>OW443309.2:8401909-13401909 GCA_937001585.2 Brachylomia viminalis | reverse complement strand
ATAAATGCTTTATTGCCGACAACAAGCAAGGTGATGGAGACTGAGGTGTCTGTCACACATGTAATGCTTTTGACAATGATTGACAGGAAGGTTTGCAACACTCTGGCCGAAACTTCTTCTTCACAGAAATGTTTTATTTGTGGGGCAACTCCATTAAGATGAATGATTTGTCAAAAAAGTTTACGGCGAATGAAAATAGTCTTGGTTTTGGTTTGTCTACGTTGCACGCTTGGATTAGGTGCTTTGAATGCTTGCTTCACATTAGCTATCTATCTAAACAAATAATTTTGTCCAGCTAGCTTGTTCTACGTGAACGATAGTGCTACGGAAGAAAGAAGGTGTATCGAAGAGAGGAAAAGCGTTTTGCACAGTGCTGCATTGAAGTAAGAGTCGGTTACAGTGGTGGTTCAAGGACGGTTTGGTGAGGCATAAGCGCCTATGGAAAAACCAAACTTACTTTTCTATCTGGACCTCGCTTACCGTCAATAAATGGGTCAAGTTACATCGAAGAGTGTGGAGGCTCGTGTGGTACCCTACACACATTTTATTGGCGAAGAGTTCATTTTTATGCAGGACAATACCAGAGCTCATACCGCAGGCATCGCAAATGAATACCTGAGCAAAGTCGGTATTACTGTTATGGGCTTGCCAGCATGAAGCCCGGATATGAATCCCATAGAACACATATGGGATGAGTTGAAGAGACGAGTCAGAGCGAGAGATCCTGCTCCGGAGACGGATGGCCAGCTTAAAACAGCTATACAAGAAGAGTGGGATAGCACCCCATAATACAAGATTATGACTCTCATCCGTTCCATGAGGAACCGCATGGAAGCAGATATTTTATTAGAACCCGGAGATATTTTTGTTTTACGTCTTTGTTTCTAACATTTTACAAATTCTTTTATAGGATAAAAACATACCTGTTGAACAAAACATGAGAAGTAGCTAAAGAAACTCAATTTTAATTTGATACATTAATATTCGTTAAGCGATACGTTCTAATATCCACAATTAGATAACTTTTTTTTTTGTTTATTGTAAAAAAAAAACATAAAACTCATACAAAACCAAAGTTCAGAGGTGTTTCGATTTTTTTGATGAGAAATGTATTATTATGGCGGTCATGGCGGACGAAAATTATTTAAACTCGTATTCAATGTAAATTGGCAAACAAATGTTGCGCAACATTGTAAGGCATACTTAACACCCGGCATGATTTTGATTCGGCTCGATTTGGCGCAGCCGGGCAAAAAAATATATTTTTGAGTTCGCCCACCGCCCGCGCCCGTCCGGCTGCACCCCTACAGTAAGTGTATAGCACGGTAGCACCCTTTACAGAAACATGTTTTGAGTTGCACATAGTAGCTTTCCACTGCACGCAGTGCTATTATTTACCATAAATGGCTTTATAGAACTGCATGGAAATGAACTTGACAGAGGATTTATGACAATTAAAATCCATTAACATCGTGTCACCCTTCTTGCACTTTGCGGTTGCGCTGTAAGGTACCTACCTACGGCACACAATGAAATGACCTACCTAAGTTACTTGCTACCCGCCCCTGCATTGCAGTACCTATATACGACTTATTTATTTAGGATCTCCAACAAAAGATATACACAACATTGATTTGAAAAAACATCAAGATTTCTTTATTATAATTGTAAGTTTAAACTACAAAGGCTAGACAGATTGATTGATACACATGAACCTTCTGGAATAAATGGTACTCTAAATGGTGTTGAAAACCGCATCAAAATCAGGGGTCTACTCTCTAAGCAGAGCGGAATCCGTAGTTTCGTCCGAAGTTAAGGAATTTTCCTACTCAGTATCACCTACGGGCATAAGATCAGTTTGGGGCCCGAACTAACAACGAATGACAGTTGACAACACGATTTGATAGTTGTCCTTACTCCCGATGTGTTTTTGCCCGGCCGAAAAAATTTATTAATCGGGCTAAGGATCATTTTGAAGTATCGAACTATTTTCTGACGGGCCCGTATCTTCGTTGAGGGATTTAGATAGTAGGCCCTCTGTTGCGTAGTTTAATTGGAAAAACAACGCAGGTCACACAGACAGACACGGAAAGTGTATCCAGACAGACGTCGTATCCCATAGAAAAAAGAACAAAGAAGAAAGTAAGGTTTTTCCCGAGTTTGTAAATTTTACGGGATTTTGTTTAAATTTTTCTTTCCAACATCTAATTCGCAATATTACGAACATTTTAAAAGCGCGCAAAAATGCGCTTACCAACGAACAGCGTTTCATTCTTATTTACACAGATAAGATAAGTACCGATATGTTTGAATAAAATATATGCAAAATCCAGTAAACATTGGGTACTTTTTTTTTCATAAGTATTGAATACTTCTTCCAATATCACTTCTTATTATCCTTTTTGTAGAGGGCAATGTCTGGTAACCTTGGGTACAAGCGTCAAAACAAAGAACAATCAATTTATGCGCGCCATTTTTCGCGCCATTGGAATTGTATTGTATTGATGATTTTAATTCCGTAAATACATGTTACGGCCGCGTATCATTATTTCATTCAACATAAAACCTGATACCAGCCTGCTAATTGCAAAAAACGTAAGAAAATCTGAATTTCGCGGGCTACCCTAACGCTTCCCCTTAATGATGAAGTTTTAAAAGTGTTTTATCAATGAACACTTGTAAGATTAAATATAAATATAATTACCAAAAAAATGCTGCTGATTGAACCCAATAGAATTCAATGTTTTAGGAAATCATTACTATTCTCATACAAGATTGCTATTATTGCATAAGGAAGTAAACATGCAAAAGGTTATTAACTAACGTAACTAATATAACTCACCTGAGTGTTCATAAATTTAAATACACTTCCTGCTTTAAATCTTTTGCTCCTTAGAATAAGATACAGAATGTAGGCACTTGCTTTGAATAACTGAAAAAAATAAATATAAGTCATTATAAGTTTAAAACTACAGTAATGAAATTATCAACTCTGGTGGATATTTGCCTAAAATGTACCTTCCATGTGTATGAAGCATTCCATTGTTTGACTAGTTTATCAGCCCTAAGATCTTTCCATGTAATAAACTTGTGGAATGGTTTTCCAGTTTTGCGGGACCAGTTGATGAATGTGCCTCTTTGTGTAGATATGCCCATAGCTGTCATCTGTCCCGCGATTAGATTGGCATCTAGGAATTTTAATATATTATAATAAATAAAAAGATTTAATTAATTGACTAATTAACTCTTGAAAATAACATTTCAAAGGCCTTATAATATATGCCTTACAGGCCTTTAAGGAATCTTATAATTATGTAATAATAAGTAAACTTGATAAATAATTTAATTTGTCAATCAGATCATTAACCCCTTGAAGGACACTGAACGAGACACAATAGAAGTTTTATTGTTATTACGTCTAGGGGCGTTTACTGTCCGCCAACGTGTTAATATTCAATTGTGATACTCTATATTTTGAAATCCATTAAGTTATCATTGTAAACAAATTACCTTCTAACTGGAAAAAAAAGCTAATAAGTCTCTTAAATAGAATTAATTAGTAACAAGATTGCTGCATGTAACAAAATGATCAATCCTCATATCTTATCTATGTTTGTACTTTTGCCATAGTTCTGTGTGATTGTTTTGGAGTAGTTTTAGAGACAGAGTTATTGTCTGCCTAATTGGTATATAATTTGGTTTGGTATGCTGTCTTGCAGCACCATAACTTTTGTTTCATCTCTGAATGGGGTCCTTTCCATGAGATGAACTTGATAGGCAAGCTAAGATGGCCCTCTGACCAAAAATCATAATATTTGAGGACTCTCTGATCAGATCTACATTTCCTGGGGTATACATTATTTTATTAATTTATGTACCTACTTAGTTATTTTATAAATAGTAAACCAAAGATTATATTCAACAAGTTTTGCCACTTTTGCTGTTCTCATTACAATGAATAATTAATTGATAAATTATCTTATCACAATTTTAAAACACTGGTCTAATCAGCACAAGTGTGTATCGTTATTTGCCACAGTTATTAGATGTTTCACTTTTTGTTGATAAGATTATAAAAATATTTATAATAATTACTCTATTTAGTTGAATTGAAACTCACCTCGCAATGACTTCTGTACCACACTGACTACAGAGGTCCATAGTTCATCCGGATCAATTTCAACAAAACCTGGGTGCGGATAATGTAGTACTACCTAAATGATGAAATAATTGTTTTTAATTAAGATCATTTTTTCACTTGAGTTTGAATTTATGAACTCCCCTGTCTCAAAATAATATTTCAGCAAACACACAAACTAATTACGTATCAATTGCTACGAAAATGTTATTTATAGCAATAATATTTAGGTAATTTTCTTTAAATTTTAATACCTGGTCAACCGCTTTTCCAACGGTTTCGGCTCTGGAATTATAAATAAAAGAGCGAATAGTGCTAGTGCCTATGTCTAGAGTTAAAATGTATTTTTCTTCCATGTTTTTTCTTAACACTCAACCTTCCGCACGACTATTTTACTAAGGAACGCTTAAATTAATAATAATCGTTAGCTTATTGTATTCGTCCGCACTCATTTCTCTTCGATCTTGCTATAGTACATGCAATGCAATCAGCAATACTGAGTTACGGACTTGACTTCTTTCACAAACTTCACAAAGTCGGTCAACACTCGAATGTCAATGTCATTGTCAGCTTCAAACAGCAGGTGTAATGTCAAATCAAAAGTGCCAAATCTGGCTCGGTTTCACGTATGGAATTAGTATGTACTTTTTAGTGCATAGTTAAACAAGACTCAAGCCATTGTACAAAACAGAAAAATAAGAACGCCACCAGCTACAGTCCTTACATACTCCTTTTACTTATTTTCTGTTACTGTTACTGACAATACAAGCACGCCGGTTGCGAGGTTTTCGCACCTAACCATTCATCACCAATAAGGTCAAAATGTCAATCTGCGCTGCGGCCCACTGCTGCATACTGCTGCTGCTGGCTTACTGTGTATTAATTGTACAACAGATTTATTTAAGCTCCTTTGTTTCACACTATGGTTATAAGCTTCCTCGCATTTTTATGCTAGATGCACACGCAGCGACTTTATTTTCTTTCGTACGTTTTCTGAGTCAATTGTTTACATTTTCATCGCATACTTGTGGAACAAACTATGAGTTGTAGGCATCGTCTGGGGTTCTGTAGTAAAGAATATACCATAATTGAGAGTATTTAGACTTTATTTAACTAAATAGAAGTTTAATTACTCCAATGCTTATAGTATATTCTAGAATTATCTCTTTGAATGAAAATTCACTCATTTCAAGATTCAGTGTATGGTTATAACCATTTAGAAATATTGAAAAAACGCAGCAGGTTTTGATCGTGGTCAGCTTGGGTTGTTCCACAGACTGTTATGTCATCCAAATATGCGTAGACTCCTATAAGTTTATATTATCGACAGTTCTTGAAAAACCGCTACTCCGTTTTAGTAGCCCCGAAAGGTATTCTTCAAAATTGGTATTAATTACCTTCTGCTTCAAAATAAACAAATAGAGATTATGGTTGACAGCAAACAAAATCAATTCAAAGCAGCTGACATAGCTTAAACAGTGCACTATCAATGGCGTAACCATTGATAGTGCACAGTTTACGTCGTCAAATCATATTGGTTTACTACAAATAACCTAGTTCCCAATGCCAATAAAACGAAATATATAAAGTTCACCTTACCGAATGTGTGTGATGACTGATGACCCAACATCGTCTTAGATGAAGAGGTGCTTGAAATTGTAGACTCGAAAGTTTTTCTGGGCATAACAGTTGATGCCAAACTTCAGTGGGGATCACATAATACTAACAAGCCTTGCGGCAAGGCTCAGTTCGGCCGCCTACGCCGCAGCCGTCAAGAAAGATGTTTATGATCATCTTTTATGGGCCAGCCGAGGACCTTAATAGTAAAGTCCGTCCCACAAAAGAAGTCCCGCAGACGTGGCGCTACAGGCATGTGACATAGTCGAAAATCTTTATTTATTTAGGTATTTGTCAATATTTACAGGCACTGGTTAAAAAATGCACAATATATAGAGCATGTTTTGCGAGGTAGGAGGGTTGTTGAAGGAATGTTGATATCTATAAAGTACGGAAACCATATATTATGCAATAAATGAAACCACATATAATTATAATCCACAGAAGTATAGCAAAATTAAATATTAAATTAAAAAAGTTAAATTTTCAAACAAAATAAATATCAAAATAAATTCAGTAAAAGTAAACACTGTTTAGACAACGTACCGTCGTACCTTGTGGTTTAAGTGTAGCGATTTTACATTTTAGGCAAATAAGTAGAATACGTAACAGCGTCGTGATAGTTTGCACTAAGTGGTAACGTCGTCTTTCAATGTTCATGGATTCAAGTTCATTGAATCATTGACCTAGTGATCTAATTTTACATACAGTGTTCAAAACTCAAAACACGAAGTCGGTCCAGTAAATAGGTCAAAAAGTAGAGTTTTCTACTTTTTGACCTACTTATTGGACCGATTTCGTTCATTTTTTGTATATCATCAGCCAAGGCGATATCAATTATGTGGTTTCATTTATTGAATATATGTGGTTTCCTTGTATAATAATAAAATTAGTTAAACTTATTGCCGCGGGACTTGACACTTTGGCATCAATTCAAATAAACCATGATTTTGATTTGATTCACGTCCGATTTATCGAATGGTGGTCGCAAAATATCCATAAACTTTGATTTGGCTCAGTCAGATTGGCAAATACACCCGATGGTTCAGATACCAGATTGATCGTCTAAGATCCCATTATAATGGTTTGTTTTAATCAATAAGTCGACTAAAGAAAACAACCGTACGTCATTATGCTGTGAACATGACTATGTTTTTATAAAATGGCAACACAAATCTGTGGCTGACAGTCAAGCGCATTTTGGATCTTTGAACGCTAAAAATTGTGATGTAAAACGAGAAAATAAATGTTTACTGGCCATCATGGCGAATCCAAGAAAATTTAGTGAAAAAATTGCCCTCCATCATCAAAAACAGGCAGAGGAAACAGCTGCTTTTGAACAGATTATGCGCGAAGTTTCCGACGCAACCCAAAGGGTATGTCGCCTATTTACTCAGGCAGTCGCTTCCTGGCCGTCAAATGTGCCCGCCGACGTAAACAATAATCCATTACATTATACTTATTGCGCCCTAATAACAAAGTGAACATATTTTTTCATTTAACTCAATAACAAAATACCTTTCAGTTCTGTGTGTATAGTTATAATTGTCATTGTCAAAATGAATTGTAAGTCTATTTGGTATCCTACACAATAGCTAGTTAGAATCTTATGAGTGTTACATCTCCTAATGAAACAAGGAAATCTAAAGTCTTATTTCATATTTCACAACTGATAACAATAGTTACTTGTCAGTGAATATAATAGTATCATACATCTAGATTCAGACATTGCGAATCTAGACATACTAACAATGATTTTGATAATAACAGGGTTCATGTGTAATTATAATTCTAATTCAATTTGAGGAAATGCAATTAATCATCATTGTTTATCATAAATAATAATGTCAATAGTGAGAGTACAGTCAAGAGATGTTTAGGCATCATGATTACAGGTTAATTCAAGTAAAGTAGCCAGAGACAAACCGCCTCCCGAGCCTAGTGATAATGTTGAGTCAACACTCCGGCCTGCACAGCAAGGCTTGGGCACATTCCGCAGTGGCTCCCTGCCAAATGTGGCTGCACCACAAGCTACCGCCATTGACCTGGAAACAATTAAGGTTCCTTTGTTTTGGAATCCGATCATTAAAATCCCTAATAGCATAAATCTACCAGCTTATGATCTTGCAGGTAGTAAAAACCTTGAGAATTCCATTGCCAAACTATTTACATTTTCTTACCAATGAATTACTTTCTAAATGTTTTTAAGACTTACTCGGGTAATTACGTGCAAGATCTTGATGGACTATGTGATTTATGGTAGAATTTGCTATACCTATTTTTGTTCGGTAGTGGTGCAGTTGTAGCTGGCTGAAATGATTTTATGTATATTCTTTTTACGAGTTATGTTCATTGTGTATTCACTTTTATTTCCCATGCTGCTTTGTTTTTTTATGCCTTATTGAAAATATTAAGAGCTGATGATAAATAATAAAAAAAAAAAAATTGACTGTATGGGTGCATAATACTCTGTCACCTTGTAGAAACTTACTTGAATATTGCTAAATAGAATCAAATGCCTGTATTAATAAACATAGCATGTAGTAATTATTGTTAACAGAAAACTGTGTTGAACTCATATTTACATTATAACATGTGTTCTAATTATTTTCTGTTCACCAAAGTTAACTCCGTCATCTGTTCACTCACAAATTTTAAACAGGTTTGACTATGAATGTCTTATAGTTTAAAACAGTGTGTTGTTCTTGTTTTAACCAAGTATTATAAAAAGCAAATGATTATTTTATTTGCTTTTCCTGCATTCTGTGCCTTAAGAATATGGTTTAATAGAAAACTTTTGTTTCTTTATTGTTTGAATTCTGAAATTGTAATAAAAACTAAAAATCTCTAGTGAAATGGCATGTTGCATCCTTGTTATAACATACAAAACAATATTCTTAATTTCTTAGTGTATTATTAAACATTATTTTTATTCATTTAAATATTCCTTGCACTTAGTACCTAATAGTGTATTAAATGTACTTCTTTGACATGCTATATCACCCCTATAAAAATGAAATAATATATTAATAATATTTTAGTGCAAAAATATGTAGGTTTATACACATAAAAGAATCATGTTGACTTATTGTTTGACTGATCAGTTGGTGCAGTTGGTAGCGACACTCCCTTCTGAGATGCTGGTCCCGGGTTCGATCCCCGGACAAGTCAAACATTTGTGTGCATGATCATGTCTGTTTGACCTGTGTCTGGGTGTGTATATAAGTATGTATATCAGTAATCAGGTTACCGTAGTACAGGCTCTACTTAGTTCGGGACCTGAAGGCCTTGTGTGGATGTTGTTTCATATTATTATATGTTTTTAATTAATCTTACCAAAGATTCCTTGATTGTGCTATTTGTATACATATTTTTGCATAGGTACTATAACAGAATAGCTGCATTTAGTATAATTTGTAAACATTTACCTAAATACAGTTAGATCTGCCTATTTAACAAAATAATGATGTGTACAGGAAAACATATGAGAAAAAGAGCATCATTTGTTTTGGTATTTCCCGCCAAACTAGCCGAACCGGTATCGAGGCTCGCGGCGTTTCAAAAATGAATGGGAAGCCCAGCAGAACCGGTGCCGAGACGGCCTTAGCAGGGTGGGAAATGCCAGTCACTTCAGAAATAATTCTTTTGTTTTAGTCTCCATCGTGAAGTCCTACATTCTTAAATGAAAAATGTGTATTTGTTGTTAAGGTGTTGTTGTTTGTTTGTCCTAGCCGGAAGAATTACCTCTAGCGAACCAGTATGCTATGGCCGGGGGCCGGAGCGGCGGCACGTCGCCGTCGCGCTCTCCGGGAGCGGCGGGGCAGCGCGGCCGCGCCTCCTCTTCAGGTGGCCCGATGCGCCGCCCCGCCGACCGCAGGCACGATACCAGCCCCTATGGCAGCACTGTCTACTTGAGGTAACCTTGTTATCATCCATACTGTCAAGCAAATTCTAATGAGGCATTCTGATTTTGAAGCTTACAGCCAGTTCAACGATACCAGCCCCTTTTTTTTTTTTTTTTTTTTTTTTTTTTTTGTCGCTGAGAAATGCTTTATGCATCCCCGCTCGTGGGGGACGAGACGGGGTATGTGGGACTCCTGTCGAAATCCGCACTCGACAGTATACCCACTAAAACTCAGCGGTGTTCCCACAACGCCGTGATGGGAGGGCTATGGGAAATCGGCTCAGCCTCTACTTCCACAGCCCTCCCGGCGCATGCCCGCCTAGTCGGCGGGCCCCGCATGCCCCCCATTTAACTGGGGGGCTACGGGAATGACCGGGAACACCCGGCCACTCCCGTCCGACACTGGTGGAGGCCCGTGCAATACAGGCAAAGGGCGCCCCCGCACCCACCGCCTGCTGGCCTCCACCCGGGAGGAGCCGGAGGTGACTACCAGACCGGCGTCTTCCTCGACCCCTCCCCTCTCCGGAGCGGCGCCACGCGAGATAATCATCCCCTCGCGCGGGTGCCGCTGCCTCCCTCCGGGACACGACCGCCTATTCCGCAGCGGTGGCCGTGCCCAGTCTACGCCCACTCACCTCCCTCTGTAAGCAGAGGAGGAGTGGACGTATCTGCCCTCTGTAGCCCGGTTCCCTTCACCGACCATCAAGCATGATCGGCGATTGGAACCGTGACCTTTCCCCGCTTGTTGAAGATTAGCCGCCAGCCCCAATTGTCCCCCAAAACCGCACTGGGAGAAATTGGAGCCGACGTTGCCCAGGGTGCGCCACGAGGAGGCTCTTCAACATGCACCCCAACGATACCAGCCCCTATGCCAACACTGTCTACTTGAGGCAACCTTATTATCATCCATACTGTCAAGAAAATGCTAATAAAGCCTTCTGATCATGTAACTTACAGTCAGTTCACTAAGCAGGGACTTTTCCCGCCAATATGCAAATATTGCCAATAGTCGATGTTCCAGACATTTTCTGTTCCGCATTGTTCCTGAGACTTAGGACACCTAGTTTTAAGGGGAACTAAACAAAGTAATGCACAAATCCACTCGCACTCGGCTTTTTTCGTAACTCGTGGCAGAAAACAAAACACATCACGTATCGAACTGGCTTTCATTTGTTATTTCTAGCGCTATTAGGTTTGTTCTTTTGCTGTCAGGTAGAGAAAGGCGGACAATAAAATATATCACTTTATTTTACAAATAATTCAATCAACATAACTGCACTTTAAAGCCCTCGAGGTTACGATAATTAAATCAGTCGCTAACTATACTCCTTACGTCACTTTTCTAATCATGGTAGTCATGCTGAATTATATAAAACTGCAGAGCCACTCAAACTGCGGAGGAACAATTTATTCTAATTACAACACTATAGGAACGTGTTGTTAATTATTAATTACAAGTTCATGTGGTAAAATATTTTACGAGTAATTTACATGTCATGTTAATTCAAGTTTCATTGTATGTCGTTCTAAGAAACCTCATTCATATTTAATAATAATTGTTTTAAATCACGCAACGTGCCAACATACAAAGGTACAGGAAACAACACACCATATATGCCATGAGGACATAACTTTTAATAAGTAGGTAAAAATCAGAATCAATGAAATTCCTTGACGTAGGAACATCAGTTTTCAGGTCACTTAGCGCAGGGCATGTTTTAAAGATCAGCAATGTTACATCGAAAACTAGCAATGAAACAGTCAGGTTTCGCCTTTCTACGGAGCGCTTCAGATTGGTGTATAAATTATAGAACTTGTATGAATTTAATTTATTCAGTGGACTATGCCTAACACGACTATTCTTATCATGATCTCGATTTTAAGGAGAGTTTGCCGTCTGCGTGTTTTACGACTGCGTTCACATTTTTAAACGACCTGCATTGTTTACTAACTTAATGATAAATACATAAATTATCGAAATCATGAATAATAAAAAAATGCCGTGAGACTAGTAATCAGTGCTTACTAACCAAGTAGGTAGGTACCTACCTACCTTAATAAGTTAACTGTTTTCCTGCTTATGTCTTGAGAATTTAAGCCGGCGATGTTTTAAATATTACGTCACTTCTGGAAATTACAATTAAATTAAAATGCGTAATGGCCAACTGTGTACGGAAACTTGTAACGCAGGTTTGCAAATATGCATAATAATAATGTGAAAAATGGTACCTATCTATATGAGATTAGGTAGGTATGGTTAGTGATGGGAATGTTGTCCTGGGAATATCAGTATAATTGGGAATTTTACTAGTAAATGTTACGTAACTAACTAACTATTTTTATCGTGTAATTAAATTAAGTCTACGAATAGAATGCTGCACCATCCTGCATTTCTTAAGGACAATCCACACTAACGCTGCACCTGCGAAAAACTTAAATTGCGCCTACGCGGAGCGGGAGGAAATTATGATTCATGCAACAGTAATTTCCTTAACTTCAATAATATCCAAATGTCCTTTCTTTGATATTGTTCGTCGAATCGTTGAGCTGCACGATTACTGACACATGCATGCACTGACTGGACAGGTCCACTCCATCTGTGTGGATTTTCCTTAAAAGACACACACTAAACACTCAGACACTAATCTACATGGTCTTCACATGATCTGACCATTATGTCTGGACTTTAAAAGAAACTGTGACCTCTGAGTTGGTTTCGGCCTTTCTTCTCAGAGTAGTCCGATAGGAAACGCCGACCCCATCTAGTTTAAAAAAAATATGATTGACGTGTAAAAGTGTTTGTTCAAACCTACTTACAGAAATAAAATCATTTATCAGGAAAACGTATTTCGGTTTTTAGACATAGGCGGCGAAAATTAAGCGTCAACAATTTAAACGATAAGACCGTGACTGGCGTGCGAGAGTCGAGACTTCGAGCCCCACCTGTTGCAGCATTGACGCAAAAAGCATATTTTATTTATCTTGGGAGAATTTAATTTCTGCACCTCCGGAACATCATGTTTCTGTTACTATCTTCAAGTTTTAAATGCTTGCTTTATCTTGGAAACGTTTTACATGGAGAGAAGATTAAAATAACTTATTCTGAAGGATCACACTAACACTGCACCTGGGAACACCTGGCAAAGTTTGTGTTCACTTTTCGAAAGGTTGCCATAGGTAGTAGGTACACCTCTGCCTTACCCATCGGGCGTTACAGGCGTGAAGTTATGTCAAGATGAAAATAAGCGTGTGTTGTTTGCAGTCCACCGCCGGACAGCAACTGGCGGCGTACAAACTCTGACTCGGCACTCCATCAGTCGTGTGGCGTGGAGCAGCAGGCGGTGGCGCAGCCGCTGTCTCCGCACCGCAGCATGCACTCGCACGCGCACCCGCATCTACACCCGCACCAAAACCACCACCGGAGAGGTGAGCCACGACATGTTATAATAATAGACTTTCATTTTGCGATAATTTTCGTTCGATAAACTGGCCCTTAATTCAAACAAAAAATACCCATAACATAAATATCTTATATGCTAACGTACATAACTATAAAAAACACATAATTGATAACACTTATGAGCTTGGTTTTGGTTGTTCTTACATGTTACCCCCTAGTTCCCTGTTATGGCGGACTGACACTTTAATCATACCAATGAAATCAAACATCACACAAACTAATCACACACACAAACGAATACACACAAACAAATTCAAATCTATACTTACAATGCAAATTGAAATTTAGCAAACTATGCATTGTTATGCATTCAATTTAATGTACGCACGGCTACAGATCAAGCTATACATTTCTAGTATAAGCTGATCTCGCATTGTATAGGATTTCCTTACAATGAGAGGTTAGTGTAAACTGGAAATGTATAGCTTGATGTGTAGCCGTGTGTACAATACCTGTAAGTGTAATTGGCTAACAAAACACTACCTTTATGCTGCCCAAACAAATATTTTCCATGAACTATATCAATAAATTCGGAAAAATAACAATTATGACGTGACCAGAGGGCTTGCCTATTTTTGGCCAAAGAATTAACATTGCTATACAATGTGGCAATGCTGCCAGCCTTTTGGGCACTTTTTCTGTTGACAGCGACGCGGACGATTTTTTTTATGACCTGTGATTTATTTTTTTATATACTTGTACATATTCATATTTTAAGACTGTTAGCTTCTTAAATTATGTAAATATTAGTTCAGGTTGTTTAATTTTATGATAATTAAAATTATGTAATTAAAGAACAATAACTGAATATTTTTTTCCATTTATTTCAGGTGACATCCACTTGGATGTGTTAGCGCCAATGAACCCCGCAAATCGACCGAGGTCGTCATGTGAAATACCCAGGATACCTAACAATAATAAGTACGTATCCACTACATAATATGATATTGAAGACAGTAGGAAAAACCATGCAATTTTATCCTCCATAACTTCACAATTTGAATGGCTTTTCCATACAAGCTATGATGTGTTAAGTATGCATAATAGCAAACAACTTTTATAAATGTGATTCATCTCAAACAGGGATATTTGTGCACAATTTCGTCTTAGTGCCTAAAATTAATACTGAGCCAATAATCAACACAACAACAATGATTATGACTAAACAAGTCTACCTAAATACAATAAACTTGAGGTTTTTGAATTAACGAAAAGTTATTGACGTAAAGCGATCTTACTAACTATAATTTACTGTAACATTGTCTGATTTTGTCATACTTGTTGGTGACGACGATACGTATTAGTTTTTATATAATTGCTGGAACACATAGAATGCTATGAATAAATAAATGGTTTATTGCAGAAACTTGTACAACTTTTACAGTAATGATGTACTAGAAACTTGTACATGTTACATAGTGACCTCCTTTTAAGTAAAATATATACCTGTGCTAGGAGATCCCACTCTTCAGTGTCAAATTATGAAATGGTAAAAGTGGTGTAATATAATGATTATAATAATTATGTTGTTTATTATCTATGTTATAATTACGCTCAGTGAACATTCTCTTTCTAGGATAGTAAAGTCGACTTTTTTTTATCATAGGCACCGCTTTTTTTTATAGGTTACTCATATTTTCTTACCAACGTCTCTTAAATTGATTGCTTTAACTACTTTAAACCTAATTTGTGATACAACTAACTATTTACACTAGATACTAAATTAAATGACAAACTAATTAACTATACAAATAAGAACAAAAGGACACTTAGGCGTCCAAGTACTCGTCCGTATCGCTGTTTAATTTGATTAGTGCGCCCAAATATATGATTCATTATATTCGTGAACGGGCGCCGTCAGTTGATGACTGGTCATCACTTATCAGCTAGAGTATAACTTTCATCTTATACCAAGACATGACCTAACTTTAGCCCGAGCCTAAACCTTCGGAGCCAGTTTTTGTTTTTCGAACTTATGGCCGACTTTAGTAAAGTTCTTAATACAAAATTGACAACCTAAGACCGGACTAAGTTGTCAGTTTCGTAAAAGGAAACTGTATTTCGATTTCTGTTAGGTTCTTATTTCAAAAACTGCCTCGGTGATTTAAACCATGTCTAAAGAAAAGCTTTGTTTTGTAATAAGATCCATACCATCTTATTACAAAATACGGTCTAACTTTAGCCCGAGCCTTAACCATCGAGTCAGTTTTTGTATTTCGAACTTTATGCCGACTATAGTAAAGTTCTTAATACAAAATTGACGACATAAGACCGGACTAAGTTGTCGGTTTTGTAAAAGGAACTGTATTTCAATTTCTGTTAGATTCCAATTTCAAAAACGGGCTCGATGGTTTAAACCATGTCAAAAGAAAAACCTTGTTTTGTAATAAGACCAATAATGTTTTGAATTGTTTCATGAAGAAGCAATAAAAATAATGTACCCAGGATTTTGTTATCAGTATAGTGAATTTAAAGAGAGTCCTTGTTCTTCTTCATAGATATCTACGTTTTGGAATGGGCTAGCTTCAGCTTTCAGTTTAATTCAAAACTGCCTGTTAATAAAATAGTTTTTTTTTAGTTTGATATCGTTGTAAAGTAGTTATTCCTTTTCTGTTTAGCACGTATGACTGTTTCGACAGCGTGTACGCGGGCGGGGAGGGCGGCGGCGGGCTGGGCGGCGCGCTGGGCTGCGAGCTGGCCGTGCCGGGCGGCTCGCTGCCCGACCTCACGTCCGTGCACTTCCCGCCGCCGCACTACGCGCCGCACGCGCAGCACGCGCCGCACGCGCAGCACCCGCCGCACTCGCTGCAGCACGACGACTACCAGCCGCGATACGTACGTGCCTTTACCCCTCACCCGCAAGTAAGACAAGCCCTCCACCGCTCATTCACCACATCTCGCTGTGTGACGTCCGCAAGGGTTGTACCGTCTATTTGTGTTCTAATAAAATCCAAGTGATCGCCGATGCGTCACGGTCCGTCGAGCGCACTGATAAGACTCGGCTGAATCTCACGTGTTCTGCACTGCACACTCGCGTGATACTAGTAATGGGTTTAAGTAAAAGTGACATTAATGTGCGCAACAAGTGCGATTAAGCTCCAGGCCTCATTACTGTCGGTCTCATAAGTAAATAATCTCCAATTGCCAAGAGATATTGATATATAGATTATTGATTAAATGTATGAGTGTGACATTTATGTGGTATGTTGTGTCAGTCCTATATATTTGGTTATAGTTTCTTTTGGCGGCTGTGGTGCATAAAGGGGTAGGGCGACTGTCATGGGGTTCGTTTATAAGATTGTAGGGTTTTCGATGAGACGGTATAAGAAAGAAGGAAGACAGAGTGCACCTGTCTCTTGGTGCACTGTAATATCTCCCGCGTCGATGGCTAGGCTCCGTCGAGACGGCCGCCACGGCCTCGGCGTGGAGCAGTACTATAGCTATAAGGGCAGCCCTGCGCTCCATGGCGCCGCGACATGAGCATGTGGGTTGCAGTCGCCGGTGTCGCCGGGCGCGGCGTCGCCGGGCGGCGGCAGCGTGTCGCCGGCCACGGGCGGCCTGTCGCCGGCGTCCGGCTCGCCCGTGGGCGCCACGGTGCCGCCGCCGCTGCAGCGGGACCACGCGCCGCTCTACGACGCACAGGTCGGTCACCCCACCATACACCGCCCGAACCGCTCCGACTGTCTACGAATGGCCGATTGGACTATGTTTAAAACTGTATCGACCGCGGTTTCTGGTCTTATGGACGCTTATTTTTGCATTAGAAACTAGTTGCCATTCCATTATAGTGTTATTAGCGTTTATAGATTAAATAGTGGCAGTATAATTTCAGATGCAGATTTGCATGTTCAAATAAAAATAGATTTATTTCGTAGCTATAAATCGCGTAAAGATAATTCGCTAAACAAACTTCTATTTTGAATCGTATATTCACGTCTCTTTGTTACGTCTAACCGTATGACTCACAATTCACATCTACGTCGCGAAAACCACACGATAATCGATTTAGATTACAAAACAAATCTGTCCTCTATTAAAAAACTATAGCAGTATCGATCGATCGGACATTACTATGCAAGAATTTATGCGTCGGTCTAACCCACCAGTATTGTATGTCAAAAATGGCGCGTAGTTCCCTTACCCGAATGGTAGTAGTGATGCATAATGTAGATTGCTACTGGATAAGTAATGAACTTATAGTGACTCAATCATGATTTGCCATCAACTAGTTGGGTAGACGTGCAGTGTACAGTAGCTCTAACACTGGCTTGGAGAACGTCAACATGTGCCTCACTAGTGAGCGCTCACCTCCTATAGAAACTTTAACATTTTCGTTGTTTTTGTTATGTTTGTGTTTATTTGCTTTCTACACAAATCATTTTTTGTTTATTTCAGAATCACTTATCTGTACCAAACACAAATAATTATCTTCATCATAATAAGGTTCGTTTTCTTTTTTAACCTCCTCTTAAATTTTACTCCCGCTCATTCTTTACAGGCGGTCGCTTAAATGCTTTGAAACGCTGTCTGTTGTTGGTGCCAAAATCTTTGATTATCTGCAGCGTGTATCAGAAATATGTGGTCATATTTGTGGACCGTGACCAGAATGAATAAATATTAAATATTGAACAACTCAAATCGGGTTTTTTTTGTTTTTTACAGAAATATCGATTTTTCTTTTCCATCGAAAAAACATCTAGTCCAAGCGATGCTACGAACAACCCTCAAATCCACCCTCGCTTACTTAGGCTTAGAGTGAGATCTTTCGTTTTTTCGTGAACTTACCAAATTATGTCTCGCTTCTATAAATTTCTCTTTTGTTCTTTCTAAATTCGAATGGTTCTGTACTAAAAACAAAATACTTTAAATAAACAAATGCCAAAGGAAATCTACAGACACTAGAATATCAATTGAGTATCTCTCACTGTAACAAGAATTAAAAAAGCTTCTTGCTCTTTTGGTAATCGAGTAAGTGATGATACACTTTGGTTTTGATCTTAAAACTATCGATATCACTGTTGCAGCAACACAACACTAAAATTGTGGGCGTTTGTGTATAGACTATCTATCAATTATTATAGAACATCAGCCATAAATATGACCACGCATTTCAGATACAGGCTGTCTAACAGAGCTGAGTCTCGCTAATATCCTACATTATATCTATGTCTTTGACATTCATTCTATATCTCGTCTTTTTCGTTCATCACATTGGTGCATCGTGCATGAATCGACGTTATTAACTGGTATTCAGCTAACCATGCTTTTACACTAACTACATTTTCGAAGCAATATATTGCTTATATTTCGCCACCTCCGCACTAAACGACACCAATTAACTTCGTATCCTCTTATCGAATTATATTTCCGATGTATCTTTAGGTACATATTTTTTATTGGCAACTTTATTTATAGGACTCAAGATTATTATCATCTCATTTATTTAAATGATTCTTAAAACTTGTTTCTGTATTGAATAAAATGAAGACCCGTGCGATTCGCGTTATAAAAAGTGAATAGCGGAATAGTTAAACATAAATAAATATTTAATAAAATAAAAGTCGTCACTCATGTCATTGATACTTCAGCTGGCGTGACGTCAAATACAGAGGCTAAGGGCCTGTGCACACCACGTTTTATAAACGCGCCGTTGACGCGCGTTTTAGAAACGTGCGTCGACGGCGCGCTTTTATCCTACAGAGGTCTACAGGCTGCGTCTGACTCGCGTGCGTATCGCGTCTGTATCGCTACAAACGCGCGTCAACGGCGCGTTTAAAAAACGTGGTGTGCACAGGCCCTTACACGTCTAAAATCAGCTAGAGTATCTTTGACATTATTTTTAGCAACACGTCAAATGAGTGATGATCCCAACTTATATTATTTACTTTAACCAATTATTTATTTAAGTGCATGTCATGATAATCCTTACATCGCTAAAACCTGTTTTATTAACTGATATGGCTAACTTCCTAAATAATATTTGAATAATGACATGCTGCATAACTAACATTGGATTTATGAATCAGCGTAAACATTTTAATATAAGGCACATAATCTACACATTATTTCATTTTTTACGTAAGCTTGCTAATACGTAATTTAAAACAAACTATCAAAATTGGCATGATTACTTGTAAGTATATATTTTACAGCAGTTGTTTTTTATAGTTTTCTAAAATTATTATCTGATTTCTATCTAAGAAAAATGTGGTTCTTTCTTTAAAACGAGAACAGCACTTGGTTTTATATTAAATGAATATTTAAAGAATCGACCACATACTGCTGGAAGATGATTTTGACAAGTCTACACTTCATTATTCATTTTATATTAGCTTCTACAATTAATTCGGATTTAACTGCATGTATAAATTGGCTTCTGGCTAAAAACAGTGTGATGCTGTTTAATTTTTAACTTTATTTCAAACGACGTAGTGGCAGTGGGTGGTATCAATAAAAATGTTAATAAACCGTAGAATAAAGTATTGATCATTAAACCTTATCGATTCAATTTCTTGACTCGTTAATAATTTAGAATACAGGTTCTTATTGTTATGAAATCGCAGCCCTTCAAAGATCGAAGCGAGATAAAGATAGTCTAGAATTTTGTTGTGATGAAAGTTTAATGTCATTTATAAGAAATATGGTATGTAAATAAATAGTAGCATTCGTTTGTATTAGTTTTACATTATTTCGAAACTAGAAATCGAAGAGTAAATATTGAAAGTTGATGCCAATCTGCCAGTGCCCTACAGATATACAGGGTGGATTATTGGGATGAGGCAGTAAGTGCACCACTTAACCATTGTGGCTACAGGAAAATGTTCTTAGGAGACTGTCCTTCTTAGGTTTTAGAGTAATTGCTAACTGTATTCACAGATTTTGAAAAAAAAAATTGGTACAGTCCGTTGAACAACGTTAATGCACAAACAAACTTTTACCACACAATTAGCAATCAATCCAAAAGTTAAGCACCGTCTCCTAAGACCGTTTTCCTGTAGCTACGCCGGTTAAGGTACCTGCTCTTACTGCCTCATCTCAAAATCCACCCTGTATATGTACAATTTAAAGGAGCACCGTAAAGTTTCTTTAACTACTAATCCTTAACACTGGTCACACTGTTTTCTATCAAGATTTGTCACGTCGGGTTAAAATGAGCGCGCGATTAAATTTTATCCTCGTAATATCTCGCACCGAAGCGATGCATGACATATTATGTTTACGCCTAGTTGTCTCTTTTCGGCGTGAGATATTGCGACGATAAAAGCTTGTCGCGCGTAAATGTTAGCCTGGATTGTGGGATGACGTCACGTGTAACGTTCTTTTTTCGACTGGTTGCAGAACATGTCGCCTCTGGACCACGGGTGGATACCCTCCGGCTACCAGACGCACTGTAGTCCGCCCTCGCAATATTCCTCAACGTCGAACATTAACATACCTTCACCTACAGTACGAAACAACTACTTATTTATATTTAGTAGTCTCATGAATAACTATCAAATTAAATTTAGAAAAAAAATCTTTAATCTTCATAAAATAAACTTGTCATTCTCAGTTTTGAGTTCTAGGGTGAATGAACTAACTGGTGGTTTTAAAAGTTTTAAATTCTTTACGCCCACGTTTTGATTAATCTGCCAGTTCAACTCTTTAAAGTCGCTAAATTGACTACGTATCCCGGCAAGTCTTTTTTTTGGTGTTATAGTTTTTCAAAACATGACAACAGACTTCTAAAAACCGATTTTGTTACAAACATTTCAGATGGTGCACAGTCCAGGGAGTCCGGTGGAATCACCACAAACAGACTACAACAATCTACATCAAGCGCTTTTACAACCCTTCGAGCAAATCACAATGGTAGGTTAAATACACAAACAAAAATATATGTTTATTTTTACACAATACATGTTGAACTTAAAACAAACTAGTTTCCGTCCATATATGACGTATTGAATATTAATGTTCAAGGACAGTTAAGTAATCAATAAGTCAATCATTTAGCGCTAGTAGCTACTATTAATTCCTTTATAAATTATATGCGTGACATGCCTCGCGGTACGATAATCTGTCGACCTTGACCGTAGCTACAGTAAATATATAAGTACAAAGGAAATGTAGATGTGAATGAAAACAACGGATTCACTCCTACTCTCAATGTTATGAATTAATTAGGATATTCGTACTTCCTACTCGTCAAAATAAAAACAACAAAATCACCAAAATTACAGTCGCCAAATAATACAATGTCAAAGTTATTATGATTTAAAAAATAACTTAATCATAAATGTAACAACTTTATTTCAATTTTTATTTTATTTATTTCATCAAATCAGAACTGTTTGTAAACACGATAGTAATTTACACATTTGCATTCCAAAAATAGTGATAAAACAAGGCTCAATTAGAATATTGAAAAGACAAGCCATGAAGTAAAAAAAAGTAAGTACTTATATTCTTTATTATATCAGATGACACCTTTCTAACTAATTTTACATATAAAAAAAAATCATTTTACAATAACCTCAATTATTAGTATTGTATTCAAAACAGTTTATTTACTCAACTGTTTTTACAGGCAGAGTAGACTTGCGGCATTCACAAATTTTTTCAGGTGCTTAAATGAAATGAATACAAAACATTCTAAATAACGTTCCTCGATAGTAAATCTGGCCGTAACTCGTCCTTGTTACGTAAACAACGTAACTTTTAATATAACAATAATATTACTTTATTTATACTTATGCTTCAATGGAACAGCAAGGAATTGTAAGTAATAAAAGAATAATCAATTGAAATGTAATCTTTAAACACACTGGTATATCTCTTATCATCAAAAATGTACTTAAAAGTAGTTAAAAATATTACAAAAAGGTGAATTGAGACTAGATACTAATTTTGGCACATATTGAAAAGGAATAAAGTATTTAAAACGCACACTATGATAAAGCTGCACATCATGAGACATCAAGTTAAAGCCAGCACATAGAAAATATACAGAATAAAATATTTATATACTGAAATATATATACAGGTATGTGAGACTGGTTTTACATGAGTAAATACTTAAATATTTATTGCGCAGAGAAACTAGTCCCATGTACTTGACCTGTCGCTGTGATAACAATAGCAACGGTAAAGTTACTGTCTGTCAAATGCTAATGTAATTATATCATTAACTTATGTAGGTATACAAAACTATTCTAGTGGCTACCACCTTGTGAGAGTTGTATGTGCAGTTATATTGAAGTTATTTAGTCCAGATGTTAGCAAAGTATAAATAAAATAGCAGTAAATATTAAAACTGGATTATCTCCATTCCAAGGAAAAAAACCTAAAACTGAGTAATAATTTATGATATCTCTGCAAATATTCACTATAATATATGATATTAGGGGTTAATATACTTATGTATAAATACAGGTTAAGGCTACGCTTTTCGCGGTTGGTCCGTGCATGGGTGACCAACTTTACATACCAAGACGGCTCCGTACCCCGGAAAGCACGTTAAGCCGTTGGTCCCGGCTCTATTTCGTGGATCTTTGACAGTCGTTACGGGTCGTCAGAAGCCCGACAATCTGACAACCAGTCTTACCAAGGGGTATCGTGTTATCCAGTAACTGGGTTGTGGAGGTCAGATAGGCAGTCGTTCCATGTAAAATACTGGTATGCAGCCGCATCAGGTTAGACTGGAAGCCGACCCCAACACTGTTGGAGAAAGGCTAGGCGGATAATGACTTCTGTATAAAGAATGAGAACATCGAATGCGTTCCATGACGCATCATAAAGACTGGTTTTATTTACGTCGCGAGGCAAATGTATATGTTTTTTTTGCTAACCATCAGAATGAACTTGTCCATAAGTTATATCGCCTTTAGGCACAACACAATTTAATCAAACATGAATAATAAAAACTTCAACAAATATCAACTTTAGTGACGTACTTATACATTAAATTCATTTCAGAATTAATATGTGTACATACTATCGGAAACTGAATATATTAGGTCTCTTGTTTGTGTATATTTGACAGACTTTAACTAAACATAAGTGTGCTAGTGTGTAATATGTGTAATATTGGTGGATGTTGGCCAAGGATTGGGCGGAGCTGGTGCAGAGCCTCGTGGAGTCAGGCTGGACCGCGCACGTCCAAGTGGCGGAAGATGTACGACACTCCCCCCTCACGCATTTATAGTGACGTTACTATGTGATGGGTGCGCGATTGCACCGCAGATTACATACAAGTGTAATGACGACATACATATATGATTACATACATAATATCTTGTTTAAGTTACTCGTTAAATGAAAATCAAACTTTCAATAAAAAGTGTTTTTCAATCACCAGCAACCACGCGGTGTTTTTGTCCGCAGCGTCAGTATTAATAACGCCTTTGTTTGAGCTTTATAAATAAATTTCGAATTGTGTGAAAAGCGGTGAAATCGTCCACCTCTCACAGATTCAATATTGAGTTATTATTACGTGTCGTAACACTAATTTCCACAGATATTATTATTAGCGCACGTACCTTTCGAGTTAGCCTTTACAATAAGCGCTGGAGCTCTTTTCACGTTTAATTTTATTATCGCGACGTCCTTTCTAGGGGAAATGAACAATTAAGTATATTTTGCAAAACAACTCTTATTTTTGGGACATTAAAGTTCATTTTGGCTCGTTAAACTTATCATATTTTTCGTAATATTGTTATGAAGTTATGAATCATGAAAAAGTGTTCATTTCCTGTAGCCAAGGTCTTAAATAGTACTATTATTTATGTCATTAATTATTAATATTGTTAAAAGTATTTTGAAACAACCCAAAGGCTTAACAAAATAGTACTATTAAGACATTTACCTTTAATTTGCATATTTTTTTTCCAAAGAGTAACGATGTATCAACTTAGGCATGCTCAGCAACTTAATTAAACAGTAGAACTTTGTAAAAAATAATCTAGTCTATTACTGGTATTGTCTTTGGTTGCGTACAGTATTGTAACGATATTAATGTTGATTCAGAAATACAAATCATTATATATTGTCATGAGCATGATTATCGCACTCTTTAGTCGGGCCATATACACTCATAAGCATAATGCTGTGCCTATGAAAATGAGCTTTGAAACAACCAAATAAGTTGGCTAAGAAATTTATATTATGCTTAAATTCATAAATCATAACCATTATGCTTGTGATTGCATTAGTAAGTACATAATTTTAACTAGTTATTATTTTGACAGTCCTTATTTGTAATACAGTCAGTGTTTTATTTTCAAATGTTGTTCAGTGGCTGTATCGCTTCCGTTTTTACAACCTCATTAGACATTGTACCTAATGTTACCATGACTCTGATATTGCGGTAGTGTTAGTGACGTCATGTATTTTTATTTTCAGAATTTGCTGCGTTTTCTCGTTGTTTTCTCTCGCTTGCCAGTCGTTGCGTTGTCTTTGCGATAAAATAGTGATGTGTTTACTTGTGTCGACAGCTGGACAACCCGGTGTCGAGTTACAACACAACGTATCTCAACCACGGGTCACCGCACTCACCGCAGACGACGAATAATTCGTCATTATCATATCCACAGGTCAGTTAGTTGCCCATTTTGAATTGTTGCCTCATTATATTTTTTTTTTACATTATAGAATCTAACAATATTGAGTGACAATTTCCGTAATTTTAAGAACGTTCACAGACTGACCGACTCAATCTGTTAAAATTACCTCAAATTTTCCTGCATTTTTGACAAGTTTTTGACATCGATTGTCGCTGAGATGAGATTGCGATTCGATTTTGAACGTTATTAGTTAAGGATTTTGGCCTTCTGTAATGCTAAGAGTATGCGTGTATTTTGTGCAGTCGACGCAGACGAGTTGCGGGAGCGGGAGCGGAGTGAGCGGTATGAGCTGCGGGCGAAGGAACGCGCGCGACCCGGTCACAGGCGGCGGCGGGTTCGCCGCGCTGCAGCCGCTCGCCTCGCCGTCCGCGCCGCCCACGCCCGCCACGCCCGCCAGCATACCCGACATCGTGCTCACAGGTACGCACTTGTACAGTCACGACCACTAATATCTATACACTTTGCAACTTCTAAATGTGATTTTCTCCTACTGTATTGATTGTAATTTTATGGTGTAACTAACATAGTATTTTGGGACCTGTACTGTTATGAAATATGTCTTATTTCAAAGTTGCAATCAATATTTCGCGAAAAATTCGCTTTTAAATTTTGCGAAGTGTATACTTATTAGTGCTCGTGACTGTACCGCGCTCATACAGCCACACATCCACATCCTGTATCCTTAACCAGCCCGGTAGAAGACATACATACATAATTTCCCGCCTTCCTACCATGGGGGTAGGCATGTACTACAGAACGCCACCTGCTACGATCCTACATACCTTTTTTGGCAGCTGTGCTAAAATATCAACAAAATATTTACCTCTTAAGTACCTTGTAGTATCCACATGGACCGAGCGGCTGACCTTGGGAGGCGGCTACGTCAAAAGATATTGGTGCCGATTCTCTTGTCACAGAATTCTCTAAACTAGACTAAAAATCACCAAAATTTAGTTTATTCCTGTCAAACGACGATTTCCCATTCTGAAATTGACTAAAGTGACACAACTTAACCAAATTTTAGTTTGACAGCACTAAGATGGCACTGAGATTATAGTTTAGTGAAAATGGCAATTTTGCTATTCTGAATTTTACGTTTTTCACCAAAAATTTTTATTGTTGTAACTAAATCTGCCTGTTTTTAATCGCGATTAAAAAGGTGTGGAATAAAATTAGTTGTCATGAACTAAAATTCACACCAACAGTTCGACTTCAGATGCAAAAACAGTACTGTATCTTTTTTTTTCTTTTCTTTTGCTTATATCTCGAAAACGGTGTGTCCTATCGCCTATTATTGTCGGATGTGACCAATGTGTCTTTTTCAATTCATACGTACTTTCTGAGTTTTACTTGGATATTACTGACATTGGTGAAGGAAAAAATCGTGAGTAAACCTGGATTTGTTTACTTAACTGGTAGTAAAATTGAAACGACGCAGGTCGCAAAAAAAATTAACTGTAAGTAGTGATTTTTTGGGATGTTGTTAGGATAGATACCAAAAGTGTAAAAGATAGTTTGCAGCTTCGAAAAGCCTGTGCTAACTGCGTGGTGCAAGGAAAACCTCGAAATTTTCGGACTTCTTTCAGTTTTTTTGCTTATAACTTCTAAAAGGTGCATCCTACGGACAAAAGTCACCATTACATTTTCAAATTATACTAATGTTTTTTAACTATATTTATATATACAGGTATAACCTATAGATATATACAGGGTTACTGGTAACTCGACGTATTCCTTGCACGACGTCATAGTAGGGTTAAAATGCAACAAATTAAGCCACCAAATGTTCTACCGAAGTTCAGTAGTTTTTAAGTTAGTTACAATTTCAGTATTTTTATGAAAAATCCCAGATTAAATCATTTGGAGCCAATTTAAAAATAATTTACAGCGCGACTGTACTGAAATTTAACTTAATATCATAGTTGATGCCGTAGCATTAGAAAGAAAAAGAAAAGAAAGAAAGAATAACGTTTATTTGGACACAGTTCGTGAAACACAGAATACAAGTAACAAAATAAAAAAAATTGAAAAACGTATTACGTAACGTACGTACGTACGTACGTTAACGTATTATAACGTAGCATTATAGTAACGTTAATTTGTTGCATTTTAACCCTACTATGACGTCCTGCAAGGAATACGTCGAGTTACCAGTAACTCTGTAGGTATATTATATATATATGTATGGCCGATGTATGAAGTGCGATGTATGAAGGAGAGCAGTGGTGACCTGGTGGTAACGGCCGGGACTTACGAGTTGCAGGTCGTAGGTTCGAACCCAGACAGGCGCTTTACTTGTGTAAATTATTTCATCACCACTGCTCTCAAAACGGTGAAGGAAAAAAAGAGGAAACCGGCATGTCCAAGACCCAAAAATTCGAAAGACCTGTGACATCTACCAACCCGCACTGGGCCCGCGTGGTGGATTACGGCCCACTCCCTCTCACCGAGAGGAGGCCTGTATCCCAGCAGTGGGAACATTATAGGCTGATGATGATGTATGAAGTGCTGTATCTTGGGTTCTATTGGACCTACAGAGCTACGACTGTGCTCAAATTGCATAAAATGTTGTATACTTTAAAAATGTAATGATGTTTTTTTCTGTAGGATGCACGTTTTAGAAGTTATAAACAGTGATCGGAATAGGTAAAGCTAATATACCTAAAGTTCAAAGAACAGAGACAAAAAAGTGGAGACTTCCTTACGACAATTTTTTTTTCGGTTTATTTATTCCTATTTTCGGGACATCATTTATGTAGGTACATTTAATATTAATGTTATTAATAGAGTAAACTAATTGAATTAATTTTCCTTTTTAACCGACTTCAAAAACAAGGAGAACATTCTCAAAAAACCAGTAGATAAGTTTTCTATTGTTATTAATTCAGGTAAAGAACTTGCTCCGCCTCATGTTTTCGTTTCCCAGAATAGTCAAAATTTGCTGTCTCTTTCTATCTTTTGTGCCTGTGCTACGGGCCACGGTAACCCTTTCGGACTTTCCCGCAACTCTGGCAGGCATCAGCCCTAGCGGACCCCGTCATTGGTGCTGACATATCTTTGAGGCGCGCGTGGAACACAACGCGCCGTTGACCCGGGCCTGGTCCTTATCGGACGGCGAGCTACCCATTGCTCGCCGTCCACAAGCCCGCACCTACGGTGGCCGGGAGTCGGCCTGGGAGTCACTGCCGAGCTTGTTAATAATCATGTAACCATGATTATTAACAAGCTCGGCAACACCCGAGAGTATGTTGGGATAACACCCCAACATATGGACTCTTGGCGAAATGGATGCGATCAGAAGCGTCATTAATTTGCCTTAGGCATACATAACGGCGACAATATGCACACGGATGGCGCCGTGTGTATAATGACGAATCATACAATCGGCCTGCGACATATTATTATGTATACAGGGTCAAATTAAATTAGCTAGCGAAACTCCCCAGAAGTGATGGGTGTCGATATCTAAACACGATAAAATAAAAATGATTCCATGTTTTTTTAGGGGTCAACGACCTCTGGTATTGTTGTTACCTGAAGAATGTGTTTAAAAAATATGTTTTATCGTGATTAGATATCGATACCAATCACGTCGGTGAAGTTTACACACAAAACAGATTATTTCAAGTATATACACAAATAGCGGTCGGGGAACATATCGTCATCATATCTTTTTTATTTATGTTTGATCAACTTTAGATATCGATACCCATCACGTCTGCGGAGTTTCGCTAGCTAATTTAATTTGACCCTGTATACATATGTCGCAAGCCGATTGTATGATTCGTCATTATACATACGGCGCTTTGTAACGGGCAGTAAAAAAATCGGAATTAGGCGCTAAGAAATCTAACTCGGAAGTAGCGCCGCCGTCCGTTTACATACTGTCGCCTTTATGTTTATACATAACGGCGACAGTATACAATGTATGTTTAATGACGAATTATACAACCTGCCTTCGACATATATGTGTGAAATCGCCAACCCGTCTTTAGCAAGATTGGTGATCAGTCAATGCTTGTGCCTTCTATGTATGAGAAGAGGTATTAATTGTCCTGCAGTGGGACAGTGGGTATAAGTGAGGTGGGTATTATTATTTATTACTGGCTGCGGGTCAGCTAGACGTTGTCCTGTCAAAAATTTCAATGTGGTCTTGAGTTCAAACAAAATCCCATAGAACAAAGTACGTTCAGTTTTTCCCGAATTTGAAAACACATCAATAAAGTTTTTACAAAAAAAACGACTTACAAAGTGATAAATAACTTGCATTTCGGTGTCTTTGGTTGTATTTTTGATTTTTGCCACTGACTTCCGAAAGTCGGTTGTGTTAGTAAAAATGTTTTTTTTTTGTTGTGGTACCTACCCCACATAAATTTGTGATAAGAAGTTATTAAAAAACTACTAAGTGGAAATATAAGTATTTTTGAATTTAACTCAAAAACTAACCAAACAAACTGAATAACATTTATTTGGGACCACCGCGCAAGCTTTCTTTACCAAATGAGAAAATAATTGTCAAAATCGGTCCACAATTGACGAAAAAGTCGATGAACACTTGTATAAATATATATAGACAAAATTGCGAACCTCCTCCTTTTTAAGAAGTCTGTTAAAAATTGTCAAATAGCGCCAGCCATTCTCAAGTGATGCGCTTACCAAAGAACAGCATTTATTTTTGATTTATTTATATATATACTAGCTTCCGTCCGCGGCTTCGCCCGCGTAGTACGTTGATAAAAAGTAGCCTATTTCCTTCTCCAAGGCTCAAAGTATCCCCATATAAAATTTCATGAAAATCGGTCTAGCCGTTTCGGACATTAGCCGGAACAAACTAGGAGACAGAGACCGACAATTTTTTTTTTTTTACACTGGGTCATCTGTGTGCAACCTGCTACCATGGATTCAGTACAGATTCTGAACCCCACTATATTGGAATTTTTCATCGGTAAATTAAGAAAAAAAAAACACCTGTTTCATTGAAAAGTGCAATACCTAAGCGGTCAAAATGTATGGAAAAGCATTTTTTTTTATAACCGACGAATGTATGGTTACAGTTCGCGCGTCGATGTCCCTGCCACCCTGTATACTTTCATACACATTTAGTACAAAGCTGTTATTTTGACATTACAAACAGACGCTTAAATTTTATTGATTTGTATAGATTATTATTGTTTGTCAGACTACTCGGGCGAGCTGGACGCGGGCATGTTCGGCGGCGAGGAGGCGCAGCTGCGCGCGGGGCTGGACCTGGACGACCTGAACCTGCTGGAGGACCCCACGTCGCTCGTGCCCGACTCGGCCGTGGAGCACGAGTTCCGGCTCGACCGCTTGTAGTACACCCGGCTACACGCAAGCTTGTGCACATTCCGCCAAGGATCCAAGTGTTCATTGTGGTTAAGCGTTTTTACTCATGTTTCAATTTTGAAAGGGTAGGTAAGTAGTTAGTGACGATCGCGATCGACTTGACGATTCCTGTGCGGCCCGACGTGATTATTCTAATTAGTATTGTGAATATATTCTCTATAACTCGAATATCATTAGCAAGATTGATTCGCATCTAATCGAGTTTTTTATTATAACTGTTCATGTCAAATTCTTGACAGTGATTTCTTTGTACATAAAAACTAAAAGTGTTCACTTCGATAAAATTGCATTTAAATCGCTAATGTTGCATGCTAGTATAACTACGAGTTCTTGGTTGCGTCGAATTGTTAACTTACTGCGGGGCTAGCATGGCCTCAGTGATAGGCTTGAGTCACGCATTTTATCATGGTTTTCGATCCCAAACTGTGATAAAAATGTGTGACTCAAGTCTATCACAGTAGGCCGTGCTCGCCCCGCTGGTTATCAAACTTGTACTTCAAAGCACCGTATAATTCTCTTAGACATAATATTGTCATTCAGCGACTGCTCAAGCACTGACTGAATTTTAAACTTACTCCGCAGATGAGTAGATGGTTGACATTTCTCGTTCCACTAACAAGTGTATACGTTTGGTATACACGAGCGTTTCTGCGTTATGTAGCATGTGTACATTGTGTCTCAATGTCCCAATTCCTTTCTGGATATAGTTGTTTAGTGTAACACTAGGGCAGGCCATTCTAAATAAGAGGGATACAGTTAATGAGGTTTTTAATAAGCTTTTGTCGCAAACATATCTATGTATGTGCGTAAGTATAGTTGCGCGGCTCGAATTGTATACATCGATTATGTAGGTTCGTTTTTTTTAATTTTTTTTTAAGTAAACTTTGATCTAAATGTGTGTAGGTAAAGGGTAGCGCACTCACAATACCCACCTGAAGAGGAAACATTGCTGCTTTACGACGGTATTTTCTCTTTTCATCTACGTCACTTTCTAGACGACTCATTTAGAAAGAGAAAAATAGATATTCTAGACAATAAACCGTTGTGAAGGAACAATTTTACTCTTCCGCTTCATTCGATATTTGTGAGGCAGCTCTAGTCTTTACGTATATACTTGTTTCTACTGTGACATATCGCTGGCGGTCATAAAGACAACATTTAAACCGAGGTAATGTAAATAGCCCGCAGTTGAACTTGCCAGCGACTTCCTGTGACTGTTTGTTACATTTCGTTTGCGATACTTAGATTGTTTCCGACAGATACTCGATGCTAGATCATATCCTTGTTCTCTGTTCTAGAACAGTAACTATCTGAAGTTAAACTTTAAATAGTTATTAAGTTTTGATATATTTAGTTGTTAAATACACATTGCACTCGTAACATTAACCATGTGTATGTTTTCTCTCTTGTAATGTTATGTGAATTTATAATTCTATAGTTTTTGTAATAAATGTATGACATAGAATTTATTTTTAATACGACCGTGCGGTGAATATTACGAGTGCACTGACATACAAGTAGACATTTGTGTTTTCTGTTTTGTAAATGCTCATTATATTATGTTTTAAGAGTCTAGTCATCAAATTATGTTCAGGAAGTTTTAACAGATTTCATACAATTCAACTGATTATAAATGTACAGATTTCATTCCATTACAATTATGAAGCAATTTGAATACAATGATTTGTTATAATGTAGAAAGAACCGAAGTGGGGCCTTGTGGGGTCCCCGCGACTATTTGATATCTGCTCGTTTACGAAAGTCATATCTATTGCAACGTGTGTATTGTATATCTTTGTGTTGTGTACAGTGTACGCAGAATTACGACTGTTCGTGTTGTTATGGTTTTAAAGTTTTATTTAAAATTCCGCCATAGAGGTATGTACTGTATGACAGATGATATACTTGTACTGTATAAATAGTTAATGTACGATAATTGTGATAAAATAAAAAAGCACAACATAATTCATTGTGAAGCCTAATCTGACGTTAAAGTAAGTTTCTTTTTTCTTATTAAAGTTTAAATAGTGTTTTCTAAATTTAGATCATTATGTACATGTTATATAAGCTAGTGTCTGCCAAATGCAGAAGATTAACGAATATCGGTCGGGTTTGATTTTGAGTCTGATTCAGGTGCAATATGTTGTATGTGTTGGAATGTTTTGACCACGTCATGACACTGTTATTTGAATATTATTATGTTCATATTGTTTATAATCAATTCGAAAAGTACAAAGTCAAAATTGTGAATGTTCTGTTGCGACTGTGCGTGATGATGTGACGTGTGCAGCACGCGGGGCCAGTCGCGCCTGCTCACACGTCGCGTTTGAAAAGTACTCATAGTTCTTAAACCTGTTGGATTTTTTTACCTTTTGCATTTTGGAGTTAAGTTATAAATAGTAATAGGATAATGTATGTGCAGTTACGAGAAAGCTTTCGATGCCCTTGGAAGCGATGAGACACCAATCTGTGTGATCGAGTATTTCTACAATTCTTAAATCTATGAATTCATACGACATTTAACTATAGGACATATGTTTTTTTCTCAAATATGCACAAACTTAATGAAGATTTTGCGGTAAAATTTTTCAAAGGTTTGTTTATTTAAACCAAATGTACATAAGTGTGATAGAGATGAAACGGTCTCATTTAAAAAATAAAGTTGTTGTAAGGATTTGTTTATTTTTCATGGCTACCTCTTTCATTTGATCGTTATATTATTTTATTTTTTCAAGTCTGGTAATCTAATTGTCTGTCTGACACTGACTGGATTACCCAATGACGTCCTGACGTAGACAGAGAATGCTATAGACCTCAGAACAATAACTAAAGCATAGAAGGAAGCTAAATTTAACTAATATAGTCGTCTCTGTTTTCTTACACACTCATAACAGCATTAGAAAGAGACAGATGTAGGTTGCTCAAAATGCAAATCGTCACAAAGCAAACGTCAATTTGGCTACCTTGGCTACCTTTATGATACTAAGTTTAAAAGCTACTTAACGTGCAGGTTTTTGTCTCTGACTTTGTTCGTCGCATTTTTTCGTATAATGTTTATGGGCGCATGGGAGTTGAAGTGCTTCGTTGATTTTACGTGTTTTTGTAAAAATAGTGCAAAATTAATAGTGATTTAGTGTAAATCGCAAAGCTTAAAGATTTGTCCTGCATTATAATGGGATGTAAATCACATTCATCCCGCAAAGAAAATGATGCGGAAATCATAAGCTTCCATCGGTAAGTAACCAAATATGGTCATTTTATCGGTTTTGTATTCTCACTGTAGGTTATTTTGGCATTTTTTCAAATTATTTGAGCTTAGTGTACACGGTAGTGTTTTGAAATCAATATTTTATGCAATTAAATAATTGGATTCTAGGGAAAATATACATTTTTAATCGGCATATAAATATTTTGCAATAGTGCTTGCAAAAATAAACTATCGATAGAATATCGATAGAACTAGCGTCATCTAACTTATTACATTATTTTTCTTTACACGTAGTTTTGGGAAGGATTAAATATTTAAGAGTGAAATAAATACCTAAGGTCTTGCCAGCAAATCGTACGTATGAGTAATGAAATGACAGTGGTCAAAAATCCGTGTGGCTCATGGTATAATAATTTAAACTCACGTGTGGCTATGATTTTTTTTTGTCATTTTCAGATTTCCCTCCGATGTTGATATGAGGCAAAAATGGATCAACGCTATTGCACGTAACTACTGGGAATGGAAAAAACAACATCGTATTTGTACCAAACATTTCAGCGATGACTGCTTTATTAAAATATTGCTACCAACGTCCATTTTTGATGATTTACTCGAACATTCATTCGATAATGATGTATTGGATGATCATAGAAATTTGTTGATTAAATTGATAAGCAAAGAATATTTAACAATTAGAATTCATTATATCGCAAAATAGTTATCTTCTCCTGTAGCAAACGTAAGGACATTGCTAACAAAAACTATAATTTTTAAAAGACAGTGTTTAAAATTTTTTGTTACTTGTTCCGTGGCCAATCGCTCTTTAAAAATTATTTAAGCGTTTTCTTGGTAATTTCAATTTGTTAATAATTTATCCTGTGTTTATAAATACATAAGTTGATCAGACAGAAGTGAGTTCTTTATTTCACCTTAGCATATTTTAGATTTAAGAGCGTTTATACCTTATGGGTGGCAACGTCGCAATTTAGTGTCATATTTCGTGGTTTTCAATATTTATCATTTAAATGGAGAAAAAATCTGTTTAATTAACTTTTTACAATTATGTGAAAACTGTGTAAAAGGTAAGAAATCGTTGCGTTTACAGTTCTATTTATATACAAATAATACATTGGAAACTTGCAGGGCGTTATTTTCATTGTAAAATAACTGTAAGCATTACGATTACTTACTTTTTAAACACTTTCACGTAATTCTAAAAAGTTAATTAAACAGATTTTTTAAATATAGCTCCGTTTTAATGATAAAAATGGAAAACCACGAAATATGACACTAAATTGCGACGTTGCCACTCTTAAGGTATAAACGCTCTTAATGCCAAGGAGCGATACCATAAACTAAGAAGTCGATATCGGTATTTATTTTATGCATAGTCACATCACTAGCTAATACTCTTTTGTCTATGACAGCGTACACTTCAAATGTCCTAAAGCGCCTTCTATGCTTTAGTTATTGTTCTGAGCTATAGACGCCTGCAAAGCGTGTCGCAGAAAGAGACAAAACAAAAATACGTCACACATTTAGGGTTACCGTGTGAGGAAAAATTTACCCCACAATTTAAAATGACTATAGAAAATTTATTTTTCTCATAAATCGTCTTTAAATCAGTGTCCGTTCAAAATACATATTTGGGAACCTAGATATTATTCTGTAATACAATCGGAATAAATACACCCTAGCTACAGATTCCTAGTTATAGGAATATGTTTGATTTACAAATTATTTTGGTACTTATTACGTTTGCATGAACTACGCATGCTCTCTCAACCCCTTAAAAGCAGGAAAGAGTGACGATGGATGATGATGATGTGATTCTAAATACCTACATTTTCTTAGATGATAGTAGTATCTGGCTTTGTGAGTAAATAATACAACAAGTTTATTTTTAATTAGCTTTTATTGATTTTACACGTTATTGTCCTAAATTGTCCGTCAATAACGTATTTCAATAAGTATATTATAGTAATTTGTAAGTACAAATACTTGTACTTAGAAATTATTATAATATACTGTACTTACAAGAATGCTTAAATTATTTTCAATTTCCATATTCGTTTCTTCATGTAAACTGATGGAGGAATATGATGGAATACAGGCCTTTGATTCCTAAAAAAATTATTATCTTTAAGACGTTAATACAAAATAGATGTAAGAAGATGTTGTTTACGGAAAAAGATATTTTAAATTCTTGATCGATATTTTGAATCGCGTTCAGAGTTTAAGATAAGCCTGTCTCAGTCATTTATTGCACATAAAATGTACAAAATAATAGTTCGCAACAGATAATTGTATATAACAGTTTTAAAAACACTGAACTTATAAAAAACATATAAAACCTGTATCGAAACTTAATAATTATGTTATTAACTGAATATTTAGCAGAATAGGTACTGTATTCGGTAATAGCAGTGTTAGTTTCTTCTTTTTATTTAACATTTTTTTTATTAAAATGTCTGCTGCAAATTTTTGATGACGGTTTTGGTGTCCAATCTGTTCGTCCTGTAGCTACGATCCAATTCCGACGTAAATTATCATATTCAGGAAAACTGCAACAAGCCATTAATCTTTCAGATATACAATTAACTAGCTGCGCCCCGCGCTTTTACCCGCATGTGTCTCGGTTCCGTGAGAATATTGCGATAAAAAGTATCCTATGTCCTAACCCAAGTAATTTACCGATGTGCCAAATTTCATCCAAATCTGGTAAACCGTTTTAGCGGGAAAGCGTAACAAACAAACCAACAAATAAACTCAATTTCGTATTTACATATAATATTAGTTAGGATTAGGATACACAATACAGAATACATATTTCCCATAAAAGTGGGCAATAATTTATGGAAAATTGGCAACACCAAAATCCTTAGGTTAGAATTTAATAATGTTAATTTTGTGCTTTTTATCGATGAATTTACGTCTAGGGTACATTATTCACAATGTATGAACACAGTAAAATGTTATTGATAGCCTAGTTACTGATAAAAAGTGCTATACTTACGAATGAAAGGACAAGTCTGGCATTTTCGTTTCACCTATCACTTTTACACCTTAAATCGCAACACCGCACCATGTTTTTTTATTTAATGGTTGAAATATTAAGGCTAAATTGTTCACAACATAAATTACTAAACTTAAAGCACATAAAACTGAATTTTACAAGAAGACGATAACTATCTGTCAAACTTTGTTTAGCAAAGTACTATGCTAAAACCGTCAAAATCGTGGCACGCGCTGTGAAACAAAAAATCTCATCGTTCTGTCTCATTTCTTTACACGACATCGGCGTAACTTGCTCTTTTTCTTGTGTGAATGCGACAAAACACATCAATTTGTCTATAGCATTCTCTGTCTACGCGTCCTGACGACCCGGGGCCGTACTATGACCTGTTAACGCCTTCATGATTCCGTTGCGAAAAAGAGATAGTGCTATCGGTCATGTATAGCTCCGTCTCTCTTTCACGCTGGAACAATGATGGAATTAACATGTCATAGTACGGCCCCTGGCAGTTTTCGGCAACTGTCATTTTAGTTTCATAGCGGTGTGATAGGCTGATTTACATTGATCCAGTATTTGAATCTAGCGCTGGAATCAAGTGACTGGATCGATATTGGACAAATATAAACACTGGCTGCGATCATCTTAAGCCGTTCAAGCCGGTGGTGGTTGATGAACAACCTTCCGAGCTCATTACGTAGTCAATTAATAAACGCAGTTATTGCTCTCTCCACTAGAGATTCGTCTCCTAAATCACCTCTTAGCATCCCTGACCAACGACGCGCGATAACGTTTGCTGTTGCTAATTTTGTTGCTATTTTATGTAAACCGCTACAAGGATCTATTGGCGCTCGAATGTCGTTGACAAGGGAGCGCTGTTGGTAAACATTTATGAAATGTACACGGGAAATGTATTGAAAAAACAACATGGCGGCAACAGTTCCGATTTAGGCCACGCGCCAAAAGAACCTTGTAGCGCTATACAAATCACAGTTATTTTACCTTGAGTTTGCATCACTGTCAAAATCACATTGATCTTTATGGCCGTTGCAATAAGGTTGCTATTGGGTTCCTGCTGTCCGAGTCAACAACTGTGAATGGATTAGTAGGTGATTCTAGTTCGCAGACTGAACGCCGCAGGGCCGCATAGACACTTTCAACTTTAATTAAACCTCATTTTCCTCAGTTTATTTCTATTACAGGCTGGAAAAAAATCAAACGTCAATCATTAAATTCAGTATTCAAATTTTGCGGTCTTGTGTCATGTCACCACATTTTCTAAGTGATTTTTGTGTGAATTTGCAAACATGCGTTCTTGGTGTGTATTGATCTTATTTGGGTGTCTACTAGTACAGATTATCGGCAGACCGCAACAGGCAGCAGATTATAATAATGATAGGTAACATTCTAACATTCTTTTTTGTATGTAGACCTTGAGACTATACCATTTTCTTAGGTAACGACGTTGAATTTATGAATAAACGTGAGCTCATTCCGCTATCCAAACCCAATGGATTAGTGAATATACAGAGGATAGCCAAAGCTCATTACTTATTTAGGTAGATCATAATAATATGACATCGACAACTAAAAGTTCAAATAAATTTGTAGGTAGTCTCAAAACGATTTAGATCATGTCTGAGGATTAAAAACCTGTTCCCAGTAGGTACTTAGCAGCCCGAAACTGTGCTCATAACGAGGCAAAGAATCGCCTGATTTCGTTCATTAATGGTCATGTCGACAGCTTCAACGTCGAGTCTTTCATCGAAACTAATATTTAAATGACATTGATATCACATGATTGTAGCCAGTTGAGATATGATTTTACCGCTCTTGGGGTGGCGAAGAGCGGTAAAATCGTGGGCCGCATAGCGTCAGCAGACGGTGAAAAATATTTTGACAATGACCATTTTGTCAAAATAAAAATATTTTATTTCACATAAATCTACATAGGCACTTATGAAACGTCAAAAGCTAGGTGTACGGTTCCAATTGGTCGTTTCCTATGGCGAAGGGCCCGCAAGATACTCTTATAAAAATAGCTTTTACATTTTTTTTCAAATTACAGTGTTTATAGGTATGGGAGCATAGTGTAGGCCTGTGACCAAGTACCTGGTACTAAACAAGATAGAAAATGTCTACAAATCTACAGTTTACAAGTTAGGCCTACAACATTCTCACATCCACAATATACAAAAGAATTTATATATAAGATAAAGTGATGTCGTTACAGTGATCTTGAGGAGGCAGAAGATGAAGAGAATGAACCCGTGGCAGAAGAGATCTTGACTGACGATGAAGACACGCGCCTGGCCGAGCAAGTAAGTTCGACAGCCTCATAATTGGGCTATCGCCCAATCCCTTCATTCTAAATGGCTCGTCTGCGCTCAACATTCATAAATCTTAAGGAACCGGTAATTTTTACTGCGTTCCGCCTCGATGGAGTGTAAGCCTGATAAGAACAATACAATATTGTACCTACCGCGGGCACGAACATGCCGCAGCAGCTGATCATTCGTACAATCTATTTAAACATAGCCTGGTTCCGTTTTATTTCACTTCTCCTATGTCAATATTAATTTGACTAACGCTTTATTAACGCTACTGTAAGGTTTATGGCAATATGCTCGTTCTCACATGAGACAACCATACCTGGCGAAATGTGGCTTTACTATACTCGTTCTTCTACCTTATCCTACGGGGAAAATAGGCGTGTTAAGTTGTTAATTTCACAATTCTCCAGTATTTTATTTAAATACATTTCAGGAGTCTGCTGTTCAAGAAGACGACGTACCGAGAAGTAGGCACATGCTGGACCTAACTGAAAGCAGATATTTGCAGCGCAACTCTGCTAATGACCGCCGCACTCGGACTAAAACAGAAAAAGTATGTAATTTCGAAAATCGTCTTAGTGTGAAACCTTTCTGACGATGTTCAATTTGACTAATTCATTTTGACAGCTTTCAGGTTTTAAAACCAATAGGAATCGAGATACACGAGAAGATAATCCCGTAGCTACAAATTTAAACGACCAGATTCAACTATTTCCTTCTGATAACCTTCGCCTGTCCAATAAATATACCGAATCCAACGACGATCCACAAGAGGTAACCGAACACTTGAGCAATCGTGATGTTTACAAATCCAATCGTATGATGCAGGGCCAAGGTGAAAATCAAATCAATAAAAGGACTGTTGAATTTGAAGGCCAGTCAAACGAAGGTGATATGTTGTTTGAAAAAAATGGAGACCAAGTAAGCAAAGTAAATAGAAATGAAAATAATAATAATGAAGCTTCTGATACAAATGAGCAATCTCGATATTTTAAGCAATATTATAACACAATGCAAGCTGAAAATAGAGACATAATAAATGAGGAGAAAAGTCATGATGGTGGTGCACGATTCAACTTAAGAGATAGACGTAATATAAAAGAAGCTAGCCCAGCTGAAACTCCAACTGTTTCTAATGGCCAAGGTACTAAGGAGAGCAATGACAAAACAGACAGTGAAGATGAAGAATCTGCAATCAAAAGGCACATTAAAAAACTATCTGGAGATGAATTAAATCAGCTGTTAAATTCACTCACCGATGACAGAAGAGAGCTTTTAAAAAAAATAATTGAGGACGTCGATGCGAGTGACAATGGGTTTATCAATAAACGAGAAATAACTAAGAAAGCGAGCGCTGTGGAAGAAACTAATTTGATTGAAAACTGTCAATCTGATCTGAGTAAAGTTCAAGGTGGCAGTCCGAGTGTTGAATTAAATACCGAAGCTGCGGCTTCACCAAACACTGAGAGTACAGATATCAGTAAACAACCAGACCCTGTAACTGAGGGTAATGAAATATCCAGTCAAAAAAGTGCGGAAACAAGTATGGGCTCTGTAAACAAAATAGAACTGACAAACCACAACGATGAAAGTATTCAGAAAACTGCTGATAGTTTGAACACGTTCGCTTTGAATCTGGATCCCAATAACCAAGGCAAAGTTGTTGCAAATCCACAAGTTTCATCAAAAACTGAAATAAAGAGAGAAACTAATATAGACGATATGGATGATATGTCCGTTGATGACTCTAAAACGATAGACGACGATTTGAATCTTCAAAATGGACAGGATTATGCTAATGACCATGGATACTTCTGTTCTCAGGACGAAAGTTCATCAAAATTGTTGAACGATGATCAACAATTTCATGAAGATGGTAAAGAGTACAAACGAGAGACAGATTTGGAAAAGCAATCTGAATTATCCGATTCTATGAAATCATTAGAAGATTCTTTTCCAAATTCCAATGCTTATGACGATTCGGTGTCTTACTCGGGTCCATTAGTTAGGGTGAAGCGAAAAAATTCGGACCAAGTAATTAAAAAAAGATCAGCTGGTATTTTCCCTGATGCCAAAGTTGGATACTTCCCGTACAAAGCAGAAAACGAGGATGAAGATAACGATGAGGGTAATGAGTTCGATGATGAAGGCTTTTATGATCGTACTTCTAACTTTGCAAATGGTAACAAAGGCTTAGAAGAGGAAACTGCTAACGCTGATCAATCAGTACAAGCTAAGAACTCAAATGTTGATAACTCAAAAGCAGCACCACATGAAAACCTGGAAGGTGAAGAGTCAATGAGTCTCGGATCAGATACTGATCGCGTTCTATCTGGTGTGGAAGGCGTCGATGATAATCTTATGTACGGCAGTGATGCGAGAAACAGACGCACTGCTGAAGACAACTCCAGGGACACCGCGAAAGACGAACCAGAGCGGTCTCCCTTATTACTTGAAAATGAAAAGAAATCTGCTGGTGAAAATTTCTTCCATGCCCCGCACTACCAAGAGAATGATGCGTTTGGACCACTACCTCGAAACTATGACGGAGATTTGAACAGATACAAAAGAATACGACGAGTGAAACAATCGCTTATTGATCAAGAACCAACTTCTTCTGATGGTTAGAAAAGGTACTACTGCTACTATGATAATGATTAAATAATTTTTAAGTATTTTAAACAACGTTTGCATTAAAATACATTAGTTTCTACTTAACTTTAATTTACATTATTTGTATTACATTTTTATTTATAAGTATTCAATTATGAGGTAATTTAAAATTAGTTTTGGTTCAGTCTTGCAAAATGTAGTAGGTATTGTACATGTTCAATGTACGTGTTAACTTATAGATGTAAGGCAGTCTATCCGTGTACACTCAAATAATATCATCCCTTTATTAAACAGAACTAACTTCTTTCTGAAAAGTTCGTAAATTATCAAACTAATTTTAAATAACCATGTATAATTTGTAGGTATTGTTATGTAAACATTTATAAATAAATAACCAAAACATGATGCCATGTTTTTTATTCTGATCTTTATCATCTGAAGTAGACAAAACACTGCTACAATATTTCGTAATCATAGCCTTAGGCTTAAGTCAATCACACGGCGTCACGTCACGCCACTTCAGTGTCACGGCGTCCTCACCTACCGCCTGACGCAGGTCCTCACCGGACACGGATGTTTCGGGAGGTTCCTGCACATCATCAGGCGGGAGGAAACGCCCGGGTGTCACCACTGCGATGATCGCCCCGAGGACACGGTGGGGGCCTGCCCTGCATGGGCGGAGCACCGCCGTGTCCTCGTAGAGGCGATCGGCAGCGGCGGCGGCGGCGACCTCTCACGCCCGGCCCTGGTTCAAGCCATGGTCCGGGGCGAGGGGGAGTGGGAGGCAGTCACCTCCTTCTGCGAAGCAGTCATGCTAGCGAATGAGGTGGCGGGACGGGAGAGGGAGTCTCCCGTCCAAGCCGCCGCGGTAGACGCTCCGGGCGTCGGGAGCCGCGTGACGACTCCCGGCCACCGTAGGCGCGGGCCTGCGGGCGGTGAGTAATGGGTAGCTCACCATCCGATCAGGACCAGGCCCGTGCTGGACGGCGCGTACGTGTTCCACGCGCGCCTCAAAGAGATGTCAGCATCGAAGAGGGGGCCACTAGGGCCCAAGCCTGCCGGGAAAGCGGGATCATCCAAAAGGGGTACCGCTGACCCGGAACATAAAGGGCAAGGAAGGAACACGGGTGGGTTTTAGTCAGTAACTGATACTCCCTTCCGCTCCACCCAGAGCGGGAGGGGTCATTTGATGACTTCCCATCGTAGACAGAGAATAGCATTCTCTGTCTACGTTTCCCATCCTCAAAAAAACAAAAGGCATAATTCAATGTTAGGCATAGATACACGTAAAAATAGGTTTGAACATGGAGTCGGTTTATTTATATGGCGCACTCCTACTAAATACAGACAGATGGTCTTAGTCTGAGCTTATAGCCTGAGTCCGTGTGCATGTGGATTGAATGATCCTCTCTTCAATCTTCACAAAAATCGAGGAAGATTAAGTAAAAAATAGTTAAAACATTATGGCGAAGTTAAAAATGTGTTAAACATGAGATAAAAGTGATATGGTCAATAAAGTGGATCACTCAAACCACGCGCTTTAAGAAAACGTCATAATTTAGTGTGCGGACCCACCATACCTCTGCTCTGGTGGTATAGTGGGTCTAAAATTATACCAATGAGAAAACTATTACTTGGTGAATCATTTGGGCTAGGTTAGGTTAGAACTGTGACTGTAGTCCACAACACAATTTTTTCAGTGGTATAGTTTTAGACCCACCATACCACTAGGGATATGGCCAGTGGTATGGTGGGTCCGCAATGATACCTAATGTATATGGTAATGGTTATAATGGCTAATATGGGGAAAGGAACTTATGGACGTCAAATGGGTGTTGCTAAGTTTGATTATTTTTGGTTTTAAAATAAGTTGTCCATAGTTTTAAAGTGTTACACAATATAGTCTGTCTTATAGTGATTTACAGGGGTAGGAAACCTGCAAAACAATAAACTTCAAAACTTAAGTGCAAAAAAGTACCCACTAGTACAAAAACACGTAGGGCGTAGGGCGTTGGCTGTCCGGTGTAATATGTTGGCCCGCAGGTTCGCACGTAGCAGTAATGAAGTGAAAGTTACACTTTTTAAGTCTTACTGCCTAACACTTTACACGTGCAGCCTGTGGGTTAACTACACACTGGGAGCATACAGCGCCCTGCGTGTTCAATACAACAACGCGTTTAGGGTGTTGCTGGGGCTACCACGATTCTGCAGTGCATCGACGATGTTCGCGGAGGCGCACACTGATGGCTTTCATGCCCTAATAAGGAAGCAATGTGCGTCGCTGCTGAGTCGTGTTAGGTCCAGCAGCAACAGCTTATTAAGCGTGTTCGCGGACAGGTGGGACTCTCCACTGCTGCGCCACTGGATGCGCTTGCACACTGCCTTGTGAGCAGTGGGCATTTCCTCCTCGTCAAATTTAATGTGTTGCTTCTTCTGTGTTGTCACTGCTATTTTATTGTTTGTATTGATTGTTTGTATCTTTTTGTGAGTTGTGTATTTTTGAGATTTTGTTAGTTTTTTTGTTAGTATGTGTATTTTACCTTTTTTTTTGTGTTTCGTTCATTTTTGAAGTGTAGGTACCTATGGACAGAAAGTCTGAAATAAACGTTTATTATTATTATTATTAAAAAGTGAAAATTATAACGTTTATTTACAAAAATTTAAAATACCTGGTATCGGAGTTTATCCGGCGTGTTTGTTGTGTTGAAAGCAGTGCAGCGTTATATGGTGTTTTCACCCCATTAGACTTCCCATACATTTAACCCACCATAATTTATTACATTTTTAATTGCAAAGTGTTATAGCAATCGCACCTTTTTCTGTTCTGTAGACCAAATAATTAACCAGTTGTTTTTTCTGCCTAAAGAGAGACCGACTTAGCTTCCTACCATTCGTTTTTAGTATGGAAAAAAATATGAAATAAAAACCATAAATCTTAAAAAGCACAGTTTTATTACAAGACCGTCCGCATACCGGCCCATTGTGCTGCTCGACGAGGTCGGCAAGCTCTTTTAAAAAGTAATTGCAGGCCGCCTCGTCGGGCACCTGGTGAGGACGGGGCCGGATCTTGCGGATAGTCAGTTCGGCTTCCGCAAGGGGCGCTCGACGGTGGACGCCATCATGCGCGTTAGAGCCCTCACGACGGGGGACGCGGTGTCTCGGGGCGGGGTTGTCGTGGCGGTGTCACTCGATATCGCCAACGCATTTACCACCCTGCCCTGGAGTTGCATTGGGGAGGCACTCCGGTATCACCGGGTGCCAACCTACCTCCGTCGAATAGTCGAGGCATATCTGACGGACAGAGCCGTCATCTACCCCGGTCGCGATGGGAAGTGGAACCGGCGAGAGATGTCGTGCGGTGTCCCACAGGGATCGGTTCTAGGGCCGCTCCTGTGGGACATCGGTTACGAATGAGTGCTGCGGGCCGACCTCCCTGATGGCGTCAGCGTGGTGTGCTACGCTGACGACACGCTGGTCCTGGCGCAGGGGAGGTCGCATCAGGTGGCGGCCGACGCGATGACACGCGGGGTTGCGATAGTCGTGGAGAGGATCCGGCAGTTGGGTCTCGAGGTGGCTTTGCACAAGTCCGAGGCCATGTCTTTCCATGGGCCCCGGAACAGGCCACCATCGGGATCCCAACTAACGGCAGGAGGGGTTCACATCGGCGTCGAGTCCACGATGAAATACTTAGGACTCGTGCTCGATAGCCGGTGGAACTTCGTGGAGCACTTCCGACGTTTGGCCCCCAAACTGGAACGGACTGGGGCCGCCCTCAAGCGGCTCCTGCCCAACCTGAGGGGTCCAAACGCCTCCTGCCGGAGGCTTTACGCGGGGGTCGTGCGGTCCATGGCTACATATGGGGCCCCGGTATGGGCGCGTTCACTGCGGCGGAGAGCCGCCCACTATCTGAACGCGCCCCAAAAGGTGGTAGCCGTAAGGCTGATCCGGGGCTACCGCACGATCTCGGGCGAGGCGGCAAGCCTCCTTGCCGGACTGCCGCCGTGGGATCTGGAGGCGATAGTCCTCGCGCGCCTGTATGAGTGGCGCGCGGAGACACTACGCCGGGGGGAAACCCCGCTTCCGCGGCAAATCGCGGCGGAGCGGATGGACCTCCGGCGCGATCTCATGGCGGCATGGAAAGAGCGACTGTCGCAACCCAGCGCAGGACACGCCACGATAGCGGCGGTAAGACCCCTCTTTGAGGAGTGGCTAGAGAGGCGTCACGGCGTCCTCACCTACCGCCTGACGCAGGTCCTCACCGGACACGGATGTTTCGGGAGGTTCCTGCACATCATCAGGCGGGAGGAAACGCCCGGGTGTCACCACTGCGATGATCGCCCCGAGGACACGGTGGACACGGTGGCCTGCCCTGCATGGGCGGAGCACCGCCGTGTCCTAGTAGAGGCGATCGGCAGCGGCGGCGACCTCTCACGCCCGGCCCTGGTTCAAGCCATGGTCCGGGGCGAGGGGGAGTGGCAGGCAGTCACCTCCTTCTGCGAAGCAGTCATGCTAGCGAAGGAGGTGGCGGGACGGGAGAGGGAGAGAGTCTCCCGTCCAAGCCGCCGCGGTGGACGCTCCGGGCGTCGGGAGCCGCTCGACGACTCCCGGCCACCGTAGGCGCGGGCCTGCGGGCGGTGACTAATGGGTAGCTCACCGACCGATCAGGACCAGGCCCGTGTTGGACGGCGCGTACGTGTTCCACGCACGCCTCAAAGATATGTCAGCATCGAAGAGGGGGTCCACTAGGGCCCAAGCCTGCCGGGAAAGCGGGATCATCCAAAAGGGGTACCGCTGACCCGGAACATAAAGGGCCAAGGAAGGAACACGGGTGGGTTTTAGTCAGTAAGAGTCTGACACTCCCTTCCGCTCCACCCAGAGCGGGAGGAGTCATTTGATGATTTCCCATCCTCAAAAAAAAAAAAAAAAAAAGGCACTTGCCGGACCTATGAAGTTATCTAGGTGCCTGCCAACACCTAAGTACCATATTATGCTAACAGTATGAGCACAGGCACCTAGAGTTCTCATACCCGTCATGCAGGAGCAATAATAGGCTTCGATGGCTTCTCTGTTATTTCTGGCTTCTCTCCAATTTTTACGACACACCGACGCGACGCTAGCGCATAATAGTTCGAAGTACCTAACGGATAAAATCGCAAAAACGTCGAATGTGCATGGGTCGCTTTTATTAAGGATTTTCGGCATTTTCAACGTCGAATATCTTTTTTCCCCCGCAAGCTACAAAGTTGCCCCCATACAACAAATATATATATTTTCAAAGACCTTTCTAATGGTACCAATTTCAATTTGCTACATGTGTGGGTACGTTTTGTTCCATGTTCTTTGTTTGTTACCTTTTCACGCCTAAACCGCTGAACCGACCATCATGAAATGTTGCTTTAAATACGTTGTCAGGGGTACAGACAAGGACATAGGGAAACCTTTCACCCAGAAAAAAGTATTGTTGCAGGGGTAGACAACAATAAACGACGGTCACATTTGCTTTGGGACGCTGGATGGCGCTATGTGTCTTTCGAATCATGATTAAATTTTATTAATAGAAACTTTAGTATTAAGCAAGTTAATTTAAAAAAAAAATATTCATACATTGTGTGAGTCTAGCGTGAACTCCAACACCGTTTGACCGAACACAATGAAAGTTGGCACATACGTAGGTTGGTTACAGGATTTATTTCGACATTCAGGCGGGCCAACCCGCGGGAAAAGGCTAGTGTTTCTATAACTGACTGTACACAGCCGTGGGATAAAATTGGAAGAAAAACAATATATACGAATTCCGATTATCCACCCCTTCTGAGGTGGATTCTCTAACATGTTTCCGCGTATCCACCCTAGGGTGGATTTTTTGGGGTTGATAAACGGAATGACCCAGAATAAGCGGCTTTTAGCAGATTACTTGAAGTCTCTCCGCCGTGTGACAAAATGTGTGTTCAAATAATAATCATCTAGGATTAAGTAGGAAGGTAAATAAAAAAACAATTCCATAGTTATAATTATAAAAGTTTATTGCATGGCAATGTTTGACAAAACAAAATATAAACTTGTTAAATTAACAAACTAAGAATTATATTATGCATATACATATAGGTAAGGCATGTTAATCGTATTTTAAGACTAGCAGTTAGCATGCGTTTATAATAGGTAAATAACATTGACTGACAGGGTTACATTATAAGCTCCATATAGGATAAAAGGAATGAAATATTTTTAGCCTTTTCTCGACTCAAGAGACAGCAAAAATGTTTATTGTTGCTGTGTTATTTTTGTCGCGTAAAATTTATGTTCACGAGAATCGCGCGTGTGTTTGAAAGGAGTGCGTCCAGAATCGATCAATGTAGCTGGGCAAGTTCCGTGGACATGAGAAGTAAATTCACGCTTATAGCTAGTGCTGCCGTCACCCAAGACAAATTGCGAAGCATTTCCGTGGCGTGTGACCCGCTCTACACGCTCGACTCGTTCGGAACGGTCAGTTTTCTGTGCATGTTCTGAGCGCGAAAAACTTCCATAACGAGCCTCTGATTGCCCATAAAAGTCACCACCGACTCTAAGATTATCTCTACCAATTCGTGCTGGTTGGCGTTCACCCGCTAGCGTAGACTGGCCATCTCTTCTTGTTTGATTACGGCGAGAATCCGAACTTTCGTGCTGAGAAATAACACCCATGTTGTCTCTTGTAGATCTATGCATGGAACTTATGCTTTTTCTGTCCGTGCTGTGCGTAGAATTACTAATGTATTCACCTCGTTCAGATAGATTACCGATGCTCTTTCTCTGGGCAGCTGCTGTAGAGCTAATCGAATGTTGAGCTTCTGTATTCGAATGAACACCTTTACGATGTAAAATTAAATTCGATGACGAGGAATCAGAAACCAAATCTGATGTGCGTTTATGATGACCACTACGTGAAGAGCTATCGATAGTGGTGGCCGGTGGATCATTGACGCCGCCGCCGTGCATCGCTCTTTGGAATTCGATGCTGGTCTTTGTTACACTGTCACTCAACTGGTTTCTGTTCGTCGAGTGTTGAGTTGATCTTGATATATGTTGCTCCGAGTGGCTTCCTTGATGTACTTGGGTTGATGAGCTAACATTTCTTTGAATGTGGCTTTCTGTTACGTGGCCTTGATTTGGTTGTGTGCCAGAGTAATCGGACGACACAACTCTTTGAGTAGAATCACCACCCCTGATTACATGACCGTCAGTAGTTGATTGTTGGGTAGATTTTGTAACATTTTGGCCAACGTGATCCCGGGATATGTTTGAACCACCTGTAATTCTTTGTGTATGGTGCTGATTGGAACTTAAATTTTGACTCGAGGATGAAGAGGTAATGGATTGTTGAGACGAATGTATTCTTTGAGTATTGTCAATATATTGTTGGTTTGCTCGAGAATGCTGTTGATCCACAAAAGTGGTTCCTTTTGCTCCCTGTGTTGTATGAATAGATTGATTCGTTGAAGATGTTACATGATCGGATGACAATGTTTTTTGTGTGGTATCTCCTCCGATTTGTCGCGTGCGGTTTGTACGATCGTCTAAGTCTCTCTTGGGAGTAGACTGCTGAGGACTGAATTTTCTCGTATCGTCACTTACATCCACTTCAACGTTTCGTGTTACAGACACCCATTTACCTCCTCGAAGCTTCTTTTCTGTTATTTGTTTAATCGTTTTCGTAGTGGTTGTAGTGATGGTCTTCATATTTTTGGTATCACTTTTGTTTACTATTGTCCGATCTGTGCTACTTCGAGACACAGAACGATCTGTAACACCCACCGTCTTGTTTCTATCAGTGACACTGTCTTGTGATGCAACTCGTTCAATATTTTTCTGTGACCCTTTGTGATCAATAACATCCTGTGAAGTAATATGTTTGGTATGTGTTCCAGATTGGATATGTTTTGAAGTAGTATGGTCCGTAGTGGTGTGGGAGTGCTTCATGTGCGTCTCCGAGTTAGATGTATGCGACTGATTATCGCGCTGAACTTGGGCGTCGTGACGTGTAATTGTTTGAGATTTAATATCGCAATCATCATGTCCAGTGACAGACTTCGACTCTACGGTCCTCCTTGATGTGTCACTTGTTTGTGTTTTGCTAGTATCGTGTTTTGTTAAATCCCCGTTAGTATAAAGGTTGTCTTTTGGTCTTATTGGGCCCGATTTTTCTGCAGGGCTCCATTTTTGAGGCCCTGGTCGTTCAAAGTCACCTTCAGGTTTTAAGTTATCTTTTGGACGAACCTGCGCAGGCGTTTCTCCTGGTGCCCATTTCGTGGGAGTACGTGAATCCATATTACCTTCAGGATGCAAATTATCCCTTGGTTTAACTGGGCTTCGTCTATCTCCAGTTTCCCATTTTGGTCTTGACGGGTAGTTAACATCGCCTTCTGTTTTTAAATTATCTTTTGGACGAACCTGAGATGGTGTTTCTCCTGGAGTCCATTTAGATGGCGTCCGTGATACCATATCACCCTCCGGATGTAAATTGTCTCTAGGCCGAACTTGATTTGGTGTTTCACCCGGTTGCCACTGAGTCTTGGGCTTGTCAGTAAATTCACCTTCGGGACGTAGGTTGTCCTTCGGCCTTACTTGTTCAGGTCTGTCGGCAGAAGTCCACTTTGGTCTTGAAGGTCGATCAAAATCACCCTCTGGTTTCAAGTTATCTCTAGGTCGAACTTGTGCTGGTGTTTCACCTGGCGCCCATCTTGTTGGGGTCCGTGATTCCATATCACCTTCAGGTTTTAGGTTGTCCTTCGGGCGTACTTGACTTGGTGTGTCTCCAGGTTGCCAATGAGTCTTGGGTTTATCCGTGAAGTCGCCTTCGGGTCGTAAATTGTCCTTCGGTCTTACTTGTTCACGCCTGTCTGCGGATATCCACGTTGGTTTTGAAGGTCTATCGAAATCACCCTCTGGTTTCAAGTTATCTTTTGGCCGTACTTGTGCAGGTGTTTCGCCTGGAGTCCATTTTTTAGGAGTGCGTGAGTCCATGTCACCTTCAGGTTTTAAATTGTCCTTAGGACGAACTTGACTTGGTGTTTCTCCAGGTTGCCATTGAGTCTTAGGCCTGTCTGTAAATTCGCCTTCAGGACGTAAGTTGTCCTTAGGTCTTACTTGCTCGGGTCTCTCCGATGTTTCCCACTTCGGCCTGGAGGGTCTATCAAAATCACCTTCAGGTTTTAAGTTATCCTTAGGACGAACTTGTTCTGGTGTCTCTCCTCGCTGCCACTGAGTTTTAGGACGGCTTGGAAATTCACCTTCAGGACGTAGGTTATCCTGGTGTTTAATTATGTCCGGCCGTTCCGAAGTTTCCCATTTTGGTCTAGAAGGTCTGTCAAAATCACCTTCAGGTCTCAGATTATCTGGTTGTTTAATTGGTGTTCGTTTTTCACCAGGTTCATGCTCTTCCCTTGGCCTTTTTTCAAAGTCTCCTTCCGGTTTCAAATTATCCCGGTGATATACTATAGCCGATCTTTCACCTTTAGTTACCTTATAATCATCTCTACGAGTATGATCTTCGAATACTCCCTCAATTTTTAGATTATCTTCCCTTCGGGTTAATTTGACTCTTTGTCCTTTAACAACACGATACGTGTCAGATGATCGGATATTTTCCATTGTTCCCTCCATTTTTAGATTATCCTCATGTTTTACAATAGCAGCTCGTTCACCAGTGACTTTCGAATAATCTGTTTTTTGTTTCATGTCTATAAATTCACCTTCAATCTTTAGATTATCTTCCCTTCTTATGATATCAAGTCGTTCAATCTTTTGTCTCTGTCGTATATCAATGTCCCTTTCAATAGTAATATTATCAACCTGTTTAAATGGTTTGCGTTTCTCGGCTGGTTGAGAAGGAACAACCTCAGGCCTATAAAATTTACCATCAGGTTTCAAATTATCTTGTGGTCTCACAACAGACGCCCTTTCACCTTTAGTAGCACTGTAGTCGTTTCGGACTGTAAGATCTATAAACTCACCTTCAGTTCTTAAGTTATCTTCATGCCTCTGAATGACAACTTTTTCTGTTTTCTCAATACGCTTATAATCGTCCCTTGAACGATGAGTGTCTATGGTTCCTTCCATTCTTAGATGATCTTCATGCCTAACGACATCCACGCGATCTCCTCGAGTTGCAGTATAATCAGTTCTCCTTACAACATCCATATCTCCTTCAGGCTTCAAGTTATCCTCTGGCTTCTTCTGAACAGGTCTTTCGCCGGCAACATGTTTTGGTTTTTCAGGCCGTTCAAACTGACCCTCTGGCTTAAGATTATCTTGTGGCTTTTTGGGTGTTTGTCTTTCAGCTGGTTGCCATTTATCCTGTTTCGGTTTTTCGAATTCTCCTTCCGGCTTAAGGTTATCTTTAGGTTTCTTTTGTGTAACTCGTTCAGCGGGGCGCCATTCATCTTGTTTCGGGGTCTCAAAGTCACCCTCAGGCCGTAAGTTATCTTTTGGTTTTGTAGGTGTTTGTCTCTCAGCAGGGCGCCATTTATCATGTTTAGGTTGTTCAAAGTCCCCTTCGGGCTTAAGGTTATCTTGAGGTTTCTTTTGAACCGGTCTTTCAGCCGGGTGCCATTCTTCATGCTTGGGCTGTTCAAATTCACCTTCAGGTTTTAGGTTATCCTTGGGTTTCTTTTGAGTAACTCTCTCTGCTGGACGCCACTTGTCATGTTTTGGCTGCTCGAAGTCGCCTTCTGGTTTTAAGTTATCTTTAGGCTTTGTAGGCGTTTGTCTTTCAGCAGGACGCCATTCGTCGTGCTTCGGTTGTTCGAATTCTCCCTCCGGTTTTAGATTGTCCTTGGGTTTCTTTTGAGTAACACGCTCGGCCGGCCGCCATTCATCATGTTTGGGCTGTTCAAAATCACCTTCTGGTTTCAAGTTATCCTTTGGTTTCTTTTGAGTAACACGCTCGGCCGGACGCCATTCATCATGTTTGGGCTGTTCAAAATCACCTTCGGGTTTAAGATTATCTTTTGGTTTGGTCGGTGTTTGCCTTTCAGCCGGACGCCATTCATCATGTTTTGGCTGCTCAAAATCGCCTTCTGGTTTAAGGTTATCCTTCGGTTTCTTTTGAGTAACACGCTCGGCTGGACGCCATTCGTCATGTTTGGGCTGTTCAAAATCACCTTCGGGTTTAAGATTATCTTTTGGTTTAGTCGGTGTTTGCCTTTCAGCCGGACGCCATTCATCATGTTTTGGCTGCTCAAAATCGCCTTCTGGTTTAAGGTTATCCTTCGGTTTCTTTTGAGTAACACGCTCGGCTGGACGCCATTCGTCATGTTTTGGCTGCTCAAAATCGCCTTCTGGTTTAAGGTTATCCTTCGGTTTCTTTTGAGTAACACGCTCGGCCGGACGCCATTCATCATGTTTGGGCTGTTCAAAATCACCTTCGGGTTTAAGATTATCTTTTGGTTTGGTCGGTGTTTGCCTTTCAGCCGGATGCCATTCATCATGTTTTGGCTGCTCAAAATCGCCTTCTGGTTTAAGGTTATCCTTCGGTTTCTTTTGAGTAACACGCTCGGCTGGACGCCATTCGTCATGTTTTGGCTGCTCAAAATCGCCTTCTGGTTTAAGGTTATCCTTCGGTTTCTTTTGAGTAACACGCTCGGCTGGACGCCATTCGTCATGTTTGGGCTGTTCAAAATCACCTTCGGGTTTAAGATTATCTTTTGGTTTAGTCGGTGTTTGCCTTTCAGCCGGACGCCATTCATCATGTTTTGGCTGCTCAAAATCGCCTTCTGGTTTAAGGTTATCCTTCGGTTTCTTTTGAGTAACACGCTCGGCTGGACGCCATTCGTCATGTTTTGGCTGCTCAAAATCGCCTTCTGGTTTAAGGTTATCCTTCGGTTTCTTTTGAGTAACACGCTCGGCTGGACGCCATTCGTCATGTTTTGGCTGTTCAAAATCACCTTCGGGTTTGAGATTATCTTTTGGTTTGGTCGGTGTTTGTCTTTCAGCCGGACGCCATTTGTCGTGCTTCGGTTGCTCAAATTCGCCTTCAGGTTTAAGATTATCTTTAGGTCTTGTCTGAGTAACGCGCTCTGCGGGACGCCACTCGTCGTGTTTTGGCTGTTCAAAATCACCTTCTGGTTTCAAGTTATCCTTTGGTTTCTTTTGAGTAACACGCTCGGCCGGACGCCATTCATCATGTTTAGGCTGTTCAAAATCCCCTTCGGGTTTAAGGTTATCTTTCGGTTTCTTTTGAGTAACACGCTCGGCTGGACGCCATTCGTCATGTTTAGGCTGTTCAAAGTCACCTTCTGGTTTAAGATTATCTCTTGGTTTGGTCGGTGTTTGTCTTTCAGCCGGACGCCATTTGTCGTGCTTTGGTTGCTCAAATTCGCCTTCAGGTTTAAGATTATCTTTAGGTCTCGTCTGAGTAACGCGTTCTGCGGGACGCCATTCATCATGTTTGGGCTGCTCAAAATCGCCTTCCGGTTTAAGATTGTCTTTTGGTTTTGTCGGGGTCTGTCTTTCCGCTGGACGCCATTCTTCGTGCTTTGGCTGTTCGAATTCTCCTTCCGGTTTAAGGTTATCTTTCGGTTTTTTCTGAGTAACACGCTCGGCTGGACGCCATTCGTCGTGTTTTGGCTGTTCAAAGTCACCTTCGGGTTTAAGATTATCTTTCGGTTTCTTTTGAGTAACACGCTCGGCTGGACGCCATTCGTCATGTTTTGGCTGTTCAAAGTCACCTTCTGGTTTAAGATTATCTTTTGGTTTGGTCGGTGTTTGTCTTTCAGCGGGACGCCATTTGTCGTGCTTTGGTTGCTCAAATTCTCCTTCAGGCTTAAGATTATCTTTGGGCCTCGTCTGAGTGACGCGATCTGCGGGACGCCATTCGTCATGTTTTGGCTGTTCAAAATCACCCTCTGGTTTGAGATTGTCTTTAGGCCTCGATTGAGTGACGCGTTCTGCGGGACGCCATTCGTCATGTTTTGGCTGCTCAAAGTCACCTTCTGGTTTAAGGTTATCTTTTGGTTTGGTCGGTGTTTGTCTTTCAGCGGGACGCCATTTGTCGTGCTTTGGTTGCTCAAATTCTCCTTCAGGCTTAAGATTATCTTTGGGCCTCGTCTGAGTGACGCGTTCTGCGGGACGCCATTCATCATGTTTGGGCTGCTCAAAATCGCCTTCCGGTTTAAGATTGTCTTTTGGTTTTGTCGGGGTCTGTCTTTCCGCTGGACGCCATTCTTCGTGCTTTGGTTGTTCAAATTCTCCTTCCGGTTTAAGGTTATCTTTAGGTTTTTTCTGAGTAACACGCTCGGCTGGACGCCATTCGTCGAGTTTTGGCTGTTCAAAGTCACCTTCGGGTTTAAGATTATCTTTCGGTTTCTTTTGAGTAACCCGCTCGGCTGGACGCCATTCATCATGTTTAGGCTGTTCAAAGTCACCTTCTGGTTTAAGATTATCTTTTGGTTTGGTCGGTGTTTGTCTTTCAGCGGGACGCCATTTGTCGTGCTTTGGTTGCTCAAATTCTCCTTCCGGCTTAAGATTATCTTTGGGCCTCGTCTGAGTGACGCGCTCTGCGGGACGCCATTCGTCATGTTTTGGCTGTTCAAAATCACCCTCTGGTTTGAGATTGTCTTTAGGCCTCGATTGAGTGACGCGTTCTGCGGGACGCCATTCGTCATGTTTTGGCTGTTCAAAGTCACCTTCTGGTTTAAGGTTATCTTTTGGTTTGGTCGGTGTTTGTCTTTCAGCAGGACGCCATTTGTCGTGCTTTGGTTGCTCAAATTCGCCTTCAGGTTTAAGATTATCTTTAGGCCTCGTCTGAGTGACACGCTCTGCGGGACGCCATTCGTCAAGTTTTGGCTGTTCAAAGTCACCTTCTGGTTTAAGATTATCTTTTGGCTTGGTCGGTGTTTGTCTTTCAGCGGGACGCCATTTGTCGTGCTTTGGTTGCTCAAATTCTCCTTCCGGCTTAAGATTATCTTTCGGCCTCGTCTGAGTGACGCGCTCTGCGGGACGCCATTCGTCATGTTTTGGCTGTTCAAAATCACCCTCTGGTTTGAGATTGTCTTTAGGCTTCGATTGAGTGACGCGTTCTGCGGGACGCCATTCATCGTGTTTAGGCTGTTCAAAGTCACCTTCTGGTTTCAAATTGTCTTTCGGTTTCGTTGGTGTTTGTCTTTCAGCAGGGCGCCATTCATCGTGTTTCGGTTGCTCAAATTCTCCCTCGGGTTTGAGGTTATCTATAGGCCTCTTCTGGGTGACTCGCTCTGCTGGGCGCCATTCATCTTGTTTTGGCTGTTGGAAATCACCTTCCGGTTTAAGATTGTCTTGTGGCTTCTTTTGGGTCACGCGCTCTGCGGGGCGCCATTCATCATGTTTTGGCTGCTCAAAGTCTCCCTCGGGTTTCAGGTTGTCAATTGGTTTCTTTTGTTTAGGTCTTTCAGAATGTTTTGGCCCGTAAGCGTCGTGAGACACGGTATGACTATCAAATATACCTTCCATATGTAGATTATCCTTTCTTATGATTCTCTGTTGTCTGACATCGATTTCTTCATATGTTTTGTACTCCTCTTGCGAAGTAGTAATCTTTTCGAGTTCTTCTGTAGAATAAAACTTTTCAAAGTCTTCCTTTGTCCACGTGCGCCGTCTCTTGGGTCGTTCAACTGGCGTTACTTTTTCTGGGTAGTCTTTCTGATTGGAAGTTTCGAATTCAATTTCACCTTCTCGTATTAAATTATCAGTTCTCTTCGCAACTATTGTTGTCCTCTCTACAGTGTCAGTGTAATCAACAAATTCTGACCGAGATGTCGTTTCTGTAGTCATGTCTCCTTCTAACTTAGTCCAAGTATTGCGCCGAACTGGTGTTTTTCTTTCCACTGGTTTCACAGTATATGCCGTACGTGAAGTTGTAGTATCTAAAAAGAAAAATGCCAATTGTTTAGTTTAAAATTGACGCAACATCAATGACATTATTATTAACTTAGACCTGACCTAGACTCGTATGTTGGGGTTGTCTTACAGGGTGTAACCAAAGGTGAAAGAACTACAGAATGCGACGAGCAGCTACTGCAATTTTATTTGCTCAAAGATATTTGTGGGTTAGCCAAATCTAGTTTGTTGGTCTTTATGTAATTATGTACTTTTAATTACTAAAATTGTTAATGAAAAGTATAAAAACAGATACCACAGCTATAATGAAAACAATAATTACCTGTGAACTCCCCTTCTGTGATAATATTATCTGTTCGGCGAATGATTTCAGCTCTCTCCCCTATCACCACTTTGTAATCATCGGTTATACTCCGTTTTGTTGTAAAATCGCCTTCAGGCCGCAAGTTATCCTCAGGCTTTTTTACAACCGCCTTTTCTGCGGGAACAAACTCATCAGGCTGTCGCTTAGCGAATTCACCTTCGGGCTTCAAATTGTCAGTAGGTTTCTTTTGTTGGGGTCTTTCTGCGGGTTTCCATTCATCCTTCTTAGGAGTAGTAAATTCACCTTCTGGTTTAAGGTTATCTTGGGGCCGTTTCTGGGTGACTCGCTCTGCTGGGCGCCATTCATCTTGCTTTGGCTGTTGGAAATCACCTTCGGGCTTAAGATTGTCTTGTGGCCTCTTTTGGGTGACGCGTTCAGCGGGACGCCATTCATTGTGTTTTGGTTGTTCAAAGTCACCTTCTGGTCGTAAGTTATCTTTCGGTTTTGTAGGTGATTGTTTTTCAGCAGGGCGCCACTCATCGTGTTTCGGTTGTTCAAATTGCCCCTCTGGCTTAAGATTATCTTGGGGCTTCTTCTGGGTAACACGCTCTGCTGGACGCCACTCATCATGTTTCGGTTGCTCGAATTCACCTTCTGGTTTCAGATTATCTTGGGGTTTCTTCTGTGTGACGCGTTCTGCTGGACGCCACTTATCGTGTTTTGGTTGCTCAAATTCACCTTCTGGTTTAAGGTTATCTTGGGGTTTCTTCTGAGTGACACGTTCTGCTGGGCGCCATTCATCGTGTTTTGGCTGTTCGAAATCACCTTCTGGTCTTAAGTTGTCTTTCGGTTTTGTTGCTGTTTGTCTTTCAGCTGGACGCCATTCGTCTTGCTTGGGTTGCTCAAAGTCACCTTCAGGTCTCAGGTTATCTTTGGGTCTCTTCTGCGTGACGCGCTCTGCTGGGCGCCACTCATCTTGTTTTGGCTGTTCAAAATCGCCTTCTGGTTTTAGATTATCTTCTGGTTTTTTTTGTTTGGGACGTTCCGCTGGTTGCCAACGCTCTTTTTCCGGTGTTGTAAAATCCCCCTCGGGTCTTAAGTTATCATCCGGACGTTTCACTGGAGCCCTTTCACCAGGCCGCCAATCATCGGGTTTGCGTCTCTCGAAGTCACCTTCAGGTTTTAAGTTATCCTCTGGCTTTTTAGGTTTCGCCCTCTCAGCAGGTCTCCATGGCTCTTTTTCGGGAGTAGTGAATTCTCCTTCTGGTCTTAAATTATCCTGAGGTCTACGGACGGGTGCACGATCGCCGGGACGCCATTCCTCGGGCGTATGTCTGTCAAAATCGCCTTCAGGTCTTAAATTATCTTGAGGTTTTCTTACGGGAGCCCTTTCGCCAGGACGCCATTCCTCAGGCTGCCTTCTCTCAAAATCACCCTCGGGTTTAAGATTATCTTCGGGCTTCTTTTGTTTGGGTCGCTCGGCAGGTTGCCACTGAGGACGCTCTGGCTCTTGGAAGTCACCTTCAAGACGAAGGTGATCCTCGTGATGGACAGCGGTGGTGCGGCTTACGTGTTTCTCGTCGTAGTCGCGCTGGTACGCGGAGACCACGCTCGTCGTGTGCTCCACATCGAACAATGGCTCCGGGACATCGTTGTGTGGGCAGCGATGACGCCTGCAAACAATCACACGGAATGTTAGTTACGAGTATATGCACACAAACATATCACATAATAGACGCGTGATCAAAAAAAGAATAAATAAAAACTAACTTCGCTAATAGCTAGGCATCCAACCCTTATTCAAAATAAATAACATGGTTATAGTTTCATAAATTAATAGGTAACTAGTTAAAATCACACCTTTTGACACGATAAGGATGAAGAGACAGTGGGAATCTTCTGGGCAGCGGCAGAGGTGGCAGCGTCAGTGAATTGGCCATCACACGCGTCCATCGCGCTCACCTCCCCTGCCTCCCGATACAGAGACACAAGACAGTGGTGCTTTACGCACTTCACAGTTGTTCTCAATGTAACTGATACCGTGTCGCTATTATACATGAAAACTTTATCCGATACATATCCTAGGCTTCTAATAATTACTTTAGAACGGGATATGATTAAAAACGCACCAAATACTGTTAAAAATATCTATATAACGACTTAGAAAGCTTGGCACAGAGAATACGGGTTAACATAAATTGAAAAACAAACGCTCAAGTCTACGTTAATTAAAATGAATTGAGCTCCTGTTAAAACCTTTCGCTGTTCAATCAACACGTTTATTGCTGCCAAAGGACACTTTTACTCAGGACATGCGGCGGACTTTCTTAACTTTTATTTAATCAACTTGAGTAATAGTTATTTAGCATGAGTTGTAAAAGTAGGACAAAGAATTATTTATGTAGGGAATGAAACCAGCGGCTTCGAGCTCGCAACGCGCACTGCCGCACCGGCCCATAAAACTGAAACGGCTTCTCATATCAACAAGTAGGTAGGTATAATACACAACAATTAGTCGATGTCGGTACATTAAAACTAGAAAGACACGCTATAAAGAACGGCTAACCTACTTACCTATAACATAGGTACTGATTTCCTATAGTTTATTTATGACATTGATTTTGTAGATGAAGAGATGACTGACGCAATGTTTTTAGAACAAATACAAAAAAAAAACAAAGTTGTTGAATACGGTTTTTTTTTAAGACAGCTAATTATCAATCCTTTTAAAGGGTACCTTAATGTGTATACAACGTTCATCAATCACTGTTGTGACACAATAATCTTTCATGAACTGTGTGATACAATCAAAAGGGGCGACTAACCGCGTTACTGTTTCCACAGCAACGGCGACTGAAACTTTCATGAACCTTAACGGGCACAAGCAAGACAGACAGCCGCTTTCAGTTATAAAAAAGCTTGTAAAATGACTAGCAATCCGGCCCTGCTTGGCATGGTTTTTACGACTTGACAAGTATTGAGAATTCTTTATTAAATATAAGTTTCATATTAATTTATTATGCACCTAAATCTTCCGGAGTAAGGGCTCTAAATAATAGTTTAGAAGAACAACGCGGTCACACAGACAGACAAGAAAACTAACTTTAATATAATAATATGTTTAGATAGGTATAGAAATAGTCACCTAAGCACACCTATACCTACACTACAAGATGCCATTTAGATATTATGTGATGAAACGGTAAAATCACGTGATACTTTATTGACATCCCTTTTTGCAGGCTTTTTATTTCAGTCATGGTCACCAGCTTTATTGCTGCTCTCGTCTAGGTACAAAACCTAAAATACCTTTCGTTTATTCAAGTTGATGGTGACCACCCGAGAAACGTTTTCTAAATCCGTCTTAAACCCAATTGTAATTAAGTAGGTACCTATTTGAATATTTAATTTCCAGGATCAACATACCAATCTCATCATTTCACTGTTATTTCAGCGGAATCGCTAAATAAAGCGTTGACGTCAACGACGACTTAAAGTCAATTAAAGCTATCTTCGTATTGAAGCAGCTTCTTTAAAGGAGTGTAAATCAAAAGTAATGATAAATTAATTTGAAACAGGCCTACGAGTGCAGGCGAGGAGTAAACGGCTGCAATTCGCAAGAGGCAAACCAGATATTATTATAGCAATGAGTCAGAGTCAATGAAACGACTCGAACAGTGCGACCCTCTTTCTACTCACAAGGAGAGCTGTATAACCTCCTCAGAGGTAAGATAAGTCATGATACTATACGATGCTTTGTTTATTTAAAAGACGCCATTTTAATTGGCAATATAAGTAGGTACACGAACAAAACTGAATTGGGATCTTTTGTTAATGATGGTTTGTACGATGGATCGCACATTGCTCTGGATTGGAGGGTGGAAAGTAGACTGGATACTATCACTCAGATGAATGTAAGAATTTACCATGGTAGAAGTAAATAAAATATGAACCATACTCCCATATCTAAGGTAGCGAGTGACTTCTACCAATCGACCGACCGCGTCAGTTATAAAGTAACTAAGCGGGCCTCATTTGTTTTTCTTTCTATATACATTTGGCACCGACAACGATGCTTGCACAAACTGTTAAAAAGTATTAAACAAAATAAATGCACATGTTTATAAAAATAGGCGCGAACAACAATCCCTTTACACAGTCGATTAGAAACCATTTAAAAAAATGCCTATGGATCTACTACGGCGCTCGGCCATAACCAGAAACTGCGTGCCTCAAACTTTAAAACTTTGCTTAAAAAGTAAATCAAGTTTCTGAATATAAAAATAAGATACCATCCCATAAAAATTAAGGGTTCATATGGATGACAACTCTTTACGAATTAATAGGTTTGATCCAGTTCTTAGTCGCCTAGCGATGGGGAGCAAACATGTCCTAATCCCTGACGCGTCTAATTATTCCGATCAATATAATGTCCAGCAAAGGTCAGTTCCCCTGTGACTACACTCTAATTATGACACAAATATCAATCACATTTTATAGCTATGTTGTTAGTAAGTATTTCATTCTCATAACATTTAATTTTAACTCGATTATCCGTAGGTCACGCTCACGCACATCGATATTGTACGTTCGTGGAAATATGCATGCAATTCTTAGCTCTTTCATAATACCTTTAGTTCATCTGATGCATCATAATATTTTCTGTATCAATGCGGTGTTAGAAACAAATTTGTACTGTTTCAAAACACTATCGCCTGATTTAAAAACCACAAGATTATTTTGTTTTGTCTTATCTAACGATATCGCAAACTGAATTTATTTTTATTTGCTTCAAGGTGTGGGCGAAATTTGCCGGCAACATGGGATTGTCTTTGCAAAATATGGTGCGACCGTATCTCGGTTATAAATCAGTAAGTAAACAACATTTTCGTTTCTTAAAGCATGCATTAGTTTAAAAAAAAATATTGAAGTCGGCCAACAATAACACCAAATATCCGATAGATTAAGATTTTTCGTAAATTTCTACTAATACGCTAATCAAATCAATCAAGCTATACCTACCTCAAAACCATGGTAGCAAATCACTAAATTCCATGACTTCAGAAATCACAACACATGGTCGTATCACGACACTATAAAGAGCGACTACTGAATATTAAGCACCGCTTACTATGCGTACAGTATTCGTTATTACATAGATAACAATTGGCTTCTTGTTGTACACATTGATAATTTGCGACCGCCAGCTGAGCGTGTCGATTCAACAACCCTTATCAAGTTATCAACTTAGTTTTCACACTTTCCCATAATAGATTATCGCGTACGGTTGTGATTAAATACTGTACACACGGCTACACATCAAGCTATAAATTTCCAGTTTACGCTGACCTCTCATTGTAACATAAACCTATACGATACGAGATCAGCTTACACTGGATTTGTATAGCTTGATCTGTAGCCGTGTGTACTTGCATCCTTTACCCGCAGTGCAGCTAATTATGCGTCACGCTTATTATTTTTCAATAGTTTAATTGTAACAAAAACATCGTGAGGAAACCTGCCGAGCTATTCTGTAACAATCTCACCGTGATAACTTAGTTGAAGTGAGCTTGAAGTGAGTTGTATATAGTGTCAGTCCCTAGCATCATGTGGAATGATATGTCACTTCACCTGAGTTATCATTATCACGGTGAGATTGTAACAGAATCGACCGGCAGGGCTTTATTCTAACTAGGCATCCATATTAATATTATAAATTCGGAAGTAACTCTGTCTGTCTGTTACATTTTCACGCCTAAACCACTGAACGGATGTCGATAAAATCCAGAAAGGATAAGATGGCATCCTGGGGAAGGGCAAACGCTACTTTTTGTCTCAAATAATAATCCTAAAAGTGCGTGACTGACTTAGGGAATGAAAGTTGGTATGGGAAACTTAGTATTTCTTAAGTTAGCAGCATGACAATAAAAATTTGTGCTATTGGTAAGAAATAAAAAATTAAGTGTTTCAGCTTTCAGGGTTTCGTAAAATCATCCGCTAAGGGGGTAAAATAGAGGAGGTGGCGGGACGGGAGAGGGAGAGAGTCTCCCGTCCAAGCCGCCGCGGTGGACGCTCCGGGCGTCGGGAGCCGCGTGACGACTCCCGGCCACCGTAGGCGCGGGCCTGCGGGCGGTGAGTAATGGGTAGCTCACCGTCCGAACAGGACCCAGGCCCGTGCTGGACGGCGCGTACGTGTTCCACGCGCACCTCCAAGAGATGTCAGCATCGAAGAGGGGGCCCACTAGGGCTCAAGCCTGCCGGGAAAGCGGGATCATCCGAAAGGGGTACCGCTGACCCGGAACATAAAGGGCCAAGGAAGGAACACGGGTGGGTTTTAGTCAGTAAGAGTCTGACACTCCCTTCCGCTCCACCCAGAGCGGGAGGGGTCATTTGATGATTTCCCATCCTCAAAAAAAAAAAAAAGGCCCCAGGGATTCTCCTTGTCATATTTTTTTTTTAAATATTCAACTCAATGTTTAGTACCAAAATATTTAAAAGTCGGTGAAATAGTTTTCTATTCAGAACTAATTAACTAGAGAAGAAGGCTGTTAATTCATTCATACCAATCATAGATAAATTGAAGTAATCAGGAAGTAGGTATGTAAATATTGGATCACGTCATACCTATGCGCCTTCATTATAAGTGTTTCGTTCATTAAACAGCATCCATACTTTGTTTAAAATTCTTAAAGGATGATAAATTGTGGTTATAAATAACTTATTCTTCTCATTAAGTTACGAGGTCATGCGAAATGCCTACGCGAAACGCAATTAATGAAATTCGTGATTCAGTGGCAATGAGGGATACGAAGAAACAGGCCCTGACACAAGTGCATAACAATATTTATGACTTCACCACTCCTTGAGTAAACATGTTGTCGTAGCTCTACATGGTTAGGTATACGTTATTCTGTGAACAGAACACATCAAGTAAATACTTTGTGCAATTTTTAACATCTTATGCACTAACTTCAATGCAAATGTTCACCTACTATAATATTGATGCTATTAGACATCACACCGCTTATGCCGAATGAGGCAGGTACTATATCAAACATTATTCTTAGGATAACTAAACTGAAAAAATCGGTCAAAGCCGGAAACGAGTACTTAATCTTCTTTACTTTTGCAGGTAACTACCAGATCATCATAATCAGCCGATAATGTTCCCACTGCTGGGATACAGGCCTCCTCTCTGTGAGAGGGGGTGGGCCGTAATCCATGCGGGCCCAGTGCGGGTTACTAACTACCAGATGCTACCTAACAAATCAGGATCTGCTAGCTGCCCCGAAAGCCTGCTGGCATTTGATATTACGTAATACGGCGGAGCTAAAGTGAAAGCTCTCAGCCAAAGCACGTACTAAACAGCTTGTACCTACCTATTTAATATTTAAGCAACAGCGTAATATCATCATATTGTTATTCAAACAACGATAGGACTTCGTTGTTATAGGTTATCTTTTCACGAATAGTTCAAAAAAATCGGTTGGGAAATCAACGCACGTTTGAGCCTGATGGTTAAGAATTTAGTTGGAATCCAAAGTCACGAAGGTCAGTAACCTAAGTTATCTTAAATCCATTAGATGAGAAGAATCTTGAATGGAACGTGAGACAATATAAGTCAAGAGATGAACTGGTAAACAAACGATATATTTCGTAGGTACCTATTCAGCATATGATTCTAGACCCCTAGAGTAGAAACTTTTCGTCTGTTATCAAAAAAAAAAACAGCTGTTTCATAGAAACGTGCAATACCTACGCGGTCAAAATGTATGGAACAACATTTGTTTTTTATAACCGACCCAAAATATCTACGCTACAAGTCTAGAACCATAAATTATGCTGAATTTATGCTGGTTACAGTTTGCGCACTGCTGGTTATTTTTTTGTCCTGTAGATAGAGATGGAAAGATATCCTGGATGTTGATAGTTTTAGTAGGGTCAGACAACGCTTGCGAATGCAAGTAGCTTTAAACTAAATAGCCACTCATCACCATATCGTTAATTTGCTATTCAAGCTGCAAATGCACATGTTTAAATCCTGAGTCACAGTGAGAGCATCATGCAGATGACGGGCTTGATGGCGTCTTGCTATATCGGGACGGTTACTCAACGCCGTTTCAAATGTGCTCAATAACACTTGGTGGTATGTAAGCACGCCCGAAGCTCAGCTCTGACTAACGAGATTGTTTTGAAATACTCCAACACTACAATTAGCTGCTCCAACATTTGGAAGGAATTAAACAACTGATTATTGTGCAATATTACTGAAGCAAGATTTGAATGGTTTAATTGTCGGCTCTGGCTTAAAAAAAATGACACAATAATTCCCCCTAAATATTGTATATGGGGCAACTTAAAGATTATTATCTAGTGCATGGTCAGAAACGCTCAAATGTTTTATTATTACATCAAAGTGCAATTAGATACTAGGACCACCTGCTGACCCGCCAAACAAAATTATGTCGGTATCTCCCCCAGAATCAGTCGTTGTGGCGTGTTTATAGGGAAAAGTTCAATGTCCAGTGCAACAAATTGGACGCAAAATGGACAAGTACCTATCTAATAAAGAATTAAGAAAGCTAATGGGAGAGTTAAAAAGTTTAACTACAGTTGTGAAGAAACTTGTCAAGCAAGAAAAGAGATGAGTACGTTTACGGGCGCTAACTCTTTTGTTGTCCGAATAAATTAGTATAATGCCGCAAACTGGTCTGTAGCGATTCCGAATATTTTTACAAGTTTGATGATTCTGTATATGATTTCCACATAACGTATGTACGTTCGTATAAAAAGCAGAAATGAAACAAAAACGTATCTACAATCACCAGTATTGTGTAGACAGTTTTGGTAGAAAATCAACGAGTTCTTACCATACGGTTATGGTGGTTGATAAAAAACTCGACCCCAATGCGCAGGAGTTGGAAAGTTGCCTTTAGAAGCTACCCAAAAGCGGCTTGATGCCAAACTTGTATGTAATTTACAACGCAGCTATAAATGGCCGCCCGTCTCAAACTGGAGATATATAAATCCCCGAACTTCCATTAAGAACCTGAATCGAAAAAAAGTAAGTAACTGAATAACCTGGTATTAAATGAAAATTAATTCTGTAGAACCTAGTGGTAGATGCCTATACCGCCATTTTCCAAATAACAAAGTAGGTACCTATACCTAACAACTGTCTGGGTTTTATTATGTAAACTGTAAAAAAAAGAAAATACGGCAAATTTACGATAGCGCTGTTTATACATATTATGACTTTTTAGAATACAAAAGGTCGTTGATGTTTTAAAAACTTGCACAGATAAGATAGCAAATCATGCTGCTACACAATATTCCTACGCAGATATGATTTTAAACATATGAAGTGATATTTTTTTAAACGGGTGTGAAGAATCGGAAATTATTTGTGTGTAGGTGCAGGAACAGCTCGCCAGTCACCGCCGCCGTGCCGCAGTGCTAGGCAAGGTCGTCGACCATATGGCCTACCTGTCTGTAGGTACACAAAACAGGCTAGCACGCAATGTAATTCTCAAAATTACGCAACACAGTCTGTGCTCCAATCATGATCTCTTTTTGTAATATGATCAATCACATTCACACAACATGAAACTGAATTTGGTCCTCGACAAGTCTAAATAGCGCTTGTGGTTACAATAGTCTATTAATGGTTTCGAAAAGTGACTAGTTTCCTGTACATAATGATTTTGCACTTGAAATCCGCCATTGGTTGGTTACCTCGCCAACTTCCTATGCACCACAAAAAATATACACTGCATCTCAACATAATAGCGCTCAACGATTTCATCATAAAAACTGCTTCGTGCCGGAATAACCGAGTTAATATTCAAATCTTTAAAGCACGGGCAAAAATAAATTCAACCAAATAGAGAAATACTGTAGAAAATAGAATTCTCGTTAGCCATAGAGCCGCGCTCGTCGGACGACTAGATTGGTAAGTTAAATAAGGATGTAAAGCATTTTGTGGCAATAAAAGTCAAAATATAGTGTTTGCATGACGTAAACCTCGTCTCACTTGATACTGAAGTCCTGTGTTCGAAAACGTTAAGTTCTTACATCGACACGAGTAAACAACAAACGAGTTTGAGCGAGGCGAGGACGTGGGCCCGAGCCGGTGAGATCATCGCCGCGAATACCGCCGACAGCCGCCTGAGGTCGCAGCCTGCACCACTTTACACGTCACGTATCTTTCTAATTGGCGTGCCGATTTTGTATACAATACCCGGCTTTTTACATCAGTCTCACGCAGTAATAAAATACATGAGAAAGCTATATATCACGAGAAGAAAGCAACACAAAACAGCCCATCCTAACACAAAGAAACGATACGACTCTACAGCAACAAGAAGCCGAACTAATTCCTTTCGATTTGTTAGGTTTACATAACATAAAGGAGACAACTAGTAATTCGGAAACAAGTTTGGTTCTTGTTGCAGGATGTAGGCACTATATCATTAGCACAGTTTGCCAAACTTGGTCACAGACTACAGGCGCAAACTTTGATATCGTATTAGAAGACAGCTCTTCCTATACCGAGGCAAGATGTAGGACGTTCTAAGGTCAATTTAGCGACGGAGAATATTTTTCAATTGAGGATCTAGTGACGAGTGGGCGCCTAATGTACGTCGGAGCACTTTACTTGTTATTCTCGTTAGCTTAATGCGACTCTATCGTCTCCATCACTCAATCACCATCTCACCAGACGACAGGTGGACATCATCATGCAATTTGAAATTGAGGTTTATCGCCGTTTTGTGAAGGCGATACACTTGTCTGTGGTGCAAGGTACCTACATCATTACTGGCTTTATCTTAAGCCGTAAATTCTTACCATATCGGAACATGACATCATTGCAAAAATGAAAAAAAAATGCATATATATATCATAATGATAGATAAGATTTTAGTTAAAGCTAGGTTACAAAAATATAACTACAAGTAGGTACCTAGTCACGACTGCTTTAAAATTAGCTTTAACGAATAGTCGTGATACGCTGTTTTGCAATGTCCTAAGACCCGCAGCCTTATAGAGCAGCACCCCAGATTTTATAGATGTCACTCATGTAGTCATGTGTGCCGTGGCCTGCCTGCTCGCGGTATGTGATCCCACCTGGGATTTGCATACAATACTCATGTATAATAGCTCACGTACAGACAGCCAGGAACGAGTTTGTGCATTCGTGATGATAATAGCTTTCGACATAAAACAATCGCACACGTATAAATTCACATCTCAATTCAAAACCAAATCATTAATTTATGCAAACAATACTAATACAATGTTGTGGAAAATAAAGTAATTCAAGTGTATAAGTACAATGTTGACATAAATTAATTTTGAAAGATTACGCATTCCTACGAACGTTACAAAAATATATTACTTTTATGTATATAGGTACCTATGTAGAACGCCTTGAGAGTTAATGATAATATAACAATTTTGTTAGGTAAAAGAACCCATTCGTCTCATTTGAATTCCTTTACCAAAGAAACAGGTTATTGTAAGAAACTTTTTACATTGCTTCGACCTCACAAAAAACTAAAACAAAACTGCTTCATCCCAGACATTCTGAAGGTTAAACTTAGCTAAAAACGACCACGTAATTATCTTTGAGTCGTGGTTTCCTTTGCCGTTTTTAAACCTACATTGTAGAATGTAGATACCTGATATGGCTATCCTGCTTGTCAACCCATCTTGTGGTCTAGACGTGTCCTGAATGCTGAGAACGAGTCCACTAATCGGGCGGGCGCCAATCGTGTCACGTTCGATGATAGATGTAATAAGCTTTGTACCGCTAATTATTGTTGTGTTATTAATATTCGTAATGGTGCTATTAATCATTTATACAATGTGAATTAGTACTGTTTTACATATTTTATTTTTCTTTTGCGTGATGACAGGATAGGTACTGCACTATGTATCTAAGCCAAATTATTAATTTAAATGGAAGAACCAGATGTTTTAAAAACATAAACGACACAAACAATAATAAATTATAAGAGAGAAACATCTGCAATGCCTACTTTATTTAAACGACTTCATTTACCCGTAAGCAATACCAAAACAAGCATTAATCATACCAAGTACGATTCTTCAGACGCAACAGTAAGCTCCTTTATTACAACTCCCGTAGAAACGAGTGGAAGCACGCGACCTAATATTGATGCCCTCGTGAGCTCAACCACAAATGACATCAGACGATCGGACAACGTGATCAATAACGTGACAAATAAGAGCACAGTAGGTACATAAAACACAACGTACATAAGGCACAGCATCCTACAAAGTCAGCGGAAACAGAGATCACAGGACGTAAGCCTAATCGTTCGGTTTTCCTATTATCATTATATGTATGCAAAATTATATACATGCTCTGCATAATGGCTGAGCAAAACGAAGTAGTTATTTCTATGTTGAGGAAAAAGGCAACTGAAATTCCAGCTAGGTACTCCGTGGGTACTACCTAAAAAAACCGTTAATCATCAATGATTCAACCTTGTCTTGTTATTTTTTATATTAACCTTGACATAAATAAAACAAACCATAACCCATAATAACCCTGTTAGAGCTTTAAGGTTACATAGACTAGACCTAATGCATTTAGATTTGCTTTGGGCATGGCTCATACAAACACACACAATACAGCAGTACTACGGAACAAGCATAGTACGATGAACCAGAAGCGCTACATAAAGCCCTTTCTGGTCCACAGTAGCCAATAACAGTGTGTTGCAAGCCATAACAAAACTCTCTCAGTCACGGTGGTCGCGCACGTAAGCCTCACGTGTCACACACAGTCGAGTACCCTGCACCAGCATTCGCCGAATCTACGATCTACAAACTCTGTTTCGTCGGCTTCATCGTCCGCTTTCACAGTCCAACCGTGACTGTCAGCCAGGCGAGCAGTAAATCGCTGACACTGCTAATTAAATCCGTATTTATGAACGGCAACTAATTGATTTAATGGAAGCTAGAACTTGCTGTTTTTCATAAACATCGGCAGTTCTCATTAGAAGTCACATAACCGATATGATCTGTAATGAAAGTCCCTGGAGAAGGCTATTTTATATTTCCTTATGTGGATTGTTATGTTGATCGATTAAATGAAAAGCTATTGTGAGCCTCAATTATACAATTCCTTTTTCATCTTCACGTAAACCGAAACTTTTCTAAGAAACATAGTAGGTAGTTCTTGGCTGTGGCTTAACGAAGAGTACACGTCTATCAAAATACGACTCTCCTCTTTTTCTACATCTGCAGCTGTGACACTAGGCTATTATCTAAAGCATTGGCTTTCCATTTAAAGCTAAATTCGAATTCTACTGAGTAGACAGAGAGATGTGGGAAATACATTCAATTACTGACGCAGATATTCAAATTAGATAACTAGTCACGATAACTAACAGAGTGGAAGTTGTTTAAAAATCACAGCCACACGACTATATAATACTACCTACCCATATACGCGGCAATATAACACAGAATTGATCGACCTAATATTTAGCACGCTACCATTATTGTGTGTCTTAGCGCCAACGCTATTTTCATTATTCAAAAGTTAGCTAGCTAAAATCAATAACATAGGTACGGAACGTGTATTGTCGTATGAAGGTTATGTTATAGTCATGACTAAGCGAATGATATATTCTCAATAATGCTAAAAGTTGCGAAATGTTTAAACGGTTAAACATTTCGAAGAATCACTCATCATTGAAATTAATGTATTTATTTAAATAGACACGTAGTCAACTATACACGACTAACAGTGAGTGACGACATTTTTGTCTCATTGTAAACACTACTAAAAATAGCTAACGCTAGAATTGGTATGCTGAGCTGGTTCTAGGAAATGACTGCTGAGTATTTCAATATAACTAACTGAAGACTATCACGACATCTCTATCCAACTAACTGCCAATGCACTTATTACTTTTGAATCATCATCAGCCTCTTCCTCCTGCCCTTGTCCTCCTACTAGGTATTTCTCTATCAGCAGTATTTTCAGTGTTCACTTCCTTCGTAATCATTTAATTTTTCTCACAATGCATAAACCTTTTCTTAGGTCCACCTCTTTTATTATTATTATATACTTTCTTATGTAACACTTTACCTGTGACCTGCTCTACTTTTTGATATTTTACAAAAAAGGCTATTTTTGCTGACCAGAGAAATTCAAGTAAGTATTCAGAATAATTTCTAAAATTTAAAAATAATAATATGCATGTATGTTTAGTCTAGATGACCCATTTACACCACAATCTGTTATAGTTAAATAAATTACATTAACACGTTGTTTTGTCAGAGCTTATCTCAGCTTGAACTGACATCAGTCGTGCACTCCGACAAGGACAGGTGGCGTTGGCGTGACGCAAGCCGATCCGGGACGAATGATCGACTCTTTGTTTTGTGAACGAAGATACCTAGATCTTATTTTAAATACTCAAAAACCTTCCACCATTAATTCTCTAAATGATGGTGAAAGAAAACCACTTCAAAATCCATAGTGAAGTTTAGAAGACCTAAACAGTCAAATAGCAGATACGAAAATCGACTTTACTAATCGACTATATGAAGTAGAGATATTGATTATGTATGCCACAGACTTAGTTCACGTGTGATTGGAACATTTAAGACTGATATGACTAAGATATTCATTGGTATAATAGTCCAGTATAGTCCGAGGCTGAATCGTTCAAAGTCTCTAACCCAATCACCTAGTTAGTATTGACATTTTCAGGCACATTTAACTTTCGGCTAGACTAACCTAAATAAAGAGAGGGTCGAGGCTAGAGGGGTAGAGAACATAATAATTATTTTCATCGAGAATTTACTTTTTTTCCTCAAACATTGCGGTTGTGGCTATTGTTGTTTACAGATCGATGTAAATAATTTAAAAAATTACCTAATGTAAAAAATGTCATACCTAATAATTAATGAAAGAACCTTTATTGAAATAACATTAATACGGATTAATGCAAGTGAATAATGCACTCGTATCTGAGACACAAAGGTCAGCAGAAGGCCACGCCTAGCGCAACTAATAATAGCGGCCTACGTTATACTTTAGTGCTCAATCATTGAAATATTCATTAGGAAGTTATTGTAAATTTTTGCCATGCACTATGACGTCAGCAACTATTAAATTATTCATTTTTATCTGATTTACCTACTACAGCATGCATGGTTGATAATGTTAACGTTGCTATTGCTGCAATTAACACGAAAATAAAACTTTGTTACAAATAAGAAATGTCACTTTTTCAACAAAGAATCAATTATCACTATGTAACTGCTTTCAGGTTTAATTAAATAGTTAGGTCAAAAGACTGAAAATAAGCGGCCCAATCGAGGCTAAGTTCCTAAAGCTAGCTTCGGGGATATGGTTTACCGTGTCATGTCAAGGTGACATGAAAACTATAGCAGGGGCAACCGCTAATGCGTTTTTAAGTCGCACTTCACCGTCACTATCCATTGATATCCAAGTAATTTCATTGCTAAGCTGAGGGGATTGTGTGATAAAGAATAAATCCGAAACTGGCAAAGTAACTTAGCGTTCCTTACTCGACGACAGTCGAAAAAGGAAGGCCGCAAGATAATAAGTAGGTACTTAAAGAACTAGTAAAAATTCAAAGACATGGATTACATAAATATCATGACTTTATATCGCAGATTAAATAGCAGTTGCAATAATGATAAAAAATTATAAGCGTTCTGTAACAATCTTATCTGACTGCATAATTTTATTTGGAAAATTAAAAGATTAGCTATCTATCATAATCGCATCGTTGCAAAGCAACAGCTTTAATTCAATCAAACTGCGATTATAAGCGAATATTACAAAAGAATGTCCATTATAACTTTTTTAAGTTCTTATAATTTCAAAATCAAAAGTCATTTATTCAAAGTAGGCTGAGAATCAGCACTTTTTGAACGACAAAATTACATAAGATAGTCCCCTCAAAGCGCCCGCATTTCACCACTTCCTAGTGCTTTAGCTGGGAAGAAGAAGTGGCGCAACAAACTCCCCAGCAGCACTGCTGTCTGTTCAGTTAGAAGAACTGGATTCTATACAGTAGTAGTAAGTAATTAACATTACGAAACACGATAAGGTCCTTTGACTTATCGCAATGGAATGGAGGTACCTACCTGGTACCTATTTTGCAATATATTGGCTAGTTGTCAATCGTAGAATGTCAATAGTTTATACTAAGAAAGGAGAAACTAACCGCTTTCTCAAGAGTGTTATCGCGAAACTTGTTCTGATTTCATTCAAGCCTCCCGTTAGAGACTTGTCAATAAAAACTGGATTTATAAGCACAAAACATTGCTGATTATTTGCCTCATGTAGGTTTAGAAATTTATCATGAAAATTGTAATTTATTACTCGTCATAATACGTGTTCCAGACAAGCTTAATTATAATAATGACTACAAAGCACAAAATCCATAATTTCGGCCGGAGTAACGGGCGTTTGCTACTCCGTATCACCTACGGAAATAAGATTACTTCGGGCCCCGAGAAAAATGAATGATAACACCACTGTTCTTACCCCCGATGTATTGCCTGTCCGAAAAATATACTACTTTCGGACGGACCTGTTTCGTCGTTGACGGACTTAGTTAGTTAGTTACTTAGCCCCCTGATGCGGAGCCAACGACGGATGGAAAAATGTTTTAAGATTCCAAGATGTCGATAAATTAATACTGAGAAGAGAAATCTTCCGCGTTTTCATTGTGTGAGACTTATCAGCTTGAAATCTAAATTAGTAGAGCAGAAGCTAGATAGGACAACGTTCTGGTTAAAGCGACTGCGGCGGCGGCGGTTGTGGCTTAAGAAGAATTCCTAAGCCACGACACTTATTGATTTTCTTAAAACTTTTAAATAAATTGAAATAACTACAATCTATTGACAAATGGATTTAGTAAAGAAGAACTTTTCTGACTCGTAAATGTTTATATCAAAACGCTCTATAAACCTATTCCTAATTAATTATTAACTATTTATTATTATTAGTTATTTATTATTAATTATTAATTCCTAAGCCACGACACTTATTGATTTTCTTAAAACTTTTAAATAAATTGGAATAACTACAATCTATTGACAAATGGATTTAGTAAAGAAGAACTTTTCTGACTCGTAAATGTTTATATCAAAACGCTCTATAAACATTTAAGAAATCTTTAAGAGGAATATATAGGAACTAGATGCAAAACCATGCCAATTAAATTTTCGAACACCAGACTCAGTCAACGTTAATTTATACGTCTGATTGAAATGAATAGAAGTTAATTAGCCTAATCATCTGCCTTATATTACAAAGATACATAGAACGTAGATAGATGAGGTTAGATAGAGGTGCCTGGTGCGGTACGGTACCACAACTCGGTTTCTCAACCTGAATAGGAAAACATTTTGCAGCTAATTACAATTATTTACTAAATTTAAATGTGCGTTTAAAAAGAAAATATATCTTAATAATATAATAGGTATATCGTTTTTGGACGTGATTCCTATGACACTGTATGAAATACATTAATGTCAGGTGCTTTATGTTTGGCTTTAATTTTGTAAGTGTCCTTCGTGCTCGGTCTCTGCGAACAAAGCACACGATATAGCGTGATGTAATGCCATAGTGGGCAGTCAACGAGATACATTTTGTCCAACTATTTCAAAACTAACAATTTATTGATGGTAGTCGGTACCGATCCGCCAACGATTCAGACTAGGAAAAAAATCTTGCGGCGTTGGTTTATTATGAAATTTACTTGAAGGTAATCTCAACTCTGACGATGCTAGGATACCCACGTAACGTGCCTTGAAAAAGCCCTACGAGCACCACCCTTTGTGCAATGTATGACTAGCCTATGATCTGCCTCGATATACTGGACTTATTTTTACAATTATTCTGCAAGACAGAATCATTTTCAATGCTGCAAAAAAAACACCTATTATCGTAACGTAACCGAGGAAGTGCGATGCGCTCGAGTAGACTCGCGACCTACGAACGCACTTGCTCCACAGACATTCATAAAACCACTCATATGAACAGCCGTAAGTTTGTCTACCTGTGACATCTCTGTTCCTACGTGCTACTTACGTGAATCATTGCTACTGTGGACTTTTTGTGTACTGGAATCATCATCTATTTCCAGGCAGACGTGATGAGCTAATATAATACTTCAATCGTTAGTTTTTTCTTAAAACCTGCTATGGTGTTATCATTTGCAACGATATCTAAGATTTCTAATATAATTCGGATTTATTGTTTATTCATTCATTATTATTAAATTAAATGATTAGTTATCTAATCATTTATTTAGAGTGGAAGATTATGTTCAATACATAAGGTTTTATCGTTTTCAATGCTTTTTTATATTATTCTATTAATCAAACGACCTTTAAATAAGAAGCGGTAGATTAACGACATGATACACAACTGTTGGTAAATATTTAATCATATTTGGTCTATATTGCTCCATGGTGGCATGTATATTTCGATTGACACGAATTTTCAGAGCAAAAGAGCTATTTGGAGCGTTCAATTAAAAGTAATTGGCAGTAATTATTATCATTGCAGGTTAACAGCCGACACAAGTATCTACAAAATATATTTAAGTGATAATAATAATGGCATGGTAGACTTGTCTTTTAATGAGGCACTAAATTAGTGATGACTTCCTAATGACAGGAGGAATCAGTCAAGATTCCCAGGATAAGAACAAAAATATGTAAATATAAATTAAATGAATGATAAATGATTTTATTTCTGTAAGTAGGTTTTTACAAACACTTTTACACGTCAATCATAATTTTTTTTAAACTAGATGAGGTCGGCGTTTCCTATCTGACTACTAAAAACGATCAGATTCGGATTTCAGATCGAGGGCGATACTAATTGCATTATTCGAAATACAGCCCACACTTGTATGAGTGAGGCAAGCAATAAAAGGCTGTTGCTAAACCGATAGAGTCGAGGCATGACTCATTTTATAACCAATATTACTTCTCGCTAAGTTGAGAAATGATTTATTTCAATAGTGATTTTTTTTTCATTTTTTTTTTTTTTTTATTTCATCGGGCGTAGTCACATGGCCATGACATTGGGATACACACGCGATAACAAAAATGTTTACTTCGAATAGGCACTCTGCCAGATGAGCGTACGATGAAAATCAAAGCATTTCATAGACACAATCAATGTAGAACATGTGTATATTATATGTGGGCAGACTAGATTCAGCAAGCTATAAAAATCTGGACCAGTTAGGGTCAAACACATATGAGACAGGACAACGGAATAGACTATCACTTAATTCTAATTGACTTTTCATTGATTAAACACCCACGCAAATAAATTATTTCGGTTGATGTATAAATTAAAGGCAACGGAAACGGTAAGTAGTTATTTTAATTTATAAATAACTGGCTAATAGCTTTGCTAAAGTGCCACGCAAGTCCATTTCCACTATTTGTGTGTTTATATCGGCCATGCTTCTGTTCGAACCTGCATTGTACCCACTAGCCTTCTAAATGATCACACTAAAACTAAAACTGGACAAACTATCGTAAGTCATGCAAAAACAATTGAAACATTAGCTACTAGTAATTTCTCAATAGCTCTACATTGAACATGAACATGTCTTCATGGTAGCGATCAATAACTCAACAGTGTTCAACATGAATCAAGCTAGCAATGTGTTACACGAACAAGGCATTACTGTGACGATGACTCGCCCAAGACATTCGGTTAGAGGTACCTACTTAGCTGTTAAGAGGATTGCGTAAGTAACACCGCATTAGGCAGATCGTCATGTCACAGTCACAGATCATCGTGCCGCACAATTGGAGACCATAACGAGATTCCACGAATACTTCTCCTATTTTGTAGCTTGTTAAAGCAATCTACATTATTAGACCAATGACTAGACATAATTTACATAATTAATATTGATAAAACGTGCGGTTTTGTCCCTTAACCTGTTAAAAATATATCCTACTAATACCTATTTCAAAAGTAATTTCGTGAAATATCAGATGCTAAATAGCTGTTAATAAAATTGAATCATTGTATCACACAACACTACGTCCATATTCGTTGAATTTCAATGTAACTAAAAACAAAGGTGCACAGATGATTTTTCACGGTCACCGTGGAGCTTACTCACACACGTATACAACGGTGATAAACACAGCGCCCGTCAACCACGTTATTACAAAGAAATTATTACTAAAATACACCGTTACGTCATGTCTAGTAACAAACTACGTAATGTAACGTCACGTTGTCTATTTGATTTTTTTCTAACATTCCAACTAATCTGTGATGTATAACGATTTGACATTCCGTTAAATTCCCTCTAGATTACGAATTCCTCGTGGTACATGCAATATTCATATTAATTTGTGCTGTAATTAATAAATGAAACGAAAACTGGTTTTGAAATCGACCCTGTTTCAGATTTATTTTTCATCGAGCAAATTACAATATAAAGTGTTTTGAACCGTTAATGTCTCTAAAACAAGGAAGGTATTAATTTCAGGACCTAAACACACTAATTTGACCAATTAAAATTTATTCTCAAGCAGGCAAATTCGGATAACCCCCGTAAATTGGAGTAACTTGGGAATTATACAAAGTTTTCTCAAATGTAGAGATGCCAAAGTAATATCATAACTTTGCTACTAATGTTTCTTTTACGCCAAAATCGCTGAAATTACTTTGAACAGATGACGGATGAAAGTGTTTTCACCAGGCGTTGTCGTTCGTAATTATATCTCACATTAAAACAATGCTCCTTGCGCCTTCTTTTATTATAATATGACCTATAATATTATCAGATAGACTTTATCTGCGTAAAACCTACAAAATTTATCTCAATATCAGTGGCGCACCTGACGACTTTATCTTGTGTGTATGTAATAACATCGTGACGGTGCCGAATTAATGCAGTTCCAAGAACACAAACACGTGAATTATGATTGCCGATAAGTACTAAGTACAACTCCAAATAAAAGATCACTTGTTTGTACAAAACGTTTAGATTTAATTAATCTTTATTCAAAATCCTGAATCACGCCATGCCAAAGTTAGTTTTATCTTAGTGTATACACCATATAAATAATATTAAATATGGCAAAAAACATATTCTTAATACTACAAACTGGAAAGGTCATATAACATTTTCGCACTATACACGTACGGAAACTAACAATATTACACCATACGAAGCCACGATTCGATTCTAACATTCTCACATAAAACGCTAATAGCTGTCATTCATCAATCTAACTGCAGTCAGAATGACAATTACCTAGGCTATAATTATTATATATACCATCACTGTATGCTTACTAAAGGATGCCCTAGTTTAGCTACAGTCAACATTTGGCCCAGTTGTTTATGATGCACGTAATAGTACGTAATTCCTGATGGTATCATGTCAAAAGGTGTATCGGAAAGGTGTATGGGTGTTTGTGTTATTATTAAATAGTAAGAGGAAATTACTCACCCACAAGTGCAGATTTCACAGATACACTGTTCTTTATGGACAGTCTTCTCCGGTTTCTTGGGGCCGCCTCTTGGCCGGGTCTCGTCTATGATGACGGTCTCTTCGACCGTGGTCCTGTCGTCTCGCATTGTTCTCCTATCGTCGATGATCTTCTCATCGTAGACGGTGCTGACGGTGGTATCCTTCCTCGTGGTGTCCGTGATAGCACGGTCCACCACGTCGTATTCTCGAATGACGTCTTCGGTCGTTTGGACATCGCGCTGAAATGCATGTAAAGTTTTATCTCCAGCGCTTCTAGAGTATCAAAGCTTTTCTCCGTGCTGATAAAACAGTAATATTAGTCTATCAGTTCGTGCATTATTGTGAATGTGTTTGTATTTTTTTTTACAAAAATGTAACGTAACTGGTGTAATTTTAATCAAAATTAAGCTTGCTTATTGTCGGCACGTTAAAGAAGCTGCTTACAAAATAGTAACAGAAACTGCGTAACTAAAAATAATAAAAAAGTTTCTTACCAAGTTTTTGAAGTCTAACGCGCTCTTGTCGACGTAGACGTCCGTTTTGATCTTGTCGTCTTCTTTAGCGTCTTCATAAGTTGTTATTTTTCTCGTAATTCCATTCTCAGTTATGTATCGAGTGACTTCAATTTGACTCCTTTTCTTTTCCACTTCAAAAGCCTTTCTAGTAGTTTCACCTGTAGTGGTAGTCATTACAGTAGTTTCTTCTGTATCAAGCCCTTCATAAAGATCTTTCACATCTTCATTAATTTTAGTTCCGAATGTTACTTTTTCAATCCTCTTAAATGGATACTTCTTAACAGTTTCGATTATCTCCTTCAGGATACGGTCGTCAATGTTCCTGTTGATCACAATGTTTTTGTTGCTTACTCGTACATCTTTGTTAAACTTTGAGGTCTCAATGATCTTCCGCAGGTCACTAATGGATGTAAAATCTTTAATGTCTCTTGATGACAGTATTATGTTTTCTTCTGTATCTTGTCGCTTTAAGTGGTGTCTTGGCTGTTCAGGTCTACCAAACGGTGACATCTCCTTAGGTCTTTTAGGTCTGTCGTCATCTTTTTCATAAACAAACTTTCCATTCCACGTCCCGGTGCTCCTTTCATATGTAGTAAAATTATCTTTAGTTTGAGAAGTGGTGGAGGATGTTGACTCTTTAGTCAGGTTTTCTTTTTCCGTGGTCACGAAATCTGTAGTTTCTTTCACATCCCTTATATCTTTTTTATGAGACTGAGTATCAGAAGACGTTGTCTTATGGGTTGTAGTATGAACATTTTGATCATTCGTATCATGAATGCGTGTATTATGCACATCGTCTCTATCAGTGACGTATTCAGTTATTGCTTTTTTCTTCGTAAAATCACCTCCGTATCGGTTGCTAGTAGATGCAATTTCTTTCCCATTCTTGTACAATGCTGATTCCTCCGATACTTCAAGAGAACTTTTTGGTACTCCGTTTTTACCAGTGTCATAGTGAGATTCCTTATCCAGTACATGGCGCGAATATTCGTGTTCAGGTTTCATGCCTGTACCACTGACGTTGTGACTTTTTTCGTAAGTAGAATGTTCCTTATTATCTCCCCATTCTCTGTGTGAAGTGTCTACGATTCGTTCTTTGCCATCAACAATTTCAACTACGTAAGAAGAAGTTGAGGCTTGCTGAGCACTGCTTGTGTTACTTTTCATTATTTTTGTAGAAAAGTTAATATTTTCTGTATTAGGCACCTGCAATATGTTGCCTACTTTCCTCAGTTCGTTTTGAATGGTGGCATCGTAACCACAAAAGTTAGATGAATCAGTTTGATTCATATTGCGTCGTCGGTTATTATCTCTCTCTTGATTTGTTGTGACATTTTCAACAATATCTTTGCGGTTATTATTTGTGTTGTTAGAAACGTTTTTCGACTGGTATTGATCATCTTTAACTGATGATGATCGTTGGTCCGACGTTGTATATTCACGAGTTGTGTACTGTTGATCCGTTGTAGTATGATCACGACTCGTGTGCTGTTGATCAGATGTCAAATGTTGACGAGTTGTATTTTGCTGTTGATCAGATGTCAAATGTTTACGAGTTGTGTCTTGCTGTTGATCGGATGTTAAATATTGACGAGTTGTATTTTGCTGTTGATTGGAGGTCAAATTATCATGATTCATAATGTTCTGTTGATCCGTTGTCATTTGATCACGGTTTGTTATGTACTGTTTATCAGCTGTTAAATGATCGCGGTTTGTTATGTACTGTTGATGTTTAGCAACGTTATCTTTCTCTGAAGTAATACTGGAATGTGAAGTCATTTGATTTCCATCCTTGATGAATTTAGAGTCTTCTTTAACAATCATTTCACTCGTAGGTTTGTTTCCATCTTTGCCTGTGTCGTAATTTGATTTCATATCATAGTTTTGGATATTGTGAGCAGATTGCGGCTTCATACCAGTTCCACTAACGCTTGCATATGCTTCCTTTGATGCATTCTCTTGGGCATCACCCCACTCCCTCTTCGAACTATCTACTATACGCTCTTTACCGTCAACAATTTCAACAACATACGAGGATGATGAAGACTTTGTGACATTGCTACTTTTAGTCTCATTTGTTTGTGAAGTGCTACTATATTCTTTAGTGTTACCTCGTTTATCCAAGCTGCCTTCACCTCCGTAAAAATTCTTAGAATCAGATTGAACAGTCTGAGTTCTCTGCGATGGTTCAGGAGAGTTGCGATAAGTTACTCTGTCACTTTCTTTCAAGTCTTGCTGATCCTTGGATATAGATGTCGACGATTGATTCACTAAACTTTGCCGCTCCGATTGAAGAAAAGAATTGGCAGCGTTTGCATTTTGAGATCGTTTCGAATATGCGTTTGAGTTCGAGGCATTAGCCGAAGAGTTATCAATGAAACCTGTATTGAGAGTTTGATTGGGAGCAGAAGAATCTGCAGTCCTGTCAAAGGATTGGGTGTGACTAGAACCGGCCTGCTGAACTGAAGTCGATGAAGTCTGGAATGTTTCGGTTTTGGAGTTATGTTGATGGGTCGAGGAAGACTCCTGTAGCATCGAACTGGAGACATAATCGCCCGAAGTAGACTGTGCCATGTCACTTACGTTATGTTCCAGAGCTCTTGTTTGAGACAAGTCGCTGATAGAAGGAGCCTCCGTGATGATGTAGTGCGGGTGGCTGTTGTAATGCTCCGATATAGTGGAGCCGGCTATCGAAGAATGGTCGGAAATGTCAGTTATCATAAGCGGGTCATCTTCCTCGACCTTTACCTCAATATAGCGAACCTTCTTACCAGAGCTGACCTTCTGCAGTGTGTTACTACTGCTCTGCACCGACGTGGTTGAGCTTGTCTTCTGAACACTAGTCGATGCACTTCCAGAAGATGTCACTTCGGACGCTTTTGATTGCTTAGTCTTTTTATTTTTTATCGTCATTTTGGTCCCACAAAATAAATAACTTTATCATAAAACTTTAAATCTATTTGATATAGGAGATTCTTAAATTACCACGTTTAAATATTTTTAAATAAAAACTAATCACATATTATAAATATCGTCAAACAATTGCCATATAAAAAGTAAATACTGGTCGCGAGAGTCGTTCGTATCGTATGTCGCAGAGTGCGCGCGCGCTCCTCGCAACTGACTCGCGGATTGTGTGTCTGCGCCGGCGCCCCTCACACCTTGACGCCGCACATCGCGCCCACCAGACCTTTGCGACACGTAAGCGCTTACATCTCACTGTTACAGTCATACCAAAAATGGTGTAAAAGCTGCTAATCTTACTGTTTACTTATTCACGAACCTTAGTCACCAACACTGCGCTCTTTGAATACTTAACCGTTAAATTAATATTTAAATCACTAAGATCTCACTGTTTCGTAAAACTGTCTCAAATAAAGTCCATATTAAAATAGATTAGTAGGTACCTGATGTTTTGAATAGTTAGGCACGTAGCTATCGATCACAATAAAGTCACTACGAAGATTAACGAAACTTAAAGGTTTTTTTCAGTCGTCAACACAATGTCATTAAAACACCTTTTTCACAGAACATTACTTACCGGTATGTAGTTCCGTAGCTGCAGAGACACTCATCATTGTGGAATCTCTGAATATACTAGACTTACATGGCTTCAGACGTGTATCGCCGGTAATCCTATGAAAAGCGAGCGCGAAGTGGGTAACTCAGGTGAAAATGACCTAGTTTACTTAGATACACATTTCTGTTTATTCATAAAAATCACAGCAATTAGGAACACAGGGTCAAGTTTTTGTTTGGTGTACCGAGGAATATTTTACGAAGTATTATTATATTACTTACGCACTTATTTTTAACCTCAAAGGTTCACAATTCAGCTGTATTTTTTTTTATGTTTTATTTTACCTCAGTAGGTACCTACTCCGTCATTAATGAACCGATTTAAAAAAATCTTCTTTTGTTTAAAAGGATAGGTATACCTTGCCGATTGGTCCCTTATACATTTGGTCAAGTTCTGATGAGTGGTTTTTGAGTCAGCTTCAATGATAGGACGTATTACCGTGTAAGTAACTTATACTTAGTGTTTGTTGATGATGTTGAATTATCTTCCTGTCACTGTTATTTACATTGCAAGTAGTGGTAAGTAGTGGTATACGACTTTATTTGTGTTTGTAGGTACCACAACTAAAAAGTGAAAAATAAAAGTGTCTTTGGTTTTTGTTTTTTCGCTGTTTGCCATCTACTTCCGAAATTAAAGCTAGATATTTTTCACATTGTAGTGATTTTTTTGGAAATCGGTGTTTTTTTTTATGTGAAAAAGTTTTTTCAGTGTTATTAGGTTCTTCCATCTTGTGTGGTTTTCAAGGTTCTGGTTTAGATTTTACCGTTTTTTATATTTATCATTATCTCTGAATTTATCGACTTGAGAAAAGTTCTGTTCTCCAACACTGTTGACAATACACACTCTCACTCAACCGTTTATATGGTAAATTAACCTTGTTTGAATATTTGAGCATAGTAATGGTAAATACAACCCCTATCCAAAAAAAAACCGACATTTAAAAATTAGAATCCCTATGTCTATGAAAGTCGATTTTGAGCCCACCGTGCGTCGTGTTGACGCTTTTCGACACATTTGAAGAAAAAAAAACATGCAATAAAATTATAACAAAATTAATGTTTGTGAAAAATGGCCAACCGTTTCTGCTTTTCCTCCACCGAAACTTCGCATTTTGAAGCACAGGCGAGTACGAGGCTACCATAAAGCAAGTGTGTTAAAACGGCTAACATAGAGCTATTTAAAAAGAAAACTCATCCAAAAATTTAAGAGATGAAAACAAAAGAAACTAAGAACCTAGGTAGGTAGGTACCTACTTCTTCAGATAAATAAAGCACGCCCACGCTATTCAACTAAATAAACCAATTCAAGCGAACTGATCTCAGGGTAGGCACGAGTTGGTTATGTGACACAGATATTTGCATAATATTTTGGTGCAGTGCAACTTCCAGATTCAGCTGAGCCGGCCCGCCATCAATGCAGTGCGCTTCGATCGGTGCCTTACTGCATTCGAATGACCTGGATTTTTTGCCAACATCGAGTAGGTACTAGATACCTACCTATACATAGGTATTTCTGTGAATAACAGGATGATTTCTGAAATAAATTCAATGATAGCGTATGACGGATTTGTTTACCCGTAATACAGTATGAGCGAAGTTTTATTTTGGTTTGATTGAAACATACTTAATACCTACAAACTTCTCGTAAGACCTCGAATGTCCAGTCAGAGAATACATATTCTGAGGAAAAGTGTAAATGGGTCGAGCTGGTGTGAATCATGTATTATTCTTACGCAAATTAATACCTACATCTGTATTCTGTACGGTCGCTAGGGTTTTATTGTAATTAGTAGGTAATTAAGCTGATTAACGCTAGGTCATAGGTAAATGATATTTGATAAATGAATTTATTTCTGTAAGTAGGTTTGTACAAACACTTTTACACGTAAATCATACTTTTTTAACTAGATCAGGACGGCGTTTCCCATCTGGCTACTCTAAGAAGAAAGGTCGAAACAAACTCAGAGGTCACAATCTCTTTTGAAGTCCAGACAAAATCTTGGGCAGATCATGTGAAGACTATGTATCTAGATCGGTGTCTGAAAGAGTATTTTGAGGAAAGAACCACACAGATTGAGTGGACCTGTCCAGTCAGTGCACGCATTTTTTTGTAATAGTGCAGCTGCACTATTACAAAAAACAACAACAACAACAAGAACAACTCAGAACTTAAGGAGCTCAACGATTCGACGAACACTACCAAAGAAAGAACATTTGGGTAGGCCGCATATACCTACTTCCCAAACTACCAGACCATGATTAAAACTGGAACACCCCACATACCCTCACATTCAAAATAATTAAAATAATTTAATACTTTAAACAGTAAACATTCATGTGATTGTTAATGTAAAAAGGTATAGACACATAAAGCAAAGAATAAAAGTAAAATAGCAAAATAAAATGTAAAAACATCAACATTCACTGTGTATTGGAGCAGCTCAATCCCAAGCCTTTTTGTCCTCAATATAGTCTTTGACAGTATAATAGGCTTTCTGGCATAGTTTCCGCTTTATGATTTTAATTTATTAAGGCTTAGTTCTTGAATGTGGCTAGGAAGCTTAATATAAAATCAAATCAAAATCAAAAGTCATTTATTCAAATTAGGCTGAGAATCAGCACTTTTTGAACGTCAAAATCACATAAGACAGTCCCCCCAAAACGCCCACCCTTCACCACTTCCTAGTGCTTTAGCTGGGAAGAAGAAGTGGCGGAACAAACTCCCCAGCAGCACTGCTGTCTGTTCAGTTAGAAGAACTGGATTCTATACATATAGTAATAAATAAATTAACATTACGAAACACAAAAATATTAAAATTATTTGCCATATGTCAGCTAGCACACGCCAATATTTAAAACTATACTCAAGCATAAATAAATAATAAAAACAAAAACGCAAACAGAACTTAATACATAATAAAAAGCCTCCTGGCATAAAGGGCGTGCCCGCTTACATATGCAATGCTGCATTATGTTTATATGTATATAGCTGTAACTAGTAGCCACAAATGATAAACTAGGACCTTCGAAGTAAAATAAAGAAACATTAATTTCTAATAACAATAACAAAACCATAGTCAGCAAGCTGACCTGTCACCACAAGCAGCACCCGTTCACGAGCATAACGCAAAGATCAGCCATTACCCCCCTCGCCATATTTGAGGGAAGGAGGCAACCCGACCCCCGACGCTACCGCAAGCATTGACATCTAAGGGAGCATGACGAACTTGCTGCCGGTTGCTCAAAAGAATAATATGATGAACTGTCGAGGTCGCTAGCTAACCATATATTGCAATACAACTCATTAAAAAACATTGAAATGAGTAGATTATGTCAATAATAAATAAAAATTAAATTAAACTAAGGTGACTAATAAATATAGTCAAATAAAATAAACAATTATATGAACTCGTATAACTTGTCAGTAGGTAAGCTAATTTTGGAGAAAGAACATAAACATTGTCTTGAGTTAATCACAGCGACCAACTATTTTTATCGTTTAAGTAATCGTTGATTGAATAGTATGCCTTTGAACAAAGGTTGGATTTTACTTTAGCTTTAAACGCATTAAAAGGCAATTCTAACAAAGAAGAGGGAAGCTTGTTATAAAAGTTTATACCAAGCCCAACAAATGAGTTATGGACCTTATGAAGCCGGTGAAAGGGAGCACGTAGTTTCTCCTTGTTTCTAGTGTTAATATTATGAATATCACTGTTTTTTGTGTATAAGTGTATATTATGCCTAATATTTATGATGTTGGCGAAGATGAACATGAAGATGATAAAAACGTATACATTGGCATCTAAACGAGCCGCCTATTTTCTTGAGCCTGGTTATAGGAACAACTTTGTGTTTGTTCCTAGTACATATTTATATCATGGATCTTAAGGATATCACAGTATTTTTTTAAACAGATTATTATTTTTATGTGCTAATAAAATATTTTTATAATTATACTGAGTAGGCACAGTCATTATATTAATTTCTTATAATTTGTCTCTGAGAGAGTGTCTGGGAGTTAACGACATCTTTAACTATAAAAATCAATGCCACTTTTCGATGTAATTTTATAGGTAGATACCTAACTCAAGAACGGATGGACCGATTTTGCTAATTATTTTTTTAGAATATTCCTTGAAGTACGAGGATGGTTCATACGGAGAGAAAAATTAAAAACAAAAAAAAATGTTAGGCGGTACGAAGTTCGCGGGGTCAGCTAGTTACACTATGAAAATAACTAAAATATACTAAACGGGCCGTCTTTATAATCAGATTGAAGCTTGGCATCCAAAGTTAGGTATGCCTAAGAATAGGTACTGTGGTATTTTCGGGTTTCATCTCTTCACCCTTTCTGAGAAAACTTGTTTCTACTTGTATAACATGAGGTAAGTATCGTAAACTAAATATATTTAGTTTTTTTCTCGTTAAGAAGTAGGTTATTAACATTAAACCAGATACCAAACGAGCAAACTACCAGGTAGGTGACATAGCAGTCGAATAAACACACACTTGTGTTAATAAAGTTATAAAAGAAATATAAAACAATTGCATAGAAACACCTACCTACGAAACATGGCATTTTTTCAGGAATACGTAGGTAGGTTTAATATAGCTAACTACCTACACCCTGTGTGAGCGATGATAAGAAGGTACTTATTAGTCGTAAGGTGGTGGTGGTGGTGGTGGTGGTGGTGGTGGGTGGTGGGTGGTTGGGTGTTAGGTCTGCATTTTCCGCCTTCCTTCTTCTCTACGACTCTACCCGTGCTGGTGCTACAGTGTTCCAAAGTGTTACCTATCACGATGTAAATATAAGAAACACCTACAAATTAAGTTATTATTGTTATTACACTCTTTACCTATTTGTTGCTGAAACTGAAATCTACCTCCAAAATTTGCATGGCAAGCTTTTTTCACATTTTATTTAGTTTCAAGTGTTTTACGTTAAGATGAATTACGCCTTTTTTTTTGTAAGATGATGTGCAACTTATACTTTAATCAACCCAGACATATACTATAGGTATACGTATCTATACCTACTGGTTTCTTTAACAATACCTACACTAAGTAATACTTTTTTGACGTTCAAAATGTGCTTTTTGTCAGCCCGATTTGAATAAATGACCTTTATGATTTAGATTTTGTAATTTTACTTATTTCACTCTAAATAACTAACACTGAAAATAACTTGATTTTCCTTCTCATCATGCATCAGGATTATTCAGGGGCGATAATTACCTTGGTTTAGGTAATTATGTAAGTTCTTAATTTTTAATTTAAAAGTAGGTAAGTACACAGTAAGTAATTTGCCAAAACAACCATTACCGAATTATCGATGCCCAAAAACCCGATCAGTTTAAGACATTATTCCCGTGGCAGACGTGGGTTGTGCAAGGCCCCGTTGTCTTTGCCTATACATGGCAGTGGGTGGGTGACTTGTCTTTGAATCACGCGCCCACGGACCAATTGTCTTGTCTGAATGGCGAATGCAACTGGCTCACAAATGAGGCCATGAGAGCCAGAGTGGCCTAATTACTTAAACAATAGTTTTCAGTAGTAGGGAAGAAACACAAGTCCAGATTTAAAAAAATTGTAACTTTAGAAATTTAATATATTTTATTATTCTTTGGTGCTCAAATCTCTTAATATGTAATATTCTTTATCTTTTAGGAATCATTTGAACCCTAGGCACCATTATTATTTTTTTTTTTGTTAGATAGGCCACTTTGGCATCTGGGTTTTAAGATTTATTGAAAAAAAAAGCAGTTAGTCCAAAGTATTTATTATAATAAAAGTATCCATACACTAATAAACCTTCCTTTCATGCATCAATCGCTATCTATTTCTTCATCTTCCACATGCAAATCATTCCTTACTGAAGCATTGTCCTTAATATTAGTATAATAGTCATGATGCACCGGGGGAATGTACTGGAGAAGTTCCACCAAATCCTTTTTTTTCTCCACGCTTATTTGTTTTCCAACTGGATACAAAAGATCAAGCTGTAAATTAGCTAAAGCAATAGAATTTCTTTTCTTCAAGTCCACATTTTCAAACAGGACCTCTGCATTATTTGAATATTAAAAAAATATGGTGAATGGGTGGTTTTTGTGATAAAGGAGCCACTGAATACTTAGCCACTTAACTTTTGATTTTTCTGCAGTGACTTTTCGATTGGTAATATTATTTTCCAGTTTTTTAGTTGAATAGAAATCTTCTTTGGTCATTTTTATAATTTTAAAGGGATTTTTCTTTCTTGCAGCCTTTATAACTTCAATCCAATCATCAGGTATGAAAATATTCTTAAAATATTTTTTCTTTTTTTCTATTAATCCAAAGTCCTGATCACACGCCAAATAAGAATGACCACTGACAAAAAATTTGTGGTCTATATTTTCCACAACATAGTCTGGATGACTAGTGATATATTGACAAAGAGTGGCCATTTTTATGTTGCGGTTCTGGCCCCCACATTGGTCAGAATATAAAATTAACCTCTTGGTCTTGACATGTTCTTTAATGTATCGCAATAAACAAGATCCTACTTCTTGTGGTCCTCTTGAGGCTACTGTTTCATCCCATACACACATAGTTGCGTTGTCATTTGCAGCATCATGTATGCCTAGTACATACGTCCACAGCTGCCTTTTATAATAACACACACCCGTTGACACTACTGGAGTAGGCAATGTTTTCATTAGGTCGAATACAATGACAGTGACATCTGAGTCTTCTTTAGCAAGGTTTTTATCTTTCTTGTAATTATCTTTAGCAGAGTCAGCTTTTGAGAGGTGTAAATTTTTGTGTAACTCAAGCTGGTCCTTTTCTTCTTGTGAATGAGCTGCATCTATCTTAATCTTCAAATTGTCACATTTCTTGCATGAATCGGATATAGGTGCATGGAATGATAAATTAAATTGTTCATTAAAAATTTTCCGGAACATAAAATCTGATACCTGTTCTGACTCTGAAGTATCATCATAGTACATGGAATACATTTTTGGCAAACTTAGATCTGGAGCTAAGAATCTTCTGTTCATACTCTTGTGTAGTGTATAGTGTGATTCATACTTAGGGAATTTATCAATAAATGTTTTTACTTTTTGAACCTTTTCTTCAGTTGTCTTATTGACAGGAACATGCTTTCCCCTTTTATCAATAGGTGGTGTAGGAATGGACAATTTCGTTTTTAAAACTCTGGTTATTCTTCCATCAGATACTGCAAATACTTTCTTGAAGAATTCTTTACATACCGTAGTAGACAATCCATTGGAATTTGGAACAGTATATACCCGGGTATTGGAGCGTCTAGACTCAGTTTGTCGGCGACCAGTGAGAAAAGAGCATCTTTTTTTAGGTAACACTTTTACCAAGGAAAATAGGTAAGATGACTGCAAACTAAAATTTTCCATGGCATAAAACCTATCAAAAAGTTCTTTTTGCTGTGCAGCACCAACTTTATCGTGGCATTTTAGTCCACATCTACATGGAATATCTGTGTTTATATTTTTAGAAAGTACAGTGTTACCTTTTGTATTCACATATTCCTCCCCTCTAGCGCGTTTTGCCTTGCGGATATTCTTTTTCCACTTACTTGGCTGTCGAACTCGCTTTCTTGGCTTCCGTTGCTCTTGATCGTTTTGAGGGCTTCCTGGGTAATAAGCGTCATTTGGAGAACGGTTATCTGCTAAAATGTCAAGTAGATCCAAGGCAGTTGGCGATGGTGATCTTGTTTGTTGGCAAATACTCAGAGCCTGAATCTTGATAGGGATCCTCCTCATCTACACCAAAGATTTCTGAAAGTAAAATAATTTGCTTAGAAAATAGCATAGACTGAGAAAATTAGTTACAACATTCAATCTATTTTTTTTTTATAAAAATCATGTTTTGCTTACCTTGCATTGTGTTTTCTACATTTCTAGAGGTTCCAGCTTCCATTTGTTCCATTTTAAGTAGGTATAGGTACCATTCATAGCAAGAAAACACCTTCGATCAACAATAAAAACAATCCAAGAAACGCGGCAAATTTTGACAGTTTGGCCTAATTAGTATTGCCATAGTGCTAAAATGGCCTAACTCACTTAGGCCAGTACAGCGCTACCAAACTTTTTAAATTTCTGATAGGCTAAGATGGAATTCTAATGCCATCTATGAAAAAAATGTTGAACTAAATTTTAGGCCACTGTGGCGCTATGACTTTTACCGTTTAGAGCAGTTTTATCAAATAAAATCAGTATTGAAAAAATTACAGTTAGGCCACTCTGGCTCTCATGGCCTCAAATAAGAGCTTACTTAATCCCTGTTCTACACCGTTACTTTGGCATTTGATTAATAACAGATAGTTAAACTTTCCGACTGATTCTATTGTTGTATATTTTATGGTATTTTCGTCTACATTTGTCGCTCCCGCACATGCGAGACCGAGAAACGAAAATCCGGTGAAACGAGGCGTCGTATCTCATCCTTAATAATAAATAGGTAAAATTATACTTGTTCAGTAACTGAAAATGGCCCGGCATTATAATAGCTATAGTTAGTCCTTTTGTTTGTCCAGTTTGTTTTAGCCACCTCCGCACCGTTCGGTCGGCGTCAGTCGCGCTTTCGCGAAAAACCAAATGTAATAATTTTGTAAAAATTGAGATCTTGTGTGTAAGGAGTGTACTGCCAACTGCCATCTAGAATCAACAGTAAAAAAATTGAGCTTCGTATAGAAAATAACGTATAATAGAGGGCGTTAGCATCGCAAACTAGTGCTGTGCTGCCATCTTACTAAACACTGACCAATCATTATGACTATTGATTTCAAGAGTTGGAGGATTCAGTGGAGTAAGTCCGGCAGGGGGCAACACTGGTCGCAAAGTCGATAAATGGCCGCGTGCGTCACACCACTGCGCAATCAAGCACGGAAATAAAATAACAGCTGTTCTGTTCTACAATATTCGCTCGGGCAACTCAGGCAGCAGCTGTACCACGCAGCCGTTTTCCTTGGGATCGCGATTGTTTGGACGGTGCTTGCTTTCTCATTGTTGTAATAATCACCGTGTAGTTTGGACTATTCTTTCGTCCATTTTTCAACGTATATTACTGTGGAAGTAATTACAGTATTGGCGTTTGAAGTGTGTGAATCATAAATCCGTAAGCTATGCTGGCGCTATGTTTACCAAAATTCCTCGTTCGTTGTTATTGTGACTCAAGTTGAAATGCCTTGTGAATACGTGGACCGCAAGGAGAGTTCCGCAGTGTTATGTTAATAGAATCTCTTTTAGATAGTGATTTTAGGAAAATTAGTTCTTGACAATGTCTAACGCGGTTCCGACGAGTTCTGCACTGAGGGCTTTGGCCTTAGAGTATAAGAGTCTGCAAGAGGAACCCGTGGAAGGGTTCCGAGTGAAACTTTTAGGAGAGGACAATTTATTTGAGTGGGAAGTTGCAATTTTCGGTCCTCCAGACACGTTATATCAAGGTGGATATTTCAAGGTAAGCACATTATATTATGTATCTGCATTAGCAATGACCTGACGCAACAATCAGCATCACAAAGTTCTTTTACAATCATTCACATGAATAGACAAAATTAAATTAAATTGTGGGGGTATATAATTGTGGTTTCGCCGTTTCACAGGTTAGTCTGAGATTTCATGGAAAAATTATATTCTATTATTCGGCCAAATACTTGTTGGTTACATTATCTTGCTATGTTTTTATGGTTATAGGTACTTGTTGGTTACATTATTTTGCTTTGTTTTTATGGTTATTTTAATTAAGTACTTATCTAACAAATGTGCAATGAAAGGCAAGTTGTTCAATGTTAGAATGATTGTGAACTGTCAATCTCTCTTCCATGATTAGGCAGACAGAATAGTAATCAATCAGTGATCAAAACAAGTTATTAAAATTTTGTTATTTTAGCTACAAATTAAAGTGGATAACCAATTTTCAAGTGCTTTTCTCTTTAATTGTAATCATTACAGTACCTCTAGTACCCAATTAATGCTTTCCACAAAGAAAATAGAAGTGCCACACTTCCATGTGTTAATTTCCTTTAATTAGACTGTTGAACCCTAAAATAGCTAGTACTTTAAATACCTTTCTTAGTAACAACAGTAATTAAGATTTGAAAATACAAGTTTGACAATCCTATGACTGGGTATCTGCACAGATAGATTTATAATTTTGGTTTAAAACTTGTTTTTCACAACTTAAATGTTAAATTAGTTAGGTCTTCTTTGTTTATTTAGATTTAGATGGTTGTGATCAGGCATTTAACTATGTTAGTCATTTTTATCATCATTTTCAGTCGGGTCGTCTTAGGGGTGGAGTTGTAGGAGTTGGAGGAGGATACCCTTTGTGTGTAATATAGCAATAGAAGCAATTAAGCCTTGATAACACCAACATAATCCTGGTTATCACTCCTTATCCATACTAATATTATAAATTCGAATGTAACTCTGTCTGTATGTTACCTTTTCACGGCTAAACCACTGAACTGATTTCAACAAAATTTGGTGAGGAGATACATGGTATCCTGGGGAAGCACATAAGCTACTTTTTGTCTCAAAAATAATCCTATAGGTGATAAAAGTTTCTTAAGTTAGGCATATGAAAATCCAAATTTATGCTTTTGGTAAGAAATAAGGAATAACGTCTTACAACGTTTTTGTAAAATCATCCTCCAAGGAGGTTTAATATTCACATGTAATATTGATATTGGTGTGTAGTTCTTTTATAGAGTTATAAGGGATTGGCAATATTCTCATAGTCCATAAATTTAGCAAACATTTAGTCTTTATTTCATTGAAATCCGTTTACTTGGTCAAAGTTATTTACAATTTATTATCTGCATATCTGTACCCTTTTCACTCCTTAACAGCTGAACAGATTTGAATGAATAGGCCATGGTTTGGGTTTGGACATGGAGATACTTTTATCCTGGTATTAAGTCCCTGTAGGGTGATATCTAACATCCATGCGGAGTGACGCAGCGGGCAAAAGACAACATGCATGCATGCTGCAATTATATATCAATGTAACCATTTATCCGATTATAAGAGAATGTGAGTGAATATGAAATTAACCATTTGTATACTGAAATGCAGATCTACAATCAGACACATTCTAATATTTCTTAGCTTTTGCTAAGAAATAATATAAGAAAGGCTTCGCCCGCATGGAGGGCGGCAATTATCCCATGATAATGTACAAGTGGGATTAAAAGTATCCTATGTCCTAATCCAGGTCAAGTCAGGTCATGGTCTAGCTGTGCGCCAAATTTCATCGTAATCCATTTAGCCATTAAGGATTGAAAATGTAACAGACAGACAGACATTGTTACTTTCACATATATAATATAAGGAAGTATGGATCTATCATTGAGGCATATAAGCAATTAAAGATTATTCACATCTATGCAATTATTGTTTGTTAAAAATAATAGAAGATTAAGTTGGTTCAATGTTGGTAATAAACAAATTATCAAGACGCTCATTCAGCCTCAATATGGGTTTATTTTTCAACCTGTACTGTCCCACTGCTGGGCAAGGGTCCCCCCACCATTCTTCCTTGTGTATTGTGTTTTCCGGCCAATCACCCTTAAACGCCTGCTAAGTCATCACCATCACCTGCCTTCTGTCACCCACTGCGTGACAACTCTGGCCCTTCTTTCCCTATGCATTCTGCACACATGACCCGCCCAACACCACTACACCCTGGCAAACTTATTGCCCACATTTAGGGAACTATTCTTTACTTAATGTGGTGGCAATAAATTATTAAGTAATTACCTACCTACCTTTCATAAAAGTTTTTTCTTTTTCATTATAATTAATACAATATTGAACTAATTGAAGAGACACTTGCAATTAAATATTTTGTATTATCTATGTTTAGGTTAGTAAATGAATTATAGTACATAAAGTGTTAGTTACTTTATGTAGTTAAAATATCTTGGATGTTATCACAAGATCATAAAATAGCTCAGTCCCTATTTAATTGAAATATAAAACAAATTAGATTTCTTAACAGGATCATGTGTTTACCTCCTGCCCCACTTGTTGTAATCCTAACTTGAAACTTGCTACTAATATAATTATCATGTTACTATGAGCCAGCCATCTTTTACAAATTTTACGTGAATAAAAATTTACCATTATTAGATGAATTTGCAACCACCAAGGCAGTCAAATTACATACAGGGTAAATTTTTTTGTTAGGTTTTCAGGGCGAAAATCGTATCTATGACAATTAGAGTATTGTGGAAACCATGAAACCATGGCACCATGAATCAAGGAACCATGAACTTAATTAATTTGGTGAACATTACCCATCTGTATCATTTTAACTTAGGTATTTACTTTCATTAAAGAGATGCAAGATGTGATCCTTTGAACAAAACCCTCTTTAAACAAATAAAGATTTAAAAAAAAAGATGTGATCCTTCACTAGCAACACCGTCGCGGGGTAACATAGATAGGTACTTACCTACTTATGTTTTTTACAAAAAATATTGATACTTAATCTTGGCAAATCTAGCTTAAAAAAGACTATTTTAGTTTACTCCGTAATCAATCCTATAGGTACTTATTTTTACCACTTTGCTCTATTTAAGTTCTGCTGATTAAAGTTTCATCTCAAAAATTAATTCTGAAATAATATTTTCCAATAAAACGAACTATGTATATTAAAGTGAATGCATATTATTTGTAAGACTGACTCACGCCACTATAACCCAAAAACCAAGCTATTATGTGAAAGTAATAAATAACAGGCTTGCGCATCACACTAACATCAGATCACTCATTTTTATTTTCTAAGTCATCGTCGTCATGCTTTTCACAAAAAAATTGTATAATATGTTATAATTATTACTAAGTACTGATTAATAATTTTGAGGTCCTTTGATATTTCATGAAAACTCATTTCCCCTGCAATGGGACATAAAAATTCCACACACCATACAACAATAATTATTTTAGTAACCAGTGGTTTATTTTAATTTAATTTGGACCCCCTTTATAATGCTCATAAACCCAACATAAAACTTAACATGTAGATAATAATTTTTCATATTTTCCATACAAAAACTGAAAATATCCATAAAAAACTCGTCGAGGCTGCACCAACTACCCACCTCCGGTTCTAAAAAAAAAACACGGGGTAGGGCAAAAAGTACCACGTGGAGTCGCGATTGTCAATTTCGATTTTAGTTGTGCCAAAATTATTTTTAAATTTATAGATTTTTTCGGTGATTTTTGCGGTGTGGTTTGTTTCGGTTCGGTGTACAAGAGAATCGGCATCATAAGGTCTCCTAACTTATTAATGGCAGCAAGGGAATATTGCCAACTCAATAGGAGGATCTTATTCTTATGAAGAAGAATTGGATGATTCCGATAGACAAAAAAATCCACCATCCATCCAGAAATTTTAAAATTATTAGGGTCACTAATTTATTTCTTTTTTGTTTCAGGCACATATGAAATTCCCGCCAGACTATCCATACTCACCACCTTCCATTAGATTTTTAACAAAAGTATGGCATCCAAACGTGTATGAGGTAAGTTAAAAAATACTTTAACCATTAGTATTACTTAGTAGATATTTAAAGTAACCAATATTATCTTTGTTGTGTGTTCAAATATTTGCACACCAGGTTTGCCTGTAAAGTAAATCATGCCATGTTCTGGGCTTCGCAATAGCATTATAAAATTATACACAGTTTCATCTTATCTATACTTGCATAGATACCTACAATCAACATGTGTTTAACAGAAAAGCGTGTATCAGAGTAGTAAAATGGTAATATTAGATGATCATGAGCATCTAATACATTTCAATACAGTAAGGACTCAAATCAAGGTTTATTTTGTGTTTATAGAATTATTGTTTTCTTCTTTTTCTTCGACATTTACGTCCAAATCTAGTTTAGTCGATGTTACGAACTTAAAACCAAACAGCTGATCAGGACGTTGAACACACTCTTTTTGCCTCCCTCACTTGGCCTATCCGCATTTACGAGTAGGTACAAAAGTACAAACTCCTCTTGTCTATTTTCTTCATTCGAATGGTTCCGTATTAAAAATAAAATAACGTTTAAACCAGGATAAATTCTAAAGGAAATCACTAGGTATTCGAAGTTCTGGAATAGTAAAATTAAGCGAATATTGCATGCCAACTACAAATTGCAAAAAACGTAAGGACTTAAATTTGAATATCGCTGGCTACATTAATAACACATCCACCTTAGGTTTTAGAAACGTAGGTTTTAAATAGGTACGTACTTATACTTGCATAATTTGCTGCGGTATTACTTACGTTTTTAGCTATTGAGCCAGAAACTCAAGCTCTTGATAAAGCTTCAGTCTGACGTGACCTCCTCTCTATGATTTCTGTAAATCTCCGCCGAAAGCATTCGGGTGATAGTAGTTGTTACAAGTACATGGCATGATTTATTTAGATACAGCAATAGAAACGGAGATACATCAATACATGTCTCGAATATATTTCTCCGACTCGAATCGAATGTCTGCAGCAGAACACGTTTTATATTAAAAAGAAACGCGCCCTGGACTGGACATCATACGCATTAACGCAATCGATATCATTTGACTAATGTCTATAGCTGGATAACTCAGTTTCCCAACTTCCAAACCAATAAATGGCTTGATTTCAAATGTAAGCTGTACCTCCAACCTATAAGTATATTTGATCGAAGATGGACAAAATGTTTTGTTGGTTAATGTTTTTGTGGTTTGCCAAACTGATAATAAATGTTCCCTTCTTTACAAAATACAACAAAACAAATGACATCACTTGACAAGCTTGATAAATTTTATGACTGAATCGAATTGAAAATCATAACAAGGTGTAGGTAAGTAGCTTTGATACCAATAATTTTGATGAAATATGTTAAAAAGCTTCACCTGCTAAAATACTTAGATAAGTAAGTACATAGTAAGTCTCCCTAGTCTGGACAGCGACCGTCACAATATTTTTAATGAACTCCGATAGTTACGGGTCAAAAGCAATTGTGGAAGCAAGACTAAAGTAAATATTTTCCTTATTGATGAAACATTTAATATTTACCCATCTATTTATTTATTATTTATTTATTTATTAAACTTACACACACTATCTTTACAGGATGACCCCAATACAATAGTGGTTTCACAAATAACACGAAATAAATTGAAAAATCAACTTACGATTAAAAATCTAAACTTTAAAAATATGAAGCAACACTAAACTCTATTAATAACACAATCTGAAGTCAGACTACAGAATTATATGTACCTACCTACCTACGTAATAATTATCAAACTATTTTTTTTTTAAATTTATATCAGACAACACAGAATATTAATATTTAAGTACTTATAACTAACAAAATTCAACAAAACTATTGCGAATTCACTCAGATTGCACTGAAGATTAGCCAGCTGCCTTTTTTTTTTGAGGGTTGGAAACATCAAAATAACTTCTTCCGCTCTGGGCAGAGCGGGAGGGCGTGTCAGACTCTTACTGACTAAAACCCACCCGTGTTCCTTCAGTTGCCTGTCCCAGGGGCCACGGTATCCCTCTCGGACATTCTCGCAACCCAGGCAGGCATCGGCCCTAGCGGACACCGTCATTGATGCTGACATCTCTTTGAGGCGCGCGTGGAACAAAACGCGCCGGCTACCCGGGCCTGGTTCTTATCGAACGGCGAGCTGCACATTGCTCGCCGTTCGCAAGCCCGCGTCTACGGTGCCGGGAATCGGCCTGCAATTCCTGACGCCCAGGGCGTTTCCTGCGGCGGCTAGGGGCGTGAGGGCGCGGATTTTGCCTCTCCCTCACTCGTTCCGCCTGCTCCTTCGCGAACATTACTGCTTCGCAGAAGGAGGTGACGGCTTCCCAAGCACTCTCGCTCCGTATCATGGCCTGGACCAGGGCCGGACGCGAGAGATCGCCACCGCCAATCGCCTCCACCGTGTCGACCGGGCTATCCACACAATGGTGATACCCGGGCGTTTCTTCCCGCCTTATCCGGAACAGGAACCTCCCGAAACAACCGTTCCCGGTGAGGACCTGCGTCAGGCGGAAGGTGAGGACGCCATGGCGCCTCTCTAGCCTCTCCTCCAAGAGGGGACTTATCGCCGCAATTGTAGCGTGCCGAGTGCTGGGTTGCGACAATCGCACTCTCCATGCCGCCCTGAGATCCCGCCGGAGCTCTGTCCGCTGTACCGTGATTTTTCGCGGCAGCGGAGCTAAGCCCCGGCGTTTCGCCTCCTCGCGCCACTCCCATAGATTTGCAGATTAGCCAGCTGCCTAAAAACAGATTTTTTATTAAAACTGAGACTACACTAGTAGTCTCTGATTTTTTACGTGACATCTCCAATGACTAGAACGCCTTTTGGAAATTTGTCCTATCTTTTCCAATAGACCTGATTGGAGATGTGATGGGATGCAGTGGCATACTCCACCCACAACTTTACCATCAAATGTCACGAAAATCGCGCACTATTAGAACCAACCATTCTGAAATATCAAACCGAAGATCAAATCAAATCATTTATTTCCTTGCAAACATGGGTATAGTATACATAGGTGTTTCTTATAATAAAGTTCTCCATATTTTACCGTCACGTGGGCATGCAAAGGTTTCTATTCCAAATTAAAAATTAACAATAAATCATTGGAATTACAATATAAATATTATTAAAAATGTCAGCGTGATAATAAATTAAATTAAATAAAATAGGTCAATGAGAGGATAACTTAGTTGTACAGTTAATTATTTTATTCGATATAATTATATTTTTGACGTAAACCGACAAGAGATGGTAGCGTTGAAACATGTATTAGATGCCAATTAATTTAAAACCACTTCACATAGATTTGCTACATATTTAGATAACATGTAACTTGAAATGGATTGGAGAAGACGGAGCCTTGTAATATACTATATTTAGATCAATGACTAGAATGATCAAATAACGAGCAAGATTTTGGGTAGATTTCTTTCAACGACAAATGATGAAAACTTATCTTACCTTAGATGTGTTATTCCAAGAACAAGCGTGGAATAATATCATTATTGGAGCTGACATCCACTTTACATACCAAGTGCAAAATGTCTTATTTATATTGTGCCTAGCTAAACGTATATACGAGTTCCTTGTCCAAGTAGAACGATGACGCACACTTTCCACGTAGACATTGTTTTTTTTTTTCCTTTTGTGAAGTTATCTTACTACATCATGGGAGTATATGCAGTGAGCTCAGAGATGCAATTGTAGCCAATGATAAACTTATTGATTACGGTCATGGTTACAATGTATATTTTGGTAGAAATCCCGGTAGACTTTATTCTTGATCCAATACTGGTTACTTGGATTCCTAGAAATCCTGGTGTATTTGTATTTAGAACGATAAACAGAACTTTGTGTAACGCCAAAGCAAGTTTTCGTAGAATATTGGTGAGATTTTGTATGAATACTGGCTCTAGCCATAGAACTTGCTAGATCCACTCAATCCTAACCGGAGACTACGGGATCAATCTTGTAACTATTTTCTCATTTATCTATCAAGGCAAACAGGAAGAGTGTGTTTGTTAAAAGTTAAGATTTGATTTGTTATTCTTCCATGTTGCTTCTAACTAAACATATACACACAGATTATGTCACAATCTCATTAAATTAATCCCTCGAAAAAAATTTTGGCCCAAAACATCTGGATTCCAGGAAGGTCAACCAAAAGTTTAATGCATATTGTAGCACCCGCTGCAAATAAGCTGTTATTGGTTCCAATAAGATATTCGGGTCTCCAAAATCCACTTCTCTTTCGAACAAAACTTGGTTTACGAAACTAGTTGTGCAAATAACTAGTAGCTTCAATGAAAAGGAGTCGCTGTCCCTGCGGGAAGTCTGCCCCCTGGCAGGCTTCCCGCGACCTCTTTCTGAGAATCCGGAATTGCCAGTTTCCGCGGTATAAACGCCCTAATTGAGCCACACCATGGTCGACGATATTATCATGAATAATTTTGTTAGCAATATTTTCAATAAACTGAAGAAATATCCAGCCAGGTTCAAAATATAGTACACATTGGAGAAGAATTAATATTATACAGCGACGGTGTGACTGCGTCTATATTGTATAGGCCATGTAGACAATTCAACAACTATCTTAGCTCTCATAGTTATCTAGTTGCGACTTGCGACACACTCTTGGCGTCTTTGACCCCGGGACTGCGAAACGTTTCACACTGTATCACACTTTGACCTACTTTGTATGAATTAGAGTTTAGTATTTAAGTAATTTGGTAAGTCTTCTTCCTATAGTTTTCCCAACCTCCAGTTAGGGTCCACCCTCTGGCTTAGTTGTCTCTAACTTTACTTGGTTTGTCATTTCTAAGTCTTTGGTTAGATTGTAGGCTCCCATGTTAACGCATCTTGGTTGACCACAACATCTCATAATTTTCACTCCCTGCTCATGTCTTCATGAATCGTTATTTGAATGATCAATTGATCAGGTTCGTAGATTGACTCATACGGTGACAATACTATTTGTATTGCGGTAAATCAATATTTGTAACTGGGACCCAGCATGCAGCATGCAATCTGTTTTCGACACGATCCTGTGGCTTTCGTATTCGTGTAGCCGGTGTAACATAGACTCTAGCTTCTGTCAGCTAATCCAGAACATATCCATCAAATATTTTTGCTATGCCACTTACCTGCGGATACGATAGTTTTCTGAAATCATATTCAAAAATCATGTTTTGTAACTTAGCATTAAATAAAGTTGTAGTGCATTTCATTTCGTTAAACTCACTCAACTCACAGCCGGTTGTACAGTTTCGCGTCGCCTGCGCGTTACCGTTAGCTTTTAGAAGAGTCAACTGTGAGTCGTCGGTACAAAATAATGTAGCTGGTATAGTAGTGAAGCAGCGGGGTCATCAGTCCGATGGGCTGAATCATACTGTGACGCATCCAACGCCCTGCCTACCTTATTTTTAAGATTCTAACAAACGATACTAAATTAGATCAAGTGTTGCACGCATTTGATTCTCTGCAATACTTGATTTATATTTAAATGTATGCAGTGTAATAATTAAATATAGCACAGAATCGTACATTGTTACTGTCAGTATAGTTTTAGTAAACCAGTTCCATACTCTAACTTTCACGATTCGTTCTAATAAGCTAAACTAACACGATAGACATGTCTTGAATGAGCTAAGCTAAATTGAGGAGCAATAAAGAATTGAGTATTGAGTATTGAGGGAAATATTTATAGTTCTGACGTAGACTGAAATAAAATTTCTTAAAGGAATGACTTATTTCAAAAACATAGCCCAAACATACATCAAACAGGATGTAGTACCTACAAGTTGAACGACCTTTTGCTTGAAGTGAAGCCACCGGATGGTAACCAACCACCATATTTAATTTAAACGCCTGTGAATCACTTTGTAGTCAACTAGCTTTTGCAGGCAGCTTCGTTCATGTTGTACTGTATATTTTATGAGTGCTCACGAAAATCATGTGTACCAACATGTGTTCACGATCAATTTTATAGACGAACAAGAATTCCACTTCTACCCTATTGGTAATTTCCTTTTACAGGTTCCAATCGATATGTTCGTTTAGTTAGATAGAAGTGCTAGTCTCTTGTCCTCCCGATACATTTATATCGTGTCGTATCTTCTACTAATATTTGTCATGACACTCATGGCACAGTGGGTTTTCGCTTGAGGAAGTCAAATACTTAGGCCCAAAACTAAGTCGTTAACAGAATGTTTTGATAGTTGATTTACCTAAATAAAAACGTTTATAACGATGAGCTGTGAATCCGTATTATACGTGTAGCATCTCTTCAAACAAGTAGAAATGGCGTCATATTAGCTTCTGATTACGCCGTTTGCGAAATGTTCAACGGCATCGCTGGGCGTGATAAACTAATGCTATAAAAAAAGATTTTATAAACAGGTCTATTTGGCACAATGTCAAGGACAATTAATTTCTTTTTATTTCTCCGTAGAAAATTCTTTCCCTTGAGGATCATCCCGGCCTATGTTGGCACTCGGTGGGCCTTGGTGTAATTAACCTTATTGCCGATCCCGTCGACCTGCGTCGCGGTGGTCGCTTTGAACTTGTGCTACATTCATAGTATTCACACGCGGTTCTTTAAATAACACCCCCTGAGACGCGATCGTCCCAACTCCCAACAGTGGAGACAAGTGCCAATATCTTAATCAGTCTTTTTTAATACTGACCACGTGGTTCCCTGTATCGGCACACGCGCCGTCCTCAATGCCCGATAGTGAATATATGAATCTGTCGATACTTGCCGAGGGAGCAAATTTATAGTCGATATTCTTGCAACAAAGTGTGCAGGCATCGAAGGCTATTCACTACAACCAAGACCCGTACTACCTCTATGTTGCGCAGTCGCAGTTGACAATATCAATAATGTTTTCAGTAAAGAAAACATGTTTGAGGTCTATTTCTCCACCTCCTGAAACGTTCCAGTCTACAACTTTTAGAGAACCCCTTACAGTTTCTGTTCCATTTACAGGTTCTGTGGTCTGTGTTAGATAGTAACACCCTTCACATTGTTAACAATACGGCTGATTTTGAAGAATATTAGAAGTAAAATAAAACAGGATGTGAGCTTGTAATAAGGCGGGGGCGCTTCCGTAGCCAGTCACGTGTGTCACCGGGCCTTCAGCCCACCCGCGGGCGAGTCAGTCACTAAGGTCCTCGCCTCACGAATACTGTCCGCCCCTACTAGCCACATAACATTATATTTTTTGTAAGGTTTCCAGTCGTGAATTAAAAAATCTGCTACTTAAATCTTAAAAGTTTTCCTTCTTCCTCCAAACAGTGACCTCAATATCAGGAAAAATGTAGCAAAGTACCCAGTAAGATTTTCTTTGCGAAAAATCTCTTTTGATTGTATCTAAATATCGACATCCGAAGTGCTTCACAAGCCAAAAGAATAATAAGATTTTAAACGCAAAATTATCATTAAATTCTCAATATTCCTTCGACGTGCGTACCTACTCGTGATTGGTGTTCCACTCTGTTAACTTATTCTTGACCGTGTACCTTGACATGGTTCAGAATAATACAATATTGAAGACTAGTACTCTATCTGGATGTCTGCGAGTGATGTGGTAAATAAATATTGTGTATATTTTTCAAGTGTTTCCCGATTTGGAGGTCAGAGCACACGCAATTTCTTTGTGAGGAAGCGCGCAGTGAACCGGTGGCATATTTTTAGCCGAGGGCGACGCTCCACGCCATCACCGTAATGTCCGCGCCTTTATGCTCTATCATCATGACTTCTCTAATAAAAAAATATATGGTTCTAAGAAGTCGTTTAGATCTTCTTTTGTTTTACCAACTTACAAAAAAATAACTACTTACTACTCAATTCAAATACTTGGTCCTATACATTTTTCGTTCCCATCTACTTAAACATAACGTCTTGGTTACCTACTGATAATGTTATGAAGAACTTGAATTTCATATTTGTTGATTCCGGAACATTCGATACCAACTCAACGCTGTTAGCATTCAAATCCTTGTGCGCAAAAGCTCAGACCGTGCAGAGTGCGTCAGAGGGGACCGTTAGAAAGAAACACTTTCACTGTACGATGCTATGCTTGGTAACAACAATTTATGTTATCAATTTTGAGGTTCCTCGAACATTGTAGGACTATAAAATCGATAAAACAATAAAGCCAAACCACTTGATGCAACATTCGTCACAATATCAACACATCTATAACTTAGAACCCTCCAGCCCGGTCCGATTCATATATAACTAGCTTGCACGATAATTGTAATCGATTTCCTTTGAAGCTTTCTTCAATGCCTCATATTTTAATGTAACCGAATACAACCTACATACATATACGGTCGCCATTGAGGTTAAACGACAAGGCTGAACATATTGCAATGTCATGCAACTTGAATTGATGTACCACAGTATGATTCGTCTCATTATTACCTCTAGCACGCCTTTATTGACCCTTGACGACTTTTAACTTATCAACAATTTCACATGAATCATTTAAGTACGTAAATTGTGATTTAAAAATATCTTACAGATATGACTTAAAACGATATATTGTCGTTAATTATTATACTGTAAAGTAGTTATCGCGATAGACAAATGTATCTGGGTCATGCGAATGCTAGAGTAGGCCACTGGTTAGAATTGAGCGATGCGAGCCACCGCTTAAATATTATCTGTTATAATGATTTATAGAGGTGGGTGATCTTTAAATTCAGTTTTTCTTATAACATTAAAGTTTATTCGATAAATCGGATAAAATAACCTTCTCGAATCGTTGAGCAGATTACAATGTAAATGGGGTGGGTCGTCGATATGCTCATTTACAGAGATCGTCAAGGGCAAATTGCGGAGGTAAGCCTCTTGCCCGTTCCGTCTCGTTTATCTCCTTCCGCCATCTCCTTAGTAAGACATGAAGCTAGATATCGTGTGCAGTGTAATGCCTACGGAGTATAATGACCTTGTCGATGAGAACAGTGCGAAATGATGAGTATTAATATAGCGGCTATTATCAGGTGAAGGGTAATGATGACCTTAGCATTCATACCAATAGGATAATCCATTAGTTTTTTTTATATTACCTACATATCGTATCGTTTATTGTTTTGCAATAACATAGTGAGTTAAAATAAATTCGAATGTAGGACAAGAACAAATAAATCAAATTACTGCCAAATCTTGCAATAAAAATGCTGGCTGGCAACACAAAACAAGTCGCTAGTTCCGCGTCAGTCTATGTAGTCAATAGCTTTTTTTTTACCTTCTAAATAGATTCTTTGTATTTTGTGAATGTGAGAAGTGAGAATGTTGTAGGCCTAACTTGTAAACTTAACGATTTGTAGACCATTTTTTATCTTGTTCAGTACCAGGTACCTGTAGACAGGCCTACACTGTCCTCCCATACCTATAAACACTGTAATTTGAAAACATTGTTAAAGCCAATAATATTTTTTTAAAGAGTAACCGTGGAGTTTCTTGTAGGAAACTAACAATTGGAACCGTGCACCTAGCTTCTGAGGTTTCATAAGTGCCCATGTAGGTTTATGTGAAATAAAATATTTTGATTTGATTGGAATGGAGAATTGCTTTCTTCAAATATACTAAACTACGCTAAAACTAATAGACCATCAGCCAGATAATGCGATTGCGACGTAGCATTTATCTTTCCTTTTTCCTTACAACTTGCAGTAGCAAGTGATATAATTAATATGAATTCATAAGAACAGGAAACTAGTGTGATTAACGATAAATAATGATACACACCAGTAATTAAGTAACTTCCAGGTACAAAACGTTGATTCCATAACCATGATGTGTAACTCTTGTTTCTACAGCGCGTACAAAGTATACGTGGCTACTATTTGTTCAACTATTCTGTGACGACAGCTGCTTCGATTTTCATGATTAATTATTTATACTCATATCATTGTCGTGGTCCATGTTTTATTTTAATCGGAGAAACGATTCAATAGAACGTTAAAAGCTAAAGTCGTCTTGGAAACATTGGCTGAAACTGTATTACAAATAGGGACTGAATTACCCAAAAACTAAGGTACCTTTAAATTTCGGTATTACGTCATACCGTTAAATAAGGGTTAGCGGATTATTTCGATACGGTTATTTTTTTCAGTACTTAGCGGTATTTTGAGGTTGGAAATGCATACCGGTATATTTCGGTAGAAGTAGGTACTATAACCTTTATAAATGATTCGGTAGCAGTACCTTAACCTTTATAAATGTATCGGTAGCAGTACCTAAACCTTAATAAATAGGGGTTTTCTTTGACGCACCGCCTCGCCACTCTGTCGGTCGTTCACTTGCTGATTGTTGCACATTATTATAACTCAGTATTGGCTTTTATTTCGGATCGGAAGGACACGACTGTGTAAGCAATTTAGCGATTCATTTGTTTCCATTTGATTTTTCTTTGACATCGTTCTGTTTACAACATGGAAAACTTAAAATATCGGGTTATTTACGAAAACGAGTTCCACCGTGGCACCAGCGCTGCAAAAACAGCTCGAACGATTAATGATGTGTATGGGGAAGCTACCGTAAAAGAAAACACGGTACGTTTTTGGTTCCAACGTTTCGTTCTGGAAATGTTGACCTACAGAACAAACCCCGTGGACGGCCGGGGACCCTGATAATGAAGAATTAAAAGTGATCGTTCAAGCGGATCCATCGCAAACCACGTCAGAGTTAGCGGCAGGCTTCTGTGTGTGTGATTAAACAATTTTAACTCACTTGAAACAAATTAGAAAAGTGAAAAAGCTCGAAAAATTTATTGAGTGAAGCAAACCAAGAAACCCGAGTCGAGTGCTGCGTTACATTACTCAACCGTCACAAGAACGAGGGAATTTTGGATCGTATCGTTATTTGTGATGCTGATGAACAATGGATCCTGTACGATTATCGGAAACGCTCATCACAATGGTTGAACCAAAGAGAACCGGCCAAATCCTATTTTTTGTATTATTTTTTTTTACGGTGGGAAATCCTCATGAACTACCTCCACCTGGGGAAAAGGCGGAGGGGGGTGCCGGACTCTTACCGGCTAAAACCACCCCGGTGTCTCCTCGCACGTGCGCGCGGGGCCGCGGGAATCCAAATTCTTCCGCAGCCCCACACTAGTGCTGACCCGGTCTGTCCGGGCCTCGTCTCCTGCACGGGGTACTGAGGTGTTCAACTACCCCGTGCATCGCCTCAGAAGGCGCGCGCCTCCGTCTCGGGTCTATCGAATAGGGGGCGGGGACTTCCCAAAGTCCCTCACCCCTGGATCCATTCATGGGGGCCGGAAAAGGGCGTTGTCCGCCCTTCTCCTGCGCCCGGTGCGCCTTCTGCGGCCGGGGAAGGGAGTCGAGATCTCCCTCTCCCGTTCCGCAGTTTCCTTCTGCGACATCACGTCCTCGCAGAAGGACACCGCTGCTCCTTCCAAGCTACACACTCGGCGAGCGTGTGTTGCGCCGTGTCCTCCCCGCAATGGACGCAGTGGTGGCACCGAGCGTCCGGCTCCCTGTCTATGCGGCACAGGTACTTGCCGAAGCAGCCGTGCCCCGACAGCACCTGCGTCACTCTAAACGACAGGGAGCCGTGCCTTCTCCCGAGCCAGTCGTCGAGTACTGGCCAGATCGCCTCGACGGTAGCGAGGCTGGCGGTAGGGCGCAGAAGCCTTTGCCGCCATTCTGCCACCAAAACTTGACGGAGCTCCTCTCGGCGCAGCGCGATCTGCCGCTGCACCGGCCTCGAGCCCCGTGCCCGCTCTTCCTCGCGCCATCGATATAATGACACGAGTACTTTCGCCTCTAGGTCCCAGGGCAACCGGCCAAATCCTGCCCCAAACGAAAGTTCACTCAGAAAAAGGTACTGGTGTCTGGTGGACCAGTGCTGGTGTCATCCACTACAGCTTCCTAAGATCTGGTCAGACGATTACGGTAGATCTGTATTGTCAACAATTTGCAAACCATGATATAAAAGCTAGCCGTTAAACAACCGAAACTGGTCAATTGCTTTAGCCCACTGCTGCTTCAAGACAACGCTAGACCATACACTGCACAACAGACGGTCTTTAAATTAGAGGAGCTGCGATTTGGACGTCTCCGACACCCACCGTACTCCCCGGACCTTACTCCAACAGAATACCACTTTTTACGGAATTTGGACAACTTCTTGCAAGGAGAAAAATTCAATTCCGATGAGGCTGTCAAAACCGCCTTCAAAGATTTTATTGATTCTCGCTTCCACAATTTTTTCAGCAAAGGAATCAATGAACTACTGATAAAATGGCGAAAGTGCATAGATAGCAATGGTACATACTTTGATTAATTCATTTAAAAAAATCCTTTAAAAAAATCTTTTTCCATACAAAACGTCAATTTCATAAATGTAAGGACCATAGACAAATCATTGGTAAGGACCTAATATTTTCAAACTTAAATAGCCGCAGAAGAAGCGCGGAAGGTTTATTAGATACAGTCGTTGTAATAGTAAAAAAAAGGGGTTTATTTCCCATACGAAAACCGGCTTTGTTTTTCTGGCTGGCACTTGATTGTTTGGGTACAACATTTTCAAAAGCTGAATGATGTGCTTTCTCTCTGTCTGTTAGATATCCTAGCTTTAAGACTCAGATAGTAGTGCTTTATTCTCTCGTTACAGTCCAAACGTCAAAATAGCTCTTAGATCTGCAAAAAAAAATGGCGTGCCAAATCAGAGATAAAAAGAACACGTTTAGACTCTTTTAAACCCTGACTTGTCGGTTACGCTTACTAGAATGTAGAAATCGATCGTGACTTGCACAATTTTTTGTAGAAGCCCCAGTACGTTCAATATATCCCAGTTTCTCCTGACGCGTGAACTGAACACGTAAGAATTGTTACGAAGGTGGCTGGTAATCCGCGAGTCGGGGGAGGCGAGGCAACAATGGACTTTATGTAACACTTGTATTACGCGTGCTAATGCAACGAAAACGAAATCTGTCTTCCTAACCGTGAAGCATTAACTCGTATCAAGATTTAATAACTCCGGCCTTCGCAGCTTATTGTGTAAACTTCAATTCGCTGATAGACAAATGGCATAGACTAAACGTCTACGATTTGGCGCTCGTAGCTCCGTACCTACGTATCAACTTATGTTTGGTATCATTATTTGGCAAAGACACCTACTTACATTCTGATCGCAACACTAGTGGAAATCCTAGGACATGTGAGTAAATACAAATTAAAACGGCCCCAGAAATGACAACCAGATGTTTAACGATGATTGAATAATACTTTATACGAATAGTCCCAAGCAGTCTTCTAACGAAACTCGAGTTGACCATGAGGTGTTTTTGTGGGATCTATTGTGTACACCTGTGGTTTACCTGTTCTCTTTGAACACAGGGTTATCAAATTACTGCGCTATAGTTTTATTTTGTAAACAATCTCCTGTCATCACAGAAAAAAAAGAAATGACATAAGTGAAAGGGCTGACAACAGCTAAAGCGCGGTCACTGTCGGACTAAATAGAAAATAAAGAGAAGCGCGATCACACAAAGCTATTAATTTATAGCAAAATATGAAGCCATTCTTTTGCTGAGATAAAGCTTCAAAACTTGGCCATTCAAAAGTCGAACCTTGAAATAGAAAAAACCGTTACCTTTATAAACCAACAGTACGACGACATGTTAAAGCAAATCGATTCGCTGCAGAAAGAAAAACAAGCTTTCGGACATACTATACAAAATCTACAAATAAAAATACAAGACCTACAGCGTGTATCTCGAGCGTCTAGCATTGAGATCCGTAATATACCGGCCGAAGAGAACGAAGCGGTCCCGCACCTCCATACAATCATTACTAAAGTGGGCTCAGCGGTTGATGTTACGTTAAATAGCACACAGGTACGTGACGTATACCGCCTCCCGGGGAAACCAGGCACTGTCAGACCCATCGTCGCTGAGTTTTCTAACGTCCAGACTAAGAACGAGTTATTATCCGCTGTTCGAAATTTTAACAAAAAACATATAAACGATGACCGTCTTAGTACTCTGAGCATAGGCATGAACGGTGAGCGCCGACCAATTTTCATATCTGAGCACCTCCCTTCGAGCTCAAGAAAACTATTCTTTGCTGCTAAGGAATTTGCTAAATTGAAAGAGTACCAGTTTTGCTGGACTTCTAATGGAAACATTTTCCTGAGAAAAATCACTGGAACTAAACAAATTCTAGTCAAATCGGAAGAAACGCTTCATGAATTAGAACAGCAAGAAAAACTATGACTATACTTTTTTGATGTAAGCCTTCCGCTATTACAGTTTACCGCCGATTTGTTTTTTCTGTTTGTCGTATTAATTCACAGTTTGGCATGCAATTGTTTTCTTCATAAACTGTTTTTTAACAATATAATAATTATTTTTTATGTAATACAATTAAGCACTCGATATGGTTCATGTTGTTATACCTACAATTACAATGCACTCTATACACTAAACTTCTTGAACACACATCATAATACAATACAAAACTTACACAGCTCATGTTTACTTACTCGTATACTGTCACCTGGCGCCGAAAGACTGTTAATGCAACCACCGATTGGAACGAATTCATCCAATACAAATGGCTTTATTAAATAACATTATTCAGGATCTTGATAATATCTCAGTGGCTAAGTCATATAAATGTGACGCTGAAACATGTAGCACATTAATCAAATCCACTGATCGATCATTGACTGTTATTTCGCAAAATATCCGTAGCATTTACAAAAATATAAATGGTTTTATTGCACAATTGACTAGGCTTACGTTTGAACCTGACGTCATAATTCTGACAGAGTGCTGGCTATCTGAGGATAAACCACCACCACCCATGGACAATTATTTATGCTATTTCTCAAAAAAAAGTCTCAACCAGAATGATGGCATCGTCATATACGTCAAACATGGAATTAATTGTACGGTAGAGGAACCAGATCCGGTGGGTGCTAATTTTTTGCTAATTAGAATAGGCACTAATATTGTTATCTTAGCCATTTACAGGTCCCCATCTATTTATTGTATTGAGAATTTTTTGAATTCTATTGACCGATTGCTTCGACCCTGTAAAAGCAAAACTATTGTCATTATCGGCGATGTTAACATAGATATAAAACAAAATAACATCGATCGAAATAGCTCATCTTATTTAAATCTTTTAGCTGAATTAGGGCTTCTACCGGGGCATACTTTTCCAACTAGAATTAATAACTGCCTTGACCATATAATGATTAAGACATCCTTGCCGGCAACAGTCGCTGTGGTTGAGTCAACTGTAACAGACCACGACTCAATTCTTCTCAGTATATCCTATAGGCGTGAGCGGTTGACATGCAATAATATCGTTAAAACCGACCTTGGGTTGGCTCTGAAGGTATTAGAATCAACAGACTTCTCTTTCATCTCCCCTACGGCTGATGCTGAGCTAGCTGCGACCCTCTTTGTTGATAAGTTGTCGGCAGCAATGAACACAAACACTATGAGTATTGCGGTGTCTGGCCGTAAGAAAACATTAAAGCCATGGATAACACCTGGACTACTGCGTTGCATTCGTCATCGCGACAAATTACACAAACATTTAAAAAAAAAACATAATGATCTAATTCTTGAAGTCACATATAAACGTTATAGGAATTTTTGTAATGCCTTGTTGAGAAGGTTAAAAAGAAGTTATGAAAAATCCCTCTTAAAAAATGCAAGAAACAATAAAGAGACTTGGTCTGCTATTCAATCTATTACAAATACCTCCAAACAGAAGTCTTCTGCAGAAAACTTGCTTAATAAGCAAGACAATCCATGGGATGCTGTTGAGGAAATTAATAAATATTTTGCAAGTGTTGGAAAGTTGCTAGCAGATAATATCTTACAGTCCGTTACCACTCAAAATAGTTCTGATAATTATAACATATCTCGTATCTTAAATTCCATGGTTCTGCTTGCACCAGATGAAACTGAAATCGAATCTCTAATCATGAACTTGAAGAACAACAGTGCCACTGGTTGGGACTCTATCTCAAACAAATTTCTCAAAATGTCAAAACATGTTATAGTTCCACACTTCACCAGGATTGTTAAGTTATGCGTTGAGCAGGGTATTTTCCCCAGTGTCTTTAAAAGCGCTCTCATAACACCTGTCCACAAGAGTGGGGAGACCGACAGTGTGACAAATTATAGACCTATATCTGTCCTTCCAGCACTCTCTAAAGTGTTAGAAAAAGTCCTGAATAAACAACTTATTATTTTTTTAGAGCATAATAATATACTTTCAAATTCACAGTTCGGTTTCAGATCGGGTAAAAGTACAGATGGAGCTGTTAGCTCTTTGGTAGAATATGTTACACAAAATCTCGATGATAAAAAAAAGTGTCTAGGAGTATTTATTGACCTTGCGAAGGCATTTGATACTGTCTCGATCCCTATTCTTGTGGACAAGTTAGAAAGATACGGTATACGCGGGAACGTTCTTAGAATTTTCGAAGATTTTCTATCGGGTCGTCAGCAAAAGGTTAAAATAAATAAATATACGAGCTCAGATGCACCTGTCACCTGCGGCGTCCCACAGGGCAGTATTCTTGGTCCCAGTTTATTTATTATATACATAAACGACCTGTGTCAAATGTCACTCCACAACGGAAAAATGTTTACATATGCTGATGACACCGCTCTAGTTTTTAAGGGAGAAACTTGGGACGAGGTACGACAAACTGCGGAAAAAGAACTGCGCAGGGTGCAATTGTGGCTGAGGCAAAATCTTTTGACTTTAAATGTGTCGAAAACTCTGTCGGTTCAGTTTACGAATTCACACGTGAAACAGCAAAACATAGTGATTCGTATTCACTCATGCGAGACTTTAAATCAGCTATGCTCTTGTCCATCTATTAATAAAACTCCAACAGTTAAGTATCTTGGAGTCCTTCTAGACGAGAACATGACTTGGAAGCCGCATATGGATATGGTCTCATCACGGGTTAGAAGACTAATATGGGTTTTCAAAAATCTTAGGCACGTAGCTAATCTGGAACTTCTTCGTACTGTTTACTATGCCCTTGTTCAATCTGTAGTCGGATACTGCATTGGAGTGTGGGGAGGTGCATGTAAAACGCATATCATACAACTAGAGAGGGCTCAGCGATCTTTGCTGAAGACTATGACATTTAAACCCTACAGATTCCCCACTAGAACGCTATATGAGCTGTGTCAAGTTCTCACGGTGAGGCAGCTTTTCATGTATCAGGTTATTATCAAATTGCATGTGTCTAGCCATTATGATCCAGATAAATTTAGCAACAAACGTACTATTACTAATGTATTTGACTCCGTAAGAACACGTACTGCATTAGCCAGACATCAAAGGCGTTTCCTTTCTGTGCATATATACAATAAAATTAATAAAATTTTAAACATTTATCCGCTCTCTTTTCATGATTGCAAGTCCAAGGTTAAGAACTGGCTTCTTACTCTTGACTACGAAGAAACGGAAAAATATTTTATTCGGTAAAGTGAACTCATACTCACATACACTCACACACACACACACACCCACACTCCACATCCACACACTACTTTCACAGTACATTTTAACCATTTAAACTACTATCTCTGTTATAATTTCTGCATGCTCAAAATTATCGTGTTCACTAAAAATCTTAGTTGGTATAAAATATAATGTAATGAATTGGGAGAAGGCGCTGAAATCTGACATACAGGTTTTTACCTAGTTTGGGTTTCAGAGGCTTCATTGTTTTGTAACTCTAATTTATTTCAATAAAGATTTTATTATTATTATTATTATTATTATTCTCTATTTACAAAAACCTATTGATTGGACTAAAAAATTAAAACACTATCACGTTAAGTTAAAGAACAATCTGAAAAAAAAAACTGAATGATTGCATGTATAATATTAATTTATGTATATTAGTAGGTATGGTTTTTAATCTTTAAAATAAATTCTTACAGGTACGGTCAAATGGGGTTACTTTGATACTACGGGGTTACTTTGATAACAACTTTAGGCTTATGAAAAACTTAATTTTATAATATCTACAACACCAGTTAAAAAATAAACTATCAGTACTTGGCACTACTGATAGTTTCTTTGTATTATAGCGTTGTAGTTATTATAAAATTAAGTTTTTCATAAGCCTAAAGTTGTTATCAAAGTAACCCCGTAGTATCAAAGTAACCCCATTTGACGGTACCTATCTTCGTGACTTTTTTCTATCGTACCAAATTAGTTGTATTATGTTTTCAACACACTATCTAACTAGCATAAATCCTGAAGAATATCATTTATATTTATCTGATTTTGTTTACTGCAGTGGATCATATACTTTTAGGCATTATAAGACTTGCGTAGTCCCCTTAATAAGAGAGAGTTGGGGACTGCAGCAAATTTTAACGAAAACCAGTTAACGACTATACTGTACCTATTAACTTGACCTGATCCACTGAGGAGGTCGAGTAAATATTATCAACTTTGTCTTGCATTTTCTGACAACTCGTCCATAAATAGGAATAGCTAGTGCAATAAAAATATGGATTTGGTCGCAGATCTCAGACCCACATTTAAATTATAATGTTAAGTCTACTTTGTAGGTATGTGGTGGTGGTGGAGTGTGTAGTGTGTAACAGCCCAGAGTATGGAAATCAGCGGTGTGATACCCCCGTGCCTCGGAAAGCACGTTAAGCCGTTAGTCCTGCATAACCTCTCCCGTCGCGTCGGATTGCCGTCCCATCAAACTATAAGAGTGAGGGAAAAGAGAGTGCTCCAGTGTCTCCCCCCCCGACCATTGCTCGACGAAGCGCCAGCCCGCGCCGTAGCTGAGCCTGTAGCTTTAAATTCCCGACTGTGACCTCTGAGTTGGTTTCGGCCTTGTTTCTCAGAGTAGTCAGATAGGAAACGCCGATCTCATCAATCTTAAATAAATAATAATAATCTGTTCTTGCCTGCCCATCTTGCTGTCCCCACCCACCACATTTTCATAAATGCGTTTGGGGTTATTGTCAAACAATCAACACAGGTTGATAGTGTGATATCCCCCTTAGACAATTGCCTTGATGCTCTATAATACACTCGGTATGAGTATGAAATTAAAATTAAGAATAACCTGACGATAAATTGAAGACTCTGCTAGCGAATAGGTAAAAAACGACCTATGATCTGTCATTAGTCATTACTCTTACTCAATATACTTATGCATTCCACATTGTTCACTTGGGTGGTTTACAAAGACACTATCATTTTCGACCCTGCCGGGCACAGCAAAATAGGAGAGAGGAACAGGACTTTAGTTTGAAATCTTAGCTTAAGAATAGATGCGTTTCACAAACAACAGCTAAGCATTCCCTTTCAAAATGTTCCAGAATGGTGACCTCTGCATTTCGATCCTGCACCCGCCGGTGGACGACCCGCAGTCGGGCGAGCTGCCGTGCGAGCGCTGGAACCCGACTCAGTCCGTGCGCACCGTCCTGCTGTCGGTGATCTCGCTGCTCAACGAGCCCAACACGTTCAGCCCTGCGAACGTCGACGCTAGCGTCATGTACCGCCGCTGGCGTGACTCCAAAGGCAAAGATAAGGAATACGAGAATATTATCAGGTGAGTCGCTGACCTAAAACAATAATAAGGCTGAATTTTAAGATATTTGATTTTACCTTATGCTTCTTCGGCCACTGCTGGATCACTTTTAGGGGTTCCCATTTTAAGCTCATCGCAGCTTCTTCTTCTACCAACTTTCATGCACCGATGGGCTCTTAAAGCCACCTCTTGATACCGAAACCGAAAGTTTAAACACTGATCAAAAATGATTGGCTCCACTTGTGCAATATGGCTTGAATAACTGAATAACGATGCACATGCATTCATGTTTCTTGGCTTATTTAAGACTTGACAACAGGCTTTGTCTCTGCAGTAATTATTTCAAGTGAAATAAACCCACTGCCCTCATTAATTAATACTAAGTAAGTACCTACTATTGGATATTTATGCAACTGATAAAAGGCTTTATCCGAAATTCACACTATGAATAGACCGGAATTTCGTAGCCTAAACTGTGTTGCCAGTAACTTGCGTAAAAGAAACAAACAATTGTTAGTAATTGTAAGTAGGTATCTATCTACATAACACTGATCATATTTTGTGATACCTATACGACTCAGTAACCTTTGTTTTATCAAATGATAGTTGAATACTAGGTACTTGTGTTAAGTTCTACATTCTTCCGCATTCGCGCTGTAAAAAGATAGTCTTTCGGATGTTTCGATCCAGGGTTAATCTGGACCATTCATTGCTTGTTGGTTTTGTCCAGCTCGTCCAGCCATCCAAGCTGCCGAAAATTTCAAGCCTCACTCATGCAATTCCATTGTTACCATGTGACAAAACACAGTGCCGTCGTCGTTCGGTGAAAGTATTTTAACACAATGAGTTTATTCGGTCGCGTCCTCGTTTCGCTGAATCTGTAACGAAGTCGGTCCAATTTTGAGCACTGAAGGTGACGTGCATAATTACAAACATTTTGCCATATTTTGGTTTGAATCGATTTACTCAGTTGGGAAAATACTCATCATTAGGTCAGTTGCAGTAGTAAACGTTAAAGTTGTCACAATGTTAGCTAATTAAATATGTTTCATGATTTGGATTGGTGATCTCAAAGTTTTTCTGTATATGAGAAGGAAGAGACAAAACTGGCAGTGTTCATGAATAGTGCATGCATACCCGTTAAGGGGGAAGAACCAAGGTAGCCCGCGAAATTCTTATATTAAATGAACATAGGGGGTTGTATTGATGATTTTAATGCTTATCGTTCTGTAAATACATGTACGTGTTATCGCGAATCATATTTTGTTGAACTTACATCCTGTCACCGACCTGCAAATTGGAAAAAACTTAGAAAATTTTAATTTCGCGGGCAACGTTGGCGCTTTCCCCTTTATGCTGTTTAGTAACTATGAGATGACCGCCTTTGTTACACATAATTACAGATAATGTAAAGTGCCGCCACGAGTACTCCAGCCGTTATCGTTCGTTGCAACGTTATCTTGTGTTATTAGAGAAACATGTTCTTAGTTGAGTACTTCGTTTTACAGAAAGCAAGCCCAAGTGGCGCGCACGGACGCGGAGAAGGAAGGCATAGTAGTACCCCTTACGTTAGAAGATTATTGCATTAAAACACAAGTCAAGTCGACGACGCAGGAGCCACAGGTTTGTTCACGTTCTATATTAATGACCTATTAAAACAAATACCTACATTATTTGTTGTAAAGGTTAACAAGCATGCAATCCATTCAAACAGATTCAAGTGATGGCTAAGAAAAGTATTCCATGACTGCGGATAACATTATCAGCCTTGCCATAATAGACTGTATAAATTAAAATGACCTCATTTATTCCTATTTGTTTGTCGCAAGGTCAATGGCAACCTTTTGTTCCTGGGTTCGATTCCCAGGCCAGACAAAAAAATGCTGGTTTTGTAATGGGGTTGTACATTCCCAATATAAGTCTGAAACTTGGAACTGCGCCTGTTGCTAAGTCTCCTAATACATGGCACCTAGCTCAGGCTATGATGGGAGACTTTGGGGAATATACCTACAAGCAATTCTGTCTATATGTTTTTTTTAATGATATACATACATGACTCCTGTAGTCATCAAAATTATTTGTTGACAGCATATTAGCAGGTACTGCATTACTGATGCCTATGTTTAGAAAAACCTCAAAGTTGAATCATGATGCAAATCTTGAGGAAACATCAAATTATTAAACAGATGATAGAATGTCCACTTTTAAATGCATTTAAACCGAATGTCATGCAGTTATCAAGAATAACGAGTAGCTCGTTAGGAAGCAAGTCTCAAATGCATTGAAACGTCACAAACAAGTTCTATAGCGGTTCAACTTCAAAACGACATTGGTTAATTTTTTTCAGTTGGATATGACAGACTTCTACGACGACGATTACGACGACCTCGACACGGACTCTGACGAGGAAGTGGACGGCGGCGAGGGGGACGGCGACGACAGCGGCAACGGCGAGTCGTGAGGCCGCGCCGCGCTCCCCGCCGCGCGCCCCGCGCCCCGCGCCCCGCGCCCCGCCACGGGCAGACCACCCCGGTAACACCCCCAACACACGGACACGACCCGCTACCGCCTGTAACTACTCATAACTATATATAACTCTATTCTTACTTTGTTCATACAGTTTCGAAGCTTCATTTCTACCATCATCGCCTCCTCCGTAATTATTAAAAAAAGTTACTTCCTTTTATTAAATTGACTGAAACCTATCAGTATTGAATCGCGTCGTTTCTTTTTCCTGACATGCATACTCTCTCCTATAACAATATGCTAAATTGGCGATTTTTAAGTTTCCTTGCACTTACGTATTGCCAAGGCTTTATGCTGCATAGTCGTAGAGTTGTTACTTCATTTAACGACTGACTGCCCATGCGTGCTACAGCCCACTTCCGTAGTTATACAGCCGCGTTATACAACCGATGTTACATGCTTTTGCAGTGTTAACATACACATTAAATTTAAATTAAGTCCAATTAATTTATCAACTACTTGAAGTAAATTCTGGCAATTTTAGAGTAATATACTGTTCGTCTCTCACAACCTTGTTTTATATTCTATGTTTTGCTTGAAAAGCGCGTATTTTCAATACTTTAAAAGTAAAGATATTTTACCATGCAAATATTTTCACTTTTAAAACCCTTTTGGTTTCTATAATACAGCAATTCGAATAATATTGTCAAAACGACGCTTTTCAATTATAAGTTTTTACTTGAATTGTTTACATCATATTCCGTTTAAAGTCAATGGATTGTTTTTACCGTGTGATTACTTACCAACAATTATAACTAGATGAGGTCGAATGAATGACAAAAAGAAAAAGCGTTAAAAAAATGTGCATTGGGGAAATTCTGAATGGTTTCCTACAGAACATAAGTTTCATAAAAGCTCTCTGAGATTTCGACACTGGCAATACTTATCCATAAAGACGCCATCTTTATTTGCCTAGCATCCTCTTGACCGATTTGGCGACATTATAAAGCCACTGAATTTAGGAGGAAATTCGTATTATCGTAATTATTTTCCTTATCCTATTTCAAGATTACCCCAATGCAGAGGAATCATTTACTAAGAAATTGAGATTTATACTCAGAAAAAAATATTAGAGGACAGAAATTATAATGAATAATAAAATAATCTGTATAACGGAAAATATGTAAAGATTTCTCTGGATCTATTATAACTTGAATAATGATTATTATAAAATATCGTGTATCTAAATAGTAGACTATTAAACTATTTTTGAAAATCGTATATTAATTATATATTGTAAACAATTGCATAATTTAATCTGACTATTTAATGCATTTGAATAGTTAATTACATTTATTATTTTCAGTTGTCCGTACCGCTTGCCTGAACTGGATAGTTAATATTAATTTTATTATAATAACAGTGAATGAGTCATTCTTGTTTCTATTATAATATTATATCTCTATGGCTTACGTGGCCATTATGTAAATGTTAGAATCTTTCTGAAATAGACAATTTTATTATTAGTTTTGTTTATATTATGTGTAACAATACTTCTGTGATTGTAAAACATTATTGCCTGAATATTCGTTTGTCTTTATGTTAGTTTATTAATTATTGATTATTAGAATCATTAAAAGGTAATAACAATAATTTCTGGCATTTTAATTTCTGAAACACAGTCATATTATAATTTTTCTCATAGTGGTTACAATTTGTGTGGTGTATATGGAGTTATAAAGAACTGGCAAGTCATGTAGCTATTCAGTAGTTAACATTTTTGCGTTCTAATGTATCAATATCGATGAGCATACACATAAGAGCATTCACTTGACGAACTCAACATTGAGGACAACATACAATATTTTGTTAAAACATTATTTTTTTAAATACTGAACTAAATTGTGTACCTTTCATTGAGCAAAACCAAGAGTGCGAGCAAAACGTACGACGGAGAATGGCATGCAAAATAGAAAGGAATGTTCAAGCAAATCCTCAAACAAAATGCTCATGCGTTCTCACGCTTGTCACATTGTAAATTATATGCTTTTTTTAATTTAGCTTTTGTTTGTTTATTACCTTTATACAGGTCCAAACATAACGTGTTAATGCTCTTGTGTGTACTAGCCTTTATAGTTTCCATGCTTCATTCACTCTTTAGATCCTAACAAATTCAGTGTGTACAGAGATGCTATAGCTCAGAATTTTCAATGATTCTGGAGTATGCTCAAATCATATTATGATAATCCTAAATAATTATACAGTACATTAATAAGAATGTTTAGTGATTCATGAACGAAATTATTTGTAATGTATATTAAGAAAAAATTAATTTTAATGGTTAGTGTGCACTAAGTTAAATTTATATAGATTTGTAATGTACTACTTGTATGATTTTTAATTTTAAGAATTAGACTACCTGCGACTTTGGCTTCTAAATTCATATTAAAGCTATTAGGTAACATGTTATCTCCGATCGCGACGCTACTTCGTAATATTTAGTGTTTCTGCACACGGACCACTCGCAACCACCACAAGTGGTCAGAGAAAGCCACCTATCAGGCGTTTAGCTAGTGGCCGCCACCGCATGGCTGCTGGTGGCCACGCGCCACGTCCGTTGTATGCAACATGGCGGCCGAGTGACCGTGTGCGGGCCAGCGTTAATGCGTTATAGATCTTACCTAATCTTTTGTCACAGTCAGAACATAATATTTTCGAAATTCTGCTGAGATCGTCCAAAAGCTATTCATTATTTAGATGTAAGATAGAGTAAGCGGTTTGGAAAATTATCGTAGGAAAATTCACGACGAGAATGTTAATTACGTATTAAATAATAAACAGAATGTGTTTGGATGAGAAACGCCATTTTTTTATTACTCCCTATAATCAGAACTGGAAAAACTCACACTTCTTGCCTTTGAAATTTCAATTAAACATCAAGCAACACTACATAACAATTAAAGTTAAACCGTAAGTTGATAAACTTATTAGATATGTGCATGACTGGCTGTATGTAGAACAAGTAATGAGATTTTTTTTATTTTTTTCAAATGACATGTTTCCTTTGCCATTACAGATAATAATAAATCTAATGCGACTTAAAATATACTTAATTATACCCTACATGCTACACAGTACGTGGCCCTTGTGAACTCACCCAGTGTACAGGTGCGCAGCGCACGAGTCAGCGATGCGTGCCCCAGCAGGTTAGTGCGCGCACTCGGCACCGCCAGCAGCGCGCCACGTACCTATCCGGTAAATTAAACCCTATTTCTGATAGTATACCTGAGTTTTGTATACTACCTCTTAAAACTTTGAAAATATACGTTACCAGTGCCACTTCACGCCTAATTTCTAATTTGTAGTAGCCCACTATACCGAGCCAGAATAGGGTAGGATACAGTAACGGGTATCCCGGGTATCTCCCATACAGCTTTAAATAAATAAATCTGACGAATTTGTTCTGTATCCGTTCGAGCATATTTTTGTACTTTATTTCACTCGGGCTTCAGACAGCCGCATTATATTCCAGATGACTCCTCACAAGAGCCTCATACAAAGCCCTTAATGCACTGATGTTTGTGAAGTCATTTGCCCGACGCAGCACAAATCCCAGATTCCTGTACGCCTTTTTACAAACGAGTACCACGTGTTTGCGAAACTACATATCACTGCCGAAATTAATGCCTAAATCCTTAACCTCCATGACACGCTGCAGATGATACAACGCCGTCACGATGACTATCCAAATCTGGCAGACAGAAAGCTAAATAAAACTAAGCAACCCGTGCCCCCGTGGTCTACGCAGTTGGATTGGGTTTTCTCTTGTTGTAAGACCACTATTACGACATCACCGTCATTTCACAGTAAGGTAAGTAAAGAATCCCTCATCAATTTCAAATACGTCTTCAGCACCAAAGACATCGTGTTGAGAAGCTCGATAGTGAATGGAAACTAAATTATATTTAGGTATAGGATGGTGGAAACATGGCATGCATTATTACCATAATGGTCCTAAAGCTACGGTTTCAATAGAAGAGCGATGGCCGATGGAGGAGACAATTAAGTCGGGGGATTCGCGAGGGACCTCGGTGGCGTGGTCAGAATGACGGTTGGTGTTTCTTGTGTACTGTACTGGTGGCCCTACTGCTCTCCTGGAGGAGGGTTATGGGGTCGGTGAGGACTTGCCTTGGACGGCCGACTTTACTAATTTTGGACCACCAGAGGGTTGCGAAGCTTGGCGGCGGTATCGAAGAAACGCTTGGATTTGCTTTTCATGAATTGATGGATAGTGGGGATTTTGAGATCCAGGTGGAGGATTTCGTTACGAACGAACCACGGGGAGGCTGTTGCCCTACGGAGGACACGGTTTGGAGGGTCTGCATTCTATGGATGTGGTGGGGCTTTGCGTGCGAAGACTGCATAGGTATAGGTCATTATTGGACGAATATTGCATGCTGTATAAATGCGCAATTTACATATTTTGAGGGACAGTTTGCTAAGTACATTCAGCACGGTGTGGAGTATACCGAGAGCGAAAGCGGCGCGCGAGCGGGCCTGCTTTAAGTGCTCTGCGAAAGAGATGTTCATCGTGGATCACACCTAGGTATTTGGCTCGCTTCTCCCAATGGATTGGCTTGCCAAACATGGTGATCGGTCGGGGGTGGGTGAGTCTCAGTCGCGGTTTCGTGAAAAGAACCGCTTGACTTTTGTCGGGATGGACTTCGATTCTCCACTTTCCAAACCATGCGCCGAGCATGTCGACTGCGGCTTGGAGAGTGCGAGATATCGGGACTTGGCCGCAGCCGGTGTAGTAAACAGCCGTGTCGTCTGTACACAGAGCCAACTGAGCCTTTTTTACTCTGAGGATATCGCTGGTGAACAGCATGAACATGATGGGAGCAAGCACAGACCCCCGAGGGACACCTGTGCATGTATCGGATGGAGAATTCAAAGGGCAACATAAGAAGATCTGTTTATACAAGAGCATACTTGGAAGACCCATGCTCAGTACTACTCAGTAGCGAACAACTCGTACTTGTTTCAACTGATATAGGTGCCGATTCTCTTGTCACAAAATTCTCTAAACTAGACTAAAAATCACCAAAATTTAGTTTATTCCTGTCAAACGACGATTTCCCATTCTGAAATTGACTAAAGTGACACAACTTAACTATATTTTAGTTTGACAGCACTAAGATGGCACTGAGATTATAATTTAGTGAAAATGGCAATTTTGCTATTCTGAATTTTACGTTTTTCACCTAAAATTTTGATTGTCTTAACTAAATCTGACTATTTTTAATCGCGATTAAAAAGGTGTGGAATAAAATTAGTTGTCATGAACTAAAATTCACACCAACACCTCGACTTCAGATGCAAAAACAGTACTGTAGGTATCTTTTTTTCTTTTCTTTTGCTTATATCTCGAAAACGGTGTGTCGTATCGCAAAAATAATGAAAATTTCGACCCCCTTTGTAACGCGTAAACCTATAAAACTCAACGTGTCGGTAATATTTTTTTATATTTTCCATACAAAAAGTAAAAAATTCCATACAAAACAAGTCGAGGCCGCACATAATGCGCGCCTACGGCTCTAAAAAAAGATCACGTGGTACGGCAAACAAGTACCACGTGGAGTCGCAATAATTGTCAAATTTGATTTTAGATGTGTCCGAAATTATTTTTAAATTTAGAGATTTTATTTTGCAGAATAGCGTTAAGATTCTCATAGCCAAAAGTAAGGAATTTTAGTGATAGTTTAGTTAGTTTAGTTCGGTGTACAACAGAATCGGCACCATTATCTAAGATAAATGGAAATTGTAAATTGTTCCACAATGAAACAGGCCCAGTAGCCGCTTGAGTCCGGCTCTGGAATTTTATCCAGATGTAGAGGGCCAGCCCAGTCATAATAGTATCATACATCAAATAATAAAATCGACTATATAAATTAATCGCTTGAACAATAATCTAGCCGTGTTTCTGCTTGGAATGGAGTACACTTGTACATTTAGTATTTTATCTCTGGAGTGTACACTGCAGAACGTCAAAATGAATTAAAGACTTGGCTAAAAGGTCCCAGCAACCAGGCCATTAAAATTAAAAAAAAAAATGTGATGAAACGTCATTGTGTCATTTATTTACGAAGTTTCAGCACTAAAACATTCCAATACTTGAATAAGTTCTAATGTTATATTAAGATTTGACCTTTATTTTTATGTAAAGCAATAGAAAATAAAAATGAGTTGCGTCAGTGAATTGTCACAGTCTAATGAGTATCTTAGTTTTAGAAGCAGCATTCCCTTGAGGAAAATAGTGGTCGACGCAGACGGATCCAAGGTAAACAAACTTTAATCAAAAAAACGCTATCTATCGAATTTGTTTAATGAGAGGAAGTTGCCTGACCCACTTTTTAAATACTGTGGCTTCTTATGTTCTTAAGTTTCTGTAAAATGGTAATTTAACTGAAATCTCTTTGTTTACAACTTCCTCAGGCTTGGAGAATTTTTGACAGTGGGCCAAAGTCTGTAAGCTGTCCATTGATATGTCTGCCGCCAGTGTCCGGCACCGCCGACGTGTTTTTTCAGCAAGTCCTGGGACTTGCTACGAGAGGAGTCAGAGTCATTGCTGCTGAACCACCGCCATACTGGAACATGAAGGAATGGTGCGATGGCTTCAAAAGACTCATTGACTACCTTGAACTTGACAAAGTTCATGTTTTTGGAGCTTCCTTAGGTTGGTTTTTTCCATATTATTCTACAGTTAGGAAGTTTTTCTGTTGTTTTTTAAACATAAAGTTTATCAATAGTATGTACACAATAAGTAGCAGTATGTCGTTAGTCATTAGAGTAATTAGCAATTTTCCATATTGAGTGAAATAATTTGCAATCAATACTAATGTTAGAGACATTATAATAACTACAACTTTGTTGTTTTTACAATGAAGCAAAATGACAATTATTCACTCAAACCAGGATATTAAACAAAAGGCTAAAAATTATTTCTATTAATTAATGTATAGTCAACCTACTATCAACCTCTTATTATAATGCACAATTATTTTTTAGGTGGGTTTATAGCACAAAAGTTTGCAGAATTAACAAGTAACTGTCCCCGTGTTGCATCTCTTGTTCTTTGCAACACATTCACGGACACATCAGTCTTTGAATACCATGACTCCTCAGCCCTCTTCTGGCTTCTGCCTTCATTAGTGCTAAAAAGAATGCTCATGGGCAATTTCACAACCGATAAAGTTGACAAAAGGATGGCTGAATCTATTGACTTCATGGTTGAGAGAGTAAGATATTAAACTAAATTAATATGTTTGCAGCTTTGGTAATAATAATTTCTTCATGCTCTACTGAGCAATAATGTAACTCTAAACAACAAATATCCCAACATCAAATCTTGTATCATGATATTCTTGTCCTGTAACACAATTCCTGTTCTTACAATATGATATGTTAGCAACAACCAGAATTACCTATAGATCGTTATTTGAATGTTACTTGATTTTTATCTTAGATTATTTTCTTTAAAAAGCTTAATTGTTTTTAACTGGAATCTCCAAATCAACCTTAGTTAAGCCTTAACCTTATATATAACCTTAGTTATTTATTAGGAGATAAATATTTCGCAACACGTAGTCCTAGAGATGTCGGGCGAAGTCGGGCTTCGACGCGAGTTGCACGGCATTTCTGGCGACATCGATAAAGGTGAAAAAGGTGGTGAGGCACCTTGATGTCTGACGTTGGTCGGGAACGCCCGACTTCACTAGCGACACGTCTCGCGGGACATTAGTCCCCTAGTGAATACGAGGCGTTGTACAGACGCCAGCACATCAAGCTACTACAATCTGTCAAATTTCTTTAATAGACTTTCAACTTTATCGCTAAAGCATTAAGGTTCAAGGTTGATTGGGAAAATTTGACAGTTTCGGGTAGCTTGACCTGCTGGCGTCTGTACATTATTATACATGACGACTAGCTTGGAACCGAAATACTTGATCGAATGTTACTTGTCCCGATTCTTATCTTTAAAAACGTATTATTTTTAGCTGGAATCTCTAAACCAGTCAGAGTTAGCATCAAGACTGACTTTGAACTGCACACCTTGTTATATAAAACCACAAGCACTGGGTAACTTGCCCATCACAGTAATGGATGTGTGGGACGAATGTGCCTTAAGTTCTCGAGTTCGCGAGGATCTATATAAGTCATATCCTCAAGCAAAACTAGCGCATTTGAAAAGCGGCGGTAACTTCCCTTACTTGAGCAGAAGCGATGAAGTCAACCTGCATTTATTGGTGAGTATTTTGATGATATTGGTTTCTTTTACAATGTTATTTAAATTACCAGCAACTTTATTTTCCAATGTTTGTACTACCTGTAGAAGTTAAAGTAAATATGCCTTTGTATTTTGAATACCTACCAAACACTTGATAACTTTTTGTTAATTCAGAATGGAACTTAAAAGCGAAAGGTTTTTTTGCACTGAAAGATAACGCTATTTTTGTGCTTGTCTTAGATTCATTTGCGACAATTCGACGGCACCGATCTCTCAGCGTCGTATCTCAGTCTACACAAAATGCCAGCACCTACAAATCTTGCCCAACCGGAGGAAGGCACAGTCAGCTACTTCAATCAGAGAGAAAAAATTGTGAAAATTTCTTAAAACATCTTACATCCCTATCACAGTAATACAGGATTTACTTGTTTTGTTTCTCTAATAATCCATTAAGTAAATAACAGTAATCTAAATTTTGTTTCGAAACAAGTATTTTATTTACACCTATGCATATAAAATTATACAACTGATACAATAAGGACAGACAAATTTTTAATGGTATGTATTTTTTATAGACGGCTATTGTTTAACAACAATTAATTGTTTAAACAGATGTTTAATATGAACAATTGTTAAGTTTTAAGGATTGCCAAAAATTGTGTGTAGTTGCTTTATTCCATTAAATGGTATTGTTTTGGTACGGTAAAAGGGTGATGACAAATTTAGTAAGATATTTTTATAGCTCTATCTACTTTGAACTGAAGGAATGAACAGTTTGGCTACAGGAAATTCAGTAAAATCACTAGGTTTAAAAAAAACGTTTGCAGTTCACACGCGATAGAAGTGAAACCTTCAAAAATGTGAACTTCAAGACTATAATGTATTCTATCTCATTCCCTCGCACGTTAACTCCTATAGATGTGCGTTTGTCTCTTTTTCGTTTCATCGAGTTTCAAATCACAATGGGGATAAAGAAGTTTTCACTTCAAAATATATAAAATTCGTTTTACAGACTACATAGCTCAGCCAACTAAATTATGATATAACTCGCTTTTGACTATGGGATATAATGTTATTTAGATTACATCTTGAGATGTAAATTAATATTGCTCACCATGTTTCTAAGTGGAACCGTTTACACTGAGATGTAATCTTATACATGTAGTAGTTTATTACACTCAAACTATAAATGTTTTTGGTTGTTGTTATAAATATACATAATTTATATCTCATAGTGAAAAGCGAGCTTTAAAGAAGAATTTATATTCATGGATTTAATAGCTAGATAAGGACAGTTCAGAGAACATTCCAACTAGTAACTTGATATTTACGATATACCTGATAAATTGTTACATTATGTAGCAATTTAGAATGTAACTCTATGGAAGCTTATGAGACTTATTTTTATTTTATTTTGATTTTGGCTATTGTTGTAGTTAGGAAAATAAATATTTTTATATGATATTTTAAAGTTTTATTTTCTCCAGAGTTATTTCACAATAAATAACTTAAGATGACAGCTAATGAGATATGATTTACTTTAAAAATATTGCATATCTGTACATGAAGATTTAATACACTTGGAACAGACTGTATTGTACAATATATGAAAATAAATGCATTTTATTGCAACTGTCTACTTTTCATTCAGAACTTGTCCCTAATGCACCAAGTTACACAACAAAGTCTCATAGCTACATTTGAAATGCAGAGACAGTCTTAACTTTTTTAAGACAGGTACTAAGTAACGGTTCTATGTGTCCTTTTCTATTTTTTCTAGCTTATTTAATTTTTGCGTGTGGTAGTCTTTCTTCTCTTTGTGAGACCTCAATGCCTTTTCTCGTTCTTCATCATCAGAGAAGTATTCTGCTAAGGAGTCATCAAAGTTAGCTATGGCTGGGCCCGCTAAGGCTTTATCTGTTAATGAGTTAACTTTGACTACAGGTTCTTCAAAATCGTCGATATGGGGCATATTTTTGGCCTGTGTGTTGTGTGCTGTCACTGTAGAATATATTGACATAGCCTGGAAAAAGAAGTCATGTTAATATCTTACAAACATACATACAATAAAGAAGTAATATATTATGCTACTAACAGAAATAGCGTTGAATTTCACCGGAAGCACACGAACGCACGGGGGCCGCACGAAATTTTTCGTTGACGCTCGCATATTCAACGTAGTTCCTAAGTAATTAGTGCGCACTTTTCTAGAAAACCGTGGTCCATGCCATCGCAACTCAAAAATTCGTGGTCAATAAAGACACCCTCATTTTTGCCGTGGCGTGATTTTAAGCTTTAAGTATATCAATCTGTACTCTAATTGCGTAACGCACTTTCGATCACAACCCGAAAGTCTGAAGGAAATTGGTAATACTTCATATGTTTGAAAAATTCGTCTGCTCTGCAACATAACATTGGTATGGTACCTAGTGTTTAATACAATTCCTGATGACATAAATAACATGACAGTTTAAAAAAGCTCTTCCTAAATTATTTATTGACAAATGTTATTATACTGTCGACGAATTTTTGAATGACCAATTATTATGATAATGCATTAATACCCTTAATAAGTACTGTGACTATTTATTGTTATTATTGTATGTCTTATAAATTTGTATGTCTTAATAATATGACAAAACATAGCGCACCTATTTACTGATTGATTCACTGATTGAATGTTGTTGAACTGTCCAAAGGAATGGCACTGCCGTTGTAAGAGCATTACGCAATTATCCCGCAGAGTTCACAATTTCCATGAATTTAAAAGTACCTGGGCAACTAAGTTGGAGACGTCTCCTGCGTTCGCCGGTAAGATGAGAGTGTTGTTCGTCCTCGCCAGCTTGTTGAACGCAGATACGTACTGCTCAGCCAGCGTCAGCGACGCGGCATGCTTGCTATCCTGTGGTTAAAAGAGGTTGTATTTATTACCATAAGCTATTGAAACTGTTTAATAACGGGCGTAATAGACGCTTATCGAAGTCACTTATACTTGTAGTGACATAGTACCTGTCACACAGTCACCAGTTCAGACAGTACCATCAAGTTCACCGTTTACTTCAGTGAGTTGTTTTATTTACGACAGTACCAGAACTACAATACACTGCATACTAGTAGGCGACGAACGCCATAATTGGTGACCCCGTGAAGCCGAACACAAACCCGAAGCCGAAGCCTGAGATCCTGAAACATCGAACTCCTGCAAGACCCACTAGAACCTCAGAAGAACCATCACAATGCCGAAAGATACCGACGACTTCAGCGATGCTGAAGTCATCTCAACAGATAATATTACCGTGCTTACGCGCTGACAAGAACGCCAAGTAGCTGCGATACACCACGAAGAGAACGCCAGCTACCTACACTACGTTAGTCGGTTCTGAACAGAGATCAAATACATTCACGGTGATAAGAACGAAGCAGCGGACGCCTTATCATCACGCATCGAAGAAATCAACTTGTCTTTTGTTGTCAAGACCAAGAAAATGATGAAGAACTGAAGATCTGCATGTCCAACCCAAGTCTAAAGTTTGCGCCTATCACATTGCCCGGAGGTCAGCGACCCATCACATGCGAAACATCAACCGGCAACCGAATGTTAGTCCATACCTACCAACGACTTATCGTATAGTAGCATTCAAGGCGCAACACGAACTAAGTCACCCGGGTGTGCGAACTACAAGAAGAGTAATGTCTTCAAAGTTGTTTTGGCCAAGTATAAACAGACAAGTTGGTTTGTGGGCAAAATCATGCATCGATTGCCAGCGCGGGAAAATACAACGACACGTTATCACTCCACTCGGTGAGTTTAAAAAATCGTCGCGTTTCGAACACATTCACGTTGACATCATGGGACCACTGCTGCACTGCCGCCATCTGACGACTACAGATATCTAGTAACAATGATCGACCGCTGCACTAAATGGCCGGGGGCAATACCTATTCGTGACGTCACTGCCGACACTGTTGCTAAGGCGATCTACGCGGCATGGATATCGCGATTTGGCTGTCCGTTACGTCTAACGACGCATCAAGAAAGTAAATTCGAAAGAATTAGCAACCGTGCTGCTTGGACTACGTACATCGATTCGTGAAGACAAATACTCATACTGTCATTAGTTTTTTTTTGTACTGGAACCCGTCATTGTTGTTTTGGGAACCGGCTGGCTATCGAGATATTGAATGTCAAAGTTCCACCTTTTTTCCATGAAAACGAATTTTAAATGTTATCTACAACCTCAACTCCTGTACCACCATAGGCACAATCTTTCGATTTTTATTTTTATTGACTTTGTGGAAAACCACATATATTTTTGATAATTATGCAAGTGTTTCTGTGATAAATACACGGACTTTTCTTTCTTTCTCATCTATTTACACAACAAAATATAAAAATAGTTTTTCCACCCATCCATTATTGTAAAGATTGAACAAGAAATAATAAACCAAACTCGGCTACGAATTAATCTCACTGCCACACTCAGGCTAATGTGGTCCCAACTCTCCCGTATATTGGGAATGGGAGTTACTAGTGTTACTCAAGTACTAAAAAAAATACTTTGATAAATTCTTATAACGGTAAATCCAACTGACCCGTAGGGCGAGCGCACTGCCAACGACCTTGAGTCCCTTTGCGCGCGCCTCTGCTACAGCGAGCATCGCCTGCGCTTCACCAGACGCCTTGTTTATCTGCTCTTGTTTCTCAGCCTCTGGAAGTTTTTCAATAATGTTTTTGAGACATTTTTCCGGTAATCTGATAACTCCTGGACACTATGAGCAAGCATGGTGCCAATTTTGTAGCTTACAAATTAAAAACAAATTGACAAATGTAAGGCACATTTCTTAATTTGACCATGTCTAAGTGAGTGATTTTCCTACTGTTTTGATTTTAATTGTATGTTGTAACAAAGATAGTATTTTAGTATCCTATTAAGACTATTTTGCTGCTATTATGAAATAGGCCTCATCTCTCATGTTGCAGTCATTATGCACCAGAAAATCACTTTTGATTTTCACTTGGTGTATATTAGTGCTTGTGACTACCTGACGCCAATATTCTAGCTTGACGCTTCCCCTCGGCGACGTTAATATCGGCGGCTCGCACTCCCTCGGACTCCAAGATGGCTGCTCTTTTCCGCCGTTCAGCTTCCACTTGCATCTGCATAGCCTCGTGCACGCGGGTCGGTAGTTTAATGTCACCTGTAAATATTAATTTAATAGTATGGTGAGGGAACAGATGCTTGTTGCTTATGCTAGAATCACATTCACGGATGGTGGAATAGTTAGGCTCCTTGCTTACACTTGAAAAGATGCAACTATATGTAAAACACCAATCCCCACTAAACACATAAATGAAAGAAGAAGCCTAGTTCACTGATAAAATAATTTGCATTTATGAAATTTTGTATATTAGGTAATTGGGGGAAACCTTAACAAGCATGGAAAGTTGCAAATTTTTTAGTCTTATAGATTTTGCCGAGGGGGGGGGGGGGGGGGGTGGTCAAAAAGTAGCTAAAAATTATTTGTGTAAGATAACACACAGATGTGTCTTTGCCGAACTTAGCTTGACACACTGCCGTTTGTCTAGATTTGACCCTTCTGTTTTGGCATTCGACTTTATTGTTAAGCTCATGATAGAGAACCTCCCAAGTAGGTCAACAGCTCATCAAGAATCAAATTTCAATTTTACTCTATAATACATGACACTCATAATGATTAAAACACACTTACGAATTTCATATCGCAGACATGTGATGCCCCAAGCTTCACTGGCCTTGTTAATGGCATCCACAATGCCCGTATTCAGAGATTCTCTCTCCCTGAACACTTTGTCAAGAGAAATTTGACCAAGTTCAGAACGCATAGTTGTTTGAGCAAGCTGTGTTATAGCAAATTCAGGATCTTCAACACCATATGATGCTGAAATAATAAATAAAACTTGAACTAAACTAGAAATTTTTGCAAGTTACTTATTTGTTATCAACAATGGCCCATAATAAAAAAAACTGTTCTATGTGATATTGTGATATAGCTACTTCAGAAGTTAAGCTCTTTTTCACTTTACTTGTTGAGTCCAATATAAACAAAATATGTTTTAAGCATGAAAGAGAAATGTATTTATTTTAAGAAATAAACCATATACCAAGAAAATGTATAGTTTTAAATGGATTTCAGTTCTAAACTAGCTTGTAACATCTTAATATCCCCATGCAGGGCAAAAGCAAAAGCAAAATATTAATTCTTGTAATAAAATATTATTTTAGTGTCTTTCAGTAGTAGTAGATACAATTTTAGATCTCATACTTGAATACAAAATATGGAACACATTGATCAATATTTAAAACAATCAATCTTACCTAAGTAAGGGTCAATAATTCGAAGATAAAGCACTCCATCAATGCTCAGCGTAACATTGTCAGATGTGATGGCACTTTGTTTGGGAACATCTATAGCTATCTCCTTCAAGCTCTGCACATACTTTATCTTATCCACTATGGGCCACAGCAGATTCAGCCCAGGTTCTAAAATCCTGTGAAATTTTCCCATACGCTCCACAATCCATGCCTGAAAATATAAAAAATTTTGCCAGTTTTATACATAAATTACATTAGATTTTCTTAGAGAAAATAATTACGATATTGTTGTTCTTCTCACAAGTCTTTTATAAAATGTTTGTGATAAATAACGAACATTTTCCCGAAAAAATTACCTGATACTATTTGAATTGATCACCTTTACAACTTAGTAATACCAATAAAATGATGATTAAATACCTCTTGTTGCGGGACGAACATAACAATAGTATTGAGCGGAGTAGTAGACCGACTTCTTGTGGCTGTTATGCTGTACAGAAATCTGTCATTGTTTTGATATTCCACCTTAAAAACATTCTGAAAACAATTCATCAATAATTGTAAGGTTAGGTACGTCGATACTTATTTGGGAATTATTATGTAAATAAATATTTTTCTAAAAATACTGACCCGTAATGGAAGAGACCTGGTGAAGAATAATCTCGAACGACTGAACATTTTTATATATTTCAAGAATATCTTCTTAAAATTTCACTTTCCATTCCATAAATTCTCTTTTAGCCAAAATTCGGCTTCAATCAGAAAACTCCGAATGATGAAATGTCAAATTTCTTTTTGTCAATCAAGTGCCGAGCTTAAAAAATATAACCAACTTTAGTCTACAATAAGCATTTAGTCGATTTTGGCATCGATATTATATAAATATTTGGTATTTGTAGTCTGGCAACGACACAAATGTGGTTGTCAAGTGGGGGTAAATTCAAATATTGAAAGTTTGATCAATATTACTAAAAATACCTAACTATTCCAAACCAAAAAAAAAAGCTTTTATTATTATAATATAATTATAAAAATGGACTTAACGTCTACAAAGTCTGGTAGTTCGTCTGATATTATACAAACCACAAGTCTGCCCGCAAAAATTAAACGATTGCAAATTGAAGAAAGTCTCCTTCTTCAGAGTATTAATAAATGTGTGCCAGAAGCGTCACAAACAGATGCAGGGTTTGATGCAACAAGTTACATATCATTTTCAGAATTCAAAGCTTTTTTAGGAAAGACTAAAAATTCATTTAGAGAAATAAAATTATTATTTCAAGATATAAAGACTAGTACGTCTTCCAAAGAAATGCTGAAAACACTTGGTGAGTACCTATAATAAAATAAATATCTAAGTACCTATAGGTAGGTACGCACTTGTTTTTTGATACCAAAAATAAACAAATGAGTTCCCGCAAATGTAAATATTTAATGTTCTTTATTGTTTAGGATTATACTTTACTACAAGAGGGAAAAAAAAACATAAGGATAATTTTCTTTAGTGCAGAGGGATAGCTAGTGCTTCTAAATAACTTTCTTCATACGCGCATGTAAATGTTTGGTTTTTCTTTCATAGAAGTACCTACTTAATTCTATTTCAGACATAGATGATGTAAAAAAAAGTACGCTTGAGTTGGATAACCGTATCAAAGCATTCAAGTTATATTTACAAACAGATTTAACTGGTCTTCAAACCGCTGAGCAACAATTGCATCGAACTGTGAGTAACATACCAAAACCATGATTCTAGTTCTTCACTAATAAATAAAGTAAGTACCTACCTACCTAATTTCTTTATCGTTCACATGACTGATAATCCTTCCAGATTAATGGAAATCCAATTGTAATTAGTAAGTTGAAAAGACATCCGAGAATTCAAACAGCAAAATACAACGAGATTGTGCCAAGTCCCGTAAAAACGATAATGACATCTCCATTCAAGTGTTTAGTAAGTACTATTCAGATAAAATACTGTTTCTACTTTTCCTCATCTTGATACATTAGTATTTGAACCTGATAACTATTGATTTTTAGGAAGTACAACAGTTTCAAGAATTTATGATGAATAGTGCAAACCGATATGGCGGATGGAACGAATATCACCACAATATTTTTGTAAACCACTGGCAAAAACATGGATTTCCAATTAATACTTCTTTTGATGGAATGGATACTCCCGTGGAAACTTCTCCAGAATTTAATTTGTTTCTCTATGCACTTCTTCCAAAATTACAAGGTTTAGCTAAATTTTTTTCTGACGTCTTTTCTAAAATTGTAACTCCAATTATTTGTAGTAGGTAATATTATCATCAATCATTACCATTTTACAGAAGTGGGCACACTGGGCACCAAGACACGAATATATTATAATCCATTTCTTACGTTTTTTGCAATTTGCAGGTCTGTGTCAGGTTGTACCTACGTTGATTAAAATATGATTCGCGACCGTATCAAACATGGCTTTACTGAATAATAATCATAAGAATCGGTACGCCTGGTCGATAAATTCAAGGTAGCTCAGCGAGCTATGGAACGAGCTATGCTTGGAGTCTCTCTGAGGGAAAGAATCCGGAATGAGGTGATCCGGTAGAGAACCAAAGTTGTCGACATAGCTCACAGAATAAGCAAGCTGAAGTGGCAATTATGGGCCGGCCATATTAGCCGTAGAATCAATGACCGTTAGACGTGTTCTTGAGTGGAGACCGCGAATCGGCTAACGTAAGTTAGGACGCCCTCAGGCTAGGTGGAACGACGATCTTCGCAGCGTGGCTGGTAGCAGCTGGATGCGAGTTGCCGAGAATCGATCTAAATGGCGTGCAATTGGAAAGGCCTATGTCCAGCAGTGGACTGCTGTAGGCTGATGATGATGATGCAGATTTTTTACGGCCGCAAATCCTATTTAGATCGAAACAAAACCAGACCACAGACCTGCAAATTGCAAAAAAACCTAAGCAATTTTGAATTTCGCGAGCTAGGGTTCTATAGGTTTTAAACAATGACGTATAGTTTATATATCATTGGTTTTAAATGATAGTATTTAAAAATCCTCAGATATCCGTGAACCAGAAATTATCTTGCACGTTAAATGGTATTCAAAGTATATCTACCTGAAGGAGCGGCAACAGAAAGCAATAGATAAATGGCGATCTAATAGAAAAGTTATGAAATCAGCTAAGGTAGGTAGTTCAGTTGTATTTGTATTATATTTACTGTTTTTTTTTTTGCTAATACAAAAGAATTAGTAGAATAGCCCCGGGTATTTTTTTTTACCATTCTATTCTTTCTTTTTAATACAGGCAGAGTCGGAATTAAAGAAGGCTAGTAGCGTAAGAAACAAGAGTAATGAAAGGGAAACTGTTTATAAGTATAATATTGACATAAGCAGCAACGGTAAGAATATTAGGGCGACTAATCAACATTTTTATCTATGTTGCGTCGTGCTGTACTCTGTTTAGTTTATTTAGTCGGCTTACAGATTAAAATTACTACAAGGATGTTATAATTTTTTTGCACTTGGTGTAGTTACGCTTCAAAGCAGAAATTACCGACGCGAAACATTATGCTGACTCGCACTTCACCGCGTGCCCAACTCCCACCCACTCGGTCTTTCGTTGACTGCACGCATAGAGGAAAGTAATATATGACTGCACGTGAGCTAATAATGATCTGCACTAACCACACCTCGCGCAGCTCAAAGACCATAACACTGGAAAGTTAGCTTAGCTAAGCATAACAACGCATTACGCAACATAGCTAGTTGTTGATTAGTCATCCTGCAAGCCACATTTACGGTATTCTAATAATTACAGATTAATTTTATTTACAGCAACGTTTTTATTGATTTTACTATCATTTTGCACTGCATTTATTACGAGTATTGTAATATAGTTTCAGAAGAGTTGGATGTAATAAAAGATTTAGTTCCTCAATCCCCAAAACAAGATGAAGTACGGTAAGATTACAAAGATTATTATTATTCTTTTTTAACATACAAGTATAAGTACAGTCCATTTACAGTTATTTTATCTCTGAGAGCAGCAACCTAATAGCAACCTTACTGTAGCGAGTATATTGACAGACTTGTCAATGGCAGCAACCTTTTTGCAACGGCTATAAAGATCACTGTGATTTTGACAATGATGCTTCTAGAATCTGTAGAATCCGCCGTCCAAGGCACGCACTGACCGACCCTGACGACCCCATTACCCTCATCCAGGAAAGCAGTAGGGCCACCAGTACAGTATACAGCAGACACAGACATAAATCGAAATTCCGACCTCGCCGCCGAGGTCCTTCGCGTCCGCGTTCCTCCTCGATAAATTCCCCTCCCTGTCCCTTGATCGGATCCGCAGAGCCAGCTGGTGGCTTAGGTGAGCCAGTAGTTTTAAACCCCCCTAATAATAATAATGAATCCATTTTGATCCAGCCTGTCCCCAACTTGCTGTCCTCCCCCAGCGACGCCCTTAGCCGAGGTTCGTACCCCACAGGGGGTGCCCTTAGGTGATGGTCGCTTAGTTTATAATTAATATTATGCCCCTGACTGGAGGCTTTGAGTTCGACCGGTTAAACAATCACGGACTCTCAAGCCCAACTGCGAGATGTCATACAAAAAAAAAAAGACAATGGTGCCGATTCTGTTGTACACCGAACTAAACTAACTAAACTATCACTAAAATTCCTTACTTTTGACTATGAGAATCTTAACGCTATTCTGCAAAATAAAATCTCTAAATTTAAAAATAATTTTGACACATCTAAAATCAAATTTGACAATTATTGCGACTCCACGTGGTACTTGTTTGCCGTACCACGTGATCTTTTTTTAGAGCCGTAGGCGCGCATTATGTGCGGCCTCGACTTGTTTTGTATGGAATTTTTTACTTTTTGTATGGAAAATATAAAAAAATATTACCAACACGTTGAGTTTTATAGGTTTGCGTGTTGCAAAGGGGGTCGAAATTTTCATTATTTTTGCGATAGGACACACCGTTTTCGAGATATAAGCAAAAGAAAAGAAAAAAAGATACAGTACTGTTTTTGCATCTGAAGTCGAGGTGTTGGTGTGAATTTTAGTTCATGACAACTAATTTTATTCCACACCTTTTTAATCGCGATTAAAAATAGTCAGATTTAGTTAAGACAATCAAAATTTTAGGTGAAAAACGTAAAATTCAGAATAGCAAAATTGCCATTTTCACTAAATTATAATCTCAGTGCCATCTTAGTGCTGTCAAACTAAAATATAGTTAAGTTGTGTCACTTTAGTCAATTTCAGAATGGGAAATCGTCGTTTGACAGGAATAAACGAAATTTTGGTGATTTTTAGTCTAGTTTAGAGAATTTTGTGACAAGAGAATCGGCACCAATGATGCAAACCAAAGGTAAAATAACTGTGAATGGGCTGTACTACAGTCCTTCCACAGTTATTTTACCTTAATTTTTTTACTAGTTTCTGCCCACGACTTCGTATGCGTAAAATTTTGGCAATCGACCCCAAGAGGATATAATCACAACGTTTTAAATCGACCCGCGCGCCGCCGCGCCGCGTCGCTGCGCGTCGCATGCCCGCGCTTTTACTTAATTTTCGCTTAGCGTTCGTTCTGACTTTTTTTCTTTTTGCTCGACTCCTATAGGTCGTAATGTGATGTTAAATAGCCAAAGAATTGGGCTATCAATTGCAATAAGAATTTTTGAAATCCGACAGGTAGGTCCAGAGATTAGCGCGTTCAGACAGACAGACGCAGCGGAGAGACTGTTTTATAATATTTGGTGGTGTAGATTTTGCCTACCTGTGAAATTCTCATGGCAGTGCTCTTTATTGTCCTTGTATTAAAGTTGCTGTTGGGATGCTGATGTCAAAGATAAAATACTTGTGAAAGCACTGCAGAATATAATCATATTATGTACCTAACAAAAAGCTTCTTTTCAGTTTTATAAGAAAATGTTACGGTGAAAACGTTCAACGAGGAACTTATATCAGTGATGATCTCTACAGTAATATAAGCAATGTAGGATATCTGACGCCAAAAGACCGTGAAGGTTTTGGCGACCATGGATTGCTGCATTTTCAAAAGCCCACAAAACAGTGGTGTTTTAAGATAAACAGTACAGACTGTAAGACTGAAACAAATATGAATAATCTTGAAAAGATCAAGAAACTGTAAGATCTCGCATCCTATTGTAGTATGCCTACCATACCTATCTATATATTGAAGTTGCCTATCGTTTCAGACGTGTTCCAGCGTGGAGAGTCGGATTATGATTATACCTAGTCAATCATGAACTCTTCAACTTCGTCTTCAGACACTTCATCGTATAATGTCACCTGTGTAATAATCGTCTAAATATAAAAGCCATGACTGTGTAATGCAAAGTCATACATTTATTTTAATTATTATGCACATAAACGACACTTTTGCAACATTTACAATAAAATAGAATTGATTCTAGTCGCCCCTTCCAAAAGGTAGTTTCGTATGGCGAAGAATGGAAAAGAAACTCCACCGTTAGTCTTTTATATGTGAAGACCATGTACCTAGTAATTATATTATACTGTATTATAAACATTGTAAAAGTATACGATAATCCTAATTTTCAAGTACCTAGGTACCTACTATGTCAGCATGTGTGTTAAAGTCACTGACCTCTATTTTTAATAGAGGTCAGTGGTTAAAGTAATCAACCACAGAATGTAAATCGAATGTCATAAAATAATAAAATAGACCTACAAATAAATTAGCAACCCAGTTTGATTTTGTCTACTTTAGATTTTCCTCTGGAGCTCGACCAGCCTGTTTCCAAGAATTCTTATCTTGGATTTAATCCTCTAATTTGTAAATTGTTTTGCTTGTTTCCAAAGAGTTTTAAATTTTATTTCATTTAATTGTAATACAAGGTATTTTGTTGAAACATTTAACACATTACCCCATAAAAGGTGTACAAATTAGCTTATCTGAAAAGTGGTTTATCTATTTTATCGTTATCTTTATCTAGTATAGAGGTACACACGGCTACACATCAAGCTATAGATTTCCAGTTTACACTAACCTCTCATTGTAAGGAAATCCTATACAATGCGAGATCAGCTTATACTGGAAATGTATAGCTTGATCTGTAGCCGTGCGTACGAGGAATAGGGTGTAAAGTTCACTCATATCTCCATAGAAAAGGTATGGCAAAGCAAGGAGCTTCACGTGCGCTTCTACCGGGCTCTTTATCAGCCCGGTGTAGACTTCTTAGCGTCCGTATCCTGGCTACGTTTTGGGTGACCTTTTCGGGGAAACTGAAGGTTTCAACTGTGCAATTATGGACGAAGTTATCTTGACGAATAAGTACCGGAGACATATTATGAAAGACGGGACGGTTGACGTGTGTCGGGCATGCCACCGTCCAGGTGAATCCATCAGACATATTATCTCTGGTTGTTCTCGTCTGGCTAACGGCGAGTACTTGCACAGGCATAACCAAGTAGCCAGGATTATTCACCAGCAACTTGCTTTAAAATATAAACTTGTGGATACCGAGGTACCGTATTACAAGTATGCGCCCGACCCAGTTCTCGAAAATGACCAAGTCACGTTGTACTGGGATCGGTCTATCATTACTGACAGGACTATTGTCGCCAATAAAAGCCTGATATAGTGGTGATAGATCGATTAGCGCGCCGCACAATGATTATCGATGTTACCATTCCACATGACGAGAATCTCGTGAAAGCTGAGAAAGAGAAACAAATTAAATATCTCGACTTAGCACACGAGGTTGTTGACATGTGGAATGTGAGCTCGGCTGTCATTGTGCCGATTGTCGTATCGGCCAATGGCCTGATGGCCGAAAGCTTCGATCTACAGCTCTCGAAGCTCTCGTTAGGCGGTTGGATCAAGGGCCTGATTCAGAAGGCAGTACTCCTCGATACGGCTTGTATCGTGAAGAGGTTCCTGTCTCTGCAGCCCTAACCACCGGTAGCTTGGAATTTGCTCCCGATACCGGCGGACTACTATTTTTATATTTTTAAATGATTTTCTTAAATGTTTTAATAAAAATATTTAAAAATGTATTTAAATGTATGAAAATAAATTAACGGAATAATAATAATAATAATCGGCCAATGGCCTGATGGCCGAAAGCCTCGATCAACATCTTTCGAGGCTCTCATTAGGCGGTTGGATCAAGGGCCTGATTCAGAAGGCAGTACTCCTCGATACGGCTCGTATCGTGAGAAGGTTCCAGTCTCTGGAGCCCTAACCACCGGTAGCTTGGACCCTGCTCCTGATACTGGCGGACGACTATTTTTATATTTTTAAATGTTTTTTTATAAAAATATTTAAAAATGTATTTATAAGTATGAAAATAAATAAACGGAATAATAATAATCCTTTATTTCAGGCAACTAAGGCCCATAAAACACAATACATGTATAAGCATATAACAATAACTATATTTATTGCATTGTGGAATGCAATAAATTATTTAGTATTGCGTAGGTATTACTCGGATCGGACAAGGAATCAAGACAAGGGTCATTGGAATTCTTGTACTAAATCTTAATACCTTTTTAGGATATTGGTGCCGATTCCCTTGTTCACAAAATTAACTAAATCATCTGTGCATCTTTTTATTTCTATTTCATTATGAAAAGGACAGAAAAAACTTAAAATGGCTTTTAAGTGAAAATGAAACGTTAGGACGAAAAATATTTTTGAAACTACTTAATTAACTCGTTCCGATACTTGAATCAATTCATCTGGATGGCTCGATTACAAAACGAAAAATAAAAATAGCTGTTTATTCTGTGGACGTTTAACATGACGTGGTTTGTAGTTTGATTTTGACATAGTGATTTGACAATAACGAACGGCAGCGAGCGACGACCACACGCCACAATTCAATCGTTTCGTTGTTTCGTTTTAGTTGCGTGTTCGTTTGCCGGCGAAGAAGCACGAGATTTGGGCCCGTCCAAATAAATTAAATAAAAACCTTTTCATCCTACTGGTTAGGGTCAATTCGTAAAAATATTAAGAAAAAAGATAAAACTTATTTTAATCATGAGCGCTTTCGCAGCAGCTCTTGGTCTTCTTCTGATAATCGCCGCTGCCCAATCAGAAGATGCTCCCAAAGGACCCAAAGTAACTCACAAGGTGAGTATTGTTGTCTACTTGTCTAGTTATTGTCATTCAATTGAAGCACCCGTGTAACGTTTTGTTGGTGTGCTAACAGTTTTCGGAAAGATCGTGATTGCCGATGATCGGTCGGTGACCTTTTGTGATGACGCTACAAGTTTTTGCTGGCCAAGTTAAATTAGCTCTTCGCTATTCGATGCACGCATTCAATTTATTTTTATTGTTCTTGTATCCTGCTCAGAATAATATTATCCAATTTATTCATGTGAGCAACAGTCTCGTGTGACTACTTCATCTCACAATACACCTAAGATACAGTTGAAATGTTATTACTACCTATGGCAAATTCGACTCTACTACCTAGTTCATAAAAAAATTGAAAACCAATCTATCAACTGAAGGAAACACCTAAATAGGTATTTTTAATTGTTTTAATTTAATGATAATGGCATGTGGTATTGTATATGATGTGTAGAGCTGCGATTGGTTGATGCAATTGGAACATTATATTGATATGATGATGTTCACTGTTTACTGTAATTAATAGCAACTCTTCATTTATAATAATTACCCACTGTAATTAAATCATTTGAGATAGAAGGAAAACTCAACTCTGACCCTATCAACAAAAGGATATGGCAGATAAAAATAACATTGAGCGTTGCCAACTTGTCCCAGCTTATATCCCTTTGTTTGTACAACATGTATTGTGGATTTTATTATAGGTACTCAGGATTTCCTTATTTTATAAACTTAAATTTCTTTAATGATACTGCACAATTTCTTCTACATAGAATAAATAATTATACAGTTGTTATGGAAATAACATATTCACGAAGTATATAAATAACTTCTATACTTCTCAAATAAATAGAGTCTAATAAAAATCACCAAAACTTATTATGATGAGCATGGCACTACAAACTGTGTATTTGCAAAAATAATCAAGTAACTCTGTCTGTTAGTTACCTTTTTACACCTTAATGGCTGAATAAAATTTGTTCAGCGGGTCATCTTAGGGGCGGAGTAGTAGGAGTTGCAGTTTAGCCTTAGGGGCACTATGAGCAGCAAAGAAAACAAAAATAAAAACATTTTAACCAAAAAAAAATAAAGTGGGACAAAAGCTTTCTCTAGACAAGGTTAACCCGATACTGCAATAAAATTGGAAAATTTCCGAAAAAAAAATAATACGAAAATGTTTCTTGTAAGCCCGTAAGGCTACGCTCCAACCGAAATTTAGAACACAGGTAGACCTGGGTTAAGACAGGATACCTTTATCCCGAACTTAGATTCTCATGGAACCTAAACCTAAACGGATACCTAAAACTAATAAACAACTAAAGTAAATGCAATTAAAACTCAACCCACACTTAGCAGATCATATAAACAACTCACTCACGCCTTATTCTCGCACACACACACACACACGCACGCACACACACGCACGCACACACACGCACGCACACACACGCACGCACACACACACACACACACGCACACACACACATTACTTTATTTTTCTGTTTAATTCAAATTAGATTATTTTTTTATTATTCTTGGTTCAGTTTATCGATTGCATACCTGTTATTTATGATAGTGGAAGAGCGGATATCACCTAACACAAGCATCTTAACAGTTTAAGATTAGTTATTATAATTGTATGTAATTGCAATAAACATTTTTATTTTATTTATTTTTATTTATCATGAAATTTTCCCCCATGCGGGCAAAGCAATGGGAAAAATCTTAAACCCAACTACCTACAAAAAAAAACGCCAACTAAAAAGATATAAACAAGGCATTGTAACAAAATAACATCACTTCTCGTAGGTTTAACTGGAGTCACACGTCATCAATATATATGAATCATATGAAACATTTAAGTCTTTTTTCGTGTCTGACCTGTCTGAGTGACCGCGTTGTTCTTCTAACTAGTTTGCCTAGCCTTTTTCCAACTATGTTGTCGGCTTCCAGTCTAACCAGATGCAACTAAATACAAGTATTTTACATGGAGCGACTGCCTCTCTGACTTCCACAACCCAGTTACTGGGTAGGTAATACAATACCCCTTGGTAAGACTGGTTGTCAGACTTTCAGGCTTCTAACGACCCGTCACGACTGTCAAAGATCCACGAATGACAGCCGGTACCAACGGCTTAACGTGCTTTTCGAGGAACGGCGGAGTCTTGGTATATAAATATGATCATCCATCCACGGACAAACCGCGGCAAGCGTAGCTTAACCCGATCGATCGACCCATGCGGCTGTTATTACTAAGCCACAAGTTACGTAACGGATTTCGATGCGGTATTCATTCACCATCTAGAGAATTATTTCTGGCAGATTACTTGTGACTCTCCTTTGCCTTTGCCGTAGTCGGGTAAAACTAAAGTCGGTTTCGGTTTTTTAATCTCGGTTGTCTTTGTGTACTTATATGTTTTTTAGTATAGCAGTTTGACATTGATTGATTTGATTAAATATCTTACTGTTTTTATTGTTATCTTATAGGTCAGCTTTGTGATGAAGCTGGGTGACGAAAACATTGGCACAATTGTCATTGGATTATTTGGAAAGACTGTCCCCAAGACTGCCGAAAACTTCTTCCAGTTGGCACAGAAACCTGAGGGTGATGGATACAAAGGCAGCAAGTTCCACAGAGTCATTGATAACTTCATGATCCAAGGAGGAGACTTTACTAAAGGCGATGGCACTGGTGGTAAGTTACATGGTAGAAAGTCCTCTACACAATGGCCAATGCACAGAGTTTACATTGCTTTGTTCGAAAGCAAGAAGTTGGTAACAAAAAGTGTTGGCCATTGTAGGTATAAGTCATGTGTTAGTAGCCAACATCCATATAAATTGAATTGATAAACTTCCGATTAGTTTTATGTTCACCTTTCTAATTGGCAGTTACAGTTTATGGAAGCAAATTAAACACTTCAGAAAGTAACATGCTTTACTTAAACATAATATGTAGGTATAAAAAATTATAACACTGTAGGAAATCATATCAGTCATTCTCAAGTTTGTTGTATCTGTTATGATATGGGAGTACTTGTATGGTGTATGGATCTTTATCTGTCCAGGAATTTATCTTGTTCAAAAAGATACATATGATGCATAATATACATGTACAAATATATTAGGTATGTTTTATCCCTTGCTTAGTAACAATTTTGTAATTATATAACTAATTGAACTTAATTTTAACCACAGGACGCAGCATCTATGGCGAACGTTTTGAAGACGAAAACTTCAAGCTCCGCCACTATGGCGCTGGCTGGCTGTCCATGGCCAATGCTGGTAAAGACACCAACGGCTCCCAGTTCTTCATCACCACCACCAAGACTACCTGGCTTGATGGCAGACACGTAGTCTTTGGAAAAATCTTGGAAGGCATGGTAAGAACACATACCAATGAATTAATAAACCACATTTCATATCATGAACAATAAATACATACATAACCACAAACTCGCAACAATAAATATTATTCCTTATTATGAAATGCTAATTACTACCTTATTCTTGTGCAGCTGTGTAAACACGGATAAAATATTATTTAATATCCATTAAGAATAATGAATGCAAACCTAATACAAAATTTACATATTTTAAATTTTCATATTTTAAATTTTCAGTAGTCCTGACAACATGACTACAATTTTTATAAAGATGTTGAGTTTTGGAGATGAACTGTGAAATGATAATTATATAAACATTAAAAACAAAAATTTAATCGTGTCATATTATTTATGAACATGAACAGTTGGTCAACCTTTTGTATAAAAAACAATGATTTACAAGATTACATTATGTCAGTTCCTTTGTATTTAACATTCTTGGTATTATGCTGTTTCAATCAGCATTGATTTTGAAATCAGAACCAAACAAAAGAATTGTACACACTGCCATGTTGATCATTCTTAGAAATTTAATTCTAGGGCAACTTCTTTCCAAGTTAAGCCTGTTTGTATTATTAATGACAATGTTTGTTTGCAGGATGTTGTTCGTAAGATTGAGAAAACGGTTACTGCAGCCAATGACCGTCCTGTTAAAGATGTGCTTATTTTCAACACCAAAACGGAAGTTGTGTCAGAACCTTTCAGTGTCACAAAAGAAAGTGCTGTATAAATATAATAGTATTAGCTATACAAATAAATACTTTGTAACAATTTCATGTTTGCAATGTATGACCTCAAGTAAAAAAATAAAATAAAACTGTATTAATTTTGTGCCACAAGTTTTTGCCACAGGCTGTGGAGATGTTGAGATTTATTACTTTAATTCACCTTTATCTTCTTTATACATTATTATCATAAGTAAAACATGCCAACAATATTTTTCTTAAATAAAAGATTGTCTATATAAGGTTGTTTATTTGATTGATACATGTTTCAGCTTCTTGTTTGACTTCCTGATTTTTTGACATTACTCCTAGTTTCCAAGCATGACCACAAGACTTTCTTGCTGCATCAAATAATTTTGTTTTCAGGTAGGCCCTCCCCAGATTCACATACATGGTTCCTAAGTCTTCCATATCCAGAGAATTTGCCATTTCAATAGCTTCATTGAAATAGCGTATACTCTCTTCTATCTGACCAAGGCGATCACACACCGTGCCTATATCATTCAATTGAACTACTAAATGTTCTTTTTCTATATCTGGCATTTCTTTCATCCGGTCTAAGGAACTCTTCATGAGCTTTAGGCCGTCTTCACATTTATCAACATCTAGAAACAGCCTTCCATACCAGTCTTCAGCCATGGCTAGGAGTTGTTTTGTATTATCTGAAGGATCTCTTTCTAATAATTTCTGTAATTTTTCTAAACACCAGTCAAATCCTATCTGTGCAGTAGTGTAGTCCTTTTGCAGGTGGCTGACTCTTGCTAATTTAACACTAAGATGTACCACTCTAGGATCATCTTCGCCACCACCATCTGCCATAATCCTTTGTGTTACTGCAATAAATAGTTGCTTTGCCTTGTCTAACTGTTCTCTCTGAAGTGCTAAATTTGCCATGACGTCATAAATGTAAGTAATACCAAGTTGATGATGGATTTGCTGAGCTTGTCTCAATGCTACATGAAGTAGCTGTTCCGCCTTTGCAAATTCATTCTTTTGGATAAATAATATGCAATGCTTTATGGTGTGAATAAGTTCATCTTCTGCACTCAATTTTTTATCGAACCCGAGCCAAGTAAACAGGGTAAATCCCAGTAAATATGGTTTTGTCGTCCTAGGAATGTTAGAAACATGATCCGACATATTTTGAATAATTCTAAAACTTCTGGTTACTCGAGAAATTTGGGTCCACATAAATCTGTATGTGTTCGACATTGTCTCGTTTCAATTTTATTCTGTTTTAACCACAATGCGTATTACATAAACACCTAGAAGTTTTAACATAAACTTTGCAGTTTTAGTTTAATCTCCACAATAGACTTATTAATATTTTATCGTTTAAATTATAATTCTTCGTTCACCTACACCTACTCACTTTAATTTACATGAAACTGGAAGATTCGTGTTAAAATTATATTAAAGAAAGAGACCTATTTATATTTTAAACATTTTCGTTTTTTGACACGCAAGTGTTGGTGACAGCTGACAGGTGACAAGTCGAGAATATTGTCCTATTATTCCTCAGAACAATAACTAATATTATTCCTATCTAAAAAAAGTAGGTACTCTGTGATATTGTCATTGATATTGTCGTAGGTCGTTACCCGTAGACAGAGAATGCTAGATTGCTAATAATGCTAGCATTCTCTGTCTACGTCGTCGTTACCGGTCGCGTTACAAAACATTTTACAAAATGACAATTGACAAGCACAGAATATATTTTTTACTTTAGTGATAAAAGTCAAAAACGCACCGGCCAGTTTGCGGATTGCTGTTATCTTCATCTGCCATTGTTAGCATCACAAAGAAAACCCATATGCAGCGGACGACAGCATGGAATTAGTACATACTGTAGGATTGGACTTCTATGTTAGTTCTGTTTTTCACCATGTTGTAGTTTTTGTCTAGACTCGGACACGGATATTTATTTTATTTGTTGAAGCGATTAGCGATAAGACGCACCAAAGAGTACAGTATACATAAGAGATAGAGAGTTAGCTTCATGTTTTAGTTTATATCGCGCGACAGCAACGCCGCCCTGGTAGTTGTTCATCGAACTAGTCTCTCTATAGGTCTATAGATAGCTATAGATGTATAGCATAATTTGGTATTTTCGTACTTGAATGGTTGAAATTAATGAGTATTGTAAATTCCGCTAAATTGAATAATCGTGACCTTCAATTTAGCTGTTGTTTTACAATACACTTAATAACGAAACGATACGACGACGATATGAACGAGAAAATTATGTGTATGCGCATCAGCACAGAACATTTATACCATTTTTTTTTTTTTTTTTTGAGGATGGGAAATCATCAAATGACCCCTCCCGCTCTGGGTGGAGCGGAAGGGAGTGTCAGACTCTTACTGACTAAAACCCACCCGTGTTCCTTCCTTGGCCCTTTATGTTCCGGGTCAGCGGTACCCCTTATGGATGATCCCGCTTTCCCGGCAGGCTTGGGCCCCAGTGGGCCCCCTCTTCGATGCTGACATCTCTTTGAGGCGCGCGTGGAACACGTACGCGCCGTCCGGCACGGGCCTGATCCTGATCGGACGGTGAGCTACCCATTACTCACCGCCCGCAGGCCCGCGCCTACGGTGGCCGGGAGTCGTCACGCGGCTCCCGACGCCCGGAGCGTCCACCGCGGCGGCTTGGACGGGAGACTCTCTCCCTCTCCCGTCCCGCCACCTCCTTCGCTAGCATGACTGCTTCGCAGAAGGAGGCGACTGCCTCCCACTCCCCCTCGCCCCGGACCATGGCTTGAACCAAGGCCGGGCGTGAGAGGTCGCCGCCGCTGCCGATCGCCTCTACGAGGACACGGCGGTGCTCCGCCCATGCAGGGCAGGCCCCCACCGTATGCTCCACCGTGTCCTCGGGGCGATCATCACAGTGGTGACACCCGGGCGTTTCCTCCCGCCTGATGATGTGCAGGAACCTCCCGAAACTTCCGTGTCCGGTGAGGACCTGCGTCAGGCGGTAGGTGAGGAGTTGAGGACGCCGTGACGCCTCTCTAGCCACTCCTCAAAGAGGGGTCTTACCGCCGCTATCGTGGCGTGCCCTAACATTTATATCATGACGGGAACATCCACAGACTACAATATAGAATAGGATAGGCGCATCAGTCAAAGAGAACAGTTTATACAGGGTGGCCCAAAAGTCGTGGATCAAACGCAACTAGGGGTTAGGTGGGGTCATCAGCTGCAAAAAGTTGTTCTACGGGAGGTCCTTAAGGTCAACCCCTGCAGAGTATAATTTATTTTGAGTTTTTATGAGAAAATTGACTTTTTTTAACTAATTCTTATTGAAATTCGAAAAAATCTACATCCTGTATCTTTTTTATAATTTTCACTAGATTGGTACTGATGAGTACTTGCCTTAGACATGCTATTTATGGTTGTTTATTGGGTGTGTTGAAGATAATATTAAGTTTTACGAATTTTTTTTTTCTCAAATCATAACTTTTCATTTACTTTGGACCCCACTGTGAAAAAAAAATACTCTACCGAAAAGTGACCCTGTGTTACAAGTTTTGGCGCATTTAATAGGGATTCCGAAAAGGTATTACACATGGCCACTAGTGGCTCTACTATCTTTCTAGGACAGACAGAGGCAGGAATTTTGAGCATTTATTGTAAAATGTTTTGCTTAATAAAACAATTATTTCACAATCGTTGTCTTGTTTTTTCGTCCTAGAAAGATATTAGAGCCACTCATGGCCATGTGTAATACCTTTTCGGAATCCCTATTAAATGCGCCAAAACTTGTAACACAGGGTCACTTTTCGGTAGAGTATTTTTTTTTCACAGTGGGGTCCAAAGTAAATGAAAAGTTATGATTTGAGAAAAAAAAAATCGTAAAACTTAATATTATCTTCAACACACCCAATAAACAACCATAAATAGCATGTCTAAGGCAAGTACTCATCAGTACCAATCTAGTGAAAATTATAAAAAAGATACAGGATGTAGATTTTTTCGAATTTCAATAAGAATTAGTTAAAAAAAGTCAATTTTCTCATAAAAACTCAAAATAAATTATACTCTGCAGGGGTTGACCTTAAGGACCTCCCGTAGAACAACTTTTTGCAGCTGATGACCCCACCTAACCCCTAGTTGCGTTTGATCCACGACTTTTGGGCCACCCTGTATATGCATCAGTAAAGTGCCGACATCTTTATTAGGGCACACACAATTCACAAAAGCGACAGAAGTTACAATTTTTCATTTGAATGAGAAATTAAACGATTATTATTGTCTTAAAAATTGTTTTTACATATTTATTGTCTGTAAAAATTACATGTGTTCTACTTTTGAAATAAAATCATTTTTATGTGCGGAACAGTATAATTCATAAATAACATTTTTTATGGATGACTACCTCTTCATTTTGTTATAACAAAATCACAGCTAGATGGCATTACTTTCCATAGTTTAACCCCTGTCAAACTTTGTACACACGGCTACACATCAAGCTATACATTTCCAGTTTACACTGACCTCTCATTGTAAGGAAATCCTATAGCTTGATCTGTAGCCGTGCGTACTAAGTCGGCACAGCATGGGACGCACTGCTGATAAGAGCATAAGGTTTTTAGCCGGGCAAAAAACTTATACTGATTTCTTTTTGTGTGAGTTTGAGTACTTTATCGGCCTACCCAAATGTCCTTTCTTAGGTATTGTTGTTCTGAGTGGTGCTTCACGATTACCGACAAATGCGTGCACTGACTGGACAGGTCCACTAAGATCTGTATAGTTATTTCCTCAAAAGAATATTTAAGGCACCAAACTAGATAGCCTTCACAATGATCTGTCCAAAAATGTGTCTGGCTGCTTAACCGGGCTAGCCTGTGGGTGCCTTATAAATAAGGCGTCCAACCAGGCCAAAAAAAACGTATAAACGCTATACGCTAAGGGCACCTCGGCTTAGGGCGTCGTCGCTGGGTGAGGGCCATGTGAGGGCAGCAAGGGAGAGGCTGGATTGGATCAATTGCGGTTGGCCCAGAGGTCTGCCATTTATTCATTTTATTCTGTGTTCTGAGAGTACAGCTCTAGACTCAGCCCTCTGGATTCTCGGATTCTCCGACTAGTATATAGTTATCTGTGCTCTGGATGACTGTTCTGTCAATAGTGTCAATTGAATGAAAAAGTCAATTGTCAGTGTCAAACTGTCAAGGTAGTAAAGCGAAGAAGCGAAGCGAATGAATGAAAAAGAATAAATTAAATTATTTTACACTACAGTCTACACAATACTAATATCTCGTGGTGTGATCATTTTATTGGTGTCGTCATTGTAAATTGAATTAGAAAGCTAGAGAACTACTAGTGCAGAATCAAAGCGTGTATGTTTATAATGATAGGACTTAGTTGACGTAACGGTGGCCTATTCCAATAACTTGATTATTGGAGTAATGCTGCCACGGGCTCAAGGCGATTTCGTAACAAACTAAATGGCAAAACAGTAGATGAATATGGAGATTTACGGTACCAATGGCTCAGTTTACCCTCCCGTTACGGAGGACACATTTTGTAAATATGTATTATACTACGAGATAAATAATTCAAGGTACGTAAATGTTCTGCGTCCTTGGTATTTTTTGCTTATGTTTTTGTGCTCACTTTGTTGTTCTTTCGCAGGGTCCGTATTTGGGATTTAATTATTTTGATACCAAACGCATTGTTTGTTCTATTCTTAGTAGTAAGATTTAACAAGGCTCAGTTGAAATTACGCGCTACAAGCAGTCCTATATTCTTGACGTTCTACACATTGGTATGGGGCAATGTGATCATAAGCCTTGTGCGATGTGCTGTGTCCATGACAGTGAATGCGGCAATGCCAATAGGTGGACTAGTGGACAAGGTGTTATGGGTCATGGTCAGATTTTTCCTGCTAGCCACAGAGATGAGTGTTGTCATTTTTGGCTTGGCTTTTGGTAAGTTATGACCTTCATATTTTTTGCTTAAATAACTAATCTCGTTCTAATTTCCATCACCGTTAGTCCATTGTCATGCAGACAGACTTACTGTTTATTAGTATTCAAAGGTACTTGTTGTGAAACAATTATTTTTTTTATAGCGTGCATGCAAATAGCCCAATATGAAATTACTTAATTACAATTTTATATTGTTGTACTTATATTCCAGGCCATTTGGACAGTCGCAGCAGTATTAGATATGTGTTACTGGCAACATCACTCTTATCCCTTGCTTTCACCGTCACGCAAGGCACCCTTGAGATAGTCATGCCAGATGACATGTTTCATGTTGACATCAAAGATTATGATCTTTTTGGACATGGAGGGATGCTGTTTTGGTTTACATCATCTTTAGTCTTTGCTCTCATTTACTTCTTAATATTACTATTGCCCTGGATACCATTGAGGGAATATCTTGCTTTACCATGTAAGTATTTTTTTTTGTATCTTGTTGGTATCATCACAGGCAAATTAATTACTTAATTCAATCAATGAATAATCATTAAACAAAACAAACAAACAACCATTTAGACTAATTACAATCGAGATATTTTTTTTGTAATACAACAATATTGTAGGAATAACTCATTACAAACAGAGAATAACAGTCCAACCAATCATAATTGAGAGCAAGTGGCCATGTGGTAACGAAGTTGCAGGTTGTAGGTTTCAACCTAGACTGGCGCTTTAGTTTTTGTAAATTTTGTCAGCATTGCTCTCAAAACGGTGAAGGATAACATTGAAAGGAAACCGGCATGTCTTAGAACCAAAAATTCAAAGACATGTGACATCTACCAACCCGCATTGGGCCCGCATGGTGGATTACGGCTCACTCCTCACCGAGAGGAGGCCTGTTTTCCCAGCAGTGGGAACATTATAGGCTGATTATGCTATTATGCAATCATAATTACTTTATAAGATGTACTTAATTGTTTTATTCCTGTATCAAATTGCTTGTAAGTACACTTATAGCTTTTTGATAGCAGTGCAATAATGAGAATTATTTCCTCTTTCCGTTATCATTATTTATCTGTTTATAAACAATAAATTATGAAACTGTTGAACATGCAGTTAATAATTAATAGTTACTACTGAGAATACTGAGACCAGATAGTATTGTTTATTATTGGATAAGTATCAGAAATGTCTTAGTAACTGATTCAAAATATACACAACATTATTTGGTTGTTGTTAATACATTGTACTCAGAAATGATGCACATTGATTTTGTACGTTAATAGTTAGTATCTTTAAAATCTGCTGTAATCCATTGGTTTTTTAATAGTGGTCATAGTAACACATCATGATAAAATTACACCACAATTATTTAGTTTAATTTTTAGAACCACATTCCTAAAATGCCATGTTATAGCTTTGTTGTTAAGTATTTCCATGCATATGATTGAAGACTAATCCTCACATGAATCTGCAATAAGAAATTAAAGATAATGGAAGAATACTAATAACACTGATCAATTCAACCTTTGTTATTTGTTGTCTGACCAAGCAACTTCATCCAATGCCCAATGATTCTGATATTATGTTACACATTTAATCCCGAATTATCTGGAACTGTCGAACACTATTATAGACTCATTAAAACATATTGTAACTATGGAAATTGGTCATGAGCACATTCAGTTAGTATTGAAATGTGCCATTATTAAATTTGTGCACTGTTAAACTTCATGTGTGATTTGTATATGGCTTCAAACGCTAATAACGTGTCTTGCAGTGTAAGGGAAAATGAGCTTAAAACATACAATGGTATTCGTTTATAGAAAAACGAGCCGTAGCATGTTCTTTGGGAACTGGGTACTTAATACAATACCCCCATTTAGAGTTTTTGGGCTTCTAGCTACCTTTTACCAATTCAATATATTATTCATCATCATAATCAATCTGAATAGCCATTTCCCGAATATGTTGGGGTCGGCTTCCAGTTTAACCAGATGCAGCTGAATACCAGTATTTTACATGGAGCGACTGCTTATCTGACCTCCACAATCCAGTTACTGGATAATACCCTCGGTAAGACTGGTTGTCCGACTTTCGGGCTTCTGACGAGCCGTATAAACGACTGTCAAAGATCCACGAATGACAGCCGGGACCAACGGCTTAACGTGCCTCCGAGACACGGAGGGGTCTTGGTATATAAATATGGTCACCCATCCACGGACCAACCGCGGCAAGCGTAGCTTAACCTCATCGATCGATCCGTGCGGCTGTTATTACTAAGCCACAAGCCCCAGTATAATCTGGTAAAAACCAGTTAAAATAAATGCACCTCAATAATTCAGTAAATTTGCTGCATTTAAAATAAAATTATACATTTCCCTTGTATTTCTAGTTGTTTTATTCTAAAGCTGACTTCCCACAGCGTGTGATGTCTCATGTCGCGCGAGCCCCTGCCCGCGCTTACCTACGCGTCGTGGGAAGAGTGTCTCTCGAAGAGTCGAAGTGCAGCAGCACGTCCGCGTCAGTAAGAACAGTAGCGCGTGCTCGCACGTACAAATTGGCTCACTTCGGCGCGACATGTGATATCACACGCCGTGGCGACCTTAATGTATCACCAGCCAGGATCATTACCACCAAAAAATAAACAATTCAAACATTCTGACATTTAACATTCGGTTTCGTTGCAGCCAAACTATCGTTTTACCTATACGTTTTGCTACTGGCACTATTGGACACGACGCAGGCCGTCGGTGCAGGGCTACTGGCCTGGGGTAACATGCAGTCCGGCCTGTGTGTCGTTGACGTAACAACTTGGCTCTACTTCTCACTCTACACTCCCCTCGTCTATCACACATTCCTAAGCGAATTTTTCAGGTGAGTTTTTTCGTCAATAGGTAAAGGAATAATGCTCTAAATTATAAGTTAAAAATTCCCGCGTTTTTGTAAAATTTTCTGTACAAAAACGCGCCAACATTGTACCTGGTGATATCCTGTCGCGCAATTAGCCTACCTACTAAGTTGAGGCGTTTGGTACACCCAGTCTCGAAGAAAGGTTTACCTATATTTTTAATGATAATGATGTCGGCAGCAATTTGACATGCCAAAATCAAATACATAATTAACTTGTTCAAAATATGTATAAATAACATGATAATCCTAAGTCTCATTTTGAAAATTAAGGCCACTGGCAGTTTGTCTTACATGCAGCATTACAGCTATTTAAGAGATAATGAATTTAATAGTTTACGTCATTTTCTATTTATAGAAAAAGCATGTCTACTTTATTGAACTAATCATGAAACTTGTAACATCATATCACGAGTACAGTCAACTGCACGTCCATGGTAATGGATATGTAACAATTTATTCTTTACAGCGCCTTTATTTCGTAGCAGTAAGAGTGATTTTCGTTCATTCAATTCGTGTTTCTTTCATAGTTTTCATAATCATAGTTGTATGTCATGCCGTTTAAGAGATACAGCATTTTGCTAAACGTTACCCTAGCGGCATCTTGAATAAACTCTGAAACCTCAAGACGCACAAATTTAATTTTTTGGGCACATTTATGCACAAATTATATCTAAGTATAAGATAAGATAAGATATTTTTATTTGCATAAAACATGGTAGACAAGGTGGTAAAAAAAAAAAAACATTAGATCGGACATGTTTTGCTTAATACTAAAGCATGCAAACTTACTTACTAAAGATACATTATGGCATTGAAATATATTACATTGAATTCATATTAAAAAAATCATTAATGCTATAGAAATTATTATTATTGAGCCATTTATATAATTGGATTTTAAATAATTTACAATTTAATGTTTTAAACATTTTTGGTAATGTATTATAGAGACGTACAATACGTACGTATCTAAGTAGCTAGTTTGTATTTAGCTACGACGACCACGAAAAACACATGCCGCTGGGGTAACGTTACTCCAGCGGCATCTGTCTTTCGTGAATATCTTTGGATCGGCTGGACGCACAAATTATTAATTTCGGGCACATTTACACGACATGAGGTACTAATTATCTGTTAAGTCGAAATCCTGAAAAGCGACAACATTCCGCTGGCCGTAACGCACACGTTACTTACTAGCGAGCTATTCGAGAGCAATTTACCAGTTAGGTGCCAGATTTTCTCAGAGCGATTTTTTTAAAGATATTCTCAATTCTCAATTCTTTATTGCGTACCATAATGTTTACATAGATGTTAGGGTTATTTATTTTAGTCACAATTATGGACCCTGTCGGGCACAGCATACATTAAAACTAATAATAATTAAATTCTCACGGTGGCTTTACAGTTCATCTTCGCCAACATCTTCTATATTAGGCAAAACATACATGTTTACACTAAAAACAGTGATATATATTATTTAAAATTATTTAACCTAAAATATCATTATAATTTGCACCTGCCACTGTTTGTCTCTGCATCACCCAAAGGTTGACTGGTAGAAAATGCCTATGGCATTAAGTCCGCCTCTGTACATTTGTGTGCTTAAAGTGTTAAATAAATAAATAAATAAATTTCCAAAATTATACCACTAGAAATAAAGACAAACTATGTGTTCCATTTCACCAGCTTCATAACACATTATTTGGGCTTGGTATAACCTTTTATAACAAGCCACCCTCTTCTTTGCTAGATTTGTATTTTAATGAGTTTAAAACTCAAATAAAATCCAACCTTTGTTCAAAGGCATACTATTTATTAGATATATTAAGTCGATATATATATAGATTTATTAGAGATATATTACATACTATTTATTAGAGAGATAGATTTGATACTATTTATTACAAACTATTTATTTTATTTGACTGTATGTCCGTATTTTAATTATTTTCATTTATTATTGACATGACTACTCATTACAATGTTTTTTTTAATGAATTGTATCGCAATACAAATCATTAAAAAAAAGCTTAGCTAACGACCTCGACAGTTGATCATATTATTCATGCCTGAGCAACCGGCAGAAAGTTCGTCACTCTACCTTTTTTTTTTTTTTTTGATGATGGGAAATCATCAAATGACCCCTCCCGCTCTGGGTGGAGCGGAAGGGAGTGTCAGACTCTTACTGACAAAAACCCACCCGTGTTCCTTCCTTGGCCCTTTATGTTCCGGGTCAGCGGTACCCCTTATGGATGATCCCGCTTTCCCGGCAGGCTTGGGCCCCCTCTTCGATGCTGACATCTCTTTGAGGCGCGCGTGGAACACGTACGCGCCGTCCGGCACGGGCCTGATCCTGATCGGACGGTGAGCTACCCATTACTCACCGCCCGCAGGCCCGCGCCTACGGTGGCCGGGAGTCGTCACGCGGTTCCCGACGCCCGGAGCGTCCACCGCGGCGGCTTGGACGGGAGATTCTCTCTCTCTCCCGTCCCGCCACCTCCTTCGCTAGCATGACTGCTTCTCGTCACTCTATCTTAGATGTCACTGCTTGCGGTAGCGTCGGGGGTCTAGTTGCCTCCTTCCCTCAGTTAAGGCGAGGGGGTAATGGCTGATATTTGCGTTATGCTCGTAAACGGGTGCTGCTTGTGGTGACAGGTCGTCTTGCTGACCATGGTTTTGTTATTGTTACTAGTAATTGTTCTGTTTATTTATTTTACTTTGATGGTCCTAGTTTATCATTTGTGACTTCGAGTTACAACTATGTGAACATAATCCAGCATTGCATAATTATGTAAGCTGTCACGCCCTTTATGCTTGATTTAGTATTAATTTTTGTTTACATATTAAATTTTTTGTTTGAGTATAGTTTCATTGTATTTGTTGGTTTAATGGCGTGGCTAGCGGACATATGTCAAATAATTTAATTTAATGTTCTGTGTCTTGTAATGTTAATTACTTTACATATCTACTTACTATTGTATAGAATCAAGTTTTTTCTAACTGAACAGACAGCTGTGCCGCTGCTGGTGAGTTTGTTGCGCCACTTCTCCCCAGCTAAAGCACTAGCAAGTGGTGAAGGGCGGGCGTTTTGGGGGACTGTCTCATGTAATTTTGACGATTGAAAAGTGCTGATTCTGAGATATTTGAGGTATTTGTAATTCCGTAATAAATTACTTTTGATTTTGATACATTTATAAATTTTGTGGTTACAGTGTATCTCAACCAAGCATCATGTTCTCGTACAAGGCACAAATGGACGAGCCTATGGACGAAGATCAGGTTTCCTTGCCGCACCAGCAGAGCTTCAGCTCACTCAAAACAGATTCTGATTACATTTATCAGGTAATATTAATATCCAAATGTTATTCCCCTTGTTTGCGTTTCGCTCATACCACATCCGTTGCGAATGTAAGGATTGTGAGGGCATCATTTCTTTAAAAAAGTTTTTTTCTCTCTGTATTAATCTATTTACAAAATCAGGATGAGTAAAACATCATAATTACAAAAGTTCTTTGATAGGGGCCCAATACCTAACCGACTGTGATACTTCAAAAATCTTTTTCTTTGTGAAAAATTCGAACCATTTTCTAGTTATACCACAAATGTTTGTATTTTTCAGCAGAGCAACAGTGTATACGACAGCACATTGTTCGAGGCCGGCGGGACTACTCCCATGAACCCAGTGTATAGCGCATCGCTGCAGAGCCCCGACTCGATAGCGTCCGGACAGTCTATAGAGATCGGCGCTCCAAATTCGGGCTTTCAGTGCCAAAACATGCCTTCAACATAACAACAATCACGGCACTATAAAAAGCTCGTCATTGTGTTATCCCATTCCACACATCCAAAGAAAAAAACATTAACTATACAATTAGAGTCGCGTAACGATAGAAACTAAAGAGAGGTTTATTACATAGTTAGTCGATATTATTTTCTACTCTATAGAATCTCATAACTCTTTTATATTTACCAACACAATTATGTTGTCTGCGTACCATTACTTTTGTGATAATTATAGCCAGTGATCAAATCGAATTAATTGAGACTGCATTTCATCCCATTTCTGCTAACTATACTACCTAATTCATTGTGTAATGGCTCCATCCACAAAATTTTGACATTAGATTATATTAAGATAGTGGTTAAAATGTAGGTTTATTATAAAAGTTACTGTGAAGGTAGTGACTTCTCTTGTGATTTTATATTTAGTTGCCTTGTTCAGTTTTTACATATTGCAAGAAAAGAACGTAAAAAGTTGTATGTGGCAGCTTGGCAAAGGTTTATTCACAAATCCTCAAATATAATGAACACTGAAATATTCTGTAGCACTTGTGATTGTACATTAATGGATACTACATCAGAATGGAATATACATGAGAAGTATTTAATTGACCGATTGGTTTCAAGTTTAGTATGTAGGCAACACCAATTTTACTTTAATTTGACCATATCGTTTATTATTATAGTAGGTAAGTATAACTCACTGAACATATCTGAAATAAAATAAATAACTTATCGGCATAAAGCAATCATTATTGAAATCTAGTGTTCATTTATTAATTACAGTATTTGGCTGTACTTACTTTTTTTAATGAACTGAACTTAAATTGGGCCTTTCAGTATTCATACTTCAAGTACTTATTAGGAAACTTTCTTTTATTCTGTAAATGTGCTACAGATTATGACTGTAAGAGATAAGTGTGGGATAAGTCGTTATGGTACGACCAAAGTCTGTAAGTTGTACAATAATAAACAACAATGATAGAACTTTTGGGGTATAATGTCAATGAATTTGTTGCCCCTTCAATTCCAGTTAATGGTTTATGAAATAACGGGTGTTTTATGATACATCGCAAAGCAGAGTCACATATTCGTCACGTCATTGTGATTATTTGTACCTACTGGACCATACCTGGGAACCGACTGGTTTTACAGATAATGAATGTTAACGGTTGTCACACATTATCTGCTCTGCACCAGATTGGGATCGCGTAAATTTTGGCTTGGTGACGTCTTTTTACACCCCCCAGTGTATCAATTACTCCAACGAAATTTATCACAAAATTCATCTAGTAAAAATAACTACAAATACACCGTGCATGCTTCGAAAAAGGTAGTGTTCAAAAAAAGCGAATGCCGTACTTTTCACCAAGGCCATCAGCCCCATTTTATGTCCAGGCAAATCCATTCCAAGATTGCCTGGAAGAGATCGCAGAAAGCCATAAAGGTCGCCCATTGTATATTTTGTAGTGTTCAATTTATTTTTTGTTATGTTTTTTTGTGGTGTACAAGAATATATAAATAAATAAGGCAAGGCAGTCACTCATTGTCAACTTTGTACACGCTGCAGACTTTGCCGGTAACAGACACATATTGGTTTGTTTAAGTTATTCTACTGTGAATACTGTGATGCATTATATCTACTTACTTTTGTTTGTACCTAACAAAATGGCGAAAGTAAGCAACGTTTTTTTTATAGTTTTAAAGAAGGCTCTATTGTAATTTATAAGTACTATGTCGTTAAGTGATGATTCAATTGATATTTATAATTTTATGTTAATTCGTAACAATCATCTAACAAAATTTGGAGTATATAAATAAGCAAGTACTATTTGGCAATTACAATTTCGTTACCAGCATCATTTACGTTTCCCACCTCTAAATAAATTTTATTATATTTAAAATACTATGTAATAGTTTAACTGGGCAGTAAATACAGATCATTATCTTATAGAAGCACTTCAATAAAATGCTGTATTCAAATAAATAGGCTTAATTTATTTGATATCAAATTACAATTATCTGATCCATACTCATTTTGGTTTTGTGATACCTAGTAAAATACTCTTGGATTATGCAAAAGTCTGAAGTGATCATGTCAATTCACTACAGCAGTTATATAATACCATTGATGACACAGTCAATTTTTCCTTTAAATTGTGATAGTCCATAAATGAAAACCTTAAGTGATATTTGGTTGATGGCGTATATTTTTGTTGTTTTCGTCTCTTAGAAGTTAATAAAGTAAATACTTTTATTGAAAAATTGTTTTTATTAAACTTTATCATATTGTAAGAAAATAAACAGCTTTATTATTTTTTACTTGCATCTTTCTGTAATTCCTCTAAAATGAAAGGATGCCTCAAGCAATCAGTCACCGAAACTCTTTGACTAGAATCTAGCATTGTCATCTTATCAAGCAAGTCTTTGAGTTGTGCAACTTTTCTTTCTTCATTCATAAATACATTCTTATAAGATTTTTTAAGTTCATAAAGTAAATCTCGACTAATATTAATATTGCTCATTTCAACAACTTTTTCTCTGCCAGTAAATTCATCTTTTTTATGAAGAAGGAAGTTATTAATGTAATTAAAATGCTGATCTTTGAATCTACCGCGTCTTACAAGCTTGCTAGAGAATTTTCCTTTTAAATCCATAAAACATTTTAACATCTTATTATTGGAACTTCCCGTAAACATAATTTTCCCAGTAGCCATTTCAAAAATGGTACATGCTGCTGACCATACATCAACACCATGTTTGTATGGTACGCCAAGAATGATTTCGGGTGCTCTGTAAAACCTTGAAACTAGATAAGGGGTAGGCTCATTGTCATCACTTTTAGCTGCTGATCCAAAATCACACAACTTTAAGACATTTTTCTTTTCATTCACCAAAATATTATCAGGCTTTATATCAGCATGAATAATTCCAAGTTTCTTGAGAAGTCTTAATGCCAGAAGTAACTGTCTGCTATAACTCATTAATGCTTTTATGTTGATACCATGATTTTTGCCATACTTCTTAATGACGCCTCTTAAATCCATGTGCAGAGATTCTAGTAAAAGGCAAAGGTGTCCTTTGTGCATAAACTGGCCAAAGAACTGAACACAATGATATTTGTTGTCAGGGTCAGCTTCCCTTATTTCTTTTAAAATGGCTATCTCCTTTAGACTGGTTTTATACATTAATTCATTGTTTCTAATTATTTTAATAGCCACATAATCGTTTCCCTCTGTGTTATCTTGAGCTCGAACAACATTAGCAAACACTCCTTGTCCTAAAATACTTTTAATGGTGTATCTATTGTTGATAACATCTCCAATACATATATTGTAGTATCCATCCGGATCATCCCAATTATCAGTTAAATTTAAATTAGCTTCGTTGTTGCTACGAGTTACATTATTCGATGTACTGTTTTTAGAATCAAATTCATCTTTTTCTGAAAACATATCTGTCATTTTTTTTGAAATATTTTGATCAACCTGGTTATCTTTAATATTTTTGTTGCTTTTAGCTTCAGAAGAAGCATTCTTGTTGTTTGATTCATTGCTTCCACTGCTTCTATCATGGGAAACCTTGAACTTTTCTAGAAGCTGTTTACGTAGTTGCCTTCTTAGCTCAATAATACTTTCTTCATCTTCTGAATCTGCTTGTGTATGGTCTAGTTCTGGTGAAGATTCATGAATAGATTTTCTTTTAGAATTTATTTTAGGTTTAGTCTCAGTCTCCTTGTAGCTTTTTTTATTACTAATTATTTCATAAGCATAGTCTTCTTTGGAATGCCTACGTTTTTTGCTTTCTTTAGTTGTTGAAGTGTCAGAACGTTTTACAATGTTTTTTAGTTCCAGTTTAAGAGATTCCCTTTTTTGTAACAATTCTTCCAATGTAGAGGTACTTCTGGTGGGTAATGGAGGTGTTTTTGACTCCACATGGTGATATTTATGTTCAGAATATTTAGATCTCCTAGATTTGGATTTCATCATAAAGTCTTTGTCTTTTTGTTGATATCTTGTTGATTTGCTTTGAGAATATCTGCTGTAACTATCAGCCATTTCAACTCCTAATGATTTAATTAGCACTTTACAAATTATGTTAGAACAGCACCACTATCTGTAAAGATATAAATACCATTATTAATCTCAACAAATTATGTTAGAACTACTGAAGCTAACATTCAATAAAAAGGGTTTGAAGTAGATGGGATATATAAAAAATACATGTGTGTATTAAAAGCATGAGCCTTTTGTCACTTTCATGAAAGTTGTTCAAAGACCCTGGGTATTGATATGATAAAGAGTGTAAGAAGGACATTTCACAACCCTCATGAATTTGACTGCTTGCGCATCTAGACATAAGTATTGTTAACTATATCTTTGATTACATTTCCACCCTGCCACTATCATCAGGTCCAACATTACTCAGTCGTCAATACTTTTCATGTTGATTGTTGACCTCTCATCTCATTTTATATTGTCCATCATATTATATTGTCCAGTCACAAGTCCTGTGATCAATGTGTCACTTAACACTTCCGTCCATGACTATTTACTTGTTATGGACTTTAAATCATAATGTCTATGTGCTAGCTAGAAAAAATTGTGCTAATTAGTGAAATACACAATTATTACAGCAATACCATTTTTACAAGTTTTTTGTGTATACACAATACAAGCCTGCGGTTACTTTTGATTCTTAATATAAACATGTTTGTTTTAGCAAACATGTAGATATTAAGAATAATTGGTTTATTAAAACAGTATTCATAGCATGAAATAAAAATTTCCAAAATATTACATTTTGTCACTATGGTTAACACAAAATTATTACAGAGAGAATGTAAATAGTATTTTTATACTGTGCTGTTCATAAATATATCAAGCTTTTATGTAAAATATTACATGTTCTAAAAAAGCTGAAATTCATGATTTGAATACTGTGACTTGTATGGCAAGATGGAAAGTTGTGTAACACAGGAAACCTTTCCGTAGTATTTGCCATGTGGTTTCTTGCGTTACACAATTTATTGTTAACTTTCACAATTTCTTGAATCGTACAAAAAATGTCTAATTCTCCAAGATGTTTCATAAAATCAATAAATGCATCGTTACATTGGTGTCACACTAAAATATTAAGTATCATCTCGCAAATTATTTCACACAAATCTTCAGTTTTAGAAATTCAATAACTTGAAAGTCTTTCACTATGATGACCCCAATTTTAATTGAAGTTACGCTAACAATTAACAATCAAACAATTTTAAAGAATGGTAAAATCAAAAATTTACATTTTCACGTAAACACCTCCATTTGTATTGTTACGTCAGTTTTGTTTTACTCTATGCTAGAATCTGCTTTCACCTATATTCTCGTTGGTCTCATCGACAGTTTCTCTACAAGTATAAGCAACGCTTGGGGCACAGAACACACTCCAGACGAAATGCAGGATATTATCAAGGCACTTAAACCCCGAAAAGCTCCCGGCCTAGACGGAATCACCAATAGGGTGTTCCAACTATTCCCTGCCCACCTAATAATGCTAATGGTTACCATCTTCAATGGTGCCTTAAGCAACAATATCTTCCCACAACAGTGGAAAAAAACTACCGTCATCGGTATCTCAAAGCTTGGAAAGCCAAAGTCCGAGCCCACCAGCTACCGCCCTATCAGCCTGCTCAATGTTCTCGGTAAGATCTATGAGAGACTTATTTATAAGCGACTCAGAAATTACGCTGAAACAAAGGGCCTCATCGCAAACGAACAATTCGGTTTTCGAACCCAACACCCCTGCGTTCAACAGGTCCACCGTATCGTCGAACACATAAGCGTTGGCTTCCAACGTGGCTCGATGACGGGCGCCGTATTCTGCGACATAGCCAAAGCGTTTGACAAAGTCTGGCACAACGGCTTATTATACAAGCTTTACAAACTTGGTGTGCCAGACCGTCTCGTCCTCATCCTGAAAGACTACCTGACAAACCGCACATTCCGATATCGTATCGAAGGCGCGCTATCCTCCCCTCATCACATACGTGCAGGAGTCCCCCAGGGCTCTGTGCTTGCCCCGCTCATATTCACGCTTTTCACCAGCGTCATCCCAAAGAGCAAAAAGGCTCAGCTGGCTCTGTTCGCAGACGACACGGCCATTTACTACACCGGTAACGGCAAAGTTCCAATAGCTCGTATCCTTCAAACCGCAGTCGACAAACTCGGCGAGTGGTTTAAAAAGTGGAGAATAGAAGTCAATCCTGACAAAAGCCAAGCGGTCCTATTCACAAGACCGAGACACGGACTCAGCCCCCCCCAACCGATCACTATGTCCGGCAAGCCGATCCCTTGGGAGAAGCGAGCCAAATACCTCGGTGTCATCCTCGATGAGCACCTATCCTTCGCAGAGCATATAAGGAAGGCCCGCTCGCGAGCCGCCTTCGCTCTTGGTAGACTCCACTTCGTTCTGGATGCACGCAGCAAACTATCACTCCGGTGAAAATTACGCATTTAGACAGCGTGCATTCGTCCAATCATGACCTATGCCAGTGCAGTCTTCGCACACACTAAACCTCATCACATCCATAGGATGCAGGCCCTACAAAATCGTGTCCTTTGTAGGGCAACAGGTTCCCCCTGGTATGTTCGTAACGAAATACTCCACCTAGATCTCAAAATCACCACTATCCATCAATTAATGAAACGCAACTCCAAGCGTTTCTTCGACACCTCCGACAAGCATCGCAACCCTCTGGTTGTCAAGGCCGCAGGCTATGTCCCCTCTAAAATAAGTCAACTCCGCTGACCCCATAACACTCCGCCAGGAGAGCAATAGGGCCACCAGTACAGTGCACAAAATACACAAACCCTCATTCCGTCCTCGCCGCCGAGGTACCTCGCGAAACCCCCGACTTAATCGTCCCCCCCGACCCTTGCCCGACGAAGCGCCAGCCCGCGCCGTAGCTAAGCCCGTAAATATAAACCCCCGACTGTGACCTCTGAGTTTATTTCGGCATTTCTTCTCAGAGTAGTCAATTAGGAAACGCCGACCTCATCAAGCTTAATAATAAGAAAAATCAGATCCAGCCTGTCCCACCTTGCTGTCCCCCCCCAGCGACGCCCTAAGCCGAGGTTCGTACCCCACAGGGGGTGCCCTTAGGTGATAGTCGCTTAGTATGTAAAAATATGCCCCTGGCTGGAGGCTTTGAGTTTCACTTAAGGCAACCACAGGATAGTCCGGTTAAGTAGTGACGACCTCTCTAGGTCTACTACTCAGAACAAAGGTCTACTACGAGATGCCATAGTTAGGAATAAAAAAAAGGGCACAGAACACTATTACTCCTAGCGCGAGCGGAGGCTTGGGGCCAAGGCCTAAACTGAACTAAACTAATTCTTTGGGATTTGTCTAATGGCTCATTTACACTCACGCCTCGCGGCTCGTCTCGTGTCTCGTTCGCTCGTCAAGATAATCAATTTATGTTCACATTCTCGCGGCGCGTTCAGTTGTTTTCGAACTATCGACTATGGAGGACGTCGAAGTATTAGCGGCATCAACTCTTTCTTTACTGGGCTTCTACTACTACGCAACTAATCAACAAATACAAACAGTAAAAAAACGACGTCGCCGTAGAAGATGGTGGATGTTATCGATTCATCGAAATTAATCTTGTCTGAATCATCTACTTATCGTAACGTATCTTCTCGAGACGCATTGCAATTCTCCATTGCATTAAAAAAAAAACTAAACAATTCACACTACTCACAACGCAACCGGCACGGCATCGGCAAAACGTTTGTAACCACAGACCAATTAGCTTTTTGTAACCGAATAAAGATCGAACGCGTGTGTAAACACCACGCTAGCTTCCCCCGTGAGCCCCTTTGAATCGTGCCAAAAAAACCGCTTTCGACGCGAGTGCTGCGAATGGCGAGACGAGATGCAAGACGAGCCACGAGCGCACCGATTACATACGCGTCTCTCATAAGTATACTGTACTCTTTGCGCGTCTCGTGGTTCGCCTCGCGGCTCGTCTCGCCGCTCGCGCGAGAGTTGAGGTATAAGAGAATAGATGCTAAGCAATTTAAAAGTAGCTTCTTGTAAAGAATAAGAAGTGAAGAATAATAATAATTTATTTGCAGAAAATAAAGGTGTTACTAGCTGTAAAAGTTGGTGGTACCTAATGTATAGTTATTTTGCATGCAAATAATTTTTACATGAATACTTAATAGGTATTTATTTAATAAGATTTATGTACAAAATATACATAAAAATACCAATTTTGTAATATAATTTTTAACTAAGCAAACAAAACAACAAAATAAAAATAAAAGGTCTTTCACATAAGTATAATATTTCAAAAACACACGCCGCAAAAATATAGAAAACTTATAATAATATAATACTTGTTTCTATATGTTGCAGAAATTCTTGTAAACTTCAAAAAAATATTTAAATGGAAGCTCTTTGTTAAAAATTGTAATGCACCTCTATAGGATAAAAAAAAATATTTATCTTACTAAAATCTTAGTTGCATCTATTGGTCTCTGTTTGGTGTATTTGACACGTTTGAACTTATTATATTTATAACAAGAATTCATTATGTTTCCTCGCAAATACCTTAAACAAATAGGTACACACGGCTACACATCAAGCTATAAATTTCCAGTTTACGCTGACCTCCCATTGTAGGGAAACCCTATACAATGCGAGGTCAGCTTATACTGGAAAAGTATAGCATGATCTGTAGCCGTGCGTACATGCCTGTCAAGGTCAATAGTTTCAGTTTTATACATAAAGGCCTACAAGATTCAAGTGGACCGACATGCTACACCGCTTAAGAGCTCTTACAAATTTATTTTAGACGGTAAATTAATGTCTTATCAATCATTGTCTGTTTAGAGTTTTATCAAAGAAAGTAATACTTTCTGTTTCTTCTATGTTTTTGTCTTTTTTTTTTCTTTTTTTTTTTTGTTAATATTGTCAGGGAGTTTGCTTTTTGTATAATTACGTTTTGTTCTAGATCTTGTTTATTTTTTTAAACATAGTTTATTTGATTCAAGTGATTTTATTACAGATTGCACAACTTGGTGTATTTTATTTTCTATTGCATTTTTAAACCCAGGATTGACAAAAATCGTTTAAAGTTATTTTGACAATAAAAATTAGGCAGGTCAACAGTTGCAGAATGTGAAATGATAGATTGTAAAAATGGTTTGGTTGTCTTTGGACTGATTTGCCCTATCCCCTCGTACTTGTATAAAACTGTATCACGAGCGGATAGTCTTCCTCAACCTTAGAACAACAGAATCCCACAAGGTTCCAGTTACAAGTCACATAGTTAAGCAGATTGGCATGCTGTATAGGTAATTAATAAATCATAGTACAGTTATGATTGAATCTTGTAAATCATATAGATAAAGTAAGAATAGCAAGGGGCCCAACACGCTCCTTTGTGGTACGCCATATTTATTCAGTTTAAATGAGGATCTGCAGACAGTGGATTCAAGATCTACATTTAAATTAGTAACATCAACACATTGCTGTCGGCCTATTAAAATACAGTTTATCCAATCAAGAGCGACACCACGGATAACACATTTTTCACATTTGTTTCGTACGATGCTATGATCCACAAAATCAAATACCTTACTCATTTAAAAAAAACTACTACTATTCTGTGGTCAATTTAGTTATGGTAAATGCTGCTAAAGATGTCTTTTTTTATGCTGAAAACCGTTTTGTTCCTGTTTTAGTAGAATAGGTACAATTGTACTTGTCTAAAAATCGTATTAGTCGGTTGGCGATATCTTTTCAAAGATTTTGGATAACGCAGGAACAATAGTAATAGGGCGATAGTTATTTGCCTCTTTTCGATCACCTTTTTTGAATAATGGCTGTAACTATAGAATGCTTCAAATTCTCTGGAAATATTCGTTGCGACAATGAATTTTCTATAATATTATGGTTTAGAACCGTAGACAGAGGTTTTCTCTGTCTACGTTTAGAACAGAAGCTATGACATGAGCGCAAAACGCAAAATGAGCTTCTTGTCACCAGAAGGCACTGACCTCTATTAAAATACGCCCAGAAGGCCAATTCCCGTAAACGTTCAAAATCAAGTCGCAATCTCATCTCAGCGAAATACAAAATGTCAAAAAAAAATATTGACAGATTGAGACTGAGATTAGAATGCGAACGTTCTTAAAAATACGGGAATTGTCCCTTTGTTGTAACATTAAAAACCCCAGAGGTTTAGTTTTTTTCACAAATTCGCCAATGAAACCGGAACTAAACTCACTGGCAGTTTGGGCCCTTTCAAAGGCCGCCTTTCATTCCGTATCCACTTTTTATTGTTCATACCGTAGACCACTTATAATAGAGGTCAGTGCCGTAGACAGAGACATGTATTTATTTTGGTTAGTGGACCACATATTTCGCTGTCAGTTTCAACTGTCAAAGTAACCACAAACAAAGGTTCTCTTTTGCTTCAATTGCTTCTCTTTAACTTTTAACCTAACCTAAAAATTATCGGGTTTTAAATTTTTATAATAATATGTCTATAATAGCGAATTCCCTTGTGAGAACTAGTTTTTATTCTAATCTACGTATAATAGCACCATATAGAGGCATTTACGTGACTCAAGGTTTGTGATTTTATTCATATTTTTGGGGATTCGTCTTCCTGATGTTTATTTTCCTGACACAGTTTTAAATAATTTTCCGGCATGTGTGTTCAAGGTTTCAAAGGGACCAAGTAATTTAATAAACAAACAAATTGTGGTGTTACTTAAGCTTTTATCTTTCCAGTCAAAAACCTCTATTCGCCTGCCGCGTTAGGAATCGATGGCTTCTTACAAACGAGAAAAAGAGCCAAGGAGCAATTCACCAGTTATGCCGACAAGTTCAGAACTAAGATGAATGAATTCGCGGCATCCCAAGAAAATATGATATTTACAGAAGACTTGAAAAATATGGTACACTTAGCAGAGCCTGCTGACTTGAAACTCATTTTGAGTATGATCCAAAAGTAAGAAACATCTATTATGTATTATACGATGCACAACAGTTTCTAGTAATTTGAATATCTTAATCAGGGGAAAATTAAAAAAAAAAACATAGGTAGGTTTGATCAGAAATTGTTTTTTTTTCTGTCACTACTACAATAGGTACCTACTTTTAATGTGTTTTGTGACATCTAATATTTTAATATAAATAAACCACTACCTATCCATTGAATTTTTCTGGTTCCCAGAACAAGGATAGACTTTTTTTTAAATACTAATCAAGAAAATATAAAAATAATTAGTAGGTAATGGTATATTCACATATGTTACAGGCTGGCGATTTAGTCGCCTGCATCCGGGGGTCATGGCGTCATGGGGGTGATTCTACCCGTCATTCTAAACAACTTTTACTACGAAACAATATATATGAACCAAAATTTTTCAATTCATCAAAGTTTACTTTTGTATAAGTGTTTTTTTTGCTAATTAAATATGAGTTTCATAGCGAAAATTGTTTAAAATGATGGGCAGAATCACCCTCTTGACGGACACTGGAACGCCTGCCTACAGGCATAATAACATCAGAACTTGTAATAAGTCTCATACTGTTGAACAAAAAAAGACCAGAAAACTAACTACTCTCAAATTGTGTTCCAGGTTCAATTCTCAGAACACAGAGTTAAGATTTGGGTCTTATGTCTTTGGACCGGTAGTAATGAGAATGTTCCATTTCCTGGATGCACCAAAAGAAGCACTAGAGGTAAAATATACAGATTTTTGGAACAAATTATTTCAATTAATGATGAACAAAACAGAATTTTAATAAAATTGTGACCAGCATTTTATGTTACGTTATGATTCACAAAATCATTGCAAACAGATAAAAAAAAAAATTGACTTTAGTAAAAATTTATTTCAGTGCTTCTATGACCCAAAGAACGATGGTTTCTTTGACCAGCAAGTGTCCTACCACATTCTGCTTGACCTATTGTATAGTCATGAGATGTATGATGAGATGTGCAATATATTTGACAGGGTACAACAGAAACAAATTAACATGACCAAGTTTCCTAAATATTCTGTGGTAATGATACTGGCAGCATGCTATAAACAGGTGAGTATCATAAAAAAACAAAAATAAACTTTTTTGGAAGTGTGCTTGTGGAATAAACTTTTTTGAACTCTATGCAACAACTCTATTCATAGTCCATGCCACAAGATATTTGCTGGTGACCTTACGAGAGTTTTCAACAATTACATTTTGAATAACATTATTAATTTAATTGAAAAATCATTGTCAAAAATTGACATATAATTAGAGGTATAGTATAAGTATTTAAATAATCAAATCAAAGCACTCAATTTGTAAGTGGCATTACTTCTATACTCCATGGGCATTACAAATTGCCATCCACAGGTATGTTTTCTGATTCACTTGTGTACATTTTCTTCAGAGCATACATACTGCAGTAATAATTCTTATCTGTTATATAAACACTTGAGTATAATTATAGAGGAAACACAAATTACATAAACTGCAGTAGTAGTAGTATAAATGTACTTGCAGTATTGTTACAACTTGATGCAACAATTATGAATGCAACCATAAATAATAGCATGACATTTTCAATTTCAGAACACACCAAAAAGTTTAGAGTATGCCTCAAAACTATGGTCTGATATGGCCAGCGCTGGGACTGTGCCAGTCAGAAGAGCATGTACATTTTTTGCAGGTTTGTACATTTTAGACCTACAAAGTTTTTACTTATGTAATATGTTAGTATAAGGTATTATACCGCGCGCCGTCGTTGCTTGTTGCTTGTGTTTAAGACTCGTGAGGGAACATTACTAAACTTGTTGTTGGGATCTCGTTTTACGTAATTTTATTGTAATTATAGTCTAACGTCTAGAATGGCACGGTTGGCGCAGTGGTTAAGCGATTGACTGCTGCGTTGCGTGTCGCGGGATAAATTCCCGCACGGAACAAATATTTGTATGACCTGCAAGTAGTGGTTCTGGGTCTGGCTGTTTGTGTATGTGAGTTGAAAAGTTTGTAAATTCACCCACAATACAGGAGATATTCCTAGTGTGGGGCAACATTTAAAAAAAAAGTCTACATTTACTTAGGTATCTATTATTTAAAATATGTAATATGTATAGAACTTTTTGTTTTGCATCCTCGTCAATGTTAAAAAATATATAAATAATTAAATAAAATTACGATACTTTTTCAATAATTAATACATACTTGTTTATTTAAGTTCGACAGTATTTCAGAATACACCACTTTCAAAGAACAGAATCGCCCCGTTGCGTATGTAGTAGGCAGTGTCGCACGACTATGTCACTGTGTGCGTGCGTGTCGACGACCGGCGCGGCGGCAGGCCTCGCCCACGCCACGTAACTGCGCGGCGCGCGGTGCGCGCGGCTAGCAATAGCCTAGTTAGGTTAGGTTTTTAAGTGATAATTTTGTTTAGTTTAGTAGGTACCTGATAACCAGTGCTCGGTTATCAGGTACCTATTATAGGTGTTTTTGGCGTAGTTAAAAATTTGAAATCAACTTATTTACACCAATTGATTTAACTATCTACGTATTTACCAATGATTGTCTATGTGCAAATAAATAAATTACCTAAGCTAGCCGGAGGTATTGTTCGAAGAGTCCACTTCACGTTCTAGACACAGTCTAGCACGACGGCGGCGGCGTCGCAGAAAGCGATAAGACCGCCCATTGTATATTTTGTATTGTCTCATTTATTTTATGTATTTTGTGGTGTACACACAGCAGCAGGTCAAGTTACCACAAACTGTAAAATTTTGTCATTCGATTTTGAACTTAATCTTCAGCATTTTAAGGTTTAAAATCATTTGGAGAAATTTGACAGTTTCGTATAAACTGATGTACAAAAATGAATATATAATGTTTTTATTTTTATTTATAGCTTTGGCTTTGAAACAAGGAGCTCCACACATAGCCATGGAATCAATATCGTCGCAAAAACAGCATTATGTTACTATCAGGAATATAAAGGTAGGTGCTCACATCAATATAAGTGCATCATGCAATAGTAATTTATTTACATTCATCTATAGATAATTTTGGATGCTTTTATGTTCAACAGGCTATGGCATTAGCAGATATGGGCAGAGTGGAAGATACGATGCCCTTATTGAGGACAGTGTTGGACATTGAAAGCCCTTTGCAAAAGGATAAACACACATTCTTTGAAGAAACTGTATGTTACTTTTTACTTATTTTTATTTAAATCTAAATTTTAAACCTAAATGAGTTCAATCTTTTTTCAGGTCTTAAGAGTACGACAAGCTGTAGAAAAAAGTAATAACAAAGATATGCAAAAAGAATTTGAAGATATTGAGAAAGCTTTGAAAGATAGAGGACTTATTGATAGCAATAATGTAAGCATCAATCTAAAATGTAGTTATTGCATGTTCTTATAGAGAGCTAAATACTAGTTGGACTTAACGATTATTTAGAGGAGCTCGTGGCTAAATGATAACTGTCGCATGGGTCGATAAAAGGTTAAGTTACGCTTGCCGCGGTCGGTTCGTGGATGGGTGTGTCCATTACATATCGAAACCCATGCGTGCCTCGGAAAGTACGTTAAGCCATTGGTCGCGGTTGTCATTCGTAGATCTTTGACTGTCGTTACGCGTAGTCAGAAGCCCAAGTCTGACACCGGTCTCACCAAGGGGTATCGTGTTACCTAGGAACTGGGTTGTGGAGGTCAGACAGGCATTTGCCCCATGTAAAATACTCGTATTCAGTTGCATCCGGTTAGACTGGAAGCCGACCTCTAAATGGTTGGGATAAGGCTAGGCAGATTGGTATTGGATTGGTTGATTATTTTAATAGCTAATATTTATTGTAACAAAAAATATTATTTTCCTTTCGTTTTTAGTCCCTGGATCTGCTGCTCAACTCTGAGATACAAAAACAAAAACCTATGGACCCATCACTCCAATCACGGGGTCCTTTCCCATTCAAGAGACCACAATTGGGACCACGTCAGAAGAAAAGAATCGTATAGTATTTAGTACTACCCACTTTGATCAACAATGGCACTAGGTTATGGATTAGAAACAAAAACTAATCGCTCAAGTTGCCACGATTGCCTATAGCTTGAATATAAACCTTAACAATCAAACAAAGTTTATTATCGTTTGTAATGTATTTACTACTTCGACAGAAAAGTAAATTTTATTTTTAAAACAAGAACGAATATATTTATGGAACATAAAACATAATTTCTAAGCAATAAGGCACACTATGTTGCAAAATAAGACCAAAACATTATTTTTGTGGTCTTTTTTTTCCGGCCGTTTTTGATGCGCTCATCGGAAATCTACAAGTACGATTGTTGATCGAAGACTACCAAAGTACTTATTTAGTACCGAGGCATTTGACACATTAAAAAGTAGCTTGTTATTAGATTAATTGTTTGTACATAGTTGTTTTGAGATTGTGTGAATGAAATGCAATAAAGTTATTAAAGAATCAGCGTCCCAACTGTCTATCTCACTGTCACAATACCTTTTATTTTAAAGGCGAATGGGGAGCTCCAACGTAATATTTTTAAAAATTCGTCTGCTCGCAATCTCAAAAAACGCAATGAATATTGTTGAATTATTGTCAGATTAAAAGGTATAAGTGGTACGAAATTAGGCTGCAGGAGTCGCTAATTTATAATTTATTTCGCCTTTGTTAATAAGGCGCTTAAAACTGAATACCTACTTTATAAAATGCCGAGGTGTTTCTAATTTATAAGATAGTTAATTAGAATCGCTTACTGGCAAGGCAGACTTCATGATAAAACTGCTAAATAAAAAAAAATGTATTGATTTGATACAAAGTATAGGTTTTATTAACCTGAATGTCTGTATGTTGAGTCAATGATAAATACAATAAATTATAAAATAAGTTTGTGTTAAATTTTTTCCAATATTTGCCCCTTTTTTTATTTATTTATTTAACCATTTATGTACACACCTATATAAACAGACAAGAAGAAAATAACAGAAAAATAGGTACAAAGGTGATGCTTATTTCTAATGAAATCTCTTCCAGCATACCTGCGATAGGATTAGAGATGTAGACAGCGTGTGTAAGAGTAAAAGAGAAAATAAAATACATAAAATCAAAAACAATTCACTTAATAAAATAAAACAAATAATATGAGAATATACATACATACATACTTCTAAAATAAATAACACTAGAATATTAATATATACGCAACTATGACGAAGTGGAAAGATAGTGTTCTTTCACTCTTCTTTTAAAAACTGCAACAGTTTGGCAGTCCCTAATGTCAGGCGGAAGTGAATAATTCCACAACCGCACCGCGTGCACAGTGAAGGAGTAGGAGTAAAAGTCGGTGGAGTGGGGAGGGGACTTAAGGAGGTTTCTAAGATGCGACCTGCAAGGCGCATCTGAAGGTCGGGCGTAGGAAAAACGCTCCCGCAGATAGGATGGCGTTTTAGGGTTGTGAAGGAGGTTGAATAGCAGACACAATATCCGAGAGTTCCTGCGAAGTCGAATGGGGAGCCACTTGAGTATCTTGCGAAAGTTGGAATCGTGATCATACTTTTTAAGGTTGAAAACAAAACGAATACATATACATTCAGTCAAAAAAGTATCGGGAATGGATGATTTGTTTATGGTTCCAAATTCAAATTTTTGTTTTTTTGTAGTTGTTAGATTGGCACAACTGTTTTCCATTTTGGCGCGGAGTTTGAGTTGTATTGTGCGTTTCACGAAAGAATTCCCTTCGCCGTTATATTGGCACACCTGACTGTCAAGAACGTCAAACGCTAGACGCATCGTAGGCTTTGTTGAGTTTTTCCAAGATTTATAGTTGTTTTACGGTTTTAATCACGCCGAAGACACTTAAAAGTGGCGAAAGAGAGTTGGTGTTGAAAGTCAAAACGTTTTGTGAGAGTGAAAAACGTAACAAAGCGCCAATAATTCCATTAGAATGTGTGAGACTTCGCGTCGCCGCCATAAAATAGGGTTGCCATTGCCAGAACTAGATGCTCCCTAGTCCCCGCTGCTACCCCGTAGGTGCCTACCTACACCTTTTAAAATAATGACCATAAAGAACCACCTATCTACGAAGTCGATTCATTGTTAAAAGAACACGGTCATAAAGTTGTAAGACTTCCCCCTTATCATTGTGACCTGAATCCAATCGAACTCATATGGAGTCTTTTGTAAAGGCGGATTGCTGAAAAAAACGTGGGTCAGGAAGCAAAAAATATTGTAAAAATAACTGAAGAGGCAATTTGCAGTAGCACGCCAGAAGAGTGGATAAAAGAATGCAGCCACGTAGAAACCATAGAAGATAAGTACTTCAACAATGGAGTAACTGTTGATAACAAAATAGATCGATTTATAATAGAAGTAGGAGATGACTAGATATACTATAGGAGATACTGCAGACGATAGTGACCCTGGAGATAGTGCTATATCGGGTGTAGGTCCTTTGGAGGAGCACAGTTATTTTAAAAAGTAATTTTGTTGTTAATCATTACAGCCTATAAGAAGTTTCGCAAATAAATAATTATTATGGTTATATTTTAAGAGTTTAATTTTATGAATACTTATCTTTACACGTAAGGTATAATTTTCTATAGACCTTTGTTGAAAGGTGACCAAACAAAAAGAACAACCAAAATAAATTTTCGTTTTCAATTTATACTGATTTATTGGGTAATATAATTTTCACAGCCTGGCAGCACTCATTTAAGCGCTACCAACATTACAGCGAAGGGACTTCTTTGATGAAACGCACTATATCTGTTATTTATATTAAATACAGTGCTGGTTTTAGTAATATCATATATAGTGTGTATTGCGAATTTCATAATGGACAAAAATATCGAACAAAGAGTTTGTCTTAAATTTTGCATCGCCAATGGAATTTCGTGTTCGGAGGAGTCACTGAAAATGTTACAGAAGGCTTACGGTGAATCGACTTTATCAAAAACTCGTGCTTATGAGTGGTTCAAAGCGTTCAAAAGCGGTCGAGATGTGATGGAAGATTTGCCTCGCTCTGGTAGGCCGTCAACGTACGTAACGTTAACTGAAGTTAACATCGCAAAAGTGAAGGAAATAGTGACTGAAAATCCCCATTCAACTCTGAGAGAGATAGCCGCCGAACTTTCTGTATCTCACGAGTCGATCCGTACCATTTTAACTAATCATTTGGGTATGAAACATGTTGCTGCTCGGCTAGTCCCAAAAGATCTGAATTTTCTCCAAAAACTCAATCGCATGAAAGTCGCTGAGGACATGCTGGAACGAGTCAGTTCGGACCCAACATTCATGAAACGCATTGTTACTGGTGACGAGACGTGGGTTTACGAGTTTGACATGCAAACTAGTCAACAAGCTTCGGAGTGGCGCCTTCCAACTGAACCGAAACCGAAAAAACCACGCCAAAGTCGATCAAAAGTCAAAGTCATGTTGACTGTTTTCTTTGACTATCGCGGTGTTGTGCACTCTGAATTCTTACCGGAAGGTCTAACGGTAAATAAATAATATTATTTGAGCGTTATGCGGCGTTTAAGAGAGCAAATTCGACGAAAAAGGCCAGATTTGTGGAAAGAAAATTCTTGGATTTTGCACCACGACAATGCGCCTTCGCACAAGGCTATCATTGTGAACGAATTTTTAACCAAACACTCAACAAATACCATCCAGCAACCACCATATTCACCAGATATGGCTCCTGCTGACATTTTTCTTTTTCCTAAACTCAAATTACCACTTCGTGGCACCCGTTTTCAATCGATAGAAGACATAAAGGAGAATTCGCGGCGAGAACTGAACTCAATTCCGGAAGCAGCGTTTAAAAAATGTTCTGATGAATGGATTATTCGTTGGCGCAAGTGTATCGTTTCTAATAGAGCATACTTTGAAGGTGATAAAATAAATTTGGATGAATAACAGACATTTTGTGTATTATTGATCTTTTCCCGGTACTTTCTTGACAGAGTAGTATTGTACAAACGCTAAAGTTTATTCAAAAGCTCCTCGGTGGCATCCAAATAACAGAAATTTAATTGAGTGTGGGAATTTGTCAAATAACTTCTCCCGCTCTGGGCGGAGCGGGAGGGCTCCCGCTCCGCCCAGAGCGGGAGAAGTTATTTATGTCAGACTCTGACTAAAAACCCACCCGTGTTCCTTCAGTTGCCTGTGCCAGGGGCCACGATAACCCTTTCGGACTTTCCCGCAACCCTGGAAGGCATCGGCCCTAGCGGACCCCGTCATTGGTGCTGACATCTCTTTGAGACGCGCGTGGAACACAACGCGCCGTCGACCCGGGCCTGGTCCTTATCGGACGGCGAGCTACCCATTGCTCGCTGTCCGCAAGCCCGCGCCTACGTTGGCCGGGAATCGGACGCCCAGGGCGTCTCCTGCGGCGACTAGGGGCGTGAGGGCGCGAATTTTGCCTCTTCCTCACGCGTTCCGCCTCCTCATTCGCTAGCATTACTGCTTCGCAGAAGGAGGTGACGGCTTCCCATGCCCTCTCGTTCCGTACCACGGCCTAGACCAGGGCCGGACGCGAGAGATCGCCACCACCAATCGCCTGCACGAGGACACGGCGGTGCTCCGCCCAAGCCGGGCAGACCTCCACCGTATGCTCCACCGTGTCCTCCGGGCGATCCACTCAATGGTGACACCCGGGCGTTTCCTCCCGCCGCAAGGAACCTCCCGAAACAACCGTGTCCGGTGAGGACCTGCGTCAGGCGGAAGGTGAGGACGCCGTGGCGCCTCTCTAGCCACTCCTCAAAGAGGGGACTTAGATATCGCCGCAATCGTGGCGTGCCCAATATTATAGTCATTTGCATAAGTGTAAACTTCCACTAGACCACGATAAGGTAAAAGTAAAATTTTCAACTTTATTTCAACTTAATTGATATTTACTTACCTGAATTTTTTTCAGGTAAATATCAATCAGTGATAACGTGTGAATAGTGCCGCTGCAGCTTCTTGCAGTTGCGTTGTCGTAACTATACAATTTCGAAGTGGTTGCGTTGTCGCTAGTGGTTGCTAGAGCCGTGTTAAAGACTGCTCCAGGCGCCTAAACTATCTTGAAGATGTCAGAGAATGAAGTCGTGTGTAGGGGCGTAGCTACCGCCGTTTCAGCCATATCAATGTCACGGGGCCCTAAGCTACAAGGCCCCCCTTGACGCGACGACGCGACCTGTGGAAGCAAAAAATTATTTACACTAGCTGTGCCCAGCGGTTTCACCCGCATAAGGGAATATCGAGATAAAAAAAGTATCCTGTGTCCGAATCCAGCCGGTCGATTCTGTAACAATCTCACCGTGATAAATTAGGTGAAGTGAGCTATCACTCCACCTGATGCTAGGGATTGACACTATCGACAACTAACTTCAAGCTCATTTCACATAAGTGTTCACGGTTAGATTATTACAGAATAGCTCGGCAGGTCATGGTCTACCCATGTTCAAATACGATTCGCCGTGTTCGCGTGAAAGCGTTATAAACAAACATAAAAAATCAAATCTTTTCTGTTTATAATATTAAGGTAGTTTAGAAAACCTCAAATTATTTTTGAAAAGAGGCCCCTAATGAATAGATTGTACCTACCTAATGAAAATTAAAAACCAAAGCCTGATCCGTGCGCCCCTACACAATATGATTTTTTAAACACTCCGATATTTTTTATTTTAACTTTGCCGTAAGTAATAAATTTCCTATGTGATTGAGTACCTTTAAAGTTTAAACCTAGGTAAGCTGTTAGTAACCCAATATCACCATCAGTCACCATGTAGACGTTACCTATTTTATTTTGCATTCTTGAGAACACGCCAGCTTGTATGTACTTTTAACTATTATTTTTCTTCTGTAGGTAGATACCGTCAAACGGGGTGAATAGGGACGCAGGGGTGAATCGGGACGAAACTTCGAACGGGATTTTAACATTGAAATAATAAAGTTTGTTGCCAAAAAGGACGCTAATACTGTGTTTACTGTATTATAATTAACGAATAAGTGCCTTTGTTGGCAACAAACTATATTATTTCAACGTTAAAACCCATTTTAAAGTTTCGTCCCGATTCACCCCTGCATACCTATTCACCCCGTTTGAAGGTACCTATGCGAATTTTGGAATTCCCTTTTTCTGTAACCTTAAAATACCTAAAATTCTGAGTTTCAGAATCCGACACTTGACCAGTGGCGAAGGTAGTCCTAAGCGGTAAAAAGGACCAAATTTTGATACAGGAATATCAAAATTTGTTGGGGGTCCTTTTTACCCGACTACATTGAAGCTACAAAAGAGTGAATTGTTTTTTTTACATGCTGATTATGAAGGTCAAGGTGTCAATGCTGTCATTATGATCTTACTAAGAGAATACAAGAGCGAGCTAAGCGAGCTACAAATTTGGAGCATTCTGACTCGGATCCGGTTTTATCAAAGAGCGGAAATTGGAGCATTCTGGACCATTCTGGCAAGGTTAAGTTTTCATTGTAATTTTGCTAAGAAAATGCAAGAGCAAGCGAGATGAGCTAGAAAATTGGAGCATCCTAGCGCGGATAGGTACCTACCTACTAGATAAAGCTGTCATTGTGTTTTTTTTGGAGCATTCTGATGAGATACTTATCAAACATTTCATTTAGTATTTTATACGTCAATACGGATACTTACATAAAACGATACGTTTATAATAGAATACTTACTAGAAATAATTTATTTATTTATTTATTTATATATTCTTTATTGTACACCACAAAAAACATAACAACAAAAATTAAACTGAACACTACTTAATATACAATGGGCGGCCTTATCGCTTTCTGCGATCTCTTCCAGGCAACCTTGGAATGGACAGAGATTTTCCTGGACATAAAATGGGGATGTGTTGGTGCAAATAATAAGTATGTATACAATACACTAAAATAGATACACATATATACATATCCTAAATAATAGATACACTTATATACATATCCTAAATAATATATACATAAATACGTACATACTAAATTTATAAGCAACGAAAATAAATGAAGACTATAGATAATTACAATTATGAGAACACGATCACAACGACAAGTAATGTTACCTAGTCAGGTCTTTCTGACTGTGGTACACATCAATCATTTCATTTAGTATTCTTTAAATCAATATACGGATACATAAAATTATTGGGTTATACTTAATAGAATACTAAAAATAATTTTCTTCTTTTCTTTCGTTAATCTCTTCCAAAACTCTCATATAGAGAAACTGGAAAAAAAAAAGTTATAATACATACGCGCGCGTGTTCTAAAGAATGCTAAATAAAATTAAACAATCATTACCTATTAAAGGATCACATGGTGATACAGCTTACCTAGAATGAAAGGCACACAATCACCGAGGAAAGAGAGCGTTTCCAGCAAAAAAAAAAAAACTTTAATGAATTTGTGGAGATTGAATCAGGTTTTGCCTCGGGCGGCGTACTTACGTTTCCTTGTGCAATAGAAGGCAGTACTGCCTTGGAACACGCACGGGTTTTTTTACGCTAACACCCTTTCCAAATCAGAGTTCAATTTTAAGTCTAAACTAAGCGCCACCAATCCGTGTTTGTTCGGGGGCATTTTTGTGTTTGATGAAAGTCCAAGAAAATTCAAACAGTCTTCAATTTTTTATTAGGACAAAATCTACATTCAAAGATGTATGGGTATATCGAGTAAGTTAGGTACATATAGTAAAGCAATCAATGTAGATAGGTACATGAAAAAATGATATTGAAGTAACCCTCTGTGAATGTAATGTTGTAGTATATTACGCTTTTGCAACCGGCTAGCGGCTTTTGACCGGCTCCATGGGACAATGGCCGAGACCATAGCTATTTTTAAACTGGAAGACCTATACAAACCGTCAATTTCATCGGAGTAGAATCGAGCACCATCAAAATAACGTCATTATTTGATTAACAATATGAAGTAATTTTATAAAATCAATGTTTTTTGGCAGGAGGCTCATTATCATTAATATTTGATGCAATATTGTGAACACGTTTTCTTTTTATAGTTTCTGACTTGGTTAGTCGTCCTTCCATTGGATCCTTCCACTGCATGGTAGACCTCTTTCTTTGCGGCGAGCGATCGATGTTGGTTGTACATTAATCTTTCAAGATCTCCGTCGAAAATTTTTTTCCACAATAAATGATATTATGGGAGTAGGTATAATATCATTTAAAGTAGAAAAAAATTTAGCTTCGATAAATCAGATTCAAACTTTTTAAGAATGTTTGAATACGCAGAATTTGAATCCTTTTCCAATATAGCTACCAGTAATTCTTTGCCACTGGGCTTTAACATTTTGAACGGCATTATCAAAATTTTAATTGCTGATAGTTACACTGTTTTCCGCTCGATTTATTGGAAGTTCAAAAGTGTCTGGTACCTCATCATCTGTTGTAGCTTGTAATAGAGTCAGTTTGACTGTTTTAATTATTTTTCCTTGACACACATGTAATATTCTCAAAGAATGACGGTGAAAACTGGTCACCCAGAGCGATTTTTGCAAATTGTTGGCGATCATAGTCATTCAAATTTAGCGATGTGGTAAGTAGGTACAATCCCATGTTTTCTTTCTGCAACACGAGAGGTGTTTACAAAATCGGCCCACAGCTCCATATGGACAGTCACGTCATGTTGCCATTTCACAGTCAACAACGTACAGATCAGTCTTCTCTTTCACGAAATAGGTAGGTAATTTCATACATGTGTACCTACAATAACTTCAATACTGCTACTTGCTTGGCAAATTTTTTCATATGCTAACGTAAGATTTCTTGCTCTCCCATTGGCAAACTGAATCAACCTTTTCTTGTGGTATGATTCAAAGGTATTCGCGATAAAGTCCACTAACGCGAACATAAGTATTGAAAACTTTACAGCGCTGCAGTCCTACGTCTTTAAAAATTCTTAATGGGGTTTCACAGTAATTGTAGATGTGTTATTCCCTCCTGTTAGAATATCAGATCGATATGCTAAACACCACTCTTCACGCCATCCCCATAAATTAGTGAAATGTTTTTCAAAGTTTTAATTTTTCTTAATATTCTCCTCAATTGGTAAATCAGACATTATAATTTCGGCTTCTAGCATTGTATTGGCATACATTACAGTACAAAATTTCGTCATAACTGATTTATTCATTTAACAATTCGCATTGTGTTCGAGTGATGTAGTAGATACCTACATTAATTATTAAAGCTAAAAAATAAAATTAATTTCAAACAGTAAATTACTTACACTAAAAATAATTGATAACATATGATAAATATTAAGTCAACAGGTTTTAAATATTTACTATATAAATAATTATTATTGCCTATCTTCTTTAATAACGTCATGTTCGTTTTGCCACAACCAACGCCAAAGAGCTTGATTTACATGAAATATGGAAAGAAGTAATCTGCTGTTCGGAAGTACTGTTCGTAAGGCATTCCTTTCTGCGCTTTTGTCATCAGTCATAATGATTTTTGGTTGAAAAGCCTTCTGGCAAGTCTCCTCTAAATACTCTTTTGCAGATTGAAAAGAATGTGTATAATTTTCTTAAGATTGACTTGTATGTAAGATGACAACAATAGGGAATGCACCAATTTTCGTTGCAGCAAAGATAAATGTAATACAGGTAATTGCTTGATCACAGGATCCACTTGTATCAATAAACACCATTTCATCAGCCAAACCGGCCATGAACAGTGTTTGCATAATAGGTGTTATTATAACACACACAGTTGGTTCTTCTTTGAAAAATATATATTTTATCTTAGACAACTCAATCTTCGTTCGCTTTAAAACTTCAATTATATCTCCGATGTCTCGCGTCCCGTAGGTTCGATGGCGGCATTGTTCATACAGATGAGTAACTTTTTGCGCTTTAGATAAAGTGATGTAAGCATTCTTCTCACATTCTTCTATAATTGCTATTTCATGATACAATTTTGCTGCTGCAGCTGTCACCCCACCTTCAAAATACGATTCAAATTGCTTTTTTCGTGTCTTCGGAGCAACGCAGTAGGCTCAATGCTTGGGCGACATTGACTCGGTGGGAATGATTATAAAATCAAAATCATCAAAAGTCATTTATTAAAACCAGACTGAGAATCAGCACTTTTTGAACGTCAAAATTACATAAGACAGTCCCCTCAAAACGCCCGCCCTTCACCACTTCCTAGTGCTTTAGCTGGGAAGAAGAAGTGGCGGAACAAACTCCCCAGCACCACTGCTGTCGGTTCAGTTAGAAGAACTGGACTACACAGTACTATACACGAAACATTAAATAAAATTATTTGCCATATGTCAGCTAGCACACGCCAATATTGAAAACTATACTCAAGCAGAAAAAAATAAAAACAAAAACGTAAACAGAACGTAATACACAATAAAAGCCTCCAGGCATAAAGGGCGAGCCCGCAACATTTGCAATGCTGCATTATGTTTATATATGTAGCTGTAACTTGAAGTCACAAATGATAAACTAGGACCTTCGTAGTAAAATAAAGAAACAGTTAATTACTAATAACAATAACAAAACCATAGTCAGCAAGATGACCTGTCACTACAAGCAGCACCCGTTCTTGTGAACGGGTGCTGCTTGTAGATCTTTGCGTTATGCTTGTGCATAACGCAAAGATCTGCCACTACCCCCCTCGCCATATTTGAGAGAAGGAGGCAACCCGACCCCCGACGCTACCGCAAGCATTGACATCTAAGGGAGCATGACGAACTTGCTGCCGGTTGCTCAAAAGAATAATATGATCAATTGTCGTGGTCGTTAGCTAACCATATTTGCAATACAACTCATTAAAAAAACGTTGAAATGAGTACATTATGTCAATAATAAATAGAAATTTAATTAAACTAAATTGACTAATATAGTCAAATAAAATAAACAATTATATAAACTCACATAACTTGTCAGTAGGTAAGCTAATTCTGGAGAAAGAACAAACATTTTCTTGAGTTAATCACAGCGACCAACTATTTTTATCGTTTAAGGGGACTACATGACCTAAACGCAAGTTTTATAAAATGCCTAAAAGTATATGATTCACTGCAGTAAACAAAATCAGAAAAATATATGATATTCTTCAGGATATATGCTAGTTAGATAGTGTGTTGAAAACATAATACAACCAATTTGGTACGATAGAAAAAACTCACGAAGATACCTCTAAAAATTTCTTTTAATGATTAAAAACCATACTAATAACATGCAATCATTTTGTTTTTTTTTCAGATTGTTCTTCCAGCAACATATTAACGTGATAGTGTTTTAATTTTTTAGTCCAATCAATAGATTTTTTGTAGAGAATTGATATTGATGATATTTTGCAATAAATTACCAGCTTTGTGTCATCGCGCTTCTCTTTCTTTTCTATGCAGTCCGACATTGACCGTGCTTTAGCTGTTGTCAGCCCCTTAAGTAATCGTTGTTGTATTACTTTAGCTTTAAACGCATCAAAAGGCAAATCTAACAAAGAAGAGGGAAGCTTGTTATAAAAGTTTAATACCAAGCCCAACAAATGAGTTATGGACCTTATGAAGCCAATGAAAGGGAGCATGTAGTTTGTCCTTGTTTCTAGTGTGGTACCTACAGTTTTATCTCTGTTAGAACATTCAATCCCCGTTTCATTGGTGGTGATTTTTTTTTGTACTCGTACAATTATAGTTTCTAATCACACCTTTCTTTTTATCTTTGGTTTTGTTCCTTTCTGAAAGATGACAAATAAATACTTTTCTGAAATCATATCGTATCTGCTGCGAATATCGTCTCAACATAATCCAATTTGTTTGAGTGGAATCCTAAAAAAAATTCAATGAAATAACTTCACTATATTTGTTGTAATCACCTTCACAAGATAAACAGAATTGAATTTTACATTGGTTTATTTATCATCGTCACCATCATATTTTACGACTTCAAAATTGTTCACAATACCACTAAGTATGTTTTTTAATAGTTCCATATTAATCGAAAGCACACTATAAACATAACTTCAAAATGTTCTAATAGTAAATTACACTTTGCTTGTAATTATACTTATAACACCATCACAAGATAAAGTTACATAATGTAAGTAGTAGTACTATTTAATTATTTGAAACCACTCTAATCTCAAACGCTGCACGGTGGAAAAACAAACTAATACGACGAATTTTAATACCACACACACACAAAAGTAAAAGAAAAAAAGAGCGAAATTAGTGATTGAAAATTTATTGCCACCGATGTCAAAGGAAAAATAAAAACTGGCCTAAGAAAAGTTGGTGCAATGGAAAATCGACAGAAAGTTGGTCTTTATCGGAAAACGTTTTTCTAGCTTATTTTAACGACCTTTCAAAGAAAATGAAGCTCTCATCTCTCTGGAATACCTACTCCATGGTTTTGGTGAAGCACAATTAGAACATAAAAGACTATCACAACCTGACGGGTATGCTGAAAAGACAGTCAGAGCGATATAAGTAATGAAGTTATATAACCTCATTGGATATAGTGAATGAATTAATGAATGAAATGCACCGATACCAGCGTAGTTTGACCAGACTCGATTAATCGAATGAACCCCAAGATTTGCACTAACCCCTGAAGCCTCATGCTTCATGGTGCTACCAAAATCATTGCATATCAAGGAGTAGACCGGGTTTAATGGTACGGAAGACGTGCCCTTGACAAGAAGGATTGCGAACCGTACCGGATATGCATGCTAGAGTAGGCATTGGACTAATTATGAGACGAGTGATATTTATCTATGGGAGGGTATCTTTTAACGACGTCGCAGCCGGGTTGATTCAGGTCGAGCTTCACCAATGAATCTTTTGACGGGATTCAACTGATTTCTCGGATTTTTTCTATGTCATTGCTCTGCTATGTGATAAATGTTGCTGTTTTCACTTTCCAATGTCTTCATCTGTGGTCTCGCTACTAACCGTTTCCGGTTTTTGTTAATCTCATTAGCAGCATTCTTGATTACCGCCGTGTCCATCCAAAAATCTCTGGCAAAAGTCTCGCCATTCACAGGCTCCGATGAGCTGTCGGCAGCCGAGCGTCCAGGGCGCGGTCGGCTTTCGCCTCGTTGCCCACGTTCAGCTCAAACGCGGTAGAAGTTCGACACTTTCACGGCACAATTATACCAATTGTAAAAGCCTTTGTTTGTAGGGTGTTACAAAGTAGAGTGTATACTCGGACCCGAGCCAGCTAAGTTTGACATGATTGTAAAGCGTGTAGCTTTAATACTAACTTTTGGAAATAACACTTTTATTTTATAGATATGACGGCTCTTGAACAAAAATCTGGAAAACAGTCGCTCACCTTGCCCTCAAACCTGTATTGAACCCTATATAATCAGATAGCCGACTTCATAAGACTTGAATTTCAAAGACATAGAGAGAGAGAGCTCTTAGCTCGAGCCTTGTAGAACTTTGATGCGTAATTTCTGAGATATCGGAGATGTGGTGAACGAGGAGAAATCTCGCGATTTCAGTTAGACAACGGTTGAAGGGCAGCGCGTATTTGTTTACATACTGGACACAGCATCGAAGGCAATTGCCCGAAATATGAGGAACGATCTCACCAGATTGGCCAGCTTGGGGTCTCCGTGCTCCTTGAGCGAAGGCTGGAGATCAGGAACACATGTATGCCACTTTTGCATCGTTTAACATTATTTTAATTTGCGACACAGAGGCACAGACACACAAACAATTGAAACAACAAACAAATGATACAACGTTAAACTCGCAACACTAAAACACCACAAAGGCGGACGCGTCTGTCTCGCTCGACGGTCGGGCTGTCCTTATACAGAGTTGATATGACAGATGACAGAGGGGCATTAAATTACACTACGTACGTACGTTTAGTATTAATTGACGTGTAAAAGTGTTTGTAAAAACCTACTTACAGAAATAAAATCATTTATCATTTAATTCAATATGGTATAAAAATAAAAAGTACCAACATTGTTTTTTTTTAAACAAACTAAATAGCTTACAAATCAGAGTAAAAATCAACCACCCTTTGTAATGAAAGTGCAAGTGTGTGTGTATTTGTTGCCATCTTTTTAGCGAAAATATTTGGTTATGCCTACTTGTGACTTGCGTCAGAGCGGCAACAACGCATCGTAGGTTATACTCAGATTTATAATTTTAAGGTGCATGACCTATGCGTATAGACATAATCAGCTGTTAGGAAAGGTACATCGTGTTCAAACGGGACAAAAAATTAAAAAATCATTTGCGACTAAACTACTGTTCCTATTTAATTGATTTTTGGTACAGAGCTTGAAAATGGTACCTAGTATAGGCAGTTTAAAGGAAAGCCCCTCTGTCGTATCAACTCTGTATAACTTCGTTGGATATAAGTGTAAAAATCAAACGTCTTGATAAGACAAAATGTAGCCTTTATTCCAGGTTGTCTATTAAGGGCTTTAATGCTGATCGCGCTGTGTTGGCCTGGAGCTACGCTTTCGGCCATTATCAGCGCTGCCAGCAACGCAGCACTATTTATATCGTCGCATTTCTGACACAAGAACAATAATTCAGATTTTTGTCACTCTTCTGGAAAAATTCCTTTGACAAAAGAGCAGTGGTAGATGTCGACTAAAGGCGTAGCCAGCACATTAGCACACCGTTTTAAAAAATAAGGATGTAATGAATCAAGACCTGCACCTTTTGTATGTACCTTCTTATCAAGCTGATTCATTTCCTTACAGTGAACTATGGATACGAGTATACTGCAACACAAAGATTTGCTGTAGGTAATCAAAGCTTGGGAATCTTCAATGGTATACAGAGAATAAGTGCAAAAAGAATAGATTGGCAATATTGGTACCACTTTCACCATCATTCCCTTAAGATGCATACGTTCAGGATATGAGGAGTTATTGTTGGTTATTGTTGTCTACCTATAATAGACTGAAATTCAATCCTATTCATGAGCATAATACATATAATTCCTATTATCTGGCCTACTCGACGCAGTAGGCTGGATTAAACTAAACTATACCCAACAGATGTAGGTACCTACTACATAATATGGATAGCTGAACACAGCCAATGCTAACAATAGATCAATCAGCGGTCTGGACAATGCGAACAAATGCCAACCTCATCAATCAGTTGAGCTCCTTGATTTAAATCAATCTTACTATTACTACGCAATCAAAATATGAATGACACAAAATATGATGAAACAAATGGAGAGCTGGTCTTGGTCTAATTCGGTCCTACCAAGCTCACCTAAAGCTCAGCTCATTCTATACAATTCTAAGCAGGGGCGCCGACTTTTAGAGCCCCCGAGCACCCAAGGAATCGGCGCCCCTGCAAAGCCTGTCAGGCACATCCCTGGGGAGACTCTAAAGACAACCCATCGATTATCGACGACGCTATATGGGCGATTTAGGGGCGATGCTTCATTTGACTTAAATATTACGAAAGATAACCCATTATCAAGTGCAAAAAAGGTGCCAAATAATTTTGTCTTACCTATTATAGTATTTTGATCGCATAGAAAGTAAAACCCACGGTTCGTGTTTAGAACTCTAGAATGGACGCCGTGTAAAAAGCATCAAGTTGTTTTTCTGGGGATCAACGTGTAATCGTGACGAAGCCGTTACGAGCGTGCTCGTTTTATTTTTGGCCAGATTAATGTTTCAACAATTTAATTTTGGATTGCAATTGTGCCTATTTTTCGTAGAGTCCCCATTTTAGGGTCTGAAATGGCAATGGGCGTTCCTCAAGGTTCGATATTGGGTCCATTCCTCTTTTTAGTTTATACTAATGATTTACCCCAATTACTTCAAAATCAACCGAAGATGGTGTTATTTGCAGATGACACATCATTGATATTTAGGATAGATCGACGGTCACAAAATCTTGGCGACGTAAATAGCTCTATTCTTCAGGTCCAAGATTGGTTTACGGTAATTAATTTGGTACTAAATGGAAAAAAAACAAATGCATTAGATTTAAATTATCGAATGTTAGAAGTAGCGAATGCGACATCATATTGAATGGAGAAAAACTGGAATTTATTAATCACATGGTTTTCCTAGGAATCACGCTAGACGAGAAATTAAAATGGGGACCGCATATAACATCTTTTGCGGGGCGGCTAAGCTCGGCCGCTTATGCTGTTAGAAAGATAAGACAGTTAATAGATGTAGAAACCGCGCGTTTGGTCTATTTTAGCTACTTCCACAGCATTATTGTATGTAATTTTACTGTGGGGTCGGGCTGCTGCATTTATTTATTTTTCTTAGCTCAATAGGCTGCTGTCATTGAATCCATCAATCCATTTAATCAAAAGGGACCTGTCAGAGCCATTTATAATCTACGTCACCGCGAATCTCTCACGGAACTATTTTAAAATATTAATATTATGACGGTACCTTGCCAATTCATTTATGAAAATATTATGTATGTAAGAAAAAATCTACATCTTTTAAATAAAATAAGTGATAGACATAATTTTAATAATAATAATAACCCTACCTCCGTACCTCTACGTTGGCGCGCAAGCCCCACCATGAGGTGGGGCTTGCGCTCTCCGAGCTCTAGGTCTGTGCCGGTAGAGTTTACTTTGCTGGAACAGGTCTACGGCGAGGAGCCAGACCAAGAGGGTCTGGCTCCTTACGAGCTGCTCCTTACGAGTGGCTGTGTCCAACAGAGGAACCTGACTATGCTTTCTGAGGGTGGCATTAAGCACAAAGAGCTGTCGCACAGTAAGTACCCTGCACTCCGCATACAATTCACTAGTGGGAAATCTATACGGCCTGCAGAGCATCACCTTAAGCACAGCCCTCTGGGCTCGCTCCAGCCCAAGGAGTCTAGTCTTTGCGGTGCCTCCCCAAACCGGAATGCAATAACTGATGACAGACTGGCAAAGTGCAAGATAGACCATTTTTAGTGTTTTGTAGTCAGCACAGTGCCTTAGAGACTTAGAAATTGACTCAAAAAACGCAAAACAGCTACTACATTAATAATGCTGACAACAAAGTTAAAGCAACTTGGAGAGTCATAAACTCTACGAAATCTAATTACCCAAAAGACAACCCTTCTAAAATACTTACAAATAATAATAAATCAACTACAGAACCAGATGAGATTGGCGAATTATTTAATAACTATTTCATTGATCAAGTTCAACCTATAAAGAATCATAATCACAACACCGATTATAAATCGACATTAATCGATTCAAACCCTAACTCCGTGTTCTTAGCACCCACTATTCCACATGACATACATAAAATTATTATTGCTCTAAAAAATACAAATAGTTATGATGATATTGTTACACATGCAATAAAAAACGTGGTTACCGAAATATCACCAGTTCTTAGTTATATAGTAAACCTTTGTATAGATAACGGTAAATTCCCTGAAGACTTAAAACTATCTATCATCAAACCTCTTCATAAAAAGGACGATCCGATAAATATGAAAAATTATAGACCTATTGCACTCGTCCCAGTGTTTTCCAAAATCATCGAAAAAGTTATTTATAACAGCCTTTATTAATTCTTAGAAAAAAACAATATCCTAACTAAGGAACAGTACGGTTTTAGAAAGCATGAAAATATTAATATGGCTATCTATGAATTAATAAATGAAATTATTTCAAATATGGACAATAAAGTCCCAGTTACAGCGTTATTCATGGACATGACGTAGGCGTTCGATTATGTGGATCACAAAACCCTTCTCATAAAATTAAGTAAACTCGGAATTAGGGGCAATGTCTTAGAATTAATTGAGTCGTACCTAGTCAGCAGAAAACAAATAACTAAAATAGCGAAAATATGTCACAGAACTATAATAGAACAAACCTACTTATCGAAACAAAGATTAATAAATTACGGCGTACCGTACGGGAGTGTACTTGGTCCTTTGTTATCCCTATGTTATATAAACGATATTCCCAAAACCATAGAACACCCCATGACTCTATTTGCCGATGATTGTACTACAATATTTATAGGAAAAAAACTTAGAAAGTTATGAAAATGAAATAAATAATAGTTTAAGCCTAATTATTCAATGGCTAAACGATAACAACCTTAAAATTAATTTTGGAAAAACCCACATCATGAATTTTGACCAACGAACAAACTCTGTTATTACAAATATTAAGTATGAAGATAATAAGATTGCTAAAATAGACAACACAAAATTTCTAGGGCTTTGGTTAGAACGACATGGAAAACACACATTAATCATATAATAAAAAAATTAAATCAATATTGCTATGTTTTACACAATTTAAGCAAGGTCGCCAATCGCAGCACCGTTCTTACCGCATACCACATACGCATACGTCTCCACCACACTACGGTACGGTGTAATATTCTGGGGTAATTCTACGGATAGGGAATTGGCATTTAAAGCCCAAAAAAAGTGTCGTCGTGCAGTATGCATGATCCGAATAACTGACAGTTGCAAACCTTTTTTTATTAATTTAAAATTATTAACACTTCCGTCCCTATATATATTTATGAAATTGCCACGTTTATCAAAAATAACCATAACCAATTTGAAACCCTATCCACTAAACGCCATCCAGGTGCGCTTAAGTCAAAAACCCATCAAACCGCCCTATTCTCAAAAAGTTTCCTAGGAATGGCTCCAAAAATATTTAACAAACTACCCAAATCGATAACAGCTTCAAAAAACTTAAATACTTTCAAAAATTCACTCCAAAGGTTTCTGATACAGAAAGCATATTACACTATAAATGAATATTTAGATGAAAAATAAAATCCGTAATAAGTTTCTCAGATTTATTTAAGTATTACTTTAGTTATTAAGTTTAATTAATAATTTTTGTTACCTTAATTTGTTTGTTATTATTTTGTTTATGTTTATTTTATTACTAAAGATTTAAGACGGTTACTTAGCATTATATAAAATTATATAGGCTATTATTACCTGTATACCTATTACCAACTGTGTAGTAATATTTGTACGCCTTGCAAGGCAGCACATAGTGACTCAATATTTTTCTATTTTTATAACATCGTGTACCACTACATTATACCTATGTGTACAAATAAATACATTTGAGTTTTGAATTTGAATTCTGTGATTACTTTAACTCACACACTGGCATATTACTTGTTTAAATAATTTGTAAAATCGTATACTTTTACAGTGTTTGTAAATATGTGAGCACCATGAATCTATCACATAATTGACTTGTTTGTCATTGCTACAATTTTTGATTCTTTTTACCTATTGTGGTAGGGTAATTTTATTATAGGTGCACTGTCTTCACATATAATAATTATAATTATATAATTGATCTATACAAAATATTGTAACACATTTTAAAAGAGTAACGCTGGAGTTTCTTGCCCATTCTTCTCCATACGAAACTACCTTTTGTAAGGGCGACTAGAATCAATTCTATTTTAATGTAAATGTTGACGTTCAAAAGTGCCTTTTATGTGCCGTGCCTACCTGAAATAAATGCTTTGATTTTACTTTCAGTTTACGGAAATGTTTTAATAGTGTTGTAAAACACACTATACGTAAAGTTAGGTACCAGACATAATTTTATTTATTTTATTTCGGACAGCATTCATAAAGGTGTTACTAACAAATTTTCTTAAGGTCTATGTTAGTAGGTACCTAATATAAACAAAAATAATAAATAAAAACAATAATTATATTCAACTACAATTGCCCCGTAACTATTCCCACCCAGTGTGCCTGTATGGGACAGTCATGTCGGGATGCAATCATTTTCAAATTGTCGTTGGAGCTACCGCGCAGTCTTTGAAATAGTGACGGCACTTTCTTACGCACTATAGCGTGAAAACCGTCAACGCGCGCATTTGCGAACATTTGCGACGCACTACAATGCCGCGGCAACCCCAACAGCATTCTGAAAGCATTATTGTATTGAATACGCAGGACGTTGTAGGCTCGTTGCGTATACCGAACCCACAGGCCACTCGAGTAAAAAGATTGGCAATATGCCCTAAAGAGGTTATCTTTACTTCGTTAGTACATCGAGCGAACCTACGGGCCAGCATATTGCTCCTTACCGCCAACGCCCTGCGTTCTCTTTCTATATCTAGGTCATCTTTTAAGTCCTCTGTGACCAGATGACCATATCATCCGCATAGCTTATGTTGTTGACACATGTTCCGTCATTGTAGCATCCGACATGTGCCCTGATTAAGGCTGAAGAATTGCCGCGACAACTTCTTTTGCCGAAAAGCGTAAAAAAAAAAGAAAAAGCTAAATGAAAAGCACTAGGAAATGGAAAAGGGCGGGTGTTTTGAGGGACTATCTTATGTAATTTTGGCGTTCAAAAAGGGCTGATCCTCAACCTAGTTTGAATAAATGACTTTTGATTTTGGTTGAACCAAAAGATAAACCAAGTTAAAGACTTAACCTCAAAGATTATTTTAACAGAAATCCTGAACAAATTCACAAGAGTTCACAAGACCACAACGAGAATGCTCGCCACATTAATACCTACCTACGGCAGACGTAGGTACCTACCTATTTCACTTCAGGCCATAATACCTACGTGGTAGCGGTTGCAGGAGTAATTACCTCTCCCGATTCATTCCATTACCTACCGCTCGTTCCCGAACGGAAATTAAAGCCTTTTCTATAGAAACTAGACATGCCGTGGAGCAGAACTTCTTTATGCAAAATTGGTTTTTATTCTTTTTGTGGAAGTGATAAATGAAGACGGATTTCCTTTCACCGGTACCTACTTAGAACTCAATAGTATTTTTAAAGACCTGATATTATATGTTAAAGAAGTTTTCGACTTAGGTATTCCTGAGGCGAATGCACGTTCGTACTAGATCCCAAATCTAGACTTCGTAGAAGACCTAAATTAGCTCAAGAATCATTTCTGTAATTTCTTATCCTGTTTGTAGGTTCTGTTCAGGGCGGCATGGAGAGTGCGATTGTCGCAACCCAGCGCTGGGCACGCCACAATTGCGGCGATAAGTAGTGGAGGAGTATCTTTATAGTATCTTTGAGGAGTGGCTAGAGAGGCGCCACGGCGACCTCACCTTCCGCCTGACGCAGGTCCTCACCGGACACGGTTGTTTTGGGAGGTTCCTGTTCCGGATAAGTCGGGAGGAAACGCCCGGGTGTCACCAATGTGTGGATCGCCCGGATGACACGGTGGAGCATACGGTGGAGGTCTGCCCGGCTTGGGCGGAGCACCGCCGTGTTCTCGTGCAGGCGATTGGCGGTGGCGATCTCTCGCGTCCGGCCCTGGTCCAGGCCATGGTACGGAGTTAAAGGGCACGGGAAGCCGTCACCTCCTTCTGCGAAGCAGTAATGCTCGCGAAGGAGGAGGCGGAACGCGTGAGGGAGAGGCAAAATTCGCGCCCTCACGCCCCTAGCCGCCGCAGGAGACGCTCTAGGCGTCGGGAATCCCAGGCCGATTACCGGCCACCGTAGGCGTGGGCTTGCGGACGGCGAGCAATGGGTAGCTAACCGTCCGATAAGGACCAGGCCCGGGTCGACGGCGCGTTGTGTTACAAGCACGCCTCAAAGAGATGTTAGCGGGTAGTTTGCGGGGTCAGCTAGTTTTTAATATGGATAGAAACAGCGTTTGTTTATATCTTTAAGGAGTTATATAACCACCTTCAAGTTACAGTTGGCCTTTTAAGTGGTGATTTTACCACCAATCACGGCAAAAATTTATTTATTTGTGTAGAATATCGCAGAAGTTGCCGGTAAGGATGATTCATAAAATGATTACTATAAAAATAATTGAAAGTAACATGCATTGTGATAAAACATATAAGTACTTATATTTTGTTGACATTCCTCACCCTTAACAAATGAACACCCCATTGTCACTGACTATTAATGAAGTAATTTTATTGTATTACAAACATGCGAAGCGAGCGAGCGTGTTATAACTGTCGTTGCTACTTTATTATACACTCGAGAGCAATGAATCCGGGTCACTTAAAGAATCCTAAAAATCTCGGAAACTGAAAATGCTAGGTTAATGCAATAAATTGTATTTAATAGACAATGTAATACTCCTTAAATGAAGGTATTAAAACTTCTTAGTTATTGTAAAGTTATATCATAAAAAAATCAAATTTGAAAAAGGGCCACTTTCGAAGATGGAACTACGAAATTACAGCATTTGGTTTTGCTTTTGTTTGTAATCTGTCATTTATGTGGGTACATAAACCATGTTGATAGTGCTCTATATTCATTATTCAAGCTGAAATTATGTCGCTTACGCCTGAAGAATGCACCAGAATACTTACAATGCTGGAAACCGGCCGGAGTCAGCGCGATACAGCCAGGACTGTCGGTGTGTCGCTGTCAACAGTACAAAGACTTCTCCGACGTTACGAAGAAACTGGTTCTAACCTACGCAGACCAGGAACGGGCAGAACCAGGTGTACCACAGCACGAGAAGACCGATACTTGGTGAACACCATGCTTCGAAATCGCTTTCTCACAGGAACTGAACTCACCAATCAGTTTCGACGCCTCGGAGGAAGTAACCCAAGTGCATGGACAGTAAGACGTCGGCTTGCTGAATCTAACTTAAAACCCCTTAGACCTGCAAACGGCCCTAAACTGGAGCGTGGGCATCGTATTTCAAGACTAAGATATGCCCAGAGCCACGTAAATTGGAGTATTGAAGATTGGTCAAAAGTTATGTTCTCCGACGAATCAAAATTTATGCTCTACAAGCACGATGGAAGACACAGAGTGTATCGAAGACCAGGGGAAAGATTCAAGCAAGCATGCATCGAAGAAAAAGTAGCCTACGGTGGTGGGTCTGTACTTGTGTGGGCCGGAATTTCTTCTGAAAGTCGCACAGAGCTGGTGATCATAGAAAACGGCTCTTTAACTAGCGTAAGATATGTGGAAGAAATCCTCAATGATCACGTTGGTCCATTTATGGTCAATTTAGGTGAGGATGCTATATTTATGCATGACAATGCCCGACCTCATACAGGTAGGATTGTGAATGACTACCTTCAAGAGATGAACATTACTCGTATGGAGTGGCCAGCGCGCAGCCCGGATATCAACCCGATCGAGCATGCTTGGGACGAGCTAGGCAGATGCGTAAAACAACGAAACCCTCCCCCAATCACGCTTCGTGAGCTCAAAATTGCTCTCACAGAGGAATGGGAGAATATTCCCCAAAATCGTATAAGGAACTTGGTGTACAGCATGCCAAACCGCGTAAACGCAGTAATGGAAGCACGAGGAGGCAATACGAAGTATTAAAATTCAAGAAAATCGTAATAAAGTTCAAAAATTTCATGTTTCCTATTTTTGTTTTAAGGAGAGATCAGCAGTTTTTTTCTTTATGTAATTTTGTGTTAATAAAATGTATTTTTTTTTACTTTCATTTAAGGAGTATTACATTGTCTATTAAATACAATTTATTGCATTAACCTATCATTTTTAGTTTCCGAGATTTTTAACATTCTTTAAGTGACCCGGATTCATTGCTCTCGAGTGTAGTAGGTATTATGTACTACTTGAAATGATGACTCTGTTTAGTATATGCCGTAATAAATTTGATTGTACTGATCTTGTGAACAGTTTGTGCTACCTGATCCCTCGTACTGTAATCGGTCGAGAGGTTCGTTCGAGACGCCTATTTGCTACTTCGTTTTGTCGAACGCACTCAGGCACTCGCTCACCGTTACATCGCTTGGTTGACACCTATAATAAACAGTTTGGCTCTACTGATATTATGTTTCTCAGCAAAGCTGTATTTAAGAGTGAGATTACAACTATTTTAAGAGATAGCCCTAGTATATAGTTAATAAGTGTTTTTTTTAAATGTTTTTTTAACTTGCTCTGCTAACAGCTAGCTATTCTGTATTGTAATCTGTGGATAACGTCTTGAGTAGTGTATTTGTTACTTTTATTGCAAGTTTTATATTGTATGCCTACTGTGTAATATACTGCTGTTTGTTATTCCTAACAAATAAAATAAAATTAAATGTATAAGACGGATTTCCAGCAGTGAAATTGCAACAGTAAGGATCAACCGAAGGGTTTATATCGGACGCTGCATTAATATTTTCATGATGCAAAGAATGGTGATGGAGATTACCACTCCGAAATGGATGCCTTGAACTTTGAAAAGTGGTTCAAGTAAATAATAACCAAATTGAGTGTGGCGCTGTAATTGTTAACGACAATGCGCCATACCACTCAAGGAAACTGGAGAAGCTGCCAACTACAGCCACACTAAGGGTATACAGGAGTAGTTAAAAAGCAAAAATATTACTTTATTAGAAAACATAAAAACCTAAAAAAAAAAATACCAAAAGTTGCAGATGAGATGGCTAGAGAGAAGAGTAGGTATTCCAGCATTGTGCCTGCCAGCATTGAACATTTATAAATAAAGCATAATTAAAAAAAAAACTCATTTCGTTTATCTAAGTATTTTTAGAGTACTGTTTTAGATCTATTTATCAAAGTAATGTAAAATAACTATAAAGTAACTAAGTAAGTAATTGTAAAGTAAAGTAACTTTAAAAATAAAATGCTTTGCACTCCTGCTTCAACGGGCCACTTATTTCTAATGCTATTATAAATGGAGTACCTATAGTTATTGTGATAAATTGAGTTATACTTACCGCCGACCGGTTAAACATTGAAACTCGGATATCTATGATTGAAACACAATATTAACAACCATCGAAGTACTTTAAACGCAGTGAAACAATCACTGTGCCATGGGCCTTAATTAACATACATGTTAATTAGGGCATTGTATCCCTTAGTTTCGTGTGAATTTTTTTTCTCTCTACAACTACCCTTTTACTAAAATTGTTACGAAATCCATAATTATGTAATTTTGTCATAGTACTAACCCACTGCGCCAATCGGCTTTATGTATTTTTAAGTTATAATATTGTATTAGAGAAAATACAATATTATAACTTAAAAATACATAAGTGTGTAAATCTTTTGAGAAAATAAATGTCTAAATCCGTAAAACCGTAAACAAAATTATTTATTCTGAAACTCTTCTTGGTAACCAACTACCAAAATTGTCAATCCTGAAAAAGTAGATATGACCTAGCTGTATAGTTTTCATGATGGAGTGGTAACACATTCAGATTACAACTTTCGGCATTAACAAAACCATCCTATTTTACCAAAAAACCCTGCTACTAAAGAACTATACCTCTGCCTGACCTCAATGAATGTGGAACAAGCACTTTGCTAAATTGAGTGATTAATTTAGACACCGCGCCCACAACCGCCGGCAGACGTAACGAATGTACTGCAGAATCAATCACACGTTGTACGCACGGCTACAGATCAAGCTATACATTTCCAGTATAAGCTGATCTCGCATTGTATAGGATTTCCTTACAATGAGAGGTCAGTGTATACTGGAAAAGTAAAGCTTGATGTGTAGCCGTGTGTACCTACACCCATTTAGGAAATGAATGCTAAACTGAACCATGCTTCGGGGAAGCTTGTGCTCCATAGTAAAGGTGTATTTACTGAGTTTTTTGGTTCTGAGATGGGAAAAGAGGAGGAGGGTATGGGGTTTTCAATTGTCAAGAAGCACTACGATTACTACGAACACTTATCAATTATTTTATCATCGTCGATGTTTGAAGATCATTTTCAGTCATTTCACGAAGTTTTTTAAACAATTAATACTAACACGTTTTGTATCTACGTGCAAGTGCAATAAACTCACAAAAAATTATAGTTCTTCTTCTTCGTGTCAAAATCAAACGTCATTCATTCAAATTAGGCTTAGATCCAGCACTATTTGAACGTCCAAATCACATTAGACATTGCCACAAAACGCCAGCGCTTCACCAGTTCCTAATGCTTTAACTGGGAAGAAGAAGTGGCGTGAGAAACTCCCCAGCAGCGCAGCTGTCTGTTAACTTAGAAGACTTGATTCTATATAATAGTATTTCAGCGAAGTAATTAACATTACAAAATAAAGAAACACAAAATATTAAATTAAATCAATACCGATAAAGATAGACCGACGGTCACAAAATCTTGACGACGTGAATAGCTCTATTCTTCAGGTCCATGATTGGTTTACGGTAAATAATTTGGTACTAAATGGTAAAAAAACCAAATGCATTAAATTTAAATTACCGAATGTAAGAAGTAGCGAGTGTGACATCATGTTGAATGGAGAAAAACTGGAATTAATTAATCACACAGTTTTTCTGGGAATCACGCTAGACGAGAAATTACAATGGGGACCTCATATAACATCTCTTGCGGGGCGGCTAAGCTCGGCCGCTTATGCTGTTAGAAAGATAAGACAGTTAACAGATGTAGAAACCGCGCGTTTGGTCTATTTTAGCTACTTCCACAGCATTATGTCGTATGGCATTTTACTGTGGGGTCGGGCTGCTGACATTGAATCCATCTTTATTTTGCAAAAGAGAGCTGTCAGAGCCATTTATAATCTACGTCAACGCGAATCTCTCAGGGAACTATTTAAAAAGGATTAATATTATGACGGTACCTTGCCAATTCATCTATGAAAATATTATGTACGTAAGAAAAAATCTACATCTTTTTAATAAAATAAGTGATAGACATAATTTTAATACAAGAAATAAAGATAAAATTGATCAACCATTTTTCAGATTAGCTAAAGTACATACATCTTTTATGGAGTACTGTGTTAAATGCTACAACAAAATACGTTGTAATATATTGCAATTAAATGAAAGAAAATTTAAAACTCATTTAAAAAGTTCACTGTGTAAACAAGCATATTACAAATTAGACGATTATATCCAAGATAAGAATGCTTGGAAACATGCTGGTCCAGCTCCACAGGACAATCTAGGATCTTGACAAAATTAAAACTTGTTGCTACTTTAATTGTATGGTTTGTTATTTTTATGACATTGGTTTACATTCTGTGACTACTTTAACTCACACACTGACATATTAATTGGTTACATAATTTGGGAAATCGTATACTTTTACAATGTTTGTAAATATGTGAACACCATGTATCTATCATTTAATTAACTTATTTATCATTGCTACGTTTATTAAATTCTTTTTACCTATTTTGGTAGGGTAATTTTTATTATAGGTGCATCGTCTTCACATATAATTATATAATTAATGTATACAAAGTATTGTAACACATTTTAAAAGAGTAACGATGGAGTTTCTTGCCCATTCTTCTCCATACGAAACTACCTTTTGGAAGGGGCGACTAGAATCAATTCTATTTAAATGTAAATGTTGACGTTCAAAAGTGCCTTTTATGTGCCTATTTGAAATAAATGCTTTGACTTTGACTTTGACTTTGACCATAATATGTCAGCTAGCACTCGCCAATATACCAACAAAAACATTGAAAACTGTACGGAAGCAGAAATAAAAACGTAAACAGAACTTAATACCTAAATAATAATATAATATGAGACAACATCCACACAAGGTCTTCAGGTCCCGAACTAGGCAGAGCCCGTACAACGGTAACCTGATGACTGATACATATACATACTTATATGTATACATATACATACCTACACACCCAGACACAGGTCAAACAGACATGTTCATATGCACACACATGTTTGACTTGTCCGGGGATCGAACCCGGGACCAGTGGCTCAGAAGGCAGGGTCGCTACCAACTACGCCAACCGGTCAGTCTATATAAATCTATATAAATAAAAGCCTCCATATGCCCGCTTACATATGCAATGCTGGATTATGTTCATGTAGGTGTAACTCTAAGTCTCAAAAGGATAAGGAAAAGGAAAGAAGAAAGAAAAAGAAGAAGAAAAGAAGCTCAAGAAGGAAAAGGAGGATATGATCAATTGTCAAGGTCGCTAGCTAACCACATATTGGAATACTACACTTTAAAAACAAACATTGTAATGAGTAGATTATGTCAATAAATGAAAATAAAATATTGACTTAAACAGTCAAATAAATAAACAATTATTATGAACTTGTATAAACTATCAGTAGGGAATTCTGGAGGAAGATCATAAGTAGGTATTGGTGCCGATTCCCTTGTTCACAAACTATACTAAATTTAAGTTGAGTGCATCTTGTTCTTTCTATTTCATTAAGAAAAGGACAGAAGATAAATATTAGTTTAGTCCTGTCAAATTAGTCAGCACCTGACGTAATTAGTAGTCAACTTTTTAATCACGTCTAAACTTGTATTCTATTCTATTCTATTTTTTATGGTTCTGGCTCCATCGGTAGCGTTCGATGATTTTGCCAATGTCAAGGTATGTATGAGAAAGTAATGATCGTAAACTGTTACACAACTATTAGTGTCAGGCGCTGATTAATTTGACAGGACTAAACTAATATTTATCTTCTGTCCTTTTCTTAATGAAATAGAACGAAAAAGATGCACTGAACTTAAATTTGGTTTAGTTAGTGAACAAGGGAATCGGCACCATTGTCTTGAGTTAATCACAGCCTATCTTATAGTTTATGTAGTCGTTGATAGAATACTATGCCATTGAACAAAGGTTAGATTTTACTTTAGCTATAAACGCATTACAAGGCAAGTCTAGCAAAGAGGGTAGCATGTTATAAAAGGTTATACTAAGCCCGCCAAATGAGTTAAGAGGTCTTTTCATTATATTAGAGTGTTCATTCATATTTTAGGAAAGTAAATGGGAATTATTTGATGTTTGATTAAATATAGGGTTATTTGTAATACGTCGACAATCCATTAAGGGGTTGTAGGGGAGGTCATTTGCAATCAAATTACCACTTATGACCCCTATGCAAATGTCAACCAGTTTCCAGTAATTTGACTTTTTTTATTTTTTAAGATATCTGGTAAGTATCTTATTATCTCGTTAGATAGCTGAGAAGTTGTAAGTACATATTTTTGGAATGTTCTGTCGATGATTTTTTTTCAGAAATCCACCATTTTAGTCAAATAACCTTCTCAAACTGGTGAAAATTGTGTGCTCTGATTTAAAAAAAATAAAGATAAATGTCATTTTATGCTTGATTATTATGTATTGAAGTACTTAGAAGCAGATAATAATAATAAAAAAACCTGGATTGCTTTTTGTAAATTAATTTTCAAAGTTGTATTCCGCCAAAAATATATAAAATGTCGGAAATTACTCACAAATGGTTGACATCTGCATAGAGGTCATAAGGGTCATTTGGTTGCAAATGATCTCCCTTACATCCCCTTAATGGATTGACGACGTATGATCAATACCCCGGTATATGCCAAATGTTTATTCACTTCAGTTTTCGAATTTCGTGATTTGTTTTACATAACATAACATCACGGTATTCCCTGAAGGGCTAGGCAGTAGTGTACCTATAGCACACCCACATTTAGCCAGTTATGTTTTATTCCCATCTAAAGGGCGCGACCCTATTGCCATCAACTGGGCACAAATCTAGACTCCAGGCTGCTACTGAGAAACTGCTAATTCTAGATGGAAAAACACTTTGCCCGACCCGGGATATCGAATCCAGGCCCTGCAGTCTCGACATAGTTAGCAATTGTTTTCGGTTGCTAAGTCCTAACAATCCAGATGTAAATGTTTGGTAGTCTCGACACTCAAATTTATCGGTTGTTACCTACCGGTACCTACCTAAAATACCAGTAACAACCGATAAATTTGAGACCACAAAATATCGTTACCATCTGGATTGTTAGGACTTAGCAACCGAAAAAGAATTGCTAACTATGTCGAGACTGCCGGCCCAGGACTTCGTTCTCAGCGGTAGCGCTTGCGACCACTACACCAACGAGGCAGTCGACAACTATTGCATTAAGAGCGCTTATACCTTATGAGTGGCAACGTCGCAATTTAGTGTCATATTTCGTGGTTTTCAATTTTTATCATTTAATCGGAGCTATATTTACAAAATCTGTTTAATTAACTTTTTAGAATTACGTGAAAGTGTTTAAAAAATAAGTAACCGTAATGCTTACAGTTATTTTACAATGAAAATAACGCCCTGCAAGTTTCCAATGTATTATTTGCATATAAATAGAACTGTAAACGCAACGATTTCTTACCTTTTACACAGTTTTCACATAATTCTAAAAAGTTAATTAAACAGATTTTTAAAATATAGCTCCGATTAAATGATAAAAATTGAAAACCACGAAATATGACACTAAATTGCGACGTTGCCACTCATAAGGTATAAACGCTCTTAATGCGTAATTGCGTTAGCATTCTTATTCTCTTGCAATGTAATTCTCGGTAGTTCTTATGATAAGATTGTCTTGTTGTCAATTACGTACCCGTTATTACAACAATAATTGATTGATATTATTTTAACAATCTATTAAATACCGTTTAACAGAATGTAACTATCGTTATTAATATAATACCGAGAGCAATTTCGAAAATGATGTTTACAAAAATTGAGCCAAATGGTATTCTCGTAATTGAGTGTTAATTGGAGGTAAAAACACTATAGTTTTGTTTTATTCACAGTACGGTTTCGACTATTGCAACAATGAAGGTTCTAAAAGATAAAATACGGAGGTATATGGAGAGGTTTTCTTACGTGGAGGATCCCATTGATGCTGCAAAAGCGATGATCAGCTCTATACAAAAAATCGTTGGGATTCGTAACGTTTTTGGCGATAATAAACGCAGTAATGTTTTGATTTTAATTCTAATGTCGTTTTTTGCACAGGAATCTTTTACGGAGTCCATTGCCTTCTGAAATGATCGTTGAATACAGTAAACTGAAAAAAATATATGATGCAGCTTGTTGTTAATTGAAATGCTTTGAAGTCGTCATTTACCAAACCATTTTAGTTTTTTTTATTCGTATTTTTCTGAAATGTAGTATTGTGTCCTCTTTTTGTTGAAACTGTTCAAAAGATGCTATATTAAATTTTACTTTCTTTTTTTATGACTAATGGCATAATTATATATATTTTTTTGTATGCATGTAGTGCGATCTTTTTACTTATTAATATTTGTTTTTAAAGTGATAGGTGAGTGTACAATGTTCCCGGGAGAGAAATGATATATTGTATATACTTTGGCTTTTAAAACTGATTCATTTTAATCTTGTATTTCAGGTATAACAGTTTTATCGGTGATCGCTACATTGTTATACGCTGGATCATTTATATACGTGGGGCAGTTGAGTCAGCTCATCTATCTGGTCCAGGTCTTCCCTGATAAGATCGAGACCTTCAAGGCTATAAACTGTATCAGCGCGTCTTCTGTGCCTCTGACTAAATTCTTTTTCATGTGGACTGCGAGGTACTTATTATTACTATTGAAATTTAATTTAATTTTTATTTTAGTTTATTCAGGGACAATAAACAGCTACAATATGTGACAAAAGATAATACAAAATATTAACGATAGGTATTGCAGCCCACTACATTATCCCCATGTTAGCAAAAGAAAATATGATATATATATATATATATATATATATATATATATATATATATATATATATATATGATGAATATGATAATGAGTGTCACTAGATAGGTAATAAATAATTACATCATGCAAAATAGAAATTCTAATTGATTGCTTGGCAACAGAGTAATAATTAACACTTAAAACAAATTAATAATAAAATCTAAACTAGCTTATGGTTTGTAATAATTTTCATAACATTACATTTACATTTTGAGTATACAAAAATGTAAATTGGAATATGTTTGGCTTGATTAATTTGTCTTGCTGATCAAATTATTTCTTTTACGATCAAAGGGCTCGTTTAAGGACAGTGTTTGAGCTGAGCCGCCACGGATTGGATTCAATACCAGATGGATCTGCATCAAAGAAGAAAATGCTGAGTACCTTACAGCGAGCGCGATACGTCTCCTGGCTGGTGGTCGCTAATCAAGCTGTCACTCATGTTACCTACTTGTTGATGCCTTTCCTCTTCACTGTTTTTGGGTACGATAGGTATTTGCCTACTACGCCTGGTGAAACGTATGGTAAGGAAAGTTGTTATATGGGTCTATATTAAGTCCTTTTTTTAGATGCCATGCTACCTGTCTGTACAATACCGTACTTAAAATGTTCCAAAATACTTTGTTTCGGTCGTAACGACCTTTAACAGGTATAAATCAGACCGCGAGTTTGTTTAAAAATTATAAAAATATTTGAATAACATATTATTTGGAAAATATGTTTTTGATACATGATTCATCGTAGCCGTAAATCAGTGTCACAATAAACCAAAGTAACAACATTCCCGTCCTTTCCAGGTTTAAGTCCGAAATACGAAACACCATTTTTCGAAATAACATTTGTCCTGACGTGTGTCGCAACCGCGTTCTCCGCCATTAATCAGACCGGCTACATTGTACTCTTCGTCACCCTCATCTGCCACGAACTGGGGCACTTCTTCGCTATCACAGAAGCGCTCGATGAGATACATACAATCTTGATCAAGAACGAACAACTGCGGAACAATTCTGAAGAAACTGAAAACAAATCCATCGATGAATTACTAATATTTTGCTTGAAACACCACCAGTTTCTGATGCTTTACCACGGCAAGATTCGAAAGTTGTATAAAGTGATATTCGGGGCTCACTTCCTGAGTATGACAATTGTCCTGGTGACGACACTGCAGACGATGAACGTGTGGGATGTGAGAAACACTATACTGACAGGAGTGACGGGTATCATGCCATTGTTTTTGTACTGCTTCGGAGGGGAGATGCTCATATCCGCGGGGCTTCAAATGTCCGCATCTATTTACGGCTGTGGTTGGGAGCTAATGGAGGCAAAACAAGCGAAGGCCGTACTCCTGATGCTCTGCCTATCGCAGCGCCCCCTTTATTTAACTGCGGCTGATGTTTTCGTTATGAACAGGGAGACTTTCGGCGACGTGGCGCAGGTTGTTTACAAAATATACGCGGTTTTCAATTAAGTTCGGTTGGATTCACTCTCGAGTTCGAGTTACGTAAACAATGTACGAGTAAATGTATGCTGGTATCATGATAATGAAGTTTCTGTTTCACTTGCCTTTGACCGAGTAAAAATATTGTAGAAAAAGTTTTTGTTTTTATATTAAGGTAGGCTAAATAGGGTTAACCCACATCTTTTAGTACGTAGGTACCTAACTACAAAATTTCAATCAATTTTATTCCGACTATAAATAGTATCGACTACGACTGTTTTGCTTTGTCCAGTTGAAGCTTAAAAGCTTTCAAAAGCGTATGTATGCTTTGTTATTGGATCGGACATGTGTGGGTAGGTACGTAAAAAATTCCAATATTCCCTGTCTATTCGTGTGGTGCAGGGTGTATTGTCTTTTGGTAGAATAATAGCTAGGTGGACTTGCGCTCTGGGCACAAAGGTGATCCGTTTGAAGTAGCCTTCGTGGTTCGACGCCAATACCAGTAAAATATAGTAAATTAGTTTGTCGCGGAATATTTTCGTGTAGTAGTCACTAACAAGAAGCCACTAGTAAGTACTTATTGCCACTTCAAAATTGAATGACAAAGATTCACGTCTTGTAAACGACGAACATACATAGTTATGAACTGTAGGTATCGATATTCAGAATGGAAGTTTTAGGAGTTTCAGCTTTAACTTAGGTGTCAGTCCACCTTTGTCATTCAATTCTTAAACTAGTGGTTCAATAAAACAGTTATCTCCACCGAATCAACCCACACGGAGAGTGCTTTGTAAGTCTGACTCCTTACGAAGTCACAAACTCTTCAAGAGAAGAAGCAATTAAACGGGGTATTGTATAGTCAGTCTTTCCTTTCAGTTATTATACCTCCGATAGCAACCCACCAGAGAAAAATAAAATTAAAAGGTCAATTTCCCGACTGCAACTAAAGAGTTCAAAACAAGATCACTTTTCAAGCAGTCTGATGCAATTGGTATGGGTAGCAGTTATTTTAGTACAATCTCAGATTTGAAGCCACCAGCTGTATCAGACTGCTTAAGGAGTTTTGAACTATGTATTTTAGTTTTTATTTAAAACTGACTAGTTTTAAATCAGCCATTTTTTTTTAAATTAAACCTAGCTCTTTAACCATCACGCAACCCAGACGAGTCGACAGGTCACACCTCATGTGTTTAAAATATATCCAACCGTTAGGATAGAATCTCACATAATAAGATACAAAAATGAAAAATCTGAGGTATGTATTAACCTACACCTAATAATAATAAGACACTTCATTCATTGACGCTATTTGCATCAAGAAAACAGAATGTATCCTTATTTTTCTCTGTCCACAATGCGTGCTCCAGTTGACAGCAATTCCGTCGCCGACGGAGATACCGCGACGATGGTACTTAATATCTTACCCGCTTTACTTTTGTTTTAGCCTAATTTATGACGAGGCGTTTGTCAGGCTCACAGGATCTTGTAATTTTGAGATGTATACGGCAATCTCGGAAATATGAGTGTTCTGATTTGGAGTTTAATAAATGTATGGTAATTTGTTAAATAACCATATAAGTACCTATTTAATGAGATTTTTTTGTTTAAATTCAAATTCTGCACTAGGTACTTTGAGGAAATTTGATATTCGTTATTACAGAAGAGCTCCGCGCTCTTATATTAGGTACCTGAGTCATCAATGAAAGGCGTATTTAGGTATGTTAATATAATAAATATTGCTATCAATACGACTACTGATTTTTATCTTGTCATCCACTGTCAGCTCTTCGAGCTTATCCTCTCCTTTTTTTTTCTATCCTTCTAAATATGAAATAGTGATTATCTCATTATTTATGCCATCGACTTATAAAATATTCATGGAGGTCGGTTTTCAAAGCCAACCGGACAAAACCATAAATATTTTGCTGTATACACACCATACCTACTGTGTGTTTGAACATACTGTATCCTAATATGGGGTAATGCTTTTAAACACATCTATCAATGCCGCACATTCAGCCAAAATACACAATATCCTTATTTACAACGTCCCAATTTTTGACTGAAAAACAAGACTCACTTCTTTCTCTTCAAAATCTTCTTCGAACTATCAAGGTCTAAGTTGGTTTTGGTTGATACTTAAATTCAATATTAAATAAAAATACTTAAGTAGGTACACTATTTTTATCTCACGAAGCGACGCGCGCTTTACTTGCGGTAACCAAGTGTTTATACACCTTATGAAAGTGTGCGTAAAGGCGAGTAGCATCAGCACATAACACACACACATTTCCGACTTCGCCATTGTCTCGGACGGAGCCAAGAGCTCCTGGGCTTACACACATTCACAGCGTGTTTATACTCTTGGTAACCACAAGTAAAGCGCGCACTGCTTCGTGATATAAAAATACTGTATACAAATTGCTGGTAAGTACTTTAATTAATAGTTTACCAGATCACAAAGCGTATATACTTGAATTATATATTTTTTATGAATATAAACTCGTTAAACCGCTTTATAATGTTCACAATCAACTTATTTACATTTCAAACAGAAAATAAACATTATCCAATTGTTTCTGTATATTAATAACTTTTTGGTATTCAGCCAATGTTTTTTTAATAAAGTCGAATGCTCATAGGTTAATGAAAGACACAAGTAAATAAAAATAAACATGGCAAACATCAACGGAGTGAAACACGAACCGAGCAAAATTAATTAAGCTGTGGATACACACGAGTAAGAATTTAATTAAAAAATCGGAATAGTTAAGTCCAGTCTAAAGACCGCATTACGCAGTCTAAAGACATCATTGAAATACAGTAAGTATTGAAATTCAACGTGATCGCAATGTACAAAGAAGCTTCAGCGGATAATATTACGCTACAATATGAAGACAAAGTGAATCGGTATTCGTAGCTCAAAAGCGTTCCTTTTAAAGGCTAAAGTAATAAATTGCCTACGTATGCAGCCGTACGACAAGAATGCTCCGTCGAGTCGCACATCCGATACAGACGCTTACATACAAAATCCCTTTGTGGAATAATTCCGTTTGCGGAGATAATAAAAAACTTTTTACAAAAAAAAAAAAACAACCGGCTACAAAAAAAAAGCCACAAAGTGAAAAATTACTTCAATTTCGGAAGTCGGTGTCTTTGCATCTGTATTTTAGTTTTTCCACCGACTTCCGAAATTTAAGTTATTTTTCACTTTGTAGTAACTAGTGTTTTTTTTTGGAAGTCGGTTGTTTTTTTTTTGTAAAAAAGTTAGGTTACACTTAGGTACACTTTTTAGCTAGGGTACCTACCCCACACCAATTCGAAAACGATCGTCTTACACGTCCAGGTCCGTTTGAACGCGTTTTTTTTATTTAAAAATAATTTATTCTTGATTTTTTTTAAACCGCTCGACCGTTTTTGATAAAATTTATATGGGACCATATCTGAAGTATGACCTAACAATAAAAAAATAATCATCAAAATCAATTCATAATTGGCGGCATGATCGCGTAACAAACATACAAAAAAAAAACATACAGTCGAATTGAGAACCTCCTCCTTTTTTAAGTAGGTTAAAAAGAAGCACTTTGCCACTTAGTATTGTTATTGAGCTGCTTGATCGCATTAAAATCTAAGTTGAATAAGTTATACTAGTTAGGTAAGTACCTACCTATTGCAATCAGGAAATTATAAGCAGGCGCTGTCAAAGAATAAAATGATTGTGAAGACTCTATTGTATGAGACAAACTATCAAATTATTTACTAGTGGGTGTTTCCTGAAATTTTGATACCTCACCTATAAAGAGCAGGCAGCTGTCAATTAAGAATTGGCTCATTCTACCAAAACAGTGGGCGTTATTATTCCGAAAATAGTTGCATTGTTTGATGTTAAACTTTCTATAACTCAAACTGAAACTCAAACCGTCTTATTACAAAACACGATCTAACTTTAGCCCGAGCCTAAATCTTCGATTTAGTTTTTGTATTTGGAACTTTGTGCCGACTTTAGTAAAGTTCTTAATACAAAATAGACAATCTAAGACCAGACCAAGTTGTCAGTTTTGTAATAGGAACTGTATTTCGATTTCTGTTAGGTTCTTATTTCAAAAACAGGTTCGATGGTTTAAACCATGTCAAAAGAAAAACCTTGTTTTGTAATAAGACCGAAAGCGCTTATTTTAATTAAACCAATTACAGGCACTTTTGAATTGTCAAGGACTCGGTCAGTCAGAAAGTTGAAGCTAGTTGCCCATTCCAAAGTGTAGTAGGTTCCTATGAAGAAGAACGAGCAAGTTTATTTTTCATTACTGTCAAAATCATAATGGTCTTTATTCACGTTATAATAAGGTTGCTGTTGGGTGATGTTAAAAAGCGCTATTAATTATAGACGTACTCCATGGACACTCTTTTATATCACAAAATTGTTACAACATAATATTAAATCATATAACATAATTCTCCATAGTTCTTTCTTAGATTGTCTTGCTCTACAGATCACACAATAAGTAATAGAAGCATAAATAGTAAAAAACCTGGAAACTACACATTGATCGTGTCAAAACAAAATTAATATCACTTTTAGGAGCTTTACTAAAGATCACAAAATGTATACCGAAAAAAATACGTCTAATTATACATATACAACTGTCTAATTATACATATACAACTGTCTAGTAAAATCAAACCTGGAATACCTAATTGAGGTATGGGGAGCAGCCGCTAAATCTAACCTAAACCCACTACAAATAATACAAAATAAAATTATCAAAGTACTATTTCATTATCCCAACAAAAAATTTAAGTACATGAAAAGACTAATCTTCTAAATCTCACACAACTACATACATATTACATCTGCATTCTCATTAAAAAAATCATCACGAATTCCGTACAATCAAACCTACAACTACATAAAAAAACACCTACATACAACACAAGAAGTAAAACCAAGTTTCAACTAAAGACTACACGTGCACGGACTAATTACGGCAAGAGAACAATATTGAACGAGGGAGCGCAACTGTTCAATAATTTACCGGAGAATTTAAAGGAGTGTGATAGTTTACACATATTTAAAAAAAAACTCAAGAAACATGTATGTAGGTACCTTGTAACGTCGCCAACACCCCAGAGGCAAATATTATACTATTTAGATATAAGCACTCTGTATCTCATTATAAGTGAATTGTTATTTAAGTTCTTATGAGAATAAAATCCTATAAACCTTAAATATTACTGCAGATACGGTAGTTACCATGTGCAGTTGATTGTCCACGTGAACTCGTGCATTCTTCGTACGTTTGGAATTGTTCAAGTGATCGCAGGTATACGCCAGTCCAATTGTTCATAGCTTTTCTATAAAACGCTCACGTACTACTAGGGACCCAGACATATGTATAACGTTCCGAATATGGCTGGCAGCAGGTGTGTAGTGAACATTCAGATCGTCGTCAAAGGCCTAAACTGTTCAACGTTCACACACTTTTGATAAACGAATAGCACATGGTGGATTGGACATGCTGATATATTTCTTCTATTACGGGAAACAGGCTACGAATGATTGAGGTTAGGTTAGGTTATAATAATGTATCTCAATTCATATGATGTGTATTAACGTCATACATGATGAATGATGATTGCAAAATATGCATATATTAAAAAAAAAGTATTTATAAAAGTATATTATATTATATTTATATTCTTAAAAGTCGTTTTATAGATGGCGGGCATCGATCACTAATAAAGAACTAGATACACAATCCCATGCAAAAGTTCCCTTAAAACTGTCGCCAATTTTGTTTACGTAATTTTAGTTGAAATAAATATACATTAATGTAAATGCAACCTTACTAGCATGTTTTAAAGTCAGAATTACAAAGTGCCAAAAAAGCAATAAAATTGTACGACCGAGGCTTGCCGCTAGCGCAAGGAATGAGTGCAGTTGAACTATCCAATTTTTCTTATCTTTGACGTGCTATAACTGATATCCATTCTTCACCTAACTGGATCTCGAGGAAAGCTAAAAAAAACAAAATAAAATCTCACATCTTTAATTTTATAACACGCACTTGGTCAAAATTAAAATATAACATGTTATTACAATATTGAAGTATAAAAACGGCTAAGAAGTCTCATACAAAAAAAACATACTTTAATAATAACAAAAAAAAAAACAATCAACGCACATAACCCAAACAATTTAAGTGGGCATGCGATATTATGATTAATACGTTTAGTACGAGTCTTTACAATTGAGATACTTTATAACTCCTGCTGTTTATTGCGACTTAATTTAAAAAATGATTTTACGATGTTTTCTTGACAAAATATCAGTATTTACAATACAGTGATAATAATTATATAATGATAATATTAATAATTACCGAAAATATAAGACTCCATCCTTTTTTACCTAGTGTCCCAGTTTTGTGTGTTTTACCATTTTTAAACGAGCACTGATGCGTGTTTATTGCTAGGTACTAGATTAAAAGAGCACCCATAAGTCCAAGTGGGCGCTCATTTGGTATCGACATTTTTTATTGCTGATTATGTATCTAGTTATTTATTAATGATCGATGATGGCAGGAGCTTATTGCTGCTTTTATTGCACCTACGTTTGGTTTTCCAGAAATTTTGTTGTTTGAATTTTCGTTTTCATATCTAAATTATGCGAAATTACGAACATTTTAATTTACTTGTAATTTAACGAAAGCGCGACTCACACTTCCCAATATTTTGTTACGTGGTACTGCGTAGTCCGATTAATTAGTCCTTAAGTTTTAGTTCCAGTATTTAATACCTACGCAGTATCTCGTATATATACGAGATACTGCGTAGGTATTAAATACTGGAACTATGAAGCTCCTGTTTGCCTACATTTATCTCAAGCGGAGTTACTTTTTCTGTGTATTATTAAAGAAATTAATTAAGTTGAATATAAAGCTATCCATCACTCCGTTATTTCATTATGTAAGTAGGTGATTGTCTCTGAAAGTGACTGATCGTGAGATGATGTATAACCTGAAAAAGTGAAAATTTTATGCAGTGTCAGATTGGGGAGCCGTGATCGGAAATGACTGATAGCCTAACAACAACAATGCATGAAATAAACATGAATTGATTGGATAATTATTTTTGCAATTTTTTCAATAAACTGTACTTGTCGTTGTGATCGTGTTCTCATAATTGTAATTATCTATAGTCTTCATTTATTTTCGTTGCTTATAAATTTAGTATGTACGTATTTATGTATATATTATTTAGGATATGTATATAAGTGTATCTATTATTTAGGATATGTATATATGTGTATCTATTTTAGTGTATTGTATACATACTTATTATTTGCACCAACAACAGCCCCATTTTATGTCCAGGAAAATCTCTGTCCATTCCAAGGTTGCCTGGAAGAGATCGCAGAAAGCGATAAGGCCGCCCATTGTATATTAAGTAGTGTTCAGTTTAATTTTTGTTGTTATGTTTTTTGTGGTGTACAATAAAGAATATATAAATATAAATAAATAAATAAATAGAGTGAAGAAACTTTTGAGTATGATTGTGGGGGGCTATAAGAGTAGGGGGAGATCAAAGGCACGACGGATAGACTGTGTGAAAGATGATATGGCTAGAAAGGGGATGATAACCGAGATGACGACAAATATAGAATTATGGAAGGAAAACAAACGTTATGCAAACCACAAAAAAAAAGTGGCCAAAGGGCAAGAGAATGATAACTAAGTTATATGAGACATGAGAAAACATCCACACAAAGTCTTCAGGGGCCGTACTATGAGCTGTTAACGCCATCATGATTCCGTTGAGATAAAGAGATAGTGCTATCGGTCATGTATAGCTCCCCGTCTCTCTTCCACGCTGGAACAATGATGGAATTAACACGTCATAGTACGGCCCCTGGTCCCGAACTAGGTAGAACCTGTACTACGGTAACCTGACGACTGATAAACATATACACACCCAGACACAGGTCAAACAGACATGATCATGCACACAAATGTTTGACTTGTCCGGGGATCGAACCCGGGACCAGCGGCTCAGAAGGCAGGGTCGCTACCAACTGCACCAACCGGTCAGTCAGGTTGAGTGGGTATAAGAATATGCATCAACTTGTCACTATGTATTTGCTCTCCGGTCACCGTTCGTCTTTGGTTAAGTTTTAGAAGTTTATGAATGAATTTAATTGATAATTCAGTTATTAAGTATTATTTGCCTGTAAGTAAAGGTTTACGTGTAAAAATTAAAAGTAATCTATTAAACGTTGCGGCAAAAATTCAAATGTAAAATCTGTGTAGATCTGTGTAGAAAAACACAGAATAATGTAAGCTAGAGAACATCACGTCACTGCTTGCACGTTCTGTTAAGAGAAAAGGAATCCGATCTTATTTTTGTGGTGGCTTCGACTCGAGCCATTTCCTGCGCTTTGCATAGCCGCCCGCACTTTCCGTCCTTTTGAAACATTTCCAGTTTTCGATTCCGTTCAACAACGACCTTTAGCTGCAATTGCCTTTGATTGTACTCATTGTACTTAACTTTTTAAAGGACTTCGGTATTGCTATTATGGTTTTATGCTATTTTATTTAAACTACTTGAATGAATGGTACCTATTGTGTTTTATTGTACCGTTTTCATAGCTTTGTATTGAAGCAATAGAAAATGCAGGTTTATAAACTCTGTTTCATAAAATGGTAGTGAAAGAAAACTGTTTGTGATATTTCAAACTAAGACGATTTTCACATTTAGTCGTAGGTTAGTTTAACAAATCAATAAAACATGAACATTTTAAACCATGCGTACAGGGAAAATCAATCTATTTTACACTAAAGTAGTAGGAAAAGGGTCCTATGAAGATGCCGTTTTACAATACTGGCCATTTGAGACATAATTTATGTATGGCTGGCAATAAATGCTAAATTCAAATGAATTTTATTTCAAAATAAGGAATTCTGTTTTCAAATTCAGTCAATTGTTTATTGATTAGTGTTTTGGTTTCAGCACGTTTGTATCTTTTTCTTCAATATGGACGATAAAATACGAGTAATTATGGAATACGAGTTCCGTCGCGGTAGTAATGCCGCACAAACGGCTCGCAACATTAATTACGTGTACGGAGTGCACACTACAAACGAACGCACAACTCGTTATTGGTTTGAACACATACGACGTGCAAATTTTTATTTAAAAAATAAACGTCGTGTTCGCCCGTAAACTATAGTCAACAACGACGATTTAAAGGCGACAGTGGCAATTAAAGCTGACGATACTCAATCTACGGCTGAGTTAGCAGCAGCTTTCAACGTTAGCATCAAAATAATATTGGTCCATTTGCGTCAAATTGGCAAGGTAAAAAAGCTTGATAAGTGGGTGCCGCACGAACTGAACCATTGCCAGCGCGACGAATGCGTTGAGGTTTGCCTTGCTTTGCTAAGCAGGTATCGTAAATCTTTAGGGCCGTGATGCAGAAAGTGACTCGGAGTTTTTAGCCCGGCCTTATGCAAATAACGTAGTGTAGTTAAAACAATTTGTGAGAATGTATGTTCTCCCATACATTCCAAATGCAAATGTAAGTTTGTACGTACAATATTGAAAGATTTGCCATGTTATTTTAAGACCATAGACTTTTAATAGATATTCCTGTAATGTATAGTGATGTGTGTATGTGTGATGTATACTTATAGAACTATTTTCTTAAATTACTTTAAAACTATTCATCTTAAAATTATAATAAAAATATTGGAGACCCTCACAGTAAACTCAATAAAATTGATAATATGTCATATGGTTTGCTTTTTATTTTGCTCCCAAAAGTATTCCAAATTCATTTACTTATTAGCTTTCACGTCCGTGTTTGGGTCAGAGAAATTCATATATATGTACCTTTCAACCGAATCGGTCCATTAAATTCGGAGCAAATTGGCTGTGACAGAAGGACATAAAGACAGACACACGAGTGATCCTATAAGGATTCCGTTTTTTATCGGACGTACGGAACCCTAAAAAAGTGACTGCGTATCTACGTACACAGTCACTATCTTTTACATAAGTTTGGTTAGATCAGCCGAGTTCCACCGACGACGCACGAGCGTAAATAGTTCGGCCGATGACAGATTAGGTGTACGCCTCGCGTTACAATTGTCTCAATCTCAGACCAAATCGCGATTTTTTAAAAGGTTTTGGCGTACCGCGACTGGTTCAGTGCAATCATTGAGTGTGTATTTTTGCTATTGGACAGCATAGCAAATAATAGTATACCTAAATAAACTAATTTAGGCCTATTTTCACTCAAATCCGACAATCGGACGTGGATTCTTTGATTAAGTGTGAAAACAATCGAGAATCATCGATATATTTACACATCTCACCATCGAGAATCGCTATACCTATATTCTACACCCGTTGAAGACAACCCTTTTTACCCCACTCGTCTATATATACACGTACACATTATGTCGATAGGCTTTGTAATTACTACAGTGAGAATGTCCAGAGTGAGTAATTTGAGTTCCACGTTAACGTTCAATGTTAGAGCTTTTTCAGCAAAAATCTCATCAGTGTTGAAAACAAATGACTGATCAAAGCGCACATTTAACATGCACATTGGATATAAAAAGCTCTTCAGTTTTCTGACAAACAAAGGTGATTAACGATATTAATGTCTTTTTTACAGCATATATGTCCTTGTGTAAAAACATAACTCAAAAAGTTTATTCTTAGTGCTCTTCGTTTTAAGTACATTACCTAGTTAATAAAAAAACATTCTACTCAACTCGTAAAATCTCTTAATGAAACATTGACGTGTCAGTCAAAGGTAGTAAATATCAATGTTGCAAGCATTAATTTTAAATTGGTTTTTGTCTGATCTTTTATATTTTTCGCCACGGCGAAAAAGTACTTAAAAACAAGTTACAAGCCACGGCTTGTAACTTGTTTTTAAGTACTTTTGAGTAGCAATAAAGTAAGCGGAGGACGCGCGTTATTATTGTTCCATCTATGATAGCTAAGCCATAATCAATGAAGCTAAGTAGCTAGTACGAAAGTAGATACGAAATTCCACATTCTATTTCACGTTGCCTGGCGGTGGCTACGCGCTACGAAACTGCTACGAAAACATGTTTACCGTAGCACACCGTAGCACTTTTTAAAACCAATTATAAACAAACAGGACTTTACACTAATTATTAATAGGTACTACTATTCTAGGTCTGATTGGTTAATTCTCATGCAGGGTACCATGATCTGCAATCGTTTCGAATTAAAACTGGTCCTTTTAAAATCTAGTAGGAACGTGTTTTTTGCATTTATTTCGATAGGTAAGTACTTAAAATGGCTGATATTGTATTCGTTTCCCATTATTACATTACTAGATTAAATATAGGGCATCCAATTTATATGTTAATAAATCTTTTTGAAAAACATTTTACACGTGGAACCCAATTCAAATAAATTCATTAACATCGTTCATTGTACTCGAGAGCCTATCCACAAGTATGTACGTAGTTGAAACACCATAAAACCATGGGATTAAGGCGAAGTATACATAGTCCCCTATTTAATGACTTCAGGCGTCAGTAAAGTTAATCTTTTTATCTTATTTTAGATATCGAACCCGTTTTTTTTTACTTTTATGTTTACGATTTGTAGGTACTTGAAGATAATTGGAGCCATTTCGGTTTTGATTGTATCATTTGTATTGTGGTATAAATTTCTATTTTATAAGGCTTTTTTTCTTTGACATACGTTTCGAAAGTCTTTTCTCGAAAGCTAATCCGATTTTAAGACAGGTAGGTACAGCATCGTCGTAATTTATTTGTATAGTTAGGTACTTACTCGTACTTTAACTTTTTTAAAGCTTCTTCATCATCATCAGCCTACAATGTTCCCACTGCTGGGACACAGGCCTCCTCTCTGTGAGAGGGGGTGGGCCGTAATCCACCACGCGGGCCCAGTGCGGGTTGGTAAATGTCACATGGCGTCGAATTTTTGGATCTGGGACATGCCGATTTCCTCACGATGTTTTCCTTCACCGTTTTGAGAGCCGTTGTAATGAACTAATTTACACAAAGTGAAACGCCTGTCTGGGTTCGAATATACGACCTACAACTCGTAAGTCGCGACCACTGGGCCAAATCAAATCAAATCACTTTTATTTATTAACACAGGTAAAGAAATACAGATCTTGAGTTTAGTGAACAGAACGCTATATTATGCCAGGAGGCGTACAAATATGGTGTGCACCTATCTAAATATTATGAATTTAAATAAAAAAAAAAGATTTTTAAAAATCATGCATAATTAAAATTTCAAAATAAATCATAACAATTATATATTATAACACGACGCCTTACGCCATCTACCGGAATGTGTGCACAACACTACGCCACCCGATTATTTCGCAACACAAACAAGATCGATCACCGATAAGACGATAACAGCAACAGTACCTACAGACTACTAGCGACATCTAACATTCGACATGTACATAAAGTGTCTATGACGTCAACGAAGGTTACAACCACATACAAGCATGAGATGATGAAGACACACACTAATCTGTCAATCCGACTATATAAACGGTCAACCATGGAGGAACACTCACTCGCTACTTAGAAGGCACAGTGGATGATAGCCCCGCAGTCACCACTGTTGTCATAAGCTTGACCTGAGCGGAGGCCCCGTCGCCCTCAGGAATAGCCCAGCTAGGAGGTAAAGGGATAGGATAGCCCCGCAGTCCATCCCTAGCACCACTAATAGGTCTAACCTCAGTCTAACTTTGTTTGCTAAAATCTGTCAAGTGTTTGAAGTACAGAGAATAAACCCTTATCTGTCATCCAACGTTGGTTTTATTCCACCGCCACCATTATATTGGCGCCCAACGAAAATCTTCTTCCACCCGCAACAATTTTATCGGAGTACCCACATTTTTGACAGTGTACCCACATATTGGCGGATAAACAGAAGCCTACCCTCAAGAGAATTTATATTATTTTGACATGTCTGAAAAAAAACAAGATATGGTGGTGATGACTCAAGAACAATTCACTGCACTCATAACAAAAGTGACAGAAGCGAACGACAGTGGAAATAGACATTTTAAAAGTTTTGCTGCATGCACAAAGCGTTACGACGGTGAACGAAATTTTGATATAGTTGAAGAATTTGTGACCAGTATCTCAGTTTACAAAAAGATTGAGAAAATCAATGACGAAGACGCCTTGGAAGGTTTGACTTTGTTGTTGTCTGGTGCTGCTGCTACGTGGTGGAACGGTGTAAAAGGCGACATCAAAAAGTGGACCCAAGCTCTCGACGCCATTAAGTCTGCTTTTGCGCCGAAAATGCAGCCACACGAAATTTATTTGGAACTGTACTCGAAGAAGCAAACAACTGAATCAATTGACGCGTTTGTGTGTGAAAAACGTGCCTTACTTGCTCAGTTACCTGCAAAAAGACAAAAGGAAGAGGAACATTTGGACTTTGTTTACGGACTTCTCAATTTAACATACAAAAAGGAGATTGCTCGCACCAAAGTAAAGACCTTTGCTGAACTTCTGTATCGTGGTCGTCATGTTGAGAGTCTGCTCAAGGAAGCTGGTGAGGTAACAACATCAACACAGTCAGAACGGAAGCCGCTCAAAAGATGTTCTTTTTGTGGCAAAAAGGGTCATCTTTTTGACGTATGTCGCAAAAGGTTGGCAGAACAAAAGGAAACGGCAGGATTTCAAATAGAAAAGAAGCCAGTGCCATCCATCACGTGCTATGGATGTGGAGCACCCGGTGTTTACAGAAGCAACTGCAGTACCTGTAAAACCAAGGAAACGCCACCAAAGCCCGTTGCATTTTATAAAGTACAAAATAGCTTAATTATACAAGCCAAAATACCGACGATAAAAGTTACCATAAAAGGCGAAGAAGGCTATGCATACATAGATACTGCTGCCCGTCGAAGTATTGCCAGTATGCAACTGTATAAGACGTTATTAAGTAAAGGAACACAGTTTGACCAGCGAGTAACCGACATCAAATTAGCAGATGGAACGGTGAAAACATCAAACTTGTTGACAACGACAACTGACATACGTATTGGAGAACGCACACTACCAATAACATTGTCAGTCATACCAGAAGCTGTTGACAACCGTACGCTGCTAGGTATCGAATTCCTAGAACAGGCAGGAATCATACTAAATGCACCGCAACGCAGTTGGAATTTTATTGACGAACCACAAACAATAAACAACTTCATTCAACTTAACAATGACGCCATACCAATGAAGGCAGTAAAGCGAATGACATTTGAAGTAAAAAAGGAACCAGTGGAAATAAAGGCAGTGTCGGAGTTCATCCGTTGGGCTAACGACCTGGACATGTTGTCGCCGTTACCCATAACACCGACAGTATCAGACGTACAAGACAGTTCACCAGTAAACAAACGACCGAAATGGACATTACACAAATTGAACACGCCACCTGGTCCTTCACGTCCACGAGAACCCGCTGACAGCCAATCTTGTGTGGATCCACGTATTGTTTATTTACCAATAAACCCTACTTCTATGTACTCTGTCGATCTTTATTTAAATCCCGATGAAGGAACCATACTTACAAATAATGAGCAAAAGATGTTCAACGAATTGTTAATTGAGCACAGCGACATCTTTGCGAAAAACACGGAACCAACTCCATTTACACAACATAGAATCGACACAGGCAATCATCCTCCTATTAGTGTTAAGCCCTATAGATTGTCACCAACAAGGCAAAAGCAATTAAGAGAAAAGCTGGATGATATGATAAATGATGACGTTATCGAGGAATGCGATTCCCCATGGTCAGCACCTGTAATTCTAGTTCCAAAAGGAGAAACCGATGTTCGAGTTTGCGTAGATTATCGACAACTCAACGAGATAACTAAACCTGACAGATATCCGTTACCTCGTATTGACGACTTATTACATCAGGCAAAAGCAATGCCATACATGTCAACAATTGATTTACAGTCAAGTTACTGGCAGATTATGGTACATCCAGATGATTACGATAAAACAAGCTTTGTATCACCATTTGGAACATTCCGTTTCAAGCGAATGCCATTCGGTCTTCGAAACGCGCCTGCTACGTTCCAAAGACTAATGGACAAATTCATACAAGGATTGCACGCGAAGTGTGTATTAAGCTATTTAGATGATCTAATTATAAGATCTATTACTTTCAGTCAACATATAAAAGACTTAAGAGAAGTATTTATTAAACTGAGAGAATACAAGCTACGAGCCAACAGAAAGAAATGTAAATTTATGTGTTCAGAAATTAAATATCTGGGCCACCTAATAGTTACTGACGGTATCAAAACAGACCCAGAGAAAATATCTGCTATTGCAAACCGTCAGGCCCCTAAAAACCAAAAACAATTAATATCATTTTTACAAACCGCATCATGGTATCGGAGATTTATTAATAATTTTGCAGACATTGCTAGACCACTTACTAACCTAACGAAGAAGAAAATAAGCTGGAAGTGGGAACGAGAGCAACAAGAAGCATTTATGAAATTAAAAAATTCCTTGACTACGTCACCAGTGTTAAAACAGGCAAGTGATGATTTACCCTTTGCTATCAAGACTGATGCCAGCCAGTATGCCATTGGCGCAGCTTTAGTGCAGGGGGAGGGAGACAATGAGCACCCTGTTGAATACGCAAGTAGACTCTTAACACAAGCTGAACGCAATTACAGTGTCACAGAAAAGGAAGCACTAGCCATAGTATGGGCTATTTCAAAATTTCGTGGCTATGTAGAAGGAACAAAGTTCATAACTATTACAGATCATCAACCGTTGAAATGGTTAATGAATCTTACAACACCAACGGGTCGCTTAGCACGATGGGCATTACAGCTGCAACCATACGAGTTCAAAATCCAATATACTCCAGGACGAACTAATGTAGTAGCTGATACATTGTCTCGACCACCGTGTGAGCAGCATGATGGAAAATACACCATATGTAGCACAGAGTTAGATCTACCTAGATACAATGAAAAACAGTTAAGAGATGAACAAATGAAAGATGACACCCTTCAAACTATCATAAAAATATTAGAAGAAGGAAAAGAAATACCAAGTTATGTAGAATACATCAAGAAAGGGTACCTAGTTCATAAAGGTGTTCTGTATCTTTACATTCCAGAACAAGATAACGACAATGCGAAGTTAGTAGTGCCACGTCATGAAATACAAAACGTACTGAACGCTTACCATGACTCATCTACTGCTGGTCATATGGGAGTAGAAAGAACAGTGCAACGTATAACAAATAATTTTTATTGGACGGGACTACGGAAAGATGTTATAAAATACGTAAAAACATGTATTGAATGCCAAAAATATAAGCCCTCTAATAAGAAGCCAGCAGGCTTATACCAGTCCACCCCAAACTCTCAACGATTTGAGGTATTGTCCATTGATCTTTTTGGACCTTTGCCAAAGGGACCATCAGGAGAAAAGTGGATTTTGATCATAGAAGATACTACTTCAAGATGGGTAGAATTATTCCCACTAAATGAAGCAACTAGTGGAAATTGTGCCATCATTTTACTCAATGAAATATTTCTTAGGTATGGGTTGCCAAGGAAAATTATCAGCGATAATGGAGTACAATTTATATCAGCGATAATGCAAAAACTAGTATATTGCTTAGAAATTCAACAAATATTCACACCCGTATATCACCCTGAACCAAATGTGGTTGAAAGGAAAAATAGGGACATGAAGTCACAAATTGCAATTATGGTGAAAGACAAACATAAGAACTGGCCATCGACTTTACCAACAATAAGATTCGCAATGAATACGGTTAAGTGTCAAACTACAGGCTTCTCACCATCTTACCTTACATTTGGGAGAGAATTGCGTACACCATATGAGTTGACACATGATCTAAGCTCGGTTGTAGAGTCAGAAAACTTTGTCGCAGAAATCACACCAAAGTTAAAACAACTAGCCCAAGACTTGGAGCTAGCAAGAGAAAATATAGAGTGTAACAAAGAAACGGCACGCCAAAGAGCAAATAGCAAGAGAAGACCTGACCCAGACTATGAAATTGGAGACTTAGTCTTGATAGAATCTCATCCCGTTAGCAACATCGATAAACAGTTTACTTCGAAATTTGCTCCTCGACGAGATGGTCCGTATGTTATATTAAAGAAACATGGAACCTCCACTTATGAAATTGCTCACTCAGAAACTCCAGAAAAACCTATTGGAAAGTATCATACGTCAGCAATAACGAAGTTTGAAAAGAGAGACGACGTGATATCCAAACCAACTTATCCGATACGCCGAAGAGGAAGGCCGCGGAAACTAACTGGTGCTGGTACTCAGTCGGGACGACCATAGAGTACCAGAGGGGGAGAATATAACACGACGCCTTACGCCATCTACCGGAATGTGTGCACAACACTACGCCACCCGATTATTTCGCAACACAAACAAGATCGATCACCGATAAGACGATAACAGCAACAGTACCTACAGACTACTAGCGACATCTAACATTCGACATGTACATAAAGTGTCTATGACGTCAACGAAGGTTACAACCACATACAAGCATGAGATGATGAAGACACACACTAATCTGTCAATCCGACTATATAAACGGTCAACCATGGAGGAACACTCACTCGCTACTTAGAAGGCACAGTGGATGATAGCCCCGCAGTCACCACTGTTGTCATAAGCTTGACCTGAGCGGAGGCCCCGTCGCCCTCAGGAATAGCCCAGCTAGGAGGTAAAGGGATAGGATAGCCCCGCAGTCCATCCCTAGCACCACTAATAGGTCTAACCTCAGTCTAACTTTGTTTGCTAAAATCTGTCAAGTGTTTGAAGTACAGAGAATAAACCCTTATCTGTCATCCAACGTTGGTTTTATTCCACCGCCACCATTATAATATTATTGTTTAAAAATTGAACGATGTCAGATTTAAGTGAGGAATTATTTAGTTATCAATGTCACCACCGCCACCGCTCTACTTTTATAGCTTGTAAGAGAAGAATTGTAGGAGAATCTACCATGTCGGGAGATAATATTAGACAGACAGCAAGACTGGTATGCTGTCGACTGTCAGTGTGGTCTGGTCCAATTTCATTTATGTTGCCAATATATTGATTTACTGTCTCGTTGGTGTAGTGGACGCAAGCGTTACAGCCGAGCTTGAGGTCCTGGGTTCGATTCCCGGGTCGGGCAGTATTATCGGGTTTTTCCATCAGGAATTTCTCAGTAGCAGCTTGGAGTCTAGATTTGTGCCCGGTTGATGGCAATAGACTCGCTCCCTATTGCATGGGAGTAAAACATAACTGGTTAAATTTGTGTGTACACCACTGCCTTCAGGAAACATACGTGTGATGTTATGATATATCAAACTCAAACTCAAAGCATTTATTTCAAATAAACCCATTACAGGCACTTTTGAATTATCAAGGGGTCGGTCAGTCAGAAAGATGAGGCTAGTTGCCCATTTTAAAGCGTAGTAGGTACCTATGGAGAAGAACGGGTGAGAAACTCCATGGACACTCGTTTAAATCAAAATATTGTTACAAAAAAGTGGTTACATCATTCATGTTGTAATTATACATGTGAGAACGATGTAGAAAGACGTGCACGTTAAAAGCGTCCGTAATAATAAAATAAAAACAATTCTGGAATTAAAATAAGCCGTGGCAGCTAAGAAATGACCAGTGCCTACTGACGGCGCCCGTTCACGTACATGACGTATGGATCAGCACAATTCAGCTCCACCATTTTGAAGGGATCCCAATGATCCATTACACACGCCACCACCAGCGACACATTTGAGTGAGCATGACATACTCTCAGCCGCCAGGGCACATTCGAGTCAATGAAAGACGAACCCAGTAAGCTATAGAGTAGGTACATAGTGCTCACACATTTATATAAATCTTAAATTCTGAATAATTATGTTCACTCCATTGAAACTATTGCATTGACTTGAACTATAGTTACGTAAGGTTTGTAAATGAATCTGTCTGCCTAAATCGTGTAAATTCAAGTGCCTCGTTAATTGTCACATGAGAGGTGATTAATACTGGCGAGTCAGCAACCCTTGTCCTTTTGAGGGCGAGCAGTGATACATTATTCAACACTGTGACTGATTGAAGTAGACACTTGACACTTCATTTATCTATGTTGAGTCTGAAGGTGCTCAAGTATATTACAGTTTTGGTCAATTCATTTATTTGTTTCACTTTAAGTTAATGTAACAGAATCAATTTGTGCGATGGAATAGAATAAATATGAAGCTATGGGTGAATAACTTTCAGAAAATTGGAACTGAATTTTATATTACTGTTATCATTATTCAAGTGAGACACTTTGGTCTTCAAAAGGAATGTGATGGTGCGTTGCTTTCAAGATTTGTATCTTGCCGCATAAAATTATACTAAAGACAGCAACCGTGTGATCCTTCGGATTCAGTTAATAAAGACCAATTTAGTTTGCTGCTTTTCCTATCGCTGTTAGAATATTCTTTTATTTATTCTCTTACTAGCTAATGCCTCTTCTAATGCCTCTTACTAGCTACTTATGCGCTGCAATGCCTTTTATTTTTTCAAACCACCCCCCTTTATAAGAGCGAACAAAACAAACAAAAAAAAATTCAAATCGGTTAAGTCGTTTTTGAGTTTTAGCGAGACTAACGAACAGCAATTGATTTTTGCATATATAAGAAGAAGAAGATAAGAAGAAGCTAATGCCCGGCCATGCGTTTCAATGTCTTTTTTTTTTTTGTTAGGAACCTTATTCGGCGCGCGCAAAATACCTTACCAAAGTTTGATCACAATCGGTCGAGCCATTTTCGAGTTACACGGACACATTACTGTGTCATGTTGTGTCGTGTTGCGGGATACACTTATCAAACTAATCCGTAACAACAACGACAAATTACAGCGAGTTTTGATTGGCTAACACTGCGTCAGAAGGCGTCACGTGACGACACGACACAACACAGTAATATGATCCGAGTTTACGCTCGGCAATTGATTTGTATTATATACATATAGAGAAGATATAAATAGATTATTGTACACCCTAGAGGTCAGGGTATATATGTTCTGTGCTAGAGGTTAGCTGTTGAGATACCTTTGAAATTTTTACCAATTTCTTTTGTCAACTACCTACAACAACTATAAACAATATTCTATTCTTTTCTACTTATTCTGGTCACTCTACCCGTAAACCTCCACTCAAGGGTAATCTTAATTAAAAAAAAAAACTGATTTGAGTATACAGAAGTACTAGACTACAGAAGACTAACAATATGACTTTGTCATGACTTTATTAAAAGTTAGGTAATGCGGATTTGATGTAATGAGTATTTTGAATTCAAAAAGTAGAAAATAAAGAAATAATGAATAAAGAATTAACAGAAGGCAAATTCCCGTAATTAAAAACGTTCAAATATAGTCGCAGTCAATCAATGCCATGCTCAGCGACAATTAATGTCAAAAACTTGTCAAAAATGTATGGAGAAATGAGAAATGAGAGGTATTTTAGACAGATTGAGACTGAGTTTAGACTGCGAACGTTATTAAAAATACGAGAATTGCCACTCTGATGTAGGTAGGGCAAGGTTGCGTTCTCAGATCATATTTATATGATCTGAGGTGGCGTTGGTCGTATGCCTAAGGGAAAACTGGTGTAGTTTTTATGGTAATTTGAATTATTTTGATAAATATTGCTGTAGCACGACTTAGGCGCTGCTGGTAGCATCGCCTACGGCCTAAGTCCGCCCCGGGTCGACGGCGCGTTGTGTTCCACGCGCGCCCCAAAGAGATGTCAGCACCAATGACGGGGTCCGCTAGGGCCGATGCCTGCCAGGGTTGCGGGAAAGTCCGAAAGGGTTACCGTGGCCCTTGGCACAGGCAACTGAAGGAACACGAGTGGGTTTTAGTCAGTAAGAAACCGACACGCCCTGCCGCTCCGCCCAGAGCGGGAGAAGTTATTTGATAAATTTCCACCCTCAAAAAAAAAAGGCGCTGCTGGTACGTCTAACGCAACCTTACGCTACTACCAATATCTGTAGCACTATATTATGAGACTTTTGTTAAGGTTTCATTATGGGCTTGCAGTTGAGAGCACCGTATTGTGTAGTATCGCTGCATTATGCCAGTTGACGGGAGAAATATTGCTCTGTTCATAATTTCGCTGTTTTGGTAACATTTGAATCGAATGCTGAAAAATATCTGCAATATCTAGAATTGCTAGAATGTACGTTAGTTCAGCTTTGTTCGAAAATACCTGCCATTAAACATATTAATATTTTATTTTAATACTGGCGGTCCCGACGGTCAGACCTTGTCCTGTCCGATCGCAGCGCCACCTACCGGGTCCAATTGTGAATCTAAACCATTCTCTTGAACACACACAAAAAATTTCATCAAAATCGGTCCAGCCGTTTAGGAGGACTTCAGTCACATACACACGTACAGAAGAATTATACATATAAAGATAGTACGAAATTCAGACACCTTAAAACCTAAGAAGTCTTGAATAATTTAATCAACTTTTTATTTATTTGTTATGCCTAGCGTGTAGCCGAGATTAGGTACTTTGTGGTAATGTGACCATAAGTATCTACATTATCTGGATAATTTCGAAGATATTGCGTCAGCCACTCCTAATGGATCCATTACCTATGACTTTAATTCATGTAACTTATATTGCAATAATCTTTTTGAGTAATCTAGGTAAAGATGAAAGGGGCATTGTATGAAACTTTACTCTAAGAGCTACTATTTACGTGGTTTGTCAGTTTTTATGAGGGATTCCATTTATTAACCAAGACATGTTATTTTAGAAATTAATAAATACATATAAAACCTACAGGAAAAAAAGGGTATTCTTTAATAAAGAGCCGGTTGCATAAAACATGTTGTATTTTGTAAGAAAATTAAGGTTTCTCTGCAGTTTATAAGAAGAAGGAAGGAAGGGCGTTTAATTAACAAAATTTCAGGAAAAGTAACCCGGTTGAGTAAATTGCTTACGAAAAGTAACCCTACCGTTATGGGTATTCTTTGTTTATTACTTTATAAAACCACTTTTTTTTTCTCTGGATGTGACGCGTACTGTGCCCCAACTTGCTTCTTTTTTTTCTTAGCGTTCTGTTATTTTGTTCTTAGCGTTTATTCCTTAAAAAAAATCAAACAAATACTATTTCCCGTGGGCGGTCATGTCCTGGCCACGATGGTTGTCTTACCTACTTCAGTAATTCTGACGTGAATGGGAGTCCCATCTCCTTTTCTATTTTACTAAGGGCCATTCAATGATCGCAGGAGCGTTATTTCAATTTCCGTAGCTAGCGTTAAATTAAATGTGTGTCATGAGAATTCGTTTATGAACGGCCTTTAACCTTCTTGAATGAATGACCTTTAGCACTATGCCGGTTCATTTTTGTTACTGTTGCGTTTTTACTTACTGGTGTATTTAAGAACATTAATTATACAGGGTAAAATTAATATAGCTCGCGAAACTCCGCAGACGTTAAGTTATCAAAATTTAATGAGGAAAAAAAAACATCTTATCTCTTGATTTCAAGTTACTACAGGTGACTACGGGGTCAACGGCCGCAGGTAGTGTACGTGAAAATGAGTTTTCACACCACCTGCTCGAAAATGTCAAATTATATGTCAAGCAACCTTAACCTAAAGTGAGTCATTAATGGCCGGGGGCACAGCCGGTCAATAATATTGTACCGGATTTCATTATGACCCGCTGGTCAATAATGTGATTTGAATTTGGAATCTCACATGCTCAGCTAAATTGGCAGTATAGTACTAACAAACACCCTTTGGTGCCAGAAAGAGGAAAGCTATTCTCGAAACCCTTACTACGCGCGGATGATATTCTCGATTTCCTACAAAATCATAAAGACTGCTTCTTCATATCGTTGCCATGTTTTCGAAGACATAATATTGTAAGAATAATAAGATAACTACGAACCATTTTTTAAAAGGAATGGAATAACATTAAAATTATTTTCTCACAGTAGGTGTAAAAAGTAGAGTATCCTCCTCTGGGCTAAAGGTGTCTTTGCCTTGGGCTAGCTTGAATCCCTCGCTGCATTCAGGATTCTTGTATTAACTCCCTCGCTTCGCTCGTGAGTTAAACTCTTAACTCCCTCGCTGCGCTCGGGAGTTAAATCCCGAATCCTTCATTGCGCTCGAGATTCAATATGACGCCCGTGACATAAGACACAACTTTAGCCCCTCGGTGCATAATCTACTATTATAAAATGTTTTTTGGAACGAAGTTCTTTAACGCAGCTTGCGTAGCTTGGTAGGTAAACTGGTACAAATCGTCAGTCACGTAGCGAAAAAGCCTTATGGACCATGCGACTTTTTATTACATAGAAAGAGACATGGTTTTTCAGGGTGCTAAAGCAAATAATGGGTCAAAATTAAAATTTAATTTAATTAAAATTAAATTACAACTCGATGGTATTAACTTGTGACGGTTGAGACACTGACTCTTAACTTCAGTATTTGAGTGGATCAAATGCTATAAACTCTGTGAACTTTAAGCTAGTTGATCCCGTATCTTGAGTGATAGCCGTAAATGGGTAAGGACTCATAGTTAAGTGGATTAGAATGTCAAACGGAGTGAACAAAACTTGGAATCAAATAACAGAAGTTCGAGTATCGAAGTGACAGTCAAGACGAATTTCTCCTGTATCGTGGGTGCGTTTACAAACATTGCAACAAAACCGCAGAAATTGCCGGTAAGGATGATTCATAAAATGATTACTAGAGGAGTTTTGATGTGTGATTATGGTTTAGATACGGCCACAAAATTAAAAAAAAATATGCCAGAGAAAGTTTGATTATTTCTCTCGGGAGTGCTCTAAATAAATATAATATTTTTTTCTTGTATTTGAGTGTGTGACTCTTCAAACACTCAAATACAAGAAAAATTGTGATAGCCCTCTTAACAAATGAATTGTCATTGACTAATAATGAAGTAATATTATTGTATTATAAACCAACACATGCAAAGCGAACTGATGAAGTTATAAATGTAGTTGCTACTATATTAATAAATTAATTAATAACTTTTTATTTAGGTTTTTTTACAAAGTAATTCATCTAAACACTTATAAATACTTTAGTACCAAGTTCTTAACAGATTGGCTTAAATACTTATAAAGCTAGTTTAATTTACTCGTTTTTAATTACATATGAAAGGTGCGTTGGTACTGCCATTCTATCTTGTGGCGACCTGCCTGAGCTAGGTTAATAAAAACCTGTGTAAAATATTATAGTATGTATATGTATAAGACCGATTTCCAGCAGTGAAATTTTAGAGGGGGGTACGGATTAAATGACTTGTATTCATTTTATTTCACTGGATCAACCGAAGGGTTTGGACGCTGCATTAATATTTTCATGTTGCAAAGACAGGTGACGGAGATTACCAAACCGATTTTTTTTTATTAATGACAAGTTTCTTACACATGTAAACAAAGCACACAATTAGACCTCAGCCGTCTTATTACAAAACACGATCTAACTTTAGCCCCAACCTACACATTCGATTTAGTTTTTGTATTTGGAACTTTATGCCGACTTTAGTAAAATTCTTAATACAAAATTGACAATCTACGACCGGACTAAGTTGACAGTTTTGTAAAAGGAACTGTATTTCGATTTCAGTTATGTTCTTATTTCAAAAACAGGCTCGATGGTTTAAACCATGTCAAAAGAAAAACCTTGTTTTGTAATAAGGCCGTTTGGGTCTGTCTTAGCATGCCATGGCCTGAGATTTGATCAACGCGCTATTAACAACTAAGTTATAATCGAGTTGATGTAATGTTCTTTCAGCGTACGCTTTATGTTTTTACTATTCATTGAGTCTCTAATGTCTACAGGTATTTTTTGGTTTAGTAAATTGGGTATTGTGAAGGAAGCGGTACGCCTACCATAACAGTTATTTTTGCGTGGCACTTGAAATGATTTTGATTTGGCTTGACGAGTATTCACGTCATATTTAACTGGAATTTGAATATCACTGTTATCAAAATGTTCTATGAGGAACATATACTCAGCACGCGCTAGAACAGGTAATACTTTGCAGTGTTTAAATAACCCTTTGTAATTGTCTTGGTATTTGTTATTTACATAGTTTGGTACCACAAGTTTCAACAAACGTGTTTGCAAATTATGTATTTTATCTAAGTAAGTTTTAAATGTGCGTCCATAACTGGTGAGTCCATAGGATATTATCGATTCAGCCAGAGCTGTGTACATTTGAAGGAGGGTTCTGTATGGTATATTGCGCTTTATAATGGAAAATTTGGTGAGGATCGCACGTAACTTACCGCAGACTGAATCCACCTGGTAACTCCAGTTGAATCGGTTATCAATTATTAATCCCAAATAAATGTATGACATGGGACTTGCTCTATAGACGAACAGTGGCAGTCTGGCACGTTTCTATGCAGACAATCGTGACTATGAGCTATGATGTGAAAGGGATAGGATGTACTTATGTGACTTGAATGCACGTGTATAACTTTAGTTTTTTGTGGATTCAGAACAAGTCCCATGTCATGTGCCCACTTAGTCATAGAAGTAAAATCTTTTTGCAAATATTCTGCGGACACATTAAGGTTTATGTTAGCAGAGACTATACAGGTGTCATCAGCGTATTGATAAAGGGAACAGTGTGTTATAATATTTTCTAGGTCATTAACGTACGCCAGATAGTGGAGTGGCCCAGACACTGAACCTTGGGCTGTACCTTGCGTTACGTTTACAGGTCTGCTAAGGCTAGTACCAACTTTGACTTGATAATTTCGGTTGCGAAGGTATTCTTTGCACCAGTCGAGTAATTTCCCTCTTATACCCGAGTTTTCGAGTGTTTTTAATAGTGTATTGTGTCCGAGTGTGTCAAAGGCCTTGCTGAAATCAATGAATATAAGTATCACATGCTTCTTGTCATCTAGGTAGTTGTTGACTTCATCAGTAAAATTTGAAAGTAGCTGAGCAGTAGATTTCTTACTTTGGAAGCCGTACCGTGATTTGGAAATTATGTCATAGTCCCGATAAAAGGTGTGTATTTGATCGCATATTTTTTCAATTATTTTATTTATGGCAGGCAATATCGTTATGGGTCTGTAATTTGCCAAGTCATTGAATAAACCTTTTTTTATGAATTGGCCTAACTATACCTGTTTTTAATTCTGACGGATATTTGCCTTGTTGGATACTTGCATTAATTAACTATACTATTGCATTCATAATTTTATCTCCAATTATTTTGATGTCCATGATTCTTATTGAGTCATATCCAGCTGATTTATTAGTATTTTAGTTTTTAATTATTTTAATAATTTTATGAGGTGTAGCTTTTAAAAATAAAATGATTTATCTTGGGATTTCATAAATTCGCATTCATCCAACAAGGGTCTGTCACATCTGGGCACAATATCAGACACACTGGTTTCCAATTCCATTGCAAATTCATTAGCGATACTCAACTCATAATTTTTTTGATTCATTTAAAAAAGCGTTCGTTATCACCTCATCTGCAGACTTCACTATGTTACCAGTAAGTTTATTCAATATTTCCCACAGTTTTTTTGGATTATTTTTGTTTCCTGCTATTTCTTCTCTGTAATAATTATTTCTAGTGTTTAGTATTACTTTGTTAACTTTGTTTCTAGTTTTATTGTATTCTAACTTAAATAGTTTATTACCTGGGTCATTTTTCCATTTTATAAATAGCTTGTCTCTTTTGTTACAACTTACCCTTATTTTATTAGTAACCCATTTTTCACAATTTCTTTTGCTCAAGTTATTTATCTGTTTAATGTATTTACATTCATTGTAGCACTTTGTAAAGTTTTCTTTTATGTACTTATATATATCATTAGCGCAGTTTAGCTCCTCTATCATTTCCCAGTCAGTGGAAGCTAAGAGTGTTTTTATTTTTTTATTATCAATAGACGCAATGAACTTTGGATCCCTACTTTTATGTATAGACGCAAGCGTAACAATCGTCATGCGATGGTCCGCCAAGACAGTCCCCAGGGCAGCTGAGTATAGGTCTACAATGCGAGATCTCACGAAAATGTGGTCTATACAAGTTTTAGTGACTATATTACCTTTAGTTTCAACTCGCGTGAAGTCTGAGATCGCACATTCAAGTCCCAACTCAGCAAGTCTACTCAGATAATAACTGTTTACATTATTGGTAGTTTTAAGATCTATATTTATATCACCTAATAAAACAAGATCGCTTCTCTTTACATGATCAACATTAATCACAGTGGACAGTTCATTAACAAACAGGTGCTTGCTTTCTTTTGGTGGTCTATACACTGCACATATTATATGCATGTTATGATTTTGCTGCGTTGTTAATTTACCTAGTATACATTCACAACGTATAGTTTGAGTCTTTATCGGTTGAAACTTATGCTTATTATTAACATAGATGATAATCCCACCACCTTTCCTGCTTTTACGCAAGATACTATACAGTGTAAATCCATCCAATTGATACATCGATACAATTTGTTCCGATATCCCCACTTCCGTGAGAACTACAATGTCAATTCGTGATTTAACCGAGATTAAACAGTTCATAAGAGTAGCGAAATTTTTTATCAACGATCGAATGTTAACATGTACTATATTTAAGTTATTTGTGTTTTTAGGTAGTTTACTAACGTAAGAAGGTAAATCAATACAATCAAATATTTCCTTAATATTACTAAATACAGCCATGATACTTATTAAAATGGATACCTTTAACTTTGAAAAGTGGTTCAAGTAAATTTTAACCAAAACTGAGTGTTGCGCTGTAATTATCTGTATTATTATAATTATGCTGTTGTCGAGAATGCGCCATACCACTTAAAGAAACTGGAGAAGCTGCCCACTACAGCCAGTTAAAAAGCAAAAATATTCCTTTTGAGGAAAAAGAACAGGGCAACTTTATTAGAGAACGTAAAAAAAAACATTTATACCAAAAGTTTGTAGTAGATGAGATGGCTAGAGAGAAAGGTATTCCAGTATTGTGCCTCCCACCCTACAACTGCGACCTCAACCCTATAGAACTAATATGGGCTCCAATGAAGAGGTATGTGGCCACAAGCTCTGAATAATATTACGCCAGAACAATGGCAGTCTTGCATTGCTCATGCATTTAAAGAAGAGGAAAGGTTTTGCCAAATTGATGGCATAATGGATGATGTGGCAGAAAAAAATATTATAAACGTCGGTGAAACTTCTACATCTTCATCATCTTGATGATAGTGACTAAATTTATTGATGAAGACGAAGCAGAGAACGAAGAACGGTACGGAACGGGAGAGAAGAAGATGACGAGTTGAGGTTGTGTGTTGTAAGTTGTTATTTTAAATAAAATATTGTAAAAAAAAGGACTTTTATTTCATAATTAAACTTAATCATCATGTGATCGGTTGTTTCATTCATTCTCTTTGTTGTACTATTGTAATGTGTGATCAAGATGTTATTATAAATAAAGCATAATTTTTAAGTAAAAATCTGTTATTGTAGATATACATTTTGGTTCTGTTCTGTCAAATGTGTGTTGTTAATATTGTCTTATGATGTGTACATTTATGATTTAGGTAGATAGGTACTTTAAATAATTCTATTATTATTATTATTGTTTGACATTTCTCGAGACCCTGGGGTCCCGGACCTTTGGAAGGCGTACGAGGGGCCGAAGCCAACTTGCAGAGGCCCCTTAGACAATTTTAAGTGTTGAGGCACTAACCGACGATTATCCCTGTATGCACTATGCAAGTGTACCCAAGGACAACCCCCGGTTGGTGCAGGACTATTGCAAAATATAGGAACAAAACATATTGGGCTGTGGGTTTGGGTGGCTATAGTGGATTGATTACCTAGGACTAAGGAAGGACTATGTCCCCTGCCTGATCAATGTTGTGTAATACACGGATAAAATGGCAGGGGGTGACTTGCACACTCAATAATGGGCCCCCGAAAATGGTCGCTAGCACATAGTGACTATTATTCTATTTGCTTCGTTTACGTTCATACTGGTCATAGGTACCCACACGCCGGTTGCGAGTACTACGCACCTGACCTTTCTGAAGAACATCACCAATAAGGTCACTATAATGTTCTTCTTTTATTGAATTATCTTCAATTGTACAAATAATTATTTATTTAAATTAGGGCACCGTATTATATTTTCGAGCCGTTTGGGGTTGAAACCCTCGGGCCGTGGGGTCCGAGTGCTCACGGTTTGTTCAACGAAATCTCCAAACGGCTTGTTAACACTTCCCGTGATCCAAGGGCTGGCTTTTACCTTGGCCAGAGGCTTAGCATTGCCATACAATGTGGCAATGCCGCCAGTCTCTTGGGTACTTTACCAGTCGACAGCGATGCAGAGGAATTTTGCGACGCCATATTTTAATTTGTTAATAGTTTTAGTTAGTTTAGGTTATTATATTTTAATAGTTTGGGAGTGTTGTGATTATGTCAATTTTATTCAATAAAATGGGCCCCGTTATTAAAAAAAAAAATTGCATACCAAAATATGGCGAAATGTGTCATGGCACAAGAATATTTTTGTACCACCTTTTGTATTACCACATTTAAAGCAAATAAATGACTTAGCAGTTAACGTTGAGCATTATTCACAAGAACCTACAATTTAGTTGAATGCTCCTATTAGTGAGGCAGTTATCAACACGACGTAATAACGTGCGGAGGTATTCATACCCCCCTAATAGGTTGTTTCACGAAAACATGATATTATACTAAACGTCTTCGTTCTAATCATTGTGACTGGATGATTATGCGTTGATTACACCCACTTAGGAATTTCCCATGAAAATTTTTATAGCCAAAAGTATCAGACGAAAGTGTAAACAAACTCTATTCTGCCGATGTATTCTGTAAGAATAAGAATGTTACCGTGAAAACTTAGGTGAAGTGAGCTGTCATTCCACTAATAATAATCATAAACGTTTATTTCATATAACTGGGATCCAGTGTGTTAGTAGTACAATAACTTATAACTAGTGTTAAATACAATCTCAATCTACTCGCCCCCTGCCCGACCCACGAATCGAGGTATCAATACTCATCAGTGGCGAAGGGTGAAATATTGAGAGAGGTAAGCCAGAAAACTTAACCTTGAAAAGCATGTTTCCTCACAAAGCAAATAATCTGTCAAGCAGCAATCTAAAGCTATTAGACCTGCTACTTTGTAAATCTACTTACTCTAAATTAGTAATTTCAACTTATTACACTATCTGCTTACCGCAAATACCTGATTTCAACGTACGTCTATGTAACTGCTTTCACTACACACAACAACAACACAAATAAACACAGTTCAACTAAAAAAATACACAAATCACTATTTTATACCAAGCAATAAATTCTAAAATAGCTAACTGTTAAATTCAAATTTAAATTCAATCAACAACGCATGCAAGCTGTGGTCGTTTTAATGTAATGTATTTACGTCAAATTGTCTGTCAACATAAAATGTCATCAAACATTCGTCCTATTCGATACACACCCGCATACATCTCGCTCGATTATCCGAGTAAGACGCTCAGAGTCGGCTTACTTTAGTTCTAATATGGCGGGCTGGGTAGTGACCTTCAAGTGACGTCTTGACGTTCTTTTGCTAAGAGATTTTATCGGCGAATAAGCCGATCGCTCCTGCGGTTTACTTTATAGCAATATGTTGTAAAAGAGCAAATTTTGTTGATTTAATGTCCATCAGTGTAGGCGTTTTGTAATTTTTCTCTACTTTTAAAAGTACTGATTGGGCCATTGAGAGAGTGGTTGTGTTCCAAACTTCTGAAGGGAAGCCAGTGGGAATGGGCTTATAAGGAGGCTGCGGCGCTGATACTCATGTGAGCATTAATACATCGACCCATGTAAAGACAATCAAGTCTACTGGCTATCATACTGAAAACGCTGTTGCTACTAGCCCGTACTCTGCTCAACATTGACGCGCACCGCTTGCGCAGAGTAGCGTAAAAGCAATCCATGCGCGCCTCCGCAAACATACCTGATGCACTACAGTGGCGAACCAGCCGCAACATCGTTCTAAGCGCATTATTGTATTGTATCGGCAGGGCACTGTACGCTTTTTGTGTATATACTGCCCACAGGATGCAGGTATAAAAAGATGTACCTACAGAAGGCTCTGAAGAGAGTGTACACTATTGACAGCTCACTTCACTAAGTTTTCACGTACTCTCACGTATTCTCACAAAAGGGAATTAGAAACACATTCATTTGTATTTAGAAGGTTTCAACTTTTTATTTCACCAGTATTTTTACTCCTCGTATCGCTAAACTTTAACCAGTTTTTATTGTAACATGTTATGGTTTTCTTGGCCTGTTTTGGGACCCGAAGAGAAAATACCTTGTTAGTCTAGGCAAGTTGGACAACGGGCTGATCAATATATTATTATAAAGAGGTAAAAGTTTGTTTGTATGTAGGGGTAATACTACTATCAGTCGGATTTGAATATTTTTTTTTTGCATTTGATAGCCCAATTCTTGAGGAAGGCTATATGCTATTTAACATCACGCTGGGATCCTTAGGAGCCGAGCAAAAAGAAAAAAGTCAGGACGTACGCTAAGCGAAAACGAGGTAATAGCGCGGGCCGGCGGTGCGATGCGACAGCGCGACGCGGATCTTGTAGAACAATTTCCATGAAGTTTTCGTAGAAATTGTTCTACTATTGTTGTTACTAAGTTGTTGTTAATTTATTAGAAAACTCAGGTTCTTGTAGTAAAATATTAAGTCGGTTTCAGTCCTACAATCTTGTAAACCTATTTTTGGAGCTCATAAAAATATCTGGCGCAGGTGTGCGGTCCATGGCCCTTTACGGGGCACCGGTGTGGGCGCGTTCCTTGAGGCGGCGGCCAGCCCGCTGGTTGAACGCGCCCCAAAGGTTCATGGCCACACGGCTGGTCCGGGGATACCGTACGGTCTCCGGTGAGGTGGCGAGCCTCCTTGCCGGATTACCGCCATGCGATCTGAAGGCAAAAGTCCTCGCGCACATTTGGGAGCGGCGTGAGGAGGCGAAACGCCGGGGCGTAGTTCCGCTGCCGCGAGAAATCACGGTACAGCGGACAGAGCTCCGGCGGGATCTCAGGGCGGCATGGAGAGTGCGATTGTCGCAACCCAGCGCTGGGCACGCCACAATTGCGGCGATAAGTACCCTCTTTGAGGAGTGGCTAGAGAGGCGCCACGGCGTCCTCACCTTCCGCCTGACGCAGGTCCTCACCGGACACGGTTGTTTCGGGAGGTTCCAGTTCCGGATAAGGCGGGAGGAAACGCCCGGGTGTCACCATTGTGTGGATACACCCGGTTCCCCGTTCACCGGACACGGTGAAGCATACGGTGGAGGTCTGCCCGGCTTGAGCGGAGCACCGCCGTGTCCTCGTGGAGGCGATTGGCGGTGGCGATCTCTCGCGTCCGGCTCTGGTCCAGGCCATGGTACGGAGCGAGAGGGCTTGGGAAGCCGTCACCTCCTTCTGCGAAGCAGTAATGTTCGCGAAGGAGGAGGCGGAACGCGTGAGGGAGAGGCAAAATTCGGGCCCTCACGCCCCTAGCCGCCGCAGGAGATGCCCTGGGCGTCGGGAATCGCAGGCCGATTCCCGGCCACCGTAGACGTGGGCTTGCGAACGGCGAGCAATGGGCAGCTCGCCGTTCGATAAGGACCCGGCCCGGGTCGACGGCGCGTTGTTTTCCAAGCGCGCCTCAAAGAGATGTCAGCACCAATGACGGGGTCCGCTAGGGCCGATGCCTGCTAGGGTTGCGGGAAAGTCCGAGAGGGATACCGTGCCCCTGGCACAGGCAACTGAAAGAACACGGGTGGGTTTTAGTCAGTAAGAGTCTGACACGCCCTCCTGCTCTGCCCAGAGCGGGAAAGTTATTTGATGATTCCCCACCCTCAAAAAAAAAAATTGTGCAACATGCCTAGATAATATTTATACAGATGTTATACCAAGCTACAAATAAATTATAAATTTACTAGATTCTGATCATTGCGGGCCAAGGATTACTATCCAAAACAACGAAGTGGCTAAAAAGGATATCACTGTCAACACCAAAACTGCAAGTCGCTTGGAAGCTTTTAAAGTTAAACTCATTAATAAATTACCCGTTTGGTCTATTCATTCTGATCCTAATATGATGATTTTTTAAAATATATAATGTAAACAATTTAATTCCATCTTTATTCCCAAGACTATCTCAGTTAATAGCAATGTATCTTTCAGTCACCGCGGACCTTTGAAAATTCCTTTACAAATATTCAAATTCAAATTCCCGTTTCAACTACTAAATCTCTGAACTCATCACCTTCTGTTGCTGAGTTTTTGTTTAAAGAAAATGTTAATGTTTGCTGAAATTCCGAATTTTCTGTAGAGATCTATCTATATCCTTTCACACTTTAAATGTAAAATAGACTGCAGATCTTTGGGGTAATTCTGTAGAATTTGCTAAGTCTATTATTGACATTTAGGTCTTATTTTTAAATATTTCATAGACGTTTCCTGACCTTGTGAAAAATAGTAAAATAATACCTTCGTTAGTACTTCAGACCCCACAAATTATAGACCTGTTTCAGTACTACCTACCTTTAGTAAATTTTTTGGAAAATTAATTTTAGCCCAATTGCAAAGATTTTTTAATAAACATAAATTATTACATAGTAAACAGTTCGGTTTACGAGGTGTCGTTAAACTACTGATCCCGGTCTTGAACTTTTAGGATATATTTATAATGCCTTGGGCAGCTTTTGTGATTTGTTCAAGGCGTTCTTCATGAAACTCTAATTAGGAAACTCCGCCACTACGGGATCCGAAACACCGCTCTAGATCTTCTTACTTCATACTTAAGTAATAGGATACAGAGCGTTGACGTTAATGGAAAAAATTCTCCCGGATCTATAGTAACAACGGGAGTCCCACATGGCTCAACTCTTGGTCCTTTCTTGTTTCTTATTTATATTAATGAGTTGCCTTACCTCATAAAGGATAATCATGATATAGTGTTGTTTGCGGATGACACTTCACTTTTGTTTAATCTTAAACGTCAGCAGCTGGCTACTGACGATGTAAATGGCGCGATCTCAAAAGTAGTTATTTGGTTCAATGTTAATAATTTACTTCTTAATGAAAAAAAAAACCAAATGCATTAAGTTTACGCTACCTCACGTTAGACAGGTGATAACTAATGTATTGATAAAAGGCAGAGAATTGAATCCTGAAGATAGAACAGTATTCTTGGGCTTAACTTAAGATGCTAAGCTTTAATGGGGCCCACACATAGATAAATTACCAAAAAAGCTTAACCCCACAGCATACGCTGTTAGAAAAAATCGTAATTTAACTAACATAGAGACAGCCCGTTTAGTGAACTTCAGCTTTTTCATGATGTAATGTCGATCGGTATTCTGTTGTGAGGAAATGCCGCCGACATTCAGACTATCCTTGTTTTCCAGAAAAGAGCTGTTCGATCAATTTATAAATTCAGTCCGAGACACATTCTCAGAGAGACATTTAAGGAGATTAATCTAATGCCTTCTCAGTACATTTTTGAAAAACTTTTATATGCTCATAAAAATATAATATTGTTTAAAAAATACAGTGATATCCATCATATAAATACTAGGAACAAACACGAATTTCTTGTACCTACTGAACTACTATTTGATTGAGCCACCTATTTCCTTGAGCCTTGTTGGCTCAAGAAAATAGATGGCTCGTTCAGTTGTCAGTGTATATGCTTTTATAATAAACTTCCAAGCCACGTTCAAGATCTAAGCCTTAATAAATTCAAATTATTCATTAAACGTAAGTTGTGCCAGAAAACCTTTTATAGCGTTAAATATTATATTAAGGACAAAAAGGCTTGGGATTGAGTTGCTCCAATTTTTGCATACTGAATGTAATTTTGTTTTATTTTTACATACTCCTTGACATTTGATGATTATTATATACACAATGACATGAATATTTTACCTTGAGAAGTATAATATTATTATTTAAATTATTGTGAATGTGAGGACTTGTGGGTCATTGTTTCAGTTTTAATCATGGTCTGGCAGTTTAAGTAGTTTATGCGGCCTACCCAAATGTCCTTTCTTTGGTATTGTTCATCGAATCGTTGAACTCCTTAAGTTTCTAAGTTGAGCTGCACGGCTACTGGCAAATGCGTGCACTGACTGGACAGGTCCACTCAATCTGTGTGGTTTTTCCTCAAAAGACATTTTCAGACACCAATCTACATGGTCTTCACATGATCTGACCAAGATTATGTCGGGACTTTAAGAGACTGTGACCTTTGAGTTTGTTTCGGCCCTTCTTCTCAGAGTAGTCAGATAGGAAACGCCGACCTCATCTAGTTATTAAAATATGATTGACGTGAAGTGTTTGTGCAAACCTACTTATAGAAATAAATCATTTATCTTTTACTAGAGTCGCGTCGCGCTGTCGCATCGGGCCTGGGCCCCAAGTCTGCTATTTTTTATAAATTTGTCATTCCAACACGATCCCATTGTCATTTTGCAAAAAGTTCGTAATCTGGAAAATTCATAATGGTTGATCAGTGGTCTCGTAATAGAATCAAGGTAGAATGACATTGTCGTATTGCCATTATTATAAAACCCGTTAGTAGAAATGATTTTCAAAAAACTACTACATAAATGATATTTTTTTTCATTACCGCTTAGGTCAGTCATTCATTTGTCATTATGTACGAGATTACCATTCTATGCTATTTCTTTCAATGGATTGTCAGTGGTTGACCATTAGAAAGTCATAATGACGCCATTCTGTAAGTAGATTACCAAACTTGTCAAAATCAACAATTATGAAATCAATGATAGACCATACTGACACTATTGTAATAGCAGACTTGAGGCCCTGTTTGCCTTAATGCGGCCACTAAACCATTTGATCTGACTGGGTACTATAAAGAAATGAAATTTGATATCCTAGCAGTGTCCCGTGTTAGATAGTTTCTTCTTACCGTTGCCTACTCCTCAGCACCTAATCTGTGCAGTTGAATAATTCAATTTCAATTGTACTAAAGCATGACCTTGAGCACCATGTAACTATCACACAATTAACTTATTTGTCATTGCTACATTTTTTTATTCTTTTTACCTATTGTGGTAGGGTAATTTTATTATAGGTGCATCGTCTTCACATATAATTATAATTATATAAATAATGTATACAAAATATTGTAACACATTTTAAAACAGTAACGGTGGAGTTTCTTGCCTATTCTTCTCCATACGAAACTACCTTTTGGAAGGGGCGACTAGAATTAATTCTATTTTTAATGTAAATGTTGACATTCAAAAGTGCCTTTTATGTGCCTATTTGAAATAAATGCTTTAACTTTGACCTAAGTCTTCGACTAGTGATTTCCGATAATCTATTTTCAATTAATAAACAATAATACACAGTACACAGTAGCACAGTTGACAGCCTCGTTGGTCTAGTGGTCGCAAGTGCTACTGCTAAGCATGAGCTCCTGGGTTCGATTCCAGGTTGGGCAGTGTTATTGGGTCTTTTCAGTAGCATCTCGGAGTCTGAATTTGTGTCCGGTTGGTGGCAATAGGCTCGCTCCCTATTTCATGGGACTTAAAGGAAACTGGCGAAGTGTGGATGTAGTATAGGTAGACCTCTGCCTAAGTTTTCAGAGACTACAGGCGTGATGTTATGTTTTTGTATAAACATTGGATACAAACCGATTCCTGAAGGCTAGAAAAGCAGAGCAGCTGCCAATACACTCGCGCAAGTGCTTAGTTTGATCCTTTAACATCACAGGTGGAACGGTGACTACAGTAGTGCTATTCTGTAATAATCTCACCGAGAAAACTTAGGTGAAGTGAGCGTGGAGTGAGCTGTCATTTCAAGATGCTAGGGATTAACAGCTCACTTCACCTAAGTTCTCACGGGGAGATTTTTACAGAATCGACATACAGTAGCATCAGTTGGAATGAGAGCTCACTTCAAGCTCACTTCACCTCAATTCACTACACTGGAAATATAACTTCGTTTCTTTATTTCTAATCGAGAAACATGGCCACTTATTGTAGTTTATTACTATACTTTCTAAGTTTATATTGGACATTACTGACATCGTTGAAGGAAAACCTATACAAGTCTGAAATCGTCAACCTGTCTTGAGCAATTGTAGTGATCAATGCTCGTGTCTTATCTGTATGAGAAGAGGCCTTTGCGATGTACTATCGAGGAAGTTCATATCTATGCACCTTTAGGACTATTTTTCCCTGTAGCGCTCGGGCGCTAACAGTAACTAACGTAAAACAGATGCGGTCATCGTGTACACGGGATTTTGTTCTAAAACTGCTTAGATATGAAATTCCTCGATAGTACTGGGACAGTAACAGGCTGGTATAATTATTATTTTATTGACTTGACATGTCTCAGGACCCTGGGATCCCGGACCATTGGAAGACGAACGAGGGGCCGAAGCCCGTCGCCCGTTAGACGTTTGACACCAACTGACGATTATCCCTGTTCGCACTATGCAGGTGCACCCAAGGACAACCCCCGGTTGGTGTAGGATTGTTGAAGGATATGGAAACAAAGATATTGGACTATGGATTTGGGTAGCTTAAGTGGACTGGTTATCTAGGACTATGGAAAGACAATGACCCCTGCCAAAAAAAATACACAGATAAAATGGCATAGTGACGTAGGGACAAGGGGCTACATGTCTTGCGGTGCTTATGAGAAGTGGAGAGATATTTCACGGCTATGAAGACAATCCCGGAAGTACGGTCAAGATCCCTACCAGTATCTTCCTGGAATACTTCCTTCGTCCGAGCATATTTGCTCTTGCGAATCTTCAGCCAAGCCGACCAATAAAGGTAAGAAAGAGGTGGGAGCTCTATTCCTCGTTCACTCCAGCCGGCCATTAAAGGCAAGCCAGAGGTGAGAAACAAGTCTTTTCCCGGGAGATAGGATCCGTGGGGTCGCTACTGCCCAACATCTCGCCACATGCTGCCCTGCAGGTTTCTTTATCTCTCTTGGTTTGGCTCCTCACCCTAGACCTGTTTCGGCAAAGTAAACTCTACCGGTACAGATCTAGAGTTCAAAAGCACGCAAGCCCCACCACGACGTCAACCTAAAGATACGGCGGTGGGGTTATTATTATTACTACTATGAAAATGTATATAACCATTTAGAACTAGGTATTGTGTATTGCATTTTTTTTTGTTTTTTCGTGTGCTGCACCTGTTGACGTGGCTGAAAACAAGAGCTGGAGTTCTGTCTCTCATAGGGTCGTAGCATTATGCCGAGCGATGGCCGCTTTGTCTGGATGTGGCGCATATTTTCACTCTTTTTTGTTTGTCTGTTTTTTTCTGCGAAATGTTTACCGCAAATAAACGAATTTTCTTTCTTGACACACTTAACATGGCGATTTCGCAAGGTGATGGCCAAATCCAAAACTATAAGAAATAGCGAAAAATATTCAAATAGTTTTAGATATAATCTAAGTCTACCTAAATCTAAAGCTGCATCTTTTATTTTTTTTATAAATTTTTCTAGTGCTGGTGTAGTGGTCAAAATTAAAATCAAACACAGACGATCACAAATTTTATTATAGATAAATGTACAAACATTAAATTACTTTTGAATTTACATGTACATCGTAAAGGATATTATACATTTATTAAGTTAATCATCGAATGCTCATACAGAGATATAAATCTAGTACACAATACTTAGCTAGCTTTATTTATTTCTGAATCTTAATTCATCTTATGTAATAATAAATCGGTAGTAATGTTACACTCATAATTTCCACATAGATGACACATTATGGATAGGAATTACACAGAAAATAACGTCTTCGTATGTAAAATTTACGATATGCTATAAAATTTATGATACAAATAGCGCATTGTTTCCCAATTTCTTCCTTACAACTAGATACTTACATACTATAATAATTCTTTTATATTATCTATATTCTATGTAAGCCGTTTTAGCTTTGGCAACACTTTATAGACTGGCTTACATTACGTGAGATACGTACAAAAGGTTATTACTTCTGACTTGTTATAAAATTGCATAGATACACATAAAATATATAAATTTTAAAATGACTACATTACTAAAGAAAACTCAGCTTTCTATATTACATTTTACTAATAATAATAATTTTAAATTAGATATGACATTAACTTGAGGAATTATCTGTGAATTAATATTTTAAATTTTATTTAATTAAGTAATAATTACTATGCTATTAAATGTATTTCTCATACGTTATGACTAAGTCCGTTCATGCATCGCATAATAAATATTTGCTATAATAACAATAATTTTATAATAGTTACAGGAACATTAAATGCGTACAGTTTAATATTCAAAATATTTAGTGTTCGAACTTGAGTTCGATGAGTTTGGAGTCGTGGCATTGGATACTGTATCTAGTCTGTTGGTGAGTGAGAAGGGTCCATTAGCCGATGATTTGTCGTTGGGACTGAGGGGGTCGGTTTTCTGGTACCCATTGTGATAGTTAGTGTTGGGTAGGATTGAGATGGAGGTAGAAGCAGTAACGAGCCACTGTTGGTTGTCGGTGGGGCATAGCGGCAACGAAGAGGCGGGGGAGGCGGGGGCGGCGGGGGCGGACGGGCCGACGTTGGGGGGCGCGTCCTCCTCGAGCAGGGTGCGTAAGCGCGGCAGCCTCCCCCGCCCCCCGCCTCACACCGGGGACTGGTCGCCGCTCGCACTGCCGCTCGTGATGTAATCCTGCGCAGTTATTTCAGCTTAAATATTGATTACGAATTACAATAGTAACATTGAATTAGGTGCTCTAACAGTTTTACACATAAAACTCAATATTCAGTGTTACGATATTAATTATGAGGATTTATAATCAATGTTTTAGTTATATTTGAGTGCATTGCAGAGCGAAATTTCGTAATTTAATTTAGTTATATTGATAAAATTACTCAAAAGAGAGAAATAATTGACGGCTATTTGCGACTCGACGTTGCTAACTTTCAGAATGCACCCTCTTAAGTGATAGGCAGCAAGTAGTAGGTAGTTAGAGAGCTAGTTAGAATAATAACTAATATTATTCTAAGGCTAGCTACAAGGATCTTTTGGCACTTAAATGACATTGACAAGGGGGTGTTGTTGGTAAACATTTGTGAAATTGTCACAGATATTGTATTAACAAAACAAGATGGCGGCGTTAGTTCCAATTTTAGCCACGCGCCAAAAGAACCTTGTCAGCGGTACAAGGTTCTTTTGGCGCGTGGCTAAAACATTGCATTGCAAACCTGAAATTTTTTATAGAATCATTATTTTTTATATGATTTTATTCCAATGTATCGTTCATATGTAGGAAATACTTACAGCATGAAGATGCCTGCCATCAAGAGGAGGCAACAATGATGTTCTTGGCACCAGCAGTGTAGTAGTTGTAGTCTCCGAAGCTGCCGACTCTCGTTTAGATGGGTGGCTGTACAACCTGCCCCACAGGCTTCTTGTTAACATCCGTATTCAAACACTCTCTGTGCATATACGCTAATATGTAAGTAACTCTAACAATAGTTCACATTCCATGGGTTTTATAAGACAAAAAAGTAATGAAAGAACAATTTTATAAAAAGACAAAATTAAATCTACAAAGCAAGAAAACAAGGGAGAAAAAGCAAGGCAACAAAAAATATCACTGTGATATGCTCAGGCTTAGCATAATCGGATGTCATGAAAGAGTTTTCAGATAAGTTCCACTTTGAAGGTAAACTAGAACTACATATCTAATGAACATCTCCTTTGTTTAATTGCTCTAAAAGTTACCCATTCCATTAAGCTATGATCAACCGTTAAGGGCAAAGACAGGGCTTCAGAAATGAATAAAGCTTTTCATGCATTGTAGAGGTCATCTCAAAACCAGCCCTATTTCTCAAACCAGCGACAGAGGTAAAGGTGCCCTTATAAAATTATCTACTCATTACCACTCAAACGCAAGCTCAAAACATATATTTCAATTAAGCCAATTACAGGCACTTTTGAATTGTCAAGGAGTCGGTCAGTCAGAAAGATGATGATAGTTGCCCATTCCAAAGCGCAAGCAGTAAATATATTTGTATATGAAGAGCTTTGGTGAAGAGCTTTTCCTTGAAGTTCTCTTCGTAATATTGATGTAAGTGAACCAACGGTAGTCTAGTAACGATTATATCTAGAATTAGAATTTTATATATACTATGACATGAGTATTTACTTTGTAAAGTATTATAATATTATTTTAATTATTGTGAATGTGAGAACTATGTCGGTCATTGCTTTATTGTATTTTTCTCAGTTAGTTTAACCATGATCTGGCAGTTTGAGTAATTTATGCGGCCTACTCAAATGCCCTTTCTTTGGTATTGTTCGTCGAATCGTTGAGCTCCTTAAGTTCAGAGTTGAGCTGCACGATTGCTGACAATTGCGTGCACTGACTGGACAGGTCCACTCAAACTGTATGGTTCTTTCCTCAAAATACCATTTTAGATACCGATCTACATAGCCTTCACATGATCTGACTTTAAAAGATACTATGACCTCTGAGTTTGTTTCGGCCTTTCTTCTCAGAGTAGTCAGATAGGGAACGTCAAATATATATATATATGTTTGACGTGTAAAAGTGTTTGTACAAACCTTCTAACAGAAATAAAATCATTTATCAATTCTAACTTTCCGAACTAACTGATATACTTCTCAGAATCTTTTATCAGCCTACAATAAATGCATGACATATGTGTTTTACTTCTGCTTTATTCTACTGAGGTTTTACCTAAAAGTAGATTGTTTGCTTTGTCATACAACTTTCAGCTGTTTTGAAACTTCAAAGCGAGGTTCGAATTGCAATGTTTAGACAATATTGCACAAGTTTTACTCTGTTTGTCAGCGAACGCCACTTTGAAATTCAACTTTGTTGTGTATTGTTTTCTCAAAGTCAAGCATTTATTTGTCGAAAGCGATTGTCTGGAAACTGGAGAAAATATAAAATTTTATTGTACTTTATTTTGATAGCTGGTTTCAGTTTTCGTAGGAACGAACGAAGTGAAAGAACCGATAATAAATGCTCTTATAAGTTCTCGAATGGATTCATCAATAGTAGGTACCAACTCAGAAGTTATTTGGCAAATGTATACCAAGATTTATTCCACTTTCCTTCCGTTCGTTCACACTTATTTGTCAATAGGTATGGAAATTGACCCTTTTAGGTAAGCCCTTTTGAAGTGTACCTCTTTAGAAACGATATCAATGTAAATTGGAAAGGTATCTTGGGAAATGAAAAGTATTAGCGACTTCTAAAATTAGTTTAGTGGATAGTGAAAAGTATATTTTGATACAAGTGGACAAAGTTTGTCATTATATTCGAAGCGGGATTTGCAGTCCGAGCCAAAGGCAAGAGTCTAATGGAAGCGAGGGTGAAATGAAAAATGCTCAAGCGTATCATACAAAGTTATTTAACACACTTGCGAGAAAAAAATCCCAAAGGTGGCTGGCATACTACATCGGCAAGCCTTTTTAATAGCATCCAGGTTACAAATTATGTAATGCAAAATTATTATGAAATCAATTATATCGGTAGTGATAAGCCAAAATTAAATGTTTTCCACAAAATGAGAAGTAAAGAAAAATAGCATATGAATGGGTAGGTATTAAAACTAATAAGACGAATAAATAAAGCTGATTAAACATTGATTTATTGTAAAATTAATAAAAACATACGTTACAAAAATAAAACAATAACATCCAAATCCACATTATATCTTAGGACATCTTCTTAAATGCAAAAGTTCCATTCCGGTAAGCAAATTCGTTGGATGTCTATCCCGATCGGAATCCGTGGGCCTCTTCATACTGTGAGTCTATTGGGAAATAAAAATATCTGATCAAATATGGATTTGGAAAACTATTATTGGATGCATATAATTTTATGCGGAGACAAGCGTGCAGTAAGGCGCTTCGTAAACACAACCATATTAATTTTATAGAGCTGTTGGTATAAATCACCATTGGATAAGTATACTCGGTAATTCCTTGCAAATATTTTCTATATATTGCAGCACTTCCAGCAAATTGTAATTCAAGTAAATACCCACAAGAGTTGGGACTACAGATACACAATAACATCGATTAACCATTTTCAGTAGTAACTTCTTTAACATTGAGTGCAGTAAACATTTTATCTCTACTATCAAAAAGACATTGAATTAGTCTCACAGCAGTTACCTATTGGTTTGTTATCTGAGCGATGCTACCGAGCATGGCACTAGAATTTTCTTATGCAATTTATTCCTTAATAAATTCTTTAAAGTGCCACTTCAAATAGCGCCAAGTCTATTGAATCGTGACTTTCATTCGGTTCAGGAATGAAGCTACAACGTATTCTGCAAGTCAGAACTTCATTATCAGACTCAATGATACTTCGTTTTTATACAAGGGTATAGTAACTATTTCGAACCCTTCCAGATTATTTGAGGGTCTCGGTAAAATATCGTCAATTTGGCGAAACTTTTATCTTATTAGATAGTTGTTCTACATTATACATTGCCGTGGGGCTTTTTTGTCACCTTCCACTTGGAAATGTAAAGTTTTTCTTTCGTTTTGTCGTGGTTCGGTCACATACACACAATAAAAGTGATTTTGTCAATCTCGGAACGCAATATGTAATTGTACTACGTTGGTGCTGGTAAAATAACGATATTCGCAACAGATGTTATGTGACATCTTTCAGGAGCCCAGATTATTTGGGGTGACATGCGAAGTGTTAAACTTGTTTAATTTATTTGTTATTTGGAATCTAAAATGATTATTTGACACATTCTGTTACGTTGTACATATAGAGAAAACGCATTTAAAGATAATTTTTTTTTTTCTGATACCCTACTAATTGGTTTCTTAAAATCTACTTGTTTATGAATAGCTACTGTACTTCGTAAGTTTTCATGTATTTAGTTCTGAATAAATTGTATTTCTTTTAAATAAGTGAATTGTATTCTTCTTTGAGAAATAAATGTCTTAAACCTTAAAAAGGACAACTAAAGAGTTTAAACTTGTTTTTGAGACATAACTAGATAAGAACATTTTGAGTTCAGAACTTTGTCTTGTGCTTAAGGAACCAAGTCGTCTAATTCGACTGGCCGGTATAGGTACCCACTCGTTAATAATTCCAATTACCTTTCATTAATAGGCTTCACTTGCTTATTCAACCGATCCGTGAATCAAGCGTAAAGTTCAAAGGGCCGTTTTAGAAAAGTTACACTAATTTGATTGAAAAGTTGTTGTCCCATGATGTTTCGTGATGAAATTAATGGAATGGTCGCCAATAAAACCCTTAGTGGCTATGTTCGATGAAAGTTAAATTTAATCTAGATTTTAAATTAGTATTTTTAGGTTTTAGGTTATTGCGTGCACTAAGACCTTCGTGTGTGTTTATTGCTATCCATACATGCATCGGACATATTGTTGTAAGTTCTTACCGTATGCTCTCTGTTCGTGATCGTGGGGACCAGTCTTTGGAGTAAGAGGCCCCCCTCCGCCTGCCCCCTCCAATGGTCCTACCCGTCTTCCACCTTTCCACGTGGTATCTGATCGCGTGGCGCACTTCAGTGTTCATGAAGCAGTAGAACAAAGCCACTGTGAAACCCTGGAAAAGAAAAAAAAAGTTATCTCTCGAATGTTCCAATACCAAAACTTTCTAAAACAAATCAACCGCACCGCTGTACGTACTAATGGACCATTTAAATTCGCGACCGGTTCGCCGTTCTTTCAATATTTTTGATAAAGAATTTGCAATTATTACCGTAATAGAAATACTTTGTTCTCGTAAGTTGGAATCGAATTATTTTCATCAGAAATGAACTGTAGTTTCATGAAAACTTGCCTTTCGTCTTTGCACCATTTCAGAAGCAATATACAATCAACTACGCGGCAAGAACCCCTCGCAACGTATACAGTAGGTACCGCTGCTACAGTCTATTTCGAAAGGTAAGCATGACTCGGCGTGAAGGGGCGAACATACAGATATGCCCACAAGTTTGAAACTTCATTACGACACTGAACTTGCCACAACTTGAGGCTTACGTTGGATTGTTCCTAAAGAGGCTCCATGTTTCGAAGTCAAAGGGAAACAATTCGAAAACAAACAGAAACATGGACATTGAATTAAACCGCCTGAAGTGATCTTACGGTTTCTAAAGACAATTTATAACGCCGACGGATTTGCGGGAGCTGAGTGGAACTGTCAGACTAGATATGTTTAACGACGGCTGACCGTGTCATCTGTGTGGAGAATTGGTTTTATAACTGAGATGAACTACAAGTCTTCGACTATAAAAGTGATTTTGTGATCGCCAGTAGGTATAAATTGATAGTAAAGAGCTCACTTCAGAATTTATTAAAGTAAGGAACAGTTTTTCCGTTTAAGAAGGCTATCGAATTTCAATTTAGGCTGTGCTCAGTTGAATTTGTTTAATAGTTGTGTTTCGAGTACCAAAATGCAATCTTTAAAGTTTCCAAATCAAAAACCTTTTTTTTTCTAAAAATAAGTTAATAGGTTGTACTAAATGTGGTTGTGTACAGTCACATCCAAAATAATGTTCGTTACCTTTTGATCATTTATATACATACAGATTCTGACAGTAAAAAAATAAAAAGATTTATCTATACTTACTAAAATTATAAAGACGTAGAATTTGTTTGTTTGTTTGTAAATTTGTATGTAGGGGGTAATCTCTAAAACTACCGGTCAGATTCGTTTTTTTTTGACATCCCAAATCTTGAGGAAGGCTATATATAGGCTATTTAACATCACGCTTGGCCCATTAGGAGCCGAGCAAAAGAAAAAAAAGTCAGAAAGAACGCTAAGCGAAAACGAAACAATTGCGCGTGCAGGCGATGCGATGCGACAGGGTGGGTCGGGGAACCAGAAATTTCACACGGACGAAGTCGTAGGCAGAATCTAGTGTTTCATAAAATAGGCAGGTCATTAAAAAGCTTTTACGTTGATATCAACTCGATAGTGGTCAAAGGTGTATGCTATTTTGATCTTTATCACCAAGTAATTAAATAAAGTTTTCTATGCATCCTGTGTGTATTGTCGGACCGGTGGGATTCTCCGATGCTCGAACGCTGGATACGACTGTACGCAGTCAAGCAAACACGCACAAGGGCATCGGAGTTTCCGTTAGTGTTGTTTGTATTTCGTTTTCAAAGCGTCTTGTCATGTCAATACTAACATTCGTTTTTTGTATGCATTTCTGCGTTACTTACAACTAGGTATATACTAAATGTATATGAATGTATAGTTTATTTGAAAATCTGAAATATATGAATATAATAATAATAATATGCCATAGTCTGCTAAGTGCCGTAACTTCAAAAGGTATTATGTGTCCTGACTTGATAAAGAAAAGAACTTGAGAACTGACGCATACATAAATACTTGACTTTACGTAGAAGATAATTTTTCCTCTTCCTCCTAACACTTTTGTCGCTTATCTTACCTGTGTCGACAACATAAGCGCCCTTGTGTAGTCGAAGGCATGCGCGAACCAGGAGTCATCACTAGGCCCACAAAGCACCAGCAGGTTTGTGATGCCCAACAGTGGGATCAGGACTAGAAGCGCTTTGGTTGCTTTCCGATACTGCTCCGTTTCCAACGTGTTCGCTGACCGGAGTTTTGTGATTAATACCTGGTAAAATTGGATAGAGTTAGTTGAAACTTACGGCAAATAGCGAAGCTTAAATATACAGTATTGTATGCTGCTAATACCCTAGGCCTTAGGGGATTACAAATAGGCTCCTTTTACTTGGGGATTCAACATAACTCGCGAAATGCGGGTGTTATACTAAGTGGGTACACGTTTGCTCAACCCTTCACAACCCAACAAAGGCGTGATGTTATCTTATGTTTTGTTAAACCTTCTTGTTTCGTTAAAACTTTATGTTTAGTTAAACCTTCCTGTTTTGTTAAAACTTCCTCTTTTGTTAAACCTTCCGGTTTTGTTAAACCTTTCTGTTTTGTTAAACCTTCCTGTTTTAAACCTTCCTGTTTTGTTAAACCTTTCTGTTTTGTTAAACTATCCTGTTTTAAACCTTTCTGTTTTGTTAAATCTTCCTGTTTCGTTAAACCTTCCTGTTTTGTTAAACCTTCCTGTTTTGTTAAACCTTCCTGTTTTGTTAAGCATTCCTGTTTTGACAGACATAGGAAAATGCTGTACAGAAAATATCAGCACAGTTGTACTCTTTTCAGAAATCAAGTTTTATTTCAAACTGGGTCTGTCTGCTTTAGACATTTTTATGTTTCAACAAACACCGTTTTCGTTTTTTCGAAATTGCTATCGTTTTAGAGAAAATTGGTGTCGTCAATTTATTTCAATTACTTTCCGATTGGTACTTAATGCACTATTCTTATTTCCCGAGGGAGGTTTAACTCGTTCCGGGTCGTCCTTCAAATTAATTTAACCAGACTGGCGGACTTTTTTGAAAGGGGTAAAACTAGAGCTGTTTTTTGAGAAGAAGAATAGTATGTAATTCGAACAGTGTCTCTATATTTTTGGAATAGTTGACTTAAAAAATCTTAAAGAATAAATATCAGACACAGGGATCTTTTGGCACTCGTATGACGTTGACCGCGGGGCGCTGCTGGTGAACATCTATGCAACTGTTTTTACGCCGCCATCTTGATTTTTCTATACACTTGACGTGTATTCTAAAATCAAGTTGGTAGCGTATGTTCCGATTTTGGTCACGCGCCCAAATATCCTTGTAAATGTATAGTTAAGATTTATATTTAAGATTTATATTATATTTAAGACTCTGCGGTTTTTAATATTTATGATTTTGTAACATACTCACCCACATAATCCTAATAAGGAAGAATAGATTAAGGGCGAGCCCTGCAAGTGCTGGAGCTTTATGTATCCAGTCAACTTGGTGCTCGTGCATCCATATGCACATCTTGGTTTCCCCCGCGACGGCCAGCTGCAAACAAAAAACAATACAGACCATCACCATTACTTACATCTTACGCATAGGTAGGTAGGTAGACAGGTACATAACATTTCATGTAAGGGATTGTTAGGACTTAGCAACCGAAAACGATTGCCAACTATGTCGAGACTGCAGGCCCAGGATTAAGTAGTAATTGGAAGAAGCAAATTGTCAACGAAATAATGTTTAGGTATTAAAATTATGCCAAAGTGATCGTCGTAATCCGTCCTTAAAATAAGAGGGATAACTAACGCTCTTTTATTCACACTGTATTTTTTTCATAAGTAAAGTTTATCAAACATCTGAGACTACTCGGCGTTCACTACAGAATACATACTTTTTATAAGCTCTGCAACATAATTCAATAGAATTTAGCAAGAATACTAGTCATATATCAAATAAGGCTATACTTAAACATTGCCACGTGTATTGTTTAATTAATAACAATGAACATAATTACAGTGCTGCTCACCCCATCCGTCCCGTTGGACGGCACGACGTTGACGAAGCAGCGCGATATTACCCATACTATTAGGAACACCGCGGGCGCACCTGCGAACAAGGATAAATGTTAGAATTTGTTTTGTGACAAGCCGTGCGCAATGCCATCGGGAAAATGACGAATTTCCATACAATTTTTTGACCCCTTTAGAAGGTGAATTTTCAAAAATCCGTCCTTAATGCTCCCCCCATACATAACATAACATCAAGCCGTTGTCCCCGACGGGATAGGCAGACGTGTACCTATAGTACTGTAGCGGTATCTACATCGCCACATGCGAGCTGCGCGTCATACCGACGTCACGCAAATCCTGCATCGCGCAAGCAGAGTTTACCTCGCGACTAGCATGTACCGGGTGGAATTGAATTAATGGGTATTCTTTTAAAGGGTCATTGTACTCATCATTATGAACAACTTTTACTATGGGACCAACACTGAAATCACGAAAAAAAAATCAACTGTTCCCTACATTTATGTTTGCATAACCCTTCAAAATGTAGGGAAAAGCTGATATTTTTTTTTGTGATTTCAGGTTTGGCAGACACGACACCCGTCTGGTCGGAGGATCCTCCCTTTTCTATGGAGGTATGAGTGAACTTTACACCCTGTTCCTCATACCTCTATATTGGTGACCCCGACGTGATCTGCACACGCAACCTTCTGATCTGGAGGGGTCTACACCCATTTCGTCAGCTATGCCTTAGCCAGCAGTAATGCAATGATTTGTCATGTTGTTGCCTAAGTGCGCACCTTTATTATAAAAGGCACTCATGTGCAATATTTCATGCTTCTAAACCTAGAGGTTAAGGCTTTGCGCTGTCTGTCAGCGAATGTAAGGTTTTTATTTAGTACCTAGAACCTTTTTGCTACGTTAGCTTCGTAAACTGTTTAATGTCGCTGCTTTCTTTCGGCCGTGCTTTTTTATATAATTGGATGATTTTAGGGCGAATTCAATAATGTCTCGTTATACGACGATAAAAATGAACTCAGCAAATAGAAATGTAAGTTAAGGCGATATTAACTGCCCGCGCCCTTGAGCGAGTGGGAGGAGTTTGCGTCGCGCCCCGCGACTAAAGTCAGACAAAGTCAGCGATATACTGCCGCCCGTCGCCCGCCAGAGCCCCGCTTCAACGCGCACCAAGATCATTCGAAAAAACAACCCACCTTGATTTATCAAACACAATACAAATAAAAGCCGTATACTAAAATATGGGTCATTAAATTGTCTTTTATATGATTAAAGTTTCATGTAAATACGCCCCATAGTTTTTGCGTGATTATCGTTTTTTTGTCCACGTTAGACAATACTTTACAAATTAATTACACTATGTTATTAAAATATAATTTCACATTTTCACATATCAAACAAATTATGAATAAAATTGTATAGTACAACATATATTTTTTTCAAAGAAATAAGACTAGAAGTTTAGACGTGATGTTCAATATAAAATCATTAAAAGTCGTTTATCTGCGCCTTAACGAGTTTGCGTTTGTAATATTTAAGTAAATAGTAGATTCTCTGCGAAATTGTAACTTTCATTATTAGACTGATGATCAAGCCAGTGGTCAATAATCATACACTCGAATGATCATTGATAACTAGGTATCTACTTCTTAATGTTAAATGTTCATAAAAGTTATAACAAGTCTAATGAAAAAATAACTGTTACCGTACTGTTAACGTAGTACATAAACGCATTGAAGTGTGTGGATTTGATAAATACACTTCAGTGGATAAATATTATGTATTGGAGTTTCTGTAGGGAGAAGCTGTGGAAATGAAAACTTATATTGATGTAATTGTAATAAAGAAATACTCAGTTTAAAAGTTGTACTACTATTCAACTTAAGTAGGTACCTGCACTAATGGGAATTTATGGAAATAAACTTATAATTAAAATGATTGTGGTCACTTTAATTAAGATGTTACATTGTCCAACTTAGATCGCGATAACACTATAAATATTATCTAAGCAGTATTGTATAAATATAGACATGACAAAACATAACATAAAATTATTAAAACTCACCCCATCCAATGGTGGTGTACACCTTTAGCTTAATGTTCTCAGCGGTGAATGTTTCCACCACCAGCATGTACAGGTACAGGCCTGCAAGGATTTAGTCATTAGTAAATAAACACTGATGAGCTACGTGCTAGATAACGAAGTTATTTATGTACTCTTACATAATGTTTAATTATGTATTGTCACTGTATTATCGTTATTCTAAATCCCTTTAAATGTTATTCTTATTTCATTCAAATAATTTGTATGTAGTAATTATTCTTTGAATCCGAGCGGCACATAATATAAACTAGAGTTTCATGCATAGTCATTGAATCAATTGTTTGACCTTTCGATTAAATCAGAACATTATTAGATCTGCCGGGTCTATTCTGTAAAATTCTCACCGTGAAAACTAAGGTGAAGTGAGCTGTCAATAGTGTCAATCCCTAGGATCTGCTGGTCGATTCTGTAACAATCTCACCGTGATAACTTAGGTGAAGTGACCTATCATCCCACCTAATGCTCAAATTAATCGTCATTTATTTCCTAGCAAACATGGGTATAGTATTCATTAGTGTTTTTTTTTAGGATAAAGTTCCATATTTTACCGTCACATGCAAAGGTTTCAATTCCAAATTATAAATTAACAATAAGTGACAGATCATTGGAATTACAATATAAACATTATTAAAAATGACAGCGAGGTTAAAAAAAAATAAGTCAATGAGAGGATCTCAATAATTATGTCAATCAGAATAACAGTATGTCAATAAGTTAGTGAATCATCATTAATAAAATCGTCAATCGTGTAATAAGTTTTCATAATAAAAAAATCGTTAAGCGCGTTAAAATTTTAATGTAGTCATATTTTTTATAATATTAGGAACTCTATTATATAATATATGCTAGGGATTGAGACTACCGACAACTCATTTCAATCTCACTTTACCTAATTTATCACGGTGAGATTGTTACAGAATGGGTCGGCTGGTGGAATGACAGCTCACTTCACCTACGTTTTCACGGTGATATTTTTACAGAATAGACCAACTGATGGTTAAGTACTTGGCAACCGGAGACTGTTATTTAACTTTTTCTTACCTTCTACAAGCATCCAGAAGAAATTAGTGAGGTAAAAGTAGTGCATACATATGACCAGAATCATACACGACGTTTGATCTTGTTGGGCCTCGTCAGACCAATTCTGAAACAAAACGCATCGAGTTAGGGTTGTTCTGACTCTTCATCTTCGTCATCATCCACAGACCGACTTTACCCACTGTTGGGCATATGTCTCTCTTTGCTTGAGTCAATTCCCGCATTCCTGTGCCAGCCTCATCTAGGCTCTACCCGCGATGCAAACAAGCGAGCCCTTCGGACTTTTTTTCTTTTTTTTGAGTGTGGCTATTCGCAGTTGGCCTTGAGAGCTTAGGGCTTTCGCTTAGGATATTTTAATTGTAGAACTAGAATCAGTTGAATTTTATCAATAAACCATTGTCACTCGTTATATTTCGCTTTTAGTTTATCTCCTCACGAAAATTTAAATTAATCGGGAGTAGGGTTAATTTCAAAGTACAAAGTACTTTCGGACGGGCCCGTTTCTTCGTTGACGGGCTTAGAGAGTAGGCTGATAGTTTTAAAATACTCCTCTGCACTAGTATTTTCATTTATAGAATAGAACACTTTTATTACAGACCGGAGTCCATAGGGTTAGTAACAATTTTACTTAACTTCTAGTGTTAGTAGGTTACAGACACAGATATACAATTAAAATTCAGCGTGGAGCTGCATTCATCTCCGCAACATCGGGCAATCCCACCGATCTGCGAACAAACTGAGAATGCTGTTGAGGCCGCCGCGCGCCGCGATTTTATTTAGATTGATATTCTTAATAATGACGGCAAAACCATTAATATTACTATCCGCAAACATGCCTGATGCACTACAACGCCACGGCAGCCGCAGCAGTACTCTCAGTGCATTATTGTATTCAACGCGTAGGTCTCTGTATGTTTGCTGAGTCAAGTTGACCCACAGGCTGTACGTGTAGAAGGACTGGCAGTAAGCTTTGAAGAGCGTTACTTTAAGAGCGCGCCTAAAGCCAGTAAAATTTTAGTAGTGTATAGTATAGTGCGTAGTATGCGCCAAAACTGTTATATCGTAATAAATCCAAAACTAAAAGGAATTACATAAAATGCCTAAGCACAGCCTTTACTCTTGTATAAATATAATTAATTATCCGATTTTTGTCGCAATAGGCATTACCGTATTGAGTACAAAAAGGAAAAATATGAGAATTAGAGGTTACTTCGTGATTTTTTTATATCGAGGAAATGTTATTATTTCATGTTTTTGATCAAAGTGAACCCTCGGAAATATCATGTAGTTATTCATACATTTTTATTTTAAGATTTTGTCCGGAATTTTTCATGTAAAATCAAATATAAGATTGGTAATTTTGCTTTATACGCGCTCTCTCGCACATCTCTGCCCTCGTACATCTCGCAACGCAGAGCCAGCATGTTACAACGGACAGCCAGCGATCTACGCTCTCTTTATTTCCTTTATTGTCGTTTTGTTGTTATGTTAAAAGGCATTTACAAGCGTGTCTGCCGTGTTCAACCTTGTCTTGTAAAATGTCGATACATTTAAATATTTACATTAGCTTTTACGAGCTGGGACGGGACAAATTGGGAACGTATATTTAGTTTTATGAAGCCCATATAAAATTCTGATTGAATATATCAAAGGGTCTTGTGATCAATAGATCCGAATTACGCCATGTAGCCAATATCCATTATATTTCATAATTGTTTAGGAATTAAAACAAAAAAAATGTCAAAAAGAAAAATAATAAATAACATAGGATTTAATAATACACAAATAACACTGTTTTGTAGAATAGAATACAAGTTAAAAATTCTAGTTAACATAACTCAAAAGTATCGAAAACAAGTCGCTCATTTGCAAAAAGGATGACATAACTAAAATATCTCCAATTTTGAGGTAAGTATGGTATAGGTAGGTGAACGCAGAATATTTATTCTTTTTGCTATAAAAGCGACATTACAATAAATACTAAAAATGAGGGAGCTAGAAATATGTGACTATAATATGCCTCGTCGCACTCTTACTGCTATTTTTAACCGACTTCAAAACAGGAGGAGGCTTCTCAATTCAACCGTATATATAATTTTTTTTCTGTGTGCTCGCGGATAACATCCGTCGTTTAGGAACCGATTTTAATGATTCTTTTTTGTTGGAAAGGAGATATCCCAAGGGTGGTACCATGATAAAGAAAACCAGTATCTGATGATGGCATCCTAGCGAAATCGAGGGGAACCTTCGAAAATTGTAGTAGCGACTGGTGAGTTTGATAATATTTTAAAGCACTACTATTTAATGAAGGTCTGGAGTCGATCTGCTGATGGAGCCGAAAGACAGTCGAGGGAACTGCTCAACGATTTACCGCAGTTACCTTTTGTTGGGCTTACTTCATACGTTTCAATATGCCAACATGTTCAGTTCGTACAAAAATAATACCTAACTAACTACCTAACTACTAACCTACTAGGCATGCTGATGCGTCAGTTTGACACTGAATTTAAGTTGCGTAATCGCGTCATATCTAGCAATACTCTTTCGCCGTGTGGCCTACTCAATAATTTGTTTGAATCTAAGTCAGACAACGCTATTCCTACCAAGGTTTTAACACGACTCAGAGTAACATACCTGTCCTTTAGCGAAATTTTTCTTGCCTAGATCTATAACAGCTTTTTCTAGTGTAGTTGTACTTGTAACTTGTGAACCGTAACTGCCCAACTTAAAATCAAAGGTAACATTCGGCGCTAGACATCTCCGTATCCTTTTATTGCCTGAAATGATTCAACAGTAGGAGTGGTCGGTACCCAGCCATTTTCATCTTTAATTCTACTTCCAATCGTATCCTTATCGGAACCGATTACTCGAAAATGCCTGAACCGATTTGGAAAATCCTATTTTGTTTCAAAGGGTATACTTCCCAGGTGGTACCATTTAAATTTTACCGAAATCAGTCGAGCGGTTTAAAAAAAATCAACAATAAATTATTTTTTAATAAAAAAAAAACCGCCTTCAAATGGACGTGAACATGTAAGACGATTGTTTTCGAATTGGTCTGGGGTAGGACCTATAACTAAAAAGTGAAAATTAAAAAACTTTTTTACAAAAAAAAAAAACAACCGACTTCCAAAAAAAAAACTACAAAGTGAAAAATAACTTTAATTTCGGAAGTCGGTGGAAAAAACTAAAATACACATCCAAAGACACTAACTTCCGAAATGAAAGTAATTTTTCACTTTGTAGTGTTTTTTTTCGGAATTCGGTTGTTTTTTTTTTTTAAAAACGTTTTTAAATCATTATACCCAAAAATTGCTCTTTTTGAAATATGTCAAGCTTTTCGCAAATGAACAAAATATTTTAAAACATGAACCTTATAGATGTAATCTGGCAGTATTTAAGCACAGTTATGTGAGATTTAAACTGCCCATTATTCGCTGTAAGTGTTCTATTAATTACTAGCAGTTAACTGCAGCTTCCCGGTAACAAAAAGTAGTGGGTTATTTCCTAGGGCGACTCGATTTTCCGAGATAAAAGCTGCTTGTAGTCGTATTTCCAGGGAAGTACAAGCACTTTTTTTGGCGAAGTCTGGCAGCTATCTGTAGTTGTAACTAAATGCATTTAAAAATAATGGTAAATTGATACTGCACTTTAGAATAGTGGGTTGTTCAGACTGTATTTTTATCGGCTTATCCACATGAAGGGTACCGTCAGTCGTAGAATTCGACCACTTTGACATCAATATTTTGTCTTTGCAAATATTTGTCGAACCACGGAAGATTTGGCGGGACGACATAGGTGTTATCCTAAGAGTTGGCGAGAACTGGCAAAAACATCGAGAAAGGGGACTCCACTTTACTCTAGTGCCCAAGATTGGGACTTAAAAAAAGGCAATATTTGTTTCAAACTTGAACGCCTATCTACCTTATAGAAAAGGTCCATTTTGTTACATGGCTCTATTCATCCATCAATTGATATTGAAATATTTCCAAGCTACATTCCTCACAAAGGCTTTCAGGAAAAAAACACAGGCTTACACATTTTTTTATCTCCGGTGTGTAGGCTGAAGGCTTATAAGGATTCAATTACGCTGTGAGAGATGAAAAGCCAGTTGTCAACGCGGAGGGCACTCTTCTAGATTAATTAATAGCATTGTTACGACCCTTGTCCACGCATGATGCCCTATTACGAGTACAGTGGAACTTTTGTTTCCTGAGCCTTTACTTGATTTAGGATTTAATTAGGGGAGTTTCATTGATTCGTTGGTTATGATTTTTGCGCGAAATTAGGATAAAATTGGGTAATAGGATTCAAACCCAACTTGTCGCCATTCTCGGACAAAATATCAGAACAACGACCGAATCGTCTCCATTATCGGTAAACAAAAAACGACTCGACATTCATACCCTTTTCTCTATTAAGTCCGCACCTACATATTGGAAAAAAACTTCCAATAACTTTATTTGGGGAACGAATGTCAGTCGGAAATATAAGTACCAAGGTAGAGCAATCGCCGTCAATACCCGCAACCTTACTTCGAAGATCTTCGTATCCTAATATTACATAATTTATTAGAACTTCACCCGTGACGTCAAACATATGAAGATGTTTGCGAAGCATCCTAATGAAATAGGATCGTTCGCGTAATAAAGTAAATTCCAGAAAAAGATCTGTGTGATTGGTTTAGATATCTGTGACACATTTAGTCCTTGAAGACACATTTAATGGAAAATGGATAGATAGCCTTGGAAGAGTACCACATTAGATTTGGTTTGTTTTGACATGAAATGAATAAAGAACCCAGGTTTTTATTCATAAATAAGCAGTTTTTATGGCATGTTTACTGGCAGGTACACCGAAAAATACAATTTTCTATTCGATTACAACGTTTTAAATCCACAAATATTTTGATCGCATATTATTTACCGCAGATAAAAATCTGGCGTGATTTCTTTGTTTTTTTAAAAACATCGCATATTTTCTTTACAATGAAGTTTTTAGATCTAGATAAGCTGAACGAAATAAATCGCGTGCATTTTATAGATCGCGATTGAACCTTAGGTAATAAAAGTAAGTTCAAAGACTTGCTTGAGACGTGAATGAAATCCTTCATGGCCGTAAATTCTAAATTAACGACGGCGACGTTTAAATTTGTAGCTCCCTAATCAAAGCTTTGACTTTTGAATCCTCTTTTATCCGCGGCACGTATTTTTGTTCAAGATTGGTTCATTAGCCGCCAAATGGAAAGACATTCATTTTGAAATACTTCATTCGCGTACGTACTAGAATATTCTATAGAATGTTCACTATGTTGGTTCCAAACTTCCCTGTGAGTTGGTTCAAGGAAGTTGGTAACCAACATAGCCTATTTATAGTTCTTTTGTAAATTGTTGATGCATACAAATTATCTAATATGTATGCATCAACAATTTACAAAAGAACGTACGTACGTAGGTACTCGTGCCAAGCAGTATGTTTTACCACTTTTCTCAAATTAGTAAATTTGCATATCATAGCAGTTGTTGGCAGAATAATTAACTTTATATTGCAAAACTTGGAAGGTACCTACACTAATAATGTTTGTTACGAAAATGTGTGAAAGCTTTATCGTTGAAATACAGCCTGTGTGTATATTGGGAAACAGGAAAGTTTTCAACGAGATGAGATAGATTTGGCTTTTGAGTTGTTTTAAATCCGGTGGAGCGGAAACCGCATCTGCTTTGGAGGAACTTCAAGCAACTTTATATAATATCCTATCCGCGTATGCTGATACTTGATAGATCGGGAGTCGAGGGACCAAACTTTCTAATCCCGCCCGCATGCGGTAGGACGGTTTCTAAATAGAAAGCAGTCGAGAGGGTGGTTATAAACCGCAGGTGAAGTGCACACTAAATGACGAGGCTGGCGAAAACCGCAACGTGAAAAATATATTGAATAGGTATACCTGAATTTTAACATTTTATGGAAGCTCAAATGTAATTGTAAATCATATGTAATTGTAAATCAAATATAATTGTAAATCATATGTAATTGTAAATCAAATATAATTGTAAATCAAATGTAATTGTAAATCAATTGTGAATCAAATGTAATTGTAAATCAATTGTGAATCAAATGTAATTGTACATCAACGCGTTGTGAGTTTGTGCCCTTCAAGAGTAGATGGATGTGGTTTCATTTGAAGTACCTTTAAGCTATTGAGTACTAGTTACAACTTATTCTTTGAAGTTAATCACTTCTGTTTTGTCTTTGACAACTGCTTAAATTCAAGTCTATTTGCTTTATAATAAAATAAAAGTTGCCGAATAAACCGCTTGACGAGGGGTAAAATATTCCCAGTTGTTACGTAAAACCAGGTACCTAATGCATAAAACAACGAACTGATATTGTTAAATAAATGCAGTTCACCAATGTTTATTGTTTTGCGGTTTTCATGTTGAAATAGTGCATAATGAAAATGTTTATGACTCGATAACATCTTCAAAAATTTTGTATTATTGCAAGTTGTTGAGGAAAATTACGATTTAATAAAACGTTTAGTTTCGTATTAAAAATTATAAGGTAGTAAATTTTGCTTTTAAAAAACTAAACCACTGCTGTCATGTATACTGACAAAATTAAAAACTGCCGTTACGTGAACAAAACAAAATCAAAACGACAGTGACTCGTTACTAAATGTTACCATTGTTGTTGTTGTTAACATTTTCCGTAGAAAAACCTATTTCTGGAACACGTAAAATATCGTGCTGGATGTGACGGTCACCAGTTTTTCATTCCGAAGTTATATTTACATTGAGCAACTATCCTAAAATGTACGTAATATGTTTCATAACATAACATCACGCCTGTAACCTGCGTGTACAGGCAGAGGTGTACCTGAGTACACTTGACTGACCGGTTGGTGCAGTTGGTAGCGACCCTGCCTTCTGAGCCGCTGGTCCCGGGTTCGATCCCCGGACAAGCCAAACATTTGTGTGCATGAACATGTTTGTTTGACCTGTGTCTGGGTGTTTATATGTATATAAGTATGTATATCAGTCATCAGGTTACCGTAGTACAGGTTCTACCTAGTTCGGGACCTGAAGACCTTGTGTGGATGTTGTCTCATATTATTATTATTATTACTCACATGTCGCCAGTTACGTTTAAATACCCTGTAAGTAGTCGGCGAGCCTATTGCTATCAACGGGCACAAATGCTAACTCCGGGCTGATACTGTGAAATTCCTGATGGAAAAAGCCCACCGACCTGGAATTTAACCCAGGACCTCATGCTCAGCAGTAGCACTTGCGACCACTAGACCAACGAGGCAGTCGAGAAATACAGGATGTGGCGTAAATAATGGATAACCCTGAAACAGTCGATTGGTCAGATTATCATCTATCATTTACCCCACTTATATCGCCTACATACGCGTACATTATTTTTTCGATATACGGGTCCAAAATTGCATAGTTCCGTAGAAAAAAATGTAAAAATTTAAGAATAAGTGTTTTTTGCAATGTTATCTTAGACAGTAATAAAAAGTCTTGATACTGGTCTGATAATACAAATATCCTGAATATTTGTATTATCAGACCAGTATCAAGACTTTTGACATAAAAAAAAACAAAACGATAACCAGTCACCAATTGTAGAAATGGCAGCTGATTTTGTAAGGGTAATTACGATTTTTATTTAAAATATCAATAATTTGGTCTTCCATGGGCATATGGCGATATAAGTGGGGTAAATGATAGATATTAATCTGGCCGATCGACAGTTTCAGGGTTATCCATTAGTTACGCCACAGCCTGTATGTTTAATTATGTACTTATTGATCTTTTTTTGTAACACCCTGTTTATCTTATATTTGTGCCGATTGAGACTTAGCAGATCAGTAACATACACATAAATCAATAATCAATTGTAGCCGTAGAACAATGATGAAATACGAAAATAAACGGTCATTGAAATGAGTTCAATGTTGAAAAAATCTGAAACGGAGTGTACGTATTTTGTTAAAATAGTTTTGAATTCACAAAAAAACCTACTGTATTCTTAATTCAAGTTCTAAAATGTTTTAATATGAAAACTTGCTTAAGCCACCTTGTCGTTTTAGAATTTTTGATAAATTACTTTGTGTCAATGCTAATGTCTGTTGACTGAAAGCTTTGCGATGAAAATTATAAGTAGGAATTATAATGCTTTTATTTAGTTTATCAACATCAAAGAAAAAGCGTACCTAAGTTATGTCTTCAAATTATGTAATTAGAGAATATAAAACAGAACAGACAGTAATTATGATTATTTTGGTAACTAAGGGCGGTCGATACTACATCTCGTCTATATGATTTCTGAATCGCGGCTTGTTCGATGCTGAATCGAGACCGTATCGATACTGTATCGCGATAGTAGCGATGCAGTAGTGCAAGTACGGACTTTGCATCGATAAGACATCGAGATCGCTAAGGTTCGCATTTTTATCGATCTTGTTATCGAATTTGGAAGTACGTAACACGCGACGATAAGATTTATCGTGGGCCGATTCGAGTCGATAAGGATCGTTTGTCAAATGGCAATACTGACGACGTCCACAGACAAACCATTTAAGGTGGGGTTTCTGTGGCACTACTAATGTCCGAAATATTTAGAAAATCCTTTTTGTTCATACATTTTTGGCATTGTAAACAATATTTATGGGTATAATTCAGAGAATCTACCAGTATTTACCAAAATTTCCGTTTGTTTTCGTAAAATCTTCTTAAATTAAAGTAAAGTCGTGTTTAGTTGTTTACCTTTGCCAAAAAAAAAAGTTTGTTGTTGATATTTCTTGAAGTTTGAGAAAAAAACTTATCTGTCTGTATCCGTAAACACGGTAAACTCTAAACAAACTGTAAGTACTTTTTCGTATAACTTGAGTTTAATTAAATGAACAATACTGAATAATTTATCAGGCTATTTCCACGCAGGAATATTATTAATAATTATTAATATTATTCTTACCACGATATGGACAGGGAGTCCAGTGGATCGTATCCTCCGCACATCTACCTCTATCTGGTTACGCCTAATTCATTCAGTCAGCGAGGGCTGGGAATGCATTCACTCCTTCCGTCGTTCATTGCATCTAACTCGCGAACGAACGGTTTACGACCGCCATTCTTCCGTATACTACCGCTATGAGAGATCGCTGATCCTCGCCGCGCCGCGCCGCCGCCGCTCCGCCCGCCATCTTGCTCGCACGCGCTAAGCTAATTAAAAACCTCCCTCGCTTGCATGTTCGCAACCCTTCGCATCCATTCATTACGCTTGCAAAACCGGACGCTGGCTACCAAGCCCTGTGCCTTCAAGTCAAGCTTAAAGCCTCCAAGGAGAAACCCTCAACATCGTGGTGCCATCGCCAGGTGAGTGAATTGCTTTTTCTTTAGCTCGCGTCTGGTTGAATTGTTTTACGGCGTACCATATTTTCTCCCGCTCATACTATAATTCGAATCCTCGCATTTTTTACACGCATCGCTTCACCACTATCCCTTCTTTTAAAATTACTGCCACTTTCCGAGTCACCCGAAAGAGACGAACAAAATCTTCTTCTGGAAGTTCCAGAGGATTGTTCGTGTCTCTGAGACGCCGCCTCCGAATACGCATCACATTATAATGCTGCTGCCGTTCTTCCTCATCACCCAGCAATAAAGCCATGAGTCCTAAATCCATTATTATGTAATGATCGATAAGCTTATCGGGCTTCTACAAGGATTCGATAAATTACCGAGCTTGACAGCTTAAATTGGCGATCTCAACTGTCAAAATGTCGTTTCGTACTTGCATTTTCGATAAATTCGTTAAAATTTTAGAGTTTATCTACCGATCGGTAAAGTAGAAGTTACGTACTTGCGACATCGATTCGATTCGATAAAAACTCATTTTATAGAGTTTATCTGTCAAATTTATCGAATCGAGTCCTACGTACTTGCACCACAGAATCGTTATGTAGACGAAGGTATACGACAAATGACAACGTCACGACTGTATCGTGATAGTAGCGATGCAGAATACTTGTTTCGAGGGTGAAGATCACTGAAGGTATACGTCCAGAGGCCGCAATGCGACTCTAACGCGGTCTTTTTACAATTTGATCGCTACTGATTCGCTGCAAGACAAGAAGGCGCCGAGGGCGACCGCCCCAACGAGACTGGACGAGCAGTATGTCGTTAGTCAGTGTTGAGTTTGACAACAACTTTGAGGCACTGTGATGCCTCCTGGAGTCGCTTCGCGTGTTTGGTAGCAAACCTTATTACAGAACAAAATAAAAAGTAATGGGTACTTTTAATAAAACTGTAAAAATCTGAACACAGCTAGACTGTACAAACTTAATTTCCCACGACCTACATGACGTCGTATAAATCAAAGTTCAACCTAATTCTCATTCCTTGCTCAGCCAATATTTACATCCGCTATCTACAGATAATGTCTATTAGATAATTAACCAGTACTTACTTGTAATGCTAAGTTTAACACCCAACTGCAAGCAGACAGTATATACGTAGACATGAGGTTGGTATGTATCGTGTTCCTTAGACATCGCAGGTCCCTGAAAATGAGAAAATAATATTAATACAGGCGAGACGAGTTGTAAGATACATACGTCTTATGAGTAAATCCCTCGCGTAATTATAATTGCTAAAGGGCGGCTTTGTTCCATTAATAAGATGAGTTAAAGTTAAGTTAAGACCCACATAATTCGTAGATGGGGGTGAAGTAAGGAGGCTTCATAAAGACACGCTTGCACGACAAAACGCTTGCGCTTGCTCGCTAAATACAATACAATTACAAAGGCCTTTTTTCAACCTACTTGCTCGAGTAGTGGCTCTTATTGCACTGATTTTAGGTGCAATGCAGTGTATTTAACACGGCGTGACGTATACTTTGCTTTCTCGCACAAGTGCGAGAAAGTGCGCCACGGATAGCTGTATGATAGTCAGAGGGTTGCGTTTTTTTATTTCCAAAATAAACAGGTGACTTGTAATACGTCAGCAATCCATTAAGGGGATGTAGCGGAGGTCATTTGCAATCAAATGACTCCTTATGACCTCCTATGCAAATGTCAACTATTTTCGAGTAATTTGACTTTGTTTTTTAATATATCTGTTACCTTATTGCATCTCATTGGATAGCTAAGAAATTGTACATACTTTTGGAATGTTTTGTCGATATAGTATGTCCATGTTTTTTTTGCAGAAATCAACCATTTAAGGTACATGACCTGCTCAAAATGATGAAAATTGTGTGCTCTGATTGAAAAAATATTAAAGATTTTTGAAGAAATTTGTCACATTTCGTACATTGTTGTATTGAATCGCGATTATTAGTATTAGTATAGAATATATTAAATATATTAATATGCAAAGAACGTAGGTACAAAAGCCTGTTGTAACAGAAAGTTTTGCATTGTCACTTAATTAGAACACTATATTTCCACTTCGTCATAGTTTCGTATATTTATAATTATATATATATATATATATTTCTAGTGATATTTATTTTAGAAGTATGTATGCATGTACTTTTGTATGTATTTATTTTCCTATTATTTGTTTTATTTTATTAAGTGAATTGTTTTTGATTTTATGTATTTTATTTTATCTTTTCTATTCTCATATTATTTGTTTTATTTTATTAAGTGAAATGTTTTTGATTTTATGTATTTTATTTTATCTTTTCTATTCTCATATTATTTGTGTTATTTTAATAAGTGAATTGTTTTTGATCTTATGTATTTTATTTTCTCTTTTCTATTCTCATATTATTTGTGTTATTTTATTAAGTGAATAGTTTTTGATTTTATGTATTTTATTTTCTCTTTTCTATTATCATATTATTTGTGTTATTTTATTAAGTGAATTGTTTTGGATTTTATGTATTTTATTTTCTCTTTTACTCTTACACACGCTGTCTACATCTCTTTATCTACTTTCCTATCGCAGGTTTGCTGGAAGAGATTTCATTAGAAATAAGCATCACCTTTGTACCTACTTTTCTGTTATTTTCTTCTTGTGTGTTTATACATGTGTGTAGGTACATAAATGGTTAAATAAATAAGAACAATTTGTTACTTAATTTTAAGTCGCCATTTTCAGTCTCATGCTGTCCCTGTCACTCTTACATATATTGTAGCCACAGAATAACTTTTAAGAACGTCTTAAAGTTTAGTGTCGTTTTATTACTCAGGGGTTAGCGACTTCGTGCGTGCGTGTGTGTAGAGCCAGCCAGCTATGAAATAATATGACACCTCAGAACTAAAGTTAGGCGTACACAATTTTGGCTTCACCAAATTGGTTCTAAGTAGTCCTCCGGTACTAATTGTTGCTCTGCTTAACGTGTTAGATGTTTTAGTATATTTAACCCACATTAGTGCCAAATGGGGCACTAATTAATCCTTTGGTACATAAAGCCTTTTACTTGTACCTACCTACTGGTAGACGTGACTTACTCAGACTGTTTTATCTCTGATCTTTTCAAATCTGTCGTATGTAAACCGACACGACTGTCGACATGACAGGCACGAGCTAGATAACAAATATGCAACTTTAGATTCAGCGTCTGTGCCGTGCCGACAGGTGTCTGCCACGTTCTGTGTCTGTACATTATGTAAAAGAGCTTTAGCAAAAGTGGATTTTCATGTTGCAAAGTTACCTCTGCAAGTCCATAGTGATGTTACAAGTCTTCTATCACAATTTTTAGGTAATTTTTTTAAACAATATTTGGTCTCGCTTTTCTGTGAAGATTTTTTTAAATTAAGGTTGCATTGTTTCAAACACATTTTACACCACCTCTTTGAGCAGTAAACTCTTAATGCATTTGAATGATCACAATGATAAAAGGTAACTACCGTTAAAAATGACAAAATAAGATCATACCAGCATCGACGTTCATTTTAAATGCACCTTGCATTTTAGCAAAGAATTTAAACTCTTTTACTGCTAGAGTGCTTTAAAAGAAAGCTCTTAAACCTGTTCAGTAAAGCGACAAAACACTCCCTATATTGGAGCTGATGGATATGCATTAAAAAGTAACGACTGTGCTTGCTTCAAAGTCATAATGAAGTTTAAGTTACAAGTTGTGACAAACTGCAGACAGGCAGCGGGGCGAGCACGGCCTCTGTGACAGGCTTGAGTCACGCATTTTATCACGGTTTTTGCTACCAAACTGTGATAAAAATGTGTTACTCAAGACTGTCACAGTAGGCCGTGCACGTCCCGCTGAACTACTCACGACTTAGTTCGTAACTTATATTCTTGAGAATAAATATTTTATGGACAGTTTCTCAGCAAGCGATGAAATGTGTAAGCATTATTTTATCTACCACCGGAGACTGACGGGAATAATTTCTTGAAATAAACGAATAAGTTCAGACTGACAGAAAGGTTAACACGACTACTAGTGATGTGTAACTGACATTGCTTTTTTTTTCTTTACAAATAAAAGTTTAAAACTTATTGATATTAATTTACTGCTGAACAAGACTATTCGTATTAATACACACATCAAAAGTGTCTAGGGATCAAGCATTTTTATGCGGATTTCTTGAGATTAAGATGTGGCTTTGTAATAAATTTATGATTTTATAAATTTATATGGATCCTTTTTGGTGCATTTCATAATTTGAATCAGGAACTGTGAATCAAATTCGAGTAAAAGATGAAAATCAGCTGTCAATATTTTCCCTATAAAAACATACAACGCATTGAAGACATTATTAGTGCTACTGTTTCCCTACTACTGATTAAAACCAACGTTATTATGGAGCGGCGACGTCATTTAAGCAGGGAAGAAATGCTCAGAGCCGTGGGAATGATAGAAGCTGGTTCCCGGCAACGTACTGTGGCTTTAGCTCTGAATACAAGTCAGAGTGTTATCAGTCGACTTTGGACACGTTACCGAAGCACTGGTACCGTGGCTGAGCGCCATGGAGGACGGTATCGCTGCACCACACGGAGACAAGACCGATACATTCAAATCTTAACTCGAAGAGCTCCAACAATAACCGCCATGATGTTAGCCGTGAGGCTTCATCACTCTTCAGGGAACTTAATTAGCGACCAAACAGTCAGAAACCGCTTGCATGAAGTGAACCTTCATTCCCGAAGACCGCTACGGGTACCACCTATAGCAATGCACAATCGTAGGATTCGATATCAATGGGCTCTTGAACACAGAAATTGGGCAGAAGAACAATGGCGTTTCGTGTGCTTTTCTGATGAGTCTCGTTTTGGTATGAGACCGGATACAAGACGTATACGACACTGGAGAACCCCTGGACGCCAACAGCGATTAAAATCCTGCCAGGAAGTCCATCCTTATAGTGGTGGAACCATCATGGTATGGGCGGGTATTTGGATCGGCGGAAGAACTGAGTTGATTTGGATCAGAGGCAACCTCAACGCTCAAATTTATGCTGAGACGATTGTATCAGACGTCATCGTTCCTCTACAAGTGCAAATCGGTCCCTTATTTCAGTCAATGCATGATAATGCACGACCGCACACCGCAAGAGTTGTAAGACAGACTCTCGCCGCAGCTAACATCAATGTCCTGCCCTGGCCTGCTCAGTCGCCAGACTTGAGCCCGATTGAGCATGCATGGGATATGCTACAGAGAAGAGCTCTGCCGAATATGGAGGGTATCCAGTCGCAAGAAGACCTTTTTTTGTTGTTGCAACGAACATGGGCGGCCATTCCACAGCGTGATTTGGATGAACTCATTTTGAGTATGCCAAACCGATGTTCTTGTGTTGTTAGTGTTCGCGGTAGAAACACGGATTATTAATTGTTTAAGTTACCCAATAAAATTTTAAAGAAAACTGTTATTTCAGTCTTTTTTTCGAACTTTTGTGTTAGTGGTTCAAATGTCAAAAATCCCTTTATTAGGAAAATGGCAAATTTCTTTATTAATGCAAAGGTGACTTGGTTTATCGTTACTGTGACAAACGAAAACACTTTATTTTATGAATCCTTAAAGAAAATTTTAATTAATATCAATCAGGAGAAAAGTTATTGCAAAAATATATGTTGATCCCTAGACACTTTTGATGTGTGTAGTATATGAAAGATTTGAGATTACTGGATAAATGTTGGTTTACATACATCTCTGCCTAAAGCCTTAGCCAAAAACATGATTTTGTGAAGAATTGAATAGCTGTTAACTTTAATAACAAAAAGGAAAACACTGACTCTCAAACTATTTTGGCACTAATGGAAGCAGTTTCGTCCGTCCATTTCACGTCCGTTCCCCGAATGATATCAGTAGGCCAATTCTCGTACTTAAAAAACGTTCAAATTCAAGTCGCAATCTCATCTCAGCGACAATCAATGTCAAAAACCTGTCAAAAATGTATGTGAATTGTTAGTAATTTTGACAGATTGAGACTGAGATTAGAATGCGAACGGTCTTAAAAATACGGGAATTGCCCCTCAGATGTTATTATGCTTTGATCGCATCGTTCAAATGTATGATGTTAGTAAACGGCCATAATATCTCGTTCGCTTGCCAAAAGTGATATTCACCATTCACCATATTATCGCCATTATGTCAAGGGTAATGTCGCCACTTTGACTGCGGCACTCATACGCAATGGTCTTAGTGTAATGTCTAGCGGGGGTAAGTTTAGTGTGCACATTCTGCATTTTTTTTATTGTATGCGTGCACTGTCTGGACAGGTCCACTCAATCTGTGTGGTTCTTTCCTCAAAAGATCATTTCAGACACAAATTTAGATGGTCCTCAAAGATGATTATAATATTATTCTAATTATTGTGAATGTGAGAACTATGTCGGTCATTGCTTTTTTTTTGTATTTTTCTCAGTTAGTTTAATCATGATCTGGCAGTTTGAGTAATTTATGCGGCCTACTCAAATGTCGTTTCTTTGGTATTGTTCGTCGAATCGTTGAGCTCCTTAAGTCTAAGTTGAGCTGCACGATTGCTGACAATTGCTTGCACTGACTGGACAGGTCCACTCAATCTGTGTGGTTCTTTCCTCAAAAGACCATTTCAGACACCGATCTACATAGCCTTCACATGATCTGACAAAGATTTTGTGTGGACTTTAAAAGAGACTGTGACCTCTGAGTTTGTTTCGGCCTTTCTTCTCAGAGTAGTCAGATAGGAAATGCCGACCTCATCTAGTTTTTAAAATACGATGGACGTGTAAAAGTGTTTGTTCAAACCTACTTACAGAAATAAAATCATTTATCATTTATTTATACCTGAAATAAAAAATACAGGGTCAAATTAAATTGTCTAGCGAAACTCTGCAGACGTGATGGGAATCGATATGTAAACACTATGTACTGTTGGAGCTGCTGAAGATTGTAAGACTACCTTTGCATTGTATAAACTCAATCTCTATTGTATTATATAATTGCATAGGACAAGTGCGAGTACTATGTACTTTCGAGCTACCATTTACCGGGTAATATCTTTCATTGACTTGAATGTGCCCCCCTGGCGGCTGATAGATGTTATGTTCACTCAAATGCCTCGCTGACGGTGGCGCGTGTGTTGGATCATTTAGCTCCCTTCAAAATGGTTGAGCTGTGGTTGAGCTGAATGGTGCTGATCCATGCGTCATGTCATGTTCGTGAACGGGCGCCGTCAGTTGGGACTGCTCCTCTCTTAGCTGCCACGGTTTATTTTAATTATTTAATTTATGGATTGTTTTGTTTAAATTTCTTCTTGCTGTACTCTGGACAATCAACGTGTACGTCTTATTTACATAGTTCTCACATATAATTATATATTCAACATTAACGATGTAACTAATATTTATGTAACAATATAATTTAAAAGAGTGTCCTTGGAGTTTCTTGCCCGTTCTTCTCCATAGGTGTACTACTAAGTTTTGGAATGGGCAACTAGCTTCATATTTCTGACTGACCGACCACTTGACAATTCAACAGTGCCTGTAAATGGTTCAATTGAAAGAAATGGTTTGACTTAGACATAACTGGCGAAATGTGGGTGTACTATAGACTCAACTCTGCCCAACCCTTCGGGGAAACAATGCCTTGTTTATGTTATAATCTCAGTAAAAAATAGAACAAGTGCTCATTATTTATCATTAAAAAGTGCAAAAATGTTATTTATTAATAAACATGTCTTTGTTTGAAGTTTTTTGAAATCCCAAAATACTGTCAATAATAATCTTGTTTGTTGATGTTTTGATACACTGACAGATAGATCGTACACTTATAGGCTCCTGCAAACAGGCGTGATGCGACAGCGCGACGCGACTCTAGTAGAACAATTCCTATGAAAACTTAATGGAAATTGTTCTACAAGAGTCGCGTCGCGCTGTCGCGTTGCGACTGTTTGCGGGGCCTTAAGTATACGTACTATATTATAGCAGCAATAATATCTTGGCACGGTACGTACATTTCATAAATGGAAGTATACTCGTATATTTTAAATGGCCATTAAATTGACACTGTATGCTGCAGTAACTGTTCCATACAGATTTGGAGAATAAACAGAATGTGGAAATTATTTATAAATTACAACAAAGAGAGTTTTAGGATTAATGTATTTGAGCTTAAATATGGTTCTGAAATGTATTTTTGAAACGCTTTAAGCTTGTCTCAGACACGACCAAAATAATGAATTAGCCGATTTCTTTGCTGTTGGAATAAGTAGGAAATTATTTCGGAATGACTATGCCTCAGGGTCCGAGGCAAATAACTGAAAGGTTATGGAGATTGGGAAAATGCAAAATTCGTTTTTGCATTTTTAGGCAACTTGAATTCTGTTTTGGCTTTTTAAGACAATTCTTATTAATATAACAACTTAAATTATTTATTTTTTTAAATGTAATTTCTTTCTTAGTTATTAGTACCTACTTAATTTAATTTGAATTTACAATATCAATGTAATTAAGTTATGTTTATATTTTTAATTTAACTTTTCCTTATTATTCTCGATAATTATTTCAATTGTAATCCAGATTCGTCCTTTTTTTTGTGAATGATGTGCATGCCTATAAGTAACGTATTTACACAGAATCCCATCGTAAATGTCTGTACATATCTTATTTGTAAATAAGTTGTTGGTGTGCCTGTATCAAATAAATAAATAAACAAGATTATTATTAGGCCATATTATAGTCTGTCTCAAAAAGGATTGAAAACCGGTACGATTTGGGTTCTGGTTCTTAAAAAGGTGCTTCTTTTCGGTACGGTTCCGGTTCAGGGCCTACTCTCTAAGTCCGTCAACGTGGATACGGGCCCGTCCGAAAATAGTTCGATACTTAAAAGTGAAAGTTCATTATTTTTTTCGGACGGGTATAAACACATCGGGAGTAAGGACAACTGTATTAACGTTTTGACATTTAATTTTAGTTCGGGCCTCGGATTATTCTTATGTCCGTAAGTGATACGAAGTAGGAAACGTCCATAGCTTCGGCCGAAACGACGGACTTCGTGCTTAGGGAGTAGGCGCCCAAGTTCCGGTTTGGTTCTGGTTCCAAAATACCGGTTCCGTCCGTTATCCGATTTAACTCTTTTTATTGAACTACCACATAATCTACCAAAGCAAATGTGCCCTTCTCTGATCAAACAAAAACTTCCACCTCTTCAACCACCGGCGCCGGCGTCAGCAGCCACCCGTACCGCGCCACTATCGTAGCTTCATCCTGCGCTGAGCGGCATCGTCTGAACTTGTTCGGACTCACTTTGAAGAAAAACCGGTGAAATAAAGGTTCCAATTTAGGTTCATGTTCCGGTTCGGATTCTAGTAACAGAATAGCTAAAAACCGGTTCTTTACCGGTATTTTAAGAACCTTTCAAGTCCCTGCAAGTAGGTAAGCCACAAAAAACGCGGTCATTGTAACAAAATTTTGCTTTCAACTAAAGTATTTTTGTTTAACAACCCTATATTGAGCAAGCGATTTTAGCATAAAAAAACAAGAATATAAAAAGACATGGTTATGACTATAATTGAACACAAAAACTTTTTAATATTTACCCGATAGACATAAAAGACACCGTAACAAATAGAAAGAACAACCACAATAGTGTCTCGAGAACTTTAACTTAGTCTTTATTGTTAAGGAAAATGAGCATTGTTTTATTCTTAAGAACGTTTATACCTTATGAGTGGCAACGTCGCAATTTAGTGTCATATTTCGTGGTTTTAAATTTTTATCATTTATTCGGAGCTATATTTTAAAAATCTGTTTAATTAACTTTTTAGAATTATGTGAAAACTGTGTAAAAGGTAAGAAATCGTTGCGTTTACAGTTCTATTTATATGCAAATAATACATTGGAAACTTGCAGGGCGTTATTTTCATTGTAAAATAACTGTAAGCATTACGGTTACTTACTTTTTAAACACTTTCACGTAATTCTAAAAAGTTAACAGATTTTTTAAATATATCTCCGATTATATGATAAAAATTGAAAACCACGAAATATGACACTAAATTGCGACGTTGCCACTCATAAGGTATAACCGCTCTTAATAATGTCCTTATTTGTGTATCCAATTGTACTTGTAATGCGCAGAGATAGTTGCTCGTTATTATCTCATACAATTTGTTCGTGCCCGGAGTCACCCGGGGTGAGTTTCATAAAAATATAGCATGCCAATTTCCGACGTTCCCGGTCGATTTTCCAAAAAAAAATCTTTCATATTATCCTTGTCCTGACAATACAAACACAACAAAAAAAGAATTAACCAAATAGGTGCAGCCGCTTTGAAGTGATGCGCGAACAAACATTTTTTGCAATTGATTTTTATTTATACAGGTTGTCCCAGAAATCTTGCTTGAGGTTGATTTCAGGGACAGTCTGTATAGATTCCGATTCTTTACTTACATAACGAAACATGTGGGTAGATGTAAAGGTAGTAAGTATGGAGGGAAGAGGTAAGGAGAACTATCTCATACGGGGTGAAAGTTGAAAATGTGTCCAACATAATCAGTAAATAATAGTTCAAAAACCCTCCAAAATGGCGCTAGCGTAGGCAAATGGTGTGGTATGAATGTAGGACTGAGGTATGCCGAGTTAGAAAATTAACGGATTGAAGTATGCAGAGTTAGAAGATTTAATATTTTTAATGACTAAAGCTAAAACTAAAGTGACAATCTAGTATACCAAACCTCAACAATTTACTTAGTCTAACATTATTTTGTAAACATAACCTAAAATGTTTGCTCTTAAAATTCAGCTGGTGGCTACTGTGGCGCCACCCTTATATAGCACATTTTAACGGACACTTTTTATACACAGAGATAGTTCTCCTTACCTCTACCTTCCATAGTAGTAATAAAGGAGTATAAACTTCTATAACTACGCGGTAATTATGACTGTCTCGTTGGTCTAGTGGTCGGAAGCGCTACTTCTGAGCGTGAGGTGCTGGGTTCAACACTTTACCCAGTTCGGGTAAAGTGTTGAGAAGTGTTATTGGGTTTTTTCATCAGAGCTTTCTCAGCAGCAGGATTTTTTTAATGTTTATTATGGAGTGGGAAATCATCATATAACTTCTCCCGAAAAACAAACGAAATTCATTGACGGTTCATTTGAAATTTAATTTGTGATATTGTAAAAGTCAACAACGAGTCGCGTACCTGCGTGATTCGTTGTTGGTTGGGCGCAAAATTGGTATCATTACGAACAAAAGTCTGCGCAAACAAATTACATAAATGTGACAACACTGGCTGTTTTTGGGTGTGACATTCAATTGTTTTCATAGTCAGTGATTTTTTTTTAGTTTATGATTCGAAATGTTTGATATATATTATTTAAAGGATTATTATTTTCCGAGTGACTAATAACTTAAACGTCGACTAAATGTTTGCAACAAAAAAAATAGAGTGGGTACCATATATAATGGGTTGGCAGCTAATAAGGAGTATCGTAATAAGTAATAGGTAGCATATTAATATATCAGTAATAAGCTCCGTTTTAATTTGTTACCAGGAGAAACTGGATGCAATCTGGTCTTTAGGGCACCCCGACTCGGACAGGTTAGGTTAGAAGCGGATGGCGGGGTCGATAGACCCCGCCATCCCCTTCGTGGTTATTTTTTTTATAAACCACCCAGAAGTAGGAGCCCCGCTAAGCGGGGCTCCGTCGACCAAGCCCTGCCATCGACCATGCATAGAATATTTTAATTAAGGTTTGGTTAGAACTGTGACAATTATGACAAACATGAACGCCCATTTTCTATTTTGTTTTCGCCATTAAGTTTCCGCTTAGATATTAATTCTGTTCCCAAAAGAAAAACTTGATGCTAGTTTAAATTAAAACGGAGCTTATTACTGATATATTAATATGCTACCTATTACTTATTACGATACTCCTTATTAGCTGCCAACCCATTATATATGGTACCCACTCTATTTTTTTTTCATTTCCACTCTATTCATTTTACTTAGTTGCCGCATTAAATACATGCCTTATTTAAATAGGATTATTGTTAATTATTGTGAGCTTGCATAATTTCTAACGTCACGTCATTATCGTGGACGGCTCCATCCACGTCCATTGAATGTATGGCAATCACGGAGCAGAAACAAAGAGGAGGTGTTGCAATCAAAGTAGTCCATCAGCCACCAATGTAGTCGTTACGTCACACGGTAGTTGCACTACTTGCGACCAGGCGGCGCTTTCGTCAGTACAACTGTCATTGTGAAGCGGATAGGTTGTCATGTATTTGTTTAGTCTTTTAAACGATTAGAAAGTATTCCCGACCCATACTCATTGCATTAACATGAAATGCTGTTTTATCTTGCAGAAGTTATACGGATCAATCAAATTCAATCGGAATAAAGATATCTTTCCACTCGTAAGTCAAATTAAAGTTAAATTTGTAATTTATTTCTTCTCGAATGTTCGGTAATTGCCGCCCCCTATCGGCAAGTAGCGGAAGTACTGACAAATTGCAGGTCCGGACTCAGACTTTTTTGATAAGCACATACATACACATACACATATGCACATATATGCTACATATTTATGCTATATGAAAAGTGAAGTCAAATAGATGTCGAGTTTCGGCAAAAAACGGAATTCGGTTTAGTTTCGGTAACTATGTTCAGAAGAAAAATTTAGAAGAGGAGAAGATTTAAAGATAAAAAAAATAAAACTAGGTTTATAAAAACGTTTTCTTTATTTTTCCCTCACACTTGTTAATTTCTGGAAGTTTCGGTTTCGGCCGAATCTGAAACCGCTGCCGAAATTCGGTTTCGGTTTCAGTCAAAAAATTTATTTCGGTCGGACATAATAGAAATAAAACTATATCGGTATATTATAAAACTATTAAACCTGAATCCGGCTCCTTACAATAAAAGTGACACTTAATGAAACATAGCAGAACTCTTACGACATCTTAGGACATCTGTCTAATTTACCTATGAGTTGATTTTGCTACTAGCCACTAGATGGCTTTCTGCTGTTTGGGCTCCCCCCGCACCCCGCGAGGCTGCGACACTACTTTTGTATGGAGAATGACTTTACAACACCTCCTCTTTGTTTCTGCTCCGTGATGGCAATACGTACACGTTACAACGTTATCGTGGCCGGAAATTTAAAAGCGTCTACAATTATTTCTATACAGTTTACTTCCCTGTTTTTACCACTTTTCAAATACTTTGGTAATTTAGATGAGACGATAAGTGTCAATTAAAATAAAATATATTCAAAGGTTTGGGACTGTAGCCCTTGATTTCCCTTCAAATGTCCCATATCCACGGCCGACTCCCCCCAATGACTAGCATTTTATTCAAACCCCAGAATAATGGGAAGGGCATTATCCAAATAGAGGGACATTCGCATTACAGTTACAAATTATTGTATTAACCTTATTCAAAGGCGTTGTCTTAGTAAATAGGTGGTGAACTCATTTATTAAGGTAATGTACTGAAAGGGAAGACTTAAACGCCATTAACATCCAGGTAGATATACAGGGTTAAATAAAATTGGCTAGCGAAACTCTGCAGACATGATGAGTATCGATATCTAAACACGACAAAATTAAAATGACAATGATTTGGTGTTTCTTTAAGGGGTTAACGTTAACGACTGCTGATAGTTTTCTTACTTGAAGTATGAGTTGGGAAAATATGTTTTATCGTGTTTAGATATCGATACTAATTACGTCTGTGAAGTTTAAAGTAGTCGCATATGATGTGTAACGTCTGACATCTCACCTTAGTAATAAGCAAAACATTAACATTATATTTAAAAAAAAGATTGAGGTAAGTATTATTTGAAATAATCATTTGAGGTTAAGCGCACAGCTGATGCTCTCACCTCTCTATTTCCCTTTCTCATCACACACACACACACACAACTGTTGGCTGACAGTACCAACCTCTCGGAAAATGGGTTTTTACCATCGCACCATCTGACGGCCAACACTACACCGCGCGCGCTCATTGGTCAAATCAAATAGCACGCGCTTCCCCGGCTTCCTGTTACACACTTCCGTCGCATTTCACGAAATCACTCCCACAGACTGCAGGAAAGCGAGAGGAAAGATATTACGCATCAAAACCCAGATTTGTAAACAGATATTTCAAGTGAATACGCTAGCTAACTGCGTTCGAGGATTCCACAAAAAAAAGGGCACAATAACTGTCTATAAGACTAAAAAGAAGTGACGCGGCAAGATATAAGCCTCGACATTACGAGGGTAGTCTGACAACGTAACGTTATGACAGCGATGTAATTCTAGACTTTTATTGGTTACTAGTTTTTTCCCGCGATTTCGTTCTCGTGGAAGTCGTAAGACACCACAATTTACTAAAATAACAGCCACATTTTTATAAAACTTTCCGTACCGTTTGCAGTTTTGGTTTCCACAGCCAAAATATGAAGAGACACCCGCAGCCTCCAGTAGTAAACGCACGCGATTTCTCATGAACAGTCACCTAGCCATAGATATGTATTTGTATCTACACCCATGCTATAAATCCTGTATAAAAGTTTCTGAAACAGTTAGCTTATTGCCAACATTAAAACAACCAGTGTCATAGTAACCATAACCATAATATCATCTAAACGAATTTTTTATTGTTGTACTAAATTTCATTATGCAACTCGAACTCGATCCTTTCCTTAAATGATAAATGATTTTATTTCTGTAAGTAGGTTTGAACAAACACTTTTACACGTCAATCATATTTTTTTTAAACTAGATGGGGTCGGCGTTTCCTATCTGACTACTCTGAGAAGAAAGGCCGAAACAAACTCAGAGGTCACAGTCTCTTTTAAAGTCCAGAGAAAATCTTGGTCAGATCATGTGAAAGCTATGTAGATCGGTGTCTGAAATGGTCTTTTGAGGAAAGAACCACACAGATTGAGTGGACCTGTCCAGTCAGTGCACGCAATTGTCAGTAATCGTGCAGCTCAACTTAGACTCAAGGAGCTCAACGATTCGACGAACAATACCAAAGAAAGGACATTTGAGTAGGCCGCATAAATTACTCAAACTGGCAGATCATGATTACGTTGAGAAAAATACAAAAATAAATATAAATAAATCAATGACCGACATAGTTCTCACATCAAACAACCACATTCTCAATACTCAATTCGTGGTATCTTTATGAATTTCAAAAAAAGAACACTGTCATGCACGCGCTTTTCATTACTACAGCTACTAATTAAAAAAAAAAAAAAAACTTATAGATTATTCGAATTTACGTCGTATCCCGCCATTTTTGTTCGATATTAGTACATAGGGTTCTTACAACACTGTACAACACCCTATGGTTTCAGAGTCTTTTATAGAGGATTCATATCATGGGTCTTGTATGCAACTGTACATAATTAGGCACTAAAAAACTCATGTGATACTATTAACACACTCGGCTTTGCCTCGTGTGATAAACCCACATTCGAGTTTTAATACCCCTTATTATACAACAGTTGCATAAATAACTATTATTATAACCAAAGATGACAGAAGAGGCCTAAAGTTTATGTTTTTCTGTGTACGTTTTACGAACTATCATAATATAATAGTATAACAAAATGTAAATTTATGAAGCACAAAATATATAAATTATTGGGAATCGAACATAAGTTTGCAAAGCAGTCGTCGAATCGCTAACCTATTTGGTTTGTTGAAACAGTTGAAAGTTGACTAAAATAGCCGTTCTTATAATATTATGTCACGTTTGACTGTATAGCTCTTTAAACATATAGCGGGATGATAATCATTTAAAAGATTAAATCTGTAATTGTCTGCGATATATTTGTTCGTCTTTTTAGAATTTGCGGTTAACTGTAGAATAATACGAACAAATTGCAATATTGCTCATCCCCCATAGCAAATAGCGGGTTAATTTAAAGCCTACAGACTGACTAGGCTTGTAGAGAAAATCTTTGCAAAATTTGAATAAAATCTATCCGGTTTGGCGTGAATCAGACGCGTGGTTATGATGAGGGGCGCGCGGGGCATTCTCAGCGGTAACGCCCACTTGAGCAAGGTCAAGGGCGTAATAATCGGCCTTAAAAAAATATATTCAACTAGCTGACCCCGCGAACTACGTACCGCCTAACATTTTTTTTTCTCTCCGTATGAACCATCCTCGTACTTCAAGGAATATTCTAAAAAAAGAATTAGCAAAATCGGTCTATCCGTTCTTGAGTTATAAAATTACAACGAAAACTGGCATTGATTTTTATAGATAAAGGATGTACAGTTTTCACTTCGCTACGATATACTTAGTAATAATAATAATAATGTATGTATAGATTAGTATTCAAAGGCTCGGAGTTTTTGTGTGGCTTTTGGGAATACAATATTCGTATAGCCTATAGGTAGTTACACTATATACCTAACTAGGTAATTACTTATGTTGTTAAATTATATTATTTAAGTGCAACGTTCGTAAGTACGTTGTACTGGTACAGCGTCCTAACTATTGTTTGTCACACCGGTAGACGTCAGTACGTCAGCGCCGGCTGTCGCTGAAAACCAGCGCTGGGGCTCTGTCTTGCATAGGGTCGCAGCATAATGCTGAGCGATAGCCGTTTTGCGTGGATGTGACGCATGATACCCCTAACCTTTTCTTATTTGTTTGTGTTTGTGTTACTTTTTGCGTCATGTTTACCGCAAATAAACGCATTTTCTTTCTTTCTTTCTTCTTAAAAACCCAATTTAACAGAACCTGAGCATGCAGGATGCTAAAAGAAAAGGTATTCGTATCTTTTACCTTATCACAGGGTGAAAGATAAAATCAAAGTGAAACAGAAATGCCCGTTACCGTATCTAATGCGAACACGGCTTCCTAATCGGAATCGATTCCTTATCCTTATTTAAAGAAGGAACATCAAATGACGACGATTTTATCTTACGGATTTCGGAGATCTAGCCCTGAAATCCGGGATTACCCTTTCTGTACTCTTAGTTCCCATTTAGGCCCAGGATCTTTGTAATGATAGCTTTTGGCCTCGCTACTTAGAAGATAAACGTACGCAGCACTCGGGTTAGTTTTCAATGTAAATAAATGCGGCTAAATTGCGCTGTTTTGTGAGAGTCGTATTTACATATCGAGACCCCGCCGTGTCTGGGAAAGCGAGTTTAACCGTTGGTCGCGGCTGTCATTTGTAGCAATTTAAACAAAAACTAATAAAACACCATAGACAAATAGTGACATGTCAGTTTGAAGAGCATTATGACTATTAAAAATCATCTAATGAGTCATCATCATCAGAATAATCTTTCCAACATGAATGCCATGAGCCTTGCTTTGAATGAACTTGTATACGGTGTGAGTCTTTATAATGTGCACATAACGAAATGAGGGAACCTATGCTAAATTTTACAGACGGTTTTTTTTTTATTTTTTATTAGGCTATCTACGGTACAGCTCGCGCGATAAGAGTTTGGCTTTGACCGTTATTGCGCAGAAATCAGAAATTGGGTATCAACGGGCAATTAGCGGGGTGCGGGGCGGGTGTGTAGGCGCACGCGGTGCTCTGATTGGCGCTCCAGTCGTTCCCTGCCTCTCGCATCGATACGACGTACCGCGCACTCCTGTTGTACAATCAAAAGTTAAAAAATCCGAAGGTCAAAGCCAAACTCTTATCGCGCGAGCTGTATCTGCTAAACAATAGTGCGTAGCCGTGCGCTGGGCCTATATTTAACAGTCGATAAGAAATGATGGGATTGAGATAAAAACATGCAATTTTTACCATTAGGTGGTTAATGCGATGAAAAATAACTAAAAGTAGCAAAAACGGTACGTAATGGTGTCTTACTGAGAAATTTTACGATTATTGTAAAACAAAAACAAAACAATTATCGTTTTCGATGCGGTCTTACTCAACAACAATGTTACGATAGACTTCGATTAGCATTTCATGACAGTCGTTACGGGTAGTCATAAGTCCGACAGTCTGACAACCAGCCTTCGTGTTACCCAGTAACTGGTTTGTGGAGGTCAGATAAGCAGTCGGTTCATGTAAAATACTGGTATTCAGCTGCATCCGGTTAGACTGGACGCTGACTCCACCATAATTGAGAATAGGCTTAGGCTGATGATGAGTAAGCGTCGTATGTGCCTTCGACGATGTAAACTTTACTTTATTCTACTTCCCTCTGGTTTGACTGAGAGTAAGGAAATCGGGCCTCATTTTACTTAGGTATATGTATGTGTTGATTGATATACCGCTGGATTAGAGCGACTTCTGACAGTTATTTTTATGAAAGTCTGAAATATCTACTTTATGACTGCATAAAGACTATAAACACACTTTACTCTTTACTTTAAGTTTTTTTGTTACTTTTAACTTTTATGGCTTTCAGAAAAATATGTGTTTGGGCGTAGGGACAGTGATATCTACGGCAAAATACATATCTATTGTGATTTATTAATCAGAACAAGCTGTGGCAAATGGACTCTCAAACTCAAAGCATTTATTTCAAATAAACCAATTACAGGCACTTTTGAATTGTCAAGGGATCGGTCAGTCAGAAAGATGAAGCTAGTTGCGTAGTAGGTAGAGGTACCTACGACGAACGGGATAGTTACGAAATGTGTACGTCCATTATGGTTTTAAAAACGTTTAGCGACCGCAAATAAATTTGTACGTACCTACTGCAAGAGCTCAGCGCTCTTGCGATACGGGTCAATAAAAAGCGTATTTTATTCTAAACTTTGGAATATTATTCCTTTAAGTAAAACTACTTACTTCCAAAAATTCTAAAGACATGTGACATCTACCAACCCGCACTGGGCCCGCGTGGTGGATTACGGCACACTCTCTCTCACCGAGAGGAGGCCTGTGTCCCAGCAGTGGGAACGTTATAGACTGATGATGACTTACTTTTTTCAAGACGGGAGGCTGTCAGCTATGCAAGCTGACTCCTTCCTTTCTATTCTAAATAGGAAATAGGGTTTACCTCTAAAATGTGCCATTAACTTATCAAATATTCGTGGAGGATGGATGAGAAAGCCTTCCAGTTTAGAACCTATATTTCTTCTACAAAAGATATGTGAGTCATATCAGTCGTAACAAGTTAGTTTATCTAACATACAAATGCTTTGTTTACCCGAAGGATTGGGTAGAGGTGTACCTATTAAGATGAAGTACACCCGTATTTCGCCAGTTATATTTAAGACCCATGTCATAGGGGGCGAGCCAATTGCCATAAACCCAGGATATCAAGCTCAACAGTAGTCCTTGCGACCTCCAACGAGGCAGTCACGTCGTAGTTTATCTTTTAAGTAAATATACAGGAGCGTCATAAAACAGAAATTATTCATGACCAGCCACCGGTCATTTACATTATGTCGGACATTTTGTTGAGTCAGCTTCGTGTCTAAAGATAATCGAATGTAGCTTGTTTTGGGCTTTGCTTGTTGGATCCATGATTGAGCGTTTTAGTTTTAGTTTTAGTATTTTGGTACAGATTTAGTGGTTGTTTTGGCAACGTAATAGTTTAGTTAAGTTAACACGGGTTTACAGATTAAACTTCATATCAAGTTGCAAAGAGTTTTATGTTTTGAGGCTTCATACATGGTCCAAACTTTTTGTGTTTATAATACGGGTATGAAAGATGGAGGAGTGCAGGGGGCTTTTGCATAGGAGTAGGACAGGGCTTTAAGAAAAAAACATAGGTACTGGTATTCAGCTGCATCTGGTAATAATGGAAGCCGACCTGGAAGTTACTTGGGAAAAAGCTAGGTACAAGATTGTGAATGATAAAGTAAATGTATTTTAATGTGTGCAATTTTAATTTAATATACTTTATTCAATTAATTTTAATAATTAATAAAGTAATGCATTGTAGTATTTCGATGGGTTCATATCTGAAATAAACGATAATAATAATAATAAAGACAGATGTCTGCAAAAAATAATAATTTGAAATGAACGTTAAAAACAAAAGACTGCAAAATTTATAAGTAGGTAACTAGCTGACCCAACGAACTTCGTACCGCCTAACATATTTTTTTTTATTTTTCTCTCCGTATGTACCATCCTCGTACTTCAAGGAATATTCTAAAAAAAGAATTAGCAAAATCGGTCCCGGATGGACCGATTTTGCTAATTCTTTTTTCTTGAGTTATAAAATTACCAACGAAAAGTGGCATTGATTTTTATAGATAAAGGATAATAATAATAATACAGGCCGATGTAATGAATTTAGAAAATTATGATTACCTAATATTATTAAATTATGCATGAATTATGAAGATTATATTGCCTAATATGAAGTTAAATAATTTGATGACTTCTGTTATATGGGCATTGAGTCAGAAGATTGGATAAAAGAACTACTGACAAATAGACGAACAACAAAGTGATCCTTCAAAGATTCCAATTTTCATTTTGAGGTACGGAACCTTAATAATTAATTTCAAATTTTACTGAAGTAACGCGCTAGAATAGTTGAATCACATTTTCATTCGCTGTTTATAATATTTATCTGCTAACAAACAGGTACTGTTTCATTGATATTGCTCGTTGAGTCGTTCGATTACTGACACAAGCATGAACTGACTGGAAAGGTCCACTCAAATCTGCGTGGTTCTACCCTCAAAAGATCATCTCAGACACCAATGTGCATTGTCCTCACATGATCTGACCAAGATAATGTCAGGACTCTAAAAGAGACTGTGACCTCTGAGTTTGTTTCGGCCTTTCTTCTCAGAGAGACCAAGTGTAGGTTTAAATTACTTTTGAGTATTTATGGTGTATCTTCTCAGAGTAGAAAACCGACCGCATCTAGTTTTTAAAATAATATTGACGTGTTTCCATAAGCCTACTTACAGAAATAAATATCATTTATCATCTGACAAGTATGATTGATCTGCGAATGTACCGATGTAATATAGTAAATATCTCACGGTTCGATCTCAGTTCAGTAGCCTACTTACCATGTATTTCTACCTGCCGTGTCTTTAATCTGCAAATCATACTAAAAGAACATGTACTTTTCAAAGACATTTTTTTTTTTACGAGTTCTTGCTATAGTTAGTTAGTGTAGTTTAGTTACTTAAAAAAAAGACTTTCACTGAGGTTTAGATTTTCTGCTTTGATAGTATCTACAGCATGCATCAACAAAGTGTGGTCATATTTTTGTGGTGTTAAACTTAATTCTTTAAACCCTTTTAGTATTTTGCTGTTTCCTGACTAGACTCGATTTGCAATTTGAGTTGTACGAAATTGTAACATAAATACTGACTTACCTCCTTTTTACCTTAATAGATTTTAATGTTTAGTGTCGAATACAAATAACTCGTTTTGCAATATTTATGACTTAACCCCTTTTACCTTGACACGTACAGGTGGACGTCTTTGGTCAGGTTGTGGTACAGACCATGAAATGAACAACTTTCTCTATGTGACCAACATTTAAATGTTGAAAAATTAATCAGTCATCCAATACATTTCAGGTCGAGTAGGTATTGAAGTTCTGTATGGGACAGTTGTTAATTTTTTCGCAATTACGACGTTGATCCCATGGTGAAAGTTTTTCAGTTTTATGGTCTGTACGATGATATCACCACACACCTTTCTGATACATGCTGTATATTGAAGAAATAATATGGTGTGTAAAGATTTTATGAATTTGTTAAATAATAAATACTAATAGTTTCATAAACAGCTAGTTAGTATAGAATTTCATAGGCTGTGTATATATTGGTGACTGACGGTTGACGTACATACAAGTCCCGTAGATGTATATCACTTTGCGATACCTAATACGGTACTTAAAACAAACGGGGACGCCTTGAGTGCTTATAGAAAAGATCCACAAACTATTCGTCCTAATACATTTCTATTAAGTAAATTAAAATAACAAGATTCTCATGAAATATTGCATACTTTAAAATCCTTTTGTTGAGTAAAGTCCTTTGGAACTATTGTGTCTCGCCCTAGTGTCTCTCAAATTCATTACGCGATGTCTGCAAATGAACTGTTTGGCGCGTTTTGTCTGACATAAATGTCACAATTTGTATCGTAGAAACAAAAAGTCTATTTTTTTTTAAATATTCTGTGGTAGTTATTCGCAATTGAGATAAAAGGATCCCTTATATAACGATACTTATTTATTTAACTATTTATGTAAGTACACACATATTGTATAAAAAGACAAGAAGAAAATGACAGAAAAATAGATACAAAGGTAGGTACTAAGGTAAGGTGCTAAGGTGCTTATTTCTAATGAAATCTCTTCCAGCATACCTGCGATAGGATAGTAGATTTAGAGATGTAGACAGCGTGTGTAAGAGTAAAACAGAAAATAAAATACATAAAATCAAAAACGATTCACAGAAAATCAAATAAATAATATGAGAATATACACACATATATACAAAAATACAAACATACATACACACATCATACTTATAAAATAAACATCACTAGAATATTAATATACAGGGTTATTGGTAAAACACCATCAACCTCTTAAGGGGTCATTGTACTCATCATTATGAACAACTTTTACTATGGGACCAAATGAAAATACTAGTAAAAGTTGTTCATAATGATGAGTACAATGACCCCTTAAGAGGTTGATTGTGTTTTACCAATAACCCTGTATACGTAACTATGACGAAGTGGAAAGATAGTGTTCTTTCTCTTCATTTAATAGGACTGAAACGTTTTTGTTTGTTATTTTTGAAAATTAGAATGTTGTATTTCTTGGCGCTGGTGGCTGAGATAAAGTCCTAATTTAACGTGAATCTTATTGATTTACGTTAAATTAGGACTTTGCTGGCTTACTACTAATATTTTCATGTTTACCTACTGCCTTTTTGTACCTACTTTGATTGGAACTATGATTTGTCGGGTCCTCTCGGGCTTCCTGGTTTTTCGTAGTCATTTACGATTAAATATTATATCTTACGTGCCATTATATTTTGCACAGACCGTACCTACCTACTTTTCTACCCACTTGGAAAATAGACGACGATGCTTTACAAGTACACTTACTTGAAGTAAAGGAACACGAACACGGCGAGCGACAGCACGGCGAGGCTGAGCGAGTAGCCGGCGAGGTAGATGAGGCTCGTGACGTCAGTCGGCGACACGTTGGCGATGCGCTCCGTGCAGTTCGCGTAGTTTGAGTAGTTCCGCCATACGCCGCCGTCCATACAAAATCGGGAGGCGTTCTCTGTGTTACAAATAAAGTTATGTTAGAATTTCGCACTGTTTGAAAGTAAAGGAGTTTAAAATAGTTAGGCTAGTTGAGGCTCGGTAGCTTTCATGTCGTGCGGTGTTCCGCAGGGTTCGGTCCTAGGGCCGCTCCTGTGGAACATCGGGTACGACTGGGTGCTGAGGGGCGAGCTCCAACCGGGCGTAGACCTGACGTGTTATGCAGATGACACGCTGGTCACTGCCCGGGGGAGCTCGCACAGGGAGGCAGCGTTGCTGGCGACGGCTGCGGTGTCACAGGTGGTGGGCCGCATACGTTGCCTAGGCCTGGAGGTGGCCCTCAGCAAGTCGGAGGCCATGGTGTTTCATGGCCCCCGGCGGGCGCCGCCGCCCGGCTCACACATCGTGGTCGGGGGGGCTCGGATCGCTGTCGAGTCCACCATGAAGTATTTAGGATTGGTGCTCGACAGCCGGTGGAACTTTGAGCCCCACTTCCGACGGCTGGCGCCCAAGTTGCTGGGCGCGGCTGGCGCGCTTGCGACGCTGCTTCCCAATCTGGGGGGCCCGAGCGCCGTCTGTAGGCGGCTCTACGTGGGGGTCGTGCGATCCATGGCCCTGTATGGGGCCCCGGTGTGGGCCTCTGACCTGACGGCCGGCAGCATCGCTGTTTTGCGAAAGCCGCAGAGGGCGATGGCCGTCAGAGTCATCAGGGGGTATCGCACGATCTCCTACGAGGCGGCTTGCGTACTGGCCGGATCCCCGCCCTGGGACCTCGAGGCGAAAGTACTCGCGTCGTTGTATCGGTGGCGCGAGGAAGCGAGGGCGCGGGGCGAGGGACCGATGCAGCGACACATAGAGCTGCGTCGGTCTCAGCTTCGCGAGGTCCTGGTGGCGGAATGGCGGGACAGGCTTTCACGCCCTACCGCCGGCCTCGTCACCATCGAGGCGGTCCGGCCGGTGCTCGAGCGCTGGCTCGGGAGGAGGCACGGCTCCCTGTCGTTTCGGGTGACGCAGGTGCTCTCGGGGCATGGTTGCTTCGGGAAGTACCTGTGTCGCATAAACAGGGAGCCGGACGCCCGGTGTCACCACTGCGTCGACTGCCGGGAGGACACGGCGCGGCATACGCTGGCAGAGTGTGCCGCTTGGGAGGAGCCGCGCCGTGCCCTCATCTCAGAAGTAGGCAGTGACTTGTCGCTGCCGGCCGTAGTCGAGTCGATGGTCGGCAGCGACGAGTCCTGGGACGCGGTGGTTTCCTTCTGTGAGACAGTCGTCTCGCAGAAGGAGGCTGCGGAAAGGGAGAGGGAGATCTCGTCCTCTCACCCGGCCCGCAGAAGGCGCACCGGGCGTCGGCGGAGGGCGGACAACGCCCTCTTCCACGCCCCCTAAATGGGTCCAGGGGCGACGGACTCGGGGACGTCCGTCGCCCCCCACACACCAGGACCCGAGGTGGCGGCGCGTAGTGTTCCACGCGCGCCCCTGTTAGACGTCGCGGGGGGAGTCAAACACCTCACTCCCCCCCCAGACCCGAAGAGGCCCGCAGTGGCGGGCCGGCACCAGTCGGGGGTTGCGGAAGGATCGTACGTTCCCGCGACCCCCGGCGTAGGTGTGAGATGGAACACCGGGGTGGTTTTTAGTCAGTAAGAGTCTGACAGACCCCGTCGCCCGCCCCAGGGCGGCGGACATCCATGAGGATTTTCCACCCCGGAAACAAAAAAAAAAAAAAAAAGGCTCGGTAGCTTTGTTGTACGAATTCCTTGGCTAGAACAATAATTAATCGTCAGTTGGATAACTTCATATTTTTTTTATTTTTTTATTGAACTACATTGCTACAAGTATCTTTTGGCACTCGAACGACGTTGACAGTGCGATGTTCTTGGTAATCTTTTGTGCATTTGTTTTGTAAAAATAAGATGTTGCCGTTAGTTCTGAATCTAGCCACGCGCCAAAAGATCCATGTAGAACTATACTATAAAGGATTACGCAGACCGACTCTTGTAGAACAATTTCCATGAAGTTTTCATAGAAATTGTTCTACTAGAGTCGCGTCGCGCCTGTTTGGGAGCCTTAACGGTCCCTGACCCTAGCTTTTGCGAATGTTCTCCGATTTCTTGTGAGTGTTGAAAATGGTCACTAATAAATAGCTGGAAGATAATACCAGCAAAAACAATAGGAATTCAGGTCACAAATGTTTCAGCAAGGTTAATGTCATTATCAGAAACCCATTCGGTAAGCTTAAAGGTTAGGGAAGGATTTCATTTTAGGTGAGATTTAGAAAAGAAAAGCGAAACTAACTAAACATAAAGAGAAAACATAGTAAAAATATTTCCATAAAGAATGCAACAGTGTTACAAAGCGGTGTCAGCTCAGTTATATGAAAATATAGCTCTGCGTAACGAATCCTTATAGTTATTATATATTCCATTTGCCTTATATAGTCTTTTCGCCTTATGATGAGTTCCCTGACAGTTCTTGTCTGACAATTGTAGTGACGTGACCTAACGAAATATAATCGATTTTTTTATAATATCGATTCAGTTGGCAAAGAAAATGGAATCGGATTATCGATTTTAGATTTTCAAAATATATTTTTAATAAACTGGTTATCCTACTTCCTACTAATATTATAAATGTGAAAGTTAGTATGTGTGTGTGTGTGTGTGTGGATGTTTCTTACTCTTTCACGCATAAAGTACTGTACGGATTTTGATGAAACTTTACAGTAATATAGCTTATACATCAGAATAAGACATAGGCTACATAACATCACGGGAGCAGAGCAAAAACCTGACATAACGCGGGTGAAACCGCGGGGGACAGCTAGTGGTAAATGAAACGCAGTCTGTTTAAAATAATTATTTATTTATTATTCACTATCAGAACTTGATTCTTGATTTGAACTCATATCCATATCGGAATCGGAATCGATAATAATAATAATCGAATCGATTAGTGTATTGAGTAGTGTCAATCTTTATTGGCCGACGTTCCGTTCAAAGCATTAGACATTTTTAAGATTTATACTTTTTTATTTTATTTACTTAATTTATTAACAGTTAATTATAACTACAATAATTTACTTAGTAATTTACGAAAGGCAATATTTTATTTATCATTTCTTTTTTAATTTTTTTGCCAGTTTATTTTTTATTCGTCTAAAGCAGTATGCGTGCCACGGAAAAAAAAACTGTCAGGGAACTCATCTTATGGCGAAAAGACTATAATTGTTACAGGTACTGATTAATTGAAAACTACTTTAATTCCACAAAATTAAATAATTAATCATGACAATATGTCTTATTTACAGGTTTTCAAGATATACTTTCACTTATTGAAACTATTTATTACTTCATTATTTATTTAGATACCACAGATAATATAGGTAATTTCTTACGTATTCAAGGGAAAAATCTAGCCTTGATGCACTCGCGTACAAAATATTTCAGCGATTACAAAGCGGATTTTCTCACGACTTGTTTGTACGACATTATTCAGAAAAGGCGATGTAGGGATTTTCTGCGAGGTTACACTTTCTGAATATAACAGATACTGTTTATCTTTTCTTTCTGTTGTAGATTGAGCGCTTTTTAAGTATTTTCGTTTTTTTTCTTTGGATAATATCAGGAGAATGGGGACATCGTAGTTTAACTTCTCTGACAAGAATCAATCGGACTATTCCGTAAAAATACAAGATCGATTAGAATAGGATAGAATAGAATAGAATAATCAATTATTTGCATAGAAAGTAGGTACAAAAAAATCTGATGTTTTATAATAAGGTAAACATTCTACCTTAAATTAGGCATGAACACATTTAGTACAAATGCTTATTAGTCTAAAATCCTGTCAATATGAAAAACCTTAATCATAATCTATGGTCAAATAAATAAAACAAAAAATTAGAAAAGCTAGCTAGCTTTCAAAGATCAACTAAAGTTTAAGTTAAGATTATTATAAAAGCCTTTATAATCTGGATACATAATGATCTCCACAGTCGTACTAACCAACTAAATTGTGCATATAATCTATGCCACTAGAATCGTCTATAAGCACTAAGAAGTCTGACTAAGCGATTTTCTTTATAATAATGTTAATATAAAACGTTTATTTTCTCTACACAAGTTTTGAACATACAGTTAATATTTGACAATGGTGCACAAATAATGAGCTGACTTTGTGAGAGACTGGTGCCTGAGGTAGGTTTATATAATAACCAGTATTACAGGTCACCAGGGCCACCCCGCGGCTAGATGCCTGTGATTTGGAACATCATAGCAAAGCAGCATACTTAACTAAGTTTGAATTAAGAAACAAACAACAACAAAAAAAGTACAAAAAATATAGTGTAATACCAGACTCAGTAACTAGAGAAAGTGTAAAAAACAGATGTGACAGTGAATGTGAGAGGTTGCTTGAGTGAGTGTGGTGCGAGTATGTTTGATGGTATGTAGAAGCAGTAAAGAGGATGATTAGCAGGTAGAGATAGTCTATCTGAGAGGGATCAACAAATTCTCAGTTCCCTGATAGTCAAGGATTTTCAAATGTGTAGTGACTGTAATTCAACATTTGTGTTTAGTTTGAGGATATATATTACAGATGTTATTTAGCTTATCATAAATTTTATCTACGAAATAACATGATCCATAATAGGTTAAGTATAATATGAATTGAAATTGAATAACCTAAAGCACCGGTAATTCCCGAAGGTATCCCTTTATACCACTTGTCATATAAACCTTGCTTTCCTATCAAATAACATAACACTTTACACTTTGTTTACATGATCACATTTTGATTATAGATTTTTGTGTGACGTAATGCACACCTAATATTGCAATGGATTGCAATGGATTCGACAGGGTTGCGGTTTTTAGGTAAAGCTATGGGTGCACTTAATGTATACTTTAATGGTTTATGGACATAATATCGGTTGTATTGTAAATAAATAACACGGGGAAGGTATTTGTGCTGAATCTCTTGTTCACCGAACTAAACTAAACTATCACACAATTTTTTATTTAATTTTTTGTTAAGAGAATCTTAAAAACTATTCTGCAAACAAGATTCTCTAATATTAAAGACAATTTTGACACAACTAAAATCGAGTTTGACAGTCGCTAAGTTGAGTAGACTAAGACTTGTCGGAAATTAAAATAAAAAGTTGAATGAAATTGAACGAGATGATCCGAAGTGCAAAAATAAACCTGAGTAAAATCAAATAACAACCTAATGATTATATAAATGCAATACAGGGAGCATGATGTCGGTGTAAAACATAAATAAATAAATTATTGTTATATTTTAGTAAATTATGATGCAATAGCCTATATTTGTTTTTGTTATCTGTGATCATGCTAGGGTAAAAAAACATATAATTTGCTTAAAATCGACAAACTACAGCATTTAAAAATTGATTCTGGTAGTATGATTATCTTGCTATTTATTTCAGAGTAAAGCTAATTTACTAATAAAAATGTGCACTCGAGAAAAGAAAATCCGGTTTTAAAAACGGAACCCTTATAGTTATAGGATCACTTTGTTGACCGTCCGTCTGCCCGACTGTAAAGACCCTTTTTTTTCGTTCAGTAAGTTGAATATCTCCGGTATTCGCAACCGCCGTAGGAAAGCTCTATCAAGGTCATCTTGAATTTGTCTGGGCCTGTTAATCTGGTCATGTATACGTATTGTATTCTAATAACAATAATTTGAATGTGCCTTTCTGCCGAATTGGCACTAGCTTCAATCACTTATGCTTCCATAATGATTTCCAAACTCACAAGCAAACTTTCAAGAACTAGATAAATATGCTGTGTAAATTTTTGTTAATGGCAACTAATTTTATTCCATTCCTTTTTAATTGCGACTAAAAATAGTCTGATTAAGGGCGAATTTCACTTTACTACCTTTTCACTTTCACTTTAATACCTAGAATAAGTCTTAACTTGAGAATAAATTTTGAATTTTTAGCAGTTATGCCATACTAGAACTGTCAGATTACAATGTTAACAATATAGACTTTGGGCAAATCAGCCCTTAGTTTGACAATCATAATTTTAGGAGAAATAGTTCAAAATCAGAAAAGCAAAATTGTCATTATCACTAAATTGAAGAACTAAATGACACTAGCGCTGTCAAACTATATATACCAAAATATAGTTAAGTTGTGTTTCAAAAGGCGAAGCGTCGTTTGACAGGAAACAACTAAATTTAGATGATTTATAGTCTAGTTTAGAAAGTCAAAGTCAAAGCATTTATTTCAAATAGGCAGATAAAAGGCACCTTTGAACGTCAACATTTACATTAAAATAGAATTGATTCTTAGAAAATTTTGTGACAAGGGAATCGGCACTAATGTTGGCCTACAACTCGTTTTTTGACTTATATTTTGTACATACCTCTAGACATTACACGCCTCAACCTATTATTACAAAAATAATGTCTAGACAGTCATAAAAGAATACCTTATTATAGAAAGAATCGATTATCATCATCTGCCTAGCCTGTGCGCAACCATGGACCATGGAGCGACTGCCTATCTGACCTCCACAACCCAGTTACTGGGTAAAACGATACGCCTTAGTAAAACAACCAAGAAGAATAAAAGAAAGAATAAATACTTAGTTATAAATAGTCTAGAAGAAGGAAACACAATATTGCTTCCACTCCTTTGTAAAAACAGAATTCGCGATACGACAAATGCTAGTATTTCTATAAAATAAATAAACAAATAGATATACATACTAAACCGTTTAAAGAATGCAAATCGTTGCTGATTAAGTTGATAAATAAGGTAAGCTACGATGAAGTAGAGAATCTTCTACTAATTATAATTATAATATGAGACAACATCCACAGAAGGTCTTCAGGTCCCAAACTAGGTAGAACCTGTACTACGGTAACCTGATGACTGACATACATACTTATATACATATACACACCCAGACACAGGTCAAACTTGTAAATTTTACAAAAAAGAAAATCCGCTTCCTTATATAACAACCACACACACACTTATACACATATCCATACACACACACACACACACACACACCAACAGAGTAATGATAATATATAAAATTATTAATTCATAATCTTTTGTTTAGTAACATAACATGTTACACTAATTGTAAGATATAAAAGAGCGGCGCCTCCTGGCACTGGCATCTATAAGCTTCGCCACCAACTGTATAATGTATGTACAACGTGTAATAATGAAATTAAAACATTTTTTTTTATTTGATTGATAAATGTAAGCTCTAAATATTTTAAAGAAAAAAGCACATCCCATAAATACCATGTCTATAAAACATGTGTTTATTTCGTCTGCTACACAAAACTAAGTAGGGCTCAAAGAAATTCTCAGTCCGTTCGACTAACCCGTATGAAGGTAAAACGTAAGAGCTGCACTAAAACGCGATAGGTATTATCGTTGCAGTTATCACTTCAGTCGCTGCAACAGTTCTATCTGTTTTCACAACAAAACTAACGATGCTGAAACAGTTGTTATTTGTATCGCTTTTGTTTTCAAGATATTTAAGTACGACTGAGTGCGACGAACAAAGCTCTTTGAAAATGTTTTGTACATAGCTGTTATTTATTGGAGCCTTTTGGTAAATAGAGCTGTTCTGTTTTATGTCAGAGTTTAGTTTTCATTATATCACATTACGGCAGCTTTACTTCAAATTTATAGTTGGTGTTTTTTACACGGTATAATTACATATGTAGCACGCTTTCTTTTGAGTGACAGGCTAAGTCACGTGATTGCTGCTACGTCAAAGGTACCTACATAACAAAACACCCTGAAGTTACCCTGAAGTAGTTTAAAAGAGACTGTGACCTCTGAGTTTGTTTCGCCTTTTCTTCTCAGAGTAGTCAGATAGGAAACGACGACCTCATCTAGTTTAAAAAAAATATGATTGACGTGTAAAAGTGTGTGTAAAAACCTACTTACAGAAATAAAATCATTTACCATTTACCCGCAGCGCGTCACAGGCTTTTGTTTTTTAATTTGGTCTTATCTCAGTTTTTTCTCATTATCAATGACTCGCTGCCTGTGCCCTGATAGTTTACAACAGTAACTAGTTTGGTATAAGTGAATAGGGTTTTTCGGAAATTAGATCACAGTTGCGATTAGGCTTGCATTAACACATTAACAAAACAAACCGAATTCGAAAAAGAAAGTCTGTCTCAAATCGCTCACCTAAATGGTGGAAAGAGGGAAACAGAAACAAATACCCTTTGTTTTGGGATTTTAATTTACAGTTTCTAAAATATTCGTGAAATTAACATCGACTGTGCAAAAACAAAACACTGGAAGATATGAATGAAATGTCTAAATACCAAGAAAACACAACAAACCACTGGAAAAACTATGAAAATATCACGTCATTTTACTTTCAATCACATTTCAGGCATAGCTAGCATTTTCACTCCGAAAAAACTTAGCGATATTGTGTACGAAATCCTTCAACAGATCCGCCAACACCACGTGATCGCATTGTTTACATTCATGAAGAGCGGCGTAATACAGGATTAGAGATTAACTTACGTGTGTCATCGTACTGCACGCCGTGGAACTCGCTGAAGCAGCGCTGCACCGCCAGCGTGTTCCAGGGCGTGGGGTCCCAGCACAGCAGCCCGTCGTAGTACGCGGGGCAGAACCCCTGCTGTACCAGCTCATTCTTCGCCGCGCACTCCTCACTGACATTCTCTACTATCTCCGTATCAAACGTCGTTAGGTCCTCCAGCTTGACGACGTAAAATCTCTCTCGACTAGGAATTTGAGCTAATTAGCTTTGGTTTGTTCTTTGGTAGGCTATTTACACTATTGTTAACACTTAGTCACATCAATTGTCACTGTCACCGGTCTATCTGTGTCCAACTTCCATTGCGCCATCCGTTGGCAAGTGGTAAGGAGCACTAGAGTGCCTCGAGCCTCAGGTGTCTCGTTCGGCGCGCCGGAGCCGAGCGGAGTCTGTGCAGCGCCTCCCAGTCCCCGTTGAGAACGTTACCATGATAACGTTGTTTGTTCGCGGCTTGTGTTCTAACTTATCAAGTGATAACGTTCCGAGAGCAAACATCGGCAGTCTGTGCGAGTATTTGCGTATCGTGCAAGGAACTTGAGTTTTTAATTTAATTTCCTTCGCCCCATTTAAGCCTTGTTGTCCGTGCAACCTGCAAAGAGACACCTTTGGTCATGATATCGTGTAAGATAAGTTGTTTACACACGTTATATGAGTTATTATTTGATACAGTCGTAATGTGGTATCAGTAAGTATTCAAGGAGCGTGCTGCAGATAACAAATACGAGGTACTTTCACCGTTGCATGTAACACATTCATAAATATTAAACAGGAATGGTGGTGGTTTGATTGCAGTAATTCAGTGCCTTATCTACGATAGAGATATTTAATTAAATAATTGAACCAACCTTCTGGGGTAGCATTATTGGACAGACCGCGATAGCGAATGCGGTATTTAGGTCATGGGCTGGATCGTCAGGTCGGCCAAAAAAATAATTGGGTTTTCTTGGCGATAGGTCTGCCTCTATGAAGGTTAACTACGAGTCTAAGCGGTTGTTTTGCCTAACGTAGGTTCTTATGAATGTTTAAAAACAAAGAATATAAATTGTAATGCGTAATTATAAATAAATTATAATCAATATGTAGGAATGTGGAATCCACACATGATACGGTCAATTAATTATGATTAGCAGGTAAACAGTAGGTACTTATTAAATCGCTTCCTAGACGCTAAAACGTTTTACTCACGTAAACAAAGACTAGTACAACTCCGCAAATAGATATTGATGGTCTCACAAACTAGTTCGCACTGGATTAGTTCACCGTTCTTTTGGTTCATTAGCCATCTTATGTAAACTTAGTTCGAACCCACGACCTACAACTCGTTACCACTGGGCCACCACTGCTCCACAGTTAGGATTCTTATTTAGGATACCTATAACGGCTTTCGATGACTGAATAAGTGAAACAAACCCACACTAACTTTACGCCATTTTCATCTTTATGGGGGATTGACTATTACCACACAAATGTCGTCTATTCTGTAAGAAAATCACCACAATAACTTAGGTGAAGTGAGCTTAAAGTAAGCTTCCACTTCACCTAGAATAGAATAGAATAATTATTTATTTGCATAGAAAGTGGGTACAAAATAAAATGCAGATGTTTTATAATTAGAGATCCCTATACATTCTAAATTAAATTAGGCATGCAACATTTAGTACAAGTGTTTAATTGTCTAAAATACTGTCAATATGAAAATTCTTTTAATAGGGTCAATAAAATAAAATAAATAATTAATTTGTCAGGAGGAGCGAGTGATTGATACTCAATACTCAATCATTTATTGCATTCCACAATGTATATATGCTTAGGTGGTAAGTAAACATTTGTTGTAACAATCGTGGACCCTGTCGGGCCCAGCAAAAGAAAAATGTTAAGGAAGAGCACTTATTTATTCATGCAAACTAATTTATTGTAAGTACAATTAATTTAAGGTAACATTTTATTAATTTAATCTAAAATTGTATCATTAATTTGTCAATTTAATATTCATTTATGGTATAATAACATTTATGTAGTAATATTTTTTTATGTTTATTTGTAAAAATAGTAAAATTTACACTATTGACAGCTCGCAGTGTGATTGTGCAGAATAGCCCGGTTCGTGAAATTGGGCGAAAGTTCTCACATGGTGAAGGATAAAATTGCACTGCTGTTGCCAAAACTAATCTGAGCGTCTAATGCTTGACATAACCTCAACAATAAATTAATTCAAATCACTGAGCCAGGCATCCTTTCAGAAACCCGAAATACTCGTAATGTCTATGGGATTGGGATGCCAGACTGTATCTATTCACTATATTTATATAGGTAGCGGTACTTGCGGTGGCCGTTAGACGGCACTCGTTAGTTATGTCTAGCCGACCCTAGCATATTTGGTAAATATTTGTCAAATATGTCTTTACCAAATCTGTTAGGGTAGATCTGAATAGGTATACATTGTATTCCTTATCAGATCTAGAAGGTACAGTCAGCCCCAAAAAGGTGTATACACGGAAAAGTACCATTTTATTGTCAACAACCTTTGTTCCATAACATTGTATCCAACGTAAAGTTACAAAACATATGTAGTATACAATTTATTATACCAAAGCAAAGTAATTTTTTTCCCAAAATATGTATACACCCTATGACCAAAACTTTGTTCACAGTGATAGATCCAAAACAAGGTAAACAAGACTGACAACGTCATACGACTAATATCGAAATACACTTCGTTTATTAGAAGAACAAGAATAGAATTTTTGTCATTTTCATTTCATGCATGACGTCGTTGGCGTGTCATTTGTTTTTAGATTTTAGTATTGAAATACAAATTGGTAAATTTAAGGCGGTTACTCACTGGGTATTAAATATTAATGTGCGTGTAATTATCATTCCATAATTTGATTATGATCATTGCATTACAATAACACAATTGCATTACAATTTCTTCTCAGAGTAGTCAGATAGGAAACGCCGACCTCATCTAGTTTTAAAAAAAAATATGATTGACGTGTAAAAGTGTTTGTAAAAACCTTCTTACAGAAATAAAATCATTTATCATTTAATACTGCGCCAGCTCGACGCACTCACTAAGAAGCAGTCGCTTTTGTAACCGCTCGAACTGTGAGTATTCGTACATGTAACATCGAAAATCAAAATGGTTTCTTGTCCGTGTATACACCTTTTTGGGACTGAATGTACCGGATTCTTATTTATGTGAGAAATTACAATTTTGTTTGCTCAAATTCAATTCAAACATCAATACCAAACCGAAAACTAAAATTAAATAACATTACACCTGGTTTACCCCGAAGGGTTAGGCAAAGGGGTACCAATATACCTAAACAGCTGTCACCGGGGCTCTGTCTTGCATAGGGTCGCGGCATAATGCTGAGCGATAGCCGTTTTGCGTGGATGTGACGCATGTTTCCCCCAACCTTTTCATATTTTCTGTGTTTGTGTTATTTTTTGCGTCATGTTTACCGCAAATAAACGCATTTTCTTTCTTTCTTCTTCCTTTCTAATATAATTATGTGCATAGTACACCCACATTTTCAGTTATGTTTCAGTCCTATATAATTGGGGGCGTGCCTATTTCCATCAACCGGGCACATATCTAGACTGCGGGCTGCTATTGAAAAATTCCTGATGGAAATACCCAATCACACTTTGCCCGACCTGGGAATCGAACTCAGGACCCCGAAAATTTAAATTCTGAAAAAAAAATGATTCGAGTTTTTAATTTTAATCTAATATTCAGATACTTGCCAGCTCTACACGTCGTTAATGTCTTATATATAGCTTAATAATCATCACTTTTCGCTCATGTGCAAAAAGAGTGACATAACAAAAAAATCTGCAATTTTGAGTTAACTAGACAGGTGAACGCTGCAAATTTTATTATTTTTGCTATATGCTTTAAAAACAACATTACACTAAATACAAAAAATGAGGGAGCTAGAAAGATGTGACTATAATATGCTTCGTCGCATTTTTACTGCTACTTTTACTCTTTTAAATAATCATACCCAAAAATTGCTCTTTTTGTATTATGTCAAGCTTTTCGCAAATTAACGATTTATGTCGAACGTAACATTTATGCGTAAACTACGGCCATTTTTGCGCGCCGAGCCAATGAAGTTAGTGCATCAAAGCCGTAGAATTTCCACTTTGTAGTTTAAAAACCTATATTTCCTGACTAATCCTATTAAGCTTTCATTCCTCTACAGTCCGTAGTTAATGGACGGTGAAAGTTAAATAAGGTTAAAAGCACATCGTTAAATTGTGTAATTTGGCTAGTGCTGCCACAGATCATATTATGTGTTCATTATGATCTGTGAGTGCTGCCAATGGCGTCGTGTTGGGAAGGAAGTGGAATACCGGACAGAGGGATTGATTTACATTCTGTGATTACTTTAACTCACATACTGACTTAATACTTGTTACCATAAATTAGTAAAATCGTATACTTTTACAATGTTTGCAAATATAAATGGTTGTGAGCACCACGTATCAATTTTTTTTTATGGGTTTGCTCTTGACTCTGGTCTAGGTCAGTGGTGGCAGAGACTTCAGAATCAGAATCAGAATCAGAATTATTTATTTGTTAAACATAGGTGAAGAACATATATACATTAATCATACATGTCAAGGTCTTAAATAGATAAGTGTTGCACTATGCTTTGTCATTGTTGACATACAAATATTAAAGTCAGGTTCGTCAAAGTTAACAAAATTTTACGTTAACAAAATACATTAAAATAATCAATTTCACACAAGAAGATCACGACAAAAGAATATGCGAGAAATTATTCGTTCGTCACATTAATAATATGAATTAATAAAATTACAGAATTTAATCAAATAGTCATCCAAAATTAAAATAGTCATCCAAGTCAACATTAATAATATAAATTTATAAAATTACAGAATTTAATCAAATAGTATTATCATTAAAATAGTCATCCAGGGTATAATAACATTTCTCAACTAATAACTTGTGAAGACTTAGTAGACGATGGAGTAAGCTTACCCAGAAGAAGCCTGTTCACTCTCGCTTTGAAGAGATTAGGGTTGTATGCGTTCTCAAACACAGACGCAGTTCAACTCTATCTATCACATAATTAACTTATTTGTCATTTATTCATTTTTAATTCTTTTAACCTATTGTGGTATATTAATTTTATTCTAGGTGCATCGTCTTTACATATAATTATATAATTAACGTATACAAAATATTGTAAAACATTTGAAAAGAGTAACGATTCGAACCTTTTGGAAGGGGCGACTAAAATCAAATCTATTTTAATATAAATGTTGACGTTCAAAAGTGCCTTCTATGTGCCTATTTTAAATAAATGCTTTGACTTTGGCATTGAGGGAAGCGATAGATACAGTCACGAGCATAAATATGTTACATTTACTTAAGATTGAGAGGGGCTCGTGGCTTAGTAAAAAAAGCCGCACGGTTCGATCTATCAGGTCAGGCTATGCTTGCCGCGGTTGGTCCGTGGATGGATGACCATCTTTACATACCAAGACCCGTCCGTGCCTCGGAGAGCAAGTTAAGCCGTTGGTCCCGGCTGTCATTCGTGGATCTTTGACAGTTGTTACGGGCCGTCAAAAGCCCGACAGTCTGACAACCAGACTTACCAAAGGGTATCGCATTACCAAGTTACTGGGTTGTGGAGGTCAGATAGGCAGTCACTCCATGTGAAATACTGGTATTCAGCTGCATCCGGTTAGACTGGAAGCCGAACCCAACATAGTCGGGAAATGGGTAGACAAATGATGATTTACGTAAAATTCAAAAGCGATTTTCACCTAAAGTATTGATAGATATTTTATCTACACCCATGCTATAAATCCTCTATAAAAGTTTCAGAAACAGTTAGGTTATTGCCAACATTAAACCAACCAGTGTCATAGTAACCATAATATCATCCAAACGAATGTTATAATGTTGTATTAAATTTCATTATGCAACTCGAACTCGATCCCTTCCTTACTCATCAAACAGCCAGTCTCACTACGCAATTCATGGTATCTTTATAAATAAAAAAAAAATCTTTGTCATGCACGCGCTTTTCACTATTACAGCTACTAATTAAAAAAAAAAATACTTATACATTACATAGGGTTCTTACAACAGTGTACAAAACCCTATGGTTTCAGAATCTTTTATAGAAGATTCATATCATGGGTGTAGATAAAGTCTTGTATGCAACTGTACATAATTAGGTATTAAAACACTCATGTGGTATTATTATCACACTCGGCTTCGCCTCGTGTGATAAACCCACATTCCAGTACCCCTTACTGTACAACAGTTCCATAAATAACTGCTCTGGTGATACAAACATGGCATTTTGGAAACTATGTTATTATGAAATAGATCTCTTCTCAAACTTGAAACTTTTATTTCACGATATACTTTTTGAATGTTGTGTAACTGTAAGGTATTTATGCTCGTGACTGTACCTAATTGCTAACTGTAATTTGATTAAATTAATGTAACGCGGAAGGCAATTAAACACTTTGATCGATTTTTTCTGCTTTGATTTAATTTGAGTCTTTTTTAGACTAAAAAGCGACATGTTTTTATAAGCTACCTACGTGAAAAATATCCTCGTGTTCAGCCGCTGCCGTCAAACATCATTCAGGTGGATAAACATACAGATGGTAATTACTTACGCGAATGTATAATTTGGAAATAATTCTTTGAACGAATAAATCGTAACTATTTGCCTTTTTAAATCCACGTACGTGGTTGATTTATATAATTAAACGCACATTCAAACAAATGTGTTATTTTAATGGTATTTAATTAAACGAATTCATAAACATAGGAATATGGTACACTTACTTTTATAATATACGTAGGTATATTCTTATCATCATCATTATCAGCCTATAATGTTCCTACTGCTGGGACGCAAGCCTCCTCTCTATGAGAGGGAGTGGGACGTAATCCATCACGCAAACCCAGCGTGGGTTGGTAGATGTCCAATGTTTTTGGTTCTAAGACATGCCTTGGTTTCCTTACGATGTTGTCCTTCTCCGTTTTGAGAGAAGTGGTGATGAAATGATTTACACAAAGTAAAGTACCTGGCTGGGTTCGAACCCACGACCTACAACTCGTAAGTCGGGGCCGGTACCACTGGGACACCACTGCCATATTATACTTTATTATAAATTAAAGGCACTTTCCAGGTCTGTCAGTGCGACCGCGTTGTTCTTGTAGACTACACAACGAACTTTGATGCGGTTTCACCATCATTTAGAGAATTCACCCCAAAAGATTCGATGTTTTGTCTCTTGGAAAATACTTCCCGTTATAACATGAGTTTGTACTTAGTGGTACATACTACGGTGAGCGACAGAATCGGTGAACACTGCTCCTTTTACACGGATCATTATTATAATTTGACACAAAATTATTCGATTAATTTTATTTCAGCATTTCATGTACCTAATAGATGAGAGTTAATATTCTTTTCAATTTGACTTCTAATCCAATTTTAATTTAATATTTAGCTAAATAATTATGATTTAAAAACTGAAGTGCTTTTATCGCTGACCATGCTTAGGTAAACTTATTGCGTTCATTATGTCCCGTTTACGAATGTCCTTAAAGATTAGTTTTATTTTATACTTAGTGAAAACAGTATATTTCAAAGTATAAATAACTAGCTGACCCCGCGAACTTCGTACTTACCGCCAAAATTTTTTTTAAAAATTTTTCTCTCCGTATGAACCATCCTCGTACTTCAAGGAATATTCTAAAAAAAGAATTAGCAAAATCGGTCTATCCGTTCTTCTTGAGTTATAAAATTACAACGAAAAGTGGCATTGATTTTTATAGATAGAGGATTGGTTATCTCTCCCTCTACCTGGCCTTTTCCCAATTGCGTTGGGGCTGTCTTCCAGTCTTAACAGATGCAGCTGAAGAGCAGTATTTTACATTACAGACAAATACACTTTTTTATTTTACATGGAGCGACTGCCTGTCTTACCTTTACAACTCAGTTACTGGATAACATGATACCCCTTGGTAAGCCTGGTTGTTAGACTTTTGGGCTTCTGTTTACCAACCCGTAACGACAGTCAAAGATCTACGAATAACAACCGAGAGTTTTCAGAGGCACGGAGCGGTCTCGATATTATTATGCTATGGGTGGTCACCCATCCACGAGCCGACCGCGGAATCGTAGCTTAACCGTCCATCGACCCATGCGGCTGCCATAATGCCACGAGTTCTGCATCTGTTTGTAAGAATTAATGACAGATGCCTTTTTGTAGGTTATGAGTAGGTCTTATTTTTAGAGTTCAATGACACATTCGTGATTAAGTTTTAATTCTGGCAAGTGATACCGGCTGATTGATTTATACGTATTTATTTATGTATGATAACGATGTTGCGTGAAACTGAACATAAATCACTGAGTCCATAAAGAGTTAAATGAGTGTGTATGAGTTTGTTTGTTTTAGTTTGATGTGAATATACACACCTTGTGGCGCTTCCATTGTGTTCGGATTAAGGATATTTTGGATTATCTGTTGCGTATTGCATTGCTTGAGAATTTATGACTTTGTCGAATTTGTCAAGTATTTATGATTTTTCGAATTTGTCAAGTATTTAAGATTTTGTCAAATTTGTCAAGTATTTAAGATTTTGTCGAATTTGTCAAGCATTTAAGAATTTGTCGAGCATTTAAGATTTTGTCGAATTTGTCGAGCATTTAAGATTTGTCGAATTTATTGATTAGTCTAGCGAGTCGATATTTGCAATTTTGCAAAATATGTCGTTGTTGCACTAAATACCTACGAAGCGAATCCGTAGGACTCGGAAAAGATTTTTTAAGTAAGTAAGTAAATCTTATTTCAGTAGGTACTTAGGTATAAGTATGTAGACAATGAGCAGCATTTATATTCTGTTCTATAATTCAATCAATTCAAAACATTATTAAAACAAAAGTGTCTGTAATTGGTTTATTTGAAATAAATGCTTTGAGTTCGAGTTGAGTTGGAATTCTCTGGTCCTTTTTATAATACGGTTTTGTACTTCTATCAAGAAAATAGCACATAATTCAACACAAATTAATATTGAGGCATTGCCAATTACAAGTGTCTTTGACAGCACCAGATTGCTGTTTGTATAATTATAAAAGTAAACCATGATAGATTGGTAAGTCTGCTATAAATTGAGGGCCGGGAATATTTACCTACTCAAATTAAATTCTCTGTAGAGATGTATATTCTGATTGCCAAATGGGAGAAATTGAGAAATGATTAAAAAACAAATAAAAAGCAACATTCAAGCTGGAACAAAAATGGTTTCTGATTTTTCACAGGAAGCGTTTTTAGTTGAAACAAATGATTCAGTTTCAATTTAATGATCATGTACTAATATATATATATATTTTTTTAATCTTTATTGAATTAATTGAGGTTTTTATCCCAATGGATACGCCAACCTCATCATGTCTTATACATGTCGTAGGATAATTTGATACTTCGAATCTTCGCGAAAATCCTAGGGGTTTTGCGAAAACGCGGATAATTAGAATTTAGGTTAGGTTATGTTAGAACAGTGACCATTAGCGCGCGAAGGCGAAGCGAGCGTGCCGCGGTAGCGGCCGCCAAGCGCCAGATACCCTTCTATTGTTGTTGTATCATTTATGTTAGGTTATGTTAGATCCTGACTTTGTCCAGTATGATTTGATAATTTTTAGCCTATGTCTAATTATCCGCGTTTTCACAAAACCCCTAGGATTTTCGCGAAGATTCGAAGTATCAAATTATCCTACGACATACATACTACTTACTACGAAACAATGCTTTAAATTTAAATTAAAAGGAGAATCTTAATCGATATGGTACACCAACTCGCTAAATCTTTTCGCCTCATTTGACGTCGGTTGTGCTAAAATTGATTGAATTAAACCTACTTGGGATATATTTAAATTAAACTCATTGATTAAAATTCTCCTTTCCTCTTGGTTTTTGACGCAATCCAATGTACTAATTGGAAATTGAAAAACCAAGATATTGCAAAATCCGCACAAAATATCCGATCATTAGCAAACCTGTTCCGTGCATGAACGTAAATCTTTCCTTTCCCATGGCTGTTATTTTATCGAAAAAAGCTTCAGTTTCATGAAAAAATAAGTAAATAACAATCCCCAACGGAAACTGTTTAAATTTTGGAAAAATTATACCGGTCCGCTTTTTTAAATAATAATACGCACGCCATCGGATACCAGTTAAAATCAACATTTCGTTTTATCCAGCAAAATTAAGCCCTCGGGACTACGAAAAAATCTGTTTAACCTATAGAGGTACGAGGAATAGGGTGTAAAGTTCACTCATACCTTCATAGAAAAGGGAGGATCCTCCGACCAGACGGGTGTTGTGTCTGGTGGGCAACTGCCCGACGATTGATGTCGGGAAGTTGTATATATGCTAGTCGCGCGGTAAACTCTGCTTGCGCGATGCACGATTTGCGTGACGTCAGAACGACGTGCAGCTCGCATGTGGTGATGTAGATACCGCTACAAACCTACTACCGACCTATCCCAATAATTTTCTAAAGGTCAATAGGGAAATAACATATTTCGAGAGTGAAATTCGTTTTTCTCTTTCAAAAGCTCACTTTTTAAACGAGTATCACGGAAAGAATCAATGTATAAGGGTATCTACATTGTTTTAAAAAATACGTCTAAGTAGGCTGACTCATAGCTGTGTAATATACCTAATCAGGGAGGTAAACATTTCATTTCTTGTTTTTTGTGACATAAAGGCAGGGAAGACATGAAAAAACCATCGTAAAACACAATAATTTGGAGCACTTTAATGTACCCACTAATCGTAAAAAAGAATAATAGGTAAACAAAGTAATAAGAGAGGAATAAAAGTGTTCTAATGTTCATGTATATTCGGAGCCTTTGTAAAAGCAATTTTCAGGCGCCTTTGAGCGCTCGATTTCATTTCACATTCATATAGCGGCTCATGATTGCAAATCACTCAGATCAAATCACATATTCATAAAGCTGAAAGAATCAAGTACACTGATAGTTTGATATCTTCATAAAAAAAAATTTATACTAACGAGATAAAATAAGGTTATTCCGTGGTATTTCCTACTACTAAATGTCTTTTGTAATGCGCACAGCAAAATAATGGAACTCTCCAGCTGCGTCGGTGTTTTTGAACTTATACAACCCTAATCTTTTCAAAGTGAGAGTGAACAGGTTTCTTTTGTGTAAGCTCACTCCACCGTCGACTCTGTCTCTATCATCACTGACCTAGACTAGAGTCAAGAGCAAACACATCATAAATAAATAAAGATTGCCGGCGCAGCTGACTGACGCTGACGTAAGGAAAACTACGCAAAACGTTCAAATATTGAAAAGATTTCATTTCTCGAAGGACATTTTGTTAGCACGATTCGCAACAAAGGGAATAGCCGATATAAAGCCAACAATAACTAATTCACAGAGAAGACATGAATTTCGTCTTGTTTCCGTCAATTCGTAAGGAAATTGCCGTTCGCAAGTCGGCAAACAATGGAAATATTCCCACTTTTATTGGTTTTATTTTTATTTGACACTCCTTGGTTGGTGAAAAAATAAATACTTGTAGGTCACGACTGTACCGCGCCAGTATCTTATTTGATGTTGATATGATTTGATTTATCACACGTCTGTACAGTTTAGTTGACTTTGATCGCGGTTCGTCTCGAGTGGCTGCGCGTGTACTCGACTGTATATCGTAGGGAATCTTGGGAGTAATAAAACCTTACCAAGTAAGTACTTTCTGGTGATAAACCAAATTGCTAAGCACGAAATCCGTTTCTGCCGAAGTTACGGGCGTTTCTTACTCCATATTACCTACGGACATAGGATTACTTCAGGGCGAATGACAACGCGATTTGGCAGTTGTCTCTACACCCGATGTGTTTGTGCCCGTTCGAAAAAGTGTGTGAAAAAATTTTGTAGTGTCGAACTACTTTCAGACGGGCCCGTTTCTTCGTTGACGGATTTAGAGACTAGGCCCCCCGAATTCCCCAGCCCTCAGTCTCGATGCCTTTTTTTATTGTTCCTCAGTGCGGGCCAATATTTACGTTTGCAAAGCACAAATATTTCTTGTTCCTACCATAATCTATGTTTATATAGTCCAGAATTATAAACCTTATCAAGAGGATCCTTATTGATGGCACTAATTTCCTATTATTTTTCCCTATCTCGGCTTAGCGACGAATTATTTATACTTACCTAAGTACCTACAAAACCGAGCCCGACGAGTATTTTTTTTTTAAACGTGATAAGGTGATTAATTTGCAATTTGTTAATACAAACAGATTGGTTTTAGAGATAAATAAAAGCATCGAAGATGAATCTAGGGTTCGGATTATTCAATTACAGTACGCTTTTGAAGAATTAATCTAGAGAATACCTGTGACTTAGGAGTCAGTGTTATACTGCCACTTAAACTATAGACCCTTGCCTATGGAAATTAAAAACTAGTAAGCTGATATTATACAAAAATAGTATATTATTATGTAGTAATTTTAAGTTTACTTTTTTGAAAAACAAAATAACAGTAACATATTAAATTAAGATTAAAACTAAAAACTAAAATGGCTGTGAGGTTGATTCTGTATGTACCTATTGTGTGACTGGGAATCGTGGGTTTTGTTTGCGTTGTGTGAGTGTGTGTGTGACTGGGAAACGCGTGAATTTTATGTTGTGTGAGTGTGTTATGGGGAGTTTAAGTATGTGAATGTGATGGTGTTGAGTGTAAGACTGTTGAGTTAGTAAGAGCTTGGTGTCTTTTGTTATATTAAAGATGTCGGTGACTGTGTTACGTGTTATTATAAAATAATAAAATGAATAAATAGTGTTTTATTGCAGGCAAGGTACCCATATACAAAAAAAAAAAGAAAAAGAAAGAAAAAAAATTAAAACATGGAGGTAAGTATAGGTACCCATAGTCTTAAAAACAACATAGTCTTTCGTCATTTTTTATTCTCGTTTAGGTGAACAGAAGTCCAGTGCACAAATATGGGGCTTGATAGGTTGCACGTGACAACCCTCAAAATGCTGTTACTGGAGCGTCACAAACTTTGCCAAAAAGACGCGACCCTCGACCTCATGATGGCATAAAAGTCCGGGACTCTCGCTTCAGCAAACATGCTCGAGGCACTGCAGTATCTTGGCAGTTTCATACGGGTTCGGTAAGCAACATTGTACTGGACCCTTAATGAACTGTACATCTTTTTTGTGAAGTTGCACCAAAGTTGACAGGTGTACATTGACAAGCAATAAGCTCTGAACAGGGTGTTCTTCACGTCTTTGGTGCACTTCACAAATTTGCGCGCGAGCATGTTACTCCTCACTGAGAGGGCCCTACGCTCTCTTTCTATGTCGCAGTCGTCCTGAAGCCTGTCCGTCAAAATGTGCCCTAAGTATTTAAACTGCTTTACGACCTTTATGGTCGCACCATTCAAATATAGACTGGGTATATTCCCCAGACCAGCCCCAGACCTGAATACCATAGATTCGGTTTTGCAAATATTATTATATGGAATGTAGTGAGTTATGCCAGAGTGATTAGTAGTTCCTCAGTTTGAGCGAAGTCTAGGAGGTACAGCATGTTCTTCAACTTAACTTTAACCTCGAGTTTGTTTAATCTTGCAATTTGTGTGATCTTATTAAAATTTTTGTAAAAAAGAGAGCTCAGCACATACAGCTGTCTTCGGATCCGAGCTAGCTGGTGGCGTAGCTGAGCCAGTAGTTTTAAACTCCCCAGATAATAATAATGAATCCAATTTGATCCAGCCTTTCCCCAATTTGCTGTCCTCCCCCAGCAACGCCCTAAGCCGAGTTTCATACCCCACAGGGGGTGCCCTTAGGAGATGGTCGGTAAGCTTTTAATTAATATTAAGGCTCTGGCTGGAGGCTTTGAGTTCACTCAAAGGCACCACAGGATATACTGGTTAAGCAGTCACGGCCTCTCAAGGCCAACTGCGAGATGCCATACACAAAAAGAAAATACAGCTGTCTTCTGGCGAAGGTAGTTCTATGAGTAGGGGTTGGGCAAACTATTCTCTGAGCGCGTTTATTTGAGTCTGGGGATGGTAGGTACTTGGTTATGTTTCCAGAGAGTGTTTCTAACTACAAATAGCTGTCTCACAGTTAAAAGTTTGAGCTCGGAATAAAGCTGATGAGGCGGACAGCGAAACGGCTTTTGCAACATGACTTTAAGTACTGCCGTTTGCGTGCCCTCCAACTCGAGGAATTTAGTTTTGGCCGATCCACCCAAGCTAGAATACAATAGCCGATGAACTTCAATCGTTACCTCATATTTTCACACGTTGTTTTCCCGAAAGGTTGGGCAGAGGTGTACACACACATTTCGCCAGTTATGTCTTAGTCTCATGTAATAGGAGGCGAGCATTTTGGCCGACCTGGGAATCGAACCCAGGACCTCATGCTCAGAAGTGGTGCTTGTGACCACTACACCAACGAGGCAGTACCTAAAAAGACCGGACATAGAATTGACTCGTTAGATATTGTTTTATGACCGCTTTGTATAGTCTCAGAGGATCTTATATGACTGTTATATCCTTGATAAGAATTATCGCACTGTTTATGAAATGAACAAATAAAAGTACAAGTATACAAACACACAATAGGACTGAAAACGAGCACAACATGTAAAAGCGACGGTGGCAACAATAGATATAACACGGAAACTCGTTTGGCGCGTATTCAAGCGTTAATCATTCCGTTTCGTGACGTTTGTTTCGTTTTGGAAATCGTCCGATGCCGAGCGGTTTTGGACGATTCCGAACGTTTAAACGACGCGCAGCGAACGTTCCGCTCGTCAATATTCATTGTGTAATACACATTGGATTGCATACGAACGAAAAGTATCGGGAAAGTAATTTATTTTTCAATAGTTACGAATCTACAGCTTTTTCATTTGTGACGTATTTGCATACGTACTTAGCTGGCGCCTTGTGAAAATAGGTTTAGGGACGATTTAATCTTATTGTGCCGGGTGAATTTTATAGAATTTCTCAAAAAATATTAATAATACCAATAAAGAACGAAACAATCGTTATGTTCCGAGTTGAGCTACACGATTACTGACAAATGCGTGCACTGACTGGACAGGTCCACTCAATCTGTGTGATTCTTTCCTCAAAAGACCCTTTCAGACGACGATCTACATAGCCTTAACATGATCTGACCAAGATTTTGTCTGGACTTTCAAAGAGACTGTGACCTCTGAGTTTGTTTCGGCCTTTTTTCTCAGAATATTCTGATAGGAAACGCCAAACCTCATCTAGTTAAAAAAATATGATTGACGTAAAAGTGTTTGCACAAACCAACCTACAGAAATAAAATCATTTAACACATTTTTTTTTAAGCCCAGTAATGTATAGGAATTATTTCATTCATAACAATGAACCGAGCAACTCAAAAATAAGAAAACAAACGAAAAAACTCACATGTAAATAAAACAAATGAGAAAAAGAAAAAATAAACAATTTTTATTTCTTGTCTTCCCCACTGTAGGGTACGCTACCACTTTCTATAACGCTTACCTCCATAACCGTCTCACAGACAAAGCATAACAATTACCATCACCTAGTAAACGACAAACGATAAAGATTAATATACCAAACAAACAACGAGACAAAACTGTATGCATCAGGGATTTCAACACGGTAATAAATGATCCGAGGACGGCCAACCATAGTGGTGTTTGTGGAAACCCGTTTCAATTTATATCATTATTAAAGTTAACTTCTAATGGCCGTCTCGTTTAGACATAAAGTGACACTAGGATAGCACATTAAGTTAGTATTAAAGCTAGCTGCAGTCAGCAGTGCCTAGAAGTTTAGCTTTGCTTAGGACTGTATCACGAAATGGATAGCATTTTTAAAAGAGCTTGCAACGCTAACAAAATTCTGTCGACGTCTGCAAATGTTACGACATGAACTTTTTTTATTTATTGCCATATTCTATGTCGAGGCCTCTGTACGACACACAGGGGACAGGCAACAATCCTATAATTAGACAATTTTACATACAATTTCTGCTTTATCGACGCACGCACCTGTCGTGAAAATGAGTAATTTAAAAAAAATTTCGACAAATATGTCGCGTGGTCAGTTATATTATTAAATGCGGCCCTGGGTTTCAAAATCATCGACTAGAGTTATTTCCTTGCAAGCCATATCATTAAGCCTAAGCCATGGATATCGAAAGCCCTGAACAACAACAACAAGAATCAAGCAACACTTCAGGTAAGAAACTAAGCTATTCTAAGTCACAACAGCCATTGAGAATGGAGTGGTTTTGTAACTTGTCTATGAAAGTTATCGAGCTTGCAACGGCAGACTTTAATTTAACCACCTATGTCAAGGATTACGGGGTTTCCTGCTGATGACAGGTTATAGGATATCCTGTGATTGTATGTATTTCTTAAGCTGAGTTTACAATGAGCTGGTAAAGGTATTTTTAATGCTTTAGAGTTTATAAACTTAAACGTGTTAGAAGTCGTACAACACGCTGCACATTTAGGCCAATTTAACAGTGATTTTTCGGTCATATTTTTTTTACAATTACGTCTACTTACTATTTTGTTTTAAAATGGCGCAGATTGGTTGTAAAATGCAGGTTAAATACGACGAGGAAAAATAAGACGCAATATTGCTTAAAAGGAAGGAATAAAGTTAATGTGAAGTTGGAAATGTGAGAAGCTTGTAAAGTCCTTTCATTTGATACCCATTACCCATAAAAAGGGCATTGAAAAAAATATTGAAGATTGTACAACCTATCTTTGCATTGTATAAATTCAATCTCTTAGTATTGTATAATCGCATAGCACATGTGTGAGCACTATGTACCCACTATAAAGCTTAGGTACTGGGTTCGTCTTTCATTGACTTGAATGTGCCCTGGCGGCTGAGAGTATGTCATGCTCACTCAAATGTGTCGCTGGTGGTGGCGTGTGTATTGGATCATTGAGTTCCCTTCAAAATGGTTGAGCTGAATGGCGCTGATCCATACGTCATGTTCGTGACGGGCGCCGTCAGTAGGCACTGGCCATTTCTTAGCTGCCACGGCTTATTTTAATTCCATAATTGTTTTTATCTTTTTATTACGGACGCTTTTAACGTTCACGTCTTTCTACATCGTTCTCACACGTATAATTACAACATGAATGATGTAACCACTTTTTTCTAACAATATTTTGATTTAAAAGAGTGTCCATGGAGTTTCTTGCCCGTTCTTCTCCATAGGTACCTACTACGCTTTGGAATGGGCAACTAGCTTCATCTTTCTGACTGACCGACCCCTTGAAATTTCAAAAGTGCCTGTAATTGGTTTATTTGAAATAAATGCTTTGAGTTTGAGTTTGATATGAAATCCACCATTTTGTACCCGGCGGTCAATTGGATTTGGTTTTTTTTCATAGTATACTACTAGTTCTAGTCAAGCCCTAATATTTGATATCCATATTAAGGGGATGGTGAAAAAATATTATGTAATCCGCCATTTCGTGACGGCGGCCATCTTGGATTTACAATGATACTGAATGCATTTAATTGTATTATCATCAAAACTAAAGATGTGTACCAAATATAAGATCAATATGTGAGCAGGAAAGGGGTACAATTTCAATGAAAAAAATTTACCCAAAAAACAAACAGGACAAGCTAAATAAAACCGTTTAAAATGGAACGAACTGTTTGTTATTGGGTAACAATTCGAAATAGAAAAGCCATTAGGATTCACGGTATATTAGGATCTACAATCTGACCAATATTTGTAACGTGATTCGCGTGTAAATTGGGCAGAATATAATACTAAAATTATTTGATACAGGCAAAAAATTTAGTGTTATAAAGATGGTATTTTTTTCCTATTCTGTTTTTTTGTGTTCTTTTATTGTTTTCTTCATTAACTTTAAAAGACTTTGCTGATAAAATAACTAAAACAAAAAAAAAACAGCAAGTTTTTTTTAGTTATCAAAGAAAGACTAGACTTTTATAATTACACTGGGTTTCCTTCAAGACTAATTAGACACGGCTACCAAGCTGCTGCATTATATTATGCCCCATTATATTATATTATTGAAATTGTACCCCTTTCCTGCTCACATATTGATCTTATATTTGGTACACATCTTTAGTTTTGATGATAATACAATTAAATGTATTCAGTATCATTGTAAATCCAAGATGGCCGCCGTCACGAAATGGCGGATTACATAATATTTTTTCACCATCCCCTTAATATGGATATCAAATATTAGGGCTTGACTAGAACTAGTAGTATACTATGAAAAAAATTCAAATCCAATTGACCGCCGGGTACAAAATGGTGGATTTCATATTTTTTTCAATCCCCTTTTTATGGGTAATGGGTATCAAATGAAAGGACTTTACAAGCTTCTCAAATTTCCAACTTCAATCATGCCATTTTTATTTAATTGTTTTTATAATTGTTAATCAGCGACGCGCCCTGCTTCGCACGGTGCAACTGATGCGGCGTCATGTCTAAAGTATCGAGTTATCAGTGCTATATCTAAATAAAATATTAATGTATTAGGCACACAGACCTGCCGGAATAAATTCTCTAAATGATTGTGAAAACCACACCAAAATCAGTTGCGTAGTTTAGAAGAACTAAGCGGAAACTACACAGACAGACACGAAAACCGATTTGTTTTGTACTATCTATTGATGATATAAAAGAAGACGGCGCTACTGAATTCATTCATTGTACATAATCTCACCCTAAGCCCTTGAGTGCATAGACATCTGTATCATTCGTTAGCATCAATATCAACTGAGTCAAACTCAAGTGGCCGATAACGGCTGAGATTACTTTATTTGTCATTATTATTATTATTATACTCTCTTTCTTATCTGTTGATATTTTCACGTATTATTGCAACAAATTGCTTACTTGCTGATAATTTTATGACGTAAAAGTATACAGGGTTAGTTTTCAAAGACCTGCCTTTAATGGTGTGGTACAGACCATCAGACTGAACAATTTTCTCCATGGGACAGTAATCGTTTAGTTGATAATTTTTTCGTGATTACGATATTTATTTATTTATTTATTCAATATGTCTTACGAGCTAACAGAATTGACCTCCAAAACGCTCATACGATTAATTTTATACAAATCAATTATTATGGCTTTTAAATTACACATGCTCATCACCTTATACCATAGATTTTATAAAAATAACAATATACCAAGTATAAAAATAATAATAAAAATACATTAAGTACAACGAAGAATTAATACATAAAATTAAAATTAAATTTCAGTTTAGTGTCAATTAATGTCAATCAATTCAATTCAGGTCAGTTATTGTGTATGGCTATAATAATATGTTAGTTAAAATTATACGAAGTTCATTATACAAATGTCCTAATCCATCGGCAAATAAGTCTAGTTAACCTCAGCAAAGATTTTTTTTTTTAGTTATTCTGTGTAACAACTCTACGAATTTCTGGTGCTGACGTTTTTGGTAAAATCATTGAAAAGAACTAAGTAATTTTAAATGAAAACCAACGTTCACTTTCAGTTATTTATGCAACTGTTGTTATATTAAGGGGTATTAAAACACGAATGTGGGTTTATCACACGAGGCGAAACCGAGTGTGATAATAGTAACACATGAGTGTTTTAATACCTAATTATGTACAGTTGCATACAAGACTTTATCTACACCCATGATATGAATCCTCTATAAAAGATTCTGAAACCATAGGGGGTTGTACACTGTTGTAAGAACCCTATGTAAATTCATGGTAAGTTTAATTGCTGAGTATCTGTTTCAAACAAACTAAGAAATATCTGGTGGTGTGTTATCAAAGCTTGTATCACTCATTATTGTAAACAACAAAGTCGAACAAACTTGACTAATATCGAACAAAAATGGCGGGATACGCCGTTCGAACAATCTATAAGTTTTTTTATTTTATTATTAGCGGTTGTAGTGACACGCGCGTGCATGACAATGTTCTTTTTTTGAAATTCGAGTTGCATAATGAAATTTAGTACAACATTATAACACTCGTTTGGATGATATTATGTTTACTATGACACTGGTTGTTATAATGTTGGCAATAAGCTAACTATTTCAGAAACTTTTATACAGGATTTATAGCATGGGTGTAGATAAAATAATTGTATATAGCTCTTTTTGGACGTAATAAATACTTTAGACAGTAAAAAGTTCATACCATTAAGCTTCACAACGTTATAATTTAAAGTATTATTCCCACCATTTTCAAACTGACTACGCTTCTAAGTCCGATCACAAATGATTTAAATTTCTGATTGAATCGCACTCAGGAAACCATTAAAATTATAACCGGGGTTCGAGACATTGCACAGAATTTGAAATTGTCTTTCAACAAGTTACTCAATCCCCATTCATAGTCAAATTGGAGACGAACTGGAATTGATTCATTTGATAACTGTTTGTAAACCTTGGCAAGGGTTTAATATTATATAAGTATTGAGCCCGTCTGTGCAGACCTCGGAGTGCCGAAATATGTCTGAATACAGAATAGGGCTCAGGGTTGGTTGAAATTTGTGGGTTGTTGCACGTACTACCTTTGGTTCAAGACAATCCCTGAGTTTCAGGTAAGATTTGCGACTATTTATTGCGGTATTACCATTGCGCTCATATTTTTTAAAAGAAATCTGGAGAATTTCCTCCGTATTTTTGTAGGATAAATAAACTATCACAAGCATCGTAGCCTGGCTTTTCTCTTGGCTGTTTAGGTACAGCACCCTACTTTCGTGGTATTTAATAATTTGTGAATTTAAGTCTTTTAAAACTGTTTAAAGTGACACGAAGAGAACTGTTTGGTCGAATGACTAGAATAAAAGGTGATATCAATGATTATAAAAAAATATCTGAGTTACGATTTGAAGTAATAATGACAGTATTTATCGTGAACGCTTTTGATGATCGTTATTGTACTTACAGAATTTCCAGTGACAGTATTGATAGTGTAAGTCTGGAACGGAACTACTTATCATTGTACCTAGTTATTGAAATTAACAACAGTTACAATGTTTTAGTTTTCGAAGCAAGAAATTGTGACCTAATAAAACAATCGGGGTGTGCTTATGAACACACAATAGAAGTGAAAGCCGAGTTTACGCCATTCAGCGCCGAGTATACGCGATTCAGCGTCACCGACCGACCGGAGCCGAGTATACCCGATTCAGCGTCGCCGACCCGAGCGTGACAGTTCAGTTTCGATCACTGTTCAGAAAGAGCGCAAAGTGCGCCTAAATACGTTTTTACTTCAATAAAGAGATCACAAGCAAGTGTAAAGTCATTTGTCGACTCTATACCACGGTGTATACCCACTTTTTATTACGATACAGTATTACATTTTACGTGAAACACTAAAAATCCTTTAGTGGTGAATGAGTGTCATGAAATGCACTAAAGTGAGGTTATTGGCATTTAAACGTGACGTGCCGTTAACTTCACCATGCAGTGACGGCTATGAAGTAACTGCAGTATTTATGAAATCGTTAAAACTATATCTTATAAAGCGATGACATAACGGAAAAAATACAGCCTTTGTTCACATTTTTGACTTGCTTTTGCATGCGGATTCGCCCGCGTTGACGTCGGAGATTATCCCACAGGAATGTACTAGTCAACTAGTGGGATAAAAAGTATCCTGTATTAAAAAACAAGTCATGAGCTGCTATCTGTGTGCCAAATTTGAGATATTCCACTCAGAGCACTACTTTAAACGGCACTTGATCGAACCGCACCTGCTTGTCGATTCTGTAAAAATCTTACCGTGAAGTGAACACTTAGGTGAAGTGAGCGTGGAGTGAGCTGCCAGTGTCATCCCATTAATGCTAGGGATTGACCAAGCATTACATTTACAATCATAATCGAGATATTTTTTTTTAAATTCTAATTCTGTTTATAATTTTATTTTATTTCAAAGCTAGTATTTAAGTGGCAAAAAATTACTCTTTACGGGTTTTCAGAAACTCAAATAAGTTCTTTTATTTTATTTTCCTAAACTAGCTACTAAAGAAAATGCGAATGGACATTGTTTGTTATTAGGGACCTATGGTTTAATATGACTATTGTTGTCGTTTTCATGGTTTTCGAGGTTGCTAAAGCCGAAAGTGAGGTCAAAATCAAAGGTGGCTTACCGTCATCTTTGATTTTCTGAATGAATTTCTGTGTTGCTGTTTTATAAAAAAAAAACTCTAAATAATAATATTTAGACACTTACATACTAGCTTTGAAATAATATAAAATAATCAACAGAATTACTAACATTAAAAAAAACATAATTAAAATCTCGATTATGATTGTAAATGTAATGCTTGGTCAATCCCTAGCATCAGTGGGATGACACTGACAGCTTACTCCACGCTCACTTCACCTAAGTTTTCACGGTGAGATGGTTACAGAATCGCAATGCTGATCACTTCCACTAAACGCACTAAAACATTTTTTTTATAACTGCGGTTCGGTTGAACACTTTATCAATATTATTTTCAGTCCCCGAACGGCACCTACGTAAAATATAATTTAAGTGATGGGATGTACTTTTTTGTTCAAGGCATTATCAAACAAAACATATCGATACAAATCAGCAGAAGTTAAGCCTTGTACCGGATAACTCCACCTTGTTCGCCTGGAGCAAGGAGTAATGTTTTATTTGACTCATCATCATTATCAGCCTATATTCGTCCACTGCTGGACGTAGGCCTCTCCTAGTGAACGCCACTGAGCCCGATCTTTGGCTTTCCTTATCCAGTCTCTGCCAGCAGCCTTTCGCAAGTCGTCACTCCACCTGGCCGGCGGGCGTCCCAGACTACGTTTGCCTGACCGCGGTCTCCACTCTAAAACTCGTTTTCCTTAACGATTGTCGGTTCTACGAGAGATATGACCAGCCCATTTGACTAGAGGTCTGTAAATAAAAAAAATACAGAGCTTGTCACTTTTCTTAGTGACTTCGTTAGTCGATATGTTATAGTTGGTATTGTCCTGAACAAATAATACATACGCCCCATCAATACAAACTGTATGCAGGTGCCGTTCGGGGACTGAAAATAATAACCCTTTGACCGCCACAGTCGTGTATAGACGACAAACCAAAATGTGCTCAGCACGCCACGGTCGCGACAGCGTGACCGAATTTTATACGTAAATAAATGTCATAACACAGCATTTTTTTGTTCACTTCCCTTGTTAATTAGGTACCTTGACTCTTCGTTATTTATTTGAAGTGAACTGATTTCGTTAGATTTCATTTTTAGTAACGTAAGATGACAAAAACGAAAACCAGTCATAAAGTTCGAAAAACATAGTGCCATCGACGCCACAGTCACCATAACACGACACGTAGGTAGTAGTCAATATAACAGGAATATCGACCTCGACGGCAACTTACGTTATATTTAAATTACTCTGAATTCGGCACTAGTAAATAAATAAAACATTTCATACTGAACTTTTACGTTCGATCAATCAAGAAAATTTTATAATACTGAACTATGCACTCTCTATAAGTCGAGTGTTAGTTGATTATCAATGAATTGTAATGACTGTAATGCCCATCTCTATTACACTGTGGTATTATATCAGTCATCAGGTTACCGTAGTACAGGCTCTGCCTAGTTCGGGACCTGAAGACCTTGTGTGGATGTTGTCTCATATTATATTATATTATATATTGTCTGTGCCGGGAACGCCACAGTCGTCTATGCTTGACAGTCCCATGGCGTCACACGCGGAATTTTTTTGAATAGAGTAGTTCGTTTACTGTTATTAAAATATTATTAATAATGGATGACTATAATATGAGTGGGGAAGTGAAGTGAATATGAGTGGTGGCCGGATTAAATTCCGCCATTAAATATTTTTTTTCAATGTAGCGGCCACGTATAAGACCTGTATTAATCGATAGCTGGAATCAATACAAACAAGTTGTGTATGAGACAAAAGTTCTAAAGTGTCACGTTTCCGAGTTATGAGCTATCAAAGTAAAAGTAAAGGTCGAGGAATGACTTTGACCTTGAAAGTCATTCCTCGACCTTTATGAACTTGGAGGGTTTTATTGATGACTTTAATTCTGTAGCCAGGTACATACGTCTTCCAGCCGCGAATAATATTTTAATCAACATAAAACCTAGCACTGGCCTGCAAATTGCAAAAAACCTAAGAAAATTTTAATTTCGCGGGCTACCCTGACGGTTCCACCTTAACCTTCTAGCTCTACTAAAGATCATTATGCGCTTTATTACTTTGAAAAAAAGTCAAAATGGCGGAAGTTAGTCCGGCCAAAAAATTCAAACCCGTTTATTAGATATTTACCTGTTATAAATTATTTTGTGATAAAAAATACGATTACAAAAGCCGATGGATCATGTCTCATTTTATTTATTGCATTATCAAATAATAATATTGCAATCACATTTCTCATATTTACAAAAGTTTTTCCACAATATGAAACAGAATATCAGTGAAACGAAACTAACGAAAAATACAAAACTATTAGAACTAAATAGGTACCTATTATTATTTCGATATTATAATAAATATTGGTTGCGCACCTCTAGTGCAGAGGCGAGCAAATTAAAAAAGCCGTGCCAGCTACGCCACAGTCATCATAAGATGACAAGATAGTACGTCAAGATTGAACATAGTGCTGTGATGGTATTGACTTGGTTTTATCGATTTTTGTTTTGAATTGTGGATTCAATGCCGAAACTGTGACACATATCATTATGATTTCTGTCCTAGAGGACAAAGCGGGATGAAATAAAACTCCTGTATTATATTTTTCCGGTATAGACTTATTAAAAACATACTGCAGGTTAAAAAATAAATAGTTAGTGCTTTATCGATATAATTTCGAACTCACTACTATTTTGTAGATGAATTCATAGCTTGGCGCCGAGGGCACGCTTTTTCTTTTTTGACGTGGCGGTCAAAAGGTTAATAAACAGTTCCACCGAACCGCACTTATCAAAATTTTGTTTCGGTGTGCTTAGTGGAAATACTCAGGTGCGGTTCGGTCAAGTGCTGTTGAAATCAGTGCTCTGAGTGGAATACCTTCCAAATTTCATTTAAGTCCGATCAGCCGTTTTTCCGTGATTGAGTAACAAACACACAAACATACAAATTGTCACATTTATAATATTAGTAGGAATAAATATGTAGGATAGTAGGATATAGTACTATTGAGATGTAGTATAGTGCGTTACAGTACTTCTGAAAATAATACCAAAATAAGGAAATAACTCAAACTTCCTCAGTTCTATGAAATCAAAGAAACACATTACCTGATCCAACAATAAATGTCTTTTAGTCGTAGCAAAGGGTGCATCTCCTAGGTTGATTATAACATGGGTTTTGGTAAATGAATTTGTCCCTGTTTATGATAATAACTACCTAAAGGGAAATATTTAAGTGATCATCTATTGGTCACAGTTTTTTTTTTTAGGACACGACAAGCCTTCGTGGTATAACTTAGTTCACGATATTCCCAGAATAACATATAATACATAACAACATATTGTTACAAAGCGAACGGAAAGTGACATACCGCCTACGCTACGACAGTTTCGTAGCAATCGGCTACGCGACGTCTACGTCGTAGGCGAATAAAACTTTCAGTAACATCAATAAATTGTTGAACAGTTTCCACCCTAGAAGTTTGTTTAGACAACTTTGGACGAAGTATCCTGATCGTGACATGTGTCGCGTAGCCACATACAAAATTCAATAAAATCTTACAAATATAATAAATAGTTTGGTTTGGTTTTTCGTGAAACAACACACGAATGGACTGCGAACTGCGTTAACATACAAGATATTTTATTTCTTCTGGAAATGGACGCTAAACTATGATATACTAGCTGACCCCGCGAACTTCGTACCGACTAGCATTTTTCTTTTTTTTTAATTTTTCTCTCCGTATGAACCATCCTCGTACTTCAAGGAATATTCTAAAAAAAGAATTACGAAAATCGGTCCATCCGTTCTTGAGTTATAAAATTATAACGAAAAGTGGCATTGATTTTTATATATTATTAAGGATGTATATTTCTTGTTACTTAAACAGTAGTTTGTTAGGCTGTTAGGTAGTAAAATTAAACAATAATACCTATACGAGACACAATGGAACATTATAAATAAAGCACCCGGTTACGTGTTTAACAACATCAGTGTCTGACATTCGTAGCCACATTTATAGTGTGGGGTAATTACACGCTCTCAAACGATGCAGCGAATAACGGTTATTTGCCGGACTCGGAATGATTTAAATGCAAAGTGAGCGATACATGTGGTCTATATTATCGCTTGGTAATGTTCCCACCAGGGGATGAGTGAGTGATAGTTAATCATTTGTAATCTATATTCAAATTGTTTGCCATTTTTGGCGTGAATTTTGATGATTTGTAGATTTCTCAGAGTAGTTTTGTTGTTTAATTTGTAGGTAACTGTTAAAATGTAAAGGGTTATTGGTAAAACACCATCAACCTCTTAAGGTGTTCCACGCGCGCCTCAAAGAGATGTCAGCATTGAAGAGGGGGTTCACTAGGGCCCAAGCCTGCAGGGAAAGCGGGATCATCCAAAAGGGGTACCGCTGACCCGGAACATAAAGGGCCAAGGAAGGAACACCGGTGGGTTTTAGTCAGTAAGAGTCTGACACTCCCTTCCGCTCCACCCAGAGCGGGAGGGGTCATTAAATGATTTCCCATCCTCAAAAAAAAAAAAAAGGCGTCATTGTACTCATCACTATGAACAACTTTTACTATGGGGCCAAATATCAAATCGCGAAAAAAAATCCCATAGTAAAAGTTGTTCATAATGATGAGTACAATGACCTTTTAAGAGGTTGATGATGTTTTACCAATAACCCTGTATAATAATTTGTGAGATATCGTATATTCTTTTACCTTCGTGACGGGTGTCTACAAAAACATCAACAAAACATTTTTCATTTTCGTGCGCCTCTTTATGTCGTTTGTGAACCCAAACGGTACACACGTGAGCCTGACAGATTATGTAACTTATTGTGTGGACCGAGCTTAATGTTAGACTAGATAAAGAAAGCTAGGATGGCTAATGTTGCGACTAGGTATAATAAAATACAAGTATATATCTTTAAAAAGTAGCTTTTACTGAACTAAATATGCGTTAAGTTTTATTTAGTACTTTTCAGTTAATTAAAATCTTTAAAAAGTAGCTTTTACTGAACTAAATAGGCGTTAAGTTTTATTTAGTACTTTTCAGTTAATTAAAAGATTTTTACGTACAGTTTATTTTGTACTTTTTGGAATTAGAATTTGTTTTATGATTGTTTGGTTTTTGTGTTTTTGATTTGTTTTTTGAGTTTGTTTTTGTTTTAGTATCTGTTCCATCACGTTCACGTGTACGGTACTTGCCAAGACAAATCCTTAAATCGTCTTCTGGATCATGCGACCCTAGGGTCGCAGGGGTAGGTGGAGTCTAGACTCCACCTTGGGCTATACTTCTTGTCAAGCCAAAATCAGCGAACCCAAAGATAGGAACTGAATTTATTCCCCGGGACAAAAAAGAGGCGTAATTTTACCGGTAACCTAGAAGAATCTAAAAGCGTTTGTTGGACTAAGTAAAGTACAGGGTAGGGGCAGTGTCGGGGGCACGGAGTTTAGAAAGAAGTAAACTCCGTGGTAGGGGGGTAGTAGTAATGGGTCAGTCTGACGGGGTCAATCGCTTGATTTCCTTTCGGTTTGTTGCAAAAACCGGGTCGTGAAAATGTTTTCGACGACAAATGAGATTTTGAACATGTTTAATACAAGATTAACAACCCTGCTTTGCACGGTATTTACGACTTGACAAAACATTGAGATTTCTTTACTATATACCAGTTAACTATTATAATGCATAAACCTTCCGGAATAAATTATCTACATGATGTTGGAAACCGCATCAAAATTTGTTTCTTAATTTAGAAGAACACGCGGTCTTACAGCCAGACACTAAATGCGACTTAATTTTATACTTAATATTATTTTTTTATGATTTATTGAAATAATTGATGTAGGTACATAAATATTTACAATATTAGGGCCTTAAACTCATTGGATTATATATGAACTAAGAATAAACCTGTATCTCAGATCTCTCACTCAAGGTATACTTAAAAAATGATCTAAAATTCCCTAAACAAATACTTAATAACTAACTTATCTGAATTATGGTTTTATTCAAATTTAAGTTCCCTTCAAAATGGTTGAGCTGAATGGTGCTGATACATAAGTCATGTTCGTGAACGGGCGCCGTCAGTAGCCACTGGTCATCTCTTAGCGGCCACGGCTTATTTGAATTCCTGAGTTGATTTTGTATCTTTTTTTATTACGGACGTTTTTAGCGTGCACGTCTTTTTTACATCGTTCTCACATGAATGGTGTAATCACTTATTGTAACAATATTTTGATTTAAAAGAGTGTCCATGGAGATTCTTGCCCGTTCTTCTCCGTAGGTACCTACTATGCTTTGGAATGGGCATCTAGCTTCATCTTTTTGACCGATCGGCTCCTTGACAATTCAAAAGTGCCTGTAATTGATTTATTTGAAATAAATGCTTTGAGTTTGAGTTTTAATAGTTTGCTTACTTAACGTCGCCGCGTCGGTTCGTAAGTAGCTAAGACATATTTTGCAACCATGTTCTATGTTAAGTTTTGCAATTAAGCAGTTTTTAACGCACAGGTACAAACAAGATCGCTTTTATTTTGTTGTAATTATATATAATTATTTGTAATGCGAATTGTAAAAACTAAAGCTATGTTTATGCCTTACAACTAGTACCTAAAGGACATTATACTTAAGTTTTAAGAATACCTATATGATACCTTAAAAAGGGCTTGGAAATAGACGTCGACACTATGTTCTCGGCATGCCTTTGATGAAATGAGAATGCTTCACGCCTAACCAGAGACTATTTTGATGCAGTTCCGGTAGGCTGCAGAAAGATACATTACAAATGATTAAAAAAGGATCAAGCTACATGTTTCCTGAATCGATAAGTTTATTTAATTCGGTATTTACTTGTACTTTATTTTAGGAAAGAAAAACAGCAACAGCTACCTATATCTAATATAGCGTATGTTTGCTCCTGAAATATTCGTGTAAACACAACCGACCAGTTTCAAATTGAAACTGAAAAACAAACGAAATGAAATGAATGAAAAATAAAAAGTGAAACACGAGGAACTCTAATTGCTTACAGTTAAATACAATCAGGTTTTAATCAACATACTATACATACCTACAGTTATACACGGAATGAATGCATGTTGACGAGAATCCAATCATATCCCTACCCTGTCATTATTTTAGATTAAATTATCAGTTGTCATCAGGGGCCACTGACATTATTTATTACGATGTCATTATTTTGATAACTTTACTGTTTAAAACTTAACGGTTTAAGCGCGATTTGTCCAATGTTAAAAAAAAATCTATTTGTAGGTAGGTTACGTTAGGTTAGGTTAGAACTGTGACCACACAACGCACGAGCCGAGCGAGCGAAGCGAGCGGTGCTGTGGCAGCAGCCGGCGAGTGCTAGGGTCCGTTTTCACACAAGAGAATTTAATGTTTTGGTAATGAGCTAGTATATGATTTGTAATATGATTATGAATAAATATAGTACATTAAGTACATAAAAATGTGTTATTTTGTTTAATTTCGGAGCTACTTTATATTGGACCAATCGCGCCTAAAGGAACTTGACTGCTTTTTGTTATTTTCTAGAAATAATGTAGGTATCTTCATTATCATTTCAGCCGAAAGACGTCCACTGCTGGACGTAGGCTTCTCCCAGGCATCAAGTTCTCGGTGGAGCATACGTTGGAGGTCTGCCCGGCTTGGGCGGAGCACCGCCGTGTCCACGTGCAGGCGATTGGCGGTGGCGATATCTCGCGTCCGGCCCTGGTCCAGGCCATGGTACGGAGTGAGAGGGGTTGGGAAGCCGTCACCTCCTTCTGCGAAGCAGTAATGCTCGCGAAGGAGGAGGCGGAACGCGTGAGGGAGAGGCAAAATTCGCGCCCTCACGCCCCTAGCCGCCTCAGGAGACACCCTGGGCGTCGGAAATCGCAAGCTGATTCCCGGCCAACGTAGGCGCGGGCTTGCGAACGGCGAGCAATGGGCAGCTCGCCGTTCGATAAGGACCAGGCTCGAGTCGATGGCGCGTTGTGTTCCACGCGCGCCTCAAAGAGATGTCAGCATCAATGACGGGGTCCGCTAGGGCCAATGCCTGCCAGGGTTGCGGGAAAGTCCGAGAGGGATACCGTGGCCCCTGGCATAGGCAACTGAAGGAACACGGGTGGGTTTTAGTCAGTAAGAGTCTGACACGCCCTCCCGCTCTGCCCAGAGCGGGAGAAGTTATTTGATGATTTCCCACCCACAAAATAAAAAAAATGGCATCATGTTCAGTGCTTCTCGTATCCAGCGGATTAGGTAGGTATAGTAAGAGAGCATACGACCTAAACCATGTCGCATCGTTTTACGGCCAAAACCGTATAAAGTCGTTAGTTTAGATGATTCTGAACCCGACACGATGGTCAGTACTGGTCACAATCGTCGCAGTTTTATGGAGGACCATTTCTGCTTTATTAAAAAATAGGCAGACGGTTTTATCACAATAGGTACCTATGTCTGATATTAAAAATGTTATATGTTTTGTTTTCAGAAAATTTGCGCGCCACACGTGGACTAAACGCATTTTCAAAAATGTGAAAAAAGTACCGACCGGTCTTGTAGCAACCTGAGGGGCAATTCCCGTATTTTTAAGACCGTTCGCATTCTAATCTCAGTCTCAATCTGTCAAAATTACAATCAATTTACATACATTTTTGACAGGTTTTTGACATTGAATGACGCTGAGATGAGATTGCGACTTGAATTTGAACGTTTTTTAAGTACGAGAATTGGCCTACTGGTTATTTTTTTTTAATCGTTCGTTTAGCTGCTGAGGTTATCAAAAAAACTGTTTTCAGACATTTTCAACGTCACGGGTAAGCTCTATAATAATCGTACGTATATACGCCGCACTACGATTTTTTTTTGTTAAATTTTGACTATTGAAAAGTTATCTTGATTAGTAAGGTGCGACACAAAATTTGTCTGATAAAAGGTTTTTCTGCATCTGGACAACTTTATTCATAATGTCCAACAGTTTTCGGACAGAATGCCAACATTGCCACATTTGACATGGCATTCTGTCAAAAACAATTTATTTTTTTAAACCTAACCTAACCTAAAAAAAATCCTATGTTCAGCAAATGTTTAACACAGGTATTATTTTTGTCAACAAATATGATACATAATGTAGGTTAGAGAGGTGGCGACGCGTAGTGTTCCACGCGCGCCCCTCTTAGACGTCACGGAGGGAGTCAAACACCTCACTCCCCCCCAGACCCGAAGAGGCACGCAGCGGCGCGGGCCGGCACCAGTCGGGGGTTGCGGATGGATCGTACGTTCTCGCGACCTCCGGCGTAAACGGCGGAACAGCGGGATGGTTTTTAGTCAGTAAGAGTCTGACAGACCCCGCCGCCCGCCCCGGGGCGGCGGACATCCATGAGGATTTTCCACCCCGGAAAAAAAACAATTTTGACACATTTAGAATGGTTTCAACACAAAAGATGGTCACACTTTATTATGAAAAATTATTTATTCGTATACACTGACAAAAGTTCACTTGAAAACAAGATTTTCAGACGGTCTGGTATGAATTTTATTTTTTGCCTCATTTTTAATTTTCTGAAATGGTCTCCTGCGTACGTGCGTCGCTTCGTGTGCCTAAAAATTGTGTTTTCTGTATCCAAAATCTTTCGTTCAACTACATTCTAAAAATCAGACAGATTGCTATGAAACAGTACGGTATTTTTTTAGTACTTTTGAATTCAGAATAACCAAATCTATCGATTTTATACGGTTTTGTTCGTAAAACGATAAGGCAATCATTTTGGTCACGGGCTCTCGGACCATTTCTTTTTTTAATCTTTTTTTTTTAATTAAGGGGCTTTTGTCCAATAAGGATATGTCAACCCCATCATACCTTATAACAAAGTAAATTCACTTAGAAATATGAAATATAACACACAAAGAAAATTAATATTATAGTAATACTAAAAAGCTACCGCTCACTGCTGAACGACTAATACTAAACTACATAACTTTTTAGCTGCCTCCGATTTAGGGTTTGCCAAAATGCTTTGAATCAGACCCACATCCAGCCTATTTATGTATAAAAATATAAAACGTTATGTAAAAGGAAGTTAGTTCATTCCGCTTGCCCTTTTTGTTTCACGTAGGTACTACGCTTTTGTTTATCTGCTGAAGTCTGGCTGCTATGTACACACAGCAGCAGGTCAAGTTACCACAAACTGTAAAATTTTCTCATTCGATTTTGAACGTAACTTTCAACATTTTAAGGTTTAAAATCATTTGGACAAATTGACAGTTTCGTATAGCCTGATGTGCTGGCGAGTGTATCTTACCAAAATGATCTAACAGAGTAGCTGTTAAGGTTTTACCTATATCCATTAATCTTTTTTTTATGGCTGCCATGGAATGGCAATCAAGCAGGCGGCCTTTGGTGGTGGCTAAGTGGTTACCGCCTCCTATGGACATTTGCAATACTAGGGGTACCACCGCCTTGGGCACGCCACAATTGCGGCGATAAGTCCCCTCTTTGAGGAGTGGCTAGAGAGGCGCCACGGCGTCCTTACCTTCCGCCTGACGCAGGTCCTAACCGGACACGGTTGTTTCGGGAGGTTCCTGTTCAGGATAAGGCGGGAGGAAACGCCTGGGTGTCACCATTGTGTGGATCGCCCGGAGGACACGATGGAGCATACGGTGGAGGTCTGCCCGGCTTAGGCGGAGCACCGCCGTGTCCTCGTGGAGGCGATTGGCGGTGGCGATCTCTCGCGCCCGGCCTTGGTCCAGGCCATGGTACGGAGCGAGAGGGCTTGGGAAGCCGTCACCTCCTTGTGCGAAGCAGTAATGTTCGCGAAGAAGGAGGCGGAACGCGTGAGGGAGAGGCAAAGTTTGCGCCCTCACGCCCCTAGCCGCCGCAGGAGATGCCCTGGGCGTCGGGAATCGCAGGCCGATTCCCGGCCACCGTAGGCGCGGGCTTGCGAACGGCGAGCAATGGGCAGCTCGCCGTTCGATAAGGACCAGGCCCGGGTCGACGGCGCGTTGTGTTCCACGCGCGCCTCAAAGAGATGTCAGCACCAATGACGGGGTTTGCTAGGACCGATGCCTGCTAGGGTTGCGGAAAAGTCCAAGAGGGTTACCGTGGCCCCTGGCACAGGCAACTGAAGGAACACGGGTGGGTTTTAGTCAGTAAGAGTCTGACACGCCCTCCTGCTCTGCCCAGAGCGGGAGAAGTTATTTGATGATTTCCCACCCACAAAAAAAAAAAAAGGGGTACCACCGCCTCCTATGGACATTTGCAATACTAGGGGTACCACCGCCTCCTATGGACATTTGCAATACTAGGGGTACCACCGCTTCCTATGGACATTTGCAATACTAGGGTACCACCGCCTCCTATGGACATTTGCAATACTAGGGGTACCACCGCTTCCTATGGACATTTGCAATACTAGGGTACCACCGCCTCCTATGGACATTTGCAATACTAGGGGTACCACCGCTTCCTATGGACATTTGCAATACTAGGGTACCACCGCCTCCTATGGACATTTGCAATACTAGGGGTACCACCGCCTCCTATGGACATTTGCAATACTAGGGGTACCACCGCCTCCTATGGACATTTGCAATACTAGGGGTACCACCGCCTCCTATGGACATTTGCAATACTAGGGGTACCACCGCTTCCTATGGACATTTGCAATACTAGGGTACCACCGCCTCCTATGGACATTTGCAATACTAGGGGTACCACCGCTTCCTATGGACATTTGCAATACTAGGGTACCACCGCCTCCTATGGACATTTGCAATATTAGGGGTACCACCGCCTCCTATGGACATTTGCAATACTAGGGGTACCACCGCCTTCTATGGACATTTGCAATACTAGGGTACCACAGTTGCGTAGGACATCTGCAATACCAGGGTACCACAGGTGCGTTGGACACATTGGACATCTGCAATATTAGGGTACTATAGGTGCGTTGCATACCCTTGTGGAAGATAACTCTCTTAATTTATTTAGGAGATCAGTTTTTTGTCCGTTTCCTAAGAACCCTTTGCTTTTCCGGGATAAAAAGTATCCTACATTTTGCTCAGGAATTGCTACATTTAAATCTTATAGACAGATTATTTCGAGTTAAGTACAGACAGAAAGTATTTAATTTCTGAAACAACGAATCAATATATTATTATTAAAGTCTCTTTTATGAATGTTGCCCTAAAAAGTTACACTTTCTCTTTCTTCTTTCTCTCCCGTAAAACAACACAAAGGATGAGTTTTACGTTCTTGGCTTGTATATTTAATAGAGGCGTATATTAAGCAGGCATGTGGCTGGCAAGCTGGCAGGGTGTTGGCAGAGTAATGCGGCGTCCAGACTATTCCATTATTAATATCGGCCAGACTTGATAATAGGCGAACATGTGTCTGTTAAGCATTTAGATTAAATTTATTATAGAATCATGAACCTTATAACCTTAGTCTAGCATATATTATGTAGTTTTAAGTTCTCATCGCACTTAAAAATAATACAAAGTAAAACAGATGTTAAACGATGCTAAAGAAATCTCGCAGTCTGACGCATAAGCCTTTACTCTAAGTATTCTTCAAATAAATCATTCTCCTAGCATCGCTTTTAAAAATTTTTAACAAAGGACGATCGTTGTTTCACACAAAAAAACTGGAATTCTAAGATTGTGGTAATGGTCTTCTATTCAGTCGGCTCCTTGAAAGTTTAAATTATCAAAAACACCCATTGTACGTAGAGTGGAGCTGTGAAGGATTTACACGACTAAGGATGCGAGATGCCTGACCTCTTAAGTTCTAACTAGCTAACTAACCCTGGCACATGCAGGCTGTAGAGCTGTAGGCTGTCCACGCGCGCCTCAAAGAGATGTCAGTACCAATGACGGGGTTTGCTAGGACCGATGCCTGCCTGGGTTGCGGGAAAGTCCGAAAGGGTTACCGTGGCCCCTGGCACAGGCAACTGAAGGAACGCGGGTGGGTTTTAGTCAGTAAGAGTCTGACACGCCCTCCCGCTCCGCACAGGAGAAGTTATTTGATGATATCCAACGCACAAAAAAAAAGCGTGTCAACCCTAGTGTCTGGTTCCCTTGATAGGGCTTACACGCTAACAATTTATTTTGGCGATGGGCGTGATGGCAACATGAAGGAAAGTAATTTGTGTTCAAGTTAATTAAGTTTGTCTTTGGTAGGTACTTTTCATTAGATATCTTTTGACTATTTTTGTTCGAAGTAATTAAGAAACTTCCTTATCTTGAAGTGTGCCTTTTCATGTCGGTTAGATACGAGCTAAGATAACAAATCACGTTGGTGTTTAAAGATGTTTCATGACATTTATAACATCTGTCTCTTTGGTGTAGTGGCCGCAAGCGCTACCGCTGAACATGAGTTCCCGGGTTCGATTCCGGGGTCGGGCAATCTGTAATTGCAATTTATCAGCAAAGCCCGCAGTTTGGAATTGTGCCTGGTTGATGGCAATAGCTTCGCCCCGTATTACATGATGGGACTTAAACACAATTTGCGAAATGTGGGTGTGCTATAGGTACACCTCTGCCTAAATCTCAGGGAATACAAGCGTGATGTTGTGTTATATATGTATATATTTAAATGTTGCCTCACACTAGTAATTTCTCCTGTACTGTGGGTGCGTTTACTAACATTTAAACTCACATAGACAAACAGCCAGACCCGGAACAACTACTTGTAGGTCATACAAATATTTGTTCCGTGCGGGAATCGAACCCGCGACACGCAGCGCAGCAGCAACCGTGCCGTTATTTATAACATAGTTACAGATATAATACACATCCTTCGTATCCCCGGGCGCGTCACATCACTACGCAGAGAACTTAATTACGTCGATCAATAAAGTTTGCGCGGCATCAATGAAATTGATTGAATTTCGTCTCACTTAGCATCATACTACCTTATATGTTATCAGTTCTTGTTTTAATTATGTTTGCATATTAAATTAACAAAGACGTCCTTTTATTGGCAAGAAAATGGAAGTTTAGCAGTCAAGGTATTTCAGGCTTGATTTAAACTCTTGGAAGTGGCAAAGGTTGGGTGAAAGAAAGTTTGATATTTTATATCTTATCGATCAAAAGTACTGTCAAGACTATTTTGAGAAAAGATCGACATAGGTCCCGATAGTCAATTTCGATTAGAAAATGTTAAATTATTGTAGTTTAATTCGAATTGTTATACCGACTGGCGATGAGTCTGTCATAATATAAAAAAATCTAGGCAAATTATTCTGTTATGGATTTAGTAGTTTTGAGTACTAGATTAGTTACACAAACATCAACTGCTGAATTTCTGTCAGAATAATATAGTGAAGCAAACCTTAGAAACATTTCTAGACTACAAATATTTGAACGAGCTGAATCTGACTTTGCAGCCTCGTTGAAAGTTTAACCACTTTGTAATAAGTACGCACTCTGGTAAAACTTTTCATTTGCGTGTGCTTAATACGTCATGATTTTAATATTAATTCGTGTTTAAATATTAAACCAAACTTCTTTTTTTCGGCACGATATACCGGTTTCTGAATTGAGAATTTGAAGTTAAGACATGTCAAAGTTTACTGATGCATTACTTACGGTAGCCCGCAAAGACGAATTTCGCGGACTACATTGAAAATATGGCCTTGGTGTTAATGGCTCCACCGACACGTGGTAAAAATCTGCAGTCAGCAAGGTTCTAGCGGGGCAAGCTGTCTAGGGTGTGTAGCGGTATCTACATCGTCACATGCGAGCTGCGCGTCATACTGACCTCACGCAAATCCTGCATCGCGCAAGCAGATTTTACCGCGCGACTAGCATATTATATACAACTTCCCGACATCAATCGTCGCGTCAGACAGTTGCCCAACAGACACGACCCACGTCTTGTCGGAGGATTCCCTTTTCTATGGAGGTATGAATGAACTTTACACCCTGTTCCTCGTACCTCTATAGGTGTGCCGAAAGTTTATTAAATGATACACCTCCTACACCATGCTACCGCCACTTATGAAAGCTATTATTGTATGCATTCCATTTTTTTTTCCAATAAAAAGTAAAATTAGTAATTCAATCTTATCAAAGACTCTGTGAATGATCGCAGACTGTGGAAGAGCTTTAATATTATGTAGGTACCTATGAACGTATAGTATATAACGTGTCTTCGTTCTAAAACTAGAAGACGGCAGCTGTTGATGCTCATTCGTTCACAAATTCAATTAATATGTTAGTAGCAAGTTGAACGAGATTGATTGAACTCGTTTACACCTAAATAACTTTTACGCTTTTCCTAAGGTCGCTCCGAACTTTTAAGTGTGGTTACGATTGTAACATAAGAAGAAATGGATATATAAATGTTTTTCCGATAGCGGCAATAAATCCTGAGACCACCTGGTACCCTTTTGCCACTCGCCTACTTATGAGGGTTGTAAAAGGTAGGGATCAAATAATTCTGCTTTAAGTTGATAACCGAGCATGTTTACAGAGATCACCACTCCTATTTATACTAAGCCTGTGGAAGGATACATTTTCATGTGATAAAAACAATATTAGTGGGTATTCGAAATGGTTAACCACTTGTATATATGCTAAGTATTTACAGTGTAAAGAGTCTACAGACCCTAACAGTGCCTACAATTCATTCCATGACATATTTCGCTTGATATATAACTTATGCTTTCCTTTAAATAATATTTCAGGACCTAAATGGTTATCAAAATGAATAAAAATGTGCAGTAAGCGTAAGCGCGAACTTCTCTGGAAATATAGGAAAAACTCAAACAACGATAATAAAATGAAATTTAAAGCAAAAAATACAAAACAATCATTTCGCTAACAAAAATGTCCCACAACGATTATATTATTATTGATACGACTGTTAATTAATCCAAAGCAACGTGGAAAGTTATTAAGGACGCTAAATATAGCTATCCTAATCAGTTATAACTTCTTTGCGGAATACAAATATGCTGCGCAGGTTATGACGGTTAAGGATGTAGGAACTTTACTTGCTACTCCTTTAGGTTATATTACCAACTTGTGCATAGAACACGGTATTTTTCCAGAAATATTAAAATTGTTAGTAGTAAAACTAGTACGTAAATATGATAAATCTTCCATTAGTAACTACAGGCCAGTTGCTTTAGTAACCATTTTCTCTAAAATATTTGAAAAAAATATATAATTAGCCTCTACCCATTTTTCGAAAGTAATAACATATTTACGCCTTGTTAATACGGTTGTGGGAAAAATAAATCAGTTAATATAGCAATGTATTTATTTTTTTTATTTTTTTATTTAACCATTTATGTACACACTTATATAAACAGACAAGAAGAAAAAAAACAGAAAAATAGGTACAAAGGTGATGCTTATTTCTAATGAAATCTCTTCCAGCATACCTGCGATAGGATAGCAGATTTAGAGATGTAGACAGCGTGTGTAAGACTAAAATAGAAAATAAAATACATAAAATCAAAAACAATTCACTTAATAAAATAAAACGAATAGTATGAGAATATACATACATACATACTTCTAAAATAAATAACACTAGAATATTAATATATACGCAACTATGACGAAGTGGAAAGATAGTGTTCTTTCACTCTTCTTTTAAAAACTGCAACAGTTTGGCAGTCCCTAATGTCGGGCGGAAGTGAATTCTACAACCGCACCGCGTGCACAGTGAAGGAGTAGGAGTAAAAGTCGGTGGAGTGGGGAGGGGACTTAAGGAGGTTTCTAAGATGCGACCTGCAAGGCGCATCTGAAGGTCGGGCGTAGGAAAAACGCTCCCGCAGATAGGATGGCGTTTTAGGATTGTGAAGGAGGTTGAATAGCATAACTTTTATATTATATATAGCATGTATAACTTTTTACACGAAGTCCTTTTAAATATGGACACTAGGTCGCCAGCCATTGCGCTGTACATGGACATGTCAAAAGCTTTTCTCCGAAACAACCATAAAATACTCTTGAACAAATTATTTGCATCTGGTGTAAGAGGTAACGTATACAAATTAATTGAATCATATCTTAGTGACAGAAAACAGATGTTAGAGTTAAAAAGAGTCTCCTTAACTACCGAAACTGAGAATACGGTGGTTTCTAAGGTTAGAAATATCCTTTTCGGTGTCCGCCAGGGCGTCATTCTAGGCCTACCATTTTTCTAATCTAAATAAATGACATTTCGACATTGACAATGCACCATATGACCTTAATTGCTGATGATAATACTATATTGTTTACTGGTAATGACAGAACTGATTTAAAACTTGACTTAAATAGCACCTTAATAACTATTATAAAATGGCTTGATTAAATTACCTGAAAAAAAAACCTAGTAAAACAAAAATCAGGAATTTTAAACAGCGAGTAAAACCTGATACCAATTTACATATATGCTTCTCTCAAACCAGCGTAGAATAAATCGAAGTAACCAAATTTCTGGGTCTTTTGATAGATAGCTAAGTAAATTTAGAAGTCACATTATAGAGCAAGTTTGCAAAAGTCTTGGTCAGAGCTCTTATACTCTTTACAGATTAAGGAACACTGTCAATCAGCCTGCACTACTAACTGCCTATCATGGATATGTTGCTTCAATATGGTATAATTTTCTGGGGTAACTCTGTAGAAAAAGAGCCAGCTTTTAGAGCTCAAAAACGTTGTATTAGATCAATCCTTTTAATTAAAGCACCTGCCATCTAATCTCTTCACCACCCTTGGTTGACTGGTAGAGAATGCCTAAGGCATTAAGTCCGCCTTTGTACCTTTTGTGCGAAAAGTTATAAATAAATAAATCCGCAATATACACCAAGCAGATTCACGCAGACCACGAATTTAAAAATATTACCTCTCCCTAGTGTATACATATATAAAACTGAAAGTGAATGTTCATAAAATCTAATCCAAACTTATTTGAATTTTGCACTAGAGCCAGAAACAAAGACAAGCTGCGCACCGTAGCTTGTAAAACAAAGCTTTTGCACCAAAGCATTTTGTATGAGGCCACGTATCTTTAATAATCTTCCACATTTTTTCTGAACCATCAGCTATATAAATACCTTAAAAAAATACGACACGAAGTATTGATAAGTAAATGTTATTACTTAAGAGAATTTCTAATGACAATACATTCACTCAGCTGGTTTATTACCACAAACCAATTGGTACACAATCATGAATTTAAAAACCAAATACTCATCAACTATGAAGTAAGCATAGTGCAATTGTATTAAAAACTACATATTTTGTTACACGAAAAATTTGTAATCGGACAAAAAAAAAATATGGTGGGTTTGCTCTTGACTCTAGTCTAGGTCAGAGGTGACAGAGACAGAGTCGACGATGGAGTGAGCTTACCCAGAAGAAGCCTGTTCACTCTCATAATAATAAAATATTAACTCTCATATTATACTAACTTAATTAATCGTTATGCACGACAATTTGATGTATTGTATTTTAACTATGTACCAAACTGATACTATGAATTTTGTATGCCTCAATGGCGGGACATAGCAGACTTACCTGTAACTAACACAACATCTTATGAACCTATGATCCACAATAAATTATTTGAATTTATAATTTTCAGCCAATAACACCTAAACTCATCACTACAATACCATCATGTACGTGGGGTGGGACACACAAATAAAAGTTAGAAAAAAAAAATGAAATGATTTAGAAGTCTGTTCATATTTTTATTGCTTTTCGAAGTAGTCTCTTTCGAACTAGTTTTTGATCTTCCGACAAATTATGAGGTATCCATCTAGTACAAAGCTTTCTGACGCCTAAATGTTCATTTAAGACTTTTTGTACTTGACTCATACCAATACCTAAAGCTGCCCGAATCTGTTGATATGTCTCCACTCTACCAGCTTCTATCATTATCCGCACAGCACTCATGTTATCTTCAGTAGTCGCCGTAGAAGGAGGTCCTTCTCGCGAATCATCAGTGAGTTTGCTTCAACCACGGTCGTTTAAACCAGTTGTAAAAAATGGCACGGGATGGGGCTTCATCATGAAATGCAAATCGAAGTCTATCGTAATATTGTTGTTGAGTAAGACCGCGACAAAAGTTGTAATAAATCATTGAACGAAAATTTTCTCTAGTCAAATCCTATTCGACGCACGACAGGCACTTTTTAAATTGCCGCCAATTTGTTAAAATAAATGACATATGAATTCATCACACATCTACAGATTACAGATTCCCAAAGACTTCCTAATTCAAAATTAAAAATACATTTTTCATCGGTTGCTTTTCTTACTGGCCTATTCTAATAACTTACAGTGTGACCACCGAACTTGATATCCGATTTACATTCAAATACCTCCAGCCCGTTAGTTAACTATGAAGCTAGCTCCATTACTGGTAGATGCTCTACGTGACAGGTAATCTGTCCATCTATTCAGAGACGAGAGACGTGCTATAGCAAAGTGTGGCTCGTTATATTGCACTACTTTTTCAATCTGCCAGCACCGGGCGCATCTCCCCATCCTTTGATGCTCTCCTAGTAATCTATTGCTCTGGGGATCTTTTTTAATATCCAGGAACTGGTAGTTTTATAGCCTTTTCATAAGATATAAATAAATAGATTCTGATATTAGCTGTTTATAATAAGAAATCCCTTTACCGATTGGCCTTTTAAACATCCGGTCCCCTGGTGTATGTAAATGTGATTATTACAGATAACAGACTCAAAGGAATCGACATCAGAATGAGTTTAAAAAAAATTCAAGCATGTTTAATTTTTTTATCCTTATTTCTATAAAAAAGTATTATTATTCCCAATTTAAAATTAAATTTACATTATACAATAATTCACAGAAACCCACGAATTTATTACTTTTATTATTCAGTGTATGCTTTTAGTAACAATTACAGTAATACTCTACATTTGCTCATGTGCATTGACTTTGTTTACATTTGGTATCGCTTCTCGTTGGCCCGACTTTATATTCGTCATGTCGTGGACATTTTAGAATTGAAGTAAAGTAGGTTTTAAAAAAAACAGATGGGGCGGCTTTTCTCATAATCTGAAGGATTTTCTGCTAAGGAGTAGGTAATCTGGATTACTTAAAGTAAGTCCATCCAGTAAGTACCTTATAATAGGGTTCTTTGTTTACAAAGAGGTATTTTTAACGTTCTTTACAAATATATTTAAGAATAGAAAAACCTTTTTTGGTTTGATCCGTTACAATATTGAACCAATGACAAAAGCTCATCGCCCCTCATCAACAGGGAGTTCTAATTACCACTGCAATTACATGTGAGTACTTATAATTGACATGGACACTGCTGTAATCAATTCACTAGATATCGACGAATTGGTATTTAGAAGTTAAGATTATAAAGTTCCCAAGAGGATTTTTTATACCTAAATCCTAATGATACAAAAAATCACTGAGAGACAAATATTTGTCAAGCGACGATTCTAAAATAATACCAGCACATTCTTGAACAAGTATATTAAAATCAAAAAGTTCAGTTATTATAACTCAATGTGAAACTTCGATATTATTCTCGTCGATGCAAACTCGAAGTCACACTCACTGAAGAGCTCTTAAAACTTTATTTACTACTTTCGCCTTAACGCTGCGACGGTCATTATGAACAATCTCCGGCGTAGGTGGGCTATTGATTGTTATAGACGCTTTTAATTTAAAGACGTTATCTGAGATCGTAACTTTTTAAGTGATATTTTATTGGACATTGTAGTTATTCTACTACTTAGATTCCTTAATTTTATTTTTTGTGTATGAATTCATGGAAAAACACATAGGCACCTGGCATCACCAGGCGTTTGCCAATGCGTTGTCAAAATAACAAGCCATATTGAGAAATGTCATTTCAGCGGCTCCCAAACCGGAAAACAGCTATGCTAGGTAGAAACCGAAACTGCGGTTATAGTAATAATCTCTCTAATAATCTCTCCAACCCTAATCTCTTCAAAGTGAGAGTGAACAGGCTTCTTCTGGGTAAGCTCATTCCACCGTCGACTCTGTCTCTGTCACCACTGGCTGACCTAGACTAGAGTCAAGAGTAAAACGACAATAAAAAATAAAAAATATTTCCCCAGATGAATCTCAAGTTAATTTTTAGTATACAACCTCATCATCACCATCTGCCTACAGCAGTCCACTGCTGGACTTAGGCCTTTCCAATCTTACGTCGTTCGTCGGTCATTTCGTTAGCCACGGAACTCAAACACCCTCCGTACGACCACACGAATGGTCTATTCTCTACGGATAAGTTTTCTTACTCCGATCGAATCTAAGTTCGACCAAAGTCTTGTTACTTTGAAATTAAACACGGCTAACTTCGGTGTTTTTAATTACAGGTCAACTTAAAGATCAACTAAAGATGCAAAAGTTTTTTTGTTGTTGCTAGGCAACAGCTTAGAGCTGTTCTGTTTAGTTTTAAAGCGTTGGTTTTTCAAAAAAAGAATAACAGGACATTCTGTTGGAAGACATTTATTTATAACAACCATTACAAAATATTTTCAAATCAACTACAAATATACATAAACTATCAAACTATTAAAAGTAAAATATAATAACCTAAACTAGCTAAAACTATTAACAAATTGAAATATGGCGTCGAAAAATTCCTCTGCATCGCTGTCGACTGGTAAAGTACCCAAGAGACTGGCGGCATTGCCATATTTTATCAAACATTCTGTTTGATAAAATATGCCTTCCTTATCCTTCTTCTTCTACTACTTAATACAAATCTTAAATTCGTGCACAAGAGTTCCTTATGTAGTGAAGGTGAGCACTAAGATAAGATTTTTGGGGTTAAATAGGGGAGGAAAGTTTATATGGAATTTCGTAATTTTTGCCAATTAGAAATCCCAACGGTCACACGGCTTGTTATATTTTAAACTTGTTTAATTGACGCTTGACACAAGAGAGAATACATACACGTAATGACGTAACCTTAACGATAGATAAGGTAAAAAGGCCGTTGTAAAGTCAAAGAATAATAAGTTCGGGCACTTTATGTTCTTTATTTGCTTCCACTTATTACAAACTAAGCTAGATATGCCAATATAACGAATGATAAACAAATACAATCCATTCACCTTCGATCAATAATAGTATAATATTAGTTTTTACGGATTATTTATAAAACTATCATAATTCGACAAAACTAATACAATCACAGTGTTCTTGAACATGTAATTTTAAGATAATTTGGAAAAACGAATTCGAGAAATTGAACCAAGGTTATCTACTTTGAAATGATTGCTGAAAAAAAAAATACAAAGAGAAAAAATTATGGGGAGTCGCATTTATCGTTACCTGGCGCCTCATACCCTTACTGAAAACTTATTTGAATAAGTTTAGCTTTAATAAGTTTTATTTAATTTAAAAATCACGTGGTAACTAAATAGAAAGTTGTCCGCTCGCTTTCCACTTCACTGCGTTAATTACGTAACGTTGTTTTGTATCAGGAGTCTAGTCACAGTATAATTGAGTTTACAAGCGAAGCAACCTTTGATTACTGGACTGCCCTATATACTGTACATCTACATGTACGAGTATCTAATGGATAGCTGTGTGTATGTTTTTGGTTTAATTAGGCCTGTGGTTTAATGGTCGCGGCGATCGATCTGCGAAGTAAAGGGATGGTGGAGGATGGTGTCACGGTCAATCGTTGGATGAGGAATTTACATTGAGTTACATAACATAATATAACATAACACCTGGATTTCCAGAAGGTTAGCAGTGGTGTACCTTTAGTACACTCTCATTTCGCCAGTTATGTTTAAGACTCATATTGTGAGCCTATTGCCATCAACCGGGCACAAATTCAGACTCCGAGCTGCTATTGAGAAATTCCAGATGGAAAAACCAAATACCAGTTTGTCCGACCCGGAAATCGAACCCAGGACCTTATGCTCAGCAGTAGCGCTAGTGACCACGAGATCAACGGCCAACATTGAGTTACGTACTTATACATTAATTGAGAGTTCAACCTCGATCTCTAAGAGCATAACACACTTATTTGTCAATGAACTTTACCGCATCTAGGCAAACAAAAAACCTTACACAAAGATTCTATCTCAAGAGAAATATAATATTGCATAACGTGTGACGTCAGCAAAGCTATTATATTATCCATTTTCCATTCCTTGGAAGTGAAACCTAAGTTAGAACTAGAGCTTAACATGGCTGGACCCGAGCCAGCTACCATTCCCAAAGAAATCTTTACGACTGGCTTGCGTCTGTGAAGATGTTGTAAATAGATATATTTTGTTTCAAATCCACGTTATTTATTCGTAAATTACTGGCCAATATTATGTGGTGGGATGGACAAAATGGGATGTGGCTTTGTGTGTCTGTAAACCGTGGTTATAGTGTGAAAGACATTAAAGAAAGAAAAGAAAGGAAACATGATTATTTTACACAGTACCACAGCACCGTGGAGTTTCTTGCCGGCTCTTCTCCATAGGATACGACCAATTGGAACCGTGCACCTAACTTCAGACGTTTCGTAAGTGCCTATGTGAAACAAAATATTTTGATTTGATTTGAAGTACCTTTGCAAGGAGCACATTTGAACAACATTAAAAACTAATATATGGTAAACATACAGCATTATGTACCTCACGGCTCCGCCAAATAGGTTCATTTCAGCAATAATTCTAGACAGATGCTGTTCGACGCTGATTTCCAAATGAACCTTTAAGGACGATTACTTAGGTACAAACTCATTTTTGTTTTTCGTATTCAGTCTCTCAGTGATACGATTAGTTTAAACTTAAAGTCACCTATTATTTTCGTGGTAAAATAAAAATGCAGTAGACGCCTTTTGTCGCTGGGTTTAGAGTTTCCTAAGATAACGGTGGCCGCCAGATAGCGTCCGCAATTGACCGGCGAATCACGTCACTGAAACGTTAGTTATGAAACTAAGCTGGTGTGATTTCCTACAGAGCGCTGGTTGACACCGCAAGGCAAACCCCGGTGCCATCATTTTCACGACGCCCGTTGCTGCAGCCGTTATGTGGCTGCCACCGCAGCCTTAAGAAACCATAGCTTTACCGATATTTGATAAAATGCGCCATGTTAATACGTAATCAGTATGTCCGTCAAAACGTCAAACCTATAGTTTTATGACAGCTGCGTGCACAGATTACCAAAGGCACGTGAGTCGTTGCCCGTTATGTTACGATTTTATAAATATTGTTTATTTAAAGACTTACAATTAGGTATTGTGTATATATTTTATTTCATAATGTATATCTTAGCGTTTGCTACACCGGTTGACGACATCATGTCAGCGGCGGCTGTAGCTAAAAACCAGCGCTGGGACTCCGTCTCGCAAAGGGCGTAGATAGCATTACGCTGAGCGATGGCCGTTTTGCGTGGATAGACGCATATTTTCTACCAACTTGTTCTATAATGTGTATGTGTTCGTTTTCTATAAATAAACGTATCACAAAATATATAATCTCTTTCGCAAATAAACGTATTTTCTTTCTTTCTTTTTTTTTTCTTTCTGTGGTACAGCCAGAAGGGCGTTCTTATACACGTACGTGAAATAGTAGATTGTTAACCAAGGGGATAAAGCAGTGTCTTCTGTCGCGGGTGACGATTTAAATCGCGAGCGTAATGAAGGACTCGAGGTTTACTCCCGAGCGTAGCGAGGGTGTTAAAAACTTAAATCACGAGCGAAGCGAGGGATTTAAGACGAGTCCTGGGTGTAGCGAAGGATTTAAGTTCACATAAGACTAAGACAGCTTTATCACCGAGGAAAATACTCTACTTTTCGTACCATTTGCGAAAAAAATTAACACAATAATAATATGAGATAAGCATTTATTAAAAATAACGACAATTAAACGTATTTTTAGAACATTAACTTATTTATAAAAATAAAATAAAATACATAAACTTAACGTTTATGTATTTGAAGAAAACAAAACCGCGGCAAATTCCTAGACTAATATTTTTTTGACGGAAAAGCAAAGGCATCAAGCTCATACGGCCTCGTCGGTTTTCGTAATTTTATTTAATAATCATAACTGCATAATAATTGCGTATTCCTTTTTCAAAAAGATGTATAATGCTTTATATACAAACTCAATGGTGTAAACACGGATGTAGTTCAGTATAAATTTCGGTAAGTATTCCAAATTTAAATCACATTCTCCCCCTAGAGGATGAATGAAATTCAGTACAATTTTCTTTCCCTGTTTTTAACAGATTAAAAATGACTATTGTTATGTTCGCTTTTTGTGGCATAGAATGCCACTTTTTTGAGCAAGTGGTACGAAAATATAATTAATGTAACTCGTAGGATACCAACCTAAAGACAGGGGTGCGGTAAAGGGAAATTGATAAAAGTTTATACCTTTACCGTTTTACCGTTCCTAAACTTGACCTCTTTGCGAAATCAGAATATTCAGCATTAGGCACCTACAAACCAGAATCTGTTATTATTGTAAAAATTTCTGTTAGTGTGAATTTATTTAGTAAAATAGTCGTCTTTTACGTCACTGAAAGTAGTTGTATATTCTTGGGTGAGGTCCAAACGACACCGAAATCAGGATATTCAGCATTAAGTACAAATCAGAATCTGTTATTATCGTACAATTTTCTGTTGGTGTGAATTTATTCAGTAAAGTTCATACGTCGCGCGTCCTTTTTACGTCACCTACTGAAAGTGGTGGTATGTTCTTGGCTGAAGTCCAAATGACTAAAGTTATATTTAATTTTCGTTTTACTTATATTTTTAACCGATTTCTTAAAAATGGAAGGGTTCCTCAATTCATCTGTATTTTTTGTTGTATACTTGGTGGCAGGGCTACAGTTTACGCGTCCATGCTATCCTGTATATGCTACGTGATATCTCCGGCAATTAGGGATGGGTTTAAAAAAATGGATAGGGTATGTTTCAGGGGTAGTCCCATATAAATTTTATTAACTTAGATTGTGTAGTTTTTCAGTTAGCTTCAATAATACGTATCATTTGCACTTATTGTATATTGATGATGTTTTAATAACTTCCTGTCAGTGTACGTAAAAACTTTCGAAAAAAAGGCGTTCGATACACTAATTGAGAAGCGCCAAATATATAAAGAGAGACTTAAGCCCTCCTATACCTACACCCTTAACACCGCCGGCCTAATCTATTGCATTCGTTGTGATCGGGTATTTTATACAAAATTCGGTCTGGCGAGTCATATTAGGGCACACGCTAGGATATATTAATTTCGAAGGGTCGCCGTTATCGAAATCGATAAGGTGGTATACGAATTTGTGTGGGGTAGGGCACCACAACTAAAAAGTGAAAAATAAAACATTTTTACAATAAAAAAACTGATTTCAAATTTCAAAGGCAACTGAAAAATCGGTTATCAGATTTTTTTAAAAATTTATTGTATTTAGAGCTTGTTAACCCGCAGACAGGCGCGACGCGACTCTATTAGGACCATTCGATCATAGTGTAACAACTTAAATTAACGAGTCACAGACTTACAGTAACTTTCTTTTTTTCCATCTAGTAAGCCTATCTCTTTTAAATTACAAAAGGACCACGGCGCCTTTTTGATGTTACCGAACGCTGAATTAAAATTGCCTCGAATTTGGGCCCAAAAGAAATTAGTCTAGTGATCATTGGATACCGAATTAATCTTTTTTTAGGGGCAAAGTTTGGCAACTTTGCTTTTGATTTGGTTGTTCGCATTCGTGTTAGAGACCCACTTAAGTGGTTACTTAAAACTTTTGAAGGGCACGTTGATTTACATTTTCAGTGATTGGTCTTATGGTGAATGTAAAAAGCTTCAAACGACCCTTGTGTAGGTTTGGTCATGTTGAGAGGATGATTGAAATTCGACTAAAAAGGCAGATGTGAGGAGTGAAAATGCCTTTTTTTTTTGACGGTGGAAAATCATCAAATAACTTCTCCCGCTCTGGGCAGAGTGGGAGGGCGTGTCAGACTCTTACTGACTAAAACCCACCCGTGTTCCTTCAGTTGCCTATGCCAGGGGCCACGGTATCCCTCTTGGACGTCCCCGCAACCCTAGCAGGCATCGGCCCTAGCGGACCCCGTCATTGGTGCTGACATCTCTTTGAGGCGCACGTGGAACACAACGCGCCGTCGACTCGGGCCTGGTCCTTATCGAACGGCGAGCTGCCCATTGCTCGCCGCTCGCAAGCCCGCGCCTACGGTGGCCGGGAATCGTCCTGCGATTCCCGACGCCCAGGGCCTGGAAAACGCCTGGAGGGAGCGCCCTAGAAGGACATATAGTGACCTTATTGGTGATGTTCTTCAAAAAGGTCAGGTGCATAGTACTCGGAACCGGCGTGCGTGTATGAGTATATGTAAGGATCATAGTAGGTAGCCTCCTGTAGGTTTTGCCTACCCCCGTGGGAAGAAGGCGTGAGTATATGTATGTATGATCCTTGTGTAGATATTGTCTTTTAATACGGTTACAGTTTCATAATTGATTTGAAAGGATTATTTCGTTATATTTGGTTGATTTAAAAAAAGATGCAATCGACACATCGTTATATACCTACCTAGACTTGATGATGCAAAAATTGTGCAACTGATTGGGTCTTTAATTGGGATGACCAATATTTTACTTTGATAATATATTTGTCACTAGGTACTTACGAGAGTGTTTTGAACGAATTGTTGTAATTATACTAATTAAGGCGCGGACCGACTACGATTTTAATCGCTATTACCGCACTCACACAACCGCATCTGCGCGTTTTACGGTAATTATGCACACACTCGCAAACGCTAACACGGGCGTTTGCGTGCTCAAGGAAAGTTGCATAGTATACGTAAGGAAATCAGATGTTTTCTGTTGAATATACTTACTTATGACGTGCGTTCTAAAATTCGATGTAATTACAGTGTCGGTTCATAATATGATACAATAAATAATTACACATAACAATTTAAAAAAAAACATCACTACTGTTTATTTTTATTACAGTACATGATAAACAGGTCAAATATAAACATTCCGAATTTTACCCGACTGCTCTAGAAGGGGAATTATGCTTTTCGGGTGTAAGTCAGTATCAGGGATGGAAGGGTTAATTAAATGGGTAGTTATGCCATTTCAAACTAATGTTTGTGTTTTAGATAGGTACTTAGTGGGTGCGGTAAAAAAATAGAAAACAAAACCAACATAAAGGCCCTCGGACCACTTAAAAATCACATAAACTCTAAATAAATGCAATAATATCACAGCTCCAAAGTGACAAATGCCATAATGTTTCTAAGAAAATGCGGAGCCGGGACGGAAACTAGAATTCTGAAAAAAATTGACGATAGAGGGATCATCCACGGGAATGGAAGCTGCTGCTGGCTGAATATTAGTTGGTATTTGCTAAAATTGGTAAAACAGTGCGTGAATTGAACTAAAGTTCTGTGGCGGACTACTAAGGCTACTCACTGCCTAATATTGAAGTGAAAATTCAGTCTCAGTGGAAATATGGGCAATAAAAATAAAATGTTGCGAAAGAGTTTTACAAGAAAAAGACGAAAAACTCGAAAAAATGATGGAATGTTTGGGTAAGTAGGATGATTACGGTATTGTATCATAATAACATTGGAAATTTGTATTTACTTTAGTATACTTACGAAACTGTATAAATCTATAGAAACGGTATTGACAATTTCTACAAACATTTTGCTAAATCCAAAAACAAATAGGTGCACTCTATTTTGATGTCTATAGAATGCATATTTGAATGCGCCTAGTGCAAACGTCTCTGGTCGAAGTAACCATCGAGGCGATAGCCATATTGCAATAGTAGGTATAAGTAACAAAAACAAACTTGCAGATAAATCAGAGTGCGTTCGTAATTATTATAATAATATAAATATTGCACTAGTTATATAAAAAGCATTTTGATTCTTTTGTAAGATTATTTTTATAATATTTATTGAGTCATTAGACCAGTGCCGATAATTTTTGAAAACGAAAAAAGTCACAGTAGGATGAAACCTATTGGAAAAGAAAGAGAATATAACAAAAATGAAAGGAAAAATAATTTACGGGCGATCCGAGGTCGGGAAGTGGGGGTTATCTCGATTTCCGGCAAAACTACAAGTCTTATGGAAAAAAGTGTAATAGCAAAGTTGTAGGTAATAAAAAGATCTACAACTTTTGTATTCACACTTTTTTCAAGTAACCTCAAAATTTATGTGAAAAATTCAAATAACCAAGTTTTTGGTTTTATATTTTTATCTTTTACACAGCATTTTTTTTTTCGCGAAATTTGCCGAATACTTACCTTTTTATGTTTCAAGCACACTGTATTTTTATTGATTTAAAATATTTGTTTTTTTCACCTTATTTTGACCTAATATCGAAAAAGCACCCTAATTTTCAATCGAAAATTCTCACGTGAAAATATCTGCTTTTTTAAAAACTCGGTAAAAAAAATAATTGCTGTGTAAAAGATAAAAATAAAAAACCAAGAACTTGGTTATTTGAATTTTTCACATAAATTTTGAGGTTACTTGAAAAAAGTGTGAATACAAAAGTTGTAGATCTTTTTATTACCTACAACTTTGCTATTACACTTTTTTCCATAAGACTTGTAGTTTTGCCGGAAATCGAGATAAGCCGCTTTTTACCCTTAAACCCGTGGGGGTTTAAGGGTAAAAATCGGTTTATCTCGATTGAATTTTTCACATAAACTTTGAGGTTACTTGAAAAAAGTGTGAATACAAAAGTTGTAGATCTTTTTACTACCTACAACTTTGCTATTACACTTTTTTCCATAAGACTTGTAGTTTTGTCGGAAATCGAGATAACCCCCACTTCCCGACCTCGGATCGCCCGTAAATTATTTTTCCTTTCATTTTTGTTATATTCTCTTTCTTTTCCAATGGGTTTCAGCCTACTGTGACTTTTTTCGTTTTCAAAAATTATCGGCACTGGTCTAATGACTCAATAAATATTATAAAAATAATCTTACAAAAGAATCAAAATGCTTTATATATAACTAGTGTGCAGTATTTATATTATTATAATAATTACGAACGCACTCTGATTTATCTGCAAGTTTGTTTTTGTTACTTATACCTACTATTGCAATATGGCTATCGCCTCGATGGTTGCTTCGACCAGAGACGTTTGCACTAGGCGCATTCAAATATGCATTCTATAGACATCAAAATAGAGTGCACCTATTTGTTTTTGGATTTAGCAAAATGTTTGTAGAAATTGTCAATGCCGTTTCTATAGATTTATACAGTTTCGTAAGTAAACTAAACTAAATACAAATTTCAAATGTTATGATACAATACCGTAATCATCCTACTTACCCAAACATTCCATAATTTTTTCGAGTTTTTCGTCTTTTTCTTGTAAAACTCTTTCGCAACATTTTATTTTTATTGCCCATATTTCCACTGAGACTGAATTTTCACTTCAATATTAGGCAGTGAGTAGCCTTAGTAGTCCGTCACAGAACTTTAGTTCAATTCACGCACTGTTTTACCAATTTTAGCAAATACCAACTAATATTCAGCCAGCAGCAGCTTCCGTTCCCGTAGATGATCCCTCTATCGTCAAAATTTTTCAGAATTCTAGCTTCCGTCCCGGCTCCGCATTTTCTTAGAAACATTATGGCATTTGTCACTTTGGAGCTGTGATATTATTGCATTTATTTAGAGTTTATGTGATTTTTAAGTGGTCCGAGGGCCTTTATGTTGGTTTTGTTTTCTATTTTTTTACCGCACCCACTAAGTACCTATCTAAAACACAAACGTTAGTTTGAAATGGCATAACTACCCATTTAATTAACCCTTCCATCCCTGATACTGACTTACACCCGAAAAGCATAATTCCCCTTCTAGAGCAGTCGGGTAAAATTCGGAACGTTTATATTTGACCTGTTTATCATGTACTGTAATAAAAATAAACAGTAGTGATGTTTTTTTTTAAATTGTTATGTGTAATTATTTATTGTATCATATTATGAACCGACACTGTTATTACATCGAATTTTAGAACGCACGTCATAAGTAAGTATATTCAACAGAAAACATCTGATTTCCTTACGTATACTATGCAACTTTCCTTGAGCACACAAACGCCCGTGTTAGCGTTTGCGAGTGTGTGCATAATTACCGTAAAACGCGCAGATGCGGTTGTGTGAGTGCGGTAATAGCGATTAAAATCGTAGTCGGTCCGCGTCTTAATGTTACACCTACGATTCTTGCATACTGATGCCTAGTTCCAGAAAAGCCATGATTCTTGTACATTCTTCAGGTGAAAGAGGCATGATAAGTAACGTTTACGTGCTGTAGACACCTTAGCTTTTAAATCAAAATTCACCGACCAAGAAATAAATGTGAAAACATAAACAGAAACATAAAATCAAAAAGGAGTGTTTTTGTTTACAAAGTTTTTTTCAGCCATTCCTTAAAATAAGGTTAGCGACAATAAAGTTTTGGTATTATTATTTTTATGTAATCCTTTTTATTTCGAAAATAATATCCTGTATAAAGTACACAGGTTATATTAGAAAGTTATTGCAATTTTATAAGTGTGGTAAGTACTAAGTTTTGAAGGCCAGTGTATTTAAAGAAACGAAAACTGCGCGTCTATTGTTTTGCTCGCCTGCTCCTCTGTAATTCTTTAACACGACCAAAACCGGTCGCAGGCTTTGTTTTAAACTTTTTTACGTTACCTCGACAAAAAATGACGAGTTTGTCACTTTTAAATTTTTATCATTTGTGGTTTTTCGTTAATCTGACCCAATTTACCTAAAGACAACCAGCTAGGTATCCACTACAGTAATTATAGATTCCAATAAAAATAGAAAACATCGTCACTTTCCTAGCTTTACCCAACTATATTGGGGTCGGCTTCCAGTCTACCCGTATGCAGCTGAAAACGAGTATTTTACATGGAGCGACTGCCTATAAAAATAAAACATTCTGTATAAACCGCCCTTTGTACCAAAATAATAATCTTTTATCAGCACTTAATGTCTGTTCCTAATTATGTTTTTAATTCCCGTATGTACGAAATACACACGTGAATGTATGGAATATTAATGAGGTACATAATTGCAAATATTTATATTAAGGAATTGGTAGAAGAACGTATTAGTTCCTATAGGATATAGTCGTAAGTACAGATTCTCTTTGAAAAGCTTCTAGTTGAATATTCACCTACAAGACCGTGTTAATTTTAGTCTTTAATATTGTAAGTACCTAGAGACTTTGATGTTCTTATAACATAAAGAAGGTACGTACGTAACAGACGCGCCTATGTATTCTCAAACAAACTACAAGATTTTAGATATTATCATCAGCACCATGAAATATCAAAGATAAATAAAACCATTTATAAGTAGTTGTGATGTCTATTGCGATCGTTAAGGTCTTACTCAGTAATTAATCTTTTCTCAAACATGCTTGTAAATTTGAGCAACATTTTGACAACCTTCTTCGAGATAAATCGAAATTGCTGTACTGGCCAAATACATGCGAGCAGCGTCCGGCAAAAGTTGTATGAAAATCCATATCAGCTGTCGTGGTTTAGCGGCCAAATAAATTACATAGTAAACTCATATCTATCGTGTAATTTAAAAATGGAACGATCTTTTACTCCGAAACATGGCAACCAAGGAGGTAACTTATCAAAGGTTTTATTTCAATTTGGAACTGGCTTGCAAAGAGAAAGCTGGTTATTGAAAAAAAATACAAATGAACCCTTTAACGCAGGAAAAAATATTGTTGTTCGTTGTTCGTCATTGATTTTGAAAAGTAAGTAATTGAATTTTATTTTCCGCGCATTATTTGAGAAAAGTACTATATATGCCTTGGCCACAACTAGGCATTGAAGGAATTACGTATGTGTGCCTCAGCTTCGCCTCGGCCCACATTTACACGTTCGTCCATGAATGCCTCTTTTGCTGGCCGCTGCAGTAATGTACTATTATTTGACTCGAGATTATTACGAAAGCTGTAAAACATAATTCAAGATTAAAAAACGACAACAAACAAATAACATAACTAGCGAAATGTGGGTGTACACTTCTGCCTAGCTCTTTGAGTAAAGCGGGCGTGATGTTATGATATTATAGTGCATACTGTATCCGTAGGTTTTAGGGTTACGTTCCCTAAGGGTGCTAATGAGACCCTATTACTAAGGGCCGGTTTTTTGATCCGTTTAGTTAAAAATACAAAATAAATTGGCAAAATGTGTTGATTAAATCAACACCATTTGCCAAAAATTAACGATTAACTCAACCATTGATTTATGATCATCAATTTCAATCAATCAATTTTGTCAAAATTTAACCATTAGCTACTATTTTGACTAATGATTGAGTTAACTATGGATCAAAAAACCATCCCTAAGCCTCCGCTGTCCGTCCGGCTGTCCATCCATCCGTCTGTCTGTCAGCGGGCTGTATCTCGTAAACTGTAATATGTTGACAGTTGAAATTTTCACAGAGTGTGTATTTCTATTGCTGCTATAACAATAAGTAATAAAAATCAAATAAAGTTAAATAATAAAGGAACGTGTAGGAACGTCTCCATACAAGGAACGTGTTTTTTGTGGCGTTTTTCGCCTTGTGGTACTGAACCCTACGTGTGTGAGTCCGACTCGCACTTGGCCGGTTTTTATTATTGACAAGTTGATTCAACAGACGTTGTCCTGTCCAAATAGTTCATACAGAAATCCCGTAGAAAAATTATGTTCAGTTTTTCCACGATTTGAAAATGTTTGCGAAAAATATTTAAAATATTTCTTTTTATAATAACCTAATTAGGACTTTTAGGAATTCAAAAATAGATTGACATAGTACGTATTTGTTACCTGTAGCAGAGTTGTTAACATCAGAATTATGGACTTACCTGAAACAAAGCATAGAAAATTTGTTATTAATTTGAAAAAGTGAGAAGATTAGCTATGAAAGGCTAATGTAAACTTCATTGTATTAAAGATATCAATAGTGATGAACTAAGGTTATAATGTTTAAGAACCTTTGTGTAGGAGGTTCAAAGGAACTTAGTAAACTGAAAATTCATGTATTTCAGTGACTTTATAACGGACTTTGCAGAAACTTAAATATGAAAATGCTCAAAACTTGCCGCTATGGAGTTTGGAATTAATAATAGGTTTAACTAGCTAGTGCTTGTATTTATTTTGCGAATAACTATACCTAACTAGCTGTATATACGTATTTTAGTTGAACAAAACCTACAAGATTCTTGAAGACTAACTCCTTAGTTCGTCTCTTAATTCTTTTATTTTACAGCGGCAGTTTATGTATCTTGTATGTCTTTGATGCCTATCTTTATCCAATGGAAGGTAAGTAGGTGTACAATAGTTTTCAATACATATTTTGAAAATCTCCCACAATGTTCAATTCTACAGGGCTTATTTGTAATAGAGGCCACACACGGTTTTATTACCGCCTTTAAAAATAAAATACATAAGTACCTGATTTATATTTTTGTCAAAGCCTCAAGAAGAGAATATAAAAAAAAAATTGTATGTTTGTTTTTAAATTTAAGAAATGAAGGAATAGTTTTATTAACGTTTATTATATATCATGTAAAAAAGTGTCATAATAAAAAATAACAAAATATGTACAAACGAAAAAAAATCAGTTACGTCTGCAAACAAACTGCTTTGCAGTTTGGAAAAGGTAATGTCTTGTAAAAAATTGATGACTGCCTACTATCTGACCTCCATAACCCAGTTACTGGGTATAACGATACCTCTTGGCATGACTGGTTGTCAGACTGTCGGGCGTCTAACTAACTACCTGTAGCGACTGTCAAAGATCTACAAAATTATAGGCATAAGAATACAAACAAAAAAAAACTGAGAGGTGTCAAGGGACACCCGGATGGAACGAAGTTCCTTTCGATTAATTAGTGAAGGAATTGTAATTTTTTTTTTTTTTACATTACCTTAATAATAATTATTTTTTTTATATTTATAATTTTTATTTTTTATTTTATATATATATTCGTTCCAATATCTGGCTTGCTTTCTATAAGAGAGAGAGAAAGAGACAGACAGAAAAACATGCGCACGCCGCACAGCTTACAATAGCTTACTATAGCAAAAAGTGTCGTGACAACTTTTCGTAAGAATTTTTTCCGTCCCCTTTCACAACGCGCGATAAGGAACTTCGTTCCAAAAACGACTTGACGTGCTTTGCGAGGCTCGGAGGAGTCTCATCGATAATGAATGATCACCTATCCATGGACAGACCTCGGCAAGCGTTGCCTAACCTTGAAGATCGACCCGTGCGGTTGTTATTAAGCCACGAGTCCCTACTACCTACGGTATACGATGTATAATGTGAAGGTAATCAAATCGTTTTCGAAGGGTTATCCTTGAACATTAAGGCGTTTCAGACGCTAATACTGTATAATATTAAATTCTAGTAAAGGTTTATTGGAAGGTTGCCTTTCTGAAGGTTGCAAGCTGATAAAACAACGAGAACTTCGGATTCAGTAAACATAAGTTAATTATTATTATCATAAACATATTAAGTTCACCTACCTACTCAAATGTCCTTTCTTTGGTATTGTTCGTCGAATCGTTGAGCTCCTTAAGTTTTGAGTTGAGCTGCACGATTGCTGACAATTGCGTGCACTGACTGGACAGGTCCTCTCAATCTGTGTGGTTCTTTCCTCAAAAGACCATTTCAGACACCGATCTAAATAGCCTTCACATGATCTAATCGAGATTCTGTCTAGACTTTAAAAGAGACTGTGACCTCTGAGTTTGTTTCGGCCTTTCTTCTCAGAGTAGTCAGATAGGAAACGCCGACCTCATCTAGTTAAAAAAAAATATGATTGACGTGTAAAAGTGTTTGTAAAAACCTATTTACAGAAATAAAATCATTTATCATTACAAATTAACAGTGTCAAAGTAGGTTTGTGTTTAGGACTTAAGTATAGAAAACAGCATGACATCACGCCTGTAATCCCCGGGGTAGAAGACAGAGGTGTTGTACCTATAGTAAATTTTCCCGAACCGGGAGTCGAACCCAGGACCTCATGCTCTACACTAGCACTTGCGACCAGACCAACGAGGCAGAAAAATAATGTTAGAAATAAACAACTCTTTGCTTTAAACTATTTTTTTCAAAGTACAAAAATATTTGTGATAAGGTTGGTTAAGCATTAGGGAAACAAAAATTGTAACAGTTGCCCGGAAACTTGGAAAATTCGGGAAAGAACAAAATTACTTTTTTTCTATGAAGTTCTTGTGCATTTTGTTTGGACAGGACAACGTCCGTCAGGTCAGTGTTTCATAATAACGACGAATTCATTAAGGGGCTGACAACAGCTAAAGCGCGGTCACTGTTGGACTGCATAGAAAATAAAGAAAAGCGCGATGACACAAAGCCGTTGAACCCGTTGTAGACACTTTACGTGACCCGAGGGCTGAGTCGTTCTTTGGCCAAATGCTGCCAGTCTTCAGGGCACGTTTCGGGATGACAGCGTTGCCGACAAGTATAGATAGTATTTTTTTTAAAACGTTGCCCCACACTAGGAATTTCTCCTGTATCGTGGGTGCGTTTACAAACATTTAAACTCACATACCTACACAAACAGCCAGACCCGGAACCACTACTTGCAGGTCATACAAATATTTGTTCCGTGCGGGAAAAGAACCCGCGACACGCAGAGCATCAGTCAATCGCTTAACCACTGCGCCAACCGTGCCGTAAGTAAGTAAGTGCCGTAGTTAGTTAGTCATTTAAATTAGTACCTAGTGTAAATAGTTAATTGTGTTAAACATTAATTAAATAATCACAAAATTAACAAAACACTATGCTAATTGAATTGCTTTCACTATCTATCAGATCTTCCTCCACTAAAAGACTAATAAATTAGGTACCTAGTTTGTGAAGTGTCAAGTTAAGTAAGAACAAGTGCCTCATAAAAAAGCAGTAAAATCGCTTAGCGCAATTTAATCAAGCATGTTTCAGCCGCTTGAATATGAATACAAGGCTGAATCAAGCGTAAAGCATTACGTCATCATCCGTGTAATTGGCATTCAATTGAGCTTACATTATTCCTATTATAGCTACGTACTAATATGCATTAGTGTGAGATAAGCTTTATTGGTATTAAACCAAAGACAGACTGTTGTAAAGATTATCGGATATACTGTGTAGGATGGTTGTCCGCAAAAGGGACACACATCACACAGGCTGGCAGAAAAATGATTCTGGTTGCATTCGATCACTTTTTTCGAATTTAGAATCAGTCGTGAACGGGCGCTGTCAGTTGGGACTGGTCATCTCTTAGCCACCACGGCTTATTTTAATTATTTTATTATGGATTATAGGTATTTGCTGTACACTGGACACTCAACGTGTACGTCTTATTTACATCGTTCTCACATATAATTATACCTATATTCAACATTAATGATGTAACTAATATTTATGTAACAATATAGTTTAAAAGAGTGTCCGTGGAGTTTCTTGCCCGTTCTTCTCCATAGGTACTTACTACGCTTTGGAATGGGCAACTAGCTTCATATTTCTGACTGATCGACCACTTGACAAAATTCAAAAGTGCCTGCAAATGGTTTAATTGAAATAAATGCTTTGAGTTTCAAACTTTTTTAGTATCGTTTGTTTGAGATTGAAAAAAAATGGGAACTATATTTTCTATCACCAAAATTTATATTTGTCATCAAGTTGTATCACCTAATAAATAGATCTATCGCCACGAAATATTTTCGTTCTCAGATAAACAAAAATTGTTCTCAGGTTGATATCTCAGGATTTTAGGTGATTTATTGTGGAACTGATTTTGCATTGTTTGGTGACTACATTTTGGTGACAGATCTACTATTTGGAGGACAAACCCTATTATTTAAGAAACACAAAACTAATTAAATTGGTAATAGCTTAAATGATACCCGAGACAAATTACCAGGAGAAACTGGATGCAATCTGGACTTTAGGGCACCCCGACTCGGACAGGTTAGGTTAGAAGGGGATGGCGGGGTCGAGAGACCCCGCCATCCCCTTCGTGGTTATTTTTTTATAAACCACCCAGAAGTAGGAGCCCCGCGAAGCGGGGCTCCGTCGACCAAGCCCTACCGTCGACATATTATGTATATCAATCGATCCGTGGTGAATAAGAAAACTACTACTATTGGTAGATCACCAATAGTAGTAGTTTGCTTAAATACTTATTAGGACACACCTATTATAATACATACAAAAACATTTATTTGGTACTAGACCTTATATCTCAGGATTTTAGGTGATTTATTGTGGAACTGATTTTACATTGTTTGGTGACTACATTTTGGTGACAGATCTACTATTTGGAGGACAAACCCTATTATTTAAGAAACACAAAACTAATTAAATTGGTAATAGCTTATGATACCCAAAAAAAATTGTTTTAGGCGCGTAAAGTGAATCCTTTTGAGATAAATAGTTGAAATTCAGAATTGCTTCTTGCATAATCAGCCTATAACGTTCCCACTGTTGGGATACAGGCCTCCTCTCTGTGAGAGGGAGTGCGCCGTAATCCACCACGCGGGCCCAGTGCGGGTTCGTAGATGTCACATAAGTATCTTCGAATTTTTGGTTCTAGGAATTGCTTCTTATTCGGCGGCAATGCGAAATCGATTTAAATGCAATAAATGTTGAAGAGGAAATAAATTACATTTTATTATTATATTCCAGTAAGTATAGGCTCTTAGGAGCCCTACAGTTCGGTGTAGTGCGTAGATAAGTAATAAATTTTTGGTCAAATGTGGATTACCTAATACCTATTCAACCCTGCTTAGTAACCTTTCAGAGAATAGACATTAGGAATGTTGAACTAGAAACTAGAAATAAAAGTGGGAAACACACTTAAATAAGCAAGAAGTAAACCTGTCAATCAATTTACAATCAAGCCGTTAAGTTCACTGACCCATTTATATGAAGGTTTAGTAACACGATTAAGATTTCAGGAATGCTCTCCATTTGTAGGTAATTGGATCCTGTACAAAGGCCGATGTGTGTTCTGACTTTCAATAGGTTTCAACTATGTAGAAGATTTATCCAATAAACTGGGTCAGTGTCTCGTCAACAAATACCTTTATTATTAATAGAACAAGAATACCTGACCCGACCGCTTTATTTAATTAATTTTACCAATATAGGTACCTAGTACTTTTTTCATAAAACTTTATAAAATATACCTACAATGGATACCATAGATGTTTTTTGCACCTTCTTTAGTTATAATGAAGGCAGGGTTGAAACTTTAAACTCGGCCTCATCGTTCTTTACGATGCCGATGTGCAGTTATTTGAACTTTAACTTGAGCTATCTCTAGAAAGAAACTTGTAAAATCGTGTATGAATATTTTCTATACCTACTTTTATTATGGAATTTCAAGCTGGAGGAGTATAGGATAATAAAGGTGAACCTTTAGCCAGCCACAAAAATATGTATACACGGTCATAGGGTATATTTTAGGACAAAATGTTGAATTTGTTTTGGTAAAATACATTGAATACTTACTTACTATGTTTTGTTGTACCTATATTATAAAATGGTTCCTTATCCGTATACATCTTTTTGGCGCTGGCTGTACCAAGTTACAAGTATAATGGTCTCTATCTTCTACTACGTTGCAAATTTTCAACCCTATTGTTGTTATTTGACCATCTATGGATCTATGCTCTTACGAATAACGTTCAAAACTACTTACTACCCGAGGGGCAAGATCTCAGAACAACTATCCTGAAATAAACGGGGTTCCCAGTCCCAGTACGACATTTAACCAAAATACTAGCTAATTCTAGACCAATTTCTCTGGGAATTGTTAATTTATTTATTTACCTACCAGGTTTCTAGAGAAAATGTTCAGTCACCCGGAAGGTTCTCCCGTTCTACGAACCCATTCAACTGTTGGTATTTAATTGAAATCACCTCCTGAAATATTATTCCCCGAAGTGAGTATAGAAGTGTACTGTCGTGCAAGACGATTTTCCGATGATAATTGTCACTTGTCAGAACCACGTAATAGGTGGCGAGTATGGAAAATTCCTATCTTTGCAATCAATCAATCAATCTTTATTTGTGAACATAGGTAGATATAGATAAAAGGTCTTAAATATACATATTATTGTAGTCGAACTCTATGTTCTACCAATAAAATTGGTGTACAAATAGTAAATTTTTGTGTTATATCATTAAAAAAATTGCAGATTAAACATTAATTAAAAAGTAAGTTATGTTAAATAAATGTCAATTAAATGAAATAAATGTCAATTAAATGAATAAATGTCGATTAAATTAAATTTTACATGCATGTCAAAGAAAGATAATATTACTTATAGGAATTGTGTCATAGTTTGTCATTTAAAAAATCTTCAATAGAGTAATACGTTTTGTCAATTAGAAATAAAAACAAATTACTTTTAAATTTGCGGACATTTTCTTCACTTCTTATACATTTTGGTAACCCATTATATATCCTTGGAGCCATTGCAAAAACACTGTTGCTAAATAGTGCAGTTTTAGACCCAACTGTTTGTAACCGGTCACAACGGCGGTGGCTTACTCGAGCAAATTTGTGCAGATTATTTTTGACAAACATGGACGTTTCAAATATGTACAACGATGGCATTGTTAATATTTTCATATTTTTAAAAAACGGTCTGCTACTGTCAGTAGTCTGTAGGTTGTAAATAGCTCTTATGCATCTTTTTTGGCACTTAAATACTGTATTTTTACCCGTTGCATTTCCCCAAAATATAATTCCATATCTTAATGTTGAGGCCACTAGACCATGATATGCTGTTAATACTGTTGTCCGATCGGCTGTTTTACTTAACATATGCAGGGCATAGGAGTATTGGTTTAGTTTACTACACACTTTGTCAATATGTGAATTCCATTTCAATGTGTTTTCTATATTCGGATTAATCCGAGAAATTTTGTTACATTTGTTTCATTAATAACTTTATCATTATATCTAATATTTAAGTTCAATTTGTGATTTACTCTTTGTTGAAATTTCATTAATTACTGTTTTGTCTAGATTTATAATCAAATTATTATTTTGCAGCCAATTCACAACTGATTTTAAATTAGAATTAATTTCAGCCTCTAATGTACTTACTTCGTCATTATTAAATAGTAAAGTGCTGTCGTCCGCAAACATTGTCATAGAATAAGTTGACGCTGTAGGAAAGTCATTAATATAGATAATAAATAGAGGCGGTCCGAGTACGCTACCTTGTGGTACCCCGTAGGTTACAGTTCGCTGGCTGGATTTATATGTGAGTTCGGTTTTTTTACACATTTTACTAATCGTCGTTATCTGCTTTCTATTAGATAGATAAGATTCTATTAAATTTAATATATTTCCTCTAATTCCGTATGCGTTAAGTTTACTTATCAGTATTTTATGGTCTACGCGATCGAAAGCTTTTGACATGTCCATATAAAGCGCTAGAGTTGGAAGTCTTTTATCCACTCTGCTGCTAACCATATGCAAGAAATCATAGATGGCCATGTTAATTGATCTATTTTTTCTAAAACCTTTTTGGTTATCAACGAATAAGCTATTTTTCTCAAAGTATGAGGTAAGTTGATTATATATTGCTTTTTCAAATATTTTTGAAAAAATTGGCACTAAAGCGATAGGTCTGTAGCAGGACATATTCTCTCTGCTATCTTTTTTGAAAAGCGGTCTTACAACTGTTATTTTTAATTCTTCCGGAAAATAACCATGCAGTATGCACATATGGATAAGATGACTCAACACAGGAGCAAGTATTGTGGATACCTGTTTAACAATTTTTGTACTTATATCATCGTACCCAGTGCTAGATGTATTTTTTAGTGACATAATAATACGATGAACGATGCACTGCAATATCTATGTCTAGATAAGCAAAAAATGCCCGTATTAAGACACTTCGCTTTTCCAAAGCTTAAAATTACTTGGCGACCCATTTTGAATCATAATATTAGGTATTTAAAGAAAACAATTACTTACAGAATAATTACTAAGATAATATTTATTTTTTATTTTTTTATCATTATTTTACAGAATACAAAATAGCTGTCGAGCTATTCTGTAACAATCTCACCGTGATAACTTAGGTGAAGTGAGTTGTCGATAGTGTCAATCCCTAGCATCAGGTGGAATGATATATAAAAAAAAAAGGTGGAATGATATGTCACTTCACCTAAAGTTATCACGGTGAGATTGTTACAGAATCGACCGGCAGGTATAAGAAGAATATGTATCATGTAAACGATAGCACGTATATAGGATGCGTCTTTTGTGTCTGCGTATGGAGTGTATTTGTGTGTGAAGTGTATGTATGTGGGTGGGGGATGTAGATGACAGAATTATGATGCGTGCTGCAAGACGGCCATGTTTCGTAAAGACAGATCTAGGCATATCGAAAAAGCCAGAAAGGCTGGTTTTCTGTTTTCTGTCTATGCAGATAAGTGGAACTGCCTGAGGTAAGACGTTTTAGCGTAGGAACATTCCATTACTTTTATTACTCCATCTCCTTAGTTTATGAACTTATGATGTAAGGTTACCAAGTAAATGTGTTACGAGTAATAAAACATTGATGTTTAAGGTAAAACTCTATGTAAGTAAAGTAAAATAGTCAACCTTTCACCAACATAATTTAGTACTTAAAACATCTAAGAAAAGGTCAGGGAAAAAGTTTATTGTTTTTAACAAGGTCTATGGTAGATTATACATATAGTTAGAAACGTCTACTTTACTATATCTTGAATTGTTCTTTTCAACCGTTTCTTGAATTAGGTACCTACATTATACAGGCTGTACGCATTCTGTACATCACACGAAGCAACGCGGAAAGTGTGAAAAAATAATTGCTGGGAAACGACTGCTTTTTGGTGTGAAATATGGCTGTAGTGCGAAAAGTTACGCTCGCAAAACATTGTATTTATGGGCGGTGAACGGATTGTGGGAGTATAAAAGTTTAGTGATAAAATTTATAACTTGTTTTCGCAAAAGAATATTAAAAAAATATGAACTTAGACTTTCTATGGATCATTCTTTGGTTTCCCTAACCAGGAGGTTCCCGGGTATGGTTATTTTTTTTTTATTATTATTTTATAACGGTGAACGGATTGTGGGAGTATAAAAGTTAAGTGATAACATTTATAACTTGTTTTCGCAAAAGAACATAAAAAAGTTTGAACTTTGACTTTATAGGGTTCTTTCTTTGGTTTCCGTAAGCAGAAGGTTCCCGGGTATGGTTATTTTTTTTTAAATATTTTCATTTATATGGCATCTCGCAGGTCAACCTAGAAGGTAGTCGGCTGCTTGACCGGGCTTGCTTGTGGGTGCCTCAATAAATCAAGGCCACCAGCCAGGGTTTAAAAAGTTAAAAACTAAGCGACTATACGCTTAGGCATTTATGCTGAGGGCGTCGCTGGGGAAGGCAGCAAGGGAAATGCGTATATTTTACGCAGATTAAGCTCCCGACCCCAATTACCGAACAACAGCGATGTCTTAAAGCTAGAACTGATCTTCTTAGCCTTTCAAATAAGGGCTTTGTTTGTCCAAAAATGGCCGAACCCTTTACACCGATTTGGTAATGTAAATAAGAACCGTGTTCAACTAAACCTGTTTTCCTTTCTATTTTACTTTGTATCCTTTTTCTTAGAACATTTAGCTGCGTCTTTTCTATAAAGTTTTCCTGTTGATCTATTCTGTAAAAATGTTACCGTGAAAACTTAGTTGAAGTTACATTGGTTTACATTCTGTGACTACTTTAACTCACACACTGACATATTAATTGGTTACATAATTTGGGAAAGCGTATACTTTTACAATGTTTGTAAATATGTGAACACCATGTATCTACCATTTAATTAACTTATCATTATCATTCACTTATCTTATATCTTATCTTATCATTGCTACGTTTATTAAATTCTTTTTACCTATTTTGGTAGGGTTATTTTTATTATAGGTGCATCGTCTTCACATATAATTATATAATTAATGTATACAAAGTATTGTAACACATTTTAAAAGAGTAACGATGGAGTTTCTTGCCCATTCTTCTCCATACGAAACTACCTTTTGGAAGGGGCGACTAGAATCAATTCTATTTAAATGTAAATGTTGACGTTCAAAAGTGCCTTTTATGTGCCTATTTGAAATAAATGCTTTGACTTTGACTTGAAGTGAGCTGTCGATAGTATTAATCCTAGCATCAGGTGAAATAACAGCGCTCTTCAAGCCCACTTCACCTAAGTCTTCACTGTGACATTTTCAAGATTGCACTGGCTGGTGTACAAACAAAAGATAGTTGACGATCCCTTTTTTTTTCTTGATTGTTACTTACTAACTAAAACCCACCCGTGTTCCTTCAGTTGCATGTGTCAGGGGCCACGGTAATGGGCACGCCACAATTGCGGCGATAAGTCCCCTCTTTGAGGAGTGGCTAGAGAGGCGCCACGGCGTCCTCACCTTCCGCCTGACGCAGGTCCTCACCGGACACGGTTGTTTCGGGAGGTTCTTGTTCCGGATAAGGCGGGAGGAAACGCCCGGGTGTCACCATTGTGTGGATCGCCCGGAGGACACGGTGGAGCATACGGTGGAGGTCTGCCCGGCTTGGGCGGAGCACCGCCGTGTCCTCGTGGAGGCGATTGGCGGTGGCGATCTCTCGCGTCCGGCCTTGGTCCAGGCCATGGTACGGAGCGAGAGGGCTTGGGAAGCCGTCACCTCCTTCTGCGAAGCAGTAATGTTCGCGAAGGAGGAGGCGGAACGCGTGAGGGAGAGGCAAAGTTTGCGCCCTCACGCCCCTAGCCGCCGCAGGAGACGCCCTGGGCGTCGGGAATCGCAGGCCGATTCCCGGCCACCGTAGGCGCGGGCTTGCGAACGGCGAGCAATGGGCAGCTCGCCGTTCGATAAGGACCAGGCCCGAGTCGACGGCGCGTTGTGTTCCACGCGCGCCTCAAAGAGATGTCAGCACCAATGACGGGGTTTGCTAGGACCGATGCCTGCTAGGGTTGCGGAAAAGTCCAAGAGGGTTACCGTGGCCCCTGGCACAGGCAACTGAAGGAACACGGGTGGGTTTTAGTCAGTAAGAGTCTGACACGCCCTCCTGCTCTGCCCAGAGCGGGAGAAGTTATTTGATGATTTCCCACCCACAAAAAAAAAAAAAAAAAGGGGCCACGGTAACCCTTTCGGACTTTTCCGCAACCCCGGCAGGTATCGGCCCTAGCGGACCCCGTTATTGTTGCTGACATCTCTTTGAGACGCGCCGTCGACCCGGACCTGGTCCTTATCGGACGGCGAGCTACCCATTGCTCGCGGTCCGCAAGCCCACGCCTACAATGGCCGGGAATCCGCTTGGGATTCCCGATGCCCAGGGCGTGGACGACTCCTGACGTGATGACAATCTTCGATCACCATAGAATAAGAACTTGACGTAATTGTACAGTCAATCACAACATTGACTCATGTTTCGAAAGTGTTCTAAAAGTTGCTATAATATAATATTGGTAATATTTTTAAAGCTAGTGTGATTATAACTACAATCCTAAATATTCATCGACTTTCGTGTCTGTGCATACTAAATTACCCTAACTTGTCGAACGGTCACGGAACCGCAAATATCCTATTCATTATCTCCATTGCAGTCTTGTAAAAATAAATTAAATAAACTTGTATTGTTCACGCGAAAACGTCTTTGGTTTGAATATAATCAAAGGAGCTACAGATTTACCTTCCAGAGTATTCCAAGCACGTTCTATTTCTTTTTAGTAAAAAAGTTAACGTGTCTACCGTCAGATATGCTGAGGATAAAGTATATAAAAAGGAATGCAATGAAAAAGTTCAGCGGGCTTTTGTAGAATAAATAGTTAGAGATAAAATATTGCATGGTTGTTGTGAATGCAATTCTATTTTATGCGAGGAAATTATATTTAAACTTATTTAAACTTTATAAGTAATACATTTATACGGGTCTAAAAGCTGGTATTCTGTAAATAGAACAGACTCTATTAATCTGCTTGATCGTTCAGAATGGTCTCATATACAGGGTTAAATTAAATTAGCTAGCGAAACTCCGCAGACGTGATGGGCACCGATATCTAAATATGATAAAGCATATTTTTACAACTTTATTTAACAACAGCGGTCGTTGATATATAAAAAAAATCGTAACTTTTATTTTTTTATGTTATCGTGTTTAGATATCGATACCCACCACGTCTGCAGAGTTTCTCTAGCTAATTTAATTTGACCCTGTATAGGGAGTTAGATGATCTTAAATTGTACATCACCTGCTTTTTCTTTTAGAAAAATTAAATTAGGAATTATAAAAGCAGGAAAGGTAAGCTTCTTATAGACAATATCAAATTAGAACCACAAAGTAAGTAAATAAAGACGACGATGAGTAGTAGACTTAAGGCGCGATTTCTTTTTTTAAAGTAATTGTTAATGGGTATCATTTAAGCTATTACCAATTTAATTAGTTTTGTGTTTCTTAAATAATAGGGTTTGTCCTCCAAATAGTAGATCTGTCACCAAAATGTAGTCACCAAACAATGCAAAATCAGTTCCACAATAAATCACCTAAAATCCTGAGATATAAGGTCTAGTACCAAATAAATGTTTTTGTATGTATTATAATAGGTGTGTCCTAATAAGTATTTAAGCAAACTAATTTAAAGAAATCACCAATAGTAGTAGTTTTCTTATTCACCACGGATCGATTGATATACATAATATGTCGACGGTAGGGCTTGGTCGACGGAGCCCCGCTTCGCGGGGCTCCTACTTCTGGGTGGTTTATAAAAAAATAACCACGAAGGGGATGGCGGGGTCTCTCGACCCCGCCATCCCCTTCTAACCTAACCTGTCCGAGTCGGGGTGCCCTAAAGTCCAGATTGCATCCAGTTTCTCCTGGTAATTTGTCTCGGGTATCATTTAAGCTATTACCAATTTAATTAGTTTTGTGTTTCTTAAATAACAGGGTTTGTCCTCCAAATAGTAGATCTGTCACCAAAATGTAGTCACCAAACAATGCAAAATCAGTTCCACAATAAATCACCTAAAATCCTGAGATATCAACCTGGGAACAATTTTTGTTTATCTGAGAACGAAAATATTTCGTGGCGATAGATCTATTTATTAGGTGATACAACTTGATGACAAATATAAATTTTGGTGATAGAAAATATAGTTCCCATTGTTAATAGCGCATCGCGGCAACAAATAAGGTTCAAAACAGCGGTGCGATTGATGTTAGTTGAATTGAATGATCACCAAAATAAAAGTTACCTTGCAATTTTAATTAAATTCCCTACATTATCATTACATAAAATATGATATTTTACGCTCAACATTTTGAGAATTATGCGATGATAAAAACTTTTTGGAGCTCTGCTTTACGATTTTTTTATCATGATACCTACTATTTTCATTGAACATTGGTCAATACACAATTTTTTTTTTCTGACTTGTAATATGTACCAAAACTGTGCGATAAAAAACTGAGCTTTCCGTTTGGGCAATGCCTTAACTAACGTTTACTGGACTCTACTTTAATTAAAGACTTTGTGAACTCAAAAAATATACGATAGTGTTTTAATTAGGAATTTTCGCACAAACGTTGATAGCTAGGTTAAAACAGCCATCTAAGTTTATGCGCTAAGAAATTTAAACAACGGGTGTAAAAAGACGCTTAACGAAGCCAAGACTCACTTTTTGGTCTTTCTGATTATATATCGGATATATTGAAGGTCAAACTTAATTTTTTTCGGACCTCTTTATGAAAACAAGTTTTCAAATGTCATTACTCACTTGATCCCTGTACCGTTGCATGCATTGATAAACACAATGTTTTGCGTATGTTACATTGCACTACACCAAAAACGCACGCAAGTTCAGCACTTATTTTTGCACATATACTTAGTTGGATGTACAGACAGCAGCCGGTCAAGTTACCACGAACTGTCAAATTTTCTCATTCGATTTTGAACTTAACCTTCAACATTTTAAGGTTTAAAATAATTTGGAGAAATTTGACAGTTTCGTATAACCCTATGTGGCTATAAAGAATGCGTAGATAAAGGCTTTGTGATGGGTATTTTTACACCTTGTATATTAACGTCTTAAATACATAGAATAAATGCACTCGAATATTCAGGATATTTCTCATAAACTTAAGTCAGTATTTTTTTTGGTTTACTAGTACCTTACATTGATAAACTAAATTCAACCTTTGTATTCAATAAGTAAGTAAGACACCAGCATATCAACGCCTTAGAGTGAAAACCTTGTAAGTGTAAAAGAAGTAACTTTTCAGGAGGAAGCAAAACTGCGTGCTGTAAAATTTTTGTACGGCGAATTTTATGTTTTTTTATTAATTCATATGGAAGTTTAACCTGAGGGGCAATTCCCGTATTTTTAAGACCGTTCGCATTCTAATCTCAGTCTCAATCTGTCAAAATTACAATCAATTTACATACATTTTTGACAGGTTTTTGACATTAATTGTCGCTGAGATGAGATTGCGACTTGAATTTGAACGTTTTTTAAGTACGAGAATTGGCCTACAGCTTTTATATCCAGAACTGTTCGATATTTTTATTTCGATATTTTTATATTCGATATTGCGAGTGCGTTGCATGGTTTTCTTCATTGAAACGCAATAAAATACATTTGAGCAAAAATGCATTCCCGAGGTTTTCACTCTAAGGCGACGATATTAAATTTGCACTAAATAAATTAGACACTCCCACACAGTGTAACGTTAACACAAACAACATCTTGTATAAATAGCACAAACTCCATTTAGGTGCATTAACGCGGCCGGCACAGAGATTGCACCGAGTTTAGCCGTAAGCCTATCCTCCGAGCCCGTTAGCATCGTCGTCGGCGAATGGAGCGGAAAGATACGGACAGACACGTCTCACACACGACTGGCAAATAAAAATAGATACAAACCCTGTGGACTGGGGTTTGTTTAGACTTAGCTGGGGTAGGCTAGACTGGGTTTGTTTCGGAGTTTGAAACGTTACGGTACGGAAGTAAACTTTTCCCGATGTGTTTAAAAAGATGCTGCTGAACTCGTCTCCGAAAGCTTTTTTTTCTTTTTATCCGCACAAGGCCTTCAGGTCCCGAACTAGGTAGAACCTGTACTACGGTAACCTGATGACTGATATACATACTTATATACATATACACACCCAGATAATGGTCACACAGACATGATCATGCACACAAATGTTTGACTTGTCCGGGGATCGAACCCGGGACCAGCGGCTCAGAAGGCAGGGTAGCTACCAACAGCACCAACCGGTCAGTCCAAAAGTTAAAAGTTTGTATGCAGTTTAGTGTTAAATGCCACTTAAATGGCTTGTTCATGGCAACAGAAAAATTTGACATCTGATATAGATGTTAAAGTTTAAACATATTATACATTAAATTCACTTAACGTATCTTTCTATGTGACCGAGTGGTTTTTCTGAACTTGGCATCGGATTTTGATGCTTTTTTACCATTATTTAGTTAGAGTATTTATTCCGGAAGGTTAAAATTGATACATTTGATATAAAACTTGCAAATAATAAACAAATCTCGATGCTTTGCCAAATCGTATAAACCGTGCTAAGCAGGCGTAAGTCTTCAGATATATTTAAAAATCTATTCTAATCAGCACTCCATTGAGGTGCTGACCGTCGCTTTTAAAATTATAAGGCTAGCTATGGAGCAGTAAATTATTAGTTAGTGCTCCTATAAAGCTTACTGGGTTCGTCTTTCATTGACTTGAATGTGCACTGGCGCCTGAGAGTGTCATGCTGACTCAAATGTGTCGCTGGTAGTGGCATGTGTATTGGATCATTGAGTTTCCTTCAAAATGGTTGAGCTGAATGGTGCTGATCTGTACGTCATGTCCGTGAACGGGCGCCGCCCGTCAGTAGGCACTGGTAATTTCTTAGCAGCCACGGCTCATTTTAATTCCTGAATTGTTTATACCATTTTATTATGGACGCTTTTAACATCCACGTCTTTCGACATGGTTCTCACAATCATGTATGATTTCAACATGAATGATGTAACCACTTTTTTGTAAAAATATTTTGATTTAAAAGAGTGTCCATGGAGTTTCTTGCCCGTTCTTTTCCATAGGTACCTACTACGCTTTGGAATGGGCAACTAGCTTCATTTTTCTGACTGACCGACCCCTTGACAATTCAAAAGTGCCTGTAATTGGTTTATTTGAAATAAAAAAAGTTGTCCAAAAGTTCGTGGAATGGAGGGGATGGAGTGGCTCGCTTAGTGTCGTACTAATTGGGTACTCATCATTAGTATACAAATTGAGTTTCATCCCTATTACGTCATTCGTTTACGAACTGAAACTATGGAGAAAATTGAACATTGTGCTGTGGCAAAATTCGTTACCAAGCAAAGAAAGAACGCTCAGACCATTTTTAATTAAATGGAAACCATTTATGGAGAACAGTGCCCTAGTAAATCAAAGATTTACAAGTGGCATAGTCTTTTTAAACATGGTCGGGAGTCGATTGAAGAGCTCTCCGGCTTGAAAGTTGATGGCTACTGTTGACCAAGGGTGTGTTGCTCTTGCAAGACAACGCGCCGGTTCAGAAGACCAGAGTTTCAATGGCTGCTCTGCACACGCATGGCTTCGAATCACTAGTCCACCCACCCTAAAGTCCAGATCTGGCCCCATGTAATTTTTATTTGTTCCCCGATTTAAAAAAAGACTTAAGGGCAAGGAAATTTTGACGACGACGACGACAATGAGGTAAAGGATTAGGAGGCAATTTTAGCTCATAATGAGGCAAAAGATAAAAAATATTTTGACGTTGGTTTAGAAAAAATAATTCATATCTCTAATAAATGTATTCAGCTTAAGGGTGATTATATTACCATCGGGATCCCAACTAACGGCAGGAGGGGTTCACATCGGCGTCGAGTCCACGATGAAGTACTTAGGACTCGTGCTCGATAGCCGGTGGAACTTCGTGGAGCACTTCCGACGTTTGGCCCCCAAACTGGAACGGACTGGGGCCGCCCTCAAGCGGCTCCTGCCCAACCTGAGGGGTCCAAACGCCTCCTGCCGGAGGCTTTACGCGGGGGTCGTGCGGTCCATGGCTACATATGGGGCCCCGGTGTGGGCGCGTTCACTGCGGCGGAGAGCCGCCCACTATCTGAACGCGCCCCAAAAGGTGGTAGCCGTAAGGCTGATCCGGGGCTACCGCACGATCTCGGGCGAGGCGGCAAGTCTCCTTGCCGGACTGCCGCCGTGGGATCTGGAGGCGATAGTCCTCGCGCGCCTGTATGAGTGGCGCGCGGTGGCACTACGCCGGGGGGAAACCCCGCTTCCGCGGCAAATCTCGGCGGAGCGGACGGACCTCCGGCGCGATCTCATGGCGGCATGGAAAGAGCGACTGTCGCAACCCAGCGCAGGGCACGCCACGATAGCGGCGGTAAGACCCCTCTTTGAGGAGTGGCTAGAGAGCCGTCACGGCGTCCTCACCTACCGCCTGACGCAGGTCCTCACCGGACACGGATGTTTCGGGAGGTTCCTGCACATCATCAGGCGGGAGGAAACGCCCGGGTGTCACCACTGCGATGATCGCCCCGAGGACACGGTGAAGCATACGGTGGGGGCCTGCCCTGCATGGGCGGAGCACCGCCGTGTCCTAGTAGAGGCGATCGGCAGCGGCGGCGACCTCTCACGCCCGGCCCTGGTTCAAGCCATGGTCCGGGGCGAGGGGGAGTGGGAGGCAGTCACCTCCTTCTGCGAAGCAGTCATGCTAGCGAAGGAGGTGGCGGGACGGGAGAGGGAGAGAGTCTCCCGTCCAAGCCGCCGCGGTGGAAGCTCCGGGCGTCGGGAGCCGCGTGACGACTCCCGGCCACCGTAGGCGTGGGCCTGCGGGCGGTGAGTAATGGGTAGCTCACCGTCCGATCAGGACCAGGCCCGTGCTGGACGGCGCGTACGTGTTCCACGCGCGCCTCAAAGAGATGTCAGCATCGAAGAGGGGGTCCACTAGGGCCCAAGCCTGCCGGGAAAGCGGGATCATCCTAAAGGGGTACCGCTGACCCGGAACATAAAGGGCCAAGGAAGGAACACGGGTGGGTTTTAGTCAGTAAGAGTCTGACACTCCCTTCCGCTCCACCCAGAGCGGGAGGAGTCATTTGATAATTTCCCATCCTCAAAAAAAAAAAAAAGGGTGATTATATTGAAAAGGAAAAAAAAAATTATTGTTTCATTTTATTTAAAACCTTTTCATTCCACAAAATTTTGGACCTCCCATCGTAAATGCTTTGAGTTTGAGTTTGAGTCCATAGCTGGCTTTATAATTTATATCTCCCATCTGATAGAAAGTTCAAAACAAATAGTGAGGAAGTTTGTTACGATATGGAGTAAGCCGGCTTATCTACAAACGCATTAGCTTCCACCTTCCACCTTACGCCTCAGGGGACTAACCAGTACACTATGTTATTATGGCAGACCTTAGACGCAAGCGTGTAAACTATTACAGGATAAGTTAGTTGTTATTTTAATTACATAACAGAACATCACTCAAGTAATCTCTGAAGGTGAGAGAGGTGTACCTATTGTAAACCCACATTTCGCCCGTAAAGGTCAAAATCCCATGTAATCGGGCAAAAATCCAGACGAGGGCAGCTACTGAGAAATCCCTGTCGGAAAAACTCAATATCTAACTAACACTTTGCCTGATCTGGGAACCGAATCTAGGACCTCGTGCTTAGCAGTAGTGCTTGCGGCACTAGACCAACGAGGCAGTATTATAATTAGGTAGTATTTTAATGACGTATGTTTAGGAAACTTAGTGTATCGTGTTACCCAGTAACTGGGTTGTGGGGGTCTGATAGGCAGTTGCTCCATTAAAAAATCTGGTATTCTACTGGAGTAGAAGCCGACCCCAACAGAAACGGTTGTGCAGATGATTATTATGGTGTTTATAAAACATCACAACAGCGTCATGCAAGAACTACCTGTAAATTGTAATTTCTAAAATTCTAAACAAAATACAAACGCTTACCTACCATTTGGGGGTTATTCAAGCATAAAGTCGAAACGGCTGTGTTACACGGAATACTCCATGAGATCCATACAGTATAACTTCGACGCAGATTAACATTTTACGCGAAATATGTTAATTATACCGTAAAAGCGAAAAGTCAGGTGTTTCAAGAGGAATTAAAATGAAATGATTGTGCACAAAATGATGAGGTATTTACTGGTATTATCAGTGCGAATAAATACGAATTTACAATGCCACCCTTATCCTCCTTCACAGGCCTGCTGAAGCTGCGCCTGCTGACCTACGTCATAAAAAAAACATGCAAATGTTACAACGAGATGCTGTGGTTAAACCAACTATTGAAATGCCCCATAAACAAAAACGCAGACAGCAACTTTTCATATTTTTTTTTATTTAATAGATCTTAAGTATTTATATATTTTTAAAGGATGAAAGCTACTCTTTACGTTCAGCTACAAAGAACGCAGGGGTATACAGGTGCAGCTCGCCGTTCGATAAGGACCAGGCCCGGGTCGAGAGCGCGTTGTGTTCCAAGCGCGCCTCAAAGAGATGTCAGCATCAGTGACGGGGTCCGCTAGGGCCGATGCCTGCCAGGGTTGCGGGAAAGTCCGAGAGGGATACCGTGGCCCCTGGCATAGGCAACTGAAGGAACACGGGTGGGTTTTAGTCAGTAAGAGTCTGACACGCCCTCCCGTTCTGCCCAGAGCAGGAGAAGTTATTTGATGATTTCCCACCCACAAAAAAAAAGAAGAGTTTTCAGAATCATGTACTAAATCCATAGTTACAGTTGCTGCCCGTTGATGTACCTGCCACCCTGTATAGTGTACTATCGAGGAAGTTCATATCTAAGCAGTTTTAGAACAAAATCCCGTGAACACGGTGACCGCATCTGTTTTACGTTAGTTACTGTTAGCGCCCGAGCGCTACAGGGAAAAATAGTCCTAAAGGTGCATAGATATGAACTTCCTCGAAAGTACCTCGTATTTTCCAAACTAATATTTAACAAACAAGTACCTACTAGTTTAGGAACCATATTTTTTCAATGTTTTAGAGCGCAAGAACACTCCAAGATGTTTTAGATTTGTAGACCAATAGGTGGAGGTCATCTTTCTTCAAAATATGAAACGTAAATCTTGACGAAAAAAAAAGAAAAGAAAGGCGTATACAGGTGGGACCACTCACTGGTATACAACTTTAAATTATTAACTTAACTTTTAACTTTTTTCCTGTGGACAGCGATGCGGATGAACTTTTTGATGCCTTATAATTCTTTCTCTTCTTTATTTATACATAATATACTCGTAGATGTACATATTATTAATATTATTTTAAGTCTGTTAGCGTAGGTATATGATAAAGAGAATACTAATATGATAAAGTAATCAGTTTAAATTAAATTATTAGTATTAGTAAGGTTGCCTGGAAGAGATCGCAGAAAGCGATAAGGCCGCCCATTGTATATTAAGTAATGTTAATTTTTTTTTGTTATGTATTTTGTGGTGTACAATAAAGAATATATAAATAAATTAAGTTTTTTAAATTATAAATGAATGCTACCAGATTTTGTCCTTAATTATATTATTCAGGCTTGGAAATTTTCCATGAGAAATAATAACATCTACAAAATCTCCACCATTTTGCTACTTATAAATGCCATCGCTTTTCATCGTGTTTTTCATCAATATTATATAAAAACAGAGTCAAAAATATTGTGCTTTTAGTGTTTGAGATTGACTACGACACATTCTTTAGATAACCTAACAGAAAAAAGTCAGGAGTGGTCGAAAATACTATGTGATCAATTGGTATTTGAGAATATTAAAATGTTAAAAAAATTAGGTCGCTTCAATATTTAGGAATCTAATAATTTTTCGGAATATTTCATATGAAAATTCTTAGTTGGAACAAACTTCCAGAGTTTGACGATTGATATGAAATTGATGATTATTATTCAGTAAATATATAATTCCTATAGTCGCAAATCGCATTTTGATCAACAAACGACGTAAAACAGAAAAAAAACTAAGAAAATTTACATTTGTCTGGCTACAGCTGAGGATTTTTTTTTTTTTTTTTAAAAACGTTGCCCCACACTAGGAATTTCTCCTGTATCGTGGGTGCGTTTACAAACATTTAAACTCACATACACAAACGGCCAGACCCGGAACAACTACTTGCAGGTCATACAAATATTTGTTCCGTGCGGGGATCGAACCCGCGACACGTAACGCAGCAGTCAATCGCTTAACCACTGCGCCAACCGTGTCGTCAATTCAGAGTGGTTTCGGTGGGTGTGCCTAAACCAACTAATCCTGTGACCTTGACTAAGCTGACAAAGGTTTCGGTACCAACATTCACGATCCGAAACAATTTATATCAGTTTTAAAGTATTTTATTTTTTCTGACGTTTTTGTGATCGCATTTTGTCTGACACACTGAAAGCCGTTAGTTATAACATGACAAATTTACTCTGCTTTTACATCTTACATTTATGAATTCTTTGTTTAGAAATTAATTTCTAATCAGTAAACTTTGAAAGCCTACATGTGCTCTTTGATGATGAACATTTATATTGAAGCCTTATTATATACACATCTGCGTTTTTAACCATTATTATCGTGATGCTTTGAACTCACTTTGTTTTTTTTAGAGAGACCACCAAACCAACCAACCAATAAGCAGCATTTACCGGGGATATGTTCATGTCATTTGTCGTAAACATCTAGCCCCCTTATACATAAACGCAAAGTATTTATTTATTTATATATTCTTTATTGTACACCACAAAAAACATAACAACAAAAATTAAACTGAACACTACTTAATATACAATGGGCGGCCTTATCGCTTTCTGCGATCTCTTCCAGGCAACCTTGGAATGGACAGAGATTTTCCTGGACATAAAATGGAGCTGTTGTTGGTGCAAATTATAAGTATGTATACAATACACTAAAATAGATACACATATATACATATCCTAAATAATAGATACACTTATATACATATCCTAAATAATATAAAACCAAACCAAACCAATGCCAAACTTAAACCTCTTAAAATTTATGGATAATCTAAAGGTTGTACCTACTGGTTGTCACTTACCTACTTCGCGTTTATTAATAAGAGGGTTGGAGTTAAAAAATAGCATAAAAATTATATAAAATTTGCATAAAAATGATGTATTAGGTACTATCGAGGAAGTTCATATCTATGCACCTTTAGGACTATTTTTCCCTGTAGCGCTCGGGCGCTAACAGTAACTAACGTAAAACAGATGCGGTCATCGTGTTCACGGGATTTTGTTCTAAAACTGCTTAGATATGAACTTCCTCGATAGTACCTATGTCGAAACTGTTTGCACTCCCCGTCACTTGTCCCTAAAGGTTCATTAGAAAACCAGCGTCAGACAGCATCTGTCTGGCGTTAATGCTGAAATTAACCTTTTTGGCGCAGCCATGAGGCACACACTATTGTTGTTAAAACATTATTAATTCACTATTTTATTTTGTTGTTTGTATTTTGTGTTTCACGAACTATGTCCAAATAAATGAAATTCTCATTAGTTTTATTATTGTATTATCAAAATATGATCTTCATAGCTTAGGATATCTTTTCTTCTTTCAATGGCGCTTATAGATTCAATTGTCTCCAGGATATTTCTATAAAATTTTCGACACACATGTAATCTCAAAATCAAACAAAACGCGATCAAATTCCTGAAATCCTGAACTCAAATATTAGTGTTCATGAATTAATACAATTAATTAGCACATAATACTACAAACAATTATTCCGTATCTCTCTTAAGCGGATTACGAATACGCTGGAATATATCTGGATCTGATAAATTGAATACTTAGTACACAGTTAATTAGCTACAGGTTAATAAGGACAGTTGTTTGGGTTTTATTTGATCAATTATCACCTTATTGTTAACTTTATTGCGGAAGTCAGAAAAGCAGTCGCTTCATGTAAAATACAGGTACCCAACTGCACCCGGTTAGACTGGAAGCCGACCTCAACATGGTTGGGAAAAGGCTTGGTAGATTGATTTGTTAAGTTTGTTTAATTTGTGAGTATTATACAGTATTTATGGTCAGACAAAATCCTGTAAATGACTTGAATGTATGTTTTCACCGTCCAACTCATTTCATAAGTTCAGTAAGAGCAATGGAACTTTCTTTAGGACACAGAGTCCGTTGCCGAGTGGCAGCTATTATAATATGTAATAATAATAAATAATGTAATGTAATGTGTGTATGCTATTATAATATCTGTATGTATGTGTATTGTAATATGTGTTGTTCGATATTTAATAAGAATCCTTGATTTCTTAATTCAAATTCAAGATATAAAAATAAAGATGATTATTTTTCGACAGTCTGGTGTGAAATTAATTTAGCAAATTAATGGCTTTAATTAGTGGTTATCAATAAAGTCTATCGCAGTCCACTGCTGGACATATGCCACTCGCAGGCTGCGCTGCAATACCCTGTCCTTCGCCTTCCTCATCCAGTCTGTTGCAGACACCTTCTAAAGGTCATCGGTCCATCTAGCTAGAGGGCGTCCCACGCTACGCTTGCCGATAAGCGGTCTCCTCTCTAAGACTCGTCTTATTCCATTCAGCTCATTCAGTCGCCATTCAGTCCTTCGACAAACATGGCCAGCCCACTGCCACTTCAGCTTACTCTGCTAGTTATTTTCCGAATAACTTCGTTTCTGCTTTTATCCTTCAAAGAAACTCCGAGCATAACCTGCTAATTAGTGGTTGCAAGTTCTAAAGTAAGTCCCTGTTGCTACTTTTTTTTTTTTTTTGTGGATGGGAAATCATCAAATAACCCTATATATACCTACCCTATATCCCGCAACCCTGGCAGGTATCGGCCCTAGCGGACCCCGTCATTGGTGCTGACATTTCTTTGAGGCGCGCGTCGACCACAACGCACTGTCGACCTGGGCCTGGTCCTTATCGGACGGCGAGCTACCCATTGCTCGCCGTCCGCAAGCCCGAGCCTACGGTGGCCGGGAATCCGCTTGGGATTCCTGACGCCCGGGGCATCTCTTGCGGCGACTAGGAGTGTGAGGGCGCGAATTTTGCCTCTCCCTCACCCGTACGGCCTCCTTCTTCGCGAGCATTACTGCTTCGCAGAAGGTGGTCCCCTTTGCTCCCTTGAAACCCTTTTTCGTAATTATTAATTACCAGAACGAGCTTTATTTCTTCCTTTTAACCAACTCACTCTCATCTTTTACTGTCCCAATTTTTATCATCCTTAAAACCAATTTCTAAAGCCCGTGCCAAACGAAATTGTTCGCAAACAATTTCATACGGTAATTCGAGCGTAACAAAATGTCACATGTAAATACACGTTGAGCCGTTATTAAAGTTAGCTGCTCCCTGTGGCCCTATTGACATTCCCCGTGCACGAGGAAAGTTACTAACCGCTGTCTGTGGAACTTCGAGCTACTCACTGTATTGTAGTGAGAGTTCCATATGTTCTACTGCACTTAGAATTGCGGCCAGCAAGTTCGTAAGTAATGTATTGAAACGTAATACGAATGTGGTCTTGCCTTCGAAGTATCTATTTTTCTTTTAATTGAGAATATGCCTTGAAGCTTTCTCGAGACAGGCGACAAGAATAGACACGCGTCTCAAGTAATAGTCTGCGAGGAGGTTGGTATTTTGTATTGGTAGAAACGACCTAGTAAGTTAAAAGCGATTCAAAGCTAAGGCCCCACTTGCGCCACGAATCGCCAAATTCCTCTAACCTTTAATATATATAAAACATCATTTTACCTCTACTATCCTAAAACAATTGATAGAAACAGAACAACGTTTTAAATTGGTTGAATGTGGTGCAAGCGGGCAGGACTTGAAAAATGTACCAACTTTTAAGATAATGAACCTGATTTTGTACTTCCTGCCTTATTCAAGAACTATGGCGACCGAAATCTCATAAACCAACATTTTCTTTCAACAAAATTTAAAATTTCTTTACCAAGACCACCCTTTATTAAACCAGAATCACATAATAACAAAGAGCTGTCCTACAAATTATAACTGCGAGTGTTATTAGACCGCGATGTGGTTGTAACCAACATTGTCAATAAACCGACATATTGAGGTTACAAGTTACCAGGAAAACAGAAGGTTGATACAAGTTATGGGTAGTGTCCGACCCAAGTTTTGGTTTCGGCTTCGGCTTTAGCTCCCTTCGGCCAAGTTGGGCCGAACTTTTGACCGAAGCCAAAGATTTCTAGCAAGCCCTGAAATTGAACGAATTGTGACGAATGCCCGAGAGCGAAATGGAAGAAGCGACGCGCGAGGGTCATACTGCACTGAGACTGATATGATTGTTGAGACTTGAGACTGATATGATGATTGTTATATTTTAAGTAACGAAATATTAAAATTTACATTAGTTCGAAGTGTTATTATTTATGAATGACAAGCTCAACAAAACAACAGCCAACATAAACTTAAGAAAAATACATTATCTTATCCACTTTTAGCCAATCTTGAACTGAACTACTTAGGGTTATTAAACCTTCGGCTTCGGCCGAAGGTTGTGACTATATCCGGTTAATCGGCTTCAGCCAGAAATCGACCTTCGGTCGGACACTAGTTATGGCACAACTGAATGAAGTATGAATAGGTAGTGAAGTTGTCCAACAGGACAATTAAAGCATAATCAGCCTATACTGTTCCCACTGCTGGGACACAGGCCTCCTACCAGTGAGAGGGAGAGCACCTTATTCACCACGCGGGCCCAGTGCAGGTTGGTAGATGTCAGATGTCTTCAATTTTTTTTTTCTAGGACATGTCGGTTTCCTCACGATGTTTTTCTTCATCGTTTTGAGAGCAGTGGTGATGAAATAATTTACACAAATTATAGCGCCTGTCTGGATTCGAGCCTACGACCTTTAACCCGTAAGTGGCGACCGTTACCACTGGGCCACCCTCAGATCATATGTTTATATGATTTGAGGGACGACCACTGCTCTATACATCATAAAGATCAAAGAATATATAAACTTTACGAGAACAGACAACTAACTAATAACTACGCTGGAATATCTTGCGTTCATTGTTTTCAATTATCTTTAATAGGGTTTTATCATGGGATCTTTAGAAAGTATTCGCTAGGTAGAATACTGAGAAACGGGTTTTGTTAATAGAAGGAAAGCTTGTTCTTTGCCATGCTGTCAGTTTTCTGGATGCGTTACCAGGAACACATCGATCCGAAGGAGTTACATATTTTGTTCTTGTAATAAATTATTGTTCTTGAGATGTAACATAACATAACATCACGCCCGTAATCCCCGAAGGGCTGGGCAGAGGTGTACCTATAGTACACCCACATTTCGCTAATTATGTTCAAGTCCCATATACCATAGGGCCAGCCTATTGTCTTCGACCGGGCACATACCCAGTCTACAGGATGCTTCTAAAAAATCTCTTTATTTATTTTAAGAGTTAAGGCTTCTAAAGCTAAACTTATCTGTAAGTAGGTACAGTTAATTCACACTTAAAGAGAAATATATACGATAGTTATAGAACAAATTAATAACCGATTGATCATATGAATCTAGATGTCTGATTGATAGCGATTGCATAATATTGCAACTAAGAGGGGTCAGCCATCAATCATGTCGATTTGATCGATTGATTACGGGGCAAGGAGTACTGATGTAAGTAACAGAAGTTGTTAATTATGAACAGTTTGTTCAAAATCAGTTTGGCTTTTAACTATTATCATATTTTAACTAGCAACCCGCCCCTGGTTTGCTTGGGTTTTTACGAGTTGACAAAACTTCGAGATTTGTAAATTTTACATTTGTTTAATATGAATGAAATACATATCAACTTCCGGAGTAAATGATCTAAATGATGGTCAAAACCGCATCAAAACCCGTTGCCTAATTGACACCGTTGTTTTTCTCAATTAGGCAACGGGACACGAAAAGCGATTGTAATTTATAATATTATATAGGTATAGTTAGATGAACTAAACTTTTGAAAGCTTTTACGGGACGGACGAGATGAGTATTTATGGATATTAATAGCGCGTTAATGTCCAATACAGAACACGGCGATAACAGCCCAACGGCTAATGGCGCATCAACATCATAATTTAAAATTAATGGTTTTATGAAGTGGCATAACATTATCAAATAAAAAAAAAAAAAACATTGGTCCAAAGAAAAAAGGTCAAAGGTACTTACTTCTCTTCTTATTGAAAATAAGTGTTATATTTGACTTTTGGTGACGGTGTATTTCTTCATCTAAACTGATATTATACAGACAAAAGATTTGATTTTTTGTATGTTTGTTTGTAACGCTTTGCAATTTAATGAACGAAAATTCAAAACCCATTTAGAAATATCACTTTGTAAACAAGCATATTACAAATTAGGGGATTATATTCAATATAAGAATGCTTGGAAACATGATGGTCCAGCTCCATAGGACAATCTAGAGTCTAGACAAAATCAAACTTGTTGCTACTTTAATTGTATGATTAATTATTTTTATGACACTGAAAAACATTCTGTGATTTCTAAAACTTGTTTAAAAAAAATAAGAAATACGTATACATACTTTCACCACGTTTGTAATTAAGTGAGCACCATGTAATTAACTTATTTGTCTTTGCTACATTTTTAATTCCTTTTACCTATTGTGGCACGGTAATTTTATTCTAGGTGCATCGTCTTCACATATAATTATATAATACTATTTAATATATACAAATTATTGTAAAACATTTTAAAAGAGTAACGCCGGAGTTTCTTGCCCATTCTTCTCCATACGACACTACCTTTTGGATGGGGCGACTAGAATCAATTCTATTTTAATGCCAATGTTGACGTTCTAAAGTGCCTTTTATGTCCCCATTTGAAATTATTGCTTTGACTTTAACGCTAAAACGGCTGAATCGATTTGAATGAAATTTGGAACATGTGTAGACCATGACCTTGAGAAGGATTTTATCCTGAATCGCAGACGAAGTCACGGGCAACAGCTACTTATTTAATAATAAGACAATGTAAGTACACACAATTAATGTCTTCCGGAGTTCAGAAATAGAAAGGATCTTGGATGACTGGCTTTGAGATAAATTGCTTTGTCACTCCTGAAAGTTATTGGACAATAATGAACTTTGATAAAAGCTAAATACTCGTATCTATCACAATAGATCGTATTTCATATTTTACAAAGACAAAGAAATTAATAAATGTTATTTTTAACAAGACTCTATTTAGTTAAATTATTTTCGCTCGTACTGCTTCGTTGGTCTAGTAGTCGGAAGCGCTGCTGAGCATGAGGATCTGGGTTCGATTCCCGGATCAGACAAAGTCTTAAGGATCCTTCAAACAGGCGCGATACGCGACAGGAATCGCACGCGACTCAAAGACACCGCTCGTCGCGCGACAGGCGGTGCTTTGTGTCGCATCTGTTTTAAGGAGCCTTTATGGGGTTATTCCATCTGGCATTTCTCAGAAGCGTCCCGTAGACTGGGTATGTACCCGGTTGATGGCAATAGGCTGACCCTCGTGTACTATAGGTACACCTCTGCCTTCTACCTCAGGGATTACGGGCGTGATGTTATGTTATGTTACATCTCAAGAATAAGAATATATCACAAGGACAAAATATGGAACTCCTTCGGATCGCTGTGTTCCTGGTAACGCATCCAGAAAACTGACAGCATAGAAAAGAACAAGCTTCCCTTCTATTAACAAAATCTATTTCTCAGTATTCTACCTAACGAGTACTTTCTAAAGATCCCATGATAAAATACTATTAAAGATAATTGGAGACAACGAACGCAAGATATTCCAGCGTAGGTATTAATGTTATTTTCGCGCGGAGTAATATGGCGTCTTCCACGAAAACCTCAATTGATACGACGAAGTCATTATCTGTCAACTATTTTCTATTTAGCATACAAACATATTACCAAAAATAGCTCAGCACTAATGTTTAAAAAGCCGCTGCGTCACACTTTAAGTGTCTAAACACACTATGCCGAACGTACGCGAACGATGTTCCGCGGCTGATTTTACGTTCCAACGTATTCGGCTGATATGACACACCATAAGTGCCGAACTTACGCGGCAGAAATTCAGTTGCGCAATTTTGTGTGTATATTCAGTGTTTCGAGCGCTGTCGTGGCGTCATGTCGTGTTATCTAAACAGCCGGACAGACAAATGCAAAATAAAGTGATCCTGTTAGGGTTCCGTTATTACTTTTGAGGCGCGAAACCCGAAAAATGGATTATTTTACAGTAATAGTAATTGCAGAGGCTTTAGAAGAGGACAAATACAAGAAAGAATATTGGGTGCACCCATTGAATTCTACGAGACTACAAGATGGCCAGTTTCAACGTTATGCAAAATACAGAGCCTATCCCGTTCATTTTTTTAAGTATTTTCGCATGACAATACAATCTTTCGACGAACTGCTATTTCTCATCAGTAACAACATTTTCAAAAAAGATACTACATTCAGAATATATATAATAAACACTACGGGCGCACACGCGGGGCGCGGGCGGGGGCATGCCTGCCTCCCGCTGCTCCCCGCTCCCGATCTTCGTCGGCAATCGAACCGAACTTCGGTCGCGTATAATGTGTGTTCTACAGAATACGTTGCCGCCGAATTGCCGCTGAACTTACGCCCGTCCGAAGTTCGGCTGTACGCTATAACGCAACGTAATTTCGGCATAATGTGTCGCCAGTAATTCAAATAGCATTGCAGGCGTAATCATGCCGAACTTCGGTCGCGTATCCTCGGCATAGTGTGTTTAGACACTAAGCCGTAAATGAAGAAGATAAATGAAAGTGGAGAAAATGTTAGACGGACAACAAACAGGAGAGTAAATAAACTTGAACAACTGCATTTCAGTGGTACTAAAGTACCTTTTATACTTAGCCCAGGTACACACACGCGATTTTTTTCCGCGGCGATTATTTTCCCGCATTGGATTTTCAACGTACTGCTTAGCGCTGAGAGTTGAAAATCTAAGACTTTGTTTTTTTGACGGAGCGGGGATGAACTCTATTGGATTCTCAATGCTCGGCTCAATACTGAGAGTAGAAAATCCAGTGCGCGACCAAATTCGGGGCAAAACGGAGGCTTATTGTTACATGAGTCAAGGTTTTCCAGTAGTCCAGTTAGTGTTTGAGTCAGTCAAAGGAAGTTTACTTAACATACTGTTACGGGTGCAATTTATTTAGCTATACGTTAGTATGAAACGTAAGATCAAACGGTAACAGGCCGGTCTGTGTTTGTGTTTCTTGTTGCTCTGTTTACTCGGTATGGAAAAGACTACGTAGGTAGGGACATGTATTTCTCGAAATGTGGAAGCCTTTGTGGATTTAAAGATACACTGGTGAATGCTATCGATCGTTTCATGCTGTGATTGTCTACCTTTCATCTACGCATTTGATAACTGTTGATGTATTTGACAGTATTACGTTCTCAACGAAGGAAGGAGCAGTGATGACCCAGCGGTAACGGGCCAGACTTATGAATTGTAGGCCGGGGTTCGAACCCAGGCAAGCGCTTTACTTTGTATAATTCATTTAATTACCATTGCTGTCAAAACGGTTAAGGAAAACATCGTGAGGAAACCGGCATGTCCTAGAGCCAAAAATACGAAGACATTTGACATCTACCAACTCGCACTGGGCTCGTGTGGTAGATTACAGCCCTCTCCTTTTGGAAGAGAGGAGGCCTGTGTCTCAGCAGTGGAAACATTATAGGCTGATTATGTTAACTTCTCATCGGCAAGCCGTTGTTATTAAATGATTCCATTCAATACGGGATATATTACGCAGTTTATAGAGTGCATAGATGGAGAAAACTTTGAAATAGAAAATGAAAATTGTCTTCTCATTTGATTTTTTATCCTAAAGCTTGGATATGTCAAGCTTTGGGATAAATATTAGGATATCATCAGGATCATTCCAATACCTATTACGAAATAAATTATTTTGTATCCTCCTGAGAATCACAATTTCTTTCATGAACCCCAGTGTTTCCTAATAAAGTTCTATTTTTATCTTCCCCAGTAACGCTTACTAATGAAGGACGAGATACACCTGTTGCTCCATCGTGTTCACTGGAGCGACTAACTTCAAGAGTTCTTGTTGCTTAGCAGTTAGCGGCAATGTTGTTACTACCTGAACGGACTCCACTCAAATCCGATTACAGGTGGCGGCCCCGCAAAGAAAGATGGCTCGCGTAAGTAGATTGGAGTAAGGAGGAAATAAGGCAATAAAAGTGTTTTATTGGAAAGTTCATCTCAAAGTAATGTGGTGTTTCAGATTTGCAAATATTTCATAATATTTTTGATTAACGAAATTTTTATGCGTTGGGAAATCTGGGAATCGGCATTTGCATACTTAGTAAAGATAATATGCATCTTCGATGGCTCTTATTTCCATCAGATTCGTTTTAATGACTTATCAATAAGGCCCACTTCCACTGCCAATCACTAAACATGGTTAGCGCTAAACGAGTTTAAAACATAATTCTGTTTCTGTCAAATGTTTGAAGATGACAGAGACTTAGTAGCTTATTGAGGGCTAATATTATTTTACGAATATTTATTGTAAATAAGAAACAAAAATAGAGACAAATGATACTATGACTGCCTCGTTGGTCTTGTGGTCGCAAGCGCTACTGAGCATGAGGTCCTGGGTTCGATTCCCAGGTCATGCAAAGTGGTATTTGGTTTTTCTATTAGGTATTTCTCAATAGCAGCCAGGATTCTGGATTTGTGCCTGGTTGATGGCAATAAGCTCGTCCTCTATTACACGAGACATAAACATAAGTTATGTTATGTTAAGGCAAAATATAAATTGAAGAATACGTATCAAGTAGGTACAAGAGATAATTAACAGCACACCACAGAGTTCATCACATTAGACTCCAAACAAACTGCAGTTACAGCTCGCGCGATAAGAGTTTGGCTTTGACCTTCGGATTTTTGAACTTTTGATTGTACAACAGGAGTGCGCGGTACGTCGTATCGATGCGAGAGGCAGGGAACGACTGGAGCGCCAATCAGAGCACCGCGTGCGCCTACACATCCGCCCCGCACCCCGCTAATTGCCCGTTGATACCCAATTTCTGATTTCTGCGCAATAACTGTCAAAGCCAAACTCTTATCGCGCGAGCTGTACCGCCATCTTGTTTCATTCGCAATTTGGTTACAAAATTATAGGAAAATTTCCAAACGTTCAATGCTGCGACTCTGCGAGCACAATATCATTTAAATTCCGCGAGGGGTAGGTATCGTAAGTACGTGAGTCTATAAAATACGTGCCGCAGTAACTTCGGGACTCATTAGTTCACGTAATCGAACTTTTGGCAACGCTGTGCCGATGACAGCGACGATTCTTGGCAAGTTTTAAGGAACTGTATCGAAGTTCGAACTTTGACAGGGAATTTGTAATTTAGAGGTTGTGGCGAGAATAGCAAACTTCGTGTACGCACGGCTACAGATCAAGCTATACCGTTCCAGTATAAGCTGATCTCGCACTGTATAGGATTTACTTAGAATGAGAGGTCAGTGTAAGCTGGAAATGTATAGCTTGATGTGTAGCCGTGTGTACGACTAACTATATTTAAAAATTAAGAGAGTTTTGCGTGTGCCGAGTTGCCAATGCTATTATATTTCCGCGTATAGGTCTGAAATCATCCCACGGGACCATACTACAACAGGGATTATTATTATTTATTCATAACCTCCTATTGGAACTTGGAACGCCATACAGAAATTACACCAACAGACCAAAAAATTACTTCATGTGCTGGTTTCCATCCATCCTGTGTGCGGTGGACATCGAACGGGCGGCGCGGCGGTGGATCACGCACGCTCACGCAGCGTCAAGACACTTCTCCATAGTTCTACTAATAACTCCATCCATATTGCGCAAATTATTTGATAATCAATGAACTTTCAAAATAAATACCGTAAAACGGGGTTAATCGGGACGCAGGGGTTAATTGAACGTTTTATATGATTTTTATGAATAATTTATATGATTTTAATGTTTTTTTTTTGTTTTTTAATATTTCATTTTACCCCTAGTCAGACAGGACGACACATCAAAATTTTGTTGGTTTTTTTCAATTATATGTACCGGTAAAACGGGGCTAATCGCGACGCAGGGATTAATCGAACGAAATTTTAAAATGGATTTTAACATTGAAATAATATTGTTTGCTGCCAAAAAGGACTCTTAATGTGTTTACTGTAATATAATTAACGATTAAGTGCTCTTGTAACCAGAATAAAAAAATTATACCGATTTTTATTGTCAATTTATCTTTCCTTATTCATGGATATTTCATCCATTACAGAATTACAGAAAATAGGTTTTTTTGTCTCCTGTAAAGTTGAATAAATGCACATATCACAGTTGATCGGCACACCAACGACAACTCATAAAAAAAAATTCAAAAAAATCATTATAAATTGCGCCTACCACTGTTTGTCTCTGCATCACAAAGGTTGACTGGTAGAAAATGCCTATGGCATTAAGTCCGCCTCTAAACATTTGTGTGCTTAAAGTATCAAATAAATAAACTTACTAAACTTAATTAATTATTATCGAACAAATGTATCCATGCACGCAAACTCAGTGAAATCTGTCATCATCGAGGGCTGTTTGTATGATGATGTAGGTATTTGCCAGTACACGAATGAATTCTTTTGCCATGTACAATTCTTGTGAAAACTAATTTGAAATTACCAGGAGAGCTCCTCGATAGTACTGTATTCCTACGACCACATTTCTCTGCTGGTTTCCAAGATCCGATTATACCTCCCCAGCTTTGAGTAAACCGGAAAGCCGACATAATTAATTAAGTGAAACTGGTTTGCGCTAGCTAACTAACTAGCGGCACCCCGTCTTGGAACAAAGATAAGCTTCGCATAGGCGTTCTAATGTAAATAAATACTAAGTACTACTCCAGGGGCTTGTGGCTTAGTAATATAATAATAGCTTCTCCAAACGATTCTTCTGTTTTCGTGGGGGCTACCTCTATAACAAAGTTCACAACATCTTTCCACTCACAAAACACCTGTGTAAGAAAAAACTTAATGGATGGCTTATGACTCTTGAATATGACACAACCGAAAATCTACTATCCATCCCAAAATAGTCACCGCATTCGGTCTATATTTATCTACCACAAGCAGATTCTACATGGCATTCAGCTAACAGTTTAACACGCTCCAACTTTTTCATCACTCACACACTCCACACTCACACTCCTTCCTATAAGATGTCACATTGTCTAGTTTTAGTATACAGGATACCATAATAAAATGATGTACTTGGGGCGGAGACCTGGTGGCCTGAAACACAGGCTTCGGCTTAGCTTAGGCACCAGTCTCCCACAATATTTCTCTTTGAGCCCATGAATGGACAATATTGTTTTTTTTTTTGTTATTATTTTATAAGGATATTGTGGTGAGGAAATAAAACAGTTTCATCAGTAAAAAAAAAATAGCCTCATGGGACGATCGATCAGGTTAAGTTACGCTTGCCGCGGTTGGTTCGTAGATGGGTGACCATCGTTACATATAAAGATGTGACATGTCTCCTTGGCAGTCGTTACGGGTCGTCAGAAGCCTAAAAAGTCTACAACACAGTCGACAACCAGTTTTACCAAGGGGTATGTATTACTCAATAGCTGGGTTGTGGAGGTCAGATAGGCAGTCGCTTCGTGTAAAACACTGGTATTCAGCTGTAGCCGGTCCAAGATAGTTGGGAAAAGGTAGACAAATGATGATGACTGATGATGATGATGATGAGGCGTACTAATGTTGTGGATCTTTTAGATTTCTGGACATTGTATCACATTTTGATTGCGGTGCTAATTAGTACGTAAGTACTGCAGAGGTTTTAATCTGGATGGCATTCACATCTAACCTCCACGAATGTTTGATCATTTTTTTTTTTACAACATCCACACAAGTTCTTCAGATCCCGAACTAGGCAGAGCCAGTACTACGGTAACCTGGGGCCGTACTATGACGTATTAATTCCATCATTGTTCCAGCGTGAAAGAGAGACGGAGCTATACATGACCGATAGCACTATCTCTTTTTCGCAACTGAATCAGGATGGTGTTAACACGTCATGGTACGGCCCCAGATGACTGATATACATTCTTATATACTTATACACACCCAGACACAGGTCAAACAGACATGTGCACACAAATGTTTGACTTGTCAATTGCATGACATATCATCACGCCTGTATTCGTTAGGTAGAGGCGCACCTACATATAAATAAATAAATATCGTCTGACATTGCACACAGCACCATCTAGTTCCAAGTTAAGCACTTAAGGCTTGTGTTATGGATACCAGATGGTTGATACACTACTTAAATACATTTTTTTTTTTTTCGTAAATACATACATATTATAAATATACATCCATGACTCGGGTACAAATGTCCATATTCATCATACAAACATTTGCCCCTACCGGGATTCGAACCCAGGACCATTTGGTTTCGCTGACTACACTTAGCCACTGTAGCCACTACACCAAACGTGTCGTCAAAATCACGTCAAGTCACTATCTAATATAGACACACCTACACATACACCTACCTACATATACACCTGCACCCCCACATTTTGGCAGTTTTTTTGAAGTCCCCTGTTATGGGGGGCGAGCCATCAACCGGGCACAAATCCAATTTCCGGGCCGCTACACAGAAATTCCAGATAACGCTTTGTTCGACACGGGAATTGAACCCAGGACCGCCTACTAAGCAGTAGCGCATGCCACCACAATACTAACGAGGCAGTGAGACCAGTGAGACCAGTATTTCATATTTAGAAAATAAACGATCAGAAGGGCAATTCTAGTACTTAAAAAAATTTCAAATTCAAGTCGCAATCTCATCTCAGCGACAATCAATGTCAAAAACTTGTCAAAAATGTATGGAAATTGATTGTGTTTTTGACAGATTGAGACAGATCAGTCTGTGAACGTTCTTAAAATTACGGGAATTGCCCCTCAGATTGACAGCCCCAGTAGCTGACAGCGGTGTATTTTTAGGTAACAATACTAAATAATAATCGTATAACGATATAAATATAGAGTTTGATTCTAGTAGCTTAGGGCACGGCGATCCCGGGGAGACCCTACAAGTCTCCCGCAGTACCTTATACAGAAATGCGGGTACAACATTTTCATTTGTAATTTATATCTTGAAATAGGGAAAGCTTATATGTTTTCTTACTTGTACTGAAGAGCGCTGACGAATGGAGTCAGTGACGCAGAATACTGGGCTATGTGTAATGATCAGTGATCGGATAATCGGGCGCTAAATGTACCTAAGCTTCACTTTTATTCCCACAAAAGAATACGGACATGCCTTTCAGAATCCCGGATCCCGGAACCGCTTGAAATTCCTGAGATTGCTATAAATGTTACCTGCTTACAAAATATAGAAGAAGTTGGAACTCGTTGTGCAAATAAATTATCCGATCACTGGTAATGATTGATAATAATTTATTTAAACACTATTCATTACGTATCTGAGGTTCAAATTATCTAAATTCGTAATTATTGTAGTTTATAAATATCCTTCATAAATAAAAGCGTAGGTATCTGTAAAGTACGTCAATCTGCCTGCCTCGCTTTTTCCTACGAGTATGTTGGGCTCGGCTTCCAGTCTACCGGGTGTAGCTGAATAACAGTATTTTAGATGGAGATACTGTTCATCTGACTTCAACAACCCAGTTACTGGGTAACACGATACCCCTTGGTAAGACTGGTCGTCAGACTTTTTGGCTTCTGAATACCCGTAATAACTGTCAAAGATCTACAAATGACAGTCGGGACCAACGGCTTAACGTGCTTTCCGAGGCACGGCAAAGTACGTCAAATCAATTCAATTCAATATTTTATTACATACCATATGTTTACAATAAGGTGTTATATAACAGAACAGGAAAGTACAATATGGACCCTGTCGGGCACAGCAAAAATTAGAAGAGAGGAAGACAGGCCTATATTATATCCTTTCATTAAGTGGGTATTAAACTAAGATTTTACACTTATACTATAATTTTAAATTAGGTATTTATATATTATATTTATATGTTTATAACATAAAGATATGTTATTTATCTCAATGATTTATCATCAAAAAATTCCGTTAAGGTGTAGTATGCTTTATTTTCCAGAAATACCTTAAGTTTGTGGGTAAATGTGATAGTTTTGTTTTGTTCTCTAATATCCTTAGGTAAATTATTATAAATTTTTATAGACATAACTAAAGGGCTCGACTACACTAAAGGGAATAAATAAATATTCACGGCCTGCTTACAAATAATTAAATTTTCCTAGCACGGTATATCTTTTACTTAAAAAGAGGTCCCTATGTAAGATTTACTGTAAAAGTTGTACAAGTTTCTGCAATAAACCTTTTATTTACCTTTTTTTATTTAATTAGTAAAAAGAAAAAAACTGTAACAAATACATTATGCTAAGCGCTCTAAGGACTAGTTACGATCAGTGCTTTGCGAATCACTTGCAATAATGAACTGGCCTTTACATAAAAAGTGTTTAATTACTTAGTAGAAGAAAGAATTTTGCTTATGTACTGCAACACGTATACAGTATGGAAACCACATACATAGTATATGCAATAAATAAAACCACAGGATTGTTATCGCCTTTGCTGACGATATACAAAAAAAATACGAAATCGGTCCAGTAATTAGGTCAAAAAGTAGAGTTTTAATTTTAAGTAAATTTGAACTAACTAGATCACTAGGTCAATGATTCAATGAACTTTGAATCCATGAACATTAAAAGATGACGTTGACACATAGTGCCAACTATCACTACCCTGTTACGTATTCTACTTAGTTGCCTAAAATGTAAAATCGGTACACCTAAACGACATGGTACGAAGGTACGTTGTCTAAACAGAGTGTTTACTTTTACATTTTGAGTAATTTATGCGGCCTACCCACATGTCCTTTCTTTGGTATTGTTCGTCGAATCGTTCTGCTCCTTAAGTTCTAAGTAGAGCTGCACGATTACTGACAAATGTGTGCACTGACTGGACAGGTCCGCTCAATCTGTATGGTTTTTCCTCAAAAGACCGTTTCAGACACCAGAGAGTAAACCATGACCTCTAAGTTTGTTTCGGCATTTTTTCTCAAGGATCAGTCGGCTAGGAAATGCCGGCGCCATCTAGTTTTAAAATATTGATGAGTAAAAGTGTCTTAAGCAATCTACTTACAGAAATAAACATTTCATTTAATTTCAATGATGTAACCAATTTTATTTTTAACAATATTTTGATTTAAAAGAGTGTCCGTGGAGTTTCTTGCCCGTTCTTCTCTATTGGTACGGTGGGCTGCATCAATTGGGTACCCCAGTTGTATTAAAATTTACTTTGAAGGGTTTACTTTTACGTTCACGAAGAATTTACTTACCCACATCGTGACGCTGACTGTACCTACTACGCTTTGGAATGGGCAACTAGCTTCATCTTTCTGACTGACCGACCACTTGACAATTCAAAAGTGCCTGTAAATGGTTTAATTGAAATAAATGCTTCGAGTTTGAGTTTCACAACGGCTAATTACGTCCTTGATTCAAGTCATTAGCGAGCGGCGTGGATCGGTCGCTTCCATGTGATAATAATGAAAGAGAGAAAAACGCACTCCATTTATTTTGCACAGACTTTGGGAAATAAAAACCAAACGAAAAGTGTAAAGTAAGAAATTAGCAGGAACCCAATATTGGAACTGGCACACAATATTGCTGTTCTATCGTTTTCTTCTTGGAAATGCTTTTAATATACATGAACTGGGTTGGCCATTAAATCTCTGATGTTATAATGAGGTTTTCAATAAGATTGTCGGTGTTTTCGAATTTTCCCGCTATCAGCGTAAATAATTTCAGTTCATCCTTTTCATCTCAAATAATTGACTGCTGGTTTGATTATTCTAAGAACTGACCTGTTTCTGTTGAGTATGGGTAAGGTCGGTATGCAAAAATGGTTTTCACATTGATTCATCATCATTATTATCATTTGCAGCCTTGTTCCACTCACTGCTAAGTATAGGCTTCCTCTCTTTTGTGCCATGCTTCCCTGTTCTATGCGAGTCTCATCCAGGTCTTCTATGCGATCTTCTGTAGGTCATCCACCCACCTGGCTATTGGTCTACCAACACTCCTTCATCCATGACATTGCTTAATGAATCGTTATTAGTGCAAAGGTCTGGGAGTAGATATTTCCATAGGTATACAGATTTAAAATCGTCTTCATACTCTTCGTCTTCGTATTCTTTTAAAGGTCACAACTTTGTGTTTAATAAAACACAGCGAATTTTAGATTGCAAGCTTGGATTCCTTTCATTTTATGGCTTCTAAGTTAAATATTGCTGATAACTGACATTCCTCCAGTCTTCATGTAAAATATTTGATGTTGCAAACATATTATGTACGAGGGCAGACTTACAGAGCATACAAACTTGGTACATACCTATCTATATTCTTAAATTAACAAACGTGTTGAATTTTTAGTAACACTTTGTTAAGATTAAAGTCCTTGGAGACATGTCCCATAATTATATCGAGTGTTATAAAATAAATAACGAAACAAGGGTAATGGTACCTAGGTGGTTAGAGTGATACGAGCGATATCTTGGTAAAGTTTAGAATCATATTAAACTCGATCGATCGACTCGATCGGATCCGCTCTAATTAAAAGATTATTTCTATGTTATGAGATTATTCCTACGTTATGAGATTATTCCTACGTTATGAGATTATTCCTACGTTATGAGATTATTCCTACGTTATGAGATTATTCCTACGTTCTGAGATTATTCCTACGTTATGAGATTATTCCTACGTTATGAGATTATTCCTACGTTATGAGATTATTCCTAAGTAATGAGATTATTCCTACGTTGTGATATTTTTCACTTATTTAGTGACTTAACGTTAGCTACGGTTTTCTATAAGAGTGGTGGCCGCCACATAACGGCCGCAGTGACGGCTGTCATGAAAATGATGGCAGCGGGGTTTGGCTATACGTTGTCAAAAAAACACTCTCTAGGAAAACACATCAACTTTCTTTCATAAATAACGTTTCAGTGACGTCATACGGTAAATCGCAGACGCTATGTGGCGGCCACCGCTCCTCTAGAAAACCGTAGATTTAAGCCAAAGTAAATCCACGTTTTAGCGTATACATACCTATAGCGTAAACAGGAAAAGAAACGAAAACAGACATTTCTTTGTTCCCCAAGTTATTTATCATACGTGTGCGAGCTAAGTATTCCCGACACTTAAGCACAGATACGGTCTTTATTTATTCGGAATGCTTAAATCCGATTATTGTTCCGAGTGAATCGTTTTATCGTGCTCAATTAATTTCAATCATGGCTGAAGCGAGGACTCCAAGGAAAATCTTATTAGTTTGGCATGTTTTGTTCCGATCCCAAACTTATGTAGGTATATTTAATTTGTAATGTCCAAGTTCCCTTCTTCGTTTAGAATAATTGACAAAGTGACTAACGTTAACAAGTCTTTAATTAGTTACGTTCAGACGTTTACAAATAATAATTTTATTTGGCTTAAACTTGTTTCAAAGTTCCAGAACCGTTGCTTGGCACTTAGAATTTGTTCCATGAATGTTCATGGTTTTATATCTTCTATTTTTCAGTAGAATTTAAAGGACATGGTGTTGGCTCAATAATTATGTCTCAGAAAGAAAAAGATGAGGTAAATTTACTCTGAGAAGACTCTAACCAAAGAGAAGGTGCCACCTGAATTTCCACAATTGGACTCTGCTGAGAACTTTAATAGGAGCTTCAGGAGGTTTTGGCTCTCACTAAGCTAATTTTAAACCTTCAAGAAATACCTCATCGTATTCTTCTCTAAAGTAAACTAAGTTCAAGCTACATCCATGTCACTTTGCATACCAATGCAAACATGACGCAGCGAGTAGCAATGACTGTTCGTTCAATAACCATTAATTATGCTGTTCACTGTGCGCAAACATCTCATTTGTTTTTATATTACAACCTAGTATTTGTATGAGCATCGAGTTTTAAAGCAACAAGGGTGAGGTTAGACTTACCCTTGTTATGGTAGCGTGTTCTCAAACGCTTTTTCTATGGCTGGTTTGTGTTAAAGAAGCATACAAAGCTCGAACATACCTACCGTAGTATGTCTGTCGCAAAGCTCCTTTACCGCAACACCTCCGGTGCAAGTGTGGGTATAGAGAAGCATTTGGAAACTCATCTACGTACAAACAGCATTTTCTTCTTCGCCTCAACACAGCTCATGTGTTGTGTTTAAGAAGCATACGTAGCTCGTATTTACAATATGTCTATTCAAAAGCTTCTTTCGCACAACTCAGTACAAGTGTTGCATGATGAAGCATTTGTAAACACGCGTCATAGTATGACCGAGTTAGCGGTACTGTTCGCATGGAATGGTTATCGACACAAAAAAGTCTATAGAGTGGATCTACCCCCTTCTATTATCGGTCATCTAGACGCACTGCAAGTTAACATCCTTACCTAGTTGCTATTCCACTAATTCGCGCTAAGCGTTTCCAAATGTCTTTTGTTATGCGCACAGCAAAAGAGTGGAACTCTCTACCTGCGTCTGTGTTTCCGAACGCATACAACCCTAATCTCTTCAAAGTGAGAGTGAACAGGCTTCTTCTGGGTAAGCTCACTCCATCGTCGATTATGTCTCTGCCACCACTGACCTAGACTAGAGTCAAGAGCAAAGCCACCTTAAATAAAAAAATTAAAATAAAAAAAAAACTTGAAATTTTTTCGGTGAAAAGCTTTAGGTATGTGAAAATAAATGCGCATTTGAAAATTACCTATTTGATTCAATAATATGAATAACATTTCATTATATTGCGAAAATGTACGGGCAATGTACTTTCATGAGCAACAATTTCATTCCTATTGTGAAAATGTACGGGCAATGTACTTTCATGAGTAACAATATAAACGTGGAGTTCTTAATGTTCCTTTGGGAAATTTTACAAAACAATATCAGTTCAGTGACTGGTTACCAGTGACGTTCTCGTGTCGTTGAACAAACCTAACATCTAGACGACTACACATTAAAAAACAAACAGTTTAATAAAATCCACTGCATTGAGTTTGTCACTCGTTAAAATCGATGTAGCATGCAATACTAGCCCATGCACTCGGCGATTCTTTTAAGCACTTGACTGTCTATAACGCACCAAAAATAGGCGGGAAACGCAACAAGTATTGCTTTTTCAAGTTTAGCAACCTTTTTTTATTTTTTGAGGCTGTGAAATCATCAAATATCTTCTCCCGCTCTGGGCAGAGCGGGAGGGCGTGTCATACTCTTACTGACTAAAACCCACCCGTGTTTCTTCAGTTACCTGTGCCAGGGGCCACGGTATCCCTCTCGGACTTTCCCGCAACCCTAGCAGGCATCGGTCCTAGCGGACCCCGTCATTAATGCTGACATCTCTTTGAGGCGCGCGTGGAACACAACACGCCGTCGACCCGGGCCTGGTCCATAAGGTTCGATAACGAACGGTGAGCTAAGTTTAGCAACCTAAGTCAACAATGCAGACAACGCCACGTGCAACGGCTCTTCGAAGGATTTAAAAAATTAAAGCTTACAGTCTCCTTGCAGATCACAATCAGGATACGCTTCGTGTTAAGAAAGCAAAGCACGGGAGACGCGCGTGGTAGACATCATAAAAAGAAATCAAAGCCATTGTGCGTTTTATTGGCCCTAAATTTATTTTAGTGCAGAGTCGAAGGCGATTCAAGCTCACATCTAACACAAATTGTATTGTTTTTAGCTTTACAAATCTAATAGGTTTTTTTTAACCAAAACCTGAATCACATTCAGTTTGAATGGCTGAATATGTTAAAGTATTTGAATAAGCATAACGTAATAGTAATAAAATAAAAAGTCTCGAGGTATCGTGGGACTCCCGGTTAGAACGAAGGTCCTTTCGCTGTATATTATGTATTGAATACCAGGTAAAATGAAACCAATTAACAACGTTTGAGAGTAACTAAATGAAATTAAAAAAAAAATAAGTTATGGTACTTAATAAAAAATTATTTTTTTAAATAATTAATCAATAGGTACATTACATTTTAGTAACACACGCTTGTAAACACACAAACACAAGTAGCAGTAAAAAAAGAGAAGTCCCAAAAATATAAAAATATGTGTCGTGACGGTCCAAATGTTACACTTTTCTCGGTCTAGCTCTTATAGAGGTACGAAGGACAGGGTGTAAAGTTCACTTATTCCTCCATAGAAAAGGGAGGATCCTCCGACCAGACGGGTGTCGTGTCTGGTGGGCAACTGCCCTACAATTGATGTCGGGAAGTTGATGCTAGCCGTGCGGTAAACTCTGCTTGCGCGATGCAGGATTGGCGTGACGTCAGTATGACGCGCAGCTCGCATGTGGCGATGTAGATATCACTACACTCTCATTCGTCAAGTTTAGTGTGCAGAGTATAATAATAATAACCCAATAATAATAATATTACCCAAATATAACGTGCAATACGGAACTTCGTTCCAAAACCAAGTTAAACTTGTTCAGAAGCCCAAATAATTTTATGATTATATCAAGCGGCAATTTCATGTTTCTGACTTCAAAGCTATATTTTGTCAAGTTATTTCGAGTCTGATTTATTTAAAAAGTAACAGCATACCTATGTATTCGACGGAACTTTTTAAGACCATCATGGAATTTGCAAAATTTCGGACGAGCACAGTAAAAGTTTACGAATCCTTATGACGTCGGATCATTAATCTTTTTAGATTTCCCTATTGCGCGTTTATCTAAACGGAAAATTTCAGCCATTTAACGATTGTCTACACAAGAGTCTGCGAACTTACGTAGACAGAATAAAATAAGTACCTAAACTAGATACTTATATAATATATAGCAGGTAATAGTCTTAAAATAATAATATGTACATGTATAAAAAAGGAGGGGAAGAATCACAGGGCATCAAAAATTCGACCGAATCGCTGTCAACAAGAAAAGTGCCCAAAAGGCTGGCATCATTGCCACGTTGTATGACAATGCTGATTCTTTGGCCAAAAGGTATAATGAAAGTCAAAACACAGCTGGTTTAAAGCGACACGAGTTAGACCAAAACGTATTAAACATTTATTGGCAAAACGTTGAACAAACTTCTGCGTAATGCTGCTGTAAAGTTACTCCAAAAACTTCAAATGAATCCGTCCATTGAAAAACCGCGTACATTATTTTTCTTTAAAAGGCGTCTCGCAGTCAACCTAGGAGGTTGTCGGCTGGGGTGCCTGGCAGAAAACCTCCCGAGTGCTCAGTGACTGCTGGTCCTTTTGTTTTCTTGAGGACGAGCAGGCGCTGGGCCGGTGCACCCTGGGTGCGGGCAACAACTGCATCGACTGTAACCGCAACCCCTAAAAGAAAGGTTGTGAGGAAGGCTCGTCGCTGAGTTAGATGTCCTCTTGCTTGTTTTACATTGACCGTTTGTAATACGTTCGTGTAATGTCGGTACACTTTAAAATTAGATTTTCCTTTTGTTAGTCTACCCATAGCATTTACTTAATTTTTTTTTTATTTTTTTTTCTCACTACGTTTAGCTTGCCGGTAGATGTTTTTATTTTTCTGTTGTGGTGTAGTGACGTGACGTCTGTCAAGTGTCAGTGTCATTTTTATTTTTTATTGACGTTACGTTCCGTTATACTATGCGTTAGTCCACTTTGTTTTTGTATCCGAATGTTGTGGCTTACACTATCGTTAGACTAGTCATTTTTATTTTTATTTACGTAAAATTTTTACTAGTATTATAAATGTTGTGTTAAAATCTTTATCAACAACAGCGAATAGGTGTTTTTATTGGTTAAACTTTTTATGTTAATATTATTGTATTGTCTGTTAGTTTTGAAATTGTTTGTATTGTATTTTTTGGTATTATTTTTTATTCATACACACATCAAAAGTGTCTAGGGATCAAGCATTTTTATGCGGATTTCTTGAGATTAAGATGTGGCTTTGTAATAAATTTATGATTTTATAAATTTATATGGATCCTTTTTGGTGCATTTCATAATTTGAATCAGGAACTGTGAATCAAATTCGAGTAAAAGATGAAAATCAGCTGTCAATATTTTCCCTATAAAAACATACAACGCATTGAAGACATTATTAGTGCTACTGTTTCCCTACTACTGATTAAAACCAACGTTATTATGGAGCGGCGACGTCATTTAAGCAGGGAAGAAATGCTCAGAGCCGTGGGAATGATAGAAGCTGGTTCCCGGCAACGTACTGTGGCTTTAGCTCTGAATACAAGTCAGAGTGTTATCAGTCGACTTTGGACACGTTACCGAAGCACTGGTACCGTGGCTGAGCGCCATGGAGGACGGTATCGCTGCACCACACGGAGACAAGACCGATACATTCAAATCTTAACTCGAAGAGCTCCAACAATAACCGCTATGATGTTAGCCGTGAGGCTTCATCACTCTTCAGGGAACTTAATTAGCGACCAAACAGTCAGAAACCGCTTGCATGAAGTGAACCTTCATTCCCGAAGACCGCTACGGGTACCACCTATAGCAATGCACAATCGTAGGATTCGATATCAATGGGCTCTTGAACACAGAAATTGGGCAGAAGAACAATGGCGTTTCGTGTGCTTTTCTGATGAGTCTCGTTTTGGTATGAGACCGGATACAAGACGTATACGACACTGGAGAACCCCTGGACGCCAACAGCGATTAAAATCCTGCCAGGAAGTCCATCCTTATAGTGGTGGAACCATCATGGTATGGGCGGGTATTTGGATCGGCGGAAGAACTGAGTTGATTTGGATCAGAGGCAACCTCAACGCTCAAATTTATGCTGAGACGATTGTATCAGACGTCATCGTTCCTCTACAAGTGCAAATCGGTCCCTTATTTCAGTTAATGCATGATAATGCACGACCGCACACCGCAAGAGTTGTAAGACAGACTCTCGCCGCAGCTAACATCAATGTCCTGCCCTGGCCTGCTCAGTCGCCAGACTTGAACCCGATTGAGCATGCATGGGATATGCTACAGAGAAGAGCTCTGCCGAATATGGAGGGTATCCAGTCGCAAGAAGACCTTTTTTTGTTGTTGCAACGAACATGGGCGGCCATTCCACAGCGTGATTTGGATGAACTCATTTTGAGTATGCCAAACCGATGTTCTTGTGTTGTTAGTGTTCGCGGTAGAAACACGGATTATTAATTGTTTAAGTTACCCAATAAAATTTTAAAGAAAACTGGTATTTCAGTCTTTTTTTCGAACTTTTGTGTTAGTGGTTCAAATGTCAAAAATCCCTTTATTAGGAAAATGGCAAATTTCTTTATTAATGCAAAGGTGACTTGGTTTATCGTTACTGTGACAAACGAAAACACTTTATTTTATGAATCCTTAAAGAAAATTTTAATTAATATCAATCAGGAGAAAAGTTATTGCAAAAATATATGTTGATCCCTAGACACTTTTGATGTGTGTATATATATTATTATTTTTATTTTTGCAAACTATGACTGATGTCGACCTTGATGGTAATTTTTTCTCTTGTTCCTCCTCTTCTAGCAGTTTTCTTAGTGCGGCGAGTGGTTCTTCCTCGCCTCTTACTCTCGGCGATCAGATTTCCTCTTTGATCTCCCACCTCCCCAACAACCTCAACATCGCCCACATTAATGCCCAGAGTGTTCCTGGCCATTATTCTGATCTTCTGGCTTCCTTTAACTGTGCTCATATAGATGCTTTGCTTATCTCTGAGTCCTTCCTCAAACCCACACTCTTATCTGTTCATTATGCCCTTCCTGGCTTTGTCCTTATCCGTAATGATAGAACTGGGAAGGGTGGTGGTGGTGTTGCCATTTACCTGCGTACTGATATTCCTTACAAGATTATTAGCTCATCACCATCTTCCTACTCGGGATCAGCGGAGCATCTATTTCTAGAAATTTCCTTGCGTCACGCTAAAATGCTACTCGGAGTCCTTTACAGTCCTAACCTCAGTATTGATTACTTTGACTCTTTTGATTCGCTTTTAAATGATTTCTGTCCCTCTTATGACCACGTAGTATTAATGGGCGATTTTAATACTTGCCTTCTTAAAAACGACAGTCGTACTCATAAACTTCAATCTCTCTTATCTGCTTATAACCTTAGTATTCTACCTCTTTCTGCTACTCATCATTTCCCTAATTGCACCCCTTCTCTGTTGGATCTGATGATTGTCTCTAACTCTAATAATGTAGCTGTCCACGGACAGCTCAGCGCTTGTTTTTCTTACCACGACCTTATCTTTATGTCCTACAGGATTCGCCCTCCTAAGCGTAAGCCGCAATATATTTTCCTTCGGAACTACAAGGGCATTGACCTGGAGGCATTACTGCGTGATGCTGATATCATTGACTGGACGGACGTCTTGGAGAGCTCATGTATCAACGATATGATTCACAAATTTTGCAGCTCTGTTCTCAGCCTTTATGACCGGCATGCCCCTATCCGTCGAGTCAAAGTCAAATATGTTCCGGCTCCTTGGCTTACTCCTGCCATTAAGGATGCGATGGCAAGTAGGGACAGAGCCAAAAGGAGGTTAAAACGCTGTTCTTCCGAGCGCAACTTGAATGCGTATAAAGTGCTGCGTAATCGTTGCAGGCGTATGTGTAGAGATGCAAAGAGACGGTACTTCCATAATTCCCTCGACAACCGCAACTCCTCTGAAGTCTGGAAGTTTCTTAAAACTGTCGGCATTGGCAAGTCTCCAGTCGTTTCCTGTAATGACACTGACGTGTGTGCTCTTAACAAACATTTCTCACATCCCCCTGTTACTTTGGATCCGCACGTCAAATCAACTACGTTAAATAAGCTTTCTTGTTTGCCAGTGCCGCAGTGTTCTTCTTTTGAGTTAAGGCCAGTGAGTGAAATTGAGGTCAAAAAGTCCATTTGTGCTATCTCCTCTACTGCAGTTGGTAACGATAATCTTTGCTCAAGAATGATTTCTCCTATCCTCTCCACACTACTTCCCGTCTTGACCCACATTTTTAATTTCTCCTTGTTTTCTTGTACTGTCCCTGAGGCCTGGAAACAAGCTCATATCATCCCCTTACCCAAAATTCCTAAGCCGGTCTCACCCACCGATTTCCGCCCCATTTCTATTCTCCCATATCTCTCTAAAGTTCTTGAACATATCGTTCATCAACAACTTTCTGCCTTTCTATCTACAAATGACCTACTGAGTCCTCTTCAATCTGGTTTTCGACCTGGTCATAGCACAATAACGGCTCTTTTGAAAGTTACTGATGACATCCGCTGGGCTATGGATCACAAATCTCTTACTTTACTTGTACTTCTCGACTTTAGCAGTGCCTTTAACTCTGTTGATTTTGACATCCTTCTAGGGATCCTTAAATCTTTAAATTTCTCCTCTTCCACCATTAGTTGGTTTGACTCCTATCTTAAGGGCCGCTCGCAGCGGGTTCGTCTCGGCGAGGCATCTTCTGATTGGTGCTCTCTTTCCGCAGGTGTGCCTCAGGGCGGCGTTCTCTCTCCTCTTCTCTTTTCTATTTTCATTAACTCTATCACCAGTGTCATCTCTTCCTGCTTCCATCTCTATGCCGACGATCTGCAGCTCTACAATCATTTTTTAAGGGAAGATGCAGAAGCAGCCGTGTCTGCCATGAACAGTGACCTGGATTTGATTAGCGAGTGGTCGCGGTCTTTTGGATTGCAAATCAACCCTAAGAAATCCCAGGCCTTGATTATCGGCGGCAGGTATATGCGGAATAGGCTCGATGTTGCGTCGCTGTCTCCACTCTGTCTGAATGGTGTTCAGATTGAATACGCACATACGGTCAAAAATCTGGGGGTGACCATGGATTCCTATTTATCATGGACTGCCCATGTTGCTCAAGTCAGTCGCAAAGTGCATTACACGTTCCATTCGTTGAAATGTCTCCAGAGCGTCTTGCCCTTGAACACCAAAATCTCTCTTGCTCAAACTCTCATTCAGCCCATCATAGATTATGCCGATGCCTGTTATTTGGATGCCACCGAGGAGCTTTTAAATAAACTTGAGCGTTTGCAGAATATATGTATTCGTTTTGTTTTCAACCTTAAAAAGTATGATCACGTTTCCAACTTTCGCAAGATACTCAAGTGGCTCCCCATTCGACTTCGCAGGAACTCTCGGATATTGTGTCTGCTATTCAACCTCCTTCACAACCCTAAAACGCCATCCTATCTGCGGGAGCGTTTTTCCTACGCCCGACCTTCAGATGCGCCGTGCAGGTCGCATCTTAGAAACCTCCTTAAGTCCCCTCCCCACTCCACCGACTTTTACTCCTACTCCTTCACTGTGCACGCGGTGCGGTTGTGGAATTCACTTCCGCCTGACATTAGGGACTGCCAAACTGTTGCAGTTTTTAAAAGAAGAGTGAAAGAACACTATCTTTCCACTTCGTCATAGTTGCGTATATATTAATATTCTAGTGTTATTTATTTTAGAAGTATGTTTGTATGTATGTATGTATATTCTCATATTATTTGTTTTATTTTATTAAGTGAATTGTTTTTGATTTTATGTATTTTATTTTCTCTTTTACTCTTACACACGCTGTCTACATCTCTAAATCTACTATCCTATCGCAGGTATGCTGGAAGAGATTTCATTAGAAATAAGCATCACCTTTGTACCTATTTTTCTGTTATTTTCTTCTTGTCTGTTTATATAAGTGTGTACATAAATGGTTAAATAAATAAATAAATAAATAAACAGTCTCCTCGTGAGGGATGGGAAAGAGGAGATTGTTGCCCGTGGCGAATTTCTGCCGGAGTGGAGGAGTCGCTCCCGAGGGCTCTCTATCTGCGCTCTGCAGCTGCAGAGTGCAGGACTAGAGAGCAAGGTGGGGTAGACCGCGGGCCGTTTTATAGTCCGCGGTCTAGGGGTCTCCGCGGCGTGTACGTCGCGGTGCCTGAGGTGGGGAAGACCGTGGGTTGCTCCTCAACTTGCAGTCTAGGGGCATCCGCGGCGAGGTGCTTGAGCCACGGTGCCGGGTAGGTTAAGGTAGTTATAGGTTAGTTTAGGGACCCGGCCAGTACTCGACGACTGGCTCGGGAGAAGGCACGGCTCCCTGTCGTTTAGGGTGACGCAGGTGCTGTCGGGGCACGGCTGCTTCGGCAAGTACCTGTTCCGCATAGGCAGGGAGCCGGACGCTCGGTGCCACCATTGCGTCCATTGCGGGGAGGACATGGCGCAACACACGCTCGCCGAGTGTGTAGCTTGGGAGGAGCAGCGCCGTGTCCTCACAAATGAAGTAGGAGGCGATCTGTCGCTGCCGGCTGTAGTGCGGAGGATGGTCGGTAGCGCAGAGTCGTGGGACGCGGTGGTGTCCTTCTGCGAGGACGTGATGTCGCAGAAGGAAACTGCGGAACGGGAGAGGGAGATCTCGACTCCCTTCCCCGGCCGCAGAAGGCGCACCGGGCGCAGGAGAAGGGCGGACAACGCCCTTTTCCGGCCCCCATGAATGGGTCCAGGGGCGTGGGACTTGGGGAAGTCCTCGCCCCCTATTTGATGGACCCGAGGCGAAGGCGCGCGCGGGTGTCGGCGCGCGCCTCTGAGGCGATGCACGGGGTAGTTAAACACCTCACTACCCCGTGCAGGAGACGAGGCCCGGACAGACCGGCCAGCACTAGTGTGGGGCTGCGGAAGAATTTAGATTCCCGCGGCCCCGCGCGCAAGTGCGAGGAGACACCGGGGTGGTTTTAGCCGGTAAGAGTCCGGCACGCCCCTCCGCCTTTTCCCCAGGCGGAGGTAGTCCATGAGGATTTCCCCCCGTAAAAAAAAAAAAAAAGTTATTGGTTGGTTTAGGGAAAAAAAAATAAAAAATAATAATAAAAAAAAAATATTAGGTGAGTAGCATTAGTTTGTAGATACCGAGCAGCGGGCGGTATATCCTGCACCGGAGGCACCCGCGGGCCTCGGGAGGATCAAATGGAGGGTATTTCGCTCAAAAAGATCGGCCGCATCGCCTTGGGGAAGTGATGTGCGTACCACCCATTCGTAATATGGAAATGTCCGAAAATAAGAGAGATTTGTCGTGCGACCCGGCTGACGCCCGGCGCTCGCAGGTACCCGGGCCTGCGAGTGATAAATTGGTTTCCGACGGACGCGCAGGGGTAGGCGACCAGGCCCCTGTTGCTGATAATATTACTGGAAACAGTCATCTAAAAAATATTGACGCCCACCGCCCTGGGACCTCGAGGTGAAAGTACTCGCGTCATTGTATCAGTGGCGCGAGGAAGCGAGGGCGCGAGGCGAGGGACCGATGCAGCGACACATGGAGCTGCGTCGGTCTCAGCTTCGCGAGGTCCTGGTGGCGGAATGGCGGGACAGGCGTCACCATCGAGGCGGTCCGGCCGGTGCTCGAGCGTTGGCTTGGGAGGAGGCACGGCTCCCTGTCGTTTCGGGCGACGCAGGTGCTCTCGGGGCATGGTTGCTTCGGGAAGTACCTGTGTCGCATAAACAGGGAGCCGGACGCCCGGTGTCGCCACTGCGTCGACTGCCGGGAGGACACGGCGTGGCATACGCTAGCAGAGTGTGCCGCTTGGGAGGAGCCGCGCCGTGCCCTCATTTCAGAAGTAGGCAGTGACTTGTCGCTGCCGGCCGTAGTCGAATCGATGGTCGGCAGCGCCGAGTCCTGGGTCGCGGTGGTCTCCTTCTGCGAAACAGTCGTCTCGCAGAAGGAGGCTGCGGAAAGGGAGAGGGAGATCTCATCCACTCACCCGGCCCGCAGCAGGCGCACCGGGAGTCGGCGGAGGGCGGACAACGCCCTCTTCCAGCCCCCCTAAATGGGTCCAGGGGCGACGGACACAGGGACGTCCGTCGCTACCCACACACCAGGACCCGAGGTGGCGGCACGTAGTGTTCCACGCGCGCCCCTCTTAGGCGTCACGGGAGTCAAACACCTCACTCCCCCCCCCAGACCCGAAGAGGCCCGCAATGGCGGGCCGGCACCAGTCGGGGGTTGCGGAAGGATCGTACGTTCCCGCGACCCCCTTCGTAGGTGTGAGATGGAACACCGGGGTGGTTTTTAGTCAGTAAAAGTCTGACATACCCCGCTGCCCGCCCCAGGGCGGCGGACATCCATGAGGATTTTCCACCCCGGAAACAAAAAAAAAAAGGGTCTCCAGCCAGGGCTTAAAAAACTTATAAACTATAGGCGGACTACACGCTAAGGGCACCCCCTGTGGGGTACAGACCTCGGCTTAGGGCGTCGCTAGAGGAGGGCAGTAAGGAAGTGACCGACCCTTGACGCTTCAAAAGTGCCTGTGATTGGTTTATTTGAAATAAATGCTTTGAGTTTGAGTTTCGAGCTGGATATGAATTATTAATATGGGACGAATTTAAAATTACAGGCTCAGAGGCGGGGGCAGGACGCGGGCTGGCTCGACCAAGGGATATGGGCGATAGGGATATGGGCGTCGCGGCGGGCTTCGGCGGCGATAACGGAAGGAATGTACAATGTAACTGCTCCGCTCGTTTATAAAGTGCTCGTTAAATTGTGAAGTAGTTTGCCAGCAAATATATTCTACCTTTGTGCGGATTTTATTTGATTCCGTGCAGCTGTGACAAACACAAGCTTTTGTGTTTCTTTAATGTTTAAGAGAGTCCGCTCAGCTTGTGGGGTTTATTTTTCTTTTTAATCGCTTTTTGCTCTCGGCTTTTCTGAATTTGTATGGCCAATACGATAGTCAATTCGAAATCAATAAAATAAAAAAATTGCCGTGTCCTAAATTAAGAAAATAGATTTTCGTTAGGTATATTAGAAGGTAGGTACATAAATATTTCAATGCATAGAAACAAAATACTTATTACTTACTAATTTTATTCAAAGTAAAGTCTATCTAAAGCTGTACGTTCAAAGAACTCTGTAATAAATTATACTAAGTTTAGTAAGTTAACATGACATTGATGTTGTAACTTAGGGATCCAACAATGTTGAATTATTAAATCAGTAACTTAGGGATCCAACAATGTTGAATTATTAAATCAGTAACTTTTACATAAATTAATTAGATTCTACACGAGTAATCTTTAACGGGACCGTGGTAGCTAAGCGTGGGGGCTTTTTTTTTTTTTTTTGAGGATGGGAAATCATCAAATGACTTCTCCCGCTCTGGGTGGAGCGGAAGGGAGTGTCAGACTCTTACTGACTAAAACCCACCCATGTTCCTTCCTTGGCCCTTTATGTTCCGGGTCAGCGGTACCCCTTTTGGATGATCCCGCTTTCCAATCGTGGGGGCTTGGGTTTGAATTGCTACTGATAAGTAGCAGTCCGGAGATTGCAAGTTGGTGGTGTGATACCCCGGAATGTGTCTCGGAAAGTACTTTAAGCCGTTGGTCCTGCGCCTGATCTCTCTCCGGTCAGATTGCTGTCCAATCGGATCATGAGAGTGAGGGAAGAGAGCGTCCACCTGTATCTGTGCACACACTGGGGCACTATAAAATCTCCCGCGTCGATGGGTCTCCGCTGAGATTGATGGAGGCCGTATTTTGGCCGCCATGGCAAAAATTCCGTCTGGACGAGTATTGTTATTTCTACAAATCACAGTCGTAGTGGTTAAGCGATTGACTGCTGCGCTTCGTGTCGCGGGTTCGATTCCCGCACGGACCAAATATTTGTATAACCTGCAAGCAGTTGTTCCAGGTCTGGCTGTTTGTGTATGTGAGTTTAAATGTTTGTAAACGCACACACACACGATACGGGAGAAATTCCTAGTGTGGGGCAACGTTTAAAAAATAAAAAAAGAGAATATTATAGGCACACTATAGCGATTTGTATACCTATCTTTTTTAAACTAAAGAAAGAAATCAGGGCAATTATGTGAATGTGAAGGTTTTACAAATCAGTAATATCATCCCGGCGCCACTTACTTTGATCACAACCTAATTATGTAACCCATCGTTTGTTTGACCGACGGAATATGTAAACGTGCATATTTTATGAACACATAGTGCTGTTTAACAAAACAACTTGAACCAGCTTCAGCCTTTCACTCTCCCAATTTGTTTTGTTAACCAGATGACGATTTCCAAAGCGCACTACGAGAGACCTATCAAAAAGATTCATGCATATTTTATGTACAACCATACACGTAATACGAACAGTTTCATTGTAAAAAAAAATACGGGGCCATTCAAACCAACTTGCTGATATTAAGCCGTAAACATTGCCCGAGTCTTTTGTTTTGCTCTCATTGTGCCCGTTTTGCGTTCAATGTGTTTCTGAAATGCCCAACGGTATCCAAAAAACTGCCATAATTATCACGAGTGATATACATTTGGTATTCTTTTTTCCTGTTTATGGTTGGTTGTATTTGAAGTAGAAGTTTTGTTTATGGAAGAGAATTGTTGGATGAAAAGTAAAATTAAATAAATATTATTTTTTAAACAGATGATTACCTGCTTTAGAATCAATAATAATACGTACAACAAAGATTTTAAGATTATAATTATTATAAGATGGTTAGGTTACTTGAATAAACTGAAAAACTTTAACTCAAAGAGGCCCACCAACATTAATAATAACATAATCCGACGTGATCAGGTATATTTTATAAACCAGTTGTTAACTGAAGTCAAATAACTCTACCAAAACCGCTAATAAGAAAACTTTAAATTTCTTCAAAGATCTTTGAATCCTAATTCTAATTTATTCCCTAACTCTCTTAGACCAAAAATACTTTTTCAAGAACGAAAACAAAAATCTAGCCAGTACTTAATAGTAAAAAAATACGACCCAATTTAAATAAAATGTACCATAAACTTTCAGCTATCAATACTGTTTATATCTCTTACTGAACAAGTAACGATAACTCTGTAAGTTAAAAATGGGCGCGTGTTTCCGAAGGGCGTTTATTCGGGCGGAACATTCACGGTTCGCCACAACAATGTCGGCCATTTGCATTAGTGGTACACACAGCTACACATCCAGCTACAATTTTCAGTTTACACTGACCTCTCATTGTAAGGAAATCCTATACAATGCGAGATCAGCTTATACTGGAAATGTATAGCTTGATCTGTAGCCGTGCGTACCTGTCTCCTGTCGGACAAATAACTGCCTACGTATTATGTGGCCCTGATGCCCGTTGCTACGCCATTGTCTACCGAGTTACGGGGTTTTTGCAGGGAAAATATATCATAAAGGTTTTAAAATCGTAGTTGGAAACTGAGAGTAAATGATATGCATATACTACATATGTAAACTTTTAGTATAAAAACATTGCAACGACACAACTGAAAAAAATATTTGTCATCAAAATTGCTGTCTGAGAGCTTTCAGACGCAGACTTAACCACCTCGAATTCTAATTTTGAAGAAAGCATTTCAAGAGTTATTTTTAAATTCACAATTTATGGCTTTTCCATAATAAAACCAAATTGAATATTTAATTAAATTTTGTTTCGTTCCATTCATAATGAATTAATATAAGCATGAAAACGTTTTGCAATTCAGATGATACGTGATATTCTGTAAGCCAATATCATTTGTGGGTAGCTAATTAATTAAGGACGCACCAGTCTTCCGAGCGCATGTATTATATACTCACAATGACTACTGAATAAATTAATGTATGGCTATCTCCCATGAGATACAATATTCGTATCATGTTCTTTTAATTAAAAACTAGCCGTTAGCAAATATTTACACAAGCCAGCATGGTTTCGTAGCTAACTCGGAAAGTTAACAATTTTGAAGTCAACACGTCAGTCTATAGAACGGCCCGTAAAAAAAGACAGTTACACAAATACCCGGGGAGCGAGTTGTTTGGAAACCAAATTCCCTTTGAATAATTCAACTTCAATAAGAAATTCTAGGTTCGAATTGTAACGTTAAGCCATTCGGTTGCACGCAAACCAGCGCGAGCAAACGCGCGTCAATTAGTCTTGCTCGACCGATTGATCTTTTGCCGTAGAATTATTTGTGAAAAGAAAATAAAGCTCACTTTAAGCTATGGCAGCCTAAATTATAGAAATCGTGAGATTATATTTTATTAATGAAACGGGCTAGTAAATAATTAATGTTACACTCTGAACACATTAATCAAATCGCCTTTATATTATTAATTCTTCAACATAAAAGAAAGCTCATAAAAATTCAAGGATTTGAAAAATGGCTGAACAACGAGATTCTTAGGAAAATAAAAACTATATTATTTTCTGTATAATGTAGGTAGATGATCTGTGGTTCCATAGGGAAGCGTTCTGAGAGCTGATTAGGCACCAACGTATAAAACTCTTTTTTTTTCTGGGCGGTTGAACTAGTGATGGCAATGCATTGTACGATTTTTTAAACCTTATCTTATCATTATGATCTTGCCAACGAAAGGTCAAATTAATCGTAGCTTAGGACCATACCCTAATAAAATTGAATTCGTTTTTACACGCAATTTCGTGTAGGATGTAATATGAAAAGTTTTTATTAAATTTGATAAGCCATACAATATTATAATACAATATCCAATTAACAAATTACAATGAGTCTAAAAGACAATTTAAAATAATGAACCAATTAACTTGCCAATTCATTTCTGGTCAGCAAAGCAAAGTTTTAATATGGTATGGTTTTTAATATGGAATGGTTTGCGTCAGGCGGTTATCTGTACGGCTGGGTGCACACAAAAGCTATGAAATCCCTCGTTAGCATTAACCGTGTTGGAACTCAGCCACTGACGCGCTGCAAGTTGCAGGCAGCACGTGCAACCTAACTTAATAAGTTAGCTCAAGTAATGAACATACCCCGTCTAATTATGAATGTAGGTAGGAATATTTTCGAATTCAGTTACCACAGTTTGCCTGTCACTTTGTGACGCAAGGAAAACGGCGATGGAGTTACGTTCATAATTTTAATTAAATATTTTGAAACCGACTTCTTTGTCTGTAGCATTTTATATACTTACCAGTAATTTTTAATTTAATTGTTGGTCTGCGTAATTTTCCAAAACATTTTGTGTAAAAACAATGTTGAACGTAACACACTAACGATCACGATCCGAATAACTTTGAAGGATACTGCTAATCCATTGCTTCATATGTTCGAAAAATGTGTCTGCTCAACAACGTAAATAACGCAATGAATGTTGTTGAACTGTCAAAATGAAAACCATAGCTACTGTTAGTGTTACGTAACTACCCGCAGGTCGCAAAAAACACTTTTGATGAAATTGACATCTTTTCCTGGCTATTGTTGATTTATATGTTGTCTCGTTTTCTTCTGTACCTTATATTTTCGGTACAAAATTTGATTTTAGAGTTTTTCGTTTTTAGCTTTTTTTGTAAAGTTTTCTGCCCCTGTTCATTAATTTGTTCCTGTTCTTTGGTAACAGTAATGACCATGTTCTTATATAGGAATTCCTGAAGACATTGATACCATACGTAAGGTTTGTTATGAGGATAGATGATCGATGTTATAAGTTGAGCTGCACGATTACTGACAATTGCGTGCACTGACTGGACAGGTCCACTCAATCTGTGTGGTTCTTTCCTCAAAAGACCATTGCAGACACCGATCTACATAGCCTTCACATGATCTGACCAAGATTTTGTCTGGACTTTAAAAGAGACTGTGACCTCTGAGTTTGTTTCGACCTTTCTTCTCAGAGTAGTCAGATAGGAACCGCCGACCTCATCTAGTTTAAAAAAAAATATGATTGACGTGTCAAAGTGTTTGTTCAAACCTACTTACAGAAATAAAATCATTTAATCATTTAACGATGCCATCAACTTGTGTGATTGCAATACATAAAGGTACCAATCAGCTGTGACTGATGTTTCCACATCGCCTAAGCACTGTGTGGCTGTGAGCATCGGTATTACCTAATGGATAGACACACGGTTACAATGGCCGGATGAAAGTACCACGCCAGCTTTTAATTGGAGATAAAGTTTTAATTTTTGATATCGTTATTTCATCATCTGCCTAGCCTTTTCCCAACTAGGTATGTTGGGGTCGGCTTCCAGTCTAACCGGATGCAGCTGAATACCAGTATTTTACATGGAGCGACTGCCTATCTGACCTCCACAACCCAGTTACTGGGTAATACAATACCCCTTGGTAAGACTGGTTGTCAGACTTTTTTGATATCGTTATTTATTTATATTTATTTATTTATTTTATTTTATATGAAACAACATCCACACAAGGTCTTCAGGTCCCGAACTAGGCAGAGCCTGTACTACGGTAACCTGATGACTGATATACATACTTATATAGGTACATATGCACACCCAGACACAGGTCAAACAGACATGTTCATGCACACAAATGTTTGACTTGTCCGGGGATCAAACCCGGGACCAGCGGCTCAGAAGGCAGGGTCCCTACCAACTGCGCCAACCGGTCAGTCAATGAATGGTCAGTTATGAGTTATTTATGGCGACTTATGGATGTAGTTAGAAAGTACCTTTGGGTGAAGTTAGACGGTCGAGGTCTGCATTATTGAAAAAACCTTCCCTGTTTATATTAATAAAATGAATTTATCTATGAACGAAACAAGGTTCTATCAATAACTGAGTGACATATGATACGGCTGGTACTTAAGTACACGGTGGTCCGCAACTCGCAAGCCACGAGAACAAAGACGCACATGTATTGAGATCTGACACGGCAGCTATATATAAATGATGACTTGTCTGACATAACCCATAGTGTTTTATACATAGTAGGTATATTGAGATGTAGGCAGCGTTGGTTATGTAGGGTTGGTATTTTGACGAATTTCGAAAGGGAGAACATAATAGAATATGTGACATAGCAGTTACTATATTTTGTCGCGTTTGGTTAGACTGAAAGGCGAACTCAACACATTTGGGGAGGACTAGTATACGATACTCTCGAGTTTCACTCGGTAGTAGATCAATAGATATTTTACTGAATATCTGAAATGCTTGCAATATTTTGCTATCTTGTAAACAAAGCCTTTGATTGATTCATATAATTTGTCATGCTTGTTTAACGCGACCAAGTCAAAAGGTTATTTGTAATGTAAATCTGTGTTGTGTAAATTTGATTAAATCTTTAGGGAAATTGTTACCGATTTCGATGATTGCTATTTTCTGGCATTGTTGAACAAAATTATTGTAACCGAATCATATTGTAAGTAGCATTAAAGTATCAACAAATAATTTACATGAGAAACGAATCGTAAAAGCGGCATTTAAGTACCAACAAATAATTTACATGAGAATTTTAGAAACGAATCGTAAATATGGCAAACTTCTATTCAAAATTATACTATACATGTAGCAGTATTCTTGAATAAACGTCAATGTACATAGACCGCCAAATGTTTACTCGAAGACTGTTCAGGTTCCATATTACCTACTGGCATGGAACCTACACGGTTGTTAAGTTAACCGCCTTACTAACAGAATTACCTTCAAATATTTAGTTGGGAATTTTCTGGTACAGTATTCATGGTAGGTACAGCTTTCATATTTCTCGAACCGCAACATTGTATGTAGATTTAGGAACAGCTTTACACAATGTTATTATAGTAATTAAATAGTGGTTAGCTTTTCAACTCTTAATATGATCGCCGAGAAAGTATTTAAATTTTTAAATAAATAAGATGTTCTTAATTAAATAACATAATAGGTTAGGTACCAATTCCTTCAGCTGTTCTTACCTATAGATGTAGGAGGTAATTGAGTAGGAAGCTTTATATTTTCTTTATTGTGAGTCGAAACAGGAGTGAGTAGGAGGTTTTAGTTTATTTTTGATTTAAGAGTAATTGGAAATCTAGTTATTGATTTTTTTTTGTCAGGTCGATCATAAGCTAACTTGATTGTGTTTATTACGTTACTATTTTTTTTAAAATAATTTGCAAGTTTAAGTTGTATCCTGAATTTTATTTGCCCTACCATCCCTCCCACATAGATTTCTCTCGAAGAAGCTAGGAGCGTGATTCGCCATGTTAGCTATGCAGACGCGGTAATTTGATTTGGATGACTGACCATTCCCTACCGGCTTCTATTGAGGTAGTAGAATTTGTTTAAGACGCGTCATCTATTAGTTCATCATAACCTTGAATTATTATTTTTAGACTAGAAACAACACTATTTTTACAAAATGATGGTCGTAAATTCAACTCTTTATCCCATCCCTGAGTGTTTTCTGACGTAACAAGGAAACTGTTATAAATTCAATTCATTTTACTTTTAAAAGAAAACGACCGTAAAAAATAAGTAATTTTATATTCTATAAAGAAAAGGTAATTGAAGGAACCATAAAGATGGTCTTAGTAATTGCAAGTAGCCATATAATTTGATTTAGGAACATTTTTTATCTGTGGTTCTGACGGAATGGAATTATTTGAACAGTTCCTTACGTTTTTTATTAGGAGAGATGGTTTAATGAAAATTTGAAGTATCGCCGCTTGCTTTTGTAGGTCAGACCAAAAAAAATCAGTCTAGGATTTTCATTAATTCTTTCGTTTGAATACACGCCTAAATTATTATTTTTATCAATTGGCTCGCTTCATGTCAGGTTTATTTATGGTTCTTATACTTATCTTAATAATTTACGGCGGTCCATACGATCTCGGGGCTCGTATACCTAACACGGTTTAGTCCATTAAAATTGTGCCCTTGACAACGTAACAACATTACTTTTTGATGTAAGTAACCTATAATTTAATAACGTAGAAGCAAGCGAAAGTAAGAACGCGACAAGGAACAACGACGAAAATAATGAGCCAAGTACCTTTAAAAGGAATACAATAGGATATAATTCTCTTTATTATGTACCTACACCATAAAAATTACAGACAATTGTAGGAAACTTTTTAACATTACGGAGAGGAACAACATACAATTTAAATCAAGGAAATCATTTCATAAATTAGTTCATTCTAGGTTAGTGCAATTCAACTCTTTTGTTTTCAATTGAATCATACCTAACATCGCAGTTACCCTAAAACAATCCGGGCAATTGAATGAAATTGAATTGAAACACAAATATTTCTACCATTCTATGCCCCTACCGTGCTGGACTGATCCAAGGAAAATCAATTTTGAATGAAATTGAACGAACTCTCTAAAGAAATATCATGTATTTTCTTTCATAAAAGAGTAAAGTAGTCTGTCTTCAAGTATTTTAGTGGTTAAAGCTAATGGAAAAATCTTCCAGTGTTTAAACTTGCCTTGGACTTGTGGGAGTCTCGGTTAAAAATATGTGCGCTTCAGACGCCTAAAATAATCCGAAGAAAGGTCATTAGCATTATAATGACATTTAATCATTTGCTTACAGCCCACTTGTGCCTTGTTATATTTACTTACTATAATTATGATTTATGTTGCGTAAAATGACAAGAAAGATGAACGGGGCAATTTTAAGTTGAGTGAGTTTCTTCGTAGGAGGGAGTTAACCGGAGTTAAATTTAAAACCACGTCACATTAGGTTAACATTGAGGTCAACTCATGGATGTACCTATTTTAGTTATAGCCACATGATATCTTTATTCATGAATAAAATACAATACAAAATAATCTGTAACTAAATTTATTACTACAGTCAAATCATTGATTAAGTAACTAATAAAATAAGCTCATTTATTCATCGCTATTTATTGCAATCGACGTCTTGTCAGTTGTCGGTCGCATACACACCAGTGTTGTCTAGGTAGGGTTGCTCCATCGTCAAAGCCGAGTAACTTGGCTATTGGTTTAAATTTATGCCTTGTGCCGTGAATGCACATGCTAGTGGCATGGATTATTGAGATGATGATTCTTGGTCTTAGCCAACCCGTCACTATGCAAAAGGACTTATTCCAGCGGTCAGCGATTGCAACTCCAAGATGTTTTACGAAGGTAGACATTTGTGGAGCGAAGACTCAATAGAATAGAATAGAATAACAAGGAATAATCAAAGGATGTAACAAGAGAAGTGAATGTAGTATGTCGCATTTCACAAGCGTTTCAATATTTCCTTATTTTTTCTTGTTCGGCGGATTTTAGTAAAGAGGCGACGGGGCGTGGAATATAAGAAGGAGCGTCAGTGTCTACGACACGGATATGAAATAGCGCCTCCCTCTGAGCATTCTAAACGCCCTGGCAAGAAAGGTCACCGCGTAGTCCGCACTCCGCAGTCTCATTCGGAGATGATGGGTTCTTTGACTACGTTACCCCATGCAAGTTGACATAAGTCACAGAATAAATATCTAATTTAATTATAACGACGTGTTATTAGACCACCTTTTTTACACCACAGATCATGATCAACGTTGAATTCATTGCAACCATCACATTATTTTGGCATAGATAATCTGTGGTAAAGTAATGCAAGCGCGTCTCTGAACTCTAATGGGGAGATGTAACGATATTTGGTAGTCTCGACACTCAAAATCGGTTGTTACCGGTATTTTAGGTAGGTACCGGTAGGTAACAACCGATAAATTTGAGTGACGAGACTACCAAATATCGTTACATCTGGATTGTTAAGACTTAGCAACCAAAAACGATTGCTAACTATGTCGAGACTGCAGGGCCTGGGCATTTGTCTAGGGCTATGAGTCGACTTCACATAAGAGCTTGTATTTGGCTCCATGGTACCAAATTATTATTTAAATGTATTGTTAATTAATTATAGTCAAAGTCAAAGCATTTATTTCAAATAGGTACAAAAAAGGCACTTTTGAACGTAAACATTTACATTTAAATAGAATTGACTCTAGTCGCCCCTTCCAAAAGGTAGATTCGTATGGAGAAGAATGGGCAAGAAACTCCACCGTTACTCTTTTAAAATGTGTTACAATATTTTGTATACATTCATTATATAATTATATGTGAAGACGATGCACCTATAATAAAAATTACCCTACCAAAATAGGTAAAAAGAATTTAATAAACGTAGCAATGATAAATAAGTTAATTAAGTGATAGATACATGGTGTCCACATATTTACAAACATTGTAAAGTATACGATTTCCCAAAATATGTAAACAAGTAATAGTTCAGTGCGTGAGTTATGCTACTGCAATCCTGAAATGCAGGTTTCTCCAAATCGTAACAAGTAATCTTTCCAATTTTCTAATGTGGTACTGTCTGGGCCTCCACCGCCGCCGTGTAATTTCCTCGCAACTAAAGACGCGTGAATTTTTTCTGACATAGTCATTTATTTTTTTCTGTTGTAGGAGTTACGGAGAGAGTGGTCTGCTTTGATAGCCTCGGTTATAAGCAATGATGTTATATATATAACCTCATTGGTTATAAGCATATCAAATTTATCTTCAGCCCATACATTTTGGCGTCGGTCAAGTAATCTTGTTACATGTTTTGTTTGTTTAATATTCTTTTCTCTTTGTAGTATAACGGCAATGTAAATCATAAGGCGTTCAGAAGGATAGTCTGATTTAACAAGATGTTCTATTTCTTCGGCTAATTTGTGAATGAATTTTCTACTTACAGTGTTAGAGGGAAGGTCATAGTTTCCCATGAAGAGTGCACACTTTTTCCCATAGTTTTTGCTATATGTCTGTCTTCGATCCTATTCTATTAAAAAACTTAGATCAAAAAGCATCTTCTAGGCATGCATAGTATTTGATGAGGTTTCGCTTTGACATGTCAAATGTCTTGGGTATTCATTTTTTTATTTAATACATAATTAATTTAGCTATAATATAGAAATAATATAAAATATGGTAGGTAATAAAATAATATTAATTCTCTATTTCTTTCTTCTCTTTCTTTTTTTTAAAAAAACGTTGCCCCACACTAGGAATTTCTCGTGTATCGTGGGTGCGTTTACAAACATTTAAACTCACATACACAAACAGCCAGACCCGGAACAACTACTTGCAGGTCATACAAATATTTGTTCCGTGCGGGAATTGAACCCGCGACACGCAACGCAGCAGTCAATCCCTTAACCACTGCGCCAACCGTGCCGCGCCAATTAAATTTTTTTTTTTGTTGTTGACGTCTTGTAGATAATCAACTTCATTTAATGAAGTGACGCACTTAGGCCAATATTTCTGATAAATTGGAATCACAGTAAAACATTTTAAAGGTGGGGATGAAAAAAGGATATGGCCAAACTGTGTGGGTCTGCTTCAGCTACGAGAACCTAACATGTGATCTGAAACGAAAAGGATTTGCTCTTTGCTTTAAAACTAATTTAAAATGGCTAATTACAAAAGGCGAAAGAGAAGGCAAGTTTAGTTACAAGTTAATAATAGCTTGCAAACTTGTACAATGTTCTGGGACGGGCGATAGGGAACGGTACATACATCGTTAACTCTAAACTAACGTTGAGATGGGAAGTTTTATACCCCTTTGAATGGTAGGCTAGGAACACTGAAAGTATATTCAATGTTAGCGTTAGGTGTTTATGATTGTCAGGGTTAATTGAAGTTTTCTGAGAGGAAACTTAGTTAACCTAAAAAGATCCTTGCAGACTGGAGACATATTATTCCGCTATAAATCTTTAACTATAGCATCTATATTATTCTTTGCTTTAACTAACTAAACGAGAAAAAGTAAATCAAATAAAATCGCATTACATATTTATTTAAGTACCGTCAAATGGGGTTACTTTGATACTACGGGGTTACTTTGATAATAACTTTCGATTTATGATAAATTTCTTTTTATAATATCTACAACACCAGTTAAAAAATAAACTATCAGTACTTGGCACTACTGATAGTTTCTTTGTATTATAGCGTTGTAGTTATTATAAAATTAAGTTTTTCATAAGCCTAAAGTTGTTATCAAAGTAACCCCGTAGTATCAAAGTAACCCCATTTGACCGTACATAATAATATGAGACAACATCCACACAAGGTCTTCAGGTCCCAAACTAGTCAGAACTTGTACTACGGTAACCTGATGACTGATATACATACTGATATACACACACCCAGACACAGGTCAAACAGACATGTTCATGCACACAAATGTTTGACTTGTCCGGGGATCGAACCCGGGACCAGCGGCTCAGAAGGCAAGGTCGCTACCAACTGCACCAACCGGTCAGTCATATTGTATATGTAATTTTTTTTTATTTTAAGTTGGTATATTTAATATTCTAGTTCAAGACGTCACAAAACCAAATTCTTCTTGTCACACACTATTGTCTACATTACTTTTTCATTTCTCCTTTCGCAGGTCTGCTGGAAGAAATTTCTTAAGAAATAAGCAGTACCTTTGTACTCAATAGTAATATGTCGTATCTGTATCTGTTTTACTGTGTTTACTTAGATAATAAAATAAATAAATAAAAATAAAATAATTAAGCGAGTTCTACAATTACAAAGATTGTGGGTTAATTAATAACCGTGTATGTATTGAGCTGGTAAGCCTTTATATAAATAATTTCACGTGTCTAATTTAGCTCTATGTGTGCATCAAGAAATATAAATAAAGCTGCAATGGGCGAGCCAATTCCATGTGAAATTAATTATCTATGAAACCTACAAAATTGAATTGGCCGAATGTGGTTATCAATGTATTTATAACACTAATAAAAGTTTATTTCCATTGCGAATAGTAGATAATTATAAATTCAAAACACGTTCATGGCCTGCAAAAATAGCTTTTAGAGATACAATTATTAAGTTTGATATTATAGGGCGGTCGATAATATTTACGTTGGAATTTCGAAAGATCCTAATTTGAATAATATGCAGATTTTGAATTTAGTGACCCGTGCTCACTGAATTGGATTGAGTTAACAGTTTCTTAGAGATTTTTATACCTAGGAAAGAAATAATAAAACTAGAAACAAATAGGAATTTAATAACGCTTTAACGATTTAATAAAAGCTTTAAGAACTTATTTTTATACATTGTATTGTTGTATACACATATATCAAACATAATATCATATATGAATATTATAATGTTATAAATTAAAGTCGCTTTCCGTGTCTGTTTGTGTGACTGCGTTGTTCTTCTAAACTAAACGGAAACGTAAACGGAAGGTTTATGTGTAAAAAAATAAAACTTAAAACTAATATAAGAAATCTATTTTGTAAAGTTGTTAAAACTGTGCGAAGCAGGGGCGGGTCACTAGTTATTTTTATGTAACTGAACTTTATTTATGTCTGAAGTACACAATTACACGCACGTCACTTGACACAACAGTTTCATTCAAAAACCATCTTAAGACAGCATCTGTCTGGCGGGGAAATGAATAATGAATATTTTGTCGCAGTCAGTCACTGTATGTTTTTAAATAATTTCACTTTTTTATTTTTATTTTGGACTTCGTGTTTGATGAACAGTTGCCAAATGCTAGTAATTCTTTCTTCCTTTTGTGGATACTTTGGTGCTTCACACTCATACTGCAGTAATTTCAGCGGCTAGATTTATTAACGCGTGAATGTCTCTTCTTTCTTATGCGGAAAAGCTCCTACAGAGACCGAGGTAGTAAATAATTACTTTAATGACGACATTAAAGTAATTATTTACTACCTCTGTATACAATAGCTCAAATTCACACATTTCACCCTCTTCCCTTCGTCATACATTATAAATGGGGTATTCATAAATCACCCTTGGAATATGATCCATAAATTCTGAGCCAGGAATTTCCTAACCGGTACCTCATAACATTAGGTTCATAGATACTCGTATTATATTATAATATTCATCATAATATATATTCAGACATTCATCCCTAACGTATTAATTAATTAATTAATATTCTCTTATTAAACATTCCTCTAAATGTTTTCTCTATTGGGTTGGGATCGGTTCCCAGAGTCTTCTGCCATCTTAATTTTTTAATTTTAATTAACCTATTTTGTCCCACTGTTCAAAGGTCTCCCCCATAATTTTTCAAGATTTCTTTATGTCCGATAAGGTACGACACCATATGTCATGCTAGCGTTTCTTAGGCCTGCCTCGGTGACGATTATCACAACCAAATGATTGTAAATGGAATGGCAGATTTTGTTTCTCCATATTGTGACCGACGCGACGCTTAGGTATTGGGCGTCTCGATGTGTAAAGAATGCTCACCCATCCACACCCTGATCGCGGCAAGTGCAAGCGGCTGTGTAGCCCTTTCAATGTTTAACTTGTCTAGACAAATGAAATTCGTCTTTTGTCATTTGACGTTGTATACACAACATTACCAAACGGGAGTCGGAAGATTGAGCACCACAATTTTGTCTCAATTTTTGTCTAGACCTTGCTATATTTGTTTATTTCGTGTTTCCTCAGCTTACTTGGGTTTTTATAATGTTTTCGGCTTGTAACAAAACGTGATGGATGTGCGTTGTAGTAATAAAAAATGCCGTCATTTCATGACGCTTGAATTATGGCTATACCAAACGAACGTAACCAAGCGTGATATGCGTCATAAAATTTCATACAATATCATGGTTTGTGCCTCACTTCACACAGAGGTGAATCCTTACAAAATATCAGTCGATCGTAAATAATTGGGCTTGTTTCGAGCGATGGAAATTACGCTTGCCTGAACCCAAAACTCAAACTCATTTATTTCAATCATATCATTTACAGCCACTCTTGAATTGTCAAGTTGTCGGTCACAAATAATAAGCTATTTGTCAATTCAAAAGCGTTCCTATGGAGAAGATTGGACCAGAAACTCCACGGATACTTTTAAATCACATTGTTAAAAAAATTGGTTAAATAATTAATGATCCTTCCATTTTTTCTGCAGAAGACATGATAGCTTTTAAAATTCCGTGTAATGAAAAACGTGTAATTTATCTCCCAATATGAATTCTATAGAGCTGGGACATTTTAACACAATTTTGACACTCTGATAAAGTTTAATTCTGTTTGCTTTGTGTTCATGTGAAATGGAACGTCGTTCTGCGGTAAGTATATTGTGTATTTTGTTTTTGTGCTTCAGCTTACGGAATTAATTTTAGAGTTTTCCGGCTTTAGTAAAGGCAGCTTAACAAAGAGGCGGGTAGTTTTTATATACAATATAATATTGTGAGATTTTACGAGGGGATCTCAATGGAAGGGGTAGACCATTTTTATGACAGTAAAGGATACATTTTGATGGGCATGAGAAAATTCTGAATAAATAGGTACAAGCTTAATTTTTTTAAAGATATATATATATATTTAGTTTTATTTTTTTGCCGTTTAGAATTTTATCATAATACGATAAAACTGTAGTTAAATGAATTTTCACTCCTCTTGCTCAAAAAGACCGTCATTGTGGCGTACCAGAGCGAATAAAAAATAGCAATTCTTCCTCTAGGGGAAAAAGTTTATTTTTTTATTTTTGTGTGTCAAATGACAATGAGCCTACAAAAACGAAAAAGTCTTTAGTCATAAGTAGAATAATCATGAATATAGACTCGACTTATTACTGTTTCATAAAAAAAGAACTTCATTTTATTTTTGAAAATGGAACTAAAATCGGCGATCTCTTTGGTAGAATGCATGCAATGCGTTGCGGCTGCAGAAGAAAAAACAAAAAAAGACATTGGCGTGAAATCTTTATAATTTTTCTCTAATTGCAAATTGAATTGGTAGTAACCGTAATTAATTTTACAATAGTGAAAATGTCATCATCTAGTGAGAATGGAGACACTAATTTGCAAATAGAAGAGAAAGGAAAAGAAATAATTTTAATAAAATAAACTATATATTTCATAATAAACTACATATTTCATAATAAACTACATATTTCATATTTATTTATTTATTAAAACTTTATGCACAAGTAAAAAAATAATACTGTACAAAGGCGGACTTAATGCCTGAGGCATTTTCTACCAGCCAACCTTAGGGTGATGCAGAGATATACCATGGCAGGTGCAACATACGGGATAGATAGCTCGGAAATGACTATAAAATACAAGAATAAATACTACTATATAGATACATAGATACATACATATAAACAAAATAAACCTTGGTCAGGAGAAATAACGATCGGTAGAGGAGAAAACAAATCCAGCAACTCAGCGCTGGGATGTTTCAGCCAACTTCTGACGGATATATTCACGTGCCTTCACTTTAAAAGATAACCGACTGGTTGCTGTCCTGATTTTCAGAGGGAGCGCATTCCAAAGAAAAACCGCCTGGACAAAGAAAGAAGAATGAATGAAACCAGAACGGTGAGAAGGACATCGTAGAAGACATCATCATATTGTATTGGATTGTTTTATTTTCTCGCAATCGTAGTGAAAAGTAGAGCGTAACACAGGGCGCTAAAAACCCATTAAAACTCGGTTTCTATTTACTCCCTCGCTAAAGCTCGGGAGTAAAACTACCTCGTATATAATGGGTCATTTTAGCTCCTTGTATATATAACAATCTACTATTGTGCTAATGTATAATGTAAGTACAAAACTTACGGTACGGTGGCAGTTCGCGGTGCGATGTGCTGTGCTGGTAGGTACATAATATCAGAGCCCTTACCTGAAACAACAATAATTTTAGAGATTAAAGAATGTTGAACTTTATTAGTCAGAGAAATTATTTTTCAAGCAAATGACACCCTTCGTCCATTTGCCGTATTATAGCCATTTCATGCAACTGTCGATGAATTACAGTTCTGGTTTGAATATACGGACATTTGAAGTTGGTAGTCAATTTGGTTATCAATTAATTTCCCTGACTTTACATGATTTAACAGCTAAATATTTTTGTAGATACCTACTATTGCCTTCCTAAAACTAAAAGTCTCCGTGAGGGATTACTCCTAAAAATTAAAATCTCCCCATTCACGCTGAAATGTGGAGGTACTTAGGTACTATAGCTCCTCAGGGAAATACAGGAGTAAGTAATTTAAATTATTTTTCAACAAAACCTTATTTTCCAACCTTCTTGAACAAAAAATAAATTTACATCGTTTCCTATCGCATTAAAAACATTCTATAAACCCCGAAACTTCTAAAACTAGCAATGAAATTCCAAATTCAAAGTTTTCGGAATGACAGTTGTTAGACATTGTATTAATTAAAACCTAATTTCGTTACGAAAGCCAGACGTGCTCAGCCTAACCAGAGAAATGATAAAGGAAATTTAATAAGAGATAGGCAGCATCCTTGTTCCATTCGTGGGTAGTTAGTTAGCGAACCCCAAAGTGCTGGTTCTTTGTTCCGGTTGAAAATGAATAGCATAATAGATGAAAGTGAATTCGTGTGTTAATAAGTATCAGAATACAAACCTTGAAGTGTGATCTATAAGCAAAGTATGTAGTAAGTAGGTTGTGACTAAATCTTGTGAAATTATCCTGTGAATTTGATAAAATTGATGTGTGTAAATTATAATATTGGTACAAGTTGTACGTAATTTAAATGATTGAAAACCATTGTACTCATAATTTTATTATGAACAGCTTTTAATATGGAACCAACATGGAAATGACAGAAAAAAATCAATGTTCCCTACATTTGGTCGAGATGTCCTAACGTAGTAACAGTAATATTTAATTGCATAAAACATGGTATATATAGTTGTTTTAAAATACATTATAGAACATACATGTTTAGCTTATATCATAGCATGCAACTATTATTATCGGTTACATTTATGAATGTTTCCCGTCAATAAATTCATGAATGCTGTTTAAATTATTAGTTTTTAATCATTAATGTAGTCTTGTTGTAAACAATCTAAGATCTAAAGTTTTTGAATCACTTGGAATTTTATTATACATCCGAACATAGGCTAAACAGCTTGTTATCTTTAGCCAGTCTTCGCAAGTCACATAACAGAAGCCTGTGAGGATCTCGCCGGTTTCGAGGATATACATCCTCTGCCTTTTTAAACAAGTCTTTATGCTTCATAACAAACATGCATACTTCATAGATATAGAGAGGGTAGCGGTAATAAACCAAGTTCTTTAAATATTGGCATGCAAGATGCATCTGGTTGCAGCCCATAAATCGCACGGATATACTTTTTTTGCCGCAAATACCCTATTTCTATCGTTACTATGACCGCAAATTATAATTGTGTAAAGCTCTTTAATTTTTGCGAGTTCATTGTTGGTCTTATAGTATAACTCGTTCATATTAATGAGTATATTCTTATAACGCCAACGCCAACGTCGCCAACGTCGTTTTCAGTTATTTCAATTACACTTGGTTTGTTCAACTGGCTGGCTTTTACCTTGGCCAGACGCTAAGCATTGCCATACAACGTGGCAATGCCGCCAGTCTCTTGGGTACATTACCAGTCGAAAGCGATGCAGAGGAATTATCGACGCCATATTTTAGTTTGTTAAAAGTTCAAGTTAGGTTAGGTTATTATATTTTAATTTTAATAGTTGGTTAGCTAATTTAGCGTAAGAAGTTTATCCAGTGTATATATAATAATAATAAATAATTTTTTATTTTCTGAAAAAACACATTTAAGGTTCACATAAACAATTTCCCAACTAAAATGAACTATACAGAAAAAAGTGTATCGTTGGTGTCTGTACTAATGAATTAAATCATTGTATCACAGACACCAGCGCCTTCCAAGATAGGTTACATAATAATTATATAAAAAATTCGAACGTGCTATATAGTGAACTCGTAAAAAAATATATGGTAATAAAATAAACAGTAAAAGTAATTTAAAAATAATAAAATCAATTAATATTATAAACTAAAATTAAATTAAAATTAAGCTACTTATTTACTTAAGTTAATATTTGTCCGTGTGCGTGCAAGAGGGTGCACAGGTGAGTGATTCTGCATGTATGAGTGTATGTGTGAGTGTATGAGAGAGTGGAATGTTAGTGTGTGAGTGAGTGTATGTATGCGTCTGTTTTTGAGATACATCTATTGGATTGGTTTGAGAAGATCTTCAGTCTCCCGGTAATTTAATTTTAGTAAGAGGATTTGTAATTCTTTTTTGCACTTGTTTTTTTGGTAAGTTATGTATATTCTTAACATCTTTAATAAATAATTACACCTTGTATACTTTGATAGTTAAACCTGACATTTCATATGAGACCTCTAAACACACTTTAATGAGTTATAAAATGAATTAAAATATACCTATAGATAGCGTATATTACTTTGTCATAATCATCAAAAAAATAATCATGATGGGGTCCGAGTGCCCACTTAGTTTTTCGAGACATCGTCAAGCGGTTGGTCGACTCTTCACGGGACCAGAGGGCTGGCCTATTTTTTGGCACTTGTCCTGTTGACAGCGATGCGGACGAATTTCTGAATAACTAACTTACTATTTATACAAATTATATTAAAAACAGGAAGTATCCTAGGTTCTGTTAAAACCTATTCGAGAGCCGCCTGGCTCTGTATCGAATTATCGATGCTCAAGTGTGCCTACAGTAAAAGTTAATGTCACCCATAAAACCAGAGTGACAAACAGTTGTAAACATTGAGACAATAAAATAAGTAGGTTAATAGCTTGAATGGGATGCAGGTCTAATGCTATACACGAGGAAAAGTAAACAGGTAAAGTGATACCTACCTAAGAAAATGTATAAGTTAAAAAATATCGCCGGAACTAAGTTACACACACACACACATCTTGTTGTTACAACTTGTTTTTATATTCATGTAATTTGTTCAAATATAATTGTGCTTTTGTGTGTTGTGCTACGTCTTTTGTGTGCACTGAATAAATGGTTTATCTATCTATCTACCACAGGATAGCCCAATTGAGCCGCCGACAACCTCATAGGTTTACCTACGAGAGAGACCAAATAAATAATTAATTATATTAATTTGTTAATAGTTTTAGTTAGTTTAGGTTATTATATTTTATATTTTTGTTTGGTTAGTAATACAAATACAACAAAATGTATTATGAAGCTATTATAGTGTTTCATAGCCCAATAAATACTAAGTATTAACTGACTTGAACGGAGGAGGCCAGACACCTTTTTTCCAAAGTCAAAGAATATCGAATTGCGCTAAGATTAATAAGCAGGTAGGTAGTTTCTCAAGAGCTTTCACTGGAAAAGTACAAGATTGTGTATTCAGTTTCGAAGGCACTATCAATTCAAAAGACGCTTACATGGATACCAGATTATTATTATTATTATTTACTCTGAAGACGATTTGAAAAGCCACTTTTACATACTGTACAAAGTGAACAAGTATTACAGAAAATGAAATAATGAGCGAGATTTTTTTCCCTAAATAAAGGTATTCTTAAAATATACTACCAGGTTATTCAAAACAACCACTATAGAAGCCTCGTTAGTTCAGCGTCAGTTAATGCAAGTAATGATAATGTTGAAAATGATATTTCCTACTTATATTCTCAACGAAAATGCTTGAGGAAATACGGTAAGCTTCAGATAAGGGACATTGGCCACTTTTTACGTCGGTCTACAGGGATATGGATGAAATATACCTTCTATGTTACACGAACCAACTCGCCTGGGAACAGGAAAATTCGAAATTAATATATGTATTATGATCCTATATCTAACGAGGGAATGTCGTGAGAATTCAAGTTCCAGTAAAGTTCAGTGAACAATGGTTTTGGGAGTATAGGGTCTAATATATCAGCAGTTCTTACCAAACAATTTTACTATGACATGAACTTATGAGTAAATTAAGATATCTATAGTAGGTAAATCCCATCACAAGTATCTTCGGATTACTTTCTGGGAAGCCCCGGCAACTTAATTGTATATATTTAAGATAATAAACACATTTTTTTTTTAAAGCTTTGGTAAAAGGATATTTCTAGCCAAAAAATATTCTTTTCGGCAAGAATATCCATCATCCATCCGTCTCAAACGTTTAAGGGAATTTCTGTGCCAATAATACAGAATGTCATAATTTGGCACCAAGACGAAGAAGAGGTAGTGTGTCCATAATTATCTTTGTAGGTTTTAGCGTATGTGCGTGGGTACCTGCCTATATGTACCACAGGATGGGTTGACTATCCTATTCCTATCCTATGTCTTGGCATATCGTTGTACTCGTAATCTTAATCAAAAGGGGTTTACCTTCAATACTCTAACTTCTCCAATGTAAAAAAACACGTGACGATTATGTCTGTAAAACTTTATGACGTGAAGGTAAGTCACGTTTTAAACTCGTTAACGTGAACGTTAATGGTACCATTGAGTTCCGAGTGACTTAACAATTAGATGACGAGTCACGAGCAGCATTTTTTGCTTGATACAATTTCCATTCTCATATTATTGGGCATGTAATGCGGAGGAGTGAGGAAAACGTCGTCAGAAAAGTGGTCTTGTGTGTGGTCTTGTGTATGGTCTAGTGAGTGGTCTAGTGAGTGGTCTAGTGAGTGGTCTAGTGAGTGGTCTAGTGAGTGGTCTTGTCAGTGGTCTAGTGAGTGGTCTGGTGAGTATTCTAGTAAGTATTCTAGTGAGTATTCTAGTGAGTGGCGTCGTGACTAGCCTAGTGAGCGGTCTAGTGAGTGGTCTAGTGAGTCTTCTAGTGAGTATTTTAGTGAGTGGCCTAGTGAGTTGATCTACTCCATTTATTAAAAAATCAACCACAATTGGTGTTATTTGCTGACGATACTTCTTTAATTTTTAAGGTAGAAAGAAGTGCTAAAAATTTTGACGACGTTAATAACGCCCTAATGCAGGTCCATAATTGGTTCACTGCTAATAATTTAGTATTAAATGGGAAAAAAACTAAGTGTATACGATTTTCTTTACCTAATGTCAAAAGTAGTGATTGTGAGATAGTATTGAATCAAGAGAAACTAGAATTCGTCGATAAAACTGTTTTCCTGGGGATCACGCTTGACTCGAGGCTACAATGGGGTTCTCATTTAATATCTCTGGCGGGACGGCTAAGTTCAGCAGCATATGCTGTCAGAAAAATCCGTCAATATACCGATGTTGATACCGCGAGGCTGGTCTATTTTAGTTACTTTCATAGTATCATGTCTTACGGTATTTTACTTTGGGGACGGGCTGCAGACGTCGATTCTATTTTTATTCTGCAGAAAAGAGCCATCAGAGCCATTTATAATCTCCGCAGGCGCGATTCTCTAAGGGAACTGTTTAAGGTTATTAAGATCTTGACGGTACCTTGTCAATATATCTATGAAAACATCATGTACGTAAGAAAAAATGTACATCTTTTTACTAAAAGAGGTGATAGACATAATTATAGTACCAGAAATAGGGACCTATTAGTTCAACCAGGTTTCAGACTGGCTAAAGTAGACTCATCTTTCATGGGGTACTGTTTAAAATGTTACAATAAAATACCTCCCCACATACTTCAACTCAATGAGACGAAATTCAAAGTTTGTATAAAACGCACACTATGCAGCCGGGCATATTATAAGTTGGGGGATTATATCGCTGATAAAAATGCCTGGCTCAATGCTGGTCCTACTCCACAACCACAACTAATTGATTAACATTTGAAAATACTGTTGGAGCTGCTGAAGATTGTAAGACTACCTTTGCTTTGTATAAACTCAATCTCCTTTGTATTATATAATTGCATAGAACAAGTGTGAGTACTATGTACTATCGAGCTACCATTTACCGGGTAATGTCTTTCATTGACTTGAATGTGCCCTGGCGACTGATAGATGTCATGCTCACTCAAATGTCTCGCTGACGGTGGCGCGTGTGTTGGATCATTTAGCTCCCTTCAAAATGGTTGAGCTGAATGGTGCTGATCCATGCGTCATGTTCGTGAACGGGCGCTGTCAGTTGGGACTGGTCATCTCTTAGCCACCAAGGCTTATTTTAATTATTTTATTATGGATTGTTTTGTTTAAATTTATATTTACTGTACACTGGACACTCAACGTGTACGTCTTATTTACATCGTTCTCACATATAATTATACCTATATTCAACATTAATGATGTAACTAATATTTATGTAACAATATAATTTAAAAGAGTGTCCATGGAGTTTCTTGCCCGTTCTTCTCCATAGGTACCTACTACGCTTTGGAATGGGCAACTAGCTTCATATTTCTGACTGACCCACTTGACAATTCAAAAGTGCCTGTAAATGGTTTAATTGAAATAAATGCTTTGAGTTTGAGTTTGAATTCTAGTAAGTATTCTAGTGAGTATTCTAGTGACTGGCCTAGTGACTGTGCTAGTGAGTGGACAGTGAGTGGTCTAGTGAGTGGTCTAGTGAGTGGTCTAGTGAGTGGTCTAGTGACTGGCTTAGTGACTGGGCTAGTGCGTGGACTAGTGAGTGTTCTAGTAAGTGGCCTAGTGAGTTGCCTAGTGAGCGGTCTAGTGAGTGATCTAGTGAGTGGTCTAGTGAGGGCTAGTAGCAGCCCGGAGTCTCGATCTGTGCCCAGTTGTTGGCAATAGGCTCGCCCTCTATTAGGTGGAACTTAAACACACTGGCGAAATGTGGGTGTACAGTAGGTACTCTTCGGGGAATACAGGCGTGGTATTATGTTTGTGTAATAAGAAGTAAGTTCTCCGTCACTTTGTCAGAAGAAAATCAGTGTTACGTGCTATGAGTTAGGATAAGATGTTGTTTTTTCTATTAATAACATTGAAGCTTCGATCAAGAACACTCTCTTGACCAGAGTAGACTTAACTTATAATAAATTGACAGTCTTTCTTAAATTAAGGACTAAGTCCCTACACTATCCCTTTTAATGCTGTTGAAGTAGTACTACTTACTAATTTTTGTCCATACGTTGACTGGTACCTAAATGTAAAAGCAAAATTAGCTATATTCAGTGGATAAGCTTGATTACTTAAAATACTTCTATTTAGTAAGACATCATGTTAGGTAACGAAAGATTATGCTAATATCAAATACCTACTTACTTTATGATCTACTACCTATCTTCTGCCTGCAACTTCGTAGGCGAGATGGAAGTCGGAAGATACACAATAAACTAATATAACAGCAAAATTTTTACGAAACTCCCTCGGCCACCATCCTAGTATCATCACATCGCATCGCCCGCCCGCCCTGTACACCGTTTCGCTTAGCGTTCTTTATGACGTTTATTTTTATTTTTGCTCGGCTCCTAAAGGTCGTAGCGTGATGTTAAATAGTCTAAAACCTTTGTCAAGAATTAGCCTATCAAAATGCAAAAAGGTTTTTTCAAATCCGGCGGACAGTTTCAAAGATTAACGCGTTAAAAAAAAAACACTTTTGCTTTATTATTATTAGTAGGTAGACAGGGTTATTGGTAAAACACCATCAACCTCTTAAGGGGTCACTGTACTCTCATCTCATCATCTCTCATCATTATAACAACTTTTACTATGGGACCAAATATGAAATCGCGAAAAAAAATCAGCTGGTCCCTACATTTTGACGAGTTCTGCAAACATAAATGTAGGGAACAGCTGATATTTTTTTTCGCGATTTCATATTTTGTCCCATAGTAAAAATTGTTCATAATGATGAGTACAATGACCCCTTAACAGGTTGATGGCGTTTTACTAATAACCCTGTATAGTTTGGCGCCTAAACAATCATACATGATAAATGATTTTATTTCTGTAAGTAGGTTTTTACAAACACTTTTACACGTCAATCATATTTTTTTTAAACTAGATGAGGTCGGCGTTTCCTATCTGACTACTCTGAGAAGAAAAGGCGAAACAAACTCAGAGGTCACAGTCTCTTTAAAAGTCCAGACAGAATGTTGCTCTAACCTTCTGTTACCGCCTTTAATATGCATATCTTTACAGCCGGTAACGTCACGGCTTGCATTGGCTCTGAGCCGCATCGATGCATAATACCGTACTGATATCACTAAGCTTTTGATCTAGTTATTGTAAAACTTGGAAATGAAAATTAAAAATTATAAATAAAGTTATTTTTGCGAGCATAGAGAAGAAAGACCTTGGTAAGGCACGCTTATTCATTTTTATAATATTTTGTTTAATTCAATCGAGAAAAAAAAAAATGTTAATTCTTGGTTGATCCAATTCATCTTTGGTAAGTTTCAAGCCAATAGGTACTTTATAATTGAGAATACTTCATAATTCACACTTATTCTCCTTAGATACAGCATACGGGCACAATTATCATAATATTAATATACATAACTTATAATAACATGGCATACTTGGCTTTGGTAGGGTTCAGGACAAGCGTGTTGGCATTGGACCATTGCACTATGTTTTCGAGATCTGTATTAAGATTGTTTAGTGCTTGTTCATAGTCTTCCGGCTTAAATGGTATATATATACTTGTGTATCATCGGCACCAATATGGTATTTGCATTTATTTATATTTTTAATCATATCATCACAGTACAAAATAAACAATACTGGCCCAAGTATCGAGCACTGTGGAACCCGCCTTCTTACTGAGCGATGTCCAGAGACAGCTGTTGAGCCGTCCGCCCGACGTATTTCAACTAATTGCGAAACTCTCGAAACGAAAGATAGCTATCAAACCATTTTATTGTGTCCTCGTCAAATCCATAAAAAGCCATATTTGACAATAAAAGAGCCTGCGATGCCTGCCAGGGTTGCGGGAAAGTCCGAAAGGGTTACCGTGGCCCCTGGCACAGGCAACTGAAGGATCACGGGTGGGTTTTAGTCAGTATGAGTCTGACACGCCCTCCCTCACCGCCCAGAGCGGGAGAACTATTTGCTATTGATTTTGATATTGATATGATTTTGATTGCTATTGATAGAAAGCCCTAATAACACTCCCTGGGAATCGAACCTTGGACCTCATGCTCAGCGGTAGTACTTGTGACCACTAGACCAATAAGTCAGTCAGTCCGTCAGTGAATGGATATTAAAATGAAACAACGCGTGCAGTGACAAAAGAAGTACTGTAAATGATAAATGATAAATGATAAATGATAAATGATTTTATTTCTGTAAGTAGGTTTGAACAAACACTTTTACACGTCAATCATATTTTTTTTTAAACTAGATGGGGTCGGCGTTTCCTATCTGACTACTCTGAGAAGAAAGGCCGAAACAAACTCAGAGGTCACAGTCTCTTTTAAAGTCCAGACAAAATCTTGGTCAGGTCATGTGAAAGCTATGTAGATCGGTGTCTGCAATGGTCTTTTGGGGAAAGAACCACACAGATTGAGTGGACCTGTCCAGTCAGTGCACGCAATTGTCAGTAATCGTGCAGCTCAACTTAGACTCAAGGAGCTCAACGATTCGACGAACAATACCAAAGAAAGGACATTTGAGTAGGCCGCATAAATTACTCAAACTGCCAGATCATGATGTATTAATTAAACATGGACGTCTACAAGAATAGTGTAGTACACATTCCTACCACTAGGTGGCGATACATACACATACACATAGGTTTATTTTGATATAACACAACAGATATATTATACACACTATTAACAATCCATTTTCATCTCTATGATCAGTCATTTTATTTTATTTCACTTTGGCTCTTCATAGGTTTCCTATTGAGGGTAAACTTATAGAAATGTCCACTGGGTGTAAATTGACCATTTATCGATCAAACTGATCTGAAAGAGTTTCCTATTTCAGACGTTTTTTACGGATTAAAATGAAATGATGTTCGTTGGTAACCGCTTCACTTGAGAGCGACTGGACCGATTTGGCTATTTTTTGTCTCAAAATGTTCGTAATATTCCGAATTAGGTTTTTATGGTAAGAAAAATTGGATTTCCCGGAAAATTTTCAAATTCGGTAAAAACTCTACGTCATCTTTTCTATGGGATTTTTGTATGAACTAAATGCCATTTTATTGAAATTTGAACAGGACAACGTCTGCTAGGTCAGCTAGTATATATATTTTTTTTTTCACACCACCTGCTCGAAAATGTCAAATTATATGTCAAGCAACCTTAACCCAAAGTGAGTCATTAGTGGCCGGGGGCACAGCCGGTCAATAATGTTGTACTGGATTTCATTATGACCCGCTGGTCAATAATGTGATTTGAATTTGAAATCTCACATGCTCAGCTAATGTCTCAAATGTTACCATTAACTTCAATTAATATGTAACTGCATATAACTAACTAGTTCTAAATATGTTATTCTTACTGTTTGTTTATTTAATAAATACTTTGTTTTTCGTACTATGGCTATTATTTTCTCACAGTAGGTGTAAAAAGTAGAGTATCCTCCTCTGGGCTAAAGGTGTCTTTGCCTTGGGCTAGCTTGAATCCCTCGCTGCATTCAGGATTCTTGTATTAACTCCCTCGCTTCGCTCGTGAGTTAAATGCCGAATCCTTCATTGCGCTCGAGATTCAATATGACGCCCGTGACATAAGACACAACTTTAGCCCCTCGGTGCATAATCTACTATTAAATGTCTGCCGCTCGGGCGATCGAAGGTTAAGCTAGAAAAAAAAGAAAAGACATAAAATACGTTTATTTGTAGTAAACATAACGCAGAGAACGAACATAAACACAAAATGAACAAGTTGGGGAAAATATATGCGTCACATCCACTTAGAACGGGCATCGCTCAGCATAATGCTACGAACCTATGCGAGACAGAGCCCCAGTTATTTTTTTTTACATAAAACAATATAATTATTAATGTCCCGTCAGTTTAAGCTTTTCACACATTTCCCACATATTAATGTGAAACGAGTTACCTTCTAGATGTAAATTAACAGGGTCAAGTTAACACACAAAACCCTGAGGTTAGTAGAAAATCACATAAATGCTGTAAACCGCTGAATAAAATATTCACACCGGTCCGGGCTTTAAACAACCTCTTTATAGTATTCACTCCCTTATGTAAAAGCAATAAAGGTCATAACGGCTCAAAGAGCTTGATAAAGTATGTACAAACGCATGTAATCTTTCGGAGGCAGTCGTGGTTGTACGTATAGACAAAGGGATCGCTTTATGAAACTTTCATAAGAGCAACACTTGATCGGAAGGTTCTGCTTGAAGCGGTGTTTTCGCTGGATACAGCTGAATCACGCGCTTGAAGGGCAGCCCTTCTTAACCTCGAGTAGCGCGGACGTCCCGAGAGCTGGCAAGAGAGCAAAATGTTAAAATCTCGCGTTACATTTCTGAATAACACCATCCATTTTTGAAAGTCTGCTGATTTGAGTGTCACGAACGAGCGTGCGATGTGCCGCTTGGGAGTCTTTCGTATCTCGCTCAGAAATATTATTTCTATTTTTAAATACTTTCATGTACTATCGAGGAAGTTCATATCTAAGCAGTTTTAGAACAAAATCCCGTGAACACGATGACCGCATGTTTTACGTTAGTTACTGTTAGCGCCCGAGCGCTACAGGGAAAAATAGTCCTAAAGGTGCATAGATATGAACTTCCTCGATAGTACCTATGTTTTTGGGTTTTACAGAATTAGTTTGATAAGTTTTAGCGTCACTTTTGTTTGCGTAAAGCTACGATTTCCTAGAAAGAAGAGCTGTGACCGCCACATAAAGACCGCAGTGACGTTGCAGAGACGGCTGTCATCAAAATTATGGCAGCGGGGTTTACCATTACGGTGTCAAAAAATGCTCTCTAGAAAAACAAGCCAACTTACTTTCATAAATAACGTTTCAGTGGCATCATTCGCCGGTAAATTGCAGACGCTATGTGGCGGTCACAGCTTTTCTAGGAATCCGTAGGGAACTAGCCGGAGGAAACAGATCGCGATAAATCACAAAGAGTAACATAACCACAGCAGGTATTTGAACTAGGAGCACTCCCCAGAATCTCTGTAAAATTATACACCTGTTAAAATACTTGTATGACCTTTAACACGTTCATTGCCACGTCACGCGACTTCGCGCGAAGCGGCCTATTACGCTGTGGCTGTTCACGCGACCTCGCGTGGTGGTGCCTTACAATTATGTATGAGCCACAAATAGCGGCCGCAGCGTATTGGATTCTGGTATTTGTTTTGGCCACTAGGGAAGGAAATTACCTATCTATTTGTGGGCGTGGCCTGCGGGTACCCATCTTGAATTTTTTTTCAGTACTGGTAGAAAAGCTACTGTAACGGCCAGAAAGGATTGTCGAAATTGTTATTCAATTAAAAAAGGGTGAATACTACTATGGAATGTAAACAATGCCCTGATTCCCCCCCGTTTTGTGTTGTTTTTTTGACCTGCACAAGTTTGCTGGTTTTTCTACTAAGTAAAAACACCTACTTACCAAAGTGTAATTTTTTTTCTTAGTCTATAAGTTCATTGTTACCTATAAGTTACATGTTTCTACATTATTATAAGAAGTGATTTTGATCTCTAATAAAAGTTTATTACAAAATGCATATTGTATATTTTTTTTTACTAATAAAAGCCTATTTTGCCTTGGAAATACAAATAACGCAAATTCGCGTTACCGGCCATGTGGGCAATATGTATATAATAAATGCGTCCCGTATGGCCGATCACACGTCTTCGCGTGATGAAAATATACACATATATTTATGAACTTATATATTATATAATGGTAGATTCCTTATTTATAAGCATTACTGGCACAATAAAAAACACATTTATTGTTTTTTTAAATTTGGCCATCTATGTAAGTTCAGCATTTTGCCTTGGCAATGAACGTGTTAAACATCTTTTATAATTATTATTATGTGATGAATTCATCTTGCATAGATGTTTATCATTTCAAATTGTTATTCAAGGCACGGAGGAGGATTTTCAGGATTGATAGCAACACGGATTTTTCCTTTTATATTAAATACCTACTATTAAGGTCAAACATTGAAGGAACATGGATCTGAATAAAGTGTTAAATTCACAAAATAAGCTAGGGGAATTTGTCTTTTTGAAACCTGACCTTCTAATGAAGGTCAGGTTTTTTTTTTATGTTTTTATTTTTTAAGTTTTTTTTTTCGTAATGGAAAAAAATGAAATGAAATTAAACATCCTACATATATAAATATTTATTTGCCTTTTTTATATTGTAAAAGAGGAATTAAAATAACTAATTATATTATTCCAGATCGGTCGATTAGTTCCGAATCGGATACGAAGTTATAATGGCTTTAGGGTAACTGTGAAGTAATTCGGAGCTTAGGTGTTTGCAAGTGAGCTCCGAATTCCCGACCCTCGTAAGTGCGGGATTGCGGACGGCGAGCGATGGATAGCTCGCCGTCCGATAAGGACCAGGCCTGGGTCGACGTCGCGTTGTGTTCCACGCACCCCAGGGTTGCGGGAAAGTCCAAAAGGATTACCGTGGTACCTGGCACAGGTAACTGAAGGAACGCAGGTGGGTTTTAGTCTGTAAGAGTCTGACACGCCCTCCCGCTCCGCCCCGAGCGGGAGTTGTTTGATGATTTCCCACCTTTAAAAAAAAAAGTTGTTTGCAGGTGTAAGGTACGTACGGTCGTATACCATTGCTGCATTGGTAACAAAACTAGTATAAGCAGCAGCCTAATTGCGTAACACACTTTCAATCAAAATCTGGAGCATTTTGAAGGATATTGCTTATATATTACGCAATTCCCCGCAGCGGGGTAGCCCACCAACACTGGTCTCTTATTCTATTGGTGCACTTCGTGAGACAAGGGCTTTCCGTTTGTTATTTGTTGACGCTAATGGAATGTGAAGAAGTGGCCGCTGCCTGAACCCTACGTGATGGGTTCAGATGAATATTTTTGATAGAAGTTGGGAAGAGTCGATGCAGCTATTGGTAATATTTAGCAGAAAGGTAATTTCATAGTATACTTGTATTGAATCGAGCGCAACATAAAATTATTGATATTTTCTGAAATTCAAAGTTATTCATAGGTGGGTGGGTTCATTCATTTTATAGAAAGATAATATCTGACGCTCTATTCCGGAATTCTAAATACCGTCACTAGTCAGTACAGGAATATCAACTGATCCTATATCCGATTACAGATGAAGCCCGATTGTTTTGCAAACAGATGATTGACTGTTTATAAACGAAACCTTTGATGTTACATATAGGTAGGTAGGTAACTACTTCCAGTCAATTTATATTTAAAGAAGTACCTATAAAAGTAACAAATATTTTTAGCATAAATAGGTAGATATTGGCAGTTACTGCAGACTCCTATCATTCAAAATGGATTGAAAATATGCTTATATGTTTATGGCTAAGGGCCAGTATCTAAAAAAAAATTGCAAAAAAAACGTGACAAATCTTTGAAGCGCGCGTAATCTGCTGCGATTTGCTGTTGATAAATCATCCAACCAATCACAGTAGCTTACGCGCGCTTTACGATTCGTCACATTTATTTTGCATTTTTTTTTGTTCTAGAAACTGGCCCTTAAATGTAAATAAACTGCATTTTAAAATGTTTAATAGTATGCTACACATTGATTACACTTATTAAAACCCTGATCCCCGAATTTAGGTTTATTTAATGCTAATGGCATTACTGGTCAACGCGGTGTGATCGCCACTTTCCTCTGCGATCATCAACTGACATCTTCCTCTTACAGAAAAACCGTCTTTAAGCCCCACCATCGAAACCCGAACCTTGCCAACTTTAAACTAGGGCGGTGCCCTGATTTACTATAGAAAATTACTGTACTGCATCCCTGTAGACCCTCCTCCCCTCCTCTTCCATCTGGAGGTTTCTGTCTGTCGGCTCGGCATGACTGGTCACCAACCGATCACAATCATTTCCGCTTATATCCCACCTATTAATGGTTCGGAGGATTCCACCCCTCTCACCAAGGACCTCACTGCCCTCGTCGGTATGAGTCATCTCATCATCGTCATCTTGGCGGGGGATCTTAACGCCAAACATGCTCAAGAAAGTAAACCTCCGTTTGCAATGTATAGAGACGCTACACGAGCTCAACTCTGACTACCACCCAGTTGTCATGCATCTAGCCCCTTACTCGGCCCCCTCAATCCCAACCAGCCCTCCCAAAGACCCATATGATAACCGACTGGGGCAAAGTAAGCAAAAGGCCGAAATCCTCAACGTCGCCTCACTTGGACACCATACCCGATCACATAGTGACCGTAGCAGACACGAAGGGCGCGATCGACTGTTTACAGAGCACGTTCAATCCGTATTGACAGATTGTTCACGGCAAGTTCCGGTGATAGAAGACTATCGCTGGAAACTACCGACTGACGTACGTGATCTGATAACCGAGAAGAACGCGGCCATTCGTGCCTATGACTCCTTTCCCTATGACGCGAACAAAGCCCCTATGCGTCAATTACAGCGTGCTGTCAACAAACGCATAGTGAAGATTCGTTACGAGAGCTGGAACAAGGTGCGCTGTGAACTGGAATCCACTCACCAAGCTTTCTGGCATCTTCAGCGGAAATTACGTTCCTCTGAAGAAGTCTCCATGCCTCCTCTCATCCGCCCCGACAAAAGCGTCGCTTTTGATAGTCCAGCAAAAGCCGAATGTCTTGCCGACAGGTTACAGTCCTAATGTTCTCCAAACTCTCAACCAGTAGAACAAGCGCACCTGGACAAGGTTGACGCTGAAGTTGAGCGTAGAGCTTCTCTCCCGCCCGTTGAAGACACCGATGATCCTCTGACTCCCGTCACCCCTGACAAAGTGCATGACATTATAAAAGGGCTCCCCGCTCGGAAAGCCCTCGGTTCGGACGGTATCACCAATAAGGTGTTAAAACTCCTCCCCCCGCCCCTCTCGTAATGCTTATGACCACCATCTTCAATGGCGCCATGAGCAACAACATCTTCCCACAAGCGTGGAAAGACGCCACCGCTATAAGTAGGTATCCCCAAGCCAGGCAAGCCCAAGTCCGAACCCACTAGTTACCGTCCCATTAGTCTGCTCAATGTTCTCGGCAAAATCTACGAGAGGCTTATTAGTATGCGTCTTAAAGACCATGCTGAAGCAAAGAGCCTCACACCCAACGAGTAGTTTGGATTCCGATCCCAACATTCGTGCGTCGAGCAGGTCCACCGTATCGCAGAGCACTTAAGTGCGGGTTGGCTCTATTCGGCGACAATACTGCCATTTACTATATGGGTCGCTGTCAATTTTGCCGCGTCGAATTTTTTAAGCCCGGCTGGAGGCCTTAATTTATTAAAGCAACCACAGACAAGCCCGGTTAAGCAGCCGACAACCTCTTAGGTATAACGCGAGACGCCATAAAAAAAGAGCACAATTCTTAAATGAGAAGATTTATGACAATTTCTATTTCGATAGTAAGAGACAGAATAAAATTCAAAGCAAAAACCTTTTTAAAAACAAAATTGAATTAACTAAAAGTACTAAGTAAAACTTACGTTAACATAGAACTTTAATGTTTTCTTAAAAGCTTGAGGATTCTTTTAAGGTGTAAGAAGGACGTTCACGCAACTTAGTACTTTTGAGTACATTAAAAGATTTTTTTGAAAAGGTACTTATTTACTTTAAAAAAAAGTACTTTTTAGCATTAAAATTTGTTCAAATATCCGTTCTATCACCTTCACTTGAAAGTATTTGTAAAGACAAACCCAACGAACACAAACACGCTTTTAGACAAGTCATGGTGTGAAGCCAACCGAGTTGCAAGTCATGCTATACTTCAGAACGGGCTATCATAATTGAATGAGTACTTACACAAAATGTCATGCCGGGGTCAGCAGACGGGTCATGGTGTATGAATGCGTAGATAACATTTCGTGTCTGTGCTGTTGACCGTTTAGGAGTTCCCTCGTTTGGAGCCATCACTGGGTGCAACAGCCAGATCATGGTAAACTTTAGAACGGCCTATCATAATTATATGCGTATATAAAATGTTGTGTCTCTACTGTTGATCGTTGAGGAGTTTCTTCATCTGGAGCCAATCCTGGCTATAGAATCAGGTCATGCATCATAAAAACAAAACAATCGTCTTCGAAACAGAATTTACATTTGAATTTTCACCGCCGTAGGATAATAATAAGTGGTTTTTTAATTCACTTGCAAGATTTGTCCTAAACAAACTAACATACATATTACCTTTTAACAATATGAAACTCAAGGTGATGAACTAGCGGCACATGCTGGATTATGATTACAAAGCTTGTTAAGATCAAAAACTTAATAATTTGTTGTTTTGAAGCTGCGGGTCTAAAGTCAATGGCGCCGAACTCAACAGACGGGCTATTGTCTTATTGTTGTCAAAGTTGATTACAAAATTCTTAACAGACAAGGTTAATGTCCTAAGTAAAATTGAATAGATTTCGGTTTTGTTAAAAATAACTCCGCAGCGAGAAGTTTCTCAGACGAAGCTTCGGAAACATTTTGATATTATTCACAAGATTGTGCTGACACTGAGTTTGCTAACACAATGTGACGATTAAAATGCATTCTCTTCAAACGAATTTCAGTGAAAATATTTCAGATAGAACCAAGGATATACAACTCAAGCAAAATTCGTCTTCACTCAGCTAGTTTCCTAGAAAGCCAAACCTAGAAAAAACGGCTTCTATTCATATACAATCGACCCGTAGAATTTAGAGCCCGCAGTTTTAGCCCCTGTGATAACTAAGGCGTAAAGATAAACCTTTCAAAAGGGAATCAAACCTTGAATCTACAATGTAGGGTCTGTGAGCATGAAAGGGATCAGTGGAATGAAAAACGGGCTATACCGGGCCGAGGTCAAGCGGTCAGCTAAGGTGAAAAATGTTATTAAATACAGGGGTCCCGGAAACTGTGACGTTATATGAGCACTCGAGAATGAACGTATAAAGTTTTTGTTTTACGAAAATGTTGAGCTCCGGAATGTTAACGTTCTGCGTAATAAAATTGTGATGAATTAACCAGCTTTTCGAGCGTGTTTTCCGGCATTTCTTTGTTAGCTCTGATAATGTTTTACCCACGTACATACTGGAATTCAGGTGCATCAGGTTAGATTGGAAGCCAACCCCACCATAGTTGGGAAACGGCTAGGCTGATGATGATAAAGAAAATCCAAACCCAAATCAACATTCTTAAACACATTTGCCTTTTAAGTATCGTCCACTAGGAAAGTCAAGGTCAAAGTCAAAGCCCAAAAGAAATGTTTACGAGCTATATACGAGATTCCATCTGACGAATCATGTCAACCAATATTTAAAGAGCTTGGTTTGCTACCGCTACCTTCATTATATGTATATGAAGCATGCATGTTCGTTCAAAAACACAAGGGACTGTTTAAAACAGCAGAGGAAGTAAGCTCTCGAAGTCGACGTGACCAATACAGACTTGTGCTTGATGTGCTACCTCGATCAGCGAAATTCAACAAAAACTCTCTGGCTATGTGTGTACGTCTCTATAATAAATTACCAAAAATGTTTAAAACATTAAATTGTAAATTATTTAAAATCCAATTATATAAATGGCTCAATAATAATAATTTCTATAGCATTAATGATTTTTTTTAATATGATTTCAATGTAATATATTTCAATGTCATAATGTATCTTTAGTAAGTAAGTTTGCATGCTTTAGTATTAAGCAAAACATGTCCGATCTAATGTTTTTTTTTTTTTTTACCACCTTGTATACCATGTTTTATGCAAATAAAAATATCTTATCTTATCTTATCTTATCTTAAGCATTTATTTTAAATGTGCACATAAAAGGCACTTTTGAACGTCAACATTTACATTAAAATAGAATTTATTCTAGTCGCCCCTTCCAAAAGGTAGTTTCGTATGGAGAAGAATGGGCAAGAAACTCCAACGTTACTCTTTTAAAATGTGTTACAATATTTCGTATACATTAATTATATAATTATATTATGTGAAGACCTGAAGGAAAATGTAGAAGCTCGGTGTACCCGTATTTCCAGATAAACATATTCTTCTAAGTAAGTGTAGTGTAAAAAGTGTAAGTATTACTAATAGTGATAATGACACACAGACATATAACATAGGATCAAAGTATTTTTATTATTATATATCAGTCTCTAATAAAGTGGAACGGACTTGTGTAAAGTGCAATCAACACAATTCTACGTTTTAAAATATTTATCACGTAAACATGTAAGTTTCATTATAAGATTTATAGGAATGTTAGGGCCCCGGTTCTTAATTATGAATAATAATAATGAGATCAGGTAGGGGATATATGCTATCCATAGTTCTAGGTAACTAATCCACTGTAGCGACCCATGTCACAGATTACTAAATAGTTACTACGTAACAGATACTTCACTCAGTAGAAAATTTCCAATACCTATTGAGATAATAGCCTACTCCGTCGCCTCAGCAACCACTGCATGCTAAAATGTGCCTAAATGCTCAAGCGTACAGTTGTGATTGCTTCGCACCGCGTGATCCTACAGCAATCGCAGGGCTGCCTCTTCGATAAAATTAAATTAATATAGCTTTTAGTGTCTGTTATTGAGAACTGTGAATATGTTCTGATCTGACTACTTCTGTCTGACTATAGGTGGTACATAGTTTAAAATTGTATCGTTCATAAAATATTTTTTTTATAAATTGGTGCTGAGTGCTGACTGTGCAATACGTCTAGATAAAAGATAATTTTATAGGTCACTGTGTAGGTAAAATAAAAAACTTTAAAAGTTACATGTGTATCACAAAGCATCGTAGGTACGCGTACGAACGAACGGAACGATTATAAAATTGAGCAACGTGCGTGCGCTTCGCTTGTGAAAACCGCACTGAATTTGGACCGCAAACGGTCCGAGAGCGCTCGCTCGAGCGGTAGGTAATTATAGCGCGCAAGTACATGGAGTGACGGAGGCCTGCCCATGTCGTTCCCATGTTCTTGCAATAGTCCTGCACCAACCGGGGGTTGTCCTTGGGTGAACTTGCATAGTGCATACAGGGATAATCGCCGGTTGGTGCCTCAACGCTTAAAATTGTCTAAGGGGCCTCTGTGAGTTGGCTTCGGTCCCTTGTACGCCTTCCAAAGGTCCGGGACACTAGGGTCCCGAGATATTTCAAAGACATAAATGAATCTAGCTTAAAAGTCTTATAGGCTAAATTGTAATTCATTATTATGAAGCTGAATCCTTTTAATATAATTAAAAAACTTCCGAGGTATGATGAACTGATGATGGTACTTATTTACGGTACGCCTCCTACGCTTTTTTTTTAAACGTTGTCCCACACTAGGAATTTCTCTTGTATTGTGGGTGCGTTCACAAACATTTAAACTCACATACACAAACAGCCAGACCATATCAGAATTACTTTCGGTATTTCGTTTTTGTTATAATAAATGACTGATGGGTTGACAAAATAATATTAATAAATGTACAGCATGCTTATAAACCTGCCTGCCAGGAGTCTGTTGGATACCCAGCAGTGGGATTTTTGAGGCAGAAATTGATAATTATGAAACTCATAGCCTATGCAAAAACTTAATCAGTCAACTGTGAGCTAAACGAACTACTGTTTGAGGCAGAAATTGATAATTATGAAACTCATAGCCTATGCAAAAACTTAATCAGTCAACTGTGAGCTAAACGAACTACTGTTGGATTTAAGTGCGGAAGTTCAGTAATAATTACTAGACTTCCTAATGAATATTTAATATATTCATAATTAAATAGTTAATGTTAATGTTTTGCTAATTTGGCACAAGAACATACGAAGTGAGGTACAGTTTTAAATATTCATTATTCGCCAGAATAGCTTGCTTTCCGCGAAGAACTTAAATGATCATATTAGGTACTTTATTTAGCATAGTTTAATTTAATAGTAACAAAGGTTATTACATAACATACATACATAATCAGCCTATAATGTTCCCACTGCTGGGACACAGGCCTCCTCTCTGTCACAGGGAGGAGTGGGCCGTAATCCACCACGCGGGCAGTGCTGGTTGGTAGATGTAACGTGTCTTCGAATTTTTGGTTCTTGGACATGGTTCCTCAAGCGGTTTTCCTTCACCGTTTTAGGAGCAGTTGTGATGAACACAAAGTAAAGCGCCTGTCTGGGTTCAAACCTATTCCTAATTACAGATACTTACCGGTAAAACGGGGTTAATAGGGATGCAGGGGTAAACTGAAGGGGGGACTTTAAAACGGATTTTAAAGTTGAAATAAAATCGTTTGCTGCCAAAAAGGATCTAATTTGTTTACTGTATTATAATTAACGATTAAGTGCCCTTGTTGGCAACAAACTAGTTTATTTCAACGTTAACAACCGTTTACAAGTTTCGTCCCGATTTACCCCTGCATCCATATTAACAACCGTTTACAAGTTTCGTCCCGTTTTACCCCTGCATCCCTATTAACAACCATTTACAAGTTTCGTCCCGATTTACCCCTGCATCCCTATTAACAACCGTTTTCAAGTTTCATCTCGATTTACACCTGCATCCCTATTAACAACCGTTTTCAAGTTTCGTCCCAATTTACCCCTGCATCCCTATTAACAACCGTTTTCAAGTTTCATCTCGACTTACCCCTGCATCCCTATTAACAACCGTTTTCAAGTTTCATCTCGATTTACCCCTGCATCCCTATTAACAACCGTTTTCAAGTTTCGTCTCGATTTACCCCTGCATCCCTATTAACAACCGTTTTCAAGTTTCGTCTCGATTTACCCCTGCATCCCTATTAACAACCGTTTTCAAGTTTCGTCTCGATTTACCCCTGCATCCCTATTAACAACCGTTTTCAAGTTTCGTTCCGATTTACCCCTGCATCCCTATTAACAACCGTTTTCAAGTTTCGTCTCGATTTACCCCTGCATCCCTATTAACAACCGTTTTCAAGTTTCGTCCTGGTTTACCCCTGCATCCCTATTAACTCCGTTTTACGGTATAGCTAATGAAGGCTTCAGTGCAAATCAATCTATTATCTATATTAATTGTCTACTACTGACCAAGGTTCTGTCTGGACTTTAAAAGAGACTGTGACGTCTGAGTTTGTTTCGGCCTTTCTTCTCAGAGTAGTCAGATTGGAAACGGCGACCTCATCTAGTTTTTAAAATATGATTAAAGTCTAAAAGTGTTTGACAAACCTACTTACAGAAATAAAATCATTTATCATTTCATACCATAATTTTATTAAAGTCGCTTTTTGTGTCTGGTAGTGTGACCGCGTGGTTCTCCTAAACTACGCAACGGGTTTTGATTCAGTTTTCACCATCATTTAGAGAATTAATATACAACGCCCCGACATCAATCGTCGGGCAGTTGCCCACCAGACACGATAACCGCCTGGTCTGATGATCCTCCTTTTACTATGGGTATGAGTGAGCTTTACACCCTGTTCCTCATACCTCTATAACAGTATGGCTTTCAGAATTAATAATAATACTCAGTAATTCAGTCGTTGGCCATGTACACCTACTTAAAGCAACACTAGCCTTTAACTACATAGCCTAGAGCGAGCTTAACATATTCGCTGGTACCTGAACTAACTTTTAATAGTTAGGTAAGTGAATAATAAGTTAGGTGGAGTATCATTAACAATGCGAAAGGTTAAAAATATGCAACACGGAGCGTAAGTAGGGTGTAACAAACCCTGATATGGATCGTGTGCATTTAATATAGTAATATATTTTTTATTATCATTTTATTGATTGTTGAATAATAACTAATTATTATTGAACCAAATTTAAAGGTAAAATATAAATATTTTAATTAGTTAGATACTTACTTATTCAAAAAAAAAAAAAAATCTTTATCACAAGTATCGATCTTTTCGAAGTATTCATCCTGGGCACGTATACACTTATCCATACGTTTGAACCAATTGTAAAATACCTCTGACCACTCTTCTTTAGACACCTCAGAAATCTCGAAATTACAGGCAGCCAGTGCATCTTTGCTTTCAAACATTTTTGTCTTTAAATCTTCTTAGATTTTTGGAAACAGGTAAAAATCACAAGGCGCTAAGTCAGAAGAATATGGAGTGGGAGGATAAACACGTATTTTGAGTTAAAAAAGGAAAGTGTTCTGGCAGACTTGTGCGGCGGTGCCGCATTGTCGTAGTGCCGGAGAAGGTGATTCCTGACTGCGGTCGCTTGTCACGGTTATAGCTGTTGGAGCATAAACTGTCGCATGCCGTTCGGAGTTCACCGTTCTTCGATCTTCTAGCACTACAGTAGCAATATGACCCGCAGAAAAACGAGGCGACCATTTGTTTCTGTGTCCTTTGTGCACAGCGACATTTCGTTGGAGTTGGCTCATCTTCAAAGCACCATACAGTCGACTGTCGTTTGTTTCGGGATAATAGTTATAGCCATGTTGCGTCACCAGTCAACCATGTTTTTTTTCTCGCTCTAATCATGATAGACTTCGACGCCGGATAGGCCATCGATCCACCCGACGGTCTTTCTGCTCATCGGTAAGCTTTTGCGGCACCCATCTCGAACAACACTTACGGAGAGAAAGGTGGTCGTGAATTATGGTTTGCATTGCTGCTGATCCAATTTTCAATTCACGCTCCAGCTCTAATTTTTTTTAAATAATATAATATACATAATTCGTCGGTTTTCGCGAATAAGTTTTTCGAATGCACGAATGTTTTCTTATGTTTCCGCGGTTGGCGGCCGACCTATTTTCGCTTCATCTTCGAGTCACCCCCGTGCTCTTTTAAATTAAGCAAGCCAATTAAATACGGTTGCTCGTGAACAAGCAGACTCACAAAGGTAGTAGCCAAATGTTCAAAACATTCTTGAGGCTTTAAACCTTTTTTATAGTCATAATAAATCATAGCGCGGAATTCACGTCGACTGAGCTCCATTGGTGCAAGCGAACTCCCGCCAGATTCTCGGAAAAATAATGCCCATCCAAATAATTAAAAAAGAAATGATATGTTCTATTTTCAAATTATATCAATAAACAACCAGCCTATAAGATGGTGTATAACTTGCCTGTGTCAAACAAACGAGTAAATAATATCTAACTTCTTTTAACATGCCCCTCGTAACGATTTACTACTTAAATATCAATCGATTTATCTTGGTCTGGGTGTGCCACACCCAACCTTGCACTCGCAGGGTCATTGAGATGTATGAGCTTCTTAGAGACCCCTCACTCAGAGGTCACAGTCTCTTTTAAAGTCCAGACAGAATCTTGGTCAGATCATGTGTGAAGGCTATGTATGTATCGGTGTCTGAAATGGTCTTTTGAGGAAAGAACCACACAGATATTGAAATGTTTTATTTATTCCCTATTGCCTACATGCTATAACTGATTTTCTTCTAAGCAGTACTTTTCAGGAATGCGATGAAGCTATGGATGACCTCGTTGTCTTTCTGTGTATTTTTTTGTCAATTTAGAAATAAAATAATCATTAATTAGCGGTGAAAGTTTACTTTTATCTAAATCATCATTTTGAGGCCCCTTTCCCGACCAGATGATGACACATGACATGGTTTTGGCAGACAAGATAATGAGGAAGTCTTGTCGTAGCGCAATTTGGAAGACGCTTAAGTTTAGCAGTGGATTAAATTAAGTATAAAGCTCCAGAAAATAGAAAATAAAATGTTTATTTTGGATAATATTTGTGTTGTCCTAACAACTTCAAATAAGCTTAAATATTATTTCCGTAAAGTTACCAATACCTTAACAACTTCCCCAAAAATATCAGTGTGCAATATTTTCAGCACTAACGCTAACAAAATAAGAGTCTGAATATGAAGTCGTGGGGCGCGACGAAGTTATAATCAGTATTTTTTTCAATTTCTACATTTCATTTTTCCTTGTTAGTGTCAGTACCACGAGCCGTCTAAATTGACATTCGGAAGTAAATTACTTCGACTACTGAAGGCTAATTTACCATTGCCGTGAGCATTCCAGTGTGAAAATATTCTGTTCATTTGTCAAATAAACAAGTTTTCTCTTCCCTCACCTTGTCCTGGAAAGCGTTGAGACGGGCGAGTTCTTGAGATAGGACTGCTGAGTAAATGAATAATTAGGTACGTAACTTAATACACACATATAATAACATCACACCTGTAACCCCTGAAGGGTAAGGCAGAGGTGTAGTACATACAGCAGCAGGTCAAGTTATCACAAACTGTAAAATTTTCTCATTCGATTTTGAACTTAACTTTCAACATTTTAAGGTTTAAAATCATTTGGAGAAATTTGTCACTTTCGTATAACCTGATGTGCTGGCGACTGTACCTACACCCACATTTCGCCAGTTCCGTATTACCTTACTTTTGGTAAAAACAGATAGGGTATTTATTTTAAAGATAAAGATAAAGATATTTTATTTTGCAAATACGGGTACAAGTCATGGTGGTACATAATATAAATACAGAAACAGCCATATTTTGCCAATTACATAGCATGCAAAAGTATAGAGATTACCTACAATTAAAATACATATTATAATTCTAATTCATCATTCACTAATAATTATCAATGTTCAACTATACTACTGTACTATTTATTTAACCATTTATGTACACACCTATATAAACAGACAAGAAGAAAATAACAGAAAAATAGGTACAAAAGTGATGCTTATTTCTAATGAAATCTCTTCCAGCATACCTGCGATAGGATAGTAGATTTAGAGATGTAGACAGCGTGTGTAAGAGTAAAAGAGAAAAGAAAAGGGTAGTTAGAAATCAATCCCGATGTTTGTTCAGTACGAAAATAATAATATCTGAACCGTGTGCGATGTTCCTGGTAAACTGATCTGAATCTAAATATGGAAATAAGGACAAAAGGCATTTAAGTTATTTCCTAGTTAGTGTATTTTGTTTGCTCTGAATTGAGCAGATTCAACATTTCCGTTTTGACCCTGAAAAATTCAAAACTCACTATGTCATAGAATAGTAAATCGAAAAAACGAACAGCAGGGGCAATTCACGTACTTAAAAACGTTCAAATTCAAGTCGCAATTTTATCTCAGCGACAATCTGTCAAGTCAAAAATTTATTCTATTTTTGACAGATTCAGTTCATAATATTACGGGAATTGCCTCTCTTATAATGGTTGATTCTTCGTTTGGCCCACTGAGTTTTGTCCTACATAAAAAATCCTGGGTCGTCCCAAACAATATGCTTCCTTCGTCCCAAAATATAATTTTAATTATTTTAGTCTCGCTTCGTCCTATTATATATTCCTTCTACGGCCCATATATTTTTGTTTAAGCCAAAATTACTTTTTTGTACAATCGGCAAAAAAGGGTTACTTATTATTAAATATTTAACATCAATCAACTATTTTTGTTAGACGTTTTATATATCTCTTGGTTTGCTGTTGATCCAGTTTTTATATAAAATGCTTGTTTTATCCATGATTGTGTAATGATCAGTGTAGATGTGTAGTACTGATTGTTGATTTAATTATAAATAGTGCATGGTGTTTTTGAAATATTAAAAAATATTGTTTTTTAAACCTTTGTTTTGATACTCTTATTTAATTGTTATTTTATTAGGCCTATGTCCAGCAGTGGACGTCTTTCGGCTGAAATGATGATGATGATGATTTAATTGTTGGTCGGTAAATTTTTTAGTCATTAAAATTATATTATCATATATATTGTTTGATCTCACTGTTCTGTATATTTAAACTGTAGTAATGATAAGATGATTATTATACCATATCTGTGATCTTGATTGTGATACTGGACAATAAAGATGATTTATGCCTAAATGTTTAGAATTGTTTTATTAATAAATTGTTGTTTCAAAAATTTCAAACAATTGTGTAGGTACATTTTTTTTGTTAACTGTACCTAAAGTACTCGTAATTTGGGACGAATCACCACTTCAATAGTGATATGGGACAAACTAAGTTTTTTTTTGGAATGTGGGACAAAACTTCCGGACGAACGAAGAATAAATCCTTATATTTCATTTCCTCTTGAACATCTCAATGGAACATAGTCGTAAGGAAACAGCTGTCTGTCGTCAGGTTTAATCAAAATCTTAACACATCAAAAAGTGATAAAACAGATTTTGTTGACTTGAAGGCTTTCAATTACAATCATAAAATGTTACGATTTGATCCGGCTCTTGAAGCTGAATTCATAATGTATGTATGAGTGATCCCTATGAAATTCACATCTAGACTAAAAGCTGAGTTAGACGTCGAAATATGAAATATTGAATATGTACATTCATTATTAATATGTTAAGGCTCCTTCAAACAGAAGCAACATGCGACGCAACACAAAGGCGCCGCCGGTCACACGACGAGCGGTGCCTGTGTGTCGCGTCGCGTGTTGCGCCTGATTGAAGGAGCCTTTATTCCTTTATATAGCCATTTTAATTATTACTTAGAAACTTGATGACCATGAAAAGTATAAAAGATCGACATTATAACAAGTGCAAGAGAAAATAGGGCCGGTATTAGCAATACCGGTGCGCCGGGCGACATTTCTCCGGCGCCCGTCACTACGTATTCTTGGAGAGAACAGTGGCATAAATATTAGCTTTTGTAGCTGTGTATTGATACAGTTCAATTACGAGATACTTTGTTAACTTATGCAGAAAAGGGAAATGCAGGATAGAATAATATTTGTCACCTCCTTTTTTTTTTTGTAGGTGTGGTATCTTCAAATATCTTCTCCCGTGTCAAACTCTTACCATCTTATTACAAAATACGGTCTAACTTTAGCCCGAGCCTTAACCATCGAGTCAGTTTTTGTATTTCGAACTTTATGCCGACTATAGTAAAGTTCTTAATACAAAATTGACGACATAAGACCGGACTAAGTTGTCGGTTTTGTAAAAGGAACTGTATTTCAATTTCTGTTAGATTCCAATTTCAAAAACGGGCTCGATGGTTTAAACCATGTCAAAAGAAAAACCTTGTTTTGTAATAAGACCATTACTGACTAAAACCCACCCGTGTTCTTTCCCGCAACCCTGGCAGGCTACGGCTCTAGCAGACCCCGTCATTTCGTCATCTTGTCATTTGGTGCTGACATCTCTTTGAGGTGCGCGACCCAGGCCTGGTCCTTATCGGACGGCGAGCTGGCCATTGCTCGCCGTCCACAATCCCGCGCCTGTGGTGGCCGGGAATCGGCATGGGATTCCCGACGCTCTGGGCGTCTCCTGCGGAGACTAGAGGCGTTCACCTCCTAGGATATGTTTTCTTATATAGTCATACAGAAAAAGGAGTTACTTTATCGACTTGTGTAGTAAAGTTTGAGAAATGCAGGATGCAAGATTGTGCGAACGAAGCGAGCTCAAAAGTTTTAGCACCCCGCCATCGAAAGCTTTAGGTTTTCTTTTGACCATTTTTACTGAAAAACACCTTGTTAACTTATGCAGAAAAGTTTGAGAATTCAAAGCACGTATAGTGTCAAAACATAGTTATTAACAATTTACTTTAACATTCCACTATTACATACTTACTGTTTTATTTTTATAAAGCAAATATTAAAAGAACAATAACGTAATAAAATCTTGTTTTTATAACGTAAATACTTCCAGAAATAAAACTATTACTATCATTTTGACGAGGGTTAAAACGTAAGCGCGTAGACATTTTAAGCAGTCACCTTTGTGCAGAAGCTATAATTGAATAATAATATTACATCTTGCCTATAAATAAATATTAAAGCAGCCTGTCCCTTCGAATCGGAATAAGGATGTCAGATCGTATATAAGGCTTATTGTGTTATCAGGGTCGGGCCAGCACAGATGGATCATGGGAACCATTCAAGATGAAAAAGGCTCATATGGGAACTAATCATGGATTTTAACACGTACGAAGTGATTTTCACCTTACTAAAGACCCTCTTGTAGTGCGGTGTGTCTTGTAGTGCGTCAAGCGCTTGAACTGCTACATTTTGTATATATATTTTAAAAAGTATACTTCAATGTTGCATCCTCGAGATTTAACATACATTGTATTCCGTCTTCCATTGCACTACATTGCCACACTGTTCAAAGATAAAAATAAAGAAATATTCTATGTCATCTGTCAGCTGTCACCTCATTCGTTCTTCGTATGTTGCATTGCTACGCCCCATTTTAAAATTAAATTTTAACATTTTTACATATTATATCCATAAAAATCTCTATATTTTTCATCGTGAAAAGTGATATTGTAGTAACATTTTGTCATGGGAAAAAGAAAACACGAAAATAATGAAGAATATTTTAGACGCAAGATCAAACGTTATGAAAATAAGTTAAAAACGCAAGGAACGTAACTACTTGTCTTAACTGTGCTGTGGCGTCCTTATTGTAAAAGTTATGAGGACATACGTTTTAACTATTCTTATCTTTATGAGATAACACCTGAAGGGCAATTCCCGTAATTAAAAACGTTCAAAATCTAGTCGCAATCTCATCTCAGCGACAGTCAATGTCAAAAACTTGTCAAATATGTAGGGAAATTAGATGTATTTTTGACATATTGACACTGAGATTAGACTGTGAACGTTCTTAAAATTACGAGAATTACCCCTCTGGTGTTATCCTGATAATAAAATGGTATTTTTAGCAAGGTAACACGCGATGTTACCCAGACATACAAGAAGTACTTTCTTGAAAAGGTAGTACGTGATAATATCCTGAAAGTAATATTCCTTTTTTATTTAGACTTGCAAAAGCCCATCGTTGCGATCTCTAAGCACATCGCCATTATGATGCCTAACAAAGTTCTATTGACAACTACGATTGCGGAAATATCGAAGAAGAAAATATCCCGCATGAACCACAAGAGGATGATCAAATTCCAATAGTAAAATCAGTTGTTAATACCGCGTTACAAGATGTTTCACAAATACCGCCCCTGCCACATGGACAGACTTCCAGTGACCCGAGTGTAGTTAATGAAACTTGTACTGTGGATATTCCTACAGAAATTCTTGACATGCTCGGTGAAGCTAAGAAATTGGATCCTGCACTCGGAGAAACAATACCCAATGAAGTCGCTGAACGTTGGGGAAAAATACTGCTTGATGGATTAGACAAAGACCACAAAGAATCCCTTAAAGCAAAAATGCTTGTTCCAGAGAATTTCATATTAGTGCGTGCACCAAAATTAAACCCTGAAATTGCTTCAATACTGTCTGAATCGTCAAAAAACCGTGAAAAACATGTAGAATCAGCACAAAGTCAAATTGGTATGGGGATCGCCGGCCTCGTCAACTTAACAAAAGACCTGATACGGGCCCAATCTGTAGACAAACTTGATATTCTGAAAAGAATATCAGAAATAAGTAAATTTCTGCTTGATCTACACTATGAACTGACATTTAACAGACGAAAACTTGTCATACCTTTATTAGACAAAAACTTTTGAAATATAACTAAAGGAATCAAGAGAGATGAATTTTTATTTGGTACCAAACTTAGTGAGAACATCAAAAACTCCAAAGATATTGAAAGAACGGGCCTACAAATTAAGAAACCGATTCCAGTGAATACTACAGGCAACCGGCGAACAGGTTTTCAGACGGGAAATGTGCGGGGTACTCTTCGACGAGTAAACAATGCGACTGGAACAAGATCCACAAGTCGATACCAACCGCAGCCATCGATATTTTCAGCGAAAAGGACCAACTACCCAACTCAACGCAGTCGGCCTACGGGGGGAGCCAACAAGATATTCGAGAAGAAGAACCGCCGATAAAGGTACCTCAAGCAAGTAGAATTAGATATTTTATAAAAATTGGATGTTGTTAATTTAAGACCCTATTATATTAAGTTATGTTATGTTAATGGTTATAAAATCCCGTTTATTGGTGAAGTGGCTCAATATACTGAACCAAAAAACCCACCGTCTCCTCATGGAGAAATGGAATCTGCAATCTGCAAACTTATTGACTTAGGGGCGATTTCTAAATGTTCTGACTTACCACAACAGTTTATTTCAACCGTATTCTTAACGCCTAAGAGTACAGGCGGTTACCGATGTATCTTAAATTTGAAGACCCTTAATAAATTCTTACCAAAACAACACTTTAAACTGGATGATCTATGTACCGTATCCAAATTAATAATACATAATGCATTGATGGCAACAATAGATCTAAAATAATCTTATTTTTTAATGCCTATACATATCTCATAGAAAATATTTGAGATTCCGTTATAATAAAATTTTATATGAATTCAATTGCTTACCATATGGCCTCTGCCTGGCGCCATTTGTATAGAAGATACCTACGACTCATGCTTCAGGACTGTAAATTCAGTAATACAGACTTTTGGTAAATTGGGTTTAGTTATCAATTTCGACAAAAGTTCTATTATACCCAATCAGATTTGCAAATCCTTAAGATTTCTCATCAACTCTGTCTATGTGTTTACAATTACCCCAAAACAAAATTCAAAGAATAAAGGAACTAATACATAAATACCGCCGCATAGATACTGTGGTTATCCGAGATTTTGCAAAATTAATCGGTACGTTATCAGTAGCGTGTCCAGCTATAGCATAATATGGTTGGGTATATACCAAACAGCTAGAACGGGAGAAATATTTAGCACTTTTGAAGTCTAATGACAACTACAATGCAAAAATGACTGTTAACCCTCTCCAAGAATATTTCCCTTGGTGGAGTCAAATATCATACAGAAAAATTAACAAAATTCGCGATTGCTCCTTCCAATTGGAAATATTCACTGATTCATCACTCACAGGATGGGGGGCAGCCTGTGCGGGTGAAATTACTAGAGGCCATTAGTCAATGAAGAAAAGAAAACACCACATTGACTTTCTTAAGTTACAGGCAGCGTTTATGGGCCTTTTTTTTTTGTGGGTGGGAAATCATCAAATAATTTCTTCCGCTCTGGGCAGATCAGGACTACTTACTGACTAAAACCCACCCGTTTTCCTTCAGTTACCAGTTACCTGTGCCAGGGGCCACGGTATCCCTCTCGGAATTTTCCGCAACCCTAGTAGGCATCGGTCCTAGCAAACCCCGTCATTGGTGCTGACATCTCTTTGAAGCGCGCGTGGAACACAACGCGCCGCCGACCCGGGCCTGGTCCTTATCGAACGGCGAGCTGAGCGTTTATGGGCCTAAAAGCCTTTTGTAAAAACAAAACAAATGTTGATGTTCTTCTTAGAATAGATAATACCACTGCTATTGCATTGTTTTTTATTATGTATTAAGTTCTGTTTACGTTTTTATTATTTATTTCTGCTTGAGTATAGTTTCAATATTGGCGTGTGCTAGCTGACATATAGCAAATAATTTTATGTGTTTCGTAATGGTAATTACTTTTTAGTGTATAGAATCCAGTTCTTCTAACTGAACAGACAGCAGTGCTGCTGGGGAGTTTGTTCCGCCACTTCTTCTTCCCAGCTAAAGCACTAGGAAGTGGTGAAGGGCGGGAGTTTTGGGGGGACTGTCTTATGTGATTTTGACGTTAAAAAAGTGCTGATTCTCAGCCTAGTTTGAATAAATGACTTTTGGTTTTGATTTTGTCAACAAAATGGGTGGCACACAATTCCCTGATTTAAATGATATCACTCGGTAAATGTGGCAGTGGTGCGAACATAAAAATATATTTATTTACGCATCGTACGTTAAGTCCAGAGAGAACACTGATGCGACCAAGCTCAACCAAGCCAAACCAAGCCAAGCTTCTAGGTATACTAATGTTGACACTGAATGAGAGTTAAATTATCAACTACACTCGAGAGCAATGAATCCGGGTCACTTAAAGAATGTTAAAAATCTCGGAAACTAAAAATGATAGGTTAATGCAATAAATTGTATTTAATAGACAATGTAATACTCCTTAAATGAAAGTAAAAAAAAATACATTTTATTAACACAAAATTACATAAAGAAAAAAACTGCTGATCTCTCCTTAAAACAAAAATAGGAAACATGAAATTTTTGAACTTTATTACGATTTTCTTGAATTTTAATACTTCGTATTGCCTCCTCGTGCTTCCATTACTGCGTTTACGCGGTTTGGCATGCTGTACACCAAGTTCCTTATACGATTTTGGGGAATATTCTCCCATTCCTCTGTGAGAGCAATTTTGAGCTCACGAAGCGTGATTGGGGGAGGGTTTCGTTGTTTTACGCATCTGCCTAGCTCGTCCCAAGCATGCTCGATCGGGTTGATATCCGGGCTGCGCGCTGGCCACTCCATACGAGTAATGTTCATCTCTTGAAGGTAGTCATTCACAATCCTACCTGTATGAGGTCGGGCATTGTCATGCATAAATATAGCATCCTCACCTAAATTGACCATAAATGGACCAACGTGATCATTGAGGATTTCTTCCACATATCTTACGCTAGTTAAAGAGCCGTTTTCTATGATCACCAGCTCTGTGCGACTTTCAGAAGAAATTCCGGCCCACACAAGTACAGACCCACCACCGTAGGCTACTTTTTCTTCGATGCATGCTTGCTTGAATCTTTCCCCTGGTCTTCGATACACTCTGTGTCTTCCATCGTGCTTGTAGAGCATACATTTTGATTCGTCGGAGAACATAACATTTGACCAATCTTCAATACTCCAATTTACGTGGCTCTGGGCATATCTTAGTCTTGAAATACGATGCCCACGCTCCAGTTTAGGGCCGTTTGCAGGTCTAAGGGGTTTTAAGTTAGATTCAGCAAGCCGACGTCTTACTGTCCATGCACTTGGGTTACTTCCTCCGAGGCGTCGAAACTGATTGGTGAGTTCAGTTCCTGTGAGAAAGCGATTTCGAAGCATGGTGTTCACCAAGTATCGGTCTTCTCGTGCTGTGGTACACCTGGTTCTGCCCGTTCCTGGTCTGCGTAGGTTAGAACCAGTTTCTTCGTAACGTCGGAGAACTCTTTGTACTGTTGACAGCGACACACCGACAGTCCTGGCTGTATCGCGCTGACTCCGGCCGGTTTCCAGCATTGTAAGTATTCTGGTGCATTCTTCAGGCGTAAGCGACATAATTTCAGCTTGAATAATGAATATAGAGCACTATCAACATGGTTTATGTACCCACATAAATGACAGATTACAAACAAAAGCAAAACCAAATGCTGTAATTTCGTAGTTCCATCTTCGAAAGTGGCCCTTTTTCAAATTTGATTTTTTTATGATATAACTTTACAATAACTAAGAAGTTTTAATACCTTCATTTAAGGAGTATTACATTGTCTATTAAATACAATTTATTGCATTAACCTAGCATTTTCAGTTTCCGAGATTTTTAGGATTCTTTAAGTGACCCGGATTCATTGCTCTCGAGTGTATTTATATTAAATACAGAAAATTCGCCTTAATAAAAAATGCACTAAATACATATCTTGGAAACGCAACCCAGACGCCTATGATATAGACGCATTTACAATACCTTGGAACAATTACTTCTTCTATGCCTTCCCACCATTTGCTGTTAAAATAAAATGCCTAAAGAAAATTATAAACGACAAAGCAACTGGCATAGTTATAGTTCCGTATTGGCCTGGTCAACCATGGTTTTCAAACCTAATGATAATAATTTATTATCTCCTTCCAGGGAACCTCACCCCATGTGGAGAAAACTTACCCTGGCGTGTGCAATATTGTCAGGGAATCGTACATAAGGCAAAAAAATCCAATTGAAGCAATATAAATTATGATAAAATCTTTGTCTAATAATACCATGAGCCAGTATAATGTTGCTCTTAGACGTTGGTATTTCTTTTGTATAACTAGTAATATTGATTACCTTGATACCTCAATAATAATATATTTCCAAAAAGAAATGAACTGACGAATTTAACAAAGGTGCAAATTATGGGACGTTAAATTCTTTTCGCTCTGCATTAAAATTAATTTTACCGATAAGTTAAATATACTTATAATGATTATATTTGTAGATTTTTTAAAGGCGTTTTTAAAATTAAGCCTACTTTTCCTAAGTATTGTACTACTTGGAATCTTAATCTGGTGTTTGATTACCTTTCTAAGTTATACCCCAATGAAAGTCTATCCCTTAAAGACATTTCTAAAAAACTTGTGACTTTGCTTGCATTGTCCACGGGACAACGCATGCAAACATTATCCTTGATCAAAGTTAATGATATTCGTGTAACTGAAACAGGAATAATAATCACAATTAATGACATGATCAAAACTTCAGCACCAAACAGAAAAAATCCCTGCTTGATTTTACCTTTCTATAATAATAAACAATCTACGAGTATATGCCCAGCAAAAACCCTGACTACTTACTTGGAAAAATTAAGTTAACTTAGAAACAACACAAACTGTGATATACTAATCCAAACCTTTAAAAAACCAATACACAATTTATTGTACCTCCCAGTCCATCAGCCGCTGGATCAAAGAAACGCTTAGTGATAGCGGCGTGGATGTGAATACATTCACTGCCTACAGCACTTTCGGCTTTCAGATCTGGTGTCTCAATGGAAATAATAAAAAAGACCGCGGGCTGGACTGGCAACTCAATATGTTTTGCAAAATTTTACAACCAACATCGGTTCCGTAAAATACAGGATGTTTGCTGATGGCATATTTAATTCATAAGTCTGTAAGAATAATCTTCTGTTCATAATCTGCATCGTTATGATATTGTTACCAAGTATTATCCATTGTTATTTAACTGTGTAAAAGGTAAGAAATCGTTGCGTTTACAGTTCTATTTATATGCAAATAATACATTGGAAACATACGGGGCGTTATTTTCATTGTAAAAAAACTGTAAGCATTACGGTTACTTACTTTTTAAACACTTTCACGTAATTCTAAAATGTTAATTAAACAGATTTTTTAAATATAGCTCCGATTAAATGATAAAAATGGAAAACCACGGAATATGACACTAAATTGCGACGTTGCCACTCATAAGGTATAAACGCTCTTAACGGCTTGTCATCATTGAGTCTATATCTACCATAAAAGTATATGTTGCCCAGAAAGTGCGTATCGTCATTTATTTGCCTGAGAAGAACGGCTGAGTATATTTGAGACAGGCAACATGAAACAAATCCAATACAATCATTTGTTGACTGACCGGTTGGTGCAGTTGGTAGCGAACCTGCCTTCTGAGCCGATGGTCCCGGGTTCGATCCACGGATAAGTCAAACATTTGTGTGCATGAACATGTCTGTTTGACCTGTGTCTGGGTGTGTATATGTATATAAGTATGTATATCAGTCATCAGGTTACCGTAGTACAGGCTCTACCTAGTTCGGGACATGAAACCATGTGTGGCTGGAGGCTCGTAAAAGAAAAAAAAAATTAAGGCACTGTTCAAACATAGGTAACCGTAAAACGCTCAGTTTTTTGTCGCACAGTTAGGCGTATTGGTACATATTACAAGCTAGAATAATTCAGTGTATTGTCAAATGTTCAATGAAAAGACTTACCTATTTAAAAATATTTCATAAAAATAAATTAACCGTCGAATTATTCTCAAATTTTTGATCGTAAACTATCACATTTTATGTAATGAAAATAAAGGGGGCCCAAAATAAATAAATAAATATCTACTAAAGAAATACCAAAAAAAATCCACTGAGCATTTGTTTTTTAATTTAATTAAAACCGCAAAATAATTTTTAATTTGGTGGTCATTCGATTCAACTAACATCAAACGCATCGCTGTTTTGAAACTTATTTGTTGCCGCGATACGGTATTGTCAATTACCAAAAAAAAATGCGCCTTACATCTTGATTATTAAACGTTAAAATAAATAGTTGATCACGTCAAAGATATGTGTATTTTCTGATCAAATATGACGGAACGACGCGACGTCCGTTTCAATAGCAGATAAAACTAGATTAATCCTGAGTCAAAGTTTCCTGAATTTCAAATAAACTGTCGAAACTGCCACCCGGCTGAACTCGGAAGTTAATACCTAACGCAATCATCCAATAAGCGTGGCGGTTGACAAACAAGATTAGATTTCATTATGCACCAATAAGATTCCGCTCCGAGATTTTTTATTTAAGTTCAGCTTGAACAGGAAACCTTTAATATTTTCTTGTGGATTTTTTAAAATATATTTATCTATTGGCCATGTGCCGCAAAAATGTAAAATACATAAAGATTATATTATTATGAAGTATCTAGCATCATAAAAAATCTAAGCGATGCGAAGAGATCAAAAGATTCTCTCGACTGTGCAAAACTCAGGCGGTTAACGAGCAGCATTAATCCGACCAGTTTAGCAAGACCCTTCAATTCGTGGATTGATATAGATTTAGTAGATCTGAGTACAGCGGCTGATTTATGAAGCTCATCGGACACGAAGCAGCTCTCAAGCACGATGCATCGTCGTTAGACTGTATCGAAAGCGCGCTTTGAACAGGAGGAGCCACTATAATGCTTATTAGATGGTGTGAACTTCTTCCTGAGCTTTTTTGAATGTGTCACATTCTTACTAAGAAGGTGAAGTTTGGTATGGAAGTTTCAGGAATAAGTTCTAAAGGACCCGAAAGTCTAATTTCATCTTTAACTAAATTAATTTCAACAATGTCACGCGACTTTCGGTTTATTTGTCACAAAGGGTTCAATAACGGATATTAAAGTCCTGAGATCGAGTTTTCTCAAGTAATGACAACAACACAATTGACGAATTGCCCTGTACAAAAACTAGAGAAAATGAGCATTCCAATCGTAGCGAAGGAAATTAAAAATTACGTCTCGTAGATGTGAGGCTGTGAACAAAGAACTTGATAGAGCCCTTTCACCTGAACATAATTTGATTGCCCCCACAGACGAGTCTCTAACACTGTTCTTGATTGAAGACTATGCATTTTAATTAGATTCTAATAAAAGCCCAGCTTTTATCAAAGAGCAAAAATGTTATTATTCAATTGTTCGTCCTGCTTAATGGCCTGTAATATTCTTTGTGAATTGGAAATAAAGGGGGTAAAGCCCCCTTTATTTCGTAATTTTGTTTCTCGGAAAATAGTTTTAAATTCCAAATGAATACTACTGAATTTATGGAAAAGAGACATGAATGTTACCTACCTACTAAGTTATATCGTTGATGAAAATTTTTAAGTGACCTTATAACTCTGGAGAAGAATCCATCTGCATAAGATTTTAAAAAGACGGATTGGTAACCAAAATGGAAAAACAAAAACGACAATGCAATGCGAAAAAAGTAAAAACGAAGATAGAGGTAAAACTGATGTTGAATTTCTAAAATTGTACCGTCCATAGGTTTGAGAGTATATAGCCTTCGTTGTTCAAACGAAGGGGATAGAGCTACTTAAGAGCTTATCCCGAAGAAAATAGCTGTTTACTTACCCCGTGGCCACGAGCAACATGCTCAAGCGACACGCGACAGCGACTGCGGAGAAAAACAAATGAAAGAAGTTGTATAGAACATGACACTAGTCACGGCGACCTGACTTGCGGAGCGACAGACGGATACAAGAGAGGCGCGCGCGTGTCGCTTGACGCAAGTCGCGTCGCAAGTCGCATCGCTCGAAGCTGAGAACGGGCCCTTAGCCTGTTTAAACATTACTATTCTGGATGCGAGGTCAGAGACCACTTACATCTATTACTCTGTGTATTGAAGTCTGTTTGAATCATAATTAGTCGGTAAGTAAAAGGTTTAATTTAGGTTCCAGCGGAGATAGACAATTTACAAGTAATTTTGTAAAATAGTGTGTTCAAGAAACTTCAAGGAGGCTTCAAGGATTTTAGTAAACTTGTTTTCTAAATCTCAAATTAAAGAAAAATATTATGTGGGTATTTCAATTAAAAGCATTTGATAATAACGATATAAATCGATAATAACAAACAGGAGCTTTAAAACGTAGATTTGTATTTTAGAAAAAAAAAATGATGCTTCCGAGTCCTCAAAGGCCGATGAATGAAACACTAGTGAACATTTCATACGAAATCAGAATGGCAATACTCGTACCTAAAAAGACATTCAAATTCAAGTCGCAATGTCATCTCAGCGACAATCAATGTCAAAAACTTGTCAAAAAATTTATGGAAATTGATTGTATTTCTGACAGATTGAGACTGAGATTAGAATAATATTAATACTAATATGAGACAACTTCCACACAAGGTCTTCAGGTCCCAAACTAGGTAGAGCCTGTACTACGGTAACCTGATAACTGATATACATACCTACTTATATACATATACACACCCAGACACAGGTAAAACAGACATGTTCATGCACACAAATGTTTGACTTGTCCGGGAATTGAAACCGGGACCAGCGGCTCAGAAGGCAGGATCGCTACCAACTGCACCAGCCGGTCAGTCAAGAATACGAACGTTTTTAAAAATATGGGAATTGCCCCTCAGTTTTGAATGAAACTTGTTTCGTAAAGCTCTACACTGGAACAAATGAAAACGGTTCGTAGTAGGATTTCCTTCACCTTTGTCTTCGGGGATAATAGGATTGATGTTATGTAATGTTGTGTTATCTCGACAGGTACCTATATACTTGTTAAGTTCATAACACGCCTTCACTAAAACTGAAATTAAAAAGAAAATAAACACCTGACTACAAACACTGGATTACATACAGACAGAACATAACATAAACCATGCAATTGGCAGATCCCATTATAAACATGCCCGATACACACACACACGCACACACACACCGACACACACACACACACACACCGACACACACACACACGACGCTCACTCACTCAAGCCCACACACACAAACACATGGATACACACCCACCCTCACACATACGCCTCAAGAAGATATTGTATGATTTAAAATTGTAAAAATTTTATTGCATAAAATCTATGTAAAACTGGAACTGGGAGAAGACACTGATTCCTGTAACACATGTTACAACCTAGCACAGGAGTCAGGGTTTCCATATATTAATGTAACATACTTTTATGTCAATAAAATATATTATTATTAATAGTATAGTGCAAACTCTATTCAAAATTTGGCGACAGCAACGCGATAACGAGGACGATACAATAGTGGTGTTCCGGTACGTATATTAGACGTACATATGGATATGATAATTATATTAGCACATTAGCAACATTGTACAGGAAATACCAGGTTTCCATAATGGGGTTTCGAGATCCAGAGGCGATCTTTACTGCTAACCCGAAAATTTTCCTCAATATCTATCGTCTTTTGTAAACAATAAATACAAATCAAACATTTTATAACAAGAGAGAATTTATTTTTACTTAGTTATAAAGTATATTTTTTATTATCATAAGTTGTCCCACTATTGGGCACAGGTCTACCCATAGTTTTCCAATTGTCTTTGTGTTTTGTCTTCTCGGGCCAATTAGTCAGGAACGAGACGAAATCGTCACGCCACGGGCGTTTTTTAGGCCCGCCTCGTTGACGACGACTTCCGTCTTCAGGTGTCGTAATAAAGCATCAAGCATCAAGCAGCAAGTCAAAATCAAGCATCGTAACACCCACTGTGTTACGATGCTTTATTTTTTTTTGTGGGTGGGATATCATCATATAACTTCTCCCGCTCTGGGCGGAACGGGAGGGCGTGTCAGACTCTTACTGACAAACCCACCCATGTTCCTTCAGTTGCCTGTGCCAGGGGCCACGGTTAGCCTTTCGGACTTACGCGCAACCCTGGCAGGCATCGGCCCTAGCGGACCCCGTCGTTGGTGCTGACATCTCTTTGAGACATCACATGGAACACAACACACCGTCGACCCGGGCCTGGTCCTTATTGGACTGCCAGCTACCCATTGCTCGCCGTCCGCAATCCCGCGCCTACGGTGGCCGGGAGTCGGCTTGGGATTCCCGACGCTCAGGGCGTCTCCTGCGGCAGCTAGGGGCGTGAGGGCGCGAATTTTGCCTCTCCCTCACGCGTTCCGCCTCCTCCTTCGCGAGCATTACTGCTTTGCAGAAGGAGGTGACGGCTTCCCATGCCCTCTCGCTCCGTACCATAGCTAGGATCAGGGCCGGATGCGAGAGATCGCCACCGCCAATCGCCTGCACGAGGACACGGCGGTGCTCCGCCCAAGCCGGGCAGACCTCCACCGTATGCTCCACCGTGTCCTCCGGGCGATCCACACAATGGTGACACCCGGGCGTTTCCTCCCGCCTTATCCGGAACCGGAACCTCCCGAAACAACCGTGTCCGGTGAGGACCTGCGTCAGGCGGAAGGTGAGGACGCCGTGGCGCCTCACTTTGTTACGATCTTGACCCATCAATCATCAAAAAGTATGATTAAAAAAAAACTTGCTTATTTTATCAACTTACAAAACAAATATAATAAATAATCTGTTTTATAGTCACAATTACTGCGAAGGAAATTTTTATTGAGCTAAGAAATGTTCTCGAGAACTTACTCACATAAAATTAAATTACTGGGCACTGTTCTCGTAATATCGTGCTAGTTGAATAAAATATCCATTATAAGTGTAGTAATTCTCTTTTGGCGTGTGAAATGGCTTAGAAGATTAAGTCGGGAAAAATGATTTTTAAGCAAAATAAAACTAACGATAGACTTATGGGAATTACGAGTCAATTTGTTATGGCACATTATTTGGTCCCTTTAATGGCACACTGGCAACTCAAGTGTTGGACTTAAAAATAAGTAGATTCTATTTTTTTTTTCATATTCTTTTGTGATACGATTTCAGTGACAGCGATTTTTTTTCTATATCCCAAATGTTTTTATCTATAACTACCTACATATTATTTAATAAAGTCACTTTTCGTGTCTGTCTGTGTGACCGCGTTCTTCTTCTAAGCTACGCAAAGGATTTTTCCGGAAAGTTTATTTATTTATTTAAATTATAAACTAACATAAAATAAAGAAATCTCGATGTTTTTAGCCGTGCGAAGTAGGGGCGGGTCGTTAAAATAATATCTTCAAAAGCAAGATTACACAACATGATGATACACCAAGACTGATACATCGACATTTCCAATTAAGTGCGACAAATTACTTGAGAAACAAGTACCTAAATAAAGAAAGACAATACGTTTATTTGCGGTAAACATGACGCAGAGAACCAAGTACATAGCCATTAAATGCCTACTTTCATTATTACATCATTAGCTACTTCTATTGTTCCTTTAGTATTATATTACATGAAACAATTAAATGACAGAGTCCTTTTCTAACAATGGACGGTAGATTCACAGTGGTTGTTCTTGACAGAATCGTGAGACGTCTGATATCGAAATATGCGTAGATGGGCTATTTTTAGATTGACAGTTTCTACTTTTATTGTATTGGGACTATTGTCGGTAAGATAATGGTTTTTATTTAATACTAGCTGTTCGCAGCTTCGCCCGTGTTTATGTCAGAAATTGTCCGACGGGAGCGTACTGCCGGTATAAAAAGAAGGTAGATATCATGTGTCTAACCCAGCTCATGGGCTACCCGTGTGCATATTTCTTCGAAATCTATCAGCCCTTAAGGCGAGAAAAGGTGTCGCCACACAGACAGACAGACTTACATTCGTATTTTAATCAGTATTAGTATGGATGTTTTTTGCAGAAGTGAAACAACAAATTCAAGACTACAAAGAGGCAAACGTGGTTTCAGTAACTTTTGGCGACAAATGGCTAATGGTATTTACCTATGAAATTGCCATTTAGTATACAGATAGTTTGGGCACGCCACAATTGCGGCGATAAGTCCCCTCTTTGAGGAGTGGCTAGAGAGGCGCCACGGCGTCCTCACCTTCCGCCTGACGCAGGTCCTCACCAGAAAAGGTTGTTTCGGGAGGACCCTGTTCCGGATAAGGCGGGAGGAAACGTCCGGGTGTCACCATTGTGTGGATCGCCCGGAGGACACGGTGGAGCATACGGTGCAGGTCTGCCCGGCTTGGGCGGAGCACCGCCGTGTCCTCGTGGAGGCGATTGGCGGTGGCGATCTCTCGCGTCCGGCACTGGTCCAGGCCATGGTATGGAGCGAGAGGGCTTGGGAAGCCGTCACCTCCTTCTGCGAAGCAGTAATGTTCGCGAAGGAGGAGGCGACACGCGTTAGGGAGAGGCAAAATTCGCGCCCTCACGCCCCTAGCCGCCGCAGGAGATGCCCTGGGCGTCGGGAATCGCAGGCCGATTCCCGGCCACCGTAGGCGTGGGCTTGCGAACGACGAGCAATGGGCAGCTCGCTGTTCGATAAGGACCAGGCCCGGGTCGACGGCGCGTTGTGTTGCACACGCGCCTCAAAGAGATGTCAGTACCAATGACGGGGTCCGCTAGGGCCGATGCCTGCTAGGGTTGTGGGAAAGTCCGAGAGGGATACCGTGGCCCCTGGCACAGGCAACTGCAGGAACACGGGTGGGTTTTAGTCAGTAAGAGTCTGACACGCCCTCCCGCTCTGCCCAGAGCGGGAGAAGTTATTTGATGATTTCCCACCCTCAAAAAAAAAGTATACAGATAGTTAAAGTCATTTATATATAAATATTGTTATTTCTGTCAATCAAAATATGCACCCACGCTATCGATGCATCTCTGCCAGCGCAGTGGTAATTTTTCAATGCCCTTCTTGAATAAGTCAGATGAACGGGAGCCAACAAACTCTTCAAAGGCATTTCGTACTGCCTCTCGGATATTGAACTTTTTCCCTTCGAAGAGGTTATCTAATTTTTTGAAAAAGTATATGTCTGTCGGCGCAAGGTCTGGTGAGCACGGAGAATGACGCAAAACCTCCACTCTAGCTCTTGTAACTTAGAGACCGTCTGTTGTGCCGTATGAGATCGAGCGTTGTCGTGTAGGAGCAGCGGGGACGAGCGATTAACCAAGACTGGCCGGAGATTTGCGAGCTTCCCCATCATTGTGTCCAGTTCCTCACAGTACACATGTGCAGTAATGCTGGTGACATTTGGTAAGAAGATGTGACGAATTATACCGACACTAGACCACCAAACAGTGACCATGACTTTTAGGGGTAAATTTTCGTTTGGGGCCATTACCTATGCGCTGAACCAGAGTCTAACCAACACGATGACCACTTACGATTATCAAAAATAATCAATTTTTAATCGCAAGTGACAATGCGATTCAAAATCCCGTCGTTTTAAGCAACGCAAGGCATACCTCAAAGCGTTCGTTGCGCTGGCAATCGTTTAGTTCGTGCTGCACCCACTTATCAAGTTTTTTTACCTTTTTGACGCAAATGTACCAATATTGTTTTGATGCTAACGTTGAAAGCTGCTGTCAGCCGTAGATTGAGTATCCTCAGCTTCCACTATCACCTTTAATTCATCGTAGTTGACTATAGTTTTCGGACGACCACGGCGTTCATTTTTTAGATAAAAATTTCCACGTCGGAAGCGTTCAAACCAATAAAGAGTCGTGTTTTCGTTTGTAGTGTACACTTCGTGCACGTAATTAATGTTGCGAGCCGTTTGTGCGGCATTGCTACCGCGACGGAACTCGTAATCATAGTTACTTGTATTTTTATCTTGTCCATATTGATGTAAAAGATACAAATGTAGTGAAAACCAAACACTAATCAATAAACAAATGACTGAATTTAAAAATAGAATTCCATATTTTAAAATAAAATTCATTTGAATTTAGATTTTATTGCCAGCCATACATAAATTACTTTTCAAATGGCCAGTATTGTAAAACGGCAACTTCATAGGTAACTATCTATCTATTGTATTTTACATGCGACCCTTCCGGAATAAATTCTCTAAATGATGGTGGAAACCGCATCAAATTCCGTTTCGCAGTTTAGATGAACAACGCGGTCACATAAACATGAAAAACTATGGTTTCAGAAAAGGTTAGCGACAAATGCCTAATGAGAGACTTTTGTAATTAAGTATATGAAATTTATAGGTTACCAATTATTTGTAGTAGTAGTTAGAGTGTATAATTATTTAACGTTTTCTATCCTAGAATCATTTCATGAAACGTTCACCGACGGAAGGTGTTCAAGATTGCAACACTCTTCTGTTATCCCTATGAATGTTCACGATAGTTACAATCTATCGACCAATGTAACCCGACAACTCTACTAAATAAGATTTTAACACCAAGGTTACTTAACCTGCAACCTTAGTCTAGTGGTCGCAAGCGCTACCGGTGAGCTCGAGATCCTGGGTTTGATTCCCGGGTCCGGCAATGTGCTGTTGGGATTTTCCATCTGGAATTTTGATTCGGTTGATGGTCATAGGCTTGCCCCTTATTACATGGGCCTTAAACGTAACTGGCTAAATCTAGGTGTACTATAGGTGTACCTCTGCCTAAACCTTCAGAAAATACAGGCGTGATGTTATGATATTACTCAACCTTTAAAAATTCTTATAGAAGCTGATGGAAGTTATTTATATAAAAGCTTACCAACTAAACATATACACAGCATTAACCCAAAGTCTTTGTCATACCTACTAAAGATCTCACATTAATAAAAAAGACTAAACGTATATAAACATCAAATAACAATAAAAAAAAATTAAGACTAGGTTATAATACCTACAAATGATGTTATGTTACAAATGCTGGATTTTTTTTATAAATAATAACCCTAACATTCTACGAACTTCATTAATCAAGCATTTTACCTCACAGAGTTAGTTACCCTCCTCCCCAACTGATTTTAATTAAAAGGAGCACTGCGGTTTATTTAAAAAATTTAAAAGGAAACGCTATAGTAAAAAAAGGAAATTATTTTCATAAATTCTTAAGTAACATTGAACTGAAGCAGAAAATCGACGGGAGAGGAGAAAAAAAAGTAGCTACATAATATAAATAACTTGATTATCAACAGATTTCCTCGCATCAATTTGTCATTTTTTTATTAACGCCTGTATTCCTTGAAGGATAAGTCAGAGGAGTACCTATAATACTTCCACACTTCGCCAGCTATGTTTAAGTACCATGATATGTAATATGTAATCGAGGGCGAGCTTATTGCCATCAACTGGGCACAAATAAACCGGGCTCATCATCATAATCAGCCTATAATGTTCCCACTGCTGGGATACTGGCTTCCTCTCTGTCAGAGGGAGTGAGCCGTAATCTATCACGCGTGCCCAATGCGGGTTGGTAGATGTCACATGTTTTTCGAATTTATGGTTCTAGCACATGCCGGTTGCCTCACGATGTTTTCCTTCACCGTTTTGAGAGCAGTGGTGATGAAATAATTGACACAGAGTAAAGCACCTTTCTGGGCTCGAAACCACGACCTACAACTCGTAAGTCGCAGCTAATACCACTGGGCCACCAACTGCTCTCATAATCCGGATTGCTACTAAGAAAATCGAAATGGAAAAACCCAATAACACTTTGCCTGACCTGGGAATCTAACACGGGACCACATGCTGAGCAGTAGCGTTTACGACCACTAGACCAATCAATTAAAAACCAAAGTACATAAACCTACATCTGCACTTATGAAACGTAAGCGTCGGTCGTTTCCTATGAAGAAAATCTGGCAAGAAATTACGGTTACTCTTTTAAAATAATTGGCTTTTTCAATTCAATGAAATGTTTATTTCTGTGAGTAGATCTTTAAGACAAGGTCTTAAAAGATCTACTTAAAGATATAAGCACAGGTGTTTTAAAATATTGACGTGTAAAAGTTCACACGTCAATATTTTAAAACTAGATGGCGCCGGCATTTCCTAGCTGACTGATCCCTGAGAAGAAATGCCGAAACAAACACAGAGGTCATGGTCTCTTTTAAAGTCCAAACATTGTATTATTAGGATTTTATGTGAGTCTAACAATGCAGGGCCATGTCTGGAAGGGCGTTTTGAAGAAAGAGCCATTGCAGCTTTGAGGTTACCTGTCCTAACAGACGGCACGCATGCGTCAGTCATCGTGTAGCTCAACCCTATTTTAGGGAGCTCAACGACCCGTCACACGACGCTACCAGATCTGCAGGACATTTGCGAAGGCCGTATATAAAATACTCAAAACCGCCAGACAGCTATAAAGTCATGTATTCTATCTAGCCTGCATGGTACTCACATTCACAGTCAGTTTTCTCTTTAAATATCATCAAATATATTATAAGTTATGTCACGTAAATCAATAATAATGACATTATTAATTCCAAAACACTTAATAGTACAAAATGGTTTGTTGCTTGGGGTACATTGGAGTAGCTGAATTAATAATGAACTCCACGGTTACTCTTTTAAAAATAATTGGCTTTTACAGTGTTTTCAAATCATAGTGTTAATAGGTATGGGACGACATCAGCATGTTACCTTAGAAGTTACACTACCTTCTTAAGCAAAATAGGTAGAATACTTCCCTTAAGTAAAGTGCCTTCTATGTATTCAATGTGCTCTCAATAAAGCTTTAAGATTGCCTTTAAAATATTAAAAGCCAATGCTCCAGGCAAGTTGGTCGTGCTCTGATTAAATTTTGCATAATCTTCCTAACTGGTTGAAAATCAACTTTTGAAGAATTCTTAACCTTTTGAATAATTAGCAACTAACAACATTTTGGTCCATTACAATTTTTTGTAGGTAAAGTATTAGTAAGAAGCTTTATTAAATTAAACTTAATTAATTATTGTCTTTGAAAAATAATCGAATGGCTATAACGACTGACGATTTCCATTCAATAATGAGAAAGAGGGCGGCGTCAATTATGGGTAGGCTGCGTGGAGGCCCCAACAGCATCTTGAAAACATTGATTGATAAGGTGGACAGCCCCTTTATTAGGCACTGGATGCAGAGGCACGTGCCACCATCTGTTGGGCCACGTAGGTATTAGTTGTTGTTAGGTTAGTTTGTAAGTTTTACTAACATAGTTTGTAAGTTGTTGTTACTAACGCTATGGATTGTGTGTATTTTTATATGTGGTCCGCAATAAATGAATTATTATTATTATTATAATAATCCTACATTGTCATGACTGTCTTCGGTGATGGAAAACATCGTGAGGAAACCTGGACTTATGGTTAATATAAGTCTGAAATCGCCAACCCGTCTTAATCAAGCGTGGCGATCAACGCTCGTGCCTTCTCTGTCTTTGAGGCCTTAGTCCTGCACGGGGACTATAATACGCTGGTATTATTTTATTTTTATCCCCATTTAAGAGCGTTTATACCTTATGAGTGGCAACGTCGCAATTTAGTGTCATATTTCGTGGTTTTCAATTTTTATCATTTAATCGGAGCTATATTTTAAAAATCTGTTTAATTAACTTTTTAGAATTATGTGAAAACTGTGTAAAAGGTAAGAAATCGTTGCGTTTACAGTTCTATTAAATGCAAATAATACATTGGAAACTTGCAGGGCGTTATTTTCATTGTAAAATAACTGTAAGCATTACGGTTACTTACTTTATAAACACTTTCACGTAATTCTAAAAAGTTAATTAAACAAATTTTTAAAATATAGCTCCGATTAAATGATAAAAATTGAAAACCACGAAATATGACACTAAATTGCGACGTTGCCACTCATAAGGTATAAACGCTCTTAACTGTTCCCTAGCCCTAATAAATGATTTTATTTCTGTAAGTAGGTTTGTACAAACACTTTTACACGTCAATCATATTTTAAAAACTAGATGAGGTCCCCGTTTCCTATCCGATTACTCTGAGAAGAAAGGCCGAAACAAACTCGGAGGTCACAGTCATTTTTAAAGTCCAGACATAATCTTGGTCAGATCATGTGAAAACCATGTAGATTGGTGTCTGAAACGGTCTATTGAGGAAAAACCACACAGATTGAGTGGACCTGTCCAGTCAGTGCACGCATTTGTCAGTAGATAATCCTATTTTTCACTGCAGTATTGTAAAATATGAGGATCAAACGTACCATGCTTTGTTGACCGAAAGTTGTTCAATTTAAGGTATTAATAATAAATGGATACCACCCCCCGACTACCTTTCATCTGCTATGATTAATTCAGTGAAAACTTAGCCAGGAAATTTTTCGTTAAATTTTTTCCAAATGGATAACCATGTCTTAAAACCATATTTCTTGCCTGCCTTATTTAGCTTTAGCTTTTACGAAAAATGTTTGGGGAATATTAATATTTGACCTATGTATTCCGGATGAATTATTTAGTTCTCCTTTGTTTAGCTGCCCCGATTATTTTATCTATGTACCCTTTGATAAATTTTCGTTCAGAAATGAGAAATCGAGTTGCTAGTTGTTTAATAATCTACATAGTGTTTATCTCTTGGAAACTATCTATATAGGTTACTGTTGCCTTTTGTTGTGTAAACTAAATTCAAAGTAAACTATTCAAGCAAGCCGTTTGTAGTCAGTGCTCAGTTTGATAGTTTGGCTTTCAGTATTGATTTAGCTTTATTTACAAACTAAGAAATAGGCTTCTCGATTTCAAAGCTATTGTTTAGAGAAAACAGAGAGTTTAGAACATCGTAGCTTGCGCGATTCGAAAACTTGACGGAGTCCCAAACGTTATTCATCGAAATTATTACGTTGCCGTCGTTCTAGAATGCAGTCCTTTTGCCTTACATTTTAAATCATATATATTAGTTGAACTAATACCCGGTTTCTGAATTTCTTTGTCAAAAACGAAATATATTTTTAATTTCGCGGGCTTATTTAAGTAATGCTAAAGTAGAGTATTAAAGAATTACAAATTAAAGTAGAAACTGGGTGTTTGTTCGTTTCGAAGAAAAGTGTAGTGTAACTACATCCATACAAAATCAACAAGTCCACACATTAAAATGACTAACAAAATAAATACCTATAGCATAGAGCACAATCAGCCTATAATGTTCCCACTGCTGGGACACAGGCCTCCTCTGTGTGAGAAGGAGAAATAAATATATAATTAATTACATACAGAAAATAGAAATAAGCGCGCACTTGGCAAAAGGCAAAGCACACAGCTAAAAGGTGGCGGGTCCACTCAAAGGGAGGCTGAGGGCGTTAATTGGCAAAGAAGCCCTCTTTATATAGGTAATTATCAAGAGCTTTCCCTTTGGGCACTATAATTCTTAATAAGCCCGTTTTATTACATTTGTTCATTTTGTACAAGATTAATTTGTAGCTGGTTTTTGCTGCGTTGAAAGATTTTTATCGCTATTACGTGTACAATATAGGTACCTATACTTCGTAAAAGATAGCTTGATCTCTGCGACAGCTGTCAGTAAAATCACGCCTATGAAGTTCTGAATTTCATAGTAGTGCAGACAGTACCTGTAAATGTCATACTTTATGGGCATGCCAACCTACTTAGTGATGGGCGATGAATCATCGTGCGGTCGACAATGTATCTGCAGAAAACTGGAAGAAGGTGGTAACTAAATGCCGAAAACTAATGGAAGAAGATTGGTAGCGGGACGTCCGATTTGACAATATTTGCGAACGAGTTTATAATAAATTTAGAAGATTGTTCTAGCGATTCAGACACTGATTCAGATATGGATTTGGGGTGTACTCCTTTACGAGAATAAATGTATTTTATATTCAAATATTCGTTTAATTTAGTAACGTTTGTAATTAAATTAAACCCAATTAAATGTTACATTAGCATCGATAATAGTAAGAAACGTCGATAATTTCTATCGACAATTTTTTATATCATGACAACCCTAGGAATGTCAGTTTGACTGACGTCGCAGAGATCAAGCTATCTTTTACGTAGTATAATAACGCTTTCAGGATGCTGTTGGGACTGCTATATATGTTAAATAATTAATGTATACAAAGTATTGTAACACATTTTAAAAGAGTAACGATGGAGTTTCTTGCCCATTCTTCTCCATACGAAACTACCTTTTGGAAGGGGCGACTAGAATCAATTCTATTTAAATGTAAATGTTGACGTTCAAAAGTGCCTTTTATGTGCCTATTTGAAATAACTGCTTTGACTTTGACTTTGCCGAGGTAGGTACTGTATTGCGGGCATTTTTAAAGAAGCTAGGATTGATGGCTTTCATGACATCGTGAGAAAGAAAACAGCCACCTTATTGCACCGTATCTGGACGTCTACTACCTAAGCACGAAATCCGTAATATTATCCGAAGATACAGGTGATTCCTACTCCGTATCACCTACGGACATAAGAAGTTAGGGACCTGACCTAAGAATGAATGACACCACGATTTGACAGTTGTCTCTACTCCCGATGTGTTTTTACCCGTTTGCAAATAATCGGATGTAGGGTTCACTCCAATATTTCGAACTACTCTTGGTCGGGCCCCATATCTTCGTTGACGGACTTAGACAGTAGGCCCCTTGAACAAACTCCAACAGCATTCTGAAAGTAATAGCGGGCCAGTTAGAGACTAACCGTTAAACGACTCATTTTTGAGACACTGGATCGCACTCCACGTGTCAATTTTATTTCGTATGTCTCTTATGTTATTTACTAACAAAGTTCTTAAAAAGTTATAAACACAAAAATGTAGGAACAGGGTTTGTTTACACTGTTATCAGATACTTTTGGAACAGACGATACGTTCAGTTGGACATAAGCTCGCCAATGAATTCCTTGGCGATCAGTTCTAGTAAGCACCATTTTTCCTGATTGGGTATCACACTTTTTGTATCCTAATAAAAGAAAACATATTTGCCAAATCTTTGTCTATTTCAGGAATTCACTGAATAGGTAGATATAGAGCGTTTTACTACTAATGTTTATAGTCAGAGGTGACGCAAAGCATTTCTTCGATACCGCAGCCAAGGATCGCAACCCTCTTATTGTCGAGACCGCCCGTTGTGTTCCCTCCAAAATTAGCAAAGTCCGCCGTCCAAGGCATGTCCTCACCGACCCCGATGACCCCATAACTCTCCTCCAGGAGAAAGTAGGGTCACCAGTACAGTGCACAAGATACACCAACCGTCATTTCGACCTCGCAGTCTAGATCCCTCGCGACAACCCCGACGTAATTGTCCCCCAAATCCTTGCTCGATGAAGTGCCAGCCCGCGCCGTAGCTGAACCTGTAGCTTTAAATTCCTCCGTTAATTATAACTATCCAAACTTGATCCAGTCTGCCCCACCTTGCTGTCTTACCCCCAGCGACGACCTAAGCCGAGGACCGTACCCCCAGGGGGTGCCATTAGCCTGCAGTTGATTAGTAATGTAAGAAATTCGCTCCTGGCTTTTAGTCCGCTTAAGGCAGCCACAGGATAGTCCGGTTAAGCAGTGACGACCTCTCAAGGTCAACTGCGGGATGCCATACACAAATAATAATAACAAATAAGACGACGCAATGAATCTATTTGTGCAATAAGTAATTAACTTATTTGTCATGGTCTTCAACACGTACTAGTTAATCAACATTGTTGCTTGTGGAATTATCAATATTATGACATTATTACGTGAGCGTTGTGCAAGCCACATTGTTGTCTTGTCATAAATTACTAGCTTTTGTCCGCGACGTCATCTGCGTGAAATTTTTTTGGTCCCCCGACCCACCCCGTCGCATCGCATTGCCTGCCCGTGCTATTACCTACTTCGTTTTCGCATAACATTCTTTCTGACTTTTTTTCTTCTTACTCGGCTCGTTCAATAGCCTATAGCGTTTCTCAAGAATAGGACTGTCAAATGCAAAAGGAATTTTTCAAATCCGACCGGCAGTTCCAGGCGGCAGTTCCAGGCAGACCCTCTACATACAAACTTACAAACAAACAAATTTTACCTGTTTATAATATTATTACGTAGGTACCTATAGATATAGATTAATATGCAATAGACCATTACTTGGTTGTAACATCGCACAGGAATCTCGGACAGGATAATTATTTCCTACATCATTATGACTAAATTCAATGTATGGCGCACAAATATTCGAACAACGTATAAAAATACATTTTAAACAGCTGCAGTATTAATCCGCTCATATTCTCCTTTAGTGTTCCCACTGCTGGGACACAGGTCTCCTCTCTGTGAGAAGGAGTGGGCTGTTATCCACCACGCGGGCCCAGTGCGGTTTGGTGGATGTCACATAACTTCGAGTTTTCGGTTCTAATCCATGGCCGGTACATAAAGTAAAGCGCCTGTCAGGGTTCAAACCTACGCCCTACAACTTATAAGTCGCGGTCGTTACCTCCGCTCTCAATTCATTCACGCAGTGAAAATTATTCATAGGTTTTATTTATTATAAAAATATATTTATATACATTTTAATGATCATCCAGTGGGTTGCAATATCTGTGAAAGTGGAGCCAGGACATTCGAATTGCGTAGTACAGAAATGTTGAATTAATATCAATCTTTTATTTTCATTTAATTATCGTTCGACGAAAACAACTTACTCTTAAAATAGAACACCAGAAATACCGAGTAATTGCTCCCGCACAATCTCTCAAAAAATATTTAAAGTTTATTAAATTGGCATTCCAAAAGAAGAGAACTTCAATATTTCGTCTTCTAATGGATCAGAAATGTTCTCTCAATAGCATTTAATTAGTTAATTCCTTGGAATCGTGTTAAACATTTAGGTACATTGAATATTGTTTGTATTTGATCCATACTTGGCAATCCGTAATTATAACGATTCCGTGGAAGTCAATTCAATTGTTTGCGTCAGAAATCAAATAAATGCGTTCATTTTGTTGGTCAAATCAAATCAAATGAATGATTTGATTTGATTTGGAAATCAGTGATAGCAGAGTTCAAATTAATCTATTTTATTTTTTGTTTACCGTAAGAACCTTCAAAAGGCGCCTGGACTTTGGGGATAAGACTGAGGAGTGCTTCTTACCTCTCTTAAATCTGGGGTAGTTTTAGTGAGGTAAGAACACCACACTGATCTTCATCAGCACATGGAAGGGGGCACTGTGTCCCCTTAAGAATTTTTTAATGATAACTTGTATCACTGGGTTAGCGGGGTTAGCTAAAATTTTCAGTTTTTTTTTCTTATTGACTTCATATAAGTATGAAACGTTTTTCAATTTAACTCAAAACAATTTAAAACCTTCAATACGGTCTAAGGTAAAAATCATAAAAAAAAATCAACTCAGTTTATTTTATAAGAACCTTCCCTCTAATTGACCAGCGCGAGATTCCTTTTTAATGTTTATTGGAAGGCGCTACGTAAAGAACGGTTCGTAATTGATACGGGCAAGCGACGTAAGAACGTCGGCAATTGCTTTTACTCGATTAATCGCTTGCGAAGCGGCTGCACCGAGGTACCTATCCGTGTAATTAGCTAGCGTCTATATGGAGCTAGCATAATGCTATGCTTGTAGTCACGGAGAGATTTCAAGTTCAATAAATTTTCCAGTTAGAAGCGTTAAAATTCTCTTACTAGGTTGATTTGATTAATTGAAATAAGTAGTCATTCTGTGATTGAATAGTCAGCCTAAAATGTTCCCACTGCTGCTGGGATACAGACCTCCTCTCTGTGAGAGGGGGTGGGCCGTAATCCACCACGCGGGCCCAGTGCGGGTTGATACACGTCACAAGTGTTGGAATTTTTGGTTCTAGAGCATGCCGGTTTCCTCACGATGTTTTCTTCGCCGTTTTGAGTGCATTGGTGATGAAATTATTTACTTAAAGTAAAGCGCCTACCTGGGTTCGATCCCACGACCTACAACTCGTAAGTCAGAGCTTTTATCACTGGGCCACCACTGCCGCTTTTCTTCGCTTCATGCTCCGCATTGCTCTGCATTCTTTGATTGAATGCTGTTATTCTAAATTAAACTCTAAGCGGCTACAGAAATGAAACAGACGTCGCTTTTACCCCTATTTTCCATACCCCTTTAGAACAGAATACATTGATTGAAGAGCAGGTAAATTTAACGAGTTTCATTTTCTTTTACAGCTGGTGGGAATAAAAATGAACTTTTTATTCTTTATTATACCAGAGTTCACTCAAAACGCGAGCAAATTAAATATGAACAGGTCAGGGGCTGGTGTGGTAATATTAAAGTAAAAGTACTAGTGACTTTTTAAAGAAGTGCACAGAGGTACTTTTTATAGACTAGGGACTATTCCAAATATAGACTGGAGTCAGTAAATTTGTGCTTAGAATAAAGGTTAACTTTTAGGGCACATGCATTTTCAGCCTTAGTCTGAGGGTAACAGAGGCGACTTTAAATAAGTCCTGAAATTCTGGGAATGTTGGTGTTGGTAAAGTTTGTCCCTTTTTTTATGAAGACTATTTCTTGATATTATCTTTAAATAAAATAGCATTACTTACCTGTAAAGAATTTTTAACAGATAATTCATAGTTTGAGCTACTTTTTAAGAACCCCAAACCGCTGAGTTTCAGCAGTAGGTATAAAATATTATGTGTAAAGTGTAGGTACAGTGACGAGCACTAATAAGTATACACTTAGCAAAAATAAGAGCGAATTTCTCGCGGAATATTGATTGTAACTTTAAAAATAAGACCTATTTCTTAACAGTATAGGTCCTAAAATACTATGTTCGTAACAACATAAAATTACAATCAATACAGTAGGAGAAAATCACATTTAGAAGTTGATAAGTGTATACATATTGGTGCTCGTGACTGTAAAGCTTTTATAACAAAACATAATTGATGTACATGTACTGTGACTTACATATTTACGAACATAAAGAGAATTGATTCGTGAACAAATTGGAAATACATAATATGTCGTGTCCTTTGACCCACGCAAAACGCCTTTATACACATATTCATATTAAATATTATTTATAGGATATACGAGCCATTGATATTTGAACATCGCATGCGATTGACTTATTTCAGAAAAAGGTTGGATGTTGAGCATCCAACCTTTTTGTATACTTTTTGTTTTATGTATACTAGTTTTTGGATATTTAGGTAGAATAGAATACTCTTTATTATGTACCTACACCATAAAAAATACGGATATAAATGTAGACATTTTACGTAGGGTGACACAATGGGTGGTCTTATCGCTCGATCTTGTACAGACAACCTTTGGATGGATTAAAGGGACAGACAATATGCAGGTAGTCAGTGGTGTACCATATACATAATTATAGAATAAATACATAAGACTATCTACATATAATTATGTATATAGAATCATAAACTTGAAACAGAGCCAGGAAACCATATTGTAATAATGAATAAATAAAAAAATTATAAATAATAAACGATAGGTACCTACGTCGGTCGTCACGAGAGCACTGTTGAACTAGATTTTTACCAATAAAATGGTTTTGATATTTACATAACAACACGCCTATAATGCCCGAAGGGTTAGGTACTCAGGTGTAACCCTATAACACACCCTTATTTTGCCATTTATGTTTAAGTCCCATATAATAGGGGGCGAACGGGGCGAACCCATTGCCATCAACCGGACACAAATCAAACTGGTATACATAAACTAGTGTAAACTGATGAACTACACTCGGCGTCAAAAAAATCGCACCTCCGCGAAAATTATTTTCAAGCGTTTATAACCCTTAACACACGCATTTACCCCCACCAATATTGGTATCATTTGAAAGCCCATTAAATAAACTTAAAAAAACAATTCAATTAATTTTTATTTTTTATTGGATAAGTGCAAAAAACAATAAAGTTTACAAAACAATAAAAATCCTTAACTAAGCCTTAATTAAAAACAGATTAATAAACATAAAAAAAAATACAAAAAGTTTCTTAAAACTAACCTAAAACCTAGTGTTACCCCCCCTTGCCCGGATGACGGCTTCCATACGCTCCCTCATGGATCTTACCAATTTTAGGAGCTCTTCTTGAGGGATACTGGCCCATTCCCCAATAACAGCCTCTTCGAGCTCCTGGAGAGTCGTGGGAGTGGGATCACGAGACCGAACCTTGCGTTTCAAATGGTCCCAAAGGTGCTCTATCGGGTTCAGGTCTGGACTTCTCGCTGGCCACTGCATGACAGAGATCCCAACCTCTTGAAGGTAGTCGCGCACAATTAATGCAGTGTGAGCGCGAGCGTTATCGTGCATTAATGTGAACCCCTCGCCAACAAAACCGGCATAGGGGACCACATGCTCTTCCAGGATCTCTGTGACGTACCGGTGAGCAGTCAGCGACCCTTGCCCGCGAGCACCTCCAGTCCGGGAGACGCTTACAAGGTCGGTTTTGCCGTCGGCCGACATGTCGCCCCAAAACATACAGGAACCGCCCCCGTATTCCACCGTCTCCTGGATGCAGGGTTGGGCGAAACGTTCCCCCTGTCTTCTGTACACTCTTCTGCGTCTATCGTTGCAAAACAGACACACTCTCGTCTCGTCTGAGAAGAGAACAGCTCTCCATTGGTCAAGGGTCCAATTGACGTGGTCGCGAGCAAACTGCAAGCGGGCTCGCCGATGCTCTGCGGTCAATTTTGGACCCGTAGCAGCTCTGTGTGCCGCTATCTTCTTCTCCCTCAATCTTCGTCTAACCGTAGAAATACTCACGGTTGTTCTGCGAGCGGCCTGGAGCTGCTGTTGCAACTCAACAGCATTAGAGAACCGATTTCTTAGGGATGTCGATACGATGAATCGGTCGTCTCTCTCCGAGGTGCAGCGACGTCTACCAGACCCATGCCTCCGGACAAGGCCACCGGTCTCCAGGAACCGCTGGTATACTCTTCGAACCGAAAAACGGCTCAAGTTCAGTTGCCGAGCGACATCACACTGACGCATCCCTGATTGCAGTAGTGCAATCACTTGAGCGGCTTCATCAGCAGTGGTATCCATCTTCAAGGTGGTTTTTTTTGTAAAAGTTCTTCTCGTGTGTCCTCTTCAACGGTTGGATAGCGAATGACCTCCATTGAACCTGTATTAACCCTTTTATACCCACTAAAGGTAGCGCAAGTTGTGCCCCTTGTGAGGAGCAAAATTGCCATTTTTTTTTAAAGTCACATTTGTGGTATCAAGCTTTTTTTTTTAATGAAATGAAATGTTTTTTTTTTAAAGTTTATTTAATGGGCTTTCAAATGCCATCAATATTGGTGGGGGTACATGCGCGTGTTAAGGGTTAATAACGCTTAAAAGTTATTTTCGCGGAGGTGCGATTTTTTTGACGCCGAGTGTAGTATAAATAATTGACGTAGACAACTAGTGCAAACAGTGACCTTGAACCACCACCTTGACCACCACCTTGACCAGTGAACTTGTTAAAGTACCTATCGGTAGGTATCTACTTGAAACTGAGAAAATAATATATTATGAAGTAGGTATCTACTAACCTAAACAAAAAAAATGCACTGTTCGAAAGATCAAAGTATGGATTAGTAAATTACGTACGCACGGCTACACATCAAGCTATACATTTCCAGTATAAGCTGATCTTGCATTGTATAGGATTTAATTACAATGAGAGTTCAGTGTAAACTGGAAATGTATAGCTTGATGTGTAGCCGTGTGTACAACCCGTGCGCATCAACATGGCATCTGGCTCGAATGAATGACGTTAAAGTACTGAGTGCAAAAAAATAATAATTTTATTTTAGATTTTTGAATATCAAACATTTATTTTGCGCTAATTATTTCTCATAACATAATACTTTACGATGCTCTTTAAACGTGACAATACAAACTATTTAGACACAATTTTGTTCTTGCCATTTTTATTTTGTTTGTTTGGGCTTGTATGATGAATTCCGAAAATTATGCTAGCGAGAATAATATAATCATATTATTCTCGGAAAGGATTTGAAAAAACATTCAAGTTCTATTTGTCTTTCTGACTGATCGATATTTTATCTGCCACCCTTTGTTTCACCAAATTCCAGATGTATTCTATTGGAATTAAATCATAGTGGTAGGGCGGCAGACGTACGACTTCGTGGCCATGCTCTCTGAATAATTCGTTTACCACATACCACAAACTCCACAAAAATCCGATAACAATAACAAATTACTCCTAAACTCAAACGGAAGGGTACGTGCAACGGTAACAGTGATGCTAACGCTACTGGTCGCCAGTATACTATAGTAGTCTTTGGCTACTGGTCTCGCACGACGAGAGCGGGGCCCCGCGCGGGGAAGCGGGAGGAGGGTGGTTTTCGAGCCAGGTGCCATGGGTTGTACTGGTACCAGGGGCCTACTACTTAAGCACGAAGTCCGTCGTTACGGCCGAAGTTACAGACTTTTCCTACTCCGTATCACTAACGGACATAAGATTAGTCTGGGGCCCGAACTAAAAATTTATGACAAACGTTTAGACAGTTGTCCCTAATCCAGATGTATTTTTGCCGGTCCGAAAAAGTTAATTAATCGGGAGTAGGGTTCACTTTTATATTAAATATAGCATTATTATTTTAATGCTTTATGTGGGTAGTTTCTGAGGACACAAGATAAATCAAGCCTAAACTTTAAGTTTTAAGGCACATGGTACATTACTGCAGCGGCCAGCAAAATACAATGACGAATGACGACGATGATGGACGAACGTGTAAATGTGTGCCGAGGCGAAGCCGAGGCACAAATACGTAAGTCCATCAATGCCTTTATACGCGGAAATCAAAATAATTTTACAATTAAATAATAAATAAATATCGTCTGACATTGCACACAGCACCATCTAGTTCCAAGTTAAGCACTTAACACTTCAGAGCGTTTATACCTTATGAGTGGCAACGTCGCAATTTAGTGTCATATTTCGTGGTTTCCAATTTTTATCATTTAATCGGAGCTATATTTAAAAAATCTGTTTAATTAACTTTTTAGAATTACGTGAAAGTGTTTAAAAAGTAAGTAACCGCAATGCTTACAGTGATTTTACAATGAAAATAACGCCCTACAAGTTTCCAATGTATTATTTGCATATAAATAGAACTGTAAACGCAACGATTTCTTACCTTTTACACAGTTTTCACATAATTCTAAAAAGTTAATTAAACAGATTTTTAAAATATAGCTCCGATTAAATGATAAAAATTTAAAACCACGAAATATGACACTAAATTGCGACGTTGCCACTCATAAGGTATAAACGCTCTTAAGGCTTGTGTTATGGATACCAGATGGTTGCTACACTACTTATTATAAATATACATCCATGACTCGGGTACAAATGTCCATATTCATCATACAAACATTTGCCCCTACCGGGATTCGAACCCAGGACCATTTGGTTTCGCTGACTACACTTAGCCACTGTAGCCACTACACCAAACGTGTCGTCAATTACAACATATACAACAATAAACAACAATATTTTTTCCCGCGTTAAAGTGTCCATTTGTTTTTTTTTTCAATAGACAGCTTTATATTTGCAAGCCAGTTCGAAATTTAAATAAAACCTTTGTTAAGTTACCTTCTTGGTTGCCTTGTTTCGGAGTAAAAGATCGTTCCATTTTTTTATTACACGATAGATAGATATGAGTTTACTATGTAATTTATTTGGCCGCTAAACCACGACATATGGATTTTCATACAACTTTTACCGGCCGCTGCTCGCATGTATTTGGCCAGTACAGCAATTTCTATTTATCTCGAAGAAGGTTGTCAAAATAATGCTCAAATTTCCAAGCATAATTGAGAAAATTTTATTATTTAACAAAGTAGGTACTAGCGTTCCGTCCCTGGGGGCCTACAGATACGGGTCCGTCCAAAAACAGTTCGATACTTAAAAGTGGACCGTACTCCCGATTAATTTACTTTTTCGGACGGGTCCATAAACACATCGGTAGTAAGGACAGCCATCAAATCCTTTTGTCATTAATTTTTAGTTCGGGCCCCGGACTAATCTTAAGTCCGTAAGTGTTACGTAGTAGGAAACATCCGTAACTTCGGCCAAAACTACTGACTTCGTGCTTAGTGAGTAGCCCCCCCCCCCCCCCCTTCGCACGGGTTTTACGACTTGACTAAACATCTAGGTTTCTAATTAAATGTATGTATAACATTAATGTGTTATTAGTTTATTACACATAAACCTTTCGGAATAAATTCTTGAAATTATGGTGAAAAGCGCATCATAATCCGTTGCGTAGTTTAGAAGAACAACGCGGTCACACAGACAGATACGGAAAGCGACTTCAATTTCACATTAAGACAGCTTTTGTACCTTTAATTTGATGAAAATAAGATGTACCTATACGTAAGTTCTTAAGCAAAAAATAATGATTTGATATAATAGGTCTTTACCTATGAAGTTGCCGTTTTACAATACTGGCCATTTGAACCGTAATTTATGTATGGCTGGCAATCGATTCTAAATACAAATGGTTTTATTTTAAAAATATGGAATTCTATTTTCAAGTTCAGTCATTTGTTTATTGATTCGTGTTTTGTTTTCACTACATTTGTAACTTTTTCATCAATATGGACACGATAAAAATACGAGTAATTATGGAATACGAGTTCCGTCGCGGCAGCTATGCCGCACAAGCGGCTTGCAACATTTATTGCGTGTACGGAGTGAACACTGCAAACGAACGCACGACTCGTTATTGGTTTGAACGCTGTCGACATGGAAATTTTGATCTAAAAAATGAACCCCGTGTTTGCCCGTAAACTATAGTAAAAAACGACGATTTAAAGGCGATAGTGAGGCGAATTAATATCTAAAAAAACAATCTCTACGACGACGACTAGACTACAAAGGTTGACAGACGAGTATGCAATAATATTTTGCACGAAAGAAAATGCATTTTACATTATGAAAGCCAAGGGATGATCCGCCGTACCGAACAAACTGCTCTCAGCTTCGGAGTAAATTAAATTTCTGTACCTACAGCATTACTTACACTCAGCTCTAATATTAGAAATAATGATATTCAGCTCTCGCTTATTGCAGTGGAGTCCGAGTTTGAATTTTAAAATGTATTGTTTGGGAATTATGTTTATGTAACGTAAAATAATATTATGGAGAAAGTATTTTTGGCCCCGGACGTAAGCTATGGCTGTGACAACGTTTTCATTGCGGTATTGATTTAGACATTTTACATTGATAGTTGATTTAGTAAAGACAACCCGCACTGGGCCCGCGTGGTAGATTAAGGCCCACTCCTTCTCACAAAGAGGAGGCCTGTGTCCCAGCAGTGCGAACATTATAGACTGATTATGATTGATTTAGAGGACGTCCTGAATTTCCCGAGTTGTTAGGCAGAGGTACACCCGTATTTCGCCAGTTTTATTTTAGTCTCATGTAACAGAGGGCAAGCCTATTGCCATCAACCGGGCACAAATCTAGACTCTGGGCTGCTACTATGAAATATCAAATGTAAAAATCTAATAACACTGTAGCGGCAGGCCTCCGTCACTCCATGTACTTGCGCGCTATAATTACCTACCGCTCGAGCGAGCGCTCTCGGACCGTTTGCGGTCCAAATTGCGTGCTGTAGGATCGCGCGGTGCGAAGCAATCACAACTGTACCACAGATTACTAAATAGTTACTACGTAACAGATACTTCACTCAGTAGAAAATTTCCAATACCTATTGAGATAATAGCCTACTCCGTCGCCTCAGCAACCACTGCATGCTAAAATGTGCCTAAATGCTCAAGCTTACAGTTGTGATTGCTTCGCACCGCGCGATCCTACAGCAATCGCAGAGAACCGAATTTGGACCGCAAACGGTCCGAGAGCGCTCGCTCGAGCGGTAGGTAATTATAGCGCGCAAGTACATGGAGTGACGGAGGCCTGACTGTACGCTTGATCATTTAGGCACATTTTAGCATGCAGTGGTTGCTGAGGCGACGGAGTAGGCTATTATCTCAATAGGTATTGGAAATTTTCTACTGAGTGAAGTATCTGTTACGTAGTAACTATTTAGTAATCTGTGGTAGCGGTGTCTACATCGCCACATGCGAACTACGTAATCACACTGACGTCACGCAAAATCCTGCATCGCGCAAGCAGAGTTTACCGCGAAACTAGCATATTTACAACGTCCCGACATCAATAGTCGGGCAGTTGCCCACCAGACACGACACCCGTCTGGTCGGAGGATCCTCCCTTTTCTATGGAAGTATGAGTGAACTATACACCCTGTTCCTCGTACCTCTATAACACTTTGTCCGACGCGTGAATCGAACCCAGAACCTCATGCTCAGCAGCAGCGCTTACGACCAGTAGACCAACAAAGCAAGCATTGATTTAAAAATAAGTCCACAATAGAGTAAGTACCTACAGTTTAATCAATTTTACAATTAATGAAATTTATTAAACTTTTATACAAAATATATCAAAAATACAAATTCTCTGAGTTAATTTTTATTGTCATGTCTCGACTTTCGAAGTCACTTCATGTTGCCATCATAAGGGTCGCGTAATTACAAAAACTGTTGGTCGGATCGTATTACTGAGCTGTCATTGATTACGTGGAGTGTGAACGAATGCGAGTTACATTTGATGTCACTTCGGTGTGGTTTGAAGCGCTCTGATTGGTGATGCGCGGTTAGGCTGTGTTTACATAACGGGAGTAAAATTACACTTCACGAAGCTGAGATTCACTTGTACTCTCCGTCATTTTAATATTTTTTTTGTACCGGACCATACCTGAGAACCTTCTGGTTACAGAGACATTGATGGTCAAAATTCCAACTTTTACTGATGTTTTTTACGAAAACAAGTTCATAATGATATAACACAGCGTTACATACCCCCACGATCCCCGTACCGTTGCATGCACTACCGTAAACAGCCAAAAATAAAAGCCCATTTCCAAAGCCCGTTTCCCAGCAATTATTTTCGTGCAATGTTACTTAGTTTGATGTACAGAATGTTGAAGGCTATGTGATGGGTCTTTTTACACCATCAATCATTCATTCAATCAATATTTAATTTTTTTTTGTCTCATTTGTCAGCTAGGTAGTATATTTGCGCTGTGAATATCGTGCACGACAATAAATTTGTTTAAATAGTCGATTATTTGCTCTATTATTTAATTACGAGTATCCTACCCATACCGATAGGTATGCATAGACACTCTCTACATGGTGATTTAACTTTATTTCACACAAACAAATCTTTATCCATCACCTTAACAAGTATCCCGGTTGACATGATTTAATTGTTCAACAGCCGTTGTGACTTTAGTTCATAAGTCTCGAGTGATATTTTTCAGCAAATACACTAATGAGCAATATAAAAAAGCCACTAAGCTAACATAAAATATTTCCGCAAGATATATAGCTTCTTGAAGTGAAAAACAACATGCAAATGTATTTAATAACGCATCATAAAATAATAAGTACCTACTGTTTTCAAGATTTTTTTTACTTCATGAAACTAACTTGTGTGGTTTACGAGATATTTAAATATCTTTAGGCACTTTGCAAGTGCCTTTTTATATTGCTCGTCAATGTAGTATTCAAATTCTTCTGAGGTTATTTACATTGTCAATCAAACAGTATTTTAATGAGAGGCGGTGAGAAAATCTGAAGATTTATTATAATTCTGAGCCTACGGGGAGTTATAATCTGTCTGTTTCATAATAACTTAAGTCTTTCTTTAAAATTCTGTGACTCTCAGGGCAATGGACTTGTGACTTTTGAACAAGACAAAGGATTGTCTAATTGAGTTTGTTAAATATATTTTTGAAACGAAAAAGTGGGTTCGCGTCACTGACATGCTTCTGTTAACAGTATAAAGGGTAACCACTGATAATTCATAGTTTTAAGTTTTCACTTCTGTCGGTAGTCCCCGTGACTGCCTATTTTTTATTTATAAGCCGCTAAGAATAAAAGTACCTTCTGTATGGCCAAAAATTTTACAAACTACCTGAAAAAATATAAACGTTATATCTGGACAATTTCAAAACAGAACTATTCAGGATTTTGTTAATAATTGCAATTACTCACTACAGGAATATCTGGATGACAATTCTATAATTACTGCTACAGAAAATTGACGATTTTGTTTTTTTTTTGACATTTATTGAAATTGATTGTATTTTAAATCTGTATTGATATTCATGTACGCACGGCTACACATCAAGCTATAAATTTCCAGTATAAGCTGATCTCGCATTGTATAGGATTTCCTTAGAATGAGAGGTCAGTGTAAACTGGAAATGTATAGCTTGATGTGTAGCCGTGTGTACCTATTAATATTGACTTTATTACTAATGTGAAAGTTTACACAATTCTACCACCTTATGATATCTTAAAAGTTAAATTAGTGTTAAAAATTCGCCAATATTGATTAACATTAATTAAATATATTTGTACGCCTCTAGGATCTACCAATCTGTTACATCTCGCACACTGTTGTAATTTGATTCTGATTGATGAACGCATTCTGATTCTGAAGGTGCTTTACTTATCCATGAAAGACAAGGAACAGTATTACCTACCTTAAATACTTCATGTTGGTAGTTACCAGATCACATACGTAAGGTATCCCATTCCCACGCAGGAACGGTTATTTTATCGGCGGCAAAAAGATTTAAAAAAAAGAATACACCCAATATAATAATTCCAATTCCGAATACATTTTCCGAATCCAAATTCAGATTCAGAACGTAATGCGAAACCACACACAACGCGAAATATATGATCGTGAACAAAAATACACATTATGGGCATTCCAACATTATATCTGGCATATTTTTATTTCTATTTGGCAACGGAATTCTGCGAACATGCAGCTTGATGTTCCTAGAATTTATGGGACACCCGGTTGGGACGAAGTTCCTTTCGCTGTATATTGCGAACAATTTAACATTTTTTGAGAGTAACTAAATGAAAAAAAAAATAGGTATGGTAATAAAATACTCGCACGCACACTCGTATTATATATTAGAAAGAGACACAGAGAGAGAGAGATAAAGTCACATGGAGCATGGAGCATAATGCTGTTTCGTGACGCGACGATTTCTACCAGTCATTTCAACTCCTACCGCAAGCTGCATTAAGAGTAGGCGGCTCGTTCACAAAATGGTTTTGTTGAGTTCAATGACACACCAGCAGGTCCATACGACATTTTACTAATTTTCACTTCGTGCTGTTATCGATTGATGTTAATTAAATATAAATAAAAGCCAAAACAGTAAGTCACAATTTTGCTATATTTTGTGACATTCAGGCTGACAATACAGAAATTAAGATTATGAACAGTACAAAATACAAATAACTATTTAATACATACTTTGAGTATTTACTACATATCAATTTCGCGGTAAATCCAAATTTCTCAATAACCTTAATATATCTGTTTTTTTTAATGCAGAGTTATTCATCACCTATTTATCTAGTAAGTCTACGAATTTAAATTTTGATAAGTAGGTAATCAATATAAATTACGAAAAATAAAAATGTAACACACGTTTTCACGTAAGCACGTAACACAAGGTTTTTTAATTGCTATTTAGCTTACTGGTAGCAACTAATAATCTGACAAAAATCTCAAACACTGGGCATATAGTATATTAGTAAGTCTACAATTTTTATTTAAGTTTAATTTTTTAATATTATTTTTACAAAAATAGGCAGTCATGCCAACAGAAATGAAAACTTGGAAGACAACGACAACCTTACGACTGATATTGACACAGTTAAATATATGGACCCCATCAACAGGACCGGCGTTATTTTTTAATAAGGTTTGATTGTGAATTGCATAATGGGCATTGTCAGAAGCGGATGTTTTATACAAAGAGCTGTCATGTCCGTGTGTCCGTGTGGTATATGTTTGGTTTTTCATAATAATTACAAGTGTGTCCTGGTTTTCGTTAAGTGAAGTAGTTTTTGTGTTAGTACAATCATGCGGCTCTACATATTTAATGTCTGTATTTGGAAAGTACATATTTCCAAACAATGCATTATCGGCTGATGTGGTACTAAGTAGCTACTGTGTTACTGGTAGCGGCCGTTCTCTATCCTCAATATACAATGATCAGTTTAGATTTTGCTGCACATGCTTCAAAGTAAAACATATTTAATATTTCAGAGATTCCAAACACACAACTCGATATACATATATATATATTTTTTACTAAAGACTTCATACATTATCCAAATGATTGCATTAGCATAAAGCAAACCTTGTAAATATTCAAATCCGCTGCCAGAAGAAAGTTCTTGTGACCTTTAAATATGAATTATTTAAGGTTATTATTGTTTGCCCTTTTCAGGTAAGTTGGTTAACAAGGAACGTAAAGACTCCTTCAAACAGGCGCGACACGCGACACAAATCGCGCGCGACACAAATGCACCGCTCGTCGCGCAGCACGTGGTGCCTTTAAGTCACGTGCGATTCCGTCGCGTGTCGCGCCTGTGTGAAGGAGCCTTAAGAAATAGTTGATCGAGACTTAATTTAATTTGATTCAATTTATGTGAAACCGTGTATACCTACGCTAGATAAAAAGTATTTATTGATACATTTGAGGTGAAATCAAACGATTTTGGGTAATATGATAGTGATAGATCTATTGCACCGCAATATTAAATTTAGCCGTGCCTACGAATGGCTGTTTTCTATTATTATACTGGGTAATATTTGCATCCGAATATGAATCGTTTTCAGTAAAATCGTAAAAAAATACTAATAAGTCAAAAATAAATTATAGTTTAAAACTAGATGAGATCGGTTTTTCCTACGTGACTACATTGAGAAGAAAGACCGAAACAAACTCAGAGGTCAGTCTCTTCAGACCAGACTTTCACTAACCATTACAATGCCTTTAATTTCGATAATTCAATAATCGACTTTTAAATGTTTCGTCCATCTCTTTAGGTAGGTACGTAATTACCGTTGCCCAAGCTTTCAGCAAAGAGAAACGACGTTCTATGCACTTCTGGATAATTTATCCATAATTATTATTATTACACTAGCTTTGGCCCGCGGCTTATCCCGCGTGGAGGTTGAAAAAATCCTGTAAATCATTCTCCATTCAGAATACATTTATATACTTACCTACATTATGTGCCAACTTTCATGGTGTTCGGTCAAACGGTGCTGGAATTCAATCTAGACTCACAAAATGTATTACTTATATGACGTGTAACATAAATAACGCAAGACCTCATACACCCCAATTAGAGTATTGAGTTAAAAGCATTAGACAATGCCCAAAACAACTTTTTTTAAAGCTAACTAAGTATTATTATTAGGAAAATCGTGTTGATCCTAAGCATTACTTTATGCATTTAAAATTGAGTATTATTGCCTTGAAATAAGATTTAATTTTCTTTGGCTCAATCGGCGGTTAGTTAGTTTTCAAATTACATAATTTTTGAAAAAATACCTATATTTATAGTTACTGAAATGGATTCAGTAGTCAAATATGAGCAAACTACTTACAGGAAACGAAAAGAAAGAACGATAAGAACGAGAAGGAAGGAAAAGGACCTAAAAAAAACTATTTACACTATTATATTCAACACATTACAATAATTCAATCATGATTCGAAAGAGACGTAGTACCATCTAGCGTCCTAATGCAAATGTGACCGTCGAAAGTTATTGTTTGACCTAAGCTAGCTCGTGTTAAAATGAATGCTCTGGAATCTCACAATTTCGTGGTGGGCGAAACTGTATTTTATGTATTACTAGCTGACCCCGCGAACTTCGTACCGCCTAACATTTTTTTTTTAATTTTTCTCTCCGTAGGAACCATCCTCGTACTTCAAGGAATATTCTAAAAAAAGAATTAGCAAAATCGGTCCACCCGTTCTTGAGTTATAAAATTACAACGAAAAGTGGCATTGATTTATACAGATAATAATAAATCCTTATTTATTACGAACGATTTTAACGTGCACGTCTTTCTACATCGTTCTCACATGTATAATTACAACATGAATGATGTAACCACTTTTTGTAACAATAATTTGATTTAAAAGAATATCCATGGAGTTTCTTGTCCGTTCTTCTCCATAGGTACCTACTACGCTTTGAAATGGGCAACTAGCTTCATCTTTCTGACTGACCGACCCCTTGACAATTCGAAAGTGCCTGCAATTGGTTTATTTGAAATAAAAGCTTTGAGTTTGACTTTGTAATTCCATATCTTCTTTTTCTTCTTCGTCGTAGCACTCCTGTCAGAGCGATCGTGTTTCTCGTGTAGTTTCATGTTTAGAGGCTGATGTGATTCGCCTCACGATATCTCGCCATCTACTCCGATTTTCGGTATTTTTAGTGCACTCATACAAGGGGTCGGCCACTGTGTATTTCATTTGGTCAGTCCTTCTCATGGGTGAAAGTCCGCGTGGTCTAGTGCCTTACAATCTACCCGGCACGATAAGGCGCTCTGTAGAGTATTTGAGGATGAGCGTTTGGACCAGAACAGACAGACGCTTTTTGATGTCGAGTTCTTGGCGTATAGAGGTATTGGTGGGAAGCTCGATCCACGATACCCCATGCATTCTTCTCCGGCACCACATTTCAAGAACGTCTATCTTCTTCTTTTCGACGTCACGCAGCGTCCACGTCTCAGCAGCGTATAGGAACATTGGGAAAACCAAAGTTTGAACAAGCCTGGTCTTGGTGGTTTTTGTAAGATCTCTGTTCCTCCGGACATATTTTTCAGTATGTCCTCTGATTATTTAGTTATCGCCATACATCTCTTAATTTCATCTATGCATCCCGTTTGAGTTTATCGCTCCAAGATAAATGTAGGATTGAGTCATGTCACAGTTCGCAATTTTAGACTTCGGGCGAGTTGTTGTTACCGCGGTCCACGATCATCACCTTAGTTTTATTGCGGTTAATTTGTAGTCCGAATTCCATATAAGCTCTGAAAATTCTCGAGTAGGTACTCGGGTAAATGCAGAACTTAGTACAGTACTCGAGAGTTTATCCAAACGAACATATTTGTTATCAAAGGTTTAATGAATTACTCCGATACACCCGTTTCATCAACGAAACGGTTTATTATTTTTTAATTAATATAACCGCCATGTTGGCTTTGGTTTGCGTCTTCATGGTAATGATCACAAGCATTTGTAATGAGGCTCTTGGTATATGAATAATTAAATTGGAAGGAAGTATATAGAGAAGTGCGAAGTTTTGAAAATTAGAAGCTTGTTTCTTTATTTTTCTTTAGTTTTGTTGTTTTTTGTGGCTGTGTGTGTGTTGTGTATTGGGGTAAAATACTATCATAAGTATTTTAAGGATTGTTACTGGAAAAACGTTCCTGAGCCATGCGGGACTCTTTTAGGAAGAGGAATTTGGTAGATATATCTATTTCATTAGAACTATGATAATGTGATAACTGATTGATATAATTTAGTAGCGTTATTATTCAATGGATCTAGTTTATCGTAGCGTAGTCCACTACTGGAAACTATAACCTGACTGATAACGTTATCTGAACCAAATTGGTTTCAATAAATTGTCGCATTGGGAACTTAATTATCTCACTTTGTTATGGTGATAAATTTTACCTCAAAAGCTTCTATGACGCATTTCATATCATAATACATAGTATAGACAAAAATAGCGCGTAAAGTACACATGAGTCATTTTTGGTATTTTGGTTTATTTGTTTACTTCAAATTGCATTATTTAGAACTCTGAAGTGTTCTGTCGGATAAATTTTATAAATAAATCGTTAGAACTTATTGGTGATTTACATTGTATACCATCCCTATGTTAATTTGTAGACTACACCATCTTGCCTGATTTTGGAAAAAGCCAACAAAGAGATTTATTGAACTATGTACATAAAAAAATATCGATTGGCTATACAAGACTTGGAAAATCTATAGGTACATATAATAAAATAGTAACGAAGAATTTTGGTCCGTTTGTCAGTTTGTCTGGATGTATATTCCAAATTGGCGCATAAACCGCTGAACGGATTTGGATGAAATTTAGCACAAGATAGTTTATAAAACTAAAACTAAAAGTACCTTATGTGAACACATTGTGTTCACATAAGGTACTTTTAACCTCAGTAGTACGTTTCCGACATTCAGGCGGGCGAAGCTGCGGGAAAAAGCTAGTTAGGTACATATACTTTAAAGATTTGGAATTTCAATGAGTACATTCCCGGAAAGTCTTTTTTTTTGCCATGCTTTCTAAGACGAAGGTATTATAATATGTGAATTTATGGTATTATATTATAATTTATGCCTTTGTACTCCTTAATCCAGCAGTCTTTGATTCAATTGCGATTACAGACAGTCAGCTATGTGCATATTTACCACGGTAACTACTAGCTAAATGCTCACTAGTCTTGTCTTACATTATTAATGTGCGCAATTAATATCAAAGATCTTCCATCAGATAAGTGGAAACGGTCTCGTTCCCAGCAAGAACGGTTGTTATCTACACCAAGAAGTTATTAGTTTAATTTGTAGCGTAGTGTCTATTACCAGCACTATAATTACGTAACACACTTTCAATCCGAAGGATTTTGAAGGAAATTACTTATCCAATGCTTCATATGTTTGAAAAATTCGTCTGCTTAACAATGTCAATGAAGCAATGAATGTTGTTGAGCTGTCAAAATGAAAGACATTGCCATTGTTAGCGTGTGTGTTACGCTAGCTTATAATATGTATTGCTAACATACAGGGCTTAAGTGGTAATCTTCTCGTTCATTTGTAGCTTGAGTTGAAATACCTATAGTGTGTGGATTACCTACTGATTGGATATTGATTGATTGAATACCTACTGCTAATCGATGTATTGCTGTATTGGACATTGCGATTTGTATAGGATTACCTGGCAGTAGGCAGGTATACAGGTAAAATCCCAAAGTAAAATGGTGGCTCGACGACTACATTTTTTCAAAGAGTTAAGAGTCTTTAGATGTCTGCTAAGTTAACAAATGAAATCCATGATATAAACTGTGGGCAAGGGCTCGCAAATATTTGCCATAAATATATCAATAAAGGTCCTTTATATTCCCCGCTAATTGTAGTAATCTCCATTTTATCAAACATGCTTGGAAATTTGGGCATTATTTCGACAACCTTCTTCGAGATAAATCGAAATTGCTGTACTGGCCAAATACATGCGAGCAGTGGCCGGCAAAAGTTGTAAGAAAATCCATATATGTCGTGGTTTAGCGGCCAAATAAATTACATAATAAACTCATATCTATCGTGTAATATAAAAATATGCCTCTTTTGCTGGCCGCTCGCTGCAGTAATGTACTATTTACTGCCACAAAAAAACAATTGACTGCAACGTTCATTAAAAATACTTTTGTTCGATCCAATAAAATTGCGCCCACTTTATCTGGATACACGGCGAAATGAGGAACCTAATGTTAATGTATTAAGTTTGACATTTCGTTGACGTGTACTTTGCAAGCAGTGCCGCGATGAGGGGTCAAGGTACAGTGGCTGCTCCAAAAGTGTAATGTTATCATTTTAAAGTGGTCATTCAATATCGGCGGTAAACCACTTACAGTATGGATGTACTTACGTTAATATAGCAATGCAGTCTGAGGGCACACTGACCGATTCACCGATAGGTTCCCAGGGTTATTGAATTAATGTCTCGAGGAATTTTGTCAATGAAGAACTTAGTTTGATAGAAGTTCTAAAATTTACATTTTAAGTTTCATTTGTTTTTCACTAGACAGAAATCTATGTTTTGGCGTTTACGCCAAAACATAGATTTCTGTCTACAAGCGCGTGCTCGCTGCTCTTACAAGAGCGTGTATTTACTTAAACTGCGAAGGGTTTTGTGAAAGTGATAGAGAATGACTACTAAGGACCAGCTGCAGATTGCATCAATAATTTCAGTTAAGTATCCCCATAGGATGCTGATAAAAATTGAACCTAGAAACTTCTCAAATCAACGCTGTATTGTTAAACCCACCCATAAATGTACCTGCAGGGTTGGTAACTACTAAATAATAATATTCTGAATTGTGCACTCTGAATTATGTGAAACATTACATACCTGTGTTGCCAAGGTTCGGGACTCACTGCAACCCTGAGGGCACCTGGAAAGAGGAACATCATAGATTATAATTAGCTGTGAAAAATGTAGACAAAGAGTTACTTTATAGATAAAAAAAATTGTGACGTCACTTTTGCTATTATATAATTTATTTGAGCGGTCCTTTTTATAGTAGGTATACGGTTTCATTTTTACAGAGCTAAGTCGCATTGAGAACGCGAGCGACCGGTATAAATACAAGTGCTTGATTATAATTAGGTTTATGAAGTTACATTGATTTCTAAATTTTAATAAATAATTATGTTCATCAAATATCATGCTGGCCGTTCTAGTACCTAAAAAGTTGCTAATTTGGAAAGAATACTCGATGTATCTATATTATTTTATAGCAGCAGGAGAACTGTCAGCCATTTTCTTGGTATTTAAGCCCCAACATACACGGGTTACCTGGTAGAGATCGCAGAAAGCGATATCGCCGCCCATTGTATGTTTTGTAGTATTAAGTTTATTTTTTGTTATGTTATATCTTGTACAGTAAAGTATTTAAAAAATAAATAATAGTATAATAATAATAATATAGAAAGTAGCCCATGTATTTCATGGGCTACTATCTAGCCTAATTACTCGGGAGCCATTCACTCCAGCAAAGTTTTGCTCACGTTATTCCAGAACATAGTTTAACAAAGACAATTTATACGTATATATATTTATACGTAGTTCAATAGATATAATATGAACGAGGCGACGCTACTGGATCTTTTGTTATGAATTTAAACCACAGACGGGATTCTATTCAGCTTGGTACACAATGTAAAGATTTGAAGTAAAACTTGTGCAGATGGTACTGTGATGCATTTTCTTTATAATATTGTAACGTGAAGACTAATCTTTATATAGACGGGAATGTCAAATCATGAGCCTACATTGAAAAATAGGTTCAGGTATTTTAATGACTGTTTACTGAATTACTGTGGGAGTTTTTATTTGAAAAAGTACTGGCTGGACTGTCAGCAGTTATTTGTACAAGTTTTACTTCTGTCCACAGTGCAGTCTCGGCGCAAACATATACTTAATAGATTTTTCATACCACCTGCTGGACAATGTCAAATTATATGTCATGTAAACCTAACATAATGTATGTAAATAGAGCCCTGAGGTCTAATTATAACCCGCAAGTCATTAATGTGATTTGAATTTGGAACCTCACGTAAAAATCGCATAGGTACAAACATTTTCCATAGGACATACTAATCCAATGCACAAAAAAAAAATGAATATCGAACTGGCCACCGAAAGCAGAATATTTTTTTTTTAAAAGAACGCGACATAAAAAAAGGCGCGAGTACAGCAAATCGCTTTGATACACAAACGCACGCTTTTTCAAACAATTTCTCACAAAAATGGCGAGCGTCGATAGTGATTTGACTCTGGAGTACCTACATTCAATCCGAAGGCATTGGGATTGCTAACAACCTACTCCCTAAAAAGTCCAAGAAATCGTACATGACATCATATATTACGACGATTTTTACAAATGGAAAACTATAAAAAGCATCAAGTCTGTATCCGAATCAGTGCTTTAAGTCTACTTTCAGCATTTATCGCATACAAAGAAATCGCATCTATTCGATGCTCAGGTCAACAATAAGTATTATACATAATATTTAAATGAATACATACACCAAATTGCTGGCGTTCAAATCGTAAAAATCGGAAGGACACCGTGCTTTGAAATCAAAAGTTGTCACAGCTTCAAAGTCAAAGCATTTATTTCAAATAGGCACATAAAAGGCACTTTTTTTTTTTTTTTAATAAACGTTGCCCCACACTATGAATTTCTCCTGTATCGTGGGTGCGTTTACAAACATTTAAACTCACATACACAAACAGCCAGACCCGGAACAACTACTTGCAGGTCATACAAATATTTGTTCCGTGCGGGAATCGAACCCGCGACACGCAGCGCAGCAGTCAATCGCTTAACCACTGCGCCAACCGTGTCGTCAAATACTTTTGAACGTCAACATTTGCATTTAAATAGAATTGATTCTAGTCGCCCCTTCCAAAAGGTAGTTTCGTATGGGGAAGCTTAAAATGTGGAAACGTTTCTAATTGAAGGCCCTGACCACCACCGCTTTCTTGCCACATGAGTCCCTACCTAATGATATAATTTTTAATAACTAAAATAGCTACATACTTATACTTACGAGCAACCCGCTCATGCAGCGATTGCTTGCGTGCGATCTATTGAAGCGTTGCGTAATGTTTTGACAAGCCAAAATGTAGAGATTTCTGCGCTGTATCAAAGGTTTACAATAATATTTACCTTAATATTATTGTAAACGTTTGTTAGGTTTATGTGTCTATTATTACAATTATATTTGTCCATCAAATCTAAGAAAGTGTACTTATAACTTGTACTACATAAGAATTAATATTAAATTGATAGCCCTGATAGTTTATTTCAAATGTGTTTTTTTTTCATTTGTAAAAAAATGCACCGACATTTTCAGGGCTTAAAAGTTTGGAAATGACCTTGCCCACAGGGCCCTATTCGATTTGACCCACACTTCCAGGGACACCCTGTATAATAAAGTACGTCACTCACCTACTAATTAACCTACGTGTCTATTTTTATTACAGGTGGCCTTGATTTTTGGAACGAATAGCGCTTGTCGTGGAAATGAACTCTTAAACATTAAAATCGAAGATATTGAAAAACATTAAGATTTGTTGCTGGTAAATTTGCCAGATACAAAATCAAAGAAAGAACAATCATTTGTAGTCCGTGGAGAATACGTAAGAATTGTCGAAAATTACCAAGCTCTACGCCCCTCTATTAAAAACACTAACAGATTTATCGTAGCTTTTAATAATGGCAAGTGCACCAAGCAAGTCATTGGTAAAAATAAGATCAGAACCATGCCGAATGAAATTGCGAAATACCTGAAATTGACAAATGCCGAGCTCTACACAGGCCATTGTTTCAGGAGAACATCGGCTACTCTATTGGTGGATTCAGGAGCAGACATGACCCAGATTAAAAGTCACGGTGGATGGAAATCTGATGTAATAGCGGAGGGGTACATTGATAATTTTATACCGCCGCTGCCGCATTGGTGACAACATCAAACTAAAAACATCGTCGATAATTAGTCCTTGAACACCTCTTGTCACCGCAATCATCCACATCAAAACACTATTCATCTACCCCGCTGCCTCAGGCAACACCTGCACCAGCTTTCACGATCCAAATTGATCCTCCGCAGACCCTAGTTGCTGAAACTTTACTCAACAGCAATACGCAAATAAACTCTACCCCCAGTTTAATAAATGTACCGAGTAAAAACATAACTTTGTCTTTCCACAACGGTCTAATGTATCAAACATTACTTTTAACTTTTAATTTTATTGTTTTAAATAGGTAAATACTTGGTAATTTTAATAAATACTTCGATTCTAGTACCTACTATTACTGTCTCGTAGATGGTGTGAAAAGTAGGGTATCCTCCTCGGAGATAAACGTGCCTTAGTCTTGGGTGAGATTAAATCCCTCGCTGCACTCAGAATTCTTGTTTTAACTCCCTCGCTTTGCTCAGGAGTTAACACAATACTAGAATCTTTCGTTACGCTCGGGATTCAATACGGCGTCCACGACATAAGGCACTGCTTTATTCCCTTGGTGATAATCTACTATTAGGTGAACCCTTTCGAAACTCAGATACTATGACTACCTATGTAGGTACGTAGGTACGTAGATACATTATCTATAGATAAAAGAGAGTAACTTAATCAAACTACAATTTGGATCATAATACCCATACATACTCTTCTTTGCAAACAAATTTGAGATCATCGCATCCTCTTAAAATATCCCAATAAAACCTGACTCAACAACATCTATTGGATCACAATAAAACTGTTTAATGTTGATGTACCTATTTTGAGGGATCTCCGGTACAGTGGTGGGCTTGGCTCTCATCCAGGAATTCGACGAGATGTTTAGATCTGTCCGACATTCGGCTGCATATTGATATGGTAAACGTGTAAACAGTTGCAAGCTACATGTTTTGATAAATCTACTCATACGGCTAATATAATACGGTGTGGATTAATGAGATCAGTAGGCTGAACTTTTTGTTGCCTTTGTGTGGTAAAAGAATCAGGTTCTTAGTAATGAATTACAATTTAGCCTATAAAAATTTAAGTTACATTAAAATTGCTTATTAGTCATAAGTAATTTTAATGTAACTTAAATTTTAACGTGATACGAGTAATTATTTTGTAACTTAGAATAGTGTTGATTGCTTACATACTTTACACTCCGTCAATCCGTTCCACTTTCTTAGAGTCTGATATAATAATATGTGTAAGTAAACATTTTTAACCGACTTCAAAAAAAGGAGGAGGTTATCAATTCGACTGTATTTATTTTTTATTTTTTTATGTTTGTTACCTCATAACTTGCGACTGGGTGAACCGATTTTCATGATTCTTTTTTTATTTGAAAGCTGGTGCTTCCCGTGTGGTCCCATTGTCACCATTTCATAGAAATCGGGGGAACTCTTCAATGAATAACAGCAGATTAACCGCGATTGTTGCTATAGCATATCTAAGCATTGTTTACGCCATCACACAACATAATATCACGCCTGTACTCACTACAAAGGTTATAAAAACTATTTCGAAAAAAATATATGTTTAATTACCATAAAGACTCTTATCATGCGCGATTTGTTACAGCTGCTGTGGAAGGTAACTGGGGTATAAGGATTTGTAACTACCTAATCTTGACTTTTGGGACCAACACAGGTTAATGTATGCGACTGAGTTTGAATTGAAATAGATACTTATTAACCGACTTCAAACAAGGAGGAGGTTCTCAATTCGACTGTATGTTGTTTTTTTTGTATGTTTGTTACGCGATATTTCCGGCAATTGTGGATCGATTTCGAAAATTCTTTTTTTAATTGATAGGGTATGCTTCAAGGGTGGTCCCATATAAATTTTACTAACTTTGCTTTGGTAGTTTTTCAGTTAACTTATCTTTTTTCACTTCACGTATTTTTTCCACTTAGTGTATAATGATGAAGTTAAAATAACTTCCTCTCACTGTTATTTACATAGCTAGTAGAGGTATACGAATGTGTGTGTGGTAGGTACCACAACTAAAAAGTGAAAAATAAAAACATTTTACAAAAAAAAAAACAACCGACTTCAAAAAAAACACTACAAAGTGCAAAATAACTTTAATTTCGGAAGTCGGTGGCAAAAAACGAAAATACAAAACCATAGACAACGACTTCCGAAATTAAAGTTATTTTGCACTTTGTAGTGTTTTTTTTGAAGTCGGTTGTTTTTTTTTGTAAAATGTTTTTATGTTCATGTGTTTACGTGTCTCTATTATTTCTAAATACATAGTGTACACTACACTAACTTAAAAGTATTTTGCAGTAGACAATTTGGATTAAAAAATTGATAAGACTGTCAAGATTTAAAACTTTATTAGTGCCTATAATGACGACTATACAGGCTGGTCCAAATAGTGACGCTAAAAAAAAATTGTTTCCTCATACCTAGGGGTATCCGAAAATACCCCATGTATGTTCCGCGATTTTTGATAGTTTAGGACATAAATACTTATGAATATTTTTTTTTAATTTTTGCTGAAATTCTTCGGGTCCCCGAAGAATTTTCCCAAAAATTCAATTCAAAATGTTTAAAAATGTATAACTTTTTTCGACAAGCTCTTTTTATCTTTGTTTATATACGAGAATACAATTATTTATTACCATCGTTTTGGATATTAATATTGCTAGCTACCTTTACCTTTTAAGCAAATCTTTCAGGGCATTTACGAGTATCGGTATCTATCTGGAAATGGTCTGGGTATCCATTATTACCAATAAGTAATAGATACAAATTTTTCCTGATGAATTATGCCTTAACATTATTAGGATAATGTTTTTGTGTAAGTAATAAACTTACTTTACCATACAGGGTTTTCTTTGAAAACATAGCACACAACATTACATCACGCCTGTATGCCCCTCCCCCAAGGGCAGAAAAGAAAAAAGAAAAAGAAAAGTTTTGAAAACTTGTATAAAAATTAAAAAGTTTGGTAAATCCAAAGTGGTCGCCTCATAACACTAATTTATTTTAATAAAATAATAAATCGTATAATTGACTCTGTAATATAAAAAAAACATGTAACTAGGCAAGAAAAGTTTGTACGTGTATATCATAGTGAATTTTAATAAAAATTTATTTTAAAAAAAACTACGGTAACTAGGCTACTGATATGAATAAAAAAAGCCCGGTATCGATAAATATAATTTTTTTCGGGAGTTCTCGTTGGTACATACAAAATCAACGTCAGGCATCAGGACATGCGGCGGTAAGACCCCTCTTTGAGGAGTGGCTAGAGAGGCGTCACGGCGTCCTCACCTACCGCCTGACGCAGGTCCTCACCGGACACGGATGTTTCGGGAGGTTCCTGCACATCATCAGGCGGGAGGAAACGCCCGGGGGTCACCACTGCGATGATCGCCCCGAGGACACGGTGGAGCATACGGTGGGGGCCTGCCCTGCATGGGCGGAGCACCGCCGTGTCCTCGTAGAGGCGATCGGCAGCGGCGGCGACCTCTCACGCCCGGCCCTGGTTCAAGCCATGGTCCGGGGCGAGGGGGAGTGGGAGGCAGTCACCTCCTTCTGCGAAGCAGTCATGCTAGCGAAGGAGGTGGCGGGACGGGAGAGGGAGAGAGTATCCCGTCCAAGCCGCCGCGGTGGACGCTCCGGGCGTCGGGAGCCGCGTGACGACTCCCGGCCACCGTAGGCGCGGGCCTGCGGGCGGTGAGCAATGGGTAGCTCATCATCCGATCAGGACCAGGCCCGTGCCGGACGGCGCGTACGTGTTCCACGCGCGCCTCAAAGAGATGTCAGCATCGAAGAGGGGGCCCACTAGGGCCCAAGCCTGCCGGGAAAGCGGGATCATCCGAAAGGGGTACCGCTGACCCGGAACATAAAGGGCCAAGGAAGGAACACGGGTGGGTTTTAGTCAGTAAGAGTCTGACACTCCCTTCCGCTCCACCCAGAGCGGGAGGAGTAATTTGATGAATACCCATCTTCAAAAAAAAAAAAAAAGGCATCAGGATATCCAGGTAAAAACATTCTCGAAACGTTTTTTTTCTTCAAATTAGCCACTTAAAATTATTTTTAGAAAATATAAGATGGTTTACCAGTTTAAGATGGATGGTACATCTACTCTTATTAATGTATAAGCGCAATATAGTTGTGATAGAGGCATTTGAAGATCACAAAATTGCTTGATCTTGACGAGTCGCGAGTACCTACCTCACCCGCTTCGCGTTATGAGGCGTGCAAAAGGAACTTTATCTTGTAGTTCATAATATACAAATACACGTACACTATAAAAACAATAACTGCTGTTACTTCTGAAGTAAATTAAAACAACTGTAGTTTATCATGGTAAACAACCTTTTTTGACTTAGTTGCTTCTTAATAGTTGCCATTGGACAATATTAATGTTACAATCGACCTTGCGATAAAAAAGTTCTCAAAGTAGGCCCAAAACTTCATCCATTGTTATTTTTACGCATAAAAACGCCAGTATTTTGTTTTCTGTTTGCTTGATCTTTTTTGTTTTTATAAACATTTTGTAAGACACCCTTTCATGATTATGGACGCATCCGTGTAAATGTAACGTGAATTCGAACGATTTAAAATGTAAAAATACTCGCTTTGCACATACGCAACTTCGGCTCCTCAGATCAGCCTCGTCGTGGTAGGCTTATATTAATTCCATTGAACTGAAAGCGTTGTTTCCGTGTAATACAAAACAACTTTGAACATCGTGATACTTATAAAGCTACACAAGTTCGTAAGTAAACAATTGTGTTAAAATAACTAAAAACTCTTCATTTTCCGAGATGTTTACGTGAACAACTTAATGAATATTTGCATAAAAAAAACAAAATTATGAATTAAGCTTGAGGCTTCATGAAACGGGAGTTATAATTAAGTACCTCCTACCTATGTAAAAGTGTTTTGATTCTGAACTTTATGAAAAAGATGATAAGTAGTAGTTAGAAATACATTATTGGTTTAGAAATTACAAACTTTCTTATAGCACTTTCCGTGCCTATTTTCTGTGTTCAAAATCGTAAGTACAAGGTGGGCCAAACATTTGTGCACTTTTGAAACATTAATATAAATAATAAACTACAAATGTTATTTTGTTGATCATATAATCAACGTAACTAACGTCTAATGCATTTTTCTTATGACATCGTCGAGATGTGCATCTCGTCAGTGTGCATCTCCATGTCGTCGTTGGCACTCCTGCAATCGACTACGCAAAGATAAGATAAGATTTCTTTATTTGTTTATACATTGTATACATACAAGAGCATGCAAGATATTATATCATTTGTCCAGGCCAATCATGTTTAGCCGTATGTATCTGTGTACCAATATTTCCTTAACATTGATAAAAATAAAATTAACAATAAGAAAAATCTAAAAATTACCTAAAATTCATAGTCGTATGTATATCAGTCATAATCCCAAATTTTAAAAAATTTGAAATTCTTTTTAAAATTTTCGAAACTCGCTGACACATGCTGCGGGGAATTGCGGCTATCTCCTCGTGGATATTTTGTTTTAATTATAATAATAATAATATGAGACAACATCCACACAAGGTCTACAGGTCCCGAACTAGGCAGAGCCTGTACTACGGTAACCTGATGACTGATATACATACTTATATACATATACACACCCAGACACAGGTCAAACAGACATGTTCATACACACAAATGTTTGACTTGTCCGGGGATAGAACCCGGGACCAGCGGCTCAGAAGGCAGGGTCGCTACCAACTGCGTCAACCGGTCAGTCAATTGGGGTATTGTCGTCAGTTAATTGTGGTAGACTCGACATTTCACGGATTTCCCTGCCCCGACAATTGTGCTTGTTACTTAACACTTGGACACTCACGCGGCGTAATCGTATTCTATACAGGCGTCGCCGCGTCGCATAGTAATGTAGGAATCGTTGTTTTTGCAAAAAAAAGCACGCCGGCGGCGGCGGCGGCGACGCCGCCGCGCGCCGCCGCGCCGTTGCTCCGTGAAGCGCTCCATCGTGTCTAAAATTGCATGAAGCGGCACATAATATTATCCCGCCAACCAGGCAACCGCGTGCTCTTCTAATTCTAACTGCTTTCGAGATATTTAGTGTTGCTATTGGCAAACAAAAATGGCCTGCACTATCCAACGTGTAACATAATTAACGCAAGACCTCTCATACACCCCAATTAGAGTATTGAGTTAAAAGCATAACACATACAATGACCAAAACAATTTGTTTTAAAGCTAACTATTATTATTGAGAAAATCGTGTTGACCTAGCATTACTTTATGCATTCAACATTGAGTTTTATTGCATTATATGCAAATTAAGATTTAATTTTCTTTGGCTCAATCGGCGGTCAGTATTGCAAACGACATAATTATTGAAAAAAAATACCTTTATTAATAGTTACTGAAATTGATTCAGTAGTCAATTATGAGCAAACTACTTTGCAGGACTTGCGATTATTCTGTTACACCTTGTATATGCTTGCTAAAAAAGAAAAAAAACCGAACAGCGCCAAACATACAATCGCGGTAATAATTCCTTCTTAAATTCCACAGTGACAGTTGCCTGTTATGGTAACTAGATCGTCAATTTACGGCACAGCCTCACGGTCCGTTTACGACGTTTACATTGCATTGGTTGCAGTACACACGGTAAGTTGTATAAACATGCAGTTTTACGGTCGACAGACATTGTATACAAGCTTTTAAAGTCGGTTTCGGGCTGTGTTTCGCACAATTTTGTTTAAAATTAATGCAGAGAAAGGGTTACTATACCTACCTTTAGGTATGCTATTTGTACAATTTAATATTGGAAAAAGGCTGTTAACACGTAATATTTGGTTATTCTCTAAAAGGTCCCAGGAGATCGTGGCATTATGGTAATCGTGGTGGTGTGGTGGGGATCTTTACAGTCGTTACGGGTAGTCTGAATCCCGAAAGTTCGACAATCAGTCTTAGCAAGGGGTATCGTGGTACTCAGCAACTGGGTTGTGGAGGTCAGAGTCGCTCCATGCATGGCTTAAGTTGCATCCGGTTACACTGGAAGCCGTCCCCAATATAATGGGAGAAGGCTAGGCAGATGAGTCTCTAAACAATCCGCTTTAGTTTCATTTTAAAAGAGAATAAGTATACATTTTACTTATTCAAAGTTGGTAGGCATATTGTAAACGAAACTGTCCTGTTTTCTTAGCTCGGAACATTAGACCAAACTCATTCCGTCTTAGGCGTAAACAAAACAATATAGCGAACTTAATTGAACATAGCAATTCAAGTTGTTTTGCTTTCAAACTGTGCCGTTAAACTCTAAGTTTTTTGCTTCTTGACAACAACACATCGATTTTGCCATTTTAAAATACCCAAGGTATTTTTCCTATGCGGCAACACATTTATTTTTAATTCAGATTTGAATTTTCTCGTTCAGCTGCGTTAATTTCCTCTAATAAGTAATTGTTGGTGTATTTTCCGCCACGCTCGGCGGCCTACTTATAACTTAGCGCTTTGTTAGTGCATCGTGGATGGATCAATCTAGCTATTTTAGGTAATCGCTAAGAACAGGTTTTGCTGAGTTGGTTCTTGTTGTTTTCGTAAGTAATTATATTTGATTGCAAGTTTATTTATTTATAAGTAAAAAAAAATATGTAGTATTAGGTAGGTACCTATGTCGAAACTGTTTGTACTCACCGTCAGTTGTCCCTAAAGGTTCATTAGAAAACCGGCGTCAGACAGCATCTGTCTGGGGTTCATGCTGAAATGAGCCTTTTTGGCGCAGCCGTGAGGCACACACTATTTGTTCAGATTCAGATAACTGTATTTGCTCAAACATGTGTATACATACAACTATAAAAAATGCATGCAAGGTGTACCTAATAACTTAATAAGTACATGTAGTTCTGCTAACATGTTTTAAATTAAAAATTTAAACAACATTCAATAACATTGACAATGCTGACATAGCAAACAAATAAAAATAAATTGATTGATTCATAATTCATTTATTCTTGTACAAAATTGTCAAATATTTAATTATCAAAAAAAAAAAAATATATGTCAACGTAGGTCCGAAATATTCAATACAAACATCATGAAATTCATTATTACATTACATACATTTCCATTACATTGTTGTTAAAACATAATTTTTTCGTTTTTATTTTTGGTATTTGTATTTTGTGTTTCACGAACTGTGTCCAAATAAATGAAATTCTTACTTTCTTTTGTTTGCTATTATGTAAATTGCCGAATGCAATTTTGATCGCAAGCTTTAAACTTGGAACGGAAAATGTTTAAGTATTCTTTTCTTTTTTTTTTTTTGTACAAATGACAGTGACAAATTGGTGTGTAAGTGCGGGGTGCTTTTCAGTGAATGTAGTTTTTATTACTTACAAATGGTTTTTACAACCATTTTGAAAGAAAGGTCCAAATTGCTGTCATTGCTGTGCTTTTAGCTAAATGTTTGAATTTCACAATAAAGTTTGTTTCATTTATTTTTTACGTAAATGTCTGCAGTAGTATCTATTAACTGTAATGCCTCTTACGATTTATTATCTAATTAATCAAAAATCATTAAGATTTGTGTACAATTTATTGCCTTAAGTATACTTTTATACCTTATTATAATATGTAATAAAATTAAAATTTTACCTATTTCTCTTGGGTACCCGGTATTTGTTTCATAATCAACCTATAATGTTCCCACTGCTGGGACACACGCCTCCTATCTTCGAGAGGGCTGTAATCTACCACGCGGGCCCCGTACGGGTTGGTAGATGTCACATGTCTTAAAATGTTTGGTTCTAGGACATTCCGGCTTTCTCACGATATTGTAATTAAAACCTGGTATCTTATATACGTGTAACATAATTCACGCAAGACCTCATACACCCCAAATAGAGTATTGAGTTAAAAGCATTATACAATGACCAAAACAATTTTTTTTAAGCTAACTATTATTATTAAGAAAATCGTGTTGACCCTAACATTACTTTATGCATTTAAAACTGAGTCTTATTGCCTTGAAATAAGATGTAATTTTCTTTCGTTCAATCGGCGGTCAGTATTGCAAAATATGTACATAATTTTTGAAAAAAATACCTATATTAATAGTACTGGAATGGATTCAGTAGTCAATTATGACCAAGCTACTTTCAGGACTTCGTTTATTCTGTTACACCTTATATACCTATATTGACACAAAAATAGAACCCTCTTCAAATGCTTACAACCAATGATTCACACCGGCACAGAGCAACAAGCGAACAATCACCTCTCAGTAATCATTCGAATAAAATATACGAGTGGAGCTAACAACCTCCTTCCTGCACAAGCTCGATTGAAAACATGTCAAGTACAGGAAAATGTTACTGGAGGTGAGAAATAAAACGTATCAAACATTGCCGGTGCAGCGTTTAACTGGGACGACTCTAGTACTGCTAGCGGAGGAGAGAAAAGGTTCCTTAGTGGTCTCGTCAAAATAAGAAGGGCTATTTCAGATGGAATTGGAGAAAGTTATGGATGAAATCATTTCAATCAGTGTTGTAAAAAAAAATATGTATTTGAGAATTGGCCCTCTGGTAACTAATGTTAAGACCGTTTATACCTTATGAGTGGCAACGTCGCAATTTAGTCTCATTCTAAAAAAATAATTAAACAGATTTTTAAAATATAGCTCCGATTAAATGATAAAAATTGAAAACCACGAAATATGACACAAAATTGCGACGTTGCCACTCATAAGGTATAAACGCTCTTAACCCAAAATATTAACCAAAATAGTATAACGCAAGATGCTGCTTGAACTGTTAAACTCGAATAAAACCATACTCGAGCACGGATTAAATCCGGTAGATTAGATAGATCCGACATGCGACGCGAATCGAACACGACACAAAGTTACCAGTCATCGCGCGACAGGCGGTGCCTTTGTGTCGCGTCGTCTGTCGCACATGTTTGAAGGAGCGTTAAGTAGAATTCTAGACCTTGTAGAATTCTTGGCTTTAGAGCGATTTATCTTGCAATCGTCTCACGTCAGCATTGTGGTTATAAATATAAAAACATCTTGCAAACTTGTCATCAATCTCTATGTCGAGGAGTGCATTTTATTGGGGTTGTATAACTATGCACGTTCGGACTAACCTGAAGATCATAAAATCCAGCGAGTGAATCCGTACTAACATAGGTACAGATACTACTTCTAAAAATTAACTCATGAGAGTTATTTTCAAATTGTTCTATTGCATCAATCTAAGATTTTTATTAATGTCTAAGAACATTTCAATAAGTTTTTTTTTCTAACACTTTCTTATCCATTTCACATCTGACATTAGCAGAATTGTCGACATCGGCAAAAATTGTCATAGACCAGACATAGAATGGAAATCCTATAGAAAAATCCAAGTTCAGTAGGTTTTTTTTGCAGACTGCTGACGTTTCTCTATCCCATCAGATAAAAAGAAAATCCGATGCTGTTCCGAATTTAAAACATTCATCCTCGAAATGTACGTACGCATAACGACCGCAGCTTTAAAAAAAAATTTACAGGCTGCTTTAAATGTCGTATCGAATAATATCATTGAATAAATAACGAGTATATTTTAATTAAAATAGCGTCGTGCCTCTGACAGTAAATGTTTTATTAAAAAAATCCAAACGTGTTCGATGTAACTGTAATTTGTATTTCACTTTCCGACATTATACTTTGGGGTTTTGTATTTACACAGCGTTTGCCATTGGTTTTAGAAAACATTTGTATTTCAAACTAGCTGACCTGACAGACGTTTTGACGTTTACCGGTATGCTGACAACGTTTTGAAATACTTAATGCATTTTATAAAATGATTTTGCACATTTTCTTACATTTATTATCTAAGTATTTTACCTATACTTAAGTATTTTTTTCTAAATGAGCTGCAATGTTACGTTCATAGTAAAATTTTGTCATTAGTAATAGTACTTTCATTTAATACCTATTTCGTTGTTGGCCGCTAATAGACCATTTTGCTCTTTCTCCTTTCAATCCTGAGTTAAAGTAAATTTTATCCTTCAATTTTAGACTATGAATTGAAGGATAAAATCAGAAATGAACTTGTCTGGAAAAGAACCGGAGTTACCGACATAGCTTGCAGAGTAAGCAAGCTGAAGTGGCAGTGGCCTGGCCATGTTTGTCGAAGGACCGATGGCCGGTGGATCAGACGAGTCCTGGAGTGGAGACCGCGTATCGGCAAGCGTAGCATGGGACACCTCTCAGCTAGATGGACCAACGAGCTCAAGACAGTGGCTGGGACAGACTGGTTGCGGAAGGCGGAGGGCAGGGTGTTGTGGCGCAGCCTGGGAGAGGCCTATGTCCACCAGTGGACTGCGATAGGCTGAGTTGAGTCGAGAATTCATACAAAAATCCCATTGAAATAAAAAGTTCAGTTTATCCAGAATTTGAATTTTTGACATTTTTCTTTCCATAAAAACCTAATTCGGACTATTACGAACATTTTAAACCGAAAAATAGCCAAATCGGTCCAGCCGGCAGCCGTTCTCAAGTGATGCGCTTAAGCACCAACGAACAGAATGTTTTATTCATACTTATCGATAAATAAAAGAAGATAACGATCGACAACAAAACATACTTTTTCAGGCTTCTTAACTAATTTCTAGTGGTAATGAAAATTTAGGTAGATTTTGGTTTTTTTTTTTTTTTTTAATATTTTGGTGAGTGAGAGAAGATTTAGAAAGCATGATTCGCTGGAACATTTAATAGAACGAATCTAAATCAAGAGACAAAACTTCATTGGTTAATTCTTGAAGAAAGTTGTGAAAGTCTGGGAAACTATGACCGTCGTCCCTTTGTCGAATACATAAGGAATTCAAAGTTAGGATGCAAGTATGTAGATGATAGATGTGGAACCGCTTTGTGTCCTAAACTTCTGAATACTGACTACTATTTCTAACAGCTCAGGAGATCTGACTGTCTGAAATTCTCTGCAGTTCTTAACTCGAATACAATTGTCTATCTGAAAATCGATTTTCTTATTAGTCGCGTCGTGTACTTAACGAACTCATTAATAACCTTTACTTAAGATAGTACGGATGACGCTCATTTATTATTATTAATCAGTTTATTTTAATTTTTCGAGACATCGCCAAGTGGTTGGTCGACTCTTCACGTGACCAGAGGGCTAGCTTATTTTTGGTCCAAAGAATCAGCATTGCCATACAACGTGGCAATGCTGCCGGCCTTTTGGGTTCTTTTCCTGTTGACAGCGATGCAGACGAATTTTTTGATTTGACGCACTTTGTTATTATATAAATATTAGTTAGAAAGAAAGAATAACGTTTATTTGGACACAGTTCGTGAAACACAGAATACAAATAACAAAATAAAAAGTGAAAATAACGGTTTAACAACAATAGTGTGTGTCTCAGGGCTGCGCCAAAAAGGATCATTTCAGCATTAATGCCAGACACATGCTGTCTGAAGCTGGCATGCTGTCTAGTTAAAGTTGTTTAAAAATTACAATTAAATAAATACATTTCAAGTTTATTTTAGATAAAATTAATTCATACAATTACAAATATACAGCGGAATAAATAAAATAAAGAGAAATAAATAAAATAGACATAACTAAATTATTATTACAAGTATCTACTTAATGTGTTAGAACAATTATATGCCCTATGTTAGTCAACACACATCACAATATGCATCCATCAATGGTTCACTCGTTTCTTTCTCATTATTTCTAAAAGCTCTACACGACACGCGACGCTACATATTTATATCTATGTTACGTTATTTTTTTACCACTGGTTGGTTGGCATTCCAAATGTCATTCAGTAAAACGTCAGTTTCTGACAGTTAAAGGCGACATCAGTAGGCCAATTCTCGTACTTAAAAAACGTTCAAATTCAAGTCGCAATCTCATCTCAGCGACAATCAATGTCAAAAACCTGTCAAAAATGTATGTAAATTGATTGTGATTTTGACAGATTGAGACTGAGATTAGAATGCGAACGGTCTTAAAAATACGGGAATTGCCCCTCTGGTGATTGCCTTTTCGCAGTTGTAGTTTTAATCGATATTAGTTAATTTTAACATATTGAACGGTAACCATCGAAATAATATCGTATAGGCCAATTCTTATTCATTTTCAGCTTTTGGTTAAAATTCTTGACGGTCTTTATACAGGGTGGCCGGGGAGTTGACGTTCAAACGTAAAATTTAGATATTTTATGATGGGGAGTATCCGAATCACCCCCATGTATGTTCTACGATTTTTCGTAGTTTTCGAGATAGAATTTTTTTAATGATTTTTTTCGTAGTTTTCACCATTTCTGGTTCAGTTTTTTTGTGATAGCTAATTAGCATAGTCTAACCTAACAACCTAAAAAAATATGGTTTATCTAGGAATTGCAGAACATACTCAGAATTTATTCGAAAGTTTAAAATTAAGATTTGATTGAAACCCAAAATGTTCCCATTTTTTTTTTGATACATTGACAATTTGTCAGTACTGAGCTCAAATCTTAATTTTGAACTTTACATTCTCGATTTGCTTGATTAAAGTTGGGAAAATTACCCCACTCAAGACAAATTATAGTCTTGGAAATAATAAATAATAAGTTCGTTAGCCTGGTTCTTGAAAATTCTTAGTGTTTCAGAGTTTAAACGTCATGTGGGACAGTTGTCTGTGATTTTCAAAAATTATATATCTTGGTGTGGTAATTCTGTCATCAGTGATCCTATAATTTTTGCTCCATCTGCTTACGGGTTTGTTAGGCATGACAGGATTGAAGGGGGATACGGCGTATTTTCGCATGGAGTACGCGTGAGCTGACCAACATGCTTTATTTCACGTTTTAAAAGGATTCCAAACTGCGCATAGTCGGATCAGTGTTCAGACGACCCACCAACCGTATCTTACAATCGAGTGTCTTCAACCTTAAACAGCCGTGAGGCACCTCGAGAGATTCGTCTCGCTGCCAGGATCTAGAGGAGCATCTGGGGCCTGGACGCGAAACCCGTTCCTTAAGCCAGCTCATAGCCTCCTGAGGAGACGACTGTGCGGTTGTCAGAGTCCGTCTAGCGATAGCGCAGGCGGGACGGTTTAAAAAAATATAAACTTAAGCCTTTACTTTTTTTACCTACGGTTCGTATTCGAACCACTTTATTTAGCTGTTCGGGTTTCAAAATTGGAAGCCGATCTTCGACTAAATTGAAATAAAGGACCCCGGGTTCGACACCTACGCTTATCTGGAGGAATATTGGACATCTTAGTCGGCTCCGGGATCCGGGATTTTCATGGTCTCTGGCGCCCATTTATTATTAAAACTGGAAGGTTGTACCTTGATATTGAAATTCCTTCACAATATTTAGTTTAAACTTTTAGAAGGAATAGTACCGGGTTTATCTCCAACCCCCCACGACCATAGTTCTTTCCGCTGAATATAAAGCTGGTTGGCACGGAAAGTTTAGATTGATCTGTTATTTATTAAACATATGTTATTGAGACAGTTTGTTGTTTCCTTGTATTCCGATACCTACCCACCTTGCATCTGGGATTTTGGACCTTTCCAAGTAGAGGGACAAAATCTCGAATGTAACACTATATTAATAATACATAATAATATTTTTTTTTGAACGCGCTAATCTCCAGTCGGATTTGAAAAATACTTTTTGCGTTTGATAGCCCAATGCCTAAGGAAGGTGGAAGGAAGGGTTATTTAACATCATGCTACGACCCTTAGGAGCCGAAGAAAAAGAACAAAAGTCTGAAAGAACTCTAAGCGAAAATGAAGCGGGGTATGCAACGCGATGCGGTGGGTTAGACGCCGAGGAAGTTTTATAAAAATGTGTCCGTTATTTTAATACCTTTATCGTGTATCTTACGGTAGGGGCTTGTGGCTAAGTAATAACAGCCGCACGGGTCGAACGATCAGGTTAAGCTACACTAGCCGCGGTTGGCCCGTGGATGGGTCACCGTCTTTACATACCAAGACCACTCCGTGCCGAAGCCGTTGGTCCCGGCTGTCATTCGTGGATCTTTGACAGAAGCAAGCCTTTTAATATATTGGACTGAGTCTCGAGGGAAGTATTTGCTAATATCAAAGTTACAACAAGAAAATGTCTACGAAAGTTTGTTTTAGCACAAGTATCCGCCCTTGGCACCAATCAAAAGAAGGAAACACGTATCTCAACCCCCAAAGGGTTCATACACCGGTCCTAACTGGCGTAAATGATAACTTATATACTCAATTATATGGTGCGTAAGTTACAGCCGACATAAAAGGCGATCATTACCATGAAACTCGATCACGTATTTCCAATTTAGTCGCCATGTGACCAGGTTACGAGAAAATAAAAACTCTTTCGTACGCCAGATTGCTTGTAAGATTGAAGCTGTGGTTTCAATATACGGACACGGATACTCGACAGTGTAACTAACTGCGGTGGTCGAATATGGCTAGACCGCAACCTTAAGCCAACTATTCACGGGGGAATGCGTGTGCCTCTAAGATATAGCCCTAATTAAATGTGTTGTCACAAGCTGTGTGTCCTGATTACTTGTTAATCTTCCGGTCGCGTCTAATCAGGTGGGCAGGTACCTTAAGCTTCTCATAGGTACATAAAATGAGGCTCCAAGCAATCAGGGTGTTGTCACGTAGCTTTGTAGTATTAGTTTATGAGTAGGGACGAGGTGACAAGTACTGTATCATGCGGGGTGAACTGACCCATTTACTTCTTCTGACTTTTATATCTCACGTGGGAAGATGAGCACATTGTTTTGTTTTTGTTTAACACGGTAAATCGGTGTGCTCGTCGGCATAGTTTATGCCGGTTTCGCCATTGTGAAGGGTTCAACTTGTATTCATAAAGTATGTAACAGATGAGTTGTACCTACGATTGCAAAGCCAAAGGGGAAAATTGAACGTTATTGTAACTTAAAACAATCATTCTACCAATACTACCACAGTTCTACGCTACATTTCGTTGCTCTATAAAATGATTCTAACGTTCCTATTACTTAATGAAACAAGATCACGCTATACTTATCAGAAAACAAAACAATCTTAAACTAAAACCATAAATAATCCTATAACTTCATTAAGTAAATAAGGGTCAGTTTCCCAAATAAGATATCTGATACTTATCAAACTTCAGGCAGCTAAATGTCAGTTTATCTTCAAGTTCAAACGTTCTACTCGGTTGCTGTTTGCCTCCCGATGATCTATCTCATTTGGGGCCGGAAATCGTGGGTTGTTCAATTTGCGCTAGCCTTTTGGGTTGGCTTTATTTCCGGCCCGAGTGCGGTTCTTAATTAGTGATGCAACCATAGGGTTCCCATGATATGGCTCTTGAGTATCTACATCGAGGGATTTGGGACGATTTATAGGGCAACGTTAAACGATACGATCCATGTTCGACTTGACTGGATCCAACCATTTTAAAAGGAGGAATCGGTTTAAAAGGTGAATCGGACACTGGGAGTTTAATTTGTACTAACATCCTGCCCCTACTTCGCAGATTAATATTCGCTATGAAGATTAATATTATTGTAATAAACTTGTAGGGTATACACATTATCATTTAGTTTATTTATATTATATTATAAACTTACACAACACATTATTATTCAAACACAAACATAATATTTATTTATATTTATTTCTGTCACTACATATTCACCGGCATTTGGTTGATGACGGATCATCGCATCGGTACACACTGGACACGCGCACGCCGCTCAACGTCATTATGACGTAGCCGGCAAGTGCCGAGGTGGGAGTGTACGAAGCGATGGTCCGTTCACCTTGCGGCGACCTTCAGTCGTTGCTAGCCCGCGCGGTACTCATGCGCCTCATCGCGTGACGCTTTGTTTCGCCTATTGTTACCGAACAAGATTATTATCTAGTAACTGTTATTGTTGTGTTGTGACTGTGACTGTAGTGACTGTGTTCCTGTGTTATATCTAGACTATCTCAATTCTCCTTCTAACTATTTCCTGTGTGTGTGTGTGTGACCCAATATACCGTGAGTACTATTGCAGGCTGACTTTTATTACTCTGCCTGCTACACACCCCTACACATAACTATAAACTCTCTAAGCAGTTGTGGAAACTGTTTAGAAGAACAACGCGGTCACACATACAGACACGTAAAGTGACTCTAATTTATAATATGTATGTAGATACCGAAGTTAGTAGCCATTTTATGAAGTCTTAGCTTCGAATCGCTTTTCATTTAATAGGTTGTTCCTACCAATACAAAACATCAACCTCCATATATACAGGGTGGCCGGAACATTGACGTCCAAAAATAAAATTTCGGTCCCTCGTATCGTGGGGTATTCGAATCACCCCCATGTATGTTCCGCGACTTTTCATAGTTTTCGAGTTATGAATTTTTTTCTGAATGTTTGAAAATTTTCGACCTGACCAACCTAAAAAAATTCTAAAAAAAAAAGTAGAGGGTTTTATCGAGTTTCTTTTTTTGCAACTGAATTTTCATAAGTAGTACTTTTATGCATAAAATAATCAGCTTCGTAACTGTGATGAAAGTTATGAAAATGTTGATCTAAAGTGAAAAATTTACGTTCGGTAAATTATGACTCAAATTTCAACTTTAAATTAAAAATCTTAACAGGTGACTTCATAATTCCTAAGTAGGCTTCAAGAATGCGCCAGACTCTCAGTTTTCATAATCATAAAAAAAATGAAGTACTTAATAGGGCTACTTTGTTTAAAATCGGCCTTCAAAGACAGCGAGGTGGAAAAATTCTTAAAATTACCCATCTGAGTAATTATTTTTTTTTGGCTATTTTCTCGTTCCTAAGGTTAATTAATGATAAGAATACTGAAAACTAACCAACAAATAGTTTCAGAGTTGGGTAAGAAAAGTTTTACGTAAAAAGTGGTTTTGAATAAAACACAGATGATAATGTGAAAAAAGTACTTAATTTATTTTTAACATTTAGAAAAGGTTTTCAAAGTGGCCACCACCAGCAGCAATACACATTCTACACCTACGTAAGAAATTGTCTGGCAATCGTCTAAAAGCGTCTCTGTTCTCTCTCACAACACGTTCAGCTTCTGCAATCAACTGCCTCAGCTCTTGTTCACTTGAACAGTCTCGGGCGTATGCTATTTCCTTGTAATAGCCCCAAATAAAGAAATCGATGGGGTTGAGATCAGGTGAGCGTGGAGGCCACCTAATTGGTCCGCTGCGTCCGATCCATCTGTTGGGGTATGTTTCATCTAAGTAATTTCGGACCTGGGTTGCATAGTGACACGGGGCGCCGTCATTTTGCAACACCATGGTTCGTCTGAGTTCGAGATTCACATCTGCCAGCAACAGTGGAAGTTCATTTTCCAAAAAGTTTTTGTATGTTTCTCCATCAAGTCTGGACGGCAGTTCAAACGGACCAATTAGTTCGCCATTGAGAATACCAGACCACAAGTTAACGCTGAAGCGATGTTGAAATGTCGAAGCTCTCACTTCGAGTGGATTTTCATTCGCCCACGTGTGGTAATTATGAATATTGAATATTCCGGATCGCTCAAATCGTGACTCATCTGACCATAAAACTTTATTGAAAAATCCAGGATCCTCTTGCTCTTTTCGTAACATGGTTTGGCAAAAATCAACGCGCAATTGGTGATCTGTAGGCAGTAAAGCTTGGACTCGTCGGATGTGGAACGCGTGGTATTCTTCATCGTGAAGAATGTCTTGGATAGAAGTCCTTGGGATGTTCAGAGCACGAGCCATACTTCTCGTACTCGTAGACGGATTTCGCTGAACTTCTTCCAGCACCATTTCTCTGCGATCCGGGTTAGCTCTAGGGATTCCTTCATGACTGCCGCGTCGACCAGGAATGCGGCCTGCCATCAAAGTGTTGTGCGTGTTAATAAAAACACGATGGTCGGGATATCGCTCAGGTTGCGGCCCACCACGACGTTGAAGTTGTTCGCGATACAGTCGCGCTGCTTCATGGCCGTTTCCTTGTGCAACTCCATAAAAATAATGCATTTCTGCATATTCACTTAACGTGTAACTCATTTTTTACACTTCCACGTAAAAAAAGTCCAAATCAGAATGCAAAACACAGTCCAATAAACGAGCAAAGTAGTCAAACAAGTAGGCAGCGGAGTCCGTGGGCAAAGCGAGTGTGGTAAAGACAAAATGGCGACACGCGTATAGCAGTAAACACAATGTGAGTACGACTGAGGTACTTGTTTTGCGTTGGCTTCGGTTGCGCGCCTTGCGTGAGAGAGATAGCAATAATTCGGTCTCTTTTCCTCTCGGTCCATTGTTATTGCAGGTAAAAGAGTTGCACCCTCGTTTACAACCCATAGTCCACGAGAACGGATCGCGCAAAATTCATTAAACTAACATTTAAAAAAATCTCCGTGTTTAAATCTTAGCTTTCCTGCAGTAATTTTTGGTTAGCAAACTAAATAACCTTAGGAGCGAGAAAATGGAAAAAAAAAATTTATTAATCAGATAGCTAATTTTAAGAATTTTCCACTTCGCAGTCTTTGAAGGCCGATTAAGGCCAAAGTTAGCCCCATTAAGTCCTACGTTTTTTAATGATTATGAAAGCTGAGAGTCTGGCGCATTCTTGAAGCCTACTTGAGAACCATGAAGTCACCTGTTTAGATTTTTAATTTGAAGTTGAAAATTTAAGTCATAATTTACCGAACGTAAATTTTTCACTTTAGATCAACATTTTCATAACTTTCACCACAGTTACGAAGCTGATTATTTTATGCATAAAAGTACTACTTATGAAAATTCAGTTGCAAAAAAAGAAACTCGATAAAACCCTCTACTTTTTTTTTTGAATTTTTTTAGGTTGGTCAGGTCGAAAATTTTCAAACATTCAGAAAAAAATTCATAACTCGAAAACTATGAAAAGTCGCGGAACATACATGGGGGTGATTCGAATACCCCACGATACGAGGGACCGAAATTTTATTTTTGGACGTCAATGTTCCGGCCACCCTGTATAAATATCAAAGGGAAGCCGATTTTAACACTAATATTAACATAATTAGGAAAAACTAAAATTGTATCAACCTAGGAACAGTCACATGAGGTGTGTATAGTCCTTTTTTTATTTGATTTAGCGGGGTAACCTTCAAAGGGCGCCCGGCCTCCGGGGAAAGAGCTCGGGGAGTGCGCGATTCTTCACTCACTAAAACCACCTCTCTGTGGCCACCATCAGCACATGGAGGGGGGTCTTGGTTCCTCTAAAAAGACCATCTCCAGAACCCCCCCTTTGCACCGCCTGGCAGGCACATCCCTGGGATGTGTATAGTACCTAGATGAAAAAAGGTTACACAGCTAGGCGTCAACATGAACATATTTAGTATGGTATCCGTACATAACAACCATATTATACTGCGGTAAACCAGGTGTTGAGACCAGCCGGTCCATTCTGTACACATCTAACCTTGAAAATTTAGATGAGGTGCGCATGGAGTGAACTGTCATTAGTGTCAATCCTTAGCACCAAGTGGGATCATAGCTCACTTCAACAAACTTTCACAGTGAGATTATTACAAAATAGCAACGCAAGCAGCGTTGCTATTTTGCTCAGGCATCTTAAGCAATGGATTTTTTGCAGGTATTGACTGACAGTGATTGTCATAAAGAGGGTGTGACGCAATTAGGGTGCGGCTCACACGTCTTCGCAGATTAACTACTTAATTAATCAATATAATTATTTTCGGCGTCATTCCATAAGTAGTCTCCTAATAAACCAATTAGCCGTATATCTGTTTAGTAAGCCAACTCTTGTTTGAAGGGATGTATCACGTAGTGTTATACAAAGGTGAAGTTTTAGTACTAATGTGTTTATTTTGTGATAGTGTGTTGAGTGAGTGTTTACAAGCCTAGTCTCGTGTATGGGTTTTTATTAACGAGTCTAACACGTGTGCGTTGAAAACATGAGAAGAGACCTATTTTTTCCACTCGTTACTGCCCTTTGTCAAACTTAAATGAAAGTAACTTAATTTGTACCAGCAGAAGGCCAATTCTAACGTTTGAAAATTCAATGCAAGCCGCAATCTCATCTCAGCGACAATCAATGTCAAGAACTTGTCAAAAATGTATGTAAACTGAGGGGCAATTCCCGTATGTTTAAGACCGTTCGCATTCTAATCTCAGTCTCAATCTGTCAAAATTACAATCAATTTACATACATTTTTGACAGTTTTTTGACATTGATTGTCGCTGAGAAGAGATTGCGACTTGAATTTGAACGTTTTTTAAGTACGAGAATTGGCCTACTGATTGTATTTTTGACTGATTGAGACTGAGATTTGAATGCGAATGTTCCATACGGGAATTGCCCCTCTGAACTATTTATATAATTTTATTATTGTTTAGCTTGTTACTTAAAATGGTCGGAGGACTCTGACACTCGCCGGTGTTAAAACTAGAACAGACATCGTCGTTTACTCTATCTTTCAAATACTCACAACTTTGTACATTGTGTTTTTGTTTGGGATAGATGAATTGAACCCACATTTGTTAATAAAAATAATTTGTTTGGTTTTTCTTTGTCTGGAGAGGTTCTTTTGTTCTCGATTTCAGGGTTGGTCCCTTAGTTGTTTAAAATAATTATGAGTAAAATGTCCCTTACTGGGGGTGGACTATATGGGGTTTTCATTTCAATTGCACTTTGCATATGCTTTAAACTTTACATCAAAATTATAGTGTTTTTTCTATACCTACGTTATATAAGACGACTCTTAATGCATAAAAGTCCCTTTAGTTGCAAACATTTCGCTTTTGAGTCATAAATTATGTAGATACGGTACAAACTGTATAAATTAAGACGGAAACATTACCTTCCCAAGAAAGTAAAATAAATGGGCGAAATATTTCTCTGCATCTATCTTTTACATCTTTTAATAAAAATTGCGTCCAACCACCTGTTCGCTCATTTTGCTTTTAAATCCAGACATAATTTAATTCATGAATTCTAAAAAAGAATCTTGATTCTTAATAAGGCAATTCTACACGTGAAACTGGAATGTATTTTTATTAGGAATGGGCCGAATATTCGTTTAATATTCGGTATTCGGCAGGTTTACCGAATATTCTTATTCGGCTAAATTACGAAATGTTCGGCAAAGTAGTAACGTCTCAACGTACTCAACGTGTTTACTGTATTGAGCCGTGTATGATTGATCATGATCATGAGTCGAGTGTTAAATAAATATGTTATTTTTATAAGGTTAAGTAATTTACAGTGCAGGTTTATGTTTTTGTTGACTCTGTAGCTTTATTTCCAATAACAGTTAAATAAGGTGGATATTAAAAACAAAATAGAAGTACGCATAGCTGTTTTGGGAATAAGCTACAGTGAACTCTTTATAATAAAATAATATATTAAAACCATGTCTTTATTGTAAGAAATTAAACAAGTTTTTTGTTTTTATCAATATTTATTGTAATAAAGAGTTTTCAACAGATTATGAATCATATTTCTAGTTTCTTTCTACTTAGAGACATGTATTGTTTACGTAGGGGAATCAAAAATGTCGAATATTCGGCATTTTTATGGTCACTAAAAAGTATCGCCCTAAAACGATAGAATATAGTGACCTCATTGGTGATGTTCTTCAGAAAAGTCAGGTGCGTATTACTACGCGTATTTGTAAGTAGTCTTGTAATACCACGGGAAGAAGGCGTGAGTACGTCAAAAAAAAAACTCAAAAACTCAAAGCATTTATTTCAATTAAACCATTTACAGGCACTTTTGAATTGTCAAGTGGTCGGTCAGTCAGAAATATGAAGCTAGTTGCCCATTCCAAAGCGTAGTAGGTACATATGGAGAAGAACGGACAAGAAACTCCATGGACACTCTTTTAAATTATATTGTTACATAAATATTAGTTACATCATTAATGTTGAATATAGGTATAATTATATGTGAGAACGATGTAAATAAGACGTAGGTACACGTTGAGTGTCCAGTGTACAGCAAATATAAATTTAAACAAAACAATCCATAATAAAATAATTAAAATAAGCCGTGGTGGCTAAGAGATGACCAGTCCCAACTGACAGCACCCGTTCACGAACATGACGCATAGATCAGCACCATTCAGCTCAACCATTTTGAAGGGAGCTAAATGATCCAACACACGCGCCGCCGTATGTAGGTATATAAAAAATATCGTACATCTACAAATAAACTCTTAAAACCATTCTGGCTACTTGTACTGAGTCAACACTCGACTTAATACTTGCCACGTGTAAACGAGGCTTTACCATCCGCCATCACCTGAACTTCATCGTAATTGATCATCATATTGCAGCCTGCTCTTATCCTATTAGCAACGGATACCGCATCACGCAGGTTTGAGGTTGGATCAATTATAAGACATGACTAGACGTGAGTTTCATTGCGCTTGAGAGAAGCCTATTACCAAAGTACATTAACTAAGGTACTTAAGTGTATAATACCTACATGTATAATTATCTTGCGTCCTCAGAGGGCATTGCGGTCTGAGCTAGGTATTTGAGGTTACGTCGGAGATAGTTTAATCGTGTCTAATTTTCTGTAAATCGCTTTATATACCCCCTACTTTGACTTAACAGTAGCTTATGTATTGTTACTGTTTAAGTCGTAATATACAGGGTGTCAAAAAAAGACCCATCACATAGCCGTCAACTACGCATTCTGTACATCAAACTAAGTAACATTGCGCAAAAATAATTACTGGGAAACGAATAAAACTTAATTTTTGGTGTGAAAATTTGCTGATCTCAGGGCGGCATCGGCATGGAGAGTGCGATTGTCGGAACCCGGCGCTGGGCACGCCACAATTGCGGCGATAAGTCCCCTCTTTGAGGAGTGGCTAGAGAGGCGCCACGGCGTCCTCACCTTCCGCCTGACGCAGGTCCTCACCGAACACGGTTGTTTCGGGAGGTTCTTGTTCCGGATAAGGCGGGAGGAAACGCCCGGGTGTCACCATTGTGTGGATCGCCTGGAGGACACGGCGGAGCATACGGTGGAGGTCTGCCCGGCTTGAGCGGAGCACCGCCGTGTCCTCGTGGAGGCGATTGGCGGTGGCGATCTCTCGCGTCCGGCCTTGGTCCAGGCCATGCTACGGAGCGAGAGGGCTCGGGAAGCTGTCACCTCCTTCTGCGAAGCAGTAATGTTCGCGAAGGAGGAGGCGGAACGCGTGAGGGAGAGGCAAAATTCGCGCCCTCACGCCCCTAGCCGCCGCAGGTAACGCCCTGGGCGTCGGGAGTCGCAGGCCGATTCCCGGCCACCGTAGGTGTGGGCTTGCGAACGGCGAGCAATGGGCAGCTCGCCATTCGATAAGGACCAGGCCCGGGTCGACGGCGCGTTGTGTTCCACGCGCGGCTCAAAGAGATGTCAGCACCAATGACGGGGTCCGCTAGGGCCGATGCCTGCTAGGGTTGCGGGAAAGTCCGAGAGGGATACCGTGGCCCCTGGCACAGGCAACTGAAGGAACACGGGTGGGTTTAAGTCAGTAAGAGTCTGACGCGCCCTCCCACTGCCCAGAGGGGGAGAAGTTATTTGATAATTTCCCACGCTCAAAAAAAAAAGGTATTGTAAAATACAGTAACTTTGTTATTGTTCTGCAGATAACTTTTAGAAGCTTTAAAATGACGTGACCGCTAAGATGGATGAAATTGGTAGGAAATGTGTCCTCATAGTGATATTAAACCACAGCTTTATGTTTTGGTCATGCGATATAGATCTTAAAAGTAGCGCAAAAGTTCTAAGTGAGTCGAATATGTGAGTATTAGAAGGCCGATTAAATATATACTTACTTAGGGCTGATTTTACTAAAGTCTACTATCTTTTATCTGTGGAATAAAATTGACGTCAGACAGTTCTAGTATGGAATAACTGTAAAAAATTCAAAATTTATAATCAGGGTAAGACTTGTTATAGGGATTAAAGTTTGTTGAAATTCACCCTTATTGTTGTAAAGAGGTAACATTTGTGAGTTTGTATGTAGGATGTCATTTTCAGAACTACTAATCCGAATCCATTATTATTTTCATTTAATGGGAAGCCGGTTGCCGAGTGTCATAGAATATATTTTATGTAAAAACAAAAAAAATCACGCAAACGAAGTCACGGACAGAAGCTAGTGAGAAATAAATCAAATAAATTATTCTTGAAATACCAACTGAATGTACAAATCTATTGAAAATGTATCGTGCGAGAGGTCCCGTTCCACATAAATCACTCAAGTAATTAACCACGCCCACTTATACAGCATGTAAACAAGAAAGGTTGAACATGTTTATTAACAAATATCGATAAGTATCGGATGTTGGCTACTTACTTACTGGTCAAATATCGGATATCGGCTGTTTGTCGAATCATCTCCTCTCGCCGTGTTGACTTGTTAACGAGTATATGAAAAGGCCTCGTAATAACCTATGGATCGACAAAACTATTGTTTCTCTCATCCTATGGTACTTTTCCGTTAGCCTTCAATAAGGCTGTTTGGCTTCAGTATTATGTTATTTCAGTATTATAAATATTGGTCGCTTTGATAAATTTAGAAGGCTGTTGAATCTTTCGAGTTGTATTTTTGGGACGAATGGTATTTCAGTTTTTGTAACTTAGTCCTGTTTCACTTCTAGGCCCCTATTAGTCCACGTACGCAAGGACGTAAAAATATTGCGGTGGGAATTTTTCGCGTACTGGATTGTCAACGCACTGCATAGCGCCGAGAGTCTAAAATTCAACGCTGTGTTTTTTCGACGCGTCTGGTTTGCCCTCCGTTGGATTCACAATGCCCAGTTCAACATCGAGAGTTGAAAATCCAGTGCGCGAAAAAATCCCGCCGCGATAGTTTTACGTCCGTGCGAACGTGATCTTACTTGGGATAAATGATAAATGATTTTATTTCTGTAAGTAGGTTTGTACAAACACTTTTACACGTCAAACATATATTTTTTTTAAACTAGTTCCCTATCTGACTACTCTGAGAAGAAAAGCCGAAATAAACTCAGCGGTCACAGTCTCTTTTAAAGTCTAGACAAAATCATGGTCAGATCATGTGAAGGCTATGTAGATCAGTATCTAAAATGGTCTTTTGAGGAAAGAACCACGCAGATTGAGTGGGCTTGTCCAGTCAGTGCACGCATTTGTAGTAACCGTGCAGGGGCCGTACTATGACGTGTTAATTCCATCATTGTTCCAGCGTGGAAGAGAGACGTACGGAGCTATACATGACCGATAGCACTATCTCTTTTTCTCAACGGAATCATGATGGCGTTAACAGCTCATAGTACGGCCCCAGCTCAACTCAGAACTTAAGGAGCTCAACGATTCGACCAACAATACCAAAGAAAGGACATTTGGGTAAGCCGCATAAACTACTCAAACTGCCGGAACATGATTTAAACTGGAACAATTACCCACATAGTCCTCACATTCACAATAATTAAAATAATATAAAACAGTAAATATTCATGTAATTGTATATGTAAAAAGGTATAGATACTTTTAAGCAAAGATTACGTTATTACCAAAGGGACGTCAATAACGCAACCAATGCATGGCTTAGTACACGGTCTGCCTAAACTGGATTAATAAATTGGCCGGGCCTACACCACAAGCTTCAAACAAATACTGTTTTCTTCTAGTGGTGTAAAAAAGGACAAAATAATGAAGGGGATGTGCAATAGGGTTCAGTTTAAATGATAATAACCCAGTATAAGTACTCCAAGCGAAGTGAAAACAAATGAAAAACGTTTTTACGAGCTAAGCCTTTGTCCAAGCATACTACTATCTAATACCACTTTGTTTATACAACCTATAATTATGGTATTGCGTGTCGATTGTCTGGCGTAGAACTCCCAACTTTAGTTGTTTAGTTTTGTTGATATGTATTATTTCGTCTATAATAATCATTACTAATACACGCCGCTTATCGTCACGTTGTGGACCGCATTGTTGGAAACGTGTTGCTTTGGTAACTCCCTATCTGTCACTATCAGATTCAAAAAATAATTTTATTTGGTTTCGTTTAGGTATGCTTTGTTTTTACTGTAATAGTTAACTTTAGCCTCATCACCTATTAACTTTTTAATGTAGTTATTGTACAACCATTTAATGTATATATTCCGGTTTGGTATAGAACTGTGTTGCAATGCTGGTGATTTATAAATGGAATAATAATAATATGGGACAACATCCACACAAGGTCTTCAGGTCCCGAACTAGGCAGAGCCTGTACTACGGTAACCTGATGACTGATATACATACTTATATACATATACACACCCAGACACAGGTCAAACAGACATGTTCATGCACACAAATGTTTGACTTGTCCGGGGATCGAACCCGGAACCAGCGGCTCACAGGGTCGCTACCAACTGCGCCAACCGGTCAGTGATTTGCTTGTAAATAGTTACAATATAAGACCCAAAGAAATCTTTGACCTTAGTTACTATTAATATTACAGATAGGGTTAATTGAAAAACAGATCATAATAATATATGTTTGAAATTATTATTTCATTTTTTTTTAACATACTTCGTCAGTGACGCTGGATTGTAGTGGACTTCTATCCAGCTTCCACTACTATTCAGCTTTTCTAGCAGGAGCATGCATAGTACGGTTGAAATTATGTGCTTAAATTGCAGATATTACTATACAATAGATCTACTTAACAGTCATTCTTATGTCTAGGTTATAATTGACTGATTAAAATTGTGTACGTAACTGTTTAGTTATCTGTGAATGAAAGTAAAACAAAGCGCAGATATGTACAGCTTATCGGCCTACGCGAGTACTAAGCGACAACACAGTAAACTAGTCATATCTAATAACTCTACTCTAGTGTTTTCCCAACCTTAGTAATGTCTTCTTTGGTTGGAAATGATTTGATAGTACATATGAATGAAGAATCTTCGTTATTTGACTTTCTCGATTAGATTGTCATTTGTTTTGATATCTTTTTGTTTCTGTACGTAGAGCCCCTTCACAGTAATTTTATATCTTTTTTTGCATCACAATCAACATCACAGTGATCTTTATTCTCGTTGTTATAAGGTTGCTGGTGGGTTGCAGTTTGGGTAGCTGAGGTAAAATCACTGTGGATGGACTGTAAAAATATCAGGAACAGCTTAAATAATCCGTAAAAATCTCACCGTGAAGACTTAGGCGAAGTGAGCTTTAACTGAGCTTGAAGTGAGCTTAACGTGAGCTGTCAATATCATAAATCTCTAGCATCAGTTGGAATGACTCGGCAGGTATCGAATGCACGAATAATAATTGTTAACCTATTCGTTCGAGAGACCAAAATGTATACATTTGATTTAATATATAATTGCCTGTAACCGAACCCAAACAATGTTTAGGTAATATAACTGACCTTTTCATCTCCCCTATTCAAATGAAAAGCACAATAACAACATACAAAACGGAAAAAAATAAAAAAGAGTTCTCCCTCGTGTAATAAAAATAGTGAAAAACATAAACAGACAGTTCTCCGAGTCTCATATTTTAGTCGCCATGGAATAGGATTAAATGGCGGCGCTGTGCAGCAATGCATTCAGAAAAGTGGGGAAAGCTAGCGTCGGGAAATTTGCATACTGCCGTAATAAATTTTAGTGACATGCATGACAGATATTTTTGTTTACGCCTCGGGGAGAGACAGACGATTTTTATTAATGATTTTATAAATTCTGAACTTTATGAAGTAATGATACAGTTGGTCACTTATTAAATAACAGAAGTCCAAACTCAATATTTACCAACGGGCAATGGAGCGAAACACATCACGTTAGAACACCGCCCTGCGCTTCATAACACAAGTAGCGGATGTTGGTGAAAAAACAGCAAGGCTGAAGTAGGAGTGGGCTGGCCGACTGTCTCGCAGAAGGAAATGGGTCCCCTAAATGGGTCCAGGGGCGACGGACTCGGGGACGTGCGTCGCCCCCCACACACCAGGACCCGAGGTGGCGGCGCGTAGTGTTCCACGCGCGCCCCTTTTAGACGTCACGGGGGGAGTCAAACACCTCACTCCCCTCCAGACCCGAAGTGGCCCGCAGCGGCGGGCCGGCACCAGTCGGGGGTTGCGGAAGGATCGTACGTTCCCGCGACCCCCGGCGTAGGTGTGAGATGGAACACAGGGGTGGTTTTTAGTCAGTAAGAGTCTGACAGACCCCGCCGTCCGCCCCAGGGCGGCGGACATCCATGAGGATTTTCCACCCCGGAAACAAAAAAAAAAAAAAAAAAAAGGAGTGGGCTGGCCACGTTGCACGAATGCACCCGGAGAGATGGGCCAAGATCGTCACTTGCTGACTCCTGATGGAGCACCGGGCGTCAGCGGAGGGCGGACAAAGCCCTCTTCCAGCCGCCCTAAATGGGTCTAGGGGCGATCCGTCGCCCCCCACACATCAGGACCCGAGGTGGCGGCGCGTCTAACAGACCCCGCGCGGGGCGGCGGACATCCAAGAGGATTTTACATCCCGAAAACACAAAAAAAAGAACGAGTGGTCTGGCCAAGCTGCACGAATGCACCCGGAGAGACGGACAAAGATTGTCACTCAGTGGATGCCTGATGGAGGACATCGCCGTCGAGGTAGACTGCGGCGAAGGTGGTGTGACAATCTAATCATGTCCGCGGTGCCACCATAGCCAGGGATCGCACAAAAAAATAGAAGTATGGAAGAAAAAAAAGTGGAAGCCTTTTTCCATCAGTGGGACACAAAACAAGCTAACAAAAAAAAAATGGAAGAAACAACGATTGTTTAAACAAGAGGCTTGCATATTGTCGTTATTAAAAGGAACAAGCGGAGAGGACGCAGACATTCCTTATCTATATTATTTTTGGATTCTGAGTCTAACTAAACTACGCAGGTATTGACGAGTTAAGTAAGGTTTAGCAGTTTAGCTATGAGTGGACCTAAAATAAATATTTATAATTAAGTATATAACAAAACATAAATCTTTAGAACATTCGTGCAGTCCAAGTCAATCATAGTTGACCCTAACCTACAAAAAAGAAATACATAATTATTTAGTGTACTCAAACAAATATATTCCACACTTAACTGCATCCTCTGACGTCAGAAATGGTGTTATAACAATAAAGCGAAAGCATCACAATCACATTACGCGCTGTAAAGCGCTGGAGAATGCAAATATGACTGTAGCTGAAACCGAAAGTGTCGGAATGCGCTCGTGACTGCTACGTTAGCGCGTCAGACAAACCATCAGTAGCTTATTAACGAGCCGTTAGTCATTTTTTACTTGTTTGTTTGTTATGACATGCTTACTTTCGGTCCTCGAACTACTGAATATCAGCCTATACCTATTCACTACCGAAAGTGAATATAGGCTGATATTTAAAGATTTCCTTACAATGCTACAAGGCTATTTTGGCGCGTGGCCGAAATTGAGACTAACACTGACATCTTGTTTGGTCATTATACAATAAACAATGTACCTAGCCTTTTCACAACTATTTTGGGGTCAGCTTCCAGTTTAACCGGATGCAGATGAATACCAGTACTTTCAAGGAGCGACTGCCTGTCTGACTTCCACAACCCAGTTGGTAACACGATACCCCTTGGTAACATTGGTGGTCAGACTTTTGGGCTCCTGACTACCCGTAACGACTGTTAAGGATCTATGAATAGACAATTGCTATCAATACACAATGACACTGACAATTTCACAAATGTTTAGCAACAATGCCCCCCTGTCAATGTCAGATAATAGAGTTGTCTAATACTCGTATGTCGTGTGATGTAAGTAGGTACGGGTTCATGGACCAGTCCACATTGAAAATAGAACGGTGTGTACTAAGTATTTGTAATAAAAGTAACAATTACAAGTAGCATCGTTTTACGTGCAGGCTTTTTTAAAGTTTATCGATTTAAGTGATTTGTTTAAGGTCAACAACGAGTTCGTTTTACATGGATATCGGTCTTTATGTTAACTGAAACTATTCACGGACCGTTAGCGACTCTTGTCCATCCACTAGAAAATTTCGTCACGTCAGTAAAAGGTATTTCTAGTAGTCATGTGCTTTCGCTTAGCATTTTGTCATAAAATGGTAAAATACGCTACTTTATCATTACCACACTGGTAATCCAACAAGCGTTATCATTAAATTTATTATAGCTGTGGTTTTTGTGCTCTTCCATATTACTTTAAGAGCAATCAATATTTTGAAAACCTGAACCGCATGCCATAAAAATGCAGTGGCTTTTCCGCGACAATTTAATCAACGATAATGAATATAATTATTTTGGTACAGCTACAGAGTTCAATTATAAAACGCGAACCATTTCAATAAACATTTTTATAAATGAATTGTAAACTGTAATTATTTACAAGAACATACAAAATATTTTAGTGGTGTAAATGATAGATAATAATCTGGCCGATCGACAGTTTCAGAGTTATCCATTATTTACGCAACACCCTGTATACTTAAAGCAAAGGGTTAGCATTTTCGTTAAAAATTTTGGATTTTCATTGAAAGCGTGTCACAGAATTAGGGTGCTTAGTTACTTTCTACGTTTCTTTTCATCGTGACCATTGGGTATGATCACCGCGCTTTAAGCGAGCTAATAATATATAATTTAATGAATTCGGAAAATGTACCTAATATTCAAAAGTCATTTTTAAAAGTGCAAAAAGTGCTTTTGTTTTTCCTAAAGTACTACCTATGTGTATACAAAAAAAAAAAAACATAGAAATTACGACAAAAACCACAAAAACAATGATTGAATCCATTTACTTTGAGACATCTAGAGTAAATAAGCATTGACATGTGAAATCCATATACGAGAGATCAATCTCATTCGTATTACCGAGCGGAGACGTGACGACCGTTGTCGTACGAAACCAGAATAAGTTCGGAAAGTCAGGTTTTATGTCAATATTGTTTTAACGTTCCGAGATTCGGGACCGTTTGAATAATAAATTGCTCACCCTCTTTTGTTTTTCTTTGGAAAATTCTTAATTTTCTTCTTTTTCGTCTTTGCAAGTTTGGTGACAAATAACTTGGTATTTCATTTTGTTGACTAGATTGTGTCATGAAAATTATATATTTCTGGACATGATTTTAAACATTAACATAACATTAGGGATTAACAGGCGTGATGTTATCACGCCTGTTAATCCCATAGGGCTATGCAGAGGTGTACCTACCTACCTATATTTCACCCACATTTGGCCAAATAGGTTTAAGTCCCATATTAAATAAATTGATATTCTGAGTGTTTATTAGTTATTTCTTCAATATTTAGACCAATAGACCTTTACCAATCAAAGCATTGAGTGATTTTGGTAATAGCTTGAGCTTGCAGCTAAGCTTTTTATAGCAGTCCAAAAGCTAGATGTGCAACTGTTAATAGTGTTTGTCAGCGGATAGCTATATGACGTTAAACAGCGATTTATATTGGAATCTGTAAAGCCGAGCTGTCGTTGATGTATCTGGTAATTGAGTATCGATCCGTCTCGTATTAGCTTTTGATGGCCTTTTCGCCTGCAGTACCTAGGTGTAAGTGCAACAATGGATGTTTTTAGTTTTATAATTACGGCCTGCTGGTATAATTTACATTTAATTGTTAAGTTAAATATAAACCGACTAACTGACCGGTAATTAACGGACTTAAAAAAATACTGTCAAATCAAATCAAATCATTTATTAATTTGCGAATATGGGTACAAAGAAAAGGTCTTAAAATATAGCAATAATGTCCATTAGCCATATCCTACCATAAGGCGTGCAAATTTACAATACACAGGCACAGATTTACGAAATTAGAATTTAAACAGTAACATTATACGAGTTTATCTTGTAAATATTCAGTGACTGAGTAATATGTTTTTTTTATAGCAGTGTTTTTATTTTGTGTTTAAATACTAATACTAATATCAATTTAAATACTAATATCACTTATTTCCAAGATTGAATTCTGTTCTTGATATTGACTGTTTTTGAAGTGGTATCTTTTTGAATTGGACTGGTTTTATCGATAAATTTATCCAAGGCTATTTTCCCTATGCACGTGCGGATACATATAAATCAGTTCCATTACTGACTGACAGAAAACGCGTAGCTGAAGCTACTTTAGATAGATCCTCAAGGGAGACGTGCACTATAAGGAGGAATTGAAACATTTCCACTAAGTAAGTGAATGTAAGAGGGGTTACCATTTTTGAGCCAGTGAAGTTGCGGACGACAGCTATAATATGTGGGCAAACAACACACATTGTTCAAGATATCAGGCATAATTCTGCCCATAGCGAGTTTGAGAGACGCTAGATCGGTGTTTTGATCATTATAACAATTGATTTCTGGCAGTTCACATGTCCGATCCATTTTTAATCAAAAGTTTCTTAAATTTTGTGTTTTCTACCAACAGCTGTTTAGATACTAATCCCATTATAAACATATCCATTATTCAAATAAATCCGACACATATTATTAAAAAACAGGAAATGGCGATTTCTGAAAATGGCTTTTTTGAGATACAGAATGCACGGCAGAATTATGATGATAATTAAAGGTTATGCCTTCCCACGCCTGAACTATTCAACCAAATATGACAAAGGGTTACTGGATTCAGAGGAAATGCGGTGAACCAGACCATATCTATTTTTGTCATCAGACCGAGTTGCCTTGCCCTGGTTTGAGGTATAAAAGGCAGGAAGAGAGTTGGGGGTAATTTCAGGGACATAGGACATTTCAGTTTAGTTAACTTTAAAAAAAGTATGATATTAAGGGTGTTGGGCTGGGCACGCCACAATTGCCCCCTAAGAGGATTGCTCTTTGAGGAGTGGCTAGAGAGATTGGCGATATTTTTACAGAAAAGACCGGCCGGCCATTAATACCATGTTTGATGGATCACCGTGAGGATGAAATGTTTTATTTTATTGTCAAAATTAATAAAAAGCCTAGTGCACTATGAAAACAATAATTAGGTCAATGACCTAATGAAACATCATTCGTATGATTCGTATCAAACAATCATTTCGGTATTGTAAATTATATCTCCCCATGAGATTTGATACAGAGTTGGGGTTCAGCGTCTTATTATATTTTCTTTGAGCGAGTGAACACGACAAATTGGGGCTGCCTTAAAAAAGATATAATTTTTACTGTGGATGTGTGGAAGGTGTGGTTTTGTGTGTTATTTTTTTTGGAGTGTAACAAAGTACGGCAGCTACAATGATATATCATGTAATATATATAAGTAACTAACTGACCCCGCGAACTTCGTACCGCGTAACATTTTTTTTTAATTTTTCTCGCCGTATATACCATGCTCGTACTTCAAGGAATATTCTAAAAAAAGATTTAGCAAAATCGGTCCATCCGTTCTTGAGTTATAAAATTACAACGATAAGTGGCATTGATTTTTATATATAAGGATATACCACGTATAACAATGTCTGTGATGTTTAACTACTAAGGACCTGAAATAAAGCAACTTATTTTGTAAAAGGTCGGAGACCTGGTGTTCTGAAATACAGCCGTAGAGTTTAGTTTAGGCACCAGTCTCCCACAATATTAAAATGTTGTACGACTCTGACATTTAATTATGTATTTTGTAATATTGTGGTTAGAAAATAAATCTTATCTTATCTTATAATACAAGGTGATTGGAAGATGGGTGCAAAGCTTTAAGGCGAAGATAGTACAGATAGTTTAGAACAATTTAAGCCATGGTCGTCTCAGACGAAGTCTTACCATTTTTTTTTAACCTAATTTTTAAGATTTTTTTCGGAAATTGCCAAAATTTTAACTAAACTGGTTATTTATAGCTAAATTGAATGATAAATGAATTCATTTTTATTTAATTTAATTAAAGTAATGTGTAAGCAATCTAGCAAAATATGTTTTAGGCCTCTGTGTCGTTAGACATTTTTTTTACAGACATTTAAAGTTCATATAAATAAAAAAAAAATCATAAATCATTTTTGAAAACCTTATTAAAAAAAAAAACGAAGGGTGCTTTTTTTGTTCAAATATTTTTGAAAACATGCGTGATAATCGCTCTTTCCTTTGAGGTATCATTTACGAGGATATTTTACAAATTATTGAAATTAGGATCTACAAACCAATTATTGAGAGAAATTTTAAATTTTAGGCAGACTAATTAAACCTGACGTTTTAAATACCCCTACGACCCTTGTACCGTTACAGTACAATATTTGGCGTATGTTACATTGCGCACTACCGTAAACAGCAAATCACACCAAAAATGAAAGTCTTTTTTTACTTAGTTTGATGTACAGAATGCGTAGCTGACGGCTATGTGGTGGGTCTTTTTACACCCTGTATAATTGTAAGTATAATATTTATTAGTGTAATCGTGTATATTGTATTTATGATTTGATAAAATATTTAAAAATGAAGCTTTCCTTTTCTTTATAGGTACTAGCTGTGTAACAGTGTGTACTGCAAAGAGTTTTGATAGAGAATTAATGTAGATACGTACCAACATTATAATGATTACGTATGCTTTCAGTCTTAGGCTGTGCGAAGATCACTTTAGATAGACTGACGACTGTCTTTAGAGAAACTATCGCTCTATGAAAACATCGCGATGGTGCGCAACCTAGCAACATCGTAGTCAAAGTTTTAAAAAAGGTACTGAAAATAAAGTTGTACTAAGCAACAATGAAAAGCTATAACAATACTTAGTTAATCAGATACTTAAAATGTTCACCTAGTAAGTTTGCTTGTTACGCTTTCACGCTTAAGAGGCTCAACGGATTTGGAATAAATTTGGCACATGGGTAGACCATGGCCTGGATAAGAACATAATATAGGTACTATTTATCTCGATATTTTCAAGGAATCGAGATTTATGCAGGAGAAACCGCGGGGCGCAGATAGTACAAAACAACCAAGTTAAATGCTGCAAAAAACTTATGGTGTATCTCTCTTACGGCTGCGGCAAAAAGGTCTATTTCAGCAATAATGCTAGAGAATTGCTGTCTGACGCTGGTTTTGTTATGAGGGTACTTCGATCACTACTATTTTGATATCAAAAATCGAATAACAAAAATTGGTAGCTGATTTTTTCATAAGCCTGAAACACTGAGGTTGAAAGGTTAAATTCCTGAGCCGATTAACGAACCACCCCGTACCAAAAATTTGCGTGGCATTACTATGCAAATACATGCCTATTTTTGATGATAGAGCAAAAATCAAATTTGGTTCAGATCGCGATTATATTTGAATACGTATGTATGAAGCTAGTTACCATATAAATGAGGTTTACACCCATAGCATGAATAAGTCATGGTGAAAGAATAGCTAGAACAGTTGGGAACAATCTAGAAGATTTTTTCATTTGAGTTTATAAATATGATTTGATCGGACCAATAAAATAGAATTGTGTTCATATGAATTCGCAGGCTAGTCGATTGTATGCTATTCTCCGAACTGTGAAGGTCAACGGAGTACAATAGGTGGCATCTAGCTGAACATTTGTTATCAAGTCAAAGTCAGTTTTACCAAAAGTATGATCGGGATTTTGAGCAGCATTTCGGACAAACTAACATCGACCGCTTACTAATCCGTGTGACAACAGAGAAAAATTCTGGCCGTTTCTTTTGACTGTTAATTGTAGTTTAGCCTCCATGAGTAGCGATACTAAAATATGTTCACTGTTCAGTCTACCCTTGGCAGTTAAGCAGATATCAGACGAAAAATTAGCCACCAACGATGTTGGAACCAACAAAGTCTTACACGATCAGCAATATGGTTTCACCAAGGGACGTTGTATGACTGACGTGTCACCTTAATAAAAACACCTATTAACAGCGTGGGAGGAGGTCCAAGATGCCATAGAAATCGTTTGTGATTTCTCCAAGGCATTTGACTGCGTAAATCACGAAACCTTACTCTTTAAACTTGATCATGACGGACTAGGTAAACTTTAGCTCAGTTTACAAAAATCTTATTAAAATAATAGACAACAGAAATTTCAAATATATGGTGTCAATTCACTTGGTTTATAAGTAAAAATGGGTGTTCCACAAGGCTCGTTATTAGGTATTTCCAGTTTTAGTATACATTAATGATCACCACGGAGCACCGCCGTGTCCTCGTGCAGGCGATTGGCGGTGGCGATCACTCGCGTCCGGCCCTGATCCAGGCCATGGTACGGAGCGAGAGGGCATGGGAAGCCGTCACCTTCTTCTACGAAGCAGTAATGCTGGCGTCGGGAATCCCAAGCCGATTCGCGGCCCTCGTAGGCGCTGGCTTGCGAAAGGCGAGCAATGCGTGGCTCGCGGTCCGATAAGGACCAGGTCCGGGTCGACGGACGCTTCAAAGAGATGTCAGTACCAATGACGGGGTCTGCCAGGGTCGATGCTTGCTAGGGTTGCTGGAAAGTCCGAAAGGGTTACCGTGGCCCCTAGCACAGGCAACTGAAGGAACCCGGGTGGGTTTTAGTCAGTAAGAGTCTGACACGCCCTCCCGCTCCGTCCAGATCGTGAGAAGTTATTTGATGATTTCCCAAACTAAAAAAAAAAAAACATGGGATACTGTTAAAAGTGTTTCAATAAAATACCTCCCCACATATTCTAACAGAATGAAACGAAATTTTAATTTTGTATAAAACGCACACTATGCAGCCAAGCATATTATACGTTGGAGGATTAGATCGTTGAGAAAATTGCTTGGCTCAACGCTGGTCCTGCTCCACAAGGGCGATTGATTAGCATTCGAAAAGATTGTTAGTGCCGTTGAAGCTTGTAAAAACTATCTTTGCATTGTATAAATTCAATCTCTTAGTATTGTATAATTCCATAGCATCCTGTATAAGTTCCCTTCAAAATGGTTGAGCTGAATGGTGCTGATCCATATGATCCTGTTCGTGAACGGGCACCATCGCGTCGGTAGGGACTGGTCATCTCTTAACTGCCACGGCTTCTACATATACATTATTTTTTAAATCTTTGTATTACGGACGCTTTTAACGTGCACGTCTTTCTTCGTCGTTTTCATATGTATCAATCATTAATGATGTTCCCAATATTTTGTACCAATATTTTCATTTGAAAAAGTGTCCGTAGAGTTTCTTGCCAGTTCTTCTCCATACGAACCTACTACGCTTTGGGCAATTAGCTTTATCTTTCTGACTGACCGACCCCTTGAAATTCATATTGATAAAAGTGCCTGTAATTGTTTTTTAAATAAAAGCTGTGACACACTCACAGCTTTTCACAGTTTGAGTTGGATTTTGGCACTCGGCATCTTTCACTCACCCAACGAATCATCGAAAATTTTATAAAAGGAGTAGAATGATGAACATTGCGCACTATGTTATTTTGTCGGTTTCGTGTCACTTGAGTGACGCGTCTGATATCAGTTTTAGCACTCCTCTGCTACCGCCTACCTGACTGGTCAATTTGTTTTGAAAACAGCATGTAAAAGGCATAAATTCTCGTATAAACAACGAAAACGAAGAAGAAGGATAAGATCCCAAATAAGAACTTAGTGTAGTACCTATGTATCGGGAGGCTTATATTCGGCAGTGGAAGTTAATGGACTAATACTTAGATGAAATTGGACAGATAACTTAAGTATATAGGTACTAGACTCTACTTAGAGAGTAGTGGTGGCCTAGTGGTGACGGCCGCGACTTCCGAGTTGTAGGTCATAGGTTCAAACTAGACAGACGCTTCACTTTGTCTAAATTATTTCATCACCACTGCTCTCAAAACGGTGAAGGTAAACGTCGTTAGGAAACCGGCATGTCCTAGAACCGAAAATTCGAAGATATGTGATGTTCACAAACCCGCACTGGGCCCGCGTGGTGGATTACTCCCCACTCCCTCTCACAGACATAAGGCGTGTGTCCCAGCACTGGGAACATTATAAGCTGATTATGTATGTTATGTATGCCTATTTAATTGACTTCAAACTAAGTTCAGACTAAACGTTTTTACGTTTAGTCTGAACTTAGTTTGAAGTCATGTGGAATAAGTAAATTTATACTACTCGTAGTAACGATTGAAGATTTCAAACTATACCCTAGGGCTCATAAACCTTCTCGCTCAAAAATACACCTCTATTTTATTTTCTCATACATTTATTCTGAACCGTGGAAGCTTAACATGGTGATATTTTCTTTGTGGCCCCAGATTGTCTGTCGTAAGCTAAATTACAATTCTATACGTAAGACAGAATCGAGTTTGCAGATTTTCTTTCTAGATTTTTGATTTTGTTTGTCTGCCCTTCAGACAGAGAACAATATTTATTGATAGAAAGTTGCAGTACCGTATAATTACTAATTACGAGTATGTTTAGCTACAGATGTGGGCATTTGAGATATTTTTATTTTGTTTAGATATTTGTCATCTTCAAATAAACTGATAGATACATTCTATTCTGCTTTATATTCTCTAAGAGTCTTCGTTTTGAAATTCTTTAAAGTATGTTTTTCTTTTCAATTTGTCTTTTATATTTGAAGGTTCTGAATAGCTCCGCGTTAATTTCTCAGCACGTGTTACACCTGTGTTCAGACAAGACCACGATGTGAATATAAATGATGGCATTTAGATCTTTCGTGTGAAAAATAAAATAACCACTAACACAATTAGAATGTAGCTTTTAAGACTCAATTTAGAAACTTTTTCATGAAAAGTCTTAATATCTCTATCTATCTTAACAGGTCTTGGGATTCATTTTTAGTGCTACAGTAAAATAGAAAATTAAGTTAAAATGGGCTGTTTGGGGATAATTGGACGGTTTCGCAATTTCAACTTAAACGTTCTACTTTATTCGACTTTTTTAAATTTGTATTGGGATATTTTTCGTTAAAAAAAATAATAGAATTAGAATTATTGTCATTGCTTAACAAAGGATTTGACATTGATTAACATTTTACCGTTTTCCTATCAAATAATAGGTAACTAGTACGTTTTATTAATGCACCATTTAAATATTTCACTGTTCAATCATGCTTCGCCGAAACCAAAAGAGTTATGAATTTGTATTTATTTGTTTTCAAATAACTGTATAAACTAACCAAACAAAAATAGGAATGGGAAAATGGGAAAACCCCTGTGACCACGGTGTATTGTTGAGTTAAAATGTCTGTATAAAAATTTACTTAATAAAAGTAAAAACTAATTTATAAAGTGAATTTCCTAAATAAATAAGGGCAATGAATACTTACAAAAATCAAACATTTTTGGAACCTAATCAAGTTAACGGAAATATAAAACTGTAAATAATTGTTTGTGAAGCCATCTTAGGCTTGACTCCGTCAATTTCAAGCTATATTTATGTTTTGCCCTTTGTGCTTCTTTTTGTATTCAGTAAAAAATAAATTGAATTATTGGACAGTATATAATTATTATTATACATGTCAAGCTGTCACTCGGTGGTAGTTTATACTGCGGTGGCATCTACTTCGCCAGATTTTTGAGAAGATTGCTAGCAGTGACAATATTACAACTATATATGAACAATACCAAAGAAAGGATCACGGTTGCCAGAGCTGCGCCGAAATGCATCGCGGCGCGCGGCGCTCCAGGCCGCCAGTACGATTGCGCCGCGCCGCTCCGGTCAAAAATTTGTCATGTGTCAAACGGTGTGAAATTTACTTATCAGTGCATTTTTCAAGGATTCTTTTTGTTCATTTAGTTTGTTATTATTATTCTTATTACGTAATTTATAAAATTAAATAAATGCTCAGTGGCAGCAGTGATGTGGTTGATAGTGGTAGTGCTTGTCAACCTTCAACATGGCTGAGCATACTGGAGAGATGTCCGCTGTGTACCCAGACACGGTTCTTTAAAGGTAAGCGGGGTCTGAATGTGCATATTGGCAAAGTGCACAGACCACCCAATGCACCCACCTCAGACCCTGTCTCAATAGCTACACCTGCTACACCAGCTACATCCACTTTTGACTCGTTTTGGAAAACACTTTCAAATTTCAAAAACTCTGTTCCTGTTTTGAAACGAGTTCCCCGCGGCGCTAGACCTTTAGTGGCACAACATCTAGCAGGTTGCGTTCGTCTTGCCGCCCGGGAGAACTCGCTAAGTGCTTGGGTACAACTGCTCACCTTCCCTTACAGAATTCTACATGTACAAAAGAATTTGGCAACCAAAAAGACATTAACTGCACAAATTAAAGAAAACTGTAATATTTCGACTCATAATTTAGATTCAAAATTACCGACACAGAAATATACCTCTTCAAGAGGTATGTCCCATCTGATCGAATCTAAGTTAGGGGAAGGTGACATTAGCGGAGCAGCCAGGATTCTTTTTAGTAATGATGTGGTAGCACCGTGTTCTCCAGAAACAATCGCAGCTCTGGAGAGCAAACACCCTGCCCCAGCGGATGGCCTTTCTTTCCCCGACCCCCCTAATCCGGATAATCACTCCCTCACCATTACAGGTCAAGAGTTGGTCACAGCCGTTTCCTCCTTCCGGACCGGCTCCGCTGGCGGCCTCGACGGCCTGAGTCCGCAGCACCTTAAGGACCTTATCTGTTCAGGTGCCGGGGCTGCTGGTGAATTGCTCTTGAAGGAGCTTACGGCTCTGATTAACCTTATGCTCTCCGGCAAGGTGAACGAAGCCGTCATCGACGTTCTGTACGGGGCAAATCTATGCGCCCTGCGTAAGCGGGATGGCGGCATTCGTCCAATTGCTGTGGGAACTACTTACCGTCGTATGGCAGCCAAGATTTGCTGTAAATTTTATGGTGAGGTTGTTTCGAAAAAATTTCAGCCCCTGCAGCTAGGATACGGCTCTAAAGAGGGCTGTGAGGCTGCCGTACACGCCTTGTCGACCTACCTAAATTCTGGCAAAGGAGAGGTCATCCTGAAGGTTGACATAAAGAATGCCTTCAATTCTGTTTATAGGGACACCTTGCTGGCAGAAACTAAAAAAGAAATACCTCAAATCTATAGTTTCCTTTGGCAATGCTACAGACATCCTTCTAAATTAATGTATCGGGACCACCTTTTGGAATCTGCTGTTGGCTGTCAACAAGGTGACCCCCTCGGACCAGTGATCTTTAGTTTAGCCATTCACCCAATTATTCGACAGCTAAATTCCAAATTTAACATTTGGTATCTTGACGATGGAACTTTGGGAGGCGATGTAGAAACCGTTTTAAAAGATCTACAATTCTTAGAAAATGAACTTCATTCCATTGGCCTTGATCTCAACCACTCGAAATGTGAACTTTATATGGCGGACAGTACTGACAGACATCTGACACTCCCCAAGTTTAACGCAATAGCTCCAGAAATCAAAATTATTGAAAAAAGCTCTCTTCGTCTTCTTGGGTCTCCTGTTTTCGAGAATTCCTTTCCCGTTTTTATTGAAGAAAAAATACAAAATTTCAAAGACGTTTCGGAAAGATTGTTCCAAATTAACATGCATTCGGCCTTAACCCTAATCCGTTATTGCTGTTTCGGCCCTAAATTAACATATTTCCTTCGCGCTTCCCATTTATGGAAGCACACTCACCTTTTAGAAAAAATGGACCAAATTATTCGACATACATTAACTTCGATTTTAAATGTGGCCATGGACGACCGAGCTTGGACACAAGCTACTCTTCCCATTCGTATGGGAGGCCTCGGCGTCCGCAAAATTTCTAGTGTTAGTTTACCGGCTTTCATATCCTCGGTCTACGGCACTGAAAAATTAATCAGGAAAATCCTAACCCCCACACTGATTAATTTTGATGTGCCATGCTTCACCGAGGCTATGCATGCCTGGAGACTCGCTTGTCCGAACTCAGATCAACCCGATAATCCATCTTCCCAGAGAAAGTGGGATGAGCCGCTTTGCAGAGTAGTACAGAACAATTTACTTAACACGTCTGCTACTACTGCGGAGCGTGCGCGCCTGCTTGCTGTGGGTAAGTGGGAGTCGGGTCTTTGGCTTCATGCACTACCGTCGTCGAACATAGGCACTTTGTTAGACGACACTACTTTCCGCCTCGCTGCTTGCCTACGACTAGGAGCTCCTTCTTGTTCTCCCCATCGCTGTCACTGTGGCGAAGTTGTCAACAGCCTTGGACACCATGGCCTGTCTTGCAGCCGAAGTGCGGGCCGCTTAGCTCGGCACGCGAACATAAATGACATCATCCGACGAGCTCTTGTCACCGTCGGCGTTCCAGCTGTATTAGAACCTAATGGCTTGGCACGCGACGATGGCAAGAGACCGGACGGCATGTCTTTATTTCCTTGGAAGGTGGGTAGGCCTTTAGTGTGGGACGCAACTTGTGTCGATACTCTTGCGCCATCCCATCTTCCTGACTCGGCGTGCTGTGCAGGCGCTGCTGCTGCGGCTGCGGAAAACCTCAAACGGCGAAAGTATAATAACCTTATCGGCAATTATATTTTCGAGCCGTTTGGGGTTGAAACCCTCGGGCCGTGGGGTCCGAGTGCTCACGGTTTGTTCAACGAAATCTCCAAACGGCTTGTTGACACTTTCCGGGATCCAAGGGCTGGCCTTTACCTTGGCCAGAGGCTTAGCATTGCCATACAACGTGGCAATGCCGCCAGTCTCTTGGGTACTTTACCAGTCGACAGCGATGCAGAGGAATTTTTCGACGCCATATTTTAATTTGTTAATAGTTTTAGTTAGTTTAGGTTATTATATTTTATATTTTTGTTATGAATTTACTTTTAAAATGAACTTGCAGCTTTTCATTTTGTTTGCAACGGGTGCGCTAAATCATTGGTATTTTAATTCTAACTCTTTTATAGTTTATGGAAAGCTCTGTTATTTTAGGAAAATATATGAAAATCTAAAATATAAGCTGGCGTAGTCTCTAGAGCATTGTTTTCCTTTGTAATAAATTCCTGTGGTATTAAACGCCACACCACGCTCTTCAGGTGACCTTGATTTATCTGAAAGGTATTAAATAGAACTGTTAAAACTACCAGTGTGGGTTTTAATATCTTGTTGAAATATTGGTAACAGTTTCGAAGTAGGTTGATTTTAAAAGGTCGAACTTATTCTCATTGCCGTTGTCTATACATATCTGGATTATTTTTGATTTTTCATTTAAGGTTCCACATTACCTATTTATGTACACATTAAAAGACACAGAAATGGAAAGAGCTAATTATATTATAAGATATCCTCTGTATGTTTTCATCAACGAAGATATTCAGCAATACAAATACATACATATCTAATTATTTACTAACTAAATACCGACTCATTAGTCGAATAATGCGTAGTCAAAATCCTGAAAGTCTGCCAACCGATAGAGCATAAGGGTATCGGTTATCAAGTGATTGGATCGTGGTTGTCAGATATATATTATACCCGCTCTTATTACAATACGCCTTGTTATTTGTTTGCGTACTCAGAACAACATAATTGACTAAAGCAACGGTATCCTAGAAGAGCACTGGCCACCAAATAATGGCCATAACTGATTTCCTGGCTGTACCTATCTGCGTCATCATTCAATAACTTAGATAAGACGGTGTCGAATTTTCAGAAATGCTAAGTACATACTGCAATGTTCTGTTCCGAGCATCCTAAGAGCTTTCAGTCAATCCCGCCATGACGTTCCCAAATTGTTCATACCATAAACCGATAAGTTTTATTGACATCCAGAAGGTTTTTATCAATCCTTCCATGTCAGTACGTCTTTCTATGATTGGAACATTTCCGTGCCGAGATGAAAGCATTTACAGAAGGCATAAATATGTAAACTATACGTAGACACCTATATTAGAAAGCTTAAGAAATACAGACCAATGCAATGCTTCATTTTACATTCAGACAGTCCTATCTTTGCCTAAAAGCAACGGTTTCCTACGACAGCGGTGGTCTTCAAAATTATGGGAGCGGGGTGTGGCTTTTCGTTGTCAAACCACACTCTAGGAAAACACATCAACTTACTTTCATAATAACGTGTCAGTGACGACGTTCGCCGATAAATTGCAGACGCTGTGGCGGCCACCTAAGAAACCGTAGCTAGGTTTTTAAATTAAGGATTTAAAGCTGAGAGCTTGTTAGTCTCTGTAATTCCTCAGATGTAGCCCATGAAATTCAAAATCTCTCTGCAAAAATAAGTTTTCAACTTCAAATTCTCAATTTAGAAACCGGTTTTAGTGAGAATATTTAGTTAACCAAATATTTTTCACTAAGTTTGTTCTTTTACATAATATTATGTGGATCTGTCATGAATTCATGATGATCCCAAATGAAAGGTGTTATCAGTTCATAAAGTTTATTAGTAACTACTACCTACTTCAATGTGAATATTTCTCTTAAAATTTAATTAAATCCTTGATGATCAGCGTGGGAGAGAAAAATATATAGCGAAGCAGCGGTACAATGCAATGCAAATGCATTCATATACTGAATTGTTGATGTAAACTATGTAAAGTTGACGTCGCGCCTCGATGCAACGATGAAATTAATTTTAGTTTCATCCCTCTTACTACTTTATAATCAATTCGATTTTTAACCCCCGACGGAAACAGAAGGGTGTTATAAGTTCGACGTGTGTATCTGTGTGTCTCGTCTACACCATCGTAGCTTACAAACGGCTGAACCAATTTTGTTTTTTTTTTGTTTGGTGTGACAGCTAACTTGATTGAGAGTGTTCTTAGCTATTATTCAACAAAATCTGTTCAGCCGTTTGAAGATTATCAGCTTTTTTCTAGTTGATGAATGGATATGATCATCCTCGACAGGTCTGATCGAGTCGAAATAAGGTATTGCGTTACTTCAATGATATTAGAAGAACAGTAACCTTGAACTGATGCAGCATCACTTGGAATTGCAGCAAACCATTTACAATTTAACGCATTCATTTTCGATTGTTTATAATCTGTCCATGGCAAAGCGACAAATTGTGACCTGGTATCAAACTTGCATGCGACGGATCGCACCTTGTGCTATTACTAAATAGCCAAGTAGCTACGACCAATTTGGACGTAGCGCTCACCGGTCACTGCCGTGGCACAGCTCGCTTCGCTCGCTCGGCTTGCGCGCGGTTGGTCACAGTTCTAACCTTACCCAACCCATTTGGTCGAGGTGCCCTGGCTTAGTTACTGCGACCGATTAGGCTCCAGCCAAAACCGACATGTCAGGGACGGTTCACAACTTTTACGGGTGATAAAATCGGACATTTTATTAACCTGTCGTGTGAAGGTAATATTTTGATCCAAGCGTCCTCGCATCGGATGACGGCTAATGAGTACGCCAAACAGACTATGCTTATACCCAGCAATAATGAATATATGCTATTGTATTATAAAAAAGATAGCTGCTGTTAATTTTCTATTTTCATTAGCCGTTCCCCGACGCGAGAACGCTTAAAACAAAACATTGCCTACAACTAATATTAAACTTAAGGGCCAATACATATTATTTTTTTACTTTTTAGAGGTTTTATATCGTGTCGGGGTTTTTTAAATGTTTTATTTAACATTTTTAAGGGTTGTTCGGTTAATTTCGATGGTGTAGAATAAAAAGTTCGCCAGCGCCATTTTTTTTTTTTTTGTAGTAAATTATATAAAGTAGTCAGTAAATAGGCTATACAAAATTATGATTGTGCCATATCTTTAAACTTCATAAATATGCTGTCCTGAAGAAAGCCTATTGTGATCACGTTATAGGTTATTAGTTCTGTACTTTGAATAAAGACCAAGCAAAATGTTGTTAAATTAAAATTAGAATAGAATTAGCGTAGAAAGAGTAAAAGTTAAGATTTCATCAAAATCAATGCCTGTCAACTTTAAAATGCCTTGTCAGTCGAAATTGAACGCAGATCTAACAATTTATTCTCTAGTTCCATAAAGAATATACCTAAAGAAATCGGAGACTGTATCTGTTATCAATAATGGATCTTCTCTAAGACCTCTTCAAGACAAGTATTGATGGTCTAAGTGCAGAACGATCGATCTGTTGATCTGAAATATAAAAGGCTTTGAGGAACGCTCCATCGGTTTTTATTTATCTCTCTACTGTTTTCTATACGGTACAGGGGAATATATATACCTTCTGTAGGTTCCGTCAGGTATTTACGAAGCATTATTTATCTGCCTCGTCGGTCTAGTGGTTGCAAGTGCTACTGCTGAGGTCCTGATTTTAATTTCCGGGTTGGGCAGTGTTATAGGGCTGTAGCGGTATCTACATCGCCACAATCATGCGAACTACCCATCAAAGTGACGTCACGCAAAATCCTGCATCGCGCAAGCAGATTTTACCGCGAAACTCACTGGGTACCCCGACTCATTTATATAAAGTGAATTGGGTTCGGATGTTGTTTTGTTGATGTTGACAAATATACATATTATTATGTAGGCATAAACTTTTGTTGTTGCTTTGGTGTTGTCAATTCTTAAACACGAAGTCACTTCCACATATCCTTCCAACGGAATAAGGACTTCACTTAAGTACTACAAGCGAATACAAAATATTAATTGTATGCTAATGCATTATCGTTTTAAGTTGGTAATTGGGTACTGAGTTATTTTAATCACCTCTTTTATTGTTAGCATAATAAATTTTAATGACTCAATTAATCAAGATACTAAAATCTTATTACGGAGCTTATGGAACTTATCATAAATTGACGCAGAACGTTTGCATTTATTTTAAGCCCGTCTGCACAAATATTTTAACTAGTTAGTTAAGTTTCTCTTTTAATAAAGAGATAATGTTTATTGTTCAATGATTCGATTTCTCACGTTAACTTGAAAACTTAAAGAGAGCTCTGGAGTCCTTTGAATGGTCAACATTATACCTTATTTTTGAGATTCAAAAGTGCCTTTTAAGTATATGACTAATTGAAATAAATGATTTGACTTTGACTGACACGACAATTTGAGTGGCCACCTACTGGGCCCAACTCATCTAAAATTTCTCTCTCTCTTACTTTCGCCATCGACTCGAAATGAAGAAGACTTTGGTTTTTGAATTTGAAAAATTATTTTTAAATGCAGTACCTAATTAAAGTAACTTTTATATAATTTAATTTTCACTTACGTGAATTAAAATAAAGATTTAATTCATAGCGTAGATGGAATCCTGAGTAAAAACCAATACATAGCCATATAAAACGCACATGAGGATAAGGCGACATTTTTGTCATGTGAAAAGAAAGTATCGCTACAGGCTGTTCGAGTTTCGTTCTCGAAAAAGAGAATTGTTACAGGGCGTCCGATATTCGTTCGACAGGAAATCGCGTATTGTTTGCCCGAAGCATAATCCAGCTCTTACAAAACATGCAGTACTCATGTAGGTATTTTTTTTATATATGTTACTTGCATGTTTAAAAGTAGATTATGCATCAAGGGGACATAACTGTGTCTTATATCGCGGGCGCCCTATTGAATCCCAAGCATAGCGAAGGATTTAAGTGTTATTTCCCGAGCGGAGAGAGGGAGTTTTGAGTCAACTCCCGAACAAAGCGAGGGAGTTTATTAGAAGAATCCTGAGTGCAGCGAGGGATTCATGTTCACCCAAGACGAAGGCACGTTTATCCCCGAGGAGGATACCCTACTTTTCACACCATCTACAAGACAATAAAAAGCAATAGTAGGTACTAGAATAGAAGTATTTATTATAATTACAATTACGGTTAGTAATTATACCTTTTTAAAACAATTAAAAGTTAAAGGTAATATTTAATTTAACTTTGATAGAGCGCAGAAATCTCGACATTTTGGCTTGTCGTAACATTACGCAACGCTTCAGTAGATCGCACACAAGCAATCGATGTATGAGCGGGTCGCTCTCGCTATTAAGTATAAGTAAGTATGTAGCTATTTTAGTTACTAAAATTCAATAATTAGGTAGGTACTTAATTTTTGTTGCAAGAAAGCTGTGGTGGGCTTCATTTAGAAACGTTTCCACATGCATCGTGGGCTGTGAAAACTTTTAATTTCTTAGTACGATGTCCTTCCGCTTTCCTTTTTTTAAATGCCAGTTTTTTGGTGTAAAAATCGCCATACGCTTTCATATACGATTCCTTGGATTTTTCTGAGAGTAGATTGTTGGCAATGCCAATGGATTTAATGTACTCCGGAGTCAAATCACCACCGTCACTCGAAATTATTCTGTGAATTTGTAGTTTAATTTGTTATTTACCAGCAAATCGATTTGCAGTATATGCGCCTTTTTTATTCGTGTTATTTTTTTTTTATTTGTTTTCTATTCTCGGTGGCCAGTTCGATTTCCGAACAGTTTTTTCTTAGTGCATGTCTCTATGGTAAATGCATGGGATTAGTGTGTACTATGGAAAAGGTTTGTATTCGATTTTTACTTGAAGTTCCAATGTTAAAAATTCAAATCATAATAATGACTTTAAATTAAATTCAGTGCAATATTAATGCCCGACTAGATGCCGGGGCTTTAATGACTTTAAGTTTGGTTTGCATGACATAATTATACCTAATTTGACATTGTCGAGCAGGTGGTGTGAAAATATATTTTAATTGTATTGTATTTTATTAAGACGATTTACATTTTATTTGACATTTTATTTAGATGAATGTTGTGGGAGTGTGTGTATGTATCTTTATATTTAATTTAATATTTTTTCCTCCATTTGTCGTAATTAGTACCTTACTCTGTTTGTGTCTGTATTACCCAATGGTTGACAGGCAGAAAATGCTTATGGCATTATTCCCGCCTCTGTACTTTTCTGTGCTTGAAGTAAAAATAAATGTATTTTTTATTTATTTAACTATAACACAATTCGCATTGTTTTAGAAGAAAACTTGGAATGTTTGTTCATATTATGCTTAATCATTCTTAAAAGGTTCTGCAGGACGAAATTCTCTTTAAAACTAATTTTCCACGCAAAATATCTCCTAATTAAAATACACAAGTTTCATAAATGTACTATACTTAAGCAGAAAACCAAGATTTACCACGGTACTCAGAGTCGTTACTTAATTAAAATTAATCAATCATTTACTTTAAAACCAGTATAACTAACTTGGAACGCTGTCAGTAAAAAGTTATGTCAGATTGAAAACTAAGTAACGATATGTGCCAAGCTAAGGTGGTTAATCAAAGTTAATGGTTGATAAATTTCAAGTGACGTCTCTGAGAGCGGCAGTTAGTGTTAAAACGTAAGTTCATGAAGAACTTAATCGTAACGTTCACTATCTTATTGAATATTTTAGTAAAATGCTGGAAAACTGACATCTCCAGACACGTCCTTATTTAAGTAAACAAAGTTATCATAACTTGAGTGAAGTCGTGGCTTAAATACTCTTCACTTCGCTGTACTTAATTTGATTTAAGTTTCTTTCATCTTTCTCCTGCTGAGGTTTGCATAGCTTGTGTAGTTTGAATTAAAGGTTCTTTTATGATTTGTTAACTTGTTACAGAAAGAAAACGGGATGAAAATGTCGAGTCTTTCTTAAATTATATCAAAATTAAACAGCCAAGTGGATTTGTTTTTGTCGTAGATTATTAAGATCATGAATTCATGCTTCTAGATTTCAAGGTTCAGCGGAATAAAGTATAGGTAGGTACCTAGTATATTTCTCAAGCTTACAGAGGCTGGATGCCCGTTTCGGTCAGCTAGTGCCTTCAATGATAAAGTAGAAGGAATCATCTGATTACACAGAAGCGGACCAGGACATAATACTCAATACTTTATTGCATTCCACATGTAAACTTAGGTGGTAAACTTAAAATTAGATCACATGGACCCTGTCGGGCACAGCAAAATAAGTGAGTTAGGAGAGAGGAAGCACTTTTAATGTATAATTATAAAATAGTAGATAGGTACTTTCTAAGAAAAATTAACAGTATAAAATATAAGTAAATAGTAATAAGGGAGATGATGAGATGATTTTAAATTTTCGTCTAGGTACCTACTAAAATTATGACTTCATACGTCTTATTACAAAACACGATCTAACTTCAGTCCGAGCCTAAACCATCAAGCCAGTTTTTGTATTTCGAACGTTATGCCGCCTTTAGTAAAGTTCTTAATACAAAATTGTCAACCTAAGACCGGACTAAGGTGTAAGTTTTGTAAAAGGAACTGTATTCTGATTTCTGTTAGGTTCTTATTTCAAAAACACGCTCAATGGCTTAAACCATGTCTAAAGGAAAACCTCGTTTTGTAATAAGACCGTATAAGTCTATCATTTAGATATTCATTAAGCGAATAGTAGCTTTTATTAATTAAAAATTGTCTAAGTTTTTTAAAAAATATGTGAATTTTTTCTTCTTTTTTTATTGATGCGGGTAGTTTGTTAAATAACTTGGCCATGACATTGAATTATGTACTTCAAGTGCCTATATATCTGTAACCCTGGAACCTCCTTATTTATGAATAACACTTCCCCCTCACAGATGGCCCACAACAAACAAGCTCATTATAGAAGTAACTAGCTGCGCCCCGCGGTTTACCCGCATAAAATAAAATTATATAATAAAAAATAAAATAATAATATAATTTGATTCGATTTGAAGTCTCTATCCCGTGGGAATATCGGGATAAAAAGTATCGTATGTTCTAGGCCAAATTTCATCCAAATGCGTTCAGCAGTTTTAGCGTGAAACCGTTACAAACAAATATACAAAACACCGAACCTTTTATGTTTATAATATTAGTTTAGATAATACATTATTATAGTACTGGTACAATAAACCGAACGAGACTAGCATTTGATATTCCGGCAGTATCTAATAAGTGTATACAATAACAATAAGCTGGTCAATTGGCAGCAGTCATAAATACGTGCGTCGTGAAGCACAGGAGTAGATAATCCGACAGAGACTGAACTTAGTCCTCGAGATACAGGCGCCGCCGATGAGGGCAGGCGTGCCCGGTTAAGCAGCCGCGAGTTGCCATACAAAAAAAAAAAATATTTTGCAAGAGGCACTAATAGTCAACCATTTAAATGTCATGTCACTGTGTAGGTAATACCGCCCTGAACAAGTACCTTTATATACAGTTTGGTCTCTGTACGATATCTTTTCCCGTGTTGCTAGTGCGTTCAATCAACATCTGATCAATTACATTGGCGGACACATTGGCAATACGTTTTCCTTTACCGTTCCGTGTTTAGGCGTGTTTCATGATCGCACGACTTCTAATAGACGTTTGATAAACGCAGTTATTGTTTGAAAATGTTGACACAATGTTGTCTACGTTTGTATCTACCACAGGTCATTTAAGCTTTGTTCGAAAGAGACGTCTGTTCTGTTGTTTCTTGGCACGTAAGACAAAGAAGATCAAAATGAACATTCGTGGCCGCGTCGTTAAATTACCGGCAGTTGGTAGGATTACGGGAGTTCGTCTGCCAAAGGCACGAGATCGGACACAATATGGAAACTAAGGTAACGGTTATCGTCCTTAAAGTAGGGTTTCCTAAGACTGCGGTGGCCGCCACATAGCGTCCGCAATTTACCGTCGAATGACGTCACTGAAACGTTAGTTATGAAATTAAGTTGGTGTGTTTCCTTAGAGAACGTTCTCTGACACCGTAAAGTCAAACCCCGATGCCATCATTTTGATGACAAACGTCACTGCGGCCGTTATGTAGCGGCCACCGCTGTCGTAGGTAACCGTTGCCTTTAGGCAAAGATAGGACTGTCTGAATGTAAAATGAAGCATTGCATTGGTTTGTATTTCTAAGCTTTCTGCGATGTCTACGTATAGTTTACATCTTTATGCCTTCTGTAAATGCTTTCATCTCAGCCAGGAAATGTTCCAATCATAGCAAGACGTAGGTTCTGACATGGAAGGATTAACAAAAACCTTCTGGATGTCAATAAAACCTATCGGTTCATGATAAGAAGAGTTTGGGAACGTCATGGGGGGATTGACTGAAAGCTCTTAGGATGCTCGGAACAGAGCGTTGCAGTATTGTGACTAGTATTTCTGAAAATTCGCCACAGTCATTACCAGAGGTCGGAATTAGGTAGAGTTAATTATGTACCTACTCGCATCTAAATGTTGATATTAATATGGATCTTCCCGGGATTTCTAATAAACAATCCCGTGTGGCCAACAATATTACAAATAAATAATAATAAAAAGCTCAGAGATAGATAGACAAATAAAACAAAGATTATATTAATTCACAATACAAATTATTAATAATCTTAAGCAAATTTTCATAGTTATACCTCGCCTTTTGTATAAATAAGAAAATACTTTTGCTCCTTGCCTACACTCGTGAGGGTTTACTTATTCAAACGGCCCATCAGAATCATTTTCCTTGTCCGATTCATTCAAAGTACCACTAAGATTTGAAGTGCTCGCTTCCGACATTACTGTATAACTTTTTTTATTGAATAAATCACGGGATTTTTCTGGTCTTTAAAATTAATCTCGGGATTTGAGGCATAGCCTCTTTATTCTTTCGCTGTATCAAATCAGTGTAAGTACATAAATAACTCTACCTAATTCCGGCCTGTGGTCATAAGTATGTTTTGGGGCCGTACTATGACGTGTTAATTCCATCATTATTCCAGCGTGGAAGAGAGACGGAGCTATACATGACCGATAGCACTATCTCTTTTTCTCAACGGAATCATGATGGCGTTAACAGCTCATAGTACGGCCCTTGGTAGGATGACGTAGATAGGTACAGTCAGGAAAAGAGTTTGGTATACAGGCATTTTAACCCGTCCAATCGACTTTACATTAAAATGTGTATTAAACTTAGTCAGCGGCTTGTCAGCGGAGTAATTGTGTAACTTATAATGTCAATGCAGTTTAGTTTGACAAATCAACAACGTGTCATTTACGTTGTCGTGCAGACGAATGTATTAAACATATTATACAAGGTGTAACAGAATAAACGCAGGTCCTGAAAGTAGTTTGCTTATAATTGACTACTGAATCCATTTCAGTAACTATTATTATAATATGTATTTTTTTTAATTTTATGTATTTTTCAACACTGACCACCGATTGAGCCAAAGAAAATTAAATCTTATTTCAAGGCAAAAATACTCAATTTTAAATGCATAAAGTATTGTTAGGGTCAACACGATTTTTAGTAACAGTTAGCTTTAAAAAAAAATTGTTTTGGTCATTGTATTATGCTTTTAACTCAATAGTCTAATTGGGGTGTATGAGGTCTTGCGTTAATTATGTTACACGTTGTATAGTCCTCCAGACCGTTTTTCGGCCATGGCGGCAAACGGCCAAACTCAACAGAGACTAGCCTTCGGCGGAGATATTATAGTGCACAAGTGTGTGCGCCGACACAGGTGCACTTTTCCCTCACTTTCATATTCCGATGGCACGGCAATCCGACACGACCGCAGGGAGATCGGGCGCAGGATCAACGGCTTAACATATGAAGCAATGGATTAGAAACATCCTTCAAAATCCTTTGGATTATGTTTGAAAGTGTGGCGCAATTGGGATGCTGATTCACTCAGAAGTATGAAGCCTAGTTCGCTGTATGTATGAGTTTGTTTGACTGTACGAAGAAACCCAGTAATCCTTTAAGGAGTCGTATACCCTCAATACTTTATTGCATTCGATAATGTGTACATTATAGTAGTTGGTATGATATAACATCGAATCAATTATGGACCCTGTAGGGCACAGCAAAGTTAATGTTTAATAGGAGAGAGGATGAAGGCGCTTTTTGTTAAGAAAAAGATTAAATATTAAATAAATATAGTATCATTTGCTTTTATGGTATTAATATTTTATATAAGTATTTATATATTTGGTTTTAAGTTAAGTTATTGCAAGATTTACAGTAATTAATAACAGTACATATTATAATAAACTAAATATTTACGATTTTATTGAGTCTTGTAGAATGTTATTAGCTTTAATTGTGCACTGTATAATAAAGTCATTTTAAATTAGCAGTATTTTTGAGTTTTAAAATAAATTTCTATTCAAAGTGGAAAAACATTCCCCTCTTTGGTTTAAAACTTCCAGCAGTGCGATTCTGTAACCATCTCACCGTGAAAACTTAGGTGAAGTGAGCGTGGAATGAGCTGTCAGTGTCGTCCCACTGATGCTAGGGATTGACCAAGCATTACTACATTATTTACAATCATAATCGAGACTTAAAAAACATTTTATGCTTAATATTATTCTATTGATAATTTTATATTATTTCAATGCTAGTTTATAAGTGTCAAAAAAAAACAACATTGAGTTTCTAACTGAATTTCTGTTTTGTTGTTTTATTTTAAAACCCCGAAAATAGTAATGTTTAGCCACTTAACTACATACTAGCTTTGAAATAATATAAAATGATCAATAAAATTTGGATAAAAAAGTAAAAAAAAATCTTGATTATGATTGTAAATGTAACGTTGGTCAATCCCTAGCATCAGTGGGATGACACTGACAGCTCACTCCACGCAAGTCTTCACGGTGAGATTTTTACAGAATCGACCGGCTGGTGGATATCACATCGACCATTGTTACGTTTATTTTGGATATAAAAACCTGCCTACCTCCATGGGAAGAAAGCGTGAGTTTATGTATGCGTGTAGTGTTCTGTATAAACCTGTCATTTTGATCGTTTTTCTAATTGATTGATGATGATAGTTGGTTTTTGATAAAAGTCACACAAATTACTACTAAATAAACATGTGGAAATGGGTGGTTACCTTTCGTTTGTACTATCATTAATTCGTTTTCAATGTCGGTTAAATAAGGTACCTTATTCTCTTTATATAGGTAGAAGGTTATTTCAGGAACCTTTTCGATTGAGTTTTATAAACCAAATCGTTTTTTTTATTAACCAAACACTTAATTGTTTTAGGAATAAAGAGTGTAACAAAAGGGCCGTATTGGCAAATGCTACGGGCTCCATGCTTTGACGTACCTACGAAACTCACCATGGTATCTCTAATGCTTCTCTTCTCCTTCTCTAAGGCCTCTTCTTATACAGAGAAGGCACGAGCTCGTGGTCACCACACTTGCACAAAACGGGATGACGATTTAAGACTTAAATTAACAATAAGTCCAGGTTTCCTGACGATATTTTTCCTTCACCGATGAGTAATTTCCAAGATAGGCTCAGAAAGTACATATGAATTTGAAAAAGTCACATTGGTACTTGCTCGGATTTGAACCCACAACCTCAGGCATGAGAGGTGAGGCCTTAACCACTGGGCCATCACATTATATAATACATATATATATATATATATATCTCTCTATACGCGTAAATAAGTATAATGGTAAATAAGTGGGGCTTGTGGCTTAGTAATAACAGCCGCACGGAACGATCGATCAGGTTAAGCTACGCTTGCCGCGGTTGGTCCGTGGATGGGTGACCATCTTTAGACATCACGACCCCTCCGTGCCTCGGAAAGCACGTTAAGCCGTTAGTCCCGGCTGTCATTCGTGGATCTTTGACAGTCGACAACCAGTCTTACCAAGGGGTATCGTATTACCCAGTAACTGGGTTGTGGAGGTCAGATAGGCAGTCGCTCCATGTGAAATACTGGTATTCAGCTGCATCCGGTTAGACTGGAAGCCAACCAACATAGGTGGGAAAAGGCGAGGCAGGTGATGATCCACTGGTAAATCGGTTAATCTAATGGAATATATTTATGTATAAATGACTTTTATAAATGGTCAAAAGACTATCTAATGTCTCTGAGGCAACACTTTTGCTACCGGCCCTGAGCTGGCGTAATTCGAACCTGGTAACAAACAGATAAACAGAATTGCCTATCGTCTTCTTCAATGTCCCACTCACCGCACAGACTTCATTCACTCTTCCTTCTTTGTTCAATCTAACTCTCTGTGGAATGTACTCCCCCAGGAAATCAGGATGTCAACCAACCGATTATCCTTTAAAACTAAAGTTCGCGAGCACATTTGCAAGAAGCTGGCAGTATCATCACAGCGGTAATGTTTTCTCATTGTTTGTCCTATTTGTTTTTAGCATATTCGTGTATTCATGTACATTTATTTGTGCTTATATTTATATATAATTAGGTATATGTATTATATGTATTTATAGACTAAATCAGTTTATACGTGTTTATATATTTAAAATTATTTAATCCTAAAATATCATTATAAATTGCACCTGCCACTGTTTGTCTCTGCATCACCCAAAGGTTGACTGGTAGAAAATGCCTATGGCATTAAGTCCGCCTCTGTACATGTGTGTGCTTAAAGTGTTAAATAAATAAATAACCACAAACAAGGATTGACAAACGTATTGCTGTTGCGAACGCCTATTTCCTAGAACCCTACGAGTACATGTCACAAAAATATAATGGGGTTGTTTTTCGCCTTATGCCTTTGACATCGTCTATGTAAATGAAGGCGAATACTTCCCGGTGACGTCACATGTCTTGTTTACATTATGTCAAGGTTTATTAGAGCTTCGCAAATATTTGGCGTTTCAGTAATGGCCATGTTAGGTTGTGTGCACATCTTTGAGATCGTACGTTTTGAAATTTAAATGACCATTAGAGATTTAATTAAATTTGGAAGGTGGGTTTGTGACATAAATGTGCTATGATGGCGTTTTTGATGTGAAACATCTATAGCCGCACGTAAAACCGATTGCTGGCGTGGCGACGCATGCCGTGGCGACGCGTCGCCCCACTATATTTTAAATAAAGAACAGTTTATTTCTTAAAAAAACTGAATATTTAGTTTTTGATTGTGCCAAATTTATTTTCTTTTATTAAACCATTCCTTCACACTTATTTACTATACTATTTTGTATAGTAAATAAGTATGAAAGAATGGTTTTCGATGTTTCACATCTGCCAGGCGACCCGCGACGGCTCAATTTTTTTATTGTTAATCTTTGGAAATCTTTCGACCCCAAAATAGTTGGGAAAAAGCATAAAGCAAACACGGAAACTCCGGTCCGCCGGTGGCCCGTGTTGCTCTATGCAGGCAGATGATGATATTCTTCCGGGCAACGGCGTATATTTAACAATAGTGGTAAAATAAAACATTGGTACCTAAATAAAAACATTCTTCTACCAAAATGTTTGAATGGCAAAAACAATTTTTACAAATATACAAGTCAGAGTACGCCACTTCTGACACGCCCTCCTGCTCTGCCCAGAGCGGGAGATGTTATTTGATGACTTTCCACGCTCAAAAAAAAAAAAAGAATACGTCACTTAGTCAAGTAAAGTCAGAAATTAATTACTGAGTGAATTGACTACAAACTTAAATCGTCCGTATACATAGTCAAATTCCAACTGTCATTCTGTTGTACGAAATGACGGACCATTTGCTTAACAATTAATTTCCTAGACTGTAATAAGTGTCACCACTTGACTCCGTATCATCTGTTAAAGATGTGTACGCATCCTAATGAGCACAGTTCACGGCTTTCAGCTTTTGTCGTATAATTGGGGAAACGACGCGAATTTGTCAGTGTTGCCATAATTAGATATGAAATCAGAAAGTTTATTATCCTTGTTCCTTGGGAAATTATGTGTTATTTTTAATTCTTAATTACTTTGTTTTGTAATTTTCGCTTTACTGAATGTTTGATTGGTCTTAAAGACATTGATAGATGGGGATATAGATTAATAAGGATGTTACATTTCAATAACTAAAACTTTAAATGACTCTTAATTGGAGAGGAGCCTAATTAAAATCTCATAGATAACGTTAGTTAATTTAACAACTACTAGGGTTAGTTGGAAATTCAGCAATCATTTATTTCCAATACGTTTTCAATGGCTTATTAGTCGTTTCGCACGAATTTACTCGCCCGAAACGGGCAAATCGACACTTAAATAATATAGGTATTATTTTTTGACAGTCGTTACGGGTAGTCAGACTTGCAAAAGTCTGACAATCAGCCTCACCAAAGGGCATCGTGTTACCCAGTTACCGAATTGTGGAGGTCAGATAGGCAATCGCTCCGTGTAACATTCAGCTGCATCAGGTTAGACTGGAAGCCGACCAACGTAGCTTGGAAAAGGCCAGGCATATAAATAAATAAATAAAGTAAGTACTACATTTCACTTAAAAACTATGTTAGTAACATGCAGGAACATTTAAAAGGTTACAATCACAATCACAATCATGGGAAGGTTTAACAAGCCTTGTTGCCAACATGTAGCTTGGTAAACCTCCCCATTGTAGGCCCATCCAGCCTCTCCGCAAACACCTTCAGAATGCTGTTGCTGCTTCCCCTCACCCGAGATATTACTGAGGCAACTTTCTTCCGCATTATTGAAAATATGATGATAAAAGATAACATATTAAAAAGAAGATTCCTTAGTTTGTTGTTCTTGGAAAATTATATGATTGCAACTTTATTGTACACACACAAGCAGGTCAAGTTACCACAAACTGTAAACTTTTCTCATTCGATTTTGAACTTAATCTTCAACATTTTAAGATTTAGAATCATTTGGATAAATTTGACAGTTTTGTATAATCTGATGTGCTGGCGACTGCACCAGACAAGGTAGACAAGATAAGAACATTTTCTTAAAACAGTTTACGTATATTTTATTAGAATAAAATAAAATACCACCCGTTATTTCTAGCCCGTTCTATGTTCAAAGGAGTACCTAAGTAATTTATTCTTGGGAAGATGCATAAACATTATCTTTCCTTTTCGCATAATATAACCAGTGTTTGGCTTAAGTCTAAGCTCCATCGCGGTTTTGACAAAAAGGGTCTTTGATACACGTTTCCAAATATCATTTGTTATGCGCACAGCAAAAGAGTGGAACTCTCTACCTGCGTCTGTGTTTCCGAACGCATACAACCCTTATCTCTTCAAAGTGAGAGTGAACAGGCTTCTTCTGGGTAAGCTTACTCCATCGTCGACTCTGTCTCTGTCACCACTGACCTAGACTAGAGTCAAGAGCAAACCAATTTTAAATAAAAAAAAAAACTAAGAATAATTCAGGGAACAATGTTTATAATTTTAACTCTGAAAGATCTGAATGAATCCACCTTTAGATAAATTAAAAAGAAGAGTCAGAAAAGTATTTCAGTAGTCATTGCGAAGTGTCACGTATAGACATGAAATAACTCGCTACTTAGAAAGCAAAGAAAGAAGCTGAAGCTGTGATTACCAGCGGGGCGAGCACGGCCTACTGTGATAGGCTTGAGTCACACATTTTTATCATAGTTTGGGAGCGAACACCGTGATAAAACGCGTGACTCAAGCCTATCACAGAGGCCGCGCTAGCCCCCCTCTAATTGAGTGGTCATTACAGGATAGCGTATTTATTATACAAGTTTTATCATTGTAATAGATAATTGTAATGTATTTCGTTGGTAATCCTCATATAAAAAATAAAAGAATATGCGTTTATTGGCATTAGATACAGCAAAAAAAAAAAAACAAAACGACTTAAAACTATACAAAAAAGAAACTTATCCTCCATACTAATTTATATTATTATAAAATCGAAAATAACTCTGGCTGAATGTTACCTGGTTACGCCTAACCACTGGGCGGAATTCGATAAAATTTGGCAAGGAGATAGATGGCATCTTGAAGACGGACATGACTTGAGGAAGGACGTGGGGTCATTTCTGCCATCCACGCAGGCGAAGCTAGGGCAGAAGCTAGTCTAATATAAATGTACAGTCCTTTCACAGTTATTGTACCTCTGACTGCAGCAACTCAACAGCAATATTGTTATGACGATCACCGTGGTTTTGACATTCTTGACAGTGACAATAACCCAACAGTAACCTTATTATAACGAGTATCAAGACCACTGTGATTTTGACAGTGATGCAAAATCAGAGTTATGTAAAATAACTATGAAAGGGACCATAAATGATAAATGATTATATTTCTGTAAGTAAGTTTGTACAAACAATTTTACACGTCGATCATGTTTGAAAAACAAGATGAGGTCGGAGTTTCCTATCCGACTACTCTGAGAAGAAAGGTCGAAACAAACTCAAAGGTCACAGTCCCTTTTAAAGTCCATACATAATCTTGGTCAGATCATGTGAAGACCATGAAGATTGGTGTCTGAAATGGTCTTTTGAGCAAAAACCATACAGATTAAGTGGATCTGTTCAGTCAGTGCACGCATGTATCAGTAATCGTGAAGTTCAACTCAGAACATAAGGAATTTAACGATTCGACGAACAATACCAAAGAAAGGACATTTGGGTAGGCCGCATAAACTACTCAAACTGCCAGAACTGCATTATTCAGGCTGTATACTTCATAATGTCAGCACGTTCTATTTTAATAAGACTTTAAAATTAAATTCGTTAGCTAGTGGACGGCCACCGCTCGGCATTGCGATATCTCTTCGTCTCTTTACCTTACATTTCGTTGAACACGACCAAAAATATTCCTGAAGGATACCGTATTTTGGGAATGATATTAAAACTTTTTGGAGCATACTTTTAACGTCTCTTTGGTTTAAAAACATCTGCAGCGTTCACATTTGCATTTCTTGTTTTTGAGGTTTTAGTACCTAGGTACAGAAACAGAATTTAGTTATAGATAAAGATTCATTTATTTGCAAAAACATGTGTACCTAGATAATAAACATGGTATGATGTTTATTATAGGTGTTACAGACAAGTGTTACAGTTAGTTGAATGTAACACATATTTATAATGTATATATATATGTTGTCAAGGTCACATTAACACACACATAAATATTATGTTGTGAAGGTCACACACAGACACACACACACAAAAAAATAACAATAAAAAATAAATAAAAAATGTTTCAACAATTTTCTAATTGCTTATTACGATATGAGTAAAGCTTTGCGTTTGTAATCGGCAGAGGGAATGGCCAATGACGGCGCTGTCACTGACATCGATAATGAAAAACCTCGTAAATGCTAAATGTGAATAAAATACCTTTTAATACAGTTCGTAATGTACATTTCGCACATAGACTGCAATATTAAACACATACGCTCGCTTCACACCTAAATAGACTGCTAGGTAGGTAGCTTCCTACATCAAAGCATAGGCCACCAGTAAGCGGATATTGCCACGATCATTACGCATGACAGAAGGGTCGGTAAATGTATGGTCTGTGTCCAAAAGCATCTGATGAAAGTGTAAACAAACCATGTTCAGGTTAATTTTTTACGCAATCACCCGCTATATAGAATTACTTACACATGCATCTCTATTTAGAAGGTTTCAACTTTATATGTCACCACTTATTCGAACAATTATTGGTTAACTACAATAATATAAAAGTAATGCAATTAAAAAATCGTCGACGAAAGTTGAGGTTATAAAATAACCTCAATTGTCAAATGCAAAACATCATTTTTTTTTGAGCATGGGAAGTCGTCAAATGACCCCTCCCGCTCTGGGTGGAGCGGAAGGGAGTGTCAGACTCTTACTGACTAAAACCCACCCGTGTTCCTTCCTTGGCCCTTTATGTTCCGGGTCAGCGGTACCCCTTATGGATGATCCCGCTTTCCCGGCAGGCTTGGGCCCTAGTGGGCCCCCTCTTCGATGCTGACATCTCTTTGAGGCGCGCGTGGAACACGTACGCGCCGTCCGGCACGGGCCTGATCCTGATCGGACGGTGAGCTACCCATTACTCACCGCCCGCAATGCAAAACATCTTAATGGCGGTTTTAAATTAGAACATCGGGTTAAAGTATACAAATAATCAAATAAAAGCCCAAAATCTGTAAGTGAGCACTACAGATTGGTATCCTCGGGTTCGTCTGATCCATTTGTTTGCATTTTCATCTGATAATTTTGGAAAAGACTAAATTACCTATTGGATAAAGGAGGGTATTGATAAAACTTCACATAAAGTGCATTTTCCTGTTAGTCCACGTTCACACGGACGTAATTGTATTGCGTGGGATTTTTTCGCGCACTAGATCTTCATCGCACTGATAAGAGCCGTGCTCCGGTCAACGCCGAATGTTGAACTCCAGTGCGCGATATAATTCCGCGGTGATATTTTAACATCCGTGCGAACGTGGTCTTAGATTTTTCGTAATCTGCGAGTGAACGAAGGAGTTTCGTTTGTATGTGGGTATAGAACCTTTCCTTGAAATACAAATATATTGTATAGTCAGTTTCAAAGTAGATGTCTACAGAACAGAATTAGGTGTTCCAACAAACTTTATTACTATTTATTTATATTGCGTACAGACCCGATGCAGATACAGAACAGGCAACTTCAAAATCGTTTCTTTATTCATCCCAAATTTGCTTACTGCTGAATGAAGGCTTTCTTCAGGCCTTTTTATGTCAGTTTTTCCTCAGCATTTTTAAACAACGAGTAATAAAAACTCTAGCACTCCAAGCAAAACAAAAGGAAATCGAAAATCTGTATCGGAATCCTCGATACATAACCAGCGAAGTATCACAAAAAGTGCCAAATCGATTGAATATTCAGTTCGATAACAAATACCAAACATTTCAGGGATAATCCTAGTTAACACTTCAGGATCTCAGGAACTGTTGGCTTGGTGTATGAATTGCTGGCATAATTGAGTTTATTGCTTACAATTTCATTGTTACGTGAGCAGTTTATGTACCAAACTTAATATATGCTTGTTGGGGATCGTTAACAGACGCATCTCGTATGAATTTGGATTTGTTCAGGCTTTATAATTGATTCTGTTATTGTGTTTTTACAATGTAAAAGATGAAGTAGGTACCTGCTTAGATTTTAGTCTTCATTGATTCAAAAGTGTCCATGGAGTTTCTTGTCCGTTCTCCTCCATAGGTACCTACTACGCTTTGGAATGGGCAACTAGCTTCATCTTTCTGACTGACCAACCCCTTGAAAATTCAAAAGTGCCTTTATTTGGCTTATTTGATATAAATGCTCTAAGTTTGATTCTCTTACCCTTATCCCAATATATTTGGGGTCGGCGTCCCATGTCCACTTCTTCCATGTGTCTTCATCTCTGTCAGTAGTCACCCTATTTCTAGCCATATTATGATCATCAGTCACACAGTCCATCCATAGTTTCATTGGCCTTCCTCCACTCTTATAGGAGATTCATACATAAAACTTTCCTAACGACCTTTTCTTCATTCCTCCGCACCACATACCCATACCATGACAACCGATTAAAACACCACTTTTCAGTAGTTAGATGAATGTAGTTAGATTCATCCATTTTTTTTTTTACAAAATGTCTCTTACGCTTGCTGTAAACCCGTTACAGTCTAGCCGCTTCTTGTTTTGATTTGGAATGAAGACATAAGAATGTCTCATGCTTCATACCGAAATGTTGTCCAGACCACTACAACACTCCGTCTAGCCCTAACTGACCTTTTCGACTGACTTTCATCATCATCATTGACGGTATGGTTAGCGCAGTGGTTAAGCGATTGACTGCTGCGCTGCGTATCGCGGGTTCGATTCCCGCACGGAACAAATATTTGTATGACCTACAAGTAGTTGTTCCGGGTCTGACTGTTGGTGTACCTATGTGAGTTTAAACGCACCCACAATACAGAAGAAATTCCAAGAGTGCGGCGACGTTTCTTTAAAAAAAAATAACTAAGCTTCTCTTAAGCTCGTCATGACGCGAAAGAATTCAGATGTCCTCAACCTGTTCAAACAGGACGATTACGTAAGTATGTCTGGCATTCTTCAAATACAAAAGTGCCCTTTTCAAGTGGCCTAAAAGCTATGCAGGGTCCGAGGTTGTTTCGGTCGATTTTATTGTGAAGAACCGAACACTTGGCACGGGAAACGAAGAAATTATAACGGGTAGGTAGGTGTATGGGATAATATTGGGAAGGTTATATTCAGGACTTGGCAGACGAACACTGAATTTGTGAACTGTGATGAAAATGTTGGTAGAGAGAGTAAATTTTTTTTTTTGTAGCTCTTTTGTTAATTTTGTTCTATCAACAGTATCCAACTGTTTTTCTTGGCTGATTATGTGCAACACAAAAGAATGATGTAGGTATATAGTACAAAATCTATGCTGTAGAAAGGTAAAAACATCTACTGTATTGCATAATTTTATGTTGAGTTACACATGCGAAAGATATCAGAAAAAAAACCCTTTATCTATTTATTTATTCTATTATTTCATACACACTTAGTTAAATATAGTCCCGTTGTGAGATTCTTGATCATTATCTAGGCACTCAATTAACTTACTGCCTGATTTAATCAAAAGCAGTTCGGTAGTTTAACAGTAAGAAAGGTAAACTATAATATTTCTACTCTGTTTCTGTATTTTAGGAATTCACACTAACAACATCATTTTGCATAAATATAAACAATGTAATAGTAACAATTTGCTCTAGCTTGGGGTGCAACTTGTAACTACGAGTATATGTGGGCCAATGTTTCCCTTATGACAGTCTACAAACAATGTTTTTCCTGCGAGCTGACACAGATTTAAGGCCTCACTATAACGGATCAGACAGTGAATGAACAACAGTTACTTTTCGTCCAGAAGTGAGAAGTTTTCTTTCTTTTAATGTATTTTATTCATTGTTGCCTTTTACCTCTAGTCATGCCAAGGGGTACAGTGTTACCCAGTAACTATGTTGTGGAGATCAGATAAGCAGTCGCTCCATGTAAAGTACTGGTATTCAGCTGCATTCGGTTAGACTGGTAACAGACCCCAACATCGTTGGAAAAAAGCTAGGCCGATTGATTGATTGTTGCCTTTTACAAAATTCAAAGAACGGTAGAAAATTCCGGTCAAAGCAAGTAAACGACGAAACGAAAGTCATTTGGAATGACTTACACCCAATAGATCAATAGCCAATTTTGGTTGACCTAAAAGCTCTGATGATGGCATCGAATTACGATTGCTAGTAGATTCATTCGATTCACCATGATGTATCGATACGTGTCGAAAAATAGACAGAACGAATTAATATCGAAAAACAATTGAAAGTTGTTTGAGGTGTAATCAATCATATGGTCTAACTGTCTGACATATTGTGCTTGCGTCAGAGCTTTGCATGGTTGTACTATATTTTTATAGGTCGTCAAATTATGGTCGAATGGCCGTAGGAATTTGTTAAATGTCATGGAGGCTCGACGCTTCCAGAACGAGGTTGCTTGATCGAAACCAGGCATGTTCAGTTTTACATTTGGCTTTTTCAGTGTCTTTTATAATATCTTATTCTAGTCTCATTTCCTACAGAATGTATAGAAAAACATTCTTGCGATATCAATTTTTTCTTGCACCCAAACCTCAGTTACCCCGATCAAGTTCTTTGATACATGTTAGAAACAGTATCAACTGGCTTAATTGTTTTTTTGTGAAGATTGCCTATTTTCTTATAAACAATTTTTTTTTTCAAAATCTGTGAATGCAGATCAAACTGTCTCAAAAAGTTAAAGTCAATCTCCTTAGACCGTTTGCCTCTATTACAATGGTTAATTTACCTGTCGTTATTGTCTCGTCTCCAGAAAAACACCCAGTCTTGTAGGTACTGAATATAAAAAAAGGTGAAGGAAATCATCGTATAGAAATCTTGATTGTGTATTCAGAAATCTGAAAACGCCCTGAAGCAAGTATGGTAATCAATTCTCGGTTTTTGCCGTGCAGAGAGGTAATTACGGGCTGATATTATGTAGTTCCGTTTAATTTACCATAGCACCGTGGATGAGGAGGCGTTTTTGCGCGCTCCTCTACTCGAACCCTTTCTCGTTACAGGAAATAGGTTGTCATCGTTCGTGATTAATTTTGTTTCTTACTAACTTCCTCCTTTTTTCTATATGTTCTATTTCCATAGCACGAACGCGCGACGTAAATTCGAACGATTTTTGAATCGAAAATACAACTGAAGGCCAATTCCCGTAATTAAAAACGTTCAAAATCAAGTCGCAATCTCATCTCAGCGGCAGTCTAATGTCAAAAATGTAGGTAAACGCTATACAATTTTTGACACATTGACACTGAGATTAGAATGCGATTAGAATGCGTCCCTTAAAAATACGGGAATTTTCCTCTGTTCTCTAGCATTTTGGTTTATATTTTTACGACAAGCACAATAAGTAGCTAGCACCCACTAGCTGCGCCCCGCGATTTCACCCGCATAAGTATCGATCTCGAGGGGATATCCGGATGAAAATCTTATGTCTTAATCCAGGTCATGGTCTGCTCATGTGCCAAATTTCATCCAAATCCATTCAGCCGTTGTAGCGTGAAAGCGTAACAATGATACAAAAAATCCAATATTTTCTCTTTATAATATTTATTTATTTAACACTTTAAGCACACAAATGTACACAGGCGGACTTAATGCCATAGGCATTTTCTACCAGTCAACCTTTGGGTGATGCAGAGACAAACAGTGGCAGGTGCAGTTTATAATGATATTTTAGGATTAAATATTTTTAAATATATAGACACGCATAAACTTATTTAGTATATAAATAAATAAGCTAAATATGAATAAAGTCTTAAAACCAAGTAAATATTGTGTGCGAAACGAAAATTTACTTTAAAATCGTTCGAATTTACGTTACGGTTACTTCGCGCGGTCGTGCTAGCCCCACAGGACGTAAATACCATCAAGAAATTAGAACCACGCTTAAGGGTGACATGTGGGGATTTAAGGACCCTCAATTCGGCAATAGTACTCCAACGGCGCGTCAGATGGACACTTGCCCTAATTAAATGAGCAAAGGAGGTGGAAAGTTCGTTGGTTACGTCATGAACTGTGAATAAATCCTGCGGCAATGTAGACAAAGGGATCCGTTCGGCTTAGTTTGGAGATGACGTCAAAGAAACGAAAGGATAACCCCTAAACGTTTAGATACAACAGAGGCTTAAATTGGTCATGTTAGCAATGGCCTAGGATTTAAGAAAATAATTACTCTGACAAAATAGCATCGCGCTTTTTGTGACAAACTATGGCTTCCAGTTCAATTAGACGTGCAGTTTTAAATCAGCAGGTATTTCAAACGAAGAAACTGTCATTTACCTTTAGATGCCCAATAAGACTCATGATCATGGTTGCCCACTTTTTTAAATCAAATATAGTAAAAATATAGTAGATGGCGAAAAAATAACGAAAATAAAAAATGTACGTACTTATTCAAAAGAAAAAATTGTTTGCTACTTTGAGCCTTTATTAACAGGTTTTTTTTAAAGTCTCAGCTATTGATAAACTCTAAAAATTAATTATGGTAACAAAATAACTTTATTTAAACTTTTACGAGATTAATACTGGCTTAATAGGTACTGGTCATATTGCGCTCAACTCGCCATTTTGTATTCATCGCTGAAAATAGCCGCTCAGTAAAAGCTTAAGTTGCTGGTATAGAAAGAAGAAATAATACTATTTTCAAAATATATGAAAAGTCAGAATCACTCAGCCAAACTTGTAGCACTTTTCAGCATAGCATTGCATAGCTTTTGTAGCATTTTTGGTCAGAAAGAGCAATAGCCAGAATTTTATTCAACGGGTTTATTTCTGAATACAAATTACAAAAACAGATTACGGCTGCGTTTCGTTTTACAATTTAAATTTTTCATCCAGAATATAGTAGTTTCGTAGTATTATATAGGGTGTTTGGCGCATGGACCGACACAATTTTTCCAGGGATTTGGGAGGTCATTAGCTAGGTTCTACCCATACACCCTTTGTCCCAAACGTCACGGTTGGTTACATATGATTTTTTTTTTATGAAAAAAACACCCAAAATATTTCCTTTTATTCAAAATAGTAAGCTTTTTGTTTGTGGGTGTAGTGGCAGTGATACAACTGGTTCCAAGAAAATTCCTTACAAGCTTCCAAAGTTATTTTTGTATGAAATTTTACAACTTCTAAATTCGTTAAAAAAAAATTGGGACAAAGGGTGTATGGGTAGAACCTACCTAATGACCCCCCAAATCCCTGGAAACATTGTGTCGGTCCATGCGCCAAACACCCTGTATATTTTTATAGAAATATTTGTTTATTTATTATTTGGGCCTCTAAAATAGTAGGAAACTATATTATATACTAGGGTTGGTAACCCATGACGTACTATGCCTTATTGTGCTACATGGTTATTTTGACGTGTGGTCATAATCGGAACTAACACCGCCATCTTGTTTTTTATTTAGAATATAAATTAAAGTGACATTCCACAAAACAATTGCACAAATGTTTACCAACAGCGCCCCCTGTCAACGTAATCCGAGTTTCAAAACATCCTCGTGGCAGTGTAGGTAATCCCATGACAACCAGAATCGAGGGCTTAACTCATCCTCCTAGGCACACAACATTCAATATTGCGCAGCTATCAAGCTCAAGTTTAGAGATCAAACCATCATTGCGTTGCGAAATGGGCTTAAAGCCGCATACCCTGGAAGCATATGTACCTATATTGTCTATAGGTGGACTCTAAAAGCCCGTTGAAGTATTTTGATTGTTTTTAAAACGTCCATTTGACCCTCAGCTAATGGGAAGCGGTCGGAAGTGCGGCACGGAAACGTTGTTACAATGGCGTCGTGGGTCAGTACAGTGGCGTGTTTGATAATATTTCTTCACGGTGATAAGTAATGTTGGACATGAGTGTTTGTTCCTATCAGTCAATGAAGATTTTTTTAACATTATATTAATGGTATGTCTGCTGTTAATGTGATATTAATGTGATAAAGAAACCGTCTTCATAACTCTTTACAATAAAATACTTACGTAGTTTATGTGAATGTTTTAATTGTTTAAGGAAAAACCACAAGATTCCGATCACTACAATGTACTAAGGTACTAGCAAAGATCCACATTAGTAGTTTAAAATGTGACTTTTATGATTTCAACAATTCAACTTAATATTTTGAACAGGTTCCCTGTTTGATGAGGGAAAAAAAATTAAAGTTTTCACAGTGATAATAATGTGATAATAAAAATAAAAAAAATTGAAAAATCTAACACTTTTCATTTTCTACAGAAAATAGTTTGAGGTCATTTATTTAATCCTGCTATCAAAACAGTTTTCGATCACAATTTTATCGCTGAATCTCTAAAGAAAAGACATGCATTTTCACTCTTACAGGTGTAATTTTTCACATTTTCATGATAAACGTACATCATTTTGGGCACGAACTCGATTATCTAGATTTATAATATAAAAGATTTTCAGGGTTCGTGTGCAAACTTACACTAAGATGATTTAGACAGTAATAGGTATTTATCACGGCTCGATGTTTACAGTGAGAATCGAGCTACTATTATATTGTCCTAATAACATCTAGGCGTATAGATATTATAGGGTTAAAATAATAACGTGGTATTTCGGTCGTTCTATTATTAAATTGTCTATTTAAACAAGCAAGATACTGGTAACTAAGTAGTTACGTCTACGTCTGTAACGTAATTTGCAAATCTAATAGATAATTGGTGTGGCTGGCTAGGAGCCAAGCAGAGGCATTTTATAACCCTTGCTAACCCTGTAAATGAAGTAGCTTCATCAATAATACGCAGATTGAGTACGCAGACAAAATGTGTCTGGTGATTTGAAAGCGAAGATCTTTGCTTGTTATCCAATTTTCGATTCTTGTTTGTTGGTTTGGTTTTTAGATAATTGAAACTTTTTTTTTATAGGAAAAGAGAGTGATTGGGACATGTAGCGTTGGTGGGCCTCCCACAAGGTCAAGCGATGACCTTGTGAAGGCCACAAGAATACGCTGGATAAATAAACAAATATAAGACAACATCCACACATGGTCTTCAGGTCCCGAACTAGGTAGAGCCTGTACTACGGTATCCTAATGACTGGTATACATATACACACCTAGACACAGGTCAAACAGACATGTTCATGCTCACAAATGTTTGACTTGTCCGGGGATCGAACCCGGGACCAGCGGCTCAGAAGTCAGGGTCGCTACCAACTGCACCAACCGGTCAGTCAAATATAATTTATAATTTTCATTATAAATTGCATCTAACACTGTTTGTCTCTGCATTACCCAAAGGTTGACTGGTAGAAAATGCCTATGGCATTAAGTCCACCTCTGTACACTTGTGTGCCTAAAGTATTAAATAAATAAATATTATAATTATGTTAGATCAAAACTCGTACAGTGACAAAGTTCGGTTCGTAGGTATTTCTTTTGAAGAAACAACAAAATAATTTACAGCTATCTACCTATACGAGTATTTTACTTCGAGCAAACCCCTATGAAACTTTCTTTTGTCATTTAGTTTGTCGTACTATGTTCATACAATACGTGCACACGTTGAAAAGTTTTACGCTAGAAATAGATATTCCATGAAAAACAATCCGTTTGTAGGAAACTGTCATTAGCAGCTCAGTTCGGTCATGATGACCTCTTTCTATGTAGAAATGTTTGTGTTCAACAAAAAACATAAGTTGATTAAAGGAGTATAAATTAGAATGATTGCCGAGACTTGTATTAAACTCAATGCATCATTCTAATTCATACTTTATTACAATGAGGTAAGAGTTTTATTGCAATGCTTAGTAAAGGATTAAAGTTAAAAAAAAATCTTGAAAGTGGTCCCTAAGTTGGCCACGTGAGCAATATACTGATGCTGTGGTGGAATGATTTGTCAATGAGGCAGACTTAGCTGGGCTGATCTCCCAGAGAGCGCCAAATGTAACTGCGACCATTCTAGTTTAGTAAGATTGTCACTGGTGCCGATTCCCTTGTTTAAAAACTAAACCAAATTTACGTTCAGTGCATCTTTTTCTTTCTATTTCATTAAGAAAAGGACAGAAGATAAATATTAGTTTAGTCCTGTCAAATTGATCAGCGCCTGACACTACTCCATACAAGTTTAGACGTGATTAAAAAGTTGACTACTAAAACTACATCAAATTACGTCAGGTGCTGACTAATTTGACAGGACTAAACTAATATTTATCTTCTGTCCTTTTCATAATGAAATAGAAAGAAAAAGATGCACTTAACTTAAATTTAGTTTAGTTTGTTAACAAGGGAATCGGCACCAATGGCAGGTTATTTATTTAAGTCATTAAAAAATATACACGGTGGCAGGGAGGATTCAGTACCTACATGATTCTGAACCCGAATGCGTAAAAATTTATCGCCGGCTATTGAAAAAAAATTGCTGTGCCATAGATTTAGACTGCGTAGGTACTTACCTATTTTTTCGATTTTGTTTTTGATAGCCGACGAACTATTTCTACGCTAGGGGGTCTAGATCATCTCTAGGTCATGTGCTGAATTCACGGTTAAGTAGGTATACAGTTTGCGCGTCGATATATGCCACCCTGTATAATATTAGATTATAACACAATTTCCCTAACACATTTGAAACTATTGGTCGTGTCAAAATAATTGGTTAAGAATATAGTTGAAATGAGAAATGTTAACTAATTAACATTATTTTACGACAGTTAACAGTTTTATGTCTAGCGTTAAGTTTCTATTTTACTGTCGAGTGTTTTTAAAGTAGGTTACTTTTGATAACAAATACGTAGTCGATTATGAAGGTACCTCTATAGGTAATTAATTGTAACTGTACAATAGTAATTAAGCCTTAATTTGTAACATCACAACAGTAATACTTTTCCCACACACACACAAATATTACCACCTACCTATTTAATTTATTTTCTCAAACATGCTTGCAAATTTGAGCATTAGTTTGACAACCTTCTTCGAGATAAATCGAAATTGCTGTACTGACCAAATACATGAGATCAGCGGCAGGCAAAAGTTGTATGGAAATCCATATCTGTCGTGGTTTAGCGGCCAAATAAATTACATAGTAAGTAAACTCATATCTATCGTATGGAACGATCCTTTTCTCCGAAACATGGCAATCAAGAAGGTAAGTAACTATTTTTTTTTTGGCTTCGCACGGTCTGTGTTTTTAGCCAATGGTGCCGATTCTCTTGTCACAAAATTCTCTAAACTAGACTAAAAATCACCAAAATTTAGTTTATTCCTGTCAAACGACGATTTCCCATTCTGAAATTGACTAAAGTGACACAACTTAACCAAATTTTAGTTTGACAGCACTAAGATGGCACTGAGATTATAATTTAGTGAAAATGGCAATTTTGCTATTCTGAATTTTACGTTTTTCACCAAAAATTTTGAGTGTCGTAACTAAATCTGCCTGTTTTTAATCGCGATTAAAAAGGTGTGGAATAAAATTAGTTGTCATGAACTAAAATTCATACCAACACCTCGACTTCAGATGCAAAAACAGTACTGTATCTTTTTTTCTTTTGTATCTGCGTATTCCGTAATCTATAATACTAATAGTGAATAATGAGCAAATTACAATGACGACAATTTACAACTTAATATTATTTAATGTCATGAATGAGACTATACATTTATATACAGGGAAGCTATTTGTACAAAGTAAAGAAACTATTGAGGTAGGAAAAATAATACGGAGAGACAAGAGGTTACAAAGAAAAGAAGAACGGTCATATAAGGGACAGGAAAAAAATGTGATTTATGTGACCTACGTCTGTGCCACAGAAGCAAATGGGGTCGTTGATGATATATCAAACATGACCCAGTCTCTTTCGAATTAGAAGTGAGGTCTCCATCTTGCCAAATTTTGCCCTGCCAACAAACGGTTTTTCCGGAACGTCGGGTTGTATACCTACTTGAAAAGTAACGGCCCTTCAATTTACTTCCGATACCCCAAGCTACCTTCCAGGTGTCCCGAAGAAAAGTCTCTGGTAATGTCATCAGGTCTATACTAAAGTTCGTATAAGGAACTAAGTCCCCACACTGCACCGCATCACCGGCAAGTGTATCAGCCACTTCATTGCAGGAGGTAACTTATCAAAGGTTTGATTTAAATTTCGAACTTGCTTGCAGCTAAAAAGCTGTTTATTGAAAAAAAAAAAAACAAATGAACGCGCGGGAAAAATTATTGTTGTTCGTTGTTCGTCATTGATTTTGATAAGTGATTGTATTTTAAGAGCGTTAATTATACCTTATGAGTGGCAACGTCGCAATTTAGTGTCATATTTCGTGGTTTTCAATTTTTATCATTTAATCGGAGCTATATTTAAAAAATATGTTTAATTAACTTTTTAGAATTACGTGAAAGTGTTTAAAAAGTAAGTAACCGTAATGCTTACAGTTATTTTACAATGAAAATAACGCCCTGCAAGTTTCCAATGTATTATTTGCATATAAATAGAACTGTAAACGCAACGATTTCTCACCTTTTACACAGTTTTCACATAACTCTAAAAAATTAATTACACAGATTCTTAAAATATAGCTCCGATTAAAAGATAAAAATTGAAAACCACGAAATATGAGACTAAATTGCGACGTTGCCACTCATAAGGTATAAACGCTCATTTCCGCGCATTATTTGACAAAGTAGGTACTATACAAGCCTTGCCACATCTAAGCATTGATAAACTTACGTATGTGTGCCTCGGCATCGCCTCGGCCCACATTTACACGTACGTCCATCAATGCCTCTTTTGCTGGCCGCTGCAGTAATGTACTATAAGAAGCTAGGGGAAATTGACTGATAATTATAGTATAATATTATATATTTTAAATACTTCTAAACATTTATGTGTCAAGAAAAGTCTTAAACTGACTTTTCTGGCAAAGTCTACATATGACTTTTTCTTATTTCCAATTTTTACCAGAAAATATAATCATGAATGATAATGATTAATTCATGTAAAACATTCAATCGCTAAGCGATAAAGAAAAATCACACATTCCGCTTGTTTCGGTAGAACATGTTTTCAGGGCCAATCTCAAGAACGATCATTACAATGTTTACATAACTCACATTATCTCAGTCAAAAGACAATTTATTTGTCACAGTATCATCGAAATAATAAAAATAAGTATTGCTAAATATCGCAAATGTCAAGAGCGAGTAATATCTTTAGCCGGCGCAGTGATAAACTCTGCACTGATTGGATGATTTTATGACATAACGTGATAGTCGTATCTAAACAGACACTTGACATATGTATTACGGTATAAAGTGTAGCGTTAGCATAAGCTGTAGTTTAATTAATTAAATATTGTGAAGTGTGACGTTATGTGGAGCATTTTATGTTGTCGTTATGAAAGTGCGAGTGAATTTTATTGGTCTAGGCATAAAATAGGCTTTAGGTACTACATACTCATTCTTAGAGGGCTATATCCAGCACCCACAGAAAAACATAAGAATACGACACGTTTGGTGTAGTGGCTACAGTGGCTAAGTGTAGTCAGCGAAACCAAATGGTCCTGGGTTCGAATCCCGGTAGAGACAAATGTTTGTATGATGAATATGGACATTTGTACCCGAGTCATGGATGTATATTTATAATATGTATGTATTTACAAAAAAAAAAAAAATGTATTTAAGTAGTGTATCAACCATCTGGTATCCATAACACAAGCCTTAAGTGTTAAGTGCTTAACTTGGAACTAGATGGTGCTGTGTGCAATGTCAGACGATATTTATTTATTTATACCTGCTACGTCCTACTTAAAGAGTGAGCCTTACATAGGTGGATGTGGATCATGCTTATTTTGGTACCCACCTCCAATAGCCATGTGTAAAACACCGTCGGAAAGCTCTTTTTAAACTGAATTGAAGTTACTATGGTGCCACCTCACCTACCCCGGTAACCCCCCAGGAGAGCAGTAGGGCCACCAGTACAGTATACAAAGAACGACAACCGTCATTCCGACCTCGCCGCCGAGTTCACTCGCGACGACGCCGACGTAATTGTCCCCCCCGACCTTTGCTCGACGAAGTGCCAGATCGCGCCGTACCTGAGCCTTAAATTCAGTTAATGAAAAAGAGTCAATCGATCGTTTGTATCGTGTGTGACTCCGCTCAGTTTCCTACTATTCTGCGATTTGTTCAAAATCAAAATCAAAAGTCATCTAATCAAACTAGGCTAAGAATCAGCTCTTTTTGAACGTCAAAATTACATAAGACAGCCCCTAAAACGCCCAACCTTCACCACTTCCTAGTGCTTTAGCCGGGAAGAAGTGGCGCAACAAACTCCCCAGCTGCACAGCTGTCTGCTCGGTTAGAAGAACTGAATTCTATACAGTAGTAAGTAATTAACATTACGAAACACAAAACATTAAATTAAATTATTTGTCATTATGTCAGCTAACACATACCAAAAGGCAGGACTCCGGTTACAGTTTTTCTTGTTCACTCTAGCTATCGCTTAGATTTAGTTACCTGTGTCATTTGAATAGTAGAAGAGCTTTTAGGTTTGAGGCAAATTTAGATTTTCCGAGCTGCTCGGAAAAACTGAACAACAATTTATCAATTTTTTTTTAATTTCTTTTTTATTTGGGAGCATATTACATTAAGCTGTCAAGGTTTTTCTGCAGACAACATTAGTACAACTTTATATTATCCAATAGAAGTTTGAAGGGAAAATGCACTGGAAGATTGCAGTAGCAACTATTGCATATTGAATATTGGCTCTTACGTGGTCGCAGCCAGTCAGGACAAGTAATAGCTAGAAAGTACTATTGTTACTTATTTATTATTAATGATAACAATAGTAGGTACATACATGCTTAACTGGAAGACGCACTATGTACATAGGTAGGTATTTATACTCACATACTATCAATTGCTTGGTACCTAGAGTACCCCCGGCATGCGGAATTTACAGTCCCTACCTTATTTCTTAAAAATGTCATAGTAGACGATATAAATGACATGAGACAACATCCACACAAGGTCTTCAGGTGCCGAACTAGGTAGGGCCTGTACTACGGTAACCTGATGACTGATATACATACTTATATACATATACACACCCAGGTCACAGGACACACAGGTCAAACAGACATGATCATGCACACAAATGTTTGACTTGTCCGGGGATCGGACCCGGGACCAGCGACTCAGAAGGCAGGGTCGCTACCAACTGCACGAACCGGTCAGACAATGAATGAAAAATGTTTTATTCTAATGGATGAATACATTACATGTAATTAATAACAGCCGTACGACTGTCGAATGAAGGTTAAGCTACGCTTACCGCAGTCAGTTCGTGGATGAGTGACCATCCTTTATATATTGAGACACCTCCGTGCCTCGGAAAACACGTTAGGCCATTGGGCCCGGCTTTTTCTGCTAATTCGTAGATGTTTGACAATCGTTAGATACAGGTAGTCTGAAGGCCTAAAGGCTGATAACTCAGTCTTACCGATGGGTTAAGTGTTACTCAGTGGCTGGGTTGTAGAGGTAAGATAGGCAATCGCTCCATGTAAAATACAGATATTAAACTTCTTCTAGTTAGATTGGAAGATAACTCTTAGGCTAGACAGACAGGCTCCCTGGTCCAGGCCATGGTACGGAGCGAGAGGGCTTGGGAAGCCGTCACCTCCTTCTGCGAAGCAGTAATGTTCGCGAAGGAGGAGGCGGACCGCGTGAGGGAGAGGCAAACTTCGCGCCCTCACGCCCCTAGCCGCCGCAGGAGACGCCCTGGGCGTCGGGAATCGCAGGCCGATTCCCGGCCACCGTAGGCGTGGGCTTGCGAACGGCGAGCAATGGGCAGCTCGCCGTTCGATAAGGACCAGGCCCGGGTCGACGGCACGTTGTGTTCCACGCGCGCCTCAAAGAGATGTCAGCACCAATGACGGGGTCCGCTAGGGCCGATGCCTGCTAGGGTTGCGGGAAAGTCCGAGAGGGATACCGTGGCCCCTGGCACAGGCAACTGAAGGAACACGGGTGGGTTTTAGTCAGTAAGAGTCTGACACGCCCTCCTGCTCTGCCCAGAGCGGGAGAAGTTATTTGAAGATTTCCCAACCTCAAAAAAAAAAAAAGTCTATGCTGGCTCTGGCTAGGCAGATGATGAATGAATACATTACATACGTAACATTACGCCTTTCTTTTAATAATTAATAGCAAACGTCGTAACAGATCGTGGATAAGATGATCGATCACTACGAAATGTAGATATCTGAAAAGCTTTATGCGATTTCTGACTTTTCTAGTACTCTAACCACAGTTAGTCCAAAAGTGTCTTGGAATCCTTATGCGAAACTGCATCGATTGGTCACATAAAAATAAAAAGTAAGAATTAAAGTTTTTCTATCTGACTGCACCATTTTTCCAAAATCTGTGAATGCAATTAGCAATTACTCAAGAAGTTAAGGACAGTCTCATAAGAACGTTTTTCTGTAGCTATAACAGCTACAGTAGCTTCTCTTACTACCTTGTCTCAACTTCCACCCTTGATTACTCAGATCGGACAAGAAATCAAGACAAGGGTCATTGAAATACTCGTACTAAATCGTAATACCTTTCAAACGATATATCATTTATTCCTATTGGAGCGTGTACAAGCTGCCGTACATTCGTGTCCAACTTCTAGTAATAAAAGGTGCTCGCTCAGACATATTGTTCGATGTGATTTTAATTATGATGGATGACAGAATAGGCACTCAAGTAAAACAAGCTTAAAGTTTACTTTTCCCGAAAAATGAAAAACCATACAAATACTCTTGATGTTATTTTAGTAAATATATCTGTAGGCATGTGTATTAGAAATGTATATTTTATGTTCTTGTGTGCATCATTTTTATGAATATTATCTCTTCTCAATCAGAGTACCTGACATCTTATCTCTTCACCATCCTTGGTTGCAGTCAACCAATGGTGTATCTACCAGTCTCTCCAATTGGTAATTTAATTATTTTGACACTTATAATATGATATGTAGACAATTCTTGATTTAGTACTTTTTTTTTAAATTGGAATTTAATTATTTTGTTTACAATAGTTATATTAGAATCTTTATTAATGTCACAGCATTTGCATTGCATTTGCCGAATTTAGTAGGCGGAATATGAAGAACTATTGTGTATTAAAAAATCTGTAAATAACCATAATTCTGGCAAATAAATTAATCTATCTACCAGTCTAGAGAAAGGCTGAGGCCTTAAGTCCGCCTTTGTACCTCATTGTGTACGAGAAGCTTAAATAAATAAATAATTAAGTCGTAACAGCAAAATATTTCAACAGTCCAGTCAGCACTAAAAGTCGTACAAAATGGCGAATTTTAGATCCCCAGTAAAAGCGCCCGGAATGTCAAACTTTTATGTCGGCATCGCCGAGTATGTTACTCATGTCCGGACTCATAATTCTAGAAGCTCAAATAAATTCTGATATATCGTGTGTGACTGTATCTGATTCTGATTTATGTCCAATAATCGGATCCAATTTTTACTTTTTCATAAATCTGTTCAAATCAGCGTTATTTAGGAGGGTTTCCACTTTCCAGAGGACATTCTCAAAACCATGAATATGGAACTATGGTGTTCATTTGTCATTCAGTATTATAGAAGTTGCAATAGTACGTAGAGAGAAACCACCGCCTGAAATAAATAAAACTGTTTAGTATTTGGGGAAAAAACCAAGTTATCGCGTAGGTGAGTAGACAAAGATGTATTTAATTTAGTAAAATGTATTAAGTATACAGTTTAATATTTTTTTCTATTAGTTATTACAACTACCACTAATGACATTTACAAAAACCAAATTGTAGATATAACAAGAGCGGTTGGGGGGCGGGGGGGGGGGGGGTGTTTAGTAAAAATTACTCTCTTATAGTCAGTGAGTGCCATGTGAGTAAATTTTTGACTAGTTACTTGTTTACAATTATATTGTTAAATAAATATAAATACGCCAATATTCTCAATTCTTGAGTAGGTAAATTGTCTATTGGTGGGTACACAGTTCTGCCCACTCCCTCGGCCAAAATAGGCGTGATGTTGTCAAAAAATTACCACAATTTAGGAAAACTTTTCGATTAATTGGTTACGAGGTGACGACCACAGAAGTATTAAATCAGCAAAGTGGTGAATACTCTCTCTAATGACTGTCTTAAATTTTTGTTTGATTAAACCTGAGTTCAGATAATTATTCTGATCACATTTCAGAAAACTGAGGTTCTGGACTTTAAGATTTTAGAATAATATTATCAACCATTCTTCATCAGAATTCACAGATACAAACATTACAAATATCAAACAGAAAACTCATGACGTTTCGTTCTAATACCTTACAACGGACATTAAGAAACATGTCGGTATGGACAAGTTCAACTCGGATCAAAAGATATCCGGACTTCCAAACAATATGGCACTGACACAACGAAACTTTAGGATCACAATATGTCTATGTTGCGGCTTTGTTGTAAATGTTGCTAGTATTATTTACTTTATGTATGTATCCTTCTTCAAACGTTTGTATGTGCCTCCGTAAATGCGCTTACAACTCAAAGCTCCAGCTTAGGTACCTGCCTGTATTTCATATTTTGTTAAGTTAGGTAGCATAGAGCATAGATACTTTATAGATTTATATTATATATAAATAGCATTTTGCACATGTTTTAATAAAAATAAAAAATTGTATCAGGCTTCGAAGGCCCATAACGTGTTAGTTTTACAAATTACTTAAGAGCGTTTATACCTTATGAGTGGCAACGTCGCAATTTAGTGTCATATTTCATGGTTTTCAATTAACGGAGCTATATTTAACAAAATCTGTTTAATTAACTTTTTAGAATTATGTGAAAACTGTGTAAAAGGTAAGAAATCGTTGCGTTTACAGTTCTATTTATATGCAAATAATACACTGGAAACTTGCAGGGCGTTATTTTCATTGTAAAATAACTGTAAGCATTACGGTTACTTACTTTTTAAACACATTCACGTAATTCTAAAAATTTAATTAAACAGATTTTTTAAATATAGCTCCGATTAAATGATAAAAAGTGAAAACCACGAAATATGACACTAAATTGCGACGTTGCCACTCATAAGGTATAAACGCTCTTAAAATCAATGTTAGTACAACAAAACGGTCACTGAGACACTTTTCAACAACCCGCACTGAGAATCATGATCAGTGCTTGTTTTTTTTTCTATTCATTTTTTACTCATCTAATACAATTCCATAAATCTTTTTCAAACGAGTTTTAGGTATTTCCATACATAGGGTACCTATTGCTATGCTAACTTGCGTGGTGCAAGTTACCTGAAACACAAGTTTGAATAATCCTAGATCGGGCGGGGCGCTACCTAACATTCTAAATCCAAACCATCAGTACTTGCACGTTTTTTTAATAAAATATATCATTATTGATTATACGCTAAACGTACCTACTTAAAACATTGTTCTGTTTCGGTCAATCATTTGAAGATGACAGAAACAGAATTATGTTTTTTAATCGTTTAGCGTTTAATCAATAATGATTTAAATTATATAAAAAACGTTTACAAAAAAAAAATACATTTAGCCAACAGTAGTACGTTTCCTGTATTTACAAATAAAGTTCCTAAAAATAAACTAGAGCTAAAATATTTTTTTTACAGGTGCAAGTAGGTACTGATGGTTTGGATTTACAATGTTGGGTAGCGACCCGCCCCATCTAGGTTTATTCAATCCGGTGTTACAGGCCAAATCTGTGTTTCAGGCCAAATCTGTGTTTCAGGCTAAATCTGTGCTTCAGACCAAATCTGTCTTTCAGGTCAATCAATCTGTCTAGCCTTTTCTCAACTGTGTTGGGGTCGGCTGTTTTTTGACCTGGGGGGTGAGCACGGCATCTGTGATAGGCTGGAGTCACACATTTTTATCACAGTCTGGGAGCAAAAACCGTGATAAAATGTTTGACTCAAGCCTATCACAGATGCCGTGCTCGCCCCGCCGTCTGTTGGCCAAAAAACGCATTTTATTTGTGGTGCAAGCGGGCTCTGGGCTGATCTATAATAAAATGCTGTCCCCCCTGATTGGTATCCACTACGATATTTTTCCAAAGATCGGACCAAGAGACAATGGTGTAACACTAGTAAGTAATAGGGAAGACACCTATTACGCCTTGGACTAGTCTTTAACACTGCACTAGACTAGGAAATCTGAGCGAATACATATTGTTAAAAAGCAGACGCGAAGCTTTAAAAATATTTTAATTACAAGATATTGTTTGTATGAGGCAAGACTTTGGCGTCGATGAATTAAGTTGAAAACATGAAAAAATACTGGGTATAGGTGAGTACATATTTGTGATTTATGAGGGCTATCACAATTTTTCTTGTATTTGAGTGTTTGAAGAGTCACACACTCAAATACAAGAAAAAAAATCATATTTATTTAGAGCACTCCCGAGAAAAATAATTAATCGTTCTCGGGCATTAAGATGTGTGCTTATGGTATAGAGATGGCCACAAAATTTTAAAAAAATATGCCTGAGATAGTTCGATTATTTCTTTCGGGAGTGCTCTAATTAAATATCAATTTTTTTCTTGTATTTGACTGTGTGACTCTTCCGACACTCAAATACAAGAAAAATTGTGATAGCCCTCTTAAATAATATACTAGTTGCTGCTAATGCCAGCAGTTTCACTCAGATCCTTGAGGAACTGCACATTACTCAATAGCGCTCTGACTAACATATTATTCTAAGTATCGATCCAGAAAAGAATGTCATCTAAAAAAGTTCAGCCATGCGTCAACCATCAAACAAACATCTTCATCACATAGATACTTTAATGTTCTAGTTGTGTTCTACGCTACCTAACTAAACATTGTGTAAGTTTCAACTCAAACTCAGCCAAAGATTATCTATTGATTTAAAAGAAAACACACATATCGACTAAATGGTTCTCGTATAAACGCACTATCAGACTGACAGAGAAATATTGTCATTAAGGGTGCGTAGAACCCGAGAAAAAAAAACAAATTTCAACCGCACGCCCTTGTCCTTCGTCTCATGAGGGTGATGTAAGGACGAATCCAAACGGCTTAAATGAAAATTGGATTGTAAGCAGTTGATAGGACTAGGGCAGCCTACACAGTACCGCAGACTACGACACTACACAGATGATTCATTTCCTAGTTTCCATTCTCACATCTATCATAGTGATAATATAATCAGCTGTTGTTTATTTCTTCTCCGTTCACCCGAGTCGCGTGGTCAACCCATTAAAATTGTTGCATAGATATGCATTTACGTACTTACGTTGCCGCTAGTTCTATTTATTGCGAAAGGTTTGTGTAAACACGTGGGTATGATATTGGCATCTCTAGATCGATATTATAAACGAGGTACAACTTGCTATTATCACAATTGATAAATAAAGAAAAGAAAAATATTTTAAATGGGTCACGCGCAGAAAATACAAACAATAAAAAAGAACATTAAATCTAACAAACTCATGAAAACAATAAAAAAATAAAGAGAAAAACCTGTGCGGGGCCAAAAAGGCTCCTATCTCAGCATGATGCTGCGATATTTGAAAAACAAACAAATACCGCAGCGCTGGTATTCTGATAGGGCCTGTTGTGATGCCACGGGCACACCTACGGACATAAATTAAATCCCACTAGAGGAATAATTAATGAATAAATGATTTTATTTCATTCATAATTATCCCTTTTCCTAATTTATTTGAGGTCGGCGCAGCATGGCTTCTTTCTTTCTTCTTTTACTGATTCTTCTACTGTTCATCTCTATCAGCCGTCATCTCCTTTCCAGCCATATCATCTTTCACACATTCAATACGTCATTTCGTTGGTGTTCCTTCATAACATTCCACAGTCATACAATTTTTTTTCCTGGTGACGTGTTTTTCACCACCAGCTAATACATACAAAATACCATCATCTGTCTAGCCTTTTCCCACCTATGATGGGGTTGGCTTCCAGTCTAACCGAATGCATCTGAATACTAGTATTTTATATAGAGCGACTGCCTATCTGACTTTCATAACCCAGTAACTGGGTAATTTGATACCCCTGGGTAAGACTAGTGGTCAGACTTTCAGGCTTCTCACTACCCGTAACGACTATCAACGATCTACAAATGGCAGCCAGGACCAATGGATTAACGTGCTTTTCGAGGGACGGGGGAGTGGTTGGTCACTCATCAACGGACTGACCTCGGTAAGCGTAGCTTTACCTTCGATCGAGCGTGTGGATATTAGATATTATTTAGCCCGGAGTACACAAAAAATATACCAATCTTAATAATTAAGCAAAATTTCCTCCCTATAAATCCTGAAAACTTGAAACTTGACACGTATACCCCTACTTAATGCCTATTGTGGTTCTCAAGTGCTCCCTTACAATAGGAATTCTCCGATATTCCAGTCAATGAGGAGGTTCAAGTTTGTATGCCAAACGAAGTCATAGAGAAGGTGTTTGAAATGTATACCTTTTTCAGACCGACCAGAATGAATCGTTAAAAAAATATCGTTTTTAATGTACCAAAAATTAAACAATAAGTATCATAATGGGACCTAAAGTATCTCCAATATGAAACAAACCTATTCAATCACCCAAACTGACTACTACCTATTGCCGTAAAAACCAAACATTAAGTATTAATCAATTTTCAATCCACTCCTTTGTATTAGCCACAGCAGTGACCATCTGACGAGTAGGTAATAAAGTAGCGTCCCCACAAAGTGAGACAGTATAAAAGGAAGGTGTGGTTATTTCAATAAGTAACTTTATTGTATCGTCGGGAAGTACTTGGGTTAACGAGCTCTGGCCTGGCTTTATAGCCATTTTTACGGTGTAGTGTAGTCTACGCTTGCTTATTCATCCTTCTATCTTTAGTAGAACACATCAGTTTTAATAGAATGATAGAGATTCCTAATAAAATGATTCGATAAGTGAAGTGGTTTGTCAACAACGTTGATACTACTAGTTAATTGTAAAGTGTAAATTGTGATTCCAGGCTCAGTTTTGCGTTTAGCCACGCTAAAGACAGGTTGAATCTTGAAGAAGGATATGCCTAGCCGTGATTTTAGACGATCCTTATAGTGGTGGGATAAAGTGTTGATGTTATAACTACGCGGACATACTCGCAGTCAAAGCGCTAGTTCGTTATATTTTCATAATTTTGTAAATTGGATAACACGTCAAAACGCTCCCATTCGATGGTTAGTAACCACCACATAAAAACATACAGCATCCAGCACATTGCTAATATTAAAATATTGGACAGTGGACACTTAACATAATAAGGATGTCCCTTTTGGAGCATCAATACGTCATTAGAACATAATATCTTCTAAAATAAACTATACAACCGTATTTACCAGCTTGCCCATAAAAGGTCAAGTACTAGTTTTATCAATACAACATTAATTTTAACATCTTCATCTTCCCTTAAGCGTCGACTGCTGAATATGGGCCTGCCAAATTATTCAGTCAAACTACAATGAACGGCCTTCGGTGGTTATTGTTATAATCATAATTTTTGGCAGAAATGGCAAACACTTATATCGTCGGGTTATATACGTCACCCAAAATGAGCTGGCCCATTCTAAGCCGAAGTAGACATGGCTTAGGTTGGCCATGTTTGAACTATATTGTCATTACCTTAGTAAGGCTAATATTTTTTATTAAGTTAAGTAACATAAAAAAATGTGTGGCATAAAAATATTGTCATCATTGTCAATGCAATGCTTGTTATCTTCGGAAGGTAGTTAGAATATTTTTGTTACAGTCTACTTTTAATTTCGGCAATGTTATTTTCCAATAGCTATAAACAAACCAGTGCATAATCATTCCATTAAATAACCTATTTATCTCACATACCTAACTTTTTGATATAAAAGTTGAGACTAAGTAGTTTTATCCTGTAAGCAAAAACAACTTTCCGATAAGTACCCCGCCAAGTTTGACTCAATTTACTAAAGTTTGTCGTATTTATTTGCGGGTAGATTTAATGTGCTATCAATTTATTAGTTCAGTCACTGCTCTTTAGTTTTCTACGATGTGCATAATATGATTACTATCTGATAAAGAAACGCGTATGTTCCGTAATTAGAATCAAAATAATGCGTACCATTTGCGTACGTGGTAATTCAGGAAATTTTTCATTGATGAATTCAGATATACAAGGTGTAACAGAATAAACGCAAGTCCTGAAAGTAGTTTGCTAATAATTGACTACTGAGTCGATTTCAGTAACTATTAATATAGGTATTTCTTTCAAATTTTATGTATTTTGCAATACTGACCGCCGATTGCGCCAAAGAAAATTAAATCTTATTTCAAGGCAGTAAGACTCAATTTTAAATGCATAAAGTAATGCTAGGGTCAACACAATTTTCTAAATAATAATAGAAAGCTTCAAAAAAAATTGTTTTGGTCTTTGTATTTTGCTTTTAAGGGGCTGACAACAGCTAAAACGCGGTTACTGACAGACTGCATAGAAAAGAAAGAGAAGCGCGATGACACAAAGCTAGTTATTTATCGCAAAATATGAAGTAATTCTCTATTTACAAAAATACTATTGATTGGACTAAAAAATGAAAACACTATCACGTTAATTACGTTACTTGACAAAAGATCTGAAAAAAAAAAACAGAATGATTGCATGTATACTGGTATGGTTTTGAATCGTTAAGAGAAAATTTTAGAGGTATCATCGTGACTTTTTTCTCGTACCAAATTAGTTGTATTATGTTTTCAACACACTATCTAACTAGCATATTTCCTGAAGAATATCATAATATTTTTCTGATTTTGTTTACTGCAGTGGATCATATACTTTTAGGCATTATAAAACTTGCGTTTAGGTCATGTAGCCCCGTTAACCGAATACTATATTTGGGGTGTATGATGTCTTGTGTTAAATATGTTACGTGTTGTAGATGAGTTGCTCCGTCTGACATTATACGATCATCAATTGTTACGATACATTGTTATCAAAATGATAATGTTAAATAATAACTAATGAGTGTGTAAGCAATCTAATTAATTTTATTGTTTGTCTGGTTCCTTACTACCGTGAGCACATATAAACAAGTCGGCATTGTTTTAACACAATGCCAAGTAAATAGTACCTATTATCTACTTACATAACCTTATTGAATAAACAAGTGATTAGAACTTTTATAAACACAATTTTCGCACGTCCTAAAGTGATGAGGCTATAAACCGTGGTATTAACAAATTGAACAAACAACTCGTCGCCGGGGTCACTCGATAACAAGAGTGATTCGATAGCTGGATGCTTCATAAAGTGCTATAAGACAAAATTACATAAACAATTTGTTACCTCAAGACGTCAAATCCTCGTGGCACTGGTTGTTAGGAAACTTCATGAGAACAATCACTGGCACTCACTGATCACCTAGTATTTATCGTTTGATGTTTGTAATTATTTTATTATCTCGATAAGTTTACAAGTTTGCGCGGAGCGTGCGTGTGGCGAGAATCGTAGTGCGCGCGACCGCGTCCCGGCGCCGTTCGAAATGCACTGACACTGAGACGCTTAGTCTCGACTCAGTCTGTAGGGGAAAATTCAGTGGTAGTTCGCGCCCTTTGGCTTAAAATTCACCGTAGTTTTTTTGTTTAATTAATCAAGATCGCATTTTTAGTGCATGGACTAGTTGACTAGTCTCAATGTGAATAAGGTTCATTATTTCAGCAAAAAAAGAAAATTGCGGGTATTTTTTATTTTATATGATGCAAACTGTGCGGTGGTATGATTATTTGATTTGCGATAGCACCTCTGTATTAAGATGGCTAACACAATCCATAATCCAATATAAAACCATAATCACACATCAAAACTCCTAGTTTAGATGTGTGATTGATTATGGTTTAAATATGGCCACAAAATAAAAAATAAAATATGCTGGAGAAAGTTTGATTATTTCTCTCGGGAGTGCTCATAATAAATATAATTTTTTTTCTTGTATTTGAGTGTGAGACTCTTCAAACACTCAAATACAAGAAAAATTGTGATAGCCCTCTTAAAAAAAAGGCAAGTTTTGTTTATACCTCATGCAATTGACATAGCGACCGTTCCTTTGAATTTTCCGCGCTTGGCGGGTTTTCAAGTTTTTGCATCATTAATTGCGCCCTTAAATTTTTCCAGCGATTTTTCTTGTCAATATATCGCAAATATATTTCCTAAATTTATGTTCTCGAATTTAATAGCATATCCCTCGAAGTGATCGGTAAGTTAAGTCATATTTTTGAGATTTTCATAACTTTTTCTTTGATTACTTCCATTTTTATTGGAATACATACAGCGTGGCGCTGCTATGGTGACCTTAATTTAACACACATATACGTTTTCACATTTTCGTTTCATGACAATTTTTTATTTCCATTAAACGTTATTATTTACAGATTTATTAAAGAATTTAGGAAATAGCATCTTAGAGCAACCTGTACTTAAAGAACTGTCGCGCAGCGGTCATTTCCCTCGGTCACGGATCATAACTTCGCATCAATGAAATTAAAACGAATAAGCAATACTATTAGGATGAAACAAATGCATAGAGTAGGCGAATTTAAGGAAATTTCCTTTGTTGGCGAGCAGCGCAGGCGACGCGCGCTCTCCCTTCCACCCACCCGCCGCACCGAACACGAATTCTTTTTTTGCTTTTCTAGTGCTAGTCGAACCCGTGTCCTTGACGCACTTATTTACTCTAGTGCGCATAATTACGTCGCGAAAAAGACTCTTAGCTATTGTTTTATTTATTTCTTTTTGTGTAATTAGGATAGTAATTAGATCATGGTACTGCGATAAAGACACTTTGATTGGTTTTCGTTTTCTTATCTAGTAGGTACGTTTACACCTCTTGCGATACGGACGCATTTATTTGTGCTATTAGTGCTTGTGTAAACTTATGATCGTGATGGCAGTGATTAGTGATGACAGTTATTACTAATAGTAACAAGAGAGGGTGATGTGATAAGTGTTTGTACCACTTGCGCCGCTCGGTTTCTTTGATAATATGCCGTCAAAGAATCGGACCGATCACGAGTAGGTACAAGACGCGATGCGCGGTTGCCAGCCCGCGAACCGACACGTTGCCGCTCCGAGTTAACGTAAGCGAGCTAGGTAAGTAATTTCATGAATGAATTTTTGCAAGGGTGATCCCAATTTTAATGACTTTTTTATTATTTAGTTTGTTTGAAAAATTTTTTTTTTCAGTTTACGTATTATTTTAACCTATCAATATTTATATGGTTAATGGGCACTAGCCCTACCCGTGTATTAAATTAAAGTCACCGTTGTAGCGCCACATTGTATATACATACATACACTAAAAAGTTAAAAATAATACATTTATACATAGTATTATTTTTAACTTTTTAGTGCTTTTATTGTTTTTAGTTTTTTCGGCGGTTTAATTTTTTTGTTAAAAAGTTTTTATTTTGGTTCCCGCTTTACCGTACGACAACGCACACTATGATTGTCAGCTATAGCTCGAATGCACACAGACACACTGCCTCCGATAGTTATCTGGACTAGTAGCGCGCCGAAATTGTAAGGGCTCTTAAATCCCTACTAATACATTCTTCCCCAAAGCTCTTTGATGTTTTTTATCCGTGTCAATGACATCAAATTATGACGATTATTGTGTAGTCTGTGATCATTTATGTACATATTCAAACAAATAATTAACAATTAAAATTGTTTGTTTCAGTGTAGGTACCTACTAATTAATACTCGTCAACAAGTTGCACATTCAAGTCAATTATTTACTAATCAACTAGTATTGGATTTAGGTTTGTTGTTTACCATTGCCATTGTGAAAAATAGAATAGAATACCTATTATTAATAAAATTATACGTATTAAGATAAAATAAAAAGAAATCTCGATGTTTTGTCAAGTCATAAAACCGTGCGAAGCAGGGTCGGGTCGCTAGTATGTAAGTTGATAAAAAGGGAATCGTACGTAATTTGGATACCTAGGTAAATAAGGTAAGTTGGTAGTAAAACGATGCAAAATTGCATTAATTTGTAAAAGAAAGAAAGAAAAATATTTTATCGGGGATACGCACAGGAAATACAAACAATAAAAAAAGAACATTAAATCTAACAAAATAATGAAAACAATAAAAGAAAAACATTAACCATTTTGTACTTAAATGTAGGTATATGCGTTCTTTAAAGTCCAGACATAATCGTGTAACTGTGGCCTCTGAGTTCACCGAAACGCCGCGCCCCCGACCTCATAATTATAGTTTTAAAGGTACAGGGAGTACCTTTAAAACTATAATTCTTCTCCTAAAATTGTTTGTCCGAAAATCATTATCGCGAACACGTTTGCTATATTTGCGCTTCTGTAGCGCTTCGCAGATGTTCGCGGAAGCCCGTGTTGACGATTTCCATTCAATAATGAGAAAGAGGGCGGCGTCAATTATGGGTAGGCTGCGTGGAGGCCCCAACAGCATCTTGAAAACATTGATTGATAAGGTGGACAGTCCCTTTATTAGGCACTGGATGCAGAGGCACGTGCCACCATCTGTTGGGCCACGTAGGTATTAGTTGTTGTTAGGTTAGTTTGTAAGTTTTACTAACATAGTTTGTAAGTTGTTGTTACTAACGCTATGGATTGTGTGTATTTTTATATGTGGTCCGCAATAAATGAATTATTATTATTATTATTATAAACTTCAGCAACCATAATGGACAAAAATTCGAAATTTTACATAATTATGTTTACTTACTTCTAAAACTACTCTGTCATAATATCGAGTAATATAATAATTAAATCTCCTAATTTTGCATGAAATAAAGTCATATGTCCTAAGTATTGTATTATATAATGTGTATTATTCCGAATGTTCATTTATACTAAAATTGTTTGCTTCATTTGCTAAAAATTAAGTTTTAGTAACAGAAACGAATCGCTGTAAATCCGACTCCACGCAGTTTTGTATGCCCTACCCCTAGAGTGTAATTTAGAATCGCGTAGGCGCGGAGGCAGCCCGCGAGTTTAGGAGCAGTTAGGTGGTTGTAAAGCTTGCTGCCGTGGCTGAGGCTGGCCGGTACAGCCGGCCAGCAAGACGAAGCTGTGGTGGTGAGCGTTAAACCATCTGCGATGACCAGCTGGCGTGGGACCGCTGCCGCCGGAGCCCCTTAGCGCTGGAGCCGTGACAGAAACCATGCCCGCTGCATGTTGCATGCTCGCTTGCATGCTTAGTTCATAGCAAAAGCTTAGCAATACAAATTTGTTTAAAAAATATTAATACGATAAATAAACATTTAAATAATTTGTTTTTAGAACGTATAACTTTTATTGAAAACGGTTTTACGTCTTTTGTATATTATTGATGACATATTTATGACAAACAAATTTAGGGCATATTGTATTTAGGAATTTCAATTTTATGGCATGTGATATTATGTGACATTAAGTTCGGGCAAGTTATCATTCGGACAAATGACGATTAGGAGAAAAAAAAATATGGCACTTTAGATTATGGATAAAAAAGTTAGGGAACACAATAATAGGGGACCACTTTTTAAATATGATCGACGTATAAAAGTGTTTTTAAAAACCTACTTACAGAAATAAATCATTTAACGTAGGTAACATTTTTTTCTTTGGGGTTGTGGAAAGGAAGAGGTTATCAATTATTCTTCTTTGTTTGATTTTTTCATAATGGACAGGGGCCAGCTTACATACAGCAAAGCTAGGTCACGAGACGTATCAATATAGGAATTTTTAAATTTTTCGTAATGCCGAAACTTTATGGTCCCAAATTATATTGCTGCATTCCTGTTTGGTGCATCTTAGTCTGAAAATCTGTAAACCTAAATTGCAGTGTCAAGATATATTTTTTACATTAATGATATACATGGGGCACACTAAAAGTTTTGCACTTCTAGCTAATCGGAACTATTTGAATTTCGAATGTTATATTTTTTTAAACGTTGCAACCTTCTTAGTAATAAAAAATCAATTGGCGGGAAATCATTTGTCAATTGTTTTTTATCACACATCCTCAGAACAATAACTAAAGCATTGTTCTGAGCACACATCAAAGTTGAATTAAGTCGAAAAGATTTTAGAGCGATGATTTTTTATGATTTTAAAAGTTCTCTCTCTCCGCAAGACTGTGCCGCTCGTCTTCAAAATGCTTTTGGGAGAGAAGCACCTTGTTTGAGCACCGTGAGGCGATGGTTTGCTGAATTTGAGAGAGGTCGAGTTTCCTTACCTACATGACGAATTTCGTGAAGGGCGGCCTTCAACTGCCGTCAACGAAATTAATGTGGCTACTGTTAAGCGGCTAATTGAAGAAAACCCGCGGATTACCTATGAGACAATTCGAGGACTATTGGGGATTGGTATGAGCCAAATTCAGAAAATTTTACACGAAGAATTGAAAGTTCGGAAACTTTGTTGTCGTTGGATCCCTCATGAACTGACAGCGGAGCAGAAGCGGGCTCGCGTGGAATGGTGCTCACAGATGCTACTGAAGTACGACCACGGACATTCTAATGCTGTTTATGACATTGTCACAGGAGACGAAACGTGGATTTATTGTTTTGAACGCGAAAAAAAACAGCAATCTTGTGAATGGGTTGTTGAAAATGAGAACAGGCCAACAAAAGTAAGGCAGGCGAGAAACGTTGGTAAAAAAATGATCGCGTTTTTTTTCTCAGCTACGGGTCCCATCTTTGCAATTCCACTTGAAGATCAAAAGAGTGTTAATGCCTAGTGGTATTCTACCATTTGTTTACCCAGGGTGTTAGAAAAAGTTCGCGAAAGACGACCCAAAAGCTGCGTTCTCCTACATCATGACAACGCTTCTTCACACACGGCCAACAAAACAAAGTAATTTTTAGCTTCCGAAAAAGTACAATTCGTCACCCATCCTGCGCATAGCCCCGACCTAGCACCCTGTGATTTCTGTATTTTCCCCAAAATCAAAGATTTGATGAGAGGTTTCACTTTTACCAACTCCGAAGAGACAGTGATAGCGTTTAATCGACACGTAGAAAACATGCCTTCAGATCTGTGGTCCCCCTGTTTTAAAAAATGGTTCGATCGCATGAAAAAGTTTTTAAAATGTAAAGGAGAGTATTTTGAAAAGCAATAAACATAAAACTTTGGTTATAACCTGTGGTTTTTTTAAGTTACGCAGAAATATAATATAAAATGGCATACATCGTAAATTCATTCATTACACACACAAAGGTAAACTCACGCCCTTCCTCTCTTGCACTTCAAAAAAACAAACATGGCTATTTCCCACCACCGCTGGTCTTGCTACTGCTAGCATACATCATATGATCATATGAGCAAGGTTCTTAACTATACTGCTCTTACTTCTGTACTTATCTACTCTTTCTTATTAATAGGTACTTGTAAATATTATTTTTGTTGTTTGGTCGATAGCTTTCCTAATTATTACTTTCATATCTCTACTCACTCACTAAGAGAAGAAGGTAATATTTTATAAGTATGCAGTTTCTTAGAAGACATAATGATGACTGTTGGAAGGTGAACACACCGTCCATGCAAAATCTTAGAACAAATATTTAAATCGTTAGATTCGCCCTACCGCGTCGAAATATGGTAGCATTTCTGTTTCGTTTTGACATCTTCTGACACACCCAATCTCGCAGTTGCCATGGAAACGCCATACACGAAATGTGTGTTCCCACTCTTGATGTGGACACTTTTTTCGCGACATAAGTACGGTGAGAGCTAATCTTACGATGTAAATCTTTGCCTTAACCATAGTTGGAACATTTCACGTGGCTGTAATGTCACGACGAAAAACACTACAAATCATAAAATAGGCCGCAAAAACGTGTAAAGTATCAAACTTTACATTTTACGAAGCTTATAACAAAGCGGACACTTATTCGCACATTTTTCTAAGAGCTGTGAGGGCTCGCATTCCTGACGACGTTATTATTGACACCGGGAGTACGGGAGTGACTCTTGAGAGATCAAGGCGGCCCGAAGGACCTCTTGTTAAGCCCGAAGATGCTGGGATGATACCAAGAGGCTTTTGACAACACATGCGCTGCCGCAATGTTGATGGCAACGCCGGATCATTAGGAAAAAATCGGTAACGAAAATGTTTCTTTATTTTTTATCGGTTGAAAAGATCGCAAGGGATGATTTCTTGAGAGATTTTTTTACGATGGTACAATTTTTGCTACTTTTTATTTAAATATGTTTATAGTTAGTTAGGCGTTTCACTTAGTACCTATTGTAGATGTTAATGGTGTTATACAGCATTCATTTTACACACGAATACGCGTTTACGTTTTATGAACATATTTTAATTTCATTATAAGTTATTATTTATTGATTTTCTGTAATAGCTTCTTGTACATAAAATAACAAAAACGCAGAGGTCATTTGCCGGGTTAACGGATCATATCATCGCACCAATGAAATTAAAATGAATAACGTGCAAAGAGTAGGCGAATGAAAGAAATGGAGAGCCCTATGTCGGGCGCGAGCGGCGCAGGCGGTATTTTTGAATTTACGAATTAGGTATTTTATCTTATTTTTTTTTTTTCTTATTCTTTTTTTTTTCCTTTTTCTTTGTATGATTACTGGCCACTAGCCCTACCCGTGTGTTAAATCAATGTCGCCATTGTAGCGGCACGGTGTATATTTTACACAGGGTCAAATTATATTAGGTAGCGAAACACTGCAGTCGTGATTGTTATCGATATCTTAACATGATAGAACAAAAAATAAATACATTAGATGATTTTTTTGCGGGGTCGTCGACCGCAGTTAGTGTATTCACTTGAAATATTAGCTTAATAAATCCGTTTTTTTGTGTACCTAAACTTCACAGACGTGGTTACTTTCGAACTTTCGATATTCTAAACACAACAAAACATTTTTTTTCAAGTCACACTTCGTGTGACGACACTATCAGCGGCCGTTGACCGCAAAAAAAAACATCAAATCTTTTTTTTTATAGTTTTATTGTGTTTAGATATCGACACCCATCACGTCTGCAGAGTTTCGCCAGCTAATTTAATTTGACCCTGTGTAATCAATAATTTTAAAGTATATGAAATTGAAGTGTTATGGGGTAGTAAACAATAAAAGACTCGTGAAGTTATACCACTTGTTTTACTGCCTACCTCGGCACTTGCTTATAATAATTTACACACAAAAAACGTTAAGAGCCGGAGGACAAACTGGTACGAACAAAACAGATAAATACTTGACATAAAGAGAGCTAATTAAGAGGATATGCTGGCTAGAAGTTGGAGCCGGATAAGGGACGTGCGTTCGATTCGCAGAGCATTATATAATATACCCCTAGTTTTGACTGATAGCAAGGTCGAGCTCTGAGGTCGTTGGCCTCTAGGTACGATAAAATGCAACATCATATGTGTTTAATTTTACGGTCGAACACACGTTCCGATTACTCACATGACTCAATTAACGATGTGTAGTGTAAATAAGCTAGTCTTGTTAAATATGTTTATAGATATTGCGTGTGTAGTAAATATAGTAAATAAGTAATAGTTGTGAATTATATTTTGTTAGTTATTGTAATAGATAATAATATTATTCCTCGTTTGTTGTCTGTGACGAACGAAACGTCAATGTGACAGTTGACATGACGAACGAGGAATATTACGTAAGTGAGGTTATGCAACGTGTGTGTATGCGTAGTGTTAAATAAATAGTTTTTAAAGGAAAATAATAAGCTAACAGTAACCGCTACAAAATAAAAGTAGGCTATTTAGCCTAAAATAATAAAAAGAGGTGATTTCACCTCTTTTTATTAGTTTAACGCACAACTTGTACCTATGATTGTAAGTGTCACTACTAATTATTTAATTGACACCCCAGACCAAATAATAAATGTAGACAGAGCACCGCGCTCTCAGAGTGAAGCAGGTTAAAGGCAGCCAAATTTGAAATAGGAAGCGGATCGTGGTAGTGCAACGCGCGAAACCGAACACGTTAACACACACAAGGTCACGGTACACAACTCTGTATAAGACGCTTCACATATTTGAACGCTTTTGTTGGTGTACGCTCCGTCTACTTTTTTTATTTAGTCTGAGATTGACACATACAAGACTGTTTGGTTATGTAGGGTTGCGGACCCACATTTTTGCATTAAAAGTTTTTGATTAATGATACGTTAACCTAAACTATTGGTAAATATGTATTTATTTAAACCTCATATATTAGGTCCTTACATAATGAAACCATCAACCAACCATCGCCAACCATCTGGCGTTTGGTTAGGAATTCCAAGTTCAAATTGATTTCAAATTTAGGCTTGTGTATTTGCGTTTCCAATTTAGCGATTCGTTTGTTTTCCCGCCATTTGATTTTTCTTCGACATCGTTCTGTTCACAATATGGAAAACTTAAAATATCGGGTTATTTACGAATACGAGTTCCACCGTGGCACCAGTGCTGCAGAAACAGCTCGAATGATTAGAGATGTGGATGGGGAAGCTACCGTAAAAGAAAACACGCCACGTTTCTGGTTCCAGCGTTTTCGTTCTGGAAATTTTGACCTACAGAACAAACCCCGTGGTCGGCCGGAGACCCTAGTTGATAATGAAGAATTAAAAGTGATATTGGAAGCGAATCCATCGCAAACCACGTCAGAGTTAGCGGCAGGCTTAGATGTGAGTGATAAAACAATTTTAATTTACTTGAAACCAATTGGAACAGTAAAAAGAGGGTACCGCATGAATTAAGTGAAGCAAACCAACAAACACGAGTCAAGTGCTGCGTCACATTACTCAACAGTCACAACAACGAGGTGATTTCGAATCGTATCGTTACTTGTGATGAAAAATGGATTCTGTACGATAATTAGAAACGCTCATCACAATGGTTGAACGCAGGAGAACCGGCCAAATCCTGCCCCAAGCGAAAGTTGACTCGGAAAGAGCTACTCGTAGGTGTTTGGTGCACCAGTGCTGGTGTCATCCACTAGAGCTTCCTAAGATCTGGCCAGACGATTACGGCAACCATTGCAAACCATGATGGAAAAGCTAGCCGTTAAACAACCGAGACTGCTGCTTCTCCAGGACAACGCTAGACCACACACAAAAGACGGTCACAAAATTAGAAGAGCTGCGATTGGAACGTCTCCGACACCTATCGTACTCCCCGGACCTTGCTCCAACAGGTTACCATTTTTTCCGGAATTTGGACAACTTCTTGCAAGGAAAAAAAATTAAATTCCGATGAGGCTGTCAAAACCGCCTTCAAAGATCTTATTGATTCACATTCCCACAATTTTTTCAGTAAAGGAATCAATGAACTACCTATAAAATGGCCAAAGTGCATAGATAGTACATACTTTGATTGATTAATTAAAATAATTTCATTAAAAAAAACGTTGAGCTTTTTCCATACAAAACGCCAATTTCATATGTAAGGACCTTAATATTAATTATACTTACAGGGTGGATTTTTGATTAAGAGCTATACAACGTGTTGTTTTGCATCCTCGTCAAATTTCAAGAGGCTGTTAGAAAAGACATAACTAATCAAATAAAATTACGATACCTGCTCAATAATTAATACATACTTGTTTTTTTAGATATTTAAGTTTGACGGTATTTCAGTAGGTATACACCACTTTTAAAGAACAGAATCGCCCAGATGCGTATGCGTTAGGCAGTGTCGCACGACTATGTCGTTGTTTGCGTGCGTTAAAGTTACAGCACATTTACAGGGCGGTATCACACGGGCCCTACACATGCCGATTTCTGAAAATTATAAAAAAAAAAAAAAACCTACTTATTTTATTACTGATTCGTGTCGAGAATCATTAGCATAGTTACCTCCTCGAATTTGACCAGATGCAAAACGACACCTTGTATACAGGGTGTTTTTGACAATGAAATTCTTTCAGGAACGTTAAGGGAATCCAAAAAACCAGATTTGTTTTATGGGGAGACATCGTGATCACTTACCTCACACGCAATGTATCGTTACCGTGGCAAAACGCACGTAGCGGACGGCAGCGCAGCGAGCTTGAGCGAGGCTGCCCCCGCCCCCCGCGCGCTCCCCGGCGCACCTGGGCCGCGTCTTTTATTACGTTACGTTACGTTACGGCATAATTTTTTTTTTTCCTGAGAAAATTTCCAGTGGGATATGATTCAGAATAAGGAGCTGAATCAATCCTGTGTTTTTGTGGAGGGCTGTCAAAAACACCCTGTATAATTATGTGGAAATGTATCCAGACTACAACCGTGGGCATCAGCTATTACAAAATATTTAGACAGATAGATATATTCAGAACTAGCATTTGCCGCAACTTTGTCAGCGTGACATTTCCGGTTAGTCCCTCTATACTCTAGTCCCTCTATGCTCCAGTCCCGCTATGCTCGACTCGAAAAGTACCTACTAAAAAGGTTCGGTATGCACGCAATTCTTCGATTCTTCGTAAACAATGAAAGGTACAGTTGGAAAGACTCATCCTTCATGGGGTACTGTTTAAAATGTTACAATAAAATACCTCCCCACATACTCCGACTGAATGACACGAAATTTAAATTTTGTTTGTATAAAACGCACACTATACAGCCAAGCATATTATTATAAGTTGCGGGATTACATCGCTGACAAAAATGCTTGGCTCAGAGCTGGAACTGCTGCCCTGGAGTTGTATTGGGGAGGCACTCCGGTATCACCGGGTGCCAACCTACCTCCGTCGAATAGTCGAGGCATATCTGACGGACAGAGCCGTCATCTACCCCGGTCGCGACGGGGAGTGGAACCGGCGCGAGATGTCGTGCGGTGTCCCACAGGGATCGGTTCTAGGGCCGCTCCTGTGGGACATCGGTTACGACTGGGTGCTGCGGGCTGACCTCCCTGATGGGCGTCAGCGTGGTGTGCTACGCTGACGACACGCTGGTCCTGGCGCAGGGGAGGTCGCATCAGGCGGCGGCCGACGCGATGACACGCGGGGTTGCGATAGTCGTGGAGAGGATCCGGCAGTTGGGTCTCGAGGTTGCTTTGCACAAGTCCGAGGCCATGTCTTTCCATGGGCCCCGGAACAGGCCACCATCGGGATCCCAACTAACGGTAGGAGGGGTTCACATCGGCGTCGAGTCCACGATGAAGTACTTAGGACTCGTGCTCGATAGCCGGTGGAACTTCGTGGAGCACTTCCGACGTTTGGCCCCCAAACTGGAACGGACTGGGGCCGCCCTCAAGCGGCTTCTGCCCAACCTGAGGGGTCCAAACGCCTCCTGCCGGAGGCTTTACGCGGGGGTCGTGCGGTCCATGGCTACATATGGGGCCCCGGTGTGGGCGCGTTCACTGCGGCGGAGAGCCGCCCACTATCTGAACGCGCCCCAAAAAGTGGTAGCCGTAAGGCTGATCCGGGGCTACCGCACGATCTCGGGCAAGGCGGCAAGCCTCCTTGCCGGACTGCCGCCGTGGGATCTGGAGGCGATAGTCCTCGCGCGCCTGTATGAGTGGCGCGCGGAGGCACTAACTAATTAATTGGCATTCGAAAATATTGTTGGAGCTGATGAAGGTTGTATAATCTATCTTTGCATTGTATACATTCAACCTCTTAGTATTGTATAATTGCATAGCACATGTGTGAGCACTATGTGCGTGCTATAAAGCTTACTGGGTTCGTCTTTCATTAGCTTGAATGTGCCCTGGCAGCTGACAGTATGTCATGCTCACTCAAATGTGTCGCTGGTGGTGGCGTGTGTATTGGATCATTGAGTTCCCTTCAAAATGGTTGAGCTGAATGGTGCTGATCCATACGTCATGTTCGTGAACGGGCGCCGCCAATAGGCACTGGTCATTTCTTAGCTGCCACGGGTCATTTCAATCCCTGAATTGTTTTTATATTTTTATTACGGACGTTTTTAACGTGCACGTCTTTCTACATCGTTCTCACATGTATAAATTCAACATGAATAATGTAACCACTTTTATTGTAACAATATTTTTTAAAGAGTGTTCATGGAGTTTCTTGCCCGTTCTTCTCCATAGGTAGGTACGAGTACCTACCTACTATGCTTTGGAATGGTCAACTAGCTTCATCTTTCTTACTGACCGACCCTTTGATAATTCAAAAGTGCCTGTAATTGGTTTATTTGAAATAAATGAGTTTGAGTTTGACTGTTGTTAGTTCCATAGATTAGCGCGTGCAAACAAACAAACAAACTTTTCAGCTTTATTAGTAGTATAGAAGATAGTAGGTCTATATTTAGTTCCATTTTGCTGTAACTAATGGAACATCTAAATGTGGAATGTAGCAAATTAGTAAGTGTGAATGACATTTTATTACTTTGTGCTGCGAATTTAAGCGAAATTTATTTTATCACCCAAAATTGAGGTTATGATGTCTTACTTTAGAATGATAAGTACTTTTAGATGATAGAGATGATAACAGATTGTCATTCTGTTCATTGAAAAACAGGAATATTTTTGTATATCGCAGGTTATTTAGGTAATAACCTAAATATTTACAACTCACAACAGAAGTGCCAATGCGTCATAAAAAAAATAGGTCGCGATATTGTATGAGAAGTAAAATGATAAATAATTTTATTTCTGTAAGTAGGTTTGTCCAAACACTTTTACACGTCAAACATATATATTTTTTAAACTAGTTGAGGCCGGCGTTTGAGTGTAGTTTGAGTGGACCTGTGCAGTCAGTGCACGCAAGTGTCAGCAATCGTGCAGCTCAACTCGGAACTTAAGGAGCTCAACGATTCGACGAACAATACCAAAGAAAGGACATTTGAGTAGACCGCATATTACTCAAACTGCCACGTACCACCGTACATTAAAACTATGTATATTTTTTAAAAACTTTAATAAAAGAAACGTCGAAAAAAACACGTTTTTTGTATATTGGTTCTTTAATTTTTAACTTTATTTTATTTTTATAATTTTTTGATAAAGTACACACACACTGTAAAAATTCAAATGTCTTCCTATTACGGTTCAAAAGATACAGCCCTGTGACAGACGGACGGACAACCGGACCCTTAGTAATAGATTATCGTTGGCACTTGGCACCCTTTGCGTACGGAACTCTAAAAGGCATGTTCCCTAATGCTGCTTTTACAAAAACAAATATTGAACAGATTTAAAAATTCTGTTTAAACATTTGTAAATCATTAGGTTAGCTGTTTTCAGCAAAAAAAAAACATTTCGACAACTAAAAGGGTACTTTGCAAACGTTCGTGCAAACATGACGATACGATTTTAAACCAGCCATGGGTTGAACAGCATAACTACTACAAAGGAAACGAGGTTAGACTCAAAACAGCCTGAACCTAAGAGTATAAATTATGCAAGCCTTCGGAAAATAGAAGTGTCCGCAAAATGTGCACGTTCCTTACGTAGTTAATTGTCAGTAGTTTGATTAGGCCGGTGTATTATAATTATGCGAATAACGCTTTCCTAATGAATACCTCCTTTCCTTTTCGCCTATCCTGTGATTTTAACCATAACTTGAGTATATATAGTTCACAATACCAGCGCTGCAATATTTATTTATTAAATATTGTAGCTTTGTGCTTAGATAGGAGCCTTTTTGGTCTCGCATAGGTCTGTTATTGTTATAGTTTTAAATGCTCTTTTATTTTTTTTACTGTTTGTATTGCTTGTCTAATAAAATATTTTTCTTTCTTTTATTTGACTATATTTTACCGACCTAAGTTTTGGCCAGCAATAGATAAATAGAATTATGTAGTTTTTAGTGTCGGTTCTGGGGTTATATCTTATTTTGAAGTTTTGATAGCTGGGGGGAACGCACGTAGGTAGGTACCTATACTATAATATTACATGTTCATCCCCGCTCTTGAGTATCATCATCATCTCAGACAAGTCAAACATTTGTGTGCATGAACATGTCTGTTTGAGCTGTGACTGGGTGTGTTTAAGTATATAAGTTTGTATATCAGTCATCAGATTACCGTAGTACAGGCTCTACCTAGTTCGGGACCTGAAGACCTTGTGTGGATGTTGTCTCATATTTATCATATATTTATTAATTTATATTGAGAGCGGCTTCCAGTTTAACCGGATGTAGCTAAATATCAGTATAATACAAAATTTATTTTCCTATTTTGTGTGAAGTGCTTATTATTATTATCGTAAGCAACCCACCTTCCATTAGCAATTGAGCATATCCGCCTACCACCACCAGCTATAACAATATTATTTTAATCTTGTTTCGGTGTGTGTGTCATCCTTCTCCTTCCCACACTGAAGTAAAATTAAAATAATACTGATAATATAAGATATACTGATAATAAAGGTTGTCACATTCATACTTCAAGGCATCTAGGCTATTTCAGACCTTTTACTCTGTCTGCGCCATTTCTCCTATTTAATTACGCATTTTCTTTTAAAAACAATGAACTCATTTTACACATTGCAGCACTCAACATAAATCACTCATTCGAAGGCCGTTCCTTCCTCGTTCTTTGTTTCGTTAGCTTATTCCATTCATTTACCTTCACTCAAAAACTCCTGCACTCTCAAAACTCCTCTCGCAAACGCTACCGCTAGTGGACACGCCGCCGCCGTCTAGGTGGTCTCATAAAAACTCTCTCAAACATGTGCAAATAAGTGAATACCGGTGTTGTGTGGTGATTTTACACAATTGAAATGGTGTGGAAACTCACAAATTAAGAACCAAGCAACCGAGCTGTCGATGAAATTATCCATGTTAGTACCTTTCCCATCCATACTCTATACCTACTGTTAGATAGATCGTAATAATGCTAAGTGGACGCAGGACGCTAGCTGAGATACAGTTTGTACCTTTTGATTGCTGGCCGTGCCCGACTGGGGATCTGTCCGATTAATTAAAGAATTGATTATGACTGCAGTGAGCAGCTAATTGTTCTTAGCTCTTAGTAGATAAAGGTGGTAGTCCTATGCTATGTAGAAACATGACAACATCACCCCAGTATTCCCTCCGAAGGGTTCAAAAGAGGGGTACCTATTTATAGTACACCCACATTTCGTCAGTTAGGTTTAGTCCCATATAACAGGGGGCGAACCTATTGCCATGAACTGATCCAGAAGATCCAGAGTCCGGGCTGCCACTAAGAAGTTCTTGATGGTAAAACCTAATAATACTTTACCCGACCTGGAGATCGAACTCAGGACCTAATACTCAGCATCAGCAGTAGCGTTTGCGAGCACTAGACCAACGAGGCCAACGATATTTGTCGTAATTAAAAACATCGAGACATTTATTTGTAAACAATGTGACATTGTTAACGAGGTAAATAAATATGTTGCAGTGCAGTTGAATTCTGCCAGGAACTCTCCGGTTTTACAGCACTACTTTTATTTGGCGCTAAAAAGGCTAGCTTTTTATCTCTTGCAACACCCAGACCGAATATTTTGTATGACAAGCCGATCCCTTGGGAGAAGCGAGCTAAATACCTAGGTGTGATCCTTGACTACCACCTTACCTCCAGTGAGCACAAAAAGACTCCACTTTATATTAACCGCCGCCGCTTTATCGCCCGCAGCAAATTGTCACTAAAGTGCAAATTCCGCATCGACACCGTGGTCATCCGTCCCATCATGGCCTTTGCCTGCGTCGTATTTGCACACGCTAAGCTGTTTCCTCAGAAAGGTTACTTATCCATCCAGCAGTTCATGAAACGCCTTTCAAAGAGTTTCTTTGACTGTGGCATAAAGCACACCCACCCCCCTATTTAAAGCGGCCGCCCGCTATACTCCCTCCCACATAAGTGAGGTTCACCGCCCGAGGCATACCTTAACTTTGCCCGAAGACGCTGCTACCCTCCTCCAGTAGATTATTAAGGCCACCAGTACTTTCAGTAAACACAAAAACAGACCGCCGTTCTTCCATCCTCGCTGCCGAGGCCCGCCGCGACGCCTCAATCCATACCAGCCTCGACCGCCGCCCTTGTACGAACCAGCCCGCGCCACTGAGCCTGTAGCTTTAAATTCGCCCCTAAATCATAATTCCGATCCAGCCTGTCCCTTGCTGCCTTCCCCCAGGGATGCCCTAAGCCAAGGTTCGTACCCAACAGGGGGTGCCCTTGGCGTGTAGTCGCCTAGTTTGTAAGTTTTCAAGCCCTGGCTGGAGGCCTTCATTTATTAAGGCAAGCCCGTTTAAGCAGTCGACAACCTCCTGGATTGACCTGCGAGATGCCATGTAGAAAAAAAAACTCTTGCAACAGATCTACGCCACGGCGAACTAGAGGCGAATGAGCGCCTCTGTGGTCAATAGTTTAAGAGAAAAGTCCTTTATTTTAGAAATATTACTTCGTGTTACGTGTAGCGGAGTCTTTAAGTGCAAAGGCGACACGATTTCCTTAATATTTAACTACAGCGCTGGCGCCTCTTGGATTGGAGCAGTATCGATCGATAAAATTTGACTAATATATTGCTGGCCAAATATTCCAGCTCGTTTCGCTCTCTCTTGCAGTCTAGTGACTTTTAATTCTTAAGAGTTTTCTGTCTAAGTCGATTAGTTAAGTACCATTAACCGGGGTTACTTTGAATTGCGGGATGACTTTGATCAAAACTTCCATTTCGTATAAAATCGCGAATTGCGTTAAACGAAACGCAATTTGGTAATTTTTTTTTCGATGTTACCAACACTGAAGAACTGTCATATCCTTTTCTGAGGACACGCGGAGACTTCGTCATCGATTTTAATTAAAAAAGGTAAATATATCTCTATTAATAGCTTTACTAGATCAAAGTTACCCCACCCCATACGACAAAAACGTCAATATTTATTATTCCCGTTGGCAGATTTTGGTTTTTTAAATTGAATTGGCATTGTTATTGGAGTTACTTTTTAATCATCATCATCATTAATCACGCAATAAAATCGGGGGTATCAAAGTAACCCCATCCTACGTTTAACTTTGATCAGCCAATTTTTTTTTTTTTCTCAATTTCAAGCCATATTTTTTCACTTATCATTACAGGAATCGAGAGTGATAAAAAAACCGATTATTAGACATTTTTTGTATTTTTTTATACCCACTAATTTAAAAGATATGGACTTTCAAAGTTCAATATTGATCAAAGTAGCCCTGGTTTACGGTACTTATAAAATCTAACTTATCTGAGGCGTATGCTAAAATTTTCGCACTCACTTCGCTCGATTGTGGAATCTAGATTGTGTTAATAGGTGTTAAACTTTTCTGCATAAGTCGATTCTCGCGATCTTAGCAATCGAAAATCACGTCAAGACAATCGTTTAATTAGGACAAAGACATTGATTTTTTGCAGAACAAAAGGCTCGAAGAGTAAAATTGAAATTTTATTCTAATCTATACATAAAAATACATACATACAAATAAAGAAAATTGAAGCGTGTGTTTGTAATGTCAAAATAACAGCTTTTTACTAAATGCTTATGAAAGTATGTACGGTACTTATAACATTTTTTTTTAATGTTTTATAATTATCTGGCTGTTTGTTCCGGCGAATCTTTAAAACGGCTACCACGATTTTAATGAAATTTGGTATGGCGATACTTTGAACCCTATAGAAGGACATAGGGTACTTTTTACCGACATATCCCGCGGGTGAAGCCGCGGGCGGAAGCTAGTCTATAGGTTTGTTTGTTTGAAAGCGCAGATTTTGCTTCTCAAGACGATGGTCTGACTAATCTGAGTATTCGCCATCTGATCCAGTCACGACTTAGGTCGCTTCTTTTACATATTTTAATAAAACTGGAGTCAGGTAACTTGAGAAAGTATTGAGACTTTAAGTTGGAGATCTATGAACGTTACTAAGCCCATACTTTGACTAAGCGTTAGTCCTCACTGTGTACGAGTATAACGGTCAAACTACAAGTGCGACGGGAATATGTCTAAGTCAAAACATGAACTTAGTAACGTTTATAGATCTCGACCTTAGCTTAGAGACGCAACATCTGGATTAGTTTAGATCTCATCTAAAGGGTCGTTGACTTTTCAGACAGCCAACGTAACTGTAATTAAACCACGTTAATAGTTGAGGAATTAACAGGACTACTTACCTACCTATTATTATTATTATGTAATGAACATCTCAAGTTGTTTACTATAATAGTTGTTCCGTTTTAGCATGGTAATAGCGGCCATTGACCCACCTACATTTTCTGGTATTTTGACCGCTAGTGCCATGTTAAAACGCGTTAACTATAGTCTAGTGCGGTCAGTTAGGAATTTAGGATGAATTGGACAAGGCCTGTGGATTCCAAATCTGTTAGATTGTTTTGGTTGAATAACAACAACATTTTATGAGAAGAGAATTTAGTCGAGTAGCTGATATATATTTGCTTAAAATAAAAACCAGTGAAATATAGGTTCTGTAATAGGCAGAACTAAGGGATGACGTCATCGTCAAAAGTGTATGCGAAGCAGCCATCTAGCTGTAATTAAAACAACAAATGGCCTACCCTATCCCTACTTAAATATTGTCTTCCTTGGCCATTTAAAGGTTGTCTGGAATATTGCTATCAGTGATAAGCAGAGGTCGGAATTAGGTAGAGTTATTTATGTACTTGCATCGAAACGTTGATATTAATATGGATCTTCCCGGGATTTCTAATGGACAATCCCGTGTGGCCAACAATATTACAAATAAATAATAATAAAAACCTCAGAGATAGACAGACAAATAAAACAAAGATAGTTAACATACAATTTTTGTTAGTATTTACATTAATTCACAATACAAATTATTAATAGTCTTAAACAAATTCTCATACTTATTTATACCTCTCCTTTTTTATAAATAAGAAAATACTTTTGCTTTTAGCCTAGACTCGTGAGGGTTTGCTTATTCAAACGGCTCATCAGAATAATTTTCCTTATCTGATTCATTCAACGTACCATTAAGATTTGAAGTGCTCGCTTCCGCAAAATCCTCGCATCGGCAAACATACCCGAAGCACTACAAAAACGAGGAAGCCGCACCAAAATCCTAATGGCGTTGTTATACTGAACTCTGAGCGCATTGTAGGCCCGCTGCGTGTAGTTAGTCCATAAGGCGCTGGTGTAAAACATTGTAGACCTTGTAGGTCTACAATGTTTTCACACTAACAAAATACATATAAAACAATCTACAAAAAGATACATAAATTAATAAAAATAAAAAGCAGTTTTTTTTATTTAAGATGGGTTTGCTCTTGACTCTAATCTTGGTCAGTGGTGACAGAGACAGAGTCGACGGTGGAGGGAGCTTACCCAGAAGAAGCCTGTTGACTCTTACTTTGAAGAGATTAGGGTTGTACATGCGTTCGGAAACACAGACGCAGGTAGAGAGTTTCATTCTTTTGCTGTGCGCATTACAAAAGACATTGGGAAACGCTTAGTGCGGATTGGCTAACCAAACCAAACCAAACCAAAACCAAATACTATCTAAACCAAATGACATGCTTTATAACTCTTTATTAATGGTTGTACCATTAATAAAGAGTTAAAATTAGAATTGTAAGTAGGTATATAATGTCAAATAATGAGGTAAGTAAGTAGGTATGTATAAAATAAATAAACATCGTAACTTGGGAGCAGTCAATAGACATTTACATAGTTATGCCGTTAATGAGGTATCAGGGAAGCCACATGTGCAGAAGTAATTATTGCCAAACTTCCTTGTCTTCCACGTAGTCTTTAATCTTAAAATATGCTTTTTTATTAGGATACGTTTGATGTGAATTTTGAACTTCCCATCGCTAAGTTCTGTAACTGACATTGGGAACTTGTTATAAAAGCGGATACTGCTTATAATAAATGACTTGATAGTTTTACTTAATATAAATTTTGGGTAGGTATCGCAATTTCATTTTTAGAGTTATTGAAAAACTGTTATTGTAATCACTTCTTATTTTGAAAAGACCTAAGTTTTTCTCAAACTTTCAAAATACTTTCTTAAATATAAAGAGACAGCAGACTTAGTAGGTATATCAATTTCTTTGAATTTGTTTCTATGAGACTCGCGAGGATCCATTTTATAGATCGCGCGGATTGCCCCACTTTTGTAAAATGAAAATTTTATCTACGTCAGCTGCCGATCCCCATAGCAGAACGCCATAAGACATAATATTGTGGAAATAAGCAAAGTATACTAGCTGTGGCTTAATCCGTCAACTGCCTTTTTTTTGGTTACTGCTTATGCAGCTAAACTTAATCTACCTTTTTATTTTTAAAGTTTACTTTGTACCTATCTCTTCCCTACTGAACAAAAATTATGACATGTTTGAGGTTGGTGGTCTATTGGTAATAATTGTTGCTACGTCACTATGTGTAGCGACAGTTCCTGGGGCCCATTATTGAGTGTGCAAGTTACCCCTGCCATTTTATCCGTGTACCTAAGGAATATATATATTCATACACGAAATATCTGAAGGGGTCATTGTTATCATCATTATGAACAACTTTTACTATGGGACCAAACATGATTCCGCGAAAAAAAAAACAGCTGTTCCCTACATTCTGACGAGTTATGCGAACATAAATGTAGGGAACAGCTGATTTTTTTGCGTTTTCTGGTTTGGTCCCATATTTATGATATCCCATAGCTGTTCAAAGGGGGAACGCTGCCAGTATATTCGGAACCTTGCCTAAAGGGACTCCTTTTAATAATATATTTTAGTTGTTATATGAATATTATTTGTCTACAAAATATTTATCAGACAGGGGCCATCGTCCTCGGTAACCAGTCCACTTTAGCCACCCAAACCCATAGTCCAATACCTTTTTTTTCTCATATCCTGCAATTAAATAGTCCTGCACCAATCGGGGGTTGTCCTTGGGAGCACTTGCACGGTGCATACTGGGATATCCGACGGTTGGTGCTGCATTTGATTAAAATTGTCTAAGGGGCCTCTGCGGTTTGGCTTTAGATCCAAGGGACCGGAACCAGATGGTCCCGAGATATGTAAAAATATAATAATAATAATGCATTTATTTCAGGCGACGTAGGCCCATACATATAGAGAAATACCTTAACCTAAACATACATATCTTAATTACAAAAACAAACTATTGTGTACGAAGTGATGACTGTGTCGGTGTCGTGTTGCGCTGCGTGGTGTCACGTTACCTTTTACGAACACGTCAGTACGCCACACTTTTCGGCCAAAATTCTTCCTTCATGAAGGTTTCTAGGTACTGAGTTAGAACCCGCACCACGAACGACTTGAAGCTTATGTTGTGGTGCGACTCCAACTTCTCTACTCTCAAGGTCCACTTGATCTTGATTCTGATGTATTCCACGATGTCTTCAGCCATCGTGGACTGATGCAGATAGGAATCGTACAGCTGCGTAGAAGGTGTAGCAGGACGCAGCGACATATTTGTTCCCGCCAGAGCAGTACCGCGTCGATCGATTACCTGAAAGACCTCCGTGTTCACCTGCCCTGTGTTCGGGACTGGGACCAAGATGCTGGAAGCTAGTCCATAGGTCCATAGTGGCTCTTAGATGCCCCCTCCGTTGACTTTGCACTTTTGGCAAAAACTTTTTTCTTTTGCTGCTCCTTTTGTTGTATAGGGGGCTGTTCAACGGCTGCTGAATAAGCGCGGCGAGGTACACACGTGCTTACTTGTGACGTCTCCTCTACGGAGGTAAAGGGTATCGGTGGAGCACGGCAATGCATCGCTTGCAGTGACAGCGGTCGGTGACGAGTCCAATTTCGCTGACTCGCAACTGGACAGCGATGCGTTGTTTTGCACCACGACCTTAGATGCGAACTCAGGTGACCTACATACATACCGCAACAGTATTGCGTAAGTCAACCATTTCGGCACGCAACTCACTGATGGTGTTTTGAGACGCATCCAGCTTGAACTTCATTTCGGCCAGGCTTGCCTTCAGAGTAACCATATTCTTCAGCAGCCTAGTGACGTCGACGTGGTTAAAAGTCAACGGGGGGCAGCTTTTGGAGCTCCTTTACTGCAAAGGATGGCACGTCGTCGGGGTCAGTCTCCTTAAACACCTGAAATATGCCTTGGTGACTGCTCTCGCCCTTTTCGTTCCTCCTACATGTTGTCTTTGCAATGCGTGTCTCGTCTTCGGTGTAGCTCGAGGTGTAGATCATTAGGCTAACTTTTTCCGTGACGTCAAGTTGATGTTGCAGGAACGCCAGGAGTTCGTTGACTATGAGTTTTTCGAAACCCATTACGGTGATGGCTAATGCGACGTTAAGCGGAAATTAAATAATTCGTAGCGAAGAGTGATGCGCGGCCATTTCGGGCTATTGAGGACCTGTTGCACGCACCTGGCAAATTATTTTTTTCGACATTAAACATCATCCTATCCGGTTTTAACCAGGTTTCACAAAAACATAAGATATCCATAATATGATATTTATCTATTAACATTTCCAAGTCCAGGATTTTGCCAGAGAACCGATTTATATATTCGTGATATAGTAAAATATTCTAATTATGTTTCTGTTTTATCAGAATTAACCACTATACCGTTAAGGTGTACTTATAGCATATTCTAACTATTAGTATTATTATGGCAATATTCCTGCAACACCAATACATGGCAATCTATAATATCGTCCATATTCAATAGTGGACAATAACGACTAGTATGATAATAATTATGATTACAATATTATTATTGTGTCCAGACATCCATTATTTTTCAATGTACATAAAGCCGCTGTGTCCCGCCATTACTCCTGCTGGGCAATAATAAGTAGGTACCTATATTTTGACAGTCGCAGACCGCAGTAAACCAGAACTCGGCGGCGGCATATAAAACCACAGGCCGCTGAATTAGAGGGCAAAACCAGTCAGCGCTCGCAGCCGCTTACGGATGAAATTTATATTTTTTTTGTTTGTATATATTATATAGTTTTAGTATATATTTTATAGCATTTTGTTATATATATTTAGTTACTACTTTAAGCACATAAATGCACGGAGACGGAATTAATGCCATAGTTATTTTCTACCAGTCCTCCTTTGGGTGATGCAAAGACAAACAGTGGTAGATGCAATACTTAACGAATTGTGGAATAAATTTTTCCTTAAATATAGGGATTCACATATACCTATTAAAAACTATAATATATAGTCAGTTAGTCAAAAGACTGTTTCTATTATGGCACATTAGACCGTGTCAGTGGAAACAAACCAGTCAAAGCTAGCCTCTTGCATTGAAACTCCGTACGTACCTACTATGGTATACCAACTCAAGGAATGAAGAAAGAAAGAAAATCAAGAAAAATCTTTTATTTGGGAACGCACAGGAAATACAAATAATAATAATAATAAAACATAATAAAAAAATGAGCATTTAAATCTAACAAAATGATGAAAACCATAAAAAAAAAGAATAAAGAGGAGACCTGTGCGAGACCAAAAAGGCTCCTATGACTCCTATCTCAGCTTGATGCTGCGATATTTGAAAAACAAACAAATACCGCAGCGCTGGTATTCTCATAGGGCCCGTTGTGATGCCACGGACACACCTACGGGCATAAAATAAATCCCACTAGAGGACATAATTTCTTATAAAATACTAATAAATAGAATAAACAATAACATCTAATAAGAATACCAAAGTAAATGAAAACCAGATTACTCAAAACGGAAAAATAAATTTAATGAAGGTAAATTTAATAGATCAACCATTTTTCAGGTTATCTAAAGATATTATAGATTGCTGATTGCTAATTTAATTGTATAATTTATAAATATTGTGGCATTGATTTTACATTCTGTAATTACTTAAAACTCACACACAACATTATTACTCGTTAAAATTATTAAGTAATCTTTTTTACTGTATAGTTATTTTACTTCACATTCGTTGTGAAACCTTTTAAAAGAGTAACGTTGCAGTTTTTTGCCCATTCTTCTCCATACGACATGCTTTTGGGAAGGGGCGACTAGAATCAAGTGCCTGTTATTTAAAATAAATGATTTTACTTTGACTTCAGTTTTACCACCGACGACCCAAAACAGCACGTTGCACGCGGTCTGCATGCCCAGGAAGCGTGGTCAGCGCGTCATCGGCAAGTTGAGAGGCTGCGCGGTGGTGGCGACACGGCTCGGCCCGATGACCACTCGCTTCAACGGACTCTACCGCGACGGACGATACTCCGCTCTTAATTATTATTTACTGTTTGTCCGGTAAAGTGTTAATTTAATCGGCAATACAGCAAGCCTATAAATATACAGTCCACTTTTATTTATCCCAAAACAGAGAAATCATTGTGTTATTTTTAATAATGATGTCTGTTTGTTCAGAAAGAGCCGGTTAGCGATAACATGGCACTAACAGAAAGGCATATTATATTGTTACGTATAGCAGACGAGTCCAGCAGTGGAGACCGTGTAGCGCAGTGTGTGGCGCCCTCCAGCTAGATGGACCGACGACCTTAAAAAGGAGGCTGGGATAGTCAGGATGCGGAAGGCCAGCCTGGAAGAGGCCTATGTCCAGCAGTGGCAGCAGCAGATTAATAGATAGATAGACAGACAGTTAAACGAACAGGGTTAAGTACAATTATTATTTCACTTTCTTAGTTTTATTTCGAAGATTGAAAGCTCAAATAAAACTATTAGGTTACATATGTATTGGCGAAAAGCCAGCAGTCTTATGGAATATGTACGCACGGCTACAGATCAAGCTATGCCTTTCCAGTATAAGCTGATCTCGCATTGTGTAGGATTTCCTTGCAATGAGAGGTCAGTGTAAACTGGATTGTGTAGCTTGATGTGTAGCCGTGTGTACAGGAGCATCCGAAGTAGGTAACGCATCTATTATTATGATCGTCTAAAGTGTTAGACAAACATATTAATAGATCTAGATCAGTGGATCTAGTTTCTTATTGTGTGTTAGCTAAAAAAATCCGTATCATAGACTGTGTATAACATTAATTGTGTAGGTACTAACACACAGTGTGAATTGTATAAAAATGTTTTATCTTTTTTTCAATAATAACTCTTTTTTAATACTCTAGATTTTAGTTGTCTCGCATTTTTATTAATGGCTTCAACGTATCATCTCATCATCCACAACTTTGTTTAACCGACTGCTGTAACACAGTATTTGCATACTTACTTAGCCTCTTTTGTGCAATGCTTCCCTGGTCTATGCAAGTCACATCCTGCAGCCCAAGACTACAGTATTAGGCTGTTTTTATTTTTATTACTAATTACCAACGATCTAGTGCTTGGCTGAAAAAAAATAGTAATTTTATTTAAATTTAATAAAATAATCACGAAAAACCACTAGAAATGCCAAGTTGCCAGCCCGCGCGGGATGAACGCACTTAAGGACACCATTTTAGAAGTTTGTCAACAAGGTCAGATCATTCAATCTGCCTAGCCTTCTCCCAACTATGTTGGGGTCGGCTTCCAGTCTAACCAGATGCAGCTGGATACCAAAGTCACATCTTAAGCAAAATATTGGGTAAGATAAGATATTAGGTACTGCAAGGGACTTTAAACAAAGCGCAAGTTACGCATGGTACGGAACCATTGTAACTAACCTCCTACACGAACTTGACCCGCTTATGAATAACTTAATGAGTAATGATAACCTAATGAGTGTGTGTATTTGTGTTATCAACGATTAAAAGAAATTTCCAGACGTTTTGAAGAACAAGAACATTAACAGACTTTATAGAATAGAATAGAATAGGTCTTTATTTGCTTAGAATGTAGGTACACAAAAATATGTTGTTAAATTATATAATAGTATCCATGTATATTCAGCCTTAATATAGCATGCAAATATAATTTAAAGTACAGGTTAATAAAGATATTACAAAAAAATATCATTTAGGAAATCCTGCACAGAATAATAACATTTATCTACAAGTAAATTCTATGATTGTGTGTGTGTGAGTGTGTGTGAGGGGATTCACCAAAACAGAGACTCCACGAAACATAAGTAATGTAGGATCTCATTAATGTTGACTGTTCCAAAGATGGCAATTTTTTTTTGTATTTGGTTTAGTGGAGCACTATGATTTAAGTACTTTGAATTATGTTCATAGATTAATTAATGTGCCAGCTACATTATCATTTTTTAATGGTACCCATTCAATATGTAGTTTTTTTTTCATTTGGAATTAGGTAAATATAAAATTTTGGGTAAATATATATTTAAAAAAAAACCCCTTAAAATTCAATTATCTCGAAAACTATTGAATTTCGGCCATACATATGGTGGGTTCAATTTGTTGCATTTTGGCCCCACTGTCAGCTCCTGTCAGATATACGTCGATTTACTAGTAGCCCTGTATACATTATAATAATAAAATAGTAAAGAATAATTTTTAAACGTTTGTATGGATGTATGTTCCGGATTGGCACAAAACCGCTGAACAGATTTGGATAAAACTTGGCACACAGATAGTTTAAAACATAGGGTACTTTTAATCTCGGTAGTACGTTCCCGTGGGCAATTTTTCGACATCCACGAGGGCGAAGACGCGTGTAAAAGTTAGTGTTAAATAATATTGAACAAGGCAAAAGCAGTTTTTTTTCTTTTCTATCTGGAATTTATAATGTTGTCATTGCTTAAATCTTCAAATTTAGATGGATTGATTCTGTACTCCGGACATAAGTTTGAGACTAAATGAACCGAGACGGACCCAAACTGTTTCTTCCATTCAGTTCATTCTTTTCATTCCAGTAGGCTATGTTCCAAAGTAAGTAAGTACACCATCTTGAAATAGATTTGTGTTTGTAACCTCGAACCAGGGTCTGATTTTGTTGGAACAACTTTTATCCGCATACATATTGACTTCTAATTTACACAGCTTGTGATTTGCATTAGTTATAAACTAACTTTACTTAACTAAACTTAACTAACGTTGCTTAAAGTTAAGAGCCGTTTAAACTTCAAATATGTATGGAAAAGGGTCAGCAATGAGGTCCTTATAGTGTTTAGACAAGTACATGCTCGATTTAATGAAACTAGTGACACCCACACAAGAACGTATTTATCTAACCGATTTACCTAAATAAAACACCATGCTTTTTTGGAAGAAAAATTACCAGCTTAGACTGGTTTTTCTTAAACGTTAACTTAGTTGAGTCCGTGCCTCGGAAAGCACGTTAAGCCGTTGGCCCCGGGCTTTTTTTTTTTGAGGATGTGAAATCATCAAATGACCCCTCCCGCTCTGGGTGGAGCGGAAGGGAGTGTCAGACTCTTACTGACTAAAACCCACTGTTCCTTCCTTGGCCCTTTATGTTCCGGGTCAGCGGTACCCCTTTCGGATGATCCCGCTTTCCCGGCAGACTTGGGCCCTAGTGGGCCCCCTCTCCGATGCTGACATCTCTTTGAGGCGCGCGTGGAACGCGTACGCGCCGTCCAGCACGGGCCTGGCCCTGATCGGACGGTGAGCTACCCATTACTCACCGCCCGCAGGCCCGCGCCTACGGTGGCCGGGAGTCGTCACGCGGCTCCCGACGCCCGGAGCGTCTACCGCGGCGGCTTGGACGGGAGACTCTCTCCCTCTCCCGTCCCGCCACCTCCTTCGCTAGCATGACTGCTTCGCAGAAGGAGGCGACTGCCTCCCACTCCCCCTCGCCCCAGACCATGGCTTGAACCAGGGCCGGGCGTGAGAGGTCGCTGCCGCTGCCGATCGCCTCTACGAGGACACGGCGGTGCTCCGCCCATGCAGGGCAGGCCCCCACCGTATGCTCCACCGTGTCCTCGGGGCGATCATCGCAGTGGTGACACCCGGGCGTTTCCTCCCGCCTGATGATGTGGTCCCGGCCTCAGATCATATTATATGATCTGAGGTCCCGGCTGTCATTAGTAGTTCTTTGACAGTCGTTACGGGTAGTCAGAAGCCCAAAAGTCTGACAACCAGTCTCACCAAGGGGTATCGTGTTACCCAGTAACTGGGTTATGGAGGTCAGATAGGCAGTCGCTCTATGTAAAATACTGGTATTTAGCTGCATCCGGTTAGACTGGAAGCCGACCCCAACATAGAACTTTGGAAAAGGCTAGGCAGACTGATTGAAGTTGAAACAATAGTGTGTTGAGTAGACATAAAGCAATAGGGTCATTATAAAATATGTATAGGGGATTTATAAAATATGTATAGGGGATTTATGAAATATGTATAGGGGGTTTATAAAATATATATAGGGGATTTATGAAATATGTACTTATATAGGGTTTACAAAATATGTGTAGGAGATTTATAAAATATGTATAGGGGATTTATGAAATATGTATAGGGGGTTTATAAAATATATATAGGGGATTTATGAAATATGTACTTATATAGGGTTTACAAAATATGTGTAGGAGATTTATAAAATACGTATAGGGGATTTATCGAAACTAAATAACCAAGTTTCGATTTACCAAGCGGCTCTCATTTGTTTTGAAATCGATTCATAAATTGTCACTTTCTATATTGATATAAAATTAAGTTAGTGGTTTATAAAATGATAACTGCTATTTTGAATTGTCCGTATATTCAAAAAGCAATTGTCATTCTTTGACAGTTGTATGAAGGTCTCTAAAACGGAAAATTGGCGTAGTGTGTCAATTCATTAAACATTTATTTTCATGACCGTAGGTACTTACAGCATTGTTATTATTGAAATAGCTGCTGACTGCTGCTTTGCCCGCGTGGATGTCGGAAATTATCCCACGGGAACGTGTTTTCGAGACAGAAAATCTATGTTTCCCTTTATAGCAACAGCTATCTGCCAGTGAAAGTCCAGTCAAAATCTGTCCAGCAGTTTCGGAGATTATCCGGAACAAACAGACAAACAAAATTAATAAAATATATATATTTTGTTTTAAGTAGGTACCGTATATACTTTCATATCCATTTAGTAAAAAGCTGTTATTTTGACATGAAAAACATACAAGTAAATTTTATTTACTAGTATAGGTATTATAGATTTAGTGCTTCTTAAGTTTCCATTTAACACAAAACGATTTGTTTTTTTTATATCTTAAACACAAGTGACTATGACAGACGGGCAAAAACGGAAGTACCTAATTCCATCAGTCCTTTTAAAATAATTAAAAGTTTTTTTAGATGAAACTTTGAACAGGTGAAGTTACACTAACATTATCTACATGGGTCTAATAAGTGTGTAAGTATCAAAATCAAAAGTCATGTATTAAAACTAGACTGAGAATCAGCATTTTTTGAACGTCAAAATTACATAAGACAGTCCCGCAAAACGCCCACCCTTCACCACTTCCTAGTTCTTTAGCTGGGAAGAAGAAGTGGCGCAACAAACTCCCCAGCAGCACTGCTGTCTGTTCAGTTAGAAGAACTGGATTCTATACAGTAGTAAGTAATTAACATTACGAAACACAAAATATTAAGAGCGTTTATACCTTATGAGTGGCAACGTCGCAATTTAGTGTCTATTTCGTGGTTTTAAATTTTTATCGTTTAATCGGAGCTATATTTTAAAAATCTGTTTAATTAACTTTTTAGAATTATGTGAAAACTGTGTAAAAGGTAAGAAATCGTTGCGTTTACAGTTCTATTTATATGCAAATAATACATTGGAAACTTGCAGGGCGTTATTTTCATTGTAAAATAACTGTAAGCATTACGGTTACTTACTTTTTAAACACTTTCACGTAATTCTAAAAAGTTATTTTTTTTTAAATATAGCTCCGATTAAATGATAAAAATTGAAAACCACGAAATATGACACTAAATCGCGACGTTGCCACTCATAAGGTATAAACGCTCTTAAGTTAAATTAGTTGCCATATGTTCGCTAGCACACGCCAGTAAAAAAAATCTATACTCAAGCAGAAATAAATATTAAAAACGTAAAAATAACTTAATACCTAAATAAAAGCCTATAGGCATAAAGGGCGTGCCCGTTTACATATTCAATGCTGCATTATGTTTATATAGCTGTAACTTTAAGTCACAAAAATGATAAACTGTGACCTTCGAAGTAAAATAAATAAACAATTAATTTCTGATAACAATAACAAAACCATGGTCAGCAAGACGACCTGTCACCACAAGCAGCACCCGTTCATGTGTATAACGCAACCGTCAGCCATAACGCCCATCGCCATATTTGAGGGAAGGCGGCAACCCGACACCCGACGCTACCGCAAGCAGTGACATCTGAGGCAGCATGACGAACATGAGGCTGGTAGCTCAAAAGAATAATATGATCAATTGTCGAAGTCAATAGCTAACTACATATTGCAATAAAACTCAAAAAAAACATTGAAATGAGTAGTAGACCATGTCAATATAATAAATGAAAATATAGCCAACTAAACTAAATTGACTAATATAGACAATATATATATATATATAAACAATTATATGAACTCATATAACTTCTCAGTAGGTAAGCTAATTCTGGAGAAAGAACATAAACATTGTCTTGAGTTAATCACAGCAACATAATTCTTATCGTTTAAGTAATCCTTGATAGAATAGTATGCCTTTGAACAAAGGTGGGATTTTACTTTAGCTTTAAACGCATTAAAAGGCAAATCTAACAAAGAAGAGGGAAGCTTGTTATAAAAGTTAATACCAAGCCCAACAAATGAGTTATGAACCTTATGAAGCCGGTGAAAGGAATCACGTAATTAGTCCTTAATCCTAGTGTTAATATTAGGGGTTATAGTATGAAATTGCCGATTTGTACTGAAAAATTGAAATTCGTTTTTTTTTTTTTAATTTAACATATTTATTTAATCAAAATAATTACCATTATTATCTATACATTGCTGCCATCTAATAGGAAGGTCATTTATGCCTTTGCGATAAAACTCTCGTGATCTAGATTCGACACATTGTGTGAAAGCATTTTGTACTGCCTCCTGAGAAGAAAACTTTTTATCACGTAGAAAATTGTCTAAATCACGAAAAAAAATGGTAGTCCGTTGGAGCAAGGTCTGGCGAATACGGAGGGTGACGAATGGTTTCTAATTGCAGTTCCTGTAGAGTTAAAACGGTTTCTCGTGCTGTATGAGGTCTCGCGTTATCACGGAGCAATAATGGTGAAGATCGATTCATGAGTCGGGGCTGTTTCACTGCTAGTTTTGCTATCATTGTTCGGAGTTCGGCACAGTAGACATCTGCCGTTATTGCTTGACCAGATCGGAGAAAGCTATAGTGAATAACACCATGCTGAGACCACCAAACAGTTACCATTACCTTTTTATTGGTAAGCTTTGTTTTAGGACACTGTTGCGGCGTTTGACCTGGGGTCAGCCATTGCATTTTTCGCTTATGGTTATCGTAAAGAATCCACTTTTCATCACATGTCACAATTCGATCCAATATTCCTTCATTTCTGTATCGCTTCAACAAGGCAACACAAGTTTCAACACGCGTTTCTTTCTGCAGATCAGTACAATCATGAGGCACCCATTTCTCATATTTTTTTTATTTTATTGATTTGACGCAAATGAGTCAATATTGTTGGTAAGGTAACGTTAAACCCAGGGTTGCGGGAAAGTCCGAGAGGAAAACCGTGGCCCCTGGCACAGGCAACTGAAGGAACACGGGTGGGGGTTTTAGTCAGTAAGAGTCTGACACGCCCTCCCGCTCTGCCCAGAGCGGGAGAAGTTATTTGATGATTTTTGTTTCTGTGACCTTCAAAAAAAAAGGTAATGTTAAACTATGCCGCTAATTCTTGGGTAGTTTGGCTCGGATCGGCTTCCACCATCTCTTTCAATTCATTGTTATTCACCTGTGTGTCTTCCACGTAGTTCGTTCTTCAAATCAAAGTTTCCTTCACGAAAGCGTTTAAACCAAAATCGCACGGTGCGTTCATTAGCAGTCTCCTCTCCAAACGCAACATTGATAATATTGCGAGCTGTTTTTGCCGCGTTAGTTCCGCGTCGGAACTCGTATTCAAAAATAACTCGAATTTTCGAAGTATCCATCTTTCTTGTCTTAGATGAATAAAAAAAAACAACTGAAAGTCGATAATCGAATGTTGCACATTTTTTAAAAGAAGAACTTCATAGGTACCTACCATTTGAAAAAAGATTCACTCAAAAAATATCAAACCATGAAGGTTCTATGTCAATTCGAATTACTTAATATAATAAAACGGCAATTTCATACTTTAACCCCTATTATTATGAATACCATTGTTTTTCGTGTATAAGTATATATTTTGCCTAATATAATTAAGATGTTGGTGAAGATGAATCGTGATGCCACAGTGCGAATACGAATATCTTTTAAAAAGTCTCACAGAATAACTCTAGCTCCTAGCTGGTAAATTGGTCGAACAGCTCGTTTTTGATCTACTTCTACAAGGCAAGGCTCTAGGGAATCCTGCTACATAATTCAGCGGCTGTATATAGTGCAGTTGCAATAAACGGAGCACTTGTTGATCAAGTAGCAAACAGCTAAGTGCTCTAGGGACATGCTTCGATATTGAAGTTAGTAACTGTGATTGCCTGTAATTACGACGCGGTAGCTCGGCGGTATGTCGCTGTTGCAGGGTAGATAAATGTTTTTGTTAAAAGACTGGGTATTTAGGAAAATGTTGTTAAACACCCGTTTATGGTTTAAACACGTGTTTAAAATTTAACCATCTGTTGGTGAACTCGGGTCTAAGTCCCAATTACAGAGGTAAACATCGAAAAAATCTAACAAATACTTTAAAGGTTTTAAGCGGAGGTATTTCAATACAAAATGGTCGGGACCTCGTGGTAATTATCAGCAATAGAGGTTTCTCACATATCCAGGGCCCGCTTAACCAGGTTACATTGTATAATAAAAAAAGCTTTAAATTTTCCAACTGTATTTAAAATGGCTCTTATCGTAAATAATTATTTTTCAGTTGTTTTTTATCCTGAAATAATAGATAAACTAAGTATGACACGGTTGGCGCAGTGGTTAAGCGAAGTGGGGTGGTTTTTAGTCAGTAAGAGTCTGACAGACCCCAGCGCCCGCCCCAGGGCGGAGGACATCCATGAGGATTTTCCACACAGGAAACAAAAAAATTTTAAAAAAATGTGGTTAAGCGATTGACTGCTGCGTTACGTGTCGCGGGTTCGATCCCCGCACGGAACAAATATTTGTATGACCTGCAAGTAGTTGTTCCGGGTCTGGCTGTTTGTGTATGTGAGTTTAAATGTTAGTAAGCGCACCCACGATACAGGAGAAATTCCTAGTGTGCGGCAACGATTTTGAAAAAATATATGTATATATATATAGCTAGTCAATTAAATTATTTAAAAATCAGATTTTTTGCCACAGTAACAGTAAAGTTCTGTGGACGATTTATTAGAAAGAGGGATTGTTATGGAAAAATATTTAAATAAAATGAGGTAAAATTAATTTAGCAGCTTTTATACTAGCCTGTATTCGTCGTTTTGGCAAATAATGTAGAAATATATTCCATTCAAATAAGGTTTTTTTTTTTATTGAACTCGTTTGAAATTGTCTTGATGGCCCAGTGGTTAACAAATCAAACGTTTATTTCCCAGAAATACATTGTTTTGCTGAAGGTAAGCTAAGTAAGCATAAGCGAAGTGTCTTATAACCTAAGTGTCATTGTATTCTGCCTGCAAGCAAGCGTGCAAATTTTTATTGAGTTTAAATACATTCTCATTATATTACTATTATTCTTCTATACAATTACCATGCGTTTATTTACAATTAAATTTTTCAATTTCTATTGATACTATTATTATTATTAAGTATACAAATTTGAAATTTTTATGTTTCATAAATTCCTTAATATTATAAAAACAACACTTTTTTGACTGACCGGTTGGCGCAGTTGGTAGCGATCCTGCCTTCTGAGCCGCTGGTCCCGGGTTCGATCCCCGGACAAGTCAAACATTTGTGTGCATGAACATGTCTGTTTGACCTGTGTCTGGGTGTGTATATGTATATAAGTATGTATATCAGTCATCAGGTTACCGTAGTACAGGCTCCGCCTAGTTCGGGACCTGAAGACCTTGTGTGGATGTTGTCTCATATTATTATATTTATTTATTTATTTATTTAACCATTTATGTACACATGTGTTTATTATTATTTAGTAACCATTCTGTCAATTTTGTCTTGAACACATTACCCTGTAATAGTTTTAATTCGTTTAGTAAGTTATTATTATCAAAAACACACATATTAAACACATTTTTCTTATTCTCTTTATGACAGGGTGGTTGATACAGTAGGTTAAGCGAGGGCGCGGGGCGAGGGACCGATGCAGCGGCACATGGAGCTGCGTCGGTCTCAGCTTCGCGAGGTCCTGGTGGCGGAATGGCGGGACAGGCTTTCTCGGCCTACCTCGCCTCGTCACCATCGAGGCGGTCCGGCCGGTGCTCGAGCGCTGGCTCGGGAGGAGGCACGGCTCTCTGTCGTTTCGGGCGACGCAGATGCTCTCGGGGCATGGTTGCTTCGGGAAGTACCTGTGTCGCATAAACAGGGAGCCGGACGCCCGGTGTCACCACTGCGTCGACTGCCGAGAGGACACGGCGCGGCATACGCTGGCAGAGTGTGCCGCTTGGGAGGGGCCGCGCCGTGCCCTCATCTCAGAAGCAGGCAGTGACTTGTCGCTGCCGGCCGTAGTCGAGTCGATGGTCGGCAGCGACGAGTCCTGGGACGCGGTGGCTGCGGAAAGGGAGAGGGAGATCTCGTCCACTCACCCGGCCCGCAGAAGGCGCACCGGGCGTCGGCGGAGGGCGGACAACGCCCTCTTCCTGCCCCCCTAAATGGGTCCAGGGGCGACGGACTCGGGGACGTCCGTCGCCCCCCATACATCAGGACCCGAGGTGGCGGCGCGTAGTGTTCCACGCGCGCCCCTTTTAGACGTCGCGGGGGGAGTCAAACACCTCACTCCCCCCCCCCCAGACCCGAAGAGGCCCGCAGCAGCGGGCCGGCACCAGTCGGGGGTTGCGGAAGGATCGTACGTTCCCGCGACCCCCGGCGTAGGTGTGAGATGGAACATCGGGGTGGTTTTTAGTCAGTAAGAGTCTGACAGACCCCGCCGCCCGCCCCAGGGTGGCGGACATCCATTAGGATTTTCCACCCCGGAAACAAAAAAAAAAAAAGAAAAGAAAAAGTAGGTTGCGAGTCTTTGTCCTTTTTTGTTAGGACTTCACTACGTTGATTAAAGTAGAGCATGTGTTTTTTTGTAAAGATGCAAATATATTTTATATACATACAAGAAATTGGAAGAATTTTACATTTTTGAAATAGAGGTTTACAACTATCTAGGAACCAAGCCTTGTTAATAAATAAGCCGGATGCACTGTTTTTGAATTTTAAAACATCTGTCGGTATCGGTCGAGTTGCCTCACAGCTATGACACATGACCACGGTAAGCCGATAGTAATAGCCCAACACATAAATATTGTGTTATAACTTTTTGAACGCAAACACAAACCTATCAAGTTTCTGACAAATTGACTCTATGTGACTTTTCCAATTAATATGTTTGTCTACATTTTAAATTATCTACTTTTTTGTCTTTATACTGTCTAAAATTTTTAATTTTTTTTTATTTTTTTTTGTTGGTGTAAGAGTTAATCGATTAATTTTGTTTTCCTAATGTTTATGTTTAAATTGTTATTTTCCATCCAACTTACTATATCTGATAGGGTATTTTCGGTAACTGATTTAAACGCGTTTTTATCCTGACATTTGATAACAACTGTAACTTAGTATCATCTGCAAACAGAATACATTTCTGCATAGTAGCTTCCGGAAGATTGTTTATATAACGACTTATTTCCATTTTTGAGAAGTGGTTTCACGATAGACATTTTAAGCTGTTCAGGAAATACACCTAAGAATGACAACTTTATAATACACACATCAACACGGTCTAGGGATATTTTTAAAAAAGCGAATTACTATCAATGTGTTAATTATTTATATGACATGTATATATTTAAAAGATACGTTATTTAATATTCTACCATTTTTTAATAATGGTTAAGGTACTTCGATAAAAATTTCAGGAGTTTATGGAAAAAAAATGAAGCATAGACGGAAACCGTATATGAATTAACTTTTAATTTGTGAGTAAAACTGAAAAAAATAGAAAAATCATTTAATTTGTGTTTATAAACTTGAAGTTAGTAGTCTGAGAAAGCGCCCATGATGTTTATAACAAATCGTCAACGATTCGGCATGCTCAGAACAAGGTTGTCAATGTCTTGCTGCGGAATATTGTCCCATGTCCCTCTGAGGTGCGCAAAAAGTTGATCTTCTGTAGCCAGATTTTCGGGAACTTCCTTCAGAGCTCTTCTTTGCAGTATATCCCACGCATGCTCAATGGGATTTAGATCTGGCGATTGAGCAGGCCAGTCTTAGGCCCTAACATTGTGTGTATGTAACCAAGCTGCTACCGTTGTCGCCGTGTGTGCCCGGGCATTGTCGTGCATGAGCAGGAAATCTTGCCCCATTTGTGTTCTGTGGGGCAAGATTACGGGCCCCAGCACCTGTTGGACGTATCGTTCTGCCGTCATATTGCCCCGTACCCAAACGAGATCCGTCCGTCCTCCAAGACGAATTCCTGCCCAAACCATAATTGTTCCTCCTTGGTATGGGTGAACTTCCTGAGGGTTCTGAAGACGGCTCCATCGACCAGGAACTCGCCAAACACGCGTCCTTCGTGAATCTGGATGGAAGCCAAACCTGGATTCATCCGTGAATTCTAAAAATTCATTGGACCATTGCTCACGGCCCCAGTCCACGTGGTTCCGAACCCATTCTAATCGTCGTCCACGATTGCTTCTCCGTAAAGGTGGGATCCGGAGTGGTCTACGAGAGCGTTGATTGCTTTCATGCAGTCGCCTTCTTACAGTTTGGTCACTCACAAGCACTTGGTGTTCCACTCGCAGCCTTTGGACCAATTGAGTCGCCGTTGCATTTGGTTGAGCACGCGCAGTAATTTGCAAAAATCGGTCTTGTCTGGGGGTAGTGATGCAACTTGGCCCCCGGTGCCTCTCCGCTACTTCACCTGTGGCACGATAGCGTGTCCACAGTCTTGAAATTACATTTTGGTGGGTCCCTATGGCCTCAGCAACATTACGCTGAACAGACCCAGCTTCCAGCATTCCCACAGCTCGTAACATCTCCGCCCTCGTCAAATGTTGGCGTTGCATGGCTACAATACCTCAATTTTAACTTTATCTTTCGTTTAAATATGAAAAAAAAACTGTAACTAAACGTAATTCGTATTGTTTTCTAAATTTCGCACCAATGAAAATTCCCTCTCCTACACATCAAGACATTTTTATATGCCACCGAAACAAAAGAATTTTCAATAATTTGAATTTGGAATTAGTCTGAGATAAATTATAAACAAATCGGTGTATAAAAGATTCCAATGCGGCCAGTACTTTTCGAGTTATTTAATTGAGTATGAAATATCCCTAGACCGTGTTGATGTGTGTATATTATTATGCCAGTGGATGACATATCCAAAAAGCACAAGCTTTCAAAGTTTGTGTTGTGATATCATGATTGCTGACAATTGCGTGCACTGACTGGAAAGGTCCACTCAAACTGTGTGGTTCTTTACTCAAAAGACCATTTCAGATACCGATCTACATAGCTTTCATATCTGACCAATACTTTTGTCTGGACTTTAAAAGAGACTGTGACCTCTGAGTTTGTTTCGGCCTTTCTTCTCAAAGTGGTCAGATAGGAAACGCCGGCCTCATCTAGTTCAAGATATATTATATGTTTGACGTGTAAAAGTGTTTGTACAAACCTACTTACAGAAATAAAATCATTTATCCTCTTGTCCACTAGTTTTGCTATTGTTTAGAGACATTATGATTTTATACACTTCTACTGCATCTACCGGAGCTAGGAAAATAGTATTCAGATTTTTGTTTTTTTGATTAAGTATAATATCATTGAAATTTATAGGCTGATTGGATGTCATATCAATAAAGTACTCATTAAATATATTACAGATGTCTAAGGCGTCATTGTATGTCACAATATTAAGATTTATTTCGCCATTGTTATTTTTGTAGAGACTGTTATTAGATATAGTTGAGGAGATTGCATTCCAAGTAGCTTTACTTATTCTTTAATATATCTTTTATTCTTTAGCTCTTGTATACGCCTTGTATTGATAAGTTTATGTGCTCTCTGTGCACATCGCTTAAATATATTATGGTTATAAAGTTTGTAGTTTTTTTTTTTTATTTAAAATATAGATGATGTTTAGTTTTGCTAGATTTATTGATGCCTTTTGATATCCAGTTCTGTTTCGCTGGTTAACCTGTAACACCGAAAAACACAGATCATAGTTTAATTTAAATGGCTCATAAAAAATATTGAAGGCTTCCATTAGAGTACCCGAATCAAATGTTTCTGAAAATGAAAGAGAAGTCAAACTTCTCGAGGTTGTCTGAACAGTAATACAAGAACATAATTCAGTCCAACAAGATATTGTTTTTTGTTTGTTAGCCTATAAAGGTACCGTTTGTCCTGTTTCATGATCCGACAGGCCGAGGCGATTAATTTCTGACTGAACGTTTTTAATGTTACTGGCGATTTGGTCAATGCAAGAGTTTGCTCGAGCCGGTGATGCTTTAAGTGCTTCAAAATCATAATTATAAGAATCATAATAAGAAAAGAAGGCCACGCCTCTCGTACGAGGCAAGACGTACAAAAATATTGGCATGTCTATCTATGTTCCCTGATTATGCAATATGACTAGTCTTTCAACCCAAACTCTACTTATTCTTTACCGCTGCAGCATATTAGCGTCTTGCGTCGTGGAACTCCCAGAGTAAACACAACGCTGGACGCACAACCATAATTTGTCACACTTGACCCAAATAAATCTAGTTCACGAAACTGTCTTTTGTTGGCGTTTTTTGGATTTATTTGCAATAAAAGCACCTTTGGCTTTATTGTACTATGTTAAGTTTTTGGAAACAATATTAATTAAAGCCCGCTTGCACTACAAATCACATTTTGTCGTCTTAGAGTGAAAACCTCGGGAATGCATTTTTACTCAAACTTATTTTATTGCCTTTCTAGGAAGATAACCTCGCAACGCACGTCTTGATCTGACTAATTTGTTCGTTGATAAAAGCGGGTTAAATTTACATATTAATTAATAAAAAAACATAAAAGACGCCGTACAAAATTTTTACAGCACGCAGTTTTCTCTTCCTCCTGAAAAGTTACTTCTTTTATTACACTTACGAGGTTTTCACTCTAAGGCGTCGATTTATGCGTTTAGGGCAAATCGGATTTAAAAATTCGTTCTGTTTCTATCAATCGTTTGAAGATGATAGAGACATTGTGATGTTTTTAATATTTATAAAGAAACACGTTTAGTGATTTGTGGTGCAAGCGGGCCTAAGAGGTAGTTTTGGTTAAATTGTCGTAAATCTGCAATGAACGTCATTTCCAAAGTAGTAATACGTTTATGATGAAATATTCATGGTAAGCATGTGTCGATGATATATGATCGAAAACCATCTCAACTTCTAAAGATCTCAAGTACGTAATCTAAAATATACAATATAATCCACGTGCCCGAAAGCTCTCGAGCTTTTGTAAGGTGTAAATGAAATAAATTAGGAGGATACGAAGATTCCCACAAATACCTTCGTGGATTAAGGCTTGCTTCATAGAAGAATGTGGAATTTTGTGATGTAATACTGAAACAGTCTGAAATTAATTTTTTTATGATGGAACTTATAAAAGTTGATAGGTTTTTTTTTTTTTTTTAATTTAGCGTGTTATCCGACAGTTTTGTCACGTTAATTTATGTAAATAAGTTTATTTCTGTTTTGTTTCCTAACAAGCAAGTTTCTATTAAAATTAGCATCAAGTAGCGAACCAGTGAATTGCATGAAAATACAGAAATGAAAACAGCTAAGGAGGAGGTCGAACACAGAGCATAAGCATATAAAGATCGCATAAAAGCTCATACTAACACCCTAGAAATAGCATTATGTAAACCAACCAATGACTGAAGGCTCAAAAGACAACACATACTGGACCTTGTTCACCAGCAAAAAAACGAATACAACAAGAGCTTCCACACTGGAGGAACAGTTCTCGCCTGTAAAAAAACTACCTGCAATAAACTCCCACAACAACTGTTAATGGGGAACCGCTAAGGTAGCCCGCGAAACGGCACGGTTGGCGCAGTGGTTAAGCGATTGACTGCTGCGTTAGGTGTCGCGAGTTCGATCCCCGCACGGAACAAATATTTGTATGGCCTGCAAGTAGTTGTTCCGGGTCTGGCTGTTTGTGTATGTGAGTTTAAATGTTTGTAAACGCACCCACGATACAGGAGAAATTCCTAGTGTGGGGCAACGTTTAAAAAAAAAAAAGAAAGAAATAAAATTCAAATTTACTTTAGTTTTTTGTAATTTGCAGGTCAGTGTCTGGTTGTATGTGGATCAAAATATGATTCGCGGCCGTAACAAGTATGTATTAACAGAATTATAATCATAAGAATCATCAATACAACCCTCTAAGTTAAAACTGACCTCTAATGTTATGATTTCATGAAATAGTCATATTATAGGGCAATTCGAACTTAGAGGATTGTATTGCTTATTTTAATTCTGTTAATACATACTTGTTACGGCCGCATATTTTGATCAACATACAACCCAATACTGACCTGCAAATTGAAAAAAATGTAAGACAATTTGAATTTCGCGGGCTGGCTTGACGCTCCCCCTATAAGGGCTTGTCAAGCCGATCGCAAGCTGTATATTAATATATTTTGTTATTTTTTTAAAGTAGTTATAGATAGCCTTTGAAAAGACGTAGGCCCAGAGATAGATTACTAGGTACTACATATTTACTTTTCCACTTTCACAGTTCATAGTCTAGTAATCTAAATATCCTAGATATACCTGCATATCACGATCGCGTCGCATCTCCAATTTGCCGCTATTTTGGATGACAGTCCGTGATCTACTTATGCGGTATCTGAAGTCAAAGCCGACCTTGATTTTTAATCAAGGTTGAAATAAATTTGAAGAGTCCTCCATACATGGAAATTGGAAAATGGGAAGATTTTCTTCATTTGAGCCCCTTAAGTTATAAGTTGAGCTACACGATAACTGACAAATGCTTACAGTGACTGGATAGGTCCACTAAAATCTGTGTGGTTCTTTTCTCAAAATACCATTTCAGACACTAATCTATATGGTCCTCACATGATCTGACCAAGATTATGTCTGGACTTCAAAAGAGACTGACGTTCGACTTACGACTGACCCTCAGTTTGTTACGCCATTTCTTCTCAGGGGGTGGTCAGAAAGGAAATAATGACTCCATCTAGCATATTTTTTTTTTTAATATTCAAGAAAACACGATTGCTCACTGTGAAAGTAAGTTTTATTGAAGTACTTACTAGCTGATTCGACAGACGTCGTCCTCTCAAAATGTCAATGTAGTCTTGAGTTCATACAAAAATCCCATAGAAAAAAACACTTTTCGTTTTTACAGAATTTCCCAATTTTCCGGGCAACTTTAATTTTTTTTCTTTCCTTAAAAGCCTTATAACACGTGTAGGAGTGATTCCGATACCCTATTTACAGAATATACAATTTAATTTAATTTTAAGATATTTTTATGTCGGGTAGTTTAACGTAGCCATATTAAAATAAATATCTTTCTTCTGCCCCTAACTCAATTTATTTGGGGTCGGCGCAGCACGTTTTTTTCCATTAGGGCCTGCACCCACTGGTGGCACGGCACGGCAAGAGATTTATATGCGAAGAATAGAAATGTAACTTAATAGTATAAAAATAAAATTGACATTTTAACGGCAAAGATGCCGCGGTATAATTAGGCAAGCCACGACATCCTAAGGTATCATCATTGAAATTTCAATTTTATTGTCATACTTATAATTACGTAGTAACTATTATGTGGATTGTTTCTGACTTTCTGACTGTGATTGATGAATTTTATAAACCGTCATAAATCTCTCAATTTTTTTTCGTTACAATTTCATCTTTACAAAAGTTATTTGATTCAATGAGACGCACGACGACCACTATTATTATTTATACGAATGTCTTGGACAATTATAATGAAATTTTATGATCCAATAGTAATCGCATAGATATTTACATGGTCGGTAAAGGTATGTGCTCAGACTGCCTCATGAGTCATATATTATGGACTGGTTGATATGCGACTACTTTCATGAAAGCATTGAATAACTACTTCAATAAAACATTACGAATAACCTAAACAACATTGAAAATCCGGAACATGATAAATGTTAAGACAGGGAAATTAATTGTATAGCAAATTGACTACCAACTTAAATCGTCCGTATATCCAAAATACAATAACTATCATTCTTTGACATTTACATCAAATAGCTATACGTGGCAAATTGTCGGTGTGTTTCAATTTGCTTAACAGTTAATTTACCTGACTGTACTAGTATATGTTCAGATTCTCGTTTACACTGGTAGTCATTACGAATTGGTTTAAGACTTCCAGTTTATTATCCGAAGTATTCAATTCGACACACAGCTACTAAGGTACATGTTTGTTTTTTTTTCAAACCAATAATTGCTATTTCTGTCTCAAAACTCACGCCATTTCGTATGTATCGATTTCCGACATCGTCAAATTATATTTCCTTCACTTTTCTACCTATTGCGCCACAGCCAGCAATCGACCAACTCCTTCAAACAAGTATTCGTTTGGGACCGACTTCCCACAAGGGTCAAGAGCGCCATAGTTCAAACATTAACCCGTATTGGTTTCGCTACAAGCTATTTATTGGTTGGGGACTCCGCACGTAATTGACCTCAATTTTAAATCGTCTCCAACGAAATAGACGTAGAATAAGAAGGATCAGAAGGCTCGGTACTGTCAAAATAACATAAAGGCCATTCGCTTATTCGATCATCAGGCCTCTCATCAGATTTGATTGATCTCTCCAGCACCCTAATCGCGTAACACACTTCAATGACAATCCGAAGGATTTTGAAGTAAACTCTTCTGCTCAACAACGTACATAACACAGCGAATATCATTAAATTGTCAAAATTAATAGCATTGAGATTGTGAGTGTTACGCAATTACCTAACCTGCAAATCAATCTAATCAGAAAACTGACTGTTTAGTTTTAACGATTTACTTCACATACATATGTGTGGCCAACATAGATATGTGTGGCTATTGCCTCAAGATCTACGCGACTTGAAGTAAATCGTTAATAAAAATTAAAAAGAAATTAAAAAGGGAAAAAAAATTAAAAAGGCATGGGACATCTGTCCCATGCCTTTTTAATTTTTTGTTCGAGGTTTTGGCTGTTTCCTTACGATTAGCAGTGGTTCATTGTACAAAGTGATACGATTCTTGCAAAGGGTGCTGTTAAGCCTACCAGCGGAGTAATTGCATAATAAACTTACACTAGTAATGTCTTTCATTTTGACAACTCAACAACATTCATAGCGTTATTTACGCTGTTGACCAGACGAATTTTTCAAACTTAGGAAGCAATGGATTAGCAATTTTCTTTAAAATCTTTTGTGACTGAAAGTGTGTTACGCAATATGGTGCTGGTTTCGACTGTCCAGCCCTCGATCTAAAACGTTACCAATGGACCACAACTGCTCTTATTTCCGCATTATTTGTAGTGAACCTTCTGTCATGTTCTGTTTTATAGACCACATAATATAGTGGAGGATCTTAGAGTGTCTGTCTAGGCGTCAATTTAACGCTGCCTGGCAGCAACGTGATTATGTTGAATCTGTTGCAATAGAACTAAATACATAGTTGGAAATCTGTTCCTGACTCAGAGGATTGTAAAGTATCTTTTCATTACTCATACTTGGAAAGTAGGGTTGAAGTTGCCTGAGGAGCGGGTTGAAAGTAATACTTTTCAGCCCTAGGGAGAATCGCTTTCAACAAAAACCTGTCAAATTAAATAAAAAAACTACCTAGTTCTATTTCACACATTTCTTTTGAACCATGTTCCAACTTCCTATACAGCCACTCAATTACAGCGCGATGTAAAATTGAAATGACATTAGGAAGTATTAAATAAAGAATATATTTGTAAATTACTTTAATATACTTTACTTTCAACTATTTATTTAAAATATCATAGATTTGGCCAAAATATTTACCATTTTTTCAATGATGGAGATGAAAAATATTGGCTGAATAGCTAGTAGCCGGCCACTGGAAAAAAAATAGGCGGGAAAGCGGCAATCCGATCTTCAATTATTTTTTCGAGTTGTAGATTTTTGTTTATTACTTCCGTATAGCGTATAACACAATCCGTCTTATTACAAAACACGATCTAACTTTAGCCCCAACCTACACATTCGATTTAGTTTTTGTATTTGGAACTTTATGCCGACTTTAGTAAAGTTCTTAATACAAAATTGACAATCTAAGACCGGACTAAGTTGACAGTTTTGTAAAAGGAACTGTATTTCGATTACAGTTATGTTCTTATTTCAAAAACAGGCTCGATGGTTTAAACCATGTCAAAAGAAAAACCTTGTTTTGTAATAAGGCCGAATGAGTTCATCTGATTCAGATATGGATTTAACGCCTGATTTTATAAGAGAAGAGGCTCATATTTTCTTTAGCTAATTCATGTTTTTATTTTTACTTTCCTTGTCTTCGTAATGAAAAGCACAGTGTTTACCTCAGGTTAAACACTTATTTAGTCCCTCGATCTATTAGCTCCCTCGCTACGCTCGACTGCTCGAGCGCCAAACCCCGTCTCGGGACTAAATAAATTACTTTCACCCCTAGAGTAACAATGTACTATTGTAGCAGTTGAAGTATAGCAAGAAGCTTCATATTTACAAATCAATTAGGTGACATTAATACTTGTCTTCTGAAATTGTTTGTGTAATAAGTTATTGAAACCCCCGACGGGAAAATGTCTGTTTGCAGCATCGTAGCTCCCAAAAGAATGATCTCATTTTGCATTTATTTCTTTGTTTGAACGGTGAATTTTTCGAGTGTTCTTGGCTAAAAAAAAAAGAAAGTAAGATGAAAATCTGTTCAGCCGTTATGAGAGGTTTTTAAATTTAAAATTTGATTGGTATAGGTATGTAGGACCTAATATACATAAAAGCTTACATTTGAATACAATAATAGGCTGGCATAAAAATTTTATACGACCGTTAATTTTTGCGGTCCACGTTTCAAACATTTTACAGTCAAGACAAAATGTTGAACTGTCTGGCTGAATATGGCTAATATCATTGTTGTATTCGTTCTAAGACATCTTTAATATTGTGCCATACTGTAGTGCCCCTCCGTGTCTCGGAAAGTACGGTAAGGCATTGGTCCCGGCAGTCATTTGTAGATTTTTGATAGTCGTGACGGTTAGTCAGAAACCCGAAAGTCTGACAACCAGTCTTGCCAAGGGGTATCGTGTTATACAGTAACTGGGTTGTAGAAGTCAGTTAGGTGCACTCCATGTAAAATACTGGTTATTCAGAAGCATCCGGTTAGACTGGAAGCTGATGAGTGTAGTGCCTGATTCAAGTCCCATATTTTGTGCCTTAGAAGTGGTCCTTAAAACCTCCGCATAGCCACGGCCTTAGCAATGGACAACATTGTAATTTTTTACAAGCTTTTATTTAGTTCCACCTGGCCGGTATGTAATAAAATCTTGCTAGTTAAATTTGACCCACTTCCCGATTTCCGATTGAGCTGAAATTTTGCATGCAAATGTAAATCTGTTGATAATGCAATATCGAGCTGATCTGATGATGAAGCTGGAAGGTGGCCATGGAAACTCTGTAATAAAATGACGCAACTCCGTCGAGTTTGGGCTCGTTTGATTCGTCTTGACAGGGACTTGACGATCCTGGATGATATCCCGGGTCTGATGATGGAGCGAGAAGGTGGCACCCTGGGAGGCAGCTATGTAATAAACCTCTACCTCTGTAATAAAACGACGCAACCCCATCGAGTTTGAGATTTTCTTACAGTGAGAATCAGCTTATTTATTTATAGCTATTTCGTCGTGCGTACTATCCAATGTAGTCGAGAAATACTTTCCAAACAAATCGTACCGTGACAGCCATTTTGTTGGGCCATTTGTTGGACCCCAGCTGGGGTCAGACAAAAAGGTAATACGCTAAGGAGATAGAGAAAATATGTTATTCTTGTCTCGTTTACTCTTACTACCTACTGGATCAAATAAATGTATCCTTGTCTTAGTGACTTGTCTATTGTTATACCTACTCTGTCTATGGTAAGTAGTTATACTGTGTTTTGGGTATCTTCGTGTGAATTCAGGCGCGGTTGTGCGAAGTGCGGATAATCGTATATGACAGGAGACTGATAACGTACGTAATAGTAATGTTTATTAATGTTCGATTTCAGTAAATAAGGTTCTCGTGTGAAAATAATTTATATTGGCGTTTTAGAAACGTTGCCTAGATGCATCAAGGCGCAGTTTTCCAGCCTATAACTTTACTCTATAAGTCAATAAAAATGCCCAATGATGGCGCTAAAGGTGATTAATAAATGGAAGAACAAAACATCACGCCTGTGATCCTCTGAGGGTTAGGCAAAAGTGAACTTGTAGTATACCCCCGTTTCGCCAGTTATGTTAAAGTGCTTAGTAATGGGGGGCAAGCCTATTGCCATCAACCGGGCACAAATCTAGACTCCGGGTTGCAATTGAGAAATTCCTGATTGAGAAACCTAATAACACTTGTCTGACCTGGGAATATACCGCATGTTCAGCGGTGACGCTTGCAACCTCTAGACCAACCAAGCATTAACGAAGTTACTTAGAAAATCAAATCAAATCAAAATATTTTATTTCACATAAACCTACATGGGCACTTGTGAAACGTTGAAGCTAGGTGCACGGTTCCTATTGGTCGTTTCCTATGGAGACGAGCCGGCCAGAAACTCCACGGTTACTCTTTTAAAAATAATTTGTTTTTACAATGTTTTCAAATGGGAGGACAGTGTGGGTCTGTCATCAGAGGGGCAATTCCCGTATTTTTAAGACCGTTCGCATTCTAATCTCAGTCTCAATCTGTCAAAATTTCAATCAATTTACATACACTTTTGACAGGTTTTTGACATTGATTGTCGCTGAGATGAGATTGCGACTTGAATTTGAACGTTTTTTAAGTACGAGAATTGGCCTACAGGTACCTGGTACCTACTTAACAAGATAGACAATGATCTACAAATCTTAAGTTTACAAGTCAAGGCTACAACGTTCACACATTCACAAAATACAAAGAATCTCTAATTATACTCTCTCCTTGTCCGAGACGGTTTAACGAGTAGTAACGCTGATTGTACCAGCGCTTAGTCACAATTTTTAAAGCTAAAAAAATAAAATTTTATTAAGTCCTACGTGTGGCAACTCTGTTTACATGTCATTACGTTTTTTGTTCACAGCGCGGTCACTTATTCGTCGTGTTAAAATGTCTAAAATCCATATAATTACGTTATTTAAAGATTAAAATTATGTTTCAACAGTTTTATCATGGAGTACTATAGTGTGTTTATTATATTTACAATATTTTAAGAAGTTTTTCGTAGCTAATCTATAGTGATGAGTTTCAAGGTCAAGGTTTGTTGTCGTATTACATCTCACGTGAATTCTTTTATGACTTCGGAGGTAAAGGTATGTTTTGAATCCATTCTACTAATTCAAATCCCGCTAGGGTGTATTTAGTTCTGTGTTCCAAACATAGAAAGTGAAAGTTATTGAATTAAAATATGCAATTTGGTTTGGTATATTTACGTACGTATCCGCTTCCGGATACCATTAATAAGGTAGTATTGACCATAGACCATAATTTTTTTTTTTTTTTTTTCAATTCTATTATGTTGGCATAATGATGATTGACCGAACGGGCGAACGATTTCCAAGAAAATTCTTCCAAGTACTTCAAACTGCCAACGGTTCTTTCTTTCCGTGCTTCCCTTCTTCAAAGTAGGTAGACACGTTACTCGATAAATTATTGTCTATAAAAACAAAAATGGGAAAAAGAAAAACAAGAGACGAAAACTACATACGTAAGAAGATCCAGAAACTGGAAAAGAAACTAAAAGAACTGCCGCCTAGCAGTCCAAAGCCACGGGAGGATTTAACGCCACCCCGGCCCCGCTCGCCGGTGAATACTGAGGAACCTGAAGTAGATGATGAAACTCCTACAGGTGCGTAAGAAATTATTAATAACCTCACTTACTGGATAAAAAATTCAAACGCATGGGTTGTTGTATGTACCTAGTTAAAACATAACTAAATTATAACTCGCATTATTTCATGACACTAAGCACTATCACTTGGGGATAGACAGTATGTGACTTTAAAATTTACAAGCTAGCGCTATCACATTGCGGATAGACAGTAGGTGTACCTACTATTATAATTATAATCACTCTAGAGAGCTAGTGCTATCACCTTGCGGTTAGACAATGCTCATAAATAATACCAGCTATTGGAGCGCTATCACAGAGCGGATAGACAATAGACTTTTCTCTCAAATAAGAGATTTGTTTCCTAATTTAAGAAAAATCTTATTCCAGAAAATGAACAACTCCCACTGGAGTTTTTACAGGCCCTTGGAAAGGAGGGTGAAGAGGAAGCAGATTTTGGGGACCCCATCAGACCTGAATTGGTACTCCGTTGGTCCAAAATCATGTCCGAAGGATTGGGAAAGGAGGCCAGAACCAGTATAATCAATAAGTATCCTTCCCCCTCTAATTTCCCAAAAGCAATTGCTCCTCTCATGAATCCGGAGATATTGGCCACTCTCTCCGAGCCCTCTATCAAGCGAGACAGGAGGATTGTTACCCGACAAAATCTTACTGGCAAACTGATGACCTGTCTGGGCCGGTCCCTGACCAACATACTAAAAGGTAACATAAATAGCAAAACACTTATAGAAGAAATCAATGATGCAGCAAAAATTGCAGCTGAAATTCACCATCAGGATTCCTCCTCTAGAAAATTCTTTGCCTTATCGGGGGCTAATAAAACTATCCAAGAAGCTGTAAAATCGTCAAAAATTGATTCTTTTTTATTTGGTATGGATTGTGCTGATAAAATTAAAGCTGCCCAATCAATACAAAGAACAAGCTCACAGATTACATCAAGAAAAGTTACCAAGAACCAAGAACCAACCATTAGTACCAAGAAAAATTTAAACTGGAGGGGCCCACTGCAGAACCGCCAACCACAACACCAACCACAACACCAACCAGCTCGCAGTGGGCAACAGATGCCATTCAAGAGACAGCCTCGCTTTACCCAACCTCGCCAGACGGATCGGAAACACCCTCCAGCCAGATTCAGACACTACCGTTAGAAAATATGCAGGTACATGCAGGAAAACTTAAATATTTCATTAAAAATTGGCTTGAGATTACAAATGATCCAGTAGTATTAGAATGGATACAAGGCTATGAAATTCCATTTACTAAAACACCACCATCCTATGAAATAGAGCCACAAACGCTGGCCACAAAATGAAAAACAAATAATTAATTCTGAAATAAAAAACCTTTTACATTTAGGTGCAATCTCTGAATGCTCATACTGTGCTGACCAATTTACATCCCCCATATTTTTGGTGCCTAAACCTAATGGTTCTTATAGATTTATTTTAAATTTGAAGAAATTAAATCAATACATAGACACTGTACATTTCAAGTTAGAAGACATCCGAACAGCCTGTAAATTAATGTCAAAAAACTGTTACATGGCTTCAATAGATTTGAAGGAGGCCTACTTTTCTGTACCAATATCTGAAAAAAGCAAAAAATTCCTTAGGTTCAAATATGATGGAATTTTATACCAATTTAATGCCCTACCATATGGCCTCTGTACAGCTCCTTTTGTTTTCACAAAATTACTCAAACCAGTTACCACTTATCTAAGAAACAATAATATTATATTAACTTGCTATTTAGATGACAGTTTATATTTCAATGAATCAGAAAATAAGTGTAAAGATGATATTGATATAGCATGCAAACTCTTACAAGGCTTAGGATTTATCATAAATTTTGAAAAAAGTATTACTATTCCTAGTCAAACATGTAAATATCTAGGTTTCATATTAAATTCAACAGATCTCTCATTGTCAGTCCCACATCAAAAGCAAGCAGTTGTACTAGAGAAAATTAAATTATTTAAGCAAAATAGTACTTGCAAAATAAGAGAATTTTCTCAATTGTTGGGAACACTTAATTCTATTTGTCCAGCCCTCCCTTATGGTTGGCTATATACTAAACTATTAGAAAGACAAAAATACAAAGCCTTGCTAAAGTCAAATGATAACTATGATACTGTCATGTCCATTTCACAAGAAATCAAATCTGAATTAACATGGTGGAGAAATAATTTAGATAAACGCAATTCAATAAAACAATATAAATTTCACCTAGAAATACATACTGATGCTTCCACCACTGGCTGGGGAGCAGTGTGCAATCACAGGAAAGCCTCTGGGTCTTGGTCACGTTCAGAGCAGAAATACCATATTAACTATTTAGAGCTAAAAGCTGCATTTTTAGGATTGAAGTGTTTCACAAAAGACACTTACAATTGTGAAATCTTATTGAGAATAGATAACACCACTGCAATAGCATACATAAACAAAATGGGGGGGGGGTACAATTCCCCTACTTAAATAATATCACAAGAAATATTTGGCAATGGTGTGAGAATAGAAATATTTGGATCTTTGCTTCCTATATAAATACCAAAGATAATTTCGAAGCTGATAGAGAATCAAGAAAAATTAATATAGAATGGCAGCTTTCGTCTGAAGCCTACATTCAAATAACTGAGAAGTTTGGTATTCCGGAAATAGATTTATTTGCCTCTAGGATAAATAACAAATGTAAAAAATTCGTTTCATGGAAATGTGACCCAGAATCTTTTGCTGTTGATGCTTTCACTATAGATTGGAAAGATATTTTTTTCTATGCATTCCCACCTTTTTCATTATTGCTTAAATGTTTATATAAAATACAAAGAGATAACGCCACTGGGATCTTAGTTTTTCCTCTTTGGCCATCACAACCATGGTTTCCACTAATCAGAACATTGTCCATTGGGGACCTTATCATTTTTGAGTCTAACAAAAATCTATTGTCGTCCCCTTTCAGAGAGTATCATCCCCTGCATCATCAGCTTACCCTGGCTGCAGGGCTGCTGTCAGCCAAGCATTCATAAGACGTGGAACTCCACGCTCGGCTCTAAATGTTATGCTAAACTCACTTTCATTAAATACAATGAAACAATACGACTCATCTCTAAAACTATGGTGGTTGTTTTGTCAAAAACACAAAATGGATACATACCAAGCATCTGTTCCCTACATATTACATTTTTTATCTCAATGCTATGAAAATGGAGCATCATATGGTACCATCAATACTACTCGGTCAGCACTATCCCTACTGATGGGACCAAAAATTGGATTGGATGATAGAATAAAAAGATTTACAAAAGGCATCTTTCGATCAAGACCACCAATGCCAAAATATAACATAACATGGGATCCAGGACCGGTACTAACCCATCTGGCTGCGTACTATCCAAATGAAGACACATCATTGGAAAAATTGACTAAGAAATTAGTCACTATACTCGCACTGACAACTGGACACCGAGTGCAAACATTATCACTGATTGGCATTTCTAATATAAAATTCACAGATGATGGTGTGCAGGTATACATACCTGATATTATAAAAACCTCTAGAAGAGGTAGTATACAACCAATGTTTCACTTAAAAATATTCACACAGAATATAAAAATTTGCCCAGTCAACACAATACGATCTTATATAGATAAGACAGGTCCTATAAGAAATGATATAGATAAATTAATCCTTACATTCAAGAAACCACATAAAAATGCATCAACCCAAACTATAAGCCGCTGGATTAAACAAACCTTGAAGGAAGCTGGCATAGATGTCACCATATTCTCAGCTCATAGTACCAGACATGCATCAACATCCGCCGCAAACAGATCTGGAGTCAGCATTGACGCCATAAGGAAGGCTGCAGGGTGGTCTGAAAGTTCTGCTATGTTTGCCACACATTACAATAGACCTATAGTTCAAGATCCAACCCTGTTTGGTAGTGCAATATGCAATACTTTAACAAACACTTCAGTGAGTTTGGTGTCATAGTTTATTATTAAACAAGTTGATTAATAGTCAAACATTATTTTCCTATTTAACAAACTTGCTATTATTGCGTTATTCACAACCCAACTTTGAACATCTACTCGTTAAACCGTCTCGGACAAGGAGAGAGTATAATTATAAGATTAAACGAACTTACCTAAGTGAAGTTCTATCTTAATTATACGAAGCTCCTTGTCCAAGACGGCAGTCCCAAAATACCCTCCCACTTATACTACAAAGTATAATCCCAATAACAAGGGTTGCTCATAAACTTTGCTTTAAACGTAATGACATGTAAACAGAGTTGCCACACGTAGGACTTAATAAAATTTTATTTTTTTAGCTTTAAAAATTGTGACTAAGCGCTGGTACAATCAGCGTTACTACTCGTTAAACCGTCTCGGACAAGGAGCTTCGTATAATTAAGATAGAACTTCACTTAGGTAAGTTCGTTTAATCTTATAATTATATAGGTTAAATAAGAAATAAAAGCCTATTTATACCAAATGACATGATTGCCGTTACTATTGTAACAAATCTGGATTATGTCAAAAAAATATGTAAAAACAAATCAAAGTCAAAGCATTTATTTCAAATAGGCACATAAAAGGCACTTTTGAACGTCAACATTTAGGTACATTTAAATAGAATTAATTCAGTCGCCCCTTCCAAAAGGTAGTTTCGTATGGAGAAGAATGGGCAAGAAACTCCACCGTTACTCTTTTAAAATGTGTTACAATATTTTGTATAAATCAATTATATAATTATATGTGAACACGATGCACCTATAATAAAAATCACCCTACCACCATAGTTAAAAATAATTTAATAAACGTAGCAATGATAAATAAGTTAATTAAGTGACAGATACATGGTTTTCACATACTTACAAACATTGTAAAAGTATACGATTTCCCAAATTATGTAAACAAGTAATATGTCAGTGTGTGAGTTAAAGTAATCACCGAATGTAAATCAATGTCATAAAAAATAATTAACTATACAGTTAAAGTAGCAACCAGTTTAATTTTGTCTAGACTGAGCGGAGCGGAGCTGGACCATTGGACAGGACATGGATTAGGATAGTATTGACCTATGTAAATCAAGTCAGAAAAATCCTGTCACCTGAGTGCTTTTCTTGCGTGCGTTGCCCCATTCAACGGCCAGAACCCGCCTCTCGAGTCCATTGGGATTTGGTTTTGGACAAACATCAAGAGTTGTTTGGGTCAGTTAATATTAATCTTATTTTCAAATACGATCATCATTTCAACCACTTTTTCAAGTCATTTGGTTACGTAGTTTAGGATTTACAAGAGTTTAATACTTAAATACACGCGGGCAGGGAGGAATTTTTACGCGGATTGTAGAATGATCGTTATATCACGTTTCTTGTGGTAATTGCAACATATTATGCCTTTTTAGATATTTACTCAAGTACCACCGTGCGAAATCGGGGTACCCGGGTCACTAGTCAAAAATATAATTATAAAATATCATTGCAGATACCAAACGCCTAGGTAAATGTTCATAGCAATGCCATTTGTTTGCAGTTTTTTTATGCCTATTGGCGTAGGAGTTACACGATTTTATTTTCAGGATTGTAAAGATATGAAAAGATCCTGAAACTTTTTTATTATGAAATACTAATATTCAGCATTACATATATGTATATACGTTTATACATGGCTGGAGCAGTCGTCCATAATTCTATTTAGCCATCTTCATTGAATATCACAATTTCATTTTTACTACGTGTATAAATTCGCTTCTTATTTTAAAAAGTCTTTAGTTTTTGCAAACATACAAAATACTTTCTAAGATATCACGAGAAGGCAGAGTTAGTATATCAGTTTCTTTGAATTTGTTCCTCACGAGGACTCATATTATAGATCGCGTAGATTGCCCTCTTTTGTAAAAAAGTGAAAATTGAATCTACGTCAGCTGCCGAGCCCCAGAGCAGAACGCCATAAGACATAATACTGTGGAAATAAGCAAAGTATACTGACCTATCTGTGGCTTTATCAGTCAACTGAGCAAGTAAAAAGCAAATAGAAAGGTTTAGAAAATAAAATCATCTGCATTGCCTCTCTGAGAACAAGAGGCTACGATTATGGAAGTTGAAATATTTACAGCAATAAAAACCTATCAGCGGTTCTTTATTTAGGAACTACTTGATTGCGTCACGATATATCCGCAAGAACTTCTATTACAGCTCCGGCCAAGGGATTTTCTGAGAAATAAATATATGAACGTTGCTACTCACGGTCCCCATGAAATTCAGGAAAACCATTTAAAACTGTTAGATAAAAAGAAAAAAAAAACAAAGAAAATTATTGTAGGCTTCTATTTTAGAACCTGGTATCTGGATATTATTATAAGTACGACTTTTTTAGTTTTTCACTCAAACCGTTGAACCTTGTTTTTCACTTGAAATCCTGGGTACTGCGTTACGGCGATTCATACCATTTAATGATACAGTTTCCTAGAAGAGCGGTGGCCGCAACAAAGCATTTACAATTTACTGGGAAATAACGTCACTGAAATGTTATTTATGAAAGTAAGTTGGCGTGTTTTCTCAGAGAGCGTTTTTTTGACTGCTTAAAGTTAAAAACCCATCTGCCATCATTTTCATGACAGCTGTCACTGTGGCTGTTATGTATGGGCCATCGCTTTTCTAGGAAAGCGTAGCTTTAGTCCGCTTTAGTCCAAGAATACATGCGGTTTAGAAAGAAAGAAAGAAAAATAGATTTATTTGTCACAGAAACACGTGCTTACAAAAAGATAATTAGCTCTAATAATTAAGAAAAAAGTAAAAATAACAAAGAGATCTCTAATCACGAGCACAAAACAGAAATCGTCGACAGCTGCACGTCATGACTGTGACAAGAAGGCTTCCACTCAGCATGGCATGAGCATGGTTTCCCTTCACTAACTAACTAACAGCGAATAAAATAAGGGTCTTAAGAAACTTCTCACAAAACACACACGGAAATGACAAAACGGAAGTGCTTTCTGGGTCCTGCTGAAAAATAGATCAAGCGAAATGAAATGACCTTCGCTTGTCGTTTGTCTTGAGCTCATGAAACTTGAAGGAGGTATACCTTTCTATTGCATAATTGAAGTCTCGTTTTCATAGTTGTGCAACATTGTTTTAGCAGCCTGTCCAATGTTTCCAGATGAAATATAAACTGACAGCGAAGGTAAATGGTCACCAATGTAGTAGAAGGAAAAAAAGCCACCGATTAGGTGGACCGATCAAAGTATATCCGCGGTTGGAGGCCCCGTTCATGAATGCGCCCGACTGTCATTTAACATAACCAGACGTTAAAAGATTGTGAGGTGAGCTACGGCTACACCTGCGATTGGACACAATTCATCGTGACCAAGACTGCTGTGTCAAGAGCGAAGCGAAGAAAAATAATAGAGACCACTACCTATCAAACTCAAAGCATTTATTTCAAATAAACCAATTACAGGCACTTTTGAATTGTCAAGGGGTCGGTCAGTCAGAAAGATGAAGCTAGTTGCCCATTCCAAAGCGTAGTAGGTACATGTGGAGAAGAACGGGCAAGAAACTCCATGGACACTCTTTTAAATCAAAATATTGTTACAAAAAACTCAAAAAAGTGGTTACATCATTCATGTTGTAATTATACATGTGAGAACGATGTAGAAAGACGTGCACGTTAAAAGCGTCCGTAATAAAAAGATAAAAACAATTATGGAATTAAAATAAGCCGTGGCAGCTAAGAAATGACCAGTGCCTACTGACGGCGCCCGTTCACGAACATGACGTATGGATCAGCACCATTCAGCTCAATCATTTTGAAGGGAACTCAATGATCCAATACACACGCCACCACCAGCGACACATTTGAGTGAGCATGACATACTCTCAGCCGCCAGGGCACGTTCAAGTCAATGAAAGACGAACCCAGTAAGCTTTATAGTGGGTACATACCCAAGTAACACATCAAAGCAGTATAACGGCCGACTTACAGCATCCCTGTATCGTTTTCGCATTTTGAGTTAGTTTTATAGTAGCATTACAAACGTTTAAACGGCTACTGTAATTCTTATTTGGGCACAAATTATACGGCTTTACATCCTAAATAGGTTCACAATAGGTGTTTAATTGCATTACAGGCGCATTATATTAGCATTATTGTGGTCAATGAAGTTGCCAATCGCATTACAGAAGCATTATACTAGCAATATTATTGATAATGAAGATGTTAATTGCATTACAAAAGCATTAGACTAGCATTAGAATATAGTAAAAGAATGATTGGAGCTATTTAAGTGTTCACCGTTGGAACTTAAATAAACCTTACATCATTGCAAAAACATCTCTAATACCATGGTACTAATGTTATAAATACAATTAACGTTGTAATTTAACTATTTTGTCTCGCAATTATAATAAGGACGAAGACGGTTAAAACTGAGTGAGTGACAATATTTGTTTGCATCAAAACAAAATTTATAATACTGGGTTAGTTTTTGACTCTTTTGTTATTTCATGCCTTCAAATATTACTGCGCAAAGTAGTTTACTGTAAATGTCTATATAATTTTCATTAAAAATTTTCACGCGCCCTCGATATTTTGTGGTTTTTATATAAAATGTTATATAAAGATATGTGTGAAATAACCAAAACAATTGTGTATTCCTAGTATGGAACGAATTTTGCATAATTAACATAATAGTATTGGTTGGGCAGTATTAAATTAAGGTATATCATTAGTCTATAAGTATATTGCTTTTATAAATAAGTACAAATGATAATATTTTTTATTATAAAATATTTACAAAATGGTGTCGGTCTGTAGCAGCCCGGTGAGCCTTTAAAAAGCCTAATTAATGCCGCCAGCAGTATAAATACTCACACGTGAACAATTATTAAGCCAGAGACCAGAGAGAAGACTTTTGTTGAACCATTGTAGTGCTATTGTCTATAAAGTAGTTATATATGGTCTTACTGGTATACCAGTAGACTTGATGTAGCCTGAAATAGTGCCATTACTTGAACGCAATTTTGGGGATCCTTGAGCAAAACAATAAAACCCATTTCAGAGTTTTTGTACAACTTGAATCCGTTTGCCAAGAGTTGATAAAAGGCTTTCTGACCGCATTATCTAAATAACTATTACTGCGAGTGGCTTATTAAAATGATTACGGTGATTTCAACAAAAAAAAAATCAAGTAAATAGTATAATTTCGAGTAGGTACTTGAATATCACTCAGTTAACAAGAACATATTATTGTGATTCTATAGATCTTATTTCAATGCCGCCGCACCGTGGACCTTACACTGATGCAGTTGCGGAACCGTTTCCCTAGTGCGTGCGAGACAGCGCTATGCATATTATAATATATTATAATCGTTATACAAACACGGTTAGGCAACACGCACAGTTAAATTAATAACATATATAATATCTATACGTCCACTATAAAAATTGCTGTTGTTTTGTTGATCATAAAATAATATGTCCTTTTCCCCAATATGGCTGACAAATGGCTTTACTAATACAGTAAAATGAATATATTTACAGCTTTACGCATTAAAATAACTCACGTGTATTTGATTAAAGAGCTGTTAGCTGTACAACAGAACTCAGTTGATCTTTAAAATGCAAGCAATACATTGATTCACGATTATGCTGTTCAGCAGTACTAGGCTTTTATTTACCACTTATAAGTGCTATTACACAACAAAGAGCACTAAAAGCAGCTCAAAGCTGTATAACGGATTTACGGTGCATTATAATGGTACAAGCGTATGCTATTATGCAGCATTAGGCATTATCTTATTACTTAAAAATGCTCTTGTAGACCCTAAAGCACTAAAAACAGCTGAAAGCTGTATAGCGGATTTACGTAGCATTATAATGGTTCATGTTTATGCTATTACACAGCATTAAGCATTTATTTTCTACTTAAAAATGCTATTCTAGATCCAAATGCACTAAAATCAGCTGAAAGCTGTACAGCTGCGTTGTGATTTGCTGGACTAAAACTAAAGGCAATACAAAAGCATTTTGATATGCCATTATCCAACCGTTGTACAGTTTATAGCATCAAAATGGTTTTGAAATGCCAATTTAAGGCGTCAAGATGAACGGTAAACTCATATAAGAGTTTATACGGACCTTAACTCCTACATAAGTTTAATATTCGTTTGTTAAAATGCTTCCTGTGTTACTTATAGTGCTCACACATGTGCTATCATCTACCTACCTACCTACCACAGGCATTGCTTGTGCGTTGCACTTTCATCAAAGTTGGAATACAAAATGTTCACTCTTTGCATGCAGTATTTTCATGATGTATGTTAACTAGGAACACAAAATCATGTTGCTGCAACAACAGCTATACTGCAACCGCTACAACAACAATATACCCGCTATAGCAACAGCTATTCCTCAGCTTTTGCTTATACTTTTAGAAAAATTAATCGTAAAGCACTATTTCTATGAATCCCTTTTGATTGGACGTTACTAAAGATGATATAGTTATCTTCGTCCAAATGTAAGATTGGTTTCATCTGTTTCAATGTGACATCATGTATGATGCGATTTGATTGGAAGTGGCGTTTAAACCAAAAAGAAAGCAACGTCGTGCAAACGTTTAGCGCTACGTTTTATAGGATTTGATTTATCTTCTTTTGCTGTTACTTATAGAAGATATATGTTTATACTGGTTTTCCGGATCTGAAGTCCTTTGAAATGCTACCTCCCCAAAATGCAGCGGTCGCGCTGCATTTTTATTTACGATGCGCTGCCGACCATTTCGCGGAAAATACATGCTACAGTATAAAACATTTGCAGTTGATCAACTAAATTAGTGGAGGTCCAAAATTTCGTGGAATGGAGGGGATGTAGTAGGGATAGGGGCATTCGCTTCGTGTTATTATAATTGGGTACTCATTATTAGTATATAATTTGAGTTTCAGCCCTATTGCGTCATTCGTTTACGAACACTCGCCTGCTAAACAAGTCAATCCGGAAGAAAACTGAAACTATGGAGAAATTTTAACACCATGCTGTGATAAAATTCCTTACCAAAAGGAAAGAACGCTCAGACCATTTTTAAGGAAATGGAAACCGTTTATCTGAAACAGTGCCCTAGTAAATCAATCATTTACAAGTGGCATAGTCTTTTTAAACATGGTCGGGAGTCGATTGAAGACGAACCCCGGCTGGAAAGTTGATAGCTACTGTTTTTTGGGATTGAGAGGGGATAATACTGATTGTCTACAAAGAAAAGGGGAGGACCATAACCGGAGAATACTACGCAACGATATTAGAAAAATTAAAGGAGACCATCAAGGAAAATTGACCAAGAGTGTGTTGCTCTTGCTAGACAACGCGCCGGTTCACAAGAGCAGAGTTACAATGGCTGCTCTGCACACGCATGGCTTCGAATCACTAGTCTACCCACCCTACAGTCTAGATCTGGCCCCAAGTGATTTTTATTTGGTTTCCCAATTCAAAAAAGACTTAAGGGGAAGGAAATTTTCCGACGACAATAAGGTAAAGGAGACAATTTTGGCTCATTTTGAGGCAAAATATAAAAAATATTTACACAGTGGTTTAGACAAATTAATTCATAGATCTAATAAATGTATCCATTCAGCTTAAGGGTGATTATATTGAAAGGAAAAAATAGATTTATTGTTTCATTTTATTTAAAACCCTTTCATTCCACGAACTTTTGGACCACACCTCGTAGGTTTGTTTTTTTTTTCTTATGTTTATAATTTAGGAACTTTTCCTGACCTCATGAAGAGTAGTAAAGTCATACCATTATTTAAATCGGGTAATAAAAATAACGTTGCCAATTTTAGGCCTATTTCTATCTTACCTGCATTTAGTAAAATATTTGAAAAATTAATACTCAAGCAGTTGCTAAGACATTTTAATTTAAATAGCCTCCTTCATGATGAACAATATGGCTTTACAAAAGGTCGTTCGACTACAGATGCGGGTGTTGCTCTGCTGAAACACATATTTAGCGCATGGGAGAGCTCGCAAAATGCTATTGGAGTTTTCTGTGATCTCTCCAAAGCCTTTGATTGCGTGCACCATGACACGCTTTTGCGTAAACTAATTCATTACGGTATTCAAAACGAAGCTCTTAACGTATTAGATTCATATTTACATAATAGGCACCAATGTGTAGATGTTAATGGTGTGAAATCTTCCGGGCTATCAGTTCAGTTAGGTGTACCTCAAGGCTCTATACTGGGCCCATTTTTATTCTTGGTGTATATAAATGACTTACCATTCTATTTAAAGGGCATCTGTGACGTTGTACTATTTGCTGATGATACCTCTCTTATCTTTAAAGTAGACAGGAATAGACAAAATTTTGACGACGTAAACAGTGCACTATCAATGGTTACAGATTGGTTTACCACAAATAACCTAGTTCTCAATGCCAAGAAAACGAAATGTGTAAAGTTCGCCTTACCGAATGTTAGAAATCTAGGACCCAACATCGTCTTAGATAAAGAGGTACTTGAAACTGTAGACTCGGCAGTATTTCTGAGCATAACAGTTGATGCCAAGCTTCAGTGGGGATCACATATATCATGCCTAGCGGGAAGGCTCAGTTCGGCCGCCTATGCCGTCAGGAAAGTAAGACAATACACTGACGTTGATACAGCTCGGCTAGTCTATTTCAGTTATTTTCATAGCGTCATGTCCTACGGCATTCTGCTGTGGGGCAAAGCCGCTGATATTCAAAATATATTTGTTCTGCAAAAACGAGCTGTACGAGCAATTTACCAGCTAGGTGCTAGAGTTACTCTGAGAGATTTTTTTAAAGAGATTGGTATTCTCACGGTGGCCTCACAATTCATCTTCGCCAACATCTTATATATTAGGCAAAATATACACGTATACACAAAAAACAGTGATATTCATAATATTAACACTAGAAACAAGGAGAAACTACGTGCTCCCTTTCACCGGCTTCATAAGGTCCATAACTCATTTGTTGGGCTTGGTATAAACTTTTATAACAAGCTTCCCTCTTCTTTGTTAGAATTGCCTTTTAATGCGTTTAAAGCTAAAGTAAAATCCAACCTTTGTTCAAAGGCATACTATTCAATCAACGATTACTTAAACGATAAAAATAGTTGGTCGCTGTGATTAACTCAAGACAATGTTTATGTTCTTTCTCCAAAATTAGCTTACCTACTGACAAGTTATACGAGTTCATATAATTGTTTATTTTATTTGACTATATTTATTGGTCACCTTAGTTTGATTTAATTTTTATTTATTATTGACATAATCTACTCATTTCAATGTTTTTTAATGAGTTGTATTGCAATATATGGTTAGCTAGTGACCTCGACAGTTCATCATATTATTCTTTTGAGCAACCGGCAGCAAGTTCGTCATGCTCCCTTAGATGTCAATGCTTGCGGTAGCGTCGGGGGTCGGGTTGCCTCCTTCCCTCAAATATGGCGAGGGGGGTAATGGCTGATCTTTGCGTTATGCTCGTGAACGGGTGCTGCTTGTGGTGACAGGTCAGCTTGCTGACTATGGTTTTGTTATTGTTATTAGAAATTAATGTTTCTTTATTTTACTTCGAAGGTCCTAGTTTATCATTTGTGGCTACTAGTTACAGCTATATACATATAAAAAAACATAATGCAGCATTGCATATGTAAGCGGGCACGCCCTTTATGTCAGGAGGCTTTTTATTATGTATTAAGTTCTGTTTGCGTTTTTGTTTTTATTATTTATTTATGCTTGAGTATAGTTTTAAATATTGGCGTGTGCTAGCTGACATATGGCAAATAATTTTAATATTTTTGTGTTTCGTAATGTTAATTTATTTATTACTATATGTATAGAATCCAGTTCTTCTAACTGAACAGACAGCAGTGCTGCTGGGGAGTTTGTTCCGCCACTTCTTCTTCCCAGCTAAAGCACTAGGAAGTGGTGAAGGGTGGGCGTTTTGGGGGGACTGTCTTATGTGATTTTGACGTTCAAAAAGTGCTGATTCTCAGCCTAATTTGAATAAATGACTTTTGATTTGATTTGATTTGATTTGAATTTATGGTACCCACCTACGGTGTACTGAACTAAAAGTATTACTTAAAGTGTTGTGTTGTAACAATGAACAAATTTTATGGATAAAAAAATATTTTTGTAAAAAAACAAACTTTTGCCTGCGGCTTCACCCGCGTGAAGGTCAGAAATTATCCCAGAAGATCAAACCACCGGGACAAAAAGTACCCTATGTCCTAACCCAGGTCATGGCCGAGCTGCTTCTCACATGGACAACTGTACGTTGCTTGCTCCTGCGTCATGAGTCCTAACTCTCTGCATATTTTGGCTGCTGAGACCAAAACTACAAATGTAATTTACCTGGAAGTTTTATTTTATGGCTTTTATGGCTTTGTTGGCTTTTATAGCTTTTATGGCTCTGCTTTATGGCTTTTATTTTAGATTATTAAGGTGTCTTACGACTTTCATGCAAACAAAATCGCGGGCAGCATTTATGGGAAAATTGAAATGTGGTAAAACTTATAGCGAGCGGAGCGGGTATATGATAAAAAAGTCTATCTGCATCCAATCGGGAAGACAATCATAATAAAATTACACTTGCCAATTGGCACGCCACGTGTCTTCGATCCTTGAGCCAAGGTTATGAAGCAGCAGTCAGCAAAAGACTAGTCAAGTTCATACAGCAGCATAGCGATTTCGAGCTTTTATTTAGCGGAGGTTATATTTGCGATTGTACCGGACTTTCGCGAGTTATTAGCGCACGCGACCCCAGCGACGGTACCTATATTTTCTAAGGGCAGTGTGCGGTGCGGAGTAGAGATTCCAACATGGTGGTCAAGTCCTGACCGGCCAATCACCGGGCTCGTTTGATGGTCCAATGACAAGTGAATGTTACCATGATACCATGATTCACTACCGATTGAATGCAAAATTCGGCGCGAACAATGGTTTTGCGGTAGTAGGATGAAATATTAAAATTGCAATGGTATCTCAAAAGTCACGCAAAATGTAATTTGGATAGAAGATATCAAAGTTGTAATTTCTTTCGTTATAAAAGGAACGCTTGTGCGCTTGTCTGTCAGTGAATCTAAGATTTTTTTTTAATGAGACAATCCGTGCGCCCCAATGGTATATTCCATCGAAAAAAAAAATGCAAACTTCCATACAAACTTTCATCCTCTATTTATCCCCTTTAGTGGCAGAATACAAAAAAGCCTGAATTTAAGATTTTTATTTAGTAAAGAATGGGCTATAAATGGTCTTACTGTTTCGCTTATACTGTAACCATATTCTTTTGTTTTTGATGTTTGCCACCGCTTATGAAGATCCGTAAATATTGACAGCTATAATATAGTTAAAATCTCGCTGCAGACTTGGTCATAAATCATAATCGGAGTAGGGATGTGCGCTAGTTGCGCGCGCTCAAGGCCATTATCGATGATGACTCAGACGAAGAATTTTAATTTTCTATTTTTAGTTTTATATATACGTTCTTTTGTTTATACAGGGTGTTTGGTAGGGAGCTGTACATACGCCTAGGGTAGAAACTAGGGATAGTCTGCTACCTACCCCCGCCCATTATATTGACCTTGGCCTCAAGGTTTTTTTTACCTTACTACCTTACCTTAAAATTATTTCTTTACCTTACTACGGTACTTCAGGCCCCATAACTTTTCTTCTCCACAATTTTCTGGTGTAAAATAATTTTTTGCAGGACCCTAAGACTCTAACGATTAAAACAAGACCATTAGCCGACCGGTCCCATGGATAGATTTTGAGCTACAGGTAGTTTTAGTCAAAAAATCACAAAAAAGTCAAATAAAAAATAAAAATAAATTTAAAAAAAACCTTGAGGCCAAGGTCAATATAATGGGCGGGGGTAGGTAGCAGACTATCCCTAGTTTCTACCCTAGGCGTATGTACAGCTCCCTACCAAACACCCTGTATATTTAATATGCTTTGTAGTAAAGGTAATAAAATAAAAAAAGGTGTATTTATTTCTATCACCCATTTATAAATATATAAAACTATCGATATCACTCATCGACTGCAGTAATACACAGGACTACGTGTGCGCGTGGCCTGCCCATAAGGCCCGTGAGTGGGAAAGAGAGCGAAACACTCGAATGATTTATGACCGAGTCTGCAGCGAGATTTTAACTATACTATAGGTACATGTTATATAAGATCCATTGCAATAATTTATTATCAAACTGTGACGTACGTACTGCTACCACTATAATTTATCGAATCTATTATTTTAGGATTTCAAAATTCATTTAGCATATTTTTTAACTGTTTCCGGTCAAGTTGGATTGTCGTCCCATCGGACTATTTACCAAACTAATAGTGGTCTAAATACAAGTATCAATAACTTAAAAGTTACATACCAACAAAAATACGATACGTCATCGACGAAATTGCTTTGGAACATGCGCACTGAGTTATACGGTTACTGGCTAACCAGGCCAGGACAATGCACTAACTCAGAGCACGAGCCGATTAAGCCCGATTTACTTTTTTTGTGTTTATCTAAAAAAGCTATTAAACTAAAAATCGAACCGTTCAATTCCTAAAATACGATTAACTCATTATACGTATGCAATTTCATATTATTTTGTGCTGTAATTAGGAAATGAAACGAAAAATGGTTTTGAAATCGAACCAGTTTCGCATTTTTTTTTCATCAAGCGATTTACAATTTATCGTAATTTAAACCGTTAATTTGCCTAAAACTGGGATGTATCTTTGACATACATTTTTTTCAGGACCAAATAAACTAATTTGACTATTTAAAATTGATTCTAACAGGCAAATTCGGATGACCCCGTCTACTTTTCGCAAACATGAAAGCGTTCATGAGTATTTGCATAATTTTAGTACTAGTACTAGTAACTTACATCAAGCAAAGCCAGCAGGAGTATTTTATCTCTCCGTAATTAGTTAAATACAATTGTTTTTGTTCTATATATTGTAGAAGTAGGTATGAAAAGAAGAAGTGGCAACATAAATATGCTTCGAACACAGCCAGGAGGCGCCTCAGCGGCCACTGCTGGAGGTGGCACTGTCAACACTTCCCATACAAACCAATTGTGTCACCGTATACTCGCACTACGACACAAATGACATAGAAACTGACAGCTTTAAATGGCGTAGATGACAGAAGCTGTGCGCACCTGCGGCACCACGAAGTTTATTAGTAGGTACTGCCGTCTCTAAGCGCTGCTGCTGACTGATTCCGTGCTCTTTGGCCTCGCACAACTGTTTTTCAGGACAGCCTATTTTTTTTTCTTACTTACCTTCAGCTACGTCTCTCTCTCTGTAGCTTGTTACAGAAAAAAAAATCTAATAAGCCGTGAAAGCCCGCGTTTTCCCTGCGTTGTCATGGCGATCATTAATCATTACTTGTTGTAGACAAATTGTGAGGAGGATGCAGCCCATCCCTTACAATTCCTGAAAATTCTATGATTCTGCAACAAAAATGTTACTTTCTCAAAAATCCTTAGAAATTGGTAAAGCATTATTTTGACAACCTACTTCGGGATAAATCGAAAATGCCGTATTGGTGAAATACATGCGAGCAGCGGCCGGAAAAGTTAATATGAAATCCATATCTGTCATATTTAGCTGCCGAATAAATTACTATGAAAACTCTTGGGTATCTATCGTGTAATTTACAAATGGAACGAACTTTTTACTTCGAAACATGGCAACCAAGGAGGTAACTCATTAAAGATTTTCTTTAAATTTCGAACTGGCTTGTAACTTAACAATTGTAATGATTCATATGAAAATTCTTAGTTGAAACAGATTTCCAAAGTTTGACGATTTTGGTGATTATTATTTACTAAATATATCATTCTTAGTCACGAATCTCATTTTGATCAACATACGACGTAAAACAGAACTGCAATTTACAAAAAACCAAAGATAGGAACTTGGCTGGCTACAGGTGAAGATCCACCTTAAGGGGCTGAAACAACAGCTAAAGCGCGGTCACTGTCAGACTGCATAGAAAAGAGAAGCGCGAAGACACAAAGCTGGTTATTTATTGCAAAATATGAAGAAAGAATGAATACCGTTTATTTGGACACAGTTCGTGAAACACAGAATACAAATTTTAATAACAAAATAAAAAGTGAAAATAATGGTTTAAGAACAATAGTGTGTGTGTCACGGCTGCGCCAAAAATGATCATTTCAGCATTAATGCCAGACACATGCTGTCTGACGCTGGTTTTCTAATGAACCTTTAGGGACAAGTGACGGGGAGTACAAACAGTTTCGACATAGGACCTGCCAACAAATGAAAACACTATCACGTTAATATGTTGCTTGAAGAACAATCTGAAAAAAAAAACAGAATGATTGCATGGATATCAGTATGGTTTTTAATCGTTAAAATATTTTTTTAGAGTTATCTTCGTGGCTTTTTTCTATCGTACCAAATTAGTTGTATTATGTTTTCAACACACTATCTAACTAGCATTATATTCTGAAGAATATCATATATTTTTTCCAATTTTGTTTACTGCAGTAGATCATACTTTTAGGCATTATAAAACTTGCGTTTAGGTCATGTAGTGCCCTTAAAGTAGAAAAGAAGCAAATGAACATACTGACGCGTGAAACATTATTGTTGTGCATCATTGATTCTGGAATAGAATCTAATACTTAGTTTGAAATTCCGTGCATTATTTGAGAAAAGTACTATAAAAGCCTTGGCCGCAACTAGGCATCGATGGACTTACATATGTCTGTTCCTCCATCAATGACTCTTTGGTCGGCCGGAGTAATGTAGGTACTTAAGTTAATACTTACACATTATTTACAAAAGTATTAGGTAGGTACCTACTTTATTTTTCTAAAATGTTGTTTTCAAAGTAGGTAAAAAGATACATGAAATTAACACAAACAACTAAATTACCTTTAGTTACACAAAATATCTTACTATAATACTTAGTAAGAAGTTTTTACCTTTTTGTACTACGAAAGCAGCAGTTACCTACATAAAAACTCGATTTACAGAAACAGAAGCTATTTCTTTTTTATAAATGTTTTATTTACTAATGACAACATTGTATACTGAGATAAAAAGTGAGAATACCAATTAAAATCATTAGCCTCCCGTTTCTTTGAGAAGCGTATTGAAAAAACTTGATTAAATTGATCGGAAAGATCATGTTCTAAAACATTTCATTATGTCAAGCGTTTGTCATAGAAAATTATTTGGAAATAGAACTCGCCTACAGAAAACATTCATGGGCCCCCTTTTTAAAACCTCCCATTTCTTTGTGAAGCGTATTGAATAAAACTTGATTATGGATCGGAAAGATCATGTTCTAAAACATTTCATTATGTCAAGCGTTTGACATAGAAAATTAATTGGAAATAGAACTCGTCTAAGGGCTGATTTTTCAATAGTCAGATAACTTTTATCTGAGGAATAAATATTGCGGTTTGACAGCTTTTGTATAGAAAATATGTCAAACTGTCAGATTTAATCTTCAGTTAAAAGTTATCTGACTATTGAAAAATCAGCCCTTAGTCGTACAGAAAACATTAATGGGCCGCCATTTTAATGAGCCTGGAATCTGCATGAGTTCACTGACCTGAAAAATTCGGTTTTCCGTACCGAGTTTACACAAACCGAGAATAATGATATCGATACAACGAAATCGGAATCTCTCCGTATCGATTAATACGAAAACTACAAATTTGATTGTTTTCGCAGAATTATAGTAATATGCGTTCTGTAGTTTCTGTTACGTATGTACGAGTATGTATTTATAATAATAATAATATCAGACTGGCCTATACCTATTGCAATAACTCGAATGGATAATGTGGGATTACGGCGGGAAAGAAGAATATGAAACCCGGGATTGCGTAGTGAGGGGAGTGCCACGACCACGACCCGCAGGAACTTTCCGTTTGCTTTTAAAAAGTACTTATAAAATGCGCTCGAGAATGCTTTCAGAGATAAAAATATATTAAATGTTAATTCAAACTGACGGCATTTTGAAAAAGGCTGGTACGTAAAGCACCTTATGTGCTTATTATTCGGAATTCTTTATTTGTACTGCTCTTGGGATTAACTGTCAAACATGCCTTCTGATCAATGTTTGAACTGAAGAAGATTCGATCTCCTGGACATTATTCGAGGAGCGGGATTTGTTTAAATTCGAGATTTTGATTTTGATGATAGGTGGGGTAAATGGGATACTTAAGACAGTAAAAGTCATCTACACGAAATCAACAATATTTTTAATAAACTTTTTAACCAGAAACAATATTTATATTCTTATTCATTATTAAGTTGTATTTTTAGGTTTAGTCATCAAATTTTCTTAATTAAGAGCAACTAATCAGCAAGTTTAAAATTTCCCATTTTGCCCCATAGTCGAGGCAAAACAGAAAACGCTAAGGGGCAAAATGAGGATAAAATTTAGTCACACAAGCATTGTGCACAAAATGTGTGCCTTGTCATCATCAGCGTCTGCTCTGGCGCAGGAATTGTGTTTCCAACCCGCACATGAGCTACACGCAATCCAACTCTGTCTGTATATGCTTCCTTTTGCTTTTGTTTCTTAGCCTTTTTTTATTATTTGGTTGGTATAATTTCCTTTGGTCGTTTATTTCTTTGGTACAGTCTTCTTCTTATTTTCCTTACTTACTTTGCATTATTTTCCTAAGTCAGCTCATTTTTGATCGAGGATTTTTTTGGGAATTGTCATCATAAATGTTTCGGTGCAACTACTGCATATGAACTCTATTCTTTTGAAATTTGGGTCAGTGGGTCGTCTTAGATGTCCGTACGGATTGAGGTGACACATTTCGTATCTGAATGAAATTAAATACTTATTTAGTAGTATGTTTAAAAATGTTGTAGGTTCGATTCTCGATTTTGTGGTATAATACTTCAAAAGTTTTAAGAACATAAGTAAAGGTGGCAACTCAATCTAAATGTTTGGATTGAGTAGCCATGTCAGAACTAGGAACATCATGGATGAATATTTATCATAATTTAGTATGATTTAGTAGCATTTAAAAGTAGTTAGTAGAAAAAATCTGAGCTAGTAGCTAGATAAGTAGTGTTAAAATGAAAAAAGTTACCATACATTATATGTGGCTCCTTATACCATACACATATGACTCGTCTTTTTTCAAAGAAGCAGTATTGCAATTAATGCGCCATTCTTCATCATTTAGTAGTAAGTATATTAGATTTGCATGATAAGAGTCAGTAATAAAAAATGAGTGAATTATGAGCTAGAGCACATTTAATGTGGCTCCTCAATTGAGATGCTTCGGTAAATCGATTTGCCTCTAATCTACATATACTTGTGACGAAAGGAACAAAAAACACCAATATTTTATATTAATTTCTACTAAATGTACGTATAATCCTGCCATAAAAAAGTACATATCTAAGAAGTTATTAGCTATTCTTTAATTTCCTATGAAATTGTTTTGAAGGGTGACCATGAATACATTGTTTAAAAAGAAAATCTTATTTTCGTGGCTAGAAACACAAATCTACTTTATTTTATTTAATATTATTATTTGGGGGTCAATGCAAATTAATGTCGTTACTTACCTACCCTCAATAATATTTATTTAGTAACCTGACATTCATTATCGATGAAGGTCACTTGTTTGCGTACATATTGACGTAAAAATAAATTTAAAACATTAACTTACAGTTCTTTTTCTGAACTATATTGTTATTGATCACGTCATAATTCAACAATTACCGATTACAACTTATTGATTCTGGTACCTCAATAATATCCCCACAAGTCAACCTTGTGGGGATACTATTGAGGTACCAGAATCTATAATGATTTCAAGTAGATCATATACATTAATAGGCGTTATAGAATGTATCCCTGCAATAAGCGACGTTGGCATGGGCCACTATAAATGTCACTACCCAACGGAGGATAAGATGTTTTGTTACGACGACTATGGTTCTCACTGTAAAATTCGTAAAAGCACCGACCAACCAATATTAATTCATTCATTTCTTCAGGTTTGCGGCCACGCGCTGCTGGAACGACCTTCCACCGCCAATGCGAGGCCTAAAAACAAAACAGTCATTTAAATTTCAACTTAGGAAGTTATTTTTGCATGTACAACTCTCTGAACAATGACTTTTTAATTTTCATAATTATTTTTATTCTCTGCTCACCTCATGGGTCATGGCCTGCGGTGCTTGGTTTTGGATCTCCAGCAGCGCTGCAGCATGGCATTCAGTCCCGTTTGCCGGGACTGCTGGCGGCGTTTCCCTTGTCCACATTAATTCTGTGTTGACAGCCTATTTATTGAAATACATTTTGATCTTTGCTTGTCCATGTATAATGCTAAATAATTATTTCTCTATTCATTCATTTATAATCAGATTTTAAATTTAATTGCAACAATCGTATTATTTATTTAAGTTATGTTTTTCTATGTTGTACTAATTCTATTCGTGACTCTGACTTACATTATTTTCTCATAACTTCCTGTTTTTGGAGCTCCAAAGCTCTATAATGAAATGTTTGGCATGTCGGGTCACCCTCCACCCTCCAGTTTCCAAGGTTTTGGTATTTTTACTGGGTCCATCTCATCTCATCTTTCACATTCACACACCAACGCTTGTAGCACTGACACATAACTTTTGCATAATATTAGTAACACATTACATCATTGGCCATTTTGTAATTCCTTACATCATAGCGTTTCTTTGGTATATGTATGTTGGGTGTACGTCAAATAAGACGCTTTGAAATGTTGCCATAAAGTGTAAAACGTTATTGAGGATGATATTCTCGTAGCATGTCTATTTCCTTTTACATGTCTGTTTAGTATATTCTATAACATTTATATTATTTTTATTTTAGTGCAACGTTCGTAAGTACGCTGTACTGGTACAGCGTCCTAACTATTGTTTGCCTCACCGGACGACGTCACTACGTCAGCGCCGGCTGTCGCTGAAAACCAGCGCTGGGGCTCTGTCTTGCATAGGGTCGCGGCATAATGCTGAGCGATAGCCGTTTTGCATAGATGTGACGCATGTTTCCCCCAACCTTTTCATATTTTCTGTGTTTGTGTTATTTTTTGCGTCATGTTTACCGCAAATAAACGCATTTTCTTTCTTTCTTCTTTCATTAACTTATGTCGAAATTGACTACTAAATACCTAAAACATGTGAAGAATCTCTGTACCTACCTTTTTTTTTGTGGGTAGGTAATCATCAAATAACTTCTTCCGCTCTGGGCAGAGCAGGAGGGCGTGTCAGACTCTTACTGACTAAAACCCACCCGTGTTCCTTCAGTTACCTGTGCCAGGGGCCACGGTATCCCTCTTGGACTTTTCCGCAACCCTAGCAGGCATCGGTCCTAGCAAACCCCGTCATTGGTGCTGACATCTCTTTGAAGCGCGCGTGGAACACAACGCGCCGTCGACCCGGGCCTGGTCCTTATCGAACGGCGAGCTGCCCATTGCTCGCCGTTCACAAGCCCACGCCTACGGTGGCCGGGAATCGGCCTGCGATTCCCGACGCCCAGGGCGTCTCCTGCGGTGGCTAGGGGCGTGAGGGCGCAAATTTTGCTTCTCCCTCACGCGTTCCGCCTCCTCCTTCGCGAACATTACTGCTTCGCAGAAGGAGGTGACGGCTTCCCAAGCCCTCTCGCTCCGTACCATGGCCTGGACCAAGGCCGGACGCGAGAGATCGCCACCGCCAATCGCCTCCAAGAGGACACGGCGGTGCTCCGCCCAAGCCGGGCAGACCTCCACCATATGCTTCACCGTGCCCTTTGGGTGATCCACACAATGTTGACACCCGGGCGTTTCCTCCCGCCTTATCCGGAACAGGAACCTCCCGAAACAACTGTGTCCGGTGAGGACCTGCGTCAGACGGAAGGTGAGGACGCCGTGGCGCCTCTCTAGCCACTCCTCAAAGAGGGGACTTATCGCCGCAATTGTGGCGTGCCCAATCTCTGTACCTACCTACTGTGTCGATTATTTAAAAAATAAATTTTATAAAACTAGTCTTCCTGGTTTCAGTTAACATCGTCATCATTATTTCAGCCGAAAGACGTCCACTGCTGGACCTCTTCCAAAGTTCCCCCTAATTCTTAACTCGATCTCGCAGAGAAACTCCGAGCATAGACCTCTTCATTGGCCTTTGGGTGAACTTGAGCTTTCTTAGGAGGCCCATTGTAAAACGCCACGTCTCAGTGCCGTAAGTCATAACTGGCCACACACTGGTCATTTGTTTGGACTTTTGTTAAATGATAAATGATTTTATTTCTGTAAGTAGGTTTTTACAAACACTTTTACACGTCAATCAAAAAAATGTTTCGAGACACTGCGGTATTTTGGACGTGAAGATCTCCCGTAGCTTCCCTAACTTAACGAAGTTGGACTTATCTAGTTTGTCCTAGGTAAACACACAGGTCACCCACACACACACACACACACATGGTCACCCTTAATATAGAATTCTTAATGAATATCGAAAAGTAATTTGTTTTTCAGATACCGAATTTATACAATATTGATTTGTACATAATTATATATTTAGTAGACGTTTAAACTAAATGTTAATGTCTCTGGTTATTGATACCGTTGTGATCTCAGGTAGATACAATCAATTATATGCAGAACGTCAGGACTGAGGAGCCAAATAAAATGCGTTTATTTACTAAATTCACTCAGTTTTACTACTTTCTCTATAGGCTATAAATTCGAACACACTTACTACTAAATGTTTTTGGGAGTGGAATATAAATTGACCAATACTTTCATGGAAATTCACGCTCTTATATATAGATTGAGGAGCCACATTAAAAGTTGTAAGTTAATATTACGAAAGAACCAGGGGGAATCCGTGACTTTACGTAGAAAACGGTTCTGTGGGGTCTGCAATTCTGCATCCTGTAGACGTGCCAGGGGTGGGCCTGTGCGAAAACAGCACAGGCGTATGTCATTATAGGTCGGATGCATGCCGTATAAATGCGCAGTTTGCACCTGAGTGACAATTTACTGCGTGCATTTAAGACGGAATGTAGTCTACCCAGAGCAAAGGCGGCTCGCGAACGAACCACCTTTATGTGCTCTGAGAAGGAGAGGCGTCTCTCCAAAGTCACACCCAGATATTTGGCATGCTTCGCCCAAGGGATCGGCTTGCAAAACATCTTGATCGGGCGGGGGTCGTCATGTCTGCGTTTGACACGCGGTTTCAAGAAGAGAACCGCTTGACTCTTGTCGGGGTTGACTTCGATTCTCCACTTTCTAAACCGTGGGCCAAGCTGGTTGACTGCGGTTTGGAGAGTACGAGATATCGAGTCGGGGAGGAGTCCAGTGTAATAAATGGCCGTATCGTCTGCGAACAGAGCCAACTGCGCATTTTTATATTTGGGGATATCACTGGTTGCACGAATGACGGTGCGCGTGCTGCTTTTATACCGGATTTGAAATTCTGACAAGATTATTTGTAAGAATATATGTATATTATTGTTAGCGGAAAAGTCATAGTCAACCCTTTGCAAGGAAGGGTTAACAGACAACAGCCACCGCGCGGCAATATAAGCCACTGCGCGCTCATTTTCGCACCCCCGTCCGATCAAAATGTTTGGCAAGCCGATCCCTTGGGAGAAGCATGCCAAGTATCTGGGTGTGACTTTGGAGAGACGTCTCTCCTTCTCAGAGCACACTGGCACCCGCCACTAGCGGGCCTCTTCGGGTCTGGGGTGGGAGTGAGGTGTTTGACTCCCCCCGCGACGTCTAAGAGGAGCGCGCATGGAACACTACGTGCCGCCACCTCGGGTCCTGGTGTGTGGGGGGCGACGGACGTCCCCGAGTCCGTCGCCCCTGGACCCATTTAGGGGGGCTGGAAGAGGGCGTTGTCCGCCCTCCGCCGACGCCCGGTGCGCCTTCTGCGGGCCGGGTGAGTGGACGAGATCTCCCTCTACCTTTCCGCAGCCTTTTTAGTTTCCTTCTGCGAGACAGTCGTCTCGCAGAAGGAAACCACCGCGTCCCAGGACTCGTCGCTGCCGACCATCGACTCGACTACGGCCGGCAGCGACAAGTTACTGCCTACTTCTGAGATGAGGGCACGGCGCGGCTCCTCCCAAGCGGCACACTCTGCCAGCGTATGCCGCGCCGTGTCCTCCCGGCAGTCGACGCAGTGGTGACACCGGGCGTCCGGCTCCCTGTTTATGCGACACAGGTACTTCCCGAAGCAACCATGCCCCGAGAGCACCTGCGTCGCCCGAAACGACAGGGAGCCGTGCCTCCTCCCGAGCCAGCGCTCGAGCACCGGCCGGACCGCCTCGATGGTGACGAGGCCGGCGGTAGGCCGAGAAAGCCTGTCCCGCCATTCTGCCACCAGGCCCCCAGCGACGCCCTAAGCCGAGGTTCGTACTCCACAGGGGGTGCCCTTAGGTGATGGTCGCTTTTGACTGACTGGGCCATCATCTACCTCGGTCACCAGGGAGTATGGAACCGGCAAGAGATGTCGTGCGGTGTCCCACTGGGATCGGACTTTTTTTTTTTTTGAGGTTGGGAAATCATCAAATGACCACTCCCGCTCTGGGTGGAGCGGAAGGGAGTGTCAGACTCTTACTGACTACAACCCACCCGTGTTCCTTCCTTGGCCCTTTATGTTCCGGGTCAGCGGTACCCCTTTCGGATGATCCCGCTTTCCCGGCAGGCTTGGGCCCTAGTGGGCCCCCTTTTCGATGCTGACATCTCTTTGAGGCGCGCGTGGAACACGTACGCGCCGTCCAGCACGGGTCTGGTCCTGATCGGACGGTGAGCTACCCATTACTCACCGCCCGCAGGCCCGCGCCTACGGTGGCCGGGAGTCGTCACGCGGCTCCCGACGCCCGGAGCATCCACCGCGGCGGCTTTGACGGGAGACTCTCTCCCTCTCCCATCCCGCCACCTCCTTCGCTAGCATGACTGCTTCGCAGAAGGAGGCGACTGCCTCCCACTCCCCCTCGCCCCGGACCATGGCTTGAACCAGGGCCGGGCGTGAGAGGTCGCCGCCTGCCACCTCTACGAGGACACGGCGGTGCTCCGCCCATGCAGGGCAGGCCCCCACCGTATGCTCCACCGTGTCCTCGGGGCGATCATCGCAGTGGTGACACCCGAGCGTTTCCTCCCGCCTAATGATGTGCAGGAACCTCCCGAAACATCCGTGTCCGGTGAGGACCTGCGTCAGGCGGTAGGTGAGGACGCCGTGACGCCTCTCTAGCCACTCCTCAAAGAGGGGTCTTACCGCCGCTATCGTGGCGTGCCCTGCGCTGGGTTGTGACAGTTGCTCTTTCCATGCCGCCATGAGATCGCGCCAAAGGTCCGTCCGCTCCACCGCGATTTGCCGCGGAAGCGGGGTTTCCCCCCGGCGTAGTGCCTCCGCGCGCCACTCATACAGACGCGCCAGGACTATCGTTTCCAGATCCCACGGCGGCAGTCCGGCAAGGAGGCTTGCCGCCTCGCCCGAGATCGTGCGGTAGCCCCGGATCAGCCTTACGGCTACCACCTTTTTGGGCGCGTTCAGATAGTGGGCGGCTCTCCGCCGCAGTGAACGCGCCCACACCGGGGCCCCATATGTAGCCATGGACCGCACGACCCCCGCGTAAAGCCTCCGGCAGGAGGCGTTTGGACCCCTCAGGTTGGGCAGGAGCCGCTTGAGGGCGGCCCCAGTCCGTTCCAGTTTGGGGGCCAAACGTCGGGATCCTTCCCCTTAAGTCATTTTTTAAATTGGGGAACAAATAAAAATTACTTAAATTGGGCAGTCATCAGGTTATGTGCAATCCTGTTTCATAGAAGGATCAAAACACTATCGGATCAATTGAGGTTTGAGTACATACCACTAGAAAAGTCAAAAATCGCAAAATTCTTTTATCATAGATTTAGAACCAAATTAGACTCCAACCTACTTTTTTATGATGATTGGCCGCTAAATGTATAAAAGAATAGCCATAACTTCTAACTCATAAGTACGAGTATCTTGCGAAGAAAATCTTATAACACAATTTTCTTTTGCTTCGAACTATTTCAATTTACGTAGAAAGATATGAGAAGGAATGCTAAGTTGGATTTGAAACTTAAATGACTTGAATTCACATAGTTTGGAAACCTTCATAACAGCGCATATTTAATTGTTTTCTACTGAATACGCTATTCGTATAAATAAGTATAGTATAGTATAATTGTATTAGCTATTCTGTATTGTAATCTGTGGATAACGTCTTGAGTAGTGTATTTGTTACTATTATTGCAATTTTTATATTGTATGCCTACTGTGTAATATACTGCTGTTTGTTATTCCTAACAAATAAAATAAAATAATATATATATATACACTCGAGAGCAATGAATCCGGGTCACTTAAAGAATCCTAAAAATCTCGGAAACTGAAAATGCTAGGTTAATGCAATAAATTGTATTTAATAGACAATGTAATACTCCTTAAATTAAGGTATTAAAACTTCTTAGTTATTGTAAAGTTATATCATAAAAAAATCAAATTTGAAAAAGGGCCACTTTCGAAGATGGAACTACGAAATTACAGCATTTGGTTTTGCTTTTGTTTGTAATCTGTCATTTATGTGGGTACATAAACCATGTTGATAGTGCTCTATATTCATTATCCAAGCTGAAATTATGTCGCTTACGCCTGAAGAATGCACCAGAATACTTACAATGCTGGAAACCGGCCGGAGTCAGCGCGATACAGCCAGGACTGTCGGTGTGTCGCTGTCAACAGTACAAAGAGTTCTCCGACGTTACGAAGAAACTGGTTCTAACCTACGCAGACCAGGAACGGGCAGAACCAGGTGTACCACAGCACGAGAAGACCGATACTTGGTGAACACCATGCTTCGAAATCGCTTTCTCACAGGAACTGAACTCACCAATCAGTTTCGACGCCTCGGAGGAAGTAACCCAAGTGCATGGACAGTAAGACGTCGGCTTGCTGAATCTAACTTAAAACCCCTTAGACCTGCAAACGGCCCTAAACTGGAGCGTGGGCATCGTATTTCAAGACTAAGATATGCCCAGAGCCACGTAAATTGGAGTATTGAAGATTGGTCAAAAGTTATGTTCTCCGACGAATCAAAATTTATGCTCTACAAGCACGATGGAAGACACAGAGTGTATCGAAGACCAGGGGAAAGATTCAAGCAAGCATGCATCGAAGAAAAAGTAGCCTACGGTGGTGGGTCTGTACTTGTGTGGGCCGGAATTTCTTCTGAAAGTCGCACAGAGCTGGTGATCATAGAAAACGGCTCTTTAACTAGCGTAAGATATGTGGAAGAAATCCTCAATGATCACGTTGGTCCATTTATGGTCAATTTAGGTGAGGATGCTATATTTATGCATGACAATGCCCGACCTCATACAGGTAGGATTGTGAATGACTACCTTCAAGAGATGAACATTACTCGTATGGAGTGGCCAGCGCGCAGCCCGGATATCAACCCGATCGAGCATGCTTGGGACGAGCTAGGCAGATGCGTAAAACAACGAAACCCTCCCCCAATCACGCTTCGTGAGCTCAAAATTGCTCTCACAGAGGAATGGGAGAATATTCCCCAAAATCGTATAAGGAACTTGGTGTACAGCATGCCAAACCGCGTAAACGCAGTAATGGAAGCACGAGGAGGCAATACGAAGTATTAAAATTCAAGAAAATCGTAATAAAGTTCAAAAATTTCATGTTTCCTATTTTTGTTTTAAGGAGAGATCAGCAGTTTTTTTCTTTATGTAATTTTGTGTTAATAAAATGTATTTTTTTTTACTTTCATTTAAGGAGTATTACATTGTCTATTAAATACAATTTATTGCATTAACCTATCATTTTTAGTTTCCGAGATTTTTAACATTCTTTAAGTGACCCGGATTCATTGCTCTCGAGTGTATATATATAGCTGTGAAGAAGAAGTGGCGCAACTTTTACTCACTAACTAAACATTATGCTAGTTGGGGTAAGTTCGGCGCCGGGATATTTTTTTAGAGAATATTATCTAAATATTATATGATATTATTTTTTTAGATATTTTTTTCATACGGTCTTACCGTATGAGAAAAATCTGCGTTATTTTATTTAAAAGGTGCTGAACACGATGCATTCAAAAATATTTCCAAATGCGGCACGGTGGGCGCAGTGGTTAAGCGATTGACAGCTGCGTTTCGTATCGCGGGTTCGATTCCCGCACGGAACAAATATTTGTATGACCTGCAAGTAGTTGTTCCGGGTCTGGCTGTTTGTGTATGTGAGTTTAAATGCTTGTAAACGCACCCACGATACAGGAAAAATTCCTAGTTTGGGACAACGTTATGCTAAAACAAAAAAAAATTGCCGGTAATTTAATTCGGACGGTCTTATCCCAGGGCCAAACTTACTCCAACATACTCTACAGGAAGAATCATTTTTAGATATTTATTACTTAGGTACCTACTTCATCCAGCTCAAGTCGGATCTGTGATTGTAGTTTGAAGTTATTAACAGGGACCGTAACGTTTCTGCATATTGTCTTGACGTAATCCTCCAGTTACTTTTACGAACACTGATATTCTCATATTTTTTTAACGATGTATAATCCATATATATAATCAGCCTTTAATGTTCCCACTGCTGGAACACAGGCCTCCTCTCTTCGAGAGGGAGTGGGCGGTAATCTACCACCCGGTCCCAGTGCGGGTTGGTAGATGGTAGGTGTCACTTGTCTTCGATTTTTTTGGTTCTAGGACATGCCGGTTTCCTCACGATGTTTTCCTTCACCGTTTTGAGAGCAGTGGTGATGAAATGACTTACACTAAGTAAAGCGTCTGTCTGGGTTGGAACCCACGACCTACAACTCGTAAGTCGGGGCCGTTACCACTGGGCCACCACTGCTCTCTGAGGATAAACTATGCTTTTACAAATTGTAATGTTAGGCTTTTATTGTTTTTGATTATTTTTGGTATCCAAAAGTTTGCCTGCTTCTATTTTTTATCTGGAGCACTAAAAACAAAAGACTGAATAATTATTTTTTTAAAAATGATACCTACCTACCACCAAACTTACTTAGCTACCTACTGATGTAAACAAAGAAACTTTGCCAAAATAATTTCATAAGAATTCACAATAATATTTGGATCGTAAGTGCGAATCAGAAATTTAATTCAAGCTCCAGCATTGAGCCGTAAATTGAGCAATTATTTACAAGAACGCCTGTTATAATGATCATAAACACAACCCTCGCTTTGAAGACACCATCTTATTGCGATTTAAATTATAGTAGGAGCTTTAGCTAAATATATCGTGTAACCGTATTATACTTAATAACAATTTGTGTAATCTATTTCATCACTACTGCTCTTAATACCGTGAAGGAAAACATCGTGACGAAACCGGCTTGTCCTAGACACAAAAATTCGAATAAATGCGACATCTGTCATGTGCGCACTGGGCCCACGTGGTGGATTACAGCCCAATCCAAACACAGAGAGGAGACGTGTGTCCCAGCAGTGGGAATATATATTAGGATATATATAAGGATAATAGGCTGATTATGCATTCTTATAAAAAAGCCGAACATAGCTGAAGTTACTGAAATATTTCTTATTAAATAAACTATAATAAGTATGACAAGGTTTGTAAGTTTCAACACCAAAGTAAACTGGACGGAAAGTTTAAAACAAAGTTTTTCAATATTAATTCTTCACTTCGAGGAACTTATTTCAAAATATTAATTTAACTTGCCGCTTTTGGTTGATACTTTGAGTAAAACAATAGTAATTATGGTATTAGTACTGCTGGCACGAGTAGGCATACCTAGTAAGGATTGTTGTTATCGCCGTAATGGACCTTCTCGGCGGACAGTTCGCTAAAGTTTTATGTAATGGGTAGGTAGGAACCGATTCGAAACACAGTGATACATTCGCCACGTACACAGTGATACATTCGCCACGTTTGGGAAATCTAATTAAGATGTTTGTGAATAGTGCTTAATGTAGGTAGGTCCTTAATACAATAACTCAAGTGTCGACTAGTGAGACAAAATTAAGTAAACTATTGTTCCGAGACCTCCGATCCGATAGACCTGTCGCTTTGTGGATGACTATTGAAGGACCTTTAATTTAGAAAAAATACTTACTTGTTTTGACCATAAGGCGATTCGCACACTGCACCGTATCATGCAGCGGGGTACGGGAGTGCGTGTTCTTACGTTGCTTGTAAGTATCTCCGTCTGTATACAAAACACGCACGATGATGCAGATTTGCACTCCCGCAAGTACCCGCAACATGCAGCGTGATGCGTGGTAGTGTGATAATCGCCTAACCGTAATAGGTGACTACGGGCATTGTCACCTACTAAAAAGGTGCCTATACACCTTTATATAAGCTCTAAAACCTATCCACGTTCGAACATTGAAAACAAAATAAACTTTCCTCAAGCAACAAGGCCTTATCCCGGTAAATTACTTTTAAAACTGAGCCATATAATACCTTTACAATCTAAGCGAATGTATGTATAAAGCGGGCACGCTAGGGAGCTGTAAATAGGTCTATAGCGAATCGATACGATAACTAAGTTGGTGGTGGATATTGCATCTGTTGCGCGGATGCGGCGGAGGACGTCGAGCCACACTGCCGGAAAAAGTATAGGTATTGCCTCGCAGAAAAGTTATTGCGACTTATGGCGTTTGTTTACTGACAGATGTAAAGGAAAAAAAATCACTTAGTGTGACAAAATTTTCCAGAATAATCCGAGTCCCGAAAAACTACCTTTTATATTGAAAATCCCTACGAAACCTCACAGACAGAAGCTATCCTTTATTACCTAAATCTATTTTAACGCATCATTAGGTGGTTACATACAGTTGAATACCTCTAGCCGTACTAATAACTGCTCTATAATGCGTAGTTTCTCCTAACTTTTTTTAGAATTAAGGATGACAAAAATATCAACCATTTTAAAATTAAAATTACGCGACACCTCATAGACAAAAGCTAACCTTTAATAAATCTTTTTTAACGCATCATTAGGTAGGTAGGTACCTACCTACAGTTGATCAAAGTTTAATTTACGACATCTCTCTCTTGCTCTTTAAGCAGATTCTCCTCACTTTTTTTATTTTTCTAATTGAAAATTATAAAAAAAAATTACAATAATAAAATGAAAATGACGTAGTATAAACCGCCCGCCCCCGACAATAAAGTTAAGTCTGTAATTTTTCAGCGGAGTTAGAAATTATCTTTTGTGAAGGAGATAATGAACTTTGCTCGGAAGTGAATTAATTATGCTTTAATAAGTTTTCGATGTCTGCTAACGACATTCATATAACTTACTTACTCGTATAACTTCATACTTTTGGAGTCCAGACGAGAGTTCAATATTGTCGCGGGGATTGGAAGATGGTACCTATTATTTTGTAAGATAAGATAAGATTATCTAGCAGAGGCGATAGTTACGATATTTATTATCTAACATAAATGATTGTATACATTTATTGGATATTTGGTAGCTATGGTGTGAATAATGTCGAATCGTATGTGACTCGATGCTGTAAGGACGCTACCCACTGAAAAATGTGAAAAATATAACATCATTACAGCAATGGAAAACTGCTGTTTATTTACTTATTTTACTGCCGACTTTTTAAATCACTTGTACTGAATAACAAAAACGTTTTAATAACCCCCCACGAGTCCAATGACGTCACTAAAATAGCTTAAGTTTTTGCGTTTGTAACTTATGATTTTATTTTAAAAATATCACCTAGTAAAGAGAGTTTTACTACATTATAATCTTCGTTTAAATTTATACCCAAGATGCTAACTGCCAACTACTGCAAGTTAATCATCTAAGCTATATCCAGGCAAGGTCCATTTATGTTACAAATTCCTAACATCGTTACGCGACATGAAAGCTTCCCATAAAACTTCTAACCTAGTTTCAAATTTCAATATTCCCTGCCCTCTATAAAACTTTATATCGAGTTACATACACCCATACGCCAGAAACGCCATGAAACGCTTATGTGCCTGCTGCCTGCTAACTTTTGCCCGCGGCATTACCCGCGTGGATGTTGGAAAATACCCCACGAGAATGTACTACCGGGATTATCGTGTGTTTATCCAGGTTATAAACTATATGTGTGCCGAATTTCATCCAAATCCGTTCAGCCGTTTTTGCTTGATTGAGTAACAAACATCCAAACATACAAAAGTTTCACTTTTATAGTATACGGGGGTGACACTGAAAGTTTTTAGAATAGGCCAGTAAGAAAAGCAGCCGATGAAAAATTTAATTAAATATCGTATTAAAACTCTTTGGGAGTCTGTAAAAGCGTAATGAATTTATAAGTTATTTGTTTTTACAAATTGGTGGCAATTTAAAAAGTGCCTGTCGTGAGTCGAAATGGATTAGACTAGAGAAAATATCCGTTCAAAGATTTATTATGACTTTCGTTGCGGTCTTACTCAACAACAATGTTACGATAGACTTCGATTAGCCTTTCATGACGAAGTCACATCCCGTGCTACTGTTTACAATTGGTTTAAGTTTGGTCGAAGCAAACTCACTGATGATGCGCGAGAGTGCGCTGTGCGGCTAATGATAGAAGCTGATAGAAGGGTGACCTCTCAACAGATTCGGGCAGCATTAGGCGTTGGTATGAGTTAAGTACAAAAAGTCTTACATGAACATTTAGGTGTCAGAAAGCTATGCACTAGGTGGATACCTCATAATTTGACGGAAGATCAAAAATGCCGTCGTTTGGGTTGGCGCCGCTCATTACTTGAAAAGTATGGTACGGAGGTGATTCGAACGCTGTATATGACATCGTCACAGGTGATGAAAGCTGGATATATTGTTACGAACCCAAAACAAAGACAATCTACGCAATGGATGTTTCGTTTCGAAGATTTGCCGACAAAAGTAAAGTAGGGCAGAAGTCAAGGGAAAAAGACGATTGCCTAATTCTTTGGACGGACCGGTCATTAAATTTCGCAACAATTCTCCTAGAAGATAAGAAGACTGTTACTGCAGATTGGTATACCAGTCATTGTTTACCAGTTGTCTTGGAAAATGTTAGACAGCAGCGTCCAAGAAGCAGGATCCTCCTCCACCTCGACAACGCTCCAGCTCACTCCGCCAGACGGACTATCGAATATTTGTCTATCGAAAGTGTGGAGTTAGGAAGTCATCCTCCTTACAGTCCTGACCTGGCATCTTGTGATTTATATTTATTTCCAAAAATAAAAGATAAACTTAGAGTAATTCGTTTTACGAACCCTGAAGATGCCGTGGCTGCGTTTGAAAAAGGCCTGAAAGAAATCCTAAAGAAGAGTGGGCTCACTGCTTCAGGAAATAGTTACATCGCATGCGACGGTGCTTAGAAAAGGAACGGAGACTACTTCGAAAAGCAATAAAAATATTAAAAGGCTTCTACAACATTCCGTTTTTTATTATCTAAAAACTTTCAGTGTGACCCACGTATTATATTATGTAGAATGAAGTTTATGTCATAAACTTGGAAGTTTTCCCCTTGAAAGGAGTTGAGTATTTGCTATGTGAAATGAGAGCACGTCAAACCAGTGAAGGATGTCTGTATGAGAGGACTGTGTACTACATTCGGACAGTTACATATCGATAAACCTAATAATTTAGAGAGTTATGGATGAAAGACGGTCACAAATTATTTCAAATTGGTACCCAAATTATAAAATAAGAAGGAAGGGTAGACCTTCTAAAATATGGAGTGACGACATACTACAAATGATGAATGTTTGCCTGAATACTCCCAATAACACAAAACATCCAGAAAAAAACATTAAAAGATGGGTACGGCTGCATAGGTAGATATTTAATGCTATAAAAGAGGGTTTCAAACTGCGGATGCCTACTCGAGAAAATAACATTATTTTCGCCAGAGCTCCCTCGCAGAGGCATTCGGGTACGCTGACGCAAAGCAAAGGGTGCTAATGGACGAAATTGAACGGAAACGTAATTTCAAATCTCTTACGACCCCTGTACGAGCCTATTGGAGCCCATTCGATAACTCATCGTTGCCAAAATGGATGGCTATGAGAATACGCGGGTGAATTTGACGTGAGCTGAGATTGTGATTGCAATCAGTAATTGTATTATTAAAAACTCCTCGTTTGTGCTACAGAGTTAGTTTCTGAATTAAAATACTAATGATGTGTCAATCACAGATTTTTTTCCTTTATCAAGATTACTTTTAGAACTGCATCTCAAATCTTTTAAATTTACGCCCAATTTTAAACTCCCTTTGCAAGAGCATATCGCTCTGGGTATTTGAATAAAACGCTTCACATTGAAAGAAAAAATGTTGATTCATTTCCAATACCAACTGAATGATTACTGCAAAGTACCCATTAAAGCATGTAGCTGAATGAAACACACGGCTGGAAACTGATATCAATACAACCAAAGGGCCAACCTAGAACTCTGCTTACCTGTCAATGAAACTGGACGTAAAACAGACAGCTTTTAAACTAATATTGACTTAAATCTAATATAATTAATTAACATCATCTGCTTAGCCCCATTCCAACCTTCTTGGAGTCAGCATTCAGCCTAACCGAATGCAGCCGAATACTAGTATTATATATACATAGAGCAACTGCCTATCTTACCTCCACAACCCAGTTGCTGGATAACACGATACTCCTTGTTAAGAGTCTCAAATCTAACCTGACTAATCCTTGTCAAAAATTTACATAAATATTCTCTTACCATGCTTCATTAATTCACCAAAAAGTACCCGATTTTTATGATGATCGCAAATCAGAATACGTCATCGATCTACGCAAAAAACTTGGCACGCCGTATCCAGTACCAAGTAAATTATTCTTTCAATCGTCGTTAAGCGCCTGTCAGCTTGAAATCGGGTCGCTGCGGTGCTTATTGCTTGTCGAAACGGACCAGTGAACTGTCAAAGTACAATTTAGTATCATTATCCAGCTTAATGATCCGAAATCTGGCCTTGATGTATTGCTGTAATTAATAGTGTAGGTTTTTAGACACGAAGATAAATAGTAGAGAGTTTGGCTTAAATCATTATGTCTGAAAAACTTAGTAACAGTCGCGTTGTGACGTTGCTAGTCCTGGCCCTGTATCAAAATTTGTTCGGAGGTCCCCAACAAATTTTGATTTCCCCATTTTTTTACCCGATTGCGGCGAAGCTCAAAAGTTATAGTTTTTTTTTACAAAATAAATAAAATAACATCCTGATTTGGAAGGTTAAATTGTGATTGTGATCTCAACAAGAGTGCGTAGGAGCAATCGAAGCGAGCCAGATTTTCTGTGTGATTATACTAAATGAATTCATGGGCCTGAGAATTGGACCACGTCTGTAGCTTTATAAAGCCTTTGTAAGCTTTAAACAAATAACGTTCATTTTCGTATGTCCATTAGGTATTCATTAATTACGGGCCTCTCATCAATAGGGATTTGAGGTTGTGGATAACATTTTACGAAGTTTCGCTCGCCCTGTAGTCCGGGGGCCGTATCATTAACACGGCTCACGGTTGATACGATTACGCTAAGCTTAGAATTCGGGTTGAACCGACTAGTTGTACTAAATTAACTCAAAGCAAACATGAGAAAATTCCAGTTATTTCTATTCATTAGAATATATACTAGTTCGACTAACCCGATAATTCGACGAAGCAACTTAGGTATATCTACGTATTTCATTATTTAATTATTCTGAAATTGAGTGGGATATTTCTCTTTAATATATTTTTAAATCTAAATACTATCGAACGTATTTTAATTATTAAAGGCAGAGAGGTAGAGTATACAGGGTGTCAGGGACAACGATGCACACACTGTAACCATGAATTCATTATTCAGCACATAATCACAGATTACTCAATACTCAATTCTTTATTGCATTCCACAATGTAGTCTTAGGTGGTAAACATTTTTAGTAACAATCGTGGACCCTGTCGGGCACAGCAAAAGTAAGATATTTGGAGAGGACCTATCAAGAATCTTAAATCATTAAATAATTTATTTCTTTGCAAATATGGGTATAAATAACAATTAAAATATTACTAAAATTCATGTCAAATAATAAAATCACAATAAATATAAAAATGTCATAATATTACATCAAATATCGCTGGGAATATTATGTAGGTATGTCAATGGATAAAATACAATACAAGTCTGTTAAAATTAGTAATAAAATTAGAAAAGGAACAGTTAATATTATTAAAAAGTCCAATTTCATTTTAATTATTATTGCAAAGTGCACCGTGCATGTCAGGAATAATGAACTAAAAACAAGATTCCTATAATTTAACTTATTCTAATAACATGGACATTGGTGCCGAGCATTAATTTTCTAGTCTCAAGGATTTATCATGTAAATATTCGTTGACGCTGTAGTAACACTTTCTCAATAATAACTTTTTTAACTTATTTGTAAATAGATGGAGTTTTTTTCTTTTCTTATTGATTCGGGTAACATATTGTATATTTTTATTGACATAACCAGAGGACTTGTTGAGTGTATTTTTAAGCGGGATAATGGTAGGTTGAGTCGTGTTTTGTGTCGGAGTGTGTATCTTGTTTGTATGTCTTCTCGTTTGGTGTAAAAGTCTTGGTGTTTGTGCGCGAATTTGCATATTTCAAGTATATATACAAGGCAGAGTTAAAATATTTAGTTCTATAAAATGGGGTTTGCAGCTATCTATCTGTTGTATATTTACATACGGATACATTTCTTTTGAACGGTGAATAGTGTTAGTGCATCTGTACTGAATCCCCACATTATAATGCCGTAGCTAAGCCAGGCATAAGCATAGGCGTAGTATGTAACCAGGGCAGTCTGTAAATTTGTGGTCTTTTTGACTTCACGAAAAGCGTATAAAAATTTTGAAAGTTTTGCTTTTATGTTTTGTATGTGTGACTTCCAATTTATATTTTTGTCTATGGTTATGCCTAATAAGTTGAATTCATTGACTGTTTCTATAATATGATTTTTAAAAGAAAATAATACATTTAGAGGATTTTTTTGGTGGGGATGGAAAGTTATGAGTTTAGTCTTTGAAAAGTTGATTTCAAGGTTGTGTTCGTTCATCCAGGTTGTTATTTTGCTGAGAATTTCATTGAGGGTAGTGTTTAGGTTTATGTTGTCATGACATTGGGTGAGAATAGAGATGTGGTCCGCAAATAAAACGCAAGGTCCGGTTTCTGCTATACATTTTGGGAGATCATTGATGTTTATGAGAAACAACAGACATCCAATAACACTTCCTTGTGGTATTCATGCGCTAATCGCCTTTCTGTCCGACCGGAACTTTTGAAGTTCGTTTATAGTGCTATTGAAGTATTCTATTTCTACTAGCTGTGCTCTATTTTCCAGATAAGATTTGAACCATTTACCTCGGATTCCTAATCTATATATTTTTTTAATAAAATATCATATTGCACTTTATCATAGGCTTTGGTCATGTCAAGCATTAACCCTAAATATTTTATAGATTTTTTTATACATTTTATAGATTACTAAATAGTTACTACGTAACAGATACTTCACTCAGTAGAAAATTTCCAATACCTATTGAGATAATAGCCTACTCCGTCACCTCAACAACCACTGCATGCTAAAATGTGCCTAAATGCTCAAGCGTACAGTTGTGATTGCTTCGCACCGCGCGATCCTACAGCAATCGCAGGGAACCGAATTTGGACCGCAAGCGGTCCGAAAGCGCTCGCTCGTGCGGTAGGTAATTATAGCGCGCAAGTACATGGAGTGACGGAGGCCTGACATAATCCTAGAGTAGAAACTTTGCGTTGGTTATTATAAAAAAATCTGCTGTTGCATAGAAAAGTGCAATTTCTACGCGGTCAAAATGTATAGATCAGCATTTGTTTTTAATAACCAACGAAATATATCAACCAAAAAAAAAAAAAAAAAAGGGGTTCAGAATGATTACGCTGGAGGTCTGCCCGACTTGGGCGGGGCACCGCCGTGTTCTCGTGCAGGTGATCGGCGGTGGCGATCTCTCACGTCCGGCCCTGGTCCAGGCCATGGTACGGAGCGACAGGGCACGCGAAGCCGTCACGTCCTTTTGCGAAGCACTAATGCTTGCGAAGGAGGAGGCAGAACGCGTGAGGGAGAGGCAAAATTCGCGCCATCACACCCCCAGTCGCCGCAGGAGACGCCCTGGGCGTCGGGAATCCCAGGCCAATTCCGTCCGATAAGAACCAGGCCTGGGTCGACTGCGCGTTGTGTTCCACGCGCGTCTCAAAGGAATATCAGCACCAATGACGGGGTCCGCTAGGGCCGATGCCTGACAGAGTTGCGGGAAAGTCCGAAAGGGTTACAGTGGCCCCCGGCAGAGGCAACTGGAGGAATACGGGTGGGTCTTAGTCAGTAAGAGTCTGACACGCCCTCCCACTCCGCCCAGAGCGATTGATTGAATTGATTGTTTTATTGTGATTTGATGATTTTCCACACAAAAACAAAAAAAAGGTTGTTCAGAATCAAGTAAGTACAAGTACTGAATCCATGGGAACTGCTTGCGCTTCGATGTCTCTGCCACCCAGTAAAGGTACTTTACATATTAAGAAATGTAGTTAATATTGTTAATTGCATTTTTTTTATTCGACTGCCCTAGAAAAGGGTTACTTTTATAAAGCTTACAATATAAAACCTAACTCTCTTATGATCTAGTCGTAGGTTTAATATCCAGGATTCCTTGATGCTTTGGGCATAATAAATGTTATAAGAAAACTCATTTTTCATACCCACTAGATGGAAAGGGTTCTTTAATAATATGAAAGTAATGGAAATGAATTTGTGAAATGGATATGAAGATGCCTACTCTTAACAGTAAAAGTTTCCGATGTTATTGGATACGGTTTTGTTTGATCTTTGTAGGATCTATTTGCTAATTGATTTCCGAGACATAACCTCGGTTGCCATTTTTTTTTGTTTCCGGGGTGGAAAATCCTCATGGATGTCCGCCGCCCTGGGGCGGGCGGCGGGATCTGTCAGACTCTTACTGACTAAAAACCACCCCGGTGTGCCATCTCACACCTACGCCGGGGGTCGCGGGAACGTACGATCCTTCCGCAACCCCCGACTAGTGCCGGCCTGCTGCCGCGGGCCTCTTCGGGTTTAGGGGGGGGGGGGGGGGGAGTGAGGTGTTTGACTCCCCCCGCGACGTCTAAGAGGGACGCACGTGGAACACTATGCGCCGCCACCTCGGGTCCTGATGTGTGCGGGGCGACGGACGTCCCCGAGTCCGTCGCCCCTGGACCCATTTAGTGGGGCTTGTCCGCCCTCCGCCGACGACCGGTGTGCCTTCTGCGGGCCGGGTGAGTCGATGAGATCTCCCTCTCCCTTTCCGCAGCCTCCTTCTGCGAGACGACTGTTTCGCAGAAGGAGACCACTGCGTCCCAGGACTCGGCGCTGCCGACCATCGACTCGACTACGGCCGGCAGTGACAAGTCACTGCCTACTTCTGAGATGAGGGCACGGCGCAGCTCCTCTCAAGCGGCACACTCTGCCAGCGTATGCCGCGCCGTGTCCTCCCGGCAGTCGACGCAGTGGTGACACCGGGCGTCCGGCTCCCTGTTTATGCGACACAGGTATTTCCCGAAACAACCATGCCCCGAGAGCACCTGCGCCGCCCGAAACGACAGGGAGCCGTGCCTCCTCCCGAGCCAGCGCTCGAGCACCGGCCGGACCACCTCGATGGTGACGAGGCCGGCCACCATTGAGGTCTCTGCTTTCCTCCGATTGTCCGCTGCGAGTGGCGGATGGAGTGTCTGAACTGGGAGGGGTCTCGACTCCAACCCCTCGAGGCGGGCATTCATCATGCCCCTACTTGGAGCATGACGGTTCGGGCCACCTCCGCAACCAACTCAGCTTGCAGGTAGCCAGGTGCTGGAGTGGACGCGGAAGGTGCAGGAGCCGGACGCTCTTGCTGCCGACTAAAGTCGGCCCTTAGAGCGGCAAGTTCCCGACGGATGACCTCTATCTCGGATTGGAGACGGCTGTTCTCCTCCTGTAATTTTGCCGTCTCCTCCGAGGTCGTGCGATTAAGGAGGACTCCCACCGCCTCCTTAATCTCCTCCGCCGCCTCTTTAAGAGCTCGCGTGAATGTGCCCTTCAAGTGGCCAGACTTGGTGGCAACCTTCAGGACCACGTCCACGCCATCCAATACTTGGCGGCTTAGGGCCGCCCCCGACAAATCCTCAGCAGCGGTCAAGCGAGCAGACCGCCGCTCTCTGGCCTGACCGGCCATTTCAGCCACCTCATCCAGAGCAACTGCCCGTCTCTCCTCTTTCCTAGCGAGTTGGATCTCCCCCTTTGTGGTAACCAAAGAGTTTTGGGTACAGGCACTCTCCACTAGCTTGGTCTCCGGGTCGCTTCCTCCGCTGGGTGCCGGCGTGTCGGGGCGCTTGAAAAAGCGCCCCAGAGAGTCGCGCGATTTCGAAGGAGCTGACGCTCCACCAATTGCGCGACCTCGTCCTCTCCTGCCGACCAGCACCTTGGCGGCTTGCAGGTTCTCCTCGCTAGAAGAGAGGCCTGTCATCCCCACGCGCCTCTCGTCCTCTTTACGTGGGCGAGATCCCGCCGGAGCTCTGTCCGCTGTGCCGTGATTTCTCGCGGCAGCGGAGTTACGCCCCCGGTAACTGACGACATGTCTGCAGTGGTAATCAGGAGGTACTGTAAAGTGCAGCCTATAATGTAGACCACCGCAGTCTTATTTGACTCACTCAACTTGTCATTTGTTCCGAATTGCACTCAAACATAAATGCATACCTATTGCATATCATATTTTACGATTTCACCCAGATTTAAAGCTTTAGGTAAATGGCATTATTTATGGCACCAATTTTGGCTTTAAGTTAAATGCACAGTAGTTTCAGGTATTTATTACCTTTCTGACAATTTGCTGCTAAAATTTTTGTTATAAAATGGGTAAGTACCGACTCTAGGTAAATAGTTCGTCACAAATGAAAAATTCCAGAAATGCGATTTCTGCTTACGACTGTTCTTATTTCAAATGTTTGTGTGTGCACATTCACAGTTATTTTACCTCAGACAGCAGCAAGCCAACAGCAACTTTACTGCAACGAGAATAAAGATCATTGTGATTTTAACAGATTTGTCAGTGGCTGCAACCCAACAGTAACCTTATTACAAGGAACATAAAGATCACAGTGATACCGGGCTGTACTTATAGTACCCAGCTGTTTTTCAGCAGTCGTTTTCGTCGTTAAATTAAGTTCATGTTCTAAAACGCACTGGTTTTTAACTAACTTTATAAATGCTAATAATATAACCTAGGCCATAGTCTGCGTCCAGGAGTACTAATTTTCGTTTTAAATTCTATCGATCGGAAAGATCTGTTCTCAAAGGAAATACTTGGAACGGAGATATAACAGAAATAGAATAAAATGAAATGACTTGCCAAAGGAAAATGTTTGGATTTTCGGACAGAGTATTTGTTCCCCGTCTAATACTTTTTTTCTACCTATAGGTATAGGTATGTACTCGTAGATAAGAAGGAACGTTTTATTCATATAGGTGCTTAAGAAAGGATTTTTTATTTGCTAGTCTGTGCCTCAGAATAAATAAAACATCAAGACATAGCGATGTCAACAGTGATGTGAGACCGGTTTCGTAAACATGTGTGCACGTAGTGAGGTATAGTTTGTTTTTTTTTTATCATTAGTTTCTTTATTTATATACACAATATATTTACAAAAACTTCTTAAACATACTATTAAAATTAAAATATAGTAACCAAAATTAACTAAAACTATAATTTATTTACAAATTAAAATATGGCGTCGCAAAATACCTCCGCATCGCTGTCGACTGGTAATGTACCCAAGAGACTGGCGGCATTGCCACGTTGTATGGCAATGCTAAGCCTCTGGCCAAGGTAAAGGCCAGCCCTTGGGTCACGGGAAGTGTCAACAAGCCGTTTGGAAATTTCGTTGAACAAACCGTGAGCACTCGGACCACGGCCCGAGGGTTTCAACCCCAAACGGCTCGAAAAAATAATGACCTATCGATAAAGTTATTATACCGCTTGAGGTTTTCCGCAGCCGGAGCAGCACCGCCAGCACAGCACGCCGAGAGTAAGTGTAAGTGTAGTTTGGTTGTAAATTGGGTTGTAAATGTTTGCGTGTGAACGTACTCGTATATCTGAGCAAGGTCTAGTTTTGCATGCTTCATTGTATTGTTCGCAGCGCTGGATCCGAGGTCTGTGCTTTAGTACCGAAAGACCAACTAGGGATGGACCGGGACGAAAGGATTCATTATCATCGTCATTTCAGCCGAAAGATGTCCACTGCTGGACATAGGCCTCCCCCAAGCGACCGGTTGTGTGCTTCTCGCATCCATGAAAAGATTATTATGGCAATAATACATGGTCCAACTAAACTCATAAAATGAAAGGTTTTACTTACCAAACCAAAAGTTTCAAGTGCTTTTTGAATATCATTAGTACATACCCACTTGTATTTCACCAACTCGGCTTCCTCTACAGTCCCCAATAAAACCCTCAACTTTCCCAATAAAAACGATAATGGCAAACCATGGACGAACAAAAAAAGTCGGACGGAATCAACTATGACAAAACTGAGTCCCGTTTATGGGTGAATATTTATGTGTGTTGCCGTTTGCACGCGTAATGGCCGACCGTCGTCGCGTCCCGGTCGGTAGGGATGAAAATTGCCGAATGTTTCCGAAACTTACTAGGAAAGTATCCAATATTGCCGTAAAATTGGCAAAATTGCCAGATTACATAGGTTTTTTCAAATGCCATTTTTTATGTTTATGCGCTAATAAGGTTCTAAGTAATGGTGTAACGTATTACTATAAGTCTGTATGGTATATTTTACTTCATAAAATTTATAATTATTAATGCAAATATTTTTTTTTTTTTTTTTCCTTATTAGTAAGAACCAAGTTCTTACTAGTTAATTGCAATCTAGCCTAAGAAGACTAATAAACAATTTAAATCTAACTTATTATGCTACGTTATAAATTATGTTAATGCTAAGAATAGTGTCCATAATTAGGTATGCACTTTTACACACGTTCGTAACACTTCCTTAGAGTCTGGTAAAATCGATAAAACACTTTGTTCATGTGTTATATAAATAGCACAACATTGTTACTATTATTGATTCACTTACACTACACTAATTCAAATGGTTTAGTTCTCTTTAGTCTACGCACTATGCCTGTGTTGTCTAACAGCTGGATTGCCTCAACATTCACGTGTCGATGGAGTCTGTGTTCGTGGGCTTCAGCAAATTTTTGTATGATGGTGGTGACGAATTCCATGTCGAGGTCACGGTGGAGGTCATCGTTTCTTATGTACCAGGGTGCATTTACAGCAGCCCTGAGTACTTTATTTTGGAACTGTTGAATTATTTTGACGTTGGTTGGCTTAGTACAGCCCCAAAGTTGGATACCATACGTCCAAATTGGCATCAGAATATGCTTGTATATTATCAGCTTATTATGTATTGATAAACAGGATTTCCTTCCCAGTAACCAATGCAAACGTTTATAACGAATATCGAGTTCCTGTTTTTTCTTTTTGATATGGGCTTTCCAACGCAGCTTGGCGTCGAGAGTTATGCCAAGGTATTTGGCTGTATTAGCATAAGGTATTTGCATACCATTTATGTAGAGTGGGTGGTAGTCACTGTGTTTGTTTGTGAAGTTAATGTGAACTGATTTTGACTCATTCAGATTGATCTTCCACTTTTGTGTCCAGTCGTAAACTTTGTTCACAGCTAGTTGAACTTTCTCTACTGCTTCTCTGTGGCTTGATCCGGTGGCCATAATAGCAGTATCATCTGCAAAGGTCGCTATGGTGCTGTTTTCCAGCTCTGGGATGTCACAAGTGTATAACAAGTACAAAATTGGGCCAAGCACACTTCCTTGAGGCACCCCAGCTTTTATGGTTTTTAGCTCGGAATATGCGTCCTCTTGGCGTATTCTAAACATTCTTTTAGTTAAATACGACTCTAGGATATCTACAAATTCTGGTAGCATGCGTCTGAGCTTAAATATGAGACCCTCATGCCAAACTTTGTCAAAAGCTTGCGCGACGTCTAAGAACACGGTAGCACAGACTTCTTTATTTTCTAGCGTTTTTTCAATAACATTAGTTATTCTATGTACCTGGTCTAACGTTGAGTGTTTTTCTCTGAAGCCAAACTGGTGATCTGGAACTAGGTTTTTATCTTCTATTACTGGTTTTATCCGTTTTAATAACAGTTTTTCAAATAACTTTGATAGTACGGGTAACAGAGAAATGGGTCTGTATGATGATGCTTCGTGGGGAGGTTTCCCAGGCTTCGCAATCATAATGACTTCAGCAACCTTCCATGGCTCAGGTACATATTTTAAGATAAATGAAGCATTTATTAGTTTGGTCAGCTTTACTATGGCTTTGCGTGGGAGGCGTTTTAGAATTTCCCCTGTGATGAGGTCGTAACCGGGAGACTTTTTTGAGCTAATGTTGTTTTGAATTTCTCTCATTACTTCCTTAGGAGTCACAAGCTTGATTCTTTGGTTTTGAGATAAATTTACACTCTCATGTATTTCTACAGAGCTTTCGTTGGGTTGAAAGGTTTCTTCTAAATGTTGAGCAAATCGGAACGCCTTTTGGTCATTGCTTATTGCCCATTTTCCGTTGCTATCTCTGATGGGCGGTATTTGTATAATCTGCCTTTTTAGATTTCTCGTTGCTTTCCAAAGTGAGTAATCCGTTGATTTGTCATTGGTAAGCTGAAGAAGGTTGGTATTCAGAGATTCATCCTCAAATTGTAGAATTTTTCTCTTTAGTCGTTTATTTAGGTTATTTAGTGTTGTTTTATGACGCGGGAACCTTGTTTGCTGCCACAACTTCCTTTGTTTTCTTTTCTCTGATAGTAAATCCACAATTTCTTTAGGATGGATAAATCCCTTATATTTGCGTTTTAGCTGAGGTGTATTGCTCCACGCACATTGTTGAATATTAATAATAAATTTGTTTACTTCTGAGTCAAGCTGATCTTGCGATTTTATCGGAGTTTTAAGGTCGATAATATTATCTAGATCAAGAGCAAAACTGTCCCAATCTGTGGACTTATTAACCAAGGTTAAGTGGCTTTCTTTTAATAGGATTTTTTGACTTAGCATTAGTATAATCGGAGAATGGTCAGAGTTCATAGTAAAACTTTCCTCCAAACTGATGTAATTGGTGGATATATTTTTGCAGATGAAAAAATCTATAAGATCCGGTATTTTCTGGTGGTCAGTGGGCCAGTATGTAGGTTTGCCTGTACTCATTACTTCACAATGTGTTTCTTTAACTGCACTTAAGAGCTGTCTTCCTTTAGTTGTAGTAAGTCTTGAACCCCAATGCGTATGCTTAGCATTAAAATCGCCGCCTAGGATAAATCGCTGGCCTAATAATTCAAAAAGATGTAAGTATCGCTCTTTTCTTATCATGTGCCTAGGAGGCGAGTATATGGCTGCAATGGACACTTGACAAAACTTAGTTTTAACAGATACTGCCACTGCTTGAATGTCTTCTTCTTCATATTTACACTGCACGTAGTGACTAATGTTTTCTTTAATTATAACCGCACTACCCCCCCTGGCAGAGTTGCTAGGGTGGAGGGAATTATATATCATGTATCCTCTAAATTTGATAAAAGATTGCTTTGTGAAATGCGTTTCGGAGATTAAACACACGTCTATATTTTCTGTATCTAGGACCGCCTGCAACTCATGCTGATGTTTGAGGAGTCCATTGGAGTTCCACGCCATTATTTTGAGTGTGTTATTCATTTTTGATTATTCAAGACAGCTGTTTTAGTGCTGGATTCTAGCTTCTCTAATCTCTTATCAAATGAGGTAATGCACTTCAAGATCTGTTTAATCTTATCCTCTAAGTTCAGAGGTTGAGATCCTTGTTTTGCAGCTTGTGCGTAAGTACCAATGTTGGTTACTTGCATGGCTGGTTGTTTTGCAGTTGACTGGACACTTGCTTTCTGCGCCTGTTTACCAGGGTGTGTTATAGGAGGAAACTGTTGGGTATTAGGCACCGTAGGTTTCTTTTTTAAAACTTTATTTTTCATGATTTGCATCTGTTTGGCTACTTCACACCCTCTATAATTGGCAGGGTGAGGTAGGCCGCAGTGGATACATTTTGGTTTCTCTTGCGGAGATTTGGTACAATTGGCTGTAAGATGCTTGCCAGTGCATTTCACACACCTTGGCTCTTTTTGACAATATTTATGTGTATGCCCATAAGCTTGGCATCTCTTGCATTGGGGAATGAGTGCTGGATTTTTGAGTGGATGTATTTCAATTTTACACCCTAATATGTACTTAATGCCGTAGATTTTGTTGACATCTTCATCGTTATAAAATGATAAAACGAACATGTTGAGTGGTTCTTTGGTCTTCCAGCTCAATTTACTATCTACCTTTTCTATTTTTAGGCCTTGGGTTGTTAAATCTTCCTTAATTCGATCTGGTTGGCAAGAAGAGTGTAGTTTCTTTACCACAACTCTAATTGGTCTAGCCTGCTTGTTTTCGTATGAATGCCAGTGGTAGTCTTTTTCAGACAAGAACCTGGCAATTACTCTATATGAGTCTTCTGATTTGGCGTTAACCTTCACACAATCCCCATTCATCATTTTTGCTGTAAATGATTCCGCTGGTTGGCTTTCAATTAACGAATCGTAGAACGTTTGATAGTTCTTGATTCCATCTATTATGATTGGCGGTGGTAAGGGCACTTTTTTGACCGAAGTCACTTTCTCATTTTTTTGATGATTGTCTTGTTGGGCGCTTCCGGGTTGTTGTTTTGGAGAGAGGGAGGTGTTAAGCTTCCTTTTCTTCCTGCTCTTGGCCCTAATCCACTCAGTCTCTTTAGCAAGGTCATCCTCGTCTGTACAGTATTCCACGTCGTTTTTTGTAGTCTGAGCAGGTTCTGTAGTCCCTTTTGTTTCTTTGATGCAGTTCAATTCTCCTTGAAGTGTCTGAACTTGTTCCTGCAGGGCATCAATTTGTACATTCAATTTACGTACCATGACTTGCAGGTTTTCTCTATCTGTTTTCTCTTGGAGATAACAGTCATATAACTGCCTTTCTAGTTCAGTTTTAATAGTAATAGACTTTTTTGTAGCCATTATTAAGTTGTAAGGCGAGTTTAACACCTAAACAATAAGTTATTGTAAACACTTCATGATTTCCGCACTTGTAACTAGGTCATGACACTGACCCCGATATATTGACGTAGGTACGCCGCGACGCGACGTTGTTGTGATCCGTCAGCAGAAAACTCTCGCGAAAGAGCTCGCGCGCGCGATCGTACGTCCGTGCACTATACTAGGTCAACAACAACTGAATGCAAATATGTGAAGATAAAGTTAAACTAGGACACTGGTAACTTCATGATAGCTGAACCCAGAGTTTTTTGAAAATTTCACCTATAAATTTTATAAACAATTAAAGAGGGTATTGGTACCGAGTGAAATAAATACAACTGTGTAGTGTTCTTGTGTATTTTTTTTATTGGATTTTTCTATAAGTAACTTCATCTGTTTGTATTAACATCGATTTTCATATATTTCTTGAAGTCTGATAATGCTGAAGTAAGTCTGGTGAGAACGCATTACTATGATAATACTGTGCCAGCCTGATGATGGATTTGGAAGGTAGTCATAGGATCTACGCTCTGGTATACGTAAACCTACCGAGATTGGACTCGTTAGATTGGTGGTTGTTTGGCAGAACTCACACACTAGCCAGAAACAGATTGAAAACTATAATAATAATAACCCCACCGCCGGCCGTATCTCTACAATTACGTTGTGGTGGGACTTGCGCGCTCCGAACTCTAGGTCTGTGCCGGTAGAGTTTACTTTGCTGGAACAGGTCTACGGCGAAGAGCCAGACCAAGAGGGATACAGAAACCTGCAGAGCAGCATGTGGCAAGCTGTTGGGCAGTACCGACCCCACGGACCCTACCTCCCGGGAGAAGTCTTGTTCCACATCTCTGGCTTGCCTTTATTGGCCGGCTGTAGTAAACAATGACGGGGAACAGAGCTCCCACCTCTTTCTTGCCTTTTTTGGCCGGCCTGAGTGGAGATTCGCAAGAGCAAACGTGCTCGGAGGAAGGAAGTAAACCAGTAAGTGCTGGTAGGGATCTTGACCATCTTCCGGGCTCTGGGACTGTCCTGATAGTCGTGGAATACGGCTCCACTCCTCAAGCACCACAGGATATGATGCCCCCTTATCGCTACGTCACTAAGTGCTAGCGACAGTTTCCGGGGTCCCATTATTGAGTGTGCAAGTCACCCCCTGCCATTTTTGCCGTGTTTAATCAAACATTGATCAGGTAGGGGTCATAGTCCTTCCATAGTTCTAGGTAACGAATCCACTGTAGCCACCCAAACCCATTGTCCAATTTGTTTTGTTCCCATGTTCTGCAGAAATCCTCATAGATGTCCTCCGCCCTGGAGCGGACGGAGGGGTCTGTGAGACTTCTACTGACTAAAACCACCCCGTGTTCCCTCGCACACTTGCACCGGGGGCTACGGGGGCGCTAAAGCACTCTTCAACGCAGCCCTCGACGGGTGCCGGCCCGCCTCTGCGGGCTCTGTCGGGTCAAGCGAGGGGAGTGAGGTGTTTGACTGCCCCCGCGACATCTAAGAGGGGAAGAAAGAAAGAAAGAAAGAAAATGCGTTTATTTGCGGTAAACATGACGCAAAAAATAACACAAACACAGAAAATATGAAAAGGTTGGGGGAAACATGCGTCACATCCACGCAAAACGGCTATCGCTCATCAATGCCGCGACCCTATGCAAGACAGAGCCCCAGCGCTGGTTTTCAGCGACAGCCGGCGCTGACGTAGTGACGTCGTCCGGTGAGGCAAACAATAGTTAGGACGCTGTACCAGTACTGCGTACTTACGAACGTTGCACTTAAATAAAAATAATATAATTAAATTTAAATGTTATAGAATATACTAAACAGAAATTGTAAAAGGAAATAGACATACATGCTACGAGAATATCATCCTCAATAAACGTTTTACGCTTTATGGCATCATTTCAAAGCATCTTATTTGACGTACACCCAACAATCCCAACGTACATACACCAAAGAAACGCTATGATGTAAGGAATTACAAAATGGCCAATGATGTAATGTGTTACTAACATTATGCAAAAGTTATGTGTCAATGCTACAAGCGTTTATGTGTGAATGTGAAAGATGAGATGAGATGGACCCAGTAAAAATACCAATGCGCGCGTGGAACACTACGCGCCAGCACCTCGGGTTATATATGATAGGGGGCGGCGGATGTCCCCAAGTCCTCTGTCCCTGGACCCATTTAGGGGGGCGGGAAGAGGGCATTGTCTGCCTTCTGCCGACGACGCCCCGTGCACCTACTACGGGCCGTTAGAGCACTCGAAATTTCCCTCTCCCTTTCCGCTGCCTCCTTCTGTGACATAATGTGATGTGTTAGGTTAGGTTCTGTGACATAATGTGACATGATCACCGTTCTGTTCTAGCAATAGTCCTGCACCAACCGGGGGTTGTCTTTGGGTGCACTTGCATAGAGCATACAGGGATAATCGTCGGTTGGTGCCTCAACGCTTAAAATTGTCTAAGGGGCCTCTGCGAGTTGGCTTCGACCTCTCGTATGCCCAAAGGTCCGGAGCCCTAGGGTCATGAGATATTTCAAAGACATTTAAATAATAATAATATATATTAAACAAGTGAACAATTTTTTATCTAAATCAAATAAAAATTAAACAAATATGCATAAGTACCCAGATACTTCACTTTTTTTTTCACATTACCCCTTGTACCCTTATTTTGGTTTACGATAACTGAAAGGTTGTATACTACCTACGTTGATACGTTACCCCACACTAGTCGCTTAGCCACTTCGTCACCATACAGACAAATCGTGTCGTCAAAAGAATTTTCAAAATCGGATCAGTAGGTTTTGAGAAAATCGCGGACATACAAACAAACATACGGGTCGAATAAATAACCTCCTTTTTTAAGTCTGTTAAAAGCGTCCACTTGTTGTTGCTGATCAAATCCTCTTGCAAGGTTTAACCCTTTTATACATACAGATATGTATAAACTCAAACTCAAAGCATTTATTTCAAATAAACCAATTACAGGCACTTTACATACTTTACATATACATGTATATACTTTCTTACATACAAGTGTGGTTACATATAAAAAATTTGAAAAAAGAAAATATTATTTCTCTAAAATATTTATGGTTTCATCACCAATGAAGTATCGTGGATAGCTTGTTTCTTTGCTTTAGTTTATCAGTAAGAAAACAATGCAAAAACTAAAATTTTCGGTTGGATAATGTAAATAAGCATATAAACACCCTCCCCGCCTCTGTACATTTGTGTGCTTAAAGTGTTAAATAAATAAATAAACTACGTCCCTGCAAACCGCTTTTTTATCCTATTAGGCAATTATATAAAGTAAACTATGTTTTCTATTTACACGTTTCTTGCCAATGTTGCCGGCAAGTTTGGAAACATTCGCGGCAGTTATGGCAACTTTCGCAATATTGCCGGCAATTTTCATGCCTACCGTCGCGTCGGCGTCGGCCGACTTTTTTTGTTCGTCCATTTGGCAAACCTAGACATATCTCAGGCTCTTAGTTTAAATGTATATTTAGTAGGAAGAACAGCTTGGGACAGGAATATGTGGAGGAAACAGAGGAGGCCTATGTCGCAAGGCAGCCTGACCTGATAGCTGATAATTTGATAATGAAGGGTTGACAACCATAGTGCAAAGTGTTATTATTATTAATGTAATGTCATTACTTATGTGCTTACATGTATTAAGGCCAGAGGAAATAAAGGCTATATTTTATATTTAGTAGGAAACAAGGGACGTGCCGTGTTTGTAATCAATCACCAGTAATCGCAAGAGAATTCCTATTTTCGGAGTGCGGTTGGAACGAATTGTGTCCAGCAACACGGTGCGATCATTAATATTTGATGCGAGATGGGCCAAAGTGTGAACATGAGCTAAACAAGGAGGTAGAATTAATAGATACCTAGTTAGGATTATTAATTTACAATCTTAGATGGGTTCGAAACACCTGTCACCGATTGAATGGAATCCCAACCAGCACACGAGGAAAACTGTTTTAGGTGAGTCATTCGATAGTAAAATTACATATCTATCTATTTTTTTTTATTTTTATTATAGATGGGTTTGCTCTTGACTCTAGTCTAGGTCAGTGGTGACAGAGACAGAGTCGACGGTGGAGTGAGCTTACCCAGAAGCCTGTTCACTCTCACTTTGAAGAGATTAGGGTTGTATGCGTTCGGAAACACAGACGCAGATAATGAGTTCCATTCTTTTGCTGTGCGCATTACAAAAGACATTTGGAAACGCTTAGTGCGAATTGGTGGAATAGCAACAAGGTAAGGATGGTAACTTGCAGGGCGTAAAGATGACCGATGGAAGAAGGGGGCCGGTGGAATAAGGTCGTGGAGTTCTTGGGCACACTCACCGAAGTACAATCTGTAGAAGACCGACAAGAAGGCAACCTTGCGGCGATGAGCCAAGCTGTGAAGCTTGGTACCCACCAGTTTTACGTCGCCAATGAGCCGCTTAGCTCTGCGTTACACCGAGTCAAGTGCGGCATGTCGGTACTTTGCTGAGCCATCCCAAAGGTGGCTGCAATACTCCATGCAGGATCGGACTTGCGCTTTGTAAAGGGTCAGAAGCTATCTAGGTGTAAAGTATCGCTTCACTCTATTTTGAATGTCCAGTTTCTTAGCCGCTGTTTGAGCTTTATACTCGATGGTGGCGCCGAAGTTGAGACCTGATATCAAGTCCATGCCTAGGAGCTCGAGCCGTTCAGTTACAGGAACAGATTTACCCTGAAAAGAAGGAGTTTGGTCAAAACGAATCCTTTTAGCGGTAAAAAGACAAGCTTGTGTTTCGGTGGCGTCAAAAGAGACTAGATTGTCATCACCCCACTGGGAGACAAGGCTTAAGGTCAAATGAGTACGCTCTACCATGGCCTCTCTCAATGAACGAACCTCGGACCCGCTGGTTTTTTCTAAATGAAGTAGTATATTTTTCGAATGTTTTTTAGTTTCTTTATTTATTTATTTATGTACACACAATAAAATACAAGAGATATGACATAATTATAAATTGAGTACTGCTTATTTCTTAAGAAATTTCTTCCAGCAGACCTGCGAAAGGAGAAGTAAAAAAGAAACGTAGACAATAGTGCGTGAGAACAAGAAGAGAAAAATATGAATGTGTGAAGTCTAAAGCTAAAATGTTAAATATACCTACACATAAAATGCAAAAAAAAAAAAATAACATGTATACTTAAATAAATACATAATGCTAAAATATATAAGCATAAGTATGTATATATAAATACTCACAGTATAGAGGAAAGGTAATGCTCTTTTAATCGAAATTTAAATAGAGAAATAGTAGTTTCTTTATGAAATCTTCCAGTAAATATTTATCTTGATGTTCTTTCTGGCTCGATTCTCTCGTATCCGAGTGTCTTCACCAGACAGCGTTATTGTAAAACTTTTGGCTATGAGTGTGTTCCTAAACCTAATTTAAAACGGCGAAATATTAGATTGGGCTGTCTGCCCCACAAAACAGATAAAAGAGATCTGCCCACTTTGTTTATGCCTACCGAACTTTATAGGCGTGAAGTTTTTACATTTATTGCGCAGTAAAAATAGAAACATAAAATACAATCGCCCCTGTAAACATCACTCTCTTTGCACATCACTCAATAAAAATCTACGAATAAAGTATTAGAACTTTGTACACAAAAGAGAAAATTAAATAGGTAGATTAAAAGCAAAAGTTATTGACTTTTTTCAGTATGGACAGGAGGAATGTTTCTTCCCAATAACCTTGCTTACAAAATGGATTGATGATGGAAGCTTCATTGTAAAGTTCAGGAATCAATAACTGCTTAGCTTTTCTCTACTATGCTTGGGTCAGCTTCAAGTCTATCCGGATGCAGCTGAATACCAGTATTTTACATGACACGACTGCCTATCTCAACTCAGTTACTGGGTAATACGATACCCCTTGGCAAGACTGGTCGTCAGACTGTCGGGCTTCTGACGACCCGTAACGACGTATGATGGCAGCCGGGACCTACGGCTTAACGTGATTTCCGAGACACGGAGGTCACCCATCCACGGACCAACCGTGGCAAGCGTAGCTTAACTTGATTGATAGACCCGTACGGCTGATATTACACAGCCACAAGCCCCTCTATACTACAGGAATATAGCTACGGAAAAAGTTATATAAACCACGATGTTATCATTTTCCTTGATTTACAATTACGTAGAAAGAGAGGACTATGGAATTAGTTTATTGTTCAGTTATAACGTGGGTAGGTTTTATAAGGTGATGGCATAATATTATGAGAAAATCACTATTTCGAATTTAGAATATAGAAAATAATAGAGACTCGGCTAAAAGAGCTGACAGTGCGGGTCATTGTGTAATTAAAATATGATTTAATTTAGATAATTACGCGTTAAATACTTATGAAGTAATAAAATATTATATCCAGGAGATAATATCTCCTGGATATATATTTTATTACTTCATAAGTATAAACGAACTGCAACCTAATTGCGTAACACACTATCAATGACTATCTGAATCATTTTAAATGATATTGCAAATCCGTTATAATCCGCATATAATTATATAATTAATGTATACAAAGTATTGTAACACATTTTAAAAGAGTAACGATGGAGTTTCTTGCCCATTCTTCTCCATACGAAACTACCTTTTGGAAGGGGCGACTAGAATCAATTCTATTTAAATGTAAATGTTGACGTTCAAAAGTGCCTTTTATGTGCCTATTTGAAATAAATGCTTTGACTTTTGACTTTGACCGTTACTTCATACCTGTATATTCAAAAAATTTGTCCGCTCAACAACGTAATTACCGCAATGAATTTTGTTGAACTGTAAAAATGAAAGCCATTCCTACTGTCAGTGTGTTATGTAATATGTCAATTACCGTGTCAAACTATTTTGGTGCGCAGATGTTTACTGTATGGCCCCAATTATTTACAATAAATTGCCAGGTGATTGGAAAGACTTGACAACAGTGCAGTTTAAGAGTAGACTACGTAAGTTTATAATGGATAAAACATACTACAGTGTGACTTTTTTTTTTTTTGAGGGTGGGATATCATCAAATAACTTCTCCCGCTCTGGGCAGAGCAGGAGAGTGTGTCAGACTCTTACTGACTAAGTGCAGTTTAAGAGTAGACTACGTAAGTTTATAATGGATAAAACATACTACAGTGTGACTTTTTTTTTTTTTTTTTGAGGGTGGGATATCATCAAATAAGTACCTAACTTCTCCCGCTCTGGGCAGAGCAGGAAGGTGTGTCAGACTCTCACTGACTAAAACCCACCCGTGTTCCTTCAGTTGCCTGTGCCAGGGGCCACGGTATCCCTCTCGGACTTTCCCGCAACCCTAGCAGGCATCGGTCCTAGCGGACCCCGTCATTGGTGCTGACATCTCTTTGAGGCGCGCATGGAACACAACGCGCCGTCGACCCGGGCCTGAAATATGGCTGAGCTTTAATGTATCTTATCACTTATTATGTATTACCCATATTTGCAAAATAAATGTCTATTCTATTCTATACGGTAAGTAACGCTGGGCGCGCTAACAGTACCATGGCGTGAAAATATCTTTCGGCTCAAGTGGCTATTCTGGATTATCCTATTTGGTGTCTCTTATCATTTTCTCGTAAACGTTAAGAATAGGAGGTTAGTGACGTCATAAAAAACTTTATCAGTTTGTGACGTTATTGCAAACGTTTGCAAGTATTAATATTAGTCAGGACGTGAACAAATATCAGAATCATTTATTGAATCATCGAAACGTGGCTTTTTATGATAACTCCTCCACAAACGGACTAAACGGTTATTATTGTCTGTCATTTCATCTAGGTGGAGCGTAAAAATAATAACCAATATAGAGTCCCTTGCGAATGTTAAGATGCAACATACCTACCATGTCCATAAAGATGTCTACCTGGTAGTTTAAGACAGTAGAAGTCCAACTCTCTCTACCTTCCTCAGACATTTGGTTCCACGTGAACAAAAGGTATTCCAAAGAGACTATCGCCTATAAAAACTTTGATTACTAATGATTGATATACAAAAAGGCCCAATAACAATCGAGCATAAATAAAGCCACGAAGGCCTTTCAGGGACATGACCATCAGTAATGAGAATAAGTACGCGATCAAGAAGAGAGAACATTCGAGCCTAAAATCTCGCTTCTAATAAGAAATATTCAAGTACAATGTCATCCGCACACATGGAATCTTGTTCAAATGGGACAAGGGTAGTTCCTTGTTTAAAGCTTTTAATATAAACTACACGAATATTGCTATCCATCACGATGCTATCATTTTCTTTGATTTATAGAGAAAATATAACGTTAGAGGACTTGGCTTGGCGTTAGTTTATTGTTTGCTTCTGATGTGGGTAGGCTTTATATAACTTTGCTATTGTTAAGACGTTTTAGGTAAGTACTGTTATACTAAATGAAGAAGGCTTTGTCCACTTATGTAGTTGTTAGCAATGGAAGCCCAAAATTGAAGCATGTTTCATTTTTGTTATTTGATAAATATCTATTCACTGTTCTGATAAAAGTGACGGCATCAGACTCTGGGCTGAGTGGCCATCTTTTGCATAGTCTTCATAAAAACCCACAATAATAGCGATGTCCTTTACTAATTTTTTTTTTTTTTTTTTTTTCAATTTTACCATGTGGAACTTCTTGCCAGAATCTGTATGCAAGCCTACACTCTGAATGTCTGAATGTATGTGTTAATTTGTAGTGCTTTTATATGGGAATAATTTCCTGAAATAAATGAATATTTAATTTAATTTAATTTAAATGTCACAAATAACAAAATTCATATTAGCAAAGCTTCATCGATAACAGCTTGATAAGTTGCCAAATTAGTTGCCTAAACACTTCTAGCAGGCTTAAAGCGTGTAAAAAACATGTGTTAATAATACCTGTTTTTTTTTTTGTTTTCTAGGGGAAACCTTGGTTGGCGACTGCGAAAGCCGAATCTGGGCCTCCGACTCGTCAGATTGAAAAGGTATTGCCACTGTAGTGACCTGACTAGGTCCCATCGAATGAGCTCTGGCGATTAAGCAGGGTGACCTGCGCTGCCAGCTTCTCTACCTGTACTGAGAGACCGATAAACCGAACCTTTCAACGTTGACCTCAACGGCCGATCGCGTGGCTAACTCAGCCACCGGAGCTTGCATTGTATTGTAACTGCCACCAACTTGAGGCTGTGAACAAAGCTCCCTTTAAGGTTGCGTGATTCGTTCGCAACCTCCTCTATTGCCCTAAGACTGTCTTTGAAGCAGGTGTAAAGTACGCCGTTGGTTGGGCCTGTATCGTCTTAGCCAACATCTCTGGTTTTGGCAGGTTCTATTTTGCAGTTACCCGAGTCTTCGTCAGCTTAGCTGGTGGACTAGTAAGCTCAGAGTCTCCGCCATCGTCTCATCTGTCAGTCAGTGACTTGCTTAACGGCTTAGCAGCCTCCTCCCTGATCGTGATAGGCTCGCAGCTCCCAGACGTCTCCATTAGCTTCCGTGACCGAAAAGATCCTACGGACGTTTCAGAGGCGTATGACATTTGCGAGCGAGAAGACTCGCAGGAGTCACTCACCACCTCGACGGCAACCGGGGTAAGCGGGTGCACAAATTGTGCACGTGTTGGTACCATCATTGGCACTTTTTCTGCCTTCTTCGCAGGAGCATTCTTTGACACTTCTGTGATGGGCAAATCTTGTAAGATATACTCTCTCCGATTGCCAGAGGGCAGACAGATCGGCGGTAGTCAGCTCTTTAAGTTCGGGTGCCGCAGATATGCTACGATGGAACCTAGTAGTCACTAGGTTCCATTGTAGCATATCTGACAGCCAGTGTGTCTGACTTACCGGTGATAAGGAGTCCCTTATCACCGGTAAGTCAGACACACTGGCTTAACGCGCCCTTTAGAGACGGCTAAAATTTGGTTGGACTTTTAAGCGATCAGTGTCCCTTCCAGAATACGAATTGGGACTGACCGAGCTCTGCTCAGCGAGGGATTCTCCTGCTGCGGAGCAGCAGGTACTGCAGGTCCTGGGGTAGTTGTTTTGTTTGATGCGTTTTCATAATGATTGTTGAACTCAGCTTTGCCTTTTTTATGGGGTGGGGTCCCCAGGTAGGATTTTTAACGTGGTTATTTCCACAGAACTCCCCACATTCTGCAAGCCATGACTGGCTAGCAACCTTGTCGCCTCGGTGTTGCTTTGGGAAACCACTCAACATCCAGGAATCCTGTCAATTCCTGAAAATTAGAGGAGCGAATCACAAATTACGTACCGTCCAATGACCCGCTGCTAGGATCATTGCACGGCACACGACAAAAACTAACCAAACAAAAACCATACCTACACAGTCACCCAATACATCTGTTTTTTTTTTAAATTTTTGTTATTGTAATTCCTTCATAACATTCATTATAATGGGCCATGTTAATACGTAATCAGCATGTCAAAACGTTAAACCTAAAGTTTTATGACAGCTGCGCGCACAAACTAACAAAGGCGCGTGAGTCGTTGCCCGGAATGTTACGCCTTTATAAATATTGTTTATATATAGACTTAGAACTTGGTATTGTGTATTTATTTTATTTCTTATTGTGTTATTTTACCTTAACGTTTGCTACACCGGTTGACGACACCAGCGCCCCAGCGGTCATGTCGACGCCAGCTGTCGCTGCAAACCAGCGCTGGGGCTCTGTCTCGCATAGGGTCGTAGACGTAGTGCAGTGCTAGTGAAGTGTTACTAACATAGGCTTAAGTTTTATTTACTAACACTTATTGTTGATAATAATATGTATACTTAGGTTAAGGTATTTATCTATGGGTCTATGTAACCCGAAATAAATAATTTGATTGATTGATTGATTGTGCTGAGAGATGGCCGTTTTGCGTGGATGTGACGCATATTTTGTTCCAGCTTGTTCTTTTTTGTGTAAGTGCTCGTTCTCGCGTCATGTTTACCGCAAATAAACGTATTTTATTTCTTTTTTCTTTAAACCCACTGCGAAAAATTCGACAAGTGAGACGCACATCCAACACACAGTTCGATAGACCTGCTCCATGAGACATCTCATGATGTACGACAAAAAACCCCCCATACACTTTCCGAAAACTCGGAGAATGAATCGCGTATCGTCTAGCAACATGAGCACTGTTCAAATCCCCAAACGGTGCGCCCCTCGCAGAAGTCCGTCGTTATGGGCCCTGCCCCGTGTCTCTCTTATTCTGGTCGCTCACTTGGACCTTTCCGGGAAAGCTTCAAGATCATCGAGACACACAAGCCTAACCATGACGACAACGTGAAGACACTCTCGGTGGGGGTGTTATTATTACCTACGTGATGTAATATAGGTATCACCAATAGGCACCTGACCCATCGCCGACGAGGAAGCGACTAGCTGTCAACGATTTTCTCGCTCATGAACCGTACAAAAGATTGTAGGTTTTATAATTGATCGCTGACTGTTCACACTGCCGGCGAGTTCTCGTTTGTCGCAGCGACAAGAGCTATCAAAGAGAGCACTCGCTCAGCGACGCTCGCTTGCGGGCAACTGTTTTTTAGTTGCTAATAAAACGTGTTAAATACATTATGCTCCGTGTTAAATATTACCTTCGTGATGTAATATAGGTGATCACCAATGAGGTCCCCCGTTGAATGGAGTGAACTTACCACCTCGATCGCCTACTGTAACATTAGAGACTTTTTACGACCGGCTCAGTAAATAAAATTGAACGATATATATTACTAAATGTCCCTAGTCATTATCAAGATTAAATTCAGGATAAGCAAATGTCGTTTTTATTCAGACTTTATGTCCGTGACGTACTTCAAGGCAGACAAGTTTGAATAAAATGACTTTCCAACTTTCTTTTCACGAGTTCTGGTTGGATAATCCCAGGATTCCCAGGTCGCAGTTATTGTAACAAGTGTTTTCGTTTGATTTCGGTTTCGATTTTTCGAGCTAGCTATTAGTACTATTAGTAGTAGTTAGCCAGGGAAGCACTATCCCTGACTTGTTTTTACTGACAAACATCGTTGTTGCGTTCCGCTTTGAAGATTGGTATGGTATGGGATGGTATGGGTCGGTCGGTGTAATTTCATAAGGTGACGTGAGTCGGAAGTGAGCTGTTAATAGTGTCAATCCCTGGCACTGGAATGACAGGTGACTTCGAGCTCACTTCACTTTCGTTTTAACGTTGATTTTTTACAGAATAGACTAGGCAAGTTTGTCTCAAGGATGACAGGCGCTCCTGAGATGCCTCCGGTGTTGCAGATGTCCATACGTAGACGTTTGATGATGAACATTTACTATCAGATAGGGTCGCCTGCCTCACCCAATTAGCTTTTCTTAACTCAATGGTCTCACCTGTCTGTGGTCACTGTCTCATGACACTTATCAATAGGCAACACAAAAAATTCTAGCTAACAATTTATTTACATTAGCACTTAGTCCTACATAATTATGTCGGCCCACGGATGTGGTAAAATTATTTAAAAAAAAACATTGATGTGAAGAAAACTTTCATAATATTTAGGAGCTGCAAAACAATTGCATATATTATAGTAAGAATGTATGTTTGACTATGTTTTTTTACTGTGTACCCACAAAAATAATAATTAAAAAATTCTTATGACTTGTGGCTCAATGTATTAGTACTAATGACTAGAGCATTTTATTATCTAATTGTCTCGAGAGATAAAATCATGAAAGTAATCTAAGCAAAATCTCGAAAACAACTGCGCAATGGTGTCGTCATCATAATGAAATTCAAACATTTTAATAACTATGTGTGCTATTCTCAAATCAAAATTTTATCATGAGTCACAACGACACTTACGCTAAAGGAAGTTTCCTAATAAGAGTGGTTTATTATGGGCTCATATGTGTAAGTAATGTGTAAATAAATTCATCACAGCAACAGTGATATTGTGGAAAATTGGATCAAAGGGCCTAGAAGTTTTCCATGTGCGTGTGAACTGAGGGACCACACTGGGAATTCGCAAAATGTAAATCATAGGATTGAATAGCAGACTCAAGACAATTGTAGAGCGAATAAGACGTTTGTAAATAAATATATTAAAAACTTTAGCCCGTAGTATGGTCCCTCAGTTCTCACAAACCATCAGCCAGATCTCGGCAAGTACTAGCGACACACGGGGTTGCGACAATCGTCGAGAGGATCGGGCAATAGGGACTCGAGGTGGCCCCGCATAAGTCCGAGGCCATGTGTTTTCATGGTTTCCTGGAGCCTTTCGATCGGTTTGATAAAACTACACGGTGATTATTTTTCTCACGTAACGGGTTCAATTTCCGGTTTAACCATGTAATCATTTAAATATCTATGAATGTAGTTTAAATTGTTTTTTAAATTCAAATAATGTCTTCTTTCAGTTAAATGTTCCATCTACAGTATTCAAGGTACTTTCCCTCCATGTGGCATATCAGTGGGACGCCCTGTATACAACGCCCCGATATCAATCGTCGGGCAGTTGCCCACCAGACTCAATACCCGTCTGGTCGGAGTATCCTCCCTTTATGGGGTATGAGTGAAATTTACACCCTCATACCTCTATAGTGTCAATCCAAATCTCACTTCAAGCTCGCTTTACCTAAGTTTTCAAGGTGGGATTTGTATAGAATAGCACCGCTGACCTTGACTGCTGATACTAACAGCGGCATAATAAAAGACTTTATTTCAGCCTATCGATGTAATTGAGGCTACAAGCTGAGAATTTATTAGATGCGAGCATAATTAAGAGATAGTAATTTAGATTAGAGCGTTTCTTAAAACGGAAAATTTTTAGGGATCTTCGTGATCTTCTATGGATATATCAGATGCGATACTTAGTTGGTAGAAATAATCAAGTGAGATGTCAAAAGTCAGCAAAATCGCCTCTCTCTTCGTCTTCTTGTATCAGTTCTTCGCTGTTAAAAGTGGCTTCTCAACTATAACAATCCCATTATAATGTACCTAATTAATGTTCGATTGTTAACTTTAATAGTAATGTATTTTTTTTTATGTAATTTCTTTCTTAGTCAATAGTACTTAATTTAATTTTCAATCAAAAATCAACGTGATTAAGTTATGTTTAAATTTTTAATTTAACTTTTCCTTATGTTCTTTATTCTCGATAATTATTTCAATTGTAAATTATAAATAAACGATATTATTATTATATTATTATATAATTCAGATTCGTCCTTTTTTGTGTGAATGATGTGCAAGTACCTTATTTACACAGAATCCCATCGTAAATGTCTCTACATGTCTTAATTGTAAATAAGTTGTTGGTGGCACACCATATCAATTAAATAAATAAATAACAATCCACTCATGGGCGCTTGCAATACGGGCGCTCCGAACTTTGCACAGAAGGCAGCGAAATAACATTTTCGGAACGAAATGGTGACATGAGGGCGAGTGTGAGTGTCTCTCACTCACATGCGCGGAAGTTCGGAGAGCCTATGTTCAGACCAGCCACGCCCACGATTCATCGACTGTAACTCTCAATAAATATTGATTTGACAAAGTTATCTAAAGTAAAGTTGTTCCTTAACTGAGTGTTCAAGTAAACAATGTGCCAAGGTAAGATAGCTTGATTCAATTGGTTCGTAATTCTACCAATACAAATACAATTGATAAACTTTAGCTTACAATAGCTGAAGTGGCAATGGGCCGGCCATAGCCGTAGAACCGATGACCGTTGGGGTAGACGAGTTCTTGAGAGGAGACCGCGAATCTAAACGTAAGGTAGGACGCCCCCAGGCAAGGCAGAGCGACGAACTTCGCAGGGTGGCTGGTAGCAGCTGGATGAGAGTTGCCGAAAATCGAGTTGAGTGGCGTGCAATAGGAGAGGCCTATGTCCAGCAGTGTTCTCCTGTAGGCTGATGATGATGAAGCAAAAAACCTTCCCTTTTCAGATTTTCTAAGAACCTTCTTCCTACATACATGTACATACCTAATACAAGTAACGAAAAAAATAATGGAAAAGAGGATTTTTTTTTTGTGGTAAGTTTAGTGCTTTATGTCACATGGTATGGATAAAAAACGCTTTTCAAAAAATGATAACCACATCTAGTGACATGGTAATTACTAAAAGATCTAACTATGATTAAAATAACAACTTCATTATCTCGTCTAAATATTCTAAAAGGATGAGCTCATGGGTTTTCACACAGTTTCCTTGGCAACACTAAGGCTGTGCGCAGACCTGAGTGGACTGTCTTTCAGACAAACTAAATTATGAAATAAATAAATCGCGCGGAGTCTAGTTTATCAACAGATCCTTCTCGTGTCTAAGCACGATTTTCAGCATATATTTTACAGGCAAACACACATAACAGCCGGATCGGGCCGCAGCCCATCACATTTTAATACAAAAACCGGTTAAGTGCGTGTCGGACCAAGCACAATGAAGGGTTCCGTAGTTGGGATAAATTTATCTTAACATTTTGTATGTAATCAAACTACAAATTAACGATTTTCGGACTTTATCCTTTACTTGTGCTGTAAGACCGTGCTTCTTGCCAAATTTCATGATTCTGGGTCAACGGGAAGGACCCAGAAAGGTTTTGATTTATTTGCGAGTATCAAAATATTGAGGTCCCATACTGGCCGTATTGTTTTATTGCGTTGACTTAGAAGCTTGATTTTTTAGGGCTCTAAGAGACCATAGACCTACGTATTTGATATTAATGTTAACTTGATATCCACGCGTTCCTGAGAAAATGGGTCTTGACAGACTGACAATGAAGTTATTATCATTTAAGGGTGACCCTGAAAAGCGTGGTGCGGCCCGCCTGTTGTGTGCGATGGTTGATACAAAATACACGAAAGTGATGTACAAGGATTTTGGCGTTGCTGTGCGGCCCGGCCAATTGTACATCGGCTTTGACCCAGCATCCAACTAAAAAAGTAAAAACGATCTGGGCTGTAGATAAGATTGCGTTGCGAATGTGCGGACTTTTTTTTTTTTTTTGTGGGTGGGAAATCATCAAATAACTTCTCCCGCTCTGGGCAGAGCAGGAGGGCGTGTCAGACTCTTACTGACTAAAACCCACCCGTGTCCCTTCAGTTGCCTGTGCCAGGGGCCACGGTAACCCTCTTGGACTTTTCCGCAACCCTAGCAGGCATCGGTCCTAGCAAACCCCGTCATTGGTGCTGACATCTCTATGAGGCGCGCGTGGAACACAACGCGCCGTCGACCCGGGCCTGGTCCTTATCGAACGGCGAGCTGCCCATTGCTCGCCGTTCGCAAGCCCGCGCCTACGGTGGCCGGGAATCGGCCTGCGATTCCCGACGCCCAGGGCGTCTCCTGCGGCGGCTAGGGGCGTGAGGGCGCAAACTTTGCCTCTCCCTCACGCGTTCCGCCTCCTCCTTCGCGAACATTACTGCTTCGCAGAAGGAGGTGACGGCTTCCCAAGCCCTCTCGCTCCGTACCATGGCCTGGACCAAGGCCGGACACGAGAGATCGCCACCGCCAATCGCCTCCACGAGGACACGGCGGTGCTCCGCCCAAGCCGGGCAGACCTCCACCGTATGCTCCACCGTGTCCTCCGGGCGATCCACACAATGGTGACACCCGGGCGTTTCCTCCCGCCTTATCCGGAACAGGAACCTCCCGAAACAACCGTGTCCGGTTAGGACCTGCGTCAGGCGGAAGGTGAGGACGCCGTGGCGCCTCTCTAGCCACTCCTCAAAGAGGGGACTTATCGCCGCAATTGTGGCGTGCCCAGCGCTGGGTTGCGACAATCGCACTCTCCATGCCGCCCTGAGATCCCGCCGGAGCTCTGTCCGCTGTACCGTGATTTCTCGCGGCAGCGGAGCTACGCCCCGGCGTTTCGCCTCCTCGCGCCACTCCCAAACGTGCGCGAGGACTTTTGCCTCCAGATCCCATGGCGGTAATCCGGCAAGGAGGCTCGCCGCCTCACCGCGAATGTGCGGGCTATCATTATTGTTTTCATAAACAGCATGTTTCGACTAAGTCTAAACACAGCCCTACTCAAACTTAACGGCGAATAATTTCGACTAGTTGCTAATCTTCACCACTCCATAGTATTTGCGAACAGATAATAGACCATTGAACTTCTCATCTAAATAAACACAAGACTCATATTCACGATAACAAAACGTATATTTCTTAGAGATTTCCTTATAAAATGGTTTTATAATAACAATTTACAAATACAACATAGTACTATCTTAGTTTATTTACACACTTTTTGATAAAACAATTGCACTGAGTTCTTTATCAAAGACATTTTATATTTTATTGTTAATTAAAATTATGTGTAGAGTGACGTACCTACTCTACTATTTCAAAAAGTCTCGTTGTTAGTAAGATTTCGGGAATATAATAAATACATTATTGAATAATACTTAGTAGAGCAACTTTCCGATCGTGTCAAATTTTGTTTTAATAATTACGATAGATAGGATGAATGCGGGGACTGCGGGGACTGCGGGGTGCCCGGGTGCAGACGCTCGGCGCATGGACTCGCCGCACGCGATTTTTATATTGTGCACTAGAAGACTAGGACCTCATGGCTTAATGCTTTCCCCCTTTTACTTTAACTTGAGAAGCTCTATCTATTCTGTTTGTTTAAAAATATATATGTATAGAGTATTTACTTATTTTTTCTCATATCTTAGACAGGTAATTTAAACAACTTGCTAGAAAATATAACATTAAAAAAAATGGTAATAACATTATTTCAAGTATCAAGTCTAATGCTTCGCAGTTTATTTCCATTTTTACTGCGAATGAGAAGGTTCGATGTGCCAAGTCACGGTAATATTATCGCCAAGATATACCTGTAATTTCAGTCTTTTCCTCCTGCCACAGTAGAAGCAACCTAGGCGAGATTGCATAGAAGAAAATTAACTTCAGTAAAAAAAAAAACATGTATTCTAAGTCAAAATTTCTTACAGAATGCGATATTTTAAAGTCTGGGCCATCTTGTCGTAATTATGGCAAGTTCTCAAGCAATAGAATCATTTCTTTCACATTCAGATCATTTTGTTTTACGCTAGTTAAAATCTACATTACAATAGTTAAAACCGAGACACTTCATTAGACCTGGCGAATTCTTCCTTTTTACTCGGATCCGTGACGGTGGCTCTTATTCTCTTCCTCACCAGTATGTAAATGAATCTGTAAAAATAACAAAAAGTTTGTTAGACAATAACACAAAAATAAAGTCAATTAGGAATTTGTCACCAAAGGAGATGTTTGATTTTGGGCCACCACTATGTACACTACATAGATAAATAGGAAAAAAATAGGGGAATTTCATAAAAATGTAAAAAAAAATAATTTGAAGATGGGTACAGTGGTTCAAAAATGATAATTTAAAAAGTTTTTTAATAAGATAACCCTATTTTTAGGGCAGCCATGACAGTTGTGTTTGAAATGACGTTTGACAGTTTAAAGCACAGCTCACTCCTCTCCTATGAATTATCTAAGTCCAGAGTATATTGATAGGCGTTAAAGAATGAAGCAGTAGGACTGTTAATAAACAAAACGTTCAAGCCTTCGTTACTTTTCTTGCTCCTCTTGACACCGATATAACCAATCTCTAACTGCTCGAATAGGTGATAGAAGAAGTGCTGCCGCAGTCGAGTAGAATAACCTTTTTTTTTTTTTTTTTTGTGGGTGGGAAATCATCAAATAACTTCTCCCGCTCTGGGCAGAGCAGGAGGGCGTGTCAGACTCTTACTGACTAAAACCCACCCGTGTTCCTTCAGTTGCCTGTGCCAGGGGCCACGGTAACCCTCTTGGACTTTTCCGCAACCCTAGCAGGCATCGGTCCTAGCAAACCCCGTCATTGGTGCTGACATCTCTTTGAGGCGCGCGTGGAACACAACGCGCCGTCGACCCGGGCCTGGTCCTTATCGAACGGCGAGCTGCCCATTGCTCGCCGTTCGCAAGCCCGCGCCTACGGTGGCCGGGAATCGGCCTGCGATTTCCGACGCCCAGGGCGTCTCCTGCGGCGGCTAGGGGCGTGAGGGCGCAAACTTTGCCTCTCCCTCACGCGTTCCGCCTCCTCCTTCGCGAACATTACTGCTTCGCAGAAGGAGGTGACGGCTTCCCAAGCCCTCTCGCTCCGTACCATGGCCTTTTTTTTTTTTTTTTTTTTTTACGGGGGGAAATCCTCATGGACTACCTCCGCCTGGGGAAAAGGCGGAGGGGCGTGCCGGACTCTTACCGGCTAAAACCACCCCGGTGTCTCCTCGCACGTGCGCGCGGGGCCGCGGGAATCTAAATTCTTCCGCAGCCCCACACTAGTGCTGGCCCGGTCTGGCCGGGCCTCGTCTCCTGCACGGGGTAGTGAGGTGTTTAACTACCCCGTGTATCGCCTCAGAGGCGCGCGCCGACACCCGCGCGCGCCTTCGCCTCGGGTCCATCAAATAGGGGGCGAGGACTTCCCCAAGTCCCACGCCCCTGGACCCATTCATGGGGGCCGGAAAAGGGCGTTGTCCGCCCTTCTCCTGCGCCCGGTGCGCCTTCTGCGGCCGGGGAAGGGAGTCGAGATCTCCCTCTCCCGTTCCGCAGTTTCCTTCTGCGACATCACGTCCTCGCAGAAGGACACCACCGCGTCCCACGACTCTGCGCTACCGACCATCCTCCGCACTACGGCCGGCAGCGACAGATCGCCTCCTACTTCATTTGTGAGGACACGGCGCTGCTCCTCCCAAGCTACACACTCGGCGAGCGTGTGTTGCGCCGTGTCCTCCCCGCAATGGACGCAATGGTGGCACCGAGCGTCCGGCTCCCTGCCTATGCGGCACAGGTACTTGCCGAAGCAGCCGTGCCCCGACAGCACCTGCGTCACCCTAAACGACAGGGAGCCGTGCCTTCTCCCGAGCCAGTCGTCGAGTACTGGCCGGATCGCCTCGACGGTAGCGAGGCCGGCGGTAGGGCGCAGAAGCCTTAGCCGCCATTCCGCCACCAAGACCTGATGGAGCTCCTCTCGGCGCAGCGCGATCTGCCGCTGCACCGGCCTCGAGCCCCGTGCCCGCTCTTCCTCGCGCCATCGATATAATGACGCGAGTACTTTCGCCTCAAGGTCCCAGGGCGGAGATCCGGCCAGGACACAAGCCGCCTCGTAGGAAATCGTGCGGTACCCGCGGACGACTCTGACGGCCATCGCCCTCTGCGGTTTGCGCAGAATGGCGAGAGTGCCGGCCGTCATGTCCATCGCCCACACAGGGGCCCCATACAGGGCCATGGACCGCACGATTCCCACGTACAACCGCCTACAGGCGGCGCTCGGGCCCCCCAAGTTAGGAAGCAACGTTGAAAGCGCGCCCGCTGCACCCATCAGCTTGGGCGCCAGCCGCCGGAAGTGGGGCCCGAATCCCCATCGGCTGTCGAGCACCAATCCCAGATACTTCATGGTGGACTCGACAGCTATCCGGACCCCGCTGACCACGATGTGTGATCCCGGCGCCGGCGCACGTCGGGGGCCATGAAACACCATGGCCTCCGACTTGTTTAGGGCCACCTCCAGGCCCAGGCGCCGGATGCGGTTCACCACCTGTGACACCGCAGCCGTGGCTATCAACGTCGCTTCCCTGTGCGAGCTCCCCCGGGCAGCGACAAGCGTGTCGTCCGCATAACACGTCAAGTCGGCGCCCGCCGGGAGCTCGCCTCTCAGCACCCAGTCATAGCCGATGTTCCACAGGAGCGGTCCCAAGACCGATCCCTGTGGAACACCGCACGACATGAGGTGCCGACCGGCACCGTCACGTCCCCGATAGGTGACGCATCTATCCTCCAGATAGGCCCCTACTGTACGGCGGAGGTAGGGAGGCACGCGATGTCCGTACCATGGCCTGGACCAAGGCCGGACGCGAGAGATCGCCACCGCCAATCGCCTCCACGAGGACACGGCGGTGCTCCGCCCAAGCCGGGCAGACCTCCACCGTATTCTCCACCGTGTCCTCCGGGCGATCCACACAATGGTGACACCCGGGCGTTTCCTCCCGCCTTATCCGGAACAGGAACCTCCCGAAACAACCGTGTCCGGTGAGGACCTGCGTCAGGCGGAAGGTGAGGACGCCGTGGCGCCTCTCTAGCCACTCCTCAAAGAGGGGACTTATCGCCGCAATTGTGGCGTGCCCAGCGCTGGGTTGCGACAATCGCACTCTCCATGCCGCCTTGAGATCCCGCCGGAGCTCTGTCCGCTGTACCGTGATTTCTCGCGGCAGCGGAGCTACGCCCCGGCGTTTCGCCTCCTCGCGCCACTCCCAAACGTGCGCGAGGACTTTTGCCTCCAGATCCCATGGCGGTAATCCGGCAAGGAGGCTCGCCGCCTCACCGGAGACCGTACGGTATCCCCGGACCAGCCGGATTGCCATGACCCTTTGGGGCGCGTTCAACCAGCGGGCTGGCCGCCGCCTCAAGGAACGCGCCCACACCGGTGCCCCGTTTTGTACCGCACGACCCCCGCGTAGAGCCTCCGGCAGGAGGCGTTTGGCCCCCCTAGATTGGGCAGGAGCCGCTTTAAGGCAGCCCCGGCCCTTTCCAGTCTGGGAGCCAAACGTCGGAAATGCTCCACGAAGTTCCACCGGCTGTCGAGGACGAGTCCCAGGTACTTCATCGTCGACTCGACGCCGATGTGAACCCCTCCTACCGTTATTTGGGAACCCGACGGTGGCGTGTTCCGAGGACCATGAAAACACATGGCCTCGGACTTGTGCAGGGCCACCTCGAGTCCCAATTGCCGGATCCTCTCGACGATTGTCGCAACCCCGCGTGTCGCTAGTTCGGCCGCCGCCTGGTGCGACCTCCCCTGTGCCAGGACTAGCGTGTCGTCAGCGTAGCAAACCACGCTGACGCCGCTGGGGAGGTCGGCGCGCAGCACCCAGTCGTAGCCGATATCCCACAGAAGCGGCCCCAGGACCGATCCCTGTGGGACACCGCACGACATCTCTTGCCGGTTCCATACTCCCTGGTGACCGGGGTAGATGACGGCCCTGTCCGTCAAATAGGCCTCGACCACACGACAGAGGTAGGTCGGCATCCGGTGCTACCGGAGTGCCTCCCTGATGCAACTCCAGGGCAGGGTATTGAAGGCATTGGCGATGTCTAGAGACACCGCCAAGACGACCCCACCCCGGGCCACAGCATCCCCCGTCGTGAGGGCCCGCACGCGCATGATGGCGTCCACCGTAGAGCGCCCCCTGCGGAAGCCAAACTGGCTCTCCGCCAAATCCGGCCCCACCCGCACCAGCCGCCCGACGAGGCGGTCTGCAATGACTCTCTCAAAGAGCTTGCCCACCTCGTCGAGCAGCACGATGGGCCGGTAAGAGGACGGAGAGTCCGCTGGGCGCCCCGGCTTCTTGATGAGGACCAGTTTCCCCGTCTTCCAACGAAGTGGGAACTGGCCCCTCTCCATGCATGCGCTTAGGAGCTCCCTTAGTCGAGGCCGGAGAGCCTCCGAGGCCAAGACCCAGGCTTTCCCAGGTAAGCCGTCGGGTCCTGGGGCGGTATTTTTAGCACTCAGCCTACGTACCGCCACTCGCAGCTCTACCTCGGTCACCTCCGGAGCATCGTCGTCGTCGTCGGCGGTGTGGTCCGCATTCAGCACCGCAGTAGGCGGAGCCATGGGCGGGGAGATGTGGTCCCCTCTAGAAGGGAACAGAGTGCTCACCACGTCCTCCACGAGCTGGGGCCGGAGACTCTGCGTCAGCGGGGGAGCCCATGGGCGGAGCTTCTCACGCACCAATTTGTAGGGGCGTCCCCACGGGTCCCTGTTCAGAGTCTCCAGTGACTCCTCGCGGGCCAGTCCCTTGGCCCGCAGGATCTCCGCTTGGAGGGCGGTCTTCGCCGCTCTGTACCCCTCGTACAGCTCCGCCTGAATGGCTTCCGTATCCGGAGGGCGAATACGGAGCCTGCGGTGCCTGGTGTACCAGCGTCGCGCAGCGACGCACGCACTGCGTAAAGTCGTCAACTCTGGCGACCACCAGCACACCTGGCGCTGAGCGCGTCCGGGCTGGGCCCGAGGCATTGCCACGTCACATATTTCGGACATGGCCTCCCGGAACCACTCCGCCTCGACGTTGATGTCAGCAGGCCTGTCCGGTGATGACACCCAGGCCTGCACGATCGAGGCTTCCAGGAGGAGCTCCCGGTCCAGCTGCTTCAGCGCCCACCGCGGACCACTCGGGGCCTGTCGGACCAGCGCGCTTGAGGTCTGGGCGGAGACGTCGAACCGGATATACCGGTGGTCGGAGGTCTCCACCTCCTCCATGACGCACCAGTCAATGACACGCTGTGACAGAGCGGGGCTGGCAAACGAGATGTCCACCACAGACTCACCCCGCATCCGCACACACGTGGGGATAGAACCCCGATTTAGGACGACCAGGCCTGTCTCCAGAGCCCAGTCCTCCACCATCCTGCCCCGTGTGTCCGTATACCGGGAACCCCAAGCCACATTCTTGGCATTGAAATCCCCGAGGACGAGCACGGGGAGGGAACGGAACCCGACGACGACGACTTTCAACTCCGCAAGGGAGTTGTGGAACTCGGCAAGAGTTCGGTTCGGGGAGAAGTATACCCCCACCACTACAATCTCCCCGAACCGTGCTGCCACGCAACCCCGTCCCCTCGTGACTGCCTCGAGGGACGGAGTACCGGCGGCGGCCGACGAAATTAGGGTCACTGAGCCGCTCAGGTCCTCCACCCAGTCATCCCTGGGCGAGACAAAGTACGGCTCAGCGACCACGGCGATGTTAATCGACCACTGCGCCATGCTCTGGAGCAACAGATCCTGAGCAGAGGCGCAGTGGTTGATGTTCGCCTGGAAGATCCTGAGCAGAGGCGCAGTGGTTGATGTTCGCCTGGAGGAGGTGTAATGGGGCCGTTATTGGCACTCCATGTCAGCCTCCTTCCGAGCCCTCTGTGAGGGCCCCGCCGCAGTGGTGACGGCGGCGACGACGACGGTCGAGGCGGCAGCGGCAACGGCAGTGGCGGCGGCTGCGGCAGTGACGGCGGTGGCGGAGGGCTTGCCCCTGCCCCTGGCTCTGGCGGGTGGAGCGCAGGCCTTGCTCCCCATCCGGTGATAGGCTGGCTTGCCAGCTGCCGCACATACGGTGCAGTGCGGCGCGGCATTACAGGACCCGGCCTTGTGACCGGGCTGACCACAGCGGAAGCAGTGGTGGCTGCGGTCCACCTCCGAGGTGCATTTGGCTCCCACGTGGTTGCCCACCTGGCAGCGGAAGCACCTCAGAGGTCTGGGTTCCAGCAGTTTACCCTGCGCGGAAACCCACCCCAGCCTACGGCCCTCGGCTATTTTTTTGGCCGCCGACACGGGGCAGCTCACCGTACCGGCTCGCATCCCCTTGAAGTCAGGACCGATGGTGCCTGTCCTCACCTGCTCGGCAGAGCACCCTCCAGTCCTAACGACGGCGGCCACCACCTCTCCCTCCGTCACCGAGTCGTCCAGGCCCAGGATGCTCATGTCAGCGCACTTGGTGGGCCTGGACACTCGGGCCTCGTCCGCATTTAAGGACGCTCTAAGCCTTTCGGCCAGAGCGTCAGCGGCCGGGCCGCTGGCCGCACCGGGGATCTCGAGCATCCGGGCCCCAGTTGCCGTGAGCCTCACCCGGATGCCTTCGGTGGCGCCGATCTCCTCGAGGCTCACCGCCTTTCCCACCTTGGCTAGCACGTCGCGGTAGGACACGCCCTTCTTTTCCGCTTCCGGCTGTAGCGTAATCACTACAGCTGCGGATTTCGGGGCGCGGAGCCTAGCCGCGACGCTTCGCGCTTTTTGCCGCTGCCGCCTCTCCTTCCTTTTGGCCGCCCTTGCCACCTTACCGGCCTTCCTTTTCTCCCCGGCTACGTGCCATTCGGCGCCAGCCGGAGGAGATATAGGAGGTGGGGGCGGCCGTCCTGCAGCCAGGGCCGGCACCCTCGCCGTCTGTGTAGCCGCCCCGCCCTCCCTGAGCATGGGCGGCCCCGCGGGTTTCGGCACGGAGAGGGCCTTCCTCTGCCCCGATGCCCGAGGTTTGGCCGCGCAAGCTGCGATGGCGGCAAAAGAGACCGCCTTCTGCCGGCCCGCGGCCGGCTGGCTCGCCGCTAGTGGGGGGTGCAAGACAATGGCCTCCAGGGCGGAAAACCGACTCTGGAAGGCAGCCAGCTCCTGCCGCACCAGGGTCAGAACCCGGTCTTCCGCAGGCACGGGCCGTCCCTGCCCATGCTGCTGCGCCCCCTCCTGCGGCACCTCCCTGGGGCCGGCTGCTCGCAGCCCGGCCAGGTCTGCTCGGAGCTCCTCATTCTCCTTCCGGAGAAGCTCCAAGGCGGCTGTCAAGCGGGCAACCTCTGCCCGCATTTCGGACATTACGTCCGACGGAGGCCCAGGTTGAATGGCCTCCGCTGCCGCTATAATGGAGGCCGTGGCCGCGGATATGGCCTTGTCTTTAGAGGACTTAATCCTCTTCACGGCCACATCCTTTATCGCGGCTGCCACGACCTCCGCAAACCTGGCCGCTCGCTCCGAGTTGGAGCCGCCAGCGGCGACCGGCTCACCATCTGAGGACTCTGACATGGCCGCCCTACGGCCGGTCACTCCTGGGTGGTTCTCCTCCATGGCGGCTCGCTGGGCCGGCTCGGCAGGGCTGGCTCGGCTTAACTCCTTGGCCTCCTCCTGGGTGGCGAGCCCTCTGCCCAAACCTTTTTCCCGGGCCCCACCCCGCCGGCTGGAGTGGATTTTTTTGGGGCCCGAGGTCCACTCTTCGGAAGACGACCCCTGGCCCTCCCCTGACTTGGGGCGCTTCAGGAAGAACCTTCGGTTCTTCCCAGCAGCCCCCTCCAATTCGCGCTCCGAGCTCTGGCTTGACCCCTTTGCGCCAGATGCGGCGTCGGACTCCGACCCCGCTTCACTCCTCTCTTCGTCTTTTTTTTTATTTTTTGGGTTATTTTCCATACTTAATCCCACGAGTTGATATAGGTGAGTAGAATACCCTGTAGTCTTATTTTATCAAAACCGAAACCCAACCCAAGATTTTCGAAATTCGTATTGTATTGTTTTATGGCAGCTAATACACGTCAATCAAATGTCATTGTCAAAATGACATTTTTTGCATGCTGCTAATCTGATCCACCATGTTTAATTTTATGTTGTGTTGCTCTCCTTGACCAAGTTAATTTGAGTATACTTTGAAACGAAGTGAAATTAAAGAAAATTAACAATAAAAAGCGGTTACTGTAATACATAGCAATATTTACATATAGTGTACATAGTGCTGGCCCAGGCTCCATACATTTCTGGAACATCTCCTTTGTATCTAATTGTTTGTACCTATCTAAGGGCTATACTACACGGGCGGTTCTCCCGCCGCGGGAATCCGCTTCTGAACCGCACTAGACTCAATTATATATGGACATTGTATACATTCGTAGAAAAAATTTACAAGCCGTGCTGGGATTTCCCATCGGCGAAAATGACGAAATTCCATACAAACTTCTAGGATTAAAAAAATAACCTTCCTTAGGGCCGGTTTTTCGATCCGTACCGTAAAATGCTGCAACTCTGCCTGGATTTTTAAGTTTTTTGATCGTATATCTGAACCTATTTATTATTATGGCTTTTAATGAGTTTTAGACGGAAAACCGACCTTATGTCTTGCCAGGTAGTAGCCAAATCTTTTTAAATCATCATGTTTTTCCGAATTACAAGCACTCTACAGTCATAGGCAAAGTTGTAGGTAGGTTGTAGGTAAACTTTGCCTAGGAGGATATTATCTCAATAAATAAACAGTTGATCTTATCAGTTTCTTTTTTCCGTGTGCATGAGACACCGTGCTTGTCCACGGCAGTTCGATTATTGCCATAAAAGGATTTTTTTTTTCACAGCTAAGTAGTTTCACAGCTTAGTAGGCAAAGTTAAGTAAATTAAGTCACTTCAAATTTTCACCCCCTCGCACCGGTTTTTGTCGCACAACTGACAGAGTAACAATGGAGTAACCATTGCAAAAACATAAAAATATGTTGCCCTAATAATGTAAAGTTACTATCAAATGGTACAAATTAAGAAAAAACTAAGCAAACGCGAAATATCGTAATCGAAACGAAATAGGCAAATTTGGGCTTTCTTGGCAAAGTTGCAGCATTTTACCGGTAGTTAACTCAACCATTACATAAAAATAAAAAAAAATAAAAAAATGTATTGAATAAATGAACACTTTCTTCCAAAATTTTGCCATTAACTTAACCATTAGTTAAAAATAGTAGGTAACTGTCAAAAATTTTAGCAAAATGTGTTGACCAAATAAAAAAAAATTGTCAAAATTTAACCATTAGTTACTATTTTCAACTTAGTGTTCACCTTCGTTATAAATGGCGCTCTTGTGCAAAAAATTCAAGGCTTCTAGACTCAGCCGATTACGCTGTGCGTTGTCTGTCATCGAATGAATAAATTTAAAATGTAGCTCGAAGAATAAATGTAATTATTAGTTCTGTTACTGTTTGTTCGTAGTCATTGACATTGACATTGAGATTACACTCGCGGTCAAATAATACCGCTCGATGACGAAAATCCCTGTAATTTGCAAATTAATAATGGTAAATGCATGAAACGAACTTTATATTATAAAGAATTTTAATATCGTATGAAATAAAACCGTAAATGATCTACAACGTAATTAAAAAAAAGTTGAAATGTTAAAGACCTTGAATTTGGAAATAAATTCAATTTGCGGTTGTTTTACTTTTGCTTGTGTTCTCACTTTTGTTTTCTATCTGTCAAATCGAAATGATAAAAGGCGGTCATTGTCGTCTTTCAAAGCAAAATGCAGCAAGAACAATAGGCGTGTCACTTTCTACAGTACAGCGGGTCGTCCAACGTCCAACGGTCGTTCCAAGAAACTGGGCAGAACATAAGAGGACCAGGAACCGGCAGACCGAGGTGTACGACGGCTCGAGAGGAACGATTTATTTTTACGACCATGCTCCGAAATCGCCACCTCACAGCAGTTGAAATAACAAATCAACTTCGGAAGACCCGTAGAGACGATGTAAGCGACCGGACAGCAAGACGGCGGTTCCTTGAAGCTAATTTGACCCCACATAGACCCGCAAATGGTCCAAAACTTGAAAGAGAACATCGGGTAGTAAGATTACTTTACGCCCGGGAACACCATCGCCCAGATGAAGAATGGGTAAGAGTAAGAAGAGAGGGTGGAGAGTATTAAGAGAATGGGTAGAGAGTCTACTGACGGCCAGGGGAACGTTTTATTCCAGCTTGTTTTGAGGATAAAGTGCCGTTCGGCGGTGGATCTGTTATGGATTGGGCTGGAATCTCTTCAGAGAGTCGCACGAAGTTAGTGCTGATAGAAAATGGTACGCTAACTAGTGCAAGATATGTGGAAGAAATTCCTAATGAGCATGCCAGCCCGTATTGTAATGTGTAATGCGGGTGAAAATTCAATATTCATGCATAACAACGCCAGGCCACATACAACTCAAATTGTAAATGAGTATTTTCAGGACGTTAGCATCAATCGCATGGACTGGCACGCTTGGGACGAGCTTGGGAGGGGTGTAAGAAATCGAAATCCCGCTCCAGCTACATTTATTTGAGATCATCATTTATTTGAGATAAAAATATCCATAGGTAAATTTTACAAGTATCAGTACAAAATAAAATCACAAGTCATAGTACCTACACAATAAAATAAAATAAAATTGCAAACTTATAAAAAATAAAATCGAAACCAAAATTAAATTTTAAGACCTGACATGCGTTAGTGGGAGAATGGACCAATATCCCGCAACATCGCATAAGAAACTTAGACACGTCCCCAATTGCCTAACAGTTGTGAGAAGAGCCCGCCCGCCCGAGGCAATACAAAGTATTAATATTGTTTTAAGGTTCGTTTATGTGTTGTATGTGAGGTACAAACCATTAATTTTTAACGTAAAAACATCGATTTTTTTTTAAAGATATTTTGACACTTAAACTAATAATGTTTCCAGCATTTGATGTTGTTTTATATACTGGTAAATTATCTACAACATACAGTTTCATGCCGGCCGTTAGCTTTATTATTTTTAGAGTATAGTTTTTCGTACTGACCCGTATTCTTTGTCCGCGAGTGTATATCAAGATAAGAGAATCTATTTGCTAAGACATATCATTAGCCTCTAAAATAATGTGAAAACAGGAATTTAAACATTAGTAATGTTAATCTTTATCGTTTTACGTCGACATATTATTATAATATTTGTGCATTCCAATGAAGCTGATATGGTCAGTTTAATGGTCTTCTACAAACCTGGGTTAGTTTGTAAAAAAAATGCAATATTATGCATAATATAATCTACCTACTTTAAGGTAGGACACTCATGGTCGTAGTCCTAACAAGACGGATGAGACGTGACATCTTCAAATTCAGGACATTGAGTGTCTTGAATTTGAAGATGTCACGTCTAAAAACAACTAAGAATTACTACCTAAACATCTCTGAGCAACCCATTGCTCGCCGTCTGCAAGCCCGCGCCTACAGTGGCCGAGAATCGGCCTAGGATTCCCGACGCCCAGGGCGTCTCCTGCGGCGGCTAGGGGCGTGAGGGAGTGAATTTTGCCTCTCCCTCACGCGTTCCGCCTCCCCCTTCGCGAGCATCACTGCTTCGCAGATGGAGGTGACGGCTTCCTATGCTCTCTCACTCCGTACCATGGCTTGGACCTGGGTCGGATTCGAGAGATCGCCTCCACGAGCACACGGCGGTGCTCCGCCCAAGCCGGGCTGATTTCCACCGTATGCTCCTCCGTGTCCTCCGGGCGATCCACACAATGGTGACACCCGGGCCTTTCCTCCCACCTTGTCCGGAACAGGAATCTCCCGAAGCATGCGTGTCCGGTGAGGACCTGCGTCAGGCGGAAGTTGAGGAGGCCGTGGCACCTCTCTAACCACTCCTCAAAGAGGGGAATTATCGCCGTAATTGTGGCGTGCGCAGCACTGGGTTGCGACAGTCGCACTCTCCATGTCGCCATGAGATAACGCCGGAGCTCTGTTCGTTGTGCCGTTATTTCTCGCGGCAGCGGAGTTACGCCCCGGCGGCGTTTTGCCTCCTCGTGCCACTCCCATATGAGCGCGAGGACTTTTGCCTCTAGATCCCACGGTGGCAATCTGGCAAGGAGGTTCGCCGCCTCACCGGAGACCGTACGCTATCTCCGGACCAGCCAGGTGGCCATGACCCTTTGGGACGCGTTCAACCGGCGAGCTGGCCACCGCCTCAAGGAACGCGCCCACTCTGGTGCCCCGTAAAGGGCCATGGACCGCACGGCCCATAAGCTTTGCACCCAGCTTCCTAACACCCTGTATATGGAGATACATTTAATTTTGCCGCCCAGCTGTGCCGAATCATGCCGACCCGAAACTTAGACACAAAAAACAGGGCCTCGGCTCTCGTACACTTCTACAAGTTTATCTAGGAGTTACATTTTAAATGTATTTAATGTGGATATCCCAAATACCGACAAACTGGTTTAGTTATTAAGGATAAAACGTTTTTATTTGGAAACATTATCTACAATAACTTAGTAAGGCACCTACATTACTACTTAGTGCTCCGTTTACGTCGACATGTTTTGTTAAAGTAATCTTTTTTATAAGTTATCATAAAAACTATTTCTGGTTTGGCAACTTTCACGTTCTATGAACGACCGACGACGACATGTAAGAACCTGCTTAAGCCCCGTACTCATTTAGATAAGATCCTAATTATTATCTACTCGCTTTTAGTTAAAAAACGTTTAAACGTCAAAAATGTACTTATCGTTAAACAGGCTGTGATCATTACTTAACTTTAAGCAACTTTTACAAATAAGGGGCTAAAAGTATATGTTTGTTTATTTATTGGTAATGTAATATATAAAAACACAGCATTAAGTATTTAAATATTTTGTAAAAAAAAATCCAGTTAAGTTTTTTTTTAATTGAAATTCTGTAACGATATTTACTTTAGAGATTTTGATAAATTCGATTATGTAAGATGTGACTAAATAACTGAAATACTACCGTCAACGGTGAATTGTGGTTGTACAATAGAATAGAATATAATATTATGCAATTCTTCGATCACTTCAGCCTATCGCAGTCTTCTGCTGGACATAGGACTCTTCCAGGCTGCGTCACAACCCTCTGTCCTCCGCCTTCCGCATCCAGTCTGTCCATCGTGTTCGTGAACGGGCGCCGTCAGTAGGCACTGGTCATTTCTGAGCTGCCACGGCTTATTTTAAAACCTGAATTGTTTTTAATATTTTTATTACGGACGCTTTTAACGTGCACGTGTTTCTACATCGTTCTGACATATATAATTTCAACATGAATGATGTAACCACTTTTTTGTAACAATATTTTGATTTAAAAGAGTGTCCATGGAGTTTCTTGCCCGTTCTTCTCCATAGGTACCTACTACGCTTTGGAATGGGCAACTAGTGCCTTTAATTGGTTTATTTGAAATAAATGCTTTGAGTTTGTCCCAGCCACCTTTTTGAGGTCGTATGTCCATCTAGCTGGGGGGCGTCCCACGCTACGCTTGCCGATACGCGGTCTCCGCTCCAGGTCTCGTTTGCTCCACCGGCCATCGGTCCTTCGACAAACATGGCCAGCCCACTGCCACTTCAGCTTGCTTACTCTTCATTTTTTCTTGATTTAAAAAATATTCGTGTCTTTAAACACCCCTATCGTTTAGGCCAAACTTTTAACTATTCAACACAGATTTAATTCCGAGAGAAAAAAAAACTGTCTTATCAATCCAACCCGCATGCAGTTGTTATATAAGACAAGATAAGCATTGCTATTTCAGTTCAGTTCGCAATTTACGAATTCAAAAACATGAATGGATAATACTATCAAAACGGTCGAACATGATAAGTTATCAATGAGTAGATGCGTTTAGTAAATAGCCTATTATTTTAATTTACATATCATCGATTCAATAAATATGGAATATATTTTTGAGGATTAATAGGTGATCGAAAAGTGGTAGTTTATCAATGCACCGAAAGTCAATTAAACTTAGGTACCCAATTACCCATAATACAAAATATTTTTTTTTTTGTATTATGGGTAATTGGGTACCTAAGTTTAATTGACTTGAAATAACGTGTACTTTCCAATAGAATTTAACATACACCAACTGCCTCGTTGGTCTAATGACCGCAAGCGCTACTGTTCGGTTCGATTCCCAGGTCAAGCATAGCGTTGTGTTCCACGCGCGCCTCAAAGAGATGTCAGCAACAATGACGGGGTCCGATAGGGCTGATGACTGCCAGGGTTGCGGGAAAGTCCTAAAGGGTTACCGTGTCCCCTGGCACAAGCAACTGAAGGAACGCGGGTGGGTCTTAGTCAGTTACGAGTCCGACATGCCCTCCCGCTCCGCCCAGAGCAGGAGAAGTTATTTCATGATTTCACACCCTCAAAAAAAAAAAGGTCAGGCATAGTATTTCCATCACAGTATCAGCTTCAATTCTCAGCAGCAGCCCAGAGCCTGGATTTGTGCTGGTTATTAAAATGTCTTCATTCTTTCCTTTCAGAACAAAAAGGTTGTTTCCTCTATTTAGTAAGGATACGATTCTAATGCCAACAATATATTTTGTAGAACTTATGACTGTTGGTCTAAATATACAGGGTGTCCCGTAAATAATGGATCAAACGTAACGGGTAGGTAGCTTACCTAATTTCCAACCATTTCCAACAATTTATTTTTTCGATTTGAAAAAAAAAATCTATTGAACATTTTTTTTCTAAGGCAAATAAAATTATATTTGAAAAAGAAAATATTAACAATAAGCTATTCAGAAGTTTTTGACAAAAATCATACCTAAAAATGTTATTAGTTGCAGCGACAGCATTAAAAACACTGAATGCTGTTAGAGAAAATGGTAAAATTCGAAAAAAAACATATCTTGGTTACCTTACCGATTTTTTTTAACTGTTCAAATTAGTTGTTTGAAATGAGGTAAGCTACCTACTCATTACGTTTGGTCCATTATTTACGGGACACCCTGTATGTTCCAGCATCATGCAAAAACTACGTGATGGATTTTGTTCAAATTTTGTATAGATATTTCGTATAAGTCTGGTCAGTCTATAGACTATAAATTATCACGCTATTTACTATGGGGAATGAGCAATATAGCACTTTGTTCGTATTCTTTTATAGTTTACCGTAAAATTTTAAAAAGACGAGCCATAGGGTTAGAATATTGCAGATAGTTACAGATGATTTCACCTTTAAATGATGATTTGAACGCTACACGGAGCTAAGCAGTCCACCACGACATATACAGGGTAGATATTTAGGATGTGGCAATAAGGGCAGGTACCTTAACGGTTGTCGCTACAAGAAAACGATTTTAGGGGTCTCTTCTTAACTGTTTGTACTAGTAACACTTTTATCTGCGTTTACAGTTTTTGAAAAAAAATACTGTCAGCAAGAAAATGGGCAATTTCAACAAAAAAAAAATTGCCAATCGATCCTGTTTCTTAAAGGATCAAAAAACTTTATGGGGCCACTGAGGTTTGAGTACTAGAAAAATCAGAAATCACAAAAAACATCCTATACATTTCGTAATGAGAATTAGAATTGAGAGAGAACACAATATGGCCAGTGTATGAAAGCATTCGAATTATCCCATTACTTCACTCTGGGCTGAATAGGGAACGACTATGGCAGATAGTTACAAATTTAACCCTTTAAATGATTATCATCCCGCTATACATTTAAAAAGCTAAGCAGTCAATCATGACATAATATTAATAATATAGTAATCTACTGTTATAATATTATTTTAGTGATAGCTGTTTGTCAGGAATAATCTGTAAGCATGTTATTGTCATTGAGTCATTGTTTCATTAGGTAGTAGGTATATGCAGGAACGCAGGCATGAATTAATTTACTCAAAACGATAAATTTCGCAAGCAATGCGAATTACTACTGAAGGCTGCGAGTGTTGACCTCAGGACGACGTACAAACGTAGTATACAGGAAAGTTGTTTAAAGATGTGGCTGTTATTAGTTTTGTTACGGACGCCGAACTCACCGTAGAATTATGTAGTAGAAACCTGTGTACAGTAGCATTATTTTGTAGAAACAATACTCGTACCATAGAATAAGAAAATCATTGTGATTGGTCACGGGGACGGGCTGGACAAGTCGAAACCTGTCGGAGACCAGGCACGAACCAAAGTGGCCACATTAGTGGGTCGCCAGGAATTATAATAAACTTTGTAGTAGGGCACCCACTACTTGCGCCCATGTGCCGGACTATAATGGGAGGCCAAACTCCCTTGTAAAATCACCCTTGGCTGGAGGCTTTGAGTTAGCTCGAAGGCACCACAGGATTGACCGGTTAAGCAGTCACGGCCTCTCAACGGCCAACTGCGAGATGCCATACAAAAAAAAAAAACCCTTGTAAAATCAGTTCGCTTCAACAGTTCAACCACAGTACTACGAGAATAAACCAGAACAAGTAACCAAGTCTTTCATTGAATAAGAAGAACAAATATACAGTCTACGCTTTACAAGTTTGTTGTTAGTTTGTCAATAAGGCTATGCCTTCTCAAACATTTGTTTATATTTGTATTCATAGATATAAAGAAAAACAATCCCTTTTTTCTGAATTTTATTTCAGTCACGTTTCTATGTCTTCTGAAAATAACTTGAACAATTTAAGGTTTTACGTAAGTACTTACCTGAAGGTAGATCCAATATTGAAGTAAAAATTTAAAAACCCGTGTTATTTTGATATCTAAATAGACGCTATAACAGGACTGTTTTTTTAATTCAAGAAAGATTAAATATAATTAGGTACGACGGGACAAAACAAAGACATAATTACATATTGCTTAATTTTTATCTTATTGTTTACATACAAATGCAATCTAGTTCACCATGATTTCATCGTTATTTGTTACTTCTTTTATGCTTAAGTACTTTATGAGGAAAACTTCGATGCAAACACCTGCACCCTAATTGCGTAATACACTATTGACTGATAGTGTATCCTTCCAAATTATTCAGACAGAGACTTCAATCTGAATCATTTGGAAGGATGTTCTGTTCTATGTTCTATGTTAGAGGGTTTTGGTTTCCACACTTAGTCCTTCAGGTGGACCAGTGTGCGTCAGTTGAGACAATCTGAATCATTTTGAAGGATGTTGCTAATCCATTGCTTTATATGTTCGACAAATTTGTTTCTTAACAACGTAAATGACGCAATGAATGTTATTGAACTGCCAAAATGAAAGCCCTTGCTACTGATAGTGGGTTACACAATCACCCTGCTGTTTCATAATAAGATAAGACTTCGTGATTTATTTTGCTTATCAATGTCATATTTCACCATCGGGGCTTATCAATTAAAAATTACAACAAATTATTAGAAACAGACCGGGTGAATCACCAATTTCTTCCATCATGCCTGGGTTCCCGAAAGAGGTTTGTAGACTGAGTAGGTAAGGCACACCTGAATTTCGTCATTTATGTTTTAAGAGTAGAGTGTGAGCCACCAACTGGGTGAAAATGCAGACTTTGGGATGCTACTGCACTTATTATTTTTTTATAAATACGCTGCCCGCCTTGTGGTTCGAACCCAGGTCCCCACTTGAACAAAGAGCCATAGTCTTCAATATTGCAATAGCCCGATTTAAATAAAAAATTGTGAGCCGTCACGGGACGCTTGGCAGATGTGAAACATCGAAATTATTTTGTACAAGTGATATGCATAAAAGGATTACGACAGGAACGAATATGGCATAATGTAGAAATTCGGGGCAATGCGTCGCCACGGCATGCGTCGCCACGCCAGCAATCGGTTTTACGTGCGGCTATAGATGTTTCACATCAAAAAGCCAAAATAAGTGTTTAGTGTAGTAAGTGTGTCCGGCGGGATTACCCGTCGGCAAAAATGTTGAACTTTCCCCAATTTAAATCCTCTAGGGGATGATTATCAAAAGTCATTCCTTACTGCTCTTCTTCGCAAAGGCTCCTTCAAACAGGCGTGACACGTGACGCGAATCGCAACCGACCCAAAGGCACCGCTCGTCGCGCGGCAGGGGGTGCCTTTGTGTCGCGTGTCGCGCCTGTTTGAAGGAGCCATTATACAGATTACTTACACCGTTACATTTAGATCGTTTCAATCTTTAAAAGGGGTAATTGTACTCATGGTTATGAACAACTTTTACTATGGAACCAAAACTGATATCGTGAAAAAAAAAATCTGCTGATCCATACATAAATAACACATTGCTGAATAATTATTGTATTTTATTCATTATTATTGACATAAAATTTTGACATATCTATAAAATTTCAATTTAATTGTACTGTTATAGAAGAAAATAGTTAAGTAATAATAATGTTTAGTGCATGCTAATTTAGGATGATAAGGGCAGGCGAATGATAATTGCAATGCTTGTAAAAGGCTGCTAAGTCATAAGTACTAAGTAATAACACCAACATTGTACACTTAGTTCGTAATAAACGTTTTGACTTTGACTTTGACATTATGTCGAGTTATGCGAATGTATGGCCCAGCAGATTTTTTTACTATCATTTCATTTTTGGTCCGAATTCATGAATTCGATTCGTTCCGAAATTCATGAGCGTTATTAGTAACGAGGATTTAAACGATCTAAATGTCACGGTGTCTATGGAACTCTTGTCCAAACATGCTTCTTGATCCAGTGGTTTAGGCTCTTAGTTAACTGTCATTGAATGAATTTAAGATTTTTATTAAGTAAACTAATTAAGTAAGAAAGTTTCAAATTTTTTTTTTTATTAATTAATTGAGTGGTATTCTAATAATCATTTTTTATTATAAATATCTGAGTAATGCTAATCTAGTGGCACTTTTTACCTTATCTTAATTTTATTAACATGTTAACATGCGGATAATGTAGCGCGCTACAATATTGCTAATACTACCTAAGAGCCTAAATTTTTATTTGTAAAGTTTTTATATTGTAGCTGTTTATGGTCCCATAATAAAAATATAATATCTCACCCGAATAATGCTAATGCAAACACAGTTAAGGCGGCGTCGAACATGTAAAAGGCGCCGGGGAAGTGGTCGTAGGTCATCACGTAGATATTGCTCGTTGCCGGCATGTATATCGACGGCGCTATGGCCTCCGTCACTCCGATCAGGGCACTCAGCTTAGCTGCAAAGAAGTTAAGAAGGGTTAGAATCTTGCAATTTGTTGATTCCTTCAATAGGCTTTTCATGATCAGCCTATATTGTTCGCACTGCTGGGACACGGGTCACATGGGCCTCCTCTCGAAGAAAGGGCGTGGTTTGTAATCCACCACGCGAGTCCGACGAGGATGAGTCACACGTCTTCGAATCTTTGATTTTGTAGATGCCGGATTCCTCACGACCTTCACCGTTTTGAGAGCAGTAGTGATGAATAAATTAAGCGAAAGAAAGCGCCTGCTTGGGTTCGAACCCATGACCTATACGACTGGTAAGTCGAGGCCGCTACCACTGGACCACCACTGACTCTAGGCATTGTACGTACCTAGTCCTGTTAAAAACTTTAAGTTCCATTTATTTATATATAAAAAAAAAAAAATAACACTACTTATATGCTCACATCAATCGCTCGACCTTAATGTTATGCGAAGACACTGCCGCCCAAGATACAGGATTTTCCTAGTTTTGGGGGCAGGATACCTATTCTTATTGGACTTTCGACCTCACTACCTACCTTTTGTACCCAATCATTATAATTGTACTTCAAGTTTATTTACCATTCTGTATACTTATTTGTCACAGTTTATATTATTTCTTTACGTAGCCGCCTTGTTCAAAAACTTACAGACATTGGGAAGTGAACAAGGATGAAAAATCTGTTGGCACGCAGACGAGCCATCCTTCACATTTGGAGAGATGAGAGTGGAAAGTGCAAATTTAATCTGCAATACGGAAAGTGAATGCTTTGCCCCATATTTCTTGCATGGGACGCTGACGGGCCCAGTTGTAGTGAAGTTAAATATTATACTATTAAATCTAGTTTGCCTAACAGCTATACAAGGTGTTGTTTTGCATCCTCGTCAAATTCGAGGAGGTAACTATGCTAATGATTCTCGGCACGAATCAATAATAAAATAAGTAGGTATTTATTTTTAAATTTTGTAATTTTCGGAAATCGGCATGTGTAGAGTCCGTGTGATACCGCCCTGTAACTGCGCTGTAACTGTAACGCATGCACACAGCGACATAGTCGTACGACACTGCCTACCGTATACGCAACGGGGCGATTTTGTTCTTTGAAAGTAGAGTATTCTGAAATACCGTCAAACTTAAATATCTAAAAAAACAAGTATACGTATTAATTATTGAGCAGGATCGTAATTTTATTTGATTATTTATGTATTTCATAACAGCCTCCTGAAATTTGACGAGGATGCAAAACAACACGTTGTATAATAAGCACAAATATTATCAAAAATAAAGATCTACTAAAGTTCATGAATTTTGAAGTACTAACTTCGCAAAGCCAACAGAGCCGAAACAAACAATTTCTAATTTCCACGTCTCTCTTGATTAATTTTGTGGGTTCGCTGACGTGAAGAAAATTTAAGCAAAAACGAATCCTCCGGCGTGGCAGCAACAGGTACTAATCCTTTGAATAGCCCTTTCTCCCTTGTGCAATCTGCTGTTTTTGCCCTTTTCGGGAAATTTTGTCTTATCAAGTCGTAACGTTTTATTGAGCCATCTCTTCCGTCATTTATTTTATGTAAATGCTTTTAGACGGTTTGCTTCTAGATAAATAGAACAATCAAAGTTACATCTCGGGTTTTCTGTTAAACGAGCTTCTGAGGTGAAGTTACTTACAAATAGTTTCAATGCAATTCCATTATGGTAGGTAAGAATTACACTTGTTTCAATGAAGTTGACCTTTTGTTAGTGGAGCCAATTTAAGTTTAGTCCGTTTCATGCTTAGTTTTAAGGTCACTAGAACATGGTTTTATTTCTAGGTAAACTACTTACAGGGCAGTAGCGGTAATAAGCTGCTTACCTGCAGCATAGAACGGTTAATATTAGGGGTTAAAGTATGAAATTGCCGAATTGTACTAAAAAATTTAAATATGTATTTTTTTTTAATTGAACACATATAATTAATCAAAATAATCACCATTATTATCTATACATTGCTGCCATCTAATAGGAAGGTCATTTATGCCTTTGCGATAGAACTCTCGTGATCTAGATTCGACAAACTGTGTGAAAGCATTTTGTACTGCCTCCTGAAAAGAAAACTTTTTATCACGTAGAAAATTGTCCAAATCACGAAAAAAATGGTAGTCCGTTGGAGCAAGGTCTGGCGAACACGGAGGGTGACGAATGGTTTCTAATTGCAGTTCCTGTAGAGTTAAAACGGTTTGTCGTGCTGTATGAGGTCTCGCGTTATAATGGAGCAATAATGGTGAAGATCGATTCATGAGTCGGGGCTGTTTCACTGCTAGTTTTGCTATCATTGTTCGGAGTTTTGCACAGTAGACATCTGCCATTATTGCTTGACCAGATCGGAGAAAGAAGTTTCACTCAAAAATCTCAAACCATGAAGGTTCTATGTCAATTCGAAATACCTAATACAATAAAACGGCAATTTCATACTTTAACCCCTATTATTTCTCGTAGATACACTTACAGGTGGTGGTTATTGATTTTAAAATGGATTGCTAGACCAAATTCCAAGAACTCTGCGCTCTGGTACATGCTTTGCTGCAACACCAAGCGGTGTGTTCCACGCGCGCCTCAAAGAGATATCAGCACCAATGACGGGGTCCGCTATGGCCGATGTCTGGGTCCAGGGTTGCGGGAAAGTCCGAAAGGGTTACCCCTGGCACAGGCAACTGAAGGAACACGGGTGGGTTTTAGTCAGTAAGAGTCTGACACGCCCCCCCGCTCCGCCCAGAGTGGGAGAAGTTATTTTGATGATTTCCCAAAAACAAAAAAAAGACTGCGCTTAAGTACGTGCTCTGCTGCAACACCAAGCAACTCTTGGCGATACTAACTTGGTATTGTCGTAACTTGCTCGGTGTTATCAAGACGTCATAATTAAGGCTAATTTCCATTTTATTTAAGTTTTTTTTGTAGTTTTAAGTGCATCAATAAATAAATAACAAAAAATATCTTACCAACTTCTTCAGTAGGAACACTCTTGGTGGCCAAAGACCTGACAGCAGTCAGACCTGTATGACTGAAGATGTTCAGCAGCGGAGCTGAGTAATACCATGGTCGCGTCGGCGCAAACGCATACATGAAACAGCTAGCTATCCTGCTCGCACCGGCAAGAACGCCAATAGCGCTGTCCTGCACGTTTAGTCTTTTGCTGAGCACTGATATGCAGAAGACAGTTCCTGGAGGAGAGAAGTTACGATTAAATGTTAATTTTGAAGAAAGAGCAACATGTTTTACTTAATTAATTTAGTCGAAGTAACTACGGCATTTTAGGTGCCAATTATAAACCTATTTGGGGCAAGGGTAAATAAAATGGGATTTCAGTGCGAAAATTAAAACTTAATCAAAGAAAATTTTAAAAGAATGGTCAAAGAAACCATGAGCCCGATTTTAGAGAAAACAGAAACTATGTACCGTTTCATCTATGGGGCTCAATTGTTTTTGGACTTTACATAATTAGAAACTGACGTCGTAATTTCCCACAAATATCCACCAGACACTAAGACACTTATACCAAAGTTCCGTGTTTATCTGACATTCAACGTACGCATCCACTTCAGGGTCTAATAAATCGTACAAATTACAACCTTATTTGACATTATTTTATGTCATAACTTGCATTTACCATAATTGAAGATAAAATTTCGTATTTTATTTGGTTTGGTAATAAGCAAGTTTTTTTGCATTCACTTTACCGGCTTTGAGGTAAACGACCTGAGAGTTTATTGACTTGTCTCAAAAATGTTATGCAATATTACTAATACTGTACCCAAAACGTGATGTTAACAAAAAAAGTTAAGGAAATATTTGTGACGAATATTCTAAAATCAACAATTCCAAGATATTATGCGATAACCGGCACCGTCTCACGTTGTGGTTGACGGTTCATTTCCTCTCACAGTGCTGAGGCGTGAGTCTCAGCAGTGAGATCCATTAACTACGTTACACGGATTTCATAGTTTATGTCACATGTTTTACAATTTCATATTAAACTGTAGAACAATATTGACAGAGCTAACAATATTTTAAAAAAAAATTGGTTGTCTGTAAAGTCGCTTTATGGACGATGGTTTTACGTGATAACGTCATAAAGAAACATCGATGAACCACTACTACTTAATAGTAGTACTGTACTATTCGGAATACTAGCTCTGACGTCACGTGAGAAGAGAGATAAATGTGACACAAACAAGCTAACGTTATCGAAAGGGAAAGGGGTGATCGTGCCTCTCTATCGCTTGTTCTGCGCTCTCGCTTGCACGCTCAGGCTCAGACGGAACGTTACACTTTTTCGTGCATCCAGCCGGTGTTCATCGATTTATAAGACGTTATCACGTCAAAAATCGTTACAATTCAAATCAAATGAATTAAAAATATTTTATTTCACATAAACCTAAAAAAAAATATGAAAAAGTGAAAAAGTATTTATTCACAGACATATTTTTTTAAAAGACATTTTGGCTCTGCCAAACTGCAAAGCGGTTTATTGGCAGACGTAGCTCCTTTTTTTTGTACGTATTAACATATGTTTTTTTTTTTAATAATGACACTTTTTCACATATAAAGGTTTAAAGACGACATGGGCACTTATGAAACGTCAGAAGCTAGGTGCAAAGATTGAATTGAAGTTTAGAGTTTGAATACTTTAGAATGATACATGTCACGTTACGAAGCTTATGACTCGCTCGCTTATGTCGTCGTGTTACTTGATGTCACACTTACTTGACCCTCCCTCTGCACGACACCACGGTGGTCTAGTAATCGCAAGTGCTGCCGCTAAGCGTGAGGTGCTGGCATAGTTTTATTGAATTTTAGATCAGGCCGGAGTCCGGATTTGTGCCCGGTGGATGGCAATAGGGTCGCCTCCTATTATATGGAACTTAAACATAACTGGCGAAATGTGGGTATACTAGGTAGGTACACCTCTGCGTAACCTTCTTTGGGAAACTAGACGTTATGTAATGTTATGTAATTTATTGATGGTCCCTTATAGGCTAATTGTTTGTATGGCCCCTTATAGGCTAACTGTATGGATAGCCCCTATAGGCTAATTGTACAGATGGCCCCTTATAGGCTAATTGTATGGATGGCCCCTTATAGGCTTACGTTATGTATGGTCCCTTATATGCTAATTGTATGTATGGCCCCTTATATGCTAATTGAATGGATGGCCCCTTATAGGCCTATAGTACGGATGGTCCCTTATCGGCTAATTGTATGTATGGCCCTTTATAGGCATACTGTATGTATAGCCCCTTATATGCTAATTGTATGTTTGGCCCCTTATAGGCTATATGTACGGATGGCCCCTTATAGGCTAATAGTGTGGATGCCCCTTATGGGCTAATTGTATGTAAGGCCCCTTATAGGCTAATTACACAAGTTTCGATCGGTTGTGATCGCTGAGATTAAAAAACATTCACTTATCGTTAATTACTTTGGAGCGTTCTTACATTAAACAACATTGCGTATGCTATCGAAATAGAGGTTTGTAACACCGTTTATACTAGGACTAGTAAATAAACAGTGGTGCTGGACTAAGTCTCATGTATTATGCAGTACTGTGTATTTGGACACGATTTGCACTAGGTAGATACATGCAGAAGGTGCACCTCTATGCAATTCGTTTTGACGGTTGAGTCATTTTCGCTTCGAGCGTAAGTACATACAACAGTATCCTAACAGCATTTTGATAAAATACTTAGAAAATATTTATACATGTGATAATAATGCATGGTCCGATGGGCCAGGCCCGGATCGACGGTGCGTTGTGTTCCACGCGCGCCTCAAAGAGATGTCAGCAACAATGATGGGGTCTGCCAGGGCCGATGCCTGCCAGAATTTCGGGAAAGTCCGAAAGGATAGGCATATACACACAGGCAACTGAAGGAACACGGGTGGGTTTTAGTCAGTAAGAGTCTGACACGCCCTCCTGCTCCGCCCAGAGCGGTAGAAGTTATTTGATGACATCCCACATGAAAAACAAAAAAAAATAGGATTTGCACACAAACAACAAACAAATTAAGAAATCTGTAACTTTCTCACACACACACACACAAACACACCGACTCACACACAGACAAACACACTCATGCACTTATACAATTGATCGTATTATCTTTCTGTCTTTAGTTTTTATTTTTATTTTTCTCCTATTGTTACTTATCTATTTGTAATTTATAATGTAAGGGAAGAGCGGAGCCTTCAACTACAGGCATTGCTATGCCTAAATGGAGACTCCTCGACGTGCAATGTAAGCCAAAATGATATGAAATAAACTTATTTTTTTTTTTTTAATTTCATTCACTCTCCAACCCCTTAAAAGGGAGGTACAAGTCTGTATTTCTTACGGATAGTAGGTATGCCTACTTCCATTTGTTATGAAAACTAGATTAGCATTACAAAAACAACGAAGAAGAAACTCATTTTCGTTGGCTGTGAAGAAAGTAACTGCTGGCGTGCAAGAAATACCTTTTTTACTCGATTGCGCTAGAAGTACGGGTTATGATTTTAACACGTATGTGTAACATCAGTACAATATTAACGGTAAAATAAGAAGAAATAGAGCACTCAACAAAAAGCCATGATATCCCACCAAAAACATTTTATGTAAAGTAGGTTGCCAAGACAAACATAACGCTTTCAATGTTAAAAAGTTATCGAATCTAATGAAAAACCAAACCCCTTTTTTTTTTTTTTTTTTTGAGGATGGGAAATCATCAAATGACCCCTCCCGCTCTGGGTGGAGCGGAAGGGAGTGTCAGACTCTTACTGACTGAAACCCACCCGTGTTTCTTCCTTGGCCCTTTATATTCCGGGTCAGCGGTACCCCTTATGGATGATCCCGCTTTCCCGGCAGGCTTAGGCCCTAGTGGGCCCCCTCTTCGACGCTGACATCTCTTTGAGGCGCGCGTGGAACACGTACGCGCCGTCCGGCACGGGCCTGATCCTGATCGGACGGTGAGCTACCCATTACTCACCGCCCGCAGGCCCGCGCCTACGGTGGCCGGGAGTCGTCACGCGGCTCCCGACGCCCGGAGCGTCCACCGCGGCGGCTTGGACGGGAGACTCTCTCCCTCTCCCGTCCCGCCGCCTCCTTCGCTAGCATGACTGCTTCGCAGAAGGAGGCGACTGCCTCCCACTCCCCCTCGCCCCGGACCATGGCTTGAACCAAGGCCGGGCGTGAGAGGTCGCCGCCGCTGCCGATCGCCTCTACGAGGACACGGCGGTGCTCCGCCCATGCAGGGCAGGCCCCCACCGTATGCTCCACCGTGTCCTCGGGGCGATCATCGCAGTGGTGACACCCGGGCGTTTCCTCCCGCCTGATGATGTGCAGGAACCTCCCGAAGCTTCCGTGTCCGGTGAGGACCTGCGTCAGGCGGTAGGTGAGGACGCCGTGACGCCTCTCTAGCCACTCCTCAAAGAGGGGTCTTACCGCCGCTATCGTGGCGTGCCCTGCGCTGGGTTGCGACAGTCGCTCTTTCCATGCCACCATGAGATCGCGCCGGAGGTCCGTCCGCTCCGCCGCGATTTGCCGCGGAAGCGGGGTTTCCCCCCGGCGTAGTGCCTCCGCGCGCCACTCATACAGGCGCGCGAGGACTATCGCCTCCAGATCCCACGGCGGCAGTCCGGCAAGGAAGCTTGCCGCCTCGCCCGAGATCGTGCGGTAGCCCCGGATCAGCCTTACGGCTACCACCTTTTGGGGCGCGTTCAGATAGTGGGCGGCTCTCCGCCGCAGTGAACGCGCCCACACCGGGGCCCCATATGTAGCCATGGACCGCACGACCCCCGCGTAAAGCCTCCGGCAGGAGGCGTTTGGACCCCTCAGGTTGGGCAGGAGCCGCTTGAGGGCGGCCCCAGTCCGTTCCAGTTTGGGGGCCAAACGTCGGAAGTGCTCCACGAAGTTCCACCGGCTATCGAGCACGAGTCCTAAGTACTTCATCGTGGACTCGACGCCGATGTGAACCCCTCCTGCCGTTAGTTGGGATCCCGATGGTGGCCTGTTCCGGGGCCCATGGAAAGACATGGCCTCGGACTTGTGCAAAGCCACCTCGAGACCCAACTGCCGGATCCTCTCCACGACTATCACAACCCCGCGTGTCATCGCGTCGGCCGCCGCCTGATGCGACCTCCCCTGCGCCAGGACCAGCGTGTCGTCAGCGTAGCACACCACGCTGACGCCATCAGGGAGGTCGGCCCGCAGCACCCAGTCGTAACCGATGTCCCACAGGAGCGGCCCTAGTACCGATCCCTGTGGGACACCGCACGACATCTCTCGCCGGTTCCACTCCCCATCGCGACCGGGGTAGATGACGGCTCTGTCCGTCAGATATGCAAACCAAACCCCTAACTCTACAAACCTTACATCTTGGTCAAAATGTACGGCTTGGCCGTTCCATTGAACTATTGCATGACACAACATTAAAGACTAGTAACTTAATTTCTTACCATAAGCCCATAGGAGTTTCTGTGCGACGGCTGCGAAACGGCCAAGCCGTACATTTTCATCACATGAACATATTCATCGTACAGAACCCTGTCCACGCGATTTGAACTCGCACTTGTCCCGTTTTCAGAATTTGCCGCTGTAGGTATAGTTGAAAAGTTAGAGTAAGGGTAAATTTTTTGAGACTTCAGAAGCGCATATCTCACCAACTACTACATATGTAGATACCTATATAAATACACTATTGAATTAAATAAAGAAGTCACTTGCAAACATTTTTTTTAAATAATCGAATTTGCTAATTAATTTCTGTTCTTTGTTGACCTTCTTCAAATCCATTTATTTTGTGATATTGTATATATTATAGGTTGCGAATTGTCAGTTACGCCACGGCTCCCAAATGCAACTGTTTTAGACTCGATTGCTCAATTTGATTGGTAGAGCACGAATGGGGTACATGGGGTTATTGCTCAAAGTTAACTTTAAATTATTATCAGGCACAAAAACGAGATGACACGTGCTTTGTTAAGTAAGTACGAGTACCAAATGTTTATCATCATTGAATACAGCTTCCACCAATTCCGGTACCTTGGTTTCTGCTTGGAGGGGCTCGTGGCTAATTAATAACAGTCGCAAGGGTCGATCGATCAGGTTAAGCGACGTTGCCAAGTAAGCGATGTCGGTCCGGTCGAAAGAAGGTAACCCATCCAGGGCTACCATCCTTACATACCGAGACCGAGAGGGTTGTATTGACTGTTTTAATGATTATAATTCTGTAAATACATACTTGTTACATAGGTAATCCGCGGGTTTTCTTCAATTAGCCGCTTAAGAGTAGCCACATTATTTTCGTTGACGGCAGATGAAGGCCGCCCTTCACGAAATTCGTCATGTAGGTAAAGAAACTCGACCTCTCTCAAATTCAGCAAACCATCGCCTCACGGTGCACAAACAAGGTGCTTCTCTCCCAAAAGCATTTTGAAGACGAGCGGCACAGTCTTGCGGAGAGAGAGAACTTTTAAAATCATAAAAATCATCGCTCTAAAATCTTTTCGACTTAATTCCATTTTCGTTGCGTACGTAGAACTTTGATGTGTGATGAAAAACGATTGACAAATGATTTCCCGCCAATTGTTTTTTTTTATTACTAAGAAGGTTGCAACGTTTAAAAAAATATAACATTCGAAATTCAAATAGTTCCGATTAGCTAGAAGTGCAAAACTTTTAGTGTGCCCCATGTACTGACCTGCTAATTGAAAAAAACAAAAGAAAATTGGAAGTTTGCGGGCAACCCTAGTGCTTTCGCCTTAAACTACTGAATTCCTTGCAATTGGAACATGCAAGATCACATGCTTTTAATGTGTGGCTGTTCATGCACACAGCTCACCGAAATTCACTATTGGTATGTATAAGTCCCAGAACCAAAAAAATTGAAGACATGTGACATCTAACAACCCGCATTGGGCCTGCGTGCTGGATTACGGCCCACTCCCTCTCACCGAAAGGAAGCATGTGTCCCAGCAGTGGGAACATTATAGGTTGATTATGCTATGTATAAATCACGAGTTACATCGTGAATTTCTGGACTTTGGAAACCGAACTATTGTATAATAATTATCTCACCATATCATCTCGGCTAGATATACAATGTCGTGCTCAAGACCCTGAAGTAACGCATGCTGTTGATAGGTACCAGTGCAAGTGCCCTAAGTTATCATAAGTACATATGTTTTTAACAGAGTAAACTTGAAGATTTTTCCTTAATTAGGCAAAATAATACACTAATCAAATACATATTGTTCTTTATTGTTCTATTTCTAATACGCGTCTCTTCAAAAATATTTACATGTTATAAATTAAAGTCGCTTTTTGTGTATGTCTGTGTGACCGGGTTGGTCTTGTAAACAACGCGACAGATTTTGATGCGGTTTTCACCATCATATAGAGAATTTATTCCGGAAGTTATACAGTGCATAAAACATTAATATTAAACTAGATTTAATAAGGAACTCTCGATGTTTTGTCAAGTCGTACAAACCGTTATATAACGAGTGAGGGAATAACATGCTATGTCGAATGATAAGTAAGTAAGTAGCTATTTATAAGTTCCCAAACAAGCAAAATAACTATTTACCACACTTAGTTTTAAACACGTAGATGTGTAATTGTCATATTAATATAAATATGTATTATTTATCGCACCAGTGAATGCACTATTAATATCAATAACATATCAACTGTAATTCGCGCCTATTCCGCGACAATATTTTTATTTTCTGCTAACTTAACAAATACTTGGAGATAATAAATTGATCTTGCGTTGACCTTTCCGCATTAAAAATATGCAATTAAGTACTGCGTTTCTGTAAACCATAATTTATTTTATACGACGCGGACGCAATCGTAATGATAAAGGAATGTGTATTCGACCTATTTATATAAAAATACTGGACAGGTCCAATCAAACCTGTGTGGTTATTTCCTCAAAAGAACATTAATTCAGACACAATGTACATATGTGTACAATGTAATGTACAAGTACAAAAATCGTTCTAAAAGTAGTGATTACGAAGACTTATTTTTGGAATGTAAAATGCTGCCGGTTCATGAGAGGGGAGCGTTGTCAGTAGCTTTAGAACAGTATTGTAGCAATGAATTTAAAAACAATAATAAACGCACAAGATCTGAAAGGCACAATAATATGAGAAGATTTTTAGTGCCCAATTGTAATAATTATTATGGTTGAAGGTGTAGATTTTTTTTAGTCCCAATTATTTTTAATAACCTTCTAGTCGATATAAACAGTTGTATCACGAAAACCGCCTTAAAAATAAAATACATAAGTACCTCCTTAATATTTTTTGTCAAAGCCTCACTACTGTAGAGAATATCTAAAAAAAAAATGTACGTTAGTTTTTTTTTTTATTTAAGATATGATGGAATAGTCTTATTCAACCTTTATGTGAAAAAGTATAAAATTAAAATAAATATGTTAATATGTACAAAAAAAAGGAGCTACGTCTGCCAACAAACTGCTTTGCAGTTAGGCAGAGGTAAAATGTCTTTTCAAAAATTATGTCTGTGAATAAACAGTTTTACACTTTTTCATTTTTTTCATTTGTCCTCACATGAACTGACCAAGATAATGTCTGGACTTTAAAAGAGACTGTGACCTCGGAGTTTGTTTAGTTTTTTTTTTGAGTAGTCGAATAGGATTCGGCGACCTCATTTATTTGATTTAAATATAATTAACGTGTTAAAGTGTTTGTACCAGCTTACTCACAGAAATAAATAATTTATCATTTAAACTATCGATAATAAGTTATAATGTATTTTTCACGAACTGCAACCCATCGCTCAAATCGCTTAGGGTTGCAGTTTCTTTAAATGTCTTCTTAATACATAGATCCCTCTAACAGCTCCCGAAAATGTATACCAAAAGTCTCAGTTTGACAATAGGTACCTACCTACAGATTATTTACACATAGCTACTAAACCCAGGATTAAGAAATGTTCGCAAAGTTGTTGGACCCTTTAATGCTGATTTTAGTTCAATGAGCTCAGTCCAATCAAATAAAACTGTATCTATAACTCCGGTAAAGGCACCCAGTGAACGACCGAAAATTAGGTTTAACATTGAAAGTGTTAATTAATTAATTAATTTGTAGAACATCTCCTGCTCAGTACTTGAAACCTGTTTTGATAAAAATTATGAGTAAATTAATGAACGTTATCCCATGTATAGAAAACATAACTCTATGACGATGCATATAAAATTCATTTTTAGAAAACGGTTCATCGGTTGCGTGATAAATGCACGTCTCTATCGCGATCCGCAAGCCTTGACCTAGGTTGATAAACATGGCGTTATACCGACTCACACGCAACGAGATGCGTTTCTTATTTCATCGTTAAAGATAAAATTTACATGTAAGTACTCCATTCAGCCATAGGAAGGTCACATTGAACTGACAAACAAAATTAAATATATTGTGCAATTAAGAGCAAATTCTCGGATTTTATTTTGATAAAAATAAAATAAATGATAAATGATTTTATTTCTGTAAGTAGGTTTGTACAAACACTTTTACACGCCAATCATATTTTAAAAACTAGATGAGGTCGGCGTTTCCTATCTGACTACTCTAAGAAAGGCCGAAACAAACTCAGAGCAAATCAAACGTGCATGTTTTGGAGGTAATTACATACATTATATAAAAATATATGATATGACTGATATAAAAACGCCCTGGTATTTGTAACGACGTATTTTTAAATAACTGTTGAAGGTGAAGACTAAGGATTACTTACGGATTGTACCAATCTTTTTTTGCTTATTTTTATCCATGTTTTGAAATATGAAAACAAAATATGGTAAAACCTCAGTTCACGGAGGTCTCTCGATTTCCGTTTGGATCGTTAAGCGAGGCCACTCCTTAAAGTGCGTCAGATACTGTATTAAGGGGACTATATGACCTACACTCAAGTTTTATAATGCCTAAAAGTATATGATCCACTGCAGTAAACCAAAATAGAAAAATATATGATTTTCTTCAGGATATACGCTAGTTAGATAGTGTTCGAAAACATAATACAACTTATTTGGTACGATAGAAAAAATTCACGAAGATACCTCTAGAAATTTCTTTTAACGATCAAAAACCATACTATCTATACATACAATCAACACACACACCGTCAATCAATACAACCGTACTTTAAATACAATAATTCTGTTTTTTTTTTTCAGATTGTTCTTCAAGCAACAAATTAACGTGATAGTGTTTTCATTATTTAGTCCAACCAATAGATTTTTTGTAAATTGAGAATTGCTTCATATTTTGCAATAAATTACCAGCTTTCTATCATCGCGCTTCTCTTTCTTTTATATGCAGTCCGACAGTGACTGCGCTTTAGCTGTTGTCAGCCCCTTAAGTATTAAGCCTTTGGTCATCCAGCATTCAGCGAAAATTCTGGAACTGTTTTTATTTTCGTAAACCCGTAGATAATCAAGATTTTATTTTATTAACTACTATGGTCATAACGCCTCATCCGCATGGCACCTGACGTCGTGCAAATCCTACATCGCACAAGCAGTTATCCGCGCGATTATCATGTTCAGAAACCCGAAAACTGTCGGGCCATATCCCACCAGACATAGCAAACACCTAGTCGGAAGGTCCGCCCTTTTCAAACGATGATGAGGAACTTTTCACCCTTTTCCTCATACCTCTAAAGTATTATATTATTATTTTTATTAATATCCTCTAAATATTCAATCATCAAAACTTGATCGATACATCCAAAAGTTTATATTGACCCAATCCTCTGTTTCCACATTTAAATACACATTTTATAAGCGTAATAATAACCAAATTAATTCCTTTACAAATAGAAGAAAATACAGTCCCCAATCAAGGATAAAACTTGTGACTGACGGTCGGACCTTATACAGAGTGTATCTGAAATGTGTGGCCTGTGGTAAGTCAGAAATGCAAGAATAAAGTGTTAATTGTACTTACCAAAGAGACCCAGGACGATGTTTATGGTACCATAAACGCTGTATTCAACCTCCGTGAACCCGAATTTGCGAATCACGTAAAGGTATGCCACTTGCGAGTCACCTGAAAAAGACAAAAGAAATGTGTTGTATATTCTTTTGTTTAACTTCTGGCTTAACGAAAAGATAGCTGGTAAATAAACAGAGGTAACAAGGATAAGTAGAGGGAAATGTGACCAACAAATAATAGAGCGAATAAGGACATAATATTATATTATCCGCCTTGAGGATGGCAGTACTTCAGAACAGTGTCCTCCATTTTCGCTGCTTATAAATTCACTGTAAGTAGTCTGTTAGCACGACAGCTCATTACCAGAGGAAGCCTAAATCTGAAGAGCGTGTGTTATTTAGAAGCTCTTCATAATAAATTTAAGAAACTGACTATACCTAATTTGCCTACATTTCTCTGTAATAAAACATTTTACTTACAATTACTTCTACCTGATTAAATCCACAAACGAATTCAATTCCCTTTTACAATGAAATGGTGCCTCTATTGCCAAATAATTAATTCGCCACAAACGCTGCGAAATCGCTAATTTCATTGTGGGTTATTGCAGCCAATTGCCTGGTTAATACGACTAATAATAGCGAGAATTAAATCGATTTATTAATGCTTATTACATGTAGTTAATTGCCTGGTTCTTTCGCTAGAATTGTTTGGTCTGAAAAGCAACTAAGTATGTGTTAAATTATTCCTACAGGTAGAACAGGTGAATACTGTAATGACAACTGAAAAAGATATTATGCAAGAAGAAAACACACTATGTAATACCCAAGTAAATCAGGATAAGGGATAGGATGATGATCAAACTTATATGTGGATCGGAAAAATAATATGACTTTGAATCAGACAATGATTACGTTGATCTTTTTAACGTATTACGTCACCTTTGCGCATTGCTTCTCTGAAACCGAAATCTGAATAAATAAAAAAATGAAGTGATTTTCGTTGGTAAGCCCATCACTTGAGAACGTCTGGGCCTATTTGGCTATATTTGGTTTTAAAATGTTCGTAAGAAAATCTGGAAGAGTTTCCCAGAACATTTTCAAATACGGGAAGGTTGAACGTCCTTTTAATATGGGGTTTTTGTATGAATTATAGAAATTTGGACAGGACACCGTCTGCCAGGTCAGCTAGTAATCAATATTTTTTACAAGGTACCTATATTACCGTACCTATTTTCGTTCGTCATATGAATTCCGTGCCTTACAGTAGGTACCTCTAACAAAGACTAGAGTAATTTTTATCTAACCTTAATGCGAAGCACTTAGGATGGTGTACAGTGGCACATAATGGTAAAGCAACACCTTGCCCTCTACCACGAGCGTAAAGGACATAGTATTACTTTTATAATAGAAAACAAAGAATTATAACGACGACGTTCTTTTAAAAATATATTGTTTACCAAACAAAACAGCTATTTGTGATTTTTGCGGACATCCGTCAATGAACTCCTGAAAAGAGCTGTTTCACACGTGTTTGTGTTTGAAGTAATGTGTGCCATATTTGACCTTGAGGAACGAGTAGGTATATCCTTACTTTTGAGGATAGGGGCTGCCATGAAAGTAGAATTTTAATTCTGTCAGCATAAGTGACGTAACTCAGAAAATTGGTTCTTAAGGCGGTCTATATGCTCATCAGGAGGTCATGTTTAAGTATATTTGTTGAATAATTTGTACCGTATGATTATTTATATTCAAATAATTTATTTTCTCTTTACAAACAATGGCATCATGTTTGAGAGAGACTGGCGACTGCACTAGGAACATTCTTTTTTGGGTTTTGGAAATCGTCAAATAGTTATTTGACGACTTGGGTTCCCGCCACACGTTATGTACACATAATCAGTTATTTAGTAAACGTGAAGGGACAGGGCATAATACAAAAATCAATGATAAACTCAAAGATTAAAAACAATAAAACTAAATGCAAGTAGACAAAAGATATTAGAAAAGATAAAATAAATAAATTTAATGTGTGTAGGGAAATTAGCGGGATGGACTATTTTGGATGAGTTAGCAATTCCTCGGTTGCTATAGAATAAAAGTTATGGAGCAATTCAACTAAAGCACTCTTACAACCATTTGTCGTTAGGTGGTGGATCGTTGTAATATGATTTATTTTATTATATAAGTGGGAATCTAAGGAAGTATTTTTTTTAAGAGAGGCTCTTTCTTTGACATTTAGCATTATTGCAGAAAAAGTATTTTCTGCGTCCTCTTGAGATTGAGGGAGGATCAAATATTGAGGAGGAGTGCTTCTTGAGAACTGTGTATAAAACAAAAAGTTCCCTCACTGAGAAGACTTTGAAGTGTTTGTTAAGATCTACAGTAGGATACAAATATGGCAGAAAATAGGCCACCTTCAGTACCCTTTGGGCTCTTTCCAATTTTAAGATGGACGATTTTGGTTCACTACGCCATAATGTTATGCAGTATGTCAGAAGAGACTAACACATTGCATAGCATACCCATCTAATAACCTCCGCGTCAGCTACGTGACGAAGATTTATGAAAATAAATATTAATTTTCGAATTCGCTACGTAAGGCGGTCTATTTCTGGTTGGAAGCTTAAATAGTTACCTATTATAATTCTAAGGTCTACTATTCAAGGTCACTTAATCGAGGTAGTCGTTTGGAGAACGGCATGAACAGGTGTCAGATTTTGTGTCAATGCAAGAGTGCACTTTAATGTAGAAATGGGATAGCAATTCATTGTGTTTGTTAGTGAGGGACAAGCCTATATACTTGGTTTTATCGACGTTAAGGGCGTTATCTTTTAACCAAGCCAGGACCGTATTATAACCTTTTTGTGCTTAATGGTAGACACCAGCCCATGAGTCTGTTGTGAAAAGTAGTGCCGTATTATCAGCAAAGGATATGATTTTACCATGGGGTAGCGGTAGGTTACAGAGATCATTAATATAGGCAAGGATGAGTGAGGGCCCGATCACACTTCCCTGAGGTACACCAAAAGTGACAGGTAGATTATCACTGATATTGTTTCCGGAACTGGAAACTCTGGAGCTGATCAGAGAAGTAGTCTCGGAAGAGTTTAACGGTAGACTCCTGATTCCAATGTTTTCCAGCTTGTTTAGTAGGTTGGGTACAGAGTCTGTGTCAAATGCTTTGGTCAGGTCATGAAATATGACAAATGCCTTCTTTTTATCATCAAGACCGTCTGCACAAGAATTCTTAGGCCTGAGCCCAAATTGACCCTGTGAAATGAGGTTATTGCGTTCAAGGTATCTGGTAAGTCTGCTGTTCATGAGGCGTTCTCATAATTTGGAAAGAGTGGGTAGAATGGAGATCGGCCGCTAGTTGTTGACACAGCCTCTGTCACCAGCCTTGTAGATAGGACGTACGAGAGATTTTTTAAAGGTAACTGAAATGTGCCTGTTTAAAATGCTAGATTAAATACCTGAGTAAGTGAGGGGACCAAGTAGTTCTTGTAATGCTTAAGGTACCGAGCCAAAATGGGGTTAACACTTTCAGAGTTTTTAAGGTTGCAAATGAGGGAGTCGACCTCCTTTTCATCTGTGGGACGAATAATCATTGAGTCTGGATAAGCGACTGAAAAACTGGGGTAGGTACGTGTTGGTTTAATATCTTTTCAGCAAGGGATTTACCAATACTGGAAAAGAAGTAGTTTACCTCATTGACAGACTTTTGGGGGTTTTCAACTTGTATGAGTTCCTGGCTTAGGTTTATTTGTGTCGGTAATGATTCTAATGACCTTCCAAATCTTTTTCTATTATGCTTCGGGCTACGAATCTCATCTTTCTCGTATTCCTGTCGATTTTTTTTCTATAAGTTTATACAAGACTCACCATTCGGATACTTTTTCAACTTTTTATGAAGCTTGTCTCTATTTATTGAGCATCTCAAAATTCCTGGCGTGATCCAAAGCTTAATAATATGGCAACGGATACTGACAGGGACAACCTTAGTATGAAGAGAAATTAATGACATTAGTAAAAATATATATCAGATAAGTAGTTGCTGAATTGGCGTCGCTCATAGTGTACAAGGAGAAAAAGCCCAATCAAAGAAAAGTCAAGTCTTATCATCATCTAAGTAACTATAGTCAACTACTTTTGTGAATTTCTTTGGGTGCATAGGTCGAATTGACAAATTCAGGAAAAGGGAGGTACTGTCATGGTCAGTTACTGCGGAATATATTAGTATTTAGGATTACACGGTCAAGGCAGGTACGTCCATGTGTGGAAACGTTATGGAGACGCCATAAAATTAAGAAAACTATGAGACCGAGAAAGAGAATTATTTTCTGTAATATCAAAATTGATGTCACCAACCAACACGATATTTTTAGTAGATGAGTATTTTAAGACGAGTTTGTTCAAAGAGTTCAAAAAACCAGAGATATTTTTCTGCCGTGGAGAACGGTAAATTGCTATTATAACAGTGTCTATATTTATTTTTACTAAAAGACAGTTTGCATCAAGCAGTAAAGGTTCTTCAACAGATAATTTCATGCTTCAATTATGATAAATGACCACACCTTCATTTTGGGAAATGTTGGTAGAGGTAAGTGTGACGTATAGTTCTTATGATAAGGGATGACCTGGGTGCATGGCAGCCAACATTCTGTCAAGTTATTGAGATCCTAATTTAAATTACTCCTGCTGAGTAATGTTTGGGATGCGGGAAGGTTGCGTCTAATGCTTTTAATGTTTTGGTGAATAAATGAGAGATACTGATTTGGTTTAGGTATGTGGGTAGACATGTCTTCAACGTCACACAGATGAGACTTTCCAACCGAAATCACATCCAAAAATGGATTTTGTCTACATTATTGAATACAAATTATGGTCACACATCCTGTTCTTGGATGGTATTAGAGACGTCACGTCGTTAGGTAGTTTCACGACAGTTTTTTTTAAATATAATATGAGACAACATCCACACAAGGTCTTCAGGTCCCGAACTAGGTAGAGCCTGTACTACGGTAACCTGATGACTGATATACATATAAACATCCAGACACAAGTCAAACAGACATGTTCATGCACACAAATGTTTGACTTGTCCGGGGATCGAACCCCCATTATATCATCACCATTATCATTATATTATCATATTTTTTTGGGAACACCGTTAATCTCAACATTCTCCTGTCGGGTAAATTGCTACAATGCACTTAGTCTAGACGATAATTCCTGAACAGATTTCCGCAGGGTATCGTTTTTTTTCCAAAACCTTAACTTTACCTTTGTTGGCGGCTTATACGTTCGAACTCATCACTCATAAACTAAACTGATTTAGTCAGCCCGGGCAGTGAAGATAGATGTTGATTAATTTTCGAAAGTTCGATGGAAACGCAATTTTGATAGTGGTGGCTATCTGTTCAGATAAGGCTTTGTGTATTTCGACACGGACAGTTTAAATAATTTCTGCAGTAAAACAGGTCTTGGAGTGGACGAATAGCTTAGGTTGTTGTTCCTGGGGTGAGTCAGTTGGGCGCGGATGTTCGAGCCTTGAAGAAATAATTTTCTCCGAATCTTGGTCACGGGACAACGGACAACAGCTTTTGGGGTACTTAGGTTCGGTGGAGTGCCTACGATTTTAGGCATATTTAACCGAATGATTATAAAAACCACAACACAAAAATTAAACAAAAAGTGTAAATGCCATTGGCTTGGATACGAAACCACTGTGCCATTGCGTTACTCGTTCCCTAGAGTGCTTAGACCTCGGGCCAACTACACAATAGCTACCAATATTAAAAAAGTAAGTGTATTCTACAGCACTGTGTGCCTGCCGGAGTGTGTATTTAACAAACGAGTCCAAAAAATACTTGTTTGGTATGTCACCAACTTAAATTGCAAAAAAAATGAATCTCCGTTTATGGATTAGAGACCTATTTTTAGGAGATATAAAATTAGTGTTTCATCATAGTTTTAACACAGATTATTCTGAGTTATGAACATTGATGTACGTTCACAATCAGTTATACTAGTTTTTTAATTAAAATTGCAGAGAACAATAAAAGTACATACGTCGGTTCGTTCAACTATCGTCGGCAGAGGTGATTATGAAAAGAAAATACATGTTTTTTACACTTAAAATACTCGTAATTAAGCAAAAATGCTATACAATTCAGGGTACTGTTCTTTCATAATATGAAAAACATAATATGAAACAGAATTGCCGGTAAAAATACTTGCTTATATTGCTAGAATTAATTACTTTCTGTATTTACCAGGTAAAATCGATTCTGCTGCTATAATGTCCCGTCCAACTAGAGATTCCACTTTAGATACAAGTGAAAAATAGAAAGTCCTGTATTCTAATAAATATGGAATTTGCGAAGCTTTTTCTATATTGCGTTTATACCTTATGAGTGGCAACGTCGCAATTTAGTGTCATATTTCGTGGTTTTAAATTTTTATCATTTAATCGGAGCTATATTTTAAAAATCTGTTTAATTACCTTTTTACAATTATGTGAAAACTGTGTAAAAGGTAAGAAATCGTTGCGTTTACAGTTCTATTTATATGCATATAATACATTGGAAACTTGCAGGGCGTTATTTTCATTGTAAAATAACTGTAAGCATTACGGTTACTTACTTTTTAAACACTTTCACGTAATTCTAAAAAGTTAATTAAACAGTTTTTAAAATATAGCTCCGATTAAATGATAAAAATTGAAAACCACGAAATATGACACTAAATTGTGACGTTGCCACTCATAAGGTATAAACGCTCTTAAGACTTTTGTTCTTGCATCTCTACATGTACGAAAAGTTAGGGGTTATGAATGTGTGACGTACTTATTTCTAGTTTGGAACGTTCGTAAAGTAAATAATTTTAATCTAGCTGGTATAGTGTATATTTCATATATATATCAATATATAATAATTGCCGCTTGTTTCTTATCAAACCGGAATAACCAACATATTTACAAGAACAATTGAATACACTGCTCCAAGGCTGTGTACTTTTCACAAGGAGATTTTTAATTTTATTTGGTTAAACACAAACGAGTTTAAAAAACAAAACGGAATTTCTGTAAACTTTCATTTTTGGCGACTTCTCATTTGGGTGTATCGTGTTCTAAAGTCGGTCACTTCTTATCATAAACTTGAATGTAATTGGCCCAGAAACCATAGAATTTGAAGAACAAGATGTGTCTTTGGACGCAGCCCTGATGACGTTGTTTTACCTTTATTTCCCTACTTTTTGTACCCCGGTGATATCAATTTTGCCTTTTATAATAGATGGGACCTGTCTTCTCGTACCTGTCAATGCCAAAAGTAGGTACATTGCTTTGCCGATGACGCTCCGTGGAATGCACGTGGTGAAAATTTTAAACATGGTTACGTCTCTAGCTAAAATAGTGGTCATCAAGGTCAGGTCAGACTATTGAGTCCTGCGTGATAGTGATTTGATTCACACGTAACTATTACTGTTAAGGATGTAGCTAAAGTAGGGCAAATTGAATCAGGCACTTAGTTTTAGTAGCTTGCGGTGATTGGAATCGGAGCATTGTCTTTAGTAGGTACTCTTTAGTTGACGCAATGAATCTGTGACTAAATGAATGAATAGTGCATCTAAGGAAAAAACGCTCGGAGAATGAATAATAACAATCTCGTAATCATCTAGTGGTAACAATGAAAATAGTAAGACATTAGTACCTATTTCTTATACAGTTGTGATAATGCTAGATCTTGAATCTTATTTTCTGTGTAAGATTTGTAGTTTCTAAGGTTTGCTAGATACAGTCCTTCGAGAAATAAAATTATGGGGCAGAGTTTGATGTTCATGTATGGTCATCTTTTGTGGTAACATTAAAACGTATAAAATGCCATGGTTTCGAAATAAATTACTTATGTGACTTATTAATTCCTACCAAACAATTATGCAACAACTTCTCAATAGTTTGACATTTGAGAAATCTTATTTATTCGTCACTCTTCTGCCTTTGTTATACAACACACGAGATGCCTTAAAAAGCTTGTGAAAGTGGGTGTGCTGTCGTGATTTTTAGGGTTCCTTTACAATGTATTGAAAACTTTTTGATATTGGGTACTTTTGTGGTATGACTTTCATGTAAATGAAACAACTGACTGGACTGACTTGACTTGTATGTTTCTTGTTTCTGATCTTGTTTTTGTGTTAATAATTTGAGTGACTTCTTCTCACAAATTGAATCTTACACAGATTTCGTGATCTGTGTGCAAGATTTATGAACACATTCTTTTTTTTCTTTTTTTATATGTATTTGAAAAAAATAATGAGCTTGCAAATATTGTTGCAAAAATAAAAACAGTTTACACTATAAATTAATAGTTCCTGGAAAACAAAAGTGGGATACGATCAGTCACTTTTTTGCTCCATAAAGCGTTAGTCTTAAATGGGTACGGAGTTCTCGATGCGCGACGTCCACTTGCACTTGACCAATATTTTTTAACGATACTCAATTAATCAGCACAGTGTTGTAGCATAAACGGAAGTCTTGGGAGATCGTACGTTTAGTGAGATTGGTACATTTTAAATGAGTACTAACAGGCTCATGCATTTCTCAGTATTGTTTTTATTTGTAGGTTTTTTTTAAAAAAAATATTAAAATTTGTTGTAAATTGTCGTCGAAAATGATCTTTCATTGATTTTTGTCGTGGTTTTGTTTATATGGAGGATTTTTTTTAGTTTTTCGTCATAACAAATTGAGGTACAGAGAACCCAGGAAGAAAAGAATCTGCAAATAGTTTAATTTTGGACAACAGCAAATGTAGCAACAGATTGCCGAACTATCGTTACGTAGAACAGACAAATATAGCCTTATTACAAAACAAGTTCGAATTTTGGGCTTACCTAAATCACCGAGCCATTTTATAATTTCATTTATTCCGACATAGTTACAGTTTTCATTACAAAAACTGACTTTAAAATCGAGTCTAAGATGTCAATTTTGAATTAAAAACTTTACACACAGACAGTTGGAATAAAGTTCGAAATTCAAAAATGACCCGTTGGTTGGACCTGGGTCCAAAGTTAGAACTAGTTTTGTTATGTGCCGGACTTTTGTTTATTTTTCGATCCCGCCTTATAAGTAGTAGGTCTAGTAGGTACGTTTAATTTTTTTTTTCGTAGGAACCAAATGAGTCGAATTAACAAAAAAAAAAATGGAAACTAATACATAAAATTATCTCACGGCTAAAAGAGTGAACGAAATTAATATTCCTTGACATTTTACAAATGGAAATATTTTAAGAGTCTAGAATCTCGTTTGCTGAACCGGAATCACTTGAAACTAAAAACAGAATCAAGTTTTGGTACCTGTGGTTGATATGTAACCTATCTATTTTATATGCGAAAAATTAAGTTGTAAAAAATTACTACGCCAAAACTATTAACAACCTCATTTCAGTTGCATAATATTTAAGAATATAAATAAGTACTTACACAGCGAATACAAATTATCAGTATCACAGTTTTCATATACAATGAAATAATAAGAGGCACTTAATTTTTTTCGAGCAAGTGAAGTAAGTGAACAGGAAAGCAATGGAGTCAAGGCATGCTAGTTATGTACCGGCTTGCCTTCTAGATAGTGGGCTAGTGAAGCGGGCCGCGTGCGCACCTTACGGATAAACAATGTTCGTTTTAATACCTGGACGATATAATTGTACCTACATTTAATATTGTCCAGGTATAGTTTTACAGGTGGTACTGTGTCGTCCGGGTTGTCTTTTTGTTCTTAATTTAAGTGTTAAAATTTATGTTGCAGCCTTTTGAATTCGTACAACTAAGAGCGGTGTTATTATTTAAATTGTATTGTCTTGAAAGTAATAAAATATCGGTAACTCATCGTTTATGACTAGTTTAGGTACTGGGTTACCTATTTCCCACGATCTAAGACTATCCTGGTCATGTGAAACAACTGAAGCAATAATCTTATTTTTTGTTTAAATTCATTTCACACACTGCGGTTTTACATTGTTGTTGTAAAACGACAACAAGGATATAGTCAAATATGACGTAGAGAATCATCACAAAAAGTCTCCTTAACAATTTTATTCAAGAAGTGCGCAATCCGTTGAAAACATACGAATGGCAAAAGGGCCAACATCGACCAATGTATAACGAAAATTTATTAACTGAGAGCCAAGAACAAATCCAGACGGAGTAATGAGTTAATGACCCAGTTTCGACGTCTCTTTGTCACAAGCACTCTTTAGTATTTTTACTGCAGTGTTCTAAAGGAAATTAGATATAACAATTTTACAAAAATAATTTGATCGTTTAAGAACAATGGTTCTAGTTACTTACCATATAGGGGTCCCACCATCAGCAGGTACAGTAGCAACACACAAAATATCTGAGTCCTGCCTCTAAACGCACGAGGCCTCACAGCCACCATCACTGTGTTGCCAACTAGTTCAAACACGTCCTTCAACACATTCCGTTCCTTGATCTTTTCAGGAATACCAAAACTCTTCTCTTCATCAGGAGGCAGCACATCCTCAAGTCTGAACACTCCGTATAAGAAGGATAAAGTGTACAATGCTAACAGTAAAGAAAACACCCCATAATATCCCATAGCACGCAACAATATGCCACTCAAAGCAGTCCCAGTCGGCGTCCCCGCCGTCACACATATAGTTACGAGTCCCAGGCGGAATGTCCTATTTTCTATCGTAGTTCTATCGGCCATATAACTGTACATTCCCATAAATATGATGATGTAGCCACCAGTGAACGCCGCAGGCAACGCTTCGATTAAAACTGTCGCAGTCAGTGACAATTCATTAAAAAAATATGTAGCAAATAACAGTCCAACATTGCAAATAATCTCTCCAATAAATGGAAACAAAATGCATATTTTTCTCTTTTTGTACTTATCGCTCCAGGCTCCTACGAATAGTACCATCACTGCTGGTATCGCCGTCTGAAGAGGGAACTTCCACGCGACCACTCCTGCGACCAACGATTGTATTTTCTTATCCTCCTTATCCAGGCCCGTCGTATTTCTTCTTGCGATACGGTCACAAACATCCGATCCATAATTTAAATTCACCCTGCAGGCTTTATCCAGATGCATGTTCATAACAGCTAGCGAAGATATAGCGGTGCATAGCATGTAAATAAACAAACAAGGCTCGACTGTGGTCTCGCGGAAAATACTCTTCACGTATTTTATGACCTTTTTGGATTGCTCCTTCCATGTCGTACGTTTTTGGGAGCCCGTGAGACGTATGTTTGATCTGGTGAGCTCACTGACACTGCTAATGTTTTCAGTGCTCGTAATCATGTTCGCTTGGCGCCAGAAAAGTGAGAGTCAGTAAAAGTTCTCGGGCTCTCGGCTTATATCACACACTGCACTGTACGCCACCGGCACCTAGAGGTGACTATACGTTTAATCCGTGGTTATTCGTCTGTAGTTTCCAAAAAGCTGAGCAGTAAATGTGAGGTTGTTAAATTAAGCGCGATATTAGAGTGCGTCGCCGCATACGAGTCGCTCGCATCTCGCCCGATACGATAACACAGGTCTCACTGTCGACGACACCACTTTTAATAAATATGTAGCTCATTTATCTTGTACCTTGAGTTACGCATCGACTAATATTGTTCCGATAGCTCCACGACTTCGACGCTTAAATACCAATTAGTATAATCGTAACGGCTGTACAAACACCACTAGTATTGCAAAATTCATTTATTATAATTAAAATTTACGGTTAAACAAATCACTGTCGAAAAAATATTAGTAGAATCGGTAGTATCACTCTCATTGAGAAATATATTGACTTATCTAGTCAAAGATATTGTTACCGTAGTAGTGGTGTAAACTTGAGGTTGTTCACCTTTTTATGATTGAATAATCATCTCACCGAGAGTCATTTAGTGCTAAGCTGGCTATTTGGACGGCTTATGAAGTTTTTTTTAACCTAGCGTCTCAACAGAGTCGTCGGCATGACCAGCCCTTTTCTTATATCAAGTTAAACGACTATCAACAGGGCTTCTCCTATGAATAAATCTCATTTCCGTATGGTCATATTTACATAATTTAAAAATAGATCTCATAATAAAATTTCTTCGAAATAATCGTGACATTCCTGGGTGAAAGTCCACCAAATAAATGGATGGATTGGATGTATTTTTTTTTTAAACTTCCATCATAGTTTCATAAGTTTTATTGTTCTAACATTATATGGATTTCAGTCTTTTTTTTTTTGAGATGTTGGAAGTATATTTCGAAAACGTAATGGTGAATATAAAGTCATACTTATTTTTGTTGCATAATATTGGCTTGAATAGTATTTTATGTTATTAGATCAATACCAGGTTTTCTTTTAAAGATTTACGTCCCGTTGTGTCAGATTTCATGGCTATTGATCTCTTTTGATCGTATAAAACTGTATTTTAAACCTATAATTTCACAAACGTTTGCAAAAATATATAAAACCAACTTTGTGTTTTCAGTAGTAAGTTTCAATACGTCTACAGAAAATATGCTTTGGAAAATCTTACTGAAAACGTTGGGACCCAGTGGAGATGGTCCTATTAGCGGTACTCCCTAACTGGCAGAAACAAGACTTGCCAATAAAAATTGAGCCATCGCAGGACGCCTGGCAGATGTGAAACATCGAAAACCATTATTTCATACTTATTTACTACACAAAATAGTAAAGTAAATAAGTATGAAAGAATGGTTTAATAAAAGAAAATAAATATGGCATAATCAAAAACCAAATATTCAGTTTTATTTAAAGAAATAAATTGTTCTTTATTTAAAATATAGCGTAGTGCCGCGTCGCCATGGTATGCGTTGCCACGCCAGCAATCAGTGTTACGTGCAGCTATAGATGTTTCACATCAAAAAGCTATAGATCTTGCAACATTTCATCTTCATTATATTTTCCTTGTAAGAGGAGTGAATCTTTTAATCGTTGATACTGGCCCTGGGTTCGATTCCCGAGTCGGGCAAAGTGTTATGGAGTTTTTCCATCTAGAATTTGTCAGTGGCAGCCCGGAGACTAGAGATTGGATATTCGAAAGCATATTCACCTGAAGTTGAGATGTCGGCTAATATGGAATGTGCTTTTGTATCGAAAAAAATCTTGCGGTTCCGGTATCGACAAACTTGGGTTTCTGATTATGGATTCGGATGTATATTTACTTAGTTTTAAATATGGCTTATATGGAATGCATTTTTGTATCGATCGTAAAAATCCCGCGATTTTTTTCTGACTATAGATCTATCTAATATCGTAAAGTAGGTAGGTAGATACCAAACTGCCATAGCAAACAATGTATAGATGCGATAACGAACTACATAATTCAGAATAATTCATGTAAAAATTGAAACAAATTGTTAAAAATTATTGTGCTTAGTGAGCGAGCTTGCGAGTGAGACCGCAAACTATACCTGCTTGTGCGCAAGTAGCTACTCCAATAATTAGTTCCCTTAGTATATTTAATTACAATAATTGCATTCGTCGCCGTGCTTGCCATACGTTCGAGTTGCGTTGCATGCGTTTTATCTAACACACACCCCTCTTTTTATACTCTACATACACATATTTGCAAAGGGGGTTATTAATTTTAAATAAATATGCACCGGGATAGTTATGCAATCCAAGAACCCCGGGGTTTTTGTTTTTTTATTTTTTTTAGAGGTCGCTTCTGTACTTTTCACCCAACTGCATGCTTTCCCGGTGTTCCTGGCATCCCGGGATTTTTAACAAAAAATATATTTTAAGAAGCCGCTTCCATACTTTCAGAGCTAAAAAAATACTGTAGGTAAATATGCATCCGAATGTCCGATCTCTGGTTATTAGTTTATCATGTGTATATGTGTGTCTGTCTGCGGAATCGTAGCTCCCAAACGGCTGAGCTGATTTTGTTTTGTTTTGATTTGTTTGATAGGTAACATGATCAAGTGTTCTTAGCTAAAAAAAAAGGAAAAAAAGACAAAAGAAAATGTGTTCAGCCATTTATAGAAGTCTTTGTTTGTAGGTACCAGGTTTATTTTATTTTAATTTCTACCCTATTGTTGTTGATTGGTGTTAATATGGGTTTGTAGCCAAATCATCGTTTAAGTTATAGAGTAAGAAAAATAAAATACAGATAATTTAAGTTGGTACCTAGTAATTTTGCTTGATAATTAGTTTCCCTGAGTTTACACAGCACTAACATATCGAACGAATATTATTTAGCCAACTGTTTGTTTTAGTCTATAGTCTAATTAGGTTAATTAGACTCATTAGCATCCCAAATAGATGCAGGACTTTTAATTTAGTTGTCAATCCGGTGGGCACGTATGGAATTTTGATATAAGAAGTATGAGGAACGGGGTGTAAAGTTCACTCATACTCCTAAAAGGGACGATCCTCCGACCAGACGGGTGCTGTTTCTGATGGGGCAACTGCCCAACGATTGATGTCGGGGCGTTGTATATATGCTATTTGCGCGTTGCGCGGTAAACTTTGCTTGCGCGATGCAGGATTTTGCGTGAAGCCAGGATGATGCGTAGTTCGCATGTGGCGTTGTAGATGCCGCCACAATATGAATGCAAACTCTCGAATCTTGCAGGTAAATAATGCCAATACGTACCTAAGTGAAAATAACAAAGGGGAGGGAACCTATTAGGTTACAATTACCTACTTCTGCCTAGCCTATTGTCAACTATGTGGGGGTCGCCTTCCAGTCTAACGGATGCAGCTGAATAACAGTATTTTACTTGGAGCGACTGCCTATCTGACCTCCACAATCCAGTTCCTGGGTAACACGATACCCCTTGGTAAGACTGCTTGATAGAGTTAGGGCTTCTGGTTACCTGTAACAACTATAAAATATCTTCAAATGACAGCCGGGACTATGGACAGCTGGCATGCTCTCCGAGACACGGAGGGATCAATGTATGAAATGGATGGTCACCCATCCACGGAACGACCTCGACAAGCGTAGCTTAACCTTGAAGTACGACCTGTGCGGCGGTTATTTCTTAGCCACTAGCCCTTCTGGTTACAATCACCTACGATCAAAACTTGGATAGAGAGAAATTTATTTTTGTTTAATTTATTTATTTATTGGTTTAACTACAATTGTTACACTGTTCAATCGAATTAACACAAGCAAACATACAAGCCAAGTGCACAGTATTAGGCGATAGACACAGCAAAAACAATATACAAAAATAAACAATAGGTACAAAATACAGTAGGTACGTATAAGTGCAGAAATGACGCTAATTTGTGCACAATTTCAACACGAATAGTTGACAATAGTTGGGAAAATCGTGCGTTACGTATAATGGTTATCTATTTTGGTGGACGTGGCGCTTGTACTTTTGAAGTGAAGACAGAACAACTTTAAATGGAAGCACAGATCAAAGAGAAGACAGAAAATTCTGTCTTCATAGATGACTCCGTACTGGGGTGTAAATGTGGTATTGTTCTACAAATGATGGGACACTTAATGGAAAAAAGGGAAAAGGAACCGAAGGGAAAGGAGGGAAGGAATGGGGAAGAAAGGGGAAGGAAAGGCTAGGAAGAGGAGGGGAGAAAAGAAAGGGAGAAGGGACTGATGAACGCTACCGATGACACAAACTCCGCTAAATTCTGGGCCGATTCTATTTAATTCACATTTGCTTGTGCTCGCGACTTCGTCCTGGTGGAAGTCGTAAGGCACCACAATATACTAAAATAACAGCCTCATTTTTAAAAAAAAAATCCTGTCTACTACGTTTGTAGTTTTTGTCTCGGCACCCAAAATATGAAGAGAGTCAGGACTGGTGAGCAAGCGACACGTACAATTGTCCGTGTGAGAAGCAGCTCATCCTGAGGTCGACACCCGCATATTATAGTAGGTGGTAATTTCCCATTGCAAAGTTTTTGTTTTTAGTAAATTAATGAATGACTGTGTTCCTTTATATACCTAATGGGACAACACAGATACACTGACTGATGCTTTCTTACAGACTACTCCTGACGAACAGCTATCACTTAAAATAACATAACAAGTACATTCTAAACACACGGGATTTCTCATTCACAGTCAGTCCCATAGATATTTATTTTATTGTTACCAATGATGACAGAAGAGGCCTAAACTTTGTTTTTCTGTGTACGTTTTACGAACTATCATAATACCTATAATAGTAAAAAGAAAAAAAGGAAGCACAAGAAATATTAATTATTGGGAATCGAACAAAGGTTTGCAAAGCAGTCGTCGAACCGCCAAGCTATTTGCTTTGTTGAAAGTTTGAATAAAACAGCTGTTCTTATATTATGTCATGTTTTTTTTTTTATGAGACATCTTCCACACATGGTCTTTAGGTCCCGAACTAGGCAGAGCCTGTACTACGGTAACCTGATGACTGATATACATACTTATATACATATACACACCCAGGCACAGGTCAAACAGACATGTTCATGCACACAAAAATGTTTGACTTGTCCGGGGATCGAACCCGGGACCAGCGGCTCAGAAGCCAGGGTCGCTACCAACTACGCCAAGCGGTCAGTCAATCATTAGATTGACTGCATAGCTCCTTAACGGTATAGCGGGATGATAATCATTTAAAATATCTGTAACTATCTGCAATATGTTGGCTCGTCTTTGTACAATTTGCGGTAAACTATAGAAGATTACGAACGAATTGCAATATTGCTCATCGCCCATAGCAAATAGCGTGACAATTTATAGCCTACAAACTGACCAGACTTGCACGAAATATCTATGCAAAGTTTGAACAAAATCTATCTAGTAGTTATTGCGTAATGGTGGAACATACATTCAGACTAACAGACAAAAATGCATTGGTTCCCAGACCTCGCAAAAATTACTTTAAATATAAAAACTATATACAGTTTTGACGTCGCTACAATTTTATTATATGTCTAGATTTAGATTGCCATCGACACGCTCAGAGGAGAAGAGACGCTTTTATCAGAATGCCCCTCTAAATTACTTTAGTGTTTGTAAGCGGTTGTTGCGAGGTCGATACCAGGTCGGGCAAAGGGCTTTTCATTAGGAAAGTAACGGTTAAATAGTAGCCTAGTCTGAATGAAGCCTTTTTTTGAATTTGGTATATCACCAAATTACTTCTCCTGCTCTGGGCGGAGCGGGAGGGCGTGTCAGACTCTTACTGACTAACACCCACCCGTGTTCCGTCAATTGCCTGTGCCAGGGGCCACGGTAACCCTTTCGGACTTTCCCGCAACCCTGGCAGGCATCGGACCTAGCGGACCCCGTCGTTGGTGATGCCACAACGCGCCGTCAACCTGGGCGTGGTCCATATTGGCCGGCGAGCTGCTGAATTTGTTCCTGGTATATGGATACCTCACAAAAAAATCAACATTAAAAATGGGGCTAGTCCCTTTAGGGTTTACAGTCTCATGACGATATCTCTTTTACTTAATCACTACCTATTTTCACCACGGTAGGGGTAGATTTTCAAAAAACCTTGATACATTTAAGTCTTTATTTTCAGTCTTAAGTATAAATACGGAGTTTCGAGTCAGTCAGACCACGCGTTAAAATTATTCCTTACAAATTTTAACACGCCTACCCCTTGAAAATAAACAAAATGACTATCTTTATTATTTACTTAGTCCAGGTTTCCTCACTATGTTTTTCCTTCACTGATGTCAGTAATTTTATTTTATTTTATTATATTCTGGAAACATAGAGCTATAATATGCAGTGTTCATAAACGATATGAAACTGAAGCCCATTTACAAGTTTCCACAGATACTCGTAAACACCAAAAATAAAAACGAGAAATGAAACTGAAGCCCATTTACAAGTTTCCACAGATACTCGTAAACACCAAAAATAAAAACGAGAAATGAAACTGAAGCCCATTTACAAGTTTCCACAGATACTCGTAAACACCAAAAATAAAAACAAGAAATGAAACTGAAGCCCATTTACAAGTTTCCACAGATACTCGTAAACACCAAAAATAAAAACGAGAAATGAAACTGAAGCCCATTTACAAGTTTCCACAGATACTCGTAAACACCAAAAATAAAAACGAGAAATGAAACTGAAGCCCATTTACAAGTTTCCACAGATACTCGTAAACACCAAAAATAAAAACGAGAAATGAAACTGAAGCCCATTTACTAGTTTCCACAGATACTCGTAAACACCAAAAATAAAAACGAGAAAAGAAATACCTTTTACATAAATTAGGAAAAAAATTGTACATGATCGACAGATACAAACTAAAAATAATTTAAACGTAGGTAAGTAAACAATTACTTTTCCGTAAAAAAGCCGAGAAACACTGGTATTGAATATGTTCAAGCCATGTTCACCGGACAGTTTATCAAAACTTCTGCTCGTACGGATCAGAAACGAAGATGTTGTTCAAGATATATGCATTGTGCTTATAGAAATCTTTAATTCTGTCCCAATTGTTAGTAGCCTTGTAAAGGACTCAAATCGGTCGCGTCTGATTTCATTTGTCACTTGGAATACGAAGAAAAAATTTAATGAATGAGATCAAGGCCAAGACTGATTCGTTACTTACATTATTGGTGGCTGATGCACATTTTGTCTTGTGCCTTTTGTTTCATTTTTATTTTGTGCGTGTTGCCGTGTTAAATGTTGCAGGCGACTAAGTTCAGCTAAATTGTTAAAGTTTCATTTGTTTATGTAGACTGATAATAATATCTTATTAATGTAATGATCGACCGACAAACGATTCTGCTAAACTAATGGACATGCAATTGGAAACCCTAAAATTAAAGTAAGAACTACGTAAAGCCGGTTAATATTTATCCAGTAGCCAAATTACATCAGTTACAATAATTATTATAATTAACAAACTGGATATCTGTACTAGGGAATTTATATGCAATATTTCAACACTCATAGTATATAAGCAAAACTGGAATTCATATAGGTTTAGAAGGTTTTATTCATAATGCTGCTTTGGTACATCTGATGTTCCAGCTCAAAATCAATCTGCCTAGGCATTTCTCAACTATTTTGGGCGCGGCTACCAGTCTAACCGGATACAGCTGAATACCAGTATACATGGAGCGACTGCCGACCACAACCCAGTTACTGAGTAACACGATACCCCTTAGTAAGACTGCTGGTTGTCAGACTGTTGGGCGTCTGACTACCCGTAACGATTGTCAAAGATGTAAGAATGACAGTCGGGACCATCGGTGTAATGTTCTTTCCGAGGTACGGATGGGTCTCGATATGTAATGGATGGCCACCCATCCACGAATCGATCCACCCGTGCGGCTGTTATCATTAAGCCACGCGCCAGCCACTGCAGCTCATTCGTAACAAAATCATAAAAGCTTACACACTTACTGCACTAACAGCTGGGGTAAAATCCAAAATTCTATGCTACTCCTTGCTAATTCTAAACGTAGTCATCCAAGACGTTCTGCTTCTCCTTAATTTATAATTTTTAAATAGTTAGTGAGGACTGTTGCAACTATTTTGTTTGCATGGTAACGTATGCAGTATACACGGGATGTAGATGTTGTGTTTTAGCAGCAGTTGGTAACGAAATACTTACTTATTAGTAATAGGAGATCTGTTGTTTGTACAAAGAGAATTAAATGTCGCCTCGTGGCAATCATTAAGGCGCTGTCCGTTTTTTGTCGCACAGTTGCGTATTGTTACATATTATTACAAGCCAGTATTTTTTTTTTGTGTATTGTCAAATCTTCAAAGAAAAGACTTAGGTAAGTACTCGAAAATATTTCATAAAAATAAAAAAGTGTCATGCTTTATTAATCGTAAATAACAAATAACTCAAAAAAAATTTTTTCGTCACATGATACTCAAAATTTCGTACGTAAGCTATCACATTTTAGGTAACGATAATAAAGGGAAATCAATCAACTAAAGAAAGACCTAAAAAATATTCCTCTGATCCGCGCATTTATTTTTTTATAACTGCAAAAGGGACATATTCAAAATATTTGTATTTTTTTACCGTCTTAATGTCACACACAATTATTTTTATAATGAGATAAGTACAACTGACTAGAATTTCAACAGATTAAATGTTTAGCGATGAGATGAGCACAATTGAAAAACAATGAAATATTGAATATGGCTAATCAATTAGTTAAAATAATATAAAACAGATATTGCGTAGGTTCCGATTCATACAAGTATTCAATGTCCACGTCTTTGACGATAAACTAAAAAAAAAATAACTTAACTATAACTATTACACAAAAGTTTAGAAAAGATTGTTCAGAGTTACTTATTTGTTTAAACTTTATCACTTTGGTAATAGTCTAAAATATTATTTATTGTTCTTCAAACTTAATTTATTATTGAGAGTCCTGATTTTACACATATCAGTTATTCTTATCTGTTGTGCTATTTTAAAATTATTTACATGTAAATAAGTATTATACTATACAGGGCGTCCCACGGATACGCCACATGGAGGGAAAGTACCTTGAATATTGTAGATGGAACATTTTACTGAAAGAAGACATTATTTGAATTTAAAAAACAATTGAAACTGCATTCATAGATATTTAATTAATTACATGGTTGAACCGGAAATCGAACCCGTTTCATGAGAAAAATAATCACCCTGTAGCTTTATCATACCGATTATCATAATATGGATTATTTTTTGCTAAATAACATAGTGTCACAAATAAAAGGAAGACCATGAATTAACCAAGTAGATAGCTCCCAAAAACTGCACAAAAACGGCTTGCGTGGCGCTTTTTTCGAGGAGGCGCCTTAACACTACCCTCTGACGCCCTGTATACTGGAAGCATTAGTTCACTAGCTGTCATACTAGATGACGGAACAATGACTATTCCGCCATTTTGTTAAATAAAGTTTTTCGGATGGTTTCGTTAAGTAAAGGAACTAGGAGAGATAGGTAAAATTAGGTACTTAGGTACTTAATTACGGTTTTGCGCGGGCCTAATATTAGCTATATAAACCAGCTAAGCCCGCGATGGGTTTTTTTATCAATGTACTTTTAAGTGTTTTTATATGAGTAAACTTAATAATCAGTTCTTAGTAATCAGTTTAGCATAATTACCTACTTATTTGAACATAGAACATAATATTATTATGTATGAAATAAGTATCTATATATTTAGATAAATTGTCAAAAGAGCTTCGCTCTGCAGCATACGCCGTTAGAAAAAATCTGTGTATGATCTGAGGAAAAAATCGTGATTTTGATTTAGAGACAGCCCGTTTAGTACTCTTTATTTATATCATAGTGTGGTGTCGTACGGCATTCTGTTGTGGGGAAATGCCGCCGATATTTAGACAATTTTTGTTTTACAAAAAAGGGCAATCCGTTCAATTTATAAATAAAATCCCAGCCACTAGCTCAGAAACAAATTTAAAAATATTAATATAGTGACTGTGCCTTCTCAGTACATTTATGAAAATCTTATGTATAGACATATAAACACCAATCTGTTTAAAAACACCGCGATATCCTAATTCTGAACAAATGCATACAATGAATAAACACATATTTGTGGTTCCTACAACCAAGCTCAAGAAAATAGGTGGCTCGTTTAGACGTCAACGTTATTATAATAAACTTCTTAGCCACATTCTAGATCTAAGCCTTAATAAATTCTATAAATTCTATAAATATATATATATATATACCTATACCTTTTTACATAGGTATACAATGACATGAATATTTACCTGTACAAAGTATTATATTATTTTAATTATTGTGAATGTGAGGACTATGTGGGACATTACTGACAAATGCGTGCACTGACTGGACAGGTCCACTCAATTTGTGTGGTTCTTTCCTCAAAATACCATTTTAGACACCGACCTACATGGTCTTCACATGATCTGACCAAGATTATAAATATAATATAATTATATTACTTTAAAGGAGACTGACCTCTGAGTTTGTTTCCGCTTTTCTTCTCAGAGTAGTCAGATAGAAAACACTGGCCTTATCTAGTTTAAAAAAATATGAGTGACGTGTAAATGTGTTTGCAAACCTACTTACAGAAATAAAATAAGTACTCTTATATCCTAATATTAGTGTAGGTACTTCGTTGGTACTTAATGCGAAAATACTTAATTTACCATATAATATGTTGTTCATTGATAATAAATAATAAAGGAGGATAAAGACAGCCATTCGTCGAATGCAAGCATCTGCTCAAGCTTTTCCCAACTGTGGGAGTTGGGAGTATGGGTGGACTTCCAGTCCAACAGGATGCAGCTGAATACCAAGTATTTTACATGAAGCGACTGCCTATCTGACCTCCACAACCCAGTGACTGGGTAACACGCTGCCCCTTGGTCAGACTGATTATTAAACTATCGGGCATCTAACGTCCCGTATCGACTATGATTCATAATTCTTTATAATCATTCAAATTCAATTGAGTTTATTTTATTTTGATCAAAAACTCAACACTCAAATAAAACGAGGCGGCCATTCCAAAAGCCTGTCGTCCCTAACATAGCAAGTGAACATTTATTATATTGCTATTAGAGTTTTGAGCAACATTGCTCAGTAAAAAAAGCATGGAGCTGGATCTACCAACGTAACTGAAAATTCAAAATCTTCAGCGAACCAAAATGCACACCTTTTCTTCTGACTGTGTTAAAAAACTGAATAATGTGTTCTGCCGGACCCCTCTCTTGTGATATTAAATTCATTCGAGAATTGTAGGAGTGATGTTATATTTATGATACATTTTTATTATTCAGCAAAAAGATATGGAGCTATTGGAATTAACTTCGAAATATTCATTAGCTTCTTAATTACATTCACATATTAATTAATGATATTTCGCCGTACTAAATATAAATAAAATTTGGCTGGCACCATTTCTCGAATTCGCACCGAACGAACTTCTGAAATTCAATCTCCACAAGCATATTTTTTTTTTTGCTTATTTTAATAAGCAATTTTTTTAAATTCGCTTGTATTATTCCCGTAAATGTGTTTTAAACTGGGCCCTAACCGTGTAATACCCTAGAAATCATAACCGTTTTTATCATGACAATGCGACACAAATCATAGGTTTGTAGGGACAATTTAAGCGTGAATATTGTCGTGTCAGCGGGTTGATGTGTAGCGTAATATGGTAGTCCTACAGGTTTATAAAAATCGTGTGTCAAACACGGTTATTTTCTCACCTGCCCAGCACATTATGGGTCTATTGGAATTGGCAAAACTAAAACAATTGTGATTATGAGTGCTTTACGAAATAGGAAATAAAGAGCCAAGAAAAAACTCTTTCAACCAAATAGAGAAGGTGTAGTCGTCCCTTGCGACACCCACGGCAGATTAGTTGAAAGAAAACAAACACAACTTAATGTTATTATTATAATCAAAACATAACAATGGGGTAATTGCGTAAGACAATCCCAATGCCATTCCTACAAACAATTCAACAGTATTAATTGCGCCATTGACGTTTGTTGAGCAGACTTTTTCAAGCTAATGAATCGTTGGATTACGAATTTCCTGCAAAATTCTTCTGGTTGTTATAATGTGTGTGTTGCGTAATTGGGGTTAGATCACGAACACTAAATGATTAAGCTATTGTAATATTATAAAGTGGTATAGTTTGTAAATTTGGATGTAGGAGGTAATCTCAGGAAGAACTGATCAGGTTTCGAAAATTCATTCACTGGCAGAAAGGTTCATTGGTAGGCTATGTTTTACAGTATAGTTTACTACCACAGGCGAAGTCACGGGTAGAAGCTAGTTATGAATAAACAAGTTAGTGTTGTCTGTCAAGTTACATAAGATAATCGCCTCCCAAGTGGTGAAGACGATACAAATAGCATCGTTGATATTGCATTCTGTAATACTACCCCACATTAACCTACGGAACGTTGAATGGAGGTACCTTTGTTTGAGAAAATTTTGTGTCAACGGACACATCAAGTGGGAAGATGTAACTCCAACCTGGTAAAGTGGGGCTACCTCGACGGAACTGCAGTAGCACCTCCTATCCTGCCCTCTGTGTCCCAAAACATGCAGTCGAAGTGACTTCTGCGCTGCCACCAACGACACCGTGGAAGTAGCGTAGTTTTGTTAACAAGATCTGAAATACAGTCGTGCCAGCGACACGAAGAAGACGAATGGATACAATGACATTGTTACAGATCGATTGCAGGACAATTACCCACGTTTGAGTGGCAACCGACGCCAGTGTTTTTGCGCGAGATTTTTGGTCGTAAATTTCTGAAGTTTGCCAGGACGACAACACAATTACGTGCATAGAAAAAGGGCTTACGGTTAAGTATAATAATAATATAATATGAGACAACATCCACACAAGGTCTTCAGGTCCCGAACTAGGCAGAGCCTGTACTACGGTAACCTGATGACTGATATACATACTTATATACATATACACACCCAGACACAGGTCAAACAGACCTGTTCATGCACACAAATGTTTGACTTGTCCGGGTATCGAACCCGGGACCAGCGGCTCAGAAGGCAAGGTCACTACCAACTGCGCCAACCGGTCAGTCGTATGTATGTATCTATAATAATTACGTTTAGTTAGTACTTTACCAGAGACAAATGCACGTAGCATAAGTATAAGCAGCCTATAACGTTCCCACTCCTGGGACAAGCCTCCTCTCTGTGAGAGAGAGTGGACCGTAATCTACCACGCGGGCCCAGTGCGGGTTGGTAGATGTCACATGTCTTCGAATCTAAGGTTATGCCCGTTTCCTCACGATGTTGGCTGCACGTAGAGAACACGTTAAATATTTCATAATCTTTAGTCTTCTATTATACCAATGTCTGTCACTTGAAGCAATCACCTAGGTTTCTTGATTGCATCGCATTTTCTTCACTGAAGCCCAAAAAAAATACATTTTAATTTTACCTTGCATTTATCTAAAACAAAAACTTTAAACTGGCATAGATCCAAAGCACATTGCATAGAAATTTGTCATTTACACTGCAGCTCAATATTTCTAGCCGAATTGCTTGTTTTGGCAACTGGACGGATACAATGTCACGTAACACTTAGAAGATTGTGGTGACACATTGGCAAATACAAAGACATTGATATCTTTATGGAGAAAGATAATAATGAGTGGTGTGTGTGATATTGACTAGTTGAGAAAACTTTGTTACAAAAATCTCTGCCTTTAGCACAAACATAGGCGTCGGCTAATCATATAATTTTAAGAGCACCGATGACAAACTGCGATAGAAGGACTGTTGTTTAAGGGGACTACATGACCTAATCGCAAGTTTTATAATACCTAAAAGTATATGATCCACTGCAGTAAAAAAAATCAGAAAAATATATGATATTCTTCAGGATATTTGCTAGTTAGATAGTGTGTTGAAAACATAATACAACTAATTTGGTACGATAGAAAAAAGCCACGAAGATACCTCTAAAAATTTCTTTTAACGATTAAAAACCATACATTTAGACATGCAATCATTCTGGTTTTGTTTTTCAGATTGTTCTTCAAGCAACATATTATTATTAACGTGGTAGTGTTTTCATTTTTTGGTCCAATCAATTGATTTGTTGTAAATAGAGAATTGCTTCATATTTTGCAATAAATTGCCAGCTTTGTGTCATCGCGCTTCTCGTTCTTTTCTATGCAGTCCGACAGTGACTGCGCTTTAGCTGTTGTCAGCCCCTTTAGAGGGAGCTCAACTATATCAACTACTTTTTCGACGGAGCTGTGTTTACATGGCTCCCCTAATTTACAATGCTTTGCCTAGGTCAATTACTCAACTACCCTTCAATAAGTTTCGTGATACGTTGCGGAAGTGGTTGTTACAAGAAAGTTTTTATTCGATAGATGAGTTCTTTCTTAAGTGTCCCTGTAAATTCTATACATTAAAGCACAGATATATTTACCTGTTAAGTAGATACATAAATTGAAAAAATGTATAGCTAGTAATTAATATCTTAAATGTAAGAACTTGTACCTACTATTGCATGCTAAATATTGGCCAAATGTGTGTTACTAAATATTTTATATAAGAACTTCATGTACCTACCATATTTGATGCAATAAATGAATTGAATTAAATTTATACTATAATATATAATATTATATTCATATTCATTCATTTATTTCAGATAATTAAAATCCATATCTTGTTAGTATAATTATATTGGCAACAATATTAGCTTACAATTATATTAGTATTGTTAGTACTTACCTTTAAGCAGACTACTATATAAAACCATTCACTACCCTCACCCAGTGTGTTTGAATGGGGCAGTCAAAACGAGCAGCAATGCAATGTTATCTATAGTGATTACCGAATAAAAATGACTTCCAACTTTCAAAAGGCTACTATAGCACCGTCTTGAAAATGTGTAAATTGTAAGTTATTAGCAATTTTTTGTTGTTGTTTATAACTTGTTTTTAGTCTTATCACGCGAACCGAAACCGTCGCTATTAGGTTTTTCCTCATAGAAGTGAATAATTGTATTTTGTTTTTGTGTGTATCACATTTATGAATCCATGTGCCGTAACCATAATGTGTTTCTTGCTAGCCATTTCAATGCAACTTGTCATTATAAGAATGAGAGAAGTGTGAGTGTGTGTGTGTGTGTGAGTTTTATTTAAGGAACAGCTAAAATCCTTACAAAGCATATTACAGTATTTAGGAATTTTTAACAGACAAAAATCTACTGACTCAATGTTGACATGCAACATCATTTATATTATATAGATAATAAAAAACATTTGTGTTGTTGGCCTTGACATTAATTTGGAATATTGACATTAATCTTGTTTAATGACGTCTGTATTATTATTTGTCGGGTAGTATTTAAACGAGTGACTGTAAATTAAAGTTTGAACTGACAAAAATAATTAATTTACGTTATAGTATTACTAAGTGAGCGACTGACTGCGAGTGACGAGAGATCAACAGAACAGCAACTTAGAAACATTAATTTGTGTTACTTAAAATACAAAATGAGAAGCTTCATAATATTTGAGCGACCTAATTTATGTTTGAGTGTCAACGTTACGTCCTGCATTTTTTTCAATATTTGGCAATTGATTTATTTATCTGAGCGGCATTTTAGCTTAAATGAAGTGTTTCGAATAAAAAAAACACTTTGAAAAATACTAAAAGGAGCTTACTTAAAACTAAAAATACTATACTAACCAAACCGTTTTTTTTTTGTTTCCGGGGTGGAAACACCTCGTGGATGTCTGCCACCCTGGGTCGGGCGGCGGGGTCTGTCAGACTCTTACTGACTAAAAACCACCCCGGTGTTCCATCTCACACGTACTCTGAGTAAACTAACCTCAATTGTAAAAATCGTCTATATCTTAATAGTGAAGTTGCCCTCTCTGTATTTCTAGTCGCTCACTTAGTCATTTAGTCGCACGGCTAGAATTTTAACATCTGAAATGGATTAATCACAACCCACTTTTAGTATGCTCGTTCTGGATTTTATTTAATAATAAAATCCTGAACGAGCTTACTAAAAGTGGGTAAAAATTAACTAAACTAACGACGAATATTGATTAATATCAATATTCGTCGTTAGTTTAGTTAATTTTTCGCTTACTCAAATTCATACCGCTCAAGTTATTAAAACAGTATCTCATCATGTCGCTAAGTTTTTTTTTTATTCGTTCGTTTTATAATTCCCCTTATTTGTTCTGTGTGTTGACATGTACTGTATTGACATTTTATTAGTTTTTTTTTTCTCGTTTTGCTATTTATTAATAATTTATTTTTAAGATGCAGTGTGTGATTATTGTATTTTTTTATTGTACGGCTTGTTTTTATATTTTATTTCTTAGTTAATTACTGAGACTTGGCTGGCTTGGTTACACACACAAACATTTGTATACCCTCTGACATAATATCGCGCACTTTTATCATCATTGTAATACCATTATCATTGTAACTATGTTAAACAAATGAATAAATGACTTATCACTACAGGTTCCGATTAAATTAAATTAATTAATTAATTACATGTGCAAAAATAACTGTTTTCAAAGGTGATGTCACTTTTGTTTTAATTCATTTTTCACTAACAATAGGTTAAGGCAATACTAACACATTATGAATCCTGTAATCTGAAATAAAGAATTATTATTATTAAAATAGGTGGCAAAACTTCACAGAGGAGATGGGTATCGGTGTTATCTTTTTACCCTAGCTGCTAATTATTTTTACTATTAAGAGCGTTTATACCTTATGAGTGGCAAGGTCGCAATTTAGTGTCATATTTCGTGGTTTTCAATTTTTATCATTTAATAGGAACTATATTTTAAAAATCTGTTTAATTAACGTTTTAGAATTATGTGAAAACTGTGTAAAAGGTAAGAAATCGTTGCGTTTACAGTTCTATTTATATGCAAATAATACATTGGAAACTTGCAGAGCGTTATTTTCATTGTAAAATAACTGTAAGCATTACGGTTACTTACTTTTTAAACACTTTCACGTAATTCTAAAAAGTTAATTAAACATATTTTTAAAATATAGCTCCGATTAAATGATAAAAATTGAAAACCACGAAATATGACACTAAATTGCTACGTTGCCACTCATAAGGTATAAACGCTCTTAAGTTTTGACGACATAATATCGATGACTATAATACTATTTTGTTCGATGTTCCTGATACGGTAGGTACGTATTACACATTCACTTAGTGATAGGTACCTACTTAATAAAAAAAATAAATTAAATGACGGACCACGTAGAGCCTTCACCGCTGGGGTTAAAAGCATGAAATTTTGCACAAGTTCCTTTTGAAATGAAAGTGAAACGGGTTAAATAGGGGATGAAAGTTGGTATGGATGTTGGTAACTTTTTCCGGTGGGAAATTCCATTGCTTGTATCGATTTAGTATTTATCTTGCTACACTTTTCACGATTCTAAGCTCACTTTTGAAATACACGTTGATGCAATAGTCGCCAAGGCCTCAAAATCACTGGGTTTCATAATGCGGTTATCCAAGTGCTTCACTCAAGCAAAAACTTTAAAAATTCTATACTGTACTTTTGTTAGAAGCCACTTGGAATACGCGTCTGAAATATGGAACCCATGTTATCACAAATATATTAACCGCATTGAAAGCATCTAAAAAAGGTTCATAAGGTATCTATGTTATCATCAAAAAGTACCGTATCATTCGGAAAACTACCGTAACCTGTGTAAAAAATTTCATATATTACCTTTACTCAACCGCCGCGAGATTTCGGACTGTGTGTGTTTGTTGAAAATCTTTAACAATACAATAAACTGTTCCGATATTTTGACAAAATTTTATTTCAACACTCCCATGAAGTGTAAGCGATACAATCCACCATTGCGCGTGCCAATTGTTTCAACCAATTATAGGCAGACTTCGTACATTGTGCGTACAAGCAGAAATTTTAACAAGCTTTGTAAACAGTACGATATAGATCCGTTCCTAACTAGTGTGTCGTCAGCCAGGAAGTGCTTAAGCCGTAGCTTTTTCATGAATTTATCTTGTTATGATGATTGCTAAGCAGTTCGAGCAACATAATATAATGCTGTAGTATACGCGAGTATAGTAGTTTGGTGTGAATGTCCTTAGAATTTATTTTTTCTTCTCTGTATTTTATAAGTGGAGACCTGTAATTGGCTTTCAGACTAATGTACTGTCCTTAATCTGTTTGTTTTAGCTGTAAGTCTCCCATGTTATTTAAATAAATAAATAAATAAATACACACAAATACACACACACATAATATACAGGGTGTTTGGCGCATGGACCGACACAATTTTTCCAGGGATTTGGGAGGTCATTAGCTAGGTTCTACCCATACACCCTTTGTCCCAAATGAATAGGTCATCTAGTCCCCGTTGGCGCAGTGGTTAAGTGATTGACTGCTGCGCTGCGTGTCGCGGGTTTGATTCCAGCACGGAACAAATATTTGTATGACCTGCAAGTAGTTGTTCCGGGTCTGGCTGTTTGTGTATGTGAGCTTAAATGTTTGTAAACTCACGCACGATACAGGAGAAATTCCTAGTGTTTAAATGTTTAAAATGCAATGTTTAAAAAAAATAGAAAAAAAGTATGCTGCAGTCCCACGGCCCACTTTCTCACAGGTCATATCGCGCCAGGCCAGGTCGACAGGTCGTGGGAACCGTCGTCGGATCCGATGAGACCTGCGGTGGCCTGTCGTCGCCCGTCCGATCCGTCGAGAGTCGGTAAGCTCAAAGGCGTGGCCTGTCGTGGCATTTACGGGGGCGTTTCTTCTGCTTTCCTTTTTTTTTGCTTTATTTGTCAAATGTTCACCACTTAATAAAACTAAATGTGACTAAACTAAACTAAACATGTGCCCCATATCACATGATATGTTGGAATAGCGGCCAACAGGCCGCACCAAGCCGACACACGCCGTGCGAAACGCTCGGCATTGGCCGCGACACGGGCAACGCCTGGCGCGGCCTATCCGTTAACGGGCCGTGGGACCGCGGCTCGACACGTTTTCTTGGAAGTAAAATTATAATGACTTTAATAAAACTGACACCTACTATTGCTATATAATAATACTCAGGACATTTGACCTAAAAGCAGATAAATAATCATATATCAAGTTAGCTTATTTATGTATATATTCTTAAATTTAATTAATCTCACAGGTTTTAAAAACCAGTTGATATCACGAACCATGAGTTATGGCGATACACATCCTTAAATATAATATAATCTTATTCTTAAACACCTTTTATCACAAACATTAAAATCACTACAGTGCCTGCAGATCCGCCATGTTATAGCCACCACGTTTTTAAGTTGTAATTTTTTTTCAGGTAGATATCAATTAATTTAAGCTTTTCGACTGCTTTGTAGAATATCTTATGGAAGCATTGTAGTACTTACATGCAGCATGCATTGTAACACTTCAATGTGTACAGCAGTATCCGGTTTCATAGTTTTGCCGGTAGTTATTAATTTACCGTTACCGTGTAAGGCACTCAACTTTGCTTCATCGGTCTGCAGACGGCTCGACGTATGACAAATCTGGGGGCACCTATTATGGCAATACTTTTTTGCTAACACACTACAGACACCAAAGACATAACACAAAAGACGTATTAAATGTCCAGCATATGTTCAACGACACCTATAGTGCGGTGACTTCGTTGTCGTGTGCGTGCGCCTCCTTAGCTGCAGGGTTCCTCACTGTATCTCTCTCCTGTCGTTTGTGCATGACGTAGAGAGCTCTGAAAAAGCACATAAAAACAATCAATATTTGTACAACATACGATTGTACAGAAGAGACTACAAAATTAAATTGAATTGCAGGTAATAATATCTTGTAACAGAAAGCGTTAAATGACATATAAATTCAGATTTACGTATTTATGAAACCTATCTGAAAAAGCAGATTTATGTCGATCAGTTTATACTTTATTTACGTTCATTTTCAGACATAGCATTGTACAACACACATATAAAATTTAAGTAAAAACAATTTTTTTTTTTAATAGTTTTTAGGATTATAGTTTGTTTTAAATATCTGTTTTATCGATCGCATTCACTTGAATGATACTTGTAAAGACAAATCCAACGAACAATCACGCCTTTACACAAGTCATAGTGTGAAGCCAACCAAGTTGCACTATCAAAGTCATGCCATACTTTAGAACGGGCTATTTTTTTTGTATATGCATGCAATTATGATAGCCCGTTCTAAAGTATGGGATGGCTTTGATAGTGCAACTTCAAGTTCGTGCCTGTGCTGATGATGGATGAGGATATCTTTCGCATGGAGCCAATCCTAGAAGCACCCAGGTCATGGTAAACTTTAGAACGGACTATCAAATTTGATTGCGTGTATAAATTGTGTCCTTATTGTTGACTGATAAGGAGTTCCCTCGTTTGGACTCAATCCTATGTATAGAATTAGGTCACGTATCATGCAAAAATGCATTGTCTTTGAAAGAAAATTACCATGTCAAATTTCAACTCCGTAGGGCAAGAGAAAGTGGTTTTAATTCAGCTTGCAAGATTTTACCAATACATACTAACTTACAAACTAACAAGGCAAGTTAAATAAAAGATTGTAAAAATATAGTATGCATCGACTATAGCAATCGGCCAAACCGCATCGACTAAAAATAGGGACACTTATTCTGCACAAAAAACTACCCAGCTTTTAAAACACAACCCACACACTCTTTGTACAAACACGTTATTAGAAACCAACAGCGTCCATGAGAGCGGCCTTTGACCGAATAACGTGATCAATTTCGACTGACGTGAGCCATTTTCGTCGAACATTGTCGCCGCCTATAGTTCAAACAGCACAGTGAGCAGAATTCCGTCATGTATTATACCGATTACGTGATTGAAACCTCGACCTTTTTGAGCCTTTGAGTTTTTTCCAAGAGCAATCAATCGGTTTTTGTTAGAGTTTTGAAGTATCTACTTGGTGTGAGTGAAGCTTTGTTGTGTCCGTCAGTGATACACTCATATAGTAGGTATTTTAATGAAGATCCTGGAGTTTTTACTAATCGGGCATCTTTGGTCACGGTAATTTACGTTTACGAGAGACAATTTACAATTTACTTGAACATAACAGTAAAATACTTACGGGACTTTAGATCTTATTTATATCATTAATTTCAACAATAAAATAATGTAGGAAAACATAGATAAGAAGGCTTCTCGAAAATTACGGACATCTTTCTTGCTACAACTTTCATGTTGAGATTATTTCAATAAGAAATTCAATGACTTAATGTCCAAAAACTTACGTTTTCAATTGCAACTTACTACTAATTAAATGACTTAGGGCTGATTTTTCAATAGTCAGTTAACTTTTATCTGAGGAATAAATATTACGGTTTGACAGCTTTTGTATAGAAAATATGTCAAACTGTCAGATTTATTCTTCAGATAAAAGTTATCTGACTATTGAAAAATCGGCCCTAAATGTTTAAACCCTGAATAAAACTATTCACTATTTGGTTGAAATGAAGATGAATACCTACGACTACAACTAAAAGAATATACTCACATAAATATTAGGAAGGCTGGTATAGTCATGGTACCGCCCAGCAGGTATACCGCTCCAGGCAAAGTTTCCACGGTATTCGAGAACAACTTGCTGTATAGCGGTATGTAGATCACAGGTATCAATGTCTCCACGAATCCGATCAACGAACATATTTTACCTGTAAAGATGAAGTATTTCATCAATTATCTATTTATTTACAGTGAAATACGTGACAATTCTGCAAGCTTTTTGGGCACTTTTCCTGTTGACAGCGATGCGAACGAATATTTAATTGTCGTATGATTCCTTCCCCCCGGTTTAGTCCTCCTTTACTATATAGTATTTAATCGGTTATTAATATTAGTTAGGTACGTGTTTGTAACTGAAGTTGAAATTATATGAAAATAGCGTAAATATTCAACGTCAGAATTATGTATTAAAAATATAAACGGACTCAGAATGAAACCTCCAGGGAGCATTTGTAATTGAAACCGCATTTAAAACATGGTCACTATTATATTCTAGTGAAACTTCTCGACAATTCAAGTTATAGAGTGTAATAAAAAAACTATTTGGGACTTTTGGCGAACGATTCTGTCTGTTTACAGGAAATAAAAATCATGCGGGACTTATCACTGCACGTTTATGTCTGAGGGTCTACTCCCTGAACACGAAATCCGTAGTTTAAGCCGAAGTTACGGGCGTTTCCTTCTCCGTATCACTTACGAACTAAGAATGAATGAATGACAACAGTAATTGTCCTATCCCCACTGTGTACTTGCCCGTGCGATTTTTTTTATTTGACTCTTGTTGAAGTATGTGTATCTTCGTTGACGGACCTAAAGTCAAAGCATTTATTTCAAATAGGCACATACAAGGCACTTTTGAACGTCAACATTTACATTAAAATGGAATTGATTCTAATCGCCCCTGCCAAAAGGTAGTTTCGTATGGAGAAGAATGGGCAAGAAACTCCACCATTACTCTTTTAATTAATGTGTTACAATATTTTGTATACATTATTTATATAATTACAATTATATGTGAAGACGATGCACCTATAATAAAATTACCCTACCACAATAGAGTAGTATAATTAGAGAGTAGATCCCCTGATCCCTACCTAATTTCGGTTCTTTGAAATTCTTTTGCAAAGTATTTAGAGAACCATACTGGACTAAATATGGCTTAGGACATCGTAGAGTACATACGGCTGAAGACCAACTGGACCTTGAGGGTGGAGAAGTTGGAGGAGTGCCATGACACTAATTTCAAGTCGTTCGTGGTGCGCGTTGCTACTCACTATTTGATGACCTTCCTCAAGGAAGAGTTTCGGCCGAAAGGTGTGCTATATTGGCGTTTCCGTGGCCGGCTACGCGACACCTCGCAATGTAATTAGACGCCGTCACTTCGTGTGCAGTAGTCTACACACAAAGTTGTTATATAGGTACTTATACATATGTATTGTGTTTTTATGAGCCTTAGTTGCCTGAAAAAAAGGATTATTAATATTATTATAAATACATTTTCTAACATAGCATCATCAGGCGCTGTTTCCTCGAAGGATTATGCTGAAATTTACTCATAGGAGGTACCTACACTAGTTATGTTTAAGTGCCATGTCATAGTGAACGAGCCCACTGGCATCAACCGCGCACAAAACCAGAGTCCGGGTTGCCACTGAGACATTCCTAATGGAAAAACCCAATAATACTTTGCTCGACTAGGAAATGGGACCCAGGACCTCGTCAGCAGTAAAGAGCTTGCGACCACTAAACCAGCGAGGTAGTTATATACTTTTTCTGAACTAATTTCAATTCAATTTCCATGCGATGCAAGATTCATTCAAGCGGACTGATAGACAAATGGTCAATTAGTTAAGTGCACAAAGCAATGAATGGAGTCGCTTTTAATTAATATAGTTTATGGCTTGATATCGCCAGTCATTAAGCAATTTTGCTTGGGAACGCCTTTCAGCAATGTCTTTTAGTCTAGGATGCTAGGTGATAATAGTAGAAATATAATCAGCCTGAAATTAATTGTCTGATTGCATAACAACTGCATCTTATCTAACAGAGAACATTGCTTGCTCTCTGCGTGGATATTGGCTACCTACTGCTATATTTTCGTTCACCTTAAGACATTAAGGGCAAGATTCACAAACGCTTATTTTACTTAGCAAAGTAAGAGAGTCCTGTGATTGAGAGAGTGGATACCAAGCGTAGTGTGGGACGCAAGCCAGCTAGATGAATTGACGACTTTAAAAAGGTGGCTGGGACAGACCAGATGCGGAAAACGCAGTACAGGGTGTTGTGGCGCAGCCTGGGAGAGGCCTATGTAGCAGTGGAGTGCGATGGCTGAGTTGAATTTGAAAAGTAAATTCAAGTGAATTTACTTTTGTGAATTTTGCCCTAGGTCTAAAAAGCCTCGGATCAACTTAAAATACGTTTGATAAAGTCGTATTGGTCTTTGCCTCTTTCCTCAAGTGATTTAAAAGCAGACTAGTAACCCGCCCCTGCTTCGAATGATTTTTACGACTCGAAAAATGTCGAGGTATAATATATGTGAGTAAATACTAATTGATTGTACACAAAAACCTTAAATAATAAATTCTCTAAAATTATGTTAAAAACTGCATCAAAATCGATTGCGTAGTTTAGACGAACGACGCGGTCACACAAACGTGTCCGTTTATGTGACCGCGTCGTTAAAAGCGTTAAAAGCGACATCATTTTCTTTATATAAGGTGCTATAAAAATATCTGCCACGGCTGCAATGGGAGACAGTATTGTGTTTATAGATTACAAAAGTAAAGATAAATTATTGATTATTTGTCATATTTTTTTTCATACAAAAATAATTACGTATAAATTTGAATTGATTTTTTAGCATAAAACCATCCCGTAGACTTATAAGCTGTTGCCGCACCGCACCGAATTCATTCAAAAACGCCGGCGACGACATGCATAAACTGTTGCCATTCTGATCGGCCCCGCGCGCCCCTACCCTCACCCGCACTACCCCGTTCGTCGCACGCGCCAGCCGACGCGACCGCCCGCTCGCCAGTCGCCCCCCACGCGCCCCCACGCTCGCCCGCACTACCCCGTTCGTCGCACGCGCCAGCCGACCGCCCGCTCGCCAGTCGCCAGTCGCCATCAGCGTACGGGACTTTTTGAAGTAAAACTTTTTTTTTTTTTTTTTTTTTAATCTTTATTTATTTGAAAGGGTTTTATCGCTTAGTGATAATGTCACCCCCGTAACAGACAACATTCAACAACTTAAAACTAAACAATGGGTAATGAACAGTTACTTAATATTATAATTATTATTATGACCTACTTAATAGTGTTGACCCTATTCGTTTTGGTAGATAACGAACAACCGTCGGCACAACATCCCAGCCTCCTCCGACAAAGGGGACGCTAGGATGCTGTTACATGCACCCACTTCGAATCTCTCACCAATCGAATATTGTCTATCGTGTATGTTCCGGTCACATTCCATCAGCACGTGGTAAATATCCTCAATCACCCCACACACTTCGCAGTTTGGTGAGGCACTTTTACCCATTAAATATTTAAACTTATTCGATGGGATGTGGCCTGAACGCATCCTCAACAGAGCTACTACATGTTTCCTATCTATCTCCCTTCCATCAAACCATTGGTAACGAAGCGGTTCAGACTGGATGGTTTTATACCAGATTCCCTTTAACTTTGATCGTTTATCAAAATATTCGTGCCATCTTTGTCTGCATAGATCATTCACATGACCAAGCCAATCTGAGTATAACGGTGTGCATGTGTAATTAATACCCTCATACGATGCTTGTTGGGCTGCTAAGTCTGCTTCTTCGTTACCCACGATTCCAATGTGTGAAGGAATCCATTGAATGGTGACGGTTTTATTCATAGACTGCATCTTACAAATTGAGTCTAAAATAATTATGGCTATCGGGATCCCTCGAAGAGTCGAGGGTACTCGAGCCAAATGTTGGAGGCTGCTTTTTGAATCAGAAAATATGACAAAGTTCTGTTCATCTATATTCAGTAAATACAACAGAGCTTCAGAGATAGCTATGAGTTCACAATACATAATAGAAATCTTGGCATTAATTTTGAATTTAGCTTTAGTATTAAGTTGAGGATCATAAAAAGCAGCTCCCAAGTCTGAACCATCCTTGGAGCCGTCCGTGAATATTTTATAGTGTCGACTAAACTTATCATCTATCATTTTTACACATGTATTATTAAGATCCGTTACATTAATCAGTCTTTTTGCCGAACTTATACCCTTAATTGTATCACTTATTACATTAGATAAATCTATATTGGTTACCCATGTGTCCAAGGAATAAATATCTAGTATCGGGCTAGAGTACAAAGGCATTTCTGAATAAACTCTGTGGACATCCACCAATAATGGCAGTTTTTTGTTTCTCCAGTACGCACCTTGGCATTGGTCAGACAGCTCCCCTAAAGTGCTTATAAGAATATTATGACGAACCGATTTTGCTCTTAAATAAAATTTACCTGTTAGGAACAGTCTACGAATAAATAACGGTTGGAGGCACAGCTCACTTTCCATCACATGAATAGGCGTGCTTCTAATAAATCCTCCTATGATTCTCATTGCTTGATTTTGCACTTTGTCAAGCTTAAGAAGGTGGCAGTTGGCACAGTTTCCGTACAAAAAGCAACCATAATCCATCCTACTTCGAGTTATAGCTATGTATAGCCTTCTAAGATGTAAGGGATGTATACCCCATTTAGTACCAGCTAATATTTTAAAAATATTTAAAAAACGACAAACTTTTTCACGGATTTCGTTTACATGTTTACCCCACTTTAAGGAACTGTCCAACCACATTCCCAGATATTTGACATAATTGACTTGTTCAATAAGGATGTTATTAACAGTTAGATGGATGTTATTCCTTCTTCTCCCTCTACTAAAAAGACACACTTTTGTTTCCTTATGGGAAATATTTAGACCTAAATCTGTCATCAAACTTTGAAAAATATTTAACGCGTTTTGTATACGGGATACTGAATCGGATAACCTCTTCTGTATGTCATACAAGATGAAGTCGTCAGCATATTGCGAAATATAAACATTAGATACACTTCTACAAACGTTAATTGTGGCCGCATTAAATAGTAAAGGGGATAAAGGGTCTCCTTGAGCAATGCCTATACCAGTAACTCGACATATTATGTTGTTATCCTGTAGCTCAATGAATAAATGTCTCTGATGAAGATACTGCCAAAGATAATTGCAAACAACAGAGCCCACTCCCAAGTTATCCAAAATACCTAAAAGAGAAGTCAAGTTTATGTTATTGTAGGCACTTTCAATGTCTATGAAACAGCCAACAGCTGGTACACTTTTAGAAAAACCAGCTTCCACCCGAGTAACCAACCTAGACAGACCATCATAACATGACTTAGATCTTCGGAAGCCCGTGGTGTCATGGGATAATAAATTATTTTTCTCTAAAAACCATTCAAGCCTGCGCGTTATAATGGTATGAAGTATCTTACAAAAGCAAGATATAAGCGCGATAGGTCTAACATCCGCACCTGAGCCTGGATCACCTCCCGGCTTTGGTATAGGAATAATTTTAACTCTTTTCCACTGCTCTGGTACGAATCCGGATAACATAAACTTATTGTAAATGGAAGTCAACATAGTTTTAGCAGTATGGGGTAAATGTTTTATCATAGAATATGAAATATTATCATGACCTGGAGCTGAATCTCTTTTTTTTATTGAATTAATTACTTCCTGTACCGAAACCGGTGTGGCCAATTGCGTGTTACAAGAGGTAAATGTAGGAGTTGGTGGAGATACGTAATCTGGGGCCAGACTTCGCAACAATCTGGCGGCCTTACCTTGGTCAACAAAAGATCTAGCCGATTTGTACCCTTTGATCCATCTCATGCGCCTCCACATTTCTCCTGAAGAAGTTACACTATCCATGTCATTGCAAAAACCCTGAAAGGACTTATTCCTGGCTTGTCGTATTAGCCTTTGCGCCTCACTCACTTTCCTTTGTAAAGCTTCAAGATTTTGTGGGTTGGGTTCCATTTGACTAATGGATAGCAGCGAATTCGAATACGACCAATCAATTGAGACAGCTAATGTGAATAATGGAATAGAATATTGTGGTGAGATTATTAGCAACAGTAATAGTGAGAATATGGAGTTAACAGAAGAAGTTATACAAAATAGTGGGGAAAGCGACGTAGTGAGATCGAGTAAAAGAAATAGACAGATAGATCAAGAGGAATTGTGGACTAACATTACGAGACGGGGTAAACGTTTTGCCAGAAGTAGTCATGTTCATGATGAGATAAGAATACCTGAAGATAAAATAGAAATTAGCATAACGTCTAAAGAAAAGATACCAAAACAGTTTGGATTAGCAAAATTATTAAAAGCAGAAAATATTCCGGACATAACAAATATAAAATATATTAATGCGTTTAAGGTTCTTATCCAGTTTAGTAACGAAGAGAGTGCGAATAAATTATTTGAGTCAAAATTTTTGAAAGAAAAAGGACTTAGATGTCAGAAAACACCGGAGATTAGAGAAACTTACGGCGTTATTAAAGATATAGACTTAGAATCATCGGAGGAAGAAATACTGGAGGGTTTGAGCTGTGACACAGAGATCATAGGCATTAAAAGATTAAAACGTCGCAACACAAATAGTGGACTATGGGAACCTGGAGAAACAGTCAGAGTAACCTTTAAAGGATCTTCTTTACCTGCCTACGTATACATCTTTGATACCAGGGTGAAAGTGAATCCCTACCAATTCCCCGTCACGCAATGCTCACGCTGTTGGAGATATGGGCATACAGTTAGAGTATGTTCATCAATCAAGGATATATGCCCAAAATGCAGTAAGTCACACCCTAATTGTGAAACTACGGACTATAAATGTAATAACTGCTCTGGAAAACATATGACGTTATCTCGCACATGCCCAATGTATTTAAAGGAAAGAAGGCTAAGAGAATTGATGGCAGAGTTTAACTGCACATACAAAAGAGCTTTAACACTGTACGTGCTGCCAGAACCAAACTATGAGGAGAAATCCGAAGAAAAAGAACAGGAAATGGAAAAAGAACAAGAAACCGAAAATGAATATCACCAAGTGTTAAGTCAAGAAACAAATACAGAAATGGGACCTATATCACAACCCCAAGATACATATGCTAACACACTGAAGAAGGCGGTAAGTTTAAAATCTAAAGCAAATAAGAAGTCTACAATAATACAACAAGACAGTAATAAAAAGAATGGGGTAAACCCGAAGAATAAACAAAAAACAGATACTGTGATTAATTGGGCGGCACTTTCTGACAGTGACTCTGAAATACATCATGTAGAGACAGAAAAACCTGATAACTCAAACAAAAAGAAGAAAAAGAGTTGGAAATGGTTATGGAATAAGTTAAAGGAAAAAATTTGGGATAGCGGGACCAGTCTGGAAAATAAAGTGTTAGATTGCGCAAAAGTGATCTTTGTACATCGTTCATGATGGATTACATAACGGAGTTGCCTTTCTTATCTAACATAAAACAATGGATAACAACAACAAACACAGACATTTAAAAATCAATATTATACAATGGAATGCCCAGAGTTTACGACCGAAATTTACTGAATTTGAAGCTTTACTGAATCAGGAGAAAATTCATATAGCGATACTCAGTGAAACTTGGTTTGACCCAGAGAGTATAGTCAGAATCAGTGGATACAATGTATTCAGGGCAGATCGTGACGATGGATATGGAGGCACAGCTGTTTTGACCCACCATTCTATCAAGGCTATACAATGTAACGTCAATATTTCAAATACTCAAATACAAATTATACACATAAAATTACTCAACTGCGCTCATCTGGAGAATATCATTTCTATCTATTGCCCATCGTCAGTGCACACGTGCAGAAGTGATTGGGATGAAGTTTTTTCAATAACAAAACACAAGGCTCTCGTTGCAGGTGATTTGAACGGTCACCATTCAAATTGGTCTTCCAGAACTGATACAAGAGGTAATCAGATTTTTGATTCTGTCATGGACAACAACCTATGTACACTTAACGACAACTCACATACACGTTTGAAATTGGTCAATGGGGCTATACAAAAATCTTCCCCAGATGTAACTATTGTTTCAACAGATTTGGCTGTAAAATTAAAATGGTGGGTCATGAATGAAAACCTGGGAAGTGACCATATGATAATTAAGATTTGCTTAGAAAATAATAAACCAGATAAGTTTAAAAAAAAAAAAAAAGTAAAACTTCTTTAGGCACGCTTGGCTTGGGGAGTAAGCTGGCGAATGCATGACGAGAGCGTTACGAAAAGTGTGATCGGGCGAGGCGAACGCATATGGATGGAGCTAAAGAAGTTTTACTTCAGTTGTGTGGTCTAAAGCACACTCGTTTTTAAACGGTGTGTGGTACGGCGGTGAAAGGTGGATAGGCCGAGGAGGGCCAGTGCCGTGGCCTCCTCGCTCACGGGTTTAACCCCTCTAGACCTTGTGTACGGCCAAACCGGACATGACATTAGAAGTGTGGAAGAACTAAAAAGGCGCATCAAACGCGCATTTAGGCAAGTTAAAAGTGAAACGGACACATTAGATAAAGTGAAGAGACATGTACGTATTGTGCAACAGTTTTGTAGATAAGTAGGTAGGGAGTGTGTAAATAACTGTAAATACAGTGCAATTGTTGTAAGTAAGATGATTAACTTTTAAACACGCCAAGTTACTGTAATTTATCGTTATTTGATATTAATCTAAGTACCTATTGTTGGGGCCCTCAGCACCAGCGGGGTGCCTTAGGACCACAACAACAACAACAACCTATTGTTTAAAAATAATAAGAAAAAAATTGCGATTCTTACACTAAGTTGACAGTCCAAAGCCTGTTTTAAGTGTGATGGGAAGTTTATCATCATAGTTACGTCAGTTTTTTGGAAGAATGCGGGAGCTGGTAAGTAATTGCACTTTTAAAACACTTGGCGTATTATTGCGTACCTAGTAGATTAGGTAGTGACGAACTAGTCAGCTGATATCAGTTTTCATTCAAAGAACAGATGGAAAGAGATAGCAGTTGTTTTCATTGACGAAGCACCCATCGCGCGTAATTTGTGAACCACATTATGCAGAGTAGAGTCAATGTTATTTTAACTACTTTATTTTCTCAAATTGAATTAACTGTTCCGGGGTACGAAATTTCTTCACTATTGTAATCTATAAACACAATACTACCTCCCATTAAAGCCGTGGCAGATATTTTTATAGCACCTTATATGTATGTATAGGTAGACTATGCACTTTCAAGACACAACAACAATCTGACTCTAGGTACAGTCGCAAGCATATCAGGTTATACGAAACTGTAAAATTTCTCCAAAAGATTTTAAACCTTAAAAAGTTTGAGGTTTAAGTTCAAAATCGAAAGAGAAAATCTGACAATTTGTGGTAACTTGACCTGCTGCTGTGTGTACATGGTAAGTGGCGTAACAAAATATAAAAATTGTAGCTGGCATAAATTAAAAAGTATTTTTGCTACCTACCTAATAAAATCTAGACAGGATCTACGCAACTGGAAAATGCAATTTATTCAGCAGTGCATAGGTTAAATTCTCTCTCTCAAGCCGACGTGCAATGTCCGCTACGCTTTGTAAGAGCAAGAATTTAGGACAGACGTTAAAGAGACGGATGGAGGGCATCTAGCTCGGTATTGGCTTTTAAAATGCTTGAATTTAGCTTCACTTGTAAGTGTGTTAGGATGGATTCTTTCTAGTTTAGTTTGGACAATTTCTTCCAAGTCACCAGCGTTCCTAGCCTTATGCTAACCACACAAATATCAGAAGTATCTAGGGGTCAAGGTATTTAAAAAACATATTGTATTGCCCTATTGAAATTAAATTAAAATGACTATTTAGATTGATAAAATAAAAAGTACTCTCAACTTTTGCATTAATATAGAGTTTTCGCGATTTTTGCTTATCATTTTTGCTATTTTTGCATCTTTCACCTTAATAATTTTCTGTCATTAAAATATGATAAAAGATTTTATTGCGTAAAATTAACAAATATTACTCTTTATTTCCGCCGTTAACGCGTATAACAAGCGCAGCGATTCCAAATCGCGGAATGGCCGTTCACGTCCGTTGTAATAGGCGAAAATGATTTTCTCTTCTTTGAAGCATATCCCATGCGTGCTCAATGGGATTCAAGTCTAGGGATTGAGCAGGTCATGGCAGGACATTGATATTACCTGCAGCAAGTGTATTTGCAATGACTCTGGCAGTGTGTGTACGTGCACTATCACGCATAAGCAGAAATGAAGCACCAAAGGAATGACAACATCTGATACAATCGTTTCAGCGTAAATCTGTGCATTCAAATAAGTTCGGTTCTTCCGCCGATCCAAATACCCGCCCATGTCATGATTGTTCCACCACTGTATGCATGGCCTTCCTGGCATGATTTAAAACGTTCTTGGCATCCAGCCTCCAATACCGTGTACGTCTAGTATCTGGCCTCATACCAAAGTGAGATTCATCAGTAAAACACACAAAACGCCACTCTTGTTCTGCCCAATTTCTGTGTTCACGAGCCCATTGTAAACGGGCTCTGCGATTGCGTGACTCAATAGGTGTCAAGAGTACATGTTCAGGTGTAGAGCACCTTCGAGAACGGAGATTGACTTTATGCAAGCAATTTAGTATGCTTTGAACGCTTATTAACATCCCTGAAGAGCAATGAAGTCTCGTAACCAACATCATCGCGGTCATTGTACGATTTCGTAGAGCAGTAATTTGTATTTAAAGATCTCGTCTGCATGTGGTAATGCGAGATCGTCCTACATGTCGCTCTGCAACGCTGCCAGTGATGCGGTAACGTATCCAAAGTAAACGATGCGTAGTGTCCAGAGCAATTGAAACAGCACGTTGCCGAGAACCAGCTTCCAACATTCCTACGGCTCTGATCATTTATGTCAGCCCAAATAAAGGCCAATGAAAGCCATGGTCCGGGGCGAGGGGGAGTGGGAGGCAGTCGCCTCCTTCTGCGAAGCAGTCATGCTAGCGAAGGAGGTGGCGGGACGGGAGAGGGAGAGAGTCTCCCGTCCAAGCCGCCGCGGTGGACGCTCCGGGCGTCGGGAGCCGCGTGACGACTCCCGGCCACCGTAGGCGCGGGCCTGCGGGCGGTGAGTAATGGGTAGCTCACCGTCCGATCAGGACCAGGCCCGTGCTGGACGGCGCGTCCGTGTTCCACGCGCGCCTCAAAGAGATGTCAGCATCGAAGAGGGGGCCCACTAGGGCCTAAGCCTGCCGGGAAAGCGGGATCATCCGAAAGGGGTACCGCTGACCCGGAACATAAAGGGCCAAGGAAGGAGCACGGGTGGGTTTTAGTCAGTAAGAGTCTGACACTCCCTTCCGCTCCACCCAGAACGGGAGGGGTCATTTGATGATTTCCCATCCTCAAAAAAATAAAAAAAAGCCTAAATGACGTCTTCTCTCGATAATAACGTTCCTTTGTATTTATTCTACTCAGAAATATGGCAGAAATTTTACTGATTTGGCGTCAAACCCGTTACAGGATTATATAGAACTACTGAACTCAAACACAGATCTTAATATGTTTGCGAATGAATGGAAGATTATGCTGTCTGAATGTTTGATTTTTTGTGAGACGAATGCATTACTGTGCTAAATAAGTTATTTGTTTAAATAGTGTAATTGGCTTCGGCCGTTCTATGTAATAATAAATCAATAAACTGGAATACGACTTGACGAAAGATTGTCGTCTTTTGACCGAAATTCAAAAACAATTCCTTACTAAATGACGATATTTACTAAAAATAGTATCCATAGGAGTTACAAAAAATATTATTAAAAAACCAGATTTTTGGTCCATATGAAAAGTGTCCCTACTCCTTGTAATGTATATTTGTAGTTAAATGACTTAAACTCAAGTGTAGCCATTGAGCAAATGCAGACTAATTGCACTTTCGTTACTATATTTATGCAACTGGCATTTGCATGTCACATAGAAATCAAATATGAATAAACAGACTTCGAATTCGTATCAATATTTAAATTCATAATAAATAAAGTCTTGTTCCTCACATCTGGCGCCTGTATTGGTCGGCTTGAGTGGAGATTCGCAAGAGCAAACGTGCTTGGAGGCAGGAAGTATTCCAGTAAGATGCTGGTATCTTGACCGGGATTGTCCTGATAGCCGTTGAATACCCCTCCTCTCCACAAGCACCTAAGGAAGTGTTGCCCTCTTGTTGCTTTGTTGCTACGTCCCTATGTGCTAGCTACCGTTTTCGGGGGCCCATTATTGAGTGTGCAAGTCACCGCCTGCCATTTTCTCCGTGTATTACATAATATTGATCAGGCAGGGGACATAGTCCTTCCACATAGCTCTAGGTAACTAATCCACTGTAGCCATCCAAACCCATAGCCCAATATGTTTTGTTCCCATGTTCTGCAATAGTCCTGCACCAAGCGGGGGTTGTCTTTGGGTGAACTTGCATAGTGCATATAGGTTTATTCGTTGGTTGGTGTCTCAATGCTTAAAACTGTCTAAGAGGCTTCTGCGAGTTGACTTCGGCCCCTCTTACGTCTTCTTCGCAGAAAAAAAAAACATTTTATATCATTCATCATGTTATGAAGTTAAACAACCATAATATGTTTTTTTTTTCTTCAATAATTACCTATGTTTTGCTAGATCTTTCATATAGAATCCGGTTAGCGGTTGTGGTCGATGATGAATATAATAATAATGCCACACGCCTTGAAGGTGACATCAGCGTATATATTAACCTTCTTTTGTTTTTAGGAATCATTATTTCCTTGTGATCCTTTGCAACTACAATATATTATTATATTGAAATTTGGTTTATATTCTTGTTTTTTAAGTAAAAGCATACTAGTGTAGGTACTATAAAAATAAGTTTCAGATTCTGCAGAAATTATATTGCTGACTTATTAATTTATCAAACCAGTACTTAGTAAAATGTGGGTAAAGCTTAGGTTTCGCACGACAGCGGCAGCGGTGAGCGCCATATGACGGTCGCAGTGGCAATGGCACCGAGGTTTGACTTTACGGTATCAACAAACGTTCTCTAGAGAAACACACCAACTAACTTTTTTAAATAACCTTTCAGTGACGTCAGTCGACGGTAAATAGCGGACGCTATGTGGCGGCCACCTCGATCTCAGGAAACCCTAGCTTAAGGATCCCAATTTGACGTGACATGAAGCTGCTCACGCTTTGCATTCCGTTTTGTATTTTTCCAGAGCTTTTTTAATATTATTCTATCACTAAGTTATGTGGTTAATTTTTAACTGGATACATACATGGTACAATATATATCATTCATGGCTATACCTATATAACAGGGATAAACATAATTTCAATACCGAATTTTTCTATGTAAAAGTACATTTAATAATTTATATCGTTGTTTCGTATCAAAAAAGAAGTGAAACTCATCATTCATGAAACACATTTTGAACAATTCATGAATTCACGGTCTAAATATAGCCCACCTAATTACGATGACATAAAAAAAACTACCTTCATTATTAAATAGTAACCAAAATGAAGCCTAAAACAATATAAAGATAGGTAAATTAGTACCGACGGTTTCAATAAAAAGACCCGAGGCAAGACTGTGCTTAACTTATGTATCACAGGTTAACACACAAATAACAAAATAAAAATAACGGCCTTAGTATGTACAAACACGTGTAAAACCTTCAACAGAAAAGTTCAAAGTCATTTTCTTTTCGAGTAATCAATCTAAACGAAATAAGTGATGAGTAATTTCAATACACCGCTGGGCCGCAAAGAAAGCGGGTCGGTTATAAAAATGCAAAATTTTTGAACAATCCTTTAAAAAAAAAACTAAATTAAAGTTTATTTTATTACAAATATAGGAAGAAGTAAAACCTTTTTATTCACTTTTGTTGATTGTTTTAAAAACCACAAATAAAAAATAAGCGATTTTTGAAGTTTTAACAACTTTGAAACCATTTGTTTTACTTTTGTTTCTGTTTATAAATCTGATCAAATTCAATTAAAAACATACTACTAACCCCTAAAGAGTGTACCAGAATTTCGACAATGATTGAAGACAGGCGCAGTCAGCAAGAACTGTTGGTGTGTTGTCGCTATCAACCGTTCAAAGAGTGCTCCAGCGATTTGAAGAGACTGGATCCAATATTCGTAAGCCAGGAACAGGCCGAACAAGGAGCAACACAGCGCGGGAGGATCGATATAAAATGGTGTCAACAATGTTGAGAAATCGATTTCAGACTGCTGTTGAAGTCAAAAATCACCTTCGACGTGCTGGATGGGAGCAATAAGAGCACGTGTAAAGTGAGGCCTCTTGCTGAAGCAAACTTGAGGCCATTTAAACCTGCAAATGGTCTAAAACTCGATGGACAGCATGAAAATTCAAGACTGAGTTACGCTAGATAACACATGAATCTGACTGACTGGTCAAGAGTAATGTTTTCGGACGAGTCGAGGTTTTTGATATACAATCATACAGCTCGAATAGTGTTTGAAGACTACTTTGAAGACTACTTAGTAGATGTCGCTATCACACGCATGGAGTGGCCAGCACATAGCCCAGACTTGAACCCCACTGAGCATGCCTGGGACGAACTGGTACGACATGTACGCCAGCTAAATTACCCTCCAATCACGCTTCGTGAACTAAAAGAAGCACTGATAGAGGAATTGGAGAATATTCCTGATCATCGGCTCAAAAATCTTGTTGAAAGCATGCCAAACCGTATAACAGCTGTATTAACAGCTCGTGGTGGCAATACAAAATACTAAAATGTGTAAAATTTTTATATTTAATACCGTAGCATATTTTTCGAAATCTAGTGAAAATGGTCATTTTAACTTAACATATTTTTATTCAAAATTAAATTGTGTATCTTGAATTTTTATGACACTGAAATAAGCACCATTAAATTGTCTATAATACAGTCTTTATTTTATAAAGCTAGCTCCAATATTTTTTAAGTTATTGAAGTTTGATTACCGACCCGCTTTCTTTGCGGCCCAATGTATACGAGTATTGTTAGATATTTCAATTTTCATTGAAATGTATTCCAAATTTGAAGGCTATTACAGTCATTCGTATTTTAGAAATCCTCGTAAAAAATCTTCACAGTTCGTTGGCATTTAGATTAATCAATTACCCTTCTTATCTTAGAGCCCTAACACTACGGGTCCAAAATAGGTCCAATAACTGGAAAATTCATGTTCAAGTTTAACTATGAATTATCGTGAATTATTCAAGATATTAAACTAAAACTTTAAATAACTTGAACTTCGTATTGTCCATCAAACTCAAAACTCAAATCCACTGGTTCCACATCGCTGCCAGTGCGGTGAATTTGTCGACTGCCTCGGATACCGTAGCCTATCTTGCAGTAAAAACGCAGGCCGGATACCACGGCACGCCGCATTAGTGACATCATACGCCATACCAGCTGTTTTAGAACCCAACGGCTTGCCACGTGACGATGGGAAGAGACCAGACGGAATTACCATAATGCCCTGTAAGTAAGGCAGGCCTTTGGTGTGGGATGCAACATGTGTCGACACCCTTGCGCCATCCAATCTTCCTAGTTCGTCGGGCTGTGATGCGGCGGCGGCTGCTGTAGGTGCGGAAAACTTCTAACGGCGAAAATATTCTTATTGGGAGGCATATGTTGGAGCCGTTTGGGGTTGAAACACTAGGGCCATGGGGTCCGCCCGCCCACTTGGTTTTACGAGACATCGCCAAGCGGTTGGTCGTTTCTTCACGTGAACAGGGGGCTGGCCAATTTTTTGGCCAAAGAATCAGCATCGCCATACAACGTGGCAACGCTGCCAGCTTTTTGGGCACTTTTCCTGTTGACAGCAATGTGGACGAATTTTTTGATGCCCTATGATTCTTTTCCTCCTTTTTTTATATACATGTACATATTATTAATATTTTTTTAAGTCTATCATAGATCAAAGAATATAAGCATATTTTATATTATGTTTTTTAATAAATAAAAATTATGATAAGACGTATCACTCCCGAGGGGCATTTTCTAACCTGACAACACTTCTTTTGCTACATGATTCATGAGATTTATGAAGATTTATTTACTGTAAACCTATTTAAGGAATCAGACGTTTAACAAAAGCAGTATACTAACAAACTTTTTTTTTGGTAACACTGGAATTTATAAAATAAAGTGATTCATGAAACAATAAAGGACCGCTCCTTTCCCATGAGTCAAATTTATTATTTTTATTTCAATATGTTGAAGACCAACAGCAGCTACTACAGTAAACAATAACATAATTACTAAAAAGGGCCTCACTGAATGTCGACGGGGGGATATTTTCGAAAGCATAGGTAAGTATTGTGCTATACGAGATAGACTTGGACTTACTTACATCACTTACTCACTGGACTTACTTCACTAATACTTTACTTTTGCCAAGGGCGATTATCATTGCTTAATTTTAATTCCCTGGCTTTAGTTCTATCGTCGAACAGGCTGACATATTCTAATGAACAATTCAACTTACCAACTTTCTCCGGCCCCACAACCTTAGTGCCAAGAGACCTGATGGCAATAGCACCAGAGTTGCCAAAGAAGTCGAAGACTGGGGCAGCGTACAACCAGTCCCTCGTTGGGGCCAACCCATACACGTATCCAGATACTGTCTTGCAAGCAGTGGCTATGATACCAAGGAAACTGTCATGCATCTTCATCTTCTTACTGAAAAGTGTTACTGCTACCGCTGACCCTGGAATACGAAGTATTGATAAGCATTTAAGCATGTCTGTCACGCAAATAGAGAAGACGGAAATGGCTACGTGTGGTAATCCTACAGTTTCTTATAGGACGGTATTCGTTGCGTATATCGCGTAGAATAGAATAGAGTTTTTTGTTACCTACGGGTGAATCCAAAAGAAATATTAAATCTAACTGTCGTACACCCACAGTTCCCATTCTCAAATATGGTAAACGGTTCTAGTCAGCAGTCAGTGGCCTTTCCAATTCCTGAGCAGGTATTGACAGTTTTCTAATTTGACATGTTTACTAAACCAGGTTAAATTAATTTCTGTTTTCGTCCATTTTAGACATCGTGGGACAAACTAGACTGTTCTTCGAAATATTAAATGACGGACGCAAAGAGATGAAATAAATAAGAAACGATGATAACGATAGATAGTGATAATGAAATTGAAAGGAAAGGTAGGCCTTTGTTCTTGTAATAGTACAGTCAGTGACCTGCATAATGCAACCCCTCTTCCACCTTTCTTCTTTGTAAGAGGGGTCAGGTAATGCAGAGTACTGACCATACAAAAATAAATGAGTAGGTATAGATAATACAGCGTTGTTTTCTTAGGTTTTAATAACTTTTAAAGCTACGCTTTATATTGAGCTAATAGAATCGTTATTATTACAACCAAAGCTTATGTATACAGAAGAGTTAATAAAGCCTCGAGGGCACCTGAACCAATTTAAATGAAATAACATCATGATTGTACTTTTTGCTTATTATTTTGTACAAATTACATTTCAACTAACCGCAAAATAAAACTGATGATGCTCAGGCAGGTATTTTATTTGTATATAATTATGTTTGATATTGGTGTAGGTACTGTAGAGATGACCCTGATTACACTATATTTTAATTTGTACTTCCATTTTTCCGAAGCAAAAGAATTAGTCATTTTTATTGTAAACATTATGGAAAAAAAAAATATTCATTACTCTTTCTTTTATAATAATCATTAATTGTTATAGTACTTAATTAATTTAAATTTAAATTGATAATAACATTTGTACGCCTAATGGCAAAACATAGAGAACCTATGTAGATGTTGTAATATCTCACACACCGTGTAACTCTAACTATGTTTACAAATAAAAATTCTGATTATATGTAAGGAACGTAGCAAGTGGCGTTCCACACATTATCGTATCTAAATATATTTCATTGATATCGTCTATTACCATAAATGCATTAAGATGCAACCTTTACCCCATCAAGCTCATGTATATCTATTATTCTACTGCATATGTATTAGAGTATTATGAAAACCATTAGCATACCTGCAGTGCCCATCAAAATAGAATATGTGCTAAAGAAGCTCAGGTCCACGACGCTCATACTAAACTTGGTCAACGCATACAGGAAAAGGACGGATGCTTCACCTGAAAAAAATATATAATTTGGTGTTATTCCAGGATATATTTAATAAAGATATTCCGCATAGTATTAAGGTAATTGGAACAATTATGAAATTATTGTATGTTTGATGTAAACAAACTTGTTATTGAGTGGCATAATTTAAATCTTGAAATCACCAATAAACGAAATCCTCTTCAGTTTGCAACTTTTGGGTAAGGTAGAGAGCTATAGCTAGAACGGAACAATTTTCTGTAGAAAATTTAACAGCAATTAGTAGATCATTATTTTAATTTTACTATTAGATACTATGATAAACCGCGAAACTAGGCCATGGAGACCATTTTCATGGATCATTTATTCTGTATTTGGTACTTAGTGTGATAATATTATAGTTCAACGAATAAGAGCTAAAACTTGTTGTTATACATTGGAGCACTAAGAAATGTCAATAATGACTAATGTATCGTACGACTTATTTAAAAACAAACCTTACCGAAAACTGGTCCCATGATGACGATGTGTGCACAAATAACTAAAATGATTTGTGTCAACTGCTTCCCTCGTGACGTGAACACCAACGATATTGTATCCCAAACATTCCTGGGGTGGAAAAAGTCTAACACTTGCTGAACGATAGTCCCTTCTAATTTTACAGTCCTGACATTCTTGATTTTGAAGTAAGTGTAGATAAATGCAAGAATGTATAAAACCAGATTGATGCCAAATATTCCATAAAAACCAACAGCTTCTGTTAAAACTCCACTTATTGATGTACCGAATGGGACTCCTAACGTCACAATTATTCCAACTAATCCGATTCTAAACGTTCTTGATTCAACAGTTGTAAGATCGGCTATAAAACTGTACGAGCCCATCAATGCAATTGCATAACCACCTGTTAAAGCTGAAGGCAGTGCTTCTATTAACGCAGTGGACCACAAAGGCCATTCTAGAAAGAAATACGTTGTCAGGAGTAAACCACATGAAGATATTATTTCTCCTATAACAGGCATTAGCATCAAAGCTTTTCTGTTGCCAGTTTTGTCACTCCACGCTCCTACATTCAATATGACAATGGCTGGAATACTACTCTGCAAGGGACTCTGCCAAGCAGTCATATCTGCTACTAATTTAGTTGAATTTAGTTGGGCCTCCAAACTGATTGTGTCATTGTGACTGAATTCACCGTTCACTGCTTTATAACATATTTCTTCAGACATATTCAAATCAACGCGACATGCTTTTTCAATGTTGAGTTTTTGCACTGCCAATCCTGAAATGGCAATTGGCAAAACGTAGCACAACAGAAATGGTTCTACTGTGAAAAAGTTAAAAAACTTTCGGATTAGTAGACCACAAGTCACTGGTTGTTTTTCCCTTTTCTTCTCACTGTTTGGATTCGCTTCGAAATTGTCTTTATTAGTATTAGTAAGTTCTAGACCCTTTTCACTTTTTCCGTTCATATTGATTGTTGTTTCATGCCACTCACGTTGGATATTTTAAATGTTTTCGTCTAACGAGTGCGTTTGTTTGTGAATACATACACCGACTGGCAGCTCGAACGTAGGTCACGGAAACCATCATGGAAACTTGATTCTTATAATCACGGCTATAAGTATTTTGATTATTATACTCACACATTAAAGAAGACTCTACTCAATACGCCCTTGAACGGATCAAAGTTTAGTCACATTCTTAATATTTTAGATACCTGTTTACCTTCTTTAAACATCGCTGAATATTATAAACAAAAAAAAAAAGATAGCTTTATAATAGTAGGATAAACAGAGTTTAAGTTGCGGGTATCGCGGTACGGTTTTATAGCTCAGCGCACTTTGTATCATGTGCATCAACAGCAGAAACATTAGCATTTGGCAATTTTATAGGAATACAATCATTAATTTAATTTCCATGGAAACCAAATTGGCCTTTTTTTATTTTTGTACTTATGTGTAATTATGTGACGTAACAGTATTATTTAAAGAATCTGTAGGAATATTTTAAGTAGGTACTCGAGTTAGTGATAACACTGATAACTTAACTTTTTCTCTAATTATAAAAACGCCTCTTCCTATCAGTTTAATTCAATCAAAATGATAAAATTAAGTAGGTACCTACTCAAAATTAAATTGTTTTCAAATAATCTTATTAAACAATTGAACGATGATGAATTCTCTACAATGCATTATTTCATTGTCATTGACCTGCCATTGCTGCAACCGTGAATTGTTTGAAAATTTTATTCAACGTTGTATTGTTACTAAAAAACCAACCAAAACAGACCATGTATGAGACTCCAACTGAATGAAACAAAATTTAATTCTTGTTTATAACGCACACTATGCAGCTTAGCATCATGTAAGTTGTGGGATTACATCGCTGGAAAAAAATGCTTGGCTCAACTCTCTGGTCCTGCTCCACAAGAAACTCAAAACTCAAACTCAAAACATATTTGGAGCTGCTGAAGCTTCTTTGTTATATCTACTCGTATGTGCTCAAGACTGTAAAAACATCTTTGCATTGTTTAAAATTAACCTCTATTGTTTAATTGCATAGCACATATTTGAGCACTAAGTACCTACTATAAAGCTACCATTTACTGGGTACGTCTTTCATTTACTTGAATGTGCCCTGGCGCACAGTGGATCCATATTGAAAATTAGTGGACATGGGCAACAAAGTTCCAATATCGATTCGATATTTTTTTATGTGATTCTTCATGATATTCTAGACAACTTTTACTCTTGTGAAATTTCTTCTAAAGTTGATCGTTTGTCTGAAAAAAAATTAATTAGATTTTTTTGTATGGAGCGAATCACGTTTATTTTTTTTTCTTCAATTGTACGAATATGTTAGGTGTATGGCGTGAGTATATGATAGCTAGGGTCATTCTCTATCCACGAAAAAATATATCAGCGCCGGCCATCCGCGGCCGCGCGAGTAATCATTCGGTAAAAAAATAATATTTTCTATGAAATTTTTTGCCTTTTAAAATCAATTCAAAGTATATTTTCTGTCTCACTTGGCTGTTTTCACCTTTTTAGTTAAATATATAGTTTTAATAGCACATAGGTACTCACAACTAGTAATTCTGGCAGAAGTTTAGTTATTATTGCATGTTATCGGTGGCACCTGCATTGTGATTGATGACTCATTTGTTTGTGCGCTCGGCTAAATGCATAACAAACGAGTCACCGAAAAATAATTGTCTCTGATTGGTTGTTATTTTTTTAACTACCTGCACATTATCTACTGTTATCGGTAGCACCTGCATTTTGATTTATGACTCATTTGTTTGTGCGCTCGGCTAGAAGCGCATAACTAATGAGTCATCGAAAAATGGTCGTCTCTGATTGGCTGTTATTTTTTTTACTACCTGCACGTTATCTATTGTAAAATAAACATGTAATAAGTTTCTGGGTAGACTAATTTTATCAAATATACGTGAAATAGTTTGAATTTTTACGGGCAAGACGTTGATAATCATTATCTACATAATCAAGCGTATGTAAAGTATAGTATAGGTTATCGTACGTATGATCGAAAGGAAATTGTGAAATAATTGTAGCCCTGAAAAGGGCTGTTTGTCATATTGTCAGCCCTGATGGGCTTTTGTGGGAATAGTCCATAGCCGGATCACTTTATTTCTTATTCCAGAAGTGGGTCCGGCAAATTTTCGGACTCTGCTATGAGGCATTCTTCTTCCTCCATAATCTCACTGTCACAGGGAGGCTCGGTAGTCTGTAACAACTGAATTGCTTCAGGCAACAACTCACTATGAACCTGTTTCGTTATTTTAGGCCTTATGTAGGATATGTGAGGATCAGAGCTTATTAGAAGTCCATGGAGGATGTCTTCGTTTGTTGCTATTCTGTCCGTTTTCCGGGTGTGTCTCTCTCTGACGTTTCTGAAGTCCTTATTACGGGCTTCCGAAGCTTCTTCTGATAAGGTACCTAAAATAAATAAGTACATGCATTTTAATTTCAAAAAGCAATCGAGTCAAATTATACATCAAACTCTATTTATTTTTTACTTACGATTGGCAAAACACCAAAGTGGTTACAGATGTCTGCACCGTGCATTAGAAGTTTATGTACACTAACTGGCATGTAGTACCACGAATAGTGTTGCACGTATACATCAGCTGTTTCTCTACAGTATCTTCTAAATTTTTCACAGTCAATGTTTTTGCCTGATGATATGGCATGTAGAATAACGGAAAATCTGAAAATTAGATTTTCGTCAATTCCTGTTATTCTGGATGATGTTTTGTAATCTTGGAAAAAGCGCCTCGCAGTATTCCCGTCATTTGTAGTTCCAAAACCCTGAAATGGGGAAAAAAGACTGTAATATACGACACATAGAGATATAATACACAAAAAACATAAAAAGAACTAAATACATACCTGTTTGACTATATCAATCAGCATTCCAGTTTGCTCACGAAACTCTTGTTGCGTGGTATTTTTTTTTGCTTGTTTCAAAGCCTTATGTTCGCCTCGAGCTGTCCATCGTTGAAAATCCAGATTATAAGATATATGGAGAAGACATTCCATACACCGAATCTCCATATGCAGTGAAGAAATTCCTTGTTTGTAAATATCTTCACGAAGTGGTCTGGAAGTCAAAGCGTCTAAATTATTCATCTCGCTTGGTTTTGCCAAGCAAATGGGGCACGTTGCAAATGATGGTACTTCAGCAATAATATTGGCCACTTTTCCATCAATCATGGTCATATGCAATTCATGTGATACAATAATATTTCCACACTGTGTAGATATTCGTTCATCAATTTGTTTTTTCATCTCCGACTCTTCAGACTTTATAAAATCAGCTGTCTCCGAAGTGAATGTGAACTTCACTGGTCGACAGTACAGAGTTGAGCAAGGTGTGGGGTTCTCCCAAACTATATTTTCATTCCCAGATGATGAGCCAGACACTAGCCGAAGAGGGACGATGCTTATCATGACTACTGATGAATCGCCGAACTCTGTAGCTGTGTTTGACGTTTTCTGTTTATAGTTTCTCTGCGACGAAGAACCATCAAGCCCCCATTTCCAGGTCAACTTGAGTTCTTCATTTTGAGACCTATCAACAGAATTCACATCTAGTAAAATCCTCTCCACAGTGTGGTCCAATAGCGCTTGCAATTTAATTTGAGCTCCTTTTTCGGTAATCTCCATACACTCTTGTGGTGGATAACATCTTTTCTTGGCATTAACGAGCTTTGGATAAGATGGAAAGGCAGCACAGTTTTCTTCTTTCAGAAATTGTCGAAGTGCTAAGTGCTTCCATCTCGAGAGCGCAAGTGATGTATAAAGAGCTAAACACTTATCTTCAGAGACAGTACTTATGCTCTGCTTTTTGAATAGTCGCTCGTGTACTTCGGATAGCGTTTCTGGATTACTGGAAAGGTATTCGACCACTTTTGCCAGATTCGTTTTGCAGTTGTCTTTCAATTTTGTTAAGTACCAGTGCTGCAACTCTTCCTCGGAATTTTCTTCTACTATGGAAGTAGAACGTCTTTTTTTTTTGCTTATTACTTAAGTCTTCGAACGGTTTTCTGTGCTCCTTTTCTGTAGATGTTCCCGCTTCCGTAGTACATACTGCAAGATTAGGAACATGTTTACACATTATTACTTAAGTCTTCGAACGGTTTTCTGTGCTCCTTTTCTGTAGATGTTCCCGCTTCCGTAGTACATACTGCAAGATTAGGAACATGGTAATTCATATCCACTGGCTCAGATAAGGCTGCGTCCGAAAAGCCCAACTCACTTCTCAGGTCAACACTGTCACAAACAGGCCAGTTGATGTTTTTTTCCAACCACTTGCGATTATTTACACGATTCATAAAAGTTTTTTGATTTCTACTTGACTCTATCCACTTTTTATTTAGACTTACACAAAAAAGCCGACAGAACTCCTTGATTAGGTTTTTGTCTTCTTCAGAAACTGTGGTATTCAAAACAGAAAATATACTTTCATATAGAAACATATAATTTTTCAGATCACCACCACTTCTTAATTTCACAAAAAGATCTAGGTTGGTACAAAATCCAGCCATAGTTCTAAAGTAAATATAAAAATAAAAGTATTTCACTGTGTTCACAAATAAGCGACAAGAGCGAAACTAGAGGGACTTAATGAATGTCTTTGTATTTATAGTCAGTGTTAATTACTCAAGTAGTGAACATATTAACATGACTGAAAATTATTCAGCCAATCAGAGACGAGCATTTTTCGATGACTCATTAGTTATGCGCTTAGACGAGCGCACCAACAAATGAGTCATCAATCACAATGCAGGTGCCACCGATAACAATAGATAATGTGCAGGTAGTTAAAAAAATAACAGCCAATCAGAGACAATTATTTTTCGGTGACTCGTTTGTTATGCACTTAGCCGAGCGCACAAACAAATGAGTCATCAATCACAATGCAGGTGCCACCGATAACATGCAATAATAACTAAACTTCTGCCAGAATTACTAGTTGTGAGTACCTATGTGCTATTAAAACTATATATTTAACTAAAAAGGTGAAAACAGCCAAGTGAGACAGAAAATATGACTTTGAATTGATTTTAAAAAGCAAAAAATTTCATAGAAAATATTATTTTTTTACCCAATGATTACTCGCGCGGCCGCGGATAGCCGGCGCTGATATATTTTTTCGTGGATAGAAAATGACCCTAGCTATCATATACTCACGCCATACACCTAACATATTCGTACAATTGAAGAAAAAAAAATAAACGTGATTCGCTCCATACAAAAAAATCTAATTAATTTTTTTTCAGACAAACGATCAACTTTAGAAGAAATTTCACACGAGTAAAAGTTGTCTGGAATATCATGAAGAATCACATAAAAAAATATCGAATCGATATTGGAACTTTGTTGCCCATGTCCACTAATTTTCAATATGGATCCACTGTGTGGCGACTCGGCTGAGAACACTCAAATTTTTCGCTGGTGGTGGTGTGTTTTGGATCATTAAGTTCCCTTCAAAATAGTCAAGCTGAATGGTACTGATCTATACTTCATGTTCGTGAACGGGCGCCATCAGTAGGGACTGGTCATCTTTTAACTGCCACGGCTTATTTTAATTTCTGAATTATTCTTTTTGTTTGTATCTTTTTTATTACGGACGTTTTTAACGTGCACGTCTTTCTACATTGTTCTCACATGTATGATTTCAACATGTTTGATGTAACCAATATCTTTTTATATATTTCGATTTAAAAGAGTGTCCATGGAGTTTCTTGCCCGTTCTTCTCCATACGTGTCTACTACGCTATGAAATGGGCAACTAGCTTCATCTTATAGACTGACCGATCCTTTGACAATTCAAAAGTGCCCGAAACTGCTTAAATAAATGCTTTGAGTTTGCCTATAGTGTAATAAATCAATTAAGTATGAACCGCGCCTGTTGCAAGCGGATACAAATTCGCCGTGCGACCAATTGCTGCCAGTAATGCAACAGGCATTTCTTTAACCTTTATTTTCTTGATTCCGGTGGCATTACTAAACAGTTTTATGACAGTTCTAGTTCAAACATCATGTTATGTCCCATTGTCTGCCAGTCTAGCAGATTTATTACAGCTATTTGTTAACTATGAATGACTTTACTCCTCAAGGAAATAACCCTGATGACGGACTTGAATGGTGGGATGCCTATCGGAGCTATCTAAAGGAAATTTATTTATTTATTAAAACTTTATGCACAAGTAAAAAAAAAATACTGTACAAAGGCGGACTTAATGCCTGAGGCATTTTCTACCAGTCAACCTTAGGGTGATGCAGAGATATACCATGGCAGGTGCAACATACGGGATAGATAGCACGGAAATGACCTTTCAATACAAGGATAAATACTAATACCTACATAAATACATACATATTAACAAAATAAACCTTGGTCAGGAGAAATAACGATCGGAAGAGGAGAAAAGGAATCCAACAACTCAGCGCTGGGATGTTTCGGCCAACTTCTGACGGATATGTTCACGTGTTTTCACTTTAAAAGATAACCGACTGGTTGCTGTCCTGATATTCAGAGGGAGCGCATTCCAAAGAAAAACAGCCTGGACAAAGAAAGAAGAATGAATGAAGCCGGAACGGTGAGAAGGACATCGTAGAAGACGATTGTTGGATGAACGAAGATTTTTACTATGAGCAGTGCATAATTATTGAATTTGGGACGTCAGGTAAGAAGGAGTGGTGGGTTTGTCCAGAATAGAGAACAACGTAGACAGAGCCCTCAACTCTCTGCGCTGACGAATGGGTAACCATTTCAAAAGCAGTCGGTGCGCAGATACATGGTCATACTTACGAAGATTGAAAACGAATCGAATGCAGTTATTGAGAAGACGGTCAAGTTTATTGAGGAGATCTACATTCAGGTCATAGTAACACACATCCCCATAGTCAATTATAGGAAATATAAGGGCCTGTACAAGCATTGCTTTTATGTGTGATGGGAGAAGATTTTTCAACCGAAAGAGCGACCGCAACGTTCCGGTGACTTTCTGACTTACAGTCGTGACCTGCTTTCACCAGTCTAGACAAGTGTCGACATGCAAACCAAGATTTTTAACATCAGAGCTAAACGGGATGACCGGGTTGTCGAAGATTACAGATGGCACAGTTAAGCCGTTCAGCTTCTGCATGCTGTAGGAGCTCGCCACTATGATAGCCTGACACTTGGCGGGATTAACCGCCACCTCAAATCGATCAGACCAGTTTTTTACAACATTTAAATCATTTGTTTGTTGACAATCAGTAAGCTGTCTGTGTGCTGACGTAAATCTTTGGCAGTTGTTACACCACCCATAGTCAGAAGCCCGAAATTCAGACCAGTCTTTCCAATGCGTATCGAGTAGTCCTCCAGACCGAATTTCGGCCATGGCAGCCAATCTCAACGTAGACTCGCCATCGGCGCGGGAGATATTATATTGCATAAGTGTGTACGCAGACACAGATGCTCTGTCTCTTCCCTGACTCACATAGTGCGATGGGACGGCAATCTGACACGACCGGAGAGAGATCCGGCGCATGACCAACTTCTGGAAGGAACTTACTCACCCGACCTGGGAATCCAACCCAGGACCAGCAGTCGCTTGCGACCACGACTAGGACGGGGCAGTCAAAGGGGGGCTAGAGTACCGAGTAGTTGAGTATCGAGTTACCAAAATACTGGTAAACATTATTCGTATACATTTTACTCTTTATAACTTCAAATAATAACTGCTTTTCTGTTTGATTAAAAGGTTTACTTGGACATTCGAGACTTTTTATATGATAAGCCTGATCATGTACATACCAATTTGTTGCCGTGTAATATTTTTCATTTGTGTTTTTAGTATTCAACCAAAACTGAATGGTCTTGGTTGAATGTTATAAACATTTTCACGTTAAGGTGAAGTAAACAATGAATCAACTCTTTGTTTTCAATAAACCAATCTATTACATTCACCATTCATGAACCCATGGCTACCTATTTCCATCAAGTCATTGGGTCACTCGTATCGGGCAGAAGGTTGTGCCCGCTTTCTACTACGGCCTCCACTCAAGGATCCATATACCAAGCTGTAGGGCCCACAAATATCTACGTGACCAGCTCAGCAAAGCCAATTTAATTATTTCTGATATCACGTACCAAAAGTATGTGGTTTGCAATATCATGAGATTACATTTCAAGAACAACTTTACCATGATCTTAATACGTTTGGTATTTATTGCTTTTTTTTGCAGGTGGCAACATTCAGCGCCTACGTGAATGGCAGAATTGGTGCAGCAGTTCGATATTACGTTTATGACGAGTATTGCACCAACGAACCGCTTGTTGTCTTCAACATTTTTAGCTATATTGTATTATTGACTAAAATCCTCAAAATTAATAATAATAAAAATAAAAAACTAATAATTAATTCGCTAAAAATAAGAACAAAGGAAAATTTGCGCTAGTTTACCCAAAATTGAAACGTCAACACACATGAGCCATATCGCATTTAAAAGGTCTTGGCTTACTGATCATTCTTTACTCTGGCGCCGACCGTCAAAGTCCAGCCTTTAAAGGATAACAATAAAATATGGTCATAGTGGTGGGAGTTCAGCTGCACAATTACTGACACATGCGTGCTCTGATTGAATGATTTGTGCTTAAATGACAAGAATGACAAAATAAAATATTTTAATGATAAATAAAATGGTGACATATTAAAATGCAAAATTATATTATCTATTGAATTATGACATTTTTAAATACCAATGAATGTTAATATTTTTTTTGTCATAATTAAGAGTGTATGTGTGTAATAATTAATGTATATGCTCTATATGATTATCTGTGATGCTCCATTTATTTCATATCATCTAATATTTGTATACCAAATTAATGGTGAAACATGTTGAACTATTGTTTATCGTAACATCCTCAATACCATGTTTTTAACAAATAAAATTACTTTGACTTTGACTGGACAGGTCCACGCAATCTGTATGGTTTTTCCTCAAAGGACCATTTCAGACACCAATCTACATAGTCTTCACATGATCTGACCAAGATTATGTCTAGACTTTAAAAGAGCCTGTGACCTCTGAGTTTGTTTCAGCCGGGCGGCCTTTCTTCTCAGAGTAGTCACATAGGAAACGCCGAACTCATCTAGTTTTTAAAATATGATTGACGTGTAAAAGTGTTTGTACAAACCTAGTCACGGAAATAAAATCATATCATATAGCATATATTGTACATAATAGGCAATAAGTTTGATTTTATTAAAAATAAAATATCTAAAATCGAATACGTTATTTTACTTTGTTTCATGTTACTACTTAACATGACAACATCTTTGACTACACTTTGAATAAATTCCAGCCGGTCTATTCTGTAAAAATCTCACCATGAAAACGTAGGTGAAGTGAGCTTGCAGTGAGCTGTCATTCCACCTGATGCTAGCATGCTACTTAGGGTTGACACTATTGACAGCTCATTTCAAGCTTACTTCACCTAATTTTAATGTGAAGTGTGCAGTCCTTCTACTTGATGCTAGGGATTGACACTATTGACAGCTCACTTCAAGCTAACTTTACCTCATTTTTATGTGAAGTGAGCTGTCCTGCCACTTGATGCTAGGGATTGACACTATTGACAGCTCACTTCAAGCTAACTTTACCTCATTTTTATGTGAAGTGAGCTGTCCTGCCACTTGATGCTAGGGATTGACACTATTGACAGCTTACTTCAAGATCACTTCACCTATGTTTTGTGTGAAGTGAGATGTCATTCCACCTGATGCTAGGGATTGACACTATTGAGAGCTCACTTCTAGCTCAGCCGAGCTATTCTGTAACAAACTCACCGTGAAAACGTAGGTGAAGTGAGCTTGAAGTGAGCTGTCATTCCACCTGAAACTAGCATGATGCTTAGGATTGACACAACTGACAGCTCACTTCACCTAAGTTTTCATCGTGAGATTTTTACGGAATAGATCGGCTAATCACTCTGTTGAAACCGACAATGCGAATGTTCCTGGTGTCATGCAATAAATTTTAAATAGGTACAAAAACATACATAGTCTCTTAGAATCTATTATTATCAACCTGTCAAATCTTACTTGACACACTGGTATACCTAGCTGTTCGTTGCTCTCGTTGTTTTCTTTGAGTTTTCGATCTGTTTCACGAGCTGACCCTTGCTTGTTAACTGGACCTGATAAATAGCTTTTGGACTGACCCTGGCATTTTCTTTAGACTCTAATTATTTACTGTGAGTTGGTCGTTGACGGGAATATCGTTCGTAGTCAATGATGAGTGAAAAACGGTGTGTTTTGTGTCCACGATCTGTGCTTCGACAGAGTAGGTAATATTTTACAGGACATAGTCACAAAGTAGACCTGAGTTATCTAACTACATTTTACAAAGTGGACTACTACAAGTTTGTGCTTACCCATTTAGGTAATGCTGGTAATACTAATAAAACACCAACAGGTTGGTATATAATAATAATAATACATTTATTTATTCAGATAACTTTGATCCATACATGAGACATACAACTAGTACAGAATAGTAAGCAGGGACTTGGTCCGCTGCACTAACATCCATGTCAGGGGACAATCTTGCCTAGCAGCAATGGCACTCAAGATGCTGTGGCGACTTCCACGCAACCGGCTAATGAATGATGCGGTCTTTTTGCGCCATAAAGCTGCAGAGCAAACAAACATTGCTGATGCGCTACAGAAACGGGGAAGCCGTAACAGCGCCCTGAAAGCTTTATTAAATTGGACCCGCAGAGCATTGTACGCTAATAATGCCGTTGAACTACGACGCGATGTGCCAGAACCACACATGCAACACCCTGAGGATATGGCTGTGGAGCCTAACACCAGCAACAACATCTTGATGACCCACAAATTGCAGAACAGGAAGATATTGGCGAGCCAGCGCCTGAAAATGTTGCAGGTGGAACAAATTAGTTATTTATGCCAGATTACGTAAGACCGCCTAATTCTTCCAGGAGTTGCTTATTTAGGGAATGAAGAAATGAGCATCTCACAAGAATCCCAGTATCGGTAAGATTGTACTTAGTGTGTACGTACCATATATACCTGCCACACGAAGAACACCTGTCTTCGGCTAACCAACACTGACACAACTTAGGTAATTGATAATGAGAACGTGACACATTATTTTAACGCACGTTTAGTTTCCGACATGGTGTTTCAAATATGGTGTTAGAAGCCATAAAGAACAAAGCGAGATTCGATATTGATACCGCAACAGCCCTTATTGATACGGAGCTGTTTTGTGTGACTGATTTCACTCTTCAGCAATTTAATAATATAATAGAACAAACACAGTCACTAACAGAAATACACCGTCGCATCGCCCACGAACAGTCGGTACCAAGGTCTTACTTAACAAAACTTGGAACTGGGGAAACAAATGAAATACTATCAATTCTATTTGACATGTCTCGTCGAGGGTTAAAAGGAAAAATTAAAATTGTCCGAGAATGTCTCACGCAAAGCTTCGTTCCAATGCATCTAGGATTTGACCATTTGGCAAGGGAGAGTATTTTTCAAAGGAATCTTCTATTACCACGAGGCATTTTTGGAAATGACGAAACCACTAAAGCCGTAGGTACTTACTTTTTTTTATTTTTATAAATGGCATCTGTCAGGTCAACCTAGGAGGTTGTCGGCTGCTTAACCGGGCTTGCCTGTGATTGCCTTAATAAATTTAGGCCTCCAGCCAGGGTTTAAAATACTTATAAACTAGGCGACTTCACGCTAAGGGCACCCCCTGTGCGGTACGGACCTCGGCTTAGGAATGTCGCTGGGGGAGGGCAGCATGGGACAGGCTGGATCAGAATTATTACTAAGGGACGAATTTAAAACTACAGGCTCAGCGGCGTGGGCTGGCTCGAGCAAGGGACGTGGATTGGGGCGTCGCGGTGGGCCTCGGCGGCGGAAAAGGAAGGACGGCGGTCTGTTCCTGTGTTTTATGAGAGTATTGATGGCCTTTCTACTCTGGTGGAGAGTAGTGGCGTCGTCGGGGATAATTAAGGTATGCCTCGGGTGGCGAATCTTACTTAAGCGGGAGGGAATGTCCATACTCATTTGCGATGGAACATACATATTTAAAAAAAAAAGTACCAACTTTTTATTTCAGAGAAATTCATACAATCATGCCTAACTCTTCGGGGATAAATAGGCGTGATGATATGTTGTGTTTGTGCTGTAAGTAAGATGTTACTGGTGAAATTGGAATGTCAATTTTGAGTACTAGAAAAAGTTTGTTGTCCTATAAAATAGACCAAAATTATTATTATGTGCCCTAACCGGGCTTCATGTTGAAACTTACCTAATATTGTAACAGCTAAATGTGTACACACGGCTACACATCAAGGTATACATTTCCAGTTTACACTGACCTCACATTGTAAGGAAATCCTATACAAAGCCAGATCAGCTTATACTGGAAATGTATAGCTTGATGTGTAGCCGTGCGTACAAGAATGCAATAAACAGTTTTGAGTTCGAGTTTGAGCCGTACCTCTGTCTACCCCTTATGGAATACAGGCGTAATATTATGATTAAAAGTTCTAATACATATCCGTTCTGACTTTTCAGATATCTTTGATGTCTTCCGTTGTGGAGGAAAATACAAGCTAGTAGGTATACACCTCTAATAGGTAATACAGGTATACACTTATAATAGGTATACACCTATAATTAAATCTTAGAAGGTTTATTTGCACCTCTCCGTAAAATACTGGTGTGTAGGGAATCATTAAAGAGCTAACTTGCGAAAAGTCGGAGTTTCTTATACATCTCTGCCCATCCCTAAGAGGACTTCTGGCGTAGTGATACGTTATGTTGTGAGCGTGTTGTTGTTTAGTTTGTTTGTTGTTTATTTTATATTAGTTGCGTATCATTGTGTTTGATCTCGTTGATTTTGACGAAAAATACAATGCAGTACCTACATATTGTAGCGAAATAAAAAAGTTGTATGCGAGTTATATGGGACCACCCTTTTTTCTTTTTTTTTTGTGGTTGGGAAGTCATCAAATAACTTCTCCCGCTCTGGGCAGAGTGGGAGGGCGTGTCAGACTCTTACTGACTAAAACCCACCCGTGTTCCTTCAGTTGCCTGTTCAGTTGCCAGGGGCCACGGTATCCCTCTCGGATTTTCCGCAACCCTAGCAGGCATCGGTCCTAGCAGACCCCGTCATTGGTGCTGACATCTCTTTGAGGCGCGCGTGGAACACAACGCGCCGTCGACCCGGGCCTGGTCGTTTTCGAACGGCGAGCTGCCCATTGCTCGCCGTTCGCAAGCCCGCGCCTACGGTGGCCGGGAATCGGCCTGCGATTCCCGACGCCCAGGGCGTCTCCTGCGGCAGCTAGGGGCGTGAGGGCGCGCATTTTGCATCTCCCTCACGCGTTCCGCCTCCTCCTTCGCGAACATTACTGCTTCGCAGAAGGAGGTGACGGCTTCCCAAGCCCTCTCGCTCCGTACCATGGCCTGGACCAGGGCCGGACGCGAGAGATCGCCACCGCCAATCGCCTCCACGAGGACACGGCGGTGCTCCGCCCAAGCTGGGCAGACCTCCACCGTATGCTCCACCGTGTCCTCCGGGCGATCCACACAATGGTGACACTCGGGCCTTTCCTCCCGCCTTATCCGGAACAGGAACCTCCCGAAACAACCGTGTCCGGTGAGGACCTGCGTCAGGCGGAAGGTGAGGACGCCATGGCGCCTCTCTAGCCACTCCTCAAAGAGGGGACTTATCGCCGTAATTGTGGCGTGCCCATATGGGACCACCCTATAGTATAACCCTTTCAAACGAAAATATTTTTTCTAATCGGTTTTTAAATGAAGGAGTTCCGAGTCTTATACGGTAAGATTAGAATAATATTTCAATTTGAAACAGTGTATGTACAACAAATAATGAGTAATAACCAGAGATCGGAATTAGGTACTTACTTAGAGTTATTTATGTACTTGCATCGAAATGTTAATATTAATATGGATCTTCCCGGGATTTCTAATGGACAATCCCGTGTGGCCAACAATATTACAAATAAATAATAATAAAAACCTCAGAGATAGACAGACAAATGAAACAAAGATAATTAACATACAATTTTTGCGTATTGGAATTTTGCATCATCAGACATCCGATGTCGTTGATGTAAATTTGGCAATGTTGCGCGTGCAGTGGTTTAAATTGTGTAAAAGTAAATAGCTTTTTTAGTTAATAAATCATGGGATTTTTCTGCTCTTTAAAATTATTCTCGGGATTTGGGTTTAGTCCCATCTCGGCACCTTCCCATCTCGGCACCCATGAATTTAATTATCATGTTGAAAAATTCCCATCTCGGCACTTCGTCATTAGTCGTTGCTAAGTACACAGTCATCAATAAATGGATACACTGTATCAGTACATAGTGAGTAAATCAAATTGACTCAAAACTAAAAAATGTACTTACAAAGAAAAAAAAACAAAAAAAATTAATAACTGTTGATTTTTGTAATATGTTTTTACATACTTAATTGCTGTGAAGATTTTAAAACTATTATTCCTACGAACCGGGAATTTTTCATATATTTTAAGATTTGTCATGTTACTGCCAAGGCAGAGATAATGGTGCCTCTAAAAAGCGATTCACGGGCTTGTCTGTGAAAATGGCAATTTAAAAAGAAACAAAAATTATTTAATAAATAATAAAGTTGATTTACTTACTATACTGATACTGTGTTTACGTTTCTTTTTGTGTACCTTAAAATGATTCATGAGAGGGTGCCGAGATGGGAAATTTTCGTAGACAAGATAAATAAATTCATGGGTGCCGAGATGGGAAGGTGCCGAGATGGGAATTAACCGGGATTTGAGGCATATCTACTTTATTCTTTCGCTGTATGAAATCAGTGTAAGTATATAAATAACTCCGACCTCTGATAATAACAATAATTAAGAATTAGATCATGAATGACTGTAATTTACCTTTATTTGGTATGAATAACTATGGCCCTCCGCATAACTACACAAAATGAGTTGGTTGTTTGTCGTAAATGAATCATGGATTATTCAGAATTGTCAACAAGACAAGCCTCGTTAATTTATTTAATTATTGCGGTGGGTAACAAAATTATTAATAGCAATGAATCAATATTACAAAACCCTTAATCCAATACCTAATTTGAAAAAAACCTGTACTGGCGCCTTTTATAAAGAAATCCCAAATAAACAAACAAAACACAAAATTGCAATCTTTGTGTCCAATCCACCTTCTTACTAATCAGTTCTAAGATATTGTTATGAAAACATGCAGGACATTTTTAGCCTTTTACCTGCAAATCCATGTTCAATAAACATAACCTGCTATGTTTACAACTATCCCCATTGGCTTCGTCCCAATTGATCCCTAGTCCCAACTCGCCCGTGTATAGCTAGAAGGCGCAAAAGTACTGATGGTAGGAAAAGTGCTTGTATGGTTTGCATTTACTTTTATTCAGTCTTCACAAATCACAATTTTTACAATAATTAAAGCTCTGTTAAAAAAACACAGTCTGTATATAAAATAATTAAACTATCGTCTAAGGAATCACAGTTTTTACAAAGATTAACGCTTTCTGTTAATAAAATCACAGTCTATAAATAAAATAATTTAAATTATCGTAAAATGACTTGGTGTCAGTTGCACTGGCGTAGCATTGTAATTTTTCTTCATAATAAATAGATGAGGGAAAGAGAGACAGAGAGAGCTCTATGTAATTACCAAAACCCGCTTTAACAAAAGCATCAACGGATGCCACCGACTTTTGCCCACTGCGGTTATCGAATTTTATGACTCTTTTGTCTGGCTTAGGCTTACTGTAAAATTTCTAGGAATTAAATATTTAATTATTAATAACTACCTGCTTATTTTCACGGAATCCAAGTAGGTTATTGTGTTAAAAAATCTAAAGAAAAATATCAAGAGCAAAATGTAAGTATTTCTTTTCTACATCGTAGCGTAGCACTTTTCCGACAAACTGTACCCCTTGCAGCTAATAGTCATAATTATAAAAAAGCGGGCGAGTTGGGACTAGGGATGAGTATGGACGAAGCCTCCCAATTAGCCACCTTGAATTTTGTATCACACATGTAGGTATGGTGACTGTGTATTGCCAGACAGTATTCATGGAATTCGTAAACTATGGTCTGGGTTACGTCAAACAGTCGGCCCCAGTTGTCATTCCTAGATCTTTGACAATATTTACGGACAGTCAGAAGCCCGAAAGACCTGTTTTGTGAGTGAAAGGGGAAGGAGTATTAATAAAATAAAAGCACAACGCCCAAGACATTCACGTTGTTTCCACTATGTCTTAATGATGGGCACAGGCCTCCTCTCCGTGAGCCCCCTCACAGTGAACCGTTCTCGACGCGGGCCCAGTGCGGGTTGGTTAATGTCACAGAGTGTTGATGGCATTAGTTTAATTTGCTAAACATCCTTTGGCATACCGCTGTCGGGCATTCGCCTTACCAGTGCACACTGACTACGAGCATTTACTTAATTTGAATAGATGCCCAGATGCACTTTTGCTTAAAGCCTTTGTCACTGCCTGTTGGAGGCCCCAACAGAACGCCTGAATGCTGATCGAACTTTCATCTTGTAATCCTATTATGGATTCGTAAACCATAGTACTTTGATAATTTAAATCAGCCGAAATCTCATGTTTGGGGAAAAAATCTTAGGAAAATAATGACATTTCGACCTTGAAATGCATTATTTATATTTATTTATCGGAAACAAATACTGATTAGTAACAATAATGAACCAGATATAATTAATGTGCAATTCGTTTTTTTTTAAAGCGTAAGTAATTTTGAATAAACTTGATGGTTGTCACGATATAACCGTAAAACTTGGAACAATGATTGTTGATTACAGATTATATTGAGGAATAACGAAAAGGGGAAGCCAACATTCAAGTTCTCTTATTATCTGTGTGTGAAACATTGTGAATACTAATTGATGGCACGGTTGGCGCAGTGGTTAAGCGATTGACTGCTGCGCTGCGTGTCGTGGGTTCGATTCCCGCACGGAACAAAAATGTGTATGACCTGCAAGTAGTTGTTCCGGGTCTGGCTGTTTGTGTATGTGAGTTTAAATGTTTGTAATTGCACCCACGATACAGGAGAAATTCCTAGTGTGGAGCAAAATTGAAAAAAAAAGGGGTAGCCGTGGAGTTTCTTGCCGGTTCTTCTCCATAGGAAACGACCACGACATTAAAGTTCTCATAAAGTCTAAAAATTATCTTAGACTTATATCCTATGTTACCTATTCCATTGAAAATTAAGCGATCGGCGATGAATAAATTCAAATTTAAAATTGCCAACCTAAGAACCAGAAAAAAAAGAACCCACCTCCAATTGCAATGGCAATGGGCATTGACAGTTCATCAACATTCCTTCAAAGTCCTTCGGATTGTGATTGTGATGAAAGTGTGCTACGGAATTAGGGTGCTGCTCTTACAATTCACGCATGAGTGCATAATCTCAATTTATGATAACTTAAATACATTAGGTAATCATTTAGTTAGGCGAAAAGTAGCGACGGTTCCGCACTACTTTCAAGTTAAGCATCACCTAAACATGTTTAGGATCAAACTAAGTTAAAAGTTTCAACTTGTTCTCTCGTCCCTGAAACTTTTTCTTTCTAATCTTTTTGGTGTTTTTTCTATTTTATTATCAAACGTTTTTTTAAGTAGAAAATCTCCGTCACCTTCTGAAGGTGTAAATTAATCATTTAAATGTGCTATGATGATAAAACTAGTCTTATATGAATACTAGCTGCGCCCCGCGGTTTCACCCGCATAAGTCTTGATCCCATAAGAGTATCGAGATAAAAAGTATACCATGTTCTAAAATAGGTCATATTCTACCCATGTGCCAAATTTCATTCAAATCCGTTCAGCGGTTTTAGCGTGAAACTGTAACAAACAAACAAACATCAAATCTTTTCTCTGTAGAATAGGTATTATTTTATTATAATTATGTATATATACAGGGTTATTTGTAATATGACGGCCATCCATTAAGGGGATGTAGGGGAGTACATTTGCAACCAAATGACCCCTTAAGACCCTTATTATGATACTTTTTAAACGAGAGCACACAATTTTCATCATTTTGAGCAGGTTATTTGGCTTAAGTGGTTGATTTCGGAGAAAAGACTGGATATACTTGATCGACAGAACATTCCAAAAATATGTACAACTCCCCAGCTATCCAACGAGATACAATAAGATACCAGGGGGGCAATTCCCGTATTTTTAAGAACGTTCGCATTCTAATCTCACTCAGTCTCAATCTGTCAAAAATTACCTACATTTTTGACATTTGTTTGTCGCCAATTCCCGTAATTAAAAACGTTCAAATTCAAGTCGCGACCACCATACCAATGAGGCGGTCAGCTCAGTTATCAACCTTAAGCTAAATATTATGCTTTTTTTAAAACATAGTGCATAGTTAATTGCAAAACCATTTCCACCTGAAGCCTTGAGACAAAAATATTGTATCTGACTGTTCGTTCAATTATAAAATATGGTCATTGTCAAAGGCATCTAATTTGTTTGATAATACACACATTACGCCACTTTTGCCAGTCCTCTTGACCGACTTATGGGAAAAATTGGAACGCATATATTACGTGCCATTGGTACACTTTATGCCATTAAGAATTTTGATGACTGGTCATTGTTCACTTTGAGTACCTAATTGAAATAGATAAATCATTGATAAATTTTATTTATTTAACCATTTATGTACACACTTATATAAACAGACAAGAAGTAAAAAAACAGAAAAATAGGTACAAAGGTGATGCTTATTTCTAATGAAATCTCTTCCAGCATACCTGCGATAGGATAGCAGATTTACTGATGTTATTCATGTGAAATATCTTTTACGGCTTTACGTGCTGAAAATTTTGAATAAAAATAACCCTTATTGATAAAACTGACGCTCTATTAATAGAAGCTGACCTTGTCATTTTCATGTCAATAGATAAATCATTTGTACATTTTATTCATGTGAAATATCTTTTACGGCTTTTTAAGTCCTGAAAACTTTGAATAAAAATTACCCTTATTGATAAATCTGACGCTCTATTAATATAAGCTGACCTTGTTATTTTCATGTCAATAGATAAATCATTGATACATTTTATTCATGTGAAATATCATTTACGGCTTTTTAAGTCCTGAAAACTTTGAATAAAAATTACCCTTATTGATAAAACTGACGCTCTATTAATATAAGCTGACCTTGTTATTTTCATGTCAATAGATAAATCATTGATACATTTTATTCATGTGAAATATCATTTACGGCTTTTTAAGTCCTGAAAACTTTGAATAAAAATTACCCTTATTGATAAAACTGACGCTCTATCAATAGAAGCTGACCTTGCTATTTTCATTTCAATAGATAAATCATTTGTACATTTTATTCATGTGAAATATCTTTTACGGCTTTAAGTCCTGAAAACTTTGAATAAAAATTACCCTTATTGATAAAACTGACGCTCTATTAATAGAAGCTGACCTTGTTATTTTCATGTCAATAGATAAATCATTGATAAATTTTAATCATGTGAAATAATATCTTTTACGGCTTTAAGTCCTGAAAACTTTGAATAAAAATAACCCTTATTGATAAAACTGACGCTCTATTAATATAAGCTGACCTTGTTATTTTCATGTCAATAGATAAATCATTGATACATTTTATTCATGTGAAATATCATTTACGGCTTTTTAAGTCCTGAAAACTTTGAATAAAAATTACCCTTATTGATAAATCTGACGCTCTATTATAATAAGCTGACCTTGTTATTTTCATGTCAATAGATAAATCATTGATACATTTTATTCATGTGAAATATCATTTACGGCTTTTTAAGTCCTGAAAACTTTGGATAAAAATAACCCTTATTGATAAAACTGACGCTCTATTAATATAAGCTGACCTTGTTATTTTCATGTCAATAGATAAATCATTGATACATTTTATTCATGTGAAATATCATTTACGGCTTTTTAAGTCCTGAAAACTTTGGATAAAAATTACCCTTATTGATAAAACTGACGCTCTATTAATAGAAGCTGACCTTGTTATTTTCATGTCAAATGAAAGACTATAGCGCTGTATATTTTAATTTAAGCTTCGTTTTAAGAACACGTTGTTATCGTACATCTATATTTTTTTTCTGCGTTGCGTTTAATTTAATAATATTTATGAAGATGACTTAATAATATGAATGCTTGAATACTGCTCATTGGTCTTGCACGATCGCTGAGTGAGGGATAGAAGGTACCTACCTAAATATTTCAGTATTGATCATATTAATACGTATAAGGGTTCTAAACGGGGATAATGGACGTAGGCAAGAAGGCTGCCAGGTTCAAATGAGAGTTGGCGCGTCACAACAGCCGCATACACGATGACCGCTGGGCAAAAGTCACCTTCCAAGTGCCAAGTCCTCCAAGTGCCTGAAGAAGGACGGTGCCACCCACAGAACAGATTTTATCTGTTCTGTGGTGCCACCGAAGCCGGCCCAGACGGAGGTGGCGAGATGACCTGGACGGGTACCGCGAGGGTTGGTTCGGGGTGGCGTGGGAAACGTGTGCGTGGAAGAACTTGAAGGTGGTCTTTGTCCAGCAGTTGGACAGTAGGCTAAGTTAAAAAATATTTTTTTTTAATGGGGTCTGGGTTGGTTTTCAGTTTTTAGTCAAGGAAAATTTTAAATAAAAAATCAAGTCGCCTTAATAGGGGGGGGGGGGGGGGGAGAGTGGAGGGCTAGAGTCACCCTCCACTATTCCTCCCCGCCGGAGGTGCATCGTTCTTTTATATTAAATTTTTAAGTTTAAAATTGTTATTGAATCATTTCTTTGACAAATCGCCTTAAATGAGGAGGCGGGGAATGGATTTAAAAAAAATAACCACGAAGGGGGTGGCGGGGTCTTTGTTCGTAGACCCCGCCATCCCTTCGAACTTAACCTGTCTGAGTCGGGGTGTCCCAAGTCCCGAGCTCGCATCGCCTGCTCTTGCACCCAATAAAACACCAAAATGTTGAAAGGAGTAGCGAAGTCGTTGAAAATTGAAAGCAATCGGTGTCCAGAAAGGGAGTAAAATCGCCGAAAAACAGGAGGTAGATAATAACGATAGGGAGTACATTCACGTAAACTCGGAAGCAATGAAATGACGCGAAGGCGAGTACATCTGTCAATGTCAGTGTCAACACTGTCAACATAATGGATGGCGGCGTCACGATCCATTTTACGAATGTTGACAAGACAACGTAAGAATTTAATGAAAATTGAATTCCGTTTCAAGCATTATTAGTTAGTGATGTACCGATACCTTGAGAAAATAATATTAAATATTTCGATGCAGCTCCGGCAGCAAATAGTAGATTGTTATACAAGGAGCTAAAATGACCCATTATGTATACGAGGTAGTTTTACTCCCGAGCTTTAGCGAGGGAGTAAATAGAAACCGAGTTTTAATGGGTTTTAGCGCCGTGTGTTACACTCTACTTTTCACTACGATTGCGAGAAAATAAAACAATCCAATACAATATGAAATATGTAGTTTATATTATTAAAAACTAAATGTACAATTTGTACAATTCTGGATATTTAACGAGATGTTTTTTCCCGGTAACTTAATTTCATAAAGATTTCCCGCCAATGTATTTTTTTTTTGTTTTTCTTCTGCAGCCGCAACGCATTGCATGCATTCTACCAAAGAGATCGCCGATTTTAGTTCCATTTTCAAAAATAAAATGAAGTTCTTTTTTATGAAACAGTAATAAGTCGAGTCTATATTCATGATTATTCTACTTATGACTAAAGACTTTTTCGTTTTTGTAGGCTCATTGTCATTTGACACACAAAAATTAAAAAAAAAAACTTTTTCCTAGAGGAAGAATTGCTATTTTTTCTTCGCTGTGGTACGCCACAATGACGGTCTTTTTGAGCAAGAGGAGTGAAAAATGCATTTCATAAACATGCAAGTAACGCATGGCCCAAAATGGATCATTTTATTTTTAGTTCTTCAAGTCTTTATTGTCCTTCATTATTATTGTATTTGGAACACGCTGTAATACAAAATTAGTTTTAAAGACGTCACATTACCATAAATATGTCATGTAAATATAAACCAAAACATTTGTTTTCATGAATTCTTTACGGATGAACAGTTTCAGAATGTCAAGTTCAAATGCGATCACAGCAAGGTCAGATTTCAGTATTCAGTTTGAAACAGTTAAAGCTGTTTTTTTCTAGTATAACATGACTGTAGATATGACTTCTTGATACAAAAATGATTTGATTGTACATTTGTAAGTATGTTGGTAAATAGGCCGTAATGAACCCTCACTAAATAATTCGTCCGTCTCGCTTTATGTCTAAGCAGTAGGGCTGAAATTAGAAAATAATGAATAATAGCTAACTGTTGCTTATCTATTTCTAGTGATACAATTTACTATGACCCTTAATGTTCAGTTCGGAAAAACTTTAATTACGTTATAATAACCGCATCCCTCTCTAATGAACCGTTGTGGAATATTTCTTATTTTGTGAACTTATAAAGGAGTTACGGTGAAGATTCGATTGGCTTATTATGTTGCATAATGATCAATTACAATTATTAATCGAAGTTAGAAAACACACGAGTGAGCGCAGCGCGGCCACGTGATAACATAATAAAGTACAAATTAAACTGTACCAACGGCCAGCTGATAGGCAGTAACAAAACTAGAGTCGCTCGCAACAGCCGCCGCGCACATGCAATCAACCGCCGCACGCGCAGCTGAGCACTCGCCCCCGTTAAACGTTCAACGTGCTCCCTGTGATACAAAAAATAAATTAAAACATAACTTACTTTAATAATAATTAAACTTTTTTTCTTATTTACTAACGCAGTTTTCGATTTTACACAAAATTGTTTTCGTTTAAATTATGTTATAAAACAAATGAACAATAAAGTGGTAAACTGTTGTCAAAATGACGTTACGGGTCGAAGTGCCCGGGGATAAGATTGTGAGTGCGGAACCATGCAAGTGCAACATACAATACGGCACCGAGCTCAAAAAAACAGAAACGAGATTGAGCAAAAGACTGAAACAATTCCTGAAAGAGTCCTGGACTTTTAGATCGAAAGTTACAGTTGAACCTTTTGTTATTTGTTACTTGCTGCCGAGTGTACTCGTAGGCTTAGCTGTCCAGAATTTGTGCTTAGAGAAATCATGTCTAGTAAATCTACAATACGACGCGCGGACCTGCTCGCATATAATGCAGGGACGCACTCACAATTATACAGAACAAGAAAAAAATGTGCAGACAATGGTCGCTTCGATGACCGCGTGGAGTTTCCCGCTACAGACAGGTCTGCCAGGAATACTAACACTTTTCCTGGGAGCATGGAGCGATCGAACGGGAAACCGAAAAGCCTTTATGGTTCTACCAATTCTAGGAAAGCTTATATCTGCCATCGGTATTATATTGAGTACGGTATTCTTCCTTCAAGTTGGGGTGAATGAGACCGCGCTGATGGAGGGCCTGCCGCCGGCCCTGGCTGGTGGGCGCGTCGCCATGACCATGGCCGTCTACAGTTACATCACGGATATCACTAGTGAATCTGAACGGACTTTCCGTTTAGGGATTGTTACTGCAATAATGACTCTTAGCAGGCCCATAGGAATGGCGCTGAGTGGAATAATGATCCAACGTTTTGGTTATTACGGTGTTTCCTCTATAGCGTGTGTGTTCTATCTTGTCGGGTTTGTTTACATCGTCTTAAGACTTAAAGAGGAGACAAAAAAGACGAAAGAAGTCGAGAGCGATAAGACGCCAAGTATATTAACAGTGCTTTCGATAAAGGACTTAGTGGCGACTGTGAATGTGGCGTTCAAAGTGCGAGAAGGCTCGCGCAGAGCCCAAATAGTGCTAATCATGTTAGCGTACATGTTCATCGTTGGACCAGTATTAGGTAAACACTTTTAATTATTTTACACTATCTCTTCTCTAATGTATTTTGTGATAAGCTTAATGATCACTAAGTTCATTGCGCATGTCTATATGTAAGATTAATAAATTCACCCAGGTCACCTAGTAACAAGACCAATTCACAATCATAAAGGACAAAAAATCATTTCATCAATTTTCACCTTTCTTGTATAGGTCAATGTCTGTGTTCCGAATTGAATGCTCAAATATTATTATCGCAACATAAAATGAAATTCACCATATGTGCTCGGATCGCTTGATTTTATTGTGATTTTATTGCCGAATGCAAATTTTCTTTCTCCTTATATGGCAAATACCGATCCATAACTAAATAACCGACTAGAATAGCTGCTGGTACAGTCGTACGTTCAGTCAGGGTAGTTAATTCATTTCAGTTTAATGATTTTTTGTGGTGTATTGAACAATGGTTTTCAGTTGTATACGGTAATCATGTGTAGATCGCACCATTGCATAAATTGTGACGGTTAATCGATTGTTTCGAGGTAACTTCGGTTGTAACCAGTAGAATTCAGTTGAGAAAAGCATGGTTTCATTTAGCTGTTATTCGGCTGGTATCAAATGCTTGTTCTAAAGAATTTATTGGTTTTGATCTGCTATCAAGAATAATCGAAGGTTTTGATAATAATTTGTCTTTTGTGAAATGTGACAAGATAAAATATTTTAAGTTTTTTACCAACTAAAGATTACCAATTTATATCGTTTAAATCTTATACAGTCTAAAGCTATATATACTATTAAAAAAATCATCAAATCCGTTAAAACACAACTCAAACCACCACTGAAGGTTTGAAAGCAAAGGGCCATCAAGAAAGAATTGTAAGAAACCACCCCTGAAGTGGTCGAAACAGAACCGAGAGTTGGAATACAACCCTGTTTGGTTGGTTTTGTTTTGAAATCAATAGCAATAACTAATAACAATTATTTTTTTGTTTATTTATCTATTTATTCATTCAGTAGTTCACATACATGTTATACATTTAAGTCGGTGCCAACATAAACTCATTAGAGTTTTACCGTGCACCAAAATCACGATTACATAATTTAAACAACTTAAATAAGGTACCAACTTGGATAAAAAAAAAACAAATAAAATTAAAACGGTGGTGTAAGCGGAATAGTAACAGTTATCTATTACTAACGAGCGAACATCGGTAACCATTTGACCGTCCGTCCTTAAAACAATGGTGGTGGAAGAATGTTTTTCAATTGATACAAGTTGTTCCTAAAAGTATATAAAATCCAATTGTTTAAACACGCTGTGAATGTGTGTGTCACATGCTGACGCCACTCGTCTTGTTTGAAGCTCATTGTAACATTGCATATTTATTTTCTTAACATGCCTTAACCTCCTCATATGGCATGACCAAAATGATGTTTAGACTTCAAAATAGAATATGATCTCTGAGTTAGTTCCGGTATTTCTTCTTAGAGTATCGGATAGCATACAATTTATACTTTTAGGAACAACTTGTAGGTACCAATTTAAAAAAAAATTGGGAAATTTTCAATAATAATAATAATAATCAAACGTTTATTTATAAAAAGGGGTACATTTACTGTGAATATCTTAACAATTAAAATAGCGCACGGTTGCTAATTTGCCTGAACTAGGATGAACCTGTGCTTCAGGCTAAAAAGTGCATAAATACCTACTTAATAAAATAAATTAACAATGAGTACAACTTAAAACTAAATTAAAACTCAAATAATTAAAAGTAAAATAGCACGTTAGCATTAAATGTTTGTTTATATATTTTTGTTAGGTATTATTTTTATTTCACTATTTACGTGTGCTTTAAAACAGTTTAACTACAATTATTTATATTTTGTAAATATTGTTGCTTTAGTTTGTATTTTATGTTTTACTGAGTTATTTTGTCCATCAATTCTAAAGGTACATAGTTGATTAATAAGGTAAGGTAGTATATACTTTAATTTTCTTTTGCCGTGTAAATTCGTGTACCTACTTTGGAAGTAACAACTTAGCATTGATGACACCACGTGTCCTAATTTCATTATTATTTAGGTATGGTTTTGGTTTTCACTACATTTTCATTAAAAAAATATTCTATTAATAGTGCTTTAGTTTTTTCAATTAAAGGTATTATCTTACAAAATTAAAATAATTTATGGTAAGTAGTCATTTTTGTATTTCTTCTTAATGTGATTGATAGGTTTTTGTTTGGTAAAATAAATACAGGGTTAATCTTTTAATCAAACACCTTTGAATTAAACCGTTTCAATTTAAATTATACGAAAATTAACTTTATACTTTTCTCAAAGGCATCTGTTGTATGAGCAAAAACAACCTTCAGCAATTTTTCTGCGTTTACTTAGTTAGTTTGTTTTTGTTTGCTGTAACAACAACAATACTACTAACAATTATAACAACACAATACAAATAAATTGTTACACAATAAATACACAATTATAAATTGTTATTATTATTATTATAATAACAATTTATTTTTTCAAAAAAAAATTGTTAGTATGAATTTGCCGGAACTTAACTTTGTTCAGCCACTGCCGAAATTTTTTTATTTCTGCCGAAACCGAAAACTAAAACGACATTCGGTCGGACTCTAAAAGGTATAAAAATTAATTATACAATAATAAAAAACGGGTTGTGCGCAGATACAGAAATACTCGTACACATGAACATCACCTTCAATGAGGAACAAAATTCAATAACACATTTAATTTAGTTTTATGATTACCAAGTTAGGTTATTTATTTCGATTTAGCAAGTTTGAGTTTTAAGATATAAATTATTTCTTACAGTTAATTCATGAAGGGGTAGTAAAAGGTACAACCATTGTCTCACTGGTTATAATTATCAACAATCAACATTAATAAAATAAAAATTTGTTATTTTTGGTCGCGTTAGAATAATATCGATGTAAGCCTAGATGACAAAATTCGTATTTATTTTTAGAGAAACTGGTATTAAAACCAAATGAGAAGCTTTACATTATTCATTAAACCATGTAAAAAAGAGATGAGATTATTCAAAAAATATATATTTTAGTACAACAAGTTTTAAAACCGTTTTTATTTAGCAGACGTTTTGTATCTATAATCAAATTATTAAGATTATATTCCCATATAAATGGTGAGGTAAGTAGGTATTTATTATAATTATGGCAACACAAAAATACCTACCTACGGAACTGGAATATCTGACTATGCCTTTTTTTATTTTTCCACATTGCACGCCTCATAACGCGAAGCGGTTGAAGTAGTACTTTACTCTCGACTCGTCAAGGTCAAGCAATTTTGTGTGTGATCTTCAAAAGCCTCTATCACAACTATGTTGCACTTATACAATAATATGAGTAGATGTACATCGAGAAAACACTTAAGTTAAACCATCTTATACTTTCTAAAAATCCTTTAATGTTGCTACTTTGAAAATAAATTTTTCGAATAAAATTTTACGTAGAACTGGTACCGTATTTTATGTCAGTAGCCCAGTAGACGTAGTTTTTTTTTAAATGAATTTTAATTAGTACTCACTATGATACACACGTACAAAAATATGAGAACTTTTCTTGCGCGCATGATTTATTTTTTATATTACAAACCAATTACATGATTCATTATTGTATTAAAATAAATGAGCGTTATAAGGCGTGCACTTTAGGATTTTCCAAACTTTTTAGAGTTTTTATCCATGTTGTTGTAGCGCGCAACTTGTTTGATTGACTTTCACCCCTCCAGCATTTAATCCCCTAGGGGTGAAAGGTGACGGGTAAATAATTATATTCAATAATAATAATAATAAAAACTGGTTTAAGTCGATGCCACACTTTAAAAACATCCGCTTGATAAAATCTTCCAACTGAGATCCATTTTAAATCTGGTTAGCTGTATTGTTTTTAATTTCCAAGATAATATTATTTATATGATTTAAAAGCTAACCGTCTAAAATAATAATACCGAATAACATTTACAAGTATATAAAAAAGGGAGGGAAAGTCATAGGGCTTCAAAAATTTGGTCCGCATCGCCGTCAACGGGAAAAGTGCCCAAAAGGCTGGCAAATGTTGCCAGCCTTTTGGCCACGTTGTATGGCAATGTTGATTCTTTGTTTAGCTTAGCTGACTATTTTCCATTCAGGTTATTTGTAGGCTATATTCTCAAGCATGATTCAGTCTGTCCTTGTATGGGTATATTTATAGGTCTTTAAATTATATAAAGCGTTTTAATTACATTTAAGAGCGTTTATACCTTATGAGTGGCAACGTCGCAATTTAGTGTCATATTTCGTGGTTTTAAATTTTTATCATTTAATCGGAGCTATATTTTAAAAATCTGTTTAATTAACTTTTTAGAATAACGTGAAAGTGTTTAAAAAGTAAGTAACCGTAATGCTTACAGTTATTTAACAATGAAAATAACGCTCTGCAAGTTTCCAATGTATTATTTGCATATAAATAGAACTGTAAACGCAACGACTTTACATTTAAGTATAAAGGAAAAAATCGTGAGTAAACGTTATAATTAGCGCATAACACACGTGCTTAGGTCTTAGATCGCTTGTCACATACCTAGTCTTATTGGTGAGATATACTATATCTGTCACGTTTGATAAACGGGGGCTCGTGGCTAAGTAATAACGGCCACACGGGTCGATCGGAGGCTAAGCTACACTTGCCGCGGTCGATACAAGGATGGGTGACCGCCCATTATGTCATATCAAGACTTCGGCCTGCCTCGGAACGTTGGTCCCGGCTGTCATTCGAATATCTTTGATAGTTGTTACGGATAGTCAGACGCCCAAAAGTTAGGCAACCAGTCTTATTATCAAGAGGTGTCGTATTAACCGGTAACTGGGTTATGGAGGTTTCTTTTTCTCCTTTTTTATTAATGTTTTAAGTTAAAGATAGAAATAGTAAATTAGAAAACAAATTTAAAAGACATATTTTTGTATTTACTTCGCTCGAAAATAAAATAACGATTATACTTAAATGTTATCAGAAAATTTGCAAGTTCAGGGTCATTATGTAGACTTTTTATTGTTAAAATATTTAAGATTTATTATACCACAATGAGCGGCTCCTGACAACTATAAATGTGGAAATAGATCGGATTTCTCAGTAGACAATAAAAATAGCGAGTACTTATAGGACTAATAACGGTGAGACTTAAAAATATTTTTAAGTATTCTGTAATCATTGTGATTTTTTTAATTTTAATGAAGTGTTAGGAATAATGGAAAGTTTGAGTACCAATTTGGATTTGCTTGTTATTCTGAATAGAATACTACTTTGTTCTTTGTTCTTTGCGATAGTGACTCATCTAGGTGCCTTTCTGGCGAAGACAGTGTTATCGACGATTTACACGAGCTGCTGAACATAGATTAAAGATTTTAGACCAAAAAAAATGAGAATTGGCTTCAAAGCAAATGTTGATAGGCCGAGCTGAGTACAAACCAATTTTCAAAGGATCAAGAGACGAGAGACCTATAAATTGAATTTACCCTTCGTCATCATCATCGGTGGGAACAATGACAAAAAGATCTTGAAAACCCTTCGAATATCTAGGAAACAAGCAAAACAAAAGAAGATCTGAGGAGCAAAAAGTGTAGATGCAAATCAGTTGACGCATTCAGCTGCAGTACTTTTAAAATAATGTGGTCGCGAGGACATTACTGCCGTCATTGAACATATGCTAAAAAAAACCCTAAGCAGCTACAAAAATTAAAGAATTGATCAAGAAACCGGTTCATCGTAATATATTTAATCCAGAAAAAGCTATAAGGTTACTTCTGTCCTTAAAGCTGACTAAATGGCAATACATAACTTTAAGGGAAACAGCCACTCGAGAAGGTGCTAAAGATATTTACCTCTCTTACTACAAGCTGCAGCAGGCCAAATTGCAATGTTATCCACCGAAACAATAAATGATGGTGTCTGATTCATTAGCAAAGATTGCTCTACAAGCATTACTGGGTATCATCAGTAAAGAGGACAATTGACAAATTTACGTAAAATGTACAAGACAAGCAGTTAACACTAATATGAAAGTGGAGTTTCGATGGTGCATCTAACCCACAGAACAGATAAAATCTAACCAAAGTCGGTACAAGAAGAAAATGGACAGCGAGCAAGATGACTCAAGCATATTTATGACCTCTCTTGTACCGCTAAAACTGACTGATGGAGATGAAACAAATTAAATGTCCTTTCTTTGGTATTGTTCGTCGAATCGTTGAGCTCCTTGAGTCTAAGTTGAGCTGCACGATTACTGACAATTGCGTGCACTGACTGGACAGGTCCACTCAATCTGTGTGGTTCTTTCCTCAAAAGACCATTGCAGACACCGATCTACGAGTACATAGCTTTCACATGACCTGACCAAGATTTTGTCTGGACTTTAAAAGAGACTGTGACCTCTGAGTTTGTTTCGGCCTTTCTTCTCAGAGTAGTCAGATAGGAAACGCCGACCCCATCTAGTTTAAAAAAAATATGATTGACGTGTAAAAGTGTTTGTTCAAACCTACTTACAGAAATAAAATCATTTATCATTTAAACTCTATGAGATAATCCTAAACCCTGCTCAACACTATATTGTCGTCCACTGGAATTTAGTTTAGTGAAGGAAAGGGAATCTTTAGTCATCGAAAAAAAAGCGAGCATGGATAGCGAAAATCTCTTATCCCCACTGAGTGCAATAAAAATATAGTGAGTCATAAACTGATGATGACGATGATCGATGGCAAAATCTGTATATATATCTTTCGGGAGCCAAGTCAAACGCTGCGTGCTACCTGTGCTCAGCTAAATTGACCGACATGAACAACATAAGTTCAGTTGCTTTAAAAACTGTTTCTTCTGATGCATTCGATTTTGGATTGTCATCGTTACATGCTCGAATTAATTCTATGGAATGCCTTCTCCATATAGCATACAGACTTGACGTTAAGAAGTAAGCTGCGAGAGGAAACGAGCACAAAGTGCTGTTAGAAACCAGGAAAAATCATATCTAGGACAGGTTTACAAGCGAGCTAAATCTTCTAGTTGATATTGTGAAACAAGGATCAGGAACTACTAATGACGGAAATACATAAAGGAGATTTTTTGAGTTTCCCGACAAAACAGCTGCTATCACTGGACTAGGCGAAGAATTGGTTCGCAGATTTGCAGTGATTTTGCAGGCAATAAATTCAGGAAAAGTTATTAATATAATCATATTCATAGATTATTCTTTAAAAATAGCCGAAAAGAACGTACAGTTGTACAGTTTATACTATATGTCATCCACTGTACATAAGCTGCTTATCCATGGCGTAGATAGTATTGTTCGTAACGCTATTGTGCCAATTGGAAAATTCTCGGAAGAAGTTTCAGAGGCCTGCAACAAAGATTTTCGGAGGTTTCGGCAACATCATTCGCAAAAAAAGAGCAGGCAAGCTAGTAAAGAGTATATTCTCAAAATGCCAATTATTTCTTCGGATCCCTTTATTAATGCAATGAGACCTAAGTTGGATGCAAAAACACGATGCGCATTGTTCGCTGAAACTTTAGAGATAATGAACCGTACCTATTTCTTTTTTGTTTTTTTTTTATGTATGGCATTTCGTACTTGGCCTTGAGAGGCCGTGACTACTTAACCGGTCTTTTCTGTAGTGCCTTTGAACGAACTCAAAGCTTCCAAGCCAGGGGTTGAACTGTCAAGTAGATAACGTTGAATTTATAGATGTGTCCAACATAGAAACTGATTCAGAATTGGAATCCGAAGAAAGGGATAATATGGAAAATTAGATAAGTTCGGATTTATTTTTATTGTAGTTTTGTCACCTCTGTTCATATGTAGGTATTTAAGATTAATTAATTATTTTATTTGACAGAATTTCGATTTTAACAATGAAAAGTCTACACAATGACCCTGAACTTTCTGATAACATTTATAATCGTTATTTTATTTTATTTTAAAGACAATATTTATTGTGCATTTGCTAAACCACATTTTTGAGTTTTCGAGCGGAATAAAAATAAAAATATCTCTGGTTCTGAAGGGTTCTGTAGTTGGGATGAATGTATCCCAAGACAAACATAACTATGTAGTTGAAAAAAAATCTCCCATACATCGATATTCGTCACGGTTAATTCTCCAACTGCAAATATAGGTTTATAATCATAAAAGAATATATATATCATTATAGTATTAGGCCAATGGCAAGTACCCTATAGGTTTTGATTTATTTGGGAGTGTCAAAATATGCCGCATAAATGGCCGTATTTTTTATGTCGCTTTGACTTAAAAGCTTCATTTTTTAGAGCTTCGAGGGACTGTGGACTGTATTATTTTGATAGCAATTTCAACTTGATACCTCCACGCGTTCCTGAGAATACGGGTATTGACAGACTGACAGACAGATAGAAGGACGGACGGACAGACAACGGAGTGATCCTATAAGGGTTCCGTTTTTTTTCCTTTTGTGTACGGAACCCTAAAAATAACGCAATAATACAACATGTCAACATTGATGGTTTGCATTGCATTGTTTAAAATCAATATCTAGTGTGGTGAAAAGTCGTTATTATTTAATATATTAAGGCTATCGTTACAAAAGAATACAAGTAAGTATAGGTCTCATAAGTTACATCAAGTATGGTAGTTTCTGGTTTTTTTTATTTTCAAGTAAGTACCTATGGAGTTATTTATTCGTATAGGTATTGCTTTAGGTATTATTCTTCGTGTCATATTGAGATAACAATAACGACATTTTTGGCCACCGAATCAAAAGCTGTTGCAGTATTTCTTACAAAATTCTGTATTCTATGTTGTCATTGCATTGCACACAATGCTGCTCAAATCGTACACCTTGAATAATGAGTAATTTTTGTAACATTCCTATTTTCTTTTAATTTATTTAGTGTCATATTTTGATAAAATATTCAACTTAAACAGTGATACATTATTATAGGCCGCATCTGTAGATTTAATGTATTCAATCAAAAGTGATCGATAGGCACTTTAGAATAAATGTTGTCATTAAAATCCAAAATGATATAAAGAGTGTAAAAGGTATCCCCAAAATTATGGTAATAATGGGTAGGGGAAATAATTGAAAAAGTACCTACTGTAAATACCTCGAAGCGCATGTTTAACATCTGTCAATGCTAACTCAGTCCGACGCCTAGTTGATTGAAAAAAGGCTTTAGAAGACATAGGAACATAAGTGTCGGTTTTTTTGCTTGATATGGCCAATATCATGCTTATACAAAGTGGCGCGTGCCTTATCACATTAAATTATACCACGTATACTCATGGTATACTTATATGATATACAAAATTTGAATGAAATCCATTCACAAAAAAAAAAAATCTGCTTTGCACATTTAGTTACACGTAGCTCGACAAAATGTATGGAACAGCAGATTTTTTTAGTGAATGGATTTCATTTTTGGAATTGAATTGGAAGAAAAAAAATGGGTGATTTACTCTCGTTAATATTAATTTGCTATCTGCACATTATGCACAGTCTACCAAAAATATTCATACGAATGATAATAAAATAATATTAAAGCACAATTTAATAATTTAAATGACAAAACTAGGCAAAGACTTTACAGTTTCTAAATTATAGTTATCTAATATTTTTTACCACATAACATGCATTGTCAAAGTAACATTAATGTAAATTTCCATGTCTAATGCTGTCACTAACAATGGTATTCTATTTCAAGTTTTGGCAATTTGGTGAACTCACAAAAAGTAAGCGAAATGGAGCTTGAAAAAATTGTGAATATACAAGCCGTGGGGCCCGATGGGGTTTCCCACCGGCAAAAATTACGAACTTTCATTCCCCTTTAGGGGGTGAATATTTTTAGGAGGAGGCGGAACGCGTGAGGGAGAGGCAAAATTTGCGCCCTCACGCCCCCAGCCGCCGCAGGAGACGCCCTGGGCGTCGGGAATCGCAGGCCGATTCCCGGCCACCGTAGGCGCGGGCTTGCGAACGGCTCGCAATAGGCAGCTCGCCGTTCGATAAGGACCAGGCCCGGGTCGACGGCGCGTTGTGTTCCACGCGCGCCTCAAAGAGATGTCAGCACCAATGACGGGGTTTGCTAGGACCGATGCCTGCTAGGGTTGCGGAAAAGTCCAAGAGGGTTACCGTGGCCCCTGGCACAGGCAACTGAAGGAACACGGGTGGGTTTTAGTCAGTAAGAGTCTGACACGCCCTCCTGCTCTGCCCAGAGCGGGAGAAGTTATTTGATGATTTCCCACCCACAAAAAAAAAAGAAAAAAAAAAAAAATTAAAAAAAAAGGGGGTGAATATTTGAAAATCCTATGTTAGTGCTCACTTTCGCTATATGAGGAACTCTTGTACCAAATTTCATGATCCTAGAGTCAGCAGTTGAGGCTGTGAGTTGTCTGTCAATGAATTTAAGATTTATTAAGTAACATTTTCCTCCACCAATGTCAGCAATGTCCAAAATAAACTTAGAAAGTATACAAGGTTATTTGTGATACGTCGGCAATCCATTAACGGGATGTAGGTAATTTGCAACCAAATTACCCCTATGCAAATGTCAACCATTTTCCAGTAATTTGATATTTCATATTGGTTTGAAGATATCTGGTATCTTATTGTGTCTCGTTGGATAGCTGAGAAGTTTTACATATTTATGGAATAATCTGTCGATAAAGTATATCTATGTTTTTTGCAGAAATCAACCATTTTAGTCAAATAACCTGCTCAAAACGAAGAATTGTGTGCTCTGATTTAAAAAATATTAAAGATAATTGTTATTTTAAGATTGATTATTAATTATTAGTATTGAAGTAGAAGAATAAAAAATAATTTAAAAAAACATGTTTTTTCTATAATTACATTTTCAAACATATTATTTAAACCGCAAAAAAAATATAAAGTGCCAAATTACTCGGAAATTCGCACTCGGTTGACATTTGCATAGGGGTCATAAGGGGTCATTTGGTTGCAAATGACCTCCCTTATATCCCCTTTATGGATATTGCCAACATATTACCAATAACCTTGTACCTATATGAATTCAAAAAGTCACATTGGTACTTGCCCGGATTTGAACCCACAACCTTGGGACCTTGTGAAAATGTAAATAAAATAATGTAAAGGTTTCGGGTAAGCGCTTTTGAACGACGTAAGAACTTTCTGAATTTGTGTAACTTGATTGATAATATGATTAAATAGGCAGGTTTTATACATAACTAACCTAATAAACCCTAATCTCTTCAAAGTGAGAGTGAACTGGCTTTTTCTGGGTAAGCTCACTCCATCATCGACTGTCTCTGTCACCACTGACCTAGACTAGGGTCAAGAGCAAACTCATGTTAAATAAAATAAAATAATAACCTATAGAGACGTACCTGTATATCTAGTTATTAACAAATTTGAAGGCTTATTTGAAATGTCTCTTCTTCGTTTATACATAGTACCTATAAACTAGGATGTTTTGAAAATGATATGTAAGGATCGTAACGTGTGGCGTTCTGTATTTCTGCCTACCCCCGTGGGAAGAAGGCGTGAGTTTATATTTTATATTTCATAGAAGACAAGAATTTAGATTTCCGTATTATCTGCTTCATTTATTAAAGGTGAAACACAAACAAGCCATATTTCTCTGCAAGCAGATTCTCATTTCTAACTTTTTCCTGTATTCCTGCCATCTCTCGTCGGTACCTATTGCTTGAATCGTACGCCTATAGCATGACAATGACCGGCGCATACCTTCCTTACTAATTGTTTGTACAGCTGACATTTGCTGAGTTCCAGAAACTAAATTTTGCACTCTGAAATCAAGGCCAATTCAGTTCAGACTGGCAAATATTTCTTTGAATATATTCAGGTATCGATGATTCTTTGAAACATCACCTTTTTCCGATTTAGTTTATTTAACCTAAGGATCCTCTATCTCTCTGATTTCTTTTTCATTTTAAGGATGGGAAAATGTGTGGGTACCTAATTAATGTTATTTTTTGTTGCAACATTCTATTTTGGCAAATATATTTATAAAAACGATCAAGAATAATTCAAACTGTTATAGTACATTCCCAAAAAAAAGATGAACCGACGACCTTAAGAAAGTGGCTGGGACAGAGTGGATACGGAAGGCGGAGGACAGGGTGTTGTGGCGCAGCCTAGGAGAGGCTTATGTCCAGCAGCGGACTGCGATAGGCTGAGTTGATTGATCTAAAGTAAAATAAATAAGAAACTACAGAAACACGATTTTTCGACACGTCTTGGGAAACCAAGTCAGTTAATTAAAGCTAACTTACCAAAACTCATTAATTACAAGTTATAAAGAAATAAAGTTCAAGACTGCAGAAAGGTAAAGTTTGTGCGAGATTAACCATAAGACTTTAGTTCATACACCTATTATCACAGTTCTGAACGACTTTACTAATTTGTTCGATTGCTATTTAATATTATTAACTTTTATGTTACGTCTGTAATCACTTTTAGTTATGATTAAATGATTAATCGATGAAGTTCTGATGCGATCTTAAGATAATATTGGCTTTGGCCAAATATTTATATAAGTAGACTTCTCCGTGCATGCAGAGCGGAGAAGTGAAGTGTAATTTTAATATGACCTCTATATTGTACATAAGTACTATATACTCTAGGTATATGTGTATATTTATATTTAAATAAATATATATACCAATTTTTTTTCTGAATTGCATCTACCACTATTTTGGTAATTCTCAATGGTACCGGCAGGTATTAGAAGACTAATTGGTGGTGGTGTCTAATTAGATAAATTAAGACATGTTTTATTTATTTATTTATTTTATTATTTATGTACACACAATAAAATACATGAGATAAGACATAATTATAAATTGAGTACAAAGGTACTGCTTATTTCTTAAGAAATTTCTTCCAGCAGACCTGCGAAAGGAGAAGTAAAAAAGAAACGTAGACAATAGTGCGTGAGAACAAGAAGAGAAAAATATGAATGTGTGAAGTCTAAAGCTAAAATATTAAATATACCTAAATAAAAATAATTAACATGTATACTTAAATAAATACATAATGCTAAAATATATAAGCATATATATATTTATATATATATAAATACTCACAGTATAGAGGAAAGGTAATGCTCTTTTAATCGAAATTTAAATAGAGAAATAGTATTTAAATCACGAATGCTAGGCGGGAGTGCATTCCACAGTCTTACAGCATGGACAGAGAAGGAATAAGAATAGTAGCTGGTTTTGTGAGGCTGAGATTTAAGGAGGGATCTCTGGTGTGATCTACATGGTGCCGCGCTAGAGCGAGCGTAAGAAAAACGCTCACGCAGGTAGGAAGGATAAGACGGGTTGTGTAAGATGTTGAAGAGGAGACATAAAATCCGAGTGTTCCTGCGAAGGCGGATTGGGAGCCACTTGAGTTCCTTGTTTTACTTAACTCCAGGTGCTATTTTTGTTTAAAACCGTATATTATGTCGGCCTAAATACGTATATTTTGTTAATGTACACGCTTTTAATAATAGTCAGGGGCATTTTCATGTATTATCTATTTATATTTCAAGGTAACCTACTATGTTAATACTATATAAATAGTTCAATTTAATTTCTTAAAAATGCATATATATGTATCTAAAGATAGCGGCTAAACATACCCGTACTTTCAAAAAATTGCTTTTTATCTAGTCGCACTAAAAATAAAGAAATAGCCGTTTGTAGGAGATGCCTGAATTGCACCGTCTTCATTAGATTTTCATTTCGTAAAACGTTTAGAAGTGAAAACTTCTGTAGGCGCATTGAGCAATTATTGGTAGGGGGAAATCTTATAAGTTCGCGTCACCTATGCATAGTTTTAAGTGACTACTTCTGTCAGCAGTCCCCATGACTGCTAGGTAATGTTTTTTTATAGTCCAGTGCACTTTGGAGTGCATTCTTGTCTCTGTAGACTGTGGTGTATGAAGATTCGTTTATTTGGGGATGAGATTCGTTCTAATTCTACGTATTTGTGAAGCTACATGAAGATACACTCTCAGATAAGTTAAAAGCTCCAGTCGTTTGGTTGTGACTAAGCAGAATATACCTACCCTTTGTGTTCACAGGCTGATCTTTGAGATAGAATTTCAAAACTAAAATTAGAGTTGCGAAATATTTATTCGGCAATCAAATTAATAATTGCCAAAATGGTAAGTAATGGTTCTGATTCAGCAAGAGACTTAAATCACACTTAAAATTATTTTTAACATCTTGTTTAGCCTAACCACTGGTCCACTAAAATATGTGTGGTTATATCCTTAAAATACCATTTCAAAGACTAACCTAACCTACATGGTCCTCACACGATCTGACCAAGGTTATGTCTGGACTTTATAAAAAGGACTGTGACCTCTATATTTGCGTCTGCCTTTCTTCTCAGAGTAGTCAGATAGGAAACGCCACCTCATATAGTTTTTAAAATATTATTGACGTGTAAAAGTAATTTATTATCATTTATCACTAACCAGTTTTGATTAGTGCACCAATGCTGACAAGGACTACATCTTGCATAGCATTTAAAGAGAAAACTGTCTGAGAATGTGTAAAATGCAGGCTAGGTTGAATACGGTTTTGAGTATTTTATAATATGGCCTACGCAAATGTCCTGCAGATCTTGTAGCGTCGTGTGACGGGTCGTTGAGCTCCCTAAAATAGGGTTGAGCTACACGATTACTGATGCATGCAAGCCGTCTGTTGGGTGCCCATCCAGACATAGGTCCGCATAATTAGACTCACATATAATCTTTGGACTTTAAAAGAGACCATTACCTCTGAGTTTCGGCATTTCTTCTGAGGGATCAATCAGCTAAGGAATGCCGGCGCCATCTACATTTAAAATATTGACCAACAAAATATTAAAGTGTAAAAATGTCTTAATTTTATTGCTGTTCCCCAAATTCACCCTGTATAGTATTTCGTTGGGGTGGATGTACTCCATAGTGGTGTGATAGTGGTGTGCTGTTACATTTATATCAATTTACGAAGACGTAATCTTGTTTGTTTCGAGACAATATGTTGGCGTACTTAATAGATTTTAGAGTCGTTACGAAAGTAAATGCAATGAATTCCCTGGAGTTTATTTTGACATTGGGAAAGGGGATCTTACTAGTATAACTTACGTAGTAACTATTTAGTAATCTGTGGTATAACCATATTAAAAGTATGTGAAAGTAACTCAGTCTGTCTTCTGTTAACTGTTCACTACTTAACGGCTGAACGGATTTCGATGAAATTTGTCACAGGAATAGATCATGGCCTGAAGTGCTATTCTGTAACCATCTCACTGTGAAAACTGAGGTGAAGTCAGCGTGGAGTGAGCTGTCAGTGTCGTCCCACTGATGCTAGGGATTGGCCAAGCATTACATTTACAATCATAATCAAGAATTTAATCATATTTTTTATGTAAATTCTATTGATAATTTTATATTATTTCAAAGCTCGGTTTTTATTTCCCGGTAGTACATTCTCGTGGGATAATTTCCGACCTCCACACGGGTGAAGCCACGGGCAATAGCTTGCTAGCATTATATAGTTTGAATACCAACATTCAGTCATTAAATATTCGTATTCTTTCACAGTAAATTAATGTTGAAAAGTCATCGACCGAGTCTAATGGAGATAAATGAGTAAATACAAACTTTTATGTTTCGAAGTTAGGCGTATGATGAAAATACTAAGATATTAATTTAATTTATTTTTAATATTAATTGATCTTATTATGAACTTTAAATGCTTTAATGCTTTTAGCTTAGTTTTTGTTTCAAAATAATGACACGTTAATCTGGCTAAAACTCAAAAGAGGCTTGACCGATTTGTTTTTTGTTTTTATTTTGTTCCCAAAATACAGGGGTGGTTTGAAAATAGAAAGGCATTGCAACGCATGGGCAAAAAAAAGTATTTATTAATTTATTTTATTTATTCTTTAAGTACACCAACAGCTTCTGTATACAAACTATCAAATAACAGTAGATAATAGTTGAGGGCTTATACAGTTGCACATAATAGGTGAACCCAATAATAAGTATTAGGCAAAGGCAAACGCAAAGGCATTAGCTAGTTTTGCTTAAGAGCGTTTATACCTTATGAGTGGCAACGTCGCAATTTAGTGTCATATTTCGTGGTTTTCAATTTTTATCATTTAATCGGAGCTATATTTTAAAAATCAGTTTAATTAACTTTTTAGAATTATGTGAAAACTGTGTAAAAGGTAAGAAATCGTTGCGTTTACAGTTCTATTTATATGCAAATAATACATTGGAAACTTGCAGGGCGTTATTTTAATTGTAAAATAACTGTAAGCATTACGGTTACTTACTTTTTAAACACTTTCACGTAATTCGAAAAAGTTAATTAAACAGATTTTTAAAATATAGCTCCGATTAAATGATAAAAATTGAAAACCACGAAATATGACACTAAATTGCGACGTTGCCACTCATAAGGTATAAACGCTCTTAAATAAAATTCTCTATCAAAATAACGTCAAATGTAATGTTCAATTCGTAGAAAGCGTATTAGAACCGTGTACGCAATCCTGCTTTGTAATCTGAAATGTGTGTAATCTGCACATTACTTACTAACAATATTATGTATTCAACAATCCTACGCAATCGTGAACAGTTTTTACATTTGGTTATAATGCCATTGGTGAAGGTGGGCAGGTTCGTACCCCACAGGGGGTGCCCTTAGGTGATGGTCGCTTAGTTTATAATTAGAATATTATGCCCCTGGCTGGAGGCTTTGAGTTAGCTCGAAGGCACCACAGGATTGACCGGTTAAGCAGTCACGGCCTCTCAAGGACAACTGCGAGATGCCATACAAAAAAAAAAGGTGCAGGTGGGCACGTAGAATTAAACGTATTCCGAAAAGGGTAGACTGAGGGTAGACCTACACACTGTGTCCGCAAAACAGAGTGTTTTCTTTAATGTTTCTAACCGCACGTCCATCATTTACTGATGAAATACTCAAAAAAACTTATTTAAGAGACTCGTGATGGAACATTACCACAGATTATATAATAGTTATGACATTACTAAACTTTTTGTTGTGATCTCGTGGCTGTAATAATCTGTGGTCATCATTTATTTTCGTTGCTTAGACATTCAGTATGTAGGTATGCATTTATGTATCTATTATATTATGGTATTTACATATAAAAAAAAAACAAAATAAATTCTCCAACATAATTTAGGCTAAACAGATTAGTGATTGGAGCCTCCCTTTAAGCCTTATATATATCTATGTATCTATTAAAGTGTATTGTCTCTGTATAGGTACTTATTATGTTGCACCAATGGCAACCCCATTTTTATGTCCACGCAATCACTGTCCATTCCAAGGTGGCCTGGAAGAGATCGCAGATAGTGATAAGGCCGCCCATTGTATGTTTTGTACTGTTAAATGTATTTTTATTTTATGTATTTTCTGGTGTACAATAAATAATATAAAGAGGTACAATTTGTGGAGTTGTATGTAGGGACAATCTTCGGAACTGCAGATCTGATTAGGTTTAAATAATTTATTCTTTTATAAGACAAAAAGCCACTTACATGAGAACCGACAAGAAACATTCAGTAAACTTATTTTAGGTAACCATCACCAAAGTCTATGTATATTATTATATAAAATTATTCTATACTCCTTCAGCAGTTCAATTCTCAACCATTAATTAACCATTGGAGGACGTAAGTCAAGGCAGTTTTCAATTACGTGTTTGGATAGCACAGACTTAAAACTGCTGAGAGAGCTTACACTTTTTCTATATGTGGGTAAATTATTAAATAGTTGTGCTCCTTCATACGTAATACTCTATCTAGCATAATTTGTGTGTATTCTTGGCAAAACAAGAAAATTTATTCCGAAAATTGTTTCAGGAAAGGGATACTACAGTAGTGCCAAGTGTCGTAGGATATATTTTATGTTAAGAGCGTTTATACCTTATGAGTGGCAACGTCGCAATTTAGTGTCATATTTCGTGGTTTTAAATTTTTATCATTTAATCGGAGCTATATTTAAAAAATCTGTTTAATTAACTTTTTAGTATTGTGTGAAAACTGTGTAAAAGGTAAGAAATCGTTGCGTTTACAGTTCTATTTATATGCAAATAATACATTGGCAACTTGCAGGGCGTGGTTTTCATTGTAAAATAACTGTAAGCATTACGGTTACTTACTTTTTAAACACTTTCACGTAATTCTTAAATGTTAATTAAACAGATTTTTAAAATATAGCTCCGATTTAATGTTAAAAATTGAAAACCATGATATATGACACTAAATTGCGACGTTGCCACTCTTAAGGTATAAAAGCTCTTAAAACAAGAAATATCACGCGGACGAAGTTGCTGGCGGAAGCTAGCACGGAATTATATCTATCTCGTTATCAATCATTCATAGCCCTAAATAATATAAAAAAGTGACATTAAGCATTTGATTGAGCATTATTCTTTCGAACACCTTGCTGAATACCGGCAACACAGATACTGATACTGATTGTTGGTGTCTTTGCTGTCCCCAGATGTAACAAGTGGTTATAACCTTACTTTATTTCATTAAATCCGGGAAGACTCCTTGATCTACACACAAATTAAATTATTAAACTAGATTGTGTATGTACAAACTTTGATATACATTCCCCATAGATTTTGATCTATTTGATTTTTATTTGCCGATAAGTTTTTTATAACAATCATAGGGTTTATATGTTTAAATTGAAATTTAACCGGGCAGCCTAGAACGCTCGCTCTTAATAAATCAATTGAGTCATCGGGTGAGGAAGTTAAAGCTTCCGTCGTTTTACAACATTCTTTATTGCAGTCCCCATGATCCATAAAAAACACAAAAAAAAATAAGATAATAAAAAATAATAAATACAATAAAACAATGCCATACATCATTACATACACACAAACCACCACACTATTATCCCACTGCTGTACGTACCTAAGCTTCTCCTGAATAAGGATTTGTGCCACACACTTACAGATTGCATCTGCAATTATCCAAATAAACATCGAAGCCATCGTCATGTGGTTGTTCAGTTCATGTTATAGAAAGTCTGCCTATTACTAGGTTGATATGATTTCTAGGTCATTTACGTCGTGGTAGATGTACAACACCTTCCTTATAGCACACCTTATAACGCGAAGCGGTTGAGGTAGTGCTTTACTCCCGACTCTTAAAGGTCAAGCAATTTTGTGATTTTCATCATAACTATATTGCACCTAACAATAATATGAGTAGATGTACTATCGAGGAAGTTCATATCTAAGCAGTTTTAGAACTAAATCCCGTGAACACGATGACCGCATCTGTTTTACGTTAGTTACTGTTAGCGCCCGAGCGCTACAGGGAAAAATAGTCCTAAAGGTGCATAGATATGAACTTCCTCGATAGTACATCGAGAAAACACTTAAATTAAAACGTCATATACTTTCTAAAAATCATTTTATGTTGCTACTTTGAAGAAAAAAACGTTTCAAGGAAAAAAAATTACGTAATCCTGATTTCTGTACGCTGATTTAGTATGTACCAACGATAACTCCCGAAAAATATGATATATCGAGACTGCGCTTTTTTTATTAGTTCCAGAATTCATTGAACTGATGCCGTATTTCATATCAGTAGCCTAGTTTACGTAGTTTTTTTCCTTAAATGATTTTTTTTTAAATTTCATACGGTACACAAAAAAAAATAAGAAGTTATCTTGAATAAATGTTTTTATTTTTTAATACTACAAATCAATTATACGATTTATTATATTATTTTCTTCTTCGCCGGCGAGGATTGTATGCCCGTTTTCACTAACACTACCTGACACCTAAATTGAATTTGGTTTTCAACGGTCGGCTCAGCGCTGAGAGTGTAAAATCCAACAGGGCAAAAATATTTCAGGCGTTTAATTATGTATCATCCTGTGTTAGTGAAACGGGCACTAGTGACCTTCTACGCATCTCTAAGCTATGTCATCTATTGGTATAAATCGTTTGGTAGGTACCTAAATGCTCCAACATCCTTCCAATTAATGTTTATAATTATTATATACATTTAGGTAGATATGTATTATGATATTATTCTTGAATGCGTCTCAAATCATATAAAGCAAAGTCAAAGTCAAAGCATTTATTTCAAATAGGCACATAAAAGGCACTTTTGAACGTCAACATTTACATTTAAATAGAATTGATTCTAGTCGCCCCTTCCAAAAGGTAGTTTCGTATGGAGAAGAATGGGCAAGAAACTCCATCGTTACTCTTTTAAAATGTGTTACAATACTTTGTATACATTAATTATATAATTATATGTGAAGACGATGCACCTATAATAAAAATTACCCTACCAAAATAGATAAAAAGAATTTAATAAACGTAGCAATGATAAATAAGTTAATTAAATGATAGATACATGGTGTTCACATATTTACAAACATTGTAAAAGTATACGATTTCCCAAATTATGTAACCAATTAATATGTCAGTGTGTGAGTTAAAGTAGTCACAGAATGTAAACCAATGTCATAAAAATAACAAACCATACAATTAAAGTAGCAACAAGTTTTAATTTTGTCAAGATCCTAGATTGTCCTGTGGAGCTGGACCAGCATGTTTCCAAGCATTCTTATCTTGGATATAATCCTCTAATTTGTAATATGCTTGTTTACACAGTGAACTTTTTATATGAGTTTTAAATTTTCTTTCATTTAATTGCAATATATTACAAGGTATTTTGTTGTAGCATTTAACACAGTACCCCATAAAAGATGTATGTACTTTAGCTAATCTGAAAAATGGTTGATCAATTTTATCTTTATTTCTTGTATTAAAATTATGTCTATCACTTATTTTATTAAAAAGATGTAGATTTTTTCTTACGTAGGTACATAATATTTTCATAGATGAATTGGCAAGGTACCGTCATAATATTAATCCTTTTTAAATAGTTCCCTGAGAGATTCGCGTTGACGTAGATTATAAATGGCTCTGACAGCTCTCTTTTGCAAAATAAAGATGGATTCAATGTCAGCAGCCCGACCCCACAGTAAAATGCCATACGACATAATGCTGTGGAAGTAGCTAAAATAGACCAAACGCGCGGTTTCTACATCTGTTAACTGTCTTATCTTTCTAACAGCATAAGCGGCCGAGCTTAGCCGCCCCGCAAGAGATGTTATATGAGGTCCCCATTGTAATTTCTCGTCTAGCGTGATTCCCAGAAAAACTGTGTGATTAATTAATTCCAGTTTTTCTCCATTCAACATGATGTCACACTCGCTACTTCTAGCTATTTGGTATATTTTCATTTCATCAGCGTTCACAAGATGACGTAATAAACGTGAGATAAAACAACTGTTGATGTAATTTCTTTACATATAATATATAAATACTCTAAAACTTATGTCGTATAACGTTATTGGATATAACGTTTATTTAATCGAAAATCATTAGGTCTATCGTTTAAAATCTAAATTGAAATTGATACCATCATTATGGGTAACACCCCGATTCAGAGCAATCCGACTCGGATAGGTTTGGTGAGAAGCCAGATCCCCTCTATTGTTGGTGCTATCTTGGCAGGTGTTAATCAGTTACTAGGTATATCTACCCAGGTTACTAACAATAAAATTACAAAACGGTTCAAAGTGTTTTTGAGTGGTATATCTATGTATGTGTGTTATGCATAAAAAAATATATATTTTAAAATTATATCAATTGTTTAATATGTTAACTGATCATTATATCAAATAAAATTTTAGATTCCGTTGTTATATCTTGTAAATATTAGAGATTTTGTAATTATATCATATATTACTTACCCATTATTCTTGCCGAACTACATTCATATTGTTTTTTCTTTATTTCTGGAAGGATAGGGGAGGGGGGGGGGGGGGTGAATATCTCAAGCCATGAAAGCTCCTATAAAAAACCATCGTCACCTATTTTCTAAAAACTCAACAAGGGTGCCTTTTCGAGGGTAACTACGACTTATTTATTATCTTAGCAATATTACAGTATTAAAAGATAAAAGTAAAAATACTGGTTATAAAACTATGTTTATGTCCAATTATTTTTAGACTGTGTTTGGTTGAAACCCAGGGGGAGTAACAGCAGCCCCCCCCCCCCCCCCCCCCCCCCCCGCATGTCCGTACCTGGTAAACGATTGGTAGGTATTCTACTGTTGATGTATACCTACTGACTTATGGTACCCAATTTAGAATGGAAATTGCCATGTTTAATATTGTACGCACCAATGCACAGAACAATATAAATGCTAATAATGCATTACTAGAGCTTGATTTAGGTAGTACCTATATCCAATTGGCTGGCAGATTAATTACGTTGCCTGCTGCGACAGACAATTAAGTACCTATAATCAAATGCATCAGTGCTATCGCAAGCAGAACTACCAGCAAGCAATGGTGTCCCAGTGGTAACTGCCGCGACTTACTACTTGTAGGTCGTGGGTTCGATCCCGGTCAGGCGCTTTATTTTGTGTAAACTATTTCATCACCACTGCTCTCAAAACAATGAAGGAAAATATCGTGTGTAATCCAGCATGTCCTAAAACCACATCTACCAACCCGCACTGGGCCCGCGTGGTGGATTACGGCCCACTCCCTCTCACCGAGAGGAGGTCTGTGACCCAGCAGTGGGTACATTATAGGCTCATTATGCTTCATACTAAGCAGAACTAAGCGATGGAGTTAATTATACCTGCATAGGAATAAATAGAATAGGTGTCTTTAATTTATAATTAAGTAGCTGCCCTTCCCTTGCTCAGTTTTTACGACTTGACAAAACATCGAGATTTGTATATTAATTGTAAGTTTTAATATTAATTAAACCTTCTGGAATCAGTTCTATGAATCATGGTGCAAAGCGCATCAAAATCCGTAGCGAAGTTGAACACCGTGGTCACTCAAACAGACACAAAAAGAGACTTAAATTTATAATAGTTATTAGGTATAGTTAGATATAGATTCTAGCTAGATTTCAGATTTCCCATACTAACTTCAACATCTTATTTCAGCCCATTTAGGGGCTGATTTGTTCCCTATGATTGAAGTTACCTTTATGTATATAGAGGTACGAGGAATAGGGTGTAAAGTTCACTCATACCTCCATAGGAAAGGGAGAATCTGACCAGACGGGTGTCGTGTCTGGTGGGCAACTGCCCAACGATTGATGTCGGGAAGTTGTTTATATGCCAGTTGCGCGGTAAACTCTGCTTGCGCGATGCAGGATTTGCGTGACGTCAGTATGACGCGCAGCTCGCATGTGGCGATGTAGATACCGCTGCAAGTTTACCTTTCATCAAACGCACTTCAGTGGTTTAAAACGTAACATACAGACAGACTGCTACTTCCTCTTTTATAAACATTAGTGTGTGGATCTTTAGATCGAGTCTCGAAGAACCAACTAAGTAGGTTTTTACATTATAAAACCAGTCTTCGTTATCTTCTTTAGTTAAATTAAAGATACAATCGCGAACAAAATTATACTAATGAAGTGGCCAAGTGCGAGTTAGACTCGACACGAAGGCACCAACAACGTACAAAGTACAAAAGACTACCGTATAATATTTAACACCACATATTATAATTTCTTTAACACGATTCTTATACAGGGACCCCTCTAATTATTTTATTATTTTTCTTCAATTTTCACAGAGTGTGTGTAGTACACACTCTGTGAATATTTGAAGTGTCTATTAAGTACGGTTCAAAAGATACAGCTCTGTGACTGACGGACAGATCAATAGCAGTGGGGCGAGTACGACCTCTGTGACTTGCACGCATTTTATGACGGTTTTTGCTCCCAAACTGTGATAAAATGTGTAAGTCAAGCCTATCACAGTAGGCCGTGCTCGCCCCGCAGAGCCTTAGTAATAGGGCCCCGTTGGCAGCCTTTAGGTACGGAACCCTAAAAAACAATCGCATCGCAAGTCACACCCGCTAAACGCTTCTCGTGACGTGACCTATCTTCGATCACATTTCATAGATTTTGAGTAAATTCACGTCGCTCACGTAATATCAAACGTGTCATGTATGAGATTATGTAAATAGATGGTAGTATTCCTTTCAACTATTTGAAAATATTTCCGTTTATTTTCTTGATAACGCGCAATTAACTGTGACAAGACATGTGAGAATGACAAATTTCGAGAGAAAAACATTTTTTTTTTTCAATTAAACCGTTTGCAGGTAGTTTTACATTGTTGAAAGGAGTCAGTCAGAAAGATGAAGCTAGTTGCACATTCAAAAGCGCAGCAGGTTCCTAAAAAAAAATGTTGGGTCAAAATCGGTGGCATCTGTCACAAACTTGTTGGTAATAAATAATATGCAATTTCATACTTAATTACGAATACTTAGATATCTAAATATTTCGCAGTTGACACAAAATATTTTAAAAATGTTGTTTTCCTCTATTAAAACACGTGTTTTGCACGAGGCACGGGCCACAGCTCATTCTGAAGACACGTTTTAATAAAAAACTGTTCTAAGAAAATATAAATATTCTAAAACCCACTTTGACAGCAACTGGTTTAACAAGTACCTAAACCAATTAGCCACTATAAAAATAGGAAACAAAAGTTATAAAACCCATATTGATTTAATTAATGAACTCAAAGTCAAATCATTTATTTCCAATAGGTACATAAAAGGCGCTTTTGATCGTCAAAATTTACAAAAAATTGGTACCTACATGGTGCTCATTTATTTACAAATATTGTAAAATGAGATGATTAAAAAAAAAATAACAAGTTATAATTTTGTGTGTGAGTTATAGTAATTACAAAATGTAAAATCACTATCATACAAATTATAAACTATAACATTTTAATTAACAACTACCTACTATGATTTTGTCTAGACTCTAGATTGTCCTATGGAGCAGGACCAGCATGTTTCCAAGCATCTAGGAGTATCTAGGATATAATCCTCTTTTTTGTTACGAGATTCTGAGATGAGACGAAGATTTTGTTACGTCTACATTGTGACTTTTTGCTTTTAAACATATTTTTCTATCGTAGTAGATCCCCTTAATTTGAATTTAAATTGAATAAAATTATTATTGCAAGCCAATTACAGCTACGGCGAACTAAGCATAACCTCATAATTATAATAACAATGATAATAGTTTGACCCCAAGATATCAAATAATTTTTGGCTTAGTTTTACAATTAAAGTAGCACAGTGCCATGTTCCAAATACAATGTTCCACATAACTTTACACTGTTCCTTGAGTGTTGCCTTCTCTGGCTTATCTTCCGTAAACGCATCTAAGTTGTCATGCCAGAGTTTCCTCAAGCTCCCTCGGCGATGACACCCGTCTTCTAGCACTCACTGCGTGACGACTCTGGCCCATCAAAAGATTACTTATTTACTTAGAAACAGTAACAAAAATATTGATTAACCTTGGCCTTTACCTGCGTCTTGTCAACTTTGCTCTAACTGTACCTTTAACAATAATCTATAACGATAGATTCCTTTTTAGATGCCTTCGACACCTCAATAACATAGATTCCCTTTTAGATGCCTTCGACACCTCAATAAGATAGATTCCTTTTTAGATGCCTTCGACAGAGGTGTCTAAAGAATCTCTCTTAATGAGGATTAAGAGAGATTCTTTTTTAGATGCCTTCGACAACTCAATAAGATAGATTCCTTTTTAGATGCCTTCGACACCTCAATAAGATAGATTCCTTTTTAGATGCCTTCGACACCTCAATAAGATAGATTCCTTTTTAGATGCCTTCGACACCTCAATAAGTTAGATTCCTTTTTAGATGCCTTCGACACCTCAATAACATAGATTCCCTTTTAGATGCCTTTGACACCTCAATAAGATAGATTCCTTTTTAGATGCCTTCGACACCTCAAAAAGATAGATTCCTTTTTAGATGCCTTCGACACCTCAATAAGATAGATTCCTTAATAGATGCCTTCGACACCTCAATAAGATAGATTCCTTAATAGATGCCTTCGACACCTCAATAAGATAGATTCCTTTTTAGATGCTTTCGACACCTCAATAAGCCACCTCTTCTTTTCCTTCCACGTCTCAGTCTTTCACAACACTGGCTATCTAAATCTCATTACTCATGCATATATATTGCATATAATATTAAATACACTATAAACATAACAATAGTTAGGTACCAGCAATACATAATATCTCATATTATATTCGACCTAAATTAAGTTTATGTTAGCTACTAATGAGCACTAATGTGGAATTTAGGCGAAAAATTCTCTTTTGTTAAGTCTGAAGATTATGATGTTGCTGATTCAAGAATTTTATGATGTTGCTAATCCAACAATTCAATCAGTATTGCCACTAACTACTTGCTACTTTTGAGATTTAAAATTCCCAAATACAACATTGTGCTTTATCGTTATTGTAAACCACCATTTCATCCTGCCAATATCGTGTGTTGACATTCTGTGGTTGTATGGAGCAACCTTATAAGGTCGTTGATCCAAACCATGCTACCTATCTGCCAAAATACTGAGCACTCAATTTATGCAGGGTCAAATTAAATAAGCTATCGAAACTCTACAGACGTGATATGTAGCGATACCTAAACACGATAAAATAAAAAGGATTTAGTATTTTTTTTAGGGGTCAACGACTGCTGCTATTTGTGTTACACGAAGTATGAGTTGAAAAAATATGTTTTATCGTGTTTAGATATCGAAGAAGCTATGCGCTCAACGCACGTACAACGCGATGCCTTGAATTTCATTAGTAAAGCTGTCTCTAGACGCTGCCGGAGCGGCGATTCCATACTCTTTCGAAAAAACTTTACATTAGCTAAAAAGTAGAAACTGCAATTACCGATATTAGAGAACTGGGAAGGCTACTCCCCCCCCCCCCCTCCCCCTATTTACTACTTAATCTGGGTTTTAGGAGGCCACCAATTTTACCAGACGCACTAATATTTATATTGGAATCTTCATTTATCTGTTAGATTATTTTAGAGCTCGGCTTGAGATTATGCCTCAAGCCGAGCTCTAAAATAATCTCTGGCAGTTCAGACCATGTACTCCAAAACTTTTTAGCTAATCCTATCTTTGAGAGCCTTAGCAAAAAGTTGGTAGAAGCCTAATGAATTATACAAAAATTTAATTCTTGCGCTTAAAAACTTAACATCTTAGTTTTTTTTCCTATAAATATATTGTAGGCAAAGATCATGGCATTTTAGGAGCGTAAGTATGTATGCGCTCCTAAAAACCGATTTCCGATTCCCGGCCACCGTAGGCGCGGGCTTGCGGACGGGTAGCAATGGGCAGCTCGCCATCTGATAAGGACCAGGCCCGGGTCGACGGCGCGTTGTGTTCCACGCGCGCCTCAAGGAGATGTCAGCATCAGTGACGGGGTCCGCTAGGGCCGATGCCTGCCATGGTTGCGGGAAAGTCCGAGAGGAATACCGTGGCCCCTGGCACAGGCAACTGAAGGAACACGGGTGGGTCAGTTAGAGTCTGACACGCCCTCCCGCTCCGCCCAGAGCGGGAGAAATTATTTGATGATTTCCCAACCTCAAAAAAAAAATAAAAAAGTATTTATGCGCACGGCATTTGATCTGAATACGATACATGTCGGTACGTAGTACTGTCGACCGCACGTCGTAGTAACACAGACTTTGAGCTGGCTTAGCGAGTATGGAGTTTTAATAGAATAGGAAGTCAGTTTAAACAGTTTTTTTACATTGGCGTGCGGTTGAATGTACCTGCTATTTTATGAAAGGTATAAGAATTTTATGAATTCGGAAGCTTTATTTTCATTTAATATCTAAGTTCTAAATCCTACGACGTAGCGGAGTAAAGTGTTCCACCCATTGCTGGGTAACCGGTCTATTCTGTAAAACTAAATGTCACCGTGAAAACGTAGGTGAAGTTACCTTGTAGAGAGCTATCTTTCCATCTGATGCTAGTTATTGACACTATTGACAGCTTACTTCAAATCTTCACTTAACTTCACCTAAGTTTTTATGGAATAGATCGGCTGGTACGTATAGGCCTCCTTCCTTTTGTGCCAAGCTTCTAACCGCATTACCGCACGAGTTTCAGTGATTTTTTTTTGTCTATCTATTGTGAATTGAATGCGGTTAATAAAATATAAATATTTTGCACTTAATCATAATGTGGTCATAAAATTCGTTGATTTATTACTTATAACATATAATTCGATTCGATAATCGATTAATTTGTAATTACGAACAATCGCTTTCAAAATGTATTTTTAGTAATGCTACACTTTATAATTACTGTTATGATAATAATATACAAAGGCACATTATATATTATCCATATAATAAAAGATTTAAGGCATATTCAGTTAGAAGGTAGCGATACGGAATCGGCGCGTGATATCGCTGTCGCGCGCGGTAATGATACTGGTCCAAAGTGAAGGCTCCCTCAAAGAGGCGGAACACTCGACGCGTGTCGCGCCTGTTTGAAGGAGCCTTAATTAACCAGAAGGCAGTCCAGGCCAATATCGCTACAGAGCGCGACAGCGATATCGCTTATAGGTGTCTGAATAGGTCTTTAAGAAATAAAATATAAAGGCCCGCTTGCACCAAAAATCACTAGATGCGTTTAGCGCAAAACGTATTTTAAACAGTTCTCTTTCTGTCAACCGTTTGAAAATGACAGAGACAGAATGATGTTTTAAATGTTTAGCGCTCAATGCAGTTAGTGATTTGATAAACGTCATCAATAACAGCTTTTTACCTAGCTAACCCACTGCAGACTGTCATTTTTGTATTTTTCGGCAATATTTACCGTTAGATGTTATCTTCTTAGAGAGCCTTAAGTATTTTTTTGTAGGTCAAGAAAAGATGATACTAAGCAATTTTCAATCATGTTCTTCTCCCACCCAGTGGGCGCATGTCACCTTTTCGAACTGTTTTTTCATTCATAATGCTGCGGAGTGAAGATGAAGTAAAAATGAACCATAAAGGTCAAATCAAATCAAAAGTCATTTATTCAAACTAGGCTGAGAATCAGCACTTTTGGAACGTCAAAATCACATAAGCCAGTCCCTCCAAAACGCCCACCCTTCACCACTTCCTAGTGCTTTAGCTGGGAAGAAGAAGTGGCGGAACAAACTCCCCAGCAGCACTGCTGTCTGTTCAGTTAGAAGAACTGGATTCTATATAGTAATAAGTAATTAGGTAGCATTACGAAACACAAAAACATTACAATTATTTGCCATATGTCAGCTAGCACACGCCAATCTTGAAAACTATAGGTACTCAAGCAGAAAAAAAAAAAAAAAACGTAAACAGAACTTAATACATAATAAAAAGCCTCCAGGCATAAAGGGCGTGCCCGCTTACATAATTATGCAATGCTGCATTATGTTTATATAAGTAGCTGTAACTTGTAGTCACAAATGATAAACTAGGACCTTCGAAGTAAAATAAAGAAACAGTTGATTATTAATAACAATAACAAAACCATAGTCAGCCAGATGACCTCTCACCACAAGCAGCACCCGTTCACGGGCATAACGCGGCACATATTTATTCCTTGACTATACTAATCTGATGATATAAAAATAATACTTATTCGATTAATACGGTATTTGCAAGGAAAGAGACGATAAAATAAAATGCCCGTGACAATTCTATTACATATCGACACAGTCAATTTAGTTTAAGACGTTGATATTATTTAATAGTACCTATAACGTGGTATAATATTAGAGCCGTAAAAACTATTGAAAGAAATAAATAAAGAATGGTATAAACATGTTATAATGCTGAACTTGTTGAGATCGCAGGTAGTAATACTAGATGAAATTCCCCTTGTCATCTTTTATCATAATCTTATAGGATACTTACCTACATAACAAATTTTTTTTCAAATAAAACAAAATGCATGCACAAATTCGTTTAGCTATTCATCAATAGACATAAGTTTTCTAAGTGCCAATTCCAAATGTTATTCTCCCATGTGTTCTTCAATATCCTATATGTTCCTCTAACATCTACCCGTTTCCTCCAATTTCCCCATGTGTTCCTCCAAATTGTCCGTGTGTATCTCCAACGTCCTCGTGTATTCCTCCAATTTTTCCAACTGTATCCTCAACTTCCACAAATGTGTTTCTTTTCCCAGTGTGCTCCTCCAATTTTCCCAAATACCTACGGCTAGAACAGAGCCTTTTAGAGGTGATGTTTACGGATTGCCGTCGCTCGGTGGCTGATTGACTAATACCTGTTTCGTTTGGGATATAGGTGAGGCGCAGATGACGTACTGGTTCACTCGGTACAAGTTCAAGTTCACCGAGGTGGACTACAGCTTATTCCTCACTTACTCCGTCCTTGTTGGCAGCGTTGGTAAGTTCTGTTTTTCATTACTATACTGTGACGTTAAGAATTTAGTACAGGTAAACCAGAAAAGGTATCCGCTTCGGTAATCTTCGTGTTTCCGAATTAGCACGAACGTAACCCCTCACAGAGGCAAAGATTAAAATTTTTATACTGCTGCGCTTTACACTTATCATTGCGCGTTTGTATAAAACATTGTCTGTATAAAAAGTTTTTTGAAATTGCATGAGTTGTTTAACTACCATTTTGTATCCATGGTAAAACAAAATAAGTACGTACTTCCATTATTGTAACAGCTTTAAATAATATTTTATCACTGCGCGTTCGTATTTCCGAAGATAGACGATGGTGGCCGAAGTGCATACTTTTTCTGGGAAATGTCTATCTACGAATGATGATTTTGATACAAACCATACTCCAATGCAACTTTGGTTTTTGGTTTGTCTAGAAAATTTATACGGTTACAATTCTTTCAGTAATTAGGTAGACAGTCGTTTTGCAATCTTAATAAGATTATCTATGCCTCTAACTAAGATAGCAGTGTGTGTCTTAAAAATAATGTAAACAGTATGTTAACCAAACACCGCTTACATTAAATTCAGCATTAGAAGTAAAATACAGGTATAATTCAGTTCTTTTGTATTTAAATCAGACTTCAAGTACCTAAACCACACGTTATTCTCGCGTTATTCTTATTTAAATATGCAACATACACTACTGTGCTATAATAATGAAAAATAAGAGAAAAATAAACACAGCAGCTGTGCTAAACACTTTTCAATACAACAATAATTTCCAACGCATTTGTTTATCCTAAGAACACAGCAACTAAATAAACACCTGACTATCAATCGCGGTGCTAAATATAATATTTCAGGCTATAGCATAAATATTCACCTTTATTTCACCAATGAGTAGGAAATACCCAACTTATTTCTTTTTATTAGCGTCAGCCACCGTCGTTTGTTTTGGCAAATTAATTTTAGGGTGACATCCAAGAACCAAAAAATATATGACCAAAAACAGTGCTAAAACTAACTTGTCACTGACGTAAACGATGGGTGCATGTAAACATTGTAGAGTGACCACGAATCTACTGCGCAGAGCGGCACACGACGATGCGGGAAGGGCAGTCAATTATGTTGCACTCACGGTGCGTACATCTTTGTACTGACCGATGTACGTAGATAAATCATATGAACTTGTTAACTTCATAGGTTTTTATTTAGTGTATGACTGAGCTATGTAAAATATTGCAATAGTTGAAAATATTTAGTACCTGTAGTCTATTTCGATTTAAAACGTAGCTTTCTGGCAATCTTTTGCTTCTTCGGCTGGTGGAAATAATGTTATGAAAAATAAATAAAATCTTGCGTAATGTCAGCAAACTCAACCTGATCAAACAAGAATTCCACGTTGCCTTAAAAAAACAAATACGTAGACGTTTTTATTTAATAACCAAATAAAATTAATCAACAGAAAAACCATAAAATTATATTTTTAAGGAAAAATACACGGTGTAAAAGATATGACATCGGTATGAAAGAGGTATGGCAAAGGTATAATGACAAGATAAAGTGTAAAATAAATATTATGACAGCGTGCGATTTCAAGAAGGTAGTTCTGATAAAATTTTAATTAGCTTCTTCGTGTAGTTTCATCGATAAGAAAATTGCGTTGTAAATTATCTATTGCTACAAAAAAAAACGTCGTAAGGTATTTCAGAAAAAATATATACCTACACCAAATGTCATAAAGTTAAAAAAAAACTGAATACTTAAATGATAAATGGTTTTATTTCTGTAAGTAGGTTTGTACAAACACTTTTACACGTCAATCATATTTTAAAAACTAGATGAGGTCGGCGTTTTCTGTCTGAGTACTCTGAGAAGAAAGGCCGAAACAAACTCAGAGGTCACAGTCTCTTTTAAAGTCCAGACGTATAATCTTGGTCAGATCATGTGAAGACCATGTAGATTGGTGTCTGAAACAGTCTTTTGAGGAAAAACCATACAGATTGAGCGGACCTGTCCAGTCAGTGCACGCATTTGACAGTAATCGTGTCGATCAACTCAGAACTTAAGGAGCACAACGATTCGACGATCAATACCAAAGAAAGGACATTTGGGTAGGCCGCATAAATTACTCAAGCTGCCAGATCGTGAAACTAACTAAGAAAAAAAAAATAAACCAAATAATCTTCACATTCACAATAATTAAAATAATATAATACTTTACAAAGTAAATACTCATGTCATTGTATGTATAAAGTTCATTAATGTCAATGTGTATATAAAAGTTCGGACATAATCTTTGAGGACCACCTTACCTAAGTATTGTGAAATTAACTTTTTTTTTAGCTTGATATGTTAATTAAACAAATAAGTAGATAAGTTGGTTTTATTACGCTTAGTAATAAAAGTCATACTAAAACGTCTACAAACAAGTTTAAATTACCTTATAAATACACTAAAAACCATAAGCTACGAGGCCTATGCATTGTACAATAAACTAAACGATATTTTAACACATATTCTGTTAACGTTTATGATGACCTCTAAATTGACCATATGGTAACTCTGCGATGACTTTTAAAATGAAGCCTGTTGTCACAAATTAAATTCTAGTTTCCATCAAATAATATTTAAAAAAAAACTAGAATTCATTAAATAAACTAGAACTAAATAATAATTAAACTAGAACTAGAATAAATTAGGGAAGCCATCTAATTCTGGCTTTACCCATATTTTATAAATTAAAATAAAATTTTACAACAGATCAGACACTGCAACTAAATAGATCGGAATATAATAAACAAATGTGTAGGTACAAAATAAAAAACGTCACAGAATTAACTGTCATTCAAACGATTCATTCATTAAAATTTCAATAAAACAAAACAACCACGATAACCTAAAAAATTTTGTAATGCCACGACTAAAAACGTGCAAACACGAACTTGAGTTTTTTATTTAAAAAAAAAAACTGATTCGAATTGTCCAATAACAATCTTCAATTACAATTTGTCAGTAAAAACTGGTTACACAATTTAATAAAAAATCGTTGTTGATAATTTAAAATTAATAATCGTGTGTAGCACAATAAAAATGTATTTTAATGATACTGAAATAAACCGATTAGTAATTCGTTAATAGTTTTCGTTTAAACATCTTTTGCGTTACCGTAATAAGTTAACATTTTAAAATCTCAATAGATACTTATTGGTGCCGATTCCCTTGTTAACAAACTAAACTAAATTTAAGTTGAGTGCATCTTTTTCTTTCTATTTCATTATGAAAAGGTCAGAAGATAAATATTAGTTTAGTCCTGTCAAATTAGTCAGCACCTGACGTAAGTTGATGTAATTTTAGTAGTCAACTTTTTAATCACGTCTAAACTTGTATGGAGTAGTGTCAGGCGCTGATTAATTTGACAGGACTAAACTAAAATGTATCTTCCGTCCTTTTCTTAATGAAATAGAAAGAAAAAGATGCACTGAACTTAAATTTGGTTTAGTTTTTAAACAAGGGAATCGGCACCATTATCTATTTTAATTTAAGCTGCGACCTTCCTTCAATGACGAAATCACCTATTTATTTCCGTGTGATCTAAATCGAATCCTGCCTATGGCCTTCCGGTTAAAGATAAAATAATATTTTGGACTACCTCGTTGGTCTCGTGGTGGCAAGCGCTACCGCTGAGCATGAGGTTCTGGGTTCGATTCCTAGTTCGGGCAAAGTGTTGTTGGGTGTTTATAACTGGAATTCGTCAGTAGCAGCCCAGTCAATATTTTGTATATATTTATTTATATCTAAAGACGATGCACCTATAATAAAAATTACCCTAAAACAATAGATAAAAAGAATTTAATAAACGTAGCAATGATAAATAAGTTAATTAAGTGATAGATACATTGTGCTCACATATGAAACCCAAATTGATTCCCAAATTATGTAAACAAGTAATATGTCAGTGTGTGAGTGATAGTAATCACAGAATGTAAATCAATGTCATAAAAATAATAAACTATACAATTAAAGTAGCAACAAGTTTGATTTTGTCTAGGCCCTAGATTGTCCTATGGAGCTGGACCAGCATGTTTCCAAACATTCTTATCTTGGACTTAAATATAACTTGACAAATATGGGTGTACTATAGGTACACCTCTGTCCAATCCTTCCAAAAATACTGGCGTGATGATATGTTATTCTTGAATATTAATATCAGTCGGCAAGCTCACGTGTAAAATAGTAAATTAATCGAGTAGATTAAAAAGTGTAAACAGTGTTTCCCGCCTATCGGATCGAATCGCCGCAAGTAAATCAAATTTCACAGTCCACACTCACATCTAGCGGAAAAAAATTCAAGAAAATCCGATAAACATATACAAGAGAAAATGCTTATTAATCGATATGAAAAAACCGATGGAGAAACTGTTCGATTCTCTAAAGTAGAGGCCGGAATTTCGGAACAGTGAATCCTCCTGCCGTAATCCGGGTCAAGTTTAGTACTGGTAGTATCTTCTTGATCTGTCTGTGTACTTCTAGGCTTATCTTTCAGCAATAAGTTTTCACGGCTTTATTTAGTTTGGTGTGAAAAATAACCGACAGATAACGTCTCAGCATTATTTTCAGGTCTCAGAAAATGTGGGATTAAACTGCTCAGAAATGACACATACAGAAAAAAAAACTTGTTTTAAATTGTCCTTATTATGTGTTATTAATATGTATATAGGATATACATGCTTATGTAGTCTGTTTTATGTAACTAGCCCCAATATGGTAGTTCTAAGCCTCGTTGACATGGGTCAAGTAGACTTTGTGTGAGTCGTGTGATACAGATGGGTACAAATGATTGACGGCTAGTCTTAGGTTGGCTTTTTATTTGAATGAATATTTGCAGTAAAATACACAAAAACCTTTTTGAATTTATTATTGAAATCTGAGAAAGAAAAAAAGAGCGAGATTTAAACGCGCTGTAAGCGTTTCGACAGCTGTCCTTTAAATCGCGGGTATCAATATAGATAGCTAGTAAATCTTATGTAGAGCTCACTGGCACAATATAAACGTAGTGTTACAAGTAATTTGTCTTCTTCTGTCTAGCACTGGTTCGACCTCAAAACAAACGCCGTCTATCTTCAAACTGTCAGCTCAGAACTCTGTAAACAAAATGAGCTAAACATTAGAAATTGTTACAATTAAATAATTGTGAAATGGCATGGAATGTCTTAGAATAGATCACAGATAGCTGATATTGGGCTGGGTAACCGATATTTTAGCATAGCAATGAAATATTAATACTCTCGGTTTGTAGAAGCTTAATTAAATCTGGGATCAGTAACGTAATCTTGCGTCGATTCGCTGATATTTTGATTCACAAAACCACAACAGGGGATATGACTGACAGCTGATTACTGATCAGATATTCAAAAACCGGGGAATATCTTTAAAAAGGTAAGACTCGGAAAGAATCAATCAGAAATTTGCCTCACGTCCTCTGATTATATTGTCGATAGAAGAATATTAAACATTTAAAAGGATTCTTCGTATACTTGATCGTCACAAGTAAGAACATTCTATTGTTAAAGTACCTATTGTTAAAATATCATGCAGCCACTTTGTCGTGGACCACTTTTGCGATAAATCTAACTTTATCACCATAGTGTATCTGATAATAAAATATTGTTTAAAATAAAGCGTCATTTACTTACGTCATCGGACGTGTTATGACAGAAATTACAGTACAGGTAGGTAAAACACAATACAAAGAAAATACAATGCTGTTTTATAAAAACGGTAGGTAATTTCCACAGATGTGATATTGATAACATTTTACTCGATATCTTCTATAGAAAACTTTCTATGTTTGGGCTCATCAAGGTAAAGATTTCGTTTCGTTAGACATGACCACTTTAATACAATATAATATATAAATAACTATGTAAGTTCCAGTTATTCTAAGTATCCGAGTCTCCGTGTGTAATAAATATTTAAGCTGAGATTTGCATTAGATTAAAGAATGAGTCACCCGACTCATTCTTTATTTCATTACCAGGTCATCTGGTAAATTTGTTAAATTCACACTTGAATTAAAAGCAGTATATTCTATTTCACAATTTCTTTGTACAGGTTCCTTCATAACAATATATTTGTTCAGCAAAAGATGGAAAATTGAGGACAGCATCATCGGCGTAGTGGCCTGCCTGAGTAGGATAGCTGCGAGCGTGGTTTACGCACTTGCTCCTTCCAGGACGGTCTACTTCTTGGGCCCAGTGCTGGACATGTTCAGCTCAGCTGGGGCCACTTCTCTACGATCAATCGCTTCTAAGTTGGTGAATGCTGATGAAGTCGGTGAGTTCATGATTTTTCTTTTCTTGATATTTTTCTTACTATGAAAATTCGCAAAACATGCGACCGCATTGAACTTACATTTTGCGTTTCTGGGTCTGTTGCAAAAGACACTTGAACATCTTAAAATGGGTACTTTTTGCCGCAGTGCACATTATGACGGCTCAATAAAAAAATAACTAAACGAATGATTTAGACCTTAGAATAACTTCGCAATGAGGAGTTATTATCTTTCTCCCGGTGTTGATGAAGACAAATACTAACACCTATTTGCCATTCTAGATTTAAATTATGCGTTATCTTATGAGGGCTATCACAATTTTTCTTGTATTTGAGTGTTTGAAGAGTCACACACTCAAGTACAAGAAAAAATGTGATATTTATTTAGAACACTCCCGAGAGAAATAATCAAACTTTCTCAGGCATATTTTTTTTATAATTTTGTGGCCGTATCTATACCATAATCACACAACAAAACTCAGTTTTTATGTAGTATCAAGATTGAAGTACGATAATCAGTTTTCTAAGGATAGCCTATTATAGTGAAAATATTTAATTTAATAACAGTAATTTAACGTTGACAATGTGTCTATCACTTACATAATTGCATTAGGTTTGTAAACAGATTTGATCTTATGTAGATCAAAGGTCAGAACACATGCACGTTTACAAAAAGTAGTGCTGAATATCACTACATAACAGTCTGCTCTTAATTATGCGACGTTAGGAAATTCTCTCGCATGATCTTTATCGAAACTGACACTGACACTGGTCATGATTTATGTTTCTTAAGCGAATTAATTTCCGATAACTAGGGTTTTGACGATCTTATTCAATTGATGCATAAGAATTGGTCTTAGGCTCGTAATAATCTTAGTTCTGATCATTGTTCATTCATTAATTCCTGCCTATATGCCAATGTTTTTGAGGTCAGCGCTGTACACCTTTTCCTTTCATACTTCTGCTATAAGCCGTCATCTTCGAAGTCACTACCTTTCTAGCCACACCATCTGTTTTGTCATCATCATAGCCGAAAGACGACCGCTGATCGCGCATAGTAAGTAGGTCATTATTACCTCCTGAAGCTAAGTTTACCAAAAGTCACCTTCAATCAAGCCTATAATTTTGAAGTTCTCGATCGAGACCACCTTATAGCAATGTTCAGTGAGCTACACGTTGCATAGGTCGTTAAAACGGTCGGTTCTCGAACAATCACTTTTGACGAGTCCGTTCATCCGTCTCGTCCGTTGGATTTAGAATTATATTATTTTTATTAGGAAACCGAATAAAATCAATTATGCATTAATGTATTTTTGTTTTTCACAATCAACAATTTAGTCGACGGTGACTGACAATTTTTTATGGGTCTTTAAGTTCTCATCGATTCATGCATTTTCATACCAACTGTTCAGTCTAGGCAAATGGAGAAGCAATGACTTGGTAATTACTATTTTACTGCATCCAGTTATTACCTACTCAAGAATAATTACATCGACGACTTATTTTAGTGCCCACGTACGAAATTAGCATTTTAAGCATTGTATACTACGTAAAAGATAGCTTGATCTCTGCGACATAAGTCAAACTGACATTCCAAGGGTTGTCATGATATAAAAAATTGTCGATAGAAATTATCGACGTTTCTTACTATTATCGATGCTAATGTATGTTACATTAGCATCGATAAATTAATTAATTGGGTTTAATTTAATTACAAACGTTACTAAATTAAACGAATATTTGAATATAAAATACATTTATTCTCGTAAAGGTGTACCCCAAATCCATACCTGAATCAGTTTCTGAATCGATTTTAGATTAAGTATATACAAATGTAAATAATGTTATGATATTAAAATAAAATATACAATAAAATTTAAAAAATAATTAATTTCAAATTAAGTTTTATTTAAAATATCGATAGTTAATATTTTTTTTAATATCGTTAGTCTGTGGTCACGTTGATTCATCGCCCATCACTAAGTAGGTTGGCATGCCCATAAAGAATGACATTTACAGGTGCTGACTGTACTACTATGAAATTAAGAACATTATAGGCGTGATTTTCTGACAGCTGTCGCAGACATCAAGCTATCTTTTACGAAGTATAGATTTTTTTTTTTCATTAAGCTACACAGGGTGGCATGGACATCTATGCTCAGCCTGTTACCATGGATTTAGTACCTATATGATTCTGAACCCCACTGCGTTAAAATTTATCGTCGGTTATTAGATTCTTAATATAAATTGCGGATTTTTATATCACTAGACACAAGTTAAGTAAAATAAATGGTATGATTACTTATACAGGGTTACTGGTAACTCGACGTATTCCTTGCACGACGTCATAATAGGGTTAAAATGCAACAAATTAAGCCACCAAATGTTCTACCGAAGTTCAATACTTTTTGAGTTAGTTACATTTTCAGTATTTTTATGAAAAATCCCAGATTAAATCATTTAAAAATGATTTACAGCGCGACTGTACTGAAATTTAACTACGAGTATTTTATCATAGTTGATGCCGTAGCAGATCTTTTTTCATAATTAAAAGTTCAAAAATGCCAGAAACCTTGGCAAATATCACTAAACAAACATTTATTTTGTTGTGATTTTTGCTGTTACTTCATACAAAATGTTGTCTAGTGAACAAAAAAATATTAAAAAAAATTGGCTTAATTTGTTGCATTTTAACCCTACTATGACGTCCTGCAAGGAATACGTCGAGTTATTACCAGTAACCCTGTATATAATTTTTAAGTTTTATGGTTTTGATCGTTTGTCATCGTATACAAACTTGATTCAACATCACCATTCGCCTTAGTATTTCATCAGTTGCCTATCTCATTTGATTTAAAAATCCTTAATAAAAGTATCGATATTACCTACCTTACTTAAAATGTTGAGGGCAACAGTGCCAAATAAACTATTACAAAAACTTCCGACACTAGATCATGTAATTCATCAGGCTATTGATCTCGAACGCTTCACTGAAATCGTTTTTTTTTTGTTCAATCTCGGTCGCTTGTAACTTTAAAATGTTGCTATGTTAAGAAATTGTTATAAAAAGAGGTTAATGTTGCAAGTGCTTTCACTCATCAGTGATAGGATTGTGCATGTACAGATAATCAGTGTTATTATTTTGTATTATGTCTCGTGTTACATGATGTTTATAAATGATTGAGATAGTTATAACCTAATGAATGTTGTTTATGATCGTCTTCATTGTAGCAAATGATTTTGTTTTATGTATAGCTGTATACAAAGTACCTACAAATCTATATTTATTTGCTTTTAAATAGTTCTTGTTTTTTTGTTCCATAATGTTTCTATACGCCTACCAACCTCCTCAATTATGTTCCTTTAGTAGCACTCGGTATATTGAATGATTTTATTAGCTCATTATTTGTATACATATTCTGTCTGAATATTATCTACCCTTATTTCTAAAACATGTTTCCGTTTTCTCATACGCTTAATCAAGTACATGTTTAGTACTTTTCTGCGGATTCCTTAATTTATTGATATCATTCATGTATGCTTTGTTGTCACTTGCTATTAAACATTAGCTCTATTCATGTAAAACTTGCATTACAAGCTTCACTATCAAAAAACAGATTAAAATAACCAGTTAAATCCACTTGTTTATCGCTAACTAAGTTATGATAGTAATTCATTATATGATTAGCGCTAGGTATGCATTTTGATTTCACACAATGATGCATCTATAAGTAATAGTTTGGTTTTATCGCCTTATTATTCAATAACACAGTCTCTTTGTCGATAACTATATCAACAACATGTCCTAGATTTCACATTCCGAGAGCCTGCACAAGAGTCCAGCCAGTTTATTCTTTAAAAATCTCACCGTGATAACTTGCATAGAGCATAGAGCTCGTAGAGCATAGAGCTCATAGAGCATAGGGCTCATAGACCATAGAGTGCATAGAGCTGGCCCTCCGCCTGATGCTAGGGATTCTGTAAAAAAAGCACCTTGAAAAAGTTTTGACGGTACTATTTTTACAGAATACATCGGCTGTTCCTGATTTCATTCCTAGAACTTCATCATCTGATTCGTCAGTTTTTTTCGTGTAAATTGTAACATTTGTTGAAGATTACACAGCAGCAGTAAGCGTTTTTGGGATCATTTCTGTTTCAATAGTATCATTGAAAATCTGCATAGTATGAGGTGTAGCCTCATTACTTATGTCCATTTTGTAATGAACATATTTACGTGAGTGGTGTGGTGTGCTATAGATATATGTCTGCCCCTAATGAGTACATTGGGTTGTACACCACATTAAACGGTAAAGCAATAACGGATTCACTTCACTGGGTTCGTAACTGAATTTACAAAACAAACGAACAACCAAGTTTAATTGAATCAGATAAAACGGTTTACGTAAATCATTGTATATACTTGTTCGAATCGAATTGAAATAATATAGGTACTTACTTGTTTAAATTTTACAATATTTTTATATTATTTTGTTATATTTTATGCAGTACAACTTCCTTAAATTTACTACGCATGTCGTAAACTGTGTAATAATTATGAGTACAAATTTCAATTTCCGTCGTCCAAATTCCATACGTTGATGACTATTGTATCGTATGGCGTACTTACAGGGAAAATCCAAGTTACTGCTTTAGTTTAGACACTTCCAAGAACAGTATAAATTGTTTTAAGTGATATACTTACCTACTTTTAATCATGTTTGACGTAGGCTACGTTTTAAATGGCTCAAATGTAGACAAAATCAGTGAGAGATTCTTATTATCGTGTTATCACACTTACTGAAGTAGTTAACCAAACAAATTCGAACGACCTTCTTTCATTTTCAAAGATTTTTCAGAACAAATATTTTTTTAAAGATTATAAGCCTCATTTGACTTCCTTTTCTCATAATTATGAGTGTTTTAAATGGGTTATTCAAAGTTGACTTTCCACGGTGACTCATAGGTACACGACCACATTATCTTGATTATTTTAGGTGACGAAAAATAAAATATCTTTTTATTTTCTTCGTACTTACCCACTGTGAAAGAAAACCGTATGAAGACAATTAGCCTGGAGACGCCTCCTCGCAAGGAGTTCTAGAGGCCTTGTAGTGGGACACAGACATAATTTTGACAATTATTTTTCTTTGACTTATTTCTGCAGCTAGCTTCGATCAAGACAACTCGCAGCCTTTTAGATAGAGACAAACATGGACAAAAAGTTTTGCCTTCTTTTCTCCCTACAAATAACATGTTCTCGCTTTGTTTACGTTACATAGGCACCGATTGCTTACTATTTAGCTAGCAATGCGCAGCTTTCACGCATTTTCTTGAAACAATGGCAATTTCATAATAGTGCATAGAAATTCCTAGGCACTTGTTAATCGTTGATGAATAAGAATAACATTTAAAGTAAAGTAGGGTAGGTCAAATCTATACCTACCTAACGTCAGACATGTGCTTGTGCATAGCAACTGTTTGATAACATTAATACAAATTCGTATTCAAAACTAGCTAATGCCATTTTTTTGTGAGGGTGGGAAATCATCAAATAACTTCTCCCGCTCTGAGCGGAGCGGGAGGGCGTGTCAGACTCTTACTGACTAAAACCCACCCGTGTTCCTTCAGTTGCCTGTACCAGAGGCCACGGTAGCCGTTTCGGACTTTCCCGCAACCCTGGCAGGCATCGGCCCTAGCGGACCCCGTAATTAATGCTGACATCTCTTTGAGGCGCACGTGGAACAAAACGCGCCGTCGACCCAGGCCTGGTCGTTATTGGACGGCGAGCTACCCATTGCTCGCCGTCCGCAAGCCCGCACTTCCAAGCAAACTAGCTAATGCCTGCAACTTCATTTACGATCCAGGATGTAAAGTCGTATATGTCCTTCTCCAAGTAACTTATCTGTCAAATTTCATAACGATCGGTTCAGTGGTTTTGGCGTGAAAGGGTAACAGACAGAGAGATAGACAGACAGACAGCTACTTTCACATTTATAATAATGGAAGATAAGTATGGATTATTGGCCAGCCTTTGTTTTCGCAAGACATTAGTTCATTACCGATCATTCCAGTTCGTTATAAGTTAAGTTTCCCAATCGACCTTCAATTTCCCATAGCCAAACGATTGGCAACACAAAGAGAAAATACCGAGCAGAGATCACATTCTGTTTGATTTAGACTGAAACGATTTCCGGTCTAATAAAAAGTAATCAAGGAAAATTGAACCGAAACAACTAAAACGCACAGTGTACAATGAAAAGTTTGATTGAAGGAAATGAACGATTTCCAATAAACGATAACGTTAGTTGCTTCACTAAAATCGCTCAAACGTATAAAAACTTTTAACTGATCCGGTGAAAAGTTAGTATTACAACTCGCGATGTCGCTGTAGGAAAACGAACTTAATTAACTTTAACTTTTGTAGAAACGAAAAAGTTAAAATTAGGAGAAAAAATTAGGTTCAAGAAAACTAAATCTAAGTAGGTACTCTTATCGTTACTCCATCGACTCCAGGGGGGTTAGATCAGCCCCAAAATGGCGGAGTACTTGCGTAACACAGAAGGAATAGCTTTAATTTTGACAGTTCGACAACATTCATTGCGTTATTTACGTTGTTGAGCAGATAATTTTTTCGAACATATGAAGCAACGAATTAGCAATATCTTTCAAAATTATTCAGCTTCTGATTAATAGTGTGTAACGCAATCAGGGTGCGGGTGGAGACACTCAAACTTGGTAATATAAAGTATCATTAACATTGTGTAGGCTGTATTGCTTAAACTAGAGCTGGCAGTGGCTACATTTTCAAATAACTTAGATACCACGTCGATCTTCGCGTCAATGCATCTTGGCTTGCTTCGGTCGCACAGACCCGTTTGGCACAACTCAAAAAGCCGATCATGGCTTCCATGATCAAAGTTAACAGTCACTGTCCGTAAATAAATACTTGACACACTGCAGGTAACCTGACCTTTCCTTACGTTGAGCGTAGGTATTTAGAAAATGAGTAAGATAATGATATTAATGATTATAGGCTTTACTCGTATGATTTATGGCACTAATTGGATAAAAATTATGTAGGTAGGACTAGACAATATTAGAGTCTGTTCAGTAAGTCAGTATACATAGGTATTTTAAAATAAATAAAAAAATCTCTAGTCTCGTAAGCACAGGTGTTTTTAAAACGTCATCAGTTATGTTATGTCAACGTTATTATAATGTGCCCGTGTCTGCCCTCATCGTACTTATGTCGCGGAAAATGTCTCCACACTGAGAAGCTCAAATACTCCATAGTTGGCATTTCCATGGCGGTTGCGAGGTCAAAAACGTCAAAACGAAACAGAAACACGACCATCTTTCGACGCGGTTATTATACTTACCTACAGTGTTAACGAATACACTCGTATGTTAATGCGCATTTTACATTTAGCTAGATTAAAAACACTTGTTTTATTGGTCTCTTAAAGCTGTAGACATTTTGTAATTTTGTTATCTTTTAAGTTTTGGTAAATATTTTTAACTAATGTACACAAAATGGCCCCTTGTTTCCTAGCATTACTTAGTATATAAATATTATTCATGTGTATAGGAATGTCGTTTCGTTGTATGAACTCATCTTAATTAAGAAGCGTTTTAACCTTTTTATAGCCTGATACCGCTTCATGTGAAACGAAGGCATTCAATTATTATTTGACACCAAACGAGGACAAATTGATTAAAAAAATAAATATCAGAGACAAAAGTAACTGTTTCTTTAGTCTCCCTATATCTTTCTTTTTATTGAACATTTTTCCTGAGCCTCCTGTCAGTTTGGTAATTCATTATCAAATTAAAAATTAAACATGGCGGTCGCTACTATATTTTCTAACGAGAACTATTACAAGTAAATAAGTACCTACTATACTGCGGGTATGTTCTATTTATTCTAATATTTACAATTATGGAGTTCCCTTGAAACAATGAATGGAGTGATACCTGTCAAGCTATTGAGATAAAAACTGCCGTAGTATGACTCTTGTTTATTTTGGTACATTGCGCTACTATCGCAAAGGTTTTGTTTGTTTATTGCGTAGTATAGAGAGGTTGCTGTAGCAAACTAGAGATAAAGAAAACAGACGTGTAATGTAGGATTTTTCCTACTTACATTACAACATTGCATCCGGAGGAAATTGTCATTAAATGTTTGGTAAAAGTAAACTCTGAAACGATAATAAATAACACTTCTCCTCTTAATATCGTTATTTTCATGAACAGGCCTTTTAAGGAAATTTAACTAGGTAACTTTGCATTTTCAATTTTCGTTTGGTGATTCAATATATATTACTTTTTTCGTGAAAAGGCATGATTTCTTTTTCTTATTGTTGTTTTGTAATTTAAAAATGTTGACATTGGTCTTGAAGTCGTTTAAGATAATACATCCCTGCAGTTAAAAGTACAGTTTTCTTACTCATAATTCAGATCAATGTAGAAAAACGTTTTTTTTTTAACAGCGATAGTACGAAACGGTTGGCGCAGTGGTTAAGCGATTGACTGTTGCGCTGCGTATCGCGGGTTCGATTCCCGCACGGAACAAATATTGGTATGACCTACAAGTAGTTGTTACGGGTCTGGCTGTTTGTGTATGCGACTTTAAATGTTTGTAAATGCACCCACAATACAGGATAAATTCCTAGTGTGGGGCACATTTAAAAATAGTTCTGGTTGGCGTTGCCTATCTGACAAATCATATTTAAAACATGCTGTATAACTATCGGTTTAAGATGACAACTAGTCATCTAATTATAGGTAGATATTATTGATTGCCACTTCCTACTAAACTAATGCATGTAAATGTCAAAGGAATATTATATTGTAACAATATAATTGTAATTGCGATGATTAAAGAATTTATGAATAATATATTTTATTAATTAGTTGTTAGCACATCTTGATAACGTCGTCCTTTGGTGTAATGCCAGTTATTGTTCTATAAAAATTACCGTAACGAAGCAGAACATTAAATAATAAATCATAATTAAAATCAATTTTAAACATGGCTATTATTTAAGTAAATAATTCCGCTAAGATGAAAAGAAAACGGATTAATTTAAATGTTCCAATAATTAGGGTAACGTAAAATGATGTTCTGCAATACTGAATACAATGGAAAACGATTACCGATTCAGAAAATACCGTGTCAATTCAGGATAAACTGTAATAAATATACTAATTATATTAATTTCCTTGATATTATCTTGTAACTGTAGATAATCGTTTTATTAACCTTAATGTCATTATTGTGACTGCAAACACTTGACATCAAATTAAAAATTCTATTGTCTCCATTCATCATTTAGAAACAATATTGTTTTTTTTTTGTTTTTTATTCTACATAAATCATTGAACGGTTCATTAGGAGTGCAATATTGACAAGAAGCGAATTATAATGGCGATAATGACAATAATTGAAATATTTATGAATCCTTGAGATGTCCACAGATTAGTAATGTACCTATAAAAAAATAGGTTATTTTTTCATGTGTTGAATATAACGTACTCCTGACAGACAAAATCTCAATAGTAGGTAAAAGATTGAACTATATCTATAGGTAACTACTATGTAATATTATAAAGAGGTTGTGATTTTGTATGTAGGGGTTAGTCTTCGGAACTACTAATTACTACTGATTCGATTTCGAAAAATATTTCACTAAATGGTAAGCTAGTGTTGAAAGAAAGAAAGAAAATGCGTTTATTTGCGGTAAACATGACGCAAAAAATTACACAAACACAAAAAATAAGAAAAGGTTGGGGGAAACATGCGTCACATCCACGCAAAACGGCTATCGCTCAGCATTATGCTGCGACCCTATGCAAGACAGAGCCCCAGCGCTCGCTGGCCTAGTGTCATAAACATAAGATATAATATCTCTATCTGTCCAGGCCGCTCGTTTGAGGAATGCGTTGCCAGTTCAAATAAAACGCGCTCAATCGTTACCTGTACTGTATCCTATATTTAAGACTCGTGAAGGAACATTACATGTTGTTGTCATCTGTAGGCCAATTCTCGTACTTAAAAAACGTTCAAATTCAAGTCGCAATCTCATCTCAGCGACAATCAATGTCAAAAACCTGTCAAAAATGTATGTAAATTGATTGTAATTTTGACAGATTGGGACTGAGATTAGAATGCGAACGGTCTTAAAAATACGGGAATTGTCCCTCTGGTTCTCGTAGCTGTAGTCGTCATTTATTTTCGTTGCTTAAACATTCAGTATATATGTATTTATTTATGTAATATATGGCGTTTATATATGTATCTATCACCACTGCTCTCAAAAAGGGTGAACGACAACATCGTGAGGAAACCGATATGTCCTAGAACCAAAATCCGAAGATATGTGACATCTACCAACCCGCACGGGGCCCGCGTGGTGGATTACGGCCCTCTCCCTCTCACAGAAAGGAGGCCTGTGTCCCAGCAGTGGGGACATTATATACCGATTAGATTATGTATCTAATATAGTGTATTATCTGTCTTAGTATTATAGTGTATTACTGTCTATTCTGTGCTGTGCTGACTCTTAATATCACAAAAACTAAATAATCGATCGAACGTGCTACCCCCACTTTCACTGTCTATAACGGCTCACACGTGTTGGTCAACCTCCCAGTATTGCGCTTGTCCTCCCCTTCAAAGGACTCATAACATTAAATACCTTGGAGTTACATTAGACCAATTCCTCAGCTTCAAACCTCATATAGACATCCTGGTAACGAGATTACGCAAACTCATTTACATATTTAAGAGCCTAAAACATGTAGCCGACCTTCGTACCATCAAGATGGTATACTATGCCTTATGTCAGTCGCTTATTGACTACTGCATCATCTCCTGGGGAGGTGCTGCTAAAACGCACTTGATAGAGGCGGAAAGAGCTCAACGTGCTATACTTAAGGTTGCTGCGGGTCTTCCCTTCCGATTTCCTACAGTCGACTTATACAAAAAGTGGGATGTACTGTCTATAAGACAAACATTCGTTCTGCAAACGGTCCTCAAAAAGCACTCGCAGCTAGTTTATGATTCGGATCTATTGAAAGATAAACGACGGAAAGGTACTGTATGCAATACAATTTTTTTCCGATTACGGCAATCCCACAATTTTTTCTGTTACCTAGGGGATTATCTGTATAATGTTATTAATAAGGATCAAAATATTTATTTACTACACAAACCCAGTTGTAAGCAAAAAGTAACTGACTTCTTGAAAGCTCTTTCCTATGAGGACACAGAGAAATTGCTCCATTCAATTAAATAAAACTTGTATTCAAATAATTACCTACACATTCACCACCATTCACATACACCTGCCACCATTCACATTCACCTACACACTAACCACCATTCAAGTACACATTCACCACCATTTACTGACACATTCACCACACACCCTTAGACTGCTTTTGTTGTGTTAGTTAATTTCTTTCTTTTTTATATTTATTTTTTGTTTTAATTGTTTAGTAGAAATACATGTTACCTGCCTATTTATTTGTATGATGCCACTAAGTGGGGTCTGGTGACCTGTAATACAGGTTTTTCTAAAACCTACTTCAGGCACCAGCTCTCACAATGTGAATTTATATAATTTGTGCTACAAAACCATTGTGAGAGAAAATAAATAAAAACTTATTATAAACTTATTATTATTATATTCTAAGGTTGCCTGGAAGAGGTCGCAGAAAGCGATAAGGCCACCTATTGTATGTTTATGTATTTTAATTTTTTTTGTTATGATTTCTGGTCTACAATAAATTATATATAAATATAAATGATATATTTTGTTAAAACAAGACATTTCTCGTGGTCGAAGTAGCGGTAGTAGTAGCTAGTATTTAATATTTAATGATCATTCTATCTTCTGTGATCATTTTGGAAAACACCATGCCGTTTATTCAATACATCTCCGTAGTTATAGTAAATTTATGATTAATACATTTGCTTTTATTGTTTCCGATTGTCGATTGTTTGCATATTAATACAAGTAGGTGCCTATTTACAAGGTGATAAAGGGGGGCATTGCTAAAGCGAACACAATTAATAATGCAATTTATTCTGCATTGAGTCACAGATTACTAAATAGTTACTTCGTAAATTGAGTGTGCAAAGGAAGTTTTAGATAAAATTTCCTTCGTTTTCTCACATTGTATATAAGTATGACATGGTGTTTATTTAATAATAATGGAAAATAAGGAAATTAATTAATTATTGAAGCGCGTATAGTTCGGCGATGGATGGATTGTGAGGTAAATGATAAATGATTTTATTTCTGTAAGTAGGTTTGTACAAACACTTTTACACGTCAATCGTATTTTAAAAACTAGATGAGTTCGGCGTTTCCTATCTGACTACTCTGAGAAGAAAGGCCGAAACAAACTCAGAGGTCACAGTCTCTTTTAAAGTCCAGACATAATCTTGGTCAGATCATGTGAAGACCTTGTAGATTGGTGTCTGAAACGGTCTTTTGAGGAAAAACCACACAGATTGAGCGGACCCGTCCAGTCCAGTGCACGTATTTGTCAGTAATCGTGCAGCTCAACTCCGTAATCATCATCAGTCTTAGCTTTTCCAACTACGTTGGGGACTGCTTCCAGTCTAACCGGACGTATCTGAATACCAGTATTTTACATGAAGCGACTGTCTATCTGACCTCCACAACCCTAACTGGGTTGTGGAGGTCAGATAGACAGTCGCTGGGTAACACGATACCCCTTCGTAACAATACATTATTTGTCATACTTTTTTCGGCTTCCGGCTACCCGTAACGACTGTCAAAGATCTACGAATGACAGCCGGGACCAAAGGCTTAACGTGTTCTACGATACACGGAGGGATCTCAATATGTAATTGCTGGTCACCCATCCACAAATCAACCGCGAGAAAGGTAGCTTAACCTTAGATCGACCCGTGTGTGCAGCTGTTACTAATTGCTCACGAGCCAGTGAGGCGTGGAAGGAGAAGCGTGAATTCTGAGATGATGGGTGAAATACTTAAGGAAGAAAAAGTCACATTATGCGCCGTCCCCAAGTTAATTGATATAGAAGAAAGAAGAAAAGTATTTTTTTTGGGACACGCACAGGCAATACAAAACAGTAAAAATAATAATAAAAAAGAGCATTTAAAACTAACAAAATTAACATTAAAAATAGAAATACCAAGAATATTAAATAAAAGGCCTGTGCGAGACCAAAAAGGCTCCTATCTCAGCATAATGCTGCAATATTTAAAAAATAAATACCGCAGCGCTGGTATTCTGATAGGGCCTGTGATGCCACGGACATCTATAAATCTCACTAGGGGAATACAAAAAGAAAATATAGAAATGAGATATAAATGCTGAAAGGGTTAGATGTAGAGCGTAAATCGACTAAGTCGCCAAGTCAGTTCAAGATACGACCAGGGGCCGTGCACGAATTCGACTGATTTTGATAAATTTTGTGCATTATTTGCAGGAAAGGGAAACATTATTTAAACAAAATTATTTGTGATTCGAAAACTTGAGTTCTTGGTTTTAAAATAAAATTAAAACTTCATTTTATGATTATACAATATTTTCATTTAGTAAATCAAAGGCAAAAAAAACTATATTTTCGAGAGCGCTAAAGTGATGAAACTATTAACAGGTGCTGTGACTGACACGAATGGTTTAGCGCCCTGAAAACTGTACTTTTGTAGTCACACAGACATAATGTTTCAATTATTTCCAGCTTTGTCACAATTAAATAAGAAATTGACAAAAGAGGGTTTTTTATGTGCACGGAGCCTTAACTTAAGCTTGTAAAAATATATCCAGTTATTATTATTGTCCTTGACTTCACGGTAAACAAATAAATCAAGCTTGATTACCATATACAACTAGAAACAAGTCATGTTCAGCAATGAACATCAAATAGTTTGCTCCATAAATAGATATAAGCGCAAAAGTAATTATTGCATGGCCCCTATTATTTTAAATAAATTGCCAAGTGGCTGGAAATATTTAAATACGGTGATGTTTAGGAGTAGACTACGTAAATATTTGACAGATAAAGTGTACTATAGCATACATGAGTTTCTAACAGAGCAAAATATATTTGTTGATACATTATAAATTTGTTGTTAAATTGTAATGAAAATGATAATCATTTATTAACTGATCTATTGAATGATAATAATTATAATGAAAATGATAATAATTTATTAATTACTGATCTATTGAATCATAATTGTAATAATAATAATATAATCGAAATTTACGTGCATGTTTCATAAATAATGTAAATGTTTGCATGCCGAATGGTAAAATATAGCTGAGCTTAGCTACGTCATAACATCTAAGTATTGTTTATTACCCTTATTTGCAAAATAAAATTCTATTCTATTCCTATTCCTTTAACGATATTTCTATGGTCTTTTTCAATGATAAGCAGAAAACCACTAAGTATATAGGTACCTACCTACCTATGGTCTGTTGATCAACTAAGACGTAACTTACCTACAACTAAATGGTTCGGTATTTGACATCCTTTGTTATAAATAAATTATCGTTTAATGACATTAAGTATGAATATCAGTTTTGAGGTCATCTAATCTTTGAACTGTGACTTGTGATAACCTCTGTGGAATTATTTCCGAATATTATTAGGTCAATAATTTGCGTAGGCAACTTATCGTACTACGAACAATTTTGTAGTACAGTCAGCCTTAAAAAGAGCTATATCTACATGGAAAAGGATTCAATCGTCGATGGATACATCTTTTTGAGACTGACTGTACCACGTGCAAACTCGATATAGGTTTTTTTTTCAAAAAAAAACGTTGCCCCACACTAGGAATTTCTCCTGTATCGTGGGTGCGTTACATTTAAACTCACATCCACAAACAGCCAGACCCGGAACAACTACTTGCAGGTCATACAAATATTTGTTCCGTGCGGGAATCGAACCCGCGACACGCAGCGAAGCAGTCAATCGCTTAACCACTGCGGCAACCGTGCCACCAATTTTTTTGTAAAATAAAAAAATGTATGCAGGTTGAATTGGACTACGGAAATTGAGTCAATATTTCATTGTATATTGCTTAGACGCCGGATGTTCTTCATATTTCCATGCACTCACGTCCTTAACGGTCTTTAAAATGGATATTATGTCAGTAATTATTTTCATATTCATGTAGATCCATTATAATTATTGAATTGCATTAGAAGACTAAGAATAAATCGTGTTTTTATTGAGGTTTAAGATCACGTTTGTACTTGTCAACTAGGTACCTAGGTAATAACGGGAGATTTTATAGCGCAACCAGTAATTTGTTGACTAGGTTCATTAAATTGCTATGTCCAATGGATCTAATTGCTATATTTTTTTATGAAAATATGCCAATTATTTCAATGGCGTGACTGTAAATTACTAACTAAATGTAACTTTTGTTGTTTAACAAAAAATAGTTTCGAATTTGAAATTCAATTTGATTGAAAGTCTGTTCAGACGGCTCGTATCACTTTCGACTTAGCAGTTGATCAACTAAAATCGAAACGTGTGAACCCGGTAATGTTTTCTTATCCAGAAAGTATTCAAACCAGCACTTATCATCGGAACATGTGCCTATTGGGTACCTAACTGCCGATTATTATAATTGAATTCATCAATGGGTCTTAACTTAGGTGGTAGACACATTTAAATTAGCATAAGTAACTATGAACGAATTAACTGATTTATTTTCGTCGTTGTTTTATTGTCTAACATCTTGATTTACGGCTACACCGTCTAATGATTCCATAGGTTCCAAATAATAATAATACCAATATCATGGGAACTAAATTCTTACCTACTTGCAACAAGAACTACGCGAAGTCTCGACCAATAGTTCCGACAACATAGTCGTTTCTTGCTATATCGATCGCCTCTGACCCACCTCTGAACCCAAATGGGATGTTGTGTCTATAGTACTTATAGCTCACGGAGCGACGCACGCTTTACAAAGTGTGCAAACATGCTGTGAAAGTGTGCGTGAAGATGCGTAGCGTCAGCACGTAAAACACACACTCACACTTCCGACTTCACCATTGCTTCGGACGGTACCGAGACCGAGAGCACAGATTACTAAATAGTCACTTCCGAGAGCTCCCGCGCTGACACACACATTCACAGCGTGTTTGTACACTTGGTAACCACAAGTACAGCGCGCGTCGTTTCGTGAGATAAAAAATACTATAGAACCTGGTGAAGTGAGGCTACCTTGACGGTGCGGCAGCTGGCTGTGGATGTGGAGCTGTGTCGCAAACTTTGTTCCATCTCTAATCCTGCCCTCTCTGCCCCAAAAAATGCAGCCAAATCGACCTCAGCACTGCCACCGACGACGGCGTGGAAGTTGCGAAGCTTAGGGGCAACAAAATGTATTACACTGTCGTGCCATCGACACGAAGAAGACGACTACTTATAACGTTATGTCTCTCTGTTGCAGGCAAAACAAGCTCTCTAATAAGCATATCGGAGGCCCTGGTGCCTGTGATCTACTCGCCAGTGTACAGCAAGGTGTACCTCACTACTCTGTCCACCATGCCTGGTGCCTTCTACCTCATCAGCGCCGCGCTCGCCGTTCCTGCCATAGCCTTATTAATGTAAGAATTGTTCTAGTAAAATGTTACCACGTTTCATGACAGAAAAAATGACGGAGTGACCAAATGACCTACTCTCCAAGTTATCTTAGGTATTTCTCGCTAACTTTAACCAACACGAAGATCAATGCTATAATTCAATATTGTCTATTATAAATTCAATATTGTGTATTATAAATTCATTATTGTCTATTATAAATTCAATATTAGGTTTTTTGCATTGTAATTATTTTCTTTTATTTTATTACTTTTAATAACTTTTAATGATTTGTCTTCGATTTTATTTCCAATACAATTTTTAACTTAAGGTGTAGGTAATTGGAATAACTGAATTGGGTGAAATGGGGTCATTGTACTCACATGAACAACTTTTACTTGTGACGAAACTTCTTGTTTCGTCACAAGTATAATGTATATGTATGGAGCGGCTGATTAATATTTCAGGATTTCTTATCCTGAAAAAAATAATTAGCCGCTCCATACATTATTCGCATAACTCGACAAAATGATAGGAACAGCAGATTTTTCCAGCGTTTTTACGATTGGTCCTATACTTACTTAAAAAAAAAACATAATGATGAGTACAATGACCCCGTGAGAGGTTTTCAGTTATTTTATTTCAAACATCCTATACACAAACTTTAAATTCACTGAAAATCTTTCACGATCCATTGTGTGGCCAATTTGCTGGCTAACGTTAAAAACTCAAACCAAGTTTAATCTTCAAGCTTTTTCTCCATAATCTGTTTTTCATGTCTCCTCAAACAAGTGCCTCGCTTAGGAAGGTAGTAACCTCTCGCTGAACTTTCATTTTTAGCACCATTTAGACAAGGAGATACGTTGACAGCTCATTTATCAAAATTAGTCCAGGAGCTTGGGGCTCGTCTTTATCAATCTTATCCAAGCCATGTTTTAAAGCATCTTTTCTTAGCTTCGTTTTCCAGTCATTTAAGGGGCTGACAACAGTTAAAGCGCGGTCACTGTCAGACTGCATAGAAACAGAAGCGCGATGACACAAAGCTAGTAATTTATTGCAAAATATGAAGCAATTCTCTATTTACAAAAAGTCTATTGATTGGACTAAAAAATTAAAACACTATCACGTTAATATGTTGCTTGAAGAACAATCTGAAAAAAAAGAAAGATTGCATGTATATTAGTATGGGTTTTTAATCGTTAAAAGATTTTTTATAGAGGTATCTTCGTGACTTTTTTCTATCGTACCAAATTAGTTGTATTATGTTTTCAACACACTATCTAGCTAGCAAATATCCTGAAGAATATCATATATTTTTCTGATTTTTTTAACTGCAGTGGATCTTTTAGGCATTATAAAACTTGCGTTTAGGTCATGTAGTCCCCTTAAGGCTAAACATTAAATTGTATTATTAGTCAGTATCGTCAGGGGGCGAGCGGCTTGTGGCTATGTAATAACAGCCGCACGGGTAGATCGATCTGGTTAAGCTACGCTTGCCGCGGTTGTCCCGTGGATGGGTGACCATCTTTACATACCAAGAACGAAACGAACGAAAGAAAGAAAGTTCGGAAAATGCTAGGCTGATTGATTGTTTGAGTCTGCGTCGTCGAATAGTTTCATGTCCTATAACAGAAAATGAAACGTTAATGTCCTCATTGACGAGATACCTGATAAACGTCAACCTATATCTCTGCCTGACCCTTCGAGGAAGGCATGAACATACATTTAACATTCGAAAACACAGATTGTTTATCGAAAAGCAAGTACATAACTACACGCCTCACCTAAGCAACCGCTGCGACATTTCAACACCTCAACAAAAAGCGACCTTGTGGTCAGCTCGAGAGTTCGCCCTTACTATAATTTTGTCATCAACGACCAAAGAACGATTTCTAATCAGTGTACAACTGTAGTAGCCTTGAACTGTTATCTATTTTCCATTTCTTTACCTTTTAATTGACCTTAGAGCCCTACGAAATTTCACAGTCATTTTCAACAGACTATTTTCGTTATGCAATTTTGAGAACCAATAATTGTACCTTATTGATCTTGCTAGATATTATGTACCTACTAATATTATACAACCGACTTCTAAAAACACTACAAAGTGAAAAATTACTTTAATTTCGGATGGTGGTGGTTTTGGTTTTGTATTTTCGATTTTTGTTTTTTGTCAAGTTTTGTTTTTCACTTTTTAGTTGCATGACCTAACCTACTCCACACACATTCCTATACCACTATTAGCTACGTAAATAACAGTGACAGGAAGTTATTTTATTATCATCATTATTGACCTATCACTGACCGGTTGGTGCAGTTGGTAGCGACTCTGCCTTCTGAGCCACTGGTCACGGGTTCGATCCCCGGACAACTCAAACATTTGTGTGCATGAACATGTCTGTTTGACCTGTGTCTGGGTGTTTGTATGTATATCAGTCATCAGGTTACCGTAGTACAGCTTCTACCTAGTTCGGGACCTGAAGACCTAGTGTGGATGTTTCAAAAAAAAAAACACTAATTGGAAAAAAATACGTATTATTGAAGCTAACTGAAAAACTACCCAAGTAAAGTTAGTAAAATGTATATGGGACCACCCTTGAAGCATAGACTAGCCATTAAAAAAAAAAATTGAAATCGAACCACAATTGCCGGAAATATCGCATAACAAACATACAAAAAAAACAGTCGAATTGAGAACCTCCTCCTTGTTAGAAGTCGGTTAAAAAAGGCACAATTTGTTTGTACCTATGTACTTAGTTATGTAGGGGTAATCTCTGGAATAAAAAATATTTTTGCATTGGTAGCCCAATTCTTGAGGAAGGCTTATAGTCTATGTAACATCACGCTATGACACTAAAGAGCCGTGCAAAACTAAAATAAAAAGGCAGAAAGAACGCTAAGCGAAAACGAAATCATAGCGCGGGAGGTGATGCGATGCGACGGGGTGGATCAGGGGCCAAGGAATTTGCAGGCAGAAGCTATCTAACCAATTACCCATTACCTTTATTTTACGGTACAGCGGGCACCGGGTTAATAATAATAATAATAGACTTTTATTTCGGACCATAGAATCCATAGAGTGTTAGTAAAATTAACAAAAAGCTTATCACCTAGTGTTAGTACCCATCACCCTTTGCACAAACTGTTTAATTATAGGAGAGTTGGACTCCCCTACCGTTCTCAGGATGCTGTTGTGACTGTCTCTCACTCTTCTCAACAGCGAAGCTGTTTTTTTGCGCAAGATGGCGTGAAAACCATCAGTGCGAGCTTGCGCAAACATCTCCGAGGCACTACAGTATCGAGGCAGTCTCAAGAGCATCCTGAAAGCATTATTGTACTGTACGCGCAATATATCTAGCGATTTCTTGGTGTAACTGACCCATAGCCTGCCCGTGTACATACTCTGACAGTAAGCCTTAAACAGCGTAATCTTGACTAGGTCAGTACACCGAGCAAATCTACGGGCCAGCATATTGCTCCGAACCGCCAGAGCCCTCCGCTCCCTCTCAATGTCTGCATCGTCTGCATTAATAATAAGCGTAAATAAATTAGTTTACTAAATTTATGTTCTATTACTAGTAATAGAACGTAAGTACATAGGTACTCTAATTGGTCAAATTTAGTAAACAAATTTATTTACGCTTATTATTAACCCGGTGCCCGCTGTACCGTAAAATAAAAGTAATGGTAGATACGAATTGAATGGTAGGTAATAACACTTTTTATTCTCAATTTAGAAATGTTTAATGGCGTTCGTAAAGGTTACGCATTTCCTTTTTTTTTTATTAATTTAAATTGAAGTGCTGTTTTATTATTGGATAGATTATTTTTAGTTCGCGGAAACGTATAAATTGTCATTGCAATGTAAAAACGTGTTGACATATCTATGTCAACACGTTTTTACGTTACAGAATGCTGATTTCAGCATTCTGCTTAATATCAAATGTGTTTGAACTAGCAACCTGATAGACCACTAGGTATTGAATTAACAAACTTTTACGAGATTGCCAGCTGTGCCCCACGGTTTCACCCGCCTCGCTCGGCTCCTAATAGTCGTAGCGTGATGTTAAAATAGCATATAACCTTCCTCAAGAATTGGGCTATCAAATCTATTTTTTTATATTTTTATTCCGAGTTATAGTTTCAAAGCTATGCGCGTTCAAACAAACAAACTCATAAGCTTTATTATATTATAGTAGGTAGGTATTACAGGGGCCGTACTATGACATGTTAATGCCATCATTGTTCCAGCATGAAAGAGAGACGGAGCTATACATGACCGATAGATAGCACTATCTCTTTTTCTCAACGGAATCGTGATGGTGTTAACACGTCATAGTACGGCCCCTGGTATAGATTTCTACGTATTGGTCTAATCGAAACGGATTTATCAACGGTTTGAAAACGGATTAGTTTATTATTTCGCTCGATCAACGTACCAAACCTATCCTGCTAACCAAAGACTAAGCAAGCTAAAGTGTCTATGGGCTAGTCACACCTCTCGAAGAACCGACAATCGTTGGGGAAAACGAGTTTAGAGTGGAGACCGCGTTTAGGCAAACGTAGTGTGGGACGCCCGCCGCGCGCCGGCCAGGTGGGGTGACGACTTGCGAAAGGCGGCTGGCAGAGACTGGTTGAGGAGAGCCGAAGATCGGGCACAGTGGAGTTCACTAGGAGAGACCTACGTCCAGCAGTGGACGAATATAGACGACTGATGATGATGATGAACCTACCTATAGGTATTTTATTTTCCATCGAAACAGTTTCAAAACTCAAAAATAACTATTTATGCAAAATAATTATTATTAATATAAATATTACACAATTTAATGATAAATTACTGTCTATAAACTTGATAGCGAAAATCTTAGGTTATCGTTCATTAAATTACCGTCCAATTAGAATGGTTGACAGTTGAACGATAAATCAAAGCACATACCTACCTAAGTACTAAATAAAGTTAGAATAATGAATAAATAAATAACCGGTAATCCTGAGAATAAAATTCAAGAATTTTATTATTAAAATATAGATAGACCCGTCCATGGCTCGGATCAGGGGCCTACTATCTAAGTCCGTCAACAAAGATACGGGCCCTTCCTAAAGTTGTTCGATACTTAAAAGTCAACCCTACTCCCGATTAATTGACTTTTTCGGACGAGCAAAAAGACATCAGGAGGATTCTTTCTTCTTTTTTTTTTTTAAACGTAGCCCCACACTAGGAATTTCTCCTGTATCGTGGGTGCGTTTACATACATTTAAACTCACATACACAGACCGCCAGACCCGGAACAACTACTTGCAGGTCATACAAATATTTGTTCCGTGTGGGAATCGAACCCGCGACACGTAACGCAGCAGTCTAAACGGTTTGTCATAAATTTTTAGTTCGGGCCCCGGACTAATCTAATGTCCGTAAGTGATACCTAGTAGGCTACGTCCGTCACTCCGGACTTCGTGCTAAGGGAGTAGGCCCCTGGGTCCGGTCGGAATCTAGTCCGTTATACTTAGATTTCACATGGTGGTATATTTGGCACTCTCGGAGTAGGTACAAAAATCTTGGTAGCTCTCTCTCACTCCTCAGATTTAAACCTAACCGAAAACGCAGAAAAAAAAATTAGATAATGGGTGGAAGCTGTTGCGTACAATACGCAACAGGTTAAACAGGTCCTATCGATACCAAATCCATAATCTATCGCATTTCACGACCAATTTGATGATCAAAAATTGATGTTAATTTTTTTGCCAGGATCCACGAGCTCAAACGGCTAAAAGTACTATACGGAGTTGATACCACAGAGAGGTTTTCCTTTAAACTGCCTATACTAGATACCATTTTCAAGCTCTGTACCAAAAACCAATTAAATAGGAGCAGTACTTAGTTTAGCCGCAAACGATTTTTTAAGTTTTAGACCCGTTTGATCACGATGTATCTTTCCTAACAGCTGACTACGTCTATACGCCTAAGTCATGAACCTTAAAACGATAAATCTGAGTATAACCTACGATGCGTTGTTGCCGCTCTGACGCAAGTCACAAGTACAACCAAATATTTTCGCTAAAAAGATGGCACTAGCACTTTCATTACATAGGGTGATTGCGTTTTACTCTGATTTGTAAACTATTTCATTTGTTTGAAAGAAAAAAATCTAATTTTTTGTGTTTTTTATTTTTATACCATAATGAATGAATACTAAACATGTATATTATACGTAGTGTAATTAAATGTCCCTCTGTCATATCAACTCTGTATAAAAACATATAAAAACCTCTTTGGTATCTTGAACACAATCTCATAAATAATCCTGTTGTTGGAACCATCAACAACTGTTTAGCAAGCATTAATAACTATTTATTGGCACATTCTTTGACGTTAATTATCTGAATAGTAGGGATTTTTAAACAGGCTCTGTCTGAGACTGGGTATTCAATTGGAATCATCAGATATAAACTGCGTATTAAGTACCTACCTGGTCATGATTAAAATGCAAATAAATTAAACTCTTAAATTCCGCCAAGGTGCCCAACACCCAAAGTACCTTCATCGATACTAAATATTATTTTGACGTCATATTCGCAACCCACGGTCTCAAAAAACAGCCATAAAAAGTAGATATAAAATCCTAAAGCAGACAAACTGCCTCTAATACTTACCTAATATCCATTTTCCTCAATTCAATTCAATTAACGCCATTGGCGGTCGGCCTACACTCATTGAAGTAACAATTTTCATTCAATGAATCAACAGAATACCAATCGTTAATTAAAACTGCCGTAAAACTCAAGGTTATTTCAACCACACATTTCGTTTCATGATGTATGGGTTGGCACGTAGATTTTCGTTTTGTTTGCAATTTCAAATCATTATTTATTTATTTACGAAAAACTTTTAGTCGATAATCAAGAATTATTGAATCTGGGTGGTTATGGCACCTACCTACCTAGCTAGTACGGAACAAATAAAAACCCCGTGCCATGCTACGAATTAGCGTGTCAGTCAATCAACTCAGCCTATCGCAGTCCGCTGCTGGACATAGGCCTCTCCCAGGCTGCGCCACAACACCCTGTCCTCCGCCTCAAAAGGTGGCTGGGACAGACTAAATCAGCCTGTGTTAGGAGGAAATTACAGAAAAAAAATTAGGGAAATACCTACTCCATCATCTCACTAGAATATAATTAAGGCGCTGCCAAGAAACGGACGACGGCGACGACGACGACGTAGGAAACTGAAAACGCTCAGTTTTTCTCGCACAGGTGTATAGGTACAAAATACCAGCCACAAAAAAAAATGTATGTTCAATTGTTCAAGAAAAACTTAATCAAAAATATTTCATAACAATAAAATAGTATCTTGTTAAAGCAATCTTAAAACAGAGCTCAAAAAATATTTTTCGTCGCATAATGCTCTAAATTTTAAATATTTAAAATTAATAATCTACTGAAAACTATCATATTTGATGTAATGATAATAAAGGGAATTCAATCAATTAAAGGAATACCTAAACATTATTAATTTAATTAAAACTACAAAATTACTTTTACTTTGGTGGTCATTCGGTTCAACTAACATCAAACGCATCGCTGTTTTGAACCTTATTGGTTGCCGCGATGTGCTATTGCCAATTACCAAAACATTTGCTTCGTACCGCGCCTTAAGCTCAACATTAGAACACCTTATTTATATAGGTAGGTACTGGTTTCCCAATTTAGAAGGAATGCCTGGTGCTTTAGTATTCTAAAATCAGTATAAAACTAGGGACAAAGAAGTGGGCTACATTCACATTTCCTATCATACGAATATCTTACACGTTTGATATTCCGAGCCTCGTAAACATGATAACGAAATGGGAAACGATATGACATCAAATATGGGCGGATTGAAAGTGGAAAACGAATCAAATCCTGCTTCAATCTTGTTCGGCTTACGTTTTGAAGTCACGGGTGTATTTTTTGACATATCGCTTCTGTCATTGGGAATGTTGGGAGGGTACAGTCACAAGCATAAAAACCTTACAGTTACGCTACATGAAAAAGCGTTTTTCTCATGGTATTTAAATTGCAACTTTGAGGCAATAGTTATTTTATCATAGTATGGTCTTTTGATAAATATTATCAATACTTTAGGAGAAAATCGGTTTTGAATCTTGCATAAATGTAAGGTATTTATGCTTGTGGCTGTACAGTCGGTAACATACCTACTTAAACCGATAGAAATATAATAAAAATAAATACTAACATTGATAAAACAATGCATTGCAAGAATTATAGATGAATTTGACAGTGGAATAGCTTGATTTAAAATAGACACTTTCTTTTGTTTTTTGCCTACAATGAAAAGTTGAAACTTAATAATTATATTGTGTAATTTATTCTCTATTTTTTTTTAATTCGAATGTACTTCAGATGCTTATCTTTTTAATATGCACGCTTGTCATATAAATATCAATCTATTTTTTTCTTTCTACTCTTATACCTACCTACTCGAAACATGTTTTGACGGCACGGTTGGCGCAGTGATTAAGCGATTGACTGCTGCGCTGCTTGTCGCGGATTCGAATCCCGCACGGAACAAATAATTGTATGACCTGAAAGTAGTTGTTCCGGGTCTGGCTGTTTGTGTATGTGAATTGAAATGTTTGTAAGCGCACCCACGATACAGGAGAAATTCCTAGTGTGGGGCAATGTTTAAAAAAAACATCTATGTACCATACCTACGAACACAACTACGTTTTTATTATTGATAACAAACTACAGGGTCCAAAACGTTACTAACCATAATAAGGTCCATAGCGATAGTGACTTACTTAAGTACCTACTTACATCACATTTTACCCTAGATCAGCGACTTATAGAAAACGTCAGTCTTTTAAAAAGTTTGATGAGTTCAAAATGTATTTTTTGGTTAACACAATCTAATCTCAATTAGTCCCAGTCAAGTAACCTTATAACCAGAGGTTGGAGTTAAGTAAAATTATTTATGTTCTTGCATCGAAACGTTGATATTAATATGGATCTTCCCGGGATTTCTAATGGACAATCCCGTGTGGCCAACAATATTACAAATAAATAATAATTAAAAATTTAAAGATAGACAGACAAATAAAAGAAAGATAATTAACATACAATTATGTATATAAGTATGTATATCAGTCATCAGGTTACCGTAGTACAGGCTCTGCCTAGTTCGGGACCTTGTGTGGATGTTGTCTCATATTATAAAAAAAATATATTATATTATAATTTTTATTAGTATTTACATTAATTCACAATACAAATTATTAATAGTCTTAAGCAAATTCTTATAATAATGCCTTGCCTTTTTATAAATAAGAAAATAATATTGCTTCTAGCCTAGACTCGTGAGGGTTTGCTTATTCCAGCGGCCCATCAGAATCATTTTCCTTGTCCGATTCATTCAAAGTACCACTAAGATTTGAAGTGTTCGCTTCCGACTTTACTGTATAACTTTTTTATTTAATAAATCACGGGATTTTTATGCTCTTTAAAATTCATCTCAGGATTTGAGGCAAATCCACTTTATCCTTTCGCTTTATGAAATCAGTGTAAGTACATAAATAACTCTACCTAATTTCAACCTCTGCTTATTACACATAACAGCGATTCTGTGTAGTTGTTTAAACGTTAGCACAATGTATTCAACATGAAACACGAGAACAAAAATAACTTAATACCTTATAATAACTTATAACTGTGACAAACATGTCTCATGTCATGGTCTACCCATGTGCCAAATTTCATCCAAATCCGTTCAGTCATTTTACCGTGAAATCGTAACAAACAAACAAACTCACTTTCGGATTTCTAATAAGGATTATATTAAAGTATAGATAAATGTACCTAGATAGGTACAGTAGACCGCAAGACAGTAGTAACAAAACCAGTATGCTGACGTCGTCTATTGAAACTTCGTGTAGGTACGAAGTTTCAATACGCTAGGCTACGTCAGCTCAAGGTGGTGGTGGTTATTATAGTGATACCACTGACGTGCGGTCGACTGTACTGATTACAAAAATCCATCAAAACTCTCGCAATATGACTGAAACTGTGGTGCTGGTATCGAAACGACAGTATGAATATCGTTATCACAAAATATTTAAACATTTCAAAAATATTCAAATTCGACCTTTGCCAGCATTATCGACTGTTTCAATATGCTTCCGAATATTTTTTAAATAAACCTTTTAATATAATAATTTTTATTATTTATATTTTTTTTAATATTATAATTCGTTTTAGCTGATTAAACGAAGATGTTTTCTCCGTAAAGTAAACTTTGAGATAACTTGTGTCAAATACGTTTTGCGTGTTCATGTACCTACACAGATGATTTTAGAAAATTGCTAATAAACTTCTTCCTATAACTTTTAACTATTTGATATTTTTGAAAATTTCGTTACATCGATAGGTATGTTAAAGTACTAGGTACCCAATGGGATAGCAATGGGGGCCATTTAATTTGAGAGTTTAGAGAAAAGTGATACATATTTACTGACGAATTCTTGTATTTTTTTTACAATATATGAAAAATGGGTTTTCTCGAAATCCATGAAGTCACGCCTAGCCTTTATGAGATGCTTAAGTAATTGTTGTAGATGGGTATATCCCTCTATCACGTCCAGGATGGAATACATCAAATTCCAAGTCACCCAGTAGATTTAAAAATTTTAAAAAGAGTGTAACCGTTACATTTTTTATTTCACAGAGCAATTTTCATCCTCCGAAGAAACGACGAGCGCGAGCTTGCAGCAGCGGCCGAACTCAAGCCGAAGGAGAATGAAATCACTCGTTTTTGATAAATATTTATTATTGTTAAGCGTTAAAGTTAATTATAGTTATGCGAAAAATCTCAATAAAATTAAGATTTGTAAAGAATCGTGTGTATTTTAATTTTACATTCCAGAACGAATACAAATTACTTAAAGCTACCAAAAAATCGTGTTATTTATTTATTTTTCTTCTGGGTAAGCTCACTCCATCATCGACTCTGTCACCAATGACCTAGACTAGAGTCAAGAGCAAACCCATCTTAAATAAAAAGAAAAGAATACCTACTCCTGCGATACCTAGGTACCTATAGTCGACCTCGTAATTGTTTGACCACTTTTGACAAAAAAAAAACCAGTAAGTAAATTGAAATTTAAATACGTAGGATTTCGAAGTTTACAGTTGAAACTATCCAACTTTCACAAAGACGAATACCTATAGAACTTTTGATCTATTCTGCAAAATCACACTGAATGAAAACTAAGGGGACCCGTGAAAAGAGTGTGAAGTGAGCTGTCAATAGTTTAGGTACATCCCTAGCACCAGCAGGCTAATTGTGTAACACTAACAGTAGCAATAGCTTTCATTTTGACAGCCCAACAACATTCATTGCGTTATTTACGTTGTTGAGCTGATACATTTTTCAAACATGAAGCAATGGATTAGCAATACCAGTCCTTCAATATGACTCAGGTTGGGAATGAATTTGAGTTACGCAATATGGGTGCTGGTATACTCGTATCGCTTTAGCGTGGCCATAGCAGTCAGACCCACGTACAGTTTCTAGCATTCTTTATTTCTAAAACAAATACTATCGTGATCTTCATTTTAATGATAAATTACTGTCTACAAACTTGATAGCGAAAATCTTAGGTTATCGTTAATTAAATTACCGTCCATTTAGAATGGTTGACAGTTGAACGATAAATCAAAGCACATACCTACCTAAGTACTAAATAAAGTTAGAATAATTAATAAATAAATAACCGGTAGTCCTGAGAATAAAATTCAAGAATTTTATTATTAAAATATAGATAGACCCGTCCATGGCTCGGATCAGGGGCCTACTATCTAAGTCCGTCAACAAAGATACGGGCCCTTCCTAAAGTTGTTCGATACTTAAAAGTGAACCCTACTCCCGATTAATTGACTTTTTCGGACGAGCAAAAACACATCAGGAGGATTCTTTCTTCTTTTTTTTTAAAAAACGTAGCCCCACACTAGGAATTTCTCCTGTATCGTGGGTGCGTTTACATACATTTCACATACATACATACATTTACATTGGTAGCTCTCTCTCGCTCCTCAGATTTAAACCTAACCGAAAACGCAGAAAAAAAAATTAGATGCTGGGTGGAAGCTGTTGCGTACAATACGCAACAGGTTAAACAGGTCCTATAGATACCAAATCCATAATCTATCGCATTTCACGACCAATTTGATGATCAAAAATTAATGTTCAATTTTTTGCTAGGATCCACGAGCTCAAACGGCTAAAAGTACTATACGGAGTTGATACCACAGAGAGGTTTTCCTTTAAACTGCCTATACTAGCTACCATTTTCAAGCTCTGTACCAAAAACCAATTAAATAGGAGCAGTAGTTTAGCCGCAAACGATTTTTTAAGTTTTAGACCCGTTTGATCACGATGTATCTTTCCTAACAGCTGACTACGTCTATACGCCTAAGTCATGAACCTTAAAACGATAAATCTGAGTATAACCTACGATGCGTTGTTGCCGCTCTGACGCAAGTCACAAGTACAACCAAATATTTTCGCTAAAAAGATGGCACTAGCACTTTCATTACAAAGGGTGATTGCGTTTTACTCTGATTTGTATGCTAATTAATTTGCTTTTTGGTGCTTTTTATTTTGATACCGTATCGAATTAATACTAAACATGTATAGTATACGTAGTGTAATTTAATGTACCTCTGTCATATCAACTCTGTATAAAAACATATAAAAACCTCTTTGGTATCTTGAACACAATCTCATAAATAATCCTGTTGTTGGAACCATCAACAACTGTTTAGCAAGCATTAATAAGTATTTATTGGCACATTCTTTGACGTTAATTATCTGAATAGTAGGGATTTTTAAACAGGCTCTGTCTGAGACTGGGTATTCAATTGGAATCATCAGATTTCAACTGCATATTAGGTACCAACCTGGTCATGATTAAAATGCAAGATTAAACTCTTAAATTCCGCCAAGGTGCCCAAAACCCAAAGTACCTTCATCGATACTAAATATTATTTTGACGTCTTATTCGCAACCCAAAAACGTCGTCGTTCGGTCTCAAAAAACAGCCATAAAAAGAAGATATAAAATCCTAAAGCAGACAAACTGCCTCGAATACCTAATATCCATTTTCCTCAATTCGATTCAATTAACGCCATTGGCGGTCGGCCTACACTCATTGAAGTAACAATTTTCATTCAATGAATCAACAGAATACCAATCGTTAATTAAAACTGCCGTAAAACTCAGGGTTATTTCAACCACTAATTTCGTTTCATGATGTATGGGTTGGCACGTAGATTTTCGTTTTGTTTGCAATTTCAAATCATTATTTATTTATTTACGAAAACCTTTTAGTCGATAATCAAGAATTATTGAATCTGGGTGGTTATGGCACCTACCTACCTAGCTAGTACGGAACAAATAAAAACCCCGTGCCATGCTACGAATTAGCGTGTCAGTCAATCAACTCAGCCTATCGCAGTCCGCTGCTGGACATAGGCCTCTCCCAGGCTGCGCCACAACACCCTGGCCTCCACCTAAAAAGGTGTCTGGGACAGACTAAAACAGCCTGTGTTAGGAGGAAATTACAGAAAAAATTGTAGGGAAATACCTACTCCATGATCTCACTAGAATATAATTAATGCGCTGCCAAGACGTAGGACACTGAAAACGCTCAGTTTTTCTCGCACAGGTGTATAGGTACAAATTACGAGTCAGAAAAAAAAAATTATGTTCAATTGTTCAAGAAAAAACTTAATCAAAAATATTTCGTAACAATAAAATAGTATCTTGTTAAAGCAATCTTAAAACTGAGCTCAAAAACTATTTTTCGTCGCATAATGCTCTAAATTTTAAATATTTAAAATTAATAATCTACTGAAAACTATCATATTTGATGTAATGATAATAAAGGGAATTCAATCAATTAAAGGAATACCTAAACATTATTAATTTAATTAAAACTACAAAATTACTTTTACTTTGGTGGTCATTCGGTTCAACTAACATCAAACGCATCGCTGTTTTGAACCTTATTGGTTGCCGCGATGTGCTATTGCCAATTACCAAAACATTTGCTTCGTACCGCGCCTTAAGCTCATCATTAGAACACCTTATTTATATAGGTACTGGTTTCCCAATTTAGAAAGAATGCCTGGTGCTTTAGTATTCTAAAATCAGTATAAAACTAGGGACAAAGAAGTGGGCTACATTCACATTTCCTATCATACGAATATCTTACACGTTTGATATTCCGAGCCTCGTAAACATGATAACGAAATAGGAAACGATATAACATCAAATATGGGCGGATTGAAAGTGGAAAACGAATCAAATCCTGCTTCAATCTTGTTCGGCTTACGTTTTGAAGTCACGGGTGTATTTTTTGACATATCGCTTCTGTCATTGGGAATGTTGGGAGGGTACAGTCACAAGCATAAAAACCTTACAGTTACGCTACATGAAAAAGCGTTTTTCTCATGGTATTTAAATTGGAGCTTTGAGACAATAGTTATTTTATCATAGTATGGTCTTTTGATAAATATTATCAATACTTTAGGAGAAAATCGGTTTTGAATCTTGCATAAATGTAAGGTATTTATGCTTGTGGCTGTACAGTCGGTAACATACCTACTTAAACCGATAGAAATATAATAAAAATAAATACTAACATTGATAAAACAATGCATTGCAAGAATTATAGATGAATTTGACAGTGGAATAGCTTGATTTAAAATAAACACTTTCTTTTGTTTTTTGCCTACAATGAAACGTTGAAACTTAATAATTATATTGTGTAATTTATTCTCTATTTTTTTTTTATTCGAATGTACTTCAGATGCTTATCTTTTTAATATGCACGCTTGTCATATAAATATCAATCTATTTTTTTCTTTCTACTCTTATACCTACCTACTCGAAACATGTTTTGACGGCACGGTTGGCGCAGTGATTAAGCGATTGACTGCTGCGCTGCGTGTCGCGGATTCGAATCCCGCACGGAACAAATAATTGTATGACCTGAAAGTAGTTGTTCCGGGTCTGGCTGTTTGTGTATGTGAATTGAAATGTTTGTAAGCGCACCCACGATACAGGAGAAATTCCTAGTGTGGGGCAATGTTTAAAAAAAACATCTATGTACCATACCTACGAACACAACTACGTTTTTATTATTGATAACAAACTACAGGGTCCAAAACGTTACTAACCATAATAAGGTCCATAGCGATAGTGACTTACTTAAGTACCTACTTACATCACATTTTACCCTAGATCAGCGACTTATAGAAAACGTCAGTCTTTTAAAAAGTTTGATGAGTTCAAAATGTATTTTTTGGTTAACATAATCTAATCTCAATTAGTCCCAGTCAAGTAACCTTATAACCAGAGGTCGGAGTTAAGTAAAATTATTTATGTGCTTGCATCGAAACGTTGATATTAATATGGATCTTCCCGGGATTTCTAATGGACAATCCCGTGTGGCCAACAATATTACAAATAAATAATAATAAAAAATTTAAAGATAGACAGACAAATAAAAGAAAGATAATTAACATACAATTATGTATATAAGTATGTATATCAGTCATCAGGTTACCGTAGTACAGGCTCTGCCTAGTTCGGGACCTTGTGTGGATGTTGTCTCATATTATAAAAAAATATATTATATTATAATTTTTATTAGTATTTACATTAATTCACAATACAAATTATTAATAGTCTTAAGCAAATTCTTATAATAATGCCTCGCCTTTTTATAAATAAGAAAATAATATTGCTTCTAGCCTAGACTCGTGAGGGTTTGCTTATTCCAGCGGCCCATCAGAATCATTTTCCTTGTCCGATTCATTCAAAGTACCACTAAGATTTGAAGTGTTCGCTTCCGACTTTACTGTATAACTTTTTTATTTAATAAATCACGGGATTTTTATGCTCTATAAAATTCATCTCAGGATTTGAGGCAAATCCACTTTATCCTTTCGCTTTATGAAATCAGTGTAAGTACATAAATAACTCTACCTAATTTCAACCTCTGCTTATTACACATAACAGCGATTCTGTGTAGTTGTTTAAACGTTAGCACAATGTATTCAACATGAAACACGAGAACAAAAATAACTTAATACCTTATAATAACTTATAACTGTGACAAACATGTCTCATGTCATGGTCTACTCATGTGCCAAATTTCATCCAAATCCGTTCAGTCATTTTACCGTGAAATCGTAACAAACAAACAAACTCACTTTCGGATTTCTAATAAGGATTATATTAAAGTATAGATAAATGTACCTAGATAGGTACAGTAGACCGCAAGACAGTAGTAACAAAACCAGTATGCTGACGTCGTCTATTGAAACTTCGTGTAGGTACGAAGTTTCAATACGCTAGGCTACGTCAGCTCAAGGTGGTGGTGGTTATTATAGTGATACCACTGACGTGCGGTTGACTGTACTGATTACAAAAATCCATCAAAACTCTCGCAATATGACTGAAACTGTGGTGCTGGTATCGAAACGACAGTATGAATATCGTTATCACAAAATATTTAAACATTTCAAAAATATTCAAATTCGACCTTTGCCAGCATTATCGACTGTTTCAATATGCTTCCGAATATTTTTTAAATAAACCTTTTAATATAATAATTTTTATTATTTATATTTTTTTTAATATTATAATTCGTTTTAGCTGATTAAACGAAGATGTTTTCTCCGAAAAGTAAACTTTGAGATAACTTGTGTCAAATACGTTTTGCGTGTTCATGTACCTACACAGATGATTTTAGAAAATTGCTAATAAACTTCTTCCTATAACTTTTAACTATTTGATATTTTTGAAAATTTCGTTACATCGATAGGTATTGTTGTAGATGGGTATATCCCTCTATCACGTCCAGGATGGAATACATCAAATTCCAAGTCACCCAGTAGATTTAAAAATTTTAAAAAGAGTGTAACCGTTACATTTTTTATTTCACAGAGCAATTTTCATCCTCCGAAGAAACGACGAGCGCGAGCTTGCAGCAGCGGCCGAACTCAAGCCGAAGGAGAATGAAATCACTCGTTTTTGATAAATATTTATTATTGTTAAGCGTTAAAGTTAATTATAGTTATGCGAAAAATCTCAATAAAATTAAGATTTGTAAAGAATCGTGTGTATTTTAATTTTACATTCCAGAACGAATACAAATTACTTAAAGCTACCAAAAAATCGTGTTATTTATTTATTTTTCTTCTGGGTAAGCTCACTCCATCATCGACTCTGTCTCTGTCACCAATGACCTAGACTAGAGTCAAGAGCAAACCCATCTTAAATAAAAAAAAAAGAAAAGAATACCTACTCCTGCGATACCTAGGTACCTATAGTCGACCTCGTAATTGTTTGACCACTTTTGACAAAAAAAACCAGTAAGTAAATTGAAATTTAAATACGTAGGATTTCGAAGTTTACAGTTGAAACTATCCAACTTTCACAAAGACGAATACCTATAGAACTTTTGATCTATTCTGCAAAATCACACTGAATGAAAACTAAGGGGACCCGTGAAAAGAGTGTGAAGTGAGCCGTCAATAGTTTAGGTACATCCCTAGCACCAGCAGGCTAATTGTGTAACACTAACAGTAGCAATAGCTTTCATTTTGACAGTCCAACAACATTCATTGCGTTATTTACGTTGTTGAGCTGATACATTTTTCAAACATGAAGCAATGGATTAGCAATACCAGTCCTTCAATATGACTCAGGTTGGGAATGAATTTGAGTTACGCAATTAGGGTGCTGGTATACTCGTATCGCTTTAGCGTGGCCATAGCAGTCAATGACCCACGTACAGTTTCTAGCATTCTTTATTTCTAAAACTGAAATACTATCGTGATCTTCAATTTAATGATAAATTACTGTCTATAAACTTGATAGCGAAAATCTTAGGTTATCGTTCATTAAATTACCGTCCATTTAGAATGGTTGACAGTTCAACGATAAATCAAAGCACATACCTACCTAAGTACTAAATAAAGTTAGAATAATTAATAAATAAATAACCGGTAGTCCTGAGAATAAAATTCAAGGATTTTATTATTAAAATATAGATAGACCCGTCCATGGCTCGGATCAGGGGCCTACTATCTAAGTCCGTCAACAAAGATACGGGTCCTTCCTAAAGTTGTTCGGTACTTAAAAGTGAACCCTACTCCCGATTAATTGACTTTTTCGGACGGGCAAAAACACGTCGGGAGGATTCTTTCTTCCTTTTTTTTTTTAAAACGTAGCCCCACACTAGGAATTTCTCCTGTATCGTGGGTGCGTTTACATACATTTAAACTCACATACACAAACCGCCAGACCCGGAACAACTACTTGCAGGTCATACAAATATTGTTTCCGTGTGGGAATCCAACCCGCGACACGTAACGCAGCAGTCTAAACGGGTTGTCATAAATTTTTAGTTCGGGCCCCGGACTAATCTTATGTCCGTAAGTGATACCTAGTAGGCAACGTCCGTCACTCCGGACTTCGTGCTAAGGGAGTAGGCCCCTGGGTCCGGTCGGAATCTAGTCCGTTATACTTAGATTTCACATGGTGGTATATTTGGCACTCTCGGAGTAGGTACCAAAATCTTGGTAGCTCTCTCTCGCTCCTCAGATTTAAACCTAACCGAAAACGCAGAAAAAAAAAATTAGATGCTGGGTGGAAGCTGTTGCGTACAATACGCAACAGGTTAAGCAGGTCCTATAGATACCAAATCCATAATCTATCGCATTTCACGACCAATTTGATGATCAAAAATTGATGTTCAATTTTTTGCCGGGATCCACGAGCTCAAACGGCTAAAAGTACTATACGGAGTTGATACCACAGAGGGGCTTTCCTTTAAACTGCCTATACTAGATACCATTTTCAAGCTCTGTACCAAAAATCAATTAAATAGGAGCAGTAGTTTAGTCGCAAATGATTTTTTAAGTTTTAGACCCGTTTGATCACGATGTATCTTTCCTAACAGCTGACTACGTCTATACGCATATGTCATGAACCTTAAAACGATAAATCTGAGTATAACCTACGATGCGTTGTTGCCGCTCTGACGCAAGTCACAAGTACAACCAAATATTTTCGCTAAAAAGATGGCACTAGCACTTTCATTACAAAGGGTGATTGCGTTTTACTCTGATTTGTAAGCTATTTAATTTGCTTGAAAGAAAAAAAAATCTCATTTCTGGTGCTTTTTATTTTTATACCGTATCGAATTATTACTCAACATGTATAGTATACGTAGTGTAATTTAATGTCCCTCTGTCATATCAACTCTGTATAAAAACCTATAAAATCCTCTTTGGTATCTTGAACACAATCTCATAAATAATCCTGTTGTTGGAACCATCAACCACTGTTTAGCAAGCATTAATAACTATTTATTGGCACATTCTTTGACGTTAATTATCTGAATAGTAGGGATTTTTAAACAGGCTCTGTCTGAGAATGGGCATTCAATTGGAATCATCAGATTTCAACTGCGTATTAGGTTAGGTACAAACCTGGTCATGATTAAAATGCAAATAAATTAAACTCTTAAATTCCGCCAAGGTGCCCAAAACCCAAAGTACCTTCATCGATACTAAATATTATTTTGACGCCATATTCGCAACCCACGGTCTCAAAAAACAGCCATAAAAAGTGGATATAAAATCCTACAGCAGACAAACTGCCTCGAATACCTAATATCCATTTTCCTCAATTCAATTCAATTAACGCCATTGGCGGTCGGCCTACACTCATTGAAGTAACAATTTTCATTCAATGAATCAACAGAATACCAATCGTTAATTAAAACTGCCGTAAAACTCAAGGTTATTTCAACCACTAATTTCGTTTCATGATGTATGGGTAGGCACGTAGATTTTCGTTTTGTTTGCAATTTCAAATCATTATTTATTTATTTACGAAAAACTTTTAGTCGATAATCAAGAATTATTGAATCTGGGTGGTTATGGCACCTACCTACCTAGCTAGTACGGAACAAATAAAAACTCCGTGCCATGCTACGAATTAGCCTGTCAATCAATCAACTCAGCCTATCGCAGTCCGCTGCTGGACATAGGCCTCTCCCAGGCTGCGCAACAACACCCTGCCCTCCGCCTCAAAAGGTGGCTGGGACAGACTAAATCAGCATTTGTGTTAGGAGGAAATAACAGAAAATCTTTAGGGAAATACCTACTCCATCATCTCATTAGAATATAATTGAGGTGCTGCCAAGACGTAGGCCACTGAAAACGCTCAGTTTTTCTCGCATAGGTGTATTGGTACAAATAACAAGCCAGAAAAAAATAAGTATATTTTCAATTGTTCAAAGAAAAAAATATTTTTCGTCGCATTATGCTCTAAATTTTAAATATTTAAAAATAATAATTTACTGATAACTATCATATTTTATGTAATGATAATAAAGGGAATTCAACCAATTAAAGGAATACCTAAACATTATTAATCTAATTAATACTACAAAATTACTATTAATTTGGTGGTCATTCGACTCAACTAACATCAAACGCATCGCTGTTTTGAACCTTATTGGTTGCCGCGATGTGCTATTGCCAATTACCAAAACATTTGCTTCTTACCGCGCCTTAAGCTCATCATTAGAACACCTTATTTATATAGGTACTGGTTTCCCAATTTAGAAGGAATGCCTGGTGCTTTAGTATTCTAAAATCAGTATAAAACTAGGGACAAAGAAGTGGGCTACATTCACATTTCCTATCATACGAATATCTTACACGTTTCATATTCCGAGGGCCTCGTAAACATGATAACGAAATAGGAAACGATATGACATCAAATATGGTCGGATTGAAAGTGGAAAACGAATCAAATCCTGCTTCAATCTTGTTCGGCTTACGTTTTGAAGTCACGGGTGTAGTTTTTGACATAAATCGCTTCTGTCATTGGGAATGTTGGGTGGGTACAGTCACAAGCATGAAAACCTTACAGTTACGCTACATGAAAAAGCGTTTTTCTCATGGTATTTCAATTGCAACTTTGAGACAATAGTTATTTTATCATAGTACGGTCTTTTGATAAATACATATTGTCAATACTTTAGGAGAACATCGGTTTTGAATCTTGCATAAATGTAAGGTATTTATGCTTGTGGCTGTACAGTCGGTAACATACCTACTTAAACCGATAGAAATATAAATAAAAATCGAATCATTCAAAGTACTATTAAGATTTGAAGTGTTCGCTTCCGAATTTACTGTATAAATTTTTAATTTAATAAATCACGGGATTTTTCTGCTCTTTAAAATTCATCTCAGGATTTGAGGCAAATCCACTTTATTCTTACGCTGTATGAAATCAGTTTAAGTACATAAATAACTCTACCTAATTCCGACCTCTGCTTATTACACATAACAGTGATTATAGTATAGATAAATGTAGGTACCTACCTAGATAGGTACAGTAGACCGCAAGACAGTAGTAACTAAACCAGTATAAGCTGGCGTCGTCTATTGAAACTTCGTACCTACTACGCTAGGCTACGTCAGCTCAAGGTTATAAAGTGATACCACAGACGTGCCGTCGACTGTACTGATTATGACTGAAACTGTGGTGCTGGTATCGAAACGACAGTAAGAAGATCGTTTATCAGTTATCACAAAATATTTAAGCATTTCAAAAATATTCAAATTTGACCTTTGCCAGCATTATCGACTGTTTCAATATGCTTTTGAATATTTTTTAAATAAACCTTTTAATATTATAATTTTTATTATTTATAATTTTTCTAATATTATACCTCGTTTTAGCTGATTAAACGAAGATGTTTTCTCCGTAAAGTAAACTTTGAGAGAACTTGTGTCAAATACGTTTTGCGTGTTCATGTACCTACGCAGATGATTTTAGAAAATTGCTAATAAACTTCTTCCTATAACTTTTAACTATTTGATATTTTTGAAAATTTCGTTACATCGATAGGTATGTTAAAGTACTAGGTACCCAATGGGATAGCAATGGGGGCCATTTAATTTGAGAGTTTAGAGAAAAGTGATACCTATTTACTGACGAATTCTTGTTTTTTTTTTCACAATATATGAATAATGGGTTTTCTCGGAATCCATGAAGTCACGCCTAGGCTTTATGAGATGCTTAAGTAATTGTTGTAGATGGGTATATCACTCTATCACGTCCAGGATGGAATACATCAAATTCCAAGTCACCCTGTAGATTTAAAAATTTTAAAAAGAGTGTAAACGTTACATTTTTTATTTCACAGAGCAATTTTCATCCTCCGAAGAAACGACGTCCGCGAGCTTGCAGCAGCGGCCGAAGTCAAGCCGAAGGAGAATGAAATCACTCGTTTTTGATAAATATTTATTATTGTTAAGCGTTAAAGTTAATTATAGTTATGCGAAAAATCTCGATAAAATTAAGATTTGTAAAGAATCGTGTGTATTTTAATTTTACATTCCAGAACGAATACAAATTACTTAAAGATACCAAAAAAATCGTGTTGTTTATTTATTTTTCTTCTGGGTAAGCTCACTCCATCGTCGACTCTGTCTCTGTCACCAATGACCTAGACTAGAGTCAAGAGCAAACCCATCTTAAATAAAAAAAAGGAAAGAATTACTCCTGCGATACCTAGGTACCTATAGTCGACCTCGTAATTGTTTGACCACTTTTGACAAAAAAAAACCAGTAAGTAAATTGAAATTTAAATACGTAGGATTTCGAAGTTTACAGTTGAAACTATCCAACTTTTACAAAGACGAATACCTAGAGACCTTTTATCTATTCTGCAAAATCACACCGTGGAAACTAAGGGGAGCCGTGAAAGGAGTGTGAAGTGAGCTGTCAATAGTTTAGGTACCTACATCCCTAGCACCAGCGAGGTAATTGTGTAACACTAACAGTAGCAATAGCTTTCATTTTGACAGTCCAACAACATTCATTGCGTTATTTACGTTGTTGAGCTGATACATTTTTCAAACATATGAAGCAATGGATTAGCAATACCAGTCCTTCAATATGACTCAGATTGTGAATGAAAGTGAGTTACGCAATTAGGGTGCTGGTATACCCGTATCGGTTTAGCGTGGCCATAGCGGTCATTGACCCACCAACAGTTTCTAGCATTCTTTATTTCTAAAACTGAAATAAAGACCGTTAACGTCCTGAATCAATATCTATCGTGATCTTCAACATGTTTCAATAACCTAACCTCATCTAGTTTTTAAAATATGATTGACGTGTAAAAAATTTTATAACAAACCTACTTACAGAAATAAAATCATTTATCATTTAACGAAAAACTGTAAGTACAATTACATAGTTTATTGTTTGGGTTATTTTTTTTTTCTTTTTTGCAAGTTGGGTTTGCTCTTCTTGGCTCTAGTCTAGGTGACAGAGAGAGAGTCGACGGTGGAGTGAGCTTACCCAGAAGAAGCCTGTTCAATCTCACTTTGAAGAGAATAGTGTTGTATGTGTTCGGAAACACAGACGCAGGTAGAGAGTTCCATTCTTTTGCTGTGCGCATTCCAAAAGACATTTGGAAACGCTTAGTGCGAATTGGTGGAATAGCAACTAGGTAAGGATCGTAACTTGCAGTGCGTCTAGATGACCGATGGAAGAAGGGGGCCGGTGAAATAAGGTCGTGGAGTTTTTGGGCACACTCACCGAAGTACAATCTGTAAAAGACCGACAAGCAGGCAACCTTGCGGCGATGAGCCAAGCTGTGAAGCTTGGCATCCACCATTTTTACGTCGCCAATGAGCCTCTTAGCTCTACGTTCCACCGAGTCAAGCGGAAAGATATTAGGAAAAGGGCAATGACCGCTCTTGCTATGCTAATGTGATTCGGGTATAGAATGACAACTCAAACAATAAAGATAAAATAGATCAACCATTTTTCAGATTAGCTAAAGTACATATATATTTTATGGGGTACTGTGTTAAATGCTACAACAAAATACCTACCTTGTCATATATTGCAATTAAATGAAAGAAAATTTAAAACCCATATAAAAAGTTCACTTTGTAAACAAGCATATTACAAATTAGAGGATTATATCCAAGATAAGAATGCTTGGAAACATCCTGGTCCAGCTCCATAGGACAATCTAGGGTCTAGACAAAATTAAACTTGTTGCTACTTTGACTGCATAGTAAATTATTTTTTATGACATTGATTTACATTCTGTCATTACTTTAACTCACACACTGACATATTACTTGTTTACATAATTTGGGAAATCGTATACTTTTACAATGTTTGTAAATATGTGAACACCATGTATCTATCACTTAATTAACTTATTTATCATTGCTACGTTTATTAAATTATTTTTACCTATTGTGGTAGGGTAATTTTTATTATAGGTGCATCGTCTTCACATATAATTATATAATTAATGTATACAAAATATTGTAACACATTTTAAAAGAGTAACGGTGGAGTTTCTTGCCCATTCTTCTCCATACGAAACTACCTTTTGGAAGGGGCGACTAGAATCAATTCTATTTAAATGTAAATGTTGACGTTCAGAAGTGCCTTTATGTGCCTATTTGAAATAAATGCTTTGACTTTGACTCACTGCACCTAAGCATAACGGTGAGATTTTTACATAATAGATTGGCTGGTCGGCTTATGACGTGCAAGTAACATTCAACTTTAAGTTAGTACAGCAACTACGAGATCAACTAGAACAAGCACTTACAAGTGATAATGTGTGACAACTGTTTACTTTTAGTTATTAGATTTACCGGTTTTACCTACCTATGTCTATCAGAAGCATCTACCAGGGTGTGAAAACGATTTAGTGACGATGGGCAGATACGTAAAAGTTAGCCTAATTACCTACGCAAGGGCGTTTTTTTTATCGCACCCTGTATTTTTACTCTCGGTTCTGAGCCGAGCATTGAGAATCCAGTAAAGTGCATCTAAGGGCGTCAAAAAATACACTGTTGGATTTTCAACTCTCGGCGTTGAGGCGAGCATCGTAAATACAGTGCCCCATAAAAATCGCCGCGTAAAAAAATATAGGTATAGATAATGATAGATTAAAGATAAAACACATCGCATAGTCATAATTTCCAGTAGATATCTACCACATTTCTTCTGTGCGCTAGTGTACTTTTTCATAACTTTATTGCATTTTTTTTAGGTGGGATTGTTCTTGACTCTAGGTAGTCATAAAAATAAAATCAATTTTAAATAATTTAAAATTTTAAAATGAATATAAAATTCAAAACGCGCCAACTGCCTAATGCGTATTTCTGGACTTTTCGATTCGCCCACAAATAAATTTACTTCGTGCGAATCGCCTATATAAAATAAAAGCGTCGATTCGCCCGTTTCGGGCGTGTAAACTCGAGCGAATCAAATAATAGGTAAGCAATTTATTTGGGAACGGTTCAACATGCCTGCTTTTTCTTCCATCGGTACTTTTCTAGTAGTCGTCATCTTGGTTGTCACAGTGTCAGTGACAGTGTCACAGTCCATCCATCGTTTTTTGGTATTCAAGTAAACCTACCTACATCTTATTTAAACAACACACAGTTCAAAGTTGACACGGAAATAAGCCCTATCAGTAGTCACCTATTTGTATATTACTATTAATTATTTAATTAGTAGGTACCTACATCAAGTAACAATTTATCATTGTTTATAATAATGGCTTATTGAAGATAACCCAAGACTCGATAGTCGGCAGTTCATTGCCTTTGGGTTTTGTCTGATCGCAGACCCTTGTCACTACGTAGGTACCTACTGTGACAATCACTAGATGTGGGTGACACGGGCAGTTTCATGTTGCCAATTGAAAAAATGCGGGCATTTGGGGTTTGTAATTAATAACCAGGGGCCAGTCACTACCAAGTACCTACGCAGTAAAACAATTTGAAGCCAACGACCAATAAAGTAGGTAAACAGTCCGTATTAATAGTGAAAGATTCGGTAGGTACTAGGGATGGGCCGAATATTCGGCATATTGGGCAGGTTTACCGAATATTCTTATTCGGACGAATATTCGGCTAAATCACGGAATGTTAAGCAAAGTAGTACTCAAAGTTTTTGCTGTATTGAGCCGTGTATGATTGATCATGAGTCGAGTGTTAAATGTGTTAATTTTTTAAGGTATTTTACAGTGCAGGTTTATGTTTTTGTTGACATTGTAGCTTTATTTCCAATATAATAACAGTTAAACAAGATGGACATTAAAAACAAAATATAAGTATGCACAGCTGTTTTGGGATTAAGCTACAGTGAACTCTTTATAATAAAATAATATGTATACTAATCCCAGGTCTTTTAGTGTATGAAATTAAGCAAGTTTTTTGTTTTTATCAATATTTATTGCAAGAAATAGTTTCATTATTATCAACATTTCAGCAGATTATGAATCATATTTCTAGTTTCTTTCTACTTAGAGACCTGTATTGTTTACGTAAGGCAATCAAAAATGCCGAATATTCGGCGGAATATTCGGTTCGGTAAAAGGTTTACCGAACATTCGGCCAAATGTTCTTATTCGGTGAAACCCAAGTTCGGCCCATCCCTAGTAGGTACCTGTGTAACTAAAATTTTGTAACAATATAATTATTTTAAAAGAGTGTTCATGGTGTTTCTTACAAGTTCTTCTCCTAGCTGTCTACCTATCTTCCTGAGTGACTACTTTGACAATTAAAAAGAGGCTGTAAATGGTTTCATTTAATTAAATGTTTTGAGTTTAACTACGGATGGGTAAAGAGGTCACTTTTTCTTCATCTTTTGGAGTCGTTAAAGGTAACCGAGGAACGGTCTACATTTTACCGTTCCTCGATTGCCTCTAACGACGGCACCAACGTCATATTGTCTGCTAATGACCTGTGATCATGAATCCTTCTTCCATTAAGGTCATTATGACTACACCGTAAACGTAATTTAGAGGATTGTATCTTCTCGATATTCGCACCTATCAAGCCTATTAAATTATCTTAATAGAGACATCAATTTGCGCGGAAGCTATTCACCAAAAAAGTATTAGAGATGTTATCAAAATTATTTTCCTAAGTATTCTAAGGCCGTCAACACAGCGACCAATTCTTCATATCTACAGGAATTAAGTCACTTTGGTACCGGTGAGAGCAATGTCGGCCACAACTTACGAGTTGTAGGTCGTGAGTTCGAACTCAGACAGGCACTTTACTTTGTGTATTTAATTTCATCACCACTGCTCTCAAAATAGTGAAGGAAGATTTCGGCATCGTGAGGAAACCGGTATGTCTTAGAACCAAAAATTCGAAGACATGTGACATCCAATTATTTTATTTTTATAAGTAGACATACATACCTACACACATTGCAGTATAAAACTGATTTATATCCGTCACCTCACACTCCAGCTCCAGTTGAAAACCAGCGTATGGCAATAATTGTCTGGTATGTTTGCTAAAAGTGGGCCTATTTGGCGCAGCCGCGAGGCACACTTTCTTTATGTAATTAATTTCTCACAACGCGCTTTACATTTTTATGTGTTGTCTTTTTTTAATATTGATTTTTTTACTTGTAAAGTATGTTGTTTGGTGTACCTTGTAGTCCGTGGTAAATAAATGTAATTTCTTTCTTTCTTTCACCAACCCGCTCGGGCCCGCGTGGTGGATTAAGGCCCACTCCCTCTCACAGAGAGGAGGCCTGTGTCCCAGCAGTTTATTTATTTATTCACAAATTTATAAATAAATAAATATAAAAAAAAGCAGTGGGAACATTATAGGCTGATTATTCTGTGACTACATCCTATCTGTCCGATAGTTACTTAAAGCGATTACAAACCATGCGCTCCCATCAGCAATAAATGAACTTCAATAGAAATATTTAACTCCTTTAAGGGACGAAATTTCAAAAATCCTTCATAAGGACTCTTTCGTTACACATCTAAGGAACTTTTGTGCAAAATTATCATCCTTCTAGACCAGTCTGTCAGTGAGATTAAGATTTTTATTAGGTCAATCTACCTAATAAAAATCTTAATCTCACTGCATGCCTGTTTTCAATTTTCAAACAGGATCTTACTGCATACATATACGAGGGGGCGTTTTTAAGTTCGCGGAATGGGGGGGAGGGGATAACAATAGATAATTATCGGGATGACCACAACTTCAGCCACTCAATATTAGTATAAATACCAGGTTTTTATCTTAATTGGATCATTAGTCTTTGAACTATCGTCAAGCAAACAACTCAATTGGGAAGAAACTGTGAATTATGGAAAAATCGAGTACCGTGCCGTAATAAAGTTCCTTACCAAGCAAGGAAAGTCAGTTCAAAATATACTGGAAGAGATGGAATCCGTTTACGGGGACTCTTACCCGGGTAAAACCATGGTTTACAAGTGGCACAGTCTCTTTAAACAAGGCAGGACCTCACTTGAAGACGACCCACGGCCCGGACGGTCGATCGAGGTAACTACTCCGGAAATCATTAAAAAAGTCGAAAAAATAATATTGGAAGATGCCAGACTAAATAAGAAACAGCTTGCAGAAATGGTTGTAGTATCGGATACGACAATTTTCAAAATTCTACACGATCATCTTAGCATGACAAAGGTCAGTGCAAGATGGGTGCCAAGAATGCTCACGCTGCCTCAAAAACAACACCGCGTGGAGTGTTCTCGCACGTTTTTGGACCTCTGTAACGAATATAAGGATGGACTATTAAGTCGAATTATTACTGGAGATGAAACTTGGGTTCATCATTATGAACCTGAGTCGAAACAAGACTGTGAAAAAAAAAAACTACAAAAACTACAAACTTTTTTTTGCAGTGGCACAAAAAAGGCACACCACCACCCAAGAAGTTTAAAGTGTCACAATCGGGTGGAAAAATCATGGCAACAGTGTTTTGGGATTCAGAAGGGATCCTGTTGACCGATTATAAAGATAAAGGCGTTTCTATAACCGAAGAATACTATGCTTCTATCCTCGAGAGGTTGAAAGAAAGCATTAAACAAAAAAGGAGGGGTAAATTGACCAAAGGTGTCCTTCTTCTTCACGACAACGCGTCTGTTCACAAGAGCCGTGTTGCGTTGACTGCCCTGCATAAGGTGGGCTTCGATATTTTAGACCATCCACCCTACAGCCCAGACCTGGCTCCCAGTGATTATTACCTCTTCCCAAAACTGAAAAAAGAACTTCGTGGAAGAAATTTTCAACTGATGAAGAAATTCAGCTTATTTTTCAAAGCATTTTTTTATGAAGGTATACATAATCTAATTTAAAGATCTGAAAAATGTATAAGGGTAGCAGGTGAATATATTGAAAAAGAAAAATAATTTAGTATTTTCATTTTCACTTCTCACCCTCCATTCCGCGAACTTAAAAACGCCCCCTCGTACATGCAGGCATATAGGTACTGGACAGGGATTACTAGCACATTCAATTTTATGTCCCACAAAATGCAGTAGAGTAGTCCGTGCGGCCGGAACTGGTTGATACAAGAAAAACTACAAAGTGAAAAATAACTTTAATTTGGGAAGTCGGTGTATTTTTGGTTTTTGTAGTTTTGTTTTTAATAAAGCTATTTTTCACTTTGTAGTGTTTTTCTTTGGAAGTCGGTGTTTTTATTGTGAAAACGTTTTTATTTTTACAGTATAGTAGTGGTATCCACCCCAAACAAAGTCGTAAACCTGGCCCTGCAGTCTCGACATAGTTAGCAATCGTTTTCGGTTGCTAAGTCCTAACAATCCAGATGTAACGATATTCGGTAGTCTCGACACTCAAATTTATCGGTTGTTACCGGTATTTTAGGTAGGTACCGATAAATTTGAGTGTTGAGACTACCAAATATCGTTACATCTGGATTGTTAGGACTTAGCAACCAAAAACGATTGCTAACTACTTATGTCGAGACTGCAGGGCCAGATCTTTCAAATAAAGAATAATTTTCCAAATCGGTTTATAAATAACGGGTTTTTTTTTATTTAGTTTATAAAGATTTACTTAACCACTACGTCAAGCGTGTCGTTAATTATGTATTTTCTGACAAAATTTGTCAAGGTGTTGGTGGTACATACATATATTTAATCAGTGTTCGTAACAAATGTAATTAATAATGGTTTAACCGGTGCCAGTATTAGCCAATTACTTACTTAGTACCTAATAGTAAATTTACGAAAATAAGCCCCAGTTCAACTGTTACCTAAATTATAATCGTATACTTTTACAATGTTTGTAAATATGGGAGCACCAATGTATCTATCACATAATTAACTTATTTGTCATTGCTACGTTTATTAAATCTTTTTACCTATTGTGGTAGGGTAATTTTATTATAGGTGCATCGTCTTCACATATAATTATATAACTATTAATGTATACAAAATATTGTAACACATTTTAAAAGAGTAACGATGGAGTTTCTTGCCCATGCTTCTCCATACGAAACTACCTTTTGGAAGGAACGACTAGAATCAATTCTATTTTAATGTACCTACCTACCTAAATTTTGACGTTCAAAAGTGCAATTTATGTGCCTATTTGAAATAAATACTTTGACTTTACTATTTTATTTAAACATAATATATCTTTATTTATTTAAATATTATCTAACAAATCATGTTTAAAAAAAATATATTAAAAAAACTTTGAAAATATTATAGGTACTTTCTTTTTCAATTTAGCTTCTAATTACATTTATTGTTGTCTTCTCTTTAAATGTTAGATGTAAATTGATGGCCTGAAACACAGGTTTTTCATAAACCTAGATCAGGCAGGTCTACATTACAGTTAGAATTTAACTTTCCTTGATTGTAATTAATGTACCTAAATCACATTTTTGCTGTACTTTATACCTACTTGAATAAATTTTTACTATTTTTTTTTACTATATAGAAATAGTTTAACTGTAAGAAAAAGAACATAAATGAATGTATTTCTTTGATGTTAAATTTCAATGAGATCAATAATTGTGAATGTATTTTCTGTGCCTTGCCTTATTCTCAATGATTGTCTGATGAGCGATACAATTAAAAAGCGATTGATACAATTTTTAAGCGATACTACAAAAAATTCCAATAATAAAGTAAAACTACTTGGAAAATTATTAACAATGAAACGGTAAAACCGGTTGAACAGGAATAACAAATAGAGGATGGTCGACCACACATCAGTTAATGAAGCAGCTGATCTAACTGAGGCATTTAATGAGTTGTATGTCAACCTTCCTATAACAAGGACTAGCCCCTTAAATTCGTCCCCACCGATCAAGATGTTCGGCAAGCCGATCCCTTGGAAAAGGCTAGCCAAATCTATGGGTGTAACACTGGACAGACATCTCTCTTTCTCAGAGCACATAAAGGTGGTTCACGAGCCGCCTTCGCTCTGGGTAGACTCCATTCCGTCCTAAACGCACGCAGCAAATTGTCACTCAGGTGCAAATTGCGTATCTATACAGCTTGCATCCGCCCCATCATGACACATGCCTGTGCAGATTTCGCACAGGCTCACTCCCAACATGTCCATAGGATGTAGACCCTACAGAACCGTTTCCTCCGTAAAGCCACGGGATCCCCTTGGTTCGTTCGTAACAAAAACCTTCATTTAGATCTCAAAATTCCCACTATTCAGCAATTCATGAAACGCGCTTCCAAGCGTTTCTTTGATACCGCCGGCAGCCATCGCAACTCTCTGATTGTGAAGGCCGCCAGCTATTTCCCCTCTCAAATCAGTAGAATTCACCGTCCAAGGCGTCCAATGCATGTACTGATCGACCATGACGACCCTATTTCCGTCCTCCAGGAAAGCAGTAGGGCCACTAGTACAGTACTATACAGACAGACACAATTCAAAATTCCGACCTCGCTGCCGAGGTCCTCCGCGTCCGCGATCCTCCCCGAGTAATGGCGTAGCACAGCCTGTAGCTTTAAATTCCCCCTATAATAATAATTAATCTACTTTGATCCAGGCTGTCCCAAACTTGCTGTCCTCCCCCAGCGACGTCCTAAGCCGAGGTTCGTACCCCACAGGGGGTGCCCTCAGGCGATAGTCGCTTAGTTTTTAACTAATATTAAGCCCCTGACTGGAGATTTTGAGTTCGCTCAAAGGCACCATAGAAAACACCGGTTAAATAGTGACGACCTCTCAAGGCCAACTACAAGATGCCATAGACAAAAAAAAAACCTCCGTTTAAAGCTGAAAACCTTTTGCGTAGTAGTGTGCCTAATGTAGTCGCTTATTTGGCTTCGAACATGTAACACCTCATGATGTTGTTATTTTGTTTAACATACTTCAGTTTAAAAATACTGCTGATTACTGGGGCATCTCCATTAATCTTTTAAATAATATAATCGACATCGTAGCCCCCTATCAGAACAGTTTAGTTAGATGCTGTAATATCAAAGACCGTGTCCACTGGCCTATATGAATTTTATTCAGCTCATCATCACTAAACGCCCGTATAAATTCTATGAAATTTCATAAATTACATATTTCACACTTACACGACTTCAAAAAGGGGGCTGCAAGAGGAAATGAGTACAAGGCATTGTTGGAGGAAAGAAATAAATTATCCAGGATACATTTAAAGATGTGCTTTTAATTGACATCGTAAAACAAGGCACAGAAACCACAAATGACGGGAATACAGCAAGAAGGTTTTTCGAGTTCCCAGATAAAACTGCAGCAATTACCTACAGGCTTGGATTAAGAACTTGTTCGAAGATTTGCCGTGATTCTGCAAGCAATAACATCTGGAAAACACATCAAAGTTATCAAATTTAAATATTATGTCCGCAAAACGGCAGAAGTATTTGGAGTTTACGACTGGTAGGTACCACATGTCTTCGACCGTCCATAAGCTGTTGATACACGATGCAGACATAATCGCCAGTAACGATATTGCGCCAATCAGAAGCCTCAGATGCCCGGAATAAAGATTTTAGGAGGTGGATACCCTTAATTTCCGTGTTCTTTCGTCTGATTCTTTAATCAGTGCACGAAGACCTAAGTTAGATACCAGGAAAAGCCAGGGTTTCTTCGCTAAAAATAAAGAACTCATCAAGTTTCCGGAAACTGAGTTCCGAGTTTTTGGATGTACTTAAATAATTTGGATCCTGATTCCGAATTGGAATCCGAAGATAGCAATATTGAAAATTAATTGATTAAAAAAAACAAATTGTTTGTTATTTGTTTATATTGTTTAAGTATTTTTTAATATTATTAAGCATTTTTTAAGAATCATGCAAATAAAAATAAGCTCCTTTAAGAATATTACGGTTTAAGTTGTGGTGTCAGAGATAAGCGGGATTTTCACACAAACTAGATAACTACAAATTTTTCGTTAAATAAATATATTTTAAGTCACCCGTTTATCTGCTAAATTAACCTTGTGTGAATATTTAAGCGTAGTAATGATAAACAAAAGCCATATCCAAGAAAAAAAACGACACTTAAAAATTTAAATCCCATGTCTATGAAAGTCGATTTTCAGCCCACCGGTCGCCGCCGCCCGCCGCACCGCGTCGCACGTCAGTCAGTAATACGATACCCCTAAACCCCGCGTCTTGATGTCTATCAAACTAACAACCAAATGAGTTTAAATTTTTGTTAATTCGGCGCTTAAAGGCGCACAAAACTGAGCGTGATGTGCGGTTTGCACCGCCCCTGGCCATGGCCCTTTAGCCCTAGGGTAAATACGCCCCTGCATACGATTAGCATTCATTTGTTAAACGTTACGTCCAAGACATAACATTCACATGACGCACGCTCGTGATGTGCAACAGCATTTGTAATAGGTACCTAGAGGATTCATTAGTTTGGGTTCCTGACTATTTGGATGGCCCTAAATTAAACCCAGTCAAGTATCATAAGCACAATACCAAGAGAAAGAGCAGGACCGTATGGCAAGACTGGCCAGTAGGTAAAAGTGTACGTACCTACCCGCATAACGGGTGTACCTAAAAATATCCATAATGAAGCCGAGATTCGAGTCTTTCTTCTCGCTATCATAAAAAAAAATGTACTGGACCTGGGAACCTTCTAATTACGGAGATACTGACGGCCAGTTCTAACTTTTTGACGGTTTTTTACGAAAACAAGTTTGAAATGTTATGACAGATGACTTCACTTGAAATACTCCCACGATCCCTGAACCGTTCCATGCACCCATTAGCATAATGTTTTGCGCGCCTGTAATCCCCAAAGACTTGGCAGAGGTATGGTACGACCCGATTTCTCCAGTTATCTTAAGAGCGTTTATACCCTATGAGTGGCAACGTCGCAATTTAGTGTCATATTTCGTGGTTTTAAATTATTATCATTTAATCGGAGCTATATTTTATAAATCTGTTTAATTAACTTTTTAGAATTATGTGAAAACTGTGTAAAAGGTAAGAAATCGTTGCGTTTACAGTTATATTTATATGCAAATAATACATTGGAAACTTTCAGGGCGTTTTTTTCATTGTAAAATAACTGAAGGCATTACGGTTACCTACTTACTTTTTAAACACTTTCACATAATTCTAAAAAGTTAATTAAACAGATTATTAAAATATAGCTCCGATTAAATGATAAAAATTAAAAACCACGAAATATGACACTAAATTGCGACGTTGCCACTCATAAGGTATAAACGCTCTTAATGGCTCTATGTTATAGCTTTATCAAAATAACATTAGTGTTGGTGTAATCTTTATTAATTAGTCCGTCCGTCGTTTTTGTTCATAATTTGCTAAAAGTGCCATCATCGATTGGTTCCGCGAAACTCCAATTTTCTTTTCCTATTGATTGGAATATGAGGTTCTGTAAATAGGTGACCGTTTTATTCCGGTCAATATGGGCTTTCCAGAAAACTAAGAAATTGAAATCGGTCGTAGATGGATGTGTTCTGCGTAAGTTAGACCGAAGATCACAAAAAAATAAAACATTTTAGTATATCTACTACTTAATTATAATTTATTATTTACAATCTATATTATTTTATAAACACGTTTAATTTTTTTTTTTAATAAATACTAAAACTTGAGTTTGAAGTCTTTCGACGTTGTCTTCGTGGTTTGTGCCCTGGGCCATTGTCTTTTGTCGTCAATTAACATCTTGATGTATCTTCCTTGTTGGTCGGAGGGCAGGTTCACACCGAGAGTCTCACAGTTTCGTATAATCTCTGAACATCCCCGAATATCTCTGTTCCTTACTGTAACAAATAATGTAGGTAGCTGTAGTATTTTTATCATTACAAATTACAATTAATGTGAAATAACTTGGATAACGTAAGGTCAATGTATTGTTAACTGTTTATTTTATTTATAGGTACCTATACCTACTCCCTATTATTAAGTACGACGCTATCACTAGGCTAAAATAACAGTAAAATGTTGCTGTGATTTTAAATTAAACATTGGCACATATGTATTTAAAATTGACTTGATAGATAAACACAAAAATGTTTAATGTAGAAAAATTAATAAACCGGGATTTTAAGCACCAAGGCACCTTCTTTATTATTTCTCTAATCTATTGATTACAGAAAAAGAAAAGGTATTGGTGCCGATTCCCTTGTTTACAAACTAAACCAAATTTAAGTTCAGTGCATCTTTTTCTTTCTATTTCATTAAGAAAAGGACAGAAGATAAATTTTAGTTTAGTCCTGTCAAATTAATCAGCGTCTGACACTACTCCATACAAGTTTAGACGTGATTAAAAATTTGACTACTAAAATTACATCAAATTACGTCAGATGCTGACTAATTTGACAGGACTAAACTAATATTTATCGTCTGTCCTTTTCATAATGAAATAGAAAGAAAAAGATGCACTCAACTTAAATTTAGTTTAGTTTGTGAACAAGGGAATCGGCACCATTCTCTCTAATAATATTATGGTATTAGAGAGAAAAGCCTGCTCGGTGTCATGACCTACGTACCAAGACTGAAACAGTTGTATCACATTTTGAAGCACATCCCACGATTAAACACGTGTAACTAGTACCTAACGTAAACATTATTACGCACAGCATAAGTGTACAAACTAAGTTTAGTGTGACAACTCGTGTGAATGAAGTCAATGAACTGGGTACAAGCCACCTGTTGCATCGGAGATATGCAGCTACAAACTGCAACTGCATTGAAATTGGGACTAAACAAGTAAGGGCTAGATGTTGAGAGGAACTATCTCCAGAATCACGAAGATGTCTGAAGTTCGTAGTCAGGGGCTACGAATCTGCGATACCTGCTGTAAGTATTTTGTAATACATTGGTCAAGTTTATATTTTTACTTAAACTTAATTTAGAGGAGTGTATTTCACGATGTTCATATCCATCAAGCCCATTCAATTAACTTAATAGAGACAGCAATTTGCGCGATAGCTATTCACCCAAAAGGTATTAGAGATGTTATCAAAACTATTTTCCTTATTCTAAGGCCGTCGGCACATTTAATCAAATAACAATGTTAACATTAAAATAGTAGTAGTCTGTAGGTACACTTGACTTAATGCTAGTTAACCAATCAGGTTATAGGTATTGCAACCAGCACCCTTACTAAGTTATAAAATAACTTGTATTAAGGGCAGTGGTATTCAGAAATTATGATTTACCTACGTGTTTGACACTTGGATTATTCGCATTTGTTTGTGTGTGTGTGTGTGTAGTGTGTGAGTGTTATGGTGAGTGTGCGTTTGTTTGTTACGGTGATGGCATGTGCTGTGTCCGGCGTGTGCAATCCTTTACAGGAATTACAGTACCCGGTCGTAAATATGGCACATCGACGGTCAGAAAGAGTTTCGACTTTGTAGAGCGCCATCTCCGTCACCCATACCCATGTCAGTCTGTTTCTAAATAATAATATTAATTTATTTCAGAAAAACTTAGGTATAGAGTTACATACATTTTATATCATAACTAGCTTTTCCCCGCGGCTTCGCCCGCGTTGATTTCGGCAAGAATACCAGGGGATCGTGCTACCGGGATTTAAATAAACTATCTGTGTGCCAAATGTCATCCAATGTTGACGCGGCACACGCCAATAAAGCTCCCAGACGGCATGATTTTTTCCGACATCTTCAACAATCATCGATTTCAGTCAATTTACACAAAACCCTGATACACCTAAACCGCATATGAATCACTCCGTCCATTGCGGAAAACCATATGAAATTCCTTTCGGTAGTTTATCGCGTTCAGACAGACGACAGACGCGGCGAGGGACTTTGCTTTATAATAATATATGTAGTGATAAACTAAACTAGATTAACTAAGACTAAACTAATTATATTAGTTTATGCTACTAATTGTACTAGCGTTCATGTGATCTACAGCTCGATACTCGATATTTACGGCTGTATAGGTACTGTATTATGTACCTATGACGATGATGTAAATATGACCTAACTATAGGTAAGAATTGTAGGTATGATAAGGTCGACAAGTAGATCAAGCAATTGTTCCGAGTTCACGAGGGCAGTTGATTAAGTAGGTACGCAAACAATTAACAGTAGGTATACAAAGCGGTAGGTACGATTAGTAATGTTATATGAACCTATAACGTCACTATGTTTAAATTGTGTGTTTTAGTCATCCAATATATCTACTCCTGTACTTCGGCACCCACATTGCATAACATTGTCTCAGTGGAACGCAGAGCTAAGAGGCTCATTGGCGACGAAAAACTGGTGGATGCCAAGCTTGACAGCTTGGCTCATCGCCGCAAGGTCACCTGCTTGTCTGTCTTCTACAGATTGTACTTCGGAGAATGTGCCCAAGAACTCCACGACCTCATTCCACGTGCCCCCTTCTTCCATCGGTAACTTGCAGTGCGTCTAGACGCACTGCAAGTTACCATCCTTGCCTAGTTGCTATTGCACCAATTCGCACTAAACGTTTCCAAATGTCTTTTGTTATACGCACAGCAAAAGAGTGGAACTCTCTACCTGATCACTCCATCATCGACTGTCTCTGTTACCACTGACCTAGACTAGAGTCAAGAGCAAACCCATTATAAATAAAATAAATAAAAATAAAACCAACTATCAATCTCAATCTGTATCATTTTGAAGGATCTTGCTAATCCATTGCTTCATAAAGTTAGAAAGATTTGTCTGCGCAACAACGTAACTTTTTTTCCTGGGTGGAAAATTTGCATGGATGTCCGCCGCCCTAAGGCGGGCGGTGGGGTCTGTCAGACTCTTACTGACTAAAAACCACCCCGGTGTTCCATCTCACACCTACGCTGGGGTCGCGGGAGGAGGGGGGGGGGGGGGGGGGGTGAGGTGTTTGACACCCCCCGCGACGTCTAAGAGGGGCGCGCGTGGAACACTGCGCGCCGCCACCTCGGGTCCTGATGTGTGGAGGGCGACGGACGTCCCCGAGTCCGTTACCCATTTAGGGGGGCTGGAAGAGGGCGTTGTCCGCCCTCCGCCGACGCCCGATGCGCCTTCTGCGGGCCAGGTGAGTGGACGAGATCTCACTCTCCCTATCCGCAGCCTCCTTCTGCGAGACGACTGTTTCGCAGAAGGACACCACCGCGTCCCAGGAGTGCCCAGGACTCTCCGCTGCCGACCATCGACTCGACTACGGCCGGCAGCGACAAGTCACTGCCTACTTCTGAGATGAGGGCACGGCGCGGCGCCTCCAAAGCGGCACACTCTGCCAGGCGGATCAGCACCATAGCTAACCATTTTGTAGGGAACTGAATAATCTAACACGCGCCATCATCAGTGATGGTATTTAGGTGAGCATGACATAGGTACTCTCAACTGCCATGCTCTTTCAAGTCAACATACATCATAGTAACATACTAAACGGATCCATGGTACTCACATTTACACAATTTAAAATATGCATCGAATTTATAATAATCATGAGTGTACCCTTACATTACAACCGCTCATAATATTCGCAAACAATATCAATAAGATAATAGCTGCTAGGACAATAAACTAAAAAGCCCTACATTGTACTACATTTATTATAACTAATATCATTATTGGACGCCGGGATCATAGACCTAACATCACAGAGTACTTTTATATGCCTAACTTAAACTAGTGCAGACTGATAGTGGCACTGTCAGTAAGTGAAAACTACTGCTTAGATTGTGTAGGAATGCGACCCATTTTCAAAGATGCTATTGTATCAGGCTGTCGTAAATAGCTTGAAGATGGGTGGTCCTTGTCTAGTCATAGCATAAATAACATTGTTTTTTACCTATTGGCTGCCCCGGTCGGATTAATACGACAAATGTTTTCGTGCCCGTGTCGCCTCAGTCGTATATAATATACCACTGAGAACCTATGTTCGTTTCTTGTTATTTATTTCATTACACGACCCCATTTGTAATAGGCATTCATTTGTCGATTTATGAGCTAGGCGCTGGGGGCACGGCAATTGCATATAAAACCAAGCTGTCAAAAGGTTAATCATGTCTCATGTTTATCACATTTAGGTATGGAGTTTTCAGTTGTACTGCTGAGCAGCTAAATGTTACACATACACAGCCACACCAACCCTACAACGCCTACAGATCAGGGCATAAGGGCAGGAGAATTCGTGATGTCATCCCAATTTACTGGGGGTCGCGCAACATGTCTATTTTGTCCATACTTCTCTAATAATAGTCATCTCGGTAGCCAACCCTTTCTAGCCATATCATTACACACAGTCCATCAATTGTTTCTTTAGTCTTCCCTTTCTCATAAAGCCATCCACATTCATACTCAAAACTTTCCTCCTCAACTAAATAATAAAACATTGATTTCACGCTACAATGGCCCATAGACATAATTATAGCCTACCTATAACCTACATAATTATGTTTGTTTTAAATTGTAGTTTACATAGTTCTAAATATAAAGTTAGCCAAGTGAAAAGCGGGAGTAGTAAGATGTATAGTAGGCACTTATTACTTAAGAGAGTTCTCATTGCCTTTGGAATACATGGGCTGGTAAGATGGATAGCTAAGGCGATTAACACACGGCACCGCGCTCCGCCGCGGTTGGCGGTGAATCGAAAGGAAAATCCATTTTCAAAAACGTACGGTCGGGCGGTGTACGTGTGTTAGGCATCAACGGATTACATACATGCCAATGCAACGTAAGATCCGCTTCACCGCCGACCGCGGCGGAGCGCGGTGCCGTGTGTTAATCGCCTAAGGCAATTTTCATTCTTATATCATTATCAATCCACCTGTTTATCTCAAGTCTTTTTAGCCATCAGCAAGCTGTCTACACTTGGTTTGCCAAATGGCATTGGCATGTATGGCAAGTTTGGCAACCAATAACCATTAAATGATAAATGATTTTTATTTCTGTAAGTAGGTTTGTACAAACACTTTGACACATCAATCATGTTTTAAAGGTCGGCGTTTCCTATCAAACTACTTTATTACATTACTTACATTTATAATTGAACAATATTTGTAGAACCGCCACATACTCCACCATCATATCATACTTGAGTAACGTCTGCAGCAGTCGCACCACTGCATCCACATTGAAGTCTTTTAACACCATTATACTGAATGCGGTAGCTCTGGAAAATAACAATTTGTATGTTTTAGTATATTTTTATTACTTGGTTACAATCTACATAAAATAGAAGTGGGATAATTCTACTTTAAATATGTTTATTTATAGATAAAATATTGTCTGAGCAAATGTATAATGTAATAAATACTTGCAGGCTAACCAACACTTATTATTTTGGATAAAACCAATAAATATTAAATTCTTTCAAAAATGTAAATAGTGATGTAAGTAAATACTTACTTTTCTCCTACAATGCCCAGAAGAACTTCGGACTGTTCAAGAAGCTCATTGCCCAACATCTGGTCTGAAAACCAGGTGCTTGCCCAGCAAATGTGCCAGAAGCAAACCAGCGGATAGTGGTCCGCCCACTCTTCACTAAACTCCATTACATACTTCCTAAAAATAACTAATGAAGCCTCCGATCTATTTAATACTGAGTCTTGTATTAATTCTCTAAATATTATCCTATAAAAACTCCTTAGACTCTCATATCTCTTATAACAACACCTAAGTATTGACAGGCCTTTTTCAGAATTACCCTTAATACATTCTGCTTTCGCGAGGTAATGTAGGAACTCCCCGTTTCTCTTGTACGAGTTTGGGTCAACTTTTAAACAGTAAGTCTGTATTACAGCCACCATCTTGGGCCTCCCATTCATGCTGTAATGTCTAAAGAGTTTCTTTATTGTAGCATAAGTTAGATATTTCTTACAGTTTTCACATTGTATGACTAATTCTTCAATCGTTTTGTGTTTGTTTTTTGTAAGTAGTTCTGAAAATATTTGTTCCAAGTCCATACTGCTCATTGTTGATACGTTATTCGTGTCACTTGTGTATGTGCAATGTTGTATGCTTGCCTCTGGAAGCTCATTTCTCTGAATCCTTGAAGTTCTATGTCTCTCAAACATATCATTGGTAAATGCATCAATTGTAAGAGTAGAGTAGTAACCAGTGTTTGGAGCCATTCTTTGTATACGTTGCACATTATTTATAAGTCTTGCGTAGTTTAGAAGTTGCTTTGTCATGTGCAATCTAGTTAGGTTCATTGTTTACCAGAAAATCTGCACTCTTTCACAATGACCTATTTGAAAGTCAACCTACGGACGTGTAGGTATTAAATAAAATTGAACTTATGTAGCAGTTAGTCGTCTGGTGTACTTCATTTTCTTGTTCTATTTGCCTTAAACACTAAATATAAACGGATAATACACTGATAAAAATATAAAATTAAACTGTAAACAGGTTATTTACCATCACCGAATTGACTTTGACATGATATGATAGAGTTGTCAATTTGACAAATGTAGTTTTATTGGGGTTACAAGCCTTTCCTTTAAAAGCCTTTACATCATTAAGCCTACTTTACCAATTATGAGTATTTACCGGTGTTACATAGAGTGTTACATAGAGTTACATAAAAATATCTACCTCCATTAAAAAATATCTGTGTTATAGAGTGAATATTTTTATTTCATTAGTTTGAGGAAAAATCCGTAGTACTACTACCACCTTGTGGTTAAAAGCCAGACTAGCTTCATGAAAGATTGAAAGTTCTCATAAAATAGTACTGCTACTCGCCAACAGATGTCGTTAAACAAATCTGTCTGGTATTAATGCTGAAATGAAAACCCTTTTGGCGCAGCCGTGAGGCACATACAATTGTTGTTAAAACATTATTTTTACTTTTTATTTTGTTATTTGTATTTTGTGTTTCACGAACTGTGTCCACAAAAACGTTATTATTTCTTGTTTTTGTCATGTTTTTTAAATCAAATATTTTTAAATTAATTAGCATTGGATTCATTTGTATCTGATACCTATAACTTAGTATAAAAGTAAATCTGTCTTTGGAATACTCAACTCAAACTCAACGCATTTATTTCAAATAAACCAATTACAGGCACTTTTGAATGGTCAAGGGGTCGGTCAGTCAGAAAGATAAAGCCCATTCCAAAGCGTAGTAGGTACCTAGGTACATAGAACGGGCAAGAAACTCCATGGACACTCTTTTAAATCAAAATATTGTTATAAAAAAGTGGTAACATCATTCATGTTGAAATTATACATACATGTGAGAACGATGTAGAAAGACGTGCACGTTAAAAGCGTCCGTAATAAAAAAATAAAAACAATTCAGGAATTAAAATAAGCCGTGGCAGCTAAGAAATTACTGGAGGTCTGCCCGGCTTGGGCGGAGCACCGCCGTGTCCTCGTGGAGGCGATTGGCGGTGGCGATCTCTCGCGTCCGGCCTTGGTCCAGGCCATCCATGGTACGGAGCGAGAGGGCTTGGGAAGCCGTCACCTCCTTCTGCGAAGCAGTAATGTTCGCGAAGGAGGAGGCAGAACGCGTGAGGGAGAGGCAAAATTTGCGCCCTCACGCCCCTAGCCGCCGCAGGAGACGCCCTGGGCGTCGGGAATCGCAGGCCGATTCCCGGCCACCGTAGGCGCGGGCTTGCGAACGGCGAGCAATGGGCAGCTCGCCGTTCGATAAGGACCAGGCCCGGGTCGACGGCGCGTTGTGTTACACGCGCGCCTCAAAGAGATGTCAGCACCAATGACGGGGTTGCTAGGACCGATGCCTGCTAGGGCTGCGGAAAAGTCCAAGAGGGTTACCGTGGCCCCTGGCACAGGCAACTGAAGGAACACGGGTGGGTTTAGTCAGTAAGAGTCTGACACGCCCTCCTGCTCTGCCCAGAGCGGGAGAAGTTATTTGATGATTTCACACCCACAAAAAAAAAAAAGCTAAGAAATGACCAGTGCCTACTGACGGCGCCCTTTCACGAACATGACGTATGGATCAGCATCATTCAGCTCAACCATTTTGAAGGGAACTCAATGATCCAATACAGACGTCACCACCAGCGACTCCTTTGAGTGAGCATGACATACCTACTCTCAGCCGCCAGGTAGGTAGGTACTTGTAGCATTCATAACCAATCATCAGTTACTTAGCTAATAAGCCTACATTTTATTGATGATTTTGATTATAAAACTGACAAAAAAAAACAACAATCGTGTTATGTCTATCCATCGATATTCAATACGTGGAACGGATTACGAATTTTATCTTTCGAGATATCGTATGACGCTCTAGTTTTTTATTTTCTGAAGTGATTGCCGACAATGATCGCCTGTCGATTAACATACAGCTATTAGTTGTTAATGCCAAGAGCTCGGCAGGGGTCCACGATAGACGCTAGTTCAAACTTACACGCCACGGTACGTGTTTCGAAGCCAATTTTTTAGAGACATAAATTAGTCGGCTGTTTTGTTAACCGAGAGTAGGAACGACACGTGCCTTATTAGATTACCTATAGCTGTTTACATTAACTTGGTAATGTGTTTGGTTGTTTATCTACTTATTACCTACGCTAGAAACACAAAATTTTTACCGTACCCTATTGGAATAAGTAACCTGCCTATCTAAGTACCTAATCAGTCGAGTATCTACCTACTCGGATGCAAGCCTCAATGCGAAGGTTAAAAGGGCTAGACGCCGATTTTGGCGCCTACTGAAAACAAAGTCTGTCATCCATTGACGGGTGAAGGTTAGGTACCTACCTACCTTCATTTTATTTTTTTATTTTAGCATTAGCGGAGGTAAGTAGGTACCTACCTACTCATTAACTGTCGTTGCCTATCTACCGTTGGAGCAGCAAGCAGTGTCTAGTTCCAATTAGGAATAATGACACCTACGACAGATAAGTCTTTACATATGTCACACATGGAATACATTCACTTTATTGTTGAGCAAAATAATCATAGATCGATTGATCACGCAACCTTAAAATTTGATAGTAGCCAGTAGGTAGGCCGGTAATTTCTAAGTAGTTAGGTACCTATCTCTCTTACTTTCTGCAAAAGTTGCCGCAAAGGAAAGTCAAACGAATTCGACATTATTTATTCACTTAATAGATTCTTCGCATTGTTATCTGATCTTGTATATCCTTTCATTTGGCAAAGATCGTCAACAAACAGAAAATCAAGAAGAATCCAGCTTGGGTAGGCCGCATTTAAGAAATTGGACGCATTCTGAAATCAGCCAAAATTCCACAATATCTGAAGTCCCTCCTCTATACCTAACCAATGTGTTCTGTCCACAATGACATAGGGTGCTGAGACGTGGACACTCACGCAGTAGGCTGTGTGCAGGCTGAGAGTGGCACAGAAAGCCATGGAGCGTTCCATGCTTGGCATAAGATTTTCAGTTTTTATCAATTTAGAAAATTAATTGATTCTTAAATAAATCGCAAAGAATGTGCGCAATATGGTTGGAGTCATAGAACTATGGAGAAGTGTCTTGACGCTGCGTGAGCGTGCGTGATCCATTGCCACCCGTTCGATGTCCACCGCGCACAGGATGGATAAAAAGCAGCACATGAAGGAATGTTTTGCTCTGTTGGTGTAATTGCTGTAATGGCGTTCCAGTAGGAGGATAAATAAATAAGGCTTATAGAACGAGTCCCAAACGTCGAGATCCGTTGACCTGCGAAGGTTTTCGACATCGGAAAACGAGTTAGGGAACTCAAATAGAGTTGGACAGGAGACCTGGCAAGGCGCAGTGATGGCAGGTGGAGTAAGGCAGTGGCCGAGTGGCGCCCAAGGACTGGGAGACGAAGCGTTGGTTATCCGGCGGCGAGATGGGCGGACGATATTGTTACCATCGCGGTTATAACCTGGGTGAGGCCGACACAGGGGCGTGGGTTCTCCTCATGAAAAGAGAGGCCTGTGCTCAGAAGTAGGTGAAGTCGGGCTGTGGAAGCAATGGTATTATAGGTAATATGTAAGTATCAATAGTGTTCGTTCATATATAAAAGAAAAAGAAAGAAGAAAGAAAAAATGTTTATTCTGCACAAACAAAACGCACATTACAAAAAAAAAAAAAAAAAAGACAGGTATACACATCCAACGTTGTCTATAGCCTCATATTCAAGCATACACTCATTCTTACACTACTTGTTCCGAAGTAATATTCCCACTCACAGAAAATTTGCTTTATTTTCAGGTTTGGTGTTGCGTTTACTGTCTCATAGAAAAGTAATAGGTACTCAAACCCGTAATAATAATTTTTATCACAATAGTTTAATTCCACGCGAGAATGTCGGGCATTTTCTTCAAACATACATAATCACCAAAAAATAACATTTACACTACACTACACAATACCATCTAAATAACCACGAAATCACCACGAAATAACCACGAAATCACCCAATAAATAAAGTCGAGCAACCAGCCCATAAGTAGGTACCTACATGCGGTAACAACATTTATAATTTATGACATTTATATGGTAATTCCGAACGGGGCGCGCCCCGCACATATTTGGTCAATTAAACTTTTTATTATTATGTTTTCATAATTATTATGTTGGTAAATTGCGGCTTAAGATTAATCATTTTAAACATTCTGTATGGTGAAAATGTCAATCAAAATCAAAATCAAAATCAAAAGTCATTTATTCAAATTAGGCTGAGAATCAGCACTTTTTGAACGTCAAAATCACATAAGACAGTCCCCCCAAAACGCCCACCCTTCACCACTTCCTAGTGCTTTAGCTGGGAAGAAGAAGTGGCGGAACAAACTCCCCAGCAGCACTGCTGTCTGTTCAGTTAGAAGAACTGGATTCTATACATATAGTAATAAATAAATTAACATTACGAAACACAAAAATATTAAAATTATTTGCCATATGTCAGCTAGCACACGCCAATATTTAAAACTATACTCAAGCATAAATAAATAATAAAAACAAAAAACGCAAACAGAACTTAATACATAATAAAAAGCCTCCTGGCATAAAGGGCGTGCCCGCTTACATATGCAATGCTGCATTATGTTTATATGTATATAGCTGTAACTCAATCTTATATCATGTGAGGTCTTCATGAAGAGAACAAATAATGATGAAGATGTCTGTTCCCAACTTTGTTGGGGTCGGCTTCCAGTCTATCCGGATGCTGCTGAATACCAGTATTTTACATGGAGCAATTGCCTATCTGACCTCCACAACCCAACTTACTGGGTAAAGCGATACCCTATAATCATAGAACTATTATTACTTAGAAATAAGACTGGTTGTCAGACTTTTGGGCTTCATTCTACACGTAACGACTGTCAAAGATCTACAAATGACTGCCGGAAACGTGATTTCTGAGGCATGGAGGGTCTCGGTATGTAAGTAATGGATGGTCACCCATCCACGAACCGACCGCGGCAAGCGTAACTTAACCTTTGATCGCCCCGAGCTGTTATTGAAGTAGCGTTCATTAGGTCGGATACTGTATTTATGCTGCGTCAAACGCGGTGTTACAAATTGCCAATCAATTCAGCGATCTTGACTTTTCCGGACTCAAACTAAGGAGTATTTTTGCATGTGGCTTTAGGTGTGGTTTAGGTAGTATTTTCAACACTAACGAGTTAGGAGATCAGTCCAGCTGCGAAGTATTAACATGCCCATAGCAGCTCTTGGTACCTCAAAAACAGCCCTTAAGGGGCTGACAACAGCTAAAGCGCGGTCACTGTCGGACTGCATAGAAAAAAAAGAGAAGCGCGATGACACAAAGCTGGTAATTTATTGCAAAATATGAAGCAATTCTCTATTTACAAAAAATCTATTGATTGGACTAAAAATGAAAACACTATCACGTTAATATGTTGCTTTAAGAACAATCTGAAAAAAAAAAACAGAATTATTTAATTATAAATGGTTTTTAATCGTTAGAATAAATTTTTAGGGGTATCTTCGTGACTTTTTTCTATCGTACCAAATTAGTTGTACTTATTTTGTTTTCAACACACTATCTAACTAGCATATATCCTGAAGAATATCATATTATATATTTCTGATTCGTTTACTGCAGTGGATCATATGCTTTTAGGCATTATAAAACTTGCGTTTAGGTCATGTAGTCCCCTTAAAGCAAACCAACTTAGGTAAAATAAGTTCGAAGTGACCTGTCATTCCACCTGGTGTTAAAGATTGACAGCTTACTGCAGGCTCACTTCACATAAGATTTCACAACGAGATTTTTACCGTATAGACCAGCTGATATCACTTCAGAATCATTACTGTATTAACCTCCTTATAGCAGAGCTTTTGCAGTGCAGATATAACTTCTTAATACCTGTTTAAAGCCAAAATACATCATCATTATCATAATAATTATGCTCTTTCCCAATTACAGACTACCAACGAACAGAATCCTTACTTCAGTACGTCTCCTAACTACCTACATATCCCCAATCACACACAACACACACACCCGCGCGCACACAAACAAACACTCACACACACACATCTCGTTTAAAATATATACTATTACTTATTACTTAAATTAGCTTTATATTCATAGTCGCTCAGGTAGATCGACACAGTTTACTATTATACTTATAGCATCACTTATCACTGTCTCTCAAGATAGGTACAGGTTTCCTAGTTTGAGAGGCAGGGTTTTCCATATTGTGTACAGATTTCAGTTCTTAGATTATATGTATTGCATTGTGTGACCAAAGCCCATTTAAATTGTGTTTATTTATAACATGTTAAATCTGTATTTTTGTAAAATAAAGTTATACAGGGTGTAAAAAGACACATCACAAAGCCGTCAACTACGCATACTGTACACCTAACTAAGTAGCTTTGCGCAAAAATTATTGCTGGGAACCGACTTTTATTTTTAGGTATAAAAAAAAGGAATTTTTTATTGCGCGCAATGTAACGCGAACCGAAGCAAATGGCCTCAGTACTGTTGTGTGAGTTAAGCCCCGCCCCTTCGCTCTACGCGGTACGCGTAGTTACTTGTCGTTTATCGTTGATAAATGTACAACTAAATACCTACGATTTTCTCCAATTAAAACTCGTAAAAACACTAGTTTTTAGATAGCCCGTGAAGGTACGTGGGTACTTACCTACTGTCCATCGTTGTCATCATCAAACATCGTTGGCCTGGCCTCTCGACACTCACGAGCTGCGGTTAGCTAGTCAGCGTATTTTGACGAACCCGCTCTAGGATTCCTTCTCGTTCTGACCGCTGCTTGAGTTGTTCAAAAACAACAACAGTGGCATGCGATCCAGCGTGTCGGTCAGGTAACCATTAATGAAGTCGAGGTAGGCAGGTCCGTTCATTCTGAGTGGCAAGAAAATGGGGCCCAGGATCTGGTCTCTCACAACGCCTGCCAGCACATTATGTTTCCACCGTGTCTGGAAGCCTGTTTTCTGGGTTTCATTTGGGTTCACGGAGCACCAATAGTGTGCATTTCGGCGGTTCCGCATGCCATTATTGTGAAGGTACTTTCGTCCGTGAAAAAATAATCTTGTTCACAATTCCTCGTTCCTGCCATAGCAGCCACCTGCAGTACTCCATACGGCGTGTTGTGTTGCGGGCACGAGCGCTTGAACGCGGTGAATGTATTTTTGTATAGCCGTTGCCTATCCCTTCTCAGTACTTTGTGCACAGTGGAATGAGACAGGGACAACACGTAGGTACCTAGCGCGATGGCCACGCGCCGTCTCGCGTCTCCGCAATATTTTTTTCCGCTGTACGCACACCCAACGGTGGGTTTTCGCGCACCACGGATAGGATCGCCATTTCTGCCGCCGGTATCATTTGCCTGCCACCTCCCTGAGGAGCCGGCACGATCCGCTGGTTGTCTAACAACCGTTACAATACCCGAGTGAAAATACGAGAATCTGCGGGCTGAAAAAACGCGGTAGGATGTTCAATAACGTGAAGTCGTAGGGCTTCGGCAGCTTATCCATGGATCATACCGTAGCAGTACATCATGTTAACATACTCGTGCGCAGAATAATCACGAAACGGCATCTTCGCAACTAAAACACAAGTAACACAAAGGCAACCAAAAACTAGTAGGTACGCAGTCACAGTATCTACACTAATTATACACGTAATGTTTTTCGGAAAATAAAACACAAGCACATTCGATAACATAAGAAACCGAACTAATAAACTAATAATACTCAAAACTTATAAACTTTCCGTTTTGTTGGACGGGGCTAGGAGCGGCGGCTTTCTTTGATCTATGCGAAGTGCGCGCAATCCGAGAATTAGGTATTCTAAGTCGACGTTTTACGTAAGTAAAATTAAATAAAAAAGTACCCTATTGGCAGTATGGCTTCGTGTGAATAAAGTGGTATGAATTTAAACATGGTAGGTATCTTTTGAGAAGTGGTGGCCCAGTGGTAACGACCGCGACTTACGAGTCGTAGGTTCGAAACCTGACAGGCGCTTTATTTTGTGTACCTAAATTATTTATTTTCATTATTTGCGAGTATCTTGAATGTAGTACCTAACTAGTTTACTTTTATTGTAAAAATATCACTGCTACGCTAATTAGAAGTGCAGTGAGGAGATTATACGATAAACCTCCTTACTGCACTTCTAAATAGCGCGGCAGATCACGAATGAGGACAAACTTCGTTAACGTTTTTAATTGAATCTGCAAGAAGTTTAGAGATCAGATTTGTATTTTTACAAGGACGTGTTCTTCGACATCACATTACATACAACGGACTTGCCTACAACTCATAAATCAACGTATTTGAAATCTGCAACAATGTAGCGCCAAGAAACGATCAGCTGTTACAAACACGGGTCGTCGTAACATTCAAGGCTACCGGACTAGCTTATACCGTATCGTGCGCTTGTTGTTGTGTACAGGCAATCGTGATGTAGTAGTGTGCGTTTGATATTCATTGCGTTTTTGTAACTTCAAATGCGTAATTTGTTAAGAAAAACCGAAAATTCAGGTAATGTTTGTATGGAAAAAAGTTTAGTAATAACATTAGGAATCTGTTTTTGCAAAAAAGTATAAAAATAAAATGCGACTTCAACCTTCAATATCTCCAGAACCAGCGGACTCCCAGGTATGGTCTAGTGGAAAAAAATGATCTAAATAATGGGTAGAATATGTGGCTTTCGGCTTCGGAAAGGGTCTTTTTACAGGCGATATAATATTATTATTATCTTCCATACCTCTATTAGTCGTCATCTCGGTAGTCACGCGCTTTATTTATATTTATTTATTTTATCTATGGTAGCTTCACAGCTGACAGTAAAAGCAACAAAATTATTATTCCAAACATTACGCCAATTACGAGGTACACACAAAAAAAAAGGAATACAGAGAGTGACATAATTATTAAAATTTATAGTGTGTGCGTGCGTGTGTCTGTGCGGTGTGAGTGCTGTAAATGTATGACTAGGAAGACTAAACTGGCACTATTTAGTTAGCTGAGTATCCGGCGTTTGATGGAGGATTTGGATACTCTCATTTTTAAGTCTGTTTCGTGTGGTATTTAAAGGGGTCCAGAGATGGGAATTTATCGTTATACAATGCAGATAGACGCAAGAATGGTGACTTCTTATGATAATTACTGGAGGCCGATGGTACTGATAGCAAAGTGGTACGTCTGGTACGTCTGAGTGGAACGTTAAAGTCTATTTTGCTGAGCAGTTGTGGACAGTCAAATCTATTGTTAAGTATATCGTACAATAACATCATATCATTTAACTGTCGTCGCTCTTCCAGAGTATTAAATTTGTGTGTCCAGGAGGGGTTTCTATCCATAATCATCTAAGTAGCCAAAGTACATATCATCGGGAAATTCCACACGCTTTACAATAACAATCTATTTGTAGGTACCAACCTATCTACATTACATTACTGATGTAATTGATGTTTAATAGTCAAGTTACAAGATGATAAGATGGAAAGTTCAACTTTGAGGTTGCGAGCCCTTATCATTAAGTTTTACTTCCGACGTATGTTACTTATTACTTATTTAGTACTGTCTAGTAGTAATATTTTATATATATCCGTTTGCTATAAACTTATTAAGTAACTAGGAACTATTGAGACGAAGAAACAAACACGAATCATGTCTATACTTTAACATCATCATTATCATTTCAGTCGAAAGAACTGTAATACTGTTGTGATAATGAGCTAGTATTTAAAGTCCATCATGGCCGTAAGTAGTTATTATATATATATGTATTAAAATCATAGCGATATTACGATATATTTTCAATACTGCAATATCTGACGCAGCTATATTTATATATACCATTATTTGACCGATAATGAAATGAAGGCAAAGTATATTTATTAGGTCTTTACTATTATATATAATTATGAAATTGGCGTTTTGTATGGAATCAAAACGCTCTTTTTTATTTTTTTTATTAATCATACAAAGTATACGTAAGTACCATTGTTTTCTACGCAGTTTCGCCATAGTTTTCGAAAACATTGTGGGAGCGAGAATCAATAAAACCTTTGAAGGCGGTTTTGACAGCCTCATCGGAATTGAATTTTTTTCCGTGCAAGAAATTGTCCAAATTCCGGAAAAAGTGGTAACCTGTTGGAGTAGGGTCCGGGGAGTACGGTGGGTGACAGAGACGTTCCAATAGCAGCTCCTCTAATTTAGCGACCATCTGTTGTGCGGTGTGTGGTCTAGCGTTGTTCTGAAGCAGCAGTGGGCTAGAGCAATTGACCAATCTCGGTTGTTTAATGGCTAACTTTTCCATTGCAATGTTTGCAATTGTTGACAATACAGATCTGCCATAATCGCCTGGCCAGATGTTTGGAATCTGTAGTGGATGACACCAGCACTGGTCCACCAGACACTTACCAGTACTTTTTTTTTCTGAGTCAACTTCTGCTTGGGGCAGGATTTGGTCGGTTCTCCTGGGTTCAACCATTGTGATGAGCGTTTCCGATTATCGTACAGGATCCATTTTCCATCACAAGTAACGATACGATTCAAAATCCCCTCGTTATTGTGACGGTTGAGTAATGTAACGCAGCACTCGAATCGTGTTTGTTGTTTTGCTTCACTCAATTCACGCGGTGTGCATTTTTTGAGTTTTTTCACTTTTCCAATTTGCTGCAAGTGAATTAAAATTGTTTTATCACTCTCACCGAAGCCTGCCGCTAACTCTGACGTGGTTTGCGATGGACCCACTTCCACGATCACTTTTAACTCTTCATTATCAATTAGGGTCTCCGGCCGTTCACGGAGTTTGTTCTGTAGGTCAAAATTTCCAGGACGAAAACGTTGGAACCAAAAACGTACCGTAGTTTCTTTTACGGTAGCTTCCTCATACACATCATTAATCCTTCGAGCTGTTTCTGCAGCGCTGGTGCCACGGTGGAACTCGTATTCGTAAATAACCCGATATTTTAAGTTTTCCTTAAGTTTAGTATTGTGAACAGAACGCTGTCAAAGAAAAATCAAATGACGCGAAAATAAATGAATCGCTAAATTGGAAACACAAATACACAAGCCTAAATTTGAATTTGGAATTCCTTACCAAACGCCAGATATTTGAGATCAAAGTGGCCAGTTTGACAAAACGCCAATTTCATATGTAAGGACCCAATATTATTATATCATCGTCTCCGTCTATGGTAGCTTGCTATACCTAATATACTCGTATATTATAGCTACGTCTGTGACGGACTTTAAACATCAATGCTCTAAGAAAAGCTGAACACAGAAAACTAGTGTGAAGATTCCCATGTAGGTGCCCAGAGCCTAAAACTATAACATATGCAATGAAAAATGACGATGCCTCAATACTTCATGCTAGAAACTTAATAAGAAACCATTTTAATCTGACCGAGCGCCTGCTAACAAAACCTGTAAGTAAATTCACCTAAATAAACAGTTCAAACTCGCAAAACAACATGCTTAGCGATTGCATAAGTCCAGTTGCACAAAATGTCCTCTACAAACACAAGGTTCTACCATTAGGTAATATTAATTGCACCTCCACCCACAGACACGCCGTTGTAAACAACGGCGTGTCTGTCAACAAGCACACAATTAGTCATATTAAAATAGGATTAACACTTTCTCGACGTCACTAAGATCTGCTTAGTCGTCGCCGAAGATTAAAATAACCACTTTAACTTGAACCGTGAAATTTGGTCTATCGTTTGTCTAATAGAAGACTTGATGAACTTTTTGAAAGTCTTCATAAAATGGTCGGGATTCTCCGTAGTGTACAATTAACCCGGCCCGCAGTCGGTAAACTCACAGTTTAATCGAATGAGTTATGCTTCGTTTCTTCCAGAATGCAGTCATCATTGTTAACAAGAGTTTCTGGGCAACCTTTATTAATGAAAATGTTTGGCGTCACTACCCCACCATTATGCTGTCCCATCGTTGACGTTAAAAGTCTAAATGGTCCGTTACGAATTGTATGGTGTTTGTGAAACAATAGAGAAATTATGGCGTTAACGTGGACGAGAAATTGTTTGAGCGTAGGCCTTTATTAAAATAACCTGGCTGAAAAATTATTATAATATACGAGAAAATATTATTATGATATTAAAATAAATCCAAAGGCGTTTATCTGGCTACATCGAGTACACGGTGAAATTGTAGCATATTTTAACTTGAAAAGAAGCAGTGTGGATCTGACAAGAGATTAACAAAGCATTACAAACGAGAGAAAAAGTGAGATATAGCGATGCAAATAAAAAATCTCCACATTTACCAACTATTCTTAAACAATCGAATCAATAAACAATTATTATTGTTTTATTATTAATACATGTTTATAAAAATATATTTTACGACACGCGATGCGCAATAAGGCACCGCCTCGCAACTAACGCGCGACGAGTTGCGCCTTTGTGTCGCGTGAAATTAGCGTCTTTTTAGGAGCCTTAGGTGTCGTGATTTCCTATAATTTAGATACTTGCGAGATCTATAATTATGACAATGACTGTAGGTTAATGCTGTAGGTATACCAGTTTTTAGATGGTTTGTCTACAAATAAATAATTAAATCAATTGCTTACTAGGTACTAGCACACATTGCTACTAAAGTACCAACACCAGGAACAACCAACAATGACATAACATTAAAACTCGTGACGTAATATATTTCTAATTCACTTAGGTACTTGAATCAAGTCTTAAATTAAGTTACAAGAGATAAAGGTGGCAAGCGGTATCGGCATGAAATATTACGTTGTTTCAATTTGATACTCACGGCCGTACCGTATCAGTAGTGAGTCGTTCCTTTGTTGATCTTTATCTAAAACAAGGATTTCTTGATGATTCAATAAATAAATAAATTCGGGATGTTAGTATTGTATTTCTTTAGTGATAAGTGATTTTTTTATTGACGGTCATTGTTGACGGTACACGTATTTGATTACACAGCCACGGCACAGATTACTAAATAGTTACTACGTAACAGATACTTCACTCAGTAGAAAATTTCCAATACCTATTGAGATAATAGCCTACTCCGTCGCCTCAGCAACCACTGCATGCTAAAATGTGCCTAAATGCTCAAGCGTACAGTTGTGATTGCTTCGCACCGCGCGATCCTACAGCAATCACAGGGAACCGAATTTGGACCGCAAACGGTCCGAGAGCGCTCGCTCGAGCGGTAGGTAATTATAGCGCGCAAGTACATGGAGTGACGGAGGCCTGGCCACGGTTTGTTTGTTTCTTATTTTGTTAATCATCTAGCTAGTTAAAATCCACTACCGGTGACTCTCGTCTCCATCTTTCCAAATTAGAACCTAAATGTGGTGACTTACTCCATGTTCTTTATTGATAGACCCCTAAATAGCAAGCTGCGTGATCACAAACACTATCCAATACTCGATTTTCAAGTTTAATTTGCGTTAGCCAGATTTATCATTACATTATCACTAAGTATCTACCTGTTCCCACAGTTCCCAGTTTAGCGTAGAAACAGTGTTCTAGTGTTTAGTAGTTCAACAAACGTTAATTTTAGCTGTCTACTTCAGTTTTACAATGTGTACATAGCTAATACGCTCCTACATACGCCGGTGTATTTACATTATCTCTTTGGATTTCTTTTATCGCTAAATTATGGTTCACTCGTTAAATTGAGCTTGGATTTTTAGAATTCTTCTAGTTACGTGTGACGGATAAAAGTTTTGTTTATAGTCTTTTCCGGTCGTTATTGTGTGTTTCATCATTTCCATGAAAATGAAGGTCATTTCGTTTCTGTTTTAGAATCATCGTGAGATGTAGACGTCAATTGTTAATTTTCATAAGTGGTGAATAAGTAGAACTCGAACGACCATTTAATGTCAATAGAGACATTGACATTAAATGATTGTTAGAGTGCTATCACCACTACGATTTGAAGTGTGATTGCTGCAAGATAATATAGTGCACAGGTAAATTACCTACTTTACCTCCTTAAACTATCTTAAAGCAAACTTGTTTGTCCACAAAATAGATAGACCATTATATTCTTGTCGATACACATAAAGCTTTTAACCAGTATTAGAGACTATATTTAATAAAATATAGTAGTTATTATCTATAACACCAGTATCAAGTATCTTGTATATCTCGACATTGAAATCGACACCAGCTTCAACATTGATCATTCTGAAATTCAAAACATTACGCATATTCACTAAAGATTGAAATAACGACCATTTATCTACTAGACAACTATCAAGGCTGACTGTCACAACTCCTTACCCACAATAGCTTGTCGATGTAATCGCAACGGTTGAATATATCGATTAAAGATCCTATGGTCGATGGTGCCCTTATTGTACTGTCTTCACCCCTACCATGGGAGACTGGGAGGCTGCTAAACTATGCCGCCTTGTAGATTGAACAAAAGGTTCTATAACATGCTTGTCTGCGGCGACATTATCCTATCTGGAGATTGTATTCAGATAATCGTATCGGCTTGCTTTATTTGGTATCGATCAAGTTTTAAATATTAGTATATATTTGACTGCTTTCATGGTCGGCCACGTTTGTTTAAGTCAAGAATTTGATGTAAAATACTTTCCTTTGCAAGTTGGGGGAAGCTCATCAAAGTGGTTTGACGGCGTAAGAGATGACACACCCTTTTTTGTCACCAATCATAGCATACCAAAAACATTAAACTGACTAACTTTTTAATAATTACTGTAACCAAACTGACTTAAAAACTACTACTAAATAAAATATCACTCCCGCAGCAACAATATAAGTAAACACTATGTAAAACGTCCTTACAAGCAGGGATCTAATAACGCACATACGTACCCCATACTTAAAAAGGAATTTTCAAAACCCCATACTCCTTCGAATCCCCTGGAGCAAGTATTTCCCTGGCCCCGACACCTGACCCGATGCTTGGAGCATGATTTGTATGATTAGCCGATCTTATCAACGAGTGATTGTCGTGTGGCTGCCACGCGTTTACGTTGTTTGCTATCGGGTCTAAGATCGTACATGGGAAACGGGCCCTATTTGAGTAAGCACGTATCATGTTTAATGCTGATGCAAATTTGTGTCTATTGAAGACTGTTTTCTGTTCAACTTTGATAGTGGTATTTTATTGCAGTACGTAGCTTTTTAATGTTCCCTCACTTTTCACTTGTGTGTGCGATTATTACTTTCAAAGCAAGACAGTTCACTTTTGATCTTTGTGCTGCTCGAAGTTAGCTTTACAAAAAAGTACTGTCATCAAATAGTGGCAAACTTTTGAGTATCGAAAATGTTTGTAATGTCTGATAACATCATAATAAATATCATCTCTTACTAAACGATCCTCCAACTGTTGTTTTATTAAATCAAAGTGGCTGACAGGTGTGAGTTATCAAGTGCTAATGGGTACCAATCATTTAATAATAAGATGGCTGGTTAAAACTATGAATGGTTTTATAAATAACGTTTAATAATAACTTCCGTTTTCGATTTTTAAGCAACGAAGTGTTGGTAACATAAGAAAGTAATTTTCCAGATCCATACATTAAATTCTATTTGCTTTTCTTTACAAAGGAAAAGACAAAAATGAAACATAATAAAGGTTTAATTTTTAACCGACTTCAAACAAGGAGGGGTACGCGATTACACCGCCAATTGCGGACCGATTTTCAAAATACTTTTTATGTATGGTAGGTCATACTGCAGAGGTGGTCCCATATAAATTTGATCAAAATCGGAAGAACGGTTAAAAAAAAAAACAACTATAAATTATTTTAAAATAAAAAAACAGCCTTCAAACGGATGTGTACGTGTAAGACGATTGTTTTCGAATTGAGGTGGGGTAGGTACCATAGCTAAAAAGTGCAAAATAAAAAACTTTTGTTAAAAAAAAAAACAACCGACTTCCAAAAAAAACACTACAAAGGGAAAAATAACTTTAATTTCGGAAGTCGGTGGAAAAAACTAAAATACAGATGCAGAGACCGACTTCCGAAATTAAAGTTATTTTTCACTTTGTAGTGTTTTTTTTGGAAGTCGGTTGTTTTTTTTTTTTTGTAAAAAAAGTTTTATTAATAATCAGTCAGTTCCCAACTTCCCATAGCTGAAAAGTTAATTGGTTCACAATAAATCCACTCTGTCTCTCGTGTTTAAAGAACCACCAAATATTTCGACCTTGGGTCCTAGCATCTGGGACATTATCTCTACTTACTTATTATAAATCTGTTTATCTGACCGTAAATCTTTTTAGTTTTTATCTCAGTCTACAATGTGTGACCTTTCTGCTTTATTAGTTTGATAATGATAACTGAATAACCTATTTTTGATGTGATAAATAGAAATATATCATGGTTTTCAACGGACGTAGGTACTCGTATTTGGTTTTAAAATATTATTTTATTTTATTTCTGACCTGTTGAAATGCATTCTGCTAAATGCATATTCAACTTATTAGTTTACCAAATAAGGTTTTGTTTTGAGTGACTTGAATGTCCGATGGTGTGGCCCACTATAAATCTTCTGATGAAGTAACTAAAGGGTCCCGGAAGTGCAGATGCCAGGACTTTTGTGTATATTCAATGAATTGTGGACGATCGGCCAGCGAGCATTAATTTAAACCTTTTGTTGACAACACTGTGCTACTCAGGACAGCTCAATTTTGACTGCTTACTCTGTATAGTGTCACTTTACTTTAAATTATTGTTATTTGTCTGTTAATGTATTAGTTTGTTTGCTTACGAGGTGCTTTGAGGGGTATGTAACCTCACATCTAATAAGAAAATGGGATGTTTTGGGAATCTTAAATCTTTACCCTGTCATAACAAATTAACGAATTCGTCACCTCCTTACGTTCGAGTGTCCACTGTTTATAATGCTGTCGTCTAAAGTTGTCACTCGTAATATACTTACTACTGTGCTACTGCTGATCCAATGTCTTCTACTTACCTATCTATACATAATACGCAAATGTCAACAAACTCTAAAACACTTCCCATTTCAAATCTCTACCCTATGTTCACAAACGAACTCGTCAGCTCGTTACTACTGCAGTGTCAATTGTTTACAAGCCGGTCGGCTAGAGTTGTGACTCCGATTAAACAATATTGTGTTGATTCCATGTGTTCTACTTAAGTACCTACCTAATGCTGAAATGGCAACTATTGGTATTTACTTATGTAACTCTAAAACTTTTTCCCATTTAAACTCACTAACCCATCTTAACTAACGAACTCGTCATCAAATTACTTGTGTCCATTGTCTACGAGACTGTCGTTTATAGATGTCTCTCGGAATGTAAAACTCTGTGTAGATTCAATGTTTTATACTCACCTGTGGGCTGTGCGGTGCCTGATACGTAAATGGAAACTTTTGGATATGTAACTCTCAAACTCTCTCCAATTTTAAATCTTTATTCCATCTTGTCACCTCATTACTTGTTCACACGGTACACAAGCCGGTTGTCTAAAGCTACCGTACGGAATTCACAACGTTGTGTTGTTCTGATTCCATGCCTTTTAGATATAAGAGAACGTACCTTTACCACGTAGGTAGATGTGCACGTAGGAAACTATTGGTGACTCTAAAACTCTCCCCATTTCAAATCTCTACCATAACTTAAGAAATGAACTCGTCACCTCATTACGCTCGCGTCCACTCGTCTACTGTTTACAAGCCGGCCGCGTAGAGTGGTAATTCTGAATGTACAGCATTGTGTTGATCCAATGTCTTTTAGGCACGTTATACCTATGGCGACTATTGGTGAGATTAAAACTCTCCCCGATTTCAAAACTCTACCCCATCCTAACAAACGAACTCGTTATTTTATTACACTGTTTACAAGCCGGTCGTCTAAGAGCTGTCGTGTGGAATGTACAACTTAGTGTTGATCCGATGTCTGCGGGGTCAAACCGCGGCGCTGCGGTCGCGGTGAATCGGGCGCATGCTAATAATAGACCAGATAGGAATGAGGCGACAGCCAATTGATTGGAAAATAGCGAAAATTTTGAGTTAATATTTAATTTAACTATTCATTACATATACTTTCTAAGTTTATCTTGGAAATTACTGAGATCAGTGAGGGATCATGGACTTAAAATAAGTATAAGTCTGAAATCGCCAATCTACCTCGAGCAAGCGTGGTGATATCAATCACTACGTTTCCTCCCGATGTTATACGAGCATCAGCTATTGCCTTCTCTGTATGAGAACAGCCGATCTATTCTGTAATCAACAATCTCACCGTGAAAAATTAGGTGAAGTGAGCTTGAAGTGAGTTGTCGATAGTATCAAGCACTAGCATCTGCCGGTCGATTCTGTAACAATCTCACCGTGAAAACTTAGGTGAAGTGAGCTATCATTCCACCTGATGCTAGGGATTGACACTATCGACAACTCACTTCAAGCTCACTTCACCCAAGTTATCACGGTGAGATTGTTACAGAATAGCTCGGCAGGTGGAATGACAACTCACTTCACCACCAAGTTTTCATGGTGAGATTGTTACAGAATCGACCGGCAGGCCTTTGCCCTGCAGTGGGCAGTTGCAGGCTGGTATTATTATTTATAATAATATTTTATCGAATGCACAATTGCATATGTGTCCATAAGTACCTATAGTCTGACCACAATTTGGAAAATATGGAATGATTAAGGCAATTCTTATAAAAAAAACCTGTGTCTAAAAATTTTGAATGGATGACGACGGAAATAATGGAATTGTCATATTTTTTAAAGTATCTTGATAATTGATCGTGTTAAAATTCGATGGCTAGAATAGGACAAGCAATTAATAGGTAGTTCACCTAACTCTAAATGGATAACAACTTAGGTAGAAAATAATTGTTCCTATTAATTGTCCGTGTAATAAGTAGTTAGCAACAACTTGATTTATTAGTCAACTAAATGAATTTCGACTACATGTACAATGACGGGTTCAGGAGCGGAGTGCCCATAAAAAATCTGTCTAATTATTTTTAATTACTGAAAATCTAGTCTCATTTATATTCATGAAACGGAGTCCCGTCAACAGATTCCCGAATGGCGTCGCGTAGTGTTGCCATTTACCAATTAAGCGAATCAGTGTTCCGATCATCGTCGCAAATAGCATTTCTCAAACGTATGTGAGCAATAAATTATTAACGCGCATTACTTATTACGTATAATTAACTAGCAACACACTGGGATGTCAGTACTTATGTGCACGTTTCTTTTAGTCATACCAACATTCCACTTTTCAGAATCTATTGAAGGTTTGTGACGGCTTCTGACGACAAGACATTTATTATTTGGTATCTTGGAAACATAACTGTTTTGTTATCTCATTCGCTATCCAAAATGTTACATCATCAAAAATTTATGTTTGCTACCTAAAGTGAAATCACAGCCTAAAAGGAGAAAGGTACCCATGCATAGCAGTCATAAACTATGTATTAATATTCATGTTTGATCCATCACCACTCTAAGGAAGCCAGTTGTGAAAAATTAAAAGCTAAAGCAGTTCAGTAAAGCTATCTTTCTTAATGCACAACTTTCCAAACGTGCAAACTTCATGAAAAAGGGGCCGTTAGTTCTTTATGGTCTGTTCCAAAAGTATTTGATGAAGGTGTAAACAAACAACTAACGCAAGCACTCCCACTGGCACGTCGTTGGTTACCGCACTGGCAAAAAAAAAATTGGGTCTTACGTCAGTGGTACTACAGTGTCATTATGAGGAACGTTCGAAAACCCGAATGTATGGTTGAACTACGGCTCCTTCATACGTTATCTGGCACGACACATGTATCATGTTTATTTGTATCTAACACATTTATCTGTAACTAGAAGGTGTCAACATTATGTCTCACCACTTTTCCAACAATTATTATTGTTTAAATACTAATAATTACATTAAAAACATCGACAAAAGTTGAGGTTATAAAATTAACCTCAATTGTCAAATAAAATATTTTTTTTTTCGGTTAGAAGTATTAAACAAATCAAAGCTCACAATTTGTAATTAACACTACAACGTTGGAAGTGTATACTTTTAAGTCTCTTTTTTATTATTTTTTTATTTGTAATGTGCGTTTTGTTTGTGCAGAATAAACATTTATTCTTTCTTTCTTTCAAATTGGCATGCACAGATACGTTTTCTGATCCATTTGTTTACATTTTCATCTTATACTTTTGATACAGACCATAGATTAGCGGCCTCTTACAGACGAACAGTATTTCACAGTGATTTGGTTAGCACGTCTTCTGATAGTCGGTCGCAAAGGCGCCGAGCGCATAAATTGTTTAAGAAAACAGACCGCCCACAGCTTCGCAAATACATTGCCATTAAAATGACGCTCAGGAAAACTGTTTGTACTGAACCGATACTAAAGTTTTATTGATAGTCCTTGAGAACTTTATGTCGTTGATTATTGGAAATTGAAATTGATTCTCGTTTCTGGAATGAGGTGTAGGTTACCTATTTGCAAAGCGGTTCAGCATTTTTCGTGATTAGTTATAGGTACTTATTATTTTTATATAGAATTTATAACATTTCATTTTTATCCTCAATCTTTCCACAAAACCTTTAGAATCTCTATTCAATCATCAATGTAAGCAATTCTTGTTTTACTCTATACTTTTCGTAAAGTTCCACTTCACGATAAGTTAGCCATATTGTTTTTGTGTCCCGAAGTGCAGTTTTATGCACCCAACGCCCAATATAGGATGCAGAGTGTTGCCCACCGTATCGCAATTAATTTACCATATCAAATGATTGTGATTGCTACTGTCTGCCTTGTTTATGATGCGGCGCAATCAAAGACGCCGATAAGATACCAGATCGTGTACTTAAATGAACTTAATTAATCGATTTCTACTGAAAATAAGATTACATTGAGAACTATGGCATATTGTTTCACAATGATCGAGTCTTATCGATCACTATCTGAGAATTCACATTGATTTCGATTATAATTGATGTATTCATCAATGGCGTCGGTTTATGAAAGGAAATATCGCAAGTCAGTAATTAATTAAACGAGAAACTGATTATGCCTTAAAGAGAGTATTTGTGAGGTAAAAGTCGAAATTGAAATGAGCTCTACGTCGTCGGTGGTATTCGATTGATATCCCTTTATGTATTTTGGTATTATTAAAGGATAACCTCAATATATTTATTGCACATTTTTGCATAAATTTTTGAAGTTTAGGAATAAAAAATAGCAAATGTTCTGATAAATGTCATATTATAAAAGATGCATTTCAAATGCCATTCAGCACAGGTGTTTACTGCCCTCTAGTTCCTTTAATTGCTGAAGTTATTGAAAATCAATAACCCATTGTTATTTGCATTTATTTTATCTCTTATTATATTATATTTTATCTTCTCTTCTATCTATTATTATTATTATTTTATCTTCATATCTAAATAAATGCACGTTCTTTGTCAACGAACCCCGTCTATCGACGGGGCTCGTAAAATATTATTTTAAAACATATCGAAGCGTTTCTTCGAATAGACAATGAACAATGTGCACGACCGCCCCAAGCAAGCTGAACAATAGCCTGCCAATAACTTCCATACGATTGAGTTAGATCTGCACAACGGGACAGTTTATGTAGATATCTAGATATTGTTTTTTTTTGTATAAATGTGCATGGCTATGGTAGGGGCAGACCAAAGAAACGATGGAAGGCCGGTGTGAAAGATGATCAATATGGCTAGAAAGAAGATGACTGCTGATATTAAATAAATATGTATAAATAATAAATAAATATCGTCTGACATTGCACACAGCACCATCTAGTTCCAAGTTAAGCACTTAACACTTAGGTAAGGCTTGTGTTATGGATACCAGATGGTTGATACACTACTTAAATACATTTTTTTTTCGTAAATACATACATATTATAAATATACATCCATGACTCGGGTACAAATGTCCATATTCATCATACAAACATTTGTCCCTACCGGGATTCGAACTCAGGACCATTTGGTTTCGCTGACTACACTTAGCCACTGTAGCCACTACACCAAACGTGTCGTCAATAGATATTGTGACTAATAAAAAAGAAGACATTTTGCATCATTATGATGATTTAGATTTTGTTGTTTATAATGTGGGACTCATTGGTACAGAACGGTTTGTTGTTGAGCCTATAGAAACAAAACCTTATCTAACCCAATGAATCTAACGAAATCACTATGACAATTGACAAGGTCTGTAGTTTTTGGTTCATGGAGCGCGACACCGTCACTGGGCCACACTGTACTTACAGTGTACATAGCCTCACGTCTTTTCCGCGAAAGCATTGACATAGGCGGATTACACGCGCCTTTTGCTAGCTAAAATAGATCCTATGATCACAACAGCCATACTTGTGACTGCTAAGCCAACAAAGGTGTTGGATCTAGGCGGCCTGCTATTCTACTAAAGAAAAATGTGTTGTGTCGTTGAGCTCCCTAAGATAGGGTTAAACTGTTATGTATGATGGATTCATTCGTGCCAACTGTCCGGATAGATCCACCTATGTATAATTGTATGAAACTGTGGAAAATGTAAAGAAAATAAAGAAAGTTAATAGGTTTATTTGTAACAGAAAGACGTGCGTACACAAAATATAATTAGTAGTAAAAAGATAGTTAGTTAGTATTTGTAGTCGGTATTTGTTTTGTTGTTTATTGTTAGATATTTCCGTTTATTTACATACCTATATTCATTATACAATAGACACATAAATAAAATTGAAGTGTCTGTTTGTAATTTCAACATAACAGCTTTTTACTAAATGCATATGAAAGTATATACGAATTTATTAAAATAAACAATAAAAAAAATTGTCTGTCTGGTTGTTTCTTTTTTCCGGCTAATCTCCAAAACGGCTGGAATAATTTTGATGACATTTGCTAGGGGAATACTTTGAACCCTTTTTTTTTTGAGAGTGGGAAATCATCAGGTAACTTCTCCCGCTCTAGGCAGAGCGGTCGTGTCAGACTCTTACTGACTAAAACCCACCCGTGTTCCTTCAGTTGGCTGTGCCAGGGGCCACGGTATCGCTCTCGGACTTTCCCGCAACCCTCGCAGCGGACCCCGTCATTGATACTGACATCTCTTTGGGGCGCGCGTGGAACACAACGCGCCATCGACCCCGGCCTGGTCCTTATCGAACGGCGAGCTGCCCATTGCTCGCCGTTCGCAAGCCCGCGCCTACGGTGGCCGGCAATCAGCTTGCTATTCCCGACGCCCAGGGCGTCTCCTGCGGCGGCTAGGGGCGTGAGGGCGCGAATTTTGCCTCTCCCTCACGCGTTCTGCCTCCTCCTTCGCGAACATTACTACTTCGCAAAAGGAGGTGACGGCTTCCCAAGCCCTCTGGCTCCGTACCATGGTCTGGACCAGGACCGGACGCGAGAGATCGCCACCGCCTATCGCCTCCACGAGAACACTGCGGTGCTCCGCCCAAGCCGAGCAGACCTCCACCGTATGCTCTACCGTGTCCTCCGGTCGATCCACACAATGGTGACACCAGGGCGTTTCCTCCCGCCTTATCCGGAACAGGAACCTCTCTAGCCACTCCTCAAAGAGGGGACCGGACGCCGCAATTGTGGCGTGCCCAAATACTTTGAACCCTGGGAAAGGACATAGGCTACTTTTTACCGACATACCACGCGGGCGTAGCCACGGGCGGTAGCTAGTTTTTTATATAAGTACTACTGTTTGTTTTTCCTTACAAAATAAAAATAATAATGCATAGCTCTCCTTGAAAAGTCCATGAAAGACCCTGCAATAATTTTAGACAAAACCTAATCCTGTTAGAAATGCTTGGTCTTTAGTGGAAGTTTTTGCAACATATTTTCTAGTACAATCGTTTATGATAAATCTGACTCAGACAACCAGATTAGTTTATGATCTAAAGAAACCCTTGAAGCGACATGACCCTGGTCTAAGATAACTTTGTTCGCACAATTAACAGGCATGAATTCGTGACCGTAGGGTTTCAAACAGAGTCGTGCTTTAGAGAGTTCAGTCAAATTGTGATAAATATATCGCGTCTGCATCTGACCATATTTCATCAATTTGAAAAGCTGAAGTATGCCAATATTGAAATATGGTTTTGATAGAAGTTTTATACTTGAAGCGGTCTTGACGATATTCTACCGAAAGACAATACAAAGTTTAGTAGATGATTGGTGAATTATATGCTTTAAAATTTAATTCCAATGAGACTGGACCGGCTATGTTGGGAAGGTTTGACAGATATTAACTGTATTTATTTATTTATATTTATATATTCTTTATTGTACACCACAAAAAACATAACAACAAAAATTAAACTGAACACTACTTAATATACAATGGGCGGCCTTATCGCTTTCTGCGATCTCTTCCAGGCAACCTTGGAATGGACAGAGATTTTCCTGGACATAAAATGGGGCTGTTGTTGGTGCAAATAATAAGTACATATGCATACAATACACTAAAATAGATACACATATATATATCCTAAATAATAGATACACTTATACATATATACATAAATACGAACATACTAAATTTATAAGCAACGAAAATAAATGAAGACTATAGATAATTACAATTATGAGAACACGATCACAACGACAAGTAATGTTCCTTCACGAGTCTTTTAAACACAAGCAATACTTACTTATGGCCGTTCCCAATATTTTAACTACAGTTATAGATAGACAGCTATCTCCGATAGCTGGGAAGATTCTATCTATCTTTTGTTGTCGTCCCAATAACGAAAGTAGCTTGCATCTATCTACAGTTGGGAGTAGGTAGGCCCGGCTGTCAATTTATGTTTGTTTTAATAATTATCTCATCAATCATCCATAAATATCAGAACTAAGTAATAAAGAAATAATAAAGTTGGGTTGCTGAGTCAATGGAAGAAGTAATTTATATTCTATTATCACAATTTAAATATTTGTAATAGGTATGCATATTTTTCTCAGAAAAAAAATCTTTGGGTTTTAATATCACAAGTTTTTATTATGATAAAATTAGACAAATTTGCTTAATATTAACCTACTCACTAAAATAATTATTAATTAAATCTTGTCGCACCTGAATATCATTATGAGAGATAGGGATGGTTTGCACCTCAAATGATATATTGTGGGTAGGTATATCTACCTCAGGCTCAACATCCTGTAAATTCCTTTGTCTGCAGATGTTATGCAGTACAGCGTGGCAATTATTACTGATTGGGTAGTTTCTAGGGAAAGCCGTATTTTCAAAGAGAGGACAGGAAATCTTTTTGTCCAAACCCCAAAACACCTTTCTATTAATTAATTCGTCCTGCCGTGGATTTCGAGACACCTATATAGTCGGCTACAGACACCAACATTGTGCCCAAGGCGTAAAACCTTAGGGTTAGGAGCAGTTGGTGCAGGGGTGAAACTCCATGATTTCTGCAAAATGAAAGGAATGACTATTACACAGGGGCACAGTTTGAATAATAAGTAGATAGTATTTAAAAATAGATATTCTTTCTATAAGCAACCAGCGAAAACATTATTTTATGTGCACTAACCTTTTTGAGGTTACTCTTAAAAATGGATATATTTCAGACAGCAAATCATTTACGGCGCTTTTGTTTAATCTAAATCTGTATATAAAATCATCACCTAGATAACTGTCCATGTAATTCACTCTATCTTTATATGATCAAATTCGGCGGCTAATTTGCATATCGTCGTCATTATCCCAGTCTGACAATTGGTCCAGTAATTCAAGATCACTTTCACTTGATTCCGACATATTTTAGATAGATAGATGAACACTTTATTGTACAGAAACGAAAAATACGTAATAAATACAATACCTAGCTAGTAGTCTTATCCCTCAAAATCGGAGGATAGCACGATCGATTACTAGAGATGGCAAAACTTACTGACCGACAGCTGTCAAAACGTTATTGAGACGCTCAAATTGACAAATTCATAGAGAAATCTACCACTAGTAAGCAGTTAGTCCTCCGGACGATAGATAGCGGTCAGAGATAGGTTAGCCTATCGCTAGTAAGGTTATTGGGACGCGAAAACAAAAGATAGATAGCATTTTCTATCTCTAGTAGTGTCAAACCGAAGATAGATAGGATATTGGGAATGGCCGTTACTGTACTTACATGAGAAAGATCTTTACCCACACGTAACATATTATAAGAAACGAAACTTGTCTATTAAATCATCCTACGCAGGCAAAAATTAGGTGCTTACATATTTACAGGCGCCTTCTTCGACCTAGCAATTCATCTATCAAACATATTGCAACCTTTAAACCTTAGGTAAATCATAATGTTATATTACTGTACCCAACTCACATAAACATCCAACAATAAAGTATAAACGTTCAACTCCCTAAGGACATAGTGACTTCTTAGTCGGGACCGAAACGTGACATTTTAATATTATAGTAGTAATATGTTTAAGACATACGGAGCCGAAACTCCACGTTTCGGCTCCGTAAGTCTCACGGTAAGCCTAGTCCATAAATTCAAAGTCGCTTAGCGAGCAATGGAACGAGCTATGCTTGGAGTCTCTCTGATTGAAAGGATCCGGAATGAGGTGATCCGGCAGAGAACCAAAGTTGTCGACATAGCTCACAGAATTACCAAGCTGAAGTAGCAATGGGCCGGCCTTATTAGCCGTAGAACCGATGACCCTTGGGGTAGACGTGTTCTTCAGTGGAGACCGCGAGTCAGCAAATGTAACGTAGGACGCCTTCAGGCTAGGTGGAGCGACGATCTTCGCAGGGTGGCTGGTAGCAGCTGGATGAGAGTGGCCGAGGATCGAGCTAAATGGCGTGCAATTGGAGAGGCCTATGTCCAGCAGTGGACCGCAGTAGGCTGATGATGATGAATATACATAGGCCGCAGGAATCCGCTGGATGCGGGAAGCACAGAACCGGTCGAAGTGGCGCTGCTTGGGGGAGGCCTATGTCCAGCAGCGGGCATGATGATGATTATGATGAATATACACGCAGATTTACATATTTTGCGATATAGGAATATAAAAAGATTACTTAGAGTTTTCATACACAAGTGGGGCGCTTGTGGCTTAGTATTTTTTTTATTTTATTATAATGGGTTTGGTTTTATTCTGTTTCAGGTTTGGGAGTTAAAAGCTTCCGTGGTTAATTTCCAAAATACTTACGAGATTGTAGAAATTGGCGAAGAAAGCCCAGCCCACCTCCTTCCAGAAGTTGACAAGATCACCTAGTCTGTTGAGAACATATGAGTAAGATCTGGGTGCTCCGAGTCCTAATCTGATAAAAAAGCACATGCGCGACGGTTTCCAATCGACAATGTAACTCCTATTTATGTTTTTATTTAGTAAAAAGACTGTCTTCAGTTTGAGGACTGCTTAAAATGTCTCGGCGTATTCTATAGCTTGCAAGGTGGTTTATCACCTTGGCGAAACTTGCACCCATATGTCAATACTAGTAACAGTTACAACGAATCAATAATAGTAACAGTTACAACGAATCAGTAACAGTTACAACGAATCAGTAACAGTTACAACGAATCAGTAACAGTTACAACGAATCAGAAACAGTTACAACGAATCAGTAACAGTTACAAAGAATCAATACTAGTAACAGCTGTTACAAAGAATCATCAAAATCAGGATAAAAGCTAAAAAGCTTCAAAAGAGGCGGTATAAAAGTAAGTAGGTACTAGGTACTAATGTTATTTACTGGTTCCCTAGAATGGCGCAATTATAAGGTACGTCGGATATACTGTCAGTAGGTCATAATCATAACATTGCATGCTTGTGTCAATTACATGCCGTAGTATTTTTTTTCTAGTTGATGTTGAACTAGCTTTTCTTAGTGGGTAATTTTTTCCGATAAAGGCTTTAGTAATGTACGTCAAGGAAAGGGTGGCATGTGTTGCCAAGGCAAATAATGAAGCCTTTGGTGAAAAGGCATACATTTTAATTATTTAGATCAAGGAAAGTTTTTAATTATGGCTTTTAAGTGAAGAAGACTTTACGTAAGATGTACCTACCTAGATTTTAAAATCATTGAAATTAAATACTGTGTACCAATCCTGTTTGAAGTAAAAGATTATTAAGAAACTTGATCTGCCACAGAAAACATAAAAGTATTAATAATCAAACCGATAATAGTTTATTGATAAGAGAAATTGGCTTATTGATAAAATAAAAACACAAACTTTTAAATAAAAGTATTCATATAAAGGATACGTCCTTATTAACATAACTAATTAACATTCGGCTTTTGATAATCTTTTGAACATTAATATGTTTTTAAAATCTTTGATCCCAATGAACTGGTATATCATTCCATTTTACACCAATCTGGCACGACTTCCAAATGACTTTAATGTTTCTGTTTGTAATGTAAATTAAGCCGCAGAATTGTATTGGCAAATATTTATGTTAATTTAGCTAAAATTCTTCATTAACCATTAAGTTTAATAGTAGATCGAAAAAGTTATTTCTTAGTCAAAGTATCCCAAAGTATCAGTAAATATAACATTAATTATCTTATTAATTGCTTCATTATTGTAGGCACGTTATTATATCCGCTGCTTTAAAAAAAAGAACTGTATCACAATTTATATTTAGCGTTTTGTGTGACAAATCATAACACTATTTCCGTTGAGTTTTCAAAGTTTTTCTAAGCGTCATTAATTATTTTGTTTTGACAAGATTTTTTTTTTTTTTTATTGTTTTCATGATTTTGTTAGATTTAATGTTCTTTTTTATTTTATTTTCTATTATTATTATTTGTATTTCCTGTGAGTGTCCCAAATAAAATATTTTTCTTTCTTTCTTTCTTAAATTAGTCATGAAAGCTGGAGAGCTAGTTAGTCGTGGTAGCCCAGTAGAGGCGGCCGCGTCTTTCGAGTTGTAAGCTTGAACCCAGGCAGGCACTTTACTTTGTGTAATCAACACCACTGCTCTCTAAACGGTGTAGGAAAACATCGTGAGAAAACCGGCATATTCTAGAACGAATCATTCGAAGACATGTGACATCCACCAATCCGCACTGGGCCCGCGTGGTGGATTATAGCCCATTTCCTCTCACAGAGAGGAGGCCTGTGTTCAGCAGTGAGAACATTATAAGGTGATTATTATGAATGAAAGCTTGTGACATTTTGTATTTAGGTAAATATTATTTATTCTATACTTATTCAATAACATGACTATTAAAAGCTTCAATCAATCAATCAATATCTTTATTGTGGATCATATGTAGGTACATAATACAGGTTTTAAATAATAAAATTGAGATCAACTATGTCCCGCTCTTAAAGCATACAATAGTTACATAAAAATTAAATTAAATTTACATTATTATTACAAATTATTAAGATGTCACTTAAAATATATATAGGTACCTAGGTACCTACCTAGGTACCATAGGTACCTACTACGCTTTGAAATGGGCAACTAGCTTCATACTTCTGACTGACCGACCACTTGACAATTCAAAAGTGCCTGTAAATGGTTTAATTGAAATAAATGCTTTGAGTTTGAGTTGAGTTTGAATATTAAAAAAAACATCAAAATAAACGGAATGACTTTGAGTAGGTACACATCAATGGGCCACCGAGCGCATCATGACTAAAGGGGACTGTAATGGTGCAGTGATTTGTCTGATAGGTAGTCTTTAATAGAGTAGCAGCATTTGTTTACTAACAGATCACGAAGATTCTTTTTTTTTTTTTTTCATTTCCGTAATTATTCTAAAAGGCCCCGGAATATTATAAGATGCGTGAAGCTGTACAAAAGATACTTTCATGCACTAGATGAGTCTTGCAAACAACTATTACATCACGGTATAAAACGTATGTAATTACCATCACTACTTTCCTTGATCCCTTCTAACACGTACCAAGAGATGCCTTGTGGAGCTTATAGGCTAGCACCATAGAAAAAATCCATTTACTCAATGCAAGTATCTTGGCTTGTGACATACAATAAAATAAAGGCAACAAATGACTCACTGCAGCACTTACTTAAAAGTGTATGATAAACTGCAGTAAACAAAACCAGAAAAATATATGTTATTCTTTAGGATATAATTATACTAGTTAGTGTGTTGAAAACATAACACAACTAATTTGGTACGATAGAAAAGTCACGAAGATACCTCTAAAATTTTCTTTTAACGATTAAAACCATAATAATATACATGCAATCATTCTGTTTTTTTTCCCAGACTGCTCTTCAAGCAACGTGATAGTGTTTTCATTTTTTAATCCAATCAATAGATTTTTTTGTAAATAGAGAATTGCTTTATATTGTGCCATAAATTATCAGCTTTGTGTCATCGCACGCGCTTCTCTTTCATTTCTATGCAGTCTGACAGTGACCGCGCTTTAGCTGTAAGCACTGCTTAAATCGTGCAACTTTTATTGTTGCTCGGACTAGCAATTAAATTACACCATGTAAATCAGTCAATCTTGTGATAAAATCTCTCTCTAATGCACCGCAACACATCGTTTATGCAGGATGCCTGCATCCTGTAGAGTTTTAGTTTTCCAATATTATCATCCATTAACTTATAGAATAACTACGATTTAAGTACTTTTTCTGTAAAGATTATAATTTATCTATTTAAATATCTTTGCCTATCTTTCTACATCTTTAGTCTTCGACATTCATCTCGTGTACGTCATATGGAGAGCGAGGAATGCATCTTAGCGGGACAGTCCGTGTTCATGTAAATGTATGTGCCGTGAACAGTTTTATGGTTACCCTCGTTATAGGACAATTAGCTGTCATCGCCACTTCTCACTCCGCGGAGATCGGATCGAGATGCGAGAGGTGTGGAGTCGCTTTGTGAATCAGGGGGTTTAATAAAATCTTTTATTTGTATATAAATATAAATTGTAATAGCAATTGTTTCATCATCAATTTTCATCAAATCATGTCAAGATTTTAATATAATTTGCTGAAAGAAATTTCCGATGAATTACCTGCAGTACCTTCGCGCTCTTATATCTGTATCGGCTTTATTTGTAATAAAAGGCCGATAATAGGTTTATTTTTACATCCGGGTTTAAACCATGGAGCCATTTTTTTATTTCGACCTTTATTCCGACAAACTTAAAGTTCTAATTACAAGTCTAAGTTGTACATTTTTGATAAAGAACTTTATAATTGTTGGAATAAAGTTAAAAATACAATAACTAGCTCGAATGTTTGGGTTTGGCTTTGGACTAAAGTTAGAACCCGTTTTGTAATGATGGTATGTGTTTTTCTTCATTTCAGTTTTTGTGTAAGTGCATACAAAAAATATTATTTAATATTTTTTTTGTTGAAGGGCCTCTCCACACCTCTCCTATACACACTCGCACGGGCGGACCCGGCGGGCGGCGGCGCCTCGGTGATGTCATCGCGGCGGCTCCTTAGATGCAGTGCGACTTTCGCGACACATCATCGTGACAGGACACTTCTAGATGCCCTAGCTAATGAAGTCGTATTCTAGGTCGGACAGTTCATTTGTAGTACCTAAATAGGAAATGGTGGGAGCTTTATTGTTTGCAAGACTGAGCTTTGAAAGCTTTCAGGAAACCGCGCACATTTCGTATAAGATTTTGTTTTTACAAGCTTTTTCCCACCAAGTCGACCGCTTGGAGGTCGGAAATTATTTTACTACGGAAATAAAATGTATTCTATGCCCTAATCCGAGTCATAGTTTACCTGAGTGCCAAATTTCATCGAGATCCGTTGAGCCATTAAAGCGCGAAACGTAACCGACAGACAAACAGTGTTACTTTTGCATTTATTGATTTTCTGTGCACATACATTAAGAACCTATCCAGAAAGGTCGTACAAGTATTTGATGGACCTGTAATTGTATTACGGTAAAGGACACAAAAGTACAGAAGGCTTATACTGAGAAGGAACGAGCCACCACGCCAGCTGACTGCTTATGAACTTTGTCAGATTTATTTAAGTCTAGCTTCCCAGCTTGATTTCTTTCGCCGTTGTTGGTTACAAGATTACCGGGGAAGTGGAAATCATACAATGTCAATATTTTTACATCTAACCGACACAAATTGTTATGATAATATCGCTATTAATACGACTAAATCGGTAAGCATAAGGTGCATTCAGCCAACTGAACCTCATTGGACCTGTTCTTCTTTCGTTAGAAATGTTTACCTGTGATTCTTAAAAATATTGTCATTTAGATAGGTTACTTGTACTTTATGCAGTACTTAGTCATTAATATGGTAGTTTTAAAATATAAAAAATTAAACGAATATTAAATAAATTCGGTACACTAGAACATTTAACTCTGGCTGTACTATATTTATTTATTTACTTACAGCTAAATAGATACAGTAAGTAATAGTTTATTCAAAATATGGCCAATTACAGGTTTCTACGAGTACATGCAGTTTCTCTATATATATATTATACCTCACTCGTATATATCATATGAAACAGAAAATTGTTAACAGACTATATAAAACACAAAACAGAAATATGACTATTTACGCTCGAAGAAGCCATTAGATGATTATGATTACATAACGTGTGCTCAGGTACGAAATATCAATAAACATTACCAATGTTGTTGTTGAGTTACCAAACAGGAGCGTTGCCAGACGGGCGCCACCCCCAAATCTTACACTTAATTAACTGTTTTAGTCAATGTATTTAATAATTAACCTTAACAACCAAATTAGTTATATTTCTGGCCATCTAAAGCGGTCATTGCTACCATCTAAAGCGTTGCTTTTACCATAACTCAAAGAAGCTTACGGCCTCCTTTACTTCCAGCTCAACTTTCTTTGTCACAAACACTCACAAGCAATAGCAATTGGCAACGATTGTAAAACTTTCATCTCTACATTAATTAGTTATAATTAAGAAGTTGTTCGCTTTTAATAGGAACAAAGAGTGATGCTCTCTTGTTGCAGTTCAATTAAGTTCAAGACTTCTTTGACAATTTAATTCGTAAACTTGAGAAGGAGTGAAATACTCATTCTACATCCACGATTAGATTATCAGCTGGCAGCTGTCAAAACTAAATTCATCGTTGTGCACTTAATTGCATACAATTATATAAGATTGTATTCATATAAATGCATTTGTGGAAGGCTTATAATAAGTTGGGACTATTTAATACTTTCACAGACCATAAGTAGGGTTATGTCATGTATCGGATATCTAAGTATGGTCATGTACTATCGATGAATTTCATATCTATGCACCTCAAGGACTATTTTTCCTTGCAGCGCTCGGCCGCTATAGAAATCTTTTGTTCTATTCCTAGTGGCCGAGAAACAGATATGGTCATTGTGTTCACGGGATTTTGTTTTAAAACTGCTTAGATATGAACTTCCACGATAGTACATGTGTGGTAGGTACATTGAGTACACTCCCTATACCTACTGAACTAGTAAACGCTAGAGAATTATGATTTTCTTTTCCACTTACAAATTCGCAAATTTTCGTCGATACCTGCGATTTGGTGTAAGTACGAGTAACTCCATACTTTTAAAACGAAACTCGAGTAAATAAGGATAGGACTATACTCGATACTTTTATTCCGAAACTAATAAAGAGTAAAACATCGATACTGTTGATTTAGTGCCTCTAGTTCCCCTTAATTTTTAAACTCGTCACCACAAGCCGCAGCTAATGGTTATATTTAGCGATCAAAAGCACTAATAAGGTGTTGGAGAATTCGGTAACGAATGTGATAAATGATATCGCTCAGTATTCGATTACCCGACGCGCCGTGGGGCGTGAGAAACAACTCGTCTTTGGGCGATATCTCGTGTTTCAACCTACTCGTGTTAGAATTGGAGTGTTCCTCCTTGATCCAGTGAGTGAGAACCATTTAATTTGGTTTTCCAAATTCACACTATTTCGCCAGCCAGACTAGTTTGCAGAAACTTAATTTCATGCTCATTATAATTGAACGGGGGCGGCCCGGTGGGTGGCGACCTATAGAAGATCGAGGGGAAGACCTGGATGAGACTTGCACAGACCAGGGGAGCATGGGACTAAAGGGAGGCGGCTTGTACTCAGCAGTGGGTGGAACAAGGCTGCCAATGGTAATGATGATGATAATTTTATAGGATGTTACAATATACATAGATGCCAATATTTTTAACACAGTTATTTTTTTTACTTTTATTAAGGGTGGACGCTGGCTCCTGCAACACAGTATCTAACTAGCGCAGAAGTCAGAGAATTCTATTAAATGTTGTAAGTTTACAACATTTAATAGAAAACAAAAAAATATTTATTGACATATAACATGTTTACATGTTTTATGTCAATAAATATTTTTTTATTTTTTTTTTTGTTTTTATATCATAACTATTAGAAAATGCAATATTGTCCTATAATAATAAATTATCAGCGTTTTATTAATAATGTGGACCACCAGTTAAGACAAAAACTCTAAATATCTAGCTATCGTGGCTGATATAATCTTTATTATGTTTTGTCTTTAAGATCCCTATAAATAACATAAACAATTATTATTTTCAAAGTAGACTGAAGAGCATAGGCTATTATTTAGAGCGATCAATCAGCTTCCAATAGATCGCCGATATGATAATATTGCTCAAGTTACAATATACCTAATCTGTAATGCTATCAAATCTTATGTTAATTTTATGAATTAAGAATATATCTGTTGATATCGTAAGTAACAATGACATTAGATGAAAAAGATAATTATATTACTGGGCTTGCTTCGTTGGTCTAGTGGTTGCAAGCACTTCTGCCAGATCGTTCAAATCAAAGTTTTATTGGGTTTTTTCTATTTATTTCCCAGTAGCAGCCTCTGAGCCTGGATTTGTGCTCGGTTGATGGCAATTCGGCCCCCTCCTATTAAACATAAATGTCGAAATTTGGGTGTAGGTACTATAGATACACCTCTGTCTAATCCTTCGGGGATTACAGGCGTGACATTATATTATTACTAGACCTTGAATATTCGAATGATGACCATATGGAACGTGCATGGTGACTGACGTCATTAAGCAGTTTGACACTTTCAAGATGAATTCCGATTTGGAAACAAATGTTTTTTTTTTTTTATGTTATCGGGTAGAAACATTAGAAACCTTATGGTTACGGAAATATTGAAGGTCAAAATCATTTACTTTTTTCAGGAAAATAAGTTTTATATGTTATTTTAATTTAACTTTAAAACTCTTGCACCACCATGCACCCATCCCTAAGGACAATGTTTACAACGCCTGCCGTAAACAGCAATTTCTCACACACCAAAAGTAAAAGTCGTTTCCCAGTAATCATTTTAGCTCAGTTTTACTAAAAATTTATATATACAATGCCTAGATAACGGATATGTATATTTCTTTGTATATTGAAAAATACTACAAAGATGAAAACAAACACTGCTCCAAGCTATTGTCATCTGTTTCAAGCCGGCGCCGAAGAAAAACAAGGAAGAATTAATTGCATGCAGTTTAAAATAACTGTAGATATTATTCCAATAATTCTGGTTTTTCAATGTACTACCAAAATAAGCGTGAAAGATAGCAATTGCTTGTCTCAATAAAAATCAAATAAATTCATTATTTCATTCTGAATCCCCGTATCAAATACGTATGATAAAGTGATTTTTGGAACTCGTGTAACTTTGGCGGAGAATGACCCTAAAGGTTAGGATCGATATTAAAAAATTAAGAAAAAAACGTATTCTTTCGGATTATAGCTTTATTTTTGTTTGCACTTTCACATTTAGCCCAAAAATGTATGGACGGTGAATGAACTCCTTTAACTTTTATGACTGATGTCCCTTAGACGGTCACATGTTTGTATAGAACCTAGTATTTGTATTGGCACTTTATTTTAAAAACATAATATAATGTTGACGTGTAAAAAAGTTGTTCTATCCAATTTACAGAAATAATTATCATTCATCATAGTAGGTACAAAGTAGCAGAAACCGTTTTATCCACAGAAACGCTAGTGACTCCGCCGCTCACGTGTCGAGTGACGATCAATTATTGTGGCCAAGTAAAGCAGACTACAAACAACTTGGGCGAACAACAAAGGGATTAGTTTACCGAACAACTAACAGGAAGGAATTGACTGTGTGGACACACTGACCGCTCTAGTGTCATGTTCTTGCGAAGGTTTGTTTTTTAGTGCTGGTATTTGCACTTGAATTATTCTATGCAAGAATGTGCTTGGGAATTAAAAAGAAAAATAACAATTAGTCAAGGTTGTGTGGTGATTGTGACACATTAGCAATGGCAATGCCTTTCATTTTGAAAATTCAACAAGATTCATTGCTTTATTTAAATTGTCAGCTAGACCAATTTTTAGGAAGCAATTGAAGCAATATCATAGGAAACAATTGAATTGGAATTGCCCTCAAAATCCTTCGGGTTGTGATAGAAAGTGTGTCATGCAATTGAGGTGGTGGTCTTGATAATCAAGTAGTTCACCATATTCTAAATACTTTTATTAAATTAAATATCGTTTATTTCACGCAATCATTAGGTATACCCATACCATACAGACAGACACATACTCTTAAATACCATAGACATCAACGTAACACAGATAGAATATTAAAATACAAAAATACAATAACTAAAACTATAAATATTAAAAGTATTTTGCCTTTCTTGTAAGATGGACGACACGGTATACAGCTTTTACGTAGCTTTTGTGTAGAATGACACTCTGACTTAGACACTCTAGACTTAGCAGCTCGGAAAAGCCGGCAACGTTGCTCTCGGCGAACATGTCAGTCGCACTACACCGCCAGGGCAAGTTCACCATAGCCCGGTAAGCATTATTAAACTGTACACAAAGAGTGTCATACGCTCTCCTCGTGTACCGGTACCAAAGTTGGCTGGTGTATAACGACTGACAGTAGACTCTGTACAGCGTCACCTTAACTAGCTTCGATCAGTGATAAAAACGTCTAGCTAGCTAGCTAACTAATCTATGCATGACGTCTTCTTTCTCAGACTAAACAAGCTGGGTCTATTCTTAAAAGGCCAGGTAAGATGAAGTTATATAAATATTTGTAGATAATTTTGCAATTTTCAACAGCTGATATTTCGCAATAAAATTTATTCTTATTAACAACTTGTATCCATTCACTAGACAAGAAACAATAGACAATTAACAGATTGAGGTCGAAGCTCTTTCTCCTAGACTGCTCTATGAAAATGTGTGCAACGCCCTACATTTTCAGACACGGTTTTTCATAGTTATGAAAGTAAATATTATTAAAGCGAATTATTATGTGCTAATGTACTTTACACAGTTCTGAAAATTGTTGTTTGAATCCGGTTTCTTCTTTAATGTAACAAGTGGTTTTTCCGTAGTTAATTTACTAACTTAACTGAGGGGCAATTCTCGTATTTTCAAGAACGTTCACATTCTAATCTCAGTCTCGATCTGTCAAAAATTGTATAGCTTGTACCTACATTTTTGACATTTGATTGCCGCTGAGATGAGATTGCGACTTGATTTTGAACGTTTTTAATTACGGGAATTGTGCTTGGGCGGTACTGAAACAAGAGCAAATCGATTAAATTTTTAAGCATCACTAAGATCAGCCGTTTCCATTTGTTTTATTCAAATCAAATCAAATAATTGAATCGTTTGCAAACATGGGTATTAGTTTATAGATATTTTTTTTAAAAGAGTCCTCCATGCTCAACCGTCACATGGGCATGCAAAATATATAATTTTTAATTTACACAATATATTATTATAATTTAAAATCACAAAATAATTAGTAGAATAAAATAATACAGAATACAAAAATGTCAAATCGTTTCTATTAAAGTAAAAATGTCACAATTATGTCAAATGTCAACTAGGCTACACTTATACAATAAAAATAAAATAAAAAATGTTAAATGGTATTATCAATAGTATGTCAATCAGTCAGTGATTCATCTATTACCCATAAGATAAATAAAGTAGGTACTATGTATCTTTTTGTAACTAGAACTTATGGAAGAAAAGTGAGACTTTTCAGGGTACTTTTGATTAGCAGAATAGTGGCTGTCATTTGAAATGTGTGATATGAATGAGGAAATCTTGTTTAAGTGGTTAACATATTAATGATAAAATGTTTTATTCTTATTTACTGCGGAAAATCTACTGACTACTACCAATAAGCTTAATATTATTTTTAATGTTTTCAAAAAAAAGGTAGGTACCAAATTGGCTATACAGGGTTATTGGTAAAACACTATCAATCAACCTCTTAAGGGGTCATTGTACTCATCATCATGAACAACTTTTACTCTATTTTTTTTCGTTATCGCGAAAAAACAATCAGCTGGCCCCTACATTTTGAAGAGTTCTGTTAACATATATATTTTTTAAACATTGCCCCACACTAGGAATTTGTCCTGTATCGTGGGTGCGTTTACAAACATTTAAATTCACATAAACAAACAGCCAGACCCGAAACAACTACTTGCACTTCATACAAATATTTGTTCCGTGCGGGAATCGAAACCGCGACACGCAACGCAGCAGTCAATCGCTTAACCACTGCGCCAACCGTGCCAAAATGTAGGGAACAGCAGATTTTTTTTTCGCGATTTTGTATTTGGTCCCATAGTAAAAGATGTTCATAATGATGAGTACAATGACTCCTTAAGAGGTTGATGGTATTTACCAATAACCCTGTATAATACATAGGAACATCAAGTAGTAAAATATGGTCGTATGAATTTATTTGTGTTTTCTACTAAAAGGATAGACATAATATAATTTATGAGCCGCTCTAAACGAAAGAGAAGAACATAGTGATGAATCCCACACATCAGTAAAAAATTCTTAAAGTGATACCTCTGAATGAAAACGCTACCAGTTGTGATCTATTGCTTATTGATGTGTCAATAAGTGCTAAGTTTGCTTCCGCATAAAACATCACGCCTACTCAAACTCAAAGCATTTATTTCAAATAAACCAATTACAGGCACTTTTAAATTGTCAAGAGGGGAAAGAAACTCCACGGACACTCTTTTAAATCAAAATATTGTGACAAAAAAGTGGTTACTTACATCATTCATGTTGTAATTATACATGTGAGAACGATGTAGAAAGACATGCACGTTAAAAGCGTATGTAATAAAAAGATAAAAACAATCATGGAATTAAAATAAGCTAAGAAATCGCTCGATAAGAAGCTCGCGCAATGATATACAACTCTCTCGTAAGACCCCACTTAGAATATCTCATTGAGATATGGGGAACTGCAGCAAAATCAGTAATCCAGGATATACAAATACTACAAAATAAAGCAATAAAAGCACTCTACAACTACTACTACCTTACACCAACCACGAAAATCTACAATGACACTAAAATACTTAAAATTAACCAACTCTATACACTTAAAACATGCACTCTAATACACAAAATCATAACACAAGACACACATTCGCAACTTAACTTTAAAAAGAAAACTTACACATTTAACGCAAGACGACGAGACAAAATAGAATTAAGAAAACCTAGAACTAACTATGGTAGGAAAAATATACTATATGAGGGAGCAAAACTTTATAATGAAATACCTGATGATGTGTTTAACAGTAACAGTTGTAATACATATAAAAAAGCCCTAGAGGAATATGTTAGAATGAAGTACTAACAGCGAATGTCACCTATATCTTCTAATTCTGTTGTTTTGTTTATCTGTATGTGATCACAGAGACTGTATCTACTTTTATTATATATTTTCTATACATTTCTCAATATGTAAGTGAACCGTAATGTTCTTTTTTTTGAGAAATAAATGTCTTTAAACCCAAGAAATGACCTACGATTTTCTAATGCTGTTCTTCGGAAAAATGGTTCTTAGTTAAGTGTTTATAAGCATTATAATAGCTGGCTTCGTAAGTAGGTAGTGTAAAATTGATATTTGCTAACTTTAGCACTTATTTGTGGAAAACTCGCAACCGTCGTGCGTCAAACGCTATCTGATTAAGTTTGAAGGATATTGCTAATACATTGCTTCATATGTTCGAAAGCGGTGTCCGCTCAGCAACGTAAATAACGCAATGGATGTTGTTGAACTGTCAAAATGAAAGGCATTCCCACTGTTAGTGTTACGCGATTACACCGCTGATGTATGAACGTAAACGAAGCAAAGGGAGTATGTTAGGATCGTAGCAGCTAGCGTTCTGTAGTTACTGCCTATCCCCATGACAAAAAGGCGTGAGTTTCATCATAATCTGCCTAGCCTTTTCCCAACTAGGTATGTTGGGGTCGGCTTCCAGTCTAACCGGATGCAGCTGAATACCAGTATTTTACATGGAGCGACTGCCTATCTGACCTCCACAACCCAGTTACTGGGTAATACAATACCCCTTGGTAAGACTGGTTGTCAGACTTTCGGGCTTCTGACGACCCGTAACGACTGTCAAAGATCCACGAATGACAGCCGGGACCAACGGCTTAACGTGCTTTCCGAGGCACGGAGCAGTGGTGATGAAATAATTTACACAAAGTAAAGCGCCTGTCGGGGTTCGAACCTACGGCCTACAACTCGTAAGTCGCGGCCGTTACCACTGGGCCACCACTGCTCACACCTGAGTTTATATAATATAAAAAAATATAAAAATATATATACAGGGTGTGGCGTAAGTAGTGGTCCACCGTTCAGGATTCGATGAACCAGATAATTAACTATAACAATTAAAAAATTTAACCATTTTTAGTAGTAAGTTTTTTTTTTTACAAAAATCGCTCTTGAACTTGATGGTGTGTTAAAAATTAGGGTTAAAATTAGAGAAGAACCAACTTTTTCTTCATAAGAGCTGAGATTACATAAACAATCATAATTTATCATGATATCTCTAGTATTCAGCAGTAATTAACAGAAATCAAAATGAAAAAATATTGTTTTTTGTTGAAACTACAAACAAATTTGTAATAGAAGGTAGAAATTTCGTAAATAAAAGACAAAAAGGAAATATTTTCGGAACCCTTGGGTAAAAATGGTTAAAATTTTTAATTGTTGTAGTTAATTATCTGGTTTATCGAATCCTGAACGGTGGACCACTACTTACGCCACACCCTGTATATATAAAAAATAAATAAAATATGTATGCATCTGTAAAAAATGAAACTGAATGTCATCCCAGGCGTTAAATGATAAATGATTTTATTTCTGTAAGTAGGTTTGTTACAAACACTTTTACACGTCAATCATATTTTTAAAACTAGATGAGGTCGGCGTTTCATAACTGACTACTCTGAGAAGAAAGGCCGAAACAAACTCAGAGGTCACAGTCTCTTTTAAAGTCCAGACATAATCTTGGTCAGATCATGTGAAGACCATGTAGATAGTTAGGTTTTCTTCATTACAATAGGTATTAATAAGCAGAGGTCGGAATTAGGTAGAGCTATTTATGTACTTACACTGATTTCATACAGCGAAAGAATAAAGTGGATATGCCTCAAATCCCGAGATTAATTTTAAAGAGCAGAAAAATCCCGTGATTTATTAAGTAAAAAAGTTATAAGTACAGTAATGTCGGAAGCGAACACTTCAAACCTTAATGGTACTTTGAATGAATCGGACAAGGAAAATGATTCTGATGGGCCGTTGGAATAAGCAAACCCTCACGTCTAGGCTAGAAGCAAATTAATTTTCTTATTTATAAAAAAGGCGAGGTATAAGTATGAGAATTTTTATATATATTTATTTATAATTTCTATTGTGAATTAATGTAAATATACGAATAAAAATTGTATGTTAATTATCTTTGTTTTATTTGTCTGTCCATCTCTAAGGTTTTTATTATTATTTATTTGTAATATTGTTGGCCACACGGGATTGTCCATTAGAAATCCCGGGAATATCCATATTAATATCAACATTTCGATGCAAGTACATAAATAACTGAATGCACGGTAGGCGTAGTGGTTAAGCGATTGACTGCTGCGCTGCGTGTCGCGGGTTCGATTCCCGCACATTGTATAACCTACAAGTAGTTGTTCCGGGTCTGGCTGTGTGTGTATGTGACTTTAAATGTTTGTAAACGCACTCACAATACATGAGTAATTCCCAGTGGGGCAACGTTTAAAAAAAAAACTATCCAATTCCGACCTCTGTTAATCAGTCTAAAACGGCTCAGCAATAACAATAACCGATAATAATAAATAATTATTTATGTTCGTTTTAACCAGAGCCTCCTGCTTTATTTCTAAAGCATCTATTAGTTGTTCCTATGGCTTCCGATATAATCAGTTGGACAACTTTAATTTACGTACTCACGTTTATTAGGCGATGTAGGCAGGTATAAGGCAGTCTTTTATCCAAAGCACTCCCTCAATAAGGTATTTATGCTGACACATTCCTGACAGCGTGGTGTTTACGGCACGTGTCGATGTGTGAAAGTTATAGCATGTGTAACAATCGTGTACTATTAATTGACACGTGTGTTTACGCTTCTGCTTCGAATCGGAGGTGTTAGGGAAATGTAAGTATTCGTTACTATTGTGCTTTGGTCATTGACGGGAGGGCTCCGTTATATTAATTTATGATTTGATGACTATTTCTTAGGTTGCTTTTTTTGGGTTGTCTTTTCAAAGAATGTCATTTTAATAAAGGGTTTTTTACTCAATTCAATTTTTTTTACCGACTTTAAAAATGGAGGAGGTTCTCAATACGGCTGTTTTTTATGTTTGTTACCTCAGGACTCCGTTATTTCTGCCAGGGTTGCGGGAAAGTCCGAGAGGGATACCATGGCCCCTGGAACTGAACTGAAGGAACACGGGTGGGTTTTAGTCAGTAAGAGTCTGACACGCCCTCCTGCTCTGAGCAGAGCGGTGAAGTTATTTGACGATTTCCCAAAAAAAAAAAAACTGCTGTGCTGCCGTGTGCTGTGGAGTCAAACCTAAAAAACTAAATAAAAAGACAGTATGAATTTCAACATAACTTACTAAAAGCTGTCACTTTTCATTTGACTGAAAATTCAAGTGGCAAGCAGATGCTTCGAACTTTTAAAAGTTAAAGCTAGCTACCAAGTATACCTTAGGCCTATTGTTTGTCAAGTTAAAGAAAGACAGAAAGGAGCACAAACATAGAAAGAAATACAACACCAGTAAAAACAAAATTCTAATTAAAAATCGGTTGTCTGTAAAGTCGGTTTACTGACGATAGTTGAACGTGACAACGTCATAAGAAAATACTGATGGAATGGTTGCATTTTTCAAAAGAAAGTTTTAATTTTATTTGTTTGATTGATATTTTGTATGGATATAGAGAAGGAGGTAAATGGAAATCACAATTGAATTGATCAAGTTACATTTATTTGTACGCATAACTACAATTATGTCAATGTTTACCTTTATCACCGCAATTATCGTTGCTATAAACAATTGACACCACATTCACTTTTCACTGCACTTATGACGAAAACATGTAAATGTATTATTGTATAGCAGCTGTCCACGCGGACGCATCGCTCACTCAAGTAGGAGAGAGACAGATATCGAACGCTGCCGAACGCGGAGGCCGATTGTGCCTCTTTTTCACTCGTTCCGCGCTCTCGCTTTCACTTCAAGCCTTAAATGGAACGCCTCAGAGCGAGGTAACGCCGCATGAGTCATGTTTTTTCGTGCGTGCAGCCGGCTCCATCGAATTATAAGACGTTGTCACGTCAAAAAAAACACATAAGCCAGCCCTGATTTATAGGTAATCAATATTACGTAAATACCTATTACTTACTAAAGATTTCATGTCGTCGTTACTCCCTGAAAGTATGTTCTGAACATACTTACTGTACTAGGCTAGAGAACTTCAGTTATCTTCTCATTACTCAAGGGCAGCGAGCATGGCCTCGGTGATAGGCTTGAGTCACGCTTTTTATCACGGTGTTTGCTCCCAAACTGTGATAAATATGTGTGACTCAAGCCTATCATAGTAGGCCATGCTCGCCCCGCTGAAAGTCTCGAGGACTGAGAAACGCAGTTTGAAGTACATTGCTAGGACATCAAACTATACAGAGGTATGCAGTCTGAAATGAAGTTTCAACAAGAAAATTAAAAAAAAACTATAACTACATTCACTAAATCTAATTCTTCTCTTCTTGTTCTCACACACTATTGTCTATATTTATTTTTCATTTCTCCTTTCGCAGGTCTGCTGGAAGAAATTTCTTAAGAGATAAACTGTACCATTGTACTCAATACTAATATGTCGTATTTGTATCTATTTTCCAGTGTGTCGATAAATAAAAAAAAAATACTTTAACTATTTTACACCTACATTTCGCAGCTATGTCTAACTCCCTCGTAAAGGGGGCGAACCTATTGCCATTAACCTGGTACAAATCCAGACTCCGTGCTGATATTGAGAAATTCCAGATAGAATAACCAAATCACACTTTACATGACCTGGGAATCGAACTCAGGACCTCATGCTCAGCAGTAGGTAGCGCTTGCGACCACTGGACCAGCGAGACAGTCACATAGCTACATTATTAAAACGAAAAAGATCTTTCGAGAGGAAATTAATGGAGACATTGACAGATTGACGGGAAACGAAATACTTGATGCGACACGACACAATATCTACTTGCGAAATGGATCTATATTGGCACGAGTATTTTAACTTCAGTGATATTGAATTTCAGATTATTCTGACAATTACATTGTCATTGTCAATGACAATATCAGTTGAAAGCGAAATTTTAGATCTTCTATAAATTAAAAGTCTTGTTGGATGCGGAAGTCTTTTGTCTGTCGCTAATGAGACACAATTACTTTTTCTATTGTTGCCGAACTTGATCAGCTCGATCGACAGATGAGGGACAATACTGTTCTTTAAGTTTTTGTTTATGGAAATGTTTGAAAATAGAACAGTAGTGAACTAATGACGTTCTGTTATGTGCGTTTAAAGTTAGGTGACATTAATTAAATGAATTAATTTCCATTTCACAACGAAAATTTATGAAGTAAACATATTTTACATCAGGAATTTCGTCGGTAGGTACATTCATAGGTGTGCGTCGCGTACCAAAGTAAAATTCTAGTAGAATTTATGCCGCTTCATACGAGAAGCGGTCATAGTCGACGACAAGGCGCGTTAGTGTTAGGACGCGCCGCTCGACAAACCGACGCGAAGAGCACGCGGAAGGCAACTTGCACGCATTCGATCTAGTGATAAACATAACACTCCGAAAAAACATTAAATACTTTTTGTTTTTTTTTTGTTGTTATTGTTCCAAATTTGAAACATTGACACGACAATCTGTCTGGTTTTTTTTAGTTTGTGAATGAAACAGTGAATGATTTTTCCAGTGACCCGTAATTGAAAGGTTAGTAGGTTATTTCTACATAAATTAACATTGTCCCAAAAAATACGCTGTTGAAAATTATCAATGGAAATGCGTTTCCGATCGCTAACTAGACATGTGCAGAGTTCAACGTATAACCTTAACCCTCTAACGAACACAATACGACGTCGGAGAATGTATTTACGTTTTCTGGTAGTTATGAATTAAAATTAATTGACAACTGACATTTTTAGTGGCGAATATTACTAACCATAGAGTACTGTTGTCTTCAAATTGAAATCTCACGAGAAGTGGCGTGTAATTAGCTTTAATTAATAATCTACAAAACTGTGAACTGTAGCGTAGAGACTATTAAAGTCTATCTTATTTAATTAATTAATGGAATCATTCATTAAAATGTAAATTTATTCAAACGACTTATCAGCAAATTGACATGTGGTAGGTATCGATATTTTCAATCGATAGTTTTTATCGGATTGTTTTTTATCGATCAGCTGTGTGATCGATAATGTTTACGTCAATTTCCCTTGCTATAAATTTTTATATGGTATCGATGGTTTTTTTCTTTCGGTCGTTTGCTTATTATTGATTCTTATTGATCCCTGATGAATGTTCGCTCGGTTTTTTGCGCTTTTTGCCATCATAAATGGGATGTCATGACTTTATTAGTCTAAATTGATATACATAGTTATCAGTGACATTGTCATTTTTGATGACTTGAAGTAATTCTGGTCAGGACTCAGGACAATGACCACATAAGATTTCGGTGGAAAAAAGCAATGACCAATTATTAATTTTGTTGTGTTAATAGATCATAATTATGTGTCTATGATGTATGTATTGTGTTGTGGAATTTCATTCAAAGCGACTTTTAAAATCCTTATCTTTAGAAATCAATGCCACTTTTCGTTGTAATTTTATAACTCAAGAACGGATAGACCGATTTTGCTAATTCTTTTGAGGTTTAAGATCATTTATTCTCATAAGAATAGATTTTTTTAGAATATTCCTTGAAGTAGTTCATACAGAGAGAAAACTTAAAAAAAAAATGTTAGGCGGTACGAAGTTCGCGGGGTCAGCTATATAGTATTATATACGCGGCATGTACTTCCTACTTAGTAACCGTTTAGTTTTTTCCTAACTTTTTTTCTGATGGTACATAAGAGCTGACATTTCATGCGATCTGAATGAGTTGACCAAATTGAAAGGCGTGTTTTTTACCCATAACTTTATGACATCAGTTAGGTAGGTACTTATCGGCAAAATTGTTAACTAACGGTTCTGGCAATGGACAGAGTTTCTTAAAAAAAAACTTTGGACTCTATCTAGGAGATAAAGTACATTTTCTCCTCACAGCCTCAGAAAGATTCTGTTTGTCATTCGAAATCTGAGTGCAAAAGTGCATTTTATGCGCTAGCGTGGAAAGTTTTTTTTAAAATTCGAACCTTTCTTTTCAATAATTTTCTATACCGCCATTCCACTAAAATTCATGACCTAAACTCAAGGTTTAAGTATAATGCCTAAAAGTAATGATCCACCGCAGTAAATAAAATAAAAAAAATATGATATTCTTCAGGATATATGTATGCTAGTTAGATAGTGTGTTGGAAACATAATAGGTACAACTAATTTGGTACGATAGAAAAATGTCACGAATATAAGTACCTACATCAAAAAAATTATTTTAACGGTTAAAAACCATACTAATATACTTTTCTTTTTCAAGTGTTCTTCATGCAACATATTAACGTGATAGTGTTTTAATTTTATAATCCAGTCAATAGATTTTTTGTAAATAGAGAATTGCTTCATATTTTGTAATAAATTACCAGCTTTGTGTGATCGCGCTTCTCTTTCTTTTCTATTCAGTCTGACAGTGACCGCGTTTTAGCTGTTGTCAGCCCCTTAGGTAATACTTATTGAATGTCAGTGCACCAACCTCATTTTTAGAATAAGCACACCAAGGCTGGATGAAAAAAAAATACTGTCTTAAATTTTTTTTGTAATTTTTCTTTTATTTTTTTAAATAAATAGCTACTAATTTAATATATTATTTAAGCTGTTTTTCTTGCACCTAGCATTTTCCTCGCTGTAGTGAGGTGACAAGATGTATGTTTCGCTCGGCAGTAGGTACAGTTATTTTGCGTCTCGTACCTTTGAAACCCTCGATAAAATTACTCGCGCCAAAAACCAACTTTAAGCCTTGCATAAAAAATAACCATTTCCATCAGTTTGTGAAATATGTGGTAACGACATAAGTTTTAGTAAACGTTATAAAAATAAAAATAAATCTGTATGACTTTCTTAAGTACTACATAAAAATAATAATGTAGTGTTCTAATGCCTTACACTCGTTTTATGTTAGTACAGTTGCAATACTTGTATCATCGTAAACAAAAGCTTGTTTATTTTTTCTCTTTTTCTTCCGTTACCTACCCAGTAAGCCTGCACCAGTAAGTATGTAGTTGTTAAATAATTTCTTAGCTCTCACAATTAACACCGCGCTCGATGACGTCACCGCGTGCTACCATTATGAATCATAAATGTAAGCATTTCAGCTTAATTAACATACTTCGATAAAACTCGACTAAGAGAACTATATACTTAAAGTTACAACAGTTTTTAGTAATCCTGCGGGGAAATTGCGTAACAGGCGCGCAAAGGCAATACCTTCCATTTTGACAGTTCAACAACATTCATTGTGTTATTAGCGTTGTTGAGCAGACGAAGTTTTCAAACTTAAGGAGCAATGGATTAGCAATTTCGTTCAAAATTCTTCGGATTGTAATTGAAAGTATGTTATGATAAGATAAGGTACTTTATTTGCCAAAATGTAGGCGTTCAAAGTAGTATGATGTTATTATAAATGTGACCCATTTAGATTCTACCATTAGGTAGGTACATGTGGTGTGCAAATAGGTATTTAATTTCAAAATACATTAAATTATAAAAAAATGTCGCAGTATTCCTTCAGTTATCATTATCACTATAAACGTTACAAAATGATTAAATAAATAAATTGCAAATGTTTAATTTCACAATACACTACCCAATTAAAAAATGACGTTAGGTTGGTGATGAAGATAGTAAAACTAAGGCTAACGCACTTTTGCGGGTCATCTCGCAATATTAGACCGAAGCTGTAAATTATTTAGAAAATAAGATATGCATCCAATAAATGTTTACATTTTAAGCCATTATATCCGTATCTTGTGCTCAGATTATTATTTAATACTAGCTGCTACCTTTTTTTTTTTTTTTTTTTTTTGTGGGTGGGAAATCATCAAATAACTTCTCCCGCTCTGGGCAGAGCAGGAGGGCGTGTCAGACTCTTACTGACTAAAACCCACCCGTGTTCCTTCAGTTGCCTGTGCCAGGGGCCACGGTAACCCTCTTGGACTTTTCCGCAACCCTAGCAGGCATCGGTCCTAGCAAACCCCGTCATTGGTGCTGACATCTCTTTGAGGCGCGCGTGGAACACAACGCGCCGTCGACCCGGGCCTGGTCCTTATCGAACGGCGAGCTGCCCATTGCTCGCCGTTCGCAAGCCCGCGCCTACGGTGGCCGGGAATCGGCCTGCGATTCCCGACGCCCAGGGCGTCTCCTGCGGCGGCTAGGGGTGTGAGGGCGCAAACTTTGCCTCTCCCTCACGCGTTCCGCCTCCTCCTTCGCGAACATTACTGCTTCGCAGAAGGAGGTGACGGCTTCCCAAGCCCTCTCGCTCCGTACCATGGCCTGGACCAAGGCCGGACGCGAGAGATCGCCACCGCCAATCGCCTCCACGAGGACACGGCGGTGCTCCGCCCAAGCCGGGCAGACCTCCACCGTATGCTCCACCGTGTCCTCCGGGCGATCCACACAATGGTGACACCCGGGCGTTTCCTCCCGCCTTATTCGGAACAGGAACCTCCCGAAACAACCGTGTCCGGTGAGGACCTGCGTCAGGCGGAAGGTGAGGACGCCGTGGCGCCTCTCTAGCCACTCCTCAAAGAGGGGACTTATCGCCGCAATTGTGGCGTGCCCAGCGCTGGGTTGCGATAATCGCACTCTCCATGCCGCCCTGAGATCCCGCCGGAGCTCTGTCCGCTGTACCGTGATTTCTCGCGGCAGCGGAGCTACGCCCCGGCGTTTCGCCTCCTCGCGCCACTCCCAAACGTGCGCGAGGACTTTTGCCTCCAGATCCCATGGCGGTAATCCGGCAAGGAGGCTCGCCGCCTCACCGGAGACCGTACGGTATCCCCGGACCAGCCGGATGGCCATGACCCTTTGGGGCGCGTTCAACCAGCGGGCTGGCCGCCGCCTCAAGGAACGCGCCCATACCGGTGCCCCGTAAAGGGCCATGGACCGCACGACCCCCGCGTAGAGCCTCCGGCAGGAGGCGTTTGGCCCCCCTAGATTGGGCAGGAGCCGCTTTAAGGCAGCCCCGGCCCTTTCCAGTCTGGGAGCCAAACGTCGGAAATGCTCCACAAAGTTCCACCGGCTGTCGAGGACGAGTCCCAGGTACTTCATCGTCGACTCGACGCCGATGTGAACCCCTCCTACCGTTATTTGGGAACCCGACGGTGGCGTGTTCCGAGGACCATGAAAACACATGGCCTCGGACTTGTGCAGGGCCACCTCTACCTGCGGCTTCGCCCGCATGGTTGTCGGAAATTATCCCACGGAACGTGCTGATGGGGCAAAAACTCTCTTCTCCATAAAACATCAGCTATCTGCCAGAGAAAGTCCCGTCAAAATCGGTTTCGGAGATTAGCCGGGACAAAAACCTAATAACTAATTGTACTTTAACTTGTTTTATGTATTGTTTTTGTTTTTTTATTATATTTTTATTTTTTAATGCAATGGTTTTAATGTATAATGAATCAGTATGTATCTGTCTATGTAATTTGTAGTGCTTAATATGGGAATAATTTCCTGAAATAAGTAAATGAATATTTAATTTTATTTAAAAATACAGACAGACAGAAAGACTGGCAAAATAATATTTTGTTATAAGTATCGTATACACTTTAATTTGCATTTAGTAAAAAGCTGTTATTTTGACATTACAAACTAAATTACTTACTTCAATTTTATTTATTTCTATTTGTCTATATCACTGGTGATTTAGGGAAGTCATACAAGACGAATTACGTAAATATTTCCCTCGCTAAAGGGGCTTTATGTCACGTTGCTAGGGATGTGGATAAAATATCACACTGGCGAGTATTCGAAACAAATGCTTTCGATTCATCAGCGTTCGTGCAGCGTGCGAGCCTCCTGGCGATGTATGCAATCACATTTATTTCCGTCGAGCACAGCCCTGCAGCTTTTATGGACGCGAATCGATACGATGCTCTTTATTAACTAGCATTTATCGCGGCTTTGTCAGTGTACATATCTGGTCTTATCGTACGAAGTTCAACATTTGTTGCATACTTAGGAAAAAAATGAGGATTTTAGCAAACTCCACTTGAAAGAGGGGTTGGTTTTTGAAAACTCTAATCGAAACAGGGTTGGTTTTAGAAATCTCCAATCATAAATGGTTGATTTTAGAAAACTCTAATATTGAAAAAGATTCGATTTTAGCAAACTCCAACTGTAAAAGGGTTGATTTCAGAAAAAACAAACTGGTTTTTTTTAGAAACGTCCACCCGGATTGCACCCTCATATAGTTATGGATTGTTTCATATTTGATCAAAATCAAAATCAAAAGTCATTTATTCAAATTAGGCTGAGAATCAGCACTTTTTGAACGTCAAAATCACATAAGACAGTCCCCCCAAAACGCATCCATTAGTGATTTAATTCTTTATTCTCTGTTTTGTCTGTCCGTTATTCTCGGATCTGCTTTTACTAATAGATATTTGTAATTGGTTCCATTAGCCGTTTGCACTGCAGTGTCCTGTGACATGTTTTAGGGCCGACCGATAACGCTATCGTCGGATGGTTTAACGGCCCGATCGTGTGATTTTTCTATTGAGCTCGCTTTGCATGTAGGTCGCTCGGTTACGATGTGAAGCGATAAGCTGCGGTAACTGTGATATGAAAGGGCAGGTTGCGTCTGCGCATTCACGCGTACTATTGTTGATTTTGTTTTAATTTTTTCAAGGTTGACGATCTAATTTTTTTTGCATATTTTTAAATATACAATCGACTGTTTTATGTACTTCTTAGTAAACTTAGTTTTGGCATGTCATTCGATTGACTGGAAAAAAACTATAAGCGTGATCTTTTATTTATGTAGATAGAGAAAATTTGTGAGTTTGTATGTGGGGGGTTATCTTCGGAACAACTGATCCAACAATTGTTTCACTAATGAGAAGATACAGTAGTGCCGAGTGTCATATAATTGATAGGATTGATTTTATGTTAAAACAAGAAATTTCACGCGGACGAGTTGCGGAGTTGCTAGTGCTAAGATACTTGTAGATTTATAAATCAATTCGTTCTCCAATAAATACTTATGAATTATTACGATGACTTTATAAAGACACCTCTATTAACTTTCCCTGTTCCCCATAGATCCGGCTGTCTTATTAATTTATTAATACAGCCATGATTATTGTACGTTAATAACATGATTTATTTATAATATCCTTAGGCTAATAAATACACTAAAAGCTGTCTGTTTTAGACATGCTACTTTGAGCCTGTCTCTCCTAAAGTGAACTTTTTATTTATAAACTCTTTAAAGTTAGTGATTAATGATTCTCGTCCTGCTGTAAGGCAAATACATTAATTAGTAACAATATGTTAACGTTTAAATGACAACGCTTAGGTTTCATTTCCTTGTTTGGAAGATTAGATTTGATTTTGAGAAATATAGAGATTTATTACGGGATTATTTTGTCTAAAATCAAACTAATTAAGATATAGGTAGAGGTTTTCAGAAATATATAATTTTTTTTATGTGGCCTTTTCAGGTATATTTTTCAAGATTAATTTCTATTAAGTATGTATATGGAATATGTAAGTGCCTAGGTACCTTTCAATATTTATCGCGCAAATTCCAAGAAAACCGTTAAATTTTCAGTTTTTCTTGAAAATGTAATCGTTGTCAACAAGAGCAACATGAAACCCAAAGTGCGTTGACTTTACGTAACTCATAGACTATATTTTACACAAGAATGTAATTTTAATTAACGCAATGTCTCGAGTTATTTGCGTTGTGAATTATTTTTAGATGAACTAGTTGAAGATTAAAATGGTCAAATTGGACACGAGCAGATTACGTAACGAATGCGAAGAGGTTATTAGTATAACAGTGCTAACGACATTGAACTCTGAAGAGGAAACGGTTCATTTCTTATGATCTGTCAATATGTTTTTATACTATAAAGTTTTTAGTGTAGTATCATTTCGTCTAGTGACAGTGACATCTTGACACTGGCCGGAAAATGTTTTTTCTTTTTCCAAATTTTTTTTCACAATTATACTATCAAATCGTTTTCTTTTTTTTTGATTATCGCTACTAACTTGATAAGTGCGGTCTGTTGGGTTAGAATACCAGTTGTCCTTTGATGTATCAGAAACCAGAAACTATCGTCGATTAAAATCCAATGTCGATAATCACTGATCAATCGATAACCAATTACTCATCCATGGCGATCTTTTCACGCCATTTTTATTTCTTAGAAATCGTACTGTGCGTGTAAGCTGTGTTAATTCGAAAATTATGATTGCATTCAGAAACTTACATCCATTTCAAAACGCGCGTAGGTATTAGGTAGGTTGAAAAACAACTTTAAAAACTTCTTCATGTGTGGTCACTAGATGACTTTCAATCGAAGGATAGAAACTCTACAATTTCATTCAAAGCATTGTAAACTTTACCGTACAATGTAAAAGGTTTATTATTGTAAATAGCATTTACCGTATCGATACTGACAGTAATTGAAAGGTGGACAACTAGTGTAATTAGAAAAAAATCCCGTAAAACGTCGAATCAATAAAGATTCCACTTATAGACAGACCACTTTCGTCGGGACTGGGCGTTTTTGCTTGGAACCACTTATTTGCTTTGAGCAAGTCTACGTTTACCATTAGCCGGTAGATAAATTGAAAAGTTTTGTTTGAACCGATTTTTAATATAAAAGTAGTAAATTGCTAAACAGTTTTTTATCAGTAGGTACAAATCAACCTTTACACGACTGTATCACTAATTTAATTTGTAAAAAATTATAAATGATACAAGAATTTCATGGTGTATTGATTTGTTAAGTTATTAGGATAATCTCATGTTTTGCCACCTACCTACACCTACTTAACATTGTCACCTTTAAAACGTACTTTTTGCCGTTTATGACAAAAACTCTGAACCGTTTTAAATTCCGAATAGGTACCTACTTCGAGCCGCAAAAATTTCAACAATGGAATGGCATTTTTTTTGAAGTTATAGTTCTTTGGCGCGTTTGGAAAAAAAATGGAGTAATATTTTTCTGATGCGCGCGCACACCGACAGCCAAAAGCGACATGATGAAGTTAGCTGATAACAGTGATAACTGTTTATCAAGATTCCGTGAAAAATCATAACTATATGATAAAAGTGACTTTTCTCTTAAAAAAACTTTTTAAGTGCATTTATATATTTGAGGTTAATTTTCAGTATGTATTATTTTTATTTGTTAACATTATTACTTATTATAATTGCATTATTATTTGAATATTAATTTATCATTCCTTAGCTTTTTAGCTATTTTTGTTCTGTTGCGTAAAAGAACTATAACTCCTTACGTGCGTACACACACACAGGTTTTTTTTTTAAATCAAGCTAGTGATGATCCTCGTTCAGTTTAAAATTTGAAATATTCTTCGTTCTTTAATATCACTGTACTAAACTGAATCTGACTTGCCTTTTCCCTAATATGTTGGATTCGGCTTGCAGTCTAACTGTATGCAGCTGATTATATCAGTATTTTAAATGGAACGACTGTCTATCTAACCCTACCTAGTTACTGGGTAACACGAGGTATTGGCAGCTTGGTAAGACTGCCTCAAAGAGATGTCAGCACCAATGACGGGGTCCGCTAGGGCCAATGGCTGCCAGGGTTGCGGGAAAGTCCGAAAGGGTTACCGTGGCCCCTCGCACAGGCAACTGAAGGAACACGGGTGAGTTTTAGTCAGTAAGAGTCTGACACGCTCTCCCGCTCCGCCCAGGGCGGGAGAAGTTACTTGATGACTTACCATACTCAAAAAAAAAATAATTGCTTGGTAAGACTGATTGTCAGACTTTTGGGATTCTGACTACCCGTAACGTAACGACTGTCAAAGATCTATGAATGACAGCCGGGACCAACGGCTTTGAACATGGTTTCCGAGGCACGGAGGGAGGGATCTTATTTTAATGGAAGGTCACCTATCCACGAACCGCCCGCGGCAAGCGTAGCTTTACCGTCGATCGACACGTGCGGCTGTAACTATTTAGCCACGAGCCCCCTATTTAGCCACTAGCCCCTGTATCACTGTACTATGCACCTATACGTTACGAAATCGCGTCTGCTCTCCGATGTAGTATATTTTTCTAACAATCTATTTGTTTACGAGATGGGTACTACAGAGATAACCCAATTATATTCGCTTATCGCACAATGTATTAGAATATTTTCTTCAGTGCGTTCTTACGACAGACCAAGAATGAGATGTTTGTTTTTTGATCGCTATTCGTGTTCTTAATTTTGTTTTTGTTTTATAAGAACACTTACCTAATTGTATTCATATTAAATCACTGTTTATCAACAATGTGAATGAATGTGTGAATGTGAAGATTATGTGGTTTATTACTTTTTTTTTTATTTCTTAGTTAGTTTCACGATCTGGCAGCTTGAGTAATTTATGCGGCCTACCCAAATGTCCTTTCTTTGGTATTGTTCGACAAGATTACTGACAAATGCGTGCACTGACTGGACAGGTCCGCTCAATCTGTATGGTTTTTCCTCAAAAGACCGTTTCAGACACCAATCTACATGGTCTTCACATGATCTGACCAAGATTATGTCTGGACTTTGAAAGAGACTGCGACCTCTGAGTTTGTTTCGGCCTTTCTTCTCCGAGTAGTCAGATAGGAAACGCCGACCTCATCTAGTTTTTAAAATATGATTGACGTGTAAAAGTGTTTCTACAAACCTACTTACAGAAATAAAATCATTTATCATTTATAATGATGATAATGTTTTACACTAAGATTTTAGATGATGATGGGGTACCTATTGTTGTTAAAATAAATAAGTTAAGGCTATTTATGTCAACACATATTGCTGTAATTGTTTGGGGAAAACAATAAACTACGCCCACGCTCATAGACTAAATTGGACAGGATTAAAACGGAATTATGGAACGCGAGGATAAATACAAAATTAGAATAGACTATGTACTTACTCAAAATTCATAACCTTTTCGATTTGATGTACAGTTGAATACCTTGACAGCTATACAACGTGTTGTTTTGCATCCTCGTCCAATTTCAGGAGGCTGTTATGAAAGACATAAATAATCAAATAAAATTACGATCCTGCTCAATAATTAATATATATCTACTTGTTTTTTTAAGTATTTAAGTTTGACAGTATTTCAGAATACTCCACTTACAAAGAACAAAATCGCCCCGTTGCGTATGCGGTATGCAGTGTCGTACGACTATGTCGCTGTGTGCATGCGTTACAGTTACAGTGCAGTTACAGGGCGGTATCACACGGGCCCTACACATGCCGATTTCCGAAAAATACCAAAAATAAAAATAAATACCTACTTATTTTATTATTGATTCGTGTCGAGAATCATTAGCATAGTTACCTCCTCGAATTTGACGAGGATGCAAAACAACACCTTGTATAAAGAGATTTTAAAAAGCATGAGAGCTTTATAAAAGAAGACAAATATTATAAACAAACACTAAAACTTATCAAAAATGGAATCTAGACTGTGTATTTTGGTTCTTTTTTGCCATAGGTTGCTATAAAATGTACCAAATAATCAACATCCCATGCTTACCGATCATTCTACAATAGAATAGCGTTTTGCAAAAAAATGTGACAGCTCAAGCAGTTATATTGACCGTAGCCAAATAGTGACGTCACACTATCTTTACATGAACAGTTACAAAAGCAAGCTATTTCACTTGACGACTCGTGCAAAGATTACGTGTAATAACGCAATCGTATGTTTACTCGAGCTAAGACCGTCAAAAGGAACATCAACAATAGAGATAACGAGTTAGGTAACACTGTGTAATCTGCATAATCGGTCAGTGATACCGAATGAATCATAAATTGTCTATGAAAATATTCGCGAAATATTCTAAAAAGTTTTATGGCGTGTTACTTTTGAATTTGGAACATAGAATTGATAAGTAGATTGAACAGCGACATTAAATTAGAATTAAGAGCATAAAATTGATACAGATCATGTAAAGAATTTTAATGTTTATATTAACAGTTTTCCTATAGATAAATGAAATGTCAGAATGCCTATTTTTTTGCTGGTTTTTTTTTAAAGTTCAATGTCTTGTCAATAATTTATTTCTGATTTCTTATGACCTTCAAAAAACCTAAGAGCACGTAATTAAATCAGCAAAGTTTTGTTCCAATAACGTTGAACTGATGTAGGCGTGCGTCAGTTGCAGTCAATGACTAGGTAGATAACAAGTTATGAGAAGAAATCACTCTCTCAAAATAAGAGAAGAAATCAATTTTTCTTCGTCTCGAGAAGATTGCGTGTCAAATGTCGATAATTCCCGCGAATTCAATCGATTCTATGAAAGTGCATAAAGGCCGCCTAGTGAGCACCGGCCTTTACACATTTTTCTTATATCAAATTAATAAAAGATACAATAAATTTTTACTGTTCCTTTTATTCTTATAAAAATACGTTCTAAAAAAACTCGATATGGAAATATTATAACCTAGCAATAAATATTTGTTTTTGGCTAAAAATACGTGTTCGATTGAAATAATAAATGCAGCAGGCGTCTAAACTGTGAAAATTATTGTTACATTATTATCACGTATCATTTTAGTGTTAGATGTAGATTGAACTCCGAATTATTGATGTTAAAATATTGAAGCAAATTATTTCGTTTAGTTTCCCAACCAAAATAATAAATTAATTTTTAAATTCAAATTGATGTTAAAATATTGAAGGAAATTATTTCGTTTAGTTTCCCAACCAAAATAATAAATTAATTTTTAAATTCAAATTGATGTTAAAATATTGAAGCAAATTATTTCGTTTAGTTTCCCTACCAAAATAATAAATTAATTTTTAAATTCAAATTGATGTTAAAATATTGAAGGAAATTATTTCGTTTAGTTTCCCAACCAAAATAATAAATTAATTTTTAAATTCAAATTGATGTTAAAATATTGAAGCAAATTATTTCGTTTAGTTTCCCTACCAAAATAATAAATTAATTTTTAAATTCAATAAGTGCCGGATTCATATTCTAGAATAAAATATGTATTCGATAGTAAATTAAAAAAGATACTCTACGAAACGGTATGAAGAAATAACATGTCAATGAACGATTATAGAATTTCTATAGAACAGTTTCTGTTAGTTCGTATTGTCGTCTCTAAATAGTCATATATTTGTCGTGTAAATTGGTTCATGGCTCATATTTGTGCAGTTGTAACATTGCTTAGACAATTGCTGTAACTATAATGATTTGACACCATTTCTTACAATTCCGGTCACGGATAGAACATTTCAATAGAAAGATAATGTTGAAATGTAATCGCTTTGGCTGGTTATACTTACTATTAGAATTATTATTATTATTTGATAACAAACAAAATAACAAATAGGTAGGTATTTCTAGCATTCGGCGTGCTCAGTACTAACCGAGTCGTTAATGTAACGCGTGTTTATAGAATAACTTGCATTAGACAATCTTTTATAACATTTTATATGCACGCGTTTGCGTTTTTTTATTTATTTTTTTTTACACGCACTGTCAGCTCTTTTAGCTGACTCCTAATTGTTTTGACTCCTAATTGTTTTCTAAACTTCTCAATATGAAATAATGGCTTACTGGTTGATTCGCACGAATTTAAATCAAATCAAAATATTTATTTGCTAGAATATGGTAGGGTAAGTTTGTTTCAACATATCCTGCCATAACATGGCGTGCAAATGTATTCAAAATCAGCGATGTCAATTAATCTAACTTACAAATTACAGATTTTATTGACTCGTCGTCTAAATAGTCCTTAATGGTATAATATCTTTTAAATAGTAATAGTTTGAAAAGTATTTTTTAAACATTGTCAGCGGTAAGTCTTGAAAAGTATTTGGTAAATGATTGTAAATAATAATCGACATGCAGTATACATTTTTCTTAAATAATTTTAGTTTTATTGGAGGCAGCCGAAGTCTATCTTTATGCCGTGTTCGGCTATTTGGCCTGTCAGTGCTAGTTTCAAATACACTGGTCATCAAAAAAATCGGCCCACCTGCAATTTTACCGCAAATCACGTTTTTTCTTTAGCGAAACAAAACAAAATCATTTAGTAATGATATGTTTAATTTAACTTGTTTATTTACACTAATTTAAACACAAAATAATCATAAAAATTAGTAATAAAAATTAAATATTGATTAAAAAATTAAAAAGAATAATTTCACACTTTTTTTGGATAAATTTTCAACACGCTCTAATTTTTGAGTCTTAAGTGTTATGAACACAATTATTGCAGTTTAATATTGCGTATTTCCCCCTCTTGCTCGAATGACGGCCTGCATTCGCCGTTTTAGTGACCTAATCAAGGTTTTGATGGTCTCTTGAGGGATTCGGTTCCATTCTTCCCTGATGGCAGTTTCCAGGTCTGCGAGGGATGTAGGGGCTGGATCTTGGGCTCTAACCTTTTGTTTAAGGGTGTCCCATATGTGCTCTATAGGGTTCAGATCGGGGCTTCTTGCTGGCCACGACATAACCCGAATGCCGACCTCGTCAAGGTAATCGGTGACAATGCGCGCCACGTGTGGCCGTGCATTATCATGCATTAATTCAAAATTTTCTCCAATATAGCCGGCATATGGCACCACATGATCTTCCAAGACCTCTGTGATGTAGCGTACGGCAGTTAAAGCACCATTTCTTATAAAAACCAGCTCCGTGCGTCCAGTTAAAGATATCCCGCCCCAAAACATTACAGAGCCTCCACCTTAACTGACTGTTTCTCTTATGCAACACTGGGCATAACGTTCACCTGGCCGTCGCATGACATTATGGCGTCCATCAGAACCGTATAAAGTCATCCGACTCTCATCTCTAAAAAGAACTGACTCCCATTGGCCTATAGTCCAGTTGACGTGATTCTGCGCAAATTGAAGTCTGGCTTGTCGATGAGCTGTGGTCAATTGTGGCCCCGTTGCTGGCTTGTGTGGTCTTAAATTCTGCTCACGTAGTCTCCTCCTTACAGTACTGTCACTTATAGCCACACCCCGATCTTCACGTAAGCGTCGTTGGAGATCAACACCAGAAAGGTGTCGATTTCGTAAAGCTGATACCACTATGAATCGGTCATCCCTTTGAGTTGTCACCCTATGTCTCCCAGATCCAGATCTTCTTCGATACTGCCCAGTTTCCAGAAACCTTTGGTAAACTCGTCGAACTGCAGAACGGCTGAGATTTAACCTCCTGGCCACGACACGTTGACTTAAGCCTTGTTGCAGCAAAGCCACAACTTGGGCCGCCTCAGCTTCAGTAGTGTCCATTATTTTGATACAGAATTAATCAAAACTACAGCCTCAGCAATTAAACTTAACGATATGCACATGAATTCCCTACAAATGTCTGTTTCTGACTGGAAGAACGGGTCGATTTGTTCCGATGTAAAACCGTCAAATCAGCACTCAACAGTATTTCTGTATAAAAAAATTGTTAAGTACCTTCAAGTGCAATAAGATTAATGACAAACAAGACGTCAATCATCATATCGACCCTCAAAATAAAAAACAAACATGTGAAACAGCTTATCAGTGAAACAATCGACTAATATTAAGCAAAAAACGGGTGGGTCGATTTTTTTGATGACCAGTGTAGATTGTAGTTTCTCTTAACAAAAATACATATTTCAAAAATATACAAACATGGCAAAGGTTGAATTTTAAGTTTTTGAAATAGTGACTTACAGCTGTCTAAAAAGTGAGTTCCACAAATTGCTCGGATACATTTTTTTTGAGCTATAAAGACTCTGACAAGATCTACTGAGTTACCCCATATTACAATGCCGTATCTAAGTACGGGTGATACATAACCATGGTAAGCCAGCATTGCAGTATCACAGTTTACTGTTTGTATAATTCTTCCAATTGCAATTTTAATTCCAAAATTTACTCGCCCAAAAAGGACATGAAACGGTTCAAAGGCAGGCTGGTGCCTCTTGTACAAAAAATGACTTTGCTAAGAGCTTCCTTAGCTTCCTTATATACATATAGACTTCTGTGCGCTAGTGTACTTTATTGCATTATTATTTTATTTATTTTTCTGGAGTTGTCGATTCGCCCACAAATAAAATAACTTCGTGCGAATCGCCTACAGAAAAAATAATATTATTTCAAAGTGTCGATTCGCCCGTTTCGGCCTAGCAAATTCGTGTGGATCAACCAATAAGCCGAAATAATGTTTATCACATAATTTTGCTATCAACTTATAACAAAGTTGAAAAGGTTGAATGGAAGCACTAAGAAGGCTTAATCTCTATAGTCCCTGCTCGATTACTTATTGACCTTTCTTTAAATCGTTACGTAGTGAATTAAACTGATATATTCAATAGACGGCCGCAGAGACAAGCACGATGAATTTAAAAATCGAATTGCACGTAATTTATAAAAACAAAAACCATGTAGCATCAAGGTTCCACAAGATTAATGCGTGTAATAGGACGTCTCGTTGATATACACATCAAAGTCAAAAGAAAAAGATACAGTGAAAGACAGGTGAAGATTTATAGTCATTACTGTGGAAGCCGCGCGCGCACGCATTATCTACAACTCGGAACTATGAGAGATATTTATTAAGACAAACTCAATGCAGCTTCCGAACACATAAACAATAAGAGAAGATTAAAAACGTGTCAATATACAAATTGAAACGTCAGATATATTGATTTGTTATCGCCAGAGGTCAAGTTACGGGAGTGAAATTCCTTGACCCAATATCTAGTTAAATGTATGTAAATAAATGAGTTATCAGCCATTTGATCAGAAAAGAAAGCATCTCGTTTGACTTCGAAGATTAATACTCTGTTATTATCTCATGCAAATTGGACGGTGTTAATTAAGCCGTTAACGAAATCATTGCTCAAATAAGACGTCAACATCACACATTTGACAAATAAAACTAATATAATACAAATTCGAATCTACTTAGAGAAATTATACAGGTTCCATATTTAAATTTTGAGATAAAAGAAGATAAAATTCGTAGTAGTTCATCTGAAATTACAAACCGCTGCGCTATTCAACACCGTATCGTCCATCGCCCAAATGAGCGACAAAACCCAAACTTTATTATCTTAAACATTAATATTATTATGTTTTCGCGTGTAGGAGGATTTTTATAACACGGAGTCATAATGATGAAGACAAAACCAGTCGTGGCATAGGACTCATCAGATGGGCAATAAATTGTGTACTTACCTTTAAAAGATAATGATGTTCGATGGTCGCCATTAAGTTTGACAACGGGCTATTTGCGTGAGAAAGTTTGAAAATGACAAACATTTATAAACAACATAATGTTTAGAAGATTGCAATGTTGGTTGACCACCCACAAGATGAGCTAGAAAGTGAAAATGTTTCTCCTAATGAAAGTCCAATAAATTGAGATCTAAGAGACATCAGATTAATCCTGCTTTTTAAGTTTTATACATTCCAAGTTGATATAGTCATTAGTTTATAACACCTGTGTAATATTATCCTTATAATGGCCACGTATTAAAATTCGCGCCGGACCGAAGGCACCCCTGGAGAGGATACTCCTGGGGGTGCCAACGGAACTTGGATTCGGACCCGTGGCACCCCCAGGTCAATTAATGCAGTGCTTGCATATTTATCAAAAGATGATAAAAAATATGGTTAGGTTAAAAATGTGACCCCTTATGCAGGAGCCGAGTGAGCGTAGTGAGCGGTGCCGCGGCAGCGGCCGGTGATTGCCAGAAACGACTAGATTATATAGAAAAAAAAATATTTTAGTAGGTTTAAAGAACTTCAGTACTTGCCAGCAAATTATTTGACCCAAATGGAAATTGATTGAAATTATTTTGTCACTGTTGTCCATCTGTCCTGTCACTATTCGATTGGTAGATTCATGGGAACTGGGAAATAGGACCTGTGATATGACTGATACATTGTTGCATGGATTTGAGAACATGGGGGTGCCACGGGTCCGAATTCCAGTTCCCGTGGCACCCCCAGGGGTATCCTCCAGTGGTGCCTTGGGTACGGAATGTTAAAATCAGGCAATGAATAATATTAAATATTGAAAACTACGGGCTTATCTCGAGATCAGATCATTATTATAGAGAGATATAAGCAGTTATAGGATTCTAGACATAGGCCAGAAAATCGGTCGGATAAAATAAACAATCCCTACACACTATTCCATACACAAGCTATCGGCCAGATTGCTAAATTATTATATTAAACTTGAATTCCAAACGTCTGTTGAAGCTTCATCCTAAGCTATGTTATCATGGTTTACTGCTATGCTAATAACATCTCATATTATGAGCAGGAATGCTACTTTGCGACCACCGGATTCATTACTGTATCTTACATACTCTCTCGCGTACTATCGTCTAGCTTGCCTTTGTCACTGCAGGTTGAAAGGAACTTCTCATTCTGATACGTCACCGATATTTTGCTATACCTAGAGGCTTTTTTAATCTTTAAGAAATAATTATGTGGTTGAAATAGACTCTACGGTACTGGCCATATTCTGAGTCTCTAAATCACATATCCTGGGGGCCAGGTCTGCTAACACAAATGTCGGAATTTCAGTCAGTTTTGGTAATATCCTAATTGAAAGGCGTCATTGTAATTTTTCGATGGCGTGCTTTTGACACTATATTGGTAATCACATAACCACAAGTCGTAATCTCCTATTATTTTGATATTTCTTTTGACCACTGACACGCCATTAGGAATTTAGGAGATTACGAACTTTTAGCACAATGGTAAAGAGGTTACCCAGGTATGGTTGTCATAGTTACCAATAATTGAAAATAGTAGACTTGTCCCATAAGAACTTCAGACTTCCCATCCACCACTTTTCCACTCGATATTTTGTCATCACATCTTCGTTTAAGAGCATTAGAATTTCATCCAAGAATAGAATGCTTCACATTGCTATTAGTTGGCGAGTCTCACCTGTCAGGTCGCATCGTCTGGATGTTGTCAGGAACCCGACGGGATCGGGTATCGGCCAAAAATGAACATTGCGATATTAAACTGATCATGTGAATCTGCGAGGCTATATTTGTTTGGGTTAAATGTTTCATAATTGTATGATGAAATGAATTTCATTTATTTGGTGGAATGCAATTAGGTTCACTAAATTTTGTTTACGTAGGAACTTTTAATCGTACTCTATTCGTCTTTAGGCTTCTGTAAATCTTAGGTTCAGACGTACCTATATTTTTCAAACTCTACAGGGACTGACCACTTTTTTTTTTTGATGGTTGGAAATCATCAAATAACTTCTCCCGCTTTGCGCGGGACGGGAGGGCGTGTCAGACTCTTACTGACTAAAACCCACCCGTGTTCCTTCAGTTGCCTTTGCCAGGGGCCACGGTATCCCTCTCGGACTTTCCCGCAACCCTAGCAGGCATCGACCCTAGCGGACCCCGTAATTGATGCTGACATATCTTTGAGGCGCGCAAGGAACACAACGCGCCGTCGACCCGGGCCTGGTCCTTATCAGACAGCGAGCTGCCCATTGCTCGCCGTCCGCAAGCCCGCGCCTACGGTGGCCGGGAAAAAAAAACTCTTCAAACTCTACAGAGACTGACCACCTAATAAGTTTGTTGTTGTTTTGTTCGTAATTATTTGTTCGCTGGATTGACATCAGGAGGTATGATAATCAACTGCCTTGTGATCCAAGTAAAACTGCTTTCATGGTAAATACACTTACCTCATAAATATTATTATGTATTTCCTACATAGATGTTGACAATTATATAATAATCCATAAGTAAATCCTTACATATGGATTATTATATAATTTTCAGTGAACCTTCTTTTCATTGTATTATAAAAGAAAAATGTTAGTGTCTACTACCAAAAAAGGAGAATTAAACGACAACAATACGATAGGTCAGCTCATAATGCTATAATTTATTGTGAGACCATCATTTATGCTAAATAACTCATATTAATAAATTGTCTACATATATTCGCATGGCGGCTAACAAAAGAACCATTATAATATAATGGTGTTATGTAAATCAAAGGTTTAAGATATAACGTAGGTAAATATGAGCCAAACATGACGGGTTCAATCGATTTGGTCATAGCCAAGTTTACCATCATCAACATGTAAAGTATTATATTATTATAAATAGTGTGAATGTGGGGAATATATGGGTCATTGCTTTTTTTTCTCAGTTAGTTTTAATCATGATCTGACAGTTTGAGTAATTTATTCATAAGTAAATGTGCTTTCTTTGGTATTGTTCGTCGAATCGTTGAGTTCCGAGTTCCGAGTTCTGAGTTGAGCCGCACGATTACTAACACATGCGTGCACTGACTGGACAGGTCCACTCATTCTGTGTGGATTTTCCTCAAAATACCATTTCAGACATCATCTACATGATCTGACCAAGATTATGTCTGGACTTTAAAAGAGACTGTGACCTCTGAATTTGTGTCAGCCTTTCTTCTCAGAGTAGTCAAATAGGAAACGCCGATCTCACCTAGTTTTTAAAATATGATTAACGTGTAAAAGTTTTTGTACAACCCTATCAGAAATAAAATCATTTATTATTTCAGCCAAAACACGTCCACTGCTTTAAATTGCTATAAAGGCCCCTGAGCAACGCCATTTCGACCGTTTCTGTGCTTCCCTGATTCCTAGATGGAAAGAGTATAACATTTTAGTGGTATTAGGCAGTTATCGTAAAATACCACAGGTCGTTTACTTAAAAACCGACAAAAAAAGTAGAACAGTGACAAAGTATATTAACAAGGAAGAGGGTTGGGCATTATAGATGTCAGTCAAAGATGGCGGTGACTACCACGGAGCAATTGCTCCGTGGTGACTACTTACTTACAATGCTACCAGGATCTTTTGGCGCTTGATTTACATTGACAAACGGGCTGTGGTAAACATTTTTGTGAAATTGTATTGAAAAAACAAGATGGCGACGTTAGTTCCATTTTTGGCCACGCGCCATGTACAGCTATACCATCAGGTGGACCACCAGCTAGTGTGCCGTCAGTGACATAAAAAACTTGATGCTCATTTATTTTCTTATTACAATCATCGCACCAACAACATCGATTTATTCGAATTGAACACCCGATAAAACTCACCATGAAAAATTCGATGAAATAGGTAAAAAAATGATTAATTACCTACGTATAATATATTTTTTCGTAGGATACTCAGTTAGGTGTAACAGCTTCTTGATCAGTTATAAGATCACGTCCTATAACAATGTACTGTGAATCATTGATAGGTATGTCGTTGGTACTTGTATTTTAATTTTCAATGACTACCTACCTATTTATAGTGGACTTTTTGTCATTACCCACATCTATACAATATCGATGAGATTTTTGAACTGTAACTACGATTGGTTTTATTTTTTCTACTTACCTAAGTGTATCTTGTTGAGTGCAAAAATAGTTTCTGCTTTGTTAGTAAGTTCGTCAGCAATAAACTTCTATTAAAATATTTTTTGTTCAACCTACTCTAACCTATTATATACGGCCTACCAAACAATACTCAAGTGACATAAATTAAATAATTTCCTTGTTATGAGGTAAACAACGTTAATAGAGGCTCTGAATTTAGACACGGCCTCATAAAAAAATGTTAATGTCGTGTCCGTTTATAGTGTAAACTATAGGCCTAGCATGTACTCAGTCCAAAATTACGACTATACCGTGGTATGCGGCAAAATAAATGCCTACAATGTTCCTAATTTGACAGCTAACTGACATTTACATTTGTAAGCAGCGCCATGAAGTATCAAGACCCATTGGTCACACTTCGCAGTGACAAAATGGGTTTTGTCGCATCTGTCATACAAAAAAAAACAAATGAAATGTGACATTTGTCTTGTTTTAGTGCGTGTCGTGCCTGCTGTTTTGTACTATTATGCATGTTATATGGGAATTTATGCCCTTCAGATACACGCAATTTATAGACCGAGTTATTGGTTTTAAGTCAAAGTGATCGATCATTGAATGTTGTCGATAATCGATCTCTATTTTTATAACTCCAGTCGATATAACACGCTCACATACTTCATGTCTTATCTTCTGTGTAATTATAGTCACGAGGGAAGTCGGGAACGGCGGTGTAGAAAATGTTTATTTGATATAGTGTACTTCGAACTGGAGAAATAGCTGTTTGACACTATCCTTGACTTGCTGTAGGCGTAAAAACTTATGTTTTAAGGGCAATAGAAGCCGGATATAACCAGTCCACTTTATCACAAACACACAGGCTAACGTTTTCCATATTCGGTAGTAATAATGTTTAATATCTGTCTACTGGCGCCGGCTGTTCGAGTCGCAGTCGGTGACAGCAAACGCTTAATATTTACGTTATTTTTGCATTCAGTGTCAGATATGAATAATTTACCCATTTCCTCTCTTCGCAGGTCTTCGGCACGCCCTCGAGCCGTCTGCGAGATGGCCGGCGTCACATGAGCATGGAAAATGAAACTTTTGTCTACAACACAAGCAATCTATGTACAGTTCTTCGAATTTCAATCAAGTGGAATTTTTCAATCTAATGCTAAATCGGTGCCGTGACTCAGTGCTATCATCCACTATAGACACTCGCTTTCAATAAGTGATATTTCGTTACGGTGATCGTATGTGAATCGATATAGTGCCGCCATGATGCTTCAAGGGCCTCTTCTGTTCTACATTTTCATAATGTGAGTATTGAACACCATCTGTTTTGAGTGCGATTATATCACTTACTTATAACGTATCTTCAGTAATAAATCCTTATTAAGCAATGTTTTATTGCCTTTTATTGACTTATCTTAACATTATAGGTTGGGCTATCAAAATGTTCTGGTACAGTATTTGAGTTTCCAATCAGTCTCAGACGGCTATAAAAGTCTCGAGAGATTTAATTATGATTTACAAATCGCTATAAAATCGACGTACTATTGTAAATAGTCGCGAAGCTGTCGACCAACGCCTTTGCTTATTGTCTTTTAAGATTTATTTTATGACTCGACTACTTATGATCGAATTTATGCGGCATCGCATGCTCGTAAATAATATTTATGTTAGTAATACGTTCTAGTGTAATTCTAACACAAATGTATCGGAGATATGATCTTGTTTAACTAGTTTAACACTCGTTTAAATAGAGATAGCTAAATATCAATTATTTTATGTAAATACAATTTCATGGCATGCCTTAGGCCTGTGTTCGTATTTAGAAATATTTTCCATTTTAATAAAACTGTTGAATGAAAGTCTAATCGAAGCTCGAGTAAACGAACGCCTCGGGAATTGAAGATTAATTTAAGATAATCTAATCAGGTATTAATAATTATATAATTACGTTCCGAATGACTTTAGAATAACAGGAAAGCTGAAGTCTGTCTATAGTTAATTAAGATTTCCAGGAAGAGCTTTATAGTTAGTCCTCCTAGGTATTGCTCATTGTTGTTGGTCTTGAAACCTAGTAATTCTAGTATCGGGTACCATTCAATATTTCTATGGAAGCTGTTCTCTTTAAAACCACTTTGTCGAATATAGATTTTTCCTAAGAATAAAAGCTACCATCTAATAAAATGCTCTGAAACATACATTCATAATTCAATCAAAATAAGTGCGCACTTTACATAAGTACCACCTACCTCTTCCTCCTTCCCTCCTTCCTCCTCTTGCTACCTCATTATACGTAACTAGTTTCTTTGAAATCAAATATTGTTATTACATCTGGAATATTGTACGCCCGGCTACAGATCAAGCTATACATTTCCTGTATAAGCTGATTTCGCTTTGTATAGGATTGCCTTACAATGAGAGATCAGTGTAAACTGGAAATGTATAGCTTGATGTGTAGCCGTGTGTACAACTAATAAAATAGTGTTTTAACAATTTAACAGATAATCAACGTAAATGTATCTTCCGTTTTAGTAAATAACCCGAAAATACCTTGCGAATTTCCTAGATACGTCAAAACATACTTTGGTCGGCCTTAGCTATTCCTAAAATGCATGCGACCTTAGTGCCTACCAAGTTTTAAGGCTCGGGCACTTAAAACCATTACTCAAATAGAACTGGTTTTAATTGCTCCATATACTTACACTCGCTTTAGAGGGTCCATTACTAGTACTTCCTCCTGGGAAGTACCACCTTGCCTACTAAATTAAACACAAAGAGCTTTTTCAATTTCCAGCAAGGCAAGATAGATCTGTGTGAGTAAAAGAAACGTCTCGTTCAAATTATGATATTTACCTTTATGAGAATTTGTCTCTTAGGTTGTCAAATTCAACGCATCGTCAGTCGTGAGCTACGATTGATACACTGCATTGACACTGCGTGACGATGTTGCACTGTAGCACATGTCCAATTGTCCATACTGTAGCGGTATCTACAGCGCCACATGCGAGCTGCGCATCATACTGACGTCACGCAAATCCTGCATCGCGCAAGCAGAGTTTACTGTGCGACTAGCATATATACAACTTCCCGACATCAATCATCGGGCAGTTGCCCACCAGACACGACACCCGTCTGGTCGGATTCTTTTCTATGGAGGTGTTAGTGAACTTCACACCCTGTTCCTCGTACCTCCATAATATTATTTCCATAGGCAGGTCAAACAGGTGAGCTGTTGGCTATTGCCAACTTTAAAAGAATCTCATTATAACATAACAAAATTGTCTCTCTACAGTCACATTAGTAGTTAAAACTCATGTGCTACAGTTCAGCGCCAGAAATAAAACCCACTTCAAATGCTGACTACAATGTATACAATTTGTTGCTTATACCTTCTGTAATGGGTAAAACGAAACCAGTATCAAGTGGCAATAATCTACGGTATTAATTTACCATACAATTATAGGTTTTATTCACACTACGATAAACGTTAGGGACTTGCTGCGCAGGAGTTTCTTAACCTTCATCCAGAAATATTCCCGCGCAATCTCTTATCTCTATTAAACGCGTTTTAATTCAGTACACAATTTCTAAGTGTTAATCTAAATTGCGTAATTGCGTGGTCGATATTTATGAATGGTGCGGTCGCGGGACGGTGGGCGATCCGGTCCCGTCTGGTGAATTCTGTGTCACCGGCAACCGGAGCAAGCAGCCTCTTTCCCAACTTACCAGAGAAATGCTCAGGGGGTGTCAAATGTACGTGTAATTTATTACTACTGCCTGACTGAGTGGGCTTAATCTAGAATGTTAATGTGGAAGACTTCGTTAGCTAACGATGACTGGTTCGGGTTTAATTTGATATTAAAGATGGCGTAAGGCTATTCTGTAGCACTAGTATGTACGGAAAATCTACTTCAGATTTTGTGTTTTTTTTTTTCAATATGAACCGTAGGTATTTAGTCGTAAGTACATTACAAAATAAGTACACTACGTACACTAATAGGAAAACATACAGATCATTAAGAAATTTTCACACCTACCCTAAATGTGTTGAACGAGACAAACTATCAACATCGTCCTTCCACCTATGTTCATGCAAAGATGCGCTCAATACGTATCTCCTAAAAGTATACTGACGAACATTCAACATTTAAATACAACAGACCCCTTTGAAATTTGGTTGGTACATATTGTCAGACACGTTCAAAGCATCAATGCATGATATATTGGGCTGGCAGGCTCCACTTACCACGAAAGAATTAAACTCAAACACAAATCAATTTATTTGCTAACCGTTAAGTACATAACAATGATTAAAATGTCAAAACATATGTCAATGTTGCCTAGCCTACTCACTTCAATACCCTTAATTGAAATCCCAGTTCTAATACTACAATGCTTGACAAATGTGGATCTATTATAAAAGTAGTATTACAGAAGGTAATTGATTACATTTCCTGTACGGCTAGTGGTATATGTTGAATTCATGTAGCTATCTGTACCACTGTTGAATTAAGTTACTTTATTGAGTACACTATTGTTGTGTTAAAGTGAATGATTTACTAAGAAGCTGTGGCGGATATGACGTTTCTATATTATCAGAAACGAACTTCAAAGACAATTCTTTGGAAGTTGTCTATCTAGAAGAGACACTGATGCCTATTACGTGGAATTTGTCAACTTACTGTTATATATGGGCGTGATATGATAATATGAGAGATATGCTAATTTAATTTAGCCCTTTGTAAAATCTAATGTTTAGAACGAAACTGACTGCATCTGTGAAAAAGACTACCGATCAACCATGCACGCAATCCTTCAACAAATCTACCTCCAAAATGATGGACAAAATTTATACTAATGATCAGTAATCACATGAACAGCAGTTAATTAAATAACTCAAGCCCCTTGATGAGTACTCACTCCAAAGAATAAATAACCAAGCCTTCTAACATCGTAAACGAAAACACTTCTAACACAGATGCTGCTAATTTTACAACGTTCAAAGAGCTCATATGATTTGAACTTGAACCAAATCTGAGATGAAAGTGCGCATATTTAGGCCACGCGCCTTTTAACATAATAACACAACTGTATACAATAGAGGAGTACGCAGTGGTATTAGTAGAAGATCCACATTTCGCCAGTTTTAAAAGCCCCATCAACAGGGCACAATTCCAGATTTCGAGCTCATCATCAGCATTATCTTCCTGCCCTTGTCCCATGTCACTCGTGGTCGGCGCAAAACGTTTTCTTCTTCGATTCCCCCCTGTCAACCGTCACGCTTAAACGCACTCTCGTCTCTTTTATATCATTCCTCACACAATTCATCCAAATTTTCTTTAACCTTCCTCTTCCGCGCCATCCATCAACATTTACTCTTATAGATCCTAACTAAATGTGAAACTAAGTTTGATTGTTACGCTTTCACGCCAAAACGGCTGGACGGAATTGGATAAAATTTGGTACACTGATAGACTATGATCTAGGTAAGTACATAGGCTACTTTTCATCCTAGATCGCAGACGAAGTCGCAGGCAGCAGCTAGTAACCTAATAACTCTGTGGCCACCCCAGCATTAAAACCTCACCCCACGTTCGGTAGTCGTGATTGCAGACCAACGAGGCAGTCTCATTTATAATCAATAATCGAGAAAGCTGGTCTTTATAGCAGTTTAGAGCCTGAGTTACGAAATACCACCTACAGTATATTTGTTGACATTACTTCTGGATGGTATAAACAGGATGAATGGCATTAGAGGCTTATTCACTTGGTTGAATTCAGTCGTCTGAATTTAGTCGTATTTTTAAGAAAAGCAGGGTATTTAGAAAGCTTCTGTACATACTACACCGTACTGAATTAGTTACTGAATCAGTCTGCAGATTAAAATGTGACTGAGACGATCTAAACGCGACCTTTGTTCTTTCTAATAAGGTTACTTTTAGGGGGCTACCAGACCATGCCTAACTTGCTGGAGTGTTCTAAGTGCCCGTACACTTGCACCTCGGATGACCCAAACAATGCCACCGATGCCGCAATCAGCGTGACCATCTACTGGTCTCAAACAACATGAAAACAAAAAGAAGACTACCATCGACACGAAAAAAAGAAGGAGGCTAACTTGCTGAATGCAATTTCACTTGTCTGAATTCAGTAACTGAACCATTTAGTGGACTAGTGCAAGCCAAGTTGAATAAGCCCTTTATTCGTAACATCTAGTTTGGTCAGATACTTGTAATGTTTCCGGATATTTACTTTAATATTCATTGATATAATATTAATGTTGACAGGAACATTGTGCGGTGTTATTGTTGCGTTTATTGCATAGATCTGATGTTGATGAAAGCAGAATTGATGGTAATTAGTTTGTTTGAAACAACCGATTGTGACTTTAGACTGGATATCAGAGCAAGCGTGTTCATTCACAATATATATGGTTGCTATTTATTGATATTTAGCAATGATTCAATTATTTATTCATTCATTCATGATAACAATTGCAGCTCAAAAATAGAACAGGGTTATCCTTTTGAATTAAGTGCTATTCAATTCTGAAAAAGTCTGTAAATGTTTGTGGTTGTTCGAGTGGCTTTAAACAGAACTTTTACCGTAGTTTTTAATTTTGAACTATCTTAAATTTTATAAAATACGGGCACTTCTATAGTCAAAATCAAAATTCATTAAAACAATTTAGGCTGGAAATCAGCACTTTTCGCACCTCAAAATTACATAAGTAAGACAGTTGCCCGAAACCCCTAGTGCATAAGCTGTGAAGACGAAGTGGCGCAATAAACTCCCAGTTTAACAGATACTAATTTTAATGGAAATCCTTTCATAAATTCTGATACAGTTAAAACTGTAACAAGAGCTTGGACTATAAAATGATATGATAATTTTGTATTGTGTAACACCGGTACTGTTATACATATTCTAAATCCCGTAAGACACTGGCCAGCAGCCTGCGCTGCCTTATGTATTCGTACAGTCGTAGACAAAACACGGTAATTATACACTAGACTAAACTCACTAAGGGGCTGACAACAGCTAATGCGCGGTCACTGTCAGACTGCGTAGAAAAGAAAGAGAAGCGCGATGACACAAAGCTACATAGTAATTTATTGAAAAATATGAAGCAATTCTTTAAAACACACAAAATCTATAGATTGGAAAAAAAGAACAATCTGAAAAAAAAAACAGAATGATTGCATGTATGATGCAATTAGTATGGTTTTTAACCGTTAAAAGAATTTTTTGTTACTTGTATTATGTTTTCAACACACTATCTAACTAGCATATATCCTGAAGAATATCATATATTTTTCTCATTTTATTTACTGTAGTCGATCATATACTTTTAATAAAGCCCACCTTTTTCATGCATGCTGTCAATTATAAAAAACAAAAACAGTAACAATGGAAACATTTTCATAAAAAAAACAAATTATTCAAAAACAGTATGGCGGATTTTTAGCAGGTAGTAGTGATTCTTGATAATTAAGTATTGAAACTAAAAAGTTTCAAATATAAAAATAAATATTTCCCTTTTAATTCACAAGATCGTGATTGGAATCGCAATTCGATGTTATATATCTACGTGCGTAAGATGAAAATAAACAGCATCGAATATTATTATTTAGGTACCTACTCGTTGTTTGTAACGCCAGTTACATTATTATTTCTATATAGCTCGGCTGTAGGTAAACAATAGTAGACTATACAACAAGTGACAAAAAAGGGAATTTAATTCGAGGGACCAAGCTGGATCCCGAGAGCAGCGAACGATTCTAGACTAGAGTCCTGAGCGAAGCGAGGGATACAAGGACCTACATGTTGTTTTTTCACGAGTTGTATACTCTACTTTTTATCATTGGCTGCGGAAAAATAAATAGTAGTACCTGTAGTATTTATAACTATCACATTTTAATATAAAGCGGTAATAATACAACTAAGGATTAATAAACATATTTTTATTTTATTGTATAGCTCTATGGACTAGCTCCATTTAGCCAGCCAGTAAGTACTATCAGCACGTTTTATTTATTTTTTGTACATATTCCAAATTGATGCCTATTCCAAATTCAAAATGTTTTTATTCACTCGTTGACTAAAAGAGAGTTTTATTCACTGTTATTAATGAATCAAATGCCCTTTTCGAGTGGCAATGGTAAAATATATTTATTTTATATTCTACTGTCTCTTAAGATACAGGTATACCCTAGTTTAAGAGACAGGGTAACGTAAATTGTCAACAGATGTACCATGTACTAACATCAACATGTTCTACCATATATTGTAGTAGCATACTTTGTATACCTTGCTAGTATAAGTTATGTTCTCACCATCTGTACCTTCTTGATCAATAAACTATTATTATTATTATTCTAGTTTCCTAATTCTCTTCATAAAGGAGTAAAGATTATTCATTACACAATAATATTCAAGAATATCAGTCTAATTCGAAAGCAGGAATCTAAACAAGACTGGCCACTTGGAAAGATTTATTACTTCGGAATAGAGCCGACTCCTTGTACTGAGTTGCGTCGATTTAAATCTAGAATGTTATCGAAAATCTTTTAACGTGTTTATGTCTTCCTAGTGACAATTAGAAATAACAGTGATGTACTGCCGTGTTTACAATGTTTAAGTGTAATTTGATATCAGTTCTTGTTAATAAGGGTGGGTTCACGTACTTGTGCTAATTACTTAATTCATTTCGGTTAGTTTTTTTTTGCGGTGATTTCTGACAATCACACAAGCAACAAGCGATGCTTAAGCTTAATAAACTTTTAAAATACGTAGCTTCAATCAAAATTTTTATTTTTATGAAAGTATTATGTAACACACTGAAAGAACACAAACAAAAAAAAACATCAGTAACATAAAAAAAATAACATCCTTGGCTAAATAGTAGATAGCTAAGTGTTTATTAGGTGTTCATTATTTCACTCACATAATTATTATACATTTTTAACATTCATATAGACATGCCGCATTCATTACCCACACTCAAACCATGAATACACCAACAGACGTTAATGATTGTTAAATTACTTTTAAAAACAAAATTATTCATTATCTATGATAAATCGGTGACCATTACCGTATGTGAGTCCTGTCAAATGGCAGGCTGGACATGCCCCGACTGAATAGGTGATAAAATTATTAATTATAATTATTAAAGGGTAAGTGTGAGACTTGATTAATGACTGTACGATAAAGCAAGTTAACTTGTTGGCTGCGCACGAGTTGAACGGTGAGTCCGCGAGCAGAGCAAGCAACTATTTACAGAAAATTATTTTTAGTTCCAATTAAAATTCAAGATGACAGCGTAAACTGTTTTCTATATCGAGTAACGTGAAAAATAGAATATTCAAAAAAGCTTATTTCAAAATGGCGGCATTATCAAATAAAATAATTGTAATAAAAACTTTATTAGTGACGTTATTGTAAGGCTAATAATAATAATTTATTGATTATGCTTATTAAAATTACATTTATATTATTTAGAAGGTATTTCGCCCACACAATACATAATATTAAGTTAGTTTTTATTACTTGGTTTAAATTAAGAATGGTACGTTGTAAACTGGTTATCTTTGCTATAAACTTGCCCAAAGTTGTCGGAGGAGATAATGGCGTTAATTAAGTAAACTCCAGGGCTGTTTAATACTTACTACAAAGGTTTTTGTGTAAGAGGAACTTAAGCTAACTTTCTATGTTGCCCATCGACAATTGTATTGAATTCGTAAGTATTGTAGGTAGGTATTAGTTCGAAAGCGTGCATCAGCAATGCGTGGTCATATTTAAAAGAGACACACCACCAGTTACAGACCATCAGACTGAACAACTCAATCAAAATCAAAATCAAAAGGCATTTATTCAAACTAGGCTAAGAATCAGCACTTTTTGAACGTCAAAATCACATAAGACAGTCCCCCCAAAACGCCCACCTTTCACCACTTCCTAGTGCTTTAGCTGGGAAGAAGAAGTGGCGGAACAAACTCCCCAGCAGCACTGCTGTCTGTTCAGTTAGAAGAACTGGATTCTATATAGTAATAAGTAATTAACATTACGAAACACAAAAATATTAAAATTATTTGCCATATGACAGCTAGCACACGCACAACTACAAAACTTCAATACCTACTGGACCCAAATGTATGAGACAGCTGATTCATTTTACACGACTACGATGTTTTAAACGACATTTATAAATAAACTCAAGCAAATATTAATTAAAAAAGCTTACTACACGATAAACGAATACATACATGACAAAAAAATCTATTGAACACAGACACCACACACAGTTAGTAGTATAGACATAGACATTCATACATACATAGATAAATATTATAATAAGATAGATATTTATGTTTAATTGACCTTACCAAATAATTAAATGTACCTAAAACTATAACAGACTGATCTCAATAAAATAAAATGTTACATTTACTTATTTAATGTTGATAACATAAATTAGTTTAAAAATTGCTATTAATTTATGCTTTATTAATTTATGCTATTATTTATGCTGTTAATTTATGTTTTGAATTTAATTTTTATTTTAAAAAATTACCTATACTTTTTGCTGTGCCCTACAGGGTCCATAACTGTACCTTAGCTTTAAGCCATTGTAACATCTCTTAAACATTATGGAATGCAAATAAATATGAATATGAATATGATGTTGGTCCCACGGAGAAAGTGGTTTAGGTTGATGGTCTGCACTACACCCTTCTGATATACCCACACATTCTGATACACGCTGTATAACGAAGCATAAAACTATTCAGTCCAAAAGGAAAGTAATTAGCTGACAGAACTTTGCCCTGTTTATTTTTGAGGTACCTGCCATAGTTCAGCATCTCCAAAAACGGAACCTGGATATTTGGAAATAGGTAGTTACGTTTTACTACGTTATAAACAGTGATCGGATCGGAGCGCTAATATACCTAAACTTCACTTTTATTCCCACGAATGAATAATACGGACATGCCTTTCAGAATCGCGGATCCCGGAATCGTTTGAAATTGGTGCCGATTCTGTTGTACACCGAACTAAACTAACTAAACTATCACTAAAATTCCTTACTTTTGGCTATGAGAATCTTAACGCTATTCTGCAAAATAAAATCTCTAAATTTAAAAATAATTTTGACACAATGACATCTAAAATCAAATTTGGCAATTGCGACTCCACGTGATACTGGTTTGCCGTACCACGTGATTTCGTTTTAGAGCCGGAGGCGCGCATTATTTTGCAGCCTCGACATGTTTTGTATGGAATTTATCACTTTTTGTATGGAAAATATGAAAAAAAATTTTTTTTTTTACCAACACGTTGGATTTTAGATGTTTCGGGGTTTTATAAAGGGGGTCGAAATTTTCATTATTTTTGCGATAGGACACACCGTTTTCGAGATATAAGCAAAAGAAAAGAAAAAAGATACAGTACTGTTTTTGCATCTGAAGTCGAGGTGTTGGTGTGAATTTTTAGTTCATGACAACAAATTTTATTCCACACCTTTTTAATCGCGATTAAAAACAGGCAGATTTAGTTACGACAATCAAAGTTTTTTGTGAAAAACGTAAAATTCAGAATAGCAAAATTGCCATTTTCACTAAATTATAATCTCAGTGCCATCTTAGTGCTGTCAAACTAAAATTTGGTTAAGTTGTGTCACTTTAGTCAATTTCAGAATGGGAAATCGTCGTTTGACAGGAATAAACTAAATTTTGGTGATTTTTAGTCTAGTTTAGAGAATTTTGTGACAAGAGAATCGGCACCATTACTGAGCTTACTAAAAATGTTACCTGCATACAAATTATAGTTAGAACTCGTTGTGAAAAAAATATTTAAATATTTTTAAAATATTAATATTTTATAGTCTTCTGTTCGTATAAAATACAATAAATTAGTATTCGATCACTAATCGTAATCTGTTAGATAGATAAATAAATTTTCACTACTTGACCACATTGGGCACATGAAGTTTTATTGATATCCCGTTTCTATTGAATAAAATAAAGATACTAAATCAAAATAACCACTGTAGGAAGAGTAGGGAAGTACATAAAATGAAACGTACATTCAGGCGCCCGCGCCTCCCACACCCCGCGTGCGTCGCACGGTCGCCCGCAGCCTCTCTGCGCCCTTTAGTCCGGCCTGCATCTCGCCTACAAACGCCACCATTATTTTGTACGGTTTCTATTTGTCACTTTAAAATTAACGTCTTGAGTATTTTCTGTGTTTTTTTTTAATATTCCGTGAAATAATATAGTGTTCCTTAATTTCACCTTGTGAAAACCTTTATTTCATTTAATACCATCCCTACACCACTGCTATAATTTCATTAAGTTTGTTATAGTTGTTTTTACAAAATTGTTCAATCCCGTGAACCCGAGATTACTTATTTATTCAGAAAGGAATGTCTCTATTATTCTTTCGTGAGAAGAAGTTTAGGTGTATAAGCGCCCGATCATCCTATCACTGGTTATAAGTATACCTAAGTTCACATCATACCTGATTTTCATATCTTTCTCTTTAAACTCCCTGCATTACCATTGCAATTTCTTATTAAACTCAGTACATAGTAAAGTAGTAAGATTGGTCTTTACGAGGCGTTATTAAAGACATCAAGTCGTAATAAAATACCGTGGATTAATATAATCCTATCTTTACAAAACTATAAAATGAAAATAGAATTGCTCGTTTCAATAGAATTGTAAAATTAAAGGAGCTTTCTTGACTTGTTAAACATGATTGCTTAACTATGGTATCCGGTTCATATTCATCCTCAGAAAATATGACCATGTGTCGAGCTATAGGTCTGAGCTCAAATGGATGTCTATTCGCCAAAGAAGAAGTTTGCGTGCTTTGACCACGCTTTTCTCCCTTCTCAACTCTCCCACTCCTCCTTCTTATCTCGTGTCTCACTTCCAATACCTATGTTCTTCTCACGCTAAGAATCTGCGTTCTTCTAACAATCTTCTTCTACTCTGTCCTTCTCATACTTCTGACTTTGTTCATTCTTCCTTTCATATTCAGTCCATTCTTCTTTGGAATGCGCTTCCTCTTGATATCAGGACGGCTACCAGTCGGTATGCATTTAAGCGGAAATTGCAGAGTTATTTTCGTAACAAATAGAGTAGAGTCATCTCAACATCTCTCTTCCTTGAATTTGTATATATATATATTTATGTAAGTATATAGTAAATAGTATGCATGTGTATAGGACTTATTTATGTATTTGTGTACGTTGTTTTGATACTTTATTTTTTTATCATTGTTATACATCGCTAAAAATCAATCCTTTCCTTTCCTTTCAATTAAAGCACCTGCCATCTAATCTCTTCACCACCCTTGGTTGACTGGTAGAGAATGCCTAAGGCATTAAGTCCGCCTTTGTACCTTTTGTGCGAAAAATAATAAATAAATAAATGTCTGATGCACAATACAATCTATGTTATTATTATTAGAAGGTAATTGGTGAAATAGTAGCTAGCTACTAGATAGTAGTTATAGATGTATAACTCGACGTCGTTTGTTCGGCAACGCTTATCAGAACAGCTGTTTCTTGCAAGAGAATATGTACTATATATATAGTATATATTCTCTTGCGTTCGGCAAATCGACGTCGAGTTATACATCTATAACTAGGGCGACGCGGACGGCCCCTAGCTTCACACGGGTTTTACGACTTGACAAAACATCGAGATTTCTTTATTATAATTATTTAAGTTGAATATTTATGATTGTATGCTCGTACTTACGTTTAAACCTTCCGGAATAAATTTTCTAAATGATGGTGAAAACCTCATTAAAAATTCATTGCAGAGTTAAGAAAAATAACGCGGTCACACAGACAGATACGAAAAGCGACTTGTTTTATACAATGTAACGATTATGATTATCAATATTAGACCCTGACTTTATTGACTTGTCGATGTGTCTGCCAAGGGGTCAGGATTACCTGATGCCACGGCAAAAATGTGTTTCGAGCCGTAAAATGACAAAGAGATGGCAAAAAGATGTAGATTTACTCTGAAAATGAACACTGGAATGTCCAGACTGACGAGAATATGCTCAATACAGTATGCGCTATGATGTAAACATATCAATGTTTCCTAGTTTAACATAATATTTATGTAGCTTTACGTCTTTAGAATACATAAGTCATTGAAGTCACTTTAATACAATAGGGTGCTAGGTTTGGACAATGTTGTAATGTTCGTAAATGCTGTGTTTAAGTACATTTGCTTACTGTTATAATAATTACAGCATAAATTTTCATTCCGACTGGACTCTCGATGGCAAAGGTGAAGTGCGCTATGAACGGTATTTATATCAGTAACAGAATATTTAATAGGTCATGGATAAACCAGATAATTCCATAGTCGGTATAGATAGATTATTTTCATAGTTGGAACGATGAATAGACGAAAGATGTTCCTATTATGGTGATCCAACTGATTGCAATGAATAGTGAAATAAAACATCTACAGGGTCAAATTGAATTAGCTAGCGAAACTCCGCAGACGTGATGGCTATCGATATCTAAACATGATCAAACAAAAAAAAATTGTTAAGTTTTGTTTTTGGGGTCATCAACCTCAGGTGGTAGTCACTTGAAATATCAGCATACATTATCAGTTTTCTTTGTGTAAAATTAACAGACGTGATGGGTATAGCTAGCTAAACACGATATAAAATATAATATAAAATAGCTTTATTGTTCTTGCACACTTTCCTTATTATCTAACACTAAGTACTTTTGCCATAATTGACATTATAAACAAAAAAAAAATGTTTAACAGGTTTTTTTTTTTTCTATACATTTTATAATATTTTATATCTATGGTGTACAAGGACCACTATCTATAGCGGTAAAAGCCTCCTCCAGCCGTTTCCAAACTGTTCTGTCTCTGGCGATTCTGCTCCATGTTCTGCCTGCTATCTTTGCAATATCATCGCTCCATCTTTTGTGTGGTCTACCTGGTTTGCGTTTTATATTTATTGGATACCAGTTCGTGGTGATTTTTGTCCATCTGTCGTCTGGTACTCGTTGGACGTGTCCAGCCCACTTCCATTTCAAACACGATAAAACAAAAAAATACTGATTTTCTCAACTCACACTTCAAACAAAACTACCAGGGGCCGTACTATGAGCTGTTAACGCCATCATGATTCCGTTGAGAAAAAGAGATAGTGCTATCGGTCATGTATAGCTCCGTCTCTCTTCCACGCTGGAACAATGATGGAATTAACACGTCATAGTACGGCCCCAGGGGTTGTTGACACCAAAACAAAGACAAGCATTTTTTTGAATTTTTTGTTTTGTCGTAGTTATCGATACCCATGACGTCGGCGGAGTTTTGCTAGCAAATTTAAGTTGAGCCTGTAGATTTTTATTTCACTATTCATTGCAAGTAAACAGTTTCAATGCTGGGTGGAGAAAATCGTATCTTGAAAAACTCGAAACTGAGATTTCAGAAGGCTTTTTTTTTCAGATGTGAGCCAAGTGATTAGATTAGTTTCAGTTATTTTAAAGGTAAACCGCTCTCCATACAAACCGAGTATGTCAGTTAGCGTCACCGTTTATTCATGTAAACTGACGGCCCATGAAAATTCTAACAATACCTGTGACAGCCAACTGCGCTCAAATGCGCCAAATTCGAGCACGAATATTATAGGTACACGGCGGAGATTCCGTGCTCTGTGAGGTAAACCGATCACATCAGCGCACAAGTTTTGATCATGGCCCTAGTTTTCAGGATAATGGGGTCGTACAATCTTAAGATTTATAACACAGCGGCATTTTGTTGTTACAATAAAAAAAACTTGTTTCGCAAGTTTCATATTAATTTGAAGAGAATAAATCACTAATTAATAAGATGTTTACGGCACTAAATTCTGGTGATTTATTACAGGTATAAACGTTTTATTGACGTTACAGATCGGTAATTAAATGATTAAATAATTTAGCAGAGAGTGCAAAGGCTTCCGCAGACAGGTGCGACGTGACTCCGTTTTAGAACAATTTCAAATTAAAGTTTTCGTAGAAATTGTTAGAAACTAATTTTAGTGCTAGTGGTCGGAAATGTTATCAGTTTACTTTGTTATGACCGTGTTAAACATATATTTTCTTTTGTTTCTTTTATACAGCATGTGTTTTTTTTTTAAGATGGATTTGCTCTTGTCTCTAGTCTAGGTCAGTGGTTACAGAGACAGAGTCGACGGTGGAGTGAGCTTACCCAGAAGAAGCCTGTTCACTCTCACTTTGAAGAGATTAGGGTTATATGCGTTCGGAAACACAGACGCAGGTAGAGAGTTCCTGCATGCATGTTTTTCAAATAAACTAAAAAAGTATTCTACGTTTACGACCAAATCACCCACATTTGTTTGTTTAAGTCCCATATAATAGTGGACGAGCCCATTGCCATCAACCAAGCACAAATTTTTAGACTCCAGGCTGCTACTGCGAAATTCCTGATAGAAAAACCTATTAACACTATTCCCGGTCGGGTATGAGGTCCTCCTCATGCTCAGCGGTCTTAAGGCTTGCGAACAATAGAGCAACGAATGATAACTGATAGGTATTTATTTCTGTAAACAAGTCCATTAAGGGCTGATTTTTCAATAGTCGGATAACTTTTATCTGAGGAATAAATATGGCGGTTTGACAGCTTTTGTATAGACAATAATTATGCCAAAACGCCATATTTATTTTTTAGGTAAAAGTTATTTGACTATTGAAAAATCAGCCCTAAGTAATTTAAATTTCTTCTTTATCCTTTTAACTAACATTCTGACGAAGACCTTTCCCTCGTTGCTTCTGGTAGGTACTAAAGTTCCTATCAAAAAAACCCTCTCAACGTGGTTACAGAGGTTACAGAAAATGGATTATGATACCACGGAGCAACGACTCATTTTTCCTTCATAATATTAAATTATTTCAGGTTCTTGACTGTTGCAACCCCCCCCCCCCCCCCCCCCATTTAGACATTTATTTATTTGAAATAATATAAAACGATCAATAGAACTTATATAGGACAAAAATATTATTAAAATCTCGATTATGATTGTAAATGTTACGTTGGTCAATCCCTACATCAGTGGGATGACACTGACAGCTCACTCCACGCGAGTCTTCACGAGTGACATTTTTTCAGAATCGACCGGCTGGTGATCTGTCACACAACGTTTGACGTATCCTAGTAAGGACGCCAGTCAAAAAAAAAAAAAATATCATCATCTCACAAAGGATCATATTTTATGTATTTTTGTCAAAACGATTTGATAAATGATTTTATTTCTGTAAGTAGGTTTTTACAAACACTTTTACACGTCAATCATATATTTTTTTTAAACTAGATGTGGTTGGCATTTCCTATCTGACTACTCTGAGAAGAAAGGCCGAAACAAACTCAGAGGTCACAGTCTCTTTTAAAGTCCAGACAGAATCTTGGTCAGATCATGTGAAGGCTATGTAGATCGGTGTCTGAAATGGTCTTTTGAGGAAAGAACCACACAAATTGAGTGGACCTGTCCAGTCAGTGCACGCAATTGTCAGCAACCGTGCAGCTCAACTCAGAACTTAAGGAGCTCAACGATTCGACGAACAATACCAAAGAAAGGACATTTGAGTAGGCCGCACAAGTTACTCAAACGTCATTGAGGACCTCATCCGGTCATTGAGGACCATGCAGATTGGTGTCTGAAATGGACTTTTGAGAAAAGAACCACACAGATTGAGTGGACCTGTCCAGACAGTGCACGCATTTGTCAGTAACCGTGCAGCTCGACTCAGAACTTAAGGAGCTCAACGATTCCACGAACAGTACCAAAGAAAGGACATTTGGGTAGGCCACATAAACTACTTAAACTGCCAGAACATGACTAAAACTGGAACAATGACCCACATAGTCCTCCCATTCACAACAATTAAAATAATATAATACAGTAAATATTCATGTAATTGTATATGTAAAAAGTTATAGATACTTATAGCAAAGATTAAAAGTACAATAGTTAGCAAAAAACAATAAAATAAATCAACATTCCCTGTGTAAATTTATTGGAACAGCTCACTCCCAAGCGTTTTTGTCCTCAATAAAGTATTTGACAGTATAATAGGCTTTCTGGCATAGTTTCCTTTTTATAAAAGATTTGAATTTATTAAGGCTTAGTTCTTGAATGTGGCTAGGAAGTTTATTATAAAAATGTATACATTGACATCTAAACGAGCCACCTATTTTCTTGAGCCTGGTTGTAGGAACAACAAATTTGTGTTTGTTCCTAGTATTTATACTATGGATATCACTGTATTTTTTAAACAGATTAATATTTTTATATGCATACAAAAGATTCTCATAAATATACTGAGAAGGCACAGTCATTATGTTAATCTCTTTAAATTTTTCTCTGAGGGAGTGTCTGGGACTTAATTTATAAATTGAACGAATTGCCCTTTTTTGTAAAACTAAAATCGTCTGAATATCGGCGGCATTTCCCACAGCAGAATACCGTACGACATTACACTATGAAAATAACTAAAGTATACTAAACGGGCTGTCTCTAAATCAGTTAAACCACGAATTTTTCTAACAGCGTTTGCTGCAGAGCTAAGCTTTTTTGACATTTTATCTATATGGGGGCCCCATTGCAGCTTGGCGTCTAAAGTTATGCCTAAGAATACTGTGGTATTTTCGGGTTTCAACTCTTCCCCCTTTATGAGAACACTTGTTTCTACCTGTCTAACATGTGGTAACGTAAACTTAATACATTTAGTTTTTTTCTCATTAAAAAGAAGGTTATTAACGTTAAACCAGTTAAACTACTTTTGCGAGGGCGCTATTTACATTGTCAGTAACCAGCTGCTGACGTTTGAGTTTAAATAAAAGTGAAGTGTCGTCTGCAAACAACACTATATCATGTTTATCCTTTATGAGGTAAGGCAAGTCATTTTTATAAATAAGAAATAAAAATGGACCAGGAATTGAGCCTTGAGGGACCCCCATTCTTACTACCTACCCGGGTGATCTTTTTCCGTTATCATCAATTCTCCGAATCCTATCACTTAAGTAAGAAGATCCAGAGAGGTGCTACGGATTCCGTAGTAGTGCAGTTTCCTGATTAATATTTCATGAAGAACACAATCGAATGCCTTGGACAAATCGCAAAAGATACCCAACGCATCGCATTTGTCCTCCCATGCATTATACACATGCCCTAAAAGTTCAACTCCGGCATCGGTAGTTGAACGACCCTTTGTAAAACCGAACTGTTTGTTATGTAGTAATTTATGTACGTTAAAAAATCTTTGCATTTGATTTAGAATAAGCTTTTCAAAAATTTTACTAAAGGTTTGTAGCACTGATATAGGTCTATAATTAGTAGGGTCTGATGTACTACCCGATTTAAACAACGGTATTATTTTACTGTTTTTCATAAGATCAGGAAACTCACCACGGTCAATACAATTATTAAAAATAACAGCTAAACTTGGTGCTACAATGTTTATAATCGACTTAATAACGTCCACAGAATTACCCCATAGATCTGCGGTCTTTTTAACATTTAACGTGTGAAAGGTTTTAATTATATCTTTACACGTGACATATTGGAAATAAAATTCAGAATCACAAACTGGAACGTTTTCTTTAAGTAAAGACTCTGAAGCAGTGGGTGAAGAGTTAAGAGATTTAGTAGTCGATACGGGAATCTCTGCAAAGAAATTTTCAAAGGCCGCGGCGACTTGTGAATCTGATTTAATTATATTGTCATCAATAGCTAGGCTGTAGTCACTACATTTAACTACACTTCATTTAATTCTTGTCTCTATGATTGTAACTATGTGAACCTTTGTGAAGAGAGAAAAAATAAATATTATGATTATGATTATCTAGCCTATCTCTCAGAGAAATATCCAAATCTAATTTGAAGAAAAATCTGCTCTTTTCCTCACAAATTCGCAGACACAAGCGTTTCGCCTACTATAAACAAGTATCCTTCTAATATTTGTTGTTTGTTTCGGCCTTTCTTCTCAGAGTTATCAATAGTAACCGGTGAAGGTACTAACACTACTTACATATTCTCCTCGTGAATTCACGAACCTAGTTTCCTACCCTCCAAAATTTCATAGTGACACGAGAAAAGAAAGCTACGCGTAACTACCTACTTCGAATCAATCTGCATAGCCATTTCTCAAATACCGTGGGGTCGGCATCCAGTTTATCCAGATGCAGCTGATTACCAGTATTTTACGAAGAGCGATTGCCTGTCTAACCTACACAACCCAGTTACTGGGTAATACAATATCCCTTGGTAAGACTGGTTGTCAGACTTTTGACTACCTGTGACGACTGTCAAAGATCTATGAATGACAGCCGGGACCAACGGCTTCGCGTGCTTTCCGAGGCACGGAGGGTTCTCGATATGTTATGGGTGGTCACCCATCCACGAACCGACCTCGGCAAGCGTTGCTCATCCTTCAATCGACCCGTGCCGCTGTCACTCGTATTATTTAGCCACTATCAATAAAAGTATCTTTCCAATAGTATCAGCTCGTGCCTCATTCATAACAGTCGTAATATTATGCGGTTACGATACGATGCGATAACCTTTAGACTCGAAATGAGACTACTCGAACCGATTCGTTACGGTAACATTCTGCTCGTATTATTTTATAAAGCCTGCTCCCGCAGTCTTAGGGGCTGTTTGCATGGGCACGGTACGATTATTTTTGTGAAAAGGGTGTTTTTGATTTGTGTGGTGGTTTTTGAAGACGAACCCCAATTTCGTTTGTAAGAACGGCCACACAAATGCTTGGGGTGTCACAAAAATTCAATATTACATGCTTTATTTACAAATCAAATAAATATTTTTGGATATGAAGAAAACTCGTTACATATTCTAAATAAAATTCTATTAATTTGCTTCTCTCGAAAGATCTTGACTCAGCTCGGCCCAAGGATTCTAGAGTCCAGAAATTAGAACTTAACGAACATAAATTTACTGTTACATTTGAACTTTCGAAGTAATAAAAAAGTCATGATTTCCAGGCCTTAGTTTCAGATTTACACAAACCACCATTTCAAACAATTCCCATAAGATTTCCAAGACAATTAAACAAATTCAAACACACCTTTTCTTACGTAACACAAAAATCATTGCCTGAAACATGATTCTAATATTATCATACACATGCTAATTCTGCAGTCAATGATTTGCGCAGACACGTCTGAAGAATCCTTAGCCCGTGGCCACGAGTTCCAAGCTCAAGCGACATGCGTCCTGCAACAGCGACTACCGAGAAAACAAATGAATGTATTACGTAGTTGTTTAGAGCATGTCTCGAGTTACCGCGACGCGACTTGCGGAGCGACGACGAATGGAAACAGGTGACGCGCGCGTGTCGCTTAACGCAAGTCGCGTCGCATGTCGCATCGCTCGAGCCCGTAAACGGGCCCTAAACATGGCATAATTCTTTGGTATGACATTAAAATCTCGCCAGGTACAAATAAATTCAGCTGTAACAATAAAAGTTGTCGATACTATATGCAAGGTGTGTTTTGCGAATATTTTGAATATCACAATGGGTGGTCTATTTCGTCATAGATAACTATTGAACTAAACGGCCTGCCTTTAAGATAAGATATATATAGCTGTATTTAAAATAGTGGCGATGGAAATAGATCTCGGTAATGTTTCTGTTTAAGTTTAAATGTTATTGTTTACTTTGGTAACGGGAGTCTTCTAAGTACCTATAGGTAAACTTCAGAAATGCTAAGCATAGCCAAATATTGTGCTGTAGTATGTTCTAATAAGTATAACCAACTTAGATCGTGTTGGGCTGGGTAAAAGCAATTATCATTTTTATTACTTAACCTAATCGCTTCTCTCATTTTGGTTGCTAATCCTAACGAGCTGACATTTTCGTAAAGGAAATGATTGCTAAAAATGACGTAATAACAGATAGTCAAAATGTAGCAAAACACTATCTTCATGCATTAGCAAAAATAGGTTTCGCTAATGGATTTTTGTCGATAAAACCTTATCAGTGGCGCCATACATAAGGCGTTACCTTGTCACCGCATCGTAGGTACTTCCCGCGCCTCATCGCCCGAGGCGCTCAACGTAAATAACACCTTCCATCATTCCTATGATCATGATACGTCTTGTGAGGCCAAGTGTAACTCAATAACTAAAATTTGCATGGCAATAAGGAACTACGGGGTGAATCTGATCTGTATTATATTGTATCAAATGTTGGTGCTTGAAATAAATTAGTAGACGGGCCCGATGAGGCGTGCGAATATGGTTCTCCCGATTGGTTTTATTGCGTACGCGCTGTTGGTTGCTACGGCGAGCAAATTAGATTTAACTAATGTGATGGAGATCAAACGAGACAGGACGCTGTATTTCTCTTGTTTGTGGAACTATATTGCTCTTTTGTTGATTAGATGCGTCTTATTATTGTTTGTTTTGCGTATAGCTCACTTAATGTAAATAGGTCCTATCTGAATAGCAACACTGCATCATTCAATTATAGCCCGTTTCGGCAGCTTGTGCTAGGATGAGGTTAACTTTTGGATCTTAGGCTTACTCATGTTATTTTAACATATAGGTATACGAATTTTCAAAATTCATACCAATTTTATAAACACTGAATTAACTTCTTATGCTAAATTAACTAACAAACTATTAAAATTCTAACCCAACTAAAATATTATTTTGATTCTTGACAGTCAAAAAGTCTTAAGTTTTTTAACTGTCAATAATCAAAATAACTTTGTATTTCTTTTTAATCGTCTTCTTCCTCTTGTATATCAATCAATACGCAAACTAAATATGTGTCTCTAGTATGTGACCACGTTAAGCGGGCTCAGATTTTTTCTCAAGAGTTTAGGTATAATATTTTATGAATTATGTCAAGCTGCTAACTACTTCTACTTCCTAGATTTCCAAGCGATAGTGTTATGACACGTTATGCGTAGATCATAAGATATCTTGTCGTCATATCAAGATAAGATATAGGTAGGTACCATCCGGTTGCGGCACAAAAATGGTAATACAAAATGGTTTACGGTAATGTTAAAAGAACCTGCCTCTTTCAATTAACTTTATACTCACTAAGATTCACATATTTTCTTTAATTTGCATGAAACTATATATATAAAACGTTTTGATTTGTCGTTGACAACTTATTATATAAATATTTGTTAAAATGTCGCACCCGCAGTTTTATAATTATATTTTAATCTAACTAATAAAATTAAATTGTAGATATAAAATTTAAATTATTAACGATTTCAACGTTGAGCATAATTAACAGTCATCAGTTTTAAATATAATTTCTTGTGCCATAATTAAAAAGTTGACAGCAAAGCTTATTATAAAATTAGATTTATGTAAAATATATGGACAATAAATTGTAAATGGCTTCGTTATTTATATCTTTCCGGCCAGTTTAAGAGCTTAATTTGACTTGATTATTGAATAAAGAATTTACCATTAGACGGTATATTTTTATTTAAAAACAAACAAAATACAATAAACAGTCAGAATACATTATTGTGTAAGCGTAATCAGCCTATACTGATCCCGCTGCTTGGACACAGGCCTCCTCTCGGTGAGAGCGAGTGGGCCGTAATCCACCACGCGGGCCCAGTACGGGTTAATAGATGTTACATGACTCGAATTTTCCGTTCTAGAATTTTCCTCACGATTATTTCTTTCACCGTTTTGAGAGCAGTGGTGTTGAAATAATTTGCATAAAGTAAAGCGCCTGTCTGGGTTCGAACCTACGACCTATAACTCGTAAGTCGCGGCCGATGCCACTGGGTCACCGCTCCTCTCCAATATTACAAAGAAAAAAAAAGGCAAAAGCTCATTGGGCATCAAAAATCTCGTCCACATCGCTGTCAGTGGGAAAAGTGCCCAAAACTCTGGCAGCGTTGCCACGTTGGATGGCAATGCTGATTCTAAGGCCCAAAACGCTGGCAGCGTTGCCACGTTGGATGGCAATGCTGATTCTAAGGCCCAAAAATAGACCAGCCTCTGGTCACGTGAAGAGTAAGTAATGAAGTAAATAACACCACGGTTCTTTAATTAGTTGTTATTGCTAGGTTTGTCTAGTTATAGGCAATTGGCCAGGAAAGTTGCACCTTTATTATTTTTATTATGTCGATAAAATGAATGTTTGCGTTTTTATTGAACGATATTTGGGTTTTCTACGAACTTTCGTTAAATCAAATATTAGTCATGGTAATTGGTTATAACTAAGAGTTATGGTAAATAAAAACTGTTGACATAAAACTAATGGTATAATTCGTATAGCTAAGAGTAGGTAGGTACATTGACATAATTTTTGTCCGATCATATTATTTTCTATATGCTTATGCTAATTTTATTAATATAGTCAAAGTTGATTTTCACTGCCATTTTATGAGTAGACAGCTTTTATAATTATAATTTTACAGATTACTTATAATAAAATTTTGCGAAAACTGTTCTAGCTTATGCGAATATTATACCAACGCTATTATTCTACGATATAAAACTAGCATATTATTTGTTTAGCGTTGTCTGTAAAATTGGTTACGTTTAAAATATTTAGATGAAAAAACATTAGTATTCTGTAGTCAGTCACGCCTTTTAATATAAATATAATAATTTTAAAGATAAAATGTAAAATAGTTGGCGCCAAAATTGGGAATATGGCGAATTAATCAACGCGGACATTGACATGTCAACTTGACATAGAGTTGCGCCCGCGCCGGTTCAACGACTTTCACAAAACATGTCAACGCAATAAAAAAAGAACTTTAAAAATATTTCCTCATCGCCATATCTATTATTGTGTATGACTCAATATTTTCTCACAAAGCTTTTTTATTTGATTTGTTTAACGCTTTTATAGGTAGTTACTGGAATAACTTTATAGTGTGGTGTAGTTTTTTTCCTGATATTTATTTATTTACAAGGAGAGTTGTAGGAGCGCCTTTAAAGATTTAACCTCATTTTTAACATTTAAATTCTGACAAACCGACAGTAGGAGTAATGGACTAATAACTATAATTTTCCAGCAAGAAATCCTCCAAGAAATAGTACCTATTAGATATAATTTATCAGTAAAAATTATTTTTTACCTACAAAAAACATAAAAAACTTGAGAGGGGTCAAGGGACACCCGGATGGAACGAAGTTCCTTTCGATTAATTAGTGAAGGAATGGAATTGTAATAAAATTTTATTTTTTTAAGTTATAATAATATTTTTTCTGGCTTGCTTTCTATAAGAGAGAGAGAGAGAGAGAGAGACGGATAGAAAAACATGCGCACGCCGCACAGCTTACAATAGCTTACTATAGCAAAAAGTGTCGTGACAACTTTTCGTAAGAATTTTTTCCGTCTAGCCCCCTTTCACAACGCGCGATAAGGAACTTCGTTCCAATAGGATCTACATAGGTAGGTATCCCGATTTGACGTAGTTAATTTTATCAGTTTGCAAATTCATCAACCGAGCAACATAAAAAAACTAGCTTCATCTTTCTGACTGACCGACCCCCTGACCATTTAAAAGTGTAAATCTGTAATTGTTTTATTTGAAATAAATGCTTTGAGTTTGAGTTCAAAAGAGCTCTACACAAAACAATATAAATAAATCCTGTAAAACATATAACACTAAACAGTAGGTAGACAATTTATAAATTAATGCGAAATACAATTTTATGTGCGTCTGCGCTGCCGCGCGGTTGTAACTCGCAATTAACTTTGTAAGGGCTCATTTGTATTAATTTATAGCAAATTGAAAGCAAGATCCAGTACTAGTTCGTTGTAAATACTTACAGTTCATAATTTGTATTAAAATCGTCGATGAACGAGGATATAAGAGGATTATAAATGCAAAACATTTTGCTATTAAAATCAATGGCAAGCAACTGGCTTTGAAAAGTTACCTATAGCACTCATTTAAAAAGCATCGCTTGTGTTCGTATTATTGCTGTGTCGATTTTTTGTAAGGAGGATTTGAATTATTTTCTGGAAATCGAAATAGATTTATAAAATTAAATGGGTCAGCTGTATTTTAGGGTTAGCTTGGGAAGACCGTACATTCAGAAGTGTAATACTTAGGTATAGACCAATAGACTGTTGCATTTTCAGTATAAATACATAAATGCAGATACCTACTTTCTCTACTTCCTAATTGTGGCTTTTTTTTTTCGAGTGTTGGATATCTTCAAATAACTTCTCCCGCTCTGGGCAAACGGGAGGGCGTGTCAGACTCTTACTGACTAAATCCCACCCGTGTTCCTTCAGTTGCCTGAGCCAGGGGCCACGATAACCCTTTCAGAATTTCACGCAACCCTGGCAGGCATCGGCCCTAGCGGACCCCGTCATTGGTGCTGACATCCCTTTGAGGCGCGCGTGGAACACAACGGGCCGTCGACCCGGGCCTGGTCCTTATTGGACGACGAGCTGCCCGTTGCTCGCCGTCCGCAAGCCCGCGCCTACGGTGGTCCTAATGGTGCCTGCGTTTTGTTTTACTTGACAGGAAACCTACATAATTTTATGGATACTGAGCTTACCAAGGGGCAAAACAAAGCCATATAGGCCAGTAGGTCTTAGAACTTGATCAGAACTCAGAAACACGTTACTTTTTAGAAAACAGATTCAAAGCAAGCATACACACTTGCATATTACAAGCAAAGTACCGTTTACACTTGACACTGTATATCTTGTAAACAAGCGTCAGTCACCACTGCACTGTTGGCACTTGAATGCAAGTACTCGCCCGCCACCAGTAGCTCACAACTAGTGTGACAGACGAGTAGCCGACGCCGTTTACTGTCGTTCTCACGACATTTATGTCCATAATGTGCGTTCAAAATATCTTAGAAGTATCCCGATGTGTTCATGAAATAGGTAAGGCTCAGCTTAGTAAAATATAGTTAGGTCAGACTCTATTTATATTTCTCTGACTGACTCGTCTCTTGGTTGCAAGCGCGACTGTGTTCGATTCCCAGGTCGGATAAAGGGTCTTTTTCATTAGGAATTTCTAAGGTACTTAGAAATTCCTAATGAAAAAAAGCCCGGAGTTTGGAAGTTGGCGGTATGATACCCCCGTGCCTCGGAAAGCACGTTAAGCTGTTAGTACTACGCCTGATCTCTCTCCGGTCACGTCGGATTGCCGTCCCATCGAGCTATGAGAGTGAGTGCACCTGTGTCTGCGCACACACTAGTGCACTATAATATCTCCCGCATAGTAGGCTAGTCTCCGTTGAGATTGGCCGCCATGGCCAAATTTGTTCCAGGGGCAATTTTTTTATATATTTTCCTGACATAGACAAATCTAACAAAAAGGCGCGCCTTCTTCTGCTTTGGACATTACCAATATGTCAATTGCCACAACTACAATAGCAGTGTAAAGGAAGCATCGCGGATTTTTTTGAGCTTTTCTCATTGCGGACTTTAATTTTTGTGTCTGCTTGCCTGTATTAGGTGGAAAAATAAGTGTTGGTCGTTCGGCGGTGAGATGGGCAGATGACATTAATGACATCGGGGGTAAAGCCTGGATGAAGCTGGCACAGGAGCATAGGGCACAAGCAAGGAGAGGCCTATTCCCAGTAGTGGTTGAAGCCGGGCTCTAGATGATGATGATATTGCCTGTGTTGTGCGCGTTTTTTATGTAAACAGCAATAATTACGTGACTAAAACCAATAATTGGCTTATCTCATTTCCTATAACAATTTTACTTTCACACAGCATACAAAAGTTAGGCGATATTCACACAATTTAACTCTTGTTCGCTTACAAACGTTGCGTCTACACAGCGTTATAATGATATTGTTAAACAACAAACAACACGCGTGCGCCCGCACTTAGGACCTTATGTGTAAACTATTCCGATATGACTTTTAACACGAATAGTTCATTTAATGCGAAAAAGGGAGAAACACGAGTTGTAATAGTTATTGGAGTTACGTTACTAGGAAAAACAATAATAGTAGGAGTTTGTTTGATAATTCCAAATACGTCTCCGGGTCTGTTTTAACTTAAGAGAAGGTCGAAAGATCACGGAGTCACGATGAACCATTTCTTTTTTTATTTTAAGCTTGCTGACCCCTCAGACGTTGTCCTTTCCAAACATACAAAAATCCCATAGAATAAAGGACGTTCAGCAATTACCGAATTCAAAGAATTTCCGGATTTTTTTTCCATTAAAACTTAGTCGGACTATTACGAACATTTTAAAATAAAAGATAGCCAAATCGGCCGAGCCGGTCTCAAGTGATGCACTTACCAAAGAACAGCATTTCATTTTCTATTTAAACGCATAATAGTGACTACTGTCCCTTTTCAAACCTCCATCTTGACATTGATAACTAAAGAGATGATTCAAGATTTTAACGACCGACCTCAGTGACAGGTGCAATAGTCAAGGTGCTCGCACAATGAAAAGAGCGTATAATTCTGCCGCCAAGGCCTCAAAAGACCGTTTCAGACACCAATCTAAATGGTCTTCACATGATTTGACCAAGATTATGTCTGGACTTTAACCACACCCCACCTCTGTGACCTCTGAGTTTGTTTCGGCCTTTCTTCTCAGAGTAGTCAGATAGGAAACACCGACCTCATCTAGTTTTTAAAATATGATTGACGTGTAAAAGTGTTTGTACAAACCTACATACTAAAATAAAATAATTTATCATTTATCAAGGATTGCAAACGGATGTTACAGAAAACGTTTTGACCATGTTGGACGAATTAGGGCCTAGTTGGCGTCCTATGCTGAAGTCTGATGGAACGCTGGCTCATACCGCACGAGAGAAGGCAAACGCTTCTCTCTTAAAACTGGACTCGTGCCGAAGTCCTGGAAGCTTGCTAATGTGCAGCCAGTGCCCAAAAAGGGTATCCATGCTGATCCTGTCAACTATAGACCAATTGCAAAGCGATGGAAATGGTACTTAACAATAAGCTGCTAGCATACCTGGAAGACAATGACCTCCTCAGTGACTACCAGTATTGCTCCTGTCGTGGTCGATCAACAGGGAATCTTCTTTTTTGGGAATTGCTGGGGCGAGACCATTGATAGACACGGCGAAGCCCTTGCTCTGTCGCTTGATATCTCAAAGGCCTTTGACAAGGTCTGGCATGCAGTCTGCTGGTGTGAAGTCTATTGGGTAAGCTTTCCCCATTCGGCATCCCTGTTGACTTTAGCAACTGGATTTCCGACTTCCTGAGTGATCGATCGATCAGAGTGGTTATAGATGGCTGCTCATCGGATCATAAGGCTTTTGATGTCGATGTTCCTCAGGGGTCTGTTATTTTTGCACATCATTGACCTGCTACAGCTTGGTGCTGTCGAGTACGCAGATGACAGCACTATTGCTTGCCTGTCGGTCTTCTACAGACTGTACTTCGGAGAGTGTGCGCAGGAGCTCCACGAACTGATCCCACCATCGCCCTGTTACTACCGGACTATCAGACGTACTGCAGGGTACCATCTGCACTTGGTTTATATCCCGAACAGTCGTGCTCTACGCTTTTCCTCCACATTTATTATGCGCACAGGCAAACTATGGAACTCTCTGCCAGCGTCTATGTTCCCTTCCACATTCAACCCGTCTGCCTCCAAAGCGAGAGTGAACAGGCATCTTCTGGGCACGCTCGTTCCGTCATAGACATCATCCATCGCTTTCCGTCAGGCATGATCAAGGTCAAGCGCAGGCCCAATAACAAAAAAAAAAAAAAACGAAGCAAAGACTACAGAAAATTGCGCCCCTAGCCATCTACTGTTACTAACAGGAAGATTGTCATAAAATTATATTAAGACGTCTGTTCGTGGGACTATAGAACAGGAACCATTACTCACTGCGGAGTTAGCACCAATTTGTCAACGTGTAATTATAATTCTGGTAATAATAATCACAATAATTATTACAATTACAGAACGGCCACACAGCACGACGCCGACGGTCGGATGTCATGTTTACACTTTACAGACGTTACTTGGATTAATTAAACAATGGAATGTTCTTCCTAGAAGAACGAAGGCGCCTGTGAAATACACGCGGTTCTAATCCCATTGTCAATGAATCTTAAATATTATTTATGGCACCCTGTAGGCTGTTACATTAGAATATGGGGCATCAGAAATTATTTTCACGTGTAAAACGTCGCCTAAGGTTTTTATAATCGAATTAATTGAGTTCAATATCGATAATTCACACTTTATTATAATCAACAACAGTATGAATAAAATGAGAAGAATGAATGAATGTGCGTGTGAATATCAAAATACAACCATGTTTGAAGGATAAAGAAAACCCATGATCAAAAAATATTTACCCACAATTCCAACTCGAACAATATAATAGGGACGAAAATTTAAAATTACTTTTAAAAAAAGAAAAAACTAGTATTCGGAACATCCAATTTAGTTTTTTCAGCAACTGACACTTCAGCTAACGACAGTGTCGTTTCGACTAGCCTGAATGACAGTTCTAATAGCCATGGAGCCACGGCCACTAATAACTTAGGTACCGTTAGTTCAAAAACAATACACTTCTCACAGTTCTTACATAAATATTGTTACAGCTGGTTCTGATAATTATTTACATGGTCTGGTTTTGACACTTAAAAATAGCTGTATTGTCTTTGTTTTTATTTACATATTTATTGTCATTGCCCACTATTTTAGCGTAGGTAGATGAACTTCAGGCACGGTATCTGTGGAAGTGGCGGTGCTTGGGGGAGGCTATGTCCAGCTGTGGGCGTCTTTCTACTGAACTGTTGAGACCACCTTTAAAATAAATCACTGTTTAATCACTCTAACTATTGGCTAGAAGGGTCCATAGGCGCCGTAGACGGCTGAAACCAGTATGGGCACTGTTATGCCGTTGATTCTACGGACTAACTTATTTTGCCTATTTTGGCTTGCCTATATTTCGATTCCGAAGGACAAATATTTCAATTCTCGCATGGCAGATTCAAACGCTTTAAAATTTTGCCCTACAAATTTCAATTTTCGTCCATCCCATACACCTTAAGTTTATCATTTCACACTTTTCATGTAAAGCTCTTATCTACGTGATTCCGGTAGATAATTTCGAATAGCGCACATTTAAATCCACAACGGTGCTAAACATAGGTACTATAGAAAGGACAATATTTCAAACTCATTGATATTAATGATGACCAATGTATTTCCAATGGCAATGATTACCGATGAATCCGTTCCTCAAAACAAATCTATCTTGTTACAATGAACGTAAATCTAACCGTTTTCTCTTGAAATGCGACTTTAATGGTCTTTAAAGATCGAATTAAACAAGTTAATGATTCTGTTTGGGACCAAGGTTGTACCATTTGGCCACAAATCGAGACTCTGACCTACATTTTGACTTTAATCAATCACTAATTCGTTGATTTTATCTAGTTGCTTCTTTGATTTATAATTCCATGTGCAAATTATTATTAATTGAAGTGTTGTCACTAAATTCGTTTTCAGAACAATTGTATTAGTTTTCATTTTCAGTACATTCGTTTTAATAATTAGCATCCGGTTCTTAGAAAACGATTACAAGAGAGCTATGATTTTAAGATGCAATTAAATATTATAGCGTTCTCGTTCCTTAGTCATAAAAACATCCAAACTGCAAAATTAAAACATTGCACAAGAAAAGCTTAGTTTCCCATCAGGAAGAAAGTATCCAGTGCTTGTTCCTACGTCCTATTTTCTCTTGTATAATTAACATTACTGTTACTCTCGGGACCAGGATCTTACTCGTCACAATTATTTATACCTACATGAATATGCTTACAAGCGCCTACACGCATCAAGATATTCCATTAATTTCCATCTCCAGTCTCCAAGTTAACGGTTACACATTACGCAAGAATACAAACAGCTGATAAACGGTTTCCCATCTCTAGTTCTGTTATCTTATGACGGTTAACCGTGTTGCAGAGTGAACTATATTACAATTCATAATATATCGAACGACATATGGACACAATTCTTCCAACATCAAAGTTATTTTTACCATTTTCAAACCATATTTCTTCGGTCGTTAAACCTTTTTGCTGGCTTAACTATTCAAATATCCAATTCGAACGTTTAACATTGAAGCGAATTCGATTTTGTCCACACTCAAACAGTAGGTCCTGAAACGACAAAGAGACAGTGTCCCTTTGTTCAGTGTCGCAACGCGGCTGACGGGCGCGACGATTCGGATCATCGGTCTCAAATATGGGACGCGTGTCATTCATGGCACATCCTGATTGAGATTTTTGGTCCGGGATATAATTAAAGCTGCGCTTCGTGTAATTTTTGGCCAACGATGCGAGTTATTCGAAGTATTGCGGTCCAGTAATTTGTGTTGCAAATTATAGCCGCAAGTCGGACGTGGAAAGAGAATCACAGAGCAGGCTGGTACCTAGATGATTTGATGTGGTTATTTCGTAATCACTTTTATCAGTATTCAGTCACAGAAAGCATCGGTGGGTTTGTAGTTTCTGCGTTAAAGGTTATGCATGTAGTTTTAGAAGCTTGATTCGTTTATTCGTGCCTTTTTTGCCCAAAAACCAGCGCGCTGTACTAATAATAGTTAGTTAAAATATAGGGTAGTACCGATCTTTGGGATTTGATTTCCCAATGACATTTTTAATTTTGAGATGTTTACGACAGACTTTGAATCTCGAGTCAACTGCTTTACTTCGTAATCTGACGGTGTTTAATGCTCATCCAATTTTATCGTTATCACTCTAAAATCCTTTGAACTCATACCTAGTATAAGTAATTAAAGTCGCTCTTCGTGTATGTCTGTGTGACCGCGTTGGTATAGAGACTATAATTTAGAGAATTTATTCCGGAAGGTTTGTGTGTATAATACATTAATATTAAACGTACACATAATAAAGAACCATGTTTTGTAAAACCATATAAACTGTACGAATCAGGGGAGGGTCGAGGCCTTTTAATATATCAGTCTGTAACTCAGTTGCCTCTAGCTACAACCTGACCTTCGCAAGCCTACAGAGTTGGCCAACTAGTATCTTAAAGACAGGTCAGTTCTAACATATTTTTCGTCATTGTGGCATTGTGAATTATAATTAGCAAGTCGTGTCGGGATCCTCAGTCTCACAATGAACATTCGTTCACATTTCGGCTTGAATACAAGAGTATTTAGTTCGGCAATTAGTATTCACTTGGTTCAGAGTATCACGATGTTCGGCTACTGTTTTGTGTTAATCTTGTAATAACGCGGACTATACATCACCATTACTGCCTATACAGGGTCAAATTGAATTGGCTAGCGAAACTCCGCAGACGTGATGGCTATCGATATCTGAACATGATCAAATAAAGTGAAATTAATTTGATGAGTTTTTGGGGTCATCAACAGGTAGTGTAGTCACTTGTAATATTAGTTTTAAAAAATCTGTTTTCTTTGTGTAAACTTCACAGACATGGTGGATATTGATATCTGAACACAAAAAACAAAAAAAAAAGTTTTTCTCTAACTCATACTTCAAGTAACAACACCACCAGCGGCCGTTGACCCCAAAAACATCATAATATTTTTTATTTTGTTGTTTAGATATTGATACCCATCACGTCTGCGGAGTGTCGCTAACAAACTTAATTTGACCCTGTAGAAGGTAATTGTACTTAGAACTAAGTAGTCTTTGGGCTTACTAATCACACTAATACTTGCTTACTCGCTTACTTCAGTCATTTCTACCTGCCTATTAATCTATTCGCATAAATTGAATTCCCGATTTACAATTCTTAATTTTTACCTAGCGCGCCTGTCTTACTTATCGCCAATGACCCTTCTTAGCTTATTAATAGAATTCCCTTAGCATTTGAAAATAAACCGGCATTTGAAAAAGTTTTCATTGGAACGAACGAACGACCTGTTTTTTGTTTTGGAGCTGGTAAATATATGATTTATATTTTATTTATTTATTTAGTTAACACTTTAAGCACACAAATGTACAGAGGCGGACTTAATGCTATAGGCATTTTCTACCAGTCGACCTTTCAAATTTAAACCTTGTCAATATTTCTAGCTGATGATACAAAGAATAGGTAAAAACTCAGTATACTCAAAAAGCGATCTGTATTTTCAAAGAGAGGCCAAAACAACATACTTGTAACGGAAACATATTGGATACGTAAGTCAATTGCCTTTCAAATGGCTCTCGAGTATCAACTAAGGGCTTCTGATCGAGTATCGACAAGTATGCCAATAAGCTTAAACATGATTTCGTTAATTTCATTAAAAAACATCGCATTAGAGAAGGTATTTTATCCAGTCACGCAAACTAACAAAAACTCTATAATATTCATAGTTTTCTTTTTTTTGAGGTTGTTAAATCATGAAATAACTTCTCCTGCTCTGGGCGGAGCGGGAGGGTGTGTCAGACTCTTACTGGCTAAGACCCACCCGTGTTCCTTCAGTTGCCTGTGCCAGGGGCCACGGTAACCCTTTCGGAGTTTCCCGCAACCCCGGCAGGTATCGGCCCTAGCGGACCCCGTCATTGTTGCTGACATCTCTTTGAGGCGCGCGTGGAACAAAACGCGCCGTCGTCAACCCGGGCCTGGTCCTTATCGGACGGCGAGCTGCCCATTGCTCGCCGTCCGCAAGCCCGCATGATTCATAGTCTAAAATATCATAAACTAATATTAACTAAATGATGAAATTAATTATATTACCGCAAGTATATAATTACATTTTTCAGACCTGAAAATGTCGCTCGTCTTTTAATCGTTAATTTCCATATTATTAATTTGGCTCCATAAAGGCTCCATAAAAACAAAATTATGAATATTCAAAGCTAAGCTCAGATCGTGACAAAGTACTTTACCTAGTCATCGATCTTAAATCTAAACACAAACCCACTCAAAATCTGAAACAAAAGGCACGTGCTCACTTGACACTCAGTGTATAATCAGCTTAGCTCTAAATCACAATGTAAAGACAGATTACACGTGTAGACAAACGCAATGATTGATCGACTAGTCTGACACTTTAGTACCATATTGCACAATGTTCAAAAGTTACGTGTATTTGGTAATTGACTAATTGCACAGTTTATTTAGTAAGCAAATTCCATGATTGATGATGTGTGAAACTCGTAATAAGATGTGAAGGCAAGCGTTTAGTGTGATTTGCCTGCCATTCATGTGTCATTAATGGGCTACCAGTGATTATTAATAATGAAAAATGTATTCATTGATATTTAATTTAATAAAATCCGACTCGATTAAGGCTGTTCATTTAAAATTAAATAGCAAATATGCCTATCTACATACGTGACGGTTACCGCCATAGAATGACACATGTGTTTAATAGGACGCTTTTAATTTGTCCACCGCAGCCGTCACAGGGGCGTGAGCGAGAAACGAGATTATTCGAACCGAGCGTGACGTGACGATGACGGCGCTTGGGTGACGGACGTGCGATGGAGACGCACCATTGTAAATGTATGTATCGGTACTTTGGCACCGTCATTTCGTTTTTGGTTACGTCCCGGTGACGTCTGCGGTGTACAAACGCCTATAGGGCACGGTAGCAAGGAAGCTCCACGGGAATCCAAACCTTTAGTAAGTACGAAGAGGGTCGTACAATATAATTAAATAAGTATCTCTTCAAACAGCAGAACACGCATATAAAATCCAATAAAATAATCGGTATATACAAGGTGTAACAGAATAGAAAAAAAAAGAAAGAAAGAAAGAAAATGCGTTTATTTGCGGTAAACATGACGCAAAAAATAACACAAACACAGAAAATTTGAAATGGTTGGGAGAAACATGCGTCACATCCACGCAAAACGGCTATCGCTCAGCATTATGCCGCGACCCTATGCAAGACAGAGCCCCAGCGCTGGTTTTCAGCGTAAACGCAAGTCCTGAAAGTAGTTTGCATATAATTGACTAGGTACTGAATCCATTTCAGTAACTATTAATATAGGTATTTTTTTTTCAAAAATTATGTATTTTGCAATACTGACCGCCGATTGAGCCAAAGAGAATTAAATCTTATTTCAAGGCAATAAGACTCAATTTTAAATACATAAAGTAATGTTAGGGTCAACACGATTATCTTAATAATAGAGATATATTATATAATAGAGATATAAGATATTATATAATAGAGAGATATAAAAAAAAAATTTTTGGTCATTGTATAATGCTTTTAACTCAATAGTCTAATTGGGGTGTATGAGGTCTTGCGTTAATTATGTTACACGTTGTATAAACAGTTCACCACACTTTTAATAAAGGATGACCTTATTAACATTCAGACTACCCCGGATTCAATTGTAATAGGTAGTTAAAAAACAATACTAAGTATATTAAACTACACGTGAGAATAAGTATCAAGGGTCGCGTATATTTGGCTTTATGGTGACCCATCATGAAGCACTTTACCCAGTGAAACAATGTCAGCAATATCGTTAAAAGTTTATAGGTAAATCTGGTGATACAAACAGCTTATAATTGCCGAACCTATTTTAAAATCATCACATTTTGTAAGCAAGTTATTTGTTTTATGCATGTAGCTATACTTCATTATAGCTATTAAGAAAACTACTTTAAATAATGAAAGGGTCTTTTAATCTCACCATCATCGTCATCGGCACGCAGCCTCGTTATCCTAATAAGCCTCTCTTGTGAAAACCCTCGATTATAAAAATAAAATAAAAAAGCCTTTTATTTCTTCCAGAAATTGCTAGTTTATAAATGAGTAAGTTTGTTAGTATCAAGAACAAATATTTATGTAATTTAATGTTTAGTGGATAGTAGTTTCAGTTTTAAATAAAGAATTTCGGATACGTTAATTTTCGTAGTTATAGTATATCTATTTTTAATAAAATTATTCTGTAAGAACCCCTCTGCAGGTAAAGGCCTCCTCCATATTGAGCCAGTGGGCAAAAGAAAGAAAAGCCTCAATTAAACGTATTAAATAAATAAATAAAGGAAGAATAAAGTAAACAAATGACTAACAAAGGCATTGATTGATATAATGATGTAGTATTAATTTGGCTGACATTTCAAAGACTTCTGTGATACAAATTCCTATTATTAATTCCAAAATTCTAATGAATGCTACTCAATCACCGCGCCCGTAATTGATGTAAAATTATTGCTGTTCCATTTTCATTCCTATAAAAAATCCTAGGATAATGACTTTTAAACGGACAAAGACTGTCTTTTATTAAACAAATGACGCCACACATCTATCATTGACACGTCATTTATGTTATGCCCTACAAAAAGACGGCAGAAAAATATTTCAAACAACATTTAACTTTGAGTTAGCTTAGCATTCATATCACGGGGGACATTATGTCATACATTCCTTTTATAGAGAAGTTAGTTGATCTATCAGATCTGAAGTTGTTAGATAGCTGTGGAACAATCTAATATGGAATAAAATGCCAACCAACCATAGGCAGGTTGAACTTTATAATAAAACTTTAACTCTTCACGTGACCAGAGGGCTGGCCAATTTTTTGGCCAAAGAATCAGCATTGCCATACAACGTGGCAATGCTGCCAGCCTTTCGGGCACTTTTCCTGTTGACAGCGATGCGGACGAATTTTTTGATGCCCTTTGATTTTTTTTAATACTTTACTTGTACATATTATTATTTTAAAACCTAGCTTTCTAAATTATGTAAATATTAGTTCAGGTGAGAATAAAAACACTTACAGAAAAAAAAACCAACCGTCTTCCAAAAACAAACACTCCGAGCTGAAAAATAACTTTAGTTTTGGCCACCGACTTCCGAAATTAAAGTATTATTTTAGTTTGTAGTATTTTTCTTTTTGTAATAAAATTTATATTTGTCACTTTTTGGTTGTGTCACATTGGTTGTCATCCTTGGTCACCTTCACTTACTAAGTAAATAACAGTGATAGGAAGTCATTGTAACATTATAAACATACACTAAGTGAAAAAAATACGTATTTTATTGAAGCTAACTCAAAAACCACTCATCAGAACTTGACCAAAGTTATAAGGGACCACCCCATAAGTATTTTTCAAATATTTTTTTTTTTTTTTTAATTTTGTTTTTATGTTTTAATTATTTTAAAAATAATTAAAACATAAAAACTACCGAATTGAGACCCTCCTCCTTATTTTGGAGTCGGTTAAAAATCAGACTTATTGCGATGCACACAGACAGCAGCTGTTGCTGATGCGTCTAAGAGTGGACTATGATACGGTTAAATGATTGATTGACAATGATTTGCTTGACTATTTGACGAGTCAATTAATAAACGGCATATGAAACAGCGTCTGGACAGGCAGCAATTGGCCGCTTTAGCACAATCAACTTTAAACCCACGACAAGTAAACTTTCTAAAATAAAAAGCCCGGAAATCAATCACTATTATCCCATACTAAATTCAGTAGCATGTCAACTACTTGTTTGCAACTTAGCACGTCTTTTTGCGGGGCTTATAAATTGTAACTAATCGGCAACTAATCCTAGAACCAGTTAGATTCGACTGATTGCTCCGCGGTCAGTGTTGACGCAAATACGTCAGCGAATTGATGTGCCACCTTGTACTACCGCTTCAACTAATGTAATACATTGATTAATTTGTTGTGCATGGTTCTAGCTAATCGTTAAAGTCTGAAAGCAAAATAATGTTAGTTTGCTTTGGCACGCAAACTCGACAAGTTGAATGCCAATTTGTTTTGTGAAAACGACACGCGCCAAAACACGTGATCCTTTCTTGAATGTGTCCTAATTTGATACTTTAACAATTGGGCCATTGTTTAAGTACAGTAAGTTTAAGTTACGTTATTGGGTCAACCTTCAATAAGTACACTACCTAAGCAAAACACTACGAAAAAGTAAATATCTTCAAAATCAAACTTCCATAACGTTCCAAGTTTATCGACAACAAAAGGGGCACCTTTTTAGAACAGGCAAGCTCTTACCTCAAAAAGCAAATCACAGTCGTTTTTAAACAAAGTTCTAAAATATAGGTAATCTTAGGTCTTACCATTATTCATAATTTAGTTTTTCTTTATAAAATGTTACAGAGACTTTATTCACGTTACAATCTAGCCTATTCGCTAATAAGTTATTTAAATATAACTTAAACTGCTAAGTAACTAATAACTATTACATTAAGAAATCGTCCAATAACGTCTTTCTTATTCACTTATATTAAGGGGAAGACACTTAATTCACGTGTTCTTTAGTCAGCACTTGCACTGCAGTTTAAGTTCGCTCACACTACACTAGACTAACTCAAAACGGTCTTATTACAAAACAAAGTTTTTCTTTGGACATGATTTAAACCATTGAGCCTGATTTTTAAATAAGAACCTAATAGAAATAAAAATACAGTTCCTTTTACAAAAGTGACAACTTAGTCTAGTCTGAGGTCGTCAATTTTGTATTAAGAACGTTGCTAAAGTCAGCATAAAGCTCGAAATATAAAAACTGGCTCGAAGGTTTAGGCGCGGACTGAAGTTAGATCGTATTTTGTAATAAGACGGAACAGGTTTAACCCTTTTTAGTCTTCGCACTAATTCAGTGACGTCAAGGAGTTGGATTGCCTCGCTCGACATTCACGTGATGATGAAGTCTCTGTTCATGAGCTTCTGCATATTTTTTGATTATAGATTCTGCATATTCATAAATTATTGTCCAATTCTTAACACCTTAAAACTCGTGAACAAAAACACCATAGCTACACAGGTTGAACCGCTGTAATAGTTTTCTCAGCAAACAGCCCTTGGTCTCGCTAATGCAAACGACCAGCTTGGCCGTGTTTACAGTGTTTTGACATGGCGTCGGCCTTGTCGGAAATGGTCCAAGTCTGCTCTCACTGATTCGTAGTGAGAAAATCGGGCCACGTTTAACATACCAAAAGTTTCGACTTTAGTAAACTGTATTGAGAAGATTTGAAGTTTTTCAGGGTTGTTAGGATAGCATCTCGACCAAAACCTGGTCTCAAGGTGAGATTACCATTTCATTATTAATGTACCTAGGTAACTGCTATGAACTATGATATCATTAAATCACACATGTCATTGTATTATTCGGAGGTGTAGGTTATATGGGTGGTTATGGGGTTGGGTGGTATGTTCACCAGCGAGCCAGAATTCCGGGCCCCGGGCTCAACGGGCTAATACTAAAGACCTTCTTACGGGGAAAACCTATAATAGAGTTATTACGTTGTTTTGGTTCTTTAGAACAATATAAGGCCTAGCAGTTCAACGTTCAATTATGATTATGACCTAGGGGTATTATTTATTGATTGAATTTGGAAAACATCACTGATTCGTTATCTCAAACAGCACAATTTGGGTCGGGGTATTCGGTACTTACGTGCAAAGATTACAGAATTTGATTATTGAATCAGCACAGTTACAATGTAATTGGGTATTTTACCAATTATGGCTAAGTATTTGGCGAATTTTTCACATTCATCGCCGAACTGTCGGTACTGCCAACTCCTGCAAAGCCGACGGACGTTGAAAATATACTAGATGTTCCATCTGAACTGGTTATGCAAAATGCGCTTTTAGAAACTCCTAGCACTTTTACTGCAAATATTCGACAGCAGAAACGACCGCGAATAGATAGCCCACCCTCTAAAGAGCACGTTAATCTGTTAATCATTCCTATGATGAGAGGGCAGAGACCATTCGCTCCGAAATAAGAACACCGGCAACACAGAAATATCGGCATCTCAAAAAGCGTGTATTGCTACGGAGTTAAGCGTTTTTTTATACCACGATAACTACCCGAGAATGCCTCAGTATGAAAACGCATCAAGGACGGTCAGTGAAAATCGATGCAGATGTAAGGCGAAAAGAAGAAAACTGAACATTCAGACCATTACAAAGCTATCCTTATGTCTTGGGCAAGATAAATCTATTGCCACAGATACTGGCATAACACTCTAACATTAGCGTTGACACGGCTTTCACCACACGGTCCAGATAATTAATTCGTACTATTATAATAATCGTGGTACATCGAACAATAATTCCTTCCATAAATTCAACATTCCACCATTTCCATATACATATAAGGAAGTGAACGAAACTTGGTTAAAGCCGATCACGATTTATATCTTCCTGCAACGAATATTTTACGTCGTGGCTAACGTAAACATTTGGGCCAATGTTTGTCATATGCTGCGCAAGCACCAGCTATTTGATCTTAATAACTGTGCAAACATACAAAGTGGCCGTAACGAGACACATCTCAATTATACAATGATGCCAATGTCGTGTTTATTTTCATATAAAATGTAGAACAAAGAAGGTTTAGAAGCTGCAGCAGAAAGGTTACGAAAAGGATGTAGGTCTAGTACGCAAAAAAAGTTTATTTTTTTCTTTTTAAGGTTTAAGTTTTTTTTTGAAGTTTGATTTTAGCAAAGCAGATTGAATGACATTTGTATTGTGTGTATAAAATTAAAAATATATCAAGTAGGTTAATACAAGCATGTTTTTTGCTACTTTGAGCCTTTATTAATAGGTTTTCTTTAATGTCTCCTAACTATTATACAGGGTTATTGGTAAAACACCATCAACCTCTTAAGGGGTCATTGTACTCATCATTATGAACAACTTTTACTATGGGACCAAATATGAAATCGCGGAAAAAAATTCTGCTGGACATTTTGACGAGTTCTGCAAACATAAATGTAGGGAGCAGCAGATTGTTTTCTTCGCGATTTCTTATTTGGCCCCATAGTAAAAGTTGTTCCTAATGATGAGTACAATGACCCCATATGAGGTTTATTTTGGTTTGTTTTAAAAAAAAACGTTGCCCCTCACTAGGAATTTCTCCTGTATCGTGGGTTCGTTTACAAACATTTAAACTCATATACACAAACAGCCAGACCCGGAACAACTACTTGCAGGTCATACAAATATTTGTTCCGTGCGGGGATCGAACCCGCGACACGTAACGCAGCAGTCAATCGCTTAACCACTGCGCCAACCGTGTCGTTTTACCAGTAACCCTGTATATGAGAGAATGAAGAGTTTTTAAATCATCATTTACCTAGCGTTTTCCCAACAATGTTGGGATCGGCTTTCAGTCTTACCAGACGCAGCTGAATACCAGTATTTTAAATGGAGCGACTGCCTATTTGACCTCCACAACCCAGTTACTGGGTAACACGATTACCCTTGGTGAGAATGAAGACTTTAAATAAATATAAGAGTCATAAAAGTAAGTGAGAAATTAGACGAGATTCATGAATTAAACTAAATCGCTCCTAAAATTCTAACAATAAGAAACAATCATGTAGAAATCTTGATAACAAGTCTAACTGTATCAGCTTTTGTTTTGTTGTTATCAGCTAGTTTATGTCCCGTATCTGGTTATCTTAGTTTCTTAACACACGGCCTTTTTACGGTGTCAGCGTCTTTTGAATTGGGCAATATACACATTTTTGGGTACAAGTCCCCTTTTGTAACAGTGAGAATGGATGCGTAATTGTGATAATTCTGTACTTACATATACATATTTCAACTTCAAGCAGCCGTCGCGCGTCATCTGTTCCGTTCGAGGAAGAAGTTTCATGAAAATAATACTATATCTTTCGATGTTCATGTTGTTTAGGCAAAGCGAGTCTGCCGGACAGTCATGAAACTCTTTATTTGTATAGAATAGCCGCGGCAATAACATCCATGCTCATAAAATTATCATTATCATCATCAATAAGTCTGTCCAATTCAGTTAGTAAACGGTACTTCACACGACGCATACCTACTCGCATATTGATCTAATAACTGTCAAATGTTTACTTTATGACGTTACGATGTAGACAAACATAACAAGTTAATGGATTGGAGTATTATCAGATATTGAAGATGATGTCAGTGTCACTGACCGTCCTAGTAGAGGCGATCGGCAGCAGCGGCGACCTCTCACGCCCGGCCCTGGTTCAAGTCAAGCCATGGTCCGGGGCGAGGGGGAGTGGGAGGCAGTCGCCTCCTTCTGCGAAGCAGTCATGCTAGCGAAGGAGGTGTCGGGACGGGAGAGGGAGAGAGTCTCCCGTCCAAGCCGCCGCGGTGGACGCTCCGGGCGTCGGGAGCCGCGTGACGACTCCCGGCCACCGTAGGCGCGGGCCTGCGGGCGGTGAGTAATGGGTAGCTCACCGTCCGATCAGGACCAGGCCCGTGCTGGACGGCGCGTACGTGTTCCACGCGCGTCTCAAAGAGATGTCAGCATCGAAGAGGGGGCCCACTAGGGCCCAAGCCTGCCGGGAAAGCGGGATCATCCAAAAGGGGTACCGCTGACCCGGAACATAAAGGGCCAAGGAAGGAACACGGGTGGGTTTTAGTCAGTAAGAGTCTGACACTCCCTTCCGCTCTACCCAGAGCGGGAGGAGTCATTTGATGATTTCCCATCCTCAAAAAAAAAAAAAAAAAAAAAGTGTCACTGACCGTAATCTACTAATTTTGGGTCTATCTCGAGTTCACGTAGGTTAAATGAGCGTAAAAATTACCGAGACACTTATCTGTTGCTAATGAGACACAATTACCTTTTCTATTGTTACATCCCGATCGACAGATGAGGGGTTATATATTTTTGCAACAAGTGTGCGAATAACCTCTGTCTGTTTCATTACTCTGTATCTATCAGATTCCTGACTAAATGGAAGCAAGTCATTAATTTTGCCAAATCACTTTTTCGTCTCCTGGGCCGGCGCCGATGGCCGCCTCAAGCTAGACTCGTTGTTAAACAATTATGCGGCCTCATATTTCATTTTACTATTCAAATTTTACGGGTGACGCTCTAGCCTGATTATAACGTCTTACTCCAACTAGGAAAAACGCTTCAAGTGCGAGGTCATTTAAATATCTAACGTCAAAATATTTGCAGTTACAAGCGTCCTAATATATGAGCATAATTTGTAATACAAGCTTAGAAATAGTCGCAATAAACTACAACTTTCTAGAGAAGTATAAACTTTATTGAACATAGCGAATTAATGGATTTATTGAACCAACATTTACTGACAAATTTAAGTGGTAACATTTTTATTCCCCGTACGGTAGGTACCTAAATGTTTTTTTTATTATTTACTTGCGAAAATGATGAACAGACTCAATAAAATTTTCAAGAGGCAATAAATCTTGTTGAAACTGGCAAGCATTCGAGACAAAAAAGCAATGATGATAAATTGTTTGAATAAAACATTATTGCATTATTTTCATTTCCGCAAAAGGAAACTGTACAGCTGTCAGCATTTTTGTCGCAAGCAAAGTAAGATTTAACCCACTTATCAGAAAGTTTAAAAGTGATCAACAATAAGCAAAACGTTATTAAATTCAAATTTTAATATTAATGCACCTCAAAACAAACAACCTTAACATTTCGCTTTAAGTGAAACTAACGAGAAGGTAAACACCATTTAATTAACCGAGAACTAGCCTATGACCTGATTTCACTCGACCGAACAAACATATCAATCCTAATAAACTTTTATGATACGTTATACAGCAGCTATCAGATTTATTTGATTGTGCAGTACAGTTCGCGAGTACACTATAGAGGTTGGTTTTAATCAGACAGACTTCCATTCACGAAATGTACCACAGGTTAGCAATGTTAGCATTACTGGGTCAAACGGTCGGCATACACAATTCGCAACACGTGGAAGCAATATAACGTGTATCAAACGCTAAAATATGCCGATGACAGCATGCATCTATGACATAAACCTTACTGTTCCCTATGGTCTCTGGCGCCATAGACAAACACGCCGTGAATGCCCAAAGCTGCATAAACCCATTGATTTATGATTAAAATTCTATGCATCTATCTATGACTGCAATAATTGCATTCGCCTCAACCTGTTTTGCATAGTCCGACGGCTGTGCACCTCCTATGGTGTTATGATAAACTAACTAAGGTACTGCGAACTTATTGTACCCGTGTTATTCTGAGAAGGCTATCAATTTATCGTTTCCCTTCCTATTTTGAGTTCCGCAACTAAGGTGAAAATTGGGTTCTAGACTATTGTGATATAATTATGATAAATGATTTTATTTCTGTAAGTAGGTTTGTACCAACACTTTTACACATCAAACACATATATTTTTTTAAACTAGATGATGCCAGCGTTTCCTATATGACTACTCTGAGAAGAAAGGCCGAAACAAACTCAGAGGTCACAGTCGCTTTTAAAGTCCAGACAAAAATCTTGCTCAGACTATGTAGACCGGTATCTAAAATGGTCTTTTGAGGAATGAACCACACAGTTTGAGTGGACCTGTCCAGTCAGTGCACGCAATTGTCAGCAATCGTGCAGCTCAACTCAGAACTTAAGGAGCTCAACGATTCGACGAACAATACCAAAGAAAGGACATTTTGGGTAAGCCGCATAAACTACTCAAACTGCCAGAACATGATTAAAACTGGAGCAATTACCCACATAGTCCTCACATTCACAATAATTAGATTAATATAATACTTTATACAGTACATATTCATGTCATTGTATATGTAAAAAGGTATAGATACTTATAGCAAAGATTAAAAGTTAAATAGTTAGCAAAATAAAATATTTCAACATTCCCTGTGTAAATTTATTGGAGCAGCTCAATCCCAAACCTTTTTGTGAATATCTTAAAGTTTTAGACGAAGAATACTTTTACAATGTTTGTAAATATGTGAACTCCATGTATCTATCACTTAATTAACAGATTTGTCATTACTACATTTGTAAAGTTTTTTTTACCTATTGTGGTAGGGTAATTTTTATTACAGGTGCATCATCTTCACATATAATTATATAATTAATGTATACAAAATACTGTAACACATTTTAAAAGAGTAACGGTGGAGTTTCTTGCCCATTCTTATCCATACGAAACTACCTTTTGGAAGGGGCGACTAGAATCAATTCTATTTTGATGTAAATGTTGACGTTCAAAAGTGCCTTTTATGTGCCTATGTGAAATAAATGCTTTGACTTTGACTTTGAAGACTACTTGACTACTTCTTGACTTTAATACAAACTGAAAACGAGTCTACGCGGTTTCCTAGGCGATATTAAATAAATAACATAGTCATAAAAATACATCAGCAATCAATAAAATATAAAACCTTCTGCGTGTTAATTTACATATTCGCACTTGACCAGGTTATTACTGACTGGGTATTTTAATTATTTTAAATTGAAATATGAAGCAAACGAGTTGATCAAGCTAATACAATTATACCAAGCTTTAGACAACACCAAAATACCTCAGCGTATTGCTTTAGAATTAAACATCCCCCATTTAGATAATACTATTAATCTATATACTGTATTTATGTAAATTTAATCACTGTGCAGGGCTAATACGTGGGTTAATACACGAACTATATAGTTATAAACCTGCAGGGTAACAGGCGGGTAATGATTATGGAATCTTGTGAGCGTGCAAACGAACATTATGTTCGTACATAGGTACTTTATAAAGTACTTATTCGCTTATAAACTAGTACATGTGCTTATGTACCACATCTCGTCCCATTCTGAACCAGACCTTGTTAATTGCGGGCCCGCTCCGTAACACACCGTTATTTAGTTTGCGTTCACGCACTCAGTTTAAGCAACGTCACAAGCTTATAAACTAAGGAAGCTGTCAAAATCTGAGCTTGATACATTTAACAGCAGAAGACTGTTTATTAAATGTTCATGGTTCACCCAACAAGTTTTGCGAAATCGAACGGACACTTTTCTTATGAGCTAGCATACTGTGCTTAGATGGGGTTGTACTCGCAATCTCGGAGTTCGAAACTAATCAGGCAAACTCGAAACAATCAGCACGTGATTAAAAGCGTGAAGTTTCCAAAGAAAATTGTTCTTTTTTTCCTGTCAGTATCAGAGGGGCTCGTTTCTAAGCATATACAGCCGCACGGGACGATCGATCAGGCTAAGCTACGCTTGCCGCGGTCGGTCCCCTCGTGCCTCGGAAAGCACGTTAAGCCGTTGGTCCCGGTGTCATTTTTGGATCTCTGAGCGTCGTCGTTACGGGTCGTCAGAAGCCCCAAAGCCTGACAACTAGTCTTACCGAGGGGTATCGTTTTACCCAGTAACTGGGTTTTGGAGGTCAGATAGGCAGTCAATCCATGTAAAATACTGGTATTCAGCTGCATCCGGTTAGACTGGAAGCCGAGCCCAATATATTTGGGAAAAGGCTAGCAAGATGATGATTATCTTACAACTGAACAAAAACGGCTCATTAAAGGTTCTAAAATGAGGGCAGTTAATAATTGCGAGTCTTAGGAACAGTACCTACTAATTAGTAAGATGAAGGCTGGTGTAATTATAAGTACCTCGTCTCATTCCAAAGGGGTTAAACATAAACCTATGTATATTATATAATATGCGCGCAAGTGTTCGGCAATTAGTCCGTAATAAATTACACCGCTAAAATTACAGGCCATTTTCATAAGAGGGAGGGATTACGTGGAGAGACAGAGCAGCAGCATCCACTCGAACACAGACACCATTGAATTGCAAACACACGACCAATTTGCATGTTTGAGAAAGGTGATAAAGAAAATTATTGAACTAAAATGTCTAAACACACAGTTTGAGTGTGACAATTCAAGGTTTAAGGGAGAATAAAAATGGAGAAAGGAAGGACACTTGGCTAGACGTGACGATGAGAGGTGGAGGAGAGCCCTAACTGAAGGCTTGGGCGAGAAACGGTAGGAAAAAGAGGGTTGGCAGATCACCAGCCCTTATGGCTGTTGATCATCCAAGACTTTGGTCGGTGGATAACCTACAAATGAACGAGGGTAACATCTGGATGAGACTTGCGTAGACCAGGGAAGCATAACACAAAAAGGAGGAGGCCTATATATTCAGCAGTGCGTGAAACAAGGCCGTCAATGATGGTCATGATGACCCAAGTTCAGTTAAAAACGCTGCGTTTATTCTACACAGTGCGAATAAATTGTAAACGATCTAGGAATCGGTAAGTCCGCGCTATCCCTTATTATTGCTCAGAAATTAGTGTTGTTTAAATGCCTAGGTCAAACGATTAAACCAGTCTCCAAGTAAAATGGAGTCGTATAATACTACCGCCGCCGCTGAGTAACTTAGAGACATAGAATTGCTGTTTCAGTATCGGCTTCACTTCATTTAGTGCAACTTCATTACTAATTTGCTTTTTATTAGCAAGTTGCTATTTAATCATGGCGGAGAAATTGTTGGTTTGCCTTGTGGCTGATTCATCATAAATATCAGCCCAATTTCACTTACTGCTTGTTCATAGGCATCTCTTGATTGTTCCGCGACAGTTTCAGCGAGGTCCGAGGAAGTTTACTATTCATTATTTTTTTTAAAGTTATACATTCCTATGCATTCCACAACTTTCCTCGACAAATCCTTTACTGTCCAGGCTGCTCGTTTGTGGAATGCATTGCCAGTTGAAATTAAACGCGCGCCGTCATTGCTTGTGTTTACAAGACTCGTGAAGGAACATTACTTGTCGTTGTGATCGTGTTCTCATAATTGTAATTATCTATAGTCTTCATTTATTTTCGTTGCTTATAAATTTAGTATGTACGTATTTATGTATATATTATTTAGGATATGTATATAAGTGTATCTATTATTTAGGATATGTATATATGTGTATCTATTTTAGTGTATTGTATACATACTTATTATTTGCACCAACAACAGCCCCATTTTATGTCCAGGAAAATCTCTGTCCATTCCAAGGTTGCCTAGAAGAGATCGCAGAAAGCGATAAGGCCGCCCATTGTATATTAAGTAGTGTTCAGTTTAATTTTTGTTGTTATGTTTTTTGTGGTGTACAATAAAGAATATATAAATAAAATAACACTTCTTGTTTCAAAACACCCAGTTTTAAAAAAAAGGACAACCGGTAATCCGCAAATTGCTGTATTACAAATCGCGGGTATATAAATAGATGGACTAATAAGTCCTTATCCAAAACAAACCAAATCTACAGACACTGCAATTATAAATCAATGAAGACTCACGACCTATTAACACCTAATCCATTAATGTAAAGGAAACCAAATCAAAATAGGTTCGCAAAATGAACAAACAAGCTGCTATCACATTACATGTTTATTACTCCTAGATATACAGAGATATACCTATAAACAGCGGCGGACGTCAATATGTCCGGGTTGTGCCATATATATCGTATGGACGGCATTCGCCAGATTATGGGAAGTTATTTTGATACGAACCATACGTCTCCTGAGATTGGAATAGATCGGGGAATAAGCGATTTCGTGCATATTACCCATCAACAAAAATTAGTTAATAGAATTTGTTTACAGGATCAAATTAAATTGGCTGGCGAAACTTCATAGAAGTGACTGGTTTTTTTAATATATAATGATGAAATATGTAAATTAAAAAAATCTATAATATGAACATTAACATAACATCACGCCTATAAACCGCGAAGGGATAAGGAGACGTGTACCTAATAGTACACCCACATTATGCCAGTTATATTAAGTCCCATGTAATAGGGGGCGAGCCTATAGCCATCAACCGGGTACAAATCCAAACTACAGGCCGTTACTGAGATATTCCAGATGAAAAAAGCCAATAACACTTTGTCCGACCTGGGAATCGAACCCAGGACCTCTTGCTCAGCAGCAGCGCTTGCAACCACTAGACCAACGAAGCCTCGAAGTAGGTAGGCAACAGCTTAGGTTTTACGGGATTAACGGCCGCTGGCACTTACTTGAAATTATTTGTTTATTTATTCACTCCCTGGTTGACTCTGAAGTGCCGTGCTTGACCGACGCGGTAAATGCCTGGAAAGTGGCTTGTCCGGATACAGATCGGCCCGTGAGCCCATCATCCCAGAGGCAATGGGATGAGCTGCTCTGCAGGTTGGTACGGAATAATCTTATTAATACGTCCACCAATACTGCTGGGTGTGGCCGCCTGCTGGCTGTGGGTGAGTGGGAGTCGGGCCTCTGGCTTCAGGCGCTACCGGCACCCAACATAGGCACTATGCTGGGTGAGACACCACCTTCCGGCTCGCTACTTGTCTGCATCTGGTTGCTTCTTGCGTGGCTCCGCATCGCTGCCAATGCGGTGAAGGTGACGACTGCCTTGGCCACCATGGCCTATCCTGCAGTAAGAGCGCAGGCCGGATAGCACGGCACGCCAGCATCAATGACATTATCCGTCGTGCTCTTGTCACTACCGCCGAGTGCAAGCTGTTTTAGAACCCAAAGATTGGCGCGCGACGATGGGAAGAGACCAGTAGGCCAATTCCCGTACTTAAAAAACGTTCAAATTCAAGTCGCAATCTCATCTCAGCGACAATCAAAGTCAGAAACCTGTCAAAATGTATGTAAATTGATAGTAATTTTGACAGATTGAGACTGAGATTAGAATGCGAACGGTCTTAAAAATACGGGAATTGCCCCTCTGATGGAATGACCATAATGCCTTGGAAGATAGGTAGGCCTTTGGTGTGGGATGCAACTTATGTCGATACCCTTGCGCCTTCCCATCTTCCTAGCACGGCGGGCTGTGCGGGGGCAGCTGCTGCAGGTGCGGAAAACCTCAAACGGCGCAAATACTCACATCTTTTTGGGACTTATGTGTTTGAGCCGTTTGGGGTTGAAACACTAGGGCCAAGTACCCACTTAGTGTTTCGAGACATCTCCAAGCGGTTGGTCGACTCTTCACGTGACCAGAGGGCTGGCCAATTTTTGGCCAAAGAATCAGCATTTCCATACAACACGTGGCAAAATGCTGCCGGCCTTTTGGGCACTTTTCCTGTTGACAGCGATGCGGACGAATTTTTTGATGTCCTTAGATTTTTTTTTTATACTTCTACATATTATTATTTTAAGAATTAGCTTTCTAAATAAAGTAAATATTAGTTCAGGTTGGAATAAAAATTCACCCTAAACATACAAATATGCTTACAGGCGATACTCCCAATACGATATTGTAGTATACACAAAATTTTAATAATTCCTCTGTTTTTACCATAGCAAATTCTATCGGTAGCTGTTCTTATAAATTCACCCAAAGCGCAACAGAATATGTCCAAGTCTTCAGCAATGAGGTTGAGAGTGCGGTCGTGTGCGGTGCCTCGCGCAGCAAGTTAGTTCGCGCGCGCGGTTCCCCCAGGAACCGCGGCTGACGATGACGACCCACATACACGTCTGGCACGACTAGCTCACCCTTCGCAATATATCAGCATTGTGTATCTTCCCTCTAATTACCATAAAGATATAAGATGATATTGATAGATAGATAGATTCATTTATTTGCACGAAATATGGTAATTTACAGATATTTTAACACACAATAGTTCCTCGTGTTCTTCATGATGATATTATGAGTTTAGGACAATATTTATTCGTCATTTCATAATATCGATACCATTTGTTACGTTTCGCCAGCTAAATAAATTTGACCCTGTACAAGAAAAGTGGTAGAAAAATTAAAAAGGTTGCCTTCTCTCAAGGGTATTTATTGATTGCATCAATCTCACAATAATCAATTTCAATTTACAAAGAGATAAGTACCTACAGCTCAACTTTTAAGCTCTTTGAGTTGTAGAGAAGTCAAAACCAACACGGTCATGCCACGTAGCTATGTATTTACTTAATTATTATCACTTTTTTTTTAAACGTTGCCCCACTCTAGGAATTTCTCCTGTATTGCGGGTGCGTTTACAAACATTTAAATTCATATACACAAACAGCCAGACCCGGAACAACTACCTGTAGGTCATACAAATATTTGTTCCGTGCGGGAATCGAAACCGCGACACGCAGCGCAGCAGTCAATCGCTTAACCACTGCGCCAACCGTGCCGTCAATCACTCATGTCGGTCTGTGTACTTTGAAGCTGCATCAAATTATTGAGGAACTCCATAAAAAGCTTTAAAAAATCGAACAACTGAGCGTGTTGTGTTTCTCTTACCCTTTAATAAATACAACTAAAATATCGGTAAATGGTTAGTAACAGTTTCGAACTCAAAATACTATTGTTAGTAACTTAAACTAAACACGAATGACTGCGAAGACCACCCAACAACTAGACACCCAGAAACTATAGTACAAGTCTTCACACAAATTGCCTTAATATGGCGGAGGAAGTACCTGCCGCCACAGCCTTCAGGGGCAAACAACTTCAGCTTTTAAGCAAACTGTGAGAAGTTTCAGCAAGCCAAAAACCGCTACGACATTAAAATATGCAAACAATTTAATAGTAATTATAAAACAATTACATTAATTAGTCAGAACAAAGACAATGGCTGACATTGTCGGTCTGGCCGACTTCCACTCTATTATTATTTCATAGGAGCGGTCCTGAGATTCGCCTGTACTTGGGTGCCTGGGTAGGTTCACATGACGTCATGTTGTCACGTAAGGTTGTGTCATACTTGTCATGTCACAATGGAAAGAAAACATTCCGACTCATGTATGTTAAATGTTAATTCAAGGGTTTAGTGTTTGTGTATGTGAGATTTGTGTGTACACGCGCCCACGGCATGTGAGAATTTTCAAGAGGTGCAAAGTTTAAAAAAGTTGAACTTTGTCAGTGTGAGGAAATGAATTTCCTTTATTCTAACGAAAAGCTTACTGCGATATACCATGTTGTTTTAGTTTAAGATCATACACCTACTAACGAAATGAATATCTTTTAGAAACCTTTTGAAGTTGTGATAAGCGTTCATACTGTAAGCTTTTGTAAAAGTAAATACTTCAAAAATTGTTTAAAAAAAATCTTCCAATTCATAATAACATAGCACCTATCTCTGTACTCTAAAGCGTTACTTGAAATTCGACGTATATCCGTCAGGAGCTGCTGATAGGGGGCCTAAATGCAACAAACTGAACCCCCCAGTGTGGCCGAAATTCAATAGTTTTCGAGATATTTGAATTTTAAGGATTTTTTTTTTATATTTACCCAAAATTTGACATTTAATTCCAAAAAAAAAAAAAAACATATTGAATGTACGCACGACTACAGATCAAGTTATACATTTCCAGTATAAGCTGATCTCGCATTGTATATGATGGTCAGTGTAAACTGGAAATGTATAGCTTGATGTGTAGCCGTGTGTATCATTAATAAATGATATTGTAGCTGACACTTCAATAAAGCTACGAGCATAATAAAAAGTATTAAAATGTAAGTATTTAATAATAATATCTTACCTATATTTTCATGTTACGCTACAAAAAATAATGTCTCGTTACAAAAAAAAAGGAATTTCGGCCATATATATGGGGGGTTCAATTTGTTGCATTTTGGCCCCTCTATCAGCTCCTGACGGGTATACGTCGAATTACAAGTAACCCTGTATAAAAATAAAAAATATTTATAACGTTTCTAACTACACAAGTTATGAACTTAGTGCTAAACTTTGACAATAGAGCTTACTTTGTGAGAGACTGTTGCCTGAGGTAGGTCTTTATAAAAACCTGTAAAACCTATGTCACCAGTAATATATCTGTATCATCAACATATTTTTACAGTGGATTGTGTGTCTGATTTATTTTAATAACAAAACAACTCATTGGTACTTGCTGCACCTACTTTATCTATCAAGGGTATCATAGATCTTCTCAAGTCTCGTTATCGTGTCTATGATATTCCTAATCCCTGATAACTTATCAATGATTTAGATGGGAGCGGATGGGATAAATTTAACGCTGTCTGTCCTATCTTAACACAGCATTTATGGACTATTCCCCATCAATGTCAGATCGAGTAATATATCGTATTTCTATGAATACACCAAATAAATTAAAATTCTTATTTTGATCCTAGGCTTACCCTAGGATTAATGGCACTAAACCACCTTTTTAGTAAGTACAGCCAAAAAAAAAATTGGCGAATCGTGGGTGGTCAACATAACACCACTGCCCTTTTAGTAAACATAGGCATGACATAACCACAGGGTCGATTACATGTCAATTAAAAACAAAATCACAGTGATTATCAAAATTATCAATTCTCAACCAATCAAGTCATCAATCATGGCCATAAAAATTACGAAGAAATCCAGGTGCGGTTACACCCCAAGACTTAACCGTATAATGGTCACGTGCTCGGTACTCCGGGCCCGCGTTATAACCCCAATTTTCAAACATAAGCTATTGAGATGAATTACACCAATTACTTTTATGGTCGTTTACACAAAGGGCCTCTGTTATCTGAATTGTAAACATATTAATAATTCTGTGCCAGTGCTACCGTGCGGGCTTCAATGGCCGACACATTTGCATATTTCACTCAGAATTTAGAGCCACGTTAATGTTGATAAGTTAATCTAATTAATGTTTTTGTGTAAATTATTAGTTTAATTTGGTGAGAATGAATGAGTCGGTTTATTTCGTTAAATGTCACTTTTTACAATTAGATATGTTAATTGTGTAATTAAATAAGGTTATCGTATTATCACGATCACCACTAATATTAATCTTTGTCTCAACTTTAGTATCAAACCAACGTTATCATAAATCTGATACAGCTTGAAACTGTAAACTTTACAGCCATAGTAAAGTTGTGGCAGCTCAAACATAGGTATTACATATTAATTTATTCACGCTACATTATATAATGCCACATACAAGTTATAATGTCAGTACAAACGCACCTTTCATGGGTAATTATAACGTGTAAATTGAACTAGCATTTATACACCTAAGTATTTAAGCCAATCTGTTAAGAACTTGGTACTACTAAGTATTTATAAGTTTTTAAATGTATTACTTTGTAAAAGGACCTAAATAAATAAAGTTATTATTATATTATATTCACATAGAACACACTCTTGTCGTCCCACTTACGTTATTGTTCCAACAAAACCAATTGATACTTTAAACCATACTGACATATTAACAGACGCAACCTATCCCTAAACTCCCCTAAACTCGAAGAGTAGTAGCAGATACCATAATCCGGAACTATATCAGGGCGTCAGAAAAGATTTTATCACCGCACTAACTAATGCCACTGCATCTATCGCCCGGTAACACACTTCATATAAATAAATACACGCGGCATTTTAGGGTTGCTTCTAGCGCCCGCCAGCTGGCTGATAATAAAAAGTAGTATTTTCTTTTTTGTTTCCTGCCAGTTATTTTTTATGCAAATGATTTACGTTTTGCCTACGCCTCGCCTCTCATGCATGAGGGTTGACACGGTGGGTTCAAATCCAGGCAAGTACGAATGTGACTTTTTTTAATTCGTATGCTCATTCTGAGTTGCTGCATCCGGTTAGACTGGAAGCTGACCCCAACATAGTTGGAAAAAGGCTATGCAGATGATAATGATGTACTTTCTGAGTTCATCTTGGACATTATTGGCATCGGTGAAGGAAAAACATCGTGAATAAACCTGGACTTATTGCTAATATTTTGCTAAGATTTAATTCATCCGTTTGACCTTTTCTGATCCCAGGAGGAATCATCAGCACATCGCATAGGAATATCATCATTGACACGAAACGAAATTATTGATACATTTCAGCGAGCCTTTACGAAACATTGCGCAATTTTGTCAGACACCCATATAATGACAGAATTTGCCCATTTTGTTCAAAAATCGAAGTATCAAATAAGTATCGATTCTCATTGAAATGTGATTGGTAACCCTCACATTAATCGTGTGTGGTAAGGATCGTAGGTATATCTATTCATCGGTAGTTAAAGCTGAGCGAGCGATTACCTTTGAACCAGAAGACGTGAACTTGAACTAGTCTAATTATAGGTAGGTACAGAAAACCATTGAGTTACTGAAATATTCACAGTTAAAAAATTACGTGTTGGCATTGGGATAGAAAACATTAAACAGCTCATTAAATAACTTTGTCGTAACTCGTATCATGACCTAATTGACCTATGTACTGGACCACTTTTGGGAACAGTTTGAGTCGACTTAAGCAGGAGGAACCGTATTGTATTGTTTTCGATGGGTATGTTTTCTTTTTCATTAGCAGTAATGTTTTCAAACGCATATCTGTACTTTCAAATCTAATTGCACATATCAAACACTAACCATTTCCCGATAAAAGGGCAGAGAAAGTAACAAAACACTAAAACACTAAATCCAATTCATCATTATTTGCACAAATTGCACAAGACAATTAACCACTTGTTGCACACAATGCAGACAAAGGGGACATCACTAAACGTACAACAATACTGATTTGAAACAACAAAAGAACGAACAAAATAAATCGTGCACGAACGAGTGGTTTACTCCAATTAAGCGCGTCTCTCATTTAGTATCGATTTGGACCCGTGATCTCATTCCGATCCAGAAATCGAGTGATTTATCGTCAGATTAGGCCGTGTCGATGCGCTGACGCAACCGGCCACCCATCCATGACCGTCGAACACTCCTTGATGACTTGTACTCTGGTACCTAATGTGTCCTATTTTTACACATGGCAATGTGAACTGAAAAATGCCATTGAATGACGCCATGCGAGTGTTTACTTAACATTTGTAAACATTATTCTGTCAAGATGCGCCGTTATTGACGGTGGTGATGGCTATCTGTGCTTGTCCAAGGATTTTGGCTTTATTTATGAGGCTAAAATCCACTGCGTACCTACATAAGTTTAAAGAACACTCACTCATAACACAATGCCTTTCTTCCTTAACGGGGACGAAAGTGCGTGTTGTCCCATTTGACCAGTATTCTAGTAGTAGTTCAATTAAATGTTGTAAACTTGTTATAGGTCATTAAATGTTTTTTTTTTTAAGTCCCATGTAACGAGACTATTAAACCTGTGCACAAATCCAGACTGGACTGGCACGTTGGTCTAGTTTATAGACCTAATAATAAAGAGCAAATATTCTTCACTATAAATTGTAATATTGTGATAATGGTTCGGTCACGTCGTCGATCGGGAAACGTTCAGTGTAATGGATTACCGAAGTCAACGCTCGTTCACTGACAGTTGAATACATTGAGTTGGGTCACTCGCTCCTACTTTGTGGCTACACTGCAAAATTTTGAATGATTTATTTCATGTAAATGCGATGCATTTGGCTTTATTGGTAACGTGTTGAAAGACCTACATATTATAATATTAATTTTACTTACTGAGCTTCAAGTTCGCTCACTGAAACAAATTAAATCTGAAACAAATTAATTCTCTTGTCACAAAATAGTCTAAACTAGACTAAAAATCACCAAAATTTAGTTTATTCCTGTCAAACGACAATTTCCTATTCTGAATTCCTATTTTGACCCCCTATGAAAACCATAAACCAACAACAACATGAGTAGGTAATCATTTTTCATATTTTCCGTACAAAAAGTAAAAAATTCTATACAAAACATGTCGAGGTGCAAATCATGCACGGCTCTAAAAAAAAACACGTGGTATGGCAAACAAGTACCACGTGAAGTCGCGATTGTCAAATTCCATTTTAGTTGTGTCAACATTATTTTTAAATTTAGAGAATTTATTTTGCAGAATAGCTTTAAGATTCTCATAGCCAAAAGTAAGGAATTTTAGTGATAGTTTAGTTCGGTGTACAAGAGGATCGGCACCAACGTTTCAATTGTTCAAAAAAAATATTAATACTTTACCATAGCGGTAGACGTAGATCATGACCCTCATTATCAAAAATATCCATTTTGCTTTACATTACTTACATATAAACATAGGCTAGATTATAATTAATTATTAAGAACCTTCTTTTTAATAAAGGATAAAAAATACTTACCTTCTTGTAGATAAATATCAATGTAACTTTATTGTTAAGGCTTCTACTAATAATGTGTTCGGGTACCTATGTTAGTAAGCAAACATCCAAGTGTACCTTACTTACTTACAACTTCCCAAGATGCTTCAAAGTTAAATCAACCTGAAACTAATATATCGTCTGAACGACAGTCTTGTGTCTGAACGGATGTTCGTGCAAACTCATGGTCCTAACGAGGCAACGTAAAGACCATAATTTTTTATAGACAACAGTTCCCTTTATGCTCTGGATTACGTATATTTTACTGCAGCTAAAATGTTCCTATCTAATCTGTATCGAATCTCTGAAGATACAAACTACGCGGAAGTTGGTGGGACGTTTCAAATATTCAAATGCGAGTTAGATAAGGACAAATTTAATGATACAATGGGACAAAGACTGGAGTTATGGTCTATGGAATGCTTGTAAGTTTATATTTTAGTTCATATTTTGAGGGATATTGTCTCTGGATTTATTTTGTGAGTGTATTTCTATTGGCTTTGACCTTTGACCTCCTGTATCAGGAGGCCTACTCCCTATGAACAGAATCCGTAGTTTCGGTCGAAATTACGGGCGACTACTACTCCGTATCACCTACGGACATTAGTTTGGGGTCCAACCTTAGAATGTTCATCAATCACGATTTGACAATTGTCCCTACTCTCTATGTGTTTTAGCGTGTCTGAAAAAGTTAATTAATCGAGTGTATGGTTCACTCCAAAGTTTTGAACTACTTTCGGACGGGCCCGTATGTTTGTTGACGGACTTAAAACCGATTCAACAGCATTAACGTACCTATATAGTTTGTTTCTAAATAAGTACCTAGATTTTTTGTTGTCAAACATATCTTAGGCCTAGAATTGTAAATATTTGAAGATGCAGGTGACAGCATTCAAACTATCGGAATCTCTAAACGATGTAAGTACTGTATATGTTGCACAACCACCACAATTTAAAACCACAAATAACATAAACACAAATCATTTTGTTTATTAAATATGTTAATAACACAGTTCATAATTTAATTGAATTCATGACAAATCCACTAGTCAACAATCAATGCCTTTCTTCTCAGAGTAGGACAGGAAACGCCGACCCCATCTAGTTTAAAAAAATATGATTGACGTGTAAAAGTGTTTGTTCAAACCTACTTACAGAAATAAAATCATTTATCATTTTAATGAAAACGCAAAGCACATTTCACTTATACACATTAAACCGATTCAAAATAGGTACATATTAGCAAACCTATTTCAAGCTAAGCTATGAATGGCTTATTTTAATAAAGCATTAGCAACCGATCTTATCACTCACTTAGTATTCAGAGGCGCCCTCTATCGGCGACATAAAGTACTAGCGCCGGTTGTGATGGAAATTATAATTATCATTTGACACTTCCATGGGATATTAAGAGCCCTTTGTATTAATATTATACCTATTGGTAATGTATGTATTGTTTAACTTGCAATGACGCCGTTCTTAGTATTGGATTGCCGAATATTGAAGCCCTTTAGTACTGATGACTCATAACATATCTCGTATGTGTATATGTCGTAGGATAATTTGATACTTCGAATCTTCGCGAAAATCCTAGGGGTTTTGCGAAAACGCGGATAATTAGACATAGGCGATTTAGGTTAGGTTATGTTAGAACAGTGACCATTAGCGCGCGAAGGCGAGCGAGCGAAGCGAGCGTGCCGCGGCAGCGGCCGCCAAGCGCCAGATACCCTTCTATTGTTGTTGTATCATTTAGGTTAGGTTATGTTAGATCCTGACTTTGTCCAGTAAGATTTGATAATTTTTCGCCTATGTCTAATTATCCGCGTTTTCGCAAAACCCCTAGGATTTGTCCAGTAAGATTTGATATTTTTTCGCCTATGTCTAATTATCCGCGTTTTCGCAAAACCCCTAGGATTTTCGCGAAGATTCGAAGTATCAAATTATCCTACGACATATACAACCGATGCGATGTTTGAACAGCGTCAGATTCTTAGATAGGTTGTGATCGCAGATCACATCCGTGGTTTTGTTGATAACCCCCGAAGTGAATAGGTAGGGGAAGGTGGGGGGACACCGGATAGTTAAGAAAAAGACACAATAAATAAATCACTATGTTATTTATTGAGGTAATCAATGTCATAAATGTTTAAGTAAACCTTAGGCATAACTTTGGCATAAAAATATTTGAGATTAATCTTAGTAATTATAAAATATATATTTTTTTGATAAAAATTATAAATCCGAATTCACCCCATACCTATGGGTCAAACCGGATAGGCATTTTTTATTCAAGGGGTGAATACAGATACTAACAATTAAACTAAATAATCATATTATTCGCAGTTTTTGCATACAAAAAATAATATTTCTTGTTCAGAACAACTGATGCAACTTTCGTGAGCCCATTTAAGACAAGCAGTGCATTGGTACCATTCATCTGTGGACTTAGTTTGACTGTAGTTTTCGCCACAAACCAAACAGTCCGAATCTTCCTGATAGTTTTCTTTATGCGTCTTTTTACTGATACCTTTACCTTTGCCTTTTTTTGTTTTAATTACCGATGACATAGCCTTATCTGCCAGTTCATTTTTATACGGTGATTCAGTCGAAATTGCGGGTTTTCCTCGACGCGCTGATGGCCGCATGTTCTTTTTAAAATGAGGAATCGGCATGATATCTTTCGGTGATACAAGACTTAAAAAATCTGAAATCGTTTGTGCTTCTGTAGATGTTCCTGCTTGCGGGGACGGAGTTCTTTCACGAGGTAACGGATCCTGAGAGAATTCATTTGTGTTTGGTGGTACAAATGATATTTCTTAAAGATATCCCATTCTGCCTTCCAGCACTGAATTTATGGCTAAAAGAATTTCTGACTCCGACCACTGCAGCCTATTTGACTTTCTCACATATGTTCGTGGCATGTTGACGCTGGCACTCTGTAAAAGTTAAAAAAATAGTAATTAAACACAGTAATAAAACAAACGGCCACAATACTTACATAATATATCAAATCAATCGGGGTGAAACCGGATAGTCGAAATCACCCCGTCCGCTTGTACCCCACAGGTGCCATATTTGAAATTGTAATACTAACAGAGATTATGTTTACACTCGTAGCAACAACAAATACCGTTTTTAAAAGTTTAATATGTATTACTTTATAAAAAATACAACTATTTGTGATAGCACACATAGCTAAACTTAATGATAACACTTTAAAAAAGTAAAAAGATTAGATAACTTACCTTGGTTTACAATTTTCGTTTATAGACGCACGCGCTGAGATGTTACCGTCGCCGTCATTTGCAACTGCACTTAGTAAGCGATCGCGCGTATTTCACTGCTAGCTAGAGCGAGACAGCTGTACGCGGAGTAATTAAATAGCAACTATCTGGTTTCACCCCCTGTCCGGTTTCCCCCCACCTTCCCCTATACCAGAATTAAACTTCCTTAAGAGGGCTATCACAATGTTTCTTGTATTTGAGTTTTGATAAGTGATTATGGTTTAGATATGGCCACAAAATTAAAAAAAAATATGCCTGATAAAGTGTGATTATTTCTCTCGGGAGTGCTCTAAATAAATATCATTTTTTTTCTTGTATTTGAGTGTGTGACTTCAAACACTCAAATACAAGAAAAATTGTCATAGCCCTCTTAAATTCCTTCCTTGATTAAACTGCTTCGTTGCTCTAGTTTTCGGAAAAGGTTGGTACTGCTGACCATGAGATCTTGGATTCGATTTACGGGTGAAGCAAAGTGTTATCGGGTTTTTCCATCAAACATTACTCAGCGGCAACCCGAAGTCTAGATTTGTGGCCGGTCGATGGCCATAGGCTATTAAATGGGACTCAAACATAAGTGCCGAAATGTGGGTGCCATGTACTATAAGTAGGTATACTTCTGCCTAATCCTTCAGGGTATACAGGCGTGATGACCTGTGGAAACTTCTAAATGGCCTTCAGTTGCATATTGTTTAAGTACACTGTAGGTATATTATAGCTGTAAGTTTCCCGAATAAAATAAAATAAAAAACTTAGGTTTAAAGACATTTATTTCTCATAAGAACTTAAATTACATAGTTCACTTAAAATGAGATACAAAGTACTTATAAATTATAATATCGTATTTGCCTCTGGGGCATTGGTGACGTTACAGGGTACATATATGCTTCTTAAGTTTAGCCTTAAATATATTTATACTATCAAATCTCTTTAAATCCTCCGGTAAATCATTAAACAGTTGCGTCCCCTCAACCAATATTGTTTTTTTCCCGTAATTAGTCTAGTAACTTCCTTCTTTTCAACTGAAATAAAATACATCGTATAAGTTTTACCCATCTCATTTGACATACATAAAGGGCTGAGGAAGTAAGATTGTAATATTGAAAGCAGGAATATTACTAACATAACTACCAAGACCTAAATAAACGCAAGTTAAAACAATAACGGTCCATTTAAACCAGGAATTAAAGCAATTTGTTCTCAGCACAGTAACCAATTTAAATGCTAAAGGAATACACAGCAGGGAGAATAACGTACAAAATAATAAATTCTAAACGCGCGGAATGCTTGAGAACGACCACCTATCATGTTGATATAAACTGGTGCAACCTGGCACGGCAAAGGTTTGTCTCACACGTTATGAAGAACGAGCATTGATTACCACGCTTACTCAGCGCGAGTTGGTGATTTCAGAATATCATAATGTAAGAAAGAAATAATAAAAGGAAAATACGTTTAATTGCGGTAAAGATGACGCAAAGAAAGAACACAAAAAGAACAAGTTGGGGGAAAATATGCGTCATGCGCGATAGGTCTTTCGCCATAATTCCGGCATTTTTTTTTTATTTATATATTTATTTAAAACTCTTATACTGTCATTACAGGTTTTGGAACCTAATGCGATAGATAGAACTACTTATAATATTAACTATTTTAAATAACATCTATTAATAACAATTACCCAATACAGTAATACAAAATTACTTATAACTAAAACGATACAACCTTATAATTACAATTACAACAATGTACTTCACACAAAATTAACTTAAGTATGTTTTACAGTCAAAAATTAAAAATAAAACAATAAACATAAAATTACACTAATTGATGCTTTCGTTACATAATTATTATAATATAAACTTACTTTTGCAAGTTCACTAAAGTAACACGAAAAAATGTCCAACCTATTCTGAATTTCGATAACAGTACATTAAATAGTAAGTTAACCATTTCATCAATAAAATGTTCCTTTTTATTGGACCAAATCATTTTAACATCACTAATGTTGTATAAAACCACCTGAGGGGCAATTCCCGTATTTTTAAGACCGTTCGCATTCTAATCTCAGTCTCAATCTGTCAAAATTACAATCAATTTACATACATTTTTGACAGGTTTTTGACATTGATTGTCGCTGAGATGAGATTGCGACTTGAATTTGAACGTTTTTTAAGTACGAGAATTGGCCTACTGAAGGAAGCTGCAAGAAAAATTAAAGAAGTTCCGAATTCTTGATGATGATGAAACCAGTACAGCCCCGTTCATGAAAAGAAAAAGTAAATCTAGAAGACCGACGGCTTAACGTAGGATATTACTGATACAATGACATACCTAGACATGACGAAGCACAATGGAACCATGTAACAAAAACCTCAATAACTTCCAAAATATTGGAGCCAGCTTTATGAAATAAATTCTGTATTATATAAAGGCATTTTATAGATCAATGTCATGAAACTTTATTTTGAATACAAGTAAGTTAAATAAAAATTACCATTTTCACTAGATTTCGTAAAATATGCTACGGTATTTTTATACATTTTAATATTTTGTATTGCCACCACGAGCTGTTAATTCAGCTGATATACTGTTTGGCATGCTTTCCACCAGATTTCTAAGCCGATGCTGAGGAATATTCTCTCATTCCTCTATCAGAGCTTCTCAGTTCACGAAGCGTGACTGGAGGGCAATTTCGCTGGCGTACACGTCATCCCAGTTCATCCCAAGCATGCTCGATGGGGTTCAAGACTGGCGTGCTGGCCACTCCATGCGTGTGATAACGAAATCTTCAAGGTAGTCAAAACTATCCAAGCTGTATGGGGGACGAGTGTTATCTTGCATAAAGATGGCGTTCTCGCCCATGTTTACTAAAAATAGGTCAACATTCTCATTTAAGATTTTATTCACGTATCTTTCTGCAGTTAAAGTGCCATTTTCTATCACAACCAGCGCGGTGCGGCTTTCGTAAGAAATTTCAGCCCACACGTTTATGGATCCTCCGCCGTGTGGCAATTTTTCTTCAATGCAAGCTTGGCTATAGCGCTCTCCTGGTCTTTTGTAGACTCTTTGCCTCCAATCGTGCTTGACTAGGATGAGCCTCGACACGTCCGAAAACATTAATGATAAATGATAAATGATAAATGATTTTATTTCTGTAAGTAGGTTTGAACAAACACTTTTACACGTCAATCATATTTTTTTTAAACTAGATGGGGTCGGCGTTTCCTATCTGACTACTCTGAGAAGAAAGGCCGAAACAAACTCAGAGGTCACAGTCTCTTTTAAAGTCCAGACAAAATCTTGGTCAGGTCATGTGAAAGCTATGTAGATCGGTGTCTGCAATGGTCTTTTGAGGAAAGAACCACACAGATTGAGTGGACCTGTCCAGTCAGTGCACGCAATTGTCAGTAATCGTGCAGCTCAACTTAGACTCAAGGAGCTCAACGATTCGACGAACAATACCAAAGAAAGGACATTTGAGTAGGCCGCATAAATTACTCAAACTGCCAGATCATGATTACGTTGAGAAAAATACAAAAATAAATATAAATAAATCAATGACCGACATAGTTCTCACATTCACAATAATTAGAATAATATTATAATAATCTTTGAGGACCATGTAGATTTGTGTCTGAAATGGTCTTTTGAGGAAAGAACCACACAGATTGAGTGGACCTGTCCAGTCAGTGCACGCATTTGTCAGTAACCGTGCAGCTCAACTCAGAACTTAAGGAGCTCAACGATTCGACGAACAATACCAAAGAAAGGACATTTGGGTAGGCCGCATCAGGTACTCAAACTGCCAGAACATGATTAAAACTGCAACAAAAACACACATAGTCCTCACATTCACAATAATTTAAAATAATATAATACTTTAAATAGTAAATATTAGTGTCATTGTATATGTAAATAAGTATAGATACTTATAGCAAAGATTATAAGTAAAAATAGTTAGCGAAATAAAATAAATTAACATTGCCTGTGCTTTATTGGAGCAACTCAATCCCAAGCCTTTTTGTCCTCAATATAGTCTTTGACAGTATAATAGGCATTCTGGCATAATTTCCTTTTTATAAACGATTTGAATTTATTAAGGCTTAGTGCTTGAATGTGGCTAGGAAGTTTATTATAAAAACGTATACATTGGCATCTAAACGAGCCACCTATTTTCTTGAGCCTGGTAGTAGGAACAACAAATTTGTGCTTGTTCCTAGTATTTAAATTATGGATATCACTGTACTTTTTAAACAGATTAATATTTTTATGTGCATACAAAAGATTTTCATAAATATACTGAGAAGGCACAGTCATTATATTAATCCCTTTAAATTTGTCTCTGAGGGAGTGTCTGGGACTTAATTTATAAATTGAACGAATTGCCCTTTTTTGTAAAACAAAAATCGTCTGAATATCGGCGGCATTTCCCCACAACAGAATACCGTACGACATTACACTATGAAAATAACTAAAGTATACTAAACGGGCTGTCTCCAAATCAGTTAAACCACGAATTTTCCTAACGGCGTATGCTGCAGAGCTAAGCTTCTTTGACAATTTATCTATATGGGGGCCCCATTGAAGCTTGGCATCCAAAGTTATGCCTAAGAATACTGTGGTATTTTCGGGTTTCAACTCTTCACCCTTTATGAGAATACTTGTTTCTACTTGTCTAACATGAGGTATCGTAAACTTAATACATTTCGTTTTTTTCTCGTTAAGAAGAAGGTTATTAACATTAAACCAGTTAACTACTTTTGCGAGGGCACTATTTACATTGTCAGTAACCAGCTGCTGACGTTTGAGTTTGAATAAAAGTGAAGTGTCGTCTGCAAACAGCACTATATCATGTTCATCCTTTATGAGGTAAGGCAAGTCATTTATATAAATAAGAAATAAAAATGGACCTAGAATTGAGCCTTGAGGGACCCCCATTCTTACTACCGATCCGGGAGATCTTTTCCCGTTAACATCAACTCTCTGAATCCTATCACTTAAATAAGAAGTAAGAAGATCCAGAGAGGCGTTCCGGATTCCGTAGTGGTGCAGTTTCCTGATTAATGTTGCATGAAGAACACAATCGAATGCCTTGGACAAATCGCAAAAGATGCCCAACGCATCGCATTTGTCCTCCCATGCATTATATACATGCCCTAGAAGTTCAACTCCGGCATCAGTAGTTGAACGACCCCTTGTAAAACCGAACTGTTTGTTATGCAGTAATTTATGTACATTAAAAAATCTTTGCATTTGATTTAAAATAAGTTTTTCAAAAATTTTACTAAATGTAGGTAGCACTGAAATAGGTCTATAATTAGTAGGGTCTGATGTACTACCCGATTTAAACAACGGTATTATTTTACTGTTTTTCATAAGATCAGGAAACTCACCACGGTCAATACAATTATTAAAAATAACAGCTAAAGTAGGTGCTATGATATTTATAATTGACTTAGCAACGTCCACAGAATTACCCCATAAATCTGCAGTCTTTTTGACATTTAACGTGTGAAAGGTTTTAATTATATCTTTAAAAGTGACATATTCGAAATGAAATTCAGAATCACAAACTGGAATGTTTTCTTTAAGTAAAGACTCTGCAGCAGTGGGTGAAGAGTTTAGAGATTTAGTAGTCGATACGGGAATCTCTGCAAAGAAATTTTCAAAGGCCGCGGCGACTTGAGAATCAGATTTAATTATATTGTCATCAATAGCAAGGCTGTAGTCACTACATCGGTTGCATGACCTTCCCGTTTCGCTATTAATGATACTCCATGTCATTTTTATTACATTACTACTATTTTTAATTTTTGAACTCAAATAACGTGATTTGGCCATACTACAAACTTTTTTAAATAATTTAGAATAATTCTTAACATATAAATTAAATTCAGCAGTGTTTTTACAAGTTCGTTCATCATACAATTCATAAAGTCGTTTTCTACTTGTATGTATACCAATGGTGGCCCAGTCACTAAAGGAAGCGTTACTATTAACCGAGAACGTCTTTGGAATGAACGTGGTATTGAATAGTGTGCAATACATATTAAAAAAATCATTATAATGTTGATTAGGGTCATCATTAATCACCAAAAATGGTAATTTACTTAAAAGTTTAGATTTAAATGTATCCAAGCGATAAGTCGTTTTCGGGTTAACAGTGATATCTTTTTTAGTAACTTTTTTGTTTATATTTGAAATAGTTATTAATTGTCCGCAATGATCTGAGTCTATTAAATTAATAATTTCTTTGTGAGTTGGTATAACATCTGTATAAATGTTATCTAGGCATGTGGCACTAGTGGAAGTTATTCTAGTTGGCTCCAGAAATTGGTTAGCAAGATTGTATGACTGAAACAGACTTATAATTTTAATACTTAAACCAGAATTTTCTAACAAATTAACATTAAAATCACCACAAATGATGATAGACTTATTTGAATTACAGATTTTGTGCAACACTTCATCCATAACCTTTTCAAAACAATCATACAATCCTGAAGGAGGTCTGTACACACTTAATATAATGAGCTGCTCCAATTCTACACAGGCTATTTCAATTGTCCGCTCAACAGAGAGGCTCACAATATCCTTGCGGTCTTTAAATTTAAGCTGGTTATTTATCAGAATTAATGAGCCACCATGTACAGCATGTACTCTGTTGAACGAACTACCAATCTGGTGATGACTAAAATTGAACATGAACTGATGGCTTTTAAGCCAATGTTCTGTTATACAAAGAATATCTATATTGCTACAATTCAGGAATAACTCTACTTCTAAATCTTTGTTCAAAAACCCTTGAATGTTTTGATGCACCAGGTTGATACTATTTATTTTTTTTACACTTTCATATGCTTTATTCTTTGCCTTAGTTACATTTTTGCAAGAGGCTAACTCCTTTGTCCTGATTTCTAATTTAAATGATGACCATTGTCATTAATTTTGACCAAATTATTGGCAGAATAATTTAAAAAGTCATTGCATTGCTCAAAAGAAGCAAGTTGTTTAGCCAAATTTTTGGCTGAAATAGAAAAATAATATGATAGCGACACAGCTATCTGTCTTTTGTGATAGTTAGAAAGATAGTACATAACAATATTGTATCTATCTTTTGTCAAATACAAATTATTACTAACATAATTGTTAGTGTCAACTAAATGGAATAAATTATCATTATATGTCAAATTGTGCAATGTCATGTTAATGTCAAATCTTAAATTATTTTCTTCCTGTGGCAAACTGTTACTATAAGGGAATGTAAACAACACAATTTTCCTTAAACTAAGGTTGCACAATGTTCTATGATATTGGAGCAATTCTCCTTTGTTCACATTTCCCCTATTTCCCATAAAAATCAACAATGTTGTGTCCTGCTTAAAGTTATATCTAACAATTTGGTTCATAATATCAATTAATGAACAACCAGGCATACAGTAATTTATTATTGAGTGTCCTGGATATTCATCTGTCAACAAGTGGCCTAAGTCCTTTCCAATTTCATCGCAAAATAATACAATATCATTATTTACAATTTGTTGACATTGTTTAATGGACCTATTTACAGAAGGAATTGTCAAATCAACACAAGGATGCGGTAAGGTGGTATTGCATGTTGACAATGAATGGGCAGGCAGGCAAATGGTAGGTACATTGGATGGTGATTGACAAATCTCACAGCTGTTCGTTTGTGAGTTTACCAGCTCATTCATTGCCAACACATATTCCCTCATTAGATCTTCAGAGGTATTATATTTGTTAGTCATTGAACTTAGTTTCTCTTGCAGATGGTCAAGTTGAGATTGCAGGGCCTGTGTGTCAATGTTGTACTTCCTAGTACTTTGATCCAAATTAAAAGAATACATATCTAATTGTTTAAGCAAATTTAACCTTTCTCGATTAAGTTTAACATTTTTGATAAAGAACCTTTGTCTTTTAACCATTTTTTGTGTTTTAACAATGTATTTATTAATTTTAATGTATTTTTTCAGTTTGTTTTTACTGGTGACTACTCTTACTGAGTTACATTTTCTTGATTCATCATCACCTGTCAAATCAATAGTGTATGAGGGGTTTATGGCAGAAACCATTGACGGGGCAATAGGCACCAATTCATTGAACAGACTTTGATTCAGCGAGGCGGTGATGTTAAGATTGGTGGTCTCAAGTTGTGTAATCTGACTTTGAGCCTCGTGTAGCTGCTGTTGAAGTAAATGTTTGTGACTAAGAGCTTGTTCATACTCTATGCTACACTGGCTGAACCCATCCACAACAACTTGGAGCCTATCCCGGGCTTCCATGGCATCAGTGTATTGAATATATATCTGAGCCATTTCATTTTTCAACTTCCTATTCATTTCATGGGCATCAAATAGCACCTTTTCATTGTCATCTATTTCCTTATTTAGTTGGTCACAGTACTCCTTTGACGCCTTTAATTCGCTCAAAGCCTGATTGAGTTTGGACTCTTCTAGACGAGCACGGGCGCTGCGAGTCATAATCATGATTATAACTTTTATAAGGAAGAGATAACAAGTTAAGAGATAGTAGGTAGTTGTGGTAGTAGTTTAAAAGATGATTAGTCTAAAAGTGAAATGAAATTTAGATGAAAAATAAGAAGTTCTGTCACCAAACCAAACTAAGGTTATGTTTACGTTCAAAGGTCATTGGCATCAACAAGTAGCCGTATAAAAATTAACACTGCAATTGCTGGTGTAACTATAGTACGCAAACAAACTAAAAACAAGTAAAATATTAAGTATTGTACCTGCTAACAAGATGACAATGCAAAAATCGCTTGAACCGGCAACTGTCACCGTATCACATTGATATATAAACACTTATTTTGCACTTGGTATGTGAATCTAATACAAAAAACAGATTATTATCCTATTTACTTGATGAGTAATTGGAAATAGGCTATAAAAACATACAAATTAAATATTTAAGATTAAAATTACATGAACAAATTCAAATCAGCTGTTAGCTGTAGTGTTGCCACAGGAAAAAAAAAAAAAAAAACTTACAACTTACTAAAAATTACTCTTGACCAGTCATCCAGAGTCCAATTCATGTGTTCTCTAGCGTACAACAGCCGTGTGAAATCGATTTCTCAACATTGTTGATACAATATATCGATCCTCCCGAACTGTCGTGCATCTTGTTCGGCCCCATTCCTGGTCTGTGAATATTAGTTCCAGACTTTTCAATTCGCTGGAGCACTCTTTGAACGGTTGATAGCGACTCCCACAATTCTTGCTGTATAACGCTGACAGCGCCCGTCTTCAAGCATAGTCAGAATTCTGGTACACTCTTCAGGGGTTATATCGTGGCATATATTCAATTTAAACATATAAACCCTATGATAGTTATAAAAGCTTTTCGGCAAATAAAAATCAAATTGACCGAAGATCTATGGGGAATGTCTATCAAAGTTTGTACATCAATAATCGAGACTATAGCACCATACTTAGCTTTAATATTTAATTTGTGTGTAGATCAAGGAGTCTTCCCGGATTTAATGAAATACAGTAAGGTTATACCACTTTTTAAATCTGGGGACAGCAAAGACACCAACAATTATAGACCAGTATCTGTTTTGCCAGTATTCAGCAAGGTGTTCGAAAAGGTAATGCTCAATCAAATGCTTAATCATTTTAACACCAACAAAATCTTACACGGTCAGCAATATGGTTTCACCAAAGGACGTTGTACGACTGACGCCGGTGTCACTTTATTAAAACACATATTTACAGCGTGGGAGGAGGCCCAAGATGCCATAGGGATCTTTTGTGACCTCTCCAAGGCATTTGACTGCGTTGATCACGAAACCTTGCTCTTAAAACTTGAGCATTACGGACTAGGTAAACTCGCGCTTAGTTTAGTACAATCTTATTTAAATGATAGACAACAAAAAGTGCAAATAAATGGTGTCAATTCACCTCATTTAAAAGTACAAATGGGTGTTCCACAAGGATCGATATTAGGTCCCTTCCTCTTTTTAGTATATATTAATGATCTACCCCATTTATTTAAAAACCAACCACAAATGGTGTTATTTGCTGACGATACTTCTTTAATCTTTAAGATAAATAGACGTGCATCAAATCTTGACGACGTAAATAATGCCCTACTGCAGGTACATAATTGGTTCACTGCTAATAATTTAGTATTAAATGACAAAAAAACGAAATGCATAAGATTTGCTTTACCAAATGTTAAAAGTAGTGATTGTGACATAGTATTGAATAACGAGAAACTAGAATTTGTCTATGAAACTGTTTTCCTGGGGATAACGCTCGACTCAAGGCTGCAATGGGGTCCTCATTTGACATCTCTTGCAGGACGGCTAAGTTCAGCAGCTTATGCTGTAAGGAAAATCCGTCAATTTACTAATGTAGATACCGCGAGGCTAGTCTATTTCAGCTATTTTCATAGTATCATGTCTTACGGTATTTTATTATGGGGACGGGCTGCCGATATTGAGTCTATTTTTATTCTGCAGAAAAGAGCTATCAGAGCAATATACAGCCTACGCAGGCGCGATTCTCTAAGGGAACTGTTTAAAGACATTAACATCATGACAGTACCTTGTCAATATATTTATGAAAACATCATGTACGTAAGGAAAAATTTAAATATTTTCAGTAAAAGAGGTGAAAGACACAACTATAGGACTAGAAATAGGGACCAATTAGTTCAACCAGGTTTCAGACTGGCTAAAGTAGACTCATCCTTCATGGGGTACTGTTTAAAATGTTACAATAAAATACCTCCCCACATACTCCAACTGAATGAAACGAAATTTAAATCTTGTATAAAACGCACACTATACAGCCAAGCATATTATAAGTTGGGGATTATATCGCTGACAAAAATGCTTGGCTCAGGGCTGGTCCTGCTCCACAAGGGCGCGTAAACTAATTAATTAGCATTCGAAAATAATGTTGGAGCTGATGAAGATTGTACAACCTATCTTTGCATTGTATAAATTCAATCTCTTAGTATTGTATAATTGCATAGCACATGTGTGAGCACTATGTACCCACTATAAAGCTTACTGGGTTCGTCTTTCATTGACTTGAATGTGCCCTGGCGGCTGAGAGTATGTCATGCTCACTCAAATGTGTCGCTGGTGGTGGCGTGTGTATTAGATCATTGAGTTCCCTTCAAAATGGTTGAGCTGAATGGTGCTGATCCATACGTCATGTTCGTGAACGGGCGTCGTCAGTAGGCACTGGTCATTTCTTAGCTGCCACGGCTTATTTTAATTCCATAATTGTTTTTATCTTTTTATTACGGACGCTTTTAACGTGCACGTGTTTCTACATCGTTCTCACATGTATAATTACAACATGAATGATGTAACCACTTTTTTGTAACAATATTTTGATTTAAAAGAGTGTCCATGGAGTTTCTTGCCCGTTCTTCTCCATAGGTACCTACTACGCTTTGGAATGGGCAACTAGCTTCATCTTTCTGACTGACCGACCCCTTGACAATTCAAAAGTGCCTGTAATTGGTTTATTTGAAATAAATGCTTTGAGTTTGAGTTTGCATGTTTTTAATTAAATTTGATCAGAATAATGAATTTCTGCACAAGAAATGCCATATTTATAAACAGAAACAAAAGTAAAACAAATAGTTTCAAAGTTGTTCAAATTAAAACAAATCGTCTTAATTTTTTATTAATGGTTTTAATACAATCACCAAAGACAAATAAAAGGGTTTTACGTCTTTCAATATTTCTAATGAAATAAACTTTAATTAAGTGTTTATTTTAAAAGGATTGCTCAAATATTTTAAAAGTTATCGCATTTTTCATAACTTACCCGCTTTCTTTGCGGCCCAGTGTATAGCGCTGTAATTTTGAATAGGTACCACCCTGAACAAACCGATTGGTCATCGCAGAACTAAATTGATATAATTCCTGTTTTACGACACTCGCAAGAAGAAAGACCTATACTTAGCCAACGCAAAGCCTTTGTTATTCCACATTTATTTTATCTAAACCGACTACGAATAAACGTATTATTAATTTATTACAGAAAAGCGAAGCTACAAACATTTAAAGCTAAGAACTAAAGACAGCCAGCAATAAAACCTGAAACGTTGTTGTCAAAGCTCTTGGAAGTGAGAGTATAATTTTCTTTGTTCAATGCGATATGAGTCGGCAATCACAGCCGTTGAATTATTTCCGTGAGCAACATTTTCGTCACTCCGTAAATTCGTACAAAGCATTCCAAAGCTGAATAAATGTAATAAATCATGTGAGTAATACTACACAGGGTGTTTACAATTGAAGATGTTGAGTTGAATTGTTATTGTTGCAGGTTCTTCGCTTGTTCGCGAGACCCTCTCATATACGCACAAACGACTAGCACAGAGGTTGGACGACCGGTGAGTTACTGACGTCATCAATTATTACCCTTTGATGTTGACTTACACTGATCTCGGAGAAAGCTCTCTTTAAACAAATTGTCTGTTCCAGTGTATTGCAGCATTGATAGCTTTGAATCTTATCATTTGTTTCTGTACGCTTCTGTTAATAAATAATGGAATCATATCGACTGCAGTATACTTCACATTTGAATATGTGTGTCACTTTATATTATACAGATGTATTCAAAGAGACGTGACTGAAATTTGTTTAACCACTGTCCACCACAAAACAATTCAAACAATGTAGGCCATAAGACTGAACATCTGGGCCAATTTAGGCACAATTTCGACAATGATATATGGCCAAGTGGAATATTTCGTACAACGTCAATGACCCATCAATCTATCCGCCATTCATTTAATAGAAATGGGTATATGTATCAGCTGAATCAATGTTTCCTTGACTCCTATAATGTGATTTCAAAAATAAGTACACGAACACACTGGAACAATTGACATAATTTAGAAAGATTTATGAGAGGTCTTCACTTATATGATGTTATTTCAGTTATGGCCTTGACACAACAACAGATTTTAAATGAAAATAGTCTGAAAATAGTGTTTACAAACATGAATCAATAACCACATCAAATAATTCAATCAAATCACGCTATACGAGGTTTTTTTCGAATGGTTAACATTGATCTTTTGAGCTTGATTTAGTTCCATTTAACCAACATAACAGACGTTTTATTCGTGTAATATCATCCCGAAATTGGATCGTCAATAATAAGGTAAGGTTTCATCCCAGAAAAAGTAGTTAACCATCGATTCTAGAAACACCTTCATGGGTGCCTATTAGTATAGGTGCTTGCATCCGTTCAAAGCACATTTTAGACCTCTCTCTGAATCACTTTCACCTCATATTGTGACTATTCTTGGGACAGGCCCATTCCAGCAGCAGAAAGTAACTAGGTCGTCTTAATTATTTATTTTTATATTGCACAATTTTATTTACACACAGTTGTAGGCTATGAATAGGCTAAATTTATGTGAACATGACCCTGTAGGGCGCAACAATAAGGAAAATTTTACTATTGCTAGCTATAATTGACATATAATATTGCGTACTTACTAGATAATAAACAGCAACATAAATATTTATAATATTTATTTAGGAACATATTCTTTCTTTCTGCTTATAAAATGATTATGGTGACTTAAAAAGTTTTGTACAAAATCTTCCAGGTGCCAAGAACGACAGCAGCGATTCGAACGAACACGACGATGTACGCGTGGAGCTCATGGGGAACCTGGAGCCCCTGCTCTAAGACCTGTGGGGGTGGAGTGGCTGTGCAGGAACGACACTGTCTGCCCAGAGATCCTGCTAGGTAAGAACGATTTTATAGCGTGACAGGTTGACATCTTAGATCTTACCCAACTTGATAACAAACTATAAAAACTTTATGAAGAGGCTTGAATGTTGGATTTTACCTACTACTAGACTATTATTTCATGGTATAGTCCTAAATCTTCAAGCTAAAGTTTCACACACATTTCTCTAATCGTAACCATAATCTAATCATTTCACTTTTACTTGAAGACATTCAAAGTGTAAAGGACAATGGGAAATGAATGTATGGAGTCTGGGCCCACCCTTCAATAGTAACATCTGATATACCGTTGGATAGGGCTTTTTAAGTGGAACATTAGTTACTAATATAACTATGGTCAAATGTTAGTACTTTCGGAGATACGACGTCTTAAAGTCGTCAGTCTAACATATTCTTTATGGATACTTATAAGGTAAAATAGTAATAATAAGTACACTTAAAATAAAAGAGAATTATTATTCGTCTTGGACATCAAAGACCATTACATCATTTAAAAAACCCACGGGGGCCACGAATGGTTGATGTCTCCTAACTCCTAGGTACCAAATCAAAGAAATAGTGTGAGCGCAACTTCCTACAGTTCGCCGTCCGGTCAAGCAAGAGCAATAATATTGTGATATCGCGTTTCTTCCAACTTGGTTTCGATCAATTAATATATAGCAATAGTATATTCTTGCTCTTACGTGGCGTGACTGTATCCTACCACGCAGCAACCACACATTCTCTGCTGGTATATTATATTCTATTAAATCATGTAAATCGTTTTGTCTGTATATTTCTATAACGTATAAACCGTCTCGAAGATGTTCACTGCAATATGACTGATCGCCATTTGCAAATGCGCCTGGACAAGCGGCGGGCGCAGCGGGTAGGGTGGGGGCGCAGGTAAGGAGCAAGCAGATAGATGCCGTCCGTTTTGAGTCTAGCCATAGTTTAGTTTAGTTATCTTTTAACGAAGTAGGTAAACTACGATCACTTTTATGGCAGTATAATAAGTAGTATAACTCCGAAAGTACTGACTTTTGACCTTAGTCGTAATAATAAGTTTTATTCTGCATAAACATACCTATTCATTTATGAGTGTCTTATTCCTATTGAGAGGTGGGCCCATCATTACTCATTCTCCTTTAATAACAAAGTTGTACAGCGGTCAGGCTTTCCTTCTTATTTATGTATAGCTTAGATAGAATCTTTTGAGATCTTCGACGAACTCTCCAAGATATACTTAGGTACTGAAAAGAAATACCGTCAAACCACGGCCACCTGGACTGACGAAAATCACTACCTTAGATTAGTGGTGGAGCAAAAATGTGTAACTTGCAAATATTTAACCTAAAAATAAAAATAGTAGACTAAATGACCCTATATACCGAAAACAGACGACATTGAGTAAATAATCAAAATTAAGTTATCTGGAAATTAAAAGTTAAATTCCTATAAGTAATACAATAAAATTATTAAAAAAGGAAGTGCCCAGTAAACAAAAACTCTGCATATATTATTACATCTTTAACAGGCCATTAATAAAAAAAACTCCAAGTGAATTCAAATAAATACGTCATCATTCTAATTTCTCAAAGGTCTTAAAAACCGTATTTGTGTTGAACGATATAAAACAAACAAGAGAACACGTGTGGGAGATTAATGTGTTAAGTTTTTTGTAATGTTCTTGAGGTTTTGTATTAATTGTTTCATTATAGAGCCGCTATTAAGATACGGAGGCTTGTCGTATGGATAGTGAGGGCACTAATTCTTTTTGTAACACGCCTCAGAATTATTGGAGTGGGTCAGGGCTTATAGGTACTAGCGTTTGAGGTATTTTTTTTTTACCGCTTATATATTGTGATGTTGACCCAGATATTTAAAATCCAACACAAAAGGTAGAATGAGAATTAGTACCTACTGAGAATTAAGAACGAGATTGAGAAAAATTATGAACCTCCTTTTTTCGATAATTATTTTAATCCCAACCCTACGCCGCCGAGTGGGGTTAGGGTTAGAATTAAACTAAGCCCCTAAGCATTCGTTTGTCATTGAAAAAAAAAAACCCCATCAAAACTTCCCTATTAAAATGTAAAAAATCCCCATCGAAATACTTATAGGTACATGTACTTTATTTTAGACAAAATATATCCTATGTTAAAAATTCCTAATCATTGTCACGCAAACAAACAAAAAATTATCCAAACAATTGCAGCGTCAACCCTATCGTGTCGCGGGCGCATTGATCATAGATCACAATGATATCTAATGATAGGGCGCGTGATCGATAAAGGAGCGAGGGCTGGCCACCGCGGGAGAGCCTTCCAACCTGCGCCCGCGCCGACCGAGTAGTTACGTTACTAGAAACGGTACTCAGGATAGCCGATTGAGTCATATTTTATTGTAGATTGGAATGGTAAACTTAATGAGGAGATTTGCTTTTGTGTGCGGGGTTGTTTGACAAAACGTTGTATAGAGGTCGAGCAAAACTTGTTACAATTTAAGAAGAAGACAGAAAACAATTATAACTTCACTTCCACAAAAAAATATGACAATTGATATAAGTTTATCTAAGGATATGATATGTTTCATTCTAATCTAAAAAAAACTATAAAAATAAAACTATCCTCCATTTTTAACACAATTACAATAAAGTCATCATTCAATGAAGCCTATCGTAAAAAATATTGGAATTATTATTTATCGAGAACCGTTAGGAGTAATGTGACAACGGTATCCCAGACTTCACCCTTAGCGCGGTGCGATATCGTAATTTTATTTCATATTGTCATTGAAAAATTGTTGATTCCCACTTGTTGATTTTTTTTTTAATTTTTATTATATTCCACAAACATATGCTTTGTTCCTGAAAGTAAGAAGTAATAGTTCTGACTTGTCTTTTTTCTCTTATTATCTCCGATATATTTTTGGTTTCAAGATGAAATGAATGACTCAAAAATATGGGAGTCATACTGAAATTGCTTTATTTTCAAGTCTTTTTTCTCACCATAGTTCCCAATGACTGCTACAATCAATAGTTATTGGGAAAATTGTCAAAATTACCTTCCCTTGTTCACATACACCCCTATCCATATTTAAACAGTGCGAACAGTGCAAGTCTATGTAGCTCAAATTGGTTTGTTTTGTAGTGTTCTAGTTTTATATCTTCTAGACTAGACACACTTTATTTTTGTTTCCTTTGTCTCTAATTTTCATATAACAATGTCATGCATACCTGTAGGCCAATTCTCGTACTTAAAAAACGTTCAAATTCAAGTCGCAATCTCATCTCAGCGACAATCAATGTCAAAAACCTGTCAAAAATGTATGGAAATTGATTGTAATTTTGACAGATTGAGACGGAGATTAGAATGCGAACGGTCTTAAAAATACGGGAATTGCCCCCCAGTTATTTGCTTAGTTACTGAAATGCCAATTTTAATTGTTATTTCATTTGAATTGTAAGTGACTGTGCTGTTGGTGTGCTTATTCTAAATAAATAAATAATTAACGCAAGACCTCATTTAGAGTACTGATTACACCCCAATTAGAGTATTGAGTTAAAACCATAATACAATGACCAAAACAATTTTCTTTTAAAGTTAACTATTATTATTAAGAAAATTGTGTTGACCCTAGCATTACTTAATGCAGTCGAGTCTTTTTGCCTTGAAATAATATTTAATTTTCTTTGGCTCGGTTTGCGGTCAGTGTTGCAAAATACAACAAAAAAAATGAAAAAAATACCTATATTAATAGTTACTGAAATCGATTCAGTAGTCAATTATGAGATGAGCAAACTACATTCAGGACTTGCGTTTATTCTGTTACACCTTGTATAACTTAATCTAAATCACCGATGACCGATCAATCCAGAATCCTTTTCTACCAATCAATTCATCCCAATAGTAACATAATTCAATCACAAATCAATCCACAATTCAATTACAAAGACACACACGCATCAAAACCTCCTCTCACTCCGTAACTGCTTTCCCATTACCCTCTCAATCCATCAATCTTCAACATTCAGATTAGCCCTGTCTTCCCACATCACGGCCAAGTCATCAACCCTCAGATATAATAGAGGATCAAGCGGTACTGAGACAAACGATGGCCCATGACTGGCCATGACTAATGGCCCATCGGAACAAGCCAGACACTTGCAAAACGTATCGCTTCCTTACCATCGAGGGATGCAACCGAAATGATAATGAAATACATCGATATGAAATCGGCACAAAGATGTGAAATGTCTAATCATTTGTTTCGACGTTAATGGATTGTTTGAACTTAGGAATAAACTACTAAATAACAAGACTGTAATGTAAACGGTGGTTGAAACTGTATCGCTTTGACATTGTGTTCCCATTTTCTAATATGGCGTATTAAGAGCAAAAGCAATAAATACTCTGTGGTTAAAAAGCTTCGCAACCTATTTAGATACTTTATTTATTTATTTATTTATTTACTATTACCACTTACATTTGTTTTTACAGGTGAGAACCCAATACAACAATGTAGTCACAAGTTCCACATTCGAGGACGTCACACAAAAACCCATTAATAAACTGATACCACCACCAACAAAAATAAAGTCCCAAGTAGGTATACTATTCATACAGAGGACAATATGTCAAGTGTCACCCTCTGGAATTCCGCCAAAGAGCAAGTAAACATATCCAAACGCAGAGAGACGCTACTTATTATACTTACCTACTGTCTTCATCTTCTTCTCTTATAAATGAAAATCAATTGCTGTTCATTAGTCTCGATAAAACTCAACGATTTGTTTTTTTTTTTTGTTTGTTTTGATACAGTGGAGGTTTGAAAAAAATGCATTAGCTAGTGAATATAATAACTATTGAAATTAGGTTTTCGCTCGTTAACTTAACTATCACCTAGAATAGGGGAGAACTAATCTTGCTAACGACGCTTGGTATGAATCCAAATTTTACAAAACGCTATCGAAAAGTCATTCAAATATGACCCAAAGATCAACGCGTTCCTATTTTAAATCGGGATATTATGTAGGTATTTACTTTCAATAAACCGACCTTATGCCCTGTACACACGATCAATTCGAGTGAGATGTGATGTGATTAGAACATCGATTGGACACGTGAATTTCGTCCGCCCATCATACAACATTAGCGACGGATTATCAACACTTTCACATTTTATATCGACTAGGCTGTTCCGCCGTGTTGTGTACGGGCCTTAATAAAACACCTTTTCAATAAAGCAAATATATTAAGGCGTCATAAATGGAACAGGTCAACAGGTGTAAATAATTGTTTAGAAATATGAACCTTATATTACAATTACCTTATATTTACAAAATTATTGACTGACCGGTTGGTGCAGTTGGTAGCGACCCTGCGTTCTGAGGTGCTGGTCCCGAGTTCGATCCCCGGACAAGTCAAACATTTGTGTGCATGAACATGTCTGTCTGACCTGTGTCTGGATGTGTATATGTATATAAGTATGTATATCAGTCATCACGTTACCGTAGTACAGGCTCTACCTAGTTCGGGACCTGAAGACCTTGTGTGGATGTTGTCTCATATTATTATTTTTAATTATAATAAAAACCTGCAGGGCTATCATTGTTATCAATCATACAGTCTCTACTTAAGTTGATCGTGTTACCTAGTGATAGTATTCATAGTCAGTAACATGGGTCAAAGTTCCATTGTCCCAGAGCCCCGGACTAGAACATTTAGACCAAGTCTCATCCATCCAAATGTTCAGTAGATAGAACATTGATTTTCAATGTCAAAGGCTAACAAAACGTTCAGCGACCCTGTCACCCCGATCACATTGAACATGCCAAATTAAGGCAATAAAGAACTGAATGGGACAAGGGAACAACTGGTAACAAGTCAGATTTTTTTCTACAAGCAATTTGATTGACGGACGAAATGGTATTTAGGAGTAACATGGTTGTAATCTTTTTGTTTACGTTTGTAATGTTCAAGAAATATTAACTCCTATTTAAAATATTATAAACTCGTTCGAAGCGAATTTCCCAAGCATGAACCAAATCTGTCATGGCTTTTGTAGATACATATTTAATCAGCTAAATGGCCATGTTAATACTGTAAACAAGCAAAAACTTACATGTACTTTCCAATTGGTTTTTACAACTATTTAACGAGCGGAACCGACAACATCCGAAGCTTTACGATGATGATGCCTTGATGCAGGCGCATACGACGGGTTACTCAAATTCAAAACAAAATTTTCTTATTGGCTTGTAAGTCAGCGAAATCAGTAGATAAATATTTGAAGTGTTTAATAAGAATGTGTGTTATTAACAAATATGTAATGTAAATGTACGGGTTTTTGTCGCCATAATTGTTCATAAATATTGATTTCTCACTAAAGGCGCGATAAGAAGTTAATCTTGAGGTAATTGACAATAGCGCATCGCAGCAACAATTAAGTTTCATAACAGTGCGTTTGCTGTTAATTGAATCGAATGACCAGCAAATTTTGCAATTTTAATTAAATTAAATAATAAATGCACGGCTCACTGGAATATTTTTTAGGTATTTAGTTAGTTTAGTTTATTTTTTAGGAATCTGCTGTTGGTTGTAAACAAGGTGACCCCCTCGGACCAGTGATCTTTAGTTTAGCCATTCACCCAATTATTCGACAGCTAAATTCCATATTTAACGTTTGGTATCTAGACGATGGAACTTTGGGAGGCGATGTAGAAACCGTTTTAAAAGACCTACAATTCTTAGAAAATGAACTTTATTCCATTAGCCTTGATCTCAACCACTCGAAATGTGAACTTTATATGGCGGACAGTACTGACAGACATCTGAGACTCCCCAAGTTTAACGCAATAGCTCCAGAAATCAAAATTATTGAAAAAAGCTCTCTTCGTCTACTTGGGTCTCCTGTCTTTGAGAATTCCTTTCCCGTTTTTATTGAGGAAAAAATACAAAACCTCAAAGACGTTTCGGAAAGATTGTTCCAAATTAACATGCATTCGGCTTTAATCCTAGTCCGTTATTGCTGTTTTGGCCCTAAATTAACATATTTCCTTCGCGCTTCCCATTTATGGAAGCACACTCACCTTTTAGACAAAATGGACCAAACTATTCGACATACATTAACTTCGATTTTAAATGTGGCCATGGACGACCAAGCTTGGACACAAGCTACTCTTCCCATTCGTATGGGAGGCCTCGGCGTCCGCAAAATTTCTAGTGTTAGTTTACCGGCTTTCATATCCTCGGTCTACGGCACTGAAAAATTTATCAGGAAAATCCTAGCCCCCACACTGATTAACTTTGATGTGCCATGCTTCACCGAGGCTATGCATGACTGGAGACTCGCTTGTCCGAATTCAGATCAACCCGATAATCCATCTTCCCAGAGAAAGTGGGATGAGCCGCTTTGCAGAGTAGTACAGAACAATTTACTTAACGTGCTGTGGGTAAGTAGGAGTCGGGTCTTTGGCTTCATGCACTACCGTCGTCGAGCATAGGCACTTTGTTAGACGACACTACTTTCCGCCTCGCTGCTTGCCTACGACTAGGAGCTCCTTCTTGTTCTCCCCATCGCTGTCACTGTGGCGAAGTTGTCAACAGCCTTGGACACCATGGCCTATCTTGCAGCCGAAGTGCGGGCCGCTTAGCTCGGCATGCGAACATAAATGACATCATCCGACGAGCTCTTATCACCGTCGGCGTTCCAGCTGTATTAGAACCTAATGGCTTGGCACGCGACGATGGCAAGAGACCGGACGGCATGTCTTTATTTCCTTGGAAGGTGGGTAGGCCTTCAGTGTGGGACGCAACGTGTGTCGATACTCTTGCGCCATCCCATCTTCCTGACTCGGCGTGCTATGCTGGCGCTGCTGCTGCGGCTGCAGAAAACCTCAAGCGGCGATAGTATAATAACCTTATCGGCAATTATATTTTCGAGCCGTTTGGGGTTGAAACCCTCGGGCCGTGGGGTCCGAGTGCTCACGGTTTCTGGTTAAAGACATTTATTTCTCATAAAGAAATTTACATTTCACTTACATGAGAACAAATTTGAACAAAGATATAAACTAATCATAGTCCTTCAACACTCGGACACAATTAAGCTGACGTATTTCACTAATTTATAATAACAGCAAAACAAAATTATAGTAACATTAGTGTGAGCAGTATTACTAATTATTTAGGTTCGTGGGTACTCGCAAAAATTCAACACTGCCACTATGGGTAACTACCCTGCCTTGAGATAAAGAGTGCGGTCCCGCTGTCACAATGTAGATACATCAGTCAGTAATACAACTTTTGTTTACAGCTGCTATTTTCGTTCTTTTTTTCTTTTTTTTATTTGTTTTATGCTAAGTTGGAAGCATTAATCGTTTATGGTTAAATAATACAGATATTTTGAAAAACGTATTTTTTTAGTTTGGTTTTAAAAATGTTGATCGAAATCGCATCCTTTATCTCATCTGGTAATTTATTGTAAAGTTGCACTCCCTCGTAAACCAGTGATCTTGTACCTTGAGTGGTTCGTATTCAAGGAAGTACTATGTGATCTTTTCTACGACTGCTACGATTATGCAATTGATGTGTTTTGGTGAATGAAATTTGTGTATCTATGGTTTTATTAAGTATTTTTTGAATGAGTATGCAGTTGCAGTATACATGAAGTTGTTTGATGTTCAAGAGTTTCGTGTCTTTGTATATTTTAACTGTAGGTGTTAGGTAATCGTAATGAAAAAGCATTTTAATAATTTTGGTTTGTGCAATTTGTAAGTCTTTTAAGTTTGTTTTAGGTGCGTTGCCCCAGATTTCGATTAGGTACAGTACGTGTGGCTTTACCAAAGAGTTGTATATTGTCTGGTGTACACTATATGGCAGACAGTGTACAATGTTTCGTAGTGAGCCTAATAAAGATGTAATCTTGGATCTGATGTAGTCAATTTGAACCTTCCAATTTAGATGGCAGTCTAGTCTTAAACCAAGGTATTTCTCGTATTGTTTGAGTTAGAGTATTTGGTTTTCAATTGTAAGAGGTGGATGAGGTGGTATTTTCTTATTTTTGGCTTTAAATATGACGTAACTAGTCTTGAATGCATTGATTGTTAGAAGATTCTGTTGAAACCAGATGAACAATGAGTTTATGTCTTCTTGGGCTTGATTTATCATGTCACCTATGGAATTACCAAAATAAAAAAGGCAGGTATCGTCCGTATATAACGAGATATGTCCATGTATTGGAACCTTGTGGATGGAGTTTATATATATTAAGAAGAATAGTGGACCCAACAGTGATCCCTGGGGAACGCCAAACGTGATATTGTGCGGTTTACTTTGGTAATCACCAACTTTTACCACTTGAAGCCTGTTATTCAAATATGATTCGAACATTTTATACGCTACACCTGACACGCCTATGTCTTTTAGCTTTTGTAGTAGTATAGGGTGGCTAACTGTATCAAAAGCCTTTTTAAGGTCGATGAATAAGCCTAGCGCCATGTTTTTTTGATCAATGTTCATTTGTATTTTTGTAATTAGATCTGTAGTAGCTGACAGGGTGTTAGAGTGTGTTCGAAAACCATATTGCCTTTCAAAGAGGAAATTTATTGAGGTGAGGTGTTCATCTAATCGTGTATAAAGGACTCTTTCAAATATTTTAGAGACAATCGGAAGGACTGAGATAGGTCTATAGTTGTTAGGATCCGTTTTGACACCAGATTTGTGGATTGGAGTAACTTTGGCTACCTTTAATTGATCTGGAAAGGTTCCACTGGCGAGATGAATGTTTATACAGTCGGTCAATTTGTTCACGATTAAGTCACATACGCACTTGACGACTTTCGTAGTTATACCGTCGATACCGGCACTGCAGTTTGGATCAAGGTTTTTGATTATTTTGGATACTTCGCTGGCTTGGCATGGTGTGAAGTTTGTGAGTTCTCTGTTATATGGTTGAGAATCTGGCGCTGTTACAGTTTTGTGTTGTTGTGGTTGTGTAGGAATGAGGTTGGCTAAGGTGGAACCAATCGTAGAAAAGAAGTGGTTGAATGTCTCACAAACCTCGTTGCCATTGGTTATGGGTCCAGTTAGAAGTTTAGGGGGAGTGCACTGTGACTTGATTTTATTATTTGACAATGTATTTGCGGTAAGGCTCACGGTTTGTTCAACGAAATCTCCAAACGGCTTGTTGACACTTCCCGTGATCCAAAAGGGCTGGCCTTTGCCTTGGCCAGAGGCTTAGCATTGTCATACAACGTGGCAATGCCGCCAGTCTCTTGGGTACTTTACCAGTCGACAGCGATGCAGAGGAATTTTTCGACGCCATATTTTAATTTGTTAATAGTTTTAGTTAGTTTAGGTTATTATATTTAAATTATAATAGTTTGATAGTTTATGTTGGACCTGCGACAGGCGGAAGGTGAGGACGCCGTGGCGCCTCTCTAGCCACTCCTCAAAGAGGGGACTTATCGCCGCAATTGTGGCGTGCCCATTCTTTGAACATTTGACAATACTTTTTGATAGGTACCAATACGTCTTAATGTGCTACAAAAAACGGAGTGTTTTACGGTGTCATACGTTTGGGCAGCGCCTTAAAGCCATTAATTCAAACGAAACCATGACACTCTTTCAAAATCAAAGTCAAAATTCTTCAAAAAACAATACAATACGATAGACAATAAACATTCCTAGATATCACTCCCGACTAATAATAAACAAATGACTGGCGGCGCGAACAACTAATTAAAACATATCATCAAAAGAATGAAGTATCAATATCTGAACCGATTACTTGTAGGCGTATTATAAGGCGAGGTAGTTTCATAATTTTAATTACTAGACAAAAGTCGTGTGTGGCGCCCCGTCGTGGCGGATTCCTGTACTAATGATGAGCTGAAACAATGAGGTTTCATTACGGGTATACGTGTGCCGGTGTATATCTACCTACTACTTTAGACTATGTACGAAAATTATGTATATACTCAAGAACAATAATGTAAGCGTACATTCTTTTTGGAGTGGAATGATTCATCCAAAGGCGCATTCCTTTTTCGGGTCTTTGGAAAATGGAAATTCCGTTCAGTCAACCAAGTAAAGATTTCCTCCTTAAATTGCCTATTATTACATTATGTTTGAGCACAAAGGAAATTACCTATTTCCGGCTTGTCTTTGCTGAAATAATGAAAACTTCTTCAGATTTTGGATTAAAATAGTCTTTTTTTTTAACTTAACGTTAAACGTTGGCCTCTCTATATTACAATAACTCATATAAAATCCTACAGAAAAACGGACGTTCAGTTTTTCCTGGACTTTGATTTTTTTTTCGGGAAACTTTTCCATCGTTTTGCCACAAAAACCTAATTCGGACTAATACGTACGAACATTTTAAAATAAAAATAACTAAATCGATGCACCTGTGCTCCAGTGATGCGCTTACCAACGAATGACGATGAGGCAAAGCGCCTTGTTTTTCGCACGTTAGTAGCCGAATTAATTTTATGGAACCTTACTCATGCAGTAAAAATAACATTCCAAAAAACGTACACATTCAATACAATGCAACATTGTTTAAACGCATCAATATTTTATCTATTGACATTTCGACATCGATAATTTATAGTTCATTACTATAAGGACTTTAATTATCTATTTAGCTCTGCGTATAGGTTTGTCTATGACGAATCAATGGATGTCAATGTTTGATTGATACTCAGCTATCTTTACAATCGTATCAATAAACCAATAACTCTTTATTTATTGTCAGTAAGACATTAATACTCACACGTAAAAAGAGTTTCAAAAAACGAATAGGGTTACCTATAGGAAAGACCTACATAGATAAACTCGCGCTTTCGTCACATGGGGGTAGGCAGACACTGCAGAATGTGACCTGCTATGATCCTTCCTTACTACTCCTTTTGCCTCGTGTTCGTTCACACATCTGGTCAAACACGCAAGCCGGTTGCTAGTACTACAGACCTGACCTGAAGAACATCACTAACTAAGTCACTATATGTCCTTCATGGGGATCACCCTTGGCCGGGTCCCGGCGTTTCCACTCACATCTGCGGCCTTGTAAAAACTTGTTGTTAGTGTCCTTACACTCATTCTCTAAACGTTTAAGCATACTCTTTTCAAATTTGTCACCACATCTCCTTTTAAATCGCCACGTTGTCTTATCACATCATTCCTCAGCCTGTCATTAATTGTACGTACATTTCTAAAGTATTTTGGTACTTTTGGCACACCCAATATTAATTACTTCCATACGTAAATGTAGGTACACCAGCACGTCATTATGAACAGCCAGTCGAGCCTTATTGGACATCGACGGGTTGGTCACAAATACACAATGGCGTGTGTAGCACCATTCATTTTAATTCACACATTTCCATCTGTTGAAAACTGACTTCTCAAATATACCTCATTCCCTTGCTCCACACTCCTAACATTGTCTTTTCTCTTATCATAATTTCTTTTTTGATGTGAAACATCTATAGCCGCACGTAAAACCGATTGCTGGCGTGGCGACGCACGCCGTGGCGACGCGTCGCCATGCGCAATCGACTGTGCAATTATTTTATTTTCATATATCATTTCTTTAATAAACCATAATTTCATGCATATTTTTTCTATAGGTACATAATAGTTTCGATGTTTCACATATGCCAGGCGTCCCGCGACGACTCAATTATTTATTTTATTATCTTTATTTTTTTCACATCACACACCGACACTGCCTCTTCTCTTTCAAACACCATGACTTTCGTATAATTCACATTTAAATTCATCTCTTTCATCTTTTATGCTTCATCCATCACAGTGACCATGTCTTGCAACTGTTCTGCTGACGACAGACCTCTTTGTTTAAAGACGGTTTTGTTCTATTCTATAATAACATTAAATTTACGAAGGAATTTCAATTTACGCAGTTATACAATCACAAGCATATAGTCAAGATAATTAAGACCAAATATATTTTTTTTAAACCATCTTACTTTTATAAAAAGAAAGAAAACATGTTTATTCTGACAAATAGCATGCCATTTAAAAGACACGGCACATTTAAGGATACCCTAAGTCAATATGTAAAGACATGCATATTTTAAAATTTCCTTGCAAAAAATTGCTAAACAGCTGTTTAGAGTAATCACTTGACGCCGTTTTATTTTCTTAACTAAGTATTCACCAAATAATAGGTACTTAAATCAGAAATTTTCAAGTAAATATTCGTAGTAATATACTTTAATATAGGTACTCCAACAAAAACAATAAGAATCACTAATACATTTCCTGTGTTTCGGCGTTAAAATGTTATGATTGAACGTTTAGTGTTTGAACGAATATTTTTTAGACATCTTCATTATTTCAGGTTAGTACTCTCAGTTTTATACGTTCGCGCTGAATCACGTTGATGACTTCCATGCTCATTGGAGCTATTATAGTAATAATTACTAGTTTTCATTAGACAAAAATCTGCCTCATTGCTCTGCAGAGTGCGAGCGAGCCCCAACTCCATCCTGAAAATCATAGCTGGGAGATGCGACTTCGATAATGCATAGCATTATTAAGAGATGTATATCTCTGAGTACCTAATCTTGTCGCAAAGTAACCAAATATTAAGTTTCACTAACATAGTCATAAGATATCTGCTTACTAACCCACTATGAATGTTACTAGTCCGTAATAAAGGTTATTTTTTTTTTAAGGTAAATAAACAAATCTGTCCAATGATAACAAGCAATTTCATAGTGTTTACCATTTTTCCAGTGCGAAATAGATAGTGCTACCTCCGTCAGCCACATCTCCTTATCAGTAGTTTTGCATACATCCTAAGCCATATAAACATTAAGTTGAAACAAATATTTTAGAATTTTTGTTTTTTTGAAACATTCTTAAGATCTACGTTACCCTACTCAATGGCCAACGACCAGTGTTACGAACTTCTAGTGCCTTACTTTTTCCCTTGATCCTCTTTGATGCAGAAGCTTTCAATCTGAAACCGAATGACGTGGTTTATAAGTAGGTACTGCCTAAGCTAAGTACGAACAAGATGACGTATAAAAGCTCGGAATTTAGGATGTCTGAGAGTATCTCCAGTTCTGCCTCTGTAACACTTTGCATACTAATGTTAGCCGGTACCTATCAATATGTATAAACATTTGACACAATTAGCTGCTCACGTCCATCACAGATTTTCATTTCATGAGGATTATTGGAATTGGAGTCTGCAGTCAGGATTGTGTTTCACTTCGCATTACAGACCTCAATACCAGCCATGCACTACGGTTCGTGCATACGGATTTCGCCTTTGAAGCTTGTACACAAGGTTTTCGTAGAAGGTTACAAGCTTCTTCGAAAAGTATACTTACCGATTCATCGATTTAAGTACAAGTAGGAGTACCTGTGGGTTTTTGAGTTGTGAGGTTCAGTTTTGAGGAGTTTCCTGTTATGTCGAAATAGTGCATGAGATCCGACAAGTTATGCTAGGTTCAATGTATACTTCTTCACTATATGCTATACTATTAGCGCGACTGCTGAGCGTGGGGTCCTGGGTTCGATTCCCAGGTGGGACAAAGTGATATTTGGTTTTTCCATTAGGAATGTCTTAGTAACTGCCCGGAGTTTGGAAGTTGGTGGTGTGTGATACCCCCGTGCCTCGGAAAGCACATTAAGTCGTTGGTCCTGCGCTTGATCTCTCTCCGGCCGCGTTGGATTGCCGTCCCATCGGACTATGAAAGTGAGGGAAGAGAGAGTGCACTCGTTTCTGTGCACGCACTTGTGCACTATAATAATTATCTCCCGCGCCGAAGGCTAGTCCCCGTTCAGATAGGCCGCCATGGCCGAAATACGGTCTGGAGGACTATAATACTATATAATATTAATAAAGAGGTAAAAATTGTTTGTTTGTATGTAGGGGGTAATCTCTGGAACTATCAGTCTGATTAGAAAAAAATCTGTTTGGATTGGATAGCCCAATTCATGAGGAAGATTATGCAGACTATTTAGCATCAAGTACGATCCTTAGGTGACGAGCAGAGGGAAAAAAAGTCAGAAAGAACGCTAAGCGAAAACGAAGTCATAGCGGGGGCATCTATCATATAAGTGGGGTAAATGATAGATGATAATCTGGCCAATCGACAGTTTCAGGGTTATCCATTATTTACACCACACCCTGTATATCCTGACGGTAGATACCCCACAAGGCTGTTTCCATGATAAAATCATCTCAAATGAACTGTTCACGTTCCAGAATGCGGCGGAGCAGAAAAAGAAGGAAACTGGTGCGAAGCATAGATCATCCGAGACGAGCACGCAACGTGATCCACGCACCGAAGTCGTCGGGGCCCGACTGTCCAGGACTCGCGCGACGGTACCACGAGTGCAATACTGCAGTAAGTACAACCTGTATCTTTTTGTAAGCAGGACCAGTTGAAGATGAGCACGATACTGCATATAATATCAGAAGGACCATTCACAGGTACTTTGCCAAGAAGTAGGTGGTAGTACCTACCAAAATGATGAGTCCTAATGAGACGAAAAAACCTTAAAAAAAATCTGCGCTCAAAATAAGATGTCTTAAAGGGCGAAGTACAATCACAAAGCTTTCACACGTAAACCTTGACCCAATTAAAACTAAGTCAAGCCGGAATTAGTAAGTCGATCAAAACTAATTAAACCTCTTTATACAAAACTTATAAGGCCTTTTAACACACACGTTTTTCTTGCCGTCAAAAACTACAGTTTATATGCCGTGTGTATGCACGGCCGACAGCGTTGTATGGATCACTATGGAAGCTTGTTCACAGACACGTTAAGAAACCGTACCGTATTCAAGGGCTTAACAGTAGTATCTTCTCGAATCACTACACCTTCACTTAAGAGGACCCTTCTTTCTACTTCAAACTGCCTAATAGCCTATTTGAATCCACATGTTTACCCATAAGTTTTTTACCCTCTCTTATTGTATGCCTCCCGCCTGAGCAATTATTGACAGCCCATCAATACATCGTATACTAAATTAAAATGTCGATGGGCTACCGCGATACCATTGTCTCCGTTATCAGGATAAGTTTCAAAAGATATTATACTATTATCTTTTCGCCTCGGGCCACTGTTGATACGTTCACATCTCTTCTGAGCAACAGGCGAAAGGAGCATGACGATACACAATGCTAAATAAATACAAATCATTGTTGAGGCGGCAATCTCTCTCTATGAGATCAATGACCAGTTCAACTTATATCAGTAGTTATTAGTCATGCGCAATTGCATACTAAGGTTTTTTTAATCACCTGGATTTACAAAGTAATGTAGGAGTATTATTCGCTAATTAATAATAATAATATTATAATAATATGAAACAACATCCACACAAGGTCTTCAGGTCCCGAACTAGGCAGAGCCTGTACTACGGTAACCTGATGACTGATATACATACTTATACACACCCAGATACAGGTCAAACAGACATGTTCATGCACACAAATGTTTGACTTGTCCGGGGATCGAACCCGGGACCAGCGGCTCAGAAGACAGGGTCGCTACCAACTGCGGATTAAGTAGTATAGCGGTTGTCATTGTATGAATCGCTGTTTATTCGGATCTGCCAAAGACGTTAGCCCTTAGCTTTCAGAGAGAAAGACGAAGTCTACGAAGCAATAGTCGAGACAAGACAGATGTGCTTGAAAGCTGAGCCTTGAAAATCATCACTGATTTGCACTCTTGTCTGTCAACTTGAGATTCTGTTCTTCTAAGCAAGTGGTCTCCATCTTCAACCACATTCAATATCTTCTTGTTCAATGTTCTTGTATTCACATATTGACTTTTTGAATGTTATTAATCTTAAGATTGTTTCTAGCATACCTGCCGTGTCACGCACAACTCTCCTATCTTGAAAAATTGCGTTTTGAGTAAATCGTCTTTGAAATGTTAAATAAACTAATGTACGTATTCCTTGTGTGAATTGTAAAAAGTACTGAACACGTTTTTAAAAGAAGTAAAGAATATTTGGCCAAATATATATTTTTTATATTTTGAATATTTAACGTTTTATTATAATTAAAAGAGTTGGGCATAACCACTTTTTCATACAAACGTGGTCACGCGTCATGTACCTATATTGTCTTAAGTTAGAAGACTTTGCTCAATAAGGTATTACCACGTGATTCCAAGACCTATGTCTGTTAACTAATAGTTGTGTGAGATGAGTGTAATTTGTCAGGACGGTCGATTTAGACACCCATCTAATTTAAGGGTAAGTAATTATCAAACCATGAAATATGACAAAACTATAGTTTTATTATTTATACTTAGTGTAATGGGTATTCAGACATAGATAATAATTAAAGCCTAAAAAAATAATTTGGGCATGATTCAATCATTAAAAAATAAAGTTGAACGAGATTGCCATTACAAATATCTCGAAACTAACTACAAATTTTATAATTCTGTTTTAGTATAATAATAGTTTATGGTGTTTAAAATCATTTTGCAGTGGTTAGACGAAACTCTAGTACTTATTTTAAGATAGCAAAGATGTGCGTGACAGGGCAGGTAATTGTTATGTGATGCGTTTGTGTTTTTAAAAATAAATAAATAGTCTTAATATTTTATCCAATAATATAATTAATTAATATTTAATTTTTTATATTTTTTTTTTATATTTTTGCCTCTTGTCCACAGCCGTGTCCCGGTCCACTTCGAGACGCGCGCGCTGAGCAGTGCGCTGTGTATGACAGAAGACCTTTCCGCGGCCGGTTCTACACCTGGGTGCCTTATGTTGATGGTAAGTTTCACTCAATAGCCTTATCTTGCCTTATCTGCCTTCAAACATCCTTCATCTGGCTCTATTCCAGTTTAGTGCCGTGAAATTTCAGGTGCCTGAAACATCGCAAATTCTAAGATGTGGAAACTCTTAAAGCCTTAGGTGTTACAAAGCCGGGTAGCCATTTTTCAGTAGTTGGGTCACTAGAAAATTGCCTCTATTTAACATCGATCCAATTCATTCTAACCATATTTTAATAAGTTATTGAATCATTCTGTTTTATTTCCAGGAGACTCACCATGCACCCTGAACTGTCGGCCGCGGGGGCAACAGTTCTACGCGTCTCTGGCGCTGGTGGTGGACGGCACGCCTTGCACCAAGCCAGGGTTCAGAGCTATCTGCGTGCAGGGAGACTGCATGGTTAGTGTGTAGTTTTAGCTTAGGGAGCTACCTTTTGCAAGGTCTATCTTTTCTTTATAGTAATCGAATTAAAGAATGACGATGAGCAAACCGACAACTAAATTAATTCGTTTGGGCTTGAATAAAAATAGTGCGGTAGTGCAGCGCCATCTAGTAGCTAGTAGTATAAGCTGATCTATGAATTAAGCTACGTTTACGACATTGACAGTGAGCTCCGTTCTTGTTATTTTATGACTAGCAGCGCCATCTCTTAATGAATAGAAGAGGACTACTGCTAACATTTCTTTTCAATATTTTCTTCCAAAATTAACGAATGAAAATTTTTGACAGGATTTAAATATTGCGTTCGTTCTAATAAAATTTTACTTGTGATCACAATATAATATTTATTACAATAATATTACGACTGGACTTTACATCCTTTATGGAAACCAATGAAGAAAAGTCACCCAAAGTAAACTGTGTTTACCTACATACGATCAACGGATCAACATCAATAATGTTGTTGCTCAACTCAAAATTCTCCAAATCAAGAGGCACTTATGACCTACGACCAACATTTTAGGTCGAAGCCAACACTAACACAAGCATCTACATAAACAAACACCAATTACATGCATGTACTAATAGCTACCTATGTACGGCAATCAGCGATGCATGTCGGAATGTCCCACGGGCGCATGTTCGTGTCCCGAGCGGGGCAACTTCCTACCCCGGCCCGTAACGAACCCACAGGCACTGATTTATCATTTATTTTGTACTACACACATGCAACACAACACAGTATTCTACAAATATACTATCTATGTTATGTTAAAGTGAGAATTTTATACAATATGTCTGGTTTTCGACTGTACCTACAAATTCTAAATATAAAAAAAATCTGCTGTTTCAAACAAAAGTGCAATACTAACATGATCAAATGTAAGAAACACCATTTTTTTGTCGACTCCATAAAAAGCGTAGGCAAAACATGGATAAGCTAAAGAGAGGATCTTACGGGGACAGGCTATCCATTGAAACGTTTGCACCTATACACACGTTTATTTTTTTTTATTTTGGTATAGCTACAGTAGTTTAGTAGGTAATACGCATTAAGTTGGGAATGGCCGGAGCGCATGGCGCGGAAAAATTCTGATCGCGCGGGTGGACGGTCAAGGCGTGGCAGCTGTCAAACTCGGACGGCTGAGTGGTTTTAGGGTGAGTTTTGGTTCAAGAAGGAAACGTTTTTCTCTTCTCCTTCTCTCGTGTCTCTCGTGTGTGAAAATACATAAGTAAGCTTATGCTGTAGTTATAAGATTAGCCAGTCCGCAGTAGACTACTCAAGGTCCGTCGGCCGGACGAACGCTCTGTAGGAAAAACCGTTACACTGTAGAAAGAAAATAGCTGAAGCAAACAATAAAAAGGTAGTAACGAATGCAGGCTTAAAAATATTATTAAACATTGTTAATTCCACCAAATAAGTTGACGCATTGCGTGGGTTCACTCAACCTTTCGTAAATCAGCTTTAGGGCAAGTATTATTTATATAACAACACAAACTTCATCAAAATGTACATGTTAATTCGGAATAGAAAGCCAAAACTACAGTGTTCAAACAGCTAACACAAAGATTTGAGTAACCAGTAATTAACCAGGTTGAATTCCCTCAGGTTTAGTTATAACAATGGCTAATTAGTGTTTGCTTTAACGAGATGTAGGGGCAACTTAACTTGGAACAACTTGTAGGCTGAAGTTATTCTCAAAGCAAAACACAGATCCTTTTATAGATTTGTAGGTAAACTTCCAAATGATTCTATGGAAGTTTGGTAGTTAGCACTCCTGAATTGGAAGGTCTAGATAAGGTACGTAGAAGTTACTAGGTAGGTATGGGGGATATACAAAATTATACTTAGTACTTATTATAGGTTAAACGAATTAAATCCGTTGGATATATATTATTTAAATAATATATTAGATACTTTGAAATATTGAGCACATGAACATGTGCTTTTGCTGAGTTTTGCAGCTTTGTAATCTCTTAAAAACGTGGTAGTTTCGATTTTAAATGTCGATATTTCAAATCTCAGACAGACACATCATTTTATTTATTACAAAATAGAAATATCTTTCACATTCAACTGTAAGTTCTCAACCGTGAAAATGGTTAAGAAACAATAATAATATCCTCCTTGGTCTATTCCCATTATCTAGCACATCACCCACTGATCTTTCTCCTGGTACGGATACAGGCGCCCAGAAACCGTTAGTTTTCAAAAACCTTCGAGAGTTTTATCATATATTTCACTTAGCTTTGAAAAGCGTAGAAACAGTATAAATATAATGACGCGGCGTTTTCTGACGCAATCAAATACATCTGTCATAGATGTACATTTAATATGAATTATGTTTAAATCTGTCCAGCTTTCAATACATGTGGCGTTAAGATGTGATTGGGCCGAGGTTACGGATTAGGCACATGACGTCAGACAAATCATTTTGGCATCGTAATGTAAAAAGCTGTCTATTGGAAAATTATTTCACAGATATTTCTGTTTAGGTACCTGAGAATATATTGGAAAGTGATGTATTAGACTACATAAATAAAGATACATTAGCGTCATCGATTTCTGATTTGTTCAGTCTATGTTAGAAATTCTCGCCAAAATCCATTGATGGATGGGTGTTTACTATATTGTATTCAGTCGTTTATCAGAAATAAAATAGAGAACAAACTATAATGATAACGCTTTTGATAGGGAATTGTATATAACAACAAAATACTTAAAGACATTCTTAGGACCAGTAATGTCCGCGAGGCAAGTGCACAAGCAGTGTAGGTATCGCAGAATCTGGCCACACTTGACCGAGAGGCCGCGGGCTGCTAACGGTACAAAAGATCGGTTGCTATTGTTCTGACAGTAATTGTTGTCGATTGCCCATCGACTACACAACACCAATTTCAGCTGACCCCTACTTACCCTATTACTCCTACAAACATACAGGACTTCTCCCAAACGAAGGTATCTCCGTCACTGGTGTTGTAAATCATGTGCATATTACAAGTTTTGGTCGTGTCTCTCTTGAATTTATATTTAATGATATTTTCATGAGTTATGACGTCATAATTTTGAGGCTATGATTTGGATATTATGCCCAATCATAAACTGAGTTGACACTACATTAAGAGCTGTGGATTATGTATGTTTCTCAACACTAAGGATCGTTTAATTTGGAAACGTCTCTTAAAGTACTTATTTATTGACGTGTGCTAGGATCCATGTCATTACATCTTCATCATCATCCTCATGGCATTATCCTTTAAAACTAAAGTTCACGAGCGCATTCGCAAGAAGCTGGCAGTATCGTCACAGCGCTAATGTTTTCTCATTGTTTGTCCTATTTGTTTTTAGTATATTCGTGTATTTATGTGCATTTATTTGTGCTTATATTTATATATAATTGGGTATATGCATTATATTTATAGTCTTAATAAGTTTATGCGTGTCTTTATATTTAAAAATATTTAAACCTAAAATATCATTATAAATTGCACCTACCACTGTTTGCCTCTGCATCACCCAAAGGTTGACTGGTAGAAAATGCCTATAGCATTAAGTCCGCCTCTATACATTCATATCTTAAAGTGTTAAATAAATAAATAAATTGCGTTTTATAGTTACTATGTTTCATACTCTTCGTATGTATAGTTCGTACTCTTTACCGTGACCACTGTAACGTTAGTCATCGTCGCCGTCGGACAGATTAAATGGCGAACAATACGAAATAGGTACTTGTCCAAGTTATATTTTTGTAATGAGCCACAGATGGGTGCAAACTTATCGACCACTTTGACTCACTTCAATGGCGCCCCGAGTGTTCCGGAGCGTTTGATTGCTTGGTCTCCGCCGGTACATCCTTTGTATGAGTAACGTCAACGGTACAGCTTAGAAAACAAACATTGAAACAGGCAGCAGAAGGGATCCATAAGTACACGTCAAAACCATTAATTTTGTTGCAAAACTGATAAAGTTGTCAGAAACATCGCATGTCTAGGGGTAATAAAGCTGGCAAGGATAATGTTGGACATTAAATGAATAATAAAAATGTCTAGAAATCTTAGCTAGAGGATCAGGTTTAAACTCCAGAAGAGTTCGCAAGACAGGGTAATGCAATACCATCGCCAGTAGATGACAAAATTAGTAGCAAACTACCACCTACTACAACGACAGCAGAAGATATATTGATGATTTTGATATCCAATGCTGTTAATAGCCAAGACAGCTATGATCAGATCTTGATATAAGTAGCAATGGAAATGCAATGGTAAAATGTTATCGATGCATTGCATGGTGGATCGCCCGCAGCAGTATTTGCTTTTGCATGGAACGACAAATTAATTGTACAGTAATGACAAGCCGGCAGTGCTTGATGCAGGTACCACTTGTTAGATGATTTCTATCGGTTGGTTATTACCAATCCGTCGGTACACTAAGTACTAGTTGTTTTGAGTGAGCAATTCCCTTTTTAATGCTAGGATTTAAATAAATGTTGCGGTACAAATTACTTTCATCCGTGAATAAAATCATCCTATGTTAACGACACGGTCGACTCATCTCAATCCGCTTGTTTTCCTAGAATTTATACAATATTAGCACTAGCCCAATCTATTTAAGTAAAAACTACATCTGACATTAATTTGCTTACACAAATTGGTTTCGGCGTAGTAAAACACAATGTTTAATTACTCATACTTGCTTAACGGCTTGTTTATTACTGAGTCAACATTTATTTACACGAACAAGTGCTTATAAAAATATGTTTTACATGCCTACATGGTTTTATAGTTTTAGAATAAAATAGAATTAACATTCAAAAGCTGAATGGTACTCGTAGATTCAGTGAAAACGTTAGAAATTGTGCTAACAACAACTGCCATATAATTTGTCAGGTCGTTAAGTGAACAGATAAAAGTGGACTCATGCATAATTGAAAGTGCCGCTAGAAACACCGACCACTTATCTAGCTAGGAGAGTAGGCGAGCAATCACTGCGATGGTTTCGCTAAGGTCCGTTTAGATGAAACTAGCATTGCTAAAACAGAGCTGGAACTTGAACATTCGAACTTTAAACATAGAGAATAATAGATTACTCAATACGACCCGTTCTACTCTTCTATAACAAATATTAGTGAGACGATACATCAAAAAGTTTCATTGTGTAGTTTAATTTGATCTAAACGCACCTTCAAGGCACACTCGTTCGAACTGTTATAAATGAGGCACGCGGACTCGTAAACTTGTAAACGTCGTATTTATTACAGTTGAATTAAATGCTTTATTTACATTGCCAATTAACAATGACAAATGTAAAGGGGTTATGTTTACAAGCTTACAAAGTTTATGGGGGAGAAAGTACGTGAATGTTTTCTCTGAAGCCTTTAGTTTAAACTATTCCCATGACCAAACCACGTATCTTACAATTCTGAAATAGTTAAACAAAGTGTCATCCCAACAAGGTTTTGTATGATTCTGAAAATATAAAAATATTATTAATCTTCAAAAAAAATTGTTAGTTGAGCCTAAAGATGACATAATATGAAATTAAATCTCTCTGAAAAATATTAGTGTAACGTAAGAAACCGTTGATCAAATTAATCTTAGTTCAATTAAGATTTCTGAGGCTGAAGAATATTTTGATGAGATGAGTAGGTATCAAATTCGATTTAATTTAAAAAAAATGTCCGAGTGCCCACTTGGTTTTTCGAGACATCGCCAAGCGGTTAGTCGACTCTTGACGTGACCAGAGGGCTGACCTATTTTTTGGCCAAAGAATCAGCATCGCCATACAACGTGGCAATGCTGCCAGCCTTTTGGGCACTTTTCCTGTTGACAGTGATGCGGACGAATTTATTAATGCCCTATGATTCTTTTCTTTCTTTTTTATATACTTTAAAGTGCATATTATCAATTTTAGTTTAAGTCTCTTAGCTTATATGGGTGCTGGCTGGCTGAGACTCGCCGCTCGAAAGCTTGAGGAAGCAATGTGGATGACGTCACGCTGATGTATTTGCTCGAAGGCTGCGCTGACGTTCATACTCGGGGTCACCAGAGTATAGAGGTATGAGGAACAGGGTGTAAAGTTCACTCATACCTCCATAGAAAAGGGAGGATCCTCCGACCAGACGGGTGTCGTGTCTGGTGGGCAACTGCCTGACGATTGATGTCGGGAGGTTGTACCTATATATGCTAGTCGCGCGGTAAACTCTGCTTGCGCGATGCAGGATTTTGCGTGACGTCAGTGTGATGCGTGGTTCGCATGTGGCGATGTAGATACCGCTACAGCATCATTCTATGGTTTTCGTTCCGTGAGAGTACGTATCTGAGTAACTATGTGTAGTACTTCTTGTTATGTACTCGTATACCACTACCTACTATCCAAAAGCCTTGATGTTTGTGAAGTTTTCAGTGGTCAACGAGGCTCTCTTGTCTCGTTGACCAATGAAAACTTCAGTAAAAGTACTCTACTAACTTGAGTAAAAGGTACATTAGGAATAGTTTACACTATTTATAGACACTTAGGTTTAGTATGTGTTGCTACTTTTGATACTATAGACCAACTAGGTACTGCCTGTGGCTTCGCCCGCGTGAATATCGTAACATATCCCACGGGAACGTGTTACCGGGACCAAAATAGCCTTATAACATCAGCCATCTGCATGTCAAAGTCACGTCAAAATCGGTCCAGCCGTTTCGGAGATTAGCCGGAACAAACAGACAGACAAACAATTTTTTTCTCTTATTACGTACCTCCCGTATATACTTTGAGATGCATTTAGTAAAAAGCTGTTTTTTTTTGACATTACAAAGAGACACTTAAATGTTATTTATTTGTATAGATAACTACAAATTCTTCAGCATATATTTGAAAAATGCACAGTAAGAGCTACCCATCCATTGGTCTATTCAGATATTCTGACTTTTGGACATCTAAATCAACGCAATGGTTATTGTTTACCTGCTCAAAACGAAGCATACCCATTCATAACTATTGAGATTATGAGAGTGTTACGTAATTAATAATTATTGACAATTTATTTATGATTTCTGTCTATAACTAGTAACTGACTCATCAAACACCCAGTGCTAGTGCGGCGCTTCTGATGTGAGCATGTCCCACTTGCTGGAGGGTCCTAAATGCCCCTTCACCTGCGCCTTTGTTAACCTAAATAATGCCGCTGATGCCGCAATCAAAATGGCTACGTACTGGGCTCAAACAATATAAAAATGCAAAAGGAGACTACCATCGACACGAATAAAAAAAGAAGACGTCATTAGGGTGCTGAATTTTGTCCATATCATTTTGAAAACTCTACAATGATTACTAAGTATCTTGCTTCAATCAACAATAACGGGTCACATACAAAATCAAAGCTAAATGCTGTCCGTGTGAAAAAAGTTTCGGGCAGAGCGGAAGGGCGTGTCAGACTCTTACTGACTAAAACCCACCCGTGTTCCTTCAGTTGCCTTTGCCAGGGGCCACGGTAACCCTTTCGGACTTTCCCGCAACCCTGGCAGGCATCGGCCCTAACGGACCCCGTCATTGATGCTGACATCTCTTTGAGGCGCGCGTGGAAACCAACGCGCCATCGACCCGGGCCTGGTCCTTATCGAACGGCGAGCTGCCCATTGCTCGCCGTTCGCAAGCCCGCGCTTACGGTGGCCGGAAATCAGCTTGCGATTCCCGACGTCCAGGGCGTCTCCTGCGGCGGTTAGGGGCGTGAGGGCGCGAATTTTGCCTCTCCCTCACGCGTTCCGCCTCCTCCTTCGCGAACATTACTGCTTCGCAGAAGGAGGTGACGGCTTCCCAACCCCTCTCACTCCGTACCATGGCCTGGACCAGGGCTGGACGCGAGAGATCGCCTGCACGAGGACACGGCGGTGCTCCGCCCAAGCCGGGCAGACCTCAAACGTATGCTCCACCGTGTCCTCCGGGCGATCCACACAATGGTGACACCCGGGCGTTTCCTCCCGCCTAATCCGGAACAGAAACCTCCCGAAACAACCGTGTCCCGTGAGGACCTGCATCAGGCGGAAGGTGAGGACGCCGTGGCGCCACTCTAGCCACTCCTCAAACAGGGGACTTATCGCCGCAATTGTGGCGTGCCCAAGTTATAAGTTCAACCTAATTACAACCATGGCACCTAGTAATAAAGTCGTGTTTACATTGGCTGTGTTTCAAGCGTAAAACAAAATAAGAGCTCACATCTCGATGTGTGAGACGTATTTCTTGCGCTGACCCGATAGCTAGTCGGTATTGTTGATCGAATGTCTCTTGTCCTATTAATGCGGGCTTTACACAAGTAACAATAGCCGCACGGCATAAATCGACTGTCTAATGGCAACTCGGCTAGGCCGCAGGTGATTAAAACCGTAAATTCCAAAGTTTCGACTTCTGTCGTGCAGTGACAGGTCGCATGCAGGGCGGGTGACTAAAATCGACCGTGTAAATGCTCATTGCTCAGTCGCAGAAGATCGCCTGCCGCGTGGAGGTTGACATTTTGATGCAAAATTAACTAGTCACCTGAAATTTTTGTCGACCTTTGTAAATGGGGTGGCCATTCAGCTTAAGAGGCGAATTGGTAAGCGACCAGCCGCACAACGAAAATCGATCTAGTGTAAATCCCCCATTACCTTATAAAAACACTTATATTTTTCTTCCATTCCAGGTTGACCCACTCCCGCTGGTCGACCTTCGCTAAATTAATATCCTTACAGACATGACGCGATACTCCCAGCTCGATCGATAACATTGTTAAACTCTAGAACATAAATTAATTAATGGTATCTCCTCCCGTGTCATATGCGGTCTACTTAACACGCTTCAGTGCTCCGTTCTCGGAAGCTAGGTCATCATAATCGAACCAAGAAAATGTACTCGATTAGGGACACATTTTTCATTCGTTATGTTTGACATACCTGTTACTAAAACGTATCTAAGGAATTTGTGATTGTGACAAAAACATATTCAACTGATTTTGCACCAAAAAAAAAAATAAGAAGAATTATGGAATAAAAAGAAAGAATAAGAAATAAGAATTAAATTAGAATTTCAGACGCATAGAATCTCTGTTATTGATACTGAATGATACAGAATAATGATTTAATTTTTATTGCATTGCATCTAAAAAATCGTACTTCACTAGAAAATCTTTCATGGAGTGTTATTCAAACTTATTAGGCATTCCTTATGTAGAAATATGTAAAACACTGTTGCTCTCAAATATTTCAAACCTTTAGAAGCCACATAGCGACTGCCTAATTTGTAAATATAAGTTTGAATTCTGGTTACCTACGTCACCACCATGAAAGTCAAGGGCAAATATCGAATTTATAAATTAGATTATTTTAAGTCACGCGGTTACTAATGAGCTTTGATAGATGAGGTAAGCGACATTCATCTTTCTTTTCTGCCATATCGTGCCTTTGATGTCTGTGGATTAATGCTTGTTTTCACAAACATTTGGCGACAACTGAATGAATAAAGAGGCGCTGCTGAATTTTCAACACTCGGCGGAGAGCCGAGAGCGTTAAAAATCCACCAGTGCGCTTTTCATCATTAGTGCATCTTACTTGGGTTGACGTGACGACGCTTGGGGAGGCCCATGTCCAGCTGTCCAGTGGACGTCTTCGGCTGAAATGATAATGATGATTTTGACTCAGCACAGACCTCAAACTGATAATTCAAAGGTTTAAGGATCATAATATAATCCTGGCTAAGTAACATCAGCCGTGCGGGTCAATCGATCAGGTTAAGCTACGCTTGCCGCGGTCGGTCCGTGAATGGGTGACCGTCTATTACATACCGAGACCCCTACATGCCTCGGAAAGCACGTTAAGCTGTTGGTCCCAGCTGTCATTCGTGGATCTTTGACAGTCGTTACGGGTCGTCAGAAGCCCGAAAGTCTGACAACTAGTCTTACCAAGGGGTACCCAGTAACTGGGTTGTGGTGGTCAGATAGGCAGTCGCTCCACGTAAAATACTTGTATTCAGCTGCATCTGGTTAGACTGGAAGCCGACCCCAAAAATAGTTGGCGAAAGCCTAGGCAGATGATAAAGTTTTATATAAGCTTGTTGTTTAAAAAAAATAATAAAGGAAAGAACATATTATACGGTAACTATTATATTTTTTATAGACAATAGCTTATAGTTCTATGAACTCATTGTTATGATTTGCAGTAAAATTAATTTATCATTACATTCAACATGTTACTTAGTAGACAATGGTGCCGATTCCCTTGTTTACAAACTAAACCAAATATAAGGCTCCGTGCACATAAAAAACCCTCTTTTGTCAATTTCTTATCTAATTGTGACAAAGCTGGAAATAATTGAAACATTATGTCCGTGTGACTACAAAAGTACAGTTTTCATGGCGCTAAACCATTCGTGTCAGTCACAGCACCTGTTTTAATAGTTTCATCACTTTTGCGCTCTCGAAAATATAGTTTTTTTTGCCTTTGATTTACTAAATGAAAATATTGTATAATCACAAAATGAAATTTTAATTTTATTTTAAGATTAGCTGAAGATTAATATGTGATTTTTAAATTTCTTGAAACGGCTTGCTTTTTTAATAGGAAAAAATACATTACTACCAGGGTTTGTTTCGAAAAATAGGTTTTTTCAACATTATTTTTCTGCTATATTTTGTATCTAAGTTGAAAAAAGTGGTCGAGCTACATGCAAGTAGACCATATAATGATGTTGATGATAATTTTTAATATTCAAAATCAAACGTAGTTTCTAGTAAAAAAATGATCAAACGTCAGTCTCGCGTAATTTTTTGGAAAACTTGTTGCGAATATTAGTGATTTCCCATGAATACTTAACTTATTTGAAAAATCCCTTTCAGCCACATGCAAAACAAAGAACTCAAGTTTTCGAATCACAAATAATTTTGTTTAAAAAATGTTTCTCTTTCCTACAAATAATGCACAAAATTGATCAAAATCAGTCAATTTCGTGCACGGCCCCTTAAGTTCAGTGCATCTTTTTCTTTCTATTTCATTAAGAAAAGGACAGAAGATACATTTTTTTTTAGTCCGGTCAAATTAATCAGCGCCTGACACTACTCCATACAAGTTAAGACATGATTAAAAAGTAGACTACTAAAATTACATCAAATTACGTCAGGTGCTTACTAATTTGACAGGACTAAACTAATATTTATCTTCTGTCCTTTTCATAATGAAATAGAAAGAAAAAGATGCACTCAACTTAAAAGTTTAGTTTGTGAACAAGGGAATCGGCACCCAGCTTCTTCCCGTGATTTCGTTCGTGCGATATACCTACGTACATATTATATCCTATGTCATTGTCATTGTATATCCTATGACACTCGGTAAGAGTGTTTCTATCAGTGAAAGATTTTTTTAAATTTAATCTTTGCTTCCAGATATTTACTACCGTTTACAAACATGTAAAGATTAAATTTTACCTCTTTCTAATAATCATTTGTTTAGAAGTTTATATAACACAAAATGGATGGTTTAGCTTCCATTTTTCTTGTAGTTGTAACACTAAATACTATATTATGTAAATCACAAACAATGAAAGCTTCTACCCAGCTAAGAATAGAATCCCCAAAATACTTGTTATTTTGAGTAAGGGATTTTAGCAGGTGGATGAGCCGGAATATGGTAATTATAGCAATTTCCTTCTGCGGACGTTCTTTGTGGCTGACGTGGGATGAGCCCTTTATTCAGCATTGCATGAGTAAATCTTTGCTATTATATTGAAATAAATGTGGAACTTTGTGAAGATGGTTTTTTCTTACGTATAAACAAACAGCTGAAAGGATTTGTATGTAATCTGGCACATTAACAAACAATGTCCTAGATTTTATAAGTAATAACAGCTGCACGGGTCGGTCGAGCAGGTTAAGCTACGCTTGCCGCGGTTAGTCCGTGGATGGGTGACCATCTTTACATACCAAGAACCCTCCGTGTCTCGGAAAGCACGATAAACCGTTAGTCCCGGCTGTCATTCATGGATCTTTGACAGTCGTTACGGGTCGTCAGAAGCTCGAAAGTTTGACAACCAGTCTTACCAAGGGGTATCGTATTACGTAGAAACTGGGTTGTGGAGGTCAGATAGGCAGTCGCTCCATGTAGAATACTGGTATTCAGCTGCATCCGGTTAGACTGGAAGCTGACCCCAACCTAGTTGGAAAAAGGAAAAGGCTGAGTAGACAGCGGGAGTACGCCACGGTTGACGCAGTGGTTAAGCGATTGACTGCTGCGCTGCGTGTCGCGGGTTCGATTCCCGCACTGAATAAATATTTGTATGAACTGCAAGTAGTTGTTCCGGGTCTGGCTGTTTGTGTATGTGAGTTTAAATGTTTGTAAACGCACCCACGATACAGGAAAAAATCCTAGGGTGGGGCAACGTTTAAAAAAAAAAAAGAAAATGAAGACATTTTCCTGGGTTCGAGTGAAAATAGGTAGGTACGATCATATACAACAATTTTTTTTTGATAATTTATCATAATCATCGTTATTTTATGAATTGTGTATATACATAATTTCTTAAGAAATTACAACGTGGCAATGCTGCCAGCCTTATGGACACTTTTCCTGTTGACAGCGATGCGGACGAATTTTTTGATGCCATTTGATTTTTATTTTAATATTTTTTATACCTATACTTGTACATATTATTGTTTTCAAACTTAGCTTATTACCTAAATGACTATAAATGACTTAAAAGGTTATAATTAATGTATATGTATATACATATACAATAAATGTAATTATACCATCGCCTTATTTCATCATAAGCGTACCCCACTTGCTTGTGGTTCTCGTATAAATTAGCCCACCTGAGTATGTGACCTTTCTTCGGTCTTTAGGCTTTCACCTAAGTAAAGAGGGATTCCTGTGGATATCCCTAAAAAGCACTTTAAGGACAGAAACCAAAGGACGACCTGCACCTACAGAATATTCCTACTACCCACTCTTTTTATAACATGATATGCGCAAGAAGAGAATGTTCTGGATTTTAAGAATCTTTATAGTTGACCAACTTGACATAGAACTATTTTATCCGATGGAATTTTACACGTGATGTGTGCCTACCTATTCAAATTAAATAAATGATAAATTATTTTATTTCTGTAAGTAGTTTTGAACAAACACTTTTACACGTCAATCATATTTTTTTTTTAAACTAGATGAGGTCGGCGTTTCCTATCTGACTACTCTGAGAAGAAAGGCCGAAACAAACTCAGAGGTCACAGTCTCTTTTAAAGTCCAGACAAAATCTTGGTCAGATCATATGAAGGCTATGTAGATGCGATGTAGGCGGTGTCTGCAACGGTCTTTTGAGGAAAGAACCACACAGAATGAGTGGACCTGTCCAGTCAGTGCACGCAATTGTCAGTAATCGTGCAGCTCAACTTTAGCTTTTTAACTTTAACTTCAATAGTTTATGTATCAGTGTATTAGCTTCCATGAAAAATACACAAGAAAATATATGATACAACAGACAAACTTCATTGCAAAATATCCCTTTCTAACCATTAACATTTATCTTCAATGTGGTAGTAACCCTAATGTACCACTTAACTGTAATTCCGTCGAGTAATTTAGTTAGCGCCAATTTGATGGCTTGTCAGTTAAATAAATCTTAATCAATTACAGGTATCATAATAAAAGATTGGTTTGTCTGTGTGTTCAGTATTAATTATTTCTAAACTCATAGTTTTCAGTGTAAAAAGAAACTTGTCAGATTGGCACTCGAAATTCGTAAAGGATTTAGAAGGAAATTCGTAATTCATTGCTTCATAAATGTTTGAAAAATTCGTCTGCTCGACAACGTTAATAAGGCAATGAATATTGTTGAATTGTCAAAATGAATTCAATTGGGGTCGTGAGGTATTACAATTGCTAATTCTTAAAATGCACAATTGACAAAACTATTGTAAGTACTATCTATTTTAAAAAGTGTTGGTGAAATAACAATCTTCTGTAGCCTTTTATTTAAATTAAATAGGTGCTCTCGTCGGAGCAACCCCGATCTCTTGATACGTCACGACCTTATTTCAATTCCTCCTTAATTTTGCATTCCTATCCTTGTGAAGCATTGTAACGAATTTTATTTCTCTACGTGTCACTGAAAAATTGTAAAACCCTAAAACAATGCGTCCCGCGTCCAATCTCTAGTGGTCTCAAATAATAATAGTAAAACGGCGCAAGCGTGAAACGTGATTGTCCGATCAGAGTGACTAATTGGTAAATTACAACTAGTCGTACCGAGTCGAACCTTCACCCGGCCGGGGGCGATTCTGAACACAGCATTATGCACTTAGTACCTACTTGTACGTGTTTGTTTGTACGTACCTAACTCCTGCCCGTTAGGTGACCATTAGGAGCCAAGTAAACGAAGGTTTTGCGTCAATTGTAGTTGTTTTACAGTATGCGGGGTGGTCATTATCTGCCAAGTCTTTTCCCAACTATATTCGGGTCAGCTTCCAGTCTAACCGGATGCAGATGAATACCAGTATTTTACATGGAGTGAGCTCCACAACCCCCTACGATACGATACCCCTTAGTAAGATTGGTTGTCAGATTTTCGGGCTTCTGACGACCCGTAACGACTGTCAAAGATTCACGAATGATAGCCGGGAACAACGGCTTAACGTGCTTTCCGAGGCACGGAGGTGTCTCGGTATGTAAAGATGGTCACCCATTCACGGACCAACCGCGGCAAGCGTAGCTTAACCTGATCGATCGAACCGTGTGGCTTCTATTACTTAGCCACAAGCCCCTTACAGTATGCGGGTGGTAATATGTGGTTATTTAAATAATGGTTCAATAAGCATCTAGAAAGGAAAAATTGCAGGCATGAAAATGAAACTGGATATAGGGATAATAAGTTACCTACCGAGTTCCAACGCTAAATACAGAATCGGAAATAGGAATAAATAAATCAACTATTGAATTTCACTTCTGCACCTCAACAAGGACCCGGTCTTTCGCTTTTCTTTTACAGTCAGCTGTCTCAGCTACCTTTTTTTATGATTACGTCTATAGCACACTGAAATGTGGTATTTACTTATTTATTCAAAAAAACAATGTTGTTAAAGTACAAACTATAATATCGGCGATCACAAAATAAATGAAAATAGACGCCCTCCAGCCTGAGTGACATCGCAAGGAGAATCCACGCCACGCTTGTCCAGCAACCATTTGATGGACACGCAACTGACTGTTTTGTTCTAAATCAGTTTAGTGGCAACAATTAAAATTCCACGATGAAGCGAACTTCTAACAATAGATCATTCTTGCATTCCTCCAGCGCCCTTGAGGAAATAACTTTGGACAAAACAAAATCTAAAAAATTCTATGCTTGTACGAGACGAGCACATAGAGGGGGTATTCTGAAAGTTCATTTCTGGGTGTCGCGGATTCACGTCTGGAATTCGTTCGAAATTCAAACTGAATTACTAATTAAAACTACTGATTCAGTTGTTATACACGAAAAAAATGCATGAGTCAACGACCCCTCATGATTACAGCAACTCAATTTATTGATGGCTAAATATTATCATTAAACTAATAACACACGCATCATTTACTTAGTTGTAGAATACCGTAGAAATATCAGGTTGCCAAGAAATACACAACGACGTAAATACAGACTAAACATAATGTATATCTTTCAAACAATCTTGTGAATGCTATCTCATTGTGTTAAACTATAGAGTAAGCGATACCTGAAGACCTGATATGTAATTATTTAGATAAACACATGCTAGGAATAATTAAAGCTTTTTCAACACTTGAATTGCAGTATCACTAAAATAATCCATATAACGTAGTTACTCTATGCAAGAAAATTAAACAATTTGATATTTAGAAAACCGAGGAAAATTATACGGTAAAATAATTAAGCTGCTGATGCAGAGGCGAGGCGGTCCGCGGCTTTTCTCTCAAGTGGTTTAATTTGTTCTGGCAACATAAATATTGTTGAGTGTTTTTGTGTAGATATTTATTTTTACGGGCAATAAAATGAGCACTTAGCACAATATCTCCTGACAGCAAACTATGCGTAAACAAAAACGTTTTATAATATTAAATTTTTATGAACTCTTTAGACAATTTATGGGTTCATAATATAAATTTAAAATTAAATTCGTTTCAATTTCACTCTCAATGTTGTCAAAATAGTTTACGATGTCTATAAAATGGCTCTCTGTTAGGTATGAGTAAAAGTGCTTCAATGAAGTTAATGCTGTGCACTAAACCGCATATTATGACTAGAATTGACCATAAAATGTATGATTACTGAAACGAGATAATATCATAGAATTATCGGTATAAAAAGCTTATTTTATTTCATCTAATTTTCTATAAACTACGCCTTGCTTTAAAACGTTCAGGTCTCTTTAGTAAGCGTGATGATTTTCGCAAGAAATCTATTAAATGCCTTATTATTTTTATTACTACCATTATTACAAAGGTTTTCATGGAAATAATAATAGTAACCTATTTAAGGTCGATTGATCGATCGGTCGATTTATATTTCGTTCTGCAATACGGAGTTTTCTGTTCAATTTAAACGTTTACACATTCTTTGAAAAAGGCACATTTCACACTATCGAATTCGCTATCTCTCAGAAAAACATTTAAGTAGCATCGTACTCTAAAAGACGGATTGGGAAGTGCTAAGAAAGATTGGCAGAGAAAGAGGAACTCTTTAGGACAGGTCAATCAATATACTTACCTTCTTTTTCCGAAACATTTTATCGAGAAGGCGGGTTTATGTGCCTTTTAAAACGTCAATAAAAAACACTTATTTCAACACTAAGCTTGAAGGCTGACGCCTTACGAGCACTTGGACAGCGCTTTAGTCAAATACTGAACATTATTAAAGGTAAAATGCCAATCAATCATTATTGGCTGACAGCAGGACTGGCTGTTTAAGCTGACATTGTTACATGTTTAGTTACATTCTGACATTGGTGACTAACATTTGCGGCTGACAATGTTTAAGACAATAAACAAAGGCTTGATAAATAAGCATTTAGGTAAAGGGTAGTAAATTTAAAATAGTAGATTGTTATACAAGGAGCTAAAATGACCCATTATATACGAGGTAGTTTTACTCCCGAGCTTTAGCGAGGGAGTAAATAGAAACCGAGTTTTAATGGGTTTTTAGCGCCGTGTGTTACACTCTACTTTTCACTACGATTGCGAGAAAATAAAACAATCCAATACAATAATGTAGTTTGTGACCTTGACGGCAACAGATTGAAAATTATTTCTTTTCCTTTCTTTTCTATTTGCAAATTAGGGTCTCCATTCTCACTAGATGATGACATTTTCACTATTGTAAAATTAATTACGGTCACTACCAATTCAATTTGCAATTAGAGGAAAATTATAAAGATTTCGCGCCAATGTCTTTTTTTTGTTTTTTCTTCTGCAGCCGCAACCGCATTGCATGCATTCTACCAAAGAGATCGCCGATTTTAGTTCCATTTTCAAAAATAAAATGAAGTTCTTTTTTTATGAAACAGTAATAAGTCGAGACTATATTCATGATTATTCTACTTATGACTAAAGACTTTTTCGTTTTTGTAGGCTCATTGTCATTTGACACACAAAAATTAAAAAAAAAAAACTTTTTCCCCTAGAGGAAGAATTGCTATTTGTTCTTCGCTCTGGTACGCCACAATGACGGTCTTTTTGAGCAAGAGGAGTGAAAAAAATATATAATCGTTTATTTCAATATTAAAATTACAATATGGAGTCCCAAACTAGGCACAGCCTGTATCTTGGGCACCATGACGTAGAGAAGGTACACAAAAAAAGAGAATAAGAAAAAAAGTAATAAAAAGCGAGAATACTCTGCGCTAGGCCATGAAGTCCATCCCTCCTTGGACAAGAAAAATCTCTTAACTCAGGATATTTTCAGTCTACTGTTAGACAATAGTAAAGATTTCAACAGCGGGCCGGAATTAAACATGCCTACAGTGTATCCTGTTTATCCCAGCTACGTAATTCAAGACCTTAAGTGTATACTTACATCTAGTAAGGGGTAGATTTGCCTAACCGATAACGATCGACCGTTGGAGAAACGTTTTCCCTAAATTAGAATAGTAGGTATTTATTGAGAGGACCACAAAAAAAAAGATTGCGGGCTCGATCTCGTGTTCGACAGGGTGAAAAACATCTATAAATAGGCACACTACGTAAATCCTTCATATTTTACATAGAAACCCAACTAACCTCGAATAATGTTCCTTTCGGCAAATGAAAGAAATACATGATCTTCTTTTTGAATGTTACCTGTCATCACACACGTCCTAAGTCAACTAAGGGAAATGGGGTCCGTACATGTACACCCGCACGATGTTTGTGTCAACAGTTAACCAAACCGAATCTTAGCCTCAATTTAATGATAATAACATGGGCCAAGTTTGTTGAAAGATTCCACTTTTTGGTTAAGGAAGTTTTTTTACTTAAAATGGGTTTGCTCTTGACTCTAGTCTAGGTCAGTGGTGACAGAGACAGAGTCAATGATGGAGTGAGCTTACCCAGAAGAAGCCTGTTCACTCTCACTTTGAAGAGATTAGGGTTGTATGCGTTCGGAAACACAGACGCAGGTAGAGAGTACCACTTTTTTGCTGTGCGCATAACAAAAGACATTTGGAAACGTTTAGTGCGAATTGGTGGAATAGCAACTAGGACGCAACGTTATAGTACAAGTTTGACGTAAGTTCTATTTTAAATCTATGTAAAGTGACACTGATTAAGTATTTAATATACAGAAATATGAAGCTAGTTGCCCATTCCAAAGCGTAGTAGATATCTATGGAGAAGAACTTAGGAATTATGTCAGTTTTACTTATGTGATCTCTTACCAAGTAGGTATCAACATTATGGAGAAGCTAGTTTATTATTAAAAACAAAATAATTACGTATAACATCCTGTGTTGGCAGGAAACTTATACAATACATTATTATGAGAAAACTGTTAAGTTTCCCAAGCTTATTGTTTCATAATATTCCAACAAAAGTGATTTATTTTCCAACTTCCATATTATTTTAATGTTTGTTTTGGAGGAAACATAAAATACAATGACCATTTCAAAATATTTTAACTGCCCAACTTGTCTGTTTTCCCATCAATGAGTTCCAATTACGGCAATTGACATAAATCAAAATAGAGCATTAAGTACGTAAACAGAGCTAATGAAGCCAACTTCTGTCTATGCTTTCGGAATAAGCATTAGCATTTAGTTTCCAACTTTGGAATGCTTATGTGCTTAGCGGGAACTGCGGGAACCGTGTTAGACAGAAGTGGGTTAACGCCAACAAAGTCACGGGCATCGAAATGCTAGTGCTAAGGGCCCGATCACACGTAACACAACCACACCACAACGTTAAGACGTGGACGGGCGCTAATTTGTATGAAAAATAATAGTTTATTCACACGGAACACATTTGACCGTCAAAATCAATCATGTGGGCGATACCGAGCACACCAGCCTCGTTGCAGCCACAACGCAACCCCCAGCGATACCGCGCACTAGCAGCCAGCCACATAGTGGTGAAGGGCGGGCGTTTTGGGGGACTGTCTTATGTGATTTTGACGTTAAAAAAGTGCTGATTCTCAGCCTAGTTTGAATAAATGACTTTTGATTTTGATTTTCATCGCAAACACAACGATCTGTATATCTGCAAACGTTGCAGAAGTGTTGCAAGAAGTTGCAACGACTACCGCTATTCACACGTAGCAATTGCTTGCCCACATTTCGCCGCTGCGATGTGGTGCGGTTTTGGTACATGTGAACGGGCCCTAATGCTTTTTCTCAGAATACACCTGCCGAACATCGTAGGTATCTTGACATCAGTTTACACTCCCCGCGAGATTCCACACTCAAACAAATACTCGAGAAATGCGGTATAAACAAAATCGTAAATCTCGAAAGAATGCAAAATATTTTGAATGAGACTTTTAAGAGTCGGAAATATCTTGGTTTAGTGCGGAGCCGTTCCGCCTGAATGTAATTTTAAACTTCCCTCAAAACTGTTTATTTGTCCTACTCAATGCGTCATATCGCTCACGTTACGCGGACTTTGATTCAACATTTTTACATGAATCAACACAAAGTTTTATGTTTCGCATAAATTATATGTTAGCTAAATCCATCGCATAAATGGGAAATATCGAATTAGCAACGCAAGATACATAAAAGATTACAAAATTACAGTACAACAGAACACTGATCACTTAATTTGAGAGATTATCGCAGGCCTCTAGCACCGTTTATACTTAAACGAGTCAAATGTTGCGAAATACGTGGTGTGCGTTATTTTGCATCTACGCGTATTTATCTATATAGATATTATAAACTAAAGTCGCTTTTCGTGTCTGTCTGTGTGACCGCGGTGTTCTTCTAACCTACGCAACCGATTTTAATGCGGTTTTCACCATCATTTAGAGAATTTATTCCGGAAGGTTTGTGATCAATTGATAATATATTAATATTAAATTAGCATAACCTTTCCTTTTGGCTTCGTCGTAGACATAAAACCTCGCGAATCAGGGGCGGGTCGCTAGTTTAAGTATAGAATAGGTAAACTGTGATAGAATTGGGAAGTTTTCTTATTTCCCTCATCAAGTATAGGTACATATAATAAAATACAAGGTAAGGGATTTAAGTCAAAACTGTACATTTAATATTTTTGAGAAAATTAATTGCTACGAGGCGATTAAATTAATCAACGATTCGGACGATGAAAAGACGATATTTTTTTTAAACCCTTTTGCGATTTTTATGTATGTTCCGGATTGACGCAAACAAGGCTGAACTACTCTTAATCCCGGTAGTACGTTCCCGTTGGATATTTTCTGACATCCACACGGGCAAAGCCGCCGGAAAAAGCTAGTTTAAGTACCTATGAAATAAACTGATATAATAGAGAAGGTTAGTTCCCTCGCCCGGGGCCGCCCTGAACATCGTAAATACAACTTAACTCTGATTTAAAACCAGATTATTATTATTCGTACAGCTAACTCGTGCTAACATTTTACGCCACCACCGTGATAAAGTAAACATTATTTATTTGCAAGCTACTGTAAATTATCGGCATTAGGACATCGACTCCGTATTGGATATGGTCCTGATAACGGGTGGCATGCCGAGGCTGGGGGTCTACTCTCCAAGTCCGTCAACGAAGATACGGGCCCGTCCGAAAGTAGTTGGAAGTTAGGTGTAGTATGCTGAGTGGAAGCCTTCTTGTCACAGTCATGACGTGCAGCAGTCGACTATTTCTGTTTTGTTCTAGTGATTAGAGAATTATTTTTTGTTTTTATTATTATTTCTTAATTATTATTACAGCTAAATACCTAATTACCTTTTTTGTGTGCGCGTGTTTCTGTGACAAATAAACCTACCTATTTTTATTTATTTTCTTTCTTTTCTAGTTGATCCATCAATACAAGTGTAAAATTAAATTTTTCGGACAGGCAAAAACATGTCGGGCATAACGACAACTGTCAAATCGTGTTGTCAATCATTCTTAGTTTTTAACCGAACTAATCTTATGTCCGTGGTACGGAGTATGAAACGCCCGTAGCTTCGGAAGAAACTACGTACTTTGTGCTTAGGGAGTACCTACACCACCTGAGGGGCAATTCTCGTACTTAAAAAACGTTCAAATTCAAGTCGCAATCTCATCTCGGCGACAATTAATGTCAAAAACTTGTCAAAAATGTATGTAAATTGATTGTATTTTTGACAGATTGAGACTGAGATCAGACTGTGAACGTTCTTAAAATTACGGGAATTACCCCTCAGATGTCAAAATAAATTGTTGGGAGGCGATTTATATGCAGTTTCTGGGAGTAGGTATATAAATTGTGCTGAACAATTACATGTGTCATAATAAATTGTAATTAAAAATCATGTAAGAACTAAATGTAAAGAATAATAAATGAAATACACAGTAGGTACCTAACATTCTGCGGCACTATTCATTTGTTATTTTCTTTTTCTGACGGTGTTAGTAGACAGTACACACACACACTATACATAGTTACTAATACTACTGTAGTAGTATGTACACACATAATTATAAACAGACAAGAAGAAAGAATAAAAAAATACAGGAAAAAAAATAAGGAAAAAAGGAAAAATGAAAGGAAACGGAGGAAAAATAAGTACAAAGGTGATGCTTATTTCTAAAGAAATCTGTGATAGAAGAATAGATACAAAGAGATGTAGACATAGACACCGATAAAAGGAGATGTATCTATAGTAAAGGCAAAAACAGAAGATGATTCGAAAGCATTTCTTAATCTTTCTTTTTTCTTCTGCTCTAGGTAAGATAAGATACTACCGTAGATCAAGCCACAGTAGCCAGGGATCTGACCCTGCATTGCTACTGTCACAATTGGCGAGAAGCACAAAAAAAAAACTAAAGAAACCAAATCAATTAATCTTTCACTTGTCATTTAAAAAATATATATTATCTAATAAACGACACGATCCCGACAAATGGCACAAGTTTAAAAAAACACGATTTGATTTTGATTAATGTAATTCGTAACAACCTCTGAGCGTGCCACAGACAAAGTGAATGTTTAAGTCGATAGTTATCTTGTAATTTGACAGCTGTCAATCTTAATACAACAATACACCAATTGAGTTTGTAAGCACTTGTTATCTGCGTATGAGTGTACAAATAATCGGTCGTTGCTGTTGCTATTCTGCTGTACTTGGTACCTGCTTGAGTGTTTGTGGTGTTCACTCTGTTAACTTGTAACATAACCAGTTACAATTAGCTTATAAACCTACATAGCTTTTATAATAAAGCCTATCAGACTGAAAACAAAGCCATTAAATTTTTATTATACATGTAATATTTGCGTAAAAATTGTCGAAATCATGTTTAAAATTTACTTTTACACCGCCTGAAAAATGCATGAGAATTCCTATTCATTTTAACCAAATGCCTTCTGAATAAACCCGTAACAAAACACGTACAGAAAACCGAAAATTTGAGTTGATCTGTTCAGCAAAATAGTGTCTATAAAAACTGAAGAGGTCTTGGAAGACAATAAATGTACTACGTGCTTCTGTAACAGTCCTTCTGCCAAGTTCGCCTTTATGACGTGACACCCTTTCATCGTGTGGGAACACGGTCAGCTACCCACTAAAAGTTTTATAGCTCACTGGAGTACCATATATTGATTTATAGAACAAACTACAAATATTTAAATTGATATTTATTGAAATACAATTATGTCGTCGATTGACAGGCCCCTCTTAACTGTGGTTTTATTGCTAACACGCAGATCTCTCAAAGAGGTTAGGCAATCAGATCTCGATTTTTTTACAGTTCTTGAAAGGAGAATGGTGGTATTGTTTTTCTTTTATTAGAAAAAGTTCTAGTTCGATGGTTCAGCGGTGAAAGGCGCTACTGTGGCAGTAGTGTAGGGTTGGTTTTCTCGACGGGGTCCGCTAGGGCCGATGCCTGCCAGGGTTGCGGGAAAGTCCGAAAGGGTTACCGTGGCCCTTGGCACAGGCAACTGAAGGAACACGGGTGGGTTTTAGTCAGTAAGAGTCTGACACGCCCTCCCGCTCCGCCCAGAGTGGGAGAAGTTATTTGATGATTTCTCCCACCCTAATAAAGATAAAAAAAGAGTTTTATCCTGTTTTTTCTGTTACGTGGTTTTACCCTTCGTTACATAACTAGACTTATTTTCTATCTAAATGGTTTCGATTTGGATAGGAAAGGTCTAGGTCATTTCGAGAAGGGCGAGTAGGTACCTACCTATACTGCCTGAAAAATTAATCACCTATTGGGAGTAACCACCAAAACTAAATGATAAATGATTTTATTTCTGTAAGTAGGTTTGTACAAACACTTTTACACGTCAAACATATTTAAAAACTAGATAAGGTCGGCGTTTCCTATCTGACTACTGTGAGAAGAAAGGCCGAAACAAACTCAGAGGTCACAGTCTCTTTTAAAGTCCATACAAAATATTGGTCAGATCATGTGAAGGCTATGTAGACCGACTCAATATCTACAAAAACATTATACAGGGTTATTGGTAAAACACCATCAAATCAATTTTTTTTCTAGAGATCGAATTTGTTCCCATAGTAAAAGATGTTCATAATAATGAGTACAATGACCCCTTATGGGGTTGATGGTGTTTTACCAATAACCCTATATAAAGTGCTTGTAAAAAGTTAAACGATTTCTTGATAAAAAACACGATAATATATCTAACATTTAACGTACAGAAATAGCCTCATTTTTCCTCTAAAGTGTCGCTCTTCATGCAAACACAATAACTAGTTTGCTACATTTAGTTATTTGCAATGTATGACAAATGCATAATTTGATTAGATAACAAATTGCCGCGGAATGTACACAGTGGTGTCTCATTAGACGGCTTGATATCACAGGTATGCCAAAATATTTACCGTGTTCAGCTGAAACTGAAACTATCACATATTAATGTTTCGTTTTGTTTATTTTCGTACTGAAGGAACCACATTTCTCAACATTATCCACCTCTTTACCTTTAGAAACCACGGGAACAAATCAAGATGGTGGACAGCAGTGTTCATAGTACAGCGATCAAGGTACCTTTCAGATCTAACGTAGATACTGCGTCCACGCTTGAGTAGGCGACGCCTTTACGGGTGTCTCCGCAACTTCAACCAAAACCATATTATGGCGAAAGAGAGTTTGTGAGGGTGTCAGTAGTATCTTCTATGTGGGTTCTGCTGAGGCTGGGCGTAGGTGCAGTGTAGAAATAACACGGAGGGACAATACTTGATGTTTATTCGGCGTTTCACAGCGAACAAAAAAACGGGCCCAAAAGACGGTTACATGGTATTCTATATTATATGCGCGTACAATCAATGTTGCCAACTTAAAAAAATACAACTCGATACATCGATATGATTTAAAATTAGACAAGAATGTAATCAGCAATAAAATCAATAACTAATTAATAATTAACCAAACATTAAGGAAGAAGAAGAAGAGGAAAAAGTCTGTTACAACAATAGCAGTTAAGTAAATAATCGTCGGAGGTGACGTCACTGCTTCCGCTGAGACCTAGTCTCCCGGTAGGTTCCCTGCGTTTGTAACATTAAGCAAAGGAGGATTAACAACTGCAGTCACCAATAAATCTACCAAACATGGTGATTATGGAAATATCTTGTACTGGTGCCTATTGTAGTGTTGTTCTCACATACCTATAGAAGCAACAAGACTAATGAACAAAGGATTTATTAATATCTTGACTTAAAAGAGTGCTGTCCTTAGAGTTTCTTGCCCGTTCTTCTCCATACAGATCTGCGTTTTGAAATGGGCAACTAGCCGCAAGTTTCTGACAAACTGCCGACTCTTTGACAGTTCAAAATTGCCTGTAGATCGTTAAATGGAAATAAATGCTTTGAGTTTTAAGTTTGAGTTGAGTGAGGATCGTGTCCAGTAATGGACGTTAAATATGTCCATGTAGATAAATGTATTTTCATAATATTATAGACAAATATTAAGTAGAATCATAGACAATTTATAATATCGCTAGAAAGTATCATCATTAGCCTATAATGTTCCCACTGCTGGGACACAGGCCTCCTCTCGGTGAGAGGGAATAGATCATAATCCACGACGCGGACCCAGTGCGGGTTGGTAGATGTCACATGTCTTCGAATTTTTGGTTCTATGACATGCCGGTTTCCTTACGATGTTTTCCTTCACGGTTTTGAGAGCAGTGGTGATGAAATAATTTACACAAAGTAAAGCGCCTGTCTGGGTTCAAACCTGCGACTTACAACTCGTAAGTCGCGGCCCCTAGAATGCATGCGTAGTTAATAATATTAGATCATAGCCTAAGAAATCGCAGATCCCTTCTCTATTAATTGCTTCATAATATAGTTTAATATGCGGCGGTTAAACATGAAAAGCGATCACATTAAGTCATGCCTTTTTTTGGGAAATCATCAAATGACCCCTCCCGCTCTGGGTGGAGCGAAAGGGAGTGTCAGACTCTTACTGACTAAAACCCACCCGTGTTCCTTCCTTGGCCCTTTATGTTCCGGGTCAGCGGTACCCCTTGTGGATGATCCCGCTTTCCCGGCAGGCTTGGGCCCTAGTGGGCCCCCTCTTCGATACTGACATCTCTTTGAGGCGCGCGTGGAACACGTACGCGCCGTCCGGCACGGGCCTGATCCTGATCGGACGGTGAGCTACCCATTACTCACCGCCCGCAGGCCCGCGCCTACGGTGGCCGGAAGTCGTCACGCGGCTCCCGACGCCCGGAGCGTCCACCGCGGCGGCTTGGACGGGAAACTCTCTCCCTCTCCCGTCCCGCCACCTCCTTCGCTTGCATGACTGCTTCGCAGAAGGAGGCGACTGTCTCCCACTCCCCCTCGCCCCGGACCATGGCTTGAACCAAGGCCGGGCGTGAGAGGTCGCCGCCGCTGCCGATCGCCTCTACGAGGACACGGCGGTGCTCCGCCCATGCAGGGCAGGCCCCCACCGTATGCTCCACTGTGTCCTCGGGGCGATCATCGCAGTGGTGACACCCGGGCGTTTCCTCCCGCCTGATGATGTGCAGGAACCTCCCGAAACTTCCGTGTCCGGTGAGGACCTGCGTCAGGCGGTAGGTGAGGACGCCGTGACGCCTCTCTAGCCACTCCTCAAAGAGGGGTCTTACCGCCGCTATCGTGGCGTGCCCTTTAAGTCATGCCTTGAGTAAATGTCCTGGTATTTTATTTACATTGAATAAACTTACTGCCTCGTTGGTTTAGTGCTTGCAAGAGGCATGCTGAGCATGATGTGTTCTATCAGGAATTTCTCAGTAGCAGACTGGAGTCTGGATTAGTGCCCGGTCGATGGCAATAGGCTTGCCCCCTACGAGATGGGACTTAAACATAATTGGCGAAATATGGGTGTACTATAGGTACATCTATGGCTATCCCTTCGTGGGATTACAGGCGTGATGTTATATGTAAACTTAAGGGGACTACCTACATGACCTGAACGCAAGTTTTATAATGCCTAAGTATATGATTCACTGCAGTAAACAAAATCAGAAAAATATATGATATTCTTCAGAATAAATTATGCTAGTTAGATAGTGTGTTGAAAATATAATACAAATAACTTGGTACGATAGAAAAAAAACATTTTTTTTTCTTATAAGTATGTAGCAGTTTTTGCCCTACACTAGGAAAGTCACGAAGGTACCTATAAAAAAATATTTTAACGATTTAAAACCATACTAAATATAATCTTTCTGTTTTTTTTCCAGATTGTTTTCAAGCAACATATTAACGTGATAGTGTTTTCTGTTTTTAGTCCAATCAATAGGTGTTTTGTAAATAGAGAATTGCTTCATATTTTGTAATAAATTACCAGCTTTGGTGTCATCACGCTTCTCTTTATTTTGCAGTCCGACAGTGACCGCGCTTTAGCTGTTGTCAGCCCCTTAAAGACGCAGAAGCCGATTAAATCAACAACATACGGTTTTCAATCAATAATAAACAACGATTATTATTTTATTGAAATGGTACCTAGTATCCATTAGAATCTTCAGAAAGAAAGTACAATTGGTTTATTTGTCACAGAAACGTGTGCATACAAAAAAGATAATTAGCTCTAATAATTAAGAAAAATAAAAACAAAAAAGATCTATAATCAATCACGAGCACAAAACAGAAATAGTCGACAGCTGCACGTCATGACTGTGACAAGAAGGCTTCCACTCATCATGAAGCTGTGCTATGAGAGTGCACAGTGCTGATTTTCAATGGTTACCCGAAAAGGACGTACGAAGCACTTAGAATACAAAGCAACTACTTATACAACCAATTATATGAACTGAGCATTATAGATACTAGAAGTACTCTCTTAAGTACAAAGATTTATGTGTGTAGTTTACTTATTAGCAGTGAAATATTTTATTACATTTATTGAGCTGCCAAAAGGCCTACACATGATAATTAATTACTACGTTAATTGTTTTAATTCGACGGATTATTGAGCTATACGTTTACACAATGACTACAACATGAAAATTCCGATGATGCTCCGTAGGTTGGCGCCAAGAGTTAGCGCATTGACCGAATATAATCGTCTGAATCATTGCGCACACGCATGCGGGGTTACTTAACATTCCTATCGGATGTTATTCACATAATTACTCGAATAAATCATTTGATCTCATACTATGATCTATTTTTAATGCTTATGAACGAGAAAAGTCATGGTATCACTTTGAATCTATTGATAAATATAGGTTCATTATTTTAGTTATGTAGCCGTATTTTGGTGATTGAGTTATTCACTATCGATGGTCCGTAGAATGAGGTTGGTTTAAAAGAGTGTCCGTGGAGTTTCTTGTCCGTTCTTCTCCACAGGAACCTACTACCTACGCTGTGGAGTGGGTAACAAGCTTCATATTTGTAACTGACCGACCGGCGACCCCTTGACAATTCAAAAGTGCTTGTAATTGGTGGTTTGAAAATTTTCGAGCCGACATATCTGCCACATAAAGCTACTTTTTATGTAGGTAATACGCATATAATGGTTATTTATTTTAGTTTTTCATTCATCTCAGTACAAAATACACAGAGACACATGTATCTCACAACTTTTTATTTTGTATGAGCTTTTCCCTAATATCACGTTTAATTAATTTTCTTAATTCATTATACCGGACACACAGACTTCCCTATGTGTTTGTTATTCCAGCGTATGGCACTCGTGGGTTGCAGCTGAACATCAGCGTCAGGTGGTACACCTTGTGTTGTCATCTGACATTATGCTGAGCTGAGGCCCTTTTGGCATTATAATATTGTTGTTGTTTTCTGTTTTATAGTTTTAAAGGTGTATTTATTTTGCTGTAACGCCAATAAACGCAATTTCCTTTCTTTCTTTCTAATTTGCAATCAATGTTTGAGTCGGAACCTCATTTGTGAAGAGTTTGCCTAATTGTTAAAGAATTTGGGTCAGTCGCAAATTGAATCGTAAAGTCGGTTAAAATAATATGCATTTGAGTAATTGATAAGACTAAATTATCAGATCATGAGGTCAAATTATTCCTAGTTCAAACGATACGCCCGATCTTCCGATCTTATTTGTTTATGAAGGTACCTACCTAGACTGACTATTTTATGTTATCATAATACAGACATCTGCGAACCCGCACTGGGCCCGCGTGGTAGATTACGGCCCTCTCGCTCTCACAGAGAGGAGGCCTGTGTCCTAGCATTATGCTTAACCAAATTTACCTACCTAGTCCGCCCATATTTTGTTCAGTAAACCTTTATGGTCTTGGCTTCTGGCCTCATCGACAATTCTCTTCTGCTTCGCTCTGTATCTGACATCAAGTCGTAAATTTTCCGAAACAACTAAATGACAGTGTGGCATTTCATTCGTGTGAAAATAGTTAATCTTTGAATCTTGAAGAAAACTTATCAATAGTTTAGACAATAATAAAAATAATGGATGAGTACCAACAAAAACAAATGTGAATGAGACCGTTTGAGTCCCCAGTGGAAGTTATAATAATAATAAAACATTTATTTCAGGCTACAATGGCCCATAGACACACTACAACACAATACAGACCTACATTTAAAAATGGAAATACATTAAATGCTCCATTTGACTTCAAAATGGCGCTCAATTTATCAGCGACTGGCACAAATACCTCCGCCAAAAACAAAATATGTAAAACAATTAACAGCATCGTTAAAAGGTAGAGTAATCTATGTAGCTTTATGTAGGCATGGGAAAAGCTTTTCAATCAGAGTAGGTAGTGAGAAAAATACACCATTGTACAAGAGATAAGCTCTGAACAAATAAATCTGTTGTAAGTCGCGAGTAAATTTTGGTCAAATTCGTTAAGCTATTTTTGACCAAGGTCCCGAGTTCAATGCTCACTTGCCGTATATGGCGGTGGGAATACAAATAGATAGCTCCCACTGGAAGATACTGGAAGCAACTACGCTCTCCAACAACAAAACCAAACCACAATTAATACAATTTATTTGTGGTTACCTAATGAGCGTGATTCTCTTATTGAATAATATTATATTCAAAACAAGAAACACATTCACAAAATAATAAAACACCGTATTATTGTTTTATTTTACATTCCATAACATTTAAGTAGTGTACGTTCCACTCAACATGGCCGATTAAATATTTGTCTATAGAGCCCCCGCAAATATTTTTACATATTTTCGTCACCGATCACAAAATGCCGACCCCATTCTTTTTAAACCAGCAAATAATGTTATTTTGAACGGACAAATATAATAATAGTAAATGTAACTTAATAATACATAAGTAAGCCGTAATGTATTTATGAATCGTGTAATTTATATAATGCATTATCAATCATCGTCGTTGGTGACATCTCCGAAATTAAGATTACGTAATTTTATGCGAAATTACTCTTTGATATAATCGATTAATGGATAATTATTTTATAAAAAAACAGGACAGACTTAATAATTATGAAACACGAAAAACTATTTAATGAAACGCGCATACTGCTAGAAATTTGTGTAACCTGAAATTCACAACATCGTTAATTTAAAATGTATCTACTGTATTAGGTATTTCTGTTGAACTTCAATAAAAGCTTCTTGATTAATGGAATATGAAACAATCGTTATATGGCTCGAATCAGGAGTCACTGATCTTATGAATCATAAATTACAAGAAGGCGTTAATGTTCCTATGTGTGCACATTGTAAACAGGCGTGAAAAATTCCACTTCTAGATTAATCTTTACATCCGCGGTATCTGTGAAAATGTACGTATTACGTCCGTGGGTACACAGCCCATGATTTATGGGCAAATCAACCGACTGTTTGCTGAACCTTTTAAGGGAAATCTTCTTCTTTGTTGTCACCGCGGAGAGCGGCGTATCAATAACCTTCGACGAAATAAAAAGTATTATCTCACCCATATGGCTTGCCCACCGCCACGATTCGTTAATATGGTAAATTACAATTTATTTTTTTGACAACGTTTTTATTTGGATTTCGGTATGTTTTACAAAAGAAAATGAATCATTACCTCATTAATCAGATTTGTCTTTTTACTACTTTTCGTGTTTTAAGACCAAAACGATGTAGCAATACGAAACAGTGATGACTCATGAAGTGAGAATTTACGACGTGTGTAAACAGCGAATGCTTTAAAAAAAGAACTTGAAAATAGGAATTCAAATCATGCGACATAGTGGGCAGGGCCACCAAATAAATGCCTACCGATACATTTATTAATACTTTAGTTAATAAATGTTCTACAAAAAAACTCTTGCCGTTTACGAATACACTAACAAGCATTTTCAACTTGTGCCAAAATACAAGTTGACCATGTTTGGTAAATGGTAAAGTTTAAGTTGAAAAATTCTCCTACACCGTCGTGGCAATCTGCCAGGTTGGATTGCCTATTACTTGTCCGTACAAGAGCTGGGATAGGGTTGCGGCACCGGCATCGCAACCCTTTTCCAGAGTTGACTTTGACCAATAGCTTGGAATGACACACTGCAGATACGCTTCTCAAGTGAACTGACACTTTAAGGAATAAAAATAAAATAAACAATTTAAGCATACTTAAGGTTTTTTCTTTGGACTGCTTAAAGTACAACTGTTCTTGTTTAACTTTAAAAACTGTTAAGAATAGTTCGCTGATGATTTTCGCAAAGACCGCTTTGATAATCTGTCAAAGGGTAAATTACTGTAGGTAATCACTAAATCTCGCTGAAAAAACGGATTGGTGCTCGCGAAACTCTGTAATTAGCTGACAACAAAACAGTACTGCATTTTGTCGCTTCTAGCTGATTTAGAATTTATTTAATTCTTAACAGCGGCGGTATATCTAGATACAATTTTTTGTCAGAAAACCACACACATTATCCTTAAAATACCTTAATTAAGAAAGAACCAACTACCTAATATCTGTTTATATACCTAACACGTGAATCGCATATTTTCGTCGATAAGCCTAACAAGCTTGTGACGCTAATTACCCGCGGGGAATGCACTGAGCTAACATTATTATCAGCTTGCCAAACTATTGCATAATAATTGTATTATAATAATGTGCTAATATTCGCCGTATCGGTCATGTTGACATGGGTTTTGTTGTTATAATAGAGTCTCTGATTCCCGACTAGATACTGTTTGATATCATTTGATTTGTTTTCAACAAAAGAAAGAAGAAAGAAAACAAAGATGGAGGAACGTGCAAGGAACGGTGGACGACGATAGACGTATTGATTATCATTAGTATTTTTCAAGCTTTTATATGTCATTTCGAAAAAATACAGGAGTTGACAAAGAAGTGATTGTAATATTTTACAACCCGATCACACATGTCATTGAGATTGTTGTGATTGTTTGACGGCACGGTTGGCGCGGTGGTTAAGTGATCGACTGCTGCGTTACGTGTCGCGGGTTCGATCCCCGCACGGATTAAATATTTGTATGACATGCAAGTAGTGGTTCCGGGTCTAGCTGTTTGTGTATGTGAGTTTAAATGTTTGTAAACGCACCCACGTCCTAGTGTGGGGTCAACGTTTAATATAATATATATATATATATATAGGTAGGCTTTTACCCTGCAGTGGGATAATATAGGCTAAAAATTTAATAACAACAATAAACCATGGAAACAAAGCGCCAATAGTAACACAATTAACTAATAAATTAGGTACTTCACACGTCAGAATAAGACTGCGACCTTGAATTTTGCCAATTTAACATTGAACGACATGGTGAAACAAATAAATTATAAGGACAAATAAATCCTCAATTACGTAGTTGTCAATGGATATCAAATTGTAATGTCAACTCGTAGTTTCACACTATCCTGCGATTCGTTTTGCCTAGCTTGGTAAAATTCTCACCACGTGGTTCGGAAGCCTTTGAAATATGTTAGTGTCCCTAAGCAACGTTTAGAAGTAGCTGTATTGGGTTACTATGAGCGTAATTTGATATTGTTATTACCACAATCTTACCTATTTTTGCTAACGACAAAAATAGCTTCTAGACTGGCCGTAATAGGGCTGCACCAGAAATTTTGAAGAGCAGCGGGCCACTGTCTGCTAGTTCTGATACTGCTGTCAGAATCTTAAAATTATTAGTACACTTCTGTTGGTTAGTATTTAGATAGTTACTAATTGAGCCGATACCAAACGCACCCCTTTTCGTTAATTTTTGTCTAGTAGGTATTCGAAGCGAAACGTCTGGACTCAAAATGAATCAAAATTGAAAATGAATTCAATAGTGAACCGATCCAACGATGTTAGATTTCGCCATAAGGATGGTTATTTTTCGATTATTCTGTAAGCGAGTGAAAGATCTTTCACTCTCCTACAGAATAATCGAAAAATGAAATGAAAGGAGCGGAAGAACCGTTCATTCCTTTATAGTTTTGTCGATGTCTTTTGAACGTGGAATGAAACAAAAATGAACCTTCTGAACGCTTAAAGGCTCCTTGAAACAGGCGCGACACACGATGTGAATCGCACGCGACATAAAGGCACCGGTCGTCGCAGGACAGGCGGTGCATTTGTGTCTAAATACTCACGATACCTAATACAGTGAAATACTTAGGAAGATCGTAAGGCGCGCGTCTGTATTGCGGGGTACGGGACAACTGAGGTTCGCCGCGCTTGCAACTCCAATCTAACACAAATGTGTGCGCGTCAACGTTCTGTCGCGTGCAATTCGCGTCGTGTATCGCGCCTGTTTGAAGGAGCCTTTAAGGGGCTTACAACAGCTAAAGCGCGGTCACTGTCGGACTGCATAGAAAAGAAAGAGACGCGCGATGACACAAACCTGGTACCTAATTTATTGCAAAATATGAAGCAATTCTCAATATGTTGCTTATAGAACAATCTGATAAAAGAAACAGAATGATTGGATTTATATTAGTCTAGTTTTTATTCGTTAAAAGAAATTTTAATAGGTATCTTCGTGACTTTTTTCTATCGTACCAAATTAGTTGTATTATGTTTTCAACACACTATCTAACTAGCATAATTATATCCTGAAGAATATCATATATTTTTCTGATTTTGTTTAATGTAGTGGATCATATACTTTTAGGCATTATAAATCTTGCGTTTAGGTCATGTAGTCCCCTTAAGCGTCTGATATAGGCATTAGCAATCAGTTTTAAAATCCACAGCGACCATACTCGACAACCTTTACATAAGCTTATTCCTTTGATAAATTTTAATATCAGCTTGATGAGAGATACGAGTGATAAGTATTAATTGAATAACAAATAAGCTTTTGTAATGAAAACTAGTTTTTTCCGTACTGCAATCTGGAAAACTCGATAAATTATATCGGATATCTTCATACAAATTGCAAGTAGTGATTAGCTAAGCAAGCTTAACTTGTACCTAGAGACCACAATATAAATTATGTCTACGGTAACTTAGGTACAACTTGAATCAACGACTAATGTTGATATCAGAGGGGCTATTCCCGTATTTTTAAGACCGTTCGCATTCTAATCTCAGTCTCAATCTGTCAAAATTACAATCAATTTACATACATTTTTGACAGGTTTTTGACATTGATTGTCGCTGAGATGAGATTGCGACTTGAATTTGAACATTTTTTAAGTACGAGAATTGGCCTACTGTTGTCATTACCTAAGCTAGAGTCGATTCTAGATAATTTATTATTAGCTTATCTTTGGTACTCGAAGAGAATAGTGACCTAGTGGACCTAACCAGTGGGCCTAGCACGATCTCTCGGAGTACTTATATGTAATGTAAATTTGAACAATTTCAAAATTGAAAATGCTCGTTTCACACATAATATGTACCTACTAACTTAGTTTTAAGACTTTATTCAAATCTATGGAAACAAATTGTGATTGTCGCAAAAAAACAATATGGTATAGGATCGATGTATTTTCGATTTTGAATTTACGTTACGTTTATGTCGCGCGTTTGTGCTAAGGCGTCTGTTGGCAGCGATCTATCACAATCTACTGTTGCCTCCGATCCTATCCCTAAAAGGGTGTATATATCTGCCCATACTCATGCGCCGGATTAGACATTGGAGAGTTGATTAGCAGAAAAAAAACTTTCTATACTGATGGCTATCAAAAATCAAAATCATTTATTCAAATTAGGATGAGAATTAGCACTTTTTGAACGTCAAAATTGCAAAGCAATTACAAATTGCATAAGACAATCCCCAAAAATGCCAGCCCTTCACCACTTCCTAGCACTTTAGCTGGGAAAAAGTAGCGCAACAAACTCCCCAGCAGCACATGTTTGTGATAATGGCTATTTTTTGCCACTATCAGAGATTTTAGTTAACAATAGACCTTTTGAGAGTATTTTCAGTAAGTCCAGTTTAATGTGGGACAAGCCCGCCACACTATTGCCAAGCACTCTTTAGTGGCTACGATCAGAAATCCGCTGAGAGTGACCGAGACACTGAAACACGGCAAGTCCCAGAGGAATTATTTAATTGTCTTGGAACTCGCAGCGAAATTAGTCAGAGAACAATAGTCGAGGGAGACATTACCAAATAGTTTCCACTTTCTTGGGCATAGATAACTAGGATACACAAAATAAAAAGGAAGAGGTTGCTCTGTCTAAAGGATCTTTCATTTAGAACTCTTTCGAGACCATAATTATGTAGGTGCCTACGTGGAGTTTTTCCTAGCAGTTCCGTACTTATACTTAAACGTGTGCAAACTCTCATAGATACGTATGTTCTCCGTGTCGATTGATAATGTCCAAGCTTTGATTGATGGGAAACATTTAATTTTGATAACACTCCCGCTAATTGATGATAAGTATCTTAATACTCGCTTGGCTACAAAAAAGGGTGTGACACTAATAAGATACAAAAGGTACTCTGTTTTTAAACCAAATGCATAAAAGTACGATAACACCTTATCGTTAAATGATAACGAAATCCATTTTAACACTGTAATAAAAATCAATACTGAAAAGGCTGTCGTCATTCATAAAGTTGTGTCCATTCATAACATTTTGTACGATTGGTGTTACCCGTAAGAGTAGGAAATACGCATTTATCCGTATCAATACGCCATTTCGCAATCCCACTTAACCACTTAGGTAAGCATGAGATGTAATCACGAAGGGCATCGTTGTTTATTCTGACTCCCGCCGTTATCATCACGCTTCCATTTGCCGGTAGTGACTAGAGAGGCTAATTACACCTGTCCGTCAAATACTAGTTATCTACGGAGCTTTATCGTACATTTACCCGTTGCCGAGTTAAGACGTACCACTCTATATTTATTCAAATATCTGATATTGTCGCAACTACGTAAGATTTATGTCTAGTTTAATAGATACCGGGTACTTACTTAGGAATTCGCTCCGCAAGACTTTCCCTGTCTAGTTCGTGGCACGGGTGGAGATCACAATTCGGAACTTCGAACAATAGCGGGATTTGCAAGGCGAACTCTATTCGCCTTGATTAGAAATCCAATGTACCTTGCCCAGGCTTTATTAAAGAAACATGTTCAATTTCGGTGTTAACCGTTGAACTTACACCATTAGACATTGAAGATTAAACAGTTTACGATAATAGATTGTTCCAGGTGTATGTAGTTTCCATAAAAAAGAAGTCCATTTTCATCCATTACGTTTATCGACGCAGACGCGTGAAACAGGTGGTCGGTAATAAATACAGAAATGCCTCCTGTGAAAACATTATTTTAAGATAATGCTGAACATATTTTTATAAAGAAAACTAGGGCAGCCTTGAACAAACAATCAGTTATTCATTTCCACTGAACTCCTAACTTAAACACGTGCTTCCCTGTGCGTACGTGCGTATGAGTCGATTGATGAGCAATTTGTTCACTAAATGGATCAATCGCACAATATCGTACCTACGTTTCTATCGGCTGGCGGAATCGGGCCAAGTTTAATAGCATATTGTTTTGACGAACTTTCATAGCATTGTAGATTTGTTTGCACTTTATCAATGTAATTGACGTTTAACGTCTCGCTTTGAAATATTATGGGATTTAAGTAACACCTTGATGTATTTAACTTTTCTAAAGAAGTTTTGCTAAAACTGGCTAGTCGTAACGTCTTCATTTTCTCAATGATTAGGAAAAATAAAATACTTCTCATACTTGTTTTTTTTTACTGTTTTATCTTCAAATGAGAGCATCATTTTTATCTCGTGGAAATCAGCGAAAGCGAATACATTGCAGTGACTCTCATCCATTAACCGAGGGATGAGATGAACATTGAACTCGGTTAAACATTGTTTTTACACGGTATCCAAAGCGTTAGATATGAAAAATCCATGAGGTTTTCCTTATTGTGGAAACTGATAGCAGAATCTTTCTATAGACATAGAAAACCAACATCTATTAATAAAAAAAGTTTTACCCTGCCATCTTACCCGGGTTTCTAAGACCAGGCACGTGGTGTGCGGTGTCGAGAGCGTCGCTACAAATTTTGTCCATTTTTGCGTCACGCTCATAAATCGTAAGGTAGTAGATGGGGCGCAGCGCGACGCCGCCACAGTCCACAACGAGAGCGCGGCCGCGCCACCGACTGTGCACCCGCCTCGTTCCCGCGCGAACCGGAAAATTGGCGCGAAAATGCGGAACTGTCAATACGCATGATTGGCGTTTAAATTTTTCTGCTTTCGCGTATTGCAACGGCGCGATTTAATTCAGCCAACGGACTTTATTTTATGTGAAGTGTACGATTTTTTTGGATGTTATTTATTTATTAGTGTTGTTTTTTCCTCAATGAGTTTTCCTGAATGATTCATCGACTGTTAAAAAATAATTGCTAGATTTGACTTCCTAAAATAATTACGGAAAAAATATATTTAAAAAATAACGCAAAATGTATTTATCCGCGTTCAACAATTCTTCATTTATCAAAATTAATCCTCAACTTAAGAGGTGAAGATTTAACACGTGTTAATATATTTCGTTTTGTTTTGACAGGCTTAACGAGTTGTTCACAAATACTGAATATTTTTGATCTGTCGTCGTGTTTAATGGATTAACTATAGCGACTAGAGACTTAGATACGCGTGTTTAGCAAAAAAATAACGTGTAGACAAGAAAAATAGGAAGCAAAGGAAAATGCCAACATACATAATCTGTTAGATTGATCGCGCAGCTTTTATAGCTCCCTCTCATTTGATTAATAAAAATAAAGCACTTTTACTAATTCAATTAAAAGTCTATTAGACTTATTTTAACAAAACCTAATTATATATATCACTTGCTTAAAGTAGGCCATACAGTTCTATTAAGTCCTAATCAAGATAACAGAATAATTAAATATGCACTTATCATTCTACAAATACACGGCGAAACTGTCACAGTCTCGTACGCCACGAAACAGGCAGGTTACAGACATTTCTTTTTTTTTTTTCTTAAAAATTCATAGACAACTCACCAACTGTAAGATTAAAGACCGTAGGGTTTGATACAACTTTTCAACATGTCATAATAATAATAAATAATAAAATTAACTAACATTTATTTTAAATACTTACCACAGATTATAGAATCAACCGTTTATAAAAAGATAATATTATAATCTGTTAAAAAAACTCCACAACGAATTCTTGTTTTGTAAATTGATTCTTTTTTTTTTACCAAGGTTGTCGGGGCCCAATGTCATCGTCGGTAAGGCTGTTATCAGTACCTACATCTATCTAATTTTTCTTATCAGCGGCATACGGAACTGGGTCAGTAGAGTTAAAGGCACTTGCAGATGCATTTGTAACAATCCTACATGCACAATTTTGTATAGGCAAGTCTACATCTCTTGAGATAAGATACATTTTAACAATTAATTTTATAACTAATCGGTGATTTCATAATTTTTTAATCAATATTGATTGTCGGAAAAAGGATTTACAATAATATGTTGTCGCGTGTAGGGACTGATAATGGTTCCGATAAAATAAGAGAATTAAAACATTTTCAATTCATTTTATCAATGTGTTGCATAACTGTTTTCTATCAGAGATAAACATATTATTAATTCGTGTCATTATTAATTTCAGAGTCGATGTAAATTGCAAGCTTTTTTATTTATAATTTCGTTAATTTTAAGCATTTAATTTTTCTTTTAACCTTCGTGCGGAAAGTATAAAAAAATTATATCAAAATATTGAAAACTAATCAGTGATGAACTACTTAAAAAATTTACAAGCTTCAACATTCATACAGCATGTACTTTTAATCACTTTACCGAGTGCTACCTGCGAAATATTCGGTACCAATTCGCGCGTAAATTTTCCGCGGTAGGTAGATACGCGAGTTTTTGGTGCGCTTTATTTTCCTCGCAATTATTTTTGAGTAATGATCAATTAGGGCACAGTTGCACATGACGGATTTTTAATAGTAGCCTATGCGTCGGCGTTACGTTCATTTGAATACCCGACCACGTAGAACATAACTGATTGCTATCCGCCACCGTGTCGCAACTTCAAGTCGTTTATTATTTAATCTATGACAGCCAAGATAAAACGCCTCAAAAATGGGCCAGTTACAAAATATAATAAATATTGTAAAATTTTGCCTACAGCGTCCTCGAAGCGCCCTAACCATAACAGTTTGCTTGCCCTAAATTGGTTAAAGGGACCGCATTATCTCGCTATGTCAATTTTGTGCGAGATATGAGCAACACAATTTCCTTGCTAGCCTACTCTCTGGGCCTACTTATACTTTGCATAAACTCACTGAGAAAACGAGCGTCCAATCAACTATAATAACGGAATCAATTTAAAAAACAATCGTGATTCATTTCCAATATAAATCATCCATTGGAAACAAATTTAATATTTTAACTCTTGGAGTAAACTTGGTCATTTAATTCCGTGAATTTTACTATAGGTACCGTTGTTTGTATTTTGTAAGGACACGCTAGTCGGTAACTCTTCCATACAAACGTAGGTAATTATTCGTGTTTGACAGTTTACGTTCTATAAACTAAAAATTAGATCTACTTGGCACGTCATTATCTACCCTGCACAAAAAAAATATTTGAAAGATATGAGCGTCGAAACTTCCATATTTCAACGCATCTTTGGGCGTCAATAAATAACTCCCGGAGTATGAAAATTAAAAAATTGTTACAGTAAAGGGATAGATAAATAATTTATATAAAATAAACAAATAACTCTATTTTCAATAAACACATCACAGTTATTTCATTATATCTATACGCCCAAAAGTCTGTTCATGTTATTTAGTTTTTATTTATGTAGTATTGGTTATTTAGTATTTATATACCTACCAACGAGTTAGGGCCGTCGACTAGTGTAACCTTAAGTGCCCCTAAGCCTAGCTTTGGCTTGATGCATATATTTTAATATAACGTGCAGGTATATTTAATTTAATTTATTACAAATATGGCCGACACTAAATAATATTGTATTTCACAACATCCATTTCTCATTGAGTAGTCCGTATTACGTTAGATTTCTGTATATTATCTAAACTCGTAACTCTCTAGACTACACCATAGACGTACGTACTGTCACGAGCATAAATACCTACCTTATATTTATTTATGTAACATTCAAAAGCGATTTTCTCCTAAAGTATTGATAGATATTTTATGATGTTACGAACATGGTATTCTCGAAAATAGCAACGGGGAAAAAGGACCTATTTTCTCAAAGTTGCAATTTATACTTCAAGAGATATAGATTTTCAGATAAAACCTTTTTGAATCTTGGTTTTTTTTTTCTCTCTGGTGAATGTACGTAAGATAACATAGATTACTATTTTCTCAGTTGTACAAAAAAGTTGTCAAATATATATCCTATATATAGTCACAAACTGATAGATACCGACCTGTATCTACTTATTTAATACTAACAACCAAAGATTTGGTTCGTCTCAGCCAAATAGGTCACTAGGTATTAGGTATAAGGTCAAAATAAATAAGACCGCATAACTCGCATCTTACCCTAGATCGCTACTCCGAAGAAAGAAAAATAAACGATAACGTTCAGAATTAACTACTCTATATCCACAAAGTTTTATTTATTTTAGAAACTCCGCAGTACTTAGGTAGGTACTGAAAGTATAGTAATACTTTGTTTGAATAGATAAAACGTATTTTTACTGTATTTTTAAATAGGAACTTTTATTGGAAATAATCAATACCCTCTTAAATCAGACTCTTCGAATCGTATATTATCAGTCGTATCCCGGGAGATTTCTATGTAGTCGCGACTCCCCCGCATCGTCCTAAGTTAACATTTTCAAAAGAAAAGTCTGCTTTGATCAAAATATTAACTAAACCAATACTGTGCCCCACCTTTAGAATAAAACGAGAATTAAGAAGGTATTACAAAAAGACCACTAATAACATGCGAATCTCGTCGTGTGGGGCTCACCGTATTAAGTGAGGATAATAATTTATCCATTCGATCAAAACTGAGGCTGAATATCGGCCTGCACCCTAATTACGTAACACAATCAATCAGAATCAGTCATTTTGAAGGATATTGCTAAACCATTGCTTCATGTGTTCGAAAAAAAAATCTGCTCATTAACGTAAATACGCAATGAATGTTGTCGAACTGTCAAAATGGAAGCCATTCTGCTGTAAGTGTGTAACGCAATTACACCGCTGGTCTCGCCCCCTTTCCATCTTAAAAAGATTTACCTGTGAAGCTATTATTAGTTCCCAAAACTTTTATCGACTCGGTAGAGGATTTATGAACCTATCTAACTATAACCAATTTATTTATAGGTTCAGTATTAAATCTACGGCCGAGACCTCACAAGAGGAATGGCTTATTATAGAAATAGTTCGTCTTAAATATCGATTGCGAAGCGTTTGTGGTTTGAAACGTTAATTAAAGAATGTGTTTGATAAATTCCTTTATCTTCTATATAATAAACAGGCGCAATGCCAACATTTGACACAACAATAGTCCCCTTTAATTAAAACGTCAGTTCAGACAACATTAGGTATCATGTATTTTTAACACACACAACAATTTATTTTCGAAATTTTCTTACAAATAACCGTAATAGAAATATTTAACGCACAAAAGTGACAAGAATCATGTTAGTTCTTAAATAACTGCCCAATATGAATAGGTTTTTAACATAATTATCGCATTTGTAACAATTTATGAGTTTGTAATACTAAATTCGATCACAATAAAAAAATGTTACCGAACTGGTATAATTAGTTACGTTTTAAATATTTTTTATCATATAAATCCGCGCTTTAGAAGTGAAATTCTTTAAGGATTACACGTTTAATCCAATCAGTATGGTTAATTTATAAATTATTTAACTTTTTAGATTAGGCAGCCTTGTTAGGTAGTTACAAAAAAATGGCTGATGACTTTTCGTAAATTCCAGAGTCTAATTAGTTTTTATTACAATAAAAACTGTAGGGCGGTAGAAAAATCTAGTTAATTAAAAAACATCTTTTATTTTATTTTTTGTTTTCGTCTTCATCCACCGTTTTGAAGACGTACCAAAATTGCGAAATTCCCTCTATAAAATACGTCTTGAAACTAAATTCTGTCATTGATGAACGGTGGGAAAACATCAGAAAACTTCACACCAGCCCCTCGGGATCACAAGCGTTACAACACAACGTTCAATTACTCAGCTTACTAATCTGTAAGTAAATCTAACACTTAACAAGGTTCAACAATTTGTGAAGAAATCAAAAATAGTACAAGACTCCTATTGACGTCTTAAAAATAGGGAAGCGCATACATTTTATAAGAAATAAATCTTGCGGTAATTGCGTGTAGTGTGGACCACACCTATCACAGGGGACTATTATCATCAACCATCTATCGGCCCATCGACAAGGCTATTAACACGCCTCACACACTTAAGGCACAGTCGCACCAAACTACCGCGTACGCACTATAATATCGAGCACTTATCTATTTTGTCATAAACGCATGGACTTAATAACATGATAACGTAAAGTAATAAACGATTGATAGCTTTTTTGCACTTCGAATTCACGATTAATCGTCGCGTTTAAGAAATATAGACGGTAATAAGCGGTGTAACGCGAATTTATATATTTTCTAAAGTTGTCTTAATAATTTTTATAATTACTGTTATTATATTTGGAGTTGTTGAGTTATGTGCTCACGATAATTTGCCTGTTCGCGAGATTTAACATTACTTTATTGAAGGTATTACTCGTATTATAATAACCTACATGCTTTGTAATACAAGTCAATATTATTCATTATTATGCTTATGAAAGTATCACATAATAGCCCAATATTGTTGGGACCAATGACTAGTCTCTTTGGTTGGGACCTACCCTTAACAAAAGATATGAAAACAATCATGGTGTTAAACTCCCTGCTGTCGACACTTAACAGCGTTAAACACTACGTTACTCTAAACTCGACTATCAACACTAAAAAAGCTACCAACATGAAACGAAAAGAAATCAGAATAATGAATGATACTCCTCATTAAAAGTTAGGAAGCGACCATAAATTCATAAAACTATTGACAATAAAGATGTAAAGTTAAAAAAGAATGTGGATAAGACACACGGATATTATTTATACAAAGATTTAACAAGAATTGAGGTGTTTTCACATACCACAACAAAATAATTTAACGATGCACGAACATTTGAGCTGAAAAAAGTAACAAACATTTTACCGCTCCAACTTTGATCAAAGTTATAGGTTTTAGAAAAAAATCACTCTACTACAAAGAGATTAGTAATAGCGTACTAAAATATTATGAGAACAGAGTAATCAGTTCTGTTGGAGGGAAGCCAGGAATAGTGCCCGGAGCTCAATGAGACCGTCATTCCCGTACATCTGTTACAATCACCACGTAAAAAAGATGAGATAGAACTTACAACTCCACTACACAAATGAATTGGTAGACATAATGGATTGTAAACAGTAATTTCAGTGAAGCCTGTTTCGAAATTAAGTTGCGTGAAGACAGTCAGGGTCTTATAAAACCGTATCGTATTTTCCGTGCCTAAAAATCGTGTTTGCTTAAGCCTTGTTTAAATTAAACAACTGTTAAACACGATTTGGTCTATGTTTAGTGTGCAAGCACAAATGTAAGGCTGTAGAGAAGGTTTAACAGAACACGTACTTGAATTCCAATTTAAATTACGATCTTATAATCTTGGTCCACCTAACCCATGTAAGTACGTGATTTAACTATCGCTACAGAACCCTATGAGGAAACTATACTGTTACAATATAACCTTCCTCACGGCATGTGTGAATTATAACTAAAAATAAAATCTCTGTGACGCAAAATACGAGATGAACTTCAATACGATGATCTATTTTAGTATGTTGTAAAAGTTGTTTGCTTTTTACAACATGCCCTTGGAAAGGTTTAGCAAACTGGCCGACAGAAACGTTTTGAATCGTAAATTATTTACGATTTTATTTATAACATTTTCAAAAATACGGCCGTTTGATTTGTGGCTAATAAAGAACGTCACGAATTGATTGATGCGCTCTGCCGTCTATTTCGGGTGTATGCGTCCGAACTATTAAAATAATTAAATATTCACTATGTAATACACAGAAACCAACTATAATTTCATTCATCGCATACTTATAGTCTGTTCGTTTCAAGCACTGCAAATATTTCCACGAAACATACAAACTAAGATGCATCCCTCGTAACTATTTTGTACCGAGAACGGAAAATGAACAGAATATAGAAACATCATACATATGGAAATGAGAAAATAAATTGCATATTATAATAAATGAGTTCGGGCAACTTATTACTGTTTCCTATTTTGCTCGGAGGCGTTGTAGCGATGAATGAAACCTAAAAATTTACGTAAACACATGAAAAATGTGCGTCTCGATCGTCGTCGGTATCTCAGTCGCTCGTTATCTTGCCTTCAGATGTTTGCACTAGCTCAATGTTTTATTAACACGCAGCCTATCTCAGAAAAAATTACGAAAGAATGTATTTTTTACAACTCAGGGGTAATCTTCATTGCCGTTTTGATATTCTTGCTGAATTTGTACCACGGTCAGTATTTGTTAAAATATTACTGTATACTAAATGAACTTAATGAGTTACCTATGCAAAGATATGCACTCGTGAATGATCTGTATTGTTAGTTAGTGCACAGACCTCTTTATCTGCCAATGCCGTTTGTATAAGTTATTGTCACGTCGAGGTTCATAATAACGCGATATTACCTTTATTATCTCACTCACAAACTAATCTATAGGGAAAATACAAAAGACTAAACAACTAGTTACGTACATAAATAGATACGGCCCACAAATTAAGATTTAGGCAAGCATTAATACGTAACTAAATAATGTAAATACCAAGTTACACTCAATTACATACACTTATGTCCATAACGAATTCTTGTTTGCGTACATGCCCAATCTGAATAGAAACTTCGGCATTTGAAACAGATACTAATGTTTATTGTTGTTACTAAATAAACATATTAAAAATGAATGTAGGTTATCACCTGTTATGAACAAATTATAAACTTGCCTTATCAATAATATTACATTAAGATATTAATTTATATCAATTTAATCGTACTTAAATACAGAGATGTAATCATTCAGATGTTTTAACTTATTTTGTAGGATACTACAGTCTTTTATCTTAAGAGGATTTTTATCGATAAAAGATAGTGTTGTTGTCAAACAAGCGAGTCTTTACTGACCAAACTACACGTTTGTTCAGTGTAAGAAGTGACATTATTAGTGAGTGTCCAAAATATTAAACGAACAATGAAAATGGTGAACGTACCAGTGATTATGTTGGTGATTGCCTTGGTGAGTATATTTTTGGTAAACCTTTTTTCAGTTGACCTTCAAACACGACTGAAATATTTAGTCTATTATCTTGACTTTATATTATCTAGCTGTTCGTGCCCGGTGTCGCACACTGGTTACATTCTGGAAAATGTGGGACAAAGGGTCCAAGGTTAGTAAACCGGCATGATTTTTTGTAACATGACAGGATCTTGATTTTGAACAACATTTTCAGAAGATTTTTTTATTTAATCGCCCTAACATGATAAAAAAATTGTTGTATTTTATTTTAGTATGAAGCAAAATGGATTTTCACCGAATTTTCCATAATTTCATCACAGTTAAAGTGAAACTTAGAAATAATTGTAGAAGGCATTATCTTCGATAATTCATCTCCAGGCACCATTTTAATATGTTTGTGACTTTTGGAGCTAAATGCACTTCAAGGTTAACAGTTGTAATATTGGTTTCTAGTCGAAGATTCAACCGTATTCGAAATGACACATAGCTTCTATTGTAGAAAGTATGGTCCTTAATAGTTTATCCTCAGATATCGACTGCATATCTTTGCCGGTTTATGAGCATTGAAGTGTCGCCCGGGTGAATTTTCGACGGTTTCGGTAGATGTTCCAAAAGTTTTCTTTCATACAAACCTCGTCCTGTCGATTACGAACACAACAAAACAATCCGCCAAACCAGTCGAGCAATCTCAATAGATTGATGATCTTTCACAGATGCGGCAATTGATTTTTATTAAGTAATATAGATTTATCTAAAATCTTAAAGGTTACGTAAATCCAATCTGCAAGTCTGTTACCTCTTCTCTAACTCTGGTAGAACCATATCGCTTCCTCTTAAATGTGTGCAAAATAAAAATGTTATAATGCATTAGCTAGTCTTCGTATCGATCACTGTCAATTAAATAAATCACATCATTGGTAACGTGTAAATTATTATAAATTGTATAACTGTCTAGACGGTCCATCTCAAATGATTCTTGTCACCTAGCGTTGATTAGAAAAATTATGCAGTCACACTTGAACATTCGACAATTTCACGACGCCAATTTATAATATTCTTTTGTCATTGATTATTGATCTCATTTTTGGGGTCACCCAATAACTCCTTTCTTAATGTGTTTTAAATTGTCTACCACCTTCTAAATAACGTTGATATAAAATAACTGTCACCATATTACTAACACGACGTGTTTTCTCGTCATCATATCAAAGCCATAAAGCTTCATAAAATACTACTCGAAGAATAAAGACGATCTCGAAATTCTTCAGAAAAGATTTCTAGGGTTATTTAATTTACTCGTCGTAAAGTCTGACATTGAAACTGTTTGCTCAATTTTACTACCAGGAAATCAGCATTATCGTCAAAAATTCTTGGTTGGTTATGGAACATTGGTCAGTGATTATTTGGCGAGTGATATGTACTTAGGTATATCCATGTGTGTGGTGCGCACGCTCATCGTATGGGCTCGGAATGTTGGCGCCATTCATGCCGTAACTCTGTTTGGTTTTGAGAACGGATAAACCTCCAAATTGAATAATCACGCCTTTTTCATTTGCTCAACTTTATTATTAGCGGCAAATATTAAAATTAAATACTTGTGATATGTATTGTTGCTAAATACCTCAAGTGCTAAAGGTAAGCATCTAGATGCGACTCCGGTATTGTTGGAGTATTTATAATGTTATTACTTGTTTGTTCATATTGAATAAGACCTATTATGTTGCATGATAAATACTGCGCGACCCAGTTGCCGGCGCGCACATGGGTGTTTGCATAGTCGCTCCGACGCACTCCATAGCCACCTTTGTCTTAGTTGCCGACTACGACTGAATGGCTAATTTAGAATCCCACTTATCTGATTCAGTTGTTCATTCGACCTGAATATTCCGGTTTCATAAATTTCGTGCTCACGTCATACTGATGGAATGCCATTGTCTTTGCTACACTATCAATAACGTCGCGACCCTATATGCCTGAAGACGAATAAAACTTTCAGACTTAATTTAGATCAGGAGCGGTCAAGCATAAACTTATCTAATGTGAGATAGAGCAGAATCGCTGTAGTTGTATTTAGATGGATGAAAGTGAAACAGGCCTTCGAGGAGTCAAGTCCTGTCTGAGTCATTAAAATTGTACACGTTAATGAACATTGTAAGCTCGTCGGTACGCTGTATACAGTCGGTGTTATTAATTCTGTGTAACTGCAAAGAGACAAGCGAAGTTATAAATTTATAATTCCCAATGTGCGCTCCTCATCGCATATGATAATGGAAAGTCAACGACTAGTCCAGTTCCAATAATAAGTGTAACCTCGGTAATTCATACTCTTGCCATTATAGTTGGTGCTAACTACTTGCGTAAATTATTATGGCAGACATAGATATTTTTATTTAATTCACCTTGGAGATTTTTTCCTTTTTTTGGTGCCAGTCTAACAACTCATTGTCCTATTTTTCTACGTTTGCGATAAATTGCATGCCCTAAACGTTTCGGCCTTGTGCACGCGTGTGTGTCGTACCATAAACGACAAACAATTGAAAGTAATAAAGTAACATATGCGTAGACTAGACAACTGATTGCAAAGAGAAAATACAGACTTTGTACAATTGTGTATGCATATGAGCGGGATACAAGTGTACCAAATTGTCTAGTTTTAATGTTCATATCATAGGTGTAATTTGTTTTATAAGTTCTTTTACATGAGGCTGTGTCAAGTCATTTCTATTTGTATTGTTCTCATTTTCAGCTTTTACGTCCATTTTATTTGATTTGTGAAAGATGTCAATGACATAGATTGCTACAACTGGTTGCCAAGTGATTCAATCATTGTTTATTTATCAGGCTTTAGATTTATTCTTACACTTTATTCTTCAGGCCATCGTTTTTTAGAATTGTACTTGGGATCTGCTTGGTTCAGAACTTTATCCTGCTGACCTGAGCTCTTTTATATCTCTTTGGATTTTTACTACTTATTTATTATATGGAAAAGTGTCTGGGGTATCTTTGGTTTCTATTTATTGTGCTGACTATCCACAAATAATTCTTTAGTTGCTCTTTGATAGCTCATGAGAGGAGATTGGTTGGCCCTTATATTAATGAAAGGAGATTGGTTGGCCCTTATATTAGCCTATTCTTAGCCAGGGACCACACGCAGGAAAGGTACCATTACTTGCACGTCATTATCGAATCATAATAACTAGATTACTGAGGATTATTGGATTAAACATTGAAGTTGTTAGTGCTAAGTATTTACAGCTGAACATTATTGTAATAATACATTGCAAATACAATGTGTCTTAAATTAACTGTATATTATAAGTAAGTAGTATGTTGTATCTCAGACATTGATCTTACAACCAATACGTGTGTGGTATATATTAGAATATATTTTAATGATATCAATGTACAAATTACGTGGCGCTGTCAAACAGTTAAATGAATCTGCCTTTAATTGGAAATGTATTTTTACGTTCGGATAGTTCATGGCTCAAGTGGTAGTACTTTATGAGACCAACTGACGAGGCTCATAATTTATACGTTTGACTGCCATGCTGAATTCGGCCGACTTAAACAGTAATGAGTGGGTTTTTATTGTATGTAGGGCCGCAACGATTGTGACGGTTACTGCAACATTCTCAATTAGTTTAAGATTGGTAGCGTTATTTAGTTTAAAGTATTGACCTCACGTAATTCACATTGACGACTGCTCAGCGCTACTGAGTCGTAAATTATCCTGGAGACACGACTTGTCTTTGTCCAGAGATCTGTTGACTTTGAGAATTATTTATTGCGCGTTAGTAATTGTTGGGCAAAAATGGTATACCGGAACCTTTAAATCAGGAGTCGGTACCTCCCCTGATTTATACTCCCCTACCCGACCGTCTGTCAGCTTTGTTCCTTTAATATTAAATAATGTATCTCTGTGTCAGCATAAAAACAGTTCTTACTTTGTTAGTTATATCCCTGCAAGTGTCTCTTTAGATTAAGTAAATTATTGCCTGCAATAAAACTGATTCAGTAGCACTTACATACGGAACCGTACATCAATGCCGACACCCTCACTGAGTTCAGCGCAAGAGGATCGCCACACAAAGGGCGAGTTCATTTCATGTCACACTTAATTAAGAAATAGCCTTCTTACATTGAGGTCGTCTGACTACGGTCCCAACGTGAGATTTAGCTGTCCTTATCTTGTACTGCAGCCTCATAAAAGTGCACATTAGAGACGTCTAATGTCCTAAATGCATTAGTGTCACATTAATAATTACGAAATGTTCGTGAGTGCAGTGTAGGCCAGATGTTTTTGTACACCACCCTCGTTCCTTGTGACCTCGCGGCCTTGTGATCCGGTTTTGTACGAAGGATTAACAAAGAGATCAAAATATACTTGCTCAGTTCTGACAACTTACTTGTCGTTTTCTTAGTTAAGATGTTTTAAGAATGGGATCTCAACGCAGTGAGAAGAAGTGAAACGGACCCTGTGTAACAAAGTACTAGTTCGTGAATAAAATATTTCAGTTGAACATGATGTAAGAAATCACACTGCGTCACTTGATTTCTACGCATCAAGATTTACTATTTAGAAAACTTGGCAACGGCTCCACCTGCGGCAGCAGCTTCAGCTCTTACGCAAACACATTGAAACATTTCCTTAACGGTGTTTGTATTCAACGTCTCGAAATGCTAATCAGCCATCTTCATTATAACATTGACCAGTTGTTCGATATGCTGGCATCGTACAATTTGTCAATTAGCTAAGCTGGATGAAGGATGAAGCTCTTACTAGATTATTTATAGTCGGTCTCCTTTCGCCGTGTTTAGTTACAGCATTGGTTCAACGTAAACTAATACACCCTGTCAATATTTACCTAGCTGTTTCACAATATATTTAACACAGTTATTGTTTCTTTTAAGTGCAAGTATTTTAAGAATACCATTTTATTTTAGTGCTGTAAATTGCTTCATTCGCTTTTCTGTTAAAAGTGTTCAGTTATCTATAATGAGGATTTAACTTTATGTTCTTATGTTTACATCGTCAGACTTAATTTTATTGTGCAAACAAATCTTAACACTTTTAGACATCTCATTATCTGTAAATTATGTACCTATTACTGCCTGGCCGACCTGTAATATACTAATATTTTAGCTGCGTCAAGAGGCCTATTAAAACGCAATTAACAGAGCTATAAAATTAACATTAAACAAGATTAGAAACAACAATAACATTATATCTTAAATACAAATAAATAATAACGAGATCGTGCTTTACATTTCAATGACTTGAAAATGTATTCACCTAATCAACGCATGCGGTTCAAAATATCGATATCGGGTGTTTCAGAAATAGTTTGATCCAAGTTTATGAGTATTAATAGATAGTTATATCATAACAGTGAACAAGTATCGTCTAAATAATGTAGATTTAACTTAAGGTGATTCCTTTTTTTAAACTTTGGAAATTTGTTCCCCTTAAAAAAAAAACAGAATATTTTGGAACAAATTTCTAAAGTTTGACGATTGGTATGAAATTAATGAATATTATTTAGCAAATATATAATTCCTACAGTCGCGAATCGCATTTCGATTTTCGGTTTGTTTCAATCAACATACGATGTAAAACAGAGCTGCAATTTGCAAAAAACCAAAGAAAATTTGAATTTTGAAACCTTAAGGTACCTAAACAAATCTTTTGCTCTACTATGGTAAGTCTGGATACCTACAGGTGTTCAACAAGTATTTTGAATTGACGCAAATTGTTAGTAGGGATGAAAATAATATCCTCTTCATACTACATCATTAGCCTATAACGTTCCCACTGCTGGGACACAGGCCTCCTGTCTGTGAGACGGAGTGGGCCGTAATCCACCACGCGGGCCCAGTTCGGGTTGGTAGATGTCACATCGCTTCGATTTTTTTTGGTTCTAAAACATGCCGGTTTCCTCGCGATGTTTTCCTTTATCGTTTTGAGAGTTATAGTGGTGATGAAATAATTTACACAAAGTAAAGCGCCTGTCCGGGTTCGAACCTACGACCTACAACTCGTAAGTCGAGGCCGTTACTACTTGGGCTCCATATTACATCAGTACCTAATTATAAACTAACTCTATTCAATCCATGAAATACATATATATATATTGGATTATTCAAATCTATGCTATATACGATTAGTTACTGATCATAGATTCTCGCTATCTTGAAGACAACGATATATCTTTATTTTATAGAAAACAATTTAAAACCAACCGTCTATTTCCCTTTTTACACACAAAATTCATTATCTTCTGGCCAAAACTACATACAATGGCCGGCAAAAACTTGGCAATTAACAAAGTATTATTCAAGTCAAGAGATTAATTATTGCCCAGGAAAACAAAAGAACCCAAATCAAGATCCCACAGGAACAAGATGCTTTTGTGAAAACTTTTAACAAACAAAGCTTTCATCATAACAGAATTACTCTAATTACGTTATTACGAACATTCGCAGTTATGTTATAGGTAAACAGGCTGAAGCTCGCGGTTTCATTTGCATCTTAGATAAAATTCTTAATTTACGAGGGGCGTTTAATGTATTCTCAGTATCGGCATGTAAAAAAACGTAAACGAAATTAAAATTATTTTAATTTTTCAATGTAATTCCCCATTACCTCAATGCATTTATTACATCCCGAAATTAACTTTTCATTATCCTGTAAAAAATTACTTCCCTCTTTCTCTGAAAAATGCGCATTTATTGTCACCTCAATCATCGTTGGAAAACCGTTTCCCACGAAGTTCTTTTTTCAAACGAAATTATTTTTTCAAATTAGGGAACAAATAATAATCACTTAGGGCTAGGTCCAGGCTATAGGGTGGGTGGTTAATTTCTTTGAAAACACAATCTTGCACAGCAGCCTTGGGAACACACGGACCGGGGCGTTGTCGTGAAGAATCAATACACCTGTGGTCATTTTACCCCATATTTTTTCTTTAATTGCTGTCCGTAAATTTCGTAAAGTGGATGCGTAGGATGCTGCGTTCATGGTTTCACATTTTTTTTGTGTTAATCAGCAAAATTTCCTTTGAGTCCCAAAACACTGTAGCCATGATTTTTCCGGCAGATGCAACGACGTTGAATTTCTTAGGGGACGCAGTACCCTTCTTTTGCCACTGCATGGACTCCTGCTTACTTTCAGAGTCATAATGATGAACCGACACTTCATCTTGTGTATCAATTTGATCGAAAATACTCGATGGAATACATCACAGAGCGCTAAAAACTCTCTACAGCACTCGATTCACACTTGTTTTTGAGGCGCCGCCGTGAGCATTCGCGCGCACCCATCTTGTACTGACTTTTAAAAGGTAAAGAAGATCGTGAAGAATAGTGTGCACGGTATCAACGGAGAGCTGCGTCATCTTTCCTATCATTTTCGTCTTCATTCGGGCATCCTCCAGTATAAGCTTCTCAACATTTTCTTCCGTAGAGGCAGTAACCGGGCCGCCCGAGGGAGTGTCGTCTTCAATACTCTCTCTGCCCCTTTTAAATTCACTTGACCACTTTTGAACCGTAGATAACGAAGGTGCAGAATCTTGGTAAACAGCCACCATCTATCTCTTTGTGAATAATTTTTTGACTTTTTCCTTGTTTGGTAAGGAATTTAATAACATCACGGTGCTCGATTTTCTTCAATGGTGTCAAGTTATCCATTCCAGTAGTACGATTACTAGCAAACTAATGATCACAACTATATGAAATTTCACCTTTATACCGAATGTTATTAATTATTCAATTAGTCAAATTATTATAAATTAAATATATTAGTAAATCACCCTCATACCGAGGATACATTGAATGCCTCTCGTAGATACACGGATAAAACATATCCTTAATTTTAATCCAGGTTAAAGTCTAATTTGTTAATCACCAACCGTGTTGAGCGAGCGTGGTGATCAATGCTCGTGCCATATCTGTATGAGAACCGGCCTTCGCCCTGCAGTGGGACACTAATAGGCTGGTAAGATTTTAGCTTACCTGTGTGCTAAATTTCATCCAAATCTATCAAGCTGTAAAAGCGTGATCGAGTAACCAAAATCCTATCTTTTATATTTATAATATTCGGTTCTCACCCGTATAAAAAAGTATCTTATATTTTAATCCAGGATATAGTCTACCTGTGTGCCAAATTTTGTCTAAATTGCTTTAACCATTAAAGCGTGATGCAGTAACAAATATACAAGTAATCACCCGATGTTGTTTTAGTGTAATTTTTGTTTTGCAATGAAAAGTTTTAGTTCTACTTGTGGATTGTGTTTACTTAATGAATTAGAATTATTTCCATCAAGTCGAGAAAATGATATCGGTCAAGTGGCTGCCGTCAAAATTGATGACCATAAGGGCTCGTTTTGTGGCATTTTCCATCACTTGTGTCAAAACGTTCCGGCGATAGATTCTCGCATTCCTGTCGGATATTCGCTTTATGCGGTTCAAGAGTCTGAGGCTTATTTACATAAACCCAGGACTTCAGGTAACCCTAGAAAAAAAGTCTGGACCGGTTAAATCGGGTGATCTGGCCGGCCAGTGCAAATCGCCAAAGCGAGAGATAAGACGACGCGGAAATGCTTCCTTCAGAATATCGGTTGTGGGTCGTGCATTGTGCGCTGTTGCTCCGTCCTGTTGGAACCACATGTCCTCCAGTCCCAATTCATCCCATTGAGGGAGGAAAAAGTCGTTGAGCATGGCTCTGTAGCGCTCGCCGTCCACAGTGAACGTTTGGCTAACAGCGTTCTCGAAAAAAATTGGCCCGTTGACTCCTCCAGCGTAAACAGCACACCATGCAGTAACTTTGAGTGGGTGTAATGGCTTTTGGTGGGTCATACACGGATTTTGCTGCCCCAGAAGCGATAATTTTGCTTATTCAGGTAACCGGAGAGATGGAAATGGGCTCATGATGATTTTCGATGAAAAAAATGGAAACAATTATTCCGCGTTCTTGAGGAGATAGCATTCCATGGCTTATTGACGTGTATTCTGCATCTATTTACTTCACAAATATCAAAACAGAATTTACATTTGCCGCCATTTGCAAAAGTTATAGCGCATTCCAATAGGGTGATTACTTTTCCCACCTTGTATAACTTGTGCATTTAAGGAAGTATGATTTATACAGAGGTGAATATTCTGTTGTCAATGTACGCTATGAAGTTGTAATCCTGGCTGGCCAGACAGCCGTGTAATACGATGACAACTTAATACTCACGCTGTAAATCATCTTAGCGCTCTACATGAAACTGTATCTAATGCATCATTTCTAGTAGCGTGACTTGTACCGTACTTTCATTTGACATGATAGGGGCGGGAAATTGGTTGTGTAATCGCTCGGGTGCTTATTTATATCATTTAAATTGAGTAACCGTACACTTTGGATTATTACATTTACGTTACGAAATTTTATTTTTTTCCGAATAGCCAAAACCATGTGTCTGTGTTGTCTTCGACTTCACGTACTCCCTTTAAGTTTGGACTTTGCCTAAAAGCGATGCGGGTACGGTATTCAGAACCAATGAATATCGTAAAGTTTGCTCTAGGATAGGGAAGGGAAACAGCATTATCGATACAAATAGCCTAATATTTTCAACCTGTTTTTCAGAATTTGTAGAATATGCCCCTTTTTTTCGTTGAAGATGATTACATAGATCCCAGTTGCGACACTGTTTATTGTCATTTATTTGATTTTGGTCTATGTTCCCTTTAGGCGGTGGGTCGCGAGGGTGTGCTGTCGTCGGCGGCGTCGCGCGAGCTGCGCTGCGGCCGGCGCCTGGTGTCGGGGCTGTTCTCGCGGCCGCGCCTGCCGCTCGGTTACTCCTACGTCACCACCGTGCCGCGCGGTGCCTGCAGGCTCAACGTCTCCGAGGTCACACCCAGTGATAACTACATAGGTAAGCACACTGAAACTGATTTTGGTCGGGGTATCTCCAAATTAGGTGTGTACAAAGTCCGGTAAAATTTAGTACATGAAATAGTTCTCATTAAAAAGTTGGCTGTCCTAACTGTCTGTATCGGTTTTTTATTGGAAATGTCTCGTATATTATTAATAGTGGGTCACATGAAGTGTTCGGTAGTGCAAAGATCGATGTCGAATCGATTAATGGGAATTGCACATGAGCACGGCGGCGCAACTCTTCAATAGAGGCGCCTATGCCGCAAATTGTTAGATAAATGGAGGTAGCCGTCTGCACAATTGGTGGTTAACTATTCGCATGACGCAGTCGCTAGCAATTTAGCGTAGTTCAATAATTTGCTGAACGGTTCTTTATTCGATTACTTTCGTTTAATTTCGCTTATTCGATAGATACAAATGTTTGTTTTTGTTTAGCGTTGAAAGTATCCAACGGCTCGTACATAATGAACGGCGAATTCGCGGTGTCGGCGGCGGGCACGTACGAGGCGGCGGGCGCGCGCTTCGTGTACTCGCGCCAGGGCTCGCTCGACAACGTCGTCGCGCACGGGCCCATACACCACCCCATAGATATTATGGTATGGCTTCATAGAAAAAGTATCAGTGAATATAATGCCTATTAGAACAATTTGATTAAAGAATATCCTCAATTTCCAGATTCTATACACGCAACCAAATCCGAACATAAAATACGAATACTTAACTGACTTAGAATCAGACGAAACCAGTAACGATATACCGACAGCCAACCCTTTGCCTCACCACTCTGCGCAACGCCACCACAGGCATCACAACACAGAGACACATCTCAGGGACCTCGAACCGAAATCGGAGCCTTCATTATCGAAAGTGCCAGATTTCAAAAATTTGGAAAGTCAATCCCAAGTCGAGAGCAATGTCATCGGCAGCAGAAAGTTTATCTGGAAAATTCTGGATTTTTCACAATGCTCTCGCAGTTGTGGAGGAGGGCTTCAGATTGGGAAGTTCAAGTGTGTTGAAGTCACAGAGAAAGGAGATAAGGAGGTGTCTCCTTTCCATTGTAATGGTGCTCCGCCCCCGGCTCGAAGACGTCGCTGCGGAGGCAACCCATGTCCTCCGCGATGGAGGGCAGCTGCCTGGGGACCATGCCCTGTTTGTGGGCCTGCACACAGGACGCGAATTGTGGGTTGTGTTCAGGATCATGCCCGAGGAATCACAAAGGTACAGTAAAGAAATGACTGCCTACAAACTTTTCACATTACAGTTTTTCTTTCTAATTAAGGATAACTGACACTATGTTTTTCAGATAAGCGACCAAAAATGTCCTCTACCGATGCCTCAAAGCAGTGAGCTGTGTGACATTCCGAACTGTGATGGCACAGCTACCACGACCAGTGTACCTCGTCTGGATACCAGACGTCAAGTGCGACCAAAGGACCGGACTGACACCTTCAGAGAAGGCCCAGTGATATCCTTATCGACCAACTTGACTGATAACGATATTGGGACCACCCCTGCACCAAGCTACAGCCACAGCGCTGGTGGAGGATGGCTATACACCGAGTGGTCTCAGGTAAGTTAAGAATACAATGTTCTTTAACAATTTCTCAATATTGAATCCGATTCATAATAGGAAAATACCGTAATATATTTAATCCCTACAACGGGTCAATGTGCTTATACTCTCCAATAAAGGTATTAATTGGACTTAAATGTGATAAGGGTCTAACCCCAGGGTTATTTATGTGTACACGGCCAGGATTCCTAATTACAACCATTTTCTGGCAAAAACTTTGTGGGTTTCTAGGTCCAACATTTCTAAGCGGTGCGTAATCCAAGAAGATTATTAAGGCCACGAATCTATGTATTTGGTCAACTAGGTCTCATTTTAATAAAGGACCTACATTTTAGTGCGTAGGTTGGTGCGTGGGCGGAGGGGTACAATCTCGTGGAGTACGTTGCGTAGATCCTAACGGGTGCACTTCTCACCGAGCTCCGGAACAAACTCAAACCTGTGCAGTCAGAAAGCAGTGTGACGCGCAGTGGTTTACCAGTAAGTGACTTCTCATATTTTTTTTTTGTTTTTTTTTTTTTTGAGGGTGGGAAATCATCAAATAACTTCTCCCGCTCTGGGCAGAGCAGGAGGGCGTGTCAGACTCTTACTGACTAACACCCACCCGTGTTCCTTCAGTTGCCGGTGCCTAGGGCCACGGTAACCCTTTCGGACTTTCTCGCAACCCCGGCAGGCATCGGCCCTAGCGGACCCCGTCATTGGTGCTGACATCTCTTTGAGGCGCGCGTGGAACACAACGCGCCGTCGACCCGGGCCTGCTCCTTATCGAACGGCGAGCTGCCCATTGCTCGCCGTTCGCAAGCGAAAGAAAAAATTAATTGATTAAAATTAAATTCAAAATTCACCAAGCCTACGGTGGCCGGGAATCGGCCTGCGATTCGCGATTTTTTACTACCTACGACATAAAATGTCTTCGTCAGCCTTAAATTATTCGATGTTGGACTAGTTTCGTAAGGCCATTCGAATTCAATTGAATGCAGATGTTTCAATACCTACCGGTCACCAGATTTGGTTTGTTCAACGATGAATTGAATTTTTATGCTAATTATTAATGGACCGTTTCTGAACCTAAACTTTGGGTTTATAATCAGTTTTTTTCTAGTATGCCTCCTTTTTAAATTTATGTCCATAGAAGTGACAATAGCCAAAAGCCCAGATCTGCATTTAAATAAATACATTCTAGAACAGCCTTGAATTTTGAAGAACAAAAACGTAAGACATGCCAAGCTATATAAGGTGTACCTAGTAATCGCTTTGTCTCCTTTAGGTGAATGGTCTGCCTGTTCTGCTACCTGTGGTGGTAAGCAAGTCCGAGGCGTGATTTGCATCGGAGGAAATGGCAGGAGGCTACGTGACGGATCATGTAGGGAGACCAAGCCTGATGCTGAACGGGCTTGTGGGGGCACTTGCAGTCCCTCGTGGTACCTCAGTGATTGGACTGAGGTAAGTGAAAAAAGAAATGCTAGAATGTTATGAGATCTGTATGGATTTCATGTGTAGGTCTTAACTTTTGTGCCACCCTGTAAGTGTGTATAGCTCGTGATTTTGTGAATAGTATTTCATGCCTCCCGGTCTCTCTTTTATGATTTTGATTGCTGATCCCCTTTTTGTTTGCAGCTCTTATGAAATACGCTAGTGATCACTATATTCTGTATTTGAGTCGGTTCACAAATATGGAATTTACAAATTGTTTTAGGCCTGAAAATTAATAATAATAAAATTAACACAAGTAAAATCTGTATTAGACATCTCCTTTTATAGACACGAAACCTTGAAAACTTGCTTCCAAAACAAAGGTAAAACACCCCTATATGGCGAAGCTAGACTAAACGATTTATCTAGACAATCTCACGGTCCAACAGACAAAGGAGTTTAAACAATTTTCCTCGTTCCAAATGACGAAACGAGCTTAGTAGGTTTGTAAAGCTAGCAACAGACCTCGACATTGTAGTACCCAGTAGTTAGACGCTGCTCTACCCAACAGTTTAAATACGGGCAATAATTGCAACCGCAGTGCCACATTAAGTATAGCTTCGTAGTGGTTTCGCCATTTGTAACCTTCAATGTTAGGATGAATTTACTTGGTATGCCAGTTCTTCATCCACAATTTGAGAGTTCTAGTTCGAAAGAGTTAATGATAGTTAATGATAGGGAAGATAGAAGAGGGCTAATTCAAGGTTTTGGTCCCTCAAACTAAATTTTGCAACTCTGTGAGTGCGTAACGCTTTATTATCGAAATCTGTTTGTACGTTGAACGTACGATGTTCGATAGACGTGACGCCTGCCTACGTGACTTTATCTGAAATAAAGCATGTATGTCTGTGTAATATCAGGTAGCTCAAATGTTTGAAAGATCTTCGACATTTGGAAAAACAAAACCTTCCAAAAGTAAAATGACGTAACATTTTTTTTCCTTTGTGACTCATTACAACTACTCCATGAATTGAAGATCAAGGTTCACAAAGTGGAATGTGCGTAGCGATTAGGACAATAATTCCAAATTTATGCCAATGTTGCTGGGACCGCCCTCACTAATGGTGCAAATTAAAACAGCGAGTACTTAACAAGTCTACTAATTAATCCAAACCCTACTCATTTTCTTGTCGCCAGTCTAATCTTTAAAGACGTCAGAAGTAATTCAGCTGTCAAAAACATTGTGTGAATATAAAAAAAAAATATTGAGATCACAATAGAAAGAAACGAATGGTATCTAGTCAAAACTTGCCTACTTTTCTTTTATATCTGCTGAAAGAATTCAAGGACTTGAAAGAAAATTACGATGATGCGAATGCTAATTCATAGCTCGTTTAATTAGGGCTCTATTGTGCAATCTGAAATAATATTCGAATTCAAGAGGAGGTGTTATAGGAAGTCCAAAGTGAACTAGTATATTACAGGACCTAACTTTCATGTTTTTCTCCAGTGCCAAGGCCCATGTGAAGCGGGAGTCCAATCCCGAACAGTGTGGTGTGCGCGCGGCGGGGCTGAAGGTGCTGGGGGCGCGGCGCGTGACACAGACTGCGCGGGAGTGCGTCCTGCAGCAAGACGGTCTTGTGTACCCTCAAGATGCTCCACGAGGCCGCCGGTCAAGACAGGTGTTGTGAATGCTCCTCCTTCAGGTTTGCACTTATCCCGTTACGTTTTTCCCAGCAGGTCAAAATGTTTGTATAATTGTGGCCTACTAATATTTTTCATTATAGTTTCAGACCCACAACAACGTGTGACCAGACACCAAAGCCATACCGCACAGAATGTTAGAGACAGATCTTATGCTGATGGTAATTATTTTGGGCATTTACTTTAAATTTTTTCATCCACATTTCCGCGATCTTTTTTACTGTCCCTTCTATTCCATGCTACCTCTTCTTCTGTATGGTGATATAAAGAACGGCTATTTTTACAGTTCAGCTCCATTAATATCTCCACTTTGGCAACCTCCTTTACGATTACTCTATGTGCTCTCACTACATCCTGCCAACAACTTTGCTCCTTTTCGTTCTCACCAAGACCATTAGTCATTTGGTTATTTACTCTTATCTGCGCAGGAGCATGCGTGGACAAGTTGAACAACTGCGCGCTGGCGGTGCAAGCGCGGCTGTGCCATTACCCGTACTACACCGACTACTGCTGCAAATCCTGCCACGGACGGTAAACCATCATGGTTGGAGTAAGAATTATTCATATTTTCACCCTTAAATACATTGCTTTAAGATGACTTTGCACAAGATAACTTTTAATGAAACGGTAAGTTTATGCAAAAAAAAAATTCGTAGTTATCTATTTTTTTTTTATTGCTCATGCATTTTAGCTCTACAAACATTCCATTCCGATGGCGATTTTCATTTTGTATTTTTGATTGACAAGTTTCTCTCTCCTCAGGTACAAGCAGTGAAACACTAAGGCGCTATGACACGTATTGTGACACAAAATGGACGCATAGTGAGAATACGTAATATAATGTTTAACAAGCCGAGGACCGCAGCGCCGCCTGCGCACACCAACTCACACGCATAAGCTCGTAACTGATATACGCGATCCAATACTCACTGTTACAAAGAATCCTTTTAAGATGAAAGTGGAACGCGTAACATCGCTTCGATTAAAACGTTAGGAAAGGTATCAATGCTAATGCAGAGTATTAAGTCTGAATCAAAGCCAAAGTGAAACAGACTAAGACTAGATATCGGATTGACTTACCTAAATGATTCATTCAAATGCTCTAGGAAATCGTTAATAGGGAATACGCATGTGATTCAAATTAGGGTCTAATATATATTTTTTTTATATACTGCATCATTTCAGAATTATGTCTTCTTCAATATTTTTGATTAGAATTTATTTTGGAGCTAGTTTTTTTAAGTGTAATTAAACTGTGGGAAATTCAAATATTTAATTAAAAAGCGACGCATTTGGTCAGAGCGAATGTGACGTTGAGACTATGACAACAAATGTGTTTTACAGGAGTGTTAGCGATTCAGTCCGTTTTCAATGTCATAGACTATGACGTCATACCAAGCGCGACAAATAGCGTTAAATATTTTTTAACTATATAAATGGCAATGTAAAAATATACATGCCTATTCCCGCCGCAATGTTTTATTGTGCTTCACACTAAAACATTTGGTGTTATTGACGACATGTACCTAAAGTGTGCGCGCGGCTCAATAGTTAACTATAAACGTTCGAGTTTCTGTAAGTATTAGGAATAGTTTCGTGATCTCCAGATTGTTTAGTCGAGTTTTGGAGTCGATCTGTGAACTGTAGAATTTTTAAAATTATTAAAAAAAAATTGTTTATCTCTTACAATATATTGCACGACATGTTATCGAGTTGAGCACCTGTATGCGTAGATTTGTTTATAACTTGCCTGTAACCAAGTAATAGAGACGCATTTTACCGAATTTCGTATACTGTGTACTTAGTAGTTACTTACTGTGTACTTAGGAGATTAATTATTACATAAAAGCATGTTTGGAACTACAGTTCATTTTGCATTTCTAATGCAACTTAGGCTAAGTTATCTAGATTAAGAACAAAATAGTATTTCTTATTGTTGTAATAGTTTCTTCGGTATGTACTTATAGAAACTATAATGCCGATTCCACACGTCTACTAACTAAATTAATAAAGTTTGTCAGTATGGGGTGTTGATGTAATATTGTAATACATACGTTTCACATCCCTTTCCGTGACGGACGACATTCGCAGATGTGTGGTACAGGCACCAGTGTTCAAAATAACTTATTACACCGATTCTATTGTCAAAGAGTCAGTTCTGTATTATTAAAATGTCGAGTTGTGTAAATAGATAATTATTTTTATATGTATAGTGCATTTACTTACTGGCTGTTATGTATTTATACGATTGTATTAGTTAAAACATTCTACCATCACAATAATCTATGTATTAATTGGTTTTTGCTAAAAGTAACTAGAGTTTTGCCTACCGTTTAATCAATTTTGTCTGTACTAATGATGCATATAACAATGTACAAAAATAATAAGCTTTAAACACTGGTGGTTTTTATTATTTACTTCCTTATATACCACTCACATTAAAGGTGAGAAAATCCTTAAGATCCTAATAAACGATCATCGAGGGCAGAACATAAACAAATCCTTAATTGTTAACTATATATATTTACACCTGACCACTCACGTAGTCACTTCACCGGAACTACTTTGGAGTGCACTTGTTTAGATTTTCCCACATATGTATTTATAAATTCATTAATGTGCCTTCAGATTTGCTCCATTTTTGACGATCGACAAGTTGGAATAAAGGAAATTGAGTAAATGTGTAACCAACAAACGATCATCATCGTTTTTTGTTGACCGCCACTGTGGATCGTTTTTTTCGATCGATAATTCAGCAAATGATGCTCAATTTTAACCTTGATATTTATCGATCGTTAGCAGGCTACAGTAACTATCGATAAATTGAGCAAGATAATTTAATTTGACATCAGCAACGCAATTGACTTTGTTAACCATGAATTACTTGTACAAAAATGCACTAGCTGCGGAATCAGGGGAATTGCTATTTAGTTCTAAATTTAGTCAGACCAAATCAGGAATACCGCAAGGAAGTTGTCTTAGTCCTTTCTTTTTTAATTTACCTCGACGTACCCACACGTCTCTGCATCATCAATGTGTAGGTACTTTTTGCTAACGACATTATCGGTCATAGTAACAGATGATATTAAATCAGAAATAGATCACGAAAACCTATTAACGAAACCACGCTAATAATTATTATCTCTGTATAAAATAAACGAATTTCAAAATTACAATTCCATACCAAAATCATATAAAGTCGCCTGTCAATGTCAACAAATCGATGAGGTTAAAGAGTACCTAGAATTGTAATTGGAAATTAGACATAGATCACATATGTAAAAAACTAACTTTGTATTTGCTCAAAAATGTTTAATAGGTACCGCGAGTGAAGCAGTTGCGCTTTAATGCTTATCACGGATATGTTTGTTCATTACTCAGGGATGGTCTTGTATTCTGGGGAACTACACGAAGCTTTTTTGGTGTAGAAAAGAGCAATCTGCGGGACCTGTGCAGCACCTCTGTTTAAAAATTGAATACTCCTAGTCTTAACAGAACTTTAGATAATGTAAGCTAGTGTTTTTGTGAAAGAGCACTAGTTTTTGTATAGTATGCGACATAAAATCAAAATATAGATGTAGATATATGTTGAAATGATGGAATGTCAACAGATCAAAGTCATTGTGCAATAAAAATAACGCAGCACGCAGCTTGCAGCACGTATATTTTATCAAAATATTCCAATAGATATTAAGGAAATAATTTAAATCTTAATTGCATAAATGGCTCATAGTTAATAATACTTTTATAGTGGATAGGATTTTATATAGGATTTTTTTGATTAAAAGAAAGTCATAAATATTATTATCTACGGTGAAAATTATTGATACCAAATTCCAATTGGAGACCAAAGGCTTAGATTTAAAACTCGAAACCCTGAAAATTGGTTATAAGTTGACGTCAGACATATTAAAAAGGCTTGGGATTGAGCTGCTCCCCTATTTATACAGATTGCCTGTTGAAAATTAGCAAAAAGAAAAATGTTTGCTAATTTTAATATTCACTTTGACGTTTGATGATTATTTGTTTTCACAATGACAAGAATGTTTACTATGTGAAGTATAATATTATTATTATTTGAATTATTGTGAATGTGAGGACTATGTGGGTATTTTTTCCTCAGTTAGTTTTAATGATAATCTGGCAGTTTGCGCAGATAATCTTTATGCGCTTTTTTTTTTGTTTTTTTTTATCTTTATCTTTTTTTGTTTATCTAAATGTCTTTTCTTTGGTATTGTTCGTGTGAGTTAAGCTAAGTTCTGAGTTAAGCTACACGACTATGGACAAATGCGTACACTGATTGGATGGGTTCACTCAAATCTGTATGGTTCTTTCCTCAAAAGACCATCTCATACATTTACCTGTATGGTGCTCATATGGCCTGACCAAGAGATTATGTCTGGAGTTTGTTTCGGTCTTTCTTCTCAGAGTAGTCAGTTAGGAAACACCGGACTCCTCTAGTTTTAAAAACATAATATAATGTTGTCTTGTAAATGTGTTTTTTTGACCAATTTACAGAAATGAATAGCATTTAAAAACATTTGCGTTACAATTTGAAATATATAAACATGTAATACCATCAAATGAATGTTTGACTATACATTTATTATTGATTTGACATAATTATGACTAGTTTTCTACCCAGGCGAGACATACAGATCCTGTATATAGATCCTTTTATTAAGACCTATAATGTAAGTAGGTACCATGTTTTAATGAAATAAAAATATTTTATTCTATTCTATTCAAATCTCTTGGGAGCTAATAGATCTTAGTGATCGTTAAAACACAGCATATCGAGCGACAATAACGATAGGTAGTCAAAAATCTAGCAAATCTGTACGCACCTTTAGACTTCAAGATTATCACGTAGCAAATGGTACTTCAGATTAAAATGATAGCACTCTATCTACCTATCCTTCGTCTGTATCGTCCTATTGAGTGTCAATTGTTTTAAGAGCAGTATACAATTGCAACTCTTACACTCTATCAATGTGGATTGTTTTCCTAACCGGAACGCACGGGTAGACAAAATGTCAGAGACCACAGACAATGTATTTAATAAACAAAAAGAAAATTCGAAAGTTTTGGACAATGTTTGGTACAAATCAGGGAGATTGACGATCAATGTGCTCGTTAATATATTAATATTTTTTACAGTGTTTGTTTGTTTGCTATACTCGTGCAGTTCAGAAATTACTCAGTTTGATTTACACATTATTCTATGTGTTCTTGGGGTAAGATAATGTTACAATTATTTATTATCATTGAACTTTCCTTGATTTATTTTCCTGCTAATAATTACGTAGATGAGATGGCCTATTTCATTTATATTATATTTTTAACGTAAGAGGTTAGAGTTAGCAGCATTTATAGGTGCACATCAGTGCACAAATCATTAATCAGTGTACCTATAAAATGAGTTCCATATACCTACTTACGTTAGTAATTAGTAGTTAGTAGGATGACAGAACTTTTATACGCCAATTAGTAAAATCATTTTTTTTCAGTACCAATTCTGCATGTGCCAGGGGACCCTGATGATGTCGCCGTTCAACAGCTGGTCGATGTTCATAACTCGCCGGTACAAGAAACACATACACTGGGTACTGCAGGTCTTAGCAGCTGCCCTGGTCACTGCAGGGACCGTGCTCATAATCCGTCAAAAAAGCAGTCACTTTAACTCGATTCATGGAAAACTTGGTGGGTACAGACAAGAGTAAGATATATCATCATTGGACCCTTATTGATTCACTGCTACGTACCTCTATCACCAACATAATTTACCATATTGCGTATGAAGTGAAAAGATTATAAAATGCTTCCATCGCTAAGTCCTTAACTTTCATGCCCAGAAAAAATATCTCATAGTTTCAAAGCCGTTGCCAAAATTCAAGCCAGATAGGATGAAGCAAACCCCGCTCACAGTCAATTATATGGTGAAATCTTTAAAGTAGAGACCATGCCTTTATAGGTTTCACTTAAAATGGTATGTGTTAAAAATAGAAACCAAGGTTGGGTTTCCACTGGTACAGCAAAGCGAGCGAGATATTGATAAAGCTAGAGTTATCATCCGTCTGATTTTGATTGCAAATTTCAGTACTATATCGCCACACCTTACCTTTAAACCGATTATGGACCGTAGTAGTACCGGATGAACAAAAATAATATTTTACACGCACACTGAATCAGCAACCGTTAAAAAAAAAGAATATATCCGGACATATCAACATGTCCGGACATATCCAGCATTTTGGCCTACAAGGCCGTCTTTTCCATTGACCATTCTGGGCAAAAGGCTATCCTCTAGTTCCTGTTAGCCTCGTAACTAGAGGCTATCAAAAGAAAACCCTAACTTATCTCTGGTGGGCTGCTAACATTTTCAGGCTCACTTCGCTCACTATGAGCGTCCTAAATTTTCTTAGTCTTCTTACTTTTCTGCATAAGTCGACCTAGTAATTCCTATTTCTGTATGTGTGGTCAAAAGAAAACCTAACTCATTAGAGGCGGCGGCGTGCTAATATTTTCGAGATCGCTTCGCTCGCTCTTGCGTTCTTGCGCCCTGGGCGTCGGGAGTCGCAAGCTGATTCCCGGCCACGGCGAGCAATGGGCAGCTCATCGTTCGATAAGGACCAGGCCCGAGTCGATGGCACGTTGTGTTCCACGCGCGCCTCATAGAGATGTCATCATCATTGACGGGGTCCGCTAGGGCCGATGCCTGCCAGGGTTGCGGGAAAGTCCGAGAGGGACACCGTGGCCCCTGGCACAGGCAATTGAAGGAACATGGGTGAGTTTTAGTCAGTAAGAGTCTGACACGCCCTCCCGCTCCACCCAGAGCGGAAAAAGTTATTTGATGATTTCCCACCCTCATATAACTGTCTAAGTTCATATCAATGACTATTTCATGAAGTCATGACGTTTGAGGCCAATTCTAACTCAAGGAGTTGTATTGCTGATTCTAATAAGTATGGTTATGTAAAACCATATTTGTTTAGGTCGCGAATCACCTGCAAATGGCAAAAAACGTAAGTAAATTTGGATTTCATGGGCTACCTTAGCGCATCTCCTTAAACGATTTATTTCAATTGAAATAATGACTTTAAAAAAAAATTAAGTAAAAAGTTCAGCAGGTGAAAAATCAATCAACACTAAGTTTTCTATTTTAAATGGGACCTACTTCGGAGATCCTGTCAAATAGAATAAGATTCGTCCAAACCGGACTACTCTGTAAAAAGTTATACATCAAATATAATTATGATCTTCGATGCGACGCACTTCTTCGCGTTGACTTGAGAACCTCCTGTTTATCAACGGTTAAAAAATTTAAAATTAACATCGGTATTTTTTTTTGCAAATGTATTGTTTTTGCTTTTCGAATTTTGAAATATAGAAAGAAGTAATAAAGTTTATTTGGACACAGTTCCCCCTAGATACATAGAAATGGTAACCATAGATAAAGCTGCGAACTGCCCATTCGTCCCAAGGCGGCTAGTCACTGATAGGCAACAAGATTCTTAATAGCGATTGATGTCCGCACGGTTAACGAAACGAACACGAAAAGGAAATGAACAAAACGCCTTGGATATATCCAGTAATCACTGTCACAGTCCAATCAGGGATGTGGAATTTGTATTTGTTTTTCTTTCGGATTGTTGAATCAAGCGTATAGGGCAAATTGAAGAGAAACTGTATTATTCTTCTAAATAGAATTTGAACATACGAAACTGAGCCAGCTCGATCTGATCGGATGCCTCATCGTTTCGTTAATGGGCACCCTTAAATGAAACGATGAGGCTGTTAAAATGCGTCTGACGGTTTCACGATTGAGCAGCCACACAGGATACGACTGTTGGCGAGATCAGACGTATTGAAACTAGAACAGACCATGATTTTATGACATCCTTTATAGTGCATATAATTTCATATGTATATGTCGTAGGATAATTTGATACTTCGAATCATCGCGGAAATCCTAGGGGTTTTGCGAAAACGCGGATAATTAGAATTTAGGTTAGGTTATGTTAGAACAGTGACCATTAGCGCGCGAAGGCGAGCGAGCGAAGCGAGCGTGCCGCGGCAGCGGCCGCCAAGCGCCAGATACCCTTCTATTGTTGTTGTATCATTTAGGTTAGGTTATGTTAGATCCTGACTTTGTCCAGTAAGATTTGATAATTTTTCGCCTATGTCTAATTATCCGCGTTTTCGCAAAACCCCTAGGATTTTCGCGAAGATTCGAAGTATCAAATTATCCTACGACATATACACTGAAATCGCCATCGCACCACTACTATACCCTCAACCTGTGTTTAACTGTGCAAGTTGTAAAAGTTACCTGAAGGATATAAGTTATTATAGCACTTATTTATAGAAGGCTTATGTATGCACTCCGCGATTTACAAGCCTAACTTATTGCCTCTATACGTGGCATGATTTCGAACGGTATATGTATGAATAATCATTTACAATGTTGTGAAATACTGCTTTAGCAGTAATCTTCCTTGCTTGCTTTTCCCAAGTGCGTTGGGCTCGGGAACCGTCTCTTGCAATGCAGATACTATAAACATATAAAAGTGAACTCTAGTTAGTGTCACTGTCATGCTCGTATCCTAATGGTTAGCACGTTGCTAGGCTCCTGATAAACACAGAAGGCTATGTCACTGCTACTCTTCCAGGCAGCGTTGTGTACCGCAGCAAACGCCCTTGCGAGACAACACAGCTGGCATCACGTCCTAGGCCATTTGTAAACCTGGGTCCAAAATAATACAAATGACAAAGCGATATGTTTGTCAAAAAATTTGAAAAGTTTACTTATTTTCACGACAGATGCTGTTTATTGCTCTAAAGCACTAAAACTATGTGTTTTTACTAAAATTCGGGTTGTCGCCACATGTCGCCTGTCTGTTTTATTTTATTAAATGGGCCAACTGTGATCGATACCCTCAGCACGAATAGAGGTCGTCGACCATTTTAAGACTAGCGGCACGTATATGGGTAGGTACTCTATATTGAGTTGGAGAGGTGCTATATGGGTGGTTGGTTGTGGCTGTAGAGTTAGGTGGACGACGACCGTTAATGGATTGACTATACGTAACATTATCACACTGTTATACAATCGTTGTGTCAATCTCATACTTTTTGACAAAAAGGTAGGTATTAGTTACTTAATACACGTGTTACCAAATTATGACCTTGATATCGATAATGATTTATTGAAAATGGAGACACTATCTGCCCCAAAAGGTCATCTTTAAAACACAAAAAAGAAAATAATCAATTGCAAAAAGGATAAACGGTCAACATTTACAAGCGATTATAATCATCGTTGTGATATATTAGATAACTATTAATTACTTTCACTCACGTATCACCAGATAAGACAGATATGTTCGTGAACCGTTTGCATGATAACACTGAATTATGATACCTAATACCCGATTTGTTATAGTGATTTAGTGATTACTCGCTCTGATAATTTTGTACGTAGTACAAAGTTTCGCATCAAGCGTTGGCGTTCGTTGAACGTATACGCCATGCTGACAAGATCTTAACGTCACCGCTACACGTCTACTCAACGCTAGCGCAGCATCAACGCGACGTCAGCCAGAGTCAGAGCGAAGGCACCCTTTGTATAACATTACGAAACGTTTAATTTCAGGGTTAGCAGCCCTCGTGTGCTGCCTCGCAAGTTTGCTGAATGGAATCCTCACGATGTACCCTCTCAAGCTGTCTTCCTGCATCGGTGTGTTCTGGGTGCGGTTCTTCCACTACATCACCGGCATCGCCAGCATGTTTCTTGGTACTGGAAGCCTCTGTGCAGCCTTCCAGTACAGATCATTCAGAACATGGACAGGCAATGGAGATGTTTTCGTACCGACCCTCGTGTTCTTTACTTGGTTATTCACCGTATTAGTGTCGTTAGACTTTTGGATAATATTAGGAAATAAAATTCGGAATCTTATCTAAATAGTTTTACCACTTTGTATCTATTGTAAAAAAAAGTGTGAACACCGTGTCTAATAAAATTAAATATGTGTTACCGTCAATGTGCACAATTTAGACTTTGTTACTGCCTCGTCTTTCTATGCTTAATAAACAAACGAAATGCAATGTAGAAATGCCTTATATAAAACAAGGGGGACTAGTCTATCCTCTAACTCCTATTTGGTGAATTCCCTTACGCCTTCTTTTGAAAGAATATATACGTTCCAAAAATATATTATAAAGGTTCTACCTAATATTACCAACTAGATCACAAAAATCCCCATCACAGGCGTTTATCAGTAACCATTACGCCATAACTGTCACCCTTATCTAGTTGTCGAAATAGGAAACATTAGTATCTGCAAAGTTATCTTAAATTGGAGATAACAAACTATTGATTGGACCAGTATATCTGTGCGTTAGTGCTCGTGGAGATTCAGCGGTGTGCAACTTCGAAAAAGATCATTTAAATCGAATATTGGCTAAAATGGCAATGCCACCACCACCGCCAGCTCCTCCGATGTCACAATCAAGATTAGAAGAGGGTTTAAGAGCTGGTGGTCCACCATCAGATGAGTCAGTTGCCGGATTCGTAGTTTTTATGAACGTCACCAATACCGTGACACATTTACTACTCGGAGCAGTTACATTCTGTGCGTTCATCTGCATTAACATGAGTGTATTCTTAGCCAATGATTTATTTTCTAGAGAAGTTCAAAAGTTGTCGGCGCACGTCTATTTAACAGTTATTGGGGTGAGTAGATATTTAGTACCTTTTAATTTTTTGGGATAAAAGGAAAACCTAAAAAAGATATGGTGCCAGTAGTGTTTCTGCATTATCGCGATAGTATTGTGACGAGATGCGTAAAAAATATATATAAAATTATATAATAACGACCAATAAGATATGTATGTTATCGAGAGTACCTACGCAAAAAGTAACATTAATACCACAGGTTTTTTTTTCTACTCTAGAATTATGTGCTTATTTACCACCATTTGGGATCATTAAAGGAATTTTGAACTGAGTCCCGATTATTTCCAATAACAGAACTGAGGGCCTAGCCAATTGGCAATCGCATTCAAAGCGTTTCATATTTCTGCAACGTTCTTTAATAGGACGGACATAAGCTTTTCGGCAGCTTATGTCAATCCAATATATTTTTGACTGTTCCATCATCGTTGTCACTGATAGAATGTCTTAGGTCATCAAGCTACCTAAATATGTACTTATTGTATTATTTTGTTTGCACTAAGCCGTTGCTATACATGATAATAATATTTTGAATAAAAGTTGGTGCATTCTTTTAAAACACAGTGCCTTTACATTTACAGTATGTGCTCCTGATGAGTCAAGCTGTATTATCGTTAAACCCCCGGGCGGGATGGGCGAAAAACTTCAAGTATCCACAGAAGACGAAGCTATATTGGTCCTTACAAGTGCTGGGCTCTTCCCTGGCAGTCATCGGCGGTATTATGGCAATAATTGCAGTTAAGGAATCATCCGTAGGTACCGACCATCTGCAGTCGGCTCATCAGATCGCTGGTAAGTATTCATATTACATTTAAAACTTTTTTCATATATCTCCCTAGCATAGTCGACAGACCGACCGACCGACTTTTCGTTGGCCGAGTTCTAGTCATTATCAACATTTCCAAGACCACATGTCTGGAAACATCATTTTGTAATGTCTAGATTCAAACCGGTGCCCAATGACTCCAGACGAATTACATAGAAGTAGATATTAAATCACCAAAAAAATTTGAGAAGTGGAAAGACAATTTAATTGCAATATGGGTACCAAATATTAAACAAAATTTTGTCTAACGAGTCATATTATGGCACACGCTAGGAAATAATAATTCCAAAGGGCCACCGTTATTGAAATCGATAAGGAGGACTGTATATAATTACGGTGAGAGTTTACCCCTTCACTTATTTTAAAAGTACCCACGTACTTAAAATTTACACATTACCTACTTACCAAGCCTCTCACATCGTCCCTATCTACTCCTGATGCGTTAATGCGTAACACACTTATATATACAAGGTGTTGTTTTGCATCCTCGTCAAATTCGAGGAGGTAACTATGCTAATGATTCTCGACACGAATCAATAATAAAATAAGTAGGTATTATTTTTTAATTTTTAGAAATCGTTATGTGTACGTACTTGTGTAGGGCCCGTATGATACCGCCCTGTAACTGCGCTGTAAGTTCTGTAACGCACGCAAACAGCGACATAGTCGTGTGAAACTGCCTACCGCATACGCAACGGGGCGATTGTGTTCTTTGAAAGTGGAAGTATTCTGAAATACTGCCAAACTTAAATATCTAAAAAAACAAGTACATATGTATTAACTATTGAGCAGGATCGTAATTTAATTTGATTATTTATGTCTTTCGTAACAGCCTCCTGAAATTTGACGAGGATGCAAAACGACACGTTGTATAATGGCAATGCCTTTAATTTTGACGGTTCAACAACATTTATTACGTTATTTACGTCGTTAAGTAGACGAACTTTTCTAACATACGAAGCAATGTATTAGAAATTTTCTTCAAAATCTTTTGGACGGTGATTGAAAGTGTGTGATGCAATTAGTGTGCTGATCAGATAACATCAAAAGCTGAATGAACTAAAACTTGTATTTTTTTGTCATTTCAGGATTGGTTGCCATGATATTGACTACTATAAGTCTTGTGGGAGGACTTGTGCATTTAATATGCACGAACATGGTAAATAATAGTATGCTAAAGGCTGTATATTCATGTGCTGGAACTTTGACGCTCATAATTGCGTTCATAGCCATTTGTCTTGCATTTAACGATTTTAGAGGCATGTTATTCGATACAAATGCTAACATAGCCATATCATTTACTGTTCTTGCTTTAGTAGGTATGCTTACGATGATAATTGGCAATATGACAGTAGGAGGTAGAATTATAATTTAATTTGAATTTTAATTTAGGCATATCTCTAAATACTGCTCTCAACTGTTGACAAAATTGCAATAAAAATAAAAAACAACAACAAACAAACCATTACAATACAATTAAAATTACAATTGTAATTTCGTCTACAGTTGAGAGCATGCTTGTTTATAATGTTTAGCTTCAGACAAACTTCTATATTTTATGAATATAAGAAGAAACTTTGTGTTTTGTGGAGCAATTAATTGTGTATATGTTCTCATTATAGTCTACTTACTGTTAGTAGCTTGATTAATGGAAAACATTGTTTAGATTAATAGATAATAATTTTAATGTGTATTCCTTGTCATTTATTTTATCTGTTAAATAAAACACTTTACTGAGTATATTTAATAAATGTTTTAAGATAAGAGTTTTCCTTTGTTTTCTTCTAGTAGCTTTATTTGTATTGTTTTTAATTTTCGAGACAACACTTCTATCGATATGAAGGAATGAAACTGTTCAATTAAGTATTGTACACTTAGCTACTTAGCTATTCAAACGATCATCCGATAACGTCTGATACATAGATAAAGATATTTAATTTAAACCTTAGTAGTTAATTAACTCTTAAAGCAACCGAAAACAAGAGCAATAACATCAAACATGTAATAAATTGATTGCAATCCATCTCACTTTATCTTATTCACTTCAAATGATTTAATTAGGACTTTTTGATAAGTACCTAGAGTGCAATGTACTTGCCAATGCGGTCATTGTCAATTGCAGACCAGTATCTAGACAAAGGCTAAGTCAGGTCATGCCGAATCGTAGTAATTAAATATTATTACGTATTAACATTGTTTTCTTATCGGGGCCCACCAGCGCGGCAACGGCTGCGCACGCGTTTACTCATATTAATAAAACCTAGGAAAATCAGCCAGTGGGTCATTGAATAGTGGATAATAGGGGAAGAGCACGACATTTAAAAGAGTTGTATTAATGATTAATCATCATCATCATGAGCCTACAGCAGTCCACTGCTAGACATGGCCTCTCCAATTGCACGCCGTTTACCTCGATTCTCGGCAAGTCTCATCCAGCTGCTACCAGCCACCCTGCGAAGATCGTCGCTCCACCTAGCCTGAGGGCGTCCTACATTACGTTTGCCGATTCGCGGTCTCCACTCAAGAACACGTCTACCCCAACGGTCGTTGGTTCTACGGCTAATATGGCCGGTCCATTGCCACATTAGCTTGGTTATTGTTATGTCGACAACTTTGGTTCTCTGCCGGATTACCCCATTCCGGTTTCTTTCCCTCAGAGAGACTCCAAGCATAGCTCGTTCCTTAGCTCGCTGAGCGACCTTGAATTTATGGATCAGGCGTACCGTGAGTGTCCACGTTTCGGCTCGTTTCGGTATTAATGATTGTACTTAAATACAAACTTGTCACGGTCACTCATTTCGATGTCTCAATCAGCTCAGTCGCATATTTTAACCAATATACAACCTGATAGGGCCAATTACAATACAAGAAAATTTGAATTTTGCGGGATACCCTGGCAGTCCAGCTAAGCAATAATGAACTTATAGGTTACGTTCAAACCGCAGGAACTCTGGTTTCTGTAGGTATCAGTGGTAGGTGATACCGGCCTATAATAATGTTGCGCGCTACCCTGGCAGTCCAGCTAAGTAATAGTGAACTTATAGGTTACTTTCAAACCGCAGGAACTCTGGTTTCTGTAGGTATCAGTGGTAGGTGATACCGGCCTATAATAATGTTGCGCGCTACCCTGGCAGTCCAGCTAACTAATGTACTTATAGGTTACTTTCAAACCGCAGGAACTCTGGTTTCTGTAGGTATCAGTGGTAGGTGATACCGGCCTATAATAATGTTGCGGGCTACCGGCAGTCCAGCTAACTAATGCACTTATAGGTTACTTTCAAACCGCATGAGCTCTGGTTTCTGTAGGTATCTGCAGTGGTAGGTGATACCGGGCAATAATAATTTTGCGGGCTACCCTGGCAGTCCAGCTAACTAATGTACTTATAGGTTACTTTCAAACATCAGGAACTCTGGTTTCTGTTGGTATCACTGGTAGGTGATAGGGCTATGCGGTAGGTATCAAATTTATTTGAACGCTCTGGTATACATTCCTATTATTGTCTACTTGGAAAATCCACTGGGATTTCCAGGGTGGTTTGCTCAAAGTTTTTTCTGGTTTACGTATAGGTAGGTGAATAGAAGTAAATAGGTTGTCTTCCCAAGCTCAAGCTTAGCTTGGGAATCAGTAAAAGTACCTTTTGTGCGATACATCAATACGATGCATATGTTAGATTACTCTAAGATAAGACCAATTTATTAACTGGCGACAATAAAGCATTTTTTTTACGTTCAGTGAAATGCACGCAGCGCATGAAACTGATGCAATCAAACATAGGGCGCCATTTAATATAGGTACCTACTTACTTGGTCGTTAGCGCGCATTTCTGCCGTCGTTTAACTAGATAGCCGTTAACCCTCAAATGGTAAATTTTTACTTTTAAATAGAAAGTGACTGAGTTCAAAGTTCTCTATCTTTCTGTCTAAGAAACATTTTTACAATATAAATAGTTCCAAATATATGAAAATATGATTCAGCAACCGTTCTCCTAAGACCGATTCACCATTGGACTGTTCGTCGACAGGATGATTCATTTATTTCCGATTCCCCAGCCGGGTCTTTCACCTATGGACATTTCGCCGACAGAACCTTTCATATGCGTCACTTTCGACGACAGCCCTTTCCAGCTACTAAATGTTTCACCGACACGACGATAAACCTATCTCTTTTAACTACAGACCTGTCCATCTACGACGAAGAATTCGCCGTCAATCTTAAGACCAACAATATTACAAAAAATGCACATATTCTACAGCTTACTGTCTTTACTATCGGCCGAACCCAATAACCTATCTATCACATACTGGAAATAGAAAAACAAATGAAACAACAGAAAACCTATATAATTTTCATATTGTTTCATTTGTTTTGCTATGTCCAGTTTGCCAAAGCTGGTGATAGGTAGGTTATTGGGTTCGGCCGAAGATTAGGGCCGGCTATTTGCCCTGGAGAATCTATGCACGCAGACGTGTGTCACGCCAAAGTTGAGCCAAGATCACATACTACAATATAGTATAGGACAGCCAAGATAAAGGATGCGCAATATTTATATAGATCATTTCCGATGTAATAGATAGTAAATAAAGCAAAATGATGCAACTGCCGTACATAGGTATAAGTGCGGTTTACGAGAATTTTATTGTTTTATTTTTATTCAATAGAATAGGATGTGTTATTATTCTAAGGGTAGGACAATTTTTTTTAATATTAATGTTTTTGAGTTGCAAGCAAAGTTTAAATTCTCTAGGGCAAGTTGCTGGCCCTGGTCTCTTAGTAAAGACACAGTAAGCTATAGATAGATATGTGCATTTTTTGTAATATTGTTTGTCTTAAGATTGACGGCGAATTCTTCGTCGTAGATGGACAGGTATGTAGTTAAAAGTGATAGGTTTATCGTCGTGTCGGTGAAACATTTAGTAGCTGGAAAGGGCTGTCGTCGAAAGTCACGCATATGAAAGGTTCTGTCGGCGAAATGTCCATAGGTGAAAGACCCTGCTGGGGAATCGGAAATAAATGAATCATCCTGTCGACGAAACGTCCAATGGCGAATCGGTCTTAGGAGAACGGTTGCTGAATCTGAAAATATTGCAGGCCGTTAAGTAACATAATTTATATTGATTCCATCACTTTAAAGCGTTTAACCCTCACTCCTTCACTCATTGTACGTTAAAATACCATAACTGACCGATTTGATGATTATTTTCTAGCCTTCTATTTAACTACAAGTGCGTTATCTGATTATTCTTGACTAAAGCGACGCAAAAGGAACGGAACCATTTTGACATTTTCGCGGAAACACGTTTTTGGGCTTAACGGCCGTCTTCCATTAAAGGACGGCAGATTTGGATACTTACCCGTATAAAATAAATGACTTGTGTGTGTCATACAATAAAAAAGAGGGTGTATGCTTATGACCTCAAGATAGATTTGAAAACTTACGACTGGAACCGAGTATACCCGATTCAGCGTCACCGACCCGAGTGTGACGGTTCAGTTTCGTTCACTCTTCAGAAAGAGCGCAAAGGGCGCCTTCAATAATATCATTAAAGGAAACAAAAAACAAAATAAAAGTCAACTTTGTTTCATCTTCATCTAATCATCACTTGTTTTAAGTCTATCTATTTACACGTACTTATCACTAACTACATAACATATTATAAGCTGAAGTAGAATGCACACTACAATACTATTGTATTGTAGTGTGCATTGATATTATCTTAAAAGCGTTGGTAATATCCTAAGTACTATGTTGAGTCATGATTTTACTTCTACTACCTATAGTATAAATTAATTCATACAAACATAAACTTAAGTTTAAATATCACACCGAATAAGCAAAACATAATAAACGTGTTAATAATAATACTACGTGCAATTCAATTAATTATTATTTAAGGGAACGTCGGATAGCTTATAAATACATAATTTTATAAGATCCTAAAAGTCAATCTTTAAAAGACTTATATTATTGTTGTGTAGCGGTATCTACGTCGCCACATCCGACTACGTCACACTGACGTCACGCAAAATCCTGCATCGCGCAAGCAGAGTTTACCGCGCAACTAGCATATATACTCGTACAACTGCCGGACGTTTGATGTCGGGATGCTGTTTATTATACTAGTTGCGCGGTAAACTCTGCTTGCGCGATGCAAAATTTTGCGTGACGTCAGTGTGACGTAGTTCCCATGTGGCGACGTAGATACCGCTACAGTTGAGAAAAACGAATGAAGCCAGAGAGCAACATTTAAAATCATAAAACGTTTTCTTACTTAAATGAAAACTAATAATACAAACAAGATACAATTTATGTTAGCAGTAGAAAATGTAAATTAAGGATAAACGCACACTACTGTAACGACAGGCAGCCAGCTGCAATCAACGAATTACTAAATAAACACTCTCATAACCTCACCCGCTGAATCCGCTGATCAAGGCTTTATGAAGCTTTCAAAGACAGTTATAATCCATACAACAACGTGGGTTTATTTTCACCTAAAAATCATAGGCACCATGTTCAAGCCCAAATCACAAATATTACAAAAATCTTGTAAAATAAAACTGTATACGGTTGATACACAAATATATAAAACTGGGAAACTCAAAACTTTTACCTTAGCCTAAGTAAATTTTGTATTGCTGAATCGTGGACAGGGCGCCTACAATGTTAGCCATAGTGTGCGTTCGGCCGTCTAAGGCAGTGAAATACCCGAGCCTTGATATAGCACATCGGCTTAGAGACTGTCGCATAGGTACAGTCACGAGCACTGATAAATATACACTTAGCAAAATTTTAAAGCAAATTTCTCGCGGAATATTAATTGCAACTTTGAAATATTACCTATTTCATAGGGTATAGGTCCCAAAATACTATGTTCATAACAACATAAAATTGCAATCAATACAGTAGGAGAAAATCACATTTAGAAGTTGCTAAGTGTATACATATTAGTGCTCGTGAATGTACATTGCTTGCTACAAGGATCTTTTGGCGCTCGAATGATGTTGACAGAGGGGCGCTATTGGCAAACATCTGTGCCATTGTTTTGTAAAATGTATTGAAAAAACATGATGGCGGCATTAGTTCCAATCGTGGCCACGCGCCAAAAGAAACTTGTAGCGCTATAGGCAAGTTTGAAGTGACAGATACGACGACGGTCTACAAAGCCGAACATAATATTCAAAACGCGATGTGCTATATAAACGGCTGGGTACTAATAATCCAGTGTGTTCACCGTCCGCCGCAGGAGTGGCAGCAGTTGTTCGTGTAATACTTGTAGTGGCACAGACGAGCCTGCACCGCCAGGATGCAGTTATTTAGCGTGTCTACACAATTTCCTAGAACAAAACCACTTTATTAGTTTCAATGCACGGTTTTTCAGGTATTTCTTACCAGAGTTATTATTCCATCGTTCTATTCGATGACGTGGCACATTGCGTTTCTGAACACTCTGTTAAGGAAGAACTTCGCTTGAAAAGATAGCTTTGTCGAATCAATAACGATTAGTTATCTGAGGAACTCAGAAGTGATTTTTCTCATCATCACATCAGGTTATACGAAACTGTCAAATTTCTCCAAAGATTTCTAACCTTAAAATGTTGAGGTTATGTGCAAAATCGAATGAGATAATTTAACAGTTTGTGGTAACTTGAACTGCTGCCGTGTGTACGTAAGACACATCAGAGTCCACAATGAACTTTCAATCACTGATAAATTAAGCAACAAAAAAAAATTTAGTATAATAATCTTATTTCTGCCGTATTCACTCCCGGTTTTTGATAAGTAGCTATCTGTTAGGATAATCTACATTCTATAGGTACTCATCATAATGATATAACTGTTTTGATTGGTTAATGATAATTGATAAATGATTTTATTTCTTGTAGGTTTGTACAAACACTTTATATGTCATCATTTTAAAAACTAGATGAGGTCGGCGTTTCCTATCTGACTACTCTGAGAAGAAAGACCGAAACAAACTCAGAGGTCACAGTCTCTTTTAAAGTCCAGACATAATCTTGGTCAGATCATGTGAAGACCATATAGATTAGTGTCTGAAACGGTCTTTTGAGGAAAAGCCATACAGATTTGCCAATACGGCATTTATTAAAATCCTATCGAATGACTTGCCATGAGATTAGTTTTTATAAACTTTTAGCTACTGAGGAGAATAGGTTTGGGGGGATATTTGAAACACTTTACATATTTCTATATCTGTATATACAATATCTTACCTCTTGACGCACGATCCCTAGCTGTTACGGTTCTCGGTTGAAGGGTGTCCCTGTGTGAAGTTTCGACGTCTGAAACTTTTTGAGACTCTGTGAAAGAAAACAAGAGTTGATCCTGATAACTTCCTATAAAAAGCTTATGTATAAAAACAAATGTACACTTACACATAATGTGAAAAGTAGCATAATCTATAACTCTACACTCAGTTAGACCAACCAGAAATGCTAGTGCAATAAAAAAAATATCAGTATAAATAATCGATGATGATGACCTACTTACCGATAGTCAGTGGCGGCTGCGCAGGCGTGGCTACTTCGGCACGCGAGGTAGACGCTGCGCCCACGCAGGTAAGAACGCACGCGCGAGTCGCTCGCTTTGTCATGCCACACTCAATCTCGCTGATGACGCTACCGGTATCGCCCCGTGAGCATACCACGGAGCGGTGCTGTATGCCTGTGCTGCCGCTCGAGCAGTTGCCGGAGCACTGGGTGACGGAATTTTGTAAGGGTACATAAATACATGCAGAAAACTGGCAAACATAATGAAAATGTAACTTCGCCAAAAACGTTGGTGAAAGTTTTCTGCAGAAACAAAATATCAGAGATAAAAGCTACCGCTAGGGATGGTAGGCCGCTCGTCAGTGATAAAAAAACCAGTTTAAGTTGGCCTGTTACTCTATTGAAACTTCGTACTTCGCTATTCCAGTTTAAGTGCAAAGTGTAAGCATCACTTATTTTGTAACGATCCTTCAAAGAAGTTATGGACTAAGGCACCTTAGAAGAGAAAACTGGTAAAAACTTAGGTAAGTACACATACAACAGAAAACAAACATTATGATTTGGATATAATAAGAGTGAGTTCAGCTATGTAGAATTGTAGATGTTTCGATACACTACTCAATTTATTGTCTTCAATAAGGATCGTTTCGAAACTGTCATCTCTATCCAGAATTATAATTGATGGGTTAAAACATTAATCCGAAACCTGAACATCACGTAAAACATGATACTATTGGAATTGAGAAGGTCGTTGTAATAAAGTAATAAAGAGTTACGTTGAAGTGTCAAAAGCTATATCGTTAACTGGGCGGTGGACAGCACTAATTAGAATATCAATCACAAGGCTCCCTTAGTATCGTACAATTAATCAAAGCGTGTCCTTTTACACGTTTATTTGATATTGTACAGGGTACTCTGCAAGGTTCGTTTACTAGGAGTAATTATCACTATCGAACTACTGGGTAGTTTTCATTTGTGTGAAGTTATAATCATACTACCTGTCTACTTTTCTGATTGCAGAAGCAAGTGTTACTTTGAATCGAAACCAACTAGTAAATGAGAAGTTTTAGGTTTTTTTTTAGTTTTAAAACAATCAGAGAACTGATTTCGTTTCAGGGCGATGATGACACCAAAATTGTTATGCTTTTTCTTACTGTTTTAGATTTAGGAATTTCTATTTCAGTTGTGAACGACGAATGTATTTATTGGCCCTGCTCCTCCTCTCTTTGATCTTAGTCATGACCAAGTACTTTAACATTCTTTTCACCAAGACACCTAATGCCTTGTTGTTGTATAATTTAGACGCATTTTTTTCAATTTTGCAAATGTGAGTAGTATGGATTCGTTTATTATGTCATATTATAATGATGCATGTTGACTTGAAAGAGCAAGGCAGTTCAATGCTCACTTAAATGTCTTACTGACTGTGGCGCGTGTGTTGGATCATTCGGTTCCCTACAAAATGGTTGAGCTGGATGGTGCTGATCCACGCGTCATGTTTGTGAACGGGTACCGTCGGTTGAGAGTCGTTGAGACTGGTCATCTTTTAACTGAGTTCCCTTCTACTTCTGATGAGTACTCTCATTGAGTTCCCTTCAAAATGGTTGAGCTGAATGGTGCTGATCCATACGTCATGTTCGTGAACGGGCGCCGTCAGTAGGCACAGCTGCCACGGCTTATTTTAATTCCATAATTGTTTTTATCTTTTTATTACGGACGCTTTTAACGTGGACGTCTTTCTAGATCGTTCTCACATGTATAATTAAAACATGAATGATGTAACCACTTTTTTGTAACAATATTTTGATTTAAAAGAGTGTCCATGGAGTTTCTTGCCCGTTCTTCTCCATAGGTACCTACTACGCTTTGGAATGGGCAACTAGCTTCATCTTTCTGACTGACCGACCCCTTGATAATTCAAAAGTGCCTCTAATTGGTTTATTTGAAATAAATGCTTTGAGTTTGAGTTTCAGAGTTTGAGTTTGACTGCCAGGGTTTATTTTCAATCTTATATATAAGTTGGATGGTTTCTTTATTTCATTTTTTTATATTGTTCTCACATACACATAGAAGCAACAAGATTGATTTTGTAATATATTGATTTAAAAAAGTGCCCTTGGAGTTTCTTGCCCGCCGTCCCTTTCCATAGAGATCTTCGTTTTGGAATAGGCGACAAGGTTCAACTTTCTGACTAGCTGACCGACTCTTTGATAATTCTAAAGTGAAATGGTTTAATTGAAATAAATGCTTTGAGTTCTAGTTCTTAAATGCGGCACGCTGTTTTCTTTAAAACGCACGTATCCGCATGATATCAAAATGCAAACATTCAGTCAATACCATTCAAGCATTAACCTATCTTCTTTAAACAGAGTTGATATGACAGAGGGGCATTAAATTACACTACGTATACTATACATGTTTAGTATTAATTCGATACGGTATAAAAATAAAAAGCACCAAAAATGAGTTTTTTTTTTCTTTCAAGCATATTAAATAGCTTACAAATCAGAGTAAAACGCAACCACCCTTTGTAATGAAAGTGCAAGTGTGTGTGTATGCATTGCCATCTTTTTAGCGAAAACATTTGGTTGTACTTGTGACTTGCGTCAGAGCGGCAACAACGCATCGTAGGTTATACTCAGATTAATATCGTTTTAAGGTGCATGACCTATGCGTTTAGACATAATCAGCTGTTACGAAAGATACATCGTGCTCAAACGGGGCCAAAACTGAAAAAAACATTTGCGACTAAACTACTGCTCCTATTTAATTGATTTTTGGTACAGAGCTTGAAAATGGTCTCTAGTATATGCAGTTTAAAGGAAAGCCCCTCTGTCGTATCAACTCTGTATTTAGTATCAAAGTGAACTAACCCGTCCCCAATCTCCATAGTACCAGGTTGGTCTACAGTCAGCCGAGCAGTCTTGTTCACTAGCTGGTCTGGGATCGCGGCACGCTGAGTCCTTCAGATGTCTTCCCGTACCACCGATACAGAGCACGCCACGGACTTGCTTGCCTCGGCAGGGAGAGGAGCACGGAGACCAGTCACCTAGGAGAATGATAAGAAATGTTTTGTTAACTAGATTAAAGATTTTCATGTCGAGCGGTAGAAAGAGCATAAACACAAACTTTAATTTAGTTTCAGAGGCATTACAAAAATCCAACTTTTTGGGAAAAATCACGTTCCATATTCACGACCTGTTTCCAGTGGATCTTCTTCTAGCGTGTTGCCAATAAATTACACAATAAAACCCAGTTCATATCGAGGTTAAACATTATAAATTCAGCAAGCTGGTAACTAAAAACTACTTGTACTGATATATCCAAAAATCTACAAAGTCATCGCACTATGCTACGGCAGTAAAGATCTTTCGCATCCAACTGATATAGATACTTAAATAGATACATTTATTTGCACGAAATATGGTAATTTACAGATTTTGTAACACACAATAGTTCTTCATATTCCGCCTACTAAATTCGGCATGCATATTTTGTGACAATAACAATGATTCTAATAAAATCAATTTAAACAAAATACATAATTAAATTCCATTAACAAAAAAAGTACTAAATCATGAATTGTATACATATCAAATTACAAATGTCAAAATAATTAAATTACCTACCAATTGTCTAAATATCAACTTTCAATGATAACCAAAGAAATTAAATTACAAATGTCAATTTATAGCTAAAATAAAAATGGCAAATTAAATTTTCATGTCATGCAACTTTCCCATTTGTCCTATAATTCATAAATTAAATTCATTATTCATTCAGTATACAGGGTGTGGCGTAAGTAGTGGTCCACCGTTCAGGATTCGATAAACCAGATAATTATTACCTATAACAATTAAAATGTTTAACCATTTTTACCCAAGGGTTCCGAAAATATTTCCTTTTTGTCTTTTATTTACGAAATTTCTACCTTTTATTACAAATTTGTTTGTAGTTTCAACAAAAACCATAATAACCATAATTTTTTCATTCTGATTTCTGTTAATTACTGCTGAATACTAGAGCTATCATGATAAATTATGATTTTTTATGTAAATTCAGCTCTTTTGAAGAAAAAGTTGGTTCTTCTCTAATTTTAACCCTAATTTTTAACACACCATCAAGTTCAAGAGCGATTTTTGTAAAAAAAAACTTACTACTAAAAATGTTTTTTTTTATTTTTTATTTATATAGTTGATTATCTGGTTTGTCGAATACTGTATATAAACTACTTACGCCACACCCTGTATATAAACCATTCTCGATAAGCCATGCTCTGAGATGCTTTTGAAATAAGCTGGTTCGCAGTTCTCTAATAAGTCAAAGATTTTTTTTTTTAAGGTGGGTTTTCTTTTGACTCTCGTCTAGGTCAGTGCTGACAGAGACAGAGTCGACGGTGCAGTGAGCTTACCCAGAAGAAGCCTGTACACTCTCACTTTGAAGGGATTAAGGATTATCCTTCTTATACAAGCAAATGTAGCTATGAATCATCATCATCACAACATTGAGATTTACCTCAGTTGTTGCAATATTTATCTTTATCTACCTACTTATGGGCATCAAGTAATCTGCTTTGCAATAAGCTGCGTAGCAAAGTTTAGTAGTTTACCCATAATGAGCGATCAGATAGGGTACTCCTAGCAATAAATACAAATTAAAGTCATAATATTTAGGTAATAATCATCTAACGTTTCAATTGAACGATTCAGAAACCTCTTTTGACACAGCGAAGAAACTTACCTTACTCTAGATAACAGACGTGCTAGCGTCATCGGAAATCATTGTCCAAACTCTTATCCAAGATTTAATCAAGCCGTCAAATAATGATAAAAAAAAATTAAGAAAAAAAAATATGAGTAAGCTGCTTCCCAAAAAACCTACAATCTGATTGAGCCCGTCCAACAATTTTGTAAATCCAATGTGAACATACGTACCAGTAAACCACTGTCCATCGAGTGGTTCGCAGTCAATCTTAGGGGCACAAGGCCGGAACAACTCAGGTGCCTTCTGAGGAGAACATCCTGATGGGTCAGCGCAACGGACACCACGGCTCTGCACCCCACCGCCCACGCACCAACCTACGCACTGATAAACGTCCAAGTATAAAAATCTCATTATCTACTACATTTTACAATTTTAGTGTACAATTATAAAGCACATTATATACAATGTGGAGACAACAATACGACAATAAATGAAAACACTGCCAATACTAATGCATAGGAGTATTTTGAAACTATCAAATTAATCCTAACACCGAAATAACAAAAGTGATTTTTTCAAACACACTAAATAGTAGTGATGGGCTGACTATGGGTTTTGTCAATCTTTGACTAGCTATAGTGCCTAAACTATTGGATATATTTGATTGAATTTTTGTATGCAGGCTGGGAACATCATTAGATATACGCAGTTTAATTTATTGTCGTATTGTCGTCTCCACCTTGTATATCTGTCTATCTTCATAGACAAATTGATTCGTCATTGTTCCTCTTAATTCTCATCTAAAAGATGTTGGCTGTTAAGGAAAACTTTAGCAACTTTTATTTATATGAATTCTACAAACAAAGTTGAGCAGCAATCGCAAAACATTGTTGCTATCGAAATTTGATGGCTGGATGTTATTTTGTTTACCATGAATACGGAACATTTGAATGTTGCCCGCAACATTATATATATATATCTGTCTATCTTCATAGACAAATTGTTTCGTCATTACTCCTCTTAATTCTCATCCAAAAGATGTTGGCTGTTAAGGAAAGCTTTAGCAACTGTTATTTATATGAATTCTACAAACAAACTTGAGCAGCAATCACAAAACATTGTTGCTAGCGAAAGGGGAATGCCGATTTTAGGCCCAAGACTGTCCACGAAATTTGTTTTATTAAAAAAACTTATAAAAATTTTACGTAATTAACTCTGCTATACACGGCGCAATAGAAGTTGGAAACATTAAAAAAAAAAAATTATAATTAGTCAAGCTCACGTCTATTACCACTGAACCTTACCTTTTTTATTTTTTTTTGAGCGTGGGAAATCATCAAATAACTTCTCCCGCTCTGGGCCGAGTGGGAGGGCGTGTCAGACTCTTACTGACTAAAACCCACCCGTGTGCCTTCAGTTGCCTGTGCCAGGGGCCACGGTAGCCCTTCCAGACTTTCCCGCAACCCTGGCAGACATCGGCCCTAGCGGAACCCGTCATTGGTGCTGACTACCACTCACATACCTAACCTGAACCTTACCTACGATTTTGATATTATCTATGTCTCATTCTGTATCTGTGGCTGTACTGAATAAAATGGAATTACGTTTTTTATGTAAATAGAAAATCACAGTTTCATTTAAATATAATCCTAAACCATAATTGCGATTTACAATTGACTTAGAATAATTATTATAATAAATTCAATGATCTACATAATGCGCCGATCGATACTGTATGATGATTGATGATACATTGGATGGTGTTTTATTTTTAACCATCTAAAATCTTAAATACTATAATATATGCTATAATAATTAGGTTATGTAGGAAGAGTTTGCAATAACTTTTAAACAATAAAAAATAAAAAACCTTATAATTTGGAAACCCTGACTTTCTTCAATAAGTTTCTTTTGTCAATAAATTATTTGTGGTGTATACTAATATTAGCATTAGGTCTTACATGTGGGCACTCAGGGCCTAAATCACTATGGCGGCCTGGCATTCCCCTTTGATGGCTGGATGTTATTTTGTTTACCATGAATACGGAACATTTTAATGTTGCCCGCAACACAGAGACATTCCATGTTGCCAGGAAAACGTTTCCCGCTACACAAAACAATGTAACGCACAACTTTGACTCCCCAAGAATTCGCGGCTTTAACTCTATAGTAACTAATTGATGCAGATATATCTTGATAGTCCTGTCTCAATTTATGATTATGCAGAGTAGTTACACCATCACTTAAGTCCGTCAGTTTCACTTTAAAGCAAGGAATGTTAATACATACTGATCTAAAGAACCTAATTACAGTCTGGTAGTAATCGCTTAGTGAATGAACATCACACAAAGATTGTTTATTTTCTTTTAAAGCTTAATTATTTTAGCAATAAACGTAAACAATGTTATTTGAAGATAATGGGTTCCTCATTGAAACTAAATTTGAAAATGGTACACTAAATGAAACAAAAGATTATGACGCAACCAAATTCAATGTTTTGATAGAAAACCGATAATTTGCTGTAGTTTTGTGATTCATTGAAGATTTACCTACACTTAAATAAATTTAGTGAACCATATGTTTCGTGATTGAGAGGTACAATTTTAATCCATTTGTCAGTATAATGTTAACAACCAATATTTCACCAATAATAATGATAAACGAGTAAATTCAATAGTATCGTTTGAATAAGCAAATCTGACATGCTCTTATCTGTACAATAAATTATAAGCCACCTCAATGCGTGCGATCGATTACTCAATGCATTGTTGCAATATTTCCACCATGTATTATTTATATTTAACAAGAACAGCACTTACGGAGCAAAAATAGATCAACAAATAAACCATGATGCACTTAGGTTATGACATTGACCATTTGGAAGGCCATTCAAGATAAACGTCACGTAGGTTTATTTTCAGAAATTGGATTTTCGAGCTGCAACTTCGATACAGCTGTTACCATTCGAAATTCGAATATCGGGAATTGCTTGCCACCATCTTTTGTTTTTGCTACGCAGATCACACACCTTTTTGCAGAAATATATGTGAAAGATACATGTGTAACAAAATCCAACCGCATCAAGACATGGCCTTATCTGCGTAGTCATCTCAAAAACGAATAAACTTTTATGAATAGGTACATTTCGCGACAACTTTGACGTACTAAACTAAGTTATTTAACTTCGAAAGTTAACAATGAAACTAGTTAGCGTGTTTAAAATTTTGATTAAAAAAATTTGAAAGTTTCGAACTTTTTCTTTTTACTACTCCATTATGTTACTTCAGCCAGCCACGTAATTGTTAAGTACTCTGGACAATGTAGACAGTAGAAACCTTTTATTATGGACCCATTAATTTCCATTGAATCACCTCTTTATATTCTTTCACAAAGATTTCTATCATCATAAAACCACACAAAAATTCTCGTGCGTATGCAATATGATTGAATAATAATAATAATTTAATACGTCAACCACACAGGAGTAGTCACGAGTTTCGAAATTTTCTACACTGTAGAAGATAAATGATTTTTTGAACATTCTCTCCCTTCTGCAACTTACCGCAGACCAATCAGTAAACAGCCACCCTGCAGCAGCACTGAAGGTATATTCAGGTCCAACATCTAACTCCGTATTATTAACCGTCACAGTATACACAGGTCCTTCTTTGAAAGTATCAGTGTGTTCTCGTGGCCTTGTCACACGTTTGGACGAGATATGCCTGACTTCGCCGCCCTCGTCGATAGGTTTGTCGCAGTCCGGGATGTTGCACTTTTCTGATGTTGGAGGCTTTGCTAAAGGGCATTTTTGGTCGCTGATCTAAAAAGAAAGGATTTTTGGTTGATATCTTGTTGGGATCAGTAATAAAGAGATAAAAGTAAATACAATATTAAAAATGTCGTAAGGATACCCGACAAACCCTCCTCGGGATCCGGGCGACAAACTGTCACCCATTCTGGCAGGTTTATGTAAAGTGTACAAGTGTTTGGTCCAAAATAAATGTTTTTTTTTTCCATCATCACCGTGGAATGTGGTTAATTGGTGAACATATAAGTAGGAGCTTTTGCAAATGTTCGATGTTGACAGTCACAACTATTTTCTTTTACCAAAACGTAAAGGAAAAAAAGGATCTCACTACACAAAAATGTATGTAGATATTGGTGCCGATTCCCTTGTTCACAAACTAGACTAAATTTAAGTTGAGTGCATCTTTTTCTTTCTATTTCATTATGAAAAGGACAGAAGATAAATATTAGTTTAGTCCTGTCAAATTAGTCAGCACCTGACGTAATTTGATGTAATTTTAGTACTCAACTTTTTAATCGCGTCTAATCTTGTATGGAGTAGTGTCAGGCGCTGATTAATTTGACAGGACTAAACTAAAATTTATCTTCTGTCCTTTTCTTAATGAAATAGAAAGAAAAAGATGCACTGAACTTAAATTTGGTTTAGTTTGTAAACAAGGGAATCGGCACCATTATTTTTCAATAGTTATGAGAGTTTCTGCGATAGCTGGTGTAGATTTTGGACTCATAAAAACGCAAATATTTGAAACAGTACGTACCTTAGTGATTCCCCGAGAATGATCCTGCACACATCCAACAATCCTGGTCTTAGTAGCAGGTCCACACCTGGGGCACATGGACCAGGCTGCAGCTCTCCAGCGCGGCGGGCAGGGCATACCGGCACAACGGCGGCGGCGCGGGGCGGGCGCGGTGCCAGCACAGTGCACTGCCGACACCTCGCGGTTACCAGGGGCTGCTTCCACGCAACGGTACTTCCCAAGCTAAAATATAATGTGCTAGTAATCCAGAATGTCTCAAAGGAGATACCTTAAGGAATGCCATAAAGAAGCGCCGACAGATTCCTTAATCTGTGGGTATATACTTAAATTATAATGTTGAAATCAACGTAATCTGGCAGTACAAACAACAGTAAACGATGACTAAAATGACAATATTTTTAAGAGAAGTTGACTTATCAATACCAACTATTGCAAACACTTGTATATGACTTCTAAATACTCAGAGATATTTGAAAAAACTTGAGGAAAATACGGAGCTTCGTGGAAAAAGCAACATCACGTTACCAATCATCCCAAAATCATTCCACTAAATGTACTTGTCATAAAGCATTGCTCAAGATTGATTTCAATTAGGTATTTATCGGTCATACTGACTAGACGCCTCATTGTCCGATTGGCAGCATGTAGGCCAAAGTTACTGTGTCTAGTGTATTTTATGGCCAGGCCAATATTTTGCTAGAGATCGCGAGGGTAAGTTCGATAAAACAACTATAAATTTGGGCTTACTTGAATGCCTCCGCCACAGGTCCTAGTGCACTGAGAATAAGACAGTATCTTCCACATAAACTTTCTATGTAGTACTACAACATCTGTATCTAAATCATCTTCAACACTTATGCTTATTTCTGGCTCCCTAGGTACAGGGGCATTTGGCCTCGAGAAAACTTCGTAACTATGATGTCTTCGAGAATGTTTCGTAGCAGTCTTGGGTGTTACTTCAGGAAAATCTATTTTCGTTACAGCTTCACTTTCCACTTCACCAGGTAGTGATTCCGTGAAATACTCATATTTTATACTTGGATTCGGTTGCGTATAAAGTATCTGAAAATAAAAGATACATTTATTTCTCTTCGATTTGCCTGTAATAGATTATTTAACAATTTATAGTAGGTATAAATTGGTATTGCTACGATCCAAGTAGTTCGTGAGTAATTAATTGTTTATGCTTTCGGAATTGAGATGTTTTCGATGATATATCTACCATGATATCGATGGGGTGGTGTATGGGCCCGTGCGCGACGACGTTGTCGAGCGAGCCCTGGCGCGAGTACACGAAGCGCGCGCCCGCCGCTTCATACGTGCCCGCCGCCGACACCGCGAACTCGCCGTTCATTATGTACGAGCCGTTGGATATCTTCAGAGCTGTAAGTGCACCCGACATATCAAAGACTAAGTATGTTTGCAGCATTACCTTTGATTTGACTGACAATTGATTTACAACCAACACCTTTATTTACATCATCCCACAGATGTTTAACAACAAGCTCAGTACCACGTATACATTAATTGCTTGGATCGACATGTTGTAAACTCACATTAAAAGCCGAGGCGAAGTCGTATTCATATTAGCACCAATCAAAGTGGGCGTTGGTACCTAATAACAGATAATCTCAAACGATTTACAGACCACTCCGTCTACAATGCTGATTGATAAGTGACCAACCTCACGGCCCATTAGCCTTTATCAAAGGACTAAATATATTCAGTAAGTATTGTGGAATAGTAATTCAAAGGTCTAGGAAATAGGTCCATTCATCAGTTGTAGAAGTTTTACAACAAGTTTGTGATTAATGTTTGGGACCTACTGGGCTGAGTTATTTAAAACTAACAATGTTTCCTACATAGGTAAGCTGAGTGTGATCATTATCACTAACTGTCGTACCAGGGGTCTACTCTCTAAGTCCATCAACGAAGATACGGGCTCGTCCGAAAGTAGTTCGTTATTTCGAAATGAACCCTACTCCCCGTTAATTAACTTTTTCGGACGGGCATAAACACATCAGGAGAAAGGACAACTGTCAAATTGTGTTGTCATTCATTCATAGTTCGGGCCCTGAACTAATCTTGTCTGTAGGTGATACGGAGTAGAAAACACCCGTAACTTCGGTCGAAACTACGGATTTCGTGCTAAGAGTGTAGACTGCCAGTTCCGCACAGTGGAACCGATTTACCTGCGGTAAGGTTGGGCACGTGCTCATTTTCGTCTTAGTTCATCCTTAACATCTTCATTGACTCGCTATTTTGTATTTTAGTCCATGACTCTCGTTGTCCTGCTCTCTTTACATATTTTCTGCTACTCGGCTTATGTTTGTCCGATATACTCACTCAATATTTGTATACAGACCTATATAGTTCTCGCTGGGCATGATCTCGGAGACGTTGAGCCTACAGGCACCACGCGGCACGGTGGTGACGTAGGAGTAGCCAAGTGGCAGGCGCGGCCGCGAGAACAGCCCCGACACCAGGCGCCGGCCGCAGCGCAGCTCGCGCGACGCCGCCGACGACAGCACGCCCTCGCGACCCACCGCCTGCAGGGAACATAGACAAGAATCAGAGTAGGTAATGTCAATAACGATTGCCGTAATAAATAAATAATTTCTTTATTTGGGACAAGAATGATCCATAATGTTAGTAATACCTTATAGCTAGTGTTAGTAAGTGGCATTATTATTATTTGAGTTTGAAGCATTTTGCACTGAAGATGACCACGTAAGGTAAACGATTTTCACCTGGCCATCCTCTCCACGAAATGCCTCAAAATGGAGAGTATAAACTCTCTGACACTGTTCTCAGAATGCTGTTGCTACCTAGCCCGTGTTCTAGTTATCAACGACGCAATTTTTTTCCGAATGATCGCATGGAAGCCGTCAGTTCGATTTTGTGCAAACATTTCCGACGCACTACAGAAACGGTAATGCAGCTGTCTGTTGGCCTTCTTTAAAAAAAGAAGGTATATAGGATAGGAAGGATATACCACTAACTCTGAACAAGTTAACAGTTTCCGCAAAATTAGACTGCATGGCGACTTTTGATGACAGAACAGAAAAATCAACAGAGGCGCATTCATTCTATAACATAGACCTCTTCCAAAACGAGTAAGGCTTGGCCAACACGTTAAGTTTACTATGTGCGCCGGCAGCTTTAGGTTGTGATGGTAGACATACCCGATGACATTGATGTCCATCATAAGCCAGGATAACGTATTCAGGGTAGCAAAATAGGATTAACAAACTATCTGTGTATGGTCAGGACCTTTTCGATCACAGGCAGAGTTCGTCGTGCTAAGTGAAATGACATATTTATTGAACAGTAAGACACTGGATTTTGTCCCCATCACACATAAGCCATTAAGTTTTTTATAAAAGACACCAGCTACTCATTCTTATTCCTTCTCTGTCCATGCTGTAAGACTGTGGAATGCACTCCCGCCTAGCATTCGTGATTTAAATACTATTTCTCTATTTAAATTTTGATTAAAAGAGCATTACCTTTCCTCTATACTGTGAGTATTTATATATATATATATATATATGCTTATATATTTTAGCATTATGTATTTATTTAAGTATACATGTTAATTATTTTTATTGATTTTTGCATTATATGTGTAGGTATATTTAATATTTTAGCTTTAGACTTCACACGTTCATATTTTTCTCTTCTTGTTCTCACGCACTATTGTCTACGTTTCTTTTTTACTTCTCCTTTCGCAGGTCTGCTGGAAGAAATTTCTTAAGAAATAAGCAGTACCTTTGTACTCAATTTATAATTACCTATGTCATATCTCTTGTATTTTACTGTGTGTACATAAATAATAAATAAATAAAAGACAATTAGGCACTTTTAGCATGGGCACGCCACAATTGCGGCGATAAGTCCCCCCTTTGAGGAGTGGCTAGAGAGGCGCCACGGCGTCCTCACCTTTCGCCTGACGCAGGTCCTCACCGGACACGGTTGTTTTGGGAGGTTCCTGTTCCGGATAAGGCGGGAGGAAACGCCCGGGTGTCACCATTGTGTGGATCGCCCGGAGGACACGGTGGAGCATACGGTGGAGGTCTGCCCGGCTTGGGCGGAGCACCGCCGTGTCCTCGTGGAGGCGATTGGCGGTGGCGATCTCTCGCGTCCGGCCTTGGTCCAGGCCATGGTACGGAGCGAGAGGGCTTGGGAAGCCGTCACCTCCTTCTGTGAAGCAGTAATGTTCGCGAAGGAGGAGGCAGAACGCGTGAGGGAGAGGCAAAATTTGCGCCCGCACGCCCCTAGCCGCCGCAGGAGACGCCCTGGGCGTCGGGAATCGCAGGCCGATTCCCGGCCACCGTAGGCGCGGGCTTGCGAACGGCGAGCAATGGGCAGCTCGCCGTTCGATAAGGACCAGGCCCGGGTCGACGGCGCGTTGTGTTCCACGCGCGCCTCAAAGAGATGTCAGCACCAATGACGGGGTTTGCTAGGACCGATGCCTGCTGGGGTTGCGGAAAAGTCCAAGAGGGTTACCGTGGCCCCTGGCAGAGGCAACTGAAGGAACACGGGTGGGTTTTAGTCAGTAAGAGTCTGACACGCCCTCCTGCTCTGCCCAGAGCGGGTGAAGTTATTTGACGATTTCCCACCCACAAAAAAAAAAAAAAAAAAGGCACTTTTAGCAGCAAGCTGTCATAGGAAGTGTGACCGTATTTTATTTTGGACCACAAAATCTGTCTACGGACACTAGAGTGGGTTAATCCAAAGCAAAACCATAACAGACACTAAACCTATGAACAGGGTTACTTGTAATTCGACGTATACCCGTCAGAAGCTGATAGAGGGGCCAAAATGCAACAACTTGAACCGAATATGTATGGCCGAAATTCAATAGTTTTCGAAATATTTGAATTTTAAGGGTTTTTATATATTTAGCCATAGGGGGGTTCAATTTGTTACATCTCGGCGCCCCCATCAGCTCCTGACGGATATACGTCGAATTACAAGTAACCCAGTATAGTAACCGTCCACCTAATCTCGATAGTAAGACAAGTAGAAACAAAGTAATTTACTTGTACCTACTTTTAGACCGAGATGCTCAGTGAGGACCATCGTAATACAATGGTTCATGATCGTAACGGTTGGTTCTACGATGCATTGTTCGCCGATGTCCACAACACTCAATTTCTCCTCGTACAGTTGACAAAGGAGATTGGAGCACAGATGAGAAATAAACTTTTCCACAACGTCGTTTAAATTGATTTTTATTGTGAGCGTAGTGTTTTTCTTTTTAGACAAAAGACTCAGGCTCTTGGCTCTCACCCCCGGCTACAGCTTTTTGAGAGCCTATTTAATTTAATCTTTTGCCACATCTCATGTCAAGTGATCTGATCGGTTTTTGTTGTATTATTACGGTCAGCTAATATAAACTCAAATTAACTACCGTGCAGTTAGCGTGAGTTGGGGTATTTTGAGATTAAGTGATTAAATAGTGCGCTAAACGAGTGTGAAACATCTTTCTCTTCCTGTCAATATTTTGAAGATGACAGAAACCGAATGATGTTTTAAATATTTATTAACGCTATACGAATTTAGTAGTTTTTGGTGCAAGTAGGTGTTTGTGTTGACTGGTTCAGAACCGGGTGTTACACAAGCGATGTTAAGTCGACTATCGAGCACATGCACATGATGGGTCAAAAAGGAGTTACAGTTAGTCTGGATATCTGCTTTGTTGACTGTACACACATTGAACACTAACAACGAACGATTTACGATGTCGATTAGGAATTCTAACGAGCCGATTCGAAAGTCTGGGTCGGATGAAAATATTGTACTGACGGATACTATCTTATCAAAGGGGAAACATGTTTATATTTGTCAATTTATTGAAATGTTGTGTATACCAAAATGCTTGTACTGATTAGTGTGCTTAATCATTTTGATTTGTTTTGAGAACAATCTAGTGATTCGATAACGTGGCTTAAAAAAACTGCTAATTTTAAAGTTTCGTTTAGTAAGAAGCAAAAACGTTACAATTTACAGCTCGAAAAGAACGGTAAAAAAACAACGTTTGCTTAGTTCAGTCCGTCAAGAAACGCTCAGCACATTTTCTCATAAAACAAGCTTTAGCAAGAAAATGCACCCAACATTTTTATTTTTGCAGACTGTAGGTATCAACTCCAGTAGAATATTACCCATTTAAATACGAAAAAGATATAAAAACAACAGACTGCAGTAAATTCCACACTTCAAGCAGTGTTATCTTCTTATTGAACAACATACCCCACTGAGTATTCACGCAAACTGCCCGTTTCGCGCCATATCCTTTAAGACTCCTAAATGCGCCAAACCACTTACGGGTAAACTGTCTTCATTAACATTTTATCGTGTAAAGCGATCATATAAGAATCAATGTCCTCTATTTGTAGCTCCACACACGTTTATAGAGCTTAATTATGTTTCCTTCGATATGAGAAAATGAGTCATTTTTACAAATATACCTAACATTTACAATAGTTGCGATTTAGTTTACGATAGTTTATAATTATGCTAATATTGTAAACTATACCTATTTGTAGTCACACCAGTATACTTCTAAAGTTCCGCTTTAGTGCATTAAGTTGATTAGGAAGTAACAAGTAAACAAAACTATATACATATATTAAAATGTCTCTTTTAGTGGATTCTAAATAAACTCGATGAGTACCAAATATTTAAGGGGTATCTGTATGCGCTTACGTTTCGTTCTTATAGGTTGGCTTGCACCCAAACATGAACAAAGCAAGGTAATTGAGCACTCAACTAATTTATGTAGATGCTGCATGAATGGTCCAACACTAATAACATTATTGCCTCCATATTCTTTGTGTCAAATAACTTGGTAACAAAACATCGCTTTCCATAATGTCATACTCAGGCATGTTCTTAAAAGCTTCGTTTGTGCTTTTATTTACCGTTCATGCCTTTTTACGAAACTAAGTGGACGTTTAGAATACCAATTTATGTCTAAGCGACGCTAATTTGCTAATAATGTGCGGAGAACTGTAAAAGAACAAATAAATTGGAGCGCTCGATGCTTACTAATAGGATAATAAAATGACATTTTGAATAACAAAATAGATTGTAATTAAAACCAGACGCATACCTACCACAATATTTTGACAGCTCATGTTATTTTAATTTCCAGAAACATTGATAAATAATTAATAGGTTTTCGAAACGTTAATCCTATTTATGAATGTGATCACAATAATGCCACAGACATTAATCAGCAAATACTTAGTATAGGGCTACTGTAAATCATTCGAAGTGGTAATTGAAAACGTCCACTAATAGTCTATTAATTAGGATTAAGCGCGAGTTAACGAATCACCTGTCAGTGAGCGGTATCAGTCGGCTTTGAACTGTGTTTTATGCGCCACTGATTACTGGACAAGTTGGTATACACACTGCAACTGTGACAAACAATTGACCCGCGCACCCGACATCTGCGCACCTACGCCTGTTTGTTTAAAAAGTTATAAAACAACATTTAGCTCAGTTCAGTAACAGAGAGTGGGATTAATTACACACGAATGAAGTGTAAACGGCGGAGGATTCACGGTAGTTTAACTAATGAAGCGTGGGCGTAACGATCTTGAGTTTTCAAACAAATGCGTGCTGCCACAGAATGCGACAAGTCAAATAACGTCGGTTCACAACTTTACATAATAAAAGCGGCGAGACCATAAACTGTCCATGTAATTGGTCAGAAAACTTTAATTGGCCGTAATGTGTTCTTATAAATCAATTAATACACAACCTCCTTTCTCGGACTGCACTCATTATATCTTGATTTCTCGACGACTTGCCCATTGAACTGTATCATTTATAAAGATTATTCTTGGGCTTGTGGCTGAGTAATAACAGCTGCACGGGTCGATCGATCAGGTTAAGCTACGCTTGCCGCGGTTGGTCCATGGATGGGTGACCACCTTTACATACCAAGACCCCTCCGTGCCTCGGTAAGCACGTTAAGCTGTTGGTCCCGGCTGTCTTTCGTGGATGACACTCGTTACGGGTCGTCAGAAGCCCGAAAGTCTTGACAACCAGTCTTATCAAGGGGTATCGTATTACGCATTCACTGAGTTGTGGAGGTCAGATAGGCAGTAGCTCCATGTAAAATACTGCTATTCAGCTGCATCCGTTTGGACTGGAAGCCGACCTCAACATATTTGGGAAAAGGATAGACAGATGACGACGAAATGTAATAAACATCGCAGTGGCGGCGACTAGTGTGCTGTCATATTCGTCTGTTTGTTAGCGGTAATCAAGATAATCCATCATGATATATAGCTCTAGACAGGAGGTTTACTGCTAGTCTATTAATTTTGCGTCACTGGATGTTGCTACGTTAGTAAACAAAAAATATGGAGGTAAACAATATACTTACGAGGGCGAGGAGAACGAAAACTAGGCCGGAAGCAGTCCGCATGTTGTGTTGTCTTCGACGTGTGCAAGATAAGTTAGATAGCATTGATATTCACACGCGGATGATCTTTCTGACACTTTTGATGGATGGCTATCATTTTCAATGACACATGTTGAAATTCAAGACTACATTAATTAGCTGCGTAACTAACGATTCGGTGCATAGTTTTCAGATGACATAATATTATGGTCGGTTAGAAATGTAACATTTAACTTATGGATAATTAAAATTAGCCAGCTTTATAATTTTACGACAAGTAAAATTACCGATGTATGTCAACGGTCTGTATGTCAACCTACACTCATAAAACATCAAGTCATATGAATCAGATGTAATAGCATAATTATTTTGATAATAAAGCTCTACAAACAAAGTTCTCAATGTTACAATTTATTTCTACCTAAGATTGGATTATCTCGCTTGTGGTGGGGTTTAAAAGGTCTACATTTAAATAAACGGGTTTGTTCGGGTCTAAAACATACGTAAAATAAATGGAACATAACAATTCGCGTAATAAATTAAATTATATCCATGAAGGTTATGCCGTGGGGAGACGAGCCAAAAGTCGCGCAGATATTTAAATAAAGTAATTATTATCGGTGCTTCTGTAATGATCACTTTATTGTTAGTTGTACGCGCTGGCAAGAGTTACGGCCGCTTTGATCTCGGCTAGTGAATTGAATTGAATTTTAAACGAGTACTAACCAAATCCACGTTGATATCTTTATAGGATGGCTTTGAGTAAAATCCGCCACACCGCGCAACGCCCTGCATTCGCTTCGACATTATAACATATTTGCATTCGTCATAACTCCGTATTAAAAATTTGCATAAGTCGATTGTGCATTTTCCTGTATTTCAAGATAATACCATTATATTCAAAGCAACATTTACATTCATGAATTTTATTCGCATTTATATTTAACCGAAGAACATAGCGCGACAGTTGATCTTTAGCATAGATTGTATTTAGAAGAGGAGATTATTAACAGATACAATCTTAATACGATTAGGTACACAGGTAAGCAACTGAGGTAGAGGGAACTAGACAGTCTAGAAATAGTGTTGTTGCTTTTGGCTCGTACTTATTGCTAGCGCTAGAGATGGGTGGATTACTTTTGCGCCTTATCAGATAATAGGATACACGCATCGTTTTACATTGGTATAAATATAGCGAAATAACGTCTCTTGTCTACCTACTTATGAATGTATTTGTAGAATATGTTCTACGGACGGGATATGTCCCGTCCCATAAGTAGTCCAAGTGGCCGAGTTTTATAAGTTTCCCATGCGTACAGAGCACGGTACATATTAAACCTGTATCGCAGGGATCGTAAAGAAGCTGGTGGCGTGGCGCCAAGCTTTCGCGCCGCCTTTCATGAAGGTAAACTACGAACAACGTGCATTTTGTACTAAATGTTAGGTAGGTACTACAATACGGTCACTGGCTCAGCTATGGCACCTATCAAATCTAATGTATCACTGAACACTTTGTTGCAACTGAGCTTTCACGACTAAGTTACTTTCTAGGAACGTTTATGAATAGGAACTACAAAGTAGAGAATTCATTCAGCTTCCTAAGGTATTGAAAGCCAGTCTTAAAGATGTCTGCTCCATACTACATTGACAACCATTGTAGTAAGGTAGATAAGGCTCTTTAAGGGATAATAGTACTTCAATTTGCGAAAATTGCCGTAGCATGATGGGCCGTTTGGTAAAAAGATACGTGGAGCGCAATTTGAATTTGAGCTGGGATACAGCTAAAGCGGACACTGTCGGACTGCATAGAAAAGAAAGAGAAGCGCGATGACACAAAGCTGGTAATTTATTGCAAAATATGAACCAATTCTCAATTTACAAACAATCTATTAATTGGACAATAAAATGAAAACACTATCACGTTAATATGTTGCTTGAACAACAATCGGAAAAAAAAAAACAGAATGATTGCATGTACATTATGGTTTTCAATCGTTAAAAGAAATTTGTAAAGGTATCTTCGTGACTTTTTTTTATCGTATCAATTTTTTTTTATTTGTATTATTCTTTCAACACACTATCTAACTAGCATATATCCTGAAGAATATCATATATTTTTCTGATTTTCTTTACTGCAGTGGATCTTAAATTTTTAGGCATTATACAACTTGCGTTTTGGTCATGTAGTCCCCTTAAAGTTACTTGAGTAAACCAAAAGTGCAAAGCTTGCAAAGGGAACATATCGAGCCATCTAGTGCCTGCTATTACACTTCGTGAAACCCATTCCCGATCGTATTTTGCGTCTCATGAGCTGATTTCGAAGACCCTGTAACAAAATGTGTGAAAATCGCCCCGAATTGCCCGCGAATTTGTACGTTTTTTTGCAATTTGCAGGTCAGTGTCAGGTTGTATGTTCAACAAAATATGATTCGCGACCGAAACAAGTATGTTTTTACAGAATTATAATCATTAAAACCATCAATACAACCCTCTAAGTTCATATAATCCTATTGAATGACAATTTCATAAAGTATCAATCAATAGGATTATATGAACTGAAAAACGTTAACAATATTTTAATTTCGCGGGCAACCTGGCGCTTACCCCTAATGATCTCGTCTAACAAACAAATCTAACAGATGGTGGTCACTAAGTATGCATGGTAGTGCCTAGTAGAGCTTAGATTAACTATTTTTGGAAAAGAATCACACTCCTAGGTCTTAGTCAGATTCATAACAATGCAGTCATTAAAGCGGTTATATGTGCCACCTACCAAATTAAAATGTGGGTCACGCAACACTTTGTTGCAATCATACGACATTAGCAGCGAAAAATGCATTAGAGACTGAACCGCCACAGCTGTTACAAATTATTGACGATTGAATAAAGCTAATGGTATTCGGTCACTTTGCTCGCTAATAGAACATTAAGAGTTCCTAGAATCAATCATGTTTTCAGGTTTTATCTACAACAAGTGCAGTCTTGCGTCAGAACACAAAATGAAGAATGCACTCGAGTGACCTTGAATTAAGATTTAATCGCTTTTTGCTGCTGAACACATGATGCCAATTTTATCTATGAGCAACATATGAGTTCATCGTTGCAGAAAATATTCTTTATTAATCTGAATCATCCGTGTAGTAGGATAACGTTAAGATGACTCTAATGTCGGAGCTGGCTACAAGACATTTCCAATTGAATGGTGTAGGTGTTCCCTATCTATTCCATTTTCAAATGAAACAAATTAACCATAGATCAGGAGACGCCACCCTAACCATAGTCAGCGTGTATTTTTATTTTAAAATCGTTTAACTTTTTATTGTCTGTGACATGTTTTAAGGCTATAAATCTTATGGGACAGTGACCCTATTTAACCCCGATTTGGTCGCGTGTCGCCACTAAATATTTCAATTATTGTTATAATGATATTTGTCGAGCTGACGCGGCCACTACAAAATTTAAGAACCTCAGATAGTTAAGATAAATGGGCATTTTTTCTGTTTGCTTTTTGACCATTTCAACTTTTGAATTGAACTAATCTGTATGCCCTTAGATGTAGAAATAGTTTCATATAAAGTTATTGAAGAATGACAACGACATTAAGTCTGTCGAGGTAACACTGTCCATTTATCATATTTTTACGATCGGACAGCCATAAACCTTCTCCATACGTACTGATGTATATTTTAACTAATAAATTAAATTATACGAACGATTTATTACTAATCAAGTGTATAAATATCATGTTATTTAGTTTCAAAACTAGAAACTGTTTGACAGGACCACACCTATTTATTTAAAATGAATTGGCTTTAAACCACTTGCTGTGGTGGCCCAGTGGAAACGGCCTGACTTACGAGTTTTGGGTCGTAGGTTTGAATCCAGACAGGCGCTTTACTTTGTGTAAGTAATTTCATCACTACTGCTCTCAAAACGGTGAAGGAAAACCTCGTGAGGAAACCGTTATGTCCTAAAACCAAAAATTCGAAGACATGTCGATGGCAGCAAAGTAGAAACGGTCATTTACAAAATCGCAATTTTACAGGAGAGCAGATTTAGTCAAAGATAATTGTCATTTTGAGAGTTATGGACCGATTAACATGAAATTTTCTATGATGCATTAAAATAACCTTCTCTATGAATTGTGTAACAGGTTTTATCTTTATGTCGTTGTTTTATTGAAATAATGTAGATGTCTTTTTTACTCTGAAAGAACTTTGATGTAGAAGAAGAGACCTGCCTGTTGTGATAAAAAAGCGCCTAATACATTTGAAATATCTATTAAACTAAGATAATAATCTCCAGTAAGACTGTTAAGGATATTTAAAGAAAACCTAAGCCACATGTAAACAGTATTTACTTTTTTTGACGAAATTTTGTAGATGTCTTTATTTACTTTGCATTTAACATTTTATACACTATCAATGAACGAGTTATCTACCACTAAACTCCATCTATGTCTATCAGTTCACTAATTTATTTAGTCCCCAAACCACGTAAAATATATTATTTTTAAATAAAAATGCAATATACATATTACTGTGTTTTATTTATTAAAATCGAATGTAGATGTCTTCATTTACGTGCCAGAATTTCTTCATTATTAAGAAATTTGAAAATAATTTAAATACGGACTTATACATAGGGCGATTATAAGCTCATTTTTGTAAAAATAGCATTTTCACAAAAATGTAGATTTCGTTCCGTTTCTACTTTGCTACCATCGATGTGACATCTACCAACCTACAGTAGGCTCGTGTGGTAGATTACAGCTCTCTCCCTCTCGAAGAGAGGTGGACTGTGTCCCCGCAGTGGGAACATTATAGGCTGACTATGCTTGTGCATTTTCTGTTGAACAGTTTTAACACAACAAATTGGAAGCGGCGACGTGTTATACCCACTGTAATGTCAACAATGGAGCAGTTAATTTCCAATAATATTGTGACATGCCTGCCACAGTGAGACTGGCGTAAAAGCCGCTGAAGTAATGAAGTTTACTACCTAACACATGTATATGTGTAATTTACTGTAACAGAGTTTGAACAATCGGGATTAACGCCATGTCAACATTGGCGACCGTCCAGCCAGAGCCACTAAACATAACAAATAATGGATGCATCGTCAGATTCGACGAGTAGCGCCATTAGATGACATTATACAGGGTGTGTCTGAGTTCGTGTAGCTACATTATAATTGAAACAAAGAAAGCTCTTACGATATTCGCTTTGCAGCAAAAACTCACAAATGTAATTTTTTCAGTTAGATACCGAAGTATTATCCCTGTTAACGGCCTGATGGAGAGAAATAAAGTCAATTTATTATTTTTCGTTGTTTGAACCATTTTTCTAAAGGTGACGCGGCGGTGAAACAATTCAATAAAAAATAAATAGTTTTAAGAAACATTCTGTATACCTACATGCATTTACCTATTAACGCGTGCAAAGCGAGCAGGGCGAAAGTAAATACTGTCATTGGCTACTCATAAAGCTTTTAGTTTGTTGTAAATATTTCAACGTGACAGATTTATTCAATCATATACTATAATGATCTTTGAACAAGACTTGATTCTACGAATTAGATTAGTAGACTTTCAGCAACAGCTGAACCAGTTGCTGAAACTCCTGGATTACAGTAATTCAAGATTTATGGCTTCCGGCAGTCCTGAAATAACATGGATTATTTTGACATTAAATAAACGATATATCTGTCCTACTTGGGATTACGTACAAGAATGCAGTTGGTTTCAACAACAATGTTCTATATTATAATGCTCTGAAAATGGCTGATAGCCTACCTCCATAGATTTAGGAATCTTTCATGAAAATATAATTATTTAATTTTTTATTGTCTTAAAATCAGCTTGTGATATAATCTCTGTTACGGACGCCGAACTCACCGTAGAATTACGTAGTATAAACCTGTGTACAATAGCATTATTTTGTAGAAACATACTCGTACCCTAGAATAAGAAAATCTTTGTAATTGGTCACGGGGTTTGGCCTCCGACGGGCTGGACAAGTCGAAACCTGTTGGAGATCAGGCATGAACCAAAGTGGCCGCATTAGTGGGTCGCCAGGAATAATAATAAACTTTGTAGTAGGGCACCCACTACTTGTGCCCATGTACCGGACTATAATAGGAGGCCAAAATCCCTTGTAAAATCAGTTCGCTTCAAGAGTTCGCTTCAAGAGTTCGCTTCAAGAGTTCGCTTCAAGAGTTCGCTTCAACAGTTCAACCACAGTACTACAAGAATAAACCAGAACAAGTGACCAAGTCTTTCATTGAAGAACAACCATACAGTCCACACCTTACAGTCTGGTCCAATCGAGCCGGATCAAGGAAAAAGGAATCTGCGACTTGGAAAAGGAATTATTCGTAAGTTGAACCAGTTATAACTCACCTGCATATCTCCGCTGTGTATTCTACTGTGTGCCGTCAACCGAACGTGATGGTAGTTACCCGTAGTCAAGGTGACTTAGTAGAATTGGAAGAACAGCGGCGGGCCCTAGAACGAAGGGACCAAGAGTTGCTAACATCAGTGCGTCGCCGGGAAGCGGAACGAATAGAACGAGAGCGACTAAGACGACTATCACTCGATCCACCGGCGTCACCGCAAGTCGAAAGTATGACTGGACCTACCACCGCCGAGGACATCGCTACCGCAGGACCATCGGGACAGCGACGAACAAGATCGCCGCCACGCTCAGTGAGATCGAACGCGAGTGCGACTACGCGGCTACGATTGGTCGAACTTGAGGCGGCCGAGAAACTAGCAACCATTCGACGAAAGGAACTAGAAATTGAAGCAGATTTGGTGAAGAAGAGATTGGCTGCCGAGGTCTCTGTGATACAAGACGACCAGGAAAGCGTCCATGAAGATCTACTTCGAGAAGAAATCCAGCACCAGAAGGTGGACCAATGGCTACGCACCCACCCCCTCAGTACACGGGGGGAGGGGGGCGCGAACGCAGAAGCCAAAGAAGACCCAAAGCAGCAACGCTTTGATGTACCACGAGGAAGATCGCCGACGCCAACGAGAGCCAGAAACAGCATTGACCAACTAGCTGCGACCCTGGAGAAGATGGCTAGACCACGACTTCGGCACACAGATCTACCGACTTTCTCTGGTGCAGCCAGCGAGTGGTTACCATTCAAGGCATCCTACTATGACACGACCAATATGTACAACGTGTCACCGGCAGAGAACCTCCAGCGACTAAGAAGTTGCCTCAAAGGCGAAGCACGAGACACAGTATCGGCTCTTCTACACGCGGCCACAGAACCAGACGCTGTCATGAAAACGTTGGAACAGTGCTTTGGCCGACCAGAGGTGATCATAGACAAAGCAATGGATGACCTGAAGAAGATGCCAAAACCTAGTGCCAGTGCCAGTGACTTAAATAGTTTCGCGGTTAAAATCCAAAATACGATATGTGTGTTAAAGACAATCGATCGCAAGGGATACCTCTATAATCCCTTGCTAACCCGGGAAGTGCTTGAAAAGTTAAGTCCCCATCTCCGATCTCGATGGTGCGACTACGCCTGTGACAACGAAGGGACAGCAGAGCCCGAGATAGTGACGCTGTCTCGCTTCTTAATGCGAGAAGCGGACAGGGCGTTACGTTATACATACGCCCCAACAACGAGTACCGCAACCGCCATTCACAAGAAGGAGACCAGGCCTGCCATAACCCTGAAAAAGAAGCCCAATACAGTGTACGTCACGGTTGAAGGGACCGAAGAAGATCAGTGCCCCTGTTGCAAGCAAAGTCACGTATTGACTCAGTGCCCGAAATATAAGGCACTGACCGTGGACCAGCGCTGGGAACTAGTGAAGGAACATAAGTTATGTTTCAAGTGCGCCCAGAAGAAACACAGGCGTATCATGTGTAAAGCAAGACCGTGCGGTGTGAACCAGTGCCGCCGGCCTCACCATGCCACGCTGCACCAAGAAAGGAAAGAGTCGCCCGAAGAACATTCAGCGACTGAACATAAGTCTGAAGAACCAACGAAGCAGGAGGCAGTCATGTCGGTGGCTACCCTACCAGCTGCCGGCCCGAAGACTGTCCTCCTCAAAATGTGCCCCGTAATCATCGCAGGTCCACGGGGGGAGGTGAAGACTCACGCACTCTTCGACGAAGGAGCCACCATCACCCTCATTGACGAAGACCTGGCTGCGAGCATCGGAGCAGAAGGGATGGCACAACCACTGCACATCCATGGAGTAAACATGTCTTCGCGAGAGCAAGACAGCAAGATCGTCACAGTGCAAGTGAGAGGAATAAGCGAGATCAGTGCACCACACAAGCTTCAGGCAAGAACGTTGAAGAACCTGAGACTTCACCAGCAGTCAATCCCAGACACTCTGCTAGAATATGAGCACCTACGCGACCTCCCACCAGACGAGGTGTGTTATGCACCAACACGCCCCGGACTCCTAGTAGGGACAGACCACTGGGAGTGCATCGTGTCAAGAAAACTCAGAGTCGGCGGCCCCAACCAGCCAGCTGCATCCCTAACGAAGCTTGGCTGGGTAGTACATGGGACCGCACCACGAAGCATCATCATAAACGAAGATAACGTGCTGCATCTCTATGAAAGCGAGAAGCAGCGACACGACCACCAGCGGCTTCACGACCTAGTGGAAACCCACTTTAAAATAGAAGCACTAAGTATTGCACGAGAACCACGCGTGAGCGACGCTGACCAACGAGCGGTAGCCATCGTCGAAAGAACCACGAAGAAGATCGACGGTGGCACGAAGTCGGATTGCCATGGCGACACGATGACGTCACCATGCCACCCAGCTACGGTGCAGCACTCCGCCGATTAAAGAAAATCGAGCAGAAGATGGACGCGTCACCCGACTTCACCGAGCAGTACAGCGCTCAAATCACCGACATCTCGCAGCTTCGACTACCTAGAAGCTACACGTCGAAGAAGTACAAGGACATAGAACTACATGTCCTATGTGACGCGAGTGAACAAGCCTACGCAGCCGTGGCCTACTGGAGAATAATGAACTGCGACGACACCGTGAGCATAGTGTTGGACGCCGCCAAAGCTAAGGTGGCGCCACGACAAGCGCAAACTATTCCCAGGCTGGAACTACAAGCAGCGGTCATAGGTGCCAGGCTCGCTGACACAATCCGAAAGGAACACCGCATCGAGGTCAGCAGAACTGTGTACTGGACAGACTCTTCCACCGTCGTGCACTGGATAAAGCACGACATGCGACGATACACGCCGTTCGTTGCGCACCGACTGGGAGAAATCGCCGAGCTCACTTCAAAGGAAGAATGGCGTTGGCTACCAACCGATCACAACGTAGCCGACGACGCCACCCGACTTACCAACGCACCGATTCACATAACCGATCGGTGGTTCCAGGGGCCTAGCTTCTTATACTTACCCGAGGAGCAATGGCCCGGGAAAACGCCACCCGCTGTAGACAGCGAACAAGGAGTCCTGCACATCGCCGAGGCTCCACGAGACAGCTGGTTACCTGACGCTGCCCGCTTCTCCAAATACGAGACGCTAGTGAGAACGGCGGCAAGAGCCCTGGCGTTCATCGATATATGTCGACGCGCGGCTACGAGACTGGAACACAGACACATCCAGCGCGCCGAGAAAGAACTCCTGCAACGAACGCAGCAGGAAAGTTTCGGCGAAGAAATGAAGCGGATGCAGTCAGCTCGTCCTCTCCCGAAGACGAGCAGACTGTACAAACTCGATCCTGTACTGGAAGACGGCCTCCTGCGGGTACGAGGCCGCATTGAGGCATCAGCAGCACCACAAGAAGCAAAGCGGCCGATTATATTAGATGGCCGCCACAGAATAACAAAACTTCTGGTGCTGCGAGAACACTGCGCAGCGGGTCACGCCAACCGAGAGCGCGTGACCAACGACCTACGTCAACGGTACTGGATCATACATCTGCGACCCACCGTACGCACGATCGAGAAAAGCTGTGCTTACTGCAAGAGACAGAAGGGGACGCCACAAGCGCCAGCCACGGGAGACCTGCCACACGCCCGCCTAGACCCTTTCCACCGCCCGTTTACTAACTGCGGGGTGGATTACTTTGGACCAATGATGGTCAAGGTGGGCCGCCGTCGTGAAAAGAGGTGGGGTGCCCTATTCACGTGCCTCACCTCCCGCGCCGTGCACATTGAACTCGTCGCATCCCTTTCAACGGACTCTGCAATAATGGCATTGAGAAGAATGGCTGCACGCCGGGGTTGGCCGCGACTCATGTACTCAGATAACGCGACCAACTTCCGCGGGGCTGACCAGGAGCTCCGCGCCGCCTACGCCGAGTGGCTGCCCGACCTGAACGACGAAGGGCTGCATCATCGAATGGAATGGCGGTTTATACCTCCTGGCGCGCCCAATCAAGGCGGCGCATGGGAAAGGATGGTACGCTCCGTCAAGGCGGCCCTCAAAGTCACCCTACGAGAGAAAGCACCCGCTGAAGAAGTCCTCAGCACGCTCCTCGCTGAAGCAGAATTCTCCATAAACGCACGACCCTTGACCCATGTCAGCGTGGACCCGAACGATCCCGAGGCCTTGACCCCCAACCACTTCCTGTTGGGGTCTTCTAATGGCCTACCTATGACAGGGCCGTGCAAGGAGGACGACCGACGAGCATGGCGAGCTAGCCAAGCGCTCGCCGACCACTTCTGGCGGCGCTGGCTACGGGAGTATCTGCCCACATTGGTACCCCGCGGCGAACCGAAGAACAAAGCGAGGCCGCTACAAATTGGCGACGTGATCCTGGTGGTCGACAACACGCTGCCCCGGAACACCTGGCCGATGGGGATCGTGGAGCGCACGCACCCTGCGGCTGACGGCAGCGTCCGAGTAGTCGAAGTACGGACCAGAACCGGAATCTTCCGACGCCCGGTGAGCAAACTCGTCGTCCTGGAGAAAAAAGAAGAGGCTTCGCGAGCTACGCCGGGAGGAGAAATGTTACGGACGCCGAACTCACCGTAGAATTACGTAGTATAAACCTGTGTACAATAGCATTATTTTGTAGAAACATACTCGTACCCTAGAATAAGAAAATCTTTGTAATTGGTCACGGGGTTTGGCCTCCGACGGGCTGGACAAGTCGAAACCTGTTGGAGATCAGGCATGAACCAAAGTGGCCGCATTAGTGGGTCGCCAGGAATAATAATAAACTTTGTAGTAGGGCACCCACTACTTGTGCCCATGTACCGGACTATAATAGGAGGCCAAAATCCCTTGTAAAATCAGTTCGCTTCAAGAGTTCGCTTCAAGAGTTCGCTTCAAGAGTTCGCTTCAACAGTTCAACCACAGTACTACAAGAATAAACCAGAACAAGTGACCAAGTCTTTCATTGAAGAACAACCATACAGTCCACACCTTACAATCTCCTAATCAAATAAACTATCAAAATATTAAAACAAAAATATAATAACACAAACTAACTAAAACTATTAACAAATTAGAATATGGCGTCGCAAAATTCCATCGCTTCGCTGTCGACTGATAATGTACTCAAGAGACTGGCGGCATTGCCACGTTTATATGGCAATGCTTAGTCCCTGGCCAAGGCAAAAGCCAGCCCTTGGGTCATGGAAAGTGTCAACCAGCCGTTTGGAGATTTCGTCGAACAAACCGTGAGCACTCGGCCCTCTGGCCGAGTGCTCACGGTTTGTTCGACGTGGGGTTTCAACCCAAAACGGCTCGAAAATATAATTACCGATAAGGTTATTATACATTCGCCGCTTGAGGTTTTCCGCAGCCGCAGCAGTAGCGCCAGCACAGCACGTCGAGCCAGGAAGATGGGATAGCGCAAGAGTTTCGCACACATTGGGCGTCCCACACTAAAGGCCACCTCCCAAGGAAATAAAAACATGCTGTCCGGTCTCTTGCCATCGTTGCTTGCCAAGCCATTAGGTTCTAATACAGCTGCAACGCCGACGGTGACAAGAGCTCGTCGGATGATGTCATTTATGTTCGCGTGCCGAGTTAAGGGCCCGCACTACGGTTGCAAGAAAGGCCGTGGTGTCAGAGGCTGTCGACAACTTCGCCACAGTGACAGCAATGAGGAGAACCACAAGGAGCTCCTATTCACAGGGAAGCAGCGAGGCGGAAAGTAGTGTCGTCAAACAAAGTGCATATGTTCGACGACGGTATTGCATGAAGCCAAAGACCCGACTCCCACTTACCCACAGCCCGCAGGCGCGCACGCTCCGCAGTAGTAGCAGACGTGTTAAGTAAATTGTTCTGTACTACTCTGCAAAGCGGCTCATCCCACAGTCTCTGGGAAGTTGGATTACCGGGTTGATCTGAATTCCGGCAAGCGAGTCTCCAGGCATCCATAGCCTCTGTGATGCACGGCACATCAAAATGAATCAGTGTGGTGTGGTGGTGTGTGTGGTCTAGGATTTTCCTGATATTTTTTTTAGTATCGTAGAAGCTGGTAAACTAACACTAGAAAACTTACGGAATGGAATGGTTTTTATTATTTTAATTGAACGGCAAATGTCAAAAAATATCCAAGGTATTTATGAGGTGGCAAGACGCACTAAATCGGTAAAAGTATTAAATTTTTAGTTTTAAACTATAAATTCGGAAGTAACTCTGTCTATTTATCTGTCTGTATTTTACCTTTTCACGCCTAAACCACTGAACACATTTCGATAAAATTTTGCAGATAGATAGATGACATCCTGAAGACGTAGTCTACTTTTTATCCCAAAAATAATCCTATGGGGGGCGATACAGGAGATGAAAGTTTGTATGGGAAACCCAGCATTTCTTAAATTAGGCATATGAAAATTTAAATTTATACATTTTGTAAGAAATAAGGAATAACGTCTTACAGCGTTTTTCTAAAATCGTCCCCAAAAGAGGTAAAATAGGGGATAACTTTTACATGTACTATTGATATTTTTGTATAGTTCTTCTATAGAGATTTAAGGGATTAGAAATATAGTCATTGTCCGAATCTTGAGAAAACATTAAGTCTGTATTTCATTAAAATTGGCCCACTGGGTCAAAGTTAATTTATCTGTCTGTGCTTTTAAGTCCTTAACGGCTGAACGGATTTGGATGAAAGGCGGATCGGCCATGATTTGGTTTAGGACAAAGGATACTTTTATCCCGGTGGTAGTACGTCCCCGAGGGACGGTATCCGACATCCGCGAGCAAAAGCTGGTAGACTATACAATTACAAACGTCAGCTTCTAAGGTCTGCACGCTCTTCTTTGATATATGTATTATAGTAGATTACATAAATTTATGTTTCTTTTAATCGATTTTTTTTTACGTAGGTCTTATACAGAATACTCATCTCATATGTTCAAAGCAACAATGTTTTTGATTTTAGGAAGAAATAGTTACAATTACTGGGGTTATTTCAACGATTACACATATTTATGCGACTAGAGCCGTTATCGTTCTGAAATTGAAAGCCAGAATAAACAGGGTTATTTGTAATTAGTTGGTAATCCTTTAAGTGGATGTAGGGAAGGTCATTTCCAACCTAATGACCCCTTACGACCCCTATACAAAGGTCAACCATTTACAAGTAATTTGACATTTTATATTCTTTTGGAGATATAATGGTATCTTATTGCAACTCGTTGGATAGCTGAGAAGTTGTACATATCTTTGGAATGTTCTGTCGATAAAGTATATCCATGTCTTTTGCAGTAGTCGACTATTTTAATCAAATAACCTGAGGGGCAATTCCCGTATTTTTAAGACCGTTCGCATTCTAATCTCAGTCTCAATATGTCAAAATTACTATCAATTTACATACATTTTTGACAGGTTTTTGACATTGATTGTCGCTGAGATGAGATTGCGACTTGAATTTGAACGTTTTTTAAGTACGAGAATTGACCTACTGATTGATCAAAGTGATGAAAACTGTATCGATGTAAAGCTCTAATTTAAAAAAAAAAAAGTTAATAGTTATTTTATCGTTGATTATTATATATTGAAGTAGATGCAGATAACCAATCAACCAACATTGTCGATAAATCAGATCAACATTAACAATGAATAAAACTTTATTTAAAAAATAAAAAAATGCGACTAAGTCAAATATGTTGAATTGCAAATAGTTTATTTTATCTCCGGTTAAAGCCATTTTGCAGAATGACCTGGTTCAGTTCATTCCAGATTGGCGACCTTATAGGCAAACTTTTATGCTAAATATGCAAAACTTTCCTTATTTATGGAAGCCATATAATTGTTCATGACCACAATAAACTATGGTCACAGAACATAAACCAAAGAGCTATTGACGTGTTAATAACGGCACCATTACAAGTTTCAGAGAATAAAAATGATGATGAATGGCAATATGTCCGAAATAAAGATGTCCTCTGTCTATGAGGAGGTAGAAGTCATCAACACACAGGGCTGTCAGGAACTCTGACAAACTAAACATATAAATTTTCGCTGAAATTTGCGAAACTTTTGTCAACATTTACGCTAATAGACACTATCTTATATTCTCTGGGAACCATTCCACTAAACGGTCTTTTATGAGCTTTTAAAGAGACTTCAACTGTTAACCAACACTTCACTTCAGAAAAACACGTCACTAATTAGTGCAAATATGTATCCCGTTCAGTTTTTTGCCAGCCCTAAAGCAGATGTTAATCGACCTTGTAGTAACCCCAATTCTTGGATCACTGATGAAGCTTTTATAGCGGTCTTTTAATAATTTCTTAATGAAAAATTAACACAAGCAGTGTCGCGCATGACGCGGCCAAAAATTGTTGTCGATCAGACAGCAAGATCAACGGACTGTCGCCGACTTTAAATTAATGTACTCACTGTTAATTTTGCGCCGGAATTGAAGGGATTCCTTTGGATTTACGTCTTGTTAATTATTTTGGAAACTGGTGATTAAGTGAGTGAGTTCTGCTTAATTTTAATTGCATATTTACCTACTGTCGAGTTTTTTAACTGGAGAATTAAACAAACGGGTCTTCATGTTGTGGCATAAAGACTAGGCAAACAAATTGGATTTTAAAACGTAAGTATTTTGATGGTACTCACCTAAATATTATTTATTTCAAACGATGCAATCACAATACTAAAGAGTTTTAACAAGTTGGCAGCAGCCATCCAATAATATGTTGCCTCCCAAAGTTCCAACTAACGGTAATTTTATTCGATGTTAAATTGCATCTAAAACTTCACACGAAACGTAAAAAACAGGAAGACGTAAATAAATAGCAACCAAATGGAAAGATACATTGCATTTAGTGCAGTTTCATGTTACAACCAACATACCGATCGATTGACGAAAATTAGCCACAATGCTCTGCCATTCCATTAGGTAACGGATTCTCAACAACACGGAACCATTTTATTGCATATCTACTTAACGTTAATTTATCTTGTCCTTCGATATTCTTTTGCTACACGAGAAATTCTGATAAGATTAGTGAAGGCCACGCATCCGCAGTGTACGGGACTTTCCAGTTGTTGTCCACTCAACCAACCACTTTGACAGCCGTCAAATTAACATGGGATTGTCATTGACCGATGCACGATGGTTACATCACTTAACGGAGAATATAATTATTATTGTAGACGATAAGAGATATTAACGGAAATTAAATTATTCGCTTCAAAGCAAACGCTAATACGCATGAATGATTTTGTGAAAGCTTTCGTGGCGCCAGCAAATAAACAAATTGCTTTTGAATAAACATTAAGTCGTAGTTGAATTAATGTTTCAAATTCTAGATAGTTTTAGATGTAACAAAGTTAAGTAATTACTATTATTAGATATTTCAAAATTAGGTAACCAATATGTCATTGAAAAAAATGCATTTTGTTGCACATTACCATAACCAAAAAAATACCTATCCAGAAACGCACTTTCAATTCCTAACCAACAACAACACTTCAGTTATTTATTTAATAAAACTTTCAATTTAATAATCGAACGTAACATGCACGAGTTTTCCCGGCAGAAATGCGTATGCGCTGCTGTAAGTCGCGCGCAAGCCGCGTTGTCGTGCACTACTGGCGCGTAAAGCACGCGCCGCCCGCGCATTCATATGTGGAAAACCGACAAACTGACTGAGTGGACGTTCCCGTCACCGACACACACACACACACACATAGCAACTAAGATCATCTATGTTATGTATCACAAAGGGAGTGTGGATAAACAATGTTATTCAATATTTTAAACAACTTGTTAATCGTCTGGGAATTCTTTCTTTTGTTAAGTAACAATTAAAACAAACACTGAACCTTCTATGTTGTAAAACTAAAAAGGAAAACTATGCAGTGGACCGTTTAATGCACGCGATGTAAATCGTTTGCGTATAATCAAAACGTTGCAGTTGTTTTAAGCTTATATTAATGTAGTGAATAAATGTGATGTAAACACACTCATTTTTGTTATTTAACCCACAATCATTCAAGTTTAACATAAACATACTTTTTTTTTCGAGATTTATGTTATTCAATATTTTAAACAAAATTTTTAGTTTTGTATATAATTTTGATGAGATCACCTACAGTTATTAATGTTATTATATCCAATCTTCCACAACTTTTAATTTCCGTATCCTGTTGTGTCACGAATTCTATACTAATGCGACCGACGTCATAGCTAAAGAGATTCAATTTCGTAAAGCTAGCGCCGAATGTAATGATTTATTCAATTGATGAAGACCATCGGGCCTGGTGAACACGACACGTATCTATTTGACAAAAAGACTTTCATCTTTTAAAGTGTTGAAATTTAATGTTTTACGTTTGTCGTTTAATTCGGGTTCCGCAAATAACATTCTTGTAGGGTACATCTTTTTTTTTTTGAAGGTGGGAAATCATCAAATAACTTCTCCCGCTCTGGGCGGAGCGGGAGGGCGTGTCAGACTCTTACTGACTAAAACCCACCCGTGTTCTTTCAGTTGCCTGTGCCAGGGGCCACGGTGACCCTTTCGGACTTTCCCCCAACCCCGTCATTGATGCTGACATCTCTTTGAGGCGCGCGTGGAAAACAACGCGCCGTGCGTCGTATTACCAATGATCAATGCAAATGTAAAATGTCAATGTAATGCAGAATGTCAAATTAAAGTTAAATGCATAAAATGTCAATGAATGCTGAACGGGATGAATCTAAATAAAAATGCAAGTTGTCCGACTCAAACCACGTCTAATTGAACACTAAATGTAATATACATAAAATGCATAGAATAATGCAATGTGTCACGTGTCAATGCACTGCCAAATGTACGTTGCGTCCAAAGTGCAAATACGCGAGCCTACGGGCTAACTTGCTATAAAAATATTTTAAAACCCATGTACGTGCACCGTACAATTCTCATACAGGGAAAGAAGAATGTAAATAATAAAATTAGAGTATTTCCTATCAGCCTACAGAAGAATTCTTCTTAAAATACAAGGTCTCAAACCAAACCCCGGTTCACCTTTTAATTTCACTCCCATAATCATTCCTTTCAAATGAAATCATGAATGAGCTCTGTCATTATTATGGTAAGCATTAGGTACGTCATTTCTAGGTCTCCCCAACCCAGTCTAGAATTGAGAATACTAGAACTTTACATGGAGCGACTACCTATCTGATCTTTATAAGTCCACAACCCAGTCACTGGGTAATACGTTACCCCTTAGTAAGACTGGTTGTCAGACTTTCGGGCTTCTGTCAACCCACAACTATTGGCAAAGATCTACAAATGACAGCCCGAACCAACGGCTTAACGTCTTTCCGAGGCACGGAGGGTCCTCGATAAGTAATAGACGGTCTCCCATCCACGGGTCTGACCTCGGTAAGAGTAGCTTTAGCTTCGATTGACCCGTGGGGCTGATTTTATTTTGCCACGTGCCCCCTCTCCTGAGCTAACTAAGCATTTTCCCTTAGAGAAAAACCTTAATACCAAATCCACGAGACTCGTGCTCTGTTGATATTCATTTGTCTATATTCAAGTGTCCGTCATAATTCCGAGAGCTAGAAACTCCATCAAATATACCGCCTATTGTTTGAACATGTTTATAGAGAACGTATATTGTTCAATCTAATATCATGTCACCTAAGAATTATTTTACGGGTAACTGTTAGGGGATCAATTTGGCGCCTTCATGAACATAAATTCATATTCATGTGTACAAACCGCTAATGTTTGTACTATCGTTTACACCCTCATCTGTTGTCACATAAAACTCAAGAGATCATGTAACGGTCATTTATGATTCGACATCAATTATGTTAATTATTTTACCATGCATGATTTATGAGACAATGCTATAAGAATAACAAGAGGGATGATAATTCAAATGAAAATTCAAATAGCCTTTATTTAACAGACTTAAAGTAGATTTACAATGATCATTTTGAACATATTATTATTATATTAGACGTCTTTAATGAGTGTGTTTTGTTTTCCAGCATAGAATTGATAATTAACATGGTTATATTTAGACACCTTCAGAGGCATATTTCTACATCCTTTATCTATAAAAATCAATGCCACTTTTCGTTGTAATTTTATAACTAAAGAACGGATGGACCGATTTTGCTAATTCTTTTTTTTTGAATATTCCTTGAAGTACGAGGATCGTTATTTATTTATTTATATATGCTTTATTGTACACCACAAAAAACATAACAACAAAAATTAAACTGAACACTACTTAATATACAATGGGTGGCCTTATCGCTTTCTGCGATCTCTTCCAGGCAACCTTGGAATGGACAGAGATTTTCCTGGACATAAAATGGGGCTGTTGTTGGTGCAAATAATAAGTATGTATACAATACACTAAAATAGATACACATATATATATATCCTAAATAATAGATACACTTATACATATATACATAAATACGTACATACTAAATTTATAAGCAACGAAAATAAATGAAGACTATAGATATTTACAATTATGAGAACACGGAGAGAAAAATTTAAAAAAAAAATTTGGCGGTAAGAAGTTCGCGGGGTCAGCTAGTAAGGTATATAGTGTATTTATTTATTTTTTACGTGTCTTCTGAACTTAATAGAATAAAGAGAAAAGATTTGATTATTTGTATAATTAGTACGATTTCTCGCTAAAACCGCTAAAGGGATTTGGATGCAATTTGGTACATGGGTAGACCATGACATGAAGTAGGACATAGGATACATATAAACATAATGCAGGATTGCATATGTAAGCGGGCACGCCCTATATGCAAGGAGGCTTTTTATTATGTATTAAGTTCTGTTTGCGTTTTTGTTTTTATTATTTATTTCTGCTTGAGTATAGTTTTAAATATTGGCGTGTGCTAGCTGACATAATATGGCAAATAATTTTAATATTTTTGTGTTTCGTAATGTTAATTACTTATTATATATAGAATCCAGTTCTTCTAACTGAACAGACAGCAGTGCTGATGGGGAGTTTGTTCCGCCACTTCTTCTTCCCAGCTAAAGCACTAGGAAGTGGTGAAGGGTGGGCGTTTTGGGGGGACTGTCTTATGTGATTTTGACGTTCAAAAAGTGCTCATTCTGAGCGTAATTTGAATAAATGACTTTTGATTTTGATTTGATTTTGATACTTTTATCCCGGTATTCCTACGGGATCGAGACATGGCGGGTGAAATCGCGGGATGCAGCAAGTATTTGATAAACAAACACGGCACGAAATCACGAGTTTAACATCAATCACACAATTTATGTTAGGTACGCATGTCCTTTGAGTTAGGTATGCACGCCTGTATCTTAGTACACACATTGTATTGATATTACCGACTTCTTATTTACTTTTTATTGAATTAATTTACTCAAAATAGAAGTCGCAATACGCCATGTTTGTTTACCGAATAGACTACAAAGAAAAATACACCTACCGTAATATCGCGCCTGAATTCCCTGAAGGGTTAGGCAGAGGGGCAGGTACTACCTAAACCATTAGTATAAGATTTTTAACAGAACTGTCAAAACGTGGGGTTTCGCCAGTTTTGTTAAAACCCCATGAAATAGGACATGTAAAAACACACCTCTTTTTTTAAAATAAATATTAGTGCCATGCAATATTATGTTATGGCAGATGAAAATGATATGAATGATAAAGGGAACCGTACTACTAACGGAATACTACATTATATTGTTATTTATAGTGGATCATAAAATGGCTAATTCAGTCATTGACATAGATTCTGGGTTAGTGGAATGGTATAGCATATTTCATAGTAGTTTATTTATATGCGTATATACAAATGGACCCCGATAACTCTGATTTTATCGTAAAAGTCGTGAACAGATTCGTAACCGCTCACGGCCTTCTGCATTTACGGTAGTTCATAATAGGCCATTCATCATCATCGGCCTATAATGTTCCCACTGCTGGGACACAGGCCTCCTCTCGGTGAGAGGGAATGGGTCATAATCCACCACGCGGACCCAGTGCGGGTTGGTAGATGTCACATGTCTTCGATTTTTTGGTTCTAGGGCATGCCGGTTTCCTCACGATATTTTCCTTCACCGTTTTGATAGCAGTGGTGATGAAATAATTTACACAAACTAAAGCGCCTGTCTGGGTTCGAACCTACGACCTACAACTCGTAAGTCGTGTAATAGGTAGGCCATTACAGTAATAACATTTTTGAACCAGGATGTAAAGATTGACAGAGTGATAATTCAGTATATTCTCAATATTTACTTCTTTGTTTTCCTCTCAGTATAGGGAAGGTTTACACCAGAGCTTTAAACAGGGCACTATGCGAAACTAGAGTTGCTTTTATGATATATTTGTTGATTCGTTAATCACGTAATTTTAGGATAATCCACAAAGTGCCTAATCCCCGGATTAATAAGAATTCTAGATTGAGTCAACAAACCTCCAGTAATGCCGGTTTTAATTAAACATTCACACACAAAATTGCCTGCTTCAAAGTATTAAATATAGTAGGTACCTACAATATCATAAACAGCTCATAATATTTACATTACCGCTAATAAATAAGAGATTATAAGTTCTGTTCATTTGGATAACTTAAATACCACGTTTCTAGGATAAACTGTCAGTGGCGCTGCAATTATATACGAGTATCTATTACAAGTGTTATCTTGGGGCTAAATGCTAAAATGATTGACGGTTACCAACCGGCAATTAACACGAATGTGTGTACAAATATTGAGCTGCACCATTTGCAAAGTGTCAAACTAATGCCTCGTGGGACTAATTAGCCCGTAGCTGTAGGTACGTCTGGGGTATTCCGACCATGTCGTCTCAGACCTCAGCCCGAGGCTAGCTACGTAAAAGGGGAAGGAATGCATGGAAATCCCTGCGCTTGCGCTGCACCTATTCTATATAAAGTCCTGTTAACCTCATTGTTTGCGTGTAGGTGTCTCAATGCTTCGTTATATTCAAAGTAAAAGCGGCAATGTATTGCGCACTTTGTAAAGCTTTTATCTACATTACTATAAATAGAAGCATTATCGCAGACATTATTAATTTTAAGAAGGTTTAGATGCAACCTTCCGGAAGCCTATTGTTGTGTGAATATTACATTAGTTGGTCCATTATGTTTGTAATGATGGCGACTTTATTATAAGCAGCAATATAATTTAATTGAGACTACAAATTATGGATTATAGGGTGGTACTTAGTTCATCATTTATAATCTAAGTTTAGAGATGTCCAAGCAACAATAGAATTTCAATCCATCATTCAATAAGCGAAATTGTAAAAAATGCGAATTGGAAAATCACCCAATTTGTGGTCTGTATTATTTTTCTATTTCCATAGTTCCATTTATTTTGAATTAAGTACCTAATTGTACTTAGCCACAAATGTTTTCTGGCTTTAGAATCCTTCCTTTTCAATAGACGTTCTTCCCACTTCCAGACTAGACCCCAACGTGGTCACAAGCGTCACAAGTTTGGAAGTGAGGAACATTCCACCTTGTTCCTCCACCGTCAAAAACTTTTTCATTTATGTTTGGTAGGTTATCATATTTTGGTAATTAAGTGATTATATACCGCAGTTTTCCTAATAGGTTAATTATAGTACATTTACGTTTACAAGCGTGTCGGAATAGGAAACTGTCTCGCTGCCCGGGGCGGTGGGTGGCGGTAATCACTGATCTCTCGCATACCGACTGGCGCCGCCGGCTTCCGTCACTCGACGGACATTTCACTAGCTCGCTAGCTGACCGATACAAGCCAGCATACACTTACAAAGACAAAAATGCCATAGGGACGACGATACGACAATAAATGAAAACACGCAACTGCGCATATAAGTAATTTGAAACTATCAAATAAAAACATAAATCCAAACATCAAAAAAATAAAAAAACAAGCACTCTTAGTAGTAGTGACGGGCCGACTACAGGTTTTGGCAATCTGTCGACTAGCTATAGAGAAAATCGATTAAGGCGAAAGCGGCAGAGTAACAGAGTAGTATTTGAGGTCAATTCTAACTTAGAGGGTTGTATTGATGATTGTTATGATTATAATTCTGTTAACACGCTTTTTACGGCCGCGAATAATTTTTTGATCAACATACAACCTAATACTCACCTGCAAATTGAAAAAAACGTAAGACAATTTGAATTTCGCGGGCTGGCTTGACGCTTCCCCTTTAAGGGTACTACATGACCTAAACGCAAGTTTTATAATGCCTAAAAGTATATAATCCACTACATGACCTAAACGCAAGTTTTATAATGCCTAAGTATATGATCCACTGCAGTAAACAAAATCAGACAAATATATGATATTCTTCAGGACATATTATTATGCTAGTTTGATAGTGTGTTGAAAACATAATACAACTAATTTGGTACGATAGAAAAAAGTCACGAAGATACCTCTTAAAATTTCTTTTTACGATTAAAAACCATACTAATATACATCCAATAATTCTGTTTCGTTTTTCAGATTGTTCTTTAAACAACATATTAACGTGATAGTGTTTTAATTTTTTTGTCCAATCAATATATTTTTTGTAAATAGAGAATTGCTTCATATTTTGCAATAAATTACCAGCTTTGTGTCATCGCGCGTCTCTTTCTTTTCTATGCAGTCCGACAGTGACCGCGCTTTAGCTGTTGTAAGCCCCTTAAGGATATTTTGTCAATCAATATTCTGCCTAGTGATTTGACAACTATGTTGGGATCGGCTTCCAGTCTGACCGGATACAGCTAATTAGGATTATTATGTTATTGACAGATTTTTTGTCTACAGACTGGGAACGCTATTAATTAGAAGTACAAAGTTAAATTTATTGTCGTATTGAAGTCCCTACCCTATATAAATTCGGGCAAAATAAATAAAGAGCTGGTATTTCAACTATGTTAATAAAATGCAAAATAGTGGATTTCAATATTGTTCCCTTTAGTTGGTGGTTATGGTAAAGTACTTCCCACAAAGCTCACAAATCACGGCCAGTGACAAACAGGGATCTATGATGTACAAGACTATTGTTTGTATCTAATTTCCAACCTTGGTTTCCACTTTATTATATAGGTATTCTCGTTAGAGGCTGAATATCATCAATGTGACGATACATATACCTAAACCTGCCATCTGTACCTGACGGCTTTCAGAAAAATTGTGCAGAATGGGCAGTGTATATTTTCAAGTGGAATGCATTTGAGTGATATCCTACTAATACCAACTTTGGATGTAAAAGTTTGTATGTTGGATGATTGTTACTCAATCACGCAATAACGACGGAACGGATTTGGATGAAATTTGGCACACAGATAGTTTATAATCTGGATTAACACATTGGATACTTTTTATCCCGGTAAACGCAGACGAAATCGCGAGCAGAAACTACTTAATCTATAAATGGAGCTTTTCAGTTGTTATTCAACTTAGCCTATTAAGGGATTGCTAAATAACAATACGCCCACTAATTAGAATCGATTGATTAAGAACAATAAATTCCGTACGCAATACAACAAATCTCAATCAACAATTTCACCATTACAGTAGTTTATTATATTATAAAATATAACTGAACTCATAAAACCGATTAATTGCAATTTAGTTAGTTAAATTACTGCTAATTCTGGATATAAGCACGAATAAAGCTCTCGAGTTCATACACGACACTACTAAGTAAAACTTACTAATTATTTATGTTAAAAGTTGTTGATTATGCCGCCAGAGCAGAGGTGTTAATAGTATTTATTTGAAACCTCTCTTTATATTTTATCACCTCTCTGGCTGGGTAGGCCATATTGTTCACATCTCTTTTGTGTCTGTATAATCGAATGCTTTTTCATGAATCCCAGTACAGGTCAATTGGGTTTTTACTATGCGTAAACTCTTCTAATATTTCTAAGATTTATAAGACAGTCTTATCGCTAACTAAAAGCCATTCATTTAACTAGGATGTTGAAAAGTCAGGTTTAACTATTCGGAGGCGTATGTCGAGCAGAGGACGTCTTTTGGCTAAAATGATAACGACGACGATAATAGAAGTTCAAAAAAAAAATTTTGTTGCTGTCAATCCGCGTGTTATAAGACTGAAGGCTACGCCACGCCACGATAGCGGCGGTAAGACCCCTCTTTGAGGAGTGGCTAGAGAGGCGTCACGGCGTCCTCACCTACCGCCTGACGCAGGTCCTCACCGGACACGGATGTTTCGGGAGGTTCCTGCACATCATCAGGCGGGAGGAAACGCCCGGGTGTCACCACTGCGATGATCGCCCCGAGGACACGGTGGAGCATACGATGGGGGCCTGCCCTGCATGGGCGGAGCACCGCCGTGTCCTCGTAGAGGCGATCGGCAGCGGCGGCGACCTCTCACGCCCGGCCCTGGTTCAAGCCATGGTCCGGGGCGAGGGGGAGTGGGAGGCAGTCGCCTCCTTCTGCGAAGCAGTCATGCTAGCTAAGGAGGTGGCGGGACGGGAGAGGGAGAGAGTCTCCCGTCCAAGCCGCCGCGGTGGACGCTCCGGGCGTCGGGAGCCGCGTGACGACTCCCGGCCACCGTAGGCGCGGGCCTGCGGGCGGTGAGTAATGGGTAGCTCACCGTCTGATCAGGACCAGGCCCGTGCTGGAAGGCGCGTACGTGTTCCACGCGCGCCTCAAAGAGATGTCAGCATCGAAGAGGGGGCCCACTAGGGCCCAAGCCTGCCGGGAAAGCGGGATCATCCAAAAGGGGTACCGCTGACCCGGAACATAAAGGGCCAAGGAAGGAACACGGGTGGGTTTTAGTCAGTAAGAGTCTGACACTCCCTTCCGCTCCACCCAGAGCGGGAGGGGTCATTTGATGATTTCCCATCCTCAAAAAAAAAAAAAAAAAAAGGCTAGTGACAATGACATTAATGTTTCATCTTGACAACTACAAGCAAAGAGGGCAAAGTACCATACGTAAAGTGCTACAATGAACAACCGCCGCTCGAATCATTATCACGTAATAAACAATACACTAAATAATTTACGATTACGTCGTCCTTGTGCCACAGTGTTGCAACGATTGAGTGGTTTATAGAGCACTGGAGCAGACGGCACCAGCTCGCTCAATACTCAATAGACAATTCATCTAGCTTTATTGCACGCTCAAATAATACCACCTATGTGTGTCGCACACAAATGTTGCTTCAATGCTACATAGTCTGCGAAATTGGCGTTTCTATGTAGCCTAACGGTTACGTCACACCTCTGAATGCACCTTACAATGCCATGTTCATATCCCAATGGGATTGACAAACTGAGCGGAACAAAACAAGCTGTACACTGTTCTGGATGACGTCAAATACTAAATATGGGAACTAATCATAGATTGCCAGTGACCGCTAGACCGATATAAAACTTCAAAGAATAGTTTAACCAAAGGAATTTGGATAGTAAAAGATTTCATGGCCAACAGACTCGGCATTATATCAACCCGTATCCATTTGTGCCTAAACAGGAGCTTTCGCCTCGATCCCTACAATAAGCACTAATAGACGAAAGGGCCATTATTTCCTGTTGTCTATCTTCCTTTCTAATAAAAGTATTCGTGACCGTGATATAACAATAAAAACGTGTGAGGAGGATGCTGTAAGCCACCAATTTCCAACTTCCTATAATATCCTAGCCTTGTCTTTAAATGAGTTGGAAAGGTAGTCTTTTTTAAAGCAAAACTATGACAAAATCTGATAATTGCATGCTTTGCACTCATGTCACCGCCGATCTAAGCAGACATTTTGCTGAAACGTGGTCTGCCTGCAAATATGATAAAATTGGTACGACAATTTGCATTAATAATGTGATAACTATAAGTCTTAAAAGGACTAAGTAGGTGAGCGTGTAGTTTGAAAATAAAATGTATCCCTGGAATTGCGAGAAGTAAAACTTGATCAGCAGAGATTGGCTAAGAATGTAGATTTAGACATGAATTTAATAGACATATTTTCGCAACGCTTATAAACTAAGTATCGATTTTCCAAAACACACAATACTTACATTACTCAAATATTTAATGTAATAATCTCAACCACATAATTAACCTAAATATGAAAAAAAAAATATAAAAAAGTGTTTATTCACAGAAATAATTTTTTCACAATACATAATACTTCTGCCAAACTGCAAAGCAGTTTGTTGGCAGGCGTAGCTCCCTTTTTGTTTGTTCATTTCATATTTTTTATATAAATAGTGACACTTCTTCACATAAACTACTATTCCTTATGTTCATGAATTTAAACAAAAAAGAAACAGACATACAATTTTTTTTATTTTATTGTAATGGCAATCGTGTAATTTGGTTTAAACATGCTTTTAATTTTTTATTATTTTATTTGTCTTAAACAGGGTTATTGGTAAAACACCATCAACCTCTTAAGGGGTCATTGTACTCATCATTATGAACAACTTTTACTATGGGACCAAATATGAAATCGCGAAAAAAATCAGCTATTCCCTACATTTATGTTTGGAGAACTCGTCAAAATGTAGGGACCAGCTGATTTTTTGTTCATAATGATGAGAACAATGACCCCTTAAGAGGTTGATGGTGTTTTCCCAATAACCCTGTATATAGATTCTTTGTTAGTATTTTGTGAATATGAGAACGTTGTAGGCATAACTTTAAACTTAAGATTTGTAGACCATTTTCTATCTTATTATGTATCAGGTACCTGTTGATAGGCCTACACTGTCCTCCCCTAACTATAAACACTGTAATTTGAAAACATTGTAAAAGCCAATTATTTTTAAAAGAGTAACCGTGGAGTTTCTTGTCGGCTCTTTTCCATAGGCAACAACCAATTGGAACCGCGCACCTAGCTTCTGACGTTTCATAAGTGCCCATGTAGGTTTATGTGAAATAAAATATTTTTATTTTGAACCACTGTCCAAATAGAAGAGAAGCAGCAACCCATCGCAATAGGCTTCCAATTTGTAGTTAGAAGCCGGTAACTCTGACTTACCTAAAACAGGCAGTGTCACTAGTTCCAACGAGACTTCTGTACCCTGGAGTTCTTCAAAGAAGAATTACTTCCCCTTATTGACATCATTGAATTAATGCCGAACATGCCGACCGATACCGCCATCAGTTCTTATAGAGGTTTAAAATAGGATAACGTACCTTGCAAGTCCCCTGAACACATATCGCGCGGAAGCCTTGTCGGGTGCAGGGTGTTCCGTCAGCGACTAGTGATAGTGATGCGTAGAACTGTTGCCCCAGAGGCCGGCAGTTCAACGTACATGGTGCATTACCTGGACAAACAATGACATGTATAATAGTAATATTATATTCGCTATCTTTAGTTAAATTATGATAATGAGGGAAGGAACAACTGTCAAGAAACTGGAGACCAATAAAAAACATAGAAGGTTTATATGATGCATTATTGCCCGTAGCTTCGCTCGCTGCTCCATTCCAGTAAAAATCACTTGTCAATCGTGTTACGCGAGCAGTCTTTGGGTAAATCATAACCATCGGGCTGCCGCCAGTGTCCTGCGCGTGCAATATAACAACATCTTTAGGATGCTGATGCGGCTGCTTCCCTCTTGCAGTGCGTCGCTAATGTTTCTTCTGCAAACATTAGCGACGCACTGTAAGAGGGAAGCATATTATATCATATTTTGACTGACCGGTTGGCGCAGTTGGTAGCGACCCTGCCTTCTGAGCCGCTGGTCCCGGGTTCGATTCCCGGACAAGTCAAACATTTGTGTGCATGAACATGTCTGTTTGACCTGTGTCTGGGTGTGTATATGTATATAAGTATGTATATCAGTCATCAGGTTACCGTAGTACAGGCTCTGCCTAGTTCGGGACCTGAAGACCTTGTGTGGATGTTGTCTCATATTATTATATTATTATTATTCGGATGGCTATCAAGCTGTAATTCGTAAAAGGTTGCTTCTTTATTAAGACAAGTGAGAGACAGTAGCAATGGCATCCTCAGGATGATTGCTTCCCGCACAGACTGTCCGATCGAACATAAGCGGATGTGTATATCTGTAGCAGTATCTACATCGCCACATGCGAGCTGCGCGTCATACTGACGTCACGCAAATCCTGCATCGCGCAAGCAGAGTTTACCGCTCGACTGGCATATATATACAACTTCCCGACATCAATCATCGAGCATTTGCCCACCAGACACGGCATCCTACTGGTCGGTGGATCCTCCCTTTTCTATGGAGGTATGAGTGAACTTTACACCCTGTTCCTCGTACCTCTATATATCTACTGGCCAATACTGACATATTATTTTATTGTAATGTATTATGTATGTACGATTTTTTTATTTAATTAATTGGTTGACATAATAATATCTAATATTTATTTATTTATTAAAACTTTATGCACAAGTAAAAATAATACTGTACAAAGGCGGACTTAATGCCTGAGGCATTTTCTACCAGTCAACCTTAGGGTGATGCAGAGATATACCATGGCAGGTGCAACATACGGGATAGATAGCTCGGAAATGACTATAAAATACAAGAATAAATACTACTATATAGATACATACATATAAACAAAATAAACCTTGGTCAGGAGAAATAACGATCGGTAGAGGAGAAAACAAATCCAGCAACTCAGCGCTGGGATGTTTCAGCCAACTTCTGACGGATATGTTCACGTGCCTTCACTTTAAAAGACATAAAAAACGTTTAATATTGACATTGAATTTAATTTAATCTATATAATTGTTATGTATCTTTATTTCTATTGTAGCTGCTATTATATGATTTTTATTTTGTTAATTTTTATATTTGCTCGCTGGATTGTTATCTGACATAAACGTTTTATTAGTTTTATTTTTATAGATATATTTTTTTTTATGTGAGGCAACATCCACACAATGTCTTCAGGTCCCGGTTCTAGGCAGAGCCTGTACTACGGTAACCTGATGACTGATGATATACATACTTATATACATATACACACCCAGACACAGGTCAAACAGACATGTTCATGCATACAAATGTTTGACTTTTCCGGGGATCGAACCCGGGACCACCGGCTCAGAAGGCAGGGTCACTACCAACTGCGCCAACCGGTCAGTCGCAGTATTATTGCAGAAACTTGTACCACTTTTACAGTAAATCTTACATAGGGACCTTCTTTTAACTTCTTTTAACCTTTTTTCCTAGAGCGCTCTTCAATGACAAATTATGAAATGGTAAAAGTGGTGTACGAAAGGAAATAGAAATTAAACAAAAAATTACAAGTAATTAATTATCATTATTAATGGTTATAAATAAAATAAACATGACTGAAGTTGGAGCTGTTTTGAACATTTAAAGAAGAAAAAAGGCTGAATCCCCATGGTAGGTATGATGAGGTGGAGCGAGAGGGCTTGGGAAGCCGTCACCTCCTTCTGCGAAGCAGTAATGTTCGCGAAGGAGGAGGCGGAACGCGTGAGGGAGAGGCAAAATTTGCGCCCTCACGCCCCTAGCCGCCGCAGGCGCAGGAGACGCCCTGGGCGTCGGGAATCGCAGGCCGATTCCCGGCCACCGTAGGCGCGGGCTTGCGAACGGCGAGCAATGGGCAGCTCGCCGTTCGATAAGGACCAGGCCCGGGTCGACGGCGCGTTGTGTTCCACGCGCGCCTCAAAGAGATGTCAGCACCAATGACGGGGTTTGCTAGGACCGATGCCTGCTAGGGTTGCGGAAAAGTCCAAGAGGGTTACCGTGGCCCCTGGCACAGGCAACTGAAGGAACACGGGTGGGTATTAGTCAGTAAGAGTCTGACACGCCCTCCTGCTCTGCCCAGAGCGGGAGAAGTTATTTGGTGATTTCCCACCCACAAAAAAAAAAAAAAAAGGTATGATGAGGTGTAAAATACAAATTAAGCCCAACACTAATGAACATAACTTTCGAAACTACTCAGCGATCATTACACTCACTGAAACCAATAGGTTATGCATATAATAACCGCTTTCTCGTTTCACAAGTTATATAGATATTGAGAACCTCGTTAGAAACAAACGAGATATCATTTACAATGTAGGATACGATAATTACAGCGACAGACAACTAACGATCCAGACCAGAAGTGCTTATTATTGTCATTTACAGGACACGCATATTAGGGAAGAGGCATTAGAATTTATGAGGAGTGGTCGACAATTCAATTTTATCGCCGATACATAAAACCTGTAGCAATTCTGACAGATTATTGGCGCGCAAATTGACAGAACAAGCGTATCAAATGCGCAGACAAGCGATGTAATAACTTAGATTAACTGTCCACACACAATTAGTATGTTCTCTTTTTTGTCACGACTGTAATGTTCTTGCAAATCGTTGTTCTTGTTTGTACAGTGTGGATCAAGAAGTATGGTGAGATGAGATGTATATTTGTCAATAGATTGGAAGGATTTATTTTTACAGAAGATTATAAAAAACACAAGGGACAAATATTTTGGCAGTGGAAAGGTTTTCTTTCAAGTTAATTACTTCGTTTCGCTTTTACGGGTACCTAATATTTATTATTTTCACAACTTTTGTTTAAAGGAAACCGACTTGTAAGCTATAGGATTTCATTGACCGCTATAGAAAGCTCTTATAGTATTAATTCATGTTGTAGGAAAAGTCATTAGGTACGCTACCTTGAGGTACACAACAAAATATTACCGCTGGCCACAAATATTAGTACAACTGCCACCAATGAAGTACACTGGGATAGAAAAGTCTCTGAAGGTATAAGGAACAGGGTGGAAAGCTTCTCATCCTTCATAGAAAAGGGCGGATCCTCCGACCAGGGTGTTGTGTCTGATGGGCTACTGCCCGATGGTTGTTTTCGGGTTTCTGTTTATACATAAAGGCATGATTTTATTTATTTATTTATAGTTACTTAAAACGGTACAACACCAATTACATTAAGTAACATAGAGACAAATTACAATTACGTTGACACTAATATAAATAACCTTATGACTAACATGGAACAGTAGACTCCCTTGCATACACACACATCACATCATCACATCACATTCAGGGTTGGCAGCCAGAAGGGCATTCAGCACCTTTAGACTACGACAGACTGGGGATTCGGCTCTGGCTATAGTTTTGGCTGGCAGTTGCGCAAACAGATTGTGCCGGCGGCTCTGACGGTGTCCGATGTATTTGTCGGGCACAAATAGTCGGCAGAAAAGACTATGGAGCTCTGGGCAGTCGATACCTCCACGTAAGGTCTTACAGGCTACGCTGAGTTGATCAAGGCCTCAAATGATAATCGCACGAAAAAATATGCGTGACGTCAGTTGTGATACGTAGTTCACATGTGGCGTTGTACCTAGTCTCTTTAATCCCTCTTTCCGCCATGGGACAGTGAAACAGGATTGAATTAATTAAGTTTAATTTTAAATTAAATTGTGCATCACATTCAGCGCAGATTAGTTAAATCGGAATGACACCACTCACATTTATTTCTTGCTTTATACCTAACACGCAATAGTAAATTTTGCAAGTTTATCGAATGGCTATTCTTTCAAGTGCACAGTACGGTAACCTTGTGGCCGATCCAACTTCAAGCTAACGGAATTCTAACAACTATTTAGAAGTTGGCTTGCAGTCAAAATACAATCAGTCGTACCCTCCTACGGCTTTGTTTAGCAGCACGAGCGCTTTTAGTACATAGCCTGTGGCACAGCCAGATCGAGTAATCGAATAGGCTGTGGTGCTGGCATCATGCCGGTGAACTTCAACATGCCGCATTGGTTTAAAGAATCCGTTACTTATTAAAATCAATGCTAGTTTAATAGGGCGTAAAAAGAAACAAGAAAGGAGCGTAAAAGAGAGGAGGCCTGTAGTGGGACAGAAAACGCTGTAGAATGATGCTAATGGTGATGATGCGCAGGTTTGGGTGTAAAGAGGTTCTATACTTCTTTATTTTGTGGTTCTATATAAGACGAGGTACATGCCGAGGGTGCAGTTACTGGAGTCGCACCGCAGAATTATTATCTGCCCGTCTCGTCGTTATGGAAGAAGATTTGGCCGCAGGACGTGGTGTTCCGTCGCTTCCGCGGACAAGTACCACAAGACAGCACAAGGACAAGCTAGTGAAGTGCTACTAACATAGTTTTTAGCTATTATTAACGCGTGTTTTGTTTTATACATATGAATGTTAGTTTGTAAGGTATATGTCTATGGGCCATTGTAGTCTAAAATAAATGTTTTATTACTATAGGTGCCTAAATTTTATGATCTACGTAACTTTATTGTACCTATTCTCATTAGCCATTCCCGGCATTGACCCATACCTACCTTAGTCTATGTAAGATTTATAATTCGCCAGATCTTCCTGTTAGGGTTAATACAAATTGTATACATATTTTTTTTTGGGTAAATAATCTGTCTTCTTGCCAAAAAATAGGAAACTATGTACCTAGGTATAAATCCTTCTGTAAATTCCAACGGTTATTGTGTTTACATTTATAAGGTGCGAATGGCGTAGTTTATGCGTGTGTATGCATAATTTCATATTTACATACGTCGTTTGCTATTCTGAACGGTCTTGTCTATAAAGTCATAACATCTAGACAATGCAGAAACCAACATTCATAGGTGTTTTGTATTGTTCAACAGATCACCACTCCGCGACAGTAAACATTCAATTAGATGTGATTTTCTCATAAAATATGACAATTGGACGATGACAAAACCAAAAGGACGGGTGCTGCTGACAGGTCGTCTGGCTGACCATGGTTTTGTTATTGTTATTAGTAATTAACTGTTTATTTATTTTACTTCAAAGGTCCTATATATAGGTTATTCTAAAGGTATAAACCTTTAGAATAACCTAGATATAGGACCATTTGTGACTTCAAGTTACAGTTAAATAAATGTAAATTGTAATGCAGCATTGCATATGTAAAACGGGCACGCCATTTATGCCTGGAGGCTTTTATTTAGGTATCAAGTTCTGTTTACGTTTTTATTGTTTTATTATTTATTTCTGCTTGACTATAGTTTTCAATGTTTTTGTTGGTAGGTATATCAATGGCGTTTGCTAGCTGACATAATGGCAATTAATTTAATTTAACGTTTTGTGTTTCGAAATCTTAATGACTTACTATTGTATAGAATCCAGTTCTTCGAACTGAACAGACAGCTGTGCTGCTGGGGAGTTTGTTGCGCCACTTTTTCCCAGCTAAAGCACTAGGAAGTGGTGAAGGGCGGGAAGTCTTATGTAATTTTGACGTTCAAAAAGTGTTGATTCTCGCCTATTTTGAATAAATGACTTTTGATTTTGAACAACAAAACTAATTTCCCTAATTATCACTCTTTTTATACGGAGAAGGCACAAGCATTAATCGCAAGGCATGCTCAAGGCGGATTGGCTATTCCAAAAATAATTTCAAGTAACTACACTACCAGCAGCCGTTTACTCTAAAATCTATCATCATAAGATATCGAAACCCATCACGTCATTAAAGTTTCACCAGTCTTTTTACACAAAGTTAAGTTAAAAGGAACTTGTGTAAAAATAAAATACTTGACACAATATGAAAGCTACTAACCATCAATATAAGGTACCCAAGTGTAGAATCTTCCACGGAAAGGTCTTCTGTCAAACGCTGCACATTGCGCAGCACGGCTGCTCTTTGCTCCACCAGGACAGGGCTACAACAACAAAACATTACATTATATAGCACTAATTAAGCATGAAAGATGGAAATTATCAATTATACTAAGATCATTTATGTGCTGGCTATCTAATCGAATATGGCACAGCATAATGATACTGTATACAGTCAAACCTCATACTTATTTAATTATTTCCAATTGACACCACACTTTATTTGCTTTCGTGTACGAAACGTCTTTCCCAAAATAAGCCAATTAATAAGCTATATTTTACTGTCATCCTCAAAACCTCCCTAGTATTGTAGGTGACGTCACGTATTCTTTAGGTTGAGTCTAAGTAAACTTTTCGCCCGCGTGTCTTTGTGTCGTTCACAGCACCCTATTTTGTACTCCATTAACTAGAAATACAGCTGTCGTAAAATAAACAACAATACTGAGGCCCCAACATCGAATCTTATTTCGGTGTCTCGGAAAAGTTAAAGCCGCAAAAAGAAAATAAAATAAAAGGGGTAGAAAAGACAAATGATAACGAGGCTCTTACCATCATTCAAGTCAACAACAGAGGTTACCCAGAGTGTCTGAATAGTCGTCTCCTCGTCAATTTCGATAACAGCGACTACCCTTAGAAATTATTTCCTTGCGTGTGGCACCTATTGCCCTGTAGCCCTATACCTACATTACTTGCTAGACACAACACACGTCAGACACAACACCCAACTTCTGTTGGGTATTGTGTCAGGCTCTCACGCCCTCTGTATGAGGTGTACCGCGCGGCGAAGGAGGCTCTGTGGCTGGCCATCGGCGAGGCGAAAACGCGAGCCAGGGAGGAGATGTTGGAGACTCCCGACGGGGATCCGTGGCGCCCTTATCGCGCGGTCCGAGGGAAACTTCGAGCTGCGGCGCCCCCACTTACGGAGAGTCTCCAACCCGAGCTGCTGGAGGAAGCAGTCGCAGCCCTCTTCCTAGCGAGAGCGGAGCACAGTCCGCCGCCGATGGCTGTGCCCACAGCCGCAGAGCCTACAGGAGAGAACGCCATCAGCGTCCCAGTGGTGACACAGGCAGAGATGGGGGCAGCCGTGATGCGACTCCGGGCCAAGAACGTGGCCCCGGGGCCCGACGGGATCCACGGCTGCATGTTAGCCCTCGCTCTGAAGGAGCTTGAGTCCCAACTGAGAGGACTCTACACAGCGTGTCTTGAGCGGGGCCAGTTTCCCGCTTTGTGGAAATCTGGTCGTCTGGTCCTGCTCAGGAAGGCGGGGCGCCCTGCCACCTCGCCGTCCGCGTACCGGCCCATAGTGCTGCTAGAGGAGGTGGGTAAGCTGTTTGAGCGTATTATCGCAGCCCGCCTCGTCAGCCACTTGTGCAGAGAGGTGCCGGACCTGGACGACAACCAGTTTGGTTTTCGGCATGGGCGCTCCACCATCTACGCTGTGTCGCGGGTGAGAGTCCTGGCGGAGGAAGCGGTGTCCCGGGGTGGAGTGATGTTGGCGGTGTCCTTGGACATCTCCAACGCCTTCAACACCCTGCCCTGGAGTTGTATTCGGGAGGCACTGCGCTATCATCGGGTGCCTCCCTACCTCCGCCACATCGTTGGGGCTTATCTGTCGGAAAGGTGTGTCACCTACGTGGGACGTGATGGCGGAAACCAGCGCCGCATGTCGTTCGGTGTTCCGCAGGGTTCGGTCCTAGGGCTGCTCCTGTGGAACATCGGGTACGACTGGGTGCTGAGGGGTGAGCTCCAACCGGGCGTAGACCTGACGTGTAATGCAGATGACACGCTGGTCACTGCCCGGGGGAGCTCGCACAGGGAGGCAGCGTTGCTGGCGACGGCTGCGGTCTCACAGATGGTGGGCCGCATACGTCGCCTAGGCCTGGAGGTGGCCCTCAGCAAGTCGGAGGCCATGGTGCTCCCACATCGTGGTCGGGGGGGTTCGGATCGCTGTCGAGTCCACCATGAAGTATCTGGGATTGGTGCTCGACAGCCGATGGGGATTCGGGCCCTACTTCCGGCGGCTGGCGCCCAAGCTGGTGGGTGCAGCGGGCGCGCTTTCAACGTTGCTTCCTAACTTGGGGGGCTTGAGCGCCGCCTGTAGGCGGTTCTACGTGGGGGTCGTGCGATCCATGGCCCTGTATGGGGCCTCAGTGTGGGCCTCTGACCTGACGGCCGGCAGCATCGTAGTTTTGCGAAAGCCGCAGAGGGCGATGGCCGTCAGAGTCATCAGGGGGTATCGCACGATCTCTTACGAGGCGGCTTGCGTACTGGCCGGATCCCCGCCTTGGGACCTCGAGGCGAAAGTACTCGCGTCATTGTATCGGTGGCTCGAGGAAGCGAGGGCGCGGGGCAAGGGACCGATGCAGCGGCACATGGAGCTGCGTCGGTCTCAGCTTCGCGAGGTCCTGGTGGTGGAATGGCGGGACAGGCTTTCTCGGCCTACCGCCGGCCTCGTCACCATCGAGGCGGTCCGGCCGGTGCTCGAGCGCTGGCTCGGGAAGAGGCACGGCTCCCTGTCGTTTCGGGCAACGCAGGTGCTCTCGGGGCATGGTTGCCTCGGGAAGTACCTGTATCGCATAAACAGGGAGCCGGACGCCCGGTGTCACCACTGCGTCGACTGCCGGGAGGACACGGAGCCACGCCGTGCCCTCATCTCAGAAGTAGGCAGTGACTTGTCGCTGCCGGCCGTAGTCGAATCGATGGTCGGCAGCGAAGAGTCCTGGGACGCAGTGGCGGCGGCCAGCCCACCGGTTGAACGCGTCCCAAAGGGTCATAGTCACCCGGCTGGCCCGGGGAGACCGTACGGTCTCCGGTGAGGCGGCGAGCCTCCTTGCCGGATTACCGCCATGGGATCTGGAGGCAAAGGTCCTCGCGCACTTATGCAAGTGACGCGAGGAGGCGAAACGCTGGGGCGTAACTCCGCTGCCGCGAAAAATCACGGCATAGCGGACGGAGTGCGACTGTCGCAACCCAGCGCTGGGCACGCCACAATTGCGGCCATAAGTCGCCTCTTTGAGGAGTGGCTAGAGAAGCGCCACGGCGTCCTCACCTTCCGCCTGACGCAGGTCCTCACCGGACACGGTTGCTTCGGGAGGTTCCTGTTTCGGATAAGGCGGGAGGAAACGCCCGGGTTTCACCATTGTGTGGATCGCCCGGAGGACACGGTGGAGCATACAGTGGAGGTCTGTCCGGCTTGGGCGGAGTGTGTCCTCGTGGAGGCGATTGGCGGTGGCAATCTTCCACGGCCGGCCCTGGTCCAGCCCATGGTACGGAGCGAGAGGGCTTGGGAAGCCGTCACCTTCTTCTGCGAAGCAGTAATGCCCGCGAAGAAGGAGGCGGAACGCGAGAGGGAGAGGCAAAACTCGCACCCTCACGTCCCTAACCGCCGCAGGAGACGCCCTGGGCATCAGGAATCCCAAGCCGATTCCTGGCCACCGTAGGCGCGGCCTTACGTATGACGAGCAATGGGTAGGTCGCCGTCCGATAAGGACCAGGCCCGGGTCGACGGCGCGTTGTGTTCTACGAGCGCCTCAAAGAGATGTCAGCACCAATGACGGGGTCCGCTAGGGCCGATGCCTGCCAGGGTTGCGGGAAAATCCGAAAGGGTTACCGTGGCTCCTAGCACAGGCAACTGAAGGATTTCAGCTTTCAAGGACATCGGGAAGTGCCCTAGTGGTTGATAGGCGAGTGAGTGAGTCAGTCAGTGACGAAATCGACGTATGTTAGGTATTAATAAAATCAACATGAAACTAAGTGTATTTTATAAGTCTGCTAACTACGTGTTATTCTAAGAATTTAAGGTCTCTAGAATTATCGTATGAAAATACGATGAATCGCTTCAAGAAAAGGTAGGTAGTGCCCCTGCTTTTTGTTTTTCGTTCATCTTGGCGGGGTTTCTATCGTGCCCCCAGATCTCAAGAACAAACTTGAGATTGTACTCGTAGTTGAAAAACATGTTCTCTTTTACGGAATGTAAAAGAGAACATGTACAACAGCAAGTTTGTACGCACAATATTGAAAGATTTACCATCCTATTTCATGATCATAGACATCTTATAGGTTTTTCCTGTAATCTGTCGGTAACGAACAAATTTCTGTATTTTTTCATAATTTTTGGCTCAGTAGCTTCGGAAAAAAGGAGTGAAAGATCAATTTTCATATATTTTCTTAGATAACTACAAATTTGTTTATTTTAAATTAAACAAAAATATATTTGAAATCCTCACAATAAGCCCTTTCATTTGATGTCTCACGGTACAGTTTTTATTTTTCTAGTTTGTCCCCCGAAAGTGACCCCCATATTCAATATTCATTTATTTAGGTTACACATCCGTGTTTAGGTCACAGAAATTCATATGTGTCCAAATTTCAACTTAACCAGTAGAATCGGAGCGAATTGGCTGTGACAGACGGAAAGACAGACAGTCACACGAGTGATCCTATAAGGGTTCCGTTTTTTCAATAGGACGTACGGAACCATAAAAAAACAAACAAAATAATAACGATTATGCTTTTGATATTGCAACAGCCCTGCACAACTAAGTACAACAGCAATTTGCAAAATGACCCCAACATAACTATCAAATCATCGTGCTCCTCCACCACCTTTGACCCACGATCTTTGACAAACAACTTGGCCAGTGTCAAGACATCAAAAGGAACACTGTAAAATCAACATTTACGCCGTCCGTGACAAAACAAATTGAATAGAACAATGCTAATCAAGGAAACATTTACGATGGACTTGCTCGTAAATCAGTATTCAGCTGTAATGTGCCTGTATTAAGTGCTTCACTAATAAAATCCTTTATTAGTGCAAAGCAGTCGAACAAATGATTGCGGGTCATTACTCATATTTTATTGACAAATGCGTGAGAAATGTGATTGGAAAGGCTTTATTTGAAATGAACATGTTCATTAGTGGTGAATCAATTAAAAGTTATGTAAACAACGGTTCTGGTTCGGATGGGTGGCGATTACTCTAAGAGCAAATATTGCCTTTAATTGCAGAAAAAGCAATTAAGTACAAGAACATTAAGTCTGAAGAAATCATTAGAGAGTACTCGTAAAATAAACTTTTACTAAGACTCCCATAACTTGAAATGGTTTAGAGTACGAAACTTCAAATGCTTCTTTGAATTCTGAAACTTTGTTTAAATATTTGTGATCAAAATCAAAATCAAAAGTCATTTATTCAAACTGGGCTGAGACTCAGCACTTTTTGAACGTCAAAATCACATAAGACCTAAAACGCCCGCCCTTCACCACTTCCTAGTGCTTTAGCTGGGAAGAAGAAATGGCGGAACAAACTCCCCAGCAGCACTGCTGTCTGTTCAGTTAGAAGAACTGGCTTCTATATAGTAATAAGTAATTAACATTACGAAACACAAAAACATTAAAATTATTTGCCATTATGTCAGCTAGCACACGCCACGATCATCTGGTCACGTATTTTCTTTCTTTCATTCTTTCTTTCTTGGTACCTAAATCTACTGTCAAATCTCATGCTAACTATGTCAGTGGTTGATCAATAAGACAACTGCCAACCAAATTACTTGATATGATATTTGATATCTAGTTTAATATTCATTCAGTCTGAACTTTAACTTATTCCGAGTTATTGTGAGTTTGATTTATTCCGGCTTTACACTAATAATAATAAATTAATTAACATACACATTATCATCATAACATTTTTTTTTTTTACTAATCCTTTTATTTGACATTATTTACTCGAACTTTGATTTTGACTTTGTATTGTTTAGATTCAGACTTAGATATTACAAAAAAAAACGTTTTTTTTTGTACACGTTGCCCGACACTAGGAATTTCTCCTGTATTGTGGGTGCGTTTACAAACATTTAACATTTAAACTCACATACATAAACAGCCACACCCGGAACAACCACTTGTAGATCATACAAATATTTGTTCCGTGCGGGAATCGAACCCGCGACACGCAGCGCAGCAGTCAATCGCTTAACCACTGCGCCATCCATGCCGTGTGTTATGTGTACACCAATTCCATTGCTAGAACATAGAGCTCGACTAAAATGTATACATAAGACCTTTATAGCAGTACCTGTGTTCACGAATAATGATTGATTGACCCTCATAACACTACGTAACCACAATATGCTGGGGTGCATTTAAATAGCCTCCATGAGTAGCAATACTTAAGAGCGTTTATACCTTATGAGTGGCAACGTTGCAATTTAGTGTCATATTTCGTGGTTTTCAATTTTTATCATTTAATCGGAGCTATATTTAAAAAATCTGTTTAATTAACTTTTTAGAATTACGTGAAAGTGTTTAAAAAGTAAGTAACCGTAACGCTTACAGTTATTTTACAATGAAAATAACGCCCTGCAAGTTTCCAATGTATTATTTGCATATAAATAGAACTGTAAACGCAACGATTTCTTACCTTTTACACAGTTTTCACATAATTCTAAAAAGTTAATTAAACAGATTTTTAAAATATAGCTCCGATTAAATGATAAAAATTTAAAACCACGAAATATGACACTAAATTGCGACGTTGCCACTCTTATGGTATAAACTTGTATTTGCTCCGTGGTATAAACGCTCTTAAATGAAAGTCGTACCCTGGACAGTAAGCCTGCTACCACCTAGTTAGTTGACTGCTCAGATCATATAAAGAGGTTGACTGTCTGGTTATATTTTTACCATGGGCAATGAGGGCAAGAGCTGTTCTCAAATAACTTTAACTTAACTTTAACCCACACACTGACTTATTACTTGTTTAAATAGTTTTGAAAATTTCGTATACTTTTACAATGTTTGTCATTGCTACATTATTTCATTATTTTTACGTATTGTGGTAGGATATTTTTATTACAGGTGCATCGTGTTCACATACATTAATATTATAATTACATAATTAATGTATACAAAATATTGTAACACATTTTAAAAGAGTTTCTTGCCCATTCTTCTCCATACGAAAATACCTTTTGGAAGGGGCGAATAGAATCAATTCTATTTTAATGTAAATGTTGACGTCCAAAATTGCTTTTTATGTGCCTACTTGAAATAAATGCTTTGACTTTGATAGTTCACCAACGCTTGCAGATACTCCTCACGATAAAGGCATCATTAGCTTGCGTAGTTCGATTTATCATTTCTGTAGGTACGCCCATTCACCACATTCAATTTGATTATGATATGATATTGACCATTTCAGACACAAATCTACATGGTCCTCAAAGATTATTATAATATTATTCTAATTATTGTGAATGTGAGAACTATGTCGGTCATTGCTTGTTTTTTATTTTTCTCAGATGAAACAATCATGATCTGGCAGTTTGAGTAATTTATGCGGCCTACTCAAATGACCTTTCTTTGGTATTGTTCGTCGAATCGTTGAGCTCCTTATGTCTAAGTTGAGCTGCACGATTGCTGACAATAGGGAATATGCATGTTATTTAAATTTGGTTCAAATATTTTATTCCGACCTTTGAACTTAATCATTATTATTATATGATTAATATATTTTTAATTACCTACTTACTTAAAATTAATAAATAAAAGTGCAAATTAAGCGAGGGAAATTCAAATTTGTAAAACGCCACACCATTGGCTAAAACAAAACGTGACGTCAAATACTATGTCAACAACTTCGTATTGCTTACATTTGAATGGCATTGCAGGCTTTTGATTAGAAAATGTAGTAATAACGTGTGTGTTGTGAATTAATTTATTGTTGAAGTGTAATTTTTGTAAACTAGTGAGATTAGAAATCATTTAAGACAATGACGTGGTTTTGTCAAAGCACAATCGGATAATCTGCCGAGAATAGATACATTCATGATGTCGTCTTATTTTCTTTCAAATCCAAATTTTACGTCCGCTAAAACAAATGGAGTGAAAGCTGCAAGGTAATTATTCTATAATAACATATTATGTACGTTATTTTAGCCATAAATACAATCCTAAATATATTGAGGAGTAAACATAACTTATAATTTATGATTCACAACAATGTAAACAAGTTATTGCCATCGATCACTAATAAAGAACTTTATTATTGATCGATGGTTATTGCAGATACTTCATCTCTTTGGATAACCGTAAACCATTCCTTACGTATTTTTGCACCTATCGGGACTGGAAAAACACTTTATCGGGTGCACTTCTGATAGTGTTTCTGCATTCAGGCACAATGCAATACTTATAAATTAGCTTTTGAGCTTTTTTCATGGTGAAATATGTTAATAACGAGATCATCTGTAAACTGTAAACAATGGACTGGACTGTCACTGGACATAGCATTTGACGTCATCAACAGAGCGCGCGAAAATGGCGGCGTTTAAACAGCTCGAAATTATTCTCTATTTTAAATATTTTTTAAACCTAATTACAGCATTTTTAAACAGTAGGTATTTATAGTTTTTACTATGTTATAACGGTGTAAACAATGAATTAAAAATATAAAATAAATACATGCATATACCCTATTGCGTGCACTGACTGGACAGGTCCACTCAATCTGTGTGGTTCTTTCCTCAAAAGACCATTTCAGACACCGATCTACATAGCCTTCACATGATCTGACCAAGATTTTGTTTGGATTTTAAAAGAGACTGTGACCTGAGTTTGTTTCGGCCTTTCTTCTCAGAGTAGTCTGATAGGAAATGCCGACCTCATCTAGTTTTGAAAATACAATTGACGTGTAAAAGTGTTTGTTCAAACCTACTTACAGAAATAAAATCATTTATCATTAAAAGGTCCTTCCATGTGAAATATTTGAAGCAGGATATTATAAAAATTATCTTACAATATCATTACACTCGTGGTATCTCTTGTCGACGCCCTGACAGTTCGGCTCGTGTGTCTCTCTCGTCACTCGAACCGTGATCACCGGTGGAGGGATGCTGCTATTGTCCAATGGTGGAATGTTTCTGTAACAAGGACGTGTAATGTCAATATCTATTAATGAAAAGGTTGACCAATAGTTGTTGTTGATAGTGGTCGTCTAGCTTAGGACCACTAATTTAATGGTTTGTACAGATAAAGTGTTTGTATTGGGGAATACCGACATTTTAAGTGATTTTATTCACACAGTTTGACCTCTTAAGTAAGGTCACGTAAGCTGAATACGTGAAACTCACATTTACACTTGCACTTTTATGCGAAAGCTCAAAATAGCAATATTCAAGAAGGTATTTTAGGCCAAATTGTAGTGCTCGTTGATTCCAAAAGACATGCATAACTTTTAACACTTGCTCGTAAAAATATCATAAGTACCATTAGACTTTGATCATTGTACCGGAATAATAAATTAAACTCAACTACCTACGTCAATATTAATTAATAGCGATAAATCTAACGTTATAATTAGGTTAATATTTTATACAGCAAATAGAACAAAACATTCGGTCGGCGTCAACACAAAAGCTCTTTTAATGAAATCAACGGAGCCGCTAACAAATAGCTCTAAACACGTTAATCTAATTTAGTGGTAGTAAAATAAAAAGTTGTGATCTATCGCCGACCAAATCGTTCCACACATTAGTAATCAGACTTTACAAATGTTCTTCACCTTATAAAAGGACTAGGGCATTAATTTAATGTAAACTCATCCACGAATTTGAATATTCATGTTCACGAGGAGAAAGATTAGTTCCGCTCGTACTTAAATTTGTCTAGAGGTCTTTAAAAAGATAAGTACGACGTCACTAGGTTCCTTGGCGCCATTGAAAAGATGACACTTGAAGATAACTTTGTAAGAAAATTGAATGAAAAGCGACCGTTAACGTACTAATAACCTGCCACTTTATGTTACAAATTAAGTGATAACATTTTATCATTTAATAGGGTAGGCAAAGCACAAAATGGACATGAACGTAGGAAGCCCCGTTGCATTATAATTTAAATGTCCTTAGTTACTTGATTTGAATTAAAAAAAAACTAAATCGAGCATGCTCAAAAATATTCGATAATAACTAACGGAAGTTTTGATATATAAACTAACTAAAATTTCCCAACGCAACAGATAGGGGGTAATATTTCTTGAGCGGTCTTATTGCCGTCCAAATGAAATGCGTACGCGACGGTGCGCGAGAGTCCCATGACAAATGACGTCCATACTAATTTGTCGAGCATGTTCTATACGACGCTCTATCAGCAGGATACTATCGACCGTCTGTCTGTGCGTCCATGTTCGTAATGAAGGATTTTATAACTTATTCTAACCGGTATCTGTATCTACGGAATATTGAGAACTGAATTTGATTAATTGTATCATTAGAAGCCTTTATATTAGTTTGAAATTGCTACAAGGTTGTTTCGTGATCCAGATAATCTTTAACGCTATCTAAGGCTCCGTCTATTAGCTATCTAAGGCTCCGTCTATTAGCTATCTAATATAGTAAATAGTACCTTACCTAAATAATATTCAGTAACTCATTAACCTCTATTGAGATCTAGATCTCAATAGATAATAGTTCCAGAAATATAGCACAAATAGCAAATGGGTTTCGCGCAGACCAAAGAAATGAATAGCCCGCGAATTAGCTAGTGGACCGCGCGATAGCTTAATTTTTACAAGGTATCAATTTTTCTTTCGGCAAATTGCATTTCCCCAGCTTTTCTATTGAACAAGCACTTGTTTTTTATTTTTTCTGTTTCATAATAATAGGTTTCACTATACGTATAAGTAGGTAGGCATGGACGTGTATAGGTATGTATTTAATCTAGTCTCGTTCAAGACCGTTAAAGCTCGGCGCCGCTGGCGGCACCCACTAATTAAGAGTGACGGTATTTTGATTACCTACTTATCTATCTAACAGGACTCGTATCTGGCCGTATTAATCCTGGATCCTCGACTCGTTACAATTATCTCGGTTCAAGCATTCATTTGTACGTAAATAACCTGACCTGATTACCAGTAACGGTTCCAATAATATGTTTAGATTATTAATAATTATTATTTGACTGATGGGTCGACTTTTGGTATTTGAGAAGCTTTTTTACTTTTATTGTTATTTCCCAAAGCCTTTGATATTCAATTTAAGGGCCATTTAGATGCAGATCTCGGACATTTGAACATAAATCTCACACAAACACATTCTAGCCCCGTCAGGCCGTCACACTGACCCGTGACCACACTCAAGTCATCTGCACACCAGCATGGGAAGCGGCCCCCGTGCCGAACACTACATTCAACTGACGATCTGACGTCAATTACCACATGTTAAAAAAGCAATCCCTCATTAGTGCTGCAACTACAAATATGTAGACAAAAATGAAGTTTGTCTTCTTTATAAAATGGACGGTAATCGCGAGCTCATTACGGGCTGTATCGGAGCTGATGCGTGTCAATCAAGCGGCCGAGTGCAAGCAATCAATGCTCCCACTACAATAACAGCTTGTTACAAGCCACGCTACGGGGTTTCCATTACCTTAATTTAGTCGATAAAAACCGTACGAGCCGGGTCGCGAGGGCATGTTTAACCTTTAACTTGCGCACACGTTCGATACTTTTACACTTGGCGAATATTTAAGAGCGCGTATAAAGCAAAATGACCAATCTTATATTTGATTTTACATGAAAAATTCCGGACTAAATCTTAAAATAAAAATGTATGAATAACTACATGATATTTCCGAGGGTTCACTTTGATCAAAAACATGAAATAATAACATTTCCTCGATATAAAAAAATCACGAAGTAACCTCTAATTCTCATATTTTTCCGTTTTGTACTCAATACGGTAATGCCTATTGCGACAAAAATCTGATAATTAATTATATTTATACAAGAGTAAAGGCTGTGCTTAGGCATTTTATGTAATTCCTTTTAGTTTTGGATTTATTACGATATAACAGTTTTGGCGCATACTACGCACTATATAAATAATACTACTAAAATTTGTTGAGAGCATGCTTTCGAATAATAGAATGACAAATTAATTTATCATTTGAGTGAAGATGGGGACACTAAAGAGAAGGGAAGTATAGATGCAATTAAACCACTCAGTGATCTGTAAATGGCAGTTGTTTTATGGTCACGGACAGAAAAACAGTACCTAACTTAAGAATGAATGCGAAATGAATCCTGTCCGGATTCTGTCAAAGCGTATTAGAATAATTTTGTTCTATACTAGCCTAGCTCATGTCTTTGCCTGAATTCATAGACAGGTACATTTTAGTACCTTTCTCTATTTGAAAATTCAAGAAAGAGTTAGTACCAAATTCCACCCATTCAGCATGATCTGAGTGATGGATTCACAAACCTCATTTAATGTAGCTACATAAATAATATAACTTGGATTATCATGTCACAGAAAGACCACCAACATCAAAGCTAATAAAATAATTGCGGGCACCGAACTGATTGAGGTTCAAACGCCGTCAGATTACTAAATTGCATATGTCAACGGTTTGATAAACGCAAATGAGCCAGATCTAATCGCCGAAGACAGCCGAATGCCACCGAAGTCGTGCCCGAAACAATCTTAATTAAACAGTCGAATATCGTCTAGTTGATTAGAATTTTTTGTACCGGTTGACTAGTAAATCATGCGCCCATTTGATACTACGGCAATCTAAATATATAAAAATTAAATGCTATTCCTTGGAAAGCGCATCACTTGAGAACTGTTGGACCGATTGGGCAATTTTTTTAATGTTCTTTATAGTCAAAGTTAGGTATTTATGAAAAGAAAAACTCGAAATGTACCCAGAAAATTTTCATATTCGGGAAAAACTGAACTTCCTTTTTTCTATGGGATTTTGTATGAATTATTAAAATTTGGACAGGACGTAAGTCGGGTCGGGTCGATGAGCAGTGGTGGCCCAAAGGTAACGGCCCCGACTTGCGTGTTGTAAGCCGTGGGTTCTAACCCAGGTAGGCGCTTTACTTTATGTAAATAATTTCATCACCACTGCTCTCAAACCGGTAAAGGAAAACATCGTGAAGAAACCGGTATGTCTTAGAACCAAAAATTCGAAGACATGTGACATCTACCAACCCGCACTGGGCCCGCGTGGTATATTACAGCCCACTCCCTCTCGAAAAGAGGAGGCCTGAGTCCCAGCAGTGGGAACATAATAGGCTGATAATGCTTGATTATGTACCTAAGTATGTTGTGTCAGATAGATTATAATAATATATGTAGATGCTGCCATTTAAGTAGTTTAGAAGCCTACCTTGCTTACTCCATACGACATCGTGGTTTGTTTTCCGACCGATCCGACAAGTCTGAAGGTGTTAAAGGGTTTTAAGTGTATTACTTTAATAGGCTTGTAAAATGTTAGTGTTTAAAATTTTTGCTTTTATGTGCAGTACATGGTGAGATATTAACATGCGTCGGCGCTGTCGGCACCGCCTTGTTCGGCAATTTGTTATCTTACAGCGATTCGTTAAAGAGAAATCACGCGATTACTAAAATCGGAAAACTGTGTACACGAACATAAAGTTAGCAATTATTTATGAAGCTTTGTAAACTGTAGATTATAGTTTGGAAAAGAATCTCTTACTATGTACAGTAGAATGCATGCGTTTACAGCCTAATTATCTATGAATTTTTATGCATCTAAAAAACATCTCATTAGAAAATTAACTTTCCCATGTAGTGAAGATGTGAATACTCTTATACTAGCACAGCCTCTAAATGTAAATGACACATAAAAAAGAAACAAACGGCTCCTCAGGGGCAGTCTCTCTCAACAGTGATTCGTCAGCGCAAATATAACAAACTCACACATTGTCCGTTTCATATTTACGTTACTATTTAATCTGATAAGTAGGGGATATGGTTATAGTCAGTCATGAAATCATCAAGTGGTTAAGTTGCCACACGTGATGTGCTGACGTCATCAGCATCTGACGAAGACCCATTTAAATTATTCTAATTGTATAAGCCAATTAGCAAAACTGCTACCTCGGTAAACATGCATGCATTATTAGCCTATAATGTTCCAACTACTGGAACACAGGGAAAAGGTAAGTAGACACCTGGGTAAGCACTCTCTTTACCTCTTAATCATGTTCTACTTTATTTTTTACCTGGGTAAGCACTGCCTCTCCTGCACGGAGACACCTCCGCCACAACTCCTGGAACAAGCGCTCCAGCTGCCCCACGTACTCCAGGCGTAGGCCTCACCTTCAACTTCCACGTCATTTTCAAGTTCAACCTCGGCCTCCTGGAAGTATACACCAAACGTTTTTTCAATACCTTCATTGTTATACATTTTAGCAAAATACGTCATCATTCAGCCGTACGTCCATTCAGATTCTGTTCTTAGAATCAACAGCCTTCTTTTATTTTTCTTCTAATTGATTGATATTTAAGTTTTGTAAAGTTTTGGGCTTACCATTCTTCTGATGTTCAATTAAGTCACCTTTACAACATACAGGGTGGCCATATATCGACGCGCAAACTGTAACCAAGAATTCAACACACGATTCTAGACTCTAGCGCACAAATTTTTCGTCGTTTATCAATAAAAAATCTGCTGCTTCATATAAAAGTGCAATATCTAGACTAAAAGCAAACAATAACCGACGAAAAATTACAATTCAGGGGTGGTCAGAATCATGTACTGAATCCATGGTAACAAATAAAAAATGTAACAAATAATAATAATAAATAATAATAATTCGTCTACCATACAGGCTACTTATAATATTACTCCCACACTTAACCCCACTGCTGGACACTTGGCTTAGGCCCGTGCCATCAGTTCTATCCGGCTATGCCGAGGAAAACAATTACATAAACATAATAATAATAAATATCGTCTGACATTGCACACAGCACCATCTAGTTCCAAGTTAAGCACTTAACAGGCTTGTGTTATGGATACCAGATGGTTGATACACTACTTAAATACATTTTTTTTTTCGTAAATACATACATATTATAAATATACATCCATGACTCGGGTACAAATGTCCATATTCATCATACAAACATTTGCCTCTACCGGGATTCGAACCCAGGACCATTTGGTTTCGCTGACTACACTTAGGTAGCCACTGTAGCCACTACACCAAACGTGTCGTCGTTAAATAAACATAGTATAATATAAACATAGTAAATAAACATGGTAACAAATAAACATAGTAGGTACAATATAAACATAGTAAATAAACATGGTAACAAATAAACATAGTAGGTACTATGTGACATGAGTAATTATGTTATACTATGTTTTTGTGATTTTAATTTAATAATGTTGTTAGTTTTAATTTTTATATTCAATGTTCTATGTTATGAGTTTGGTTTCCGCACTTAGTCCTTCAAATGGACCATTGTGCGTAGTTTTTATATTTTGTTTATGTAAGTACTTAACTACTAAACTAATTACCTAAGCTATATAGCTTAACTGTCGCATTAGGGTAAACCCTGTAATGGTAGTTAAGCTGTTATAAATAAATAAATTGCGCTTCAATATTTCTGCCACCCTGTATACACCTACGGGTAGACTGACGACGTGATCTGTCGAATAGTATTTAGGAAAGCTCTGAAAATTACCTGCGTTGATTCTGTTGTCGTCAAATTCGTTGCTGAAGATAACATTGCAAATTGAACTATCACGAATGCCCTGAAAATGAAAATAAACAATAAATATTCATGAACCTCAGTTCCAGCTAAACAAAATAGGAAACAAAAACTAAGAGTAAAATCTCATAAATTGTTCACTAGTGATGCTACGACAATTTAACGAGCAGTGAAAAATAGCTGATCTAACAAAAAGATAATTAATAATCATCTCTTTCCTCCAACAATTTGTCAGTCTAACCATACTTCACACGATTTACGGCTCTCACGGATAAACGCCAACATTCACTTATGTACATGATTGTCTAAAGTTTAACAAGCCAGCATGATCATGATCATACACGGGTAAATTGGTGTGTGATGACATGAAAACACTTCGTTTATCACTACTTTCCCGATTTGGGTTGTTTCTGTAGGGCTGGCACGGCAAACGGTTTTAAACTTCATGTGAAAATTTAAACTACCACTTTTAAAGGCAGTATCAATAGGTCATGCTACCAGTAAACAAATTAATTATTTGTTTTGATTTGGAAAAAGCATTAAATAAAAGTAGTGACTGGTTTTCTTAAGCCAAGCTTTTGGTTTTTTTAAGAGCACAAAAGCCCCAATAATGTTAGTCGTCAGGTCTTCGACAACTGCTCGTGGACAGCCCTGTGCGGTTTGCGCCCACGCAGTTCTCACCGCGTTGCGCAATCTGACAACTCCATTAGAAGTCCGAGTCTGGAGCGAGACGCACCGCCCGAATGCACCCGCAACGCACTCCACATTAAAACGATCAAACGACTCTGTAAAACGCCCTAATGAACATCTTAAGTGGTTTATTAAGTGCCAATCGCCGTTATTTTTATGTTAAAATCACTTCGTCTACCATGAGAAATTATTTCTTTTTTGAAGTGTCTCCGTATGAAGAAATTTTAATAGCTCCAAACTATTTGCAAGTTTATGGTCATAAATAACCAACATTACAATTTTATTTCACTACAATTTATGGCTCTCATTTTAATTGATTTATTACTAAGGCCTGCCTCAAAGCAAAAAGTTGGACATTCGCTAATCAACAATTTAAATAATTCTAGTTATATGTAGCGAGTTATTAGTCCACTAGATTGATACACGCCTCCTTGGTACACGCGTAATACAACCAATTAAATGTGCAAGTCGCCTCAACTCAACATACGAGTACATACCTACAAATCAAAATTAACAATGATAATTAACATTAACTAATGGCTTTCTAGTAGAATAAATATAAACATGTCAATAGTGCTAATTAGATTTACGCCTGCAACCGCTGGCGGCGCGCGGCGGCCGGCAGCCCGCGGCCAATTGAGCGCGGAAACACGCGCAAAGAATAACGCTTTATAAGGTGATGAACACATTTGAAAATAGAGAAGTGAGCCTACAAGGAATTATGAGGTCGTTAGGGACGTCTTCTCGATCTTGTCGAGAGCATTTTTATTTGACTTCCCAAGCATTTTGAGGAACTAAAGCTTAGTTTAACTTTATCTAGATTAGATAATATTCTTATGTAAACAAACGATTTCAGTTCACAATGTTCTGTTAAAGCATTAAACACTCAAAAGCATGGTGTAATATTGCTTTATCTACACCCATGCTATAAATCTTCTAAAAAAGTTTCTGAAACAGTTACTTATTGCCAAAAGAACCAGTGTCTTATTAACCATAATATCGTTAATATCATCCAAACGAATGTTATAAGTAATGCTGTACTAAATTTCATTATGCAATTCGAACTCGATCCCTTCGTCTTTCAATTCGTGGTATATTTATGAATTTCAAAAAAAGCAATATTGTCATGCACGCGCGTTTCACTACAACAGCTACTAATTAAAAAAAAAAACTTATAGATTATTCGAATTCACGTCGTATCGCGCCATTTTTGTTCGATATTAATAGGTATTGCGAATCTTATACAGAGGATTCATATATTTCATATCATGGGTGTAGATAAAGCAATATTACACCATGCCATTGCGTGTTTAAGAGCGTTTATACCTTATGAGTGGCAACGTCGCAATTTAGTGACATATTTCGTGGTTTTCAATTTTTATCCTTTAATCGGAGCTATATTTTAAAAATCTGTTAAATTAACTTTTTAGAATTACGTGAAAGTGTTTAAAAAGTAAGTAACCGTAATGCTTACAGTTATTTTACAATGACAATAACGCCCTGCAAGTTTCCAATGTATTATTTGCATATAAATAGAACTGTAAACGCAACGATTTCTTACCTTTTACACAGTTTTCACATAATTCTAAAAAGTTAATTAAACAGATTTTTAAAATATAGCTCTGATTAAATGATAACAATTGGAAACCACGAAATATGACACTAAATTGCGACGTTGCCACTCATAAGGTATAAACGCTCTTAATGCTATTTATGTCTTGTTTAATAGTCTTGTATGCAACTGTAAATAATTAGGTATTAAAACACTCATGTGATACTATTACCACAACCCATATTCGAGTTTTAATACCCCTTATTATATAACAGTTGCATAAATAACTAATAGAGAAATAAACAGCGGCACACGCCGCAGATTAAGCCGCCGCAATTTTAGGAGCGTCTTCAGATTGATATAAGTCTAATTGTTATGACATTGCCACAACTCCGTGAATAAAGACAAAAATAGCTCCAGGTCACTTGCCGCAGCTATAATAACTCAGGCTATAAAACGAAGTGCTTTAGTTTACGAAGTTTGTTCAAGAACAAACTGTTATCTAAGAATAATTGCATCTGCGCAGGTTACAAATGGTCACAATTCAACACTGCTATAAACAGTTAGATGCAGTGTTGTTCCGCCCCGGGATAGTGTCCGTTAAGGCTAAACCGTCGCGTCGGTAGTGAAATAACTTGTCACCCTACAAAGTTGTTTTTATGTGACTCATAAAGTCATGATAAAGCTCCTTGTCAACATAAACTTTGTCAGCACACAAGTCATTAAATAAACGATTCAGTAGTTGGCTACCTTTTTAGAATTCTGTTAAAATGTTTGGCTCAAACAGTCAAACAGTGGACAGTGTCGACACACTGTCAATAAAAGCCACAAAATTAGCTTACACCGTAATTTATTCACATAAGCGACGAATCAGGAGATAGCCCTACGCGTCCCAACCCACTCAGAACCAGTTTCCAAACGCATAGGTAGGACTGAACAAGTAAAGGACCATTTTAAGATCACGGGACTTTGCTCTTGACCTTTTTTTTCTCCTGACGCAGCGCGTGCGCCTCGCAGTGAATGGACCGTATAATTTCTATTTACTTTTACTCTCAAAGGACTTTCAAGTAGTCATCATAAAAGTTTACCGTTTGAACACGTAGGAAAATATTTATTGTGGACAAATGTTTCTACAGCGGTCATTGTGCATGTACACACGGCTACACATCAAGCTATATTTTTCCAGTTTACTTTGACCTCTCATTGTAAGGAAATCCTATACAATGCGAGATCAGCTTATACTGCCAATGTATAGCTTGATCTGTAGCCGTGCGTACATTGTGGGTTCAGTTCACACGGTTAACGAGTGACAGGAGAGTCCTTAATCCGGAGGCCTTAACTTTAAATTAAGTGGATAAATAAATAGTGGAACTGTGCTTTTATTTGTCTCCTTGGTCCGTTATTTACCGACAAGACTTGATGTGTCATGTAGGTGACTACCTTCCTATTTTTCACACATAGGCCGTGTAGCTTCGATGTAAAGCCCATTAATGTCGCATTATAGGTCGCTAGCTGGGAGGTAATCTGGTGTAATCAGCACGCCTACCATGACGCAGATGATCACATTTGAACCGTATACAACAGTTATGTCTAGTGATGTGGCGATCACGGGAACGTGGGGAACACTGGGAATTTTGCTAGCAAAAACACAAAGACTATAAAATATGGCGTGGGTAGGTACAAATATTCCTGTGAATATATAGTATCATTAGATTTGTCACTAGACCTAAACATAAACCATCTCATTACTTACATAGTGTGGTGTAACGAACGAAAAGTATTCGTTTATGTCTATTGTTTAAGTATCAAGGCAATTGACTAAAACAACTTGACAAGACTATGATTAGGCCGTTTTGTAACAAAATTAAAGCATTTGATTCAAATGATTTGTTAGAAGCCTGTTATTCTATACAGGGTTACTTGTAATTCGACGTAGGTATATCCGTCAGGAGCTGATAGGGGGGCCAAAATGCAACGAATTGAGCCCTATATATGGCCTTATTTTTTTTTTAACGAGACAACATTTTTTGAAGCGTAAAATATAAATATCGGTAAGATATTATTCTTAAACCGCTCATCATTTTAATTATTTGGTTGACTTATGTACTTTTAATTATGTTCATGGCTTAATCGAAGTGCCAGCTACAACATATTTTTTTAATGGTACCCATTCAATATGTAGTTTCTTTTATTATTTCGAATTAACTGTAAATTTTTGGGTTGTCAAATGTCAAAAAACCCTTAAAATTCAAATATCTCGAAACTATTGAATGTCGGCCATACATAATTATGTGGGATTCAATTTGTTGCATTTTGGCCCCCCTGTCAGTTCCTGACGGATATACGTCAAATTACAAGTGACCCTGTATAGCCGGTCGATTCTGTAAAATAAACTCACTATGAAAACGTAGCTGAAGTGAGCTTCAAGTGAGCTGTCATTCCACCTGATGCTAGGGATTGACACAATTAGCAGCTCACTACATACATCGGCTGGTCATAAGATATCGATACTTATCAGTTCTGTGAAGTATCGCTACATAATTTTCTTTTGACCCTGTATACGCTGCTTGTAAACGCATTATTCTTCAAAACATCCGCAGATTAATATATTCACAGATCATAAATATTTTTTTTTAATATATCACGGAAATCAGTACCTTGAAAAATTCAATGTATACTAACGAGAGTTGGACGTCAACTGTTAACCGTCAAACTAATAGGGATGCACGTAGTACGATTCGATACAATATTTATGAAAATCGATTCAAGTAGGTAGGTACCTTAAATTTAATTCTAATAATAATTAATTAAACTATTAAATTAATTTTAACTTAATTTATTAAATTAATTTTAACTTAATTTATTAACTTAATTTATTAAATTAACGTAATTCTGATTTCAAATGTCACTTTACAAATTGACAATAGATTTTATATATTTGTCCCTGTAATCACATTAATTACCTATAATTATTAGCTAAGTAGGATTTTTCTATCGTCAAGGTATAATAAAGTAAAAAAAATATTAAAATTATTATTTAAGTATTGCGATTCTTCCCAAAAAATGGTGCATCCCTAAAAGAAATGAGATAGTGTGGTGGCAGCGGTCCACACACGTCTGCTTCGCTCGTAAACGTGCCGTTCAAAGAGATTTATTAGGTATTGAGTCTGTTCTATGGTTTCAGCATTTCAGGTCAGTGAAACATTTATATAATCTTCACGTAAATATCTTACAATGAAAATAATAATCTTAATCTCTTAGTCTGACAGAGTCTGACAGCCAGCCAGCCAGCCAGTCTGCCCAGAGCGGGAAAAGTTATTTGATGATTTCCCAAAATAAAAAAAATAAAATCTGTCCACAAAGGGTTCAGATATTTAATCGGTTATGATAAACCTCATTGATATGACGCTGGCCAAAGCAGTTACAATTACAATCTACTTATCGTTTTAATCTACATCGCGTATGTCAGATCACATTTAAACGTAGCCATGACTTTACTTTTTTATATGAATTACGCGGCTACCTATCATGTGTTTAACTTCCAAACATTACGCTCATCAACAACAACACACATCACAAACATCTGAAATTATCTAGTCTTAACAAAAGTAGGTACTTACCATAATAACTTTTTACTGAGGAAATATCTTTTCTTCGCCATTTTACGACTTCACCATAGATTTTTATTACATATAAAGTCAATCTTGTCTGTGTTCATTTTATTGAGTAACGACAACTTAATGATTATCTTTTAAACGATAGATTTATGTTTACTGGGAATAATCTAAACATTTAACACGAAAAGTGTTTATGTCACGTCACTCCACGATTGTTGGGCACCATGTTGAGGGAATGCCCAGTTCCATGTACTGTAGCATGATTTCTGAAACAAAAGAAGATATTTTTTTTACATCTTAAAAATAAACAACTAGGGTGGATTATACTCAGTTAGGGTCACAATTGGAAAATGAAATTGACTGACTAATTGGTTACAGGAATCCAAGTATAAGTCTAAGTGAAGGTGACTTCGGTTTAAAGATTCTTTATTTATTCTTTTCAGACTTCAGTAAAGCCCTCACCACTCTACCAGAAGTTAGACAAAATTATTCACTTCTATCGTATTCCTCTAAGGTCATAATTAGGGCAGGGTACAAACGACGGCGAGAAGGCAAGGAAACGGAAGCTGGTACCTAGTAAGATAAGAAGTAAACAACTCATCACTGAGAGGAGCACTGACTCGCTCTTAGTAAGAGACTGGGTTAGGAGAATGAGGGCAATGCAGTTTTAAGCTTAATTGTTCTAAGACTAACTGTAAGTTTTAAAATAATTCAAAAGAAAGCTCGTTGCTTTGCTGCAATTCAAGTCAAAACACAATGTATGTGATTTAGGTACCTACTGAATTACCATTGCAGAAATCGAAACACCAAAATATGAATTGCAATGAAACTGTAACGCTGCAAAATAAGTACTACTTACGAGCTCTTAAAGCTGAAAACTGAGAATTTTCAAACTTTAAACAACCTGTCGACACGTCCCCTTGCAGTTCCGACCTCAGGTCCTACATTTCATAATGGACAAGCAGATTCTACTTACTGTTTAGTATCCATTGTTTAATTCGACAGAGGAAAAACATTGTATACACAATATTTGTATGGTAAGTTTAATTGCGGAGGCGTAACGTAAAGCTTTCATGATATATTAGGCCTGAAATCCAGTAGGAGCAGTGGTGGCCCAGTGGTAATGGCCCCGACTTACGTGTCGTAGGTCATGGGTTCGAACCCAGGCAGGCATCATTACTTTGTGTAATTTATTTCATCACCACTGCTCTCAAAACGGTGAAGGAAAACACCGTGAGGAAACCGGCATGTCCTACAACCAAAAATTCGAAGACATGTGACATCTATCAACCCGCACTGGGCCCGCGTGGTGGATTATGGCCCACTCCCTCTCACAGAGAGGAGGCCTGTGTCCCGTCAGTAGGAACATTATAGGCTGAATATGTTATGTATGTATGAAAAACCAGTAGACTAAATTTATGGCATGTAAAATATCAGCCTCATCTCACATTCCCAAAGTAAAACAATTCCAAGGTGACTATGAGATCAGAATGCGAACACAACATGATAATTTAGTATCATCATAATTAACTAAATTATTTCAGTATGTGAGTTCACTATTCGCAAATACTCACCAGCTAGAACCAAGTATGTTTTTTATAATAAACATGTCCACAGCCTAGAATACCCGTGCAAACATCGCACATTTCTCCCGAGACGACGTTATCTCTCTGAGAACAGAGTCAATAATGTAGGTAAATATTGTGATACTGCCTGTTACCAAAGTATGACGCCACGACTGCACTGTGTCACTGTGTTACTGAACAACCTGTTATCAATAACACGTGTACTGAATTAACTGTGATGCTCTACGTGGTTTAGAAAATTAGGAAAATCTACGCGTCAGCGACATCATTCATGGTATAGTACCTATATCATGAAATCATGATGTAAAAACCGTGCAATTAAGAATCCAAAGCTTGAATTTGTTTGCTTTATAGCAACAACGTAAAACTTCTTATAATTTTTTAAACAAACATGCTTCGTTGCTACTAATGTAGAGGAACAAAATCACACGTAATTCTGTAGTTTTTTGTTTAGTTGGTGTCAAAACTATCACTATCTGCATCACGCTTAGAAAGTTCTTCGTTGATCATTGCCCTGTGTTTATAATTCTAGACCGCTGAAACTGTTTGAATGATATTATAGTTGAACAGACTGTAGAAGTATTCATTCAACGCACTAAAAATGTAGTTCTCACGAGAGCTCACACGTGCCCGAATTAAGGGGCTGACAACAGCTAAAGCGCAGTCACTGTCGGACTGCATAGAAATGAAAGAGAAGCGCGATGACACAAAGCTGGTAATTTATTGCAAAATATGAAGCATTTCTCTATTTACAAAAATTCTATAGATTGGACAAAAAAATGGAAACACTATAACGTTAACATGTTGCTTGAGGAACCATCTGAAAAAAAAACCAGAATGATTGCATGTATATTAGTATGGTATTTAATCGTTAAAAGAAATGTTTTGAGGTATCTTCGTGACTTTTTTCTATCGTACCAAATTAGTTGTATTATGTTTTCAACACACTATCTAACTAGCATTATATCCTGAAGAATATCATATATTGTTCTGATTTTGTTTACTACAGTGGATCATATACTTTTAGACATTATAAAATTTGCGTTTAGGTCATGTAGTCCCCTTAAGGTAGCTTCACAATACCTTATCACTGCGCCGGCGCTGCGTAGCTAAGGTAAATAACGAAGAGAGTAAATTGGGTCATAACGCAACCAATTCTGACATACAAAACATATTTACACGTTACATCAAAAACATTAAGCTTTAGGTAGTTTTAAACCATTTTTGTGTTAGTCCTAAGGTAACTTTAGGACATTAGAAATTACATTATTTTATTTTTATAACACAGTAAATTATTAACACAGTCACTATTTAAATGGAGACACAATCTTTTTGAGTAAAATCAATACAGTAATAAAAATGTTATAAAATTAAGTGAACTTACCTATTCTAACAGTGATTGCTAATATATCGCCTACTAACAGCGATAAAGATAAAACAGTCCACTTTAATAAAAATGTTTCGCCACCGTTATCAAATTTTAATTACGGTTTTTAGGTGATTAATCAATTTAAAATCATAATAGTTGTCAAAGTGAGCCGCGTGCTTAAGGGCGGTATCCCGCAGCGAGCATACGCGTCGCCCGATGTACGCGCGAGCGAGTTGCTTTTAGCAGACTGGGCATTGAACGCATCCGTAACTTCCAAAGTGGTATGGATGGAGAGTACTTCGTTATAATACAAGGAAATCATTCCTGTCCTTTGCCAACGCCACACAATTTATTAACAAGCGGGAATTAATTTACGCATTGACCAAGAAGAGCCTATTTTTATGATCACATAGGAATGTCTCTGAACGAAATGCGAATAATATGCTAATTTATCGATAAAATTTTACTTTTATTATTTTTTAAATGGGCCCATAAAGAGGTGCGTGGACGCATATTTGTTCTAGAATATTAGACAAAAATTTATTGGCAATAAAAAACAAGCTCGTGAACCGAATCGAGAATCAATCTTTGATTATTCGCATTGCAATAATGTCGTTTATCATTCAATTGTTAAGAGGGCATTAATGTCGGTATCAATCGAGTATTGTTGTTTTGTGTATTACATGGCTAGGCCGGGGCAAATTTTTGCGGTTACTAACTGAACCAATATATATGTATTGTGTAGGATTGTTACAGACGTAGTTTTTTTTTGCGCATGATGTAACCGAGTCTTTAGAATGAAAACAAATTCTACCCGCTGGAGATAAAAATACGTTTTTATGTCATGCGTGAATGAGATTCTCTCTCCTCTTCCTCTTCTTAAAATTCAGAAAATAAAATGCTCTAGAGAAAATAAGTAGGTACTTTAGTAATTAATTAATAGGTATTATTGAATAGTTATGGTACTATTTTATGCATTTCTAATCAAATTATCATAGCATACGTTGCATCGTTTGCCTAGCCATTGCGCCCGCGCCGACTCTGTCGCATCCACCAGCATTAATTTCATCAACTGCATTCTAGCGTTTAAGGCCGAGTTCAAGTCACGTCTATTTCAAATTGATTAAAGAATCATGAACGGCCAGCAAGTTTTCATGGTTCATCGTTTTAACAATAAAGATTCAGTTGCGTGGATCTTTCGAAAGAACAAATATAAGTATTTAAGTTATAGGCATTCGGGACGAGCTTGACTCCTACCGAAAGGACTGGCAATAGTAAAAGACCGAATTGTGTGGAAAAAGGAGACGTAGGTACCTATTTGCCCTGCAATGGGACACTACGGGCAAATACGAGGCAAATATTATATATATTATTATCTATTTAGATATAAGCACTCTGTATCTCATTTTAAGTGAACTGTTAATAATTAAGTTCATATGAGAATAAAATTATTTAAACCTAAATAGATAGATTATGGGCAAACACTATGACATCATTTCAGATCACAATTCTAAATTCTACCGTGGGTGTTAATTTGAACGTTTCCCCTTAAGAAATTCCATTGATACCAAACCAAATCGTTCTAAACGCAATAAAATGTCCGAATCGCAGCAATTCTTTCGTTAACAAGAGACGATCGAGCTTCACCATCGCTAGCTAGGTGGTCTACTACGAGTGACACCGATACATTTCATTACCACACAATGTGAACATTAACGCGCTTCTGATAACTTTTATTGTCCTTTCATTTCACTTTGTCCATTACTAGGGTATAAATAGTCGTCAAAATACGGGCAGGAACACTCTCAGTTAATGTCAACAGTACAAAGTACTGTAAAATATCTAAATTACAAAGTAATTTAGATACTTTCAAAGTCTACGATAGACTTCAATCTGATGTGTTATTAGCCTTAAATAGGTACAAAACTGCTACGAATCGAAGGGAGGTTTCTTTCAGTTCAAAAATGTCAATTGTTATGAAAAACTGCAACATAATATCAAATATTAAAAGTGATTCGCAACATATTGTTTTGGTATTAGTAATAATCAAATCATTAACAATACAAGAGAAAGCGACCCTTTACAAACAAAGGTCATGCTCTTCTAAGATTATTTGTATTGTAATTAATTACATTTCAAGTACACGCTTGATTCAAGACATGACAGTCAAAATATTTCGAGTGCTGTCGTGTAACAAACCTTTTTATAAACAACTTTGTAATTATCTGATGACTGTCTCGTTGGTCTAGTGGTTGCAAGCGCTACTGCTGAGCATGAGGTCCCGGGCTCGATTCCCGGGTCGGGCAAAGTGTTATTAGGTTTTCCTATCTAGAATTTTTCAGTAGCAACCCGGGTCCAGATTTGTGCTCGGTTGATGGCAATAGGCTCGCCCCTTATTGATTGATAAATGATTTTATTTCTGTAAGTAGGTTTTTACAAACACTTTTACTTGTCAATCTTATTTTAAAAGCTAGATGAGGTCGGCGTTTCCTATCGGACTACTCTGAGAAGAAAGGCCGAAACAAACTCAAAAGTCACAGTCTCTTTTAAAGTCCAGACATAATCTTGGTCAGATCAAGTGAAGACCATGTAGATTAGTGTCTGAAATGGTCTTTTGAGGAAAAACCACACAGCTTGAGTGGACCTGTCCAGTCAGTGCACGCATGTGTCAGTAATCGTGCAGCTCAACTCAGGCCCTGCAGTCTCGACATAGTTAGCAATCGTTTTCGGTTGCTCAGTCCTAACAATCCAGATGTAAATGTTGATGTAAATGTTTGGTAGTCTCGACACTCAAATTTATCGGTTGTTACCTACCGGTACCTACCTAAAATACCAGTAACAACCGATAAATTTGAGTGTGGAGACTACCAAATATCGTTACATCTGGATTGTTAGGACTTAGCAACCGAAAACTATTGCTAACTATGTCGAGACTGCAGGGCCAGAGCTTAATTAAGGAGCTCAACGATCGACGAACAATACCAAAGAAAGGACATTTGGGTAGGACGCATAAATTACTCACTGCCAGGTCATGATTAAAACTAACTGAGCAAAAAAAAACAAAAAAAGAAGTGACCCACATAGTCCTCACATTCACAATAATTAAAATAATATAACTTTACAAAGTAAATACCCATGTCATTGTATATATAAAATTTAATATATTAGAAGGGATTTAAATATAACTGGTGAAATATGGGTGTACCTACTATAGGTACACCACTGCTTTACCCTTCAACGAATTGAGGCGTGATGTTATGTCTAATGTAATTATCATACAGTAAAACGTGCTAGCCAAACATTAATATTAACAAAAAATTATATCTATACAGGGTGAAATTGAATTCATGGGCAATATTTTAAAGGGTCATTGTACTCATCATTATGAGCAACTTTTACTATGGGACCAAACCTGAATACACAAAAAAAATCAGCTGTTCCCTACATTCATGTCTGCATAACCCTTCAAAATATAGGGAACAGCAGATTTTTTTTTTGTGATTTCAGGTTTGGTCCCATAGTAAAAGTTCTTCATATTGATGAGTACAATCACCCTTTAAAATATTTCCCATGAATTCAATTTTACCCTGTATGTGTATATTACGAAAGCTTTTCCTGCAATATAAAGAGTAAACCCATGTTCCTTTTAAATTCACAAAGCATTATTATTCATGAATGAATTCTATCGCGACATCTTCGATTATGGTTGATAACTTATAACTGTATAGGCAAATAAAACTCGAATCATGAGCGTACGTGGATGCAATGCAAGTTAGGGTCCAATTATCATCTGTTAGCAAGTTTGCGTAACCTTTGGTAACCTTTGACCTCATACAGGGTCTTGATACACTGACCTCCTTGGTTCTAAGTTAGGTTTATTGTTATATTTGTTGCGTTTGTGTTAGATTTTTGCTTTCTTTTTATTTGTGTTTGACATTTGGAACTTTACCTACTTTATGGGCTGTTAAAGTAAGATGTTGGTGTTAACTCAGAGAGAAATTTAAGGATATTAATGTACCTAATGACTGCGCCTTCTCAGTACATTTTTGAAAATCTTTTATATGCTCATAAAAATATAAAATTATTTAAAAAATACAATGTAATCCATAATATAAATACTAGGAACAGACACAAATTTGTTGTAGGTACTTACCTACAACACGGCTTAAGAAAATTGGTAGCTCGTTCAGATGTTAATGTATACGCTTTTATAATAAACTTCAAAGCCACGTTCAAGATCAACGAAGCCTTAATAAATTCAAATCATTTATTAAACGTAAGTTGTGCCAGAAAGCCTTTTATAGCGTTAAAGATACGAACCGAAAGATAAGTACCGATTTTTTTTTTGTTTTTTTTTTACATAGGTACTCCTTGACATTTGATGACTATTATAAACACAATGACAGGAATATATTTTTACCTTGAGAAGTATAATATTATTATTTAAATTATTGTGAATGTGAGGACAATGTGGGCCAGTGGTGGTTTCAGTTTTAATCATGGTCTGGGCCGGCAGTCTCGACATAGTTAGCAATCGTTTTCGGTTGCTAAGTCCTAACAATCCAGATTGTAACGATATTTTGTGGTCTCCACACTCAAATTTATCGGTTGTTACTGGTATTTTAGGTAAGTACCGGTAGGTAACAACCGATAAATTTGAGTGTCGAGACTACCAAACATTTACATCAACATTTACATCTGGATTGTTAGGACTTAGCAACCGAAAACAATTGCTAACTATGTCGAGACTGCAGGGCCTGGCAGTTTAAGTAGTTTATGCGGCCTACCCAAATGTCCTTTCTTTGGTATTGTTCGTCGAATCGTTGAGCTCTTAAGTTCTGAGTTGAGCTGCACGATTACTGACACATGCTTGCACTGACTAGACAAGTCCACTCTGTGTGGTTTTTCCTCAAAATACCATTTCAGACACCAATCTACATGGTCTTCACATGATCTGACCAAGATTATGTGTAGACCTTAAAAGAGACTGTGACCACAGAGTTTGTTTCGGCCTTTCTTCTCAGAGTAGACAGATAGGAATTTAGTATGTACGTATTTATGTATCTATTATTTAGGATATGTATATATGTGTATCTATTTTAGTGTATAAATTGTATAGATACTTATTATTTGCACCAACAACAGCCCCATTTTATGTCCAGGAAAATCTCGGTCCATTCCAAGGTTGCCTGGAAGAGATTGCAGAAAGCGATAAGGCCGCCCATTGTATAATAAGTAGTGTTCAATTTTATTTTTGTTGTTATGTTTTTTGTGGTGTACAATAAAGAATATATAAATAATAATAAATAGGAACCGCCGACCTCATCTAGTTTTTAAAATATGATTGACGTGTAAAAGTGTTTGTATAAACCCACTTACAAAAATAAATCATTTATCATTTTAAGTAAATACATATTTTCCGTTCTTTTTCTAACAGTATCGTGATCAGGGATGATTAAAAAACGGAAGTGTAAACGGACTCTGTATATTCAAGAAACATATTCTTTACATCAACGTCTTTACCTAAACACGTAAATAAAGCAAGTTTTTCTCATAGTTCACAATATCGACGTATACGAAGTGGCTACTCGAGTGATCTGCAAGCTCACGTTAGTCTAGAAACCGCATATCAGCTACAAGTGGGTAAAGCTAGTGACACACCGCTCACTTTCCTAGTGCTGAGGTAAAAGTTAAACCGCAAGTGTGTCGTAAACTTTACTACCTAATTTTGAACTGGGTGGCGTAAAAGTCACGACGACGGGGTTTTAAAAATAAAATATGACATTTACACTGATATTTTTTAATTTTTTTTATTTGTTAGTTTTTATCACTTAAACCTAAAAATCAAATTCGAGATCAAAAATGTAACCAATGTGCGCCAATTTTAAATAATAACTTCAATTGTGCAGTTTGCCGAAAAGTACTATAACATAGTGCTAAAATTTTAGGCATATCTTAAACAGTTAAAATATAATATTGCACACAGTTTTCAACTTTAAAGTGACGTAAACTACGATCCAAGAATAAAATAGGTATAACTGTGTGAAATAAAATCGTGCAAATTATTTTTATGCTACTGGCAATAAGGCAGTGGTCTTAAACATTTGGACTTCATTTAGTGTTTTCAACTAGCGAAACGCCTCGGCTTCGCGTAGGTGCTTTCTACTAATGAACTAAATGAGAATATTCTTACACACAAACCTTGTCCTGTCAATTAAGAACAGAACAAAACGCGTAATAAAACAAGAAGACAAAATGTGTGAACTCGATCACATTATAGACAGGGTGAGAGATCAGTTAATAATTAGTGTAACTGATTCGGACTCTTCATCAAGCTCAGCAGAGTCCAAATCACAAAGTGAATAAATCATAATATTATATCCGCTGCCGTGAGTTTGTCTACTGTAATAAAAACCAAAATTCAAATATACATAAGCAACGGCTCATAAGAATATAAATCTTTTATTTGAATTTCGTTTACCTTACCTATAATATTAGGACTTACCTTAAGCTATCATATTTTTAATTTTGATACGCTGCTTAGCGTTCTTCCATAAACACAAAATTTCAACATCAAAAAAACTTCATTTGAATTACTAGGGAAATGTTGACTACCCCTGAACTGTCACTTTGACAATGACATGTATTTGTTAACGTTTTTGATCTCGAATTCGATTTCTGGGTATAGTGATAATGCCACCCTCGTAACAGAAAACATGCAACAACTTAAAACGAACCAATGGATGTTTTGTATGTAATTAAGTAAAATGTACAGTCATTATTATAATTATGACCTACTTAATAGTGTTGTGCCTATTCGTTTTGGTACAACAAGAGTCAACATAACATCCTAGCCTTTTTTTTTTTACGGGGGGAAATCCTCATGGACTACCTCCGCCCGGGGAAAAGGCGGAGGGGCGTGCCGGACTCTTACCGGCTAAAACCACCCCGGTGTCTCCTCGCACGTGCGCGCGGGGCCGCGGGAATCGAAATTCTTCTGCAGCCCCACACTAGTGCTGGCCCGGTCTGTCCGGGCCTCGTCTCCTGCACGGGGTAGTGAGGTGTTTAACTACCCCGTGCATCGCCTCAGAGGCGCGCGCCGATACCCGCGCGCGCCTTCGCCTCGGGTCCATCAAATAGGGGGCGAGGACTTCCCCAAGTCCCACGCCCCTGGACCCATTCATGGGGGCCGGAAAAGGGCGTTGTCCGCCCTTCTCCTGCGCCCGGTGCGCCTTCTGCGGCCGGGGAAGGGAGTCGAGATCTCCCTCTCCCGTTCCGCAGTTTCCTTCTGCGACATCACGTCCTCGCAGAAGGACACCACCGCGTCCCACGACTCTGCGCTACCGACCATCCTCCGCACTACGACCGGCAGCGACAGATCGCCTCCTACTTCATTTGTGAGGACACGGCGCTGCTCCTCCCAAGCTACACACTCGGCGAGCGTGTGTTGCGCCGTCTCCTCCCCGCAATGGACGCAATGGTGGCACCGAGCGTCCGGCTCCCTGCCTATGCGGCACAGGTACTTGCCGAAGCAGCCATGCCCCGACAGCACCTGCGTCACCCTAAACGACAGGGAGCCGTGCCTTCTCCCGAGCCAGTCGTCGAGTACTGGCCGGATCGCCTCGACGGTAGCGAGGCCGGCGGTAGGGCGCAGAAGCCTTAGCCGCCATTCCGCCACCAAGACCTGATGGAGCTCCGCTCGGCGCAGCACGATCTGCCGCTGCACCGGCCTCGAGCCCCGTGCCCGCTCTTCCTCGCGCCATCGATATAATGTCGCGAGTACTTTCGCCTCAAGGTCCCAGGGCGGGGATCCGGCCAGGACGCAAGCCGCCTCGTAGGAAATCGTGCGGTACCCGCGGACGACTCTGACGGCCATCGCCCTCTGCGGTTTGCGCAGAATGGCGAGAGTGCCGGCCGTCATGTCCATCGCCCACACAGGGGCCCCATACAGGGCCATGGACCACACGATTCCCACGTACAACCGCCTACAGGCGGCGCTCGGGCCCCCCAAGTTAGGAAGCAACGTTGAAAGCGTGCCCGCTGCACCCATCAGCTTGGGCGCCAGCCGCCGGAAGTGGGGCCCGAATCCCCATCGGCTGTCGAGCACCAATCCCAGATACTTCATGGTGGACTCGACAGCTATCCGGACCCCGCTGACCACGATGTGATCCTGGCGCCGGCGCACGTCGGGGGCCATGAAACACCATGGCCTCCGACTTGTTTAGGGCCACCTCCAGGCCCAGGATAACATCCTAGCCTCCTCCGACAAAAGAGACGCTAGGATGCTGGACATGCCACTGACATTTACGATTATTTTGGTTTAACAAATTATAAAATACGTTTTGGAGATTTATCATGGATAATTTGACCGCCATCCAATGTACCAAACTAATATAATTTTTCTTTGAACATCATCGGTCTATTATTCAAACCCAGCGAGCATATCACCGCCATTTCCATGTGTGTGAATTTTTTTTCTCCCTCAGAACCCATGATTCGACGGTTGCTGGCACGTCTTGAGCAGAGAGGTTCAGTATCCGATCTCCTACGAACTGGAAGACCATGTTCTGCTCGAAGCGCAGACGATATTCAACGAGTGCAGGCGAGTGTAGAGGAGAACCCGGAAACATCAACGTTTAGGCGTTCGTCTCACCTGGGTATCCATAGGAGATAAATATTCGTATTTGATTGAAAAAAAAATACGCCAGCTTTTATAGACAGGCTAGAGAAGTGGTTTCTACAAGATGGAGACAGAGCACATACGGCTCGTGCCACGAGGATTGTCTTGAGGCAGACTTTCGGCGAGCGTTAAATCTCCACCTTTTCTAAATTTCACGGACCCGCATGTTCCCCGGATTTAATAGCGCTAGATTATTTTCTATGAGGGTATTTAAAAGACTAGGTGTACATTAATAAACCCAGGACAATCGAGCAGCTAAAGGCGAACATCCGATTTGAAATACGGCTGATAACTCCTCATGTTTTGAGGAAAGTAATGAGAAGTGCTCTCGAAAAAGACCGTCTTTGTGAGGCTGTAAATGGTGGTCATTTACGGGATATAATATTTAAAACCTAACTCCAAAATATCTCCATGAGTTTTATTTTATTATCTGGTAACAATGAACATTAGTAAATAAATATAAACAAAGTTATAAATAGTTTCGACCCCTTCCTAACTTATGCGCTCTTGTTTTAGAAAGGTTTTCAAATAATCTATAAAAATAAAAATGAAATGCTGTTAGTTGGTAAGCGCATCATTTGGTAACATCTAGATTGTAATAGTCTGAATTAGATTTACATAGAAAGAAAAATTTGAAAAATTTCCAAATTCGAGAAAAAACTGAACGTCCTTTTTCCTAAGTGGATGTTTGTATAAATTATTGGAAATTGGACAGGGACAACGTCTGTCGGGTTAGCTAGTCATAAATAAAATATTTATAAAAATATTACTAAGTATATTAAAAAATTACATATTAATAATATAATATATATAATAAATTCTATATTAATTATTTTACTAAATGTTATTAATCAGGACTATCATCAAGCAACTGATTACAAGTCTGAATAAGCTTTGTCTATAAAATCTACTTATAAGCCATATGGCTTATAAGTAGATTTTAATAATAATATACGATAGTAAACAATGGATAATAAACGAGAATGGTCAGTAAACTAGTTTAGTGTAATTTTAGTTTTTACATAGTTTTATCAATTTACCTAGCCATTTCGCAACTATTTTGGGGTCGGCTTTCAGTCTAACCGGATGCAGCTGAATACCAGTATTTCACATTGAGCAACTGTCTATCTGACCCACACAACCCAGTTACTGGGTAACACGATACTCCTTGGTAAGACTGGTTGTCAAACTTTTGGGCGTCTGACTTCCCGTAACGACTATTAAAGATCTGCGAATGACAGCTGGGACCAACGGCTTAACGTGAAGCTTAGCATGAAGGGGTCTCGATATGTAATGGATGGTCACCCATCCACGAACCGACCGCGGCAACCGAAGCTTAACCTTTGATCGAGCCGTGCCGCTGTTATCATTTGTAGGTAATCATGAAGCACTTTCAAACCAATCCAATCTCACATAAACGCTGAAGCTTAATAATTAAGTAAATAAATAAATAATAATTTATTGCATAAACAAGGATCACATCAACAACTGAAAGCTTACTTCACAAAAATAAACTTTCCTGAAATTGTATTTCTCTTCACCATTATGAATTAATCCTAAGCTCGGTAACTACGAGTGAGCCATACAAATAGCAGCTCTCCAGCCGACCCAATCTATCGCCATTAATCGAGAATGTATTCCGTCCACCACTGTTTACTTAAAATAACCTGTAGCGACGTTGAGCAAATACTTACTTTTTCTATATTCTAGTGCCCATCTAACACCGGCTGAACCATATCTAAATGGCTTGAAGGCAACTTATAAACTTAAACAGGAAGATACTGTGATTATGATGAGGAATACATATTATGTTCTTTAGGAAGACGATGCGATACATTACGATTTATATTGTGGTTTACAATAGTATTTAGTAAATATGAGCTGTCTTATTGTAGCTCAGTATACTGAATTCATGACGTCATAAAAAATATTCCAATCTATCCCTGAAAACCAACGTCAGACATTTTTGGTCTACGTGACCAGACAACACCTTTCAATTAGGAATTTTTTGACAGCTTATTTACATTGCCCAATTCCGAGTTCCATAACCAACCGACATTTAATTTTTAATTTAACACCACGTGACGCCAATCAATAAATAGTTCATGAATTATTATGACACCCGTTTCAGGCTCAAGGACAAATACAAAACGAAATAATTGAAGTGGCCGATAAATAGATAGACACCAGCTACTTGATAGAGTCGAGGGTCAACAGGCGACAACGATCGGCAACTATTGGACATAAGGATATAACTGCAGAACAGCCGTGATTTCAGCGGGTCAATGACATCCCACACACACGGCTGTGCCATTTGAGTACCACTAGATGTTCTATTAATTTAGAACACAAATTTTCAGTGTGCTTCCAGTATTTGGCAAGCCCGGCTGCAAGTTTGAACCAGTTCAATATGGACGATGAAACATTCTGGTTCATAAAATAATTACATATACGTTGTTAGAACACGCCATAATGTTGTTACGGTCGTTAAATATCACTTCTAAGCAGTCATCTTTTACTGAAAAAGTATTCGTGTCTAGATGTAATATTATTTTGTGTATGATAAAATATTTTACGGTAATAATAAATAAGACACTTCTTTTTCTTGCAATACAATTGCCCGCTCCAGCAATTTATTTCAGTTTCATAGAGTTCTTTATTTTGACAGATCGAAAGGAAAACCGACTTTCTGTTTATTCGTGTCCAATTTTTTCTTGTAATATTTTTTAGGCAATAGAATTCGCTCTCAATGTATTTTGTTATAGCCACTATACTTACAGTGAACAGTGAAAGTGTTTTTATAGATCCGTTAAACTAATTGCTAGCTGATAAACTTCCGGATCTCACGATTCAATTAGAAATAGATTATATTTTCGCACCTCTTATTTATGTAGGTTGAACGTTTTTACAGGTTTTATTTGTTTATATAATTCTGATCTTTTTTCCCTGATCAAATCCTTTCATGGTCACTACCATGAATAGAATTAATAGGCATATAGCTACTTTTTTCTTTAAAGGTACCTACAATGCTAAGTTCGTTTTGGTCTGCATTAAAATTCTAGACTTCGTTCTCTTTAACCAGTATATCACAGCTGTTAGATATTCACGTCACTGTACCTAATTCAGCTGAAGATCGTTTTACTCTACCCAGGTATAACTTTTTTTAATTATTAGTCGTCGCCTATATTTACATTACCTAATTGTTTACGAAATATTTTACTACCTAACTACCTGTTACATTATATTTTCAGCATCAACGAAACAGTTAATTTGCCGTGTTTTTATCAATATACTCGTAAAGTAAATGTATAACGCCATTTTCTTTACACTGTCATTATCGAACTCATTTTGACAGTTCAACAACATTCATTGCGTTATTTATGTTGTTGAGCAATCAAATTTTTCGAACATAATGAAGCAGTGGATTAGCCATAGCCTTCAAAATCATTCAGATTCTGATTAACAGACGCGTTTAGGGTGCTGTTTGAAAAGGGGTGAGTGAGTAGGTACCTACTGCTACCCATGTAAAGAATAATTTTAATAGTCAAAGCATACCTATATTTTTCAATCAATGAGTCACACGTGGGATGTAATACCTACTATTAAAATTTTTATAGACACGTTTTTGAAGTGTTTAAACTATTCTTAAAATGTCACCTCTACCTACATAGTTTCGTATCTTAATGAGAATTACATGGAGAAATACGGAGATAATAAGTAATTTAAAGTGGATTTTACTTAATTAAACCTTTAATGAATTTACGATAGTCTTTTTTTACCCGATAAATGTTTTAGGTGGATGTCTTGTTGCGAAAATCATTTAAAAACACCTAGAATTTAAATTATTATTATTATTATTTGCTTTATTTACCTTAAATAAGTACTTACCAATTAAAAGCATGCAATATTTTTAACGATGCCAACATAAAAAAATTATTAATAGTAGGAAGGTGTTCTACCGTTAATATGACGAGATTGGGTCACATCGTGACCGCACTAACAATGTTCTGTCAGACTAACAAAACCTCAATTTAATATGGAAATTGAACAAGCCAATAAAAATACTGTATTCGGTCCCTTTAAGCAAATTACTGTAACGGTCCATTATATTTATGATACCTGTTTAAAAATCCGTAAGCCTCATTGAACAATCCAATTAAGCTTTAAAATACATTTTAATTTTATTGTGACAATAAAAATTTAAAAGGTACTTTTCAGAATGAAAAGCGTCTTTTGTGATTTCAAATTACTTCCTCAATAACAAAACATATCGATGTTACTAGTAACATCCACTCTAGAGAATGTTTGTTATTGTGAACCAGTGTAATAGAAATGTTGACACGCCAGATTAAAGTCACTCGCACCATTAAGTTTAGCTGGATACACGTTTAATAAAGACAGTAATCTCGTATACACTGACAGTGTTATGTCTATCGATATTTTCTTTTATCGTAACGGCTGGACATCTCTTTTATCACAATCTAAACGATACCAAATGATCGAGATAAAAATGACATTGTTGTAAACTATTAGTAGCTTAATAAGCATGAGAAAAAACAAAAACAGCATCATCACATTATTTTTCTGTTACTAAGATACCAGATTGATCGTAAAAAATACCATATAATTTCCCTCTTAATACTTTTATATTTCTTTAATCAATATTACGTAATGAACGGCAAGTTATCGTGTAAATAATTAAATTATTGAACGCATCCATGATGTGGAATGTTCCGGGTACTGTGGGTTAATGTCGGAGCTCGGAATCACTCTCAACTGTCGTATCTGTACGTAAATAAATTTAATTTTACAGTGCGTCGCCGGTTAATCGACTGACAGGGTTACGGCCATCGAGTTTGGATCTATACAAAGATGATAAATTCAAATTAATATTACTATGGTGAGAGAGGTGAAAACCCAAATAAGTCCTGCCATTCCTACCTTTAAGTATTTTATTATGGTCCATTGACTGTGTATGATTTATAATTATACATTAGATAAGTAATTAAAGTAAGTTAAGTAAAGAAAGTAAGTTAAGAGGACTATATATTTACATGCATTGGGCGTTTTTATAATATCTAACGAAACGATATTATCGTGAACGTCCACGACATCACCATAACACAGGGAAGTAAAATATATAGAAATATATGAAGACGCTTTTAAATTTCAGTTAACGATAACGTTATAACGTGCGCGTATTGCTATACATTTTATGGACGTGGCTGTCTATGAATAGAACAAATGCATGTATTAATTTCATTCTGCTGCCTCAACGGCCTGACATGAATTTGCAAAAAAAAACTTATAGAAATATTTACCTACACTGAAAACTGCTTAGTGCCTTTAGGTTTCCCAATGATTTAGCCTTCCATAGTCAGCTTACTCAATGTGGTATTAACAACTCTTTATAATCGCACAGTTATAAGGCGCGTTATCTAAATATTGAGCAGCTGGTATCTACGGTGCTAGACGACCGCGTTCTAACGAGTTAACGAGCTGGTTGATTTTTCCTACATCTTCTTCTTTTCGAGTCGATGGCAACAGTACAACCATTTTACTGTGTTGGATGAGCTGTGCCAAGTTGGTGTCCACACACGGCGCGGCATACGCTGGCAGAGTGTGCCGCTTGGGAGGAGCCGCGCCGTGCCCTCATCTCAGAAGTAGGCAGTGACTTGTCGCTGCCGGCCGTAGTCGAGTCGATGGTCGGCAGCGACGAGTCCTGGGACGCGGTGGTTTCCTTCTGCGAGACAGTCGTCTCGCAGAAGGAGGCTGCGGAAAGGGAGAGGGAGATCTCGTCAACTCACCCGGCCCGCAGAAGGCGCACCGGGCGTCGGCGGAGGGCGGACAACGCCCTCTTCCAGCCCCCCTAAATGGGTCCAGGACCCGAGGTGGCGGCGCGTAGTGTTCCACGCGCGCCCCTCTTAAGACGTCGCGGGGGGAGTCAAACACCTCACCCCCCCCCCCCCCCCCCAGTATACCCGTTTTTGATATTTAATGGCACTATAAACTCTTTGAAAGCAATAGGAAATTAGTAGGAGCCTGGTGTAAAATTGACTGTAGCAACTCAGAGCGGTATTAACAACTCTTCATAAATATGCAGTGAGTTAATATAAACGTCATCAAAATATCGAGTGACTGGTGCGTTGCATAACGTTTGAACATGCTAGTTCCCATGGGGAGACACACGGTTAGGTTAGCTTGAGTTACTTAACTAAGCTGTAAGTAACTAGTGCAACAGCGACCTTTAGCTTGGATTAGTTTTTAGAAATGGCTATGATTGTTTTGCTGTCAGCAAGTTTATTGGTTATTTCTTTATTTATGTACACAGAAAAAAAACCGTACCAGTACTAAAGCGAAAGAGCTACCTAAAATTGCGGCGCATTATATGTATGTACTGAAAAACATTAAATGATAAAAGATTTTACTTCAGTAAGTAGGTTTGTACTAACACTTTTACACGTCAAACATATTTTTTTTTAACTAAATGAGGCTGGAAACTACATACGTAGTAGATAACGGAAAGTCTTGCATCCTTAAGTTATTGTTGCGGGAGGCCTTTCATAGCTAAGCCTATGAGGAATTATTCAAAGTTTTTTATAGTTTTTCTCTGTGAAGAATATTCGTGGACAAGTGATCAAACTATCCCGTTCCAACTAAGCTCATTTTACTACACATTCCATCCCAGACATAGAATATGACATCTTAATAATATAACATTGTCTAGGGGGACAGTAACTCAATCCTTCGCGACGTAGCGAGCTGGCCGACGTCACAAGTTCATAGCGTGCCATTAGCAGAGCGGTGTCGGGTTCTCTTCCTGCCCGCACCGCGTGCGCCCGCGCCGATCGTCTAGAACACCGCACATACCTAGATCTAGCTGTGTAGAAAAAAAAAGGTAGGTAATAATCCTTGCTGATAATTCTGTGGTATTATTGTAAGATTCCGTGGGAATTGGAAACTATTGAACTTTCTGCAATGTTTTATCCTATTAATATTATGAATGTTAAAGAGTATGCTTGTAACGGTTTTAGGAATTTGAATGCCATTTGGCACACAGATGAATCATGTCCTGGAATAACACCTAGGATCCTTTTTATCCAAATACATGAAATAGCTCTCCTAGGATACAACCGCGGGCGATAGCTAGTTACTTTAGGTAATTGTCCTGCTGATGTTTTGGCAGTGCAAACAGTTTTAAAACGAAACTAAGCGGAACTGGGCAGGTGCATTTATAATCCCAACTTCTCGTTTACGTGAGCGTATCGTAGTATTTTTTCAGGCTCACGATAATATTTCTATACGGATATAAAAATTAGGGCGTTTGGTAAAGCTATAAATCGCCGCCAAATCTATTTTCGATGGGAACCCGCGTTTGTAAACTGTTTGGACATTTCAAACTCAGTGTAATTGTAACCTTGAATTGTGTCGGTAAACAAAGATTGTATGTTTTTTTATTCAGTCAAGGCAAGACAGATTTGAATGCTGGAGGAAAACATCGTGAGGAAACCGGCATGTCCTATAACTATATAATCAAAGACATGTGACATCCACCAGTCAGCACTAGGCCTGTGTGGTGTATTATGGGAGAGAAAAGGAGGAGGCCTTTAACCCAGCAGTGATGGGAACGTTATAGGCTGACGATAATATGGTAAGGCAGATAAATCTGTGCACAGACCTGAGCCAAGACTGTCTTAAGGCGAACAATTGATCTATGAAAACCATGACGGCAAGAGCACTCGCAACAAAACTCTCCTAATCCCTTATTCTAAAGTTGGGCACACAGGACAGGTCAAAACTATTTTGACTCTGTTGTACGAAGTAGAAACAAAATACGGAATTGACTTTCATATCATAACAGACTTTTTTCTTAAGTCGTTGACTGCAAAGTTACAAACCTATTCAATGAACCTGCAACTTTAAAGCCAGCTTATACTAATCTTCATAAACAATAATTACATTCTTAATTACATATTATACTCATATTAATTACGCAAACTACATCATAAAATGTTGCGTGTATCCAAGCAATATGTATAATTATGTAATGAATTTAATTAAACAAAACTGCTATCCTACAGAACGCAGGATGTCGTATTAAGGTCTGGGTGCCATTTTAAGCCGGATGGACGACGTATTCATTTTTAATATTAGCTGTAAAAATTCTCATATTCCCTTCACACTATCGTAAGAAGATAGGTACTAGTTTGTTCATAATCAAGATGGTTAACAAAGTAAGAGGATAACAGTGAGATAAAAATAATATGCTTTTCACCGCGGGACTTTGGAAAAAACTATGACGAAGCGGAAAGGAAAATTGTATGTAAAATAAGATGTCTGATACCCAACATCTGTAATTAACTCATCGAAAGAGAAATATTTCCTAAAACTGTCTACAGCAATTTTATCTACAACCACAAAAAAAATTATCAAATATCACCTTGGGTGGTAGATAATAATCATTTAGTCTTTTTCCAGCTCATTTACACACTACCAACTCTAATCATTTGTTTTTACAAACAACAATAATATTCAATACCGGTTGCTCTACTACGACTCGGTCTCAATATCAGAGCAGATTAAAATCAGAGTATTGCCGTGCTTCGTAACGAAAACCTTGTTTAACCAATGACAGATAAAATCGGCGAACACCAAAGTAACATGTCTAGAGGATGTAACGTTAATGTATTAAGAGGCACGTCATAGCCGCCGGCAGATTATCTAACATCAATTACAGGTGGGGCAAACTGAATCTAACAGGCCTATACCTTAGTGATTTGAACGAAATTCTTAAGCACATACAAATGCTGTATAAATATAAAAGGCAAAAATTTATAAAATGCTGGAAATTCTTGTCTTAATGATCACTACCTCATAAACATGATCTTTCATAAAAAAAACTCACATGTATAGGAAAACAAGCTTCATCATCAATCAACAACTAACACCTGTCTCTGCATCCGAAAACAAGAGGTCCATAATTTGATCACATTCAGAATATTGGACTATGTTTTTTACAAGAACGAAAAGCAATGACAAACAACTAGCATTACAAACAACATGGAAAACACAAGCGACTATAAACTGCAACGACATATAACAAAATCAGTTTTTAAATAAATGAAATTCCCTACCGTAGCAAGCACAATCTAGTTTATTCAAACCCTACCAGGTACTTCTATCGACCATGTTCATTCATATACATAGAGCACGGTGTAACTGTGCAGTGCTATCGTCGGATTCATCTCCTCGGGTAGTTCACAAGTCCGCGATCTGGCTGCTGGCTATGCAAATACTCCCGACCACCGCTGCACCGTATTGGTTCATTCCCTCTACAGGCTGATTTTAATCATTATTGCAATGTGTAGGGGTCTCTTGTTGTTATATTTTGTGTTATCTGAATATTTATAGTCTTAAAAATTCTGCACATTTCATATTTTTAATGTATTCCTCATTGATATTCCGCACTGCTAATTCGTTACAATTATTGAGTAAATCAGATTTAGGTTTAATGTCTCTAGTTAAGATATTTTCTAGTCGGATATTTAAGCAATTAGGCGTATCTCAGCAATTGAGATAATCTGTGCAATTTGTCCTGCGCCCACAATTTAGCTGTAGCTAGGTAGAGACCTATTTTAAGTATTTACGTAAACTCCGCGAAAACGAACATCATGGTTGAACTAGAGTGCTACAAGAACCTTTTGGCGCCTGTGTGACATTGACAGCGGGCCTTGTTGTTGGTAACATTGGTGAAATTGTTACAGAAATTGTATTGACAAAACAAGATGGCGCATTCGTTCCGATTTTTACCACGCGCCAAAAGACCCTTGTAGCGTTTTAGTTAGACGAATAATAAAATCGCTGTTGGTTAATCGCTTTGCCTGTCAGTGTGTAATGATTCTTAGGCTGAATAACCTGTTATCGTGCACGTGGTGCGCATCACAGTGCAAACAGAGCGCCGCGCCGGTGCCGCATGCCGGCGGCCGACCCGGTGCGGACACGACATATGCTTAGGGTTGCCTAGCGAATTGATTTCAGGCATCTGGTGATAGGTTCAGCGCAGGTTGAGGTTGCGGAAAGATAGATTCCATTGTAATTCATAACTAGTTTGTTAAATCTACATAAATCTATCTAAGTATTACTATCTACATTGAGTAGTTTAGCGTAGTATAGATTCTATTTAACGCTACGAGATATTTTTAAGAACAATTTTACTGTAACTTTTTTTTTTTAGGTGACGCGTGGCATTGATAAATTACTAAAATGCCTTTAATGAATCAGGACAATGAGCATTTTATTGACATTCATTTTGATAACATACACTCACAGCCGCCGTCCCTACTGCCCGTCCTGCAATTTACTTGCATGAGAACACAGCAAACTAACATAACAGTGACACTTGTGCAAGTTCATGCTTCCGATATAAAGGTGATGACATATGAACTCCTTTGTCTGCCCCGCAAGACAATCAAGTTAATTACACATGTCTAACGGTAAACGAGTCAATATGGAATGTTTGAAACTGACACTAATACACGATTGATATTGGCAGCTGAGAACACGTTACATTAACAGCAACGGCGACACACCGACTTACATCATTTTAAGCTTGTACACACTATGACGAATAAATCACATACAGAAATGTCTGAAACTTTGTTACACAAATCGAAAAACCCAATTTTCGTAACAAAAATGTTATTGTGATATAAGAATGGAATGGAAGTAATAAATCAACATGAATAGCGACAGACAAAGGTATTAAAAGAAAAACATACACAAGCAATCTATCAGGAATATATCGAAGCTGAATGATGAAGGAAACATGTTGCCAAATATACAGAAATGTTTTTAAAAGGATTACAAAATGCATTTACAAAATGGGACTGTCAATCACCATCTTCATACGTATCAGGATTCTCTTCGTGGAAATTATCAACACGAAAGAAAGTCAAAGAAAAATGAAGTCCTAGGTAATGCATGATAAATACATATTGCACACAATAGAAACCGAAATAAAAAAATCTATTTGTCCCAGTTGCTATATATTACGAGCTAGAACGATCCTGCACCTGTGCTAAATCCTTTAGACAAAGAAAAATAACGTCCCAGGGCCTGCAGTCTCGACATAGTTAGCAATCGTTTTCGGTTGCTAAGTCCTAACAATCCAGATTTAACGATATTTGGTGGTCTCCACACTCAAATTTATCGGTTGTTACTGGTATTTTAGGTAGGTACCGGTAGGTAACAACCGATAAATTTGAGTGCCGAGACTACCAAACATTTACATCAACATTTACATCTGGATTGTTAGGACTTAGCAACCGAAAACGATTGCTAACTATGTCGAGACTGCAGGGCCTGTTAATGCATTAAACATTGCACACAATAGACACCCAAAATAATGTATTTGTCCCAGTTGCCATATATTATGAGCTAGAACGACCCTGCAGCGGTGCTAAATCCTTTAGACACAGTCCTTATTTCACTTAGTCACTTTTCAATACCCACGACACGAGAAGGGTCGGTATATTCTGTCGGAAAAACACGACCAACTAGTTTCAACAGGTCTAGTAAATAGACAGGCAGATTGATAGGAAGTAACGATGAAAATTGTAATGATGGGTTGTTATATTCACATTTGCAAAGTACCGTAAATGTCTTGTACCGCTCGATAAATTACTGAATGAATGCAAAAGCTCTGCAGAAGTCGTTACAAGAAATACGAGGATAAAATTTGTGGGTACTTACCTTGTCAATGTCACCTTAATCAATGAAAAATGATAATTCACTATAGAAAGCACTGTTTTGTAATCTAACTTAACCCCCAAACTTTGCAACAAAATCTACAATGAATCCAAAAAATTTCGCGACTTCATTAAAGTTTTTACAAGAGTTTTCTTAATTACAAGTTTTTCTTTATGACGCGGCGGCTGCGCTTGCGTCGTCGTTCCTACTGACACCGGCACCGGCTTTCGACTGTTTGAAAAAGGGCGCCACAAGAACTCACTTATTACTTTACTCGAGTGGAAAGTAAAAATGTTGCGAGTAAAAGTTACAACAATTACATGACAGTGTAACACTGCATTTACCTGGCGTTAATGTCATTCTACGGATGCATTAAACGGTTGGTGTGAGTTCCAATAGTGGCTATAAGATGTTATGTACCTATGTAGGTAGTAAATGTATCTAGGTTATTTGTGATGAGCTTAAACATATTTAAGAGGGCTATCACAATTGTTCTTGTATTTGAGTGTTTGAACAGTCACACACTCAAATACAAGAAAAAAAATTGATATTTATTTAGAACACTCCCGAGAGAAATAATCAAACTTTCTCGGGCATATATTTTTTTTAATTTTGTGGCCGTATGTAAACCATAATCACACATCAAACAAAGAAAAATTGTGATAGCCCTCTTAAGAAAGATCTACTCATGTGCGGTGTGCATCTCACGTAAGGGTAGGTAGGTCCTGGTACCGCTGACCCGGAACATAAAGGGCCAAGGAAGGAACACGGGTGGGTTTTAGTCAGTAAGAGTCTGACACTCCCTTCCGCTCCACCCAGAGCGGGAGGAGTCATTTGATGATTTCCCATCCTCAAAAAAAAAAAAAAAAGGGTAGGTAGGTCCTATGTAAAATCAGGGAAAATAATTTAAGCTAATTGACTTTCAACTTAAACTGTCATTCATTGACAAAATATGAAATTGCTGTAACACGGCAAATTGACGTAAGATGTCAATTTGCTTAACATTTTATTTACCTGACTGTACGGAGGTAGGATACCTCATAATATATTTATGGATTCAAAAAACTAAACCGTGTGTGTTTACGCTCCTGCACAAGTTCAGGTTCAATGAAACTAGAATTTATGTTAAAGAGGATGGGTGTTTTATAGACTAGTAAATCTTAGAAAATGAAACATTAATCTAGATTCGCTCGTAAGCTGCTGATGTTAGTGGTAGTACAAAAATATCTATTTTTTTTTAAAGCTTTGGTATTTCTGGCCAAGCAGATGCATGTGTTTAAAAATAACTCCAATATCCACACCACCGCAAATTGAATTATGTACACTAGCTGGGCCTGTGATGTCATCCACGAGGGTTTTTTTTTATTTTTCATGTCGTCTATAAAATATCAATAGTTTTTTACCAAAAGATGTGCCAAGTTTGATTATTGTGGGTACAGTAATTAAGCCTTACCAGACATAAAAAGATATACAAATAGGTATTTGTAGGTAATATAAATACCTAGGTACTTTTTTTTTATCTAGCCCCACACTTGAAATTTCTCCTGGGTTGTGGGTGCGTTTACAAACATTTAAACTCACATACACAAACAGCCAGACCCGGATCAACTACTTGTACGTCATATAAATATTTGTTCCGTGCGGGAATCGAACCCGCGACACGCAGCGCAGCAGTCAATCGCTTATAGATAAATAGACAATAATGCCTAGTAAAAAGTAAATTTTTCAATATCAGGAAACTTAGAATCCGTGAGAATTTCAACAAGTCGCAGAGAAAACACGAATAAAATTCATTCAATAACATCGTAATAACGAATCGTTATTTCTGAGCAATCTGTAGTGATTTATTACGGGCAATTTAAAAAGTAGGAGGGGTTTCTCGTCAAAAATCGCTTGATGTTCCCTTGCGTCCGACCGCTGGCATTTACTCATTCGCCACGGCACATCCTAGATGGGGACTATCATACATTATATTTATACTATCTATACTATCCATAAAACTAAATAAAATTGCACACTGAGCGAATTAATAATTATTATGTTTAGCGTTTGATAGTTTCATAAAACTCTGCGTAAAACTTTCAGTTACTTACTTTGATGTTTTATTTGTTATATCGTATTATTCATAACGATTTAATATTGCGTCAGACGTGTAATAAATATTTTACAAACAAACTTTCAAGAAAAATAAAGAAAAAAATTAAGTACACGCACTATGGATTTAGTCAGGAAACATAATATTTACAAGTAACCCTTATGTTTTATCCTACCATTAACTTTACAGTGCGCACTCAATTAAAAAGAAAGAAAAACAACATGCACACGCAACAGGTTAAAATTACCAGCAAACATAACATTTGGATCACGAAAAACAATTATTTAGTATCCTCTAGCTTTGCAGACCTCACTGGATGAGGATAATCGACTAACAAATTATTTACCTAACCTAGGTTTTAGTGATGTTAGCGATCAATCGATAGAATGGAATTAGTAGAGTTGAGTAGGTGCAATTTTAACAAGATGTCTCGTCTGGATTGTCAATCGTAGTACTTTCCCAAGCTGGGAAATATCAAGAGCAAGAGATGATTAAGTAAAGTATTATTTAGAGATAAGTATAGGCAAAACACCAATGGCAGCAAGTTTATCACATAAATATACCTGTAATATAATAACCGATTAATCAAGTCATTCACATCCACAACTTGAGACATCCATTACAAAACTAGTAGAAGTCATGTAGTATTTAATTACATCACTTATAAAGGTCTTTGTGAAGCGATTATTTATGTATTATTCTGCACTAACTACGGGTGTACTCAGTCTCGGATTTATCGATATATCCGCGATGCTTGGCTGGACGGGACCACACATAGTGGCCCGACTATTACGAGTACCCAGCCCACCCCCGTACTGCCACGGTTCTATAATCTCTATTGCTTTCTTATTAAGATATTAACTACCGCTCGCAAACGCTATATTGATGGCAGGGACTTGCCGACCAATCGACTCAACGTATACTTGCTTTATAATTATGATTCGAATTCATTGTACCTTCTGGTTCATTTGCAAGGACTACACGATGTGAAGCGCCTTTATTTTATTAGCTTGGGTCTGACGATACTATCTTGATTCACGTAATAGTTTTCTATCTAACGTCTATTTGAGATAGTGCATTGAATTGCCCATTAAAAAGTATTATTAATTCCAATAATATCGCTGGGGTCATTTAGAAAATTAAAATAAATTCTGGAGATGTCGACGACAAAATGACAATAAATTATAAATCTGTACGCAACGGTAATGGATACCCGATATGATGCACTTTCGATCCACTTTGGTAACTTCACATAATTCATGTTCAATAAATTCATGATTATCTAATGACGACGAAACACGTGATTTACTGCCGCATTCTTTACTAACTAAATAATAACGACTTAGTGTAAGGCTTGACTATTCGATTGATTAGCTTGATTTTATCAATCAAGTATCATATTGTCGCCCAGACAAGCCGATCCAGTGTTCCTCAGGTTTTCTCAACAATGCTGGTGTTGTGATGACGAATCACGTGGTTTACTGCCGCATTCTTTATTAACTAAATAATAACGATTTAAGACTAGACTAATCGATTGATTAGTTTGATTTTATCAATAATGGTGCCGATTCTCTTGTACACCGAACTAAACTAACTAAACTATCACTTAAATTCTTTACTTTTGGCTAAAAGAAAAAAAAAATTGACACACCTAAAATCAAATTTGGCAATTGCGACCCCACGTGGTACTTGTTTGCCATACCACGTGATTTTCTTTTTAGAGCCGGAGGCGCACGTGAATTGCAGCCTCGACATGTTTTGTATGGAATTTTTACTTTTTGTTTGGAAAAAATGTAAAAATGATTACCTATCTACATGTTGAGTTTTAGAGCTTTATGGCTTTTATAAAGGGGGTCGAAATTTTAATTATTTTTTCGACAGGACACACCGTTTTCGAGATCTATGCATAAGAAAATAAAAAAAAGATACAGTACTGTTTTTGCATCTGAAGTCGAGGATTTGGTGGGAATTTTCATGACAACAAATTTTATTCCACACCTTTTTAATCGCGATTAAAAATAGTCAGATTTAGTTAGACAATTAAAATTTTAGGTGAAAAACGTCAAATTCAGAATAGCAAAATTGCCATTTTCACTAAATTCTTATCTTAGTGCTGTCAAACTAAAATATAGTTAAGTTGTCTCACTTTAGTCAATTTCAGAATGGGAAATCGTCGTTTGAATCGTGTTTGTTTGAAAAACCATTTTTTGGTAATTTTTAGTCTAGTTTTGAGCATTTTGTGACAAGAGAATCGGCACCATTGTCTCACATTGTCGCCCAGATAAGCCGATTCAGTGTTCCGTAGGATTTCTAAACACTTTTGGCGGTTTTCGAAGGTAACTCTGTCAGTCTGTCTGTATGTTACATTTTCACACTTGAACCACTGAAAGGATTTTGATAAAATTTGGCAAGGAGACAAATGGCATCCTGAAGAAGAACATAGGCTACATACTCCTATATTGTTTGTCTCAAAAATAATCCTAAAAAGGCGACATGGGAGCTCAAAGTTTGTATGGGAAACCCAGCATTTCTTATGCTAGGCATATGAACATTTCTGCTTTTGGTAAGAAATTAAGAATGACCTGTTTCAGCGTTTTTGTAAAATCATCCCGCAAGGGGGGTTATATGGGGGATGATTTTAAAATTCACATGTATTTAATATTGAAATTTTTGTGTCGTACTTCTTCTTAAGCAATTTATGGAATTAGATATAGTCTGTATGTTACACGGGTATGTTACCTTTTTATACCTTAACTGCTGAATGGAATTTCACAAAAGGCATACGGATACGCCTAGACTTGGGTCAGGACACAGGATACTTTTTAATCCCTGTAGTAAATGCCCGTGGCATAATTTTCGAGAATCACGCGTTCGAAGCTCCGGGCAAAAGCTAGTAATTTATAAATCGATGAAATATTTTCCAAATTAGAACGCGCGTCCTTATTCCTGAGACTGGTATGGTGGTATAAAAAGTCTGTGTCAATCATCGGTACCTATTAACATTCAACAGTTGCATACGGTAGCTATTGAGCTACCTGGTCAATAAATAGCCCAACTTTATTTATGACATATTTATTCCTACTTTGACAAACTTTTACACCAGCCATAGCCATACCTACTACCCATAATGTTCAACATTTTTGAATATAGTATTATCCGCAGACCACGCGTGATCTTTCGTCGCGTCCGCGTCGCCCGGCGGGGTGCGCCTGTGTCTGTTACTAGCGATAAATCTAATGATAATAATCGAATGCAGTCGACGAGCCCGCCGCGCAGCCTCCATCGATTTATAATAATTAACAATCATGGGAATGACGTGAGGCGTGCAATACACGCATTTACCGTAGAAAATACAACAGATTTATGGAGCACTAAATATTTGAGGGAAGGTGAACTCTTGGGCTATTTGCTACTCTGTGGAATTTTACTGTAGAGATACATTATAGTATAACCAGTAAATATTATATAGCTGGTTTACGCTAAGTGACAAGGTTTATAAAAGTTATCAATGAATAGCCATAGGTTCATGAAATGTAATCAATGTTCAAAATGAGCTCAGTAAACTTGTCTGGACCTATCTCGATTACATACTTAGTAGAGGGGATGACTAATTTATTCAGAGTTCTCGGTGTAATCCGTAAGATACTGCAAATATTCGTTTTAGTTTACCAGAAACAGCCGATATCAGACCAGTTAATTTTCGTAACGCACTTATTGATCATAGTGACCAGTAAAATGAGACTATGTGACGTCAAAATGGAAGCTACCCAAAGAAAAAGAGAACCAAAGAGCACCATCGACAGCAGGATCAATAATGAGTAGTCCATAACGTTACATCTCAATCGCAACCGATCGGTTTATGATCGCGCGCCACGTTGGAGTAATGACCGGGCTTACTCTTACTAGTTGCTGCATCCGCTAGCTCGTATATCTGTTTACGTAATGAGTACGTGCAAAATTGCTTATTATTTTTAAATTAATCAGTTTTTGTTTTTTCTTCCTTTGCATCTACATATTAAGAAAATGCAATCACGAAAAATATCTTCGCCATCACGATTTTCAGAACATCAACCTTGTCATCATGCCCTGCGCTGGCACTAAATTGTGAAGTTTTGACAAACTTCATGTGACACCCATTCAACTTTGAATGTTTGTGTTGGCTCTTGGTTGGCATTAACGACATATCATCTGAACGCGTTGCCCTACGATCATAGTAGGTACAGATGACGCTATGAGGAGGTGATCCTAAAAGCAACGAGCCTTTTCTATAAAACGACAGACCAATGGTTACCTAGAGATCCACTTGCTTCAATTTGGCGGATTAATGCTGTTATGAAGACTCTTGCTTGTCATTACTGCAACGTGTGCTATAAACAATATGAATCTTTTCAGATACTTACACTGTGAAAACTAAATTAAGATACTAAAGAAATATGAGGAACAGGGTGTAAAGCTCACTTATACCTCCATAGAAAACAGAGGATCCTCCGAACAGACGGGTGTTGTGTCTGATGGGCAACTGCCCGACGATTGTTGTTGGGGCGTTGTATTTATGCTAGTTGCGCGGTAATCTCTGCTTGCGCGATGCAGGATTTTGCGTGACGTCAGGGTGATGCGTAGTTCGCAAGTGGCGATGTAGATACTGCTACATAATAATAATACAATTAACTCTTTAAGAAACTTGAGAATCCACCATTGCACATCCTTCTTAGGGACAGGTTCATAATAAAGCACGTATCTACGTATCCTTTTACACGGATAGACGACACTATTAAGGCCAGGTCACTGCTCCCGGCGGCTCTCGGTCTAAAAAGGCCAGTCTGACCCCTCGTTATCACGTGTTGCGTTGACAAATGGGTTACGCCTCGCTGGGCGAACTAAACCCTCAGGTAGGAATTCATTAGCACCTTAATTAATTGAAAGGCGGACCTGTACCCTCCTTAATAACCCACGGCATCTTTGAACACCTATTTCTTCTAGTTTTGTATTGTCTTTTTCATTTTGGTGTGATTGTTGTCTATGGACGTTTTCATTTGTATTTTTTTTTCTATAACGGGTTTGTAGGACTTGGTATGGCCCAGGGCCCAATAATACAGTTATTTTGTATTGTTTCCGTAGCTTTGATAATTATGTGTTGCCTCTGGTGCCAGACTTTATTATGATATATATCATTTATAATTCATTGCCATCATGTGTGGAGTCTTATGTATGTACCTATGTAAGGTCAGAAGAGAATAGGGACGATGACTGAAAGCAAAAGGATGATATGGTAATACAGACTGAGCTTACGAATAGACGAGCAGCCTACTGATTCTAATTATATTACAAAGTTTTTTTATAAAAGTATGAGTACCTTGAGGGGAGCTTAGATTTGTGCAGCAGAAATAGAGTCTTCCATGCATCTTATATGGCATGCTGCATGCGAGATATTTTAACAAAGTAGGTACATGATTAGGGCCATTAGAGGATGGTTTGTGTTCGTCAGTCTATCAAAGCCTTATAAATATTTTACGCTGTGAATAACATCACGTAGTATCAAAACAATCTCACTGAACAGCTGATTAAGCTTTTATGTTATCCAGCAGTACTACTAGCGCCATCTATGCTATCTTACTTCAAACTATTTAATACGCCATCTAGCGTTCAATAGCGACACTCATTTCTCACTGCGCCGTGACTCATGAACGTGTTGAATGAATACATTTATTTGCAGAAAATATAGTCGTTACCTGTTGTAAAAGTTGGTGGTTTAATTAATGTACAGTTCATAATTTGCCTGTCTATGGCATGGCATGCAAATTAATTTTGCAAGAATACCTACTAACAAAGAGCTAGATGTCTTTGCCTACTAAGTACATTTTAATAATCATTTTTATAATATTATGTATAATAATACATAATAATACCTATGTTCTAACATAATTTTTAAAATAAGATCGGTACATTTAACGTTACAATATTAAATAAACACATCTAACAAAACTTAAAACCTGAGGATAACATTTTGTATGTAACATAAAATCTTTTAATGTTAAAATAAATGAACACACGCCACAAAACTATAGGAAACTACATAATTTTTTTTTCTTTATTCTCCAGAAATTCTTGTAAACTAAAAAAACTATTTTCTATCACCCATCTACGCAGTTTAATTTTAAAATATTTAAATGGCAGGTCCCCTAAATGATCTTTAGTGATTTGTTAAAAATTGTTATGCACATAATATGAGTTTTTTTTTTGACATTACAAAAAGGAACTAAAATCTATGTTGCATCTGTTGGTCTCTGTTTGGTGTAATTGTCACCTCTGAATCTAAAGAATTCCTAAAGAAATTTAGAATTTCTAAAGGTGTCCTCACAAATACCGACACCTCAAACAAATACATGCCAAAATCAAGGTCAATAGTTTCAGTTTTTTTAATAGAGGCCTACAAGATTCAAGTGGACCGTTCGAAAGTTGAAAATAATATTTATTTTGTGTTGAGAGGAAACTTTCAACTAAGTAACAGTTAATAAAGGATACTTTAATCTCAGTTGGCATCCTGTTAACTAACAAGTGCCCTACGTCGCGGCGACGACGTCCTAAGTTTCTTCAGAAAATCGGAAAGGAAAATCTGCTAAATAGACCACCAAGGGTCTATGAGTAGAAATCTCAAAAGAGCCAACGAAGTATTTTTTGGAAAACCGGTTAGGATAGTGTGTGTGGGAATTAGAAGATTATTTTAACGGAATAGGGAACCGTAGGAACTAAGAATCGTAGTAGATAGTGTGTCGAACATGTACCCGTATGTTTAGTCACATTTATTGAAAACAGCATAAATGTATACGATACGTGATATATGTGATATGTGTATGCGTGATATGGATGTATACAATAGAAAAAAAACTGTTTTTTACGCAAATGTTACAAGAATAGCTACGCGGAGACGCCACGGCGCGCGGCGTCATCATTTGAAATTTCAAACAGCATCGAAGGTTGCAGTAGGCGATGCATGCTCCAATTCTGATCAGTCTACACGTCAAATCGAATTAAATCGATGGCCTGTGCCCGTGCGGCAGTATGCAACAAAACAAACACTGGGGGTCCCAATATTGGTAACAGAGCTCCAACGATCTCGCTTCAATAATCGAACCTGAACACTCAAAACTAGGTCACGACAGCTAGATACTCTATTACTTATTGTATCAGCACTCCTTCGGCTTACTACAGAAATTTCGACATTCCTATAAGAATGGGCGAGATAAAGCATAATCTAGGGAATAAGTATAAAATCATCTCACGTTACGCAAGATTGTTATCTCAAAACCGTCAATTCTTTTCGATAAGTGACCTATCAGCCGAATTTTCTCCCGTTATCATAAACAAGAGATCGCTTATCTTCGAAAAATACTTTTGCAATTTAGTTCCTAAGCCGACGGGACTCGCATGTGACCGCGTGTTAGTGCTGAAATAGTTGAAGTTTTTGAACTTTTTAGAGTGTCGTTTGAGAGGAAATGGATCCTAGACCTAGTACAAGTCGGCAGTCTGTTGAAAAGGTGGAGATGTTTGAGGTTCGGGAGCACGTGCCTTACCAGGCGGAGCTGACACGTGCCCCCGCTGCCTATGACCAAGAGAGCGGGGATATATATGACTCCTCGTGGGTAGCAGCGTTTCGAGCCATTTGCCAGCTGTTCAACCTTCTCCACCACATGCAGATCGCGATAGTAGTGTTTTGTTTGTGGCGCTTCGCACTGACCTCGGCACCTAACGGAACTATCACCAATCTGGAGCTGCATATCATTTTCGCGGGAACAGGCGTACGTATTGTGACAATGATAATTTGAAATGGAAAATGATTTGCTTTGTAGATAATACTGAGTGATCGACTTCGTAGTTAATACTGAGTGGTCGAAGGGTTAGAAAATAAAAGTGCGTAAATGAATTAAGACTATTGCAACCACCATCTCTATTAAAACTAAGACAAGTGCTTTGAAAATGCAAATAATTACAAACCTAGACCTACCCATATCAAGGTGTGCCATCGAATCCATCACTTTATCATTATCATTTGTGGGTACGTGGCAAGGTGGTTTCTTTTCGGTAGGTAGTCTAGGTTCTCGACATTATTCATATTTGTTATCCGACTTTACAAGTTTTCAGTAGCTACTTTTTCTGTTACGACTCAATGAACTCAGCCCATCACAGTCCACTGCTGGACATAAGCCTCTCTCAGGTTGCGCCACAACACCCTGTCCTCCGCCTTCCGCATACAATCTGTCCCAGCCACTTTCTTGAGGTCGTCGGTCCATCTAGCTGGGGGGCTAGCGGGGGGGTTCTTTTCCGAATAATAACATTTCTGATTATATCCTTCAAAGAAACTCCGAGCATGGCCCGCTCCAAGGCGCGCTGAGCGTCCTTGAATTTGTGAACCAGCTCCACTGTCAATGTCCACGTTTCGGTCGGTACGTCATAACGGGCAGGTCGCACTGGTTGAAGACCTTAGTCTTGAAACATTGCGGGATAGGCGACGAGAAGACTGGACGGAGTTTCCCAAACACTGCCCAATCCAATCGGATCCTTCTGTCCGCTTCTTTCTCAAATTTGTAACTATCGAGCTGGATGACTTGCGCTAGGTACACATACTCCTTCACAACTTCGAGAAGCGACCCTTCGATGTGGATTGGACTCGGCAAGACGTGTGAATTGTACATGACTTTCGTCTTGTCCAAATTTTTGCCGAGGCCAACCTACCGAGAGGCTCCATTCAGGCTGTGCAGCATCTGGTCTAACTGTTCCAGCGTCTGCCGTTACGATGATGTCATTGGCAAAGCGAAGGTGTGAGATGTACTCGCCGTTCACGTTGATTCTGCTACGACTAATTATTAGTAAAAGATGTGACCCTCTCTCTGTTCCATTGTAGTGTTGCTACCAAAAGTGCTCGGTATGCCATATTTGGTTGAGCACAAGTCATTGCACTAACCACTGTAATCTGTTAAAATATTATTGAACTGTATTATCGTGTGTGCTGTACACACACAATATTAACGACTACTTTACCTTCATTTCAGTACCAACTCTTCCTAGTGGAGGCAATATTGACATTGCACAGGCACAACTCCTGGTCGTTCCAGATGTCCAAAGATGGCAAACGAATCGTGCACGGATGCCTGCAGCTCATCGGTTCACTGTTTGTGATCGCTGGTACTTTCCTGGGTTTGGCTAAAGTCAACATGGTTATCTCGTCTGCTCATGGCATCTGCGGTAAGAACTTTCTTCAATTTTCTTTCAAGCCAGGCTTGGACATACCTACTTACAACAAACAGTAGACGGTCGTTATTATAGCATGTCGAGTTCTGAAAACAGTTTGGTTTGGTGAAGCGTCGCCTTTGTCCCTCCTAGAATTACCTGTCTGTGTTTCTGTCCTGATAATCTGTATCTAAAAGTCGATCCGTCTCTTTTCCAACTTCTGTTGTTGCTAATATAATTTATATTCTACGTCCTTTACTCTCTATTATGCAGGTCTTGATAAATCACTGTTTATAAATTTCGTATTCTACGCTTGTAGTTGTGATATTAATATTGCTAAGGCTTAGACTAGTCACGCCTACAATACTGTGCTTGTACCTATCTCACATTATCACCTACTGATCCTATATATCTGTTATCAAATTGGGAAAACTGCATCGGATTATGTACCTAATGGCTGTGATTACAAATTGCTTTATAAGGATCATGCAATAAGTTTGGAACAAGATCAGTGTTCTATCGGAAGACAAAGCAACTGTAACGGGAAAATGGTAATCTTTAGCTCTATTCCGATTCCCCCTACAATGTCGTGTCTGCAACAAACAGTTCCTTCCTTGTAAATATTAATAACCACTATTTAGGTAAGTTGGTTCAGTTAGTGAAAATGCGTCAGCGATTTCTCAATTGCCAAAAAATTTCGAGTATCTTGTTGATAATAGCATGATATCTTGACATATCTTCAAAATGCAATAACATCAATAGCTACGCTCATGGAGAGTTAATTCTAACCTTGATAACAAAAATAGAATATAAACCGACGCAGTTTTTTATAAATTGCCAGCAAAGTTCTTTCTCTTCCTGCGGCTGCCAAAAGAGGCATCGAAGGAATGACGAAGCTAATTTGATGCTATGTGTTTAATTGGCTTACCAAAACGTTCATAATCTTTATGCATTCCCAACCATTCCTTTGTTGCAGGTGTTATTGCGTTAGCATTCACATTGTGCAGTTTCATAACCGGCATCGTCGCACTGTTTTCTGCAAAAGTGCGGATGATGGTCAAAAGCGGACCCGTCAAGATTATACATTTAGCACTCGGACTCTTTGCTGTTTCCATGGGCCTTATTACAATGGTCATGGGATTCAATATGGACCACTTCGCTGCTGAACAAGGAGGCTTGTCGACAGCGCTCATAGTTTTTACCATGATGATCCTATTGTACGTCTTGATTCAGCCTATTTACGACTTAGTTGCGACCACGAGAAAATCGATGTGACTAATAAAGATTCAGAGCCCTCCTGACGACGATAGTAATGCGTAGAACTATTTTTAAGACATCCGTAAACCATAAATCATAAATTCACAACCACCATTTTTATAAATGCTGCACTATGGAAACTCATCATCATCCACCTTACCATTTAATAATAAAAAAATATAATATCTGTGTGAGAGAGGAAATTAAATGCGTGTTTGCAAAAGCAGATTTTTATGCGTAATGTCGATTTTACGCATAGGAAATCCCCGATTGACTTTTGACTAATTATTATGACAATATTTTTACATCCCAATGTATTTTTAAAATACCTAGGTATTTACGGTAATTAATTATTTTTATAAAACTTGTATTTATTAAAGATTTTATTATTTATATTTAATTAAGTACCTTCCTATTACCTACGTCTAGAGAATTAAGTTTTCTTCTTGTCTTTAATTTTAGGTGCTTATATTGTTATTTTCTATAATAATAGTAAGTGTAACCTAATACATGCATGTATGAGTGTTATTAAGTTAATAAACATTTATAATTACTTTGTTGTTTATTTATTTTATGAAACTTCAAAATTTTCGACTGTCTAGTGAAACAGCTGGTCCTGGTTTCGATCCCCTCTATAAGGTCGGGCAATACTTACATTCGCCCCTATTACATAACCAGCCAGATGTGGTTGTAGGGACTATTACACCTCTTTTTTTTTGATGGTGTGAAATCCTCAAATAACTTCTCCCGCTCTGGGCGGAGCGGGAGGGCGTGTCAGACTCTTACTGACTAAATCCCACCCGTGTTTCATCAGTTGCCTGTGCCAGGGACAACGGCAAAACCCTTTCGGACTTTCCCGCAACCCTGGCAAGCATCGGCCCTAGAGGAGCCCGTTATTTGGTGCTGACATCTCTTTGAGGCGCGCGTGGAACACAACGCGCTGTCGACCAGGGCCTGGTCCTAATCGGAGGGCGGCCTACCCATTGCTCGCCGTCCGCAAGCCAGCGCCTACGGTGGTCGGGAATCGGCTTGGGATTCCCGACGCCCAGGGGGTCTCCTGCGGCGGCTCCTGCTCCTCCTCCTGAGGGCGCGAATTTTGCCTCTCCCTCACGCGTTCCGCCTCCTCCTTCGCGCGCTAATGCTGCGCGAGAGGGCGTGGGAAGCCGTCACCTCCTTCTGCGAAGCAGATTACTGCTTCGCAGAAGGCTGTGACAGTTTCCCATGCCCTCTTGCTCCGTACCATAGCCTGGACCAGGGCCGGACGAGAGAGATCGCCACCGCCAATCGCCACAAGCCGGGCAGACCTCCACCGTATGCTCCAGCCAATCCCCCCGGCGCCCACGGCACGGCCCGGCCCGGGCGATCCACACAATTGTGACACCCGGGCGTTTCCTCTCGCCTTATTCGAAACAGGAACCTCCCGAAGCAGACTATTACACATCTGCCTAACCCATCAAAAATACAGGCGTAATGGAGTTATGCATCAACTTGTCCAACATCCAACACGACACAAGACGCGTCGCGCGACGGTCCATTTAGGACTACCTACTTGCAGAAAATCAAAACACAATATAATATTTTCATTCTGCTACTCGTTCCACGTTTCTTTTTGTGTGGAACTTTAAACTTTATCAACGTTTGGTACAGTTAGTAAGACAAGATATAACAAAATGCGTTTTTACTTTCGTTTTGTTCATAGATTATTTAATATTAAAAAAGTCAGTACCTAAGTACCTACTAAATAATATTTTACAAGCAAACGCACAAGTTCAAAGTGTTATCCGAGATTAATACGAAAGGTAGGTCGGTTATTATCAGGTAAGTAAACACTGGTTACGGTGGTTACTTTTGAAGTAGGACATACCTATGAAAATAATGTCTAAACAATCAAATCTTTTGTTTTGACCAGTGATGTTTCTCTGGTTATTATCAGTAAGTAAACAGTGGTTTTGCCTGTTACCTACTTTTGAAGTAAATGATGACAGGACAGACCTATGAATAGAATGAAGATAAAAAAAAAAAAAATTTAGGTAGGTATATAACAATATAGCAATACAACTACTTATTATATGACGATTGCTTATTATTTTATAATTTTAGGTTTATTATTATTAAAGCTACAATGACACTGAACAATGTTCATTATTAGGTACCTCGTGTGTTAATTGGTGTCAAATCTGTGATGATTTAATATTTTCTGTTTTTATGTGACAATGGTGCCGATTCCCTTGTTTACAAACTAAACCAAATTTAAGTTCAGTGCATCTTTTTCTTTCTATTTCATTAAGAAAAGGACAGAAGATTAATTTTAGTTTAGTCCTGTCAAATTAATCAGCGCCTGACACTACTCCATACAAGTTTAGACGTGATTAAAAAGTTGACAACTAAAATTACATCAAATTACGTCAGGTGCTGACTAATTTGACAGGACTAAACTAATATTTATCTTCTGTCCTTTTCATAATGAAATAGAAAGAAAAAGATGCACTCAACTTAAATTTAGTTTAGTTTGTGAACAAGGGAATCGGCACCAATGTTTATTTAACAATTTATGTACACACATATTATATAAACAGACAAGAAGAAAAGAACAGAAAAATAGTACAAAGGTGATGCTTATTTCTAATGAAATCTCTTCCAGCATACCTGCGATAGGATAGTAGATTTAGAGATGTAGACAGCGTGTATATAAGTAAAAGAGAAAATAAAATCCATCAAATCAAAAACAATTCACCTCATAAAATAAAACAAATAATATGAGAATATACATACATACATACATTCTTCTAAAATAAATAACACAAGAATATTAATTTTAATCTTTTCTGTTTGTGACAATGTTGTGATGAGTAAATATTTTATAACAAATTCTTTTTTTAATTATTTCCACACTAACACTTTTGTTACTGAATGTACCTTTCACATTTTTATAGTAACGTGGTACGAGTTGCAGAATGAAAATATTATTTATTTTGATTGTCTGCAAGTCGTCTTAATGGGCCGTAGGCATGTAGGACGAGTTGATGCATTACTCGCGCAGTGATGGGTAACTCATCATTTTTATATAAGGTTGAGGGAGCACCTCATTTTACCTCGCGAGGTCCTCACGAGGTACCCCTCATTTGAGGCGAGTAATCGCACGTATTCACCTCAAGAGCCGAACAGTATATAGTAGTACTCTGTGAGCCGAACTCAGCCGATAGTCCGCGGCAGCGAGGCAGACGGGTGCGTCGACTCACGAGTACTCATGATTCCGATTTTTACGTCTCCCTCACACACATAAATTTCTTTCGCATATAAATTTTTGACCGCCAAAATAAACGAATCAATGACAATTGATTACCAGTCTAATGATAATGTTTTTAGAGTTCATAGTAATAGCCGAATTAAAAATATTTTCTCTATACCTAATTCTCAAATATACACTCAGTTTTTTTTTTATTTGCTTCGTGTGTTTTATTTACCCTGCAACTCATTTCACACCTTTTATTGTATCTCTTTTTAATCTAAATAATATCCTTCCAAACATCAGTATCACACACACACCAAACATCATTATTTCATTAGGTACCTACATACCAAAATCATAATGATCAAAACATGATCATTCATTACACACGACACGATTATCATGATTTGATGATTGACATGATCTGTGTTTTCAAAATTTCGAGACCTCATCGCACTCATTCTCTAATTTTGTACTAAGTCGGTTCATTCGCTCACATAGCTCACTCAATCACTCAATACCACTGACCTCTATTAAAATACGCTGGACTGGCTATCGCTATCAATTTCATGTGCCTATTTGAAAATCGCCATTTTGGCGCTGACAGCAGCAGTGTGGGGGAATGGAACTAATACTAGTGATGTATAATAAAAGGTTTGTTATCGATAAAAACTTTTCTGATATCGACCACAATGATAGAAATATTACCAACGCTATTGTTACAGATTTCCTATAAATTAAATTGGTTTAGGTAACTATTAACATGTAACATTCGTGTTGTCTTTTATACGTAATATGTTTTTAAAAACGTGAAATACGTTTTATAACATATGTTAAGATTTACTAAAATTGTAGATAATTGATTTAAAATAATATAGGCATATATTTCGTTAAATGTTACTAAAATACAGATAAAAAGACATGTCTGCACTATTTGAGTACCTACCTAACTAAACTAATGAATTATAGATAGTCGTAATAAGCAGATATTTTACGTAGAAAACATAACTTGAAATAGCAGTATCTAGTACTGTTTATGGACTGTAATAATAAGTATCACATGTTCGGTTGACCCCTTCCTTCCTTGTTCTCCTTAATCGGATAACAGTTCACTATAGGATCAATAAATAATAAAATTCTGTAAAATAGTAAATTAATAAGATAGAAATAGTAATTAATAAGATAATCCCTTCCTATAGAGTGCACAATAAGATATTATTACTAGTCAGCTGATACCGCATGTTGCCGTGTGATAAGAGACACAATAACTTTCTATTAGGTCTGTAATTACGGTAATTAACTTGTAACAACTTAATTACCGCAGGGGAGGGGGACAGGGAAATAAAAAAAGCATTCTCAAATCACATATTTTATTAAATTAAAAATTACTGTCGAGCCATTTTTTCAACGTAGTCCGTGACTGATGTTTTAAGAAACAGGCTTCCGTGAAGTGTTTAGAACACAGATAATGATACATTGTCAGAGTCCAGTTGACAACCTTCATATTTTTTAACCAAAGTTTGAGAGTGTAATCGGAGGGGAACCTGTAATTAAAGGAAACATTATAGTAGGTATGGGTAAAAAATTATAAATTATATACATATATCTATAATTATATAGAACACTTAATGAGAATAATTATGAATCATAAGTGTTAAATTATTTGTTATTGACTCTAATAATAATAAACCTTGAAGTGTTTTGCTATTATTAGAGATCATTATAATGTGCGTATCATTATATTAACAATGATGAGCATGACTTTTGTTTTACATCATAATATTACGAAAGTATCGATATGAATTTTGCCATCCCTAACAAAAGTTATTGATTATAAAAATGTTCGTAAAATCCCGTAAACTCGAATAGTTTACGTTTATTATTGTAAGAATACACTGTTTTAAGCGGTTTTCTAATAAGTATTTATGTTTTAGATTCACTTATTTGTGAAAACTGACACCACTGACCTTTTCGTATCGTGTTTTACAATCTAAGCACAATTTCATGTTGGACGAACAATACAAGCTATGATACAATCACTGTCACTATTATAACACTTTAATTTATATCACAATCACAGTAAACACTTTAGAAAACTTTTTATTCCGCAGAGACACTTAGCGTAAAATCAACAAACAACGGCCATTTGCAATCTTATTAGTTCTCAGAACTCTCACGTCTGTCACTGGGGGCGCTTTGAATCGGCACAGCAAATAGCTGTCATTTTGTATGGGATAGCCAGTCCAGCGTATTTTAATAGAGGTCAGTGCTCAATACTCACTCCACTCGCGAGTAGTCGCGACGACTCGACGAGTCAATATTGTCAATGTCAATTTTTGAGGACGCGTGAACGAGTGAGGTGGTTCAATGTTGAAATTCGAGTAACTCTTTCAATTTGCGATCACGAGTACCTCAAATGAGGCACCTCATGAGTGAGACATCAGACATCTCCCTCAACACCTCAAGTGTCTACTCGCACCTACTGGCTTATTAAAAAAAAGAGTAAGTACAGTAGGGACTCGATAATCCGAACCCACGATAATCCGAACACCTCTATAATCCGAACGAGCCCATCGCTCGCGCATGCCGCTGTCTCATAGAGTATCGCAGCGCCACTCATTGTTCATTCAATTTGCGTGCCACACGTACGTACACGTACGCGTTGTCTCGTTCACCGTGCGTCGTCCCGCCATTTTGTGGTTTCTCTAACCATTTTTGTGTGTTGGAATCAATGTTTAACTTCAATAAACACCTTTTGAAATATACAGGGTGTTCGACAGAACGTTGAACATACGAAAATGGCAGATAGGTGGGATCGTCTGCTATCTACCCAGCTCAAATGATTTGACCTAGGCCCCATAGATTTTTTTATTTTGTTTTTTTTAATAACCGAATTTCATGAGTTTGTTTGATTTTTCTACACGCGGGGCTTTTACCAATCAGGTACTTACCCAATACACTATCGATTTTTATTTTTACCACGATTACATGATGAATTTTGCAAAACATTTTACATTTCACAAAAATCGAATTGCATCAAAATCCCTTTTTTAACTAAAATTGGTCAATAACTCTTAAGTTTTTTTTTTATTAAACAAGTTACATACCTTTCGAAAGGCTGTACACCAAGGATGTTTCGATGAAATCCTAAGTCTTCAACCAGTTTTGGTTATTTTTTAATGCAATGTAAAGAAAAGCTTAAAATCATGTTTTACCCCGTTTTTGTAATGTTTGAAGGCTCATAAATTTTTGTCTAGCTGTTATCTCTACCAAACAATAGTTTTAGAGGAATCTACCAACAGTCGAGACAAAATAAAAAAAAAAGTGTTGCCAGTTTCGTCTATCCTACATAAAGTAATCTTACTTCAAAGTTTTCAAGCTCATAAAAATAGGTTATTAAAAAAAAACAAAATAAAACTATCTATGGGGCCTAGGTCAAATCATTTGGGCTAGGTAGATAGCAGCCCCACCTATCTGCCATTTTCGTACGTTCAACGTTCTGCCGAACACCCTGTATACATACTATAATCCGAACAATTTTGAGTGTCGGATTATCGAGGCCCTACTGTACTTATTCTGGGGTAAATTGGTAAACAAGAGTGTATCCACTTGCCATATTCAGGCATAATCGTCAAGCAAGTGGGGGCAAAACATCAATAGAACCTGCAGAGGTGGCACGTGGGTGCCTATAGAACACCCACATTTTGCCAGTCATCTTTGAGTCCCATGTAAGTTCCCAATTTTTTTTTTACGATAAATATGGAATTAGTATTTAGTATGACTGTTTAAATGTATTTGACTATACATACGGGTGTGGTGTGGCGTAAGTAGTATAGTCCACCTTTCAGGATTCGATAAACCAGATAATTAACTAAGAACAATTAAAAATTTTAACCATTTTTACCCAAGGGTTCCTAAAATTTTTCCTCTTTGTCTTTTATTTACGAAATTTCTACCTTTTATTACAAATTTGTTTGTAGTTTCAACAAAAACCATTATTTTTTCATTTTGATTTCTGTTAATTACTGATGAATACTAGAGCTATCATGACAAATTATGTTTTTTTATGTAAATTCAGCTCTTTTGAAGAAAAAGTTGGTTCTTCTCTAATTTTAACCCTAATTTTTAACACAACATCAAGTTCAAGAGCGAAATTTGTAAAAAAAAGTGAATGATGGTTTATCGAATCCTGAACGGTGGACCACTACTTACGCCACACCCTGTACATAGAACTGGAATGCTTACAAGCACCAAAAAGTCGGTATTGAAAGAGAAAACTGTTCTGTATAGCTTGTCCTTTTGTAATAAGGTACCTAACCATAAACTTTACTTGAATAGTAGGACACGATGAAAAAGCTGAAAATTTTACGTTATAATAACAATAATTGACAAATTATTCTGAGTTTTCATTTACCACGCAAGTTAGTATCTAGTAATAACAGTTAAATATTGCACGTTATTGGATCTAGACGAAACTCTATCGCCTGTCACTAATAGAGCAGGGAAAATCCTTAAAAGAAAAGAATCATGTTTAATAATAATAATCCTTCATCACCTCTGATATCCAAATAACCATATTTATGTAGATCACGGTTTGTTCAACGAAATCTCCAAACGGCTTGTTGACACTTCCCGTGACCCAAGGGCGGGCCTTTACCTTGGCCAGAGGCTTAGCATTGCCATACAACGTGGCAATGCCGCCAGTCTCTTGGGTACTTCACCCACAGAACATATACAATGTGGGGAGGACAATATGATCATAAATGAAACTTCGTATAAGTCATGATATTCCCAACCGTCACACAAAAAATCAAATGAATATATCCAGTAGTTTAGCCACAAGACATTATTTTTCATTTTAAGTATTTTCTACATGATGTATTGTAAACAGGAGAGCACGCGACAGGGTAATGACACACGTTGCCAGCTCGCTACTTTAAAAACCTACGCCTTTTCTTTCAAATTTATTTTCTCAATGCAAATTATACTTTATGCCCGAGCCATAAGAGTCATAAAGCGTGTCATCACAAGTAGATAAGAAAAAATGCATGCGAAAGTTATTACTTTCCTGTTACGCACTCATGTCAAACGCAAAATATGTATGTGCGAAAGAGATAGGTAAGTTTGCTTGTTTCTACTTTGCTTACTTGTCGACGTGTCTAGGTTACGCGGTCAGTACTCAGTGTGTCACCGGACCTCCTTCCTGCCAGTGACGCGTTTTGTTTTTCTCTGGAATTTCGGATGCGCCCGCGCCCGTTTGAAGTCGCCGCGTGATTGTTATCGTATCTTTGTTGTTGTGTTGTGCGAAATTTGACGCTTTGTTTTAACGCTGGACGTGTACAGGCAGATGTGGTACCAGTTAGATGGAGCACCAGCTCATTCAGTGGTGTCTGCAAGAGAGCGTTTGACTCAAATGTTCGGACAGCAGTGGATTGGCCGTTTTGGACCAGTGCGGTGGCCAGCGAGGTCACCAGATCTCACGCCCCTGGATTTCTTTCTGTGGGGTCACATAAAGAATGAGGTATACTCAACTTATACAATACACAACAAATTAAAAAATAGAATAATAATATCTTTTAATAAATTGAAAGAAATGGCTGCTAATGGTGACCTATTATCAAGAGTGAGAAATAACATTATACGTCGGTGTAGTTTGTGTATTCAAGAACACGGCGGACATATTGAAAATAAAAAAAATTAATGACTGGCGACATAGTTATGTGATCGAAAAGTGATTGTGAATAATAAATTGATTAGTGAATAATTCGCGGGTGAATGATGCCCGACTATTTGGTCAATATTCTGTGATTTGATTTGTGTAATTGAGCATTAATAATAATAAGAATAATGGCGCCAAACATTACGTCGCTGCGTCGGCCACAGCTTTATTATGAATGAAACCAAGCTGCGTTGCCATTCTTATCGCAGGTCAGTGTACCAATTTTATAAATGGTGTTTTATTTTGTTTGCAGTTTTAAGCTATTTAGTTTGTTAGAAAAAATTGTTTTTTTAATTTTGATGTTCGGATTTATTTGATAGTTTACAAATGTTTCTATAAACCAGTATTGCCAGTGTTTTCATTTAAAGTCATATTGTCATCTCCACATTGTATAGGTACAGTCGACTCTCGGTAATTCGAAACTCGAGGGACTCTTAAAATAATACGAATTATAGAGTGTTTGAAATATCAAATGGTTCGAAATTTATAAGAGAAAATAAATAAAACTTCGAATTATTAAGTGTTGATCAATTATTATTTATTAACTGCTATTCTATAACAATGACAAAAGTTTAGAGGTAGGTACATTCGTGTACATACAGTTATTCATAATGTGAATTAATCAATCTTTCGAAAGAACTCTGATAGACTGGTTTGCTTCAAAGCACATTGCTGCTGCTCAGACTGCTCAATAACTTTTTTTAAGAGAAAAAGCGACTGAAATACTTTTTCATTACTTTCGTACGTAATGCGTTCTAGGGCTCATGACTAACACAAACTTTTAATCTGTATAGGTACCAACGAATGAGTAACAGTAACTGAATGATAACTAAACAAACCAATTCGTGAGAAGTGTGTGTCAAATAGTCAACCTAATCATAACAAAAACAAAGGCTCGTGTACGTTGATACATACAAGTTTGAACTTGTCGCAAAATGTACTTACAATCTTTCCGCCACTTTCTCTCTGCAACTTTGAATTGTCGAGTGTTGGACGCCGATGAGTTCGAATTAACGCGTCGTTTTGTTATAAGTATAGCAATTAATTTTTCGTTCGAATTACCAAGTGCATAAAAATGTATTGATTTAGTTCGAAATGTAAAGAGATTTTGTAGGGAACTCGTGATAACTTTGAATTATAGAGAGGTTCGAATTATCGCAGGTTTGAATTAACGAGAGTCGACTGTACTTGGACTTCACCAGTCGACAGCGATGCGGAGGAATCTTTCGACGCCATATTTTAATTTGTTTATAGTTTTAGTTACTTTAGGTTATTATATTTTAATTTTAATACTTTGATAGTTTATGTTTAAGAAGTTTTTGGTAATAAAATTATATCCATAAATAAAAAAACATATTTTGTTATTTGGACATCAAACCGCTTTTGTCGAAAGAAAGAAAATTTTGTCAGGCTCAAGCAATAGGTACACAAATCATTATGACTTGAAATCACGCAAATCACGTAGGTAGGTATAATTAGGGACCTACTTATAATAAATAGATGTAACAGACGGACAGACAGACTGAGTCGCACTATAATAATCCCCCTCCCTCCCTCCTTCCCTTTTTTACCATTTTGGTACGGAACCTTGAACATTAACATTAATATCATACAAAATATAAGAGAATTTTTATGAGAATTTTCTTGGAAAAAATATTCTAGAGAATGTTCTCGCTAAGGAAAATTTACCGAGAATTTAAAGCTGTGGAGTAGATTATTTTGACAAGTTCGTAAATCGCTCACTGTGCAAAAAAAAACCATTAATATAAAAATAGATCGATACAAGAATCAACAATTTTTCTTATCCTCGCAAATTCTCTTCCAAAAGAATATTCTCGAGAAGCTAACAGATAAGTTCTCGCTAGAAGAATGTTCTCGGGAATTTACCATGACTAGTTGTAGGTAGACGATTTCTATTTCGTAATATTTTAACCTTACCGTACCGTACCTTCACAAATTACTATGAATATTAGGTACTCATTCAGAAGATTAATTAAAATTGTTATCCTTCAATCTCTCCTGTCAATTTTTTTCTTCAGTTCTCCTTTTCAAGACCATTCTTTCCGTGCGTCCATTAGTAATGCAAAAGAAACATTAAACCCTACATTTAAAGTTGGTTTCTATTTACATTACAGAAACCACTTCAGGATCTATATTTATGCTCCTTGATGATAACTCAAACATAATAAAAATAAAATTAACTTTGACTGTTTTATTTTCACATCTGGCAGGTTTTATAGCCGTACTTTTTGCCTTTTTGGACGCGTTAGAATCAAAAGTTTGTTGTCATCCCTGTTATTTCGATATTGTTAGGATTTTCAGCAATAAAAACTAGTGCAGTTTCTGTTACTCTTATCAAGAAAGACAGTGTGTGCAATGTAATGCTACGGTAGTGACTGCGATTTGGACTGGAACACAGAATATAGTCTATAGTAAATGTCAAATTGAAATTGTCAATGTCATCTTTGAATCGTCCGGCAAAGTTGCATTTCATAAAACATTAGAAATTATAACAATTTATCAGATAACTAAGTGAATAATACAAGAAATAATATTAAAACTTTACAAACATGGTAAGTTATATTCATATTTTATCCTAATTGTAATGTAATACCGAACTTTACATAGGTTAGCAATCTTGCTTGGTCATTCAATCATTCAGATTCGTAACATTATTTTCTACAGGCTAGGCGTTATGATACACGTACAACTATTTTCTCGCCGGAAGGTAAATACTATTCCTTATTTATACGTTATAACTACTGAAACAAGTATCATAAGGTAAAAAAGTGTGTTTTTTTAGGGCGGCTGTACCAAGTCGAGTATGCCATGGAAGCGATCAGTCATGCCGGAACATGTCTCGGTATCCTGGCTACGGATGGCATCTTGCTAGCTGCTGAGCGCAGAAATACAAACAAACTCCTTGATGAAGTATTCTTTTCTGAGAAGATATACAAGCTGAATGAAGATATGGTGTGCTCAGTGGCCGGCATCACATCAGACGCCAACGTTCTGACGAACGAACTCAGACTTATCGCTCAGAGATACCTCCTGCAGTATGGTGAATCTATTCCTTGCGAGCAGCTCGTCTCTTGGCTGTGTGACGTGAAGCAAGCCTACACACAGTACGGAGGTGAGATGATTTCTATCATTCAGGTTTTTCATATTCTTTGTTCAAAGAATGGATCTTTTTTTTTTATTCTGTCTTATGTACCTTAATTAAAAGGAAGTTCTTTTTGTATATATTGCAAGAAAACAAAATTATATGCTAATTCTTCTGTAATTGCGATTTGATGAGGGTAATAAGTAAATTACATATCGTCTTAGAGTGAAAACCTCGGGAATGCATTTTTACTCAAATTTATTTTATTGCCTTTCTAGGAAGATAACCTCGCAATGCACGTCTTGATCTGACTAATATGTTCGTTGATAAAAGCGGTTTAAATTTACATATTAATTAATAAAAAAACATAAAAGACGCCATACAAAATTTTTACAGCATGCAGTTTTTTCTTCCTCCTGAAAAGTTACTTCTTTTATTACACTTACAAGGTTTTCACTCTAAGGCGTCGATATTCCTTTATGATTCATTGTATGTTTTATATACATACATACATAAACTCACACCTTCTTCCCATGGGTGTAGGCAGAAATGCCACTGCTGCAATCCTTTCATACTCCTTTTACTCATTATTGTATGTTTCCTACTAAGTAATTTATCTTTTTCTTCAGGTAAGAGACCTTTTGGTGTATCCATCCTGTACATGGGCTGGGACAAGCACTACGGCTACCAGCTATACCAGTCAGACCCCAGCGGTAACTACGGTGGGTGGAAGGGGACCTGCATTGGAAACAACAGTGCTGTAAGTTATTAATTTTATTGTTCTATTAATACTTCAGAACATAAATAGTGATTATCTTTCTTTAAAAAAATATTTTTGAGCTGTATGTTCACAATTACAACCAGACATGAAAGAGTGAGAGTTATTTTTGTTATACTCTTCAATAAGGTGCTAAAGTCACAATTAAGTAAAACTTGTGACTGAAATCAACCAAGTTAACTTATAAAAAATATATTTTAGGCTGCAGTATCCAGTTTGAAACAGGAATACAAAGAAAATGAGACCACTCTTGCTGAAGCTCAGGCTTTGGCCATCAAGGTGCTCAGCAAGACCTTGGACATGACCAAGCTGACTCCAGAGAAAGGTAAGTTCATCTAGGAAACTTGTATTTACAAAAAATATAATTGGACACTGCACAATATAAATTTATTAGTTCCAATATTTAATTATGGTGACAATTTTTAAATATAATGTCTTCTAACAAGTTCAAAAGCCATTTGAAAGTAGATGTTGTAATTCTAAAATCTGTCTGTAAAATCATATAATTATAGCATTTATGTAACATATTTGTAATGTTATAGTTGAAATGGCGACTCTAACACGCAAAGACAACAAGACCGTCATCCGGGTTCTAACTAGCACTGAAGTAGAAAAGCTGATTGCCGACTTCGAGAAGAGTGAGGCCGATGCCGAAGCTGCCAAGAAGCAGGCCCCCAAGTCATAATCTTTTTACTCCTGTTTGGAATAAGTGTTCTCATATTGGTACATTAAATATTTTACAGTAAAAGTGTTTGGTTTATTAATGAACACCTTATAAGTTCCTTGGAATAGCATAACTTAGGTAACTCTGGGCTGCTGCAGTTTCTGAGTAATAAAACTCTAAAGGTGGTTCTGTGACAACAGTATGACTAGTGTTAAATCTAGTATTATAATGACTGGATCTGGATGGCTAAAAGAAGGTACAGGTATACCAAAGAAAAGTCGAATGGATTCAGATTGTGACAGATGAGACAAAGTGACCACTAACAGAGATTTTTGGAAAAAGACCTGGCTGCTCCAACCTCAAATAGGTAAATTGGTATAGGGGCAGAAGGATAATGATAGTATAAAGGCACGAGAAACAGGTGTAAAGTTCACTCATACGGCATACCTCCATAGAAAAGGGAGGATCCCCGACCACACAGGTGTCGTGTCTGGTGGGCAAATGCCCGGCGATTGATGTCGGGTCGTTGTATATGTATATGCTAGTTGCGCGGTAAACTCTGCTTGCGAGATGCAGGATTTTTCGTGACGTCAGTGTGTTTCGTGGTTCGCATGTGGCGATGTAGATACCGCTACAATAGTATAATAATTCCATAGCATGAATAACGAGATGATGGGACATGTGGAAGTCCATGGAACTCTATAGAATTACTGTACTCTGTGATGGAAGTCACTCCTGCGGGTAATTGCATAATACACTTAACAGTCGGAATGGCTTTCATTTTGAAAGTTCAACTACATTCATTGCATTATTTACATTGTTGAGCAGACAACATTTTCAAACATAGGAAGCAATGGATTAGCAATATACTTCAAAATTATTCAGATTGTGATTGATAGTGTTACGCAATTAGGGTGGATCACCTAATCATGGGTTGGTTTTTTTTTTTTAATTTTGCCCCACACTAGGATTTTCTCCTGTATCGTGGGTGAGTTTAAATGTTTGTAAACGCACCCACGATACAGGAGAAAATCCTATAGTAAATTACAAACATTTAAACTCACATACACAAACAGTCAGACCCGGAACAACTACTTGCACAGCATACAGATATTTGTTCCGTGTGGCAATCGAACCCGCGACACGCAGCGCAGCAGTCAACAGCTTAACCAACCATGTTACTGCGCCAACCGTGCCGTCAATTTTTGTCAGTCTTTGCCATGTCTTTGCTAATAAATAATAATAATACCAGCCTAATCCCAATGCAGGGCAAAGGCCTCTTCTCATACAGAGAGAAGGCACGAGCATTGATCACCACGCTTGCTCCAGACAGGTTATCCTGATCGCTGATCCGTGCGTCATGTTCGTGAACGGGCGCTGTCAGTCGGACTGGTCATCTCTTAGCCACCACGGCTTATTACATTTTATCATGGATTGTTTTGTTTAAATTTAAATTATATTGGCTGTACACTGGACACTCGACGTGTACCTACATACGTCTTTCTACATCGTTCTCACATGTTTAATTTCAACATGAATGATGTTACCACTTTTTTTTTACAATATTTTGATTTAAAAGAGTGTCCATGGCGTTTCTTGCCCATTCTTCTCCATAGATACCTACTACGCTTTGTAATATAGGCAACTAGCTTCATCTTTCTGACTGACCGACCACTTTACAATTCAAAAGTGCCTGTAAATGGTTTAATTAATTGAAATAATTGCTTTGAGTTTGAGTTAGTTAGCACTTCGCCCGCATCTTTGGCCTCGTATTTTTCATATTTTACCTACAAAATTGAACACCGCGCGCCCGCCGCGCGCCGCGGCCGCCACCTCTTATAAAAGGTACTTACCTAGTTTTCGGAAATGTATGATTGTCTTGCGATCTTTTTAAAAATTAAGTAAAGTGTTCCGGTCAACATTAAATTTTATTGATCAATCGAAAAATATTTTTTTATTATATACAATTTTTCATATAAAACTAAGTACTTAATATCCCCCTATTCACCCCAAAAGTGGTTGAGTTTTTAAAATCGTTTCTGACGTATTTGTCTTACACGTTATATAAACGAATTGTTGAGTTAATTAAGTCACGCAATAAAATCTCCATTTGACCCCTTTTCACTCCGCTATGGGTATATTTTCGAAAAACCCTGATACACGTTTTTCTTTAGTTTTGGCTTCGATCATTAATAGAGTTTTGGTCATAAATATAAATGACACCCCCTAATCCCCCTTAAAGGGTAGTTAAAAAAAACATGAATAACTTTATTATTTACTAAGTTAAGTATTCGTGCCAAGATTCATGTTTATTAACCCAAAGAATAAGATTTTTCATGCAAATAAAATCCGCCCTTTTCACCACCTCAAAGAACGAATTTCCAAAAACCTCTTTTTGTGCTCCCCTACATAACCTACATTAGGTACAATTTTACAAAAGAATGCCGTGTGCACAACTTCACGTTCCTAGTCCCAGTATTTTTGGCTTCGTGTTTATTTATTTATTTGATGTGTTGAAAAATATCATTCAGTCAGTTTCTCCTTAAAAACAGGGTAGCATAGCAGGGAATCGACGCGCAAACTGGAACCATGAATAATTCAGCATATGATTCTAGAGGGTAGAAATTAGAAAATTTTAGTCAGTTATCAAAAAAAAACAGCTGATTCATAGAAACGTGCTTTAGTGCTTTTTTTAAATAACTGACGAAACATTAAAAAAAAAATAACGCATTCTGACCCCCTCTACGTTGTACGACAGTAATTAAAAAGAAAAATGCCGTTCCACATTTTGAGTGCTTATGCACTTTTCTATAAATCAGCTGTTTTCTTTTGATGCACGGCTGAAGGAACGCGGGTGGGTTTTAGGCAGTAAGAGTCTGACACGTCCTCCCGCTCCGCCCAGAGCGGGAGAGAAGTAATTTGATTATTTTCCACCCTCAAAAAAAAAAGGGGGTGTTCATAATCATGTGTGTCCTGAATCTATGGTAGCAGGTTGCGCGCCGATCTCCATGCCACCCTGTATATATCCTAGTAATATTATAAATGTGAAAGTCTGTATGTTTAGATGTTTGTTACTCAATCAAGCAAAAACCGCTGAACGGATTTATAACGTGGATTAACACATACCTAGGATACTTTTAATCCCGGTAGTACGTTTCCGTGGGATATTTTCCGATACCCACGCGGGCGCGGGCGAATTTGTGGGCAATAGCTACTTGACTATAACTCCAGGTTTCCTCACAATGTTTTCCTTCAACGATGTCAGTAAGGTGCAAGTTAGACTGAGAAAGTACATATGAATCGATGATGCCATGAAGGCCAACTGGTTAAAGGTTGTAACGTTACATTTTCCCGGGAGGGGGGAAATGTAAGGTCAAGGAGGGAACTGTCACCAGAACTGGAGGAGTCCCGGCTTAAAAGAAAAAGTAAAAGTAAAAGAAGAAATGGTAAAATAATATAATTGATGTAGAATAGAAGGTCAGGGAAACCGGGGTATAAGTTGAGGTCCAAGCGTTTCTTCTAGAGAGGCTCGCAGGTTGTAAAAGGAGGGGTCCTTGAGTCAGACCACGTCACCGACCTCGGAGGGGCAGGCCGTGGTAGAGGAGGCAGGCAGAGGGCTGAGATCTATCAGCCGTCGGCGTCACTAGTATATTGTAGACCACGACGTAATCTTCTTGCGTCAGTATCCAGAACTGACGCCAAGGGTAGCCATCGCCGGTCTAGCGAGTTTCCAACATAGTCTGGTGTAGAAGGACGCGTAGATTTATTTGTTCAAGCACAGCTCACACTATCAGAGGGCACAGCCCTCCCACCGAGCGCTATATAACTTCAGGACCTCCTGCCAAGGCGAGCACCAAGAGTAATCTCGTCTGACGGTCCCGGCTCCCTTCCTTTTCGGATCGGTTGACATATAAGATTTTTAACAATGATTCTAGAACATAAAAGAAGAATAATAGTTTATAATAAGGTCTAATACCTATACAACCTTACCTACTGGCAGCTCTAGCAATACATTAAAAATAAAACCTAGGCTTGTCATTATCTGACATTACAAAAGGTAAATAAACATTGGGAGAGCATGAGAAAATCTAAATAACTTAAAATATAGAGGCCTAGGAATGGTTAAACTACAGACAATGGCCATGCAGATAATTGGAGAGAACGTACCTATAATATAAGATCTAATAGCCAAAACGTAAGTAAAAAATACAAACATTACAAGGTCTCGCCTCTCATGTACGTTATGGTGTGCTCAAATCCGGGCAAGTACCAATGTGACTAAATGATTTCAACTCAGCCTATCTGTCCTATAGGTATAGTTCCCTGGTCCAGCATTGGACTACGATTGGCTGAGGCCTTTGTCCACATAGATAGGCGCCTCCCAGGCTGGGCCACAACAACGTGTCCTCCACCTTCCGCATCCAACCTGACCTAGGAGTCCCAGCCACCTTTTATGGTCAAAATAATAAAATATTGATGCTTGTGAATGTTTCTTTTATAATCTAAAATAAGACTGGCAGTACTATTGGCCGAAAGGCAAATGAAATTAATGACAATAGAATTAATTATTAGCACTGATACAAGTAAACAATCTCAACCAGCCAGTACAGTACATTAATTATGTTAATTCGTCTGTTCGAAGGTTCCTGCTAAAGAACCAGTGAGTAGAACAATATTTCTGAAAAGGTGAGTTGGTTCCAGCTATGCCCGCGATGCTGACATTCTTCTTATTTTTTAATTGGTACTATTAGATCATTCGGGCCCAGTAAGGGGCCATAAATAGATCCTCAAAAGTGAGGCTGAGACTGATGATTTAGGATTATGATTACCTACTATTCCTCGGCTTCCCAGGTGTATGTTGGCAACATTATTTGACAGTTGTCAGTGAGTTGTCACTTGACCGTCAGTGTCAACGTCAAAGATTCGAAAATCGATAATTCAATACGCGATGATTTCAAAATAAGACACAAATTAATACTTTTCTTAAATTAAATACATAATATACTTAACTGTTATATTTTTAATAAGTTGTTAATTATAATATCTTGCCAAAATGGCTGTGGAAAGGCCTAAACCCCAAATAACTTTACCGACGAAATCCAGACTAGAAATGAATGTGAGGCAGCTGCTAAATAAATGTGAACTTATAGCCAAACAGGAACCTATTGATAATAACTGTAGACTCAAGCAGTACGTGGAGTCCCTCAGCGAAATGATAACAGAACTTAAGACTAGCACTGATCCTGATTATGTGATGTAAATATTTATTTTATCTTTTTTGCCTGTTTTGAAGAACCTGGATTTTTGGTGGGCTTACGTTGGTTCGTGTGATCCACGTGCCTTTTCATGAACCTGGTTTCAATACAACATGACGTGATGACTATTAATAATCCTAATTTATGGTTTTGCTAGAATTTTTTCTATCTCCGAGATGACTCCCATTTTCTATTTTTAATCTTTCAGAAAGCCAACTAAGGAAGCATTAGCAGAATATAACAAAAGGGCTTCTTTCTTGAAAGGTGTGGTCCAAACAGCTTCTTTGAATACTCCTAGTGAAAAGGTTTGTAGTCCAATATACATGAGTTAGTGTCAAAAATTAATTTCTTTAATATTTTATAAGCAACATAATATCAACAATCAAATAGCAACTCAAAGGCTGAAACTAAAAACACTTCATTCTACATGTTAAACATAGTATGAATTTTGCTTCAAACCACAATAAATTCCTTTCCAGGCTATAAATAAATTATTTAGTAATTAGTTGCAAAATAATAAAAATATAAATGAAATTATAATGATTTAATTAATTGGTTGCAAATCAACAAAATATCAATATTATGGCATGGTGATGTAGTTTTTCCAGCAGTGGTGGCCCAGTCGTAACGGCCCCAACTTACAAGTAGGTTGTGGGTTCGAACCCAGGCATGCGCCCTCACGCCCCTAGCCGCCGCAGGAGACGCCCAGGGTGTCGGGAATCGCGAGCTAAGTCCCGGCCACCGTAGGCGCGGACTTGCGGACGGCGAGCAATGGGCAGCTCGCCGTTCGATAAGGACCAGGCCCGGGTCGACGGCGCGTTGTGTTCCACGCGCGCTTCAAAGAGATGTCAGCACCAATGACGGGGTCCGCTAGGGCCTATGCCTGCTAGGGTTGCGGGAAAGTCCGAGAGCGATACCGTGGCCCCAGGCACAGGCAACGCGGGTGGGTTTTAGTCAGTAAGAGTCTGACACGCCAGCTCTGCCGCAGAGCAGGAGAAGTTATTTGATGACTTCCCACCCTCAAAAAAAAAAAAAAAAGGCATGCGCTTTACTTTGTGTAAATTAGTGACATCTACCAACCAGCACTGGGCCCGCATGGCGGATTACGGCCCACTCTCTCAAAAAAATTATGGATACAGCTTGTAGTTACTGCCCTACCATCCAATAGTAGTTCTTTGTGATATTATGTTTGTTCGATCCTAATGTCTATCCAAATTAATTTACAGTTGGAGGCAGTTCAGCTACTGTCACATGGTGCAGCAACTATGTTTGCAGATTCAGCGGCTCAGGAGATACACCAGAAAACAAGAGTCAAGTATGGAGCAGAGCTCAGATCTGAATTATTTGGGCTGGGTTAGTAGTACAGATGACCGTTTATTATTATTATTTATTAGTATTTGTATGTATTATTATTAGTATTATTACACGCACAATGGTCCACTGAAGGACTAAGTGCGGAAACCAAACCCATAACATAGAACATAGACCGTTTATTAACTTTGGCCAATGGTTTCTGAAATAGTATTTTATTGAGTCATTGTCAAATCTCATGGCAAGTCAGGGGCTGATTCTTGAACAAAAGATTAGATAGCAATTATAGTTAAAATAGACCAATTATTAGGCTTTTGAAGAAAAGGTTATATGCCCATCATAGGGTTACGTTACGACTGTTTCATCAACAAAAATTGACAAATTATTATCACTTCCCAAACAATTTTCCGCATAATTTCATTTGCCAAATTATTACATATCAAATAAACTCTTCCAAAAATAATTGTTACGTAAACCTAATGTTTGGCAAGTGAACGTTTAAACAATAACTTGCTTACCAACTAGTACTTTTACCAATTTTAATGTAAGTAGTCAAATATTTCAGTAGGTAGCTGTATAACATATTCTATGCAAAATAAAATAAGCCAAATATTTTGTGTTGTCAGTTTTCAATTTACCATTTCAAGCTTAAGATCTAACTTTGAACATGTTTTATTACAAGAGTGTTTTTTACACTTGGGACAAATTCTAAACAGGTACCTAATAATAATATTAACTATTTGGGCAGTAGTTTCTGGTTTTACATTAAAAAATATGTTTTAATAATATGGCATGCGCCGGCCGCTAACGCGGCACGCTAGCTTCGCTCACTCGGCTCGTGCGTTGTATGGTCACAGTTCTAGCTGTTTCGATTTAAAACAAAATAAGCGTGTTACTAAAAAATCTTATTTTTGTCTTTATATTTTTTGTCATAACAAATCATTTGACTAAATGTTTATTGTCTAAAGATTGTTTGCAGTAATAAATCATTTGATTATATACCAAATGCCATAATGGCATTATCCTTGGTAATATTCTGCCGAGTAAACATTTGACCAAATGAAAATGTGCGTACCTACTAAAATCATTCCAAATACATATTGTATTGATTAAAAAAGAGGTTGCGAAAATTTGTTTCGATAATGAAATTTTGTCAAAATTATTTTGGCAATACGGCTGGATCCCCCATCATGGCTGGGTACCTATTGTTGTCATAAAAGCCTGTTTTTTTTTTACTGTTTTGTTATCTAATTAGTGGTGTTTTAATATAACTCTCTCCATCCATTTTCCATTACATATTTTATTTCTTAATTACATTTAAAAACCCTTAGTCACATTAGCAAATTGTTCTAGAAGACAGTGACGATGCCCTTCGAAAGCGTAACATAATCAAAGCCCCAAACTTCACAAGCAATAGTAGCAGCCAGGAAGACATGGACTCTCTACTCAAATACCATCAGAATATGCAGGAGAAGGTCGCGGAGAACATGGTGCTGCTCACCAAGAGCTTGAAGGAACAGTCACAGATAGCCAGCACTATTATTAAAGGCGATACTGAGGTGAGACTCGGTTTTACATTAATGCAATTGTAATTAGTTATATACCATTTCAATGTACTTACGCAACATGCGCGCTTGGACGTGGAGTTGCGTTATGAGCTTACTGGCAATTTTTTTTCTCCACAACATGGTGATTTGAGTTGACCAAAAAAGAAACTTCGGAATTTAAAAACACAAATCTGGTTTATTAGTGATTTCTCAACAAGATAGGGATAGAATTTCGATTTGCTGTCCACTTCAAGTAACTAATTCTAAGCCAACTACTTACAAAATCATCCTATATTGTTTTATAAACCTTCCTAAAATCTTACTTACTTTTTTCTAGGCTTTGAAGAAATCCTCCGACCTCACGGATCGCAATTTATCGTCATTGAAACAGGAGTCAGATCGATTGCAGGAGCACAGCCGAAGCGCGTGGAAATGTTGGCTCTGGATCATGCTGGCTATTGTGATGGCTATATTTATTAGTAAGATCGACTTTTTATTACAACCGCAATTATTTAAAAAAAAAACTGGCGACAAACCCTTGCTTCGCAGGACTTGACAAAATAGCGAGATTTCTTTATTAAATTTAAGTTAAATGTAATTTTATCATACACTTGCTTTTGCGCGCGGCTTCGCCCGCGTGGATGTCCAAAATCGAGATATTTTGGACATCCACGCGGACGAAGCCGCGCGCGGGATTGTACTACTGGGATTAAAAGTACCCTGTAAGTTAATCCAGGTTATAAACTATCTGTGTGCCAAATTTCATCCAAATCCGTTCAGCCGTTTTTGCGCTAATCCGGAACATACACACATCAAAAGTGTCTAGGGATCAAGCATTTTTATGCGGATTTCTTGAGATTAAGATGTGGCTTTGTAATAAATTTATGATTTTATAAATTTATATGGATCCTTTTTGGTGCATTTCATAATTTGAATCAGGAACTGTGAATCAAATTCGAGTAAAAGATGAAAATCAGCTGTCAATATTTTCCCTATAAAAACATACAACGCATTGAAGACATTATTAGTGCTACTGTTTCCCTACTACTGATTAAAACCAACGTTATTATGGAGCGGCGACGTCATTTAAGCAGGGAAGAAATGCTCAGAGCCGTGGGAATGATAGAAGCTGGTTCCCGGCAACGTACTGTGGCTTTAGCTCTGAATACAAGTCAGAGTGTTATCAGTCGACTTTGGACACGTTACCGAAGCACTGGTACCGTGGCTGAGCGCCATGGAGGACGGTATCGCTGCACCACACGGAGACAAGACCGATACATTCAAATCTTAACTCGAAGAGCTCCAACAATAACCGCCATGATGTTAGCCGTGAGGCTTCATCACTCTTCAGGGAACTTAATTAGCGACCAAACAGTCAGAAACCGCTTGCATGAAGTGAACCTTCATTCCCGAAGACCGCTACGGGTACCACCTATAGCAATGCACAATCGTAGGATTCGATATCAATGGGCTCTTGAACACAGAAATTGGGCAGAAGAACAATGGCGTTTCGTGTGCTTTTCTGATGAGTCTCGTTTTGGTATGAGACCGGATACAAGACGTATACGACACTGGAGAACCCCTGGACGCCAACAGCGATTAAAATCCTGCCAGGAAGTCCATCCTTATAGTGGTGGAACCATCATGGTATGAGCGGGTATTAGGATCGGCGGAAGAACTGAGTTGATTTGGATCAGAGGCAACCTCAACGCTCAAATTTATGCTGAGACGATTGTACCAGACGTCATCGTTCCTCTACAAGTGCAAATCGGTCCCTTATTTCAGTTAATGCATGATAATGCACGACCGCACACCGCAAGAGTTGTAAGACAGACTCTCGCCGCAGCTAACATCAATGTCCTGCCCTGGCCTGCTCAGTCGCCAGACTTGAACCCGATTGAGCATGCATGGGATATGCTACAGAGAAGAGCTCTGCCGAATATGGAGGGTATCCAGTCGCAAGAAGACCTTTTTTTGTTGTTGCAACGAACATGGGCGGCCATTCCACAGCGTGATTTGGATGAACTCATTTTGAGTATGCCAAACCGATGTTCTTGTGTTGTTAGTGTTCGCGGTAGAAACACGGATTATTAATTGTTTAAGTTACCCAATAAAATTTTAAAGAAAACTGTTATTTCAGTCTTTTTTTCGAACTTTTGTGTTAGTGGTTCAAAAGTCAAAAATCCCTTTATTAGGAAAATGGCAAATTTCTTTATTAATGCAAAGGTGACTTGGTTTATCGTTACTGTGACAAACGAAAACACTTTATTTTATGAATCCTTAAAGAAAATTTTAATTAATATCAATCAGGAGAAAAGTTATTGCAAAAATATATGTTGATCCCTAGACACTTTTGATGTGTGTAGTTACATCCAGACAATGGACAAAAACTAAAAAAAAATATTGTCGTCAGACTCGTTCCCAAATCTCGTAGCAATTAGTTTTTTTTTTCAAAAATGATTCTAAATGATCGTGAAAACCGCATCAAAATCCGTTCCATATTTAATAAGAACAACGCGGTCAGACAAACAAAAAGCGACATTAATTTGTTTTTATGTATAGGTTATTTTTCTGTTTTATGACTGTATGTCTCGGAACTGTAACAAAGTTACAAACCAAGTAGTAGTATGAGAGTTTAGATATAAGCAACACTGGTCCAAACTTCAGACGTTTCTTATGTGACAGTGTAGTTTCTTGTGGAATCAAATAGTTTGAATTAAAATATTTAAAAAAAACCCTCTACACAAACAAAAACCTCTACAAACGGCTGAACAGATTTTCTTCTTTCTTTTTTTAAACTGAGAACACTTTCGATTATCAAATACCTAAATCTATCAAACAAAACAAAAAAAAACAATATCAGTTTAGCCGTTTGGGGGCTACGATGCCGCATACAGACACAGATACACACGTTAAACTTATGACACCCCTCATTTTACGTCGGGGGTTAAAAGTTGAAGCCTACATTTTTAAAGAGACTAGCTTATCTTACGCGTTAGCTGACGTCAAACTTCAATATCGAAAGATGGTCATATCATACTTACAGGAAGGCGCCCCGTCCGTGGTAAAAAATCCATTATAAGCTGGTCTCTTATCCTATTGAAACTCCGTACTACGCTAGGCCAACTCAAGATTAAAATGCGGCCTACTGTACAACAAGTTTAGGAAGAATATTTTAAACAACTTATTGTTTCTTTTCAACAGATATGGTGCTCTTCATGAAGGTTATGAAAAAAAGAGTAATTCCTTGAAGGTATGTATTGTATTGAAAGTGATAAGCAGAAGGTGACAAGGTCATACTGTATCTAGTTTCATTCCTTTTTAAGTACTTGTAAATACACAATAAGATATAATTACTGTAGTATAGTTAATATATTTACCTACATATAGATGTTGTGGAATATCTGATTATAAATGTGGATATAAAATAAACAATTTGTCGTACTATATTATGTCGTTTATGTATCTTCACATTACTCCCACTTATTGACCCTATTTCTTTCCCGCTACTGGGACTCAGGTCTCCTCTCTGAGGAGTGGGCCGTAATCCACGACGCGGGCCTTTCGCATAAAAGCTCGTACACACTGGCGCGACGCGACAGCCCGACACAAAGGCACCGTAAGTCGCGTGACGAGCGGTGCGTTTGTGTCGCACTGTCGCGTCGCGCCTATTTGCGTGAGCCTTTAGGCGGGGGCTTCGAATGATTAATTCTAGGACATGTACTGTTATTATAGAAAATATAAATATTTTATTAATTTTTTATTGCGTTAATTAAAATAAAACATCACTTTTAATTTTGATAAACCGATTCTATAAATTTTATTTCTCCTACGTAATATTTTATACTCTGAATAATTTTCGTATGAACATGCCAAACTTTGGTCCATAATATTTAATACTATCATTTCAAGTTACTACTACAATATTCAGAGATGGCACTCTAGAAATTTAGAAAGCCAAGATTTTCACTACTTACATGAAAATATATTTCATTTGCATTACTACTGCCATTTAAATCTGCTAACGGCTTTTGTACACGGTACGAAGACAGGACAGGGTAAACTCTACTATCCTTTTACATTTCTGTTTAACATTTATATTTAGTTATATTATTTTTTATTTAAGTGCAACGTTCGTAAGTACGCTGTACTGGTACAGCGTCCTAACTATTGTTTGCCTCACCGGACGACGTCACTACGTCAGCGCCGGCTGTCGCTGAAAACCAGCGCTGGGGCTCTGTCTTGCATAGGGTCGCGGCATAATGCTGAGCGATAGCCGTTTTGCGTGGATGTGACGCATGTTTCCCCCAACCTTTTCATATTTTTTGCGTCATGTTTACCGCAAATAAACGCATTTTCTTTCTTTCTTTCTTTTCTACTGGTTGTAAGAAATCTTTAAGCTAAACAAATGCACTCATTTACCGCAGATTAGTGATAATTATAGTGTCTACAGGAAGTCTCTTTTTTCACTCGTAAAGTCGTAAGTAGGTACACAAAGGAAGACATTACTTTCCCTGAAGACTTACTTTGAGTACACTGTACAATCGCCCTTAGCAGTTCAGTTAGGGTTCAACTAATCTTTTCTGTGCGTGTTTTATAGATTGGCCCTTTAATTACAATATTAAACAATTCTCTTTACAACTATCATACATTTATTTCTCGATACATGAGCCAATATGGCAGGAACCTTTAAATATAATAGTTTTATGTAGTCTACAATTTATTATGTTTGCATAAGAAGAAGCAAGTTGAATCTCTCTCTATGGTTAGACATGGTATAAGTGTATAAGTGAGCTATCAAAGCATTTTGAAAGAACACTGAATTAGTTTGACTAGAACTACCAGATTTGTCGATTATACGTCTTACTATTATAAATATGAGCTTTTAAATTCATATAATCTTCATTTGCATATCGCGTTTCACCATTTTCCTATAGATTTTGGTGAATTTAATTCACCGTCAAGCAAATTTTCTATTTTTTTTTTTTTTTGTTAAGTAATCAACATAGCTCTATATATTTGTCCTAATAGACGGTTTACTTCTTATCATAGACATCTGTCAGTTCGAACTTCCAGATTTTGTTGGGCCCAATTTCTGTGACGTAGAGGTGGGATCCGTTCCTTGTCACTGCCAGCGAGTGGGGGTTTGTGAAGCCCTGAAAATGACATTGGCATATTATTAGACGCACTTTTAATGCTTAAGTCACTATCTGGTTAACGCCAGCCCTAACAGGTAGAATTGAACAATTTACACCACAAAATAGAACATAATTTTTTATCCGGAAAAGTGGGACCTAATTTGCGTACAAAGGTAGGTATTCAAACGAATCGTTTTACATAAATATCAAACATAATAATGGTAGGTATGCTTAGTTTCAAAGTAGCCCAGTAAAATTATTCGAGTCAAATCAAGAGTATAAAAAAATTACAACTTACAGTGGTCGGTTCCCATGTATCCAAAATGTTTCCATAGAGCGCGTTTACAGTAAATCCTCGGACGGCAATATTTTGGGACGTTGGCCCATTCACAGCATAGATCGTATCACCGTGAGACGCGACAGCAAACACCCTGCCTAGAGTAGGATCCTCGATAACAGTAGCCGGCTCAAACATTTTTACATAACTCTTCAATCCAGCCTTCGGGCAGACGATCCTCATATTCTCCCTGTCTGCGACACAGACGATGTCCAGATGTTCCAATAATGTCACACTGTGCGGAAGATTCAAGGACATTGTGTCAGAATAGGAAGGTATGGCCAGTAAAAGTTTTCCAGCTGCGTTGAATTTGAGTATTTGGTTGTTGCAATAGCCATCAGCGACAAAGATTTCTCCAGTAGTGGCGACGGCGACAGAGGTTGGCATGCATAGTAACACGCGATGTCTGTAGGGGTAGCCGGCTGTGAACGCCTCTCCGATGGTCAAGGTCGGGTACTTGTGGTTGTTTGGGATGTACTGAAATCAAGAAACGGAAAGATTATAGCAATCCTTTATAGCCAGCCAGTATATCTTGATCTTAATCGACTAGGCACATACAGCGTTTTGGCGTATTATTCTATTTCCAAAAAAAAAAATGACGAAACAGGGCGGAAGCCTTACTACTGCAAGTCGACTGGCTTCCGCCACCGTACCAACTTGCCGTTCAAAGCGCGTGACCTTGGGCACTATTTTAATTGTTACAGATATTTATAAAAATGTGATCTTTAGCTTGTATAACAATATCGCTTACCTTGAACACCTGATGTTTGGCGACATCGGTGACCCAAACATTATCATGGTGGTCCACAGTCAGTCCATGTGGCATGTAGAACGCATAAGCTCCCCAACTGTGCAGCACGGATCCCGTGTGAGGATCCAAGACTAGGATGGTGTCTTCTATGATCGGACCCTTGTCCAAATTCTGATAAGCGTTGGATTCGTTGAAAGTGCTGCAAAGTATTTTAGCACACGATTAGAACTAGAAATAGTTGCTTGTTCAGGTGATACAGTAAGCAGGCACACAAGTGTTAGCTGTAGCAGGGATTAGGTAGTGTCTAATGTCGGCGAGAACAGTTATGAGCATGAATGCGGATTTCTATGAGGGGAAGACTTAAAGGTAACGATGGATGGTTTGTATTACCGATGAAATGACCATAAAAGCGGTGAATAGTGTGAGTACTAAGATGTCGGTTAATAGCAGTTTATGGAAAAAGGGATTAAGGGCAGAAGGGTATAATAAAATTCGTGTGTATAGTTACTCGCCTCTCGTCCCATACTCGTTCGGCCCTGTGGAATATCACAGGCTGTCCCAAAGAGTTGATGGATACAGAGGTTATCTGTCCCACGTTCAAAGATGTTTGCGGCCAGTCCTTTACTTCTTGAGGTCTCAGAACTATTTCATCTTTCGGCTGAAAAGTTTAACAGAGTTAATTTTTCTCTCGTTTGGAACGCACTTTTAAATCTTCGGTTTCACAAGCGTTATAAATTACGTAAGTATTACGAAAGTCAATTTCCTGACTTGGATATAACGTGTGTAAAGATGAACTTCACTTACCAAATGGAGATCCAAGTTTTTCAGTAGATCGTCACTAGAACCATAACTGAAATAATCGAAATTCTCCCGCACTGTTTCTGGTTCACAATAAATTCCAGTTAAAGATAGAAGAAACACTAGTGCTGGCAGCATTTTGATAAACGTCCTGCTATTTGTTGTGGTCTACGTATTGTTAGGGTCCGATTGCCGACTGCTTCAGCTATTGATTATTCACTCTTAGGCAACGCACGACGCGCATGCGCGCTCCAGCAATGGCTTCTCTTATACATTCTCAAGGTCAATGTTGGGGAAACGAGAAATGAATCATAAATATCGAATAAACACAAATTTATTTTTCACATAAGTAACTCGTACTTGTAAGTCAGTGTATTCAACAAAATTGGTCAAGATACGCGCATCACATTCGTAATCATTATTGTGATCTCATTCATTGTGGTGAAAAAGGAGATGAGGTGTATCTTAAGCTATTCTATGAAAATAGAAGACGAAATTTTATTTCATTTTATACTGAATCAGTCTCAAATTAGAATCGTTGTAAGAATTTGGCACATTTGAAGATTTCAGAATTTCGTGGAGACTTACATCTACGGTATCAAGCTAGAACGTTCAAGTGTTACAATCATATTTTGGGGCATGTTTAAAATATTTTATGTTTTTAGGTATTTTGTGTTTACTGCGGGCGCCATTCCGAATGGGGCTGATCCCAGATGTAGCCGGTCTCTGTCATGGAGCATATCGCATTGTAATATCGCCCCGGACTGCGACAGTAAGACCACGAAGGGCACTTACATCGGAACAATATTTGGAACTCTTCCTTGCACACTTCGTTCCACCAGCATGTCCTCTACAACAGTTTATCGATTAAAGCTTCACACATTTCTTCAGGATAAATTACGTAACTTAGAACAGTTTTAGACACCGTACCTCGGTGATGTATCCTCTGACGGACTGGTCCGAATAGCTTCGTTTCTGTACGGATGCAGTTTCGAGCATTGCACTCAACATAAGTATTAGCACGAACATTACATAATGCGCCTGAAACGTTCAATACACGGACACTGTACACACAAACACGTCTATTGACACATATATACTTGGTTCACATTCTTCTGCTGGTCTTACCTTAATCATAGCAGGGTTTTGGTCCAAAAATAGAAAATTATCGGGCAGCGTTGCCTTTCATGTTACGCCCCCTGACGGAGCTTCCAGGTTTCCGACTAGGGTGGCGCGACTGTTCACGTGTCTTATCGGTATTTATTATTAAACGTGTAGACGCGTCCCCGATATCTACTTTTTATTGATTATCTCTTCCATGTCGATGTGGTTGGGTTGGTTTTGGCTCAAAAGGAATGGTTGTGTGGTTTTTTAATTGTTTTAAATGAGGTTAATTGTAGTCTTTATTTTGCGATGTTTATTGTTGATATTGAGGTTCTCTTAAATAAACCACGAGTTTTTGTTAAGTTTAATTTGCAAAAGTTTTTAATGATTCAAATCCGAAAAGGGGAATAGAAAAATGCAATCATTAAAAATAATATGTTATATTACTTAACAACTATAAATACATTAAAATTTACAAAATCACTAGCTACTTTAAACTCACGTGTTCCTTAACTTAATACAACAGTGACAACAAAGATTTGAAAAATAACATTAATAAGTTAAATAGAATTAATCAAACAATTAGGACAAATTACAATCTAAAGAAATTCAAAAGAAAATCGAAATAATTCAACTAAACAAATTAAAAGCACGCGCAGACAGGCAGCGATCAATACAACATTCCATTTTCAAATTTTCATTTGTGCGCACGCGTTTATCGTGATACTATTGGACTAAAACTGTTTGATCGTTGTGTGTCTTCCCGTGCCCTAATGGAATGGCACTTAAAGACATAAAAATAAATAAATTTTAGTACAAGTCTAATTACAAAGAGCTTTGGTCGGAACTACCACTACATTTGGGATTCTGTTACCGGCTCTATGAGCCGAAGTTTCAGCAACATCACTAAATTGTTCTACATTGCCTGTATATCTTCTATTTTGTTTTCTTCCACGTCTTCGTGTTCTTGCCGCCTGTGTAAATCTTCTGCATCTTTCCTGTAATTTGAATACCAGCATAATCTACTAATCCTCAACCTCAATCTCTTAATTCTAATTCTACTATCCTATCGCAGGTATGCTGGAAGAGATTTCATTAGAAATAAGCATCACTTTTGTACCTATTTTTCTGTTATTTTCTTCTTGTCTGTTTATATAAGTGTGTACATAAATGGTTAAATAAATAAATACATTTTTGTTAGGAACTTTCAAAACCGGCCAAGTGCGTGTCGGACAAGAAGGGTTCCGTACCACAAGGCAAAAAACTCCGAAAAAGCACGTATTTTGTACGAATAAATAAATATAATAATAAATAAATAATTTTACTTCATTTTATTTTTATTATTTGTTGTTATAGCGGCAATAGAAATAGGTACACACTCCGTGAACATTTCAACTGTCCACCTATGTATTACGGTTCATGAGATACAGCCCGCTGACAGACAGACGGTCGGACAGCTAAGGCTTAGTAATAGTGTTAAAAAAGCAAACTCGCTAGACAAATCAAACTCCAAGGGCATAAAATCGATATTACAATTAGGGCCAATCCAATAAAGCTCATAAAAATATTAATGAGCGTTACTCACGAGTATTTGTTCGAAGATTGGAAGATACTCTTGGGACATAGCCTGTAATAAGGCCAACATTCGCCCCCCGCTTGTCCTGCCTTCTGGGCCTCCACATATTCGTCTAGGAGGCTCGCGTACGGGGACTTACTGGGCCTAGAAAGAGAAATAACATTTATATAAAGACATTCTTGAAACATAAAATCCTCAATTCATTGATTAATTATTTGACAGACAACGCACAACCTAAGCCGGTGGGTTTAGTTAGAAGCACGAAATTTTGCACTAGAATTCCTTATATAACGCATGTGAACAGAAAGGACGAATTTTTGAAAATTCATCCGCTACATTGGTTAAATAGGAGATGAAATTTGTATGGAAGCTAGTCATTTTTGTTGACGATAAATCCCATCGGACATGGCTTGTCTTCTAATAAAAAGCACATAAAAGAGGATATTCTCATCTTGCAGACCACGTTAAGAGGGCTATCACATTTTTTCTTGTATTTGAATGTGAGACTCTTTAAACACTCAAATACAAGAAAAAATGTGAAAGCCCTCTTAATCCGTCGTCTTTGACAACCATTATTTCTTGTAAAGCTATCAATGACATTCGTCATTTGTACCTACTTAAAAGTTGATGGCCCGTAAACCTTACAATGCCAGCTAGATACGAGTAAATCTATAACTGGATAAACGTCGTGTCTAATAGGTACCGATATAGCCGCATCCGGGTACACTGGCACTCACTGAACTGACCTTATCTTAGGAAATACCGGCGATAATTCATCCAATTTTACCCATACGTTGTACAAGAAAACCAAATATGGAAAACGGCATTCAAAGTTCTTTAAATCTAAAAAATAATTTTAAATATACGTACGTAAAGAACAGCTTCATTATTTCCCCGAGAAGACCAAAGTTCTTGAGTGGGTGAGACTGGATTTCGCAAATAGCTCGTAAAAGACACTCTTTTCCATCCAGCCCGAAGTTAGCGAACATATCCTCCGCTATACCATACAATATTGCTCTGAAAAACAATTGGCTCTCTTTAAAGTGCCGTAGTCGTCGTAGTCATGGAAACATTTTAATTGGACAAAATTCTATTTGATCGTTTGCTTGTCTGATGTTTATCTAAAGACTAATGTATAACAAAGAATACTTTCAAAACGAACCAATCATAAATGATTCACAAAAATATTTTCTAGAATTATCTACATCTGTGACTGTTTAAGACTCCAACAAATTGAAAAGTTAAAAGAGATGCTATCAGAAGAGCAAATATCAACAAAACCTATTGTTTAGCAAATGTTCTACTAGACGTAACAAATTCCTAAAACAAGGTCGAAAGAATTTATTGTTTACTCTAATCCTGCGATACCTTACGTAATTGGCGCCGGTTTTCGAATCACATAAAGAATTTCAAACACCCTTTAGCAGTAACTTCCTGCGTTCGTCGCCAACTATCCTTCGTGAGAGGAATTCCTGATGTATTCATTGACGTGAAGGTGAAAGTGACGGCCAATGCGTTAACCGCTACTGTTCCTAGCCTCCACGTGGTTTGAGACCCACAGAAATACGTGCGAACGGCTTTCGTGTGTGGTCCCTTCAGTACCTACCTTTGTTTGTCCCCTTAGTTCAATATATAATTGTTGTTGAATCTTCCAAGATTTGCATAATAAGACTGTCATTATTAAAAAGTAGAAGACAAGGATTGTTAGCTTAAAGTAATTTAGCATCATACGCTACCTCTCCCCTCCATGCAATCTGTCAAGTATTGCCTTTTCAACATCAGGAGTGACATCTTCTCCCGTGGATCGCTTGCCTCGTCTCCGGTCTAAGTACTGTCCTACATAATCCGCCATCATAGAAACTGCCGCTCTTCCCATAGATCGGGCCAAGATTGGCGGGAATGCTCCGTAAGGATTTTCATTGTCCGTCAAACCGAGTTTGTCAAAGTCGACTGAAATTTATTAAAGAAACTTAATACTCACATAGTCTTCAACGGTTACAAATTAGTTTAGATATCTACCCCCTCATTCATCAAAGAAATTTGGACCATGCATGATAGAGATGATACTTACAGCACACACGACTGCATCTATGCTGCATCGCTTTTTTGCTGTATAATGTAGGTATCTATCGCAAGCCTGAATTGTTGTTATGACAACTATAAAAATAAAAGTACTAGATTATAGCAATCTTTAGCTTAGCTTTAGAAGATATCACAATTTAATGAATGAGGGGAAATAGTTAAAAGTTTTAACACCATTCTTAGAAGAATCTACTTTTGTGTTTACTTCTTCGCTAATTAATTTAACTGTTTCCTTAACACTACAATTAATTATAGGTTAAACGTCATTAACTGGAACTACATGAACATCACCTTAGTTTAACTCTTTCAATAGGGTAACGCTTTTTACTACAATTAATATTATCTATCTACATATTATCTTATTTGTTACAAACATTAATCTGTAACACAAGTGCGGTCTAAACTACTTCTAAACAAATACATGTTATCGTTGACAAATACCAAATAGTTGTTGATTGTAAATAATTTAGAAGAACTGATTGAGATTTTCCAAAATAGAATATTAGATTATGATAATACTATGTTATTTTGTATTACTTTCAACTACTCTGATTGATCTACTTCAAATTCTAGTGGACCTGAAAGTACTGACTCATACATTCCAAACTGTGTTTTAGCGTACCTGCAAATCGTTAAAATAAAATATCTCGATTATAGAGCACAGGAATGACGAAAATATAAGGTTAATTTTACTTTGTGGGTGAATCATACGCTGACAAATGTTTAATTTTAACTGATTTAAAGCTGATTTTTTATATCTGTATCTGAGGAATAATTTTAAATTTTAGTCAGTTTTTCCATACAAAAACTGTCAAACATTAATTTTCAAGTTATCAGGCGTGGTAAAAATCTGCCCTTAGTAGGTACCCAATATAAAACATAGACGGATGAAAACGTTTCAGAAAAAAACACTTACTTGTAAAGGGAAAACTGACGGTCATATTAGACAAGAATCCTTTCGGTGGATGCCTTACAAATGGCATCGACAGTGACGGTGTGATCGTCATTGTAGTACCGGGTGGCAAAGCCAAGCGGCCATCGTTCGTGATCCAGAGGATTCTCTTCTGCCGCGAGTGCGGTATGTTCTCTTTGGCCACGCCATCATGGCTGTTTGGAGAAGCCATCGGCAGCAAAGCAGCTAATGCTATGCTTAGTAGTACACGGGGAACTGATGCATCCATCGCCTACCTGTGGAAATAATTTATTCTCAGTGCTGTGTTGTAATGTGTGGGTTATTCTTAATGAGTATGTCATTATTATACTGTTATCATTTATGTATTCAGATTAGTACGGGCTATTGGATTTCCTTTGTGTGTAATATTGTCTTAACCTCGGTCCTAACAGGTCCTAACAAAAAAGCAAGTTATCAAATTCGACAATGACAATCAGAGACGTCAAACACAACACAAACATTGAATAATTTTATCTCTTATACAAAAATAAGTATTGTAGTTTCACGATGCTATCAAAAAAGTGCACTCATATACGTACCAGGGATAATAATGATTATGACATCAATGTGGAGAATTTCATAAAATCAATAGAAGCTAAACACAAGATAGATTTTCGATGCTTGCCAAGATGGGAAGAATTAGTGAAACGCTTACACGTAGCAGCCACCGACTGCAAGCGTAAAATACAAGGTGCACGTCTGCGAAAGAAAATGATAATAGAAAAGTTGTATATACAATCCACCAGACCATCTCCCTTTGAATTAACCTCCGGATTATGTAGGACAGCAAGCAAGTGGCGTAAAATGGAAGCTGACCGGAAGAAACGAAAAATTCTCGTGGCTCTAGAACTCGTCGGTGAACCTCATAAATTAATAGAACCAGAAGAAGGGACAGGACATCTTCATCCCAACACCAGCATTTCATCTGCATCTCAACAAATTGTGTCGCTAGAAAACGAGCCTTCTAAAATGAACGTGGAGGTACAAGTAGAGCTACTACCAAATTCACATTTACCTGCGGCTATCTCTACAAACCCTCACAAGTTAGTTTCTCCTCTCGGGTCGCAATCCGGTGGAATGAGTTCTAAATCCCTGTTTTCCGGCTCGGAGGCACCGTCGGAAAGTGTTAAAGAAGAGTGGCAATCTTTAAAACCCACGTCATCAGTGATATGTATTCCGACGCCGATTATTCTGACCAGCAACACTTTAGAACAACAATTTGTTCAATTCACGGTGATAAACTGTGCAGGCGAATACATGCACATTAGATTTAAAAGTATTATGGACAGTTCCACATTTTTGACCACAAAGATATTACCCGCTATTCCAAAGCGACTATATCCTGGTATACCTGTTGAATTTAAATTAATATTTAGACTCAAAAATCAGGGAGAGTTAAATTCGGGGTTATATTTCAAAGTTGGAGGTGATGTTTGTGACAATTCTCCTCCAGAAGCTTTGTGTATCCCAATTTATAGCGCATTTTCAAAAATACATACTGTGATAGTATCCGAAACGATAACTATGCCGTCTGTTTACCCTTGGCATATAAAAAGGAATGGTAAGTATTCAACTGCAACTGTGAACATTTCTGTTAAGGATCCCTACTCTTATCACATGCATATTTATAAACGGCTGATTGATTTGTCTAAAGAATCAGATATGAGTCTCTCTATAGAAGCAGGTGGGCTGAATACTGAGAGTATCGAAGAAAGAGAAAGGGACAACGGTGACGATGCTAAAACAATAGTATCTTTGCCAAAAATCGAAAACGGATCAGACTCAACAAATATCATCGAATCAATGGATTTTATCGTCAGAAGCATTATTGAGCTGGCTTTAGACACGTTTATATTCGAGTCTACTTATTTGTTCTTAAAACCGTACGAAAAAGTAAAAATTCCGGTGTATTTTACAAAAAATGAACGCATTGGCTATCACAATAGTTACTATGAGTTAGAATTACTGGAACCGGAAACCGAAAAATTGATTATGACAAAAACCTTAAAAGTCTTTGCAGAGGTGCTTCCGCATCCAATAAAAATACACCCTCAAATATTAGATATGTCTCACTCACCAGTTACACATGGCTTTATTGAAGATCATTTCGTAATTACTAACCATCACAAGCTCTACCTTGCAACTATTAAAATTAAATTGACTACTAAAATGAAAAGAATGTTTAACGTGGATCCTATGGAAACTGCAGTGCCTGCATCAACAAGTGTGCAGTTCACAGTGAAGCTTTGTTCCAGAGACTTTGTGTCGGTTACCCAAGAACCGTTCGAAGATTTAGTACATTTTACATTCAAAATTATAGTACTTGGCTATAAACCTGTGTTCGAACATGTGCCACCAATCTTTTACGAAGTGATCGCACCGTGTGCAGTAGAATTTAAAAAGGTTTACAATGAAAAATACTTTAGAGAAGGAGAATCACTTGTTTTGGATTTGAACTAAGTTGTAGTATTTCTTTCGAAAGTATGTAATTAGTTTCGTGTTGTCGATTTGTTCAAAGAGCATTGGTGGCCCAGTGGTATCGACCCTGACTTACGAGTTGTAGGTCGTGAGTTCGAACCCAGGCAGGCACTTTACCTTTGTGTATTTAATTTCATCATCATTGCTCTTAAAAACGATGTAGGTATGAATACATCGTGAGGAAACCGGCATGTCCTGGTACCAAAAAATCGAAGACAAGTGACATCCACCAACCTGCACTGGGCCCGTGTGGTGGAATATGACCCACTCCCTCCCATAGAGAGGGGACTGTGTCCCAGCAGCGGGGACAATAGAGGCTGAATATGCTATGCTGTGTCAATTTGTTATCTTTTTGTGAATTAGAAATATTTCAAAAGTCTTCTATCGCGAATAAAAAATGAAGAACAAAATCATGATGATTTACTCGTTTTAATTAAGTAAGTCATCTACTGACTTCATTCTCCTACCTCTTCCATTTTCATGAAGGTACTTTTAACTCTTTCTAATAATAGTCTACAAAATTAGTAACAATCCCGGAGATACTGAGTAATGTTTGACAAGGATCAAACCTGTTGACGCGTCCAACTAACTAGTTTTATGTAAAACAGGTCAAGTGAGTTGACTGCCTGAACCCGCATAATATCCCAGACCAGATCTACAGGTCGGACGACCGGTTCAATGCGACAATCGATTATAAATCTACGACAAGTTTGATGGATTCGATTGTGCTATAATACCTTTATTATGATTCGATCTCAGTGAACCTGTCATTGATCGTAAACTTCATATTAAATCATGCATCTTCCAACTCCCATTGATCAAGTCGCAAATATTCCCATTATTACTTTAACGTTGACCTTTTAGAGATTTATTATCATCTGTTAATTAATTAATAAGCTCTTTGTAATTTGTTCTGCTAACAGCTAGCGATTCTGTATAGTAATCTGTGGATAACGTCTCGAGTTACTTTTATTATTAGTCTTTATATTGTGTGCCTCCTTTGTAATATACTGCTGTTTTTTATTCCAATTAAAATAAAATACGGGGTTGTGGAAATTCATTGCTTGCAGTCTACTGCTAAAGTGCAAATGTTTTTACAACCTTAATCAATTCTAAACATTCAAGTATTTCCCTTGCTTCTGCGCTGCCATCAGACTAACGAAAAGCCTTGATTAGCAACACCTGTTAACGCAAACATCTATTAAGTGATAAATATTTAGCAAATAGTTCTATGTTTAACTGCTGTAAGATTATATTGCTCATTTCCTGTTGCTGCTACATTTGAATTAAGGCTATCAGCACTATCAATGAAGTTTTCTAATTGATCACCATTTTTGTTGATGTAGATATTGTTTATACATTTCCTATTCATAGCACGTGTGTCAATTCAGAACGGTCGAGTACTTGTCGGGACCTACGTTCACGAATCTATAATGTATCGAATTGTCATCAGGAATTCATTAAGCATTCATTCGATACTTTCACGTTAAAATTCGGTTCCCAATCTGATCTTCAATGTGCAAAATTCTGTCGTCTGTAACTGCACTGACTATAGTGATCGATCACATATTATTGTCTTGTCAAGTCTTCTAGCTTTCAAAGCTGAGACTAGTTTTTTGTTTATTTTAAACTGTTTTTTATTCGTTTGCATTTTATTACCGGTGGTTTTGATATCTCTCTTGTATTAGTCATATCTGTGGATGTTCTTAATTTGTCAGTCCGGTTCTTTTTTATATCTTTTGTATGTTACATATTCAGTATGTTCGGTTACGTTTAATCAATATTTATTGCTTCTTATATTGTTTCCAATGTTCTCTTACTTCTAATGAACTCTTAACGTCGATGGCAAAGTTACTTAGATCAAGACACCGCTATGGAGATTATACCATCCGTAATAACTTGATGAATGTGTGCAAGCTTACTGTTATGTTACGTTAGATTATATCATAATTGGCTGAGGAATGTGAGCTATTTGCTACATAAATGAAATCATGTTTCTTTGACGCCATCATGTTATCTGACGACTGACGTCTCTAATTATATCTCCATTTAATTTGTCCAATAGGACTGTTCTGTTTTCAATTTGTAATCCAACATTGATTGATTAAGCTGAAGCAATTATTCAGATTTTGTTGTCAATTTTTAAATGACCGCGTAGAATATAGTTATCATCATTTTCGAAAAAAAACAGCATTAAGATAACCGAAATCAATAAAGAAATACTTAGCGATTTATGGATTAAACAAATCGACTGTGAAGACTTTCGGATAATCTACACAACATTGTATCAACCTGATTCTCAGTTCCCATAGAAGTTATTGTTGATCAGTATACTGATTAAAATGGACCCAAAAGTATTTTATTATCGTTATCACCTCATTTGGCTGGTGCATTGCGGTTGCGGTACCTACTTATTATTTTATGAATACATATGTAAATGCTGCTCATTCTTCTTATATTCTGTTTAAATATTTACTTATGAAACATTAACGGACCACACAAAGACAGGTTAAAACACAGGTGTATTTTCCTCATCTGTGGCATCTAGGTTAGGGTGACCTAAAGAATATCTAGTTCGACAGTAGCACTTCCAAGCTTCGCAGAGTAAAGCTCATTGTGGTCCAAATCACCACATTTCATCTCTGGCAAATGTGTTATTGTTTTAACTCGTGGACCGTTTTATAGCACCGGCATGACTCTTATATAATATAACATATGGCCCGACCTTATTTAGTGCCGCTGTGGTTTGGCAACACTACATATTATGAACTGATGACCCACTTTAGACATGAAGATTCGATGAGAAAATTACAATGCAATGTTTGCTTACAACCTTTTACATGGAAGTAGTTGCAGCTTCATAGTCTTGTTCATCTACATTCGATACTTAATTATTCAGTATTCGTATCCGTTTCGCGGCTATCGTGTCTTCTATCTCATTACCTGAATTTTATTATTATTTCTCGAATTTACAATTAAGTTGAATTGAAACTGCATAATGACGATCACTTAATACGAGCTTCGGGTTAACAAACTGAATTCTTTACATTTTATTATTATTTCTCGAATTTACAATTAAGTTGAATTGAAACTGCATAATGACGATCACTTAATACGAGCTTCGGGTTAACAAACTGAATTCTTTACAGTCTATGTAGATGAAGTTGAATGAACTGTTATTATTTCTAGTAACACACTGTCTAGGCACACGTCATTTTTAAATTATAAAAAAGTTGCAGTAAAAAATCTTAACTAGGTCCATTTTACACACCTAATTATATATTAAATTTTGAAGATATAAATAATTCATATTTCTAGTGGATTGTTAGAGACAGTGCTTAAAGCTAATATAGATTAAATTCGTCCATTAACACAGTTATAAATCGTTAATATTCATTAATCCACGGTACGTGCGATAAAACACTCGCTGCCAGTGATGTGTTAATGAATCAGCACCGAATTGATGAATGAGTTTAAACAGTGACAGATTACAATTATAAACCAGGACGATTCTAAGAGCGCAATGGCCGTGACACTTGAAACAGGAATTCATTGAGGCCGCTTTTAAATCACTAGTACCTATGTGATAAAGCCTATGTACGAGCCTAGATGATGATTGAGAAATTATTCTGTAACGGTCATACTTAAATTAAACTCACCTCAATATCACAACTGTTTCGAAGATAAATGTTCATCGACACACCACACGAGGTAATGTTTGTTGTCCTTGCAGAACTATCGTTCACTATCAATCACACTGTACAATTAATGTCCTTTTCCCGCGATCATCGCAGGATGTATTGGCTGATAGCAGGTCAGCTGCGCAGGCGTCGCTCTTGCTGTTGTTGCCAAAATTTCGCTAACTTTCGGGCACGGTTGCGCATAACAAACACTGTTCCACGAAAATGCGTCCTCCTTTGATATAATAGCGGCGAATTTCTTTTCGTTATCGACAGCTGTAGTAAAGTTGGTGCGACACGTTCGTCCTCGAGTCCTGGGACGTCTGTAATTTCTTCGAGTGCCACAATATCGACGACGACTTTGTATTCACATGTCGCCGAAACTCTCTTCGGTAATTGTGATGCGCGGCGCGTCCCCCGCTTTCCGCATTGTCAAACAATGGAGCGTAGCACCCCGGGGTGACAGGTGGGTCCTCATCGCTTATGGCTGGCCCGTCATAAGGTCGGTTGTTTAGTGGCGATGTGTTTAGTAATGGGAGTCAGTTAAGTATCTGGTTGCGAGCGCTGGCGCGGCGGTACCGGTACGGAATGGAGGCTCGGGCGGGTGTAATCGTTCGACGTCGCCTCGCCAGTTGGCCACTGGGTTAGCGGTGTTCCTTTTCCTGCTTCGTTTCTTAATGGGTGGCACACATTGTAAGTGAATCTGATGCCATCCAGCCCTTCGCACGCGCATGTAGGCCGCACAACCAATTTATTTTTGTAAACCCAAAATATCAGAACAAGAAACCGCACAGACAAAATTCTAATTTAGTCAATTTGGTAATCATATCTTTACACCTAGCTAGAGCATCGTCATTACCATCATCTCCCGTAGGTGCTGGTATCTTAGTAATATTTAAGATAATATTATACTTTATTTTTGTTTTCCTGAATTATCGGCTTAGTAGGTCTAGTTCTTTAAAAGGCTTTGTTCTTTGGAAAGATCTTTGGGATTTCTGAACGTTCATTGTATCTATTGCCTAGTGATATACGAGTATTAATACTCCACCGTCTGTTTTATTATTATCAATTAATATGACCATAATACTATCAAAAGCTATGAATATATCGTTATCAGGATTAGAAAATACACTGGTAAATCTTTCTTTGTTTACGTAGCTACGTAATCAGGTAATTAATTTCGTAACACATTCTGGGTAGAGTCATTCGGGGTATAAGGACGCAGTGGCCAAAAGTACGCAGTGCTTTTTTTCTCTGAGGGGGGTGGAAGGGTGGAAAAGCTGGTTCCTCGAGAATGTGTGTGCAAGGGCCGCCCTATTCTGTCAGAAGCCGCGGAGCGATGCGTGTCGCGATTGCGATGAAAAATAGAAAATTTACATCTTTTTAGTAAAATAGGTGAAAGACATAATTATAATACTAGAAATAGGGACCAACCAGGTTTCGGAGTGGCTAAAGTAGACTCATCTTTCATGGGGTACCTACTGTTTAAAATGATACAATATAATACCTCCCCACACACTTCAACTGAATCAGACGAAATTTAAATTTTGTATAAAACGCACACTATGCAGACAGGCACATGGGATTGGGGGATTATATCGCTGATAAAAATGCCTGGCTCAATGCTGGTCCTGCTCCACAACCACGACTAATTGATTAACACTTAAACATACTGTTGGAGCTGCTGAAGACTGTAAGACTACCTTTGCGTTGTATAAACTCAATCTCCTTTGTATTATATAATTGCATAGGACAAATGTGAGTACCTACTATGTTTTATCGAGCTACCATTTACCGGGTAATTTCATCCATTGATTTGAATGTGCCCTGGCGGCTGATAGATGTCATGCTCACTCAAATGTCTCACTGACGGTGGCGCGTGTGTTGGATCATTTAGCTCCCTTCAAAATGGTTGTTCTGAATGGTGGTGCTGATCCATGCGTCATGTTCGTGAACGGGCGCCGTCATTTGGGACTGGTCCTCTCTTAGCTTCAACGGTTTATTTTATTTACCTATGGATTGTTTTGTTTAAATTTCAATTTGCTGTTCTCTGGACACTCAACGTGTACGTCTTATTTACATCGTTCTCACGTAGAATTATATATTCAACATTACCTAATGATGTAACTAATAATTATGTAACAATATAATTTAAAAAAATAAGAGTGTCCATGGAGTTTCTTGCCCGTTCTTCTCCATAGGTACTACTACGCTTTGGAATGGGCAACTAGCTTCATATTTCTGACTGACCGACCACTTGACAATGACTCAAAAGTGCTCAAAAGACTCATAAATGGTTTAATTGAAATAAATGCTTGAGTTTGATATAAGGTGCAAAAAATTTAAATTAACATAAAATTCCGAAGTTTTTCTCTACTGAGAAATGTTTTTGGAAGTGGAGCATTTACTTTTATAGGTAAGTTGTTTTTTTTTTGTTGTAGATATACTTATTCAATGTTTTTCTCAATAATAACAACGTTTTAACCTAACCTGGAATTTGAGCTACTAAGATTTATTCTTGTAACGACCGGTTGGGGGCAATAGTACGCACGTCATGGCCGTTGAAATAACAAGGAATTAAAAAAAATTGTATCTAAAAATAAAAATAAACTACTTTTCTGCATAAAGTTGCTATTTTATTTAGATATTGTAAGTAAGTATTCATTTGTTTCAGAATGCGACACAATTCCACGCAAATATATATTTTTTTAACTCCACCGTAGCCCACAGTCGGTTTTGGAGAAGATTACTGCAAAAAAAAAATTAAGAGGGGAGAAGTACACGATATGCAGCGGAATTTCTTTTTTTTTATACGTAATTACTTTTTCGTAGTAATTTTTTCCTACATGCGGCCTAAGCCCAGCAGTGGATGATGATTACGAGCCAAAATGATGATGATGATGATGATGATTGTGAAAACGCTCATAACATTGCTCTCATTAACATCATCGTCGTTTATACAGAACCTTATAATAATCAAGAGTCACATACTTCACTCAAGAAGACAATGGTGCCGATTCTGTTGTACATCGAACTAAACTATCACTAAAATTCCTTACTTTTGGCTATGAGAATCTTAAAGCTATTCTGCAAAATAAAATTTCTAAATTTAAAAATAATTTTGACACATCTAAAATCAAATTTGGCAATTGCGACTCCACGTGGTTCTTGTTTTTTAGAGCAAAGTACTCTGTGTTTTAGAGCCGGAGGCGCGCATTTTGTGTAGCCTCGACATGTTTTGAATGGATTTTTTTAGTTTTTGCATGGAAAATAAAAAATAAAATATTACCAACACGTACAGTTTTAAAGGTTTAAGCGTTTTATAAAGGGGGTCGAAATTTTCATTAATTTTGCGATAAACCACACCTTTTTCGAGATATAAGCAAAAGAAAAGAAAAAAAGATACAATACTGTTTTTGCATCTGAAGTCGAGGTGTTGGTGTGAATTTTAGTTCATGACAACAAATTTTACTCCACACCTTTTTAATCGCGATTAAAAATAGTCAGATTTAGTTAAGACAATCAAAATTTTAGGTGAAAAACGTAAAATTCAGAATAGCAAAATTGCCATTTTCACTAAATTATAATCTCAGTGGCATCTTAGTGCTGTCAAACTAAAATATAGTTAAGTTGTGTCACTTTAGTCAATTTCAGAAAGGGAAATCGTCGTTTGTCAGGAATAAACGAAATTTTGGTGATTTTTAGTCTAGTTTAGAGAATTTTGTGACAAGAGATTCTCTTGTACCTGGGAGAGCTTACTGGCGCAGTTTCATAATTCTCGATTTACCAACATCAGTTAAAATATATACAAACCTTTATACGATGTAAATGGACAACAAACATCTGATTTCCCCAGGGTTGCAGAGGTCACAACAGTAACTGACCCGGATAAAGGACATGCGAGAGTAATGAGCCCACGATAATTATTTTAAAAGCAAATACATCCTTGTAGCGTGCTAGAAAATGATGGGATGCAGGAGAAGACTTGTAGGAAGATAAAATCATTTGGATTGAAGGCGCAAAAATCCAGACAAGTTCTATCAAAATAAATCTCAACGACGTTTTTATGGTCATATACAAAACTAACTTAAAGACGACATAGGAACACACAAATATATCTTTCCTCAAACAAGAAATTAATCTTATCGACACTGTAACTGCCAAAGAATAAGTTCCTAATCAGCCTAGTCTCCGATTACACACAAAAAGAAAAACAACAATGAAAGCAAAAACAAAGAAAATAATACACCTGTTTGTACAAGATAATTGTTATACATAATCAAAGTGTTGTCGACATAATATTGTACTACAGAATCGGGCCGGAACATGTCGTGCGGAGGTCCAATTATGTTAATTACATAAACTTGCACAAGTATGAATTAAGACCGCGATTCCTAATTGGACCACACCTCATTTATGGGAGCAATGCTGTGGTGAAGACAGGGTGAAGAACAATGGGACGAAATGTTCTTCGACTAACGTTTTAGAATGATGTTTATATCTATAAACTATTGTTGTTTTTATTAGGAGTAATCTAACCGCATTTGTTTATGGGCAACATGTAGGCAAATTACCTTCAATGTTGTGTTGTTGCGTCAAAGAAAGCATACGCATTACAAAATTTTCTCGTCATTCGTATCGGATCGTTTTTTGTTTGTCAGTATGATATTATCAGCGGATGTGTTCGTCATTGCAATAATCAAAGTAATCGTATAAGATAAAGAGAATCAACCAAATCGATATCTACTTAATATTATTTTTATGTCTTTTGTTACAATCAATGTCATGTCCAAGTGTGATTTAAGTCTAAAACAAATTGCAATAAACCACACCATGTATTACGTATTGTTATTAGATTCCACGTCGTTAATGTACACAAATGTAAGTAGAAACTCGACTTCTCACATCCTGTATATAAATAATGTATTTTACAGCTTCATTGTCATGGTAATTAATTTGGCCCGCATTCTGGTCCGGGGTGAAACTCGGAAAGCTGAATTTGTATGCGCATGACCAGGGCGCGTTGTTCATGACCTAGATTTCTCAGGAAGTATCTTTCATGAAATATGAGCATTTTAATAACAACGAGGTGAAGATCCCGTAGAAATAGCTCAATATTGTGTGTATTGTCTTGTCAGACAATCGGTGCCAGGCAATTGCGTATTTTGTGTCCACGATGTAGAAGTATTTTTAGATATAAAGCCTCGCATAAAGACAGTTGCACTGTTCTAAACAAAATTCAATAAAAAATGAGAGAGAGCTGTGTAGAGAAATGTCAATAGAGATGGCTTTGACAGTTAGTTTGAAAGTTGTTGTTACGATCGTTGCTCGCCGTTTCTCGTATTAGTATTGGTTCACCTAAGTTACATTTTTATATTAGACTTTTCTAAAAGAACTTAACTATTAACTTAACGATCCGTTTATGCGACATACCTACCTACAAGGTGTAAAAAGATCCATCATATAGCCTTTCAATAGAAACCACGTTGCGCTTACGCCTGAAGTTAAATCCTTTTCCTTATGGAGTCATGTCGGTAAGTCACAGTTTGGTTTTGAATTCAGCTCATGCCTAAAGGGAAAAGAGACTGATCACAATGTTTTTTTAAACGATACTCGGCAATGACAAGGCGCCAGCGCAGGAATTGTAAAGCTAAAGGCTAGAATTGTTTAGCATAAACGATTGAGCATGAATGATTTATGTGACTGAATTTTGAAGCTTATGAAATTGTTTTGTTAGAAAATTTTATGCCAGGATAAAATAGCTATGTGACTACCGACAGTGTTCATTTGTTCAGTTTGTTTTTTTCAGTTGTATGAAATGCTTATAATAACACGACAACTTGACGTAGGAAAATTTGCTTAACAATTAATTTACCCGACTGTTTACAAATAGTCCTGAAACTTTTGGAACAGAAAATACACCATATGTTTAAGAATAAGTTTTAGATAATTGAAGCTGCTAACAAACTTGAAGGTTTAAAAGAAATAAAATGAAAAGAAGCTTTGTCACACAAAACTGTCTTGGACAGGACATTTGAATAAGGAAAACGCGCATATTTTGTAAGAACATACTATTTTATATATTTTTGTCTATTACAATATATTCTAATACAGTCATATCACGTATGTCCAAGCATTTGAGAAGATGAAACTAAAAGATTTGGTGGACCGCCAATTTGACGGAAATATACAAAGTTTATGTATTATGAGTGTGGTATGAAGACACCTGCCTACTTATTTCCTGTTCAGATGTACACACACAAGGACTTTCTAGATATACGTAAGTACTTAAAAAATAATGTTGCCTTACGGTTTACTTAACTGCTACTTGTAAACATCTTGTGCGCTTCTCCGGTGTTTTTATTATTAACCGACTTCTATAAGAAGGAGGTTATCAATTCGGATGTTTATATTTTTTTTTAAATGTATGTTCTGCCATAACTCCGTCATATATAGACGGAATTGCAAAATGCTTTTTTTGTTCGAAAGAGGTTTATTTCCAAATGGTCCCATTTAAATTTCATGTAGATCTGATGATGAGTTTCGGAGACAGACAACGGAACTCTTCAAAAATGCCAGCAAACCAACCGTGATTGCTGCTATCGCATAAATATGCATTGTTTACGCAATCACACAACAGAACATCACGCCTGCACACTCGAAAGGTGTGCGCAGATGTATTCAATATATCAGGGTCACCCACATTTTCTATCTAAGTTAGTAGCATATTTTTTCGCGACTGGAAGATAGTTGTAGCACAGTATCCAAGCTTGATTTATACAAAATTGCATAGCAAGTAGTGATATACCTACGAATTTTGTCAGGTAGGTACCGCAACTAAAAACTGAAGAATAAAATCTTTTTTTATAAAAGATTTTTTGGAAGTCGGTTGTTTTTTTTTATAAAAAAAGTTTTTAATATGCAAATATTCCATGGCTTTTTCTTAGTATGAAAATATTTTGGAACATTATTGAAGATCTTGAGGAGCTTATGTGGTTCAGAAGGGCTCCTGGTTAAGTAATAAAAGCAGTAAGTTAAGCTACGCTTGCGGCGTTGGCCCGTGGATGGATGACCATCTTTATATACCAAGAAGACCCTCCTTGCCTCGGTAGCACGTTTTAAGCCGTTGGTCCCGGTTGTCATTCGTGGATCTTTGACAGTCGTTACGAGTCGTCAGAAGCTCGAAAGTCTAACAACCAGTCTTACTAAGGGGTATACCCAGCAACTGGGTTATGGAGGTCAGTTAGGTCGTCGCTCCATGTAAAATACTGGTATTCAGCTGCATCCGGTTAGACTGGAAGCCGATCCAAACATAGATGGGACAAGGCTAGGCAGGTGATTGAAGATCTTGTACAGAAACTGATCTAATTGGTTAATTTACGCCTTAAGGAAAAAAAAAATAGAAAATGAAAGATATTCTGTTCTATTTCTTCTTTGAATTAGAATTAATTTTTATATTATCTTCATGAATCATAATTGCAGTTGAATAATTTCTGCAATGTCGTAGAATACATAGAAAAGTAGAATAAAAATTTCCAAGGGACATTTTCTTCTACTTTTCTATTACTCGCTGAGGCACTAAGACACGGCGCACACTATACGACATACGACTGCGACAGCTCGGCGACTAGACGCAACTACAGGCTGTAGCCGACAATTTTCATATATTCTGTTCAACGCTTCGCACATAGGCAAGAGGTCGTAGGGGCAAGTGGCCCACTCTCGCTACATGTCGCAGCGACAAGACGCAGATACAAAAGACAACTTTGCGTATTGTTGCAGCGACAAGACGCACAGTTTGCACTGGTACTTAATGTACGCTGCAGAGTGCAGTGGTCTTGCTTGATAAATTACCTATTATAGTATAAGGGATGTCTCATTGAAAGAACGAGCTTTATAAAAAATTGGAAAGTAATTCTGTCTGCCTGTATGTTACCTTTCAGTTGTAACAGGTGAACAGATTTCGATGAAATTTAGCACACAGTAGACCATGACGGGTTAGGAGTAGGACTTAGGGTACTTTTTATTCCGGTACGTTCCCGATCTCCGACCACCGGCCACGCAGCGAAACCGTAGGAAAAAGGTCAAAAACTGTAAACGATGTTATGGTTCAAAACACGCCCTGTAAGGTACCGTATATCGCTATAGAGAAGCTATATTACAAGTGGCAGAATGGCTGCGCAAACGCAAAGCCGCTCACCCTGATCTGTCGGATAGGATTCGCATAACACGGTTCGGTTAGCTTACGCATCCCTAATATTTACTGTTTATTAATTTATTATGCATAATTATGCTGTGCGAATGGAGAGGCCTATATCCAGCAGTAAACTGCTGCAGGCTGATGATGATGTTGGGAAGCTTTGGAATTAAAAGCTGTGTAAGCTTAAAAAAACACTTTGAACGCAAAATTTAATTAAGAGGTGCAAAATTGGTTGGTCCTGACAGAAACTCAGAGCTTCTACATAAAGGCTAAAGCTGTCCCCTATAATTAACCAGGTAGAGTGACTTGTTCAAGTTAGCAAAAAATGTATGAACCGGTCGCAAGCGGGATTACAATAACGACAGCAGATTAACACAATAATAAAATAGAAAAACATTGCGTACGCGAATAAAGAATACGAGACTGGTTTGCAGATGTGACCAAATTCGGCAAGGAGCCTCGGGCCAGCATTTACTTCACCTGTTTTCACCGTTATAATGCATCGGCCTCCCCCTAAAATATATGGCAACCTAAAAGCCTACATTTATTTTGATAACTTTCTCAAAATTGCTATACGTAAAGTACAATGTCGGTGAAGAGGATCACTGGAATTTATGTTCCGTTTTATTTTAAGACAAATCGAAACCTTCCGTCCTACACCGGTTTCGATTTCGCACGAAAATTCTTTCGCGGGACATCGCTTTTTTACATATCTTTAAGCCTGTTATGAGGAAACATAAATAATCATGTCACGTCATTTTAGTTGTTTTAGTTTGTCAAAGTCCACTAACAAAGTAATTGTTACTAATACTTTTGAATGTGAGTACTTGTTGTCCGAAAATATATATTATGTAAAGATATATAAATACACTTTCCAAAATAATCAGAGCTATCTTATCAAATGAGTCGATATATCTTAATCGAATTTAAATCTTAAAGAGTGGAGATAGCACATTAATTACTGGGGTAGGTACCTATCTGATAATGATTGATAAAATTATCGAAGTTTAGTCTTCAGTGTATTATTGAATGTTGAAGTGTACAGTGTATAATAATGTCAGAGAAGGTTAAAAGGCCACCGTTTTTCACCCTGAAGCGTTGGCAGAGCACGAAGGAGAATATGAAGTATCCTTTAACCCCCACGACGCCGACGCCAACCACACAGCCTCAGGATAACCCTCACCTGTTCAAGTCACATACTTCGACAGTCTTATCGAGGACAGTCAATTTCAATCTAGAGTCAAAGCCTAGAAAGTGAGTACTACTTATATCGTAGACATTAATTATATTCATCGATCTTATTACGTCTTTTCTAGTAGACAGTTAAGCTAAGTGGAATGTCGTTGTCGTATGCCGGATAAGTGGGTAGAGCTTAGCCTTCAACACGATTGCAGATTCTACAATTAAAACACTGAACCAAATGCTAGATGAATCACAATTGGTAATTTCGTTGCCTTATGATTATGATTTATAAAATCCGAAGGTGCGATGTAAAAAAAAAGAGACATGATATCGAAAATTGCAAGCCACAAAACAAGCTTTTTATTAAGTCGAAAGCCAATAAAACCGAGTCAATAAAATTATTAAGTCCAACCGTTTCATTTACCCTTGTATTTGCGTTTATCGTGCGAAAATAATGCAATCCAATCATCACACACAGGGATTCAGCTGGTGGCATCAAAGAACTGGTACAATGCTCACTGTGCTTGGAAGTGCTGCATAACCCAAAGATGTTACCGTGTCAACACACTTTCTGTACGGCCTGTCTGTCTGTCTACATCGCCGGTTCGTAACTAATTACAGTAATTACACCTACCTTATTGGAAATAACCGCGTATGACACATAATGTGACAGGTGGTAATTGTTTCCGTTTTCAGATTTAATCATATTCGATTGCCCAATATGTAGGACGAGGGTTCAAGTACTTGGTCCCAACTTTGTGGAGAATCTGCCGTCTAATTTGTACATAGATTCACTGCTGCAGTTGGTAGGCGTTCAAAATGGGAACGGGCAGGTGTCAAAGAATCCAGGGACGCCACCGACCACCCCGACAGTCGCAAATCCTGCGCAGAACGTTGATTTGTACGCGGCCGGAACCAGATGCGTGCACTGTAAGAGCGTCTGTGATAATTTTGATATCACACAATGCGATCATTGCAAATTGGTAAATAAAAACATCATTGTTTATTTTTCTTTACCTTTTGTTATTATTTACTGACGTAGAAAATGTATTTTAGAAATTCTGCCGCGTATGTTGGTCACAGCATTTGGAAGATATGCGGATCCAACTTAAATCTATTGTGAAACAACTGGACACGGCCGGCAGTCATCTTGAACACAAAATTGAACATTATAAGGTGCGTGACTCGAGTGTTGTGTAAAACAAACCTCCTTTGTCGAGGTTTCGCGAAATGAGGATATTAAGACGAAAAAACCACATGATGCCATTCATACCAATCTTTATTTCTCAAACGGGTTATGTCCAAAGTGCCTACCTATTAACAGAAATCACATAACTAAACATATTGCTTTGACGGTAAAGCCGATGTGGCTAAAATTACACTTTTTACAGATCCATCCGGCTTAACGCCGATTCACTAGAAAAAGGAGTAAAACTACTGATGATACGAATATAAATAAAACGTTTTCTTCTGATAGGTACCTCAATCACCCCACAGTAATGTTATCGCAGTAGCTAACGCAATTTTTCCCTTGCCCTTTTTCCAGGATCGTTGCGACCGTATAGCTGAACAAATAAAAATAGCAGGAGACGAGAAAATAGCAAATATCTACCAGGCTAAGGACAAAATGCTGATGGAAGCAGCAAATTTGCAGAAGTCATCAGAAATGTCTGCATTAGCGCTGCAAACTTCGTTGGAAGAAGCTAAGTCTGTAGCAAACGGAGCTATGGAATCGAGTTGTTCTGAGAACGAAAACGACAGGGTGAGTTTGATTTGGATTAAAAGAAAATGATGATTATTAGTTTAGGTAGATATCTTTATTAAGACTTAATGGGTGAAGCGCGAAATGGAAGATAATTCAGAGCCACCATAAGGGAGATAAAAAAATGTCGTTTTTACAAATCCCTAATGTTTATAGCCAATGTACCTATACCTATTCACATTCATATAGGAAGTATTTATGATGACTACCTTGTCCTAATCGAAAAGACACTTAAGAAATAGGAACTTTAATTAACTGCCATAACGTTTAAGGCTTAATGGTATAAACGGTACTCGGAAGATTTATTAAGATTTGTGGTCATGTCACTACTTTACCAAGTTAGATATAGAAATAAAATTATGTGTATATGAACAGCGCAGGACCGGTCGCTGTGGCAATCCCTAGAGGACTTCTATATCCAGGAGGTCTACACCCTAATCATGATACCCGTAGTTTCGGCTGATTACATATAGTAGTATATTAGAATATATTACAATCAGAATGGGGTACTTATTAAGTATTAACTTGGTTTGTGTGTAATGGATTGGCTAGTTAAAATCGCAAAAACAGCTGACAGCTGAGAATCACAGGAATGTCTATGTTTAGATTTCAGTGCGATGCTATCCTAAGATCAACTGAAAAGGGGAGTGAAGTGCAGTAATATGAACATTACACTTTGGAGGCCGTATTTAATCATTTGACAGGCATCAACTGAAGTACGAAGGAAACTTCACAATGCCTGAAGCCTGATTAATTATCATCGACGGGTTGGTGAGACAAGAAGTGTTCAAGATTATGAAACCGCCAGCCTTGCCAAAACAGAACCTTCCGCGACCACACATCTTTCCAATATCAAACCCAACCAAACACTTAGACTCAAACAACAATAGAAAACACAATTTCCAATCCCGTTACATATAATCCCGTCACATACAATAAATCTATGTGTATGTGACGGGATTATATTACAGTTACGGGCGATTCATAGGTACTCCGTATCACCTACGGGCATAAGATTAGTTTGGGGCCCGATCTAAGGATGAATGACACCACGATTTGACAGTTGTCCCTACCTACTCCCGATGAGTTTTTGCCCGTTCAAACAGTTAATTATTCGGGTGTAATGATCACTCCAAAGTCTCGAATTACTTTCAGATGGGCCAGTATCTTCGTTGACGGACTTGGAGAGTAGGCCCTCAGGGGTGGAAGTATTTTCGGCTGCGATGATGACAAACTAACAATTTATGTTAATCTACTAATGAAATCCCACGTACCAACTTATTATGACAAATTACAGTCGTTCCTGTGATTTGAAATAATACCTTATCTTGCTAATTCAATCACGACAAATGACTTGATTTGACTGATTAAAATGTAAATAAAATGGCAGAAGTACAGCGATAAAATATTATCAAATTGTTACAAGAACGTCGATATTTTTAGGGGTATTGCGTTTTAGGGAAGAATTTTTATTTCAAAACACAATTTTTTTTAAATAGATTGACTGATAAACCTTAAATGAATGTCGTGTTAATATGTTTTTGAGACCGTATTTTTTTATCGCCACGATCATTTAGTCCATTATAAATAAATATCCATTGTAGGGAATTCCCTTCTTAGGAGTTTATTATTTATATTTATTAGTCTATGAGGAATAAGGTGATCGACTGAGAATCAGCGAGCCCACATAGCTTACAGAATAAGCAAGTTGAAGTGACAACCGATGTTCTATGAACACTGAGGTAGACGTAGGTATTCTTGAGTGGAGACCGGGAATCAGCGAACATAGAGTTACATATTATAGGAAGGCCTCAGGCTAGGAAGAGTCTCGGAGTCTCAAGACCTCTGTGCGACTCAAGCCGCCTATTAATAAAATTGTATACACTTCCATTTCCTTCTTTTTAGGTCTTGATTGTTACTTAACTAAATATTTCTGTACTTTCCATCTCATTTGTGAGCATATTTAATTTTTCTTTTTATCTTTTTATTTTGTAACTAAATCAACTAACGATTACTAAATCTACCTTTAATCAGTAAGTTCTCTGTTAGTGCTGTGCACTTATGTGAGTGACGAATTCACAATACCTAAAACTATATGATTTTTGTATGTGTATGTTTTAGTGAGTAAGTCGTTGAGGTACCTTACCAATAAATACATAAATAAAGAGTGACGACGATATTAATCGTCGTCGCTCTTCGGTACCTTCTACCTAAGTAGGTACCTTCTACCTTCTACCTTTGGTACCTTTCTAAGGTACCTCAACGACTTACTCACTAAAACATACACATACAAATTGCAAATTGCACGCCATTTAGCACGGCCATCGGTCACTCTAATCCCTGCAAACGCAGGGATTAGAGTGACCGATGGCCGTGCTAAATGGCGTGCAATAGGGGAGCCTATACCTAAAAGTGGACAACTTTGGGCTGATGATAATGAATCAGCACTTATAGGAACGAAAATAAAATAACCTATCTATAACTCCTTCTATCCGCAGGTGGCGACCTTCATAAATCTCCATCAAAACGCAGTATCTCTACTATCAGACGTGTCAAAATGGGATACTGAACGTTTTGTGTTTGACAAAGAGAACTTCACGTTAGAGATGGACTCGGCAGCACCTTTGGAATCGGAGTCCGATGATCCAGTCATAGAGAATGCTAAGCAGAACGACCCGTTAGAGAGTGAAGAAAGTCTCGTTTTGCATTATAGGTGAGTACAAAATTGTCCACTTACTTATCTGTCAACTAGGTTCTGCTCGCGATTTCTTTTGCGTGGAAGTCGTAAGACTACTAAATAACAGCCACATTTTATATAACTTTATGTATGCTACGTTTGTAGTTATGGTCTCAGCAGCCAAAATATGAAGAGAGTCAGGACTGGTGACGCGGGAGCAAGTGACTAACAGTTGTCCGTGTGAAAAAGCTCGTCCTGAGGTCGACACCCGCAGCGTTCATTAGTTATTTCCCATTGCTTGCGAAGTTTTTTGTGAATTGATGAACGCCTGCGTTCCTGTAGGTATATACCTACCTAATGGCACAACACTGATACTTTAGGTACTTCTTCTTCTTAATTTTTCTATTTCTCTCCTTTTTCCTTTCTTTCTTTTCTTGTTTTTTACTGTACCTAACTGATACTTTTATAGAGTTTATTCCTGACGAACAGCTATGACTAAAATAATATAACAGTAGATTGTAAACACATGGTATTTTTCATTAAACACCTACCATACCATACCACCTACTTACCTATGCATAGATATTTAAGTACTTTTAGTATAACTAAAGATGACAGAAGAAGCCTTATGTTTTTCTGTGTACGTTTTACGAACTATCATAATTTAATAATATAACAAAATGTAATTAAACAAACCACAAAAAATATCAATTCTTGGGAATAGAATATAGGTTTGCAAAGCATTCGTAGAACCGCTAAGCTATTAACTATGTTGAGGTTGACTAAAATAACCGTTCTTATACATATGTCATGATAGTTAGCTCAGCATAGCTCCATAAAGGTATAGCGGGATGATATTCATTTAAAAGGTTAAATCGGTAACTATCTGCAATATTCGTTCCCTATTCAGCCCAGTGAAGTAATGGAATAATTCGGCGGTTGTCATACACTGGTAGGTATTTTGTGTTATCTCTCATCTTAGTCCCATTTCCTTTGAAATGTATGGGAAGTTTTGTGCGATTTATGACTTTTCTAGTACTCAAACCTCAGTTGGTCCTATAGAGGTTTTGATCCTTATAAGAAACATGATAGATTGGCATCAAAAAATTGTTATATCAAAATTGCCCAATTTCTTGCTGGCTGTACCTATTTTTATTCAAAATCAGTGAGTGCAGATCAAAATGTTTAAAACAGTTAAGAACAGTCTACTTAGACCGTTTTCTTGTAGCAAACACGATTAAGGTACCTGCCCTTGTTGCCCCATCTCAAAAATCCAATCTATATAATTGTCATGATTGTTTGTTTAGCTCCATAAAGGTATAGCGTGATAATAATCATTTAAAAGGTTAAATCTGTCACTATCTACAATAATTCGGTTCGTCTTTTTACAGTCTGCGGTAAACTAATGACGAATACGAACACTTTGCAATATTACTAGAAAATAGAAAATAGCGTGATAATAGTCTACAGACCGACCAGACATAGGTACATGATAATTAATAGCATAATTTGAAAAAAAAAACTTTTACTCTTCCATACATTTTGACCGCGTAGGTATTGCACTTTTATATTAAACAGCAGGTTTTTTTTTTTTGATAACCGTCCAAAAATTTCTTCGTTAGGGGGTTTAGGGGGGGTTCATCTTGGGCGGAACACCGCCGTGTCCTCGTGGAGGCGATCGGCAGTGGCGATCTCGCGTCCGGCCCTGGTCCAGGCAATGGTACGGAGCGAGAGGGCATGGGAAGCCATCACCTCCTTCTGCGAAGCAGTGATTCTCGCGAAGGAGGAGGTGGAACGCGTGAGGGAAAGGCAAAATTCGCGCCCTCACGCCCCTAACCGCCGCAGGAGACGGCCTGGGCGCGGGGAATCCCAGGCCGATTCCCGTCCACCGTAGGCGCCGCCTTGCTGACGGCGATCAACGGGTAGCTTGCCGTCCGATAAGGACCAAGCCCGGGTCGACAACGCGTTGTGTTCCACGCACACCTCAAAGAGATGTCAGCAACAATGACGGGGTCCGCTAGGGCCGATGCCTGCCAGGGTTGCGGGAAAGTCCGAAAAGGTTACTGTGGCCTCTGGCACAGGCAACTGAAGGAATACGGGTGGATTTTAGTCAGCGTCACTGCATCGGCGGCGTGAAGAAGTGTGGCCGCGGGGCGTAGTACTGGTGCAACGGCAGATAGATAATGCTGCACCGGTCCGAGCTCCGTTCGGTCTTGGTGGCAGAATGGCGAGACCGGCTTCTGCACCCTACCGCCAGCCTCTTCACCGTAGGGGCGGTCCGGCTGGTGCTCGACGACTGGCTTAGGAGGAGGCACGGCTCCCTGTCATTTAGGGTGACGCAGGTGCTCTCGGGGACGGCTGCTTTAGGAAGTACCTGCATTTGATAGGCAGGGAGCCCAGACGCTCGGTATCATCACTGCGTCCATTGTCGGGAGGACGAGCCGTACCGTGGCTTACGCTTGCAGAGTCTGCAGCTTGGTAGGAGCCGCGCCGTGTCTTTCTTTCGGAAGTGGGAAGCGACCTGTCGCTGTCGGCTGTGATTCGTTCTATGGTCGGCGGCGCTGTGTCGTGGGACGCGGTGATATCCTGCTGCGAAAATGTCATGTCGAAGAAGGAGGTAGCAGAAAGGGAGAGGGAGACTTCGAGGGCTCTTCGGGCCCGCAGCAGGCGCATCAGGCGTTGACAGAGGGCAGATAATGCCCTCTTCCGCCCCCCCCCCCCCCCCTAAATGGGTCCAGAGACTGCGGCCTCGGGGACGTCCGCTGCCCCCTATCATATAAGACCCGAGGTGGTGGCGCGTAATAATCCACGCGCGCCCCTCTTAGACGTCGCGGGGGGAGTCAAACACCTCACTCCCCTCGCTTGACCAGACGGAGCCCGCAGAAGCGGGCCGGCACCAGTCGGGGGCTGCGTTGAAGAGTGCTTAAGTGCCCCGGTAGCCCCCGGTACAAGTGTGCAAGGGAACACGGGGTGGTTTTAGTCAGAAGACGTCAGACCCGTCCGTCCGCCCCAGGGCGGAGGACATGAGGATTACCAACTCGTCACAAAAAAAAAGTGAGAACTGCTTGGTTAGACGTTGCAACCACGCGTTTTGCAAAAACGATGTCTGAAACTTAGGACCTGAGATACTTTTTTTTCTTTCGTATCAAGGTCCTGTCTTAATTGGAAAGCTATTACTAAAACCCATACATGTCCGCTGCACTCGGAGCTTCCGACAAAAGTAGGTCCGGATGTGACTTGATGAAAACGAAAACAATTAGCAGTTGATTGATAGTCGAGGAGTGTATGTTTAGTTGCCTTGAATGCTGCTCGCTAAGCCTTCCCTGGTATGAATAAAACAGCTGTGGTTGCCTTTGCGATGCCGATGGAATGATGGGTGGTCTTAATCGAAGAATTAATGGGGTGCACTAAAATAACCTTTACCGAGTGGCAACACTGAAATTGAGGTCCGGTTCAACCTGGAAGGTTAACCCCGATAATCCTGGTACTAGGTAGTACCTTGTTGACTGGTAGGTATTGCAAATATTTTATCACATAAATTCATCAAAGTGATAATTTGCTTGTTTTAATGTAATCGTGTTTTAAAAAAATATCTCTGATTAGAATCTACTTATATCCGATCGACTGATATTTTATTGGTTATCCATTGCAGCGTCCCCTTTTTTTGCAGTTTTGTTAAAGATAAGTTGCTAAATTAAAACTAAAAACAAATTATAAAATGAGGTCAATGCAAATAGCATAGATCATAGTGGGACAAAATTTAATTAAGTATTTTTTATTCTTCAGCTTGACTCATCGGGAAAAAAGTGGGTACAAATGCTCTCTATCTACCTACCCTATCAGACCTAGTACTTACATAAAAACACAGACACAGCAAAAAAAATAAGAATTAGATGCACGCATGACGCAGTGTGCGGTCTCGTGCTAACAGAAAACATTTCAATAAACAAACGCTACTGGCATCTTTATTCTCTACTATAAAACATTTATCTGCGTCTTGGTATCCCGGTTACCGTATTGCTTATACCGTTCCTACGTATTCTTGACATGAGACTGTAGACTAAAACTTAGAATTAGGTACTTACCACGACCGATGAAAATCTCTTAATACGAAAATATGTGCATGCATTCATATCCACGAGGTTCGCGTGCAAGCAACAATGCTGGCGGCTCCGTCTGCTGTGTTTATTTATGAAAATTAATTAAGCGAAAATTCCACTAAAATTACGTTACAAATTATTGACGAGATATATCTATTTACTTGGCGTTACCTACTTTTTATTCATGTAAAAGATTGCCCGGAAAGATATCGTAGAACAGTTACTCGTATGTTTCACAATTTGTTTTTTTGAAAAAACTTTATCAATTATTTTCTGCGAGCTCTAATCAAATCACAATTTAAAAAATACACTATATACCATGAAAATCATTTTGTAAGATCACACAATCTTCGGTCTCATCGTTTTGCTAAGTGTCCTCCATTTCTAAACCTAGAGTAGCAAAAGAGCTAATTCGTTGTCCAAAATCATCTACGACTAGTGAAGTGAAATATTTTATCGATATAATCCCGGGATTAGGTATATGCGGTCGTACGCACTGCCCCTGGATTAGATCGGGCTGTATTTGTTTTCGATACCTATTTAGGGACGGCAAGTTTAGCTGGCGTAGGTACCTAGTAGTTGAGTACCTAGGTAATAGTAATTTGCTCCTATGCTGCGCTTTGTAGTTATCTCGGGTTCGATTTCCGTACCTACTTAGAAAATATTAGTAGGTCCCCGTGACCAAGATCATGTCCTACTGTTTTTGCATGTGGTGTTAGTACCTAAATGCACTCGTGATATAGGAGAAAGGCCAAGAGCGAGAAATCTTGTTTGTATGAATAAACATTCAATTACTGTTCCTTATCTAAAACATTTGCTTTCTTATCGTCAGATCTCGCAGCTTCATCCCCCATTTCGTCTGGCGCAAATCTTCCCGCCCCTGCGGCGTCGGCGTCAGTCCGTGGAGCAACTATCTCTACGTATGCGGCATGGACAGCCACAGTGTACTCGTGATAGAGCGCTCGCAGGCCAAGATCATCACCAGGCTGTCCTGTGATGAGATGCTGTGTCCCGTGCAGATCGCGTTCATGAAGAGCTTGGGAGAGGTTTATGTTACAGGTGGGTCTTCTGAATACCTTTTTACTCGAATTCTGGAAAATTGCAAATCAAAATAGGGTCACAACATGAGCACGTATGAAACGTCAGAAGCTAGGTGTACGGTTCCAATTGGTCGTTTCCTATGGAGAAGTTCTTGTGAGTTTACCTAAGCTTACGCACTATAGTTTTGTCTTTTGCATCGAGCATGTAACGAGGAACGAACGGGATTCCATCACCTAACTTAACCCTGCTGATCAGCTATAGTTATGTCCCGGTTTGAGGTTTTTCCATTTGATGAACAGCACAAGCTGAATTGTGTCAATCACGTGCACAGATTATCAGTAGCAACAACTTCTAGTGACGTAGGTATTTCTTTGTTGTAGACGTCTTATCACAGTGTGACCTATGATCTTCACGCGTAATGAGGTACCTAAACGTGGTTGTGATTTCATACTCGATATAAGATAACGGTTATTGTGCAGGATCAAAGGCTTTTAAAATATATTTTGGCCACATACTTAATACCTACATTAAAAGATACATTAATATTGACAGTTCTTTTCAGTTATTCCGGCACGAATGGCTTTTGCCGCTAACAATGACGGTTGACCAGTTTTCACCTTTATGCTCTTAGTAATAAGGTTAAAAAGTAGTCAACCACCATAAACTAAAATACTTTAATTTCTCGACTTTGTACTAAATAAAGAAAATCTTCTTTCAGACAAATGGAAGCACTGCATTCACGTGTTCTCTAAAGACGGTGAATACCTGCGCAGTATAGGGCAGAAGGGCAGCAGAGTTGGCACGTTCCGGTCGCCAGAAGGCATCGCCACAGACAACGCGAATCAACTCATCTATGTTGTTGATACTGGCAATGATAGGGTGCAGGTAATGGATGAAAAAACAAGTTATAAGTAATATATTTATCCCATTGTTCCCAAAACATGGTCTAGTGAGGTCCTAGGTTCAATACCCAATCCGGGAAGTGTTATTCGGTTCTCAATAGCAGCCGATAGTCAGGAAATGTGCCCGGTAATTGACAATATGCTCGCCATCGATTACATGCGAATTATTTATAGCTGCCGAAATGTGGGACACCTACCATGCTACTTTTAGGGGTGAAGCTTCTAGCCCTATCACATGCTACTGACTTACAATAATTTAAAGCGTATAAGTGTTGGCTCCCAGAATGCTCTTTCCCAACTTCTGCGTGACATGAAAACTTAGCATTACCTACACCAGAGAATTAAAAATTTACAATCATATAAAATAATTGTGTGCAATTGATAAGATGTTCTTATAATAATTAATGAAACAGTAGATCCAGGCTTATAGGCTAAAGATATCTTAATGATGATTACCTAATACAACGCAATATATATCATTCTATCTTCGCAGTTAAGGAAACGCTGCCTTGCACTTGAAATATGCACAATAAGCTTATAATTACCTACATGACTAACAATGCTAAAATAATTATGCATTTTCCTGCTCAGTAAACATGAACTGAAAAATGAAAATGAAATGATTAAAACTTAATTAAATCAATCTTGACAGCTGGAAAGCATTTTCTCGCTATAGCCCAAAACAGAATAAAAAATATTTACATTCTGAGTAAATAAGTTTGTTAATTACTCTGATTCATACACCAATCAGTAAACACGCTAATAAAGTCATTATCACTTTTTTCCTGCTATCAAAAAACCCCGTATCTTGCTAATTCAAGTTTCACTATAATTTCAGATAATCCAACCGGATGGCAAATTCGTGGATCAAATCGGAGTAGCGGTGAAGCAACAGCCATCGCTTGCGCCGTCTGTTTGGGACACCAAAGAGGTCTTATGTACCGAACTAAACGCACCAACCAGCGTCGCCGTCACCAGCGATCGCGTTGTAATACTTGACAGCGGAAACGGAAGGATTAAGTTGTACAATAAACAAGACAAAAGTAAAATTATAGAGTTTGGATCTATGGGACAAAGGAAAGGACAGTTCAGACACCCAGAAGTCTTAGCAGTCGACCCCATGGGATACATCCTTGTCGGGGACTCAGGAAACTGTAGAGTCCAGGTTTTCAAACCCACAGGACAACTCGTCAGGGTTTTCGGAGGCCTAGGCAGCCAACCAGGAAAGTTTGGCTGGATCTCAGGCATCCACGTCACCAAACAATTAGACGTCATCATCAGTGATACGAAAAACCATAACGTAAACTTTTTTTAACAGATGTATTAAAATTATAACAATTTATTTGAATATCGAACATTATGTCACAATGTAAAGTAAATTAAAATATGATTGAGATAATTATAGCACTGGGATAATTATACAAATAAATGTATTTTAATTTAATCTGTTGGTTTACTTCAAACTTTTTACCTTCTGTTAATTTATATTAAAAAATACAATACAAAATTAATTTACAGAGATTCTTATGACACGACTAATAATTTGAGAAAAATATAATTTTCTACTTAATTTATACAAACCACAATTATTTAAAGTGGTAAACGAGATTTATAACTTTTAAATGATAAATTTTATACCCTAATTTTTTTTAAATTTTTATTTTCTCTCTAAGTTTACTTCAATTAATACGGGATTAAAAGAACAGAATAGTCACATCTTAAGTCAAACTTAGACCTTCCTGTAATAAATTATGAAAGAATTGTTACTTCATTAATATTATAGGTATTGATTAATTTATAAATACGGTGTTGATTTAAAACAGCCTCACGTACGCACGGCTACACATCGAGCTATACAATTCCAGTATTAGCTGATCTCGCAATGTATAGGATTTCTTTACAATGAGAGGTCAGTGTAAACTCGAAATGTATAGCTTGATGTGTAGCCGTGTGTACACAGTTACGTAGATTTTAAAAGTTCAGTACATTTTTTTAAAGTCATAGCTTTTTAAATCAACATCCTGTATGAGTATTATTTAATTGCATATTATCATTGGACGTCACATCTACAATTCCATTATATTCATACAAAGTTAAGAACAATGATAAAAGATAAGTGCTAATAAAAAAATATACAAGGTGTAATTTCAATATTAAGAATGAATAATTTTTACAAAATTATTCTTGCAAAAATATTTATGGCTTTTTTACAGAAAGCGACATGCTTGTTGATTGCTGCGACTATTCAAAACTTCATGCGTAATTTACACCCTGTATATTCGAAATTTAGTAACATACAACATTTATAGATAAAAATCTATGGTCTGGTTACAACATTCAATACTAAGGGTATGGCTCAAATCAGTCTCGAGCAGGTGGTTTGATATTACAAATATCTACAGTTAATAGTTATTTACATTATCGAAACTGATTTTCATAATTGTTTATCACTAAACGAAACCAATGACATGTTAACTTACATTTTAGATCTTAAAATTATAACTTAAAGCCACATTTATTTATCTAGTCCCGAAATAATATTTTACTTACATACAATTTTAATATGTATATTTTAAGAAAAATAAAGAATTCATTTAAAAAAAAAAGAAAAAAAATATTGCATCGAAGAATGTCGTACATCGATAAATCTCGAATGTGAACCTAAAAATATGAATATAAAAATAATACAGTTCATAGAAGATCTTCAAACAGGATGCTTGTTCACAAAGTAGTACCAAATGTAGGAGTAGCTTAAACAGCACAATTCTGTGAGTCTCAAATACGTGAAAACCTTGCAATAATTACAGATAATTTAGCTTAAACAGCGTATATTACTTTGCCGATACTAAGGCCATCGTTTAAATTGTTTTTGTAGGCCATAAAATTAGAAATGCAATAAAAATAATAACATTTGAATACGTCAACATGTTGAAGTAAAAAAGTTATTTATAATCAGAATTGCGAATGTACCGCAATGTAGAAATATTACGTAGTCATCGCATGAAACAAATCTAATGAGCCAACATATTTGAATTAACAATGATTATCATGCTGCAGTTTAAACTTCATTACCATTCAACAAATGTAGGTACTCATCCAATGCTATCCATATTTTTAATATGGCATTGGACATTCTAGCACAGAAACATGTAAAAAAAATTAAAACTACAATTGTGACAAGAAATCATAGACATGAAGCGTAGCTAACATCACATGGCAAATTAAAAATATAATATTAGTCACCTTCTCATAAATTATTTTGGTGCAACAAAGCACCACGCAAGGGACATAACGTATAAGATCTGGGCAGAGGTCTGGATTAACTATTAGATCTAGGACGACCGGCAAGGTTGACATCTAGTTACGGAGTGACTCTCACCAAGGACCACTGAGTCATTCTCTGCAGGAGGACCTTCACTGTTGTCGTGCTGTCTCTGTAATATTAATTATTTATCACAATCACCCTATAATGTTCCCACTGCTGGGACACTGGCCTCTTCTCTGTGAGAGGGAGTGGGCCATATCCACCACGCGGGCCCAGTGCGGGCGGGTAATTATTTATCATTAGAGTGCGCGCAAAATAAAACTGCGCGCGGCCGAAATCGGAAATAATCGTTTGCCGCCATCTCGACGTTTCTATCAGCATAGCTATTCACAACCGACCGATACGCTTCCGTGCCGAATCGAACATCAATCAATGTCATCAGAGGAGTTCTCTAAAGGCTGTTGACACATCCAAATGCAAAAAAATGTTGTCGCTTTAAATCAAAAAGACGACCGTCATTCTCCTGACAGCTATATGCTGTCGGGGGCAAAGCAAATCAGTAATTGAAAATGTGTCATTTACGATACGACAGCCTGTCGAATGGTTGTGAATAGCTATGCAGGTGTGAATAGTGTGCTGTGTTCCGTGTTTTCCAAAGTAAATAATCGCCATCATTATGCCGAAAGTGATTAAAAGTGCTGCCAGGGATAGTCTTGAAGGTCAAACACGCGCGCAGACTTATCTTGCGCGCACTCGAAGGCGAAGATGGCGGGAAGAGCTTGACTCCTATCGAAAGGGCTGGCCGGCACTACAGGGTTACTTGTAATTCGACGTATATCCATCAGGTGCTGATAGTGAGGCCGAAATGCAACCAATTGAACCCCCCATGTGTATGGCCGAAATTCAATAGTTTTCGAGATATTTGAATTTTAAGGGTTTTTTTGTTATTTACCCAAAATTTGAACAAAACAAAAACAAAAGCTATGAACGATTAAAAAAAATAATTGAATTTCGGCCATACATAGGGGGGATGGTGGGGTGGGTTCAATTTGTTGCATTTTGGCCCCTCTATCAGTTCCTGACGCATATACCTTGATTTACAAGTAACCCTGTAGAACTGTGTGGGAGAGAGATGCTTTTGCATTGCAGTGGGACAATACAGACTACATACTTAGATTAGATGAGTACTGAATTAAAATTGTTCATACTTTCGTGAAAAATCGAAATAAACTGTAGAAGTGAATACATACTTAATTAGTGTTGCTTTTATTGTATAAAACTAAGGCAAATCTTTTCGTCCCTACTCCAATTATTTTGTTTGTTGTCATGCATCCTTTTATTTTTAGGCCGAATTTCGATGAGCGTGCATTATGCTACTTTAATTGTATAGTTAAGTTAGTTATTTTTATGACATTGATTTACATTCTGTGATTACTTTAACTCACACACTGACATATTACTTGTTTACATAATTTGGGAAATCATATACTTTTTCAATTTTTGTAAATATGTGAACACCATGTATCTATCACTTAATTAACTTATTTATTTATCATTGCTACGTTTATTAAATTCTTTTTACCTATTGTGGTAGGGTAATTTTTATTATAGGTGCATCGTCTTCACATACAATTATATAATTAATGTATACAAAATATTGTAACACATTTTAAAAGAGTAATGGTGGAGTTTCTTGCCCATTCTTCTCCATACGAAACTACCTTTTGGATGGGGCGACTAGAATCAATTCTATTTAAATGTAAATGTTGACATTCAAAAGTGCCTTTTATGTGCCTATTTGAAATAAATGCTTTGACTTTGACATGCGAAACGGGGTCAAGCTGATGTCCTTAAGAAGTCCTGGTGACTAATACATTGGCAGCTATAACATACTTTACCTAAATATGCCAGGGACCACATGTATATTTGAAATAATACAACTGGAAAAGTATTTGTGTACCTACTTTTGCTGTAACTCTTCCTAAGCCAAGGAAGACTGTTAAAACTAATGAAATTTACTACATTGCATTAGTTTTGACAGACTTTCCAATCAATCCAGTAACTAAAATACTCATTTAAAACTTGCTACACATAATGTACACTGTGTAAGTCAAGCATGAAACATAACAATACTAGTTAAAGTAACAAAAACATGAAACTATTGAGACATGAAGGTGTTTCCTAACATTGGTAGCCATCCATGACTGCAAGGAAATAACTTACACTTAATTCAAGTAACTGTGCTAATAAACTTTCTAGTGTTGACAACTTAATTTAATCAAATAGTAGGACATTAAATCAGATTTTAATTTAAATATTTTACTTACAATGCAGAATTTTTGTTTATTTTTGGAAGGAATATTGGAAATGTAAAGGAGGGATTCCATTTTTGATATTGTATTCTATCATATTACAACTTGATGCATGTACTAACCTTTTTATTAAATTTTTTATTTAACTTTTTATCATGTTGGTAGGCAGAACTTACTAGTACTTGAACTAGTTTTTTTTTTACTGCTGTGTTATGAATACAATGGTATTATGAGTTTAATGAAAATACCAACAGAAATATTAATAGATATTTAAATTTTAGAATTTAACTTACACACATTACATTTGTATGGTGTACATACTAAAGAGTATTCTATTCTATTCTATTACCTTTAATTCTGTAGCTAAACTGTGGAATGTGTCTTCAACATTAGTGTTGTCCTTTGCAGAGGTCTCCATCACAAACATGATCTCCGGGACATAGCGGCAGAACGATTGAGGCTCATCAGGCTCCACTTCCCGTTGGTCCGTCAGGTCACACTTGTTGCCAATGAGTGACACAATGACATTCGATGAGGTGTACCTTCGTACTTCTTCAATCCATTTTTGTAAAGACAAGAATGTTGACCTCTTTGTAATGTCATAAACTGGAATGCAGAAAAATGATTTGTGTTTAAATAATGTTTACATTTGAATGTTTAGTCAAAAAAAATGGTTGTTGATTACATGTTTGTGTCATTATTATTCTTTAAATTAATTGCCTATTATATACAACAGATGAATGAATGCATTATTTATAAATCATACATGTGTGGCTAGTGCGTAAATTAAATAAAGCAATATCAGCATCCAATCACATGACATAAGCTTCAGTTACCATGAAAATATCGATTATTTCTTCGTACTGCGTACGAAATTAGAATACATTTTATAATTCATCATATTTTATGCACTCATTTTACTGTCATACATGAGTCATAATACCAATACGGGGTTTTTAACCAGGAAATTTAATATCGTGTGGGCGTACATCGTATACCTACCAATAATTACACCATTAGCTGAGCGGTAGTAACTCTAGTGATAGTTCTGAAGCGCTCTTGGCCCGCAGTATCCCATATCTGAAGCTGAAATACGACATGTTTATTGTTTTGTATTATTATTTTACGACGCATTTACATTATTAGATTATATAATTAGACTAACCTTGACTTTCTTGCCATCCACTATCAATGTTTTCATTGAAAAGTCTACGCCTATTGTATTTCCGTGCCTTTCTATGAAATTACCAGATTTCAACCGTTGCACAATACATGTTTTTCCGGTCCCGCAGTCTCCAATGAGTACTATTTTGAATAAATAGTCAAATTGCTCGTCCGGCACACTCATTAATGTATTAGGATTGCGGCTGCTCATGATTTAAAATTAATTATATGCTCAATAAAGCTTTATGTTTACCTTGTTTACTTGACTTTTAAATTGACAGCCATTTTCTATTTTGACATTTTGTTTTTTTTAATTATTTGTTACGGTATCATCATGACCTCGTGGTTTTTAAGAAGTAGTCAACAGTGTCACATAGCCCTGTCGAGAATAAAAGTTATATTTTGCGAGTTTACTAAGAAAAAGTTAAAGTCATCTATGGTCTCTGACAGGGCTGCCAACTACATACAGATAGAGACACACGCCGCACACAGTGTAAGGTTCCGTAGTTATTATGAATATTTATAACATAATAAATAATATATTTTTTATACGCATGAATAGTATTGATTTTATTGCTCGGCTTCATAAGGTTCATAACTCATTTGATGGGCGTGGTATAAACTTTTATATCACTTCTTTGTTGGATTTGCTCTGCGTTTAAAGCTAAAGTAAAATCCAACCTTTGTTCAAATGCATACTATTCTATCAATGATAACTTAAACGATAACAATAGTTGGTCGCTGTGATTAACTCAAGACAATGTTTATGTTCTTTTTCCAGAATTAGCTTACCTTATTACAACTACTATGAGTTTGTGGCGAACCAAACTAATTGTCTATGGTTCCCACTGTTAGATTTATAGGCAACACTACGGTAATCTAGAGGTGATGTCTATGACACACCAGTGGTACTTCATGCATGCATGATTTGAATGGTGATGTAAACCGCCATAACTATCTAATTATTACAACGCTCTATGTGAATAATACACGACTCTTATCCTGTGTAAATGTGATGTGGTATAGACGTGTTTCTTCCGCTGTCGCTTGAATAATGTGCTGTGACATCTATGTTCTATGTTATTTGTCTGGTTTCCGCACTTAGTCCTTCAGTGGACCATTGTGCGTGAGCCATGTCGGCCGTCGGTGGTTATTCCAACCAGCCCACCTCCCTCCAGAAGCTGATTAGGTCTCCTGGTCTATTAAGAACATCTGTGTAAGATCTGGGTGTCCCGAGGGTTTTTGACCTAATTTGGGCGACGCCTGTGCACTCGAAGAGCACATGCGTGACAGTTTCGTCAGCCTCCATGCAAGCCCTGCATAGAGGGCTGTCCGTTATGCCTATTGTGTGAAAGTGTTTGTTTAGCGAGCAGTGTCCCGTGATGGTCCCCGTCACCAGGCGCATGCCTTTCCTGTCCAGGCGTAGCAACCGCCTGGTTAGCTTGCCGTCTAGTGATGGCATGGCTTCCTTGGATTGCCTGCAGCCCGGTGACGACGCCCACCAGCTCTCTGCTTGTGTGTGGGTGTACTCCTGTAGCCACCTGCGTAGTTGGTTGAACGGGATGGGCACGATAGGTTCCGGTCCACAGACCGACGTGCTGGATGCCCTCCTGGCCAGCTCATCAGCTGCGTCGTTACCTAGCGATCCACTGTGTCCTTTTATCCATTGTAGCGTCACTGTATTGCGGTTTGATACGGTTACCCGTTCAAGCGCATTGTGACATTCTAGTATTAGATTCGAAGTAATGCATTTTTTCCCTAGGGATTGGAGGACTGAGGCGCTGTCAGAGAGTATGCGGATTCGGGTGTCCGCAACTCTTCTGGCTGCTATGGCATAAGCCGCCTGTATTATGCCCACACACTCTGCCTGATAGACTGTGTTGAGCATTCCCAGGGGTCTGGATATTTTTATGTTGAGATCGTGTGAGAACACTCCGACTCCAGTTCCGCAGTCGGTTTTTGATCCATCGGTGTAAATTCTCAGTTCCTTTAGGCCTGAATGGTCGTACTGCTCCTCTTCAAGCACTACGCTGTAGTGCTTTTGAAAGCAGTATTGTTTCAGGGCCTTGTCGCAGGGTGATGCCATCATCGGCTGACGCCTGATCGCCTCTTCCCTTAAACGTTTGTGCTTGACCCTGGAGTCATTGCTCAGGGTTCCTGCTATATGTAGCCTAAAGGTAGCCAGGGTCGCCTCCTCCCTCACAATGAGGTGTAGGGGCGGTAGCCCAAGCATAGCCTGTAGGGCAGCGGTGGGTGCAGTTCTCATGCAGCTGGTGATCGCCGCTCACGCGAGCCGTTGCAGCTTTTCGAGGTCTCTTTGGGCTGTGCTCAGTTCTGTTCTGGGCCACCAGACTACTGAGCCATATGTAATGATTGGTCGGATGACTGTGGTGTATAGCCAGTGGGTAACCCGTGGGCTAATCCCCCAATTCTTGCCAAGCAATCGCTTGCACTGCCACAAGGATATACTGGCCTTCGTGGTGATGTAGTTGGTGTGTTTTGCCCAATTCAGCTGTTTATCCAAAAAGATGCCCAGGTATTTGGTTTCAGTTGATAGGCTTAGGGTGGTACCAAAGAAACGTGGTAGTTGTAGTGTCGTTAATTTCCTCTTTTTTGTGAAGAGAATCAACTCGGTTTTTGTGGGGTTCACTGAGAGTTGGTGTTTGCCGCACCAATTCTCCACTATCTTCAGGGCCTGGCGCATTAGATTGCACAAGGTGTTTTCATGGGCGCCATTTATTATTATGGTTAGGTCGTCGGCGTAGCCTACGGTGAAGTAACCTTTGTCGTTGAGTTCTTTTATTAAGTTGTCTACGACCAGGTTCCATAGGAGCGGTGATAGGACGCCCCCTTGCGGGCAGCCCTTTGCTACAATGGCCCTTGTGGTGTCATTTACGGTTACTTGTACGGCTCTCTGTCTGAGCATATTGGTGATCCAGCCACTCAAGGACGGGTCTATATTGTGCCTGTCCAGGGCCGTGCTGATGCTTTTGAAAGTGGTTTTGTCAAAGGCGCCTTCGATGTCAATGAAGGCGGCCAGTGCTGAGCATTTGTAGTCCACCGCGCATTCAATTTTGGATACCACACTGTGCAGCGCGGATTCCGTTGATTTGCCTGTGGAGTACGCATGTTGTTGTTTGTGGAGTGGTCTTGCCCGAAGAGGTCCGTCTCGGATATGCCGATCGCAGAGTCTCTCTAGGGTCTTTAGTAGAAAGGATGTGAGGCTTATGGGTCTGTACGCCTTGGGTTGTGTGTAGTCAGCTTTGCCAGGTTTAGGTATAAAGATAACTTTCACTTCGCGCCAGGCTAGGGGTATATATCTGAGTGCTATGGATGCCCGATAGATAGCCTTCAGGCATAGTGTAATATAGTCAGCCCCCCATTGCAGCAGGGCCGGGAAAATGCCATCAAGACCTGCGGACTTGTATGGTTGGTAGGTGTTGATAGCCCACTTTATGCGGTCTTCTGTTACTAGACTGTGGGCTCTGGACCAGTCGCGTTCCGTTGGGATCCAGTCTGGCTCAGCTTCCCAGGTCCTGTCGTCTAAGATTTTACAGTCTGGGAAGTGGGTCTCAAGAAGGACCTTGCTGGTTTCCTGGTCCGTCAGTGTGTACGAGTTGTCGGGTCTTTTCATCGCGCCGAGGGTTCGATCCTGGTCAGTTGCCAGTATCTTCCTTACTCTTGCGGCTTCATTGTTGTTTTCGATGGATTCACAGAACTTTCGCCAAGCTGTTCTCCTGGCGGTTCTGATTTGCTTTTTGTAAGTGTATTGGGTCTCTTTGTATAGCTCCCAATCTTCCGGTAGTCTGGTGTTCTTAGCTCTGTTAAATTGCTTTCTTAGTGTATTCCTGAGTTTACCTAGTTCGGCGTTCCACCAGGGACATCTCTCACTGTTAGTTCGAGGCGCCCTTAGCTTGCAGCATGCATGGTATGCCTGAGTTAGGTATTCTGTTAGCTTTGTTACAGTGTATTCTAGTTGTGTGGTGTCTTTTATGGTTGTTTGTGATAGGTGCCTGGTTAGTAAGGCTGCCAGGAGGCGCTTGTACCCGGGTACATCGGTGTGCCGCGGGTTTCGTCTCGGCATGGGTTTTTTGGTGTTGGTAGTTAGTGTGAAACGGATCCTTCTGTGGTCTGAGCAAGAAGGTTCTCCCGATACGTGCCAGTTTGTGATAAGGTTGGTCGCGTTTTCTGTAGCAAGAGTTAAATCTATGATAGTTTGTCCTCGGGCTGTGACCCAAGTGGGTTCAGAGCCTCGGTTAATAATGTTAAGGTTAGTAGAGAATAAATAAGTGGATAATACCTCTCCTCTGGAGTTCGATGCATCGCTACCCCAGAGCGGGTGATGGGCGTTCGAATCGGTGCAGATAATCAGGTCCAGTTTGGTGTGCTCACAGTGCTGTACCAGGTCGGCCATTTCTTTCGGCGGGCAGTCTGTGTCCTCGCCCGGCATGTATACCGAGGCCAGTACAATATCTGGAAGATCATCTACGGTCTGGAGTCTGACAGCTGTCAGATCTCTGGAACAGAATTGAGTAAGTAGCGTGTTAGGGATGTTTTTTGGTATGTATGCACAGGATCTAGGTTTGTCTGTGCTATGCGTGTTGAGGATTAGCTTACCTCCGATGTTACTAAGGCCGCATATTCTATTGTTCCTGATCCACGGCTCTTGGATCAGTGCGATTGTATGGGGGTTAACCTCCAGTGCCCTGCGTAAGCTAGCCGTGGCAGTTTGGCTGTGTTGGAGGTTTGTCTGGATGATATGGAGTGGTGTTGATGGCGATGGGGAGGGGGAGGTGTTAGTCTGTGGTGGATCCATCGGACAGTTCCTCCGCTACCCCCTCTCTGTATTGGTTGTCTTGTGTGTCAACCGGTGACGACGCTAACAGCCTCTCGCTCCAGCCGGGAGATGTAGGTGGTATGGTGGCCTCAACGTCAGCCATCGCCGCGCGGGCCATGACCTCCTCGAGCTGGGCAATCTCCGTGTCCTCCGTCCGTGTCCCTGTCGGTGCGGTCTCCGTGTCCGTCGTACTGTCCGTGGGCTGGGCCGTGGGCCAGAAGCGCACGTATATCGAACCTAGCAGGTACGATATGCGACGCTCCCGACCCAGGACCTTTTCCGCCTCAGTCGGTGGTAGACCCAGGGTCAAATATGTCCCATAGTTCTCACCACCGACCCTGGTTGCCCTGTACATTGACCACCTGGCTATGTCGTACCAGGTGTTCTGACGTATGAGTATGTTGTGGAGCCTCAGCACGTCTCCTCGATAGCGAGGGACGAAAAGCGAGGCTCTCACCCGGGTGGGCACGTCCGACTGTCGGAGTACCGTCAGTGTGTTGTCTGTGTCTGGCAGTTTTATGCGGGGTACGTTTTGTGAAAGCCAGGTTAGGGCGTAGTCGTCCTCACACCACATTTGCACTGTGCCCTCCGCTACCCGTGGGTATCCGCGGAAGGCAGGGAGTGGTGTTGAAGGGAGTGGTGTCGACAGGTCCCCGCCCATGAGTAGGTCTACTAGGCCTACTTTAACCTGCTCGGCCTCTTCTGCTGTCAAGTCTCTGGATGGGGGAGGGAAGCAGATTGCTACGGCGAGCCGCGCAGGAATATCCTTGGTGGCCCGCGCATAGGTCCTCGGCTCCTCCTGGGCGGAGTGGATCCTTACACGCTTTGCATCCCCTTGGAGCGTACCCGGTGATGCCGTGTCGTCAGGGCGATCCCTCTTCGCCGGCCCTGTACCGCTCGGTCCAGGCTGCGACTTGGAGGTGCCCGGCCGAGTGGCGGGGTTAGGGTGCAAGGATCCACCTCGTTTTCCTCTGCGGTGTTTTGGTCTGGGATTGTCTCGGGATGTGTCGGTGTTTGCGTAAGGTCGACTGGCGCCCCCGGCAGACTCTGTCGGGTGCATGGGCTTTTCGCGCTGGGTTGCCCCTTCGCGGACTTGCCCTTGCACGCGTGGTTCCGCGTCCGGCCGCTTTTCGCGCTGAGTTTCCCCTTCGCGGATTTGCGGCTGGTCGCGTAGTCCCACGTTAGGTCGTTTTTCGCGCTGGGTTTCCCCTACGCGGACTTGCGGCCGTTCTCTGTTTTCCGCGTCCGGCCCCTTTTCGCGCCGGGTTTCCCCGTCGCGGACTCGTGGCTGGTCGCGTACTAACTCTTTGGCGTCCGATCGCGCTTCGCGCTGGCTAGTGCCTTCGCGAGGGTAGCGCTTTCGGTCGCCTACTTTCTTCCCCCGGGTGGTTTTTCCGCGCTTCTTCAGCAGTCGTACTCCGGCACCCGGGAGAGTGGTAAGGTCGCCGGGGTCATCGTCAGGGTAGCTTACGCTGTTCCTCACGATGCTCTGTTGCCAGATGCTCGCGGGAGGCATACGACTCGTAGTGGGTATTGGCGCGTGGGTCGCAGCCGTGGTAGGGTTGGTTGGCGCGTTGGTCGCAGCCAGAGTTGTGTCAATGGGCGCGTGGGTCGCTGCCTGTGTTTTGGGCGCTGAATCAGCAGCCGGCCGTGCTGAATAGCACGGCGAAGACGATGAAGTCGTGCAGTTGGTTGCCCCCCCCAGAATACGATGAGGGCTGACCGCCGTAGCGGTGTGTGCTGTGACATAAATACACATCTTTATCAACTGGATCGAGTTTCATTCATACTTGTAAACAAGGCGCCATAAAGCGCCTAAAAGTTCATATAATTGTTTATTTTATTCGACTATATTAGTCAATTTAGTATAATTTAATTTTAATTTATTATTGAAATAGTCTACTCATTTCAATGTTTTTAATGAGTTGTATTGCAATAAAATTAGCCAGCGACCTCGACATTATGGTATATGCATGTATTTATTTTATATTTTTAGGGCTGATTTTTCAATAGTCAGATAACTTTTAACTGAAGAATAAATATTGTGGTTTGACAGCTTTTCTGATGAAAAATATGTCAAACTGTCAGTTTATCCTTCTGTTAAAGGTTATCTGACTATTGAAAAATCAGCCCTTAATTGATTGTTTACACGGTTTTAAATAACATAGTTTAAAATATAAATACTGTTTAAAAATGCTGTAATTAGGTTTAAAAAAATGTAAAATAGAGAATAATTTGCCTGCCCTGCCACGGTTTATCTCACCTGCCGTGGTTTATCTCTGCATCACCTTTTTTTTGTGGGTGGTAAATCATCAAATAACTTCTTCCGATCTGGGCAGAACGGGATAATAAATTATATATACTTCTATAACTGAATAACGTTTAGTAAGATAACTTTGATACTTCATCTTATAAAAAATTGCTATACAACCCTTTTTTTTTTAGTTTGGGTAATCATCAAATAACTTCCTCCGATCTGGGCAGAACGGGAGGGCGTGTCAGACTCTTACTAACCCACCCGTGTTCCTTCAGTTGCCTGTGCCAGGGCCCACGGTATCCCTCTCGGACTTTCCCGCAACCCTGGCAGGCATCGGTCCTAGCGGACCCCGTCACTGATGCTGACATCTCTTTGAGGCACGCGTGGAACACAACGCGCCATCGATCCGGGCCTGGTCCTTATCGAACGGCGAGCTGCCCATTGCTCGCCGTTCGCAAGCCCGCGCCTACAGTGGCCGGGAATAAGCTTGCGATTGCTGACGCCCAGGGCGTCTCTTGCGGTGGCTAGGGGCGCGAGGGCATGAATTTTGCCTCTCCCTCACACGTTCCGCCTCCTCCTTCGCGAGCATTACTGCTTCACAGAAGGAGGTGACGGCTTCCCAAGCCCTCTCGCTCCGTACCATGGCATGGACTAGGGCCGGACGCGAGAGATCGCCACCGCCAAGCGCCTGCACGAGGACAAGGCGGTGCTCCACCCAAGCCGGGCAGACCTCCACCGTATGCTCCACCGTGTCCTTTGGGCGATCCACACAATGGTGACACCCAGGCGTTTCCTTCCGCCTTATCCGGAACAGAAACCTCCCGAAACAACCGTGTCCGGTGAGGACCTGCGTCAGGCGGAGGGTGAGGACGCCGTGGCACCTCTAGCCAATCATCGAAGAGGGGACTTATCGCCGCAATTGTGGCGTGCCCAGCACTGGGTTGCGACAATCGCACTCTCCATGCCACCCTGAGATCCCGCCGCCGGCGGCATTAGACATGCCTCCGTTCGCTGTCTGGCCGTCCCGACTCAGCGAACCCGCCAAAAGTTCTCTCCTCGAGGACTACTCCTCAAGGAGAGAAACACGCGCCACTTTGGTACGCCTGCACTGCAGCGGCGGCCCTTCCCAGTCTACGCCCACTCAACTTCCTCTGTAAGCAGAGGAGGAGTAGACGTATTGACCCTCTATCGTCCCTTCACCGACCATCAAGCATGATCGGTGATTGGACCCATTACCTTTCCCCGTTTGTTGAAGATTAGTCGCCAGCCCCAATTCTCCACCAAAACCTGGTCCGGGGCAATTGGAGCCGACGTTGCCCAGGGTGCGCCACGAGAAGGCTCTTCAACATGCACCCCAATCTCTGCATCACCCTAAGGTTGACTGGTAAAAAATGCCTCAGGCATTAAGTCCGCCTTTGTACAGTATTTTTTTTCCTTGTGCATAAAGTTTTAAAATAAAAAATAAAAAAAATCGAGCTGTTTAAACGCCACTATTATCGAGGCTCTTTTGATGACGCCAAAGACTAAGTCCAGTGATAGTCCAAACCATTGTTTACTACAGGTGTTCTCGTTCTTAACTTATTTCACCGTGTAAAAAGCTCAAAAGCTAATTTATTTATTAGTATTGCATTGTGTTTTGCAACGTACGTGTGCAACAAATACATACACGAGGATTTAAATATCAACACCGTCAGAAAAGAGATTGCAGGACACAGTGCAAGCTATCAAACGAGAATATCAACCCACGTCAATGAACTGGTCTCAAAACTAGTAGGCCTGCACGGGAAGTGTCACGCATTCCCGATTGAAACGGCATAGTGTACCTACTATTACCACGCGATTTGATCATACTATATGAAAGGGACTCCCAAGAATAGTCAGAGACACAGATCGCCATAATAAAAAATAATAACAAAAATGCAAGGGCTCTTAGAAACATTGATGGTCTATGGGATCGAACAATATCCCATGGCTATGTGCCGCTCGATCCTCTCTGTCTACCTCGCAAAGGAAAGCGTAAAGTTATAGCAGTAGTAGGTACATAATGTAGTTTCATCATAAAACGGCAATTTTAATTTTAGTTTTAATTTAATCGGAGAGAAGGTATTATATATGTCGTAGGATAATTTGATACTTCGAATCTTCGCGAAAATCCTAGGGGTTTTGCGAAAACGCGGATAATTAGACATAGGCGAAAAATTATCAAATCTTACTGGACAAAGTCAGGATCTAACATAACCTAACCTAAATGATACAACAACAATAGAAGGGTATCTGGCGCTTGGCGGCCGCTGCCGCGGCACGCTCGCTTCGCTCGCTCGCCTTCGCGCGCTAATGGTCACTGTTCTAACCTAACCTAACCTAAATTCTAATTATCCGCGTTTTCGCAAAACCCCTAGGATTTCCGCGAAGATTCGAAGTATCAAATTATCCTACGACATATATATTGTTTTGATGATTTATGTATTTTGACTTGATTGTGATTTTTGATTTTATATGATGTGTATGAATTTATGTTTGGCAATGGGTGTTATTTATCTGAAATAAATTAACTGATTTTATTTTATAGGCTAATCTAAGTCATTTTCTATAGAATTCGTGGACAGAGGCGGAGTTGGCCAACTAATATGGTTGCTTGTTACGGAACCCTAAAAACAGCGACAGCTGTGACCAGTGACAGCTGACAGTTTGACATTTTGTGGGACGGACAATCTGACAGCAAATAAATAAAAATATTGAATTCATTAATTTTTACTCTCAATAATTACAGAATAAACTAACATTTAATGAGTTAAAAATGTATCTAACAAATATAATTTATTGGGTTCTACTTTCTGTAGCTGCGAGCTTAACATTTTCTTACGGTATTGAGGTACGTAGACACATAACACTCAGAGAAAATCAATAAAATTGCTATTGAGATCACGAAATATCATTGTTATCATTGTTTCCAGATACCAGAAAACTTCCAGAAATCTAACCACTCGAACAACTGGGCAGTATTAGTGGACACATCTCGGTTTTGGTTCAACTATCGGCATGTAGCGAATGTGTTATCTATTTACCGGAGTGTGAAGCGGCTTGGTATACCGGACAGCCAGATTATCCTGATGATATCTGATGACATGGCCTGTAACCCCCGGAACCCGCGTCCTGCAACTATATTTAACAATGCTCATGAACAAATCAATGTGTACGGAGATGATGTTGAAGTGGATTACAGGGGGTATGAGGTTAGAAAGTGATCTTTATTGAACATTCTCCTTTGCCTGTTTTACCTTCATGGGGTTCTTATTTTTTTGTAAATTGGTCCTTAGTTGTCTATGGCCAACCAGAGATAAATTGGGGTTTATGTAGATATTTTGTTAGTCCACGTTCGGACAGACTTAAAATATTGTGGGAGAATTTATTTGCACACTGAATCTTCAAGACACTGTTTAGCGTCGAGAGTTGAAAATCCAACAATGTGTTTTTTCGATGTGCACTACATTGGTTTCTCAATGCTCGGTTTAACACAGAGAGGAAAATCCAGTGTGCAATGAAATCCCGCCACAACATTTTTATGTCCGTGCTAACGTTGGTTGTCTATTAATCAATAATTTATTTGCAACTAATGTAGGCTACATCAAATACAGGTGGAGTAGATAGGAGTGAGCCATTCTGCCTGGAAATAGGCATGCAAAAATTATAAAAATTGTTATGAAGCTATCCAGAAGTTTAATTACAAATTAAAATATCACAGTCAGTATTTTCACAATTATACATAGGTACATAAATAACAACTAGCATAACTAACAAAGAAGGAGGAAAATATATTGTTAGTATTAAACTTAGCAACCAATAAATGGAGAATACTATTTCCTGCTGTGGACTTATAATAATAATAATAATAAATTCATTTAATTATGCATACATGAGAAATTATTAGATAAATACTACAAAAGTCATCATTAAAAACATTATAAATTACAATTTTACAATAACAAAAATATTAAAGTACACTATTTTATATTTCATCTTAGTCTAAATTTAGGTTTGGATCCGGTATGTTCAATATGCAACCTGATCTAGTACGGCATTATTGGGCAATCCAGATCTAGATCCATCCTCCATGCGAACAGCTGAAGGTAGTGTGTAAAACTTCACACTTAATTAAAAGTTTCTTTTGTCTATGGATACAGGTATCAGTAGAAAACTTTGTGCGCCTACTAACTGGCAGAGTTCCTCCCAACACTCCTCGCTCTAAGAGGCTCCTCACAGATGAAGGCAGCAATATATTGATCTACCTCACAGGACACGGTGGTGATGGCTTCCTCAAGTTCCAGGATTCAGAAGAAATTACCAGCCAAGAGTTAGCTGATGCTTTTGAACAAATGTGGGAGAAGAAAAGGTATTGGTATAATAATACCTGTTTTGTGCTACTTAAAATATTGATCTTGGTAGATCAGTCTTGTGTTGTTTGCTAGGAGTGGGAGCACCATAATCGTGTAATTAGTAGTTACAAACTCAATACTGGCAAAAAGTTATTCGCCTTTCCAAATTCACCTAGCAATAATAATTAAAGTATAACTAGCTGACCCCGCAAACTTCGTACCGCCTAACTTTTTTTTTTTCTCCATATAAACCATCCTCGTACTTCAAGGAATATTCTAGAAAAAGAATTAGCAAAATCGGTCCATCCGTTCTTGAGTTATAAAATTACAACGAAAAGTGGCATTGATTTTTATAGATAAAGGATATAAGTATAGTATAGTAGTTAATTGTATGTACTTATGTATATTCTCATATTATTTGTTTTATTTTATTAAGTGAATTGTTTTTGATTTTATGTATGTATTTTATTTTCTCAATTACTCTTACACACTGTCTACATCTCTAAATCTAATATCCTATCGCAGGTATGCTGGAAGAGATTTCATTAGAAATAGCATCACCTTTGTACCTATTTTTCTGTTCTTTTCTTGTCTGTTTATTTATGTGTGTACATAAATGGTTAAATAAATAAGTAATTAAAGAAGAGAAAAATTACAGACTATATAATAAAAGATTACGCCTGTATTAAGTAATAAAAGCAATAATATTAATTAATTTTCTTTTTTCAGGTACAATGAAATATTTTTCATAATAGACACATGCCAGGCTTCATCGATGTATGAGAAATTCTATTCTCCTAACATATTAGCTACCGCTTCAAGTTTAGTGGGGGAGGACTCTCTTTCTGTGAGTATTAAATCTGTACCATTACGTCTTAATCGATTGATTGCGGTAATTGCAGAAACAATTAAAAAGCCATTCTGTCTCGCGTGGATCTACATTCCGGCATATGAAGGGTTAGTTAGAAGATTTTTTTTATTAAAATACAACTGTCTATAGAAGAAGTGTGTGTTTGTAATTAAGAAGAATTTTTATAAGAATTTAAATAAGTATTTGCTCTCTAATCTCATCCAGCTAACCTTGATGATAACAATAGATTTGATAGAAATACTACCCATTTCATCATTAACATCATCAGCCTATAATGTTCCCACTGCTGGGACACAGGCCTCCTCTCGGTGAGAGGGAGTGGGCCGTAATTCACCACGCGGGCCCAGTGCGGGTTGGTAGATGTCACATGTCTTTCGAATTTTTGGTTCTTGGACGGTTTCCTCTCGATGATTACCTTCACCGTTTTGAGAGCAGTGGTGATGAAATAATTTGCACAAAGTAAAGCGTCTGTTTGGGTTCGAACCTACGACCTACAACTCGTAAGTCACGGCCGTTACCACTACCACTACCCATTTAATGAATTTTAATTCATATTTCTTTAAGATTTACAAAATGTCATTGTTATTTTCAGCATCACGTAGACTCAGCTATCGGCGTGTACATCATAGATAGATACACATACTATGTGCTAGAGTTCTTGGAAAATGTGCACCCTAACAGCAAAAGGAGTATGTCGGAATTTGTAAGTATGCTCAAAAGCTTTGTTACTGTCCTTGATATATATTTTTTTATCCACTTTGTTTGGTAATCAGTGTTAATAAACCCATAAAGGGCCTGATGTTCTCGTATTTTTAACGGAGAAGCGCTAGGTTGCCCGCGAAGTGAAAATTTTCTTATGTTTTTTGCAATTGGCAGGCCTTATAATCCTATTGATTGATATTTTATGAAATTGTCATTCAATAGGATTATATGAACTTAGAGTACCTATTGTATTGATGATTTTAATGATTATGATTCTGTAAATACATACTTGTTTCGGTCGCGAATCATACTTTGTTCAACATAGGTACAACCTGACGACACTGACCTGCAAATTGCAAAAAAATTAAGAAATTTTAATTTCGCGGTTAACCTGGCGCTACGAATGTTCGCATTCTAATGTCTGTCTCAATCTGTCAAAAATACCGCTAATTTTCAAACATTTTTGACTTTGATTGTCTTGTCGCTGAGATGATATTGCGACTAGATTTTGAACGTTATAGTTACGTGAATTATTGGCCTTCTGATTTCATATGGACAGCAACCAAGTTTAATTATATAACAAGTATTTAAGACTAAAGAAATTATTACGTGCTGCCTTCAAATAATCTGCCTATATTTTTTTAAGTCCCAAAAACATTTTTTGTGCTTTGCTAAAAGAGAACTTATTTATTAGTGTGTAAAATGATCATAATTAGCCTATAATGTTCCCTCTGCTGGGACACAGACCTCTTCGAATTTTTGTTGCTGGGACATGCCGGTTTCTTTACGATGTTTTCTTTCACCAGTCTGAAAGCAGTGGTGATAAAATAATTTACACAAATTAAAGCGCCTGTCTGGGTTCGAACCTACGACCTATCACCTACGGCCGTTACCACTGGACCCACACTGCTTTGTGTGTAAAGTCACATGCACCAAATAAACTGTCATAGGCTCATAGGTCATACAAATTAGCCCCATTTTATGTCCAGGCAAATCACTGTCCATTCCAAGGTTGCCTGGAAGAGATCGCAGAAAGCGATAAGGCCGCCCATTGTATATTATGTAGTGTCCCTTTTTTATGTTTTTTTGGTTGTGTACAATAAAGAATATATAAATAAATATTTTTTCCATCTGGGAACCGCTACCAGTTGCGAAACATCCAATCGCTTAACCGCAGCGCCGGCTGAGCCATCCAAAATTAAAATAATAACCTCATGCACATTGTTATTTCCAGCTGGCCGTCTGTCCAAAAAGCGCATGTCTATCGACAGTGGGAGTCCGTAAAGACTTGTTTAAACGAGACCCTGACAAGGTGCCCATCACTGACTTCTTTGGGTCTGTGAGACCTGTTATCATCACTACAGACCCTATTGATATACTGGATACTCCTAAAAGGAAGAGGAAGCCTGAGTAAGTATACTACAGTATTGGCCCCTTTATTTCATTAATATACTTATCAATTACATGTTCAATATTAGAATATAAAAATAGTAGCCCACTGGTGTTGGGAATAGGGTCCAGGCTACCAGGCAGGGCTCCAGAGAATGGAACATCCTAATAATGCGAGCCGTGTTCCCAAGTACCGCTTTCTGATTTATGCCCACTATAGTATAATAGCATATCCCGAAACTCAACAACAAGCGTTGTTGAGTTTATAGTAACAACAAGTTATAGTAGTACCGGCAAAAATTAAAAAAAACCTAGAACCTGAACACTGATTACCCTGGCACGTAACTTGGCAAGGATTTGGCATAGTGGGGGTAAGTTCGCGCATCGTACACTTAGTGGCACAAAAAAGTAGTCCATTTTAGTGCTTGTCATTATTCTATGGTTATTGCCATAATTTATTTTTAATCATGTCTGTTTATAAGGAAGAAACAGAATTCGTGATGTTTAATAGGTGTTAGAAATAAAAATCATATATGTATTTAAAAGTATTTTTTTATTTAAAAATAATGTCAAGAGCTCTCGTCACTATCACTCAAATACCCTATCCCTGGCATCAAATTGAAAGTATCACCTGAGCTGGTGGAAGGACGTGGCTCTTCATCATCATTCAATTCGCTCTCATCGCTGGAGGAGTCGCTGTCATCACTGGCGTAAATAATAAAATTTTCTGTGACTGTGTCGACTATGTGGTCACTTTTGATGAAGTCTGCTTCGTTTTTTTTTACTTTTCCGCATAATTTTGACCATTCATCGGCGTCCATTAGTTCCACTTTTTCCTTTATTAGGTCCATTAAATGGGACACATTCCATTTTGTATTTTTACTGGCTACATAGCCTTTGATTGCCGCCCATGCCATTTCTCTTGGATTAAGGTCTGGGTGATAGGGCGGCAATCGCAGAACACTATGGTTGTGTTCTGCCAGTATTTGGTCAATACTAAATCGTTTGTGTTGATTTTTATACAATTTAATTAATTTGTATAATTGGGGTTTGAGCATAGTGTCTTCGAATGCTATGCCCTTTTCCGACAACCACCTTTGCATGTCGGCTTTCTTGGCATTCGATGTAGGTGCTGGATCGAACTGCTTATTGTGGTACGAAGCGTTGTCGATAATTAAAACCGAATTTGGCGGCAGGCTTGGTATCAGCTGGTTGCGAAGCCACTTCGTATAATTAACAAAATTCATGTTATCATGATAATCCCCCGACTTTGTTCCAGCCTTAAATAGGAGTAGCTTATTGGGGACGAATCCAGCTTCAGATCCAGCATGCACTATGACTACACGCTGCCCTTTCGAAATGGGTTTTTTAAGCCCCTTCAAAGATCCATCTGACCATGCTTTACAACCTGTAATAAGAGATATAATGATTATTTTTCATCAGTTTATGTCCAGACCATTTTACAGCACACAAATATGCGAAAAAAAGTATAATAATGATTACATACCTGAATGAGACGAATCAACACACGACTCATCTGTCTAAACAATAGGTCTACCTTCTTCTCTATATTTCATCATTGTCTTAAGGCATTCATTCTTAGCAACCTGATATTCGTTTTTTCTAATAAAATTCGCCTATTGTTTTCGGCTTTTTTCCACCGGAAACCTAAATTATTTAAAATCCTGCGCAGACTGCGCTCCGAACCATTAAAATTTATGTCTTCTTTTAGTTTTTTTCTTAGTTTTTCAACTGTTGGTAACTCTTTATTAGTTATATGGAAATTGTGAACACAGGTCCTAACAACTGACTGGTCGAAAGTGTCGATCTCTGTGACTGGCTTTGTTTTATTCCTCTTTTTTCCCGGTGTCCTAAAGGCAGTGAAGAATTCAGAATTTCTTCCTTCCTGGACTATACGTCTAACTGTTTCTTTCGCTATATAACAATAGACATCATAGACCATTTTTCTGGCTTGTCTGCGAAAATAAGTTTTGGTCTCGGCATTGTAATAACCCTAACAAAATCGAAATTTAAAACAACAACTTATTACAAAAACTAAATTAAAAACAAAAACTAAATTAAAAACAACAACTTATAACAAAAACTAAATTTAAAACAATAACAATAACTCGTAACCAAAACTTAACAAAAACAAAGGGTTCAACTTTCGTGCACGCAAGTGTATTCGGGAGCGAACGGGACGTAGACGCATGCGCGGGGCAGGGGTCTACTGACGCACCAATCGCGCGGTCCGATCGGCGCTGCCTCACTCCCCGCGTCCCGCTTGCGTACCAAAGGGACCTAAAATATGACTTCTGCGCATCTAACGACTCTTGCCAAGTTATGTGCCGGCAACTGTAGGTGGATGGGCGTCTTGGTTCAACGTTGTAGCCTCCTCGGTCTCCGGACTTAAACCCACTTGATTTCTTTTACTGGAGCTGCATAAAAGAAAAAGTATATTTGAAACCCATACACAATCTAGTCGAACTACGCCACAAAATTGTTGAAACAGCAGAAGAAATAAATACTAGGAGATGCGCACGTCTACTAAAAACATATTTTCTGAGGCGACGTAGGGCCTGTATTCGTTCCGAAGGCAAACAATTAGAACATTGGATAGAAAAAATAAATGTATACAATATTTCCTATTGTTTCATTATGATTAGCTTTTGCAATAATACAACAAAAGGGCATCATATCATAATTAGGTATTATAATGCTCGATATTGTTGATAATATTTTTTATGGAAATTTTTTAAATAACTTGGTTAGGCTAGTATAGTAGCGCGCCTCAAGGAGATATCAGCACCAATGACGGGGTCCGCTAGGGCCGATGCCTGCTAGGGTTCCGGGAAAGTCTGAAGGTGGCCGTGGCCCCTGGCACAGGCAACTGAAGGAACACGGGTGGGTTTTAGTCAGTATGAGTCTGACACGCCCTCCCGCTGGAGCGGGATAAGTTATTTGATGATTACCCACACTAAAAAAAAAAGGGTTGTATAGTAATTTTTTATTAAAGATGAAGTGTCAAAGTTATCTTACTAAACGTTATTCAGTTATATAAGTAGGTATATATAATTTATTTAAATAGTTTTTTTTTCCTTTTTACTAAAATGACAATATTAATTACATACTAAAACACTGCAAAATTGGGAATTTTCTGAGCACAGTAGGTACCTAAACAGTACCTAAACATGAAATTTTCAACATTTTCAAAAGTATTCCTATTATCACTTAACCAAGTAACATGTTTATTTTTATTTTGGCTAAACTGGTATAACCTAGGCGATCGCCCCGCACCCGCCTGACGTTGAGATTCGGGACACCTGTATAGAATATTATTAGTATTGTAGCGGTATCTATATCGCCACATGTGAGCTGCGCGTCATACTGACGTCCACAAAATCATGCATCGCGCAAGCAGAGTTTACCGCGCGACTAGCATAATAATATATACAACTTCCCGACATCAATCATTGGGCAGTTGCCCACCGACGACACCCGTCTGGTCGGAGGATCTTCCCTTTTCTATGGAGGTATGAGTGTACTTTACACCCTGTTCCTCGTTCCTCTATGGTATGATTATCAAAGATTAATTTCTTTATTTAGGGAATAACTTTTTTACTGATATAAATGGAGGTTCAAGTTCTAGTTGACTTTTACGGGTCTAGTATGTAGATTCGAATGACGTTGTTGCGACGCACACGATGGTGCGAAAAACGTTTTGAGCGACACGCTAGATCAATAACTCTTTAGGACAAATCCACCGTATCGAATGACTTTACTGTCAAGATTTTATGGAGAGGATTCCTAAAAATAACTCGTCTCATCATTTTCACAAACTTTTTTAGTTTTCTACTTCTTTAGTTTAACTTGTGTATATGTGTGTCTGTCTGAGGCATCGTAGCTCCCAAACGGCTGAACAGTTTTATTTTTGCTTTGTTTGAAAGATGACTTGATCAAGAGTGTTATTAGCTAAAAAAAAAGAAAGAAGAAAATCTATTCAGCCGTTTTTTGAATTTTAAATTTTATTATTCAATGAAAATAACCAAGTAGGTATACTTACTAAAATTGTGTCATCATAACTAATTCATATTTTTTTTTGTTTCAGGAACAAAACCTATGTGCCAGAAAAACGAGAATATCTACCTCAGTTCCCAATGCATTTAGTCCAGAACACAAATACGGGCTAGTGTATGCTAGTATTGTTAATATTATTTAAATTAATTAATAAATAATTTAAACCAACTATGTTTTTAAAATATCTTCAAAAGGACCTCACACACTTGCTAAAGCCAAAGCGTCGAACACACTAAGTGACAATACAGTAATCTGCCGATAAAAACAAATTTCACAAACTTTTGTCGCCCAATATTATCTTGATTAGTGCAAAGAGGTATTATATTCTGGCCAGTAAGTTCAAGATCAATTGCAACATTTTAGTTGTAGGCTTATTTGGTGTACTTGTCAAACCGGATTAAGCGCCCAAATTTTCGTAAATAGTGTCATAAAACGAGAAGAGGCTTAGCAAGCAAATAGCTATAGTCTATGGCATGGCGGTAGCGTTTTTAGCTAAGTCTTATTATTATGTGGTAAAAAAGGCACGTGTCTTCTGGAGGAGGACTGCAAGTGCCTGGCTATGCTTCATTCTTCGCTTTAAGAGCTTGTGTCTCAGGTACCGGTTTTCAAAAGAGGTCAGTTGAATAAAACAACAAAATATTAAATATCCAATTTAATTTTTCTATAAGTACTAAGAATAATTCTTTCAACATTATTATAAACACAACCGACTCAGTTACCGTTGGAATCTATAACGCATTACGTAATACGAGTATTAGCAACGATTGTGTATGCATTCGAGTCTCACATTCAGATATGAGATCAAAACTATAGGACTATTAGCACCAGTACCGTTACTTTCATAGGCCATAACTTTTTGGTCTAATTCATTCCGTATCGACTATTTATGTATCTAAGTAAACCTCACTAGAGCAAATTATTTGTAGGATTACTAAGTAAGTGGAAAAGTTTTATATAAATGGCGTATTTAACGCTAATTAAATTGTCATAAGCTGAATTACAGTTAGCTACGACTAGTAAATTTAGTTCTTCTAAGAGAAGCTAAAGAAATGTTCTTTACTTTTACTGACAAAGGTAGTGACTTTGTAGTGATTACTACGTTTCCACTTCTAGTCTTAACGCTAACGAGTCCTTTAGAAAACTATCAAAATATTCCGTGAGGAGGAGCCGGCCAGCCAAGCATGATTATCTATGGGTCAAGCGGCCATCTTAATTTTTTTTGTTGTTGAAAAACTGTCGCTTTGCCGGACTCCTTCATACACCTTACATATTTTTATCTTTAATGTTGTCAGTGAACAATTTGTATTATAAAAGGCATAATTTCGATGTTACAATGTCGCGGTCATGAATATATTCATAAAACCAGATACCTACGTAATTAATTATAATATAGTCTACTAAACGACCGTGACCGAATTATAAAGTTATTAAAATTCCTAGCTATGGTAACTGTCGAATTATATGTGAAAAATTACAATAATGAACTTTGAAAACTATAGATATAGGTAGGTACCTACATATTATAATTACACAACAATTTATACATTTTAAATATGAAACGAAACAATTCTTGTAGTTTATCATATTATAGAAATACAATACCAAATATTTGTACTTAATACATAATACATTATTATTAAATATTTATTTACAGGCGTTAATCGGAACTTCTTATTGGTGTGAATTGTTACATATTCTATGGGTTGACCATAGACTAATTTACGATTAGAAACCTATACTGTTAATTTTCAAATAGGAGTGTTATGCTCATTTTTGATTAATTTTGAATACAATAAAACGCAAAGAACACAATACAGCCAGGGAAAAACAACTTTGATCTGTTCTAATTAGACGATGTCGAAGGCGTTAAGGCTACTTACATACCTACTGTCATAGAGCAACACGGACCACCGCCTACTGTTAAACTATCCGAATTTATAACAGTTTAACACAAAGTTCAATGTATACAACGAATAAATTAAATACACTTAAAACAATATGGCATAATATTACAAAGTTTTAAAATGTTTATTATCTATAATCTTTATTAATTAGAATAATAAAATACAAACATGTCTCAAAATCTTTTGATGACGTTCTATGAGTTTGATTCAATTTCAACAACAAACTAATGATCTCAACAACAAAATTAAAGGTTTGAAACTCTTTGATTCAAATTATCACATTCTCATATAACCCGTACCTACTTATAAAATGCAACGGTAACAATTATTTAGGTACTTCTTAATTCTAAAAAGGCCAACTTGGCTCTTTGCCTCTTAATTTAAAAAAAAAGGTGCAAACGAAACAAGCTCGCCTTCCTTTAAACTTAAATGCCATAACTATACCTACTTAGTGACTTCGTTTCTCATATTATAGGTACAACATACATTATTTCCATATTTCTATAATGGAAGCACTAAGGAATTTTGTTTGCGTTATAAAACTAAAACATTATTTACATTAATTTGTCTTATGCGTCAATAACAACTAAATTCCGCTATTAATTCTACGTATAATTTTGATTAGCTCAACAGTTCGTAATTTTCGTTATCTTAACTCTAACACTAAAACTATCAAGGTGATTGATGAGGCGCCGTAAGATAAACCAGTACAAATTGATACCTACTGAACCCGTTCATTGTTGTTCAAGTATGTTATCTAAAACACTTATCTTATATTTTTCCCATTCTCTCACAGGCGGCGTAGCGCTGTTTGAAAAAAGAACTGCATTTTTGACAGTTAAGAAAAAAAAACTTTTCTACGTCTATGACTATTCTATAGTGTGGAACCGAAACCACGAAACCGGCTATCACAAAATATATATTTGCAGCGATAACAAATTTGAAAATTGACGGAAAGGGCTAGTTTTCACTCGGCCGGTGGATCAATAATACGTCCATCAATCATTTCTGTGTTGCGATCAGTCTTTCCAGCCATTGATGAATAATTCATTCTTCATTCATCAACCATCGATGCTTTGCTGCGTTAATGATACATTATCTGTAAGCGTTCAAACTGACTGATTGAGAGTTCATCCGTGGTTGCTCATCTTTTCCTTATCAATCATCTCGTAGTAGTTGTCTATGGTATAGTTGAATAGCCGGAAGTCGAACCTGGAAACGAAACAATAATGTTAGACACTATTAGGTATAGTGTTTTTGGAGAATAAGCCTCAATGAATTCGGCCTGTAACAGACAAAGACCCCCTTTTTTTGAGGGTGAGAAATCATCAAATGACTTTTCCCGCTCTGGGCGGAGCGGGAGGGCGTGTCAGACTCTTACTAAATAAAACCCACTCGTGTTCAGTTGCCTGTGCCAGGGGCCACGGTAACCCTTTCGGACTTTCCCGCAACCCCGGCAGGCATCGGCCCTAGCGGACCCCGTCATTGTTGCTGATATCTCTTTGAGACGCGCGTGGAACAGAACGCGCCATCGATCCGGGCCTGGTCCTTATCGGACGGCGAGCTGCCCATTGCTCGCCGTCCGCAAGGCCGCGCCTACGGTGGCCGGGAATCGGCTTGGGATTCCCGACGCCCAGGGCGTCTCCTGCGGCGGCGCGAATTTTGCCTCTCCCTCAAGCGTTCCGCCTCCTCCTTCGGCATTACTGCTTCGCAGAATGAGGTGACGGCTTCCCGCTCCGTACCATAGACAAAGACCCCTGAGTTGAATGAAATTAAAAATATTAGAAGAGACAAAATGTAGGTAGACAGACACGTACCTATACAAGTCATAAAGGCCGTCAAGCTGGCGTCTCTTCAGTCGCGAGTACAAATGGCTGATGTTATGCAGTGTGTTGGTGCCCTTCCCGCTGTTCCGCCACTCTGGCTTCACGACCTCTTGGAGGTGAGCCAACTGGATCAGGAACTTTTGATCCTCCTGCCAGAAATAAATTGAAAAATCAACGATTGCAAAAACAAAAACATGGAAAAATTATCTTTTTGGGCGAATAATCAAAAGTCCGGATAATTGTGCAGGTTTCTATGTTAGTGACCGCTATCAAAATAGAACTGGAAATGCGACCCCAAACGGATGTTAAACCGCATCGGCAAAAGCAGCGTGCGGTCGGGATCCAGTCATTATTTATCACTACGCCACTGACCCCTGTCGAGTTGCCCATTTCACGCTCACTTAAAAACTTTGGATTTTAGGAATTGAATACCTACGATTTGAAGAGACAAGAGTGTTCACTGTGCCTTATAAACAATTCGCTCAAACTATATGCACGAATACTTTCCAAATTGATATGGACCACTTAAAAATGCAGGTTTCATGCCAATTCTAGAATGAAAGTGCGCAACCTTTCAAAGATTCATTTCAAAATGTGTTGCTCTGGCATCTAGTCTGGCCAAGATTAAGTTAGTATTTTACTTACATCCAGTGTTTCAAACTTGAGAATAACGTCGAAATTGAATTTGCACGGCGTGCAGAAAGTGGTGTACGGTGTCCAGTGCATGTCAAGAGATCGTTTTGCTTTCGTTTCGTCTAACACGTACGACACGAACTCTTCGAATACTGGATACTTTTCTGTGCGAGACTTGTCCAATGGCTGAAAAGATAAGATCATTTGAGTAAAATAGAATAAGGACTTAGTGAAGACGGGGTATTGCTCCCGAAAATATGTCTTTAAAGGACGAAAATGGCTGCACCTTTCTATATTTCTTTATGATCCTATGGCCCATTTTGTCATGGAAAGATTTAGGCCACGCGTGCACAATTTTGTCATTGTAAGCGGACGCCAATCTCTCCAAAGGATGTCTGACGATGAGGAATGTGATCGAGTCTCCTTGAGCCTTCTTAATCATTTCTGTTGTGGGCCTCGCGTATTTCCTCCTTGCTAATTCTAGCGGCACTTCTTTTGTTTTGTCTAAGAATGCTGCTGTGTAGTTAGCCATCAGGTTGAAGTTGTACATCCACGATGTGGATGCAGCTTTGAATATGTTGCACCTGAAACGAATACAAATATGAGCTACTTACAGGAAATATAATTATTCGTTAATAGTAATTAATTCTGTTATACCTACTCATTGCTAATGCTAACACGCAAAGGGGTAATTCTAAAAGCCCATCATATTAATTATTGGGTTACTCAAAGTGGAAAGTAATTACTTCATGATAATGCATTTGTGTGCAATGTGCAATGTCACAGAGGCATAAAGCTTCACGCTTCAGTCATAAACTGGCCTCCTGACTGATTTCTATCTGGTTTCTGGATCTTAAATCTAATTGAAAATGCTTCATTGGTGGTAATTACTATCTAATCTATAGTTGGCCTCTTAGGATTTTTCCTGTTCAGAAGGCAGATTGCCTCTACTTAAGCTACTTTAAGTTTACTTTAACTTTCGGATGAATCATCTGGCCTGAAGCGCATATTTCGGATTCCAACCTAAGGCCTTATTCATGAGCTCCCCGTTTGAACTGCACCATATATATATAAATAACTACTTCTATAAAATGGTGGATGGCCGGGGTATTTGAATCAGTACCAATGTCTAATCATCCCGAAGGAACAGCCGTCACAATAAGATAAAACCTTACCATATGACATGATACTGCCTGTTAATGAGATACTCCCAGGCGTTCGACTTGTGACTGGATGTGTCAAGGCTGAGCCTGGTGCATTCGGTCCTCATGTAGTCGCGTCTAGCTTCCATCCTGGCGTTCACTTCCATGAATTTGTCTCTGGTCAGTAGACCGTCATCGCGGGAACCGTTCTCGAAGATGTACTAGAACAAAAGTTTGAAATTAGTCTATGGGTTCTTTATATTTTATGGAGTGTAGCAAAAAACCTTTACACTGCTGAACATTTAAGTATCTAGTTTAATTTGGGTGTACTTCAAATAAATATCACACTGGAGCTGTGTTTATTTTTAACCTTTAAATTATTTTCATTTTGTGGAAGGTGACAGTTTTACAAAATGAAAATAATTAATTGGCAATAAATTCTAATAATGATCCAGAATTTCTAAGCCTATTCCGTGTCACATAGCGGTTTGTGGAAGGCAACAGAAACCAGGCCAGGAGCTCTGGGTAATCTAGAAAAACATGTTGCAATTATAACTGTAAACCATTGCCATATTAGTTATTTGTATTTACATATTCGTTTAACAGCTTTTCCTCACTACGATAAGATACAAAAATGTTAACAAATAGCAAAATAGAGCGGCAAAGTTAGCGAGGACCTCTTTTTCCAAATATGTTACAATTTACACATTTTAACTAACCCAAAACACTTGGTATACATACGCACCAGGGCACTCCATTTTTATGCGTGGATCCGCTTAAGAGTAGAATTCTGTATCAGAGCCTATTTTCCGATACGTAGCTTTAATCAAGGACTTGTCAGTTTACCAACATTCGAAGCTACTTACTAAGCTTATAATTCAATAAGTTTATTAACAGACCTATGAATATTATCAAGACTATCAGTAAGCTAGTAAAAGAGACGGATTTCAACTCTGAATCAAAAGTTTTATCTGGGTCCATTATTTGATTTAAATCTAAACCATAATGAAAAATCCGCACAAGAAGTTCATAAATCTTGCTGATAGCTTAATGAAAGCTCAATCTTTTTCTTCTCAAGCAAGTTATTATTTTAAGCTCGAACGCGATGCCGACTGAGTGCAAGATTCATTAAACGAATATTCTGCCTTAATTACATCGTATAAGCGAAGACATTCCGTGACGGATGCTTAATTAAAGAAATATCTCGAAGGAACGCTCTCCAGCCTTTTATTTTTATCAAGATAACTTCCTTTGATGGTACAACGTTTGTTTGGACTGATTATTAGAAATAATATGGTTATTTTCTTAATCTACGTGATGATTTTCGTATGAAACCTTATCAATTTTGCTCAAGATAGGTTAGAGCAAAATTGATAAGGTTTCATACTAATGTCTTTCTAACTACCATCAGATTAGTCTTCTAATTTGAAGGAGATTTAAAGGAATAAAAAACTGCAGGTACTGCTTTGAATTCTGCAAATCTTTTACGACGGGTGAGTGATTGCTTACCTACGATATGTAGGTATGCGCGCGAATTGTCATCCTTCCATCCATCTTACTCACACTCTCTCTCTTACTCTTTTACTTCATCTTGTCTAACACCATTCTGCATTAAATCAACCAATAGTTCTCAATGATATTATAAATGATTTATAATAAGTACGTCGTCGTATTGCTCGTTCTACAATTTTTAAACCGATTCTAAATTCGCTTGAGTGCTCGAATTCAGAAAGAAATTCATTCAAAATTTCTCTCATCGGGGGCTGAAAAACTATTTTCTTTATAACTGATTCTTTCTTATTTTCTTTTTTTTCTTAGAGCGTTCGATTTTAAATTAAATTGTAACATTCCATAGGATACTATTAAATTGGAAAGTATTCTGTAAGTAGGTACCTATCGGTATCTTGGTATCTACAGCGTATGTACCTACTATTTATCAAGGAAAGCTTTAATAGCCGTGTGTAAAGGAAAACTGAGCTCGTAAAACTGTTTGAATAGACACTCGTTCACTATTGTGGGGAGATCTCCGTACTTGAACGTTGAATGTTCTTACTCCCTTTGTATGTTTTATGTCTTACAAGCCTTTAATAGCTTTCTGAGACAGTTTTATTGGAGTAGTGACAGATGAGACTATTTACGGGGTTTTAAGTTTTCCGGGTCATTTTTGTTGGAAAAGGCATTTGTTACTATAATTTAAGCATATCAGAGTTCGCTACCTTAGTTAAAACTGTAAAATCAATCGGCTCGCTCTAATAGCGAAACTACGAAACATATTTTAATTATTAAACTAAGTAGGTAGCTTCATTATTAAATTAGCTTATGGTCTTACGCACAAAGCTATTAGTCGTATTAAATTAGAGATATCATAAGAATTTTAGCCTAAACTACGACATAAATTCTGGTTTTTGAATCTAAAAAGCCCTTAATACAGAATAACGGCATTTTGTGTCAATTATGGTTCAAAATAAAGCCTATATTTTTGGACGTCTTATAAAACAAGAATCACTAACTAAAACCATTCAGTAAATCGTGGTCCTTCATTTTAGATAAAACTTCAATTATCTTGGAATCAACGTTGACGTAGTTTTACGGCCTTCTTTCTTATGATGGCAGTACAGTTATCGATAAATAAGTAGAAATATACCTATTTCCTTCACACTATGGTTACATACGTGCCCCATAACAGTCTCGTTGGTCTCGTGGTTGCCAGCGCGACTGCTGAGCGTGGGGTCCTTGGTTCGATTCCCAGGTCGGGCAAAGAGTTATTGGGTCTGTCCATAAGGAATTCCTTAGTAACAGGCCGGAGTTTGGAAGTTGGCGGTGTGTGATACCCCCGTGCCTCGGAAAGCACGTTAAGCCGTTGGTCTTGCGCCTGATCTCTCTCCGGTCGTATTGGATTGCCGTGCCATCGGGACTATGAAAGTGAGGGAAGAGTGCACCTGTGTCTGCGCACACACTTGTGCACTATAATATCTCCCGCGCCGAAGGCTACTCCGTTGAGATTGGCCGCCATGGCTGAAATACGGTCTGGCTGGAGGACTATATACCTACAGGGTTAGGTACTAGTAATTCGACGTATATTCGTAAGGAGATGATAGGGGGGCCAAAATGCAACAAATTGAACCCCTCATATGTATGACCGAAATTCAATAGTTTTCGAGATATTTGAACTTTACGGGTTTTTAGATATTTACCCAAAATTTGACATTTAAATCCAAATAAAATAAAATAAACTCTTACATATCAACTACACTACTACAAATTAGTACAAATATACTACTATAATAACCACATATGGGTACCTACCATTATGATATTGTAGCGAGCACTTCAATTAAGCTATGAACATAATTATAAGTATTTAAGTCAACAAAATAATTAAAATGATGGCATACGTTTCGATCCCGTGGGAATTTTGGAATAAAACTATCCTATGTCCTAATTCAGGTCATGGTCTACCCATGTGCCAAATTTCATCCAAATTCAATTCAAAGCGTAACAAACATACAAAAAAAAAGTCTTTCCTCTTTGTAATAGGTCTTTAGACTGAATCTGATCTGGTCTAATGATTGAATTTGAAAATAGAATTCCATATTTTTTTAATAAAATTAATTTAAATTTAGAATTTATTGCCAACAAAAAAAAAAAAAAAAAAAAAAAATTACGTTTCAAATGGCCAGTGGTGTGAAACGGCAACTTCATAGGTAAACCTAAAAAATATGGAATTCTATTTTCAAATTCAGTATTCAGTCATTTGTTTATTGTGTTTTGTTTATACTACATTTGTATCTTTTTCATAAATACGGACACGATAAAAATACGAGTAATTATGGAATACGAATTCCAACGCGGTAGCACTGCCGTACAAACGGCTCGCAACATTAATTACGTGTACGGAGTGAACACTACAAGCGAACGCACGACTCGTTATTGGTTTGATCGCTTCCGACATGGAAATTTTGATCTAAAAAATTAACCTCGTGGTCGCCCGAAAACTAAAGTCAACAACGACGAATTAAAGGCGATAGTGGAAGCTGACGATACTCAATCTACGGCTGAGTTAGCAGCAGTTTTCAACGTTATCATGAAAACAATATTGGTCTATTTGCGTCAAATTGGCAAGGTAAAAAAAAACTTGATGAGTGGGTGCCGCACGAACTGAACGATCGCCAGCGCGACGAACGCGTTGAGGTATGCCTTGCGTTGCTTAACAGACACAGAAACAACGGGATATTGAACCGCATTGTCACTTGCGATTAAAAATTGATCTTTTTGATAATCGTATGCGGTCATCATATCATGTTGGTTAGACCCTGGTTCAGCGCCTAGGCAATGCCCCAAACGAAAACTTACTCCTAAAAAAGTTATGGTCACTGTTTGGTGGTCTAGTGCCGGTATAATTCATCAGTTTCTTACCAAATAGCACCAGCATTACTGCGGATGTGTAAGTACTGTGAGGAACTGGACACAATGATGGAGAAGCTCTCAAATCTACGGCCAGCCACGTTCGACCCCGACAACACGACAACGCTCGACCTAATTCGGTACAACAGACGGTCTCTAAGCTACAAGACCTTGGGCTGGAAGTTTTGCGTCATCTACCTTGTTCAACAGACCTTGCGCTGACAGACTTCTACTTTTTCCAAAATTTGGACAACTTCTTGGCAGGGAAAAAAAATCAATACCCGAGAGGCAGTTCAAAATGCCTTTGAAAAGTTTGTTGGCTCCCGTACACCTGACTTCTTCAAGAACGGCATTGAAAAATTACCACTGCGCTGGCAGAGATGCATAGATAGCATGGTTGCATGTTTTGATTGATAGAAATATAAAAATGACTTTAACTTTCTGTATACTAAACGGAAATTTCATAAGTAAAGACCTAATATTATAGTTTTGATTGTTGAGTACTGCATTTGTTTTTTGTAATTATTATGTACATACCCATGCTTATCAAGAAAAATAATAACGTGTAACTAATTAAAATGTCACTGTTACAAACACGTGGTTAACTTTCACTAATTAATGATTTATTTCATGTTTAAATTGTGGCATTTGTTAATCATAATGGCTGATGTTAATTTAATTCCATTATCAAATGTTTTTTGTTAATTAAATTAATACAATTTTTCCTTGTTTGGTTTCATAACTCATTAAATTAACTTGATTCCTTTGAGACCATTTTTAATTGTGGGCAGGCGCTCCTGAATGTTCTGGGTATTGTTTTTTTTCTGGTAATACCTACCTGTTTTAACTGATCGACCACTAATTGCCTTTATGCTAGATTTCTAAATTTTTTTGATAATTTGTATCATTTAAGTCGAATTGTGATGGGAATCGCGACTGCATGCGGGTACTTTTGTTAGATGAAGAGCCTATTTTTCAATCTTCAGATATCTCCGCCTTCACTAACTAAATTAATAATAATAATAAAACCGGTTTGACAGCTTCTGTCAAACCGCCATATTTATTCTTCAGATAAAAGCTATAAATATCTATTGAAAATCGCCCCATAATACATAGGTAGGTACGTACCGACATTATGAAACTTTTGCAAAATCATCGGGTTGTGTGTGGAGGTCGTAATACTATGGCAGTCACTTCTTGCAAAATATTTAAATATAAATATTTATTTAGCCAGATGCCGCTGAATACAGCGGCATCTGGCTAGCTGGGCGGATAAACAGGTATACCTATTGTATACAATGGTTTATGTAGGTAAGTATAAGATTGTAATCATAACAAAATGGTGCCCATTCTTATATCCAAGATTGTTTAAAGTAAATATATGAGAAACACTATTTTAATCATTCAAAGTATGGTGGCAGGGGCATCAACGATCAACGCGCAGCCATGGTTCAGTACATGATTCTGGACCCCCCCGGTCCAACCGGGGGGTCCAGAATTGCTGAAATTTGTCGTCTCTCATTGTATTTGGCGTGAGTCGTCCAAGGGCGCAAAATTTGATGACCGGTCTCACATGTAAGGCAATAAAAATGACATGGCTTTCTGACATTTTTTTTTTTTTTAAATAAAAACGTTGCCCCACACTAGGAATTTCTCCTGTATCGTGGGTGCGTTTACAAACATTTAAAGTCACATACACAAACAGCCAGACCCGGAACAACATTTCCATCCCTTTCGTTTTTTTTTTTAATGACAGACGAAAAATTTCAACGCTGTGGGTTCCAGAATGATGTAAGTACCGAATCAATGGTAACAAGTTGTGCAACGATGTAACCTTTTTTTTTGTGCATCTATGTCCCTGCCATCCTCTAAAGGTAATACCTACTTTGTGTTACTACAAAAGTACCTACTTTTGGTACGTAGACCTACATCAGTAGGTACTTTTGTAGCAACAAAAGTTTTGTAGTAAAAATAAGCCATAGGAACATGTTGTATCCATTCGAACTTGTCATTTTAACTAGAAAACAATTTTAATTGCTCTAACCTATTTTGCTGCATACTAACAATTACCTAGATTATTGTTAGTACAATTACATTCTATATGAATGCAGTAGGTATGCGTGCATGCAAATGATTACAGCGTAGAACACAGTTGTTTGAATACGTCGCCAGTAAATAACTGAAGTTATTCTCATGAAACGTGTCTATTTTCAGCCTGAAATACACGATAGTTATGACATGTGACGTCTCTCAACGAGGAAATCTTTCAGATTTATGCATCTCTAGTACACTCACCTATTGTATAGGTACTTAAGTGTAGAGTTTCGTTTATTAATACATCAAAATGGTTGAGCTGAATGGTGCTGATCCACGCGTCATGTTCGTGAACGGGCGCTGTCAGTTGGGACTGGTCATTTCTTAGCCGCCACGGCTTATTTGAATTTTTAATTATTTTACTTATGGATTGTTTTGTTTAAATTTCTATTTGCTGTACTGTGGACACTCAACGTGTACGTCTTATTTACATCGTTCTCTCATATAATTATACCTATATTCAACATTATGATGTAACTAATAGTAGGTATATGTAGGTGTATGTATTATGTGTTGCGAAGGCGACAGCCACGTCTATTGGCGGTACCCAGTAGTAGGGCCAATCTACAGAGTAGAGCCCCTATAACGCATACCTTTTTTTTTTTTTTTTGAGGATGGGAAATCATCAAATGACTCCTCCCGCTCTGGGTGGAGCGGAAGGGAGTGTCAGACTCTTACTGACTAAAACCCACCCGTGTTCCTTCCTTGGCCCTTTATGTTCCGGGTCAGCGGTACCCCTTTTGGATGATCCCGCTTTCCCGGCAGGCTTGGGCCCTAGTGGGCCCCCTCTATGATGCTGACATCTCTTTGAGGCGCGCGTGGAACACGTACGCGCCGTCCAGCACGGGCCTGGTCCTGATCGGACGGTGAGCTACCCATTACTCACCGCCCGCAGGCCCATAACGCATACCTTGCGTGTACTTAATGACGTAGCAGACAGCAATAGATCTTTTTACTTGTTCTCTGAGTGAGTTCACAAAAACCACGATGTACATAATATGTTATAGTAAATAATGAAAGTGTAATTATGGCCACACTATTGAATTAGGAGATTCCTGTAATGATAGTGATGATGAGTTATTAAATAAATAAATAAATATTTATAATACAATCGTGTCCTCAAGATTGTTATCAAGTGCGTGCTCTTGGGCTGAGGAACGTTTATCAATACAGGCGTTTGATCATCACGATCAACGCGCTATGGAGCGGTCTATGCTCGGAGTTTCTTTGAAGGATAAAATCAGAAATAAAGTTGTCCAGAAACGAACCGGAGTTACCGACATAGCTTGCAGAATAAGCAAGCTGAAGTGGCAGTGGGCTGGCCATGTTTGTCGTAGGACTGATGGCCGGTGGAGCAGACGAGTCCTGGAGCGGATCCGCGTATCGGCAAGCGTAGCGTGGGACGACCTCCAGCTAGATGGACCGACGACCTCAAGAAAGTGGCTGGGACTGACTGGATGCGGAAGGTGGTGCCTATGTCCAGCAGCGGACTGCGATAAGCTGAGTTGATTGATCGTCACGCCAAGGAACGTGAGATAAGGAAATGTGTGTTTACCTAAGTAACTGTTATTTTATGTGACGTCTTTTATGTTTGCGTAATGCTATTTTTATTTATTACTAAACTAAGTGACTATCATCATCTAAATTCGCGATCAAATTGTACTCCTATCGTCGACTGCTTTGAATTTGTTCGTCGAATCGTTGAGCTCCTTAATTAAGCTCTGAGTTGAGCCGCACGATTACTGACACATGCGTGCTCTGACTGGATAGGTCCACTCAATCTTTGTGGTTTTTCCTCAAAAGACCACTTCAGACACTAATCTACATGGTCTTCACATGATCTGACCAAGATTATGTCTGGACTTTAAAAGAAACTGTGACCTCTGAGTTGGTTTCGGCCTTTCTTCTCAGAGTAGTCAGATGGGAAACGCCGACCTCATCTAGCTTGTAAAATAATATGATTGACGTGTAAAAGTGTTTGTACAAACCTACATAAAGAAATAAAATCATTTATCATAAAGAAATGTATTTAGGTCCTACCTAATTACTGAAAACCCAATTACCTACCCACATTGAAGTTAGGGTTAAAATGAAAATAGCTTAACTACTTAGAATCATTTTAATAATGGAAAATATTCTATATGTAACTAATTTTATTTCAAGAAATCTTATTCAGAGACGGGACTAAAAGGACTATTTCATTCCTATTGCCTTTCTGCTCCATCAAAGTTGAGGAAACCATTAAAATGCGACTTTCATTCGCATCTCTTTAAACTGAATAAAAGTATGGAAGTCTCGATAAAATTAATATTTCCTATGCTATAATTGGACTCTTATCCCATAATTAGGAGTCGAAGAGAGGAACGGACAGTCATTTCCTGTTTAATACTAATTTCTAACAAGAAAAGATGAAATAAAATAAAATTAGTGGTGTTCGATCATTTAAACGGGACCGAAAGTGTGAAAAATAAATGATTTCGAAAAATCCAGGTTTATGTATAATATAGATACCTATCTAGTTTATAAATACTGCTACAGACTACATAACTTTGAGAGACAAAAGAAAACAGAAGTCAGTTGAAGGCAGACGCCTTCAACTGACTTCTGTTTTCTTTTGTAGCAAAGCAAGGACCCAACTCGCACAATATCGCTAGGCAACCATCCGTATGAAAATAATAGAAAAAACACCACCATAATAAAATCTATCATTCTGGGCTTAGTTTAAATAGGTAGGTATAGAATGAGACCCATGCCCTCAATAAAATGAATCGCCATTGAAATAGGAAATTGGGTGTTAAATTAGGGCCACACTCCAATTGTCGTGTGTTATTAATGTGGCCCAAAACCTGTAATTGACCAATTACGTGTCATTTGACTTCATCCAATAACTACATGTCAGAGGTCGCTTATTACAACATTTTGTAGGTAATTGTATTTCGTAACCTATGAATAACATGTAGGTAATCTATTTTACAATGTCTCAAACTCAAAATTTAATCCATTTATTTCAATTAAACCATTTACGGGCATTTTTAAATGGTGAAAGAGTCGTTCAGTTAGTCAGAAAGTTGAAGCTTGCCCATTCCAAAATATAGATCTCTATGGAGAAGATCGGATTAGAAACTCCAAGGACACTCTTTGAAATCAAGATATTACAAAATCAAAAATGTGGCCTCCCTACTCGTACTTGTATTTTATTTAATGGGTTCTCATCTTTCATAAATTATTACTATCACACAAAAACTGACAAACGAAATTATCTATTATTATTTGGTTAATCAAATTGTAATTAGTAACCCTTTTTTCCCCTTTCTCAAAACGCCCTCATTAGGCGTTAATAAAATATTATCTAAATTGATTTTACTTATTCATATAGCAAGCATCAAGCATCGACAAGCATCGACCCTGATATCAAACAAATAGAAGACTTCAAAGGGTTTACTTACTAAACAAGGCAAGGAAACCACCCAACTCAAACTGAAGTACCGAAAAAATAAGACCTAAGTAAACGACAGCCTTTCACAAGTTTATGAAGTGTCAGTCACTCTGTTACTTAAATAAACACGCTTCAAGACAACAGACAACCTCACCTCCCCTTCGTGCAAGTGAATGCATCAGACTGAATTGCTTTCCATGAATGAGGCAGTTCGTTTTATCGCTTAAAGTTATTGGATTTGCCGTATTATAGCTTGGAGGCACGCGAGCTGACGATGAAAACGACAGTACCTACCTACCTACTTTGTAGGTATAAGCGGAGTTCCATTTGACTCAGACATGCCAGTACTCGCATATTAGTAACGTTTCTTTATCATCAAAATATCAGCTTCATAATAACAGCCTGCTGCAATCAAGGTGATCTATTTTACCATAATCACCAAGCTTGATAAGATTAGTGATAACATTATTTTGTTGTTAGCACCCGGACGCTTTCCATCCTCTGAAAATATTATATATTTTATATGGAAAGCGTCCGCGAAACTTCATGAGTTCATGGAAACTACTACTTTGGATATTAGAACAAAAGCCTTCATATGATTGGTATAAGATTTAAGAGCGTTTATACATTATGAGTGGCAACGTCACAATTTAGTGTCATATTTCGTGGTTTTCAATTTTTATCATTTAATCGGAGCTATATTTAAAAAATCTGTTTAATTAACTTTTTAGAATTACGTGAAAGTGTTTAAAAAGTAAGTAACCGTAATGCTTACAGTTATTTTACAATGAAAATAACGCCCTGCAAGTTTCCAATGTATTATTTGCATATAAATAGAACTGTAGACGCAACGATTTCTTATCTTTTACACAGTTTTCACATAATTCTAAAAAGTTAATTAAACAGATTTTTAAAATATAGCTCCGATTAAATGATAAAAATTGAAAACCACGAAATATGACACTAAATTGCGACGTTGCCACTCATAAGGTATAAACGCTCTTAAATAAATATCACTGAAAACTGAATAATGACTTGTTAGAACATTGATTGTAACTTAGAAAATGGTAGATATCATGTTCCAGGTTTGTGGCTGCAATATTGTGTTTCGGAAGAAGCGGTGGGTGTGAGCCTAGCTTTACAACGTTTTGTTTAGTTGAATGAAACCTTTCGTTTTGCGGTCTTTTATGAATTTAAATCGGAATTGCGTTCGTTGTACAGGCTCGCCTACATTTCTTAGCTTCCCCAGATTTTTATAATATGGTTGAATTACGAGTATGTAGTTAGGTAGGCAGTATAGGCAGCGTTATTTTTTAGCATTAAGAAGTACTTACCGTAATAACTAATAATAACAGAAATAAAGAAAGAGTATTCTATTTCTTATAAGGTAAAAACTGAAGAAGGTGATGTCAAAAGTTTTGTAACTTTAAGTACAGTCTACTTATGTCGTGATATTGTCCAGTAAAATATTTTTGAATAATTTCATTACCGAATTTAATGTGTGGGATTACCGTGTTACCGGTATGCATATCCAAGAATTCAAGCACGTAACAAGCTGGTACGATTTTGAATACGACTTTCACTCCAGTCCTTATTGTCGTCAACATTATGCGATGACACCAAGGAAGTTTTTAATGCATTTGTAATCAATACCTGCGAATGATGGTAACACCAAGAAATTAAAGAGATTCTACTGTTCAGAACTATGGAACACATATTTATTCAACTATGGAACTTGCTCACGAGTTTTCTTATTACTTATACAGGGTGGCGATTTAGTCACTGCATCCGTCAAGGAGGTGATTCTACCCGTCATTTTAAACAACTTTCACTACGAAATCGAAACTATTATCCAATTCGTGTGAAAAAAAAACACAAATTCATTTACAACAATAAAAAGATTATTTCGATGCATGAATGTTTTTTTTTTTTGGTAGGTACAAATTGTGTGTGAGTTTCATAGTGAAAGTGGTTGGAATGACGTGAATCACCCCCTTGACGGATGCAGGTGACTACATCGGCAACCTTTTTTTTTTGGGTTGGAAATCGTCAAATAACTTCTCCCGCTAGAGCGGAGCGGAAGGGCATGTCAGACTCTTACTGACTTAAACCCACCCGTGTTTCTTCAGTTGCCTGTGCCAGGGGCCACGGTAACTAGGTCGCCACCGTGTATTATGGTTGATAACCCACCATAATAATCTAAATAATAAACAATCTATACTAATATTAAAGCTGAAGAATTGTTTTGTTTTTGTTTGTTTGAACGCGTTAATCTCGGGAACTGCCAGTCGGATTTGAGAAATAATTTTTGCATTTGATAGCCCAATTCTTGAGGAAGGCTATAAATTATCATCATCACGCTAGGACCCTTAGGAGCCAAACAAAAAGAAAAAAGGTCGGAAAGAACGCGAAGCGAAAACGGAGTAAAAGCGCAGGCGGGTGAATTAAAATGTGGCTGTTATTTTAATATAATTATTGTGTATCTTACGACTTACACGCAAACGATGTCACGGGCAGATGCTAGTCCTACAACAGTTCCATACATTATCAACTTTTCCATCATCGTTACCGCTGATGGAATATCACTTTGCCTAGGTCCTCTAGTTTACGCTACAATCTAGGTTGCAAAGAAAGAACTCCTAGACTCAATTACAGAGTTGTTGGATTTTGATAGGTAAGTCTTACAAGAGTTAAATTCCTACTTAGTCTGTGGCGGCATAGTCACTATTTCGATGGTAACCAATCAATGAACACCAGTAAATTGACCATATAAAGTTCCATCAGCTGCAAATAAAAATTCTTCAACATCAATAGAATTTATACAGACATGCAACTAGAATCCAGTTTTATAAGTTTTTTCTTTTTAAATGTCCACGTAAAATTTATTACTCCTCGCCTCAAGGAGACCACGTAGAAGTATAAGAAGTGAATAAATAAACGTCCTATTAATACTTTTATTGACGCTGTATTTTCGTGCCTACGACTCGGCTAGCATGAATGGGATAAAAATAAGCTATTATTTTCCAAATATTTACCACCGAGTTTTAAAAACCAACGCGTGTGGGAATCGAACTTTTAGCTATGTCACCCATGGCCAGGCGCATTACTTTGTGTACCTACATTATTTCATCACCACTGTTCTCAAAACGGTGAAGGAAAACATCGTGAGGAAATCGGCATGTCCTAGAACCAAAAAATTCGAAGACATGGCATCTACCAACCCGCACTGGGCCCGCGTGGTGGATTATGGCCCATTCCCTCTCACCGAGAGGGGGCCTGTGTCCCAGCAGTGGGAACATTATAGGCTGATGATGATGACCCACGACTATGAAAAAAAAAGGGAGGGCACAGTAGCTCATTGGTAGAGCCTATCGCAGGGTTCACTAGGAGTCACAGGTCCAACTCGTTCGTGTCAGTTTGTTTTTGTAAGTAATCGTTTACATACTTAACTTAAAATCACGCCTGTTAACCCCGAGGGGCAGTAGGCAGATGTGTATACGCACATTTCGCCAGAGCTTGTAATAGGGGGGCGAGCCTATTTAGTAAAACTATTGACATAATAACATAAAATGGCTGTTACATGCGTCAGTACTCCAACTTCGTTTAAAAGCAGTCGGGAAACCGTGCCAAAAAATATGAGGACAGGGAGATCGTCGAGTCCGTCTTGGGAAAGTCCAAGTGAAAGTAATGTAGGTACTCGCGAATACCTACGTAAGTACTAAGATGTGTCTAGAAAGTGCTCCGTCTGCAGTTTCGCTACTTATTGAGATGTTTGTGTTGTGTTCACTGCTACGGAGAAGTTACTTCGGGAGTCTAAAGTATGATATTATAATGATGATCAATTACAGCCAAAGTATATTAGGTAACTAGCTTTTACTCACGGTCTCGCCCGCGTATTTGTTCGGAAAATATCCCACGGTAACTTAGGTACTGCCGGGATTCAAAGTACCCTATATGTAATCCAGGTTTTAAACTATCTGTGTGCCAAACTTCATCGCAATCCGATAAGCCCAACACATGTAACACATTTTAAAAGAGTAACGGTGGCGTATCTTTTCCATTCTTCTCCATACGAAACTACCTTTTGGAAGGGGCGACTAGAATCAATTCTATTTTAATGTAAATGTTGACGTTCAAACCTGCCTTTTATGTGCCTACTTGAAATAAATGCTTTGCATTGACTTTTGAGCCGTTTTTCTGCCAATCCGGACCATAGTAAATCTAGACAAACGGACTAAAATTCTTCGTTGCTATTTCCTTATATGTATATAGACATCGGATTCCATGCTTAAGGCTGTAACTGTAACAGTTGCACTGGGGAGGCACTCCGGTATCACCGGGTGCCAACCTACCTCCGTCGAATAGTCGAGGCATATCTGACGGACAGAGCCGTCATCTACCCCGGTCGCGACGGGGAGTGGAACCGGCGCGAGATGTCGTGCGGTGTCCCACAGGGATCGGTTCTAGGGCCGCTCCTGTGGGACATCGGTTACGACTGGGTGCTGCGGGCTGACCTCCCTGATGGCGTCAGCGTGGTGTGCTATGCTGACGACACGCTGGTCCTGGCGCAGGGGAGTACGCGATGACACGCGGGGTTGCGATAGTCGTGGAGAGGATCCGGCAGTTGGGTCTCGAGGTGGCTTTGCACAAGTCCGAGGCCATCAGTCTTTCCATGGGCCCCGGAACAGGCCACCATCGGGATCCCAACTAACGGTAGGAGGGGTTCACATCGGCGTTGAGTCCACGATGAAGTACTTAGGACTCGTGCTCGATAGCCGGTGGAACTTCGTGGAGCACTTCCGACGTTTGGCCCCCAAACTGGAACGGACTGGGGCCGCCCTCAAGCGGCTTCTGCCCAACCTGAGGGGTCCAAACGCCTACTGCCGGAGGCTTTACGCGGGGGTCGTACGGTCCATGGCTACATATGGGGCCCCGGTGTGGGCGCGTTCACTGCGGCGGAGAGCCGCCCACTATCTGAACGCGCCCCAAAAGGTGGTAGCCGTAAGGCTGATCCGGGGCTACCGCACGATCTCGGGCGAGGCGGCAAGCCTCCTTGCCGGACTGCCGCCGTGGGATCTGGAGGCGATATTCCTCGCGCGCCTGTATGAGGGGCGCGCGTAGGCACTACGCCGGGGGGAAACCCCGCTTCTGCGGGAAATCGCGGCGGAGCGGACGGACCTCCGGCGCGATCTCATAGCGGCATGGAAAAAGCGACTGTCGCAACCCAGCGCAGGGCACGCCACGATAGCGGCGGTAAGAACCCTCTTTGAGGAGTGGCTAGAGAGGCGTCACGGCGTCCTCACCTACCGCCTGACGCAGGTCCTCACCGGACACGGAAGTTTCGGGAGGTTCCTGCACATCATCAGGCGGGAGGAAACGCCCGGGTGTCACTGCGATGATTGCCCCGAGGACACGCGGCGGTGGAGCATACGGTGGAGGCCTGCCCTGCATGGGCGGAGCACCGCCGTGTCCTCGTAGAGGCGATCGGCAGCGGCGGCGACCTCTCACGCCTGGCCTTGGTTCAAGCCATGGTCCGGGGCGAGGGGGAGTGGGAGGCAGTCGCCTCCTTCTGCGAAGCAGTCATGCTAGCGAAGGAGGTGGCGGGACGGGAGAGGGAGAGAGTCTCCCGTCCAAGCCGCCGCGGTGGACGCTCCGGGCGTCGCGCCTCGGGAGCCGCGTGACGACTCCCGGCCACCGTAGGCGCGGGCCTGCGGGCGGTGAGTAATGGGTAGCTCACCGTCCGATCAGGATCAGGCCCGTGCCGGACGGTGCGTACGTGTTCTACGCGCGCCTCAAAGAGATGTCAGCATCGAAGAGTGGGCCCACTAGGGCCCAAGCCTGCCGGGAAAGCGGGATCATCCATAAGGGGTACCGCTGACCCGGAACATAAAGGGCTAAGGAAGGAACACGGGTGGGTTTTAGTCAGTAAGAGTCTGACACTCCCTTCCGCTCCACCCAGAGCGGGAGGGTTCATTTGATGATTTCCCATCCTCAAAAAAAAAAAAAAAAAGGCTGTAACTGGTAAGGCAATAATTTACTTAAATACTTTCTGTAGACGGTAGGTAGGTAGGCCCCTCACTACATAAGCTTTTGGTCAAAAATATTTTCTTATACCTTAACCCTCCAAGAACAATAGTGATGGGGATGGGACTAACATTACTTAATTTGATCAATGACAGGTTACATAGGTAGGTACCTACCTATTATGCCTGTCAGCCTGTATACTAGGTTCCAGCGAGCAGACAATGTTGTCATTATTTGTAGTTGATTGCAGATGTTTAGCTTCAAGGTTCTGTGAAATACACGCGACCTATGATTCTGCCTACACACGCAGTAGTGGTAAATTTTATTTAATATATATTTATAGTATTATGTGTAGAGTGACGTTTGCCCCGTCACATCACTGTGTTCGTATGCTTAGAATAATAACTAACGTATGCAATGCTAATACCTAAAAAGTTGTGAACAATTTGAAAAATCTTTCTTTTTTGTAGGGAAACAGGCAAATGGCCTGTAGTTAAGCCAGTCTTCGTCATGTTGGTCTGATTTTGCGTTCCTTTAGATTGCCTAAAAATCCTTCGGGAGGTGACTGTTTTTTCAGTGGTTTTCGAAAGGCTACAGGAACTCTTAAGTCAAGATAATTTATATATGGCGAAGTTAGGACGTCTTACCTACCATCTGATGCTATTGCTGCCGCTAAACACCAAATGCAATGTCAGCAAAACACAGCAAGACCAAAGCATGGGTGTAACTGTCGGTGTGGAACGCGACATTTATCTTGGTCATTACGGCTCCCGCAAACAGGCGTGACGTCACAGCGCGACGCGACTCTAGTACAACATTTTCTATGGAAACTTCATGGATATTGTTCTACAAGAGTCGCATCGCGTATGTTTGCGGGCCTTTAGTGTTGGCTTGGCAACTAATCATCAAACAGTTTGCTGCGGGCGCCTTTAGACACCCGTATTAGGCGAAGGAAATCACTTTCCGTCAGGGGGTCGTCGCTCTGTTACTTACATTATCATAAAATTTGAATAATATTTATTCGGTTTTCACAATAATAAGTCTGTTGTTTGAGCTACATAGCTCAAGAATAGGATCTTCGTATATATCCACCAGGGCATTGCAAACCTGCAGTAACATTTCCAGTTGGCTCTGAATCTCAGATAAATGCATAATGCGATGCAGCTGTTGTTATTCGAGTCATTACAAGGTCCACGTGGAAAGTTTCCAAGACGACCATTATCAATCAGATTAATTTGGCCAAAGATCACCAACTTATAATTGGACGTGTTGACTGGGCGACGAACGTTTGGTAAAGGGTTGGCTGTTGGTTTTGGCAAACATGGTCATCTTTTCTGATGTATGGCCAATATCGAAAGGTACCTATCACACATGATTTGCTTTTTTGTCGAACTAAGAAAATCGGAGGAAGATGGGAATGTTTTGCATACATTTGTATCTTCTCAAGATTATCATAACCAGTTCTTAATATATTATTATTTTGGGAAATAACCAATTCTATTCCCTGCGTACCTTACCTACATTGTTTCTTCAAATAAAAGAGGTCTTGAACAAGTATTTGCGATAATACAAAACCACTTTATCGCTTATTGACAGAGCTTTTAAGTCTCTGCTTGATAATCGTTTAGCATATTGTAGCGCTAATTTATATGCATTTGTTTTAAGACATTGTTTTTTATTAGGTAGCTTCAATAAAACATGATCCACGGCTCATTGAATAGCTAGCGTGGAGGCCAGCAGAGCATTTTATTCATGATTTGTAGGCCAGTATCGGGGGAGAGCCTATTGAGACCACTGCACTGGTGAAGCGACAATGTGTTAAATTAACCGTGACATACAAATGTAGGTGTTTCTATGTCACTGTGTTATACAAATACGTGCTGTGATCTGTTCTGTGATAGACTGACAGACAGCGTACAGCCTAAACAAATGTAGGTGGATATAAACATCGAAGGATATGTCATGTGCAGCATGCAAGGATATTTTAAGTGCGAACCCCTGACTCCAAACAAGTGATTTAAATAAACCGATCCTGACAAACGGAGAAGACACATCCTAAACCACTTTTGAAAGAAAATATTCCTTAGTACCTAAATACATAGTTAAGGGGGGTAGAGGTGCTTACATTAAAATGATGAATGATGGTTCAACCCCTGAGAAGTTCAAGTTCGCAAGTAGACCAGGCCGTAGGCAAAAACATGAAGTCAAAACATGGAACTGTATTAAGTTCACCAATTGGTGGAGACGCTCTCATATGTATATCGTATGTGTGTCGTCAAAATTATGTATAAAGTAGGTTTGTATAACGACGAGTAGAGCTAAAAAGCTTTGACACTTATCGTAAAAGTGTTACCCGTTATCAAGCGTGACGATACGATTCCATGTTTACACGATCTGTTATCGGGCGCGTCCCAAGAGCATCCTCACTCAAAGGAGAATAATGACGACAGCTATCAGGAAGGAGACTTAGATACCGTGATATCTTGTGTGTTTAGATTAAAGTGTAATTACCAAATAATGATGTTAAGACTGACTAACACAAGAGTATAAGACTATAATAGCGATGTAAATAAAGTGCTCTTGGTCCTACCTTGTATAGAAATTCTTATCGGCCAGTTCGATAATGGGAATTGCTTATAAAACGTGTTACGTTCATATGCAAAATAATTAGTTCTTCTTTACCTACAAATGGATAATCGAATATCTATCGATAATCGATTGAGGTAACTGGATGTTTATATAGTTATATATTATAGTTTGGATTCTTTGGTGTTCCTGTAGCGGTATCTACATCGGCCACATGCGAGCTGCGCGTCATACTGACGTCACGCAAATCCTGCATCGCGCAAGCAGGGTTTACCGCGCGACTAGCAAATATACAACTTCCCGACATCAATCGTCGGGCAGTTGCCCACCAGACACGACACCAGTCTGGTCGGAGGATCCCCCTTTTCTATGGAGGTATGAGTGAACTTTACACCCTGTTCCTCGTGCCTCTATGTTCCCATGTTGAGCTCTGAGAAACCTAAACGCATCTCAGAATTGGTAAGTACTAAATCTTATATCCAATCATTCCCAAACTAAGTAAAAGAGACCATTAAGGGACTATACATAACGTAATAACATATTTCGGCGGCAGTTCCCCCAGCCACTCGTAAAGTATCATCAGATAAATTAAGTGTTTGTAAGAATCGAGAGGCGATATCGATGAAACTTGTGGATTAATCTCTTGAGTTTGGTCAAGTTGTCGTTTTCTCGTTAGAGCACTCTGTCCACTATGCACTGGCGAGGAGTAAGGAATGTATGTTGTAATGTATTGTCAGTCAGTCAAGTATTGCGAAAACCTAGAGAACGTGCGGCAACATGAATGGCTGGCGATAACTTGCTTCTTGTCTAAATCTTGGAGTTAACGAGTGTCACTCTTGCACCATCTAGAGTATTTTTTGATCCAGCAGTTATTAAAAACACAAATCGTTACAAATATATTCAGAAACATGAACGAAAACTAAAAACAACCCTCGCCGGATGTGAACACAGAACTATCGTAATATTTATCTGTGCACGGTTATAAAACTTTGTAGGGGTAGGAGAAGTCAATAGTCTGCCAAAGGCTAGAAGTGGGGGTTGATAAAGTGATTGATACCAAGGAGTAATTAAAAAAAAACTGTTCCTCCATACATTTGCTTCAGATATTTTTTTATGTATTTATTTTATTTTTTTATCAATTAATAATACTTGTTTTCAATATTGGCGTGTGCTAGCTGACATATGGCAAATAATTTTATTTAATGTATCGTGTTTCGTAATGTTAATTACTTATTACTATATAGAATCCAGTTCTTCTAACTGAACAGACAGCTGTGCTGCTGGGGAGTTAGATGCGCCACTTCTTCTTCCCAGCTAAAGCACAAGGAAGTGGTGAAGAGCGGGCTTTTTAAAGGGACTGTCAGTAATTTTGACGTTTAAAAAGTGGTGATTCTCAGCCTAGTTTGAATAAATGACTTTTGATTTTGATAAATTGTAGTAGCTGATTTTATTTATCGCGGTTTTAGGTTTGGTCCCATAGAAATAATTGTTCATGATGATAAGTTCAATAATCCCTTTTCAGGTTTTTAAATGATCTCAATTACACCTTGTATCAATAGGGCCAGTAGGTAGGTATATAATTCTAATCCTCAATCGCTCCTCGCTTACTCGCCTGCTGTGAAACAACTGCCAAAGTAGAAAGTGTAGAGGCAAGTTGCCGAGTGCAATCAATGCCATCGGTGTATAGTTTATCTGGAATCAAATATGGACTAATGGTTAACTCGTTCACTTGCAATTAGAACCTGTTTATACGTTAATTTAGTTTCCGTAACAATACTAGTTTTCTAGCGGTCTGTTTAATAAGTTAGATATTATTTATGAAGATTACTTCTTGTTTTACAACGGCTCACTCTCTAATCTCGTTAGTCTTGTCTTTCTTTTGGTGATGTGGAAACAAATGCAAGAGTTCTTTCTGTTCTGAACGCAAATCTTGATAGGTGGCCAACTTCACGAAGCTGAAGAGTTATCTCTCTGTCATCACCATCTGCCTGCACATGTGATGGAAGAAGAAAACGTGTTACAATAGGCACGTTTTCTTTTTTCATATTCCCCTATCAACCGTCACAGTAGCAGTCACTTCTTGTTCTTTCATAATTATCATCTCTCACACAATCGAACCATCTATTTTTTCTCTTCGCCCCTTCATTCGGCCATATTTACCTTCATCACTCTTTTAGTCACAAGCCCATACAAAGACAAAATATTACCTTTAAAATTTTCTGTCACTGCAACTTTCAACCTTCATCTAATATGCTAATATTTTTCATACAAAATCATCTCTCAGTGATGTCCCAATAAATTATCTTTGTGGTATGCGTAATTAAGTGTGTACTGTCTTAAATATAGTAACAGTCAGTGCATTTCTCTTACCTAATTCATTTGTTTCATGTCAGTTAACGCCTTCCTGTAACAGGCTCGTTCAAACAAGGCTACGGGCCATATGGCCGCTAATTTAAACAAGCGTTTAATTGTAAAAAATGTGGTGTTGTTACAAGCAATTATGTTTAACAGTGTCGGGGTAATTGTAGTGTTTGAATAGCATTGTCAACTAACTATTACAGGGACGAGTAAGTTTCTAGTCTTGTGTGTGCATTTAAAAATTTAACTATCATACCTAAAGTAAATTTTGTATAGACTACGATATAAAAAAATATACTTTCTTTAGAATGTGTATTTTACTATCGTGAGCATCAGTCACCATCATCCATCATTGACAGTTGACTTCATCTAAGACTTTTACTGTTCAAACCTCCTTTTTCTTCAGAAAGAGCTTTTTGATGTCTCTGTCACTTCATAAACATTATTTTTATGAAGTCTCTTCATAACATTATTACTTATGTAGGTACTCCACCCACAGCACCACTCCATACTACCACCAGTGTACTTATTACACCGTGTGGTAATATGTCAAGAAGTTATGTAACTCTGTCTAAACAATTCGACGTCTGGTTTTGAGCTCACGGTCAAGAGTTCAATCTTACACGACAAAACAATATTTTGTTGTAATAATGTTTGTTGTTGTGGTATTTGTTGTGGATGATATTTCGTGTCGAGACAAAATGTATCCCACCAAAGACATTTCATGTAAAATGTTGCCAAGACGACCACATAAGGTTTGCCCTGTGAAAAAGATATCAGATCTCATGTAGAGCCAAGCTTCTGAATCTACACGGCCTAACTCTGCCGACCCTAACTTCACAAATTCTACATATCAGTAAAAATGTATGGCTTCGCCGTTTCGCTACCGTCGCGTCGTCGTGGAGGTGATGCGAATATTTAGTTTCTGAAGTAAGTATCAGTTCATATTATCATATGAACTATCTGGTACATCGGAAACCAACTCTATGAGGGTTCAAAAAAACGACGATAACTTCAAGAAAAGGTAGGTAGTGCCCTTGCGCTTCGCTTGGCTCGTCTTGGCGGGGGCACTACCGTGCCCCCAGATAAAAATCTTGCTCTGGCAACACTGAGACGAATCCCGCGCAGGACGCGGGACGCAACTGCGGGCATCTATTGCGCGCCAGTTTGAACACCTTCATACAAGTTATTTGAACAATGGTAGCGAGAAATATTTCTTATTAAAAACAATAAACTGAAGAATCCACTTTTAACGATGAAAAAAATATTTTTTAAACAATTAAAGTTATGTTCATTATAACAAAACACGTGTAAGGTATGATGTCACCATATTAAACTAATAAACCAACTTATTTTTCTTATACTGAAGTATTTTACAACGAACTTTAATAATAATGAAAATGAAGAGAACTATCTAAACTACGTAAGCACGGCTACACATCAAGCTATACATTTCCAGTTTACACTGACCTCTCATTGTAAAGAAATCCTATACATTGCGAGATCAGCTTATACTGGAAATGTATAGCTTGTGTAGCCGTGCGTACATTTTATGAATAGCACTATAAATCCAATCCAGTTAGAGGTCTGAAAAAGGCTGACCGAATATCATCGTGCTCGTGTCCTCCACGTGTCTCCGTGCAGTGAAAACCTCGTAAAGAAAATTCATTGTTTTTTTTATATTTATTTCTGGGTAGGAAACTTCACAATGCATATTTAGAACAAACGCACTCAGCTCCAAGATGCTTCTATTGTCTTTTATGGAAGGTAATGAGAGCCTCGGGAAACGTCTATGACGGCCATTTTCAGACAGTTTTTATCTTCCTCTGTAAAATCGTGAATGCAATAAACGTTTTATTGTTTTCACGATGTTTTCACTGCACCGTGACGTGATAAAATTAAAGAACGGTGTGTACCAACAAGTCCTACATTATAAACACGGTTAGAAATTATTCAGCAACACAAGGCGCCTGCACGATAAACCCCATTTCATTGTTGTACGAGAGAAGTTGAGTAGCAAGTCTATAATTATGTGGATTATTATGCTAAGTTACGAGAAACGGATTTAGGTTAGGCGAAGTGTTGTACATATATCCGCAAACTATGAGATATCTGATATACTTGTAGCGGTATACACATCGCCACATGCTAACTACGCATCACAGTGACGTCACGCAAAATCCTGCATCGCGCAAGCAGAGTTTACCGCGCAACTAGCATGTATATGTCGTAGGATAATTTGATACTTCGAATCTTCGCGGAAATCCTAGGGGTTTTGCGAAAACGCGGATAATTAGAATTTAGGTTAGGTTATGTTAGAACAGTGACCATTAGCGCGCGAAGGCGAGCGAGCGAAGCGAGCGTGCCGCGGCAGCGGCCGCCAAGCGCCAGATACCCTTCTATTGTTGTTGTATCATTTAGGTTAGGTTATGTTAGATCCTGACTTTGTCCAGTAAGATTTGATAATTTTTCGCCTATGTCTAATTATCCGCGTTTTCGCAAAACCCCTAGGATTTTCGCGAAGATTCGAAGTATCAAATTATCCTACGACATATACAACGTCCCGACATCACGCGTCGGGCAGTTGCTTACGAGATACGATCCCCGTCTGGTCGAAGGATCCTCCCTTTACTATAGGTATGAGTGAACTTGACACCCTGTTCCTACATAGTGCCAAGGACATCGAAGCACAAACTGTAACCATGCATCAGCACATGATTAGATCCCCTAGTGTAGAAATATTTATTTATTTATATATTCTTTATTGTACACCACAAAAAACATAACAACAAAAATTAAACTGAACACTACTTAATATACAATGGGCGGCCTTATCGCTTTTATTTAAATATTTCGTAGGTTATCAAAAAAAAACTGCTGTTTCATAGTAAAACGCAATACCTAACGCTGTCAAAATGTATGGAAGAGCAATTGAAAAAAACAACAGAAGTAAAATTTTAACGCAGGGGCTTTAGAATCATGTTACTGAATTTGCTCGTCGATGTCCCTCCCGTACTCCCGTCCTGTATGTACGTAGTTGGTAGGCACTTAAAACTTTCACTAGTGTACACTGACTCACAGTTAGGATTTCCGTGTTGCTTACGATGAACTCAATAATTCAGTTTTTTTTAACGAGGATTTATGAGAGTTTTGCCGACTTTGGACTACACATGGCGATTAATGACGATTAATAATCAAATGGACGAACTCGAATCTATCTTAATTAAATCGAAACGTTTCGTGTACTAATACATAAGTCCACCGACAGATCGAGTGGCATTACGGAATAGATAACAGAGGAGGTATCTATTCCGTGAGCGCTAATGTTGTTGGGAAAAACTAAACCTTTCAACGATTCTGAAAGTGATCTCTATTTTAATGGTTCCACTTGGCATAGAACTCAGTTATTTTGAGCTTAACTGCGAAACACATGGATCTTGCAGTTTTAGATAATATTTTGTGTCTCGTCCGTCTTTTTATGAGGAGTACAGTCGAATTTTACGACTGATAATAATGTTTATCCTCATAATGACGGGTTTAGCTAAATCCTCCTCGTAAAAATTTCTGTATTTTCGCGTTTAGGTGACCTGTGATAACGGATTAATGGACGCAGGTATAAAAAACATGACATTGGTTTAATTGCAAATGTTTGCAAATGGACAGCAATGTGTATTACTTACCACAGTTTTGTTCTCTTAAATTTTCACCTAACACAACTTCGGTTTAAAGAAACTTTATTCCCAATAAAGACATAATATGTCACTTACTTGAGAACAATACTAAACATACATATGTATATAGATTACAAAAGTTTCGTCATCAGTATTAGGTACAAGTTAATAGTGACCCATCCAATGCATTCTTTTCTCCAGAGGGGCAATTCTCGTACTTAAAAAACGTTCAAATTCAAGTCGCAATCTCATCTCAGCGACAATCAATGTCAAAAACTTGTCAAAAATGTATGGAAATTGATTGTATTTTTGACAGATTGAGACTGAGATCAGACTGTGAACGTGCTTAAAATTACGGGAATTACTCCTCAGAGGGGCAATTCACGTATTTTTAAGAACGGTCGCAGTATAATCTCAGTCTCAATGTGTCAAAAATTGTATAGCGTTTACCTACGTTTATGACATTTGACTGTCGCTGAGATGAGATTGCGACTTGAACTTGAACGTTTTTAATTACGGGAATTGGCCTTCAGATGGCCGCGCCTGCCAGTAACAAATTGACGTCTCTCAATCGCAAAGTAAAGATATAATATCTAATCATTTTACTTTACATACGTATAGCACTGAATACATAGTTAAGTAAATATCACTAATGGACAAGCCGGTCTATCGGCTTACCTACTTGTAATCATTTATTACTCGAAATAACTGCTTATTTCACGTCCATAAAATCTGTTTTATTATCGCTGTCCTGAATGAGCTCCAATCATGAAGCAATGTTTGAAATGATAGTGTTATTGGGAAAGGCATAAATACATAGATACACTCTCGCCTAATTCTCGTGAGGGTAGGAGAAACGAAAAAAAAAGAACAGAACGCCACCTGCTACGATCCTTACGTAGGTTCTCCTATTGCTTCGTTTACATTCATAAATCTTGTCATACACTATTATTTATTTATTTATTTATTAATATATTCTTTATTGTACACCACAAAAAAAAATAACACTACTTCAATTCAATAATACAATGGGCGGCCTTATCGTTAATAGATGTATGTGTGTTGACGGCACGGTTGGCGCAGTGATAAGCGATTGACTGCTACGCTGCGTGTCGCGGGTTCGATTCCCGCACGGAACAAATATTTGTGTATGACCTACAAGTAGTTGTTCCGGGTCTGGCTGTTTGTGTATGTGAGTTTAAATGTTTGTAAACGCACCCACGATACAGGAAAAATTCCTAGTGTGGGGAAACGATGAAAAAAAAGGAATGTACCTAAGTATTTATTTTGCAGTCTTTTATACCGTTCAGGTATTTATTGAGGTAGGTATGTACCTACTTGGAAAGTGGATATAGTTCATTTTTAGAAAACTATTTCGGTATAGCTTTCAAAAGATATTTAAATTAAATTCAGTTTTTTTTTTTTTTTTACTAACATAGTTTATTAAGTTTTGTCATTACTAACAATTATGGACCACGGTCTGAAATAAAGTATTTTAATTTTTTATTTTTTTATTTTAATTATTTATTTATTTTTCGAAAGAAATGATAACTTTTAACTACGGCACATACATATCTAAACTAAACAGTTTCTAAATCAAATATATATGACATTCAAATCCACAATATAAACGTAACTGCCCAAAAATCCGAAAAAAACGATTGTATATCGATTTCGGTTTTCCGTACGTATAAATATCTACATATTCTACTTTGTTTAGTATAACAATGAAAAGACTTACCGCGAAACAAGCAGGATCCGACTATGCTAATAAGTATGAGAATAAGCGACAAACACAAAGACTTCCGTTGACATGCGTGTGCGCATCCTTTAGCGATGTTTTGTTTTTAAGGTGATAATGTTCCTATTGCGTTGATACGGTTCGTTAGTGGTGTGAGTTCGACATTTGACTAGTCTAGCATTCAAATGGTACATACATTGACTGACCAGTTGGCGCAGTTGGTAGCGACCCTGCCTTCTGAGCCGCTGGTCCCGGGTTCGATCCCCGGACAAGTCAAACATTTGTGTGCATGAACATGTCTGTTTAACCTGTGTCTGGGTGTGTATATGTATATAAGTATGTATATCAGTCATCAGGTTACCGTAGCACAGGCTCTGCCTAGTTCGGGACCTGAAGACCTTGTGTGGATGTTGTTTATTATTATTATTACATAGGTAGCTACCTACTCAGGGTTTTACACTCTATCACTTTCTGTGTTCAACGTAGGTATTCTATTTCTATCTCCCTATAACAGGCAATCTTAAACGATAGATAACTTCTCTTATATACGTTATCTTATTTTTACATTTCAACCTAGATATTCATTCGCAGAAATCAATGCTTTAAATCAATCTCTGTCAAAGAAGAATAAAAAAATGGAAACATTTACAAAAACACGTGCATTTCATACTTATTACATAACAGGTTTATGTGCCACTGCAAGTGGGTCACTGGATGTGCAACAAAAGAGCTCGCGAGCGCGGCTTGCAGGCTTGTGACACGGAACCGCGTCCGGTCTATTATTGTGCTCTGTGGTCTGTGGCTATTTGTGTACAGGGAGTAGTGACGTCATCGCTTTTGTTACGCAAAGGTCAAGTTTTCTTGTCATTATATTTGTTCGGTTTTGATTGTTGAACTTCTGTTTTTTTAAGGTTATTGTTTAAATGAGCCTGATTTGTTTACCACTTTATCTATTTACTGATATAAAAACAACCCCATAAACTTATTCTTTTTCTTTTAAATCTACTGCCTCGAAAACAAAGACTCATCAATGGGGTGTAGGTTTTAAATCGGAAAATGGAATCCTCGAGATACGAGTACTTACCGTAAAACGGGGCTATTACGGATGCAGGGGTGAATCGGGACGAAACTTTAAAATGGATTTTAACTTTGAAATAATATAGTCTGTTGCCAACAAGAGCACTTAATCGTTTTTTAAGTTTCGTCGTTACGTTTCAAGTTTTCAACCCCAAAGTGTCTAAAAACTCAAGTATGACACGTAGTGTCTCTCTGTGTGTGTTATAAACTGACTACCTACTGACACATGCGTGCACTGACTGGACAGGTCCACTCAATCTGTGTGGTTGATTCCTCAAAAGACCTTTTCAGACACCAATGTACATGGTCTTCACATGAACTGACCAAGATTATGTATGGATTTTAAAAGAGATTGTTTTGGCCTTTCTTCTCAGCTTAGTCAGATAGGAAACGCCGATCTCATCTAGTTTTTAAAATATGTTTGACGTATAAAAGTGTTAGTACAAACCTACTTACAGAAATAAAATCATGTATCATTTAAACGCGCGTCGTTTAAAGTTAAGTAACGATTAGCGACTGTTTAACTATACATTTTTTAACGTTTACAAATAGAAAAGGGGCTAAGTAATAACAAAAGATTATTTATATAGAATCTTTCATTTGCTGTTTATGATCTATAAATGGCGTACCTATCAATAATTGCGTAACACACTGACAGTAGGAATGGCTGTCAGTTTGACAGTTCAACAACATTCATTGCGTTATTTACGTTGTTGAGCAGACAAATTTTTCAACCATATGAAGCAATGGATTAGCAATATCCTTCAAAATTAATCAGATTGTGATTGATTGTGTGTTGCGCATTTAAGGTGAAGATCACTATAGCAGTGATCTTTCATCGTGTATGATTTCACCTCGTTTCAGGAAAGAACAGACTACCACCAGACCGACACAACTTTAGAATTGATTCAAAAAACGTGCTACAATGCTAGACAAACACGCTTTGTTGTCGTAAGGTTTAATCAATTCGGATCATTAGTAGTTAAATTAAACGGTCTACCCTTGACAGTGACTTTTTCTCTTTATGTAGAAATAGAACTTTGCCTAGATAGCTGCTCTAAATATTTGTTGGGGAATATGCGCAGAACTATGCTGCGTTTGTGGGTACTGCTACGTAGATTCAAATCAGGGGTTTACTCCGTCAGCACGAATTTCGGACGAAATTACGATCGATTCGTTCTCTGTCTTACTTTCGGTCACAAGATTAATTTAGGGCCCGATCTAATGATAACACTTAAGTGTTGAATTTAACATATTCAAGGTGTAATTTGGAAGTAAAGAATGACTGTTGTACAGTGATTTACGGATTCTATCGTCTTTTCCTGATTGATTTAGACATTTGCCCAAATTACTAAGCTGTAGGGGTAATTTGGGCAGGTCAAGTACCTGCGTTCGTAGTGTCAATACGACAAAATGAAAGTCGTATGTTTCTATACCTATAAGTAGGCTTTGTTAATATATAAAAGCAACATTTATCATTGTTAAAGTATGTTCTAGTAATAACTGGTTTTTGTTGTCTTTTCGATCTAAATTGTAATAAAATTATGGGACCGTCCCTTTGATCGTGAGTAATTTTATTCGATAAACTAGCTGTTGCCCGAAACTTTTTCTGTGATCCAGGATGAAAAGCAGCCTATGTCCTTTTCCAGGTCATGGTCTACATATGTGCCAAATTTTATCCTAATCCGTTCAGGCGTTTTAGCGTTAAAGCGTAACACACATAGAAAGAATCAAATTCCTCTTTATAATATTAGTTTAGACTAAATGTGAATACTGACTTAGGTACGATAGTAGGTTATGTTGGTCTCAAATACAGAAGCAACAAGAATAGCGTATCAATGATTTTGTAATAATATCTTGATTTAAAAGTATCCTAGGAATTTCTTGCCCGTTCTTCTCCATAGAGATCTACGTTTTGGAACTAAAGGATCAACTTTTTGACTTAGGGCCAATTTTTTGATCCGTAGTTAACTCAACCATTAGGTAAAAAAAAAATGGCAAAATGTGGTTATCAAATCAACAAAAAAAAAATTAAATATTATATTATATTTTGGCAAATTTTTTTCATCCAATCAACACATTTTGCCAAAATTGAACCATTAGTAACTATTTTTAACTAATGGTTGAGTTAACTACGGATCAATAAACCGGCCCTAGTGGCCCTAACTGACTGACTCCTTGGGAATTCAAAAGTGCCTGTAAATGGTCTAATTGCAATAAATAATTTGATATTGAGTTTGTACCTGAAAAATAACCAAACTTTTTGGTGACTTAGGAGTCTGCCTGTTCTGATTATGCCGATTTATGGTGAATTTGAATAACTTTCATATTTTTAGGCCCAATTGTCCGTTATTCGCTAAAAACGTTTAGCGCTAAACGAGTTTAAAACATAATTCTGTTTCTGTCTAATGTTTGAAGATGACAGAGACAGAATGATGTTTAAAACTCGTGTAGTGCTAAACGTGTTTAGTGATTGGCGGTGCAATTGAACCTCATTGGTATGGTAAATTGATAACCGATTTATTTACCTTTTATTAGGGCTTGTATTTGAACAACTACATAGAGCTAAAGAAACTGTAGTTAGGTAGGTACCTATAGTAAATTTTTTAATGACTTTTGATATTGTTTTTATGATTATTTAAACATAATTTAGGCATCGGATTCGCAAAACAAATACTATAAAAAGTCTCATCAAAATGAACTTGACCATCCGGTCTGTGTTTTTTAGTTTGAGACTTCAGGCTGGTGACAGGACTGCGGCGCGGCGTAGTAAGTTCAAGGTCTGAGATATACAGCCGGTTTCTGAATTGAGAATTTGACAAACTATACTATACTACATACAAACTATATTATGTGTTATTAATCGTTAAAACCCATCTACGGCTAAAATTAGGTACTTTTCGTTTTTCCTAGTAACTTGAGTCTAGTCTGTAGTGTCCATGAGTTTTGGAAAAGATTAACTCGTACTTACGTTCATAACAAACTTTTGTAATTGCATGGTTTCTTAGCCCAAGATCGCACGGGCTCGGTTTTTTGTCGCGCACTGCTTAGCGCAGATAGTTCAAAATCCAAGAGTGTGTTTTTGACGCGCTTGAATGCGCATTGTTGTATTCTCAATGCTTGGCTTGACACCGAGAGTTGAAAATCCAGTGCGCGATAAAATCTCGCCGCCATATTCTTACGTCGCGTCCGTGCGAAGTATTGTATTTATTTTGGTTAGCACAGACAAATATTAGGTATATGGTTGGTAAAAAGAACCTATATTTGATAAAAAATATTGGGTTTTAAGCGGCTGCGATTGATGCACTAAATCTGTCAGGTTACTTACGGTTTTTTTTTATGGCATCTCGCAGGTCAACCTGGGAGGTTGTCGGCTGCTTAACCGGGCTTGCCTGTGGTTGCCTTAATAAATTAAGGCCCCCAGCCAGGGCTTAAACTAGCGGACTACACGCTAATAATTATTTTAAAAAGATTTTCTGTGCCCAGATCAGTCATCAAATAAAACAAAAATGGTCCATCTTATGTTCTATACGGTTTAGAAACCAGGCATGCTTTACCCGTTGCAGTTTAAATTAGAAATGATGACAACGCGTAAACATTTGCACAATGCTCTCGGGAGTCTCGGCTCTATTTTCAACGGAGTTTAGTATTTCAGCTGGCAGGTGATTCCCAGACATACGTACCTAGGTATGCTGCATACCTTCTTGTTGCCACGTGCAACGTGCGTAAAGTTTTTGTATGCTTTTAGTTTGTCTTTTAAATGTGGAAAGGGGTAATGAAGTTTTGTTGTAGTGAGGTCGGTCTAATCTATTACTGCAGCGGCCAGCAAAAGAGGCACTGATGGATGAACGTGTAAATGTGGACCGAGGCAAAGCCGAGGCACACATACGTAAGTCCATCAACAGTTGTGGCCAAGGCTTGTATAGTACTTTTCTCAAATAATGCGTGGAAATTAAAATACAATAATTACTTTTTAAATTCAACAATAATTTTTCCCGCGTTTAAGTAAGTGTTCATTTGTTTTTTTTTTTTCGATAAACAACTTTCTATTTGCAAGCCAGTTCGAATTTTAAATAAAACCTTTGATAAGTTACCTCCTTGGTTGCCACGTTTCGGAGTAAAAGATCGTTCCATTTTTAAATTACACGATGGATATGAGTTTACTATGTAATTTATTTGGCCGCTAAACCACGACAGATTATGGGTTTTCATACAACTTTTGCCGGCCGCTGCTCGCATGTATTTGGCTAGTATAGCTATTTTGATTTATCTCGATGAAGGTTGTCAAAATAATGTTCTGTTTAAGAAAAAAATTATAATGCTCTTCTTCTTGTTCTGGTTCTATGTTCGTTCGGTCTTCAAGACTGTCTATTAGACAGACTATACAGGGTGGCAGGAAATCAACGCGCAATCTGTCACCGTGGATTCAGTACATAATTCTCTAACCCTGCGTTGAATTTTTTCGTCGGTAAATTAATAAAAAATTGCTGTTCCATAAATGTATGGAACAGCATTTTTGTATTAATTTACCGCACTTTCGCGCACTTTTCTATGAAATAGCAGATAGCAGATTTTTTTTGATAACTGTCGAAAGGACTCTACGCTAGAGTCGGTTGGTATAAGTCTAGAATCATAATTATGCTGAATTCATGGTTTCAGTTTCGCGTCGACGCGACGTCACTGCCACCTACCACTGCATACTGACTATACATGCTGTAATTTTAAACACCATCAACCTCTTATGGGGTCATTTTACTCTTCATTATGAACAACTTTGTCTATAGGACCAAAAATGAAATAGCGAAAAAAAAAATCTGCTGCTCCCTGCATTTTGACGAGTTAAGCAAACACAAATGTAGGGAACACCAGATTTTTTCGCGATTTATCTTTCATCCCATAGCAAAAGTTTCTCATAATGATGAGTACAATGACCCTTTAAAAGGTTGATGATGTTTAAAATTACACCCCGTATACCGTCTACTAGATAGACATTTATTGGTACAGTCGACCGCACGTCAGTGGTAACAAAACCAGCATAAGCTAGCCTCTTATTCTATTACTCCGTACTATGTTGCCCAGCTCAGGGTTAAAGTAAGTGTTACCAAATGAATAAATAATTTATATATATTTTAATTGACATAACACCGCACACAAATCAAGCACACGTAAAAGTTAAGCATGACCCAGTGAACTAGTTAACGACTCTTAAAATTGAATTACTACTTACTAGTAGTTTACTAGTAAAGCTATAAACTGAATTTAATGGCTTGTCGAGCAGTTTACTAAGTAATTCGTTAACAACAGGCAGTTAAAGTGATGGTTATCTCAGTTTGGCGTCACGAATCGTAATGTAAGTGAATTTTGAATTAGAAGTTTGATAAATAATATTTATATTAAAAACAATGTTTGTGTTGGAAATTAAACCAAAACCTGTTCTATCTTCTACTAAAATTCTGCCAAAAAAAAGCTGAAAAAGAAAGGTAAGTAGGTATTTCTTACTTTCGTATTTAGAAAACCAAGTTTATTAAAAAAAAACTGGTTTATTTCGCCACTTACCCAACGTATGAGTGTCAATCTTGTTTTTACCCCACTTACTTACAAGGAGGGTAATGCGTTTTGTTGTGTTTCTGTGGAAGAAATTTCTATCGTAATGGTATTGCCCATTATGCGTGTCTTTGTTATAGAAGAGCTCTTGCAATTTTACCTACTTTCCAAACTATCTTCGCGTATGTTTATAGCTTAAGGCGAAACCGCCAGAGTAACCCGCGAAATTCTAATTTTATTTCGTTTTATTCCAATTTGCAGGTCACTATTAGTTTGTGTGTTGATCAAAATATGATTCGCGGCCGTAACAAGTATGTATTAACAGAATTACTACCAAAATAATTAATTATTATTATTATTACTTTTTACTGTGATTGTTACCTGTTGTAGTTGCCTTGTGAATAAATAAATAAATTATTATAACCATAAGAATCATATTATCAATACGACCCTCTAAGTTAGAATTGACCTCAAATGTTATGATTGCATGAAATAGTCATATTAGGATTGTATTACTTATATTAATGCTTATAGTTCAGAGGGGCAATTCCCGTATTTTTAAGACCGTTCGCATTCTAATCTCAGTCTCAATCTGTCAAAATTACTATCAATTTACATACATTTTTGACAGGTTTTTGACATTGATTGTCGCTGAGATGAGATTGCGACTTGAATTTGAACGTTTTTTAAGTACGAGAATTGGCCTACTGTTATTACATATTCGTTACGGCCGGGAATCATATATTGTTCAACATACAACCTAATACAGACCTGAAAATTGAAAAAAAAACGTAAGATAATTTGAATTTCGCGGGCTGGCTTCCCCCTTAACAACGAGGAGAACCTATTTTCCTAATCTGTACCCCTATCCTATATCATTGCTAAATAAAAAAACGTTACGGCTTTTTGCACTCGATTATAAGCACGCTCTTATGTTAGAAGTCCAGTTGAACTTTAATTATTTATAAAATAATTAAGTTGAGAATTAATTAACGCTGTACCATGAGTTTATTAGCTATTTCCCGTGTCTAATTGACACCTATTAAACGGCATGGAAGAAACCGGCCAAGTGCGTGTCGAACCATGCACAACGAAGGGTTCCGTAGAGTTAGGATGAATTTATCCCAACAAACTTAACATTTTAGTTGAAAAAATGTTTTCCCATGTATCGATATAATAGGTCGAGGGAAAAGTTTTTTCGTATTTTATAGCTATAAAGTTGTAGTAAAACTCTTTGCCTGTACTGTTTGTATCTGGCTGGTTTTGATAGCAATATATAGACGACATTAAAAAAGTAAAAACGATTGCCCGCCATTTTTTTATTGTTTTTCTGTACGCCAAAATCAGTAAATATTTATAACGAAGAAATTCGATACATTTGTAGTTTTATTACAAAAAAGGGATAATGCGACACAAGCCGCGAAAAAAATTTGTGAGTAGCACAAACTTGGTGCAAGCTTCTTCAGTCCGGCAATTTTGTCTCGCTCTGGTCGTCCTGTTACGGATAAAGTCGACACCATTTTTGAAAAAAGTGGACCAACATATTAGTAGTTACGTAATAGCTGAAGAATTAGAGGTTGGCCACAAAACGGTATATATTGACTCATTTGAAAAATCTGGGTATACAAACAAGCTCGATATTTGGGTGCTACACGAGCTCTTATTCTTGAATTTGTATATAAAACACGAACGAACATTTTCCCCGACATAATATATCACGGTCAATTTAAATTTGTAATCATATTTTTTTATATAGGTATTTCACAAAACTACAAATGAACGATTTTCGGACTTTTTCCTTTACTTGTGCTGTGAGATCGTGCTTCGCCAATGGGAAGTACCCTGTAGGTTTTGATTTATTTGCGATTATCAAAATATGTCCCGCTAGCTGCTCCCCGCGATTTCACCCGCATAAGTCTCGATCCCGTAGGAATATTGGAATGAAAAGTATACCATGTCCTAATCCAGGTCGTGGTCTACCCAAACAAACAACGAAACATATCTTTTCTCTTTAAAATATTAGTTTACATAAATTGACGTATAAAAAATACGTCAATTTATGTAAACTAATATTTTATTTTTTATTGCGTTGACTTACAAGCTTTCGTTTTTAAGAGCTCCAAGCGACCGTAGACCTACCTATTTGATATTAATTGCAACTTGATATATCCACGCGTTCCTGGAAAAACGGGTCTTGACAGACTAACAGACAGACAGACAGACGGACAACGAAGTAATCCTATAAGGGTTCCGCTTTTTCCTTTTAAGGTACGGAACCCTAAAAATATCTCGAGTGATAAACTGCTCATTATAAAGTTACAAAACTCGTAATTAATGCCTACTTCCCACGGATATTATTGAAATCACTTTACTAGGCATAATTATACAGGGTTATTTACAATTGGCTAGCTAAACTCCCAAAAACGATTAATTTGATGTTTTTGGTTGGGTAATTTACCGCAGTTATTGTAGTCACTTCAAATAACAGTTTTTTTGTAAGCTTCACAGTCGTAATGGGTATCGAAATGTTAACGGGATAAAACATTATAAAACAGTTTTTCTCAACTCGTACTTCAAGTAACAACACTAACAGTGGTCGTAGACCTCGCAAAAAAGAACGTGAAATCTTTTTATTTTATCGTGTTTAGATATCGATACCCATCGCGTCTGCGGAGTTTAATGAGCCAATTTAAAATAACCCTGTATATCAAATACTTGCTACTTCAGTACCTGGGCGTCGATCAATACGACACGTTCAGTTTTATAAAGAGCAAAGTGACCGATTGGATATCCCATCGTCATGGCAGCAATGACGAACTTCCGTACAAATTTTCATCTCCTATTTAACCCCTTTAGGGGATGAATTTTCAAAAGTCCTTTCTTAGAGCTCACATCCGTTATACAAGGAACTCTTGTGCAAAATTTCATGCTTTTAGGCCCAATGGTTTAATCTGTGCGTTGACTACGAGTGAATTAATTTAAGAGTTTTATTGAGTACGAGTTATATTATCTGTACTTACCGTTACTTTATGAAACTGGATGCCCTCGAGCCTATATTTACCGGGGATAGCTAAATAAGTTAACTGTATACTTCATTATAGGAGAGCAGTGGAGGCCCAGTGGTAACAGCCCCGACTTACCAAGTTGTATGTCGTAGGTTCGAACCCAGATAGCCGCTTTACTCTGTGTAAATTATTTCATCACCGCTGCTCTCAAAACGATGAAGGAAAACATCGTGAGGAAACCGGCATGGCCTAAAACCAAACATTTTAAGACTTGTGACATCTACCAACCCACACTGGGGCCGCGTGGGGGAATACGGCCCACTCTCTCTCACCGAGAGGAGGCCTGAGTCCCAGCAGTAGCAACATTATAGGCTGATGATGATTGAGTGAGATGTCACACAGACACGTCTCTTTGAAACCGAACTTATTATAAAACTCTGTGTCGCATTCGCATACGAAATTATTACTGTAGGAGTTAATAGGAGCGTGAAACAAAAAACGGTGTACTGTGACATTTTATACGATAATCTGTAAGGGACCACAAACAGAGGGGCAATTCCCGTATTTTTAAGAACGTTCGCATTCTAATCTCAGTGTCAATCTGTCAAAAATTGTATAGCGTTTACCTACATTTTTGACATTAGACTGTCGCTGAGATGAGATTGCGACTTGATTTTGAACGTTTTTAGTTACGGGAATTGGCCTTCTGGTATCGTCGCATGTAACACGAGACGCGAATCTCGTGTGGGTTGAGAAAATACGCGACTGTGGGACTCGTTAGCGAATTGACAGCTAGAAGTCCGCAGAGAGAGGGTTAAGGGCATTTACTGGTTAACACTTTGTCCTGAACCTGTCATGAACCTTATATGTAAGGTATATTAGTATCCATCTTCTAAACTTTATCATAACATCACGAATGTTTTACCCGATTGTTTAGGCAGAGGTGTACACACGTGTACATATAGTATATCTATACGGTACACCCACTTTTCGCCAGATACGTTAAAGTGCCATTAAATAGGTGGCATGCCTACTGCCATCAACCGGGCACAAATCCAGGCTATTACTGAGAAATTCCTAGAAATCTTCGAAAACCCTACAACACCTACTAAAATTGCGCTAAAATTGGGCTAAAATTGATCCAACTTAAAATTCTACCAGAAAAATTCTAAAAATAGTGGGAACCTAAAAGGATTTTTTTTTTAGATATTGGATTTAAAAAATAATCAGCTGTCCCATTCATTTAGACCGCGTAGGTATCGCGCATTTGTAGGAAACAGCATTTTTTTTAATAACCTACGAAAAATTTCAACGTTAGGGGTCTTGATTCATAACGGAACTCCAGCCCACGGGCACACAGGGAGGTTTCCTGTCCTAGCACCCCAACGGTGCAGGTCTGCCAGGCTTGGGCGGAGCACCGCCGTGTCCTCGTGGAGGCGATCGGCGGTGACGATATCTCGCGTCCGGCCCTGATCCAGGCCATGGTACGGAGTGAGACGGCATGGGAAGCCGTCACCTTCTTCTGCGAAGCAGTAATGCTCGCGAAGGAGGAGGTGCAGTGCGTGAGGGAGATGCATAACTCACGCCCTCACGCCCATTGTCACCGCAGTAGACGCCCTGGGCATCAGGAATCCCAGGCTGATTCTCGGTTACCGTAGGCGCGGGCTTGCGAATGGCGAGCAATGTGTAGCTCGCCGTCCTTATCGGACCAGGCCCGTGTCGACGGCGCGTTGTGTTCCACGCGCGCCTCAAAGAGATGTCAGCACCAATGTCATGATGGGGTCCGCTAGGGCCAATGCCTGCCAGGGTCGCGAGAAAGTCCGAAGGGTCACCGTGGCCCCTGGTAGAGGCAACTGAAGGAACACGGGTGGGTTTTAGTCAGTAAGAGTCTAACACGCCCTCCCGCTCCGCCCAGAGCGGGAGAAGTTATTTGATGACTTCTCAACCAAAAAAAGGGATCTAGATTCATGTGCTGAATTTATGGTTACAGTTCACGCGTCGGTGTATGCCACCCTATATAATCAAAGAAAATTGTTAACTTTTATGATTAGAATTTAGGGGAGTCAAGATTGTCTATTAAATAAATCGCTCTATCAAAGCAACGATGGCGTTAATTCGATTAATCCAAAGTAGGTACACTCTTATGAAAAACAAAGTAGGTAGGTAATGTAAAGAGCATTTAATCCACCCACAATACACAAGAAATTCCTAGTGTGGGACAAAACAAAAAAAAAAAACAAAAAAAAGAGCATTTAATGTAATTATTATAAATACGTGAGGTGACAGATAAAGTTATATTTGTTTTAATATATCGTACTTTCACTTACAACGAGTTTATTGCACGCAGATGGAACAAGTGCTCTCATTTTTTGCACAATTATTATAAAATGGAACCTTTTCTGAGATGATACGGTTTTTATACGACGTACCATCAAATTGCCATTCTTGGTTTATCGAATTATTTGATTGAATTTGAAATGTTAACGGTGAAGCCTTACTAGTTTTGCTCTACTTTTTTGAATTTGGATTCTATAGCTACCATTTTTAAAAGGCCTATGAACGGGATAGAGAGAGGACTTATTTCGTGTATTTATTGTACCTACTAACATTGTTCGGGCACTCCTAAATAAAACTGGGTATGCACCTCAATAATATTTCACTCAATGACCGAGCACATCGCCAGTACAAATAAAGAATTGTTTGATCGAAGCGATATGGCACGAGGTGCGAATTTTTCCAGGTATTCCGCGCAGAAAATCAAACGTTATTTGAACATAATAAAACAAATAAAATACTACGTGGATATGTAGATATTTGATCCGATGAAACTTTATTAGCAAGCATACGATAATTGGTAAAGCATGACATGTTTGTTGACTCTACGTCGTGGTTTAGTTAATAATTTATGCTTTATTAAAAACCGTTGCAAAGAAAATAAATGTCTACCATAATTTGAGGATACCGATTTTGCAAGAGTCGGTATTTATTTGACCGTTATTTAACCAAAAAAGATATTGATAATTTGAGCTTTTAAATCAATTTGCAACTCTGTGTTAGATTTTTTTTATAGTCGTGAAATCTTTGTTTGGGCGTTCACAATTTGGTTCATAAGGCTTAGAATTAAATTTAAAAAAGATAAGGAAGAGGAAAGCTTAAAGTATTAGATAGGGATTAAGATGATAGATTAAGATTTTCCGGAACGATTAAATTAAATTGGATTGCAAATGCGAAATTAAAAAAGATCGGAAGAGAGCATAAATTTATATTTTTGTTAAATCCCTGATAATCGTTCTTCAGCAGCAGTCTACTTTCAACTGTTATTTTTTCCGAACTTTATAATCGATGACTCACGTAACTCACTCGCTAACTTAGACGATTCAGATTTTATTTTCAGAACCGACTACCTACGTATAGTTTAGGTTGGTTGGGACTGGACTTTCGATTTCAGGATTCGTTCTAATTTTGTTACGTCATTTGATCTGTGGTTACGTGTTGTTTGCAGTTACAAAATTTACTTATTTTAATATCAACGTTTTATACTTAGATAAATAACATTACTGATGTCTATAAAATGTCAGAGAAATTAATTGTTAGGTGAATTGACTACCGATCCCAGGCCACCTTAGGCGTGGGCTTGCGGACGGCGAGCAATGGGCAGCTCGCCGTCCGATAAGGACCAGGCCCGGGTCGACGGCGCGTTCTGTTCCACGCGCGCCTCAAAGAGATGTCAGCACCAATGACGGGGTCCACTAGGGCCGATCTGCCAGGGTTGCGGGAAAGTCCGAAAGGGTTGCCGTGGCCCCTGGCACAGGCAACTGAAGGGATACGAGTGGATTTTCGTCAGTAAGAGTCTGACACGCCCTCCCGCTCCGCCCAGAGCGGGAGACGTTATTTGACGATAACAAATCCTCAAAAAAAAAAAATGTGAATTGACTACCAACTTAAAATGTCCGTATATTCAAATCACTATTGTCATTCTTTGACAGTTGTATGAAATGGCAATAGATAACACGGCAAGTTGACGCCGGATCAATTTGATTAACAATCAATTGACCTGATTCTACCTACTGGACTTGCGATTTCGGGACTTGCGCTTATTTTGTAAAGCGTCGTTTGTAGTTTCAAAACTTACTTATTTTAAGTTTAGTAGTTTTAAGTAATTTTAAGGCTTATGGCTGTATTAAATAAAGAACATTATTGTGTGTACGTAGTAAGGCCTATATCTTGACGATGCAGTAAACCCGGTGACGCATTGCGGCAGGACGCTCGCCAACTGACAGGGTTCGATATCCTCCGTAGAAAACGGAAAAATATAGCTTTCCAGCCTCCCTTTCTTGTTTTATATGTACCGTCCTTTTATGGACTTTATAAAGGTTTTTGTACCTACTCTTATACAAGGGAATAGCCTTTTTGGAGCGAAAGTAATTTTGGGTATGTCTGGACTCTTGACGGGGTAGTTTTTTTTGCAATATGTATAATCAAATCAATGGTGGTGGCCTGGACGAAAAGCATTACGTAGTAAATAATAAAATGTCATAAGTTAACGATTTTGATCGACATAAACAAGGTGTAACAGAATAAACGTAAGTCCTGAAAGTAGTTAGCTCATAATTGACTACTGAATCCATTTCAGTAGCTGTTAATATATATAATATACATAATATAGGTAAGTATTTTTTCCAAAAAATATGTATTTTGCAATGCTGACCTCCGATTGAGTCAAAGAAATTTAAATCTTATTTCAAGACACTCAATTTTAAATGCATAAAATAATGCTAGGCTCAACACGATTTTGTTAATAATAATAGTTAGCTTTAAAAAAATGTTTTGGTCATTGTATAATGCTTTTAACTCAATACTCTAATTGGGGTGTATGAGGTCTTGCGTTAATTATGTTACACGTTGTATAAAACTTCAGTCTAAGTAGGTACCTACTTAACTAATTACTTTTCAGATTCGAACTTTCGGGGCAAATTCAATTCTTATTTTATTTAAAATAGGTACATACTAAACAAAATAACAACTACAACTGATACGTAAATACTCGAAGACGGAGTTACCAAAGGTCAGCCCACTTAAAAAAGTAAAAGATCATCCATTTTTAAAGAAACAAGCACTTGATCCCAATAAGTCAGACAAATAATGGGGATCAAACCATTCCGTTCCGTTCACTCGCGTGACTGACGGTACTTTCCTCGAATTTAAACGATTTAAGTCACTAACATAGAGGTTTTGGCTTGGTTTTGTTTTGGCAATGGAGTTGAATGGAGAACGTTATTTTCAATCAAACTCAAACACAAAGCTTTTATTTCAAATAAACTAATTACAGGCACTTTCGAATTGTCAAGGGGTCGGTCAGTCGGATAGATGAAGCTATAGTTGCCCATTGCAAAGCGTAGTGGGTACATATGGAGAAGAACAAGCAAGAAACTCCTCAAAAAATAAAGGTTACGGATAGTGTGGCACTGTCTGGGGTATACAGGATGAAATTGAATTCATGGGCATCCTTTTAAAGGGTCATTGTACTCATCATAATGAACAACTTTTACTATAGGACCAACACTGAAATCGCGAAAAATATCTGCTGTTGCCTACATTTATGTTTGCATAACCCTTCAAAATGTAGGAAACAGCTGATTTCTTTTTTGTGATTTCAGGTTTGGACCCATAGTAAAAGTTGTTCATTATGATGAGTACAATGACCCTTTAAAAGAATGCCCATGAATTAAATTTCAGCCTGTATAAACATCCACCCTTTAAATGTCAACATCGGAATTGACATTAGAAATAAGCGGTATTTGACCTATAAAAAAGATAAAAGCGTTATTAATGTTATTAAGTATTCAACTTCTGGATTACCTACTAAATCCTCATAAACAGAAGCAAATAGATACGTAAAGCAAATCATTTATCATGTCAATGATAAACGATTTTATTTCTGTAAGTAGGTTTGTACAAACACTTTTACACGTCAATCATATTTTTTTTACTAAATGACTTTTCTATCTGACTACACTCTGAGAAGAAATGCCGAAACAAACTCAGAGGTCTCTTTTAAAGTCCAGACCCAATCTTGGTCAGACCATTTCAGACACCGATCTACATAAGATCGGTGTCTGAAATGGTCTCTTGAGGAATGAACCACACAAATTGAGTGGACCTGTCCATTCAGTGCACGCAATTATCAGTAATGGAAGTGGACCTCTCCCAACCGGTGCCGTTGACTTTCTACTAGAGATTCCGGAGTGTAGATTTTTCGCGCTAAAGACGAATGGAGTCCAACAACATTGTGCAAAACAGAATCAGGGCAGAACTGACGATACTTAGTTTAATTTGTATTTTTCAGAGTTTCTGTATGAACTGTTAAGTGTGCATGAATGCTTGTGGGCTTTCTCCTCTGTGCGAGCTTCCCGTTTATTCGAGAGAAGTAACAATATCACCGTTTCAACGTCTTTTATATAAACATCAGCGAATATTTTAATGTTATGAGTCGACGCTAAATAAAGGCTGCACAATATTCTTAGGAATACCTTCGTGAAATAGTGGAGAAAGTATTAATGAAAGTCATACAATAAATACCTTATAAAGGAGACTGGACAATAGCGATACGTACATTTTTCTCAGAATTGCCAGGTCCGATTTTGATGCCCCTTTGCACAAGGGTGTAGATGAGGCGAGGTTTTGTAGGCTTCCCATACAAAATCGGCCAGTCTCCTTTGTACCTTTTATAATCTTTAGATATGAGAGTACACTCGGAAAATAGTTATCGTTGCAAGAAGTTGTTAAATAGTACGCAATTTTGATTAATTTCTATCGAAATAAGTATAGTCGCCGGCACGTAACTTGGCAAGAGTTGTTAGATGCGTTTTTGCTTTCTTTATCTTTCTTCTAAACAGACATGTTTCAAAATAAAATATGGCGATGAACATAGAATAATGACAAACACTAAAAGTGTAAATTTTTTTGTTGCACTAAGTGTACATGGGCAAACTTACTCCCAATACACCAAAACCTTGCCAAGTTACGTGCCGGCAACTATAAAAGTATAAAGTGACAGTATCACCGTTTAATAGTAGATTTTTATACAAGGAGCTAAAATGACCCATTATATACGAGGTAGTTTTACTCCCGAGCTTTAGCGAGGGAGTAAATAGAAACCGAGTTTTAATGGGTTTTTAGCGCCGTGTGTTACACTCTACTTTTCACTACGATTGCGAGAAAATAAATCCAATACAATATGAAATATGTAGTTTATTTTATTAAAAATTAAATGTACAATTTGTACAATTCTGGATATTTAACGAGATGTTCTTTCGCGGTAACTTAATTTCAGTCCTCTGTGAAGATGAATGTTGAGTGGTTCTTTTCCTTTCTCTTCTATTTGCAAATTAGGGTCTCCATTCTCACTAGATGATGACATTTTCACTATTGTAAAATTAATTACGGTCACTACCAATTCAATTTGCAATTAGAGAAAAATTATAAAGATTTCGCGCCAATGTCTTTTTTTTGTTTTTTCTTCTGCAGCCGCAACGCATTGCATGCATTCTACCCTAGAGGAAGAATTGCTATTTTTTCTTACGCGGTACGCCACAATGATGGTCTTTTTGAGCAAGAGGAGTGAAAACGTCTTTTATTTAAACATCAGCGAATATTTTAATTTTATTTACAGTCCATGTTGTCTCAAGCCTTTCCGCTCAGCGCAGCGTTCCAAAATGCAGCAAAAACTTATTGAACGTGGGAAGTATATACTTTAAGCAGAATCTTACAGAACTGTTCCATTTGCGAGATAAATGTGTTCGAAAATGTCAAGCACGGCACGAGCGGAGCGTCACGTTCCAGCGTTTAATTTGTATCTAATGCCCTGGTGCCGTGTTGGTAATCTTGATACAGGTATTTGAACTAGTATTGTTTTATTATTGGTAAGCTTTTGTTTTGTTTGTTTCTGTTCTCATAACTTATGGGCAGGGCAGCGAGCACGGCCTGTGTGATATGCTTGAGTCACGCATTTTATCACGGTTTTTGCTCCCAAACTGTGATAAAAATGTGTGACTCAAGCCTATCATAGTAGGCCGTGCTCGCCCCGCTGGTAGTGATTGACTGGTCGTGGTCGTAGCCTCTTGGGTTTTTGTGTAGCTGGCGCAATCGTCCTAGTTCCCAGCCAGGACTCGGAAGTGTACTGGGTCATATTAATCCACGTTTCGGCTACGTAGGGTTAAGTTGATTGTAGAGTGGTATGGTTCCTGAGACTATCCCGATTCCGAACTTTGAGGTTCATGTGAATTGAATTTGCTTGGTTTATGAGTCATCCGGATGTTTTATTAACAAATATTTTCTTACGATTTTCATACGAAGAGTATACACTATTGTCGTAAGACAATTCATCAATATAATCAAGAGAGAACACGTAAGATGAAGTTTTTGAGATGACATCTGAACAGCCCTTTTTTTGTGGGTGGGAAATCATCAAAAAACTAATCCTCTCTGGGCGGAGCGGGAGGGCGTGTCAGACTCTTACTGACTAAAACTCACACATGTCCCTTCAGTTGCCTGTGCCAGGGGCCACGATAACCCTCTCGGACTTTCCCGCAACCCTGGCAGTCATCCGCCCTAGCGGACCCCGTCATTGGTGCTGACATCTCTTTGATGCGCGTGTGGAACACAACGCGTCGTCGACCCAGGCCTGGTCCTTATCGGGCGGCGAGCTACCCATTGCTCACCGTTCGCAAGCCCTGCCAAAAACCCGGCCTGCAACAGCTCTGCGTTTAAGTCTACAAAAAGTTTCCTTATTTCTGTGTAGGATATATTTATATTTTTCCTTATCACAGGACATTGTGTCGCTTATAGCTTTAGAATACAAAGCCTTGCGAGGATATCCAAAATGAATGCAGCGAGCTTACCTCACAACCGTGATCGACTCGATCACACGCGTGTTCGGAATTTTGATGACATGTTATTGTTTCTTTAACATATAAAACGTGTAACAGAATAAACGCAAGCCCTGAAAGTAGTTAGTTCACAACTGACTACTGAATCGATTTCAGTAACTATTAATATAGGTATTTTTTTTATTGTATGTACTTTGCAATACTGGCAGCAAATCGAGCCAAAGAAAATTACATCTTATTTTAAGGCAATAAGACTCAATTTTAAATGCATAAAGTAATGCTAGGGTCAACACGATTTTCTAAATAATAATAGTTAGCTTTAAAAAAAATTGTTTTGGTCATTGTATAATGTTTTAACTCAATACTCTAATTGGGGTGTATAAGGTCTTGCGTTAATTATGTTACACGTTGTCTATGTACTAATGTTTGTAAAATTAAGTTTATTCGGTGTATGTTAAGAAGTTCTAACGACGATGACGGATCTAATTGATATAAATTATAAATTTATTTTTTGAGCATGATCAGGATCGTATAATTTTGTATACAGACAAAAACCAAGTCTATTTGCCGCAGTCAAAGACGACATTTGAAATTAATCAATCATTAACTTTGATTAACCACCATATCTTAGCACATGTCACCAAGATTGAAACATTTTCAATCTGACATACTTTTGACTAACCAGTTAAAGTAAATGATTGATTAATTTTAAGTAACGACTCTGTCAGAGTCGTTACTTAGGTAAAATTAATCAATCAAAAAAATATGGAAAAAAATGTTGGAGAACAACTAAAACTGCTTTTAGTGTTTTTTCAACAACCTAGTTTTGGTCAGGAATTGATTCCGTTATTTTTCACACATAACTAACATCTGTTTTCTGTTAACAATAAGAATGTTTCAATCTTGGTGATTCGGAAAGTAATAATTGAATGGAACACGCAAAACAATATAAAGTGCGTGCTTGGACTTCAATTTCCCATTCGGAATACCGTTCGTTCTAATTGAACGAGAAGAAAGTATTCCTTCCTCTTTCTCTAGCTAAAACATACCGAACCTATAGTTTTTCATTTATTTACAAGTCATTTATGAATCTTAAAACGTAAAATGCACAGATGTTTTACGAGTATTTTAAGATTATAATAACGTTCAAAGAAAAGATACAAACGCGTTTTTTGGTGTTATATTCGCGGAATTTTTCTCCTTGTAGATACAGTCAACCACATATTAGAAGTAACACTTGCTCTAAGAAAATCACTCTTAGTACTAAGACATAAAGGCTATGTCAAATTGTTACCACTGATGTACCTGTACCTGTACCTATATTGCGTAAGACAAGAGTAAAAAAAAACTGCGGTTTCATAGAAAAGTGCAATACCTACGCGGTCAAAACGTATGAAACAGCAAATATGTTTTTTTAAATAAGTGACGAACATTTTTAACGCCAATAGTTTCAGAATCATGTGCAGAATCAATACAGTTTGCGCGTCACTGCCTGTATAGTATTGATAACGATGAAAAGCGAATCAGTCCTTTGAGAAAAGTAGTTCGCATTAAAAAACCCATGTACCTACTATGACTAAAACTGCAACGTCCCTAAGCGCGCAACTCACACAATCTAAAGATTGATTTTATTGTATTATTATGTAGGTATTTCTTGCAACCTCTGCAATCTTATAACTTATGTATTTTTAATATTTCTGTTTATATAGTTGTTACCACTTAATTTTTATGCATTTTGTTCTTACCTTAAGCTATCACTGTATTTAAGAATGTTGGTTCACCTATTATTGGCAACTGTATAAGCCCTCAACTATTATTATACCGTTATTTGATATTTTTTTTATAGAAGCTGTTGCTGTACCTTTATTAATAAATAAAAATAAAAGGCATTATGGTCAACAGAAATACTTGGTTACTTGGGGGGACTAACCTATCGTTATGGTGGTTGTTATAATTTTGTCACAGTATTTTCCGAGCAGCCCTAGCTTTCAGCAAAATTTCTAAGCATTAGGTACTTAGACAAGTACTTAATCGGGTAAATAAACTATGTATCTACTTGAAACAACCGCCCGCGCCACCCGGTGAGCAAGGCGTACGTGACATTGCGGATAAAGTGCAAGAGCGTCGTCGTTTGAGATAGTTGAGCCATGTTGCACGTAGAGCCAGTACGTGCGAATGTATGGCTTGGGGTACAGAAATACTTCAACCGAAACGAAGGATTGTTGACGAGGTATTATAGGTAAATGTAGGACGATAGTGAAAGAGCGAAAACGTAAAAATGCCATTTAGTGATAGATATTTTTTTTTATTCTTTGACACCTTCCATTGTTTTTTGAAAGATGGTTGTGTTTTGTTTTTGTAGATTAGTTTCATGGGCAGAGAAAGGATGACGATCTATGAATCATTTGAAACGGGGAATCCCCACTCATGGAGATTTTCAAGGAAAAATATAGGTAGGTACCTACTTATTAATGTTCCAGCTTACTAAAGAATTCGACGATGATATGATACGATCGATTTAACGCCACAATATTTCCGAGGCCTTGGTTAACTGTGATCCGAGTGTTAATAATTTATATATAGGTAATTCTTACTAGCGAGCGTCTTCGTAGGGACGGTCTTTTTATAATTAATCCGTCTATTAGAGAACGAAGAAAGAATGAAATATTGTTTATTTGTATAATATATAAATTCAATTCAGTATGAATGAAATATCGACTACCTACCTAATCAAAATAGTTTTTAAAATCTCGCAAAGTTAGTAAAAAGAAAAACGGATAAAAAAACGACAAAAAATGTGACCATTATTAAATTACATACAAAACCGACTCCAGTTCAAATGATTGACGGTTATCAGTCAGAATGAATCAGAACGCTTTTTCTTGGAAAACATAAAAAGTTTAAACCACGCACTCCGCTTTAAACACCGTAAATCTGAACTCACGTTTACAAATCGTGAGTTTAACTATAACCGCTTATTATATTAGCACGCCAGACAGTGCCGAGGGCGATGGTAGAATGGGAAAATCACTTCTTGTTCAAAATGTATTATAATTCTCGTCGTCCTAACTTTTAATTCAAACGTTGGGATGGTGTTTTTGTGAGTAGATCTCTAAATAATTTATCACACAAGGGCATTTTACTAGATTGTCCTTCTGATACGGAGCGGTCTAAACTGCTGGGTGATCTAAGTAAACTCAGCATGAAATTCAAGCAAGAGTTCCTTATACAGGGTTGGTTTTCAAAGACCTGCCAAATTTAAGGTTGTGATGGGGTATCATTTAAGCTATTACCAATTTAATTAGTTTTGTGTTTCTTAAATAATAGGGTTTGTCCTCCAAATAGTAGATCTGTCACCAAAATGTAGTCACCAAACAATGCAAAATCAGTTCCACAATAAATCACCTAAAATCCTGAGATATCAACCTGAGAACAATTTTTGTTTATCTGAGAACGAAAATATTTCGTGGCGATAGATCTATTTATTAGGTGATACAACTTGATGACAAATATAAATTTTGGGGATAGAAAATATAGTTCCCGTTGTGATGCAGCCCATCAGACTAAAATTTTCTCCACTGGAACAACATCGTAAACGCGAAAAAAAAATCTGCCGTCCCATACATTTAGTTCGAGTAGGTATTGGAGTTTTGTATGGGACAATTGATAAATTTTTCGCCATTATGATATTGGTCCCATGGAGAAAGTTGTTCAGTTTGATGGTCTGTACCACACCCTTAAATTTGGCAGGTCTTTGAAGAATAACCCCTGCGGGGCGAGCACGGCCTCTGTGATAGGCTCGAGTCATGCATTTTATCACGGTGTTTGCTTCCAAACTGTGATAAAAATGTGTGACTCAATCCTATCACAGTCGGCCGTGCTCGCCCCACTGTGTAGCGAAAGTGAGCACAAAGAAAGGAATTTTGAAAATTCATCCCCAAAAGGGGCTAAATAGGGGATAATAATTTGTATGGAAGTTTGTAATTTTTGCACTCTGTTTGTGTTACGGTAAGACGATTTTCATTTGTTATTTTCGATTTAAAGTCGGTATAAGGTTAGCGATGATTAGTATAGGTACTCAAGTGAGTCAGCTATCCTCGTCTTAAATTGATTAAATTATTAACACCTTTGTATTGTATCCTGTTGCGCCTTTTAGTGAGGTGCGAAATAACCTCACAAATAAATAATGTGTTCATTATGCGATGGCCTGAGTTGTACCTAGTCAACTCTTCCATTGACTTTTAAGTTAGAAATAATTGGTGTAATTTCTAGTCCTAATCAGTAGGATAGCAACCAGCTTACTAATTTTGATCAGTCACATAAACAATTATTTTCATTTATGTTTTTTTTTTCATCGATGTTAGTACAGATAAAATGTAGATAACCGGTAGGCAAAGGTGCAAAGGCAAGGGGAGGGGAAACTGCATATTTCGCAGTGAAGGCGACGAACTATCAACTAGTCAGCACTTTGGTTCTAGTGTGATGCGGTAACTGTAGCACACACTCAAGTACTATAGGTAGTAGTGGCGATACTGATTGTGTTTGCCCTTCATACGATGGCCAACAATTCTAAATATATGTTTTAGCCATGATCTAGTGAAGCGGACAATTAAACTTATTGATTAAAGCCGAGGCGAATGGATTTATAGTGTTGGAGCATTGTTTGTTACTACGAACGAAACAAAAGACCATCAAGCAATTTAAATACTTTACCTACTTATCAAAATCTGCTCATACTAACGTGTACGTGTACGTTCGTGTACGTGTGTGTGTGTGACGTGTATAGTCATATTAGTCATGAACAAGAAGAACCCCCATCTTAAAAGGAAACCTTGGATCAACATTCTGCTTGATTGTTAATTCCGTTAGTTACAAGTTTAACGTGTGTATCTATGTATCTGTCTGCGGCATCGTAGCTCCCAAACGGCTGAACCGATATTGTTTGTTGTTTTTTTTAAAGGTAACTTAATTGAGAGTGTTTTAGCTGTGATTCTGTTCAGCCGTTTAAAGATTAACTGCTCTTTTCTAGTCTATGAAGGGATGTGAGAATCATCCACAGGTCTGATCGACTCGTTTGGTATTCTATTAGGTACTTCAATGATATTAGAAGAACATAGTGACCTTGAACTGATGCTGCAGCATCACCTCGAATTTGTAGGATACCCAACTCCCTTACCAACTAACAGCAGAATTATCGTGTTTGGGCTCATTGGAATGGGCTCAATGAATAGGTTATAGATAGATGATGAACAGGGTCTGATGATGGAGTAGCAAAGAGAAATGAGGGTAAATTAATAACTAGCTTTACTGCGGGAAACATACGTACCTACAGCTGCGCAGATTTAAGTTAGGCACGTGTCTATCGTAGCGTGTCAACGATTAGTATATACAACGTGTAACATAATTAACGCAAGACCTCATACACCCCAATTAGAGTATTGAGTTAATACCATAATACAATGACCAAAACATTTTTTTTTAAAGCTATATATTATTATTAAGAAAATCGTGTTGTCCCTAGGATTACTTTATGCATTTAACATTGAGTCTTATTTCCTTGCAGTAAGATTTAATTTTCTTTGGCTTAATCGGCGCGGCGGTCTGTAATGCAAAATACATAAGTTTTGAAAAAAATACCTAAGTATATTAATAGTTACTGAAATGGATTCAGTAGTCAATTATGAGGTAGTACAAGTACTTTCAGGACTTGCGTTTATTCTGTTACACCTTGTATAAAGTTTAAAACATAAAAGACTCCGTGGTGAAACTTTAGATTGAAAGAATTTCGGAATCTTTACAAGAAAATACTATCACGACTACTTTACCTAAAACTAAGCGAAATATAAAACCCTGGATAACCCCCGGAATCTTAAAATGTATCAGAAATAGAAATAAAATGCAAAAGAAATTAAAAAATGACCCGCACAATGAAATATTAAAAATTAGCTATAAAAGATATCGAAATTATTGCAATCAATTAATTAAGAAACTGAAACGCCGGTACGAGAGGGATCAATTAGCAAACTCTACCAAAAATAGTAAAAAACTGTGGTCAAATATTAAAAACATAACCCACATGAAGCACACCAACACAGATAACACTAAGCTATTGGAAGACAGGTCGTCGCCCATTGAAGCAGTCAATCATGTTAATGATTATTTTGTAGGAATAGGTAAACAACTTGCAGAAAAAATCTTGCCGAATACTAGATCAGATGCTAGGACTTACTCAGGAGCATATAATAATCAATTAACATCACTTGTGCTCTTGGATACAGATATAGACGAAGTACATTATTTACTTATGAATTTAATATCAAGTAGCGCTCCTGGCTGGGACAACATCCCAACAATATTTCTAAAAATAGCTAAGCACGTGGTTCTCCCGATTATTGTTCACCCAGCGAACTTGTGCTTTAGTAAAGGCATCTTCCCTAACCTCTTGAAAAAATCTACAATTACGCCTGTGTACAAGAGTGGGCCCAGAGATGATGTCAGTAACTTCAGGCCTATATCAGTATTACCTGTTTTATCAAAAATATTAGAGAAACTTTTAAACAAACGATTAGTAGACTTCCTTAATAAGTATAGAATATTATCTGATGCACAGTGTGGATTTAGACAGGGCAAATCCACTGAAGATGCAGTCACTGCTATAACATCTCTCATTACTGAAAACCTTGATAACGGGAAAAAATGCCTCTCAGTTTTCCTCGATCTAAAAAAGGCTTTCGACACAGTCTCTGTTCCCATTCTTGTACGCAAGCTAGAATACATAGGCATAAGAGGAACACCTCTTGAATTATTCAAAAGTTATCTAACACATAGAACTCAAAGGGTTAAAATTGGCCAGTATACAAGCAGCGACGCGAACATAACATTCGGAGTGCCACAGGGGAGCGTCCTCGGGCCCACCTTGTTTCTAATTTACACCAATGACCTATGTGAGTTGGAGGCAGGTGGTGCTCGGGTCTTCTCTTATGCTGACGACACTGCGTTGGTCTTTAGCGGCGATAGTTGGGATTCTGTGCGGAAAGATACGGAAATGGGATTGGCTAGAGTTGCTTCCTGGTTAAGAACTAACCTACTTACGCTGAATAGCCAAAAGACTATCTACATGTGTTTCTCACTAAGTAATAGAACGCAGCCTGGCAATAATTTCAGTGTAAAGATACACCAATGCCACAATATCCAGGACACAAATTGTGCATGTCCGACTATCGAAAAGGTGGAAAAGACGAAATACTTGGGTGTTGTAGTTGATCAGCGACTCTCTTGGCATTATCATGTAGCATTGGTTAGTGACCGCATCAGAAAATTGATCTGGATCTTTAAATGTCTAAGGCATGTTGCTTCAGCGAATCTTATTAAACAAATATACACTGCTCTAGCCCAATCCGTTCTAACCTATTGTATTCCTATCTGGGGGGGGGGGGGGTGCCTCCAAAACCAAATTCCTGGATCTGGAAAGATCACAGCGTGCTCTTCTCAAAACTATCCATTTTAAACCGTATCGTTTTTCTACACACGAGCTCTACAAGCTATGTGACCTTTTAACTGTAAGAAAGTTATATATTCTGATGTCTACGTTAAAAATGCATAAAACAACGGTATTGGATCCTAGTTCTCTCAGGAAAAGAAGGAGTTATGGTCGCATAAGTGTTGTTAGGGCTCGTACTGCATTCGCAAGACGGCAATATACTGCCCAAACTACTCTTCTTTATAACGCTATAAGCAAAAAACTTCCTATCTACCAAAAATTTCATTACGAATGCAAGAAAACCATGACTGCATGGCTAAAGACCCTTTCATATGATGAAACTGAGGCACTACTAAATCCAGTTATATAACAATCGTATAGAATGATAATAATAACTTACACAAGCAGTAAATAAAAACGCGGACTAATTAATATACAATTGTCTAACACATCCTTCACACTAATAATATGCTTTTGGTTTCCCTTTTTTCTCTTCCACAATCGCACACACACACACGCACGCACACATTCACACACACGAACGCACACACACACGCACCCTCACACGAAAACACGCACGCACTCTAACACACACGCACATTCAAACACATAAACACTCACACTTACACTCCACTCATAGCTATACTTGAAATCGGAATCTGAGATAATAAAATTATCAAATGTGGAACAACTAACTCAATGACTTACCTATAAACAGCAGTATTCAAATTCTATTGCAATAATTGTTTTTCTGCTTTTCTCTGTACTGTCTATAATTGGGGATAAAATGTAATATTGTCTGAGATTACGAATTCAAGTACCTACCTAAACTACTCGTAATTATAATTATGTAAATTCTCTAGTTTAATTTTTGTTATTGTAGGTTTATTTTTTATTTATTTTTGTTAATTCTCTCAATAACAGGGTTTGTATATGTACACATAGCATGGAAGAGGGAGGTCTTCTGTTACAGGTATCTCTATAGGTACTTAAAAGAAGACCTCTACAATGGATTTGTTAAAACCTGTTGATTTTGAAATAAATAAACTTTAAAAAAAAAACCCCGGACACAAACTAAAGCTCATAAAAAGTAAAAAAAATAATACGTATGGGCCTCATAAGTTTAATATACGAAGTTGTAGGTAATATTTTGATCAAAGCGATGACGTCGCGTGTCGGGGGACGGCTAATAAAAACACCAAACAGACAAGGTCTATGCCCAACCATAATCAATGTATGCTATTGTAGATAGGATAGCTGCTGTTAACTTCCTATTTTCATTAGTCGTCTCCCGACGTGACGACGGACGCTTTGATCAAAATATTACCTACAACTTTACATGTTACACTTATAGAGCCCATACATATGTTTTTTTTTTACTTTTTAGAGGTTTTTGTTTGTCGGGGGTTTCTTTTAATTTTAAATTTATTTATAATAACTTTTCTGTGTTTCGCTCGTAAATTAAAAAAAAACTTATCAAAGACTCGTGATGCCAAAAACATAATATGATAAAGTACTTCTTATTTGTGATCTAAACACAATTAAAAGATGCGATACAAAAAATAATAAACAATGATTAGGTATTCTCAATGTCTCTTCATCAAAATGTGGAGCAATGTCATTTTTTCCTAGGAGTGCAGTCTGACATTGCCGCATCATTGTCTTTGGCAATGAACCGTTATGGCACGCACCTGACGCTGTCACTTGCATACAGATACGCGGTTTTATTTGACATCCACTGTAGTAATGGTGTGTGAAAATCGTTAACTGTTACTTAGCACACTTACACGAGTTAATGTTTGTTAGTTGGTATTAGACCGGCCTTCTTTTTGTGTATTTTAAAATAACTCGCACCCTGAGCTGTCAGCCTCGTGGTACTAATGGTGGATATTTGGCTAGTATTGGACCATTGAGTTCCCTTCAAAATGGTTGAGCTGAATGATGCTGATCCATACGTCATGTTCGTGAACGGGCGCCGTCAGTAGGCACTGGTCATTTCTTAGCTGCAACGGCTTATTTTAATTCCATGATTGTTTTTTATCTATTTATTACGGACGCTTTTAACGTGCGCGTCTTTCTACATCGTTCTCACATGTATAATTACAACATGAATGATTTAACCACTTTTTTGTAACAATATTTTGATTTAAAAGAGTGTCCATGAAGTTTCTTGTTCGTTCTTCTCCATGGGTACCTACTACGCTTTGGAATGGGCAACTAGCTTCATGTTTCTGACTGACCGACCCCTTGACAATTCAAAAGTGCCTGTAATTGATTTGAAATTGAGTTTGAGTTTATATTTTCTTCTTCTTCTTTTCGTGTCGGTACTTTGGTTGATTATTATTATATTGTTTGAGCCCAGTAGTGGCCACGTTCATTGCAGCATCAGTGGCATTGTTTAGATCTTCAAAGATGCAAGAGAACGGGCACTCAGGACACTCTAGCAACTGGGACTCTATTTTTGATTTTTATCACGAGAAGACAATTTTTTTATGCCGTCATCTACTTGCAGTCAATTGTTAAGTTTGCGCATGAAGTCAATTCCGTACAGCAATTTCCGGAATTTATTGTTTACGATATTTACTACCAGGGAACCTCGTCACTATCAGCTGGCTATGGATATAGGTGTCTATTTTAAACGTTATACCGCAACGTTCACCACCCTAACCAATTAATTGCCGGCACAATCTGACTCCTTTAATTGCTTTAATTACAACTTGCACGAAAGCTTTATCTACAGCCCAGAGAGCGAATGCGAAGCGTGGTATAATACCTACGTATTATGTTGCTTCAATATACAGTTAAAATTCTTATCGAATTAAACACGTGCACATTAAACGTAAAACCATAACAAAAACGTACCTAATTTAATTCCAACTTTTTGCTTTACAAATTCAGTTTTCGCGGAAATGATTTCTGTTACGGCTTTTTTCCACTACTTAATGAATAATGTACTTACGAGGTCCAATCACAGTAATTTGCCATACTAATAATGTTAAAAAAAAAAAAATAATGACCGTTGCCGTTGGTCCGGTAATTTTGACAGTTTAGTTAGTAACAGAATGAGTCAGTAAAATGATCGTCGTTGGTCGCATAGTTGCCGGTCGGTCGGAATACAGTTGTCTAATTAGCACATGACTTGTAGACACATGACGTTACGGAATTCAGAGTACCTATGCATAATGGCTTAGACTATAGACACGCACAAATGGTGAACGACCCTAACTGATTTTGTTGTAGATTATGTTAAAAGTAAATTAAATGCATATTATTGTGACAGCTTCGTCGTGTTTTTTTTTATTCTTGCGAAACAAATTGGTAACACAAACCTAAAACACAGACAATATAAACTTACCGAGACTTCAGCAAGCTACACATTGAAACAAAATTTCCGAAATAAAATCGATATCCCAGATATCGATACAGTTATTGATAAAGAAAATATGAACATTTATGACTACGACGACCATCGATTGTAGATGGATTGTGTGGGAAACAGCTCAAACAGCGTCTGGATTTAAAGCTCGCGTGTCGTGAACAAGCGTGGCGAATCTTCTTTTAATACGTTACTGGTAAAAATAGAAACGAAGCCTAAAAAACATGGCAAAAAATACCAAGTTTATGAAAAATTCTATAAAATAATCGATCCGGTATATGAAAACGTCGATTTGGATTTACCTTCATTGAACATCTTTTTCTTAAGCTAATGATCTTAAAATATAAACATTTATATATAAACCCATCCCCATGCAAATAAAACTAACACACAGAGGGCGCCTTAAATCTAAATTAGCGGCATTTGTTAGTAAACATAAATACAATCCCAAAGATACCCAACACTCAACAGTAACTGTTACAGTCACAAACACATCTACAGCACCCCAAGTGTATGCAGTATAGTTATCGAGTTAAGGCTACGATTGAGCTTGCGTGGATTATCAATTTATCACAATTGTAACGTAACTCGCTCTAAACTCGTAACTACTTAAAGATGCAACTAAATGGCGGTCGATCGACCAGTCGATATTGATCGCCTCAAAACGTAATCGATCTTCCATACCGATCGATGAATGACCGGCCATTGATCGGTATTTAATTTAAAAATAGAGTGCATGTTTTGATCAATTCCACACCATCGATCGACGTTTTATGTAAACAGTCGACATCGATCGATGGCACCAAACGGGATCAATCAGAACGGTCGATGCCATCGATCAACCGTAATCTAGTCACGCCTTAATGTACACTGGAGGCACAGGTGCTCAGTGGCTCTCCCATCGACAGGGATGAGTAATTTGTTTGTTAGTCGTGCACAGCCGTCTTTAGACCTTTGCATGTTTTTTTTTAATTCTGTATTTAAAGCGTGGGGTGCGGTGTTGGCTTGGGCAAACAGCGGAAACGAAAGTGACGTTGATGGGACGCGGTTGTGACGCGTTCTTGGCGACACTCTTCAGAATAAATGAATTTATTTTATAGCACGGAAACGTAGTGCGTTTCATGAATTCGTCACAGTTGGCTGACTAACTGTTCAATAATATTATTGCACGTTGTATTCCTTTTTGTTCATAATAAAGTGTTAATGGCAAGAATACGCCACTGTAGCGTCCAGACAACGTATAGATAGCGCGCTGTGTGCCTTCGCCGTTGGCTCGGCTCGGTGTATGCGACAACTTTGTTTACCTTTATCCTGGAAATAGTAGGTGAGGTTATCGCGGAAATAGGCGCGTAATATGTTCCATTAATTTTATAGAAGTCGCTCTGCAAAAGAAGAAATTTGACCTGAATTCACTTTCGTTTGTTTCGGGTCAATTTTTAGTGCCAGGACTCATCGAATCGAACTTTGTTGCAATCATATTTTGAATGTCGTTACAAATTCTTTATTGCATCAACAATTTATTAATTAGCAACTCGAGCAAGTAAGGTAAGTATTGAATAATTATTTATAATTTCATGGTCTTTAAAAAAATAATCTTTAAGCAACAAAATGAGAAGTAAGAGTTGACTTATTGTTATTTGCTTAAATTTATAGAATCTTAACAAGATCCCGTAATGTGAAAATGTCTAAGTTTGCCTTTAACGAAGCTTTAAACTCACTTAAAAGTTTCGGTTTTGATTGATTGATACTAATTGTGTTTTGTGATGAATTCAATTTTTATTATCGTAACATTTTAGATGGAAGAGTTCCTGACATTTTATTGTTCGTCGACTAATTTAAAGTTTAAATTTTCTTCACAAATGTGTTAAACTCGTTCATGCATAAGTCGTGTTCTTCAGTCAAAAAGTGTGGGGGTTAATTTTGTTAGGCACTGTGCAGACCGATTTACACTGCCCCTTCGCCCTAGAAAACGTTAATGTCTCCAACATCAAATTTACATTCCAATTTTGCAGAAATTAACGTGATCTATGGTTGTTAAACACACATTAAGCTTAATAAATAAAAGAACTAACCTCTTGATAGAACACTCTTTTGGAACTGTAGGTAAGGTTGTACTGCTGGTCTGCCACCATCAGTAGAATAGTGAAGGGAAGCAGGAAAGCCGCAGCGGCGAGGAAGGCAACGCAGCGGCCTAACCGCATCATGCTGACGTTCCTACGACCTACCACCATCGTGATACTACGTGGCAACCCTGAGCGCGCTTTCAATTGTCTTCACGCTCTTCATTTGTTTGTCCAATTGCGGCTTAGAGCATCACCTGCAAAAGAAAAATACGGAAGTGAGTATTCTGTTAGATATGTGTGCAGGTGTATTTCATTTAAGTTTCCAAGGATAACTCTCGAATTCGAAGGAGTAGCCAGGTTGGTACCAAGAAAGGTCACTTTCATTTCGAAAATTATAAACATCACAAACGAAAGGAGCCACAAGGCACAGTTAGATTGAGTCAAATAAGGATCGATTTCGCAGTATGTTTAGCAGTTTTTTAAACTCTTTTTTTCACAATTTAGCGCTCGTGGTCACGAATACACATGTCGGAAAATGTGAAAATAATTCAACCAACAAAAACGGGAAGCTCACGCAACGTACTCGTATAGTTCGTTCACACTCGATTATTAAATTAGGTTATTTATCGATACTTATCGATCGATGTCTCGAGAAATGTGTCAAAAGTGGCGATATATCGTTCATACATAATTTAGAATGGGTGTAGGCAGTAAACACGATATGGAAGCTATTTTTCACCGTCTCTACGTAGTTATGGTCATAAAACTTGTATGCTTTACATCATCAGTCTTGTAAACATGTCCTAACACACGCTCACCTTTGAAGAAAGAATGTTGGTTTATTCATTTTCAAAGAAGTTTTGTACGTCGAAGGTTATGTACCTAGGTATGTTGTACAGTCATGAGCAAATAATACCTTACATTTACACAAGATTCAAAAGGGTTTTTCGCGTGAAATAACGATTTGAAGTTTGAGAAAATACCTATTTCCGAATAGTATTGTTTTGAGAAAACTACGAGATGTCCGTAAGTAATAACAAAATAAAAAAAAACTATCAATATTTTAGGAACCTATCGAGTTGATTGATGTTCTTGACTTTTTTTTAACGATTTCTACGTCAAGAAACATCTGAATTTGTGGTTACAGTTTGCGGGTCGATGTTCTTGCCACCATATTGAACATTGGTGGCCCAATGGTAACGGCCGCGACTTACGAGTTGTAGGTCGTAGGGTTCGCACCCAGTCAGGCGCTTTTACTGGAAAACATCGTGAGGAAACCGGCATGTCGCAGAACTAAAAAAAAATCGAAGACATGTGACATCTACCAACCCGCACATTTACTGGCCCGCGTGCTGGATTACAGCCCACTCCCTCTCACTGAGAGGAGGCGTGTGTCCCAGCAGTGGGAAAATTATAGGACGACTATGTACGTCCTTGTCACCCTGTATAGGTACCTGACAAAGAGGTACATGTAGATTTTATTCAACAGATTCATTGAGTGCGCCGAATAAATTTATTACAGTTCTAAATTTAGATTATCACCACGGATGTTGGTCATTGAATAAGTACGGCACTTTTCATTATGAACGCAGCCGCCATTTTGTTCCTAATGTCACGGTTAATGGCGTGATAAAAGAGAACAGTGCACGTACTGGAAAATTCAGCGGAACCATGTTTTAATATAAAGTGAACATGTCAATAAAAAAACTCGAATTTACTAATCTTTTAATTTCATGTAACGTTTAAGTAGGTAGGTAGTTTACACAACATGAAATGGAACTGTTGAAAATACTATAACTTTAGCGCTAAACGTATTTAAAACATCATTCTGTCTCTGTCATCTTCAACAGGTTGACAGAAACAGAACAATCAAACTACCTAGCTTTTTCCCAACTAACTATGGTTGGCTTTCAGTCTAACCGGATGCAGCTGAAAAGCAGTATTTTACATCGAACGACTGCTTATCTGACCTCCACAACCCAGTTACTGGGTAACACGATACCCCTTGGTAAGACTGGTTGTCAGACTTTTGGGCTTGTGGCTACCCGTAACGACTGTCAAAGCTCTACAAATGACAGCTGGGACTAACGCGCTTTCCAAGGCAGAGAGGGTTTGATAAATCGACCTGTTCGGGTAACCACTGAAAATCAGCGCTGTGCTGTGGGCCCCCCATAGCACAGCATCATGCTGAGTGGAAGCCTTCTTGTCACAGTCATGACGTGCATCTGTCGACGATTTCTGTTTTGTGCTCGTGATTAGAGATCTCTTTGTTATTGTTACATTTTTTTTCTTAATTATTAGAGCTAATTATCTTTTTCGTGTTTCGGGACTAATAAATCTATTTTTCTTTCTTTATTTCTTTTCTTTCTGTTATAATTGACCCTAAACCCCTCATCCAGACAGAATCGGAGCGATTTTATAAATACGTTTAGCGGTTTAGGAAAAGTATATAGCAATTTTTGGTGCAAGCGGGCCTCAGACTTTTTTTCTTTCTTCAAACCAAAATATATCAGATTCGGTAAATAAAAAAAACTGTTAAATAAATACTAAGTATTAAATTCTAGACCCATTACTTTAAATTCCTAAATTATTTAATATCAAATTAAAATAACAACCATTGCATGAAAAGCGACAATCATTTCTGTTCCATAACATTGTGTCGAGCAATTTACAGAATCAATTTTTTTTTATAGGTAAGTACTTACATGTTTTTTCTATTTAGTTATTATTTCCGGTGCTGTAGCTACTTAATACCGTCATTTGAACTGATTTATGTAATTTGACAGAATCACATTCAATTACCACTAATTGGAACAGTCATTGTCAATAATGATGGTGGTACTTGAATGAGTGTGATGGTTTCCATACATACAAGCTTACCAGATACGTTTCAAGCACAGAAATCTAATTAATTGATTTCTGCGGTTTCAACCCTACATACTGCTCTATTTTATACAAACACGCTCCGATAGCAATCTACAAGTTTAATTTTTAATCGACTGAGGATAAATAGAAAAATTCCGGACGTAAGTATGTCATGATGTAGCACTAGGTCACTCCCTTCCAACCCTTAAATTTATGTGCATAATAATTAGCCATAATTATTTGTTACTAACTGCGCCCCGCGCTTTCCCCCACATAAGTCTCGATCCGGAAGGAATATCGGGATAAAAAGTATCCTATGTCCTAATTCAGGTCATAGTCTACCTATGTGCCAAATTCCATACAAATCTGTCGAGCCGATTTAATGTGCAAGCGTAACAAACAAACAAACATACAAAAAGTCAAATCTTTTCTCTTTTTAATATTAGTTTCGATTAAACAAAACACTGACTATGATAAAAAAAAAAACTTTTCTGTGAATGAAAGATGAAAGAAAATAACTTTTTTGGCCATGCAACAGGAATACCTATTTGAAATTCAAATGTGTAAGTATTTATCAAAAAAATAATTGGTCTATTAAACACCCGCTATCAATAACATTAACAACAAAGCTGGTGCCATCAAGGTACAGATTCTGGATCAGAAAAGTGAGATGTCGCGGGACGGCCATTTCAATGAGAACGTCAAACATAGTCCGCCATTGTACGCAGTCAAACGCTTTATAACATAATCTATGAAGCACAAGACCAGTAGCTGGTTAAATTCACGACTATTTTCCATAAGAATGCGTACATTCAAAATTTGCTCTCGACTTCCCTTGTCAGCAACCAAACCCGCTTGTTCTCTCGATATCTGGTGGTCTACACACGCTGATAATCCCGTGCTAATTACGCTCAGAAGGATTTTACTGGCGTGGGACATGAGCGATAAGGTTCTGTAGTTTTCACACTACCTGGTGGAACCTTTCTTGAGAAGAGGAATAACCGCGGCTACTGGCCACTGGCCTGTCTTCCAGATCTATGTGCAAATCTGGTGCACATACCTATTATGCGTTCACCTAAGCATGGTCTGGAAAGGCATGATACTGGGGCGGGTGGAAGGAAAACGCGCTCAAGGCACCGACAAGAAGGTCTGACGTGATTAAAAAGGCTGTTGGAGGCAGCATTTACCGAGCGGTCTACCCTGCAGAAGACCGCATAACTTGGAGACCCGTCGTATGTGGTCGCGATCCCAGCATTGAGGAAACGACGAAGAAGAAGATCGCTATCATTAAAATTTTACTCTGATCCCACCGTTATAAATTTACTAGGTACGTTCAAATAAATTATCTGTAATAAGTAATAATGCTTTACATATACTAAGTATAGTCTATATTCGTTGGTTGTAGGATCGGACGTAACCACAAGCCAAATATCTCAAACAATGCTTCAATATTTGTTAACCTTCGAAGTTTTGAAGCTGTACCGTGTACTTGCCTACTTCTATTTTCCCATTACTCAGTATGACTAAACAATACTTTTGACCATTAACATAGTTCGCTAGTGTCTAGCAAATCATCGCGTAATAATGTTACTCTGTTTCGAACAAAGAAAAGAAAGAAGGTCTTTAAAAGCATAACAGGACCGCCATGATTTATGATGTCAAAGTTAATGATGTTCTCTCAGTTTTTGTCCTTATTTTTATCAAAAGCCAGGGTCTAAATTAAGCACCAGTGTTCGCGTTGTACGGAATATATCAGAGGAGTTACGAGTAATTGAGAACTGAAAGGTCTGCGGAACATTTTCGTAACAGGTCTGCTTCTAAAGTCAATTTTGTATTCATTTAGATAGGTTTAGACGAACTTTTTTTGGGGTTGCACTTCTGTAGAGCATATTTTTACTTGTATACCTAGCGTAGGTACAACAGAATTTATTTATTTGCAAAAAACATGTTCAACATTACAGACAAAAATCTAAGTTATATCTTATATCACAATTCAATTTCAATAAATTGAGAATTGTACAGAATTCATGTAAAGTAAACCGAATTCGTGCAAAGTTTAAAGAACACTAATGAATTAAACAGGTAACTTACCTTTTAAGCGCTTGGCTAAATTAAATATCAATTGCCGTGCCCCTAGCGCGCGGCTACAAATCACTAAAATATTTTTTTTTAGTTTTAGTTGTACCACGCAGTTATTAGGACGAAAATAGAACGAAAAAATCATGCATGTTTTTTGTCGCAGAAATACGACACGAGCGGTAGGGGCACGGAAATATGTCAAAATCAAAGTCAAAGCATTTATTTCAAATAGGCACATAAAAGGCACTTTTGAACGTAAACATTTACATTTAAATAGAATTGATTCTAGTCGCCCCTTCCAAAACGTAGTTTAGTATGGAGAAGAATGGGCAAGAAACTCCACCGTTACTCTTTTAATATGTGTTACAATATTTTGTATACATTAATTATATAATTAGGTATATGTGAAGACCATTCACCTATAAAAAAAATTACCCTACCACAATAGGTAAAAAGAATTTAATTAAGGTAGCAATGATAAATATGTTAATTGAGTGATAGATACATGATGTTCACGTAATTATAATAAATGATTTTATGCGATGCGACACAAGCGGTCAAAAGGATAACTATCCCCGGTAAATATAGGCTCAAGGGCATCCCGTTTCATAAAGTTACAGTACAGATAATATAATTTAATACGCGTACCGCTTTGATCGACAACACGTTACATTGGTCGGAAAATAAATAAAGAACTGGGATATTCAGTAAAGCCGCACTTGTTATAAACGTAACCTTTGATAGAGATTCTGTTTATTAATAGATGTTATTCATTAACGAATAATCGATGGAAAAAAACTCTCAAGATTGTCCTGAGAAAGTCAGCGTAACTCCCAGGACGATAACAATAGCTGTAAAACTGTAAACTGACATTACCAGAACTTTATTGATAATATTTTTATATACATATTTACATTAAACACGCAATGTCCATCATACTTAAATGTGGAAAATTTTGTTACGATTGTTTTATATGTTGTTATTACAGATGAGCAAGACTCCTGTCCCATAATACCACCTACCCTTTCTAAAAATATTCAGGATTACCTACCTAGTTAGAATTTCACTCCAAACAACCCGAACTTCGAATGCGCCCAATTACCTACTGTAAAATGTATTAAGAAAAGAAAATCGTAAATGTTTACAACCCAGAAATACCAAGTCCACCTTGCAAAGAATCCAAAGAGGCTGTGGAATAAGCAATTTAATTTTTAAGGGATTATCCACCTTTCGGGTCGAGGAAAATTGGTTTCGCTGCGGAGCCATTTTGCCGAACCCGCGTATTGTATGACCTCCGCATTCTCTAGAAAATAGCTCTGAGATTGCAACTCGATATTATGTAACGGTACCTAATAAATGTAACTACTGCTGAATCTTGTTTTAGTGGACAGGAAAACTTAAACAATCTCATGGTGTCTTATAAGGAAAATAAGTTTAGTTTTGTCACAAAATACTCGTTTTACTGCTATAAATGTATTTTACTCGCATTTTAGAACTACCTGCGTCATCATGTACCCGGATAAAAATATCCTGTGTATTATTCAAGGCATTTGTAGTGCGTATTCCGACGTGCTACCTCAACCTGGTGTTGGAAGAAAGCTTTTGGCCGCAGGACGTGGTGTTCCGTCGCTTTCGCGAACCAATTCCACACGACAGCACAAAGACGTAGTGCGATACTAGTAAAGTGTTACTAACATAGGTTACGTTAGGTTTTTTTTTACTAACACTTATTGTTGATAATAATATGTATACTTAGGTTAAGGTATTTATCTATGGGTCTATGCAACCCGAAATAAATAATTTGATTGATTGATTGATTATTCCAAGACATTTTCAAAATTAAATACTTTAACCACGCAAATGTAGAAAGGTGGACTTAACGCCATGCCATGTTATCACTAGTAGATAATAACCAGCTTCAAAGGTTTACATTCATCATCAATTTAGTGTCCACTGCTGGACATAGGCCTCCCCACAAGCATCACCACTTCGACTTGTTTTGCGCTTCCCGAAGCAGCTACCAGCGGATTCCTGCGGCCTTCACCAGAAGGCCAATTCCCGTAATTAAAAACGTTCAAATTCAAGTCGCAATCTCATCTCAGCGACAGTCTAATGTCAAAAATGTAGGTAAACGCTATACAATTTTTGACAGATTGACACAGAGATTAGAATGCGAACGTTCTTAAAAATACGGGAATTGCCCCTCTGATCATACGTCTACCTTGTGGGAGGCCTTCCAACGGTTCGTATCCGGAACGCAGTCGCCACTCCGGAACCTTTCGGCCCCATTGGCCACCTGTTCTGCAAGTAATGTGCCCTGCCCATTGCCAGTTGCTACTTAAGTTCAGCAATTCTTTGGGCTATGTCGGTAACTTTGGTTCTCCTACGGATCTCTTCATTTCTGATTCGATCACGTAGAGAAATTCCAAGCATAACAATCTCCGCCCTTTGGGTGACTTTCTGCCTTCTAATGAGGCCCATTGTGAGTGATCACGTTTCAGTGCCATAAGTCATCACTAGGAACATGCACTGGTCCAAGACTTTCGTCTTGAGACACTGTGGTATGTGCGATGAGAAGATACTCGTAGTACGTAGCTTCCCAAACGTTGCTCAGCCGAGTCGGATTCGATGACTAACCTTTTTCTTGAAGTTGGACCTACGTAACTGGACAGTTTGTCCTAGGTAAACATAATCGTCCACAACTTCAAGGGAAGAGTCTCCGATCTTCATGAGGGTGGGTGTTACATGGCCATTTTTACATCCATGCCACTGATAAATGCGAAAATAACTCTGTCTGTTTGTTACTTGTTCGATGTGGCGCACGGATAGACTATGATTGGGGTTAGGATAGGACATACTGGACTCCGACTCGATCCGGCCAGTACTCGACGACTGGCTCGGGAGAAGGCACGGCTCCCTGTCGTTTAGGGTGACGCAGGTGCTGTCGGGGCACGGCTGCTTCGGCAAGTACCTGTGCTGCATAGACAGGGAGCCGGACGCTCGGTGCCACCATTGCGTCCATTGCGGGGAGGACACGGCGCAACACACGCTTGCCGAGTGTGTAGCTTGGGAGGAGCAGCGCCGGGTCCCCACAAATGAAGTAGGAGGCGATCTGTCGCTGCCGGCCGTAGTGCGGAGGATGGTCGGTAGCGCAGAGTCGTGGGACGCGGTGGTGTCCTTCTGCGAGGACGTGATGTCGCAGAAGGAAACTTCGGAACGGGAGAGAGAGATCTCGACTCCCTTCCCCGGCCGCAGAAGGCGCACCGGGCGCAGGAGAAGGGCAGACAACGCCCTTTTCCGGCTCCCATGAATGGGTCCAGGGGCGTGGGACTTGGGGAAGTCTTGGGCCCCTATTTGATGGACCCGAGGCGGAGGCGCGAGCGGGTGTCGGCGCGCGCCTCTGAGGCGATGCACGGGTTAGTTAAACACCTCACTACCCCGTGCAGGAGACGAGGCCCGGACAGACCGGGCCAGCACTAGTGTGGGGCTGCGGAAGAATTTGGATTCCCGCGGCCCCGCGTGCACGTGCGAGGAGACACCGGGGTGGTTTTAGCCGGTAAGAGTCCGGCACGCCCCTCTGCCTTTTCCCCAGGCGGAGGTAGTCCATGAGGATTTCCTCCCGTAAAAAAAAAGGACATACTGGACTGCCGAAAATGCCTATGGCATTAAGTCCGCCTCTGTGCATTTATGTACTTAAAGTGTTAAATAAATAAATAAAATACTTTTTATTCCGGTATATCCGGGCGAAGCTATGTTCAAAATCTAGTTTAATTAAATAAGGATTTTTCAGGCTAACATTTTCAGTACCTGCGAGACAAGAAACGACTTAAAATTACGTCAAGGCAAAAATAAAACAAAGACCAAACGGCAATATAAAAAACAAAAACCTATGATTAATAGCAGAGCTAGAAAACATATCACGTGATCACATACACCGATGTAGATAACGATCACAAATTCATTCTCCTCAAATTTTTACGTTAGTTTATTGCTAATGTTTCATGCATAAACCTATTACAGTACACTGACGAGCTCATTGCGTGCAGGTATGTTATTGTCGATAGAAACTATATTGCAAATTAGGCTCATATAGTCGTGACGTGACATCTTTGAATAACTGCTCCAAAGCAGGTTATATTTTATTGTTGTCACTGTCAAATTCGTGCATTAACTCGACAGGTCTACTCAAATATGTGTTTTTCTTTCCTCAAAAGACCATCTTAGACACATGGTCATAATCTGCATGGTCCTAAATGACCTGCCAACATTATGTCCCTCCCTCTCACCGAGAAGAGGCCTGTGTCCCAGCAGTGGGAACATTATAGGCTGATGATGATGAGCATTATGTCTGGACTTTAAAAGAAACTGTGATCTCTGAGTTTGTTTCGGTCTTTGTTCCCAGAGTATTCGGAAAGTAAACACCGAACTCATCTAGTTTTAAAACACTATAAAAAAAATATATAAATACAAGGTGTTGTTTTGCATCCTCGTCAAATTCGAGGAGGTAACTATGCTAATGATTCTTGACACGAATCAATAATAAAATAAGTAGGTATTTATTTTTATTTTTTGTATTTTTCGGAAATCGGCATGTGTAGGGCCCGTGTGATACCGCCCTGTAACTGCGCTGTAACTGTCACGCATGCACACAGCGACATAGTCGTACGACACTGCCTACCGCATACGCAACGGGGCGATTTTGTTCTTTGAAAGTGGAGTATTCTGAAATACTGTCAAACTTAAATACCTAAAAAAACAAGTATGTATTAATTATTGAGCAGGATCGTAATTTTATTTGATTATTTATGTCTTTCATAACAGCCTCCTGAAATTTGACGAGGATGCAAAACAACACGTTGTATAAAGCATCACTACGGCAATGGACTACAAGGATTTTGCTGCGTTAATAAAGTTTACAGCAAGTTTTATTCTTGTCACAATTACGCACGGAACGAATGGCAGATCGTTTACATAATCTAATTCGTTCTGCCCCTCGTACAATATTCAGGTCGGGTAAATTGCATGGGTTCGCAGAGTCTGTGTTAGCCGGGAAATGACCTGGCATTTTAAATTTTCAGCGTCATCAGATCTTTGGGATTTGAAATGGCTTACTGTGTAACAAGCATTTTTAAGCTGCCCAAGCTTTTGTCAACTTATAGGTTATGCTATATAGTAAACATGGGATTTAAACATGGAACAGAAAAATCTGCTAATCGGATAATAGTTCAGCTTTCAAAAGGGGAGTAGGTACCTGTTTTCTAGCATGCTAATGCGAATTGCATGGAAAGTTTAATTTTAATTCGCGTTTCTGATATCCCATAATTAATGTCACAGGTGGGCTATTTTTATAATACATACATAAACAACGTGTAACATAATTAACACAAGACCCCGATTAGAGTATTGAGTTAAAAGCATTATACAATGAGCAAAACAATTTTTTTTAAGCTATTAATATTATGAAAAACGTGTTGTATTTGCGCAATGCATTTAAAATTGAGTCTTATTCCCTTGCAATAAGGTTTAATTTTCTTTGGCACAATCCATAATTTAAAAAAACAATACCTATATTAATAGTTACTGAAATGGATTCAGTAGTTAATTACGAGCAAACAACTTTCAGGACTTGCGTTTATTCTGTTACACCTTGTATAAATAAATCCACGCCTTCTTGGTTGGTTTGTCATAGGGGTAGAAAGAAACTACAGAACGCCACTTTGCTACGATCCTTACATAATCTTCTTGCCTCGTTCACATTACTATTATTATAACCTATATGTAGTTACTATCGAGGAATTTCATATCTATGCACCTTAAGGACTATGTTTCCTTGCAGCGCTCGGCCGCTATAGAAATCGCATCAACTGATAGCATCGCACCATGAGATTTTTGATGAGTCCCTTGTTTTTGCAAATGAAAAAAAAATACTGATAAATAAAACATAAAAAACATAAAAAATAAAAAACTGATAAAAAAAAAATAAAAAAATGAAAAATAAAATATATAAAAAAACAGATGTGGTCATCGTGTTCACGGGATTTTGTTTTAAAACTGCTTAGATATGAACTTCCTCGATAGTACACATACTAAACTAATAAAAACTCATAGCATTTATTTCATTTAAACCAATGAATTGTCAAGTGGTCGGTCAGTCAGAAATGTGAAGCTAGTTGCCCATTCCAAAGCGTAGTAGGAGATACCTATGAAGAAGAACGGGCAAGAAACTCCATGGACACTCTTTTAAATTATATTGTTATATAAATATTAGTTACATCATTAATGTTGAATATAGGTATAATTATATGTGAGAACTATGTAAATAAGACGTACATACACGTTGAGTGTCCAGAGTACAGGAAATAGAAATTTAAACAAAACAATCCATAAATATAATAAGCCGTGGCGGCTAATAGATGACCAGTCCCAACTGACAGCGCCCGTCCACGAACATGACGCATGGATCTGCACTATTCAGCTCAACCATTTTGAAGGGAGCTGATCCCACACATGCGCCACCGCCAGCGAGACAGTTGAGTGAGCATGACATCTAACAGCCGCCAGGGCACATGCAAGTCAATAAAAGACATTACCCGGTAAATTGTAGCTCGATAGTACCTACATAGTACTCACACTTGTTCTATGCAATTATATAATAGGTACAAAGGAGATTGAGTTTATACAATGCAAAGGAAGTTTAAGGTAGTCTTACAATCTTCAGCAGCTCCAACAGTATTTTCAAATGTTAATCAATTAGTTGTGGTTGTGAAACAGGACCAGCATTGAGCCAGGCATTTTTATCAGCGATACAATCGCCCAACTTATAATATGCCTGGCTGCATAGTGTGAGTTTTATACAACATTTAAATTTCGTCTCATTCAGTTGAAGTATGTGGTGTGGTTATTGTAACATTTTAAACAGTACCCCGTGAAAGATGTGTCTACTTTAGCCAGTCTGAAATCTAGTTAAACTAATAGGTCCCTATTTCTAGTAGTATATTTATGTCTATCACCTTTTTTACTAAAAAGATGTAATTTTTTTCTTAGACAACCACTACTAGGACAACCAGTCAGCCTATACCTCTATGTCTTCGAAAGGTTAAAGCGCTTGTTGCAAAGCCCGAAGATAATCTTAACCATGTTGTCAGCATTCGTGGGTCTGAAGGAAACTACATAACCCGGAAAAACTATAAAATCATCAAGTTCAATGTCTTAAATCCTACGTTGATTCGCGTAAAAATCGTTGAACTTTTTTATAGTCGTGAATGTCCGTTACTAAAGCATAGGCTACCGGCGAACAGCGTTCCGGAAGGTCAATGCCATAATCTTGAAGCTTAGCGTCTGATGACTACTGTTCGACGATATCAATATACAGGGTCAAATTAGATTAGCTAGCGTAACTCCGCAGGCGTGATGGATATCGATATCTATACATGATAAAACAAAAAATAAATTAATTTGATGGTTTTTTTTTGGGGGTCATCCACCGCAATTAGAGTATATTTACTTGAAATATCGGTTTTTTTTTGTGAAAATTTACAGACGTTATTAGTATCGATATGTAAAAAGTAACAACACCTCAGCGGTCGGTGACATAAAAAAAAACCCAAATTTTATAAAGTTTAGATTTTATATGTTTATTTAAACATACAGTCTTAACACAAGTTCGTGTTTGTTTTGTACTTTGAAACCAGAAATGGTCTGTATTGGCACTCACATTCGCTATGACAACACTGCTTAATCACTAAGCAAATATAAGAAAATAATGTAGGTACGTGAATAATATTTTGCACATAAGTACGTGAGTCACATGAAATGTTTTGAATCTGAGCTGGTTGCTATTTGGCCGCTCATTAGAAGAAAGAAAAAGATAAGATATCGAGACTCATCAAGTCATCACGTCTGCAGAGTTTTGCTAGCAGCTTTTATATAACCCTGTATAAACACATGTTATTTGAAGAGACTAGTCAAACGAATACAATACAACATAATTATCACACCTCGTAACATGTCATTATAATTAGCATTCTGACACAAAGCGCTTTAGGGCAAAGCGCAATTAAACTTATATTACATGTCGAGGCACGTTCTAGTTACCTAAACGTACAAAAACAAAGCAACGATCACACCGATTTATAAAACAGTACTTATTAGTTGTGACTTATGATCTTACGGAAAAATAAGTGAGATGCCGCCCGCCAACCTTTTGTAGCTCTGTGGTGTATGTAAGTACCACCGCGACCGTGCGCGTACACTCGCAGTAAAAACTAAATAGGAACACCTCTAATATTTTTTTGCCTAATTATAATGAACCGTTATTTACACATTCTTAAGCTTTGCATACGATACGTAATTATTGTGTTTTAATAACAATATAGCCGTATAGTTTTTTAAACAATTAGAGCACTAACCTCATTAAACTAACTAAGGCATATAAATTAAACGAATTAATCGACTAATCCTCGAAGGTCATGAATCACCTTTTTTTCTTTTCCGTGGGGAATTTCTCATGTGTAATTGGATACCTACCCCCTGTCGGGGGACAACGAAGGATTGTGTCGGACTTGAACTATAACAACCTAAGTAGTCAAATTTTGAAAATAAACCGGCAAGCACTTGTTGGACAGTAGAATATAAAACACCCATTGTTCTGGACGTTTGTCTCTGGGATCCCTCCACTTGCATCAGAGTGATGATCTTGGTACATTTCTCGTGTGTGGGAGCCACGATGATGCCTTTTTACAAGTCAATGACTGCTGTGAGCACTTTTAGTTAAAAAAATCGATACGCAAATGTAAAAACAATAGTTAAATCAACGTGAATATAATAGTACATATTCAAAATTATGAAACGTGACCATTCGTTTTTTTTTTACTTTTTCTATCCGTAACTTCGAACAGGCCAGTATGTAATAAGGTTTTAAAGTGCAATATAATACGGTTATCGGAAACTAACTTGTGTGGTTTAGGAGACATTTATATTTCTTTAGACACTTTATAAATAGCTTTTTTATATTGCTCGTCCGTGTAGAACCATGTCTATCAACTATATATGCTTTTGAAAGCTGCCAATGTATTTATTAAGTTTCCATCGAATAAATCGATTCAATTAATAGTTGAAGTAAAACTCATTGGACTTAATCGAATTGGTTCGGCGCTCGGTCTTCTAGATACTGATCATTACATTATGATGGCAAATTAGCTGAATAACGTAATATAGCCGCAGGCATCGCCTTATGCGTATATAACACCTATAATAAAAGAATACGAGGGTGACTACGAAATTTTTTATTGTACAGTACAATAAGAAGAGTATGTAATCCATTTATACGATATTAGTATTGCATAAAGTTTATTTATCAAATAACAACGTTATCATGGAGACGGAAGATGTTTTAGATGAAATAGCTATAGTCTGTAGTTATGTCCTCTGGAGCAAAGGTGTTGGATTGAGCTGATAAGATTGCTATACTTACCTACTTCCGAGCTCAGAATGTGTTATGGTAGCTTGTACTAGTATTTACTGGTTTAACTCGGCTGATCTAACACAGCTTGGAATATCATATGATCGATGAAAGTATATATATATATCTCGTCATTGTCGGTCTTGAATAGAAACTAAAACTTTTCTCCGTGACAGTCTACTAAATTGAATGTAGGTAATAGCTCTCTATCTACTATTACAAACATGAATCCAATTTATTTGATAAATATGCCGTGGCATTTTTTTTTTGTTCCAACACTCTTGATTAGATTATTTAAATCTCAATTGCAAATAAACACACAAATTTACGTAGGACAGGGAAATTCCAAATAACCAATGGCTTTTTCAGATACATGCTCTAAGATACTAATCCTACATGTAACTGAGATAACGGGTAAAATATCTCGGCTGTTGATAAGATTGTTTTTGAAAATACTGTGACGCGATAAAAAGATGAAGACAGAAATATCTGTGGAGTAGGTGATCAACCTATCAAGGTTGAGAGAAAAAATATAGACACAGGAGAAGAAAAAAAAAGTTTAATGCTGCAAACGAAAAAACTACTTAGAAGTAATGACATCCTCTGTAACCGTACTATTTATTTAAAGAAGGTATTTTCAGATTTAAAAAAGTTGTAAATTTTACACTGACGCAGATGAAATAAAAAATAAAGAGGCAAATGATTACTAAATTAAAAATTATACGATAGCATTTAGCATAGAACTTATACATAAGTCAAATATGTTATAAACTCTAGTGCAGAAAACAATAACTATTAAATTGTCAATGACACTGACGATTGTAACTAGGGAAACGTAGTTTGGCAAGAGTCCAAGGTTTCTGTTAGTAGGGACTCCACGTGACAGGAGATATGCTTTGTATATCTTACGCCTAATTTATACTAAGTCATTAAACTCGTAAATCATTTACAGTTTAATGTTAAGTGTTTTATTGAAAATGAAGTCATCACTACCCTTATCACGTAACGTTATAGTAAGGTGTTTTTCGAAAGCAAAGCGTGCTAGGGTAAGTGAATTTGAAAGTGTAGATTCGTAATTCTGTAGATTGACTTCTAGGAGACTGTGTTTGTCTTTAAATACCTAATTCTTTCCCAATCTTTCCAGACTATGGAAATTATTGCAACTATGTAGATCCAGACCGTGACGGTGCAAAACTACACTGTCTGGGTCTATTTTTAAAAGAACGTTTGTCGTGTAGTAGACATATAATTGCAAATACTTTTGGAATTTAACGCACACGCGATTAAATCCACGTGACCTAGCAAACAAGTGACAAGATTATGTAAATACCTATGTCACAAAATCTGTGCTTATTATTATGTCTTGTCACTATAGTGTCTTCTACTCTGAAGCATGGGCCTTCTATATGGAAGGCCCATGCTTCAGACGCTACGATACCGAATACCGATGGCTACGTACCAACATACGGTTTGATCTTCGGAAGACTTTGAATAACGCGACATGATAACTTAAATAAACAAGGTTCAGAGTTTCAATATGATAAGATATTTATATTCGCACCTAATCAGTAAATACGAAATCCCCTGCATTTTACGACTCCTACTTTAAAATAAACTAAAATACTTTAGCACCCTTAGTTTATAAATCAAACAGGAAAACGTTTGGTCTTTCCCACTATTCATCCGTTTAAATATTTTTAGGTTGCCTATTTGCAAAATAATTTCTGATCTTATGATCAGAAGATTCATGAGGTCGTTTATTTTCTGCCTTTGGCACGAACAATAAAGCATTTTGCATTTAAGTAAATTCGGTAAATTCTTACTAGCTTTTGAACTTTTTCTAACGTTTACGATAAAAAATTTGTGCTGGAAATATAGTTGGAAAATTATCATAACATCCGGAATGTTTGAAACTGCAGGCACTCACTGGTCGTTGATCAAGTATCTAGTAAACGTCTTTCCTCAAGAGCTCGTTAGATGCTTTCCGTTTGATCGATCTGGCTAAATCCAATAACAACATTAGATCGAATTTAACTAAATACCATAAGTTTTTATGACAAAGATGAGCTCAGGAAAGGAAGCAGTCGCAATAATCAAAGTGAGCCTTTTATTTTATTTATTTGTAAACTTAGCAAAATGTTCACAAAAACTGCAGATGATGATGTAAAAAAAATAAGAAGTCACTAGTCCTGAGTCTACTTTCTAAAGGGAGCGGTACAAAGCCGAAGTATTACGAAGTCTCGCGAAGTGTGACGATGAGCTAAGATTACCAGTTTGGTGTCATCTCAGTGTCTTACCGCAATTCGGTCATTGTTGTTACCGCACCTAGTGGTTAGTGAAGTAACATGACTGTGTTTATCGTGTATCTTATGTGTTGTGTCGTCACTTGCTTTGTGTTAAGGGGATTATATGACCTAAACGCAAGTTTTATAATGCCTAAAAGTATATGATCCAATGCAGTAAACAAAATCAGAAAAATATAAATGATATTCTTCAGAATAAATGCTAGTTAGATAGTGTGTTGTAAACACAATACAACTAATTTGGTACGATAGAAATAAGTCACGAAGATACCTCAAAAAATTTATTTTAACGATTAAAAATCATACTAATATACATGCAATCATTCTTTTTTTTGGTTCAGATTGTTCTCCAAGCAACATATTAACGTGACAGTGTTTTAATTTTTTAGTCCAGTCAATAGATTTTTTGTAAATAGAGAATAGCTTCATATTTTGCAAAAAATTACCAGCTTTGTGTCATCGCGCTTCACTTTCTTTTCTATGCAGCCCGACAGTGATCGCACTGTAGCTGTTGTCAGCCCCTTAAACTAAACGGAAATAAAATAAACAGTGGAAAACGGCGCCACATATATTTCAAGCATGAGTGAAATTATAAATTGTATGGAACTGATCAAAACAGGAAGGTGAATTCAAGAAAATCACATTAATTCAGGAATCATTACTTGGACAAAACTTCGAAACAATTGGTTATTATAATAGGTTATTCTGAAAATCTTCAAGGATCATCTAAAGCTAATGATTACTAGGCAACTTAATAAACCATTTAAATGTCTGCTACTTATAGCCCTAAACATTATATACACATGATTACTTCTATAGACAATTGCAGCAAAACTTTAGTATTCAGTATTCCAAGAATTGCAAATTGCACGTTCCGATCGTAAATTACAGGGTCATTTAAATACTTAGTAATTTCCTTGAGTCTCTAAATTACGCTGGACATATTTGATGAGTTAAGCGCATCAAATGGAATCTGAATCATGGCTTCTTAGCGCAATGTAAGTACCTGGTCATATTACCGTTAAGTGGGTTTATTAATTACATTTGGTATAGCTTCTGTATCATACACACGATGATATTTATATTATATAATATTTATAACGATACACGATGATATACGATGATGATATATTTATGTTCTAAGAATAGTAAGAAGCAGTCATTGACTGAACATTGTTTTAATTGTAAATAGTGTCATTTTTCACAGTATTTTACTGCTAATTGAAACCGTATGTTTTTATGATCTAGAAACGTGTAACATAATTAACGCAAGAGCTCATACACCCCAATTAGAGTATTGAGTTAAAACCATTATACAATCACCGAAACAATATTTTTAAGCTCAATATTATTATTAAGAAACTCGTGTTGACTCTAGCATTACTTTATGCATTTAAAATTGAGTCTTGTTGCCCTGAAATAAGATTTAATTTTCTTTGGCTCGATTTGCGGTCAGTATTGCAAAATACCTACATAAATTTTGAAAAAAAAAAACCTATATTAATAGTTACTGAAATCGATTCAGTAGTCAATTATGAGCAAACTACTTTCAGGACTTGCGTTTATTCTGTTACACCTTGTATAAGCCTATCAACGTACCTACTTCAAAATTCAGGAATGCGCACGATAAGTTTTCCGTAACCCAAAACGAAACCTGTATTTTGAAGTAAGTTCACATGCTTGTATACTCCAATGAATCTAAATCTTTGATCAAGTAAGGGAAACTATGGTAGGTACTATCGAGGAAGTTCATATCTATGCACCTTTAGGACTATTTTTCCCTGTAGCGCTCGGGCGCTAACAGTAACTAACGTAAAACAGATGCGGTCATCGTGTTCACGGGATTTTGTTCTAAAACTGCTTAGATATGAACTTCCTCGATAGTACATAGGTAGTCTGCATAGAGCAACACCGGTCCGCCGCGCGCCGGTGGCCCGTGTTGCTCTATGTTAGTCTGTGTCGCTAATTAAAGTGCTAATAGGTAATGCTTTGCAACATTAACATAAATGTAAAACTGTCTTTTGGCAAAAGAGTTTATCGATAAGAGAACGATTTTTTTTTCGCGATTTCGTATTTGGTCTCCTAATAAAATTTGTTCATAATGATGAGTACAATGACCCCTTCAGATGTTGATGGTGTTTTACCAATAACCCTGTATAGGTACATACGTTATAGTATTTTGATAAATCCAATTACTAAGTGGCAACTTAGCACACAGTAAATGGCGAGGCGTCCCAGTAAGCACTTCACATTTGCCTGTCTCATGTCAAGTTGAAGCAACCTTAAAAGTCACGCAATCTAAACAGTATGCAAGTCATTTGCTGCTTCAATGTTATTATATCCCACAAGCATGAACCTTGCATCGTGGGGACTTTAGATTGGCGCGTATATTATGTCATTGTTGATTTGCGCAATCCTGCCTAACTACATTATTATGGTTTTCGCCACACCTTCTGTAAACTATGAGTGCTAGAGCAAGTGTTTCCCACGATCTAATGTTTTCTGTCTGTTGTGTAAACACAAACGTGCAAACCTCTATTCTCGTGCACATTGTCATTTGTTTTTCAAATAATTTTGATTGTAGCTTTCATCTCTAACGTTTCCGTCCGACGGCGACTGTCGGCCGTCGTTGTCATCTGTCTAAAAAAACTAAAAAAAGCTTGACAAAATTGTGGCTTACGGTATGCCCTCCCTGGACCTTAATAACAATTGAAGACTATATTGTTATACACTGGCTGCTAACCTAACCACTTCGGGCCAAATAATGCCAAGTGGAACTTTTCAAAAGTTTGGACTTCTGTTAGCCAACGCAAGGTAAATCTGACTAGGTGGAGATGCAAGAAGAAGAATAATAATAAATGCAAACGTGATGCTGTCCCGGAGATCTGCAAATTAATCTCATCATGAATCTCAACGGGCCTTGATAAATGCACGTTACAAGAGCTATTATGCTATTTTACTTGGTATGGGTTGACACAATCCAGAATTCCAATGAACCGTTAAGAAGTATGCTTACATCTTTTTAGAGGCTGAGCGGCCTGTGAATGACACATGTTAGGCAACAATATCATGCCATTTTGGTTTTGTGCATTATATTAAATTCCCTGTTCAACAGAAATATTATTATTACTCATTTTCTTAACATTTCTTTATGACGAACGCGAAAAATATGATGACATTGCTACTTAAGTAATGACACTAATGAGCTCAACAAAATGCGAATAATCTCTCATAACGTTAATGAGTTTACATGCGCAAAAACGATAACAGACCACTGGCTTTTTAATGTAGGTGAATAATATTATGTAACATTTTATTGAATGCAGGATTATTAGAAAATAATGAAACGGATCAAAATATTCCAACAGTTAACTGTTGTGCTACACGGGATGTTTTCGAGGTCAATTTACGGGCACACAAAAAACGATGCAAACGATTATTGTTATTTGGCCTGGATTATATTTCTTGGATTGAACCCGACGTTCTTTAAGAAAAATATTATTGATCATTCCAAGCATCCATCAATTATATCATTAATATATGTTTTTTTTTTAATATAATTATGGAAATCAAAGGCGTTTACATGCATGCCCCAACTTGCATGCATGCGGCGAGCAATGGGCAGCTCACCGTTCGATAAGGACCAGGCCCGTGTCGACGGCGCGTTGTGTTCCACGTTCCACGCGCGCCTCAAACAGATGTCAGCACCAATGACGGGGTCTGCTAGGACCGATGCCTGCTAGGGTTGCGGAAAAGTCCGAGAGGTTTACCGTGGCCCCTGGCACAGGCAACTGAAGGAACACGGGTGGGATGTAGTCAGTAAGAGTCTGACACGCCCTCCCACTCTGCCCAGAGCGGGAGAAGTTATTTGATGATTTCCCACCCTCAAAAAAAAAAAAAATGGATGCTCCATCAATTATATCATTAATATATATATATTTTTAATAATTATGTAAATCAAAGGCGTTTACTACCATGCATGCCCCAACTTGGAGCATTCTTTCGTCACATGTTTGAGATATCTTCAGTTTTTACACTAAAGCCAAGTATGCGGCTGAAGATGCTATTTTTGGCAGAAAAGGAATCATTAATCGAGTACCATAAACATTTGTGAAAAAATCGTGCGAATAACACAAAGCAGTAGTTGCCCATATAATAAATGTAGATACCTACGGACGGCCAGCATGATACATAGGCTGAGAATCGATCACTCAATCTGTGTCGGACAATTGATGGAGATGGAAGAGATTACCTATCTGTAACAGTTCGTAAAACTTCGTTCCAGTAGTACTTTGTGACTGAGTCATAGTAAAACGACTTCGAGGTCTTTGAATCGTGAGTTTTTCTTGTTAATTGCTTAGTGTTCAGATTGGCGGATTAATTTGTTCGAACAAAAACTCTTATAGAAACACAATCAAGCTTTGTTTCAGCATTATTCAATTTACGGCGTTTTTATATTTGTGTAATTTATGTGTTAAAAGATCTCTCTAATTCGTTTATGTTTAATTATTGTGTTGCTAACGACGACGAGACGATAAGAGTGAATTGGTAATGATTGCTTTTGGAAAAAATATGATTCGTATTTTTTTACTAATTAGCTATCAGAACCTAATTATACGTATTTCAGTGCAATCGATATATGTAGTTATACTATTTCAACGGCAAAACTTCAGGATCTTTTAAAATCAAAGCATGATAAACATACAGAGACAGATACTACGCTTGTTGATAGTGATAAATTACGGAAAAACGATGATCTCCTAAAGCTGTATATTTTTGTTAAGATAGAGGTCAATTAAAAGAAATATAAAGCCATATCAAGTCTGCACCTAATACCGAATATATTTATTACTACCGCATTTACTAACATGCAAAAAATGATGATGCTGACAAGGTACAATAAATTATAGAAGATTTACTATATAAATTTCGCTATTAGGCACGTTTTGATAAATACCTACAACAATGTATACAATTTAACATGTACCAATGTGATTAGTCTTTTGCATACGGATATAGAAGAGTGCATATTCTGCCATTTTAATATCACTAAAGTGGACAGGAGATTATTATACATAGGACAATTAAAAACCGAAAATGCACTTTGCAAGAACGCTTCGCTACACTTTGTTTTCGCCTATTGTAATTAGATTACTATCGCTACTAACTATGATGGAACAAAGATGGAAAGTTTTGATAAAATTAGTAGTATAATACCACTTTAGAATGCAACGAAGGCTTATTATAATTAACTTTGAAGTACTAGGAGATATAGATATTATTGTATCTGTTACTTCACAAGAAATTTCCGTACCCATTCATAATGAGGAAGGAGGGTCACAAGAATAACTAGACAAAAGCTACCGGTTCCGATAATGTATTCCAAAATTCTGAGCCAAACAGCTCTTACGAAACGCTAATAGGAATTTTATTCGGAGTCTCAATGTTATAATCACCATCTTACATAATATTGCATTTGAATCGATAGGAAATAAAATAACTACGTTTTTCTACGTCTGTAAATAGACTTTTCATTTATTCGACTTGTGTAATTAGTAAATGTAATTACTGTGTTCTTTAAAAAAAAAAAGAAGATCGAATAGGGAACAATCTAAAATATTTGATGTATCAACCTTGACATATTTTTTCAGATTTTTTTTATATCCTTAAAGACTTACGAATACAAAGGCAATCGTAAATTACGATTGCCTTTGACTGTAGATAACGGTGGACGTAACGTTGCATACCTTCTTTATTTCCCAGCACATTCTAAAAGGTGAGCAACTCAGTGCCTACCTGCTATTTAAAGATGCAGGTTGACCTCGACCAAATATTGTGTGTCATATTCATTAAAAGTTATTCAAATACCTACTACCTCTACGTAAAAAGTGAATCTGAAAGAGACACCTTTTTACTCAACATCTTTATATCTTGTATATATACATATGTAGAGAACATATATTATACAGGGTGTCAGGGTGGGTCATCGACGCGCAGGTTGTTATCATGGATTCAGTAAATGATTCTGAGCTCCCCAGCGTTGAAATTTTTCCATACATTTTGACCGCGTAGGTATTGCACTTTTCTATGAAACAGTAGTTTTTTTTTTGATAACTGACTAAAAATGCTTTCTAGGGGCCTAAAATCATGTGCTGAATTAATGGTTACAGTTTGCGCTTCGAGGTCCCTGCCACCCTGTATATTCTTGCCAAAGATTAATATAATAGAATACTGCGGACCAAAGAAATCAACATTTTTCCCAAAGCTTTGTTGATTGAATTGATGAGCAAAAAATAATGGACCAATCTATCGTGTTGTTTACTTATTTTAACATTTTGTTTATATTGTAAATTGAAAGAGAATGTTAAACCACATCTCATAGCTTCAATTAAATGATTTCGTAGAAATTGGAGCCTAAAAATCCATTTGACTTGGTGACAAAATTGTTACAGTAGGAAAAATATCGATTTCTACATCGTGATATAATTTCCAACAGTAAGTTATTTTAGTCGGTATAAAACAGAATATAATGTACCTACGCACTGTTACCTTATACAAAAGCTTGTCAAACAAAGTGATTGTTCATAGCATATAATATAACATACGAGTACATGCCGCTTGTGTTAGTATTGTATTTTGGGCAATGTTTAAAATTATTAGATCGAATCCATAAAAGGGAAGTTCACAACTCACAGTTCAAAACTCACTTTGATCATTTATTTCAGAATCTGTATCAATATTTAGATTCTTGCGATTGGATCACCGAATTTTCCGCCAGTTACATCAAATTGGATTACGGTCTGAATTGCTTCATTGATGCGATTGTTGTAATGTCTACACACGATTTAAAAAATGCCTACTTTTTTTTTGGTTTGTTTTTAAGTACCTAATTGTGGAACCGGTTCTCATCGCAAACATTCGCTATCGTAATTAATAATGTTTTACTGTTGCGATATCTGCTCGTAAAACTGAAAAGATACTATTGTTTTGTAGAATTTTATTTTATCATTGATGTGTGGCTTCTTAATTTAATTTACGAGTGTGTCAGTCACCATGTTTGAACTGCGGTAGTGGATCCGTGGGCGGTTGAATGCGTGCTTCTACATAACCGCTGTCATCGAGAATGAATTCTCAATTGTCGTTTGTTTCAGTACGTCTCCATATAATTATGTAGTTGTCACCTTTCATTTGTTTTAAACACTTATCATCTCCTATTTTTAAGTTAACTTATTAATATTTTTTACAATGCTCCTTATCTTTATGAGAACGATTGTTCGCTAATTTGTCGACTGCAATTCAAGATATTCAAGGTAATAAATTATAATGTAAAGTGAATCACAAATTGTGAACCAGGTGCATACAATAACCACGTGTACTTACTGATCAATACAGTCGCAAATGAATTTGTTTCCATAATATATTATTTAATATTTATGTAATACAGTCTGTCGTCACGTGCGCTTTCACGTAAAATATTAAATATATAAGTTATTTTCTTTAATTGCACTGTAACTCTTAGTTGACGTATCGTAAAGTTTGATGATGAATGAAACTGTCGTTAAAAATAATTAAAAGCACGGGTAATTACAATTTGTTTATAAATAAAGGTTTCACTGTCGATATCAGTCGATTGCGCAGTGCTCACATACGTCAGACGAGCGGCACAAACCGGCAGGCTACGACCGCGCAGCACAGAAGGCGCGGCGACACTGGCAACGTATCGACCTCCCGCCATCACAATGAATGGTGAGCCAGCACCGCAGTCGGCCGCTGCAAGCTCACTACTGCACTGCAGCTTTATTTCTGGCAATCACCCCGATACTTAAACATACAACGAAAACATACAATTTTCTTTGCAAAAATGTGCCAACAACACAGTCCGTGACATGCAAAATTCCGAGCCACTGACCCAGTTTCGGAGACCGCGCTGAAGAATTCTGCGGTTACATTCATCATCCGCTTTTACATTTCTCTATTATTTTGTTATAAATTCTAAGAGACGTTTTGTCTACGCATGCGTGACTCAGAGGGCTACCGTCTACCGTGTATCTCGCTTGTATCAGCTGATGAAATGACCTTGCTCCCACATTTTGGTCCAGTTCTTTATTTGTTGCCTCTTGGATTGAACAGAAAATTGTTTCCATTTTTGCATTTTTGTATCCATCCATTCATCTGCCTGCGTTAGCCTGTGTCTGGTTAGAACCATGCTGCGAATTGTTGACCTTTGCGAGTTTTCTCATGAAGGCATAATGAACCGAAACCTTTCAAGGTTGTCGTGTTAGGTCGCAGTGATCCCACGAGGTACTGAGCGAAGGTACGGATAAAGTTAACCGACGAACGCAGAGATATCGTTAATTACCTGCTTAGGTACAATAATAACCTGTGATCCAACGTCTAATGACCCTGTGGTCTTCGATGACAATCCCTATGCGGCAAATATTGTAACAGGAGATATTTTTGCGATATTTAAATGGCCATACTAAATTACGTTTCATTTCTAACCCTCCAAAAAACGGGATAATGGTAAGCCCGGAATTTCCTATGGGAGACACGGTACGTATCCATCCCAAACAAGTACTAAATCCAATAAAAGTTAATGCTCATGAGCTACTTACGTATAACTTTTCCTATTCTTCTGTTCCTAATTTTCCCATATCCAGGTAAGGTTGACTACATATGAAACATTCTAGAATAGTTTCCTAGTCTATTAATTACCTTTACCCCGATACTCTATAAAAAAAGAGAATATCGCTTGCAAGATACTCTTTCAAGAAAACGGTGACAACCAAACATCCGTGATTGAACATCTTAAGAAGCTTTGTTCAATTAACTTTATTAGCCATTTATTGATTGGACACGTCCCAAAATAAAGTGCAATTACATTGCTTACATTAGCTTAGCACAGACAGGAATGTTAATAGCAAGTAAGCAATGAAAATCAAAGTCAATGCTAGCTGGCTAACAGTGCAGTAGTGTCGGATACTACGTGATTGAACTGTCAATGTGACCGAGGCTCAATCTGATCATTCCTTTGCTTACGACCGTCGATATGAAACGCTTCCTGTTATCGATGAATGAATAAGTCTAATGGTCAATAGGTTGATGTTTCGAATCGATTGTTTAAATCATTATTTGAATGATAAATATTATCTGATTATGAATGAACAAAAGCACTGAATGGAGTCAATTGATTTTATTGATTTATAGAGAAATGGGGACACTGCAGAATATTTGTTTATTTTCCAATTTAACATAAAACGGCAATACTTATGTCATTTACATTAGTTAAAAATAAAATTAGAAAAAGACATACACTCATCCCACAGAACCCCAGACATACTGACATGATCGTCTTCCATTCTTCCGCGAACACATCGCAGTCAGGTTTAGCGTCGAGAGCTTGGCGCGCGGAGAGAGTGCGAGAGGCAGGGGACTAGGCTCGCGAGATGGAGAACGGTGTGACAATAATTATGATACATTAAATAGACATGAAAATCAAGATGTCTGTTGAAGGCACAGAACATTTCTACGAATGTTAGCAACGAGGCTCATGAGTAAAATAATAAATTACATCGCTTTTCCTTTTAAGGGAGAGGGCTTTTCCTGTGGACTTCCTTTCTTGACATCCGACAGATCCAAGAACTGCCAAGGTGTCTTTGAATTTCGGGTAGGTACAATCATATTGGAGATGAGTTATATATAGATATAGCTACGTTGATAGTCACTCTGACGACCTAGAGATAGGGGTGTTGACAGTAAAAACAATCTTTGTTTACCTTTGGCAAAAGCGTAAGTCTAATAGTGGTAATAATAGACATGTCCTGTACATTCGGGCTGTTCCTCTTCGTAAAGAGGACAGGGAGAATATATTTAAAGTTGACATCCAACCTTCTGTAATTGAATTGCTCCCAGTCTGTGCTCCCAGTTGAAGAAGAAAGTACCTACATTTAGGAAGGAGATATTCAAAATAAGGTTTCTTATGTTTATCTGTTTTTATTAGAACAGATCTTCTCAGCCTCTTACGAAATGTAAACATACAAGATTAAGGTGCGCATCAGTCCGTTGGAGACAATCGGAAAGAATATTCCATGCCTACTAGGGACAGATTCATACTTCAAAGTTCTATTTAATGACATGATGAGTTTCGGATTTATTCCTAATTGAAACAATTATTTCATTAATTAAGAAGGTATTTACTTTGGTCTAGATACATATTTAATGTTCAGAGTTAAAATTATCGATAAACAAACACGTACCAGACTGCCATGTAAACGATAAGTATACAAAAACTGTCACTAGATTTTTACCATTTTACTGACAATTTACAGTGTCATTATTCAAACAAAACGCATTACATTGCAAGCGTTTTCCATTGATGGAATTTCCACCATTGGATGGCTAAAACTGAACTACCATGTCAACGATGAATTTAATTATTTTACGGATTATAAATTATTTTATGAGTGAAAGCTTTCACTGATAAAATCTTATTATAATTATAAGAAACTGCAAAGCTTTGAAGAGCGTGGTCTTCTGTCACTTATCATAGGTAGGACTGGTACCTGTGCGACAATATGCGACAATCTATTTCCACTCAGATATATAATATATGCCTACTATAGTTACATCTACTTCCATACCTACCTACTTTCCCAAAAAAAGAATATTATTTGAAAAAGAGTTCACTGGTAATAAATGATAAATGATTTTATTTCTGTAAGTAGGTTTGAACTAACACTTTTACACGTCAATCGTAGTTTAAAAACTAGATGAGGTTGGCGTTTCCTATATGACTACTCTGAGAAGAAAGGCCGAAACAAACTCAGAGGTCTCTTTTAAAGTCCAGACAAAATCTTGGTCAGATCATGTGAAGGCTATGTAGATCGGTGTCTGAAATGGTATTTTGAGGAAAGAACCACACAGATTGAGTGGACCTGTCCAGTCAGTGCACGCAATTGTCAGTAATCGTGCAGTTCAACTTAAGGAGACTTAAGGAGCTCAACGATTCGACGAACAATTTCGAATACAATTTCTACTTTGTCAATCGATGGACATCGTTTGGATAAGGTATCGCTCTGTCAATAATTCGACATAAAAACTGTCCCAATTTCTAATAATAAATTAGATAACGCTTATCAATGGCCAGATAACCAATATGGAGCTTTCATGTGAAAAAAAGTCAATGATCAAATCGGTACTAACATATTATGCATGATTGTATGTAAATCAAAATACGCATCTGACATAATCTGTAGTCAACAAAAATGATCACAATACATCACGCTAATGATGGCCATTTACATACTTTAACTTAAGGGGACTACATGACCTAAACGCAAGTTTTATAGTAACAAAAGTATATGATCCACTGCAGTAAACAAAATCAGAAAAATATATGATATTCTTCAGGATCTAAGCTAGTTAGATAATGGTGCTGATTCCCTTGTTCACAAACTAAACTTAATTTAAGTTCATTGCATCTTTTTCTTTCTATTTCATTAAGAAAAGGACAGAAGATAAATATTAGTTTAGTCCTGTCACATAAGTCAGCACCTGACGTAATTTGATGTAATTTTAGTTGTCAACTTTTTAATCACGTCTAAACTTGTATGGAGTAGTGTCAGGCGCTGGTTAATTTGACAGGACTAAACTAAAATTTATCTTCTGTCCTTTTCTTAATGAAATAGAAAGAAAAAGATGCAATGAACTTAAATTTAGTTTAGTTTGTGAACAAGGGAATCGGCACCATTGTGTTGAAAACATAATACAACTAATTTGGTACGATAGAACAAACTCACGAAGATACCTCTAAAAAAATTATTTTAACGATTAAAAACCATACTAATAAACATGCAATAATTCTGGTTATTTTTTCAGATTGTTCTTCAAGCAACATATTAACGTGATAGTGTTTTCTTTTTTTAGTCCAATCAATAGATTTTTTGTAAATAGATAATTGCTTCGTATTTTGCAATAAATTGCCAGCTTTGTGTCATCGTGCTTCTCTTTCTTTTCTATGCAGACCGACAGTAACCTAGCTCGCTTTAGCTGTTGGCAGCCCCTTAACATACATATATAAGGTACATAGCCTTCTTCCCATAAACTACAGAACGTCACCTTCTACGATCCTTTCATACTTCTTTTGCCTCGTTTACTTTCATACATCTGTGGGGCGAGCACGGCCTACTGCCGGCTACGGCCGGCTTGAGTCACACATTTTTATCACAGTTTGGGAGCAAAAACTTTGATAAAAAGCGTGACTCAGGTCTATCACAGATGCTAGCCCCGCTGGTCATACACGCATATATATACTGTACTCTTTGATACACGATGACGGCACGGTTGGCGCAGTAGTTGTTCCGGGTCTGGCTGTTTGTGTATGTGAGTTTAAATGTTTGTAAACGCACCCACGATACAGGAAAATTCCTAGTGTGGAGCAACGTTTAAAAAAAAAATATTATATGCACCTGACCTTTCTGAAGAACATCGCCAATAAGGTTTCTATACTATATATCCTCCTAGGGCGGCCCCTGCACTCTCATCACTTTTTTTTCTGTAAAGTGATCTTTTATGACACTTTTACACGTCAATAATTTAAAGCTAGATGCACTAGTTGATCTGCTCAATAATCCCACCGCTCCGTTTACACGTCAATAGATATTTTAAAGCTAGATACACTAGTTGATCTGCTCAATAATCCCACCGCTCCGTTTACACGTCAATAGATATTTTAAAGCTAGATACACTAGTTGATCTGCTCAATAATCCCACCGCTCCGTTTACACGGCAATAGATATTTTAAAGCTAGATACACTAGTTGATCTGCTCAATAATCCCACCGCTCCGTTTACACGTCAATAGATATTTTAAAGCTAGATACACTAGTTGATCTGCTCAATAATCCCACCGCTCCGTTTACACGGCAATAGATATTTTAAAGCTAGATACACTAGTTGATCTGCTCAATAATCCCACCGCTCCGTTTACACGTCAATAGATATTTTAAAGCTAGATACACTAGTTGATCTGCTCAATAATCCCACCGCTCCGTTTACACGGCAATAGATATTTTAAAGCTAGATACACTAGTTGATCTGCTCAATAATCCCACCGCTCCGTTTACACGTCAATAGATATTTTAAAGCTAGATACACTAGTTGATCTGCTCAATAATCCCACCGCTCCGTTTACACGGCAATAGATATTTTAAAGCTAGATACACTAGTTGATCTGCTCAATAATCCCACCGCTCCGTTTACACGTCAATAGATATTTTAAAGCTAGATACACTAGTTGATCTGCTCAATAATCCCACCGCTCCGTTTACACGTCAATAGATATTTTAAAGCTAGATACACTAGTTGATCTGCTCAATAATCCCACCGCTCCGTTTACACGTCAATCGATATTTTAAAGCTAGATACACTAGTTGATCTGCTCAATAATCCCACCGCTCCGTTTACACGTCAATCGATATTTTAAAGCTAGATACACTAGTTGATCTGCTCAATAATCCCACCGCTCCGTTTACACGTCAATAGATATTTTAAAGCTAGATACACTAGTTGATCTGCTCAATAATCCCACCGCTCCGTTTACACGTCAATCGATATTTTAATGCTAGATGCACTAGATGATCTGCTCAATAATCGCACCGCTCCGTTTACACGTCAATAGATATTTTAAAGCTAGATACACTAGTTGATCTGCTCAATAATCCCACCGCTCCGTTTACACGTCAATAGATATTTTAAAGCTAGATACACTAGTTGATCTGCTCAATAATCCCACCGCTCCGTTTACACGTCAATCGATATTTTAATGCTAGATGCACTAGATGATCTGCTCAATAATCGCACCGCTCCGTTTACACGTCAATAGATATTTTAAAGCTAGATGCACTAGATGATCTGCTCAATAACCACACCGCTCCGTTTACACGTCAATATTTTAAAGCTAGATGGACTAGTTGATCTGCTCAATAATCGCACCGCTCCGTCCGTTTACCTACACGTCAATATTTTAAAGCTAGATGCACTAGATGATCTGCTCAATAATCACACCGCTCCGTTTACACGTCAATATTTTAAAGCTAGATGCACTAGTCGATCTGCTCAATAATCGCAGCGCTCCGTTTACACGTCGATATTTTAAAGCTAGATGCACTAGTTGATCTGCGCAATAACCAGCGCTCCATTTACACGTCCATATTTTACAGCATAATCACACCGCTCCGTTTCTGCTCAAAAGTCTTAAATTCATTTACTGACATACAACCCCACAACCTAAACCGTTTGGTGTATAAGCATTAAATATTGCATAAGAGTCTACATAACAAAGGTGAGACCAAAGAAGGATTTTAAGAAAAATCATCCCTAATAGAGATGATAGTTTGTATGGAAATTCTTAATTTTTGGCGACGGGAAATATCATCGGGCACACGATGATATAATATTTTATTTAAATGTAATAATGGGGTGTAATAATATTTTATTTAAAACATTACAACAGCTTAAATATTTGCACAGTTTTGGTTAAATGTAGGTACATCGTTACTCTAGGGGTGAAAGTAACTTATTTAGTCCCGAGACGGGGTTTGGCGTCCGAGCGTAGCGAGGGCGCTCATAGTTCGAGGGACTAAATAAGTCTTTAACCCGAGGTAAACACTGTGCTTTTCTTTACGAATACAAGGAAAGTAAAATAAAATCATGAATTAGCTAAAGAAAAAATGAGTCTCTTCTCTTATGAAATCAGGCGTTAAATCCTTATCTGAATCAGATGAACTCATTGTGTTAATACAAATCTCTGCTATACGGAAGTATAAACAAAACTCTACAACTCGAAAAACAAATGAAGATCGGATTGCCGCTTTCCCGCCAATTTTTTTTTCTGTGGCCGGCTACTAGCTATATAGCCATTATTTTTCATTTCCATCATTGAAAAAATGGTAAATATTTTGCCCAAATCTATGTTATTTTAAAGAAATAGTTGAAAGTAAATTATAACAGTAATTTAAAAAAATATACTTAACTTTATGTTATTTAAATTTTACATCGCGCTGAAATTGAGTGGCTTTATAGGAAGTTGGAACATGGTTCAATAGAAATGTGAAAATAGAACTAGTTTTTTTTTAATAATTTGGCAGGTGTCAGTTGAAAGCGATTCTCCCTAGGGCTGAAAAGTATCACTTTCAACCCGCTCCTCAGGCCATTTCAGACCTACTTTCAGAGTATGAGTAATGAAAATTATATTCCTGGCGTGCCTGAACTAGTTAATCCTGTGTTTCAGGCAAGAAGATCTAAAATAGTCTTTTCGTACCAATTGCTCAAAAAAGTGACATTCTATGCCACAAAAAGCGAAAATAACAATAGTCATTTTTAATCTGTTAAAAACAGGGAAAGAAAATTGTACTGAATTTCATTCATCCTCTAGGGGGAGAATGTGATTTAAATTTGGAATACTTACCGAAATTTACACTGAACTACATCTGTATTTACACCATTGAGTTTGTATATAAAGCATTATACACCTTTTTGAAAAAGGAATACGCATTTATTATGCAGTTATGATTATAAAATAAAATTACGAAAACCGACGAGGCCGTATGAGCTTTGCTTTTCCGACAAAAAAATATTAGTCTAGGAATTTGCCGCGTTTTTGTTTTCTTCAAATACATAAACGTTAAGTTTATTTTAATTTATTTTTATAAATAACCGCTATGCGGTTAACGTTAATGTTCTAAAAATACGTTTAATTGTCATTACTTTTAATAAATGCTTATCTCATATTATTATTGTGTTAATTTTTTCGCAAATGGTACGAAAAGTAGAGTATTTTCCTCGGTGATAAAACTGTCTTAGTCTTGGGTGAACTTAAATCCCTCGCTACACTCAGGACTCGTCTTAAATCCCTCGCTTCGCTCGTGATTTAAGTTTTTAACACCCTCGCTACGCTCGGGAGTAAACCTCGAGTCCTTCATTACGCTCGCGATTTAAATCGTCACCCGCGACAGAAGACACTGCTTTATCCCCTTGGTTAATAATCTACTATTTATTTATTTTTATTAAAAAAAAAATGTTTTCTGTAAACGTGACCAGAGGGCTGGCCAATTTTTTGTCCAAAGAATCAGCATTGCCATACAACGTGGCAATGCTGCCAGCCTTTTGGGCACTTTTCCTGTTTACAGCGATGCGGACGAATTTTTTGATGCCATTTGTTTTATTTTGATATAATTGTACATAATTATTATTATTTTAAGACTTAGCTTTCTAAATTATGTAAAAATTAGTTCAGGTTGGAATAAAAATATTCAAATAAATAAAAAATAATAGTCTTTTAGAATTATGGGGCTGACAACAGCTATAGCGCAGTCTGTCACTGTCGGGCTGCTTAGAAAAGAAATAGAAGCACGATGACACAAAGCTGGTAATTTATTGCTAAAAATGAAGCAATTCTCTATTTACAAAAATCTATTGATTGGACTAAAAAATTAAAACATCACGTTAATATGTTGTTTAGAGAACAATCTGAAAAAAAACAGAATGATTGCTTGTACTTATACTAGTATGGTTTTTAATCTTCTGATTTTGTTCACTGCAGTGGATCATATACTTTTAGGCATGATAAAACTTGCGTTTAGGTAGTCCTATTAATAAATAATCAAAAAGGTGACAGTACTTAGACACAAGACATAATAAAATGATATCTTGAGGTGCTTAACTCAGTCTTTACGATGCAGTGCGTGTGGCGACCGCGGCGGACGGGTGTGACGTAAACAATCGGCCGAACCTGAGAGGAATGAGAATAACTAAATCTGATTCATCTCGAGTTCTCGACCTTTGGCACAGCTCTGGTAGGTACCTTGTCGGTCGGTGTGAGCTAATGGTTAGTGTCGACAGAGCTACAGTGCAGATAACTCGCGAAAATATTGTTTAGAACAAATAAATACACAGTAGTCTGAACATTAATGTCTTTCCTGATGGTTCGCATCAAGTAGTAGGTAAGACGTAAATAGCTGAGTTATTAATAAACGGCACTGAAATAATAGGAAATAAAATCTCTTCATTCTACATCTTGTCACGTTAGTAATACCGACTACAGTACCTTTAAATAAATAAAAAATCCATGGTACATTGCTGAAGCATATGAAAGCCATTATTTTTTAACCCCCGACGCAAACAGAGGGGTGTTTAAAACACTATTAGTCGAGTAGTATTTTGGCCATTTGACGATCAAAAAGAATCCGAAATTAATAGGTTTTCCATTAGTAATTCAAATGTTCCTTACCAATATTAAATAACAATGTCTGATATTCGTGTGTGTGAGTGCGGATTAGTTACATTGCATTTATTTTTGGAACCACAACTATCTATTATAAGTACCTACCTAGATAGCTACATGGAATAGTTAAAATTTGAGTATTTTTTTGCGTTCCGTACCTACCTTAAATGGAAAAACGGAACCATTATGTATAGGATCAATTCGTTGTCCGTCTGTCTGTCTGCATGGAGGTATCCAGTTGAAATTATACTTAGGTCTACAGTCTCGACATAGTTAGCAATCGTTTTCGGTTGCTAAGTCCTAACGATCCAGATGTAACGATAATTGGTGGTTTCCACACTCAAATTTATCGGTTGTTATTGGTATTTTAGGTAGGTACCGGTAGGTAACAAGCGACAAATTTGAGTGTCGAGACTACCAAACATTTACATCAACATTTACATCTGGACTGTTAGGACTTGGCAACCGAAAACGATTGCTAACTATGTCGAGACTGCAGGGCCTGGAGCTCTAATAAACCGAGCTTCTAAGACAAGACAACGCAATAAAAAAATACGGCCATTTATGCGACATATTTTGATACTCGCAAATAAATGAAAACCTTTAGGTAGGGTATTTCCCGTTGACCTATAATCATGAAATTTGCCAAGAAGCAAGCTCTCACAGCACAAGGGAAAAGTCAAAAAATTGTTAATTTGTAGTTTTATAACTTAAGAAATATTTGTTTGCGATTACAAACCTATTTGCAGTTGGAGAATTGATCGTGGTCGTAGCTATCGATGTATGGGAGAACATGTTTTTCAACTACAATGTTAAGTTTGTTTTGCGTAAAACTCAACCCAACTACGGAATCCTTTATTGTGCGTGGTCCAACACGCACTTGGCCGTTTTGTTTTTAAATAAATAACTCTTTATGAGTGACCAAAACACATGTTTAGGAAGGTTTGTAGGAAGACTAAAGGTATGAAGGATCGACGACATCATTAAATTAGGACAAGATTAGTACCTATATAATAGGGAACAATAATAATACTTACTCGTATTATGAACGAAGCTTGAAGTTTGGAAGCGGGACGAAATAAAAGCTGGTGAGTGTGGATAATGTTAAAGAGCAGTAGTGTCTAATTCCAATACCACAAATATATGAGGTGCCTGATAGTGGCACTGGTAACTACAAAGTTGTGTGGAAATCGGTTGTCCTTTTTTTTTTGAGGATTGGAAATCATCAAATGACCCCTCCCGCTCTGGGTGGAGCGGAAGGCCCACCCGTGTTCCTTCCTTGGCCCTTTATGTTCCGGGTCAGCGGTACCCCTTTCGGATGATCCCGCTTTCCCGGCAGGCTTGGGCCCTAGTGGGCCCCCTCTTCGATGCTGACATCTCTTTGAGGCGCGCGTGGAACACGTACGCGCCGTCCAGCACGGGCCTGGTCCTGATCGGACGGTGAGCTACCCATTACTCACCGCCCGCAGGCCCGCGCCTACGGCATCGATTGTCCTGGTCCGGGCATGTGATGCGAAGAAATTAAGAAGATATTGCGAGGAAAGTTTTGAATAAGAAAGAGGATGGCTTTAAGAGTAGGGGAAGACCAAAGAAAAGATGTATGGACTGTGTGAGAGATGATATGGAATATACGTTACTGCTGATGAGGTAATGAGTGGATCACTTCGTTGGCAATTGACAATGGAATCCGGCCGATAATAGAATTGTTTGTGGAATTCTCATGACACTTGCTCAGATATAGGATAAAGATCGCCTTAAGTGACTGTGGGTGACGGTTTTAATTGAATTTGATAAATTAGTGCACCACCAATCACAATTAGAGCTGAGTCAAGCGCTGAGTGTAACATTTTTGAATAAGATCGGTTTAATCTTAGATTTTTAAGAATTATGTAGGTACCTACAGTCGACCGCACATATAAGGTAACACGTCGACCTTGAGCTGGCCTAGCGTAGTATGGAGTTTCAATAGAATAAGGGGCCAGCTTACTTAGTGGCTTTGTTACCACTGACTTGCGTTCTACCGTACTCTACTACTACCCTATTTTTAATCACAATTTTTCTAGACTTTCACACTGTAGGTTATTGAATGAAATGATAAAAAAAATCAAACCAATGCATTCGCCTCCATAACTGCTCTGTCCACTGCACATTTCTATGACAATCGCCGTCAAAGGAAGTAGCCATTTAAAGTAACTATTTTAAAACGTCGTTGGCGGCTCACGGCCACTCTCGTAGGCGACAGGAGTCCGGAGGTCCTGCCGGGCTAATATTAGAATAATCTATGTCATGTCGTTCTGGAATATTCCTACGTAGTTTTGAAAGGGAATTTTCAGTATTGTTTGTCTTAACTTGTGTTAAGGTTCATATCTGATGATATGATATAATATATACTTAAGATTTTAGAACAAGGAGGTTTGCTTCCGAATTATCTGCATCTACAAGTGACTACAGTGAGTTTCGAATTCGAAGTCAATCAATCTGCCTAGCTTTATCTACTATTTACTATGTTGGGGTCGGCTTCCAGTCTAACCGGATGCAGCTGAATACTAGTATTTTACATGGAGCGACTGCCTATCGGACCTCCACAACCCAGTTACTAAGTAACACGATTCTCCTTGGTAAGACTGGTTGTCAGGTTTTTGGGCTTCCGACTACTCGTAACGACTGTCAAAGATTTACGATTGACAGCCGGGACCTCAGAACAATAACTTGTTCTGAGGCCGGGACCAACGGCTTAACGTGTTTTCCGAGACACGAAGGAGTCTTGATATATTATAGATGATCACCCATACCAACTAACTAATGCCCATACCAATATAAATGACAGATAGACGGACAGATAGACACACACACACACACACACAGAGACACATACATATGCCTAGTAATATGGCTTTAACCTTTGATCGACCCATGCGGTTGTTATTATTTAGACGCAAAGCGCCTTTAGAAGTGTTACAGCAAAATTCAACTAAGACAAAGATAACGTCATCTTCGTATAGTTAAATAACCAGAGTTTAATTGCTCCCATCTGTGTCTAATCATCGGTGCCCGCTTCGGCAAGATGTTGCTGATCACAGTTCAGTTAGTCACGAGACATGCGAATAATTGCTTGAAAAAGAAGTCATTCAACCGTGGACCGAATCTACTTATTCCACTTTTAAATGAGGCTTCAGACACGGCTCCTAAACACGATGAATCTTCGAGCTGCGTTACGTAAGTAGCTGGCGAATTTGTCATTCGATGTATAAAAGTGTGCTTATGTTTAGAACGAAGTGATAAGGTACCTGGGTACCTACTAATTAATGCGTGAAGGTAAGGAAAATCAGCGAAAAGTGTAGCGTCGCAGTCTGACTCGTTGATTTATTACTCGCGTGTAAATTTTTTGTTTGATTCTCTATAACTAGATGGGTCTATTGAATCTTTTTCTATTGGTTTCCTATAAATAGCTGTACCACAAGCTTTTGGCGTAGGTATCCCGCTTTTGAAAGCTGATTATGACCTCCGTGGATGACGAGATGATGATGTGGACTAAACTTTTAATTCAAGGTTACCAAATACCTGTTACCAAATAGATATTATCCTTTCTTTTTCTTTTGTTTTATTTACATTTTTTTTTATTATCTGTTTACCGTGTATAATAATAATTATACCTGCGTAAGCAGCACAACAGTTTGCAATCAATACCTACTACTATTTTTTTGTCTACATGTGTTGGCTGATATTTTCATCTGGTTATGGCTTTTAGCTTGGAGAGTCACTTCTCAGATGAGTGTCTCATTCCATCCTGACGAATCTATCCTGAAGAGTTGGTACACTATGTCTCTTTAGTCTTCGATATTGGAGACCTTGGTCTCCACTCAGTCTGACAACAAGCTCGTTTTTGAGTTTTGATAGTCATTTCTGCTAGGCGTCGCTATATTTTGCTATCTCTCATGTTGGACAGTTGGTAGTTTTATATCGAGGTATATGATCTTGTTACTGATGTATTGGGGGATGTTAAAGATAGCCCTCAGTGTTTTTGTTTGAAATCTTTCCAATATCTCTATGTTACTGTGGCTGGCTGTACCCCAGAGTTGTATCCCATAAGTCCATATTGGTCTCAAGATGGCTTTGTATACTAACAACTTGCTATGTGTGCTCATTTGTGAGTGGCGTCCGATTAGTACATATTACGCAGTTTTATATCTAGTTGCTTCCTCTTTGTCCAAATGTGTTTTTGCCATGTCAGCCTTCTGTTCAAGTGCATGCCCAAGTATTTTGCATTATCGTCTAACGGGATTTCCTCATTATTAAGTGTAACTGGTGGACATGTGTCTCTCCTGAGAGTGAAAGTTACGTGTGTTGACTTACTTTGATGTGCGTGAATTCTCCAAGTTTTAAGCCAGTCCTCTATTTTGTTAATGTAATGTTGTAAGTGTTCTGATGCAATTATTGGATTTGTGTGTGTGGATAGCATAGCTGTATCGTCTGCATATGTTGCGACCGTTGTCATGTCTGTTTTTGGTAGGTCAGCAGTAAATATTATGTAGAGAATTGGGCCCAGTAAACTTCCCTGTGGTACTCCTGATTTAATCTCATACAAGTCTGAAAGTTCATCGTGCTGCTTTACGTCAAAACATCGTTTGCTGAGATATGACTTTATTATGCGAAAAAGTTAGTGATGGAGCATTTTTTTAACTTTGTATAACAGAGGGTCTGTCATACAGGCCATACTTTATCAAAAACCTGGCTAATATCCAAAAATACTGCCGAACAGTATTTATTTCTTTTCCTCCAGCGCTCTACTTATAACGTCGACGATTCAGTGTATTTGCTCAATTATTCCATGATTCGCCCGGAACCCAAATTGGTGATTTGGAGTAATATCATTCAGGTGTACCTTCATCCTATTCATTATGATCTTCTCGAGAAGTTTACCTAGTAAAGGTAGAAGACTTATAGGTCGATATGAAGCTACGTCATTAGGTGTTTTATTCGGTTTAGGTATCATTATGACCTGCGCTATCTTCCATTGTCCTGGAAAGTGGTTAAGTCTTAGGCAGCCATTGAAAATATAATAATAACGATTGCTACTATACCCTTTTTAGACAGATGTTTCAACAGAATGCTATCTATATTGTCATATCCAGGCGATTTTCCATCCTTGAGGTGTTTTATTTCACGTGCTACTGCTACTTCAGTAGGACTCGTGTGTTTCAATGGGAGATTCATTTGCTTTGCACTTTCCAGATAGCTTTTTATTTCAGCGTTGTGCTCAGGCCTTAATTCAGGAAATGGTTTAAATACGCGAGTTAGGTGTTCAGCAAATATAGTAGCCATCGCCATGTTTGATCTTGTCCAGTTCACATTTGTTTTTTTGATGGGGGGTATTTGACTACTGGGAGGTTTTAACTTTTGCGTTGCCTTCCACAGCGAATAGTTAGTGTCTGAACTTGGGGTTCAGTTAGACAGGAAAGCTTGGAGGTTATTGTTGGTAAAACTTTTGATAAGGCCTTTTAGTTCATTAGAAGATTTGTTGGACGCTGTTTTGTCTACCGGATATTTAGTTCCGTGCTATATTTTTCTCAAATTACGACGTTCCAGTATTTTATCTCTGATGGTTTTAAAATATTCATTAAGTGTTTGAGGTATCTTTTTTCGCACTTTTGTGGAGATAGTAGCTGCTTAATGAATGACTTTATTTAGGTTTTCAATAGTCTCTTCTATGTCTTCAACTGTTTTTAATGTGCATAAGAGCTAGATCCCCATTGTGATTTCGTCCTGATACATCTTCCAGTTAGTATTTTTGTTATATAGTATTTCTACCGGTTCCACTAAGACCACTGTTGTGTTTACGTTCAATATAACTGGGGTGTGGTCAGATGACCGATCCGTGCAGGCTTCAATTGTCATGTAGTTTCGACTTATATTTTAGTAATAAAGAAGTCGAGCAGAATAGGAATTTTATTTCGATCAGTTGGCCAGTATGTTGGTTCACGTGAGGTCGTGAAGTCCTACGGACGCGAGCAACTTCCCTCTCCCTATCAATACTACTAACATTTTAAAAACAGTATCAGCCCACATCAAATTAGCTACAATAACCTCCTGGAGCCTAGAAATACGAGCAGTTATTTATAGGGGACATAAATGGTGTCAATCAGCACGTGTAAGTTCTCATGTTAAGTAGGTAACAATGATCCAAGTCATCTATATTACATGAGCACAAAAACTGGCCCAAGTGGCGAAAGTGGTCAAGTGCTTTCTGTTTCTGACGGACATTTATTATTTTCAATGATGGCAGAAAAATGGAAGCTCTTTGACTATTTTATATCTATGAAGTGTGAAAAACTGGGCTCTTGGTTTTTAACAATAAATAGCATTTATTTGTACTCGAACTCAAAGCATTTATTTCAAATAAACCAATTATATGCACTTTTGAATGGTCAAGGGGTCGGTCAGTCAGAAAGATGAAGCTAGTTGCCCATTCCAAAGCATAGTAGGTACATATGGAGAAGAACGGGCTAGAAACTCCATAGACACTCTTTTTATATCAAAATATTGTTAAAAAAAAGTGGTTACATCATTCATGTTGAAATTATACATGTAAGAACGATGTAGAAAGACGTGCACGTTAAAAGCGTCCGTAATAAAAAGATAAAAACAATTCAGGAATTAAAATAAGCCGTGGCAGCTAAGAATTGACCAGTGCCTACTGACGGCACCCGTTCACGAACATGACGTATGGATCAGCACCATTCAGCTCAACCATTTTGAAGGGAACTCAATGATCCAATACACACGCCACCACCAGCGACACAACGCACAGCGGCTGATAGCCGCCAGGGCACATTCAAGTCAATGAAAACGAACCCAGTAAGCTTTATAGTACCTAGGTACAAACTACAAAGTGCTCACACATGTGCTATGCAATAAGAGATTGAATTTATACAATGCAAAGATAGTTTGTACAACCTTCATCAGCTCCAACAATATTTTCGAATGCTAATTAATTAATTTACGCGCCCTTATGGAGCAGGACCAGCCCTTACTGTATGTATTGTACCTTAAATTAGACTTTATAACATAGTGGCAAGATACTAGACATGTGCAACTGGGCTTAAACTAGGAGGACTCATGTGCTATCTATAAGCACTATTTACTTCCGTCACCACCGTGATCGAGCTGCCATTACAAGAGTGGTGCGGTGATTTAAGTATTACAATATACTATCGTGCGTGTGAGTATGAACATGTGTGATCGTATGTGTGTGTGAATAAGTGTGTGGTGTATTTGTGTGTCTGTATGTGTTTGCATGTGTGGATGGGCCTGAGTGGCTTTATTATATTTTATACTTTTCAATATATTTTCAGTATTTCCATAATTTTGATAGAGAAGGAAGTTATCTAAGGAAAGTTTTAGTTTTTTTTTATCGGTAAGTTATGTAAATGTGTATTTTTACTTATTTTATTATAAAGGTATGTAACTGTTGTCTCCTGAAGAAGACACGGCACGGTCACGGTTACACGGTTTCAGATCAAAAACCAGGTATTTCCTACGTTTGTTTTTTTAGTTTACTGTATACAGAAAGTTCTGTCCAACCGCCCTCAATTAAAAGTAGATGGACTTCCTCAGAACTTACCTAAGAAGGGGGCCTCCAGGATCTCCGGTGGAACTAACGGGTGCACTTCCTGTGCCACAAGTTTAGTGTCCCGCCTACATCAGCGCATCCTAACATTTATTAACCAGGTATGTCGGGGTCAGTTTACAGTTTAACGTATTGTGGATTATGTTAGGTACTGTAAGTACTGTTAACCATTAACTCTAACGCCCTGAGGGATTGATTGATCTGATCTGACCTCTGCTTTAATCATCAAGAATTCTGTTCGTCGACTTCGAAATTAAATCGACAAATATTAAACGCATCGAGATGGGTCCCCACAGTTACGCAAGGTAGTTCTCTAGGTATCATTTTATAGGTACCTACCGCCCATTTATCAGATACGGCCCGAGTGTGGGCTGTGCGTGCTATACAATAGGCGCAGATGGTGCATTGCGGTGCAATAGTTCAACATCGCGATTCGCGACCTTGTGCCAACGACCAGCTGCCTAACTATTTGTTCGTAACACTTTTGGATTTGAGTGTGTGCCTACAGTGTACATTTATTGAATAGATTTAGAGCGAGCGTACATAATTATATAAGTAGGACCTAGGTACTTACATCAAACTTCCCATAATAAAATTAACCGCATCCGTTCATTTTAGTTAGCCTCGAACTTCAAGTCGAAAAAAGTGATTTACCGGTTACTTCAGCGGATATACAATATCCCACCAAAAACATTTCATGTAAAATGTTGCCAAGGCGACCACATAAGGTTTGCCCTGTGAAAAAGATATCAGATCTCATGTAGAGCCAAGCTTCTGAATCTACACGGCCTAACTCTACCGACCCTAACTTCACAAATTCTACATACATACAGGCTTCGCCGTTTCGCTACCGTCGTGGAGGTGATGCGAATATTTAGTTTCTGAAGTAAATAACGAAACAGCCAAGCCATACATTTTTACTGATACTTATGTAGAATATGTGAAGTTAGGGTCGGTAGAGTTAGGCCGTGTAGATTCAGAAGCTTGGCTCTACATGAGATCTGAGGGGCAATTCCCGTATTTTTGAGAACGTTCGCATTCTAATCTCAGTGTCAATCTGTCAAAAATTGTAGAGCGTTTACCGACATTTTTGACATTAGACTGTCGCTGAGATGAGATTGCGACTTGAATTTGAACGTTTTTAATTACGGGAATTGGCCTTCTGATATCTTTTTCACAGGGCAAACCTTAAGTGGTCGTCTTGGCCACATTTTACATGAAATGTTTTTGGTGGGATTTCAGTTCGTTTTGTAAGTTGCTAGGCAGTCTTTTTAGTGTTTATTTTTTTCTTCTTTTTTTTGGGTGTATTTCTTGCACATCAGCAGTGCCGGTTTTCATAGCCCATTCTCTGTCTTTGCCTTTTTTCTTTGATGGTTTACTGATTACCATAAGCGATAAATCAGGACGATATTTCGCTCTTAAGCGATTATATTCAACTATAAGTAGCTGATGTTACAGTCGATTTGCTCACCTCGTCGTCAAAGGGCGTAAATAACTGAGACCTACCAAGAGACTCGTGATACTTGTTTAGGTACATACCAAATTTCGGCTTTCTAGCACTTCAGGAAGTACCTTAACATTTTGAAGTCTCATACAAACTTCCACCCCCCCATTTTAGGGGATGGGGGGCGAAAGATATAAGTTTATGAATTTTTTTGTTGGTTGTATACTAAACTTAGATAACGTACGAAATTTCAGCTTTCTAGCACTTCAGGAAATAACCAAACATTTTGATGATCATCAGTGTGTCAGTGTATCAGTGAGTGTGTCAGTGACGAAATCGGTGTATTTTAGATATCAATAAAATCTAAAGTATTAGAGCTATTCAATTGAGACTTTGTATGTTTAATTATTAGTCTATTATTGACATCATATCCTGAGAATATGAACTATCTGGTACATCGGAAACCAACTCAATGAGGGTTCAAAAAGCGACGAAACACTTCGAGAAAAGGTAGGTAGTGCCCTTGCGCTTCGCTTGGCTCGTCTTGGCGGGGGCACTGCCGTGCCCCCAGATGAGGCCTGGTCTTGTCTGTTTGTGGATTTAAATCTAGCTTTGGTTCCTTGTTTAGGTAGGTACCCAAACAAGGAAACTAACTGTTTCTGGACTACTGCATAAAATTAGTTATGCAGTAGTCCAGAAACAGATAGGTTATCAAAGATAGGAGCTGATAGGATAGTTAGGTACTGCTGCCCCGCGATCCCACGACATTTTTTTGCAAATCGTTTAGTTTTCCGAATCTTCATAGACTCGAGGCGGTTTCGTTCTCACCTCTACAGTACCTATATAGATGTGTAGGTACCTAGCTTCTGAGATAAGTTTATGAATGTGGTCAGAAAGTTAAGAAGTTTGTCGGTAGACAAACTCAGGGGTTTACCATCAAACTAGTTTCATGTTTTGCATAACTCGGTGCTGGTATTTCTAAGCTTCATTCAATTTTCATTAAAATTGATGAAGATAATTACGTAGGTACTTATGCTACACGTATTTTGCCGTACCTACCTACCTCACCGAGGACGACTCTTATGAGTTGCGACTAAGTGCCATGCAATGTATTTAGTGCAATGCCCATTTTTTATGCACAGAGGGACCTACTATACTCGCAAACATAGCTATAGGCAATGGCTATACGTACATATAGGTACCAGAATACAATCAACATTTTTAATGAACATAATAAAACAGTTTCCTGTCATTTGTAATTCTTACGGAAAAAGCTTGTCCTTTCTATGTAAATGTAGGTGCACTGTCAAGAAATTTAAACTGGAAATAGAAGTAGGCCAACGTGATCTAAATTACCGAAAGCAATAATACAATACAACCCACCCAAAATACCAATAGGTACCATACCAATTATGTAGGTAATCGAAAAAGTTAGAATCTAAGAGGAGTCGACCTTTTCCCATCATGATTTTGTCTGACCTAAACATCTGTCTTTCTTTGTAGGACTGCTGAAGCCTCAAACAAACAATAAGTACTTAGGTAGTCCTAGTTATGCCTCCAAAGGCGTCCAGACCGTAAACAGTCTAGACACTGATTTAATATCTATTCCAGCCAAGTAAAAACTAAAACCTACATTCACCGAGCTGATGTTGCATTATGCATGCGAGTCAAATCACGTTCATTGTATGCAGTCAGCCTGTCACCGTAATAACAGGCCTCCGTGAGATGGGAAACGATCTTTTGTACTGCGATATTGAAAAGCTACGGATCGTTGCTCTAAGCAAATAAGTCAGTATAATCTGACCCGTAGGTTTGTACTGAATTTTAAGTTTTCCTTTGCTGGAAGCGCACGTCATGGATGTCAAGATATAGTGGCCATAGTGTTGCTCATGAAAACTGTCCTCTGAACAGTTAATCAATCATGCAGTAACGTTCACATGCTTGTCATGCTATGCATGAGGTAACTGGCATGCGTAGTTTGAATACCTGACGTAGTTTGTGAATAAAACGCTTAACTTATTGTGTAGGAACCTATGTAGGTTCTTATTATGGATCTACCATGAGTGCAGATTTAACCCTAGAAGCCCAATCATATTTAACTAGCTATAAAGCCCAATCATACGTAAAAATGACGTGTAAAAATAAAACTTCAGTTTTCCTATTTTTTTTCTGTTAATGAACTATATTTTTGCATGAGTTATCATAATTGAAGTTTTAATTAATAAATAAAATACATTTTAAGTTAAAAATACTCTTTATTAATACAATTATGGCACTTTAATCAAATCTTAGAAAAAAATCAACAAAAAAATCAAGCCTCTAAACCTTTATCTTAAAATTATGTAATTATAAAAAAAATCAACTAGTTTTAAATGTTTTCATATAATTAAATCAACTTGTAATAATACTTTATAAGTCTCTTAGAAAAAAACAGTCTTTATATACAGTCTTGACAAACATCAATATTGTGTTCTCCACATATAGCCTTTTTGCATTTGCAACACTGCGCTTTGGTCATCCGCCTTTTTTTATATGAACAAAATCCACAATAGCGTCGTTTCTTTGGTTCTGGCTCATCACTAGTATTTTCCGGAGATGGCAGTACCACATTTTTTAAAACATTTGTTATATTGTCTCGTAGAGTCCTCTTCAAAGTAGGTGCTTGTAGTCGTTCTTGCATCCAAGGTGTCGTCAGATCTGTGCTTAATTTTTTCATAAATTCTTTGCGGCTCATTGGTTTTTCTTGTTTATTTATCTTATTGTGACAGTATAGCAGAAGTCCTTCCCGTCGTACGTCCCTTTGTAGTTGACCATACATGGTTGTTTTTTCCACGTATTGACCGCTGAGACAAACTAATTATTCTGTGTGAAGTCAATGAAGTTACCTCAAGATTAGGCGATTCCCGAGAAGCAATATTGTTATCGCGGTCCTCTTGCCTGCTTGTATCTTCAACGAAGTCGACCATCGCGTCCTCGTTATCACTCCAGACATCATCTTCAACTACACTATCTTCTTCCTCGGAGTCCGAATCCAGCGGAGAATAATCGTCATCATTTTCTAAAATTGTAGCTATTTCGTCCTGGTTTAGCCGTTGATGGGACTCCATTTTGTATTCAACCTGAAAATATTAATATTATATGAAAAATGTAGTGAAACAATACGATTAACTCAAACAAATCACAAAAATAAAAAATTTGAAACAAAATCAAAAGTTACACAAAGCCCAATTATACGTCAAAATGACGTGCAACCTCTCTATTACAACAAAATGGCGGCACTTACCGAGATGACGCAACTGTGTCCTGCGAAGTCTCAATGGCTACTGAGTTGGTTCAGAAGTTAGCGGCGATCCGACGGTAAATGTGAAAGAGACAGAGATATTTCGCCGCGGTATACGTCAAATTTACGTAGATTGGGCTTCTAGGGTTAAAATACTTACCAATTTTAAAATTATACCTGGACGAAGACAGGATTCGAGAGAAATAAGTGTTTTGGAACCTAGGGCCTAGGGCTTTCATGGCTAGCTTTAGGTTAGGTTTGCATGACAATAATTTGACAACATCGATCAGGTGGTGTGAAAATTAGCAGATCTTTATAACAAACTCAGAACAATAACTAAAGCATAACAAATAAATTGTCAAATCCACTCTCCTACTTTACTGTGCCCGCCGACAGGCCGCAAGGTACGATCGTGTCTTTGTAAACCTACCACCTAAGTTCACATTATGGAATGCAATAAATATACCTATTAAATATATTGTTGTTTATTGTAGTAGTCTCGGTAAGCCAAGGTTTACAGAACGATGCAGATAATCAAGGAAAGATTAACCACAGGCTGTTTACTTTAAACCGTTGCCTGAGGATTTAAAAAGCAAACTGACATTTTGACAAAGAATCATGTGGGGCTGCCCTGTTTGTATTAAAATTTTACCCATACTCATGTGAATAGTCTACGTTATAGTCTTTTCGCCATAAGATAAGTTCCCTGACAGTTATTTTTTTCCGTGGCACGCATACTACTTTAGACGAATAAAAAATAAACTGGCAAAAAAATTAAAAAAGAAATGATAAACAAAAAATATTGCCTTTCGTAAATTACTAAGTAAATTATTGTAGTTATAATTTAACTGTTAATAAATTAAGTAAATAAAATAAAAAAGTATAAATCTTAAAAATGTCTAATGCGTTGAACGGAACGTCGGCCAATAGAGATTGACACTACTCAATACACAAATCGACAAAAAAATTGATGAATCGGAGCGGCCATTTTGTAATCGCGATCGCGTCGCGTCAGTACGAGTGCATCTTGCGTAAATCTATTTTGCTTTCTTTCTTGTAGCCTTATGTAGCCTATGTCTTATTCTGATGTATAAGCTATATTTCTGTAAAGTTTCATCAAAATCCGTACAGTACTTTATGCGTGAAAGAGTAAGAAACATCCACACACACAACACATACTAACTTTCACATTTATAATATTAGTAGGATAACCAGTTTCTAAAAAAAATATTGAAAATCTAAAATCTATAATCCGATTCCATTTTCTTTGCCAACTGAATCGATATTATAAAAAAATCGATTATATTTCGTTAGGTCACGTCACTACAATAATTGTCAGACAAGAACTGTCAGGGAACTCATCATAAGGCGAATAGACTATAGTAACTTTTTGTCTTATTTTAAGTATTATTTACATTAAAAAATCTAGTTTTTCGATTTATGATCCCTTTATTTTATAGCTACGAATTTTGTTAGAAAGTTTAAATGGTATATGTATTGTAATTTATGTTTAAATGAAAATTTAGCTAATAAGTATTTAAAATAAATTCTATATATTTTCACGTTAGCTCTTTATTTTCAAGTTTGAAACCATATTACATATTAAATAAAATTAATCTCTAATCAACCTTTTTTGTTTCTTTGAATGTAAACTAAGCAAAGTGAGTATGTCAGGATCGTAGCAGATGGCGCTCTATCTATAGTTTCTGCCTACAGCTGACTTTATGTATGTCTTCTGGGTAAAATATACTTGGACTCTAGTAACCCTTATTTTGACATAGACGGTGTCACTGTGACATATTTATAGCGGGGAATTCGTCGTGATAATCATCATAACAACAAACAAAACAACATTGTTAGGTTTTAATTGCAAATTGCAATATTATTTAAAAAATTGAGTTACCAATATTTTAAGATGTCAGAACTATGCGAAAACGTGTGGCAAGTGGTAGTGAAGTTAGTTCCGGCATCCGTTGTAAACGACATCAGTTGTTTCGTCTTCTACGATAAACACCCAGGCGATGTTAAAAATATTGATATTACAGTATGCACAACAAAGGGGGAAGTAAAGGAATATTACCAAAGAGATTTGGTATCCACATTAAAGCTCCGTGGCGTCGTGAAACCGTTAGAAATTAAGATATTGAGGAACGCAAACTGTGATCTTTTTTACTTATTATTAACAAAGGAAGAAATATTTATTCTTTCGAGAAAAGACAAGCTTGAGATACACCAAATAGTTACCAGTGTCGAGAGGTATGATATCAATGATGCTGCTTGCAGTGGTCAAGCATGTCTGAGAGTTTTTCGCAAAGCAGATGCAGTCCCTCTTATATTTGATGACAATTTCGAGAATTTCAAACGTCCAGACATATCAACGACATTCACCGAACCACAAAATGACGATACATTACCAATAATAACCCATTTAATGAGGAAATTGACCGAAGCTAAGTACAGTGTGAAAAGTAATGAGCAAACATACAAAGATTTTTTAGATCTACATCAAACTGTTGCTTTTTCAACTTATAAGAAGATTCATCCTAATTTGGATGATTCTGTGTTCAAAGATGGTGCTAACGAGGTAATCTATTTGCTTTAGTTTTTTTTTTTTGGCTTTTTTGTTTATTTTATATTCAATAATTTATTTGCTTTAGCTAAAGTTTTATACAGGGTCGAGGAACATAGACATGCTACCTGTAATCAACCTGTAACCATTGACATTTCTGTTCAGTTATTTAACACTTTGAGCGGAGCAACATTATAGTACATAAAAATTTGATAAATGTTTAATAACATCAGCAAAAATTATTTATTTATTTAAAGAATGTGTATAAACGGCTGCGGCTTATACCAATTCCTTCAAGCTACGTCATTGCGCCATATCAGTTAAAATTTTCGGACTGCTAGCACCGCTGAAAGTGTTAAAAAAGGAATTGCTGTTCCATACCAGATTTTTTCTTAGTAGCCAATGAAAAATGTTTATGCTAAGGGGTCTAGAACCATGTGTTGAATTCATGGTTACAGTTTGCATGTCGATGTCCCTGCCACACACACCATGTATCTATCATTTAATTAACTTATTTATCATTGCTACGTTTATTATGTGGTTTATATTTATGTGGGTCATTGTTTCAGTTTTAATCATGATCTGGCAGTTTAAGTAGTTCATGCGGCCTACCCAAATGTCCTTTCTTTGGTATTGTTCGTCGAATCGTTGAGCTCCTAAAGTTCTGAGTTGAGCTGCACGGTTACTGACAAATGCGTGCACTGACTGGACAGGTCCTCTTAATCTGCGTGGTTCTTTCCTCAGAAGACCATTTCAGATACTAATCTACATGGTCCTCAAAGATTATGTTCGAATATTTATATACACATTGACATTGATGAATTTTATACATACAATGACATGAGTATTTACTTTGTAAAGTATTATATTATTTAAATTATTGTGAATGTGAAGATTATGTGGATTATTACTTTTTTTATTTTATTTCTTAGTTAGTTTCACGATCTGGCAGCTTGAGTAATTTATGCGGCCTACCCAAATGTCCTTTCTTTGGTATTGTTCGTCGAATCGTTGTGCTCCTTAAGTTCTCAGTTGAGCGGCAAGATTACTGACAAATGCGTGCACTGACTGGACAGGTCCGCTGAATCTGTATGGTTTTTCCTCAAAAGACCGTTTCAGACACCAATCTACATGGTCTTCACATGATCTGACCAAGATTATGTCTGGACTTTAAAAGAGACTGTGACCTCTGAGTTTGTTTCGGCCTTTCTTCTCAGAGTAGTCAGTTATGAAACGCCGACCTCATCTAGTTTTAAAAAATATGATTGACGTGTAAAAGTGTTTGTAACAAACCTACTTACAGAAATAAAATCATTTATCATTTATCATTAAATTCTTTTTACCTATTTTGGTAGGGTAATTTTTATTATAGGTGCATCGTCTTCACATATAATTATATCGAGGGGTGAAAGGCTATTTGTTTGAAACGACATTTTGGACGATATTGACTTATATACATATTCGGATTCAGCGAATTTTTCTGTGTCGGCTGAGCCGGGTTTCGTACAATTCTGAGCACTTTTATGGCGCTTAAAACAATGCAATTTTAGTGCATATTTCTCAAACATGATGTATGATCCGACATCAAATTTGCCATATTTTTTTAGTATTTCATTTAAGCTGTACACAAAAACAGAGAATCGAAGCATAAGCCGTTATTCTCGTCCTAAAATTTCAGTTCGATGGCAGATCAATCGTTTTTCGATATAGCTAACTTTAGATGAAAAGTCTCTTCATACATTTTGCTTACGACTACTTAAACTATGCAATGTCGCTTCAACCAATTTGCCGTCAGCCAAATTCATTAAGACATGTCGGTTCAACCCTTTTCACTGCAACTGTTTTGCACTCTGTTTGGAGCTGTATATATAAACTCCTTTCAAAACCTGAGACATCAAACAACTCATTAAGAATGTTCATCGTTGCTTAAGCCAACTTGCCTGTATCGTTAATAAAACCCAATTGGTAGTTAAACAAAATAGCCTATTCCTATTATTATTGAGTAACGTCGATTCAATCATTTTGCTTTCTCCTGCATAAGTACTGTAAAGTTACTTAAACCATTTTGCCTGCTGCTGATTAGTGACAATGTTGGAAGTTGAATCATTTTTCCTTACTCTAAAAATAAAGCGATACAGATCATTTTGTATTAAGCGACATTTATCTTGGAACTCATAACTGTTTTTTTATTGAAAATTATACAAAAACATTAAGGGATTTTTTTGCAATGAAGTTTTGCGATCCCCATTAAAGTAAGAGCAGTAGTTTTTACATACCTAACGATTTTTTTTCTAAATTTTGAATCTTTAAATGGCTCTCCTGTAAAGTTCGTAAAATGTCGCTTCAAACAAATAGCCTTTCACCCCTCGATATAATTAATGTATACAAAGTATTGTAACACATTTTAAAAGAGTAACGATGGAGTTTCTTGACCATTCTTCTCCATACGAAACTACCTTTTGGAAGGGGCGACTAGAATCAATAATTCTATTTAAATAAATAATTCTGTTGACATTCAAAAGTGCCTTTTATGTGCCTATTTGAAATAAATGCGTTGACTTTGATTTTGACCACCCTGTAAATGCAGTTGAGGAAATGGAGCCAAAGTATTCTAGTATTTATTATGGATTACATTCATAAATCTTTATTAAATGTCTTTGTTAATAATTAAACTATAATGGAAATGAAACAAAGCATTATGTTTTTGTTTTACCTTTCAGATGGCCAGTGCCCTGAGAATCAACACACAAACTCCATGGATTAAAGTTTGCAATAAGAAAATAGTCATTGTTTTAAATGTATGCAATCAGAATAATGAGTAAGTATTGGAGGGATATGTTTCCTTAAGTCTTAAGCTATTATGAACAAACATTTAAATAGATTACGGATACCATTATAACTCCACTGAGAGATCCCTTTTAAGTGTGGTTGTATTATGTCTTCAGAGGCTGAATTATAAACGCAGTTTTATGTTGTTAAAATTTAGGGGTATATCTTCAGATTCTGCTAACAAACTTCGTAGAATTATAAGTATAAAACATCTTATTATTGTGCTAGTTTTTTGAAATATTAAAGAAAGAAATTCCATATTGATTGCAGGTCCCTAGAAGATGTCCACATACTAATCCACGGGGCAACTGGACAATCAATTGAATACACTACAAAGTTATTTGAAAAGACTGACAAATCACCGTTCTGGGAAGCAACAGGGACACAGATACTAAAATACAACATCAATTCTGCTATAGTAATTATAATCGATTTGGAAGAATTAAACAGCAGCGTTGTGAGCAGAATTGAGTTCAATGGAGTTATTTTTTATAAAAATAATGGTAAAGAATGTCTTCTGCCTATTGAAGATGTGAAATTGTCTTCTTTGGATACCATGGGAGAGGAATTTGATGTCATTTCTAGTTTCCCTATGGGTTTGTATTTATTCTAGTAAACAACGCTGATAATAATGTACCTATGTAAGTTAATTAATGACTTGAGTTTACGAGACAACACATAGCACTATTCTTAAGATTTTTATCTAGGGAGGCAAACTGTCTCTGCTTAATACAGGTTGCTCAGCTACCTAGCTAGGAGAACAGTAGTTCACCCCATACAAATATTTGTTTGTTTAGGTACTACGCTTACTTAATTTAACTCTAATATGTACGAACTACAAATACCCTTTATGCAATAAATATATTACTTACTTATTTATGTAATATCAAAATGAAGAATGAAAACATTGTGAGGATACCAGCATGTCCTAGAACCAAAAATTCATAGACATTCGACGTCTACCAACCCGCACTGGGCCTGCGTGGTGGATTACGGCCTACTACCTATTATAGAGAGGAGGCCTGTGTCCCAGCAGTGGGAACATTATAGGCTGATTATGCTTGCTTGCAATGCAACTAACTGAGAAACTTTGATATTACATAGCATAATATCAAAGTTTCTCAGTTAGTTGCATTGCTTGTTTAATAGTATCAGGCACTTGAGTACTGAATGTGCTGAGCTGGAGCTTGGAATCTAAAAGTAGATTGTTTAAAAATCGGCCTTAGCTAATAATAATAAATAATAAATCGTTTATTAACCAGCTTAAGTTCTTACATTTCCTTATAACTAAAGTACAAATGAACTACTCCTAAAATTAATGTTTTAGGGGAAACATAATTTTAATATTTTTGACGACACGGTTGGCGCAGTGGTTAAGCAATTGACTGCTGCGTTACGTGTCGCGGGTTCGATCCCCGCACGGAACAAATATTTGTATGACCTGCAAGTAGTTGTTCCGGGTCTGGCTGTTTGTGTATGTGAGTTTAAATGTTTGTAAACGCACCCACGATACAGGAGAAATTCCTAGTGTGGACAGTGTGTGCAACGTTTTATAAAAAAAAAAAAAAAATATTTTGACTAGTGGACTCCACACTAGGTCGAGCCTGTCTCATGGAGTCCTTGAGTTTGAAACAATTTGAAAATTCAGGGTCGACACTGTATTGTTAATGTATTTAAGTATTACATATTATTCTTCTTGATATACATGCATTTTATCTATTTCTATTGTTTTATATTCTATTCGATTCTAGCTATATTGCATATTAAAAAGAATGAAAGAGAAGCTGCACTTAATTTTGTTCTGTCAGTTTTGGGACCTCCTTTAATGTACAGTCGCCAGCACATCAGGTTATACGAAACTGTCAAACTTCTCCAAATGATTTTAAACCTTAATATGTTGCAAGCTAAGTTCAAAATCGAATGAGAAAATTTGACAGTTTGTGGTAACTTGACCTGCTGCTGATTGTACACCAAACTGATATGAAAACTACCAAATCCCTTTCATACATACATAAGGTCTCGATATCTTTCCATATTAAATACTGTAGTTATGATAATATTTTCAATAGACCTTTTCTGTAACTCTTTTTTTTCTTCCTCAATTTCAGACTCCAACATCATGCTAGCGGTACTAGCTACTACAGAGAAAACTGACCTTATATTGAGACATATAAAGAGACACAATGATCAGGCTTTGTCTCTAGATGTCTTCTGCAAATACTTGCTGATGGAAAAAGTGTCTCATTGCGACAATGTTGCTATACATAGAAAGTCTCCTTACCATGTACTTAATGGCGTTACGGTGGTAATGCACAGTGAAACAACGAATGGGAATGATTCTTTGACTCTTTCTGTTTATTCAAGGTGTGTTTTATTTTTAAGTAATTTGTAGGTAGTAAAAAGTTCAAAATAGTGACCAGAATAGTTATTCACATGGAGTGGTGGCCCAGTGGTAACGGCCGCGACTTACGAGTTGTAGGTCGTAGGTTCGAACCCAGACAGGCGCTATACTTTGTGTAAATTATCATCACCACTGCTCTTAAAACGGTGAAGGAAAACATCGAGAGGAAACCGGCACATCCTAGAACCGTTATTGGCCAATATTCATGCTTTACCAATGCATTAGCTATAAAAATATCTTCCAGCGGTCTCTCACTGAATGATTGGCTTTCCTTAGTCAATGGGGTAGCATGGCGTCCTTTGAGTTTGGACATACCGCACCAACTTTTTTTTTTATAAGTTTAGTAAAATCTATTTATGCAAATCTGTATCTTTTGTCGCTGGTCATAAAATCCATATTTGAACGTAAGAAAGTTTCTATCGCATTTTCAGGACACCATCTCAAGTTCTAGCTCTAATACACTACATACACGACGCCGTGCCTCTAACATTGATTATTACAACGCCTAACAACAGAATAACGGCAAAAGACGACACACTCTCGAAATATAACGAAGAAACCTTAGACAACACTGAATTTCTTTACAATTACCAGAACTATGCAACATCAATCTTGAATCGTACAGAGTTAGTACTGAAATATCTAGACCATTCTATGGTGAAGATGGGTGAGTCAAAGAGTTCTGTTGTTCAAAGTAAGATTGGTACTGAAATCGACCTCTTTGCTGGGGGTGAAGGAAGGTACCTGGAGTTTAAAAATAGAATGAGGGAAGAAGCTGCAATGGGCGTTAAACCATTGAATGGAGATCAACCTGAGAGTGATGTCATGTGTATAGACTGACTTTCAGAAGGAAGTAAGATAATAGAAGAGAAAAACGTAATGAATTTTGCAGAAGCAGCGGCCAAAGTGTGGAACTCTCTGCCATCGTCTGTGTTCCCTTCCACATAACCTGTCAGCCGGTCAGATAAGAGTGAACATGCATCTTCTGGGCTTACTCGTTCCATCATAGAGCTCATCCATCGCTTTTCACTAAGTTAAATCGAGGTCAAGAGCTGGCCCATTTCGCAATAAAAAATTATTTGATCTAAACTGATGTTTTGAGGAAAAGTACTAGAATCAAGTCGAAATTATATTGATCAGCTATGCAGCCCAGTTTTATGAATTCTTATAAGAAGCTGGTGAGTAAAATGTGCTTAAGAATAATTTAAGTTGCATATGATTTAGAATTATGGCAATACAACAAATCATAAGTCAATAATGTGTCTCATTCTTTAATAATAACAATACATTCAATAAATTGTTACAAAGTGCCAACTTTTAGTTTCGGCTGCCCTTAACAAAATCTTATTTTAGCTTACTGGTGACAATAAAATAAATTAAGTATTAGTACTACAACAAATTATACTAATAAAAATAAAATGTACAAACGATAGCCACTATCAAATACTGGCTGTAAAGAGAGCTTTTTAAATATAAAAATTAAAAAATAATCTATAAGTATATTTAACATTATATTTTCTTTTAATAAAACATTGAGCATTTCACAGTTGCTTCGAACACTATTCTTATTCATTGAATTACTAAAAAAGAAACAGGTGTGCCTCCCTATGTACAGACACTTGCAATAAAAGACCTGCAACTATTAAAATGTCTTTTAAAAATGGGTTGCCTATTAATTAAAGCAAGCGTCAATGCGTGACTTCAGTGGCTATGGAACCTTTCAAGTTTCTTTAGATAGTTTGCTATCTAGTTAGATAGTTGTATAATTTAAGCATTATTCTACCTTGAAAGTTTTTCTAACCTCTTAAAAAGTACGGTGAAAACAAACATTGCAATTCGTAAACGAACGTAATACAATGTAAACTTAAAAACTACGAGTACCCGATTTCCCCCTTTTTGCGTTTCATTAGCACCATTTTATCAGCTACTTTCTAGTTTACATAACATAAATAGTTAATTTAAAAAAAAAAAAATAACCCACAACCTCAAAACCCTGACTGTTGGTAACAAATAATCTGACCCACTGGGCGAAGAAATAGAGCCAACAATATGTGTCGTCACCATCCGCCGAAGGAAACAGTGCCTCTTATACCTTTCGGGCGTATGATTCGCCCATATCCCCAAATAAAGTTGGGTTCGGCTTCCAGTGTTACTAGATGTGGCTACCACTACTGAGTAATCCCAATATTTACAAAAATATGATAGTGTGAACTGAACATTAAGAGCGCTTATACCTTATGAGTGGCAACGTCGCAATTTAGTGTCATATTTCGTGGTTTTAAATTTTTATCATTTAATCGGAGCTATATTTTAAAAATCTGTTTAATTACCTAACTTTTTAGAATTACGTGAAAGTATTTAAAAAAGTAAGTAACCGTAATGCTTACAGTTATTTTACAATGAAAATAACGCCCTGCATGTTTCCAATGAATTATTTGCATATAAATAGAACTGTAAACGCAACGATTTCTTACCTTTTGCACAGTTTTCACATAATTCTAAAAAGTTAATTAAACAGATTTTTAAAATATAGCTCCGATTAAATGATAAAAATTGAAAACCACGAAATATGACACTAAATTGCGACGTTGCCACTCATAAGGTATAAACGCTCCTAAGAAGACTACAGACTTTTTGCATTTATTACATTCTTTTGTTTTGTTATCTGTATGGTGTTGTATTTGCTTGAGTGTTATTAGAAAATGGACTGTTTCTTATTTTGCGCCACGAGGGGAACGAATTTGGCGGTAGGGCGTGGTACAAACAAAATCAAAAGTTGGGAGTTAAGGCCATATCTACCTAAAATACAGCCTGCCATGGCGATACTCATCAAAAGATAAACAGTAGATATATTCCTTTTGCCGTTCACAAGGATCTACCAATCTTATAAAATATGGTTTTACTCCCGGAGTCAGCATCTTAATATACCTCACGATTGTTTGTTCCCAACTAACGTCAAATGCCACAACCATTATATTCGTGCTCTTGTACTTCGACGGAGAGGATGTATTTATTTATATCCTCTCTGGAGCACTGTATACTGTCAGGTACTAGGAAGCTAATCATTGCTGCCTGACTCTTCGCCTATAACCGAAAATACAGCTAAAACCTTATTATTAACTAACGAATAAAATATTCATACGCTGTACATTGAATAACAAATAAATAATAATGATTATAATTTAACTATTCTATTCTTGCATTGCACGTCCGGCCTCTCTATTTGACTAATTATTCTATATCCTTAAAATAAATAAAATCGATTCTTGTAAGAGGTACTTTTATTATTTAGATTAGATACTAAGTATTTTATTGCATTTTCTAGCGTGTCATACACGTTTTTAATACTTACTAAGCTTAATACGAATTGTTTCTATGAAAGTATAAACATTGGTTTAGATAACGTAACAAGAAAATGTACAAAGATAACTAAATATAAAAAAAAAATCTTAAAGGTTTAAAAACATTAATCCATGATTAATCCAGCAATTTATCGAATTAAAACTAACACCCTATCACTTATTGCACACGATATTGCACACAGTTAATTTTCTACCTAAGTACACTTTATTGCACCACAACTAAAATTAATAGGAATGCGTTATAAACAGTCATCGGAATGTTTAAACTTTCTGTTAACGTCACTAAAACTTTTACTACTAAAACTCAAATCATCCTCTACTTCAGCTTGCATCTTCCGAAAGCTGTCGAAGTAAACGGAATGTGTCTCTATACTTTCGGCACCAGATTCACTTCGAGCTTCATTCTCAGTTTCGTCACTTTCACTACAACTCGCTATTTTGGCAATCACTAATTTTCGTGGCACCTGTCTTGAAGAAGTAGAGTCACTGCTCAAATACCCTGAGTCTTGTATATTAAAACCTTTCTTTCTCCGGAACCGCGCCTTAGAATGTCCGTCTAACTTTGGCCCTTTAACGAAAGTATTTGTGTTTATATTATTAACACCTCTGCCTGATCGTTTCTTTATTAAATTCCTGCTCAATTCGCCCGCTTTTCTAACTGTACCGTTCACTGACTCCATGTTTTCATATTCCGAGGTTTGTGATTGGCCAGAAGCTCTCATTGGACTACAGGAAGGTCCATAGTGTGATTCAGGAGTTATAGAACTATCGTATGTGGAGTCAATAGTCATATTCTTCGTAAATAACCTCGGACTGAGGCTTCTGCCAGTCACGTTTTTTGGATGAACTTCATTGGTTGAGTCCGTCTCTACCTTCCTAGGCGGAAAAATTGGCTGCTCATATATGGGATCATCATCCGTAGGCGGTAAAGGTGGCAATACGTCAGGACGTGCTAGATTCTTCAGTTGCTGAATCGTTGGAGGTGTGCTTTGGCGTTGTCTTTTAGAATGCCTCAACTCTAAAGTTAGTATTCGACCCTCTTCTGTCGTCCACTCTTCGGCTTCTTGCCAAGTATCGTCAGTGGTGTCTTCGAGACTTTTTGAACCGCTGTAAATACCCGTACACAACTTTGGACGTTCATAGCCGTTTTTGCGCTGTTCATATTCATGCCTGAGACTGTTAAATTTTGTCGCATATTCCACTTTGTCGCTTGTTTTCTGGAAAGTGCCACTACTTCTGAGTTGTATACGTTGTTGGCTAGGTGGACTGCCTTCTTTGTCAATACTTTTAATTAGATCTTTTCTACTGAATTGTGTATCGGTAGCTTCCTTATGTTTTGGATGTTTTCTGTCCAAAGTATCTGGTTCGAAACCATCAGACTCATGAATTTTGATATAATTCTCAGGAGAATCTTTCACTTCGATAGTTAAGCAACCGGGCTTTAGTTCAGCATCGTTAATAGTTGTCACCAATTTTCGACTTCCCATGGAACAATCTGAGCCACTAGGTGATGTTGGGGCACTTCCAAAATTGTAGGTATTATTCACATAAACTTCACTGACTAAACTAGCTTTTGGTGTTTCAAACAAAGGGGGCTGGTTTTTCTCTATTGTTTCGTAATGATTTTGATCTATGCAAACTTCTCGTTGTGGTGACGGAGTGTTGCTGTTACTGCTCGAATGAATTTTATATACAGCATTTCTCATTGTAAGTTCTTCTTCTAACGGTAATGCGCTACTCAAGCTTGGGCTAGCCTGCGATGAAGGCACATCAGGGTAGTCGGTCGTCGGTGTAGATAAGCCTTTCTTGTTGATACTTCTTTCTAAACTGTCAGTTTCGTAATCATTTCCTGAAGGGCTTTCAGAAGTGTTTCTTGTATATAGGCTTGGAATGGGAACAGTAGAGTTTTTATTACTGATTCTTTCATCATCGGAACTACTCTGGTTGTAAGATTTTGTACAGTGATCGAGAGCTATGGCTTCGTTGACCATATCGGGTAAAGCATTTTTAGTAGTGAAAGGTATTCTAGGATTTTGTACGGCATTCCGAAGCCTAACAGATCGGTAATCATTCAGGCCAATAGGTCTGATATCATCTACACGTGCCACAGTTTGACAATACATATTAAAATCAATGCGTTGGCAATCTGTGTTCTCAAATTCAGGCAATGGTATATTGTAGTTTCTCATCATAGGTTCCGATCTAACAGATAAAGTGGAAGACTTTTTGGGAACTGAAAAATTTTCCGTCAAATACATCGAGTTAGAGCTTGAAAAACTGTTTTGCTTTCTTACTTTACGACGACTTTCACTGAGTGGAAGCGACAATAGTGATTCTGCTAAGCTGTTTTGATTTGTGGGTAAGAAGTCGTTGTACAACGAGTGTTGTTTTGCCGTGGGAATATTTTCCAACCACTTGCGGATACTATTTTGCTTATCTCCTTTGTTGCTCAGACAGTTAACACAGGCTGGGATATTGTACTTGGCAATTTGTCGAATATCATTGTCACCGTCTATCTTACAACCCGGACAGCCTATGCAATTTTTCTTTCTGCTGTTTTCTCTTTTTAAGCTAACAACACTACCACTTCTTTGGCTTCCCATACTTTGATAAATATCTATACTATTTCCGTTAGATGGAAAAGTTTCTTCTTCGGGTATTTGATTTAGAATTGGTTGAAAACGTTTGGCTGCCATTTTGTGCTTTGCTATTGCGATTACTTCCCTAATTTTAACTAAAAATTCTAGCGCTGCAGCTGGAGGTTCCTGTAAAAAACAGTTTTAGGTATAGTTAAATTGAGATTTGATAAAATGATTAACAAATTTGATTATAACGCTTGCTTACCGCCATTAGTTGTGGTTCAAAATAAGCCGGGTTGAAGTATAATTTCCTACGTGTTGTGCCGACTGGTCTAGCTATTTCTCTATCATCTTGTGTTTCTACTATTGACACATGTTCATCTGGAAGTCTTTCAATGCCTGACTCATCTCGATGACTGACTTCTAAATTGTCATTTTTATTCACTTTGAAGTCACCATAATGCTGATGGATCACTGCCGAAGTTGTTTGATTCTGAAAACATATTTTCACATATCTAAATAATATTTCCTATCGTTCTGACCTACAAAAAGTGCATTGTTCAGTAATTTCTACTTACAGTGTATAAATTATCGTCACTTCGTACGCTATCACCAAAATCATCGGAATCTGATATATTGCTGCCTGAATCGCTGGGAAAGTTTTTAGTTTCGTGTAGCTGCCGACTGATATTCAACAATGGATTCTTCTTAATAACTCCATCATCTTGACCCATCGCATTAGGCAGAGTTGGTATTCGTTCGTTGTTTACTCTAACGATATCTCGTTCAGTAATCACAGAGCCATCTTTCTTTTTGAGTCCCTTTGGTCTTCTGTTACCATCTTCATCAGACATTGCCTTTCGACGTTTCCGAATGTGTAGGAATAGAAAAACTGATGCAACGTAGATGAGACCGAGAAGAAGAGAGCTGATGCCAATAGCCACGTACTCGGATACTGTGAGTCCTGAAGTGCTGGACGATCCTGATGTTTGTGCGTTTGGTGCGAATTGGACTTCTGTTATATCTGAAAAGAAGACAATTAATTAAAATATATAGGTATGTATTGTATAAGAAAGGTTATATATGTCCCAAATGTGAGTTACAGTTGTAATACATACTAGAGTACGGTTTCGGTGGAGTTCCTTGCACCCTGAACGCGACACATGGTGTGAACACTCCTCGCAAATCAAGTGGAGACGTGGGAGTAGCGGCGACATCGCGACACAGCAATCGAACCACCATTACTCGTCCGGTCATTCTTGCACGCACATCATTCTCCCCGCTCCACTGAGAACATCACATGATTAGTTTTGGTAAATTGAAAATCAAACGCTTAATAGATAGAAACTAGTATGTGAGAAAATCGATTACCTGCAGAAATGTTCTGCCTTCGTCACGAAATAGATTGAAAGGGACATCAGCATCCAAAGTGTTCCGAAGATCGAGAAAGCCTTTCCTTGTAAGAAATTGAGCGCCTGATACAGCACATATTGGTGTTTTGACATCTGGGGAATCACAAATCATGGTTCATTTAAAACCATGAAAAATTACAGCCAAAAATTTAATTATTTTGGGCAAATTATATTCGAGTAAGAGCAAAAGTGACTATAGAAACACTCACGTTGAAAAGTAATTTCCCTTGATGGGTGTATAATCTGGCCTTTCAGCGGCAAATAAACGAACGGTATTCGTTGCACAGCGCTGCCGGTCCCAAACGTCGCTAACGAACATTCTGTAGAACAAAGTATTTGCATGCTTGAAACAAATTGTGAAGAGGAACACTTGGCTGTAAAAAGCGTAAAATAAAAGACAGCGAGATTGCCAAAAGTTCTCAATACAAATATATTTGTCATATTCGTTACAGGACTAACGTGACCGGGGCCTACCATTCGTAACATTTTATTGGACGTCACATTTATAAAGGAATTAAGACTAATACCATACCATTGAATAAATAAGCTGCTTTCGACAATCCGCGGTGTTATATTAACAGCGTTTATTGGAACCCCTCGCATTTAAATCGTAAGTGTCGCTAAATGCGGTAGTTATCACGCGGCTGCTCCTAAGTTATTTAGTCTTCGAACCCAAAGTGTAATTACAACCATCAATATGTTTCAAAAGTGAAATTATGCTGAGAATAGCTTTCATTTCCAAGGAATTGGGATGAATACTTACAATAATATATCGTAATTTGGACTTACATTTGATAAGGATACGAACATATTTTGCCAAGTTGAAATCGCGATGCTGGGAGTAAATGAAAATTGACTGGCAACATTATTCGCTATGATAACGAATGAAACAATAATCAAATGAAAGCAACTCATGTAATATTACAAGATAACATCGGAAAATTGAGATAGCTATTCAAATGTGAGATAGCTATTTATCTAATTAAAAGCAAGGAAATGGAAAGCTATTCGATTGTTTTTATGGAGTAATTTCCCACAGGAGGTACCAACGTAACATTGCTATTGAAAAGCACCCCACTTGCATATCTCCCACGGCTTTTATATTTTTTCTCTTTATTATGTTGGTACTGTTGGTATATTATATTCTTCTTCCCTATTGAAAGTTTTGTTTACTGAGTAACAAATCGTTTGTATTTTAAACAAACCATACCAAATTCCTGTTTTTTTTTTTAATTTTGTGAGATTTCGATTAATAAACCAGACTTTTTTGTGAGTCAGTTATGAGATAAAACGGCTTCCAAAGCAATCTCCTAAATAATCGAATTAATTAAAATGCATTTGGATCAAATCGTTCTATATAAGTAATTAAGTTTTACAAGGTAAACGAGGAATGTGCATCTAATACATTGAAGTGGCAGTAGCGGTGTGATAAATGAACGCTATTCTAGCCGCTTACTGTGCGAGCGCTAGCAAAGGGATAAGCAGGCAGGCAGGTACTTGTCGGTGCAGATGAGTATAAATGAAATGCGAATAAGCTTAATAACAAGTACTGATATATTACGCAAAAGTTCAAGCATATAAGCAAGGTACAAAGCAGTAATGAATGAGTCTCGCAACCATCGGCACACAGGTATTTATACTAGCGAGTAAACAAAATACGTCACAGTGCCGAGCGGCGCGCGTGTGTGCGTCGTCTTCATCGTAGACAAAGGATCGCCGAGCAGCGGTCGCCTGCGTGTGCGCCTCTCTACGCACACATAGCTATCCTTATCTCTCGGAGGTGTGGCTTAAGAAAAGGTGGCGTGATGTTTCGTGCTGCGTTCAAACGTACGGGTTTACTTGCCGCTCGCCACACCACTCCCCTGGTGAGTCGTAGCTTGTCTACGGACGATAGTAATCCGGGAATCGAACTGTGCGCCCGCTTTTTGTTTTCTTGACCGTGACCTGGGCTTCTGGTTGTTGTTGATGTGACGTCATGGCAGGTTGCTCGTTTGCTAAATATGCTGGTTTTAGCCGGTCAATTGTGACTTTTTGCTGCTTTCCCTTCACATCTAGGTCGAATGTCTTCTGGTCTCGATGCAGGACCTTGTATGGTCCTAAATACGGAGCTTCTAGCGACCTTCGTGCGGGGCCTTGTCTCATGAAAACATGGGTAGCTGTATTCAGGTCCCTGGGCACATAGAACGGTTGAGTAGAACTAGTGTGCCAGGAAGTAGGTTGTGGTGTTAGCTTACTCATGTGTGAGCGGAGTCTGCTGATCAGGCTGGTCATGTCGACTGTCTCCTCTGGGGTAGAAGTGAAGAACTGTCCTGGCAGACGGAGTGGCTCACCGTACACCAGCTCTGCGGCAGACGTTTGCAGGTCTTCCTTGTAAGCGCTGCGTATGCCTAGTAAAACCCATGGCAACACTTCAGTCCAGTTTGACTTAGCGTGGCAGGTGATGGCGGCTTTCATCTGGCGGTGTAGCCTTTCCACCAGGCCGTTAGCCGCGGGATGGTAAGCTGTGGTTAGGTGATGTGATGCCCCGATTAGGGCAGCGAGTTCCTTGAAGGTGTGGCACTCGAACTGTCTGCCCCGATCGGTGGTGATATGCTCGGGGCTGCCGAACCGCGCGATCCACCCTGACGTCAAGGCAGCTGCGCAGGTCTCCGCCGTGATGTCCTGTAGCGGGTACGCCTCAGGCCAACGCGTCACGCGGTCGACTATGGTGAGGCAGTACTTGTAGCCAGAACATAATGGTAAGGGACCGACCAAGTCAATGTGGATGTGCCGGAACCGTGCTGAAGGTGTCTGAAAAGCTGTCAAAGGTGCTGACGTATGTCTGGACACTTTGCTTCGCTGGCATGCTTCACATTCTTTGGCCCATTGTCGACAGTCTCTTCTTACGCCTGGCCAAACATACCTTTCGGTTACTAAGCGAACTGTTGCTTTACCACCAGGGTGACTCAGGCCGTGAAGGGTATCGAAGGCATGCTTGCGAAACCGTTTGGTGAGAAATGGGCGTGTCCCCGATGCGATGTCGCAGTATAACTCAAGCCCTGCTTCTGGCAGTCGGATTTTCTTGAGTTTCAGACTGGAGCCATTAAGTAGGAGGTCTTGAAGTTCCTCATCGGTTTCCTGTTCTCTGGCCAGGGACTGGTAGTCTATTGGCAAATTGATGTCGTTAATCCGCGATAAGGCGTCTGCTACCACGTTGTCTTTACCAGCCACGAACTGGATATCTGTTGTGTACTGGCTGATAAAATCGAGATATCTGAATTGACGAGGGGAGCAGTTTTGACGAGGTTTGCTGTACACGAATGTCAGTGGTTTGTGATCAGTCAAAACTGTGAATGTCCTTGCTTCAACCATGAACTTGAAGTATCGTATGGCCTCATATATAGCCAGAAGCTCGCGGTCATATGGGCTGTACTTAGTCTGGGCAGGGCTCAATTTCCTGGAGAAGAATGCTAAGGGTTGCCATTCTTTGCCCTGTTTTTGCTGTAGTACAGCACCGATTGCCGTATCTGAGGCGTCTGTTTGTACAGCGAGTTCTGCGGTTGGATCTGGATGAACAAGCAGTGTGGCCTCTGATAGACTTTGTTTGCATTTGTTGAAAGCCTGTAGTTGTTCCGGAGTCAATTGTATTTGTTGTGATCCTTTGATTTTGGGGCCCGTTAAAAGTTTGTGCAGTGGTGCCTGCATGGATGCTGCTGCTGGTAGAAATTTCCGATAAAAGTTTATCATGCCAAGGAATCTTCTGAGGTCTTTGATGTTCTTAGGCACTGGATAGTCTTGGATGGCCTGTACTTTTGTGTGAAGAGGTTTGATTCCTGCTGCTGAAACTTCGTGTCCCAGGAAATTCACTGTCGCTTGTCCAAATGTGCATTTGCTTGTGTTTATTAGCACTCCATACTCTGTCAGCCTTTCGAAGAGTTGTCTGAGGTGCTGTTGATGCTGGTTGACGCTACTGCTGGAGATTAAGATGTCATCCAGGTAGGTATAACAAAAATCTAGGCCTCGGAGCACCTCATCCATAAATCGCTGGAATGTTTGTGCAGCGTTGCGAAGACCGAAGGTCATGAAGGGGAACTCGAATAATCCGAAAGGTGTCGTTATGGCGGTCTTTGGAATATCTTCTTCTGTGACTGGTATTTGGTTGTAGGCCTTAACCAAATCAACAGTAGAGTAGATTGTGCTTCCAACCAGATGATGCACGAAGTCTTGCACATGCCGAACTGGATAGCGGTCTGGAATAGTGCGTGCGTTTAAAGATCTGTAGTCGCCACACGGTCTCCAGCCGTCGTTCTTCTTGCGTGCTAGATGTAGCGGCGACGACCAAGCACTCTCTGATCTGCGAGCTGTTCCCAGCTGAAGCATGTCCTCGAACTCCTGTTTGGCTATTTTCAACCGCTCAGGGTCGAGGCGGCGAGGGCGGCTGTATACGGGTGGGCCCGGCGTAGTACGGATGTGGTGCACCGTGGTATGCTTTGTGGCGCCTGGTCTACCTGCTGGGCGTGTGAGATCTGGATATTCCCTCAGCAGCTGTTGGTAAACCGTGCCTTCTGTGGTTGTGCGGACTGACGATATGGCCTCGTTTGCATGTTGATTGGTTGCTGCAGTTGTTAGTGAAGTCATATTGTCGATTAGCCGTTGGTTGCGGCAGTCAACAAGTAGGTTGTAATAACCCAAGAAGTCGATACCGATGATTGGCTTCGATACGTCTGCTATTATAAACTGCCATGTGAAAGCTCGACGAAGACCCAAGTCGAGAGTGATTGATTGGTAACCGTAGGTGGCTATAATTGTACCATTTGCGGCGAACAACTCGTATTTGGTCTTGCAGCGTGGCTCCCGAACAGCGGATCGCGGGAATACACACAGGTCTGAACCCGTATCTATAAGATATTGTATCTTCGTCTTGCGATCCGTGATGAACAGGCGGCTTGTTACAGCTAGGCAGTCTTGTACCGCCACTAATGGCTGCCTTGGGAGTTTACCGGCTGCTTGCTGTGCTTGCATGGCTGCGTACATTTGCGCGCCCTGTCTCCAAACCGGTCATGGTACCAGCATAGTGAGTGATCTCGGGGTCTGGATCTGGAGCGCGAGCGCGAGCGAGAACGATATGGTGAACCATGCCTCGATCCACGTGACCGTGAGCGGTGACGGCTGCGCAGGTCCATGCTCATGTTGTCGAACCTTCGGCTTAATTCTGCCACAGTTTTAGTCAGCGCGTCCACAGCAGCATTTTGCGGATCAGTTGTTACTGGCGGGCCAGTACTGGTACTGGCTACTTGCCCGGTTACTGGAACCAAATCGGTTATGCGATCCGCTAAATCGGCCAACTCCTCCAGGGACAGTGTTGCTTGCGACACGATGATTGTCTGCAGGTTAGTGGGAAGCCGACTTGCCCAGATAGTTCTGATGAATTCTGCTGGGACTGTCGGTCCAGCCAAGTGTTGTAAGTGGCGTAGGAACTGCGACGGTTTCCTGTCGCCGAGTTCTTCATGCATAATTAATTGCTTGATTTTTCGCTCCTGTGACGCAGATAGCCTCCTGATTAATTCTGTCTTCAGCTTCTCATATTTCCCAGTTGCTGGTGGATTAACAACCAGGTCTCTAATTTCCGCGCTGTGTTGTGGTTCCAGCTGTGCTAAAACGAAGTAGAACCTGGTTGTGTCCTGGGTCATGGCTGTCAACGCGAACTGGCCTTCCAGTTGGGCGAACCATAACTCGGGGTCGTCTGGGTTGAACGTCGGTGTCCTTACACCAACACGGCATGCTTCCAGTAATCCTTCCTTCTCTTTGCTAGTCTCCATTTTCTCCTCTTGACAACGGAATCGGGGTCACCAATGAAGTGGCAGTAGCGGTGTGATAAATGAACGCTATTCTAGCCGCTTACTGTGCGAGCGCTAGCAAAGGGATAAGCAGGCAGGCAGGTACTTGTCGGTGCAGATGAGTATAAATGAAATGCGAATAAGCTTAATAACAAGTACTGATATATTACGCAAAAGTTCAAGCATATAAGCAAGGTACAAAGCAGTAATGAATGAGTCTCGCAACCATCGGCACACAGGTATTTATACTAGCGAGTAAACAAAATACGTCACAGTGCCGAGCGGCGCGCGTGTGTGCGTCGTCTTCATCGTAGACAAAGGATCGCCGAGCAGCGGTCGCCTGCGTGTGCGCCTCTCTACGCACACATAGCTATCCTTATCTCTCGGAGGTGTGGCTTAAGAAAAGGTGGCGTGATGTTTCGTGCTGCGTTCAAACGTACGGGTTTACTTGCCGCTCGCCACAACATATTTATGAACTAATTCGTGGTGCGGTCCAATATTGCTAATTGCAAAAGCGAAAACCTTCTGAATCATCGTTAAGAAGGTGATGTGCGAGATTTCGAAAATGTAACATTGAACGGTAGAGTTACTGTTGTACAGTGATCTAGCAGAATAAAATCCACGTTCTACAACTTAACACTATCGCAAGTTGCGATAGTGTGCTTTGCAAATGATTAGTTGCGAATCGCAACTAATCGTTGATAAAACGGGAAGATATTTTTTTCCCTTTGTTCATTTATACGTCCGGCAGAAAATCCAGAACGTACTAAGGCCTTATTTGCTTTGACACATCGTAAACCATAAAGTTTTATCCAAAAAGTGATTAGTAACGAAGCATGATTTGCCGCCCTTTGCGTGACGTGTAAAAAATCATTGCTTTCTCTAACTAAAGGCCTTTAAACCACTTATGAAGCGAAAACTTCCAGTGTTAGTCAAAGATCTTTACGACTAAATAGTTTACCGTATTGCGTGACTGTGCACTACATGGAATCTAGTTCGACACCTACGATTTTACAACTGTTTCTCGTTACCTACCTAATGCACGTCTTACGTTACTGCCATCAATTTAACTCGCACTTAGCTCTGTGATGAATGCCACCTAGGTGGTATACAGATTTTTCAAAAAAGTAGGTTTTATTTTTAAAGGAAGCGCTCGTTAAAACTGTCCCACAGTGTGTTCAACCGCAAAAAATAGGAAAGAAGGTTCACTCCTAACTAAGGCGATGAAAAGCTTCCGCGCATTCTAATGTGATTTTCTGAGCTCGAATCCAGAAAATGACTAGTAAAGAATATGGTACTGCTTTCAATAGTATGCGGCTAGATAAGCCATAAGCCCATTTCAGACACTACTTGGGTTGGGAGTGCGTCACGATTCTCCGAAGTTCAGTTGTCCAAAAAACGTTTTTCCGAATGATTTGCGGATGAACTGTTGGTCGAAAGAGCGATTGACAAAAGCACGTTCACCCGAATGATCGTTAAACCGATGAACGAGTGATCGAAAAATAGGCTTGCTTTACATGAGCGCTCGGAACTTTTTGGGTTAAAATAGTCACATAAGTTGGTGAGCTTTTATTGGATTGGATGTTTGTAGTCTTAACTTTGATTATTTTCTAGTAATTTTCTTAGTTATAAAAACATACAGGAGCGAACCTTCTTCATTCGTACTAGGGTATGAGGTCGTAAGTACCTGGCAGATCATCGACGCACAGCTCTCGGTCCTCTCTAAAGAGCGGAGCGCGCTGCGGGCACGCGCACGCGCACTCGCCCCTCGACTCCGGTGCGCGCGCGCCGGCTCCGTGCTCCGCACATTGTGCCGCGCTGCACTCATCTCCTGGAAATCGTAATAAATTGATGTTTTATGGAATCAGCAGGAAAATATTGAAAGAAGGAATGTTTATTTGGCCACAGAAACACGTAATGTGGTAACAGAAACACGTAGTTACATGTAAAAAAGTCAAGTTCTGCTCCGATACCTAGTTATTACGTAAATTATGACAAATAGATAATTAATAGCATGAATAAATAATAGTTCAAAAAACTAAAGAAACATGCTTTTGTAGATAACTGAACTAAAAGGTAGAAAATAATTTTCAATAAGTTTTAAATATGAGGCGAATAACAAAATATTTTTTTTAAAAAAGCGTGGGTTGCATGTCAATTTGTTGTAAATATTTTTGTGAAGATTTGTAAAATTAGCGTCATCATGAAAATATCTGTTTTAGCACCTTTTTGTTAACTCGCTCTACTTGTTGAAAATTATTTTCTACTTTTTAGTTCGGTTATGATCTACAAAAGCGTGCTTCTTTAGTTTTTTTTTTATCTACCAATTATTTTCTTTTTTTGAGTGCGGCCAACTACAAAAGCGTGTTTTTTTTTAAATTAAGTTCTTATACTCGACCTACAGTAGTAGATTGAATCGGCAGAAATCGACACGTACGAAAAAGCGTTTACTCGCTGCAAGCGACCTTCCTCTCTATCTCTTTCTTACGGTATTTTTCAATTTTATATGGTTGTATGTGTGTGTGAGTGTGCGAGTTTTGATATTATATTGTTGACAGTAAGCATTGTGTACGGTCAGCGATATAAATTATAAAACATAACGTAAAATATACAAATAAACTACCTAAATAAAGTGAAACATTATTGCAAGCGTGGGGTGCTTGATGTCAATTATTATTGTTGTAAATATTTTTGTGAATATTTGTAAAATTGTTATTTTTATTATTTGAATTTAAATTATTATAAATTATAGCATTGTCATCGTTCCTTGATAAGTGTGCGAAGTTTCAAATCATTCCAACGTTTTGAAGATGATGAAAATCTAGTTAAAAAATTCCGTTACATAGATCCATAGATACATACCATGCTAATAAAAGCGTGTTAAAAAAAATTGAGTTTCAAATATTTGCATCTGTCACTGGCTGGGCACAGTGGCTAATAAGAGTGTGAAATTTGAGATGAAGGTTAGTAGAGACATAGGGTCTTACCACGATGCGCCCCAGATAGATTAGAATGGCAGGAGGAGGATGATAAACATCACCGACTAAAAGATCGCTGGTGAAGTGGCGGTTCTTCTTGCCACACACACTCTTGTTACAATGATAGTTTTTCTATATCCATCCTCAGCAGTTGATAGCAAAGAGCAGATTAAGTATACATAGATACCTAGGCATGTTGGCACTTGGCAACTAAGTCTTATATTTATTTATGAAGCTAATAGTTCTCGTAAAACCGTGTATTATGGCCATTGGTAATATAATCATATTTGATTTTATTGCGAGGAAAATACCATTTTATTATAGAAACCATAATTTTAAAGCTCAACGGCTTCTTGGATAATCAATGAATAAGTAAACGATTTTAAAAGTTTAAGATTCTTTGCCGACATGGTACTTTCAGCATCTGCAAATTTTTGCAACTGCTGCAGTTGCAAAAATTTGCAGATGCTGAAAGTACTAAGTAAGTAAAATATTTTTCTTTCTTTCTTTATGCAGTTCAGTGAACTGCATAAAGAAAGAAAGAAAAATATTTTATTTGGAACACGCACAGGAAATACAAATATTAATAATAATAAAAAAAGAATATTAAATTTAACAAAATCATGAAAACAATAAAAAAATAATAAAGAGAAGACTTGTGCGAGGCCAAAAAGGCTCCTATCTCAGCGTGATGCTGCGATATTTGAAAATCAAACAAATACCGCGCAGCGCTGGTATTCTGATAGGGCATGCATTAATGCAGCATCGCGTTTTCGCTTAGTATCAAAATTGCATGTTTTCTAACGTTCGCTTTTTATTCAACAAAGAGATCAGAGGGGCAATTCTCGTATTTTTAAGAACGTTCGCATTCTAATCTCAGTCTCAATCTGTTAAAAATTGTATAGCGTTTACCTACATTTTTGACGTTTGACTGTCGCTGAGATGAGATTGCGACTTTATTTTTAACGTTTTTAATTACGGGAACTGGCCTTCAGATCAATAACGTTCTCTGACGGTTCTATCCATTATACATATCGAGAACCCTTAGTGTCTGAAAGCTCGTTAAACCGTTGCTGGTGGTGGTTGGTTGCGTGGCTGTCACTTGTATATCTTTGACAGTTGTTACGGGTAGTCATAGGCCCGCAAGTCTGCCAACCAGTCATACCGAGAGGTATCGTACCTTTACCTATTACCCAGTCACTGGGTTGTGGAGGTCAGACAGGCCGTCGCTCCGTGTAAAATACTAGCATTCAGCTGCATCTGGTTAAACTGGAAGCCGATCCCAACATAGTCGGGAAAATGCTAGGCAATATTCTCCGACTCAACACAGTGTTCTGCAACTGACCGGTAATAGTGAAGATGTCTCCAGTGTCCCGCCGCGCCAGTTCCCCGAGGCGCGCGCCGGCCGCAGCCGTGACCAGCAGCAGCAGCAGCGTGGCGGCCATGCTAGCCCCCGCCGCCGCCAACCGCGCGCCCTCCCGCCACCCGCATCGCTAGCACCACCTGGTGGAGGTAACAAGAGCTTTTTGATATTGGAGAATAATATCTGGTGGAAGAAACTAAAACATTAAGTTACACAGGGTAAAGCCTGATTTACACGGTGCAATTTAATGGCTTGTGGCTTACCATAAGTTGAAGCAACAATAAAAGTTGCACCGTCTAAATAATGTTTAGACGATACAAGTTACTAGTTGTAAAAAAAAAATGAACAATCACTCGAACTTAGAAGGCACAGTGGTCGATAGCCCCGCAGTCACCACTGTTGTCATAAGCTTGACCTGAGCGGAGGCCCCGTGCTTCCTAGCTAGGCTATTCCTGAGGGCTTCACCTCCTGGTGAAGGGATAGGATAGCCCCGCAGTCTATCCCTAGGATCACTAATAGGTTTAACCTCAGTCTAACTTTGTTTGCTAAAGTCTGTCAAGTGTTTGAAGTAAAGAGAATAAACCCCTATCTCTCATCCAACGTTGGTTTTATTCCACCGCCACCATTATAATACGTATTATTATCATTCTTCTTACCTCAAGTCGCTTTACCTGTTTTGTAGACCTTAACGAAGTTTTCGTCAAAATGTATCCTTTGCCAATAATTTTGTTCCGGGGTGATCAGGAAAACAAATCGTTTCTGGGCATAGGAACTGGGTGCGAAGTGCTAGCGGAACTAATAATCTATGATTCTTAATACAGTGTTACAAAACAAATCGTAACGTGACGTACCTACGAATGAAAGCAATTTAGTGAAAATACTGAATCGAAAAGAGATGAAATATAACAAGTGTGGTGAAAGCTAACGCAACGGTGCAAAAATTCAATGCATTGTTCAATGTTCGATTTCACTCAGTTCACATGATTTCCTTCTAGGTGTTGGTTGCTTCATGATAGCGAGATTTTTATGGAGAATAAGAGGGTTTGGAGCAAAGAGACGAAATTGGAAAATGTTCAGATAAAAATGGTTCTTTTGGGGTAAAGACCAATATTTTCATAAAAAAATTCTAAGTTCCCCAGACCGCTGTAAGTGCCCCGATAGTTCAGGGGAAATCACAGTCAAATAACTGAAAACAACTAACCATTTGATTGATAATTCGAAACACATGTCGCTACCCCGTGTCCATAAACTGTGAATCTCACAAATAATAGACGGTGTCGTGATTTTATAGCTGTGTACTCAGTCTTTAGTTTACCTACGTGTGTAAAATTCCTCTGTTAAGTCACTATACAACTGTAGCAATCCATAAAAACTCGATGCTGCTCATATTAGCTTTACTTTTCATCCGCGCGTGTGCACACGTCAATACTGTTGACTCTTCGTAATTCCGTTTCGTTTCGTTTCCGCGCGACCAGCTATTGGTAGGTGTTTACCTAACTGTCAAACAAAATCGCACTTAAAACTCAAAAAACGGTATTAAAATTATTATTGAAGTGTCAATGTTAGTTTCTAATGACTCTGACAAACTCGCTCAGCGGTGGGCCCGTACGTAGAGACACCCACTTTGTCGATTTAAGCTGGTTTCCGACTTCGCAGTCAATCATTTCTCAGAATATCAGTTTGTAACATATTAACATTGAAGGTTGAAATATGGCCAGTCGTATGTCCGTTAGACAGATGTCGATTTATTGTTGTTATCCATCCCTGTGCGCTAATAGGTTTCCTTAATCGCTGCGAACCTTTGCTGTGCTAGGTTTAGATAATTATTTTTGTGGGTTAAGTTGGCCGGCATTTTAGTAGGTATTTGTAACGGAGATTAGTAAACTTCTGTTTGCACGCATATCTACAGTGATGTTAAAATAATTATCGGTAGACTTAGGGATTTTTTTGCTACCCCAATAGTCGGCTATGGCTTTGTAGGCTTGTCTTTGAGCAATTAGAACATTTAGAACGATGCTGTAATTTCTTGCTCGTTTTACTTCCTTTCCAAATATTAATATCCAAATAATAATAAGACCATACCACGACTTATATGCCTCGCCTTGGGGCCGGTCCTATTGATGTATGTTAGGTCTACCGAGCCGTGAATTTTAGACTACCAAAGCAAAATAACCTACCAACATTCAATAGCAAAGAACGTTTAACTTCAGCTCAGTAAATAGTGTATTGTATTAGAGGTTAGATATTTGGCTTAACCAAAATGCCGCGGGTTTCATTTATATTTTACTGTTCGTCATCGTTTTGGTAAAGAAGTGGCGGTTTGTGGCGAAATATGAATAGTTTGAGGGCAAATACCTCGTTTGCCTACAATGAACTCGTGTGGTAAGTGAAGCCAAAGAATTAATAACGAGGAAACAGACTCTTCTTATACTCGTAATAGAAAACCATTGTTTTTGATTACCGTATGAGACATGACTGTGTCTATGTTTACGTAATTATATTTGTTTCTAATGTTAAAATTGCTGTGAAATTCCTACAATATAGTGAATTTCAACAAGGAAACTAACTTTTGGACTTTATGTAGGTACGCTATAGCTAAGATTTGAGTAAAATATTTTATGGTTATATTAAAAGCGGCAGGTAGAGTAGGTAGGTAAATACCTACGAGACAACGTAAATTAAAAAGAGATATTATACCTAATTTCATACATAGTAAAGCCATGCAAAGATTATCAAATTGCATTGCTTGGTGCACCTAATGCTAGGCTAATTCACGAATAAAACCTAACATTTGAGTAAATACAGCATCAATAATTATAAACAGACGACTCACGACTGACTTATCATCATTGCAACTAATCTTACAAGCGGACTGCCACTTAATATTCCTGATTATTGCTTGTAGGTACGTAGATTTATTGATGTGCTAGTAGATATGATTGCTGTAATATGGCCAATCTGGCCCCTGATTGATAATGTCGTGCATGCGATTATCATCAACATCTGACATTTGAAAGAACATGTAGATGCATCGTAGTGCTGATCAAGTGTGCGCAGATGATTGCTGTTTTTAGCGTGCGCTTGCGTCTAATACTCGTAAGTGGTACACAATATACTTATTTTATTTTGAAGAAAATAGGTTATTTGGTGTGCAGTTAGATTATCTAACTTTTTATCCATTCATAATTTCCAACATGTTGTATATGAAGGCTAATTTGTAAGGAAACTGTTTAATAACTGGTAGATTGTAAAAAAAACTCGGTTAAATTTTTTACTTATTAACGGACAAGAGAAAGATGCTCTGCAATATTAAATTGTTGGTCTTCTGAATACAATCCTATTCAGAACAACGGATTTTTGTTTCAGTTCCAATAACAAGTTATCCGACCTTAAAGTTATGTGGCAAGGAAAATTAGTGGGGAAGATTACCGCTCCCGAGATTTAAAATAGACTTAATTTATGTAAGACCTTTACAAAGTTACATTACGAGCCGCCACACCTCCGGAAGTCGGCCAGTGCAGACCTGTGCAGATGCATCTATTGATTTCGCATGCACAGATAACGATTGATCTGCAGCCATTACCGAGACTGCCTCATGTTTGTCTAAATACACACATAGAAACTAACATACACATTATAGCTCTAATTATATTGGTAAACAAACCAAGTATATGCAAAGGAATCTAGGTCTACAGTTATTGTGATAAGGGTGCCAGTAAATGCAGCAGGAATTTGGTCGTGCATGCCAAGTGTACCAGGAACGCAAAAATTGCAGAGGTTCGTTCAAAGCCGTAGGCGCCGGGGACTGACGCCGGTCGAACTGGTTAATTGCCAGATATTATTTACTCGTAGTAGCAGCTCAGTACTCATGAAGATTGATTACTGGGTTAAAAGACTTCTAATTCATAAGCAGTCCTTCCACCTCGAAGGGACGTTTAGAAACTACGTATTTTTTTTTTTTTTTTTTTTGAGGATGGGAAATCATCAAATGACTCCTCCCGCTCTGGGTGGAGCGGAAGGGAGTGTCAGACTCTTACTGACTAAAACCCACCCGTGTTCCTTCCTTGGCCCTTTATGTTCCGGGTCAGCGGTACCCCTTTTGGATGATCCCGCTTTCCCGGCAGGCTTGGGCCCTAGTGGGCCCCCTCTATGATGCTGACATCTCTTTGAGGCGCGCGTGGAACACGTACGCGCCGTCCAGCACGGGCCTGGTCCTGATCGGACGGTGAGCTACCCATTACTCACCGCCCGCAGGCCCGCGCCTACGGTGGCCGGGAGTCGTCACGCGGCTCCCGACGCCCGGAGCGTCCACCGCGGCGGCTTGGACGGGAGACTCTCTCCCTCTCCCGTCCCGCCACCTCCTTCGCTAGCATGACTGCTTCGCAGAAGGAGGCGACTGCCTCCCACTAGAAACTACGTATTAAGGCTAATTTTACAAAGTTGGATGGTATTTGAGCTTCCTGAAATGGTAAGGAATGCTGGTTAGTATTAGGTTGGTGAATAATATGCGACTCACGTTGGGAGGCCCTTAGGTACACCGCGCACTCATTAAACAGCAGCAACAATCTGCACTATTCCTAATAGGATCCATGCTTGTAAGTTACCATTACCTTAATTAATTATTAATGGGGGCAGAACTAGATTATTAGATGTGTGATGTTTAAAAATAACTCACTAACTAAGACTATAATAAGAAGTAAAAAAAAAGTGTGTTGCTTTTTTATATTATCGGTTTTGCAATGAGACATTTTCATTCAAAAGATGAATAAAGTTTTTATGCTGTTACTACGTTTTGCTAACGGCTTCGCCCGAGTGGATGTCGAAAATTATCCCATGGGAACGTACAACCGGGATAAAAAGTACATAATCAGCCTATAATGTTCTCACTGTTGGGACACAGGCCTCCTCTCGGTGAGAGGGAGTGGGCCGTAATCCACAACGCGGGCCCAGTGCGGGTTGGTAGATGTCACATGTCTTCGAATTTTTGGTTCCAGGACATGCCGGTTTCCTCACGATGTTTTCCTTCACCGTTTTGAGAGCAGTGGTGAAGAAATAATTTACACAAAGTAAAGCGCCTGTTTGGGTTCGAATCTACAACCTCGACCTCGTAAGTCGCGGCCGTTACCACTGGGCCACCACTAAATAAATAAAAACGTATAAAAAGTATCCTGTGTTAATCCAGGTTATAATATCTGTGCCAAATTTCATCCAAATCCGTGCTCAGCCGTTTTTGCGTGAATGAGTTACAAACAACCAAACATACCTACCAACATTCACATTTATAATATTATAAGTAGGATAGGAAGGTAGGATAAATCGGTGCCGCCTTCCAAATAATCGAGTTGCTTACATATTATTACGTATACCAGCTTATAAAACATCATCTATGCTACTTTTTGCCAGGTACCCTAATGCTTTGATAAATTAGCAGCAGTGTCATTATTATTATACTCTTTGGTCATTATCACGTTACAAGCAATTTATCACTGGGTTGTTGGTGGCCACACAAGGTGACGATGTACCACATAATTATAATCTGAGTGGTTCTGAACACCATTTATTATACCGTCTTGTACCGTACTATACCGATCAGGTCAGGAGTTACTAGACCGGATACATTTATATCGTAAATTGCCTTATCATAACGTCCAATGGCTTTTCTTTTAATGACATTGTGTTTTGTTGTGATTTCTTAAAGATACCGTTTGTTGTAAAATGTATGATTTATTTTTAATATTTTCAATAGCGGGACTTTGAAAATACTTGTTTTATCATCTGGATTTTGCTCTTAAGGCTGTGAGTGGCGATGTAGTTCAAGTGAACATGAAAGCTGTTAAAACTCCAGCGCATTTCACTTATTTCGGGCTGCTCGTAGTGCACTTGACGTGTTTGCGACCAGTAAAAGAGTTTTGTTTCAATGAAAAAAAAAACGATCTTGAGTTTCTAACGCACTTTAGTGCATGGCTGGCATATAGCAATATCTACCAAGTTTATTTTCTCAAAAAATAAAAATGCAAAACTATAATTATTCAAAATACAAGTACAAAAGCTTGTTAAGCAAGCAGAAAAATAAGGCATAATAAAGTAAAATCCATTTAGATCTAAGTCATGCTTATCCAAATACTTCAGCGGGCTTACAAACAGAGTTTTGCCATCCGTAGCTAATGAGGTCCTTGAGAAAAGAGGACACTTGAGACAGTTAGGTCGGGTCTGTGGTCCCCAGCTCATGGGTAAGTACGCAAATATTTGCCACCCCACTGCGATAGGCTTCTGAAGATTCAGTACTGAGAAATGACCACTCTAGCGTTTGGTCAAATTCATTGGTTTTATATAGAATAACATGCGATAAAGCTTTGAATATGAATAAGTATTTTCAAGACGATGGATGTATTTATGGTTGTTGCCAATGCCAAAGATTATGTTTATTTTTTATTTTTGACACAGCGCGAAATACCTAGATTCATAAGTAGGTAGGTACAGTTACATGGAATGTGATATTTTTTATTAGATCTTATTTAACCATTAAAGTTTTTGTAATTTTGAACGCACTGTCATTGAACGTAGTTAGTATTTAAAAAGTTTTTGTAATTCAATACGTTTCATTATCTTTCTTCATGTTATTGAACTTTGAACTCTCCATTTCATTAGTTTCTCCTTCAAAGTGAAATATTTCCTTTACGTTCAAAATTGTGTCCGCTGGCAACCGGATTAGGAAAATAATTTCTTTCTAATTAAAATCTTGCAGCAATAAATCAACATCATTGTTTTGTATATCGTAAGCTAAGCTTGTTATGGACCGATTCATGAGTTCTTGACTGATTGTAACTATTTCATATGCATTGCCTCCATACAAAAGACCATAAATATTTACGCTTCCTAAACACATTTCTTCATTATTCCTCAAATCACTAACTTTTAGAGGCGATTAATTATGCGCACCATAATTTAAAACGGTATTACGCACATCAATGCTAATACAAGCCAGCAGAACACAGAAGCGATCAAATATACCAAAAAGTTCACAAACCCCCTATGTAAATAGGGACACGTGCCAAGTACTTCGGTATTATTTTTATTCCTCTTAATATCCACTCGGTCTAGTAAGCTGCGTCCATGTATTGTGTATAAAACATCGATCGTCAAAAGGTGGTGTTTGCTCACCAAAGATTGCCACGCACCATTAGACATGTATGAACACTATCCGAGTAAAGATTTCGATGAAATGTTTGTTAACCCTGCCTCTACGCTTTTGTGGAAGTGGTCGAGCAACTATACTTGGGGACCACTTATTTCTACAAAGTTTTGTAGATGTTCATACACTTACGCTTGCTACATTTTTGAACACGAGTTGGTGCATATTTTAGCAGTATCTAACATGTATTTCGTACGTCTAAAGATGTAAATATTTTGGTTCGACTTTTTCGGTTTTAGTCGTATTACGAACTTGTAATGTAAATTAGAATATCTGAGTGTTTCTCGGTATGCGTTTTACGGTAATTTTATGTACGATTTCGGACGCCATAATGTAAGAGAATTCAATAACGAATGTCTTCGGGTGGATCCTCGCGGGTTATTCTCATACAAATCCAATATCCTTATCTGATCGTGGACAGCTAATTACAGCACTTTGTTATATGTTATTTGGCGTCTGGATCCACTGCTTCCTAAAATATCAATAAAGTAAGGCGTAAAGTTTATCGACAATTTAAAGCCCAGCTCTGAGCATAAGGTCAATGATTTGCTAAATGTTTAAAGCTTCGGGTCATCAAAATGGCAGACGCGAAGCTAAGATAATGCAAAACATATTATGATGGAGACGGTTTATTTAAATCATTTAAATATGGTTTTCTTAATCATTATACAGGGTCAAATTAAATTAGCTAGCGAAACGCCACAAAGGAGATGGGTATCGATATCTGAACATGTTAATACATTTTGTCAACCTTCAAGTACCAACAATAACAGCAGTCGTTGACGCCTAAAAAAAAACCATCAAATCTTTTTAATTTATATGTTATCGTGTTTAGATATCGATAATCATCACGTCTGCAGAGTTTCGCTTGCTAATTTAATTTGACTCTGTATACTTAATTCAGTAAACATCTTTTAAATAGTTTAGAAAATCGTTACTTAGGTCTAGTCTAGACGGATCTAAATATTTCTGCGAATCGAGTAACAGTACCTACCTATCGTCATTAGTTTTTTTTGGTATTACCTGCTTATTTCAAATAAATCAATCACTATTATAGGTAGATGCGCGCGCAGTGTTAGAAACAGAGCAGTTGGAGCGGAGCAATCACAATCAATCAACTCAACGTCTAATTGAAGTAGCTTAGCTGTCATTAATGGACAAGTTACTCGTCAATCGTCATCAAATGTTTCTACTTGATATTATAAGAGAAATAGACATAAATGCGTAGTCGATGCAATCAATCAATATCCATAAATTTCTTTATAAATCTATCAGCAACAAACAACGTGTTTAATGGTTAGAAATCGGCAGAAGTCAGACGAGTGACAAGTCAAGGTGCTAAACCAGTCATTGCGTGTTTGTCGTAATTATTAAAGTTCAGTGTCAGGCCTGACGTCTAAGACCCGGCTCCTAAATCATAGTGTTTACGAACCCAACATGAACTAGCACACTTTAAGAGACCTTTCGGTATCGATTCACAGGAAACGCCTCCAGACTTCATTGCAGTACAGTTATTTAAATATAAAAACTTTAATTAGATACAAACAATCATAGCTGGCTGTCAGTTCGTCTAGTTATTATTTCTGTCAAAGCATGTGAAGACGTTACCGTGTGAACGTTGGTCTGATCGTGACGAGTGACGTCAGAACAATTGTCGATCGCTTGTTATTGTGTTGGGTGTACTCCGGCGACGAGGTTCTCATGGCGAGGCCGAGGTTTCGCGTATATACGTGACATTGCGACTCTTTCTACTGCCGTGCCGATACATTCTACATTTTTTCACAATTATTATCATGCATCGACTAACTAGTTTTTTCTTGAAGAAAATTGCTCATTTTTATGTTATTAGCTCGTGTAAGTGCTTCGATCACAGTTTAAATATAAAAGGAATTCTGAAAATTCTGATCGGTGTAGCTTACTTCATAATTTTGGCTTGGTTCAAGACTGGAAGTGTTTGATATAGTCGACCGAGATATTATCGAAGAGAGATGGACAAGAATGCCTTTATGTATATTATAATAAATCTAGGTAAACTATTGGCAACCAGTTTGTAACAGCAAAAACGAGTCTTGAAAAGCCGAAAAAGCTAGTGACTGCTGTTTTCTGGATAATATTCATGTATGTGTGATAATATTCTGTGTTCTGGCATCTCAGAATTCTGTTGTCTATTCTCCATTTCTTTTTGTTGTCTTATTACAAACACTTTTCTTTAATAATAAAATTCTCTACTGTTCGCCCCCGAAGAATTAGCAATGTTTGGCAATCCTTAAATTATGTATAAGTGGTAAAATAAAATTATACGAAACCAAACCATTATAAATTTTATCACTTATCAGTAGCAGATAATTTACATCATCAGGTTGGATGAGTTGTATTAATAAAAATGAATTAAACTTGAGATAAATGTTATTTGTATTGCTTTAACAACAACCAATTTTATTGGTCGTCAATTTTGTTCACTCGGGAGGACCCCGAGCTCCGGCGAGACTTTGGTGACATTTATTAATGTTGCACCTTGCATCGATAAACAAGAGATCCAATTAGCAGGTTATTTATAAAACTGTAGGTAAATTCATGAAATATTTGATAGAAAATTGGTAGTTTAAAACATTGTTACTTATATACTAAAATCTACTTAAAATGTAAAGGTATTATTATTTTTATATTTGCAAATCTCGGAACCATGGATCCCGGTCCCGATCCTTTGTACGAGGGGCCGAACCCACGGAATAGATAAATAAGGTGTTTTGAATGAATTGAGGCACCAACCGACGATTATCCCTGTATGGTCTATGCAAGTACACCCAAAGACAACCCCCGGTTGGTGCAGGACTATTGCAGAACATGGGAACAAAACATATTGGGCTATGGGTTTGGGTGGCTACGTTGGAATGGTTACCTAGAACTATGGAAGGACTATGTAAAAGTATGTGATCGCTTTTACCCTATTTAAAATTTCTACATTTGTATCTGTAATTTTTATGGTAAGTACTCCATTCTATTTCAATATTAGTTCGACGGTGCGGTTGGCGCAGTGGTTAAGTGATTGACTGCTGCGCTGCGTGTCGCGGGTTCGATTCCCGCACGGAACTAATATTGGTATGACCTTACAGATTGGTATGATGAACTAGTAGTTGTTCCGGGTCTGGCTGTTTGTGTATGTGAGTTTTAAATGTTTGTAAACATTACAAGAGAAATTCCTAGTTATAAAAAAATATATATATGTTCTGTGTCCCCCTTTTTTTTGTGGGTGGGAAATCATCAAATAACTTCTCCCGCTCTGGGCAGAGCAGGAGGGCGTGTCAGACTCTTACTGACTAAAACCCACCCGTGTTCCTTCAGTTGCCTGTGCCAGGGGCCACGGTAACCCTCTTGGACTTTTCCGCAAAGCTAGCAGGCATCGGTCCTAGCAAACCCCGTCATTGGTGCTGACATCTCTTTGAGGCGCGCGTGGAACACAACGCGCCGTCGACCCGGGCCTGGTCCTTATCGAACGGCGAGCTGCCCATTGCTCGCCGTTCGCAAGCCCGCGCCTACGGTGGCCGGGAATCGGCCTGCGATTCCCGACGCCCAGGGCGTCTCCTGCGGCGGCTAGGGGCGTGAGGGCGCAAAATGTTCTATGTCCCCTGCCTGACCAATTTTGTATAATATACACGGATAAAACGGCAGGGGGTGACTTGCACACTCAACAATGGGCCCCCGGTAACTGCCGCTAGAACATATGGTGACGTAGCGACATACGGGCAACATCTCCTGGTATCACACGGCTATCAGAACAATCCCAGAGCTCGGATGATGGTCAAGGTCCCTACCAGGACTTACTGGAATACTTCCTTCCTCCGAGCACGTTTGCTCTTGCGAATCTCCACTCAAGCCGGTCAATAGAGGCAAAAAAGCGGTGGGAGCTTTGTTCCTCGTCAGTGTTCACTCCAACCGGGCAATAAAGGCAAGCCAGAGGTGAGGAACAAGACTTCTCCCGGGAGATAGGGTCCGTGGGGTCGCTACTGCCCAACAGCTTGCCACATGCTGCCCTGCGGGTTTCTTTATCTCTCTTGGTCTGGGCTCCTCACCCTAGACCTGTTCCGGCAATGTAAACACTACCGGGACAGACCGGCAAGTCCCACCACGACGTCAACGTGAAGAAACAGCGGTGGGGTTATTATTATTATTATTATTTTGAGACTATATAATGTAACTTTACTCTTATATTATGTAACTGTAAATATTATATTACTCAGAATATTATTATTTATAATTATTAAAATAACAAATTAGTTAGTGATTTTTTATTTGTTACTTACAAAATATTAGTTTAATTTTCAAGCAAGATAAATATTTGCTTAATAAACACTAACATTCTTAAAATAATAATATATGTACATGTATATAAAAAAGCATGGGAAATAATCATAGGGCATCAAAACATTCCGCCTCATCGTCAACAGGAAAACTGCTCAAAAGTCAGGCTGCATTGCCAATTAGCTAGTTGGTTTTAGCTAAAATGTTTAATATTAATTTAATTAAACATAGTACCTACCTACCTTTCATCTGGTTGCCTGATATATCTCTACGACTCAAGTTTGATTGAAACGTGATTATTTCTCCCCGTAAGGAATTTACTCTCTACAACTTGGCACAATTAACATCCATATAATAATATCTCAAATTAATTTCACGTTACTCAAATTATATTTCACATATTATCGTTTTACAAAGACTTCACGTAGTAACGACCATGAACTACCGTTTAACTGCGAGAACTTAGAACATTACTCCGTACAGATTTATAACCACTAAAACTATTTACGATGCTAAAATATTTACTGTATTGAAGAAATCTTAAGGGGCAGACAACAGCTAAAGCGCGGTCACGTCGGACTGCATAGAAAAGAAAGAGAAGCGCGATGAGCCACAAAGCTGGGAATTTATTGCAAAATATGAAGCAATTCTCTATTTACAAAAAATCTATTGATTGGACTAAAAAATTAAAACATTATCACGTTAATAATATGTTGCTTTAAGAACAATTTCTAAAAAATAACCGATTGATTGCATGTGTACCTACCTATATTAGTATGTTAATAAAGAAAATTTTAGAGGTATCTTCGTGACTTTTTTCTTTCGTACCAAATTAAGTAGTACTATTAGTATTAGTTAGTAGTTAGTCTTAGTTGTATTATGTTTTCAACACACTATCTAACTAGCATATATCCTGAAGAATATCATATATGTATTTTGTTTACTGCAGTGCAGTGATCATAAACTTTAAGGCATTATAAAACTTGCGTTTAGGTCATGTAGTCCCCTTAAACTGTACAAAATTAACCCTGCATTTGAGTTATTGCTTCTCAAGTCGCCGGGTACTTAAACGTTATTAAGTAAGTAGGTACCTATTTAGTATACTTAAATGGTCGTATTGGGTTCCCGAACATGTAAAAACAAATTTAAGCGGTAATAGTAAATTAATAAAATACGAGGAGCGTTCAATATACTCTCGGTATGAGGGTGATTTACTTATGATGTGGGTAATTTTTTTTTTAACTTTGCCCTACACTAGGAATTTCTCCTGTATTGTGGGTGCGTTTACAAACATTTAAACTCACATACACAAATAGCCAGACCCGGAACAACCACTTGTATGTGATACAAATATTTGTTCCGTGCGGGAATCGAACCCGCGACACGCAGCGCAGCAGTCAATTAGTTAATCACTGCGCCAACCGTGACGTCATTTGTCGTTAGTCATTTGACTAATTACTTAATTAATTACGTAAATTAAGGGTTTAAAGGTAAAATTTCATATAGTTATGATCATTAGTTTACTAGTTATCCTTAGTCAACGACAACTGGAATGGCTAACGTGACAATGTTAACGAAAATCGAGCACCGCGATGTTATTAAATTCCTTACCAAACAAGGAAAAAGTCAAAAAACTATTCACGAAGAGATGGTGGCTGTTTACTAAGATTCTGCACCGTAGTTATCTACGGTTCAAAAGTGGTCAAGTGAATTTAAAAGGGGCAGACAGAGTATTGAAGACGACACTCGCTCGGACGACCCGTTTACTGCTTTTACGGAAGAAAACATGAAAAATGTTGAGATGCTTATACTGAAGGATGCCCGAATGAAGATGAAAACGATAGCAGAGATGGACCTCTTCGCTGGTACCGTGTACACTATTCATCGTGACCTTCTTTACCTTTGAAAAGTCAGTACAAGTTTGGTGCCGCAAATGATCACGGTGCGGCGCGGCGCCTCAAAAACAAGTGCGAATCGAGTGCTGTAGAGAGTTTTTAGAAGTCTGTGGTGAACTTCCATCAAGTATGTTTAACAACTTCAAAAAAGGAGGAAGTTGTCAATTTGTCGGAATCTGTTTTTTTATGTATGTTCACCGACTACTCGAAGACGCCTCAACTGATTTAGATAATTCTTTTTTTTTTGTTTCAAATGGTATACTTCCCAGGTGGTACCATTTCAGTTTTATGGAAATCGATCCAGCGGTTTCAAAAATCAACAATAAATAATTTTTTAATAAATAAAAACCGCCTTCAAACGGACGTGGACGTGTAAGACGATCGTTTTCGAATTGGTAACTAAAAAGTAAAAAACAAAAAACTTTTTTTACAAAAAAAAAAACAACAGACTTCCAAAATAAATCACTACGAAGTGAAAAATAATATTGTATTTTTTTTGGAAAACGTTTTAGATCGAATTGATACTGAAGAGGAAACGTGGGTTCATCATTATGACCCTGAAAGTAATCAGGAGTCCATGCAGTGGCACAAGAAAGGTACTGCGCCCCCTAAGAAATTCAAAGTCGTTCCGTCTGCCGGAAAAATCATGGCCACAGTGTTTGGGGACTCAAAGAGAATTTTGCTGATTGAGTAAAAAAAAAAGGTGAAACCATAAACGCAGCATCCTACGCATCCACTTTACGAAACTTACGAAAAAGGCGAAAGTTTCTAAGAAATTAACCACCCAGCCTATAGTCTGGATCTAGCCCCAAGTGATTATTATTTGTTCCCTAATTAAAAAAAAAACTTTCTTGAGAAACGGTTTTCCAGCGATGTCTTGGGCTTAAGGCGGCAATAAATGCGCATTCTTCAGAGAAAGAGTAAAGTAATTTTTTACAGGGTATTGAAAAGTTAATTTCGAGATGTAATAAATGCATTGAGGTAATGGGGAATTACATTGAAAAATAAAAATAATTTTAATTTCGTTTACGTTTTTATTCATGCCGACACCGAGAATACATTGAACGCCATTGAATACCTTTATGAAAATATTTTTAGTCAATCAAATCGCTACGTTTTCAAATAAAATGATTGACGTAAAAACTTGATTACAATATTGAGTAAGTAACACCTACCGCCCACAGATTGACTATTTACTAATCATCATTGGATGCCTACGTTTCAGCTGTCATATTCAAAATTCGAATTGCAGAACCCGAAAATGTTGTTAACCATCCGTTGATTTGATGTCAGCCGGTCCGTCAGTAAACCTGTAACTACGAGTGTCCGGTGGTAATATCAGTAACACGTGTCGAGCATGTTTGTCAAGCCTGCAGTGGACAATGACCATCGTTAGACTTGACCTCGACCTTCGGACATGTGCCCCGTTGACCCGCGAGCTTTCCTTGGAATTCGTTTCGTTGTTTTTTTCCTCTATGCTGGAGTGTGATGTAAATACTCAACACTCAATATATTTATTTGCATTCCACAATGCGAACTTAGGTGGTAGGTACATTATAAAAATACGTGGAAACGTACGTACGTTTTAAATATGTGGTAGATGTTATTTTATAGCTTAAATTTGCCCTTTTTTTTTGTTGGTGGTGTTAAATCATCAAATAACTTGCGGAGCGGGAGGGCGTGTCAGACTCTTACTGACTAAAACCGACCCGTGTTCCTTCAGTTGCCTGTGCCAGGGGCCACGGTAACCCTTAAAATAGGCTGGATCTCTAACTTTGTCGAAAATGTATCTTAATAATCAGATTTATTTTTGAGAACATGACTGTACCTAGGTACCAGATACCAATCGTTGTTCTACAATTTTTCTATGACTAATTTCCCAAGTTCCTCTCAGTCTTTGTGGCAAAGTAGACTCAGAAGCCAAATAGTAGGCATCAGTAGCCACATAGAAACAAGACAAGGTACCCAAATAATAGTAAGAAAAAAGAAAGAAAGAAAGAAAAAATGTTTATTCTGCACAAACAAAACGCACATTACAAATAAAAAAAAATAATAAAAAAAAGACAAGTATACACATCCAACGTTGTCAAAAGCCTAATATAAGCAGCCTCCTGTAAGCAGTTGCTAGTGCTGATTTTTATCTACCACATAAAAGTAAGTGCCTAGACACTGAAACCTCACATCATGACAACGTTTGGCGATTTATTGTTTCTCGGTAGGCAGGCAGTTCTACAAGAAATTCTATAGAAGAAAAGCTTTGATGAGTGTTGGAAATACTTGGAAATGATTTTCCAAGAAAATACATTTTCACTTATTTGTTTATTTTGATTGTATGTCTATTCAGAATAATTCTTCTATTTTTGCGTTAATATATGGGACCGACAAACGTACAGCAAACAACGGCAGTCCGGGAACAATAGCTGTAGTTGGGTTTAATTTTCTTTTTCGTTTCCCAAAGCGCGGGATCATTAGGGAAGTGGTATTTCACTTCACAAATCGTTGATCAAAGCGAATGAATGCATAATCAGCCTATAATGTTGCCACTGCTGGGACACAGGCCTCCTCTCTGTCAGAGGGAATGGGCCATAATCCGCCACACGGGTCCCGTGCGGGTTGGTAGATATCACATGTCTTCGAATTTTTGGTTCCTGGACATGCCGGTTTCCTCGCGATGTTTTCCTTGACCGTTTTGAGAGCAGTGGTGAAAAAATCATTTACACAAAGTATAGTAGGTACCTGTCTGGGTTCAAACCTACGACCTACAACTCGGTCACGTTACCACTGGGCCACCACTGCTCTTATTAGCGAATGAATAATAGATTTTATTGACAAATAACAAAACTTTGTTTATGAAATTAACTTTTCGTCAAAATTATAATGATCGGTTTCCGCAAAAATACTTCTACCACATAACTGCAAGTTTCTTGTAAAACTTTCCGCAAAAAATCTTGAAAGGCCACACAATTTAATTAACTGACAACCGATTCAAAAAACAGTTGTGAATCTAAAATAACTTGTAATTCGATAAAGACCGCACGTGACGTAACCCGTTCAACGGACATTTCAATCCAGCGTTTTATTCTATTAATTTGTAATCCGAATAGTTTGCGTATAAAATGAAACGATTCGTTGCGCTCTTGAATTTAGTTACGTGTCGTTATTAGTAGTGCTCATACTGTTCATGTTCTTGGTGGAAAATGGATGGACTGGTTGTAGAAGGTCCACTCCACAAGAGAACCTCTGATTCGCTGAAGCCTCTTATTAGGTTCTTCATATCTTAACCGCACTCACGATCTAGAAGGAAATCATGGACTTCTACATACATTACAGTTAAGGAATCTAAATATTCATCTGCAATGAAACAAATCTCGGTGCACAGAAATGGTAATCACTTGTAGGTGTTTTGTTTGACGATACAAAAATAAAAAGACGAGAGGAAGGGGACCTAGTAAATTTTCCAAGTCCCCTTCTCTTAAGGATAGACGGGTTAACTTATGGGTTTTGCTCGATTTTGGCTGACCTAAATTGATTCTAGTTTATCACACAGTACAGTACCTACCTACTAATATTACCTACCCTATAGTCTGTGGTCACGTTCAGTCGATTCTACAGTTCACTCCCTGCAATCAACGATTCTCTTGGCTAGGAGTTTAATTTTTCTTTTTCAATCTACTTACTTCATGAAGGAATCCCGCAGGGCAATTGCGTATAACACACATGAAATGTCAATCGATTGCAACGTCTATCACTTTGATATTCATTGCTTCATAGGTTTGAAAAATTCTTCTGATTAACAACGTAAATAGCACAATGAACGTGGCTGAACTGCCAAATTTATTTCAATACAAATCAATTACCCCGCCGTATTACACATCAGTAGCGAGCCTTCTGCTCTTAATCGTGAGTCCATCGTCTTCACGTAACGGGTGGATGCGCGTGAGTGTACCGCTTCGATCCCCGACGAGCATAATCGACTGTGTCTAGATTACACACGCACCGCATCCCGACGTGACGCGACATCGGCCTGCGCGAGCGCAGATGTCCGCTCTTATACAGATAAAAGCTTATCCCCGTTCAGATATATCAATGTGGAATTAGAAAGACAGTTGGTGTGAATTGATTTGTGTTAGCAGTTTCTGATGGGGGGACTTAGGTGGTTTGGCATATCAATATGTGAATAGAAGAGTGAAAGTAGATAAGTATCGGTCAGTTTTGGACTCATGTTGACGAGCCGATTGGCCATTGTTTAACTAAAATGTATTGAAAGGAATTTTATATATAAACTTATAATATTATTATACATAGGTAAAGTTTGTTAGTTTGTATGTGGGGGGTTATCTCTGGAAGTAACGGTCGGATTTGAAAAATTCTGTTAGCATTTGATAGCCCAATTCTTGAGGAAGGCTATAGGCTAGCATTACGTTAGGAATTTTAGCAGCCGAGTAAGAAGAAAAAAGTCAAAAACGTACGTTAAGCGAAAGCGAAGTATGAGCGCGGGCAGGCGATGCGATGCAACGGGGTGGGGCGGGTGGACAAGAAAGTTTACGCGAACGAAACTAGTTATTACAAGATCAGATTATTCAACTACCTCAATATAATATCAATTAACCTTTTGAAAATGAAATGTTATCTTAATGTTTACCTTGAACTGGAATTATAAATATACCTAAGTAACTTTAAAAGGACCCGTGCTGAACTTTGGATTTGGAAACATTTAATTAATCAATAAGTCCAAATTAATCGTTGCAAAAATAGTTTTTGTGAGTAGTTCTACAACATACTTAATATTAGTAACGGACCTTGATTTGTGTGTTGGTTTCTGAATATCTTCTCAAACAACGAGCAAATCGCGATTCCTTTAAGATTTTAAAAATCGACTTAAAAAAGGATTTTAAAATATCAATTCTGCTCATAAAAAATATTTTGCTATAGGCATTAGATATAAATGAAAAAGCGACACTATGTTTAAAATAATTTCTCTTAAAAATCCTAGGTATGCCGAATAATTCTCATCTATCAGGGAATGCGCTGGCTATTATGATGACACTACATTAATCCAAGATCGACTTAAGATAATCCAATGCATCGGCTAACGGCTTGACGTGTAATAAGGGAGCAAGACAGAGGCCGCCAACTAATGACTTGCTACTGCGAGTAGCGCTTAAGATAGGTAATAGCACACGGTACAGCTATAATCTTAACCATAGATTCATTTACGGAACCCCCGATGGCTGGAACTGTACATACAGTGACTTACTTTGCTTTCCGCTTCAAAATAACTTCATAGAAGTAGGTACTACGTAGTACACACGGAGAAAATATATCATCATGCTCTAAAACAGTTGCAAAAAACGCGTTAATAAGGTTCCCCGAAACGATCAATTGCAATAAATTGTATTTGTAGTAATATTGTCAATCGCTTCAATTGCTTTTCGTCGACGATTCATTTGAGCATCAATGTGTATAATTCACGTAAAAATTTAAAATTGCAATTGATTGTGTCGGGGACCGTTTACGTTTCGTGTCATATAAAAGGGGACGAGCTCATTGCCATATAAAAGAACCAAGGTATGTTTAATCTCCTTTCTTAAAGAAACTCTTGGTGATTTCTCAATGAGAAATTCCTGCCGAACTGAGCTATAACCAATTGAATAATATCGTCAGCCTTCTTATTAATAAATTAAAAAGATGTGCGAAAAAAGAGTTTCGTATCCGTCAAAGAAATAATTTATTTAAATTTGCTCCTGCATTTCTCAAAGGTCTTATACATTTGAAAACCTAAAAGGACATCAAATCAAATACCCAAGAGCTGTTTAAATTTTATAAAGATATCGTTAGTTACCTTCTCAGGTAGCTTTCCAAGTAATTCTATTACAAGTGGTTAGCATCTAACTACATAAGTACTTGTGATAGAATTTACTGCCGTCAAGCATGCGTCAAGCACACTGAATGATAAACTACAAAATACAGATACATGACATATATTCTCATTTGCCATTTGACCGTTTAGAAAACCATTTAGTTACACTTTTATTAAAACCTCTTTTATTAAGAATAAGAATAATTTATTTGCAGAAAATATAGGTGTTACCAGTTGTAAAAGTTAATGTACAGTCCATATTTTGCCTGTTTAGGGCATGCATGGGTACTTATTTTAATAAGATATACAAAATATACACCTATGTTCTAATATAATTTTTAAATCAAAATAAATTTAAGTTTCAATAATATATATAAAAAACACAACAAAACTTAAAACCTTAAAATAACATGTTGTCTTTAGATAACATAAATTCTTTATTAGTTAAACTGAATAAACACATGCCACAAAACTATAGGTAACTTAGAAATTTTTTTTCTTCTTTATGTTGCTGAAACTACAAAAACGATTTTCTATCAACCATCTACGCAGTTTAATTTTAAAATATTTAAATGACAGTTCCCTTATGGTCTTTGGTAATTTGTTAAATATTGTAATGCACATATGATAAACATTTTTTTTAAATTAAAGTTGTATTACAAAAAGGAACTAATATCTTTGTTGCATCTCTTGGTCTCTGTTTGGTGTAATTGTCACCTTTGAATCTGAAGAATTCATTATGTATCCTCACAAACATCGATACCTCAAACAAATACATGCCGGTCAAGGTCAATACCTTCAGTTTTTTGAATTGAGGCCTACAAGATTCAAGTGGACCGACACCGCATAAAGCTCTTACACATTTCGTTTGTACAATAAAAGTCATATTATCTAATGACTCTCTTTAGTTAAAATGATAGCTGTTCATGTTGGGCACGCTTCAATATAAATAAATGGACTATTCACCACCTCTACGACCTTTTGTAAATGTTATAAGCCGATAAATCAAAAAGCTCTTATTGACTTAACCATTTCGGCTAACAAATTACATTTTAATACATCGATCACAAAACAAAATTTCGTCACGCCTCCAAATTATGTAAACATGAAACAAATTGACGTTAAACTGTCTTTAATGAGACACTAACCAGCACTAAATCTGCGGTTTACTTTGACCGAGAGTAAATTAAAGGTTAACACGTGAGCCAAACATAATTGTAACGCTTCCTATTAGAAATAATTTGGTAAACTTATTTACACAGTCATTACACTGTTAAATGCACCGTTTGCATCTATTAGAGTTGGAATGTTAAACGGTGGGCATTGACAACAAACAAATGAAGAAGAGAAACAATAAGAATTTACGTATGTCAAGTTTACTATTACGTTGCTGTGTACGTAGGTATTAGTAAACTTACCTACTATCGATGTTGTAGTAAAATGAGGAAATAACTCTTGTTGTTTGCACAGTTTATGAGCGTCTTTGACTTTCGTACTAGCCTTTCGCCTTTATTGCATAATACACTCAATCATAATCAGATTTTGAAGGAAATTGCTAATCCATGTAAAAATTTATTTTGCCCAACAGATCAATAACGCAATGAATGTTGTTAATCCGTCCTAATGAGAAGCATTGCCTTTGTATGTAGGAAAGCGTGTTACGCAATTATCCCGTTGGCGCTGATAACCCGCATAAAATCAGGTATCGAATAAAAATCGGTCACCGAGTAAAAACGACTAAAGGCGAAATAAAACTATTGAAAAGATCAACCGGTAGTTCTGTTTTTAGAACAATTATAAAGTTTTCTCTAGCATGAATGACATTCTGACTTTTATATCGGAGCTAATCGACCATAACATATTGTAAAGAAAGCTTTGAAATAAAATTATTTCTTATATTTTATCTGTGTACGACTGTACGTAGATACACCAAGTGCATCATTCTATTTTTTATTACAGTTTATATATGAATTTTAGAGCCATAACGTTTTGCTAACTTATTTATACTTAATCGTTGCTTTAAACTTAAGAGACGTGTTAACGTCAAACGTTATGGGTAAGCAGACGCTGATCATTACTTAGCTTTAAGCAACGTTTATGAATATAGGGAATATTCAGTATCCGCCTATAATACTTGTAGCGGATATTAAAACTATCCAACCATCATCATATAAGAAAGTCTTTTACAATAAGTATAAAATATTGACACTTCAATTGACAATACAGCCCTATGATCAATTGAAGTGTCAATATTTTTAGCACCATCGTAGCAGAACCATTGTTATTCTTTATACTATATAGTTATAATGAACTCTTACGTTGGGATTGTGGCCAAATAATAACAGCCTCATGGGTCGATCCATGGGGTTAAGCTACGCTTGCCGCGGTTGGTCCGTGGATGGGTGACCATCTTTACATATCAAGATCCCTCCGTGTATCGAAAAGCACGTTAAACTGTTGGTCTCGGCTGTCATTCGTGGATCTTTGACAGTCGTTACGGGACGTCAGAAGCCCGAAAGTCTGACAACTAGTCTTACCAAGGGGTATCGTATTACCCAGCAACTGGGTTGTGGAGGTCAGGTTAGATTGGAAGCCGACCCCAAAATAAATGGTAAAAGGCTAGGCAAATGATGACGCTTGTGTCACACTCACAGCATTACAAAAAGTCACAATAGTACTGTCAGTATTAGTTCAATTTACTGAATAATGACAAGATTGACAGCTCTGACGAGCGATTAAGATAACGACGACTTAATCGCTGACATGCGTTTTAATTGATCCGATTACTGGGTTGTCAATAATGTAATTATGTTGATCGATTCACTGTGTAAAAAGTGACACGATAAAGCAATTAGGTACATAGAAGACGGAGATAACAATGACATTATACCTACGTGAACATTTAAAGAATATAATGTCATTCTTTGCACGGTAAGGGATACAAAATTTTGCAATAAAATATTGCAGAAAGAGCACTTAATACCATCCATTCAATGATTTTCTTTCATTCAAACCATTAAATAATAATACATCTATCCGTCTATCTTTATCTTTTGTTCACATTATCTTTACGACACAACAACATTTTCCAAAAAAGGACTTAATGTCTGAATCTGCTCATACAAAACCCGCTGTTGGAACATTTCATAAATATGAAACGAGGTCTTTATTCACAGTAATTGCGTCAAACTCATCAAAAAGGCAGAAAAGCGATGCGAGCGACGCGACGCGGGGACGTGCCGTCACATAAACAAAGTACGCCGACATTCGGTAGCACAAGTGCACCACACAAACGAGGCGTTAGGCGTTGGCGAGGCGTCGACTTGTGTCGACTTATGGCCTCCGTTCAGCACTTAATTGGAACATGCTCGACATGTTCTCATGTTCGTATGTTATAACCTGTTGTTCTTAAGTCGACATTTGACTTGCAAGAAAGTCAAGTCCCTAATAGCTTGGAACCCGTACGTTTTTTAGGTTAACCTTTACGTGCATGTTAACCCCCGGTTAAGTTCCAAACCGGAAATCTGCTGTCAAATTTTTTTTTGCGTTTGTGTTTGCTTGACCAAAATATCAACGCCCAAACGAGTTGACATAAAATTTTACAACAAATTAAGTTCAGTAGACTTTTAGGCACTTTAGGGCCTAGACATTGTGGCAATCGCTTTCAACACGTTTCATATTTTGCTTTTTGGTTTTTGTCAGTCCCATCGTTTTTTTTTACTTTTTCATCATCGTTAGCGCTCTTAAAACGTCGCTTTGTCTAGGCCCTCAGGGTATTGGCTAGATTCTTAATTTCAAACAATATAACAAGCAACCGTTATTCATAGTAATACCTACATAAAGTTGCAGGGCCATAGTTTGTTGCTGTTTGTTTATTCAAGCCATCTTTAATGCTAGTTTAACTAGCTTACTGATAGCTACACCGTGATGTCGCATACAGATTAAAAATCTAAAATAATTAAATATTTCATAGGGTCGTGAGTCGGCTTTTTAATATACCTTAGCTTATAACGGTTTTATAGTCAGGCTTCCGGGTTCAGGGTTCCAATTCGTATGAGCGACATTGTATGCGTGCTTGTTTTACAGCCACAATAGTCTAAACTATTCTACCAATTATTTAAACTTATCTATTTGACACGTTTTGTATCAAATAGGTATCTAATGAGACAAAGTATACAATGTTGTTATCTTCTAACGACCCAAGCATTTTATGACCAAGAGTGAACGATTAAATATTAATTTATAATCCTTTCACCATAACGGGACTTGCTAATAAATCGAGAAAACTTTATAGGATGGAGAAGCACACAATAGCATAATTTGTACCTACGTTGATTTAAACTTTAACGATGTAGGCCCTAGTCATAGGAAACAAAAACAACAATTAAGTCTTAATTAAAAACACAACCGATCATAATCACTTCTTAAAATGCAAGTGAGAATAATTAAAATGAAATTAATTAGATAATAATAATAATATTGAATAATTTAATAGATACATTATTAAACGAAATACCTCATGATAATGAGGTAAGTAGTTATGTCGTTTTAATTATAAACGTCAAGGGTCTCAGGACAAAAAAAAAAAAGGGTCTCAAGACGATTTAATAAGGTTTTTTAGGGTTTTTTTGGTTTAATAGTTACTTAACAGTCTAAGTTATATTTAAGTTACTTATTAGTGAATTGGCTAGATTGTAATATGAATAAATATCACAATCTGTGACATTTTATAAAGAAAAAAAAGGGTCTCAGACAAAAATCTTACTCTGCAAAATAGGCATACCTATGTAAAATCCATATCAAACTAAATTCTCAAGACAGCTAAAGAAGCTAATCACGACAACAAGTTAATTACTTTTCTAAATTCTACAAAAACATAATTAGTAGTCCTACTACACAAGTGTTCTTACTAATAAAATTTGTTCGGGCATATCAGTTGAAACACGCTTCGACCGGCGCGGCGCGGCGTGTTGCCACTGAATCTCAATGAAACCCAACCCACTAATGACTTATCTAAATTACCGACCCACCCGTCTTTAGATTGTATCGAGTGAGATAATTTGCATTCGCTTTATTACTGAAGACACCGGCTTGACCGCTTGAGTAATTTATGTCTGCCCCATGTTAGTATACGAACTAGCGTGTTAAGACAATGCTTTATCTATCCCTAGGTCATTAATTTATCTATTCCTAGGTCGTTAATGAACACTTTTTAACTTATTGTTTCAAAGGTTTTCTCAATTCTTATACTTTATACAAAGTTTTTTGGTGGGTAACACGATTAAGAAGTGATAAAAAGAAATCCTAACATAGTCCTAGCCTTAATCAATAAAATAATCAATTCACCCACCGAAGTGTTAATCTGTCAAAGTGTCAATCACCAAGCTTACTAGTTACAACCAGTTAATAAAATTGAATGAAAAGAAAATGATAAAATATTTATTTATTTAACTATTTATGTACCTACACACATAAACATAAAAGAAGAAAATAACAGAAAAATATGTGCAAAGGTGATGCTTATTTCTTAAGAAATCTCTTCCAGCATACCTGCGATAGGATAGTAGATAAATACCTATATGTAGACAGCGTGTGTATGAGTAACAAAGAAAATAAAATACATAAAATCAAGAACAATTCACTTAATAAACTAAAACAATTAATATGAGAATATACTACATCTACAAGTTAACTAAAATTCGCAACATATACCCGTTGACTCTGACCCTTCAAAGCTCACATACGAAGAGACAGAAAATTGCTTCAGGTCCCTTCTTAATAATTAGTTCTCTTTCTTCTGTACAAAAAAAAAAAAAAACAACACTAATCCCAAGGTTCCGCAATCTCACACACTCTCTCACACTCACTCATGCGCGCCCCCATCTCACACAAACAGAGGACTGGTCTCACACTTGCATGCTTTGTTACCTAACTTGAAGGTTTATTTCCTAATTCTTTTCTTTTTTTTTCTATATTATATTAGGCATGTACATTAAATCATGGGCTCATTAAAATACATAACTTCAGCACTTATACGTAACTCAGGGGGATCGGCGTTGAGGGCTCAAATACAGGCTATGCCTAGTTCGGCTCCAAATGCTAATACTTTTGTGTACAGATACTGTAGACTAAGCACGTAATTTGTGAAATAATGTACAATTTTTTCTGTGAATAAACATTATTATTATTTAAATAACTTTGACATATCTCGGGACCCCAGGGTCCCGGACCTTTGGAAGTACGAGGGGCCAAAGCCAACTCGCAGAGGCCTCTTAGACAATTTTAAGCGTTGAGGCACCAACCGACGATTATCGCTGTACGCACTATGCAAGTGCATCCAAGGACAAGCCCCGGTTGGTGCAGGATTATAGCAGAACATAGGAACAAAACATATTGGGCTATGGGTTTTTGTGGCTATAGTGTATTGATTACCTAGAACGATGGAAGGTCTATGGCTGGCCCCTGCCTGATCAATGTTTTATAGTACACGGAAAAAAATATTATTAAACTTACATACATACATACTTCCAAAATAAATATCACTAGAATATTATAATTATAATGTAATTAAAATAATAAATGTATACGCAACTATGACGAAATGGAAAGATAGTGTTATTTCACTCTTCTTTTAAAAACAAGTACCTACAACAAGTAATAAGTACAACGCATTAAAAATGTTAACAAGGTTTACTTAAATAAAATCAATCAAAAGAGCTTCTCTAAAAAAAGTACATCAAGCAATTAAAAATCCAACAGATCAGATACATAATTAAAAGAATCGATAGCTCACCACGGTACAATATGACACTGACAGTTCGAAACGTCAATCAGCCGCCATTGAGACGCCATCAAAGTTCCCACATTGATTGTGACAGTTGTAGGTACAGGCGTCCTGGCACTGTAATATTATTATGCTTTGCTGTAGATGCATAGACATTTATTAAGTTATAATTAGTTGTTGATTTATTATTATTATCTTCTTCTTTAAGAGTAGTAATATGAAAAGGTAGTCGGTTTTTCTTTTGGGCACACTATATTTTACAAAATCAAGCAGAAATCTGTTAAGACAGCTACTGCATAAAATTATCACTCTTCAGACTAGGTCTAACGGCGAACTCATCTTCAATTTATTGATTACGGACCAACCAGGCTCGCCTATCCTTAAGGACACAATTAATAGCTGATCGTGCCTTATAACCACAATATCCGCAAAAAAGATGGCAACGATGTTATTATTTACATCATTACAATCCTTGCCTCGATCCTATGCAAATGGGAGGTAGTAACGTCATTACAGCATCTATCTTGCCCATTACACCTGATTGATGAACCGGCTAGTCGCCGGCTTCGGGACACATCAACTTGTTTATGTTCATTGGTCGCACTTATCACACATCTTTTAGATACAGCCGATGTAATTAATGATCCGCCGATATACGCACTACTTAGATTAGTTAGTTTTATACGCTTAATTAACACATTTGTCTTACTGTTTGTTAGATTAATTGGTCAATCAACACCTCGGACTGCGGCTGTCTAGCTTCCAGCTATATCTTTTCTGTATTTACTCTACGTCTCAGAAACAGTTGATGAACTGAATTCATTATAGAGACACTTGTTTCCTCGCATTTCAATCCTAAACAATCGCCAATTAAGGTCCTGTCAATCCCACAATATATGTACCGAAATATATTAATTTAAACGCGCAACGGTAAACAAGCATGCGTAGATTGAATAGCAGAGACAATAGCGCATTCATTATTGTGTTAGTCGAAGACGAAGCGCTTACTGTGTCCCGACCGGTAAAAACGTTTTGTCGCCTCACTAGACAAACTGTTGCCTGATTTTCGCTTCAGGTGCAAACAATTTCGACGTCAATTTTTTACAGGAGGCGGACTTACGAAGAGTGTTTCTTTTCCAGTACCGTATTTTAAAGTAGATAGAAACAGCACGTAGTGGTAAATTGTTTCAGTTGCGTTTTAAGGATCGGTAATGGGGTGGAAGAATTTCTGGATCTTCGATTCAGTCTTCGTGCCACAAATTATATCCCCATCTTATATTTTTTTTATTTTCAATCTAGAATGGTCATGATTGATTTTATATAGCTGATCTCATCAGCAGTTGATAGCATTTTTCTTTTAATCGAGCATTTAAGTAGTTCTAGAAATTCGCCCCATAAATCAGTCATTAATCTTAATGCTTGAGATAAATAGCTTGAAGTTAGTCATAATTTGAAATGGTGGTGCAAAATTTAACAAATTCGATAACATCATAGACAGAAAGACCCTACGAAGATCTATCCATTGTTTTGAAAAGCATAAAAGAAAGAGAGCATCGTTCATTTGCAGATATATTAATGAGACAACTGACGTGCGGAAGTATCGTCTGTCATGAATGACTATACCGCTATTAAAGAGTGGCAAAAACTGCGGTGTTAGGTATGATAGAAGCGAGAGGCTTAATCGTATCCGCGTGGTGGTTAACCATCGCTTACCGCGACTACTCGTAGGTTTATAGAAGGAAATGAATCCCTAGAGTTTGCTGAAAAACTCGTTTGTCGGTTAACTTGAACAAGCTATTATTTGTCATGTTATCATCAAAGAGAAAGGTTACGTTAGTGGGTCTGTCGAACTCGTTTTTTAAGAAACATCAGGAACTTTTTGGGTTTTCCCAGTTTTGCGGTCAGTCTGCCCATAAGGTGTCAGCATTTGCAATGCGTGTTCAACGAGACAAGCGTATTTGCATGATGTGCGTCAAGCACTTGCGTGAACTCTCTGAACTTACCTAATACGTACTTGACATTAAACCAGAATATGAAAGTTAACAATTTACATTGTTTAAGCATTTCCAGAATCACGAAATCATGTACACATACAAATATATCTCCCATCGAGATTCTTGAATAAATCTTGTTATGGAAGACTTTCTTTTGTCCGGTTACAAATTCTAACATATATGCTAACGTATTGCGATACAAGTTCTTCATTCGTAGCCACAGTTTCCACATGCTGTTCCCTTGTAAGGATGCGAACAGCATAATAGGCTTGTTTGGCGGAAAGCTGTCGAGAGTAAATTCTATTCAAAGTTACTGTGCATGTCAATTTCTACGATATTATACACTTTCATTTTAGAATAGAATTGTATAAAGTGCTTCGTATGTATCGCCATGCTTTTCTCGTAGATGACCACTGTGAAATAAAAGAGTAAATAATTCATAAACTGTATACGGCAAGTGAAGACTTATCCGAAGATTGAACAACGGACAAACCGATAGATATCGGAACATTGTCTCCTCAAGAATTCTATTCTGCTATGTGTGACTATAAAATCTCATGTTTATCGCTTTGATCGTGCAAAAACTGTGCTAAATAAAAATATCATAAAGCTTGAAAGGTAATTGACCTTGACCCCAGTGGTTTCACCATCACAATCAGTGCTAGTCTTTGTTTGTATCGTGGGTCGTCATCGCCCCGATGCTATTGTGCTGTAAACAATATTGTCAAACCTTGTTAGGAAAACGATAGAGCAACAACACAGAAACTTGTTACGAAGATAACATAAGAAATTATAAATGCTATGCTTGTCTTCAGTGACGGCCCTGTGGTCGGAGTAACGGCCAGGAATTTGACGCTTTGGAACTTTGAAGACCATTAGAGGAATGGGGACATAAACCATATATGTATTCATACTTCCATATCCGTACTAAATTATAAATTCGAAAGTAACTCTGACTGTCCGTCACCTTTTCACGCCTAAACCACTAAACGGATTTTATTAATATTTGGCAAGAAGATAGATGGCGTCCTAGGAAAGGACATAGGCTATTTTTGTCTCAAAATAATCCTAAATAAGTGAGTGAAAGTTTGTATGGAAAACTTAGCATTTCTTAAGTTAGGCATATGAAAATTTTAATTTATGCTTTTTTAAGAAATAAAAAAAAATGTTTCAACGTTTGTAAAATCATCACCCAAGGGGGTAAAATAGGGGATGATTTTAAAATACACATGATTATTGATATTTTTGTGTATCTCTTTTCAAGAGATTTAAGGAACTGAAATTATAGTCAAAACCCGTATCTTGAGGTATTTTTTATTTTAATATTTATTTCATTTAAATTGGTCCACCCGCTTATAAGTTATTACAATTTGAAGTTATTAAATACCTTCAAATTAATAATATAAGTAGGTAATACGTGGTCAATTACTAGCATAGTGCTAGAGCGCTAGAGTATTTCAAATGAAGGATGATAATATTAAAATGAATGATTATTATTTTTAAGTTAGTCATAGAACCATAAAAACCTGTTTAATAAAAATTAAAAAATAATATTTGCATTTATTATCTGTCTGTCTGACCTTTTCACGCATTAACGGCTGAATAGATTTGGATGATGGGATACTATTTATCCCGGTAGCACGTTCCCGTGGAATAATTTTCGACATCCAGGCGGGCGAAGCCTCAGCTCGCCGTTCGATACAGCTCGCCGTTCGATAAGGACCAGGCCCGGGTAGTTGGCGCGTTGTGTTCCACGCGTGCCTCGGAGAGATGTCAGCATCAATGACGGTGTCCGCTAGTGCCGATGGCTGGCAGGGTTGCGGGAAAGTCCGAGAGGGATACCGAGGCCCCTGGCACAGGCAACTGAAGGATCACGGGTGGGTTTTAGTCAGTAAGAGTCTGACACGCCCTCCCGCTCTGCCCAGAGCGGGAGAAGTTTTCCTGCTCCGTGTTTCCCACCCTCAAAAAAAAAAACGGCGGGAGAAGCCGCGGGCAGTAGCCAGTGGATATTTTAAACCAAAGATGTACTCGTATGATATAAACTTTTATTCATTGAATTACTTTTTCATAAAGCACCAACAGCAGTTAGATGTATTTATTTATTTTCCCTCCTACTGGAACGCTATACAGCAATTAACACCAACAGAGTACACTAAACATACGTTTTAGGTACAAATTAGAGGCTGGCGCTTTATTCTTGACTTAGGCAACCATTATGTCTAATTCTTAAAAGAAAACAGTTACAATGCTTATTGGAATCCGTTCGGTTATAATCTTTTGATGATAATCTATGGGTCTGTAAAAAATCGTCTTAGGCCAAGAATGAGGACAAAGTGGAAGCATTGGTTTAACTAATAAAAAATATATTACCATCTAACAACTGATGGCAACGTCTAGCCAGTACTTACTAAAACGTATAATTTCTTTTTATCAATAGGTACCTATAAATAATTAAGTAAAAACAGTACAACTTATTATAAACACTGATTAGAGATTCTTCGTTTCGTACAGCATAAATCAGGTCAGTATTTTGCAGTGAATTGTGGAAAATTAAGTTTACTGTAATTTCGTCTACGTTCCATATTTGCTAGACACGTATTGTTCGGGCCACGTGTGAACTCACATGAAGCAGGGCTATAAAACGATATAAATACATTCGCATGTAGTCTCGAGACAGACCGTAAAAAGGCGAGCAACGCAAACACGTACAACTGAGAAAGTATTCTTGTTTCCATTACAGAAGTCTTTAAAGTGTCGCCTTCGTAGTACGTTAGCGCGACGGTGAAAGCCATATTAAAGTTTCATATTGCCACAAATGTCACAATCATAGGTAATGTAGACGGCATATGGTGTCCAGGCATTCGTATGTGCGCGAACGGCGCTTTTATTTGCAATTTGCTGCAATTCCCTCGTCTGTCACAGCGCACTTGATCGGCCCGTAATTGCGGTCGACAAGGCGATAGGGACAGCCTCTAAGAGTAATCACAACATGCCAACCACTCGTGATAGACAATTGGTAGGATGTATTTAAACAATGGCCCGATATTTACATTTGATGGGTTGCAAAATGAAATTGAAATATTCATGAACTAGTAGCAGTAAAAACTTTATATGCTGAAAGTTAGTTATTTATTAACGAATGTATCAAGAAACTGTAATAAAATATCTAACTTGTAATTCTAAACAATGCTCTTCACAAGTTGCAAAGTTTATAGGTAGGTAGTATAAAGTGGTTTGATGACTTTTTTGGAATCATCACAAACCGAAAGCTAATTCACGAAGGGTTTTTGAACTTATTTACCTTCTTCAATGTTTTTATCCATGAACTCTTTAGTGGTTATTAAATCCTTTCTCTACATTTCAGAAAATTGATTCCAAGCTACCGTAAAATCAATGTAAATTGAATGTCTAGAAAAACTCTTTGTCACAACTTTGTCACTCAGGGTAACGTGTTCACACTGTTCACACGAAGAACATCTAACAATGTCGCGAGCGCACCTTATTCTGTACGTATAAGAAAGTGTCATTAATCAATGAACTACGAGGAGAATCTTCATAATATGAATCTCTAATCAAACGGCAAAAACCTTGCTTAATATTGTAAAGCTCACAAGTACTGGGATAACTTTGATTTATCATTCTCGTTAATCAAAAGGCTATCAAAGATTCATTACTGTGATTTCATTATTAGAGAACAATTAAACCAGAAACGTTGGTCGCAGTTGGTACCTTATGAAATGACTTCTGACCTCCGTTACTATTGACCCACCTCGGACAGACTGGTACAAACTTGAGACATGCTTACTCATTGTCGGCTGATAAAAATCTCTTTAGGTGATTATGACTTTGCTGTGTAGTATGACAAAAGTCAAAACTGCAGGTGGTGACAGTTCGTTTATACAGTAACATGCCTAATGTTAAGTTATCATGTTATAAATTCGTTTGTGATTCGTTTCGGTTGGATCATATTTGATAGGTATTACCTACGGGTGGAGCGCATGAGAGCGTAAATTTCATGAGTTGCGGAATCGATATTTGTAAAGAGTGAAGTGATTTTTACTTAAGTTTTACGAAGTCATTGATTTCCATTTCGACGATTGCGGTCTCCACAGTGACTATGGATAATTCAATCTGCCTAGCCTTGTTCCAACTATGTTGAGGTCGGCTTCCAGTCTAACCGGATGCAGCTGAATACCAGTATTTTACATGGAGCGACTGCCTATCTGACCTCCACAACCCAGTTACTGGGTAATACGATACTCCTTGGTAAGACTGGTTGTCAGACTTTCGAGCTTCTGATGACCCGTAATGACTGTCAAAGATCCACGAATGACAGCCGGGACCAACGGCTTAACGTGCTTTCCGAGCCACGACAAGACCCCTCGTCTTGGTATGCAAAGATGGTCACCCATCCACGGACCAACCGCTGTAAGCGTAGCTTAACCTGATCGATAGACCCGTAAGGCTGTTATTATTAGTATGGATAATTATTATTTAAAATTACTAGTAGAACTGTTTTCTACAAACCAGATTAAGTAATTAACAGCGTTTCCTTAATGACATGTTCTAATAGGTAGCCTTGTTACTCGTCACTTGTATTATTTATTGAGTTTTCTGTCAAGCGAGACATAAAGTTGAGCAGTGGCTCCTTCATCTACAACCTGGTGATTACTAAGGAAATGTGAGACAAGCATAATATATACTATCAGTCCTGCATAATATACGCACGATACATCTCTAGCAGCCATTTCCTTTCCCGCCTTGTTCAGTGCGACAGGGTTGCATGTTACTCAATTATTGTCTGCGGCATGGCAGATTGGTGATGTGAAAAACCGCATACCACAGAGTCGCCGGGCACACGGCGCGTGCGTCATCCGCGCGCGATCCACGGTCCGGTACTCACCGACCACATCAAACACGCGTTAGTTGCAAGAACGCGCGATTTTTTTATTGGATTATCTGTTTTTTTTTTTTTGTATCTTGCGATTACGATATAAATGTCTAGTGTTACAGAGAAATGCTGATTGATGTACATTTCATAGCTTGCAGTGCAGCTATTAGATTCTTTAAGTTTCGTAATATCTATTTGAGTTGTTTTGGTCTCGGTGACTCAAAACAAAGGCACCTATTGAAACAAAATACTGTCGTAAAAATCCTTTCACATACATTCTATTGGCTGGTTGGAACGCGGCTGATTGTCGGCACATCGTCGCCATGACAGATGTGTATGACATTGATCGCGTGCGCAGCCCGTGCGGGGATAATGCCGGCCATTTGCGGTTGGATACAGCCTTACGTCCCGCTCTGCCTTTCTGGCGTAATGGTCAGCACTGTACTTAATGGGGGATGTATGAGCGCCTTAAACGATTCGAGCTGAAAAAAGTGCCACAAGGAATGTAGCGTTTGAAAAAGAAAACAAAATGGCACCTGGTTATTCGTTTTTTGAATATAGCTATAAGTTGAGTTGTTTATTTATCTTAGATGGGATTTAATGCGAAATACTTTATTGATTTGTTGGAAATGGTATTAGAATATTAAGTGCCACTTGTGTTGTTTAAAGTAAACAGGCTGATTTATTATGAATCTATCGAGCGGGGATATCGAATGACTGAGCTAATATTGATAACGGAAAATCCGAATCTTCACTATAAGTATTAGATCGAGTACCTATTTCTAATCACACAGATGGAGCTTATCGATAAATACTTACTTTGTATTTATTGTCCAATGTTCTTTCCTCGAGGAAAGAAGTACCTACCTACCTTCTAGACATAGTTTATTGAGATATCTTTCTCTATTTCTTTTTTATCTTTTTTTTTTAAGTTATGGTAACAACATCACGACCTACCTATCGTATACCCACATTTTGCCAGTATTTTTTTTTTTTTTTTTGAGTTATGTCTTCGTCCCATGTAACACCCGGGCGAGCTTATTGTCATCAACCGGGCACTAATCCAAACTCCAGGCTGCTACTGAGAATCCCAAATTAATACACTTTGCCCGACCCGGGAATCGAACCCAAGACCTCATGCCCAGCCGTAACGCTTGCGACCGCTAGACCAACGAGGCAGTAGACGAAAAATAAATAAACAATGCCACGATAAGATCCTTACAGCAATCCGTCCTCCTTGATTCTTATAGGCGATAAGATGCACTAAACTCAATACGAACACATTGTTGAGCGTATGACCCTAAGTATTTACCTAGCAACTAGGATACCTGAGTAATGATAGGTATGTTTATGGCGTCATAAAAATTATATTACACACTTATGATGGTGGCTTATGCAGTAATGCTTGACTTATTAATTTATTATAGATGTCTATCTATAATAAGTCAAGCAAACTGATCAAGAACAGGAATTACGAAACTTCTTCTGCACCGTGTCGATGACACGACAGTGACAAAAGGAGACGTTTCATTTTTGTATGGGACCCCGGCCATAATATGTACGCTTTACAAAACATGGCAAGCGAACCCCTGAATACAATAAATACGGTTTTGTTTCATAACAAGTGTTCCTAAACAAAAAAAAAAGCTATGTAAAAACTTTTTTGAAGACCACTAAATTTATTAACTTATTTATTTATAACTAGAACCTGTTCAGTGTTATCTTAATTCTCTCAGAGTGCTTATTTATTCTTACTTTCGCTTGTCTGTCTACTGTTTCTTGTGCTACCTTAATATTGTCAGTGAAAACTTTTAATTGGCCTTATTTCACTAACTGTCAGCTATATGTATCCTAGGTAAGTTTTCTTAAGAAATAAAATAAAATAAATAAATAACTAATATTTTTAGGCAGTAAATAAATACTGAAAATGTTTGACGTTTGACGACCATCGACAGTCAGCCATGACTGTCGATGATGTTTGAGAGATGACATTTACATAAACTAGAATATTGTTAAAACTGTATTGTTGTTTTCGTTGTTTTATTATGTTATGACATTAGACAAAAATGGGCCCACCAAAACACGATTCTTTGGAACCATTTTCTAGGTTTCAGCTCATCTTGATTAAAGGTTATAAAAGTGTTAACCGTTATGCAAAGCCAAAGTCGTAAGAAGTTAAAAAGAAAGAAATGAAATGCAAAATACCACCGAAAGCCACGAAGTCGAGACTAACGAGACTGACAGATACTTAAGATGTGTCAAACAAAGAGGATTACATAAAGTAGTATACTGAGTGATACGGAGGATATTATAATCACTAACTTTTATGTCAAATAGCAATGCAAAAAATATGTTTGAAATTTTCGTCCAGAAGTACCTACAGATCTACAATCCACAAGTTTTTTTTTTACGACGAATCGCACTTTCTTATAAATCAATAAAGTTGCGTTGGATTCTTGTGTCTTACTATCTTATCTTAATAGCACATAAATGCACACATAAAGCACAATAATTCTATTCTATTCTATTCTATGCATGCCTTTCATATTATATAAATAACGTCTACGTGCTATTATTAATGTAACATGATTTCTGAACGAAAGCCAACGAAGACGACGCCATGATCAATAGAATATGGCAATAATTTTAAAAACTATTATTTTTGTGCCGAAGTAAAGGGGAGAATATTCAGTAAAGAATATTTTTCCTAAATTCGTGGATTTTTTTCCTCTTTATTCATTACCGTACACTTTATGGCCGAGAATGAAACATCTCCTTTGGACCAAGAACTTCGCCACTTCTACGGCAGCGTCGGTAGTAGCGCAAAGGTCACTATTGATACATTTTTTGGGGCACAGAGGGCAGGTTAAGAGGTTATGCACCTCGTTGTAGTCTTATTTTTCTAATCAAAAAACGCATCGTTTCAACGTAGACTTTTATTATAGTTATAATTCGGACGTATTCATTTTAATTTCGGAATTACACAGCCGATCAAAATGACTATGTACTTACTTATTGTATTTCTGCTCCTTTAGGGTATCCTAAGAGTATATTATACTGCTTAGCAACATTGTTCCGTATATGGTTTTACAATTTTTATTGACCATGATAGTATTTATGGTTTATTGGGTCCATAAAGCGATGAACTTGCGATGGTAGCCGTAAGCTATGGTCTGGTACGTTTATGTCTGAAATTGCAGGTCTACTGTAACGATTATTATGAGCTTCCGATTGTCAGTATGTGTATCTTTGTATTTAATACATCATCATCATCAGTCTATAATGTTCCCACTGCTGGGACACAGGCCTCCGCTCGGTGAGAGGGAATGGGCCATAATGCACCACGCGGACCCAGTGCGGGTTGGTAGAAGTCACATGTGATCGAATTTTTGGTTGTAGGACATGCCAGTTTCCTCACGATGTTTTCCTTCACCGTTTTGATTTAATACAAACTATAGCAAACCTGCCCATCAACGAATCGATCTGATAAAAACCGTTTGGCAAATGGTTTAAGAAAGTAAGGACTATCTCTTGTGAGACAAAGATGTATTGTGATTGTGACAATAAAGCTTATCACTATGTAAGACATCCAGCCTACTGAGAATGCTGAAACTGAAAAGCAGTGAAAATAAAGTGGGGTATAGGCCGTAAAAGGTATCTTTCTAGGCCCAAACGCGGTCCAAATCTCAAAGTTTCAAGAAGATGGATAGAAACCAAACGATTTCTCGTTAACTGAACGGAAATGCTCAAGAATTTCAAATTTAACGGTTTATACTGATTAGATCATTTTAAGCTAATATCTGACGCTGCACTCGAGTGAATGATCATTTTTATTACATTCCAAGTTCACACGACACCGACAAGATTACCTAGGAAAGAATATTCATCTCCTCATAAAATTTTTGCGATAATTCGGTAGGCGATTCAAAGATGACCGATTGCCGAAATCCGACATAATTGGATCGGTTCACCAATAAACGTATTTTTCGATTTTGATTAATTTTGTGTTCAGACGTTTTATTCGAATTAAAGACCAAAATAAACAAAACATTGGAACGTCTGATATCAGTAGGCCAATTCTCGTACTTAAATAACGTTCAAATTCAAGTCACAATCTCATTTCAGCGACAATCAATGTCAAAAACCCGTCAAAAATGTATGTAAATTGATTGTAATTTTGACAGATTGAGACTGAGATTAGAATGCGAACGGTCTTTAAAATACGGGAATTGCCCCTCTGCTTTATGGACAATTCGACTCTTCACTATCATATATCCATTCTCACTTCAAAATTATGACATAATTGTTTACCAGCTACTGCATAGTGCTTAGCAACTAATTACACCCCGCATGGCGTGCATGTCGGATACTTATTAAAATAATACTCTGCTACAGAGCGCTATCTCCACTGCATCATTAGGTGTTTCCTTTACATTCTTGTTAGTTCACGTATTAGAACTTGTTTCCAAGTCTGGTATAATGGGAAGTTTGGTTAAAATCTGTTGTGAATTTCTTTGGCTGATTACAGGGTGGCTGACTCGGAAATTCGGAATGACAGGTTCTCTTTCTCTTAATAGAGAGGTTTCCAAATGCGTACCTACAAAGGGAGCAAAAAAATCAATTATACCGTTTACAACTCAGACCCGAAAGTACCTAAGTAGTTTTTCGTTTAAGTTATATTATAATATAATAATTATTTCGTTTCAATCCTCAACTCCATCGCATCTCAATTAAGCATAGCCTCTTTCTCGCTGCTATCTTGCGAAGGAGGAGGGGGAAGGGGCAGTGCTTCAACACCTTTGTTTTACTCTACCATCTAAACCCACCAAACTCTTTCAGTCTTATTACAAAAAACTAAATAAACCTTGATTTAAACCTGTGCTACGAAGTCCAGGCTTATCTGCAGAACCATGGTCTAAATTTGTCCGTATTACAAAACTTCAAGAAACCGTGGTCTTCTTAGTGCCGTCATTTGAACCATTGTCTTTGTAACAACCACAGATTAATACAAATATTATTCGGTCACCATGTTATCATTCTATTGCAACGTTCCGTATGCTCAGAAATGAAAACTTTTTGTTAATACGCTAATGATTATTATGATGTTTAGGAGTGTTAAAAATATTGAGAGTGTTAATTTGCATGGAATATTAGTTATTTCGTCGATTGCAGTTTTGTTTAGGTTTAAGCACATGACTTAATGTCGTATTAAGTACTAATAATACATCTAGGTACGTGTAACGAAACGTAAAATTTTCGCGCATTATATGAAACCATAACATTAAACAAAACCATCGCAAGTTGAACAAAGTTCATTTAGCTTTGGAATTTTTAAGTTATCGAAGTTTCTAATAGAACAATTGCCTTTTTGTATAGTATTCCCTTATAAAGTAGGTAATTTTAATATCATATTGTGATGGACCAACAAAAGAAAAAACGATCTGTGAATTGGAGTAGGTACCGAGGAAAAAGTAAATAAACATAAATTACTTCGATTAACTTGAAATCAGTGTTTAATTGATTCAAATTTAATTTTAATTTATTTGATTGATTCGAACACGATTTATGTTGTGTCGGCGTGGCGTTCCCAACAACTCAGCGGCTTCAATATCCTCAATATCTATTAAATCGACCATGTTAAGATCCATTTTCGGGTAAAAACAACACAACACAATGAAAAAGATGCTATAAAATACAAGAGAAACTTTGACAGTTTGACTGATACGATTTAGACCATAGTTTGATCGTTTAAACTAGGGGCCGCCCAGGTTTAGCGTTAGACCATGATATGGTCCACGGTTTTTCGAAAAACCACGTTTTGTAATATCATTTTGGTTTAAACCGTAGTTTATAGAGCTTTAAACCGGGGTTTTCAGTTAAACCGCTTTTTGTAATAACACTGTTTGTGTTTTACCTATGTCATGAAAACCTCACCGACTTTTCGGATCGTATTCTAAAAAGATATAGTTTGTATTTGTAAATCTCGATTAAAACCTCACATATTACTCAGATACTAAGTTCATCTAGTTATGAATCCAGATTCATGCTAGATTATAATAATTTTAGTATATGGCCCCTAGTCTGTTCATAGTCAGGACCATTTGTCTAGTAATATATTAATAAGTATTGCGTATTCATTCAAGCATAATTCCAACTTGTTAAACATTCATAACACTTCTATATTGATCTTGTTCGTTGAATATTAATACAAATCATTAGAAATGTAAGGTCCGGCATTGCCAGGCTCATACAAATACGACATACCTAACTATTTACTTATACAATATTTAAGTAAGATTAAGTTTTATAAATTCTTATATTGGGTACTTCTGTTTTTCATGTAGGTGTAGATTACACTATAACTATTTTGCATAGGTACTTATCCTGCATAGTACTTTTGACAAACATTCGCAGGGCAGCTACAATGTTGAAACTGACCATAAAGGGTGTTGACGTCACCCTATATTATATAAAATCATAATCAGTATAGGCTGAGAGGCTGCTCTATAGCAGATCACTAGCTGGAAATAGCCTCTCAAATCGTATGTCATTTAATCTAGTGATTGACTGCGCCGCGTGTCGCGGGTTCGATCCCCGCACGGAACAAATATTTGTATGACCTACAAGTAATTGTTCCGGGTCTGGCTGTTTGTGTATGTGAGTTTAAATGTTTGTATAGTTGGTGGGATTTATTTTATGTCCGTAGGTGTGTCCATGGCATCACAACGGTCCCTATCAGAATACCAGCGCTGCGGTATTTATTTGTTTTTCAAATATCGCAGCATCATGCCGAGATAGGAGCCTTTTTGGCCTCGCACAGGTCTTCTCTTTATTCTTATTTTTTTTTTGTTTTCATAATTTTGTTAGATTTAATGTTCATTTTTTATTCGATTAGTATTTCCTGTGCGTGTCCCAAATAAAATATTTTTCTTTCTTTCTGTATACGCACCCACAATACAGGAGAAATTTCTAGTGAGGGGCTACGTTTAAAAAAAAACCCTGTAGTATTTAATCCGTTACCTACCACCTTATATGAAAATGGACCCCCCCCCCCTTAGTCTACGTCCACACACTCTTTTTTTTTTTTGGAGATTCGTACGCCACCCTATACACGGTGACATTTCAATCACAGCTTTGCTAGAACAAACGTTGTTCAGACCATGGTATACAACCATTCTATAGCATCCAATAGAAAAAAAAACGTCATTAGTTTTCGAAAAAAACACAAAAAAGGCAATGTTAAAAAGTCGGGATTATCGTTACGCCCTACAACACAGACACTGCGGCCGGCCGCGACACGCGGCGCTCGCGTCTCGTTAAGTAGTTGAATGCCATATCGCTACCGCGATGAGTACTTTGATGTTACGGTTAATGTTTCAAACATTTGAGCAACATAAGACTCATTTGAGAACGTATAGATTAGTTTGTTTTAATAACATAATAATATTTGATGCTGTAGAATGGTAGTAGACCATGGTCTGAACAACGTTTGTTCTAGCAAAACTGTGATTCAAATGTCATCGTGTATATTCCTTCACACTACGACATCAATTCATCCAGTGTACTATCTCAGCACAAGATGACTTGGTACTCATTCATACTCCTCTTTATATTGACCTATCAGTTCCCACTCTGAACAATGAGGCAGTGATTACATGGTGGTATTAATATAAGTGCCTGTCAGTCTGTATGTAAAGCTTAACGTTAGAATAGGCCTCGCTTAGTTGCTAGAAGCTTTCATTAGTAACGTGCAATTAGTTATTTTATTAGCCGCTATCTAGATTTGTAATAGGTTGTGAATAAATGAAGTCTGTGGGTAAGCTTTCAGGGTTTACATTTTGAATTACCGCGATACCGCCATTTTCGATTGTAATCGCATCTACGTGGTCGTCATTCATTACAAAAAATGCCCTACCCTATACGGTTTTAAATCCAAATTTTAAGTCATCTATCGTCGCATGCACCTCAGCATTGCAGATTCTTAGTGAGAAAAACGATTAACATCAAATCACTGTTTACCTAACTTTCGCAGCTTTTATTAAAACTTCTGGCTCAATAAAAATAGTTAAATTTTTAGCAAACTATAATATAACTTACAATTCCAAGATAACAGAACTCATTGAAATAAGTTTTGCTCAAATTGTTGTGACAACTTCGATGGTTAATAACTTCGTCGAAACAGTACTTAGGTGTTATTACGATGATGTTAAATATAAGAATAATTTACAATCACAAATTGTTTGTCTAAATGAGTGCACACTTCAACTGTTAAACCGATGACTCGTCACTATAGAAGAAACAGGCTTATGTTGCACAGCAATCGGTCATCAGGCCACCCAGAACCGGATAGTGCATAAAACATACAATGTTTTGCAACATAAATAATACAGGTTGATAGTTCCAATGAGCTTGTGCTTATCTAAATGGCTATAAGTAGTGACTTTCTGGGGTTAAGCAATGTTTCACCGGTCAAGCACAGGATTTTTAATCGTTCGGTACATAATTATCGCACTAAGACCACAATGTTGCAATGGAGATATTATCGGAAACCGCAACCTAGGCTGTTATATAGAGGCCATAGCAAATTCATCATCAGAGTACCAGAGGGTTCCTATAATTATGGTTTGTATTCATGTAATTTTTGTTGTCATTTAATTACATTTTTGTATCTTGTGCTATTTCTTTTATTTGCACTAAATAAATAATTTACCTATCTATCTATTAGCCGTAAACACGGAGAAGCTCTAAGATCTGGAAATCAGGCATCGATAGCAGAAAGTTTTATCTGCTCATTGAGTTGCGGTACTCACTGTTTTACAAACTATTCAGACAATCTAGTTAAACTATGTAGAAGCCAGCAGATATATTCTATTTTACTTATTTCAAACAACCAATCAGTATTGGCATGCCTGTCATACGTTTCTCACTTAACATCATTCACGAGATAGAATCGCGTCTCATTTAAATTCCTCGCGTACTCTGATATTTTACTATCGGTTAGATCGCTTCTTGTCATTTTCCGTTCTGTCATAACGTATTATATGGAAACTGGTTGCAAGTTCTACTGTAAGACATTTGTAATGTGATGTTTATGGATCATACCTATCATTTATGTAATGTTTATTTATGATATAGGTACATATTTTTAGAAATACCTTAGAAGGCTTCCTCGAGAATCGACAAGCAGTGGCGCTATAACATAGAAACAAATGTACGGAATAGGATGTCATTTCCCAATGGTGGTAAGAAGGGTACAAAGAGATGTTTAGATTATGAACACTCTTGATACAGAACCGAGTAGTGTCATGTTTTCCTTATTATGAGAAACTTTTTGTATAATTATCTCAGTACTTACATACTGTGTAAACTGTGCTTGAAATACAAAAGACTTGCCCCACAATTGAAATGGCTACAATATTGGCGCCTTGTGGGACCCCGACCTACGAGTTATAATTTACGAGTATACCTACGTCTGTGGTGCTAACAGGGCGTAATGTTATCCGATCATCTTAGGGCGACATCGCAACAAGATGTCCTATCGCAATATTAATTTAACTGCAACAGTGTCAATATAGTTTACATTAAAAATATTCAATACAAGGTGATCGAAAGTCTTGCAATATAGAATTTTATCAAATTATCGAGACTAAAATGTCAAGGTTTAGTAAAATAATCGGGGGAAAAGTGTTTTCGTATTACAAAAGTCGAGTTGACTGAAACTGATGACAATCGTAACGTGTATAGAATTTATCTTACACGTACAGACGCCAGCAGGTCAAGCTACCCGAAACTGTCAAATTTTCCCAATCAACCTTGAACCTTAATGCTTTAGCGATAAAGTTGAAAATCTATTAAGGAAATTTGACAGATTGTAGTAGCTTGATGTGCTGGCGTCTGTACATATATATATATATATATATATATATATGGTTGATGCCAAGTTGATGCAATCGAATTTAAAGTTTTCCTATTTCGCCCAAGACATAACATTCATGTGGAATCAATTCCAACATGTGTTGTCACATCCAGAGACCATTTCAACGTGGTAAAAAAGACTTTATTGTAAACGTGGCCTTCACTAAGAAGCCTAAGACGAAAGTCGATCAAAAGATGAGCAACATCCTAACAAAAGGTAATATTGTGTGAACTGTAGATGGAATGGCTATTGGTGAGATTGTTGAAAGATATATCTATAATCACAAGACAAGTGATATGGCTTCAAACTCTTGATTGCAAATTAGATTCGGATACACAAGACAAGTCACTGAATATAAGCAATTTTGCCAGTTGGTATTGGAAGTGTAAGTTCGCGCTTAGACTATTCTATATTATCTATGGATCTATGAACGTTACTTAACATGTGCTTTGGGTTACACATGTTCCCGCATGTTCTTTCATGCACTTTTATTTTGACTGTTGTGCGATGGTGACAGGAATAAAGCTTAGCCAAAGTATGTTCTGAGCGACGTTTATAGATCTCCGACTCAACCATATGCCTACCTGCCTTACGGTAACGTAATGTTAGCGTTACCATTGACCATCATTATTCAATTTTATAAATACTATCTTGCTACATTTTACATACAAGGTGTAACAGAATAAACGCAAGTCCTGAAAGTAGTTTGCTTATAGTTGACTACTGAATCCATTTCAGTAACTATTACCAAATAAAGGTTTTTTTTTCAAAAATTATGTCTTTTGCAATACTGACCGCTGATTGAGTCAAAGAAAATTAAATCTTATTTCAACGTAATAAGACTCAATTTAAAATGCGTAAAGTAATGCTAGGGTCAACATGATTTTCCTAATAATAATAGTAAGCTTTAAACAATATTTTTTTGGTCATTGTATTATGCATTAACTCGATACTCTAATTGGGGTGTATGAGGTCTTGCGTTAATTATGTTACACGTTGTATAATATACTAGGTATTACACAAATACAAAATGTGTGAGATAATCTATATTACGGGCTTTACACAGGTGACTACAGCCGTTTAAATGGCAATTCGGCTACGCCGCAGGTGACAAAAATCGCAAGTTCCAAAGTAGAGTAGGTTTCGCCTTTTGTCGTGCGGCGGCAGGTTGCATGCGGCGGGTGTCTCAAATCGACCGTGAAAATGCTGAGTCGCAGGCGATCGCCCGCCGCATAAAGGTCGGCCTTTGAATGCAAAAATAACTAATCACCTGCGATTTTTATCGACCTGTGTAACGATTCATCATGTGAGGCGATTTGGTAACCGGCTGGTCGCTTACCAAATCGCCTCACGGCGAAAATCGACCTAGTGTAAATCCCTACAAAAACTCGAAAATAAGTCGACCGATTGTGGTGAAACTTTGGTAAGTTGTTGTGTGCAAGCCGGAGAAGGTTCCTAACAAAAAAATAAAGATGTTCTAATGCACGCCAGGTATAAGCTAGTAATTAAATAAAGACAAGAACAGTGTCCCTTCAAGAAACAAGTCTTTATCTAATTTTACTTTACATAGGTACCATCGACGCGTGGCAAACGACGCGACGGTCGCGATCAACTCATTATTATTACAATTAGAAGCATCGGTAATGCGATGCGATGTTTAATATTTATTACTAAGATGAATCGATTGTAAACGTTCGTGTTATCATCCGCGTGAAATTTCTTTATAACCCAAAATGATGGCCCCCGTTACTTCGTTTTCGCTTAGAGTTCTTTCTGGATTGTTTCTTTTTGCTCGGCTCCTTAGGGTCGTAGCGTGATATTAAATAGCCTATAACCCTCCTCAAGAATTATTTTTTTAAGTCCGACTTGTAGTTGCAGAGATTAGTGCGTTCAAACAAAAATAACAAACTCTTCAGCTTTACGGGGGTCACACTGAAAGTTTTTAGAATAGGCCAGTAAGAAAAGCAGCCGATGAGAAACTTATTTAAATTTCGAATTAGGAACTCTTTTGGAATCTGTAGATGTGTAATGAATTCATATGTCATTCGTTTTTACAATTTGGCGGCAATTTAAAAAAAGGCTGTCGTGCGTCGAAAGGTTTTTGACTAGAGAAAATTTTTGTTCAATGATTTATTACGACTGTCGTTGCGGTCTTACTCAACAACAATGTTACGATAGACTTCAATTAGCATTTCATGACGAAGCCTTATCCCGTGGCACTGTTTACAACTGGTTTAATGAGTTTAAACGACGTCAAAGCAAACTTACTGATGATTCGCGAGAAGGACGTCCTTCTACGGCGACTAATGAAGATAACGTGAGTGCTGTGCGGCTAATGATAGAAGCTGACAGATGGGTGACATATCAACAGATTTAGGCAGATTTAAGCATTGGTATGAGTCAAGTACAAAAAGTCTTACATGAATATTTGGGCGGCAGATAGCTTTCTATTAGATGGATACCTCATAATTCGACGAAAGATCAAAAACACCGTCTTTTGGATTGGTGCCGGTCAATGTTTGAAAAGAATGACGGAGGTGACTCGAATGCTGTATATGACGTCGTCACAGATAATGAAAGCTGGATATATTGTTACGAACCCGAAACCAAAAGAAAATCTGCACAATGGATGTTTCCATTCGAAGATTTGCCGACAAAAGTAAAGAAAGGCAGAAGTCAAGGGAAAAAGATGATCGCCTTATTCTTTGGACGGAACGGGTCATTTCGCCACAATTGTCCTAGAAGATGAAAATACGGTTACTGCAGATTGGTATGTCAGTAGTTAAATATAGGGTATTCAGATCAACACAGATCTGAATACCCTATATTTCACAGTTCGACCATTCCAGTATCCCTATGACTATTCGACATTTAGAATCCTCTATTCAAAACGAATATTAATTGTATTCAGAATCATCTACTTATTCAAAGTGACTGTTGCATTCAGATCGAAATGAGACATCTATTCAAGATCGTCTCCATTCGGGATGAAACTTCTACGATTGGGATTTTATTATGAACCCTGAAGATGCCGTGGCTTTATTTGAAAAGGGCGTGGAAGAAATACCTAAAGAAGAGTGGGTTTCACTGCTTCAGTCAATAGTTCCTTCGCATGCGACGGTGCTTATGAAGGAACGGAGACTACTACAAAAAGCAATAAAAATATGAACAGGCTTCTACATCATTCCGTTTTTTATTTTCTAAAAACTTTCAGTGTGACCCACGTATGATACGAGTATATATAGGTAAATATAAGTGGGGTCTTACCTTATGCATTCATCTTGTAGGTGTTGGTGTTCACTCTGAAATAATACATTGGGGAATTAGAAAAGTATAATAATTAACTATTCATTAGGATGTGAAAAAGTGCCAATATAGTAATAAACAAACGCAAAAGAAGATTCGAATCATAATAAAATATTATTTATTTATGTTACTAATGATCTCGTGTTAAAATGTTTATGATAAAAATGGGTTCTACTTTCGATCGCTTTTAGCGATAAGACCGCCCATTTTGCGTCACCCTATGTAAAATTTCTACATTTTGTACCTGTAATTTTATGGTGTAAGTACACAATAATGAGTATTCAATCCATCTATCTACATTATGACTAATTCATTAACGCAACATTTTTTCAGGCTATTGCGTAACACGACCAAAATGTTCTCTGACGTGTTTTTTTTTTCACTTTTGTAATAATATAATGTGTTTATAACAGCTTCTATAAACAAGTAGGTAGTACTAGAAACACCTACTTATGTCAATAGAAGGCGTGTTACTGTTATCAGCTCCGCCCATTCAATATGCATTCATTTCCATTTAATAATGTTATACAAAAGTAGAATATCTGTGGACAGCAACTAGCACAGCAGATTAATGTGGTAAATAAAATAACAACTGCTTCACATCAATATTTTCTAGCTTGAAATTTAATGAGAAATCCTAATTGTACTGACAAATAGACTTCCAAGATAAAGAGGTTTGGCACACAGATTTGACCTTTCATACCCATATTAATATTAAGTAATGCTGCTCAACAAACAAAATAAAACATTTGTGGGGTTATGGTGGAGCTCCTCAAAAACATATAGGCAGGTAATGTGTGTTCATTTTCAGTGTATTTCTTAGCCTTCTCCACAAAGCAATACAAAGCAACTCAATTCCGCTGAAGTTCACAGCCGTTTCGCTGAAAAGACTTAAATAGGACGCGGAAAATCGAACATTTTCTCACGCTGCAGTCTCGGGGTGGTCTCACAACATACGACCATTCACTGAACATACAAGTTTATTTAATTGCTTAGCTTACTCAAGACTGTAAGTAATGCGCCGAAACCTTGTAAACTATCGTAATAGCACTTTCGTGTCGAAGTTCTGCTTCCTCACTGAGACGTAACGTAACCGCTATATTAATTACGTGTAAGTTTGCGTTTATGATCGTTACACAAATAATTTGTCTTAGAGTATGGATCAGGTAAGGTTGGGAGCGAGTAATATGCTCCACATATTTAAGTATTTTTAGCCAGCACTGTCCGACATCAGTAGGCCAATTCTCGTACTTAAAAAACGTTCAAATTCAAGTCGCAATCTCATCTCAGCGACAATCAATGTCAAAAACCTGTCAAAAATGTATGTAAATTGATTGTAATTTTGACAGATTGAGACTGAGATTAGAATGCGAACGGTCTTAAAAATACGGGAATTGTCCCTCTGAATAAACGTACACGGTACACCTTCTTCCTTCTGTTTTTCTTTATGGTGATGTGCCAATTCTTTCAAATCCCAAGGGTCTAATATTTAAGCCCAATTAAATTAAATTTAAGTTTTGAGGCTCGGCTCCCCCAGAGCTAGCAAAAACCAGAGCATCCAGCTTAATTGACGCTTCGAACGTGTCTTAATCCCGTGTTGCGCCGACTTTATGTTAGTGCGAATGAAGTGGATTGATAGAATAGAAACCTATGTCTTTTCTTAGTCAGTTCAAAAATCGAGAAAAGACGTAGACCATATTTAAAACGCGTGCCGTACGTAATAAAGTTAACTACCTTACCTTATTTATACTCGACAAACAATAAACGATACGCATTGCCCGTTCATTCACTTAGGAGTAATTACCGGGGGCCAATGATTCTGGAAAGTCAGTGTACTAGAGTGCCGTATTTAGAGATGATTTTCGCTAAAACCTGCGTGGTTATGACGGGTGCGATATGGTACGGTGAGTAGTAGTCACTGGAGCGTACGAGTAACTGCCCAGAGCTATGCTACTCAACTCTTCCTGGTTTTTTACTCAGGAAATGGATGACTGATAGATATAATTCTTAATATTATTAAGTCTTTGTGGAATATTTATGAGTTACGTGGTAATGTTTTTGTGTGCGCTTGCAGGGTAATGGTCTTGAGTGAATTAATGGTCGTTTAAAGGTCTTGATCGTAATATGAATGATGAGTTTCGTACAACGGTACATAAGCGAAGAAACTATGAAGCTTGAAGCACAAGACATAAACTTTTGCTGTCACCCTTGCTAAACCTTCATGCCGAAGCCATGTGCCGATAAAAACGCGACGGAATTGTTAAAACTTACTTTCTTCAAGAACCTTAGAGTTTAAAAGAAGAAGATACAAAGCCCAAATTGCACATTGTATAGTGTGCGAGATATATTATGAAAACCATCTTATAGTCATAATGAGATGAGAGAGTCACAACATTACATTAGACGTGTCCCCACGAAAGCCCGCACTTAGCCAATCTGCTTACGCGAACACTAAACAACTTCTAAGTTCCCACAGTTGAGTAAATTCAAAAAACCACAGAGTAATGCAAAGGGCAACGTATCGCAGCTAATATTCTGTAATAAGCATGCTCACCGCGTAGTAATGAGGGTGTATGCTTGACAGTCTACACAGCAATAGAGCAGAAGTACTGCTTACTATAAAACTAAAAAAAAGAAGAATAATGTTCCAGTTTATATGCGATGCGGACTCCGATACGTGATGGCCAGGTTTCCCGCCTTTTAATCTATGGTTTTAATCGAATGAGGCGCCAATTTATGCGTCAGCAGAGATTATGAAAGATGTTAACTGAATCTTAAGAAGCTTCTTGTATTGTATTTGGGTTTTGTGTACTTGGAACAAGTGTTTAGCCCTTTCAAATGGTAAGCGAGATCTAAAGGATCTTTACCGCCATTTGACGCAACAGTATTTTACTAATGCTACTTCCATTTTGGTTTTTTTCTAAAGATTAAAGAGATCATGTCTTGATGATAGAGGATATTGTTGGGAAGGAAGAAGACTCTGAGACGACAGCTAATGCAAAAGGGCTCAATTAATCCAACGAAACAAAAAGGCGTGTTGCACTTACCCCAAAAAAATATTAGTTTTGGGCAGGAGGAGATGAAAAAAGGTTATAACTCAATAACTCAAAGCATTTATTTCAAATAAACCAATTACAGGCACTTTTGAATTGTCAAGGGGTCGGTCAGTCAGAAAGATGAAGCTAGTTGCCCATTCCAAAGCGTAGTAGGTACCTATGGAGAAGAACGGGCAAGAAACTCCATGGACACTCTTTTTTTATTTTTCGGTTGTTTCCTGAAAAAAAACTAATGAAGTTTCTAAACTTATATTGCTGCGTTTGATATTTGTGGGTGCGTAGCCAACCTTCGGTCAAGAGCCCGTGTCACCGTCACCGTCGTCGCGGAACCACGCATAAGCATTCACCATGTTAAAATTTCTACCAATTTGCTACCAACCTTCAAACTCAAAACAAAACTGCCACATTTTTGAGAATAAACATTTAATGTTGTAATTAACCTTGAGACAACATGATAGTCTGGGAAACATTTATCTATTTTACATAATTACCTAATTGATTGAAAGTGGCGTTGCTTAGTTAATTTATCGTTTAACAGCAATAACTAACTTGAAAACCTATAAAATCAGAAAGATGTTAAAGTTAACTTTTTATTCAAACCAATCAATCCAATTTCACGACTTTCGGCACCTCAATAAAGTTTACAAAGGCTTACATTAGTTTTACGTCAAAATGTGTAAAAATCTCCACATAAATTAACACAGGATAAAAATAATCTATTGCAGAAAAAAAAAGTTATTTTTATTGGTGGTGCTAGCAATCGATTCTTCCACGCATTGTTCCTAAAATACCTTCTTTATTTACTCCTACATATCCATCTACGATTCTCACTTGGGTATTTTTCGTCTAATCATCTGTAGTTATAAGTTTATCATTCAAATCACGACACACCGTGATCTGAATCTCATTCTAGAGTACTTACTTTCCGCTCCTTCAACATGCGTGCGCGTTCAAAATATTTGGCTATTTGCAAATCAATGATCGCAGGCGAATTGCGAGACGGTGTCGCAAGATGGAAGTAGATCTTAGAAAATATTTATAGGTAGGAACTAGTACCTATTATGGTCTCACTGCTTGGCAAAAGCCTCTCTCTACTCATACAATCATATAAGACTAGGACAACAATAGACAATAATATGCTGGTATTATTATTATTACTAACTACAATACATTTTGACTTGACGGGAAGCCGTTTTTCAGCGATCTAGAGAAAAAGGAAAATGAATCAAGAAAGGACTTGTTTAGGAAGCTTGTTTGTCGTAAAATTATTCACCTGTGGACAACAAGCAGTACTTTATAATTTGAATTTAAGTATTGCTACTTAAAAGGTTTGCTTAAAGTTGAAATATGGGTACTTTGTGATCATTAAATTAAACCTAGGTACATTTAGATAGTTTAACTGCCCAAATTAAGATTAATTTGGCAGTTAAACTAGTTAAATATTTAATTTATTTCAATCATCATCTGATGATTACGAAATCCAACAAAGATCTATAAAGCCCACTTCGAATAATTAAGGCAGGGGCAGACAAAACAATTATTATTGCATTTAGTATGCGAACTGCGCAGTGACAAAGTCGTGATGTCTGTCGACCCGACTTTTACTTTGTCTTGTAACAACTAGACCGTGATTTGTCTAGCTATTATAGTAGCTACGTTCCTATTCTACCTCATTTCCATTTCTACGGCACACACGGAATTTTATAATGAGTACGTGGCTTTTCATCCTCTGGCATTACTAGTTTTTGGAGTGTTGATGTCTTAGGGCGGATTTCAGCGATAAAACTGAACGCAATCAGCACATCTAAACCGCGTTTAAGAGCTGTCAGTGTCATCATTGATGTCGAATTTCGAAACTGACAGCTGACTGACAGCTCTTGAACGCAGTTTAACTGTGCTAATCCGAGATTAAAGGTTAGCAGTCATGTTTCATTTTCTTCGTGTGGCCAATTTTCCGGTCTAGTGCCATGATACTCTTGTTCTATAATGGAACTGGTCCTGCGCTTGTTAATGATGCGCATGGTTAGTTCCTTCAGCGAGGACATGCGTCTGATTTATCAGGGTTGCACAACTGCTCAGTCTGTTTGAACTTAGGTAGATACAATCTTATAGAATTTTTATTAACGTCGAGTCTGCACGGGATTCAGTTTGAGGTTTACTTGTGTATGATTTTTGGAAATAAAAAGTGTACGAGTATCTTTAATATAAGCTTGCGTTCTGTGTAATTAGTACTAAGTGATTTCTGCTTACCAATCGCTACTTACTGCTAACATAAGATAAGGCTTGACAGCAATTTATCGATCAAAGCTTTCAGAAATTCATAAAATAAACTCAAGAGCAGCAGCAGAAACCTAAACATGCAATAAACTGCAATTCAAATATAAATTAGGTAACCTCTACTAAAACCGAGTCTAATTATTATTTCTTTCGCATTTAAATGACTATAAAATATACGTAATGGGGAGTATGAATGGCCACGATGATGTTAGAAGAAGAGAAGAGTGCTCGCCTGTTTCCAGGGAAGGGAAATTATGCAAGGCGCGTGCGCCGATTGCATACGACTTTCCGCTAGTGTTGCGAGCATAATCGTAAACGTGATCGCACATTAGTGTTACCAGTTAAATAAATATGCGAAACAATATCTCTATAGAGGCTAGTTATGATAAATTAAAGGCAGTTTGTTTTTCAAGTAAGCTCACCTGGTGGCATGATTGTGATGTTTATAAATGTCAAAGTCAAAGCATTTATTTCAAATAGGCACATAAAAGGCACTTTTGAACGTTAACATTTACATTAAAATAGAATTGATTCTAGTCGCCCCTTCCAAAAGGTAGTTTCGTATGGAGAAGAATGGGCAAGAAACTCCACCGTTACTCTTTTAAAATGTTTTATAATATTTTGTTTAAATTAAGTACCTATATAATTATAAATGTGAAGAAGATGTACACACGGCTACACATCAAGCTATACTTTCCAGTTTACACTGACCTCTCATTGTAAGGGAATCTTATACAATGCGAGATCAGCTTATACTGGAATTGTATAGCTTGATCGGTAGCCGTGCGCACCTAGAAATAATATAAAATTACTATACCACAATATATTAAAGGAATTGAAAATGAAGCAAAGACAAATAAGTTAATTATGTTAACGTAATGCATAGTACGAATGGTTTTGCTTATACTTCTGATATTGATAGTCAGCTTTCTGTTTGCATTTACGGCTTTACATTTACGTATCCAATATTGACGAATTATTGTAATACGATAATCAATAAGCCGGCCATCTTTATTGGTCAAAGTATTATGCAGAATTTGCTGACTTTAGTGCTGTTGTAGGTAAGTATATTCTTTACTTAGCAAAGTAGCTTTTTATGAGGGTTATTTTCCGAGCATTGCGTTATAAACGAGTGTGAATAAAGTGCAGGATACCTGTCAACAGTTATTAGGTACAGGTATTTCAGATAAATACAGCTAGGAACGCCCACGGCTTCGCCGGAGTTAGGATTAATGCTTTTGGTGATGAAAAGGACACCAGGTTGGGAAACGTTGCTTCACAATAAATCCCTATTAACACTTTAAAATTCATCAATCTATAGAAATCAATACCCATAAAATACTTAATATACTTAGGTACCTAGTAGGTAATTGTATTAGGGACATTTTCCTGTCATAAAAAACCTTACTTGGCCGTTTAGTATCTTCTTCGGCGAATACTGAGAACTGGTACAATGTGTTTAACGTCTCATTATTATCCAGATGTGGTTATAGATTCCTATTGAGACTAGGTACCTCATCATTGTCTGACAAATTAACAAGATATAGTAATGATCATTTTATAACTGTTTCGTTTCGCGTCGCGTGTCGCGCCCGTTTGTAGGAGCCTTTAAATGAGGATTTGTTGTTGTTAAATATTGTATGGTATATCCGAGCCTAATTAGATTCTATTGCTTTTGATGGTTTAAGTAGGTACTTATTAGTTGTACCTGTGTACTACCTACTTCAAAATAGACACTTGTCTTAACATTATTATAACTTTAATATATAGTATAATAATAATAATAATAATGCATTTTTATTTCGGACACAAAAAGATCCATAGAGTGTTAGTAACATATTAAATAGCTTATTATCTAGTGTTAGTACCAATTGACCTCTGCACAAGAAAAATTACGATTGGAGAGCTATAGCTCTCCGCTACAGTTCTCAGGATGCTGTTGCGACTGTCTCTCACTCTCCTGAGTAGCGAGGCACTTTTTTTACGAATGATCGCGTGAAATCCGTCGGTACGAGCCTGCGCAAACATCCCCGACGCACTGCGGTAGCGAGGAAGTCTCAACAACATCCTGGCCCTGCAGTCTCGACATAGTTAGCAATAGTTTTCGGTTGCTAAGTCCTAACAATCCAGATGTAAATGTTGATGTAAATGTTTGGTAGTCTCGACACTCAAATTTATCGGTTGTTACCTACCGGTACCTACATAAAATACCAGTAACAACCGATAAATTTGAGTGTGGAGACCACCAAATATCGTTACATCTGGATTGTTAGGACTTAGCAACCGAAAACTATTGCTAACTATGTCGAGACTGCAGGGCCAGAAGGCATTATTATATTGGACGCGCAGGACATCTAGCGACCTTTTGGTGTAATTAACCCATAGATTACCCGTGTACAGACTCTGGCAGTAGGCCTTGAAAAGAGTTATTTTAACTAGGTCCGTACACTGAGCAAATCTACGGATCAACATGTTGCACCGGACGGCTAGTGCCCTGCCCTCCCTTTCTATATCTACATCGTCTTTAAGGTCGTCGGACAGAAAATGACCCAAGTATTTGAAACTCGATACTTTTCGTATTACTGACCCGTTTATAAGAAGCTCGGGGCCCTCTACTCGGCATTTGCCGCCGACCTTAAAGACCATGTACTCACATTTTTTAACATTATAAATTAAACCATGTGCGGCAGCGTAAGCTTCACAAGTCCCCAACAGTTTTCTTACAGCCTCCGCAGACGGACCCAGCAGAACCATGTCATCCGCATAGCTGATGTTGTTAATGCTAACACCACCAACACTGCATCCGACACGCGTGCTGCTGAGTCCCTCTATGAAGTCATCCACGTAGAGATTGAAGAGCCTGGGAGAAGTCAGACCTCCTTGTCTGACCCCACACTCCAACCTATACGGTTCAGAGAGCGTACCATCCCATCACACATGATTGGTCTGATTGCCATACCAATACCGGAATAGCCCGCAAATTTCTGCCGGTATACCCCTGCTTGCCATTTTCTCCCAGAGTAAATCATACGAGACAAGATCGAAGGCTCTGGAGAGATCAAGGAAGCAGGCGTACACCGGCGTCCCGCGATCTACATAGTATTGAACTGTATGCTTGAGACTCACAATCGCGCTTTCAGTAGAAAGTCCGGGACGAAACCCGAACTGCGCATCATGAAGATGTATATAGTCATTAAGGCAAGTATCAAGCACACCGTCCAAAACCTTTGCTATTATAGTCGCAAGTGAAATGGGACGATAGTTACCCTGGTCAGAAATATCTCCTGTCCTGTTCTTCACAATGGGAGTCACGATGGTCTTCATTAGATCATCAGGTAAGTACGCGTGACTAATACACATTGAGAACAACATAGACAGGACTCGCGGCAGGTGTACACCCGCGTGCTTCAAGTGCTCAATACTGAGCCCATCATGTCCTGGAGATTTGCCTCGGCTCATACTATTAATAACTGCACTTACTTGCTTGCTCGAGAATCGCATTAGAGGTTTACCTCCACAGCTGCTGGGCTCAGCATCTACCTTCACGATTGAGGGACCGAGAGGGGACTGAACTCGAAAATGCTCTTTGAACATATTCGAGATTCCAGTGGGTTCATTTACGCCTCCTACACTCGTAGGGAGTCCCGGTCTCCCGTCCAGCTTACCAGTGGATTTCCAGAAATCACAAAATTTTTTACTAGCCCGTTGTTCGGCCAATCTATCCATAACAATCTGCTAAGCATGGTTTTGGCAATATTTCAGCCGGCTTTTATAACTTGCTCACTAAATAAGTAAATTTTAAATACAAAATGCTTGTAGAGTAGCTGTCTAAATTCTATGTACCTATCTATTATAAGTAGGTATTCCAGTCACCGTATCTAAAATTTAAATACCACTCATGCAGACTCGAAAGTAAATAAAAGAAAAAAAGTCAAAGCGCTTTGAGTGATATTTCTTTTTTAGAATTACGCAGAGCACATTGTACTTAGTTAGTTTTTTTTTCTAATTTTTAAAGTGTCACAAGTTTATGCCAAATACACGACGCGTTCCTTCTATTTGAAAACTATGTATGACCACTTGAAAACCGCTATAGCTTATCCAAATCCTGCTAAATCATTTTCATACACTTCTAACTATCGGATGACTTCTCGAAACCGTATGTAAAACAGTATATTAAGTAAATCACTCGCTCTACATTCTGAGTGGTTACAGAATATCGCGTGCTTTTATGAAATATCGTCCGTTACCCACTCGTTACTCGATGCCGTTACCGAATTGACCATAATAGGTCCACCAGTGCGCGTGCGCATCGATCTCTCTTAATTAATTTGTCACAACCATAATCGACGGCCATCTTTAAAGATTTGAAAAGAGAAAGAATTTTAACGAATTACGCTCACATTGGCATCCAACTTGATGGAACATCTGTTTCCGAGACATCAAAAAGAAAATAATCAACCTCAGACACCTTTGGCGATAGAAATTTGAAATGTAAGCTTGCAAACAAACCGGTACTACTCCGTTACTTCCCGGATTCATATTGTCTTAAGGGCATCCGTTTTATGTACTACATGCAATCTAAACAAATTTCCAATGTTATAACCTGAAAGACAAATGAGCATTTGCAACTGTTAAAGCAGTTCGGCTGGGCAACTATGTCAAAGTGGCCATAACTCGCGAAATATTTAGGTATGTATGTACCTAAGTACAGTTTATCGTTCGGTAGCGGTGGTCCAGCCGAGGTGGGGATCGGAACACCTCGTGTGGACCGTTATGACGGCCACATTGGCTGCAGCAAAGTGGTAACGCCTTCTGTACTTCACAGAGGCGGTACGTAACATATCCTATGTATTTACAGTTAAGTACATTATATATTGAGGCTTTCATCAGTCTTTGCGTCAACATTAGCCTTAATAAGGTTTGGAGCTGGTCAGCGATTAGCTTCCCTGGTGTGTTGTTTCTTGCTCAGTGTTTTATACTTATGCCCTATCAGTGTCAAAAGAATTTGCGGAAGCTTCCGTTTTATGAAGACTTTTTGATAAACTGCAACTGTGCTGTAATTGTTATTCGAAAGAAAGTTGCTTATATAAATTTTAAGCGCCTTGCCATCTATTTTATATAGCTATTCAACAATGCTCACATATCATACAAAGCTCAAAAAACCAGTTGATTGAGACGGGCTTACTGGGTAGTACCTATTCAATTGTAAAGAATCTATTCTATTAGTCATAGAATCAATAGCTTCGTTCATTTACATTTGGACGCGTGCATTGTCAGAATGCCTAGTTTTTTTTTGCGCTTCGAAAGTATGTCTTAAAAAGTAGTGAAGCGTAAAAAATACTAGTTCGGAATAAATGCATAGAAGAGTTTTGTTTGCTTAACACATTCAGCAAAAATATTGCGTTTACTAATTATTTGGGCGCCTGTTATAATAACATCCGTATCGATATGGACTGATCCGGAAATAAGATTTTTATAACTTTACAGAGCTTTTTAACGATAAGGAATTTTACATAAAAGTTCATAGACATAGTCCAGCCATAGTAGATAGTCTAAAGTCCTCGATAAATTTATATAATTCAGTAGGCAGGATATCATAATGACTACTCATACAAAATTATCGAGCGACCCGCTAAGAGTGCTAAGTGCCGACTATCTTCACCATAGATATAAATATTTCTGAGATCTTTACTATAATTTCTTATTCGTTTCTAACGACACTCTTACTAATGTAAGTAGTAATAAAGTCTAGAATGTAAGATTACCGACCTTGACAATGGTAGCTTGGTAGCAGGCTAGAAAGTCTAGGTCCAAAATGGAGATTTCATCAGCAGAGTGGCCAAATGCTACAATTTATATGCAACCTGCCTATTTAGTTGCGTAAAGATTAAGATAATAAATATTAATATTAATGTTACGTCTTATTGATATGACGGAATTGTGGTGTTAACATAGTTGAAGAAGTTTGGGTAGTAATAGGAAGACTTCAGCAGCGGAAAACACAAACTTGTACTTAGATATTGAAGATGCCAAAAGACTAAACTGTATGTAACAGAGGAAAATGCGGCGAAACCGTAAGAAGGTTGCAAATAGAATTCATGCATTACTGAAACTACTTAGATGGTGTGTTTGAGAGGGAATATATTAAATGGCTAACACGATTTTGAAACATAATGTCCTTCTTAAGTTTGCAGACGATCAATACTTAATCCAAATTAATGCATACTTTAAAGTTGTTCACCGTGTTACTCCAGTAGAATTCAAACTGGTACTAGAGACTGACCGCAATAAAACTAAATGCAACATCTTAAACACAACGAAGAGCCAAACCAAAAATCTTGTGCCATATAAAACTCATCTTAATTCTAAAAAACATGCAATTTGCCGGATAATGAACAGAATAAGAAGAGCATATAATATTTAACGCCAACACTATGATTGTGGAACACGATAATAATATGCGCATACAAAACATAATCACTGCAGTAATTAATTTTAAATTACATAAAAATGCAAAGACTACCGAAGTGTATTCATAATAGATAGTTACAGTGGCTGACTTTGTGCAATCGACTGGAACTGCATACATTGCTGGAACTAGGCGGATGACATGTCTATTAAAATCTTAAGCTATTTTAGAATTTTCTGTTCGACTTTATGAGGAGCTAATTTTACGTGAATTGTAGACCTATCCATTATTATGGAAACCAGATCTCAAAGGTTGATATAGGACAGAATCTAGTCAATATTGTTATGGATTATATCATAAAACACATTTTAAAGAAAGCCATATTTGCAACATATTATTTGAAAGGGCTTTGGTCTGATTGCTGGTAAATATTTGTTTTTGATGATTACTTTGATTAGAGGTGAAGCGTTTGAATATGCAACCTGATCTAAAGGATACTCCTTAACATTTAAAGCTTAATTTAATTTAAGCTTCAAATCAAAACATTTATTAATATAACAGCCAATCAATTACTATCTGCTAAACGTAGCACCGAGCCAGGTGGTAGAAAAAAGAAAGAAGATTTATTAAAAAAAAAAATCTAAGCATCTCTTACAAAAGAATACCGTTACATATTAACGTCTATTTCATCAAAGTTTCTTGTTAACCAAAGATTTCATAAATCAAATTATACCGATCGACATCGTAACGAGGCGTTATCGGTATAAAGATATCGATAAAACACCGATATATTATTTAGACGTACCGAGTCTCTTATTAGACCTGTCTCATTAAAACTTTATGAGGAAGGCAGGCCTAGTCAAATAAGTGTAAGTAGGTTTTTGTTAGGTTCGTTAACTGGGTCAATGAACTCCATGAATGCATGTCGACTGAATGATCATCGTCATTACCGGTAGCTGATTATTGGTGATGATATTCAAATAAAATAAATTAAATTACCTATGACGCTCGAGTAAAAGCAAATCATTAAATTAATACGGTCAAGCAGTATTCTTGCGATAATGAAACAAATAATTTAATTATTATTTCGGTTTTTTTTTCTATTCGATTCCAATGAGTGTTGCTACCATCGATGTTAATTAATCGACTAATCAGCAAAAAATACTAAACAATAAACAACATTATTTTGCACATTACTAAAGATTTTGACGTAAGTGCTTATCAAAACTTCAAAAGTGCAAATAGATTTATAACGGAGGTTTTTAATAAACTAATAGTAAATTAACCTTTTGACGAATCTGATTGGTCTATCGATTAAATTGCGACATTAATCAAGATGTACCTTGACCTTAGATTGTGATCGATGGCTTATTTCTAGAGCACTTAATTAGGTTTTAGATTGGATACTTATTTATCGTTTGCTAAACATATCTAGAAATACTTTAAAAAATGCAAGGTGGATATTAGGAGTTAGTCCTCCAAATTACAATAATAATATTTCTTATGCATTTATTTTACAAGCTAAATGGATGGTCGAGAAGACCCTATTTAAGTTCTTGATAAAACATGAAGTGTAGGTACATCTTTCTATATTATTTGTGTAGGTAAGTTCATAGATTTTCAGGAGTGATGCCCGGACCGGAGAGCATAAGATATTGCATACAAGAGCTAAAGTAAAGGAGGCTTTGAAGGCTCCCATTTGTTTACTGATACCTAGTACCTACCTCCCACATAGGTATTATGTACGGAAAACATCAGAACACTGTACAGCCGTCATCATTCATACCTATCAATACGTAATTTACACGGATAATTGATAGTTCGAAGGGATTATCTATAGCGAGATTAGCGGCAAATGTAATTACAGACTTTTATGTTCTTATCCCTATCGACTCGTGTATCTATAACCTTTTAATTGGGTCACAATTGTTTAACCTTTGTCTTTATAGTAATGCTAATTAAGACTTCTAACATCTTTAGCCAGCTTTCTATATAAGCTTAAAATTATGATTCTCAAACCTACTAGATATTGGATAAATAACGTGAGTATGTAAAGTCTTGGAACTAAAGCACCTGTCGATAAACGTTTTTTTAGAAAGTTTATAAGAATAGTAGAATAGCTCATTACAATCTAGGCAACATGAAATACCGCATCAAAATGTATTGTACAGTGTGTGCGTCAATTAACTCCGGTTAATTATCGAGAGCGCTTCTTTTTACCGAGGCATCTTGTGGGAACCCACCGGAACAATATTATCGGAAGCAAGCACACAATGTATCTGTACGTGTAAGTAATTATATGCACATATATACACGATCTTGTGAACATTGAATATAATTTAAAGGTTCTTAACACTTTCTCTGGCATCCTTTCCTGTTTCAGTTTAACTATTGTTGCTTTTACGTAAGTAGAGAATAAAAGTATTCCTAAAAAAAACTTTCTATTCTGCCAATCGGAGATGTGTAAAATGTATTTTTTCAAAGTACTCGTTAAAACGAATAGTATCAAAGTATAATTTTCAACGTAGCTACTTTCGCAAATGCAAATCACACCGTTTACGTGAAGAAATATTTAAATTATTACTTTCATCAGTAATATTAATGTAAATAAATGAAATAATGCGTTATTTATGATAAGTAAGTTAATTGGATGACGTAATTAAGTCAACATTAATTTTAGATAAAAGATCAATTGAATTAACCGCGCCTGTTAAGGAATATTAAAAAGCAGTAGCTTACCTAACGCTTCGTTGTTCTGAAGACCGTGTAAACACTCAAATGCAGGAACAATGAAACATAGCGATGTTTACTGGTGATTACAAATCAAATTAAAATCTGTTCACATTGATAAAATCCACTTTTTATATTTTTTACCATAGACCACTGGTTTTTTAAATTTTAATTTTCGAATTTGGCGCGTGGTTTTCGGGAGAAATAGGGATGTTCCATTAAACTATTTGGGAGGACTTTTAGTCGATTTTTTTTAGGTCGATTATTTCGCAAACGCGTGTTCCCGGGGAGTGCGCACGCGAGGTGACTCGCCGGTACCGCGAGTGTCGGATAAATGGCGAGTGGATGCAGAGAGCACCTGTGCGACTCATCTGCGGACATGTGGTATTGCACCGGAGCTGTTACACACGGAGAAACTGTTTTACTATTTCTTTTGGTACGGAACTCGCGGAACTTCGTCTGATGTGACTAAGTGTGAATTTGAAATCTGCTTAACTGAAATGTATTGTTTATATGTTAGAAAGTTCAAAACCCACATGAAACACGTCCTTATCAAAAAAGCATATTATATTATAAGATTTAAAACGACGTTGAAGACGAGGAAGTTTGGCAATAATTCCTTCTGCACATGTGGCTTCCCTGGGACTTCATTAACGGCATCACTATGTAAATGTATAATAACTGCTCCCAAATTACGATGTTTATTTTATTTTTTGACATACTTCTTTGAAATTATCTTCTCTGTATTTGACATTATATACCTACAATTATAATTTTAACTGTTAAGTACCACGTCACTTGGTTTAAATGCGTTTTTATATTTTATTTATCCTTTTTACACATTCTTTTACATTCTGTGAATGTGAGAATATTGTAGGCCTGGTAGACTATATTTCTAGAAATTTTTCTATGAAGTACATGCCTGGTACTAGTTGACAGGCCTATGCTGTCCTTCCACATTTGAAAACATTCTAAAAGCCAATTTATTTTTAAAAGAGTTACCTCGGAATTTTGTGCCGGCTCTTTTCCATAGGAAACCACCAATCGGTACCGTGCACTTAGCTTCTGACGTTTCATAATATGTGCCCATGTAGGTTTATGTCAAATACAATATTTTGATTTGATTTTATTGATATACAGTGGACTTCGATGTTCTGAAATCGATGCTCCCCATATATCAGACTAATAGTCTATATAAAATCCATACATAAATAACCAAAATAATGCAGGCAATTTGTGACGTAAGTACCTACTTACCTATCTAAGATCAATGTTAAAAAACAATTCATTTCAATTACACTCAAATTGTAAGAAGTAGACTACCTGGGGATCCATCGTAACATTCATTGAAACATCAGGCACTAGTAAAACTAGTCAATCTTATACACGCCTTTTTTTTTTTGATTAATATTGATTAAAGAAATGGCTATCTAAATATTTTTTTTTTTAGGAAAAGCTGCTGCAAGAACTACTGAACATTATAAAGTGATTCTGATGATAACATGAATAAAATGAATTAAACTGACAACGTTCCTTTACCTAAGAAATAAGAAGAAGAGAGAAAGAAAAATAAGAAATCGCAGAAAGCGATAAGGCCGCCCATTGTATATTAAGTAGTGTTCATTTTTTTTTTGTTGATATGTTTTTTGTGGTGTAGGTACATGGGGCACACTAAAAGTTTTGCACTTCTAGCTAATCGGAACTATTTGAATTTCGAATGTTATATTTTTTTAAACGTTGCAACCTTCTTAGTAAAAAAAAAAAACAATTGGCAGGAAATCATTCGTCAATTGTTTTTTATCACACATCAAAGTTCTACGTACGCAACGAAAATGGAATTAAGTCGAAAAGATTTTAGAGCGATGATTTTTTATGATTTTAAAAGTTCTCTCTCTCCACAAGACTGTGCCGCTCGTCTTCAGAATGCTTTTGGGAGAGAAGCACCTTGTTTGAGCACCGTGAGGCGATGGTTTACTGAATTTGAGAGAGGTCGAGTTTCTTTACATGACGAATTTCGTGAAAGGCGGCCCTCAACTGCCGTCAACGAAAATAATGTGGCTACTGTTAAGCGGCTAATTGAAGAAAACCCGCGGATTACCTATGAGACAATTCGAGGACTATTGGGGATTGGTATGAGCTAAATTCAGAAAATTTTACACGAAGAATTGAAAATTCGGAAACTTTGTTGTTGGCGGGCTCGCGTGGAATGGTGCTCACAGATGCTACTGAAGTACGACCACGGACATTCTAATGCTGTTTATGACATTGTCACAGGAGACGAAACGTGGATTTATTGTTTTAAACCCGAAAAAAAACAGCAATCTTGTGAATGGGTGTTTGAAAATAAGAACAGGCCAACAAAAGTAAGGCAGGCGAGAAACGTTAGTAAACAAATGATCGCGTTTTTTTTCTCAGCTACGGGTCCCATCTGTACAATTCCACTTGAAGATCAAAAGAGTGTTAATGCCAAGTGGTATTCTACCATTTGTTTACCCAGGGTGTTAGAAAAAGTTCGCGAAAGACGACCCAAAAGCCGCGTTCTCCTACATCATGACAACGCTTCTTCACACACGGCCAACAAAACAAAGTCATTTTTAGCTTCCGAAAAAGTACAACTCGTCACCCATCCTGCGCATAGCCCCGACCTAGCACCCTGTGATTTCTGTATTTTCCCCAAAATCAAAGATTTGATGAGAGGTTTCACTTTTACCAACTCCGAAGAGGCAGTGATAGCGTTCAATCAACACGTAGTTAACATGCCTTCAGATCTGTGGTCCTCCTGTTTTAAAAAATGGTTCGATCGCATGAAAAAATGTTTAAAATGTAAAGGAGAGTATTTTGAAAAGCAATAAACATAAAATTTTGGTTATAACATGTGGTTTTTTTAAGTTACGCAAAACTTATAGTGTGACCTACGTACAATAAAGATAAATACATAAATAATAATATTATAAAAATGCGCAAGTTCAAAATGGTTCTATTAATTGGAAATCCAAAACGCCATTGATGATGATAGATGCGCATCGTATCAATTAACCGGTTTACCAGTATGTAGTAGCAAAGTACTGGGATTATAATGTACTTGTTGGTACTGCCAACTTTCATTATGAGTTATAAGCGTTTTGTGTTGTAAATTACTACGTAGAGCGTCAAACAGGATAGTGATGCTACTCAGAGTTTTGTAGAAAAAGATTGGTAAGTAGGTACTAATGGTCGATTTGAAGATGAGTTTTCTGTTTATTCAACAATAGCAGGAAAGTACAGCCATCAGCGGTAAAATTCAAAATCAGACAACAAATGAAATCTAAAAACAGAATACAACGCGTGCTGAGATTAGACCTTGCGAACTGTAAACTAAACTAGTCTTACTAAAATTGTCCAAGACATGAAGAAAAAATAGTTAAAAATAAAAGAAAAGGGCCTTATATAGTTTCCTGTCCCAGTGGGACGCCCCAGTTCCTAAAGACAAGCAATATTTAACAATATTAATAGTTCCTTGTCCCAGTGGGACGCCCAAGTTCCCAAAGAACCTACCTATAGAATTTGTTATGGTACAAGCACTGGGACTATTTAATTTTTAAGTGTACTGCAATATCGCATTGGGTCCAGCCTGTAAGGATATTTGTATGTTTGAAGTGCATAATATTTTTTTTTATTTTAATAAAAAAAAAAAAAAAATAATGCGTAATAATACCAGCCTATTGCTGTCCCGGACAGGAGAACGAGAATTGATCACCACGCTTGCTCAGGACGGGTTGGCGATTTCAGACTTAAATTAACTACTAGCTTGTATTTATTGTACGTACCCCAGTCCCACCCCGTCGCATCGCATCACCTGCCCACGCTATTAGTTCGCTTTCGCTTAGCGTTCTTTCTAATTTTTTCGTACTGGACGGCCCCTAAGGGTCGTAGCGTGATCTTAAATAGTCTATAATCTTCCTCAAGAATTGGGCTATAGAGTGCAAAAACATTTTTTTTTAATCCGACTGGTAGTTCCAGAGATTACCCCCTACATACAAACGAACAAACAAATTTCACCTTTTTATAATATTTTAGTATAGATAAGTCCCGGTTTCCTCACGATGTTTTTCCTTCACCGATGTTAGTAATTTTCTAGATTAATTATTACTAGAAATAAAGATAAAATAGATCAACCATTTTTCAGATTAGCTAAACTAGGGTCAAGACAAAATCGTACTTGTTGCTAGTATAATTGTCTAATTTATTATTTTTATGACATTGATTTACATTCTGTGATTACTTTAACTCTGACATATTACTTGTTTAAATAATTTGGATAATCGTATACTTTTACAATTATTGTAAATGTGTGCGCACCATGTACCTATCTATCACAAAATTAACTTATTTGTCATTGCTACATTTTTTAAATTCTTTTTACCTATTGTGGTAGGGTTTTTTTTGTTATGGGTGCTTATGTCTTCACATTTATAAAATGAATGTATACAAAATATTGTAACACATTTTAAAAGAGTAACGGTGGGGTTTTTTGCCTATTCTTCTCCATACGAAACTACCTTTTGGAAGGGGCGCCTAGAATCAATTCTATTTTAATGTAAATGTTGACGTTCAAAAGTATTTGAAATAAATGCTTTGACTTTGACTTCCAAAATAAAACCAGAAAGTACATTTGAATTGAAAAAGTCACATTTTCAATTGCCTGGATTTAATTAAATTCTCCAGCAGCATTTCACATCACTACACATAAGCTATTATAATTTAGTAATGATGAAGGGATATCCAAAGTCGATTGATTTGTAAGACCTGTCCAAATTGATGGATGTTTCAAAAGATAATTGTAATTGCGACAATACTGTTTAGTTATTATGAAATAACGTATTTTACATTCAAATATGCTTTGGTGACTACTAGTAATTTGATTTTAAACATTCATTTGACAACATTGTTCTTCTGTGATTTGCATAAATAAATGATTATGTGAAATATTAACATAGTGTCAAATATCAATGATTAAGTCATTTTTAGACTCATCATGTGTTTAGTTTAGTTAACACAAAATTTTAATAATGGGATAGTGAACCAAAAAGTTTTGGCAGCGGTGGGATTCGAACCCACGCCTCCGAAGAGACTGGTGCCTTAAACCAGCGCCTTAGACCGCTCGGCCACGCTACCACTTACGAGCTATCTCCAAATAGACGAACGAATTCCCTGAACGTTTATATCTTTCTATTTTTATCTGACCCCTTTTGCAGACGACTAGTGATTGGTTCCGTCATTGTCGCACATATTGCTCAAGTAATAATAGAGAACGAGCGGAAATCTATCTAACTGAACGCTACCTCAAATAAACATGGTGTCCCTAACCAGTTTTATTCGGACAATGATGAGCTTTATGATGACTGCTGAGAACTTTCTTTAGTAAAAAGCTAAGTAGAAAGAGACCTTACAACTTCGATCAATGATCGATGCCTTACAACAACAATCTCGACTGACAGAAGACGAAAGAATACTGATACTTTTGTGTTGAAGTATGGATCCATAAAAAGTATGAATTACTGCTTGTAACTTTTTAGACAACGGTTCTCTAAAAGAAACTGAATTTCTTCGTGATGCAATTCCTTATGAGTTTGTAAAATACATAATATGCTATAGAAAGCAGTAAAATGCGGAGGTGTCACTTTGTGAGATTACTGTGTACTGTTATGTTACATAGCCGGAGTTGCCAGACAAGACTGTCAAAAACTACCGAGATTAAGGGCAAAATTTACAAAAATACTTAAAAGCTGAGCTATCTTGAGAGTTCCAAAATTAAGCAACGTTGGCAATTTGTTTTCACTTTCATGTAATCTCCAAAAAGGTGCCAGACTTACATGAATTTCCTTTGTTTTTAATTTACAAGAAACATCATGTACCCTGGCAACCCTCACCGTGTCCGTTACTTTCCCAAAGTGATTCATAAATACGAATATTGGTTACAATTTGCATAATCTTCTCAACAAATCAGTGCTGAGAGAATCTTTATGTGCTTCAGAAGACGGTCGAGAGCATCTTACGAGTTCCAATTCGATTATGAGCTGGTATCGATATGCAATTGATTATCGAGTAAGTGTGAACCATCCTGTAAGTTGTAGGCGTTGTAGCTGTTTAGATCTTCTCTATCTAAGAAATGATTTTGTTTGTCTTGTTGAGCGCAGGAAAGTAGGTGTTGGATTAGTGTGAGATAGTGTGACAAGGTATCACAATCTGAGTTTTGATTAACAGTTTTAGTTTTTCCTTCTTTGACAACTGAGCAGATGTCGTCGATTCTACCAGCGTCCTATAAGTAAAGGAGGGACTGAAAAGTTAACTTTGACAACGATTTTCAGTCATGTCGTTATTTTAGCCAAGCAACAGCTGTCTCAACAGGTAACATATTACTTGACAGTAATTTGACTGATGAGGAACTTGCTTTGGCTTCTTATAAATCTGGGACAAATTATAAAATATTCCAACTACATTTTTCTCCAGCAAGTCCCGTCCAGTCTTCTATTCAATTCGATTCATTTTCAACAGATATATATACCTACTCGCTGCTTATGGTTGTGAGATTATTTTTCTCATCTAGCAATCATATCACCAGCCCTCATCACAGACATAACCCGATGTCAAAAACCACCTGCAGTGACGTCACACCAACATGCTCGTAACACATGCCCTATGTAACAGGTACCTCTAAATTGTGAGATAAAATCACGAAGTGTTTATTACCTCAAGTTCTGCAGAACAGTAGAAAGCCTGCTGTCCGTACAAATATTGTCACTGTTCCGGTTTCACTGAAACTGTTCTGTACCTACCTGTTCCCTAGTTAGAACAGAATCATTATGTATCTACGTCATCTCAAAAAAGGTCCATGCTACCTGTGGCCATACATTTGTCTCAGTTTAGCTGATATTCTAGCTCTCTTACGCTCCAAAATTACAATTAATAGTATCAACTTCAGAATTACCATATATTCTTGACGTGTAGGTATGGTAGGTATCTTTACTTACTTCGCGTTTATTAATAACTGGGTTAAAGTCTACACTATACCTACTGTTCAGTTCCAACCATAGCACGTTTACAATAATTTTAATCGAAGTTTTGGCTAGACGTGTCGACTCTTCATTTCTGGAGTTGTACGAGACTTGTAAAATGCCGTAGGTGTAGATGGACGTTGACGCATGGTTCCATTATTGGGTCGAACATTTTGGTAGGCAAAGCTAGTTGCTACCTGTACCGAATTCTATCTAAACATAAGGATGGCAGCAAAAAGGACTCGAGCAGAGAATTGGCCTTTAGCCTGCAATGGGACTGTAAGCTGTAGCGGACAGATTTTTTTTCCTGAAATACTTATTGTAACATAATTCCACTAATAAATTATATTTAAAACAAATCGAAAATGTAGTGTGAAACAGAAATACTGCAAAAATTATTGGTGCGTGAAGCGACACATCGGTTAAGTTATGTATTTAAGCGACTATTTCGCGAATCCGTGTCAGACCGTGAAGTCGGTACATACAAAGAGTAAACTCTACCTCACATTTATTTAAATAATAGTAAATACTATTTTATAAGTTTAGAAAACTGCTGTTGCCGCCGACAGTGATCGGGCGAGCGATTTAAAACCTGTTTAGTGGATTCTGTGCGATTTTCAAATATTGAATGTTCCATTTTTGAATGTGTGCTTTTATGTGAAGCGCAAAGTTTCAGCCAACCATATTTTAGTGTCTGCAAATATCGAATCCTAGATGAACAAGCACGGTTTTTTACAAAATGATAAGCGGCCGTTCACACGGCTTTGTCCTGTACAATATATAAGCTGTTAAAAACAAATTCAGTATGAAACTGCCATGTGATCCTAAAAAGTTATCGTACTCATCATCGCAGTGTGAACGAGACATACAAAAGTGGTAGTGGCCCATGAGGGGATCGAACCCGCGACCTTCGCGTTATTAGCACGACGCTCTAACCAACTGAGCTAATGGGCCGATGAGAACTGTGTACTTTATTAGATTAGATTCCTTACAATTTCTATAGGTATCTTAAAAAAATCAGGTACGTTTAATTTCATTGCTAGTCGGGAAACGTAAACTTTGCCACCTTGTAACAAACTGGTTGTGGCCGACTAGATGTAGGTAGAACGCGTTAAAACACCTATGAAAGAAAACATTGCCCTTTGACCCTATGTCGAAAAACTCTACCATGGCACAATGTAAGTTATTATTTTAGCCTTCTCATTTATTATCCAAAATTCAGAATAAGATCCCCAACTATTTCTTTAAAAAAAAAATAGTAGTGGCCCATGAGGGGATCGAACCCGCGACCTTCGCGTTATTAGCACGACGCTCTAACCAACTGAGCTAATGGGCCGATGAAAGCTACTCCCTGAAATAAAAGACTGGATCAAATCCAGTCTAGTATTTTTCAGCAACCATTTTTATTTTATTTATTTAATGCATACCTATTTACTATTGTAATTTGAAGTTACAATAGGTATTAAAAGAGCTTTGTACTTTCGGAACTGCTAAAAACAAACGAGACAATGATCATCTTGGCGATTTTTTAAAAATAACAATAGTTTTCGATATTGAACGTTACATTATTTTATTTCAGACGTACACCTCCAGAATATAAGAGCTGGTGAGCACATTTTACAAACGCAAAAGTACAGTAACTTACCTAAATAACAATAAAAAAGATCGTTGGCCCATGAGGGGATCGAACCCGCGACCTTCGCGTTATTAGCACGACGCTCTAACCAACTGAGCTAATGGGCCGCTGCGAAAAACGTGTGAAAAATTAAACTGGATCAAGGGTCTTACTGCAAACGATAAAATAAGAAAGGGAAGGCAAGCTGTTTATCTGATCATTGCGATAATAATGTTTATTATATCCAATAAACTGAAAAGTACGAACAATCACTATTGGCCATCATTTTGTAAATGTCAATTACAACTTACAACACCAGTGGAACTATCGATAGTTTGTGAAGGCGACCTAAAGGCTAACATGAATGCGGGAAAGTCCGAAAGGGTTTCCGAGGCCCCTGGCACAGGCAACTGAAGGAACACGGGTGGGTTTTAGTCAGTAAGAGTCTGACACGCCCTACCGCTCCGCCCAGAGCGGGAGAAAAAAAAGGGCCTAACATGAAGAAGAATCGCAAGAGAAGCAATTCAAGCCTTGCGTTTCTTCATCATCATCATCAGCCTACAGCAGTCCACTGCTGGACGTAGGTCTCTCCAATTGCACGCCATTCAACTCGATTCTCGGCAACTTTCTTCCAGATCGGCAATTGCCTTGTGATTATGGCAACGAAATCTCCTTTGACGTTCATCTATACAAATAAAGAAAAAAAAAAAAAAAAAAAAAAAAAAAAAAAAAAAAAAAAAAAAAAAAAGAACCGACGAAGACCGAAGTGACCGTTTGTAATGTCAAAATAACAGCTATTTACTAAATCCAAAAAAAGTTTATTACAAATAACTAAATTTTTATTTTATTTTTATATTATGCTTTTGCTATTAACTCTAGTCTAGGTCAGTGGTGACAGAGACAGAGTCGACGATGGAGTGAGCTTACCCAGAAGCCTGTTCACTCTCACTTTGAAGAGATTAGGGTTGTATACATTCGGAAACAAAATACCATTTTTTTAAATTTTTGTTTGTCTATCTATTTGCCTGTTTGTTCCAGCTGATCTCCGAAACGTCAGGACCGAATTTGACGAGACTTTCACTGGCATATAATATAGCTTATGTTTTAAGGAGTAACATAGGCTACTTTTAGTCTCGGTAGCATGTATCCGTGCCCGTCCGCGTCCCCGAGGTCAGTAGCTAGTTGATTGAGAATTGCCGAATCGTTTTATATACTGCATAAGCACTCGTATCGACGGGCGAGTTTTATACACATTGGATTTTCACGTACTGCTCAGCTCCGAGGATGGAAAATTAGTGGAGAAACAGTGTATTTTTCTGATGCACAGCACCGAAGGTAGAAAACCCAGTACGCAATAAAAATTCTCATTTAAAAAATCACCACCTGGGCTTAGTTGCAAATTCTGTCGTTGGTAATTATTTATTTGGCAGTAGGTAGATTAACTTGAAAATGTTGTGAGGCTTGTAGAAGCATGAGGAACAGGGTGTAAAGTTCACTCATACCCATAGTAAAGGAAGGATCTTCCGACCAGACGGGTGTCGCGTCTGGTGAGCAACTGCCCGACGATTGATGTCGGGACGTTGTATGCTAGTTGCGCGGTAAACTCTGCTTGCGCGATGCAGGATTTTGCGTGACGTCAATGTGACGTAATTCGCATGTGGCGATGTAGATACCGCTACAGGCTAGCCCATGAATGCACCGGTGGTAGACTAGACATGCTTAACCTATTAAAAACTAGCGACCCACTCCTGCGAGGTGATTTTGTAATACACTAACAGGTAGGAGTGGCTTTCATTTTGACAGTTCAGCAACATTCATAGCGTTATTTACGTTGTTGAGCAGACAAATTTTTCGAACATATGAAGCAATGGATTCGCAATATCCTTCAAAATGAATCAGATTGTCAATAAGAGTGTGTTACGCAATTAGGGTGCTGCTTCGGCACTCCTGCTGCTTGTGCTTTGCACGCGTGTTATGGCGACATTTCTGTACTATACCTACCACATTTAAAAATCTTCTGAATAAAATAATGATCATAATAATAGTGAAAACTGTATCATATTCCATTTTGTTGTTTACCAGATTTAAGCGGTCACATAGACGGATACGAAAATCGACTTTCTTCTATTGCAGCAATGCTTATGCTTACTGCAGCATGACCTCTGCGGTTACAACCTACTTTTGAAATAAATATGTCTGGTCAGAATTTTTCAAATTTTGACTTTGCCAAGCAGAACATTATTTGATGGCTATAGAAAAAAAAAATCAGTTGCGGAAAAGTAGAAATCAAGACGAATCGATTTTCGTAATTTTTCCAGTTTTTGGAATCCTAGTACGGACCTCAATTCCTTATCAAATTGCTGCAAATACTTTATAGTCAACCAAGTCGTCACAAATTGTGTGGCGACCAGCTCTCTCAGCAGACGTCTTAGCCTTTTTTTCTGATGTAATACCCTATTTTACTTGTCGTAGGTGTAGAACTAGTTGAAAGGGCTGTTTGTGGCCCTGTTCCGGGTACCGGACTATTCAAGTATTTACCAGTCTTGCGGTTCTATTGTGTCGCTTTTGTCGCCAGCCCCATAGAATCTCTGAAGTTCGAGACCGGCATGCCCTTTATGACCCACGACAAATGATCGTCTTATCACCTGCGATTCCGTCGAGGTCTGCTGTACTTCAAGGTCGTGGGTCAGCAGGGTCCAGTAAACTGTCACCTTTATCTATTATTATTGTTAACATTTACGAGTTTAATACCTTAATGTTAGTTAATCTTTATCCACGACTGTTTTTATCGGGATAGCTTGAGTTATCTTTATGAGATAATATAAATTTTAAAGCCTGCTTAATTTAGTGGTAACGAGCCTAAAAACCGATTGCAATCGATGCCACAGTTCGTAAAAACCAACGTAACAAAGATTTAAATCCCAATATACTTTAAGTTTTCTCGTATTCTCTTAATACTTTGGCTAATTTACCTGCCCGCAACTGTTTTTTTTTTATTTTTACTAATAATAAATTATACGTGTTTAAGTGTTGAATTTCATTTTTTATTTCGCTACACTACTTAAACATTAAAACCTATTCTTACAGTCTTCTTACAAAAATACCACATTTCTATAAAAACCTCAAGGAAATAAACAAATTCAAAAAGATAAGTATTTACAAGAAAGAAAAAGAGTCTCTCTCTCTCTCTCTTTATGTTGTATTAAAGTCCTATTTTCAGTAATTAAGTTGACTTCAAAAAGAGAGTAGTGGCCCATGAGGGGATCGAACCCGCGACCTTCGCGTTATTAGCACGACGCTCTAACCAACTGAGCTAATGGGCCGTTGTAGGATGATTTCTGAAATAAGAGCTTAGTCGAAGATACTTATGACGCAGTATAAACACAGTCTTCAAGAAATGCAATTCTGTCACTCATACATATATGAATAAACAAAGAAAGGAAAATATTTTATTTGGGACACGCACAGAAAATACAAACATTAAAAAAAGAAAAGGATAAGTATACCTTCTTAGCTATTTAACAATCTGGGGCAAATTCTCACAGCGATACGAATATTTTTGACTTTTATAGTCTAAACCAATGACACCCAAAGTGGTCTATATCGACCCCCAGGGGTCGACGGCGACAGCTCGCCGTCTGATAAGGACCAGGCCCGGGTCGAAGGCGCGTTGTGTTCCACGCGCGCCGGGAAAAGATGTCAGCACCAATGACGGGGTCCCCGTCCGCTAGGGCCGATGCCTGCCAGGGTTGCGGGAAAATCAGAAAGGTTTACCGTGGCCCCTAGCACAGCCAACTTAAGGAACACGGGTGGGTTTTAGTCAGTAAGAGACTGACACGCCCTCCCGCTTCGCCCAGAGCGGGACAAGTTATTTGATGATTTCCCACCCTCAAAAAAAATAGGGGTCGACGGCGACCGTCGTTGGTTGTTTTTGTCTTCTCCATCTCACTACAGTTCAGTCAAAACCGAAAAACATGGCAAGTGGTTTATTAAAACAAAAATGTTTGGGGACCTCTGGTCTAAACTTTAGGTGGAATGCGCTAAGCAAGCCTGCGAAAATCTTTTATTTTTTTTACGTTTTTTCAACTTGCAGGTCAGTGTCAGGTTGCAGGTATGTTGATTAAAGTATCATTCGCGACCGTAACTAATACGGCTTTACAGAAGAATTATAGAATTTATTAATTAATTCTTTGTCATTAGAATCAGCAATAAAACCCCCTTTTTTTTTTTGAGGATTGGAAATCATCAATTGACTCCTCCCGCTCTGGCTGGAGCGGAAGGGAGTGTCAGACTCTTACTGACTAAAACCCACCCGTGTTCCTTCCTTGGCCCTTTATGTTCCGGGTCAGCGGTACCCCTTTCGGATGATCCCGCTTTCCCGGCAGGCTTGGGCCCTAGTGGGCCCCCTCTTCGATGCAATACAACCCCTTAAGTTAGAATTGGCTTCAAATGTCATGATTTCATGAAATTGTAATTTAATAGGATAATATAATGATCTAGAGATGTATTGATGATTGTTATGATATATAATTCTATTAATAAATATTTGTTACGGCTGCAAATCATATTTAGATCAACATACAAAAGATGCTGACTTGCAAATTGCAAAAAAAAATACGAAAATTTTAATTCCTGACGCTTTCGTCTTAACGAAACATCTTCACCTACACCGGAATAATAACAGTAATCGTAAATTAATCTTGATGATCAAGTAGCGCCTCATGCTACCTCTAGACGATCACTGAAATCACCGGTTAATCACCGTAATTGTAGGGTTAAGCTTACGATTATCACGCACCTGTGATTTTGGGGTTAACTCCGAATTAAATCATAACAGATCAGATGCTCCGCTCTGCTTTGTAATTATAATTATTATTTTTACATTACACGCAATAACTCACTCTTTATGGATGACTTTACACCGTCGTGTACCAAACAGCAGGAGTGTTGACCATGAGCGTGCTCGCACACGGCATACGTTTTGTAGGACCTATGCGTTGATACATTTGATCTTTACTGTTTCATTTAGCTCCTACAAGAAATCGGCCACCGAATGTTTACCGTCTGCGAACGCTCGTAAGCAAATGCAGCTGGGTGTCTTTACGTCCAGACGTAAACTTCTGGACGTCATAAACATGGAAATTAAGGGCCTTAGCACACCTCCGCAGCTCCGCCGCGAAAACAATGATGGGAAACCGCTTAACGAATTCCGACTATAGCGACTCGATTAGCGGAACATCATGAGAGTCAGTTGAATTGTAGCAATCTGAGCAAAATGTCGTCGTTTTCGACTTAGTAAATACAGTATAGGTCTAATTCGGATTAGTGTTTCGGTAAAATCAACACCCATTCTACAAAAAAAAAAAGTTTCGCTTTATAAACTTGTCGACTGCCACAGATCTATACGTGTGAAACAAACACGGCACCGCAACTAAATAGCGGGCTGAGCGCGGAGGTGTAACTGGCTTCCGATCAGATCGGCGAAATCACACGGGAAAGAGATAGGATCATTATCAAATCTGTGCGTTAGAACAGGCAGTTTCGCTTCTGTTTATTCGCTTGTCGTGCAAAGACAAATTGTGGTGGAACTACTGCGGTTTCGCTACTATATGTAGTTTCGCGGCGGAGATGTGATACCCGCCTAAATCGTATCAGAGCGGTAGTTAATCCTTGTTCTACAGTAAGGTGCCTATTCTCACACAGAAGAAGGAGAATAAATATCACCCTTCTTGTTTGATTTTGGAAGCTTTTCCGTTATGCTTTTGTTTTCTATTTTAAGATTTGTAAGTACCTGGCCATCACCGATGCAATTAATTTCAATACCTACTTAAATAAGTGCAAGAGATTTTTTTATCGCAACATCCAAATAAATCTAAAATTACGCGAAATATAAAAGTATGAATATGATGCGCCTACGACATAATTACGTTCAAGTGACCACGCGCCACGTATGGTTCAATCCAATTTTATTTTAAATGTTTAGTGAGGAATGTTACATTGCATTGTAAACGGGGACGCGTATGTAGATCGCGGCCATATTGCTGCCACAATGGTTCCCACACTTATCATAGTACAATAGAGATGTAATATCCATCATCTCTTGTAGAACATATTGAATTTTCATTAGAATCAATCTCCATTTGACATTAAATTGCCATCAACATTGCAGCTGTTTATTCTGCATTACAATTCATCTAATCCATGTATATAGTGAACTATTGTTTACCTGTAATGTATATAAATACAAGGTGTGACAGGATAAACGCAAGTCCTGAAAGTAGTTTGCTTATAACTGACTACTGAATCGATTTAGGTAACTATTAATAAAGGTATTTTTATAAAAAAATATGTATTTTGCTATACTGACCGCCGATTGAGCCAAAGAAAATTAAATCTTATCTCAGATAAGGCAATAAGACTCAATTTTAAATGCATAAAGTAATGCTAGGGTCAACACGATTTGCTTAATATTAATAGTTAGCTTTAAAAAAAATTGTTTTCACTCCTCTTGCTCAAAAAGACCGTCATTGTGGCGTACCAGAGCGAAGAAAAAATAGCAATTCATCCTCTAGGGGAAAAAGTTTTTTTTTTTTTTTTTTTGTGTCAAATGACAATGAGCCTACAAAAACGAAAAAGTCTTTAGTCATAAGTAGAATAATCATGAATATAGACTCGACTTATTACTGTTTCATAAAAAAGCAACTTAATTTTATTTTTGAAAATGGAACTAAAATCGGCGATCTCTTTGGTAGAATGCATGCAATGTGTTGCGGCTGCAGAAGAAAAAACAAAAAAAAAAGACATTGGCGCGAAATCTTTATAATTTTTCTCTAATTGCAAATTGAATTGGTAGTGACCGTAATTAATTTTACAATAGTGAAAATGTCATCATCTAGTGAGAATGGAGACCCTAATTTGCAAATAGAAGAGAAAGGAAAAGAACCACTCAACATTAATCTTCACAGAGGACTGAAATTAAGTTACCGGGAAAAAACATCTCGTTAAATATCCAGAATTGTACAAATTGTACATTTAATTTTTAATTAAATAAACTACATATTTCTTATTGTATTGGATTGTTTTATTTTCTCGCAATCGTAGTGAAAAGTAGAGTGTAACACACGGCGCTAAAAACCCATTAAAACTCGGTTTCTATTTACTCCCTCGCTAAAGCTCGGGAGTAAAACTACCTCGTATATAATGGGTCATTTTAGCTCCTTGTATTACAATCTACTATTTGGTCATTGTATAATGTTTTTAACTCAATACTCTAATTGGGGTGAATGAGGCCTTGCGTTAAATTATGTTTAATTTAATTTTTAGCTATTGACATTTGTAATTTAATTTCTTTGGTTGGTATTTAATTATTTTGTAAAAAAAATAAAAAAAAATATTAAGTATATTAGAATCATTAATAATGTCATAAAACATGCATGTCGAATAGGCGGAATGAAGAACTATTATGTGTTAAAATATCTGTAAATTACCATATTTTGAGCAAATAAATGAATCTATCTATAGGTTGCTGTCTTTGTTTTATGTTATCAACCCTCGACGGAAAAAGAAGGGTGTTGTATGTTTCATGTGCGTATCTGTGTGTCTGCGGCACCGTAGCTCCCAAAAGGCTGAACCAATTTTGTTTTGTTTGAAAGGTGACTTGATCGAGAGCGTTTTTAGGTAAAAAATAGAAACAAAAAGAAGGACATTCGTTCAGCCGATTCTAGAGGTTTTTGTATGTGTTGGGTTTTTTTTTGTGGTAGAACCGCTTGTTTGTAAAGAGTTCTTCTGGGGAAGTCGATGCTGCAAACATATTGCCGCTCTAAAACATTGTTGTGACCAGGGGGTCTACTATCTAAGCACGAATTCCGTAGTTTCAGCCGAAGTTACGGACATTTGTCACTCCGTATCACCTCCGTCGGACACAAGATTACCTTGTTCGAGACCCGAACTAAATATGAATGACAACACCACTTGACAGTTATCCTTACTCCCGATGTGTTATTCCCTGTCCGAAAAAGTTAATTAAATAAATATGAGACAACATCCACACAAGGTCTTCAGGTCCCGAACAAACTAGTCGGTAACCAGTAGGCCAATTCTCGTACTTAAAAAACGTTCAAATTCCAGTCGCAATCTCATCTCAGCGACAATCAATGTCAAAAACCTGTCAAAAATGTATGTAAATTGATTGTAATTTTGACAGATTGAGACTGAGATTAGAATGCGAACGGTCTTAAAAATACGGGAATTGCCCCTCTGATGACTGATATACATACTTATATAAATATACACACCCAGACACAGGTCAAACCGACATGTTCTTGCACACAGATGTTTGACTTGTCCGGGGATCGAACCCGGGACCAGCGCAGCGGCTCAGAAGGCAGGGTCGCTACCAAGTGCACCAACCGGTCAGTCAAATTAATTAATGTGGTGTAGGGTTAATTCCGAAGTATCGAACTACTTTCGGACGGGCCCATTTCTTCGTTGACGGACTTAGAGAGTAGTAGGCTGCTTTGACCCATAGTAATTATACTTCGATAGTGACATCATACGTATTCAATGCATACTTAGTCATGATCACCTAGTTGAGATGGATAGCTGTTGCTAAGCTGCTCTCTTTTTAAGCGACTTCAAAAAAAGGAGGAGGGTCTCAATTCGGCTGTATTAAAAAAAAAATGTTTTTTACCTCAGGCTTCGTCATTAATAAACCGATTTGAAAAAATCTTTTTATTCGTCACTTTTAATGAGTGGTTTTGAGTCAGCTTCAATAATATTTTTTTTTCTACTTAAGTGTATGTTGATGATGTTGTAATAACTTCCTGTCTCTGTTATTTACATGCAAGTAGTTTTATACGGCTTTGTTTGGGGTAGGTACCACAACTAGAAAGTGATAAATAAAAACTTTTTCACACAAAACACCACCGAGTTCCAAAAAAAACACTACAAAGTGAAAAACAACTTTAATTTGTAAAAACCAAAAAGAAAAGGTTTTTTAAAAAAAAAACTACGAAGTGAAAAATAACTTTATTTTCGGAAGTCGGTGTCTATGGTTTTTGTTTTTTGTGTTTTCGTTGTTTACCAAACTTAATCCACAATAAGGGGGCGGGAACTTAGAAAAAAGAAACACCCGTTACTCTGTATTTTTAGAACCACACAGATGACGTGATTGCTGTTATAATTTACATTTAATTTACAACGAATGAAATCAATGTAAAATACGTTTATTCCCCCGCACTTAATGTTTTTGAAATGAGGAAAATACCTTGCCCGCGGATTGTAATGTGATCTCGATATTTGTATGTTTATAAATTAACATGTCGGCTATAAAACTGCGTAATTAAATTAATTTTCGGTTTTAAAGTTTATTGAGTCACTTGTCAACGCTGGTTTCCAATATAATTGGGGACCTGTAAACTGGGAGATTGTAAACAAATTAAAATGTAAAAATAAAAAAAGTGTGTCCGGATTCTGAAGGCCAATTCCCGTAATTAAAAACGTTCAAAATCAAGTCGCAATCTCATCTCAGCGACATTCGAATGTCAAAAATGTAGGTAAACACTATACAATTTTTGACGGATTGAGACTGAGATTAGAATGCGAACGTTCTTAAAAATACGGGAATTGCCCCTCTGGTGTATTCGTGTATTTGCGTGGTTGATAGAATTTATACCTGATTAATTTGATTAAAATCGCGATATTAAGCTAGCAATAGGTACGTACTCGGTCATAACGTCGATTATTAATTAAACTAAACCGACCATCAATAATCTCCCTGAAAGCATGTTAATAATTTCATAGAGTTTCAAAAACCAGATGTCTTCTCAGGGTTAGTAACTAAATACTGATGTTACTACCCAGTAGCAGCTTGGATTTGAGCCCGGCTAGCCCGCTATTAGAATGGGCCCCAAACATATTCTGATGAAATTTGGGTGCACTATGCGTACAGGTACACCTCTGCCGACCATTCGGGGTATACAGGGTTGATTTATGTTATGTTATGAAAAGCATGTTGCATAAATAGCTTCAGATTTCAAAACCTAGCCTAGTTCGGAAAGAAGTAAGTAACCTGCAGTCGATCAAAAATGTTTAATGTTTTTGCTAAACGGACAATTTCGGAGATGTATTGTAAATCGAGTAGGTTGGTATATTGTTATAGTCAGCTTTTAAATACTTATACCTAGACAATGAAGAATCAAAAATACAAAAAGTTTTACTGGTAAAAGAAAGGTGATGACAGACATTAATTTTAAATAAACACAGTTATCTATGTACATCATTACTTTTTGGTTTGACTAAGCGGGGCTTGCACGAATAATATGTGTTTATATTGAACTGAGAGGGCTTGTGTCTTGGGGGTCGGAGTGCGAATGAGCAGAAAGACATAATATGTCAGTTTTCAGGGCTAGTTTCGTAAAGCGCTTATTATATTGTGAGTGTGTGTTTTCTTGAGTGTCGGTGAGAGTGAAAGTTTGAGAGAGGGATGTTGTTTGTTGGCACTTTGGTTTGTCGACAAATTTTAGAGAAATAATTCTGTTTTGGTGTGTGTTAGTTCCAGAAGCCATTTCTTTAGTACACTTCTTAGTCGTGCGGTTAACAAGTATTATATATGATGTCCAGTGATTTGCAGACCTTGTTAAATTTACGTAAGTGAGATGAAGCTGGGCTCCGTCTGGCCCGCTTTGACAGAGGTTCAATAAAATCAGCTATTTTTAACCGACTTCAAAAAATTATGAGGTTTCTCAATTCGACCGTATATTTTTTTTATCTGTGTTCGCAGATAACTTCGTCGTTTATGAACCGATTTTTTTTTTAATCGTTAACATTCTTGTCATGTCGCACATTTTGCAGGCAGTTCTCACCGGCCCATTAGCTCAGTTGGTTAGAGCGTCGTGCTAATAACGCGAAGGTCGCGGGTTCGATCCCCTCATGGGCCACTACTATCCATTTTTTGGAGATACCACTGGATCCTGTCTTTTCAATGTGCATAGTTGGTACTTAGGTGATAAAACATCTTTTATGAATATATCCATCTCGAAAGTCCTCCTATAACACTATATTGCATGCACATTACTTAAGCGTTTGTCATTCTGTATAATCAGCACTCGTAATTTAGCCTGTAACATGCTCTTTAATCCAGTTTAATATTTCAGGGGACCGTTATGATTGGGCCATTAGATCAGTTGTTAGAACGTGGGACTACATGACCTAAACGCAATTTTATAATGCCTAAAAGTATATGATCCACTGCAGTAAACAAAATCAGAAAAATATATGATATTCTTCAGGATATATGCTAGTTAGATAGTGTGTTGAAAACATAATACAACTAATTTGGTACGATAGAAAAAAGTTACGAAGGAACCTCTAAAAAATTCTTTTAACGATTAAAATCCATAATAATATACATGCCATAATTCTGTTTTTTTTTTCAGATTGTTCTTCAAGCAACATATTAGCGTGATAGTGTTTTCATTTTTTAGTCCAATTAATAGTAAATAGAGAATTGCGTCATATTTTGCAATAAATTACCAGCTTTGTGTCATCGCGCGTCTTTCTTTTCTATGCAGTCCGACAGTGACCGCGCTTTATCTGTTGTCAGCCCCTTAATAACACAAAACTCGCGCGTTCGATCCCCTCATTGGCTACTATTCTTGTTTTGAAAGCTAAATTTAAGGTATGTTAGAACGAAATTGATGACTTCTTTTAAAGTGTTTCTTTTATCGTATTCACGATAAGCCTTCAACATTCTTAAATTAGTTACCATAATTTGTTTTAAATTCCCTGTAGACAATATTTAAAAGCGCATAACGGTTAATTTACGACAGCTAATAAAATGCAAGTATTTATAATCAATTAAAACCAATTCATAAACTAACTGAAACACTTAATTTCGCCGAACGAGCAATTTACAAGAAAGAAAAAGAGTCTCTCTCTCTCTCTTTATGTTGTATTAAAGTCCTATTTTCAGTAACAAACTTTTGTTGACTACAAAAAGAGAAGTGGCCCATGAGGGGATCGAACCCGCGACCTTCGCGTTATTAGCACGACGCTCTAACCAACTGAGCTAATGGGCCGTTGGATGTCAGCATCGAAACAACAGGACAGTATGTTGTGTGATACTGATAACACTTGGTTTTATCACAAAACCGAGCAGCCTACCCGCATTATCATCAAGTTGTTTACAACATTAAACATTTATATCTGATCCCGTTTAATCCATCGCTTACGGACTGCACTAGTTTCTTTTACTCACTTAATCATTTCATTTCCATGTACATTTTGCATGGATATCACCTTTGATAGGTCTACATCTGCAATATGGCCACACTGGACTGAAATAGTGCAATATGCCACATCTGATTAAAAGTATAAATTGCCCATTCAAATAATGTACAATTTGTTCTTTACCGAAACGCATCTTATTGAACAAGCTTTGTGAAACAACTGAAAAAGCCGACAATCATCAGTAGTTTACTTTTTTTTTTTTTTTGTGGGTGGGAAATCATCAAATAACTTCTCCCGCTCTGGGCAGAGCAGGAGGGCGTGTCAGACTCTTACTGACTAAAACCCACCCGTGTTCCTTCAGTTGCCTGTGCCAGGGGCCACGGTAACCCTCTTGGACTTTTCCGCAAATCAGTAGTTTACTGCAGTAGGTAATCTAATTGCAAGTGGCAATAGTAGAATTAGTTCCCAATAGTAGTAACCAATCGAATTTTACCGAGCAGCAATCCGAAATGAAGCTAGATGTACTGACGACCTCAAAAAGGTGATTAGGACAGATTCGATACAGAACGTGGAGGACAGGGTGTTATAGCGCAGTTTGGGAGAGGCCTATGTCCAGCAGTGGACTACAATAGGATGAGTTAATTGGTTTTTTGATTGATTCTGAAATACAAATACGTACCTTCCACCTAGCAGCCCCAGAGCTGTAATAATTAGTCGTGTGTGAATGTTCAATTTGTTTGAGCGTACCTACTTGCAGAGTGTGCTGATAATATAAGGTAAACAAGAGGACTAGTCATTTACTTTTTCATAATAATGTGACCCCTTTGCAACAATTAAGAACCCCATATGACCTAAGCGAAAATCCATAGGATTCGTGTTATGTTTTTATTTTAGAGTTCCCAGATTTCGTCACATCAATCACTCTTCTCTAAACTCTCAAATTGAATCGCCTTCATTGATTGTTACATTTGGTAGTTGACGTAACCGAGTTTTTAAAAACACCAAATTAAAAGCCATTAGAAGTAATACCACAAGACTTCAATTTAATGTTTTTGAAAAAACATTTACGGTCAGGTCCGTAAATGATTTTTGAAAATCGTTGGATGCACATGGACATCATTTATTTGAAGAAAAAAAAACTATGACATGAAGCGTAAAAATTACAGGGAAAACATCAACATCAACAGGTATCTGATGAAGTACAAATTTAAAAAAATATTTATTTTGACGTGCCCATGAAACAGACGATAAAGCTGACAAGGGTGTAATTTGCAAATTGATGAAATATAGAAAATTTTGGTGATAGTCATATTTATTGACAGGTTCATGTCATGCAATATTTTGGAATTACCCAGCAATCAGTCTTGCGTCAGGAAGACAAGTCATCGCGACTAGGTTGCAAGTCGCGATGCTTGTTTTGAGTGGGTCTTAATCGCAGTCGACTTGCTGATCACGATCACTGATATCGCTTATTACGCGTGTATTTAACCTACTGCGTACGTCATCATCATCAGCCTACAATCCACTGCTGGGCATCAGGGTTATCCAATTGCACGCCATTCACCTCGATTTTCTGCAACTCTCATCCAGCTGCTATCAGACACCCTGCGAAGACCGTCGCTCCATCTAGCCTGAGGGCATCCTGCCATACGTTTGCCGGTTCACTGTGTTCACTCATGAACACGTCTACCCCAACAGTTATGGGTTCTACGGCTAATATGGCCGGCCCGCGAATATTAACTGCGTACATACCACAAACTTCGAACTTTTGAGACCTCCTTTCTATCTGTCCCCTCTTTGTTTTCTTGACAGTTCTACTTTAGTGCTGTAATTATCGTTGAAATGTGATACAGCTAAATATTTAGACTATTAAGGTATTTTTTTTATTTAAGTAACTGTCCTTTAAAAATATTTTGTATGAAACCACACATCTCTACCCATCCCTTCGGGAAATTCAGGTGTCATGGTAATATTATGTTATGTGAATAGGCTGTTAAATAGATACTTTTATTTACGTATTTACATGTTTCGAGGGGCTTGTGGCTAAGTAATAACAGCCGCACCGGTCGAACAATCAGGTTAAGCTACGCTTGCCGCGGTTGGTCCGTGGATGGGTGACCATCTTTACATACCAAGATCCCTCCGTGCCTCGGAAAGCACGTTAAGCCGTTGGTCCCGGCAGTCAATCGTGGATCTTTGACAGTCGTTGACGTCTGACAACCAGTCTTACCAAGGGGTAGGTATCGTATTACCCAGTAACTGGGTTGTGGATGTCAGATAAGCAGGCGCTCCATGTATAATGCTGGTATTCAGCTGCATCCGGTTAGACTGGAAGCTGACCCCAAAATAGTTGGGAGAAAGCTAGGCAGGTGATGACTTACCTATATGTTTTAATAACAAATAAATAGATATACTTAATAAAACCTAACTACTCCCATTGTTTGCTAAGTGTTAATTTGCTCTACGGACGACGTCACTACGTCAGCGCCGGCTGTCGCTGAAAACCAGCGCTGGGTCTCTGTCTTGCATAGGGTCGCAGCATAATGCTGAGCGATAGCCGTTTTGCGTGGATGTGACGCATGTTTCCCCAACCTTTTCATATTTTTCGTGTTTGTGTTATTTTTTGCGTCATGTTTACCGCAAATAAACGCATTTTCTTTCTTTTCTTTTCTTTCTTTCTCTAGTGGTGGTTAATTTTCAAGGACAAACATTTAAATCACTTACAGTGGCATTTATATTATGTTTTAATAGAGGATTTTCAGATTTTCATTTATCAAAATGCATAGCAAATGCTACACGGTTGATAGAAAACTTATGACATTTTTAATGAACGCCAAAGATTTTCCGATTAATCCGTCATCATCACACTTATTATAAGTAGATATGTTTTAACCTACTCGGTTAAAATATATCTACGTATCGTACCATATCTTTAGCAGTTATAAAAACACACTGAAATGCTACATTCATTTCAATAGGTAATTCTGTCATCATCCAGTTTATATTATTTGATGGAATACCTGCATCAAAACGCAGTTGAGTGCAAATTGAAAAACATAAATTAATTCGGTACGATCAAAGATAACGCTTGACTTCGATAGATGGTGATTTAAGATGCGTAGGATTTTAAAATTGACATTTAATTCGAATGAAATAAAATCGACGCCTGCGCTGACTGTTAACAGATGGCGGTGATAATTTTAACGTACTGGCCTTTTGGCGCGTCAAATTTAAATTTAGTATCTCAAAAAAGAAAAAGCTGAATTTAAAATTAGAACCAAGTATTTTATTACAAAAGTAGATATTGTTTTATTGGTGCAAATATGTTTTCTTTTGATGAAGGTAGGTGATGTTCTTTGCGTTTTGTCTTTTAAATATTTTTGCAATTAACTTATAGATGTAAAAATGTAGAAATAATGTTTTTTTTTATTATCAATGAAACCTCAGAATTTATAACACAACATATATTTTAATCATACAAAAATATTTTCTAAAATTACTTTGTTTACAAAGTCTGAAAATATTTTCTTTACACAACACGGTCCCGAACTCACTACTGACTAAATTAATGATTACATTTTTATTGCAAATTACATTGTTATAGCATTTAATTATCTCACTTAAAAAATAATTTTCAATAAATAATTGAGCCTCTTACGTTTACCATACACCATAAAAATTACTCCAATCCATTTATTTCCCGAAAAACTAATGAAAATTTAATTGCACAACCGGCCGGCTATAAAAATTTACAAAATCGTAAGACATATTATTATATCTTTATTTAAGTATATACATTACAACTAAAACTGATGATTAAACATAAAATTGAGCATAAAATGGCATTTAAGGATAACAATTAATTAAATCAAGGGGGTTATAATAATAAAAGGATAAGTTAAAACATTTAGGCACAAACATTAAAAATGGTGGGCTGTTCATCTAACGAACATCTCATATAAATAACTCTCACAAGATAAGAAATTAGCAAGTAAGCACAGAAAATAGCAAGAGTAAGCAGGTAACAATTTGCTCGGTAAAACCGCAAAGTTCTGAGGTAAAATTCGGTGACTACCAACTTACTTTAAATACGTACACACTCTGTCAATATCCACATTATACACATTAAATTACAGATACATTACAAATTTACATTTCTAGCAATTTTACTTTATAATTACATTTTATTTAAGTATAACTTTTAATAACAATTTATTTATTTAATAACGAATCTAATTACACACTTTAATTCATGGTACTCATTACAATTCGATTATGTCGTAATTAATAATCTGTATGTACAAACTCATCTACAATTTAATTATATACTTTATTTATTTACTCAGCACTCTATAGTATGTAAATAAGGGGAATCGTCTAATTTACTAATCGACGCAGCCGAAGCTCTTCCATCGTGCCCAGTCATTATTGATATAACACTTCTATGCTCCGAGTCGCTGTCACCGCTTAAAATTATATTGGTCTCCCCCATAAACCCTGAATCAATTTGCTCATGACTCTGCATCATCTTATGTTGAGGCTCAAAAGCGCTCAGTCCTAACTCAGCGAAAATTTCCTTCGAATCATCGAAGTTACCAAAGAACACAGAATCCGTCTCGACACTCTCTCCGCCAGATTCACTTCTTCCATCACACAATGATTCTAAATCATCTGTATCGGACTCGATCGGTAAAGCGGCGGTTTTAATAACAGCAGCTCTAACAGCTGGTAATGGAGCAGGTTCAGGTATTGAGGTCTTTACTGGTCTCAGTTGCATCAAATACCTCGCTCTACATTTCGACTCGTTTGAGTCGGTGCTCATGTATCCGGAGTCTTCGGTTCTGTATAGTTTTCTTAGGTCAGTTCTTCGAGATCTGGTCCTGGCAGATCGACGTCCGGAACGGCGAGCGTTCAAGTTGTCAAGTCGTGTATACCCTGGGAATTTATCTCTATCTTCCATCATCCTGCGGCGATCACCAGGTGGGCTTTCGCGAGTTGAACTATAGAATTTTGGAGACAAATCAGATCCTCGGCGTTGTTTTGGTGGTATAGGTGGCTTGGGATCTTTTTGTCCTTCGATGTGTCTGATCAAATCTGGCGCTTTACCTGATCTCATGAATGCTTGTAGGTCCTGACCGTATGTTATGCTTCCACGTCTGTTGTAGAATTTTATCTCTTCCTCTTGCGCCTTTGCCTTGGCTTCGTATATTTGTCTCAGATTGCCAATCTTTCTCGTCGTAATAGCTATTGGAGATTTCTTGCATGATTCACTTTCTGAAGACGTTGACTTGTACTTAAAGCTACCTGCTGATTTCAGTAGTATTTTCTCAACACGTTTCTTTGTATCCCGTCTATCGAGAGTATCGGGGTCGAAATCATCGTTTGCGAAATTACGCCTACTTTCTATTGGCGAGCCGCGCACTTCTATGGTTAATGGACCAGGCTTTGATAGATCGTCAAGATTGTTGTACATGGGTTCCATATTATCAACAAAAACTTCACTCTGATTAAATACTTGGGGTTCTTCGACAGCCTTTTTCACGTCAAGCCAGCTACTTGTTAGCCGTTCCCTGGTTTCAAGTAAATTCTGGCTGTGTTCAAATCGATCATTATGGAATAATTCAGGTCCACAGGCGACCGAGAACCTTCGCCTCTTCATCATGCTGCGTTCCAAACTGTCAAATTCCATGAAATTATCTTGACTACCATATATTTGCTTTTTCTTTCTATTAGAGAGCGTATTATCATCACTGTAGTAATGATTGTCAGCCGCTATTACAGGTATAACTATTTTGGGTGCTATCGGAGCAATTGTTTCCATTTTAATTTCTTCTAATTCGATAGGCTCCACACGTCTGCAAGTGTTCAGTTCACGTATAACTGCTTCCATTTTTACTTTAACTTCTAGTGGTATTGGTGCCTCTTCATCATCAGCTTTAGGGGGCTGTGGTGGATTTACGGGAGGAGGCGGTGGTGGGGGAAGTTTCTTCCTAATTCGTCTTGATGTGTGGCTAGATGGACTTTTCTTCTCTTGGGGTGGAGTCGGGGCAACAGGTTTTGATATTTTTTCAATTTCGTGGATGTTCACAATATTATTTAATCCATTGAGGTCCGGTACTGTAGTTACTCGTATAATTTCAATTTCTTTCGGATTAATCGGTTTGCTAATAATTTTCATTTCTTGTAGGCATAGTTCTTTAGTAAAGTTTTCCTTAGATTCTATTTCTCGAATGTTTTCTTTAGTCATCGTTTCAGCAAGTTTAGCCTTAGTTTCCGTAACTTTAGGTCTCGTTTCAGTAATTTTAGGTTTCGTTTCTGTAACTTTGGATTTCTTTTCTACTACTTTAGGTTTAGTTTCAGCGACTTTAAGTTTTGGCGTCTCATTTCTAATTAGTTCAGCTGATTTAGGACGCACATCTTCTTTCTTCTTGGGCTCAACAACTCTTGGGGTTCCACTGACCTTGGCTACTGACTTCATGGGCTTAGAGTTGTTGGATACTAACGGTACTTCATCTAACCATTTCCTTACAATTCTCTGTTTATAATCTTCACTAACACATGACTTACAAGAGTTCGATCTAGTGAGGGCTACTTTGTGGGGCCGCGCGTTATTATCGCATCCTGGGCATCCTCCACAAACAGAAGTTTTTCGACTGTTTTCCTGTTTAAGACTAATCGCACTAAATCTGCGACCGCGTCTTGCGCAAGGGATGTCCCATCCTAGATCTATAGCGTGATACATATCTTCTTCGGGAATGTCTGATAGTATAGGGATGAATCGTTTTGATGTCATCTTTTCTTTAGCAACAGACATTACTTCTCGAATTTTAATTAAAAAATCAATAGCTGCGGGAGGTGGGTTCTGGAAAGATAAATAAATAAATATAAACAAATATTCTAAAATATTGGAGACATCAAAATATTTAAATCATGCATTAATCTTACTTTGAGAAGTTCGGTTTCAAAAAAGACTGGATTGAAATATAATTTCTTCCTATACGAAGAGTCTCCATTTGAAGATGGCAGTTGTCGGTTTGCGTTATAATTATTTTCCACAGTACAATCTACAATGGATAGTTCTGAATGTGGTGCTCGTTCCAGAGTATCGGGAGATGCAGAGCGTCTTTGGAAGCGTTCATTCATTCTTTCCGGTGAATTAGCATTCCTTATGGATGGCCTGAGAGTCTTTTTTCTACGAGAGTGTACCATTGCTGATATCACTGAGTTGGCATTCAATTTCTGAAACTAAGAATGACAAAGGTATACATTTGTTTTTTATTTACACAAAGGATTTAATTTAACATTATTTGCTTGCATTACCAACCTTATGCATAGAATTATGAGTGTGTGTATTATTGGATGACGAATCGAGAGTGTCTTCAGTGCGTTCACTGGCATCAGAAAAGCCTCCGTTGTGTAAAAAGTCACCACCCATACCGTTCAGTTTCATCAACGGATTAGTTTTCAACATCTGAAACGATCGCTATATTATCAAAATATTAAAGTAATTTAGTTATTTTATATCAATTTGGCTTAGAATTAGTCTTACCACATTACTCATATCGATTCGTGACTCAAGGGACCCGTTATCCGTAGACATAGTGTTTGTATGATTTTGTTCCGGGTCCTTTTCTTTTCGTTTCTGTCTGTGCTTGTAATGAACATAGAAAATAATTCCAGCTGCATACACGAAGATCAGTAGAAGCACGCATACACCGATGGCCAGCGACTCCAGAACACTGAGTCCTTGATTCTGTGATGCTGATTCTGTCGTTACTAGTTCACCGGCGTGGAAGGGTATTGAACGCACATCTGTAAATGAGTCACATATTGGTATTCACATAAGTATTAGACGATTAGTTACATTAATTTTACGCATTATCGTTCCAGTCGTAATGGTATGTGTGACTCACCAAGCAAAGCGTTTTGGGTTGCGCCTGCGATGCGGAACGCTGCACAGCTGGCAGCAAGGCGCGAGGGAGTAGCTGCGGAGCACAGCACATGAGCGGCCACCAGGCGACCCTCCAGCCGAGCGTGCAAAGTCGCCGACCCACGCCACTGTCAAATAAATTGCAAAGTTTTCCCACATCATTCCAGATTTTTGTTCCAAAATATTATAATGCGATCTAAGGATGTAAAGAATTGCGTTAAGCTTTGCACCTTTATTTTCTCGGACCGCAACTTTAAGCAGATTAAATCAACAGTTATCAGGTGCAATTCGTTGCAGCATTTGTCACAAAGCAGACTCGAGTTTTGGTTACAAATCACTTGATAAATATAAAGCTTAAGGAAATAAAAAGTATGAATCGCCCAAAAACGTTTGTGTACATTTGTTAACATAATGCGAGCCTACTCGCCCGTTTACCTGCAGAAAGCTAAATGGAAATGCAAATCCATCTTATAACTTTATCACCGTGAACAGATCTAAATACGAATTATTTGGACATATTATACAAATCGCTCCTTTGACGCCTTCGTGTTTATCTGGGGCTGCATCGGGTCCATGTAGCATTTCAACACGCGCCCGTCCGAGGCAGACATTTGCTCGATTGATGGATCCAACAAACTGTAGCGTTTTGTCGAGACCGCCCAAATAATAAGTAAAATGTGAGCACAAGATAATATCTTCATGACGATACCTATATCCCGTTGCCGACCCGATTTATATCAAGAAATTAAATTAATATTTTTTATGATAGTTTATTACGTCGCGATTGTCGTTAACGCGATTATCGTCTTCGTTTAATAATGCAATTAAAAATGTTAACGGAGACACTTCGATCGATGCCGTCCAGTCTACGTCAAAACTTCTGTTCTTGATAAACATTGCAATGATTTATTTTAATTTCAATCTTGATATCGACATCAAAGCAATAAAGATTGGACGATGGAACTGGAATATTTCAAAGCACGTATATGGTAATACCTACGCAGTACGGACATTGGAAATATTGATTTCATTATCAGAATTGGCTCGTGCCTTTTATATTACACATCGGACATGTTTTATGTGTCTTAATTATTATGTTGCTCTTTATTTAAGGTACTTATGAATGTTGCGTCCAAATCGATTATTATGTCATGATTTAGATTAAAAGGCTGGTTCAGATATCTGATAACTTTTCCCGAAAACCCCACCATGAAAATAAAGCCGAGAACTTCTCCGAATGCCTAACATCATACAGGTCATAATATTACTTACCGGGCCTGTTAGAACAAGTACTAGGAAAAAGCTAGCAATACATCTGTCAATTCTCAGTACATCTTCAACATTAGAGATACAATCTGAGCTATGGAGCTGCACCAAATGTCTCGTGATGCCGTTTTATCGTAGACAAGTAGCCGTAACTTGTATTTCAGGAATATAAATGTTTTAATGTTAGGAAACCTCTTGGAGTATTCAGAGTTTATAGCATGATAAAATCTTTTATTAACGACAGTACAAATGGCAATTGAAAGTTAACATGAGCGATATTGATTTGGGCTTTATGTTGTTATTCTCATTGATTCAAATTCTGATTCCATATCTTATCTTTTAATGGTTACTTAATAAAATTGTGAGCCCAAAATTAATTATGTTATTGCTACTTTGTACGTTCGCACCAATTAAATGGACCACACAAAGATTTTTGCAAAACATATCCATTTCGTTCACCGTAAGAAGTAATGTTGGAATTGAAAACATGAAAGTCATCTGAATAGTTGTTTTTAGTACTTAACTACATTTTCTATGTAAATTCGTTTTTTTTTAATAGTAGGTGCCAATCTACTTTCTGTTCTAATGATCGAGTGGGCTGGTAACCATTGTGAGTCGACCTATGAACGGCGAACTGAATAACATATTTCATGATTACGCAGATATCTTAAAATTTTATAACTCTCTCTATGGGTATTTTTCAACAACAGAAGGTGCGAATGTCAATCTTATTTCTTGCAGTAACATTAGCGTTTAAAGTGAAGTCGTCCTTGGCTATCAAACGGACCGGTCTTCGGTCAGGTAAAAGATAAACATTTACGAGCTCGACGCGTGTGCATAACCGCGTTATGGACTTAATATACCTGCCCCCAGATGTTATCGAGTGCACTTTGGATGCAAGATGTGGCACGCTATTATTTTTTTGACCGAAAACAAAGGTAGAAATGAGGAGAATTTTAGAGTCAATTGGATCGCCTTTAAGAGAAAAAAAAGTCGATTTCGAAAGATCGAGAAGGGAACAGCAGATTTTTATTTTGTGATTTCAGGTTTGGTCCCATAGTAAAAGTTGTTCATAATGATGAGTACAATGACTCCTTAAAAGAATGCCCATGAATTCAAATTCACCCTATATGCTATTTCAGTAATTACCTCCGTTTCTTGAAATATCTTCTACACCCATGATTTTTATTTATTGTTTTATAACGAGCTAGCTATCATAAAGACTCACAGCTTGAATTTTCGTCTTCTGCTGCTTAATAAAGTATCTATGTACCGATACCTAACCCAAAACTGAGTCTCGAGTCCACCTGAGATAAGCGACCCAAGACTTGTGGTCAACTTTCCACGACAATGTCAAAATTAAAAGTGTGGCAGATGGACAGGCAGATAGCTTCATCAATTTTATGTGCTCCGTTTTACCGAATTTGGTGTGAAATTACTAAAAGCAAGTGCGGATCTGTGAAGATTGCATAATTTCTAAAATACAGGCCGTGTTTTAGAATTATGGTCAAAATTAAACTTGATTTAAACTAAAGATAAGTTAGTACTTATCTACTGACTACTGATTCGTAGGTACATAGATACCGATCTCAACTCACACTGCGATTCCTTGGTATGCTTGGACACCATTTTCCAGGCCAGGGTCAGTGAAAACAATATCAATGTAGGTAGGTACGTACATTATTTAAACTTTACTTTGTTATAGGTACCTTACCTAGATTTTGTAGGTATATTTTTTAGGATATCTTGCAATTGGATCTCGCTATCCGTGTTCACAAGAAACTGCTCCACATCATATTGTTCTCGTTTACGATAAAGATCTCTGTAAACGCAGCGGTTGCATAAGATTTTATAATTTTACCAAAATTTAATTATTTCCCGCTTAGAAGGTACACGTTTAATTTCGTCTTTATAAAGTTCACAATAAATATGTGAAAATAATTGCCTTATTGGATAAGTTTTATGAACTTTTACTGTTTCTGGTGTGTGCGCAAATATTGTTATTTTCTTCTTGGGTGGTACCTACGGCGGACTACGCTTTGAGTCGAATGGGCTTCTGCAGCATTTTGGTCCTATAGGTTTTTAATTTGATTTTACGGTGCCCATATTAGGTTTTATTCTCTGGTTGAGTTTATTATATTGGTAATGACTTCCATACCCAGTTTTTAAATAACCTTATCGTTTTTCTATTCATTTTGCGCTGATTGACGTTCATTTTGAACGTGTGTTATAAACTAAGGAAAAGTCAAAATGCTTCTCTATTGAGGCACTGCTGCTGTGCACTATTGGGGGCATTGTGTGATCTTCATCCAACAGAGCCGCAGAGGCAACAGGAACGCAAGATAATGTAGGTAGGTACCTAACATTATGTTGCGTTTGGTTATAACTTACAAGGCTAAGTCGGGGCCGATCAGCCCCCTGCTCTCAAGCCCTAATAAACCCCCCTAATACGCTAACTGTGAATTGGGACACGGAATAAAACATATAAAAAGTGTTACCTGCAAGAAGGTGCTCCCCTCGTCCCGGTACAGTCCGAAGGGGACGTCGTTGTCGATCAGGTCGCGGAGGGTGACCCATCCCGAGGCGGACAAGTATTGCGCACTTGTCACGGCGCATATCGCGTCTTCGACATCTAAAGAGGAACCACAAAATTATTGTTCTATATGATTTTATATTATATGACCTCCAAGAAGGTATTTGAAGGTCTCGCTGATTCATTATGTTGACTTTAGATAAATATGATAAAAATAAACGATATCAATATTCTAGTGTCATAAAAATATCATCATTATCTTAGGAATAATATCGCACTTTGTTAACAAAAAACAGATCAACATTAATTGTATTTTATTATAAAAGATCAAAAGTTGTGGAACGTGTACTCTGTAAATTCGACAACTTTATTATATCCGATATGGTCTAGTGGCTAGGATACCTGGCTCTCACCCAGGAGGCTCGGGTTCGATTCCCGGTATCGGAAATAGCTTTTTGAGCTGTGTTATTTTTGTTTTTGCAATTTGCTAATTATTTTTAAAGTATTGAGGTATTATTTCTTCACTTACCAGTAAAAATAATTTCCTTTGAGGGGTAAATGATTTGTCCTTTGAGAGGTAAGAAAACAAAAGGGATTTGTGGTTTGGTCGCGCCACGACCGAAGCTGGCCATCAGACATTCTGAAAAATAGAAAACATTATTTAATTCAAATTCATTATAATGATTTTAGCTCTGCAATAATGTAAGGATAATTAAGTTTCTACAATTACTTTTTATGCGGTTCATCACGAAGGCACATTGTTCTTAAGGATGACAGACCATTATCAAGTTCAAACACTGAGACCATTTCCTAGACCCTTTCTTATTGTCAATGCAAACCGCGTTATGAGATTGTTCCTGTAATTTATTTATCTCAACAGTATCTTAACCTTGGACCCCATCGTAGGTCTGTACCTCTACCTACATCCTACTATGTCATTAGTGCCATTGTGATAAGTTGAACCCTAATAGACATGAGTTACGATTATGATCAACGGTCTTATTTAGTTTGAAATTCTGCATAATGATTACGTTAAAAAGTCATCTAGTTATTCAACACCTCCATACAGAATGGTGCACCCTTGCACCCAACCGTTTCTTGTTCATATAGCCTACTTACTCTTGTAGATATCTAGGTAGTAGTATTACTTAGTAAATTATTAATAAGTGACACTGACATAAAACATAGTGACTCCTCAGAGGGGCAAGTCTTCAATCTGATAAAAATACCGTTAATTTAAATATGTTACATACATTTTTGACATTGATTCACGCCGAATCACAACTATATTTTGACGTTGTTATTACGGGAATTGGCCGTCTGTTCTCAGTAGGTAGGTACCCATTCTCAAGACTTTTGTCAAGATTTAGTTTTTTTCTATTAAATTATTATCGATTCTGTAATTTGTACACTTACCGTCAATATGATTGACACAGACGTGCTGATCCTCCCGGAAGGCAGGAGTGTCTCGGCGACATTGACACCGACAGCCGCTGTCATGAGCTCCGATGGCTGCTAGTGCTGTGCCGTGAGACACCTCCATGCAGCGGGTGGGACCGCAGTCTGACCCTGGAAAGATGTTTAGTAGGTCGATTTTTATCAGCACAGTATTCAAACTCAAAACTCAAAGCATTTATTTCAAATCAACCAGTTACAGGCACTTTTGAATTGTCAAGGGGTCGGTCAGTCAGAACGATGAAGCTAGGTAGTTGTCCATTCCAAAGTGTAGGTACCTACCCATGGAGAAGAACGGGCAAGAAACTCCATGGACACTAACAAAAGACTGGCAAAAGTGGTTACATCATTCATGTTGAAATTATAAATGTGAGAACGATGTAGAAAAACGTGCACGTTAACAGCACCCGTAATAAAAAGATAAAAATAATTCAGGAATTAAAATAAGCCGTACTGACGGCGGCGCCCGTTCACGAACATGACGTATGGATCAGCACCATTCGGCTCAACCGTTTTGAAGGGAACTTAATGATCCAATACACACGCCACCACCAGGGACATATTATTATTCTCACGTCACATGGTGTTTGGTGGTTAGGTAAGCATTACGGCAAGGCTCGCAGGTTCGATTCCACAGCGAGTATTATTAACGCCCGTGTACTGTACTGTCTGGTGAGAGTTTTGTAGGAAGCTAACGTGAACACGGACTGAACATTGTTCTTAAAAAGGGAAACTTACCCTTGAGAGAGAAATAATCGCCACTGGCAGACCTGGTGATGTTCGCCAACGCCACCTCTTCGTCGGGGCTGGAACCTCCCGCCGCGCTGACCGCCATGATGAGAATCAACACGCGCGCCATCTCGCGCTTCAATAATGACCCAATTCTGAGATTAGCTTTGTTTGTCATTTTGTTGTTATCCGCCAGATGGCGTTATTTTGAAGAAATTGTTTCTTTTCGCCCATTCCTTGAACAACTGTTTTCCTCATCATCTGGAAAATTAAAAAGATAAGCATTAAATCACACGTTAGTGTTATAAATTCAACTTAATTGTACGACCTTCACAAATTATAATAAAAACCATAACATTAAGCTAAAATTAATGTAAAATTAAATTTATTCATGAATTTTAGAAACATAGATGAACGCGAGAGAGAAAATATCACGACCGAATATTTTAAACGCTTTCGAAATCGTAGTATCGAAATATTAATTATTCATATGAACTCGGAAATTAAATAAAACCAGTTACACGACACCGAAATCACAGTTTTCGCTAAAATCCACTTTTACCTCTAGCTTAAAATAAATTCAAACTTTTACAAAATAACTGCATATCTATGCAACAACTTTCGATTCGACATTCAACTAACAGTGGATCCTCTATATTTTTTAAACGGATCTGCTCGACAGGGCACAAGTACCTACATAATATTATGCATAACCTAAGCTTCGGCCATAATTTTGGGGGCTAACAAAATTAAAATTATTGAGGACCGTATATCGAAACTAGCGATTTTCCAAATGTGTTTTATTGGGTAGTAGGTAGTCATTATTAGTAAGTAGGCAGTAGGTAAGAAACGGCAAAATTTCTAGTCATACGTAGGTACCTACCTGAACCATGGTTTCTACCTTCTAAATATCGACACGTGCCTTCTGAATAGAAAACTGTTTACAGTTGCTTAGGTTTTTTTACTGTATGTAGTTTTTTGATTGTCTGATGAAAAATCCCCAGGACACAAAAATCAAGAAACACTATGCTGAGTTGATTCAATGCACAACTGCATTTTAAATGCAATTATTCCAAAATGATTCTTAATAGACAAACGATAAATCAGAAAGTGGTACCAGTAACATAAAAGTTTAAAGAAAACGAATCCTTGATCTAAAAAATAAACGTTATCTACATACATGGAGGTAGGTAATAGAGAGAGAAAGAAATATTAAAGAAGAGGTAGGGAAGAGATTGTGCGAGGGGTGATGAGTCTTAGATGAACGATAAGATAAGTGACTGGGGAGCACCTGGAGACAAAGGAAAAAAAAAACATATTGCGCTGACCCCAAGTATCATGGTACTAAAACTCAAACTTAAACTCGAAGAATTTATTTCAAATAAACCAATTACAGGCACTTTTGAATTGTCAAGTGGTCGGTCAGTCAGAAAGATGAAGCTAGTTGCCCATTCCAAAGCGTAGTAGGTACCTATGGAGAAGAACGGGCAAGAAACTCCATGGACACTCTTTTAAATTAAAATATTGTTACAAAATAGTGGTTACATCATTCATGTGGAAATTATACATGTGAGAACGAAAGTGTCCGTAATAAAAAACTAAAAAAACAATTCAGGAATCAAAATAAGCCGTGGCAGCTAAGACATGACCAGTGCCTACTGGCGGCGCCCGTTCACGAACATGACGTATGTACAAGAGCAGACCAGACAATTCATACAAGACAAAACAAAGCATTGATTAAAACTAATTTAAATTTAACGTGGTTTCAACATTTTACCAATTTAAACAAAGCCGCAGTGAGGACAAACTCAAAATATTAAGATCAAAAGTTATCACCGTCTTAAAATCTGCAGCTAACCAAGGGTAAAGGCTTTTACCATATTCCGGCATCCAAACACCATCACTCACTCTAAAACGACCAATTATCAATAGAGTTGTTCACGCATTATCATCGCGTAGGTGTGAATTGTCTTCGCCACCAATTGTTGGGAAGGTCATGGGTTAACCACCGTCCTATCGTTCTATATGACCAGTTTATCTTAAGTCGTGGTGAAATACGGAACTGATATATAAAGTTCTGAGTTTGTTCGAGCTTTGAGTTTTGTCTTGGCAATCAGCGCCACCAGAGAGTCTCAAGCTATCCTGGTTTTCACTGTTTTTTGGCCCAGGGCGTTGTCTTTGCTTTCGGGCCTTTGGCCCTTTGACAAAGTAGCCGGTAGTCTGAATGATTGCTTGTTTCTAGTTGTATTGTTTCGATGATGGGCATCAACTTCCGAACATTTGCATAGATAAATAAAAGATGTTTGATTTATACAATGTAGTTTAGAGATTTTTTATGGCCATTTGTTATGGAAATGTTGTTGTGTTAAATATGATAGATTTGTTAAGAAGTTATCTACGATGTTGTGCTACCTGTTTCATTGTTTGTTTGCTAGTCGAACAACAATGGAATGGAATGTTAAGTACTACATATTATTAATTGTGAAACTAGTCTAGAGTTGTGGTCTCTGGCACTGACACATCAAGCAATGGACAAAATTGTCGGCAATATGTATGCTTGAATATGAGGCTTTTGACAACGTTGGATGTGTATACTTGTCTTTTTTTTTATTATTTTTTTATTTGTAATGTGCGTTTTGTTTGTGCAGAATAAACATTTTTTCTTTCTTTCTTTCTAGATCCTTAGATTGAGATTGATTTTGTTTAACATTTTGCCTATATTACCTTTAGAAGCTTTTTAATACAATGCTCCTTGTTAATTTTATTCAACTCGATGTATCGTTTGTAGTTTTTAGAAATATTGCCTCCCTGAATTAACGAGCTCACGCTCAGCAAGATTGAGGAACATAACTAAAAAGTTCTATAATACTTCATATTAAATAATGTACACGCAACAAGTATACCTTGATCTTCCATAATTCAAGTTAACAAAGCGCTGTCGGCAATTTTGTATCAATATCCAATCAATCAGAACCGATAAATCCTTGCCATACATACACATAACGTTACTTCCGCTAATTATCACTCTCTTACTAGTGAAACATTAATTTGGAAATGAAAGAGCCGAACGAACGCTTCGGTGAGAGTTCATAGAGGTCATTAGATAGATTATAAAAAAATAATCCATCTGGTCACAGGCCACGAGACCCGGTCAATCAATAAGCAAGTTCGGCCTCTTACCTAAATCTCGACACCACAGATAAGTTTCACGCAGTAAATAACGAGAGTATACCGGTTTTAAGTAATTTAAAGAACTTAGAAAATGATTAGTCCGGGCGCGAGCCGACCTCGGAATCGATAATGCACGCACATAAACATTCTAATATATACTTTGCATCTATAACAACGTGTCGATATGTGAAATGATAATAGATTGCTCGAATTTCCATAGAAGTCAAGTTGCCTTATAAATATATATAGCTTCTTAGTGAAATTGAATATTAATCATCTGCATCCGAAGCCTAGGGAACTGTTACGCCTACTTTTAAATTAGTGTGGCTAAATGAAGATGAATGAGCATACAATCTGTATTTAGGGAGAAATTTGTATAAGGGACATTATACTGCGGGATGTGGGCTGTTATTTGGGTCAGAGCTTGATAATGATTATCCACCGTATTATTTATACAGCGCAGGTATCTGTTCTCTACTGATTGCACTTTAGTAAATCTATACTTTATAAATCATTTACAACAAGACCACGTATCTAAGGTAGGTTTAGCTTGCTGCAGGCAGATAGGGCCGGTACACACGGTCTATTGAAAGCAACATGTTCCCGCCTAACCAAGCCCACGTGCCCTTGATAGCAAGAATGCTAGTTACTCTTGTATCTGTGTTTACGCCCTTTACTTCTAACTAGGCAGGCATTTGCCTTTAGGTATTATCTAACGTCATGAATGAGCTGGACTGCAGGCTGGTGATTTTGTTCGGTTTAGTTATCATTAAATAAACTGTGTCTTTCTGGATCAATCACCAAACGAAATGTCAAAGAGAATGATGATTGAACTATGTTCATGATTGTTTTCTCATTGTCCGTCTTCCGCAATTTATACGTATTGCGGTAGTGACCTCTCTACCAGAAATATCAAACTCTGTCCCACAATTCAACCATCAAAAATCTAAATAACAATATTTCAATAAACGTAACGACCTCCGTAATGAAACACTTTACTAAAAAAAAGTACAATGCTACCAATATTTTGGATCCCATCAAAATTCATCCGACTTTTTATGGACAGCAAATGGGCAGTCATAAAAAAATATGGCTATAATCTCTTATATCGGAGGTATGACTGCCGTCACAATACAATACAAGATAGTTTTAGCCCCATCAAATAATAGAAAGATACATTTGATCTATTAATTTACGTTTTCTAAACACCTGTAATGCGATTAAAAAGAGCTATTGCCATAAACCAAACGGGACCAGTAACGGCAGGTTCTCAAAGGTCAGAGTTAAATCCAAACAGAATAATAAAAATGATTACCTACTTAACACCACTGGTGGTTCTGAAGGTATTCTCATATTCGTAGAAAACCGTTAAGAAATTGGTAAAGCGATTGGTTACTTTTTTTACTAAAGTCGAGGTTAATTCTTGATATTCAGGTTCCATTAAGAATGTCTGCCTGACTGACATTCTGTTTGTTGTTTAATTGTTCCTGATTGTTATCTACTCGGATAGTTTTGTTGCTATTGTGTGAATGAAAGCTAACAATTATGCAGTCTGCGTTTACAAAATTTCATTTTGTATTTGTCTTGATAGGAACAAACTAAAAATTGATAATTTCAGTTGTGCCAACGAGCTCCATTTTTTAGTGCTCAGACTTTTATGCTTTATAGTGATCTAATCTCATAGCATTATAAGGAGGCATTGCGTAGGTCGAAATAACACTACATTTTAGCATCATATTATCAGCTGACGTTATACTTATTCCAAAAAGCCCACTAAGATCTAATTTATAGTTTTAAATATATATTCAATAAATAATAATACCTAACACTACCATGATACAAGTTAAAATAAAGATCAGACCCAAAAAACGCACCAAATAACGTCACCTAATCTTAAGACACACTTTCTCTTGGTGACACATCGACTGTGCGAAATGTATAGGAAACACAAATGATACAAACAGTGATGTAACAATAACAGAAGAACGAGACGATGACAATTATATAAATACAAATAATGTCATTACTACAGTAACAAATTATTGTAGGTGAAAACAATACCCAATTTTTAAAATGGGTTTAACAAAGATGACCAATCAATAAACATAGAACGTATATTTGGGAAAACAATGATAGCAGCATTCATAGTGGTAAAGTAAGTTTAGTGTTGTAATCACGATGGGCCACATTGAAATAGCAAGCGAAACTCCACAGACGTGTTGGGTATCCTATCTATACATACAAAACATCATAAAGTTGAGAAAATTTATCAATTCACACTTCCAGTATCAAGACCACCAGGGGTCGGTGACCCCAATTTTTTTTTTAATATTTATTTCGTCGTGTTCAGATATAGATACCTACTCATAATGTCTGCGGAGTTTCACTAGCTAATTTAAGTTGGCTCTGTATATTAACTCAACAATAACCCAAGGATTTTTAGGCAGACTCAGGCAGGAAGCAAATGGAAAAGAGATACATTTTCCTAATGATATACTGCAAAATAAGTGCAACACATGAAGCCATTTTCAGCTATGGCTACCTACATTCATGGCTGGTAGGTAGCCCATTGCACAAAAGGACGTACAAGGGGAAAAGATTTCGACATTCTTAAGAAATGCAGCGTGGTTTTAACACAAGTATGTAATTATAAGATAATTTCAATTTGGTGGTATACTTTCATTTTCTTAAACAGTTCACCTTCGATCAGATGAACATTCTTTCACTTCGCAGGGTCGATTGTGTAAAAGTGTGTGTTTTAATAATCGTCTTTCCCAATTCCTTTTCCTTTATATCGTTTGTAAACTTTTTAATAATGGACAGTTATTTTACGACGTTTTCATATTATCATTGCCACCTGACCTTGATCAGTTTCTCACGCTTTGGTTTGGATATAAAATACAATTTCACACCTCAAACCACAGTAGTAAAATATACAAGAATTATTTTACTGTCCGAATTTCACAAGTCAAAAAGCACTTATTGATTCTCTTCTTGTGGATTAAGAAACAATGGACGCTATCAGATTATCATGAAAAAAGAAACATATTGGAAACGGCCAGCTCGAGAATAATCAGTAAAAACACTTTGTTAAAGTAAAAGCTCTGACTTCACTAAACCTATTTCAAAATTCAAGTTGTATGCGAGTTCCAAAAAATACTCTCTGGCTTGACTATAGGAATTTTGATTGCATGCACAAGGCCATAGTCCCAAACCATCTTCTTCAATATTACATGTAATTACATTTCTTGGTTTCTAATATTCTAATATAATCAAATCTCATTTTCATTAATAACGATTATGATTACCAAACGTTTAAATGTTAATGTTGTTCTTCGTCTTCATTTCTTCCGTATTAGAGTTCAAGAAAATATTGCTGACTTACGCAACCTAGGTGTTGCAACTTTGTATAATTTGATTTCTATATTACTATTAACTAGTTAAAATATGATTATATAAGTGTAATTGGTGTCACCGTCGTATCCGTCCTAAAATTCAAGACAGAAAAAATTGATTAGCAGGTAATTTTTTTTATTTATAAATGATAAATGATTTTATTTCTGTAAGTAGGTTTGAACAAACACTTTTACACGTCAATCATATTTTTTTTAAACTAGATGGGGTCGGCGTTTCCTGTCTGACTACTCTAAGAAGAAAGGCCGAGACAAACTCAGAGGTCACAGTCTCTTTTAAAGTCCAGACAAAATCTTGGTCAGATCATGACTGTGAAATCTGTGTAGATCGGTGTCTGCAATGGTCTTTTGAGGAAAGAACCACACAGATTGAGTGGACCTGTCCAGTCAGTGCACGCAATTGTCAGTAATCGTGCAGCTCAACTTAGACTCAAGGAGCTCAACGATTTGACGAACAATACCAAAGAAAGGACATTTGAGAAAGGAGATTTCTGTTTTAACTTATTGTCTCATCTGATTTGCTTCAACTTTGTTTGTAACGACTCTTATTTCTATAAAACCTTTGCTATACCTAACACTTTCGTATCTATATTGTATATTTTCGCGGAAGTTTGGAAAATAGGGCTAAAGCTATGCTATAGACGCGTCACGAACAAAATTCTTAGCTCTATCCATACTAAGAGAAAAACTTATGGATTATATATATTATTATTTATTATATACATGATGTGAACTAGGCGCAAAGGACTTGAAATATACTTCAATTTCACAGACGATGACGACCAATAGCATTTGAGAATCATTAAATTGTTTTTGTTTGTATTATGTAGCTAGCCAATGTACAATAGTCCTTTGTGTTATTTAATAAAGGCTCCTTCAAACAGACGCGACACGCGACGCGAATCGCACGCGACAAAAAGGCACCGCTCGTCGCGCGACAGACGGTGCCTTTGTGTCGCGTCGCGTGTCGTTCCTGTTTATAGGAGCCTTTATACTTGTATTGTCCATAGAAGAACGACATCTTTAAGTACATATTGCTTCACATAAGAGCGATTTTGTCGTTCTGATTCAATAATTTAACAGTACGTTAAATTACACATATTTGTTGATGCACCTAATCGAACGGCTACAACTAATCATAGAAAGTGCTTGTTTAATTTAACCAAGTTGGCCCTCGATTTGGTCTACGTCTAAATTATCGTGAAGTTGAATTATTCCGGTTGAACTTCCAAGTTGTTGACATCTTCGAATTCTAAGTTATCCGAAATTCTATAAATGCTAAATCGTCGGACCATCTTGCCGGTAATCGTCACACGTCAAAATCGGCAGTTGTCAAAAGACAAAACGAAATATTAGTAATTCATTTCTACTGTCGCCATCAAATCAATTACAAAGAACCTACGTACAATCATTACCTAACATCTAATCTAATATTGAACTCAACAAACCATTAAATTTTATTCAACACTTCATAAGTACTTACAAATTTCATATCAAGCCAATAATTACGTTCATATTACATATCTACTTAATGTTTCGTTAATTTACAAGCTCACATAAACTTGTAAACACAAGTTGTTGATCGAGTTAAGTCAGATATGGTATAACTCTGACATAACAACGACGAAAGTAGTGCAGCAGTTATTTATTTATTACTGAGATCGGGGGCAGTGGGTACGTGTGGACATTGCACCAATGATGGCGGGCAAAGTGAGGTTATGATGGCGGGTAAACTGAGGTTTCAATTAATGTTATTGGTACATTTTTAAGTATACTTAAAATAATAAATTTGTAAAGTTCATCGGCATACTTATCCCAGTTTAATGCTGGCTACATGTGCCTTAAACAACAAGAATAATATTATGATAACGGTGAACTTCTTGAACTATTAAAAAACACCTAAGCGGGAAAGTTATTTCAGAAGTTTCTTAAAGGGTTTTCCTAAGCAAACACCAACTCTCACTCAATAAATTAAGTCGTCAGATTAGCATAAAACAAGTTAATTTTAAATCACAATTAATAAATCATTAAAAAAAAATTGTTCAACTGTTGAGAAGCCCATATAATCTGTAATCTCGTGTTTGAATTATCTAAAACTATGGCTTACCGTAGCGGGCACAGCTGGGGGTCTAAAATGTACATCAATCAATATAATCTTTAGAGAAGTTCACTTCAACGCGCTCTGTACCAATCATCTATAAAAAAATCGTGTACAACTTCATCGAGTGTAAGTACCTGATCATGCGTGGGCATTTTTTATTGCTCCACCATCATAATTAAATATGCACTTTCTTTCATAAAGCCACTTTGACGCCATCAGATTTCTAGCTCCCCAAATCAATAACAGCCCAGTGAACTCTGAATTATTAATTACGAAAAGGAAGGTTTCTAAATACATGTCTAATTAAATCACTGTGTAATTATTAATAATGAATGTTAATGGACCAATAAATCATTGATCGGTATGGGTAAGCTATTAATAGGGTGTGGCAAGCGTCGGCACATCAAAATACGAAGACTTTTTATTTTTGGCTTCATAAAAACGCTAAGTACTTCATTTAATTATGATGGAGCTCTACGTTACGTCAACGCAAAGCTAGATATTATGAGAGTAAATTATTCTTTGAGTACTCTATTTACTATAAACCAGGTACCTCTTTATGTAAGTCGACAAAAACTCGAACATTATGAAATCGCCTTAGGCTGTGAAGATGATCAAACTATTATTATTAAAAGTTCGCTCTTTTAAAATTTCACTGTCTGTCATAACTACACATATAAGAAATAATTCTAAACCACGCCTGTCTTATGTTTGGTCCAATCTCTTAAACTTCTGGGTGTACTCTGTTGAATATTTATCACCTCCTAGAACATTTTTAAGAAAGGCTTGCTTATGTAACAAATCGTTGTGTACATAACTAACTTATTTCGTGGGAAGTTACAGCTTTCTGATTTAACCATAGGGTTATTTTATTAAATTTGATACTGACAAGTTCCTCTCTTTGCGCATTCCCGTCCAGAAGCATTTTAATATTATCAGCAAAACTTAAGGGGCTAACAACAGTTAAAGCGCGGGCTCTGTCGGACTGCATAGAAAAGAAAGAGAAGCGCGATGACACAAAGCTGGTAATTTATTGCAAAATATGAAGCGATTCTCTATTTACAAAAAATCTATTGACTGGACTAAAAAATGAAAACACTGTCACGTTAATATATATGTTGCTTGAAGAACAATCTGACCAAAAAAACAGAATGATTGCATGTTTAATAGTATGGTTTTTAATCGTTAAAAGAAATATTTAGAGGTATCTTCGTAACTTATTTCTGTCGTACCAAATTAGTTGTATTACGTTTTCAACACATTGGTGCCGATTCTGTTGTACACCGAACTAAACTAACTAAACTATCACTAAAATTCCTTACTTTTGGCTATGAGAATCTTAACGCTATTCTGCAAAATAAAATCTCTAAATTTAAAAATTATTTTGACACATCTAAAATCAAATTTGGCAATTGCGACTCCACGTGATACTTGTTTTGCCGTACCACGTGATTTTTTTTAGAGCCAGAGTCGCGCATTATTTTGCAGCCTCGGCATGTTTTGTATGGAATTTTTCACTTTTTGTATGGAAAATATGAAAAAAAAATTTTTTTTTGTACCAACACGTTGGATTTTAGATGTTCCGGGGACTTATAAAGGGGGTCGAAATTTTCATTATTTTTGCGATAGGACACACCGTTTTCGAGATATACTTAAGCAAAAGAAAAGAAAAAAAGATACAGTACTGTTTTTGCATCTGAAGTCGAGGTGTTGGTATGAATTTTAGTTCATGACAACTAATTTTATTCCACACCTTTTTAATCGCGATTAAAAACAGGCAGATTTAGTTACAACAATCAAAATTTTTGGTGAAAAACGTAAAATTCAGAATAGCAAAATTGCCATTTTCACTAAATTATTATCTCAGTGCCATCTTAGTGCTGTCAAACTAAAATTTGGTTAAGTTGTGTCACTTTAGTCAATTTCAGAATAGGAAATCGTCGTTTGACAGGAATAAACTAAATTTTGGTGATTTTTAGTCTAGTTTATAGAATTTTGTGACAAGAGAATCGGCACCACTATCTAACTAGCATATATCCTAAAGAATAATACATATTTTTCTGATTTGGTTTACTGCAGCGGATCATATACTTTTAGGCATTATAAAACTTGCGTTTAGGTCATGTAGTCCCCTTAATTATTTTGGCAAACTACCGAACCTCCATGAGCTATACCTACTTATAAGTTTACATACTTTTTTATGTCAATACCAAATTCGTCTTTCGATTTGAACTTATCTAAAAAGAGGCGACAAAAACTCATCATGCATGGTACTTAATAAATCGTTATTATTCTACTAATATTATAAATGTTGGTTGGTTAAATTTGTTTGTTTAATCGTTGGTCTGGTGGTCGCAAGCGCTTTATACTGAGCACTGAGCATGAGGTTTTGGGTTCGATGCCATGTATGATGATGATGATGATGTAGTGTTATTTTTTTTTCCTATTTGAATTTTCTCAGTAATAGCCCCCGGAGTCAGGATTTGTGCCCGGTTGATGGCAATAGGCTCGCCCCCTATTAGATGGGACTTATAACTGGCGAAATCTGGATGTACTAAGGACCTCTGCCCAACCCTTTTGGAAAACAATGCGTCATGTTAGGTTATTTTATTATAAATGTGAAAGTTTGTATGTTTGGATATTTGTTACTCAAAAACGGCTGAACGGATTTGGAGGAAATACGGCAGAGAGATCGTTTATGACCTGGATTAACACAAAGGATACTTTCTATCTCGGTAGTACGATCCCGTGTGATAATTTACGACCTGCACGAGCCCCAGGCAAAAGCTAGTACAAGATAAAATTCAAATCAAACGGATGCGACATGACAGAATCACAGTTGGACTGCCAAACGGCGATAAGCGTTTTTTGGTCCCTTATTAGGGCTTATACACACTGCTCAAGGCGTCGCAACAGCAACGCCTGCTAGCGATAAAATGCTTGTTTTATGACAAATGGTGTATTCGCAAAAAAAAAACTTTTTTTACAGTTCAATCAAATAAACTTTGCTAGAGTGCTTATTAACCTTTTATGAATTAATAATAAGTACAATTTGCAATCATTAATATTAACAGAAAAAATGCTTGCTTTTCAAAATCATGTTTTTTTAATGTTTATTACCTCAGAACTCCGTCATTTATAAACTGATTTAAAAATATATTTTTTTGTTTGAAGGGGTATAGGTACTCATGAGGTGGTCCCATATAAATATAGTCAAGTTCTGATGAGAGGTTTTGGAGTCAGCTTCAATAATACGTATTTTTTCCACTTAGTGTATGTTGATGATATTATGATAACTTCCTGTCACTGTTATTTACTTAGCAAGTAAAGGTATGCTAATTTGTGAGGGGTAGGTACCACAACTAAAAAGTAACAATAAAATGATTATTGCAAAAAAAAAAAAAACACTAGAATGTGTAAAATAATTTTGGAAGTCGGTGGCAAAAAACGAAAATACAAGAATAAAGACTGTCTGAAGAATCGAGCACTGACCTAACGCAATTAAAACTCTTTTTCGGTGTGTTCCAACGTAGCGTTGCCCTGCGGCGACATCGATCTGTGCGCACGGGCCCTTCATGTTCAAAGTGTAGCCCATGAATAAAACATCAGCTATTATGAAGCCACAATGGCCAAACTGACAAGTTAAGTATAATCTCATCTTTACGACTGTAGGTAGTCTGTTTATATCAGACTGCCCACGCTTTTACAGAACAACTCCCGTTTGTCAAACACGTGTAGGCAAAATAATTCAAAATAACGGATTTTTTATAATTATGTATAGAGGGGAATCATTAATTAAAGTTTGATTAAGTCGGGGTAATAAAAAGTGGTTGTCAGGTAAACGGATTGTTTATGACTTGGCCTTTCTGCTGAACTGTGTTTATAAAAAGCTTTAAAACTAAAATGCTAATCTGTAATAAACATTTTGTACTGTGAAACCGATCTGCTTGAAGCACACTTTTAACGTAACCTTCACCTTTTCAACATAAGGGCCTGCGGCCAGTGGCGACACGGGACGGCAGGGGATTTTTGCGGCAATATTGAAATGTCAATGCACGGCTGTTTACCGCAGCTTTGTTTTAATACCTACGATGATTATCACTAAACTTTCAATGTTATTGACATACTGTTAAGTTTATTTTTATTATATTTTATTATATAAGAACAACAAACAGCTACATTATGCAATATTACAAACAAAAAAAGAAACATGTAATTTAAATAATAATGTAGCCCACAGCGCTGTTCACAAAACTTTAAAGTCACTAGGGGGTGAACTATTCGTGCAAGACAGTTACACTCTATAAAAGCTAAAAGCTCAAGTGTCTCATACAATAAGCTACGAAACCTTTCAAAGATCATGTGAATATGTGTTCGAAAGTTTAATTGTAGGTTGCTGTTATATTCCTATTAGTCGCATAAAAATCCCTTGCCATGCCGTGCCGCCAGTGGGCGGATGTGTATGCATCACGCGTCGCAGGCGCCGGCTACGAAATCCACGAAATGGCGAACGCGAAAACTATTAACAAACCACATATGTATATGACATAAATGTTACTTGACGTTAAAGGCTCGATCAGTTTCATAGATCTCTAGAGAACAGTTTATTTATTTATTATTGTTAAGGCACATCAACAACACAAACATTTACAAATAAAAGAGAACATGCCATCCAGCGCTGAGTTGCTGGATTCGTTTTCTCCTCTACCGATTGTTATTTCTCCTGACCAAGGTTTATTTTGTTTATATGTATGTAGGTATCTAGGTATGTATCTATATATTCGTATTTATTCTTGTATTTTATAGTCATTTCCGAGCTATCTATCCCGTATGTTGCACCTGCCATGGTATATCTCTGCATCACCCTAAGGTTGACTGGTAGAAAATGCCTCAGGCATTAAGTCCGCCTTTGTACAGTATTTTTTTTACCTGTGCTTAAATTTTTAATAAATAAACATGACATGGACTAGTGTTTACTTCAATTACAGACGTGCACAGCATTCGCAACAAAATAGAAGAAAAAAGAAAACAGTATTCACGTTACAAAATTAAATAAAAAAACAAAAGCAATATAAGAACAAAAGCTCTAACTAAAATCTCGGTAGTAGAGAGAGAGAATACCATCATCGACATAAACATTGACTATTTTTTTATTTTGTTATCTTCAGTCTTCCCCTCATTTATCATCTTAGATCTAAAACGCTTGGGATGGTCGTGGAAGATATCCAAATCATAAAGATTGCAAAAGTTGTTGTACGTACCACAGCAATGATATAAATTTTGGCTATTTTGAAGATTTTTGGCTCTCGTTAGTCTCTTATTTGCCTAACATTTGACTATTTTGATAGTATCTCGTTTTTATCTAAGATTTTATTGCTACACGTCACTATTATTTTCAACAACATTACTAATCCTTTCCGTTCAAAAGCCAACTGTAAATTCTTTTAATAAAATATCAATAAAATCTTTTAAACTGGCTAAAACATTTTAACGTTCCAAATATAATTAAATCTAATGTTCTATCTTGTTAACTACATTTGGAAACTGGTCCCACGCATTTTTTAGTGCAGTATATTTTTCAATTTTTATTTTTATCATTCATTTTTGTCATTGCAAGACTAAGGCAGCTCGTAAAATGTTTATTCAAATCATCTCTTCTATGCTTACTCTCTATCAGTATCTATTTAAACACGATTTTGAATATAATAATATATTATTTCAATATGTTCTAAACCATGGTTAGAACCTGTTTTCGAAAAAAATACCTGCTTAATCGCGCAAGCAGAGTTTACCGCGCGACTAGCATATATACAACTTCCCGACATCAATCATCGGGCAGTTGCCCACCAGACACGACACCCGTCTGGTTAGAGGATCCTCCCTTTTCTATGGAGGTATGAGTGAACTTTACACCCCGTTCCTCGTACCTCTATATTGGTGACACCGACGTGATCTGGACACGCAACCTTATCGCCGTCTCTTAAACAAATATTTCATAGAAAACTTATATTTAACGTGCCTTAGAATACCGATTGCAATCGAGCTCTTCAGGACGTATAGCAAATACAAAACTAAAATGTATTAACGATTTTGTGCGTCTAACTTTTACACTCTCTCTGTCTTTTAACTTGGAATTACACGAGAAAAATCTGCAATTCTTTTTGAATATAATTTAATGACACGGTTGGCGCAGTGGTTAAGCGATTGACTGCTGCACTGCGTGTCGCTGGTTCGATTCCCGCACGGAACAAATATTTGTATGACCTATAAGTAGTTGTTCCGGGTCTGTCTGTTTGTGTATGTGACTTTAAATGTTTGTAAACGCACCCACGATACAGGAGAAATTCCTAGTGTGGGGCAACGTTTATAAACGTAGGTACTTATTACAAGTGGTGGCGGATGTGTTTTCTTCAATCTGTGTTAGCTGCCTAGATTAGACGAAAATATTCGTAATTTTTTATTCGTTTCCGTATTTGGAAACTCATTTACATAAAGTGATAAAAGTTTAATAAAAGTTGTTTCATTTTATATTTCGAATAGGAGATAATCTTTTTATGTGTTCACACCTCTGTTATTCGTTTAGGTAGGCAAGGCATTCTATAGTGAGTCGGTACCTTTTTTATATCTATGGTTGATTGTCATTTTAAGGACAGCCTTATTTTTTTTAAACAGAAGTTCTAGACATATGGCAATGGTTTTCAAAACGTTTCGTATTTCTTCAATGACTTTCAAAGGGAATGCCATGTGCATTTCGGTAGCTTATTTCAATGATAGAATGTCACTTTGCTTAACACAGGTCCTTAAACAAAAATATTATACCTAGTAAGTCCATTGATGTAATAAGAAAAACAAGAAAGTCCTGCCATAAGTCACAACGAAACTCGACAATTAATTACTTCTTGTTTATAGGCAGTGAACTACACAAATCAAACAATAATAAAGCAATCAATAAACAACACGCGTTCTACAAATGCACCTCCATGAACGTCTCAATTTTGCAGTTCATAAGTTCAATGCGGCAAATCAATGTTTGTATTGCACAATACTTTATGAAACGCTAAAACCTTGTCCTGGTATATCCAAAACAGTGGACCTACCTACAGGGCCTTTCAATTTAATGGCAACACTATTTACAGATTTGATGGCTATTGGTATCTATCTAATAGCAATAGAACAAAAGCCGACCGACCTATTCTTGAGGAGATAATCACTTAATTTCAGGATAGTGTTTTCTACTCTTGTCACGCTTGTAAGTATGACACAACTATACAATAGAAACGAACAAAATACTCTTTATAAATAAATAAAATAAATAAATAAATATCGTCTGACATTGCACACAGCACCATCTAGTTCCAAGTTAAGCACTTAAGGCTTGTGTTATGGATACCAGATGGTTGATACACTACTTAAATACATTTTTTTTTCGTAAATACATACATATTATAAATATACATCCATGACTCGGGTACAAAATGTCCATATTCATCATACAAACATTTGCCCCTACCGGGATTCGAACCCAGGGCCATTTGGTTTCGCTGACTACACTTAGCCACTGTAGCCACTACACCAAACGTGACGTCAAACTTTAAATGAATTATCTGTAATTCATTATCTGTAGTATGATGTAGGTACCTATATTGCGAACGAGACTTCGTCGACTATCAGTCCCAAGTGTTAGCCATAATGTTACTTTTTGGAGCGTTACTACACCCGCTGGACAAGTTTCTAGATTGCATCTTTACTGCAACTGTATTTTTTTGTGGTTACTCAAAAGAACAGTTATCATCACTACTTGCTTTTATTGTAGCAACTTTGGCGGGAAAAGTGTTGCACTAAGCGCAGTTGTAAATGAAAATTGGCCAGTGCTACTTACTAGAAGAGGTGTCATAAAAAGTTATTTTATTATTAATATGGGCAATAACCATAAGTCCCGTTTTGTAGAACGATGGCCACATGAAGGTCGCGGGAAGGCTGTTGCATGCAAGCTTGTGTTTTTTGAAAGAAAACAAATTAAATATGCATTATACAGATGATATTTTAAGTATATAAATTAGCTTCTCACTGCATGGCACTGCTGACGTATCTGTTAATTAAAATTAAATATATTATTTAATTTTATAATATATACCCAAGTAACAAAAGCTTCTATAACCAAAGCGTTTTATCACCAAACAGTGATATAGTAGGCCTATAATGGTAACCATTGTAACTGCTTGTACTATAAAGGTTTTTAACAGAGCGTTTTGGTTCTTTAAGATTAAAGAGCATTTAAGTTCTATAATTTAGCTCTTAGAACGCTTACAGGACCATACAAAAGAATCCTTAAAGTGTTGCACTGTAATAGATATGGAAAAAGCGATTATGGTACTATTTAGTACTATAGACGACCTTACTGACACTTTTATGTATCTATTTTGCACTAATAATGTGTCAAAATAACTTTTACTGTACTAATGTTGTAGCAATATCGAAAACAATATTACAGGATCAATCTGCACTATAAAAGTACCTGGCACTACCATTACGTAACCTTTTAGCTTCTTAAAAGCTCCCTCAACATCGCTATGCGGCTAGTTCTGTAAAAGCCATGAAAACTCTTCTAGAGTACTAAATAATACCATAGCGACTCCTGGAGCAGTTGTTAAATAACTTAAATTCTAATAGCTCTGTAAGTGAGTTTCTGTTACTGCAACGAGACTAAATCGTGACATAAAAGCATTAAAATGAATAATTAATGGACTAATTATATCTATACTAGCTTTTCACTATTTTATATTTGGACAACGAACCCTGATTCGTTTTCGGTAAAAACATGGCTGCTGTTTTTTGCCATGATAGCACATTAGCAGCACGGCTGGAGCCAATGTGTACTCTAGCAGCCATAGTCGGGACAAGTCTTTATTTTATTAATTTAAATTTAATTAAAACACGAAAAATGTGAGGGCGCATTGTCAAATTTGAAATCAGCATAATGATTTTATCGATACAATTATTTTCGCAAGTGCAAGTTATGGCAGAGTTACGGTCCATGAATGTTTTGGAGTACCTATGTCCTTTTTATTACATGTTCCGTTAAGCAACAATGGCAAATGATATAAAGCATAACTTGCCGATATATTTTGTTTTTTTGAGGAGCACTCACGACGACACGGACAAAGTGACGAACAAATGCGATAAAAAAGATCACTGGAATCGTTTACGGTGCAAAATAGCACTATAAACATGTTTTGGTTACTTTTATAGTGCAAATTTGTGACATAAACGTTGCAGACAGCAGTGTTTTAGTAATAAAAAAGCGTTTCTCGTCACTTTTACATTTCAACAATAGAGCTGATTGGTCACCGTGAAAGCCTTTATGTTATGTTTATAGAATAAATCAGTGATAAAACTAGGGCCTTTTTGGGGTTCTGTAAACGTTTACAAAACCATTATAGTACTAATCATGGACACTAATTAGCACGTTCTAAAACGTTCTCAGGACTTTTATAGTACCAAATTTTGTTACTTGGGTATTTATCCGAAATTAGAAATTGTCCGGAAAAGAACCGGAGTTACCGACATAGCCTGCAGAGTAAGCAAGCTGAAGTGGCTGGCCATGTTTGTCGAAGGATCGATGGCCGGTGGAGCAGACGAGTCCTGGAGAGGAGACCGCGTATCGGCAACGTAGCGTGGGACGCCCCCCAGCTAGATGGACCAACGACCTCAAGAAAGTGGCTGGGACAGAATAGACGCGGAAGGCGGAGGACAGGGTGTTGTGGCGCAGCCTGGGAGAGGCCTGTGTCCAGCAGTGGACTGCGATGGGCTGAGTTGATTGATTGATCGAAGAGGAAAGATAAGATAGGTCTCTTTTACTCGATGTTTGAATTGAGAAATAGATTTTAAATCTCGAATGCTAGGCGGAAGTGAGTTCCACAATCTTACAGCATGAACAGAGAAGGAATAAGAATACTAGCTAGTTTTATGAGGATGGGATTTAAGGAGGGTCTAAGGTGTGATCTACACGATGCATCGCTAGGTCGAGCGTAAGAAAATCAACTATATGTCGGAACCTAATTTATTTAAACATCGATCTACTGAACAGATACTTTATTCATAATAATAACATCACGCCTGTATTCCCAGAAGGGTTAGGCAGGGGTATACCCACATAGCATAGCAGAAGCAGAGCATAATAAGCCTATAATGTTCCTACTGCTGCTGGGACACAGGCCTCCTCTCTGTGAGCGGGAACGGGTCGTCATCCACCACGCGGGCCCCGTGCGGGTAATGTCACATATCTTCGAATTCGATTCTACACCCAAATAAAAAAATAGTAATACCAGCCTTTAACTGGCCCACTGCAGGGCAAGTGCCTCTTCTCATAAAGAGAAGATATGAGTATTGGTCAACACAGGATAGCGATTTCTGACTATTTTATATGTAAGAGGAATAATTTGCCAGTGCTTTGTGGAATCGACACGACAGATGAAGACGTTAAAATTCTCTTTCCCATAGCCATTCATCAACAATCACGAAAGGATCTCTATTAACTCCAATTTCAAATCGATCAGCTTTTCTAAACACTATTTCTAATAGGGGAAAGTGGGCAATAAAAATATGAAAAGCAATATTGGTAGATAAAGTTAAATACTTTCGAAAATCTATTAGTTATTAAGTATTCTAGAAAATCGGGTCAGTGATGTGCTTATCAACGACATTGTATGAATATTTAAACTAAAATATTTTTTATTTCGGTCACAGATGAGCCGTAAACATCCGCGAGACTCGTGAAGTATGTCGAATGAAACTAATAAGCCACAGAGTATATCCGACCAAAACTATGCTAAAATTTACATCCTCCATTAATTTGTTGACTAATAAGATATATATTAAAAATTAAAAATACATATTTATGGTAACTAGTTATAAAAATATTCGTCGATTGCTTCATATATACTTGATTTTAAATAAGATGAGCGTATTAGACGATGTACTAAACGTAGCTAAGATATTAAATTGTTTTAGGTGCTATTTATGTATACTTACGTTTTGTTATTACATTCCATTTATATTGGATAATGTTTTCATTTTCACAGTGAATCTAAAGTGGTGGTTTTATGAGATAGTAACGAAACTAAATAAAATATATGGAAATATGTCTACATAATATTATGAAATAGGATATATAAGTATGCAAACTGTAGTTGGACAAAGTCTACTGTTTACTTTCATAACTCCGTTTCAGACAGCTGACACTCAATTCGTTTACAGTTCAAAGTTTTGTTCTGTTTTGTGTGTATTTCGTCGTTATAGCATTTTCTATGAAATCTTAGGTGTGTGTTGTATGATATTCACATAGTTCACTTAGAATTTGCCTGAATTAATTTAATGTTGAGCTTATGATCGTTTTTGTAATCATAGCACAAAAAGTTTGCATATTCGGTCCTTCCACTTCGTTGCTTGCTTTTGTTACAACAATGGGTCCTAAAATCCTATATAAACAAAATTTATATTTACAATCTTATGTGGACCCTGGATAGTCAACACCGCTTCCAAACTTGCTGATTGGTTGTCTTTTTGTCTGCCATTTAACTTGGCAGATGTGACCTTTCCTAATCCGCCGAGAAAGGGTCACTTGGTTCAACCTGATTCTTTATGCGTCATTTGCGTGACTCATTAATTGCTTCCATAGAATCAATCATAATGTCTAAAAGGACAAGTTAATGGTTAGTAAAATATCACTATAATATCCATATAACATTCCTAGATAGATACTTGATTACACTTTCTATGATTATGCGCAAAAAATTGAGGTAGAACGTATCATCTTCACTTTTATATTCTGAACGCTAAACGGAGATAGGTGCCTACTTAATTATTTAGGCAGGTTGCAAAATGGGCCGGTAATCGTAGTTGGATTACTATAATCACCGTGGCTGGTCATCAGATTGGTGAGAGCAATATTATATGAGAAAGTTGCTCTCGTCGTTTTAGTCGGTATCCTTTATGCCCCTATTCCCCTTTTATATGAAAAGAAGAGAGGAAGTGGTTTAAAACAGGATTAAATTCGACATTTTAAAGCAGATTATATCAAGAGGTTGAAATAGTTATAGTCTCGTAAAAAACTAGTAAATTATACGAATGTGACATAAAAATTGGCAAGTCGCGTGCAAGAGACGATAGTTTGCCGTGCAGGTATTATTTACTTGAGTTCGTGAGTGTTTCAAATGTAACTGCAATGATAAATATTTCCCATGGGAAGTGGGAAGTTGCTTGATTCCTACGACGGCGACGTTCGATGGAACAATTATTAAAGGATTGTCGTAGACACTTTTGTGTCCTAAAATTGCTGATATTGAACCGTCAATATCCACCTACACTAGTGAATAATTAAGGTAGGTTTATTAAAAAAAAAACAGCCGCACAGTTCGATCGATCAAGGTTAAGCTACGGGTCCGTGGATGGGTGATCATCCCTTTCATACCGAGACCCGTCTGTGTCTCGGAAAGCACGTTAACCGTTGGTCCCGGTTGTCATTCTTCGTAGATCTATGACAGTCGTTACAGATAATCAAGAAGCCTGAGAGTCTGGCAAACCAGTCTTACCAAGGGTACCGTATTACCCATTTACTGGGTTGTGGACGTCAGATAGGCAGTTGCTCCATGTAAAATACTGATCTGCTGCATCCGGTTAGACTGGAAGCCGACCCCAACATTGTTTGGAAAAAGCTTAGGCAGATGATAATTAGGTATAATATAATAATATAAAGGTTTAAAAAAGGCTTGACTGAAAAACAGGAGGGAGGGTATTGCCCTGTACCTACTAGATACGTTTTTTAAGATGATGATGATGTCTTAATTAAGTAGATATATCATGCCAAAATGGTGACATAACTAATAAAATTTAATTCTGACAATGATATTTCTACGTTATCCTTCACATTTTATTATCTACTCAGATATCCCGTGGCGCGGCGGTTTTTTACAGTTGATGCACGCGTGAAATTACGTCATCGCGACTCTAGTGTAATCAATGGGGTTTTCTAAGTATTCGATTGTTTTAATTAAAGCTGATAACAGGCCGGGCACCCAGGGTACCCAGTGGGCATTGACGGTAGTTTGCTATTGGAAACGAGAGCTTCCCGCGGGTCATTAGCGGGTAAGTAAACAAAAAACATACTAAGTAATTTTATTGTTAAATATTCTTAACTAGACAGCTTTTTTTATGGAGTTCCTTAAAAGGCATCAACATCCATTCATCACAAATCATAAAGGTACTTAATCAAAAACTAGTTTTTTTTTCTAACACAGCGTTAACCGAAAATATGGCTTCCTGCTGAGGAAAGGGTCATCGTTCGGCCCACGCTAACAATTAGAGTTTTCTTTGTGTATCTCTTAAAGCTCACTATTTTATCACTTGTAGCCTTGCGCACGCGTCACTTTGTCTGGGAAGATTGAATCCAGAAATGAAAGCTAAGAGATTTTTGATGAAATCTGTTTTTTTAGGTAACTATTATCGTTGAATTCGAAGTGAATTCTTATAATTTCTGCATCAATAATTAATATTTAAAACTGTCCAGAGTTTATATTATTACTTAAGTATGCAATCACAGTGGATTGAAAATCACAACAAAATGACAATAGATGTGTCCTAAAGTTTAAACAATTCATGAAATATAACCGTACAGTCACGAGCACAAATTTGTATACACTTAGCAAAATTCAAAAGCGATTTTCTCGTGGAGTAACTGTTGTAACTTTTAGATACGACCTATTTTATAAAATGATGGGTCCCAAAATAGTATGTTCGTAACAACATAAAATTATAATTAATACAGTAGAAGAAAATCACTTAAGAAAGTTGCTAAGTGCAAACATATTGATGCTCGTGACTGTACATCAGATTCAAACTATGTCCCGTACGTTTATACTCCACAGATATCTTTGGTACACACACGTTTTATTAGTAAAACAATAAAGCCACTAAAAACTTTATAGCCGTGATTAAGACATCGTTTAGAGGTAAAAACGGCTATCCTCTTTCTCATGGCTGCCTCTAATTGATGCTGAGCCGATCACTAAAAATCATATAGCTAGAGCTTAGACAGCATGATGTAAGCTTGGCAAGGTAACGTTAGATTGATGTACAGGGTCTAAGCCTATGATGGGAATTAAAGAAAGAGTGAAAGAATATTTGAAAAATCCAACCTCTAAGTGACGGATTGTGATAATGATTCAGAAACAATACAAACACCAAATTACCTGATACCTAAGTGTCAGTGGTGAAATTGTCTGAAATCATTATATTACGTCGTGACGTACTATAAAGACTGTACTAGACTACCTAGCTACCTAGACTAGACTCAAGAGCAAACCCATCATAAATAAAAATAAAATCTTACAAGCTTAAGCTTTTTTGCCAAATCTCAAACTCAAAACATTTAAGTATGTATATAACAATATTTTTTTTCTTTTTTGTTTTTTTAAAAACAAAAAAAAACCACCACACCAACCACCAAACACAACCATTAAACCATTTACAGGCACTTTGGAATTGTCAAGTGGTCGGTCAGTCAGAAATATGAAGCTAGTTGCCCATTCCAAAGCGTAGTAGATATCTATGGAGAAATACGGGCAAGAAACTCCATGGACACTCTTTTAAATTATATTGTTACATAAATATTCGTTACATCATTAATGTTGATTACAGGTATAATTATATGTGAGAACGATGTAAATAAGACGTAGGTACACGTTGAGTGTCCAGAGATCAGCAAATAGAAATTTAAACAAAACAATCCATACCTATATAAAATAATATAATTTAAACAAACTAGGTAACAGTGATGGTTGGTTAGCGGAAAAATAACAGCTAATGAAATCAATTGACATTAGTTGTGGTAGGCTTACAGACCCCCCTCCCCCCCAGACCCGAAGAGGCCCGCAGCGGTGGGCCGGCGCCAGTCGGGGGTTGCGGAAGGATCGCACGTTCCCGCGACCCCCGGCAGCGTAGGTGTGAGATGGAACACCGGGGTGGATTTTAGTCAGTAAGAGTCTGACAGACCCCACCGCCCGCCCCAGGGCGGCGGACATCCATGAAAATTTTCCACCCCGTAAGAAAAAAAAGGCTTACAGAAACCAGGCGTCATTATAAAAGTGCAACATGAAGCACTTCCATCCGCCAATCCGTATAAATAGCACATACATAATCACCAACCAGACCTACTAAGATTCCCACGACCTCTCTATAAAACCCATACTTTATTCTACAGGCACCAGTCCATCAGCTCTGAATGATTACGGGACACTATGATGAAAACCAACGTTCCAACCGGTATGGAAATGATATTTAATCGAAATCTTATACCGTAAAGATCGTGTGAAAACATTACAAAAATATAAAAAAATGATATTAAATCACAGAAAGTTATCGTTGATCAAGCTGAGTTTGTTTCTAAAAATAGCTATAAACATTATTTATTAGTTGGTTATCCAGTAATTCGTTAGATTGGGCGTGTTGGAGTTATTTATAGGATTTCTGGGGCCATGTATGCAAGTAGCTAATTTAATTTAGGGTTCCGTAAACTGATGCTGCGCATGGGGAAAAGGTAACTATTCCACATAATATGTGTAGATATCATAATTGTGGGAATCGAACGTTGCCTCCAAAGGCATTCCCGAAATTGTTGGTTCTATCGCTGCTAGAAAAATGATGAGTGTTTGTTTCGAAAAAAATAAGCACATCTAAGCACCCACCACCCTCTTCCGTGTGATTTTATTTAGTTTATGAATATTTTATCGGTATCTAGCAATCACCATTATTTTACCTTCTTGCATATCATTGATTTATAGGTAAGTTGTAAAACTATTTGCGGTCACAGTCGAAACGAAAGTGAAAAAGTAAGCCTAGTGTTCCGTGTCCGTCGAATATTAATCTTGTAGCAATGGGAAAAATACTAACATTATAAAGACCCTTTCTAAGGGAACAACGCGGAACCCACGACTTTTTTTCTTCTTGCACCTATAAATTCCAATAAACAATTTTAACTTTTAAGTACGGAACCCTGCGACAATTTCTGATACGTGCTTGACCGACTTTTGAGGTTTCGTTTATTTCTTCATGTTAACAGTACCTTACTATTCACCAAAAAACACATTACATCTCACGGCACAACACGTTCCTCAGCGCAGTCGGGTAAAATTAAACTAAGGAGGTTAATAGCATACTTACGGGAACAAGTTTGAACTATTCATGAAAATTATAATTATTGTTGTTACTCGTGTTTAATTCAATCAGTAATTAATATGAATAAAATAAATCAGTGCCTACAGCAGCAAAGTCACTTAGTTTCGTGCGTAGGTACTTAGTAATTATAGGGTAATGGTCATCGGTAGCGGTAGAAACAAAAGTGATTTATTGGTAGTGTAATTAATATAATACCTATAGCCTATTGGAATGTGTGAAAAGAAATTTAGTTTTGGCTGTGATAGGTTATACAAGTATAACTAATTATCTACTCAACTGGGTCAGCCAGACCTTTTCACATGTCAAAGTCAAAGCATTTATTTCAAATAGGCACATAACTATAAGGCACTTTTGAACGTCAACATTTACATTTAAATAGAATTGATTCTAGTCGCCCCTTCCAAAAGGTAGTTTCGTATGGAGAAGAATGGGCAAGAAACTTCATCGTTACTCTTTTAAAATGTGTTACAATACTTTGTATACATTAATTATATAATTATATGTGAAGACAATGCACCTATAATAAAAATTACCCTACCATAATAGGTAAAAAGAATTTAATAAACGTAGCAATTATAAATAGGTTAATTATGTGATAGATACATGGTGTTCATGGTGAAGAAGATTGTATCATAACTACTAAAAACAAATGAAGCATGAGCTAATTTTAAGTACAGTACCTAAAAGAATCTTTTGGCGCCTGAATGACATCGACAGGGAGGCGTTGTTGGTAAACATTTGTGAAATTGATACAGAAATTGTATTGACAAAACAAGATGGCCTGTAATTGGTTGATTTTGGCCACGCACCAAAAGAATCTTGTACCTACAACTCTCATTCGTAACCATTGATTTTCAGTACTTTAACATTCTGCCAGGTTTGCGGGAAAGTCCGAAAAGGTTACCGTGGCCCCTGGCATAGGCAACTAAAGGAACACGGGTGGGTTTTAGTCAGTAAGAGTCTGACACGCCCTCCCGCTCCACCCAGAGCGGGAGAAGATATTTGATGATATCCCACCCACAAAATAGAAAAAAAAAGTACCTTAACATTGTTTTAGCTAGTGGAACTCCACCTCGTTCAAAACGAACACAAAATGAATTCAATCAATACTAAGACGGAATGGCAGTCAATTTTATGCGAAACTTACGCAGCTAATAAGCTATAAAATTGCATCCTTTGATCATCCGTTTATTAAATATTTGCTCACGAGAGAAACTTCTTTAGAAAAGATATCAGATGGAATAGTAAAGGTACCTTAGTTGTATTATTGATATATTATTAACATCGCTTAACTAAAGTCTTCGTATATCAAATGGCTACCCTTAGTGTCTAGCAAGCAATGCCTGTCAATCTAAATGAAAGCCAGTAAAACATTTTGAAAGAGAAATTAACATAAGAACTTACTCATTAATACTAATGTAAGCAAGTTGGAAAAGTGAATATTGTACAGATTATTTAACTACTGCTGAATAGTAAATGTATAGGTACTAGTTGTGTAATGAAAAGTCAGAATAGGTTTCAGATATTTGAAAATAAATTATCGCGAAAGGAAAAAATAAATGTTTCGAATTTATCCAAAAATAAACGTAGCATTTTTTGTTTAAAACACAACACAAAAAAAATAGCAAGCTGAAAAACCTTTAAAAAAAAATAACAGGTAGGTACTTTTGTGCTGATTGTACCAAGTAATATTTCTAAGGCCTTATTAAAAGTTTAGGACTATTTTGTTTTCTAGTTTATATACGGATTAAATTTAATTTAATTAATTTTCAACGGAATTTATGACGTCCATGAGGTCAGTAAATCAAATGAGTAAAGTTTAAATAAAAGATTTATTGTTGATTTTACCGTTAAAATTCGAACAGGCCTATCATTATTTAACTTTTAACATAAAATTGTATTAGAAAAAAACTAATAATTATAGGCCAATACCAACTTATGTATAATTCATTATCCAAAAGTTCTTTCAACCTAAACTTATTTAGTAGTTATTCCAATAAATCAATTTAAAAAAAAGCTCTTTTATCACTAAACTGATGTCATAAACATAACATTTTAGCATACACAGTTGAAAGTTGACCTAAATGTGAAGTTACATTATTGTTTCCTTATGTGCTTCAACTGTCGCTAATGAGACACAATTAGTTTTCTGTTGTTACCGAACTGAATCAGTTCGATCGACAGATGAGAAATTAATGTAAGTACATTTATCTTTTGATTTAAAAGTTTATGTGATCTGAACGACAGACCTATGAAAATATTTTCACCATTCCCTTTATTCATGATTCTCACAGAAGATTACGTATTTAAAGAAGAGTTCGGGACCATAAAATGCCCAATTCTGAAATTTGGTAGTAGGTAATTTATTTCCTATGGGATTATCCTAAGTCCGTTTTGTTGTTTATCGTAAACTATGAAATTAAATTGCAGGAACTTCATCCAGACATAAAGTGCATCCTGAGCATAATAAAACCTATTTCCAAATAAACTTACCAATGAGGATTCAGGAAAACATCACTATCCAATTAAACTTCCAAGGCGGCTGATAACAATCCACAATAATATTTGTCAGTCATGCACTAAATAAAAAAAAATAAACAATCACATTCTTTTTTCGAACGATCCAAGGACGGAGATGTCAATGTTCCCGCGGTTTTTGACGCGTCGCGTCGGCTCGAGCGGTCGGCGTACAAGTGGTGCGATTGCTTATTCTGCACAGATCGATTCGACCCGACCCGCCCTCAGCATATCGCTCGATTCCGGATCGATTGAACGTTAACGGAAACACGGTCAGTGGGCTCTATCGATAAAATATGAAAATTCGTGATAGTTGTGACTGGTGGGACTAATCAGGTTAATTAGATTTTACTCGCGCGATTTTACTTGTGCATGTTTTCGGTGATTTACATATTATTAGGGACGTTCTTGCTTCCGGGCGTAGACCGTTCCGGAAACAATATTTAATTGTGTACGATTTAAATTTCAGATTGTTCTAGGTTTTAACCTCAAAAATTTTTATTGATTGAGCTAATTCCACTGAAACGGTATGATTAAATTTTTTGGTTAGAATTAATTTCAAAACCGGAAGGTTTTTCGGCGGATAGCTGACCTGAATCTGCGTTCATTTTCCTTCCTTTAGTTCCGTTACTTCTCACAACTTTGGTAAATCTGAACTCATTTCGTATTTATCTTAGAATAATCGTAATAATATCCCAACAAACTAAACACAGAAGCGTTCTAAAAGAAAAACTGTGAGTAAATCACAGATTTTCACTAATATACGAGTTTAATAAAAAATACCTCCACACAAATTAATCACAGGCTTTAATTACAATCAATACGCTCGGCCTTCTATGTTATTATCGTTATTTAAAACATTTATGTCAACGTGAATTATTGATAACTTTATGATGCTATCTTTTTGTTACTGACCACTTTGCCCTTTGGTTGTAAATGTGGCTGCCGCCGTGCGTGTTAAGGCTCAGAAAACAGGCGCGACACGACAGCGCGATGCGACAGCGTGACGCGACAGTGCGTCGCGACTCTAGTAGAACAATTCCTATGAAAACTTCATGGAAATTGTTCTACAAAAGACGCGTGGCCCCTGCAGCCTTTAGTTTAAAAAAAAGATGCTTGAATGTGCAGTAGGTAAGTATATCAGTGTTTTTCTGTACAGCATTTTTCAGGTATTCTGGCGCTGGTTTTCTGTTGAGTAAAGGCATACACCAATTATCACTGTATTGCCTTCTCCGAAATCGGTCAGGGACGAGTCGAAATCGTCACGTGCTTCTTGCGCTTGTTAGTAATGGAAATTGAAAAAGTATGGGGGAGATCTTTGCCCAGCAGTGGACATAGGTCAATTTGTAAAAAGGGCTTGTACCTGAAGTTGATCAGTTGGTACTGACTGACCATGATATTGACGACGTAGCAAGCCTATAGTTTCGAGGCATGTTACAGTTAAGTAACAGCAATGTATCTCTTCGAAAACCCATAAAATCAAGGGTAATCAAAATATTGGTCAGACATGACCATGATACATACTTAACACCATATTTTAAAACATATCTAGCTACAATATACACTTTTACCATTTCACGAATGTAATAAAATTGTTAAATTCTAATCAACGCCCTTCTATAGAAAAATAACACCGCGTTGAGTTTTCTTGGCTGCTAGTTCACCAGTACCTTCGTTAATTTAATTTATTATAGATGGTACTCAAAAGAGGGAGAAAAATAATCACGTGCCGAACTTTTTCCCAACTATTTTTAGGGTCGGCTTCCAGTCTAACGGGATGCAGCTATCTGACCTTCACAACTCAGCTACTGGGTAGCACTATACCCCTTGGTGAGACTGGTTGTCATACTTTCGGGATTCTAACGGCCCGTAGCGACTGTCAAATATCCACGAATGACAGCCGGGACCAACAGCTTAACCTTTTGACCGCTTGGTTTTAAGTATATCAGTTGCCGTGCTCATAAATCGACAAATAAATATCGACGACGAATAGGGTCGTGCAATGAAATAAAAAACATAAACGAACTCTATGTGTCCATATGTATTGTATAGTGGACATAATTAATAATAAAATAAATAGGTAACATAGGTTCTAGGCGGCACGGACACGAAAACATTTGTCGTATTAATACGTCTGAGGCGGCACGGGCACGAAAACATTTGTCGTATTAATACGACTGAGGCGGCACGGGCACGAAAACATTTGTCGTATTAAGCCTAATATGACTGAGGCGCTTTCCTAGGCACGGAGGGATCTCGGTATGTAAAGATTGTCACCCATCTATGGACCTACCGCGGCAAGCGTACCTTACCCTGGTCGATCGACCCATGCCGCTGATATTAATTAGCCACGACCCTTTTTACATGTGCTATAATATATATAATATTAATTATGTACGACACGTACAACTTCGGTAGTCAACTTTGTGCGAGCAAGCCGTGTTAGCTCTTAGACAGTAATTTTTCAGTCTGGCCCGTGGCACGATCTATTTTATTTTGGCAGCCTGTTTCGAATTGACGCAAATATATTATTATGCTGGCCAAATTTCGGCCCCAGTGGCCAATCTCAACGATGATTAGTCAAGTCGCAGAAGATATTATAGTGAACAAGTGTGTGCGCAATCACAGGTGCACTCTCTGTTCCTTTACTCTCATAATCCGATCGCACGGCAATCTGACACCGGGGCGAGATCAGGCGCAGGACCAACGGCTTAACACGCTTTCCAAGACATGGGGGACGATTTGAGTAGAGCATTGGCACGAGGTTTCGGTCGGGCTCTGTGTCAAGTAGGTATGACAGATTTTCTGGCATGAAAATTATAATTCTTTGATAACGTACTGGGGCGATTTTTCTAACAAACTGCTCAAATTACCAAGTCCGCACAAAATAAGAAAGGTCGCATTTTAGTAACGTTTTCAACTTTACCTACGTACCTAACGTAAGTAAGTAGGAGGATCAAATAGGTTTTACGTTTTTTTTTGCCAATCATAAACCAGAATGTGTCTTAGCTTAAAATATTAACAACTTTTACAATCCTAGATCGAATATCTACAACAATATTATATTGAATAGACTTTCACAGCCTGAGATAATTAATTCAAATGCCACAAAAATATATGATCGCGACTACTTGACCACCTATGACCTCATGCCATTAGCATTCTGACTCTCCCATTCTGTCCATATCTACTAGGATTAATACTTACTTATTTCTTGAATTGATTTAAAGCAATGCCTTTTTTAAAAGCATTAACAATAAATTATACGGACATAGGTACATAACATGTCCATTGTAAGTTTGTCTATAATTAAAAATTGCGGGACCCGGTAATGGCCACCCATTGTACTTTTTAGGGTGCCGTACCCAAAGGGTGCTAACGGATCTCTATTTACTAAGCCTCCGCCGCCCATCGTCTGTTAGGACAGGTCAATACAAAGCTGCAATGGCTCTTTCTTCAAAAGGCCCTTCCTTAACAGGGCCCTGTATTGTTAGACTCACATAAAATCCTAATAATATAATGTTTGGACTTTAAAAGAGACCATGACCTCTGAGTTTGTTTCGGCATTTCTTCTCAGGGATCAGTCAGCTAGGAAATGCCGGCGCCATCTAGTTTTAAAATATTGACTTGAAAAAGTGTCTTAAAATAAATCTTCTTAAAGAAATAAACATTTCATTTCATGTCTCCGCTGTCCGTCCATCTGTCTGTCAGCGGGCTGTGCTTATGTCATGAACCGTAATAGGTAGACAGTTGAAGTTTTCACAGAGTGTGTATTTCCATTGCCACTTTTTCAACAAATAATAAAAATAAAATAAAGTTGAAAATTAAAGGGGGTCTCCATACAAGAAATGTGTTTTCTTCGGCGACTTTTGTCGTGTTCTAAGGAACCCTTCGTAATTAAAGAGTTAATGATCTCATCCTACCTCTACACTCCCTTTTTCTTATTTTATCTTTTTCCAATTTTAAAATAAGTTAAAACTAAGATGAACACCTATCTCTAGATGGCCATGTACAGATTATTTTACTTATGGATTGTTTTGATTAAAGGACAATGCCCATTTTGTTAAGACTTTTGGGCCCCTAAAAAACTTCGTGTGTCACTGTGATTTTAACTTTATTTTGTAGACTTAGAATTACCTTTTCATATCCTGAAATCGATTTTCAAATATTCACCCTAGTTTAAGAGAAATCGTATGTTTTTGGATTCTGGAATTGAGGTGACAAAACAAGTTTTTTTTTTGTTCTAAACATATTTGAAATTAAAACAATAATTTTGTTTAAGTATTAACATTGATTCCTGAATTAAGAAAATACTACATAACTTCTTCTCTTCCCAGATATTATATAGGTTAAGTACTTGCGCTTACAAATATCCCTTGCCGTGCGGTGCCGGCAGTCAGCGTTAAGTAGGCTGTGCCCTCACCACTAGATAATGTTGTTAAAAATAAATACTTACCTATGACTAAAGCCTTAGGTTAGAGGAGCTTATGGCTAAGTTACAACAAACGCACGGATCTGTCCCAAGTTAAGTTAAGCTGCTCTAAGGCTGCTACTTAATTAAAAAAAAAACAACAATAAATAGTGGGTAAAATATTTATTCTTCAAGGAATATAGGTCTAGAAATTGCGCTGGGGCGCTCATATCATTAAAGCGACCCCAGCATAATTACCACAATACGGTCATAGGTATGAGCGCAGCACCCTACTGTACGATTTGCAACCAAGCAACTACAATAATAAGCAATAATAATCACTAAACTATTTGTCATAATGTTGCTCTCTACTTATCAATAAATATGTGTAATAAATCCTGTTACTTACATGTCTCGATTTAATTATGGCCCTAACTAGTTGTTATGACATGAAATATTAAGGTCAAATCTTCTTCTATTAATTCATTGCATATTTCAACACTGTAGGTACCATTCGCCCGCACATGCTCCCCATACTATCTTGCCAGTTTTAATTGGTAAGATCCTAAAGCAAATCTTATAACTCGATTAATGATAATCTTGAAAAGTTATTTAAACGGGGAGCACTGCTGTTTATGCTTTGAAAAATCGTACGTCTTCCATTTATATGTTCCCCGTGACGGAACCGGCAGTGGTAATGGAGGTGGTACAGAAATCACAGCATCTGGGATGTTATCGTCCATGTTATCAGTCACTGGCGCAGACTCCACGGTGGGTCTGCTAACGCCACCAGCCGCCTGGCTCTGTATTTCTCTCGATGCAGCCTCCCAACAAGCATGACAAACTCGTTCCAAATGCAAGACCTAAAAATATAATATTAAATAAATAAATAAATATCGTCTGACATTGCACACAGCACCATCTAGTTCCAAGTTAAGCACTTAACACTTAAGGCTTGTGTTATGGATACCAGATGGTTGATACACTACTTAAATACATTTTTTTTTTCGTAAATACATACATATTATATAAATATACATCCATGACTCGGGTACAAATGTCCATATTCATCATACAAACATTTGCCTCTACCGGGATTCGAACCCAGGACCATTTGGTTTCGCTGACTACACTTAGCCACTGTAGCCACTACACCAAACGTGTCATATTGTATTTATACTATTTATTTTTGTTCAATTAGTTCAAACATAGTTATTCTGCCACAATTAAAACACTTACATGATGAGCGGGTGTCCATCTTAGTCTAACGTTTCTTTGAGGACAGTCTTGACAAACCATATGAGTTCTGCGACTTGCAATCGATATGGCACACTCAAAACATATGTTGAGGTGTCCAAGAGCAGGGGATACGAGGGATAGAGTTGTGGTTGATGATGTCCGGTTTTGTAGTAATACAAAACATTCAAGATGTCATCAGGATAACTGGAATGATAGCAAAAATAAATCAGTGAATTCCTAAATAGATAGATGTACATTAATTATTCATGTGCTGATTACAATGGTCTAGGTTTTCTCACAGATCACCTTACACTGCCTAAAAAGGTTAATTTCTGTTATAGCGGAAATAATAGAGATTTACAGTTGACCCCTTGATTGACCAAACATAGGCATCCTAAATGTTCGTACCTATAAATCTTGAAAATTACACATTATAAACTTACCGGTGTAGTTGTGTGTTACCGAGGATCTCAGAAGGTCTACCAGGTGTAGACATTTTGCACGAGTAAAACAGGTGTCCAAGGCTCACTTATACCAAATAAAAGTCAATGTGCTCACTTGTCACTACAACAAGAGTCCAATATCTCAAAACAAATCCACTGGAGGAACGCAAACGCTCAACTGGACAGCTTCATGACGATGACGATTGTAACGAACATAAGGAAATACGCAGAAATTAATACAACTCGACGCAAAATAAACGGCACGCAGCAATTTGATTGACGCAATGATTTGACAGATATGAGTCATGAGATAGATTTGTCTAAGTGTGACCATGTTAATATTTTGGTAATCGATTTACCAAATCGATTTGTTATAAATAATAATATATTCATAATTAAAAAGATAGGTTTAATTATAAACGCTATTTAGGGTACGGGAGGTACTAACCTGAGTACTAACCACAATGATGTCTGTGGTACTAACTTTTATTTTTTAAAGAAACTGTAGTGTAGTGTAACTACTTTTATTTTCTTTATTTGACCCCCCCGTCGTCTACTTCGCGCCAACTCAGTTACATAAGTGTTAGCTAGATTAGGACGTGTGAAAAGCTACAGTAGCTTACTGTAGTCTATCTCCGGTCATTATAGTCGGTGGATTAGTAAAATATCGATATTTTCAATCGATTACAATTATTTAATTGACATAGTCTGTCGTCTGGCAACATTCAGGTTAAGTTTTAATGGCGGAACTGATATATATTCAATAGAATAAATATTAATTATGTTTTCCAATGCTAGGGTAAACGAAATATTGATAAAAAAAACTTGAACATGTAAAAATACGACTTAATTTTTGAGAAGTAAATAGTCTTGACACGGCACCGAAACTAAGGGGCCCATTGGTTGTCATTCTCCTTTGCTGAACTCTGGACACTCAACGTGTTCGTCTTATTTACATCGTTCTCACTTATAATTATAAATTCAACATTAATGATGTAACTAATATTAATGTAACAATATAATTTAAAAGAGTGTCCATAGAGTACCTTGCCCGTTCTTCTCCATAGGTACACACTACGCTTAGGAATGGGCAACTAGCTTCATATTTATGACTGACCGACCACTTGATAATTCGAACGTGCCTGTAATTTAAATAAAATAAATGCATTTAAAAAAAGTTTGATTTTGAGAGCTATGTCTATTTCAAAACTCAATCGTACGAAGATTCAAATCCGCACATTATTATTATTTTTACAAAAAAGTAAACACATTACCGTTTTTAAATATTGTTAATTACCATACCATACCTACGCATACTTCTACTAATTAATCACCTCATAGTTTAAGCTACCAGTTCCTCGAACGCATACTGGTGCATCAATAATTAAAATTAGAGAAATAGTCGTAGACGGTCAAAATTGAATTTTAATGTTGAATTATGGAACCTTCACCGACCCTTTAACTGATTTATCCCATGCTATTTAACACCTTACGTAAGTTACAATAGGGATTATTCTTGCGTGTGAACTATCGCCGTATGGATGTACTTTACAACACAATAAATAAACGAAAGGTAATATATCACTGCCCACGGCATCATGTAAGTTGTCTTGATTCAATGATCGTTGCGTGTAAATATGACACCTGACAAGATTTATATGATAGTACAGGATTATAACTCAAAATCCGGACTCGAAAGCGTTTTCTACTTAATTTTCTTTGGGGATATAATAGGATTGGACTAACAATACATTTTACTTATTGGTAGGCAATAAAGTCAGTTTATTTACCAACTAACCAATTTTATTTTGCCAAACAACCAAAATATTCAAATTAGTTTAGCGACTGTGTGTAAGGTTCTAGAGTCTTTGGATTTTTTATTAGGTAGGCAGGTACATTCCAGAAGAGTGACGCACAGGGTCTATCCTACATGAAACTGAATAGACTGTAACGACCTTTTGATGTAGTCAAAATCAAAATCTACACGACTGCCTATCCCATCGAGGAAGGCAGGCGCAAAATGAACGTTGCATTTGTTTCGGCAACAAAGAAGTTTAAACCAACTGGTAAGTATCCTCCAATTCATTTGAATAAAATGTGGAAAGCGTAATCAGTAGCCTGTACACGATTCTCTTTTGCTTACAGTACAAAATATTTGTATTTATAAAGTCATCGTAAAATCATAGGTAACCGTGTTTCTGTGCCGAGTTTCGTCTTATTGTACTTTTCTGCTTAGTAATACATAGGTATGTACGAGTATTTAAAAACACAATACTCGTAACACTAAAACGCCATGTATATTCGTGGCTAGGTCAAGGTGACAGACAGGCATGCTTAGTACTCTATTGAGTCGGTAGATAAAAACAAATTATTAATCGAAAATTCATATGCCGATTTAAAAACACTTTGCTAAACGATAAACGAATGTTTCTCTAGGATGCAATAGTAAAATGAAAAACTCATTTACATGAACTTTATTACAAACGACGCTAAGTAAAAGTGGAATTATGTAAATATTACAAGTAATGAATTTATGTTTATATGTATCATACTGTAATTAGTTATTTTATTGCTTTTTGAGAGCCTATTTAACTTCTATGCAACAAGTACATTCTCGTATGTTGAAGATCACTTTGGTCTCATTAAAGAAAGGGGTATTGAGCAGAGTGTCACGTATTTATCTCTAGCATTTGTATTGCTTCATTACATGATGTGGTACATAACCCAAGTAGTCCCTGCACCAAACTTATTGGTTGTGACCAACCAAACAAAATTAATATATAAACAAAACCGTAATTCTCTACAATACAATTTACTCATACATATCGCTTATCATAACGACGCACCCAAGATCAAAGACCTCAAACTATTTTAGAAATGTCCCATTCCCACTGAGATATTAACGCAATGGATTGCGATTACATCACCGATCAAGTATATTTGACTTATTAGGAGGGACCTACTAAGTCAAATATACTTGATCGATGTTTATTAGAGAGAGTTATTAGGTGGGATGTTCGTCGAAGGACTGATGGCCGGTGGAGCAGACGAGTCCTGAAGTGGAGACCGCGTATCGGCAAGCGATTAGGGTCGTTGGTCCATCTAGCAGGGGGGCTACCCCCTGCTAGATGGACTAACGACCCTAAAAAGGTGGCTGGGACAGACTGGATGCGGAAGGCAGAGGACAGGGTGTTGTGGTGCCGCCAGAGTGAGGCCTAAGTCCAGCAGTGGACTGCAGTGGACTGCAATAGGCTGAGTTGATTGATTGACGAGGGAGCTTAATTTGACAGTCGTCCGGAACCTGACGTTTAGACATCCACAACCATGAATTTTAGCGGAATGTCTTGACTGTATTCTTCAATACAACTCCAAAATCGAAAGTGTTTGCTCCATTATTCTCACGGTCAATTAAATACGCAAGTGAAAATAAAGTGTATAAAATGGTTTGGTATAACCTTATATTCTCCTTACGCGACAGCTGCCCGATTTCTTCTTAATTGATGTCACTGCCTTCCTACTTTCCCCACAAACTGGTAAAACACAAAACACTAGTTGCAAGGTCCTACTTCGCTAACCGAGGCCCTTAATGCCCGGCCCATTGTGCTGCTCGACGAGGTCGGCAAGCTCTTTGAGAGAGTAATTGCAGGCCGCCTCGTCGGGCACCTGGTGAGGACGGGGCCGGATCTTGCGGATAGTCAGTTCGGCTTCCGCAAGGGGCGCTCGACGGTGGACGCCATCATGCGTGTTAGAGCCCTCACGACGGGGGACGCGGTGTCTCGGGGCGGGGTTGTCGTGGCGGTGTCACTCGACATCGCCAACGCATTTAACACCCTGCCCTGGAGTTGCATTGGGGAGGCACTCCGGTATCACCGGGTGCCAACCTACCTCCGTCGAATAGTCGAGGCATATCTGACGGACAGAGCCGTCATCTACCCCGGTCGCGATGGGGAGTGGAACCGGCGAGAGATGTCGTGCGGTGTCCCACAGGGATCGGTTCTAGGGCCGCTCCTGTGGGACATCGGTTACGACTGGGTGCTGCGGGCCGACCTCCCTGATGGCGTCAGCGTGGTGTGCTACGCTGACGACACGCTGGTCCTGGCGCAGGGGAGGTCGCATCAGGCGGCGGCCGACGCGATGACACGCGGGGTTGCGATAGTCGTGGAGAGGATCCGGCAGTTGGGTCTCGAGGTGGCTTTGCACAAGTCCGAGGCCATGTCTTTCCATGGGCCCCGGAACAGGCCACCATCGGGATCCCAACTAACGGCAGGAGGGGTTCACATCGGCGTCGAGTCCACGATGAAATACTTAGGACTCGTGCTCGATAGCCGGTGGAACTTCGTGGAGCACTTCCGACGTTTGGCCCCCAAACTGGAACGGACTGGGGCCGCCCTCAAGCGGCTCCTGCCCAACCTGAGGGGTCCAAACGCCTCCTGCCGGAGGCTTTACGCGGGGGTCGTGCGGTCCATGGCTACATATGGGGCCCCGGTGTGGGCGCGTTCACTGCGGCGGAGAGCCGCCCACTATCTGAACGCGCCCCAAAAGGTGGTAGCCGTAAGGCTGATCCGGGGCTACCGCACGATCTCGGGCGAGGCGGCAAGCCTCCTTGCCGGACTGCCGCCGTGGGATCTGGAGGCGATAGTCCTCGCGCGCCTGTATGAGTGGCGTGCGGAGGCACTACGCCGGGGGGAAACCCCGCTTCCGCGGCAAACCGCGGCGGAGCGGACGGTCCTCCGGCGCGATCTCATGGCGGCATGGAAGGAGCGACTGTCGCAACCCAGCGCAGGGCACGCCACGATAGCGGCGGTAAGACCCCTCTTTGAGGAGTGGCTAGAGAGGCGTCACGGCGTCCTCACCTACCGCCTGACGCAGGTCCTCACCGGACACGGATGTTTCGGGAGGTTCCTGCACATCATCAGGCGGGAGGAAACGCCCGGGTGTCACCACTGCGATGATCGCCCCGAGGACACGGTGGAGCATACGATGGGGGCCTGCCCTGCATGGGCGGAGCACCGCCGTGTCCTCGTAGAGGCGATCGGCAGCGGCGGCGACCTCTCACGCCCGGCCCTGGTTCAAGCCATGGTCCGGGGCGAGGGGGAGTGGGAGGCAGTCGCCTCCTTCTGCGAAGCAGTCATGCTAGCTAAGGAGGTGGCGGGACGGGAGAGGGAGAGAGTCTCCCGTCCAAGCCGCCGCGGTGGACGCTCCGGGCGTCGGGAGCCGCGTGACGACTCCCGGCCACCGTAGGCCCGGGCCTGCGGGCGGTGAGTAATGGGTAGCTCACCGTCTGATCAGGACCAGGCCCGTGCTGGAAGGCGCGTACGTGTTCCACGCGCGCCTCAAAGAGATGTCAGCATCGAAGAGGGGGCCCACTAGGGCCCAAGCCTGCCGGGAAAGCGGGATCATCCAAAAGGGGTACCGCTGACCCGGAACATAAAGGGCCAAGGAAGGAACACGGGTGGGTTTTAGTCAGTAAGAGTCTGACACTCCCTTCCGCTCCACCCAGAGCGGGAGGGGTCATTTGATGATTTCCCATCCTCAAAAAAAAAAAAAAAAAAAGGCCCTTAATGCGCGAAGACCCATGTAGAGTTTAGTGCCTGCGTGGTTCAGCACTAACTACTTGTGGGTACTTACCTATAAATTTCAATATCAATAAAATCCCCGATGTTAATAATTATTAACACTTACAGGACCATTTGTATACTAACCTTGTTTGACACGAAAGCATATAGGTAAGCTCCATTTGCAAATCTCATGCTAAGATCAAATCACACTCTGCCTGCTGGTATGAATGAATAGAACGTTGTATTGATATTAATGGCTTTTAGACAGTAGATTACTGTTAAACAACTTAGCTCTGTAGATAAGTTACTGTTCGGTCGGGATATCGCCCACTTGACACCTGGCACTCGGGAATCCAAGCTGTTGGCATTGACTGGTCACGGCAGAGGATCGGCTGAGAGCGAATTCAATTACATTTTGTTATGTAATAATTGATTCTACCTATAGTGCTTTGAAAGGTAGACAGGCAATTAAGTAATGTGTAATTAATGTGATCTTAACACAACTAAAATCAAAGGAAAAAATAACTTTTTTTCAACTAAAGGGCGGCCTTACTTCGTAGTATTTTGAAAGTTCTATTATGTTACTGTTTTCAAAAAGTATTTTTTTTTAAGACCAAAATGAAAAAGCTTATCTGAAGCATTGGCTAAAGTTCCGCCGTGTCCTCGTGGAGGCGATCGGCAGCGGCGGCGACCTCTCACGCCCGGCCTTGGTTCAAGCCATGGTCCGGGGCGAGGGGGAGTGGGAGGCAGTCGCCTCCTTCTGCGAAGCAGTCATGCTAGCGAAGGAGGCGGCGGGACGGGAGAGGGAGAGAGTCTCCCGTCCAAGCCGCCGCGGTGGACGCTCCGGGCGTCGGGAGCCGCGTGACGACTCCCGGCCACCGTAGGCGCGGGCCTGCGGGCGGTGAGTAATGGGTAGCTCACCGTCCGATCAGGATCAGGCCCGTGCCGGACGGCGCGTACGTGTTCCACGCGCGCCTCAAAGAGATGTCAGCATCGAAGAGGGGGCCCACTAGGGCCTAAGCCTGCCGGGAAAGCGGGATCATCCATAAGGGGTACCGCTGACCCGGAACATAAAGGGCCAAGGAAGGAACACGGGTGGGTTTTAGTCAGTAAGAGTCTGACACTCCCTTCCGCTCCACCCAGAGCGGGAGGGGTCATTTGATGATTTCCCATCCTCAAAAAAAAAAAAAAAAAGCATTGGCTAAAGTTTGTGAAAAAAGTACGTAAAAATTGCTGACGCCATTTCATAATTTTATGACAGACAAAGAAAAAAAAATTAAAGCACCTGTCGGTTGCCAGTTAGTTTTCTTCTTGTAGTGAGATAGATGAGCGCCCAAGTGAGGGAATTGCGAGACTAAATTGCAGTAAATAGATCAAATAGCGCGTGAGAGCTATATCGAGAATTCGAGATACATTGCGTTCGTGAAAACAAAACCGAAAACAGTCGTAAACCAGTTGGGTTTGGTTGAACTTCACAACAATGAAATTCAGTAACTTAATAGTGTTGCCAAGTTAAATGAAGAGACAAATCGTCCACGTAGCATAGTCGTCAAGTTAGCCAGTCCTCGCATTCGCGATAATCTACTTGCTGCAGTTAGAAACTTTAATAAGAAGATTGAGTCGGAGAAGTTGAACAGCAGCTATATTGGTATTAGTGGAGAAAAGAAGCCAACTTTTGTGACGAAATTCTGACACCGCTAAGGAAAAGAAATATAACTTTGTATGGGCCCGGAATAATCGCATATTTGTGAGGAAAGATGTGACAACAAAATGTCTGCTAGTTACAAATTCTATTAGACACATATTTTAGTTTAATAGTGTTATAAGAATTCAAATTCAGGTTTCAAATCTATTAGCAAAATTTAAGAGGCTTATGAACTAAGACAAAGGATTTATATAATGCTGCTTTAAATTTTGATCACGACATACATAATTATCGGCACTTAAAGTTGGCTCAATAATATGGTGTAATACCACAATTTTTTTGAAATTGTTGAACACATTAAGTGTGAGAGTGGCATAAGTATTACTATTTTGCTGTTTATATCCCACCTCCAATCAAACAAGACGATAGCGATGCACTGTTTCGAAACATTACAGAAGTAAGAATATAATAAAGGAGGATAAATAAATAACACTCAATAAATAATGCTGATTCTAGTCTATTGGTTCCTAAAGAATCTAGTAGTAATCTGGAACACGTTTTTTTTTTGACATGCTAGCCTTTAATGATCTTCATCAATGCAACACGATACTCAACGGTTCAAATCGTATTTTAGATGTAGTTCTTAGTAGTAGTTACAATAAAGTGCTGTTGTCTCAGGCCTTCATTCCATAGTAGTTTATGTTTCAGGAGTCAATACGACCAAAGGGCATCTAAATTGTCAGGTTTCTCGTCAGGGAAATGAATTTTTTTAAAGAACCAATTTGACTATTTCCATTTACAACAGCGTTATTCGAAATATTCTGGAGTATTGTAGTACTGTATGGAACCCGTTTTATCAGGTGTACTCTGATCGGATAGAGTGCGTTGAAAAACTAACTCTCTGACTCTAGGCTGACTCATTATAAAATGAAATCTTTAAGCGCAAGTTCGAAATCTTTAGTTTCATGTTTTTGTTTAAACTAATGAATGGTATAATATAGATTCTGTCTGAGCTTTTAGATAAAGTAAAATTTAGTCTTTCACGTAGTCGTAGCCGCTTAATTAACCTGGCGCATAGTCGAACTAATATTATATAGGTCATTTTACACCCATTGGCCGCATTCTTGCCAACTCCATTTGTGGTGAAATAGATATCCTTGTGGGTTCTTTAGTCTCAATTAGGACTAAAATTAGGGTCTTAATTGCATAATTATTTTTTTTTATATATTTTTATATTTTATTTTTATTTTTAAACATGGAAAATTTCACATTTTGTTGGTTTAGTTTATCTTCTTTTTCTAAACAGTAACCCTCTTACCACAAAAAATAAATAAAACAACGTTTAAACAACTGTTTAGTTAAACAGTGTCTAAGAGATAAACACTGCTTAAACAAGTGTTTAAAATTTCTTACCACAAATACATGTTTAACATTTGTTTAGCAAAACACTGCCTAAATTGACGTACGCTTGTTTTAATTTGGCAACCCTAAGACAAGTTTCGTTTTAAGTTGATTTCATTTGTTGATCCTTTCTCTTTCCTATCGATTTTTTTTTTGTTTTAATGGTTTTTACAGAATAACTTAGTTGGAAAATGTAAAATAAGTACTATTAAATCAAATTAATAAACATGTTATTAATAAACATGTGAGCTTTCTTTGCCAAAGCTATAGCAACATTTTTGCAAGTCTTGCTTACAACTTGTTGTGAGATTCCATGTAAGTAACCGGTATCGTCTTGTATCTGAAAAGTAAAACAGCAGTAAATAAGCTGTACAATGACAACCGGTACCTAATGACGATAAAAACTTAAGGGGTGAATTTCCCAAACGACTTTTTTTTTTGTCTTCATTGAAATTAGTATTTGAAAAAAGGAATATTGTTCTGTACTATTTTTTTTGTATTCATTAGGTATTTATTGGGTTGTGGCATAAAATATTATTTGTCTAAGTCTATTTACAAAGGTAGAAATAAATACATAAACCTCTATTTTTGTCACATCGGTGCTGTCCCTCTACTTTTTTTACAAGCAAAAACGCTTATATCGTTATAAAAATAAGTAACTTAAGAATATAACTTATTCTATTTCATAGAATATTAGTTTTATTATTAATATGTAGCATATTTTATTACGTAATTCATAATATTTATTACTGAGAGGCATAAATGTACTTGTCTCGCAAAATTTTGTCATATCGCTGCACAAAAGTAATTTAAACCTAACTTTGCATCGATGAGTCCGACAGTGTCCCCACCCCAATTTTATTTCCCTCGTTAGTGTGTGCTAGTGCGCAGTCAGGACGGACGTGTGTCAAATCGCTGCATATTCCCGCCAATTACGTAAGTACGACATTTCAGTTACTTCCAAGCAATTATTTTATATTATCGGTGGTTGCATTTTTCTAGTGTAATGTGAAGTTTTATTACGATTGTTTGGTTCTAACAGACATAGTAAGTAAATTAGCATCATTAAAGGTACTTGAATTTAGCCTAAATATTATACATTTTTCATAATTTTCAAAAAAGTCGATAATTTCTCACGTCGCTGTTCTCATATCGCTGTAATCGGTGGTCTTTTTTACCACCGATGTGATAATTTACACCGATGTGATAAGAAAAATCAATCGGTGTCTTAAATATCATATCGGTGTTTTGATTCATGATCGACGCATAGTTTTGTCACATCGGTGGATTGTTTTATCACATCGGTAGATCATATTATCACCTCGGTGTAATTTTATCATATTGGTAGACATAGTGTCATTTCATTAAAGTAAACAAAAAAACAATGGAGCATACCTACAACCATACATTATATACATACATATACACATATTATATTTTTTAACTTTCATAAATATTAACTTGTGTGCAGCTCGTGCCGCACACAATTCGTTCGAGTAATTTTGTTTAAGATTAATTTTGTTTAAGAATGCTGAAATCAAAACTAAACGAGGAGGAGAAAAAAGAGAGAAAGAGGTTGATGGAAAGAATAAGAAAAGCTAAAATCAAAAGTGATCCTGTGTTAAGAGAGCAGCATTTAAGAAAAGACAGAGAACGCTTAGCTAAAAGAAAGGCAGCTGGACTTATCCTAACCCGAAGCCAAATGACTGCACATGCACGTCGCAATGCACAAAAGAAAAACCGAATCAGTGCCCGTGCATATTATCAGCGGAAAAAAAATAAGGCAAATGGTGCCCGCAACAACCCAACAAGTGTTTCAGAGACCAATGACGCAGAATCGCTACCGAAAAATCAAGATAATGAGCCCGGTATTTCTCAAGAACTAATAGGACCTCATAGCCCACGGCTATTGCGACAGAATGTTCGATGTAATAGTCCTAATTTGCGTATTGATGCCATAGTAGCGAGTAGTTCCCACTATTTACGTACAAGCAGTCCCCTAGATTTATCAATAGCATCTCCTTTACGAACGCCAAGTATTAGTTCTATAAATTCAGAAGAATCAACATTACGCCCAAATAGTCCTAACTTAGACACATCCTTTAATACTGTTAAATTCAAACAAGACATTAAAATGAAATTTCGTAAATATCAAAACGTTAAAACTCAGCAAATACACGATTTAAGAAAACAATTGGCAAAGGCTAATAAAGAGAAACTAATGTACAAAAAGAGATACATGAGACTACATCAAGAATTTAAGAAATTAAAACAGAGTAATTTAGAAGTGAGACGAATCCCAACGAAGCCAAAAAATATAGACCTGCAAAAACGTATCCGTAAGATTGTTGTTCAGTTTTTTGAGGATGATGAAAATTCAAATCTTTGCCCAGGTAAAAAGGATACTGTCACACAAAATGGAGTAAAAAAACAGAAAAGGCTGATGAAAGACACAATTAAAAATTTACACAAAAAGTATTTGACTTCGGGCTACCCTCCAATCAGTTACGTCACTTTTACAAGAATGAGGCCGTTTTGGGTCACGCAGCCAAAATTAAACTTGAGAAATACATGCCTATGTGAGAAACATGAGAACATGGATCTTGTTATATCATCTTTAAAAAGAAATCGTATCATAAAAGAAAACACCACGACTGAAATTCTAAGTAGTATTTGCTGTGATATTTTTAAGGTAGAATGCCTGCAAAGAACATGTCCTGTCTGTAAGAATCGTCATTTAAATTATCAAGAATTTGATAACTCCAAAGATGTTATTTATTGGAATTGGAAGAAGATAAAAAAGAATTACAAAAAAAATGGAGTCGATAAAATAGCCGTTAATGTAGAAAAAGTAAAAATAACCGTTAAACCATTACAACTAATCAAAATATTTGAAAACAATCTGAAACCGTTCTTAACACATTGTAGTAATATACGAAATCAAAGTCAAGCTTTTAAGCACTACAAACAAAACATGACTGAAAAGGATTGTGTCGTTCACATTGACTTTAGTGAGAACTATAGCTCCAAGTACGGGTCCGAAATACAATCTATGCACTTTGGTGGCAGTCGTCAACAATTCACATTACACACTGCTGTAATTTACTATAAAAATAAGGAAGAGAATATAACAACTCAATGTTTCTGCACTATTAGTTCTTCACTGCGCCATGATGCTGCCGCCGTTTGGGCTCACCTTGTTCCAATATTAGAAGAAATTAAACAGGAAGCTCGAATTGTTCAGAATCTTATTATTATTTCTGATTCTCCATCAGGCCAGTATCGGAATAAGAAAATTTTTTATATTATGTCCCAACTCAGTATTTACTGCTCTTCTCTGACTAACATAATATGGAACTATAGTGAATGTGGTCATGGAAAAGGTGCGCCAGATGGAGTAGGTGGGCTACTGAAGCGAACGGCGGATCGATTTGTTGCACACGATGGTGATATGAATAATATAGACTCTTTTGTAAACTATTTAAAATCTGCTGTCCAAGGCGTGAAAATTAGTACTGTAGAAGAATATGAAGTTGAAGAAAAGGACTGGCTTCTCCCTACAAATTTGAACACATTTCGTGGAACATTGCAAGTCAAACAAGTCATTTGGACTAAAGAAGCTAAAAATCGTATAGTTTTACGTCGACTTTCTTGTATAGAAGATGAATGTATGAAATATGTTGTTAAATGTCCACATGGCAAACATCTAGACTTCCACAATTTGTCAACCGAACACGAAATTAAGTCTAAACCTCAACTTTCTACTTCGAGTAATAAAAAATCCAGAACTAAATCCAAAATAGATATCACTAAAATGCGACCAGTAAAGTTAACTGACAAATTAATTTTGTTCCCACAGCCATCACATTCAAAGTATTTTACACCATCAAATACATTAAAAATCTCGGAAAATGCGGCACCCAGATCATCCTCTTCGACAAAAATGTCTGAAAGTTTGCTATTGAACTATGTAGATCTTGATCAAAGTACTCCTGCCTGTTCATTTTTAGAGAAAATTGACACGAACATTTTAGTTGGTTTAGAGGAATCAACTCAATTCGTAAATAAAGAGGATACGGTAAAAGCATCTAATAGATTTTCAAGTCCTACCGTGGAAGACAGTGACACCGATGAGGAAATATTTAGAATAAAATCTAAAATTAACTTTAAAAAAGAAAAAAATGAGCCACGTAAACCAACTCCTGACATCAAACAGAGATTTAATTATATATTTGGTTGCAGTGACACTGATGATGACTTATTTTGATCTGGGCTGATTTGTTTTTAAAATTTTTATTTTTATTGTTTTTAGTTTTAATTGAAAAAAAAAGGTTTAATTGTTGTAACAGATAATAATTATAAAAGTACGTAATTAAGTGCTGTGATTAACTATAGGTATACTACATAGTCTTCTATGACTTAAAAGTCTAATTATGGTGCAATTTAATAAAAGTGGAGTACGAAGACGGTTCAAGTTCTGTAGTGATTTATGTTGAACTTAAAGGCTGATTAACATAATAACCAAATTATACTGACAGATTTAATTTAAGTTTTTTTTTTAAGGGTAAAGATTATTTGCTAGATGTAAGATATAAGCGATCTCTATGTAATCTATGATACTTACGCACTGAGAACAAAGATTTTAAAAATATTAAATTAAGTGATAATTAAAGCTGTGATTATTGTAGTGTTGTTATGATTAAGGTTAAACTTAAAAGGCTGATTAATTAGGTATATAAAGTTTTCTTATATAAAGTTTCTATTCTTAGTATTGTTGAACCTAGAACGCCACAATGTTTTAAGTGTACACATGGCAAAACAATTAGCTTGATCGCCACATTAATAAATGTGTATTGTACAATAACGTACAAGAAATTTTTGTTTTTTATACTTCTTTTAAATAAACAGAATGATAATAAAAAAAAACATTATTTTTTATTCTAAGAAAATAATACCCTTAGTTCAGGTATTCAGTTCTTAGTCACTCCTTCAAAAATGTATAAGCCTACTATTTCTTTTTTGATGTTCAAAGGTGGATAGATTATCATATCGCTGTATATGTATATCACATCGGTGAATAAATTTATCATATCGGTGTACAGAAAAGATAATCGGTGCCGGATTGTCACATCGGTGGAAACCAGAATTCAAACTGAATTTTCTCCATAGTCTTAAAAGATACGTTGATGGTTACCAATAAGGGAGTATTTAGTATCCTAAATATTACATTAAACATGAAAAAAATAAAAAATATATATAAATGAAAAAGTTCACCGATATGATAAGAAAAATGGCATTTGTTGAAATTCACCCTAAGACAATAACGAAAGGGCGCTTACCTGATGGCGGGCCCAGTTCCGTAAGGCACAGGCAACTTGAATTTGAGGATCTAAGCACCTACCACGAGAATCATGTGGAATATCATCTTTTGTTAGGTCAATAATTTTTTTTCCGAAAGCTTTACTGAACCTGTACCGTTTTCTGAAGTTATATTCGTTGTAATGTTCGAAAGGATTCACTCGCACTCGGTACAATTGATCACGATAGTTATCCATAAATTCATTGTCGTCCAAATCATTAAAATCAGCATAATCGAAGAAATCCATTGCAATTTACCTACGTACTGACTTACTGGGAGAAAGTTAAACGCGTGCTAAACAAGGGATTGTCGTTGTTTAAATTTAAACACATGTCTAACCCTAAACAATAGCTAAACATGGTTTTGTGGTATCACTTTTGCTAAACACTTGTTAAACACGTGTCTAAAGCGTGTCTAACTTTTTTGTGGTAAGACTGTATATGTTTGAATGAACTATTTTTTCTTTAAATATAATTCACAAAACTGATGCAATCAGAAATGAAATAAAACGATTACAACACAAAATTTCATGCACATTTTTTATGTAAAACACTTACAGTCTTACCACATAAAAGTTAGACACGCTTTAGACACGTGTTTAACAAGTGTTTAGCAAAAGTGATACCACAAAACCATGTTTAGCTATTGTTTAGGGTTAGACATGTGTTTAAATTTAAACAACGACAATCCCTTGTTTAGCACGCGTTTAACTTTCTCTCAGTAAGTCAGTACGTAGGTAAATTGCAATGGATTTCTTCGATTATGCTGATTTTAATGATTTGGACGACATTGAATTTATGGATAACTATCGTGATCAATTGTACCGAGTGCGAGTGAATCCTTTCGAACATTACAACGAATATAACTTCAGAAAACGGTACAGGTTCAGTACAGCTTTCGGAAAAAAAATTATTGACCTAATAAAAGATGATATTCCACATGATTCTTGTGGTAGGTGCTTAGATCCTCAAATTCAAGTTACCTGTGCCTTACGGAACTGGGCCCGCCATCAGGTAAGCGCCCTTTCGTTATTGTCTTAAGTTTTTATCGTCATTAGGTACCGGTTGTCATTATACAGCTTATTTACTGCTGTTTTACTTTTCAGATACAAGACGATACCGGTGACTTACATGGAATCTCACAACAAGTTGTTAGCAAGACTTGCAAAAATATTGCTATAGCTTTGGCAAAGAAAGCTCACATGTTTATTAATATGCCGTCAACAGCCAACGAGCAACTAGACGCAATTAGAGAATTTAGAGCCATTTCAAATTTTCCTACTGTCATTGGGGCTATAGATTGTACTCATATCAGGGTTAAAAAAGTAGGAGGTGAACTGAGTCAAGCTTATATAAATAGAAAAGGCTACTATTCTATAAATGTACAAGTAGTATGTGATTCACATAAAAAAATCAGGGATGTTGTAGCTCGTTGGAGAGGAAGTGCACACGATTCCCGTATTTTCAATGACAGTGCTATCAAAGAACGTTTTGAAAGTGGAGAGTTCCATGGAAGGCTCTTGGGGGACAGTGGATATGGGTGCACTCCATATCTTTTTACCCCAGTGCTCAACCCACAAGGCCCAAAAGAAGAAGCTTACAACACAGCACACATTCGCACCAGAAATACTGTAGAAAGATGCTTTGGCTTATGGAAACAGCGATTCAGATGCCTTTTAAGAGGCATGTATACAAAGCTTGATACAGTTAAAGCCACAGTCGTAGCTTTAGCGGTGCTGCATAACATTGCGATTGACATAAACGAGCGCATGGACATTGTTCGTTATGTGCGCAGACGGAGGGCAAGACCTCTACACCCTCCTGATACACTGAGAGGAAATGTCGTAAGACGGAATTTCATACAAAACAATTTTTGATTGAATTAAAAACATTTTAATTATGGTTAAATAATACACACTTAGGCTAAAATGTTTAAAAGGTTTTTCACTCGAAACAATCCTCAACCACTGTCACAAGCAAGAACGGTCATTGAAAAGTACGTTCCGTTCCGTTATGTTACAAAAAACTTTGAACATTTATTTCTGTATGGTTATCAATGGCGGACTTATTAATTTGATTAAATAGTACTTATTTTACATTTTCCAACTAAGTTATTCTGTAAAAACCATTAAAACAAAAAAAAATCGATAGGAAAGAGAAAGGATCAACAAATGAAATCAACGTAAAACGAAACTTGTCTTAGGGTTGCCAAATTAAAACAAGCGATCGTCAATTTAGGCAGTGTTTTGCTAAACAAATGTTAAACATGTATTTGTGGTAAGAAATTTTAAACACTTGTTTAAGCAGTGTTTATCTCTTAGACACTGTTTAACTAAACAGTTGTTTAAACGTTGTTTTATTTATTTTTAGTGGTAAGAGGGTTACAGTCTTACCACAAAAAAGTTAGACACGCTTTAGACACGTGTTTAACAAGTGTTTAGCAAAAGTGATACCACAAACCATGTTTAGCTATTGTTTAGGGTTAGACATGTGTTTAAATTTAAACAACGACAATCCCTTGTTTAGCACGCGTTTAACTTTCTCCCAGTAAGTCAGTACGTAGGTAAATTGCAATGGATTTCTTCGATTATGCTGATTTTAATGATTTGGACGACATTGAATTTATGGATAACTATCGTGATCAATTGTACCGAGTGCGAGTGAATCCTTTCGAACATTACAACGAATATAACTTCAGAAAACGGTACAGGTTCAGTAAAGCTTTCGGAAAAAAAATTATTGACCTAACAAAAGATGATATTCCACATGATTCTCGTGGTAGGTGCTTAGATCCTCAAATTCAAGTTGCCTGTGCCTTACGGAACTGGGCCCGCCATCAGGTAAGCGCCCTTTCGTTATTGTCTTAAGTTTTTATCGTCATTAGGTACCGGTTGTCATTGTACAGCTTATTTACTGCTGTTTTACTTTTCAGATACAAGACGATACCGGTGACTTACATGGAATCTCACAACAAGTTGTAAGCAAGACTTGCAAAAATGTTGCTATAGCTTTGGCAAAGAAAGCTCACATGTTTATTAATAACATGTTTATTAATTTGATTTAATAGTACTTATTTTACATTTTCCAACTAAGTTATTCTGTAAAAACCATTAAAACAAAAAAAAATCGATAGGAAAGAGAAAGGATCAACAAATGAAATCAACTTAAAACGAAACTTGTCTTAGGGTTGCCAAATTAAAACAAGCGTACGTCAATTTAGGCAGTGTTTTGCTAAACAAATGTTAAACATGTATTTGTGGTAAGAAATTTTAAACACTTGTTTAAGCAGTGTTTATCTCTTAGACACTGTTTAACTAAACAGTTGTTTAAACGTTGTTTTATTTATTTTTTGTGGTAAGAGGGATAGCATTTATTTGAAATAAACCAATTAGGTATAGGCACTTTTGAATTGTCAAGGGGTTGGTCAGTCAGAAAGATGAAGCTAGTTGCCCATTCCAAAGCGTAGTAGATACCTATGGAGAATAACGGGCAAGAAACTCCATGGACACTCTTTTAAATCAAAATATTGTTACAAAAAAGTGGTTACATCATTCATGTCGAAATTATACATGTGAGAACGATGTAGAAAGACGTGCACGTTAAGAGCGTCCGTAATAAAAAAAATAAATCAATTCAGGAATTAAAATAAGCCGTGGCAGCTAAGATATGACCAGTGCCTACTGACATCGCCCGTTCACTAACACGACGTATGGATCAGCACCATTCAGCTCAACCGTTTTAAAGGGAACTCAATGATCCAATACACACGCCACCACCAGCGACACATTTGAGTGAGCAAGACACACTCTCAGCCGCCAGGGCACATTCAAGTCAATGAAAGACGAACCCAGTAAGCTTTATAGTAGGTACATAGTGCTCACACATGTGCTATGCAATTATAAATACTAAGAGATTGAATTTATATAATGCAAAGATAGATTGTACAATCATCATCAGTTCCAACAATATTTTTGAATGCTAATTAAATTAGTTTATGCGCCCTTGTGTTCTGAAACCTGGTTGAACTCAGTGGTCCCTATTTCGAGTCCTATATTTGTGTCTTTCACCTGTTTTACTGTAAAGATTAAAAAATTTCCTTACGTACATAATATTTTCTTTAATATATTGACAAGGTACCGTCATGATGTTAATGTCTTAATACAGTTCCCATAGATAACCGTGCCTGTGGAGGCTGTATATTGCTCTGATGGCTCTTTTCTGCAGAATAAAAATAGACTCAATATCGGCAGCCCGTCCCGATAATAAAATACCGTAAGACATGATACTATGAAAATAACTGAAATAGACTAGCCTCGCGATATCTACATTAGTAAATTGACGGATTTTTCTTACAGCATATGCTGCTGAACTTAGCCGTCCTGCAAGAGATTTTAAATGAGGACCCCATTGCAACCTTGAGTCGAGCGTTATCCCCAGGAAAACAGTTTTATCGGCACATTCTAGTTTATCTTTATTCAATACTATGTCACAATCACTACTTTTAACATTCGGTAAAGCAAATCTTATGCATTTAGTTTTTTCCCATTTAATACAAAATTATTAGCAGTGAAACAATTGTGTACCTGCAGTAGGGCGTTATTTACGTCATTAAGATTTGATGCACATCTATTTATCTTAAAGATTAAGTAAGTATCGTCAGCAAATAACTCTATTTATGGTTGGTTTTTTTTAATAAATGGGGTAGTAGACCATTAATATATACTAAAAAGTGGAAGGGACCTAATATCAAGCCTTGTGGAACACCCATTTTTACTTTTAAATGTAGTGAATTGACTATATAAATTCTAATTCTATATTCTAAAAAAATCTAAATTCATGTATATGGACTTTTTGTTGTCTATCATTTAAATAAGTCCTTTGGTGAAACCATATTGCTGATCGTGTAAGATCTTGTTGGTGTTAAAATGATTAAGCATTTGATTGAGCACCTACCTTTTCGAACACCTTGCTGAATACCGGCAACACGGATACTAGTCTATAATAAAATTGTTGGTGTCTTTGCTGTCCCCAGATTTAAAAAGTGGTATAACCTTACTGTATTTCATTAAATCCGGGAAGACTCCTTGATCTACACACAAATTAAATATTAAAGCTAATTAAGGTGCTTTTGAATACTTGCAATTCTTGTATTAATTAACTTGACAATTTTTTGACAATATTTGTATCATCTTATGCCGAAACCACTTACAACATACAAAGTAGGTAGGGTATATGTAACATAAGTAAACCTTGGGACGCCCGGCAGATGTGACACATGGCGGGGAGGAGCATGACGGCATAAAGAGCGTCATACCGTTTGCCGTCACGCCACACGAGTCGATCTTACCCCCAAGGCACACCCACTTCAAAAAGTTATGGCAACCTCTACTCACGGACTGTAATTTGAGTATCAAATGATGCGAAATATTATAATCAATATACGGCCTAAGTCCACGACAAGGTCACTATTACTCAGCCAAAGGGTCAAAGAAAGTCTTTTTACGATAAAATAGAAATCACGAAGCGTTTGCATGCAGGATAATCTTTAGTATCGAGTCATTTAAATTCACACATTTTAATAATCGAGTACTGCTTTAGAGTGCCTGGCTTAAGTTGTTACTAAGCTAGACTTGTGTAGAGATTAACATAAAATCTGTCAGTTTTGAATCGGGATTATGGCTTAGGAACCGTTATAATTTGTGCAGACGTTCTGCAGTAGACCTGCATGCAACTGCAGTTGAGCGATTTTAATACAGTTGATAAAGCTGCATTGAAACAGACGATATTTCTGCAACAATATTTTTTTCGGAAATCTTCACTATTGCTATCCAAACAGGAAAAGTGCGGAGAGATACGTACGGTTCCTGTAAAACGAAAACAGTGACTATGCTCAGCATAAAGGTAACAGGATTACCTGTGTTAGTCCTTGAGTCGCAGGCTCGCATCGATTACTTATACCTAGCATAGTTATTCTAGTTCTAGTTGCCAGTTTCCAGTTCAAGTTTTAGCTGCTAACGACCACAGATACTTATTATAAGCGTTCAAGGCAAACATGCCTTATAACTACTTAACTGGCATTACAACTGACCTTTAGAGAATTTCCCTTCATTGCCCTTACTGCGAGCTGAGGCTTCCCATAACACACGTGAGGTACAAAAATGACAATCCCGCAGTCGCTATGATTGGAATGAAACATTAGCTTGGCTTCATCAAGCATAAGCAATACTAGGCAAATGACTTACTGCAGCAAAAACTGCACCATCCGTGCCTTGAAATGATGTGTCTGAACGCAACTCCATACAAAATATAATTATTGACAAAAAATTTAATATTTTTATTAAATGGCAAACGTAATAAATGATATTGATTAATATTTTTAGTTTAAATGATAATATCACGTCACAAACGTAAACGCCCATAGACGACCCCCAAAATATCTTTACAAATTGTTTACAATGAACGGACAAAAGGGAAATTGTCATTGACTGACGTGAGTGTCTAAAGTTTGTTGATATTATGTTAATAAGTAACAAAATGGGTGGACACTGCTATCTATTGTTTTTTTCATTTTGTATGTACCTACTTACTTGCCTCCTACGGCACCCATGATTTCAAAATGGCCATTTTTGTCCATTCCTACTTCATCGATAGTTAATTTACATCATTTAGCAACCTCCTCCTTTTTTTAAGCCGGTAGAATTTGGCAATGTATTTTCCAATTTGAAAGGTATATAATTCTTACTATTATTTTTGTCGAACACATAATTTTGTATGAAACAAGCCATGAAATGATGAAAGCATCCGAAGAGATATGTGACAGGGTAATAATGCCCTTCTCATTTATCATAGATTTACATGCAAATGGACGGTTACTGGTTACAAAATATTTGATCGGTTTCTTTTACTCCCTTTACTGTTATAGCTGAGATAGTATAACGGTAGTGTTTCAATAAAAACAAAACGCGTTAGAGATATTTTTATGTCACTCGTGCGAGGCGATTTTATAATAGATATAGTTGAATGCACATTCCAAGGTTAATAAGGTGCAGTTTAATCTTATGCGATGTCCATTTCGTAAACCGGTGTGAAAACAGAATGTTCTGCTTACTCTTCGTAGTAATTGTTAGTCAAACTATGAAGATTAAGTACGCGTTGATTTTTGCGTAAATACCAGGGCCCATTTTAACACACAAAAAATATTTAGCAGTAGCGTATAGGAGAATAATAAAATAAAGAAAGAGATTTATGTCTATTTTTCGTCGAGTAGTGATAGAAGCAGTGAGCAGTGAGCCGTGAGTGGTAGTGTGCAGCATGTCTTTCTAGCAATATTAAACATTGAATGAATATTCAAACATGGAATTTCTCAGCCATTTAAAAAATAGCCATTTTAAAGAAAAAAGAACATCCTGTCAGAGAAGTGAACCTCCTTAGACAACACAGAGTTTTCATAGACAATAGACACAAGACACAACACGGTAGACATGCATAAATGGAAAGCGTTTCTTGCCATCACGGACACTGGCCACATGATTATATTGTAATCAGTTTCTTGATTCATGAGCTAATAAACATTTGCTTTACAGTTTTCACACTATTCTTTCATACAAAAGACTCTACAGATATGGTCACTGGATAACTATAGGCAAATAACAAAGGCCTAATTGACCAAAGAGGTCAAACCAATACGGTACTTATAGTAGGCATGTTAATATGAAGTTAGTTAGGCACCTACTGTCGAATCATCATGATCTTGCGAGCCTATTCTCAACCGTACTAGGACTGGCTTCTTAATTAATCATGCTTTAACGTAGACATGAAAGCTACCTTAAGAATGAGGCAGTACTTACCTACTAATCGTGAAGAGCAGGTTGCCACTTTTTGGGTCACATCTAGAGACAACCTTTGAATCTCTTAAACATTGTATTTTAACTCGGTGTAGAGGAAGGATCACGTGAGCTCATAAGTGACGCTCGATGAATGTAGTCCTGTGCAGGTGCAATGAAATCGCTCTAATGAACATTCATCTAGGTTGTTTTTTTTTCTCCATCCCTTTATCCACCGAAATTGCTGCTTGCAAGCGAGCGATGCCTCATTTTTCAGTACCTATCTTTCTATCAGCGGTATTAGTACCTACCTAACTACTGCGGTACATGCATACTTATACGCAATACAGCAACTAAGTATAAAACAAACTTTAAACTGAAACACGCCATGTTTGCATACGCATCTAAATCACTACACCCCGACATCGACACCAAGGAAATGTTTATAATTTACGTCGCTTCGTCGAAGTTTTGACGACATTGCCTTTAGAACAATGCAGTAGTTACATTGATTGACTCGCCTTCATACTACGCTGTTCACTTCCCGGATAAACGTGCATTTTTCTCACAACATGAGCGTTTCCTCAAATGTTAATAGCTACTGTAGAAAAAGTTGCGACATTCATATCGAGTGTGTGGAAGCAAGAAGTATTGTAATAATAGATAAATAAACGTTTTCAGAAATGCAGAACTGTATTTTGTTGCTAATTATTATTGTAATGGGCGCGGATTTATACAGGGTGTGGCGTAAGTAGTGGTCCACCGTTCAGGATTCGATAAACCACATAATTAACTATAACAATTACATTTTTTAACCATTTTTACCCAAGGGTTCCGAAAATATTTCCTTTTTAAATTGTCTTTTATTACGAAATTTCTACCTTTTATTACAATTTTGTTTGTAGTTTCAACAAAAACCATTATTTTTTTATTTTGATTTCTGTTAATTACTGCTGAATACTAGAGCTATCATGATAAGTTATGATTTTTTATGTAAATTGAGCTCTTTTGAAGAAAAAGTTGGTTCTTCTCTAATTTTAAACCTAATTTTTAACACACCATCAAGTTCAAGAGCGATTTTTGTAAAAAAAACTTACTACATTGTCAGTGCTCATGCATTTGTTAATTATATGGTTTATCGAATCCTGAACGGTGGACCACTACTTACGCCACACCCTGTATAAGCATAAGCAACAATTAAGTATGAAGATAATATTGGTCACTGCCAGTCAATTTCAGAAAACCTATAATATGAGACACGCACGATGCTTCCCAAAATACCTGAAAAATAATCAAAATAGGCTTAGATTGGTGAGAGCGAGTAGCATTAACCGTGTGTTCTAGGCCTATGGTTATCAACCTGATTCATCATAATTCTCCTGCCCTCATCCTAATTTATTTGAGTTCGGAGCAAAATGTGTTTCTCTTCCATACTTCGCTATTAGTCGTCATCTCGGTAGTCATGCCCTTCCAGCCATATCATATCAACCTGATTGCCGTACAAAACTAATGCAAACGTGTCTTTTCTGGAAGGGTGTATAATAATCAGCCTATGTTCCCACCAGCATATGTTCCCACTGCTGGGACACAGGGCCTCCTTTATGTGAGAGGCAGTGAGTCTCAGTCTCTATCTGTGAACCAGTGAAAATGTTTCTTTATCAGCCCGAAAACAAAAGAAGTTGATTGCAGCATTTTCCCAAACGTTGCTCTGTATTTAGTTTTTTTTTGTATTTAGTAGATTTGCATATCAGGTCAAAGTTATCGCCATGAAAACATTATCGTTTTCAACCTATAAAAAAAATCGCTATTAAAAACCTTTCGTATTTTAATAACTAAATCAAAATAGGCCGTATATTTTATAGTTTATTTCATCATAATATTGTCATTTCTATTTTATTTGAACTTTTATGCATGTTTCGTCGTGAGATATTTTGGGAAACTACGTATTTAGTATTATGAGGCTTTCAAAAATGTTATGTAGGTACTTACTATAAAAGCAGTGGGTTCACGCTTCACACACAGAACCAGACCGCCATCCTTCCGTCCTCGCCGCCGTCGAGACCCACCGCGACGCCCCAATCAACGTCCCTTGCTCGAGCCAGCCCGCGCCGCTGACCCCGTAGTTTTAAATTCGTCCCTTAATAATAACTCCGATCCAGCCTGTCCCTTGCTGCCCTCCCCCAGCGACGCCCTTAGCTGAAGTCCGTACCTCATAGGAGGTGTTTATACGTTTTTTTAAGCCCTGGCTGGAAGCCTTAATTTATTAAGGCAACCACAGGCAAGCCCGGTTGTTCTAGGTTGACCTACAAAATGCCATTTAAAAAAATTAAAAAACTTCACACCATAGCATACGGCAAAATACTTAGTATTTTTGCCCTATGTTGTGTAAAGCGTGAACTACCGAAGAAATATTTTTTGATTATTTATATTGAAGAATACTTTTGATACTAACCATTCAACGACTAACTTTTTTCATCTCGAACTCTCAATTTAATTTTTAAATACTTTACGAAAATGGCTTGGACTGGACTAAATGTTTTACCAACTTGTTTGTTGAACTTAATCTGACCTTTGGATTTGTGCTCATAGTGATTTTAAAGAATTAAAAAATAGGCATAATCTCATTAGTTTAATTAATTAATTAATTACGTTCATATTCAAACGTCAGTTTAGTTGATAATAACCAGTGATCGGATAATCGGGCGCTAATATACCTAAACTTCACTATTATTCCTACGAAAGAATAATACGGACATGCCTTTCAGAATCCTGGATCCCGGAATCGTTTGAAATTCCTGAGATTGCTGAAAATGTTACCTGCATACAAAATATAGTTAGAACTCGCTGTGAAATAATAATAAAACCATTTTAAAAATATTTATATTTTTTAGTCTTCAGTTCGTATAAAATACAATAAGTTAGTCGATTCGATAGATAATCAATTTCCACTACTTGACCACACTGTGCACATATTTTTTTTTTTTTTTTTATTGATATTTCATTTGTTTTGAATAAAATTAAGATACTAAATCAAAATAACCACTGCTATAATTTCATTAAGTTTCTTATAGTTGTTTTTACAAAACTGTTCAATCCCGGGAACCCGGGATCCCGGGAAGGAATGCCCATATTATTATTTCGTGGGAAGAAGTTTTAGGTCTAATAAGCGCCCGATTATCCGTTCACTGATAATAACTAAATGAAATTCTCAAAGATGTTATAGTATCTATATACTGACAACAAAAACACATCTCTAGGTACTCATCTATCGTTCAACTACCACAGTCAGCAGGCAACTAGTCTTTAAATTATTATTGCTAAGCCGCAATTACATTGTAGGTGAGATTTGAAATACTGACGTAGTAATTGTTACATCCGGCGGACTTCTACTTTTGAATCGTATTGCATAGCGTGATCGCTCCATAGTGAGTTTTTATTTTATTAATAAGAGAATAATTATTAGCACGCGAAGTGGTAAACGAAGAACTCGGCGGAACCACCTTAGAGGCGAAGCGCCAGGGTGGCCAAATTCAAAATTTCTTACGTATTTTGCAAGTTGCAGGTCAGTGTCAGTTTGTTTGTTGAACAACATATGATTCTGAATCAAATATTTCTTTAAAGAAATATTATTATTATTAAAATAATTCATGCACATCTCTAAGTTCAAATTACCCCATTGAATGACTACCTATTTCATGAAATCATGACGTTTGAGGCTAATTCTAACTCAGAGATTTGTATTGATGATTATAATCAATATAATAAATAAATATATATCATTATAATTTGCACCTACCACTGTTTGTCTCTGCATCACCCAAAGGTTGACTGGTAGAAAATGCCCATGGCATTAAGTCCGCCTCTGTACATTTGTGTGCTTAAAGTGTTAAATAAATAAATACTTAATACTTTAAATAGATATTAGTTATGGTCGCGAATAATATTTTGATCATCATGCACAGAGTTTCGCGGGCTACTTTAGCGCATCCCCCATCGCATCCATCGCGTCTCGCAAGGTCGCTGGGGCTGACTGGTTGCAGAAGGGGTGTAACCGGACTGTGTGGTGTGGCAGGATTAGACTGTGCTGTGATAGACTGAGTTTTGTAGATACTAATATAGGGTCCGCTGTACGGTCAATATTCCTACATTGAACCGATAAGTCGTATGATATGGCCTACAAATGGTTTTGGCCTAACGGTATATTTTAGGTAAAAACATTTTAAAAATGAGATACTCGTACATTATGCATGTGTAAAAGGGAAAACTATTTCCAATACTTCGTGTTATTTCTTCAGAAGTTAAGTCATTAAAATAAATAAAAGTTTTTCATCTTTAATTAACACCATGACGTGTTTGTAATTGGCTGTAGGTAATAATGAAAAAAGTTCAAAGAGAATCTTGATCTTCGATAGATTTTACGCACCTAGGTAACTTATCTTCCCTGTCTATCACAATTAGAATATTTTATCTTATATTCAATAACTTTTATGTTTAATTATCAAGAATGCACATGAGGTAGTCGATATATAATTAATTCCATTTGCATATAGACTTTCGCTTGTAAATACTGTTCAAATTGACCTGTTGTATTTATAATTTGAGTCATTTTAATGAATAACAAGTGAATTCAAACTAATAGTCTGTTATTTCAGTGTAATGTCTGCTGCAGTTTTCACGCTACAGATATTTATATATATATATATATATTGGGTCAATTTTCCTAGGGACACAGGGCTCCTCTCGGTGAGAGGGAGTGGGCCGTAATACAAAATGCGGGCCCAGTGCGGGTTGGTAGATGTCACATGTCTTAAAATGTTTGGTTCTAGGACATGCCGCTTTCCTCACGATGTTTTCCTTCACCGTTTTGTCCTCGGAGACATGACTCCTGGAAAAAAGAAGTTGCTACCTTCTTTTACTCTTGAACTACCTCAATCTGGGAAGGACGAATGATTATGTCTGACTTCGCCGACTAAATTCCCTGTGATCCTCGTACTATGATCATACCATGAGCTGGGGGCTCGAGCCCTTGACTATACTCGCACATGGTCCGTTGCCCCCAATTACTTATCGGAAAATGTGTATTGGTCTATTAGTCTACGAGTATCAGCCAACATATAAGATGTAGGTAACGTTACATTGTCTTCTAAGATCATCAGTTCGTAAGCAATTTCCTATGAAAACTGTATAAGCATCTCCGATTCAGCATTAAAAACAAACACCATTAATTCGCAGATAAGTATTTCAAAACATCATTACACCTTTTACCATCTAACTGTATTAATTTATGACCACAAAAACAGCGCCAAAATAAACAGGACCAATAAATAACCAGTGTTTGCTAAATCGTTACTACATAATATATATTCTTATTAACCAACACGGCTGTTAATAGCAATGATAGATACCAAACCAGATTCAATTAGCAACTTCATAAAATCTTTACAATCCTGTCTTGCATCTTGTTCGTGAAGAAGTTGTTAGGTTTATTTTGGCTTGGTTAATTACTCGTATTAAAGCAAGCTGAATTTATTTAATTTATTATTGATAGATAGCTATTGTTTGTGTTGTTTATTTTTGGATGATATTAAGCTTAGGTGTTGCGAGAACTGAGCTTAATATCATCCAAAAATAAACAGGAACCATATATATATATACCATATATAGGAACAGATATTTTATTTGAAAATATAAATTGAGATAAAATTCTTAAGATTAATACAAAAAAATCTTAGATCAATTGAGGGTTTAAATATTTCATTTGATGCAATTCTTGAAACGTAAATGAAAAGAACTAATAATCCTCCCAAAAAAGTTAAAAATAATATATATAAGAAAATCAATATGTTTTAATTATTATTCCTGCTAATAAACAAGTTAATAAGGTTTGAGTTAAGATATTGATAGGGGGTTATTTAAAAATAATATTGTGAAAGAGATTATAATTAATAATAAAGATACCTAAGGTTCATTTAATAATAACCATAAAGGACCAGGCCCGGGTCGACAGCGCGTTGTGTTCCACGAGCGCTTCAAAGAGATGTCAGCACCAATGACGGGGTCCGCTAGGGCCGATGCCTGCCAGGGTTGCGAGAAAGTCCGAGTGGCACAGGCAACTGAAGGAACACGGGTGGGTTTTAGTCAGTAAGAGTCTGACACGCCCTCCTGCTCTGCCCAGAGCGGGAGAAGTTATTTGATGATTTCCAACACTCAAAAAAAAAAAAAGGTGTTGCGAGAACGCTTAGTCAGAATAAACTTTTTATGATCGGTTTGGTTTTGTTGCAATATTCTGTATTTTATGGGCAGCACAATGTGTTCAGCTTATCTATTTCGTAGTAAGGTAAATCTTTGAATACATTTTAAAAATATCTTCAGATTCTAGTATTTTAAAAACATTAGGATAAAAATTACATCACTCTATCATGCGTTTAAAAAATAGCAACAAAGAGACAAGGAATTTCAATAGATAAGTAGGTATCTATTTTATAAAATATCGAAAGATTTATAAATAAGGTCATTCTAGTTTATTTCCTCTGAAATAGCGTGGAGTTTTTACAAATCTACCATTTTGAATAACTGTGTTAATCCAAGATAAAACTAACAATAAATGCTATTCAAATTACGGACCTCAATTAATTCTAGCCTTAAAAGTCTAGACCAATGACTTTATTCAGTTTTAATAAACAGACGATAAATAAGTCTGGCTTATTTACATGTTCACATTATGTAAATCTAGTAGGTAAATAAAATATCGGAATGTGTCCAAGTCTTAAAAATTACACTGCCGGCCGTTCACTTACATCTAACATACAGCTGAAAACGATGCCGGACTCATGATGCGGACTGGATGAAATTAGTGTCAGACTAATTTTATTACTTAAAAATATACTGTTAAAACCACTCACTCACATTTTAAACTTAACTTTGGAAACGGTATTTTGCCAGACTGTTGTAAGGTTGCCTGTGTCCGACCTATTCATAAAAGCGGCCTTAAAGAACTACCGTCCTATCGCACTCCAGTGCATTCTATCAAAACTTCTCGAAAAAGTAGTAAATAAGCGACTAGTAAACTTTTTAGAAGTTTACAATATACAAAAAAAAACAAAAACAAAAAACAAACAAAGACAGTTTGGCTTTAGAAGAAGCAAGTCGACCGAGGTCGCCGCTATATTATTGACCAACTCCATAGCTTCTTGTATTGAAAAGGACGAACACGTCATGGCAGCTTTCCTTGTCGTTTGACACAATATCGATAGATCTACTCCTGTCCAAACTGAGGACGAGGAAACGCACCAGACTGGTTTCAAAGCTATTTAACAAATCGCCGGCAACTAATAAAAGTAGGTAACTACTCTAGTGGATTACCAATTAACTTTGAAATTCCTCAAGGTAGTACTCTCGGTCTGACTCTTTTCACCTTCTATATGAACGACATCCTTAATACATCGCTTCATAACGCTGAAATAATGTCTCATGCAGACGATACGGCAGTTATATTCCATGCCAAAACTTGGGAACAGGAACTTGTATCATCTTGCCGAAAATAATTTGCCTACAATCTCCGAAACTCTTACTAAGTATAAATTAACTTACACTTAAAAAAAAAACTAAGCTTATCATTTTCTTTTCAACCATAGCCTAAAGGAGGACAGGAGTCCTCCTCGCCAATTGACACTCACTCACAAACTATATCTGTACTCCTATAGACCGCATTTCCTCCCTTAGATATCTAGGTATTACAATAGACGAAAGCTTATCATTTAAACCTCACATATACTTACTAGCGGGCCGCGTAGAAAACTAATCTACGTTGTCAAAAAACTATGAGACTGCACACCTATTAAAATTCTTCGAACAATATACCTAGGTATCTGTCAACCAGGACCCCGGTATGGAATCTCCGTCTGGGGTGGAGCTGAGAAAAGCACATTTTTGAAATAGAAAGAGCTCAAAGAGCCGTAATTAAAGCGATGCTTAGACAGCCCTTTAGGTTCAGAGTGACACAGATAGACAGACAGACACAGATCTGCTATACAACGAATTTCCGGTTCTACGAGTACGTCAACTATATATACTTAGCGCCGCACTGCATGTACACAAATCTACCTGACTACCAAAGCCTGCTCTCAAAACTTATCTTACATGTCCCTCTTCCTAACGAAAACAGTCTTCTGGCCAGACGGTGTCCGTCTTACTCACACACTCATATCTACAAAAACATAAGCAAGCGCTGTGATATAAAAGGTCTTAACACCCACTTATTGAAAAGAATGACAAAAAGTTGGCTTCTCTCCCTGTCACACAACGACACTAAGGAAATAGTGAATTATCTCCAAATTCTACAAGCAAGTCATTCACTTCCTTCACACAAAAACCCTCTCCTACAAAATTATTTAGAATTATTTTATTTTGTTCAATTAATTTTTATGTTATCTTAATAGTTCACTATCCTTATCTAATTAAGTATTCTGTCCATTTTTAAACACCCTGAAATTAAATTTAAGTTAACGCAAACATCTCTCGCAACTCAGGCCCCCAAGATACAAGTGCTGCCTAGTTTAGGGACCACTGTTCGCAAAATTATGTTTAGTATAATATTCTAGTTACAGTTAGCATGCAATATTATTATTCTTGAAATTTATTTTGTAACAATGGATCAATAAATTATTCTTATTCTCAAAAAATATTCTTATTCATAAAAAAAAAACTAGTTTCATTCTATAATTCACGCTATCTAATAAATTTAAACGTCACAAATCCTACTTTCTTCTGACACAAAATTGTATTTTATGACATTATCGCGAAGTATGCGCGTGAGCCGATTTAGATGGAAGATATATTGTTTGTGACATAAAACTGATTTATTAATTTACTAGCTTTTGCCCGCGGGGTTAAAAGCGCCAATCCGGAACATACATCCAGACAAACGGAAAACAATCTCAAAGCTATATTTTCGGCATCAAACTCGTTCCCACGCCTCGTAACAATTACTTGTTTCAAAAATATTCAATGTACAGTCTTGACTTCGTTACTATTTTATTATTTGTATAAATACCTACCTATAGATGCTGAAAGCACAACATCATTTAAAAATTTCGAGCTTATCGACAGAAAAATCAGCCATCACAGGAAATTCGAGAAAGAGAATCTTCTCAGAAGAAAACCAGCAACTGCACAAACTATGGCATCGGAACGTATAAGGATTCCTTACGATGTTTTACATCACTGTACGTCGGTTCATATACCATGTGCTAACTTCTGCCCGCCGCGACGTCCGTCGCGTCGGTCGCATGAATTTTTTGTTCCCCCGACCCACCCCGTCGCATCCCATCGCCTGCCTTCGCTTAGCGTTCTTTCTGACTTTTGATCTGCTCATAAGGGTCCTAGCAAGATGTTAAATAGCCTTCCTCAAGAATAGGGCTCTATCAAAGGCAAAGAGATTTTTGTAAAGCCGTTATGAACGCGCTAATTTCTGGTTCAAACAAACAAAAAAAACAAACGATCTCGCCAGTTTTATTATTAGTATAGATTATAAACTCACGTAACAATATCTTCGTGCTTCTATTATATCTACTACATACATGTTGGTATATAGGACCTGCCCTCGTTTTATGATATCTACCTAGGTGCAGTAAATAATTATTTCGCACTATCGCTATTCATAGGTTATTCATCTAGGTAGGCTCAGTTCCGCAAAGTTATATAATGTTAATTAGACTACATTTAAAATTGTGAGCTAAAAATATAGGCATAATATAAAACATAATACCTTTGTAACACTAAAATGCCGAATGTGTCCTAAGTATTTTTTTGTAAAAGTAAAACCGGCCATGTGCGAGTCCAACTCGCACATGGCCGGTTTTACTTTGGTTTAATGCAAAGACATTAAATGATTTGCTATCAATTTAATCTGTTTGGTTTAATGGTTCCATAGGTACCACCGTACAATATTGAATAGTACTTTTTTTCTAAGGATCACTCTGACAGGCTCGACTCGACAGCGCGACGCGACTCTAGTAAAACAATACTTATGAAATCTTCATTGAAATTATTCTACAAGAATCGCTTTGCGCATGTTCTAGCCTTACCACGTTTCTTGTATCCTCTTTAATTTTGAACTTTATTTTATTTTTAATATTTGTTGTTATAGCAGCAATAGAAATGCAGCACACTCTGTTTAAATCTCAGCTGTCTACTCATTACGGTTCATAAGATACAGCCCGCAAACCAACAGACGGACGAACGGACGGACAGCGGAGGCTTAGCAATAGGGTCCCGTTGGCACCGTTTGGATACGAAACCCTAATAACGTATCCAAACGACGCGTTTAATTAGTTAGTTAAAATGACATAATATATTAAATTAAACAACAAAAACTCTTTTCAGATTAAAACTGAAACTCAAAGCATTTATTTCAAATAAACCAATTACAGGCACTTTTGAATTGTCAAGGGGTCGGTCAGTCAGAAAGATGAAGCTAGTTGCCCATTCCAAAGCGTAGTAGGTACCTATGGAGAAGAACGGGCAAGAAACTCCATGGACACTCTTTTAAATCAAAATATTGTTACAATAGAGTGGTTACATCATTCATGTTGTAATTATACATGTGAGAACGATGTAGAAAGACGTGCACGTTAAAAGCGTCCGTAATAAAAAGATAAAAACAATTATGGAATTAAAATAAGCCGTGGCAGCTAAGAAATGACCAGTGCCTACTTACGGCGCCCGTTCACGAACATGACGTATGGATCAGCACCATTCAGCTCAACCATTTTGAAGGGAACTCAATGATCCAATACACACGCCACCACCAGCGACACATTTGAGTGAGCATGACATACTCTCAGCCGCCAGGACACATTCAAGTCAATGAAAGACAAACCCAGTAAGCTTTATAGTGGGTACAGAGTGCTCACACATGTGCTATTACACACATGTGCTATTAGCTTTGAATCCCATTGTTGAGCAACTTGACGTGAGACGCAAACACTAAACTTGTTTTAATATTGAACCTCTTAAAACGATTATCTAAGAGATTAATCTGTACTTTATTTTATCTATGTGTCATCACTGCCAGATAAAGCTAAGAAAGTTTTGTGGTTAAATAAATACATCATACTGCCTTCTTATTATCCTTTGCCGTTGTCCTGATTCCAAACCCAAAATAATCATGCTGTATGTGTCCGACCGCTTGCGCGTGCGTTACCGCTTCATCTGAACTCTGAACCAGGTGGTGTACTCTGGTCCGTGAACGAAGATACGGGCCCGTTCGAAAGTGGTAGATCCGTCGAAACAAGCGTCAAATTCAAACTTTCCGACGGGCAAACACGTCGGGCGGTAGGGACAACTGTCAAATATTTTGTCATTCATTTTTAGTTCGGAAACTAATATTATGTCCGGAAGTGATACGGAGTAGGAAATGACCGAAACTACGGAATTCACGCTTAGGGGCCCCTTTGTACGGACATAAGATTAGTCCGGGGCCTGAACTCAGAATGATTGACAACATGATTTGACAGTTGTCGCTATGCCCGATGTGTTTAACCTGTCCGAGAAATCGAATTTGACTCTTGTATTGATGGAACAACTACTTTGGGACGGGCCCGTATCTTCCTTAACGCACTTAGAGAGTAGGGAGTCTTAGATTCAAACTCATTAATGCGTGAAATGAGAGTGCAGTTTTTTTTGTGTAAATGGGTAAGCAATGTCGGTATGTCAAGTATTCGGCGGCTAATTGCGTAACACACTGACAGTAGGAATGGCTTTCATTGTGACAGTTCAACAACATTCATTGCGTTATTTACGTTCTGGAGCAGACAAATTTTTCGAACATATTATGAAGCAATGGATTAGCGATATATTTCAAAATGATTCAGATTGTGACTTAATTTTAAAAACATGGTGGCCGTTATATTTTTTTACTTTCATTTATAGTTGGAAAGTGTAAGGCAAAGGTAATAATGATTAAATGCCGCCTTCACCACAAATCCATGTTATTTAGAATAGCTATAAATCATAGAGCGTAGTTATCATTAACCTTTTCCGAATCGAGGCTTGTTTTTTTATGATGTTTGCCCAAGTACAATTAATATAAATTATTATTATACAATCTTTTAGGAAAGTTGCGAATCTGTGAATTTGCTTATCTTAATTTATTGCTTTATTGTTATTGGCAACCCAGATATTTTTATTGATGGAACATTTAATTTAACGCCTAACTACCTCATTATAATCAGCCTATAATGTTCCTACTGCTGGGACACAGGCCTCCTCCTTGTGTCAGGGAGTGAGTTGTAATCCACCACGCGGGTCCAGTGCGGATTGGTAGGTGCCACATGTCATAGAATTTTTGGTTCTAGGACATACCGGTTTCCGCACGAAGTTTTCCTCTACCGTTTTGAGAGCAGTGGTGATGAAATAATTTATACAAAGTAAAGCGCCCGTGTGGGTGCGAACCTACGACCTACAACTCGTAAGTCGCGGCTTTTTCTAATGATATGTAAAAAGAACATTTTTGCTTTCCAAATCATGTAAAAAAACTTGTTTGATTTCTCTCCAAGGATTTGAAATTTATTCTGTGCCTGATTACGTTTATTCGGATTAAAATCAGCCTGTATGTGATGCGTTAGGTAATAGTGAGCTAGAACATTATTTATATAATCAAGAGAATATTGTTCTTCCTACACGTTACGTTTTGCACCGGAACAAATGCGGATTTTATATAAATAAAACATTTTACATAATAACCTACTTTTGTTTAGATAAAATTGTAGATTGATTTGCTATTTATACAGTGGTTGTTGGTATCATGATTTATTTGAATGGCTGATAGAATTTATACCAGATTCATTTAAATCGTAAACCGACAGTTAATAATCTCCCTGAAAGCTTGTTAAGAATTTCATAGAGTTTCAAAAAACAAAGCAATTCACAGGATTAGTCACTAAATGTTGGTGTTACTTCTCCGTAGCAGCTTGGACTCTGGTTGATGGCAATATGCTCGCCCCCTATTACAAGGACCTTAAACTAAACTAGCGTAATGTAGTTGTACTATAGGTACGGTGCATCTCTGCCTAAACCTTCGAAGATTACAGGCGTAATGTTATGTTAGGTCGACCATAGGTCAACCATACAGGGTCAACCATACAGGGTCAATCACACAGGGTCAACCATACAGAATCAACCATACAGTGTCAACCATACAGGGTCAACGATACAGGGTCAACCACACAGGGTCAACTATATAGGGTCAACTATATAGGGTCAACCTTACAGTGTCAGTCATACAGGGTCAACCACACAGGGTCAACCATACAGGGTCAACCATACAGGGTCAACCATACAGGATCAACCGTCATAAGTGTCGACAGCTGACCGAGTAATAGACGCTTATAAAATAATAAGAAAATATTCCCATAAAAATTACACTTAACAAAAGAATTGCCCTTTGACCAGACAGGCGCGACACGACAGCGCGACGGCGGCGACGAGTCTGTTTGCGAGACCCTTACAGGTCACAATTTTTCTTATATATATAACTAATTCTTTGCTTGCTTTTCCTTTGCGAGACTTCGTTTTATATTCTTGCTATTGCACCAAGTAAATAAAGTTGTTAATATCTTAATAATTTACTAAGACCCTGTATCAAGTTTGTGAATGTAGTTATTGTAAATAGCTCTATTAGTGAAGCTACCAGTGGCGAAGGGCTTTTGAATCAGGATTCCTTTAGGGTTCCCTTTCTAAACATAGCCATTACATACTAGTGTTTGAACTTTAGGCCTGAACGGTTGCCAGAACAACGAACGAACGAACGAAGAAGACAATGTTAAACGATCTTCAGGCAACTGTTGCGGTTAGTCTTCGCAAGTAACCTTTATTTAGTGCAGCTGCATTAACAAAGGGTATAGAAGTCTATCTACTTAAGGGGACTACTTGACCTGAACGCAAGTTTTATACTGCCTAAAAGTATAAATGATCCACTGCAATAAACAAAATCAGAAATAAATTATGATATTCTTCAGGATATATGCTAGTTAGAGTGTGTTAAAAAAATAATACAACATATGTACCAAAATTGGTATTGGTTCTATCGTACCAAATTTGGTACTATAGAAAAAACTACTCTCTACTTAAGGGGACTACTTGACCTGAACGCAAGTTTTATACTGCCTAAAAGTATAAATGATCCACTGCAATAAACAAAATCAGAAATAAATTATGATATTCTTCAGGATATATGCTAGTTAGAGTGTGTTAAAAACATAATACAACATATGTACCAAAATTGGTATTGGTTCTATCGTGCCAAATTTGGTACTATAGAAAATAGTCATGAAGATAATTCAGTTTTTTTTTTCAGATTGTTTATTTATTTATTTATTTAACCATTTATGTACACACTTATATAAACAGACAAGAAGAAAATAACAGAAAAATAGGTACAAAGGTGATGCTTATTTCTAATGAAATCTCTTCCAGCATACCTGCGATAGGATAGTAGATTTAGAGATGTAGACAGCGTGTGTAAGAGTAAAAGAGAAAATAAAATACATAAAATCAAAAACAATTCACTTAATAAAATAAAACAAATAATATGAGAATATACATACATACATACAAACATACATACATACTTCTAAAATAAATAACACTAGAATATTAATATATACGCAACTATGACGAAGTGGAAAGATAGTGTTCTTTCACTCTTCTTTTAAAAACTGCAACAGTTTGGCAGTCCCTAATGTCAGGCGGAAGTGAATTCCACAACCGCACCGCGTGCACAGTGAAGGAGTAGGAGTAAAAGTCGGTGGAGTGGGGAGGGGACTTAAGGAGGTTTCTAAGATGCGACCTGCACGGCGCATCTGAAGGTCGGGCGTAGGAAAAACGCTCCCGCAGATAGGATGGCGTTTTAGGGTTGTGAAGGAGGTTGAATAGCAGACACAATATCCGAGAGTTCCTGCGAAGTCGAATGGGGAGCCACTTGAGCTTGTTGTGCACTTGTTCTTCTAGCAACGTAATAACGAGATAGGTAGTGTTTTAATTTTTTTGTCCGATCAATAGATTTTTTTGTAAATAGAGAATTGCTTCATATTTTGCAATAAATTACCGGCTTTGTGTCATCGCGCTTCTCTTTCTTTTCTATGCAGTCCAACAGTGACCGCGCTTTGGCTGTTGTCAGCCCCTTAAAGGGACTACATGACCTAAACGCAAGTTTTATAATGCTTAGAAGTATATCATCCACTGCAGTAAACAAAATCAGAAAAATATATGATATTCTTCACGATATATACTAGTTAGATAGTCAGTTGAAAACATAATACAACTAATTTGGTACGATAGAAAAAGTCACGAAGATACCTCTGAAAATTTCTTTTAACGATTAAAAACCATACTAATATACATGCAATCATTGTGGTTTTTTTTTCAGATTTTTCTTCAAGCAACATATTAACGTGATAGTGTTTTAATTTTTTAGTCCAATCAATAGATTTTTTGTAAATAGAGAATTGCTTCGTATTTTGCAATAAATTACCGGCTTTGTGTCATCGCGCTTCTCTTTCTTTTCTATGCAGTCCAACAGTGACCGCGCTTTGGCTGTTGTCAGCCCCTTAAAGGTACTACATGACCTAAACGCAAGTTTTATTATGCCTAAAAGTATATTATCATCCACTGCAGTAAACAAAATCAGAAAAATATATGATAATCTTCACGATATATACTAGTTAGATAGTCAGTTGAAAACATAATACAACTAATTTGGTACGGTAGAAAAAGTCACGAAGATACCTCAGAAAATTTATTTTAACGATTAAAAACCATACTAATATACATGCAATCATTATGGTTTTTTTTTCAGATTTTTCTTCAAGCAACATATTAACGTGATAGTGTTTTAATTTTTTAGTCCAATCAATAGATTTTTTGTAAATAGAGAATTGCTTCGTATTTTGCAATACATTACCAGCTTGGTGTCATCGCGCTTCTCTTTCTTTTCTATGCAGTCCGACAGTGACCGCGGTTTAGCTGTTGTTAGCCCCTTAATAAAAATATTAAATTCTTTCATTCACTGACAGACAACACACAGCCTGGACCGCCTGGGTCTAGAAGCATGACATTTTGCGCAGAGTTTCTTTTATAGCGAAGCTGGGCTTTATGGGAGAAGCGCCAGGTTGCCCGCAAAATTAATTTTTTCTTACGATTTTTGCAATTTGCAGTTCAGTTCAGATTGTATGTTGAACAAAATATGATTCGCCTCCATAACAAGTATATAGTACTATACTATACTATGTACTATAGTAGTATATTTACAGTATTATAATCATTAAAATCACCAACCTTCTAAGTTAATATAATCCTATTGGTTGTTATTTTTACCAATCAATACGATTATTATGATATTAAAAACTGAATTTCGCGGGCGACCTGACGCTTCCCCTTTAAGAAAGATTTTTTGAAAATTCATCTCCTAAAGGGGTTAAATAGGGGATGAAAATGTCTGTGGATATTCGTAATTTTTGCCGAAGGGAAACCCCATCGAGCACACGGCTTGTTTCTCAATAACCTACTATCTAGGCACATATTTGTATGACCTGCAAGTAGTTTTCCGGGTCTGGCTGTTCGTGTATGTGAGTTTAAATGTTTGTAAACGCAGCCACGATACAGGAGAAATTCCTAGTGTAGGGCAAAGTTTTATAAAAATAGAAATAAACTTTTTTCATGTCTCTATAACGTTTTCGTCTGTCAGTCAGTCGCGGAACTGCTTTAAAAATAATGGGTTATTGGTAATATGTCGGCAATCCATTATGGGCATGTGGCATGCAGGGGAGGTCATATGCAACCAAATCACCTCATATGACCCCTATGCAAATGTCAACCATTTCCGAGTAATTTGACATATTTTTTGCCGGAATACAACTATGAAAATTTATAAAAAAACAGTGCATGATTTTTATTATTATTATCCGCGTCTGCTTTAATACCTAATATTTAATCAACCATAAAATGACAACTATCTTTAATATTTTTTAAATAAGAGCACACAATTTTCATGTTTTTGAGCCTTAGAGCATTTAGGTAATGCTCTAAGTTTTGAGCAGATTATTTGACTAAAAAGATTGATATATAATATATTGAGTATTGATTTCTGCAAAAAACATGGATATATTTTATCGACAGAACATTTCAAAAATATGTACAACTTCTCAGCTATCCAACGAGATACAATAAGATACCAGATATCCTCAAAAAAAATGTCAAATTACTGGAAAATGGTTGACATTTACAAAGGGGTCATAAGGGGTCATTTGGTTGCAAATGACTTCCCCTAAATCCCTTTAATGGATTGCCGGTGTATTACAAATAACCAAAGTCAAAGCATTCAAAATCAAAAGTCATTTATTCAAACTGGGCTGAGAATCAGCACTTTTTGAACGTCAACATCACATAAGACAGTCCCCCCAAAACGCCCGCCCTTCACCACTTCCTAGTGCTTTAGCTGGGAAGAAGAAGTGGCGGAACAAAGTCCCCAGCAGCACTGCTGTCTGTTCAGTTAGAAGAACTGGATTCTATAGTAATAAGTAATTAACATTACGAAACACAAAAACATTAAAATTATTAGCCATTTATGTCAGCTAGCACACGCCATTTATTTATAACCCTGGAACTAGACCAGCCATGAAGCTTTGGTTTCCTAAGAAAGCGGTAACAGTCACACAATGGTCCACAAAGATTATGTCCGAACTTATATATACACATTGACATTGATGAATTTTATATATACAATAACATGGGTATTTACTTTGTAAAGTATTATATTATTTTAATTATTGTGAATGTGAGGCCTTTGTGGGTCATTGCTTTTTTTGTTTTATTGTTCAGTTAGTTTTAATCATGATCTGGCAGTTTAAGTAATTTATGCGGCCTACCCAATTGTACTTTCTTTGGTATTGTTCGTCGAATCGTTGAGCTCCTTAATTAAGCTCCGAGTTGAGCTGCACGATTACTGACACATACGTGCACTGACTGGACAGGTCCACTCAATCTGTGTGGTTTTTCCTCAAAAGACCATTTCAGACACTAATCTACATAGTCTTCACATGATCTGACCAAGATTAGGTCTGGAATTTAAAAGAGACTGACCTCTGGGTTTGTTTCGGCCTTTCTTCTCAGAGTAGTCAGATAGGAAACACCGACCTCATCTAGCTTTTAAAATATGATTGACGTGTAAAAGTGTTTGTACAAACCTACTTACAGAAATAAAATCATTTATCAAATAGGCCCGGACTCCGTCAAAGTGGAGATGTGCGAAGCGGAGAGGAGATGCATAACAGTTAGGGTGTATCCACCGAAGCTGTGCGGAGATGCGTACTGGCTAGACCGGAGCAGAGATGTGTACTGGGTAGAGCGGAGCTGAGTTGCGTGCGGCGAGCGTTGGATGAGGCGCGGGTGCGGCTGGTGGGTTGTGCGACGATGGGGAGAAACTAGCGGTGCCGCTCACCGCACGCCGCTTACATCTCCTCTCGTCTCCGCTGCGCGCCGTTACCAACTTGCGAGGCACAGCTCAAATCACTGTTTTTTTCGGGCTTAGCAATTATGAGACATCTCTTCTCATCTCTGCTCAACCGTATCCTCTGAAGCTTAGCGGAGACGAGATATGTAAATAACGAAATCCTATTGGTTGTTTCCAACACATCTCTTCTCCTCTCATCTCATCTCCGCTTTGGTGGATTCCGGACCTAACTGCTATTCAAATACACAGCGTTCTTTGACACCTTATTTTCAAATACTGGTGAAAATGATAGATTTTCATGACGGCCGTTATAATATAAATTAACCGCTTTTCTAGGAAACCAAAGCTTTATGCTTTCCCTTAAACACCGTTACTAGGAACATCTAATTTTCATTTTAGTTGACCTAGAAGGCGCCTTGGAATAGAAAGATGGATCATTAAAGTTATTCACAGATAGAAATCTGTTTTGATAAAGATCAGATATCCGGTTTAAGATTTACGCAGCGTGTGAAAATACTGTAAAAGAAGAGAAGAATTTATTAAAATCGTTATCACGATAGTATAGGTATTAATTAGAGAAATACATTGTTATGTAAGTACCCTTTAGAAGCATAAAAAAGCGAACAAAATAGCTTAGAGAATGAAAAGGTTGTCCTTTCACAAACGCCGATTGTTTGCGAAAAATATATAAAATATACATACCTACGTGAACTGGTGCTTCTATTGTCAAATTTATAAAAAAAGTTTTCTGGTATTAGGTTCGGGCTAAAGTTATCAGTGAAGAACAGAAATCTAGGCTAGAGGTATCGCTTCTCATATCTCGCCTTAGCCCGACAAAAAAGTTTGCCAAAAAAGTTCGCAAAACGCCATATTGAATACAAAGATCATTGAACTCCTTACCTCGAAACATATTAAACGTGCGTTTAGTGAAACAATTGCACCTTTTAGAGCGCGTAGGGAATTCATTTACCAAGGCTGAGTTCAATCAATACCATTCACTATTGGTCAATGATCACAAAACATGGTCGAAATGTCGACGAAAGTAAAACATCGTTTTACAATCTCCATAGTTTATTAAAAAGGTAGTGAATTGACCATATAGTATTATGAATTATGAGCACCAACATAATAGGAATAATATTCGTACAACTTCGATTCGGACCTCCACTCAGTGAGAAGGTCACACACACGGGCCCAGTGCGAGTTAGTGGCTGTCACAAATTACAATGATTTGAACTATAGAACATTATTTTAATGTTTATGGATTTAGTATAAGGTTTGCTGTGAGATTCGATATCCTATAGAAAGTGGGTCATGGTTGCACTGATGGTTAAGGATCCGCTTCTTAAGTAACTAGTTTGGAATTCAAAAGCACCCATGAATCTTCACTTTCTTTATCTTTACTATTAGATATTGCCGTGAAGGACACATCACTAGGCCCAGGGCCTGTTTTACCAACGTATTCTGCACTGCACCGGTGCAAGACTTCTAAAGAAAAAATACGACATCATTTTGTTTAAGATCCGCATGCTGCCGGCCTTTTGGGAACTTTTCCTGTTGACAGCGATGCGGGCGAATTTTTTGATGCCCTACGATTCTTCTCCTTCCCTTTTTTATTATACATTCAGGTACATATTATTATGATTTAAGCTTATATATGTAAATATTACCTAGATCCTCATTAAAACAAGACCCATCCTGTCGCTTAAATTACTAGAGTAACAACACAGCAAAGAAAATACTTTACGAAGCCAAGAAACTTGCATACTTCACTACAACCACGGTGATTAGCCAACGATTCCCTCAGGGCTCCTATCAGGAAAAACAAGTTTATATCAATTTGCTAAGTCTGGTGTGTCTGAGCAACATCAACTGTGGAATAATAGGTTATAGACGAGGCCCGTCTCCGAAAGTAGTCATCAAGAACACTCAAGGACTGAAGGACCTTTCAATAAACTTGGGGCCTTTGTAATAATGTTTCGCAATTTATTCATGTTACTGCTTATTCTCAGAGAATGATTTATTCAGATCACGAAAGTGTGGGAAATGTAGCCAGAGCGTAACTTCTTGAAATCGTAAAAGTGAATATCCGAAAATCTTAAGTCAACCATTTGGTCATACTTAATTATTATATATTATTGGGTGTGTATATGTATATAAGTATGTATATCAGTCATCAGGTTACCGTAGTACAGGCTCTGCCTAGTTCGGGACCTGAAGACCTTGTGTGAATGTTGTCTCATATTTATTTATTTATTTTATTTATATTATCATTGTGATGTATGTGAGTCACAAGCAGGCACTTGTTTTAGTGTTAAATGCATATCTACATCCATAGTTAGATGGATCCATGTAGACGTCATACCTAGTCGATTTGGTGTTTAGGGTGAACACATCAAAAAAAAATACAATTAAGTAGTTATTGTGTGGGCCGTACAAATCCTATTAAGAATGTCTAATAATCTCTGAGTTGATCGGTAATACTAAAATTACAGACATTTCTGTAATTACTATACCTGCCAATTATTCAGTATTAACAGACAGGAGAGCGCCATTGCCTCCCGCCCATTTCCCACACTTAGCTTTTATAGCACCCTCGACTGGAGAGTGTGTGAGCCATTCTTCGCAACGACAACCTATTTGGTAAAGTATTAAAAAGAAGCTTTATTATCGCAATCAGCCCATATATAGCAAAAATAAAAATCGTGCAATAAAAAATCGTGCAAAAAGAAGATTTCCATAATTTATATTTAACAATTGGATTAATTAATCAAGGTTTATTCTGATGATTTGCTGGTGATCATCAGTTTGTTAGACACTTTATTTTAACAAATATTTGTTATAGAACACAAGTAGCATGTAATAATATCGCAATCTTACTTTTAATGACCTTGTTAAATATTATTTAAAGCTACAAAAAGGAATTCGCATATCCATAGTTCATGTTTTATTCAATTAAATTATGTATTTACATAAACTCCATTGACACATATGTATAGCGGTATCTACATCGCCACATGCGAGCTGCGCGTCATACTGACGTCACGCAAATCCTGCATCGCGCAAGCAGAGTTTACCTCGCGACTAGCATATATACAACTTCCCGACATCAACCATCGGGCAGTTGCCTACCAGACACGACACCCTTAACACGCCACGGTCGGAGGATCCTCCCTTTTCTATGGAGGAATGAGTGAACTTTACACCCCGATCCTCGTGCCTCTTTAGTCATTATTATGCATTGGAATGAAAATAACTACAAAGATTGCCAATACGTTCGGTCTGTAAGAATCTGATGAAAGTGTAAAAAAATATCACAAAAGGTACCTGCGAATGCCAATTTGTAGTGCCAGTTACAAATTGGGTGCTTTGGTTTAACAATTTGAATATTTAAACCCGAAATTCTAATTATAAATGACTTTAAAGGTGTTTTTTAATATTCGCAACCCTCAACCTTATGACCTCGGCTCCAGCTCAGCTCTTGCGGTTTACCTACTCTTTAGGGACATTGAATTACCCATTGACACAACTAAAATCGAATTTGACAATCGCTAAGTTGAGCCATAGACCTAATTATTAAATTACCTATCACTTGACAAAACCTCGATATTATAAAATTTTGCAAGCATAAAATTACATTTGCACCTACAAAATAATTAATGGAAATATTCACATTCACACAATCCAAGGGAAGTTGAAACCAAAACTGCGTTCTTTGTTGAACGTCTAGTAAATGTCTGACTAATTATGGGAAAACATGGCGTCTGTTGTACTTGTAAATGAGACATCATTTTGATTTGCTTTTACTGATCGGTAGATATAAGGTCAGTATTTATTTAACGAAATTAAAAACATGTTTGTGGGATAAATAACGCACGCTTATTAGAATATTTGCTTAACTCAAAAAAGTAGATTTCTGGGAAATCGCCGTTTAATGTTTTGCTTTCGAGATCTAGTCGGCTTATTAGCCAATATAATAAATATGAATGAGCAGTTGAATAAACCCACTTTTCCAAAAACCATTGATCAATGGTTTCTTTGCAAAAAAAATTATGCAGAAATCCTAACTTTGACTCAAGCTCTATTAAGTCAGTATTCTATTAATCATGCGATAAGTGGTTGTTTGTTTGTTTGTAAATGTGCTGTTTCCATTAAAGTAATTAAAACGAGAATGTTTGAGCTCTAGTCCGCATTGCCAAAAGTCATTCAGTCATAAATATCGATTTAAATCTAGAATTGATTTGAGATAAGTATTATAAAGCCAGCTTTAAATCGATAATATAATCTGAGAATAGTCGAGATTGTAGGTGAGTAGAGGTGCCATTATCATTAGCGGAAATCATCAATCAATCCATCCATCCATTGAGCCTTTTTAGGAATACTATAAGCTGTGCAGTCTCCTCTAACGCTAAACACTATATTTTTTTAATTAAAATTATCAACTTTCTATCAATTCAAAGTAACAAATGATGTCCAGACAGACTAAACAATCATTGCAAAAATTAAATGACGTTCCTCCAAAGAACTCTAACTACTTATGTATTTCCGAGAATAGTCTCGCGTATTAACTTTCTCTCTTTTGTCAAAAACCTGTGAGTAGAAGCAAAAAATGCTGAACAAGTGAATACGGGAGGCAATACTAGCTAAACACAGTCACCAATTAAATGATAAATTTGTACATTTACCACAATTCATTTACAAAATCCGCCAGAATCCGATAATCATTATTCGTTCCATATGTAAAACTCCGTCTGTAACGGATTAAATTTCGAATTCAAGTATATAAAATGTTAAAATCGGAACTACTTTCGTGAATATGTAGGTAGACGTTTTAGATATCTTCTAGGTAACTTTATTTTAACAAGCTTTTTTTATATATTCAAGACCGGAATGGATAGTGTATAATCATTTAGATGCGTTCGTTTTATTGTGTTGAACGTTAAGATAAAAGTTTTACACCCACTTACATAGATGGCTTGGAGGCAATGACATTTAAATCACTAAGTAGATATCTGTATAAGACTTAGATTTGTCAATGTCCTTATTTAAAGCACTGTATTATAAAGCTATCAATTTAGAAAACACAGTTGAGTAGTGGTGACCCTGTGGTAACGGCCGTGACTTACGAGTTGTAGACCGTAGGTGCGAACCCAGACAGGCGCTTTACTTTGTGTAAATTATTTCACTCTCAAAACGATGAAGGAAAAATCGAGAGGAAACCGGTACGTCCTAGAACCAACAATTCAAAAGACATGTGACATCTACCAACCCGCACTGGGCCCGCGTGGTGGATTACGGCCCACTCCCTCTCACCGAGAGGAGGCCTGTGTCCCAGCAATGAAACATTATAGGCTGATGATGAATTTAGGAAAGTTAGGAAGGATAACAATGGAAATCACAGACTGACCTATTAATATGAACCTATTTAATATTCTATCGACTAAAATACTTCTAGGTATACTTACTCAGCCTGTGGCACCATCAGATCAGATGGGCCATAGTCCAAATGAACAGTTCAATTGCTCTAAGGCCCTTCTGATCCGATGGGAAAGCAAGTTGTAGGTGTACCCTTTATATTATGTATTTAAGTCTTCTAAGGGCCGGTTTTTTGAACCGCAGTTAACTCAGCATTAGTTAAAAATAAAAAATAAATCAAATGTGTTGTTTAAATCAACACATTTTGCCAAAATTTAACATTAACTCAAGCATTAGTTAAAAATGTAACTATGGTAAAATTTTGCCAAAATGTGTTGGTCAAATCAAATGCCAAAATTTAACCATTAGTTAGGTACCATTTTTAACTAATGGTTGAGTTTACTACGGATCAAAAAACCGGCGCATAATAATATTTTAATAACATAAATGATAGTCAAAACTTGGAAAATCTATTCAGCTTTTTACACAAACTGCTTGATTTAAAAGTGGATTCTTAATCATCATATTACCGTGCATTCTCGGTCATCGTCGTTCATTCCTCTTCTATTAAATAATTATTTATAACGCATACCTTTTACACATCATTAAGTTTACAAAGGGACTTTTTTTGTGACAGCCATTCAGGCGTCTCTACTCCATGTTTTATTCTTTTCTGCATGACTTGTTCTAATCAATGTCTAAATATTCTAGTAGATCGTAGGTGAAACATTCTGCACGGCCTACTGTGATAGGCTTGTCATACATTTTTATCACAGTTTGGGAGCAAACACCGTGATAAAATGCGTGACTCAAGCCTATCACAGAGGCCGTGCTCGCCTCGATGGAGTTTAAATCCAAATGTTAGATGCCTTATTTCGAATTGTAATAGTTGAGCTTAATGTTCGTGGCGTGAGAAAACTACCAATCACAGGTCTTGAACTTATAAATTATGATCTTTATAAGTGTTCTGTATCGGTGAGCGATAATTATGTTAGGTTAGCACCTAAGCACATACTATACAGCTGTTGGCAGAATTGTATAAATACACAATGATTTCAATCAAGTGACTTAACTTTTCAATGAAAAACTAACATCGTTTTTAAATAACAACTAGCTTTTGCTCACGGCTTCGCTCGCGTTAATTTTGAATTACACAATGAATTCGCCTTGTTCCGTTGCACTCATGTGCTCAGAAAAAAGTACTTTCTGGATGAAAGGTGGGTATTTTTTTCTGTATCCCTGACAACGTATACGGAAAATGTCATGATGATCGGTTCAGTGCTTTAGGGCGTGAAAAGGTATCAAGCAAACAAACTAACTTTCGCATCTATAATATTATAGTTAGGAGGATGAAAAACCGGTCCATCGACACTCTAGACTCACGAAATGTATTAAGTACTTAAATAAAAACAAAAAACTCTTATCACACTACACACTATACGTGGCGCCATCTATTATCATAAGAACGTTATTGTTGTTTTCCTCGGGAACAGTACTTTTTTTCGGGATGAAAGGTACCGTATGTCCGTTTCTGTACCCCTTACAACGTATATGCAAAATGTCATGATGATCGGTTCTGTGGTTTAGGAGTGAAAAAGTAACAAACAAAAACTTTCGCATTCATAATATTAAGTTAAGATTGACACTTTACAAGTACTATTGTGTTTCGTGTAATTAACAACTATCAAAGCAATTATTTCACCAGCGGATCTTTAGTTGTTTGTTAGCGAACACAATTATTATAGTATCTTGCATCCTAGTAAGAACACATCACTTTTCTTCGAAGCGTAATCATTTAATGATTTTTTTATTAATTATTGTTTTTAAATATGCGTAACTTCTAATGGTAATCTGTCACTAAGAAAGTTTTCTTATTAGTCATTCAAATACTATGCTAATCACACGTATTGTTATGTGGATAGACCACAGGAACCCCCCCTTTTTTTTTTTTGTGGGTGGGAAATCATCAAACAACTTCTCCCGCTCTGGGCAGAGCAGGAGGGCGTGTCAGACTCTTACTGACTAAAACCCACCCGTGTTCCTTCAGTTGCCTGTGCCAGGGGCCACGGTAACCCTCTTGGACTTTTCCGCAACCCTAGCAGGCATCGGTCCTAGCAAACCCCGTCATTGGTGCTGACATCTCTTTGAGGCGCGCGTGGAACACAACGCGCCGTCGACCCGGGCCTGGTCCTTATCGAACGGCGAGCTGCCCATTGCTCGCCGTTCGCAAGCCCGCGCCTACGGTGGCCGGGAATCGGCCTGCGATTCCCGACGCCCAGGGCGTCTCCTGCGGCGGCTAGGGGCGTGAGGGCGCAAATTTTGCCTCTCCCTCACGCGTTCCGCCTCCTCCTTCGCGAACATTACTGCTTCGCAGAAGGAGGTGACGGCTTCCCAAGCCCTCTCGCTCCGTACCATGGACAGGAACCCCCCTGAGTAACCGTTATGTAGGCATAATCATTCGACCAATAAAACATGTTATCGTTACAAAAAAGTGAGATTTAAACAAATTATGGTGATGTTAACTACTGATGCATGTCTGTATTTATTGGTGTAATAAGTTATGGCTTGATGGAAATGACATGAAACATAAATACATTAGTTTTAGTAAAAAAAAATTACATTCTCTCACGCAACTACGTGAATATCAATTCGAACGTTTGACCCCGATGCCGCAGAGAAACAACTAAATTACAAACAACATTATAAGAAACCAGAAAGAGATTAAACATAATTAGAACTGTCTTATGAGTTTAAACCTCATACATCTTAGTAGGTAGGTACCTATACTTCTATTTTGTAGGCACAAACTCATTTCTATTCATTTCTATTGTGGTAGGGTAATTTTTATTATACATAGGTGCATCGACTTCACATATATTTATAATTATATACATGTATACAAAATATTGTAACACATTTTAAAAGAGTAACGGAGGAGTTTCTTGCCCATTCTTCTCCATACGAAACTACCTTTTGTAAGGGGCGACTAGAATCAATTCTATTTTAATGTAAATGTTGACGCTCAAAAGTGTCTTCTAAGTGCCTATTTGAAATAAATGCTTTGACTTTGATTTTGACCCACAACTCTACATTTCTCCCCTCCCTTTCATGTTTTGTCATTAGAAAAAGTCAACAAACATAACCCTTCCTTTTGGCTTTGCCGTTGTCGAACTGTATAACCATCTTTAGTGAAGGTAGGTACTAGATAAACCTGCAAACGTAGCCAAACGATACGACCACGATTAACATCATCAAATTACTTTCTTCCTATTAAAAAAGCCAGGCAGCGGCCTACTTCCACCAAAATAAAACATAAATGTGTTACATATCCATCCACCGTGAGAATGATAACAATCACCAAATTGTTTTAACTATTTACTATAGTTATTTGCGACAAACAGTTAACCTAGTGGTTTAATTGTCCCTTTGTTTAGATTTAAACTCCAGACTCACGACTTTAAAATTTTAAACGATTATTTCGGTAATCTTTGTAGCGAGGAATTAGAAATGAGTGCTGAAGCTGCTAGAGCAACTTGTAATGTAATCAATGGTGTTACAATGCAATTGTTACCTATAGACGCTTAGCAAAAAATCCTATACTAAATTAAATATCAAACTATCAGCGAAAATAACTCAAAGATAGATCTGTCGCATGGCCACAGAACAAATAGTACAAGGCATGGCGATGAAAATTACAAAAAAATTTTATGATAATAACCTTTCAGCTGTTTTTTTTTTTGTTTACAAAACACACACATAACATCACGACTGTATTCCCGGAAGGCTTAGGCAGAGGTGTATAGTACACCCACATTTCGCAAATACCCACGTAACAAGAAATTAAGTGAAATGAAATGTTTATTTCTGTAAGTAGATATTTTAATACACTTTTACACGTCGATATTTTAAAACTAGACGTCGCCGGCATTTCCTAGCTGACTGATCCCTGAGAAAAAATGCCGAAACCAACTCAGAGGTCATGGTCTCTTTTAAAGTCCAAACATTGTATTATTACGATTTTATGTGAGTGTAACAATGCAGGGCCATGTCTGGAAGGGCCTTTTGAAGAAAGAGCCATTGCAGCTTTGAGTTGACCTATCCTAACAGACGGCATGCATGCATCAGTCATCGTGTAGCTCAACCCTATTTTAGAGAGCTCAACGACCCGTCACACGACGCTACCAGGTCTGCAAGACATTTGCGTAGGACGTATATAAAATACTCAAAACCGCCAGACAGATTAAATTGACTGTGAATGTGAGTACCATGCAGGCTAGATAGAATAGGTATATGACTATCTACTTATCTTTAAATATCATCAAAAATATTATAAGTTATGTCACGTAAAACAATAATAATGACATTATTCATTCCAAAACACCTAATAGTACAAAATGTTTTGTTGCTTGGGGGTACATTGGAGTAGCTTCAAGGGAATAAGACTGTAGCGGTATCTACATCACCCACCACATGAGAATTACGTCACCCTGACGTCACGCAAAATCCTGCATCGCGCAAGCAGAGTTTACCACGCAACTAGCATATACAGGGTGTTTTTGACAGCCCTCCACAAAAACACAGGATTGATTCAGCTCCTTATTCTGAATCATATCCCACTGGAAATTTTCTCAGGAAAAAAAAAAATATGCCGTAACGTAACGTAATAAAAGACACGGCCCAGGTGCGCCGGGGAGCGCGCGGGGGTCGGGGGCAGCCTCGCTCAAGCTCGCTGCGCTGCCGTCCGCTACGTGCGGTTTGCCACGGTAACGATACATTGCGTGTGAGGTAAGTGATCACGATGTCCCCCCATAAAACCAATCTGGTTTTTGGGATTCCCTTAATGTTCCTGAAAGTATTTCATGTAACGGTCATCTTAATATGATGTACTGAAGCCACCCTATCAGTTTGCGGAGGGCTGTTTAAACACCCTGTATACAACCTCCCGACATCAATCGTCGGGCAATTGCCCACCAGACACGATACCCGTCTGGTCGGAGGTTCCTCCCTTTTCTATGGAGGTATGAGTGAACTTTACACCCTGTTCCTCATACCCCTATATAAGACTTTGTTTTTTTTTTGTTTAATTAATTATAATACGGTAAACAGTACTGAACCTACAAAAATGTTACGTGGTATACGTATTCCTGGCACCAGCGTTGATACTTTATATTCCAAAATTGTTTCCGCAAACTTTTCTTATAGAACGTTAACACACAGTGACCACTACTATCTCCTAATAATTATGAAAAAGTCCATTTAGAAACCATAATAATCACAACGAGAACTTCAGAAGAATCATTTAATTAATAGCGCTAATTAGAAATGAAAGTAAAACAACAATTCAATCTAACCTCTAAGCACTAAATCTGAAAACAAGCAACTATGTAGTACACAATCAAGCAGGTCACATGTAAATGAGCTGAGAAATGACTCAGCTTAACTCACAATGAGTCTTTAAGACAGTGCGCACACCAGAGTTTAAAATTTTTTGTTTTGTGTTGACCAAACAGTTGTATCTAAAAAATAATACTGTTTTGTAGTAATTATTGTGTCCATAGAGCGTCAGTCTTTTTACCTCAGCTTTGCGAACAGCCCTAGATAGTGTGTCAGGAAAAAACAGTTTTGTTTATTACAATCTCAGACTAAGGAAAAGAAAGGACTCGGCATAACGAACAGTATACAGCATATCTTACTGCGGCCGGTCGCCATGCTTTGTCACAGCCAACAAGTACATCAGTTGTCATAGCAACCTGTTTCTTTCAGTGTTTTGAAGAAAATTTTGATATTATAATGCGCGCAGCTCTACCGCAAGCCGCCATCTTTGTGCCAGACTCACATTTTAGGTATGCACGTTTTTTTCGTAGGTATGTCATGTCTATTCTTCTTTTACTTAGTCTGAGATTACAATAGACAGAAGAGTTTGGTCTTATGACAAAACAGCGGTGCAAGCATTAGTCTTTTATCGTCGATATTTTTATCATGTCATTTCCATAGTTTTCTGGTGTGCTACTGCCAAATAATGAACAAAAGACAAAATTAAAATCAAAGATGATTTTCAAACATCTTTTTTGTTTACAGTCAAAACCGTTTATAACGACTTCACTTAAAACGACGCGACGTACCGGATATTACGACGGAATGTTAGAAGTCTTGCGATAAGGACCTATGTACTTATATGTATATTTATAAGGACTATCGGCTATAACGTCAGCATTTGGACGGTCCCTTCAATGTCGTTATAAGCAGTTTTGACTGATTTAAATTCATAATATTTAGATAGGTGCACAACATATTTGTACGCCTCCTGGCATAACACAGCGTTCTGTACACTAAACTCAGGATCTGTATTTCTTTACCTGTGTTAACAAATAAAAGTGATTTCATTTCATTTCATTTATACTTCAAAAATTTTTATCTGTCATCTTTCAAGTGACGATAATTATTCGTTATAAAACAAAACCTCAGAATACGACCAAAACTGTCAACATATGAACTCTTGACAATCACGTCGTTGGGACAGGTCAACCCAAAGCTGCAATGGCTCTTTATTCAAAAGGCCCTTCCAGACATGGCCCTGCATTGTTAGACTCACTTAAAATCCTAATAATATAATGATTGACTTAAAACCTTACCTTTCCTTTTTCTTTCCTTTCTTTTTTTTAAGAGACCATGGCCTCTAAGTTTGTTTCGGCATTTCTTCTCAGGGATCCGTCAGCTAGGAAATGCCGGCGCCTTTTAGTTAAAAAAATTAACCATAAAATATTGACGTGTATAAAACTTACTTCAGAAATGTAAATACCTAGATCTTTTAAGACACTTTTCAACATAAACTTTTCATTTCATGCAATTTATTTTGCCAAATTAGACGTTTGCGTTTATGAAAATGTCGAAGAATAAAAAAGAACCATGCTTGCACCGCAGTTTTAAATATTTTTCGTTAGTGTCTAAAGACAGTCTTAACATGGATCTGCCCATAACCTAAGACTTACATTTTCCTTAAAATTGAAGGTAGAAAAAATACAGTCGTGTGGGATCGGTTCGCGTGTCAGATGAACTTTGCCATACATTGTCTACTAAGTAACAGTGACTTTTACATTGTATTGTTACCGTCAATTATTACATTGACATCAAACGAGAAACTTCATGTTTTAAAAATATTGTCGCAAGACATTTTGTAGTAACATTGTTTTGGTAAAAAATCTGGTACCGTTAGCGCAACTTATAATGCTATTGTGTATCAATTATCAGAAAGCAGCAGTAAATTTTTTGTCATAATTATTTTGCTGCATGATGTTGGACAAAAAACAAAATAGACTATCCCTAAGTTCTCACGGGCTCATGCACAGCATGAATGGTGTAAAATATAAAACAGGTAAAAAGGTACCTATTATTTGATCACTGTTCTGCAGGCCACGCTTCCGAATGCGGTGTTAGCAACGCAATGTCTTTCCAAATTCGTCCATACAGCAGCCTATAATAGTACCCACGTTGAGAAATGAACATGTATGGACTAATATGCTATGCATTGACCAACCTACAGACATCCAAATAAGAGTAGATATTTTTTTTATAACAATGCGTAATATTCACAGTTATAAGTTCATGCATAATAAATACCAATTTGGTATATTGGTCGGATAGGCATGATCTACCAGATATAAACGTTGGTTGATAAAACCCTTGCTCGCAATCGGATGAAAATAGAACTGAATCGGAATAGATTCCCAGCTAGATAAGTTTATCGGAACTTATAAAAAGGTGGTGAGACCGTGAATCATGTCAACTATGTGTTCTACTTCTTTTCGTGTCAATGAACTATTCAATTAATTATTTTTTAAGCAAACTGTAGTATCCTAATATCACTATCTTGTTTGATAAGATACAAATCTTCAACGTTTTGGTTTTTTATGATACAGTGGTTAAATGTTATACGAACCCGTCTCGAAAGCCTTGCCTCAAACTCAAACTCAAACTCAAAGCATTTATTTCAAATAAACCAATTACAGGCACTTTTGAATTGTCAAGGGGTCGGTCAGTCAGAAAGATGAAGCTAGTTGCCCATTCCAAAGCGTAGTAGGTACCTATGGAGAAGAACGGGCAAGAAACTCCATGGACACTCTTTTAAATCAAAATATTGTTACAATAGAGTGGTTACATCATTCATGTTGTAATTATACATGTGAGAACGATGTAGAAAGACGTGCACGTTAAAAGCGTCCGTAATAAAAAGATAAAAACAATTATGGAATTAAAATAAGCCGTGGCAGCTAAGAAATGACCAGTGCCTACTGACGGCGCCCGTTCACGAACATGACGTATGGATCAGCACCATTCAGCTCAACCATTTTGAAGGGAACTCAATGATCCAATACACACGCCACCACCAGCGACACATTTGAGTGAGCATGACATACTCTCAGCCGCCAGGGCACATTCAAGTCAATGAAAGACGAACCCAGTAAGCTTTATAGTGGGTACATAGTGCTCACACATGTGCTATGCAATTATACAATACTATGAGATTGAATTTATACAATGCAAAGATAGGTTGTACAATCTTCATCAGCTCCAACACTATTTTCGAATGCTAATTAATTAGTTTACGCGCCCTTGTGGAGCAGGACCAGCCCTGAGCCAAGCATTTTTGTCAGCGATATAATCCCCCAACTTATAATATGCTTGGCTGTATAGTGTGCGTTTTATACAGGATTTAAATTTCGTTTCATTCAGTTGGAGTATGTGGGGAGGTATTTTATTGTAACATTTTAAACAGTACCCCATGAAGGATGAGTCTACTTTAGCCAGTCTGAAACCTGGTTGAACTAATTGGTCCCTATTTCTAGTCCTATAATTGTGTCTTTCACCTCTTTTACTGAAAAGATTTAGATTTTTCCTTACGTACATGATGTTTTCATAAATATATTGACAAGGTACCGTCATGATGTTAATGTCTTTAAACAGTTCCCTTAGAGAATCGCGCCTGCGGAGGCTGTATATTGCTCTGATAGCTCTTTTCTGTAGAATAAAAATAGACTCAATATCGGCAGCCCGTCCCCATAATAAAATAGCGTAAGACATGATACTATGAAAATAGCTGAAATAGACTAGCCTCGCGGTATCTACATTAGTAAATTGACGGATTTTTCTTACAGCATATGCTGCTGAACTTAGCCGTCCTGCAAGAGATGTTAAATGAGGACCCCATTGCAGCCTTGAGTCTAGCGTTATTCCCAGGAAAACAGTTTCATCGACCAATTCTAGTTTCTCGTTATTCAATACTATGTCACAATCACTACTTTTAACATTCGGTAAAGCAAATCTTATGCATTTAGTTTTTTTCCCATTTAATACTAAATTATTAGCAGTGAACCAATTATGTACCTGCAGTAGGGCATTATTTACGTCGTCAAGATTTGATGCACGTCTATTTATCTTAAAGATTAAAGAAGTATCGTCAGCAAATAATACCATTTGTGGTTGGTTTTTAAATAAATGGGGTAGATCATTAATATATACTAAAAAGAGGAAGGGACCTAATATCGATCCTTGTGGAACACCCATTTGTACTTTTAAATGAAGTGAATTGATACCATTTATTTGCACTTTTTGTTGTCTATCATTTAAATAAGAATGTACTAAACTAAGCGCGAGTTTACCTAGTCCGTAATGCTCAAGTTTTAAGAGCAAGGTTTCGTGATCAACGCAGTCAAATGCCTTGGAGAGGTCACAAAAGATCCCTATGGCATCTTGGGCCTCCTCCCACGCTGTAAATATGTGTTTTAATAAAGTGACACCGGCGTCAGTCGTACAACGTCCTTTGGTGAAACCATATTGCTGATCGTGTAAGATTTTGTTGGTGTTAAAATGATTAAGCATTTGATTGAGCATTACCTTTTCGAACACCTTGCTGAATACTGGCAACACAGATACTGGTCTATAATTGTTGGTGTCTTTGCTGTCCCCAGATTTAAAAAGTGGTATAACCTTACTGTATTTCATTAAATCCGGGAAGACTCCTTGATCTACACACAAATTAAATATTAAAGCTAAGTATGGTGCTATAGTCTCGATTATTGCTGTACAAACTTTGATAGACATTCCCCATAGATCTTCGGTCAATTTGATTTTTATTTGCCGAAAAGCTTTTATAACTATCATAGGGTTTATATGTTTAAATTGAAATTCAACCGGGCAGCCTAAAACGTTCGCTCTTAATAAATCAATCGAGACATCAGGTGAGGAATTTAAAGCTTCCGTCGTTTTAACTGGTATATTAGTAAAGAAATTTACAAATTCTTGAGCGACTTCTAAGTTAGAGCTTATGGCACCACGTGAAGTCTCCAATGTATAATCTGTGCTACGTATTTTTTTCCTACTAGTTTCGTTATTTATAACTTTCCAAACCGTTTTTATTTTATTTTCTGCTGATTTAATCTTGTTGCTAATGTACTGGGCTTTAGCTATCTTGCAAGTATTCCTAAAAATTTTTGAATATGTAGCAACATACTTGTTGAAAGTTTCAGTGTTAATGTAGGGCTTAAGGCCGTACAGATCGAACAGTCTTTCCCTACTTATCCTAATACCTCTAGTTGCCCAGTCACTAAAAATAAAATTAAGACAAATATTTTTTGTTTTCTTTTCAAAAGTTTTATTGAATTCATTGTGCACTACTGAAAAGAAATTCTCATACAATTTATTTGCATCGTCCATAATATGACTCAGAACATTTAACTTATTGTTTAGGGTACTATTGAATCTACTTAATTTGCCAGTCGTTATTGGTCTAAATTGTATTTGCACTTTTTGCAAAGGTGTTTTAAACTTAAAAGTTACCGTTTGTCCACTATGATCAGATGGCAAATAATTTACGATGGCTTTCCCTAAATAATCACAATCGCAGAAGACATTATCAATACAAGTAGCAGAACTTGGAGTTACTCTAGTTGGTTCAGTAAAAACATTCGATAAATTGAACGATTTAAAAAGGCTTAATAATCTACTGCTATTTGAATTAATTTCCAAAATGTTAATATTAAAATCACCACAAATAATTGCAGCTTTATTACTGGATGCAAGTTTCGCTAGGACATCTTCCATTATTGACTCAAATAAAGAAAAGTTCTGATAATTAGGGGGTCTGTAAACGCACACTACAACATGCTTATCTAGCTCAACACAGGACATTTCGATGCAATGTTCAACTGATAAACCAACTATGTCATTCCGTTGCTTAGATTTTAAACAATTTTTAATTAAGATTAGAGAACCTCCACGCAGCATAGATTTACGGTTAAAACAACTGCCTACACTGTAGTTCTCATAATTAATTAGCATTTGATAATCCTTTAACCAATGTTCAGTAAAACAAACAATGTCAAACTTTGTTTTTTCTAAAAACATTTCAATTTCTAATAATTTGGAAGAAATACCTTGAATATTTTGATGAAATAATTTCAAGACATTTTGCTGATGTTTTTGATAATTAATTAATTTAAAGCAAGAAGATACCTTGTAGTTGTTACGTATAGGAATATTCTTACTGGTACCTTCTGTTGTCTTACAAACTAGTTTAAATGATTATCCGGAGTTATCCCCAATACTTCAATGTCATCACCAGGCAATGAGCTCCTAGTGAGTGAGGGGCATGGAACCTCCTTCGTACAATTTGTAAAAATACTTATAGCATTTGAGCTACCTTTATTCAAGCTCACCACCTTATTATTAGTACTATTACTAACCAAATTGATACTAGAAGAACACATTGACTATGCAAAAATAACAGTTGACTCATAAAAGTTATATTTTATGCATCCAGTTAGCCCGTCTGTCGTTTATTGTAAAATTGGTTAACTGTAAAAGACTGCGTCATTTTTTGGTTTTGATAATCTGAGAAAAGGATTCTTGATTTATTTATATGGTTTTGTCATTCGGTGATAATTTTTCATCAAAAATGAATCTTTAATATGTAAGCAAGAATGAATTACGTAAGACTATGATTCTATTATAATTAGGTTTTTCATAGGTTTGGAAATGGCCCCGTTGACCTGCTTATTGTGAACCCTCATCTGTCTGATGGAATGTGGCGACATTTATCTGAAATTCCACCGACATCCGGTAATAAGCAATATGCCGCCATAAGTACTATTTCCAGACTGAACCAGTATAACAAAGGGGACTGCGCCTGTTAAAGACCTGTAAAAATCATGACTGGCCAACTACTATTTTAAGAAGACTAAAAAAAAATAAGGTAGGAATACCTACTTTATTGTACTTTATTTTTTTTGTGCTTTCGGCTTTCGAATACGAAAGCACAAAATTATTAATTGATATCAATTTGTTCACATCAGTTAACCAAAGTGCATGTGTACCGCTATGCACTTGATTGGTATCACATTTCCTACAACAATAATTTACAACACAGACTAAAAAACGAAGCATTAATAAAGACAGGATATTTTCTCGCCAAAATCTAGACTTATTCAAATACACTAATAAATCGTCTAGATAAGCACCTTTCTAATGTATTTTATTATCGACTATTTCTATGCAAATAGCTAAATATTCGGAAACACTAAAGCGTTTTTTTGAGACTTAGTTTCCAAAAACAGCATCTAGGTTACATAGCGAGTATTTAAAACAGTTGCAATAACTAGTAGTCGCATTTTGTTTCCGTTTTACATGGAACTTGTGGGCAAATCAGGTCATTTTGGGTATTAAGCGATTAGTGCATCGTCTAACGTTGACTATGCTGATTATAATTGTTTAATTGCAGGATTTACACCACATTGCAAAATAAATAACTAGGCTATCACAATTTAATCTGGATTACGTAAGATAAGGTAAACTTTAACGATTTTCTACCGCAGGTTCACGTGAGAAATATCCTATCGATATTGCGGTAATTTAATAACAAAATCAGAAAGTCCACGAAAAACTAAAATACTCTAGTATTCTAATATTCCCCTCTCAAGGATTGAATCCAAAACCTCTCACTCTGCACCCACGCTTACCCGTATAGAGGTACGAGGAACAGGGTGTAAAGTTCACTCATACGAGTACCTTCATAGAAAAGGGAGGATCCTCCGACCAGACAGGTGTCGTATCGTGTCGGGAAGTTGTATATATGCTAGTTGCACGGTAAACTCTGCTTGCGCGAAGCAGGATTTTTTTTCGTGACGTCAGTGTGACGTAGTTCTCATGTGGCGATGTAGATACCGCTATATTACTCCCCTCCGGAGACCGGAGGTCGATAGTGGGCTGAGTTGTGTATCTTTGCGATGCTTGCCAGTGCCAGTTGAGGTTCATCAATCATTTGTATCATGATCATCATTTATTTATTATTATTATTAAGGCACATCAAAAACACAAACATTTACAAATAAAAGAGAACAGCGATACATGGATCAGTGTTTACGTCAATTACAGACGTACACACTGCACAGCATTCACAACAAAATAGAAGAAGAAAAAAACACAGTATTCACGTTACAAAAATAAATAAAGAAAAAAATCTAAGAACAAAAGCTCTAGCTAAAATTTCGGTAGTAGAGAGAATAAATACCCTCATCGACATAAACATTGACTAATTTTTATTATTTTTTATTTTGTTGTCTTCAGTTGATCATTCTTTTTATCATCATGAACCAATCTAGTATTTACTACATCTAGAATTCTAGATCAATGAAGGTATGTTTAACGAAATTTTCCAACACAAATGAATGCAATGACTATCCAGTCTAAGGATGACAGATGATTAATCTCACAGGCAACAGAACAATAAGCAATGACTTACCTTTGTATGAACATCAGCTTGCATTTAATACAAATAGGATTCGAGTGCAAGAACTAGCTTGCAAGATGTGTATCTTATCTCTGAAAATTACTTTAGATCTCAATAAGGGTGGTCTAAGTGATGGAGCAAAATAAGTGAGTGTTAGTAATGTTATAAATGTAAGAAAGGTCCACCAAGACACCTTCGCGGCAAGCCATGGAGCGGATGGGCGCGACGAGATGAAAGAATACGGTATTGTAAAGAAAACACAGAGAAATAATTGCTAAGAAGTACTGAATAGGCACTCAAAACGGTGAAGGAAAACATCGAGAGGAAACCGACTTGTCCTAGAACCAAAAATTCGAAAGACATCTACCAACCCGCACTGGGCCCGCGTGGTGGATTACGGCCCACTCCCTCTCACCGAGAGGAGGCCAGTATTCCAGCAGTGGTAAAATTATAGGCTGATGATGACGATGACTGAATAGGCATAGTAACAAAAAATTAAAAAGGCAAACGTGGGTTTTACAGGTCATGTCTTCTTTGTTGGTAAATTAGTAAATAGTGACAGCAGATTGATGATTGAATCCGCGATATTGTAATAATGACTATGCGTTCTGTGAAGATCCTGAATTTTTTTTTAAATATAGAAAAGAAGAATACAGTGTGTAAATTCATTACATTGTAAGTTATTGTAACTCCTTGAGCTATGAGAAAAAAGCGTGTCCTGTCGGTATCTTCATAAATGTTTGCATTGCCTAATATAGTTTGTCGGATGTGGGTACTTCAGTTTCATCCAAATTAACAGTTTGATTGTTTTATGTCACGTTCGTGGGAATGCCTGTATCATTTGACTATTTTTCCCACACGTCAGGTTCTAACGCAACTGCAGAACGTTTGGCTTGGCCCAATGTAATAGTCCCGTTATGATGCTTTAAAAGTTGGTACGGTCAAATGGGGTGACTTTGATACTACGGGTTACTTTGATAACAACTTTAGGCTTATGAAAAACTTAATTTTATAATATCTACAACACCAGTTAAAAAATAAACTATCAGTACTTGGCACTACTGATAGTTTTGTATTATAGCGTTGTAGTTATTATAAAATTAAGTTTTTCATAAGCCTAAAGTTGTTATCAAAGTAACCCCGTAGTATCAAAGTAACCCCATTTGACGGTAGGTAATCTGCACGCGACCAATATGAACTGAGATTATTTCATTTCCATCGTCATGAATGTCATGATTTAGGATTTTGAACACAGCAGCTGGGATGATATCATTCAGAGTAGAGTTCTTTCTAATTTCGGAGGCAGAACTTATCAGCTTTATCAGCCGGTACACACCAGTGATACAACTTTTGAAGCGTTTCGAAATTTGAAGTCAAAAAGCTAAAAGGAATAGATAAATTATTTGGTAGAATATATCAACATTAATTTAGGGATACGAATATATTTATTGCTTCTGTTATGTTGTCAATCCGCAAGGCCGTGCGAACACTGCGAACATCAAAATTGAGGACATGACATTTAGCAACATAACCATTTATGCCTAACACACAAGCCTTTTTGTAACCCCACAACTGACGGTAGCAATTACATAGAGGCTATCTTCATCTCAGTTATGAAACAAACAGAGAAAGTGATGATTTACCGACCGAATGGACCGACAAACATAAATTACCTCGTGATGCTACAAAATCACTTTATAATAACATTTTATTTTGCCACGAAGCTCGCCTCATACTAATTTAATTCCACAGTTCGGTTATTACGCAACATTTTATGTTAGTCTTAATTACAGTCCCTTTTGATGTTATAATTAAAGGAAAGTCATAATGAAACCAATTATGCAATATGCGAAAGATCTTTTGTAATTAATCATTTAACCATTTATTGCTATTACGACTCATCTCAATAAATTATTTATTGCTTTCGAAATTATGTCCGTCCGTACGTCCTATACCTAATAACGTAATCATAGCAGTTGATTAACTACTGTCTAAATAAAACGATGATAAAGTTTTCAGTTATCATCAGCCTATAGATCTTATGTATATTAAATTCAGAATGTCAAAAATCATGTCAAATGTCAAACGTCTTTTGATCCCAAATAATTTTCCGACATGGCTTAAAAAGGCGACAACACATTCTATAATCCAACGCCACGACTAACAATTTCACATTGTATCAAAGTTTACTGCGATCCAAATCTCGATGTCTTTATTCAAGGAAATAACAGCGGACGATCTATCGCGGCGAACAAAACTCTATTACAGGCATTACGGCTTTCCAAACAACAGTTTTCTCGAAAATAGATAACACAGATAGACGGTTCGCGACATAGTCCAAATTGCACCTGCAGGGGCTCACTTTGTCCGAGGGAGCCCTAAACCTATTTGGTTTACATTCCAATCGTAATTTATAACCTTAGAACGGTATGGTTCGTGATTCTTGTTCTGTTTACATTTTAAGTATCTCTGAACCCGTTTCGTTGACTTAATTCGTCGGTTTTCGAAATTTCGACCTTGCATCTTCAGGAAAGTTGATCAATTAATTTTACGACACCTAATCAGGTTCTTATCGTGCATTCTCTTTATGAACATGTTTAGTAGCTTCTACAAGTGAATATTCATTATTTAGATACTACTTACTACATTACTTGATCTGCATCTGGTTCGTGATAGTTTTATTGGTTTGTAAAATACCGAGTAATTATTTAAAAATTATAAGTTATGTGAGACACATATTTGATTAGAAGCTCTATTTGATACTAAAATTAATCTGGCAATTACGAATTCAAATAGGTATACCGGACATGCACTTGGATAGTTATAATTTCTCGATATTAGTTAAGTCTAGAAAATAGCCCTCTTAATAATATTTGACCATTCTAATTTTCAATTACTTGAAACTGTAATTACAAAAAGTGGACTCATGACATCCAATCTTAATTATAATCATATTTGTATTTTCATTTCGACCATGAGTTTTCATAATATTCTTCCGTTATAACGAATCCCATTAGTGATAAATGTAGAACTCATTTGCCCTTTAAACTGCTCAATCATGCTCAATTCTGAGGGATTGGGAACGGTACGTGTGTGGCACAGAATATACTCGTACAAAATGTATCTACATCACTATATAGACACGAGACATCGTCACCTTGTTTCTGTGAAAAGGCAAATCGCAGTGCATTTTGGGTAAGACCAGAAAACGCGTAATTTTTTTAACTTTTGAGCATTAGGTTCGTACGGTACAGTATTATGCATGGAATGACCATCAAGTAGATTGTAGCGGATGTTGCAAAATATCATTGCTCATTTCTCCATATGAAATTGCTTTGAAAAGATACTCAACACTGTCATTCGAACCTCACTTATGTATTTGTAAAATATTCAAATAATTTTATATAAAATCTGACATGTTATTAAAGTGAAAACGGGAACCGTTTTAAATATTTTCTCGACTAGTTAACTTCACACTTGAGAACAAATTGTCAAGACGAGCAACCAAAATAAAAGTTTTATACAAGATAATAATTTTGTCTCATTCAATTGAAGTATGTGGGGAGGTATTTTATTGTAACATTATAAACAGTACCCCATGAAAGATGAGTCTACTTTAGCCAGTCAGAAACCAGGTCGAACTATTAGGTCTCTATTTCTATTACTATAATTATGTCCTTCGCCTCTTTGAATAAAAAGATGTATATTTATTCTTACGTACATGATGTTTTCATAGATATGTTGACAAGGAACCGTCATGATGTTAATAGCCTTAAACAATTCCCTTAAAGAATCGTGAATGCGGAGATTAAATAAGGCTCTGATGGCTGTTTTGTGCAGAATAAAAATAGACTCGACGTCTGCAGCCCGTCCCCAAAGTAAAATACCGTAAGACATAATACTATGAAAGTAACTGAAATCAACTAGCCTCGTGGTAACTATATCAGTAAATTGACGGATTTTTCTGACAGCATACGTTGCTGAACTTAGCCGTGCTGCCAGAGATGTTAAATGAGGACCCCATTGTAGCCTTGAGTCGAGCGTGATCCCCACGAAAACAGTGTTATCTTTTATTTATTTATTTATTTATTTAACCATTTATGTACACACTTATATAAACAGACAAGAAGAAAATAACAGAAAAATAGGTACAAAGGTGATGCTTATTTCTAATGAAATCTCTTCCAGCATACCTGCGATAGGATAGTAGATTTAGAGATGTAGACAGCGTGTGTAAGAGTAAAAGAGAAAATAAAATACATAAAATCAAAAACAATTCACTTAATAAAATAAAACAAATAATATGAGAATATACATACATACATACATACTTCTAAAATAAATAACACTAGAATATTAATATATACGCAACTATGACGAAGTGGAAAGATAGTGTTCTTTCACTCTTCTTTTAAAAACTGCAACAGTTTGGCAGTCCCTAATGTCAGGCGGAAGTGAATTCCACAACCGCACCGCGTGCACAGTGAAGGAGTAGGAGTAAAAGTCGGTGGAGTGGGGAGGGGACTTAAGGAGGTTTCTAAGATGCGACCTGCACGGCGCATCTGAAGGTCGGGCGTAGGAAAAACGCTCCCGCAGATAGGATGGCGTTTTAGGGTTGTGAAGGAGGTTGAATAGCAGACACAATATCCGAGAGTTCCTGCGAAGTCGAATGGGGAGCCACTTGAGTATCTTGCGAAAGTTGGAAACGTGATCATACTTTTTAAGGTTGAAAACAAAACGAATACATATATTCTGCAAACGCTCAAGTTTATTTAAAAGCTCCTCGGTGGCATCCAAATAACAGGCATCGGCATAATCTATGATGGGCTGAATGAGAGTTTGAGCAAGAGAGATTTTGGTGTTCAAGGGCAAGACGCTCTGGAGACATTTCAACGAATGGAACGTGTAATGCACTTTGCGACTGACTTGAGCAACATGGGCAGTCCATGATAAATAGGAATCCATGGTCACCCCCAGATTTTTGACCGTATGTGCGTATTCAATCTGAACACCATTCAGACAGAGTGGAGACAGCGACGCACCATCGAGCCTATTCCGCATATACCTGCCGCCGATAATCAAGGCCTGGGATTTCTTAGGGTTGATTTGCAATCCAAAAGACCGCGACCACTCGCTAATCAAATCCAGGTCACTGTTCATGGCAGACACGGCTGCTTCTGCATCTTCCCTTAAAAAATGATTGTAGAGCTGCAGATCGTCGGCATAGAGATGGAAGCAGGAAGAGATGACACTGGTGATAGAGTTAATGAAAATAGAAAAGAGAAGAGGAGAGAGAACGCCGCCCTGAGGCACACCTGCGCAAAGAGAGCACCAATCAGAAGATGCCTCGCCGAGACGAACCCGCTGCGAGCGGCCCTTAAGATAGGAGTCGAGTTATCGTTGAATTCTAGTTTCTTTTTATTCAATATTATCTCACAATCACTACTTTTGACATTTAGTAAGGTAAATTATATGCACTTAGTTTATTTCTATATAATACTAAATTATTAGCAGTAAACCAATTTTGGACCTGCAACAGGGCGTTATTTACGTCTTCTAGAAATCTATAAAATTTGTAGCACGTCTTTCTATCTTAAAAATTAAGGAAGTATCGTCAGGGAATAACACCATGTATGGTTGATCTTTTCATAAATGGAGTAGATAATTAATATACACTAAAAAGAGGATTGGACTCAATATCGAGCTTTGTGGAACACCCATTTTTACTTTTAAACCGAGTGAATTGACACCACTTATTTGAACTTGCCTATCATTTAAATAAGAATTTACTAAACTGGGCGCAAGTTTTCCTAGTTTTTAACGCTCAAGTTTCAAGAGCAGGGTTTCGTGGTCAACGCAATCAAATGCCTTGGATAGGTCACAAAATATTCCTATGGCGTCTTGGGTACACCGTAAATATGTGTTTTAGTCGTACTACGTCCCTTGGTGGAACCATACTGTTGATCGTGTAAGATCTTATTGGTGTTAAAATGATTGAGCATTTGATTAAGCATTACATTTTCAAACACCTTGCTGAAAACTGGCAACACGGATACGGGTCTATAATTATTGGAGTCTTTACTGTCCCCGGATTTGAAAAGTGGTACCTTACTGTATTTCATTAAATCCGAGAAGACTCCTTGATCCACACACAAATTAAATATTAAGGCTAAGTAAGGCGTTATAGTCTCAGTTATGGATGTACACACTTTAATGGAATTTCCCAAAGATATTCGGTCAATTTGATCTTGATTTGCTTAAAAGCTTTTTATTACTGTTATGGGGTTCATATACTTAAACTTAAATTCAATCGGGCAGGCTGAAACGTTCGCCCTTACTAAATCAAAAGCGAGTGAGGGCGAGGAATTTATGGTTTCAGTAGTTTTAATTGAAATTTACAAATTCTTGAACAACTTCTTTGCTATCGCAAATGAAACCACATGACGTCTCCAGTGTGTAATCAGAACTATGCTTTTTGTTCCTGTTCGATTAATTGTTGATAGTTTTCCAAGCAGTCTTTATTTTATTGTCTGCTGATTTAACCTTGTTTTCTAATGCAAAAGGCTTTAGTTGCCTTACAATTGTGTTCTTTAAAGTTCTAGAGTAAGTAGCAACATACTTATTAATAGTTTCCGTGTTAATATAAGGGTCATACAGCTAGGGCACGCCACGATAGCGGCGGTAAGACCCCTCTTTGAGGAGTGGCTAGGGAGGCGTCACGGCGTCCTCACCTACCGCCTGACGCAGGTCCTCACCGGACACGGAAGTTTCGGGAGGTTCCTGCACATCATCAGGCGGGAGGAAACGCCCGGGTGTCACCACTGCGATGATCGTCCCGAGGACACGGTGGAGTATACGGTGGGGGCCTGCCCTGCATGGGCGGAGCACCACCGTGTCCTCGTAGAGGCGATCGGCAGCGGCGGCGATCTCTCACGCCCGGCCTTGGTTCAAGCCATGGTCCGGGGCGAGGGGGAGTGGGAGGCAGTCGCCTCCTTCTGCGAAGCAGTCATGCTAGCGAAGGAGGTGGCGGGACGGGAGAGGGAGAGAGTCTCCCGTCCAAGCCGCCGCGGTGGACGCTCCGGGCGTCGGGAGCCGCGTGACGACTCCCGGCCACCGTAGGCGCGGGCCTGCGGGTGGTGAGTAAGGGGTAGCTCACCGTCCGATCAGGACCAGGCCCGTGCTGGACGGCGCGTACGTGTTCCACGCGCGCCTCAAAGAGATGTCAGCATCCAAGAGGGGGCCCACTAGGGCCCAAGCCTGCCGGGAAAGCGGGATCATCCGAAAGGGGTACCGCTGACCCGGAACATAAAGGGCCAAGGAAGGAACACGGGTGGGTTTTAGTCAGAAAGAGTCTGACACTCCCTTCCGCTCCACCCAGAGCGGGAGGAGTCATTTGACGATTTCCCATCCTCAAAAAAAAAAAAAAAAAAGCGTCATACAGCTCAAAAAGTCTTTCCCTACTTTTCCTAAGCCCAGTCACCATTGCTGGCTCAAATATAGTTTTAGTTTTGATAATTCGAGGGTTTGTAAACGCACACTATAACATGCTTACCTAGCTTAACACAAGACTTTTCAATGCTATGTTCAACCAATAGTTCAACTATGTCTTTACGAGTTTTTGATTTAATACATATTTTAATTAGGATTAGTGAACCACCTCGCAACATTGATTTTCGATTAAAACACCTGGCCACACTATAATTCTTGTACAGACGCCAGCACATCAAGCTACTACAATCTGTCAAATTTCTTTAATAGATTTTCAACTTTATCGCTAAAGCATTAAGGTTCAAGGTTGATTGGTAAAATTTGACAGTTTCGGGTAGCTTGACCTGCTGGCGTCTGTACTTCAATATATTGGATTTATGGAAGTTCAGTCGTAGTCACCTATCAAACACGGTAACAGGTTACAATATTGATAAGGTTCCAAAAAAATTTGCTCTATGTGGACTTCTTGGTCACTACGATCAACAAGATCTACTAAGTGCCGCCTCTAGCAAAATAAGGTAGCAAATCATAAATTGAATATAGCCTTGAAGGAGAATATGTTTTCATCAGTCGACAATAATTTGACATTAATTACGGTTATGTTTATTGATCTAATCAGCTTCTACCTCAACGAACACTTTACTTATATAAAGTCTAGCTTTCAACTAAGATACCTAGTTAATTTAAAATATCTTTAATGGACCTTGTTCATTAGTGTTTTGTTGATGATCTATAGCCTTGTTATCTATCATAATAAATAACAATATTTTTGTGTATCAGAGCACATTAACGTGCATTTTGTTAGTCGATGGTCGTAGAACCGTAGTAGGAGATAACTTGCGACCATTAATCAAGATTACCGAATGTTAATGGCTGAGAACCATAAGTGGCTCTTAACCATTTCAAATGATAGCCAGTTTCTTCACATTGTTATTTTGATATGAATGTATTTATTGTTGTTTTTCTCGTTTAGTACCGGCCTAAATATAGCAGTATTTCCACGAGAAAGGTAAGATAGACATACGGATTACGTAAAGAGGGTGGACAGCATCTTCCTTTCAGCTAACAATAACAAACTGGAATTGAAAGTCCGTCCGCCAGGTCCTTATGGTGATCACATTTAAACATCACTGTAAGTTCAGGGGCTGATATGATTAATCAAGAATTTTATGAACTTGTAACGGGTGATTCATTCGGAGTTACTTTTTCCAAAACTAAAAAAAATATGAATAAAACAAATTTATCGGGTAATCTTTATTATAATACAAAAGAACCATTCCTTACATTTACTTTTTAAAGCAGACTGACCTACCTAATCGCCACCGATTTAGTCTTTGGGCTCTTGAAAAGCTTGCAGAAAATCCACTGTTTTCAACGAAAATTTTGTTTAGCGATGAGGCACATTTTTGGCTCAACGGATATGTTAACAAACAAAATTGCCGTATTTGGTCTGAAGAGCAACCTGAAGAGATTCAAGAGCTACCATTACATCCAGATAAAACAACAGTTTGGTGTGGTTTATGGGGTGGTGGAATCATCGGTCCATATTTCTTCAAAAACGAAGCCGGCCAGAACGTCACTGTCAATGGTGACCATTATCGTACCATGATAACGGACTATTTGTTTCCTGAAATTGAAGCCCGTCATCTTCAAAACTTTTGGTACCAACAAGACGGCGCCACTTGCCACACAGCACGTGAAACCATGGCTTTGTTGCGAGAAAAATTTGGTGAACAGTTAATTTCGCGTTTCGGACCAGTCAGTTGGCCGCCTAGATCCTGTGATATCACACCCTTAGACTTTTTTCTGTGGGGTTATGTAAAGTCCAAAGTTTATATGGATAAGCTGCGTACGATTGATCAACTGGAAGCCAACATTACTCGCGTTATTCGCCAAATACCACTGGAAATGCTCGGTCGGGTCATCGAAAACTGGAACTCCAGAATGGACCACCTTAATCGCAGTTACGGACAACATTTGAAAGAAATAATCTTTAAAAAGTAAATGTAAGGAATGGTTCTTTTGTATTATAATAAAGATTACCCGATAAATTTGTTTTATTCATATTTTTTTTAGTTTTGGAAAAAGTAACTCCGAATGAATCACCCATTATATTTAATTTAAATTTTATGAATTTCTTTATAGTTAAATAAAAAAAGGGGCTCATACTTTAACTTTTTCAGGAGGAAAGGATCAATACGCAAAGCTTGGAAGTAGGTCTGTGTACTTAGGGTTCAATTCATATTCATGTCGTTTACGCATTTCACAGTGTTTTGTAGTCTAAGTGTACCGAATGAAGAGGTAAACACTACATGCAACAGAATATTTCAACGCATTCACCCGTTAGTGTTGACCCTAGGACCAAGCCTAATGTTAGGGCACAGAATCCATTGTCTTAGGAAAACTACATTCGCAAGTACCTACAAGAGTTTCTCAAGCTCACTTTTATTCAATAATCGTCTGTAGAAAGTATCGGTTTCATCTGGTGTATTATTTAAAACCGCGACGGCGAGGCGTGGTCACGTCGTCGCCATTAGGCGTGGATGCTCTGATAACTATGCGGGACGTTCGGAAATCTTCGGAAGAGTTCGGATTTAGATCGTCATTATGGGTATTTACCAAATATTGCGGTTAGTTGGTTGATGGTGCAGAATTATGGTATACAAAATACAAATACAAAATGTACGATGCCGGTATGATGTGTTATATTTTTATTAGCCGTAAATTCGCGGTGTTGTCCACTTCCTTCCACTAGATCGAGACGAAATCAAACCCAAAGGGGGTCCAAACTGGACACAAACAGCACAATCCAGAGAAAACTGTCTCAATTTGGAGGAGGCCTTTACCTGCAAAGGGGTTCTTACAGAATAATTTTATTAAAAATAGATATATTTACTATAACTACGAAAACTAATGTATTCGAAATTATTTATATAAAACTGAAACTACTATCCTAACAAACTAATTAACTTGTAAACTAGCCATTTCTGGAGGAAAAAAAAGGCTTTTTTATTTAATTTATTTAAATTCGCGGTGTTGACACCTCATCCGTAATGGTCGTAATTTAAATGGCGCGAGCATCATTTTTCATTGCTTCCCTGATACATTTTTTTTTATTTGTGTGTGGGAAATCATCAAATAACTTCTCCCGCTCTGGGCAGAGCAGGAGGGCGTGTCAGACTCTTACTGACTAAAACCCACCCGTGTTCCTTCAGTTGCCTGTGCCAGGGGCCACGGTAACCCTCTTGGAATTTTCCGCAACCCTAGCAGGCATCGGTCCTAGCAAACCCCGTCATTGGTGCTGACATCTCTTTGAGGCGCGCGTGGAACACAACGCGCCGTCGACCTGGGCCTGGTCCTTATCGAACGGCGAGCTGCCCATTGCTCGCCGTTCGCAAGCCTGCGCCTACGGTGGCCGGGAATCGGCCTACGATTCCCGACGCCCAGGGCGTCTCCTGCGGCGGGCTTCCCTGATACCTGGCACATAGAATTCCTCAACTTGTAGTAATACAAAAGCGTTGTTTTGAATGAAAAATTAAAGAAGTGTTGAACAATGAGTATTGCGTGTGAGCTTTCATTGTTTACCTTGTCGCCTTTAGTTGCGCATAAGTCAGGCTGATGTTAAATGCAGTAACTAAACAAAAAAACAAAAACTAACCAGCTTTAACATACGAAATATTGGCTTTAAAAAACGAAACCTGTTTTCGTAATGGTTTTCCAACACTACAATATTATTTTCGCTTGCAAGAACCGTTCCTAATTAAAGTAATTTCAGCTAAAATTACAATAATCATTCTAATGAGCTAACACACAATTTTTCAGGCTGAAAAACCTAACAAAATACCTGCTAATTACATTGCTTACACTAGAGTGCTGAAACAGCTGAAAAAGAATTGCATATTCACTATTGCAGTACACATAAATCTATTTTTTCTGCGCCTGCGCCGCTGTGACGAAAGCCAATCAAATCGGTTAATCATCTAAGCGACGTGCGCTACATTTCACACTACATGCAATCATTATGTTGTTTGCATTGCTATCATCACGCTATCTTTGATTGGCTGCTATATGAAGATGTTAGTATTTAAGCTTTATATCTAAAAGTATTATTATATATATAGGATTATACAGGGTTATTGGTAAAACACAATCAACCTCTTAAGGAGTCATTGTACATCAATTTTTACTATGGGACCTAATATGAAATCAGGAATAAAAATCAGCTGGTCCTTACATTTTCACGAGTTCTGCAAACATATTAAGATAGAAAGAAAGAAAAATAATAATAAAAGAAAATAAAATAAAAAAAGAACATTAAATCTAACAAAATCATGAAAACAATAAAAAAAAAAGAATAAAGAGAAGACCTGTGCGAGGCCAAAAGGCTCCTATCTCAGCATGATGCTCCGATATTTGAAAATCAAACAAATACCGCAGCGCTGGTATTCTGATAGGGCCCGTTGTGATGCCACGGACACACCTACGGACATAAAATAAATCCCACTAGAGGGCATAATAATTTAACATAAATGTAGGGAACAGCTGTTTTTTTTAAGCGGCAAATTAGCGGTCTAATAAGTCACAAATACATTTGAAAGTCATAAGTCAATTGTTGTCTACAAAAAACTAATTCTTAAGAGCAAGCAAGCATGACCCTATCGTTGGTCAAGTGTGCGACTGTGGAATAAGCGATCCTGGGTTCGACCCTAAGTTCCTGCACAAACTCAAAGTGTTATTGGGAGTTCTCATTAAGAATTTCCAAGTATCAGCTCTTAGTGACTAGAGGCTCTTTACACCAGAGGGGCAATTCCAGTATTTTTAAGACCGTTCGCATTCTAATCTCAGTCTCAATCTGTCAAAATTACAATCAATTTCCATACATTTTTGACAGGTTTTTGACATTGATTGTCGCTGAGATGAGATTGCGACTTGAATTTGAACGTTTTTTAAGTACGAGAATTGGCCTACAGGTGTTCCTATAGACTGGCAGCGCCTGGGCCATACAGCTTACGGTATCATAATCATCTCCGGAGCCTTTTCCCAACTGTGCTGGGCTCGGCTTCCAGTCTAACCGGATGCAGCTGAATACCAGTATTTTACATGGACCGACTGCCTGCCGACTGGGTGTGGAGGTCAGATAGGCATAGTCTGGTCTTTAGACCAGAGGGGTAATTCCCGTAATTTTAAGAACGTTCACAGTCTGATCTCAGTCTCAATCTGTCAAAAATACAATCAATTTACATACATTATTGACAAGTTTTTGACATTGATTGTCGCTGAGATGAGATTGCGACTTGAATTTTAACATTGTTTAAGTACGAGAATTGCCCCTTCGATTTAAATTGAGTAATTCTTATTAGAAGTAACGAATAAACGTTTACTGCGTCTCTTCATTTAAAGCTTACCAAAGTATTTTAAATGGAGATACATCTTCTAGCATTTTTGTATACAGGGTGGCACACCAACTGTAACCATGAAGTTAGCAAATGATTCAAGACCTCCTAGCGTAGACATTTTACGTCGGTTATCAAAAAAAAAAACAAGTCTTTCATAGAAAAGTGCATAACTCAAAATTTATGGATCAGCAATTTTTTTTTTACAATCGACGAAATATTTCAGGAGCGTTCTGAATCATGTAATGAATACATGGGAAACATGTGGCGCATCGATCTCGTGCCACCCTGTACAGTGACTTCGTTTTCAGTTTTATTCATCGCCTACTTTTGTCGGTTGTCTGAAGTATATGATTATAAGAATTACGACGTATTAAATGTAAAATAAATACGTTTTTAATTGATAGTGTTGAATAAAACACTTGTCATAGTAAGCTGCAAATAAATATACTACTTATTCTAAAGGTCGTAAGACTTTTTATTGCATGACGCTCGGCTCAATTGCATTATTATTTAATTATTGGTTGTAGCTGACTATCTGTGAACTTGCACTTTAATGTTCAGCTATAAATCATTTCGTCAACTTCTAGGCTTCCTGCTTATTATTTTATGTATGTAATCATTATTATTTTAATGGAGAATATTCACTGATTTTGAATTTTAACTTAATGTATTCTCTGTCAAAAATAAAAAATACAGGTGAAATAATTATTTTGATACGTTAATTAAGTCCCAAGTTATTGAATTTAAAGTGAGCTCGCGACCGTTGGCTCGCTCTCGCGCCTCATGACGTCATTTCCCAACAATCGCTCAGTCCGTTCGCGCTCTTCCGTACCGCTGCCTTACGTTTCCCTTAAAATCATTGGATATGTCCAGTCCTAGTTACTACTACCAAGACGCCGGAAAAGTTGTCTTTTTTTTGCGGTGCAACAAATTTACGCGTACTTTGAATGGTTGTAAAATCAAAACTACTTAGTATTTTAAAATAAAACAAAAACTAGTGTATTTGTAGGTATATATAAAAACTTTACTGTAACGAAGTTTCAAGTGATTTTACATACCTATGAACATTCCTAATTTCAAGTTAAAACAGATTGCTAAGTAATTTCGGTATTGCTGGTACAAAAGACATCAACGCGTATTATTGTGTGCCAATGGTGCCGATTCCCTTGTTTACAAACTAAACCAAATTTAAAGTTCAGTGCATCTTTTTCTTTCTATTTCATTATGAAAGGGACAGAAGATACATTTTAGTTTCGTCCTGTCAAATTAATCAGCGCCTGACACTACTCCATACAAGCTTAGACGTGATTAAAAAGTTGAAATCTAAAATTACATCAAATTACGTCAGGTGCTGACTAATTTGACAGGACTAAACTAATATTTATCTTCTGTCCTTTTCATAATGAAATAGAAAGAAAAAGATGCACTCAACTTATATTTAGTTTAGTTTGTGAACAAGGGAATCGGCACCAATATCGTTTTGGCAAAAGGCTCGCACCCTAGTACACGGGACTCAAACATTACTGGCGAAATAAATATGAATGTACTATAGGTACAACTCTGCCGAAGTCTTCGGGGGAATACAGGCGTTATGTTATGAGTAATCTAATCGATTTTGTTTTGATAAAATAATTACATTTTAGTCGTTTTTCTCTCACAGAAGCCGTGGCACAATAATAACCGTGCATACATACATAATCAGCCTATAATGTTCCCTCTGCTACACCAGGCCTCCTCTATTTTGAGAAGGAGTAGGCCGTAAACGATCACGCGGGCCCAGTGCGGGTTGGTAGATGTCACATGTTTTTGAATTTTTGGGTCTAGGACATGCCGATGTTTTCGTTCACCGTTTTGAGAGCAGCGGGAATTAAATGTGTGACCAGTATCCCGCCTGACTGGGACCCACGTTGTACAACTCGTAAGTCGAGGCCGTTACTACTAGGCTGCTTTGACGGTACCGTACGTAATATAAACGAATTAGTTCGGACAACCCCCTACTTAAAAAACCCAAAACAAGGTTAAAGATTGATAGATAATTTGTATTCTAGTAAATTCCAAAAAAAAACAGTTTTCTTGTAAAATAAATATAAATCCACATCTAATGTGATTGACGTTAAACAGACAGACAGATTGTCTGACATAAAAGCATAAACAGCAAAAAACCTTGCACACCGTAGGTTTCTAAAAAAGTGACCGTATCAATTTCCGTATAGCGGTAATGTGAACTAAAAGAAAAACCATCATCATGATGATCTCAGTTTTCTAACAAAGCTGATCTCTCCGGAAACACGTTATTCAGGCTGACTTTAAATAAATACATTATCTCGAAAAAAAGCATCTGTTCCATACATTGCAATACCAACATGAAAATTGCATCGCATATTGCATTTTTGTATTTAGGGTTCCGTAGCCAAGAAAAACAGAACCCTTATAATTTGGTCATGTTCTTCTGTTCGGAAGTGAAACGGTCATAATACTCATACTCGGATACTCTTAGGACTATGTCGATGAAAATTGGAAAGAAGGCATATTCTGTACACCGCAAAACAATGGTCCAGTTAAAACTGCGCAAAAAATTTGTGGTGGTACTCCAATACATGTCAACGAGACATAAAAAAAGATTAATGCACACAAGCGTAGGGTATTGTTGGATCCCATAATTAAGAAGTTTGTGGCAGTTCTAAGTAACTTTGCTGTTTAAATTAAAAGTTTTTGAGTTAGGAGATATTTACGATTAGAACGCAGAAATAATTTTGTTTTTCATAGTTTTAGAAATACGAAACTAAATAAAAACTTATTTTGGTAGCCGGTAAAATTAATACTGTGCATGTGTTAATATTCATCCAGACTACGGACCCCTTCACTGTGCGTGGTCCGACATGCACGTGGCCGTTTTAATTTTGCGTCGAGGTTGGAACTCTGAAATGTTGTGAATTCTTTGAAAGTCAGCCAGTATTATAAACCAAACAAACGAAGTAACGCGTTAATTAATTACAGATAAGATTGCACAATAGACACAATCAATATTTATTCATAAATTGGTAATGTATCTTTGCAACTGACCTCTTCATTCAAATTAGCTAAGTTACGTAGAGATTGTGTTGAGTTATGATTATGTTATGATTGATTCAGTAGGTTTACAACTTTTAGCCATCCTGTAAAATATGGTTTCCTTCATGTTTTATTAACATTCATTTGAACAAACACGAAGATAGTAATCAGGATAAGGATTACTATTTTTTGTACCTGAAGTCAGGGTTTTTTAGGTTTATACCTAATCATATATTTAAGTTTTCAAGGTAGTATATTTAATTCCAATTGTGGGGCTTGTAGCTAAGTAATATAAACTAACACAACTAACAAACGATAACTTTTGACAGCACGGTTAGCGCAGTGGTTAAGCGACTGTCTGCTGCGCTGCGTGTCGCGGGTTCGATTCCCGCACGGAACAAATATTTGATGACCTACAAGTAATTGTTCCGGTTCTGGCTATTTGTGTATGTGAGTTTAAATGTTTGTAAATGCATACAGGAGAAATTCCTAGTGTGGGGAAACGTATTTTAATAAAAAATAAATTTAAAAAAAACGATCGATCAGGTTAAGGTACGCATTTCGCGGTTGTTCCGTAGATGGCAGACTATCTTTGCACACCAAGGACCCTCCGTGCCTCGGAAAGAACGTTAGGCCGTTGATCCCGGCTGCCATCCGTGGATCTTTAACAGTGATCGTTACGGGTCGTCAGAAGCCCGAAAGTCTGGCAACCAGTCTTACCAAGGGGTATCGTATTACTTAGTAACTGGGTTGTGGAGGTCAGATACGCAGTCGCTCCACGTAAAATACTGGTATTCAGCTGCATCCGGTTAGACTGGAAGCCGACCCCAACAGTTGGGACAAAACTAAGCAGATGATGATTCAATTCCAAGATCATTTTATGTTCATATTCGTTGTTCAACAGGGTCAGCCGTTACATCATGTCCAGCTAACATGACATTCTACATAGCTGCAACTGTAATGACTATTTCTATTAACTGCACAAGATACACAGCGGAGATAAATAGAAAATGTTCTTGTTACCTCTGTGAGACCCACCTATGTGATGTATTCCGTTTTCATTACAGTTAAGTATTCAGTTTAGTATACCATGGTTTTGACGGGCTTAGATAATATTGTTAAGATAAATTATAATAATTATTTCTCCAATGAGCTGCGAATAAGCTAAGAAACTCGTAAACGATTGTAGCGGTATCTACATCGCCACATGCGAGTTGCGCGTCATACTGACGTCACGCAAATCCTGCATCGCGCAAGCAGAGTTTACCGCGCGACTAGCATATATACAACATCCCGACATCAATCGTCGGGCAGTTGCCCACCAAACACGACACCCGTCTGGTCGGAGGATCCTACCTTTTCTATGGAGGTATGAGTGCACTACAACTAACAGATTTTGTCAGAAGAATGGACACGGGGCGACCTCCTCTCAGTAGGCCAATTCTCGTACTTAAAAAACGTTCAAATTCAAGTCGCAATCTCATCTCAGCGACAATCAATGTCAAAAACCTGTCAAAAATGTATGTAAATTGATAGTAATTTTGACAGATTGAGACTGACCACCAAACACGACACCCGTCTGGTCGGAGGATCCTACCTTTTCTATGGAGGTATGAGTGCACTACAACTAACAGATTTTGTCAGAAGAATGGACACGGGGCGACCTCCTCTCAGTAGGCCAATTCTCGTACTTAAAAAACGTTCAAATTCAAGTCGCAATCTCATCTCAGCGACAATCAATGTCAAAAACCTGTCAAAAATGTATGTAAATTGATAGTAATTTTGACAGATTGAGACTGAGATTAGAATGCGAACGGTCTTAAAAATGCGGGAATTGCCCCTCTGAAATCATAACTATGTTTGACTTGATCGAGTTACACACTTCGATATACGGTGGTCACACTGAAAGTTTTTAGAATAGGCCAGTAAGAAAAGCAGTCAATGAAAAATGTATTTAAACTTCGAATTAGGAACTCTTTGGGAACCTGTAGATGTGTAATGAATTCATTATGTCATTGAGTCATTTGTTTTTACAAATTGGCGGCAATTTAAAAAGGGTCTGTCGTACGTCGAAATCTCAGACTAAGGTTTCCTTAGTCTGAGGTCGAAATAGCTTTGACTAAAGAAAATTTTGTTCAGTGATTTATTACGACTTTCGTTGCGGTCTAAATAAAAGAGGTAAGAGGAGAGATAATCTTAGAGGAATTCGTTTTATGAACCCTGAAGATGCCGTGGCTGCGTTTGAAAAAGGCGTGGAAGGAATCCTTAGAGAAGAGTGGGCCTACTGCTTCAGTCAATGATGCCATGCATGTGCATGCGACGGTGCTTAGAAAAGAACGGAGACTTCTTCGAAGCGCAATAAAAATATTAACAGGCTTCTACATCATTCCTTGTTTATTTTCTAAAAACTTTAAGTGTATTAATACTGCTATGTTTACCCAATATGGTCATTATAATAACAATAAAACAATTATTTCAGACTACAATGGACCTATGTCTATGGCAATGGTATTATGACATTATATTGACAGCGCTGTTATTGTAGCATTGGATTGGAAGGCCCTTGTCTTCTGTGGACGGTAGGTGTCAATTCTATTGTATATTAGTTTTCTCTGTCTACGATCTGCAGTGCGATTCTGTAACCATCTCACCGTGATAACTTAAGTGAAGTGAGCGTGGAGTGAGCTGTCAGTGTCGCCCCACTGATGCTAGGGATTGATCAAGGATTACATGTACTTTCACAATCGAGATTTCAATAATATTTTTTATGCAAATTCAATTGATTATTTTATATTATTTCAAAGCTAGTAAGTATCTAAGAGTCTAGAAAAAAAAACAACATTGAGTTTCTAACTTAATTTCTGTTTTGCTGTTTTATTTTAAAACCCCGAAAACAATAATGTTCTGCCACTTATCTTAAGTAGTTAAGTGGCAAAACATTATTGTTTTGTAACTAGCTTTGAAATAATATACAATGAATCTATCTATCTATCTGTAGAATTTGGAATAGAACATATTATTAATATCTCGATTATGATTGTAAATGTAACGTCGGTCAATCCCTAGAATCAGTGGGATGACACTGACAGCTCACTCCAAGCAAGTCTTCACGGTGAGATTGTTACAGAATCGACCGGCTGGATACACGTGTCGCGTGACCCTGGCCTCTAGTAAATATACATGGCTTTATGGCTTCTTGATTTTGCATCTGATTTTTACCAACAACAAACGTCATGTCAAAATGAGCTCGCCAAAACATAGAATCCATGCTTAATTTATTTATTTTTATCCGGTACAAGTGAACCGGGTTAATTACTTGACAGGAAACCTAAATCTTGAATAAACTAAGAAATCTTTGCAAAAACATATAAGTAAGTTACGGATAATATCAATAACATTGAAAAGATAATTAAGTAGGCATTAACGATATCCTGACTTCGAATCTGCAGTAATCGTTGATAAATCAGGGTTAAATTGCACAGAAAAAAGCATTGACAACACACTTGTATAAATATTTATAAATGAATACGTTACGTACATATTTTCCGCCAATCAGACGCGCCCATTAGCAATGGTATCGACATTTCTCTTGCGCAATTTTCCCAACCAATCAACTCGGGAAGTAATCTCGATGATTGAATTCTTGAGGCAACGAGAAAAACTTTTTTAAAAAATACGTCGCGTGCGCTGTCGTTTTATTGCCCTAACGTAAGCGTTTAAACCGCACTTGTAAAACGACGCATTTTTTTTATATTTGAATGAGCTTAAAGACTGCGTTGTTTAAAATTATAATTATTTGACTGTTTTGTAATCTTTTTTAGCATTTGTTTTTCAGAAAGCTACGAACCTGCTTAACCCTTTGATCGCTTGGTTTTATTTCAATTGCCGTGCCCCCAGCGCCCAGCGCATAAATCGTCAAATAAATACAAACGACGAATTGGGTTGTGCAATTAAATAAATAACAAGCAACGAACATAGGTTCTCAGTCGTATATAATATATACGACTGAGGCGATACGGGCACGAAAATATTTGTCGGATTAATCCGACGAAAGCGGTTAAAAGGTTAAGCATCGTTACTCAATAACAAGCGAACTTTTTTAAGGAGCTCTCCATTTTTTAGGAAATGATAATTTTATATGAATTTATTTACCTCGGTTCTACTAACTCATTCAACCTAGTACCAATAGAATCGACTAGGGCATGGCCTGGTCGTGCCATAAAACGATAAAACACATTTTTTGCATTCTACTTAGCAACTGCCCTTCACGTGCATCCTATTAAAATAATCTTATCTTATTTACGAAGGTGATCTCAAAGATAATATCAGATTTCATTAAAAAGCTGTCGAATATTTATTAGTAAATGTTCAATTTTACATAAATATTACATATTATAGATTCGGTAATGAAGCCAAATCATTCGAGATTAGGTTTGAGAACATTTGTCACCTCTGGAATTAAGAAGAGTGTACGTTACTTTGGAAATCATATTAAGTTTCATAAGTTTAATCAACAATTGACGTAAATGACTCTCACAGGAACTGTGTGGCTTTAAAGATAAGCCACTTCCAAAACGTATTCACTTTCATATGCTGGGGTCTAACAATGTTCTTATTCCTAACTGCTTTGCATTCGAAAATAACAGAATTAATTTTATTGTTTCACTATTTATTTATTTATTAAAACTTCATGCACAAGTAAAAAAATACTGTACAAAGGCAGACTTAATGCCTACTTTCTTAATGATAACTCAGCCATTGAACAAACGCTAACTTGGAGTGCTCTGTTTATAGAACTGCTGGTTGTGATTGTGTCAAATTCAACTAGATATGTACCATGTTTATTAACATGCTAGGCAGGCCTAAAACACGGCCATACAGTTTAGCTTTATAAAGACATTTTATGTAGGTAATCCGAACACATTTTTCCACATTTTCCCTGAAACTAAACATAATGTCAACAAGATATAATTACCTTTCAAGAATAATAAGTTCTGCAGTGGTAAATCTCGCTGATGTGGCGTGAGTTGGATCATTAAGATCCATACGTCATGTTCGTGAACGGCCGCCGCCTGTCAGTAGGGACCTGCCATGGCTAATTTTAATTTCTTAATTTGTTTTTTATTTTTAATTTTTTATTACGGATGCTTTTAACGTGCACGTCTTTCTACATCGTTCTCACATGTATAATTTGAACATGAATGATTTTACCAATATTTTGATTTAAAATAGTGTCCTTGGAGTTTCTTACCCGTTCTTCTCCATAGGCTTTGGAATGGGCAACTAGGTTCAGGTTTCTGACCGACCGACCCCTCCAGTATTCAAAAGTTCCTGTAATTGGTTTATTTGAAATAAATGCTTTGAGTTTGAGCTTGAAATACCAATGGATAAACACTACACAATATAGATCACACGTGGCTGGTACAACTAAACCTATGGTACAGTCAATCACTCGTCTATGGTAACAATTTGGAATTGACGGTACCTTTTTGGGTAATATTTAATTGAACCTCTAAAACCTTTGTTGTTCTGATGATAAACGCCTTTTTACTCAATGGTCTTCTTTTAACTTACCGATAAAGTTGGTCGTCGTAAGTAAGCATCCCGATTAAATGGGTTACGGTAGGTTAAAACTGTGACCAACCACGCGGCCGGTGAACGCTACATCCAAGGTGGTCGCAGTTACTAGGCACATCACAAAAAGACGATCAGTGAGTATAAAAAGACGATCGATTAGTATGTCTAGGAAAACAAAATGGAAATTATTTCGGCATCGATCAAATACATGCCTACCTTATTTTCATAGAGGTAAGGTTTTTAGTATGGAAGAAAAACAAGTTGCGCCGAATCGAAATAAACTGTGATGAAAGCAGCAGAATGATGATGAGTACCTAAGGTTGGTTTTATACTTCACCTCGAGTGTGTGTTAATTTGAACGTGTGGTTGACTGTGTTTACCGTGCGCACACGCACATCGGATGTTCGCTTCTGTTCCACGCTGCGCGCGAGTTAATGTGTCGGCAATCATTACAGTGAGGCATCTCAGGCATTTTCACCTGATCAACACATTCAACGAATCCTATGAATTCTTTTCACTCTTTATTTTAACGTGTTGTTTTTATGATATCGTCTTCACTGTTACTGATATTCGTTTGTTGGGGTTTTCCTTTTTTTGATTCATGTTGTAAACAGCTTGCTCTCTCAAACGTCTGCTTGTTTTAAATATCAAAAACATGTTGACTCTTGACAAGAAATAACGAATTAACTTGGCTAATTAAGATTATGCTTTTACTTAATGATCAACCCAATCTACTTCATTATAAGTACCAAAAGCAAAAATTCTCACAACTTAATCAAGTATTTGTCAACAGTCGATTCACGATGCTACGGAGTACCCACCGAACATTCAATCAATTTCTGCGATCTTAAAACTTTCTTTATGTAAATCATTGAAAAATATGGAATAGCAAACAGTTTATATAGTAAGTAAGTCATTTATCATTGTGCACTTTCAATGACTGTAACTAACGTATTGATTACACTAAATCAAAATGCTTAAGAAATTTTGTACGGTTTTTTGGCATGGGTAGCGTCAGCAGAATGGTTTGTACCTAATTGATGTATGTATCTTTCTTTGTACTAAAATTCAAATTATGACACATATTATTTTGGTTCTGTATACAGTCTATTGCATAACATTATGCTTTTCACGAATTAAATCGTAATTATTATACCTACAGCAAGATTTATAATATAAATACTGCTGTACAAAAACTAAGGTCATTTGATGTTTTTTTATTCGCCGACAATGTGTCACTCCTGGGTAAAGGCTTCCCTCCACTCCTTCCATCTTTCGTGAGCCCGCGCGTCCTGCTTCCAGTTTTGACGGAACATATCCAGCTGATGTTATCCATAGAATATGTAAGTAGTTACTTATGTAATCTTATTTATGATAGAAAATAGGAACCTAATAATAAAATAAGACAGACTTTTCTGATTTATTGTGTTGCTGACTCTATGTCTTCCAAAAAAAAGTGTAAGTGCTTTTGTGTAAATCGTGTACCATAAAAATTCACTTGCATTTACCTACACAGTAATAAGCGCACCAGGCCAGACGTTTTGAACTTTTTGTACATCAAATCTCAAAGTATATTAATCACAGTTTTTAACACTACACGTGAGTACGTTTCAGTACCTATCTAATCACAGTTAATTACGAGGCCTTTATGTTTAGGTATCCCTTCTTGCTTGATTGAACAAACAGTAAGATTATTTTGCCACGTCAACTTTTTTCAATTTAAGCAGTGTATATCATTAATGGCGAGTACCATATACCTACAAAAACATCACGGTTTACTATCACTAACTGATGTTATACCAAGCTACAAATAAATCATACATTTACTAAATTCTGATAATTGCGGACAAAGGATTTACTATCCAAAACAAAACAACAAAGTGGCTAAAAAGGATATCACTGTTAACCCCAAATTTGCAAGTCGCTTGGGTGCTTTTAAAGTTAAACTCATTAATTAAATTAATTTTAGACCAATTGCAAAGATTTTTTAATAAACATAAATTATTACATAACAAACAGTTCGGTTTTACAGGGGGTCGTTCAACTACTCTGTTGAACTTTTAGGACATATTTATAATGCACGGGGAGATAAATGCGAATACCTTGGGCATCTTTTGTGATTTGTCGAAGGCATTCGATTGCGTGCTTCATGAAACGTTAATCAGGAAACTCCGCCACTCCGGGATCCAGAACACCGCTCTGGATCTTATTACTTCGTACTTGAGTAATAGGATTCAGAACGTTAGCGTTAATGAAAAAATATCTCGAATCTATAGTAATAATTGGAGTCCCACATGGCACAATTTTGGTCCTTTCTTGTTTCTTATTTATATGAATGACTTGCCTTACCTCATAGAGGATAATCATGATATAGTGTTTTTATTGTATTGTGTATTTGCAGATGACACTTCACTTTTATTTAAACTTAAACGTCAGCAGCTGGTTACTGACGATGTAAATAGCGTGATCTCAAAATTAGTAAGGACCAAATGCATTAAGTTTACGCTACCTCACGGTAGACAGGTGAAAACAAATGTATCGATAAAGGGCAATTAATTGAATCCTGAAGATAGCACAGTATTTTAGGGCTTAACTTTGGATGCTATAAAAAAGCTAAGCTCCGCAGCATACGCTGTTAGAAAAATTGCTCCAATTTTTGCATACTGAATTTGTTTTTTTTTTTGTTTTACATACTCTTTGACATTTGATGATTATTATATACACAATGAGATGAATACTTACTTTGTGACGTATAATTGTATTATTTTAATTATTGTGAATGTGAGGACTATGTGGGTCATATTTTTGTTTTTTTTTGTTCTTCACTTTCTCAGTTAGTTTGAATGATAATCTGACAGTTAGAGTAGGTACTTTATGCGGTCTACCTAAATGTCCTTTCTTTGGTATTGTTCACTACTGGTTGAGCTCCACAATTACTGACAGACCTCCTCAAAAGATCTGACTAAGATTATGTCTCGACTTTAAAAGAAACTGTGACCTCTGAGTTGAGTTTCTTTCGGCCTTTCTGCTCAGAGTAGGCAGTGAAATGACGACCTCATCTAGTTTTTAAAATATGATTGACGTGTAAAATTCATTCTACAAACCTACTCACAGAAATAAAATAATTTAACATTATATGACTTCAAACCGTGATTTGCATAAAGTGAGTGGGTCTAAAGTAGTTACAATGATTATCAGAACAGTTACCTAACCGTTTTCCCATTATAATTTTTTCATCGTGTATATACCTACGTATAGGATTAAAATAATATCGAATTATACGTTTAATCATCGTAAAAAAGCACTAAACCGACTTAAGAGGGTAAAAAAAAAGGAAGTAAAGTGTCTTCAAAATAACACTTAATTTCAGGCGAATTTCCTATGTAGTAAGTATACCTACTACGCGTTCTAGTTATACTCATAACTTTCATGTAATATCAATTCTCTGTTTTGTTTATTTATAGACAAAGACAATAAATACAACGAATAGGCATTTAGCTGTTTTAAATTATTTGATTGCCAGAAGATAATAAGCTCTTTGCATAACTTAGAAATTAAGTTTATCTTTTATCCATAATGCCACGCCAAAGTGATACTTAAACATTTGTACCTTAATTCTTTACGGATTGTGAAATACCGGTTAGATTAGAATTCAAGCAATTTTAATGTAAACTATTCTTTTTACTTTCTAATTCGATTCTCGTGACCGACAGTCCGGGATCCGTCGGATGGGTAGCTAATAGTATTTGAGCTTTGCAGAATTCTGTGAAAGCTTATTTTTTTGTACATATGATTATATTTTTCTGTATGAAAACCTGGGACTATAACCATAATCGATTTTAAAATAGGGTTAATTATTTAATCATAACATAAAACTAAAAACTGGTTAATGTCTATAATTTATCCTCAAATTTTTGATTTTTGTTTCGCATGAATCTTTTGCTGCTACCTTCAATGCCTTGTTATGTACCTTAATTATTGTTATCTTCTTTTAATATTTGTGCGTGTCATGCTGCTCTCAGCTCTGCTCATGAATGTCATCATTATTACCTATAATTATGTAGTATAGATAAAATATTTCTCATTAAGTGAAATTTGTAGTAATTTCTTTTGAGTAAAGATTCTTTAACCACAAAATAACATGACGCCTAGTTTTCCCGACGGGTTGGGCTGCGGTGTAGGTACCTATAGTACACCCATATTTCGGCTGTTATATTAAAGTCTCATGTAATAGGGGGCGAGTCTATTGTCATTTTGTTTTTGTGCCATTATACGAAAACGATGCGCTTCTCTCCGGCGCAGAACAGATATCAGCACCCACGGCATGTTGAGAGCATTGAGTGACCGGTGGGACTGCCCGATGCTTGGTCGATGGGTGAGACTGCACACACAGATTGACTCTAGATAGCTGTACGTGCATTTTATTTTATTCCTATTATGTTATTATTATTATTATTATGCCTATTTATGATTTTTATGTTGTGTATTGTGTTATTTTTATGTTATTTGTGATTCATTTTGATTATGTTATTTTTGTTATTATGCTTATTTGTAATTAATGGTTATGTTTTTGATGGCAATATTGACTAATTTAATTCTATGGATTTCTAAGTCTGCGAATAAATGATTATTATTATTATTATTGTCATCAACCGGTGTCTAATCCAAACCCCGGACTCCTACTGAGAAAATCCAGATAAAAATGCCCAATACATTTTGCCTTGCTCTGAAAAGAATATGACACTGTTGTGGCCGACATCAAGGATTAATTTCAACGGAATGGTTGCCGCAGGGACTTGAGATTTAGGGGTCGTCTTCTACTCTTCTGGTTGCTGGTTCAATTCCCGTGTGGAACCTATATTTCCTCAGCTTATATAAAGGGGTTCTGTGTCTGGATGGTCGTGTTTGCGAGATTCTGAAATTTGACATTTGTCTTTGACAGGCTCTTATTTTCGGAGCAGTTAGTACCTACCTAAGGGCGGTTTTCGGAGCAGTTGGTACCTAAGCGCGTTTTTCGTAGTTATTTCAACGATTACCTACTAGGTACTGACTTGCGGAACCGAAGAAATTGTTTTATTTTTTGTTGCATGACAGTGGTCATTGTTTGAAACTGTCGGAAGGTCTTTTGTATCGACATTTGTCATTTGTAAACAGTCAGTAAAAATCAACAACTTATAAGTACTTATCTTCTTACAAAACATCTCTGCCCAACTCTTCAAGGAATAAGCCGGCTGTCGCTGAAAACCAGCGCTGGGGCTCTGTCTCGCATAGGGTCGTAGCATTATGTTGAGCGATGGCCGTTTTGCGTAGATGTGGCGCATATTTTCCCCCCAACTTGTTCTGTTTTGTATATGAGTTCGTTTTCTGCGTCATGTTTACCGAAAATAAACGTATTTTCTTTCTTTCTTTATAAGCACAAGCGGTATCAAGAGCTTTCAGAAAAGATATTACCTAGGTAGGTACCTACTTTTTTTATTACGTGCTGGGCCACCTGCTCTTGACCACGATCTCGCCTGATGGAAAGCGATGGATGAGGCCTACGATGGAACGAACGTGCCCAGAAGATGCCTGTTCACTCTTGCTTTGGGTTGACAGGTTATAGGTGGCAGGGACTAAGGAATGCAGATACTGGCGTGGAGTTCCACAGTACTTAATTAGTAAGCTACTTAGTAGCCTGTGTTTATTAAGTTTAACTTATAAAGAATTTATGTTATAAAGGCAAAATGTTATTTTAAGGTTTTGAGTTTTGATATGTGTGTTTAGTGTAATTTAAATGTATCTCCATTTTAAAATTATATTAGAACATAGGTATCTGTATGTATATTTTGTATATCTTATTGAAATAACTTGTACCTATTAGGTATTCATGTAAAATTATTTTGTACCTACATTGAACTACCAACTTTGACGACTGGTAACACCTACCTATATTTTCTGCAAATAAATTATTCTTATTCTTATTTCCACATTCAGCAACAGGCAGTGACAGGAATTAGAGCCTTCTCATTTACGAACATGAATTTCGTGAATTCGTGAGTGATCAATACGATCATGCTCGAACTGCATACCAATAGGCGCCTATACTGGTCCGAAATCTCGTTAGCGATGTACTTGTAGCAATTTATAGGACGATGTTCAATTATCACGATATCGTGATCGTGAATTAGGTGTACCTACCTATCTATTCTAATAGTAGGTAACTAATTTACAAGCGCAATCTAGGTGGTTTGATTACATTGGGCATTCGGAAAGAGAATAAGTCTTAGCATAGGTATGTAATATAATACCTAATATGATAAGCTTATTTCCATTTTTGATGTGAAACATCTATAGCCGCACGTAAAACCGATTGCTGGCGTGGCGACGCGTCACCACGCTATATTTTATTTAAAGAACAATTTATTTCTTTAAAAAAAACTTAATATTTTTCTTTTGATTATGTCATATTTATTTTCTTTTATTAAACTGTTCTTTCGAACTTATTTACTATACTATTTTGTATAGTAAATAAGTATGAAATAATGGTTTTCGTTGTTTCACATCTGCCAGGCGTCCCGCTCAATTTTTGATGTGAAACATTTATAGCCGCACGTAAAACCGATTGCAGCCGTGGCGACACATGCCGTGACGACGCATCGCCGTTCTCTCGTCGTTATTACCGAAGTCACTGATTAAAAGAATAGAGTGGTCACAATTTTTGAAATCAGTACCTAATTGTGTTGTCAAAAATTTTGTAAGTAGGTATATTTAGTGAAAATAAATGTTTATTATATAAATAAAGATCATTTTCTGTAAAAAAGTCGTTACCATTTTTACATTACGCCATATTAGTTCCTGTCGTAATCTTTTCTTTTATGCATACCTATTACTTGTACAAAATAATTTCGATGTTTCACATCTGCCAGGCAGGCGTCCCGTGACGGCTCACAATTTTTTTCTTATCAGGATAAGTAACTACGGGAATAACATCCTAAAAGACTGCTTACGTTAATTATGTCCGAAAAGTATTATTTGTCCTTTCTATAACAACTCTATTGGCACCACAAAATTCTTCAATTAAGAGGACTCCTACCAAAGTTTGTGCAAACCTACTTACAGAAATAAAATCATTTATCGTTTATTAGCTTGTACAGCGTTCTTACCGCAAGTCTGGCAACGAACCATCTTTAATTTCCTTAGGCTACTTTTATCCTCTACCAATGTCATGTCACTTACCTAAAGGTTAAAAAAAAGGATAAGTACCTAGTAGATACGTTACTTGCTGACTAGACAATGCCATATTCAAAGCGTAGGTAATAAAAGGAGAGCATAATATGACATCAAAAATACCGGTTTATGAAACTGAAAAACATCACATCACACCTCCTACCGCATATGACTTGATTTTCTCTTCTCGTTAACACATCATTGTATAAACGTATGTCTCGTTTGTAACAATCTAATGGATGATAGGAAGTAGGTACTTACCGGAAAATTATCCAGTGAAGATCACGAACATTGAAAACAGTCTGAATCTTATCGCCACAGATAACTACTTAAATATTTCTGTTCTTTTCACAACCACTAAATCACAACCAGGAAACTTTGTTTCAAAAGAAAAAACTACATTTCCTAAATATTTTTCTATGAGCATAATTTCAGGAAAGTAAACTTAAAATCATATTTTTTTTTTTCTGTCACTCGTTTCGTTTCGAAAATGTCATAGTCAAAACATTATTTTAATGTTATTTCGTTTCGTAACCACGAAGATCTACTATCGACTATCGACTATCGGTTTGCGCGTAAGTACTGTAATTGCGTGGATTTTGCGACGTGCGCAACCCATGCTGCGCAGACGCCGTGTGAAGCATTTGCGCATCGCGTGCCCACATTACCTAGTACGTACAATAATCATTGCGTGATTCCATTATACACAGATCATGGTATTATATGAAGGTTCATAACAAAATATCAAGTAACTGGTCTGGTCTCTAATTTTTTCATCAGTATGTTTACGCCAGTTTTCGGGTAAGCGTAGCCGTGGCGGTTGCAGTTATGCAATGATAATTGATTTAATTAACGATAACCAACAATAAAAAAACCTAATTCAAACACTTCTTCAAGTACCTTGACAAGTCTTAATCAAAGCATTTATTTATACCTATCTAACAATAATTAAAACCAAAGGAAACTTATGTTCATAAAATCATTCGTCACACATGTAATCTTACAGATTTGGCAAACCTATCGCGTAAATGTTTATCTGGAGAGTATCAATAATGACTCAAATGCAATTGAGCTCATTATTTAGTTTCCTAAACACAATGATGACTTAATAAACTAAATTGTTTATGTCATCTTTTCTTTTTTTCTTTTCAGCATTCGTGATTCGAGGCTATAAAGAATGCACTCTTCGAGAGGAGCTACAATGAAGGGATCAAAATCAAATCGTCAAAGCAGCTTGGGTTTTGACCCTGAACTTAGGACATCATCTTCGAATCTGCACCAGAACAGTTCAAAGTCAAGTCAAAGCATTTATTTCAAGTAGGCACAAAAAAGGCGCTTTTGAACGTCAACATTTACATTAAAATAGAATTGATTCTAGTCGCCCCTTCCAAAAGGTAGTTTCGTATGGAGAAGAATGGGCCAGAAACTCCAGCGTTACTCTTTTAAAATTTGTTACAATATTTTGTATACCTACATTAATTATATAATTATTTGTGAAGACGATGCACCTATAATAAAACTACCATAACACAATAGGTAAAAATAATTAAAAATGTAGCAATGACAAATAAGTTAATTATGTGATAGATTATACATGGTGCTCACATATTTACAAATATTGTAAAAGTATACGATGACTGTTGATTGACGACGATTGTTGGATGATGAGCTTACGTGCGTAGGCCACAAGTGTAAACAAAAACGACGTATGTAAAAACATTGGATATTTATTGTTACTAAAGCTATTCTAACATACTAATCTATAAGAAATATATCGCCCGGCCGTTTCTGATGATCGGATGATCTTCACCACCTGAAAACAAATGAATACTATTAGTAACAGTTCCATTGGCGCAGAGGGTGGGATTGGATGCTGTGCTGCGGGTCGCGTGTTCTATTTCCGCCAAGTATTTTATTCTTATGGCCTATAGTAACTTAGTTCTTCTATGTCTGATCTCAACGCACCTTTACTGTGGAGAAGACAGTACGACAATACATGGACACAGTGGCAATACTTATGCATAGAAGTATTTTGAAACTATCAAATAAATCTATGCCACGGGCCACGGTAACCCATTCGGACTTTCCCACAACCCTGGCAGACATCGGCCTTAGCGGACCCCGTCATTGGTGCTGACATATCTACGAGGCGCGCGTGGAACTCAACGCGCCGTCGACTCGGGCCCGGTCCTTATCGGACGGCGAGCTGCCCATTGCTCGCCGTCCGCAAGCCCGCGCCTACGGTGGCCGAGAATCGGCCTGTGATTCCGGACGCCCTAGGCGTCTCCTGCGGCGGCTAGGGGCGTGAGGGCGCTATTTTTGCCTCTCCCTTACGCGTTCCGCCTACTCCTTCGCGAGCATTACTGCTTCGTAGAAGGAGGTGACGGCTTCCCAAGCCCTCTCGCTCCGTGCCAAGGCCTGGACCAGGACCCCTAACCTGGCCGGACCGGGTATACGGTATAAGACCGGGGTAGACCCCTGCTTAGCTAATATAGCATTTTTGAAAAATCATCAACTTCAAATGTGTTTTGACTGATGTCTCACTGTAGTGAGATGTAGAAGTAAAAAACAACCTACGACCTACAGGTCTTCGTCGACCCCTGGGGGTCGAGATAGACCACTTTGGGTATCATTGCTAAAGGACAAATTCATAACTACATTCATCTGTTTCATTGCTTTATCCTTAAAATATCCAAGATTTTTGTGTCTCTGGTGATTGAGGATAGAATCTACTTGTCTATCCACGAAACCTACCTATCGTATTATAAACAAGCGATGATCAGCAACAGCTTTGCATACCTTTCCAAGCCGTAGCGAACTGTTATGTAAAAACTTAAAAAGTAAGACTGCTAGTGCACGCCTACTGGACAATTTCAAGTTTTCTGCATGACAATCGGCATAACAAATCAATATGCCCATAACATGACGCAACATCTTCATTGGCGTGTAATCTACTGCTACCGAGCCACAGAATGGTCAGCAAGTGGAGTGGTAAGGCGTGTGTCACAGATTTTGTCGCATTTGATTTGATCTCGATTTCAGCAAAGTGGACATTTGAGACAATGGACATTGTGAACTTTAATTGTGGCACCGGTAACTGAAAAGTTGTGTGGAAATCGGTTGTCATGGCATGGGCATGTGATACGGAGGAATGAGGAAAATGTCGAGAGGAAAGACTTGAGAACAAATGTTGATGGCTTTATGGAGTAAACACTAAACACATGCTCGAAGCAAATGCACGTCCTTTTTCAATGTCCCTCGTCATAAAACCAACTTAGACATGAATGCTCCGGTGGCTAGGCTAACGTCCACGTACAACAATTTTTGCAATCTTTATGATTTAGATATCTTCCAGGACCATACGACGCGTTTTAGATCTAAGATTATAAATGAGGGGAAGACTGATGCCAACAAAACTTTTACTGACAAATGCGTGCACTGACTGGACAGGTCCGCTCAATCTGTATGGTTTTTCCTCAAAAGACCGTTTCAGACACCAATCTACATGGCCTTCACATGATCTGACCAAGATTAGGTATGTCTGGATTTTAAAAGAGACTGTGACCTCTGAGTTTGTTTCGGCCTTTCTTCTCAGAGTAGTCAGAAAGGAAACGCCGACCTCATCTAGTTTTTAAAATATGATTGACGTGTAAAAGTGTTTGTACAAACCTACTTACAGAAATAAAATCATTTATCATTTAAACCAAACAAAATAATATAATTAGTCAATGTTTAAGTCGATGAGGGTATTCTCTCTACTACCGAGATTTTAGCTAGAGCTTTTGTTCTTATATTGTTTTTTTTTTTTTGTAACTTGTATACTGTGTTTTTTCTTCTATTTTGTTGTGAAGGCTGTGCACGTCAGTAATAGACGTAAACACTAGTCCATGTCTCTGTTCTCTGTTATTTGGAAATGTTTGTGTTAGTGTTGATGGTGTGCCTTAATAATAAGTAAATAAATAAAGAGTAGGGGAAGATCAAAGAAACGATGGATGGACTGTGTGTATGGTGATATGGTTAGAAAGGTGGTGAAGACCGAGAGGTGAAGTATGTAAGAAAAAGACATGTTGTGCCGACCCCAAATAAATACCGAACCATAAACACAATGGTAACTCTCGTTGGAGATAACGTCATTTTATTAGTAACCTATTTTTTTTTTTAAATTATCGTTGTTTTCTAATAATTAGTGGAGTCGTTCAGTTAAAGTATGCTAGGGAACATTCGGGGAACGCTTAGGTAGGTAGGTAGGGAGGGCTTGATTAAATCAATGGTGTTTGGCAAAGTAGGATTATTTATATTTAACTGTTCATTACATATTTTTGTATAGGTTTGGCCATTACGTATTGTTGGCTAATAAGCCGACTAGACCTCGAAAGCAAAACATTAAACGGCGATTACCCAGACATCTACTTTTTTGAGTTAAGCCAATATTCTATTAAGCATGCGACATGGCAAACTATGACCTACACCTCGATTCTGATTGTCTTCATGTTTTGTATAGCCAGAGTATGACTAGTCTACTTTTAAGAGATGGTCGACTGCGGTTCGTACAGGGCTTTAAACAGGATTAAATTAATTTAGCTAGAGAAACTCCGCAGACGTGATGGGTATCAATATACAGGGTGAAATAATTCATGGGCATTATTTTAAAGCGTCATTGTACTCATGGTTACGAACAACTTTTACTATGGGACCAAACCTGAAATCACAAAAAAAAATCTGCTGTTCCCTACATTTTGAAGGGTTATGCAAACATAAATGTAGGGAACAGCAGATTTTTTTTTGGTGATTTCAGGTTTGGTCCCATAATAAAAGTTGTTCATAATCATGAGTACAATGACGCTTTAAAATAATGCCCATGAATTATTTCACCCTGTATACAAAGAAAAAAAATATATGTGATATTTTTGGGTCAACATTAAGAAAATCAATTTTCTTGTTAGGTATATTGTGTTAAGATATCCATCACGTCTGTGAAGTTTAAACAAAGAAAACTGATTTTTAAACCAACATTTCAAGTGACAACACTACCTGCGGTTAATGACCCCCCAAAAAAAAAAAACTCATCAAATTCTTTTGTATTTGATTATGTTTATCACGTCCCATCCCATCCCATCACGTCTGCGGAGTTTCGATAGCTAATTCAATTTGACCCTGTATACCTTAGTGTTGAAGCCGTCATTGATTAAGTGAATTGTGTGAAAGAATGATAGGGCTATACAAAACAAATATCACGATCTCTTTTTCACAAATGAACAGTGATGGCTTTTACACTTTATAGTACGGCCTCGCATCCCATCATCACTCAGTTTAAGAAAATATTGTAATTCATACATTAATGTTTGAAAAATGTTTGAACTGACCTGTCCTCTCTTCAGTCCAAAGTATCTTGCTACCGGGTCACCAGCCTGTATTCTCATCAACATGTTCTCCTTCAATTTACTGTAGCAATGGTTAAGGAAAAATAATAACGTAACAAAGATGTGAGTTAGTATAATAATAATAATAAATTCTTTATTGCCATAAAAACCGGTTACTGATTCATTTGAGACCCTGGCTCCAGAGCTAGGTTAGAGTACCTGTATTTCAGGAGCCAAGTATGTATAGTATAGTATAGTATGGCCAAGAAACGCAAGTTTTATAGAGCCTAAACAAGTAAACACTGAAGTAATCTTCAGATGTACACTGAATGAAGAATACAACTGAATGATATTATTTTAATTGTTATGAATGTGAGGACTAAGTGGGTCATTGATCCAGTTTTAATCATGTTCTGGCAGTTTGAGTAGTATATGCGGCCTACCCAAATGTCCTTTCTTTGGTATTGTTTGTCTAATCGTTGAGCTCCTTAAGTTCTGAGTTCAGCTGCACGGTTACTGGGAAATGCGTGCACTGACTGGACAAGTCCACTCAATCTGTGTGGTTCTTTCCTCAAGAGACCATGTCAGACACCAATATACATGGCCTTCACATGATCTGACCAAGATTCTGTCTGGAGTTTAAATGAGACTGTGACCTCTGATTTTCTTTCGGGCTTTCTTCTCAGAGTAGTCAGATAGGAAACGCTGGCCTCATCTACATAGTTTAAAAAAAATATGATTGACATGTAAAAGTGTTTGTACAAACCTACTTACAGAAATAAAATCATTTGAACAGGCATTTTATTAAATGGCCTGCTCTTTTATGGGCCTAAAAAACGCCACTGATGCCGATGCTGAAGTATAATATGTTAGTGGGCTTTTTCCCATTAAATACTATATTGTCAGAATGTAGAAGCATCATGCCGGTAAACACGTAAGCGGCTGCCTTTACTGCAGTTTTAAGCTCGCGGCTCGTCGTCCCTGATACACGAGAGAGCCAAACAGTTGCTCTCATAGTTTGTGTAGCGCGCCATGACACCAGCCGAAAGCCTGACTCGCCTGCACAGAATAAAGCATTCTTGCGATGATACATAAGCATACAGAGCTTTACTGGCAAGCCAACAAGAACGTGGTAAAGGTCGTTGGTAGAACACACACGCACTTACGAAAAATTACGTAGGTATATTGTTTTATTATAATCATGGGAATAATAAAAACCCCATGCGTATGAACTAGAAGCATAACGCTTGTGATTTATAAAAGGATACTATCTAGTCAAGAGCTCAGCCTTCTCATCAGGTGTCAGCACAATGTGTTCCGGCACCAGCTCATGTTCAGTAATATTAATTAGCAGCTCTGACTCCAGGAACTGTTCTAGAATGTACTTGGGAGCCATGTCTACTAATGACTGCTTTGCTGATGGTGTCATACCTGTAAGAGAGAGAAGGAAGACTTTGGTCTCTATATTTGTTTATTAAAATTCGGGCCCCAGTAATAAAGACCGCACAAAGGTTTTTTTTAAGGCCTTGGGCATTTTCTATCACCACAAGAGAATTAATAAAAAAAAAATATGTACGTAAAATAGCTTTTATGTAGAGTTGTGAACACCAGCCTGTTATACAATATGGAACTAATCAAAATAATTGCGTTATTTTATTGTACACTGTATGAGACATATTAGAAGTTCTTTTGTCATCATGTCTATGTGTTCAGTGCCCCTGATCATAATTAAGCCAAGATCAACAACCAGGGCAATGGAATTATAAGAGAAAAAATGTGGCTGTGTAATTTTAAATAAAATAAATTACCAGCTTGTACTACAACAATTGCTCTGTGTATATTTTCTTCTTGCATCCTCGTACAATACGTTTTTATAGTCTTGATGCCGATTTTGGGTTCATCAGGGAAGAACACGAACATCTGATCTGTGGGGTCATCATTGTGAGCTACTAGTACAATCAAATCACTTCTGGCTGGTCGCTTCTCACTGGAACAGAATTTATTATAAATTTAGTTCATGATGAAAAATAGTCAATTGACTCAAAACTTTGGCTTGGAGTTAAAAGCAATTAAAATACCGGCTGAAAATAATTCAAGAAGTTATTGACTGAATACTTTTTGCACACATTTATGGCATGGCCATAAATTAAAACTATATTCAGTTACACTATGCCTTTGCCTTACAAGATTTAGCAGACGGGTAAAAAAAATATGTCAAAAACACCTGATTTGGAATCTTATTTTACATAGTGCAAAATTTTATGCTAGAATTTTTATTTTATACGAATTTTAATAATAAGACAAACTGTTTTATTGAGAAAATGCAAAATATATAAGAAATATGGAGATCCTAGATGAGAAAATAAGGAAAACTTTAGTGGACCAGACAATGTCAGAGACAGCCAAATTACTTGTTGGTAAGCTCATACTTGACCTTTTTCAAGAACTGTACGAATAAATCATCATTCATCATCATCACACAACTCATCAATCAAACACTCAACAAGAAGCTACAAAAGATGGACTTTATACCTGGGTTTATCACCGAATTGCTCTTTGAACTGTTCCAACGTCTGATCCAATTCTTCCTGCGTCACCAAGTATCCACGGTCATGGCATAACTGTAACACAAAGCAAGATATTCAGCTTCACAGATGGCAAGCTCAAATCCACACCTGTTTTATTTTCGACTTCGATCTTTTATTAGTGAAATTAACGTCTTCTCATACTTTAGACATTTGGATACTATTCAGAATTACAACCATAGCATGTTTAAGGTATTTTAAAACTTTTTTTACTATTGTTATTAGGTTTTATTCACAAGTTTCAAAACTTTCCCCACACAACATAACCTCACTTACCTGCATTACAGTTTTACGTATACGCCATAGTTTATAAGTTTCCGCATCATCATCCATGATAGTTAGTTAAATATTTGATAGCCAAAATAGGTATTTTACTTAAATTATTAGTATATCCCGAAAACTAAAGTTTACAATCAACAATAAACATGAAACAACAGCAAGTGTCGGCCGATGCTAGTGATGTATCATACTGTCACTTCAGATACTATTGTCGATGGAAAAAGAAAACAAACTGGACATAATTATTTTAGTCGACAGTTTAATTTAGGCATCAAAATGTATTGAATAATGATTGATCATTATTGGCGACTGCAAAACACTTGCCACTGAGAACCAACTCTAATATCAAATGCTTTAATAATCACTTAATCACTTTGTTCCTGTCTTTCTGTCAGGAACAATTTCAAATAAATATATTTTCTCATCAATATTAAGTAACTTTCTGTTTATTTTTATAATTTAATTATGGGCAAATCATAATACCTTACCTTTGACTGTGAATAACTGACACCTGCTAACTAAGTAAACTAAGTTTATTCTGCAATCATAGATAGTCATTATTTTAAAATATTGACTAATGTGTATGTGTCTATGATTTGATTGCACTATCTGTGGTAGTGATGCGACTCGAGTCAAATTTTACCACTCGAGTCATTCGAGTCATTTTACAATCTCACTCGAATACCACTCGAGTAGTCGAGTCACTCGAGTGGTTCACATTAAGTTAAGGCAAAATAAAAGTACAAGGTTGATTAATAAATGAGAGGTTTATTGCAAGTATTGCACAACTGGTCCTTTTTTCGAAATCAGCATAAATAATAATAATATTATTCAAATAATGGAAATTTAAATAGAATATTCTATCAGGAATATTCAGGAATTAGGTACAACAAACTCAGTAATGTTGCAATGTATACCTATAGTATTAACCTAAATTTATGGATAGGCAGTCTCGTGATGAATAACATTAGTTGAAGAATGCACATATTAAACATAAATTTTGAAATCAAAAAGTAGCTCTACCTGTTTTGATTAATTTGTTGTCTGTAAAAGATCGCCTTTAGCGATTAGACCGCCCTTTATGTCACCCTATGTAAAATTTCTACATTTATATCTGTAATTTTTGGTGTACCTACATAATAAATGGAGTATTCTATTCTTTTTCTTTCAAAATAGTTCTACACTAGAGATTTTTTCGTAACCGAGTTTTGATCGTCACTCATTGTAGATAACACGAGACTATGTCTTTCTTTACAAATAAGTATGTTTATAAACACCGCCGGTAATAGAATTAGAGTTAGACACCAACACAAATAATAACAAACACGCACTCTTTACCTCAACTCGTCGTTACGTACGCCGCGGCAGAGCCGCGTGCAGGTTGAAACCTGTTTGTCTAGTTGAGTTATGAGCGAGTGACTCGAGCCTGAGTGAAAAACCGAGTGAACTCGAGTCCGAGTGGACTCGAGTCAACAATTTTTTCACTCGTGTACGATTTTTTCCGCTGTCACTCGAGTCACTCGAGTCAAATTGGACTCGAGTCGCATCACTAATCTGTGGTGGTCTAATTGGTTGATTTTCATCATTGAAGTTTCTCTTTCTCATACATAATATTGAGAATTTGTCCATAAATTGAACTAAATCCTGCTAACAACACAAAATAAGGAAAATGGCTGGAATAAAGGGTATGTTATCGTAATCAAGCCTAATATTAATCATTTTTGATTGAAGTTCAAATAAAATAATGTCATCATTGTAGATAGAATGACTCATGTTATTTACTAATAATTTTCAGTTAAAATTATTATATCTAATTTCAGCATTATTCTTTTTCATGTACTTTACAACACTTCTATGGATCAGGGTAAGTTTTGATTCAAGCCCATGTATCTAATACTCCCATCATAGCAACCAGCATATTCTATAATATTTTTGTTGTTTATGTAGTACTTTGTGTCCTGCTGTTGACATGTTTTAATAGTAATTTTTATTCGTTTTCGGTGTTGTAACTTCATTGTGTGCAGAGATAATAAACATTACAACAAAGGAGTACCTACTATTTTTAATAATGACAAATTCAATTCTGATGATTTGTTCAAGTTAATACCTACGTAGGTATTTCGGGTTTCTTGACGTTAGACCGATCAAAGAATATTGTAAATCTGATGTTGAATCTTATGTAGCTAGATTGTTATTATTTTGGTCAACTTATCTTACCATCCAAGACAAGAGAAACTGGGGTAAAATCTGGCTTTTGAGGCCAACTAGATTATTCATAACATTCACTTTATTTTGACATCTTTCTCATAAAATTTCATGAAACGAAAAACCAAAATATTTTTTTTAGTTTTCTTTCAACTTTAATAAACAAATATGAAAATTGATGTTTTAAATTTCAGTCTGGTGTCCCTGGCATTTGCTGGTTCCATTGGAATGACTTTTGTTATTCTCGCCTGTGCCTTACCAGAATACAAGTAAGTAGCTGTCTTGTTTACTGATTTCATTATATTTGTTCCTCATCAACATATTCTATATGAATAATCTTTACTTTAAGTTTATGTTGACACTAGCTTTGCCCGCAACAACATCTGCATGAAATTTCTTGTTCCCCCGACACACCCCATTGCACACGAATCCGCATACTCTCTGACAGCGCCTCAGTCCTCCAATCCCTAGGGAAAAAATGCATTACTTCGAATCTAATACTAGAATGTCACAATGCGCTTGAACGGGTAACCGTATCAAACCGCAATACAGTGACGCTACAATGGATAAAAGGACACAGTGGATCGCTAGGTAACGACGCAGCCGATGAGCTGGCCAGGAGGGCATCCAGCACGTCGGTCTGTGGACCGGAACCTATCGTGCCCATCCCCTTCAACCAACTACGCAGGTGGCTACAGGAGTACACCCACACACAAGCAGAGAGCTGGTGGACGTCGTCACCGGGCTGCAGGCAATCCAAGGAAGCCATGCCATCACTAGACGGCAAGCTAACCAGCCGGTTGCTACGCCTGGACAGGAAGGGCATGCGCCTGGTGACGGGGACCATCACGGGACACTGCTCGCTAAACAAACACTTTCACACAATAGGCATAACGGACAGTCCTCTATGCAGGGCTTGCATGGAGGCTGACGAAACTGTCGCGCATGTGCTCTTCGAGTGCACAGGCGTCGCCCAAATTAGGTCAAAAACCCTCGGGACACCCAGATCTTACACAGATGTTCTTAATAGACCAGGAGACCTAATCAGCTTCTGGAGGGAGGTGGGCTGGTTGGAATAACCACCGACGGCCGACATGGCTCACGCACAATGGTCCACTGTAGGACTAAGTGCGGAAACCAAACCCATAACATAGAACATAGATAGAACACACCCCATTGCATCGCATTGCCTGCCCACACTATTACTTCGTTTTCGCTTAGCGTTCTTTTCGACTCTTTTTCTTTTCGTTCGGCTCCTATAGGTCCTAGCGTGCTGTAAATAGCTTGTATGGCTATAGGTTTCCTCAAGAATTGTGCTATAAAATGCAAAAATAATTTTTCAAATACAACCGGTAGTTCCAGAGTATTTCCATTACATGCAAACTTATAGAAACAAACAAATTTTACCTCTATAATATTAGTATAGATAAATATTCAACACTTAGCAAAATTTAAAAGCGAATTTCTCGCGGAATATTGATTGCAACTTTGAAATAAGACGTATTTCATAAAAGTATCGGTCCTAAAATACTATGCTCGTAACAACATAAAATTACAACCAATACAGTAGGAGAAAATCACATTTAGAAGTTGCTAAGTGTATACATATTGGTGCTCGTGACTGTACTGTGAGTGTCTGTGTTTATTAACAATAATTTTTCAAGAAAATTTGAAGCCCATTCTACATTTTTATTGCAAAACAGTACCTACAATATTTTTTTATGCATATATATGCAGGTCATATAAATATTTGTTCCGTGCGGGAATCGAACCCGCGACACGCAGCGCAGCAGTCAATCGCTTAACCACTGCGCCAGCCGTGCCGTTAATAAAACAATTAAATTTATTTATTTTATTTGCAGTATAAAATTTTTACATAGAATGTCCTCATTTGAATTATTTATCTAGCTGCCTGACTTTAATAACACAGTCTTAAGGAAAAGTAAGGAAGGAGATTGGGAGTAGTCTAATCTTGTGTGTCTACTACATCAATATTTTAGTGTTCAAATAGATTGGTGATAGCAATATGTTTTTATCAAAACTCATAAGGATCTGCATCTCATCCTGTAAAGATAGACAGCTAAATTGCTGAAAACCAAACATTAGAGAATATCTCTAGAATAATGATGATGATGATATTGTATTATAGATAACTAACTGCGCCCCGCATAAGTCGTGATCCCGTGGGAATATCAGGATAAAAAGTATCCTTTGTCCTAATCCGGGTCATGGTCTACCCATGTACTATCGAGGAAGTTCATAATCTAAGCAGTTTTAGAACAAAATCCCGTGAACACGATGACCGCATCTGTTTTACGTTAGTTACTGTTAGCGTCCGAGCGCTACAGGGAAAAATAGTCCTAAAGGTGCATAGATATGAACTTCCTCGATAGTACCACATCTCAATCTGTTAAGCCATTTCAACATAACAAACAAACATACGAAAAATCAAATCTTTTCTCCTTTTAATATTAGTTTAGATATAAATGCAGCCAGTGCCGGTTTTAGTACTAACAGCGCCCTGGGCGAGATTTCTACGGCGCCCCCTAATTGCAATTCAAACCCATACGAAAAAAGGCGAAGGATAATAATGAAATAACCATTTATGAAAAGAAATAAACATTTATTAAAAAAACTAATAAAATTTTACTTTTCTAGCCTTTTTATCGGCGAACTCTTTTATTAAGTTATCAAAGTCGATGTTTTCAGCTATTTCATTTTCGATCGACAAAGTTGCCAAGTTTGTCAATCTACATTGTGATATCGTCGATCGCAGATAGGTTTTTATTAGCTTAAGCTTAGAAAAACTCCTCTCTCCACTAGCAACCGTTACGGGAATAGTTAATAATATTCGTAATGCTATCCAAACATTTGGATATAGTTCTTTTAAGTTGCGGTCTTTAATAAAATTTAAAACAAAAACAGGAGTAACCACTTTCTGATCAGGCAAAAACGATTTCAGACTTATGAGTTCATCGCACAACATACATCCATCTATATCTGATTTGGAATTTACATTTAATTTCAATTGAAGATCACTACAGAGTTTGATAAGGTCGTGTTTTTCTGGAATCTGTTTTAAATTGTACAAAAAAGACCAAGATTCCGAGTACTCACATAACTGTTCAAATCTTTCGTTGAGTGAAGTTAACGTCGTGTCCAAAAGACAGTTGAAAAATTCAACCTCAAATTTTTTTTCTGGAGAAGTTATAGGCTCATCTTGGGCAATTTCACCAGCTTGGCGCTTAACACGTCGAATTCTTGTTGTCGCTCTAAACACAGGTTCTATTTCTAACTCTTCAGCCAATTCCTTCGCAGTTAGAATGGCGCTTTTAAAGCCTGTATTTCTATATTCTTCCAAGAAATTGCAGCATTTTTTCAGCATGTCTGTGCATTTACCGAGATCCATGTCTGTTGATTGTAGAGATTTACTAACGACATTAATTTGAAAAAGTATGTCATACCAGACAACCAATGAAACTATGAAGCCGAAATCTTTTAGTTGTTCGGCTAGAGTAGTAGCCTCGTGAGAGACTTGAACATCAGTTTGCTGAGTTTCGATAGCCAAAGTGATTAAAGCGTCATGGACGGCGCTAATTTGATAACGGACTGCTTTAACACTGCCTATTCTTGCTTCCCAACGCGTGTCACTGAGTTTTTTTATAGTGTACAATCCCAAGTGATCGGTCAGAATTTTCCATCGATGAACAGAAGCTGAAAACAACGTAAACAACCTCTGAAGTACTCCAAACAAAGTGACAGATTTTACAGATGACTTAGCGGCATCGCATAGTACGAGATTGTAGCTATGACAGCCACACGGCACATATACAGCTAAAGGATTTATGTCCAGAATTCTTCTTTGAACTCCAATATTTTTTCCTTTCATGTTTGCTCCGTTGTCATAGCCCTGACCTCTACAATCGTTCAATTCCAGTCCGTATTTATTTAAAATATCAATAATAACTTCAGTCAGCCTTTCACCAGTCGACTCATTAACAGGTATAAATTCTATGAAATGCTCTTTTACTGATATTTTATCGACATCTGATGATAAATCAACAAATCGTATTGTCAGTGAAAGCTGTTCTATATGACTAATGTCCGGAGTACAGTCAGCTATAATAGAATAATATTTCGATTTCTTTGCACGTGATATGATTTCTGACTTCACTTTTTCACCCATCAGCTCTATTAATTCATTTTGAATGTCTTTTCCGCAGTAGTGGTCAGAAACATCACCCTTTACAGCTAAACGCAAGTGCTCCTCCATAACTGGATCAAATTTGGCTAGTAGTTGTACTAAACCCAAGAACTTTCCATTATTTGGCGTATATAGTTTGTCGGAAGTACCTCTAAACGCCATATTGTTTTCAGCTAAATACAGTGTAATATGCATTAATCTAGACAAAATATTATTCCACCTTGTAGTTTCCTTTCTAATCAAATGTTGCTCTTGACAATCTATTGTTTTTCCCGTTTTTAATCTTAGTTCAGCCTCAATCCATGAGAGGTAAAACTTCTTATGAAAAGTGCTACTTTCATGAACTTTTAATATTTCTGATAAGTGTTTCCAGTCGTTATATCCTTCAGATGCTAAATTCGACGTTGAGCTGCTATCAAATAGCCGGCAACAAAAACAGTAAACTCGATTTTTAGAAACTGAGTATATTAACCAACGACGCTGAATTATTTCATTGTTTGCAAGTTTTTTTGTAAAATGAGAATTTGAGAAATGTCGCCCTGTATCATTTTTTGGATAATTATCAATGTGAGTTTGCACTGGGCCATTAGTTATTATATGATCAATAACTTTGCTATTTCGAGTGAGTGGCCAAGTGGCTGGATCCGATATATTTGGAGCAAGAGAACTAATGTCATCTAGAATTTGTATTTGTTGTACATCACCAATAGTGTCATCCTGAGCAGCATCTGTAATTGTAACACAACTTGTCTCCTCACTTCGGGAAACTTCGTCCACAATCTCTTCAACAGCTAACTGATCTGACTTGTCAGACAGAGACTCCACTACCGATGCATTCGCTTGTATTTCAGATGTAGATGCCACATTAAGGTCTTGATTTTTTGTTGTGATATATTTGCCTATATTCATAAACTTTTTTGTTTTTTCAAATTCCTTCTCTTTTTCTGCTTTTCGCTTTCTATATTTTGATCCAGATGGTTTTCTTTTGAAAGGATCAACGTGTTCAGACATTTTGTACTAATCAAATCTGCAACAAATTAAATCTGCGTAAGTCCGATCATTTCTATAAATTAATTAAATATAGCGCTATTGAGGGAGGACGACCAAAAACGCTTTATATTCAGTAGCCTTACCATGAGTTTGTAAAAACGTTCTCTTCTCGCTATCGAAAACTATCGCTTTGTCCCTGTCATTGTGGTGCACGTGAAAGAGACAAAGCTATAGTTTTCGATAGCGAGAACGTTTTTTCAAACTCATGGTAAGGCCACAGGAAAGCGTTAGCATACACGTGAACTACGATCGAAAAATCTAGGTAAGGTAATATTGTCATGGCAGCGGAATAATTGTGAAATGTTATATTTAAAAGCTTGTGTTACGTGATAGTGCTTAGATTTGTATGAAAAAAATCACGATCATCCACTCGTTCCCGAAAAAATGACTTCTATGTACAGTCAGATGCAAAAGTCGGTGGACACTTTTCACCTTTAACACAAACAAAGGCTTACGAATGAACAGGCTAAAGGCTTCATCCACTTTTACACTTGACCGTACCTCCTCGACATTCATTTATTATCTCCGTGTTAAAATTTCATCAACATTATATAGTCAGTTCTAGAGATATTTTATAATATACTAGCTGTTGCCCGCGCAGCTACGCTCGCGTGGTATCCCTATTTAAACCTATAACCCTTTTTTGTCGCATCGCAATCGGTTAAAAAGTAGCCTATAGCAGTCTCATGAGTTCCAACTATACATATGTCAAATTTCATCACAATCGGTTTAGTGGTTTAGGCGTGAAGGGAAGACAAACGAACAAACAAACAAACACACTTTTCCATTTATAATATTAGTATGGATAATTTACTTTAAATAGATTACCCCACTCCAAACATAACAAACAAACAAATGTTACCTCTTTAGTATAATAAGTAAAGATAGTTAAAATAAAATTGTACTTACCTAATTAGTGAAATAATCCGTCATGAAGCAAATACCTACTTAAACACTATTTGAATTTCAACTTTTTGGATAAAACCTATGTCACTCTGTAGTCGGCGACAAAAAGTAAAAAACATGCACTTCGTAACTTAGCGTGGACCGCCTGATTACTGCGTCTGTTTGTTTTAAAATATGTAATTACGATAACTGTTTTTAAGTGCGTGCACCGATTGAATGAATAAGAATGAGCTGTGTTCCGCTCCATCAAAAATAACGTCAACTCTTCTGAACTAAAATGTTAAAAAGAGATAGATAATGTGTTTCTCTGTGGTCGGGGATTCCCAGTTTTAACGGATTGAGCACTGCGTTCCATTCTAGTGTTGCCAACACATCGTTTTTTTTTTTCACTTACAGAGATGGGAATATAAAGGGGCGCCGCTTCACGGCGCCCCTTAAAGTCCGGCGCCCCTGGGCGGTCGCCCAACCGCGCCCTACCCTAACGCCGGTACTGAATGCAGCGAGGCGAGCGCGGCCTCTGTGAACAGTAATAAATCATTTATCATTTATGACTCAAGCCTATCACAGTAGGCTGTGTTCGCCCTGCTGCAATCAGTAGGTACAAGCAATTTACTATGGTAATCTGCAGGGCCAGACATTTTATCAATCTTTAGCCATCTTATCTAACAATGAAATAAAGTCCTATTGTAAATTCTCTTTGTCTCTTCTGAACAATTTTCTCATTAATCATATTTGCTTATCCCCATTTCCACAATTTTCCATTTTGTACTTGCTTGATCACTATTAGAGATTGGCCGTCGACCCAGTCCTTTCCTGTAAAATGCAGGATTGAAATCGCATCCTGTGAGGGCATGAAACCTTGGCAATGCAGAGCTCAAATTGGTCCCCAATTTTCATGTAATTTCGTAAGTTATGATCGACGGTTCTTAGAGGGAGTTCTGCTATTTTAGGGGGAGAGGCTTAGGTAGCCCAGAATCTATAGCAATGCTCCAAGATTTTTAATGTTTACTGCGTCAGCTGACGGTCTTTCCACCGCTACCCACGCAGCTGATTGTTGTTTTCGTAGAGAGGCTTAGGTAGCCCGAAGGTGTTATGGGCTCAAGCAGCTCCAGAATCTATCTCGAAATATATCTATAAAAGGAGACAGCGTAGTAGCAATGCTCCAAGATTTTTAATGATTACTGCGTCAGCTGACGGTCTTTCCACCGCTACCCACGCAGCTGATTGTTGTTTTCGTACTTTTGATAATTTAATCAATTACTTTGTTAAAATTTACCTGGCGTACTATAACTTTATTGCGAGCGGCTGATGCATAATCCCCCATCCACCATGCAGCTGACGATTTTTTTTCAGCTCAGTATGGTGTAAACTATTTATGAAAAAAGTTTCAGCCGGCGTACTATGACTTATTTTTTTTTTTTACCGTTTCCGGAACCACCCTCTCCCGCATCCACCGCTACTTGAGCAGCTGATGGTTGGTTCACTTATTGGTCATATAAGATCAATCATCGATGACAATATCGGCCAGCTTACTATAACTTTTTTATTGGCAACGCTACCTCTCGGACTAAGACGTTAATAGCTAGGCTCCACAGCCTGGCTCTGACGTAATGTTGCTTGCCTGTCGGTCTTCTACAGACTGTAGGTACTTCGGAGAATGTGCACAGGAACTCCATGACCTGATCCCACCATCGCCCTTTTACTACCGGACTACCACACGTACTGCAGGGTACCACCCGCACTTGGTTAATATCCCGACCAGTCGACAATAAAAACAGTTTTGTTCTTTTTGTTTCTGTTTTAATATTTTGCCTTTATTTTGTTCCTCTTTGTTGACAGACTATGGTGGCCATTCTTCGTGGTCCTGTTCTACATCCTGAGCCCGATCCCGACTATGATCGCTCGCCGCCACACAGACAGCACTAGCGGCAACTCGGCCTGCATGGAGACCGCCATCTTTGTCACAATGGGATTCCTTGTCAGCTCCTTCGCGCTTCCCATCGTTCTAGCTCGTGGCTCAGTGGTATGTATTCGAGATTTCCGCGTGCATCTGCTAGATGCGAGGACCATAGGACCGGTTGATGTGGCGACGACGGTTGGAGGAGGCCTATGTCCAGCAGCAGTGAACGTCTTTCGGCTGAAATGATGATTATGATTCGAGATTTGTGTCAATGTCTTGTACAGTCCTAGTTACTCTAGTTAGCATCAAGAAACATTTACGATAGATATGCTAATTTGTGGTTGAAGAGGAAATTGTGACATCTTTCTATACATTGATTGATTTTTCTAACTGTTTTATACCATTTGCAGATTGCGTGGGGTGCTTGTTATTTAACACTGGCCGGTAACGTCATAGTATACCTGACTATTCTTGGTTTCTTCACCATCTTTGACATGGACGACTCCGACTACACAATGTGGTGAGAAATCTAAATGTTGTTGCAACATGATTGGACGATCCTAAGCATATATTGTATCGTAAGACTATGTTGTGGTTTATGTTTATGATTAAGTCTGATAATGATACTGATAGTGTAACGTTGAAGGTGGTCTATGAAAATGATGTTAACAACATTCTTTCTTTAAAATTTATGAATAATGAAGTCAAGGAGCATCTGTTATTATATTGTCCGTATTTGGAGTATTATTTATGTACTCATAGAAATATTTCAAAATTGGCATCTGAATGGTTTTATTGGGATAGCTCGTATCTGCAATGTTTGTTTCAATTAAATGATGCGACCCTATAGGCTCCATGTCAAATTGTTTATTTATTGCAGTTTGTGTCTGTTTGTAAACAACATAAAAGTAACAAGAAGATAATGCAGTACTAACTATTTGTTAATTGTAATATTTTCTTACTTAAACAATGTTGGCTATCTTAATTTTAGCAGATACGAACTACCACCTAGGTTTGAGTACTGATATTATAATATTATTATACTTTTATTCCTTACGAATCAACATAATTTATGTGAATTTTATAATATAACGTATGTTACTCACGTATTTAACAAACAATATTCTATTTGTTACTATTTAAACTTGGATTAAGAGAAATTTTAGTGTAAGATATAATTGGAAATATTTTTTTATTATTACCTAACTGAAATTCAGAACAACTTTTCTTAAAAACATTTAAAATGAGCCTGTGTCACGAAAAAATGAAATATGAAATGTCATAAATAAAGCTTGTTGGCTATCTGTACCATCATTTTTATATTAGTATTATCAGTTTAGTATTTAGTTCAATGCTAGCAGCTCAATGCAGTTTAGTTCAATGCTATCGCTAAGGAAGCATTGGCACTGATTATGTAGTGATTAGTACTTTCAAATTTTGAACAGTGGAGTGGTGTGGATCGAATATATTTGCTTTGTTATTAATAGAAAACTAACAGTATCTGGATCGATCGATCGATCGAAGGTTGTGTACCGGGGTACACAACCTTAGGGGTATGAACCTTCGCCTTGAGTGTTTATGTAAAGTACGTATTTGAGATTTATTGATAGAATTATTTTATACTACCGTTGTTATCAAAAAATATTGAGCAGAGCTGGAAGAATGTAAGAAAGCGATCAGAGGCCAAAGGTTGTGTGCCTCTGATTGGGGTAGTAAACATTTTTTATCTTTATTGTCAGAATTATAAATGATAATTATTATGAATGATTGTACATACATACGGCTACACATCAAGCTAAAAGATCCAGTTTACCTTGTAAGGAAATCCTATACAATGCGAGATCAGCTTATACTGGAAATCGTATAGCTTGATCTATAGCCGTGCGTCCAACACATTATAAAGACGCAAACATGTTAATGTAGTGCGGCCATCTAATTATTCGTGTCAAGCGTGTATTTGTTGTGCTGCTAGATTCAAAGGCTGAATAAAAAAATGTTATGCAATGCACTTCCTGTTTTTGCTAACTTAGTCATTGCTATTTGATGTAATAACGCGTAATGTAAAGTGCAACAATATCCTTAAATCATTCCACTGTGACTCCAAAACAATAAAATAGTAAGGAACCTTTTGGTGCAGAAAAATGGTTGAGGTAATTTTAGTAAAAAACAACTATAAAAATCTTCAAAAATTAAACATGTTGCGATTACATTCCTGTAATGTAAATTGTGTAAATATAGCATTAGTATCAGGTCACAATAAATATCGGCTGCTTTATAATATATTGTTGTTTCATTATTTACACGCTTCTATTGCCTGTCTAGCTATATCAAGTTGAAATGTTTGCCAAATATGGTAGTTTCGTCGTTTCCAAAAGTGTTGCGAAAGACGACTTGTTAAACTTCGAAGTTTAAAATACCGGTGTCCTGTATTCATACAAGTTTAAAAGTACGAATTACGTGAGTTCGAAGGTACGCTATGGCGAATTATTTAATTGAGAATGTTCATGATCGTGATGTACGGAACTTCGAAAGCTTGTTTCTTGGACTTTGAGGAATGTTCATAGGTATGTAAAATCACTTGAAACTTCGTTACAGTAAAGCTTTTATAAATACAAATACACTAGTTTTTGTTTTATTTAAAAGTACCAAGAAGTTTTGATTTTACTTTTACAAAATTTGTTGCCCCGCTAAAAAAAAAACTATTCTGGCGTCTTGGTAGTAGTAGGTCCTGTACTTGTACATTTTGGCACCACACAGGATTTCCTAGAAGTAGGATTGGACATAATCCAATGATTTTAAGGAAAACGTAAGGCAGCGGTACGGAAGAGCGCGAACGGACGGACTGAGCGATTGTTGGATTAGCTATATCAGCCGCACGGATCGTCCGCAGTAAGCTGCACTTGCCGAAGATGGACTGTAAATGGTGATGGGTTGGACAGTCGCGAAAGACATAATATACAGGGTGTCCAAGAACCTGGCGTCCAACTGGATTCCCACGATGCCCCAAGTTCTAACAGTACTCAGAAAAATATTTTAAAAAATCCACCCCATGTACTTACAGAATTATACTGATTTCAAAAAAAAAAGGGGAAATGAGCACCCTGTGACATACTTTTGAATGCTGTGACTGCTAATGCTGATAATTTCGATATTTCTTGGAGGTTTTGTAATCTAGGGTATTGCTGTGTCTAAATAGAATGTAAAAATAATGTACTTATTGTACCATTTTAAAATAAAATATTATTTTAACTAAAGGTGATATGGAAACTATTGAATTTCGCAACTTTGACCGACTGTAGTGTAAAAAAAATGTACCAAAATAGTATGGCAAGTGACGTCAAATTTTGACGCGTTTATTCCTCTTTTTAAAAAGGTATAATACTTACACATTAATTTGAAAAAAAAAATTTTGATAATATTTTTACTCAACAACCCAATTTTTACGAAGTGCCTACCTACTAACGGTAACTGTCGGACCCTTTCTTATCTTAGAAACTGTTATGTTACTACTATTATTTACTTCGGTTCCAAGAGTGAGCAAGAAGGAAATACACACAGGTAGATGGGTTCCCAGTAGAATAAAAGCAAAGAATGTTAGTTTAAAGATATTTTATTACAATAAATGTTCAAAATGTTGACCACCCGCGGCAATACAAGCTCTCACTCTCCTTAAAAAGGACCGCTTTATGTTTCGCGAGTAACTTTTTTGACGTATCACCTGCACTGCTTGTGTTATCTTCTCACGAAGGTCAGCGATGTCATTAATGGGCTTCGCATAAACGAGCTCCTTCATAGTTCCCCAGAAAAAAAAATCCAGCGGATTTAAGTCAGGTGAGCGGGCTGGCCACGGGATTGTTCCTGATCGCCCAATCCACCTGTTCGGGTATTGCTCGTCCAAAAACTCTCTAACGGATACGCGAAAATGTGCTGGACAGCCGTCGTGTTGGAACCACATATCTGGTGGGGTCTCTTCTAGTAAGTTTGGCAAATCATTTTGAAGAAAATTTAAATATGATTCGCCAGTCAAATTCTCGGGCATCTCAAATGGACCAATAATATTCCCACAGAGAATACCGGTCCACATGTTCACTTTGAACCGGTACTGGGATCTATCTTCTCGCATCAAGTGCGGATTTTCCACATGCCACTCGTGCAAGTTGTGTAGGTTCATGTAGCCATCCTTCTTAAATGTTGATTCATCTGACCACAAAATTTTGTCGATAAAGTTTTCGTCTTCTCGATGTTTTTGCAGGATTGTTTCACAAAACGCGACTCGGCTCGGATAGTCTCGAGGTAAAAGACTTTGCACTCGCTGTACGTGGTACGGATGATATTCTTCTTTTTGGAGAATACTGTGTGCTGTGCTCTTCGGTATCCCCGTATCAGCTTCTATTCCTCGCACAGAGATGCTTGGATTTGCCGACACCGCCTCTAAAACTTCATCGCGTATGAAGTCATTTACGGGTCGTCCTTCACCAGCTACTTGATTGGGGAACCGCCCGTCACATAGTGATCTGTGCACATTAATGAAAACTCGATGGTCGGGATATCGCGTAGCCCTCGGATACCTTTCTCTGTAAAGTCTCGCTGCAGCTCGTCCATTACCTCTACATTCTCCATAAATGTAGTGCATATTTGCGTATTCTTGCGGAGTGTAGGTCGCCATGGTAGCACACACAAAACACAAACTGTCCAAACACAGGCAAAGGTCGTCGTAAAGAGTTCGTTTCAAAGTCCAGAGCACAAAGAGTAATCGAGTCCAATAAACAAAGCTTTAAATCGTAGTACGTGATCAATGGTAACAATAAGAGAGAGGTGCGTAGTAACGGCAGGAGGCAGTGACGCGTACTGACCGTACTGTTATCCTAAATAGCACGATCCCAGATAGCGTCACTATCTATCTCACTCGCACCTCTAACCTTTTTCTCCCTCACTCTTACCTGAATAATGGGGTACCATAAAGAAGAACCAGCAAATCGCAAAGATAGTTACCTGTCTTGCTCCCTCCTGTTGTAATAACGAATCACTATGGTGAGATGCATGCACATACCGTCCCTTACGGTCTAACCTGTTTTTTGAGAGGCCTGTTGTTATTTTTATGAGCATACAATAGTAATTCTTTAGAGGTTAGATTCAATTCGTCGTAAATTTTTCTTTCTAAGAATTCTGTAAGACATCGTAAAAATTGGGTTGTTGAGTAAAAATATTATCAAAAATTTTTTTTTTCAAATTAATGTGTAAGTATTATACCTTTTTAAAAAGAGGAATAAACGCGTCAAAATTTGACGTCACTTGCCATACTATTTTGGTACATTTTTTTTACACTACAGTCGGTCAAAGTTGCGAAATTCAATAGTTTTCCATATCACCTTTAGTTAAAATAATATTTTATTTTAAAATGGTACAATAAGTACATTATTTTTACATTCTATTTAGACACAGCAATACCCTAGATTACAAAACCTCCAAGAAATATCGAAATTATCAGCATTAGCAGTCACAGCATTCAAAAGTATGTCACAGGGTGCTCATTTCCCCTTTTTTTTTTGAAATCAGTATAATTCTGTAAGTACATGGGGTGGATTTTTTAAAATATTTTTCTGAGTACTGTTAGAACTTGGGGCATCGTGGGAATCCAGTTGGACGCCAGGTTCTTGGACACCCTGTATATAATATGTTTCGAAAGTCAAGTGTTTTGAGCGTTTTCTGAATTGGCGTACCTACATGCAGTATGAGCAAGCCCCAACAGGGGGTGCCGCTGGAATTTTCTAAAATTAGTTTTAGGGTATCGTTAATCCAGCCCTTTCAGATCGGAAAATAGTTGGCCCTATTACCCTGCCACCTGTCGACTGGAGTTGATTGGTCAGCTGCCTGGGAAAGAATGCATGTTTTGTGAACTGCATTCCTACTGAAAATATTTATTTTATTAAATCAGTCGGTAGAGTTATATTTCCAATTACCTCCCCTGGGAAATATAAATATAATATAATATAAATATCGTCTGACATTGCACACAGCACCATCTAGTTCCAAGTTAAGCACTTATTAAGGCTTGTGTTATGGATACCAGATGGTTGATACACTACTTAAATACATATTTTTTTTCGTAAATACATACATATTATAAATATACATCCATGACTCGGGTACAAATGTCCATATTCATCATACAAACATTTGCCCCTACCGGGATTCGAACCCAGGACCATTTGGTTTCGCTGACTACACTTATTATAATTATTATAAAAATAGTTCAGATACTTCAAGTGCAAATTGCGAACATCTGGAATTGAGTCTATGGGTAAGACTGACTGACCCAATGACTAAAGAATAAGAGTGACCCGATTTTTGTTTTTGTAACAAGTCACTTCGTTTCAGAGCAAAAACTTTTTTCATCATAAGCAATAAAGCTGTATACAATAAAAGGAAAAAAAAAATAGTTTTTCGCAATTTAATTTATCAAATAATATCTTGCTAACTTCGAAATTGTAAATGATATCTTGTTATAAGTATTTCGTATAGGTAGGTATATTTGCTTGCATAAATGTTATTTTTAGATGAGTATGAAAAATAATTATTAAAAAATTTCAAAAGTTTACGTACGTTAAATGGAACGTAAATTAATCATCTTCCGCTGATTTGACGTTTCTCATACGTCAAAATTCGTGAATTCACAGCGATTGTACCGCACCCTAGTTTTCCTTAAAGTTTATTGTAATTTCTGATTAGAACAGTATTTAGCAAAGATAGAATCATGGGTGATCATTTACCAGCGTGTGTCATCGATGTCGGCACGGGTTACACGAAGCTGGGCTTTGCCGGCAACAAGGAACCGCAGTTTATCATTCCGTCAGCCATAGCGATAAAAGAAACTGCGAAAGTCGGCGATCAAAGCACTCGACGTATGACTAAGGCCGTGGAAGACCTAGATTTCTTCATTGGCGATGAAGCGTTCGACGCCACTGGGTATTCAGTGAAATATCCAGTACGCCACGGTCTCGTCGAAGATTGGGATCTAATGGAACGTTACATTGAACAATGCATCTTCAAATACTTGAGGGCGGAGCCGGAAGATCATCATTTCTTGCTTACTGAGCCTCCACTGAACACGCCTGAAAACAGAGAGTATTTAGCTGAGATTATGTTTGAGTCATTCAATGTGCCTGGTTTGTATATTGCTGTACAAGCCGTGTTGGCGCTCGCGGCGTCGTGGAAGTCGCGCACGTCAGCTGAACGCACATTCACAGGCATTGTAGTAGACAGTGGGGATGGTGTCACCCACATTGTGCCAGTAGCCGAAGGGTATGTCATTGGGTCATGTATCAAACACATACCCATTGCTGGTAGAAATATTACCTCATTTATTCAATCTCTACTTCGTGAACGTGAAGTAGGTATCCCACCAGAACAAAGTTTGGAGACTGCAAAGGCTATCAAGGAGAGATACAGTTACATTTGTCCAGACATAGCAAAGGAGTTCGCTAAATATGATGCAGACCCTGGTAAATGGATGAAGAACTACACAGGTGTTAATGCTATTACCAAAAACCCATTTTCTGTTGATGTTGGTTATGAGAGATTTTTGGGACCTGAGATATTCTTCCACCCTGAGTTCTCTAATGCTGATTTCACTGTCCCTCTGAATGAGATGGTAGATGAAGTCATCCAATCATGCCCAATAGATGTGAGGAGAGGTTTATATGGGAATATTGTGTTGTCAGGTGGATCGACTATGTTCCGTGACTTTGGCAGGAGACTGCAGCGTGATATAAAGAGGACAGTTGATGCGAGATTGAAGCATTCAACAACTCTGTCAGAGGGCCGTATCACTCCTAAACCTGTTGATGTGCAAGTCATCTCACACAACATGCAGCGGTATGCTGTCTGGTTTGGAGGAAGTATGTTGGGCTCAACTCCTGAGTTCTACCAAGTCTGTCACACTAAGCAGGCGTACATGGAGTACGGCCCCAGCATTTGCAGACACAACCCAGTATTTGGCACCATGACATAAATGTATATATTATTGTAATTCATTGCCAGTATTCAGTCAATAATGATGTTGACTATTTTTAAGCAATTATGAATTTATAATTTTACTTAAAAGAGACTTATTATGTATGCCTATTTTGTAAGTGTAACTAAATGTAGCTACATGAAATATTGGAGCATGATATTTGTATGAAAACATTTAATTCCAACATTATGTTTATGATTATATTAAAATATTCAATTCATGTTAAATCTAATTTTCTAGCTGGATTATTATTAAGAGGCATTTAATATTGCATTCCAGCTTTTTACCAAATATAGAGTCTTGATATAACGTTAATTTTATTTATTTATTAGTATACCCCCTTACTGTGGTCTTACGTTTTAAATTTATTTCGTCATATTAAATGCAAAATTAATACAAGTAAGTTATATGTGTAGGTACATTACTATGCATTTGGACTAAAAGTATGTTATATTTCGTAATATTTATGACGAATCAGTTTTGTTTATCTTGAAACCAGTTTATTCATTCAAGTCGCCTTACGCCAATAGTTCGTAGCCAACATAACAGATGGCGCTGTTCAGAAATTTGATTATTAATGATGGGCTATCGAGAGGTGCGTGCGGGAATATTCATCGTTTCCAATATTATTATTTGCTAGGCTTTCAAAAAGATAATTTAATCGCATATGCATTTTGGTGGGCGGGATTTTCCAGAACGAGTAAGTTTCTTTTTCTTGTCAGTGGTAGGCCGTCGCGTCGGTTATGAAACGATAGTTTTTTTATATTAAATTTCATTTATTTCAGGTAAGTACCACATAACACGTCACTACGTCAGCGCCGGCTGTCGCTGAAAACCAGCGCTGGGGCTCTGTCTTGCATAATGCTGAGCGATAGCCGTTTTGCGTGGACGTGGCGCATGTTTCCCCCAACCTTTTCATATTTTCAGTGTTTGTGTTATTTTTTGCGTCATGTTTACCGCAAATAAACGCATTTTCTTTCTTTCTTTCTTTCTTTCTATTAGAAAACATCGATAAATGATTCGATAATAAATACAAAATCACACATCAATAAATACAAACGATTACAATCATACAACATCAACACACAAATTAGATAAATCTAATTCAAATTCTTATTCAATCATAAAACCGATCGACACCCGTCATGTTGACAGATTTTTAACTCATATTCACTACAGTAGTCGCTTACGAGCATTGACTTATTAGCTCAATGCTTACGAGCGACACTAGCTCTTGCGTGTAATTAGCCCACAGTCTGCAGGTGTACATGGACGTGCAATATGCTCGGAAAAGAGTTATTTTCATGTCATCCGAGACACGCGCGTACCTGCGGGCCAGCATATTAGCTCTTTTAAATAAAGCCCTCCGCTCCCGTACCAAATTTCCAAGTCAGCATGATCCCTGAGGTCAGCCGCGACTATATGTCCTAGGTATTTAAACTGATTTTGACTCTGTGTGTGTTTTTAAATTATTGACGTGTAGGCAGAGATATAAAAAATTCAATTGATACGTGTACTTAAGTACCTAGGTTTTTTACCTATTATAGAGGTACTTACCTATAATTATGTAAACTTACAGAAATAAACATCATTTATCATCATTTCGTTATCATCGAAAACTAAAAGCACCTAAAATATTTACAATACTTATCGATGTTTTTACCCTACTGCGCGACGCAAAGGAAGGTAATGTGTTTATCTGCCGTGTTTGTAGGTATGTAGGTATGTTTGTTCCTATAAATGTTTGCTCTAGAGACGAAACGCGCGGGCAGATTATGATGATTCATAATTACGTCAAAATCAAAATAAGTGAAAAAGATGATGGAATAGGTCTTTGAAAATCATCTTTAGGTTTCTGTAGTCATTTTGAATGACCATTTAGGCTCTATAACGTTTTAAAGTTTGTTAGCAACCATTCGCACCCAAATTTTCAAAACAGTTCATAAATAATCGTTAACGTGAAAAATAATGATTTTTACCGACCGTTACTCAATGAGGTATTCCTCGAAGCGCTACCATTTTGAGGCGCTCCTAATGAGGCGCCCCTCTTTTATTCCTCGGAGCGCACCTTTTAGTAGCGCTCCCGATAGCAATTAAAAATATTAACATTTTATTCCTCGAAGCGCGCCTATGATTAACTTTCGAATAGAGATAGGATACTATAACTGAAACTATCGATAATAAGTAAAACACGTTATTTTATACAATTTGCAAAAACTCTATACTCCTTGACCATAATATATCGGTTTAAAAAAAAATAAAATGATCCTGTGTGTGTAAAACTATTTTTATACCACCACCCACACACCCACCCATTTTTAGCAAATTTTTGTTCATCGCGAAAGAAAACAATATTTTAAAGATACATTTATTGGAGAAACAACATTAAAATTACACATTAAGTAAAAAATATAATGAAATTATATTATTAAGTCATCTTCAGATGAGTCGTTTTCGTTCGTACCATCATCGTTAGTCTCCGATTGGTACGACTCTATGGTGCCATTAATTTCACAATTTTGTTTGGGATGTCATAGGTAGTCGTTGCAGCATTTCCCCACTATCTTCAGTCCGCAGCGTACTCCTAATATAGCAGTTAAAAGATTAAACCCCATCCTGTTTCTCTGCTTGTTTTTATTATATTCATACTGCTAAACAGTCTCTCCACATCGGCGTTGGAATGCGGCAATATTAAAAGAGTGATCGCAAAAGTCGCCAATTCGTGAAATCTTGAAACCCCTTGTGCATCTTTGAAATGCAGGACATCATACCAAAATATTTTTGTATTTTTGGTTTCCTGCCATTTCAATAAATGAATTTGTCACCATTGATCGTCCACTTTCGCAATGAATTCAGAACTTTTATTTGATTGAGCCATAATGTCTACTATATCTTCTTTTTCTCGACACTTATTCGCGATTTTTTATTCATTCATTCAATTTCATTAATTTCAATAAATAAATTTGTCGCCATTGATCGTCCACTTAATTGAGCCATAATGTCTATTAGATCTTCTTTTTTTTCGACACTTATTCGCGATTTTTTTTTTCATTAATTCAATTTCATTAATTTAAGAAAAAAAATACTAAATTCTTAAATTCCACTAAACAAATCCACTAGCCACTAAAATCAATATTTGTCCGCTAAAAGGCAAGCCAAAACCACCAGATTTAGTGGAAAATCCACTAAGTTGGCAACACTGTCTAGGATACGATGGGGAGGGGGTGGCTGAGGCTCATGTTTGCAATGCTCCCGCGGCGCGCGCGCCGTATCGCCAGAGATTAAAGTACGTACTTAATGATACAGTTGTCTTTGTCCACTTTACACAGACAGGATCACTTTTTTTTTTAAACCAATCTATGGTCAAGGAGTACCTATAGAGTTTTTGCAAACTGTATAAAATAACGTGTTTTACTTATTATCGATAGTTTCAGTTAGTATCATATCTCTATTCGAAAGTTAATCGTAGGCGCGCTTCGAGGAATAAAATGTTAATATTTTTAATTGCTATCGGGAGCGCTACTAAAAGGTGCGCTCCGAGGAATAAAAAAGGAGCGCCTCAAAATGGTAGCGCTTCGAGGAATACCTCTACTCAATACAGTGACGAAAAATAATCTAAGATTAAATAAATAGGCAATCGTATTCTGCCTAGCTTTTTGTATGTTGTGGTCGGCTTCCAGTCTCATCGGATGACGCTGAATACCAGTATTCTACTTGGAGCGACTGCCTATCTGACCTCCACATCCCAGTTACCTACTGGGTAGCACGATACCTCTTGGTAAGGCTGGTTGCCAGCTCTTTCGGGCTTCTGACGACCCGTAACGACTGCCAAAGATCTATAAATGACAGCCGGGACGAGCTTAACGTGCTTTCCGAAGCACGGAGAGGTCTCGGTATGTAATGGATGGTCACCCATCCACGCAGCGACCTCGGCAAGCATTGCTTAACCTTGAAGATGTATCCGTGCTGTTATTATTATTTAGTCACGAGCTCCTTTAGATTAAATAAATAATAATAACTAAAAAGTGTACTTTATAAAAAATGGAAACAAGATAACCATCTTGTTTCCATTTTTTATAAAGTACACTTTTGGAATTGGAGACAGAAATAGGTTTATTTCTGTCTCCAATTCCACACCCTGTCAGTACTCCCTAAGCCGAACAATATGTAGTCGGAGGCAATAGATCTTAGGAAGATGCCTCCAACCGCGTGAGATTTATTTTTATTTTCATTTTCTTTTATTTGCTTTCCTTGATTACATATCAGTAACAAGACCAAACAAGATCCCGTTGTCTATCACAAAGCTTAGATAAGCATAACATTTGTCGTCTGTGTTTATCGTTCATATTACCCGCGCAGCCTGCCGGCCCTGCCGGCGTTCACTTTTGGAAGGATTCCGTTATTAAAATATGGTTAAAATCTAGTTAAAATAAAAGTAATAGGCGTAAATTTCGCGTGTGATCAAAATCGATGTGATTTTCGGGTGCACCCTTCGTCACCCATTGCTCAGGGACTATCTAAAGGTTGGGTAAACGTACCAGCGGCAGCGCCTAAGTCGTAAGTATCTACCTACTACATATAGGTAGCAATATCTGATCACCTGAACATAAAAAAATTACACGTAGGTACCTAATGATGTAGATATGTGCGGTTTAGTCCCGTGATTTAACTAAAAATAGGTGAAACATAATCAAAAATTAAGATTTTTCTACTGTCTTCATTAAAATGTCATGCACGTCTCTAAGCTATTTCTGAAAAGTTTCAGACGAGAAAGATATTATTTTTGTTCATGGCTATTTTTATGGTACTTATTCCAACATTCATCTAAATATAATCAAACAGTTACGTCTGTGGTTTTGATTTTAAACTGTGAAGGCCCAGTTGCTTTATTTGTACATTTTGTACCTGCAGAGAATTCCTAAATCGTACCACGAGAACAGAACTAAATTTTAAATACCAAAAATAACACAAAGGAATACAGCAGAAATGGACTTTAACTTATACATACCTACATATTATTAAGACAACATTTGATTCATCTAAAGTCTAGTTTCTTCCCGATGTGCTACAATTGCTATTGTATATTCTATGGTGACTCCAAAAAGAGAAGAATTCAACTCGATCCTCTGAAAAATTATTTGTTTGTAGTTTTTAATTGGTGATAATGACGTCGTGTTTTATTATTCCTTACATATATATGTATCGTAAGTTATCACTTAGGAGTAGGAAACGTCCGTAGCTTCGGCCGACATGACGGACTTCGTTTTTAGGGAGTAGGCCCCCTGACACCTTATTCTAAGTACGACTTAGGCTATAGTTAATGAAGAACACATGCGATGAGGGCGGTTTCTGCAAGGTGGTGAGAAAGAAGAGGAAGCCTACTTATCGCAACCAGTGTGGGACGGCGCTAACAGGAGCAAACATACTGCTGCGTCCTGCAGTACCGGCGACGCTGCTATACGTGTCCCGTTTGCACCACTCTACGAAGGCTCAGGGCATCGTAGAGTACATACGGGTGAAGACCAACTGGACCTTGAGGGTGGAGAAGTTGGAGGGGCGCCATGACACTAATTTCAAGTCGTTCGTTGTGCGCGTTCCTACTGACAATTTGATGACCTTCCTCAAGGAAGAGTTTTGGCCGTAAGGTGTGCTGTATCGGCGTTTCCGCGGCCGGCTACGCGACACCTCGCAGTGTAACTCGACGCCGTCACTTCGTGTGCAGTAGTCTTTACTTTTAGATATGTATTAGTTTATAGTTATTGTTATATGCTTGTATATGTATTATGGGCCTTAGTTGCCTGAAATAAAGGATTATTATTATTATAGTTGGTACGAATTAGGTACCCCATACCATACCAAAGGAACTTTTTTGTAAAACAAAAAATCCCATTATGATAAAAGTTTTTAGTGATTTTATGAATGCTGGTTGATAGCTTAATAACTAAAGATTTAGTAGACGCAAAAGATTTTGATTAATTTGAATTAGGTGCCCTTTAAAACTGCAGTAGGTTGGGGTTGCGACCTTACCCTACCTACCTATTTTATTATTTCTATCAGTAAGATTACAGTTTTTTTATCTACAGTCTGCGGCGAGCTGTCAGCTCTTCAAGCTGATCCATTTTTTTCTAATCTTCTATAAATTAAATAGTGTTTATCTCATTACGTATAGACGTATAGTGCATACTATCAACTTATAAAATATTCGTGAAAGTGACTTAAAAAAGCTAACTATGCAGGGTAAAAACTACTCCACTGCCAGGGTTGCGGGAAAATTCGAAAGGGTTACCGTGGCCGCTGGCACAGGCAACTGAAGGAACAAGGGTGGGTTTTAGTCAGTAAGAGTCGAGTCTGAGACGCCCTCCCGCTGCGCCCAGAGCGGGAGAAGTTATTTGATGATTTCCCACCCTCAAAAAAAAACCATCATCTTGTAGTATAAATATACTCGTAGTGTGTATATATACTCGTAGTGTTTATATATACTCGTAGTGTATAAATATACTCGTAGTGTATAAATATACTCGTAGTGTTATAAATATACTCGAAGTGTTTAAATATACTCGTAGTGTATAAATATACTCGTAGTGTTATATATATACTCGAAGTGTTTAAATATACTCGTAGTGTATAAATATACTCGTAGTGTTATAAATATACACGAAGTGTTTAAATATACTCGTAGTGTATAAATATACTCGTAGTGTATAAATATACTCATTCCATTTTTACACTCAGTCTGTTTTACTTATTTGACCCATCTCGACTAGAGGACCCCTCCTCTAAAATCTATTTGGCCGATGTTAGCATATTACACATGTTATTTTCCAAATTCAAAAATACCGACAACAACTAAGTATATAAAACAGGGTGCCTAATATACTTTCACGAAACATCTTACTACTTACTTACTTAAGTAAAAAGAGGACCCTTTCATCCCCCAATTGAAAAAACGCTGACAGGTTGAAGCACTATCACATGGAGACACTAACCAGTCGTAGGAAGAAACTGGATTGCATCATCCTTCGTAAAATATTAAGTGGAACCATAGATTGCAGTGAACTTTTGAGCTCATTCGATATTAAAATTCCGACGCGAATTCCCAGGCCTAACACTTTTGACTTATTTTACATCCATGGCTCAAAAACTAACCTCGGTCATTACGCCACTGTGCCAAGACTTTGTAGGCAATACAACGTGTTATCTAAAACTACGATTTTGACATCTGCGAGTCCCTGTCTAAATATAAGAAAGAAAGAAAGAAAAATAGATTTATTTGTCACAGAAACAAAGAAACTCTTAATAGATTTAGTTTGAGTACCAATATCTAAAGGTTTTATCTTCTTGTAATTTTGTAAATAAATAAAGTAGCGTAAGATCTATGATGAATAGGTACTTACCTAGTTTTCTATTTTGTGATTCCTACTTCCGTTACAACCAAGATTCATTCACTTAATCCTCGTAGTTAGGTAGAACCTCAGGTAGAACATACGTACCTACAGTAGGTAGGTAGAGGTACCTATATTTGTGAAGGAGCACTGAATGACTAGTATACCTACCTGTGTTGCTCTTTTCATAAGTCCTCGCTAATGAATGTAGGAACTGTCTCGTAAGTAGATAATTTTACGACGAAATACACAAGAAGGGTTGTCATCGGTTGAACATGTTGCCGCTTAAGTACCTATGATGCAGGAAAACGAGCTAGAAAATTGTGAAACTATAATAGCAATTAAGTTTCGATACCTTTTACCTGTTAGACTTAAATAGACTGAGTCTGTGGCGTACGAACAGGTTTTTCAGATTGCCTAATTATTGACTTTCTACCTATTTACATAGGAACTGAAAATCTAACTTTCATGTAGTAGTTACCGAGTCACTGTTATGTGATTTTGACGTTCAAAAAGTGCTGATTCTCAGCCTAGTTTGAATAAATGACTTTTGATTTTGACCAGGCAGGTACCTATATCCCATTAAGTTAGGCTACATAACGAGAGTTCGTTTCTCAATTTTATGAACACTGATCTTTTATACTTTTTATTAGGTAGGTGCCTTGCCAGCCCTGGTCCTCCATCCGCGTGGTAACACCAGGTGGTACGCAGGCTGCAACTTATTTTTACAAAGCACCTCACTAATTAGTCTGGTGCTGTCGACTCGGTCACACTCGTACGTCGCCGAGGCTTACACGACTGCCACACAAGAGCCAATTTCCGAACGAATCCTTGCCAATTCTACGCCTCGGTGACACGCGTACAGATTAGTTACAAGTTTATAATTACCTAGGTATTCGTAGTGTGTATTCGGTACAGGAGCTTTATCTTAAGGGAGTCGGTTTTGATCAGGCGCAAAAAAACGTCGTGCATGTCCTTCTACAGTTGCTATCATTTAAAATTTAGATTGAGAGGCTTCGATCAACAATAGCAACTGATCGAAGTTGAGAGGTCACAGATTCTGTTAATTAGGTACCTACCTATTGAGATTCACAATTGTATCTCAACTCTAGCCATATATATCTACTCATGGTTATAGAGTACTAATTTGACGTCATTAAGAGTACCCATTACCTAACTAATACCTATCTAAGTGATTGCAATCAGCATTGGAATCTAGTCTAAGTAGGTACTTTAAATTATCTTTGTGTAGCATCAGTTCTGATCCAAAACACCGTCACAAATCTGTTTTGTCTCACTTAATTAGGTAGCTAGCTTAGTTCTCAGTAATACCTATTAAATAGGTATCTGCACAATATTACCGAGAATTTCCAATTATCAAGCGAAAAAAGAGGCCATCCGTTGGCTTGGATAGGTACCTATATTGTTTTAGTCACTTCGAGTTTTAGAATGAGGTAGAGTACCATCTGCGATCGCAAGATGGTTTTCAGCTGCATATTGCTGTTTCTGTTCAAGCTGCAAATAGCAATTTGCTCATAAGTAGATTTAGGTAGATCGTTGGGTATGTTGTACTTGTCTTAACCAGATCTTGCTTCGGTAATCCAATTTTAGATGGATAGATTGATATCTACCTAAAATAAATTTTACTATTCACTACATAATTACTTCAGGCATATTTTTTTTACTTACTAGAGAACTAATGTAATTAAGTACTTTATTAAAAAATATAAAGATAAACTTCATTCACCTAACTAGTTTGTCTACTTTGTTTCATCAGGACGGAATAAGGATCTTGATTAAGACAACAAGTTTTATTTTGCGCTGCAGCTCGTATTAATTACTTCTCTAATCCATTTACATGTAGGTATCTAGTTTTCACTCGTTTTAATTTGACTAAAAGAAGAGTTAATTGTCTCGACAATAAAGTTGGTAGGTACGTGCTAAAGCTATTTCTCAGACAAACATAAGTTAATAGATTATGTAGTTTAGTCTTGGCAACTTTATAAACGTATCTGTATGTTTGAAGGGATTCATTTCAAGTAAAGATACCTACTAAACAACGCATCTATTTAGAACAGTTTACACACACGACGACATATCAAGCTACACATTTCCAGTTTAACATGACCTCGCATTGTATAAACTTTTCCTACAATGAGAAGTCGGCTTGTATTGGAAATGTATTGCTTGATATGTCTTCGTGCGTACCGTCCAATGTGCGGTTGTATAGTTTGTAAGCAGACGACATTTTCGTGGAGGTCCACCACGTCCTAGGAATGTATGGAAATACATGCACGTTATAACTGTCCATTCTAAAGACAGCCATAGGCATCAGTTAGGTATAGGTGCTAACAATACTGACATGTTTTTAGCTACAATGCTTTTTGCTTTTTTGTTACTAACACACTAACGTTTCATGTTTTTTGTGATAAGTATTATAATATTGTAACTTCTAAGGAGATTCTCTGAAATAAATAAATATTAATAATAATTTACCCAATAATCAAAGTCACACTATTTAACTCAAGAACGGATGAACAGATTTGGCTGAAAATTGGTGGGGAGGTAGCTTAGAACCAGTAGACGGACAAAGGATACCTACTTCTTTTTGTTTTTGATTAATGCCATATATATTTTCTTTTGTTAAAACATTCTTTCATACTTATTTACCATAATATTCGATGTATATAATTTTGTATATATATATTAATATATAATTCTGTGTAGATAATTCTTCTGTATTTAAAGTACCTACGTGTGTTTGTCACCTAACTTCTTCTAGACGGCTGGACCGATTTGGTTGACATTTTGTATGTATACTTCAATGGGTTATTGGATGGTTTGAAAACACAGTTGGACCCGGTAGGTGGCGCTGCTGTCGGCATGTCACCAAATTTTATTTGCTGTACAAGAGAAAATTACATCATTTTGAGCGGTACTTTTTATTGCCTAGCTATAAAGAATAACACAAAAAAACAACATTCAGTATGCAGAAAATTTAGCAACTCAATCCCAAGCCTTTTTGTCCTCAATATAATCTTTAACGGTATAAAAGGCTTTCTGGCATAACTTACTCGTACGTTTCATGAATCATTTAAGTTTGTGTATTGTTGTAATGTTGATGTTGTTGTGATAGATTGTAAACAGTTTAACAACATGTAAGTACAAATTAGGGTTACAATGCCACATCACCGTACGGTAATCCAAGGATGAGGGGGAAATATTGGTCGTCATACACAAATTTCTCAAACGGTTTACACGCGGATCTATTTAATCAATAGATCCGCAGAAGAAGAATAGCGGAAAATGCAAGTTTAAGAGACCAGATTGCAAGCACACGTACAAATGAACGACAAGAACATTGCAACCAACGCTTTCGGGCTACTAAATTGAGACAAAAACAGGCGCGTAAATTAAAATGATAAATAAATAAAAAATATGATAAGTTACTGTTAAATAAGAAAAGTGTATTTATTCCAGAAACAAAATAATAAGCGGTATGAGAAAACATTGCTACAATTGTGGGCAATGGATGCCACGAAGAGCCTTGCAAAAAAAAAATTGTGAGCATTGCAATAAAAAATTACACTAAGATTTAATTCGGCAACAAACATCAACAGTAGCTGCATTAAGTGCGACTCCATTGTTATCATATCCCAAACCTTTAATCATTTTGTTGGCTTGGAAACGACACATTACATAGAACGCAAAAAAAGGAAGGAAAGGGCTAACTGAAAATCAAAAGAATTTAAAGAAAGGATTCTCGCCAATACTTCCAACATAGAAGACTTGGAAGAAATAAAAGAAAATTTAAATAATTTAGACATAGGACAATAGTAAACAGTCAGTTATCAAAAAATTATGACTCAACCGTATATTGGTTAGAAGTAATTATAGAATACCAAAATTAAAATGTAAAATTTATGATAAGTGAAGCTGCTATTCCGGGCATTTGCCTCTCATTATTATTTTGTTTTTTTTTATTTAGGTAATGTAACAAAAAGTTTATATAACTCAGCTAATAACTAAACACAACATTTAATAATTCTAAGGCGGTTACGAAGTTCGCCGGGTCAGCTAGTTTATTATGAAATATGAATTATCTATGTAGGTACACACTGCTACATATCTAGCTATACATTTCCAGTTTACACTGACCTCTCATTGTAAGGGAATCCTATAGGTACAGTCCGAGATCAGCATAGACTGGAAATGTATAGCTTGATCTGTAGCCGTGCGTACCGCTAAGATTGCGTCTTTTGGCCCTATGGGTTCTTTAATCTTATTGACCCTCATGGCTGCGAGGGTTTATCATAGACAATGTTTCGGCCTGCTATGGCAAGTTAACATTAGTTTGAGCCTTAGCTCAAACATAGTGTGTAACGAGTATGTGTGTGTGTGTGTGTGTGTGTGTGTGTGTGTGTAAGGGTGATTTTCAAAATGTTTGTACATTTTGTTGTGTGAAAACGTCCACATGAATAGTGTCAAGAAATAACACATTAAAGCGATCAATTATGTAAGTTATAAACGTTCTAAGTGTGTAATATTAATGCACTGCACCGCAAGTGCGTCTTTCTAACACAATCCGAAGGATTATGAAGGGAATTAAGAATCCATTGCTTCATAATGTTTGAAAAATTCATCTGCTTGACAACGTAAATAACGCAATGAATATTGTTGGGCATATGGCATTGGGATTGTGAGTGTGTAGGCTCAAATCACACCGAGATGGCAGCGGCCGGCAGCGAAGCGGCGAGCAGTTTCAGTGTCATATAATTTTAAACTTTATATTCGGTTTAAAATATCATTTATTTCTCAAAGTTTTACATAATCACTTAATGAGAAACAAAGTTTTAGAGCGCTCGTCGTGCAATTAGGAAGTACATAATTAGTTACTTTAATAAACTTGGTGAGTGGGTACATCACAATAAATGCGCGCTATTCTTATCAGCACTGTTATAAAGCACCGTGCACACTATACAATACCAGATAATATAATATTATACAATACACTATACAATAACAGATATTCATTACTATAATACATAATATCGCTTGAGAAACTTGAAAAGGTGCGCGCGGCGCCGCGGGAGTAGTAGTAGTAGACAAAGTTTAAAATTATATGACACTGAAACTGCTCCCCGCGTCGCTGCCGGCTGCTGCCATCTCGGTGTGATTTGAGCCTTACGCAATCAACCCGCTGGTTTCGATACCCCAAGAGTCACATTAAATAGCCACAAAAAGAACATGACGTCAAGATTGACCCAAAAACCCTTTCTATTTATGTCCAATCAAAGCCAAACTTTTCAATTGATCTCAATGTCAGAAAGTTCGTTGGTAGTTGAATACAATCATAACGTACTTATAATATCATTCCTGCAATTATCTCGACGGGGTAGTTGGAAGTTTTGGCCGTAAGTAGGAAGTACAACCACATTTCGCCAGCTATATTTATTTATTTAAGTATTTAACACTTTAAGCACACAAATGTACAGAGGCGGACTTAATGCCATAGGCATTTTCTACCAGTCAACCTTTGGGTGACGCAGAGACAAACAGTGGTAGGTGCAATTTATAATGATAATTTAGGATTAAATAATTTTAAATATATAGACACGTATAAACTTATTTAGTCTATAAATACATTATAATATATATACCTAATTATATATAAATATAAGCACAAATAAAAATGTACATAAATACACGAGTATGTTAAAAACAAATAGGACACTCAATGAGAAAACATTACCGCTGTGATGATACTGCCAGCTTCTTACGAATGTGCTCGCGAACTTTAGTTTTAAAGGATAATCGGTTGGTTGCCATCCTGATTTCCTGGGGGAGTGCATTCCACAGAGAGATAGATTGAACAAAGAAGGAAGAGTGAATGAAGTCTGTGCGGTGAGTGGGACATTGAAGAAGACGATTGTGTGAAGAACGTAGATTTCTATTGTTGGCAACATTGCAGTCAAGAAACGTCAATCACCGACGGTCGAGCGGCGGGCGGTTTAATATTTGAACCGCTGACGTTTCTTCAACGGTGCCATCGGATGTTATAAAACTGCTGTACACAAGCGGAGCGGCCCCTTTTTGTGTTTAGATTTTGAAAAGCGCACACCTTATGTATTGCTCTATTATAAGTACTCTAATTTTAAAACGATTTAATAAACAGTTGATTGAATTTAGTTATCCTGATTTTATTTGAAACACTAACAGTAGAGTTAACATCAGAAGTGTGTAGTAACTCTCACGCCATGGGTAAGCGAGGTGGTAGTAGCAAGCGGTCAAGGCGAGAGCGGGCTTCCTCCACCTCTTCCAGCTCAAGCTCTAGTGCAAGGACACCATCTCCGCCTCGCAGACGGAAGGATAAGGTATCTCGCAAATATACCGAAACTGTGAGTAATTCGAATTCTATTACTCTGAACAATTTTATACCTGATTTTGACCCATTAAAGGACGATATTGACACCTGGCTTAGCATTATTCAATCTTACGCAAATACTTTTTCATGGTCTGATAAAATGATTCGCTATCAAGCTTTAAATAAACTTAAAGGATCTGCGAAAGTCTGGTATGATTCGTTATTACGTACAGAAAAACAATGGCCCACATGGAAATGGGACGACTGGAGGTCGAAATTGTCAAATAGTTTTCAAATACGTAGAAATATGTTTGATCTTTTAAAAGAAATTGTAGAGAAAAAACCTTTAGATAACCAATCTTTGTATGAGTTTTATTTTGAACAAAAATGCAAGATTGACCGTTTATGTTTGAATTTTTCGGAGCAAGATATTATTTCAATCATAGTCGGTAATATAGGTAATTTTAATATTGGTGCATCTATAGAGTCTAGTAATTTTAAAACAAGTGACGAATTAGCTAGTTACTTGCATAGTCGCGTGTATAAGAAAAATTCAAAACAGGAAAGTAGTTCACGTGATGCACAGATAAAACCAGGAGCCCAAAACCAGTCGGCATCCTTTAATCGAACGCTAGTATCTACAAGTTCAACTAGCACAAGCCAACCTTCTTCCAACGTTGGTCAGGATGTTAGTCGCAAAACAATCAAATGTTATAATTGTGGGGGTAACCATAAAAGGAACCAATGCGATGCCAATAAGTGTGAATATTGTGGGAAAAGAGGGCACCTAGAAGCGAATTGTTACCATAAAAAAAATTCCTCGAAAACTCTAATAAAACCTGAACAACAAGAAACTAAATTTATATCGACAAATCCACGTAACAAATTTATTAAAAAGGTATTTATATTTAATAATTATTATGAGGCGTTTATTGACACTGGCAGTAGTTGCTCATTAATATCGGAGGTGTTAGCAAATCAACTTTCTTTGTCTTATGTCGTACTACCCACACCCGTTATTTTGCAAGGATTTTCTAAAGAAAATTATAAACACGTGAATAAAAAGGTTAAGGTTGATTTGACATTAGATTCTATCGTTTTGAGTGATGTAGATATGTATGTTTTGGATAATATGGTAGGATGCGACATATTAATTGGAAGAAATGTGACTGAGCGATCTGATTTAGTTTATTCTCGTATAGGTGAAAACCTAAGATTTCAATATGCCAGTGAACTCAAAGAATTTTGTAATAGTATAGCTGCGATAGACTTAGATACTACTACTCATCAAAGCGAGCTATTGGCCCTGCTGAATAAGTATAGTGATTGTGTCGCTTCAAGTATAAAAGAGCTTGGAAAAGTGACTGACTACGAAATGACAATTAACTTATCAAGTTCGCAGCCAATTCAGTGCAGACCCTTTAGAGCCTCGTTTTCGGATAGGCAAACAATTAGAGAAATGGTGGCAGAATTACTCGAAAACAAAATTGTGCGCGATAGCAGTTCTCCATATGCCAGTCCGGCTCTTTTAGTAAATAAGAAAAACGGCGAAAAAAGGCTCTGCATTGACTACAGGGCGTTAAATAAAATTACGATAAAGGATAAATATCCTATGCCGCGGATTGAAGATTTAATAGATAGGCTTCAAGGTTATAAATGTTTTACAAGTTTAGACTTAAAAAGTGGCTATTACCAAATTTGCTTACATAAAAATTCGATAGAGAAGACTGCTTTCATAACTGAAGATGGTCATTACGAGTTTTTAAGACTTCCATTTGGTTTGGCCAATGCCCCTGCTTGTTTTCAACAAACGATGAACAAAGTGCTAGGTAATTTAAGATTCGGAAATGTAATTATTTATTTAGATGACGTATATTTGGTTAGTGAGACTGTAGAAGAAAACATTAGGCTATTAGAACATGTATTACAGATATTCAGAACAAATGGTTTGACATTAAATCTAAAAAAATGTCATTTCTTCCAACACGAAATTGAATTCTTAGGTTATAAAATTAAACCTGGTCACGTTATGCCCAATAATACTAAATTAGAGGCTGTTAAGAGCTTTCCAATACCCAAAACGGTTCACCAACTTCGACAGTTTTTAGGACTAATCAGTTATTTTCGTAAATTTATTCGAAACTGTGCAATTCTATCGGCTCCACTTACAAAACTGTTGAAGAAAGATGCCGTATGGGTATGGAATGATGTTCAAAATCGGGCGTTTCACATTTTAAGGGAAAAGTTAACCTCTGAAAGTGTTTTGGCTATTTTTGATCCAAACAAAGATAAGATTTTATATACAGACGCAAGTAGAGACGGCATTGCAGGTATACTCACCCAGATAGGTGATGAGGGCGAAAAGGTCGTACATTACTATAGTAGGCAAACCAAGGAAGATGAAAAGAAATACCATTCCTTTGAGTTGGAACTGTTAGCCGTTGTATGTTCTCTTCAAAAATTTCGCTTGTACTTGTTAGGTAGCCAATTTAAAATAATTACTGATTGTAGCGCTGTTAGGTATGCATTGACCAAAAAAGACATTATCCCACGTATAGCCCGATGGGTTCTATCAACTCAAGAATTCTCGTTTGACATCATCCATAGGGAAGGAACCCGGATGCAGCATGTGGATGCCTTGAGTCGCAATCCCGTGCTATCCGGGGAAAAATCGGAATCGGAGATTATCATGTCAATTACGGAGGCAGATTGGTTACTGGCCGTACAAGTACAAGACTCTGAGATAGTAAAAATAAGAGATGTTTTAGAATCAGGAGAGGCCGACGAACATAAAGATATTTTTAATAATTATGAGCTTTTAGGCGGAAAAGTTTATAAGAGAACTAATCAAGGTCGTAAATGGGTTGTTCCAAAAAAATGTATTTGGCAAATCATACGGTGTAATCACGATGATTTAGGTCATTTTTCTGTAGACAAGTGTGTAGAGCGTATACGTACACGATATTGGTTTCCACGGATGCGTAACACTGTCAAAAAGTACGTCAAAAACTGTCTTAATTGTATATATTTTAAAAATAAGGGAGGTCCAAAGGAGGGCTTGCTGTATCCCCTGCCAAAATATGCGCAACCCTTCCATACTCTCCACCTTGACCATCTAGGACCCTTTGTTACAACTAAAAACAAAAATAAATATTTACTGGTAATTGTAGATTCGTTCACGAAATTCGTATTTATATCTGCAGTACGCAAAACCAATGCGGCTGGTGTAATTAAAGAGTTAGAGTGTATATCTAAAACATTTGGAAACCCTAGGAGAATAATTAGTGATGCGGGATCATGTTTCACTTCAAATAAATTTACTCAATATTGTGCGGATAGAAACATTAGGTTGCATATCGTAGCAACGGGCGTACCTCGTGCTAACGGACAGGTAGAACGGTTTAACAAAACCATTTTAGAAGCCTTAAAAACGATGGGTGCAGATACCACAGATGATAGGTGGGATCATTGTATTAAGGCTTTACAACAAGGAGTTAATAGTACTATTCACAAAACTACTCGAGCCGTTCCCAGTGAAGTAATGTTTGGATATAGATTACGTACGGATAGTGATAGTCTCGCCCCAGATCTTGATAGCGAAGCATTGGTTGACGTGTCAAAGTTGCGCGAAAAGGTAGATGAGAATATTAAAGCTAGTGCAGAAGAACAGAAAAGAAGATTCGACAAAACTCGAATCACAGCCACACGGTACAAAGAAGGAAACTTGGTACTGGTCAAAATTCAAAGCCAAAATAATGATGGTCAAAGTCGAAAACTATTACCGGCATTCAAAGGTCCGTTCCAGATTAAGAAAGTGCTGGATAACGATAGATACGAGATAAGAGATTTAAGAGGTAGCCTAAGAAGCTCTAAAAGGTATAATGGAGTAGCCGTGGCGGAAAATATGAAACCATGGATTAATATTGAAGATTGGACCATGTAAATGTATGTGGTATTAACAAACCGTGTTGGCAAGGTATATATTTGGTTTATTATTTTATTTACTTATTTATTATTATTTCAGCTTGAGTATCATAACCCCATAAACCTTTTGAAAATTCCTGTATTTAGTTTGCGAGCCTGGTTAGAATACTGTTTTTTTTATATTAATTTTATTATAGTATTGCATAAGTCGAAATATAATGTTTTGCTTTGCTTTGTTTTGAACAAGATCAACTTGGTACGCTTGAGTGAGTTAAATGCTCTTCGAGTGCAAGTGATTTTTTGTTCATTTGTAAACCCGGTCTCCTAAGTGTGGCAAAGTCCCTTTGGGTGCGGTAAATAGCACTGCAATCCATGAATAAAAATGTGCAATACTTCTTCAGACTTCTTAGACATGTGTTAATTCTTTTAAAATTTTAACATGTACTAATTTCAATTTCAGTATTCCATCCAGACTCGTGTGGTGCCTGGGGCAGGCACCATGCAGAATGGCCGTGTTGGCAACATTGCAGTCAAGAAACGTCAATCACCGACGGTCGAGCGGCGGGCGGTTTAATATTTGAACCGCTGACGTTTCTTCAACGGTGCCATCGGATGTTATAAAACTGCTGTACACAAGCGGAGCGGCCCCTTTTTGTGTTTAGATTTTGAAAAGCGCACACCTTATGTATTGCTCTATTATAAGTACTCTAATTTTAAAACGATTTAATAAACAGTTGATTGAATTTAGTTATCCTGATTTTATTTGAAACACTAACAGTAGAGTTAACACTATTGTGGTTTATTATTCTATATTTCACACATACTATAATTATGCAATATGGGGCGGGTCTATTACCAGAAACACAAATGCTAGACTGGTACAGAATCAAAAATAGGTCAAGTGCGAGTCGGACTCGCACACGAAGGGTTCCGTATCACCGTACAATATTTAACCCTACATATTAAAAAAAAAACACGTTTCTTGTATTTTTTTTTAAATTTTTAACTCTATTTTATTTTTATTATTTGTGCAACTGTCGCTAATGAGACACAATTACTTTCCTATTGTTACTGAGCTTAATCATTTCGATCGAAAGACGAGGGGAAGCGGCAATAGAAAGTCAAAGTTTTTATTTGTAAAACACAGGTGGGTAATAGGTAAGTACATATAGGCACACTACGTTTTGCCGTTGACGTCGTACATACGAACATCAATAAAGTAGGTACCTATATAAATGTATCCATATGTAACAGAATTATATTTCATTATAATTAAATAACAAAATCTATCCACGTTAGATTACATAAAACATATCATAAAACAAAGTTAATAATTGCGCGTAAAACATTTGTACAAATTTAAATGATTAGATTTACTTACATAAAATTTCTCCTACATTAAACGTTTTAGTATATATTTAGAGAGTGACAAATATAATATAAGACATACACACTCCGGAAATTTCAACTGTCTACCTATTACGGTTCATGATATACAGCCCGTTGACAGTCAAACGGACGGACGGACGGACAGCGGAGCCTTAGCTCCGTTAGCACCCCACAAAAAAAAAAATTCAAAAATAGTTTGCACGTCCTGCGGTTCGCAGCGCGTACCATACCATATAACTTTATAAAAAAAAAATGTATATAGGTATAATTAATAATAATATCATTAATCAATTATTAATAATTATTATATATATTAATATAATTTATATTTAAAATGTATTATGTAATTATGATTTACTAAGTAATTTTATAATGTAATTTTGGCAAATATAGTCGCGGTTTGTGCACCATCTCTTCTTACCAATTTGTACGCCGCAATACGCGCTAAGCATGATAGAACATTTCTCTATTTAATATCTTGCATGCAATGTATGTATTGTACACAATGTTTATACAAATAAACTTACTTACAAATCTGTAGACACTCGAAAAATTACCGCTAACACAATCTTACGATCATACATCAAAGTAATTGGTATCAAAAAGGGTACTCAACAAGGCCATAAACCAACAAGAACCCGTAATCTGAATCAGGTTGCCATTGACCGCATTAATATAATGTTTAATGGCCAACAATAATCTTGTTTGTTCTACCTCAATCGATAGTGCCGTCATAAAAACGGGTAGTTTCTAAAAGGGGTTATCACTGCCCATGGGGGTCATAAATGTCTACAAAAGGCTGTTATCATGAAGATGGGTAGCTGGGTACACCTGTGAACTAATGTTACCCTTATTTATGTTGACCGGGTAGACAAGTGGATTATCATAAGTCATTTTAAGGCAGTGTGTAATTAAGGCGTAATGGATACCTAAGCTTAATCAGAAAAGGGAAATTTATGTCATGATAAATGAATAGATGCCAATTATTTATTAGTGCAGGCTCCAACTACTCGCATTGTTTTCATATACAAAAAGATTTAGGGGGAGATAAATAAGTCGGTGGAGCAGCGATGGAATTAGGTACAATTTCACATGGTTTTCCCTCGTATAACCGCCAGAGGTGCCAAGTCTGTTTATTTTACGTCATTTAAAATATTTATGCCGATAGTTACCGATATTTCTATTGGAACGATACGAGGAAAAAAACATTAAAAAAACAATCACCATTAAAACTTCATTACCGCGAAAATCCCAAGTTTTTAAAGAAATTAAAAAAGTATAAAGTACATTTTGTATCGCGGTAGTTCCTTTGTAAACTATGTCGGTTTGTCGGCCAGTACTTGAGGCAAGTAAATAAAACTGTTGGATTCCGTGAACTACATAAAGTTGAAGCCGGGAAGGCTGCGGGTAATAGGAAATCTTGCCAACTCTTCAAAGGTTCCGAACAAGTGTAGTTTCCGGCTTAGAAACGAGTTTATTAACTTCAATAATGGGCACATAGCTAGCCGACTACCAATTAGAGTTTCCCTATTTACAAATGGCTACTACAAAGGCCGTTTATAAGTGGTTATTTGTTAATACACTTATAGGAAGTTCGTATTTATGACCACATAATATACCTACCTAATGTACCTAACCTACTTACTAATAGGATTTTATACCAACTGAAATTGTAGTTTTAGTTTTTCAGAGTGCAGCAGTGCAGAGCTGACGATCTATTCTGTAATCTCACCGGGATAACTTAGGTGAAGTAAGCTTGAAGTGAGCTGTCAATAGTTTGAATCTCTTCAGGTGTAATGACAGCTCACTTCAAGCTCACTTCACTTCAGTTTTCACGCCGAGATGTTTTACAGAATAGACCGGCTGATCCTTGTCTGAAATGACATGTGTTTACATATCCCTTAATACATTAGGTACCGCAAAGAGAAAGAGGCATTGATAGACGAACGTGTAAATGCGGGCGAGGCGAAGCCGAGGCACACATACGTAAGTCCATCAATGTCTAGTTGTGGCCAAGGCTTGTATAGTACTTTTCTCAAATAATGCGCGTAAATTAAAATATAAGTAATTACTTTTCAAAATCAATGACGAACGACGAACAACAATATTTTTTCCCGCATTAAAGTGTTCATTTGTTCATTTGTTTTATTTTTTAATAAACAGCTTTCTATTTGCAAGCCAGTTCGAAATTTAAATAAAACCTTTGTTATGTTACCTCCTTGGTTGCCATGTTTCGGAGAAAAAGATCGTTCCATTTTTAAATTACACGATACATATGAGTTTATTATGTAATTTATTTGATAAATGATAAATGACTTTATTTCTGTAAGTAGGTTTTTACAAACACTTTTACACGTCAATCATATATTTTTTTTAAACTAGATGTGGTCGGCGTTTCCTATCTGACTACTCTGAGAAGAAAGGCCGAAACAAACTCAGAGGTCTCTTTTAAAGTCCAGACAGAATCTTGGTCAGATCATGTGAGGGCTATGTAGATCGGTGTCTGAAATGGTCTTTTGAGGAAAGAACCACACAGATTGAGTGGACCTGTCCAGTCAGTGCACGCAATTGTCAGCAATCGTGCAGCTCAACTCAGAACTTAAGGAGCTCAACGATTCGACGAACAATACCAAAGAAAGGACATTTGAGTAGGCCGCACAAGTTACTCAAACTGCCAGATCATGATTACACTAAGAGTAAAAAAAAAAAAAGGAATGACCAACATAGTTCTCACATTCACAATAGTTAAAATAATAGCATAATACTTTACAAAGTAAATACTCTTGTCATAGTATATGTATATAAAATTCATTTAATGTCAATGTGTATATAAAATCCGGACATAATCATTGAGGACCATGCAGATTGGTGTCTGAAATGGACTTTTGAGAAAAGAACCACACAGAGTGAGTGGACCTGTCCAGACAGTGCACGCATTTGTCAGTAACCGTGCAGCTCGACTCAGAACTTAAGGAGCTCAACGATTCGACGAACAATACCAAAGAAAGGACATTTGGGTAGGCCACTTAAACTACTCAAACTGCCAGAACATGATTCAAACTGGAACAATGACCCACATTTGGCCGCTAAACCACGACACTGACCGATATGGATTTTCATACAACTTTTGCCGGCCGCTGATCTCATGTATTTGGTCAGTACAGCAATTTCGATTTATCTCGAAGAAGGTTGTCAAAATAATGCTCAATATCCAAGCATGTTTGAGAAAACGCATTTATTTTAAATATGTACCTAAGCCAAATAAACTACCAAAGCCGAAATAGCCCACCATGTCACTTGGAATCTTGTAAAAGAAAGCACCAAATGTAATGCGCCACCTAACACCTGCCTGCTTTGGTTTTTGCTTTAACTTTCGGTTTTTCAAGACATTAGCAATGTTTATTACAAACACGTGAGATATTTTTACAATTGTTTTCCTCGTTCTTAGGTGGAATTAAAGTACCTCACTGCTTGAATTACACTCAGCTTGAGTTGAATCCAAATCGGGACCATTATCGAGGCTTTTATCGGCCAATGAAAAAAATAAGGAAAATCGAGACATATTAACGGGCATTAGGTACATCGAACTATCCTGTTCAAGATATAATTATACATTTTTCCTATTTATTAAATTCCAGTATCTAATTATACGAAATAGGTAATGCTGCTGGCTCTACAGGGGCCGTACTATGACGTGTTAATTCCATCATTGTTCCAGCGTGGAAGAGAGACGGAGCTATACATGACCGATAGCACTATCTCTTTTTCTCAACGGAATCATGATGGCATTAACAGGTCATAGTACGGCCCCAGGACGAAGTAAACCTAGTATAAGTATACCTAGTATAATGTGACTTACTGTGATCAAACAAATCATTAACAAGTGAACCGAGACGCAGTGATGTCAAATGCAGACAATAGCAAACGTGGTCATTCATTTATTTATTGGTCTATCTACAATCTTTACTCTGTTTAAACAAATTTACACCAGCACATACAAGCCAAGTGCACAATATTAGGCGATAGACACAGCATGCAAAAACAATATACACGGTGACATTTGAATCACAGTTTTGCTACAACAAACGTTGTTCAGACCATGGTCTACTACTATTCTACAGCATCAAATATGTTATTAAAACAAACTAATCTAGGAGCTCTCAAATTAGTCAAACGTGTAATAATGTTTGAAATATTAACCGTAACATCAAAGTACTCATCACGGTAACGATATTGCATTATAGACGCGAGCGTCGCGCGTCGCAGCCGCAGTGTCTGTGTTGTAGGGCGTAACGATAATCCCAACATTTTTAACATTACCTTTTTTGTGTATTTTTCGAAATATTTTCTATAGAATCGTTGTACACCAGGGTCTGAACAACGTTTGTTCTAACAAAACTGTGATTCAAATGTCACCGTGTATAAAAATAAACAAAAGTTACAGTAAGTATAAGTGCAGAAATGACGCTAATTTTTACACAATTTCATCATGAATAGTTGACAGTTGACAATAGCTAGGGAAATCGTGCGTTACTTAGAGGTAAGTACCGGTTATCTATTTTGGTGGACTTGGCGCTTGAACTTTTGAAGTGAACTGCAACTATCGATCCCCTCATCACAATTATTGTTAAGAAGTCTGCAAAGTCTCGGGACTGGAGAGTTAGACCCTGAAACAGTTCTGCGGAGGGGGGTAATCAATCCTCATAAGACAATCAGTTCCGAGTTCTGCATTGGGAAACTTATCGGCTGGCTCACTATACCTGTGATTAGCAGTGACGCCCAAGGTTAGTCTGTGGTGTTGCATAAAAACAGTTCCTCAATGACATCACTAATTCCCGTTAGTTTAAGTGGGAGAAATTGCGAGCCTATCCCCAATAGTCGAAAGTTCCCAATAACTGCAAATTTTCTCAACAGGTACATAGATCCAATTATAGTTCTTGCTCGGCCTGGGAATCGAATTTAGCTCTGATCCAATCAATGTCCGCGCCGTTGCTTGCTTCCTGACCACTAAATAAACCAGAATCTGTTCGCAATGTAAATCTATCTTGCAATATTGAGGCAGAATGTTTTGCAGAATACAGGGTACAGTTATAACTTAGATACTATACATTTGGTAGGTATAGTCACGAGCATAAATACCTAACACATGCATTTTAGCGTTCTTAACTTTAAAGTGTCTGTAAATACTTACGAAACAGATATGAATAAGTAAAAACGGGCCAAAAGAGGAAAAGGAACATTTAAAATAAAATATACAAAAGTGAAAGAAATTACAGGAAATAAGCCAGTCCGTTCTTTTCCTATGGTTGTGATAAGTACATATCACTCGTTTGGTTGCTTAGGTCATGTTGTCAAGCAAGACGATAATTAGAGCGCCCCAATGAACTAGAAATCTTTTTTATAAAAGCACTACGATCACCAACACATTCTGTGACGTGTGGCGATTATTATAGTGAGTCCAATCATTTATAACGGTACATTTTCATAGTCAATTAAGTTATAACTATGTATAGACTTGACATTAAACTTTAGTCATGGTCGATACCTAACTACAATATACAGGGTGTGGCGTAAGTAGTGGTCCACCGTACAGGATTCGATAAACCAGATAATTAACTATAACTAGGCATATTATTAAATGCATGGGCACTGACAATGTAGTAAGTTTTTTTTACAAAAATCGCTCTTGAACTTGATGGTGTGTTAAAAATTAGGGTTAAAATTAGAGAACAACCAACTGTTTCTTCAAAAGAGCTGAATTTATATAAAAAAACATAATTTATCATGATAGCTCTAGTATTCAGCAGTAATTAACCGAAATCAAAATGAAAAAATAATGGTCATTGTTGAAACTACAAACTTTGTAATAAAAGGTAGAAATTTCGTAAATAAAAGACAAAAAGGAAATATTTTCGGAACCCTTGGGTAAAAATGGATAAAATTTTTAATTGTTATAGTTAATTTATCTGGTTCATCGAATCCTGAACGGTGGACCACTACTTACGCCACACCCTGTATATAATTGTTCCATCGAGAATAGTTCCAAATTAGCGTCCCCAAGTTCAAATATCATGTTATATTCATAGCAGTAATTAGCACCATAAATAATAAATCCCTTGTCTTAACACTCGGCAGCTACGCTATACTATAGGACCACAGCCTAGCATGGGGGATGTAGGGGTTACAGCTAATTGCAAAGTGCAACCATTGTTTCCCCATGCCCTCTGCGCCACTGGGAACTCCCACCACGAGATTTTTAATTATTCTGCGAGACGAGGTTTTACATACGTACTTATAGATTACTTACATATTTTTATGTTATTTTTGCATGTGCATTGAGGATTGGTATTTTCTCGTAAAGCAGTCAGTTTATATTTGTAAATAAGCATAATCAGCCTATAATGTCCCCACTGCTGGGACACAGGCCTGATCTCTTCGAGAGAGAGTGGGCTGTAATCTACCACGCGGGCCCAGTGCGGGTTTCTAGATGTCACAAGTCTTCGAATTTTTGGTTCTACGAGTAAGTAGGTCATGCCGGTTTCTTCACGATGTTTTCCTTCTCCGTTTTGAGAGCAGTGGTGGTGAATTTATTTACACAATGTAAAGTGCCTGCCTGAGTTCGAACCCACGACATACAAATCGTAAGTCGGGGCTGTTACAACTGGGCCACCACTGCTCTCATATGTACTTACCTAAATAAATATTATGGTATCCAGAAGCTTAATCAAGTCTTAGCTGTTGAGATTGATTGATCCGAAATCACACATCACTTGCCATGCAATTTGATAACAGTCCAAATTGAATACCCTGACCAACCAGGGAGGGGTTGGCCGTTCATCAGTGAATGTCTATATATAGGGTTGGGGGGGGGGGGTCTATATGTAGGGTTGGTCATAGTAGGTGCAGTAGGTACACGTGTGTTCGGCATGTCTAAAGACAGGTTATAATGAATGTTTATGTCAGAAACAAAAGACAGACGTTTGCCTGGTAAACAATGCGACTTGCGACTTGCGACTGCGACAGCTTGCGTCACTATGCGTCTAGACGCTGCGACTGTCGTTGCGACTTCGCAACTTATGCCAAGTTTTTAACAAAATATATGAGACTTGTCGGCCGCAGCCTGTCGTTGCGTCTCGTCGCCGAGCTGCCGCAGTAGCATGTCGCATAGTGTGCGCTATATCTTAGTCTAGTTATAAACGCTATGTAAATATATGTTGTATATATTAAGTTAGTACTGAACCATATACCCAATAACGAATAACATTTCAACAAGACGTCTGGAACTAAGGGCCAAGGCGAATAGCCCGCAGCGTAAGTTTCGTCTGGGTAAACAAATAAAATATCGACTTCTTGATCTACGTCTACGTAGAAGACAATTTCATAGGGTTCTAATATGTCTAGTCTATTTAACTACTTTGAACGTCCGCCTAACGCGCCGCTGCACCCCCGCGAAACGTCCGGCCGCACGATCGGATTTCTCCGCGCGAGCGCCCCGTGACAGTGACCATGACTTTTTAGGGGTAAGGTTTTCGTTTGGGGCATTGCCTAGGCGCTGAACCAGGGTCAAACCAACACGATGATCGCTTACGATTATCAAAAAATACAACTTTTCATTGCAAGTGACAATGCGGTTCAAAATCCCTTCGTTTCTGTGTCTGTTAGGCAACGCAAGGCATACCTCAACACATTCGTCGCGCTGGCGATCGTTCAGTTCGTGCGGCACCCACTTACTTAAAAAGTTTTTATACCTTGCCGAATTTGACGCAAATGGATCAATATTGTTTTGATGCTAACGTTGAAAGCTGCACTTATCTCTGCCGTAGATTGAGTGTCGTCAGCTTCCACTATCGCCTTTAATTCGTCGTTGTTACTTTAGTTTAATAACGAGACGTGCGTTCGTTTTTAGTGTTCACTCCGGTCATGTAATAAGGATATTTTTCCGAAAGATTATCGCTTTATGAAAACTATGATAACGCACTCTCGGAATCAAACAATCGCACCGCCAGTTTTTAAAAACGGTACTAAAAAACTGTTTAGACGCCAGAAAAAACTCTCCTATATACCACAGGAAAACTGTTTTATACTTTGCTGTGCGTATTGTCATTGTCCAGTCTTACCAAGGGGTATCGTGTTACCCAATAGGCAGTCACTCACGTAAATTACTGGTATTCTGCAGCATCTGGTTAGACTGGAAGCTGTCCCGACATACTTTGGCAGGCTAGGCAGATTGATTACATACATATGATTATAGCTATATTCAACATTAATGATGTAACTAATATTTTATGTAACAATATAATTTAAAGGAGTGTCCATGGAGTTTCTTGCCCGTTCTTCTCCATAGGTACCTACTACGCTTTGGAATGGGCAACTAGCTTCATATTTCTGCCTGATCGACCACTTGACAATTCAAAAGTGCCTGTAAATGGTTTAATTCAAATAAATGCTTTGGGTTTGAGTTTGATTGTGCATATTGTCATATAATTGGCTTCAGTTAGACTTTCACTAAACGAAAAAAACAAAATAGGGTGTAGGTACATCCTCTGGGCCAGCTTTTCTTAACCAAGTAGGTAGCTACCTTGTTAGCATTCACAGACGTGGAAAATGTAAAGAATGACTTAGTTTTAAATGTCAGACCACTTAGTAAATACATTATACCTAGCTACGCTTTTATATAAATCCATTGGAGTCCCACTTGGATTTCAATTACGAAAATGTTGAAAGTAAGTAGGTTACTCTATTCGAATTGAGACATATTTTTGAGACAAAATTTAAATGTAAGGAATACGTATATTAGGAGCCAGAATATTCTGAAAGCTGGGAGTAATCTTAGAACATGTTGGAATATTACGTATATAAAACCTTGCTGCGTGTAATGCAATTTAATTTTGATTTATGGCACAGCCTTTGAGTATGTATTCGTTCTATTTACTCACATTTACATACTCGGGTGCTTCATCCATTTCTTAGGAGTTACCTTCTTAGGTAGGTACTGATATTAAACTGTATGAACATTATAATTTGTTACATGTTCAAGTTCAGTTGAGGTCATTGTAAGGAATGATGAAAATGATTTAAACAAAGTAAGGAATTTATGTAAGGATGATCAGCATTTTTCTAACGCTGAACCAAAAAATAGACCAGCCCACCCTTCACCGCTCGTAGTGCTGAAGCTGGGCAGATTGGCATCATCATCTACTTCAGTATACCTATTTACCTATCCAACAAAGTCATGTCACTTGAACAACAATAATGGAATATAGTCTACAGGGTTCGTTAACATTTGTCTTACAGAGTCAATGCATATTAATTAAACCCTTTCGGCCTTATTACAAAACAAGGTTTTTCTTTTGACATGGTTTAAACCATCGAGCCTGTTTTTGAAATAAGAACATAACTGAAATCGAAATACAGTTCCTTTTACAAAACTGTCAACTTAGTCCGGTCTTAGATTGTCAATTTTGTATTAAGAACTTTACTAAAGTCGGCATAAAGTTCCAAATACAAAAACTAAATCGAATGTGTAGGTTGGGGCTAAAGTTAGATCGTGTTTTGTAATAAGACGGTTTATCACTGCTCGTGACTGACATTTATTAATAAATAAAAGGGTTTATATAGTTCTACCCATGTGGGTAGATACGTATTAAAGGAATGCAGTTTTCAAGAGCTTATGAAAACGGTTTAAGTCGGAAACTTCTGAAGTAAACGTAAGTAGGTAGTTGTACCTAGTGTCTTTTTCTTAGCGTGTAGATTATTCTTCTTGTCGTAGATTATATAAGTTGAGCGATAATAGTCTCTCAATTGTTTATTGTAGTACTGAAGGTGGGGGTAAACGCTGTGTCGCGCTCGGTCGAGGGGGCGGCACATGGGCAGAGTCGTGTGAAGGGACGAGGACGCGGGTCAAAAGACGAGTCAGTCTCGCGAGGGCAACGAACGAATGCAGACCTCCACTTCTACGCGAAACTGTCGGCTTTCCCGAACTTAGAAAACAGTGCGTGAACGTTATTAGTACTGTGTGAATTATTCTGAAAGTGAAATACTAACTGATGTACTGTATCATTGTGTTTTATTTTGCACCTGCACTATAGATTCCGTACCACATAATCGAGATGATGACGGCTCTATCGCTCAGCCATCGCTATAAACGATGTATATTGCATACAATCCAAAACCAACTGATTGGGAGAAGACACTGGCTCCTGTAACACAGACGCTTTTACCTAGCGCAGGAGTCTGGGGTTCACCTTATTTGTACACATTTTTTTATGCCAATAAAAGATTTTATTATTATTAATTATTATTGTCTCTGACGCTGTCATACTTATATTGAGTTGCCCCAGAACTTAGCCATGAAATTGGCCCCATCAAGAGCTTTCATCAGTTCCTGTAGCGTGCAGGCATTAGGGCAAGTAGGACACGATATCAGGTATCCCATCGTTTGTGGAACAGCACCACATTTGCACTACAAGCTGGCATCGTCTACGAATCTCCATCTGAGCCGGTTATTTAGGTTATAGCTAGAGTAGTAGAAAGTAAACAAACAGGTAATAAATAGTATGTAGGTAATTAAAAGAAATTCCGATAGGTTTCGGGAAGAAGTTTTGAAATCATGTTCTGTTTTTCCTATATTTCATAGTTTTCCTATCTAACTGGCATTGACTTTAAGATCTAAACAAAAATCACTTCCCAAAAAAGTATTTCAGCACTTTACTTAGGCACCATAAACTACGGGAACAGAGGTGGAAAACCCTAAGCCAAAATACCTGCGGCTATCAGAAACCCCACATTGTACCTATGTTATGCTACAATTTACGATGTCAAATGGTCATGGTCATGGTTATGTCAAATGGTCAATGGTCAAATGGTCATGTACAACATGTAACATAATTAACGCAAGACCTCATACACCCCAATTAGAGTATTGAGTTAAAAGCATAAAGGGGCGTCTAAACGGGCTATATTTTACGACAATTTGTGGCTGCAATACTGTGGCCGGCAACATTGCTAGCAATACCAGCCACACTATGCAATATTTTAAGGATAGCCACATATTTTTTGGTATGTCAAAATGTTTTTATGTGTAGCCGGCTCATTAAAGGGTTCTGAATCAAAGGCCATACTATTGCAGCCATATTGCAACATGTTGCTTGCAATTGATTGCTCAGCCACAAAATGCACTGAAATGTTTTTTTGATGGCTGGGCAATGTTTGCCAATAATTGCAGCCACAAATTGTCGTAAAATATAGCCCGTTTAGACGCCCCTTAATACAATGACCAAAACAATATTTTTTTAAGCTACCTATTGTTATTAAAAAAATCGTGTTGACCCTATCATAACTATAAGCATTTAAACTTGAGTACTATGGCCTTGAAATAAGATTGAATTTTCTTTGGCTCAATAGGCGATCAGTATTGCAAAATACATAACATTTGAAAATAATACCTAAGTATATTAATAGTTACTGAAATCGATTCAGTAGTCAATTATGAGGAAACTACTTTCAGGGCTTGCGTTTATTCTGTTAAACCTTGTATATTACATAAATATAGTATCTACAGCATCATTCCGCGGTACAGTGACAGGTGGTGCAATCTGTCGGCGCTCCTAGCGTTATGGAATTTATTATTAACATACTATGGGTTTCAGCATGTTTTTCCTCCTCGCATTTGCTCCAAGTGTATTTTTGTTCAATTTAAACTGTTTCGCCTGTATTATTATTTTATGCCGTACGGTGGGAAGGTTCGCCATTATTTATGATTATTTTTTAATTACATTATAATGATAAATCGCCAACCTACGCGTGATGTTGTTATTAAAATTATCTGGTTCAGACATGATTACATCAATTATCTGGGTATGTAGGTACTTACATAAAGTATTTTAAGCTTCAGGTAAATATTAAATCAAAAAAATATCTGAAATATCCCATTTCATGGACGAACGAATATGATTGTGAATATGGGCAAATCTTAAACAGATACCTAAAGTTATTTATGTTGTGGTAAAATAATCTAGACATTAACATTTACAATTTAGACATTAGAATAAACAACAATAATGTGCCACATAAGTTTAATTTACCTGCCTATAAATAAATAATTAGGTTATCCATCAGCTAGCCAAAACAAAGACTTAAACGCCCATAAAATATCTGCCCACTCCAGTTGACCTACCTCTGGTCGGATCCCGATTTAGGCTCAGCCAAAATACCACGTAAAATCGATAAGTATCTCGAGTTCTCGACTCGCCGCCTCTATAGAAGGATAAATATAATACGTGGGTTTGTTTATAATATGGGTAAAGCGCTTCTAATTAAGTGCGGATATTTTAAGGGTCATTAATTTATCGTCATCCTAATGAACAGGTTGCTATGCCTAGTGGTATATGAGTAGGATTCAATTAATAAACTTCACGTGACCAGAACAGAACAACCCAGCCCGGTTGTTCTTTGGCCAAAGAATTAGCATTGCCATTCAACGTGGCAATGCTGCCAGTCTTCTGCGTATATTTCTTGCAGATATCGATGCTTGACAGTACAGTACTTTGACGCCTAAGTGTCCTTTTGTTTTGTTTTAACTAGTTACTTAGTTATAAACAGCGGGCGCCGTAAGTAGGCACTGGTCATTTCTTAGCTGCCACGGCTTATTTTAATTCCTGAATTGATTTTATATTTTAATTACGGGTGCTTTTAACGTGCACGTTTTTCTACATGATGTAACCACTTTTTTTGTAACAATATTTTGGTGCATAACAATATTTAACAAATTACCAAAGACCTTAAGAGAACTGCCATTTAAATATTTTTAAATGAAAATGCGTAGAGGTTGATAGAAAATTGTTTTTATAGTTTACAAGAATTTCTGCAACATAAAGAAAAATAAATATTCTAAGTTTCCTATAGTTTTGTGGCATGTGTTTATTCAGTTTGACTAATAAAGAATTTATGTTACCTGAAGACAACAAGTTATTTTAAGGTTTTAAGTTTTGTTGTGTTTTTTATATATTATTGAAACTTAAATTTATCTTGATTTAAAAATTATATTAGAACATAGGTGTATATTTTGTATATCTTATTAAAATAAGTACCCTACCTATGTACCTAATGTAATAACATATCATGTAAAACTAATTTGCATGCCATAAACAGGCAAAATATGGACTGTACTTTAACCACCAACTTTTACAACTGGTAACACCTATATTATCTGCAAATAAACTATTCTTATTCTTATCCTTAAAAGAGTGTGTGTCCATGGAGTTTCTTGCCCGTTCTTCTCCATAGGTACGCTTTGGAACTGTCTGTTTGGGGACTGTCTTTTGTAATTTTGACGTTCAAAAAGTACTGATTCTCAGCCTAGTTTGAATAAATGACTTTTGATTTTGAATGGGCAACTAGCTTCATCTTTCTGACTGACCGACCCCTTGACAATTCAAAAGTGCCTGTAATTGTTTTATTTGAATTTTTTTTTGAGTTTGAGTTTGACAGCATGAAAATGTCTAAACATCTCTAAAAAATACATAAGAAAAGTTTATGCCTTTTTTTTTTTATTTTTTTGAGGATGGGAAATCATCAAATGACCCCTCCCGTTCTGGGTGGAGTGGAATGGAGTGTCAGACTCTTACTGACTAAAACCCACCCGTGTTCCTTCCTTGGCCCTTTATGTTCCGGGTCAGCGGTACCCCTTTTGGATGATCCCGCTTTCCCGGCAGGCTTGGGCCCTAGTTGGCCCCCTCTTCGATGCTGACATCTCTTTGAGGCGCACGTGGAACACGTACGCGCCACCAGCACGGGCCTGGTCCTGATCGGACGGTAAGCTACCCATTACTCACCGCCCGCAGGCCCGCGCCTACGGTGGCCGGGAGTCGTCACGCGGCTCCCGACGCCCGGAGCGTCCACCGCGGCGACTTGGACGGGAGACTCTCTCCCTCTCCCGTCCCGCCACCTCCTTCGCTAGCATGACTGCTTCGCAGAAGGAGGCGACTGCCTCCCACTCCCCCTCACCCCGGACCATGGCTTGAACCAGGGCCGGGCGTGAGAGGTCGCCGCCGCTGCCGATCGCCTCTACGAGGACACGGCGGTGCTCCGCCCATGCAGGGCAGGCCCCCACCGTATGCTCCACCGTGTCCTCGGGGTGATCATCGCAGTGGTGACACCCGGGCGTTTCCTCCCGCCTGATGATGTGCAGGAACCTCCCGAAACATCCGTGTCCAGTGTAGGTGAGGAAGCCGTGACGCCTCTCTAGCCACTCCTCAAAGAGGGGTCTTACCGCCGCTATCGTGGCGTGCCCTGCGCTGGGTTGCGACAGTCGCTCTTTCCATGCTGCCATGAGATCGCGCTGGAGGTCCGTCCGCTCCGCCGCGATTTGCCGCGGAAGCGGGGTTTCCCCCCGGCGTAGTGCCTCCACGCGCCACTCATACAGGCGCGCGAGGACGACTATCGCCTCCAGATCCCACGGCGGCAGTATGGCGAGGAGGCTTGCCGCCTCGCCCGAGATCGTGCGGTAGCCCCGGATCAGCCTTACGGCTACCACCTTTTGGGGCGCGTTCAGATAGTGGGCGGCTCTCCGCCGCAGTGAACGCGCCCACACCGGGGCCCCATATGTAGCCTCCCCTGCGCCAGGACCAGCGTGTCGTCAGCGTAGCACACCACGCTGACGCCATCAGGGAGGTCAGCCCGCAGCACCCAGTCGTAACCGAAGTCCCACAGGAGCGGCCCTAGAACCGATCCCTGTGGGACACCGCACGACATCTCTCGCCGGTTCCACTCCCCGTCGCGACCGGGGTAGATGACGGCTCTGTCCGTCAGATATGCCTCGACTATTCGACGGAGGTAGGTTGGCACCCGGTGATACCGGAGTGCCTCCCCAATGCAACTCCAGGGCAGGGTGTTAAATGCGTTGGCGATGTCGAGTGACACCGCCACGACAACCCCGGCCCGAGACACCGCGTCTCCCGTCGTGAGGGCTCTAACGCGCATGATGGCGTCCACCGTTGAGCGCCCCTTGCGGAAGCCGAACTGACTTTCCGCAAAATCCGGCCCCGTCCTCACCAGGTGCCCGACGAGGCGGCTTGCAATTACTCTCTCAAAGAGCTTGCCGACCTCGTCGAGCAGCACAATGGGCCGGTATGCGGACGGATAGTCCACAGGGCGCCCGGGCTTCCGAATGAGGACCAGCTTCCCCGTCTTCCAACGGAGTGGGAACTGGCCTCTCTCCATACATGCGCTTAAGAGCGCCTCCAGTCGAGGCCCAAGAGCCGTCGAGGCCAGGACCCAGGCTTTCCCTGGTAGGCCGTCGGGTCCTGGGGCGGTATTTTTGGCCTTCAGCCTACCTACCGCCACTCTCAAATCTACCCCGGTCGCTTTAGGGGTGTCGTCGTGAGCTCCGCCTCCGTCGCTTCCGCATCCGGAGGGCGGATGCGGAGCCTACGGTGCCTGGAGTACAGGTGTCGCACTTCGATGCACGCCTTGCGTAGCGTCTTCAGCTCCTGCGACCACCAGTACACCTGACGTCGGGCGCTTCCTGGACGGACTCGGGGCATTGCCACGTCGCAAATCTCGGGCATGGTTTTAGTCAGTAAGAGTCTGACACTCCCCTTCCGCTCCACCCAGAGCGGGAGGAGTCATTTGATGATTTCCCATCCTCAAAAAAAAAAAAAAAGATATAACTATACATTTTTCCTATTTATTAAATTCCAGTATCTAATTATACGAAGTAGGTAATGCTGCTGGCTCTACAGGGGCCGTACTATGACGTGTTAATTCCATCATTGTTCCAGCGTGGAAGAGAGACGGACCTATACATGACCGATAGCACTATCTCTTTTTCTCAACGGAATCATGATGGCATTAACAGGTCATAGTACAGCCCCAGGACGAAGTAAACCTAGTATAAGTATACCTAGTATAATGTGACTTACTGTGATCAAACAAATCTTTAACAAGTGAACCGAGACGCAGTGACGTCAAATGCAGACAATAGCAAACGTGGTCATTCATTTATTTATTGGTCTATCTACAATCTTTACACTGTTTAAACAAATTTACACCAGCACATACAAGCCAAGTGCACAATATTAGGCGATAGACACAGCATGCAAAAACAATATACACGGTGACATTTGAATCACAGTTTTGCTACAACAAACGTTGTTCAGACCATGGTCTACTACTATTCTACAGCATCAAATATGTTATTAAAACAAACTAATCTAGGAGCTCTCAAATTAGTCAAACGTGTAATAATGTTTGAAATATTAACCGTAACATCAAAGTACTCATCACGGTAACGATATTGCATTATAGACGCGAGCGTCGCGCGCCGCAGCCGCAGTGTCTGTGTTGTAGGGCGTAACGATAATCCCGACATTTTTAACATTGCCTTTTTTGTGTTTTTTTTCGAAAACCAATAACGTTTTTTTTTCTATTGGATGCTATAGAATCTTTGTAGACCAGGGTCTGAACAACGTTTGTTCTAGCAAAACTGTGATTCAAATGTCACCGTGTATAAAAATAAACAAAAATTACAGTAAGTATAAGTGCAGAAATGACGCTAATTTTTACACAATTTCATCACGAATAGTTGACAGTTGACAATAGTTAGGGAAATCGTGCGTTACTTAGAGGTAAGTACCAGTTATTTATTTTGGTAGACTTGGCGCTTGAACTTTTGAAGTGAACTGCAACTATCGATCCCCTCATCACAATTATTGTTAAGAAGTCTGCAAAGTCTCGGGACTGGAGAGTTAGACCCTGAAACAGTTCTGCGGAGGAAGGTAATCAATCCTCATAAGACAATCAGTTCCGAGTTCTGCATTGGGAAACTTATCGTCTGGCTCACTATACCTGTGACTAGTAGTGACGCCCAAGGTTAGTCTTTGGTGTTGCATAAAAACAGTTCCTCAATGACATCACTAGTTCCCGTTAGTTTAAGTGGGAGAAATTGCGAGCCTATCCCCAATAGTCGGACGTTCCCAATAACTGCAAATTTTCTCAACAGGTACATAGATCCAATTATAGTTCTTGCTCGGCCTGGGAATCGAATTTAGTTCTGATCCAATCAATGTCCGCGCCGTTGCTTGCTTCCTGACCACTAAATAAACCAGAATCTGTTCGCAATGTAAATCTATCTTGCAATATTGAGGCAGAATGTTTTGCAGAATACAGGGTACAGTTATAACTTAGGTACTATACATTTGGTAGGTATAGTCACGAGCATAAATACCTAACACATGCATTTTAGCGTTCTTAACTTGAAAGTGTCTGTAAATACTTACGAAACAGATAATAATAAGTAAAAACGGGCCAAAAGAGGAAAAGGAACATTTAAAATAAAATATACAAAAGTGATAGAAATTATAAGAAATAAGCCAGTCCGTTCTTTTCCTATGGTTGTGATAAGTACATATCACTCGTTTGGTTGCTTAGGTCATGTTGTCAAGCAAGACGATAATTAGAGCGCCCCAATGAACTAGAAATCTTTTTTATAAAAGCACTACGATCACCAACACATTCTGTGACGTGTGGCGATTATTATAGTGAGTCCAATCATTTATAACGGTACATTTTCATAGTCAATTAAGTTATAACTATGTATAGACTTGACATTAAACTTTAGTCATGGTCGATACCTAACTACAATAATTATACAGGTTGTGGCGTAAGTAGTGGTCCACCGTTCAGGATTCGATAAACCAGATAATTAACTATAACTAGGCATATTATTAAATGCATGGGCACTGACAATGTAGTAAGTTTTTTTTTACAAAAATCGCTCTTGAACTTGATGGTGTGTTAAAAATTAGGGTTAAAATTAGAGAAGAACCAACTGTTTCTTCAAAAGAGCTGAATTTATATAAAAAAAACATAATTTATCATGATAGCTCTAGTATTCAGCAGTAATTAACAGAAATCAAAATGAAAAAATAATGGTCATTGTTGAAACTACAAACTTTGTAATAAAAGGTAGAAATTTCGTAAATAAAAGACAAAAAGGAAATATTTTCGGAACCCTTGGGTAAAAATGGATAAATTTTTTAATTGTTATAGTTAATTTATCTGGTTCATCGAATCCTGAACGGTGGACCACTACTTACGCCACAACCTGTATATAATTGTTCCATCGAGAATAGTTCCAAATTAGCGTCCCCAAGTTCATATCATGTTATATTCATAGCAGTAATTAGCACCATAAATAATAAATCCCTTGTCTTAGCACTCGGCAGCTACGCTATACTATAGGACCACAGCCTGGCATGGGGGATGTAGGGGTTACAGCTAATTGCAAAGTGCAACCATTGTTTCCCCATGCCCTCTGCGCCACTGGGAACTCCCACCACGAGATTTTTAATTATTCTGCGAGACGAGGTTTTACATACGTACTTATAGATTACTTACATATTTTTATGTTATTTTTGCATGTGCATTGAGGATTGGTATTTTCTCGTAAAGCAGTCAGTTTATATTTGTAAATAAGCATAATCGGCCTATAATGTCCCCACTGCTGGGACACAGGCCTGATCTCTTCGAGAGAGAGTGGGCTGTAATCTACCACGCGGGCCCAGTGCGGGTTTCTAGATGTCACATGTCTTCGAATTTTTGGTTCTACGAGTAAGTAGGTCATGCCGGTTTCTTCACGACGTTTTCCTTCTCCGTTTTGAGAGCAGTGGTGGTGAATTTATTTACACAATGTAAAGTGCCTGCCTGAGTTCGAACCCACGACATACAAATCGTAAGTCGGGGCTGTTACCACTGGGCCACCACTGCTCTCATCTGTACTTACCTAAATAAATACTATGGTATCCAGAAGCTTAATCAAGTCTTAGCTGTTGAGATTGATTGATCCGAAATCACACATCACTTGCCATGCAATTTGATAACAGTCCAAATTGAATACCCTGACCAACCAGGGAGGGGTTGGCCGTTCATCAGTGAATGTCTATATATATATTGGTCATAGTAGGTGCAGTAGGTACACGTGAGTTCGGCATGTCTAAAGACAGGTTATAATGCCTCCCGGAACCACTCCGCCTCATCGTCAATATCGGCAGGCCTGTCCGGTGATGACACCCAGGCCTGCACGATCGAGGCTTCCAGGAGGAGCTCCCGGTCCATCTGCTTTAGCGCCCACCGCGGACCACTCGGGGCCTGTTGGGCCAGCGCGCTAGACGTCTGGGCGGAGACGTCGAACCGAATATACCGGTGGTCGGAGTAGGTCTCCACCTCCTCCATGACGCGCCAGTCAATGACACGCTGTGACAGAGCGGGGCTGGCAAACGAGATGTCCACCACAGACTCACCCCGCATCAGCACACACGTGGGAACAGAACCCCGATTTAGGACGACTACGCCTGTTTCCAGAGCCCAGTCCTCCACCATCCTACCCCACACATCAGTGTAACGGGAACCCCAAGCCGGATTTTTGGCGCTGAAGTCCCCGAGCACTAGCACGGGGAAGCGATGGTACCCGGCGACGACGACACTTAACTCTGTTAAAGAGTTCTGGAACTCGGCGAGAGTTCGGCTCGGAGAGAAGTACACTCCCACTACTACTATCTCCCCGAACCTTGCTGCTACGCACCCCTGTCCCTTCGTGACACCTTCGAGGGATGGGGTGCCGGCGGCGGCCGACGAAATTATGGTCACTGGAGCCGCTCAGGTCCTCAACCCAGTCATCCCTGGGCAGGACAAAATACGGCTCAGCGACTATAGCAATGTTAATCGACCACTGCGCCATGCTCTGGAGCAACAGGTCCTGAGCGCAGGCGCAGTGGTTGATGTTCGCCTGGAGGAGTCTTAATGGAGCCGTTACTCCTCCATTTCAGTCTCCTCCCGGGTGGCGGCAGTGGCGGCGGCGGCAACGGTGGCAGTGGCACTGGCCGCGGTGACGGTGGTGGTGGCAATGGCGGCGGAGGGCCTGCCTCTCCTCCTGGTTCCGGCGGGTGGAGCGCAGGACTTACTGCCCGCCCGGTGATCGGCCGGCTTGCCAGCACCCGCACATGCTGCGCAGTGCGGCGCGGCTTCGCACGAGCCGGCCTTATGTCCGGACTGACCGCAGCGGAAGCACAGAGTGCTGCGGTACACCTCCGAGGTGCACTGGACGCCAACGTGGTGCCCCACATGGCATCGGAAGCACCTCAGAGGTCTGGGTTCCAGCAGTTTAACCTGCGCCGAAACCCAGCCCACCAGAAGCCTTCAGTCCTCCACAATCTTTTTGGCCGCCGCCACGGGGCAGCTTACCGTTACGGTTCGCATACCCGCGGGGTCCGGACGTATGGTGCCCGCCTTCACCTGGTCGGCCAGACACCCGTCCGTCCTGATGACGGCGGTCACCACCTCTCCCTCCGTTACGGAGTCATCCAGGCCCAAGACTCGCATGTCTGCGCACTTGACGGGCCTGGAGACTCGAGGCTCGTCCGCATTGAGGGACGCCCTTAGCTTCTCAGCTAGGGCGTCAGCGGTGGGGCCACTCGTCGCACCGGGGATCTCCAGCATGCGGGCGCCAGTTGCGGTCACCCTGTGCTGGAGGCCCTCGGTGATCCCCAGCTCCTGGAGGTCCACCGTCTCCCTCGCCTTGGTGAGCACGTCACGGTACGTCACGCCCCTCTGAACCGCGTCCGGCTGTAGCGTGATCACTACAGCCGCGGTCTTTGGGGCGCGGAGCCTTGCCGCGACGGCTCGCTCCTTGCGGCGCCGCCTTTGCCCCTTTTTTCTGGCCGCCTTGGCCGCCTTCTTTTTCTCCCCGACCACCTGCCACCCGGCGTCAGTCGTGGGAGATTCCTGTGGCCGGGAAGTAGGCTCTGGGGCCTGCGCCTCCCGTGCCGTCCTGCCCTTCCTATTCCTAGCCCCAGCTGGTGTTTTGGTGTCTGCGTTGCCGGCGCCGGGGCTCCACCGGCCAAGTTTATATGCCTTACCTACTGTTTATGGTGAGATTAAAATTAATGTCTCTAAAAATAATCCGCACTTAAGTAAACGTATACTTTTCATATGCAATGAGCTATGTCTATAGATACATATAATGATGAAAACTTTGCTAATTAAGACTGAGCTAGTTGCTTGATCGTTTACCTACAGGATAATTTATTATTAAATTAGAGTTCGTTATTAATTGCCGTTTCGTAGTTTATTCGATCTTGAGACGTTAGTACTTAATCTAACTTGACATTGTAGTTTCAGTAATCATTTTCAATTAAATAGGTAGTTACCTAAATAGTTTACTTTCGGAATATTAGCCTGTAGTGGACAGACTTGATATCTTAAATGTGTCCTTGCCATAATATGGGTCATCTATACTTTAATATTATACATGCTTTGTATGTCTGTCTGTTAGCTTTTCACGCTTTAACGGCTAAACGAATTTCGATGAAAGGAGTTGATAAGTCATCTCCTTTCATCGAAATTCATTTACAGTTTGCAGTACTGTAGTATTTCCCCATGAACTTGTCGTGTCGAACAAAAAAAGCAAAACTAATACGTTTTTATGTTTAGCATTTCACGACAGTTCTAGGAAATTATTAAACGCTAAATAATTCATGAATGAATACTTAAATATTATTAGTTCATGTGAGATTACTATACATGCTTGGGGCAGTCGTTTAGCCATCTCCATTGTCACATAGAATAATTTCCTAAGACGCGAGCAAAACCCAGTAAGAAATACCAACATTTGGCTGTCAGTGTTCGCAAGACGTTAACAAAAGCACTAAAAAATGATAAAGTATAAAGCAACTTCATGATTTAAAACCTCTACCTATGTTAGAAAAAACTGGAATCTTATGTGAACCACACATACCTCTCTGCTGTTGCTGAGAGAGAAAAAATCACTATATTATGTTGATTGGACAGCAAATTACACCTAAAAACTGACAGCTCCGAGAAGTTACCCATTTCTTCTTATATTTCAGACACTACACTTCGCCTGATTCAATTCCAACCACTTTATCCCAGCCCCAATTTTTACAACCACCAGTCCAGTGTAAACCGAACTCTCTCTAATTGGTTCACTGCGCTAGTTTCCGAATGTCCATAGTTATTCGGCAGCGGCTCATTGGCAGCCTGCCTTAAATAAAATGGCATTTAAACGGGTTCGCTCATAACCGGGCTCGATCGTTAAGCCTTCGCTGAAATAGAAGACTCGTGACAGCTTGTGTAAATGTGAGTTACGTGGTAATGATTGCATGGTTAACGAGTTCCTCTGTTAGAGCACAGAATAGATAGGTTATAAGACGTAAGTGTGGGTCAGATGTAGGTAGGTTGCCGTTGCATAGGATATGCGCATGGTTTACCTACTTGCTAATATACTAGAGATAGAAAACCTGTTTAAAAAAAAAATGTCCGGCTGAAGTTTTCGGTTTCGGCCAGTTTCGGCCATAAGCTGACAGCTCACGGCCGTGAGCTGTCAGTTTTGATAGAATAGATAGACAGAAATATATGACATACATACAGGCGGCGTAAATTTAGGAATGGGGTCCAGTTCTTACCCTTTTTGTACAAAACCCAAAAAAAATAGGGTTTACATATAGGTAGTCACTTGGGTTCTTAGCAGACATGCTGTTTTTAGTATCAGCAAGTAGGGATCACAGAAGATGCGTCTTAGTGACTTTGCGTTCGGTAGCGATACTTAAATCACACGTTTCAGCGATTACTTCGACGCTGCATCGCTTTTTGGCGACTCGGCTAAAATGCGGTGTTAAGAGTTCAGTCGCTGTATCGAGCATCTGACAAACGACTGAATTGCTTGTCGTAATTGCTTATAGTAGCAAGTCTACTAAGGCCTACAATTACGTTAGGCATGAAGTTAAGATGTCCATTTTAAAATTCTACAGTATTTTACGCAAAATTTGCTAAAAGTAAATTTTATCTTTGAATAACAGAAATCTGATGTTGTAAAATCAGCCCTTACAAACCTCAGAAAACAATGTAAATTTTACTCACTTTTACATAACTTCACGAGGTTCGGTTTCGGCCAAAACTATATAGAAGAGGAGACGAAGATTCGGTTACGGTTTCGGCTGAAAGTCGTGTTTTGGCCGGACACATAAACAAATACTTTCGGGTCTCGACAAGAATCATAAATATGTCTTGTTGTCTTATAATGTATACAAGGTGTTGTTTTGCATCCTCGTCAAATTCGACATTCGATTCATTCGATTTTTTGATTCTCGACACGAATCAATAATAAAATAAGTAGGTTTTTATTTTTTGTATTTTTCGGAAATCGGCATGTATAGGGCCCGTGTGATACCGCCCTGTAACTGCGCTGTAACTGTAACGCATGCACACAGCGACATAGTCGTACGACACTGCCTACCGCATACGCAACGGGGCGATTTTGTTCTTTGAAAGTGGAGTATTCTGAAATACTGTCAAACTTAAATACCTAAAAAAACAAGTATGTATTCATTATTGAGCAGGATCGTAATTTTATTTGATTATTTATGTCTTTCATAACAGCCTGACTGACGGCAATTATTGACGCGGACCTTCCGCGTCAATAATTGCCGTCAGTTTTTGTTCAGCAAAATTTTTAGTCCTTTGAATCTAATTGAACAATAGCATAATCAGCCTATAATGTCCCCACTGCTGGGACACAGGCCTCCTCTTGGTGAGAGGGAGTGGGCTATAATCCAGCACGCGGGCCCAGAGCGGGTTGGTAGATGTCACGTCTTCAAATTTCTGGATCTAGGACATGCCGGTTACCTCACGATGTTTTCCTTCACCGTTTTGAGAGCAGTGGTGATGAAATAGTTTACACAAAGTAAATCACCTGTCTGGGTTCGAACCTAAGACTTACAACTCGTAAGTCGCGGCAGTTACAACTGGGCCACCACTATTCATAATTTAACAATATTCGGCTTATTTTGTAATATTGTAACTTATAACTACGTAATATCACGTCTGTGTTACCCACAGGACTAGGCAGAGGTGTATATGTAGTAGCTAACACTTCCACCACAAAGTTTTTGTTGTAATCATCCATTTCCGAAATCCCCAGCCAAAAAAGTAAACAAAACTTTCATAACACGTAAGTTACAAACAACATAATTCTCTCAAAGGTTCCTGTTCATTTGTTCTGCTAATCATTGGATCTGCGGAGGGTGTGCACTTGATGGATTATTTAATTCCATGATTTGACGTGCACTGTTTCCATCACTCATTGTGGAAACACAACAGATATTGTTGCGCATTTTTGTTTAGTCGGCTTTGATTAAGATAAAATGCTTTTGTATTAAATTGTGAGCTTTGTAGATAAATACACCGTTGTTTAGAAATACGAGTGAATAGAGAGTATTATTGTGAACACCCTGGACTTAACAGGTTGCCACCGGCTTACAGTTTGAGTAGATACTCCTGCAAATGTGTGTTATAAAAAATTTGATAAAATTTTCGATTCGAAAAACCTTAATGTTTGTGTAACTATTGAAGGTAGAAACCCTGTTCTACACTTCTAGCTGGTCAGATCCGGTAGATCAGGTTTAGCTACGTTTGCCGCGTTTGTTTCAGGGATGGGTAACCATCTTTACATACGAACACCCCTCCGTGCCTCGGAAATCACGTTAAGCAGTTGGAATTGGCTGTTTTTGCTGCATCCAGCTGCAGATTCATGGATCTTTGACAGTCGTTAAGGGACGTCAGAAGCCCGAAAATCTGACGAGTCTTACCAAGGGGTATCGTATTACCCAGTAACTGGGTTGTGGAGGTCATATAAGCTTCGCTCTATGTAAAATACTGGTGTCCAGCTGCATCTGGTTAGACTGGAAGCCGACCCCAAGATAGTTGGAAAAGGCTAGGCAGGGTACCTACCACTTAGGTTCAAGAAATATTATTTTGTGAATAAGATGTGATATGTCCCTACATATACACGGTGACATTTGAATCACAGTTTTGCTAGAACAAACGTTGTTCAGACCATGGTCTACAACCATTCTATAGCATCCAATAGAAAAAAAAACGTTATTGGCTTTCGAAAAAAAAACACATTGCAAAAAAGGCAATGTTAAAAATGTCGGGATTATCGTTACGCCCTAGAACACAGACACTGCGGCTGCGACGCGCGGCTCTCGCGTCTTGAATGCAATATCGCTACCGTGATGAGTACTTTGATGTTACGATTAATGTTTCAAACATTATTACACGTTTGAGCAACATAAGACTAATTTGAGACCTCCTAGATTAGTTGGTTTTAATAACATATTTGATGCTGTAGAATAGTAGTAGACCATGGTCCGAACAACGTTTGTCCTAGCAAAACTGTGATTCAAAATATGTCATCGTGTATTATATTCATAGTAGATACCAACGACGATATCAAATAAATGGAATCCTTATCTAACAGTCTTGTATGTAACCAAAAGTTTTTTCATAACTTTATTAGGTACTTAATATGAAAGTTCAAGGCGAGATTTCTTTCATTGTATTTTGGTACGTAAGACAAAATAACTCATTTTGTTGAAAGTGTAAGTTCAAATATGTAAGCTTATTTGAATGCCAGCCTCAAAATAGATCTGATGCTTTAATTTTTTATTAATTACTTTATTTTATCTATATATTTATTAAGCCCGTAATGTCCCACTGCCTGGCAACGGCTTTGCCACACACGTCTGTCCTCTGCCATGGCGGAGCATTCCTTTCGGTAGGAGTTACGTTTCCAAAAGGATAGCATGGTTTTGATGAAAGTGAACTTTTAAGTCTCTTCGATCTTTTCCAATGAATGTCGCGAACATTTCTGGCTACTTTGAAACTGAAACAGTATTAATGACATCTGGTATTTTCATAGACCGTACCGGTGAAAGAAGGTCACTATATTGGTCAATAGATTCCATAGTTATATGAAGAGGCGTGTGTCTCGTAGCATGTCTATTTCCTTTTACATGTCTGTTTAGTATATTCTATAACATTAATATTATTTTTATTTAAGTGCAACGTTCGTAAGTACGCTGTACTGGTACAGCGTCCTAACTATTGTTTGCCTCACCGGACGACGCGACGTCACTACGTCAGCGCCGGCTGTCGCTGAAAACCAGCGCTGGGGCTCTATCTTGCATAGGGTCGCGGCATAATGCTGAGCGATAGCCGTTTTGCGTGGATGTGACGCATGTTTCTCCCAACCTTTTCATATTTTCTGTGTTTGTGTTATTTTTTGCGTCATGTTTACCGCAAATAAACGCATTTTCTTTCTTTCTTTCTTTCTTTGGTGTGTCTTATGGTCGAATACGAAGCTTTTGCCTACTTCGATTATTAATGTTTATTTGTAAGGTTGCCAACAGAACTCTATTACTAAGCCTCCGCTGTCCGTCCGTCCATCCATCTGTCTGTCACCGGACTGTATCTCATAAACCGTAATAGGTAGACAGTTGAATTTTTACAGAATGCGTATTTCTATTGCCGCTATAACAACAAATATTAAAAATAAAATAAATCTAATTAAAGGTGGTCTCTATAGAAGAAACGTTTCTTTTATGGAGACCCCCTTTATTTCTAAGCGCCGCAAAATACGCGTGTCTTTTGCCTTGTGGTACGGAACCCTCCGTGTGCAAGTCTGACTCACACTTAGCCGGTTTTGAAATATGCGTCTTATTTGTGCAGGATAAACTATGTTTCTTTCTTTTCTTTCTTTGGTTGAAAAAGTGTATCTAGTATAAAGAAACACGGTAAAAGAAGACACTAGCTTCACAGTCTTTAATGTTTATGTAACCATAAGACATCGACTTTAATGGATGTCATAATGTAAGATACCTTCATTTTTTCACCCCGTTTCCTCTGAACATGATCTTAATATTATTTTCTCTCGATTAGTTTTTTTTAACATAGAATATTATTTATTGTTGCTACTGCTGGTGGTTAACAAATAAAGTTGGTCAAAATTAAAAATGAACATCTACAACATACATATAGGGAGGTGTCCTCCCTATATGTATGTTGTAGTCTTAGTATTGTATACTAAGAACATAATTTGTATAACCTGTAATGTGTTTGTTACGGAGATCCTTGAAGAGAACAAGAAAAGTCGGTCCACCAATATTGAAGAAAAGTTTTTGTGGGACTTTGTGTTATCTGTATTTTGAAGCCTGCAATAAAAAAAAATGGAAACTAGTTCTTTTACACGTTCTACAAATCTGTTCTACAAAGAACTTTTTTACATTCCACGTACCCTGTTCAAGGTCATTCATACCAAGCCAATGAAGCCGCAAAGGTATTTGATCTGTGTCTAATAGAACATATTTGATTTGAATGTTCCCATTCAAAGTTACTTCAATGGCCACAGAAAATGGATGAAAAACATTCAATTGGGTATTTTATTTAGGTACGTAATATTTTGTAAAGCCCTACTCGACACCTAAAGCTAAGCGCACATTACAGCCGCATCAGGCTGCTGCACATCGCATTTGAATACACTAAAATGCGGTGCGGCCCGCTCAAAACTGCGTCAGCCTTTATACGAAACAGTATGAAACTAAACATAAATCCTAATTTTCCTCGTAGGAAGCTCAAGCCGTGGTGAAAACATTAGTCAGAGTCAGTCAGCAGGGTTGGTAGAAACGAGTGAGGCAGCCCAGAGACCTAAGTCTATACTACTTATTTTGCATACGTTGCAATGGTCTCACCGTTGCGAGGTTTTGAAAAAATTACCATACAAGGTCTGTCAACAACTCACAATTTACCGTCTGTCAAAAACTCGCAGTTTGTAGATTGACTACCAGGGCAGCTGCCCACCCTGGTCGACGGCACGTTGTGTTCCACGCGCGCCTCAAGGAGATGTCAGCACCAATGACGGGGTCCACTAGGGCCGATGCCTGCCAGGGTTGCGGGAAAGTCCGAGAGAGATACCGTGGCCCCTGGCACAGGCAACTGAAGGAACACGGGTGGGTTTTAGTCAATAAGAGTCTGACACGCCCTCCCGCTCCGCCCAGAGCGGGAGAATTTACTTGATGCTTACCCAGCCTCAAAAAAGAAAAAAAAAGATCAGCTGCCCAGGGTGAATGTGGAAAGCGAAGCCCTAAACAAAAGATTGGATGACTTGAGCTATCTTTGAACCTTGTGTAGGTGTGTGGACCAAATGGCGATAGAAGGTACGCAAGTTTAGTCACGCTAGCTTTAAAATTAACAGACAAAATTTATGCACATAAAAAAAAAAAAACAAACATCAAACAATTTGTTTTTTACTCTGTTTCCTAACTACGAAAGCATTTTGCGTATAATCAGCCAGCATTCCAGCCAGCCGTCGTGTAAGCACTATTATACATTCAACTTTTTGGTTCGAAAAGTTTTCACATAATGTGAGAGTTCTGCGGCTTTTTGTGCGAAATAGTTTCCAAACTTTTGAAGTAAGCTAGCAAAATGTGGCCGTTTTTGGGCACTATGGTGAAAATGGTACAACAGATGGACGCGAGAAAGTTGCTGCGTAAGTAAACATTAGAGAGCTTTAAAACTGTATATTAACGTGAGTGCATACACAATGTGCTTTGTTGCCAACAGAAAAAAACCCGACTTCGAAGTCAAATAACACTATATAGTGTCATACGATACTCAAGTAACTAGTGTAATCGTTTCACATGAAATTATAGGGCTCCAGAGGACTGGAAACTGTTTTGATGTTTCATCAACGTGCAAAGTTATATTACAGTCTCACTTCAGTAGGTTAAAGTTATATATGTCAAAAGAAACAATTTTAATCAAAATTCTTAACCTATGTAGTTACAGAGTAAGTTACAAATTCGAGACATAATGTTGGGTAGAAGGTTACGAGCCTATCTAAATCATAAGTGCTCATTGCCCACAGTATCGCTAAGGAACCCTGAGAAACTTAGATAGAAAGTCGTATCCCGTGGGTTTGATTCAGCTGTAAGAAAAAAAAGTCGATAGTATTGCATCCGAGTAATTTCCGGACCAATCTCCTCCTGGAGAAGCAATAGAAATCGACATAAAAATCTTTAAAATTGAAGACTGATTCATTCTGCGTTGAGACTTGAAAGGCATTACGAGTGTCAGTAATTTTTACCTATAATGAGTTGACGTAGCTATTTGGTCTTATTAGGAATGTTTGGGGCCTGGTAATACGGATGAACAATACGCTTGGCTGTCAGTTCATACTGTCTCATGTCCACACGTTCTATACAAGAATAGGTCACGTCTTTGCCAAAAAGATAAGCCAGTAAAAAGGTTTGCTGGTCAGCCTCCGGCAGCACTGTACGTATCGTCGAACGTGGAGGATCCACGCTATGATGCAACCGTAAAATTTACTAAAACTAGAAAAATTTTCAGACCTGTCAAATTATTTTTTGAATACCTTTTCTGTGGCAGAGTGGACAGGGTTATGAATCCTATTGGCTATGTTCTTATGTCTGTGTGTGAGTTAGTCTGTTACTTCGTACACCCATAAATAATTAACAGATTTAAACAAATGACCGCCGGCCAACTTTATAAAGTTAACTTACAATTAGGTACAACGACTTTCGACAAAGGCTTTTTTGTAAAAATATATGCACTGAATAAACTACCGATACTAAATTAACTAACAAACTAAATTAAAATATAATAACCTAAACTAACTATAACTATTAACAAATTAGTATGAGAATTATGAGAATAATATGGCGTCGAAAAATTCCTCCGCATCGCTGTCGACTGGTAATGTACCCAAAAGACTGGCGACTTTGCCACGTTGTATGGTACTGCTTAGCCTCTGGCCAAGGTAAAAGCCAGCCCTTGGATCACGGGAAGTGTCAACCAGATTTTTAGTTAGTTTATTACCGAAGTCGGGTTTTTAATCTTACCAAATTGAACTGCATAAAATGGGTACCTATAGCAACTAGTAGCCCCAAACAAGAAGTAGTTACGAGTTACGCCTCGTCGATGGCTACTTTCAGTTCGTTCGGTATAGAAACACGTTGATTGATGAGTTTCGCCGAGTTAGACGTTTGGGGAACAAAGTTCGCCCTCTAACGATTACTAATGATTTCATTCAAGTCACTCGGTAATCATTCACAGTACATCTTGATTTTACTCTTGACTACACCATGTTGTTTTTGTTTTCACCATATTTCAGAGCAAGCGATCAACACTTTTAATTGGAAGTAATAGTGTACGAGTAACAAGACAAATGAGTCGGTAATGAAATTGAGACTTTTTACTAAAAAAAATATGGTGTAAAGTGAATTTTTGTTTAGCTCATAACCTACTTACTTATTTATGTACACAATGTACTTTAATTGTTCGGCTTTATTTGATCGATATGCTATATTTCTGTAGAAGCTTGTTATTAGCAACTTGATGATATGTTGTTGTTACCTATTTATTTGTAATTAGTCTGAAAGCCTTCATAAAAGTAATAAAATAAAATAAATAAATTAACACACGTTTTTTGTTACAACTAGTAGTGTTGGTATATATTTAGTTAGTTATTAAATAAAGCAACAAGTCAAAATTGCCAAAACTCTACACTAAAAGACCCAAACTAATTAACTAACAACAACTTCAAAATTAACGCTAACCCTTTCACTAAAACTTTCACAACCCACACCTGCCGTGTCAACATGATAGCAAAAACATTCCGATAAAATTTTAACAAAATAACTTATTCACATCGGTAATTTTAGCCGAACCCTTCTATGGTCCTTTGGCAACCGCGACCCGGCTGCACTCATCCGTGACAGAACAATAGGCCTCCCCCACACCTCGCCCCCCGTCTCTCTCACCCGGCGTGCACCGGCGGCGTCACCGGCAAATTTCAGACTTGAAATTTTGATGTGACCTGACTCAAAAGGTTTTTTACGTATGATTTTTGGACAGACAGTCGCTTTGGGAGCGTGGAAGCGGTTCGTTAGCTAATGGATAATTTTCTGCAGAGCTTTGGTTTTAGAGTTTAGGGAATGAGTAGAGTTATGAAACTTTGTCGGTCATTTAAATGTATAATTAATTGTGGTAATGGTAGAGGAAGGGACTATTATGTGACTTGATCAATTGAACTTCGACTCGAGCAGTGTTAAAATAAAGTTCACGATAAATCAAATCAAATTAAGGCTGTATGAAGACCCAAGTAATCCTAAATAACCAGAGACCAATCTGTATAAACATCTTCGCAAATTTTTTTAAGAAAAAGGCTACGTAAAAGATACGTTACCTTACGTAATTTACTTTGTATTTATTGATTAATCAAATGTTTCTATCCTCTTCCTTCTTTGAACAAGCAGTAAATTGGTCCTTAGCTAATCCCTTTGAACCAAGCGGTACATTTTCATAAATCACACCTCTAGCCAGTCCAGTAAATTTCAACTAAATTTCCATTAAGATGGGATGACTTTATTCAGGCAGTTTAAGATGCAACATTTTGGAAGACTAATATTTCCGTGGCGTCTTATATCAGTACTTAACTTAATACTACAACCATATACAAGAGACGTGTAAACGATGCAGGGTCAGCGTCAAAAATTATCGCACAAACACTTCGGCCGATAGCGGATTTAAATAAAGTGAATTTAGATTTTAATAAGTTGTGATAAAGTTGAATGTTGTTCGGGCGGATACTTCAACCGATGTCAAGTTAAGCTCATTATGAATGTCCAGATAGTAGGAGTGCGGTGGTGGACGAGTCGGTGCATTTTAAAAGATGTGCGAGCTAAGATCGCCACTTGACGTGGAGTCATCGCGCAGGCGCACTTAGCAGGGCTACGACTTGAAGGACCAATTTCATATTTACCACTTTTTTTTACTTGTTGGTAAGTTATTGAAGTAAATTGCCCGCCTAAAAGTTTTCACTACAGATAACCCTAATATAATTGTGCAACAAAATGTGTGTATAATTGTGATGGTTAAACTGACGTCAAAGTCAGAAACCATATATTCAACCTAGCGACCCGCCCCGGCTTCGCACGGTTTTACAAATTGACATAACATTGCGATTTATTTATTATATGTAAGTTTCATAGTAATGTCTTTAACAAATAAACATTCCGGAATAAATTATCTAAATTATAGTGTAAGCCGCATCAAAATCCGTTGCGCAATTTCGAAAAACAACGCAGTCACACAGACAGACTTGAAAAGCGACTTTATAATAATATATGTATAGAATAGATAGGCTATAAAACTTTGACATTAACATAGATAAATAAATATCGTCTGACATTGCACACAGCACCATCTAGTTCCAAGTTAAGCACTTAACACTTAAGGCTTGTGTTATGGATACCAGATGGTTGATACACTACTTAAATACATTTTTTTTTAATAGATGAAAGTAAGTTTCAATAATATTTCAAGTTAATTATGTAAAACAGTTTAATCTCTATATTTCATAATTAACTGGCTTAGTTAAATTTAATTACACTATTTTGTATTACTTTAGTAAGACATGGAAAATATAGCTTTAATTTACTCACTGGCTTACGGCGTTTCATAAATACTTGTTAACATTTCTTATGTAATTAGTTTAAAAAATCTGACAATTATTTTATAAGATCACTAATATTTTGTTAATCTTGTTTACTATCTCTTTTCTCTTAATCCCCTCTCAAAACTGCGTTAATGTTTATCGGTTAATCATCATTACCGGCATCGGTCTATGCTCAGCCTACCGTGAGTGATCGCGGTCTATCCTTGGCTGGTTAAATCCACGGTAAGTGTCGGTCTCATTCGGGCCTTATCGCCTCCGGAGGCGCCCTGTTATCTCTGAGAATTCACAAATTTACAATCCACGAATGAATATTTAATGGGAGTGTGTCACCCCTGAAAATTTGGCTCCTTCGTCATAGAGTAGGCGGTTATGGGGAAATGCGCAGAAAGTGCAATCGTGTCAGTGCTGATTTATTTGTACCGCATTAAAGAAAAGCAGCTTCACAAATAAAAAAAATAAAAGAACTTTGACTGATTTCCATGTATTCTTTCTTGACAGCTTTTTAAAATTTTTCTCGTAATGACCGAAACAGGTGACAAAATAAGGAAACTGAAAAACGTATTCCAAACGAGCCGTGATTAACATAAAAGCGCCGATTTGTATTCAAAGTAAAAGCACGAAAAATTAAAAGGCAGAAATTTCCTTATTTTACCGAATTTCCCGTCTTCCGATTTTGGTCGGATGTAGTAGGCTACGCGCGGGGGTTGTGAGAGCGGGGCGGGGTACGCGGCGGCGGAGGAGGGGACGGACGAGGGCGAGCGCGACGCAGCCTCCCTCCAGCAACGATTACTGATTAGTGTGGCGGCGAGTGCGGCGGGGCCGCCCGCTTGGAGCTCTAAAATGCCGCCGCCGATTCGTATCCAACCCTCCAGTACTAGTGTCAATAGGAAGAGGTTCTTCACTCAGGTCGTGTGGCAACCGTGCTTGGACTTAACCCCTCGCCGGCCCACTGCCGATTGATTAACTGTCCTACGCGATCAGCTGATTGAGTGCGGCCGCGTGCACCGGCGAACTTACGGCACTCCTCTACATGTGCTTTGGTTACTACACTTACTACGTTTGTGTCATGATGTATATCAATGTATTTGGGTGTTGACGATTTTTTCGTGTTTCCAATGTGCGGCCTGACGTTACCTCCGCCTGGTTGCAAGTAAGTACATAATGTTGTTTGTTTCAAAAGTTTTGTTTCATTAAGTACTAAAGATAACCTTACTTTCAATGTTTTTATTTCGTTTTTGATGTCGTTGTCGCGGAAAATTGCCATTTACTTGGCATTTCATGGTTGAATTGCGATTTCTAAGTGTGGGTACGTGGGTTATTATGCGGAAATGTGTCACAAAATTTAATGGAGTGGATTTTCAATTTGTCAATTGGCGTTGATGTCTTTACTTCTATGATAGCATTGTAATGCGATTTGTCTGTCTCTGATAGTAGGCAGGATGTCGTAACGACCGTGAGAGTGTGTGCTGATTGGATTTCGTGTTGCAATTAATAATGATTTAATTCTGCGATATATTTAATTATCATTTTAAAATCGCATCCACGTTTAATGAAGACAAAAACTGTTACTCAATCTTTAAATTCAGCACGCTCTATATTCAAAGTCCCTCTATAATATTTACTATTATGAAATCTATCAATATTTAATTATGTGTACTTGTATGACTATGCCAATATTAAATAATTAACTATAATTAACCACATATTGCTATCGATATTAATACGAATCATATCGGATAAAGAGGCTTCTCAGTTTAATTAGGATAAATAATACTGATCAGGTTCCATTAATTTTCCTTCTGATTAGATGTTCACGTCTACAAATTCATGATTATACCAGCAATTATATTCTTGTATGACTGTAATTATGTTTGTATACCTACTTATAATATGTAGAAAATGGTTATGACTGTCTTTCTCTTTGAACTAAGGGATTGGTGATTAAAATAGATTAATAAATGTAAACGATGTGCGATTTCAACTTGTGTTAAGTAATCAAAAACCCTTGCTTTCAGAACGTAAATAGGTAGTTAAAATGATTGACTATATTCTTTGTATCGAAATTCATTTAAGAAATTCCCTACTATTATGAAATAATCTATAACAAGGGAAAATAAAAAAAAAGAAAATTGAAATACCTACAAAAAACGAGATGTGGTCCACAAACAGACGTTATATAGGATGGTTCCAAAAAATACGCCTCGTAAAATACAGAGTCGTAAACTGTAACCGTCTGGATTTTAGCTAAGCATTCCCCGCTGATTCTTACGTAACTTTAAGTCATAAACATAAACACGTAATATTCTAGAAAAGACGTAGGCCGGGAAGATTACTCTTATTTTTTATAATAAAATATTTTAGAGCTGTATGTAAGAATATTACAAAGATTTTAAGCAAATCTATTTAATCTTCAATCGTAGGTTACGGAAGATGTCTTCATTTACATGCCTTAGATAATGTTTAACAGAACAATGGCATGTATGCTTGAGATATTCTGTAATCGCACAATTAATGCTCTAATGGAATTTTCCGGCCTACTTGACATCCTGCCTATTAACCTCCACAAAGGACCAATAACGCGGATCTCAGGACCAAAATTCACCAAAAATATTCTCCGAATAATCCCATAATAAAATTTTCAGCTAAAACGTTTTTTATACGAGGGCCGCTATTAAGCAAGGATCGTAGTGTTAAAAACAGGCGTCGTTATAAAACAAAAATGATGACTAGGAGTGTTGGCGGGGGAAATGCTGAGTCGACACGGCCCTTCAGTAAGTCAATGTCCGGGGCAGGCAGGAAGATGGCTTAATGCGAACCAATTATCCTCCCGAGTCTTTACATAAACAACTATCGCGACGATCGACGATTACGATGAAGGACTGTAATCGATCGAAGTAAGGGTTGGCGATCCCTGCTTTATTGGCCACTAAAAGGAAACGCGTTATTAATTACGAAAGGCACTTTTTGTTAAGAGTTTTGAAGCTTTTTTCGCGGAATACTGATAGACGGTTATTGTAAAAGGGAATTGAAGTTTAATTAGTTTATTTCCAGCAAATATAAAGGAGTGTATAAAGTAGTACACGGCGACAGCACATAATATTGCCTATATCTATATAATTATACATGCATGTTTCCTCCTTTTTATTGAATCTCAGCACTTTTTTATTTGGAGGAGTGAAGTGCTTACCGGTTGAATATTTTATGTAAAAAACTGGCCGGCGTGAAGATAAAGTATGGGTTTCAAAATTGCTGACTACACTTTTATGATTATCAGCATTTTTAAGCAACGTTTTGTTTTTGGCCTGGGTAACTTGAACGATGGGCTGTCCTGTAACAGAGTAAATTCGTCATTAACATTCGCTACGAAGGCACAAAAAGTGCCTCCAAAATATTTCTCAGAATAAAAACTGTTTTAATGCAAATTAGCTCATAAATAATGCCACCAGCACCCAAATAATCTGAATATTGTGAGTTCTCGTAAATCAAGTGCCTTTGCTAGAAGGAATTTATTATCCTTTACCCTTTTCTACAGGACAGAATGCGGTATTGTATATTGTTTATGAAAAAACAGGTCAAGTGCGCGTCCCTAGTTCGCTTTCTGTAGGGCTCGGTATAAATCGCGGAATAATGAGGTCTGTGGTAACATGCTTTATTTTACCGCGGTTTTTGTACTAAGGTTCTTAATTATTGCGAACTCTTTCCCCGTTTAAAAAGAAAGTAAAGAGCTCAAGTTTGCTCGTTATTATTTTATGTTTTAATAAGAAATAAGGTCGCATAATAGTCTACGTAAACATTAAAACGAAAACTTGAGAAGTAGGTACATAAATATAATTCATTCCTTAGAATACGTAAGGGGTAGTAACTACCTCGGTAATTATGACAACTTAATGAATGTGCTCTGAATTATATCAGAATAATTATGTACGTCCTCGTTAAATTTCTGAGCGTAATTTGTGTTAACGATCCTTTGTTTTTGTGTTCTCAAAACCAAGTTAGGTAGGTGCCTCAGAACGAAAGGCAACTAATTTTCGCAAGCGCTGCGAGTTGCCTACCAACGTGTTTGAGAGAGTGTCAGGAACGGATGTCGGATGAATTTAATGTAAGCTACCTCCTACCGTGAAGTGAGACTTATTCCTCTTTTATATCAAGGTGTATCGCTCTCACTGTTATCTACGTAGCGGGCTTATACGTGACCTGAAAAGGATATCCGGTTACTTTTCCTGCGTTCGATTGTAACTGACTGGTAGACAAGACAAAAAGCTTAGATAAAGAACGGCTTTTTCGATTTATCGTTGCCCTGTTTGTGACTTTGTGTAACTGGATTAGGAATTAGATATTTATAAGGAGTTGACCTACATTTTATAATTTACTTGTAACAATCCAGGTCAAATAAAAGAAAATATGAAATTATTTTTTCATTCATTGGATAATTAAATATGATAATAAAGTCAACAGAAATAATTTAAATTCGGTCATATTTCAGCATCTCTCTAAATAGCTACTTAAATCGTCAATTAGAAGTATAAAAAAACATTAAGCGCGCACTATAATCATCCAGGTTAATTAAACATATCGTGCGAGAAAACCAGTTTAGCCCTAGTGTTAACTGCTGATATCCCACCTAGCTCAAAACAAAGCAAACGCTTGCGTTCATTATACCAGTCAACAAAGGATCCACACAATAAATTAGATCCCTTATTTGTTAAAACAAAATAGGCAGCGAATAAAAGAGACGCGATATTTAAATAGAGAAGCATCAACGCGCGCTCGTCAGCCGTCAACGTCACGTTCCAAGATGGCGGCTGCCACCACTTTAGGCGGGAAAACGTGACAGGAGTTTGTGTTCGAAAATCAAAATTATGTCTGGTGAAGACTTTGTTATTCAAATATGTGGACGTCTTAATAATAACTTATTACTGTAGCATATTGCGTGAATGTTTAGCGAAAATAAACATCGAACTGTATGCTTTTCTGTACAACTTGTGTCGAGTTTGAAACTCAAACAATTATTGAACTTATAGATAGTATATTCCACTAGTGTATTGTATAAAATTTGAGCGAGTAAAGAATCAAATCAAATAGGTTTCAAAGCGAAAATTACGAAACAATTGTAAGGTTTTATTTTTAGACAGATCCGACTCTCTTTATTTCTTTTAATTCGTGTAATACGAAACAAATTACATTTCGAATGTTCCTTTCTACACCTATGTTTCGTAATTTGTATTCTAATTGTTGGTTTAGTGTACCTACACATACATTTTACTGACTGGCATTTTTTATTACGATATATTAAGCTTTATTTTCATAAGCATATAGTTTTCAAAGCTTAGCGTGTTGTTTACCTCAGAGAAGGAAGAAGTCTTAAGACAAGACGTGTTTGAACTGTAATGTTTTCTTGAGGATAACGTAGAAAGTTGTTGAGAATGGGCATTTCGTGACGAATCGGGAAGCCTCGGCCTTTCCTTCGGGCATTGTTGAGGAAAATTCGTTTAGACGCGGGCTTGTGAAAACGAAGGAGCTTTGGTTTAGCCTATAAGCTCTGAGTTGATACAATGAATTGAAATTGAAGTCTTTTTCTCGAAAAATAATGTAGTAGAATATGTTGATTTGCATTTCCTTAATAAACAAGATTTTGTTTCGCTTTGGGTTAAGGGAAGGGGCATTTTAAAGAAGACTTTAATGCAGTTTAAGAATACGAGTTTATGATAATGTTTTAGGCAGTAAATCAACGGTGGTTTCAATTCATGGCTCTCAAAGTGAATCAATATGTTTGTAGGTAGGTAATACACTGAGCTAATTATAAACTATAGGTGCAAGAGGAAAACCAAATGATAAATGACTTTATTTCTGTAAGTAGGTTTTTACAAACACTTTTACACGTCAATCATATTTTTTTTTTAAACTAGATGAGGTCGGCGTTTCCTATCTGACTACTCTGAGAAGAAAGGCCGAAACAAACTCAGAGGTCACAGTCTCTTTTAAAGTCCAGACAGAATCTTGGTCAGATCATGTGAAGGCTATGTAGATCGGTGTCTGAAATGGTCTTTTGAGGAAAGAACCACACAGATTGAGTGGACCTGTCCAGCCAGTGCACGCAATTGTCAGCAATCGTGCAGCTCAACTCAGAACTTAAGGAGCTCAACGATTCGACGAACAATACCAAAGAAAGGACATTTGAGTAGGCATAGGAGTAGGGTAGCAAAGGCTACCTACTAATATTATAAATGCAAAAGTAAGTTTGTTTATTTGTTTGTTACCCTTTCACGCCTAAACCACTGAACCGATCATCCTTAAATTTTGCATATACGTTGTCAGGTGTACAGAAACGGACATACGGTACCTTTCATCCAGAAAAAAAGTACTGTTCCCGAGGAAATTAGCAATAACGTGTAGCAGAATGTGTAATGTAGTGCGTTAAGTTATTTTTAAAAACTGGAGTACCGTAATACGGGATTAACCGGGACGCAAGAGTTAATCGGGACGAAACTTAAAAATGGATTTTACGTTGAAATAATATAGTTTGTCGCCAACAGGGACACTTAATCGTTAATTATAATACAGTAAACGAATTAAGAGTCCTTTTTGGCAGCAAACGATATTTTATCCATGTTAAAAATCATTTTAAAGTTTCGTCCCGATTAACCATTGCGTCCCGATTAGTTCCGTTTTACGGTACCTAGTATATTTTGTATTTTATAGTCGCTAGGCCGGTTTTACATCCTCCTAACTATAATATTTAAGATGCGAAAGTAAGTTCGTTCGCTTGAAACCTTTTCCCTTTTCGCGCCCTAAGTCGTTGAACCGATCATCATGGCATTTTGCATATACTTTGTCAGGGATAAAGAAAAAAATACACACCTTTCATCCAGAAAAAAAAGTACTGTTCTGAGCCCATGAGTGTAACGGCCAAACAACAAACAGAGTACAACCCGAATTGATTGGCAAATTCTAAATTAAAGCGAGCGAAGCCACGGGCAAAAGCTATAGTACATCATACAATCATCACATCAAATCACGGATAAATTTACACAAAAGATTAAGTCAGTATACCATATACACACTTGACCTACTTTAAACTAAAAGTGTAACTTCCTAATGCCCATAATGCTCGTTAACGAGTACACACTGAATATTCTGTACACGTCGGATAATACAGAGGCGAGTGTGAGTACAATAACATTACATTAACATGAATTGTGTACAGTGAGCACAATACCCCGGGGTACCACCGCCTTATCTAACTCGTTATGTTGGACATTAATTGCACATTTTCGTTATGATTGTAATTATTTGGTTTTATGAGGTGAAAAGGTCTGGGGTTTCATTTAAATAAACTCTTTACCCTTTCTTTGCTACGCCGCAGTCAGTAAACATGAAGGTGCTACGTCGTAGCCGAATCAAAGAGGTCACTTCTACGCTGTCTACGCGGCTACGCACTACGACGGCTACGCGTCAGTGCCTGGATTGTTTGGGGCGTCTATCTGTTTTGTGACTGATATCGGTCCTATATAATGCTTCGTGTAGCACATTTGCAAAGAATTAAAGAAAATGACGTCATACAATTTTCTTTTCAAATTGTAATGCGGTAACTACCTCATCTAAAAAATATTCCATTTTGTTGATGGCAAGTGGAACGGGGACACATACTGTAACTCACATTTTCAGGATTTGCCAAGTTCCCTATTAAATAAATCCAGTGTGCGGCAACAACTTATCATAGTGAGTGAGCAAGTTTCAAAGTTAACTAAGAGGTAGATAACTAGATACTTGTGGTACCCGTCAACTTTGAACTTGTGGCTGCAAGAATATGGCTGAATAGAATATATTATTATAATATACGCAGTACCCACACTACGTACCTAATACAACGAAGAGCAAACCCTGAAAGTGGTTAAGTTTAAAATTATCGTACATTTGTCTATCCATACTCTTTGGTGATTCAAGGGACTTTTTTTAAGGTATTTATTGTAAATGGGTCCCTTTTATAAATAAACGATTTTATTATTATATAATTATTATTCTTTTTTACATTTTTACGTAACTCGGCGTTGTGCCGGATCTATGGAGTAGTACGGGCCAAAACCAAGTGCTGCCCCTGGAAATTGGTTAGATGATGGTTTCGGGTTTTGTGATGGTGTGTCTGTCCATGAGGCTGTGTTCGTGCGGTGGTTACTGTACTCGTGTGTGAGGTGACAATTGATGTTTCGTTGTCATTTTGCAGAAATTTTCTGATAATCCTGCAGGTGTTCAAGATTGCAGCTTTCTGAAGAGTCTGATATATGTACGATGGTAAATTGAGTGTTTTTAAAGACTGATGGAGCTGCTTAGGTATTACTCCTGTTATTGACAATACTATAGAAACTATGGCGACATTGCTAAGCCGCCACATTATTATATAATTATTATGAATCCATGTGAACCACAATAAAAACCGATTCCAGTGAGCTCAATGAAGATGCTATCCACAAACCACGTGCAAAATAGGTTAAACAGAGGTAAACGCACATGAAACTTTCCAAAGAAGGAGAACGAAGAAAACCGTACTTAGAGAAGAATATATAAATAATGTAATCACCAAACTTCACGCAACTTAAAAATAATAAGCAGAAAACCGATATTGTTTTGCCAAAGGGCGAAGTTGGAAACTGTTTTCTTCTATTTTATTCTTTTGATTAAGTTAGTGGTGAGCTCAAAGAAAGTTTAATTCTCTTCGGGGAAACGTTTGTTTTGACATTTTTCATCCGATACCGCTGTACATCATAGTTTGCTTCTGTCACAAAAATACGGATATATACGGATCCTTTATAACGGGAAATTCCCGTCACGTCTGGTTATTTGTATTTATGAGCAAAACATACAATAACTTCATTAGTTACAGAAATAGGATCGTTACCACTCCGATAATTATTTCGTTTTCTGCGAATACAGCAAATAATTAAATTATATAACGGTTACTAACTAGAAAAGAAAACATTTCTTAGAACACACCGCTTTCATCAAACAAAACCACGCCTTGAGAGAGAAGAAGAGAAGAATTAATAAGGCAATAATATAAACATAACATGCCACGATGTACCTTTATTTATTACATAGGATAAAAATATTTACACTGAATTACTTCGTATACTAAATTAACTAACAAACTATTAAAATTAAAATACAATAACCATTTTTTTTTCCGGGGTGGAAAATCTTCATGGATTCTCTTCTGCGAAACAACTGTTTCGCAGAAGGAGACCACCGCGTCCCAGGACTCGGCGCTGCCGACCATCGACTCGACTACGGCCGGCAGCGACAAGTCACTGCCTACTTCTAAAAATACAATAACATAACCTAACTAAAACTATTAACAAACTAAAATATGGCGTTGGGAAATTCCTCCGCATCGCTGTCGATTGATGTACCCAAGAGACCGGCGGCATTGCCACGTGGTATGGCATGCTTAGACCGGCCAAGGTAAAATCCAGCCCTTGGGACACGGGAAGTGTCAACCAGGCGTTTGGAGATTTCGTTAAACAAACCATGGGCACTCGGCCCCACGGCCCGAGGGTTTCAACCCCAAGCGGTTCGAAAATATAATTACAGATAAGGTTATTATACTTTCGCCGCTTGAGGTTTTCCGCAGCCGGAGTAGCGGCGCCAGTACAGCACACCGAACCTGGAAGATAGCATGGCGCAAGAGTATCGAGACATGTTGCGTCCCACACTAAAAACCTACCCCCCTTCCATGGAAATAAAGAAATGCCGTCTGGTCTCTTTCCATCGTCGCGTGCCAAGACATTAGGTTCTAACACACCAGTAGGCCAATTCTCGTACTTAAAAAACGTTCAAATTCAAGTCGCAATCTCATCTCAGCGACAATCAATGTCAAAAACCTGTCAAAAATGTATGGAAATTGATTGTAATTTTGACAGATTGAGACTGAGATTAGAATGCGAACGGTCTTAAAAATACGGGAATTGCCTCTCTGGAATGCCGACGGTGACAAGAGCTCGTCGGATGATGTCATTAATGTTCGCGTGTCGTGCTTATCGGCCCGCACTTCGGCTGCAAGACCAGCAGTGGTGTCCGAGGCTGTTGATAAATTCGCCTCAGTGACAGTGATGAGGTGTACAATAAGGAGCTCCTAGTCACAGGGACGTAGCGAGGCGGAAAATAGGGCATGACGGTTTGGTCGGTAGTGCATGAAGCCAAAGACCCGACTCCCACTTACCCACAGCCAGCAGGCCCGCACACTCCACAGTAGTAGCAGGCGTCTCAATTAAATGGTTCTGTATCACTCTGCAGAGTGGCGTATCCCACCGTCTTTGGGAAGATGGATTGTCGGGTGGACCTGAATTAGGGCAAGCGAGTCTGCAGGCATCCATAACCTCGCTGAAACACGGCACATCAAAATTAATTTGATTGAAATTAATCAGGGAAATCCTGGCCTCTACACTGTAGAGGCTAGGATTTTGCTAATTAATTTCTCAGTGCCGTAGACCGAGGATATGAAAGCGGGTAAACTAATACTAGATGTTTTGAGGACGCCGAGGCTTCCCATACAAATGGGAAGAGTAGCTTGTGTCCAAGCTGTGTCGTCCTTGGCCGCATTTGGTGAGTGGGCTTCCATAAACGGGAAGCGCGAAGGAAATATGTTAATTTAGGGCCGAAACAGCACTAAAGGAAAGGTTATGGACGAATGCATGTTAATTTGAAACAATCTTTCCGACACGTCATTGAAATTTTGTATTTTACTTCAATAAAAACGGGAAAGGAATTCCTAAAAATTGGAGACCAAAGGAGACGAAGAGAGCTTTTTTTAATAATTTTGATTTCTGGAGTTATCTCTTATATATATATATCTTATGTATATATCTTTCAGTACTGTCCGCTAAGTATATAGTTCACATTTAAAAAAGGTTGAGATCAAGGCCAGTGAAATGAAGTTCATTTTTTAAGAATTGTGGTCATTTAAAAGTATCTACATCGCCTCACAAGGTTCCATCATCGATATACCAAACGTTAAATTTGGAATTTAGCTGTCAAAAAAAATATTTTTTTTTGGTTGAATGGCTTAACTAAAAATCACTGACCCGAGGCGGCCCCTTGTTAACAGCCAACAGCAAATTCCAGAAGGTGGTCCCGATATAGTAATGTACAAGGCAATAATACAAAATTCAATCGACTGCTACAATTGGGGTCCCACCAAAAGTATAAAATAGATTTCCGAAATCTGTTACACGAAAAAAATTGGAATCAATCAGCATCGCTGAATTCTGATCAGTATTCAAGGTTGGGGGCGCGGTAACGTTCGGGTAACCTTACAGTAATCATTGTGGACCATCCTTCCCGACCCTTTACCTCGGCCAATTTTATTTTGCTTACAAAACCTTTTTAGGATAGAGTTTAATTTTACCTCGCACCTGGGACAAACATTGTTATACCTGGATCAAAACTGCGAACTCGTTGATTCGATAACGTTACTGCGTGTCGGTATAAAGAAGTTAACTATTTCTATGAGGGGACGCGGGCTTGTGGAGCTGACATGGGATAATGTTCAACTTGATTATTTTGAGCAAACTTAAATTTTAAAATGTAATTCATTTTGAGCTGCATTTCGCTCTGCTCATTCAATCCTGGTATTTACCAGAATTTCCTTTGAAAATATGAATTCAAATATTTTTATTTTTATGATGCTCATCTAGGAATCTCTACACTACAGTTTTGAGCCGTTTGGGGTCGAAACGCTCAGGTCATGGGGCCTGAGTGTGCGTTTCCAGTTTAAGGATATTTCTCACCGACTGGTCGACACATCGCGTGACCGGATGGCTGGTTCGTTATATGGCCTAATAAATAATTAGCAATTGCCATTCATCGTGACAATGCTGCCAGTCTTCTGGGCATGTTTCCAGATGACAGCAATGCGGACGAGTAATTCGACCGATAGTCGGTTAGTTAGCCATTTAATTTAGAACCTAGTGTAAATGATATTAATTACAGTTTTGTACAAACCATAAGTCTAATCTGTACTTAAATAAAGATTTATACTTTACGATCTTCCTAGAGTACACGCCTAAGACGTTTGAGGAAAAAATCTTAAAGGTCTTTTTTTAAATTATCCTCCATTTCCTTTAACTACAAGAATGTTATTGTAGATTTCTTTATCAAGCATGTTTCTGCGATCTCATCCCGTTTGCTCCGATGGGATATTTGTACCAGAAGTTTGAGTGCTATCAATCACGCCAAGGATTTTTTCAAATCGGCTCTGGCGGCCGTAAGATTGCCAAACTTTGTTCCCATTATCTTCACTCAATAGGTACATGTTTTTGATGCAAATTCGGTAGGGTAGGCTTAAGTTTATCATCACTTATTTTTCGCATGATTATGTATAAAATCTGGGTTTAATGTCACGCTAAAATTGTTTTACAGCTTTTTTGTATCATTCACTCACACGTAAGCTTTAAAAATAGTCCTGCATGTGTTCTATACCTTTCAAGAAAAGGAAAGCGGACAAAAGAGCCAAAATCAGACGCTCTACTTACGAGCAATTATTATAAGTCGTAGAAGTTAATCAAAACCTTCAACCAACTCAAATATATCAAACTATAACGATCAACAATATTTAGTTTAACTACATTTAGTTACTTAAGTTAAAGAGAAGGATCGCGGACCGTAAAATTGGCCCCTGCGTGCGGAAGTAGTTTAGCCATCTTGATAGACCAATTTGTAACTATAAATCTGAGTAACTTCTACGAAAACATTCTATGATAAATCATAGCCAGTTTCGCAGTTTCATTCGAATTGTAAAACTGAGTTTAAAACTAAGTTGTTCGTGTTAATCGAATGAACGACCTCTGTTGTATCGAATTTAAATTAATGGTCAGTTGGATGAGGTTGCCTCTTTGGTCTTTTGAAAAAAGAATCGAATTTGATTAGTTAAAGATTGAATTGAACTACCTTTCTTGGATTTACCCTACTTTGCATGCATTATATTTTATTTGGACCCAAATTCTATACAGAATTCTAAAACGGCTGTCACAAAAATGCTAGGTAGCCCAGTATAAAACCAACTTCATAAGTATTTACCCAGTAAAGGCAGTTCAACGGTGTAGTGGGTGTAGCGTTTAAATTAAATTCGGTCGGTTGAGCTCGGCGAGTGCGATTTGACAAGGGACTCGCTTGCAAAACTCCCGCCTGAATATTCCCAAATGTTACACATTTTAACAAAATTAATGTCTAGAGAAGTTAAATTTCATGTTTTTGGCGCACCCTACTTATTTTGCGCTGGAAAAGTAAACTAGTTGTAGTATATCAACTAATTATACTTTTTTGTTGTTAGTACAGTGTGTTGGAGAAAATATAAAGCCTTCTGTTAAGCTTCTCAACATAAACCCTCTTAGTTAATATTAGGATGTAACCATACTCTCAGGATTTAACTAAAAAACACACATACATAATCAGCCTACAACGTTCCCAGTGCTGGGACACAGGCCTCCTCTCGGTGAGAGGGAGTGGGCTGTAATCCACCACGCGGGCCCAGTGCGGGTTAGTAGATGTCACATGTCTTCGAATTTTTGGTTCTAGGACATGTTAACATGCATGCATGGAACTAAAAAAACACTGGCTATGTATTAACGGAATTCGTTCTTTTAAAATACCTATCTCATGCCAAAAAATATAAAAAGTCTTTAGCCATGACACTTGATTGCGTAACAAGACCCCATATCAAACATTCTAGGATTGACCGCTTATTTATTAACAACCGAGACTATGTTATTCAACAGAACGTTTCTAATTAAATTAACTATGTATTAGATCTTGCGTTATCCTTCCAACATATTGGTGGAACTTGTCAGCTGGCTTAGCCTTCCTGACGCGGGTCGAGACGTCCGAACGCGTCCTACTAAGCGGAGTAAATGATAAAATGTTGTCTCATTTACCCCTTCCACTATTGTTAGCGCGTTACTACCTGGTGATAGATAGAACATAAAATCTTAGTGGATTTCGAAAGTACCTACATAATAAATAAAAAACTGAATGTGGGTACATATATTTGTATCTACCTACACATCTGTCTAACCCTTTGTGGAACACAGGTGTGTTGTTATAATGATCATTAGGTAGATATATATAGTGTGTTTAAATAAGAAATAGGTTTCTTACGGGTCTGCTGAAGTTGTGACGAGAGCTCAAAAACGGACCCATCTTGCAAGGAGCGTGTAATGTCTAATTTTCTTAATTTTATTATAAAGTAGTCTATATTAAAATATTAAAAAGGTCCTTATCAAAGGAGTAGTAAACAACAATACCTCTATGGAGCGTAAAATTTACATTTATTATATTATTTACAATTCCAGGCAGGAACAATGTTGGAAATAAAATAGGCAAGCGATTTTGAATAAATGTGAATGATGTAATTACTCAAATGAGCTGGCAAAAATACCCAAACGTTTTATTGAAAAGTTTTGTTCGCAATAATTAACACAATAATTTTATTTAATACTTTCATAATTAATGAGAATTCGTGTAAAATGAATTCTATCTGAATTCATGTGTTTGCATTACAAACACACATTAAATTGTTCAAACAAATGGCAATTTGGTAACTGCGAATAAATATTGCAATCTATTACATCTGTGTCAGGGTAAACACCCAAGGGATTTTGATATTCGAATATTTAAGTGCAATATCAATAATATTCAAGTATTGGCACAAACATTCCATTTCTGCGCGATAAAACACCATCTTAGGTTGAGCTTCCCCGCCTCCCTCGTTCACATGGTTGTAAGGGGGTGAAGGATGCTCGTGAGGATATTGGAAGGCCTGTCTCAACTGGCTGGTTGGTGGTTCGTGCCCTCAAATGGGTTAATCGCTTGGAGTCGTTGGCAGCATCTGCACCTGACGGACTGAATTACGGTATCAAGGCTGTAAATACGTTCACTCACAAAAAGCACTCAGCATACATTTGCACGAATTTAGTTTTCATATTGTAATGGTGTGAATGTGAATTATTATGACCGTACTTACAAAGTTTACATGAATTTCGTTTAATGTTTGCTTTTTAGTTTTATACATATTAAGTGGTTTCTGATAGACATAACTTTAAATACTAGAAATAAGGATATAATAGACCAAGCATTTTTTTAATTAAAATAATATTTTAATTTAAAAAATGTTTTACTCGTTAAATCTCGAAAATCGTTAAAATCGTTTGAGTTAGTTTAGGTTATTATATTATAATAACCTAAACTAACTAAAACGATTAACAAATCAAATCAATAATGTACCCAAGAGACTGGCGGCATTGCCACGTTGTATGGCAATACTAAGCCTCTGGCCAAGGTAAAGGCCAGCCCTTGGGTCACGGGAAGTGTTTCTTGTGTGTTATTGTGAACAGAAGTGATACAGCTTTGTTTTTCGTAAAAATCATCTTGTAAATAAAAAAAGTTATAAGATTCTTAATTATTATTATTTACTATGTTTAAGTTCCAAAAAACTAAACGGGAATGCGCAAAGAACCAAACTTAGCCAATTTCTTTTTTGTGCCCCCTTTTAATGTCTCCTGTATTATGAGTTACAAACATTTAAACTCACATACACAACCAGCCAGTTCCTTCCGTTCCAATTCCTTCAGTTGCTGTTCAAAATTCAGCAACCAAATATTATGTAGAAACAGCCTTTTATGCTCCAGTCCGCTAAGTTCTAAAAAACTAAACGGGAATGCGCAAAGGACCAACTTAGCCAATTCCTTCAATTGGTGCTCTAAATTCAGCAATATGCGACCAAATATTATGTAGAAAGAGCCTTTTACGCTCCAGTCCGCTGCGTTTCAAAAGACATTAAGCTGAAGTGGAACGGTCAGCAGCAGCCGGAAAACTAGGTGTGGTACTGTGGTGCAAAGTGACTGAGTACTTAAGTAGATGTTACGAGAGCAAGAACTCGATGTCTTGGTAACAGATAGGTACGTGCATTGCGAACTTCGAACTACTATTATGAAAATTGAATGTAGATTCTATTCTAATAGCATTGAATATCAATGAAGTAGGTATGTCAGTTTTCTTCAGTACGTACCTACAGAAGTACATAAGTGGGTACCTAGGTAACTACTGAACATTGATGTTTGATAGATTAAATGACTGCTGGGTTAAGAAGTTAAGAAAGTTTGTCAAAGTGTAACTAATTTTGTTAGTAAATTAAAAGACACAGGACGAATAATTCTCAAATGTAACCATTCTACTGCATTTCAAAGATATCAAGCTATAGTGGAACGGCCACAAGTAGGCAGCAAACGTTGTGGTCCAAAGAGTGCCGGTAAGTAGATATGAACATGCTGTCACGGCCGAATAGCGGATAGGAACGTGCATTCTTGCAATGCTAGCTTCAAAACTCTTCTATTATGAAAATTTAATATAGAAGAGTGTCAATAGTATTGAATATTGAGATCGAATGTTAGTTGTGTCAGGCATTTGTTCCGTACTTAGAAATAGTTCCGTTTCAAAAAGTAGAGATAATGGACCAATCCTAACGAATATTATAAATTCGAAAGTAAGTTTGTTTGTTTGTATATTACCATTTCACGCCTAAACAACTGAACCGATTATCCTGAAATTTTGCATATACGTTGTTAGGGATACATAAGATACCTTTTATCTCGAAAAGAAGTACTGTTCTGTTTCGGGCTGGGGCTGCCTTGAAGCGGCTCTTGCCCATTCTAGGGGGGCCAAACGCCTCCTGCCGGAGGCTCTACACGGAGGTCGTGCGGTCCATGGCCCTTTACGGGGCACCGGTGTGGGCGCGTTCCTTGAGGCGGCGGCCGGCCCGCCGGTGGAACGCGCCCCAAAAGGTCATGGCCACCCGACTGGTCCGCGGATACCGTACGGTCTCCGGTGAGGCGGCGAGCCTCCTTGCCGGATTACCGCCATGGGATCTGGATGTGGAATGGATAAGATCATATTATATGATTTGAGGGAACATCACAGTTATTCGGACCATAAACAGGGAAGAAACCAGACTCATCCAGTGTTGGCATAATACCTGACCTAGTGAGCGTTTTTATAACAACAATAACGTTCTTATGATAATAGATGGCGCCACGTGTAGTGTGTTATGAGTTTTTTTTTATTATTTAAGTAGGTGCATTTTGTGAGTATAGAGTGTCGAGAGTCAAGTTTTTCATCCTCCTAACTATAATATTATAAATGCGACAGTAAGTCTGTTTGCTTGATACCTTTTCACGCCCTAAAGCACTGAACCGATATCATGACATTTTGCATATACGTTGTCAAGGATACAGAAAAAAATACTCCAGAAGGACTCCAGTTTCCGATAAAAGTAAGTTTTGCTATTACAATTAATAAAGCGCGAGAGCAAACATTGCAGGTAGCAAGGGTGCATTTGGAAAAGCCAGGCTTTTGTCATGGCCAGCTAATATGTAGCATGTTGTTCGCGTGTGTCCAATGCCCGCCCAGAATTTATACTTAGTTAATAGCGCCAAATAGATGGACTATACAACATTCTGTATAGGATGCGTCCTAGAATAATGTTCCGTTCTGAGCTCATTATTGCAACGATACACAACAAGCAGAGTACAACCCGAATTGATTGTCAAATTCTAAATTAACGCGATCGAAGGCGCGGGCAAAAGCTAGTATTATATACAAGCATATATATATATATAAACATATATATATACAAACATTTTTTGAATTTAAATTCAGCAGCAAAATATGATCATCATCATTGCAGCCCGGAATCACGCACTGCCGCGTATGCCTCCGCCCTCTCTTCTGTCACACTTCCCACTTCCGTGCGGCGCTCAACCAGGTGTTTCCCGCGACTTTGACGATATCGTCAACTTAACGCGCTGTTGGACGGCCCTGGTTTCTTTGTCCTAAACCCTGGCCACCAATCAGTCACAGCTTTATTTTATAGAGGTATGAGGATCAGGGTGTAAAGGTCACTCATACCTCCATAGAAAAGGGAGGATCCTCCGACCAGACGGGTGTCGTGTCTGGTGGGCAAATGCCAACGATTGTTGTTGGGACGTTGTATATATGCTAGTTGCGCGGTAAACTCTGCTTGCGCGATGCAGAATTTTGCGTGACGTCAGTGTGATGCGTAGTTCGCATTTGGCGATGTAGATACCGCTACAATTCCATCGGCCATCTCCTCGTCTAACTAGATGTCCTGCCGAACTCCACTTGAGGCGCATCGCCCTGTCCCTGACGTCGTAGACTTTCGACCAACGACGAACGAATTTGGTGTTATGTGTACGGTCTAGTAGAGTTATGCCGAGCATGGCTCGCTCCTTAGCCCTTTGTGCCACCCGTAATCAGTGGACAGTCTCGTTTGTGAACGTCCATATCTCGGCTTCGTAGGTTTTAATACGATGTCTCAGGTAAATAGACCCACGACTTTCCAAAAAACGTCTCGTTTCGTTGCATTTCAGAGCCTATTGAACTAAAGTACCCAGTGGAGCAGTCAGAAATCTCAGGAGCTGTAATACTTGTTTGTATACGCTTCTTACTTGCGTGAGACATTTCTTTTGCCTTTGCAAATATACCCTTTTTTTTTTTTTTTTTTTTTTGAGGATGGGAAATCATCAAATGACCCCTCCCGCTCTGGGTGGAGCGGAAGGGAGTGTCAGACTCTTACTGACTAAAACCCACCCGTGTTCCTTCCTTGGCCCTTTATGTTCCGGGTCAGCGGTACCCCTTATGGATGATCCCGCTTTCCCGGCAGGCTTAGGCCCTAGTGGGCCCCCTCTTCGATGCTGACATCTCTTTGAGGCGCGCGTGGAACACGTACGCGCCGTCCGGCACGGGCCTGATCCTGATCGGACGGTGAGCTACCCATTACTCACCGCCCGCAGGCCCGCGCCTACGGTGGCCGGGAGTCGTCACGCGGCTCCCGACGCCCGGAGCGTCCACCGCGGCGGCTTGGACGGGAGACTCTCTCCCTCTCCCGTCCCGCCGCCTCCTTCGCTAGCATGACTGCTTCGCAGAAGGAGGCGACTGCCTCCCACTCCCCCTCGCCCCGGACCATGGCTTGAACCAAGGCCGGGCGTGAGAGGTCGCCGCCGCTGCCGATCGCCTCTACGAGGACACGGCGGTGCTCCGCCCATGCAGGGCAGGCCCCCACCGTATGCTCCACCGTGTCCTCGGGGCGATCATCGCAGTGGTGACACCCGGGCGTTTCCTCCCGCCTGATGATGTGCAGGAACCTCCCGAAGCTTCCGTGTCCGGTGAGGACCTGCGTCAGGCGGTAGGTGAGGACGCCGTGACGCCTCTCTAGCCACTCCTCAAAGAGGGGTCTTACCGCCGCTATCGTGGCGTGCCCTGCGCTGGGTTGCGACAGTCGCTCTTTCCATGCCGCCATGAGATCGCGCCGGAGGGCCGTCCGCTCCGCCGCGATTTGCCGCGGAAGCGGGGTTTCCCCCCGGCGTAGTGCCTCCGCGCGCCACTCATACAGGCGCGCGAGGACTATCGCCTCCAGATCCCACGGCGGCAGTCCGGCAAGGAGGCTTGCCGCCTCGCCCGAGATCGTGCGGTAGCCCCGGATCAGCCTTACGGCTACCACCTTTTGGGGCGCGTTCAGATAGTGGGCGGCTCTCCGCCGCAGTGAACGCGCCCACACCGGGGCCCCATATGTAGCCATAGACCGCACGACCCCCGCGTAAAGCCTCCGGCAGGAGACGTTTGGACCCCTCAGGTTGGGCAGGAGCCGCTTGAGGGCGGCCCCAGTCCGTTCCAGTTTGGGGGCCAAACGTCGGAAGTGCTCCACGAAGTTCCACCGGCTATCGAGCACGAGTCCTAAGTACTTCATCGTGGACTCGACGCCGATGTGAACCCCTCCTGCCGTTAGTTGGGATCCCGATGGTGGCCTGTTCCGGGGCCCATGGAAAGACATGGCCTCGGACTTGTGCAAAGCCACCTCGAGACCCAACTGCCGGATCCTCTCCACTGCAAATATACCCTGCATTATTCCTACATGCAAAATACCATTACAGATAAATTTCTACGACATTCCATTGAAAAAGGTAAATAAAATCACGAAAAACATCTCACAATCCCGCCTTTAAGAGGGTTAGTGCCAAGCACCTAAATTGTAAGTGAATTCAGGCTTAGCTCTCAGTATCGATGTACGTGTACCAAAGCAAAACACTTGTGTGTGATACAGTTACTAGTTTCTAGGAAGTGAGGAACTTCAAGAAGTAAACTTGAACTATGTACGGCTTCGATCAACAATAGTACTTACTAGATTAAGAATTAGAACGAAAACACATCGCTCAAGTGGCCGCGATTGCATATGACTTGAGTATAAACCTTAATCCTTAAACATAGGTAGGTAAACGTAGTTTTGAAATGAGAACAAAAATATTTAAAACAAACATAATTTCTAAACAATAAGGTAGAAAAAACTATAGGTATAAGCCGCTTTAGATGCGCTCATCGGAAATCTAGTACTATTGCTGATCGAAGATGTACGGGTTATTTCTTTAAAGGAATCCCTATGCAGAGTTTTACCTCTGTACCTACAGTAACTGTGTTGAAGTTAGTCTTAGTACATATCGACGATGAACTTCATTTGTTTTTAATGCCATTCGACGTAAAACACGATATTTGACTATTTATTCCATTAAACACTAATAGAAATAACTTCCTAATTATGAGACGTTAATTTTGCTGCGAATACCTCCTAACTTTAAGTAGAAATACTACTATAACTTACCTTTCTGTCAAGGCAAAACAAGGGAATAATTATAACCGTTAATTAGTAGAGTTCTATATTCTTAAGTGGACGTTAATTAAGCTTAACGATCGCAAAGAGTGAATTCTTCTGCCGGGGCAGGTGCGTTATACTACGCACTAATATTTTAAGATTGTAATAAATTTTAATTGTTATATAATTTGCTATCAAGCTGAACATTGCTTCATAAATCAGGCTACCGCAACAAGTGCTGATTATAGCGACATTAACGGTGTGGCGCGGTTTCCTAACGTTATTTACTTGAAGAATACCGTTTCAGCTGATTGCGGGCCGTTTTGGAAGGGTTGTGTATTTAACTGAAATTGCGAAGGTTATTTGATATTTATATAACCCATTTTTCTCGTGATATCCTCTGTCTAGATAGATACTGAGCCGCTTGCAACTGAGTAATTCAATTGCCTTAATAAGCTACATCAATATAATGAACCCCCCTAAAATGCTAATGCAAAACTCCGGAGAGAAACCTCGCATTTTTAAAAGTCAATTTAAATTTAAAACTCCCGCAGAAACATTACAAATTAAGGTGTGGCCAGGCAGATTATTTTCTGAAACAACTGGCAGGTTTATGTGCGTATTATCTGCGGGATAATATATTAATATACGCGGCCCCTGAAAGCCCCTATTTCATATAGTAAATTTAAAACTGTCAAATATCTCGCATCTGCTCAGCGGGGTCGGTTGGCGCTCTATTTTGATCAAATATTTACATTGCCTACAACACGGGTCTGACATTTTTCTCTTCCATTCAAATTGTCAATAATGAATATTGTAGGGCGAAGCTGACAGCCTGGAGCTGCCCCACACCCACGCTTCGGTTGCAAACGTTCAAATAAACGTTAAATTTTATCGAACACGACGCGCTCAGATAAAATTCGCATCTAAACAATAGATAGCACATTTGACGTGACGTGAAAGACGTTATTCACGGAGGGGGACGTGGCCCAATTGGAGGGGGTGGCGACTTGGCCCTGTCTCATAACCTTTCAGCGTTAATGTCGACGGATAAAACAAAGGGACACCATTAGGGAAATGTTCGCGTTTGTATCGAAAAGAATACGTAATTACGAGAATATTTATTCTTTAAATACTCGAGAAGGACGGGATTCCATTGTAAAATTTCAATTGAAATTCCAACGACGTCTTCTTAATTTTTTACACCTTGAGTTATGGAACAAAAGATATTATGAAGAACTGGGTTTGATTCTATAAAAGCTGTTACAAATCTAGGCATACCTTTAAGTATTATATTTTTCACTCCAGTGGCTGGTGTACTAGGGGGCTTAGACGTGCGCAGCTGAATATGCCAAAGATTTATTACTTCCTCTGGCCAGCTCTCCCGCAGGCTTGCGATCATAACATGAATACAGATGAGTGATGGTGCTTATCCATCTGATTAAGCCTCTTCGTTGCCTGTATTGGAAGAGAGGCTTAACGTTGTCTCAACATTTCTATAATATAGCACGGTTGAAAATCTTAAGGGCTGCGTTCAAAGGTACAGCGAAAATAAAATGAACGTTATGAATTTGTGTGTATACAATGGAATAAAGAGAGACAGTAGAGACACACACCCTGAATTTGTTTTCTTGATAATATCATTATTTTATACGAATATATCCATATACAACGTGTTGTTTTGCATCCTCGTCAAATTTCAGGAGGCTGTTATGAAAGGCATAAATAATCAAATAAAATTACTATCCTGCTCAATAATTAATACATACTTGTTTTTTTAGGTATTTAAGTTTGACAGTATTTCAGAATACTCCACTATCAAAGAACAAAATCGCCCCGTTGCGTATGTGGTAGGCAGTGTCGTACGACTATGTCGCTGTGTGCATGCGTTACAGTTACAGCGCAGTTACAGGGCGGTATCACACGGGCCCTACACATGCCGATTTCCGAAAAATACAAAAAAATAATACCTACTTATTTTATTATTGATTCGTGTCGAGAATCATTAGCATAGTTACCTCCTCGAATTTGACGAGGATGCAAAACAACACCCTGTATAGACCATTGCATTTCCAGCACAAATTCTTTTGTTTGATAAATGATTTTATTTCTGTAAGTAGGTTTGTACAAACACTTTTACACGTCAATCATATTTTAAAAACTAGATAAGATCGGCGTTTCCTATCTGACTACTCTGAGAAGAAAGGCGGAACAAACTCAGAGGTCACAGCCTCTTTTAAAGTCCAGACATAATCTTGGTCAGATCATGTGAAGACCATGTAGAAACGGTATTTTGAGAAAAATCCACACAGATTGAGTGGGCCTGTCCAGTCAGTGTACGCATGTGTCAGTTTCCATTGGTTTCCCAATATGCGACAGCACTCAATCTGAATTTGCATTTCCACCACGTAAGTGGCAAAATTATAAGTTTTAGCACGTCACTAGGTAGTGTGAAGAGTATGTGCAGTGAAAAATGTAAGTAATAAACGTGCTGATGCGGCGGCACGTCCCTGGACCGACGTGGCACTCCTGCCGCACGCGAACAGCCGGGTTGCACTTATGAAAGAATATTTGTTCCATATTTCTGGACGATAAATAAATTCCTATAAAGGTTTTGCGTTGACTTCTTTGCATTTTTTGCTTTGTATAATGAGTTTGATATTAAAATTGTGGATTTACATGTGTTCGTATTTCGTATATTTTACAAGTTATACCTACAGATGTAGTTAAAAAATACGCTGTGTGAGCGAGTTATTCAAAGAACTAATTACTTTTTCCCCGTATGTGCCGTTAAAGTAAAAATGAATAAGTACAGGAGATGGTTTTTTCTGTCCTCTGCTGTACTGACATTTTTTATATCTTATCTCATCTTAGTTATTTCTTTAGTATTTTCAAGTTTTTCTACGCATTGGGGTGTATGTGGCACTATTGTTAAAAAAAAAATTAAATGCACCTACAGAGGAAATGCCAAAGGACAATAAAATTCTTCTCACACATGAACAATAATTCCGATACCTAAAACGTAGGTTAATACTTAAATATGTACATACACTCACGAATTTCGCAGGAAACTAGAAGCCTGTCGTCTTACAAAACTGACAATTGCCTAAAATTCCCTTCTTACCTCCCGTTGATGTCACCTTAGCGACGTCTATCGTATATCAAGGGAACACAATAACATCTCGAAACATTATACGAAAGGGTTGGGGACATAGAGGGAGTAAACAACGTGAGGATTTTCGAATATCTTTCAAAGAATTTGTGGAATATGTAGGAGAAAAGGAAACGTCTGTCGTACAAGGACACACTCATTGCATAACAGGCGTAATTTTATTGTTTCATGAGTTAGTAAGCACACCTATTTAAAAACATGCGAGCTCGAACTTTGCGGTCTTTCGTCAGTAGTCAATATGACAAAAATTTTGAAGTACCATTTTTGAAGACCTCACTGATCGCCAGCACTGCACCAAATCCGGCCTGTCACATACCTAGGCTGTTTTTATGCCGATGCCTGTCACATTTATTTATTTAATCTTTTCACACAAAAGGTACAAAGGCGGACTTAATGCCTTAGGCATTCTCTACCAGTCAACCAAGGGTGGTGAAGAGATTAGATGGCAGGTGCTTTAATTGAAATGAACAATGATAAAAAAAATAACTATTAAAACAACGTACACAAATACATAAATAAGTCCTATACACATACATACTATTTACTATACTATATACTTTCATAAATATATATATATATCTACAAATTCAAGGAATAGAGATGTTGAGATGACTCTACTCTATTTATTTTGAAAACAACTCTGCAATTTCCGCTTGTCACATCACCTTTCCATTTGCTCACTACTCAGTGGTACCACCTTTGCTTCGGGTTATGTCATTATATATATAACAGGTTGGTACTCGGTATACGCTCAAACATTATGACCCGTGTTACCAATTACTCAAACTTAATTTAACATGCTGTAACTTAAGGGTCTTCGCTACTGTCAACAGTGGCCAACATTTGAATTTGTGGTGTGATATACAATGCTACCTTAGTTATATGTTGTGTAAATAGCTTCTGACAGTTTAATTTACTCTGTGATCCCAGCTTCAAACTCCTTAACATTCATCCTTCATCTCCAAAGAAGCGAGTAAAGGGCACATGTCTTTGAGATTTGTATGGATTCTTTGTTTTCTGCAATTTCCTTAATAATTAAGGTCTTAGATAGATAGCCGCAGATGCTCTTATTAGTTCATCGGCCAAAATAGCTGATCTCTAAATAGCTGTGCTAGCAGCTCCGGCAGCGTCTAGCGTTTATAATGTTCCAAAATAAAAACTGTGTGTTAGCTTCTACGTACTCATTTGTCAAACTTCAAAATTGGTCCTTCATTTCATTCAACGAAACCCAACAGCTGATACCGACACTTTCGAATCAGTTATATTAGTTTGAATTTCCGCCATGTGTCACACACTTGTTGGCTATAAGTATTTTAATTAAAAACTTCATCAACATACATACAGTCATCGATATCATATTGGGGAGCCCGCATCTGGCGTCGACCGCACACCGCAAGGCTTACGGCCGCGCTGGCCATTTCCCGGCTACCAAACTTACATGCGGCCGCCCGGCCGTACCGGTGGTTTTCTATTCAACAAACTGTCGGACGCAGTAGTTACTGCATATTGCACTCGCACTTTACACTCAAGGAACATCTTCTGGATTCCAATGGCTTTTTGCCATCGAGGATATAGAAGTTATTGTTTTGTTCACAGCAAACAATACACGCTTTCTGTCTGTGGAACGTAAAAGGACAAGGACACAAAGTCAAAAGTATTAAAACCAAAAGTCCGTACTTTCAATGAACTGTCTAATCTTACGTAAGACATTTTAATTAATTGGCCAACAGAACTCCACGGACCACGCTCAATAATTAAGATTCGAGACCAGACTTTTGATCAGAGATTTGTTTTGATTGATTTTGGTTTGTTTTGAACAAATCGGAGGTACGGTAAATGTCATTAGGGGCATTATTTTGTGTGCTGACAACAACATGTTGCCATAGTCAATAGTATTATTAGATGACGTGTTGAAGGTGTCAATATATCGCAGATATCGTGAATCTCCACCCCCAAGTGTCTAAGATGGCCATCGGGGGTAGAAGTATAATATAATAAATAAATAAAATAAAAATTTGTTTATTCTTACCATTAACAGTTACAATAATTATAAAAATAGACAGTAGACAAAATACATAGTATATGACAAGTATTTTGAACATTTTGGTGGTGATCATAATAAGGTGCACACTGCACAGAGTATTGACCCTAGCCGCTGAACTAGGCGGGAACTGTATCTCAGAGGTTCAGCTATTGACATTCTTAAATTAATATTAGGACATTTGTGTGTCACTACTAATTATATAATTCGTCTTAGTAAGCACCATTAGATAATGCTAGGGTTTGCTGATGAGTTTGAAGATAAGAGGTATGATGTGAGGTTTGTGTGTTAATATGAGTGGTGAAATAGAGGAATGTGTGTGAACGACGTAGTGGTGAAGTAAGTGAGGTTAAGTATATGTGTTTGTGTGGTAGATATGATAGATACATGAAGGGTCATTAGATTTTCAGTGTCTTTGTAATCCAATTGAAGTAAGTAAATTTTTACCTTCTTTTTGGCTTCCTGACTGCTTAGTTTCATTATATTCGTTTTTTCGTTTAATATGTTATATAATATAGAACTTAAGACAATGTATGTATTATAATGTTGAGTATGTACTTGGAAAGCGGACCAAGTAGGCCGCTGCAAGCACAATCTTACGAAATGAGGGATTATTGGCCCAATCGACACCCGACCTGCTGCTCCTGCTCCTGACCAATCCATGCCCTATATTTTGGAGTATCAAAGTGACCATACACCTGCACCTCTGAGGACCTAAAAAGCACCACTGATGCCGCGATTGGTGTGGCCACCTACTGGGACCAAGCCAAATAACGTAATAAAATATTTTTACTTTTGTCATCGACCCGAAAAAAAGAAAACTTGGAACGGTCATGTAAGCCGGTTTTTTGTAGCTTTATAGTTAACTTTTGTAACAAGATGTTATTTATTTATTTATTTAAATGCCTTAAAACTATCATTACAGGTCTTACAAACCTAATGCGATAGCGAAGTCACATACACACAATTAAAAATAAGTCACAACTACATCTCAGGATCATAAAAATCATTGTTTGTAACATAATGTAAACAATAGTACTTTTGCGAATTCACCCCAGTGACATGTAAATATATCCATTTTGACCTGAATATAGTTGATGGTGCGAATTGCTCGAGTTACAGGGGTATGTTGATGGTTTCAATATAGTATTATACTACTTACCACCCTGCTAAAGTAAATTTATAGGGTATAAGCTGTACGGGAAAGATTCAATTAAACAAGTACCTACCTTCTTACAGAATACAAAGTTTATTGTAAGACACAGAAAATTCAGGTACAAAACATCAATTGTGGCGTGCTACTAACCAAACCCTTCCCACACACTTAGGTGTTCACTCAGTGCATTGAGACTAAAACAATAACTCAGAGTCGCTTTAGAGATGAACTGCTTTATAACTTCTAGCTCAATCGAATAAGTATCGACCTATCATGGTTGTGCTCATATAGGGATAAAGTTTATGCAAAACAACCCGAGACACAATAATTTATAACAATATTGGTGTTACTACCTAGTTCTTACAAAAGGCTTTACTCTCTCATAGGTTAAATTATGACAATTCAGTTGAAACTCAGTGTTCTCTCAGAATATTCCTTTCAAATGACAGAACCAAGACCCTTGGCGTCAAACACAGGATAATGCCTGTGTTCACACGCAAAACGTGGCCTACGGGTTAGACAGTGACGCTATTGTTACCTGGAGTGGCGAGCTTCCCTCATTTACCATTAAACGGTTCAGTCAGGCGTTCTTCACTAACAGATGACCCACCAGGGTTAACCTCCTTGAAACAAAATCAATCCCATGTTCAGAAGACGTCTTCCAGCCTATACTAAAATATACTGTTTTATCTCTTCCGAGGTATCAACTACACTTACCGGCGGGTATTACAGAAGCCTTAAAGCAATTCGCGAGAACACATCGGTTTATGATTCAGGGTTATAATCTACCCGCGCTTGCTCTGGGGAAATGTTTAGCAAATTATGTTGCGCTCGCTTGATTAATTTTGAAAATGCTGAGCTGTGAGTTGATACTTGTAGTAGTTTTAGATGTAGTAAATTTATTATAAGTACTGCCCAACGATTGATGTGGGGCAGTTGTATACGTATATGCTAATCGCGCGGTAAACTCTGCTTGCGCGATGCAGGATTTGCGTGACATCAGTATGACGCGCAGCTCGCATGTGGCAATGTACATACCGCTCCCTTCCGCACCTTTCACTGTATCAAAATCCTTGCGTGGTTTAGAAGAATAACGCGGTCACACAGCCAGATACGAAAAGCGACTTTAATTTATAATAATATGTAATTTGTAATATGTACACACAACAGCAGGTCAAGTTGCCACAAAATGACAAATTTTCTCATCCGATTTTGAACTTAACTTTCAACATTTTCCGTCTTATTACAAAACACGATCTTACTTTAGTCCCAACCTACACATTCGATTTAATTTTTGTATTTGGAACTTTATGCCGCCGACTTTAGTAAAGTTCTTAATACAAAATTGACAACCTAAGACCGGACTAAGTTGACAGTTTTGTAAAAGGAACTGTATTTCGATTTCAGTTAGGTTCTTATTTCAAAAACAGGCTCGATGGTTTAAACCATGTCAAAAGAAAAACCTTGTTTTGTAATAAGACCGTTTAGGTTTAAAATCACTTGGAGAAATTTGACAGTTTCGTATAATCTGATGTGCTGGCGACTGTACTAGTCCCCAAAAGAAAGGTCGAACTATTCGATATTTTGCAGATGACGCTCTGATATTAAGTTCTACCACGCAGTAGGGGTGCGCCTATTGGCCATCACTGGGCACCAGTCCAAAATCTGTCTGGGCAATTACTATGAACTCCCGAACAAAACGCCAAAAAAACTTGAAACCTAAGACCTCTACTAATGACATTCTATGTATAAAGCGGGCTTCGAACTTTCCAATTAACTAAACAAAACCGCGCCCTAACTAAGAAGTATTGACTCAAGAACGCTTGTAGAGATCACAAAGAACTTTTGATTTGGTTTATCTACTAAATACCGACGCTCCTAGAGGCAATCCAAGTTTTAATGCCGGGGATATTCCAATAATTTATATTAAACCCGAAACTAGTGAGGCGGGTTCGATTGGGAACCAATAACTTGGAATTCAGACTGCGATAAACTGAAGCGCAAACTATATCTTAAGTGGTACTTTTACCCTACTTATAATAAAGAACAAAGGATATTGAATTTGGTGCTTCTTTTCATCTTATTTTTTAAGCTAATTTGAACAAAACCAACTCTTTTGTTGACTGTGTATTTTTTTTGTACACTCTTCCGTCTAGCGTGATAAGGACCCATATGGAGTAGTAGCCCAGTGGTAACGGCCCCGAGTTATGAGTTATAGGTCGTGGGTTCAAACCCAGGCTGGCATTTACTTTGTGTATTTTGATTTGATTTAGGAGACAACATGTAGCACTATGCTCAATTTATATTTTATGATCCATTTCTAGGGAGGCAAACTGTTTCTTCTTAATACAGGTAGCTCAGCTACCTAGCTAGGAAAACAGTAGTTCACCCCTACAAATATTTGTTGTATACGTTCCACGCTTACTTAATTATTTAACGCTAACATGTACATACCACAAATACCCTATATGCAATAAATGTTTTTATTATTATTATTTTGTATTTAATTAAACTGCTCTCAAAACGGTGATGGAAAACATCGTGAAGAAACCGGCATGTCCTAGAAAAAAAAATCGAAGACATGTGACATGTACCAACCCACACTGGGCCCGCGTGGTGGATTACGGCCCACTCTCTCTCACAGAGAGGAGGCATGTATCCCAGCAGTGGGAACATTATAGGCTGATTATGCTATGTTATGGAACTCTATGTTTTTAGGATTGTGTGATTAAAAATCATTTATTGTTTCACAAAGACTAATTCACAGCGTATGTACCTCATTCCTTACATGTGTTTAATAATTAACAAAGCCCTTTAATGCTATTAACTAATTCAAGATTGCCTAGTTTAGAAATTGGTACATTTACTTACTTATTTATTCATGTAGAAATTAGCAAAACATTTTACGTGATTCGGTTTCCCTTTAAAAAGCTTTAAGCAAAGTCGAAGACTGACTGAGAAGTTTAATTAGAACGGGTTATTGGAAGTTTGTTTTTAAGTGGACTCTTAAAACTAGGACCGAGTTTTTAAAAGAACCTAGACTTTCTAGCGCGATTGTTCATATGACGGGCGCGTCGAATTGTGAAGGACCAATCGTTTTCTCCTAGGACCAAAGTCATTTGCCAGGAAACGTACTTATGTTAAATGATAAATGATGTTATTTCTGTAAGTAGGTTTGTACAAACACTTTTACACGTCAATCATATTCTAAAAACTCGATGAGGTCGGCGTTTCCTATCTGACTACTCTAAGAAGAAAGACCAAAACCAACTAAGAGGTCATAGTCTCTTCTATAGTCCAGACATAGTATTGCTCAGATCATCTGAAGACCATGTAAAAACCACACAGATTGAGTAGACCTGTCCAGTCAGTGCACGCATTTGTCAGTAATCGTGAAGCTCAACTCTGAACTTAAGGAACACAATGATTTGGTTCTTTGGTATTCACCAAAGAAAGGACATTTGGGTAGGCCGCATAAATTACTCAAACTGCCAGATCATGATTAAAACTAACTGAGAAAAAAAAAAGTAATAACCCACATTCACAGTAATAAAAATAATACACTCGAGAGCAATGAATCCGGGTCACTTAAAGAATGTTAAAAATCTCGGAAACTAAAAATGATAGGTTAATGCAATAAATTGTATTTAATAGACAATGTAATACTCCTTAAATGAAAGTAAAAAAAAATACATTTTATTAACACAAAATTACATAAAGAAAAAAACTGCTGATCTCTCCTTAAAACAAAAATAGGAAACATGAAATTTTTGAACTTTATTACGATTTTCTTGAATTTTAATACTTCGTATTGCCTCTTCGTGCTTCCATTACTGCGTTTACGCGGTTTGGCATGCTGTACACCAAGTTCCTTATACGATTTTGGGGAATATTCTCCCATTCCTCTGTGAGAGCAATTTTGAGCTCACGAAGCGTGATTGGGGGAGGGTTTCGTTGTTTTACGCATCTGCCTAGCTCGTCCCAAGCATGCTCGATCGGGTTGATATCCGGGCTGCGCGCTGGCCACTCCATACGAGTAATGTTCATCTCTTTGAAGGTAGTCATTCACAATCCTACCTGTATGAGGTCGGGCATTGTCATGCATAAATATAGCATCCTCACCTAAATTGACCATAAATGGACCAACGTGATCATTGAGGATTTCTTCCACATATCTTACGCTAGTTAAAGAGCCGTTTTCTATGATCACCAGCTCTGTGCGACTTTCAGAAGAAATTCCGGCCCACACAAGTACAGACCCACCACCGTAGGCTACTTTTTCTTCGATGCATGCTTGCTTGAATCTTTCCCCTGGTCTTCGATACACTCTGTGTCTTCCATCGTGCTTGTAGAGCATAAATTTTGATTCGTCGGAGAACATAACTTTTGACCAATCTTCAATACTCCAATTTACGTGGCTCTGGGCATATCTTAGTCTTGAAATACGATGCCCACGCTCCAGTTTAGGGCCGTTTGCAGGTCTAAGGGGTTTTAACTTAGATTCAGCAAGCCGACGTCTTACTGTCCATGCACTTGGGTTACTTCCTCCGAGGCGTCGAAACTGATTGGTGAGTTCAGTTCCTGTGAGAAAGCGATTTCGAAGCATGGTGTTCACCAAGTATCGGTCTTCTCGTGCTGTGGTACACCTGGTTCTGCCCGTTCCTGGTCTGCGTAGGTTAGAACCAGTTTCTTCGTAACGTCGGAGAACTCTTTGTACTGTTGACAGCGACACACCGACAGTCCTGGCTGTATCGCGCTGACTCCGGCCGGTTTCCAGCATTGTAAGTATTCTGGTGCATTCTTCAGGCGTAAGCGACATAATTTCAGCTTGAATAATGAATATAGAGCACTATCAACATGGTTTATGTACCCACATAAATGACAGATTACAAACAAAAGCAAAACCAAATGCTGTAATTTCGTAGTTCCATCTTCGAAAGTGGCCCTTTTTCAAATTTGATTTTTTTATGATATAACTTTACAATAACTAAGAAGTTTTAATACCTTCATTTAAGGAGTATTACATTGTCTATTAAATACAATTTATTGCATTAACCTAGCATTTTCAGTTTCCGAGATTTTTAGGATTCTTTAAGTGACCCGGATTCATTGCTCTCGAGTGTATAATACATACCTTACAAAGTAAATACTTATGTCATTGTATGTATAATTCCTTATTTAAATATTGAATGTTAAATGCATTTAAGATGGTTTCTAGGCCGTTTTATAATTCCCATTTAATTAAATGATGAACGAGCATATTGAAAACCAACTTACGGAATGCTAATAACATATTATAGAGAAAAAATACAGATTAATACAAAAAAAAAATATGAAGTTTAATATTTTCCTCCTCCAGGCATTTTTTGGATGATAAAAATTTCTCGGAATAATTTTAGAAGTATTTAGGAATAATAATTATGGTCACTTTTTTACTTTCTCAAAATAAAATCATAAGTATATTACATTTAAATGAAAAAGTAATAGTAATATTTATTTCTAAGTATATGGTACATTGAGATCTTAAATTAAACATTGATTCACATATACTACCATTGCTGGTGTAGAAAAATTAAATAAGCTAAGTGCATGCAAATCGTAGACATTACAATAAAAATTATAATAAATTAATATAATTGTTTTGAATTTTTATATTTAATGATATGATACAATAATATTGATTTGGATTAATTGAATAGGATTATGTGTAATGTCAAGATATGAATTATTTTGTCAAACATGAAATACAAAACACGACAAAAAAAAAAAAAAATTGCATGTCAAAAATATAAGTTCTACATAGTGTCAAAAATATTAATTATAATGTCAAAATACTAATAGCATAAAATATTAATTACAATGTCAAAATACTAATATCATAAAATATTAATTACAATGTCAAAAAGTATGATTTAAAAATTCATTAACGGAATAAAAACACATGTCTAAGAGCCAACTAAACATTTTACATTTGAATTTATTCATTGGTAACATTCTCAAGCCAGATGGTAGTTTATTATAAATTTTTACTGTCATACAACTGGCATTTCTACTGTATAGTTGCAATCTCTGAGGAGGTACTAGCAATTTCCCAGCATTTTTTTTATTCAGTCTTTGGGAGACTTGTTCATTTAATAGGAATAAATGTGGGTGTTTTTTTACAAATAAACAAACCTCAAAAATATACAGGCACGGGAGTGGAAGAATTTTTAATTCTTTAAATAATGGCCTGCAATGGTCTAAATATTCTGCTCCGCTCATGGCTCTGATACATTTTTTTTGTACTTTTAATGCTCTGTCCACATCCACTGAATTACCCCATATCACTAGACCGTAACGCAATACTGATGAAACATACCCATGATATGCATTGAGGACAGTTTGTTTACTGGACACCAGTCTTAACTTACGTAGGGCATATACAAACTTATCAAGTTTGCTGCATACTCTTTCTACATGTAAATGAAATGTTTATTTCTGTAAGTAGATCTATTATGACACTTTTACACGTAAATATTTTAAAACTAGATGGCGCCGGCATTTCCTACATGACTGATCCCTGAGAAGAAATGCCGAAACAAACTCAGAAGTCTCTTTTACAGTCCAAACATTATATTATTAGGATTCTAAGTGAGTCTAACAATGCAGGACCATGTCTGGAAGGGCCTTTTGAAGAAAGAACCATTGCGGCTTTGAGTTGACCTGTCCTAACAGACGGCATGCATGCATCAGTCATCGTGTAGCTCAACCCTATTTTAGGGAGCTCAACGACCCGTCACAGGGCGCTACTGGATCTGCAGGACCTTTGCGTAGGCCATATATAAAATCCTCAAAACTGCCAGACAGCTATAAAGTCATGTATTCAATAAATAATATATATATATATATATCATAGGGCACATATATACATATACCTAATAGACGAGTTCTTTAATGTATGTTACAGGCAATTTTACCCAAAGTCGAAAAAGACTGCGATGTTTTATTCCCAAAGTGAAAAAAGTTCAAAAGTGAATAATATAATAATAAAAAGTCCGAACATTTCTACGCTGACAGGTAAAACTTTTTGTTATAAAGTCGACCTTATATTGAGTTTTATTTGTTAAAAGGTTTGTATGTTTTTCTGTAACTTTATGAATATATTATATTTGGTTTTGATAAGATAGTTTTTTTGTTATCATCAAGTTATCATCTTGAGTTACGTCAAGCCTAATGTATTCTAGGAATCAGCTGAGATCGACTTGACTCGATCGATCGATTGACAATGTCACATTAGGTTTAGTCTAGGATGTTTGTTGTTAAGCAAATTGACAGCCTACGTCAATTTGTCGTGTTAAAGCCATCTGTGTTATGATTAATACACAGGATATAAAAATACCCATAACATAGCCGTCAACTAAGCATTCTAGACATCAAACTTAGTAACAAAGCACAAAAATCATTGCTGGGAAATAAATTATGAAAAATCGCTGTTTACGGTAGCGCGCAAAGTAACGCATGCAAAACATTGTGCTGATGGGTGCATGCAACGGTACAGGGGTCGTAGGGATATTGAGAGTTGTGTTATAACATTAAAAACTTGTTTTCGTAAAAAAAAAATGTCGGTAAAAGTTCGAATTTTGACCTTCAATATCTCACAATAATGGTCCGGTACAAAAAAAATATTACAACGACGGCGAGTACAAGTGACTCTCGGCTTCGTTAAGTGCCATTTTACACCCGTTAGGTACGGACAATTTAAGTTAGCAGTCAATTTGCTTAACCATTAATTTCCATGAATTTCAACATTTCAGTACCTGGGTATTAAGCCACTTATGATAGCCAAATAGATTGACTGCCACTGGCGCAATCTGCGAATTGACCGACGAACTAGTATCACTTTGTTAGGCTGTATTAACCCACTATCAAAATATCAAACCCAGCATGCGACTAATAGATCAATGACTAATTCATCAAAGTATTCTGAATTATATAATATTTATCTGCTCTATTACGCTATCGCATAAACGGATTGCAAATTCACATGGAACTATACTTGTATGTATAAATAGATAAATAAAAGTTTCCCGAGCAAGCCCTGTCTTATGAAGCTCTACACTACCGCCTTTAAAATGTTAAGTAACTCGAGTAATTTCTTCAACTCACAAGGAAGCAACAACCCTTGCAGGAGTCAGCTAAAAATAACCATGTAAGTGAAGATAAAAGGAAAAAACAGTGAGAATAAAAAATAATTTCTGAAGAGCCCCCACTTAGAGGGGCTCCGCTAGTATTTTATAAATCAAATGACAAAGAAAGCTTTGATCTCTTGCGAATGAGAATTTGTCGTATGCAATAACGCAACATCTTGCGTTTGAATTGTTGTTGCATATTGTGCGAATAAAGTTTGTATTTTTATTCTGCGAGAAGCGAAACTTCGCTGCCTTGCCAAACTGACGATTATTAGGTACATGACGACTCAGGAAAATTAAAAAAAAATTGCCGTCGCGGGACGCCTGGCAAATGTGAAACATCGAAAACCATTCTTTCATACTTATTTACTATACAAGTAAATAAGTGTGAAAGAATGGTTTAATAAAAGAAAATAAATACGGCATAATCAAAAACCAAATACTTATTCTGTTTTTTTTTTAAGAAATAAATTGTTCTTTATTTAAAATATAGCGCAGCGACGCGCCGCCACGGCAGCATTCGGTTTTACGTGCGGCTATAGATGTTGCACATCAAAAAATGCATGGCAATCTCACTTACAGAATATATTAGGCGTCGACAGAGAAAACCTGTCTACGATATTAGGATTGTAAAATATGGCCACAATGACGAATGAATCCTTCACATTTGGATTCATCACTATTGCTTATTATGTTATTATATTTGAACGCAGCCATAGCTGCATTAGTTAAATATGTGACAATTCTGTCAGGATGACATAAGCCCCGCCCTTTTGTCAAAGAGGTTGGAATACAGCGTCAGTGCGGAAAAGCGCGGGAAAGTCAAAGAAAGTAGGCGCGTTTTTTGAAAAAAATTCAAATTTATTTTATTTTAATAGTTACTTAATTCATAACTACTTAATTGTAGTTTGTTGTGATGGGGAGGGTTAAGAAGAGGAAGAAAAGTGGAACGGATCCCCCTGGGGAGCCCCTCGATGATGATGCTGATACTGGGTCGTTGCGCTCCATGCAGACGGCCACATCAGATGAAAAAGAAAAGGATACGGATAAGTACCTTGAATTTAGAATTAGTGATTACACCCGGTCTTATCCAGAGTCTGGTGGAAATTACGAATACATTGTTTTCATCGAAAGTCTAAACCAAGTCCCGATCGGTGACCGCGATATGATGTCGTTAGCCACCAACTTTAAGAGATACAACAAAGGGGTTAAGCAACTTATTAGAATAAATCGGCACAAAGTTGGCGTTATTTTTGAGCGTCCCACATTTGCCAATGCTGCACTCATAAATAAAAAGTTTTTGGATAATTTTAAACTCAAAGCCAGCATTCCAGCCTCAGCTACAGAAATTACTGGAGTTATACAGCATGTTCCTATTGATCTTTCGAATGAGCCAATTTATTCAGCTATATCCAGCTCCAAAAACATAATTTCAGTAAAAAGATTTATGCGTCGGATTATTAAAGAAAATAAAGTCACTTTTGAACCAATGAAGACAGTGAGCATCACCTTTTCGTGCGTCTCCTTGCCCGACAGCGTGGACCTGAACAGTTGGCGGTTTGAGGTACGGCCGTACATCCCACCGGTAAAGCAGTGCCTGCAGTGTCTGAGGTATGGACATATTGCCAAATTTTGCAAAAATAGCATCAGGTGTTCCATATGCGGAAAAGATCATAGCTATAAAGAATGTACGATTGCCCCAACAGAAGCTACATGCTGCCAATGTAAAGGAAACCATATTGCTATTTCTGCAGAATGTCCTGTCAAAAAAGCTAAGATAGAAGAAAATAAAAATAAAGTTCAAAAAAGATCATATGCTGACGTATTAAATGAAAAGTCATTCCCTCCTTTAAACAACAAAAACCCTGCTGAACAACTTAAATTTCTAATACAAACAGATCAAATACAAAACATTTTAATTCAGACCCTTCTTACTTTATTTACACAAAATCGGAACAAAGAAAGTTCCATTACAAATGAAAACATAAAAAAAGTTCTCTTAGCGACAATACAGAGTGATAATAACATTAAACAATCTTAATTATGGATCAGCTAAATATTGTACAGTGGAATGCTCAGAGTATTCGTAGTAATCAACATATTTTTTCTCATTTTTTAATTGAGAACAATATTCATGTAGCTTTACTTTGTGAAACTTGGCTTAAGCCTGAAATGCGTTTTAATATAAAAAATTATAATACTGTTAGATTAGATTCTGGTAATAGTCATAATGGTGTAGCTATATTAATACATAATTCATTACAGTTCAAAAAAATTTATACTTCATATGATGACTCTATACAAAATATTGCAATACGGTTAAAATATGGTGCTAAGGAGGTTTCTTTGGTGTCATTTTATAGTCCTGGTAATTGTAATCCATTCTTTTCTAAATCAAAGCTGGATAATTTAATCAAAAGTATTCCTGGTCCTGTTTTGATTGGTGGGGATTTCAATGCCCATCATTCGGCCTGGGGCTGTAGTGCACAGTGCAGTCGTGGTATTGACATCCTTGAAAGCATCAATGATAACAATCTTGTGTTGCTGAATAACGGAGATATGACTACAGTAGGCTCAAATAGGTGGCAGAGAAATGCCCTTGATCTGACCTTAGTATCACCATCATTAGCTTTGTCTTGTGACTGGTCAGTGCATGATGTTCCTCTAGGTGGATATCATTTGCCTGTAATTACAAAAATAGTGTTTAATAATTTTATTCCTTCATCCAATGATCTTTCAAATCTGCCTGTTCACGTAAATTTTAAACTAGTTAATTGGGAACTTTACACAGCTCAAGTAGATAATCTATTACACAATTTTGTGGTTAATCATCAAAACCCGTTACAAACTTATAACGAACTCATTCTTATCTTAAATAAAGCTATACAGAATTCTGTTCCATGTTCTGATATTTCTCGTATGCAAACTACTTCTAGTGCTTCACTTAATACATCTAGAACTTCGAAAAAGAAAAAACGCTGTCCACTTCCATGGTGGAATAACAACTGTACTAGGGCTGTAGAAGACGCTAAGAATGCCTATATACAGTTTAAACATGACCCTTCACAAGCAAACTATATTGAATTTAAAAGGCGACAAGCTGTTAAAAAACTGACTTTAAAAAGAGAAAGGTATTTGAGTTGGGTAACTTTGTGCGAGTCTTTTAACAGAACAACTCCATTAAGTAAAATTTGGGGTATTTCTAGAAAGTTTAATAGAACATATGTACCATCTTGCAATAATGTATATCCATGGATTTTTGATTTTCTTAAAAAATTCACACCTGATACTGTAGAGGCCCCCTTTCATTCACATGATCATTTACCAACAGCAGCATACTCAAATTATTTAACAGATCCATTTACTATGCAAGAACTGAAAGCTGCAATTTTCTCCAGGCGTGATACAGCTTTTGGCCTCGATTGTATGCCATATAAAATGCTTAAAAATGTTTCATTGCAAGCCTTACTATTGGTTTTAAAAGTTTTTAACTTACTTTGGCTTAATGAAATCATACCTTTTGACTGGAAAATAGACTGTCTTATTCCGATTTTAAAACCTAATAAAGATAAAAACAAATCTGATTCTTATAGACCTATAGCTTTGACCTCTTGTATAGGAAAGATTTTTGAGCAATTGTTAAAGCAAAGACTAGAGTTTTACATAGAAAGTAATAATTTATTACCTTCTAATCAGCTTGGATTTCGTAGAGGAAGGTCAACACATGAAAGTTTTTCTCATTTGTATCTTGATATTTTTAATGCTCGTAAAATGGAACATGAATGTGTTGCTGTTTTTGTTGACATAGTTGGTGCTTTCAATAACGTCAATCATCACATTTTGTCACTTGAACTTCGCTCACTTGGAATACCTGAAAAAATAGTTTCGTGGGTTTTTAATTTTTTGCATGGTAGAGAAGTTTATGTAAAAGTAGATAAGCAATTAATTGGACCCCGTTTTTCATATAAAGGGGTGTGTCAAGGTGGTATTATGAGTCCATTGATTTATGTGCTTTATGTGCATAAGCTCAATATGGTTTTAGGTAGCAAAGTACTAAATTTACAATTTGCTGATGATTTGGTTATTTATACATCTGGTCCGGATATGGATGAGATTAAGAGTAATATTAATGAGGCTTTGAAAAATATGAGTCAATATTTTCATTATTTAAACTTAGAAATTAGTCCAGATAAATCAAAAGTTGTTGTTTTTGGTGAAATAGATTTTGATTTAGAAATTTTTTATGATAATGTTGAACTTCCCATTGTTAATGAGTTTAAGTACTTAGGAGTAATTTTTTCTGCCAATCTGACATGGAATAAATATGTTGATTACATACTCGGTAAAGCAAATAAAGCATATAATTTTATAAAATCTGTGTCAGTACATGCTGATCCTAAAATTTTGTTAATGTTATACAAATCATTAGTCCGTAGTCATTTTGAATACGGCTTTTTGTGTTTTGGGTCTGATCAGAGACTTATCCGTAAACTTGATGTCTTACAGAATCATAACTTGCGTTGCATTACAGGTGCCATTAAAACAACACCTATCAACTCCTTACAAGTAGAGTGTAATGTTCCTCCACTGAAAATTAGATTTCAATATTTAAAATCTAAATTCCTTTTAAAGCTTTTGTCATTTAATAAACACCCTCTTTACAGAAAACTTTCATTTTATCATACAGTTTATAATCCTTCAAATAATATTAACATTCCCTATTTACTTCATGACTTCTCTACTACAATAACACTTAATCAGCAACATGAACTTTACAAATGTAATGACACTTGGACATGTTATTCTGGCAAATACAATAGTAAATTTATAGTTATGAATATTGTTATAAAGCATGATTTGAAAACCAAGGAAGAGGTGTACCAGTTATTGCATGAACATTCTGGCTATCGATGTATATTCACTGATGCTTCTAAGAGCAGTACAAATGTCGCAATGGCTATTTACATACCTTATAATAAGACTGGTCATGGTGTAAGGTTGCCTGATGTTTTAACTATATTTTCTGCTGAGGCTATGGCTATTTCAGCTGCTTTGGATTTCATAAGTGAAGAGAACTCTGGCATCATTTCTTGGCTTATTGTAACGGACAGCATGAGTGTTCTTATGGCATTGGATAACAACAAACTGGATGCTTCTACAAACTACATCATATATCGCATCAAAGAAAAGTATTTCACACTTCAATCAAGAGGCTTTGATATTAAATTTTTGTGGACCCCTTCGCACATTGGAGTCAGTGGCAATGAAAACGCAGACATTCTAGCGAGAACCATTGTTGACCTAGGAAATACAGAAATTAAAAGAGTTGCCATACCTTGTTCAGATTTATTACCTAAGATCAAAGAAGATAATATTCGATGTTGGCTTGAAGATTGGCTGGAGACTCTACAAATAAAAGGCACTTGGTATGCAAAAATCAATACAGCTATTGGTTCAGCTCCTTGGTTTACGAAGGCACAATTTCACAGAAGCAAACTGTTTTATTCTTTACTATGTCGGCTAAGATTTGGACATGGACGTTTTAATGCTCATCTGGCTAGAATGAAGATAATAGCTTCCCCTAAATGCACTGATTGCAACCTCGATAAAGATCAGACCCTTAATCATATTATTTTTGAATGTCCAGCGCATAATGTGAATCGTATAATATTGATTGACAAATTGCTTGAGATTTACAAAACACCGGCAAACCTCCCGCGCGACATTCAAGGATTGCTGGAGAATTTTTCTTCGTATTTTCCCTTATTTAATTTTATTACATCTAGTGGATGTAAAATTTGATCGGGACTTTTACACATGGATATGACAAGACAATTATTGGATATGACATTATAAGTCAATAGATATGACCCATTGAGATAGGATATGACCACATGGAAATGACGATGAAACTGGATTTGACAAAAAAATTGGATTGACGAAACATTTAACTATGGAAAAAAAGAAGACATGGCATATGCCTTGAATGATAAGGATACTTGGATAAGAATTTACTGAAGACTTGGCTTTGGCCTTACTTTTAAATATTACAGAAGAATACGAAAATATGACGAGGCTGAATGGTCTAAAGATCGATGCCTGCCTTTTCTACGGGCGAATGAAAAAAAAAAAAAAAAAACAGCGTCAGTGCGTAAACCACTTCCATTTAAAAGAAACCATGACCTCTGAGTTTGTTTCGGCATTTTTTCTCAGGGATCAGTCAGCTAGGAAATGCCGGCGCCATCTAGTTTTAAAATATTGACGTGTAAAAGTGTCTTAAAAGATCTACTTACAGAACTAAACATTTAATTTAATTTCATGTGTATCGCTTGCCTTCCTCACACAAACTTAATAAACACTAATGTATTCGTGGTTCTTTTGGTCCTTAGGTACAGAACGTGACTGTCTAAAAATAAACGCTGTGAAAGCATACCTAGAAACGATAACATCAGACTAAAATGAAGTAAAATAGCACCACAATGAATAGCATAAAATTAATTACAAAAACACTGGCAGCACGGAATATCCGTGACCTATAGGTACAACATAGAGGTTATGTTCTAACTATGATGAATTCGTTTAATAAGCGGCCGCTTGCGGAGGCACGCGCGCTCGCGTCCAAGCTCCCATGCATCGCTCGGTGCTGAGAAATGGAGGACCATCTCGTAACACTACCAGATATCACTTGAAACCGTTTTTTTTCTGGCGGAAATTACATTTAATTACGGAATATTGAGGCCCTAGCACGAATGCGTGACGTAACGTAATTTAATTCGAACGATTTTTCAATCATGCATAAGAATGATCAGTCTATAATGTTCCTACTGCTGGGACACAGGCCTCCTCTATATGAGAGGGAGTGGGCCGTAATCCACCACGCGTGCACAGTGGGGGCTGGTGGATGTCACATGTCTTCGAATTTTTGGTTATAGGACATGACGATTTCCTCACGATGTTTTCCTTTACCGTTTTGAGAGCAGTGGTGATGAAGTAAGGAGTGCCTGCCCGGGTTCGATTCACGACCTACAACTTATAACTCGGGGCCGATACCACGGGGCCACCATTGCTCTTCAATCGAAAATAGAAAATATCCTATAGCATTTTAGTTTAAATCTTTGCGGAACGCACAATAAGTATCACTTGTAGATATGAATAAAGTCTTATAATTAAGTAAGTAACTATTATGTCGGAAATGAGTACATACAATATTAAAATCTCTGGCTCTTAGTGGCTTGCATACAATTTATCTAGAAGAGCTAGTACCGACAGCAATAAAGTTGAAACTAATACGACATTATAAACTAAGCAATCTGTCAGAGAAAAATCGCAAAAGAAGCTACCAACATATATAAAACCTCCATCTTAATAAAGCATATTGCACACTTCACTACCTATAATTAGAGTTCCGTACCCAACGGGAACCTATTACTAAGGGCCACTGTCCGTCTGTCCGTCCGTACGTCCCTCTGACACAGGGCTGCGTATTTTGCACCGTAATAGTAAGTAATTATTTTACTTTATTACATTTTATAGAATTAACCTATATCATCGAATAGCATTAAAAACTATTGTGCATTTTACACTAAAATGTATATTTTGAATTGAAAATGCTAAAAGAAATGTAATGATCTTATTTAAATTTGATTTAATTTTAACAAGATATTTCTCTGATTATTAGAAGAATTAAGATGAAGATTATAACTCTAATTATTTACTAATTCTTCTAATGCATGATCTGGATGTTGAATTGGTTTAGAAATTATTTAACACTTGAAATTTTCAGTGTGAAATACTATGGCCACTTTATCAACAAATACTTAATAAAAATTAAATTAGGTTAAAAACTAAAGGGTTTTTTTTGCTCGATCTTATTATTGGCAATTATAATTTTTTTTAATGTAAGTATTGTTAATAAATATTGTACTGTGGTACGGAACCCTTCGTGAGCGACTCGCACTTGGCCGCTTCTTTTTGCATAAATCAGCTCACGGGTACCATACCTCCTGCCGGGGTTGCGAGAAAGTCCGAAAGGGTTACCGTGGCCCCTGGCACAGGACTGAAGGAACACGGGTGGGTTTTAGTCAGTAAGAGTCTGACACGCCCTCTCGCTCCGCCCAGAGCGGAAGAAGTTATTTGTTGAATTCCCACCCTCAAAAGAAAAAAAAACGTACCAATACCTACCTAACTACTCGTAGATGAGAACTCGAGAACGGTCGTCATTTCAAGAATTGTCTGTGGTAGCGTTGACAAACCTCTTTGACGGGTCAACGTCTACTTTAAACATTTAAAAAGGCATGAGATTTGATTTTTTTCCAGAAAACCCTCAGAACAACTCGGAAGATTTTATAATTAGCATAATTTATTAATTAACTCATTCGTTTGCGTGGACGTTATTTAAAGCTTTCGTCAGTCGGTTCCAAGAATATCTACCGGTCAAAGAAACCTTGGGTTGTGTAATATGATTGGAAAGGTACACTTTGGTTATTATATTTTTACTTGAGACGTAATTATTTTAATGAGGAAAGGGTTTCTATAAAGACGTTTACAAATAAACAGTTCTAAATAAAGTAATAAAATACTTTAAAAAATAACCTCTATTTTATAAAAAAAATAACTTCACATGCAAAATCAGATTAGGATATCTAGTCGTCAATTTTCCATTTCTTCATTAGTTCTATGTTAGACAACTCACCTTAGCATTAAGTGTATTTCGCAACAGAAATTGTTTTGCGTCGCGTGTAAGCTCACAGTTTATTCCCCTATCATTTCAACAATATTGGTATAATCGCCACTAAAAGAGCAATGAATTAACCACTTTTCATATCGATAGGTAAATCGTTTCATATAGATAGCGATTTGAACCGGGAACTGATATTCGGGAGCACATTATGCCAATGACTGTGTGCTTTTGCTCAATAACGCCACTGTTGATGCTCAGTGGAAACAAATGACGACATTATCGGAATACACGAGGTGTTTTCACTGTGCATTTGGGATGGCAGTGATATGGAAGTGCTTTACTGCTTTTCTGTTGGTATTTTGTGTATTTTAAGCACTTAATGCTCTAGGTTTTGGCCAGTGTAGCACTATGTAGTATCTCTTTACAATCACACTAACAAAATATTACTTCTTTATCTAATATGTTAATATGTTGTTGTTGTGTGTAATGCGCCTTGAGTAGGCCCGTAGCACCGTTCTTTGATGCGTACTACAGAAGGTGGTTGCTACATTACGCGCCTAGCCGCAGTTATGCGTTGCTAAAACAGCTACTACGAGAGCGTGGGCTACGTTAATTCCATCTACATTGAAATTTCGTAGCTTTTCTGTTTTATAAGATTTGCATGACTCGTCTAAATATTCTCCATCTGCATAAAACCTATAAAATCAACGTCTTGCAATCCCATGTACCCCGTTTGCGTTAACTGCTAACAACAGACAAGAAAATTATAAAAACACTATGAATTTTATTATTTTAATTAAAACTCACAATTTAAATGTTGATTAGCAAATATAATCTACTGCGGCATGATGATGTCATATCCACCACACAGCTGGATTACTGAAAGCACGACATCACATAAGTCTCAAAATTAATTTCTGCCATTTTGCTCCAAACATACTATTAAAGTTGACCTCGTTCCTTTACAAGCAGCCGAACATTAATTACTACATATCAATCAGTTTTAGTGCCGTACCAGCTCTATCGGTTTATCGATACTATGATTTACATCGATACTTTAATCATAAAAGACTATAAAAGTTAATACTTTGCCATCAAGGCTTCGATAATGGATGAGCGATTTGGGTCCCTAATGCGAATGGGTTCCGTCGGTCCGACGCGCCGATTGCCTCATTAATATCCGGCCATATGTGTACACAGGCTATATTAGAGTCACGGTACGCCCTCCGATCATTATTAGTGACGCTTTGGTTTGAATTCACTCGATTCGCGATTAAAAATCGATTAATATTTGTCGCTATGCGAGCTATGCTGTCAGAAATGCGAGTACTGAATTTCATATTATGATTTTCGAATTCCTGACATTGCTCGAATCCTTGAACGCAGTCCTTTCCATTCAAAAGCCGCGCTTACGCCTACAACAATAAGATAGGTGTTAGAATATAATCAAACCATTACATCACGTGAGGTAAGAGGTGACTAAGGTGACTAATGGATCACATCAAGAGGAAGGGAAGCTTCCAGCTGGCTGCTAATAATATCACACTGCGATCACTAATGCGCCTACCAAACGTTACTTATAGGTAATTATGACGTTATCCTCTTGGTTCGGTTGCTCGTGTATTCAATGTTCAGGTGATATATTTTAAAAAAATGTGCTTGTTCTTTATAGTGTACCTTTTTGAGTACCTCTATGGAATAGGGACTTTTTAATACCTACAACTAATCGTTTATATAAAGAAATAGGCTAAAATATATGATTCGTTTTTAGGTTTGTAATACGTCAACATTACTTCAATATGTCAAGTAATGTCACTACGAATGATAGAGCACAAAAAAGGAATGGAGTCGCATTTGTCCTGTGAAAAAATGTGATTTCTTACCCGACTACGGCAAAGCCAAAGGAGGTTTATGATTTTAACAGGCTATGTACGTATTTATATAAGTTCATCTGTTTCCTCATAACTCCTTAACTGCTCGTCGTATTTGGACAAACGATGTATCGTTGGAACTTGAAAGCGTCATGTTGTTCTGCGGGTTATATGCTATATGACGTCACATAAAATCCAACATGGCGCCTTGTAGCGGGTGCGAAGTGCTACCCGAAAAATAAATAATGTTTGGTATCTAATAAAAGTTCTTAAAGAGTATTTTCTGAAAATATATTGGCTATCTATAATTTTTCATACATTAACCCCAAATAAGATCAAAACAATTATGTTTCACTTACTGTTGTTTGACTGTTTTCAATAACACTAAACAACCTTCTAAAATGTTATGAAGGCTACGTAACCAATTATTGTTATCAAATTCAATTTGCTACCCTAAATGATCCCAAAGCCCAAAATAATTTAAATAAACAATAAACTAAAACCCAACTACGACAAAAATCCCAACTGAAAAGACATTAACAAAATAACATCGGTTTCGGTTTTCGTATAACCGGAGTAACGTAAGGTATTTACTCAAATATATGTCATGTAATTAGGGCATAAAGCATACAAAATACCACTGCAATACGAATTCGATCTTGAAGAAAATGTGAATAACTTCCATTTTAATTTTATTTCATGTACAATGACCTATTAATTAAGCTAACATTTCAGTATAGAGCTTGGCTTAAATAGCTATTTCTTTTTTTTCAGGTGTACTAAATGTTCTGGAGTACCTTAAGCATAGTAGTTTCTTGAATTTCCGCTGTGTTGTATTGGTAAAAAAATTGTTTTATAACATTATTTTGTTAGAGAAAAAGTGTTATAATATGATTTTATTTTTAAATTTCGGTGTTGTGTTTATAAAGTATAGGTACAGTGCAAGCACAGCACTGTTTTAATATCAATGTCAGCATTTTACCTGAGCCGGGCCGGCCAATTTAGTACACGAAAAGCATTCATACCGCGTGCACTCATCTATCATAAACTCATACTTTTATCAATAAATATCAATTAATCAGTAATCAGTGTATCGATCAGCATCAACTCAAGGTGTAACGTCCCTAACCATACAAAGTATGGTAGTATAAACTCGTTTTGAAGTTTATAATTTGAATTTTACGATAAGGGATTAGATAAAATATGTTATCTATTTATTATACTGCATGAATTTATTATGTACTATATAGATCAACTGGAATGCTTACAAGCACCGAAAAGTCAGTCTTGAAAGAGAAAACTGAATAGTAGTGTGTCCTTTTTTAGTAAGGTGAACATACACTTACCTAAAAGTAAAGAAAAGAAGAGTTAAGAGTATTAATTACGTTATTGGCTGAATGTTGGTTAGTGAAAAAATATTTTAATTTACCCACCAGTGTATGGTGATTGGTGAAACGGTGTTGGAGTTTATCAATCAACCAACATCCATTTTATACAAGGAGTCGTTTTGCAACCTCGTATAATTCGAGACACGGATCAATAATAAAATAAGTAGGTGTATTTTTTTTTTTTATAATTTTGTGTGATACTGCCCTGTAACTGCGCCGTAACTCTACCGCACGCACACAGCGACAAATTCGTGCGACACTGCCTAGCATACGCAACGGGGCGATTCTGTTCTTTGAAAGTGGAGTAATCTGAAATACGCTTAAACTTAAATATCTAAAAAAAACAAGTGTGTATTAATTATTGGGCAGGATCGTAATTTTATTTTATTATTTATGTCTTTCATAACAGCCTCCTGAAAATTGACGAGGATGCAAAACGACACGTTGTATAAATATAGAAGATTAATTAACTATTTTCAATTTCATGTTGTATAATCTATGTGATTAATAAATATTTTGGTTGTTAAATAAATATTTTGTATTATTTGTCTACTCCATAGACGCATAATGCAAACATTTCATAGACCGAGATACATTAACGTTACTTTAACATGCACATTTTTCTTAAAGATGTGTCCGCCTTTATCTTGCACTTTTAGATTGACAGTGTTGTGCGACAGTGACAAGAAGAATACTTAGTCAAAGCCCATGCTAAGTAAGGAACCTTTTTAAATTCCGATCAGTGATTTCGTTAGTCTCACTTTTGGCCACTGATTTAGATTAGTTTTAGCGGTGACGACGCGACGTGGCGGCTGACCGCGGAAGATAGAACCGCCACTTCCCGCGTGCGGGGAAATAAGCCACGACCATCAGACTTCTATTTATTTTCAAGGGGGCTTTCGTGCCTTGGCGTTGTTACTATTTTCCAAGATCAGTTTATGTGATGAAGAGAAAATAAGAAAAAAAAAACGTATTTCTATGGTATATGATGCTTTGTTACTCACTGACGTTTAATACCTACGTTTTCGTTTATTTCAGGAGGGTGAATACAGGATATAAAAAAAATGGTAGGCTAAAAAAATACGATAAAGGAAAATGTGCAAAAATAGTGCATTGCTGAATAAATATTTGGTATTATTTAACTACAGGCTGTTACAGTTTGTAACAGAATTCATAACAGTACCACGTTTAAATGGTCCGCATTTGTTGCCTAACTTTAAACCGCGAAATGGCGAAAGTAAAAGTATGAACACGGGGTTAAAATTTTGTTTAAAACATTCCTGTGAGGATTCATTTGGACACACTTCCCACTCATGACAATGAACGAGTAAACAAACTACTAATAGGTATTACCTAAACGTGAATATTTCCTAATACCTTTTCGTTGTTGGCTTCTAAATGTACTAAGTATTTAAGCATAGGACGATGACGTGTGGGACGCTAATGAGAGCAAAATAGGCAACAAGATACTCGTAAGTTTAAACGAAATGGCCAAAGTAAAACTATGAATACTTTGGTCTTATAACTATAACGGTGTGAACAAAATACTACTTAATATTAACGCAAATGCTCCTAATACCTTTTCATTGTTGGCATCTAAAGGTCCTACTTGTTGCCAAAGTCTTTAAGCATAGGACTTTTAGTTTGAAACGTGTGGGACGCTAATTAGAGCAACATACCGTGCATGAAAAGTTGTCTGCTATATGTTGCTACTTAGTATTGAAAGAATAACCTTATTATGCAAGTAAAAAAAATAGTACTTACATTTACTTATGTATTTTTTACTTACTTCAAACAGTACTGAAGTCTTGTGCCAGGTGAATAAAAAATACTTTTTGTTAGTATGGTGATTGGACTGGTTCAGACTTCAACTGAGGATTTTAAAAACACAATATCCCAATCTTGTTTCGCCTGACTTACGCTCCGTAGGTACCGAAGGATAAAACATTAATGGTCCAAAACCAAAACTACGTACGATAAGGTTGTTAGACTATGATAGTCTTAAAATTGAACATAATATCGAGCGTGAAATTAATACAAGAAAGAGTTTTGTATAATAAGATCACAACGTAAACGCATCTCTGGTTTGGTTATAAAGGTTACACTTCTGATTCAGATTATTGTTGTGTTCACAATAATCAAACATACGAGTACCTTTACATTCATTAAAACAATATTTGATTATAGAAAACCATTTGGTTTGAAATCCGTTCACCAGACTTAAACTCAACCGTCTGGTTGGTCGAAGCGAGCAGAGGTTTGTTACCTCTGCTTAGTCTGCACCAATAAACAGTACAGAGTTATTTACACGCACCAAACCATATTACAGTCACGAGCATATCGTAAATACCTTACATTAACGCAAATTTAAAAATAGATTTCTCGTGAACAACTTTAAGAAAATACATATTTCATAGTAGAAGGTATAGTAAAATAATACTGCTCGTAACGCCATAAAATTAATTTTTTTTTTTTGAAAAATCATTTTTAAACTTGCGTAAATGTAAGGTATTTTATGCTATTTACCTACAGACTTGAACTACGGTTTCCTAGAAGAGCGATGGCCGCCATATAGCATCTGCAATACACGGTCGAATGAATAAAATAAGTTGGTGTGTATGCCCATAGAGCGTTTTTGACATCGTAAAGTCAAACCCCGGTACCACCATCATTTTCATGACAGCCGGCACTGCAGCCGTTATGTGGCGGATACCGCTCGTCTAGGAAACCGTTCTACCATCAAAGCACGAAATCCGTAGTACCGGTCGAAGTTACGGGCCTGTATTACTCCGTAAAGTTAATTAATCGAGTGTAGGGTTAATTCAGAAATAACGAACTACATTTGGACGGGCCCGTTTCGTCGTTGACGGACTAAGAGAGAAGACCCCCATGTTCGGGCATAAGATAAGTCCCGAACTAAGAACGAATGACAACAAGATTTGACAGTTATCCTTACTCCCGAAGTGCTTTTAGCCAACCGAGAATATTAATTAATCGGGAGTATTCATTCATTCCGAAGTATCGAACTACATACTTCCAGACGGGCGAGAGGAGGGTAGGAGTAGGTTTGGTCAAACAACAAGACTTTGCTTAGCTTTGACCAATAAACCGTTGAAGTAGAAAGTTATTTACATGACCCGTAGTACATAATACGTAGGCTTCGTAACTGCATTTCACACGGTGCAAACGACACGGCCACTTGGGACTTGCCAACTTTAAACATGTTGCGTTAGTCACGGGAATGTGTCGGCAGAACTTAGCTGCGCTGAACATATTGCTAGCTTGTTTATTGTAGCTGCTTATTATGTTTCTGTTGCGTTAAATTTCTGAGCTTATGTTGTTAAAATAGGTAAGGTAGTCAACGATATTATGTTCACAAGTTTGCATTTCTATTCAAAACAAAATATTGCTTAAAATTAACTATATATCTTATTTATTCAAACATAAATTGGATATCTTTCTTGGCGAGAAGCTGTGGCCTTCAGGCATTTCCTTTAGGCGCTTTGTCCAATTTGGGGAAAGGAGGAATGTGAAAACAGATTCAGAAAGTTTGGCTAATATTTATAAATGGACAAAGGAGAAACTAGATGTTCCAGTAAACTTATTAGTTGTAATTGGAAGTCTGTCAAGAGATCCTGGGAAGGTGTTAGAACCCAGTGCCAGACTGCTGATGTGGTGGCACTATAGGAGATGTGGCTCCTGCCACACGAGTTACCTGTCATCTTCATCAGCCTATAATGTTCCCACAGCTGGGACACCGGCCACCTCTCGGTGAGAGGGAGTGGGCCGTAATCCACCACGCGGGCCCAGTGCGGGTTGGTAGATGTCACATGTCTTTCGAATTTTTGGTTCTAGGACATGCCGGTTTCATCTCGATGTTTTCCTTCACCGTTTTGAGAGCAGTGGTGATGAAATAATTTACACAAAGTAAAGCGCCTGTCTGGGTTCGAATCATAGATATACGAATTTACGACCTACAACTCGTAGGTCGCGGTCGTGGAGTACTATCCACGAGGAGTTCAGTGCGACGGGAACCTCTGCCGTGGACACGTCAGCGGGCTTACTATGACTTACGTACTTACTTTCTTTATCGAAATATGTACTAGGTTAAGGTTTCTATGGGTCTATGCCACCCGAAATAAAGTTATTATAATAAATATCTATCTATTCATATTATAAATTAAAATTGCTTTTCATATTTACATTTTAATTTAATTTTACAATTTAATTTTTAAGTGTACTGCAATATCGCATTGGGTCTAGCCTGTAAGGATATTTGTATGTTTGGTGTGAATAAATAAATAAATAAATAAAATAAAAATATCTGTCTGTGTGACCCCGTTGTTCTTCTAAGCTACGCAACTGTTTTCACCATAATTTGAAGATTTTTTTCCGGATTATGTGTTTAATACATTTAGATGGTATGAGGAACAGGGTGTAAAGTTCGCTCATACCTCTCAGTAAAGGGAGGATCCTCCGATCAGACGGGTGTCGTGTCTGGTGGGCAAGTGCCCAACGATTGTTGTTGGGACGTTGTATATATGCTAGTTGCGCGGTAAACTCTGCTTGCGCGATGCAGGATTCTGCGTGACGTCAGTGTGACTTAGTTCGCATGTGGTAATGTAGATACCGCGACATTACTCCCCTCCGGAGTCCGGAGGTCGATAGCGGGCTGAGTCGTGTATCTTGCGCTACTTGCCAGTGCCAGTTGAGGTTCCAGTGGGTCGGAACCGGGTGCCGTATAGTCCACGGTGAGTCGGAACTGTCTGCGGTGATTCCTCAGTGAGTCAAGGTGGCACTACCTTATGCTCCATTGCGTCGGATGTGGTACAGCACCGGGTTGAGGCTGACTGCTGACGTCGACCAGGAGAGGCGTGAAGGGCTCTGCTTGTTGACCGGCCAAAAGTGCAGTGTGCTATGCCAAGGTTGCTGATGAGGCTGAGGGTGACGATCAGGAATGCGCGGTCGCTGCATGGTGGTGGCCAGGATACCCGTTTGAAGCCGTAGGTGCTGGTTGGCTAAGACTCGCCGCTCGAAAGCTTGAGGAAGCAATGGTGATGACGTCACGCTGAACTAGTTGCTTGAAGGCTGCGTCAATATCACGTCGGGGTCACCAGTATAGATGGTATGAGGAACAGGGTGTAAAGTTCGCTCATACCTTTTGGTCAACTCAAACTAAAACTCAAAGCATTTATTTCAAATAAACCAATTACAGGCACTTTTGAATTGTCAAGGGATCGGTCAGTCAGAAAGATGAAGCTAGTTGCCCATTCCAAAGCGTAGTAGGTACCTATGGAGAAGAACGGGCAAGAAACTCCATGGACACTCTTTTAAATCAAAATATTGTTACAATAAAGTGGTTACATCATTCATTTTGTAAGTATACATGTGAGAACGATGTAGAAAGACGTGCACGTTAAAGGCATCCATAATAAAAAGATAAAAACAATTATGGAATTAAAATAAGCCGTGGCAGCTAAGAAATGACCAGTGCCTACTGACGGCGCCCGTTCACGAACATGACGTATGGATCAGCACCATTCAGTTCAACCATTTTGAAGGGAACTCAATGGTCCAATACACACGCCACCACTAGCGACACATTTGAGTGAGCATGACATACTCTCAGCCCCCAGGGCACATTCAAGTCAATGAAAGACGAACCCAGTAAGCTTTATAGTGGGTACATAGTGCTCACACATGTGCTATGCAATTATACAATACTAAGTGATTGAATTTATACAATGCAAAGATAATAAATAAACTTAGGCATATTAAACATGCACATAATATTGCACACACTATTGGTAATAAATAAACTTAGGCATATTAAACTTGCACATAATAAATAAATCTCACATGAATTAAAATCGATTTTCGTATCTGTCTGTGTGACCGGGTTGTTCTTCTAGACTACGGAACGGATTTTGGTGTGGTTTTCACCATCATTTAGAAAATTTATTCGGTAAGATTTATATGTGTACTACATTAATACTAAACTTACACATAAAACAAAATCGCGATGTTTTGTCAAGTCTAAAGTCAAAGTAGGGGCGGGCTACTGCACAGTAAGAGAATTCATTTTATAGATGGTAGAAAAGAAAATTCACCGTCATTAAAGAGGACCACGTTTTGGCGACGACAGCGTTGATGACCGCTGTATCGACTAACAGGAAAATGCTGCTATTCTTCCTTTAAAACGAATTCCTTAACTCCTTATTATGTACAGCTACATAAACAGATGCTGCTTGTTGTTTTATTCCAAGAAACTCCACGAGAAGAGTTAAGTGTTCGAGCTCACTTTAAACTTACCTGAGGGCTGAGTACACAGTCTATATAGTTTGCGTGAACTCAGCATCAATTCTAGTAGTTACCTAATACATTACAGATAGTGAACCAATTACTCTCCGCTTGAGAAGCATTGTGGTCATTAAGCTAGATAATATATACTGGTTTTGTTGAAAAGCTATCTACTCCTAAGACACCACTATGTAGTTAGTTCTTATGTTTTGTGGTGATGAGTTTGGGTCATAATAACTGAATGTGCTGTACTACTGCATTTGATTATAATCTCATGTCGTAACAACCACAGTTATTTCGTCTCAACCTAGTGAGGGATATTGAATTTTTGTCCAAACATCGAAGATGTCAATCAAAGGCCTGGTGCATTCAATTTATATACATATGTATAAAATAATGAAATGCTGTTAGTTGGTAAGCGATTCACTAGAGAACGGTTCGACCGATTTGGCTATTAATTAATTATAGATGTGTTAATAAAATAATAGTAATAGTCCAAATTAGGTTTTAATGGAAGGCAAAAATTGCGAAAAGGCGAAAAATTTACAAATTGAGGAAAAACTGAACGTCCTTAATTATTGAAAGTTTGAGAGAAAATAGTCGGTCCGGGTCAGCTAGTTTAAATATAAAAATACTACTTAGCTGTTGCCCGTGACTTCATCTGCGATCCAGAATGAAAAGTAACCTATGTTCTTACCCAGGTCATGGTCTATCTGTGTGCCAAATTTAATCTAAATCTGTTCAGCCGTTTTGGCGTGAAAGCGTAACAAACAAACAAACTTACTTTCGCATTTATAATATGAAGTTTCGACTAGAGTATCTGTCGATTAGGATTATTGATAGGTAATTGCCCTAGCCTTTTGCTAAGAACTACTTACAAATAATTGCTTTAGGAACCTACCAGATGCGGCAGAGTATTCAATTTCGTAGCCTTCAGCAACTTTATCTATCTGAGTACCTATCATAAAAATCTTTAAACCCTAACATGAGCTCGGAAAACGCTGTTACAACTATACAATTTTTCATATACAGGCTTACATAACCCGTCAACCTCCCCGCAACACGAATTACCGTCTCCATTGTTCAGAGCCCGTTTAAAACATATTTTCACAAGACAATTCTTTTCTAACATTCCCGTAACAAAATGGAATTCCCTAGGGTTTCCTATAAATCATAGTAGCGTTGATTAAGGATAGTTCGCTCGGTGTTCGCGTGAGAAATGCAAGTAATAATCTGAGGATTATGGCTGTCATCTAGTGCAGGGTGAGCACATTGCAGCTTCGGAGGCGATCGACTGGAAGACATGATAGCGTGTTGATTTTACATGATGTTACTAATAGAGAATTTAGATTGTATGTTAGGGGAGGATTTCAATGTAGGTCATTTAATGATTTTGAAAACCTACATTACCAGGATGTTTTCTGTATCATGGGATTTTCGTCATAGCGATGCATTGTATTCTATTTTTGGTCCTAAGAGACCAATTTCTATTAATAAATCGGTGGTATTTGAAGATTTCTAAACAGTATTTTTTTTGGGGTTATATGTAAATATTCTAAAGACAAAGTATTAATTAAAGTTGGTATGTTCTTTATTAACTCATTTAAAACGTTTACGTAAAAGTAAATGTCCATTTAAAATGTTATTTACTCGTTGGCTGTTTATTGCGAACACTTTGTAACAACAAGAATATTAAAATTCGGACGAACGGGAGGTATGCGCATATATGTTGCTTCCATATTTTACTCTTCTCTTGTGCGCGAATTGCTCGCTTCTTTTGTTTATGCTGCACAGACTTCTGTATGTAGGTTTATAGTTTTTAAAATATTATGAAAATACGAAGTCCGTCTAATATGGCATATCTCCTGTAGTAGTACGTAATCACAAGTCCCTCTTGGGACATGGATGTCATAAAATAGACAAATGAGGATCGATAATAATTAGTTTTTGTGTTTCGTTAAAAATTGTTAAAGGTTGATATGGAGATAAACTCGGGATGAATACGTGCATGCTATGCAGGTAACAACTAGTATATTATAATCATCTATCCGATGGCTAAAAACCATACCTACCAATTAAACTAACTGTAAATGAGCCTTATATTTTTCAGTAATTATTCTGTGGTTTATTAAAATTTTAATTTTACAAAATTAATTGGCTCAGAAATTTAACTACGCGGGAAATCTTAATAATGCGAGTAGGTATATTTATAACAGATAATAAATATTTTGCCAGTCTAATGATGTTAATATAATAGAAGGTTTAAAAGCCCAGACTTGTTCTTACCATTTGTTACCCTACAAATTAAAAAAAAAATCACATACTTAAAGCTTCTCCTAATAATTTCTAGAACTTTAACGTAACGCATTAAAAATAAATTTTACTCCACACCGAGATTTTTAATCTAACAGTGGCTTGTACAAGGTTTTTACAAGCGAAGTCATCATTTAGTCATAAGTTATCTTTTCCATTAACTCTAGGTTGGCAGCGCAAGTGCGCTCGAAATGAGAAATGAATTGCTATTAATTTTCGGTTAGCACATCTAGCTGCCATATACCCCACCAATGTTTTTTTCAATGAAAGCTTGCAAATATCCTTAAGTAGTAAACGATAACAAGTTTTAATGAACATTTTGGTAACTTCAAGCATTGTAGGTAGAGAACATGATTGATTATAATTATTGTTTTTCATGCTTTTAACAAGGTGCTTCGTCGACTTTGGTATTCTCAATCCTTTGCTTCGTTTATAATAGAGCTGTCCAACAATAACTAAAATGTTAAGCTTGCAATGTTAATCTATATCTTAAACCTTTCTAAATATTCTAAAACAAAGTCGCTTTTTTTGTCCGTATGTATGTTCGCGTAGTTCCTCTAAAAACGCTAGGTAGGTACTGATGTTACAGGGAGTTCTGGAGTTGGTCTTTTAAGAGGAACCGGCACTCCATGTGCTGATGTTGGCCACAGGGGTGGTTTTAGTGAGGTAAGAATCCCACACTCCCCGACATCTTTCCCCTGAGGTCGGGCGCCTTTTGAAGTACTACCGCATAAATAAAAAAAAGAAGGTATTGATGTTATTGCGGTTTTCACCACCATTTAGAGAATTTATTTCGGAAGGTTTGTGTATCGTACATTAGTATTAAATTTACATAAATAATAAAGAAATCTCAATGTATTGCCAAGCCGTATACACCGTGCGAAGCGAGAACGGGTCGCTAATAACGAGTCACATAATGTAATGACACCTAATGTGTCACTTATAAATTTTTATGTCTTATATATTATGGCAAAACATAGCGTACCTATTTATGTAACCACCTATGTTTCACAAATAAACTGTTTGATTGAATAACATAATACACAACTGAGTTAGGTGTATTCTACCAATGGTAATCTGGACTTTAAAAGAGACCTCTGAGTTTGTTTCGGCCTGTCTTCTCAGAGTAGCCAGAAAGGAAACGCCGGCCTCATCTGGTTTAAATAAAAAAAATGACTGACGAGTAAAAGTGTTTGTACAAACCTACGAAATAAAATCATTTATTTATTATTTCTTGTATTGGTGTATTCGCCAAACTTAAGTTGTTTGGGTTACCTAGGATTCCCAGCTGACTACTTTTTAAACAAGGTAAAAGGTCATGTTATTTTTTAAAGTCCTGACATCTAATTAATCTTCATCTGTAAACGCAAGCCCGAGTTCAAACTGTATTTGGCATTTGTGTGTCCAAGGGTCTTAGTCTTAGGCTTTAGATGTCGTTGTATAAGTAATCACGTATTATCGTAATTTCAAATATTAAATTGAAAATCAATAAGAAGGATAACGGAAAGCAATAAAAAAGCAGCCAAATTCCTAAGGCTTTTTTTTTTTTGAGGATGGGAAATCATCAAATGACCTCTCCCGCTCTGGGTGGAGCGGAAGGGAGTGTCAGACTCTTACTGACTAAAACCCACCCGTATTCCTTTCTTGGCCCTTTATGTTCCGGAAAAGCGGGGGGCGCTTTCCCGGCAAAATTTCCTCAGGCTTCGATACAGATGAACCGTCAGGAGTACCTAATGCAGGTTACCTTCAATTTCTTTTTATCCATAGTAACGAGTGATATAATCCATTACTTACGTGGGGCAATAGCACGTGCGGTTGAAATGAGAAATGAATAGCTATTAATTGTTCTTCTAGCACTCACATGAGTGGATTTTTGCGGCGCTGAACTCACAATGGATTGGATTTCGTCGCCGACAATGTACGTTGTGCAGTTTTTCCATTTCACTAATATAAAATACATTTATGTGGTGGAGTGATTGAGTGAGGTTTACTGTTAACTAAACATATTGGAGATATTTTGTCTTCAGAAAAAGTAACTACTTTTTAGTCTAGATTTGAAGAAAAATATTGTGTACACAGGCACTCAAGACGTCAGATTTTTACGATGACGTGAAAACGTAGCTGATGTATTTTCTAAAAAAACATTTACTTTAATGAGCTGTAAGTACCTGTAATGATGTACGTACTTACCAAGTTATACTTAGATCGTTAGCGATGAGGGAGCAGGATTTTTATGTCGTTGATTTTTTTCTATCATTAAATTTTTTCTTGAGACGTGAATATTACTGGCCTACCTTCCACCTCCACACAAAATCCAAAGGTCACTTTTGCGAGTACCTAACAGGTGATTAAGACCGCACAAAAAAAACATCATGTTTGCTTTTAATATCAACGTAAGTTTAGTGAAGACAAGCACAACTGCTGAGCCTGGTCTTAGGTCTTAGGTTCGATCCCCTGGTCAAGCAAAATGTTTGTTAGGTTTTCATTAGGAATTTCGCAGAAGTAGTTCGAAGTATCGATTATGTTCCGTTAATGGCAATAACCTCGCTCTCTATTATATAGTCCTCCAGAGCTTATTTTGGCCCTTGCAGCCAATCTCAACGGAGACTAGACTTCGGCGCGGGAGATATTATAGTGCACAAGTGTGTGCGCAGACACAGGTGCACTCTCTCATCCCTCACTTTCATAGTCCGATGTGAAAGCGATCCGACTCGACCGGAGAAAGATCAGGACCAGTACCAACGGCTTAACGTGCTTTCCGAGGTAGGGGGGTATCACACCGCCAATTTCCAAACTCCGGGCTGTTATTAAGAAATTCCTAATGGAAAAAGCCAATATCACTTTGCCTGACATGGGAATCGGACCCAGGACCCCACGCTCAGCAGTCGCGCTTGTAATTACGAGAACCTATTAAAAGGGATTTAAAACTGGTGAAACGTGGGTGTAGGTAGGTACCTACTATGGCACACCACAATGGCGATAAGTCCCCTCTTTGAGGAGTGGCTAGAGAGGCGCCACGGCGTCCTCACCTTCCGCCTGACGCAGGTCCTCACCGGACACGGTTGTTTCGAGAGGTTCCTGTTCCGGATAAGGTGGGAGGAAACGCCCGGGTGTCACCATTGTGTGGATCGCCCGGAGGACACGGTAGAGCATACGGTGGAGCTCTGCCCTGCTTGGGCGGAGCACCGCCATGTCCTCGTGGAGGTGATTGGTGGTGGTGATCTCTCGCGTCCGGGCCTGGTCCAGGCCATGGTACGGAGCGAGAGGGCTTGGGAAGCCGTCACCTCCTTCTGCGAAGCAGTAATGTTCGCGAAGGAGGAGGCGGAACGCGTGAGGGAGAAGCGCAAGGGCAAATTTCGCGCCCTCACGCCCCTAGCCGCCGCAGGAGACGCCCTGGGCGGCTAGAATCACAAGCCGATTCCCGGCCACCGTAGGCGCGGGCTTGCGGACGGCCAGCAATGGGGAGCTCGCCGTCCGATAAGGTCCAGGCCCGGGTCGTAGGCACGTTGTGTTCCACGCGCGCCTCAAAGAGATGTCAGCACCAATGACGGGGTCCGCTAGGGCCGATACCTGCCAGGGTTGCGGGAAAGTTCGAGAGGGTTACCGTGGCCCCTGGCACAGGCAACTGAAGGAACACGGGTGGGTTTTAGTCAGTAAGAGTCTGACACGCCCTTCCGCTCCGCTCAGAACGGGAGAAGTTATTTCATGATTCCAGCACTCAAAAAAAAAGGTAGGTACCTACTAAACTCCTCCGCACAACACTTCGGGGTATCGCATCGCAATTTTATGTAAAAGTAAATTCTCAACGAAATCCAATGGAAAGCTAAAAATAGGCTTTCTTGTTGTTATTGTATCACTTTAGGAGACGTTATGGGTGTTTCGCGAGAATCGTTTACTGCCGCTAGATTTACGGGAGCCGTATAAAAAGTTGCGCCGTTTGGACACACCTGGTGCTCGGGTACCGCTCATAACCTGATCATGCGAGGTGGTTTGTTGGGGATCCGGTTGTGTTTTGTTAATTAAGTTGTGTGTTTCAATTGGTATTGTTGTTATTGGTTGTTGATCAGGATTTAAGTCGTGCCTTAACACCACGTTAATAGCAATCGTATTTACAAATCATGTTTAAGCAGGCAATATTACAGCTTTAGTATAGACAATAAATACTATAGGTACTTGTTGAAAAGAACTTTTTTACTTAGGTTAAACTTCATTGTTTTTTTATTTACTTTAATCATTACTTAAAAAAGTTGTTATCTACTTACCTTAAATATCTGAAAAGTATAAAAAATTGTTGGGCCCTCTGAGTTTTTTGCAACATAATAATAATTTGATTTTGAAGTTTTCAGGCAGGCAACATTTTTAAGGGAAATTTCGCAAAATACCTAGACAGAAGCTTAGGACTATCTTTAGTAAGTGAACAAAAACATTGCCACGTTATTATCAGATAATCCAGTGACCTGATCCTATCGTACACGTGGTCCTTCCATAAACTCTGCTCAAATTAACACTAATGATAATGAATGCGGGCCAGTATTGATCCCGCATTAACCCAGCAACGGGACCCAAGTCTCCCATTCGAGAGCATTCCAATAAATTGAGATATTTGGCCTGTTGTGAACTAAATTTATGTTCTTTTATTGGGTTTTGTACCGTTTTTCGAACGTTTCTACAGGCGGTGGCACTTTTCGTAACAATGGGTAGGAATTTACGGTCGAATTGATGTTATTATTTTGCTCATTAATTTCGACTTGTTTACGCAGAAATACAATTTATAGGTGGGGAAACCTTTAGAAGGGTAAAGGCTAAAAGCGTTGTGCGGATTAATAAGTTCCTTAAATATAGAAATAGCTATGAATATGAATAGGTAGTAAAGTCAAAAGTCACGCTCAATACAGAAAATACCCATTCAACTTGTATTCCATTTCATTTCCCCATTCTCATACATATATCACTGGCATACGTACGTCGATACCTAGCTCCTATCGAATAGAGAGTAACAGGTGCAGATTTGATATTTCAATCCATCTTACATATATTCTGGTCCTTGAATAAATAATGATAAATGATAAATGATTTTATTTCTGTAAGTAGGTTTGTTACAAACACTTTTACATGTCAATCATATAATGAATAATGAATAATGAATAATGCTTGTCTGTCCTCAAATATTTGTATGTTTGAGAAAAGTCTCGAATTCTTTCGGTACGAAATATGTGAATATATATAAATGTTATGGTATGGAGTCTTAAGGCACGGAGTCTTAAGGTACGGAGTCGTAAGGTACGGAGTCTTAAGGTACGGAGTCTTTAGGTACGGAATGTTCTGGTAGTAAATCTCTGTAGCAGTAGGTGGCCATTTAAGCTATTTGCTGCCTTTGTTATTGAAATAATTTATTTAAAACACCTACGTAGGTGAAAAAATTTAGTTTTGTGAAAGCCACATGAAAGTGGGCAGCCTTAGGTATTCATTTTATATACAGACTAGTTTAAGGCCTACATAATTTCAGCTTTTTATAAGAGGCTGAAACTGGTTTGTTTCTCGGTTTTTTTCCCCAGTTAAAGTCAGTTTATTATTTAGTATTATATATTTCTTAGATTAAACATGAAAAGTTGTCGTATTTATTGCATAAATTCTGATCTAACAAAAATGATTACTTTACAAAAAAAATGTGAAATAAAGTAGGTAATAACATTAAGGCAGACACACACAGTAACAATTTCGAACTTTAATACACGCGATAGAATTCAATTGATTAACCATCAGTTATTTGCCTATAAACTGTTACCCATTAAGATCGCTATCTCCATTAATTAAGTTCGTTATACACCTGCGTGTACGTCAGCATAATCAAATTACGTGCCCGGGGATCATGGGTCGCGCATCAATTCATATCAATTACTTATAGTAGATAATGACGTAAGGGCCGTAATGCGACGTACGTGCTTAACGAAAATGTACTGTTGGAGCAGTGCATTAAATCACTGGGCAGTATATTAAATTCATCGGTAATTAATTATATTTGTACTAACTGGAATTTATGTAGTATTCTTAAAGAAATTGTTGGAGAAATCTAAGGCAATAAGATGAAGTTACTTGGTTAAAGTTTAATTATACTAATTACTTTCGTATTTTTTAATACTTATATTTATTTCTTGTCAAAGCATTTTCCATTTACAATTTTTACTCGTAAAACTTTAAACGAATGTAAGTCTATCGAGTACCTTTCTATTTGGAAGTTACATCATTATTTGGCTAAACTAGCAAGCCAGCTCTAATGAATGAGGATATTGTAAAATAAGTAATAAGTCTCTAACATAAGATATAGACAGAACGGGCTACCCAGCTAGTAGGTATAGTATATAATTCCTAATGGCAGATTTAGATGCCTAAGTACCTTATTCCAAAGGCCATTTCACTTAATCCAGGACCTGGACTGATTATGTATAATTGCTAATTCATGCTTATCCAGGTTCAAATACGATAGCTATTTGCTTAAATATAGGTTCGTAATCAAATCACTTATTCGGAAACTATGTTTGACTGGAGTCTAAAATAATCGTCACAATTTTCATAATAAATACTGAAATCCGTTGATCAAATAATAAAATATTGAAAAGCAATATATTTTTTACTAGTATTACGTGAACTAAGCCACAAAGGACCACATTTTCCGGTCTCGAACAAATTTTTCTGCGAATACAAGGACCAAGAACGTCCGTCGTCAAGTAGATAACGTTATAACTCAATAACTAAATTGTTAGGGGTTGTACCGGCTCATCTTGACCGGATCCCTGGAATCCTCTTTCCCATCTCGTATTAGCACTTAGTCAGGTCACTGGCTTCCAATTCGATAGTCACTTGTAACAAGGGGCTGTGATAAAAGACCGACGTCTCGTAAGCGATAATTTGTGGGCCAGTATTTTGTAAAATGTTTGGTCCATATACTACCTACAAAAAACGTAATGGTTCGAAATGTTATAATACTTTTTGTCTCGTTACTGTTTGGTGAAGTCACCATTACTTATGGGCCTTTTTAGTTAAGTGAAGTAACTAAATAATAACAACTGCACTGGTCGATCGAAGGTTAAGCTTCGCTTGCCACGGTCGGTTCGTGTATGGGTGACCATCCATTACATATCAAGACTCCTTGGTATCTCGGAAAGCATGTTAAGCCTTTGGTCCCGGTTGTCATTTGTGGTTTTTTCGCCGATCACGATTCGCCCGTTGTGGGCGAGTAAATTCGTGCGAATCGACAAATAAGCCAAAACGAGTTGGCTAGCTACGAGTAGCGAGTGCGCGACGACGACGAGCGATTACTCGTTGGTATGCGTACTTATTTACCAAGCATGCTTTCTTTCCTTTTTTCTTTTTTATAAAGAAAGAAAGAAAGGATGAGTCTCTCGGCGAGTGTTCTGCGGTTCTTGGCGAGCGAGCGTGGCTGAGCGAGTACTCTCTGTGATAGGGGTACACTACATAAATATGAAAAACTTAATTCCGTCAGTCACAAATACGAATTTCAAAATACCGATTTTCATAATTCCGAATGGTTCAAAAATCCTAATATAACAATTCCGACTTATCATTACTCCTATTTTTATAATTCCTAAATTTCAATGTTTCTAACGTTTATAATTAGGTACTATTCTCAATATACCGAGTTTCAATAGATCAAATAACAAAAAGTCCGACTTAATGATAATTCGAAACAATAAAAATACGAATTCCGATTATTAAAATATGCAACATGCAAGCAGGCATGCAGCATGCAAGCAGGTAAGCAAGCAGGCATGCAACATGCAGCAAGCATTGTTTCTGTCACGGCTCCGGCGCTGCGGGGTTTGGGCGGCCACACGCGAGCTTATCGTCGCAGATGGTTTTAACGCTCACCACCGCAGCTTCGGCTTGCTGGCCGGCCAGCCTCAGCCGCGGCGGCAGGCCTTCAAACCACCTGCTCCTCAGCTCGCGGGCCGCCCCACCACTCAGCGCCTACGCGGGCTTTAATTACACTCTAGTGTAGGGCAGACAAGACTGCGTGAAGTCGGTTTTGCAGCGATTCGTTTCTGTCACAAAATTTTGTAGATAACATGTTGACTTTTAGTTTATTCGAAGTATTGAAAATCGGAATGTCGTTTTTCTGACCGAGATCCCTTTGAGCATTTGATTCTTCGAACGTATGAAAACGGAAAACTAACAAATCGCATTTACGACTTTCGGTAAAATAAATTTCATATGTTTTAATAATAGACATTATAATTCTTAGGTATTATGAAATTCGGACTTTTGAAAATCGGAACATCGAAATTCGGAATAAAATATTTCGGAGTATTTGGGTGTTCCCCTCTGATAGACCTGTGACAAGTTTTGATTCTACGTTTAATATTGCGCTCCTACGTTTAAGTTATTCTAAAATCGGGTTCCTTAAATAAAAGGTTTGCTTTTTATCTAAAAATATATTATCTTACATAGGTTCTACTATGGGCCAGGCCACAACACTGCGTTGCGACGACGCGTCGCAAAAACGTCGTCGTCAATGGGCCTTGTATTGTATACAAGGCCCATTGTGCGACGTCGTAGATTTCTACGGTGCGTCATCGCACCGCAGTGTTGTGGCCTGGCCCTTAGTATTGTCATTTAAATCGACGTTAAAAGTACTTTGACTAGATATAGTACCGAAATACTTTTACCTAAAAACGACAACAAAATACAGCGACTTTAATGTTGACAGAATAATTTACGGCGTCACCTCTTACATAATATTTGCTGAAGACATATTTTCTTTAAAAACGAGCACACTTAATGTTGTTTCAAAAAAGATTTCAACAAGGTTTCTTTTTTACAGGAATCCCGGGAAGATGAAGATCTGCACGTATTTGCTGTTGAGTTTTTTAGGTAAGTTTATCTTTATTTATCTTTTTAAATACAAATGCTACTTATTGATACTCAGGGAAGGAAATACTTATAAATATAAGAGGCTGACTTTAGGTAAAACTAAAACAGAAATGGTTGGAAAAAAGGTTTTCATAAAAGCCTTCTCGACGGTTTAAAAACTTTTGGCTAGACTGTGTTAAAACAACAAACCTAGTCAGAATCTAAATAAGAGCTTTCATAAAACGAAGAAGAAATGTGTTCGAATATCCACAATCTTTCACGGACAACTGTGTACCTAGTTTTTAGATATATAAAAACTGGACCGTGAACATGTACATCGGAACGACACTAAACGCATTCCATTTACAGAATTTGGCTTCTGGAATTCAATAAATGGAAACAGATCCCATACCACCAATTTGTCATTCGGAATCTAAAACGAAAATAGAACATGAAGCCGAGCTAAACTGGCCAGCTACAAGGTAAATCAAGCTTAAAGTTGAAGTATGCCACATAACTTTATTCCGTTCAATACATTATTCACTTTTCTCGACATATTTTTGTGGAGCGGAGTGTCGAACTGAATTTTGCGAGCAACCGAACGAAGTGAACGTAGTCCTTGGAGATCGCTAAATCTACGGGCATAGGTACGTACCTACATAAATTTCGACACGTTTTTGATTTATTATAGACGCAAATATGGTTGTAGAAATATGTTCAATATACAGGTAATACGTAATAACGGTTACCAGTAACTGAAAGTACTGGTAGACGAGAAAAAAGTAATAAAAAATTGTTTATTCTACACAAATAAGACGCACACTTTAAAATAAAAATATATGGCAAATGATGAAGAAGAAGATGCTATAGCGAGAGGGGCTGTACCTACTAAAGGTACAGTCAGCGTCACGATGCGGGTACCCCTCTTCATAGTTAATTTTAATACAACTGGGGTACCCAATTGATGCAGCCCACCGTACCTACACATCTGCCTTTCCCTTCGGGATTTACAGGCGTAAAATAAACATAAAATACACACAGTAATCTAAAGAAGCCAAAACTTTTTATTTGTCGGATACTGATAACCGACAAATAAAAGTAAGGTAATGTGTAGGTATAATTTATTATACTTATAGGCTCCTTCAAACAGGCAGGCGCGACACGCGATGCGACACAAAGACGCCGCCTGTCGCAACGACGAGCGGTGCCTAAGGGCCAGGCCACAACAGTGCGTTGCGGCGTCGCATCGCAAAAACAACATTGCACAGCTATGCGATGCGATGTCGCAACGCAAAAATTTCATCGGATACGACATCGTACGACAAGACTAAATATAATAGTATGGACACCGACTAAACGGCAAAGCGTTGTCGCATCGCAGATTTGTACGTTGCGGCAGCGCATCGGAAATTTCCACGATGCGTTGTGCGGCGTCGTTGATTTTTGCGATGCGACGCCGCAACGCACTGTTGTGGCCTGGCCCTTAGTGGCGTGCGATTCGCGTCTCGTGCTGCGCCTGTTCGTAGGAGCTTTAAAGTATTTTTTTAACTTTAACGTAACATAATTGTTGAGATATCGGTAAAATATTAGTAACTACGATTATTTGAAAGGCAAACATTTTTAGGGTTCACGTAAAACGTTACCAAGTAAAATGGTAAAACTCACTAATACTTTGTCCTAACTTTGTGACCGATCACAGTTAAAAACTATGCCCATAACATACTCTTTGGTAACTACCACTCTCTATGGAAAATACCAGGAAAATGGTCAGTAAGGGAAAATATAAAGCAATATAAACAAATGAAGTTAGTTTTGAAAGTAGAACAAATGGGAAAGTAATTGGAAAAAGTTCCTCTTTGTCAAACTAATTTCGCAGTAGGTAAGTACCTATCTACTTGTGTTTTGGTGTTTTGATATTTGTAAGAATCGATTTCCTGCCCAAGTAGATTACAATACAATGTCAATAGAATTGATTTGTTAATTGATTGTTGAATTGTAACTTCGCATATTCTGTGCAGAGATGGTAGCACAGGAAGATGATAAAATCTTTATAATTTATCTATTAATTTGCAATTGCTGTTATTACTAAAATTTACTAACGCATTAAAGATATGGTGATATTTAATAAGCATTGCAGTAATAATAAAGAAGAAAAATCTACATACTGACCGAAAACATTATAGAATATACAACTAGATATATTACCCCAGTTAATTAATCAGTAAAACCAGAAAAGTTTGAACTAAACAAAGTTCTTAAAGTAGACACAAAATTATTAAATAAGAACGCAGATACTATTCCCAAGGCTATAGTCGAAACCCAGTTACCTATAACGACTTTGAGAGAAGCACCAAAGGATTCCTGAGGAGACAGGCAGTCTTATCTCATTGTGTTTGTGGCTACAACCCCTTTATATCATCCGAGAATTTACACTAGCTTACTGCAACTGAATTTACATTTGGTAACAGTAACAGAGTTTTGAAACGGCTAACAGGAAACTGTCAGGTACCTACTCTGTACTACTGTGAATTTTGTACTATTTCATGCTTCGGTAACTTACAAAGTGCTTTGAATTCCTCTATTCTCATAGTCTTGGAAACGCGTACCTACACGGCAAATTTGTATCGTAGCCACAATTACGCCTTGAAGGAAACGGTTTTCGAATCTAAAGTATTTAAGACATTTTGGTGTCACTTCCTATATCTACTTAAAAGTAAAGAAATTGTCACTAAAATCTGCTAAAAGTCGTTCATTCAATCATTTAAAAGGTTATTGTAAATATAGGGTCAATAACTATATTCATTTTACGTGAGCCAATGAATTCGTATGGAAATAGATGTCGTAGGACGACATAACAGTATCAGGTTCGACATAACTATTCAGAATTGAGACCACCGTGGGCCTTCTAATTATATAAATGAGTACGATCAAAGGTCTGAATAACATACTATTGACGAAAAGTCTATATTTAACACACTAATTAAAGCAACCCACACTGAGTGACATATTATTGAATATCGGATATCCCTTCCAACTGTCCCTTAAAATAGAAAAGGTAATTCACGAGGCAGTGGTTGCATAATTATAACTCAGTTTGAATGAATGGTCGCTAGCGAATTGATTATATAGATTATATCTACCTAGACATAGTTGGGACTAGATCTACGATCTAGATCTAACCAATCAAGGAATGGATTCGTGCAAATTACTGCTCAAATTGAGCCTGGAGTCAATATGTTACACGCAAATATTCGGCCAATTGCTATTATTTGTAAACTTTAAAGCGCTCACTTGGAAGCGATTTTTCTCGATACACGATGGTAGCATTACTTACATTATTGTTTGAGGCAAAAGATCATAAGCTTGAGTGTTCCTTTTATGACACACTAGCTTCTGCCCGAAACTTCAATCGTGCGAAATTTCTCGTTTTAACATACAGCATATACATGGCACTACTGTAGCTTGCCATTAGTTAAAGAATTTTCGGAATCGGGTCAGAAGTTCCGAAGAAGATTACCCCCAACATACAAACTCACAAATTTAACCTCTTTATTTGATAGTATTAAGTCTATAAACGTCCTGACGCTAGTTGTACTGCTGTGGGCTTTGTTATCCATAAAATAAAATATTCTGACTAGATAAAATATACACGTCAAACTAATCTAGATCTCTGCAAATTGATTTCACTGCTCAAAACATGTTACACCGAATTGATGGTTAAAGTTATAACTTATTTGAGATTGACATCTAACTTAAGCTGGCTTGCAACAAGAAAAACTGTTTCAATAAGATTGGCTCGGATCATTTTATTTTTGATCTTATAGTATACTAGCATCTGCCGGCAACTTCATCCCCGTGATTTTTTTTATTTAAGGGGAATACATGACCTAAACGCAAGTTTTATAATACCTAAAAGTATAAGATCCACTGCAGTAAACAAACTCAGAAATATATGACATTCTTCAGGATATATGCTAGTTAGATAGTGTGTTGGAAACATAATACAACTAATTTGGTACGATAGAAAAAAGTCACGAAGATACCTCTAAAAATTTCTTTTAACGATTAAAAACCATACTAATATACATGCAATCATTCTAGTTTTTTTTACATTGTTCTTAAAGCAACATCTTAACGTGATGGTGTTTTAAATTTGTAGTCCAATCAATAGATTTTTTGTAAATAGAGAATTGCTTCATATTTTGCAATAAATTACCAGCTTTGTGTCATTGCGCTTCTCTTTCTTTTCTATGCAGTCCGACAGTGACCGCGCTCTAGCTGTTGTCAGCCCCTTAACATCAAATACATCCTATAACACTCGGAAATATCGTAGCTTCTCAGAATTCTCGGAATCGGATCAGTAGTTTTGAAGATTACCCCCACATACAAACTCATTACCTCATTATAATATTAGTATAGATATAATATAGTTTTAGGAACCAGCAGTGGGTTTTATAAAAAAAAAAAGAAATAACGGCTTCGAACAATTTTAATGCAATCAGAAAATATTCGTAATTAGAACACTAAGATATTTATATGGAAACTAATGCAAATCTGACAACAATACGACACAGCTGAGACGTGTGAACGACCCGGCGTTTGACGAGCAAATCAAACTGTTTTTTTTTTTGTAGGTCATCTCGTAGCTGGCCTTGAGAGGCCATGACTATTTAACCGGTCAATCCTGTGGTGCCTTTGAGTGAACTCAAAGCTTCCAACCAGGGGCCAAACTGTCATATGTTTGACACTCCTTTTAGAGGCGTGATGCTCCTCGCTACTGGTCATTCCCAACAATAGATATTATAAACATTTTTGTTAGGTTTGCTACACACCGTGTCATTTTTGAAACATTCAGATGGATTGATGTGTTTGTGTCTAGACTAACGACATTTTGGACTATTCGTATGCGATTTGGAATGTCAGATTCTTTCCTGCGTTTCATATCGGTGACAATAAATCGCAGAATGCGTGTTTGCCGTTTGGCTTAACAACATGGCAGTTTTCGTGAAATCGGTTGCGTCTTTTGTAATTTATTCGGCTAGTATAGATTTGGTCGACGACGTTTTTCGCTTCCGAAGGCGACGGAAGACGGCAGACAGTGCCGCTGTAATTTTAATTACGAACGTGACGTTACAGCTAAGACCACAGCACTTCTCTCCTTCCTTTTCGCGAAACTCAATAGCTAAACCAAAAAAAAAACATCCGATTTGAGAACGACCTCCTTTTTTTGAGTCGGTTAAAATACGTTTTGTTACTCTGTTAGTGACAGCCACTGATAGCACTACTGTTACGCTATCTGCAGAAGCCGCTCGACTACGGCAGCAGGCAGCTTTGTCGTCATCTACGGAAGCGTTTTCATTGAAACACATAGAAAATAGAAACCAGTAGTGTCGCCGCGGTCTGTCATTGCGTTTAGGGCAGCAAAGCCGCTACCGTCTACGGTCTGCCATCGCCTTCGGAATTGTACCTTTATTGGTTTCTTGTGTCACCAATCGCTAGTCCAATTTGACACTCGAAAATGACGGATGCTAGACAACGCGTAAAATGTTAGACCTATTTTTTCCTCTCAGTAGATGTAAAAGTAATTACAAAAGGCGGTGGGTCTCATTTATTTTGTCCCTCATTCATTCTCAGCACGTCCCGGTTTTTGGACAGTATTCGTTAATTACTTTACATGCAGATTAGGTGCTCAATGTAATTTGTATTCTCTTGTATATTTAGCGCAACATAAAAACGTTACTGTGAGCCTTTTTGCAGCTTAAATTGAGTAAACAATTAAATGGTTCAGCTGTAAATAACGGTTTCTGCTAAATTTATTTAGATTTGATAATTTATTAACTCATTCTGCAAAATACTCTGTTTTATCCGATAATGGAAGCTTTGCCTGCCTGTTTTTTCAATATCGTTGACTAAAATGGTAAACCATGCATAAATTCCTGTTGTCGTTTTTAAATTGCCACAAACATTTTGGTGTTGTATGGGTCAACAGCTGTCCTATCTTACCAAAGATTATAGTTGTATATTATTCCGACTATGCAGTTATCTAATCTAAAGGTAATCGAGCGCGAACAGTGTGGTAACTGTTAATAGGTCACTCCATCTTTACGTTTGGTTACCACTAATCGATAAAGGGATTATAGCAAGTACCGGACGCTAGTTGAGACGCTACCTGCCTACAGATAACGTTAAGCCATTTAATGAGTAAATTTATACTGTGAACCAGACGGGTTAGGTGAGGTCTGGTTAGGTCAAGCCAGGTCGTGTGAAATGCCATTCGGAAATCAATAGAACGAATGTTAAAAATAGCCATCAATACCGAGATGAAGCGCTGTTTCTAGGAGAGTTTTGTTAACCTTTATTCTTTCTATTTGAGTCTCTATTTGAGAACTGTAAATATGAATGATTGTGTGATTAGGTATGAGTTTTGGGTAAACCCAAACTTTATATCGCTAGCTAATTTTAGCATACAACTAGATACCTATACGTTTTTGGTCAAACTGAAACATTTATCTCCACTCTATTTAGCCTTGATATTGAATCCCTTGGGTACTAAATGTAATATCGTAATTAACAAATAGTGGGGAAGCACACACGTAGTGTTTGGCACGAGTTGCCCGAACTATCGCGACACGCTCAGAATGCTGAACAGCGACGATATTGCAACATCTGGACCACATGTATCGAAACTAGTACAAATGTTCAATTCCTCTGTACGTTAGTAAACACAGAGAATAATCTTTGGAGACAATTATGGCTTGCTCTTGAGAAAACATACCTATTTCCTTTCTTACAAAAATTACTGCCGACCAAATTTACTTTTTACCTCAGAGTCAAGATTACGTGCTTTTAAGGCAAAACTTTCAGCGTAACAAAAAACACGCTTTGTTAGCCCCTCAGTGTAAACAAAAAATAATGGCCAACCTCCTTGGGAGTTTGGTAATTACTTAACAAGAACACGAACCTTGAACAAGTTGTGACAACCATCCCTAAACGTGTTCCGTGGACCCTGCCTCTCGGACTTATCAGGCCACTTTGCAAGCCCTAACGGCCGCTGTTGTTATCTTACTTTAAAATTATTCCCAGCACTATTCCTAGAAAAAACGTCGACGCTTAATTTAATATTGTTAACCTCGAGAGAAACGGAATAAAGTAGAAAGAAAAATTACTTTTTGAGTAATTTTTGAGCACGAAAATGTACCTTGTGGCCCGTGAATCCCTGGTAGCATATTTAAATATCCGAAATCCGCTGGAGAGTGACGCTACCGCCGAGCGGACACGAAATTGACTTAAAATTTAAGGCACTTAGCTAGGAGTTGAGGCAAGTTTACACAAGTAACTTACCGAACATTGGATCCCGGTGGATGCGCCATGCTGCTGGGGACTTTACACTTTCTAATACTTGGACGATGTCATTGACATGCTACATTATTGTCACCTTTACGAAATACGGTGCAGTAACGGAATAAATAACTACCTATCTGGAAAATAACTATTTCGACGTGAGTTATTATTATTTGATGTAAGTAATCTATGTAAATGATGGATACGCAATTACCTAATCCATAAATAGAACAATTCACCGTGTTTCCTCGTTCTAAGCCAACGACCATGAACCATTTCAATTATTTGTGGCATCCATCATCCAAAGATACTAAGCCTTTCTTGGCAATGAACAAAACAATGATCCCAATAACCGATAGCTTGAAATAGACCAAAATTGGTTTACATCACAAGTAATAACTTACAAAGAAAAATATAGTTCCCTATGGATGGGACTCAGCGAATAAAAATCCATTCAAAGTCAAAGTCAAAGCATTTATTTCAAATAGGCACATAAAAGGCACTTTTGAACGTCAACATTTACATTTAAATAAAATTGATTCTAGTCGCCCCTTCCAAAAGGTAGTTTCGTATGGAGAAGAATGGGCAAGAAACTCCACCGTTACTCTTTTAAAATTTGTTACAATATTTTGTATACATTAATTATATAATAATTTATGTGAAGACGATGCACCTATAATAAAAAATAACCCTACCACAATAGGTAAAAAGAATTTAATAAACGTAGCAATGATAAATAAGTTAATTAAGTGATAGATACATGGTGTTCACATATTTACAAACATTGTAAAAGTATACGATTTCCCAAATTATGTAAACAAGTAATATGTCAGTGTGTGAGTTAAAGTAATCACAGAATGTAAATCAATGTCATAAAAATAACTAACTTAACTATATAATTAAAGTTGCAATAAGTTTAATTTTGTCTAGCCCCTAGATTGTCCTATGGAGCTGGACCAGCATGTTTTCAAGCATTCTTATCTTGGATATAATCCTCTAATTTGTAATACGCTTGTTTACACAGTGAACTTTTTATATAAGTTTTAAATTTTCTTTCATTTAATTGCAATATATGACAAGGTATTTTGTTGTAGCATTTAACACAGTACCCAATAAAAGATGTATGTACTTTAGATGTATTAATAATGTGTCTCAGATGTATTACCGTTTATCATTCTCTGTTTACCACTCCTTCAATCCATAAATGGGCTATTTTTAACCGACTTCAAAAAAGGAGGAGGTTCTCAATTCGACTGTATGTTTTTTTTTGTATGTTTGTTACGTGATCATTCCGCCAATTATGAATTGATTTTGGTGAATCTTTTTTTTTTTGGTAGGTCATCCTTCAGAGGTCACATATAAATTTCATCAAAATCGGTAGACCGGTTTAACAAAATCAAGAATAAATTATTTTTAAATTAATAAAGCAACCTTCGAACGGACGTGGACGTGTGAGACGATCGTTTTCGAATGGGTTACGTACCATAACTAAAAAGTGTTAAATAACAAAAAAATTTCTGACTTCCAAAAATAACATTACAAATTGAAAAATTACTTAAATTTCGGAAGTCGGTGGAAAACGCTAAAATACAGATACAAAGACACCGACTTCCGAAATTAAAGTTGTTTTTCACTTTGTAATGTTTTTTTTGGAAGTCGGTTGTTATTTTTTGTTAGCAATTCCATTTGAGTATTTTCACCTAGGTACCTACATTAGTTTGTTTGCTTTCACTTCATAAATACGGCTTTCTTTGTAAACAGTCCTCGTGTTCCTACCGTACAAATGTATGCGCCAAGTATAAAGGGACCTTTAGCAAATACACGAAGTAATTCGGTTACGGTTAAAATTTAAAAGCCCGGTCTGTAAACATACAACTAGGTAGAAATATTGGGCAGACAAATTAACTTCAGGACAGGAGAATTTTTCGGCAAAAACAGTATCAGGTTTTTTCAACTTCTTTTGTGTTCCTAGAAACATCTGTAGTTCATTATAATGTAATTTTCTGGAAACGCCCAGATAGGCTCGTGTTTGACCTCAGTTTTAATTTGTTTTGTCTAGACCGGGCCATTAATCAGCCTCTTTTCACCAACAATTACTTTTATGGTAGGTTTATTTATTTCGGGTTCATATCTACTGTGGTAAAAGTTAATATATTTTTGTTAAGGGGGAAACACCAGGTTGCTTGCGAAATTCAAATTTTCTTACGTGTTTTGCAATTTGCAGACCTTTTCATGAAATATAAATGATAAATGATTTATATCTGTAAGTAGGTTCGTACAAACACTTTTACACGTCAATCATATTTTTTTTAACTAGATGAGGTCGGCATTTCCTATATCCTCCGAGAAGAAAGGCCGAAACGAACTAAGAGGTCACAGTCTCTTTTATAGTCCAATCAATAGGAACTTAGAGGAACTTATATGAACGTAGATGGTTGAATTGATGATTTTATTATTATTAATGTTTATTTATATATTCTTTATTGTACACCACAAAATACATAACAAAAAATAAATTCAACACTACAAAATATAAGGCGGCTTTATCGCTTTCTGCGATCTCTTCCAGGCAACCTTGGAATGGACAGTGATTTGCCTGGACATAAAATGGGGCTGTCGTTGGTGCAAATAATACGTATCAATACGATACACTAAAATAGATACATACATACATATGTACATACTAAATATATAAGAAACGAAAATAAATGAAGACTATAAATAATTACAATTACGAGAATAAAATCACAACGGCAAGTAATATCGTAATTATTCATTTATTCCAATTTCCGCGCCTCCGCAAAACATAGTCGAAGCACTACAAAACCACGGCAGCCCTAACAATATCCTGAAGGCATTGTTGTACTGCAGACGCAGTGCGCTAATACGCCCGCTGTGTAAAGTTGGTCTACGTGTAAAACGAATGACAATATGCCTTAACTAAAGTCACCTTCACAGGTCTAGTACATCGCGCAAACCTGCGAGCCAATATATTACACCGGACAGACAGCGTCCTGCGCTCCCTGTCAATGTCCAGATGGTCTCACAAGTCGTCAGAGACCCAGTGGCCCAAGTACTTGAAAGGCTGCTCCATGTTTAAAGGAATGCCGCAAAGAGTGACAGGAGACCGTACGGATGAGTAACATATGGTACCGGCTTTGAAGATTACAAATTCACTCTTTTTAGCATTTTAACTGAGCCCCCATGCCTTCGTACCTATATGACTCACAAATCCGCAAAAGTTCGCGTAACACACCAATCGATGGGCTCAGCAAAACCATAACATTCGCGTAACTAATGTTATTTATACACACTCCGTCTATGGAACATCCAATATTAGTGCTGCTGAGCTCAACGATCAGCTTGTTCATGTACAGGTTAAAGAGATGAGGCGAGGATAAACCCCCTTGTCTCACTCTGCATTCCAACTCATACACGTCCGACCGCCTGTCTAACGGTATTCTGCTGCTTACTATACCAGTACCGGAGCAAAGGCACAAGCTCATGTGGCACATCTGTTTCACATTGTAGCTTCTGCCACCGCTTGTCATAACACACCAGATCAAAAGCTTTTGAAAGATCAAAAAAATCGGTTGTCTGTAAAGTCGGTTTACTGACGATAGTTGAACGTGACAACGTCGTAAGAAAATACTGATGGAATGGTTGCATTTTACAAAGAAAATTTTATTTTGATATTTTGTATGGATATAGAGAAGGAGGTAAATGGAAATCACAATTGAATTGATCAAGTTACATTTATTTGTACGCATAAATACCATTATGTAAATTTTTACCTGTATCGCCGCAATTATCGTTGCTATAAACAATTGACACCACATTCACTTTTCACTACACTTCATACTTGACGAAAACATGTAAATGTATTATTGTATAGCAGCTGTCCACGCGGACGCATCGCCCACTCAAGTAGGAGAGAGACAGATGTCGAACGCTGCCGAACGCGGAGGCCGATTGTGCCTCTTTGTCGCTCGTTCCGCGCTCTCGCTTGCACTTCAAGCCTTAAATGGAACGCCTTAGAGCGAGGTAACGCCGCATAAATCATGTTTTATCGTGCGGCGAGGTAACGCCGCATGAGTCATGTTTTTTCGTGCGTGCAGCCGGCTCCATCGAATTATAAGACGTTGTCACGTCAAAAAGTATGCATATACTGGTGTGTTTCTATCCGTATAGTATTGAACTGTTTGATTGAGACAGAGGATAGCACTTTCAGTTGACAAACCGGGTCTGAACCCAAAAGCGTCATGCAAGCGGAGGTGCTTCTCCAACTGTAGGTCAACCAAACTATCCAGCACCTTAGCTATGACAGTCGCAAGCGAGATCGGCCTGTAATTAGACAGATCTGATGAGTCACCCGTCTTGGCTTTAACAATTGGCACTACGACTGTGTGCATTAAATCACCGGGCCTAAATAACCATGACCAACACACAAGTTAAACAATAGTGCAAGAACTCTTGGCAGGTGTACGCCCGCGTACTTAAATGCTCGATGCTAAGACTATCGTGATCTTGGGACTTGCCTCTCACCATCTTCTTTATATCACATCCTTGGCGGAGAATCTAATGTTAACATGCCCAGGGCGATCCTCAGCTGCGAGCACCTGCAACGAGGACCCGAGCGGTGAAACCACACTAAAATGCCACTGAACGGCGCAGGCTATGTCCCGCGGCTTATGCGCACCACCAACACTCGCCAAAGAGCCCGACCTTGGATTCAGTTTATAGAGGTACGAGGAACAGGGTGTTAAGTTCACTCATACCTCCATAGAAAAGGGAGCATCCTCCGATCAGACGGGTGTCGTGTCTGATGGGCAACTGCCTGACGATTGATGTCGGGAAGCTGTATATATGCCAGTCGCGCGGCAAACTTTGCCTGCGCGATGTAGGATTTGCGCGACGTCAGCATGACGCGCAGCTCGCATGTGGCGTTGTAGATACCGCTACAAGTTTATGGGTATTTTTCCGAAAATCACCTAAGCTTTTACTCGCATGATGTTCCGCAATGATGTTATCTTTATCTGACATTTATTATTTTGGCAGTACTTAAATTTTTCTTTAAATAGTTTCCTAGACTCCACACATATTATTATAATCATGGCCAGATCTAGGACGTCCATACAATACACACGTCTGAAAACAAAGCCTGGTCCTCTGGTGAGTCAAAGTCAAGTGGTTTCAGTCAAAATATTTACAATATTAATATACATCCTATTAATTGTCATTTCATGATTCTGATCACTGCACATTTCATCTGCGCATTTACAAAACTCAGATGGGAAGTCAATCTGCTTAAATCTGAAATTACAGTAACTAGTATAGTCTTGTATTTGATTATTGTTCCCAAGTCCCCATTTTATATGATTGAATGTATTTGGACTAGTTGTAACTTTAGGTTTAGTAATATTCACATTCCATTCAATCATTAACGGATAGTGATCAGACCAGTATGTATCGTGCAGTACGCACACATCCACGACTGTGCGCTTTTAATAAATGATACCTAAATGATTTTATTTCTGTAAGTAGGTTTGAACAAACACTTTTACACGTCAATCATATTGTTTTTTTAAACTAGATGAGGTCGGCGTTTCCTATCTGACTACTCTGAGAAGAAAGGCCGAAACAAATTCAGAGGTCACAGTCTCTTTTAAAGTCCAGACAAAATCTTGGTCAGATCATGTGAAGGCTATGTGGATCGGTGTCTGCAATGATCTTTTGAGGAAAGAACCACACAGATTGAGTGGACCTGTCCAGTCAGTGCACGCAATTGTCAGTAATTGTGCACCTCAACTTAGAGTCAAGGAGCTCAACGATTCGACGAACAATATTACTTTTTTAATAAACTTACTTTTTTTTTTAAAAATTATACATACCTACTTGTTTCGGTCGCGAATCATATTTTGTTCAACATACAACCTGACACTGACCTGCAAATTTCAAACAACGTAGGAAAATTTGAATTTCGCGATCTACCTCTCGATTTTCCCTTAAGACTTGATTTATTGCCGGCAACCATCTGATAGTCTTATGTTGTCCCATGTTTACATGTATTGTACGGTGGGCTGCATCAATTGGGTACCCTAGTTGTATTAAAGTTAACTTTGAAGGGGGGTACTCACATCGTGACGCTGACTGTACCTTCTCTAAGCTACTCCAGTACACTAGTGTTCCGATAACGTATCTTCCAAACAAAATGCAATTTTAACAAATAACGTTGCATGTTCTACTTTACACGTGTTCCTAGCGCACACACTAGTCTCTCAGAAGTACGCAGTTTTTTCTTAAAACTGTTTAAAAAGTGATACTGTTTGTGAGAAAATAAATTATATTTTAGTTACGATATACCGTGTCACATTTAATTAATTAAGCACATCCTTGACAAAGTTAGTCTCATACGTATTAATACGTGTATTTATGCAAAATATTGTACCAGGCTAACATAATTTAGCAGAGGTAACATTCGTGAACATGTAAAGACAATCTCTTGAACAAATAAGTAGTAAGTTGGTGACAAAAATACGTGTTATTACAGCTCGAGTGCAGCGTGCAGTTTGTGACACGTTCATAATCTCGGTGGAGAAGTTAGTGCTGTGTTGTGGATGTGTATTATTCGTATAGAAGACAAGAGTGACAAGATGACATGTAGAAGGGACTTAATATATATATGTTACAGACATGAGACACGTTGCATACTAAAATCAACTCTTTATGTTCAATTATGGGCGCAACCTTTCTCCGAACTGCTGCAAACGGTTCTGAATTCAAAAGGTCAGGTAAACCATATACTGGGAGTTAATGGGCCCTATATTCGCCCCACCACTTTTAATGCCAGCATGATTTATCTAAGTTCTGAAATTAAAAGGTTAAAGGAAAAAAATACTAGGACTATCACAAATGATGAGTAAGTAGTTCCAATTCGATCCAGGCCACTTCATGCTTTTAGTATTCTTTGAGAAACCATTATGCATTTTAAAACCAGGCTAGATTGCTTGTCTAGTTCCTATATTCTTCTCCAGATCTAAACAAAAGCAGTTCGGCTGACCACATTAAACCTATCTATGTAGCAGTCCTCACTACCCCCCCGAGTGCGGTTACTGAACAAAAGCAAACGTGTTCTACAGTAGCGCAGACATTCTCTAGCCAACTAAGTTTGTCTTAGCTGTTCAATTCTTTGGCTACTGGCTGGTTGATTTTTTGTTATTCTGTTTTATTTTGCACGTCGCGTCTTGAAAGTTATGGTAGGAATCATGATACAGTTGACCGTGTTACTTCACATCTATTGATTGCGACTAATCATCTTCCAGCCCTTAAATTCCTCTTAAATTACTTGGTCGGCGCAGTTCGTCTCAAAATTAATTTCTAAATATTTTATTTCACATATACCTTACGGGTACTTGTGAAACGTGAGAAGCTACATACAGGTATTTTCTTTCATCCATTTCTATCAACCGTCACTCAGTGTTCACTAACTTGCTAGCCACATCATCATTTAGATCGATTCTGTTAGGTACAGATGAAATATCACAGAAGCTTGTTTGGGCCTTCAAGTTTAACAGAGGCAAACCTTCCGCCTTGTAATAGTTCTTAATTAAGATTTTTCTTTTATAAAAACTAAGACGTTAACGACATCACGATGAAGCCTGCCTTGTTATCTCTATACTAATGAGACGACGAAGTAAAAACGATAATACAAAAAGGTACCAGTAGGTACTTAGTGCTACAGAAATTACATGACCACGGTGTAACACATATTGCATTTTAGTTTCCAAAGTTTTATAATAAACTTCAATAAGAAAAATATCTGCTGGCTCCACAATTTCCAAGATTACCGCAGAACAATATCATTGTTCCACAGATATATTCTTTCACACTGAATTCTTTCAATTAAACTTACTAACGAACTATTCTAAGCACTAGAATTCCTCTCACCGTGATTTCACCGACGAAGGAACTTTCCAAAGCAATTAGGAATGTTCTGTTCCTTCAATTCTATTAAACATTGATCTCTGAATCTCGTGATAAGACAAGTTTCATTTTATTTCATTCAACACTTCGCTTTAACGTCGCTTTTGTGTTTACAATTAAAATTCTTGTCTTCTAGAATAGAGATTAAATTAAGATTTGAGCAAAGTGTGCTCCGACATTAAAATGTTGTGTAGCAATTTGTGTTAACCAAGGTATCTAAAATTTAATAAGTTTTGTTTCTTAATCTTATTGTTCACCGCCTAAGTCTGACATTAGGTATTATTATATAAGGTTCTCATTCTTTTAAATCAACGTAGGTACCCACTTTCAGGTCAGCAGCCCAAAATAATCCACTAAAATTGAAATATCGAAGCTTCACACTACGGTTTTGCATACAGGACCAATAAAGTAAATTCGCATGCTGCAATAATGGCTGCAATCGACTCATTATTTCGAATGCACAGTTCAAATGCTAAGCTATTAATCGTTATTAACTATTATTCGGTATGAACAAGCCAAAAACGGGCCACAGGAGGAGAACATGTCAGCCGCAGCGCGGCAGCGCCACAAGTTTGTTTGTAGTCTGATATGCATTTTGTGCCTTAGGGAGCCAACTTCGCTATACTGTGGTCTTCATGTTGAATTCAGACGGGCGTAGTAATGCTGTTGTATTGCTAACTTTTGCCTGAAGTTTGCTACTAATTATATTTTGGTATTGTTAGTAGTAGATGTGTATATGTTCCTAAAAAGTTTCTAATTCTAAGCTCGTGTTGCTGCATTAGGTAAATTAGAGTTTATTTCTAAAATAGTAATCCTCGAGATGCAATTTTGATGTCTGAACGCTGTTCAGAATTATAATTAGTTTCACTGCAATGTAACATAATTAAGAACTCTTATTTAGCATAAGCATAATAGCATAATCAGCCTATAATATTCCCCCTGCTGGGAAACAGGCCTCCTCTCGGTGAGAGGGAGGGGGCCGTAATCCACCACGCGGGCCCAGTGCGGATGGGTAGACGTCACATGTCTTCGAATTTCCGGTTTCCTCACGATGTTTTCCTTCACCGTTTTTTCTTATTAAGCAATTTGTTATAATTTTATCATATCAAAATACTTTCTGAATGCATCAAAAACTGTCATGCACAGATCCACCTTTACCTTGTCTTCTCTCCCCTCTCTCGCACATTTGTAACATCGCAGCCAAATAAATCACAAACTTTGATAGAAGTGAGAAACACCTGCTTCACGCGTCTGACTTTACAGATTTATGTGTACACAGGACATTTGTGAGTTAAATAAGTTTCCTTGAGTGTTTGCCGGCGACTGTCAGTAACTCGAAGCAAGTTTGTTTGGTTAACTGTCTGTTAGCAAATTTTACGCCCGGCCGAAATCGGGATGTTCTCGGCCACTTTTGAAATGATCGTGCTTTCGGAAATTGGACTCGATATTTACACTTAACAGTTGAATTCTCTAGAAAGAAGAAAGAAAGAAAGAAAATGCGTTTATTTGCAGTAAACATGACCCAAAAAATAACACAAATACCAAAAAATTAGAAAAGGTTGGGGGAAACATGCGTTACATCCACGCAAAACGGCTATCGCTCAGCATTATGCTGCGACCCTTTGCAAGACAGAGCCCCAGCGCTGGTTTCAGCGACAGCCGGCGCTGACGTAGTGACGTCGTCTGGTGAAGCAAACAATATATAGGACGTCCCTCGCTCTTGCGCATAGGTTAAATTCGTGAGTTCGGCTCATATTAAATTCTGGAGTGCTGATACCACTTATGTTCGTGTGGTGAAATTGATCGCATTGTAATGGAGTTGGGTTCAGTTCTTATGAGATTTGTAGGGAAAAATGATCGATTTGTGAAAATAATGATTGATGCCGTGAAAAAGAGAAAAATGAAGATCTGTGTTCCAAAATAACATTTACCCATCGGTACCTACCCTTCAGTAATCTACATTGTTCCTGCTATTTTTTACATAAATATTGGTATATATTCCGTAGTAATCTTCGGTTACAATGTCGGGGCAACAACAATGGCATATCAAAAGGCAATTTCCTCTGACAACACTTGTTGGAGTTCACATTTTAACGATTTCCCCTTTGTTCCATGAAAGTAGAAACGAGATGTAAAGTGAACCAATTTTCTGGGAATTCTATATATATATATATTTAAAATAATGGTTCGATAGTGAAATTGTTTTTATTCGAAAAGTCTCGAGTATTTGAAACTTTATTATTTATTTTATGGACGTTGAATGATTGATATTCATTAACGGAAATAATTTTATATTTTTTAAGGACCTTGAATTATTGATATTCATTATTAGAAATAATTTTATATTTTTTAAGGACGTTGAATGATTGTTATTCATTAATGGAAATAATATTATATTTTTGTTTTTTTTTTGTGAGAGCCTCGTTGGTCGCAAGCACTCCTGCTGAGCATTAGGTCCTTGGTTTCAAAATCAAAATATTTTATTTCACATAAACCTACATGGGCACTTATGAAAGTCGGAAGCACGGTTACTCTTTTAAAAATAATTGGCTTTTACAATTACAGTGTTTATAGGTATGGGAGGACAGTGTGTTTGATTCCCAGGTTGGTTGGTTGTTATTAGGTTTTTCCATTTGGAATTCTCAGTTTCAGTACGGAGTCTGGATTTGTGCCCAGTTGGTGGCGATAAGCTCGCCCCCTCTGGCGATATGTCGGTATACCTTGGTACACCTATGCCTAACACTTCGGGGAGAAAATCCGTTATCATTCATTGGTTCCTAGGAAACAAATTTTCAGCGAATACTGAATTCGTAGATTTTATTCATCCACGTGTACTCTCGCAAATAGAGGTCTAAGTTATTTACGCTTTTCTTACAAATCCCTTTTTTTCTGATTACATCTAACGTTCCGAGGAATTGAATCCAGCAGGCAGCAGCAAGAACTGAAATTTCTTAGAAACTTAGTTCTTGTTAATATGTAACTTGTCCTAGTGTCTATATTTCCACACGGTTCACGTCCACGTTAGCTATTGGATTTTCCTTTACGTGAACACTTTGCGACAATTATACCCCGCCCAGTTTCGCTATTAGATAGATAGATAAAACATTAACATAGTGCACACAAAAGACACCACCACCAATTCGTAGAATTTGATAAATCCTACACGTGGACTTTTACAAATGAAGCCATCTTTTAGCAGGAACTTGTTTTATAGAATTTTCTTACTAATACACATTTATGCTGGTTTCACGAGGCATTAAACCCAACTGGCAGCATCTCAAGCTCTCAAATAAACTATCTTGTTGCAAAACCATGTTCATATTACCAACTTCAATGTGTTCTAGTGTCTTTCTGCCCCGCAGTCCATTTCGTGGCCGCATTAGCCCCTATGTTATCCCGCACACAACAAATCGAATATATGCCCTCCCCACATGGTTCTGCTATTCCTCAATTCGTAGAATTGTATTTATCCTCGTGGGCTTTCAAAAACTATGACGCAATCTTTAACAATGAATTCGTTATTTAGAAGATTTCTTACGAAAAACCGTTCTTACGTTTCCCGACGAATATAGTGCAGCTGGCTGCAACTCAAAACCCCTAATGAACTTACTTGTTGAAACCATGTCCATATGACCAACTTCAATGTGTCCCAGTGTCTCATTGCAATTTGTGGCCGTGTTAGTCCGTAGGTTATCCGGCTCGCGACAGATATAACCCGCCCTGTTCCGCTACAATTTGGCGCACGACTGAGCTACGGTTATTTGCGTTCTGCAGCGCAGTATTTTAGCCTGACTAGTTAGTTTAAAACCTAATAAGGTTTGAGCTGACTGGGACAACGAGAGCTTAATCTTTCAGAGGCGTTGTTGAAGATTTGTGAGCATAAGAAAGCAGTGCAAAGTGACTGTCTTTGTCCCTCTTGTTTTCAATATTGGAGTCAGGGTAAGGGATAGAAAGAATAATTAATTTTAACATATTCTGCAACATGAAAAGAGAACATAGAAGTATCGGGGAGCGATTCATGGTCGGCATTGCTTAATTAAGTTCCAACACTTCCAATAAGCAAAATAAATCAGAATTGAAAACCGAGCGCAAAATAACGTTGAATCAATTAGGAAACTTCAAGCCACTTCCAATAAGGCTTATTACAGAAGCTTCAAATTAAATCTAGGTTGTGACTAAAAGAAAACCAAAGCAGTTGACTCCGACGCCGATTAAGTCTGTAATCCAATTGCTTAAGGAAAATCCCACGGTTGATTCGGAGAGAAAATAAGAAAGAGATTTGTAGAAATTGCTCCAATTCTCCGTCTTTACTGTGGTAAACATACAAATAATAACACATAATCTGTCCTTTATGACTTTGTTATGTTAATATTACAGATTGGAGTTTACCGCAAAATATTTGTGTGGCTTTTTGTATATGGAGTTTTGAATGGGTGCGAAAATTTCGGATGTTCGTGCTCTATTATGAAGAGAAAGTGATCATTGTTTTTATTTATTAGTAATAGCACTTTATTGTCACTTTACGTTAGGTCTAAATATATCAGTGATGATATTGTTTTGTATTGTATAATCACAGTAGGAAACTAATTAACATACCTATATCTTAAAATGTTGTCTTTGTTTTTTGTTTAAGACACGATGTAATTAAAGATTTTTTGATTGCGTTTAGAAAATTAATTATAACTAAGTACCTGGTGTTGCGGTTTCATTTTGAACTGAGACTGCAGTAAGTTGAATTACTTACAAAGATTTTCATTGTAATCTTTGCAATTAAACTTACTGCAGCCATAATTAAAAAAAAAGCCTTTCCCAAGTGTCCAATTTTTCAGTAAAGTTTTTTCTTTAAAGTTTAAAATATGATTGACGTGTAAAAGTCTTTGTACAATTTTAATTACAGAATTAAAATCATTTGTCATTTTCCAATTATATCAGAATTAATTAACTAAAGTTCCATTCTCCGAATACCTAAATGGACCTAATGACTAGCTTACTAATAATGAAAATAATTCAGTTTAAAAGCGGTTTTATTAAAACTTAGTTCTACCACCCGCGGTTTTAAAGATAGAATTTTGAATCATCAAGGATAATAAGCGTTATATGATCAAAATGTTGATAGGCACGCTTTCATAATAACCCGCTCCACACACTCCCTTAAAAATCAATACATCGACGTAGGTACCGTCTACTACCTTTTTAAAGGGGATATAATCTAGGAGACTCCCATCCACGCACTCGGCTTTATGCGGTCGTGAAATACGGCGATTATCATAAACGCCGTATTTTCGTCATTCAGCGTGCGCCATTAGAGGAACAGGGGGAATCCACGGAATAGAGGGGGAGTTCGTGGAATAACGGGGGAGTTCACAAAATGACAAAACGAAAAGTAGTTATAGAAGGCCTGCAAACATCGCGCAAAAACAGGCCTAAGCAAACATAAACGCGTTCGTCCGGGCGGCAATCTTAAACAAATGATAAACGCGAGTGTGCGTCATTTTCAGGTGACCACTGAAAACTGCTAAGTGGAAGCCTTCTCGTCACAGTGACGACATTGAGCTGCCGACTTTTTCTTTTCTGTCCTCGTGATTATTGATCCATGTTCTTCTTTATTATTCGATTTAACTTATAATATTGTATGCTCGTGTTTCTGTGACAAATAAACCTATTTCTCTTTCTTTTCATTCACTCACAGTACGAAGCCGCTCGTCTATGCGCGCGTGAATTTTCACTCGTTTTTCGTCGTCCCCAAACTTCTGTACCTATCTATTCCGTGACGCGGAACAGCCGCTTTTATCGCCCAGATATTACTTACAGTTAGTACACGCGTCCTGTGTTATATATACAGTTTTTATGTAATGATGTAACTTAGTAGGTCACTAGTGACAGTTCACTGTTTGCAAGTCAAGTGTATGTTGTTATATTTTAGTTACGGTCTTTCTGTTGTTTAGATATCGTTGACCATAGACAATGTTGTCGGTTCGTGTCACGTATAATGGTAGATAGTAATGGTTATTTTATTCGTGTGCCTTGACTATTATTCCGCAAGCGATGGAACGTTAATCGCCATTTTATCTTGGTAAACCCTGGTTTTAGTTGGGTTATGAACTTGTTTTTAAAGTTAACAGATCAGATGTTTGTGGTTTGTAAGTCATGTATTCAGTTCCAATAAACTAGTAATAAACAACTTTAGGTACATTCTGTTGAACAAAACAAAGTTGTTAGCTTTTGCTATCGGTGTTGTGTTACAAGTTTAGATAATGTCAAGAGGATGTGCCAGGTTGTCCGTGAAATTCAAATTTATAAAAGTTTTTTGCAATTTGCAGGTCAGTGTTAGTTCATATAATCCTATTGATTGATATTTCGTGAAATTGTCATTCAATAGAATTATATAAACTTAGAGGGTTGTGTTGATGATTTTCATGATAATAATTCTGTTAATACATGCTTGTTACGGTCGCGAATCATATTTAATTCAACATACAACCTGACACTGACCTACAAATTGAAAAAAACTTAAGAAAACTTGCATTTCGCGGGCTACCCTGGCGCTTCCCCCTTAACACAACAACAGCTAAAGCGCGGTCACTGTCAGACTTCATAGAAAAGAAAGAGAAGCGCGATGACACAAAGCTAGTAATTTATTGCAAAATATGAAGCAATTCTTTAATTACAAAAAATCTATTGATTGGGCTAAAAAATGTAATCCATCACGGCATGCAGTTTGGCATTTGACATTTTATGGTATATTTATAATTATAATTGTTGATGAAAGGATAAACTGCTTCTAAAGTCATTTAAGATGTGTGTTTGAAGATTTTTTTGATGCATTAATGTATCACTTCATTAAAAAAACACTTGAAAATATAATTTTATTTTTCTTGATAAAATTATTTACGGTTTAAGAGATACACTGCTTTAAAAAAGCACCTTTTTGACCTTTTTCAAGAAATCTCCCCCTTAAGTAGTTTTAGGCCACCTGCTACATTTAGGGTGGGCTCAATATTTTATTTTGTACAAAATAAAAGTCAATTCATGTCAAGTCAAAGCTAAATTTTAGGTTTGACTTGACATGTCATTATAATCCTATGTCTACCAATAGAATAAAAAAAAACGCTTTTTGTGTCTGTCTGTGATTTGATCCTCTTTTCACCATAATTTAGATTATTTACTCCAGAAGGTTTAGGTGAAGTAATACATTAATATTTAACTTAGATATAGCACAGAAATCAAGAGAGAAGAGCAAGAGCGGGTCGCGAGTATTGCTATAAATGGTGATGGTCTTTTGATTATGCACCGTTGTCGATATGACGTTTGGAGGCGTATAGGCGAGTGCAAATGAGACGCACGACAAAGATTAAACTAAAGTTTATTCCGGTAAAGATTAATACCGTTACAGCGATAGGCGGAAGTTATAGGAAGAAACGAGATGACTTTAAGTAAAAGAGTATACAATAAGAAAAGAGTATACAATAAGAAAAGAGTTAGGAGTCGACAAGCAAATAGATAATTACGCGGGCTAATAAGAAAGATGCGGTAGAAAGCCAAAGCAACGTGGGTTCGCGTCGAGGGCTTCTGGCTCACTGTCTGGCGGTCGCTGCCGACTGAGTCTTGAGCGGGCTGCGGAGACGGCGCGGTGCGCGGCGTCCAGGGTGAGGTAGCCAAACCGGTTTCCGCGGCAAGCAGCGCTCGCGCGGCGCGCCGCGATCGCACACCGTCACGCAAACAAGAAATACAAGGGTAGGCAGGCTAGTAGGTAGGCATACTGTGAACAATAATGTTATGTTAATGTGGGTCTGCTATTGACGCCACAGGACCCCCTTACGAATAAAAGGGCCGCCTTATTTATATCGTTCAGGGAACCTCACTTTGCGTCCTGAACGAGTAGTACGCATTGGTCGCGCATCTTGTGTCTCATGGCCATGTGTTACAACATCGTCTCGCCATGTATACGCTGGTTTTAAACGGTCAATTGTTACCTTGACGGTTTTGTTATTTAGCTCAATATCGAATGTCTTTGGGCCTCTTGTAACGACCTTATGTGGGCCACTGTATGGTGGTTCTAGAGAACCACGAAGCAGATCTTGGCGTAAGAACACATGCGTAGTGGTATGTAAATCCTTGTGCTCAAATACCTTGTTCTGTGAATGGTTTGATGCTGGACATGGGCGTAGGTCGGACATTCTTTGTCGTAAAGTACTGACAAAATCTGGGTAATCTACCTTGTTATTAGTTGCGGTGAAAAACTCACCGGGGACCCGTAGCCGCTCTCCAAACACCAATTCCGCTGGTGAGCATTTCAAATCCTCTTTGCACGCTGTCCGTAATCCTAAAAGTACTATGGGAAGAGAACTAACCCAATCCTTCGTACCGTGTGACATCAAAGCTGATTTGAGCGTACGATGTAGACGCTCAATCATTCCGTTGCAGGCTGGATGATATGCTGTTGTCCTTGCCAACTTGATCCCGTACGTCCTTGCTAAATTTTGGAATAAGTGTGATTGGAATTGTCTACCTTGGTCTGTTATTACCTTCTTTGGGCAACCATACCGAGCAATCCACTCCAACACAAATGCCTTCGACACAGTCTCTGCTGTCATGTCAGGAAGTGGAATCACCTCTGGCCATCTGGTATACCTGTCAATGATAGTAAGACAGTATTTAAAATTGGAAGATACTGGTAGTGGTCCAATTAGGTCCATATGAACCTCTGCGAAACGTACATCTGGTACGTCAAATTTTCCTATAGGTGATGTGGTATGCCTTGTTATTTTTGACCTTTGGCAAGGAATGCACTCTCTAACCCAAGCGCGCACATCTTTCCTAAGGGAAGGCCAAACAAAACGTTCACTGACCATTTTGATGGATGCCTTTGCACCAGGGTGGCTTAGGCTATGCAACGTCTCGAACACCCGGCGTCTGTGGGTAGTTGTCACGAAAGGTCTGTGTTTAGCCAATGAAGTATCACAATATATATGTACGTTTGAATTTGGTACTTGCGCTAACTCCAGTGTCAACGAATGGTTACCCTTCAGTAGCTGTTGTAGCTCTGGATCCTCACGCTGCGCCAGGGAAAGCTCCATGAAGTCCACTGGCACAGTGACTGCCTCAATCCGAGACAATGCATCGGCCACCTGGTTATCCTGCCCAGAGACGTGCTGGATGTCAGTTGTGATCTGTGAAATTAAATACAGGTGATTAATTTGTCTTGGCGAACCTTGTTGGTCTTTTTTTTTAAATGCACCTATTAGCGGCTTATGATCGGTGTAAACGGTGAAATTTCGTGCTTCTACCATGTGGCGAAAATGTTTGATGGCCTCGTATATTGCAAGTAGTTCGCGATCATAGGCGCTGTATTTCTGCTGCGTGGGGCTCATCTTCTTCGAGTAGAAAGCTAAGGGCTGCCAGACGTTATCCACTTTCTGCTGTAATACGGCTCCTAGGGAAACATTAGATGCATCTACTACCAGTGCCAGCTGCGCATCGGTAACTGGGTGAACCAACAGTGCCGCATTTGAAAGGCTATGCTTACAACGCTCAAAAATTTCTAATAACTGGGATGTCCACTTCACTGGTTTCGATCCTTTCATGCCTGGACCTGCCAATAAATCGTTTAGTGGTGCTTGTAACTCTGCAGCATTTTTCAAGAAACGCCTATAAAAATTAAGCATCCCTAAAAATCTTCTTAAGCATTTTATAGTCTGGGGCGGTGGGTAATTCTGAATAGCCTTCACCTTCTCCTCTAACGGGCGCACTCCCTTTGCTGAAACTGAGTAACCAAGAAAAGTCACCTGTGGTTGTCCAAAATTGCACTTGGCTACGTTGATGACCACTCCATACTCTTCGAGGCGAGCGAACAGCTTCCGCAAGTGTTCTTCATGCTCCTGCGTACTTCTAGAAGCAATTAAGAGGTCATCGATGTATGGAAAACAGAAGTCAAAATCACGCACCAGTCCATCCATAAAACGTTGGAACGTTTGTGCAGCGTTTCTCAAACCAAACGACATATAAGGGAATTCAAACAACCCAAACGGTGTCGTGATGGCTGTCTTCTCAATGTCTGCTGGATTAACTGGAATCTGCTGGTATGCTTTGACTAGATCTACGACTGAGAAAATAGTGCTTCCATGTAAATGCTGTGAAAAATCTTCGATGTGACGTACCGGGTACCTGTCCGGCACCGTCCTTGCATTCAGTGCACGGTAATCTCCACAGGGTCTCCAAGTGTCGTCGTGCTTGGGCACTAGGTGTAGTGCAGACGCCCAAGGTCCGCTGGAGCAACGAGCTGTCCCCTCCTTAACCATTGCTTGGAACTCTGACTTCGCTATCTTCAAACGATCTGGTGCTAAACGGCGTGGCCTGCAGAAAACGGGTGGTCCGGGCGTCGTATTAATAAAATGTACGGTAGAATGACGTACCTCCCGTGGTGCACCAGACGGACGTGAGATAGCCGGAAATTCACGCAACAACTCGTGGTACCGAGAAGTGCCAGTTACTGCCTTGACACTGGGAATCTCCATCTTCGCCATATGTCCGCTAACAAAAAGGTTAGTTAATCCATCAATCAACCTATTGTTATGGCAATCTACTAAAAGCTTATAGTGGGAAAGAAAATCATACCCAATAATTGGCTTGGTCACGTCTGCGACGACAAACTTCCAGCTAAACTCCCTGCGTAATACTAAATTCAGCTGCAAATTAATATACCCGTACGTGGATATAACTGAATTATTAGCTGCGCTGAGGTCGTAATTAACACGGACCCGCTTTTCATTTAGATAACAGCGAGGGTAGACGCACAAATCGGAACCGGTATCGACCAGAAAAGGTTTTCTAGATTGAAGATCTATGACGAATAAACGGCTGGAAATACTGTAGCAGTCGCTCGCCGTCGTTAGCGACTGGCTTTGGCGTTTTCCGAAGCATAATCACACGGTTGTATGCAGTGATGAGCTTTGTCTCCAAATTCATGGTGGTACCAACACGTGCGACGATTGCCCTCCATTTTGAATGGACGGCCTCTCGAGCGACTTCTCGAGCGGGAGAATCGCCGGTTACGACTCCTATCTGACCTACCGCCGGTACGAGATTGCCGATCCACTGTAGTGGATAACTCATCTAGCTTCCGCGTGAGACTGGCTATTTCAGTACGCATTACCTCAAGTATGCTCCCTGCAGAGGACGAAGTACTCGCGACCTGGGCCACCGGGTTCACCGGTGCGATCTCCAACACCCGGTCCGCTAGCTCCGCCACTGCCTCCAAGGTCATACCAGCTTGGGACGCCACAATCGCCTGCAAGCCGGTAGGCAGACGACTGGTCCAGACGGTGCGCAGGAATTCGTCCGGTATACCTCGGCCAGCCAGGCTCTGAAGGTGGCGAAGAAATGCCGATGGCTTACGGTCTCCGAGTTCCTCATGAATAAGGAGTTGACGCACCTTCTTTTCCTGGGAAACTGACAAACGCTTAATTAGCTCGGTTTTAAGCTTCTCGTATTTATTAGTTGTGGGTGGATTTTCCACAATATCTTCTAGTTGAGCCATAATGGAAGGTTCTAGATTCCCGACCACAGTAAAATATTTTGTCGCGTCGGAAGTTATATTCGACAAAGCAAACTGGGCTTCAACTTGCGCAAACCATACCGCGGGTTTTTCTGGCCAAAAAGGAGGAACTCGTACTCTAACCTTAGCGATCTCTGCTGATCCCAACGCTGCAACTAACGCCTCCGTAAACTTTTCGTCCGCCATCTCTGCAATAACTCGCAGAAAAATAAATTGCTCGACGTCAATGTATTCCTCGCGAACGTTCCGGAAACTTCTCTGACGTCACGCGATCGCGTCTCGATATCTTCGCGCCGTATCCAACGATCGGGGTCACCACTTTTGGAGGCGTATAGGCGAGTGCAAATGAGACGCACGACAAAGATTAAACTAAAGTTTATTCCGGTAAAGATTAATACCGTTACAGCGATAGGCGGAAGTTATAGGAAGAAACGAGATGACTTTAAGTAAAAGAGTATACAATAAGAAAAGAGTATACAATAAGAAAAGAGTTAGGAGTCGACAAGCAAATAGATAATTACGCGGGCTAATAAGAAAGATGCGGTAGAAAGCCAAAGCAACGTGGGTTCGCGTCGAGGGCTTCTGGCTCACTGTCTGGCGGTCGCTGCCGACTGAGTCTTGAGCGGGCTGCGGAGACGGCGCGGTGCGCGGCGTCCAGGGTGAGGTAGCCAAACCGGTTTCCGCGGCAAGCAGCGCTCGCGCGGCGCGCCGCGATCGCACACCGTCACGCCAACAAGAAATACAAGGGTAGGCAGGCTAGTAGGTAGGCATACTGTGAACAATAATGTTATGTTAATGTGGGTCTGCTATTGACGCCACAGACGGGGTCCGCTAGGGCCAATGCCTGCCAGTGTTGCGGAAAGTCCGAAAGGGTTACCGTGGCCCCTGGCTCAGGCAACTGAAGGAACACGGGTGGGTTTTAGTCAGTAAGATTCTGACACGCCTTCCCGCTCCGCCCAGAGCGGGAGAAGTCATTTGATGATTACCCAACGTCAAAAAAAAAAAGCTTATAATACGTTATCATGGAATGATAGGTATCTTGATAGGCGATAGACATTGATTTCTACCATAACATTTGCCCATGGGTAACTTAATCGATTACATCCTACGCAATATCAGACGTGTTTAATCTATTTATATTCTTAAGTAAGGCTTTTGGGTTAGGTATTCAGGTGGCTAAAAACATAACACTGTAAGACATTCAACAGGTCGAACAAACGAATGGCAAGGGGTGGATAAGTATTAAAGTTATTATGCCAGCATGCAATTATTCAAAACATTGATAAACATACACAGTTTGTTGTAAGACTAAGCTGCTACGACGTGTTTCTTCGCATCCCGCTACTAATGATACGTCACACCCGCGCGGCCGCGTAGCGCTACGAATGCTACGACACGAAAAACAGGGCAATGGTGCCGATTATCTTGTACACTGAACTAAACTATCACTAAAATTCCTTACTTTTGGCTATGAGAATCATAAAGCTATTCTGCAAAAAAAATTCTCTAAATTTAAAAATAATTATGACACAACTAAAATCAAATTTGGCAATTGCGACTCCACGTGGTACTTGTTTGCCATACCCTTTTTTTTTGAGTGTGGGAAATCATCTAATAACTTCTCCCGCTCTGGGTAGAGCGGGAGGGCGTGTCAGACTCTTACTGACTAAAAACCACCCGTGTTCCTTCAGTTGCCTGAGCCAGGGGCCACGGTAACCCTTTCAGACTTTCCGCAACCCTGGCAGGCATAGGCCCTAGCGGACCCCGTCATTGATGCTGACATCTCTTTGAGGCGCACGTGGAACACAACGCGCCGTCGACCCGGTCCTTATCAAACGGCGAGCTGCCCATTGCTAGCCGTTGGCAAGCCCACGCCTACGGTGGCCGGGAATCGGCCTGCGATTCCCGACGCCCAGGGCGTCTCCTGCGGCGGCTAGGGGCGTGAGGGCGCGAATTTTGCCTCTCCCTCACGCGTTCCGCCTCCTTCTTCGCCAACATTACTGCTTCGCAGAAGGAGGTGACGGCTTCCCAAGCCCTCTGGCTCCTTACCATGGCCTGGACCAGCCTACCAAAATTCGCGCCCTCACGTAGGGGCGCAGGGGGCAGGTCAGGCCATGGTACGGAGCGAGAGGGCTTGGGAAGCCATCACCTCCTTCTGCGAAGCAGTAATGTTCGCGAAGGTGGAGGCGGAACGCGTGAGGGGGGGCAAAATTCGCGCCCTCACGCCCCTAGCCGCCGCAGGAGACGCCCTGGGCGTCGGGAATCCCAAGCCGATTCCCGGCCACCGTAGGCACGGGCTTGCGGACGGTGAGCAATGGCCAGCTCGCCGTCCGATAAGGACCAGCAGCGTTGTGTTCCACGCGCGCCTCAAAGAGATGTCAGCACCAATGACGGGGTCCGCTAGGGCCGATGCCTGCCAGGGTTGCGGGAAAGTCCGAAAGGGTTACCGTGTCCCCTGGCACAGGCAACTGAAGGAACACGGGTGGGTTTTAGTCAGTAAGAGTCTGACACGCCCTCCCGCTCCGCCCAGAACGCGAGAAGTTATTAGATGATTTCCTACACTCAAAAAAAAAAAACTAAGAACTGTGAACAGTGAAAATTAAAATATCCATAGTCGAATAATCAAATCTACTGCTGGTTTCCTTATAATACCTCATGGATGGCTCCCAGTGTATCCAAGTTAAGGTATAAGTAAGTGGTAGTTCTTTAATATATTGTGATTGTAAATAATATTTTTACCATGGAACAAAATTACATCGTCGATCAAATAGCTAGACGAACCTTACCCTAACAAATCCTCTGTCAGTACACCCCCCTCGTACCCTCGGTAGGTGGTAATTAAATATTCCTATACGTGTTGGTACATACCTGTTCTCTTGTATAATATAAAATTACTAGGCAAGCATACGTACATTAATGGAGATGGCAAATTAATATTCTCACCTACGCGATAAGGGCACGAGCTCAAATGTTAGATTCAATCAGTACATTATACATAATTGTTTGTGATTTACATTATGTAAGACACGTATGTAGGTAAGCCACAAAGGGGTAGGCTGAGGCAAATGTTTATTTATTTAACCATGTATGTACACACATATATAAACAGACAAGAAGAAAATATAGGTACAAAGGTGATGCTTATTTCTAGAGAAATCTCTTCCAGCATACCTGCGATAGGATAGTAGTTTTAGAGATGGAGACAGCGTGTGTAAGAGTAAAAGAGAAAATAAAATACATAAAATCAAAAACAATTCACTAAATAAAATAAAACCAATAATATGAGAATAATAATATATACGCAACTATGACGAAGTAGAAAGATAGTGTTCTTTCACTCTTTTTTTAAAAACTGCAAGAGTTTTTGTGCTGTAAAAGTTTTGTACAAACAAATTTCAGTTAGTTTACAGCCGTTATATTCTGTAAAATTTCAGCGTGAACACTTAAGTGAAGTAAGCTTTAAGTGAGCTGGCCATAGTCTTAATCCCAAGCATTAGGTGGAATGACAGCTCGCATCAAGGAAGTAAGCTTGAACCTCAGTTTTACAGAATATAAAGAAAGAGTAAGAAGAGAGAAGAGGTAAGAAAGACTTGTAATGTCAATCAATGAATCAATTCAGTGCAGGACACAAGCCTCCTCTAAGTGGTGCCAAAACCTGGTTTTCCGTGTTTGGCAACCAGTCTGTCCCACTACTAGTCTCCTTCTGATTTGAGCATGATTTTTAAAACCTACCAGCTAAAAAATGTTTATAAAATTGAAACATTGGAAACCAAAGATATTTGTCTGGTCGGTGGCCTTTGCGACATAAATTCAATTGAAAATCTGTCTATTTGCTACTTTATGCGACTGAACTAAAACACTTCTTAATTTTAAAAGTTTTCTATAAAGGTCTTCTTCGTGTCGCTAGCACGACAGTATTACAAATCTTGGTGGCCAAAAACTTCGCCAAATCGAAGAGTGCACTTGACTGCATGCTTTGGGACACAGAGGGCACGATAGGAGGTGCAGCATGGTTTGCGACACAGCTTCATTCCACATCGTGCTGCAATTTTTTACTGAAAGCTTTTTTCATACCTTATCTTTTCGCAAATATTAGGTCAAGGTAAATAAGCGTTATTCCTGTCACTGTCGCACTACTGTCAAACCACAAATGCAATATAGATCAATAGTTGTGTAACAGTTTACGATCATTACTTTCTCATACATACCTTGACATTGGCAAAATCATCGAACGTTAACGATGGAGCCAGAACCATAAAAATAGAATAGAATAGAATAGACACGGATACAGTTTTATGTAAGCCAAAGCTTGTGCTAAGTAATGTTTATCTATAGCAATTAGGCCTTAAAATTTTCAAGTGGTTAAAGCCACGGTTACAGCAAACTATAATATATCTACAATATAACCTTTTTTACCCCTAGTTGTAAGCAGGATACGGACTAACCCATAGTATGAGGGAAACGACAGGGATAAAGAATGTACAGACGTGCTTGGACTCTACTATGAATACACTACATCATCGTTGGGTGTTGATAGTGACGATTAATGTGTGGACGTAAGTACCTAGAGCCTTTGTTTTTTTCTATGGGTAACTACTGCCTCGCTGGTCTAGTGCTCGCAAGCGCTGCTGCTGAGCATGAGGTCCTGGGTTCGATTCCTAGGTCGGACAAAGGCAAAATATTCTATCAACGATTACTTAAACGATAAAAATAGTTGGTCGCTGTGATTAGCTCAGGACAAGCAATGTTTATGTTCTTTCTCCAGAATTAGCTTACCTACTGACAAGTTATACGAGTTCATATAATTGTTTATTTTATTTGACCATATTAGTCAATTTAGTTTAATTTAATTTTTATTTATTATTGACATAATCTACTCAATGCAATGTTTTTTTAATGAGTTGTATTGCAATATATTGTTAGCTAGCGATCTCGACAATTGATCATATTATTCTTTTGAGCAACCGGCAGCAAGTTCGTCCTACTGTTATTTCGTTTTGTTATTGTTATTAGTAATTAACTGTTTTTTTTACTTCGAAGGTCCTAGTTTATCATTTGTGATTTCGAGTTACAGCTACATAATATAAACATAATGCAGCATTGCATATGTAAGCGGACACGCCCTTTATGCCTGGAGGCTTTTATTAGGTGTATTAAGTTCTGTTTATGTTTTTATTTTTTATTTCTGCTTGAGTATAGTTTTCAATATTGGCGTGTGCTAGCTGACATATGGCAAATAATTTTATTTATTGTTTTGTGTTTCGTAATGTTAATTACTTACTACTGTATAGAATCCAGTCCTTCTAACTGAACAGACAGCAGTGCTGCTGGGGAGTTTGTTGCGCCACTTCTTCCCAGCTAAAGCACTAGGAAGTGGTGAAGGGCGGGCGATATGGGGGACAGTCTTATGTAATATTGATGTTCAAAAAAAAAAAAAAAAGTGTTGATTCTCAGCCTCGGTTGAATAAATGACATTTGATTTTGAAAGTGTTATTGAGTTTTTCTGTCTGGAATTTTTCAGTAGCAGCCCGGGCTCTCGAATTGTGCCCGTTTGATGGTAATAGGCTCGCCCCACATGTGGGTATACTATAGATACCTCTGCCCAACTCTTTTGGGTAACAAGGCGTTATGTTATATTATGTTGCAAAAGATATTGTACATCCCGAGAGGTTTTTTTTTGGTTTCTGTGATTCTACACTAACTTAGTTCTGTATAACGTAAATTCGAACGATTTTAAAATTTTAAATACACTGGTCACACATAATATTTACTTAGTGTTACAACTTTATTTACAAAATAAAAAGAAAAACTAAAATGCTTTAGGCTCCGTGCACATAAAAAACCCTCTTTTGTCAATTTCTTACCTAATTGTGACAAAGCTGGAAATAATTGAAACATAATGTCTGTGTGACTACAAAAGTACAGTTTTCATGGCGCTAAACCATTCGTGTCAGTCACAGCACCTGTTAATAGTTTCATCACTATTGCGCTCTCGAAAATATAGTTTTTTTTTTGCCTTTGATTTACTAAATTAAAATATTGTATAATCATAAAATGGAATTTTAATTTTATTTTAAGATTAGCTGAAGATTAATGTGTGATTTTTAAATTTTTTGCAACGGCTTGCTCAATAATAGGAAAAAATACATTATTACCAGGGTTTGTTTCGAAAAATAGGCTTTATCAACATTGTTTTTCTGCTATATTTTGTATCGAAGTTGAAAAAAGTGGTCCAGCTACATGCAAGTAGACCATATAATGATGTTGATGATAATTTTTAAGGTTCAAAATCAAACGTAGTTTCTAGTAAAAAAAATATCAAATGACAGTCTCGCGTCATTTTTTGGAAAACTTGTTACGAATATTAGTGATTTCCCATGAATACTTAACATATTTGAAATATCCCTTTCAGCCACATGCAAAACAAAGAACTCAAGTTTTCGAATCACAAATAATTTTGTTTAAATAATGTTTCCCTTTCCTACAAATAATGCACAAAATTGATCAAAATCAGTCGATTTCGTGCACGGCCCCTTAAGTAGAATTCATTCGTTTTTTTTTTCGAATAATGTTTCATTTACGTCACGGGGTCGTGCATCCGATGACTTGATAGTTGATGTTGAATCCATATGCTGTACATAATACAGAGTATTATATTCTGTAGTTGGCGACATAATGAGGTAAGTATTAATTACCTGGTAAGGAGCGTGTGCGAGTGAATCCCACTGTCCCTTCTCAATGCAATGGTAACAAAAGGAACACCGGGGTTTTAGTAAATAGGAGTCTGAAATAGAATAACCTTGTCCGCAGCCAGAAGGTTATTGATTGATTGGTTGAAGGAAGGTTATTGCCTGGTTAAAGACAGAAAGAGTCGGAGAAAAATCTTTCAGTCATAAAATAATATAATCGCACATAAGTCTCTCTGCGACTCAATCACTTATCAATCTGTCAAAAAAGGAATGTCATCAATCACCAAAACCTACCTCATATTTGTATATAAAAGATTTATTACCCAGCACCTTCAAATTGAAATACGAAATACGTTTATTAAATAGCAGAATTTATTTACAAACATAAATAGGCGTTTTCATATACCTACATTGAATATGGGATCGGTCCCTTTGAAGTTGTTATGAAAAAGTATACGTAAGGTCCCCTTTATAAATCAGAGGGGCAATTCCCGTATTTTTAAGACCGTTCGCATTCTAATCTCAGTCTCAATCTGTCAAAATTACAATCAATTTACATACATTTTTGACAGGTTTTTGACATTGATTGTCGCTGACATGAGATTGCGACTTGAATTTGAACGTTTTTTAAGTACGAGAATTGGCCTACTGTTCACATGAAATATTTTATTTTAAAACCTATTCTGTGTGAAAATTGGTACGTTCATCGAAAAAACTTCATTCAAAGGGAAAATGACAGCTAAATCGAGGACTCCTTTTTTATTATCACGTCAGTCTGCATGCAGATAGTGTTTTGAAAATTTTAGAAATAAAAATATCGTTCGGCAGATATTGTTGTGAATTTTGATGATATTCTCCGATCATTTGGTTTGATTTTTAGGCTAGAAACACAGCCGTTTTGTTTTTTTGGAAACTGTCCGATTTGTAATACGATAGCAAATGTTTTTCTGCTATAGTCCACGTCAAAGTGTGTTTTTTTATAACGAATCGTATTGTTCTGGAAACAGTTTGCAGTACAGTAGACTGTCTTATTAGGCTAACATAACAATCACATAAATATCTACGAAATGGTACTTATCCTCTAAACGTAGTAGTGCTTGTGTTTAGAAGATTTGTAGTTACTTATCTTCAAAAACCAAGCATTAAATCATTCAACGTATTTTCCATTTGTTCATTAGTTTTGACTACATATGTAGTGTTATATCCAACTTTCCATTCGCAGTTACAAACGTTATTTGCCTATAACACTTGTAATAACAATATTATAAGTTTATAACGAACTAGGCGAGCTCCTTCATTACCTCTTATATGAAACACTTAAAGGGCTGACAACAGATAAAGCGCGGCCACTGTCGGACTGCATAGAAAAGAAAGAGAAGCGCGATGATACAAAGCTGGTAATTTATTGCAAAACATGAAGCAATTCTCTATTCACAAAAAATCTATTGATTGGACTAAAAAAATAAAACACAATAAACTCAAATTCAAAGCATTTATTTCAAATAAACCAATTACAGGCACTTTTGAATTGTCAAGGGGTCGGTCAGTCAGAAAGATGAAGCTAGTTGCCCATTCCAAAGCGTAGTAGGTACCTATGGAGAAGAACGGGCAAGAAACTCCATGGACACTCTTTTAAATCAAAATATTGTTACAATAAAGTGGTTACATCATTCATGCTGTAATTATACATGTGAGAACGATGTAGAAAGACGTGCACGTTAAAAGCGTCCGTAATAAAAAGATAAAAACAATTATGGAATTAAAATAAGCCGTGGCAGCTAAGAAATTACCAGTGCCTACTGACGGCGCCCGTTCACGAACATGACGTATGGATCAGCACCATTCAGCTCAACCATTTTGAAGGGAACTCAATGATCCAATACACACGCCACCACCAGCGACACATTTGAGTGAGCATGACATACTAGCTGGGGATCACCGAGGGCCTCCGGCACAGGGTGACCGCAACTGGCGCCCGCATGCTGGAGATCCCCGGTGCGACAAGTGGCCCCACCGCTGACGCCCTAGCTGAGAAGCTAAAGGCGTCCCTCAATGCGGACGAGGCTCGAGTCTCCAGGCCCGTCAAGTGCGCAGACATGCGAGTCTTGGGCCTGGATGACTCCGTAACGGAGGGAGAGGTGGTGCCCGCCGTCGTCAGGACGGGCGGGTGTCTGGCCGACCAGGTGAAGGCGGGCACCATACGTCCGGACCCCGCGGGTATGCGAACCGTAACGGTAAGCTGCCCCGTGACGGCGGCCAAAAAGATTGTGGAGGGCCGAAGGCTTCTGGTGGGCTGGGTTTCGGCGCAGGTTAAACTGCTGGAACCCAGACCTCTGAGGTGCTTCCGATGCCATGTGGGGCACCACGTTGGCGTCCAGTGCACCTCGGAGGTGGACCGCAGCACTCTGTGCTTCCGCTGCGGTCAGCCCGGACATAAGGCCGGCTCGTGCGAAGCCGCGCCGCACTGCGTAGCATGTGCGGGTGCTGGCAAGCCGGCCGATCACCGGGCGGGCAGTAAGTCCTGCGCTCCACCCGCCGGAACCAGGAGGAGAGGCAGGCCCTCCGCCACCGTAGCCACAACCACCGTCACCGCGGCCAGTGCCACTGCCACTGTTGCCGCCGCCGCCACTGCCGCCACCCGGGTGGAGACTGAAATGGAGGAGTAACGGCTCCATTGAGACTCCTCCAGGCGAACATCAACCACTGCGCTTGCGCTCAGGACCTGTTGCTCCAGAGCATGGCGCAGTGGTCGATTAACATTGCCGTGGTCGCTGAGCCGTATTTTGTCCTGCCCAGGGATGACTGGGTTGAGGACCTGAGCGGCTCAGTGACCATAATTTCGTCGGCCGCCGCCGGCACCCCATCCCTCGAAGGTGTCACGAAGGGACAGGGGTGCGTAGCAGCACGGTTCGGGGAGATAGTAGTAGTGGGAGTGTACTTCTCTCCGAGCCGAACTCTCGCCGAGTTCCAGAACTCTTTAACAGAGTTAAGTGTCGTCGTCGCCGGGTACCATCGCTTCCCCGTGCTAGTGCTCGGGGACTTCAACGCCAAAAATCTGGCTTGGGGTTCCCGTAACACTGATGTGCGGGGCAAGATGGTGGAGGACTGGGCGCTGGAGACAGGCCTGGTCGTCCTAAATCGGGGCTCTGTTCCCACGTGTGTGCGGATGCGGGGTGAGTCTGTGGTGGACATCTCGTTTGCCAGCCCCGCTCTGTCACAGCGTGTCATTGACTGGCGCGTCATGGAGGAGGTGGAGACCTACTCCGACCACCGGTATATCCGGTTCGACGTCTCCGCCCAGACCTCTAGCGCGCCGGTCCAACAGGCCCTGAGTGGTCCGCGGTGGGCGCTGAAGCAGATGGACCGGGAGCTCCTCCTGGAAGCCTCGATCGTGCAGGCCTGGGTGTCATCACCGGACAGGCCTGCCGATATTGACGATGAGGCGGAGTGGTTCCGGGAGGCCATGTCCGAGATTTGCGACGTGGCAATTCCCCGAGTCCGTCCAGGAAGCGCCCGACGTCAGGTGTACTGGTGGTCGCAAGAGCTGAAGACGCTACGCAAGGCGTGCGTCGCAATGCGACACCTGTACTCCAGGCACCGTAGGCTCCGCATCCGCCCTCCGGATGCGGAAGCGACGGAGGCGGAGCTGTACGAGGGATACAGAGCGGCGAAGACCGCCCTCCAAGAGGCTGTCCAGCGGGCCAAATATACGGCCCGCGAGGAGTTGGTGGAGACTCTGAACGGAGATCCATGGGGGCGCCCTTACAAAATGGTGCGGAATAAACTCCGCACCTGGGCCCCCCCGCTGACGCAGAGTCTCCGCCCCCAGCTGGTGGAGGAGGTGGTGAGCGCTCTGTTCCCTTCACGTGGGGAGCATACTCCCCCGCCCATGGCTCCGCCGCTCGCGGTGCCTGAAACGGACCACGCGGACGACGACGACACCCCTGAAGTGACCGGGGTAGATCTGAGAGTGGCGGGAGGTAGGCTGAAGGCCAAAAATACCGCCCCAGGACCCGACGGCCTGCCAGGGAAAGCCTGGGTCCTGGCCTCGACGGCTCTTGGGCCTCGACTGGAGGCGCTCTTAAGCGCATGTATGGAGAGAGGCCAGTTTCCACTTCGTTGGAAGACGGGGAAGCTGGTCCTCATTCGGAAGCCAGGGCGCCCTGCGGACTCTCCGTCCGCATACCGGCCCATTGTGCTGCTCGACGAGGTCGGCAAGCTCTTTGAGAGAGTAATTGCAGGCCGCCTCGTCGGGCACCTGGTGAGGACGGGGCCGGATCTTGCGGATAGTCAGTTCGGCTTCCGCAAGGGGTGCTCGACGGGGGGGATCCCCCACAGCGCATACTTCCACGTAGTATCCCCCGGGCAACGCCGTGTCTGACCACCGTAACGGAGTGGCAGACCGGCGGCTAAAGTGCGCTGTGACTCACAGACATAAATGCGGTCGTCTGTGACAATGTCGAAGAAACCCATGCGTGACGCCTCCGGGCGCTTTTGTTTTAACCCGAGTCGCCCTTCTCAGGGCGATTCAAACGGCCCTTCTCAGGGCCAACGCAGTGGCCCTTCCCAGGGCCCATCCACCGGCCCTTCTAAGGGCCACGCTGAAGCAGGCCGCGCACCATCCGCGGCCAGCTTATCCAGTCTGCAGGCGGAGTTTTCGGACTCCGACGAGTCCACCATGGACACGTCGGCGGCCGAAAACGACCGCCTTCAGCGGAAGCGGACCTACCTGAGGGTCGGGTCCGGGGGCTCCTCGGAGTCGGTGGGAAAGTCGAAGAGGAAGCCGAAGTCAAAAAAGGCTTCGACTTCGGCTTCGACCCCCACCCACGACGTGGGCCTGTTGGACGCCGAGCGTCAGTTAGGCCTGGCGAGGAGGGATCAGCTCCAGCTGGACCTCGAGGAGAAGGTCGCTGCCAGGGAGCAGCAGGCGCGGGCCGCCAGGTCGAGGGCTGGATACGGCACATCCATTGTGCTGTACGCCGACCACTCCCTGGCAGAGCTGGAGCGTATGGCGCTCCAGGACAAGGAGGAGGTACTGGAGGTCGCCTCCAAGTCCTCCAACCTGAAGGGGACCTTTCAGAAGGCCCTCAAATGCCGGGCCGTGAGCATGCACGGCATCATCACCGAGCTGGTGCAGCGGACGGCCACGGACGAGACGCGGCAGCTGCAGGCGAAAGTGGATCGCCTGCAGTCCGAGGTCAGTCAGCTGCACCAGAAGCTGGCTGAGGTCACGGCTCGGCCTGCGCAACCAGCCCCTGGACAGGTGGTAGGAGGCTCCACCTCCTCCAATTGCAACCTTGAGGAAATATTCCGAAAGGTTGTCATGGAGGAGAGGGCCTTCACAAGAGCCTGCTTCGCAGGGATAGAGGACCGGCTCTTGCCGGAAAAGCGGCTCCGCCCGCCGCTAGCGGCGGATAAGAGTCCGCCACCGACGGAGCCGGTACCTGTACCTGCACAGCCTGTGGGAGACCCGCCATCGGGTGTGCAGCCCCAGGCCTCGAAGCCCCCCAAGGGCAAGGGGAAGGGCAAGGGGACGGGCAAGAGGAGCACTGTGGCTCCTCAAACCCCCACCACAAGCGCGGAGGGAGCGTCTGCCACTCCGGCAGCCCACCAGAACACGCAGCGGGAGGACGCCATGCTTCCCTCCACCACCCCGTCCAACCGGGCGTGGACGGAAGTGGGCAAGGGGGGAAAGGCCAAAAAGCCCAAGCCCGCTGCGACTACTTCGGCAGCCCAGAAGGCTCCGGCGGGCGGGAGGAAGTTGGTTCCTCCCAAAACTGCAGCGGTCGTGGTGACCATCACCCCGGAGGCTGCGGAGCGGGGCGAAACGTACGAGTCCGTCCTAAGACGGGCTCGTGCTAACGCGGATCCCTCTCGGCTGGGGATTGGAAACATCACGTGCCGCCGAACCCAGGCCGGAGCCCGACTTTTTGAGTTCGGGGGCGATCAGCGCGGCGCAAACGCGGACCTCTTTGCAACAAAGTTGCAGGAGGTCATCGCGGATGTGGCGACGGTCGCCAGACCAGTCAAGACCGCATCCTTGGAGGTGATCGATATGGACGATTCGGTCACTAAAGAGGATGTGGTGGCGGCCGTTGCCACCGCGGGAGGCTGCAGCGCTAGTGCGGTAAGGGGGGGAGCCATCAGGCCCGGCCGCCGTGGCATGGGCGCCATCCGCGTCGAGTGCCCAGTCGCCGCGGCGGCGGCCGCCCTTAAGGCGACCAAGGGACGCCTGCTCGTGGGCTTCAGCTCGGCTGTGGTCCGGCTGCTTGAGGACAAGCCTGCGCGCTGCTTCAAGTGCTTCGCGCCGGGCCACACCCGATCTACGTGTCCCTCCAAGTTCGACTGGGGAGAGTCTTGCTTCCGGTGCGGACAGGAGGGACACAGGAGTGCCACTTGCGGTGCCGCCACGCCACACTGCCCGGCGTGTGCTGCCAGTGGTCGCCCCGCGGGGCACAAGATGGGGGGCAGGAATTGCCAGCCGCCCACGAGGAAGGGCATAGTGCCGGCGCAGGTTCGCCCTGTCGCCGCCACCGCCGCTGTCGCCGCCGCTGTAACTCCAGCTCCAGCGGCGGTAGCTGAGGAGGGGGGTGCGATGTCGGAATAATGGTTTCCAATCATCGCATCCTCCAGGCGAACACCAACCACTGCAGAGCGGCCCAGGACCTGCTGGTGCAGGCCGTGGCTGAGTGGTCGGTGAACGTAGCGGTGGTCGCCGAGCCCTACTCGATCCCCAGCAGTTGGCTGGGTGACGACGACGGCTTGGTGGCACTAGCGGCGCGGTCCTCCACAGACTCCCCTCCCCTCTCGCTATTAGAGAGGGGACCGGGATACGTGGCCGCCGCGTGGGGAGAGGTAGCCCTCGTGGGCGTCTATTTCTCCCCAAACCGCCCTCTTCAGGACTTCGAGAACTATCTCGGAGTCCTGGCCGCCGTGGTCGGAAGGGCGGCGCCGCGTCAGGTCTCCGTATTGGGAGACCTGAATGCCAAGTCGGTGACCTGGGGCAACCGGGCCACCGACCCTCGCGGGCGGGCAGTGGAGATGTGGGCGGCCTCCTCTGGGCTCTCCCTCCTTAACAGAGGGAACGTCCAGACATGCGTGCGGCGGCAGGGTGGCTCGATAGTGGACGTCACCTTTGCCACCCCTGCGTTGGCCGCGCGCGTGCTGAACTGGCGGGTGGACCTGGTGGAGACTATGTCGGACCACCGCTATGTGCGGTTCGACATCTCCGCCAGTGGCCCCGGAGCGGTGCAGCCCCTCTCGGGGCGATCACCGTTCCCGCGGTGGGCTTTCGCCCGCCTGGACAGGGAGGCAGCGGCGGAGGCGGCGTTCATCCAGGACTGGCTGTCGCCGCCTACCGCCGGCCTGGATGTGGACACCGCGGCGGGCCAGCTGAGGGAGTCTCTGACCGAGGTATGCAACTCCAGCATGCCCCGGTCTCGCCGCCCGGCTCCCCGCCGCGCCGTCTATTGGTGGTCGGAGGAACTGGCGGGGCTCAGAACCGCCTGCGTGGCGGCCAAGAGGGCCTACACGCGGAGTCGGCGGCGGCGTCGACGCAACCGGCCCGACGAGGACCGCCTCTACGAGGTGTACGTGGAGGCAAAAATGGGCCTCGATCGGGCCATCGCCGCCGCTAAAGACTCGGCGAGAGCCGAGCTGCTGGAGGGTCTCGACAACGACCCTTACGGGAGACCGTATAAGGCGGCGCGCAACAAATTGCGCCCCTTTGGTCCCCCGGTTGTCGAGACCCTGGAGCCCACATTTCTGGATGGGGTGGTTCAGTCCCTGTTTCCGTGCAGGGACAACTTCACCCCGCCAGTGATGTGTGGAGCCCCGCTGGAGGATGAGGAGGAAGAGGAGGCTCCCTCTCCTGTCACGGAGTCGGAACTTGGCGCAGCGATTGTGCATATCCGCGCCAAGAAGACGGCTCCGGGCCCCGACGGTGTCCCGGCGAGGGTGGTGGCAATTGCCGCCACCCAAATGGAGGAGCGGTTTCGGGACCTCTTCAGCGCATGCCTTGCGTCTGGAAGGTTCCCGAAACCGTGGAAGGAGGGGCAGTTGTGCCTCCTCCGCAAGGAGGGCCGCCCTGCAGACTCCCCCTCGGCATACCGGCCCATCGTTCTGCTCGATGAGGTCGGAAAAATGTTCGAGGGGATAATCGCTGCCCGCCTAAAGGGCCATATGCGGCGTATCGGGCCGGACTTGTCGGACGCTCAGTTCGGTTTTCGGGCTGAGCGTTCGACGGTGGACGCGCTGGCCTGCCTCAAGAGGCAGGTGAAGGAGGCGGTGGAGGTGGGGGACGGATTGTTGGCGGTGTCATTCGACATAGCCAACGCCTTCAACTCTGTTCCCCACAGCACCATCCTAGAGGCACTCCGATTCCACGGGGTGCCTCGATATATGCGGCGTCTACTGGCCAGCTACCTGGAGGATCGGGCGATCGTCCTCGTGAACAGGGCTGGCCAAGTCCGGCGGTACGCAGTCGAGGCCGGCGTTCCACAGGGGTCAGTCCTGGGACCTCTCCTCTGGAACGTCGGCTACGACTGGCTCTTGCGGGGAACTCTCCTCCGAGGTACGAGTGTCGTCTGCTACGCGGATGACACTCTCCTCACCGCCCGGGGGGAGAGTTTCAGGGAGGCGGCCAACTTGGCTTCGGCGGGCGGATCTTTGGTCGCAGGGAGGATCCGCCGCCTAGGATTGACGGTGGCGCTGCACAAGACCGAGGCTGTGTTCTTCCACGGGCCTCGGCAGCGCCAACCACCAGACGCCCACATATTTGTGGAGGGCGTCCGAATCGAGGTGAAGGCCCAGATGAAATATCTGGGCCTTGTACTCGACAGCAGGTGGCGTTTCGGCCCGCATTTTAGCGGGCTGTCGACGCGCCTGCTGAAGACTGCGGGCGCCCTCTCGTGGCTGCTCCCCAATTTGGGGGGGCCCAGCGCGCGATGCCGGCAACTCTACGCCGGCATCTTGAGGAGCATGGCCCTTTACGGGGCCCCTATCTGGGAGGACTCCCTCCAAAGGCGGGAGAACGCCGCCGCCTTGCGGGCCCCCCAAAGGGCCATAGCCCAGCGGGTGTCGCGGGCCTACCGCACGGTGGGTTTCGCGGCAGCGTGTGCTCTGGCTGGCACCCCTCCTTGGGAACTCGAGGCGTGGGTGCTCGCCAGAGTATACGAATGGACGGCGGGGCGCAGGGCGAGAGGAGAACGCCCCGCCCCGGAAGAGCGGGAGGCCGTCCGGCGGGAGGCGAGGGACGCCATTGTCGTCCATTGGACGAGGGACCTCGCCACCGCAGCCTTCGGCCGCCGAACCCTCGACGCGATCGGGCCGGTCCTGCGAGACTGGCTCAATCGGTCGCACGGGTTTCTCTCGTTTCGTCTGGTGCAGGTGCTGTCCGGACACGGTTGTTTCGGATCGTACCTGCACCGAATCGGACGGGAGGAGACACCGTCGTGCCACGACTGTGGCGCGGCGGAGGACGCGGCGCGGCACACCCTCGCGGTGTGCCCGTCGTGGTCGGAGCCGCGCCGCAGTCTCACTGCGGTGATTGGACCGGACCTCTCACTCCCCGGTTTGGTGAACGCCATGCTGGCCGATGAGAGGTCCTGGGCGGCAGTAGCCTCCTTCTGCGAACACGTCATGTCCCAGAAGGAGGCGGCGGAGCGCGCGCGGGAGGACGACCCTCACGCGGCGGCGCTCCGAAGACGGAGGAGGGGTCGGAGAAGACGTCAGTATGACGGTCATCTCCGACTCCTCCCAGGTGGAGACCAGCAGGCAACGGGTGCGGGGGCACCCTTGCCTGTATTGCACAGGCCTCCATCAGTGTCGGACGGGAATGGCCAGGTGTTCCCGGCCATTCCCGTAGCCCCCCAGTTAAATGGGGGGCATGCGGGGACCGCCAACTAGGCGGGCATACGCCGGGAGGGCTGTGGAAGCAGAGGCTGAGCCAATTTCCCATAGCCCTCCCATCACGGCGTCGCGGGAACACCGCTGAGTTTTAGTGGGTATACTGCCACTCTGGCAGGGAGTCCCACATATCCCGTCTCGTCCCCCGATGAGCGGAGATGCGTAATGTCATTACTCAGCGACAAAAAAAAAAAAAAAAAAAAAAAAGGGGCGCTCGACGGTGGACGCCATCATGCGCGTTAGAGCCCTCACGACGGGGGACGCGGTGTCTCGGGGCGGGGTTGTCGTGGCGGTGTCACTCGACATCGCTAACGCATTTAACACCCTGCCCTGGAGTTGCATTGGGGAGGCACTCCGGTATCACCGGGTGCCAACCTACCTCCGTCGAATAGTCGAGGCATATCTGACGGACAGAGCCGTCATCTACCCCGGTCGCGATGGGGAGTAGAACCGGCGAGAGATGTCGTGCGGTGTCCCACAGGGATCGGTACTAGGGCCGCTCCTGTGGGACATCGGTTACGACTGGGTGCTGCGGGCCGACCTCCCTGATGGCGTCAGCGTGGTGTGCTACGCTGACGACACGCTGGTCCTGGCGCAGGGGAGGTCGCATCAGGCGGTGGCCGACGCGATGACACGCGGGGTTGCGATAGTCGTGGAGAGGATCCGGCAGTTGGGTCTCGAGGTGGCTTTGCACAAGTCCGAGGCCATGTCTTTCCATGGGCCCCGGAACAGGCCACCATCGGGATCCCAACTAACGGCAGGAGGGGTTCACAACGGCGTCGAGTCCACGATGAAGTACTTAGGACTCGTGCTCGATAGCCGGTGGAACTTCGTGGAGCACTTCCGACGTTTGGCCCCCAAACTGGAACGGACTGGGGCCGCCCTCAAGCGGCTCCTGCCCAACCTGAGGGGTCCAAACGCCTCCTGCCGGAGGCTTTACGCGGGGGTCGTGCGGTCCATGGCTACATATGGGGCCCCGGTGTGGGCGCGTTCACTGCGGCGGAGAGCCGCCCACTATCTGAACGCGCCCCAAAAGGTGGTAGCCGTAAGGCTGATCCGGGGCTACCGCACGATCTCGGGCGAGGCGGCAAGCCTCCTTGCCGGACTGCCACCGTGGGATCTGGAGGCGATAGTCCTCGCGCGCCTGTATGAGTGGCGCGCGGAGGCACTACGCCGGGGGGAAACCCCGCTTCCGCGGCAAATCGCGGCGGAGCGGACGGACCTCCGGCGCGATCTCATGGCGGCATGGAAAGAGCGACTGTCGCAACCCAGCGCAGGGCACGCCACGATAGCGGCGGTAAGACCCCTCTTTGAGGAGTGGCTAGAGAGGCGTCACGGCGTCCTCACCTACCGCCTGACGCAGGTCCTCACCGGACACGGAAGCTTCGGGAGGTTCCTGCACATCATCAGGCGGGAGGAAACGCCTTGGTGTCACCACTGCGATGATCGCCCCGAGGACACGGTGGAGCATACGGTGGGGGCCTGCCCTGCATGGGCGGAGCACCGCCGTGTCCTCGTAGAGGCGATCGGCAGCGGCGGCGATCTCTCACGCCCGGCCTTGGTTCAAGCCATGGTCCGGGGCGAGGGGGAGTGGGAGGCAGTCGCCTCCTTCTGCGAAGCAGTCATGCTAGCGAAGGAGGCGGCGGGACGGGAGAGGGAGAGAGTCTCCCGTCCAAGCCGCCGCGGTGGACGCTCCGGGCGTCGGGAGCCGCGTGACGACTCCCGGCCACCGTAGGCGCGGGCCTGCGGGCGGTGAGTAATGGGTAGCTCTCCGTCCGATCAGGATCAGGCCCGTGCCGGACGGCGCGTACGTGTTCCACGCGCGCCTCAAAGAGATGTCAGCATCGAAGAGGGGGCCCACTAGGGCCTAAGCCTGCCGGGAAAGCGGGATCATCCATAAGGGGTACCGCTGACCCGGGACATAAAGGGCCAAGGAAGGAATACGGGTGAGTTTTAGTCAGTAAGAGTCTGACACTCCCTTCCGCTCCACCCAGAGCGGGAGGGGTCATTTGATGATTTCCGATCCTCAAAAAAAAAAAAAAAAAAGCATGACATACTCTCAGCCGCCAGGGCACATTCAAGTCAATGAAAGACAAGCCCAGTAAGCTATATAGTGGGTACATAGTGCTCACACATGTGCTATGCAATTATACAATACTAAGAGATTGAATTTATCAATCACGTTAACATGTTGCTTGAAGAACAATCTGAGAAAAAAACAGAATGATTGCATGTATATTATTATGGTTATTAATAGTTAAAAGAAATGTTTAGAGGTATTTTCGTGATTTTTTTCTATCGCACCAAATTAGTTGTATTATGTTTTGAATACACTATCTAACTAGCATATATCCTGACGAATATCATATATTTTTCTGATTCTGTTTACTTCAGTGGATCATATACTTTTAGGCATTATAAAACTTGCGTTTAGGTCACGTAGTCCCCTTAAACCACATTAATATAACCTCAGTAGCACATCTTCTTTAGCTTAAATATAAATTTAAACACCACAGTTTCAAAGGTTAATCTGAATCGTAAACGCCCAGGGGTTTTAAACTAGATAACATAGTTTAACGCTCACTAACTTCGCTCTGCGAATTCTTTTATAACCGTGTTTTTATAACCGTACCTCGAGAAAACTTGGATGCTTTCTTTATCTTTACATAAAGATATTGTTCGCTAAAGATATTCTGTGAGATTAAGATAGTGTTGGTCTATATTGTATTTATAAGTTCGGAGACCTACCTAGATAAACTTGAACTATTTTTAAATACAGACATCTGAAGTAGTTTCAGACAATAAAAGAAATGAGTAGCTTTAACCTTTGAATTCGAATTCCCTAGCGTCTTTAAATATGTATTATAAACAAAAATTATATTTATCTAACACACACAAAAATGTGACGACTCTTTAGCAGTATAGAAACATCAAAATATATAAGTTCAGTATGTACTACATTGGGTGCCTATATATACATAATAATTATCATGAAATTCATTCCATTATCAGGACCAAACAGATTATAAAATAAACATTGTACCGAAACCCTTTTTAAACTTTGTTTGCGTCTAAGCTATAAACTGAAACATATATCCAGATGGAAAATCCGGCCCCAAATTTAATAACTCAGCAACGAAACATACGGTATAAAACACTAACATTATTTTATATGGCCACACATAGTGTCAAAATTACCCGGCTCAGTTGATAAGCTTCGTTGAAAACGCCCGGGATCGCAATAGGTTCTCATATAGCTCCACATAAACAAGACTGCCATGATATAATAAGTAAATAAAGCGGCTCACGTTTGGCCATATAATAAAACGTGGTACATTTCAAGCTGTGTACCAAATATTCAGTTAGCATCGGATATAGTCGGCAAGATACGAAGGGGACGTGACCCGACTCTTGAGACGTGGACATCTAGTTAACTGGTATAAGTTACAATAAAGGGCTTTATTAAAGAACATGTTGTGGCTGGGTGGATTGTGTTTGCAATGTTTTGTTTAAATTAACTTGACTTTGCGTATTCGTGCTTCGGGAAAGATGTTTTCATTGACTGTTCGTGCCTTAAATTAAAATTTACCGTTTCTCTGGCAAGGACCATATGTACCTAGTGGATAATTAGATGATACCAAGTTGTACCTATAAAAGACTATGGACAATTCATTCGACCAACCGACCTGTGTGCCAAAATGGTGCCAAATCAATATCATTTATGAGGTCGAGAGTTGGGAAGCCCACATCCAACAGTGGATGTTTATGTCCTGATGGGACCAATCTAGAATCAGCTCCTCTATTAGTAAAATATTTGGTATAGTAAACCTGATATAATACCGTATTATTTGCTAATACGTACACACGGCTACACATCAAGCTATACATTCCAGTTTACACTGACCTCTCATTGTAAGGGCTCATTGTAAGGGAATCCTATACAATGCGAGATCAGCTTAAACTGGAATGTATAGCTTGATCTGTAGCCGTGTGTACTATCCGACAAGACAGTTGGGAAATTTATTGGTATCTGACCATTACATGCAAAATATTATTTTATTTGTGATTCGATTTCTAGTTGGGTGACTGTAGAAGTAGGTTTAACTTAATATCTTTTAAAAATCCCAGTTTTTCATTATTTACATATTAAGTTACCTTGCTCTAGGCTAGACTTTATTTCTGTTTTCAACATAGTTTACTTAGGATCTATACCAAAACAAACAAACTCGTTGTTCGTCTACAAAGTTTCAAACGTTGCTTATGTAGAACACACACGTTTTATCTTTCGTTCCCTTAATATAATATTTGCAAAATATGTTTTTCCTAAAATATGATTATTATTTTAAGATTTCCTAATGGGGTACCTATGACTTCTAGATGTTTTCTCGAACGTTGACGTAGCAAAAGGTATACCTACCTATAATTATGTATAACTATCGCAACATGTAGCGTTCACGTTTGGTGTAGTGGCTACAGTGGCTAAGTGTAGTCAGCGAAACCAAATGGTCCTGGGTTCGAATCCCGGTAGGGGCAAATGTTTGTATGATGAATATGGACATTTGTACCCGAGTCATGGATGTATATTTATAATATGTATGTATTTACGAAAAAAAAATGTATTTAAGTAGTGTATCAACCATCTGGTATCCATAACACAAGCCTTAAGTGTTAAGTGCTTAACTTGGAACTAGATGGTGCTGTGTGCAATGTCAGACGATATATTTATTTATTTATATTTATTTTATTTATTTATAGGTACTGTTCTTGGCTACGCCTATAAGTGCGTACGGTCAATCGGGGTGAATAGGAATGCAGTGGTGAATAGAGACGAAACTTTAAAAGGGATTTTAACCTTGAAATAATATATTTTATTGCCAAAAAGGACTCTTAATGTCTTAACTGTAATATAATTAACGATTAAGTGCCCTTGTTGGCATCAAACTATATTATTTCAAGGTTAAAATCCTTTTTAAAGTTTCGTCTCTATTCACCCCTGCATCCCTATTCATCCCGTTTGACGGTAATGTGTTTGTTTGTGTACATAAGTTATTTTCACAGTATTTTTTTTGGCCAGCTACTTTATAGTTATTACACCGAACAAAAGAGGTTTCCGGCGACTGGGACCGCATTAACTAGGACCACGGTCCTGGTCGCCGGATCCGTAAAAAATAAATATTTTTCTTCCGGCAACTGGGACCACTCATAGATTACTTAAAAAAATCTATAATTCAAGCCAAAATCGGTACAGTCAAACGAGAAAATTTCTAAATTATTTATATGAATATCATTGAGACGTTCTAGACATGATTTTATCCTATGCGCTTAATAATAGATTAAGCTAGCCCGATTTTACATAATTTTATTCACACATGCAGGTAAAATGTAAAGGTTTTGGTTTTTTTTAATATTTACGGTACTACTTAAAGACTGATTTTGTGATAAATAATTACTTACTGATTGTTAATTATTATTATAAGCACGATTTATGTTATTTTTTATTATTATTATTAGCATAATTTATGTGTATGTTTTTATTACGAAAGTTTTAAATAACAGAACTGTAGTCAAAGGCTGTTTTTTTATATCAATAAATGATGTTTTTAAATCAAAAAGGATTTTTCTTCAATTATTACATCAAAAAATTTTTCGTTTGACTGTACATTTTTTGATTTCAGTTATCATTTATGAGTGGTCCCAGTTGCCGGAAGAAAAATATTTATTTTTTACGGATCCGGCGACCGGGACCGTGGTCCTAGTAATTGCGGTCCCAGTCGCCGGAAACCTCGAACAAAATACTGTCTTAATTTGTTAAGACAGCCCACATACCTTTTATCTCTCCATGTTCTTGCCTCTTAGGCATTTTGCCGAGCTTACAAGATAGTCTAGCTAAAATAGCGCTGTACTATAAAAGTTGTAGTTTTTTATCTGGCTGTTACGGTTGAACTCTTTACAAAAACCTCTTCGGATCGCAAATGGGCGGTAAATGTAGCTGCAGATGACTGGCTGGCGGGAATTGTTGCTGTAAATGTGTACAAACGTTGCACTGACCTCTATTAAAATACGCAAACGTTGTAAGGTTTGTTTTTTTTAATCGTGTTCCTAATGTATATAGCGGTTAAAAGAAAGTGAAGTTCTTGAAATAATAAACGTCTATTCCTGAAATCGATTTTGATTACTCAAGGCACTGTAATACTAGAGACAATCGTAAAGATTTACGAAAAAAACATCAGACTTAAATCTGCCAACACAGCATGTTGGCAATCATAACAAACACATTAATGTTTACAGCATATTGACAACATTTATATTTAGACCACTTACCTTGCAAAAAGGGCGATGCATAATTTAGTATTGACACACGACGACGTATATTTTGCAACATATTAGCGCATAGACGGTTCCGAACAACACAGCACTTACATTTGTATCCCACAGGAGCACATTTACGCACATTACGACTGAAATGCTTCGTGTCGCGGCGTATAACTCGTATTTACATAGGAAGCGATGCGTGAGAATGATTGATACGAATTTAGTACTCGGGAAACGGTATTCCTTAGGACTGATGAGGCCATTCATCAGCGGGTGACAACCAACGCCATTACGTTTACGAATTTAATAAATATAATTTATGAGGAACCTATTTATCACTGCGAAAGGGTGAACGAGTATTGGATGCCGAACGTTCCGATTTTAAAAAGGGTGGACGGGAGTATTTTTTTTTGGTTTAGGTACTTCGTTTAAAAATCATTAGCCGTGTTTTGCGAATGTACGCAATTTTCTGGATGATTGACGCCTCTGGTAATGGTGTCGGTCGAAAAATAGGAAGATAGGTACCTACTCGTAGGTTGCAGGCGATCCGGGTTTATTGGATCGCTTAAACCTCAAAAAACCAGACAGTCAGATAATCCATTTTAATTTACTAAACTTGACATATAACCTCACTTTAAAGAAAATCGAACTCAACTTCAGTATAAAAAATGAGTTTTTTATATTTTTTTTAAACGTTGCCCTACACTAGGAATTTCTCCTGTATCGTGGGTGCGTTTACAAACATTCCAACTCACATACACAAACAGCCAGACCCAGAACAACTACTTGCAGGTCATACAAATATTTGTTCCGTGCGGGGATTGAACCTGCGACCCGTGACGCAGCAGTCAATCGCTTAACCACTGCGCCAACCGTGCCGTTTCAAAACTTTTTACGGAAGTTAAGCTTGTAGATAATATTTTGTGAAGTTTGGTCATATTTTGTGTACCGCTTGGTACACGGACGAGCGCCAAATGACCCGTCAAAATGTTAAATGTAACTTGTGACGCTGTTGCTCGCATGTGGAAGATATTTTGCATTTAAAACACCTTGGAAATTTAAATATGTAAGTTGTTGCAGAAAACAGTTTGTTGTTGATGGAAATATTTTGTAAACTTTGAATTTCTGACTAAATTATGTTAGTGTTACGTTATGTCCGTGTTAAGATACATATATAAATATTTGCGTTACAGATTGCTGTCTTGTTGTTTTTCCGGGAAGCTATTTACCCTATGCATAATGGATGCTTTTGCAAACACAAATCCCGCATGCACAAACAATCACTATAACTACTGCTGTTTTCGCAATTAATTTGAATGTATGCCTTCTTCTCAATCAGACATAATCTCAATATTCACGCCCGTTCAACTCCATTTCAACTTTCACAAAATCCATATTTCGTTTATACACGGTGACATTTGAATCACAGTTTTGCTAGAACAAACGTTGTTTGGACCATGGTCTACTACCATTCTATAGCATCACATATGTTATTAAAACAATTTAATCTAGGGAGTTCTCAAATTAGTCTTATGTTGCTCAAACGTCTTATGTTTGAAATCATTAACCGTAACATCAAAGTACTCATCACGGTAGCGATATTGCATTCAAGACGCGAGCGCCGCGCGTCGCAGCCGCAGTGTCTGTGTTGTAGGGCGTAACGATAATCCCGACATTTTTAACATTGCCTTTGTTGTGTTTTTTTTTAAACCAATGACGTTTTTTTTTCTATTGGTTTCTATAGGTGGTTGGTTGTTTCGGTTGGTTTGCCATGGTCTACAACCATGTAGACCATGGTCTGAACAACGTTTGTTCTAGCAAAACTGTGATTCAAAGGTCACCGGGTATAGCCAAAGTCATACTCAAAACTACACGACATGTAACTAAAGATGCCAGCAAAACTTCTCTGTAGCCCATAGAAATAATTCGCGCAAGAATGGAAGCCAAACAATCGGGTTCTGGTCAAGCTGAAAATCCATGGATGGATAATAGCTACACTTATAAGATATAGTCTCTAGATATGTACATAAAAAAATGGTTACAAATTGTGTGAAGTCCCTAATATTTGTGGTAGGTGGATAGCGGGAGGATATAATATTCAAAACTTATACAATAAGATAAATAGAAATGACTAAACGCTATGCAAAAATCATGATCCATTATGATGCAATGTGATTTGAATTTCACTTTATAACAAACTAAACATTAATACTGCGTCAGCTCTGTACAGTGGAAGGATAAATACATTTGAAATGCATGCATTGAAATGCTGAAACTGGGAGTTTGCGATGTACTGTGTACATTTTGCTGCAGCTCTATTATTTTCCTGAATGTCTGTGTTTTGGTGCAGTCTATTTGTAATCTTAGATGGTCTCATTTAGGTACAATTTCGGAGATTGCTTGGGATTAAATGTAAACCCTTCTTTCAAAATTCATTTTAATTATAAATGTTGTAAATTTAATGTGTGTAAGTAGCAAAGAGTTATAATTGAAACTCTTAATAAAAACTCTTCCTATGTTTACTATGCATGCAGACATGTTTTGGCGAAGAGCAAGAGATGGTTCACATTCCCTGTCTTGTTCTTTCTTATGTTTTTTTCGTTATTACGTCAGTTTCGTACAAATATAGCCAACAATGTTTAAAAGTATTTTTTCGCTCAATTCAGGCACATACATGAACATACCTATCCGTATAATCCCAAGCCCCTACCACATTCAAGCGATACCTACGAACACATACACGAAAGTGAAGTACAAATAAATGAGCGGTGTAGCATCGGTCTTGAAAACATTGCGGGGTGTAGCGACGGCTGTAATTAGGCCCCCTTGGCACGCCGCAGCGTGTTCATCAAAGTCAGTCGCTGTCACGTCACCAGTGCGCGTACTGTTGAAACTCGTATTGTGGTTTTCATTTGTCGCCTGAGTTTTCTTACAACAATCAATGAAAACTAAACATATGCCTTTTTTCTATCGCCGCATCCCTTTTAGATTTTTACCGCACAGGCAAAAATGGTTTATTACTTAGGTGTACGTAGGATGTAGTTAGGCCCCCTTGTAACGACGCAGCGTGTTCATCAAAGATCAAAGTCAGTCGCTGTCACGTCACAATTGCGCAGTGGAACTAGCACGCGGTCATTGCAGTTGTGACGGTTGAAAATAGATTGCAGCTGTTTAGGAAATCTGTTCAGCAGTAGTTGATTACTGGTCGACGTATAATATTTTAAAAAAATATACAGAAGAGTGCTAATTGTCTATTTTAAACTTAGGAAGGCAACACAATCGTAATTGAAGTTAAGGTTTTTTTTTTATAATGTCGTAGAGAAAAGACGTATTTAATTTTCTTTTCCTTACTGCTTCATGTGCCCTACACAGAAATGTAAATAATACTAGCTATAATTTGGATTGTTGTGTAAGGTAGTTTCTAGTATTGTGGCTATGATTAGACTCTTTTCGCACGCCGCAGCGTGTTCATCAACGCCAGTCGCTGTCACGTCACCGTTACACGTACAAATGGAACTCGCAGAATGGATATAAATACTCCTATAAATTATTTTGAACTTAAAGTAAGACAGATTAAACATGAATGTAAAGCTTTGTCTACCCAGGTAGTTTGGAACATTGAATAGGACAAGTGTTGAATATTATAGATTCTCTTCTTTTGAGTTGATTTCCAATTAAAATAGTTTTATATTATTCCTTTTAATATACTATAACAATTTGACATTAACAGCACTTTTATGTTGTAGTAGCAAGAGCTAGTTTTTTCGTAGTGCAAGAGTTATCCCATTAAACACAAGACATTATATAAATGAACGTAACATACCTACTTAGAAAGAAATAATAATAAATCTCCGATCCCTGAAAATGCTACGAAAATCCACCAGAATTGGCGTCTTAAAGAGTCGTTTTAGCGATAAAATGTCAGCAACACGAACATTGAGATCAAGCAGTTGTCACTTATTTACTTTAAACTTTGCAAGGGCATCGCCCCTTAGCTCTTCGCCGCAGATAGGTGGTACCTATGCTACATTAACATTACTTGTGAAATACTTGAGTGTACTAGTTTTTCTTAATTTACGAACGCCACGATATGAAGCATTTTAAAACCAAACCAAATTTATAATAAAACTTTCAGCAAGCGTAACGTAAAGACATAGATTCCCTGATCATTAAACGTGTTTGAACAACAGCAGTTTAAGCAACTTTCTATATAGGTAAAATGTTAGAATTTCCCAATTTTTATAGGTCGACATATAAAAAACACAGGTAAGTACTAGACGCCACTCCGTAACAAAAACACTTTCGCGAACGCTGAAAAGCATACAAACAGCACAATATTTTTCCAAAAAAAGGTTGAAGACCTCTCTATAGGCACAACAAAAAAGTGTGTTATATGAACAAAAGAATATAAAAACAGAGCAAGTAACTCGATCCCGTGAGGGGTGAGCAGCGGTCCTTAGTCACGCGTCACCCATCGTTTGAACACGCCACTCCAATGTTCCCACGTTGGCTGTAGGTAGACACCAACTTACTATACAGGAGAGTAGAGTACGGCTCAGCCAGTATCGACGTTCCCGAAACAACACCCATCGTTCAACGTATTTATTTTTAGAGAAAGGTTTTTTGTTTGTAAAGTATCTTCCAATTTCCGCAGCTCATGATTCATGACAGATTTATATATTTTTGGGTATTCAGCAAGAATAAGAGCCTCTGCTTAAATCACATTGTTTTGTAAATATAAAGTATTCAAGAGTCCAATGAACATCTTCTCACAAATTCTCCACCCAACTAACTAGCGTTTTCAGTTAAAAGAATACGACGGAAAATATTTTAACAAGCAGACAATTATTCATTTGGTTCCTCCTCTTTAATTTGCTCTTTCTTTAATACGCCTGAGCTCGCCAGATAACTCCATTAGCTGGATTCCTAGTGGTTTTTCACCGTTTCTTGTCTGCACTCCCTAAGTTTTCTCATCAGGGAGAAAAATGTAATTTCCTTTAAGGTTATTCTATTCGTTCGTCTTGGTTTTACTTTTTACCCTTTCATTTTATTCTTGTTTTTTATCGCTGTTCTGTTTGCATCATTAATAAAGGCGGAATAAGTTATTAAGGGCAGGAAGGCCATTACCGGCATTCTCTTCCTAAATTTAGGCAATATTTTTCAAATTAGGTACGCATATACGTTTATAGGTTGTATAATCGACGTCGAACGGTTCGGAATTCATTCTCGTATATGAGATTCCACATAGCATATTTAAAAAGTCTCGTTAAAGTTAAAGTATCTTTCAATATGCTAGAGGCGATATTATCGCCGTTCTCACAAAGTATTTTAATAAAAGTCCCAAATATTCAATTGGGTATATCAAACGGCCATAAACGATTTGGAATTGAAGTCATTTTCATGTAGGTACCGATCGAATTAGGTTCACAGAACGACTAAGTACTCTCGTCTTTAGGTACTTTAATATTTAATATTCTACGTCTTAAGGTCAATGTAAGGATCATAACAACAACCTTTATTTCAAAACAAAACTTTGACCTTAGACTATTGACCGTCAGCAGCAACAGCGGTCCAATAAAACACAAGAACTTATTCCGTATGTTGTACTATATTAATTGGCAGAATGGGATCAAACTCGCCAGCTAGCTTTAACAACGTGAAGTGTGAAGGGTTCAAAAAGCAATTTTCAATTAAAATTTGATCTCGACTGTTTTGACAGACATTTCATTAGCCTGTTTCCTTTCGTGCTGGTTTGCAGACTAGCACAGTTGCTAGTGTGGTGTATACATTTATGTCATCTGTCAACATTCCGCTGCCCAAGCTTTGGGGACTAAATAATAGATTTTACGTGAGAGTAGGTTTAAAGGTATAAGAGAAAAATTACCTTTTTCATTGTTTTAAAATTACAAGTGCAGTAAAAGTTTAGTTTGAAGATCAAGTAAAATAATTTAATGACAAATATAAGGAAGAAGAATTATTTTTTTGTACCATGCTTTTTTCGAAGAATTTGCGTACGGTCGATATAGTAAGGTATATAATTTCTACCTAATACTACACGGACGAATAATATAAAAAAGCCATTTGCAAAGTGCTAAATATCTTCTAAGCCACACAAGTTAGTTTCATGAAGTAGCAAAAATCTTGAAAACAGTATAAAATTGCACATTAGAACCTTATTACGAAAAAGCCTGTTTGAAGTCACGGAGAGACAAAAGTTTTAAAAAAATGGTCACGTTTTATAATTTTGGATTACATTTGAATACTTTTATTTTCACGTTGATTGTTGTAGTTTTTATCTTTGCGTATCGATTTTTTAACTAAAAGTGCTTACGGCAGACGTTGATTTGTAAACACCATTGTTTACATGTCAACGTCTGCCGTAAGCACTTTTCACTTATCACAACGCCTCTCACACCCGAGGAATGTACCAGGATCATCAATATGGTGCAATTGGGGAGATTCCAGAGACAAACTGCCAGAACAATGGGTGTGAGACATTCTACTGTCCAACAAGTGCTTCGAGGTTCAGGGAGACTGGACTAAACCTAAGAAGACCAAGCAATGGCAAGCCAAGGTGCACAACGGCACAAAAAGATCGATTTATTGCGTCAACTATGTAAAGGAATCGACATCAGACGGGAATTACGATCCAACAACAAATTTTGCAGACCCAAAGGGCCTCAATCAGTGAATGGACAGTCAGGAGACGCCTTACAGAAGCTAATTTAAAGCCTTACCATCCAAGAATGTGGTGAGGACGAATGGGGCAGAGTAATGTTCACTGATAAATCGAGATTCGTCTTGTATAGTCATGATGGGAGACGTAGAGTATACAGACGGGCAAGAGAACGTTATACACAAGCGTTTTTTTTAACAAAAAGTCCCATAAGGGGGAGGTTCTGTACACGTGTGGGCCGGTATTTCATCAGATTTCCGCACGGCGCTAGTGCCGATAGAAAATGGCAATCTGATCGCATGATAATGCACAGCTCTTGTGGTAAACGAGTACCTTCAAGACGTAGGAATCCATCAAATGAAGTGCCTGGATCCAAAATGCCTGGGACGATTTCGGCAGACGTATTAGAAGCCGTAATCACCAGTCACACTTCAATCAAACATCGGAGAATTTGCTCAGCATAATATGCCGAGGATCTGGCACTCAGCATGACAAATCATGTAGAAGCCGTATTGAGGGCACGCAGAGGCAATACGAAATATTTAATTATTAAAAAGCTAAGTTCAATTCCGTAAACCCACTTTAAGAGTTCATTATTTTGTGTCCGAATTTTAAATTTCTTTGTTTTTCCTTCTTTAACACATTAAATTATTATATTTTTGTTTCAATTTAGTGTTTTTTTAATGCGTTATTTAAAAAAAAAACATTAACATTTCATTTGAATTTATACAATACAATGCATTTGATTTGTTTCGATGGTTTCTAAAATATTTCATGATAAGTTCGTGGCTTCTTTACATTGCTCGTCAATGTATTTTTGACCGGTGTACCAACCTACAATAAAAAGGGTAAACGAAGTAAGGAAACATATTCTAGTGACAAACCAATGACTCATTAGTGCAAAATACTGGAAATCTAAAAGGTAATATATAAAACAAACATGAATAGAGAAAATATCATCATCTAACGCGGTCTCTAGACAATTATTCGAAAACTAGCTAGGCTGACGAGTGGAATTGGAAAAATAAATGAATGCACGGTTTTCACAAACAGAACATCCCTAATGATAGTGCTGCTCTTGCAGAAAAAGTTATTTAGTGAAGTGTAAATATTTTTTCTTTGGAAAAAGTGCATCACCAAATACATTTCAGGAGTAGCGTCAGTAGTTTTTTTTTTTCTTTAGCGTATCATTGACAAAATAGAGTATTTAAGGCAAAGACGACGAAACCCTTTACTTACGAGTACTACAATCTAAATAAATGAAAACCCATGTAAGTTTATCGTCGTTTCTTCTCGTTTTTTGAATAGTTTCTATGGTGGTATTTCAATGTTTCTTAATTAATTTATTTATTAACTTTAATTAAAACTGTTTAAAACCAATAACAATAATTAAAGACATAGAAAGAGACATATACATATGATAAAGGAAATAGACAATTATATAGCTAAGACATAAAAATTATAATTTTGAATAAAACTTTCTCTCTCACAGTACTTCTACCATACTTCTTCAAACCAATAAATCTTCATCCATTTATCCACAAACACATCTTTGGTTGGATCAGAATCCAAGAGATCATTAAGTGCGGCCAAAGTGCGAGGTACTGGGGACTTGACACTTCATGACCAAACCTAAGAGCGTTCTCAGACATAGGACACTCAATAACCGAGTCCTTCTAAGAAAAGTGGGAGCACTCTTACAAATAATGATCACTGGATACAGGCATTACACAATGGGCCCGTTACCGGAGTTAATTGGTACAATTATGGACCCTTACCATTCAACCAGTGCTTCAACTTACGGTCGCCAATACTCAGGGCCAAGACGTTGTGGTCTCAGGTGGCTATGTTATACTTACGTTAATAAGTACAGTCATGAGCACTAATATAGGTTAGGCTAAGTGTGTACACACTTAGAAATTTTGAAGCGATTTTGCCGTAGGAGCTCGATTGCAGCTTTGAAATAAGACCTATTGCATAACAGTAGGCATTGAGTCCAAAATACTGTGTTCGTAACTACATAAAATTACGATGGTACAGTATGAGAAGATCACTTTTAAAAGTTGCTTAGAGTATACAGGGAAAATGGAAATGGTCCTGGGTTCGAATCCCGGTAGGGGTAAATGTTTGTATGATGAATATGGACATTTGTACCCGAGTCATGGATGTTTATTTATAATGTATGTATTTACGAAAAAAAAAAAGTATTTAAGTAGTGTATCAACCATCTGGTATCCATAACACAAGCCTTAATTAAGTGCTTTTTTTTTTTTTTTTTTTTTTTTTTGAGGATGGGAAATCATCAAATGACGCCTCCCGCTCTGGGTGGAGCGGAAGGGAGTGTCAGACTCTTACTGACTAAAACCCACCCGTGTTCCTTCCTTGGCCCTTTATGTTCCGGGTCAGCGGTACCCCTTTTGGATGATCCCGCTTTCCCGGCAGGCTTAGGCCCTAGTGGGCCCCCTCTTCGATGCTGACATCTCTTTGAGGCGCGCGTGGAACACGTACGCGCCGTCCGGCACGGGCCTGATCCTGATCGGACGGTGAGCTACCCATTACTCACCGCCCGCAGGCCCGCGCCTACGGTGGCCGGGAGTCGTCACGCGGCTCCCGACGCCCGGAGCGTCCACCGCGGCGCGGCGGCGGCTTGGACGGGAGACTCTCTCCCTCTCCCGTCCCGCCGCCTCCTTCGCTAGCATGACTGCTTCGCAGAAGGAGGCGACTGCTTCCCACTCCCCCTCGCCCCGGACCATGGCTTGAACCAAGGCCGGGCGTGAGAGGTCGCCGCCGCTGCCGATCGCCTCTACGAGGACACGGCGGTGCTCCGCCCATGCAGGGCAGCCCCCCACCGTATGCTCCACCGTGTCCTCGGGGCGATCATCGCAGTGGTGACACCCGGGCGTTTCCTCCCGCCTGATGATGTGCAGGAACCTCCCGAAGCTTCCGTGTCCGGTGAGGACCTGCGTCAGGCGGTAGGTGAGGACGCCGTGACGCCTCTCTAGCCACTCCTCAAAGAGGGGTCTTACCGCCGCTATCGTGGCGTGCCCTGCGCTGGGTTGCGACAGTCGCTCTTTCCATGCCGCCATGAGATCGCGCCGGAGGTCCGTCCGTTCCGCCGCGATTTGCCGCGGAAGCGGGGTTTCCCCCCGGCGTAGTGCCTCCGCGCGCCACTCGTACAGGCGCGCGAGGACTATCGCCTCCAGATCCCACGGCGGCAGTCCGGCAAGGAGGCTTGCCGCCTCGCCCGAGATCGTGCGGTAGCCCCGGACTTAATTAAGTGCTTAACTTGGATCTAGATGGTGCTGTGTGCAATGTCAGACGATATTTTTTTTTTATTTTTTTATTGGTGATATGTTGGCAATCCATTAAGGGAATGTAGGGGAGGTCATTTGCAACCAAATGATCCCATATGACCCCTATGCAAATGTCAACAATTTCCGAGTAATTTGACTCTTCATATTTTTTGGCGGTATACAACTTTGAAAATGTATTAAAGAAAACATTGTACAATTTGTTTAAAATTATTATTATCTGCTTCTACTTCAATACATAATAATCAACCATAAAATGAAATTTATCTTTAATATTTTTGAAATCAGAGCACACAATTTTCACAATTTTGAGCAGTGACTAAAATTGATTTCTGCTAAAAATATGGATATACTTTATCGACAGAACATTTCAAAATATGTACAACTTCTCAGCTATCCAACGAGATACAATAAGATACCAGTTATCTTTAAAAAAATATAATATGTCATATTACTAGAAAATGGTTGACATTTGCATAGGGGTCGTCATAAGGGGTAATTTGTTAATGACCTCCCCTACATCCCCTTAACGGATTTACGACGTATTACAAATAACCCTTTTTATATTAGTGCTCGTAATTTTATTTATTTATATAATATATTTATTACCGGTACATTTTATGCAAGGTTCTCGGAAATATGAAAGTTGATCTTGCAGTGGATTCTGGAAGATCTTTGGAAATATTCATTAATTTCGACTTTTTTTGTAATTTGCCCCTTTATTTATAAAAGTTGCTTTATGTTAAGTAATGATTAGCCACTATTTAACCATAAGTTTTGGACGTTTAAACTTCTCTTAACTTTAATCATCGCTTATAAATAAACTCTAGGTGTCTGGATAATGATAACTTAAAATGAAAAGATGAAATTCAACAGCTCAATATACAAATAATCTTCTGAAAAATCTTGACAGTATATTAAACTATTTGCTACAAACAATGAAATAGCTTTTACAGAAATATAATATAATATAAATAATATATCAATTGATTGATTTATTTATATTTACTTCGAATAAATTCTTTAAGTTTGAACTGAGCTAGAAACTGATGAAAATACGTAACAATACCTAGTGGTTACTCGTGCTGAAGGGATTGTGCTGTAATTTCAAATTGTATTCATGATATTATAGTGCTTAAATTATCAATACTACTTAAGTACGCACTTCAGAATTCGTCTCAACTTAGGATGGTTATTTACGATTGTTTGTGATTACAGTATACTTAATCGAAACAAAAAGTTTGCGATCGATGATAAATACCAAAACATTGCCGAGTTAAAAATTACGTGAGTTATTTGTATTTTGTTTCATAAAATCAGCTTACAACATATTGTCTAAACAGAGTATCTACGAGTGTAAGTAGCCTTCACTGCCTACCCCTCATCTGTCGATCGAACTTATTAAGTTCGGCAACAAGAGATAAGTAATTGTGTCTGATTAGCGACAGTTGAGAGAGAGTTGAGTTGAGAGTTGACAATTACTCGGAAATTGTTGACATTTGCATAGGGGTCCTATGCAAATGTCAACAATTTCCGAGTAATTTGACTCTTCATATTTTTTGGCGGTATACAACTTTGAAAATGTATTAAAGAAAACATTGTACAATTTGTTTAAAATTATTATTATCTGCTTCTACTTCAATACATAATAATCAACCATAAAATGAAATTTATCTTTAATATTTTTGAAATCAGAGCACACAATTTTCACAATTTTGAGCAGTGACTAAAATTGATTTCTGCTAAAAATATGGATATACTTTATCGACAGAACATTTCAAAATATGTACAACTTCTCAGCTATCCAACGAGATACAATAAGATACCAGTTATCTTTAAAAAAATATAATATGTCATATTACTGGAAAATGGTTGACATTTGCATAGGGGTCGTCATAAGGGGTAATTTGTTAATGACCTCCCCTACATCCCCTTAACGGATTTACGACGTATTACAAATAACCCTTTTTATATTAGTGCTCGTAATTTTATTTATTTATATAATATATTTATTACCGGTACATTTTATGCAAGGTTCTCGGAAATATGAAAGTTGATCTTGCAGTGGATTCTGGAAGATCTTTGGAAATATTCATTAATTTCGACTTTTTTTGTAATTTGCCCCTTTATTTATAAAAGTTGCTTTATGTTAAGTAATGATTAGCCACTATTTAACCATAAGTTTTGGACGTTTAAACTTCTCTTAACTTTAATCATCGCTTATAAATAAACTCTAGGTGTCTGGATAATGATAACTTAAAATGAAAAGATGAAATTCAACAGCTCAATATACAAATAATCTTCTGAAAAATTTAGACAGTATATTAAACTATTTGCTACAAACAATGAAATAGGTTATACAGAAATATAATATAATATAAATAATATATCAATTGAAAGCTTTACAAAACTTCAACAGAAGTTTTGTAATATTATTTATATTTACTTCGAATAATTTCTTTAAGTTTGAACTGAGCTAGAAACTGATGAAAATACGTAACAATACCTAGTGGTTACTCGTGCTGAAGGGATTGTGCTGTAATTTCAAATCGTATTCATGATATTATAGTGCTTAAATTATCAATACTACTTAAGTACGCACTTCAGAATTCGTCTCAACTTAGGATGGTTATTTACGATTGTTTGTGATTACAGTATACTTAATCGAAACAAAAAGTTTGCGATCGATGATAAATACCAAAACATTGCCGAGTTAAAAATTACGTGAGTTATTTGTGTTTTGTTTCATAAAATCAGCTTACAACATATTGTCTAAACAGAGTATCTACGAGTGTAAGTAGCCTTCACTGCCTACCCCTCATCTGTCGATCGAACTTATTAAGTTCGGCAACAAGAGATAAGTAATTGTGTCTGATTAGCGACAGTTGAGCGTCTATGCAAAAACAAAAAAGTGTAAAAGAAGTATTTAAGAACGAATGTTCTCACAATCGAATAAACATTAACGACTCCAAATAACCCAGCAAGCGTTAATAGCGTTTATACCTTATGAGTGGCAACTTCGCAATTTAGTGTCATATTTCATAGTTTTAAATATTTATTATTTAATCTGAGCTATATTTAAAAAATCTGTTTAATTAACTTTTTAGAATTATGTGAAAACTGTGTAAAAAGTAAGAAATCGTTGCGTTTACAGTTCTATTTATATGCAAATAATACATTGGAAACTTGCAGGGCGTTATTTTCATTGTAAATAAGCATTACGGTTACTTACTTTTTAAACACTTTCACGTAATTCTAAAAGTTAATTAAACAGATTTTTTAAATATAGCTCCGATTAAATGATAAAAATTGAAAACCATGAAATATGACACTAAATTGCGACGTCAATAAGGTATAAACGCTCTTAATACTCAACAAATCCTAATTATCTACAGGAAAACGTACCTCATTAATTTATTCTCAGCAAAAATATAAAATGGCAGAGATAATAGAAGGCAACATATTTTGTGCGCCACAGAGCAGCAATGTTGGAATACATTACCAGTGGTACCATTGATATAGTTTGTGCGGAAACGTTCCGCGATGCAAATAAGAATATTTTTATATTTTGCACTTGCGGCCGCTTACTGACGCACTGCCTGTTTTGTTATATCGCTTTATTATGCTGTGACCTGTTAGATTTTTAGATTGAACGTGTGGGGAAGTGTTTTCCTTAGCTTCAAGTGATTTGTGGGTAGTTTATTCCAGTATTGTTGTTTACTTTGTAGTATATACGAGTATATGCGGAAGAAAATAACATGTATATTAATTTCGTAGTGTTTATTCGATGTGCGGATTTACTTCTGTATCTGAGTTTTGATGACACAGAGTCGTTACAACGTAGTATAGCAAAGAAAAATGAGATTTTCCACGACAATGCCTGTGTATTAAACGCACAGGAACTCGCAGAGAAGCTTAAATACTATTTTACTGGACCAAAAATTGAGATCTGACTTTGCAACCGATTTTGTATGCTGTAGATGTATGTAAAACATAGATTTATAATCTGACCCATGAAAAAACGGAAAACTTTTTGCCAAATAAAATAGTTCGAACGAATTTTTGATATGTTTGCAGAAGTCGGAAATAGTACATTGTTACCCTAGGGGTGAAAGTAACTTATTTAGTCCCGAGACGGGGTTTGGCGCCCGAGCGTAGGGAGGGCGCCAATAGTTTGAGGGACTTTAAGTCTTTAACCCACGGTAAACACTGCGCTTTTCATTACGAATACAAGGAAAGTAAAAGTAAAGACATGAATTAGCTAAAGAAAAAATGAGCCTTTTCTCTTATGAAATCAGGTGTTAAATCCATATCTGAATCAGATGAACTCATTATGTTAATACAAATCTCTGCTATACGGAATTAAAAACCAAACTCTACAACTCGAAAAAACAAATGAAGATCGGTTTGCTGCTTTCCTGCCTTTTTTTCTATGGCTGGCTACTAGCTAATTATTCAGCCATTATTTTTCATTTCCATCATTGAGAATATGGTAAATATTTTGGTCAAATCTATGTTAGTTTAAAGATATATTTGAAAGTAAATTATAATAAAGTCATTTTAAAAAAATATTCTTTAATACTTAACTGTAATTTTGTGGCTGTATATGAAGTTGGAACATGGTTCAATAGAAATGTGAAAATAGAACTAGTTAAATTTTTTAATAATTTGACAGTTGTCAGTTGAAAACGATTCTCCCTAGGGCAGAAAAGTATTACTTTCAACCTCAGGCAACTTCAGACCTACTTTCCGAGTATGAGTAATTAAAATATTTTTTAACGGTTTACACAGGCTACATACATTAACAGAGGAGGGTATTATGATATCCCTGGGATACCTTTAAAAGCCGATTCATGTGTATCCTAATCACTCAATCCCCTAAAACAAACACACTAAAAGTGACGGTAATTGGAAAATATCGATAGCCTATTGACAAAGGCTTGCCTAAAGGCAAGCCGCGCGGATAAATCCCTTTATCCGTTTAACTGATCATTAGGGGGCTACGTGGTTACGTCACAGGTCGATGGCCTCGTGACGGCGTTACGTCGGCCGCTGAACATATTGACACACGTCCCTTTAAAACAAACACATTAGGAGTGACGCTGGTCTATTATGTCCTTTATCTGGTCATTTTGCAAACGTTTCGCACGAAATAGACAAATGTCAGTCTTTGTTAGACTGATTTTGTCAGCATGTGACGTAAATCCTGTCCGCAATACGGTTTATCTTTTTGTAAATTGGGTACGGAAATACGCTACCCACGTCATCTCTCTGTTAACAGACTTCATCTTTCAATACGTTCGTAATCTACGAATGAAGCTAACCCATTAAAAGCATCAAATATCTGCAATACACTCGGGGCGTCTCAAGGGGCTGTCAAGAACCACGTTATAATTAAGTTTAACGCGAAAAATATCGCCTAAGAAGGAAATCAATTAGCATTTCCAAGAGGTTCATGGTACTCGAATCTCTAAGTGAGTTTGTAGTAAAACTGCGATGTCAGCTTTAAAAGTGCAATCAAATTATTGGCGGAATAATTTATTTTATACTTAGGAAGCTTTCGCTTCGGTCGTTACTCACCTTTTACGAGGTAAAAGTCGTTTTTAAGAGAGTTAAGGCCCCGCACGCAATCTCAGCGTGTAAAAATGTTCCTGCTGGAATTATTTATGTGGTGGAAAGACGAGGATTCATATCAGTTCTTCTGTATATAAGGAAAGGTTTTTACAAAGTTTATCCGAGCATATTTCACACGAATACATTTAAAATAGCCGCATCATTATATAACGTTGCAGGAAGCCGTTTTATTGTGATAAGTTGCTTGTAGAGACATTCTCACAGAAAATATAGTCCATGGCATTTTTCATTTTCGCACAATACGGTATTTATTTTCTCCGAAGCCCATAGTAATTAATGCCTTTAATGGGTGCAGAATGTAAATTCTGCCAACCGAAAACCTATATTTCATGCCAGTATAAAAATAAACGAATAAAATGAAACCAATCTCCATGAAAATGATAGAATCACAAAATTGGTATCGAAAAATAAAATGCAAATACTTGCGGTTTAGCTAAAACTCAGCAGGGGGAGTTAATTTGCATGTATACTTCTAGCACCAAAATTCAATATGTCTGTGCTCAAATAGTCACCACATTTTGCAGAACGTAAACCGATCATCTTTAAGTGCGGTTACGGTTGTGAGTTCACAATTCCATGAACTGAAAACCTAACGCGCTATTTACATTGTTGACTAAATATTTAAATAAACAAAACAAAAGTTCTGTGACTGTAAATGGTTTTAACAAACTAAGTCCGAGTTTAAAGGGGCAGATTTAAATTTTCATTTTATTCCGTTACCGGTATTCTCTGAAACTTTTGGCAGGCAAATATTTTGTCTGACTAACTTCTCTATTTGTTTTATCCTTCAGTAATTCAACATAGAACGTGATTCGTTTAAAACGGATTGGTCGACCTTTTGTTAACTTAATTGTTGCTAATTTAATTACGTTTTAACAACATAACTTGAGGCTCGTAAATAACCATTTGTTTTACACTATTACACCTTTGTTCTTATAGATTTAAGGCTATGTATGCCGAAGGAAAACGTCGTGAGGAAACCGACATGTCCTAGAATCAAAAATTCGAAGACATGTGACATCTACCAAGCCGCACTGGGTCCGCGTGGTGGCTGACAGCCCACTCCCTCTCACTGAGAGGAGGCCTGTGTCCCAGCAGGGGGAGCATTAAAGGCTGATTATGATAAGGATGCTGTCGAATGATATATTTATAAGAAGATAACTTAAAATCTTCTCTTATTCGTTTTTATTAAACCGATTGCCACAACTATAGTAAAATAGTTTCAGCATATTTTCACACAATAGCACGTGATTTGGGTTATTTGACATACGGCATGATTTAGACGTGTTTCCTGTGTTTGCATTGACAGAGCTAGCCATAAATCGAAATAATCGTGCTTGCGTCTCGATATAGGTACAGGGTGTGGCGTAAATAATGGATAACCCTGATACTGTTGATTGGCCAGATTATTATCTATCATTTAACCCACTTACGAGTATATCACCAACTTGGATCTTGGATGACCAAATTATTGATATTTTTGATATTATAAAAATCGTAAAAATCGTAAAATCGTTCTCTTATAAAATCAGCTGGCATTTTACAATTGGTGACTTGCAGCTCTCGTTTTGTTTTTTTTTATGTCACTCCTGAATATTTGTTTATCAGACCAGTATCAAGATATTTTATCACAATCTAAGATAACATAGCAAAAAAACTTATTCTTAAATTTTAACATTTTTTTTACGGAATTAGGTATGCATTTTTGGGTCCCTATATCGAAAACAAATGTACGCGTATGTAGGCGATATAAGTGGGGTAAATGATAGATGATAATCTGGCCAATCGACGGTTTCATGGGTATCCATTTTTTACGCCAGAACCAGTATATAGTAGCGTTTGATTTTGTCTCTGACTGCTGACATGAAACGTATACATACTTGTATGTGTTCAGGAATGCCTTTGAAGGTCCTATAGTAAACTAGTGCATCATTTTCTGAACAGAATCCTACCACAAAAGCCTCCACCGCTTATTATTTTTCAATTTCCATCCAAAAAACAAAACGGTAAAGAAAATTGAAACAAAAAACTTACCGTTTACACAAAGTACCGCCTTCGACGGCCAATTATGTTTGAGGAATGATCGTTTAAAAACCTAATATTAATTCTGAGCACGAGGGACGTCGGGTACACTGAAGCGTGAAATTAAATAGGTGTTGTGTAACAAACGACTGGGAGACGTGGCGCGGACGCAGCGACGTCGCGGAGACGTGGCAGCCAAGCGACGACGCCGCGACGTGGCGACGTAACAACATAGCAACTTGTTGAATTTCACCCACGAAGGATAGTTGGAACTTAGCTAATGAAATGTCGGCGGTATTAGCAGCGAATGGGTATTAAATTAGTGGGCTATAGGGGTAAATCCTTCACGTCAGAATGAGGTATAAATCGCCGAAACGGTTAAAGGTTTCTGATAGTAAACCGATATTGAGACGTCGAGTAAAATTCTGCGGCTGTACACAAAACTTTAAGCAGGTACTGGATAGGTTTTAACATGATGTTAACAATATTGTTTATTAAATCAATGAATTGAAAACTATTTACTGACATAATTGGTCTTATAAATTTTCGAATTACGACTTTTTTGGACGAAGAACAGAATACTTGGACTATAATTAAAAAAAAAACAGTATTGACTCCAAAACTTCACAGCACCTGCTCAATAATACACGCAGCTAAGGTGTTTGTTCGAATTCATCTCAAAACCGAAACTGGGTCGCACAATACGACGCCGCGCCGCTAGGGGCCAAACAAGGCACCGAACTCACCTGAGTTGTAGCCTATGCCACTTGTTCCCGCCTAAGGCTTCCCACAAACGACTGTTGCTAACTACTGGCATTCAATTTAGCTGTTATACCAAGAATTAATCGTTAGTAACCCGAATTATTACTACAATTGTTATGTTAGCTGTCAGGGGTAATTAATTGTTGATGGAGGATACAGGCTGATATAGGAATTGAATCGTATTAAATATTGGAGTGTAATGTACTTATGTATATTGACATGAAATAATCCACTTGAAAAATATGTTTTTAGATGTAAAGTTACAACAGTTTTTGTATATAATTCGAGCGAATATGAGGCACCTGCCTCCCAACTGAAAATATAGTGCAAAATTAATTTTCATAACAATGAACCCGTCTTTTATCAATCTCGGTTTTTGCATTGCAGTAGCAATTTGGAAGGCGATTCTAATGCCAGCTATGTTTTGGCTTATTAGCCCGATGTAAGCTACAGCTGCTGCAAAATGTCGAGGTTCAATGGAATTAATTCTAGGAAAAAGCTCAACTACAATACTGAAATTACACTGAATTTATCCGCAAAGCATTACAAAATAAATGTTTGTTGTCTTAAAATGGGCATATTTTTTAACGGGATAATTATTTTGTGTAATAGACACCGAAAATGCACACATATTTGAAATTAGTGTTGAAAAAGAACCAAACACGGGGTCTATCTTTTGAGAGTGGGTACAAACACAAATATACGCGAAGTTTCAATGCGACATAGAGATTGAATGGAGTCCTGCCGTTCTAGGGTATTTATTAGAATCAAATTAATGAGATATTGACACAATAACTACAAACTTTCATCAGATTATTCTTGTCATAAAACCTACATTGAACATCGCACATCTACATGTATAATTATAGTGGCAAGGTTTTCTCATTTCCCAGCCCGTTTCGTCCGAGTTAATTAAGAGCCACGATATGCAGTGTTGCCATGCTTTCAGGAAGCTGGACTGTCTAAACTAAATAATAGCTTTAGTTCCAAATATACGCTAAGATAAAGGCGGCAAGAAACTGTAATGTGTGGGCAATTAAGAGATGCCTGGTTTGTGATTAGCGTTAAGTGCTTTAGCACTAAACAAGGGCCAACATTATCTACGTTTTTGACTATATTATGTTTTAACTGACCGGTTGGTGCAGTTGGTAGCGACCGTGCCTTCTGAGCCGCTTGTCCCGGGTTCGATCCCCGGACAAGTTAAACATTTGTGTGCATGAACATGTCTGTTTGATCTGTGTCTGGGTGTGTATATGTAAATAAGTATGTATATCAGTCATCAGGTTACCGTAGTACAGGCTCTACCTAGTTCGGGACCTGAAGACCTTGTGTGGATGTTGTCTCATATTTATTTATTTATATTTATTTAAGGCGGTCAGTTTTTAGGGTTCCGTACCCAAAGGGTGTCAACGAAACCCTATTACTACGCCTCCACTGTCCGTCGTCTGTCTGTCAGCGGGCTGTACCTAATGAAACGTAATAGGTAGACAGTTGAAATTTTCACAGAGTGTGTATTTCTATCGCTGCTGTAACAATAAAATAATAAAAATAAAATAAAGGTAAAAATTGCAACTTTCTTGTTCTACCAAGTTACCTACAGAGTATTTTATTTCTTTTAGTTGTACAGTCCACTTCACGTCGCTCTATTCTGTAAATTCATTGCTGTAATTATTTTAAAGGTCAAGTAACTTTATTATCCAATTATATGTTGAAGCATTGGGTCTTCTTTGTTATGCCGGGGTACGTCTTCAGAGCGCACTCAATATTGTCTCAGAAGGAGCCCCTATTTTAGCTAAGTAGAGTACAGATGGTACCTACAGGATGCTATAGTTCATAACAGGGATATTTTAAACAGTGTTGATATTCAAGTGTACTAGATTCATCGTTTGTCAGAATTGTGTACCTATATTATGACTTCTCAAAATAAAAAACGAATTACTTATTTTAATTGTTTATATTTGTTGATGAATTATCTCATAATAAAGTGAGGACTAGCGTCAACAGATAAAGTATAGGTACTTGTTGATTGCTAGACATTAAGCTTTGAGAATTGAGAGATTGTTGTGGCTTGCAGATTGTAGATTGATTCGGCACATTTCCAGTAGCCTTAAAAGTGCTATAATTCCTTCTCTGTGCGGAACCAGCAAGGGCTTGCAAAATTCTTCGTTTGTTCGAATTATCTAAAACTTATTCCTGTGTAGGAGTTCCTCCTCACCTCAAGAGGTGGGTATGTTGAGTGGCGCTACGTGCCGTATCTGTCCCAGCCTGGTGGCGCCGACCGGCCTATCGCGCGCAAATATCTGCTTTAAGGATCATTTATATTCCTTTTACATCCCTATTATTAGTAGTATATTTGAGTGTCCTTGTTATTTAAATTGTACGTAATGAGTTAGGATGTACAAGTGTAACGCTGTGGGGTGAATAGAAAATGGCGCGTAATGTGATTGAATAGCAATGTATAGACGTAGAAGAGATGCATCTATAGAGTGGCTTTATCGAGTTTCTGTATAAATTGAGTTAAGCACGAAAGAAAATATATTTAGCTATTTCCGTCTGGATGTTATGCAGATGGCCAGCAAAAAAATAAAAATTATTGGCGGTTTGTTATGACTGCCTGTGTGCCTAGGTACCTATATCAAACCTAAATATTGACAACGTATTTTAAAAAATTACTTGAAAACCTTGTAAAATACTCTCCAATTTCCTGGTACTGAAAACAAATGTAAAAGTTTTGTTTTTCACACATTTTTGTAACAAAAATACTTAGTCACAATAGAAACAACGGGTTTTTGAAACATACGTTTATTTGTTCCAGTTTTAAGGAGCATGGATTAAGTTACATCCTTCACCAACAAGACCGGAAGATTACCTTTATATTTCAAAATTAGCCTACGTTGTTGTAAAAAATGTTACAAGGCAATATAAAGGCGTAAATGTTCCAGGTAAATTGTAAGCGAAAGGCTTGGGAGCAGGCCAAAATGATTATAATTTAAATGGCGTAGGACACTCTTATTTAATGTATACGTTATAAGTTATGTAGGTATATTAATTGTTACTGTATACACAAAATAACATACATTTTACTTATCAGGCAAATACGAAAACCTGTATTCTGGAAGCCATTCGTTAGAGTAATTCCTACAATCATCCGAGCCAGTGACATTATAATTTCCATCTAATATAAATTCCGAACATGTTTCGTATACACAATATATACACAACACTTACGAGTATATATTGTTTTACACAGACTACAATATTCATTTGTTTCTCAATAATTGTAACAATACAATAATTGGTAGGTAGGTGTAATCTTGTGAACGAGTACAAAATAAATCGTATTTCATTCTTCTATTGGTAGTTTAGTTTCTAATACTTACTTTTAATTAATTGGAGTTAATACTTTTAAACGTTTATTTTTAGAATATTGGTTTTTATTGGCATCGTTTAGGTGTCGCTGGTACGTGTTTTTATAGGATTTTTTATTTTATTCAAGCTTTGACTGAATTTTCGGGTCCATACTGGTTACCGACTTATTTGTAACAAACCAAATAGTGACCTCTATCTAACGATACAACTAGCCGCACGGACGTAAGAAATCGCAGCGGAATTTTATCGCACACTGGATTTTCAACGCTCTTCTTAGTGCCAAGAGTTGAAAATCCAACAGTGTGTTTTTTCGAGTTTCACTCTGTTCAATTCTCAACGCTAGACTCAACACCGAAAATTGAAAATCCAGTGGGCGATAAAATCCTGCCGCGATACTTTTACGTCCGTGCGAACATGCTTGCTTACCTACTAATCTGTGTAGCCAACAAAGATCAACAGACGCAGAAAATGTTACCAATTAATTTTTTCTTGTCTATGTTAATAAATATAAATATGAGACAACTCCACACAAGGTCTTCAGGTCCCGAACTAGGTAGAGCCTGTACTACGGTAACCTGATGACTGATATACATACTTATATACATATACACACCCAAACACAGGTCAAACAGACATGTTCATGCACACAAATGTTTGAAGTGTCCGGGGATCGAACCCGGGATCAGCGGCTCAGAAGGCAGGGTCGCTACCAACTTCACCAACCGGTCAGTCAATAATATAATAATAATAGTAGCAATTAGCTGAATATTCTAAATATTATTTTCACGTTTGGTTAATTAAACATTCCATTTCTGCACTACAAAATCGGATTATTTTAACACCACACCGTAGCTTAGCGAAATCAGCTACCCCACCCTAACTCAACACATATCCTAAACTTAGGCTCATCACATAAGAAGCTGATTAAAGAGTAAAAGCCCGTATTACGAGACACTGCAATCAATCAGTCTGTGTCGTAGCTAGTAATATCTCGCAATATGGCTGCCGTCGATCACGCTCCATCTAGAATACGTCGCGTCGGGACCCGACAATGACGCCGATCCGTAATTAAAAATGGCGAGGATTTTTATCAAAGCCCGACCTCAACGTGCTTCGACACGGATCGTTAAAACATTGTTTTGCCTAATGATAACAAAAAAAATCATAGAATTGTTCTACTAGAGTTGCGTCGCGCTCTGTCGTGTGCGCCTGTTTGGCGGGAACCTATACTCGTAATTGATTTGAGATCCTATTTAAGTAGTTATTTTTTTGTCAACCTGGTTTTATGATATTCACGTATTATGATATATATTACGTCATCACGTATTATGGTATTATGATATATATATTTACATATATATATAATATAATCTTGTTCACTACCAAATGTGAAAATTATGCCGTATATATTCATCTGAAAAGCATTTATGGTCAATAAACAATTCACATTTCCCTATTTTTATAAGCGTAATAACATGTGTATGCAAAATTACGACCGCTACAAACAATTCCAAAAGCTGATAGTTATCCAGTTTTATAAGAGAATTGATACTTATCAATAAAAGGAGATATAGGAAAATTTAAAATTAATTATTTGAATTGAATTTTTAATTTTCCAATGTCTCCTTTTTTAATGATTTCGTTTTTTATGAACCACGAACATACAAGATTAATACGATCTAAAAAACGAGACATTTTTGAATATTTTATTTAGTTCAAAATTTCACAAGAACGAAATTGAATATTAAAAAATGGAAACAAATAAACAAAAACGGGTGCGATTTTAAATTTTAAACAAGTGATGAGCGCACGTTCTAGCCGGGGGTAATCGGGGACGTAACACGTACATGGTGTAGGTACATAAAAAGCGTTTGCACGTAAAAAGAACTCCATTATTCGCGCCAAAATTAGATACGTGTTGGTTGAGGTTCGCATTTATTAAAAAGTACGTATTTTTCGCTTGAAAATAAATAATTCTGTATAAATTGTAAAAGGGTAAACATGTACCTAAATGTCTGGAATATGAATATTATTAATGAGTTACCTTTTTTTTTTTTTTGTGGGTGGGAAATCATCAAATAACTTCTCCCGCTCTGGGCAGAGCAGGAGGGCGTGTCAGACTCTTACTGACTAAAACCCACCCGTGTTCCTTCAGTTGCCTGTGCCAGGGGCCACGGTAACCCTCTTGGACTTTTCCGCAACCCTAGCAGGCATCGGTCCTAGCAAACCCCGTCATTGGTGCTGACATCTCTTTGAGGCGCGCGTGGAACACAACGCGCCGTCGACCCGGGCCTGGTCCTTATCGAACGGCGAGCTGCCCATTGCTCGCCGTTCGCAAGCCCGCGCCTACGGTGGCCGGGAATCGGCCTGCGATTCCCGACGCCCAGGGCGTCTCCTGCGGCGGCTAGGGGCGTGAGGGCGCAAACTTTGCCTCTCCCTCACGCGTTCCGCCTCCTCCTTCGCGAACATTACTGCTTCGCAGAAGGAGGTGACGGCTTCCCAAGCCCTCTCGCTCCGTACCATGGCCTGGACCAAGGCCGGACGCGAGAGATCGCCACCGCCAATCGCCTCCACGAGGACACGGCGGTGCTCCGCCCAAGCCGGGCAGACCTCCACCGTATGCTCCACCGTGTCCTCCGGGCGATCCACACAATGGTGACACCCGGGCGTTTCCTCCCGCCTTATCCGGAACAGGAACCTCCCGAAACAACCGTGTCCGGTGAGGACCTGCGTCAGGCGGAAGGTGAGGACGCCGTGGCGCCTCTCTAGCCACTCCTCAAAGAGGGGACTTATCGCCGCAATTGTGGCGTGCCCAGCGCTGGGCTGCGATAATCGCACTCTCCATGCCGCCCTGAGATCCCGCCGGAGCTCTGTCCGCTGTACCGTGATTTCTCGCGGCAGCGGAGCTACGCCCCGGCATTTCGCCTCCTCGCGCCACTCCCAAACGTGCGCGAGGACTTTTGCCTCCAGATCCCATGGCGGTAATCCGGCAAGGAGGCTCGCCGCCTCACCGGAGACCGTACGGTATCCCCGGACCAGCCGGATGGCCATGACCCTTTGGGGCGCGTTCAACCAGCGGGCTGGCCGCCGCCTCAAGGAACGCGCCCATACCGGTGCCCCGTAAAGGGCCATGGACCGCACGACCCCCGCGTAGAGCCTCCGGCAGGAGGCGTTTGGCCCCCCTAGATTGGGCAGGAGCCGCTTTAAGGCAGCCCCGGCCCTTTCCAGTCTGGGAGCCAAACGTCGGAAATGCTCCACGAAGTTCCACCGGCTGTCGAGGACGAGTCCCAGGTACTTCATCGTCGACTCGACGCCGATGTGAACACCTCCTACCGTTATTTGGGAACCTGACGGTGGCGTGTTCCGAGGACCATGAAAACACATGGCCTCGGACTTGTGCAGGGCCACCTCGAGTCCCAATTGCCGGATCCTCTCGACGATTATCGCAACCCCGCGTGTCGCTAGTTCGGCCGCCGCCTGGTATTAATGAGTTACCTTGAGGTGCCTTGTTGCGTTGTTTTTAATATTTTTTATGAGTATCCAACAATAAGATTTGATAGTCGTTTGAGATGCATCCGGTACGGCGAGCGAGATTTTCTTTTCAGCGTCTTAAAGCGCGGTAAGAAGCAAATTTTACAATAGTGCATCGCGGCAACAAGGTTCAAAATAGCGATGCGTTTGACCAAAATAAAAGTAATTTTGCAGTTTTAATTAAATTAAAACATGAATGCACGGCTCAGTGGCATATTTTTTAGGTATTGCTTTAGTTGATTACATAAAACCAGATAGTTTACGTTCAAAATGTTTAAATTATGCGACGAAAAATATGTTTTTGTGCTTTGTTTTACGATTCTTTTATTTTTTATCATGATACAATTTTATTTTTATGAAAAATTTTTGGAATAAGTCTTTTCTTATAACACTACAATACACAAATTGTTTACTGACATATAATATGTACCAATACGCTTAAGTGTGTGACAAAAAACTGAGCGTTTTACGGTGTCCTACGTTTGTGCAGCGCCTTAAAGTAATCCTGAGTAGGGTTAACATATTAATAATGCCATTAAATTACGGCTTCTTATTTTACCTTTCAACTAAGAAGTCTACAAAAGCACGTATCTTATTTTCAGTATTTAAAAACGTACATACGTTTTTACATACTCCCAGCGTATATGGTTGAGCTAAAAGTTTGCATAAGACATATCATATTCTCCACGCGAAAGTGCTGCTGTGTGGCTTACATACCTACTAATAAAAATATAACAGATTTTTGTTTCTATTTTCTGAAACCTATTTTACAAATATTAAATGCTATGTGATGTGTGGCTGAAATACGAATACCTGTTACCTCTTTTAATAAATATTAATAAAACAGAATTTTCTGAAAACTATTTTATAAGTGAGAGTACCTAAAGCAATCGTCAAAGCGAGACGTGAATATTAATATTGCTTTCCGAAGCGTGCTCTGTAATATTATAAATGCGATGTCAGTTCAGCAATCACGCTGAAACGACTCAACTGATTTCAATGGAATCTGATACCTAGTTATGACAACAGAAAGCTTTCTCTAGCTTTGAAATTATATATTCTACTACATCTCATTGGAAACGAAACTAACAACGACAATATTATATGCTTAATTTTTTTGGAAAATTCGTCGGCCTGACAACTAGATCAATGTCGAATTGTCAAAATGAAAGCAATTGTGATTAGGATTTGGCTACGCAATTAGGATCTTGGTTAGGTGCACAACTAACAAAAACAAACAGTAACTGAATACAATAATTCGATTTCACAACCACAGATAAATATTAACGATGCTCTCACTCCTTCTACCGCCATCACCCATCCCTCTCACACACTCCCGTGCATGAACTAACGAGCCATTAAATCCGCCATTCGGATCGCGTTGTTATTTCAAGATCACAATGGGAGCGTGGCAAGACTAATTAGTCTAGTGGTATAAACAATGCGCTGATTGTTGGCCTACACGAACTATGAATTACGGTTAACTAAAACCCTTTGTTAAACCTTACCTTGATTAGAAAAGGTGTTGGGATCTTGTAAATGTAAATCTACCTTTAGGGATTTTCATTGTTTTAGGTTGAGGTGTACATAGTTTACTGGGTTTTCCGCAGGATTTTGCATGCAATACTTGGAGAAACTTTGTAATAGGTACCACATTTTGCGTGCAATACTTGGGGAGACTTTGTAATAGGTACCACATATTGCGTGCAATACTTGTGGAGACTCTGTAATAGGTACCACATTTTGCGTGCAATACTTGGGGAGACTTTGTAATAGGTACCACATTTTGCGTGCAATACTTGGGGAGACTTTGTAATAGGTACCACATTTTAGATAAGATAGTTACAGCCAGAGAAATTATCTGTCGTCAAATTGACACACTACGCCAATTTACCGTGATATAGACATTTCATGCAACTGTCAAAGAATTACTGTTGTGATTTGAATGTAGTACGGACAATTTAAGTTGGTTATCTCCGACTTTTTATGGAGGATCCTCCTCATACTCCTCTATTAGCCGTCATCTCTAAAGTCACTCCCTTTCTAGCCATATCATCATTCACACAATCCATCCATCGTTTCTTCCCATATTGTCTAAAATTTTTGAAAATGTATGTTTACAAGATTAACTGACTTTTGCAATAAATTTCATATTATAAGTGACCAGCAGTTTGGACTCCAAAAGAACAAGTCCACATCGTTAGCTATTTTCTCCCTCATGCAAGCTATACTTTAAAATTTTAATATAATAATAATAACTACAGGCCTCTTTTTTGATCCATCGAAAGCCTTCGATCTGGCGTCACATGAAATATTGCTACAAAAATTGGTATCTGTTGGTATTAGAGGATCGGCACATCAGTGGCTGTCGTCCTATTTAAGCAACAGAAAATAATGTGTCATCATCAATAAAAAAATGAAAATAATATCATAATATCCTATTCATCGGAATATAAACATAATAAATAAGGCGTTCCACAGGGAAGTGTGCTAGGCCCAATATTGTTCCTCATTTACATAAATGACATCATAAAAATTACTAACCATAAATGCGTATTATTTGCTGACGATATTTCTATTATAGTGACATCTAATATAAAACTAAATACCATTTCAGAACATGAACTTGATATTAATAATACAATTGACAAATTATTGCATTGGCTTGACATTAACCATTTGATGATAAATTTAGACAAATCCGTTTACATCCAATTTAATCGATCAAATAATTCCAAAAATGACATTAAACTCAATATTAATAAAATCAATGAAGTAACGCGTATCAGATTTTTAGGTGTAATAATAGATAAAGTCATTAACTGGAAAGACCATATAGACAATGTTAGCACTAAAATTAATAAATTTGTTTATGCATTGAAACAAGTAAAAAATATAAGTAATATAAAAACGGCTGTGATGTCATACCACGCGTACGTCGAATCGTTGTTACGTTATGGACTAATAATGTGGGGTAACAGCACTGACTTCCAAAGAGCATTCATCGCTCAAAAAAAGCACATGAGAGCAATTTGTGGACAGCCCGACGACTCATGTCGACCAATATTTAAAAAACTTGGTTTGTTACCGTTACCGTCGCTTTACATTTATGAAATATGTGTGTTTGTTATGAAAAATAAGCAACTATTTAAGACTGCAATCCTCGGAACCGACGAGATCCATATAAACTAGTGTTAAATGATTTGCCTATACTGTCTAAATACAATAGTAACTGCTTGGCAATGTGTGTGCGCATTTATAATAAAATACCAAGGCATTCTAAAGCTTTAAATACAAAGTTATTTAAAATTAAATTTCATAAGTGGTTACTCGAGTGTAGTTTTTACAGAAAAATTAAAATTTATAGATAAAAAATGTTCATATTTAAAAAAAAAAACGATTGTTGTTGTCTTAACCTGTCCTAAACATTTTGCATGCTATGTTTTATCCTAGCTAAACATACTTGTGCCTCAATTAGTATATTTAACATCCTTGTATACCATGCTATTCTATTCTATTCGGTCTTCACCTACTTGTAAAGCCACATTCATACTCAAAACCTTCTTCACAACTTGTTTCTCATTCTTCACAACATTTTTTTTTTTTTAAATAACGTTGCCCCACACTAGGAATTTCTCCTGTATCGTGGGTGCGTTTACAAACATTTAAACTCACATACACAAACAGCCAGACCCGGAACCACTACTTGCAGGTCGTACAAATATTTGTTCCGTGCGGGGATCGAACCCGCGACACGTAACGCAGCAATCAATCGCTTCACCACTGCGCCAACCGTGTCGTCGCACATGTTTCTCATTCTTCACAACATGTTTCAAATTTTTCCGCATCACATGCCCATACCATGACAACTGATAGAGGAATATCATTGTCTTCGTAGGCGTTAAATTACTTCACAAATTGATGGGAAGGATGTTACTAGTTACAGCGAACAAGGAGCCTAGGTCCCAGGTGTTTATTACTGCCTAAAGTAATTGTTTTTTTTTAAGTCCAATTTCCTCAGAGATTAAAGTTAATCCATTTTATATCCAGTTTATACAAAACGATTTTAAAACAACAATGGCTGGTTGCTTTCATCTGAAAAGTTTACGATTCTTTAACACGGCTTAATTCTGCTATAAAAGGCCTGACACAATAAACTGAAAAATCCTTTTATTTACTTAAAGAAATGAGCAAAGCGGAATTTTACTGCGTTGCTGATTTCAGTTTAAGTTTCCTTAAAACAGTAGTTTTCTAGTAACTAGTGATATTTATTGCGCACACACCCACGCCATATTAACATAAGTTAGTGATAATTTTGTTTGCTTATCAAATACCGTTGAAATTGATGGCTAATAAAAAAGTAATTCCTCACAGGAGTCTATTTATATGTAAAACTCGACGTAATAAAATGTCGTTTGAACAGCAAAGTGAGACTTACTACGGGGCCCATGGTCCCGTACATCAGGGATTTGCCAAATATTTCTACAAAGCCCCTAAGAGCCCGGACAGCCATCCACCGCCAATGAATTAGCCAATAAAACCAAATTGAACCTAATAAATTTGCCATTATGTTTGTTTTTCTATTTGGTTTAAGTTTAGGGAGAGTCTTTTGTGTTTTCGTAACGCTTTTCCGAAGGAAAGGGCATTTTTCAGTGTAAATTGAAATCTGGAATAGACTTGTAATAAAACAACTGCCAGATAAGTCAGTCGGAACACCGAAGACGGTGAAACAGGTCAATAAGATCGTTTACAAACGTTTGAACACAACTAAAGATTCGCTCCAAACAGTTATTTTAAAACAAGACGCCAAGAGTGCGATCCAACTTATAATTTTCAGTGAAATAAATAAGACGTTCAGTTCCACAAGCATTTTCTTAAATTCATTAAGAAGAGGAAATGTTTAGCTGGCGACTCGTAAAGGGAAGTTCCGAAGTTGTTCCGTACAGCTGATAGCGTTACTCTATCTTCAGTTTTCTCCTGATTGCTTCAACTTCTACGCTTTGTTTGTTTAAATTAATAATTTAAGTCACATGAGCTTTCTTAACGTTGGGTCAGAAACAAGTTGAGGAGTTTATAACTTTGTTATTAACTGTTTGGCTGCGGAAGTTGAAACAAAACATTTGTAGCTCCCTTGTATTGCAGCTATCTCTTTTGTCTTTAATTTTACTGCATTTTTTAACTTAATACTCGTCCGTTCCGATATTAAATGGAGCTTATTTTTAAACCACTCTAAATTCTGGTGTAAATATCCGACGTCCAAATTAATTAAGCTTATCCCAGTAAAGGCCCTCCGCAGAATTAATAAAAACGTATTTCAGTTAAAAAAATTCAATAAAAGAAAAATTGATACTGTGACTGTCCGTCACCTATTCCTATTAATTAACAAAATATTATACTTGTTCTAAAATTGTCACACGGTATCGGGCCTCTTAAGAACACATTAATTATCTATTTAATGGTCTCAGCTTGACACGTTATCCTATTTAATTGAAACTGCGAAATAATATTGAACCTGTGAGAAGCCCATTCCATATGGTTGGCACTTATGCCAACCATTAGTCGCAAGTCAATATTTTACGTCAGTTAAGATGCAATGTTTTTCTACGAATTCTAAGAAACGAGTAAAATATCCGATTTCTAAGTTTGACTCACAATGCAAGTGCCTCATCTGGCAACGATAAAATGCTCGGCCGGGCCCTTAAAACAATTGAGAAGTTGTACAAAAACGGGCATAAAGATATTCTGCGAAAGCGCGGTAATTTGGGTCGAGGACATACAGGCTGGAAGCGGAGTTAAGTGATCCTTGGGAGATGGGAACTGGGTAGGAGAACGAAGAAGTTGGACAGTGGATTTGGGACCGTGAGAAGCGACAGACGTGGTCCAGGCTAGTTACGTGTCTGACTTAGGGAATTCGAATAAGTGATGTCGATTACGACAGTAAGGGTTAAAGCATTATATACTGAGTTGATCAGGCACCGTGAGAAGGGACAGACGAGGTCCGGGCTAGTTACGTATCTGACTTAGGGAATTCGAAGAAGTGATGTCCATTACGACAGTAAGGGTCCAAGCATTATATACTGAGTGGATCTTGTACCGTGAGAAGGGACAGACGGGGTCCAGGCTAGTTACGTATCTGACTTAGGGAATTCGAAGAAGTGAAGTCCATTACGACAGTAAGGGTCCAAGCATTATATACTAAGTTGATAGTGGGTTAGAGACCACGTTAGTTAGCGTAGCGGGCGACGTAGTCTAAGCTAGATCGTTTAGTTTTGTGAAGTGTGAGGAGCTGTGCCCGAGGTGAAACTGCGCGTGCTGTATTTCGTAAGTTAGTTATGATCTAATCACCACCGAGGAGGTATGTAGTAAGTGTCCACTTTAATCTTTAGTAATAGTGTGTTAATCGTAATAACGGACTTCTCCTTTATAATGTTCTGACATATTGATTTGTATTGTGATTTATAGGCAACAGTTAGGTGATATAGCTGACGAGATAGTAATGATCATTTATTCCCGCACGGCGAAACTGCTCTTATTTAGTATAGTAGTTTCTAATTAACGTAAGTTTATCTTATACTACGAGACCACCTCCTAATCCATACCATGACAGATATTTGTCACCAGCGTTTGATCTAGGGATACGGCGAAGGCCTTCCGCTATACTTGACACTGAGCACCAACGCTCCTGACTCTTGATGACTGTTGACTCTTAACTGACGCACCACATATGGAAGGCAGAACCGTAAATACTCAATTCTTCTAAACCAAACAAGGCTATAAAGCCGACCTATAATTACATTATAACAATCAAACGTTCGTGATGATTACTGTTTCCAAAAAGGCCTGGCCACAGAACCTGCTGCGTGAGGCTTCATGCATGCACATTTCCGGGAGAGGGGGTAGGCTTCACACACAATCACAAACTGGATTGGTAGTCGTTCGAAAGAACTGCTAGGGACCGTATCTCGATAAAACCCACACCCGGCCGCTGGTAGGCCAATTACTGAATCGACACAATTTATCGAGACACGTCAATTTGGATGCTTTGCGGCTGATAGCTGCACTGCATCCTCTAAACGGGGAAGATTAAGGAAATGTGAAGTGACGAAATTCCACTTCGGTGTGCACCTAGTACGATCGCAATGAGTTTTGCTACAGACTGAGTCTACGGTACGCTTGTGCTAGTTTTCTGTTGTCTTAGTAAAAGAGGGCTAACCCGCCGTAAGGGTATAATTAACATTAGTTCGCGTTTAGTACTACTCAAACTTGTCTTCCTCAATGACAGTTGGACTTCGCAGTACTCTGCCTCTAGGATTGAGTAAGACATTTATTTAGTGCATAGGGAACGTGTTCAGTTAGAATCGTATTAGTGTCTTTAGCGGTTCTATGCGTTAGGTCTAGCAGGACACGTATACTGAGACAAACGTTGCTAAACGGTTCCCAGTCTCACTGTTTGGGTACATTGTAATCGGATAAATTAACGTAGCTATAAATTGATTATTAAAGCGCAAGCGTAACGATTCCTTTAACCCCTTCACACTATTGAGATCTTTTGCAGTCATTGCAGATGTTAGCTCTCACCCGCGTAGTGAAGTTAGGAGAACTGGTGAATGCCGAGGGCCATGTCCAAGTGGGCTATTGTAGGCAATCGATTAATAAAGAAGTTAAATACAGTTGGGTTGAAGCCCAGATTAGACGAATCTAGTATTTAACGTAGTATGTGTGTGAGCGTTTGTTGCTGCGACTGGTAGAGTCCTTCATTATAACAATCATCCTAGGCTGATTGAGTTATTAGGTTTTATAACTAATTAGACAGAGACGTGTTGCTGGGGAGTTTGTTGCTCCACTTCTTCTCCCCAGCTTAAACACTAGGAAGTGGTGTAGGGTATGCTCTTTGGGGCTGTCTACAGACTTTCAAGAGAGTTGATCCACAACTCTAATATCTAGTGATTCTTGAATTTTGTATTCTTTGCCTCCAACCAATACTAGGGACTTTAAACTATATTAAATAATTATTGTTGAGTTTACATATCTCAACTCTACTATCTAGTAATACTAGAATGTTGTATTCTTTATCTCAGACCAATAATTCGGTCAGACTGACATGAACACGTGTCTTGCAGATATACATGTTGCACGAAGAGTGAACTTCCAGGGGTTTGGGTGACCACATATATATCATATCCAGTCTAAGGACTGATAGGGACCATGTCTCCTTAAGAGCATGATGCCGACGCAATGCCGCTGGAACTAGCCGCTCCGTTGCTAGACAAGGACGGTCGCACGGTTGTCGCAGGGAAAGCCGCTTCGTCACGTTATCAGTTCGAAAGAACTGCTAGGGACCATGTCTCCAAAAGAGCATGATGCCGACGCAATGCTGCTGTAAAGCCGCTTGCGTCACTTTATGGAAGCGTTGCTCTAAGTACTCCGAGTGTAGATGTGAGATATCGTGTGAGTGTAACGACTGACCAAATACCTGTTACGCTAGCGTATAGGTTGCTCACAAGTTTATACTTTGCATCCCAGTATTATTTATAGCTTTCTAAAATCACATCAAATGTATTTTCATAACTATGAATCCCTAATTCTTATTTATCATTCCCTTCAATAATTACCTTGCCTTAATAATATAATAAATATAAAAGGACAAGGCATTAGACTTCTTCATATTTGGGAATTCATTTAATTACTATCGGTGGGAGAGTGTCCAGTCTGGAGACGAGCTCTACAGGGCCGTACGGGGTGGAGTGCGGCCTTTTCCCCTAAGGGGGAAACCGACCATAACACTACTTTTAACGTAATTAGGAAAACCGAAAATTTTATCAGCCAAGGATCATTTTTACGGACCGTCACATGTGGTGACGTGACCAGGATCACAGCATCGTATTTTCGTGAACCGTCACAATACGAAAATGTGTCTGGGCGAGTGGCGACCTGTATATAAATATCCATTGCCGCGTTGAAGTTTAATTTAGGTATTGTGTTTACTTGGTTTGCATTCAATTAAGGTTCCAACCGAGGTGCCAACTTCTGGATTTTAAATTCCACGCCTAGCTGTAGATCTTCTGCTGTCTGGTGCAAAAATAAAACGGGTTCCAGTTCTGTCCTCGTCTGTACATGTACATTACATTCGGAGACAGAGACGTTTGACGGAGACGAGTGCAGGTGAAGTTACGACTTGGAATGACATGGAACGAAGCAGAGATTGACGTTGGACGTGTGAGATGGAATAGGGGTTGTTTCGATCAAAATTCTATCTTCGGTAGATTTGCACTAACAAAGCGTCCATATTTACCGCATTGCAAGGTAACAACTTAGTTATTATAAGTTCAGTTTCATACTGGGGATCATGAGTTATAAAACTTTATCATTCCTCTGGGTTATTACATTTTCTCGTTTGCACGTTTAATCTTAGATTTTTCTGGTTGGAGATGCTCGTGTTTAACATTGTAACTACGGGGGCCACACTGAAAGTTTTTAGAATAGGCCAGTAAGAAAAGCAGCCGATGAAAAATGTATTTAAATTTTGAATTAGGAACTCTATGGGAATGTGTAGATGTGTAATGAATTCATGTCATTATTTTATAAATTGGCGGCAATTTAAAAAGTGTCTGTCGTGCGTCGAAATGGATTTGACTAGAGAAAATTTTCATTCAATGATTTATTACGACTTTCGTTGCGGTCTTACTCAACAATAATGTTACGATAGACTTCGATTAGTATTTCATGACGAAGCCCCATCCCGTGCCACTATTTACAACTAGTTTAATGAGTTTAAACGTGGTCGAAGCAAACTCACTGATGGTTCGCGAGAAGGACGTATTTCTACGGCGACTACTGAAGATAACGTGAGTGCTGTGCGGCTAATGATAGGAGCTGATAGAAGGGTGACATATCCGACCATATGCCGACACGGTTGGCGCAGTGGTTAAGCGATTGACTGCTGCGTTACGTGTCACGGGTTCGATCCCCGCACGGAACAAATATTTGTATGACCTGCAAGTAGTTGTTCCGGGCCTGGCTGTTTGTGTATGTGAGTTTAAATGTTTGTAAACGCACCCACGATACAGGAGAAATTACTAGTGTGGGGCAACGTTAAAAAAATATATCAACAGATTCGGACAGCTTTAGGCATTGGTATGAGTCAAGTACAAAAACTCTTACATTAACATATAAGCGTCAAAAAGGGGTACATTACATAAATACGAAAAACTATATTCCGTCAGTCACAAATACGAATTTCAAAATGCCGATTTTCTTAATTCCGAATGGTTCAAAATTCCTAATGTAACAACTCCGATTTATCATTCATCCCATTTTTATAATTCCAAAATTTCAATATTCCTAACGTTTATAATAATTACTATTCTCAAAATACCGAGTTTCAATATATCGAATAACAAAAAGTCCAACTCGAAACATTAAAAATACGAATTCCGATTATTATAGTTTACCGATTAATTAGAATTCTGAAATAAAAATGCCTCGTAAAACTGAATAGCAGTGTATTGGTTCTCATTTAAAATTATGATTGTTTACTTTTGACAACTTCGCAGCAGGATTTTCCTCCACCACGACAACGCTCCAGTTCACTCCGCCAGGCGGACTATCGAATATTTGTCTATCGAAAGTGTGGAGTTAGTAAGTCACCCTCCTATCCTCCAGTCCTGACCTGGCATCTTGTGACTTATATTTATTGCCAAAAATAAAAGATAAACTTAAAAGGATTCGTTTTATGAACCCTAAAGATGCCGTGGCTGCGTTTAAAAAGGCGTGGAAGAAATCGCTAAAGAAAGAAGAGTGGGCCCACTGATTCAGTCAATGGTCCCATCGCATACGATGGTGCTTAGAAAGGAACGGAGACTACTTCAAAAAGCAATCAAATTCTACATCATTCTGTTTTTTAATTTTCTGAAAACTTTCCGTGTGACCCACGTACTGTCGCCAGCTCATCAGGTTATACGAAACTGTCAATTTTCACCAAATGATTTTAAACCTTAAAATGTTGAAGGTTAAGTTCAAAATGGAATAAGAAAATTTTACAGTTTGTGGTAACTTGGCCTGCTGCTGTGTGTACGTATGGCTCCGTATACATACTTTTTAACACAACCTTTATATCCAATTACCATTTTGTATTACCTACAAAATTGCTACTGCACTGTCACTGTCAAATTGTTACCATGGACTGTCGAATTGTACCTCTAATCTTTACGTTTTTATACCTATTAACATTGATAAAACTGTAATAAAACAAATTTCATCAATTTTAAATAATAATTCTTTATAATCCAAGCCACTTGAGCCACTGCTTCCGAGATTAATAATTAGAAAGAACAGTACCTTTGAGAGACCCAGTCGTAGATTCCTGAAAGAAAAAATATAGTTGGATTTTTATTAAAAGCGCCAAATCTTATCCATAACGCAAAATATGTACATATTTACCAACAACACCTTTTCACAAAAAACCTCGAGCAAACAATAAAATGTCACCCAAGACGAATATACACCGGAGATAAATCTGAGAGCCTGTTATCACACAGGCAGGCGTCAAAGCCACGCAATCTCAGAGCCTTCGAGAACATTCCCGATGTTCCCATCTTTCGACGAACTACAGAATTTACTCCGTAGTTTCTTTGTATATCGATGAATGATAATACAGTCGTATTCTTTCTTCTGACATTGTTTTCCGTGTAACGTATCTTTCTTTAACAAATGTAACGTTTATATCAACTTTATTCCGAGCTCTTTGGTTTTTCCGCCATGTCACATGTTTCCTTTATCTCTATATATGTTTATTGAGAATTTTATGATCGGCAATTGTTTTTTTGGCTTTAATAGTGGTTTGAGTTGAGTAACGTAGCTGGATTCTATGTTTATGATATTTTACTGCAAATGGCTACTTCCAACAAGAGTATTCCTATATTTATGTAACTGTACATATATATTCATTATTGAGCCTGGCTGTAATATCTTTAACCATAAAGATATACGTAAAATTATACATATGCTTTATGTCAATATGTTTGTGCTGCACCCAAAGTAAGATTAATACATTAAGAATATACGAGCTTATAATATCTGTAACATAACGGAAAATGGAACTGCTAACGACCTTAATAAAGCGATATATAATATTACGGCAATCCTTAATTGCCTTTCTATAAAATATGTTCGTATAACATACAACACAGACCTACTTATATAGGTAGGTGCTGTTGTTTGTAAAACAATATGATTGACAAACACATTCAAAGTAAATGATGCGGAGAAGAGTTAAATAACATTAATTAGAGTCACCAATGACTCTGTTTTGACTCTTTCGACATAGAGTACAGAGGTACATTTACGAAAAATAAGTGATCGGGCTGTATGAAAATGGTCAGTAAAGATGGATGTCGTCTCGGGTGACCACTCAATATCCAGGACTCCAGTCCGAGCCCAATGCCACTGGCACACTTTCTCAGTTACGTTTGATGACCAGACGCGTACTAGAAGTAGACCTCTCTCCCCGAGCCTGCCTGATTGGGCTCTCATCATCAGCGCTTGACAAATAACCCCAGCCCAGATTCGCACCTCGAAGATTTCGAGGAACGAATAACAAATCGCGTACCGTCCGATAAGCCGCTCCGTGAGCCATCGAACGGCATACGACGAAAAACCCCATCCCGGATTTACTCTTCTACAAATTAGACGAGCGAATCACAAATCACGTATCGGTCCAATGACCCGCTCCGTGGGTCATGCCATGGCACACGACAAAAACCTCAACCCCAGACCCACTCTGTGAAAAAATCGACGAGTGAGTAGCACATCATACACCATCCGATAGACCCGCTCCATGAGTCGTCGCACGGTGTAAGACGCAAAACCCCCCTATTCACATTCCAAAAACTCAAAGAATCAAAGAATGAATAGCGCATCGTTCAGCAGCACGAACAGTTGTTCCAATCCCAAAACGGTGCACCCCTCGCAGAAGTCCGATGTTTTGGACCCTGCCCCGTGTCTCTTTTACGTTGGTCATTCACTTGGACCTTGTGTGACTCTACCGGCAAAGCTCCAAGATCATTGACACACGCAAGTCCCACCACGACGACAACGTGAAGACAGTCTTGGTGAGGAGAGATATGTACCTAACCTACCTATAGAAGAGAAAGACCTCCTGCGCTGACCTCAAATAAATTAAGATGAGGTTAGGAGGATGATATTGACGTTTGATGATTTGTAGTTAAAGAAAAAACATTGTTAAAAGCGCTTAATTAAGTCAGATTTTCTGATACGATGTTTACAGTTTCCCAGTCTCGACCTTGTAAATATTGGCCTTGGGTTAAGGTCCTTAGATTCACCATATCTCGTGCAGCTTTGATGATATCTTAACCCTCTGTACTAATTTACTCTGTGTTTCTAATTACGTACAATTATTCTCATCGAGCGGCGGTTTCATGCTCCAAGTTAAATTGTGCTTTGTATTTATAATGCCGTGCCCTATACAATATTCAAGGGGCAAAACTTTTCTTATAAACGCTACCCTGGCATATAAAAGTAGCTATATGATACAGTAAAGTTTGTTTTTTTGGGTGTTTACGTGTTATTAAGGTTGAATATTAAAATGTGGTGGATGTTATGAGGAAAACAAAGATACGATGTAGACCTCAGTTTAAAATTATGGATCAAGTTAGCTACGGGAGAGAACCGTGTGTTTTTTTGAGTTTTAAGATCTAATTGCCGGATTGCCGATGGGGGCGAAAGGTTCTAGAGTTCGACCATATCCAGCAGTGGACGTATCTCGGCTGAAATGATGGTGATTAAATCATATTATTAAATAAAACAATTCGTTTTATTTGTTGTATTTGTGTAACTAGTATCTACGAGTGGCTACTGACAAAATAATGATCATGCTTTAGAATATCAATATACCTACTGCTCGATAATTGGCTTGTCGAGGTCAGATGGCACTGGCTCCGTGTAAAATTTCGATATACAGTTTCATCTGGTAAAACTGGAGCCCAACCCAAGTTGGTCTCCAGTTTGGTTGACTTTGTAATCAGCCTTATCCAAAAGGGTTTGAACTTTGTTGGAAAAGACTTATATTATTATCAGTTCATCTACGTAATTGGCAATACATGATAGAACCATGACCTAATAATATGAAGACAGCAACTCTCATCAAAATCTTAATATCACCTGTGCTATGCTAGGCTCAGTTCAGAACACGTAGGTACTTCTAATATAAACCAACATCCTTGCATCTTAACTTATACAAAACAAAAAGTTTGAACATTGACCCAGAACTCCAAAACTCGACCACACGCAACCAACAAGCCATCACAAACCATATATTTTCGAAAACCAACTTGGGCCACCGAAATATATTTCAAAGTTGTACCCAAATAAAACAGGCTGGTTCGCGCCCATTATTCTATTAAATCCTGTTACATGCGACCTTTAGCGGGTAAATTTTGACAGGGATTTTTCGTCCCTTTCATCGCAGGTGCCAGGTAGGGTCAGGAGCGGTGACAAAGGTATGCCATTTGTATCGCAAATCAGTGCGGTCAAACGAATAAGTGAACGTCACGGGTAATGGAACCGTTGGGCTGATATATTATTTTTTGTTTTTGGTTATTTAGATACCTACATATTTGAGAATTTATTTAATTGAATGGCAAACGACACGAATTCTACAGATTAAAGAAGAAATGTCAAAACTGTTTTTGTACAAGAGAGAAACAATTAATTGAGTTATTGGAAAGTGGAAACTGTTTTATGCTTACTTCTTATTTAGAAGAAATCTTACCACAATCACAAACTATTAAAGTCACGTTTTTTTATTTTCTCCATAGCTTTTGCATACGATTTTTAAAACAATGCAAGATTGTGAAACGAGTGATGCGTCACTTTTGAGAACTGTATAATGAAGTAGTATGCAATTTCACCCGTGCTGCACAGTTTAGTAACTTTGCAAGAATATTGCTTGCAATTCCCTGGTTCACATAATGTTGAATATGTTTCATGCACTCATACTCATGCAAAAAAGAAACAAGACGACCTTTTATAACATACTTTACGAACTCAATTCACCACTGAGCCGAATTTTGATAAGAAATTCTCATACAATAATATCAAAGTTACAAGTATGTAAAAAATTCAATACGTCTACAGTAGAAATGTATAAAAACACAAAAGTTAAGACGAGTTTGACCTCATTTGAGGTATCGGCTGGAAATGTTCCAATCTCCGGCATTGTCTTAGCTCTGAACGTGGACGCGTCCATATATTACGTCCTCACATGTCTTAACTTTGAAATGGCGCCAATTTGCGACGGCTTATATGTAAGAGTAACACGTGCTTACGACAAATGTATAGGTTTTTGAAGGAAACTGAGCCAACTGCAAGTTTGGACAAAGCTTTTCAAAGAGTGGAATAAGCAAGAAATCTTAGCTTGTATTCGCTGTAAAACTTTAGTCTTTAGTCAGCGAGGGATAAGGAAACGGAAAACCTTGCTCCCGCAGCGGTGCTAAGCATTTTTAATGTAAAATATTTTTTTGCGTTGAAAAGCAGTATAATAATTCTGGCTCAGCTGAGTTCGTGTGTACGTTTGAGTGAGGTAAGCTTGAATCCAATAGCCTCCATCGAACGATTACTTAAGAGATCGTTGACCCATTTCTGGGCTCGGTTATTTCAATCTGGACCGCTATAGCGCTGCAGCGCTACAGCGCGGCAGTCGAACGGTTTTTTATACGCTGCGATGCGGATGACACGGATGAGAGTCGCGGATATTAGAATTTTGATTGGCTCTTTATTTTAGCGGGTTAAGCAATTATCTCGTAAGGAAATTGGAAGATGGAGAGATTGAGTTTATTATGACAGCTTGGTAAGACGTTTTAGGAAAAGTTGTTAAGAGTTCACTACAGTTTGGAAATCTTGTTCAAACCAAAGACTTATTGTACGAGTCTATAATGTTTTCACACTCCTTTGTTATAAATCCAGTACATGCTGTATATTTCGTACAAATAAATACGTTAACCCAAATCAAACCAACAATTAACCAAATGCTCCAAAATTGAAGCCCAATCGGTAATCGTTCGATGTACCCTTCATCTCTTTCTCATGTAATACCATCTCGGTACCAATGCCATTCTTATTTGGGCATCACAAACAAACCCGTGGCCATATTATCCAGTAGCCAGCTGCTCCAAGCGGTACCTTTAATAAAGTTGCGTCTACACTGCCAGTAAACAAGTACAGTTCGACATGAATGGCCCATTACACGCCACCCGCCCGCCATTCTTATTTACTACTAAACAGCTTTGTTTTCGTTTAACGTGGCCTTCTTCAGCATTTTTTTAAGATTATTTTAATGATAAAGTTTGCAAGTTTGAGTTTTGGAGAACATATTTTAATTTCAAAATTTTCTATGGACGAAATTGTATCTACGAGTAATATCTGAAGACCACTTTTCCAGTTTCTTTGTAGATGTCACGAGAAGGTCTCGTTTGGTAGATAAATGAATAGTACATAAAAGTTTGAACAATAAAAGCGAAGATACTCGTAATACCCGTGTTATTCACGCAGATTTTATAGATGCAATCCCGATGCGAACTAATTGACAATTATCGGGAAAACAATTCAATACCTACTGTTTTTATCGACAAGAAAAGAGAAATACACTTTGTGCTCTTAAATTTTATATGTATAGTAACAAATATTAATTCTTAATTAATCATAAATTGTTGTATTTTGATAAAAGATCATTGCCAATTTCAATTTGATAGCTAACAATATTGTAAAAAATAATAACTATCAAAACTGTTCTATGGAAGTAGGTATTCAAAACCAAGTTAGTTCACAAGCTACTCGCACATTCAACTGGCTAGACGCGTCATATCAAAATTCGATTTGCCAAAACTATGATTTGTCGATATAAAGTGTGCGCCAAAGAACGTTGTGTAGATGAACGAACACTCGTAAAAACGGTCCGTCGATGAATCCTTCCCGCGACTTGGAACGTTATTACCTAAAGGAGTTTCAATAAACCAAATGGAAAAAAAAGCAGAATAAAGAGCAGTCGAGGCCCAGTGGTAACGGCCGCGACTTACGAGCTGTAGGTCGTAGGCTCGAACCCAGCAGGTACTTTACTTTGTGTAAATTATTTCATCACCAATGCTCTCAAACCGGTGAAGAAAAACATCGTGCCGAAACCGGCATGTCCAAGAACCGAGAATTCAAAGACATGTGACATCTACCAACCCGCACTGGGCCCGCCTGATAGATAACGGCCCACTCAGTCTTTCAGAGAGGAGGCCTGTGTCCCAGCAGTGGGAACATTATAGGCTGATTATGCAAACCAAATGGTGTTTTTATAAAGTGAATGTACAATGCAAGCAATTATAACATATCATAACGTCACGCCTGTAATCCCGTAATGATAAGGCAACGGTTTACCTATAGTACACTCACATTTCCCCCGTAATGTTTTAGTCCCCTGTAATAGGGGGCGAGCCTATTGCCATCAACCGGGCACAAATCCAGACTCCGGGGGCTATTACTGAGAAATTCCTGATGGAAAAAGCCCGACAACAACCACTTAGCAATTTTTTTTTATTTTTTTTGAGTGTGGGAAATCGTCAAATAACTTCTCCCGCTCTGGGCAGAGCGGGAGAGCGTGTCAGATTCATACTGACTAAAACCCACCCGTGTTCCTTCAGTTGCCTGTGCCAGGGGCCACGGTATCCCTCTCGGACTTTTCCGCAACCCTGGCAGGCATCGGCCCTAACGGACCCCGTCATTGATGCTGACATCTCTTTGAGGCGCGCGTGGAACACAACGCGCCATCGACTCGGGCCTGGTCCTTATCGAACGGCGAGCTGCCCATTGCTCGCCGTCCGCAAGCCCGCGCCTACGGTGTCCGGGAATCACCTTCCAACTCCCGACGCCCAGGGCGTCTCCTGCGGCGGCTAGGGGCGTTAGGGCGCGAATTTTGTCTCTCCCTCACGCGTTCAGCCTCCTCCTTCGCGAACATTACTGCTTCGCAGAAACCACTTAGCACCTAGGAATTGAAACCAGGATCTCGTGCTCAACAGTAGCGCATGCGACCCTTAAACCAACGAGGAAAATTTTACTTAGTGAAATTCAGAAACAACGTCTCCATCTGGTATTTTGATTGTTCATCATCAGCCGACAGTAGTCCACTGCTCGACTGCCTCTCCAATTGCACGCCGGTTAACTCGATTCTCGGCAACTCTCCTCCAGCTGCTACCAGCCTCCCTGCGAAGATCGTCGCTCCACCAAGCCTGAGAGCGTCTTACCTTAAAACTAAAAGCAATGATTTCTAATAAACCAATTACAGGCACTTTTGAATTGTCAAGTGGTCGGTCAGTCAGAAAGATGAAGCTAGTTGCCCATTCCAAAGCGAAGTAGGTACCTATGGAGAAGAACGAGCAAGAAACTCCATGGACACTCTTTTAAATCAAAATATTGTTACAAAAAAGTGGTTACATCATTCATGTCGAAATTATACATGTGAGAACGATGTAGAAAGACGTGCACGTTAAAAGCGTCCGTAATAAAAAGATAAATCAATTCAGGAATTAAAATAAGCCGTGGCAGCTAAGATATGACCAGTGCCTACTGACATCGCCCGTTCACTAACACGACGTATGGATCAGCACCATTCAGCTCAACAAATTTGAAGGGAACTTAATGATCCAATACACACACCACCACCAGCGTCACATTTCCCCAGGGCATTATTTATCGTTATCATCATTTATTTATTGGGAGCAGTGGTGGCCCAGTGGTAACGGCCGCGACTTACGAGTTGTAGGTCGTAGGTTCGAACCCCGACAGGCGCTTTACTTTGTGTAAATTATTTCATCACCACTGCTCCGTGCCTCGGAAAGCACGTTAAGCCGTTGGTCCCGGCTGTCATTCGTGGATCTTTGACAGTCGTTACGGGTCGTCAGAAGCCCGAAAGTCTGACAACCAGTCTTACCAAGGGGTATTGTATTACCCAGTAACTGGGTTGTGGAGGTCAGATAGGCAGTCGCTCCATGTAAAATACTGGTATTCAGCTGCATCCGGTTAGACTGGAAGCCGACCCCAACATACCTAGTTGGGAAAAGGCTAGGCAGATGATGATCATTTATTGAATGTTTACAATGCAAAGATAGATTTTACGTTTGCTGATTCGCGGTCTCCATTCATGAACACGTCTAACCCAACGAACATCGGTTATGCGGCTAATATGGCCGGCCCGTTGCCACTTCAGCTTGCTTATTCTGTGAGCTATGTCGATAACTTTGGTTTTCTGCCGGATCACCTCATTCCGGATTCTTTCTCTCAGAGAGACTACCAGCATAGCTCGTTCCATAGCACACTGAGCGACCTTGATTTATAGACCAGGCGTACCGTGAGTGTCCACGTTTCTGATTGGTATTTTTCACATATTTTTGCACGTCAGCGTAATCCAGACTAGTCTACCAAGTAAGAATATTGAAGTCTCTGTAATGAAGTAAATGATAAATGATTTTATTTCTGTAAGTAGGTTTGTACAAACACATTTACACGTCAAACAGATTTTTTTAAAACTATATGAGGGCGGCGTTTCCTGTCTGACTACTCTGAGAAGAAAATCCTAAACAAATTCACAGGTCACAGTCTCTTTTACAGTCCAGACAAAATCTTGGCCAGATCATGTGAAAGCTATGTAGATCGGTATCTGAAATGGTCTTATGAGGAAAGAACCACACAGATTGAGTGGACCTGTCCAGTCAGTGCACGCAATTGTCAGCAATCGTGCAGCTCAACTCAGAACTTAAGGAGCTCAACGATTCGACGAACAATAACAAAGAAACACTTTTGAAAAGGCCACATAAATTACGCAAACTGCCAGATCATGATTAAACTAACTGAGAAAAATACAAAAAAAGCATTGACCGACATAGTTCTCACATTCACAATAATTAAAATAATATTATAACACTATACAACGTAAATACTCATGTCATGTTATATATAAAATTCATCAATGTCAATGTGTATATAAAAACATACGACAGATCCGGACATAATCTTTGCAGTACCTGCTCTTTGCCAAAATGCTAACAAAGGCATATTATGACAAAGATCTTGCAATAGTTACCATTTAAACATTTTAGTTACATTTCAAACATTTTAGTTACCTAGATTCCAGCAGTATTTATCGTATTTAATTCATCCCACTATCTGTTTCAGGGTTCTACTTTGTGGTTGTCTCAAAAACACAAGAGTATTTCAGAGGTTACTTAACCCACTGCTCATCCAGCTTACCGTACTTAACCGTTACTTTATTACACAATCTACAAAAACTCCTACTTAAGAATGAACCGTTAAACTCATTATACTAATTAATGGAACGTATTTATGGTGGAGATTAAGTCAACGCAACAAAATAAAAATGAATGCTGGCGTTATTAATATCGTTATGTTTACGCGGCGGTCGTATTAAGAGGCACTTTTAATTACGAAAAACTCCAATTAGCAGGAAGGGCTCGGTATAATCCTTGCGGTCACCGAGCAAGCGCTACCCTACATAAACAACGTAGGGCTTTCGCACGCGGACTCAAGACGCGGGTTTTTATCAACAACAATTCCCCTTGTTTTGCAAGAACGCAAATTTTCACCCCTTTAAAACTAGAACAGGGACCTACCGTAACCAACAGCAGGTGATGTGCCGTGTACGTCACGGTTTTAATATGTAGTTGAAGCGCACACGTTACGAAATCGTAAGGCACTTCACTTTTTGTCTTATATAAGGTTTAATTGAAGCAACTGAAAACCTGAAAAAGGTTCATTGTAACTACTTATCCTTATGAATAACTGTTACTATGGGACCAACCCAGAAATCGTGAAAATAAAATAAGCTGTTGCCTACATTTTGTTTAGTTTGTAGCGGTATCTACATCGCCACATGCAGCTCGCGTCATACTGCCGTCACGCAAATCCAACATCGCGCAAGCAGAGTTTACCACGCGACTAGCATATTATTATATAGGTAGGTACAACATCCCGACATCAATCATCGGGCAGTTGCCAACCAGACACGACACCCGTCTGGTCAGAGGATCCTCCCTTTTCTATGGAGGTATGAGTGAACTTTACACCCTCGTACCTCTCGTTATGCTTACATAAATGTGGGGCAGCAGATAAGTTTTTATTTGCTATAATGGCGCGTTTACATTAGGTCGGCCACCGAATACGACAGCCAAAACCGACCGAAAACGGCCTAACCGACCGAATGTAAACGGGCCATAAGTGTCTGGTGACCCCACGGAAGTCAACCCACGGAGGTAAAACAAAGGCTTGGGGACGAAAATAGATGCAGTGTGCTATTTCTGCTAATGTAAACTAATGTAACAGTCGCAGAAAAAGCGCTCGTGTGGACACCGCCATTTCGAAATCTGCAAAGTGCGGGCGACTTAGTTGCCAATAAGTCGCTACAGACAGGCAACTAAGTCACGGTTTACATCATCCAGTTTACTTGCTAAGCTTAAACCGTCCATTAGTGAATTAGATTCCACGTATTCCTGTACCGCATCCGACTGCGGAGTAAACATAAGTAAAGTTTTGATTTCCTTCCTAGGTGTAATAGTTACGCACAAGCTTTAAACCAACTTCAATTAAAACTTTTCCTGTATATTAATATTAAGATCTAGAACGAGTAAAGCAAACCGTTCTCGTGTAGATATTCTTATACCTTTTTTTTGAGGGTGGGTAATCGTCAATTAACTTCTCCCGCTCTGGGCGAAGCGGGACGGCGTGTCAGACTTACTGACTAAAACCCACCTGTGTTCCTTCAGTTTCCGGTGTGTAACCCTTTCGGACTTTCCCGCAACCCTGATAGGCATCGGCCCTAGCGGACCCCGTCATTGGTGCTGACATCTCTTTGAGGCGCACGTAGAACACAACGCGCCGTCGACCCGGGCCTGGTCCTTATCGGACGGCGAGCTGCCCATTGCTCGCCGTCCGCAAGCCCGCGCCTACGGTGGCCGGGAATCGGCTTGTGATTCCAGACGCCCAGGGCGTCTCCTGCGGCGATTAGGTGCGTGAGGCCGCGAATTTTGCCTCTCCATCACGCGTTCCGCCTCCTTCTTCGCGAGCATTACTGCTTTGCAGAAGGAGATGACGGCTTACCAAGCCCTCTCGCTCCGTAAGATATTCTTATACCTTTTTTTTTTTTTTTTTTTTTTGTGGGTGGGAAATCATCAAATAACTTCTCCCGCTCTGGGCAGAGCAGGAGGGCGTGTCAGACTCTTACTGACTAAAACCCACCCGTGTTCCTTCAGTTGCCTGTGCCAGGGGCCACGGTAACCCTCTTGGACTTTTCCGCAACCCTAGCAGGCATCAGTCCTAGCAAACCCCGTCATTGGTGCTGACATCTCTTTGAGGCGCGCGTGGAACACAACGCGCCGTCGACCCGGGCCTGGTCCTTATCGAACGGCGAGCTGCCCATTGCTCGCCGTTCGGAAGCCCGCGCCTACGGTGGCCGGGAATCGGCCTGCGATTCCCGACGCCCAGGGCGTCTCCTGCGGCGGCTAGGGGCGTGAGGGCGCAAACTTTGCCTCTCCCTCACGCGTTCCGCCTCCTCCTTCGCGAACATTACTGCTTCGCAGAAGGAGGTGACGGCTTCCCAAGCCCTCTCGCTCCGTACCATGGCCTGGACCAAGGCCGGACGCGAGAGATCGCCACCGCCAATCGCCTCCACGAGGACACGGCGGTGCTCCGCCCAAGCCGGGCAGACCTCCACCGTATGCTCCACCGTGTCCTCCGGGCGATCCACACAATGGTGACACCCGGGCGTTTCCTCCCGCCTTATCCGGAACAGGAACCTCCCGAAACAACCGTGTCCGGTGAGGACCTGCGTCAGGCGGAAGGTGAGGACGCCGTGGCGCCTCTCTAGCCACTCCTCAAAGAGGGGACTTATCGCCGCAATTGTGGCGTGCCCAGCGCTGGGTTGCGATAATCGCACTCTCCATGCCGCCCTGAGATCCCGCCGGAGCTCTGTCCGCTGTACCGTGATTTCTCGCGGCAGCGGAGCTACGCCCCGGCGTTTCGCCTCCTCGCGCCACTCCCAAACGTGCGCGAGGACTTTTGCCTCCAGATCCCATGGCGGTAATCCGGCAAGGAGGCTCGCCGCCTCACCGGAGACCGTACGGTATCCCCGGACCAGCCGGATGGCCATGACCCTTTGGGGCGCGTTCAACCAGCGGGCTGGCCGCCGCCTCAAGGAACGCGCCCATACCGGTGCCCCGTAAAGGGCCATGGACCGCACGACCCCCGCGTAGAGCCTCCGGCAGGAGGCGTTTGGCCCCCCTAGATTGGGCAGGAGCCGCTTTAAGGCAGCCCCGGCCCTTTCCAGTCTGGGAGCCAAACGTCGGAAATGCTCCACGAAGTTCCACCGGCTGTCGAGGACGAGTCCCAGGTACTTCATCGTCGACTCGACGCCGATGTGAACCCCTCCTACCGTTATTTGGGAACCCGACGGTGGCGTGTTCCGAGGACCATGAAAACACATGGCCTCGGACTTGTGCAGGGCCACCTCGAGTCCCAATTGCCGGATCCTCTCGACGATTATCGCAACCCCGCGTGTCGCTAGTTCGGCCGCCGCCTGGTGCGACCTCCCCTGCGCCAGGACTAGCGTGTCGTCAGCGTAACAAACCACGCTGACGCCGCTGGGGAGAAGATATTCTTATACCTGAGGTACCACCGCTTAAAATCGGGACTCCTCATTTGCTCGAGCGCGTGAAAGTGAGTAGTAAACACATAACATCACGCCTGATTACCCAAAGGGTGAGGCAGAGGTTTACACCCGCATTTCACCAATTGCCATCTGCGGTTGCTGCTGAGAATGTCGTAACAGAAAACCCTATATGACTTTGTCCAACCTGAGAATCGAACCCAGGATCTTAAGCTCAGAAGAAGAACTTGCAAGTACTAGACTGACGAGGCAATCACCACAACGCTTGTCGGATTGATGACCGCAGTATTGTAGTTCTAGCACACACACAAAAAGGTCAATTTTCTCGACACATTCTTCTAAATCACTTTTTGACATTTATGAGTAGGAGACAACAACAACAAGGAACTACAAGAACAAACAAGGAGAGTGTAAATATTCTACATAGACAACCAATACCTGTAAGTAAAGGTTTCCATATGTAAAAACCCTTCCGTGTAAATCAATAGTCTGTGAAATCCCAAAGAAAAGTGGGTCAGGATGGAGGCCCTTGAAGGTATCACATGACGGTTTATTTTGGTATACGATGATAGATAGTCCAGGAAAGAAATATGGCTTACAGTATTGAGTATCATATTGTTCAAGGTTGTGAGGTCAATGAGTTGATTATGTCTTAAGAATGTGTGTAGATAGATACTGATCTGTCTCATAGATTTATTAATTTTTGTCAAAGCATGTATATTATGATGGTGTTTGTTTTCCCGAACGAAATGGATGCTTAGAGGATTTTTGAAAATAAATTAAATCATTTTTTTTTTATTTTTACCTTGTTCTATGGGTCCGTAAATAATTCTTGGAAAATTTGATTTTAAGCGAGCATCAAACATTCCTCGATGAATTTGTGTATCCATTCTGAATATTAAATTCACGTGAAAACTAAGGTATTTCATGGTATTTGAAATGCATACCGTTGAAGCTATAAACCGAACGCATAGAAAATAATTTGTATTATGAATTTCTGTGATATTAAATTTCGCTTGGGTAAAGCGCCAGTTTGGTTTCATAGAACAGCTGATATATTATGTAAAACTTTCGCCGTGAAAACTTAGAAGACGTGAGCTGCGCCGCGTGCGCTGGGGCTCTGTCTCGCATAGGGTCGCAGCATAATGCTGAGCGATAGCCGTTTTGCGTGGATGTGACGCATGTTTCCCCCAACCTTTTCTTATTTTTTTTGTGTTTGTGTTATTTTTTGCGTCATTTCTACCGCAAATAAACGCATTTTCTTTCTTTCTTTTCTTACTTTCTGTCTGAAAAAAAAATCTGCTGCCGCACATTTATGATCGCATAACATAGAGAGGTACGAGGAACAGGGTGTAAAGTTCACTGATACCTCCATAGAAAAGGGAGGATCCTCCGACCAGACGGGTGTCGTGTCTGGTGGGCAACTGCCAATGATTGATGTCGGGAAGTTGTATATATGCTAGTCGCGCGGTAAACTCTGCTTGCGCGATGCAGGATTTTCGTGACGTCAGTATGACGCGCAGCTCGCATGTGGCGATGTTGATACCGCTACAGTGTCAATCACTAGCATCAGGTGGAATGACAGCTCACTTCAAGCTCACTTAATCTAAGTCATCCCGGCGAGATTTTTACAGAATAGACCGGCAGTTCTTCTGTAAGTAGAACTAGTGGTTTGTCGATTAATAATAATGATACAATTTGTCTGACATGTGGGTCATAAGATTAAGTGGAGATGTGACTTCGGACAACGACTAGACTGTTTTGTCATTTATCTTTGTAACTTCTAGCGACTCCCAGTGCGGAAAAGTGTGGGGAGCAGTCTTTTAAAAAATAATTAACAGTAACAGATAAGTAGGCAGACTTAGGGAGAATGGGTAGGTATTTGATAACTGACTTGCGGGCAACCCAGGTGACATAGTACACTCGCGGACAAAGAATACGGGTCAGTAGGTAAATCTAAAATTACTCTTAAAATAAAGGGCCTAGCGGCATGAATGAAACTGTATGTTGTAGATAATTTAGCAGTTAATAAAACAACACCAAATGTTGGAAACTTTATTGTTTAATTGTCAATATTACATTTTTTTTAAATATCAATAATTTTCCGTCGAAAAATATTGGTTGGTACCTCACATATAACACAGAAACAAAATTAATACTTTGTATAGCCTCCACGGGCTCTTCTCACAGCTGCCAGGCGATTAGGCATGCTGTTTATTAAGTTTCTTATGCGATGTTCTGGGATATTGTTCCATTCTTCCACTAACGCATGTTTCAGGTCTCGAAGTGTAGCTGGGGCAGTGTTTCGGTTTCTTACACACTTCCCAAGCTCGTCCCAAGCGTTTTCAATTAGATTCAGGTCCGGGCTTCCCGCGAGCCAGTCCATGCGATTGATGCGAACGTCCTGAATATACTCATTTACAATTTGAGCTGTAGGTATTTGAAGGATTTTTTTTTTGAAGTTGGGAAATTATCAAATGACTTTTCCCGCTCTGGGCGGAGCGGGAGGGCGTGTCAGACTCTTACTGACTAAAACCCACCCGTGTTCCTTCAGTTGCCTGTGCCAGGGGCCACGGTAACCCTTTCGGACTTTCCCGCAACCCTGGCAGGCATCGGCTCTAGCGAACCCCGTCATTGTTGCTGACATCTCTTTGAAGCGCGCGTGGAACACAACGCGCGGTCGACCCGGGCCTGGTCCTTATCGGACGGCGAGCTTAGGTATTTGGCCTGCCGTTGTTATGCATGAATATAGAATTTTCACCCATATTAATTAAATATGGGCCGATATGCTCAATAATAATTACTATTATTTTATTATTATTATTTATTACATATCTTGCACTAGTTAGAGTACCATTTTCTATCAGCACTAACTCCGTGCAACTCTGAAAAGATTCCAGCCCAAACCATAACAGATCCACTGCCGAATGGCACTTTTTCATCAAAACAAGCTGGAATAAAACGTTCCCCTGGCCGTCGATAGACTCTTTGCCGCCCATATGCATACAGCATAAATCTGGATTCGTAAGAATACATAACTCTTGCCCATTCTTCGTCTCTCCATTGTACGTGTTTGCGGGCGTAACGTAATCTTGCTACCCGATGTTTCCTTTCAAGTTTTGGACCATTTGCGGGTCTATGCGGGGGTCAAATTAGCTTCAATTAGCCGCCGCCTTACAGTCCGCTTACTAACATCGTCTCTACGGGTCTCCCGAAGTTGATTTGCTACTTCAACTGCCATGAGGTGCTGATTTCGGAGCATGATCTTAACAATAAACCGATCCTCTCGAGCCGTAGTACATCTCAGTTTGCCGGTTCCTGGTCTCCTTATGCTCTGCCCAGTTTCTCGAAAACGTTGAACGACGTAATAAGTAAGTAGAAAGTGACACGCCTATTGTTCTTGCTGTACTACGCTGACTTCTATATACCTTCTTCTAACATAGTGACGATACGTGTACATTCTTCTGATGCAAGCAACATAGTAGTAATTCAATAATGATGACGACAATGACCTCCTTTTATAGTTTTGATTTGACAGATTGAAAATAAAAGTGAGAAAACAAGCAATAGTAAAACAACCGCGAATAGAATATATTTCCAAACTCGACGTTTTTAAACTTGTAACTTTCGTTAATTACGTTGTAGATTATTTAGGGTTTTATTTTATACGATATTAAAATTCTCTGTAATATAAAGTTAGTTTCATGCATGTACCATTACTAATTTTGAAATTACAGGGATTTTCGTCATCAACCCGTATTATTTGGCCGCGAGTGTATAATGCTGTCGGCGGCTCACTAAAAGTATGTGTGAATTATCTAAATCAGCTTGACAGGTCTTCTATATGTCCAATCTTGACAGACAAAAATACTCATTGTATGCATAACATCTTCCTTTTTTAAGTCGGCTAATTAGGGCCGTGGACAGGTGAATTGTCGTCTTAGTCTTAGATGCAAAACAATAATCATTGTTATTTATGAATTAAATGATGACTAGCAAATTGATACAAAGCCCTAAAGCCGGGATCAGACTGAAAATGGCAGACAAATGACATCCATTTGCGTGTAGAGAAGGGAAATTCGGAAGGCTTAAACTGACTACAAGCGTAATTATAAGTTATTATGTCTGAAAGCCTCCTTGGAAGATGATTAATGATGTTCGTTACGTTAAACAGGGCACTGTTCACTATTGACTGCTCTAGTATTGAAGGTGCTGGTATAAGCGGGTTATTTTTCATGCAGTTTTTTTTTTTGTTTAAAGTATCTATCAGAAATAAGACAAGTTTGGGCGAAGTTACGAAATCTCAAATTGACAACAATCGGCATTTTTTTTCATTCCGAATTTTTTCATCCATTGGAATCATCAATAATAAATAATGTACTAAATAAATTAAGCAATAAAAAAAAAATAAAAAATAAAAAAAAAGCTTTTTACTAAATGCATAATATAAAAGTATATACGGTACTTAACTATAACAAAAACTATTTTAAAATGTTTTGTGTTTTGGTCTGTTTGTTCCGGCTAGGCTAATCTCCGAAACGGCTGGACCGATTTTTAAAAGGACTTTCACTGGCAGATAGCTGATGTTATAAGGAATAACTAAGGCTTTATTATTTATATTTATTTAATACATTTTTTTTTTTGAAAATCAATTAGAACTACGCGCAAAAAAATTAAACCCAATAAATATAATATCCAAACCTTTTCCCGCCTAAACCACTGAACAGATTTTGATAAAATCTGGCTAGGAGATAGATGGTATCCTGGAGAAGGACAAGATACTTTTTGTCTCGGTAGCACATCCCCGTGGGATAGTTCCCGACATCCACGCAGGGCACCTCCGGGTAGAAGCTAGTTTTGAATAAATAGATTTCTAATTATACGACTTGGCAGCTTTTTGGTAATTGATGAACTGAATTAGGAATTAAAACAGTTTACAAGAGGCAAAAATATGTAAACAGTGAAACATTTTTCATGTAGGTACTCGTATAACGGGGAGGAAATTGTTTGGTCGAAAATAGTCAACCATTTAAGTCCACTTGTTATCGACGCGTTTTATTTAATTAAGGAAGCTTCATGACGTCACGTCCGCCACCTGACGGGACCGGCCCGCGGTCGCTCAGCAAACGAGCGTTTAGTAAAAGGCATTTCGCGAGTTCATGGAGCCCAGTCTGCGCGCAGATCTCAGCGCGTCAACTCCTGTGTACAAGTATTCACCTAGTCTGTGAAAAAGGTTAACAAGTATCAACGTGTGCATAAGTCCTAACTATTTTGTAATTCCTAAATTAGTTTCATTGTGGCAGCTAAGTATTTAAATTAAAAAAATTAAAGGAATATTATTAATGTGCTCAATATAATTTGAGATGTGATTCTTTATATTTTGATATATGCTTATATTAAATGAATAGGTATTATACAAATTTTTGTTATTTCCCCATAAATTCAACAACAATTATTTTAGTTAAATAAAATGTTGAATGCACACGGAACAAATATTTGTATGACATGCAAGTAGTTGTTCCGGGTCTGCCTGTTTGTGTATGTGAGTTTAAATGTTGGTAAACGCACCCACGATACAGGAGAAATTCCTAGTGTGGGGCAAAGTTAAAAAAAAAAGAAATGTTGCTAAAATGTTTACCTACTTATTGTAACACAACGTGCTACGATAAGTACCAAATTACAATAAGCATCTCTCTCTCTCTCTCTCTCTGTCACCACTGAACTAGACTAGAGTCAAGAGCAAACCCATTGTTAATAAAAAAAATAAAAAAGGCATTGAGCAGCATGTATGCCTCAGTCGTTCACTCAGATACCACAGTATTGTCATGTTCACCTAAACTAGCATTTGTTTCTAATCTCTAATTGAGTTTAGGGGTTAAAGTATGAAATTGCCGATTTGTACTGAAAAATTGAAATTCGTTTTTTTATTTTTATTTAACATATTTATTTAATCAAAATAATTACCATTATTATCTATACATTGCTGCCATCTAATAGGAAGGTCATTTATGCCTTTGCGATGGAACTTTCGTGATCTAGATTTGACAAACTGTGTGAAAGCATTTTGTACTGCCTCCTGAGAAGAAAACTTTTTAACACGTAGAAAATTGTCCAAATCACGAAAAAAATGGTAGTCGAGCAAGGTCTGGCGAATACGGAGGGTGACGAATTGTTTCTAATTGCAGTTCCTGTAGAGTTAAAACGGTTTCTCGTGCTGTATGAGGTCTCGCGTTATCATGGAGCAATAATGGTGAAGATCGATTCATGAGTCGGGGCGGTTTCACTGCTAGTTTTGCTATCATTGTTCGGAGTTCGGCATAGTAGACATGTGCCGTTATTGCTTGACCAGATCGGAGAAAGCTATAGTGAATAACACCATGCTGAGACCACCAAACAGTTACCATTACCTTTTTATTGGTAAGCTTTGCTTTAGCACACTGTTGCGGCGTTTGACCTGGGGTCAGCCATTGCATTTTTCGCTTACGGTTATCGTAAAGAATCCACTTTTCATCACATGTCACAATTCGATCCAATATTCCTTAATTTCTGTATCGATTCAACAAGGCAACACAAGTTTCAACACGCGTTTCTTTCTGCAGATCAGTCAAATCATGAGGCACCCATTTCTCATATTTTTTTATTTTATTGATTTGACGCGAATGAGTCAATATTGTTGGTAAGGTAACGTTAAACCATGTCGCTAATTCCTGGGTAGTTTGGCTCGGATCGGGTTCCACCATCTCTTTCAATTCATTGTTATTCACCTGTGTGGGCGGTCTTCCACGTGGTTCGTTCTTCAAATCAAAGTTTCCATCACGAAAGCGTTTAAACCAAAATCGCACGGTGCGTTTATTAGCAGTCCCCTCTCCAAACGCAACATTGATATTGCGAGCTGTTTCTGCCGCGTTAGTTCCGCGTCGGAACTCCTATTCAAAAATAGCTCGAATTTTCGAAGTATCCATCATTCTTGTCTAAGCTGAATAAAAAAAAACAACTGAAAGTCGATAATCGAATGTTGCACATTTTTTAAAAGAAGAACTTCATAGGTACCATGTGAAAAAAGTTTCACTCAAAAATCTCAAACCATGAAGGTTCTGTGTCAATTCGAAGTACCTAATACAATAAAACGGCAATTTCATACTTTAACCCCTATTACCTACAGTTTTTGCTTTCTCTAAAATCCAGTTCAAGTGTCCAAAAACCACTTTATTATTTATGTCTTAGTTTCCATTTTGATTGTCCCTTCCTAAAAACTCTCTTTTAGTTTGTGTAAAAATTAAAAATGACTTATTTTTTGTAGTCTATTTGAACGAATTGATACATTACATTTGTATGTTCCCTGAACATTTACAGTCACTGAAAAAAAATAAGATTGGCAATGCCCTAAATCCTTACACAATAAAGTGTAAATGGCGAACATAAAAGGTGGCGGAGCAAGCAATCAATAGCAACACAATTTCCTATTTAACTTTTACGGCTTTCTTTTACAGTGACCCAAGGACCAATTTCAGGGTTCGTTGTAGGTAAAAAAATCCTTCAGTTGACAATTTGCATATAGTCCATAGAGACCCTCACAATTTCTTCAGAACTAATAACTTCTTATTTTTCTTACCTCCTAAACTCAACGTTGTTCAAAAAGTTAAAACATCAAGCCTACAAAAATAGCCATAAAAAATACTTTACGACAGTAATTTTACCGGAGAAGCAAACAAGACCAGGAAATTAAAAGTAACTAATAGAAAATTTTAAAGAAAAATACTTCGCTAACTTTGAATCATCCCTCGGAACATTGAATTTAACAATGAGCCCTCCTTGTTAAATTTTCGTAAATAAGTCAAATAAAAGTATAATATTAAGAAGCAGTAATGAAAGGAGTTAAAAACAGTTTATCACTTAAATCTGACGTCTCATTTTATTTCCAAATCTGAAATTAGATAGAAAACTACACACATCAAAAGTGTCTAGGGATCAACATATATTTTTGCAATAACTTTTCTCCTGATTGATATTAATTAAAATTTTCTTTAAGGATTCATAAAATAAAGTGTTTTCGTTTGTCACAGTAACGATAAACCAAGTCACCTTTGCATTAATAAAGAAATTTGCCATTTTCCTAATAAAGGGATTTTTGACATTTGAACCACTAACACAAAAGTTCGAAAAAAAGACTGAAATAACAGTTTTCTTTAAAATTTTATTGGGTAACTTAAACAATTAATAATCCGTGTTTCTACCGCGAACACTAACAACACAAGAACATCGGTTTGGCATACTCAAAATGAGTTCATCCAAATCACGCTGTGGAATGGCCGCCCATGTTCGTTGCAACAACAAAAAAAGGTCTTCTTGCGACTGGATACCCTCCATATTCGGCAGAGCTCTTCTCTGTAGCATATCCCATGCATGCTCAATCGGGTTCAAGTCTGGCGACTGAGCAGGCCAGGGCAGGACATTGATGTTCGCTGCGGCGAGAGTCTGTCTTACAACTCTTGCGGTGTGCGGTCGTGCATTATCATGCATTAACTGAAATAAGGGACCAAACAGTCAGAAACCGCTTGCATGAAGTGAACCTTCATTCCCGAAGACCGCTACGGGTACCACCTATAGCAATGCACAATCGTAGGATTCGATATCAATGGGCTCTTGAACACAGAAATTGGGCAGAAGAACAATGGCGTTTCGTGTGCTTTTCTGATGAGTCTCGTTTTGGTATGAGACCGGATACAAGACGTATACGACACTGGAGAACCCCTGGACGCCAACAGCGATTAAAATCCTGCCAGGAAGTCCATCCTTATAGTGGTGGAACCATCATGGTATGGGCGGGTATTTGGATCGGCGGAAGAACTGAGTTGATTTGGATCAGAGGCAACCTCAACGCTCAAATTTATGCTGAGACGATTGTATCAGACGTCATCGTTCCTCTACAAGTGCAAATCGGTCCCTTATTTCAGTTAATGCATGATAATGCACGACCGCACACCGCAAGAGTTGTAAGACAGACTCTCGCCGCAGCGAACATCAATGTCCTGCCCTGGCCTGCTCAGTCGCCAGACTTGAACCCGATTGAGCATGCATGGGATATGCTACAGAGAAGAGCTCTGCCGAATATGGAGGGTATCCAGTCGCAAGAAGACCTTTTTTTGTTGTTGCAACGAACATGGGCGGCCATTCCACAGCGTGATTTGGATGAACTCATTTTGAGTATGCCAAACCGATGTTCTTGTGTTGTTAGTGTTCGCGGTAGAAACACGGATTATTAATTGTTTAAGTTACCCAATAAAATTTTAAAGAAAACTGTTATTTCAGTCTTTTTTTCGAACTTTTGTGTTAGTGGTTCAAATGTCAAGAATCCCTTTATTAGGAAAATGGCAAATTTCTTTATTAATGCAAAGGTGACTTGGTTTATCGTTACTGTGACAAACGAAAACACTTTATTTTATGAATCCTTAAAGAAAATTTTAATTAATATCAATCAGGAGAAAAGTTATTGCAAAAATATATGTTGATCCCTAGACACTTTTGATGTGTGTATCTATTACTTTTCTGTTAGTTTTTATTATTATTATTTATTGATTTGTTCAGTAGTACACATAAATTTTATGCATTTAAGTTGGTACCGACCTAAACTCATTAGAGTTTTACCGTGCACCAAAATCGTCGACTACATAATTTAGAGCATTAAAACCATATAAGTAGGTACTTAGTTAAAAAGAAACAACAAATAAAATTACAACGGGTATTTAAGCAAAATATTATCTAATACCAACGAGCGAACATCGATGACCAATCTCACCGTCCGTCCTTACAACACTTTGATGTACCTCATTAAATATTTTATAGCTAGACGACTACTACTATGACGACTAATAAAGAAGTATGAAACAAGAAGACAGGCTGCGCCGACCACAAATAAATTGGGATTAGAGCAAGAGAATGATGATGATATAGCTCATCACATTCAGCCAAAGGTGATGACCATAATTACTTAAAACATAACGCAACATTACGACTGATGATGATGATATTATAGCTCATCACATTCAGCCAAGGGTGATGACCACAACCACATAGCAGATAACGTAACACCACGACTGATGATGATATAGCTCATCACATGCAGCCAAGGGTGATGACCACAATCACATACCACATTACGTAACATCACTACTGATGATGATATAGCTCATCACATTCAGCCAAAGGTGATGACCATAATTACTTAAAACATAACGCAACATTACGACTGATGATGATGATATAGCTCATCATATTCAGCCAAGGGTGATGACCACAATCACATACCACATTACGTAACATCACGACTGATGATGATTATAGCTCATCATATTCAGCCAAGGTTGATGACCACAATCACATACCACATTACGTAACACCACGACTGATGATGATATAGCTCATCACATTCAGCCAAAGGTGATGACCATAATTACATAAAACATAACGCAACATTACGACTGATGATGATGATATTATAGCTCATCACATTCAGCCAAAGGTGATGACCACAATCACATACCACATAACGTAACACCACGACTGATGATGATATAGCTCAGCACATGCAGCCAAGGGTGATGACCATAATTACATAACAGATAACGTAACACCACGACTGATGATGATATAGCTCATCACATGCAGCCAAAGGTGATGGACCATAATTACATAAAACATAACGCAACATTACGACTGATGATGATACATAGCTCATCACATTCAGCCATGGGTGATGACCATAATCACATACCACATAACGTAACACCACGACTGATGATGATATAGCTCATCACATTCAGCCAAAGGTGATGGACTATAATTACATAAAACATAACGCAACATTACGACTGATGATGATGATATTATAGCTCATCACATTCAGCCAAGGGTGATGACCACAACCACATAGCAGATAACGTAACACCACGACTGATGATGATATAGCTCAGCACATTCAGCCAAGGGTGATGACCACAATCACATACCACATAACGTAACACCACGACTGATGATGATATAGCTCATCACATGCAGCCAAGGGTGATGACCATAATTACATAACAGATAACGTAACACCACGACTGATGATGATATAGCTCATCACATTCAGCCAAAGGTGATGGACCATAATTACATAAAACATAACGCAACATTACGACTGATGATGATGATATTATAGCTCATCACATTCAGCCAAGGGTGATGACCACAACCACATAGCAGATAACGTAACACCACGACTGATGATGATATAGCTCATCACATGCAGCCAAGGGTGATGACCACAATCACATACCACATAACGTAACACCACGACTGATGATGATATAGCTCATCACATGCAGCCAAAGGTGATGGACCATAATTACATAAAACATAACGCAACATTACGACTGATGATGATACATAGCTCATCACATTCAGCCATGGGTGATGACCATAATCACATACCACATAACGTAACACCACGACTGATGATGATAGAGCTCATCACATTCAGCCAAAGGTGATGGACCATAATTACATAAAACATAACGCAACATTACGACTGATGATGATGATATTATAGCTCATCACATTCAGCCAAGGGTGATGACCACAACCACATAGCAGATAACGTAACACCACGACTGATGATGATAGAGCTCATCACATTCAGCCAAAAGTGATGGACCATAATTACATAAAACATAACGCAACATTACGACTGATGATGATGATATTATAGCTCATCACATTCAGCCAAGGGTGATGACCACAACCACATAGCAGATAACGTAACACCACGACTGATGATGATGATATTATAGCTCATCACATTCAGCCAAGGGTGATGACCACAACCACATAGCAGATAACGTAACACCACGACTGATGATGATATAGCTCAGCACATTCAGCCAAGGGTGATGACCACAATCACATACCACATAACGTAACACCACGACTGATGATGGTATAGCTCATCACATGCAGCCAAAGGTGATGGACCATAATTACATAAAACATAACGCAACATTACGACTGATGATGATACATAGCTCATCACATTCAGCCATGGGTGATGACCATAATTACATAACAGATAACGTAACACCACGACTGATGATGATATAGCTCATCACATGCAGCCAAAGGTGATGGACCATAATTACATAAAACATAACGCAACATTACGACTGATGATGATACATAGCTCATCACATTCAGCCATGGGTGATGACCATAATCACATACCACATAACGTAACACCACGACTGATGATGATAGAGCTCATCACATTCAGCCAAAGGTGATGGACCATAATTACATAAAACATAACGCAACATTACGACTGATGATGATGATATTATAGCTCATCACATTCAGCCAAGGGTGATGACCACAACCACATAGCAGATAACGTAACACCACGACTGATGATGATGATATAATAGCTCATCACATTCAGCCAAGGGTGATGACCACAACCACATAGCAGATAACGTAACACCACGACTGATGATGATATAGCTCAGCACATTCAGCCAAGGGTGATGACCACAATCACATACCACATAACGTAACACCACGACTGATGATGATATAGCTCATCACATTCAGCCAAAGGTGATGGACCATAATTACATAAAACATAACGCAACATTACGACTGATGATGATGATATTATAGCTCATCACATTCAGCCAAGGGTGATGACCACAACCACATAGCAGATAACGTAACACCACGACTGATGATGATATAGCTCATCACATTCAGCCAAAGGTGATGGACCATAATTACATAAAACATAACGCAACATTACGACTGATGATGATGATATTATAGCTCATCACATTCAGCCAAGGGTGATGACCACAACCACATAGCAGATAACGTAACACCACGACTGATGATGATATAGCTCATCACATTCAGCCAAAGGTGATGGACCATAATTACATAAAACATAACGCAACATTACGACTGATGATGATGATATTATAGCTCATCACATTCAGCCAAGGGTGATGACCACAATCACATACCACATAACGTAACACCACGACTGATGATGATATAGCTCATCACATGCAGCCAAGGGTGATGACCATAATTACATAACAGATAACGTAACACCACGACTGATGATGATATAGCTCATCACATTCAGCCAAAGGTGATGGACCATAATTACATAAAACATAACGCAACATTACGACTGATGATGATGATATTATAGCTCATCACATTCAGCCAAGGGTGATGACCACAACCACATAGCAGATAACGTAACACCACGACTGATGATGATATAGCTCAGCACATTCAGCCAAGGGTGATGACCACAATCACATACCACATAACGTAACACCACGACTGATGATGATATAGCTCATCACATGCAGCCAAGGGTGATGACCATAATTACATAACAGATAACGTAACACCACAACTGATGATGATATAGCTCATCACATGCAGCCAAAGGTGATGGACCATAATTACATAAAACATAACGCAACATTACGACTGATGATGATACATAGCTCATCACATTCAGCCATGGGTGATGACCATAATCACATACCACATAACGTAACACCACGACTGATGATGATATAGCTCATCACATTCAGCCAAAGGTGATGGACCATAATTACATAAAACATAACGCAACATTACGACTGATGATGATGATATTATAGCTCATCACATTCAGCCAAGGGTGATGACCACAACCACATAGCAGATAACGTAACACCACGACTGATGATGATATAGCTCATCACATTCAGCCAAAGGTGATGGACCATAATTACATAAAACATAACGCAACATTACGACTGATGATGATGATAATTATAGCTCATCACATTCAGCCAAGGGTGATGACCACAACCACATAGCAGATAACGTAACACCACGACTGATGATGATATAGCTCATCACATTCAGCCAAAGGTGATGGACCATAATTACATAAAACATAACGCAACATTACGACTGATGATGATGATATTATAGCTCATCACATTCAGCCAAGGGTGATGACCACAATCACATACCACATAACGTAACACCACGACTGATGATGATTATAGCTCATCACATTCAGCCAAGGGTGATGACCACAACCACATTGCAGATAACGTAACATTATGACTGATGATGATACATAGCTCATCACATTCAGCCATGGGTGATGACCACAATTACATAACAGATAACGTAACATCACGACTGTAATCCCTGAAAGGCTAGGCAGATGTGTAGGTACCTATAGTACCCTCTCATTATGCTAGATAAGTTTAAGTTTCGTGTAATATCCAGACTATCCAGATAATCCAGACCCTGGGCTGCTGCTGAGAAATTTCGGATGTAAAAACTCCATAACAGTTTTCCGACCTGGGAATTGAACCCAGGACCTCGCGGTCATAGTATTCTTTGCGACCACTAGACCGACAACCAATCTGTTCAATAAAAGTCGTGCCACACGGTTATCATTGAATATTATTTCAAATACGTAGAATATAAATAGAATACAAATATCTTTTGGGTATAAAGTTAAGTAAAGTTTTTTTTTATTTAAGGGTGGGAAATCATCACATAACTTCTCCCGCTCTGGGCGGAGCGGGAGGGCGTGTCAGACTCTTACTGCCAAAACCCACCCGTGTTCCTTCAGTTGTCTGTGCCAGGGGCCACGGTAACCCTTTCGGACTTTCCCGCAACCCCAGCAGGCATCGGCCCTAGCGGACCCGGTCATTGTTGCTGACATCTCTTTGAGTCACGCGTGGAACACAACGCGCTGTCGACCCGGGCCTGTTCCTTATCGGACGGTGAGCTACCTACTGCTCGCCGTCCGCAAGCTCGCGCATACTGTGGCCGGGAATCGGCCTGGGATTCCCGACGCCCAGGGCGTCTCCTGCGGCGGCTAGGGGCAAGAGGGCGCGAATTTTGCCTCTCCCTCACGCGTTCTGCCTCAAGTTAACATACCTATTTCAAGATTTACCTTAGCCAAAAACAAATCCACAATAATTAATGACCACAGAATACCAGTAACTGGAGGAACATAGTAGCCACAGGTCGCTACCGGCTTACGTTGCTACGCAACGGGGTCATTAGTGCATGTTACACGGACTTAATACACCTTGAAACTGACTTTAGTCAGAGAGGGTTTCCGTATGAGGTCAGGTGAAAAGCGGGTCTTATTAAAATTCGTATTCGCCTGAAATCGCTGCATAAGTCGTCCAATAAAAGGTCAAACGGTTAAATTCTATAGTCACTGCGTTTGGCAGATGGATTAGTGATCGTATTTTGTTTTGTTATTATCATTCTATAGAATGGTGGCAGTGGTCTCAATAATCTTTGTGTCGACAATAATGAATGTATGCGTAGGTACCTGTTGTAGCGAAATAAAAATGAAAATTCACCACATTAACACATCTAATAAATTTAATAATATTTAAAAAAAATTGGCATCAAATAAACAGTTACGGAACATATAATTTGGGCTAAATGAAAAGGGATTACGAGAAAACTTAAGGAACTTTGGATGGTAAATCTTTGTTACGCATTTGGTTTCCGAACTAGGAAATCTATTGCAATCGGTTTTAGTTTCGTGACCACTAGATTACATAAACTTTAAAATTAATATTATCTTAAAAAGATGAACCTAAGTTAAGCCGATAGACAGACTGGCCTGGTGACAGATCAACTAGTATAAAAATGCTATCCCTGAAAGTACTAATAACTATAATAGTTAAGTGTGATTATTTAAAAAATGATCATCAAAAAACAAATCACAGGTGATACGATCATGTGTCGCAGACTAAGACGGGCTTACGGGTCCCGAACTCCAAGGATTCTATGCGACTGGTAAAATCGACCCAAAAGCACGCAAGCCGGGTTAATAGTCCAGTGACCGGAAAAAAAGGCCGTAAACAACCCCTTTTAACTGATTCTACACCAAATTCGAAAAATATCTTACACCATTTGTGCAGAACTGAACAATATAACTTGGTTGACTGCAGATAACAAAACATAATAACTAGAAACTTGATTAGGAATCAAGGTAAAGTATAATCGATCAAATTGACTTCGCTCAACTTAAAATGAAAATTAGAAAAATTCTAAAACTCGACTGGATTCAATTCATATTTTTCAGCAACTAAAGTTTCTTTGTTACGACTTAAACAAATTAAAAAAATCAAGAATAAAAAATGTATGACCAGCCGAGCTATTCTGTAACAATCTCACCTTAACAACTTAGGTGAAGTCAGCTTGAAGTGAGTTGTCGATAATGTCAATCCTAATAATATAATAATCATCAGTATGTCGATTCTGTCAAAATATCACCATGAAGTGAACACTTAGGTGAAGTGAGCGTGGAGTGAGCTGTCAATGTCATCTCACTGATGCTAGGGATTGACCAAGCATTACCTATATGTACAATCATAATCGAGTTTTTTTTTAAATGCTAATTCTGTTGTTCATTTTATATTACTTCAAGGCTAGTATTTAAGTGGCTAAAAAGTACTATTTACAGGTTTTTTTTTAAATAAAGCAGTAACACAGAAATTCAGTCAGAAACTCAAATACCTAAGTTTTATTTCCTAATCTAGTTTCTGAATTTCTGTGTTGCTGTTTTATAAAAATAAAAAAAAACAAAATAATAATATGTAGGCACTTAAATACTAGCTTTGAAATAATATAAAATGATCAACAGAACTAACATTAAAAAATATTATTAAAATCTCGATTATGATTGCAAATGTAATGCTTGGGCAATCCCTAGCATTAGTGGAACTATACTGACAGCTCACTCCACGCTCACTTCACCTAAGTTTTCACGGTGAGATGGTTACAGAATCGAAATGCAGGTGGAATGATAGCTCACTTCACCAAAGTTATCACGGTGAGATTGTTACAGAATCGACCGGCTGTTTGTTATGACCTAGAAAAAATAGGTTGAAACCGCAGAGATCACGCTGCACTATGTACCAATTGATAAGTTATTGCCGAGAGCCTAACAAAGCTTAGGCCGAGATCTGTGAACGTTAATTAGCTCAGGCTTTGAGTTAGACATGTTCCTGTCTGTTTATTGCAATTGTAGTTTGACAGTTATGCGACAGTGACAGGAATAACGCTTAGCCTAATCACCTGCTAAGTAACGTTTATAGATCTCGGCCGTAGTAATTTGTCTACCAATTCCATGTTTTAGATTTTACCTATAATTATAACAGTGGCCGACAGAAGGCAGATCTGAAATAATAAAAGGCTTCTTTATTATAATATATTGCCCGCGACTTCGTCTGCGATCCAGGATTAAAAATGGCTTATGTCCTTCTCCAGGTTATCATCTACCCATCTGCTAAATTTCATCCAAATCCGTTCAGCCGTTTTAGTGTGAAAGCGTAACAAGTCAACATACATTAAATAAAATATTTTCCCTTTATAATATTAGTTTAGATAAAACACCAACAGCCCGTTGTTGAAGCAGTAAAATTATATTAAAGTTTTCATGTTTATTTTCTCATCTGGCAATGCTTACTTATTTTACGGAATTTAAATGAATACCTATCATAAAGCTCGATTGCTGTAGTGCAAGGCTCTCAAAACGGTGAAGGAACATCGTGAGGAAACTGGCATGTCCTAGAACAAAAAATTCGAAGACATGTGACTACCAACACGCACTGGGTCCGCGTGGTGGAATACGGCTCACTCCCTCCCACCGAGAGGAGGCCTGTGTCCCAGCATGCTGTAGTGGAAATTAAAATATAATCAAAGATATTTTCAGCCGTAGAACAGCTTTCATTACGCAAGAATTTCTTGTTTCAGTAATATTTTTACCTATTCTGAATTTCATATTTACTTTCATTCTGAAATTAAAAATTGTTCTTATTAAATAAAACTTTTTATTTCGTAAGTAGGTAGGTTTTCGTTGATTTATGGTATCTGCGGGGTTTAAATTTGTCTGTAAAGAAAAGTTAGGAAAATGAAATTGCAAGCTAAACAATACTGATTTCGATAAAGAAAAGCTCAAGGAAAACACGATACTTTAGTTTATTACATTATATTTTTTGGAGACAAAATGGCTTGCTTACTCATGTTCTATCAAATCAAATGAAATCAAATCACTTATGTAAGAAGAAAGAAAGAAAGAAAATGCGTTTATTTGCGGTAAACATGACGCAAAAAATAACACAAACACAGAAAATATGAAAGGTTGGGCATTATGCCGCGACCCTATGCAAGACAGAGCCCCAGCGCTGGTTTTCAGCGACAGCCGGCTGTCGTTGCAAACATCTATGATCTATGCACCTTATATCTCATACTCTCATCTGGAAGTCTCTACTGTGGGCTGATACAATCTGTATTTATAACATAAGCATGTGTCCACGATTTACAAATACATAATATAGGTATTATTGTAAACCCATACACAGGTTTTAGACTAGAGATTCATGCGTTTAGGTCTTTACCTATAAAATTGCCGTTTAATATACAGAAAGTTAAAGTCATTTTTATATAAATATTTTTTTATTTTCTATCGATCAAAATATGCACCCATGCTATCGATCCATCTCAGCCAGCGCAGTTGTAATATTTAATGCCCTTCATGAAGAAGTCAGGTGTATTGAAATTAGGTATTGAATTTTTTTCCCTGCCAAGAAGTTGTCCAAATTTTGGAAAAAGTAGAAGTCTGTCGGCGCAAGATCTGGTGGGAACGGTGGATGATGCAAAACTTCCAACCCTAGCTCTTGTAGCTAAGAGACCGTCTGTTGTGCCGTATGAGGTCAAGCGTTGTCGTGTAGGAGCAGCGGAACGAGCGATTAACCAAGGCTGGCCGGAGATTTACGAGCTTCTCCATCATTGTGTCCAGTTCCACACAGTACACATCAGCAGTAATGCTGGTGCCGTTTAGTAAGAAGCTGTGATGTATTATACCGACACTAGACCACCAAACAGTGACCATGAGTTTTTTAGCGGCAAGTTTTCGTTTGGGGCATTGCCTAGGCGCTGAACCAGGGCCTAACCAACATGATGACCGCTTACGATTATCAAAAAAAAAATCATTTTTCATCGCAAGTGACAATTCGGTTCAAAATCGCTTTGTTTCTGTGTTTGTTAAGCAACGCCAGGCCTACCTCAACGCGTTCGTCGCACAGGCGATCGTTCTGTTCGTGCGGCACCCACATAGCAAGTTTATTTACCTTTTGATGTTTTGATGATAATGTTGAAAGTTGCTGCTAACTCAGCCGTTGATTGAGTATCGTCAGCTTTCACTATCGCCTTTAATTCGTCGTTGTTGACTTTAGTTTTCGGGCGACCACGGGGTTCATTGTTTAGATCAAAATTTCCATCTCGGAGGCGTTCAAACCGAGTCGTGCGTTCGTTTTTAGTGTACACTTCGTACACGTAATTAATGTTGCGAGCCGTTTGTGCGGCATTGCTACCGCGACGGAACTCGTATTCCATAATTACTCGTATTTTTATCGTGTCCATTTTGATGAAAACGATACAAATGTAGTGAAAACAACACACTGATCAATAAACAAGTGATTGAATTTGAAAATAGAATTCCATATTTTTTTATAAAATTCATTTGAATTTAGAAGTTATTGCCAGCCATACCTACGTAAATTACGTTTCAAATGGGCAGTATTCTAAAACGGCAACTTCATAGGTAAAAGACCTATTATTACAAATACATAATATACGTTTTATAACCGCTCTACACTCGCGCGCGAATCTTGCTGTGCATTCACGGCGCGGTCCGCGCCGAGAACTTCGCGTGATAACGTATCCCTCCACACTCGCAAAGTTTCACAGTTTCTATCGCGATCTTCATGGAAATGGACGACGATGTGGCTGTAGCTACTGCTGTGACGCTATGCACTGTAGCGTACTACAATTATCTTTATATTAATAAGAACAAAGAAATAAAAACGAGATGGAGAAAAAGAAGATTGTAGATGACGAACGACGTCGTACCCGTTTTTTCAAAACGCTTATTTTTTTGGTAATTTTAGACTAAGTTTCGTGCGCTACTGCGAAGAGCTGTTATTGTAGATCCGTTCGCGTTCGCGCGCCGAGATTGGGGAACGACGTGAAGCGCCAACGCGAAGGCACGAAACCATCTACACTCGTTTTTCACGGCTTTCACGAGCGTTCGCGCTGCGAGTGTAGAGTGGGCTTTACACTCACGTACAATACACGTTTTAGATTGGCTCGTAGAGCGACAGGAACATCGAGTATGAATGTTATAAGAGCAGAAGATAGATGTTTACTAAGCGAAGAATTTAAGGTCTTGGAACGCAGGAAGGGATACTTTGAAAGTTTATTGAGTAACTGGGCAGATGCCAGATTTGAAGACCCAAGCTCAGATGTAGATGAGGAGAATTTAAAAGAAATAGATGAGATTGTAAGAGCGCTAAAAGGGATGAATGTTGGGAAAGCTGCAGGGTACGGCAGAGTGTCCGCTGAAATTCTGAAGGGTGATGACGGCGGGATAGCAAGCCTGTTATGCCGGATCTTTAATATGCGTTAGAGGTATGACTGTGTGCCGGATGATTAGTGTAACGCTGCTGTAATCGTACCACTATATAAGGGAAAAGGCTCTCAGGAGGAGTGTAAAACTACCGTGGCATTAGTCTTTTGAGTGTTGTCGGCAAACTGAATGCCAAGGTTTTAATAAATAGAGTGATAAGAGTGACTGTTGACAAAATATAGGATGTGCAGGCAGGATTTAGGGGGAATGGACTGTATGGATCAGACCTTCTGCCTAAGGTGCATAGCCGAAAAACATCTGGCAAATCACAAGAAAGTCAACTGTACTTTCGTTGACTTGGAGAAGGCCTATGACAGTGTGTGGAGAGAAGAACTGTGGTCGACACTATCCTTGTACGGTGGGAACTGGCACTTGGTACAGGCACTGACATCTTTATACAAGGATTCCAGTGCTTGTGTCAGGATAAATGGGGCATACACGAACTGGTTCTGCATCTCGAGAGGTGTTAGACAGGGTTGTATAGTGTCACCGTGGTTGTTTAACTTGTACATGGATAGTTGTTGCACAGATATGAAAGAGGGTGAGTGTGGATTGACATGGTTGTGTGGGTGATTGTTGTGATGAATGTGGTGCCTGTCAAATGCCTTCTCTAAGTAGATGATCAACTTTTACTTGCATCGTCAGAAGAACAGTTGCAAGACATGGTGACTGTGATGGATAAAGCATATAAGATGAAAGAGATGATATAAATGTGAATAAGACGAAGGTCATGCTGTTTGAAAAGGAAGAGGCTGTGTTGTGAGGTGTGTGATGTGAAAATATGATAAGAGTGTGCAGCAAGTGAGTTTGTATATTTGGGGAGTCTGTTTACAAGAGATGGAAAGATTGATGGAGATGTGGGAAGGAGAGTAAATTCGAGAAATAAAGTTAATGGCACTACACATGCAATTGTGACCAACCAGTTGATGTCCAAAAAGGTACGACTGGCTGATCACAATGGTGTGCTGGTGCCTGCGTTTATGTATGGAAGTGAATGTTGGGTGCGGCAGAAGAAGCATGGAAGTAGAATAAGTGCTGTGGAAATGCGGTCCTTGCGAAGCATGTGTGGTGTGACTATGAATGATAGGCTGAGGAATAATGTGATCAGGCAACGGTGCGGTTTAAAAGAAGATATAGTGACAACAATTTCAATGTGTATACCTAGACTGACTGGTTGGTGCAGTTAGTAGCAACCCTGCCTTCTGAGCCGCTGGTCCCGGCTTTGATCCCCGGACAAGTCAAACATTTGTGTGCATGAACATGTCTGTTTGACCTGTGTCTGGGTGTGTATATGTATATAAGTATGTATATCAGTCATCAGGTTACCGTAGTACTGGCTCTACCTAGTTCGGGACCTGAAGACCTTGTGTGGACGTTGTCTCATATTATTTTTTTTTTTTTCTCAGCTCTTAGGATGGTTTTTACGGACCAAAGCCAAGTAAATGCAGCGTGTGGTGTGTATTTAAGATGAGGGTGTGTTTTCTTCCTCTAACTGCATGAACTTCCTAACTATTCTGCAGGTGTTTAAGATGGCAGCTTTCTGTAGGTGAATATAAACTGATTCTTCTAAATCCATTAATTTAAGACTACGGAGAAGATAGTTGGGGATAACGCCTGTCGTATTATTATTATTATTAAATGGTTTTGTCAAGTTGAGAGGATGAATGAAAGGCGACTAACAAAAGGTATTTAGAAGGCATATGTGAGTGGAAACGCCGGTAGGGTCGTCCTAGGAGGACATAATTAGGGTGATCTTATTGGTGATGTTTTATAGATAGGTCAGGTGCGTGGTACTAGCAACCGGCGTTGCGTGCGTGTAGGACCAGATGTTTGAACGTAAACGAGGCAAAAAGAGTAAGGATCGTAACAGGTGGCGTTCTGTAGATTCTGCCTACCCCTATGGGAAGAAAGCGTGAGTTTATGTAAGTATGTAAGCACGTATTTGAATCAAACTTCATATATACACATAGAAATCGTAGAACATAAATCCAACATACCTACAGAACATTTTATTAAAATGAACACCACACAGCTCACGAAATCCTAGAACACTTTATACCGAGATAAGAGACCCACTATCAGGAGTCACGTTCTTCGCTTATATTCTTTAAGACAGCGTAATCTTCAGTCTTAGTACTGCAGATTAATTTTGGCTGGAATGTTGTAAAGATTAAAGTACGTGAGTTGAGGCACTGAAAACGCGACCCTGACTGTGGTAGGTTCGGGTAAAATGGCGCTTTTGACATGAATACGTGCTACGTTTATTTAGATTATATATGACGTAAAATGATACAAAATAAGATAGGTTGAAAAGAGACAACAACACAGCAGTAGTCAGCTTAGATTTCAAAGAAATGAATACCTTGGTATGCGGAAGTGAAGTCCCCATTGAAAATTGTATTTATGATATCCGATTTCGACGCGTGGCACTTTCTTTTTTTTAACTTTCCGAAGAATGTCCTCAACTTACTTAAGCTCAAAGCAAGTTTCTAGAAGAACTCGCGGTTAATGATAAATGATTTTATTTCTGTAAGTAGGTTTGTATCAACACTTTTACACGTCAATCGTATTTTAAAAACTAGATGAGGTCGGCGTTTCCTATCTGACTACTCTGAGAAGAAAGGCCGAAACAAACTCAGAGGTCACTGTCTCTTTTAAAGTCCAGACATAATCTTGGTCAGATCATGTGAAGACCATGTAGATTGGTGTCTGAAACGGTCTTTTGAGGAAAACCATACAGATTAAGCGGACCTGTCCAGTCAGTGCACGCTTTGTCAGTAATCGTGCCGCTCAACTCAGAACTTAAGGACTTACTTTCTGATTTTTTATAACCAAACAATACTATAAGGAAAAAATTACATCTAGAAACGCTGAGACAAAAAGCTGAAAAATACATGTATAACCGCTTATTAAGTCGTTGAAATTGTGTAGCAACATTGCTCGTAGAGCATCTACGCCGTAGCAGAGTCACCAACACTATTATAAAAATGTACATTCACGTGACTATACTTTGTAACCTGAATATATTTTCATAAAGAGAAGGATTACCCATCGAATGTATTTGAGATACGAGTGACTGTGTAAGTGACATTTTAGCAACCCCTTCTTGAAACTGCCTGTCATCTTCTCAAGAAGCCATTGTAAGAAGTTCTGAGACTGAAATTATTAAGCTTGGAAATTATTCGTCATCTTCACTTCTGTACAGCTGTTCTACCTACCTAATTAAATCTCGTAAATTGTCGCCAAGTTATGGAGACAAAGACTCATTAATTCACCTGAAGCTGACTTTCAAAGTTACGGTCTTTAGTTTTAAGTGGTTAATTTTACTCTCTGTTGTTTTGCAGTTTTCTCGGTATTACGTTGAGTTTTAATATTTCGCTTTGAAATAACTTAGTCGTCAAAAATCCTATTTTATTTCGCAATCGGCTGAAAAAACGTAAAAGGAACAGATATAAAAATTTTCCACAAACGGTGTGGATCTATTAGGGTTATCACGTAGAAAAATGATGACATGAAAGCATTTTATGGGATTCAGGGCTTAAAAGCGGCGACAGCAGTAATTTGGCGAGTGAGAGCTACCGGTTCTCGGTTGAGTGCTTCGCTGGGCGCGGTGCGACGCGACACGACGCGGCAAGGCGCGTTGGGGCGCGGTGACCACGTGCAACCTAAGCGGTCACTGCACTGATTGTAAATTCCAATGCTAATACACACGGAAGCTGTGTATTGAATCTAGTTGTAATATCGTATTCTCATCCTACATGAATGTGTTATCTCAAAATATGGATATGTAGCTGAGAACTTACCTTGAAAACTTGTATCTTGTGTAGAAGCAGATACAGGAATTGCACTTCTCGTTTGCAATTTTTTGTTCGGATATAGAGCGTGAACGTATTGCATCTGGCGGAGCGTGAAAAGAAGTATTTGAGTTTTTATTATAATAATTATTTTTACAACTCTTCTTTGCTTATTTTACAACGGAATTTCTGCCATATCTGTCACTTTCCGGGACAGTTTAATAATGAGATGGCGTTTGTTTAACCTTTTAATGTTACCTATATGTTTTTGACAACCCTTTACACATGAACAATCTGAAAGGAGGTGGTGCAGAAACTTCCTTAGTCAGTTCGCTCTTTAAATAAATCCTTTAGACTAACTGTAAACTGCCAAACATGTAAACGAAAGCTTTGATTTACAGCGCCATTTGTTAACATATTTGGCAGACTGGATATCTAAGTGTGGATTTCATTACATTATACGCTTAGAATGCGAAGAAAATAAGCTTACATTATATACCGAGGCAGTAAATTCCGTTTCTTTTTATATTTATTACTTACTCAGCAACCACTTCGCAACGTGATTTAACAGCGGTTCAGCACAGCCTGGTAACTCGTGTACTCGTAGGTACATACAAGTATGAAGGTTAAACACGTTTCGTATGCGATATGTGTCGAATGACATGATGATGAGCTGAATGGTGCTGATCCATACGTCATGTTCGTGAACGGGCGCCGTCAGTAGGCACTGGTCATTTCTTAGCTGCCACGGCTTATTTTAATTCCATAACTGTTTTTATCTTTTTATTACGGACGCTTTTAACGTTCACGTCTTTCTACATCGTTCTCACATGTATAATTACAGCATGAATGATGTAACCACTTTTTTGTAACAATATTTTGATTTAAAAGAGTGTCCATGAAGTTTCTTGCCTTTCTTCTCCATAGGTACCTACTACGCTTTGGAATGGGCAACTAGCTTCATATTTCTGCCTGACCGACCCCTTGACAATTCAAAAGTGCCTGTAATTGGTTTATTTGAAATAATTTCTTTGGGTTTGAGTTTGATAAATGGCATACCATCACGCCTGTATTCCCGGAATTAAGGGTAGGCAGAGGTGTACTTATACTATAAACTTTTTGCTAGCTATGTTTAACCCCCATATTGTAATACAGGGCGAACCTACTGTGTTTAACATAGCACACATCTAGATTCCGGACTGCAACTGAGAAAATTCTCATAGAAAACTCTAATAACACTTTGCCCGATTTGAGAAACGATTCCGGCCCCTCACGATCAGCCGTCGCGTTTGTGACTTCTAGACCTACGAGGTAGTGTTTAAGGGGACCGCATGACCTAAACGCAAGTTTTATAATGCCTAAAAGTATATGACCCACTGCAGTAAACAATATCAGAAAAATATATGATATTCTTCAGGATATATGCTAGTTAGATAGTGTGTTGAAAACATAATACAACTATTTTGGTACGATAGAAAAAAGTCACGAAGATACCTACCTCAAAAAAATTATTTTAACGATTAAAAACCATACTAATATACATGCAATCATTCTGTTTTTTTTTCTTCTAATTGTTCCGCAAGCAACATATTTACGTGATAGTGTTTTCACATTTTAATCCAATGAATAGATTTTTTTGTAAATAGAGAATAGCTTCATATTTTGCAATAAATTACCAGGTTTGTGTCATCGTGCTTCTCTTTCTTTTCTATGCAGTCCGACAGTGACCGCGCTTTAGCTGTTGTCAGCCCCTTAATGAACGTACATTTACATGTCAATATATTACAGCCTTTGAACCTCATACGTATCTAATGAACGCACATATCTATAAACAGATAGGCTGTAGATATACGTAATCACATATCATCTACATAAATACGAAATACTTCTCTGCCTCAAGTGACCTGACTAATGATACTCGTAACAATTAATTTCTGCTGGAACTTGTAAACTAGTTTGTTTAATTTGTGTTTGTAAGGATCCTTGATATGATGGCGATACTTTGGTAATCTACTTTGTGTAATAATTGAGTATTACATACTCTTATTACGTGTTACTGATTCTAATGAATCATCATATTTGCTGATCTTGTCTAGCAATAAAGTAGGAAGGTGACATTCCTCATGGATTTAGGTTATAAATCTGTGTTAAAATTCCTTAATAATCTTCAATGTTGTATACTAGATTCGAGTTTGGAGTTTATTTTTCGATGTCGCTGTTGTTTTATACGTAGATAGGCATACAGTAGGGTGCTCAGGAAGATCACCAGTGGTTCACAAAACAAACTAATGGCGGTCATAAGCCTAAAATAGCAGCTCTCACGATATCAATCCCGTGCCGTTACGCAGACTCGATCGACTGTGTAACTTTATACAAACAAATCTGTTTGCATCGAAACTTTGCAATAAGCTACGCTGGTAGCTAACCAAAGTCTATATATTTGTAGTTTTCGTTTGATAACCTTTACTTCATAATCATTACTTCCATGAAGACATCCATTTGTTTTTTAATCACCCAGTGAGCAATGTCTTACGGTATCTCCGAAGTATTTAATTAGAAGGCACCGCTCTTTTCAAACAATAAAACAACTGTGAAAAGTAAACGGTTGTGACAATGTTTTGCAATTACAAATTCCGAAGCGTTGACTACATTCCGATGCAAAAGGGAAACGGCCAACCACCGACCAACAGTAAAGTTATAGGTATGGTACTCGTATGTTCTATGTAACTCGTTGTAGCTTGCTTTAGCTCAGGTCTAACCACAGATGCCTACAGAAAAATACGGCAAATTATATCTTTGAAGTCTTCATATCGTTATGTACACATGGACCATGTGTACCTAACGATGTGAAAACTAAAAATTAGTTTACACACTCATTGACCATGTGACATGGTTAATGAGTGTGTAAACTAATTTACAAAAATCTGTTTACACATTTCGTTTACACAAATCTGTTTACAAAAATAACCGTTATAGGTAATTACTGGTATCGAATTCGACGTCTTTTTGTTTCCTTCCACAGCAATTTTAAGCTTCACTTTGGCAAGTGTTGGCTGCGACTCTGCGAGGTAATTAATTTCGCCAATTAAGCAAATTCAGGTCGAGTTTTTTAATGTGAAATTTATTTCCACAACCCTATTAGAATGGCTGTTTATTTGTATATTGTTGCGAATTGTTTATTAATTAAAGCGAGGAACGATTCGGAATTTGAAAATAGGAGTTAGTTAGTTAGTCAGCAGAATTACAAACGGAGCATTCGTTTTACAAAAACGGTTCAGGAAATTCACAAGTTCAGGGTGTGAAGCTTGAATTTTTAATTTTCTTACTTTTTCCAGCCCCTAAAATTATACCAAAAACCAAGTTAATGAGGTGAATTATGTATTCAATTAATTGATAAAAAACATTATAACGATAGTAAAATGATGTGTGGTAAACCACTTTCATTAATTAATAAAATTAACTTTGCACTATGACCAAGACACTTTATTGTAGTAGGTACTGAGACATTTTTTTCATGTATTAGTCTACAATATTAAGTAAAAAAGAATACGAAAAATAGATTATTGGAAAAATATGTGAATACTAGAGCAGGCACGCTCGTGCCTCCTCCGGGCTCGTCTCGACGCAATATCGTGCTGATGGCATTCCGTAGGCACCTGACTGCTGACCTCTTTGCTTTTATCGCCATATTTAGGATAGCACGATATCATAACGGTTATTAGATGCAAACTTAGGATTATAGGCTTCAAGGTCCACTGATTGATTATGAATACTTTGTCAATTTAACCCATAATGGCCCAGTAGAAACTAAAGCTTCGCTTCTCATAAACGAGGTTATGGGTTCTAATCCGAGCAAGTGTCACAGATTTCTTCAATTCATATTATGTACTTTCAAAATTCAAGCTTGGACATCAAAACATCGGTAGAGAAAACCATTTTGAGACACCCAGACTTATAATTAAAGTCTGAAATCGCCAATCCGCCTTCAGCAAGCGAAATGATAATTGTTCATGCCTTCTATGTATGAGAAGAGACCTTTGCAGGGCGGTAATAAGCTGGTACTATTAAAACCGAAGCAAGCATTGGAAAGAAATAGATCCCAAGAGTGCGACAGACTAGGTTTCTTCCTAGTTTTTAATTTGTAAAACGAACTTTGTACACTTCTTCGATGTGGATATTTATCAGTTTTGTTGATAATAACCATGGCACCATTTAGTGCCTTTTTCTTCTTATGTAACTAGTTCAAAACAACATTACTAATAAGTAAGTACTACATGACCTTCCAAGCTAAGCTAAATTACTTGTGCAGGACGTAATCTAGCCTATGTTTGACTTCCACAAAAGTTTGATGTTAAACAAAATTTAATTTCTTGTAAGCCATGATCCAATCTTAGCTTAAATGTTTAAAACTGAAAGTTACAACCAAAATTAACTTCGAAATAACCTAGATAGGCTGAAATAGGGTAGGGTACAAAATACTGAATTTGTGTAGGTAAATAGTAAACTTTGTTACTTTAAATTTATTGAATAATAAGTAATGCGCCCGATAGGATTTCTCAACGGCAAAATGTCGACCTTCCAGGTAAACTTATATCCACTGTTTAAGGGATGAATTTTAAAACTCCTTTCTTGATGCTTCTAGATCCAGCGGTTTAGGCTTTGTGTTATCTGAAAAAAAGAAAAGAAAGAAAGAAAATTAATTTTCATTATTCTTTGTTTTCAGATATTAAAATTATGACATGAGTGTTAATGTTTACGCATCGTTTAACTTAATAGCCAAAACTAAGTAATTACTAATAGGTCCCTTAAAAGATCATCTATTACACATAAAGTACAAGCAACAGGTGGGCATTACAAGCCGAAATATGAACGTTAGAATTCTACGAAAAAATATTCTGTTTTTATGATCTTGGCTTATTCTATATTCTTACTGAAATCGTGTGATAGGTACGAAATAAGAACTAACATTACTAACTATTTATTTTAACTATTTGATATGTGTTGTTGGAGTAAACAATGAGCGGTCTTATCGCGAAAAGCGATATTTTACAGACAACCTTTGGATGAATTACACGGAGAAGGAGAGGCAATACTGCAGTTAGTCAGTGGTGTACCTTTTACATATACAATAAATTTCCCAACCACATTTCCCTCCTTTAACACACATACCTTACACATTAATAGCCGTAGTTCATTATTGGTCCAAATGTTATCAACTTATCACACATAAATAAAGGATTTTTTTTTGTGAACACGATGTTACAGTAGAATACTGACTCCTAAGTCACAGGGTCCCCCCTAGTTTAGGAGGCAGGGTTTTCACTATTTATGCAACCTTTGTTTCCCAAAGTTATGTCCCTGTTTGAATTGTATATATTTGTATATTAAGGTTTTTGTGTTAATAAACTATTTTTTTTTTTTATATGTAATAATTATGCTTAAGGGGAGAGGAAGTGTTTATTAACAATAATTTTGTAAGTGGACAACGTCGTGTTTTAGTGTAGTAGTCGTGGACCTAGTATAGACAATTATGAGCAATATAGGGTGGAATATATATATTAGAGCCTGCATCCACCGGCGGCACGGCAGGGGATCCTTCGGCATCACTGGGTACATGCAAGCGCATACTGACGGCAACGATGCCGCGGTATAAGGATACCGCGGCATCGTTGCCCTCAGTAATGATAATGCCTAAGGAGTTCGTGGCTTGCCACGACTTCCTCGGGCATTATCATTGAAATTTCAATTTTATTGTCATACTATTAAGTTATATTCCTATTCGTCGCATAAAAATCCCTTGCCGTGCCGTGGCACCAGTGGGCGCAGGTCCTTAATGTGTTTAAGCTTTAATAAAATAACGTAAAGTAACCAACAAACACAATAGAAAGCTTAGCTTCACTCAGCGAACTTCTCTCTATATCTTCTTGCTTCTCCTTCCACTAATCTAAAATTACATCAAGCTTAATTTTTCGGTCACCCAACATCATAAAAAGGTCACCTTATTCCAAGAACACGAAATTCTATAAGTCTATTGCTGCATACATACGATATACCGAACAAAAAGTTGATAAAGATGATTCGAAGCCTCATATTCCATTACGAACGCCGAATATTGCCACACATGGCCTTAAACTGCTCATCCGACATAATCACGTTTGATATGTCGAAGGCAATTTCTTTGAATTTGGGCCCAAGGCATTATTTATATCTGAATACAATATTAGGTACCTTCCCCGTTTTGTATTAACATAATATAGTATCGGCTTGACTTATTTCCAACAAATCCGGGGATTTCTTGTAGCTTATTATTGCCTGCGATATTGTGACGGTTAGCAAAAAGTCTGGCATCTTAAATCACATTTCTTCACTTTATTCAATAAACTGGTCCTAGACTAATACTCGACCCTAAAGGCAGTTTTTGTTTTGTTATTTGATGTCATGAAGGAGTTGTGAAGAAGTGAAGGCCGGATAGGCAGTCGCATTCGGTTACAATGAAAGCCGAGCTCAACATCGTTAGGTAAAGACAAAGTAGATGACTGATGGCAAGAAAGCCGAAGACCCACCTCATAGTAAGAAACCACCGCCACCTATGGACATCAAGGCATGGCAGATGCGTTGCCATAATAGAGATAAATACTCATTGTACACCTCCACCCATATTCAAACCGGAACAAAGCAACGCTAGTTGACGCCAGAAATTGGTAGAACTTCCTCGTACGAGCTCCTTCACAAAGAGCTACTATACTAGCTACTATACTACTACTACTATACTATACTATAAGGCAAGGCTTCAACAATACCCAACACACTTCATATAATCGGTCCTCTGAAACATTGGCAGTGTAGTTTAAAGTATCTGGATGTTTAGCGATTCCTACTTGTTCTTGGAACCACACTGTTGAAACTTAGTTTGTCGGTCCCGCATTTTCGTCCTCTCTGTATTTTGCCGAGCCAAATAATTACAGGCTGGTGAAACTGCAAGTTTACTTTACGCCCTGATAGAATCAAGACTTCAAAATGTGACGCTTATGTTAATTTTTGCCATAAACCTTATATACTTGCACAGTTCGTGTGTTAAATTCAATGATGCAACATCAGCCTTGTAATTACATCAAATACATTATTGAATCGTCATTTTGTCTATAGGAATATATAGTTTAGGTATTGCCAGTGAAGCTACGCGTTTTAAAAAAATTCATTAAAATTTTCAACTAAACGACAAAATTCAAGCATAGAATTTCAACACTTAAACAATGACTTTCATCTTCATCATTAGTATTTCTAAGCCGTAAGATGAAGCCCACAAATCATGAAAGATGACTACAGGATTCCATTTCTAATTGCTTTACAAAATAAAGTCAAAATCCCAGTTATAAATTTCATCTTATTGTGGCATTTTAGTAAGAATCTTCCTAACAATTCGTCTGTATTGTTGCTTGAAAGCGTTCGCCGTCCGTCCGAAAGGGTTCGCTTATAAGCCGTACTTATGTATACCTACTTATAGTGTAATTATAGGAGTATTGTAGCACGATCTATTGTGCTGCTAATGAGCAATCACCGCGACTCACTTCACGCAACTCCACCCTTTCAATAGACTTATAGACAACTTTGAATAGATGTTTTATATGAGGGTAGAGCGTTTCATTGATATCGATGTTTTGTGAGTGGTAGTATTGTAATAGAAGCTTAAAATATCATAAAATATAGTTCTTACAAACTAGAAACTTAAGACTTGAATTGACCTTAACAGAAGTAGGTATCTAAACTTATCACTGTTTCAACTTAATATTTTATGTAACCATTTTGACCGGTGTACACAATGGTTTGATTCAACCATTGTGTTCACCGGTCAAAATGGTTAGAGCCTTTACCACAACGTGAAACAGATATTAACCTAATTGAAAATCAATCGCTGTCAAATTGGTATACTACGCCTTATCGGTGCAACACGATGTCTGTACATTCCTACCTACATTACCTACGTCGTTTCAACGTACCTAGCAACTAGGATTTCCAACCCTACTATATAATAAATTGTCCTTCTTTAGCAGAAGCCTAAATACTATATTTCAAAAATAAATATATAGTAGGCGAAACTACTATATTTTAATTTCAATACAAAATGGCGAAATAAGCGCAATAGGGTCTGTTTTAACCTCATAAAAGCTGAATGAATGGTATTTTGTAACCTTAATTTAAAGTGTAGGTAATAATAGTTATGACTTATGAGTCATAAAAAAAACTGCTAATAGTTCAAAGAAGCAAAAAAAATATCCTATTTGTTAACCACTTTTTTTTTTGCCGCCATCTACTATATTTTTAAGAAAATACTATATTTGATATTTAAAAACTTGGCAACCCTACTAGCAACTTCGATTTGTAGCACATAAGGCATATAATGTAGGAACGTGTGATTTTCCCACGATTTTCTTTGAAACGATAATGAAAACACATTAATCATTTAACGAATTCGGAGAAATGAAACGAAAAACCCACATTTCGCATTAAAAGATATCAAAGAGAACGTTCCCAGCAAATTGATATCATAAATCTATAAACAAAATATTATGTATTTAGTAAAAGGAAACGGAAACGTGATATGATATGTTATGAGCAGCGTAATTCCTCTTTAGCGTTATCCTCTATCAAACGATGTGTTGCTTCGAGAAAAAGAAAAACAATAAATTCTTAATCAGCAAAGGTCTGGTTGTAAATTATTAAAAAGACTGGGGATCTACTCCCTAAGTCAGTCAACGAAGATACGGGCCCGTCCGAAAGTAGTTGATCAGTAATAACAAGTGTCTAAAAAAAATATCGATCGGGAAAATACACATGGGAACTACAGACTGTCAAAACGTGTTGTTAATCATTCTTAGTTGGGGCCCCGAACTAATCGTATATCCGTCAGTATTACGGAGTTAAAAATGCCCGTAACTTCGGCTGAAACTAAGGACTTCGTGCTTAGGGAGTAGAACACCTTATTTATTTTTTTGAGGTCTCGGAAATCATCACATAACTTCTCCCGCCCTGGTCGGAGCGGGAGGGCGTGTCAGTCTCTTACTGACTAAAACCCACCCGTGCTCCTTCAGTTGCCTATGCCAGGGGCCGCGGTAACCCTTTCGGACTTTCCCGCAACCCCGGCAGGCATCGGCCCTACGGCCCGTCATTGACGGCGAGCTGCCCATTGCTCGCCGTCCGCAAGCCCGCGCCTACGGTGGCCGTAAATCGGCGTGGGATTCCCGACGTCCAGGGCATCTCCTGCGGCGGCTAGGGGCGTGAGGGCGTGAATTTTTCCTCTCTTTCACGCGTACCGCCTCCTCCTTCGCAAGCATTACTGCTTCGCAGAAGGAGGTGACGGCTTCCCAAGCCCTCTCACTCCGTACCATGGCCTGGACCAGGGCCGGACGCGAGAGATCGCCACCGCCAATCACCTGCACGAGGACACGGCGGTGCTCCGCCCAAGCCGGGTAGACCTCCACCGTATGCTCCACCGTGTCCTCCGGGCGATCCATACAATGGTGACACCCGGGCGTTTCCTCCCGCCTTATCCGGAACAGGAACCTCCCGAAGCAGCCTTGTCCGGTGAGGACATGCGTCAGGCGGAAGGTGAGGACGCCGTGGCGCCTCTCTAGCCAAGGGAGTAGACCCTCTGAACCGAACCTCCGTCACAATGTTTACCTACGTTCAGACTCAAACTTACTAAACTGTAGGTTCTTAAACTTAATCCTTTACACTAGATTGACTTTAGACAATGATTTCCTTAGCTCATTTAGACTGTTGAAAATGATATTTAATTTGGTTTTAACCAACAAATTTGCATGTGAGAAAACCTAAATGAAAATCCCCCACACTACATGTTATAAACAAAAATCGCCTGGAAAACCAAAAATGTTTCGTTACTGTCAAATACGAGGATTATAAGAGCTTACGTTGAGAATACCAACGAGCTGAAATGTTGAATGGAGGCAATCAGCCCTGCCATTTGCCGCTGAAGGGATGAAGTATGCAGCACTCCTGCAGCTTTATGCAGCGCCATATTTACAATGCACTATTTCATGTTTTGAATAGCATGGGGCGTTTTAGGAGCATTGATATTTTCTGTTTTCAGAAAGTTCTTAAGATATAGTTACACATTGAGTGACTCCTCGGATCAGCTATAGTTTAAATACATATTTGAGGTTACCAACAGGCTTCTCTGGTTTGTAATCAAGGGGCAAAAAGCCATTCTTAATCCTCAAATTTCAAGTAGGTACACTATAACGTAGTAAGTAACAACTTACTTCTACCAAATACTTCATCAAAAGTGTGGGCATGATTATATTAGCTAGCACCTGGCGAGCACTGAAACGTCAAAACGATCCGCTTACAGCTCATACCAGTGGAAGGGATAATACAAAAGTTCGATTTGATCTTTGAATTCGAAGCTTTTACCGAATAAACCAAAAACCAAAGCTTTTAAGAGACGTTGATTAAAGATGATCAACATAGTAACTGAACAGATTATCTGTTGAACCACTAAAGCGCTACATTTGGACAAATCGCTACATTCCGCTTTATGCAGCGCTGCACTAAGTAACTAGGAACTACAGTTTATCTGCATTCAAAGTGCTCATGTAAGCTAAGATATACGAAGCTATTAACTTGTTTAAATAATCCTACACACATATACTTATAGTAAAAGCTTCTAGAAATTACAACTAATATTGGTTACAATTATGTATTAGGTATACTTAAATTAAACTATGCGTTCTCACCAACCTAAGATGAAATTGCAAAACAAACTTGTTTTTTAAAAAGCTTTAACAAAATTGTGCAGAACGAACTCAATCGATTTGTTTGTAAGCAAGCTGCTTGGCGTCCATTTTTACTTTTTTAACTAAAAACTGTATTGTTTCTGATGCATCCTAAATAGCGGTTGTACTTGCATTTCTGCCTATGCAGGTACTTAATGTAATAGTTTAACACTATACATAGTTCGTTTTATGCTTAATTTGATAGATAATCACTTACCAAACTTGTACAGCAATACTCTATTGCTATCTGTGGAGGCTTGTGAATGGCTTGTCGTGAATTACTTCACTATTACTGTGTCGTATTGTTTGCTTTAGGCCACCCAAACACAATAAAATTAAATTAAACATAAATAAAACGGAGCCATTTTGGACCAAACCTTCATGTTAGGTATCCCGAACGCAAGTAGCAGAATTGAGTTGGTTTCTACGATTGACAGTTTTTGTACCAGAAGGCCAGTACCCGTAATTAAAAACGTTCAAACAGTTCTCGTAATTAAAAACGAGACTCAATGCCAAAAAATAGGGTAATTACCTACTTACAGGTAGTTTTGACAGATTAAAACTAAGATCAGAATGCGCACGTTCTTGAAAATACGGGAATTGATCCTGTAATCTAAAACACACGTATCTTAGATACTTATTCCTTTTGTTGTAGTTTGCAGTTAACATAACTATTTTTAATATATTACCAGACTTTTCCCCCCTGCAATTCACGTCGAAACGTAACGTAAGCCATAATCGCAAGGCGAACGGCAGCCATCACACTTTAGTATTTTACGACTTTTCAAGAAAAGTGACGGTCTACCCCTCTTCGTGGATGCATTGAATGAAGTTATTCAGCTGTAACTGCACCATTAAAGCGCTTCATCGCTGAACGACTGTCGGTTTATAAAGCGATGTTTTGATAGCAAATGAACATTTAATTTCAATAGTCTCTATACTACAATAGTTACTAATTAAACGGCAGGTTTCAATTTCCTAGCCTACCTATACCATTTTATTTCAATATTCATTGGCTTTCCATATTAATGTGAATGATTTATGCTGAAATTAGCTCAATACATGCATTTATGATAATTGTTTATTGTTTTCTGGGTAAAGGATGATTGTAAATTATCATCAAATTGTATGCTTATGAGTGACATTATCATCAGGCTTTATGAATTAAATAATCTATGGGACATGTTTACTAACACATAAGTAGGTAGTCAAAATGACGATACTACCTAACAAGTTACTTGAGTTACCTTGATAAAAATTATATTAAATTTATTATCACGAATCTCTTGTACAAGAAATTGCTTCACGTCCCAAATTTAATTTTAATACGTAAGTAACTTGAATTTTCAAGAGTTAATAGGACTTAAAGATAATGGAAATAAGTTTCACTGAGAATTCTGCTGGAGCCATTTAAACGCTATCTGAGTAAATTTATTATATCTACCTGTCGGGCAATTAAACTATTACCTACGAATAATAATGATACTAAGTTATCTTTATATTTTGCAGAATAATAATTATTCGAATCTTAATTATTACAAAACTTAAAACGAAAGCTTTAGTATCTTTATAAAGGTGGTCTTATTGATAATAAAGCTCTTTAGAAAAGATACACTATATTCTTCGTTATTAAAAACAGACTTTTTCATGTTGACGAACAAATAAAAGTCGTTTCGGAAGTTAGTATTCAACTCAGGGACCTCAAGGCAAATACAATTTTTTTCAAAAGCCACCATTTCTGAAAATGACAGCAAAGATTTAAATCGTTAGATTTATCTTCACCGCAGTAAGTCGCGTGAGAAAGTGTCCATACTGAGAAGAGTAAGCCTACACAATAATAATGGCGTTTCCATGACAGTAAATTCAAGTATCTCCGACATTGTGAGTGACAGAGATGTCAAAATGAAACAGAAATGCGACCATCTTTTGACATTGTAGGGCGAATATTTAAATCTTTGGGTGACAAAGATTTCTAACCTACCCGCACAGATATTTCATAATTGTAGAGGTTTTTGAGCAGCAGTGGTGGCCGCGACTTACACCATTTGCAGAAGAATATCCAATCGGTTTTTTTTATGCAACGTTTGAGGTTGACGATGAGCGACCACAGATTATTGTAAGTTTTAGGTTCGAACCCAAGCAGGCATTTTACTTTGTGTAAATTATTTCATCACCCCTGCTCTCAAAACGGTGAAGGAAAACATCGTGAGGAAACCGGCATGTCCTAGAAGCAAAAATTCGAAGACATGTGACATCTACCAACCCGCATTGGCCCGCGTGGTGTATTACGGCCCACCCCCTCCCACCGAGAGGAGGCCTGTGTCCCAGCAGTGGGAACGATATAGGCTGATTATGCTTATGTTAAGCTTGTATATTTACTTCATAATCCTTCCTGGCAACGACAACGAACACTTAAGATAAGATAAGATACTTTATTTGCTAAAATTTAGGAGTACAAAGTAGTATGATGTTATTATAAATGTGGCCCATTTACATTCTACCATTACATGTGTTGTGCAAATATTTAATTTCAGCATACATTAAATTATTAAAAATGTGAAATGTCATAACATTCCTTCAGTTATCACTATAAACGTTACAAAATGTCTGATTAAATTAATGAATTGCAAATATTTAATATATAATTTACTATACAATTACACAATTAAAAAATAATAGATAAAATAAAAGTAATAATACAAAAGTATAGTAATAGTTTAGTATAGTACTACAGTTCGTTCGCGTTAAGAATGCAGTGAGTCAATCAGTTTTTAAATCAGTATACACAAATTACAGGACACAACCGTTGCGTTCGAAGCAATGCATTAATATATGTATTTGTATTAATAATATTATAATTACGTGTAACAATTAGATTAGGGCATGATGAGGCTGACGTACCTGTGTATCTAAGGTAAAAGCCTCTAAATGAATAAAGATTTAAAAAAAAAGCAATGCCTTCAACTGTCATTGTGAACTTGACTTTGTAATTTGAAAAGATTTGATTGGTTAGGGGGCGGGGCTAGGCCGACGGACAATGATGACTCACTGCATTCTTAACGCGAATGTACTATAGTATCTAGTGTAGTAGTTAAATAATATAGTAAAGTAGTATTAATAGTTAATAGATGTACCTAACTATCTACATGACCAAGATCCAATATCTCAAGATAAGCACTATGAATAGCACCCCAATGATTTTAATCTTCGTTCAAACCCTAATAAATAATGTTCTATCTATTTTATGATGACATTTTATAGTATGCTTACATTACTCGGTTCCTTTGTAAAAGGTGAACGTGGCACTCTTACAAATCCAATTTTTGATTTATGTGGTTGTCGAACGAAATTATCAACGAAAGTGGTTGGTGGTTTTGGCAGAATTTTGTTAGAGAGCCATTCATGTAAACTTGGCATTTAGCTATTTCAGTGTTTGCAAACATTAAGGCGGTCAAATAGCATTATAGTATAGTTTTGCATGAGAAGTCAAATAAATTATATAATTATAAAAGTTGGATATGTCACCTAAAACTTATTTATTTATAGGTATTTAAAACGGCACAACACCAATTACATTAAGTAACATAGAGACTATTGCAATTACAATTGATTATTATTATTAAAATATAACTAATGAACTCAAAATTTACCTGCTTAGTATAACTAAAGTTAAACGTTAAAGGCTCCTGCAATCAGGGGCACGACGTGACAGCGCGATGCGACTCTAGTAAAACAATTCCTATGAAAACTGTTCTACCAGAATCGAGTCGCACCATCGCGCCGCGCCTGTCTGCAGAAGCCTTTACAGTAAAAAAAAAGTTATAAATAAATAAAAAATCGTATTGCACGGGGATACCAGACGGTCCTTTGGGGCGGTAACTTTCCTGGCACGCTTTCAGCCGCTGGACATCCTGGCGGATATGGACGCGAAGGTCTACGACCGGATTCGCGATAACCGCTAAAGCGGAAATAGTGTGCCAGGAAGCGCTTTCGTGAGGCTGAGGCGGCAGGAATAGTACAACAGTCGCAATATTCGTGCAAGCGCGTTGTCGAAGACGTTCTGCCCCACTTCGAAGCATGATTAAAAAGAGAGGAACGCATCTCCTACAGAATCACCCAGGTGCTCGCCGGACATGGTTACTTCGGTGAGTACCTGAACAGGATTGGGCGAAAAGCCACCATTGTGGAGGCGACCTGGACTCCGCACAACACACGCTCGAGGAGTGTCCTGCGTGGGCCTCTGAGCGGCGGGTCCTGGTTGCCAGGATCGGGCGAGGCCTGTCTCTGCCGGCTGTAGTGAGGGCTATGCTGGCGGAGACAGAGAATCGGAAGGAAGTAGCCTACTTCTGTGAAACCATGATGGTCAAGAAGGAGGCCGCCGAGCGGGATCGGGAGAGGGCTGATCCTGCTCGAAGAAGAAGGTGTCTGGGAGGCAACCGCTTTAACGCCTAGCACGTCTAAACCCCGCTTGCTATTCAAGGCAGGTGGGCCTTTGCGGTAGCGGGCGCCTTTTGAAAGTTTCCCACTAAATAAAATAAAAAATGTAGGTATATTCGAACCATCATGCTATATGCAATCTTGCACAAGCTTTACGTAGACATAAAAAAATACAAATTACTTCAAGCTCTAGTTTCCATGATACTAAGCAAACTCACTACCTACATAACATTATGAGCAAGCAAAACAAAAGTAAAAGAAAACATTGCAACATGCGTTCCGTTCCCTTCCCTGTGATCTCTGTTTTATACTCGTAAATGCCGCAATTAGAGAAGGAACACTTTCAATTAATTTGCATTGCAAAAAGTAGTAGACTATAAAACTGATTGCGCTTACAAATTGTGGCTACGGAGAGAATAGGTATAAAGTTTTTTTTTACGAGGAAACAATAAATCGTTATTATTGTTAATAAAAGCAGATGGATGGTTTTACAACACAGCCTTTTTTATTTCAATGCAAATTACAATACCAACATTCCATTAAGACTACATAAGATTTTTGAGTAACTTGTCACTTTGATTTGAATGTGTATTTATTTATTTTGGATCTCCAACAATATACGGTGCTCACACTGAATATGTTTAGAATAGGCCAGTAAGAATAGCAGCCTATGACAAAATTTATTTTTCAACACATTTGCTCAAAAAATGAATTTACGAAGCCTGTATACATTGTTCGAAAGTTAAAAATTACGCACCATGCAACGGAACGGGCGGTAAAATAGGTACTCTCACCTAAGTACATGTTTTACCGCCCCCTTCGTTGTATAGCGCCGTGCGTATTCTTTACGGTTTTTTTTTAATTACCATAAAAAATTATATAAGAATTCCACCAAGGAGTTTCAAATTACGAGAATAATTAATAAGCTGAATGATCGAACCTCCTTGGAAACGCTTTTGCTCAATACGTTTATCTCACTTTAGTATTTAAAGAGAAAATGAGACGAAAGATGCTTTTCAACTCGACTATTGCGATTCGACTTTTTGCGATTATAATTTTCACCACGCGCACGTAGCGCCATTTGGAAATTGCGCCATTTTCATATTAGAAACGTCAAAGATTGTTATTATTGCGACTTTCTGACTGATATCTTTATTAACAAAAGTTTGTTTCATTACCTATTGTACTGTTTTCTCGCAAATGTGTTGAAAAACGTTGTATGACATACGCGCGGAAATTGCTATTTACAAACTCGTGACTATGGTAAGCTCTCGACTTCGTCTCGGGCTTACATTCGTCTACTCGTTTGTAAAAACCATTGAGCTAGGAAATATAAATCAATGGTAAAAACCAACTTACCGCACTAGTATCATAAATAACTATAAATTTCGAATTAGGGACTCTTTAGGAATCTGTAGATGTGTAATGAATTCATATGTCATTTGTTTTTACAAGTTGGCGGCAATTTAAAAAGTGTCTGTCGTGCGTCGAAATGGATTTGACGGAAAATTTTCGTTCAATGATTTATTACGACTTTCGTTGCGGTCTTACTCAACAACAATGTTACGATAGACTTCGATTAGCATTTCATGACGAAGCCCCATCCCGTGCCACTGTCTACAACTGGTGGACGAATCAAACTCACTGATGATTCGCGAGAAGGACGTCCTTCTACGGCGACTACTGACGTAACGTAACGTGATAGCTGTGCGGCTAATGATTGAAGCTGATAGAACGGTGACATATCAACAGATTCGGGCAGTACAAAAAAACTTACATGAACATTTATGCGTCAGAAAGCTTTCGTACTAGATGGATACCTCATAATTTGATGGAAGATCAAAAACACCGTCGTTTGAATTGGTGCCGCTCAATGATTGAAAAGTATGACGGAGGTAACTCGAATGCTTTATAAGACATCGTCACAGGTGATGAAAGCTGGATATATTGTTACGTATCCGAAACCAAAAGACAATCTGCGCAATGGATGTTTCCATTCGAAGATTTGCCGACAAAAGTAAAGAAGGCAGAAGTCAAAGGAAAGAGATGAGGGCCTCATTCTTTGGACGGACATTTCGCAACAATTGTCCTAGAAGATAAAAAGACTCTTACTGCATGTTGGTATGTCAGTCATTGTTTACCAGTTATCTTGGAAAATGTTAGACAGCAGCGTCCAAAAAGCAGGATCCTCCTCCACCACGACAACGCTCCAGCTCACTCCGCCAGACGGACTATCGAATATTTGTCTATCGAAAGTGTGGAGTTAGTAAGTCATCCTCCTTACAATCGTGACCTGGCACCTTGTGACTTTTATTTATTTCCAAAAATAAAAGAAAATCTTAGAGGAATTCGTTTTATGAACCCTGAAAATGCCGTGGCTGCGTTTGAAAAAGGTGTGAAAGAAATCCCTAAAGAAGAGTGGACCCTCTGCTTCAGTCAATGGTTCTATCGCATGCGACGGTACTTAGAAGGGAACGGAGACTACTTAGAAAAGCAATATTATTAACAGGTTTCTAAATCATTCCGCTTTTTATTTTATAAAAACTTTCAGTGTGACCCACGTATATAATTACACAATACATTACACGTAAATAAAGGCTCCCATGAGGCATTAAGTACGTGTACTCTTTCACTTTAATTTTGACCACAGTATGCATATCACGCATTTAAGGAATGTCATCAAAACCTACACTTTATTAGTAATATTCTTCGATCGACAATCGTACTAGATTTCCGATGAGTGCGTCAAAAACGGCCAGAAATAATGTTTTATTTCTCCATAAATATTTTTGTTCTTATTTAAAAACTCCGTTTACTTTTCAATCTAAACCTTTTATTTGAGTGTGTTAAAGTTTACAATCAAGCTATTTGCAATCGCGGCCACTTGAGCGATGTGTTGTTGTTTCTTATCCTTAATCTAGTGCTATTGTTGATCGAAGCTAATATTGGTAACAGTCGTAGATAAATGTCATTGTATTGGCATACATTAGCACGCTACCATGACCACCGTAGAAACCACTATCTACGTAACGAGGTAAAATTACAGATTGTAAAACGGCTGTAAAGACTACGGTGCTTTGTCTAATGTCAAATGAAGAAAAGAATGACTGTCAGTTGTTTGAAAACACAGAGATTGTAATTATAATGCCGTCTGAATAGAAATTAAAGCTAAACTCAATACTGTTCCACTATCTACCCTATAACGTTACAGGTGATTGAAGTAACATCCTTATTGTAAAGTGTCGGTGGTTTTGGCGGATGCTGGTCGTTTGCAGGCGTATGCAGGAGTGTGCAGGCAGGGGTTGAAATAGCTTCGGATGCAGATACGGGCTGTCTGTGCAGCTTCCGTCTATACACGTAGGTACTGCCTGTTTGAACACCAGTTTGTATGTTGACAGTGTGTTTATTACAGGTTTGTATGTTTATTGTGCTGGTTTGTCTACGTTTACCTAACGTAATTAAATGTAAGATAAATTATACTCTCGTGTTTGGAACTTGGACTGATTTTTGAAACCATTTCGAAACAGGATTACTTAACAGTGATATACAGGTATCAATATTAGCAGAATTGCATATTTGTATAATTTCATAGCACATGTGTGAGCACTATGTACCCACTATAAAGCTTACTGGGTTCGTCTTTCATTGACTTGAATGTGCCCTGGCGGCTGAGAGTATGTCATGCTCACTCATCACTCAAATGTGTCGCTGGTGGTGGCGTGTGTATTGGATCATTGAGTTCCCTTCAAAATGGTTGAGCTGAATGGTGCTGATCCATACGTCATGTTCGTGAACGGGCGCCGTCAGTAGGCACTGGTCATTTCTTAGCTGCCACGGCTTATTTTAATTCCATAATTGTTTGTATCTTTTTATTACGGACGCTTTTAACGTGCACGTCTTTCTACATCGTTCTCACATGTATAATTACAACATGAATGATGTAACCACTTTATTGTAACAATAGTTTGATTTAAAAGAGTGTCCATGGAGTTTCTTGCCCGTTCTTCTCCATAGGTACCAACTACGCTTTGGAATGGGCAACTAGCTTCATCTTTCTGACTGACCGACCCCTTGACAATTAAAAATGCTTGAAAATAAATGCTTTGAGTTTGAGATTGAGCGAATAATTCAAGCAAAGATCTTTATTATTACTCTAGCTTCTGCCGGCAGTTTCATCCGCGTGGATGCCAATTATAATATAAAACAGACCCTATGTTATTCAGCAGTAGTGTAGCTTTCTATCGGTGCTTATTAGGAGTTTATATTCCTCATCATTACATTCATTCGAAAGGACTTGCTTATGTAGGTATGTTCTTGTGCGTCGTATGAAAGAAGAGCTAATGAACACGCACGTTAACTAAAAACTAAAATCTTCTTGGAACCTTAATACCCTACAACTAACATCGTAAGCCGTAACTCCAACCACTCACCCATAAATAAATAAATCAATCCTCCCACAATTGTCCCCTGACGTCTCTATTCGCTTCAATTCATTCATTATAACACGATTAGTCAACTGCTACGCCAATGAAACGACATAGCTGTATATGAAGACAGACAGACAGGCGGTCGCGGTTGTCGCGAAATTAAACGGAAATCGAACGCTGCGGCTTGTGACCGCCTCTGAGTGGGCCATTGTATAAAGGGCTATACGTAAACAGGTACCATTGTGTACCAGTCTACAGTATCGAGGTTCATCGGTAAAAAGGTTTTATTTCAATGTGTGCTGACGGCAAATGAGTCGGACTGGCCGGTAATACGTTTCAGCCTATTTACTAACAAAATGGAAATACCACACGGCGAAATACTGAGATTTATATAACACTTATTGGATGAATGGAAAACTCTCTAATTTCATAAGATAAATAGACTGAATATCTCTCTAAGCATAATTAATTAAGTCGTGATTTTCTCGCAATGTTTAAAGTCTACCAATATTTCTAAAATTAAATAAAAAGTGACTTAAGAAAACTTAACTGTTAGGTACTGATTTGCTCAGCATTTTTGAAACTTCGCTTATTGTATTTTACTTTATTATTTATGACTTTTGGAAAGAAAATGCTAAGCATTCATAAAAAAACAATAAACGATTAACCAAAGCGCATTACTGGCACGTTCGAATTTCAATTCCGAGTTTATGTTTGACTAAATTACAAACGAACAAATTGAATGGCTCTTACCAGCCTGCAATAGGTATGTTTCCAAATATCCAATTAATCCGGTAACGCTAAACTGTAGTGTCTGTTTTAATAATCTCACATCGGTGTCAAACTACTGGAAGCTGAGTGTGCCCTGTGTTACGTTTGCACTGAATTCAGTCAGAAACAACTCTCGTTTTACTATGTAAAATGGCAGAACTGAAACTCACTGAAAGCTGAAATTGTTAGAATGTATCATATTTCGGGATGTTGTTATACCGAATGAAATGTCCAAACTGTTGTCTGGCGCATTCAGGATTCTACGCACCTAATGAAACGTCCGGACGATGTTTGGACTGGACGTGTCCTCAGAATCTACACAACAAAAAAGTTGTTAGGACTGACCCGTCACGTCACATTCACACAGATCCCGCCCGAGGGATCTATTACAATTTTCGCATCCCCAAATGAGTGGCCGGAGTGCGAGAATACCCTCCGCTTTAATGCGGACTTTGGGACCTTATTCTATTAAGGCCGACACGACGTTGCCGCACACTGCGTGACAGCGTGCAAAACCACCTTAAGCCCCCATTGTGCCTAGCCAAGGAACTGGTTTAAGTTTGCATAGATAAAATCGATAAGTTAAAGTGCAAGCCGCCTTCGTGCTATCAAATGCGGGAGTCGTTAAAGCCGATTTTATCATTTTACAAATGTACTTAACTGAGCTTAGGTTAGTTAAACTTGGGTAGTTTGTTCAAAGAAACAAATGTATTGTAGAGAATTCTATTTGCATTGTGAAGTTTTTGCAGTAATTCGAAGTTAACAGTAAGTACCTACTTTTCTTTTATACAAGGTGTAACAGAATAAACGAAAGTAGTTCAGTAACTATTAATATAATATATGTAGGTATTTTTTCAAATTTTATGCAATACTGACCGCCGATTCAGCCGAAGAAAACTAAATCTTAGTTCAAGACAATAAGACTCAATTTTAAATGCATAAAGTAATTGCTAGGGTCAACACGATTTTCTTAATTATAATAATTAGCTTTAAAAAAAAGTTTTGGTCATTGTATTATGGTATTAACTCAATACTCTAATTGGGGTGTATGAGGTCTTGCGTTAATTATGTTACACGTTGTATAAAGTTTCAATGTCTCCGCGTTATTTATCTTTACGTTTAAGTTGATAGGCACCTAGCCTTTTGGACTCTTCTTTATTTATTTTGAAAATTACATAGATAGTTTACTTTGAGTAGGTACGTATATTTCTTTTCGAAAAGTCTCCTAGCTCTTTTACAAGAAAAACCAAAGTTATGCCAAAAGTAACCAGCAAAATTAGTTCTGATTTATGTTTGTACAGTCGCCAGCACAGGTTATACGAAACTGTAAAATTTCTCCAAATGATTTTAAACCTTGAAATGTTGAGGGTTTAGTTCAAAATCGAATGATGAAATTTGACAGTTTGTGGTAACTTGACCTGCTGCTGTGTGTACATTTCTTATAAAATAATGATACCAGCCGTTTATTGTCCCACTTCAGGGCCAAAGCCTTTTCATACAGAGAAGGCACAAGCATTGATCACCACGCTTGCTCAAGATGGGTTGGCGATTTCAGACTTATATTAACCATAAGTCCAAGTTTCGTTACGATGTTAATCCTTCACCAATGTCAGTAATGTCCTAGATAAACCCTGAAAGGTTATTTGACAAGAATTGAAAAAGTCACATTGGTACTTGTACCGAACCCACAACATGAGAGAAGAGGTTTACGGCAAACCATATACCACATATGTGTCTCAACAAAAACCTTTTCACAAAAAAACACCGGCGACTTCCAACCGTGTTTTTTTTTGGAAGTCGGTGTTATTTTTTGTGAAAAAGTTTTTATTTTTCACTTTTTATAGTTGTGGTACCAACCACAAACAAAGTCGTATATCACTACTCGCTATGTAAATAACAGTGACAGAAAGTTAGGTATTACAACATCATCAAAAACCACTCATCAGAACTTGGCCAATATATGGGACGACCTGGGAAGTACCTATATTATATCCTTTGAAACAAAAAAGTTTTTTCCAAATCGGTTCAGGCGTCTTCGAGTAATCGGTGAACAAACATTTAAAAACAAAGATTCCGACGAATTGAGAACGAAGTCGTTTAAAAAAAACTCCTTAAATAAAAGGTAGAAAAGGAAAATAAATACACATCACGCCAAAAAACTGTCCGTTTTCTTTATTAGCACGTTACCAACAATACAACCAAGTCAAAAACATTGTGTATTTGCTTGATAGTGGTGACAAAAAAAGTGGGCGTCGACAAAATGACGCCCACTTTTTTTGTCACCTGTAACTGTGTGGCAACTTCTTCGATGGTCTAACGCTAATCTTTCTACAGTCCCCAGTCCTAACGTTACCTTTTCTATTGTTACAGCAGTGCGAGCGTCTCCTGAGCCGCGGCGGGCCCCCAGCATCTTGGAGCCCCCGCACCATGTGGACTTCACCAACGACACCGGAGCCCTGCTCAGCTGTGCCACCAGGGGAGACTACCAGGTGAGGCCCGTTATACAGGATTATTGTTAAAACACCATCAACCTCTTAAGGGGTCTTTGTACTCATCATTATGAACAACTTTTACTATGGGACCAAATATGAAATCTTGAAAAAAAATCTGCGGGTCCCTACATTTTGACGAGTATAGTGTGTCATAATATATTGCGAAACTATGTAATCTAATTTGATTTTGTATAGGCTGTTGGAAGGTGGATAAGTAGAGGCTTTTATGTCCGAACGGGGCTGCATGCCAATCAAACTTGAACCGAACAACTCAAAACAAATTCAACCTAATCTTAGGATATATGTAGCTAACTATTAGCCGAATTTAAGATTTCAGACGTTAGTCGCATTGAGTTTGTTTTGTATCGCCATTAGTAGGTATATTTTTGTCCTATTTCAAAAAGTTAACAAAGCCAATTACGTATTTTTACATGAGTTCGAACTTAGAAGCCTATAAATAATGACTCCTATTTTACTTTGGTAAACTCATTTAAGAAATAATACTGGGATTCCAACTTTGTTAGACAACGCAGTTGTTATTTTAAACGTAAATAACATTATGAAATTAAAACGCAAATTAGCTGTAAAAGGAACAATCTTAAAATTATTCCTTTCAACTTTAGGGCAGAGAAAATTATATTTAACCGCATACTTAATCATATTACGCAAATTATATGATTCCGGCTTAAAAAATAAAAATAAATGACAAAGAGTTTAGCAGATAAGGCACAAAAACGTTATCATTTCCACCGCGCGCGGGACCGTAATCACTTATCGTCAGGTATGGCCGTTTGTCATCCCTAGCGTTTTCCAATAAAGACAAACGAGGTGCGGTGTAATTGTTTCGCGCTGAACAAAGGAAAAATCACCAACTTACCATACAAAAATCCTAATAAAAAAACTGGCCAAGTGCGTGTCGGGACCACGCACAGTCAAGGGTTTCGCAGTTGGATCAATGAATATCCGAGATTACGACTAATAGAGAATTATGGAAGAAAAAAAAGGTTTTTTCCCTTTAAGAGCGTTTATACCTTAAGAGTGGCAACGTCGCAATTTAGTGTCATATTTCGTGGTTTTCAATTTTTATCATTTAATCGGCGCTATATTTAAAAAATCTGTTTAATTAACTTCTTAGAATTACGTGAAAGTGTTTAAAAAGTAAGTAACCGTAATGCTTACAGTTAGTTTACAATGAAAATAACGCCCTGCAAGTTTCCAATGTATTATTTGCATATAAATAGAACTGTAAACGCAACGATTTCTTACCTTTTACACAGTTTTCACATAATTCTAAAAAGTTAATTAAACAGATTTTTTAAATATAGCTCCGATTAAATGATAAAAATTGAAAACCACGAAATATGAGACTAAATTGCGACGTTGCCATTCATAAGGTATAAACGGTCTTAAGTTTTAACTTTATTTGATTTTTATTACTAGCATCGGCCCGCGGTTTGGCCCGCGTGGATATCCGACGTACACACGGCTACAGATCAAGCTTTACATATCCAGTATAAGCTGATCTCGCATTGTATAGGATTTCCTTACAATGAAAGGTCAATGTAAACTGGAAATGTATAGCTTGATGTGTAGCCGTGTGTACGTACGGCACGAACGGCCACTCTTCCCCCGCTTTTTAAATCTCTGATATCCTCTAAGATATTAATTTTAATGAAATGCTGTAAAGGGCAATTTTGATCTACATTTAATGCTCAACGTATCTAACGTATTTAATTGGATAAGGAATAATACTGTATTGTTTAAAATAGCTTCATAAGTAACCCTTAATTTGTTTGTAATGCGTAAAAGATAAAACGGTTACTATGGGTTATCTTTAGGAGATAGACATATACCATAGCGAATCAGATCTTTATTTATTATATTATTTTATTTTATTATTATATTTATTTTATTATGTTGATGTACCTCGTAAGGTTTAGCAGGCGTTTGCAATGTAAGCACACAAAAATATGTTTTTTCGACATCACATTACAAATCTTTGAAATTCTCGGCTTTTCTCTACTACATATAATATACATTATTATACATGAAAACCTTTGTCTTAAATCACTCTGTCTATTGATGAAAACCGCATTAAAATCCAACGCGTCGTTTAAAAGATCTAAGCATATATACAAAAAAGCGACTGTTTTTTATACTATGTAAAGATTTGTTGTTATAACCGACAAGTGTCTACCTGTCTACGGTTCAAAAGATACAGCCCTGTGACAGACGGACGGATGGATAGACAGGGGAGCCGTTAGCCGTAGTAATAGGGTCCCGTTAGCACCCTTTGGGCACGGAACCCGAATTACAGATTCAAATAAAAATATCGGAAGGTCGGTTTTCGTATAACATTTTAGTGGGAATAAGAATAAGTTCATATAGCATAATACCGTTCCTTTGTACCGTAGGAATCAAACGAGGAGCGTGTAACTAATGGAGCGAGGCGTAATAACAAATTGGAGACAGTGGGCGACTAAACGGAATATTTCTCAATTTGTTTCCTCCCTCGTAATTCTTTCGCAAAAGAATAAACAAAATCCTTTTCGGCCGGATATTCTATCGTGTCGTGGGATATTCGTGTCAACTTGACCCATTTACTTATTGTTTGCTTTTATATTATTATATAGGTACGACGTTTATGCATATTTCTCTCTTATTTTTGTTTGTTTTTTTCTATACAATGTAAACCACGGTGCAACTTTACACTTTTAATAAATTGAATTGAGCTCGCAGCTGTAGGGACTGCGTTGTTTTTGGACAGAATAGCTTTTGTTTTGGGATGGATGGTCTCAATAAAATGCATTGTACAATATATTTAAGAGACGCGTGTAAAAATACCGTTTAATTTAATATCTGTATAGTTGTATTTCACTTTTGTGAAAATGTCTGTACAATTTGACATTTGACTTTTAACATAACTTTAATTTTTTCAATGGGGTCTACTATCGCTATACGCTACTATCAACACACCAACAAATCGTCTTTAAACGACCAACTTTTCATTCACGATTTTCATTCCCCGTATACAGGCTTACTTGTAATTGTACGTATATCCGTCAGGAGCTGATAGGCCTAAATTTAACAAATTGATACATTGATATTGATACGTATGGCCGATATTATATAATTTTCGAGATGTTTGAATTATAAAGAAAAAAAAAAAAAAAAAAAAGGTTTTTCGATATTTACCCAAAATTTGACATGTAATTCTAAATATAAAAAAAAAACTACATATTGAATGGGTACCATTAAAAGATGATACTGTAGCTGGCACTTCAATTGAGCTATGAACATAATTAAAAGTACTTAATTCAACAAAATAATTATCAGCTCCTGACGGATATAGGTACGTCGAATTATAAGTAATCCTGTATGTAACCAAATACGTAACCCCCAGCCATGTTATATATATACGTAAGCCCTATGCCAGTTACCTGTATTATGTTTCCACGCAGGTATTTCCAAGAATCTCATATCATAGGATGAAATATAACGCGCAGCTTCGCATCCTGTACCAATCTGATTTAGTATTCACAAACCAGCTTCCCCAACTCAAATATAAATAAACTTTTTCCATTCGACAGACTTCGGAAGTTTACGGTCACAGACCCAACAGGGACATAAATATATACGTACTGGGAACGTGTTGTTCGTGTTGGTTTGAGCCTAGTTATCTCGTCGTTGCTCATTACACTAGTGACGAGTAACTGAGATAGTATGCAGAATAGCAGATGTTGCTTAGTATCGCGAGAATATTGCGAAAACCTAAAAAAAATGGAATAAGTAAAAAACTTTTTTCCATGCACAGCACATGTTTGTTTGTTTTTTTTTATGAGTGAGCACTATGTACCTCAAACTCAAAGCATTTATTTCAATTAAACCATTTACAGGCACTTTTGAATCGTCAAGTGGTCGGTCAGTGAGAAATATGAACCTAGTTGTCCATTCCAAAGCGTAGTAGGTACCTATGGAGAAGAACGGACATGAAACTCCATGGACACTCTTTTAAATTATATTATTAGTTACATAATTAATGTTGAATATAGGTATATTAATTTATTATGTGACAACGATGTTAATAAGACGTACACGTTGAGTGTCCAGAGTACAGCAAATATAAATTTAAACAAAACAATCCTTAAATAAAATAAGCCGTGGTGGCTAAAAGATGACCAGTCCCAACTGACAGCGCCCGTTCACGAACATGACGCATGGATCAGCACCATTCAGCTCAACCGTTTTGAAATGAGCTAAATGATCCAACACACGCGCCACCGTCAGCGAGACTTTTGAGTGAGCATGACATCTATCAGCCGCCAGGGCACATTCAAGTCAATGAAAGACATTACCCGGTAAATGGTAGCTCGAGATTAAGTTTATACAATGCAAAGGTAGTCTTACAATCTTCAGCAGCTCCAACAGTATATTTCAAATGCAGGGACCGAAAACCTTTATAAATTACGGTACAGGTATCGAAGAATTTTGGTTACTTCTACGACTTAAGGTTACCGCTATCTGGGTAACCAAGCAGGATAAATATGTTACCTCTATTTTATGTTACCGTTTTAATACCGGTTACCTAAAAATTACCTTGATTACGAGAAAGAAACAGAATATCGCAATGCCGACAATTTGTTGGCATAAAAAAATACTTTTTAAACATTATCAGTCAAATCGTCATGCTGTGCTGTTTACGTTTATTTTGTTTGCCATTTTGCGAAATATTTGAGTAAAAGTAAAAAAAAAGGAAATGAGTAAAGGTAAGATAATATTACATTATTACATTGTAAATTGGTAGAATGCCATTTGATTATCTTTAGCGGTATCAACATCGCCACATGCGAGGTGCGCGTCATACTGACGTTACGCAAATCCTCCACCGCGCAAGCAGAGTTTACTGCGCGACTAACATATATACCCGACAACAATCGTCGGGCAGTTGCCCACCAGACACGACACCCGTCTGGTCGGAGGATCCTCCCTTTTCTATGGAGGTATGATTGAACTTTACACCCTGTTCCTGATGCCTCTATTATCTTTTTCTCTCATCATAGAAATCAATTCGGTAATTTTGGTTTTGCTTAATTTGCGGAGAAACGTACGCGCCCGTTTTTCTAATAGTGGGCTGCAATTTTTCGTAAACAAAGCTCGTAAACTATTCTTGCTGGCAATTTTTTTGAGAGCGCAAGAAGAGCGTAGATACCGGGCTCTGATACAAAGAGCGTCTCTGGTTGCCAGTTTGGTGGGGTTTCAAGGTAAGCTGTGAACGGGCCCAGCTTGTTCCACGAGCATTTCCATCTATCCGGAACAACGCTATAAGCCTTTTTGACTTTCTCATAGCCCAAGAGCAATGCAAACTGTATCAGTTTACAGTAAATATTGTTGCCCTTGGTGATGTATGCCCAACAATGTTTCTTTGCTCATGTGGTTGGCCAGCGGAAAATTGGAACGTTGCAAAGACATGACGCTCTCTTATCCTACTAGGTGCAAGGACAGTGGTCAAAAAACGCCAACTAAAAAGGTATATAAACAAGACATCGTAACAAAATAACATCGGTTTCTGTTTTCGTATTACCAGAGTCACACGTAGTCGGTATGATTTATATATTAATTATAGGTACACACGGGTACACATCAAGCTATACAAAACCAGTTTACGCTGGTCTCGCATCGTACGGAAATCCTATACAATGTGAGATCAGCTTATACTGGAAATGTAAAGCTTGATGTGTAGCCGTGTGTACATGATTAGTAATTACGCGTGACTCGAGATTTACGAAAAATTTTGTGTGTCTTGTTTACATCTTTTTAGTTGTCGTAGATGGGTTTTAATTTTAGCTTTATTTTTTTATAAACATGTAAGTACATATTATTAGGTCCATATGATTCCACATATGAAATTGGCGTTTTGTATGGAAAAAGCAAAACGATTTTAAAAAAATGAAATTATTTTAACTAACCAAGCAATGTATGTATCATCGTTATCTATGCACTTATTGTATCGGTAGCTCATTGAATCCTTTGCTGAAAAAATTGTGGGAGCGAGAATCAAAAAAACTCTGAAGGTGGTTTTGACGCATATCTGACGGACAGAGCCGTCATCTACCCCGGTCGCGACGGGGAGTGGAACCGGCGAGAGATGTCGTGCGGTGTCCCACGGGGATCGGTTCTAGGGCCACTCCTGTGGGACATCGGTTACGACTGGGTGCTGCGGGCTGACCTCCCTGATGGCGTCAGCGTGGTGTGCTACGCTGACGACACGCTGGTCCTGGCGCAGGGAGGTCGCATCAGGCGGCGGCCGACGCGATGACACGCGGGGTTGCGATAGTCGTGGAGAGGATCCGGCAGTTGGGTCTCGAGTTGGCTTTGCACAAATCCGAGGCCATGTCTTTCCATGGGCCCCGGAACAGGCCACCATCGGGATCCCAACTAATGGTAGGAGGGGTTCACATCGGCGTCGAGTCCACGATGAAGTACTTAGGACTCGAGCTCGATAGCCGGTGGAACTTCGTGGAGCACTTCCGACGTTTGGCCCCCAAACTGGAACGGACTGGGGCCGCCCTCAAGCGGCTCTTGCCCAACCTGAGGGGTCCAAACGCCTCCTGCCGGAGGCTTTACGCGGGGGTCGTGCGGTCCATGGCTACATATGGGGCCCCGGTGTGGGCGCGTTCACTGCAGCGGAGAGCCGCCCACTATCTGAACGCGCCCCAAAAGGTGGTAGCCGTAAGGCTGATCCGGGGCTACCGCACGATCTCGGGCGAGGCGGCAAGACTCCTTGCCGGACTGCCGCCGTGGGATCTGGAGGCGATAGTCCTCGCGCGCCTGTATGAGTGGCACGCGGAGGCACTACGCCGGGGGGAAACCCCGCTTCCGCGGCAAATCGCGACGGAGCGGACGGACCTCCGGCGCGATCTCATGGCGGCATGGAAAGAGCGACTGTCGCAACTCAGCGCAGGGCACGCCACGATAGCGGCGGTAAGACCCCTCTTTGAGGAGTGGCTAGAGAGGCGTCACGGCGTCCTCACCTACCGCCTGACGCAGGTCCCTCACCGGACACGGATGTTTCGGGAGGTTCCTGCACATCATCAGGCGGGAGGAAACGCCCGGGTGTCACCACTGCGATGATCGCCCCGAGGACACGGTGGAGCATACGGTGGGGGCCTGCCCTGCATGGGCGGAGCACCGCCGTGTCCTAGTAGAGGCGATCGGCAGCGGCGGCGACCTTTCACGCCCGGCCCTGGTTCAAGCCATGGTCCGGGGCGAGGGGGAGTGGGAGACAGTCGCCTCCTTCTGCGAAGCAGTCATGCTAGCGAAGGAGGTGGCGGGACGGGAGAGGGAGAGAGTCTCCCGTCCAAGCCGCCGCGGTGGACGCTCCGGGCGTCGGGAGCCGCGTGACGACTCCCGGCCACCGTAGGCGCGGGCCTGCGGGCGGTGAGTAATGGGTAGCTCACCGTCCGATCAGGACCAGGCCCGTGCTGGACGGCGCGTACGTGTTCCACGCGCGCCTCAAAGAGATGCCAGCATCGAAGAGGGGGCCCACTAGGGCCCAAGCCGGCCGGGAAAGCGGGATCATCTAAAAGGGGTACCGCTGACCCGGAACATAAAGGGCCAAGGATGGAACACGGGTGGGTTTTAGTCAGTAAGATTCTGACACTCCCTTCCGGTCCACCCAGAGCGGGAGGGGTCATTTGATGATTTCCCATCCTCAAAAAAAAAAAAAGGTGGTTTTGACAGCCTCATCTTATATTGATTTATTTCCTTGCAAGAAGTTGTCCAAATTCCGAAAAAAGTGGTAATCTGTTGGAGCAAGGTCCGGGGAGTACGGTGGGTGACGGAGACGTTCCAATCGCAGCTCCTCTAATTTAGCGACCGTCTGTTGTGCAGTGTGTGGTCTAGCGTTGTCCTGAAGCAGCAGTGGACTAAAGCCATTGACCAGTCCCGGTTGTTTAACGCCTAGCTTTTCCATCAGGGTTTGCAATTGTTGACAATACAGATCTGCTGTAATCGTCTGGCCAGATCTTAGGAAGCTGTAGTGGATGACACCGGCACTGGTCCACCAGACACTTTTCTGAGTCACCTGTGACCTTTTTCTGAGTCAACTTTCGCTTGGGGCAATATTTGGCCGGTGCTCCTGGGTTCAACCATTGTGATGAGCGTTTCCGAGTATCGTACAGGATCCATTTTTCATCACAAGTAACGATACCGACGATTCTAAATCCCCTCGTTATTGTGACGTTTGAGTAATGTAACGCAGCACTCGACTCGTGTTTGCTGGTTTGCTTCACTCAATTCATGCGGTACCCATTTTTCGAGCTTTTTCACGTTTCCAATTTATTTCAAGTGAATTAAAATTGTTTCATCACTCACACCGAACCCTGCCGCTAACTCTGACGTGGTTTGCGATGGATCCGCTTCCACTATCACTTTGAACTCTTCTTTATCAACTAGGGTCTCCGGCCGTCCACGGGGTTTGCTCTGTGGGTCCATATTTCTAGGACGAATAGTTGGAACCAAAAACGTACCGTGTTTTCTTTTACAGTAGCTTGCCCATACACAGTCAGCTTAAATATTATGTATTTTTATATTTTATATAATTTTTCAGGACATTGTATAATCATATCGGAGTGTGACGTAAGCAGTGAGGAAAATGAGTCATCCATCTGCTGATGAATTAAAGAATACCGAAACTTCAATTGTGCAGATTGTGCTACAGCCACTGCCACCGGCATCTACTACGTTAGATCCAGATGCATCTACAACAGAATTAGATTCAAATGCTCTGCTCCAGATTTATCTGTTAATATGTCATCAAAAGAAATTATGGATAAGGGAATCCTGCCAAACTCAGTACAAAGTATGGAAGATTACAAGATTCATGAATGTTATTCTTTTTTAATCATTGTGTAAATTAGACGACAAAATACGCTATGAATGTATCTATTCATAAAATAGTTCACATAATCATGGATAGCACTCAGGTACAACAAGTTCAAGCTCAATACCAAATATAGTACATATATTTTAAGACGCATTGTATGTCATAACATGTTTATTATAGGTACTTATTATGCTTAGGGCCAAAAATTCAATCGCTAGTCGATTTTATGATGCCGCGTGGTGTCACAGTAACGTTGACGTAAAGTGATAGATACAGCACGAGACTTAACGGTTTAAAATTGACTTAAAATTGAGTAGCGTTTTAATATTTGGGCATTAGGTGTAAGAGCTTGATAAAACTAAAATTCAAAATTAAATACCTATAATTTCTGTAACAAGTTTAATTTTCTTCCAAATTTTGAGATCAACGTGAATAGTTTGACAAAATTGAAATACAAGGAAACTCTTTGACACACACACAGGCGATGTGCGCCCTTTGACTAATGCCGACGGCACGTGTTAGATAGAGGTAATTTTAATTCCGGTAACCGGTATTAATACTGGTTGTATTCAATTTAAGAATTAAGGTAACTTTTAATAATACCTGTAAAAAATATAAATGTTGTAACCGAAAAATACCCCTATTTATGATACCGGTTTCGGTCCCTGTTCAAATGTTAATCTATTAGTTGTGGTTGTGGGAGCAGGCATTTTTATCAGCAATATAATCCCCCAACTTATAATATGCCTGTCTGCATAGTGTGCGTTTTATACAAAATTTGAATTTCGTCTCATTCAGTTGGAGTATGTGGGGAGGTATTTTATGGTAACATTTTAAATAGTACCCCATGAAAGATGAGTCTACTTTAGCCAGTCTGAAACCTGGTTGAACTAATAGGTCCCTATTTCTAGTAATAATAATGTATGTAATGTATGTATGTATAGTATAATTATGTCTTTCACCTCTTTTACAAAAATATGTACATTTTTTTATTACGTAGGTACATGATGTTTTCATAGATATATTGACAAGGTCATGATCTTAATAACCTTAAACAGTTCCCTTAGAGAATCGCGTCTGCGGAGATTATAATTATATGGCTCTGATGGCTCTTTTCTGCGGAATAAAAATAAAATCAACGTCTGCAGCCCATCCCCAAAGTAAAATACCGTAAGATATGATACTATGGAAGTAACTAAAATAGACTAGCCTCGCGGTGTCTACATCAGTAAATTGACGGATTTTTCTGACAGCATAATTATGCTGCTGAACTTAGCCCTCCCGCCAGAGATGTTAAATGAGGACCCCATTGTAGCCTTGAGTCCAGCGTGATCCCCAGGAAAACAGTGTTATCGACGAATTTTAGATTCTCTTGATTCAATACTATCTCACAATCACTACTTTTGACATTTGGTAAAGAAAATCTTTTGCACTTAGTTTTTTTTTCCATTTAATACAAAATTATTAGCAGTGAACCAATTTTGGAACTGCAGTAGGGCGTTATTAACGTCGTCAAAATTGGTAGCACTTTTTTCTATCTTCATAATTAAAGAAGTATAGGCAGCAAATAACACCATTTGGGGTTGATTTTTTTAATAAAAGGAGTAGATCATTAATATACACTAAAACGAGGCAATATCGAGCCTTGTGGAACTCCTACCTACCTTACTTGACTTTATTAATTCCCTGGCGGCTGAGAGTATGTCATGCTCACTCAAATGTGTCGCTGGTGGTGGCGTGTGTATTGTATTAATGGATCATTAGGTTGCCTTTAAAATGTTTGAGCTGAATGGTGCTGATCCATACATGTTCGTGAACGGGCGCCGTCAGTAGGCACCGGTCATCTCTTAGCTGCCACGGCTTATTTTAATTCCTGAATTGTTTTTATCTTTTTATTACGGACGCTTTTAACATGCACGTCTTTCTACATCGTTGTCACATTTATAATTTCAACATGAACGATGTAACCACTTTTTTTGTAACAATATTTTGATATAATAGAGAGTTGTGGAGTTTCTTGCCCGTTCTTCTCCATAGGTACACACGGCTACACATCAAGCTATACATTTCCAGTTTACACTGGCCTCTCATTGTAAGGAAATCCTATACTTACAATGCGAGATCAGATAGTACTGGAAATGTATAGCTTGATCTGTAGCCGTGCGTGCCTACTACTCTTTGGAATGGGCAACTAGATTCTTCTTTCTGACTGACCGACTCCTTGACAATTCAAAAGTGCATGTAATTGGTTCAATTGAAATGAATGATTGAGTTTGAGTTTCCTTGGTGAGTCTAATATGGGTGCGTACCATTTAATATAATAACAAAAGTTCTAATGATCACATGACCTAATTTCATTTAATATACTTTTTTTTTAGTATAACGATGAAATGATAATTATATCATTTCATCGAATTATTGACATAATTTCTGTTTACCTAATTGTATATGGTATAATAAACATTTTCTATGATGCACATTTGAAATAATATTCAGATAGTATAATATTTAGTTAGTATAATATTAAAATTATATAGTAACGTTTAATATAATTTTGAAACGTCTACTATGACCATTATCGCGCGAAGGCGAGCGAGCGAAGCGAGCGTGCCGCGGCAGCGGCCGCTGAGCGCCAGATCCTCTCTATTGTTGGTGAATCATTTGGGTTAGATGAGGTTATAACAGTATGAAAATTAGTAAATATGAAAATTGGGTCAACTGAACGTTATATAAAAAGAGCATTATACCAATTGAAAATTATATGAAATGAACGTTATACTAAATGTAATTAGAGCAAAAGAAGTTTACATTAAATGTAACATTAGATCACATGAAATTAGGTTATTTGTTTTTTATAGCATATGAAAATTATATCAAGTGAACGTTATTTCAAGTGATAATATACTATCTGTTATTATGGCATATATTACACACCCGGCTAATACACGAGTAAATTCTAAATATGGGTCAATATGATTATTATTATAACTCCAATCATCCTTTAAGTCAAACATTAAACAATACACCCTATTGTTATGGCACGACACTGGCTTTAGGTGGTATCAGGTGTTGACATTGATTGCCCCATAAAGGAGGAAAACACGGCAACTAACTGCCTACGTACGAGTGCTATGGCCATAAACATACTCGTATAATCTTAGTCCTGCTACTGTGTCGCTTTGTAGTTCTAAACTAAGAAGCAAACGGTCAAGTTTGCAGAAATTTCATTAAAACTACGGAAATTGTTATCAATTCTTCTTAATCAAAGAATCTTTACGGGTCTTTAGTTATACGAATTAAAGCAAAAACTCGTCGGTTGCGAGAATTTCCCACAAAGTTTTCACATTCAGCCGGAGTTTGGTGGAGTTTGCCGGAATTTGGCTGCGAACGCTCCCCCGGGATGCTCGCTACCTGTTCAATGTGGAGCCTGCCAGAATTCTACAATTAATTCCCTAAGTTTTCATTGTAAATATTATTTGACGGCCATTTCCCTAATGCTGGGAAGCAAAACAGTAAACGAATGGAATACTTTAATGTAGATATATATTATCTAGATACCTAATATAAAGACTGAGAATAAATTTTTATAGTTATAGGCCTCGTTGACCTTCATAATTTTTAACTGCCTCAAAAATCTTCCGCCTTGCCGTTGAATCGAAATTGGCAGGCACTTTTTACTACGGGATATCTATTCAATAATGCGTCATAAAATCTTTTTCACGTTAAGATCACATCATAAAATTCACGAATAAAAACAAAGACCTACTTTATCTTCAAATGTTATTTTCTTTCAGCTACATTAATTTCAGTTTTTATATTCTAAAACAAAGAGATTTTTTTTAAATATATGAAATGGTAGCCGTTAAATCTGAATATACGGCTTTATTAATGAAGAGGGTGTAAAAGCGTGGCAGGCAATGCAGGGCATGAGTCGCGGGCCAAACAATCGTGAATGCGGGTCGCAGATGTCGGAGGAAAACTAATGAAGTACCACGATGGAGCTTTTAAGAAATTGAACCGTTACCATTGAAATACTCGAACTGAACTGTTCCGATAATACCTACCGGTTGTTTTGAAACAAAAGCCAATGCCGATATTTTAGTCATTGTTCGGCGGAATCGATTCGTAATCTCCAAATGCATTGCAAGCTTCCTCGCGTTGCAGTACGCGTAGTACGTAGGGTAATATTTCTATATAGAAATGTATAGCATATATATGCTATACATTTTGACTTATACATTTATGATCGACATAATAAATTTCTCACCAATCGGCGGCAGTTGTTGTTAAAAGGGTAGCCAATTCCGTGTTTAATATATTACAGCCAGTCAGCAGGGCGGTAGCATGACTGATTACCCAGGGTGCACCCGACGTACCTACATTTCAGCGTCCCCACTCATAGATACAACATAATCAGCCTCTAATATTCCCACTGCTGGGACACAGGCCTTCTTTCGGTGAGATGGAGTGCGCGGTCCAGTGCGGATTGGAAGATATCACATGTTTTCGAATTTTTGGTTCTAGGGCATGCCGGTTTCGTTACGATGTTTTCCTTCACCGTTTTGAGAGTAGTGGTGATGAAATAAATTGCACAAAGTAAAGCGCCTGTCTGGGTTCGAACCTACGTGCTGTAGGTCGTAGTTCGCGGCCGTTACCACTGGGCCACCACTGCTCCTGCACTGCTCATAGATACTATCTACTTAATATCTTCTACTTAAAAAAATCTTCAACACTGACAGACAACGCACAGCCTAACCCGCAGGGTCTAAGAGCATTAAATTTTTCCATTCCATATACAGGGTTATTGGTAATATGTCGGCAATCCATTAAGGGGACGTAGGGGAGGTCATTTGCAACCAAATGACCCTATTTGACCTCTATGCAAATGTCAAGCATTTCGGAGTAATTTGACATTTAATATTCTTTGGCGGTATACAACTTTGAAAATGTATTTATAAATAACAATTCACGATCTTGTTTTATTTATCATTGTCTGCGTCTACTTCAATACATAATAATCAACCATAAAATGACAGTTATCTTTAATATTTTTTTAAATCCTAGCACACAATTTTTATCATTTTGAGTAGTTTATTTGACTAAAATGGTTGATTTCTGCAAAAAACATGGATAAACTTTGTCGATAGAACATACCAAAAATATGTACAGCGTCTCAGCTACCCAACGAGATACAATAAGATGTACTAGATATCTTCAAAAAAATATAAAATGTCAAATTACTCGAAAATGGTTGACATTTGCATAGGGGTCATAAGGGGTCACTTGGTTGCAAATGACCTCCCCTACATCCCCTTAATGGATTGCCGTCCTATTACAAATAAACCTGTATAACGAAAGTAGGAAGGATTGATGAAAAATCATCCCCTAAATGATTTAAAACCTTTTCCCTAGGGGATGATAGTTTGTATGGAAGTTCATCATTTTTGCCGATGCGCGATGGGCTTGTTTCATAATAATTACCGTGATATTTACAGCGTTGCTTTTAGTATTAACTTACTCATTTTGCACAAACAAATGAAATCACAAACAGAATATAAAAATACTTCACAGCAATAACAGCACATTGCTCTGCAAATCCTTTGTAATTGAAATTGGTACAAAGCTCCAGACGCTTTTCATATTTCCTTAGCTTCATTACGCAAATGACATTCTCTACAAACGCGACGTATGCAGATAATATTACGCGACTACATTCAACAAGCCTTGTGCCATACGCATTAATTGCATGATGCAATGTAGGCACCTACCTATTACGTTTGGAATGTAATAAAAACGGTTTATATCTTGTTAATACTTTATGAAATAGTTTAGAAATGGGAAATATGTTGGACTGTTTTTGCAGAACGAGCTCAAAGGGCAATCCTAAAAATAATGCATTTCAAGCCCAGAGACTTCCCCGCTGCCAAACTCTATTCTATGGCTCATGTGCTGACAGTCAGACAGCTGTTTATACTCCGCGCCGTTCTGTGAAGACACTCCTGTTGAGACGCAAAGGAATTTCTGTCTGTAATCCTGTGAGGTGTCGTACCGCATTTGCCGGTCGACAGTTTCTTGGCCTAAGCTCTCGTCTTTATAACAAAATAAATAAATAAAGTATTGTCAATATATACATGTACAAAATATGAGGTGAAAAATATACTTACCAACTGGTTGCAGTCTTAAAAATACTGTACGTGTTCTTTTTTTTTATTTTCTCATTGTTTTAGACTTTATTCTTTTGTTTTTTTTTTTGTACTTGTACGACGATCAATGTTTATATTGTTAAAGTCAATGAAATCTGGGGGAACTTCGGCTTCTCAGATACAGGCTTCTAGCCAAGTTCAGGAGTCAGATGTTTCGACCTTAAACTGTGTCACTGTTGTACAACATAATCCTAAGACTTCTCCTTGTACTATTTGGTTTTGTTTGTGTACAAATAAACGATTATTATTATTCTTATTTTATTACTGCCAACTTCTGCATCCATAGTCCGCAAATAAGCATAACCCATAGGTACAGTCTATAATCTAGAAAACTAGCAGGTTTTGGCATTGTGATTTCATGCCTAGCTTAGGCGAGATAATACAATATGCTGATTATATGCGCACTACTTACCAACGTACGAAAACCAAATTTTGTTTTTTTTTTAATCCCTTGGTCACGGTTTTTGGGTAGGGTTCTCGATATGTATTAATGAAGGTTGTTGTGATTCTAAAGTTAGGTACATCTTGCATTCGTCACAGTTTTGTTGAAAATTAAAGTGTTATTAGCACTCTCAGTGTTTACCTGACTTTCGTTGTGTTGCCGTTGTTTGGGTGGTGGAATATGTGCAACATAACCACCACCACCTATCTCTTTTTGATCACAGGAAACTCTTTATGCGACGCTTGCAATGTTGCCGCTTTGTGCACTTTGTGTTTAAGAGAAACTTATTTCACATTTGATATCTACCACGTATCTATCTACTATAGTAGGTATAAGTTTTTTTTGTCGACGCTGGGTTTTTATGGGCATTCTCCTTTGTGTAGGGCGTCAATTTGCAAAAAAATAATAATTTCCCTGACTTTATACTACATAAAACAAGGCCATTTTTTTACAAGCCGTTTCTTTAGAATTCGTTTATAAGTGGTTGACCGTAACCCGAATGTTGGTCAAGTTTATTAAAGCCAGTGAAAAAAAATCTTTCCGCGAAAACGTTTACAAAATAAGCCAAGTTTTTATAACTTTTTATAATAATAATAATATGAGACAACATCCACACAAGGTCTTCAGGTCCCGAACTAGGCAGAGCCTGTACTACGGTAACCTGATGACTGATATACATACTTATATACATATACACACCCAGACACAGGTCAAACAGACATATTCCTGCACACAAATGTTTGACTTGTCCGGGGATCGAACCCGGGACCAGCAGCTCAGAAGGCAGGGTCGCTACCAATTACGCCAACCGGTCAGTTATTTATAGCACCGTTAACTTTAACTTATAAAACACATGATATCACAACTTGAAACAGTTGTACAATATCTTAGTTACCAACTTATTCCACACTTCGGCGAATATCCTGCTTGAGTTAATGTTTACGCTTTAGATAGTGTTTTCAGCGCGTTTCCTGAAAGTCGTATCTTGCAACTTACTTATTTGTTCAGCAACTTGTTTTGCGATTCCCTACTTAGTCCTAGTGCAAATATGCTAAAACGTATTAATTAACGTTTCTAAAGTCACACACATCTCGTAGTTGGAAACTGTAAGGCCCACCGTCCACGTACACGACGCGACTTACTAACATGTTATTAACTAAGTAGTTTGTGCTTCGTTGTGTCGTGTACGAACCGCCTTAATATGTACTAGTGCTGCGACATCCTTGCTACAGTTGCTACTTACTCGTGGGTGATTTGAGTTTGTAGCTGGTTACTTTCGAGTAGCGACGTGGACGACGGTTCTAATTGTAAAAACATTTATTACTGTTGATAAACACTTCTCAATGTTGTATTAAACTTTATTGTTTATCTGGCACGACGCGAGACGAGTGTAATTACAAAAGTTTTGGAAGCAAACCGTATTTCTCCTTAAATTGAACCCATCAATTTTGTTTCCGTACAATTTCTGCTGAAGGCAACCATATGCGTAATATAAATTATATATTCTCTTTTCAGAGAATTGTGAATGGTTCATTTGACATCAAAGTGGCGTTAAATGGAAACGAGAGTTTGATACCTTTAAATGAACGAAGCGAAATGTGGGTGTACTTTAGCTAACCTTTCCTATGGCACCAGCTATTTTTAACCTCATTTCTAATTCCACATAAGAGGAACCAGTAGCAACTTTGAAAAGACACTAACTGTAATTCTATTATATAAATGTTACTACTCCGTATCGGATTTTCTAGCTGATAAATTTTTGTTGTGTATCAATGCTTGTATGTTTGATGGTGAACTGCATCAATGTTTGCATGCCAAAATGGAGGAATGTACAAGGATTGTTTGATATTATTGTCAATACCTACATTCTGAGCAAATCAATATGCTATTCTATTCTATTCTTTGGGAATCCTGGCGTAGTATTATGTATGCTAAGTATATACCTGTAGCGGTATCTACATCGCCAAACACACACACAACACGAACAGGGTGTAAAGTCCACTCATACCTCCATAGAAAAGGGAGGATCCTCCGACCAGACGGGTGTCGTGTCTGGTGGGCAACTGTCCGACGATTGATATCGGGAGGTTGTATATATTAATATACATATGCTAGTCGCGCGGTAAACTCTGCTTGCGCGATGCAGGATTTGCGTGACGTCAGTTTGACGCGCAGTTCGCATGTGGCGATGATGTAGAGATACCACTACAGACCTCCTCCCCTTTTCTCCTTTCTTTTTTTTCTCTTCCCTTTTTATACGTTGTTTTCTTGATCTGGCATCTATCTATATCTAAGAATTATGATATATAAACTGAAACTATTAACGAAATGAGCATCTTCTCCAGCAAAACTATCTACTTATTTATCCACCCATTATTGCTTCCGACTGTTCAGTATTTTTCTCGAAATTGGCTGTGTCGTAAACACTTTAGTTTTACGAGAAATATAGAGCTGCAGCTGATTCCAGGAGCAGGTCGTTACGGCTCGCAGTCACGTGCGACTACCGTACTGCGTTAAAAACTGCAACATTGCACTCAAACTGAAGGGGCGCTGAAATAAATCGTGCGCCATTTCATTTTATATTCTTTCTCTTTCTAGCGTTTTCAAGAGGGCTTGTCATCAATAATGGTGTCGTTTTTGGATGCATTCTTTAAGAATGAAATCTATCTTCCTAACTCTTATCTTTTTAAAACCAATTGTGGCAAAAAAAACTGTTATATTTTATAGACAACCTAGGTACTTCCAAATCACAGTAGGTACAAAATTAGAAAAAATAATCAGTAAGCAAATTGATACCCTACGTCAAATTACCGTGGTATAGCCATTTCATACAACTGTCAAAGAATGCCAGCTGTAAATTAAGAACTGACAATTTAGGTAGACAATTTGCTTAACAATTAATTTCCCTAACTTCACCAAAATGTTAACTACAAACATTTTATAAAAATACGAGACACGTTTAAACACTGTTCCTGTTTTTTTATTTATTTTAAATTCAACTGTATAATAACAACCGTAGTAATTTTAAAGCTTGCAACTTTATTTTAATAAGAACAAAACTTTGAATTTCAACTACCTAAAAGCTTTTTGATTTCTTGAACAAATTACGCCAGAGATTTATGAAAGAAGGTATTTAAAAACTATGCATTTTTCTTTGAAACAAGGTCTAGAATAATGCGTTGAATTCATGGTTTCAGTTTGCGAGTCGATGTATGCCACACTGTATGTATTATATTATTATGTTTTATACCATGTTTTGGTCAAGAATTGTTGCAAACAAGAACCACAACATGTTTACGGGTCTAAATGCGGGGATAGAAAAGCTGTCAAAGAAATCCTTAATTCTCATTTTCATGCTTCCGATTAACAAGCCAACATTCTTCAAACAGTACTTGATGCTCTTAACTATACCAATATAGGGTATAGGTAGGTAAACATGAAAAGCATTCTGAAGTATTGAGTAGTGAGGCAATATTCGTTTTATCAGGCAATATTCAGGTTGATGTAAGAGAGGTCGCCTAGAGGACATCATCGGTCGAGTAGTTTTCTCGACTCCTATTTGCAGAGGGTCCCCGTCGCAATCCCCTAATGCAAATAGAGAACTTATTTCAATTTTTCTCCGACAAATTGTCCAACAATTTCTACGTAGTTATAGCAAGAGGTCCATTTCTTTGTTTGATCTTATGAAATATGTTCGTATCGTCTCGCGATAAATTGAATTTGTTCGCTAAACTTAACAATTTATTGTTAATAATATTTTTGTAGTGTGTTTTTCGTTTGTTTAGTTTTTCACTTGTTTTATGGTCAATTAAACGAGTAAATTGGGTTGATTTGAACAAAGTGCTCATAAATTTTATTTCGCTTTTATATACTTAATACCCAAAATATTTTCGTAGGTACATTCAGTAGGTAGATAATATTCGTGGGACCTAAATACCTCCCTACTCCATAAGTAATAGGTGTACGAAGGCAACATCTGTGTAACCCCTAGATACCGTAGGCGTGAATTTTATACTGAAAAACTTTTAGTAGGCACATTACGGAAATACCAGATAGCCAAAAATCTATTTATATACGAGTATGTCCGCCATCCTTACTTTGATTATTATAACGGCATCTAAATTACTAAACAGAATCGACAAGTAATGCACTTGGGTGAGGTCGAATTATAGGAAGTGGCAACATGGAAGTGACGGCTGTCGCTTGTCGGTTGACATTTGATATTTTTGACGTTTGAAAACGTGAATGTCAGACGTGGGAGCTGACTGAGTCAACTTTGTGTGGAAACCATTGACTTATAATAGTATGGACTGGAAATATCAACAAAAAAAAGGTGCCTACCTACCACTCATAATGTCTCATAAAATGGCTGCCATTGCTAGGGTTGTGGCAATCAACGAATATTGGTGTTACTATAACGAGTATCGATACGAGTCTTACTTGATATCACGTTTGGTTCATAATTATAAACTTACTTAAAATCTGTTGTAACAGAAAAAGATGAGTAGTTTACTTACCGTCTGTTATCTGAGGATAAAACTCTTATCAAGTGTTTTTTTCTGTACAGAATTAAAAACTTGTGTATACAACATGTCTGTGTAACATACCTAATTATTTATTAAAGAGTGAGTTGTGGAGTAAAAATAAAAATAATTATTTTTTTACTTAAAATATGTTTATTGGTGTGATAATAATTATAAATTATAAATGATTTTATTTCTGTAAGTAGGTTTGTACAAACACTTTTACACGTCAATCGTATTTTAAAAACTAAATTAGGTCGGCGGCGGCGCTTCCTATCTGACTACTCTGAGAAGAAAGGCCGAAAGAAACTCAGTGGTCACAGTATCTTTTAAAGTCCAGACAAAATCTTGGTCAGATCACGTGAAGGCTATATAGATCGCTGTCTGAAATGGTCTTTTGAGGAAAGAACCACACAAATTGTGTGTACCTGTCCAGTCAGTTTCTTCAGAGTATTTTTTTGGTGCGGGTAAACCTTTGGACTTATTAATTTGTCTTTTTAAGAAGTTTATTGGTCCCGCCAATTCTTCTATTACAACAGTCTGTTCCATGTTGATACAATTTTTTCTTCGAAGGTCTTCTATAATATCTTTCAAATTTACATTTTTTTTTGTTTTTCTTTCGAATATTTTCGATAAGGCGTTTAACTTTTTGTTGTTGATTGACACATTTTTCTTTTAAAGCCTTAATTTTTTCAATTTGTACAACCTGAAAAAATAAATGAAAATTACTTCAATCATCAACTTGCGTCAAAAATGCTGCTTTGTAATATTTGTTTCATGCTAAGTCTATAGATCCTAAAAAATCCAATTGTATATTTTATACTTTAGCACGAAGATCAGAAAACGTGCTGATAAATCACTGACAGGTGGACCTGTAGTACAGCTACGGAACAGAGAGGATACGTCATTGGTACCGTAACCACACCTTAAATAAGAGAGAACTCGGCTCATTTCATCGCCACATTTCATTTTTGATAATTTATCCCCTGTGGGTAGATTTTGTTCCAAAAATAGTTTATTTTTCTACTTTGTAAAAATTTCTCATTTGGATTTCAATGTTTTCTCATTATTATCGTAATGTTATAAAATTTTAATTTTCGTAAGAACCTCCTGTAGTTTTCTAGCATCAAAAGCGTTTGAGTAGATACACACCACTTTGTGCACTGTTTCGTCTGTTTCCACAATTCGGTGGGGAACTGTAATGGAGGCATTACAGTAGATGTGATGATACGTGGAGAAACGTCCGTGTTTTGAATGTTTCTCGTTTAACATAATACAGATGACTCGTGACGTTGTTTTTTGCCAGGTGCCTGAAAAAAATAGATACTAATAATAAGCAATTAGCAATTTACAATACATCTATTTATTTATTTCAGGCCAAAGGGCCGGGCTATTATTAATCAATTATTATTTACACTTACCGAAAATACTGTGGGAACAGAGTAATCATGTAATCTCATTACATCAAGTGTTCTATTGAAACTGCTTTCTTCAAAGTGAAGTGAACAGAGGTACCATTCTTTATGTCGCGGATTAATATTTTCTTCACCAATAGCCTCGAACCACTTTTTCTTTAATCCTTCATTTTTAGGAAACCTATAAAAAAGGTAAGTATTTTGATCAATAAATCATTTTGGTTAGAGTTGCTGCTAATATGTAACTAAAATAAATAACTAAATGTCGGTGTCTTATTTTATCATCATATAAAACTGTCTCCCGGTGCTGTGACCAAGCAAAGTCACTCGGACCGATTAGGACACGCAGAACGATTTATGTTAACATCGCTGATTGTACCGATATCGTTTCAGCGGAGGAACTAGTTTCGAAAACCATTACAGCAACGGTACAACACTATTCCACTATGACATATTATTGTAAACAAACGAATGAAATAATAAATAGGTCTGTTATACGAAAATGACCCCAAATATACCTTACCAAATATACTTTAGCCTTAAAATCACGATTGAGTAACAATTTGTTCATCGAACGTGTATGAATTTATGTAATAATGCATGAAAATCGGCTACTAACCTATGCAAAGACAATTGAGGTTGATTTCCATTCTTTCTTGCACCACACTTCACAATATAACACATAGGCATGTTGGTTTGCTGTTTTCCAACATTTACATTCATTTTTAAAGGTAAACTTCTCGTAATATTCTCGCAAATCTCAATAACACAAAAAATAAACAACCATTTGACAGCACAACTACCACGAAACTCGTCTCCACAGACTAAATAGAATGTCGCATAAGATGGCGGATAGGGCACTTACCTACAACTGTCCCTACGTCACGACAAAATGTTACCATAATGAGCAACAACTTAAATATTGTTGTCTCTTTTAACACATATGATTATTTCATTAGAAAGAATGAGACAAAACGATATTTCACAGTCTGTATCGTATTTCACTCATATTTGTATGCAAAGTGTATGTCAAATATAACGCGGCGCCTCCATGTTTTTCCTATCTCAATGGTGGAAACGCATTTGCGGAGCGTTGTCCTGCCATCCTATATCGAATTCACCGCGTTTCTATATTAGTAATCAGATTGCATCTTTCTAATCAAGGGATATCTTTGTAATTTGTGAACCTTAGGGCATTGATAGACGAAAGTAAGTCCGAAAGGGTTACCACAGGCAACTGAAGGAACACGGGTGGGTTTTAGTCTGTAAGAGTCTGATACGCCCTCCCGCTCCGCCCAGAGCGGGAGAAGTTATTTGATGTTTTCCTAAACAAAAAAAAAATGGCATTAATAGACGTCTGTACTTAATGTTTTGACTAAGTATTATTTCGGTTACGCATTATGTCCAACCAACCTGATAACTATGAAATCCAAATGCCTTCGTCATATAATTATGTGGGTAAGTAAATGAAGTCTTTCACGTGGGCGACGTAAAAGGAAACTAAAGGGGTAATAAAGGATAATATACTTATTTCTTTGAAGTGGGCAGCATGTGTCAAGAGTTCTAATACCTCCGTAATACGATCACTGAGCCCAAAGGTGATACTGGTAAACAACCTAAGCGTCCACGCCCACGCTCACGGTGGTTGTTATCACTTTGTATAATATAGTTTAAAAATATATACTTATGTTAGAATAAACTTTTAGTCTTTGAATTGAAATCAACTTGAATATAAAGTACTTATTTAGGTTTAGTGCCAAGTAAATGGGCAAAAAATAAGTAGGGTCATGGGTAAAAAACAAGAAATCAAATAACTAAATCAGATAATGGTGCCGATTATGTTGTACACCGAACTAAACGAACTAAACTATCACTAAAATTCCTTACTTTCGGCTATAAAAATCTTAACGCTATTCTGCAAAATAAAATCTCTAAATTTAAAAATAATTTTGACACACCTAAAATCAAATTTGCCAATATTGTGACTCCACGTGGTACTTGTTTGCGTACCACGAGATTTTTTTTATAGAGCCAAAGGCACGCATTTTTTGCGGCCTTGGCATGGTTTGTATGGAATTTTTTACCGATGCGATTAAAAATAGGCAGATTTAGTTAGACAATCAAAATTTATGGTGAAAAACGTAAAATTCAGAATAGCAAAATTGCCATTTTCACTAAATTATAATCTCAGTGCCATCCTAGTGCTGTCAAAATAAAATTTTGTTAAGTTGTGTCACTTTAGTCAATTTCAGAATGGGAAATCGTCGTTTGACAGGAATAAACTAAATTTTGGTGATTTTTAGTATAGTTTAGAGAGTTTTGTGACAAGAGAATCGGCATCAATATATTGACATTGGAAACAACTAACCTTTCACATTTAATACGGTACTACAAAGCCAGATTTTTGATTGCGCGGCAGCCTGATTTCGTGCATAGAAATAACATAATTATTACACTTTATTTTCCAAAATTACTATCATAAAATAAAAAGTTAAACTCCTACTGAAAAACCTCCATAAATCATTCATCTTCATTCTCATTCAAACACAAGAATCATATTCATCCAGTAATAAGTTCCGTCTCCATTGATATGACAACTTCATTCAGCAAGTCATTTCTTGTTTTGTTATTTAGCTCCCATAGAAGGGAAGAAAACCTCCCCCAGCTAATGCCGAGGGCGGGTTTCTTGAACTCTTTACGGCCGGCCAGTCCTGCCAAACAAAGCCCAACTTCCATCAAAGCTGGAAGTACAAAGAAAAATATAAAACTTGTAAGTTTCAAAGGGATGATCCTTTTATGTTCTCTTTTTGTTGCCCGGGAATGGAATACCCATGATGAATTGTGTTGGTTGCCTTAAAAGAAACAAATCTTATTAAAGGGATTTCGGGTTTTTTCTGTCATGTTGATAGATGATAAATGTTGATCGAGGGATGTGCTGGAATGTGTGTATACTTGCAGGAAGTATTTATGTGCTTTGTTTGACGAACTAACCGGAAAATAAGTTTTTTAGGTGTCAGTAAAAGAGATATATCCAGCCGATGGATTCTGTAAAACTGTCACCGTGAAAACGTAGGTGAAGTGAGTTGTCATTCAATTTGATGCTAGGTATCAATACCTAGCATCAAATTGAATGTCAACTCGCTTGAAGTGAGCTGTCAATAGTGTCAACACTATTCAAAAACTCAAAACATTTATTTCAAATAAACCAATTAAAGGCACTTTTGAATTGTCAAGGGGTCGGTCAGTCAGAAAGATGAAGCTATTGACAGCTCACTATACCTAAGTTTTCACGGTGTGTTTCTTACAGAATAGATCAGCAGTATTTTACTAATCATGGCTTTATTTTCAATAACAAATGATTTGAGATAGAAAAGATGCATACCTGTGCAATACTAGGTACAACTTTCAGAACCAATAACGAAAAAGATATTGTCATCTAAAAAAAATGTTGTCATTGCTCTTATATCACCTGCAGTTTGGTACCGTTCCAAGATAATCTCTTTGTTTGTCTTCCTCCTTTTCATCTTGTTATTCCATTATGAAAAGATAGAAAACATGTTATCTTAGTAAAAGTATTATATTAAAAATCAATAAAGGTAGTTCAATCTTCCCCTGAACATGATCGAAAACACTATGGAAATGATAAAGTACAAAATATGTTCTGAAAGTTCACACTATCTTGTGGAAAACAAGCATGTGGGCCACCTGATGATGAGTCTTCACCCTTGCCTATAACTAGCTATTATCACATTCAGCAATACCATAAGCATCGTAGATGCCTCTATAGTCTATACCCTTAAAATCAGAGTACAGCAACAGTTTGTCGGTTGATATACCTGGGTGTGGTGGTAGTTGTTCCCCAAGCAGGATCCTCAAAAATAGAACTGCTTTTACAATAAAACTACAACATCCATCATGAAAGGAATAAAACAATAATGTAGCGGTATCTACATCGCCACGTGGGAACTACGCATCACACTGACGTCACGCAAAACCCTGCATCGCGCAAGCAGATATTACATGCACAGGTTTACATACTGGCATACAGGGTTTATTGGTAAAACACCATCAACCTCTTAAGGGGTCATTGTACTCAATATTATGAACAACTTTTACTATGGGACCAAATATGAAAATGGGAAAAAAATATCAGCTGGTCGCTACATTTTGACGAGTTCTGCAAACATAAATGTAGGGAACAGCAGATTTTTTCGTCGCGTTTTCCAAAAGGTTGATGGTGTTTTACCAATAACCCTGTATACAACGTCCCGACATCAATCGTTGGGCAGCTTTATCTGTAGTCTGTTTCAAAAGTATCTCATGAATATGTAAACAAATGAATGAAAAGACGTACCATGGCAACTTGTAGTGCCACTTACAAATTAAGTGCTTTGATTTGAATATTTAAACCTGAAATTCTAATCTTAAATCACCTTCAAGATGTTTTTCGTTGGACAATAAATTGAGGATTTTTACACTTTCATCAATACTTTTGGAAAAGACATTACGTAAAAGTGTTACATATAATGAAACCCAATAAAGGTAAAGAGGTAGATCAATCTTGATCCCGATAGGCGACCATGTTCGAACAGAACCTAATTCTACATAAGGAGACAGGCCACAAGAAGTTCGTGCACGCCTCTTACCTGTACACTCAAGTAGCCAATTATTCACTGAAACTTGTCTGTGCGAGTGTACCTCGGCTCCGCGAACGAATGCATTGAGGCCACTTCTCTTTGTTCAATAAAATATTACGTTGCTTGAAAGATTAGATGTAATTCACAGAAAAATTGATTGTTTTCAATTGATTACAATCGAGCATATTACGCACCTACCTATTCTATATCAACAACTACAACATAACATCCCCCCTAAGGTTTAGGCAGAGGTATATCTAAAGTAAGTACACCCATTATGATAGATAGAAAAGAATTATTCTTGATCTAACCTATCGCAAAGAAGTAAACAGAGTATACTCTACGTACTGTACCTACATTCTTTCCATATACAAACATTATATTCTATTCTATTCTATCATACACCCATTTTTTACCAGTTCATGTTACAAATCCCATGTAATAGAGGGCGTGCCGATTGCCATTTGAACACAAATCCAGACCCGGGGCTGGTAATGAGAATGGCCCTTAATAGCATGTCTCTTGAAAATTTATCGCTTATGAGTATAGCCTATGACGTAATGACTTCTGAAATGTTCACTAATTATATTAGAACGAATTTTAAGGACATTTCATACCAACAGCAGACATTACCCGTATTAGGTTACATTAATATGTTCACAGTATGCATTGAACCGATTCCAATAGAGAGAAATATACCTAAATTGTACCGATATTGCAGTCATGCCCAAAATTGCCTAAAGGTTAATTTTAAATACATGTCAAAATTCATTCATGCATATCAATGGCAATGGTTGATATTTTCAAATAGAGTATCGTTTAATTTTATAGGTATTAAACAACAACAAATGCATTGTTAATTAATTAAAATATGCCTAGTAGGTTCGACGTTGCAAACAAAAGACTGTCGGATCATTTAAACTGAGATACAGCTGCGTTTTGCCAAAAATTAAAGTTATAACAAAGCACAGTCGCTGTAAAGGTAAGTAAGTCTTCACAGATATACGAAAATAGAAAAGTAAATATTATGCTTTCAATAGCAATTACGATAGAAACTGTGTTTCGATGAGGGACTCATACGCTCAATATTTTTTCAAGGTAACCTACATCAAGAAAAAATTTATGTAAAAAAAAATCTTTTAACCAATTAGCTACTGGTGGCCCTCTAACTTTAATTACTTTGGAGGGCCACCGCAACGGTGCGTGACTGGATGTGTGCTTTTAAAATAGTTTATATTTACTAACATAATCATAAAAAAAGACGAACAATATTGTACCTACTATAATTCAAACAATCCGTTCCGATACTCGTTCCACGGAACGTTTCTAGCTAACACAACCATTAGTTAATATTAGTAATTATGGTAAAATTTTGGCAAAATGTGTTGGCTAATGTGGAAATATTGTTTTAACTAGGTAATTATTGAAATTGTATTTAATTGTATTTGTATTGAAATTGTATTTAATTGTATTTGTATTTGTTTTATAATTGGTCCGTGTTGGCTTTAATTCAATAAATAATAATAATAATAAAAATCATGATAATTGAACCAATCTTGCCAAAATTTTACCATTAGTTAATATTAATAAAGAACGTTCCGTGGAACGAGTATCTAAAAATGAAAACATTTTTATTTTTAACTAATGCGAATTAACTACGGATCAAAAAACCGGTGAATAATTGTATTCTGTTTATGAGAAATGATTGTCGTATAATAAGTCGGATTTCCCATCGAAGACTCTAAGTATTTAAAAACATTCAAAGTTCTGTGATGTCTGAGCGTTTTAGTGGAGAGATCTATCTCAACCCCTGAATACATTTCTCCAAAATTAAAAGTCAATGGCTCAAAAACGTTTTGTAACTTTCCGATGAATGTCTCACGATTCTCACATACTGTATATCTGTAAAAATCTTTTGTTAAGTAAGCTTAGATTATTCTTGCGGAACAGAGCACACGTGTGATGCCACTCTTAGCAAAGTATCGCCTCTTAGACAAATTGAAAAAGGATTCGCAGTAAGTGATGTGTGTAGAGAAAGATCGAGGTATTATTGGAGAGCTGAAAGTAATGAGGTCCTCTTTTACAGTACAAAAACATACCTTTAAGGTATACCCAATGCAGTTTTTAAGATAAAACAGTGGTGAGTTAGATACTGTTAGCATTAAATTTTAAATTTGTCATTTGTCGCTTTAAAACAATGGATGTCCCCTTATTTGGAAGCTTTTAGATTATTTGATGTACTGTTGATAATATAGAGGCACGAGGAACAGGGTGTAAAGATCACTCATACCTCCATAGAAATGGGGGGATCTTCCGACCAGATGGGTGTCGTGTCTGGTGGGAAACTGCCCGATGATTGATGTCGGGATTTCGGGAAGTTGTCTATATGCTAGTTACGCGGTAAGCTCTGCTTGCGCGATGCAGGTTTTTGCGTGACGTCAGTGTGATGCGTGGTTCTTATGTGGCGATGTAGATACCGCTACAATAACATGAATAAGATATAAGTTTTAAATACAACTGAGAAAAAGTTAATTCACATATTTATTTCTATACCACAAAAAGAATTTAAAGAAAAACGACGAAAAAATCTCAGTATTTTTGCTATTTTTCCTAAAAATTGAGCAGAAAAATATAGAATCATTTTATTTAATCATAAAAAAAATTTTACACGTTCGCAATAATGTTGTCAAAGATAAAAAATCGACGTCAACATGTCAAACGCTCTGTATAAACTAAACGCGATACTTTTTAAAGAAAACAAAAAAGAACAAGGAATATGGATATATTTTGACAGCCCTTAAATAAACAACCAGCCTTTGTTTTTGTGTTTTTTTTTATACTCTCATTTAAAACCACATAGCTTGGTAAGGTGGAAATAAAATAGCATGGAGAGTTTGGTTTTAAATGCAAGGTTTAAACTGAAGTTAAGAGTATCAGAATGTATAGTTTCATTAGGGTAGAAAATATAGATGTTTATTTATTTAAATATAAAATGCTAAAAAGAATAAATGTAAATACATAGTATGCAACCGTCTGCAACTGCAAACGCACGTGTTGTGTGGTTCATAACTCCCGTAGCAGGAGTTATGAATAGTAATGAAAACGTATAATAACGGTTGTTGCACAAGCAAACGCCCAGTTTGCTCGATGAAGTGCCAGCCCGCGTCGTAGCTGAGCCTATAGCTTTAAATTTCCCCGTTAACAATAATTATTTAAATTCGATCCAGCCTGTCCCACCTTCTGCCAGGGTTGCGGGAAAGTCCGAAGGGGTTACCGTTGCCCCTGGCACAGGCAACTAAAGGAACACGGGTGGGTCAGTAAGAGTCTGACATGCCCTCCCGCTCCGCCCAGAGCGGGAGAAGTTATTTGATGACATCTCAAATAGAAAAAATAAAAGTAAATAAAGCCTGTTCCGCCTTGCTGTCCTCCCACAACGATGCCCTAGGCCGAGGCCCATACATAGCGGGAGCCCTTAGCGTCTAGTCGCTTAGTAATATAAGAAATTCGCCCCTGGCTTTGAGTTCGCTTAAGAGGGCTATCACATTTTTTCTTGTATTTGAGTGTTTGAAGAGTCTCAATCTCAAATACAAGAAAAATTGAGATAGCCCTCTTAAGGCAGCCACATGATAATCCGGTTAAGTAGTAATGACCTCTTAAGGTCAACTACGAGATGTCAATTTAAAAAAAAAGCCAGTTGAGTTCTAGTGATTGTAGACTCTCGCACTTCTAAGTCTAAACTTAAAATGTAAGTTACTATACTTTTATTCAACAATGAACGTTGTTGTAATTTTGAATGTTTTTGTTACACAATTAAATATAATAAAAATATAAATTTATAAAACCAAGTTTGGCATATTTATTTCATACCTACATTTATATTATTATATTCTTTACGGTCCACACAATTTAAATAAAGTAATATAGATAAGGTAAAATGGTCCTACAAAAGGGTACGGCGATCTTTAAAGAGAAAAAAAGAATACACCCGGGTTCTTGAATTCAACACTCCCCTGCGCTTATCCCAATTTACTTGTGGTCGGTGCAACCTGTCTTTTTCTTCCACATTTCTCTATTAATCGTCATCTCGGTAGTCACTCCCACAGAACAGATAAAAGAGGTGTCACTCCCTTAAAGTGATACCTTTAATGTAGCCCACATTGAAGGAAACCTTAAGAAAGAGTTTGACAAGTTCTCTACTTCAAATTCTAAATTCAGAAACGGGTGTTAGGGTCTAGAGAAAACTAAATATTAGGTACTACTTTTCCATTTCAAAAACTAGTTTATGAAGGTAGGTACCGTTTATCTATTAAAACAATAAGCTGTGAAAATTATTCTCAACGGCAGAATAACAAAACGTGAAGCTTAATTCAGATAAGAGGTCGCTTTAAAAGATAAGTAATTTATACAGACGTCTATATCATTACTAAATACCTAAATCCAGTATTTAGACACCAAACAAAATATACTAGTCGGGGCTTCCACTCGTCAGTTAGTAAAATGTTGAGCCTCTTTAAATATTCAGGGATCGCCTCGCCGGCGACGGTGACCTAGCCAACGACACAAAACATCATTAGGAACGAAAAACGTTAAAAAAACCCCGCTCTAGAAATTATTTAATTAATTAAGAAGAATTTGTCTTTTACGTAATGAAACGTGCTTTGAATAAAAGCTTCGGTTTTAATTAAATGAGGTTTAAACTTTCTTTTCTGAGAAAGAATCTAATGTTCACGTAAATAGGTAACGTTGTGGAGTGGCTGTTTAATTTGTTTGTTTTGTTAAGATAAATTGTATAAAAGATTATTTCTCTTATTTAAAAATGCCTTAATGTTGCAAAAATCAACTCAATTAATTACTTTCATCCATTTATTTTTATCAACAAGGTTTCTTTTTCACTATAAAAACTCCTACATGTTTTGAATATAAAATACTGGAGATCCTGGAGATCCACAGGATCTTCAGTGTTTACCTCCTATGTTCTTTTCTATACAGTGCTTAGCTTTCACCTGTATTTTCCAGCAAAATGCTCTATATTATTTTTACAACCATGGCGCTTTACCGATGTTCCCTTTTCTATCTCAGGTAAGATAGGTCAGTTTCCGTGCTGTAAATGACAGAAAAACATCCAGAGAATTGGCTATTATCTTCCCGGAGGTAAGAAGGCTATAGCTAATGGGTAACCATGAACCTATGTGAAGTAACTACGATGCTCGTAAAGGCTTTGCCTGGGGTATTGAGCGAGAAACCTGCCCACACTGTAACGATTTGTTTAAGCTAAGATAACTTTGGAAAGCTCGTTTTTCGTGGAAAACAAGACTGGAGGATTTTAAAATGCGAAATGCAACGTCTTTGTGGTCCTTGGTTTCGTAAAGATTGGGGCTTTGATGAATATTAAGTTTTAACCTTACTGCGTTACTTACGGGTTTCAAATTTATTTTTCAAATTGAAGTGTTTTCGTTTTTTCATATTAGCAATACTATTACTACTTAGATATTGTAAGAAACGAGACCACATTATCAGTGAACAGTTTGGCTCATTGCCACAGAATCTACCTCCACTTGCACCATAAAGAATGACAACCATTTTACAAGTAAACCAATTTTATATTTCTTCCCACAATCACTGTTCATGTCAGCATGAAATCAGTGAATTATATTGAGTGAATTTAACAACGAGTATTCGTCGACGGGCCGGTCGGAGGGTGGTTCGGCGAGTCACGTTTAATGGCACGGAAAAATGCAAATTTGCCTGAAACCCACCGCAAACTATCATGGTACATATTTGAAACCTTTACCCCTCGGTAGATTAGAGCGCTGAGATTGTTTAAGAACGTTAAACGACTTGATGCTTTGAAAAATAGCTGTTATTTTTATGTGAAGTTTATATTTCGCTTCATTTACGCTTTCCTAGCATTTCCTGGGTGAATAAATGCTTTATTACCTGTGACATGCAAGTAGGTACCCACTTGTTACGTGTCGATACGTAACGAATGGGAACCTATTTGATGTATATGTCCAGAGATGATTCTGAAAACATTAAGACTTCAAAAATTCTAAAGCAAAAACACACATAACACACACACACAACATACACACCCAACACAAAACATAACGTATGACATTTTATTAATATTATTAAGGCACACCAACAACACAAACATTTACAAATAACAGAGAACAGAGACATGGACTAGTGTTTACGTCAATTACAGACGTGCACAGCATTCACAACGAAATAGAAGAAGAAAAAAAAACACAGTATTCACGTTACAAAAATAAAAATAAAACAAAAACAATATAAGAACAAAAGCTATAGCTAAAATCTCGGTAGTAGAGAAAATAAGAATTGAATAAGGTATTCATTGGAATTTATGACACGGTATAACTTTAATGATAATTTTGCACACCTTAATTGGTGCAACACAGTGGACGGTGCATTCACTTGACATCTAGAAATGTATGATTATGTATTGTGTTGAGCAATAAACATTTGAATTTGAATTTTGTGTTTGAACTATATTTCCAAAATCACCTTCACAGTAAAAACACGACAACAGAGCATCACAGGATTATATATACATATTTACTTAAAAACCTGGCTAGGGATGCAAAAACTTCGCGATACGAGAAACACACTCAAGGGATGTGAATTCGTAGCTTATGGCTATCCCGAACATGCCCCCGAGAGGTATAAATATCACGTTATATCATATTAACTGTCACGAAAACCGCTATGTCTTTACTCTCGTTTTATATACGTGGGAGTTTTGAATTTCAGAACGGGATAGAAGTGTTACTTTCAAAGTGACGCAAAGTTTCTATAGCTTTTTGACATTAGACATTTTAAAATAACGCAAAGTTTTTAATGCCGTATACCAAAACCCGTTTTTAGAAGCTTGAAAAATCGTATGATATTCTGTTCGTGTAAATAGAAACTCACGAGATGTAGTGACAAAAATTTAAAAGAGTATTCTTAGATGGTTTGATCATGTGGAGAGGATGAATGAAAGACAACTAAGAAAATGTATTTAATGACATAAAAACCTTATTGGTGATGTTCTCCAGAAAGATCAGGTGAGTAGTACTCGCAACCCTCGCACCGTGTACGATCAGATGTATGCACGCAAATAAAGCAAAAGAAGTATCTACTTAAGGCTCCGTGCACATAAAAAACCCTCTTTTGTCAATTTCTTATCTAATTGTGACAAAGCTGGAAATAATTGAAACACTATGTCTGTGTGACTACAAAAGTACAGTTTTCATGGCGCTAAACCATTCGTGTCAGTCACAGCACCTGTTAATAGTTTCATCACTTTTGCGCTCTCGAAAATATAGTTTTTTTTGCCTTTGATTTACTAAATGAAAATACTGTATAATCTTAAAATGAAATTTTAATTTTATTTTAAGATTAGCTGAAGATTAATGTGTGATTTTTAAATTTCTTGAAACGGCTTGCTCAATAATAGGAAAAAGTACATTACTACCAGGGTTTGTTTCGAAAAATAGGTTTTTTCAACAATATTTTTCTGCTATATTTTGTATCGAAAAAAGTGGTCCAGCTACATGCAAGTAGACCATATAATGATGTTGATGATAATTTTTAATGTTCAAAATCAAACGTAGTTTCTAGTAAAAAAATGAACAAACATCAGTCTCGCGTCATTTTTTGGAAAACTTGATGCGAATATTAGTGATTTCCCATGAATACTTAACTTATTTGAAAAATCCCTTTCAGCCACATGCAAAACAAAGAACTCAAGTTTTCGAATCACAAATAATTTTGTTTAAATAATGTTTCCCTTTCCTACAAATAATGCACAAAGTTGATCAAAAACAGTCGATTTCGTGCACGGCCCCTTAAGGATCTTAGAAGGTGGCGTTCTGTATCTTCTGCCTACTCCGATGGGAAGAAAGTGTGAGTTTATCTATGTAAATAGAAACTTGCTGAAAAATAAAAGCAAAAGTAGAGTTATCCACTATCAGAACAAAAGCCCTTTAAGCACAGTCCGTAAAGATCAAAGTGTATTTTTTATCAACCTAGATGCTATAATATTAGTTAAGATCACTTGAACTCCATTTATCTTCACTAAGTCTTATGACGATGTCTCTTGAAATTGGAGTAATTTTTTGCTCTCTTAATTTATTTATTTATTATTAAGGCTCATCAACAAGACAAACACAAATATTTAAAAATAACAGAGAACAGAGACATGGACTAGTGTTTACGTCAATTACAGACGTGCACAGCATTCACAACGAAATAGAAGAAAAAACAGTATTCACGTTACAAAAATAAAAAACAGAAACAATATAATAATATTATATTTATTTAAATATATTTATAATTATAAATAATATATTTAATAGATATATATAATTAATTTATTCTAGCTAGCAGGTTCATCAATTAACCATTCTCGTAAAGGCATCTGAAAGCTGAATCTCAAAAAGATCTAAGAAATTCAAAAGTTTAATAACATCATACATATTATGATGTGGCCATCAAAAGATAAAATTAAAACATAGGATTCCCCTTTTCAAATAACATAATCTCCATTTTACCCTCCAACATGAAGACATGAGACATTTAATCCCCATTTCTCCCCAATTCATGTTACTGTAATGTAAACGAGTATACGTCTTATTTGCCGATTTATTTGACATTGCATTACATATAAAGGTAAACATCATGGCTTCTCAGGAGCTACCGCTTGTTATTATTACCCGAGGACTTGAATGTTTTTATTGGCTTCATTTATTCCTTTTCGTATCAGGTATATTTTATAACCATGTTACGTCGTCGAGAGCAAATAATGCGGTGCGCGGTACCTTTGAGTACGGGGACGCAGGAAACGAATGCGAATTTATTTGTAGATATTGGCATTGACGAAGTTTATTTTCACAAACAATCTCCTTCTTTTTTAAGTATAGATGTGCTTGAGCTTAGAACAGGTCACAGTTTTTAATTCTGTTTTATATGCATTTAGTAAAAGCACTACGAGCTAATACCAAAAACCCTTAGAATAATTGTTGGCAGAATACTTAACATCAGTAGTCAGATCGACTGGAACTAAAAAAGAAGGTCTTGACAGCTAAAACAACATGGTGGTCTGGGTTCTAACCTGTCTCAAACTCAAAGCATTTATTTAAATTTAAGAGCGTTTATACCTTATGGGTGGCAACGTCGCAATTTAGTGTCATATTTCGTGGTTTTCCATTTTTGTCATTTAATCGGAGCTATATTTTAAAAAGCTGTTTAATTAACTTTTTAGAATTATGTGAAAGTGTTTAAAAAGTAAGTAACCGTAATGCTTAGTTATTTTACAATGAAAATAACGCCCTGCAAGTTTCCAATGTATTATTTGCATATAAATAGAACTGTAAACGCAACGATTTCTTACCTTTTACACAGTTTTCACATAATTCTAAAAAGTTAATTAAACAGATTTTTAAAATATAGCTCCGATTAAATGATAAAAATTGAAAACCACGAAATATGACACTAAATTGCGACGTTGCCACTCATAAGGTATAAACGCTCTTAACATTATAGAGGCACTTTTGAATTGTCAAAGAGTCGGTCAGTTAGTCAGAAAGTTGAAGCTGCCCATTCCAAAACGTAGATCTCTATGGAGAAGAACGGGCAAGAAACTCCAAGAACACTCGTTGAAATCAAGATAGTATTACAAAATCCTGGGTACATTATTCTTGTTGCTTCTTTAAGTGAGAACAATTTAAAAAAATATATATTAAGAAACAATTCAAAATAGAGAATAAGATTAAAAATAAGCCGTGGCAATTAAGAGATGGTCAGTCTCAACCGACGGTGCCCATTCACGAACATGACGCGTTGATCAGCACCATCCAGCTCAACCATTTTGTAGGTAACCGAATTATCCAACACACGCGTCACCATCAGTGAGACATTCACGTGAGCATGACATACCTACTCTAAACTGCCATGCTTTCAAGTCAACATAAATAATAACGCCATAATAAACGGATCCATGGTAAATTATTATACAAAACTATAGTTTGCAATGTCTTTGAGAGACAAAAAAATATAAAACGGGAAGTCTAAAGTAGGACCTTCACGATCAAATCTGAATGACGTAAAGCCATTATTGTCATTGCAATGTAACTCTTGTGAATCCTGTGTCCTATTTTACTTACGCGTTGGTAAATCGTTGTTGAAAGCTCATAAGTACTTATTTTATGGTTTTGGTGGTTGATTTTTTTATGGTTGTACTGTATTCTTCTCTCAGCTGGAGTGGCTGCTCCCAGACAACACTGTGGCCAGTTCTCTGGCGGGCCTTCGTCGGGTGCTGGCCAACGGGTCCCTGGAGCTGCCACCCTTCCCTCCGGAGCACTTCAGGAGAGATGTGCACGCCACCACGTACCGGTGTCGACTGAGGCTTAGCAGCGGGTTTGCAGTGCTCTCCAAGAACATTCATGTACATGCTGGTAAGTGATAGACGGTTTTCATAGCTATTTATGCAACTGCTGTATAATAAGGGGTATTAAAACTCGAATGTGGGTTCACATGTACAGTTGCATACAAGACTTTATCTACACCCATGATATGAATCCTCTATAAAAGATTCTGATACCATAGGGTACAGTGTTGTAAGAACCCTATGTAAATTATAAGTTTTTTTTTTATTAGTAGCTGTATTAGTAAAACGTGCGTGCATGACAATGTTCTTTTTTTGAAATTCATAAAGATACCACGAATTGATTAGTGAGAATGTGGCTGTTTGATGAGTAAGGAAGGGATCGAGTTCGAGTTGCATAATGAAATTTAGTACAACATTATAACACTCGTTTGGATGATATTATGGTTACTATGACACTGGTTGTTTTAATGTTGGCAATAAGCTAACTGTTTCAGAAACTTTTATACAGGATTTATAGCATGGGTGTAGATAAAATATTTTACAATATTGGAAACCAAAAGGTTATCTTCATGCAATTGTTGTTGGAATAAGCGTGTAGACTTCTTACATTATGACAAAAATACAAAAGTTGCCATGTATGTTTATGTTTTCTCAAAGTTTCTCGTCACAGATTTAAGGTTTAACTCATTTAAACCATAATTTGTTGAGTACAGCTAAATAAGCAAACAAGACAATAAAGACAGTGCCTTCTTAATAAAGCGAAAATTCGAAATATTCAATCTCAAACTCATTGAAAAACTAAATGTAACGGCGATATATTGTATAAAACTTATCTCACTCCTCGCAAGTTCGTCTTGCACTTGACCAGAAAAATGGCTCGACGAAGCTACAGTTCAATAAGTCTCAAGTTTACTTCATCAAATAACAGCACTGCACTGTTCGCTATTTTCTGTATAAAATCCAGCTTATTCTAACAAACTAGATTAAAGCTAAATACTTGTTTTGCGTCGCGGTTACCACAACTCGAGTCGAGATCCTAATCTCGGCAAGGCATCTCGAACCTCATCTTGGAAACACAAACTAATTAATTGCGGAAATGCAGTGCTGTTTGCTCATAAAATACTCTTACATTATTTCATTAGCTGAATGTTGCCAGCGTCAATGAATTAATTCATATGGCAATTTATATTGCCAGTATCTATTTTGCTACAGAAATAGTCTGCAAAACATTATGGTGAATCATTAATTATGAACACTTGAATGGGTTCCAAATTAGACTGCATATTGCCAACAGGTAATTTCATGGTTGAACTAACCTAATGAGGGTTTTCTGAAATGACGTTCACTAGGTATAGTGCGTTTCATCAAAGAAGTCCCTTCGCTGTAATGTTGGTAGCGCTTAAATGAGTGCTGCCAGGCTGTGAAAATTATATTACCCAATAAATCAGTATAAATTGAAAACGAAAATTTATTTTGGTTGTTCTTTTTGTTTGGTCACCTTTCAACAAAGATCTATAGAAAATTATACCTTACGTGTAATGATAAGTATTCATAAAATTAAACTCTTAATATAACCATAATAATTATTTATTTGCGAAATAATAAGCTGTAATGATTAACAACAAAATTACTTTTTAAAATAACTGTGCTCCTCCAAAGGACCTACACCCGATATAGCACTATCTCCAGGGTCACTATCGTCTGAAGTATCTCCTATAGTATATCTAGTCATCTCCTACTTCTATCATCGATCTATTTTGTTATCATCTAGTTCTGGCAATGGCAACCCTATTTTATGGCGGCGACGCGAAGTCTCACACATTCTAATGGAATTATTGGCGCTTTGTTACGTTTTTCACTCTCACAAAACGTTTTGACTTTCAACACCAACTCTCTTTCGCCACTTTTAAGTGTCTTCGGCGTGATTAAAACCGTAAAACAACTATAAATCTTGGAAAAACTCAACAAAGCCTACGATGCGTCTAGCGTTTGACGTTCTTGACAGTCAGGTGTGCCAATATAACGGCGAAGGGAATTCTTTCGTGAAACGCACAATAGCAGCACTGAGACGGCAGGTAAGGGCACACGTCAAAAGTGTCAAAGCGCCTTTACTTTCTTTCGTCATGACCTAATGTTCAACGAATGAATGAAACGAATGATGAACGCCATCTTATATTTTATATTTATTGTCGACTCGGAAATACATCTTGTCAAAATTGCGCCAACTGGTGGCGTGACTTTTCATGAAAACCCTCATTAAAGCTTTATATTCAACCTACACCTAATCGTATTCGAAAAAAAGACACAATTGGAATTAAGTTTCGAATATCAAAACAAAACCAAATGACTGGCACATAGGAATAGCAGGCTTAATGTTTGAAAAGAGAATATAGTCTAATGTTTTATTTATGTAATTTAATTAGATACATGTCATTCCAATTATGACCCATCTTATCCATACCTACTTACATAGGTAGTATCTACTTATACCTACTATTAGATACAACGAAAATGTTAATTGAGGGTGCTCTAGATAAAATGTGCCGTGTCCCGGTAACAATTCATGGGAAATAAACTAAATGAAGCGTAGATGAAAGCGATTTGAAATCCGCAATTAGGGCTCTGGGAAGAATTTTGGCCGTTTGTGTTAAAAGGGATTACTGAGATTACACGTAGTCAGCAGTCTTTTAATTGTGGCCTACTCCACCACCAGTTCTGACCAATAATCGTTACGGATTGAAAAGATTTTTGAATCCGATTGTCGTAATGTTAAGCTTACGTAATGAAAGTAATAAAGCTTATTTTTTACAGCGGAAAGCACATCTTTGACAGTCGTTATGGATCGTCAGAAGCCCGAAGGTCTGACAACCAGTCTTGTCAAGATATGGTGTTACCCAGTTACTGGGTCGTGAAGATCAGATAGGCAGTCACTCTATGTAAAATACTGGTATTCAACTGTATTCGGTTAGACTAGAAGCTGACCCCAACGTAGTCAGGAAAACGCAAGGCAGATGATGATTTTGGAACTTTTCAATGTTTCTTAAAAAAATCTAACTAAAATCTGAAAATTTAAGAAAACTGTTGACAAGATGTCTAGAGTAGTGGATTAGTTTTTTCTTCAACAAGATGAGGGTATCAAGTAGTCGATTTATCTGAGACTCTTGACACTTTAATTAACCTTATTTTTTCTTTGTTCTTTAAACGATTGCTCCTAAATTGAAAATCGTTTTTCACCTTTCAAAACAAAAATGTTTTGTTAAACACTTGAACAGAATCAAATTCCGATACAATTTAGTAGGTCCTATATATTTAATGTTTAATTGAGTTTATAAATCTAACTTTCATCAACTTAACAACAGCAACTTCTAAAAAGAAACATTTCAATTCAATTTAAAAGATATCTATGCAACTAAGAAAACAAAAATTGTCTTTATCGTTCATAAATTCATGCATTCAATTTCTTTCTTCCTTTTTTTCGTTAATGAAATTATTGACAGTATTCATCACCTGTTTTTATTTAGACAGCCGTTCTATATTTCAAAAACTTCTTACAAAAACAGGTTAAACCCAATCTTTTCTCCGCAGCACTCAACATACCATGGGAGATCCACGTGCCGGACGAGTACGTGATGGCGGGAAACGCGGTGGTGCTCCGGTGCGTGGTCCCACCACACTGCGCCGACCGAGTCAGCAGCACCGACTGGTTCACTGACGACCAGACCAACGTGCCGCATCATTTAGGTAAAACTTTTTTATATTGATTTATTCCATACCATGGGAGACGAGTATGTAATGGCGGGAAACCCAGTGGTGCTCCGGTGCGTGGTCCCACCACACTGCGCCGACCGAGTCAGCAGCACCGACTGGTTCACTGACGACCAGACCAATGTGCCGCATCATTTAGGTAAAACTTTTTTATTTTGATTTATTTCTATACCATGGGGGACGAGTATGTAATGGCGGGAAACCCAGTGGTGCTCCGGTGCGTGGTCCCACCACACTGCGCCGACCGAGTCAGCAGCACCGACTGGTTCACTGACGACCAGACCAATGTGCCGCATCATTTAGGTAAAACTTTTTTATTTTGATTTATTTCTATACCATGGGGGACGAGTATGTAATGGCGGGAAACCCAGTGGTGCTCCGGTGCGTGGTCCCACCACACTGCGCCGACCGAGTCAGCAGCACCGACTGGTTCACTGACGACCAGACCAATGTGCCGCATCATTTAGGTAAAACTTTTTTATTTTGATTTATTTCTATACCATGGGGGACGAGTATGTAATGGCGGGAAACCCAGTGGTGCTCCGGTGCGTGGTCCCACCACACTGCGCCGACCGAGTCAGCAGCACCGACTGGTTCACTGACGACCAGACCAATGTGCCGCATCATTTAGGTAAAACTTTTTTATATTGATTTATTTCTATACCATGGGAGACGAGTATCTAATGGCGGGAAACCCAGTGGTGCTCCGGTGCGTGATCCGGTGCGTGGTCCGGTGCGTGATCCGCTGCGTGATCCGGTGCGTGATCCGATACGTGGTCCGATGCGTGATCCGGTGCGTGGTCCGGTACGTGATCCAGTGCGTGGTCCGGTGCGTGGTCCCACCACAATGTCCGACTGGTTCAGCAGCACCGACTGGTCCATTGAAAACCAGTGCAACGTGGCGCATAATTTAGGTAAAGTATATTTTTTGTAAGTAAATTATGTCGTGAAGAAGCGTGGGCTTAATAGTCCAGAAGAGATATTACACAAGGACCAAGTGATTATAAAGTTCCTTCTTTATAATTTTGGGAATGATAATTGATAGCAAGAGCATAAAGACACATTTTAAAGGTACACCCTAACGATATTCCCAGTGGTAAAAGTTATCTCACCTCGTTAATCTACGACTAACAACAGCAAGAAGTTCCCATAAACAGGGGTCTTAAAGTAGACCACATTTGTAAAATTTTACGAATATTCGTTAACGACATTTCTAAGTATTGAATTTTCATTTGACCTCGTGCAATAATCGTACCCATTGTATAAATCGACTATAACCGACCCAATCCTATTTGAAAATGGTATAATATACAGAGGTCCTGCATTAATCAGTTAAATGGGCATAATAAAGTGTACTTTTGTGGTCGTCAGTTTGATTTACATGTCTCTATAACATAACTATTCCAGATATCGAGTTATGATTTACATTATATACGTGATTTTCATAAGATAAATTATTTGATATAGTCGATTGTGAATAATATAGTGATAGTCACGTCTCTACGAGCCATTCAGTCCATTTATACAAGATAAGAGGACGATTCCAGTCTTCGCGCCAATTTTTTTTTTGATATGATGTAAGAAATTCGCGCCAAAAGAAAATTGTCGCTTTTTTCATCAAAACACTTGACAGGCGACGACACACGCAATTACATTTTCATCCGTAATCTTATTTTCACGAAAAATAAATTGAGGTGTTAAAATGGAAGTTGAACGCCTCATATATACCAATTTCACTCGTGTACTAGAGGTTCGTGATTATTCAAAAATGGTTTCGTGGAAATCATTTACGCAGAAATAAAAGATGTTCTTCGACCCGATTTTCTTTGCATTTCGTCATTAACCCTGCAGCAACCGATTACCGAACGTTCATTGAAGAATTGGTTTTGGAACACAAAATACAAAATTAAACATGTAGGTGTACATAGGGAGATTTTCCTGCTCAGTTGAAATTCAGCACACGTGTGAATATTTTCACCCTTACCTTGCCACCTTATGTTACGGTGACTACCTACAATAAATCTGAGTGTTGTAGAGTAATAATAAATTTAACTTATTTTAATGTGGACATTGGTCGGTGCTGTGAAAATGTGCTTCTGTCACACCTGTGTTTCAATTAGTAAAGTGAATTATTTTTTTATGGTATTTTAATGAGACCCAAATGAATGATTGCATGGATTATGTACCTTCTTGTTTGAGCCAGCGTATATTTTAATTCTTTCTCCGGGTATTTACGAATGCATTAGCATTTCGATCATCATGTAATACTAGCGACCCGCCTGGCTTCGTACAGGTGTACAGTGTGTGTGATGGAGGTCGTATAACTATAGAATGTCTTTATATATGTCGTAGGATAATTTGATACTTCGAATCTTCGCGAAAATCCTAGGGGTTTTGCGAAAACGCGGATAATTAGACATAGGCGAAAAATTATCAAATCTTACTGGACAAAGTCAGGATCTAACATAACCTAACCTAAATGATACAACAACAATAGAAGGGTATCTGGCGCTTGGCGGCCGCTACCGCGGCACGCTCGCTTCGCTCGCTCGCCTTCGCGCGCTAATGGTCACTGTTCTAACATAACCTAACCTAAATTCTAATTATCCGCGTTTTCGCAAAACCCCTAGGATTTCCGCGAAGATTCGAAGTATCAAATTATCCTACGACATATACAATACTTAGCGCTGTTTTTTCATTCGGGGCATACCGGCCGAACATCCGGTTCGCTGCGAGCGATTAAGAAAGTTTAATCTAAGATATTCATTTTAATGATATGCTGTAAAGGGCAATTTTGATCTACATTAAATGCACAACGCATCGTACTAAAATGGAGAAGGGTTAATACTGTTTTGTTTAAAATAGCTTCGTAAATAACCCTTATTTTTTTAGTAATAAGTAAATGATATAAATGGTTACTGTGAGTTATCCTTAGGAAATAGAAATATACCATCGTGGACTTATCTGTAGACCTTTTCAATATATACAATTCCGTAGTAAATTATTTTGATCTATCTCGTAAGGTTTAGCCAGCGTAATCTAAGCGCCCAAAAATATGTTTTTTACGACATCATTACAAATATTCAAAAGTCGCGGCTTTTCTCTGCTATAATATGAATGTGTTATCATGAAAACCTTCCGGAAAAAAAATCTCTAAATGATAGTGAAAACCGTATTTAAAGTCATTGTGGAGTTTAGAAGAAGTAAGCGGAGAAACAGACACGAAAACAGCGACTTTGCTTTATACTATTTAGACATAGAGAAGAAGAAGATAGAGATTGTAATAATTTTAGTGTATCCCTCGAACCAATCAAAGTATAAATATGTGGGATTTCTGTGTAGCGGTATCTACATTGCCACATGCGAGCTGGCGCGTCATACTGACGTCACGCAAATCCTGCATCGCGCAAGCAGAGTTCACCGCGCGACTAGCATTGATACAACTTCCCTATATAAATCGTTGGACAGATGCCCACCAGACACGACACCCGTCTGGTTGGAGGATCCTCCCTTTTTTATGGAGGTATGAGCGAACTTTATACCCTGTTCCTTGTACCTCTTTAGCTGTATAAATTTCATGACATAATTCAAAAAGAGCTATTTTTGGGTATGATGATTTAAAAGAGTAATGTAAATAATAATATTTGCTGCGTTCACTTGTATAATCAACTCAAAATTCAAGATTTTTTAGTTATGTCACTGTTTTTGCAAATGAGCGATGTATATGACGATTAGGTCCCACTGAAGGTCAAAGGCCGTACAGAAATAAGCAGACTTGCTACTCTTCGTGGTTACTGCATGGTGCTTGTTTAAGCATCACAAACCACGTTTTTCGGGACAAATTGGCGATTTAGTACCATATAGGTCCAGCTGTACACGTCCTTTTTTTTCTATGTATCTAATGTGTAATGTTGCGTTAACATCAAAGTCATTATTTTCTTTAGGGTCTAAGTACCAGCGTCTGGACGACGGGTCGCTGTACATAGGCGGAGTGAGTCCGCGAGACCGGCACAACGCGTTCCGGTGCCGCGTACGGGACCGGATCACCGAGACTTTGTACACTAGTCAATATTTTGGTAAGTTGCGGTCTTTTATTATAGTGATTAAGTAGCACAGTTTATACAAATCACGATTTTGAACTTTACCAGCTTACTGTACGGAGTATGTAGATAGGTACAACTAAAACGATGTGTACAGAGTATGTAGGTAGGTTCACCTAATACGATGTGTACATCGTCAAGAATTCATTTAATTATCTACCATTTGTGTTCCATAATACTGTATCAATATGCAACTACAATTAAATACTCAATACTTTATTGCATTCCACATGTAAACTTAGGTGGTAAACTTAAAATTAGATCACATGGACCCTGTCGGGCACAGCAAAATAAGTGAGTTAGGAGAGAGGAAGCACTTTTAATGTATAATTATAAAATAGTAGGTAGGTACTTTCTAAGAAAAATACTCAATGTGTGGCTACTTCTTAAGGGGTTGGCAACAGGTAATGCGCGGTCACTGTCGGACTGCATAGAAAAGAAAGAGAAGCGCAATAATGACACAAAGATGGTAATTTATTGCAAAGTATGAAGCAAACATCCATTTACAAAAAATCTATTGATTCGACAAAAAAATCAAAACACTATCTCGTTAATCCGTTGCTTGAATAACAATCTAAAAAAAAAATAGAATGGTTGCATGTATATTGGTATGGTTTTTAATCGTTAAATGAAATTTTTTGAGGTATCTTCGTGACTTTTTTCTATCGTACTAAATTAGTTGTATTATGTTTTCAACACACTATCTAACTAGCATATATCCCGATGAATATCATATATTTTTCTGATTTTGTTTACTGCAGTGGATCATATACTTTTAGGCATTATGAAACTTGCGTTTAGGTGTAGTCCCCTAATACAATATTATAGACAATTAAATTAATTATTATCCATGTAACATGTATATGTATATCTTGAGGCTGACTGTGTCCCTTCAAAATGGTTGACCAGAATGGTGCTCATCCATGCGTCATGTTCGTGAACGGGTGCCGTCAGTTGGGACTGGTCATCTCTTAGCTGCCATGGCTTTTTTTGTATCGTTTTTTTTCCTCTTTGCTGCACTCTGGACGCTTTTAACATGTACTTCTTATTTACATCGTTCTCACATATAATTATAAATTCTACATTAATGATGTAACTAATATTTTTGTAACATTATAATTTAAAAGAGTGTCCATGGAGTTTCTTGCCCGTTCTTTTCCATAGGTACCTACTACGCTTTGGAATAGGCAACTAGCTTCATATTTTTGACTGACTGACTCCTTGACAATTCAAAAGTGCTTGTAAATGGTATTTTTAAAAGAAATGGTTTTATTTAGAGTAACTGCCCCCTACAAATGTTGCTACTACACTAACCCTAGCCAACTTTAGCATACCTAATTAGAGACTGTAATTTATGGATACGGTACGAGCCACTCAATTAAACTAATAATCGTTCTTAATTGTAGAGTGAAGGCGTAACTAATAGTTGATTATTTACTAAGGGGATAAAGCAGTGTCTTAAGTCACGGGCGCTATATTGAATCTCGAACGTAACAAAGAGTCCTAGGGCTTCCGAGAACAGCGAGTTCTGAGTGCAGCGAAGGATTCAAGCTCGCCCAAGACTAAGACACCTTTATCCCCGAGGAGAACACTACTTTTCGCAACTTCTGCGCTTAGGACTTTAATGACCTGCTTTAGGTTAGGGTTGCATGACATATTAATTTGACATTAGCGAGCAGGTGGTGTGAAAACTTATTAAAATGCCCAATTGCCCATTTGATCTACTTCCTCAATTGAAGAACTTGCTTTTATCGATGAAACTGCTATTTCCACAGTTTTATAAATGTTCTTCTTTTCAGTTTATAGCAAAGTACGGGGGTCACACTGAAAGTTTTTAGAATAGGCTATTATGAAAAGCAGCAGATAAAAAATATTTAAATTTCGAATTAAGAACTCTTTGGGAATCTGTGGATGTGTAATAAATTCATATTATTATATCATTTGTTTTTACAAAATGGCGGCAATTTAAAAAGTGTCCGTCGTGTGTCGAAATGGATTTGACTAGAGAAAATTTTCGTTCAACGATTTATTACGACTTTCGTTGCGGCCTTACTTAACAACAATGTTACGATAGACTTCAACAATGTTACGATTAGCATTTCATGATGAAGCCCCATCCCGTGCCACTGTTTAAAACTATTTTAATGAGTTTAAACGTGGTCTAAGCAAACTCACTGATGATTCGCGAGAAGGACGTTACTACGGCGATTACTAGATATAACGTGAGTGATTTGCGGCTAATGATAGAAGCTGATAGAAGGGTGACATATCAACAGATTCGGGCAGCTTTAGGCTTTTAGTATGAGCCAAGTGCAAAAAGGCTTACATGAACATTTAGGCGTCAGAAAGCTTTGTACTAGATGGATACCTCATAATTTGACCGAAGATCAAAATCGTTTGGATTGGTGCCGCTCAATGCTTGAAAAATATGACGGAGGTGACTCGAATGCTGTATATGACATCATCACAGGTGATGAAAGCTAGATATACTGTTACGAACCCGAAACCAAAAGACAATCTGCGCAATGGATGTTCCATTCGAAGATTTGCCGACAAAAGTAAAGAAGGGTAGAGGTCTTTTTTGATTTTATTTTATTCAGGGACAATAAGGAGCTACAATATGTGTTGAGACAGAGAAAAGATAATACAAAATATTAACAATATTGCAGCCCACTACATTATCCGCATATTAGCAAAATAAAATATGATAATGAGTGTCACTAAATAGGTAATAAATAAATAATTACATCACATTAATAATAATTAATTACATTATGCAAAATATAAATTCTAGTTGATTGCGTGGCAACAGAGTAATAATTAACACTTAAAACAAATAACAAATAAAATCTAATCTAGCTTACATTACTAATAATATTATTGGTTTGTAATAGTTTTCATAACATTATATTTCAATTTGGATTTTGAAAGTCAAGGGAAAAAGATGATTGCGTCATTCTTTGGACGGACGGGTCATTTCGCAACAATTGTCCTAGAAGATAAAAAGACTGTTACTACAGATTGGTATGTCAGTCATTGTTTACCAGTTGTCTTGGAAAATGTTAGACAGCAGCGCCCAAGAAGCAGGATCGTGCTCTACCACGACAACGCTCCAATTCACTCCGCCAGACGGACTATCTAATATTTGTCTATCGAAAGTGTGGAGTTAGTAAGTCATCCTCCGTACAGTCCTGACCTGGCACCTTGTGACTTTTAATTATTTCCAAAAATAAAAGATACACTTAGAGGAATTCATTTTATGAACGCTTAAGATTCCGTGGCTGCGTTTGAAAAAGGCGTGGAAGAAATCCCTAAAGAACAGTGGGCCCACTGCACTGCTTCAGTCAATGGTTCCATCGCATGCGACGGTGCTTAGAAAGGAACGGAGACTACTTCGAAAAGCAATCAAAATATTAACAGGCTTCTACATCATTCCGTTTTTTATTTTCAAAAACTTTCAGTGTGACCCACGTATGTTATCTAACATGTATTATCTTTGTTCTACCAGGTCACATAATAGTGACAGAACCAAAAGGTGGCGTGAGACCGCGGATGGCGATAGAGCCGCGCACGCGCCGCATACAGGCCGGACAGGACGTCCGGCTGCCGTGTGCCGCGCATGCGTGGCCGGTGCCTAGCTACAGGTGAGTACCTACAGAGACAGGAGGAAGCGCTAAGGCAGCCCGCGAAATTCAAATTAGTTGTATTGATGATTTTAATGGTTACGTTACGGTCGCGGATCATATTTTGATTAACATACAACCTGGCAAATTGTGAAAAAGCCAAGAAACTTTGAATTTCGCAGTCGACAGCTACCCCTTAAAGTAGTAAGCTTTAAATGATAAACTATTTTCGGTGAGTACTTACACTATAAAGATATGCGTAAAAATAAGAATTTTGGGGTATCCTTTAATTTAAATAACTGTAGTTTGTTTTGGGCATTGCACTAGCTGCCGAAACTTAGGTACAGTCAAACAACCTATTTAGTATACAGGCAAAAATACTCATCATTTCACTACATTACCAATATTCATTTTTATTGTGTGCCTAATAGTCATTTTGGTTGATGTCAAAGAATTGAATACTCAGCGAACAGTAAGCTTTCTGTTTACCAAATAGTTTGTTAGCTATCCGCAACAATTGCATTTTTCTTTTCGTTCGTTGTACACATTAATACGTACTTCTCACAATATGTTCCTGAAAAACCTCAAAATACGTTCGTATCTATGATACAAGACTTGGCTTATTCTGAAATAACATTGTCAGTGACAGTTTCCATGAAATCCTTTCATAGTTTTACAGTAATATTCAAGTGAATACTTTTGTAAAGGTAGACAATGATTTTATAGACGTGCGAGGAACAGGGTGTAAAGTTCACTCATACCTCCATAGAAAAGGGAGGTTCCTCCGACCAGACGGGTGTCGTGTGGGCAACTGCCCGACGATTGATGTCGGGAAGTTGTTTATATGCTAGTCACGCGGTAAACTCTGCTTGCGCGATGCAGGATTTGCGTGACGTCATTATGACGCGCAGCTCACATGTGGCGATGTAGATACAGCCTTTAGATAGAGAGAATATTCTTTATAGCCTTTGTTGATAATACCTGCAGAGCTTTTCGTATACATAATTACCAACGGATGCACATTGTTGAATGGACTCGTTATTTGTACTTAAAATAATAAAATACTAAATACTAAATTTTTGCGTGCCCGACAGGGTCCATATTGTATCTTTTAATTTGTTATTACCATCTCTGTAACATATGGAATGCAATAAAAAATTGAGTATTGAGTATAAATTATTCAGTGAATAACTTTCCGACTATGTAGGTATTGAGTGAATATTGAACAGTGTGAATTCTGAGTATGAATTGAAAAAAAATATTGTTAGCTTGTTTATAAAATCATGGAGTATGCCATGATTTTATACTATTCTAGTTCGATGTTATACTATCATACTTAACTAGCATAAACTATAAAAAGTGCCACTTTAAAATATTAAGTTAACAACAGCCATTTTTCAACACAAAAAAGTTACCCTGTATAACACAATTCTACATAGAGAAAAAAAACACAGCATCATTTTCTGCGGCTGTATCCTCTAGCTAAAAGGTATCGCTTCAGTAAGCAAACAACAGAGTCGTGGAGACTGGCATCACGGCGCAAAGAGGCTAAAGACGTAGTTTTTACCTCAGAAATAGGTCTTGTGTTCGCGTAATGGCCATCGGCTGCTGATTCGTTTAAAAGGTTTCAGGGATAAAGCGTTCTCCGTGCCATTATCCTTTTGGTAATGGTATATACAACGTTGCTTTATTTTGTACGTAATTTCTGGGAACAAATTATCAAATTTTACTGCATGCTGGTTTCGTGTTACATATTTAATAGATAATATATAAATAGCTCCTAATGTGAATGTTTGAAAATAAATACTATCCAACTATTTTTGACAGTAATTGTGGTACGTAACGCGACCATTAAATTGTATCAACCAAATGTTATCTAAATAATTAATGATTGCATCTAATTTGTCTATTCGTTGACTTTCAAATTAATACAATTTTATTTGCAAATTTTACCTCATGCGCTCCATACGAATGCAATTTAATATGTCTGCCATTTCCTGGAGAAGTGCTGGTCGCTTCAATGTATTTATATTGATGCCGTTTTAATAAACTGCATCAATAGCTTAGCTGCTGGGGAGTTTGTTCCGCCACTTCTTCTTCCCAGCTAAAGCACTAGGAAGTGGTGAAGAGTGGGCGTTTTGGGTGGACTGTCTTATGTGATTTTGACGTTCAAAAAGTGCTGATTCTCAGCCTAATTTGAATAAATGACTTTTGATTTTTGAAACGTATTCTGTAACATTTCAATGATAAAACAGAAATCCCTCAGCTCTTCGTCGTCTAAAATGGAGCCGACATTTTGTTCCAATACCTACCACGACTTCAAGCGTTTGGTCGGAAAACAACGTGTTAAAATTCACAGTTGGAATCCCTTAAATCTGCCAATACACACGACACGGTGTAGCTGACCGTTTTATTTCGTTGTCAACGCGTTTTGATCCCGCCTCGAGATTTAACCGCAATTTTATAATCCCCATGCGACGTGATTCGTTTTAACTGCCAAGGAGCAATTTTGCCCGCAAAACCCGGTAAATTGCATTATATACCCTTGGAAATGTAGCTCTATCTATGTTGCTGTTGTACTTAGCTCGTCTCAGGATAGCAAAATGGAGTGTAATTTAAATAGATTTTCATAATGTTATCGTTTAGACCGATGTTACGTTGCCGTTTAGATCTTAGTATGTGGGAGGCCAGTAAGTGGGTCATCGGTTTTAAAGCAGCTTTGAGTCGGTATCTCACATTCTTACTTCATACACAATACCTAAATAATGTATTTAGAATTTCGCCACCGATCGAATAAACGCCGAAACAACATAAATGAATACCTACCTATGTCGCTTTGGACTCTAGTGACGTACCTACCTGAGATTTAAGTACACACGAGAAAATGTTGCCAAGTTTCTGCGGCCAAACTTGATCATGTTTAGTCAAATAACCGCGCAAACCGAGATCATGGATCGATGGCTGGCCGAACTTCCTTCACTTGATATTTGTCTTTGAAACGTGGTTGCAACTAGTGCCTTCAGTAAATGAAAATTTGCTTCTATTTACGAAGGTTGCCATTCACTATAAGGACGTCAACATCACGAGATATTTTCGAAATTCCTCAGTAGTATCTAGCTGTAACAAAAGGAACTAACACGCCAGAAAAATGAACAACTAAACCATAACAAAATCTCAGGTGATTTCAAAACGTCTGAGAGTTATAGACTGCATAAAAGTTCGCGAACTACTTCAGTGAACTGATAACATTTAATGTTTTCAAAGAATTACCGTGGCGAGCTGAATACGCCATAAACTTTCATATCCAACCATAGTTCTTGGAACCTTTTAGAATGCAAATGTCTCGGTGCATTTCAACTCCTTTCAAAACTATTTCTAAAATGGAAGCTAACTTGGAGAACATTGAAGATTTCGCGCCACATAGCCATTTCATTTCCGTGAATTTGCGCATAGGATATGAGACCGTATTCACAAAGCTTTTGCCGTCAAGTAATAGTGTTCTGAAACGAGTTGAAAGCTGAAACTATGCGAGATGGTCTCTTTCGCGTAACATTATCTGGACAGATTGCTCCACTTCAACCCCAGGGTCTGTAATTCAACCCCAAACAAATTTTCCTCCACATAAACTATGTCAAGGGTTATTAAATGCTTGAAACGGAATTACGAATGTTTCTCATTACTTGGTTCAATAATCGTCTGCGCCTCTCATAAAGGGCTTCCGGTATTTAATCGATATTGTTTCTTGGAATCCTTCATATTGAACACTAACTAGCTTTTCCCCACGGCTTCGCCCGCGTTGACGTCGGAAATTATATCTCGGGGACGTTATACCGGGATAAAAATATGCCTTATGTCTATAGAGGCACGAGGAACAGAGTGTAAAGTTCACTCATACCTCAATAGTAAAGGAAGGCGTCCAACCAGACGGGTGTCTTGTCTGGTGGGCAACTGCCCGATGATTGATGTCGGAAAGTTGTATATATGTATGCTAGTCGCGCGGTAAACTCTGCTTACGTGATGCAGAATTTGCGTGACGTCAGTATGACGTGCAGCTCGCATGTGGCGATGTAGATACCGCTACATGTCCTATCCCAGGTCGTGGTCTATTCATGTGCAAATTTCATGCGAATCCGTTCAGCCGTTACGGCGTCAAAAGGTAACAAACCGACAAACAGACTTACAAATAGACAGTGGTTATTTTCACATTTAATATATTACTAGTGCTTCGGTTTTTAAGACTTGACTAAACATCGAGATTTCTTATTATGAATGTCTTTTACTTATACATAGACCTTCCGGAAGAAATTCTCTTAATGATGGTGAAAACTGCATCAAAATCTGTTGAGCAGTTTAGATGAACACCGCGATCACACAGACAGACACGTAAATCTACTTTATGTAAAATATGTATAGATAGATATAGAAGTATGAATTCCATAACTTTTATCCGTACCTATACGAGTCGATAGGTGTTATAGAAAGTAAATCATGAACATCATAAATCATAAAGGTACCTACTCTAAATAATGATTCTGTCGCTCATTTCTTTGAGTAACAAAACATCATAAAACAATCCAAACTTAAGGTTTATGGCTCTTTATTAAGGGGCTGACAACAGCTAAAGCGCGGTCACTGTCGGACTGCATAGAAAAAAAAGAGAAGCGCGATGACACAAAACTAGTAATTTATTGCAAAATATGAAGCAATTAACTATTTACAAAATATCTATTGATTGTACAAAAATAATAGAACACTATCACGTTTATATGTGGCTTGAAGAACAATCTGAAAAAAAAAGATTAATTGCATGTATATTATTATGGTTTTTAATCGTTAAATGAATTTTATAGAGGTATATTCGTGATTTTTTTCTGTCGTACCAAATTAGTTGTATTATGTTTCCAACACACTATCTAACTAGCATTTATATCCTGAAGAATATCATATATTTTTCTGATTTTGATTACTCCAGTGGATCATATACTTTTAGGCATTATAAAACATGTGTTTAGGTCCCCTTAAAACGGTGCAAATCCGTTAATTACTTTCAGTTAATAACAATAAATAGGCTATATAATGTTCTAGCTGTAATTATAAGCTAATGATGTAATTAAAGCGAATTAATAAGGTTGCATAACATTAGCACATGAATATTTTGGATTGATTTTTTGTAGGTGTGCAATTACATTAACCTCGATACAGACAGACGTGAATACAAGGGGATTATTCCTCTTTAGAAATATACTTTCGCACAAAAGTTTTTGTGATTACGTTTCCCTTTGAAAATTTCGTGGACTGCCTTTGTGCGAAAACAAGTTTTTATGACCCTGTACATGAAAAAGATACATATCGGAGATTCCGAGTAAAACTAACTACGATAGGTACCTATGTTCGAAAGAGCAGGAAATGAATCGCTAGCAACAATTTGTATGGTACGATGAATCGATATAGCGTTGGAAAGCAGTGCGAAACATGTCATTATGAGTCTCGTGACAATGAACCATTTGTCACAACTTGTTCACTATTGACATCTTCAGCCTTTTCCGTCGGAATACGACATTAGTTTGCCTTCTAAGAAATATAGTAATGCACAGGGTTAATTGTACTATTAATTAACCTTTGGAAACTTGGGTATCTTTTTAGAGACTATTTTGGTACTTAAGCTCTATGTAGGTACTGAACTTTTGTTTTTATGAGCTGTTTTAAGACTGTCTGGAGTCTGGATTAGGGCTAACAAAGGATGAAACCATACCTATTTCTTAAACTTTGTATCTGTCTTTCATCAATTCTATTTGAGTTGTAACTTTTCAAGTGGCTGTTCTATTTGAAACAAAATACTTTGATAGCAGTTAATTAATTTTAACAAAGCTGGAAATCACATCACACATCACACATTCACACATCACACCACATTCCACTCGTCACCATCGTCGTTGTGTCGTTTTTCCAAACATTTTTCAAAAAAAAATCCATTTTTTTTTGTTTGTGCTGCTTTGTTTATTCTTCTTTTGTTTTCATTCTCCTCTCTTTACACAGGTGGTTTCGCGAACACCACGAGGAGCTAATCCCCATAGAGAAGACATCCCTATGGTCTCGGGCACGCCTCCTTGGTAGCGGTCTGCTGAGCCTGCAAGCGGTGCGGCGTGAAGATGCTGGCCGGTTTGTCTGCTGGCTCAACAACACCGTCGGTGGAGAGTCCGTGCATTTCACGCTTATTGTCACAGGTTAAGATAAGATAAGACATTTATTTGTAGAAACATGAGTATACATTACAAGGCATGCAGGTTGTTCATAAACAAAAAAAGATCCGTCATGTTCGGCCTTTGTGGCATACAAATATGTAGCTAAGAAAAGTCATTCAAAGGTATTTAAACAAAGCTAAAAACAATATTAAATTTTCACACAAACTAAAAATTTTTAAACAATAAATTATAAATTTGAATTTAATTGTCCTATAATCTAATTATAAATTGTCAAAATTATATAATGTCAGTAAGTATTTGTTAAATTCGTAATATTACATTTTGTCATTTAAAAATTCTAAAATACTGTAGTATGCTTTCCCAGCTAGATATAATTGCAGCCGCCTTTTTAGTATCTGTGCGCTTAGTTCCCTCCATTCCTTAGGAAGTTTGTTAAAAATTAAAGGCGCCATGCAGAATACACTTTTCCGCATTAATGATGTTTTGGAACCATGTGAGCAAAGCATAGTGTTATCGCGTCTGACGCGACTGACTTTGTCTGCCATGCGTGGAAATAATTGCCGATTACATTTTACAAACATGACAACTTCGAATATGTACAGAGACGGTAACGTTAGTATGTTATAATCAATGAAATACGGTTTACAACTGTCAGTCGAACCTAATTTAAACATCGTCCTAATACACCGTTTTTGGGCTTTGAATGGTATATCCTTGTCAGTTGAATTGCCGCAAAGGATAATTCCATACCTAAGGTGCGATGATACTAGGCCGTGGTAAGCTGTTAGCAATGCGTCAGTGTTAAGCACAGGAACTAATTTGTGTGGGGCATAAGAAGAGTTACTAATTTTTTTGCTTAAAATTTCAACGTGTTCTTTCCAATTTAACTTTTTGTCAATGGTTACACCGAGGAATTTAGCAGTGTTGACTTCTTTAATTATTTTGTCATTATATTGGACATTAATATCACATAAAGTTGGTAAGCGTTGACTGAAAAGCATAATATTAGTTTTATTGAGATTTATCCTTAAATTATTATTATCCAAATATTTTATTATTGATGTAAGAGAATTATTAATGTCACTTTTATATTTGTCTTTAGTATCGCATTGAATTGTTATGGTACTGTCGTCAGCAAAAAGGGTCACGGGTTGATTAACAAATTTTGGTAGGTCATTTATATACAATATGAATAGTGTAGGGCCCAACACACTGCCTTGAGGAACTCCATATTTAATTACAAGTTCATGTGATTGGAATATTTCTTCACGTTTAGTTTTTGTATTTATTGAGGATATTTTAGTGAGTTTCTTTCTGTTGTCTAAATATGATTTAAATAGTTATAGAACGTTGCCTCTAACGCCGTATGCCTCCATTTTATCTAATAGAATATCATGCCTAACGTAATCGAACGCTTGGGTCATGTCACAGAATATTGTGCAAACTGGGTTGGTCTTATCAACAGTAAGCATAACTCTATACAAAAAATCATAAAATGCCATATTAATAGTTTGATTTTCTCTAAACCCTTTTTGCTCATTCGCTAATAAATTATTTTTTTCCAAATATTTGCTTAATTTTTTGTATATAAATTTTTCATAAATTATGGAGAAAGCACTTCGAGCAAATCGAGATCGGTCTGTAATTTTCTATGTTATCTTTATTTCTCTTTTTAAACAATGGTTTAACTATAGATTTTTTAAAGCATCTGGAAAGATGCCCATGCTTATGGTCAAATTAATGAGATGACTTATATGCATACATATTTCTGCAGAAACTGCTTTAAGTATTTTTGTTGATATTCCGTCATGACCAACGCTATTTGTATATTTCAATGACTTGATTATTTTAAATACGACCTGTGGTAGACAGGGTGGCATGAAAAACGATTTTTCGCTATTTGGAATTTGCGAGGTAACGTTAGGTCCTGATTCTGGTATTGGGATAACTTTGTCAATAAAATAATTATTAAAAGCATCCGCAATTTTTTGAGGATTAGTTATAATGTTACTGTCATATTTTATTTTTGATATAGGATTTCTAGGGACGTTTTGCTTTGAATCATTAATTATTTTCCAACTGGTTTTGGATTTGTTGTCTGATGTTTTTATTTTGTAACTATTTTGGGCAAATTGTGTCAGCTTTGTATTTTTTTTAAATAGTTTAGAGTACTTGGTCAACTTTATTTTATTTGTTTCGGTAGGAATTCGTCTGTATATCCACTAAAGTTGCCGTTTCTTTTTACTGCATATTTGATCCCACGTGATATCCACGATGACTGTTTTGTTGCGTGTATGGTTACAGTTTCATTAGGAAAGCACAAACAGTAGAACAGTGAGAGTGTTTCTATAAAAGCGTTATAGGCTATGTTAGGGTCAGTCGTTTCATATATAACAGAAAATGATAAATTACGTCGACAATCTTTAAATTTTAAAATGTTTTCTTCACTATAATTGCGTTTCTTTATACGCCAATATTTAATAGGTAAACAATTTTGCACAGGTAACTTTATTAATGTATGATCTGACAATGCAAATTCTAGTATTTGTGTTTTACAGGGTCTATTAAAGTTATGCGCAATGTTGTCTATACATGTTTGACTTTTTAGTCTAGTGGGTTCATTAAGGGACAATTTTAAATTGTAATTTAATAGCAAACATTCAAAATCTATTGCTTGATAAGATCTTTTTAGGACATCTATGTTAAAATCTCCTGCGATGACAATATTTTTCAAAGACTTTTTAGTAAGTTCTTGTAAAATTAAATGTAGTTTGTCCATGCACATATTAGTATTATTAATTTTTGGAACTCTATAAACACAAACAATAGCTATCTTATAGTTAATTAACTCTATGGCGCAGTTAGTTAGTGTTCTGGATATTAATAATACTTTATACGTAAGACTTTAGTTTAATACAACCCGTGTGTTGGAATTTACGATCGGCAAAAATGGCAAATTTCTATATAAAATTTCATCCCTTTAGTGTATTCATTTTCAAAAATCCGTCCTCAGTGCTCAATTTTGCTATATAAAGAACTCCAGTGCAAAGTTTGTAAATTCGGTTTAGGTTGTGTGGAGTGTGGAACGCTATAGCCAAAGACCGCTTCTCGTGCTGGAAAAACCACGCACTATGGAATGTTTATGCATTTTAATTATTAAAAGCCTATGATGTCCCCCTGCAAGGTGAATACTTCCCTACTCTCTTTCCACTTATCTCTTTTTAAAGCTAGCTTCTAAGGAGCAGTTTTTATTGAAGGTGTCCAGGCTCATTTCACCATCCCCGTCGGTTCAGCCGCGATTACGCTTGCTATTCAGAGAGATATTCTTGTAATAAGTTAATTCAAATAAGTTACGAGGGAGACTTCAGCGAGAAAATATTAGTAGTCCCACGATTACTTACTTTTTCCTCGCTGAAGTCTCCCTGACTATATCACTACTGCTACCTTACCACTGCATAAAAAAGGACAGGCCTATCATCACAAAGATTCAATAGACAATGATTGTATTCTTTATTAATTTTACACCAACAGAGCAAACAAAACAGGAAAACATCACGGACACACATTAGTCAAAAACCTTATAGGTAAAACAATAAGCACTATGCATTTATAAAACGAATAAATCCACCTTAATCTGGAAACTACAAGTACCTGTATTTCGAGATTTCTCAGAAATAAATTCGTACCAGGTGTTATGATTTCAGTTCAGAATTTTATTTACAGTTAGTGTTATTACACGTTAAAATTGGCGTTTTTTTTTTTTTTTTTTTGTGGGTGGGAAATCATCAAATAACTTCTCCCGCTCTGGACAGAGCAGGAGGGCGTGTCAGACTCTTACTGACTAAAACCCACCCGTGTTCCTTCAGTTGCCTGTGCCAGGGGCCACGGTGACCCTCTTGGACTTTTCCGCAACCCTAGCAGGCATCGGTCGTATCAAACCCCGTCATTAAAAAAAAAAAAAAAAAAAAAAAAAATTGGCGTTACTTCCACATCTGTTCTGTGGTTACTTCAGTTACAACGATACTCGACGGTTTAGAGCTCGAGATTGCCTATATTTCAATATCGGTAACCCTCTTTAACCATTGTCATAAACGTACAATAGCTAGTTGTGAAACCTGTAATTTCAATACATTCTCTGTCTGTCTTATTATTACGTACGAAGTGTATACAAACCTCATTTTAATTTCTGAACAACAAAATAAATGCTTGCGTATTTGTACCTTTTTATTTTCAAAGGAGGCAAAAAATTGCAACAAACACACCGTATACCCAGGCTCTCCTCAGCTAGAATACATGAAAAACACATTCCCCTAATTTATGTAAACAGTTTCCTTCTCCTGAGCACGATTCCTTCCGTATTACCGTCCTAATTGGACTAATCGTAAAATTTGATTGCTCACAAAATAACGTATTACTTCGTTCTAACATATTTTTCCCTTTAACAGAGCCTATCTCCGTCCGAATAAAACCCGAAGTCGTGCGAACGAAAACGAATGCTGACGTCACATTTGAATGCAAAGTGTCGGGGCATCCAATCGAGCTTGTCTACTGGGTGCATGACGCGAAAGTTGTGAAACCGAATGAAAGACTCAAGATTTCTGAAGACGGCCTCAGACTACATATCAAAAATTCACAGAAGGACGACCAGGGAGTTTATCAGTGTTTTGTCAGTAATACCAAGGATCAGGCTTATGGAGTTTCCGAATACTTAATAGATGGTAAGAAATTGTGTTGTTATCTATATTCCAAGCTTAACAAGAATGTTCGTTCCAATTAGAATTTTACAGTAATTGGACCTCAGCTGTTCCCTTGAAATTTGATTACATTAGAATATGATAAAAATCAGCTCACTTTCATAACCCACTTTCTACAAGTTAAAAGAGTTGTAATTAAAACATTGATTGGATAACTTTTCTCTTGTAAAAAATACCTTGAACTTTTTTTATTGTTTCAGCAGAAAAGTTTCTAAAGGGCGATTGAAAGTAAAAGAAAAGTTAGAACATTTACTGGACTGTTATCCATTCATTGATAATTTAAACGTCCTCCTAAGTTTATCCTTAGACTGCGGATAACCACGGAATTATTTATTTCTCCTGTTTTTAAAGACACTCGGGGCTGTTTATTAATTGTAATCTGACGAAGTGATTTGACAAATCAGACAGCTGGTCCGAATAACCTAAATAATATAGATAAAATAACGTGATTTTGACAAATAATAATATTGTTCTTGCACGATAATTAGGTAGTTTTCGTTAATAACACCATTTCTTTGGTTTAGGCGCGATTGATCCAAATCGCGATTGGTCCAATGTTAAAAAAAAAACAATTCGCAGTTAGGTTAGAACTGTGACCACACAACGCACGAGCCGAGCGAGCGAAGCGAGCGGTGCCGCGGCAGCGGCCGGCGAGTGTCAGGGTCCGTTTAGACACAAGAGAATTTAATGTTTTGGGAATGAGCTAGTATAACAAGATAAGATTTATAATATGATTATGATTATATGAATAAATATAGTACAATATATACATAAAAATGTGTTATTTTGTTTAATTTCGGAACTACTTCATATTGGACAAACCGCGAACTGGACCAATCGCGCCTAAATCATTTTTTTTTACAGAATACACTCTCCAAAATCCACGTGTGAAGTTTCTTCCCTAAAATGTCGAACAAATGCCCAAAAACTAAAAGCATCCATGACTTTTTTAAACTTTTCTTGTATATAAGTGTAGCGAAGTTTTCTTGAGTAAAAAGTTCGTATGTTTGCAGTTTCCGAGGGCCGGTTGCGCTCTCCCGGCAACCGCTCGCGGCGCACGCCGTACGCTCGCAGCACTCACACACACGATGCTGACTGGAACTTCACTGGCACTAGAGGTAACATAGACAATATTTAAAATATTCAGATGTTTTTTGCGTGAAGAGTTAAGAAATTATACAGCCTTGCAATATTCAATTGCAGCTAAATAATCAGTATAATAATAATCATAATCTTTATTTTTTCTCTCTTCACAAAGGTTCATAATAGTTACAATCATAGAGACAAGAATTATATAGTTTTGACAAAAATGCATAAAATATGATCCTTGTGAGAGACTGGCGTCCATACTAGGATACCCTGTGTGACAGATCACCAGAAATGATCAGTATGGTCTGTCAAAAAGTAGGTATCCCATGAAAGTGTAAATATAGCCGGTTTGGGTTAAATTATTACGCAATCACTCACTTAAGGGAATTAATAACATCATCTGTATTTAAAAGTTTTCAACTTTATGTCTCAGGAGCTTTTCCATCAATTATTTTTTGAATAACATTATTAAATTGTAATTGTAAAATCAATTGTCAAACCCTAAAACCTCTCCAAGGTGGATTCAAATCAGAATTTCGGGGTTCGCTATTCAAATAATCAAATCAAAGCACTCGACTTGTAAGTGGCAGGTCCTGGGGCCGTACTATGAGCTGTTAACGCCATCATGATTCCGTTGAGAAAAAGAGATAGTGCTATCGGTCATGTATAGCTCCGTCTCTCTTCCACGCTGGAACAATGATGGAATTAACACGTCATAGTACGGCCCCTGTACTTTTTCTGATCCATTTGTTTACATTTCCATCAGATACTTTTAGAACAGAGTATAAAAAGTCTCGTACCTACTAAGCCGGTGTTGTCTGAATGTGAACATACAGGGAGGCAGGGACATCGACACACATCTGCCAGGGTTGCGGGAAAGTCCGAAAGGGTTACCGTGGCCCCTGGCACAGGCAGCTGAAGGAACTCGGGTGGGTTTTAGTCAGTAAGAGTCTGAAACGCTCTCCCGCTTCTCCCAGAGCGGGAGAACTTATTTGATGATTCCCAACCTCAAAAAAAAAGGGTAATCGACACGCAACTTGTTACAATGGATTCAGTACATAATATTCACCCTGTATAAGGTCATCTGTCATTGTTGCAAGTAGAGTATCTGTCTTCGTAAGACAGGTCTAAGCTAGACTTTGTACGCGACATGCGATGTATAACCACAGTCATTTTGTCATCATAATCTTGGACTAAGGAACTGAATTAGGTAGGTTATTGTATTATATAGCTACCTAAAGAATACCTAACTTGCGAGTTCACGTCAACCCGCTCACATACGACCCATTTCTAAACCCTTACGAATCGCAAGGCTTTCATACCTTCATACCATCTAAAACATTTCATGTGGGTAACTAAATAATTTGAGGCCAGATTTTCCTTGGCTGAGATTGTCTACCAAGTAGTCGCAAAACAAAATTCAACTCAAGGAAAAGCTACCTCACAATGCCGTATTTTTCAGTTGTTACATAATAAATTTCGTTGATATTTCCCACTTGGCACCACCACAATTAATTTAAAAACTTCGCTGGGTTACAACTCGTATTTTATTAAACCAACGAGCGGGCGAGGTGGTAATTTGCTCAACAAATTATCTAGTGTGCCTATACAACTATATAAAATAAACAAGGGTTCTATATAACTTTTCCACTTACTGCCGGTGTCAGTTCCCAACTTTATCATAAACAGAAGGTAACAAAGCTGAAAGTTTTGACGTGGCACCGATACTAAAGCGGGTTTTTACAAAATGTTTGGACGCCACGCATATATAATCTTGGAAGGAAAACAAAACAAATATTTTCTGCGAAAGTTTGTGGCAGTCCCAATTGGGCAGGTTAAATATGTTTGGAGGTTGAAACTGGGCCAGAAATATGTATTTAACACGCTTAGCATATAATAGTACCACATCTAGATGTGGACATATCTAGATGTATATCGTGCACAGATATAGGGTATGCTACGGGGCGGTCTGGTTTTATTAATTAAACTGCTTTATAAATTAACTTTCGCTAGCAGATCCTCTTAATTTGTTTACTTCCGGGTGATTTATCTAATGCTAGGAGTTTTTTCCTTGTGCAATCACACGGTATTCATTTTATGTCCAGCATACACTTACAGTGCTACACAACAAAAAAATACTCTGATAAAGGCGCCCGGTTTTCGTAGAAAAATTGTTGTTTTGATACTCATTTATTCCTAAATGGTTTACCTTCAAACATTTCAAAGATATTTCCGTAAATTTAAACGAAATTCTAAAGTTTTCTACGTGAATTTTATGAGGAGACACCTTTTTCAGTTAAGGAAGTTTCCGCCTGCCGCAATCCCAGCGACATAGAATGAACGACTAAATAAAAACAGCAACTCAGTTCTATATTTACGTTGACTATCCACATTATTTTCTATACACGAGTGCATACGGTAGATATGTAAATTTTAAACTTTTTATACGTCCGCCCGACTTCTTCATAAAATATTTAAAAGTCCATTTTTAAGCGCGGATCCGGTGCAAGCTATTAGAGTCAGCTCTTCAGCTCAAACAAAGAGCTTCAGTGACGCAGGCAGCTGCCGCGGGCGCATCCAACCGCCGCACTAAATACTAACCGCGGCACTACCAATTAAGATCGTATCTCGCAGCTCATAAGGTCGGTTTTCCCCGCCCCACCGCGAAATATAAGCCGCTTTGTTTCATTATTAATTCGTTCCCCGCTATTTGGTGTCGCTGCACTTCAGGGGTTCAGAATAAGTAGGGCCGTGACGTTACACACGACCACTTATTTCTATGCCGATTTTTTTTTCATTATTTTGTGTTCCTTGTGACGGAAAATCTCTTTTTCAAGAACTTAATGGTTTTGGCAACCCAACACGTGTGGTAATAATGAAAGACATACATTCATTATTATGCCTTTATTTATTATTATGTGGGTGACGACTTACGTGAAAAGTAAATGTTTCCATAAAAATATAGGTATGCACCAAAGTTGAGTAATTTTCTACCTCGTGTTCGTGTAGATCAAGTAGACGTTGTTCAATCAGAACTTCAGAAGTATATCCTTTCAACATGCTTAAAAAACAAATTTCTGACTCCGGTTTTCATTCTATAAATAACCATCAAAGTCACCAGTCCTCCCAAAAACAAACGATAGAAAATAAATCCCGAACAAAATCGCTTTCCTTGACCGTTCTCAGACAAAATTCGCATTTCTCAAAACTTAGCTCTTTGATCCCATTTAACAAACTTAGAAATAAATAAATTCCTTGCAAAAGACCCTTAAGAGTTTGGATACGACGGCCTTTTCCTTCAATAATATTAGAAGTAACTCAAGAACAGATCGAACTGAAAAGGAAAACTCAAGCAAAAATCAGAAGGCTTAAAGTCGATGCACCCACAAATGTGTGGGTCTGGGTTCCTATAAATTATCCGAGTAGCTGACCTTCTGTTAACAAGCCTCATTTGTTACGGCGTGAAGTAAACCCAACCAGACAGGGAGGAATGACTGTGAACCACTACCATCGATAAATAAAACGCTGCATTTTAGAATGGTCTGGAAGTGGAAACACCTGAGTGTATTGGCCTTTTTGTGATTGAAAAACCGCATCTTACTACACATTGGTTTCTGAATTATTGTCAGTTATTCTTAGATAAGGTTTTGGTGAAATAAGTATTTAAATAATCTCAATTTATTTTATAGAACCAGCTGTAGCCCGCAACTATTTTTGCGTGTATTTTGAATTTCATAATTTTTTTAAACAAATAAATGTCCAGGATAAAAAATGGCCAGGATTCCGGGAAAGTCTGAGAGGGTTACCGTGGCCCCTGGCACAGGCAACCGAAGGAACACGGATGGGTTTTAGCCAGTAAGAGTCTGACACCCTGAAAACATCAAATAACTTCTCCCGCTCTGGGCGGCGCGGGAGAAGTTATTTGACGATTTCCAACATAAAAAAATATCCTATGCCCTTCTCCAGAGCCAAGGCTACCTATCTGTTAGATTCATAACGATCAGTTCAGTGATTTAGACGTGAAAAAGTAAGAGGCAGACAGACAAACAAAGATACTTTCGCATTTATAATATATTAGTGTGGAAAATCAAAATCAAAAGTCATTTATTCAAATTAGGCTGAGAATCAGCACTTTTTGAACGTCAAAATCACATAAGACAGTCCCCCCAAAACGCCCACCCTTCACCACTTCCTAGTGCTTTAGCTGGGAAGAAGAAGTGGCGGAACAAACTCCCCAGCAGCACTGCTGTCTGTTCAGTTAGAAGAACTGGATTCTATACATATAGTAATAAGTAATTAACATTACGAAACACAAAAATATTAAAATTATTTGCCATATGTCAGCTAGCACACGCCAATATTTAAAACTATACTCAAGCAGAAATAAATAATAAAAACAAAAACGCAAACAGAACTTAATACATAATAAAAAGCCTCCTGGCATAAAGGGCGTGCCCGCTTACATATGCAATGCTACATTATGTTTATATGTAACTTGTAGTAGCTGTAACTTGTAGCCACAAATGATAAACTAGGACCTTCGAAGTAAAATAAAGAAACATTAATTTCTAATAAGAAGAATGGAATAATTAAATAAAATTAATTTCTAATAAGAAGAATGGAAAGAAGAATAGGAAGAATGGAATACATAGTAGATTTCGATCTGTTTTACCTGTTGGTGTTACCTGATTGTCGAACGTGGCAACACTAAAGTTACCTTTAATGTTAACCGTCCTATGTGGTTCTTCTATGCAAAACAAATAGGTCTATACTATTGGTTGGATAAAGTTCAAAACTACCCTTGAAGTCCACTGTTAAACCTAGCCGCCTGTCTGTTCCACATAAGTAGACACTGTTTAGATTCCCTAGAGCCTCTTTAGAGCCTCTCCAGATAACACAAACTTGCTAAAGTTCACTACAAGGTACAGATTCTTGGGAAAGTTTAAGCTTATTCTGTTTCTGCTAAGCCATTAAACATTATTTACCACCAGTAGGTAGGATCTCTATATACTTACTGTACCCACATACTATTGTACCTAGCGTCTACCTAGAAGTACCCACAAAATATCCCTCTACCTAGTATTATTATTCAATATTCATAGTAAGTTCTAAATTCAAATAATCTTCTATCATATCTTATATCTCTGAAAGGCGTCGGCAATTTCACAGAATATCTAATACCTACGAGTATCAGGCGAACCATTGTGTACATAACCTAACCAATGTTTTTTATGTAAAGTCTACTTATATTTGTTACTTAGGTGACGAAAAGCAAGTATCTGTAGTACTGTATGATGGAAAGATTTCTAGCTAGATTACTATTTTTTTTTTTGTTTTTTTTCAGTATTCGAGTTAACTTGCCTTTTTCGTGTTTCTGTGAAAATAAAACGTATTTTTTTATTTCTTTCTAACTGTGACTGCTAAGCGCTACCTTAAGCTACGTTTTCTGCTATAATAAACTCATAAACAGCCGGTACGTTTTTCAAATGTATCTTAACTGTTTTTAAATAGTTACTACGGTCTTCTTACAATAATATCTGAATAATCTCGTATCTTGTGTGTATTTTACGTACGGGAATGTGTATTCTTGCTCCACCATGAATATAATAAACCCGAGCTTATTAACACTCATGGTACGAGATACAAAGCGGTCTTGTATCTCGAATCTATTGATAGCGTCGGGCAAGTTCACAGACGCGTCTAACAGGTAAACTATTGTGCGCCAACAATCATGCCTACGTGTCTCGTCTGGCGCTTTGTGTATCACAGACTAATAGAATTTATGCGAATTGTTGAGACTTCGCTATAATTGCTTTGTTTACCTTATGCTTTTGGAAAACGGCGTCGATAAGGGCGATATTTCTGCAATTCTTGGGCATAGTGTATACCGAATACATTAAAAACTTTTATGTAGAAAAGTTAGCTTACATATAGGTACGGGTTTCGGAAATTACGGTCAGTCGTATTAATTTATATCTCACAACGATCACACACCTAAAGTAACTAATGACAATTTTAAAGCATACGTCCGTTTCGTTTTCAAGTTTTCTATATTAAAATAGGTAACCAAGATCCTATTGTCAGCAGATAACAAACCCCCATAAATAACAATTTTCACATAGTTTACATATACAAAATCGGTGGTTTTAAAAGTAACCATTACGGCTGGACCCACAACGGGCAACTAACAGAAAACAAATAAATGTCGCAATTTAATGTGGCCTCTAATGAAGGGATGGAACCCTTCTGCGTTATTACATTTTATGTGGAACCCAGAGGTATCGCGAACTACACATAATTTTAATCCACAGTTTATTGGGCCATTTATAAAGGTTATATTATATTCATTATATTTACTGCGGCGATACAAGGCGAGTTTGTATAAGAACAAAAGCAGTTTTGATATTTGGCAAATTATGAATTTGTGCAACGATCTGTGTGAACAGATAGTTGGAAGTTTCAATAAAGTTTGCTATTCACAAAATTATGTTTGAGATGTTGATAACATATACAAATAAGATTTTTACGGACAGTCGTTTAACAGAGATACCATAACCAAAACAGAACCTGGGCTAGGATTAAAAATCTGTAGAACATTTCTTATTAGGTAGGTAGTACTAGTACATATAAAAATAGCTACTTATTTACTAATAAGATCATTAAGACCGATAGACAAGGATGCACGTCCCAAATGAAACAACAAACCGAACACCAAAATAAAACACTGTCCGATTCTAAAACCAGCAGAATAAAATACAAAACCATTAAGTTTGGAGCCACTAAATAGCCAGTTTAACTCAGGAACTAAGTAGACACTTACTGCTCTAGTATTAGAATACTAATAGTTCCTCTTTCTTTTCTACGGTTCTGAATTATGCAAAGAAATGTTATGCATATAAATTATGTAGACTGTTTAATCTAAGCGTACCTAAATAACTATGATAATTAAGAGATTACAAGGTACAAGCTGAACGCGCATTCTCGCCTCATTTTTTTCTAAAAGGATGAATGGATTAAAGACTTTCGGATGTCCCTTTAATTATGAAGCACAATCAAAAGAATTAACGAGAGACATGTGTTTGCGAGCGTGAATTTTTGAAATAAAGGTCTAAAGTAATCCGGAGGATACGCCTCACGAAATGTCCAATTCATTTGGGATATTCTTCTTTTTGTACGTTCTTTGTTTTTTTTTTTTTTGTGAATTTTAATTAAAATGGAAAAGTAATTTTGTGACATTCATCCTAAATGCATGTACATGAATATCGTGTAGAAATTACTTATACAGGGTGTAAGAAGACCCATCACGAAGGCGTCACCTACGCATTATGCACATAAAGCTAAGTAAATTTGAGCAAAACTATTTTTTTTTTTGCTGGCAAAGGAGTTTTATTTTTGGTGTGAAAATCCGCTGTTTACAGTAGAGCGCAATGTAAAACATTGTGCTTATGAGCGAATGCACCGCTACGGGGATCGCGGGAGTATTTAAAGTTTAGTTATAACATTTAAAACTTGTTTTCGTAAAAAAAAACATAAAAAGTTTAAACTTTGACCGCCAATATCTCCGTAACCAGAAGGTTCCCTGGCATGGTTTAATACAAAAAAAAATATCATAATCACGGGAAGATTAAGTGAGTCTCGGCTTCGTTAACAGTATTTTTACACCCGTTATTTTTTAATGATGATGATATGACTCCCAATGATCCATTTTAAACAATGGATCGCTAATTGATTGATGAATAAACGCTTTAACAAAACGTAAAGCGTATTGTATTGTTCTACGTTTCAAAAACGCCAACAAACAAATTATTACAAACAGAACAATTTACCGATATTGTTTAACAAACCGTTTTCCAAAACAAAGTTTTAAGCTCAACAAACGGATTTTAGTACCTATAATCTAATCCAATCGTAAAAGCTTTATAAACCGCAACTGAGCCGCGCCTGCTTTATCATTTGACGTGGAAAAATTATGCCCGGGCGGAGCAGGCGTGCCGTACAGACGGCCGGACGGATTTGCCCATCCGCCCGTCCGTCTGTCCCGGTAATACCGACCTTAACTACTTATACAGCTTACTTGATATAGAAACTAGCTGCTTTATACTTTATGTAGAGCAGGAAAATGTAGCTCTGACTGTTATTATCTCACAAAACAAATCAAAAGAACAAATGCAGGCGACAGGCAAAGAAACAATGCAAAACAAGTCGAGAAGTTTTCAATCGAGTATTACTCGAATGAAATCAATTTCAAGTAATGACTGCGATTGAAAATGAGTAATAAGTGTCTCATGACTAGGACGAACAAAGCGCACGTAAAAATAGAAAGAATAAAAAATATAAAGTAAGTTCATTTTCTATAGAAACATTAGATAATGGCAATTCTTGAGTTCCCTCGAACGTCTAAAGAGCTGAATATTAATCAGACGGAACCCACTGCACCTACTGCATTGCACAGTTTATTCTGACGTAGACCGAGGGGGTTATTATTCTTTCCCCTTTCTCCCCGAGATAATAAGCTTAGCCTTTGTTTTTAATATTCACCAGTTAATGGGGTTGTTTGTATAAGAGAAAAAGGAAAATTCTGACAAATGCTAACTGAAGTCCCCTTTGACAAAGGCACAGGGATACTCGAGGTTTTTAATACGCAATTTAACTTGTTACAACAAAAACGTTATAGACAAAAGTGGTATCACACCTACAGATATCCCCCTCACCGCCACGTAATCATATGTTTAGTTTCTCCAAAACTTGTTAAGAAAATTTTAGACAAGGTGGCAGGGAGATCGACGCACAACCGATGAACTCAGTACAAGATTCTGAACTATGCTTTGAAATTTTTCATCGTTTATTGAAAGAAAAAAATAGCTCCGCCAAACATTTTGACTGCGTAGGTATTGCACTTTTCTATGAAACAGCTTGTTTTTTTTTTATATAACCTACGAAAATTGTCTTTGCTAAGCCCTGTATCTTCTGCAACAAAACTAACGTACTGCCTCAATCATTTATCAGTATTTTAAAAGAATAGCCCAGCTAGCTTGAAATAATTATAGTTTCAGTGGAATCGAGTGTTCTACCAATACATCAAACAATTCGGAGGAGGGAAGATTATATTTATCTTATTTGTTGCAGAATCTAAGCCGGAGCTGGTGTATTGGTTCTCGGAACAAACGTTGCAGCCAGGACCGAGTGTTTCCTTGAAGTGTGTGGCTATGGGCCATCCTCCTCCACAGTTCACGTGGTTACTTGATGGTTTTCCTATTCCCACTAACTCGAGGTAAGTAACCATTTATGTGAAACATAAAAATAAAAATAGGCTTTTTTTTTACATCCTTTTACTATTTATTAAGGTTTAAAAATAGTTTCACTTAGAAACTCATTAAATTAATGGTCTTGAAATCATCAAACAAAAGAAAATGTTTCAAAGCGCGAAAGCGTCGCGATCACGCGATCGTAGCACAGTGCTACACCGTAGCTCGTAGCGAAGTGCTACGCCGTAGCTCGTAGCGTAGTGAAAAGCGCATACCGGCGCCGCTATTGTAAACTATGCAATGTTGAGAATGTAACTAAGAACATAATATAATCATTATTGACGTTCTTATTGATATAAATGTAGAATCACCTATGCAATCATGTCTTTGTGTTTGTCCTTGTATACAGACGGTGAAATAGGCCAACAATGCTTTAAAATTTAAATCGACAAACTTTTATTTCACAATTTTGGGGCGAAAATCAAAGGTAATCAAAACATGATGTAGCAATAAAAGTTGTATTAACTGACAAACTTTTGTCACCTATCGGTATACACGTGCTGTTGACAATCCTGTCATAAAAGTTTTTAGCGTGTTTTGATCGGATTTCAGTAGGATTGATACATTTATCTCTAAAGTAAACTGTTTAATGACAGCTGTAAAACGAAGCAGGTCACATTTTATTTTATTAAAGTAGAACTTTTTATGTTGCTAGTTTTGGTACAATCTCATCAATCGCCACTTTTATAGACATTAGCTAGTAACAATTTTAACAGCACTTGCAAATTTTCTCTTTTTCTCTATATTCAGACACCAACATAATCTCGCATTTAGGTTCGTAGTCGGCCAACACGTGACGCTGCAAGATGACGTGGTGAGTCATTTGAATATCAGCCGCGTCACAGAGCAAGATGGCGGCGAGTACGCTTGCGTCGCTTCTAACTCGGCGGGGAAAGCGCTTCATGCTGCGAGAGTCAACGTGTATGGGCTTCCGTACATCAGAGAGATGCCCAAAGTAACAGCCGTAGCCGGTAGCGACCTGAATATCAAATGCCCGGTAGCCGGCTACCCGATTGAGTCAATCACCTGGGAAAGAGGTAAGCTTTTTATCCCCATTTTCACTAATACTAGGCTACACCTAAATGAATGCGCTATTGGATTTTCAACGCTCGGCTTAGCGCCGAAAGATAAAAATCCGACAACCCGCTGTTATTTAGGTGTCGAAGGTCTTCTCCTAACTTATTCACCGCTTGTTCACCGAACAATTCGGACTCCAAGACTGTTAACTTCGCTTGAAAGTTCGTGAACTTCTAAGTTTTTTACTACGCAAGTCTATAGAGGCATGAGGAACAGGGTATTAAGTTCACTCATACCTCCATAGAAAAGGGAGGATCCTCCGACCAAACGGGTGTCATGTCTGGTGGGCAACTGCCCAACGATTGATGTCGGGACGTTGTATCTATGCTAGTTGCGTGGTAAACTCTGCTTGCGCGATGCAGGATTTCGTGACGTCAGCGTGATGCGTAGTTTGCATGTGGCGATGTTGATACCGCTACAAGTCTATGGTCCAAGTTTGCACGTGCAGCGCATAACTTTGAGAACCTTGCTTTACTTTTCTGCTACAAACATTTTGCCTTCCGGTCGTTTCTTTTCTTGTCTTGCTAATTGTATAAACAGGTGGTTTGAGATTTTACTTTGTAGGTTTACTTCTTTAAGAAAACCTTTGTATATTTCCTTGAAGTTGTATACGGACCTCATAATTGCTGTATCACTATTAACAAAACCCCCAAGTAAATTGAAACTTGACAAAGTAACTTGCTGTCACATTAGTCCACAGATTACTAATATGTAGCAAAGTACCAAATAAACCTTGACGATGAAACGTGTGGCATTAAATTTTTTTTTATCGACAATCTAAACTACATATAAGAATACAATTAACCCATAACTCCTTCGACAGAGCAGGGAATCTTACCCCAATATATATGAAAGGAGCATTTATTAGGCTATTCAAGCTGAGGATAACATGTTTAGCGTGAACTCTTTGCCAAAACCCGCTGATTTAACGCACGTTCTGGCACCACTCCCGATCTCATTCGGAAGACACCGCAGTTTGATGACGACGCGTTTTATTAACTATACTGCTACTATTTCCTTATTTGATAAGCTTGGCCGGTAATCTGAATGCGTTTTACGAGGGAGCGTTTTTCTTTAGTGTTCTATCATTTATATTTAATAGGCTGACAGCATAGAGCAACACGGACCACCGGCGGACCGGAGTCCGTGTTGCTCTATGGCTGACAGACAGAAGTACTGATAAAAGAGCGTTTGTCAACGATTCCAAACCGAATTTAATAGGTACGAGTGTTGGTAAATATTTAAAAACAGAATTTTATTATATTCCTGGTTCTTGTGACACGATTTATGTAAGTACATACAAATTATAATATAGTTAGGTCTTAATACAGGGTTATTGGTAAAACACCATTCAACCTCTTAAGGGGTCATTGTACTCATCATTATGAACAACTTTTATTATGGGACGAAACATGAACCCGCGAAAATAAAATCAGCTAGACCCTACAATTTGACGAGTTCTGCAAACATAAATGTAGGGAACAGCTGTTTTTTTTTCGCGATTTCATATTTGGTCCCATAGTAAAAGTTGTTCATAATGATGAGTACAATGACCCTTAAGAGGTTGCTGGTGTTTTACCAATAACCCTGTATAAGCTCCTTAACCTATTATCCTCAAAAGAAACCTTTCATAGACTTAGGCAATTTCGTAAAAAGAAATAGGAAAATATAATCACTGGAAATAATAAGTAATAATAAGTACCTATAAAAGTAAGCACGTAATAATTATTTATGAGTTATAATATATCTCTCTCGAGAACAGTTAACATGGAAAATTAAAAGTACTAAACAGACATTGAACTTATAAAAGTCTTGGTACCCAATATTTGCTAGGGATGTTAAGTTGAAATTGTTCTTTTAATATAAATATTTATACACACGGTTACGCAGAATAAAATGAAAAACGATTCTATTCAGAACATATACGTACCACCTTACAATTTTGACATGTGATCTTCGTACGTAAAGGTAGGTAAATTTAGTAAATTTCTTCCAAAAAAAATCTTTTTTTGCAGTCGGTTGTTTTTGTTTTGTAAAAACCTCAGATATTTTTCACTTCTTACTAGTAGTACCTACCCCATACAAATTCGTATACCACTTCTTGCTATGTAAATAACAGTGACAGAAACTTATTATAACATCATCAATATACACTAAGTGAAAAAATACGTATTATTGAAGCGAACTGAAAAACTACCCAAGTAAATTTAACAAAATGTATTAGGCATAACATTTATTAAAAAAAGAATTTTTAAATCGATCCACAGTTGCCGGAGATATCGCGTAACATAAATACAAAATAAAAAGAATATAGACGAATTGAGAACCTCCTCCTTTTTAAGAAGTCGATTAAAAATGATTTCGCCTTTGTACGAAAATATAATAAGCATAAAAAATTATCTCTGTATACAATGTGGGGAGGACAATATGATCATAAATGAAACTTCGTATAAGTCATGATATTCCCAACCGTCACACAAAAAATCAAATGAATATATCCAGTAGTTTAGCCACAAGACATTATTTTTCATTTTAAGTATTTTCTACATGATGTATTGTAAACAGGAGAGCACGCGACAGGGTAATGACACACGTTGCCAGCTCGCTACTTTAAAAACCTACGCCTTTTCTTTCAAATTTATTTTCTCAATGCAAATTATACTTTATGCCCGAGCCATAAGAGTCATAAAGCGTGTCATCACAAGTAGATAAGAAAAAATGCATGCGAAAGTTATTACTTTCCTGTTACGCACTCATGTCAAACGCAAAATATGTATGTGCGAAAGAGATAGGTAAGTTTGCTTGTTTCTACTTTGCTTACTTGTCGACGTGTCTAGGTTACGCGGTCAGTGTGTCACCGGACCTCCTTCCTGCCAGTGACGCGTTTTGTTTTTCTCTGGAATTTCGGATGCGCCCGCGCCCGTTTGAAGTCGCCGCGCGATTGTTATCGTATCTTTGTTGTTGTGTAGTGCGAAATTTGACGCTTTGTTTTAACGCTGGACGTGTACAGGCAGATGTGGTACCAGTTAGATGGAGCACCAGCTCATTCAGTGGTGTCTGCAAGAGAGCGTTTGACTCAAATGTTCGGACAGCAGTGGATTGGCCGTTTTGGACCAGTGCGGTGGCCAGCGAGGTCACCAGATCTCACGCCCCTGGATTTCTTTCTGTGGGGTCACATAAAGAATGAGGTATACTCAACAGAAGTTACTACCGTTGAGGAATTAAAAAATAGAATAATAATATCTTTTAATAAATTGAAAGAAATGGCTGCTAATGGTGACCTATTATCAAGAGTGAGAAATAACATTATACGTCGGTGTAGTTTGTGTATTCAAGAACACGGCGGACATATTGAAAATAAAAAAAATTAATGACTGGCGACATAGTTATGTGATCGAAAAGTGATTGTGAATAATAAATTGATTAGTGAATAATTCGCGGGTGAATGATGCCCGACTATTTGGTCAATATTCTGTGATTTGATTTGTGTAACTGAGCATTAATAATAATAAGAATAATGGCGCCAAACATTACGTCGGTGCGTCGGCCACAGCTTTATTATGAATGAAACCAAGCTGCGTTGCCATTCTTATCGCAGGTCAGTGTACCAATTTTATAAATGGTGTTTTATTTTGTTTGCAGTTTTAAGCTATTTAGTTTGTTAGAAAAAAATGTTTTTTTAATTTTGATGTTCGGATTTATTTGATAGTTTACAAATGTTTCTATACACCAGTATTGCCAGTGTTTTCATTTAAAGTCATATTGTCATCTCCACATTGTATAACAAGCATTCATATTCTATAATGTTTACAATATAAAAATATACGTTATAAAAATATTCAGTTTTTGTGCTAAAGATTTCAGTGCCTACATCCAGTCCTACACGTTTCTAAATTGTTAGTGACACGGGTGGCAACCCTGTCCGCACTAATGATACGAAATTGACTTAATTTTTGTCGGAGCCTCAAGCACAGAAATTGAATTGTCGCCCTGGGACTTCTGTGAAAATGATTTTATTTTCAATTACTTTTTTTTTCAGAAATTTATTTACTAACGAATACCTATACAATCTATATTATGTAAGTGTGTCGATTATGTAATAATCTCACCGTGAAAACTTAGGTGAAGTGAGATGTCAGTGTCATCCGACTGATGCTAGGGACCAAGCATTACATTTACAATCATGATCGAGATTTTGACCTCACTATCGGCTTTAGCACCTACGAGGGTGCTACCCATGAAAAGACACCCATGACGAATAGTTTGAAAAATTTCGCCGTCTTGGATTTTAACTTAAAGGTCAAGTCAAGGTCAAGGTCAAGATATTGTAAAATACCAACTATAAAAAAAAACCGCAATACTAATCGTTTGAAGCTCATAAACTTGTTTGGCACGCATATAAATAGTTTCTGACTGAATTTGGTTTTGCTATTTTATTTTAAAAAGCCCTAAATAGTAATGTACACTTAAATATTAGCTTTGAAATAATATAAAATGATGAATAGAATTAGCATAAAACATATGATTAAAATCACGATTATGATTGTAAATGTAATGCTTGGTCAATCCCTATCATAAGTGGGATGACACTGACAGCTCACTCCACACTCACTTCACCTAAGTTTTCACGGTGACATTTTTACAGAATAGCAATGCTGATAATAACTTATATTTTTCACTAATAACTATAAAGTAACTAACAGCACATAACCATTTCCATTTGTGTTTCATTCGGAAAATATTATTTTATCTAAGGCTTATGTAATGACCTACCCACTAACCCGATTGTATCTCGTTTATATAAGTTTATGAAAGAAGTTACAATTTATTTTCATTCACTTGTTATTATTAATATTTCACATTCTACGTAAATATCTGGTAGATATGAGATATTTTACTACTTCTACCTACTTATTAGAAACATTTAGTTAGATACCCTACCTACATACAACAAAAGACAGATAGATATATTCTTTGCCAAATTAAATAGGCTTCGTGAATTATACTGGAAAACGTTGTTATTTTTTATTGAAATATAAATTTAACACAAAATATTTCAAAAATCAAATAGAAATGAAGATTTTTTTCTGAAAAAGCTAGGCTTCGATGAAATTAAATAAATCAATTCCTCAGAATTGTAAATCAACGTTTTTACCAAAACTTTTATGAAGGTCGCAAGTCAGAATTTTGATTGAAAAATTCTAGCTTTATTTACCTACAATTTTACTACAAATTACAATAGCAAACATGGTCATACATTCTAGGGTTCATAAATTATTGCCAACAAGTCTTTCTCCAATTTTATTATCAGTTTCTACGCTTCAAACATTACCTTTACCTACCTATATCCTTTCCTAGTCAACAGTGTTTTCTCTCTCCGGCCTATGCGTTTGCTGATCCAATAATATCTCCGATTTGTTTCATAACTGATTACTTATCGACTTCCGTTTTACTCAACGTCAAACCAAAAAAAACAAAAAAGCATCACAACCCTTAAACAATTGATACCATAAACACACTTATCTCAAACATATATACCTAACTTAGAGACAAAGCTCAGAAAAACATTATTTATCGACATGATCTTCGAACAAAAATAGATACTCAATGTCTCCTAAATAAAACAGGACATTTACGATGAAACGAACGACACTTTAGTCAAACAGTATCGAATTAAGGCCCCGGGGAGGCTACGAGTATCTACTATCTATGTTCCTACGTCTTTTAGCAACAGGTTCTTAGATACGGGCAGAAGGTGAAACGAAATAACTATATACAGTATTAGATTATCTTCGTGAGTACGGACGTGGGAAGTGATATGGCTCTTCTAGTTTATTTTGTTAGATTTTGATCTGGGATGAGTTAAAACAGTTAACACAGTACTTGATACATTTGTTGCCTTTCAGAATTTGAAGTAAGGTGGTAATCTTATATTTCGAGTGATTTATATCGCATTTAAAAAAAATGCTATATGCATAGATTACCTTGTAAAGTGTTGATTTATAAATCAAATAAGTATCTTGAAACCGTTTTAATTTTATCAGTATCAATAACCGATACAGTACTTTTAATTTCCTCCACATTGATTCCTGGTTTAACGCTCCATCGCCACGATACAGAGCCATCAAGACAAAAACGTAAAAATACGCAGCGTTCAATTTATTCGCTTTGTTTATTTATAAACTCTGTATATGAAACGTCAGCTTGGAAATATGTTCGTTATATCTTCCCTGTTTATATCCCGGTCGCAGAGAAAATTGCGTCCCACAATCTAATAGACTAGACACCTTCGCAGCATCCAATTATGGACAAATCTATGTTATTCTTCTCTTGTTTTTTCCTTAGCTACGGCTCACAATAACATGGAATATGTTGGAGCAGGAAATTAAATGGGTCTCGCGACCCCCGGCGTAGGTGTGAGATGGAACACCGGGGTGGTTTTTAGTCAGTAAGAGTCTGACAGACCCCGCCGCCCGCCCCAGGGCGGCGGACATCCATAAGGATTTTCCACTCCGGAAACAAAAAAAAAAGGAAATTAAATGGGTACCTACCTTGTGGAAACGCGGAAATTGGGCACAGTATGTTTCTAATTAGTATCGACCTAATATAATCAACATAACTAATTATGTATTTACGTATTTTGTATGTTTATTCTAACGTTATTTCCGTTTTCAGACAGATAAAAAAAACAAAGCGCTCTCTTGATATTTTTTTATTTCATTTTCTAATTTCCCGTACAAGTTCCAACGAGGATGCTATAAAAAGGTTATTTCATTTTTTATAGTAACGTCTATGAGAAATAAAGGGCTCTGAATTCTGGGAAAGTAAAATTAAAATAATAAACGTGGAATACGTAATTATAATCTTTTAAAGCCGTTTTTATTTCAAGGAACGCTTGCCAAAAAATTTAAATGTCAGAAGTCTGTACGTGTACAGGTGCATCGTTACAAATGGACTTTCTATATAATAATTAGTCAATTTCGTCACACGCACTTTCTATATGAACGTATTCTTTCGGGATCTATACAATTTAGAGCTAAGGCTAGTATTTTATTCAGAAAATTAGTCCGAAACTAGGTGTAGGTTATAACTATCTCGGAAATAAATAAGTCTTCTATATACCTAAAAGTTCAGGACTAAAGTAATAATATGTCTGAGTACCTATCCAACACGAACACACCAAATAAATCGGCAGTAAGTACTCAGACTTACACATTTGAGTAGGTATGGTAAAGGTTCTCACAAAATAAAGGATCCCAATGAATTTCACTTAAAATAAAATAGTTAAGCCCGTAAAACCCGCCCCTCGTTTACCAGTATTACTAGAAAAGATCAAATTAAGTCTCTTCGGTCACTCCCTCGTAATTTTCCCTTTTTCGGACCTTTGTCAACACCGGCCTTCTTTTCATAGAGTGGGCACACTCATTAAGCTGAACCTGCGATCTTTGATATCTGCATTGATAGGATGTACTTCGTGTAGCAAAAGATTAGACTAGATTAGAACACCTTGCAAACACGCGCCTTGCCTTGCATCACGCCTGAAATACCCGAAGGGTACGTAGAAATGTACAGTCAGCTTCTCGATGTGGGTACCCCCCTTTTTTTTTTTTGAGGATGGGAAATCATCAAATGACCCCTCTCGCTCTGGGTGGAGCGGAAGGTAGTGTCAGACTCTTACTGACTAAAACCCATCCGTGTTCCTTCCTTGGCCCTTTATGTTCCGGGTCAGCGGTACCCCTTTCGGATGATCCCGCTTTCCCGGCAGGCTGGGGCCTAGTGGGCCCCCTCTTCGATGCTGACATCTTTTTGAGGCGCGCGTGGAACACGTACGCGCCGTCCAGCACGGGCCTGGTCCTGATCGGACGGTGAGCTAGTGGGTACCCCCCTTCAAAGTTAATTTTAATACAACTGGGGTACACAATATTGATGCAGCCCATTGTACCTATACGTACACCCACATTTCACCAGCTAGCGCAATTACACTTGGTCGCTCTCCCGAATTCGATTGCCTATGGAATTCGGGCAAACAACCAAGTGTAAATGAATTGTGTCGAGTATGCCCATCTTCGGACAATCAAGTCAAGCTCCGTCTTCCAATGCGATGACAAATGTAATTAATGCACCGGGTGCTCGGATTCGAGTGAAGTGAAGTCTTTCGAGCACCCGAATACGGGCTAAAGACCAAGTGTAATTTATCGACACGGTTGGCGCAGTGGTTAAGCAATTGACTGCTGCACTGCGTGTCGTGGGTACGATTCCCGCACGGAACAAATATTTGTATGACCTACAAGTACCTTCTTGTTCCGGGTCTGGCTGTGTTTGTGTATGTGAGTTTAAATGTTTGTAAACGCACCCACAACCCAGGAAACAGTCCTAGGGTGGGGCAACGTTTTTTTAAAAAAGAAAGAATTGCGCCTTAAGTTCCATGTAATAGGGGACGGCCCTATTGCCATCAATCGGGCTCAAATCCAGACTCCGGCCACATCCTCCGCAGTAGCGCTTGCTACTAGACCAACGAAGTACCTATCACCTCACTTTGCATAATATTACCTTATTGAGAATAATTTATTAGCAAATTTAGTTCTAGGATCTTACTTATGCTTCAATTTATTAAGATACCCTGTCTATATCACAAGGGAATATACAGGATAACACAGTCTTACAAATTGCATGAGCACACAATCTATTTACGTACAATACCCCTTGTGTATTCTATCTAAAGTCCTAGGCACGACGCGACGTTTAGATAGCAGACCACTACATATTTCAAAAGCAAGCACTAGCATTTTAAATAGGTACGCTAAACGTTGACCTAGTTCCGAATTCCGATATTAAAATTTAAAATTGGGCATATCCGAAGGCAGTGCACATTTCACTAAACTTACTTCTCAACCAGCAACTGTTGAAATTTTAGTTGGTTCTGTCACCGTCAAACTTTTGGCCGAGTTCGCTAAACCAGACGTGGATTGCCCCAAGTATTTTAAATTAGAAAATTTCACTGGGTAAGTATACTATGATTCCGTAGTTAGAATTATGCAACATTCAGAGTCTAGTGCAAAAAAAGCTGTCAGTCTGTATTTTAAAAGCTGTTTTAAATGGTACTTTAGATGGTCTAAAATAATTCTTATTAAGATCTAGTAGCCTAGTGCTATTTGATGATAAACCTTAAATAGCATTAGTGCACTCGATAACAATACCAATTTATTTTTGTTTGGTTTACCTACCTACTGCCATCTAATGCAAATCGCCGAAGGCAAGTGCCAGATTAATTAATTCCAACAACTATTAATTATATTCCATTATTCCACCAGCAGCTACCAACTTCAAGTGCCTAAATATTATTGGACTAGTTCCTAGAACAATTGCGCAGGTACTGAGGGCACCTATAATCCAATAAAACCAAGGTTTCTGGAAATATACGCTTCTATCATATCCTTGAATAAGTAAACATAATCCTCTTTAAATTCACCTGATGTAATAATCCTTACTCTTGACTAACAATGCCAACAAAATGGAGTGGGATCCAATCATAACTAGGGCTCTTTCGTATCAAAATCGATTACTAATTTATATAAGCAAAAACTTATTTAAGTGCCGACGGAAAGGATTTACGTTACCCTGAAATTGGTCAACTTATTCGTCCAACTCTAGAAAGTATTAAAATAACTTTAACAAACTTTACGGTAATGACGGCCAACGGAAGTTGGTTCACGAAACCTGTAATTTTCATGTTACAATGTTCAAAAACATTTGTATCTCTGGTTTGAATTTATATTCGCTTTGTGCTTCTTAGATAAATCTTACAGATCCGGAAGGCAAGCAGGTGTACGGCTTTGATATAACCCGTGGCTGTGTATTTTTTATATTTTTTTATATGGTCCCATATCACATCCATAACATCCACACAAGGTCTTCAGGTCCCGAACTAGGCAGAGCCTGTACTACGGTAACCTGATGACTGATATACATACTTATATACAAATACACACCCAGACACAGGTCAAACAGACATGTTCATGCACACAAATGTTTGGACTTGTCCGGGGATCGAACCCGGAACCAGCGGCTCAGAAGGCAGGGTCGCTACCAACTGCGCCAACCGGTCAGTCGATTGGCCAGTATTGTTCAGTTTGTTCGCTAAGTAAACAATAAGTTTGGATAAGTTAGCTTGCTTCTTACTTTGTATATATACGCCGTTGGTCCTGCGCCTGATCTCTCTCCGGTCGTGTCGGATTGCCGTCCCATCGGACTATAAGAGAGATCGAAGACAGAGTCTTATCAGAGTTAAATGATAAATGATTTTATTTCTGTAAGTAGGTTTGAACAAACACTTTTACACGTCAATCGTATTTTAGAAACTAGATGAGGTTGGCATTTCCTATCTGACTTCTCTGAGAACAAAGACCGAAACAAACTCAGAGGTCACAGTCTCTTTTAAAGTCCAGACAAAATCTTGGTCAGATCATGTGAAGGCTATGTAGGATCGGTGTCTGGAATGGTCTTTTGAGGAAAGAACCACACAGATTGAGTGGACCTGTCCAGTCAGTGCACGCAATTGTCAGCAATCGTGCAGCTCAACTTAGACTTAAGGAGCTCAACGATTCGACGAACAGTACCAAAGAAAGGACATTTGAGTAGGCCGCATAAATTACTCATACAACATACAAATTCGGTCAATATACAAATATTGACCGAAATTCGGCCTGGCAGACTATAATATTGTGTACATGTGTTCTCAGTTCTCTGAAAGACGACACATTATTATTTTTCTTTAGTACGCTAGGATCTACACTGAGGCACAAAATATCTGAATACAAAGCTATTTACCATCCTGCTTGTTGTTTAGATGAAACATAAAACCACTTATGTAACACATTTTCGCTGAATATGTTACAAAGAAATATCGTTGAACCCAATACCTTGGTTGCTTACTTTACATACAAAACAAACCAGAAATAAATTTTAAATCTAATCTAACACGTACCTACACAACTCATTCTTTCCAACAGACGGGCAAAATCTCCCCCTGAACAGAAGACAAAAGGTGTTTCCCAACGGCACCCTGATCGTGGAACAGACACAAAGAGGCGAGGATGCTGGCACCTACACCTGTCAAGCAGCCAATAGACAACGACATGCTGCGAGACGAGACGTTGAAGTACAAATATTAGGTGAGTGTCAATGAATTGGTGAATGTTAACCCCAAATGCATATTGCGTTTTGTTAAAAAACGTCAAAGAAATATTGGTAAAGGGAAATAAAAAATAAACTGAGAATCTGCAAGTACAAAAGACAGGCACCAGAACGGCCAGTATCTGGCACTTAATAGTGTGGTAGGTTAGCAAGTCAGGAAAATGCTTAGCATATTTATATGCTACGTAATATATAATTGGTATTTCATACTACTGATAAAGAATGGCGTTTGTGATGTCAAATGTTCAGACCATTTCCTTAACTTTACATGCAACATAATCCGGACATAATATTCGTCTGATAACGAAATGCGAGCGCGATTTTAGTCCGAATAAACTTCCCGAACAGCTAGCAGAAGTTTTACACCAACAGCGCAGATCTTGATATAGATGCAGATAGACGAGGATGCTGGCACGTATACGTGACAGGCAGCCATTACAGGCAACACCACGCCACCGGAGAAGCCGAAGTGCAAATATTAAGTTAGAGAACTGTCGATGTCGGGAACTAGGCGACACAAATGGCGTAATTGAGTGGTGCTGCCATTTGAAGTCGCTGGAAAAGTTTGAATGCAGAATTCATCAAAAATCTCGTGGAAATGTGTTACAAAAGATTACGGTACCTACGAGGTACGGGTAAGATTAACATTAAGTACTTAAGCTTCAACAGTTCCTTGAAAATTAAAAGCTTTCACTGCAATTGCAGGAACAACAACTGACAAACTAACGGAATAACTAATGTGTAATAATATGACTTTAAGAAGGACACTCCATTAATTTAATATTTTGAAATACTTTTATCTAATTTTATATGTTTTAATGTCAATCTAGATTATGATAAACCATGATTGATAAATTTTGCATGCCTTACGGTCTAATCACTTGAGACATGTACCTATACTCAATAACACCATTTTGTAACAGTGTTTTCTGCAAAAATAAATAATTTGATTTGATTTTTCTCAGATTTTTCTCAGAAATATGTATAAATGGATGCTATTCTTAAACCTTAATTCTTATCCGCCCTTAACACTACTTAGAATACAAATCAGACCATAAACTTTCTCATTTTCTTTAGTAAGATTTAATGCGCTATAAAATCACAAATTCAAGAGGGGTGGAGTTACTCATCCGTAATTCATTAAAGTTAGCACGTTTACCATTACCGCGGCATCCGCGGGGCGTAAACTTCCAGCTTTCCCTGCTTAATAGGGCAATAAAATAAAAAATATTAAAAAAAGTGAATGGAAACTTCACAAGCAACCCTCGGAAATGAGGTCCACGAAATCAAGGCGTGGCTTTAAGATTTTAATTAACAGTTAACCTACGTAAAAAATAAATGACGAAATTAAGTGTCTACGTGGCCAAATTGAGCTTTAAAATTGAAACCTTAATAACTTTGCGTGAATAATGTTCGGGCCTAATTCGCAGGGCTGGTAGGCGCATGATATGTCGATTAACCGAGATGGGCATTTAGCTATTTCTGTCTCACCAAAGTGTCAAATATTCTTTTTTTTTGTGAACTTAGTTTTATTTTATTTATGAATATAGATACTCGTAGATACTCACTCCTGCACAACTGAAAAACAAAATATCAATTTCAACAAAAACATTAGTACAAAAGCGAGTTCCCGGAAAATGAAATCCAAGAAAAAATAAACAAGATATTTCTTTTTTGCAGTTCAGCCAAAAATCTTGCCCATACCGGCGCTGACGAATTTATTACGAGAAGGTATGAGAGCAGCAATATCTTGCCAGATCTTAGAGGGGGATTTGCCTATCGCATTTCGGTGGGAAAAGAACGGGCAGCCCGTGACGTCATCGCCTTACGCGCCTAGTGGTATAATAACACGAAGAATGGATGAATACGGCGCGTCGTTGGTGATAGAGCAGGTTACATCGCTTCACAGCGGGAATTACACGTGCATTGCTTCCAATGTTGCCGGTTCAGAACGATACACTATACCGCTAACAGTCAATGGTAACGTATCTTTCCTTACTACCTAAATTCTCGTATAACTGCTACGGATGAAATCATAACCATTGAATCTTTAGTGCCACCTCGATGGCGGTTGGAACCCAACGATGTGGCGGTAGCTGCAGGCCAGGACGTGACGTTACAGTGTCAAGCTGACGGTTACCCTAAACCAACGATCACGTGGAAGAAGGCTGTTGGTAAGTTGTAAACTACGTAGATAGTTCGTAATGTTATTTAGAAAGGTAAAAATGTTTTTAAAGTTTATATTTCGGTATTGGGATTGTATCCAAAAATGCTTTATTTTTCCTCTCTCCAATCTAAAAGAAGTTTGCCAATTCTCTGAGACTGTCTAAACACGTTTAGCTCCAATCTCCACTTTTGCTATCCACGAAACATTGACATAACAACTGGGTCACATTTCAAATAGGTAACACTCCTGGCGAATACAAAGACTTCATGTTTGAAGGGAGCTCAAGGGTCCTGGAGAATGGCTCGCTCGTGTTTGAGCGAGTGGCCAAAGACAGCGAGGGACATTATCTTTGTGAAGCAAGAAACGAAATAGGCGCCGGATTAAGCAAGCTCATCTTCTTAAAAGTCAACGGTAAGTACAAGCCAAATGGCTTTTTCTTCTTCCTAATTAATAAAAAGAATCCATTGTCACTCCGTTGCGAAAATTTAATATCGGACTTCAATAATATCTGACGTTTTAATACTTATTAAAGATTTTCGTACCGATAAATTGTGTGATCCACAGAACTCCGTGATTCCAATCTTTTTCAAATTCGGTCAGTCTATTTGGCGAAGGAAATAGAATTTTTACCGCGAGGATCATATCCCTAGCTATACGTACAGTGCATAAAAGAAAGGAAGCATCTTTTTGTCGAAGGTCTGTGAAAAGTTGTGGAATGTCTTGATGGAGGATCCGTCGCGATGAGTTTCGCCGGGACAAGCCGGGCCGTACTCAAATGAAAATTCTTTTGCGTCATTATTGTTTTGTTGCGGAGAAATGGAGCTGTCCTTAGTAAAATTAATGTTAAGAACGCATTGTCTCCTAACTGGAAATAATGGGTTTGGAACTTCTTTTTATAAAATTCTACGTCTTTTGCAATATGGAATGGAATAAAATGGCATGGAAGAAGACAAATACTATTGTCAATGTATTTAAGTAAGTGGGTAGAGAGCATAGATGTATAAATGGTAGAGAGAGTGCTAGAGTACCAGAGGAGATTCAAATTAATACACGTTTCATAGCCAGCGTAGATCAAAGGGTGGCACTCAGTAGGTTGGAAATGCTTTGAGAAAGCGCAAGTAAAACAATCAAATATAGAGCTCTCCAATAAATATCGCTTCCAACCATACCTTCGTCACTTTATTCAATTCTATAGAATTCCGCGAGGCGACCCGCCGATAACTCGCTCAAATTGCTCAGCTGCCAGCATTAATGTAGGTACCTATCTATGATTCTATATATAAAATTAAAGGAAGTCCATTTTCTCACCACTTTACTAAGTCCATGATGCTGCTGTCAGTACTTTTAAACTTAATTTAGATCGTTCGGTGGTTGGACTTCATTCTATTGCTAACTTTTATGAAAACTTTAAGTGGAGGCAAAGTTATTTTCTCAATTAGCTGTACTGCAGTAGTTCCAATTCTGTAAAATAAAATACAAGTTTAGACGCGCTATTTACCTTCCTACTTCAAAATGCAATTTCTTGTTGTATGGTAATATTGAATCAAATTGCTCTATAGCACCTGATTCTGTGTCTCCGGTAGGTAGGTAACAATTAAAGAGCGTCCTCTTGTCCGTGGTGTGGACACATAAAGGCAAAGATGTATTTGTAGGTTATTCGATTGTCGGCGGTCGGCAGCGCGAGTCGAGCGCGTCTGAGCAGAAAACTCAATGACCGTACGTCGCAATACGTCTCCTCTTTATTGGAAAACGAGACAGTTGGCTTCCACTAGAATAAGTCCGCGGTGTACGTGTTTGTATTCGCCGATATTGGCTTTTGTTGAGAAGCAAATATCATGAAATATCGTCCGCTGTGAAGCCTACAAAGCTGCCGTAATTTATGATTGTTTAAATCAAACCTTTTCGAGGTGCAAATACAGCACCCTTGCCCAACGAAGATGGTTATTAATGTTACCGTGAACAAATCGCGAATTGTACAAACACCAGTAAAACTTTGTTCGATCGTGGCTGACGGCGGGTCCTAAACCCGTCACGTCCACGAACAGTTTGTAAACAGTTCCGCTTCTAGCCGTAATCGTATTTCCCGCTTGTTTATTTCGGTTTGACACAAGGTTCACCAGGATTTACACATGAACAAAGTTTGCCAACGTTCACTTGAACCTAAACAAATAGATTTAAAACGGTTTCTCGTGCGTGCTCCGAAAAAAGTTGAACAGATTTTCTGCATTACGTCGCAAATGGGTCAGTAATATTTAAAACAAGCGGTTAATCTTAAAAATATTAGGGTTTGGTAAACAAGGTACTCGCCAATAAAAACATTGGGCCTACACAAGCACGATATAACGAGTCTGCCTTTATGGAAACATTTTTTCCTCACTTCTACCGCACTCAAAGGGAATATCGAGGAGTGGGGCTAGGCAATTTCTGTGCCCAGCCGCAACTCTTGATTTCTTGCCAATATGAAAAACGAAACAATATAGATGTTTCTAACAAAAACAAATACTGAAGTACGCTGACGGCTTCTGGTATTGTTACAATTTAATACTGAATAAGATGTTTTACTGATATGCCTCGATAACTTATATAAGTAACTTGTACTTTTTTAAACACAATTTCACATTTGTTGGATAGAACGAGCAGATGGAAAATAAACAATAGTTTTAACAAACCTAGAAAACACACTTTTGTAGATAACCGAACTAAAAAGTAGAAACAAATTGTCAATAAGTTTAAAATAAGAATAGAGTGATTAACAAAAAACAATTATTTTAGTAAAAAAGCGTGAGGTGCTAGATATTATGCTAGATGACGTCACTGAGACATGGAATCATAGTTTTTCTATGACATTTCTTCGCATAGCCTCTCATGAATATCATAAATATCATAAATCTCTTTGGTATGGTATTTTAGTTACCGAAACAGAGCACGATCGAGGTCGATTAGGTTTATTTGATTGTGTACATGTGCCTTGCGTTTCTAATATCCTAAGTTCAAGCTTAAGCTACCTATTTCTTGACCTTGGCCTAAATACCGCTTACGATTCTTTGCACAGATAAATATTTTTATCATTAAAAACTAGGTATTCGCTTTAATTCATTTAAAGTACTTTTTATATAATACTACATGCAACTTTCTTCACATTTTATTATTACGGAGTGAGTTAATGTTTGTAAGGTACCTACACAATTAGGGAATTCTTCAGGGAAAGGAAGCTTTGCCCTGTTTTAATGTAATGCAAACTGAGCATAATGCTTTTGGGTTATAAGGCAAGGAAGTGAACGTAAGGTGATTTTGTCTTGTATGTTGTTACATTTCGTTGCCGAAGACGGTTTTATTGATAGTTTACATTCGTTACACTGCCAGATAACTCAAAAATAACATAACAAAATCACACCTCTTTTACACGCACACACACAAATGCACACGCACTTTCGCCAGATATTTTTAAGTCCCATGTAATTAGACGGCGAGCGTATATAGCCATCCACAGATCGCAAATCATTAATAAAATTGATGTCAAAATTCCAAATATAAAATGTGAACTTATCAGAATATGCTCTGTCGCCATATAGCTCCAGCCAGGTTTCCGATGAAGAGTAAGACAGTACAAGTGACAGCTGGAGAGGCGGCTCACCTGCAGTGTGCAGCGTCAGGAGACGCGCCCTTAGAGGTCAGCTGGCGAAGTCCACATCATCATACCATTGCACATCATTTGGATCAGAGGTATGACGCATATGGAGAAGTTGACCTAATACCTAGATTTGCGAAATGTATAAAGATAATTAAGTTTTTGATCAAATACCTAGATTTGCGAGCTGTAAGTCTAATCAAATCTTTTTATTGTGGGCATAGGATAAACAGACAGATGTTAGGTAAATTGGAGATCCATTATGTCGTATGTGTATATAGTAGGCATACAATAATAAAATAAGTCAACATGCAGTATTCAAAATAAGAATTATTTGTTTGGTGACAGATTGTAGTAGGTACTAATTATTAAGAAAATCTTGGATCGTGTAGTAAGCTTTGTCAATTAAAAAATTACGCAATTTATATTTAAATAGTGGGAGTTCCTTGGTGTTTAAAATGTCCACAGGTAGGTACCTATTTTATTGTAAATTTTAGATGCCATTCCAAAAAAACTTTTGTTTACAAAAGCAGTTCTGTGTGATATACTGTATATCTTTTTGATTTTAGTTCACCGAATAATTTTTTATTTATTTTTACAAAAACTGTAACTTCATAGATTTAAACTGATGGAAAGATCATCATTTTTAACTTTTTAAAATATGGTTCGCATGATTCAGGAACAAAGATACCAGCAATTGCGCGAACGCATCTTGTTGCGTCGTTTGCTTCACTTCATATATTTAAGTAGCTGCGTAAGAATCATCTAGTTAGTCGCTAATAAACACCATTGAAGACAGACCTATTTGTGATTTTTTAACAAGTTTCCCGTACACACAAAAGTGAACCTAAACAGCCTAACATATGGTCGATATCTCGCCGGATCAATTACCAGTTACCTAAGCGCACGTGTTGAGCGGCCGGCTCGCGAGAACAATAGGACACCGCATTCCTGAGCGATAAGGATTTGTTACGATGACTACTACAAAGGAATTATTAAATGTATTGGAAGATACTGCTTCATTATTGCAAAAAACTCAAGTTAATCTCAAGAAATGCTCGAAATCACGATTAACTAAAGGATACATTGAAACCCGTATAAAGGCGATAGAAGATTATTGGTCAACTTTCAAAAACGCTCATCATTCTTTGGTAAAAATAACACCGAAGGAACAAAAGGCAATATTACCATATTTTGCTAATGAGGAGTTTTATATTTATGAAGATTTATATCTTGTTTTGTTGGCTGATTTACGTGATGCGTTGAATGAATTATATACAACAGCGCCGACGACGTCATTGCAAAATAATACAAGTGTCGTGACGAATCCTGATCAACAAAATGTGCTCGTGAGATTACCTAGAATACAGCTGCCATCTTTTAGTGGAAAATATGAAGAATGGCCTACGTATCAAGATTTGTTTACATCGTTAGTGCATACGAACACATCTATAAGTGACGTACAAAAGTTACATTATTTAAAGTGTAGTGTTACTGGAGAAGCAGAGACATTATTGAAACATATCCAGGTAACACAGAAAAATTATGAACAAGCTTGGGACATTTTAAAAACTAGATATGGAAACAAACGTTTGATTATGAACTCAGTGTTAAAACAGTTAGTCTATCAAAAGAAAATGAGTTATCAATCACCTAATCTAATTAAAGGTTTATTGGACACCACAACAGATTGTTTAAATAACCTTCAAAATTTAAATATATGCTTAGATTCATGGGATCCTATAATTATTTTTCTGGTAGTTCAGAAATTGGACCCTGAGTCTCACAAGGATTGGGAACAATACGCATACAAAGAAGATGTTGATGACTTACCCAAATGGAATGATCTGAAAAGATTTCTTCAGTCTACATACCGAACACTGGAGCTTGTCACACCAGGAACACAAAATAAAGTAACAAAAGAGCGTGCTGTTCATATCTCAAGTACCGCAAGTACGTCATCGCTACTGTCAGGAAAAACATGTGTTCTATGCAATGCAAATCATACGATAAGCCACTGTAAAGAATTCACAAATCTGCAACCTATTGAACGAGTTAATTATGCAAAAACGAACAACCTATGCTACAACTGTTTAGTACCAGGACATTCAGCAAGAAAATGTAGACTACCAGTGTCCTGTCGTATATGCAAAAGGCGTCACCATAGCCTTCTACATCTCAACAAAGAACCTGAGACTTCGGTACAAGAGACCTCCATGCAACCGAAGACTGCTCAAAACAATGTAGAAGAACAAAAGGAAGTTACTGTCAATACAACGGTCGCCTCACATCACAGTACTAGACAAGGCATAGCACTATTAGCTACAGCAACAGTGACAGTACGAAACGAACAAAACAACACTGTTGTACTACGCGCATTAGTGGACCAAGGTTCGCAGATAGCACTTATTAGTGAGAAAGCGACTCAAATGCTCAATCTGACCAAACGATCAACGAGAGGAAGTATAATTGGAGTGGGTTCAACGAAGACAAATGTAAACCACGTGGTACAGCTGCAAATCGGTTCCCGCTGGAACACAAACTTCAAGATAGATGTCGAAGCATTCGTCATGTCCAAACAACTTACCACTAAACTCCCTCCTAAAACTATTACTGCTGATAACTGGCCACATCTAGAAGGACTCAAACTGGCTGACTCGAACTACGACACACCAGGCTCTATAGACTTACTTCTAGGTGTCAAACAATACTCTCAAATCGTACAAGAAAAACTTATCAAGGGTCCACCGGGTACACCATGTGCACAAAAAACATACCTTGGATGGATACTCTTCGGTGAAATAAATACAAGGTCACCAAACAATTCTGCTCTTGTTCTTCATCACCAAGTAGATATGGATATCATGCTTAAATCTCTGTGGGAAATAGACACAGAAAACAAAAGAAACCTAACAAAAGAAGAAAAATTGTGTGAAACTATTTATGAAGAAACACACACACGTACAGAAGAGGGAAGATACATTGTAAAGTTACCTTTGAAAACACCACAGGCAACATGTCTAGAAGGAAACACAAAAGAAATAGCCAAAACCAGATTGCTACAATTGGAAAGAAAATTTAGAAGAACACCAAAACTGAAAGAAAATTACAAGAAAGTAATGAAAGAATACTTAAATTTAAATTATATGGAAGCAATACCTGAAAAGGAAGTCATAAATGAAAGGGTTGTATACTTACCTCACCATGCCGTCATCCGCGAAGATAAAGAAACATCGAAGACTCGCGTGGTTTTTGACGCCTCGGCGAAGGGTTCAAATCATGTTTCACTCAACGACGAGTTGATGGTTGGTCCTCAACTTCAGGAAGATCTCAGAAATATTATAATGAGATGGAGAATGAAACGTGTTTGTTATGCCAGTGATATAACAAAAATGTACCTGCAAATATGTGTTTATCCAGAAGACGCCAATACGTATCAGCGTATTCTGTGGCGAGAAGAAGAACATGACAGCATTAAAGAATATCGCTTGCTTCGAGTTACATTCGGAACAGCATCAGCACCCTATCTCGCTGTGAAAACACTCAATCAGGTTGCTGATGATGAAGGACAAAACTACCCGAATGCAGTCAAAATCATCAAAGAAAATTTCCTCGTTGACGATCTGTTGGCGGGTGAAGATACAACAGATCAAGCCATAATAGCTGCAAAAGAAGTATCTCACATATTGAAGAAGGGTGGATTCACACTCTCGAAGTGGTCATCTAACTGTCCGCAATTTATGAAATCCATTGACACAAACAAACGAAGTTCTGTTGCACAGTTAGAGATAAACAAAATGGATGGCACTGTAAAAGCACTAGGTTTGATTTGGAATTTGGGAACAGACCAATTTCAATACCAATTGAAACTACCAACAACTTCTGTCAACATCACAAAAAGAACAATCTTGTCAGATGTTCAGAGACTGTTCGATCCCTTGGGTTGGATTGCCCCAAGTGTAGTGATGGCTAAGATACTTATACAAAAGCTGTGGTTGGAAAAAGTCGATTGGGATGACATAATAAACCCCGAACTACAAGAAGAATGGATGACTATTCGTGAGGATTTTAGACATGTAAACAACATTTACATTGATCGATGGCTTGGAACCTATAGCACAGAAATAAAAGAAGTACAAATTCATGGCTTCAGTGATGCGTCCATGAAAGCTTATGCAGCTGTTGCTTATACAAGAATTGAATCTCAAGACGGTCATATCACAACAAAACTAATAGCAGCGAGGACAAGACTCGCACCATTAAAAACTATATCATTACCACGTTTGGAGCTTTCTGGATCACTGCTTCTTTCACGATTGTTGAATCAAATAGGAAAAGCTATGAGATTATCGACAGCACAAATGTTTGCTTGGACGGATTCTACAATTGTTATTGCATGGTTATCCGGGGAACCACATAGATGGAAAACATTTGTAGCTAATCGAGTCGCAGAAATCACTGAAAATCTCAATAACAACCAATGGTACCACGTTGCGTCAGAAGATAATCCTGCAGACATTGCTTCGAGAGGCATGTTACTTGCTGAACTGAAACAATCAGAGCTATGGTGGAACGGTCCAAAATGGTTATCTGAAAGGAAAATAATATTAAAACAGCCTGATGTAGTTGTCACTGACCTGGAACAGAAAAGGGATAAAATACAAATAAACATTAAAATTCAAGATGAAGAAGAACATAATTTCACTGCAAAATTTAAGCAATTTGATAACTTGCAAGAATTATTAAAAGTGATAACATATTGTCGAAAATTTGTTAATTACTTAAGAGAAATGGATACTTACAAAAATTGCAAAGGTTTAACAACAGAAGAATTACATACATCGTTGATAAAATGCATTAAGCTAGTACAAAGGGAAGAATTTACAGATGAAATTAACAGATTAAAAATAAATAAAAATGTTAAGAAAAATAGTAACATTAAAACACTTACCCCATACTTAGACCAAGATGGTATCCTCAGGGTGGGCGGTCGTCTTCGACATGCAATGTTAGACGAAAAAAGCAAACATCCTATAATATTAGGACATAACAACAATTTAATTCCTTTACTCTTAGCAGATGCTCATGCTCAAACACTGCACGGTGGTGTTCAGTTAATGTTGTGCGTTTTACGCTCTAAATATTGGATCATTCGAGCAAAGGGATTAATAAAAAACTTCAACCGTAAATGTTTAGTGTGTGCAAAGCAAAGAGCTAGTGCACGAACACAGATCATGGGAGATCTGCCAAGGGAAAGAGTCACCCCTACTAGAGCCTTTCTACACAGCGGCGTGGATTATGCTGGTCCATTCCAAATATTAATGTCACGGGGAAGAGGCATGAAAACTCAAAAGGCGTACATTGCTTTATTTGTTTGTATGTCTACAAAGGCAATACACCTTGAATTAGTAGGAGACCTCACATCGGAAGGATTTATTGCCGCTTACAAACGCTTTGTATCAAGAAGAGGAAAATGTAGCCACATGTGGAGCGACCAAGGGAGAAACTTTGTTGGTGCAGAAAAGGATTTAGTTGCAGCATGGCAAGAAGCTAACTTGAATTTTGAAAAGGACATTGCACACAAGTTGGCTTTGGAAGGTACACAGTGGCATTTTATACCAGCTTACAGTCCTAACTTTGGAGGCCTCTGGGAGGCAGGTGTAAAGTCACTGAAAACTCATCTAAAACGCGTGTTGACAACAAATGTCACTTTCGAAGAAATGACAACAATACTGTGCCAAATCGAGGCGTGTCTTAATTCAAGACCTCTGTGTCCTATTGATGACTCGGATACAGATTCTATAGAACCCCTCACGCCTGGCCATTTCTTGATACATGAAGCCCCAATCGTCGTGCCCTCACCAGATTTTAAAGAGACAAAGATTCATAACTTAACGCGATGGCAATACACTCAGAAGCTCGTTGGTGACATCTGGCGACGATGGCATGACGAATATTTAACAAGTCTACAACAGCGTGCTGTCTGGCATAAGAAAAAACAAGAATTCACTGTTGGCGACATAGTTCTTATTAAAACCGACGGATTACCAGCAGGAAAATGGTTACTAGGCCGAATTGTAGACAAGCATCCCGGTCATGATGGACTCACACGAGTTTATAGCGTTAAATCTGGCAATAACATTGTGAAGAGATCTGTCACGAAACTATGTCCCTTACCTGTTGACCAAACTGATTGATAAACATTATTGTATAACCTCATTTCAATTTTGCATGCAGGAATTATGTATGTCTATTCGTATTGTTGTAATTTAACTTCATTGCAAATTAATAACACCGTAGTTACAATAATTTAGGTTTGAATTTGAATCATTAGAAACGTTGCATACTGCTTATTAAGTTGAATTTTTCAATATGTGTATACAGTCCACTAAGTATTATTTTTAAAGGGCCTTGTTGTCCCTTTGGTGGGCGGTATGTTGCGTCGTTTGCTTCACTTCATATATTTAAGTAGCTGCGTAAGAATCATCTAGTTAGTCGCTAATAAACACCATTGAAGACAGACCTATTTGTGATTTTTTAACAAGTTTCCCGTACACACAAAAGTGAACCTAAACAGCCTAACACATCTTTTTTGCGATTTAAACACTGATTCTTTATATGTGGCGTTGCCCCAACAACCAAACTGAAGAAGGAAATTAAATTGAAAACTATTTTGAAAAAGGATAGGAATCAGTGTCCAAAAACAGGAACTCCGATGAAGAATGATTATTCTCTGAGAAAAAATATTTTGTAATTGTTTCGGTAGATAGTGACTAACAAGTAAAGGAACGTTGTTTCTTTACTTTTTTGCCACTCCTTGAATATAACCAAAAAAGGTGTCATATCAACAAGAGGCTTAATAAAAACCTGTCATGGGGGTTTTCAATTAAGACGTGTTTTCCAGATACACAATTCGAGAACAGGTGTTGGACGATGGCTTAGTTTCTGAGTTGAGCATTCTACAGACGTATAGACAAGACACCGGAGCGTTGACGTGTCGAGCATCCAACGCCTATGGACAGGATGAAATGCTCATACATTTGGTTGTGCAGGAGGTAAGAATAAAATATTACAAATGATGTGAAAGGAATAAGATGCATGAAATGAAAAATCAATTAGCGCGGATGCTAGATCCAATAACACGAATACCTAAAACTGCAAAGTTTATCCAAGAGAACGATAGTGATTGTGTATCTTGTGTTTCAGGTTCCGGAAATGCCAAAAAACATAAGGATAATAGACCAGCAGTCTCGTGCGATACAAATATCGTGGACACAACCGTATGCCGGGAACAGTCCCATCATCAACTATATTGTGCAATATAAGGAAGCTCCAGGTTAATTTATTTGTTATTTTGTCAAGAAGCTATTTTTCTGTCACTGTTCTTTTATTATTTCTTAGACAACAACATAAAGCGTATACATCTTTTCTTTATTTTACATCAAAAGTTAATCCTAGTTCTTGGAACAAAAGCCTTCGAGCCTATAACGAAAATAGGTACATATTCCATTAAATGATTATCTTCTTTTGCACATTTTGAACAGATTCATGGCCAACAACTCCTCAGAAAGTGATAGTCCCGGGCAGTGTAACCTCAGCGAGCGTCCAGAATCTTCAACCAGCGACGTCGTACCACCTAAGAATAATCGCAGAGAACAGACTGGGACAGAGCGAGCCAAGTCAGCTGATACAAGTTACTACGACTGAAGAAAGTATGTAACCATTCGAGTACAAAAGACCGTTGACTGCCTTCGAATAGGCATTATCAGTACGGTAGCGTAATGAAAATGCCTATTCGAAGGCAACAATATCTATTGGTAGTCTCCTTATTAAAGTCTACTCGTGCGCTGAGAATTTTTTTAAGGTTCGACAATATAGACACTGAAAATATAATTTGTTTCTTGTCTGTAGTTCCCAGTGGACCACCATTGGACGTGAGAGTAGAAGCAAAAAGTTCGACAGAACTCATCGTTAGCTGGGAACCACCACAGAAAGACTTATGGAACGGTAACATTCTGGGTTACTACGTGGGTTTTCAAGAGGTGAGTTCCTATGAATTATTTTTTCTGAGCTCTGAGTCTGGAAATTCGTAAGACCATTTTCGCCGTTCTAATCATTCATATTAGACATGTCCCCAACATCATCGGAATTTGTGCTCTTCTAACATAGCTATTACAACCGTTCGATACGCTTCCGTGCTGAATCAAACATCCATCAATGTTATCACAAGAGTCCTCTAAAGGCTGTTCACAAATCCAAAACCCGAAATTATTGTCAGTTTAAATCAAATAGACGACCGCCACTCCTCCGATAGCTATGTATTTTCAGTCGGGGGCAAGGAAAATTTAGTAATTGAAAACGTGTCATTTTAGATTCGACAACCTGTCGTATGGTTGTGAATAGCTATGCTGAATTATTTGTTCAGAGCCACTCTGGACGGTCTTATTTAGTTTGTTTTATCCGCACATCATTATGTAGTCGCATTAAAAAAAAAGTCTTGTCTCTGCATAATTATGGTTGAAAATTCCGAAAACATTCATTCAGGCTGTACAATTTCTTGACCGTTAAGTATTGTTGGATGTTGGCACATAAATCATTATTTCCGAAAACAACTTTAAACTATCAATCATTTTGCTCCCATTCGTTTCTCTTTTAATTTTTTTATTCGTTGATTGCGAGGCTTTTGGCTACTTTGTATTAGTGTGTGTATATTTCTTGTCTTTTTTGTAATGTGCTTGCCTGTTTGTGCATAATAAACTATTCTTCTTTAGCTAAACAGCAACAGCACAGTTCTAAGCGCAAGCGGACCCGGTGGTGCCTCATACACGGTACGCACAGTGGAAGGAACCGGCACCGCCCGCGCCAGGACTACGCTATCAGGCTTACAGAAACACGCCGCGTATGCTGTGGTGGTGCAGGCTTATAATAGCAGGGGAGCAGGCCCTGCCTCGCCTCCTACTACAGCTACTACCATGGAAGATGGTGAGTTGTTTCTTCGACAGCTGCAATAACTCTAAATGAAGAGTGGATTCAACTCCCAAATGCACAAGCAGCCATGCTCCTGTGAAAACACGTCATTGAACTATACTAGTACATTACTGCAGCGGCCAGCAAAAGAGGCACGCGGAAATTAAAACACAATTTATTACTTTTCAAAATCAATGACGAACAACGAACAACAATAATAATTTTTCCCGCATTTAAGTGTTCATTTGTTTTTTATTATCAATAAACAGCTTTCTATTTGCAAGCCAGTTCGTAATTTAAATAAAACCTTTGATAAGTTACCGCCTTGGTTGCCATGTTTCGGAGTAAAAGATCGTTCCATTTTTAAATTACACGATAGAGTTTACTATGTATTTTATTTGGCCGCTAAATCACGACATATTATATGGATTTTCATAATGATTTTCATACAACTTTTGCCGGCCGCTGCTCGCATGTATTTGGACAGTACAGCAATTTCTATTTATCTCGATGAAGGTTGTCAAAATAATACTCAAATTTCCAGGCATGTTTGAGAAAACTTCTTTATTGTACTGAAAACACGAACTGTAAGTAAGAAGTAAGAAAGCAGATACATAAATCGAGTTCGATAGCGAGTTTTACACAATTCCTTCACGTAATGCATGATGAGGGCAGCAAATCTAAATTCTAAATGAAGGAAGACAATGAACTGTATAATGCTTAAAAAGAAGATGATAATCTTGTCATTTTCTGCTATCTAATTCTTATAACTCACTTTTCTTCCATTACAGTTCCAAGCCTACCACCAGGAGCATTGCAATGCACTGCACTAAGTTCTCAATCGGTCAGAGTGGCATGGGAGCCACCACCTCTAAGAGGACGAAACGGAGTCTTACAAGGATACAGAGTAACATACGCACCCGTCACGGATTGGTATGGTAAGCATCACAATTTCATAACATATTCTATACTTCAATTCAGAATCTCAGATAATTATCAAGTATTGGAAACACCAACTCAATGTCACAAAAGAAAAAGTTACTCAAAAATCAACTTAGACCATATATGACCATGAAGTATATATTTGAGTAAGTGGCAATTGAATGTAAATTATCCAAGATTCTTTAATCAAGTCTCACATGCCATTTCTTGTTCTTTCCAAATCATCTACTTCAGTTCAGTTTTCTTTACTTCGGAATCCTGAAGTAACTTCGATTTCAGGGAATGAAGAAGCGGTGACAAAGCAAATATCAGGACTACATACAACGTTATCAGGGCTCAGAAGATATACAAATTATTCGGTTACGGTGTGTGCGTTTACTGCGGCTGGTGATGGGGTCAGGGCTGCTCCGGTTTATTGTCATACAGAGGAAGATGGTAAGCTAATTATTCAATATCACTTTATGTCTTCTCACAAGCTTAGCAAAGAAAGATAGGCCTCGTAAAACTGCCATGTCCAATACTTATCCGAATGGTGTCTTTCACTTGTCTAAACCGCAATATATACTCACATGTTAAAAGCATATTCTAAAGATTAAAAACAGCTCTTAGAGAAAAGAGATGCGTTCTTAGAGATACAAAACACAAGCTATTTAACTTATTTAAAAATTGAGAATTTTTCCTGATTTTAAGAATAAATTTTACTTCTTGCTGTGCCCTACAGGGTCCGTAATTTTACTTTAGCTTTAAGCCATTGTAAGATATTTAAACATTATGGGATGCAAATAATGATATGAATATGAGTCACTTCTTTTCCCACAGTACCATCAGCGCCCGCTGACATCAAAGCAGTTGTATCGTCACGTAACAAGATCTTAGTGTCATGGCTACCACCTGCTGCACCAAATGGCGTACTCGTTGGGTACACCCTTTACATGAGCGTCATAGAAGATGGCAGAGAGGTTTGTTTTCTTATACTAAATTTGTAGTTGGTAGAATAAATAGCTTTTCTTGACGAAAATTTTCTCAAAACGTTAAACTCACCTTCACGCATTGTCAGTGGTAGGGGGACCACTGGTTAAACAATAAACGGTGAATTGACTTCTTACGATTTTAAACCCTTATAAGATTCTAAAGCTGTTCAAAAGCGTTGTAAGTGCAATATCTGAAATTGACGTTGCGGCTCATAGGGTTTCCTATAAATGAATACATGCTGCTTTTAATCATCTTGATCTAAAACCTACATACAACATCCTACTCTCTCATACGGGTAGGAAAACCTACAGGACGCATCATGCTACGATCCCTTTTGCTTCTTCCACATTCATTCATCTTTTCATACATGCGAACCGGTTGCGAGTTCTACGCACCTGAAATTTTTTAAGGACACCGCCAATAAGGTTAGTGTACCCTGCCAGGGCATTTCACATTTGCCCTATAAATTCCTTTTGTAATCGACATTTATTTGACCTCTCTACATGAACCAAAACATTTTAGCTCACTTTCTTATCCGCCACTCCACTTTCTCTTGCACTAAAGTATTATTTTCACACTCTTTTTAAATCTGTTAGAGTTACACCTCACAGACTTATGCAGCCCACTATTAATTCTACACCATTAGATATGTAGGTACTTCATTCCACTTGACAAGCTGCCTTGCCCAACAGTCACTCCTATACCAGCCAGCTACACGCTATACTTCACAGACAATCAAGGCTACCGTCCACCATAGATTTTCCACAAACTCTTGCAAATTGTCCTGCATTCAGTATTTCTTTTTATCTGCATTTTTCCAAACATCAGCCAAAAACGAACTTCGCAGATTATGACACAATTTCCGATTCGCACTGTTTCGTAGTGCCTGCATTTAATTTCGTATCTTTTGTTCTTAATGATGCATCTTTCATACTGCCCTCATGCCCGTTAAGATTACCTAGAAGAATGTAGGAAACTTCAAGGTTGGACTTGTACGGGTTGCTCATTGTCAATTGTATATTTCTTTAGGAGGGTACCCACAAACGCATGCTGTCTCCAAGCACGTTATCCCACGAGACATCGCGATCACCACCACGGGCCACTCACCAGTTCTGGGTATCAGCTTCAACGAGGCTTGGAGAAGGAGAGGCAACTCGAGTTGTCACAGTGCTACCTTCTGAATCAGGTTAGTCTATAATCTGTCATATTTTCTAGGCATATTCTCTTGCATTACATTTTCTGTGGTCCTCCAATTTTTTCTCTTTTCGTAGCCTGAAGACTCTGCAACTACAGTTGCAGAGTCAGTTACAGAGAGAGTTGAGTCTATGATTCCTTTACTAGGAATATAAAACTGTCAATACTGTATCTTCTACGCCAGATTAGGTTACTGGTGTTCATTTTCTTCTATTCAAAAAAAGCCCGTTTCTTGACAGTGCCAGCTCGGATCACGTCTTTTAGCCGCAGCATCGTAACTCCTTGGAAGGAGAACATATCGTTGCCATGCAATAAGGTCGGAGTACCCACCCCGTCTACCACCTGGAGTATGAATGGGGTTACCTTGGAGTCGACACTAAGAAAAAACGTTACGAGTGACGGGTCTTTAATCATCAGGTAACTATTTCAGCGAGCTTTAGATCTCTGACAAGCTAGTGTAAACGCCACACGTTCAACCTGTGTTATGACTTATACTTTGACTCTTCGTACGGTCTTTGCTATTCTTATCTCTCCATAAACTTTGTTCCCGCTCACCTCATTTTGTACTTGATTTTCACCATGTCCCTTCACACCATTGACACAGCATGACGCAGTATCTGGACAGTGGAAACTACACTTGTTCGGTTGAAAATGTCCACGGAAGAGACGAGGTCACCTACAGCGTTGAAGTAAAGGTGCCTCCACAGCCTCCCGTACTGGCTGTTGTGGACTCATATGCGGACTCACTGCATCTTCAATGGAGCGACCAGGGAGATGGTGGCAGCCCAATACTAGGTAAAAATATCCCTTAGTGAAAAGGAGGCTTAGGTATTAGGTGTAAAGGTATGAATTCTATTATACAAAATAGTAATGCTTAATTAGTGTAGGTATGTGTTAGGGGATTTCAACGCGCACCCGGGTCATTTTGCAATGAACTTCTTAGTTTTGTAGTAAGCAGGGATTATTATGTGGTGACTTAATAAACTATTTAGGTATACTGTCGCAAACGGACATGTATAACAGTGACTGACATGGGTGTAAGCGTTGGCTAGACCACAGTCTTGTTACACAGGAAAAACAATTGTAAACATTGAGGTTATTTATGACACGTTTTGGACAGATCACTTTCCCTTGAAAATAGAATATGATGTAAATGTTATCAGATTTAAAACTTGGTAATCAAATCACCGCTAAATGGTGTGCGCTGGGGTGAGAGAAGTCCAGGCGAAATAAAGAAATACTCGTCTATAAATATAATAATACATTGAAAAACCTGAGGATTTTGAATGATGTGCTGATAATTTTTGTGATAATGCCCACCACAGATTATTGTTGGATTCAATGTATAAAAACATTGTATCTATATTAAGTGAAGCAGCTAGTGTAAACAGAATCTCTAGAGACGTTATAAGAAAGAAGGGTATAAAAGGCTGGAACAAGCATTTCAAAGAATTTCACACTCCGGCACGGTTTAAGTTTAAATTGTGGATGTGATAGGGTCGTAAGGTATTTAAATATCTTTAAAGAAGTTTATAGTAAGCTCAGCTCTTGACTCTCTGGTGAAGAGCAACGATGCTAAGACCTGTTAATCAGGAGCCCCCCTTCGGTTTCGGTTTAGGTATGAAGAAATCAAAACAGTAATTATAAGTATGAAGCGGGGGAAATCACTACCTAGTCTTGAGCATCGAGCATCTTCAAAATGCTGGTTTACAATTTTTTTTTTTTTTAAACGGCGCCCCACACTAGGAATTTCTCCTGTATCGTGGGTGCGTTTACAAACATTTAAACTCACATACACAAACAGCCAGACCCGGAACAACTACTTTTAGGTCATACAAATAGGAACCTATTTGTTCCGTGCGGGGATCGAACCCGCGACACGTAACGCAGCAGTCAATTGCTTAACCACTGCGCCAACCGTGTCGTAAATATTTAACAAGAGACTATGTTTTTTTAATCTATATGTTGGGCATTCTTACCTACCGCAGGAGATGCTGGATATATTAGTTGTACCAATTGTTAATAATCGGACAGGAGACATAGCAGACAAAGGTTATTATAGGCCATTCTCACTGGCAACTGTGATAGCCAAAGTATTTGACAGTGTACTTGACACGCACCTCAGTAGATACACGACACATTAGTTTTGTTTTCGTGTTAGGCTGTCTACCGAGAGTACAATACTTGCATTGAAGCGCACTGTCAAATATTATACGTATAGAAAAACACCAATGTGTGCTTGTTCCTGGACCTTTCCAAAGCCTTCGACCTGGTTGCTTATATTGTTTTATGGGAGAAGCTTCGGGAAACGGGAGGGCCTGCTGCATTAGTATCAACCTTATCTTTCTGGTGTGACAAGCAGAGGAATTTTGTCAAATGGTCTAATGCATTGTCCGACCCGTACAAACTCAAATGTGGTATTACGCAGGGAGGTCTTACGTCCCCGAGACTGTTTAATATTTATATTAACAAGTTGCTTGTTGAGCTCAGCACCACACACTTCGGACGCCGTATAGACGGAGTTAGTTTAAATAATCTAAGCTACCCAGACGATATGGTGCCGCTGAGTCCCATAATCGGTGGAATAAGGAAATTTCTCACTATTTGTGACGATTACGCAGCGGCATGAGACAAACTATAATCCTACAAAGAGTGAGCTGTTGGTATTTAGAGGTAGAAATAAAAGCCCCTCAAACGTCCCTCTCGTTTAACTAAATGGGTCACTTTTGCAGAGGGTAACACTATTAAAATACAATGACTCATATATCGGAAGGGAGCGAAGGGCGATGGCTGTGAGGGAAAACACGCTAGCTCGCCGGTTTGCTGGTTGTTCAGTACCGGGTAAAATTAAATTTTTTAAGACGTTTTATCAAACATTCTACACCAGCAGCCTTTGGGCTTATCATACCCAAAAAACAGACAACGCCCTGCGCATTCAATACAACAATGCCTTCAGGGTGCTGTTGAGGCTTCCTCCTTACTGTAGTGCGTCACAGATGTTGGCTGATGTGCGCACACTGATGTTTTTTCGCGATCATGCGCAAGAAAGTGGCGGCAATAATACGCAGAGTAAGAGGAAGCAACAATAGCATTCTGAAGGTATTTTCTGAAAGGTTAGGTGGGCCTACAATGGATAGGTTTATCAAGCTACATGTCAGACATGGGGCTTGATAAACCTTCCTGTAATTGGATGCTTTTTCTTTTCGTTGTTTTTTTGCGTTTTTAATATTGTATTTGTGTGTATAATTTGTTACTACTAACACAGTATTTTAAGTTACTTGTAATAAATACTAACACACTATGGGCCTACGATGCCTGCCAATATTTTTTATTTATGTATTTGTTTCATTACACGGATAGAGTGAACGTGACTCTAGAACTCAGTTCTATGTTAATTGTTAGACAATTCAATACAAATTCCGCTGCCATGTATAATGAAATTAATAAAATAATTAACATCTATCCTATGACTTCTAAATACTGCAAAAAGACAATAAGTTCAATGGCTAAAACAGTAGACCGATGATGATATTGAATTATTATTGCTGCAAGCGTCGTCAATATGAGTTGAAATGATACACACACTCACACATACACACACTCAAATGCACACACACACTATTTTAGGATATGTCTTTAAGTTTCTTTCTCTTTTCTATTTTTTTTAGTTATAGTTCAATTCTTCTTGTTTAGTTTGAGATTTTACTTGTAATTTTTTGTTTAATTTCTATTTTCTTTTGTACACCACTTTTACCATTTCATGGTCCGTCATTGAAGAGCGGGATCTCCTTGCACAGGTATATCTTTTACTTAAAAGGAGGGTCCCTATGTAACAGTGGCGAAGGGTCAAATATTGAGAGAGGTAAGCCAGAAAACTTAACCTTGAAAAGCATGTTTCCTCACAAAGCAAATAATCTGTCAAGCAGCAATCTAAAGCTATTAGACCCGCCATCCTACTGACCTGCTACTTTGTAACTCTACTTACTTACCGCAAATACCTAATTTCAACGTACGTCTATGTAACTGCTTTCACTACACACAACAACAACACAAATAAACACAGTTCAACTAAAAAAATACACAAATCACTATTTTATACCAAGCAATAAATTCTAAAATAGCTAACTATTAAATTCAAATATAAATTCAATCAACAACGCATGCAAGCTATGGTCGTTTTAATGTAATGTAATTACGTCAAATTGTCTGTCAACATAAAATGTCATCAAACATTCGTCCGATTCGATACGAAATTCAACGACGGATAACGACCCATCCCACTCGCGCGCACATATTTCCTATATACATCTCGCTCGATTATCCGAGTAAGACGCTCAGAGTCGGCTTACTTTAGTTCTAATATGGCGGGCTGGGTAGTGACCTTCAAGTGACGTCATGACGTTCTTTTGCTAAGAGATTTTATCGGCGAATAAGCCGATCGCTCCTGCGGTTTACTTTATAGCAATATGTTGTAAAAGAGCAAATTTTGTTGATTTAATGTCCATCAGTGTAGGCGTTTTGTAATTTTTCTCTACTTTTAAAAGTACTGATTGTGCCATTGAGAGAGTGGTTGTGTTCCAAACTTCTGAAGGGAAGCCGGTGGGAATGGGCTTATAAGGAGGCTGCGGCGCTGCTATGTAAGATTTACTGTAAAAGTTGTACAAGTTTCTGCAATAAACCTTTTATTTATTTTATGTTATGGTAAATCCTCAGCTGTAGCCCGCCAAATTCAAATTTTCATTACTTTTTTGCAAATTGCAGCTCTGTTTTACGTCGTGTTAATCAGAATGCGATTCGAGACTGTAGGAATGATATATTTACTGAATACTAATCATTAACTTCATATCAATCGTCAAGCTTTGGATATTTGTTCCACCTAATAATATTTCATATGAACGTTATTAGATGGAACAAATTTGATCAACATACGACGTAAAACAGAGCTGCAACTTGTAAAAAACTAAAGAAAGTTTGAATTTGGCGAGCTAAAACTGAGGATTCACCTTAAGCAATACACGGTCCAAGAACATCTGTCCTGCTGTGCCGCTAGACCGTGTATTGCATGTTTAGGGGCCTCATGGAATGTTGGATGCTTAGGGACAGCCACACCAAGGAACAAAAGAAGACATTCAAAAGAAACAGGAAAATATATATTTTTTATTACTTCTTGATAGTAACCTCATTACCTTCTTTTCGTTGTACAATTAGAATATGAACTGATCGAATAATCATGTGGGGGTGACTGTGAATCGACTCATCGTAATAATAAGTAAATTTTCTGTATGCCACCATAATTAGAAATAAGTCTAAATGGGTGTATTTACAAATACCTCTATCATCTAGGATACGTGATCAACTACAAGCGGGAACATGGTGACTGGGAAGAGTTGCAAGTAGAAGCGGGCACATCCGAACACGTGCTGCCGAATCTTTGGTGCGGAACCCGCTACCAGTTGTACATCACTGCTTTCAACCGCATTGGCACTGGTCTGCCGTGTGACATTGTGCACGCGTACACGAAGGGCACTGGTAAGTAAAATAACCGTGTTTTTTCTAACGTACCTAGTTGTTCTTCCAATGTTAAGTAACTTTTACACATTTTGCATCTTACTACACGGGTTCTCTAGTATCGAGCAATGTATTGACCAGAGAAGCAGGCTGGAAGATAATTTTGAGTTTTGAGGGAAAATTTTTCACAAATACAAAAACTACGTCTGTCAGCTAATGTTTTTCTTGCCAGCAATAATATCGAACTCCTCACTGACCACCACGACCTGAGGAGTGACATAGTTGTTCTTCTAAATTCCAGTTCCAGTAAAACCGAAGCACTCGCAAATGATAACTCTGAACACAACAACGGTGACGGTCTGGCTAGACTCTTGGGGCGACGGCGGCTGTGGGATTCTGTACTTCGTCATAGAATATCGAGAAATAAGTCAATCGCAGGTATGCATTTTAATGAGTCCTAATTGTAAATGAGAACAGCGGATCACTGTGGACGTTTGTAAAGAGTTCCATCTTGTTATAACGACCATCATTAAAATCTGTCATTTTCACCAGTATTTGACATAAAGGTGTTAAAAAACGCTCAGTATTTGGACAGCTGTTATCGTGTAACTGTTCACCGTGTAGCGGTATCTACATCGCCACATGCGAAACACCACACCACCACAGCACACTGACTTCACGCAAAATCCTGCATCGCGCAAGCAGAGTTTACCGCACAACTAGCATATATACAACGCCCAACATCAATCGTCGGGCAGTTGCCCACCAGACACGACACTCGTCTGGTCGGAGGGTCCTCCCTTTTCTATGGAGGTATGAGCGAACTTTACACCCTGAACCTCATACCTCTATAACCGTTTTCCTATGAAACCAAAATTTAAGATCAATATTATTCTATCTCCTAAGCATACGGAATGTCTTGTTCTGCCACCTAGTCCCGGATTAGTTATTACACCATCCGCAGTAATCCGACAGACAATGTTATGGCATTTTTGGACGGTCGTTTTGCCAAATTGCTTTCTGGAGAATTTTGTATGTACAAACGTAGCAAATAATTTATTTTATTTATTTATTTTAGTACATGGAGGACTTACAGCTAATAAAAACAGACAAAAAAAGGGGCACCATAGTCACCAGCTAGCCAATTACAAATCCTCACGTATAGAGTTATAATAATAATTTATGATGTGAGCACAAAAACAAAAAACACATCGCGTTAATAAACAATATAAATTCTTGGTTTACAATAATAAGACTGAAACAATAGAGAACATAATAAAAACTAAAACAAAAAATTGAGGCTTAAGCACCTTCTGGCCGAATTCACACTAATAGTGAATAAACTAATAGTGAAACACTAATAATACTTAATATTTTCTTCTGCAGTGGCGATTGGTATCAAATAGCGTTCAAGCAACAGAGCGGGTCTTCAGCGTTCCCGGCCTGACACCGGCAACACACTATCAGCTGAGGATCACCGCACACAACAACGCGGGGCATGCCGTCGCACTTTATAACTTCACCACGCATTCGCTTAGTGGGAGTAAGTAACAACAATAATTCTTCAAAGATAACTTGACCTCTGAAAATCTAAAAAAAATCACTTCAACAATAATTTTAATATCATATTAGCAAAATAATTACTTAAATCTTATTTTATTTCATACATACTAAATGCGAAAGTCTGTCTATCTGCCACGCCGTAACGACTGAACGGATTTCAATGAAATTTGGCCCACACACGTTCCCGAAGATATTTCAGACCTGCGCCCTGCGACCTGCGAGTAAAGCCGCGTGCAAAAACTTTATTTCTTCTCTTATTGGAATAAAAATGTGTATATACAAAGTGAAGCCCTGTGTTATAGGAACCAGTGTCTTCTCCCAATCAGTAGGTTCTGGATGATAGACAATATAAATAGATTGAATTTACTTTATGCCAATAAAAATTAAAATAGCTACCTAATTTCAATATAATACTTTGGCTTGCAAACAGTTAGCTATGCTACGGTTCAGCGCTGCTACGAAATAATGGGCCTCATGGATACCCTCCGTCTGGGGAGAATGGAGGGTCTTTCCTACCGACTAAAACCCCACTGTTCCTTCTACTGCCATTACCTAATGTATTTTGGATGGATTAATGTGTATATGGAGTTATGTCGCACAGTAGTGGAAGGCGAGGTATCGGGCGCGGCGCCCGGCGGCGCGCGCTCGCTGGGCGGCGCGCGCGTGCTGCTGCCGGCGGCGCTGTCGCTGCTGGTGCTGGGCGCGCTGCTGGCCATCGTGCTGCTCGTGCGGCGGAACAGTCAGTACATTACCTAATGAGTTACGTCGCACAGTAGTGGAAGGCGAGGTGTCGGGCGCGCTCGCTGGGCGGCGCGCGCGTGCTGCTGCCGGCGGCGCTGTCGCTGCTGGTGCTGGGCGCGCTGCTGGCCATCGTGCTGCTCGTGCGGCGGAACAGTCAGTACATTACCTAATGAGTTACGTCGCACAGTAGTGGAAGGCGAGGTGTCGGGCGCGCTCGCTGGGCGGCGCGCGCGTGCTGCTGCCGGCGGCGCTGTCGCTGCTGGTGCTGGGCGCGCTGCTGGCCATCGTGCTGCTCGTGCGGCGGAACAGTCAGTACATTACCTAATGAGTTACGTCGCACAGTAGTGGAAGGCGAGGTGTCGGGCGCGCTCGCTGGGCGGCGCGCGCGTGCTGCTGCCGGCGGCGCTGTCGCTGCTGGTGCTGGGCGCGCTGCTGGCCATCGTGCTGCTCGTGCGGCGGAACAGTCAGTACATTACCTAATGAGTTACGTCGCACAGTAGTGGAAGGCGAGGTGTCGGGCGCGCTCGCTGGGCGGCGCGCGCGTGCTGCTGCCGGCGGCGCTGTCGCTGCTGGTGCTGGGCGCGCTGCTGGCCATCGTGCTGCTCGTGCGGCGGAACAGTCAGTACATTACCTAATGAGTTACGTCGCACAGTAGTGGAAGGCGAGGTGTCGGGCGCGCTCGCTGGGCGGCGCGCGCGTGCTGCTGCCGGCGGCGCTGTCGCTGCTGGTGCTGGGCGCGCTGCTGGCCATCGTGCTGCTCGTGCGGCGGAACAGTCAGTACATTACCTAATGAGTTACGTCGCACAGTAGTGGAAGGCGAGGTGTCGGGCGCGCTCGCTGGGCGGCGCGCGCGTGCTGCTGCCGGCGGCGCTGTCGCTGCTGGTGCTGGGCGCGCTGCTGGCCATCGTGCTGCTCGTGCGGCGGAACAGTCAGTACATTACCTAATGAGTTACGTCGCACAGTAGTGGAAGGCGAGGTGTCGGGCGCGCTCGCTGGGCGGCGCGCGCGTGCTGCTGCCGGCGGCGCTGTCGCTGCTGGTGCTGGGCGCGCTGCTGGCCATCGTGCTGCTCGTGCGGCGGAACAGTCAGTACATTACCTAATGAGTTACGTCGCACAGTAGTGGAAGGCGAGGTGTCGGGCGCGCTCGCTGGGCGGCGCGCGCGTGCTGCTGCCGGCGGCGCTGTCGCTGCTGGTGCTGGGCGCGCTGCTGGCCATCGTGCTGCTCGTGCGGCGGAACAGTCAGTACACTAACTTTGGTAGTTGCACTTACAGATCTATGATTTATTCATATTCACAATCAAAACTTAGCAGCGTGGGCAGGCCCCCTACAAGATGGGTAGATGACCAGCACCCTAATTGCGTAACACACTTTCGATCACAATCCACGGGTTTTGAAGGAAATTCCTAAACCATTGCAACATTTGTTTGAAAAATTCGTCTGCTGGACAACGTAAAAAGCGCAATGAATATGGTTGAATTGTCAACATGAATAGCACCTCTGGTGAACGTCGAGGAAGCCCTTGGGCTCAAGAAGCACAGGACCGGTCGTTGTGGCGATGCTTAGTTAGAGGAGGACTATGTCGAACAGCTGATGACTTGGGCTAAATGTTGATAATAATAGCTAACCCGAATCTTCAAGTTCTACAACATCATGCTGAAATGCGATTATGTACCTCTAGGAACGTAAAAAATCACTAAGGCCTACTTGCACCACAAATCACTAAATAGGTACGTTTAGCGCTAACCGAATTTTAAACATCGTTCTCTTTCTGTCATTTATTTAACTCACATATGTTTACCGCTCAATTAGATTTTATGTGTGGTGCAAACGATCCTAAAAACACGGAATTGACCATAGAAGCTGGTGCCACGGAGACGGTGGCAACAGAAAGCGGAGTGGGCGAGTCCCCATCGGTGGCGCAGCTGCAGAACAAAGTGAACCGCGACCAGCAGTACCTGGCCGCGCGCGCGCAGCACCCGCCGCCGCAGCATCACTATAAACATGCTTCCAATGGTAAGCTAAATGGATTTAGTGTTACTTTTAAGATCTCCTGCCCGCCACTGCACTGACAAGAGCCTTCACTCCAAAGCTTGTAACTTCTATATTGCCATTGATTTTATTTATTTTTTTCAATAATCGTATTCATGTTTATTTTTTATAGTAGTCAAACACCCCAAAGTCCTATGTATCCTGTGTTATGGGCGATCAGCCCTACTATCTTAACATTGCTGACTGGTACTTATTTTTCCTAAGGCTCTTGGCGCAAAGCTTCAGCTCGTACCAACAGGAGAAGAAGGATTAGATAGGTTTCTACAAACCTCATCCTAAAAAGTATTTAACATAGACTTTTTTCAGTTATTTTCCGTTTCTGTCCTCTAACCGAACACGAATTGATACAGTCGGTCGTCAATACTCAAGTGAATAGGTTACTTCTAGGCAAACATGCATAATGGTCGACAGTCGACCGCATCATCGCTTAGGTACTATAGATAGTGGATAAACGCGAGCGTATCGAATTGAGCATATAAAAAGTTGAACTTTCAATAAGAATGAAAAAGCACACACTTTTTATAAAATCCCATGTTCATCTGCCGTCTTGTTCTCCCCAGAGTACATAGAAGACATCTGTCCGTACGCGACGTTCCAGCTGACCAAACCCACAGCCTACAGCGAGAGCAGCTACAGCGGCAACGTGTACAGCGGCCCTTACCACTCCGTCAGGGGCTCCTTCGTGTACCATGACCTTAAGCAGAATGACAAGTATAAGGTACAGTTCTACTTTACTCCATCCTATCAATGTTTTAGAAACCTTGGCTAACTCAGTCATTTTGGATGGAGGAAGCCTCCACCACTTATAATGTGCCGAATCGAAGCATCACTGTACAATTACTGTATTTTTAATTAAATATTTATATTTGATAAAAACTGGTGGCCCGATAAAATTGGCACGAACTTTAATTGTGCGGAGGGGCGCGACTTGCGAGTGAGACGGAACTAACCGCTGCAGTGTATTATGTACAGATGCCAGCACATCAAGCTACTACAATCTGTCAAATTTCTTTAATAGATTTTCAACTTTATCGCTAAAGCATTAAGGTTCAAGGTTGATTGGGAAAATTTGACAGTTTCGGGTAGCTTGACCTGCTGGCGTCTGTACCTTATAATAGTGACCTAAGGTTGATTGTAAGTTTTGAGCATTCTTTCGTTAATTTTCGGAGCCATACTTTCTTTTCTGCGCGAACGAAGATTCACGACGCGCCATATCAGTTGGGTACTACTGTACCTAGTTATTAGTTGAATTTCAAGCAGGCTACATTATGCAAGGTTTGAACTACTGCTCTTTGTGTTATCTTCGTCTATTTTGACCATGACCTCAACCAAAATCAAATGCAGCAGTAGGTAGGTACTTCTTAACTCCCGCGTTATTATTTACATATGCAAGGCCACAAAATAATCAATAATTACATTTTCGATACAGGGCAAAGAGCCAGAATACACGAAAGTAAGAAGAAAAGGTAACAGACTCCGAGACCCGCACTCAGAGAGCCAAGGTACGAACCTTCTTCTATGAACCATAAACACAGTATAACAGCTTACAGAGTATCTATGACGTAGTTAGCTACATTTTGTTTTACGTAGACTGCACCTTATATTAATTAAATTTACTTTGTCCCATTTAAGTAATTGAATTGTAATTTGACATAATGATCGCCTTTTATGCAACCTTTGGGAGCGTAAATGGTGTTGTAATTTATAAAGGTAAGCATGCACACAGTATGTATTGTGACATACCTTTCGGTTTGTGTGTAGTCCAGTCCACTCATTGTCATGACCTAGTGTGAACGTTCCCGCTTCTATGTGTTGGCGACCTGACCTTAGTATTTGTCGTTCGCAGTTCCATTTGTAACCATTTATCACATCAGCCATGTTTTTCTGTCATGTCATGTGCTTTGCTGTGAACCACGCCACGAAAAATAAACAAAAACACGGGATCAAAAATCGAATCTAACGCCAGGGTTCTATGAAAGTTTCATCCTATCATGCTGGATATTATTTTGTCATTTTTCAGTTCGGGGGGGTTACCATACATTCTGAAAGCAGGTCATTACTAGACAAAAAATAAAGTTTCAAGCGATTTTGTATCACGTTTGGGGGCAACTGTCATTCTGACCCTACCCTTAAACGAACCTGCAAATGATTATGGTAGGACCCCTGGTTAGTTTACAAAAACCAAAATTTTCATTCGCACTTTCGTAGCACCCATTCGTGGCGTGGTCACTGCTACCACATTGCTTCTACCAAAACCTGACTAGTTTGTTACCATTGCAGAGTCGGACAACTTGGGGTCGACGGACTCGGAGGTGAAGAAGATACTAACGCTGCACCTGCCCATTACAGAGTATGAAGACGACGCTAGCGACGATGCCAGCGCGCCGCACTCCGACAGCGAGCCGCAGGCACGACTCAGGCCCGCGCACCCCACTTCATGTTAGTTTGTGTGACGAGTCTGTTATTTTGCAACTAAGCGAAAAAAGACCAGCTGCCAACCAAAGGATACTCCATAACGTTGGTTTGACAACACTATGTGATGTAGTACCTACCTACGTGGTTTTGATAAGGAAAAACGTCCTTTCTCCCGTAGCAATTAATGCTCATTGCTGTATAACGGCACGCGGCTAGTTACTCAATATGTGGATGCAGATAAAGTAGATGTTCTGGGAAGGTTATTCAATCCTCCCTCCATAACATACCATTTAAGAGCCATATCATTGATCGGCACACACACACTGTAGATGCACTGACATTGGTGCCGATTCCCTTGTTCACAAACTAAACTAAATTTAAGTTGAATGCATCTTTTTCTTTCTATTTCATTATGAAAAGGACAGAAGATAAATATTAGTTTAGTCCTGTCAAATTAATCAGCGCCTGACACTACTCCATACAAGTTTAGACGTGATTAAAAAGTTGACTGCTAAAATTATATCAAATTACGTCAGGTGCTGACTAATTTGACAGGACTACACTAATATTTTATCGCTGTCCTTTTCATAATGAAATAGAAAGAAAAAGATGCATTCAACTTAAATTTAGTTTAGTTTGTGAACAAGGGAATTGGCACCATTAGGTATATTTCATTACAGTATGAGTTATAATATAACCGTGCAAACTCAAAAGAAATAGAGGCTTTTGAATTTCTTCTATTTTTTTTAACTTCTTAAGCGGCGATTCGGTAATGGGACGAGAATTGAGAGTGAAATTTCAAGGACGCGTCACGTTTAGGCACATTTCGTTACATGAGGGAGAGGAAAGGTATAATTCTCAGTCTCTGTCTCTCACACTAAATCTATCTTATTCTTTATTTTTTAAGTAGTTTCACTTCTAGCACGTGTCGCACGCGCAATTTTTTTGTTTTGTCTCATCTCATCTCCAAAGCTCAATTTTGACTGACTTTATGGATGACGCTAAAATATACATAGGTAAATCAAACAAATACCTAAAGCTTTGTCCAGATAATTATGTTCTTTTGTCCGTACCGTTCCTCCGTTCCGTATCCGAGTTGCGATCCAAGAACGCTAGTTTGGACCAAAGAGTACAATAAACATAAATATTGGTTTGCACGCCACGCCGTTAAGGCGAAAGGATAGCCCAACGTCCTTGAGCATTGAACGTGAAACAAGCGGCCAGCGCGCTGACCGCCCCGCGCGCCCGCTCATCCCCCGACCATCAAAGAGTATCACCGGACGCAGATGCGTTCGAAGAAATTTTGTCGCTACAATACTACCTTTTATCATCATAAATCGATTGAATGTAGGCAGACTCAGAACATTTGCAATGCTTGTTTTGAGAACAAAATATTCTTTACCGAGTACAGTTATTGTAGTTAGAGTAAATCAAAATACATAAAATTTCAATTTGTTTTTGTGAAAAGAAATAATAACGCTTTTTATTAATGTGCTTAGACTAATAAACAACTGTCCAAGTGCGAGTCGGACTCCCCCATGAAGGGTTCCGTAGTAGCAAGCAAAGTTTTGTTTTTAACTTTGTTTTCCATAGTGTTTGTATGAATGACAAATTTATATTTGCGGTTTTTGAACATGTGTTATATCTCGAAAACTAAAGCCCAGTTTCCATCGCGAGCGGAACGGACCCATTAATGACTTCGTTAAACTTCCACCAACAAAGGAAATACAAGTATGCAGTTTGCGTTTGCGATTTTAACGAAGTCAATAATGGGTCCGTTCCGCTCGCGGTGGAAACCGGGCTTTATGACTACATCTCGTTCAAACCAATTTTCATTGAAATTTTTCATTGAGATCTACCAGCACATATTTTATTTTACACTTATTTTAAAAATTAGAGGGGCGCACATTTGACCACTCTGGAAGTGTCTATATTTCAAATGACTTGACTTGGAGAAAAATGGTTTATGTCATTTGGCTACGAAACCATAAAAACGAAAATATCAAAATAATATTTACTTCATTTTATTTGGACCATTTTAAAAAATTGTTATTAACCAATCAAAACTAGTTAAATTGCATTTCCCTAACAAACGTAGATTGTAAATGCGTAGTTTCATCTGTATTGCTTTCATTAGAGTTTGACTTTAATATAATATCTTCATTTCTTTTTTCTTCTGTATTGCTATCATTATAATTTAATTTCCGTGTATTTTCTTTTTCTTCTGTATTACTTTCGTTGGATCTTGACTTCACTTCTTCATTTTCTTTTTGTATAGTTTTTTGTTTTTTTTTTTGTGGCTGGCTAGATTTTTCTTCGTTTTCAATACTCATAAATTTTCGCTTTTCTTTGATAGTGTTTTCTTCGATCAATAAATAGAAAAAGAATAGCTCAACCGTACTACTGTACCAAACGTACTATCTGCACTGTTTACTCTTTCACGTAAAGTTTATAGAGCGGAGCGCGCTAACATGCGACACAGCCTCCCCGTGCAAACGCTAGGGTAGACTGGCCCTCTCGTCTGAGTGAGCGCCAGCGCCGGTATTATGATATTATTGATTTAACGGCACCTATAAGTAATAATTTTGTACAATTTTGAACTTAAATTTAATAAAGCAATAAATTGTCTATGATAGTGTGAAAAAAATATTTAAATCGCTTCAGTTCTTTGAAAGCAGTAAGCAAATTATTGCAGATTTAAAGAGGATATATTCGATTTTTTTCCGACAAAAGTATAAACAATAATAAAAAAATTAAACTTAAAATTTTAAGTCAAATATGTTATGCGAATTAGGTATTTTTTTTTATATATTTGGTCCATCCGTCTAGTAGTAGTAGTCCTTCAAAGAGAGGTCTATTTTGTAGTTTGGCCTATCCTTTCGCCTTAAGAACGGCACGGCGCGGCGTCTCGGAACGCATCGAGGTTCGCCCCGATGCCTCGCGAGTCTGTTTTTTCGTCGACTTCAAAGATGTTACTACGTGTTGACTTGATGTTTAAATAGTTGTTACCACTTAATTTTTATGCTTTTCGTTTTTACCGAGCAGTCTTTTACCTCAGTGTATTTGAGAATGTTGGTTCACCTATTATTGGCAACTGTGTAAGTCCTCAACTGTTATCTACTGTCATTTGATAATTAGTATAAAGGAGCTGTTGGTGTACCTTTATTAATAAATAAGCGCGGGTTCGATTCCCGCACGGAACAAATATTTGTATGACCTACAAGTAATTGTTCCGGGTCTGGCTGTTTGTGTATGTGACTTTAAATGTTTGTAAACGCACCCACAATACAGGAGAAATTCCTAGTGTGGGGCAACGTTTTTTTTTTTTTTTTAAAAGAAAAAGAAAAGAAAACAAAAAATAATTGTTACGATATGCGTGGCGGTGCGCGCCAATCTGGACGTGATCGTCGCTTGCGTACTTTCGACTCACGAATTCAAAGTTCATATTTCGAATCGTGGCGCGAATTTTAAAATTTTCTCGGTCGAGTATAATATCACCACTTGTAATTTTATGGATCTCTTCTCTTAAGGCGGTACGTGGCACACGACTGAACGAAAATACGATGATCGCGGCGACGACGGTACGGAGATACGGGCTATTTTCAGTGCGTCCATAGTTTGTCGATACGGAACGTAGATCAGGACGGAGGAACGGTACGGACAAAAGAACATATCTAGACGATGCTTTACGTGTATTTATAACATATCCCGTCTCCCAGATCCAAGCGTAGAACGCGAAGAATCATCATCATCATCAGAGAACTCTGTAGGCGGCGTGGTGCGGAAAGCCTTCCCTTCGCGAAAAGGCAAGGCCGGTGCGCTCGGCAAGAGACACGTGCGTTCCTCCTCAGGCTACAGCAGCCACAACGACGAGACTACCTTCAGGTACCTGTAGACACTGTGAGCAGTAGATGATGTTTACTTACTTTTTTATTTTAGTTTAAGTAGTCGAGGAAGGTCAATAAAGCAAAAAAATAAAGTGCTAGTGATTTCATCAAAATCGATGTATTGAAAGGGTTTTCGACGTTTCATATGTGTACCCACCATAACGACCGCTCCAAAATGGAATTGTGACGCGAATCAATCAATGATTGAACAGCTTGCATTGTCTACCTTCCTCTGAGATTCATACAAAGCATAATATCCAATCCGTTCAGATACAATCTTCCAAAATGAAAGTGATGCGAATGCTGTGAGTGTATTCTTTTGGGTGGTTAGTGAATCGAACCACAAAAATATTCCTATTATTCCATGAGTCTTGCACTATTTATTGTTGCTTTGTTGCTATTAAAATGTCGGTGTTACAATTGATCATAAATATTTTATACTTTTTTATTTCGTTTCCCTACCTTTGTTCTCGATAACTAAACGTGACATTGGCTAAATGCACGAACCGCGCGAAGCCAAAAAAAAAATGTCGCTGGGTTCACCAACGCCTCCATAATGGTGTGTTAGTTAAAACACATTAAAATGATATTTTACTTTATTTATTTACATTCAAACTTTCAGAATATTTACACCGTTTCCAAAAGACAAAAAGAGCACATTCGTAACTAAAAGAGACTCGCAGAATTGCCACATCATTTTACTCAGTATAAAATTATAATTATTTTACTTAGTAGGTAGTTTTCGAATCTACAGTGTTGCCCTATATAACAATTCCCTTCGCAGTATATCAAACTACCCGTCTTTCAACGAGCACATTCATCCACCGTCTCGGTTCTCCGACGATACGGAGTGCGAGGGACATCATCGACGTAAGAGGGCACCTCACCCGCACCCCGCACATACCGCACACGAACCCAAAGTCACCAGGGAAGCTTTCCAGATCAACGTTTGAAAATAACGAACAAAAGGAACGGCACTATTAAAGATGGCCGCCGTATTTACGACCAATCAGAACGCGTTAAATTGACAGCGGCTAAGCTGTTACACGATTTGACCAATAAGGCTGGACGTTCGTTAGTGGCGCCATCAGTGACAGCCAAATGTACTGAAAATACTAAGATGAATGATTTTGAGTCGTATTCTCAGAGTCATAAAGAAGATGATATAGTCTATGTAGATACTTTTTGGGATGAAGGTTTTGTTACTCTGTGAGAATAGGTAATAAGGCATGGTCAATCGGGTTAATTTATTAATCAAATCTGCACTAATGATCTAAAATAGCTGGATTTAATACGTAATTATAATACTTTTAAATATAAAACAGTACTATACAACACTGCCATAGACATATTTTGAGTTTAGAACAATTTAAAACTGGGCGAAAATAACTACAACCCCAATTGGTGATTTTTCGCTACACAAAACGCCTCAGCGGCTCTGAAACTTCGAAATCAACGTATCTTCCATTTTCTAATGTTGCGACTGTATATTGGTTGACATTTTTCATGTAATATTTTTACAAAACGGTTGCCAAACTCCACAAAACTTCCATTTTGCTAGACATGTAAAAAGTGTAGATAGATAGGTTTAGCCAATATAATTATATTTATTCTTTAGTGCCACATAATTATAATAGTGAAACTCATTACTCCTTTTTGTACTCCGAAACCGAGTATTTTAAAACAAACGGTTTCAAATGCTGTTAAAGTTGTAGGTTCTAAAACTACTGGTCGTTGTGTAAATATTAATGTAATTAATGCTAAGTACACATTAATGACTATCGAATATAAAAAATAAGGAGAACAATAATTAAAATAAAAATATATATTTTAAACTTAATGCCTTATTGACCAAAAGTCTTAAAACTAGTTACGGATGTAATTGTGTAATTATATCCCATATTTAATTAAATACGAATTGTTTGATTGTTGTAAAGTTTATGAAAACAATAATGTTTTCATTGGCAAATCTTATATCATTGTCTATAACATTAAGGTTTTGGAGTGTGTAAATGAATTTTCAAGTAACTATTTATATCTTAGGATTATGATAAGCATTTGTTGAAGTGCCAACAGTAAATCACCGCATAATCTGTTAAGTATGCAAGAAAATACTTATTAACTATACCTATACAGTAAACCATTTACACAAAGCCAACGTTACACAGTCACCGTAAGACTAAATGATTGACTAAATTTAACCGGACTTCCCAATTTAGCTTAAAACCAATCACTTTTCAGAGACTGCTTGGAAAACGATAAATTATAATTATTATTTATTTCCTGTCCTTTGTGATTCGAGAATACTTGCTTGTACTATTGAAAATGTACTTGTATTGATGTGTAACCTACCAAACATACTTTATGTATTATAATATACAGAGTAACGCGTTGAAATCGCATCGCCCAACAGTTGTGCGCGTTCAAAGCGGTCTATATTCATCAATTCGTGCATTATAATCGATGTAAATTAATGAAACGTTAGTATTACCTATAAAATCCTCAGTAAACAGTAACGCGTGACAATACACTTACCTATAGTTTGGTGAATACGGCAGAAAGTTACAATTTGTATGTACATTCTTAATTGTATCATGTTGTAGCTATAGTTTACGAGTGTTGACACAGAAACTACGTTTGTATTCGACTAACACAATGTTTTCTAGTGAGTTGTGTGGATTTATAATGATTTACAATTGTTTATGTTGACACTCTTTAGTAATTCCAACGAAGACTGCCCTATATTTAATTGAGATCTATTTTATATAATCTAGACACAATTACCTAATGCTAGTCAATAATACAATGTAGATTTTTTTAGTAATCATAAAGTAATGATTTTAACAACGGTAATGATTATTTATGTACGTTTATGTACTTACTTACTTCTTTGTTTTGCATCAATTTATTGAATTTCAAATATTTGGGAATGGTGAAAATTTATAACAAATGGTCAACAAAATACAAAAATGAGATAATTATGAAAAATGTAATAAGCTTTTGATGTCACTTTTGGTCAACGACTCACAAAGAATGGACGATATTAACGCAAAAGGCCCTTGAAAATCCACTTTTTGTCCAAAAATGTATTTATAATTTATTATACATAAAAGTATATTTGATTAACTCAAGTTTAGGAACAAAAAATCGTTATCATAACTTTACTCTTAAATCATTCTGAATTCTAGTCAATGTACCATATCATTTTTAAACATTTTGTTAATATAAATGAATACACGAGTATATTATAAGGGTTAGCTAATCATGTTGTTACAGATATGTTTTTATAATGCAAACAAATGAGTTATTAGGACCGTATGATGTGAACGAAAATAAAAATTAATTTACTTGAAATTGATCTATTTAATTTACCTACCTTACTATTTAGGTAAGAATAACAGAAATCAGTTTTGTACTGATAATTGCACAATTTTGAAGTAAATTCTCTAAAAAACATTTCGTTTCGTAAAAAACATTTTTTTAGACACAGACTTGATATTGCTTAAACATTTTTTAAAGTAAATCATTTAATAAAAAAAAATTGTCAAAGTATTTTGTAACAACGAAAGAATTCTACAACATTAGTTATGAAACCACAAATAGATTATTTACTGTGTAGGCATGATACCTAGAAAGTCCAATGTGTTAACTGAAATTGTATATTGTTCCTCTACATAACGTAAAACGTAAGCCTCTATCGCACGCTCCGACTACCGGATCATCAGCACCGGGTACCAGCGGGGTAGTGGTATGACACACCAACAATTGCAATGCCTTTCATTTTGACAATTCAACAACATTCATTGCGTGATTTACGTTGTCGAGCTGACTAATTTTTCAAACATATGAAGGAATTTTCTTCAAAACCCTTCGGATTGCGAAAGAAAGTGTGTGAACGCAATTGGGATGCTGGATTTAAACAAACCGGGACCATGTACCATTTGACTTGCGTCTGCATTCACTACCAAGTAGCCAGCGACTTCCACCGTGGCGTCTTTCTGGCAGTCGGAGCGCGACGTAAGAGATCGCCACGTCAATTTTACGTCAATCACTGTCACTATCCGCGTCGGCCGTGAAGTCAAATGGTCGGAACTTCTCTCTGAAGTTCTTCACGTGTTCCTCTTCCTCTTCTCGGGTAAGTTGACACTGCCGCCAGTCGGCTTTGTCCTCGCAATTCAGGATCGGTGGAGATGATAATACGTCCCTGAAAGAATATTTTATTTTATTCTATTCGGGAAACTTACAGCTATAATAGACAGTGTTCCTAAACAATATGAAACTGAAGGCCATTTACAAGTGTCCACAGAAAAACACCAAAATTAAAAACGAGAAAAAAATACGAATGTCGGTACAAAATATCTTTTACATAAATTAGGAAAAACATAGTACACGATCGACAAATACAAACTAAAAATAATTTAGACATAAACAATTACTTTTCCGTAAAAAAGGTTTTTACCAACAAAAGCTTATGCCGAGAAACACTGGTATTGAATATATCCAAATCATGTTCACCAGACATTTTATTAAAACTTGTGCTCGCACGGATCAGAAACGAATTCTGCCTGTACGCGGACCTGGAATGAGGGACATGTAACAGGCTAGGTCTGCGAAACATTTTGCAGTGTGTTACTAATCCTAAGCAGCTTAACAGCTCAGGGCAATCTATAGTACCATTTGAGATTTTAAATAAGTACGTCACATCTGCAATGCGTCTGCGCTCATGCAGTGGTAAGATGTGAAACCTCTTACATCGCGCTATATAATTGGCAGTATATTTCCTAGTTTTGTATTGCAAGAAACGTAGGAACCGCTTTTGAATTCCCTCAATTCTCTCTATATAAATATTATAATTAGGGTTCCACACTTCTGAGGCATATTCCAAATGGCTGCGGACAAAAGCACATTATAGAACTTTATAAGTTTGCACGTTTTTATAATCTGCCGATAACTCGTATGAATCCCAGTGCTTTGGAAGTTTTATTAACAACATGATGAACATGATGAACAACATGACAAATTGGGGGTAAGTCGCTTTAAAGGATTATCGGTATTCAATAAGCCATCCATCGGTCCAGTAACACGTGAAAGATAACTGTCACTTTTTCTCAGTTCTGACAATAGATTCGTATTTGGAGAACACGCGAATCCTCAGATATCGATTATGAATGAAATCGGCCCAGTAACTAAAAAGTTCAATGTAACAGCAAGACGCGGCAAGGCCGTGTGCAAAGGCATTTCTTTATATGTGAACGTCGAACTGTTTCTATGAATGTTAGCTCTTAAATCTGATTACATAAAATACATAAAGAAACACAAAAATTCTATTCAACTATTATTGCAATGTGTGTGTGTGTGTGTGTATTATTTCTACTACACTAAAGCGCTACAAGGTTATTTTGGCGCGTGACCAAAATCGGAACTAACGCTGCCATCTTGTTTTTTCAAGACATTTCACAAAACAATTGCACAAATGTTTACCAACAGCGCCCCCGTGTAAACATCATTCGAGTGCCAAAAGATCTTTATCATTGACAAACCGTCAATCATGTATTAAGGATCCTATTTATAATAATTCTTCTGTAATTACCTTCCAAAGTGCAGTGGGAAGTGTTGTTTGGTCTTGGCGTATATCTGATCGCCGGAGGGTAGTTCTGCGTGGAAGTAGGGCGCGCCCGGCAGCGTCACCTGCTGCATGTCCGCGTACGGGGGGAGAACCTCCATCTGGATACTGTTAATACCGGCTTCATCCTGCAAAAGATAAAAAAAACGAAAAATGTTTCCCGAATTACTTTATTTATACAGTCGGTAAGGAATGCTAGACGGCATAATTCGGCACAGGCCGAGCGGCAAAATCGAATATATATTTTGCCGCCCAGGCCCTGCAGTCTCGACATAGTTAGCAATAGTTTTCGGTTGCTAAGTCCTAACAATCCAAATGTAAATGTTGATGTAAATGTTTGGTAGTCTCGACACACAAATTTATCGGTTGTTACCTACCGGTACCTACCTAAAATACCAGTAACAACCGATAAATTTGAGTGTGGAGACCACCAAATATCATTACCTCTGGATTGTTAGGACTTAGCAACCGAAAACGATTGCTAACTATGTCGAGACTACAGGGCCAGATGTGCCGAATCATGCCGAACTAAGTGTAGCAAGCCTACGGTTTTTGACTCTTGACTCAATCTAGCCAGATTCGGTTACAGCACGACGCAGTTGGCAACAGCAGTGGTAGTAATGTATTTATGATGACATGCTTTTCTCGATACCTGCATGTTAAAGGAACTAATCATCAACATCATTCTGCCAAAAGATGTTCACTTTTTTTCATTCACCAAAAAATTTATCTAAGAATGCCTGGCCATAATCAATTTATATCAGAAAAGAAGTCATAAATCGGGACTTTAAAAAAAATTGTATTTCGCACATTAACCATCTCATTCTTATAACTTATAACCAGAGGTCGGAATTAGGTAGAGTTATTTATGTACTTACACTGATTTCATACAGCGAAAGAATAAAGTGGATATGCCTCAAATCCCGAGATTAATTTTAAAGAGCAGAAAAATCCCGTGATTTATTAAATATAAAAGTTATACAGTAATGTCGGAAACGAACACTTCAAATCTTAGTGGTACTTTGAATGAATCGGACAAGGAAAATGACTCTGATGGGCCGTTTGAATAAGCAAACCTTCACGAGTCTAGGCTAGAAGCAAAAGTATTTTCTTATTTATAAAAAAGGCGAGGTATAAGTATGAGAATTTGCATAAGACTATTAATAATTTGTATTGTGAATTAATGTGAATACTAATAAAAATTGTATGTTAATTATCTACGTTTTATTTGTCTGTCTATCTCTGAGGTTTTTATTATTATTTATTTGTAATATTGTTGGCCACACGTGATTGTCCATTAGAAATCCCGGGAAGATCCATATTAACATCAACATTTCGATGCAATTACATAAATAACTCTACCTAATCCCGACCTCTGGTCAAAAAAAAAACAAACAAACAATGCAAAAATCCTACCTGAAATATCTCCAAAATCTGCGACTCACAAGAGCGCGGCACGGGCACACTCTGGATCTGCATGTGTGACGTCTTATAGTTGCGCTCAAAAAACACAACATACTTATCCATTGAACCGTAGAGCTTCTTCAAAGCCTCCTTGAATTTCTTTATTTCGTCTATTATTTCTTCAGGTAACTGAAAGCAGGGATTATATAAATTAGAAGGGAATGTAAATAAATTCACAGGCCAGGTGTACCACCTAGTAAAGGAGACATTGAAAATATACTTTACTGCAAGTGTTATAAAGTGCAAAGTCGTACGAACATCGACGCACATATAAAACTGTTAATATGGCGTCCTAGAGTGTGCACTCACGGTCTTATTCGCTTTATGGCGTTGATATTAAAGGAGATCCACAACAAAAGAGAGTCCATATGGTTTACTGCTCGCCGCAGAATGCAGATGTTTGAGTATAAAATGACGTTAAACCAGTAGGTTTGGCACCGGTTAATGTAATCGTTAATTTTTAACGGACGTTAAGGCCATACTTTTGTGAAACAACCTTTTTTTTTGGTTTGACGGTAGTTAGCGCCATTTTTGACGTATACGCGTGCGTTAAGTGGACGTGAAACAACCCGCCCTTAATAAACTTGCTTTCATTCTTCAAAAATCGTTTCAAGTATCGAGATTTGTTCTAGAGAATGTATGGGGAAGTGTATCGGAAAGACCTAAGAATGTTAGAATCACATTTCTCAATCAATGTAAAAGTCACAACAAAACAATACGAGTCAAGTAAGCAACGCAAGCAAGTTACGATAGTCCATAGACAGACATGAACTTGAAAATAATGTAATAAAATATTCAACTCACTCTTGTGCTAGCCTGGTGATGTGTAATAGGTAGAATTAGAACATGGTAAGGTGTCAGCGGTCCCTTAGCTAGTGCTAGGTAGCAGTGGGTCCCAACACTTATTACTAGATGCTTCTCCACTGATGGGGAAGACAGGCAGAACCAGCACGATTCTGAAATAAGACACAACAATCTATATGAATACTGTGTACTCTGCTCAATTTATTGATGTTTGACGTATAAAAACTATCTATTACCAAAAATGTAAATCCTTAGTTTCACCCTCGCCATACTTAGATCGGCCTAACAAGTCTCCATACTTCGAAAAGTGAACTCACATATCGCGCATGGATCGACACATACTATTTTCAGATTGAGTGAGCGTGACCGAAGTATAATTGGTACTTCAAATGTCATTGTCGACGAAACAGAAACGTGACCATTTTTTTGAGTCGGTCGGACGAATCTAACGATTTAAATCTTTGCCGTTTAGTTTTTTTTACTTAGTAAACAATGTTAAAACGAAGTAAACATTTAAAACAATATTCAATCATCACTATGCATTTACAATTCATACTACTAATAAGTATACTACTAATATAATATTATAAATGATAAAGTAAGGGCCTTTGCACACCACGTTTTTTAAACGCGCCGTTGACGAGCGTTAGTGGCGATACAGACGCGATACACACACGAGTCAGACGCAGCCTGTAGACCTCTGTAGAATAAAAGCGCGCCGTCGACGCACGTTTCTAAAACGCGCGTCAACGGCGCGTTTAAAAAACGTGATGTGCACAGGCCCTTACTGTCTGTTACATTAACGACTGAACGGATTTCAATGAAATTTGGCACACAGGAAGACATAACATAATCTGGGTTAGGACATAATTATCATACTTATTATCCCGGTAGTACGTTCCCGTCGGATAATATCCGATGTTCACACGGGAGAAGCCGCAGACAAAAGCTAGATAACCAATAATTTGGGTTGAATATTTCTCTTTTTGAGTCAGTATACAACTACCTGGATCAAATTCTTTCTTTTTCCTCTCAGGGTTGTCATCTCGGCCTTTTCTTTTTCTCTTTCCTTGATCATCTTCTGGTCCGTCCATGTTGAAGAAGTACTGTCCATTGCCACTGAACTGAAATACATCCAGAAACGAGATTAGCATTTTGAAATATATGATTCAGTTTAGTCCTAAAGCTAGTATTTTTATGTTGCTCAGCAAATTCAAGCAACATAAAAGTCCAAATTAGGTTAATTTATTGCAAAAGTGGAATTTTTGAAGACTAAGGTCTTGAACCAGCGCGTCCTGCCCGTTATGACATGCAGTGCGGTAACGTCGACACTAACAGTCGGACTGGTCCACAAATTCAAAGTCGCTCAGCGCGCTATGGAGCGGGCTATGCTCGCAGTTTCTTTAAAGGATTAAATCAAAAATAAAGTTATCCAGAAAAGAACCGGAGTTACCAACATAGCTTGCAGAGTAAGCAAGCTGAAGTGGCAGTGGGCTGGCCATGTTTGTAGAAGGACCGATGGCTGGTGGAGTACACGAGTCTTGGAGTGAAGAGAACCCGTATCGGGAAGCATACTAGGTTGGGACTCCCCCCAAAGAGATGGACCGATGACCTTAAAAAGTGGGACAGACTGAATGCGGAAGGTGGAGGATAGGGTGTTGTGTCGCAGCCTGAGAGGCCTATGTCCCGCAGTGGACTGCCATAGGCTGAGTTGATTGTAAGTATGATGAGACATCTGGCATTATTTGACTTTCAAAGCTTGACTGATTGAATAAAGCCCTCCAATTATAATGATGATAAAAAATAACATTTTAATTATCTACCTTAACAACCTTCCCAGGTTGATGTTGCTTCAACAGCTCCGGATCATACGGACACATTGTCTCGTCGGTAGTACCTTGCAACATATCTGTGACTCGCATCTTAGAGATTGGTTGCAAGGAGCATGCATAGATCCACTTCTCTTTAGCTTTATTACCAACTGGAGCTAACCCTATGAACCTGGTTGCTCCTTCTCTGTAGTCTTGATGTGTGGTAAGGTTTCTGTAATGAAGTGTTAAGTAAATACTTAATATTTCAGATAACAAGAAAACTACAAAAAAATAATAAATGTCCTTTCTTTGGTACTGTTCGTCGAATCATTGAGCTCCTTAATTAAGCTCCGAGTTGAGCTGCACAATTACTGACACAAATGTGCAATGACTGGACAGGTCCACTCAATCTGTGTGGTTTTTTCCTCAAAAGACCATTTCAGACACTAATCTACATAGTCTTCACATGATCAGACCATGATTATGTCTGGACTTTAAAGGCGACTGTGACGTCTGAGTTTGTTTAGGCCTTTCTTCTCAGAGTAGTCCGATAGGAAACGCCAACCTCATCTAGTTTTTAAAATATGATTGACATGTAATAGTTATTTATGCAACTGTTGTATAATAAGGGGTATTACCCGCCTCCGCTCAGCCGTCTAAATGTCACGCTGGCAGAATAGTCGACATCGGCTCAATTGCCATAAAAAAAAAAAGAAGGGGTATCAAAACACGAATGCGGGTAGAGTGTTTAAATACCTAATTATGTACAGTCATACAAGACTTTATCTACACCCATGATATGAATCCTCTATAAAAGATTCTGAAACCATAGGGGGTTGTACACTGTTGTAAGAACCCTATGTAAATTCATAGTAAGTTTAATTGCTGAGTATCTGTTACAAACAAACTAAGAAATATCTGGTGGTGTGTTATCAAAGCTTGTATCACTCATTTTTGTAAACAACAAAGTAATAATTTTTCGCAATACCTAATAATATCGAACAAAAATAGAGGGATACGCCGTGAATTCGAACAATCTAAGTTTTTTTTTTTTATTATTAGCTGATGTAGTGAAACGCGCATGCATGACAATGTTCTTTTTTTGAAATTCGAGTTGCTTAATGAAATTTAGTACAACATTAAAACACTTGTTTGCATAATAATAATTATAATGGTTCCAATGACACTGGTTGTTTTAATGTTGGCAACTTTTATAGAGGATTTATAGCATGGGTGTAGATAAAAGTGTTTATACAAACCTACAAGTACAGAAATAAAAATCATTTATCATAAAGGCTTGTTGCAGACTTAGTGTCCAAATAGACAGGCATAATTCAATAAACAGAATTATAATATGAAATCATCTGCCAGAATAGTTATCTGGAAGTGTAAGTGGTGAAACAAGCCATAAATAAAGAAAAAGAAGAATATAACTACCTGTAAGGCTGTCTTTCATAATGTTTATCAGGAGATGGCACAACATGATATCTGGGTTTTATATGTATGGCAAGCCATGATAGTAAGTCTGATAAGTTCTCTTGTGCTATATCTACCTGAAAAAGAAAGACACATAAAAAATTAAGCTTCCTAGCCTTTTCCCAACTGTGTTGGAGTCGGCTTCCAGTCTAACCGGATGCAGCTGAATACCAGTATTTTACATGGAGCGACTGCCTATCAGACCTCCACAACCCAGTTACTGGGTAATACTATATACCCCTGGTTTACGCAAAATACGCGCATTGACGTGGAGTTGCGGACACCAGCCCGTGTTACCTATTATACCCCTGGTAAGACTGGTTGTCAGACTTTTGGGCTTCTGACAACCCCTAATGACTGTCGAAGATCCACAAATTACAGCCGGGACAATGGCTTAACATGCTTTCCGAGGCACGGAGGGGTCTTGATGGTCACCCATCCACGGACCAACCGCGGCAAGTGTAGCTTAACCTGAACGACCGACTCGTGTGGCTGTTATGACTAAGCCACAAGCCCCACAAATACCATCACAACAATCAGTTCAAAGTAATAAGTTATTAATTAAGACTCAGTAAATGTATAAGTCAAGTAGAAGTTAAAAGTGGGAATTCTTGATGAAGTCTCTATCAAAGTGATGGCAGATTTGGCACATTGTCTTCAACCCGTCCACAATACAGGAAATAATGATATTGGTAAATGATGTACACAAATATATATTTACATACCTTTGTAATTTCATCTTGCTGTATTCCAGCAGGCCATAGTGTTGTTATCAACAGATCCACCCCTCTATACTCGCTCTGACCTCTTAAACAGGCATCTCTGACTGCACTACAGTCGCTTGGTTCAAATGTACACATTGGAATCTCTTTCCCGAGTTCCCTCCTTGATAGACCGGTCAGGTAAGCTATTTTAACATCCGCACTTGTTGTAAATATTCCTCTTTTCCCTAGAAAATAGAAAATAAATGGTAATATTTGTTGAATTTTTACAATAATTTATCATTTGAGAAGTTTTAAAAGACACAAAAAAATTGTTTACCCATGTAAATAACATTTGGAACAATCTCAGATCCTTCTTCACAATAAAGCGGCACATGTTCACTTTTAGATGGCCCAAACACGTAAGTAGTCACTGGCACTGTAACAACACAATTGACTGACACATAAACACTTGTTGCTAAGGGAAATGTTAAATTTGTGTTGTGTTATGTTATCCTACCTTTCCGAGTGCCCATTTTATACGCATCCAGCTGTGAATTGTCATCTCCAAAGAAGTTTCCCGCACATAGGAGGACATCAAAAGGTCCCGATTTCTTGACTATTGATTCAACTCGGGAAAACAATGCTTTGAAGTTTCCATTCACATCTCCACATAATAACCTGCAATTAAAAGTTTATAAGGCTGCTGATTAGGGTACTGGACAGGTGACTTAACTGAAATATTATTAAAAACTAAAGAATACTGGTATTCATGTATCTTAGTAGTGAATAGTTCTCTGCAATCACGGTTATGGCTCATGAAAGGCTCATGTTTTCTCAATCAGGAGAGACTTTTCAATTAATTATTCGGTATTCTGGAAGACAATAATACTTGGTTTTACTTACGTTTTTTGTTTATCCATTTTGAATTATTTATTTTCTTTACTTTGAATCATTTGAGGTTGTTTTCATTAATGACAAAACTGGCGTTATCTGTGAAAGTGACAGACTGTCACTTGTCATTGTCAGTTTTGACATGAATAATTTTATAAGGCAGCGTTCCGAGTTGCGCTGTCATCGATTTGAGCGCGCTAACACCCGTACCGAATTAGCGTGAGCGCGATGATGATGTCGCGTGAATCGTCATATATAACGTCATTACATGCTAAATTAATATCACCGTGAGCGCTGTCAAAAATGACTGTAACCTAAAGCGGCATTTTCGAAATTATGATGTAAAATCCAAGACGTAACAGAATACCTGAAATGAGTTATAAACTCATGCGTCATAATCTGTCATAATCATGATATCTAATACGGAACGCAAAATATCGATGTAATCGCTGTGAGCGCTCACGGTCTAATTCGGAATGCAGCCTTAGTATTACCCTGCATTCCGAATTGGACCATGACCGCTCACAGTGATCATATCAATATTTTACGTTCCGTTTTATAATCATGATGATATTATAATCATGACAGCTAACAACTGTCATCAATTCAGAACGCTCGTGAACGCGCTCACAGTGGTCGCTCAACGTCAACCTCTAAACCTTGCACAAAAAATACCGATTGGATATTCTTCTGCAAATGGAAATGAATTTCCATTGGCACTTCTATTTTGCTGGTTGGCTCAGACTCTGATAACTCAGAAACTGAGTTTGAGAACAACGATTCGTCCAGGGATGAAACGGATGACGAAGTGCGCGTATTTACATGCTCTCGGCAAAGATTTACCCCGAAGAAAAATACCATGTTCATATTCATTTATTTATTGTTTGTCACAGGTGAAAAGACAGTTCTTACAGTTAGCATCATTGTATCACTGTAACATACCCATGGGGTGTACAATATTTATATGTAGGTTGGCTTTGTTAAAAATAATTAGTATAATACAAATATACTCATAATAATTGTTACCAAGAATTACAAATAACATAGATGCAACAATAATTAAAACTCATTTCAGGTATTCTGTTACGTCTTGGTGTTTACAGCACTATTTTGAAAATGCTGCTTTAGTTTAAAGTTATGACTATGATGCAACTCGAAACAATGTGATTTTTGACAGCGTTCACGGTGATATTAAATCGCTCCAAACCTTATTATACACAACATTACTATTTTTGTAGTTTGTATATAGAATTAATAAGTACGATCAAATAAACGAACACTATGGCCTGTCCTGCTGCAGGAGCAGCGCAGAAGATTTAAAGCAAAAAGAACTGATTTTAATATCTAAATGGGGTTTTGATGGAGCATTTATCCAGAGTAAATACAAACAAAAATTGGATTCTATTCAAGACGACTCCAGTATTTTTATGACATCATTGGTGCCATTAAAACTGATATGTAAAGAAAATACAGTTTGGCAAAACTCGAAACCTTGCTCTGCATTGTTTTGTCGTCCGGTTCAGTTTACTTTTATTAAAGAAAGTAAAGCAGTCGTGAAGGCAGAAGAACAGAAAATGAAGGATGGAATATCTGCTCTCCGACTAACTGAGTGCAACAGCAATACAATTTGCCACAAGCACGACGATGACGTTGATGACGATGATTGATGCTAAGATATGCACATACCTTTCAGCAGCTAGATCAAACGCGTCTTGCTACATATGCCGAGTGAAGCCATCTGAGCTTAACAAAATGGAAGCAGTGTCAACACTGGCAACATCGGCTGACATGATGGAGTTTGAGATTACTTCACTTCATGCGCGTATTAATATGATGGAATGCCTTTTACACATATCCTACAGATTGGACATTTAAAAATGGACTGTTAAAGGAAAAGCTGACCAAGATGTAAAGGACGCAAGGAAGAAATTAATTCAAGATCGCTTCAAAACAGAACTCTGTCTGCTAAATGACATGGTGAAGCAGGGTCATGGAACTACCAACGATGGCAACACGGCCAGAAGATTCTTTGAATTTCCAGAAAAAACCGCTGCTATCACAGGATTAGATGAAGAACTAATCCGAAGATTTGCTGTAATTTTACAAACAATAACGTCAGCAGAACATGTAAACATTGAAAAATTCAAAGACTATGCGTACAAGACTGCTGAGAGATACGTGGAACTTATAACTGGTACTATATGTCTGCAACAGTGCTACCATTTGCTTCCAACGCAATTGTTCCAATTGGGAGTCTTTCGGAAGAGGCATCGGAGCCCGGAACAAGGATTTTAGAAGATTCAGGGAACATCACTCCCGTAAGAAGAGTAGATTGAGTTCTAATGAGTATATTTTTAATTTCCTTCTTCTTTCGTCAGATCTACTTGTTTCATCAACAAGACCCATTTTGGACGCAAAAAAATAAAACTAGAACCTGCATTCGAGTTTACGGATGTTTCTCAGTTAGACTCCGACTCCGAGTTTGATTCAGACATTCAGATGACAGTGATTCAGAATAGGTTTATTTAAGTAGTTCTTTTTTTCCTGTATTTTTGTTAATATTCATAATTATGTATTAGGTTAATCTTTTTTATTCGTAAATTAAATTTTTTTAACATTGAAAATTGTCCCTTTATTTTACTTTTTCCATAGTTCTTCTTTTTTTTTGCCTTATGTTTGTAAATATATTTTTAGTTAGAATTGTTGATTTATGTATATAAATTATTTCATTATACTTACCTTCAGCCTTTCCCACTGTGTACTTATAAATTAAATTAGTGTGATCAGTAAACAAATTTATTCACTACCCACATCATGCCCTGGTAACTTATAACATTATTTTTTCTTTGCGAAAAGCGCACTCTATCCTTCAATCATGGAACTGTTTCTTGCAGTGTTACCACCTTTTTATGCTTAAAAAATGTGGTAGTTTACACTAATTGTTATTTTGCTATTTTGCTTTAATTATTTCAGTTTCATAAAAAAGTATGATATAACAACCAACTAAAAATAATTTCTAAAATATTTAAATACAAATTGTATTGTTTCTGATATTTTTACGATGAAAGAATAGTAAGAGTAGTTTTCTGATACAAAACGTTAGCAACACTGAGTCTCAATGTCACAAGAAAATTTTCCACCGGTTTGTTTGCATGCTCGTGCGCATTTTTTCTTGTACTTTTTGGTGTTTTTGTGTTATTGCGTTGAGTCGACCTTCAGTTCCTCCGTATATTCCAGAAATACCGAAATTCCAGCATAGTTTGTACTTTGTGAAAGTGTTTATGACATACTTGTAGATAGGCCCTCCATAAGGAGTTTGGACCATATATCTCAGTGTAGTGTTATTTTACGCTTTACACAATGTCTCGAAACGTCTGCTGTGTTCCAGGGTGCGCAGTAGTAGCAGGAGATGGTGAATGAAGTGTGTTTTTATATTCAGATTTTTCATAACCCAAACAAATAGTCTCGCGCTATATAGCTTTTGTCTTTGTATAGTACATGTCGGCCTAATACTTATGTAAATCTACTTAATCCGTTATTGACAACTTCACAAAGCAGTGAAAAACTGAGTAATTCCTTGTTTTATTCAGTAGTCAAAATTTCTGAAAACCGTTGGTTCTTGCAACCTTTTTTGATGTTAGAATTCATAAATACTACATGTAGTCCGTCAGCTTAGTTTGATAAACTGGTAAACCATCTTGACATGTCATAATACTAAATTTTGACTTTTATTAAATTATATTACTATTTGTATTGTAAAATAATTAATGGTAACTAAGATTAAGAATCACATTTCAGTCAGTCACATTATAGTCACTGTAATTTATTTTCAGGTGTACCTCTACATTACTTTCCACATCCTGAGAAAGATGCAGAAAGGTTTCTTAATCGGATAAAGATTATTGGAGGTGATATTGTGAGGCTGGATAGCAGCACTATCCACAAAACTCGAAGGATCTGTCGTCGGCACTTTCAGGAAGTGTTTCTTTACCCAAAAAACAGACTTTGCAAATTGGCTGTTCCATCTTTACTTTTATCCTCTGCAGATGTTTCAGGTAAATCTGTTTTTGATTAAGTTTATTTAATTTTAGCAAGTGCATTGAATTCATACAGTTTATATATGAATTTAAAAAACATAGAAAACTTTAACTTTAAAATGTCTAAATGTGAAAATTGCATTGCACTAAGTAGTTTAGAAATTTGTAACAAATTACACAGGCAGAGAAAGAGCAATTTGTACTATTCCCCAATACAACACTATACATTTTCATTATTTACAACACATATTGTTAGATTTTTTTTTATTGTTTTTATTCCTCTAATGTCAGAAATATCGGGCAAAGGCCGCTTCCCATATAGAGGAGAAGGAAAAAAAATAACCTTTTATTCTATCCTTTTCAGCGCCAAGTCAAATTGTTCCAGACTGCCAACCATCTACTTCTCAAGAAGCAATGACCATGAATTGGTGCAAAGAAGTCAGCAATGTTCTGACTGGCAAGAGCTACTATAATTTTTGTAATAGTGATGAAATTGACCCGATCTTCATACAGGCTCGAGAACATAATAATAAAACAAAGGGTGCGAAACGTGAGAGGCAAACAGGTGTCGTAATAAATATTTAATAAACTAATTCAATAATATATTGGTTTGTGTTATTAATCTCGTTCTTTTAACATTTATATTTCGTTTAGTAGATACCTAAACTGTGTTCACAACTAGCGTGTCTAAAACAAAAATTCTTTCGTCAAAACGCAGTCTAAAAGGTGAAACAGGTAGGGTGTTCAAATTTTCTTACGTTTTATGCAATTTGTTGGTCAGTGTCGGGCTGTATATTGATTAAAATATGATTCGCGACCACAAAAAGTATAGCTTTACAGAATTATAATCATTTAAGTCATCAATACAACCCCTTTAGCCGCTCGGACGCAGAGCGCGGGAAAAATAATCGAGCCAGATGAATGCCAGATGCGTCACCGGCGCGCGCGGCGCGGCGGGGCGCCGCTCGGCCGCCCGATAATGTAAATAAAGCATTTTTACGACTTGGGTTTGTTTGAATGGTGCTAACACTTGTGTTTTTTGTTATGGTAAGGAACGGGGCTTTAAGATAGCGGAGTTTCGTTTGAAATAGGATAGTATTTACGTAAACACTACGTACGATACGTACGTACGATAGTATTTACGTAACTTTGTTTTCAAATAAATGGTTATAGTTCGAAAAAACGAGCGTTGACCTATATTGTTTAAGGTTTTAAATACATTATGTGTATATACTTAACGCAAAACACTAATAAAACCACATAGCATTAGTACAATATGTACTATTTACGAGCGTGCAAAGTTGAATAAATTTGCCGACGGCAAAAAAATAACAATGGCCGCCAAGACAATGGAAACAAAATGTTGTTTTATAAATATAAATCTGATACGTAGAATAAAAATATTGGTACCTGTGGAAAGCTTATTTAATGCTTCAACTTTGTTATAAAAGTAGTGGTATTAGAATAACACACTGTACTAAAATAAGGATCTGAAAACACATACACGTAATAACAATAAACATGAATCGGTCAGCGCCGGTTGTGGAATAAAACCGAAATTACGTACTATTTTTTCACTCACCGACCTTGAAATCCTGCAGTAATTCACTTCACTATAATATTTATCACACACTTAACAGGCCATAGCACTTCAAACACTTGAAAACCCACTTAAAACACAAATTATTTATCATGTAAACAAAACACGCGCGAGTCCGTACGTCACTGACAAGACGCCATATTTTTTTAATTATTTGATTTTTTTGGTTGAACGCTTGTAGTTTTGTCATACATCTGAATACGCGGCTTTTAAGCACGAAATCGACTAAGCAATCGGATACAGTGTGCCACAGATCTTTTAAAAATGAAAAATTGAATAAAGTTTATCGGATTTCGATTAATTAAAAGGTTACGCGAGTGGACGCTAGCGTGCGGCGCCACTTTCTATGCGGCGACTTTGGTCACCTCATCCACTCCAGCGGTTAGTTCACATTGCACTTTTTATTGAACTTTTTCATGAAATAGTAATTCAGTGGCACTATACGAACTAAAAGGGTTGTATTGATAGTTTAAATAATTATAATTCTGTAAAGCCATATTTGTTACGGTCGCGAATCCTATTTTAATCAACATACAGGCCGACTGATCAACAAATTCCTTAAAACATAAAAAAAAAGAATTTCGCGGGCTACCAGCTCAAATATCAACATATACACACCTACATAGCTACCTTTATGTATATACATTCATTTAGTTCCTTGCTTTGCATTCAGAGGGCGCTCATCGTTAACTAAACCATAAAACGTCAGTTGCCAGTCTATCTCAGTTTATATATATTAGTCTATGACCCACATTAGCTAACTCATAGAATAGATATTGATAACAATATAACTCATAAAATAATGACGATCGTTACTTATTTAGGTCTTTGAAACTTATTATCATGTGGCGTGTTTATACAAAGTAGTGGTCGGGTTCATTGTTTAAGTAATCCGTGCAGATTTTAAGCTTATATTAAGTTAAAAATATTTTTTGAAAATATATCGAAATAGATTTAAAAAAAAAAGATCGAGACAGGCCGATTCGGAGAGTATATCGAAAAATACTAAATAATTCAAGGTTTAATCACCTGCAAGGGAATTAGGGCAAATTGAACGATGGCGGAGATGTAAGAATTTTTCATTCCAGCTCCATAGTAATTTTTAATGAAAAAAATATGTTTCCGTTGCTTGCAATGCTATTCCATAATGTTGATATTTTTAGGCATGTATTTAATCTCCCAAAACATTTTCAAGTCATAAAAGTGGATATTTGGGAAAAAAGTATTATAGGTCAATGAGAATCGATTTTCAGCCTACAGTGCGGCGACGGGGCCATAACACCGACGTACATATTACAAAGAACCCTCTAGACAATATATTTTATCACATAATAAAGCTGAAGGGTTTGTTTGTATAAACGCGCTAATCTCTGGATTTGAAAATCGTTTTTGCATTTTATAGCCTAATTAAAGCCCCTAAAGCCCCAGAAAGAACGCTAAGCAAAAACGAAGTAATGGCGCGGGCGGAAAATGTCGCTGTTATTCTAGTATATTGTGTTGTTTTACGACTTCCACGCGAATGAAGTCGCGGGCATAAGTTAGTTTCTGTATAAATGTTCAAACAAAAATCTTACAAACAAATACTTAAAACAAACATCTTCGAGGTCGCTATGCTCGCTTATACATCCTGTATTCTCGCTTAGCTGAGGTCGACACAGTATTCCTGTATGAATGCTGGAAAGGCTTCAAGCCGGGGTGCTAAAGCTGACGAGTTCGCTCCGCTTGCTCCTTCATTTTATCCTACTGTTTTCTAATTTTACAAATGCGGCAAAACTAAAGGAAATCCAAACAGCCCGTTTGTGCTTTGTTTAGTTTTGCCGCCTTGGGACAGGCTCAGCCCTGTCTCAGTCAGGCTCCGCCACTGCTAGAAACTCATATAGGAACCGAGCCACGCAAACCACAATGCGCCTATCGTATCGCCTAGATAACTAGTAAAAAGACATGAGTTCAAACATTAAAATATTTAAAAAAAACTGGTCCACAGATACAAAAGTCGTTCGCGCTAACAGTTCTCTATATAGTCTGTGGCGCTAACTGTTTAGCAAACAATAATGTGAAATTGTTAATGACAAAATCATAATTTTAAACGTTTTAGTGCATATTATCGTGGATCTAGAACATGGCGTCATCGAGTAAACTGCCCGGCACGGGCCTGGAAGAAGTCAGCGTTCCGGGACAGTCATATCTTCGTGATGCACTTACTAGTTGCACGGATCCATTGAAAGCTATTGAAGAGTTTCAACTGGAAAATGGCATATTATTACCTTCCCTGAGACCTATGCTGCCTCTGCTGGACCTTCATGGAGTGCGTCGGCTTGATTTCCATACTTCAGTCTTGGAAGAACTGAGAGATAAACTGATTGCCCACATCAATGAACTTGGTTCAAAAGATGGTAAAGAGCACGACAAGAAGCTAAAGGAACTGCTAGCTAAGAGCTTTCCCGTCGTCAGAGTTAAGGCCCTAAGGCCGGTTATAATGAGTATACTGAAAAACACCCCTCATATTGATGACAAATTCCTAAGAGTTTTAGTAAGAGATCGGGAGTTATATAATGACACTGACACAGAAGTAAAGAGGCAAATATGGCAAGACAACCAATCTCTTTTTGGTGATGAAGTATCACCACTTCTCAGTCAATATATCAGAGAGAAGGAAAATGTGTTATTTGATCATGAGAACCTGACTAACTTATTCTTTTCTCCCTCCCCTAAGGTTAGGAGAAAGGGGGCTGTTGTACAGAAACTAGCCCATATGATTGGCAATAGTGTCAAATTGTATGATATGGTCCTTCAGTTTTTACGTACATTGTTCCTAAGAACCAGAAATGTTCACTACTGTACCCTACGAGCCGAGCTGTTGATGGCATTGCATGACTTGGAAGTTCAGGATATTATATCTGTAGATCCTTGCCACAAATTTACATGGTGCCTAGATGCATGTATTAGAGAGAGAAATGTAGATATAAAGAGGTCAAGAGAACTACAAGGATTTTTGGACAGTATTAAAAGAGGACAGGAACAAGTTTTGGGTGACCTGTCTATGACACTTTGTGACCCCTATGCAATTAACTTTTTAGCAACATCAGCAATTAAAATATTACAACACTTAATAAACACTGAAGGACTTCCAAGAGATAATACAATATTGATACTTTTATTAAGAATGTTAGCGTTAGGCTTGAGTGCCTGGATGATGATTGATTCTCAAGAATTTAAAGAGCCTAAGCTTGACAGTCAAGTTGTTACTAAATATTTACCAGCCCTAATGTCATTGATGGTTGATGACCAAGTCAGAGCTCTCCATAATAAGTTACCGCCAGATGAGAGAGAATCTGCTATTACTACTATTGAACATTCCGGCCCACCTCCCGATGCATGCGAAGCTTATATGAGAGAAAGTTCGGTATGTGGTGTCCTAGCAATGTACTACACACTACATGCCGCTAAATTTCGCGAAAGAGGAGCTCTACTACGTATCCTAAGCATTCTGGGTAGTTGCAAAGATGGAAGGGCTTATGAAGACCCCTTCTTACATGCTCTTGTGGCCTTATTAGTGCAGCTCCCTGATGAATTCCAAGGAGAGGATTTCAGTACGGTATTGTTTGATGAATTCTTTTTTGCTGGACTGTCTAAGGACAATGTCACAAGACATTTATTAAAATTGTTATGGTACATCCACCCTAAACTACCAGAGACAAGAATACAGACTCTTATGAAAGCTCTTCAGCCTGGCACACAGCACAATGAATCTGTGCATAAGTTGTATGAGACCTTACAACAAAAAATGACTACTCAGACAGAGCCGGCGCCTAGCACTAGTGAAATGGAATATTTAGACTCTCCACTCATGAGTGTACCAACACCAGCACCATATCATATGTAAATATTGGCATTAAGTGCTATCCATATTATATTAATAATAAAACAGACTAACTATCAACCTTGCATAATATTTTCTTTCATTGGGTTTAACCAAACACACCAGTACTGTAAAATATTTATTAGTAGCAACTTACAGTAAGTTTCTAATTTATTAATACATATTATAAAAAAAATTAAAAATCAAATTATTGTACAAACTATAATGTTTACAGATCATATAATTGGATGGTCTAAGACTGAGCATTTATGGCATAAAGTTTAAAAAAAAATGCGTGACTGTTGTAAGATGAGATAATTGAACATTTCAAAATGTTTGTTATTAGTTTTCGAGTTAGATATAATATAAAACGATGCATTATTGCGTTGACTTGTCGAAGTTACGCCCGGTGGTCACGTCTGTCGGGCTTCATGTCCAATGAATGGAGCGAGCGGAGAGACCGGGAGCGCTCGAACAGCGAAGGATCAGTGTAGATTGGCTCGCTACCGTCGTCGAAAGCACTTGCTAGGCGCCCTGAGGAACCTGCTTCTTCGCCCACTTCGGCAAATGTTCTTCCTAATCCGCTGTAACAGATAATTTGGGAAAAAATTGTTTAATGAACTTGATTGTCATCGGAATTCGTAATTGCTTATTATATTTTCTACATGTGATCGACGACTTTTTCCGTCAACATAATTTTTAATACTACCTACTGGACTTAGTTCGTATTTAGGTACACTTTTTATAACAATGTTGGTTTTCGATTGACGCAAATGCTTGTATCTTCTGACCTTTGGCTACAAGATAATTACCTGTGTGATCAATTCTTATTCATTTAATAAAAATCATTCTCTCTCTTGCGAAATAGTATCTCTCTAAGACGACATTCAACCGGTAGGAGGGTAGTTTGATACTAGTTTTTCATTTTCGGCAAAACTACTGAATTGTTTGCAGAAAATTTGCCTGGCCCAAGGCTGGTATTGGCATAACGTAAGTTAACTTCTGCTCAGCTTCTGCCTACCCATTCTAAAATCGCAGGCGTCTGTTGGAAAGTCTACTGTCAGTCCCCTAAGTAACATCAAATGGACTGATTTATACCTCGCGATCACATTTGAAAAAATCCGTCTGCTGCCTTAAAATACAAAGTTCATTGTAATGTCCTAAAGTTTTTTGGTTAGATCTTTATTTCCTAGATTGTTCAATCCTGCTTCAGAGATTTATCGTTAAGGTTCCTGCAACAGGCGCGGCGAGACAGCGCCACTCGACTACTAGAACATTTTTTATCAAAACTTCTTGGAAATTGTTCTACCAGAGTCGCGTGCATCGTCGCGTCGCCCCTGTCTGGGAGCCTTTACTTAAGTATTCCTTTATGTTCCTTTTTGTTTGCTTTGTCCATTTTTTGATCATCTTTGTAACTATAAGTAATTAAGTACCTCAAAGAGAAGGGTTTATGCAAATGTGAGGCGGAGAAGAGCGATGGTCTCGTAGGCCTGGGTCCCGGGGTCACTGGCCTAAGCGCCGGCGCAGGAGACGATGCCTGGATGTTCTTGCGAAGTACCCGCCAATAACGCCTGGATAAGGAAAAGTTGATTGTATGTTAATTAGTTGAATTTAATATCAGGAATCGAGTTAATACTAAAGAAAAGACACGAAAGATCGTTTAAAAAAAAATTGTCTTGCGAAGCCGGGTCGGGCAATTAGTTATTAATAAAATACAATACACGTAAAAATTCCTTTGTAAAAATTCCTTTATCGTTTAAGTGTAATTATTGTATACTAGTGACCGAGTGAGATTAGAAATAATTTTAAGACAATGACTGAAGTTGTTTTGTAAAAGCACAATCGAATAATCTGCCGAGAATAGGTCCATTCATTCCAAGGAAGTTCGATCGTGTCAGTGTTATGGAGAGATGAGTTTATACTATACTGAAAATTCCTGAGTGGTTATAAACTAGGCACTCACTGAAGACATGAAAAGTAGGTTTCTACTCAAATATTCATAAGCCGAATAAAACAACCTTACTTCAATTTAAAAATAAGCACCCACTCATCGACTGTGTTTTTAAATGTGCACACTACCGAACTCCTAAAATAAAGATACAAATAAGGTGCATCCACAACGAAGTCACTTTTTGTAGAGCACCATTTTGCAACATGATTATGTTTCTAAAACTTTTAGTAATAACATAAAACCACGCCTGTATTCGCTGAAGGATTGGGTAGAGGCGTAACTGCCATTACACCGAAGTACACCCACATTTCGCGAGTTATGTTTCAGTGCCATTTGTAATAGGGGGCGAGCCTATAGCCATCAACCGGGCACCAATCAAGACTCCGAGCTGCTACGGAGAAATTCCTAATGGAACCCAATGACATGCCCGTCTTGAGAATCGAGCCCAGAACCTACTGCTCAGCAGTAGAGTTTGCAGCCTCTAGACCAACGAGACAGTCAAGTCTTAGTAAGTTTACGAAATAACTTTATGTCATCAGTTGTTGCCCAATAACAATTTATAAACATTGCTTGGCAAAAAGTAACTCCGGTGTGGATGCACCTTAAAAGGTAAACACCCGTTGTAAACACTCATATCAAATAAATTAAAATAAAACAACAAAGCCACACAGCCGGTGCACGTGTCCCCTACATGGACTGCATGTGATCGTGTCAAATACTTATAAGCATTTATAAAAAGACGCGGGTATAATGATATGCGTCACATTGCATTTTGTTAGGTAGGTGAATCAGTCTAGCAAAAAAGATCATTATATAAGCTAAATTATTATTATACAACATGTCACCTTATGTAAAATTTCTACATTATTTTACCTATATCTGTAATTTTTTGGTGTACCTACTTAATAAAGAGTATTCTATTCTATTCTATTCTAAATGTCAGGGTAAACGATGTTGTTATGTTTATGTTATTAATAATAATATTAATGGATGCTCCTAATAATTATCTTGACTTGATAAGTAGCTGCAATCAATTCCTTATCATTTTGATCAGGTTAGGTATTATTGTATTCATTATTCACAAATAAATGAAATGATAAATGATAAATGACTTTATTTCTGTAAGTAGGTTTTTACAAACACTTTTACACGCCAATCATATTTTTTTTTTAACTAGATGAGGTCGGCGTTTCCTATCTGACTACTCTGAGAAGAAAGGCCGAAACAAACTCAGAGGTCACAGTCTCTTTTAAAGTCCGGACAGAATCTTGGTCAGATCATGTGAAGGCTATGTAGATCGGTGTCTGAAATGGTCTTTTGAGGAAAGAACCACACAGATTGAGTGAACCTGTCCAGTCAGTGCACGCAATTGTCAGCAATCGTGCAGCTCAACTCAGAACTTAAGGAGCTCAACGATTCGACGAACAATACCAAAGAAAGGACATTTGAGTAGGCCGCACAAGTTACTCAAACTGCCAGATCATGATTACACTAAGAGTAAATATACAAAAAAAAAGCAATGACCAACATAGTTCTCACATTCACAATAGTTAAAATAATAGCATAATACTTTACAAAGTAAATACTCTTGTCATAGTATATGTATATAAAATTCTCCGTGATAAAATTCATTAATGTCAAAGTGTATATATAAAATCCGGACATAATCATTGAGGACCATGCAGATTGGTGTCTGAAATGGACTTTTGAGAAAAGAACCACACAGATTGAGTGGACCTGTCCAGACAGTGCACGCATTTGTCAGTAACCGTGCAGCTCGACTCAGAACTTAAGGAGCTCAACGATTCGACGAACAATACCAAAGAAAGGACATTTGGGTAGGCCACATAAACTACTCAAACTGCCAGAACATGGTTCAATTGGTTCATGGTTCAATTAGGATCAAGGTCAATTTCAGTACCTAATTAAATCATCATTCGGGTGATCACACGGTTGAAGAAGTGGCTAATCGGCTGCAAAGCAGGCTTCCAGCATCGCGGGTTGTCGATTCGACTCAGGCAACCTAATTGTTATTGGGAACTATATTTTCTATCACCAAAATTTATATTTGTCATCAAGTTGTAGGTATCACCTAATAAATAGATCTATCGCCACGAAATATTTTCGTTCTCAGATAAACAAAAATTGTTCTCAGGTTGATATCTCAGGATTTTAGGTGATTTATTGTGGAACTGATTTTGCATTGTTTGGTGACTACATTTTGGTGACAGATCTACTATTTGGAGGACAAACCCTATTATTTAAGAAACACAAAACTAATTAAATTGGTAATAGCTTAAATGATACCCATTGTTATTATCATCGCTAGCCTATAAATGGCCCACTGCAGGTTTCCCCTCGCAACTCGCGAACTCGGGTCTTCTCATCATGTGAGCCTAACGTGGATTGCTATGTTTGTAACCACCCCAGTTCATGCTACTTACCTATAGATATATAAAGCAGCAGTTAGCATGGCCAGCAACAGTGACAGCAGGACACAGAGGGCTACTAGTAAAGCTCTGTAGTGGTACGGAGGTATGCAGATGCCGGCGGCAGAGACCACGGGCGAAGAGTCACTCTCACCGTTTTCTTCGAGTAACTCGTTGCGGTTGTCAAATACCTGGAGAAAAGAATTATGCTTTATTGATTTTTTTCCGTTTGATTGTTGTTGAGGATAAAACAATCTTGGAAACTGCAAATTTAGGAGCACGTGTAAGGTCCTGATTGCACATGACCAATTGTCGCTCTTTTGATGTTGGCACTTTGCTTTGGTAGTATCATAAGAACCAGTAGGGATCTCCCTCCTGGCACTTCCCGAAATAGCAAAAACTATAACTCCCGACTTTGACCAATACAGAGGTCAAACCTACTAAGACTGCTCAGACAGGTCCATGCCGGCCCCTTCAATGCCACCTCTAGCGATATAAATAGGACGTAGGTACCTTCATCAAGCATTAAGTTTTATGGTGTTCCTAACATAATCAATCCTTTATTTTTTTGTTGCAATAAGTACCTATCATAATTTTCCGCTACGAGTTTTTATTTCCAGGTGCTTTTTTATGGGTACAAAAATATACTTACAAACTAAGATTGCTATGCAATTGCTGTTGCTAATTGTAGCCGGCTGCTAGGTTAAGTACCTACCAACCTAAGTAGTTTGGTACCTACCAATCGTGATTAAGCCCCCACTGCGCGGCTTGTATCTTGTATGTCAACAACAAGTGTATGTAGATTAAAAGGTTGTTACTATGCATTAGTTGTTGGAACACAACACACTCTTATAATTCTAATATTTAAATATTTTTGTTTTTATCGGTAAAAAATAACATCCTATCACCTCAATTGCGATAACAACGATCGAGGTAGTACCTAAATAGATAGGTACCCACTTGGATCGCACAACGAGATTTTACTTTCAACCCTATACCAAAATCTATTGCATCAATGGCTAAGTAAATACGATAAACTAAGCAAACAATCTAGTTCCTTACCTCAATCATCTTCCGGACATGACTAGGGGTCTCGACCTCATCCTTCAGATATTTGTCCACCTTCGCTTCTTCGTACGACACTTTGTACACAGCCCCTGCATTCTTCTCGTCGGGTTTTTCTGTCTTAGTGTCATTGCCGTCGTCGGATTTAGCTTCGGCAGTGTCATTGCCTTCTGTTCCAATTGTGGAGTTCACGTCCCTGCGACGCCTGCCAAATGATGGCTCTGATCGTCCTGTATGGCTGGGACAGTAGGCCTGGAAATAGAAAAAAAAATACATAAAGGTAGGTACACAACTAGGTATTTAAGTATGTGGCACCCTGTTCCAATTAAATCATATCCAAAAAATCCTCAAAGTGACGTCTCTATTAATAATAATTTACGAAATCAAGCCTACAAAAGTTATAGTTTTTGTAAGTTGTCAAAATAGGATGTGGATTCACTATGTGAACCATTTCATGAAAGAGTACCAAAAGCCACGAAGAAAACCATCACGGTTTTACGTACAGAATATATCTAACAACACACAAGTAGGTATATAAATAGTACTAGAATTCTAGAATATTATGGATTATTTAACCCAGAAATCGGCTTCCCTCATCCATAAGTCATAACATCCGCAGTAAGCAAATAAAATGATGATAAACTTAACGATTTTTTTTATCGACTTCTTTTTTTTTATTTGTTGCTGTAGGTACTTACAGGTACTTAATACCTTACTTCTAGGTTAAACGTTCCATTGGATTTTCCGCGCTTCCATATCATAGATCGCTTCGAAAATCCTGACAGTTTACAGCGATAATCTCCCAGTTACCATTACTTATCTTGGTTAACAGATACCTATACCTATCTGTTGAACAACGAACGCACTACTTATACCATTTGTTATTCACGTGATACATACAACTAGATAAGCAAGGTCAGGAGATCGTAGAATAGACGAAGCAGCTAAATTGCATAAACAGCATCTTTTTATGTGCGACCCATCTTAAGGTACAGTTATCTTAAGACCCGATAACCCGGTAACTGGTGGAGCCTGATAAAGTAGGTACTTAGATACATTTTTTTACATGCATTGACGTAATTGAAATCGTGGTTACATACCTACTGATAAAGGTTCATTTAGATTATTTTAGATAATAATGTGCAAAACATGTCTAATCAGGCAATTGGTGTTCACATATTTTGATAACTAACAGTGTAGTTATGGCTTCATTGGTTATGATTCAGCAGAGAGATGAAGACTGCCTGTTACCAAGTCCCAACAATGATATTATTGAAACATGGGTGCTGTTGTTTAGTAAATTTGCCGACTCTGCTAGTGCAGTTTTGATGGCCAGACAATGCAATTTGAAAACTAACTGAATTCTTGTTTTAGAGAAATATACTCTTAGCACGTTCGATACTTACATTACAAGAGCCCTTTATTGGAACAAATTATTCTAATAAAGAGTCAATTTTTGGCAAACTCATAGTAAACGATGATACGTTCCTAACTTTATATAGATACATCTGCATTTCTGACGATTATCTCGCTATACTGAACTTGTGTTTTAGTAGATCTGTTTATGATCGTGCTCATCCGGTAAGTATACTACCACCAAACCTATTCCTGCCGCCAAGCAGGTGGCTGCTGCAATGTTCCAGCAGGGATGGGTGCCGAACTGCCGAATTACTGACAAATGAGACATCTCCGCTTCGTCTCTGGCATGGCAACATCGACAACTCATTAAAAACGCCTCTGGAGACGTCCTGAAGCGGTGGTGACCAATTACCATCTGGTGGTGACCATTTACCATCCATTATCATAAGAAAACTTAAATGCACTAACCGGCTGGCATCCATCGCGGCACGTACGAACAGTAGCCTCAAATACTAAGAAGTTAGATTCTGGTATTTTAAAAGCGTTGAATCTTGCTTCCAGAGAATCTCCGTTACGACCTTTGTCTAATTCAGGGAACACATCGGGATCGACGGGGCATCTGGAAAATAGGAAAATGATATCACCTACGTTGGATAGATCTATGAACACGAGTGATTTAACTACAGCCTATCTAAAATATGGGGGATAGACTTTTGTAAAGATTAATGAAAGAACATGGAATGGACACTAAAGTACCCAAGAAACATATGATACATTCTTTTCTCCAAAATAAACACTGGATTAAATAAGAGCAAAGAAAATAATAAAAGGTGATCCACTTACCCAACTCGATCAATCAGCTGCACCGACCTTCCCGAATAAGGATCTCTAGCGATCACATTCGTGGCAAATATATCCGTTGCATAATTGTATCCATCTTGGGCTTCCAATCTAAACGTTAGTGGATCTCCAACAGCTATGGTAGTAGTCGGTCTGCCTTGATACAGGATCATCAGACGTACTTTGGAGTTCAAAGAGCTCTCTTCAGGCAGGTATTCGATGGGGATCGGACTGCCAGACCTGTCGAACAAATCATACCCGAGACTACGGTTAGATTCGATGAGAAACTTTCTTAGTAGTTGTTACTGACTTTGAATGAATTTATCAACAAAAAAATAATGGGAAATAAACATAAAGAATTTAATAAATAGACAGATTCATTCAAAGTCGGCCGTTAGTAGCTGTTAGTGATAACAGCACTCAAAACCAACATTCAGCTAACTAAATAAGCCATGTTAATGTCTACAATCCAGTAATTCCAGTAATTGCAACATATATAGGAAAATCTGGCCAAAACAAAAACACATCGCTTCGAAAAAACCAGAACTAATACAACTCTCCCAAAATACACCACCATTAAAAACAAAATGTTTCAGCGAAATATAGATAAAATATGTTTACGAAACACCCTGAAATAAACAATATTATGTAAACTAATGCAAAAAATGTACTAATGTAAAGGAAAATTTCTGAAGCGAACTCATGAAAACACGCAAAATCTGTTATAATGTTAATTTTATTGATTTGTGTCCATTTGATAAAGATTTTTCCAAAACTATATTGGGCAGGCACTTTACTTAAACGGTCTAATGATGCTAATCAAACGTCTCTCCATCGAATCCTTCGTGGAAGTTAAAAGACAATAGCCTCCATTATCAAATAGACACAAATTGGTTATCGATAACACAATTCTCACCCGGCGCCGATGTAATTAGACGTAACTACAGCCTCTGCGGGGCCCCTGAACAGGCAGGTCAGGTTGAACCGCTTGTCGCGAGATGTTTGAACGTTGTCACTAAATTGGACCACTACGATGTTCGTCATCGTGTCTCCGTACTGAAAAAAAATAGACTTATATTTATATTTCAGTTCAAATTGTGATATTTGGCGTGCAGTTGCGGTCTTATAAATCATCATCTTCAAAGAAATGACTCATATTAAAAAGGCAGACTTTATGAGACATATTCATGAGAAAAATATTTATATACGCTAAGCTATGCCAAGTCGAACTTCAACTTATGAAAAAACAACGATTTAAATCATCCGCACTTTCACCAATTTTAATACAGTGATGGTGAAGGATTTATTCACCAATATGATTAGATATACATTTAATAAATATACAAACCCGCTGTGTCCCACATTCAGGATATCCGTGAGCTCCTGTGATACGCAGTACATTGACAACTCCGCCATTTCCGCGGAAGAAGCACCGGTTATAGAAGCCGTAAGTATACATCCGCCCATAGAACCCTTCAGGGAGCCGAAGAGTAAACTCCATGCCGTCTTCGTTGCATACTTGGGATACTGCAAGAATATAATGGACATAGGCATATTTAACCCAACATGATTATTTACAAAGTCGAAAGATGTTTGAAAATGCGTTTGCTTCTGGATGTGTTATGCTATAAATGATCTCCTTTGTGGTCGTGTAATTTGTTGATCGTCACAATAAAAAGGCGTTTTCTTTATTTCTCACCATCCAAACAATCGTCAGCCATCCTTCCAAGAGCTCGTTCATAGAAATCATATTCGCTAGCTGTATTATCAAAATGCGCAGGATTTGCAGCATCCAACTCCCGCGTGTCGCGATCGCTCAGTTCACAATTATCGCGAGGTTCCCCTGCGTACGCGCCGTCCACGCCCCTGTCAACGAAAAGCGGGTCAGTAATACTGTCGCTATATCTAGGATGGTTACATCACGACTTATTTAGTTACCGATAGTTGAACGACCGGCAGATGAAGTCTCTGGCCTCTATGCATTCGCGTTGGCAATGCGCCAAGGATTGAGCAGTAGTGAATCGGCGAACGTATCGCCTTTGCATACGTTGTCTGCCAACTTGTCTGAAGCTGTCGTCTTCACATCGCGATCCTTGCCATGGCCTTTGTCCTACTGTAGGCCTGCCAAGAGGCCCGCCTATTCCGTTGCCGGCAATTGGACCTCCTATCGGTCCCCCGATTGGGCCACCAATCGGACCGCCAACAGGTCCATTTAAGGGACCGCCGAGACCGTTAATTGGTGGTCCGACTGGTCCTATTGGACCATCAGGCTCATATACTGGTCCTCCGCCATATGAAGGTCCACCGCCACCATACACAGGTCCACCTAAACAGAAAACAGCATTTAGTATAATTCTTTCATAGAATTATAGCGGGCACTTTTATTATTCATTTTTCATACTTATGGGCCTTTCTATAGGTCCAGATGGAGGATAGGTTCCACGGTATCCATTAGGCCTCTCAATAGGTCGTCTTATGCCAAAAGTCGGTCTGGGCTCCACCGGATATCTGCTCAAATAATAAAATAAAACGATAAATTTTACCAAATAGAAATGTGAACAAACACTATGTTTTTCCTTTGTTTACCTGTCTGTGCCAGGTCGAACCCCCCTGTCCGGGAAGCGCTCAGGACCTGCATAGTCTGGTCCGTAATAGCCACCACGTCCGTAGCCTGCTGTAAAAACTCTCATTCATTAACATGAGTCACGGACAATATTCATATTATTACTTCTAACTACACCCGTAAACAATGTTCATGTGCTCACCAGGATATGATGATCCGGTTGGCGGATATTTGTTATACATATCCGGGTACCGGTCACCGCCCAGAGGTACCGGGTCTCGGTTCACCCCAACCGGGTACCTACTGTACGGGTACCGTCCCCAATCGTTAGTTCCTGGGTATCGGTCCTGATCGAATCTTTCAGGATAGCGGCTTGGGATCCACCCCGGTCTGGACGGGTATCGCCCACTGCCTCGAACCGGGTATCTATCTTGAGGGTATCTTTCTGGGTAAACGTCGATGGGGTATCGGCTTACAGGATATCTGTCTACTGGATATCTTCCAATGTCGTTAGTAGTGGGATAGTCGTAGAGTGGGTATCGTCCGCCGTCAACTGGGTAGCGATCACCACTGGGTAAGGGATATCTTCCACTGCCTGAGGGGTATCTGTCTACTGCAGGACCAACTCCTGGACCAACCCCAGGTGGATACCTATCTACTGCCTGTGGGTATCGATCAACGCCAGCGGGATATCGATCGACGCCAGCGGGATATCGATCGACGCCAGCTGGGTATCGGTCTGCGCCTGCTGGATAGCGGTCAGGGCCAGCTGGATATCGTTCGGGACCAGCTGGATATCGTTCGGGACCAGCTGGATATCGTTCGGGACCAGCTGGATATCGGTCAGGGCCAGCTGGGTACCGATCGATACCAGGTGGGTAGCGATCAATTCCGGGTGGATATCTATCAGAGGGATATCGGTCTGCAACGCCCGGGGGGTATCGGTCTGCAACGCCAGAAGGGTATCTGTCAGACGGGTAGCGGTCTGATCCGACGCCGGATGGGTATCGGTCGTCGGGGTAACGATCGTCGGGGTAGCGGTCGTCGGGGCCGGCCGGATACCGGTCATCGGGGTACCGGTCCGGTCGACGGTCGCTGTACCGGTCATCGTCCGGGTACCGGTCGTCATCCGGGTAGCGGTCTACGCCTGGCGGGTATCGGTCCCGGTCGCCTCCATTACTACCACCTTTAAATGAAAAATTGAGATTAGTAAAAGTTTTTTTGTAAAGTACGTAGGTACAGCATGCGAACAAACATCTATACTACTACTAACTACTTGCTAACTAATGTCTATAAAAATAACCTACTACGATTACCTTACAAGTTCAGCATGCTGATAACAAATCAATCCTAGAAGTAACACAACAATATCTACATAGTATACTTCACTTACTTACACAACTTAATATTTCTATCTACTCTACTTCCTACTATAAATACTCACCTTACCACATAACAATGTGTCTCAAAAATACACAAAATAATCTACAAAAACTACAACATAACTACGTTTTCCTATAAGACACATTACTCCTGAACCCGATCATAATCTACATTTGATTTCCCCAGTGATTGTTGAAAGTTATCAGTCATACATTATGTAAACAGCACTACACATAATTATGTGAATAGCAGTCATGAGCTGGACAATCAGTCGGTTTGACACATATAATTAGCATTCGATGTCCTTTCTGGACGTAAGAAATGTGATGCACCACACCAAAGCTCATGAGATCGAAGATCACATCGAGTGCGTAGGTACAGCTATACGACACGGTAACACTGCCCAGAAAACTTTTAAAACAACACACATATTTCAAACGTTATAATTAAGATGCAAGATCCATTTAAGTTGTAATGTTCATCAACCACTGAGGCTCAACCCCGCTCCTGTCTATCATGCATCGAACCTGTGGAAGTGGCGGGGCGGCCCCCCCAATTGCCCTGTGAACCAGTCCCAGGACTCCCAGCTTCGGTCTCTCCGGCAACTAGCTGATCTGAATGTCCAAATCATAGACGTCAATATTGGTAATTCCAAGCAGCTTACGGAGACTTTACGGAGTAGAAGAATATTAAACTATGGGCGGTGCGGCGCGGCGCTATTTTTCATAGCCTAAAGAGTAGCACCAAAAGTACAAGTCTAGTGAAACTGTACCTATTTCAAGCTCCAAGTTTGAATTCGTTTTATTTTTTGATGATTCGACATAATTTTAGACCACTAAATTATCATCAAGAGCTGACAGAGAGTATGCTCAGTCATATTAATCAGTCAAGTCATTACTATCCCAAAAACTTAAATGGGATGTGGTTGTTTAAGTTGACCTACGTGTCGGCCATTTTTGTCGCCATTTTATCGTCAGTATACTTGATACTTTTACTCAAAACACGCGGTAGCGAGTCGGATACCTATTTACAGAAACTTTATACCTGGCTTGAAATCTACACTAATAATATAGGCAAAGAAAATCTATTTGTGGACACAGGAGGGTCAACGTCGGGTGATTCTTAACTACGTTGTTGAGGCAATTGACTGGTTAAAGGATGTCAAGTATGAGTATATGCACAGAGTGACGAAGAAGTAATTTGTACAGTACCTACCTAAGCATTCGAATTCGCTTTAAGTATACTTCATGTCTCAAACAAAGCTCAGAACAACGACCTCTTAAGATATGAAAACTCAGCAATACATAGACATCATTCCAGTCAGGTTTGACGATGTAACTCTTAAAGAAAACATTAAAATTTGAATTGACAAGGTATCTAAAAGATGGTCAAGCACAATGCCCGCCCTCGCAACCCTAATAGCTCCTAATAATAACTATACTACGTCGTTCTCAGTTCTATCAACTCCAATTTGTACTGATACGTTGATTGGCTTCTTCCTTCCAGTCTTTCACAAGCGCAATACGTCATCTGACGTCTAAACATTCTCATGTGATGTGCAATTGTGCATGACCTAGATTGTCTAGATTTACTATGCAGATTACTGCTTGTTTACGAGAACTTTGCTTTGCTTTGCCGCTTACTTGATATTTTAAAAGATTATTTATTTAGGTAGGTATTCTTTTGAAAATGAGAAAGGTTGACGACATCCATTGCTCTAATTTTGTGCATACACTTAACATGACCCAAAAAAATACAAAATGTTTCGTTGAATCTGAAGTTATTTCATTGAAATGTCTGCAAACAATCGCAATTCATTTAGAATCGTTTTTTTTTTCGTAAATTCTAACGACTAACCATCAACAAAACAAACCCAAACGATACTCACGCATCAAATTTTCATAATAATCGAAATCGGGATCGTAAAGCAGTCGCATGCCATCCTTTTGATTGTATCTGCTCAGTCGGCATGTCCTGGCCCGGTCGCTGTACACCGCCGACCTGCGACAAACAACAATGCTTAATGTTGCTGAATATTGTTGAATTACCCACACACACGCAATCGGACAACGAACTTGTCACACCTTATCTCAGCATGTACTTGTGACACACAAAGCTAAACAGATAAATGGACCGTTTTTCGTTTTACGAAGCCCAAAAGATATGTCTTTGTTTATATAGGTCAGATTTTGTTATGTTTGGTAATCTTAGCTATCCTATTGTCGATGGAGCTGTCAATACTGATGTTTTTAGAATAGATAACTAAGGCATACATACTCGAAAGTAAATGCTACTTGTTAATTTTGTCTTTACAGTCAACAGTTAAAATGTTGTGACAATATCGGTTGGAGTTACAAAACGGCCTTTTACGGTCGAGAAGTTATGTAAATATATGGGCGTCAATTGAAAAGAGATGACATGCGCATTTCGAAATCGTGGTCAAACGGCACAGTGACATGATTCGGTACATTACCTGCACTGGAAGCTGGTCTGCCTCAAACATTCGTCCAAACACTCGCTGAGCGAGCGGCCAGTGATCTCTGAGTGGAACTCTCCGGTGATACGGCTGTTCCGGTACCTCTGGAAGGCCGTGTCCGGCCGGCGTCCAGGTGAGAACAGGTGTGACGTCACACTGTTGTCCGGGTACTCCGTACCGCGAGCTGTCACCCGATGAGAGACTGATCATAATCGTGAGAAATACCTTAATGTGGTTTCATGCATCGTTAACTTAGGTATTTTAGAATGTTAATTGCCAAGCATTAAACGCTTGAAAAAAAGCGTGTTAAATAAAGATACTACATAGAGCTTTTATCAAAGGCAAGGCGTGATCGTTTGGATCACGATAATACTCACGATTGTCCAGACAGACAAGGTCGTAGAAATGATGGGTGGGAGATGCGCTGACAGTCACGTCGTCTTTTTGCGAAACCGAGTCTTCTTCGGAGAGAACGCACTGTCGAGTCATAGCGTCATGCTCGATAGAGCGACAGAAGTATCTAGAAAAAATATCGTATCCATGTAAGGCAGTCTAAGTTAAAGTCACGAGAAAGTAAAATAAAACTGCGACTTACTTTTCTGCCCGAACACACATTGCCTGGCATTCATCGAGAGTCATGTTCGAAAACACATCCGCTTCGAACGGTCCTCCGAGACGCTTGTTTTCTTCTTTGATGAAAACTGCTAACCCATCGCAGCGGCGTTCAGCTGTAAAATTAATGCCATAGAAAGTTATAGAGATTACCCTTATTAGAAAGGTGGGGCAACACGTGTAAAACAAACTTACCGTTCAGACAAGTATTTTCCAAATAATCAGCATTATGGTCATCTTCCAACAACTCTGGATGTGTCCTCCTAGTAAATCTACTCAGAGAACAAGTCCTCAATGCAGAATCAAATGTAGCAGAACGGCATACAAAGCTGAACTCTCCCAGGCATTTATCTTCACATTCCGTCCGATTAGCAACCATTATTTCCTTGAGATCCGAAGGTGGAAGCTTGAGCCGTTTACGAGCGTGGCGTTCGAAAACATACCGGCGTGATGGACATTCACGCTCCGGGCGATTTGCTAAAACAACGATAATGACAATTACTATAGTGTAGACGGGAAGAAATAACGATGAAGAAACGATATTGATAAACGCATATGATACTTACACGTAAGACAGATCTCGTTAAAGTGGACACTATTCGGTACGATCATAAGAGTTCCGATGCCTTCGGGTGCGGCTTGTTCCCGCGTCAAATAGCAAGTAGACTCCTCATATTCTGGTTCAGGACTGAAGGCCGCTATGCGTGCTCCAGGTTGAAAGTCTATGGAGTTGCAAGTCCGAACGAGGCTGTTTCCAGAGCGATCACGCAAGCATAGGTCCTGGCATTTCTCCAAGACACGAAAAGGTGGCGCCGTTTCGCGTACCTATATTGACGAGGTATGAATAATGCAAACTTAACGATCTTTAGATTGTTTTAATTCGTGTCACAAAATCTATGATTTGTTTGTCAACATCAACATAATATATTATGAATAGTAAGTACCTACTTACTTAATCGATAAACAAACGTTACGTGTGCGATCGAACGATCTACTAACCTAGCCTTGAGGAATTTAAAGTAAAGAATCATATTCAAGGTTCCATTAACCGCATTTTTCCCAGTTCTTTTGTTTTTATACTTACAACGTCGTCGTCGAATCCATGTAGCTGTTGGTTCGGTAGTCTCTCATACATGACTCTTCCCATTCCTTGGTTGCATGTCGTTTGAGCTGAGGACAATGCGGTTTATTTTTAGAGCACGCTTCAACATCATGCGTCTGTTGGTCTAAGTTTATAAACAGGGAGTAAATGTTATCTAATAATAGATAAACACTCGTCTTCAAATAGCCGGCGTACATATAATATTAATTGGCATTGTGTTAAATGCATTATGTAGTTTGGTTTAATCACTATTTAGACAATATTGTTAGGGGTTTTTTTTTACAGAACTTAGAACAAAGAGATTATTGTGATTGCATTCTACTGCTGCCAGGGCAATTTCATCATTCTTACTAACTTAAAGAGATGATTCAAACCATTCTATTACATTCCTCGTTTTGACGCAGACATCGATTGATTCTTCCGTGTTTATTGTTCAAGAATCTTTCAAGTGATTTATAACAAATACGGCGGTGTGAAGTGCGGGAGTTTTGGGGGACTGTCTTATGTAAATTTAACGTTCAAAAACTGCTGATTCTCAGTTTAGTTTGAATAAATGACTTTTGGTTTAGATTTTGGTACGATATACGGAAGAGAAAATCATTAATTTGTGTTTTTAGTTCATCTTACCATTAGCCATGGTGAGCATAGTGAGCGCAGTGAAGGCGTGCATGACACTCGCCCCCCGGGGCTTCATCTTCTATCTTTGTAGTCCCACCGCGTCACCGACCACACATATGGTCACCTGTATAATAATAAATAAATAATTTATTGAGAGTAACCATGAGACTCAGTGATAGTAACAATAAAATAAACTTACAACTACATATCTTAGTGATACAATTACAACAATAATTACACAAACACATACAACTAAATATTCACTGCTTCAGCATTCCAGCTGAGATACTGGAGCAACGACTTACAGCAGTCCAGCCTGGCAGCAATCATTCCCAGGATGCTGTTGGAACTGGCTCGCACCCTGCGCACTAAGGACGCACATCTTTTGACGTATTAATGCATAAAAACAATCAACACGCACTTCCCCAAACATCCCTGATGCGCTACAGGAGCGAGGCAGTCCCATCAACACCCTGAAAGCATTATTGTACTGCAAGCGAAGGGCACTGTACGATCTCTGAGTAAAATTTACCCACAGGCCACAGGTGTAAAATGAGGAACAGAAGGCTCTAAAGGAGTGTATTTGGATTCAACAGTCACTTTATTGATCAGTCCTATACAAAGTCGTTATCGATGTTTCATAATCGACATCATCTTACAAAACGTGGCGTGGGTGTCAATAAATTCATATTTTGGTATTCACAGATAAATTCTATTCTCTTGACAGATAATATAGAGATAGGTATATGGAATCCCGTATCCTGCATTAGGTTATAACCTATGTTAATTTCATACAGTTAACACATTTAGCATATAGCATTTAGCATAACATATTTAGCTAAGACATTTATTGTTTTGACGAAAGTTAATTCTATAAAGAAATTGGATTTCATTTAACGTTTTTTTTACAATATTATGCTTAAAATCATCATTGTGACTGCGAATACTGTGTATGGCTAACCGAAAGACTTAACAGCACAATTAACAGTTATTAACAGCTTCATACTTGAGCCAATAAAAAAAATTAATTCGCAAATTCGTTCAATATTATCATTCATTTAGCCATTCGGAAACCGATCATCATTTAGCAAACCGATAATCGCTTGACATGAGACCACCATGAGACAATCGAGAGCAAGGTTGTACAGAACAAATATTATGTCGAGAGCAATAAGTTCCTCGTTTAGTATATAACTACGACCTTCAGATGGGAAATTATGGTGTTCATCTACATGGGGCCGTGCGTATGATGATTGCAGAGTATATAGATCAAAATTATGATGTTTCTGCTCGTAAATAGGGTCTGTGTGTAACGTTGTACGTATGTATGTCGATAAGTGCAGACTGGCGCCTGTTTTATTTGGATGTTGATTGGAGTGATTAATGAGTCTGTGAAGTGCCTTGTGTGTGGCTGCTTTTGTCAGAGTAATTTCGGCTGATTTAGATTTCTTTAGTAATTTCGTTGGAAAACGAAATTACTAAAGAAATCTTCTCGTGAGTGAGAAAATTCTCTCAATAATTATATTGTATATCCTCGTAAGAGTAGTAACATCTTATCCTTTCCAAAGTCACCTCTTACGATACGTGCATTTACCCTAAAAACTGTTGTAAGTAATTATACAAATCAAGTACAAAAAAACAAAAACCTATAGAACCTATAGGATAGCAATGATGCTATTTGTACAAACAAATACAAAACATTTGCTCAATATCTCAACTAAACATACCTATATGTTTCACCACAACATGTTTTCAACCCACATATTATCAAATCATCCGTCATGTACGATTATGACCGCAATTTCTATGACCGCCTTTATATGATTCTGCGTGCACCCATATTTATCACTTTATATTGATCTGACATGAATTTCTAAGGGATTTAGTACTTACACAATAATGTACGGCCACAACGTTTCAACGTTCAATCCCTTTTGGATTCTAGATAGGTAAGTATCCAACATAACTACGCAAACATTGTATCTCAATCATTTGTGTCCCGGAGGAATATGTAGATTTCGTTAAAGATTGAGTTTTGGGTTTGACACTAAACCCGTTGTGAGACATCGGAAAAACATTGTTGTTTTTATATATTTTTAGCAAATTATTAAGGACTTTAATGGGAACATTCTCCGTGGCAAAATCTCATATAATGTCGCAGCAGAATTTGCGATCAACGAGAGGTAACAAAACTCAGCCACATTCCAAACATCACAAAGACTGGTCATCAACAGCCCTAACAAGCATACACCCAATACAGTTGTCGAACAATACAGGCTTATTTATAACATTCGCAACTATCGGAGCACGAAGTGTTGGGCTATAACTAGTCATATACAAAACCCATGCATCACTACTCTTGTCTCTTTGTGCTATAACAGTACTGTTCGCTTTATCGATGGCATCCATATTGAAATGGATACTGACATCGACACCGTTATTTTGCGCACACCCGTGAAATAGATGCAATTAATTGTATTCATATAATATATTGCTAAATATTTCAATTGTATGATTTTACAGGGAATTTTATGTTCGACCTGTTTAAGGTGAGTTTTGTCCGTTGTTGGGTTAGTGTCAATCTTGGCAATACAGACTCTCATGTCGTTTTTCAAAGGTTTGGTATAGCAAGAGTACATCAACATTCTCATCTGGGTACGCTATACCAACATACGCAGAATGTTGATCTTTCACGAATGTTCCTTTTACAGTTGTTATTTTTTAATAACAAAGCTCTTTGTTTTCTTCTAATTATACTTGTACAAAAAACCAATTCAGAGAACAGATTATTGGTTATTATAATGCTTTTGCTGCACGAATGGTTCAAACATTGAGGGCTCGTGTTCGTCTTATTTTTTCTCAGAAGTGAAGTTTTTTTTTTAAATTCATTTTTAAAGTGATAATCCCCACTTGTAGCAGTTATTACTAGAAACATTACACAATGTAGGTATATAAACCAATTAAGTAAGTATAAAGGTAATTGTCTAGACAGTGTACACAATACATTAGTTATATCAACACTATTGTTTTGCTTGCACTTAATTGGAACAAGACTATCAGTTTCCTACACTTTTTCCTTCCCGTACCAGAGGTAATTAATGAGTAGGTACTAATTTCATGCGGTATGCGAATGAAAACAATGTTAGCAATATCACACCACATCCATTCGTTTTGAGCAAAAACAAGACAAGCAAGGTGTTAACTGCGCAGTAGCTACACCGCCATCGATGTGGTTTTGTCCCTGGTCAAAGAGAAGTCGAAAGCCAGTGCCATTAGGACCCCACCATATCCAAATATCGGACGAGTTTAAGATTTCAATAGTACGTCAACGGAAGAAGAAGAACGTGGAAGTTTATTACTCTTAAATATATATAGACGCAAATCAGGGTGTACCGTGAAATGCTTATTGTTCACCCGACTTCTCGCTTTCTCTCGCACATCTGCGCAGTACAAGCCCTCTAAATTCGCTAGTAGGTATCATGATAGGCATGAAGGTAGTAGAGGTACAATCTGCCAGTTAGTACTAGCAACATAATGAACATCGAATCTACATGACAATGCCAGGCCGAAGGTTTGGACTATCAAAATTTTGGTGTTTCCAAAAAATTGTGCCGATGGAAAGCGGATGCCGGCGTCCGGTTCATTGTGTTCCGACCGATGTCCTCGTCGGGCCAATTGGCCAAATGACGTAGCATCCAAATTTTGATACAGTTATCTTTACCATGAAATCACTGTCTGGTTTTTTGCAGAATAGGATCGATGGATTTTGAATAGATTTGGCCTTTTGTTTCCAACAAAGTTTCTGTTTTCAGATAGATTCACGAGCAAACTGGTTGATACATTAGGTATATATTCCTGTTCAAATATTTTTTTTAAACTTCATTGACCTATACCACGCCATTACCACGGGCCTAAAGTAATCCTTGAGGTACTCCATTTCTCTTATGATACTGCGCTTGATTTAAGCACTGCAGTTTAGTAAGTTTCTCAATCGAAGAACCGTGATTCACAGAGTCGAATGTCATACAAAAGGTCATAAAACGGTTTAAAACTTGTACACATAGTACTTATAGCTAACACGTCGTGTAGGTGATACTATCCCACCACATTTTTTGACCCTAAAACCCACAATATCTGGAAATTATAATATAATAGGTAAGCAATTAACCTATTTTAGTGAAAGTCCAGTGCTTTGTTCGTAAACGATTTCTCAAATTCAAAGCGTACAATGAGGGACGATCACTGATCAAATAGTACACATTTCACGGAAACCAATCACGCGCAACGAAATGGTGTGAAAAATGTTCGAGTTACTATTGAAGGGCCTGGGATGGGCTGGGCTGGGTTAGGATGGGCTCGTGGGAAACTGTGACGCAAGAGCATGCAACATGGAGACAGCTTCCTGGACTATTAATCCCATAGTTCGGAATAGGATACGATTACTCGGTATCTATCAAAGCTTGTATAAAAATGGGGAAAACGTAGCCACAACTAGGTTTGTTTGGCGTTTTTTCGTGGGAAAAATTCCGCTCTTTGTGTTCTTTCAAGGCTGAAAAGGATGACTGACATTAAAATGATTTTAACAAAAAAATTGTGACTGCCGCATTACTGTGTAGCTATTATCTACCTGTTTTTTAGATGTACGAGTATGTTTATTTTCAAGTATTTTGCTAGTGTTGAGCAATAATATAAGTATTATGGCCTGAACTCTCACACAAATTGTAGTTTCGGTTTTTCCTTGGGACTTATTTATAAGTATTTGTTGAAGACTCTCTGATTAGTTACTATCGCTTTGTTTGCTTCGTTACTTTGGCTATCTTTCGTCAGCCACGTATGTTAACATACGGGGAGGCAGAGACAACGACGCACAACCTGTTACCGTGGATTCAGTACAGGATTCTGAAACCCCTTTTTTTTCAGGGGCCGCGTTAACCCTTTCGGACTTTCCCGCTGCCCTGGCAGTTCTAAAACCCCTTGCGTTGAAACTTTCGTCGGTAATGTTTTGTTTAATTTGCTCTGCTATACATTTTATAGCACCGATAACCGTGAACCGTTTTTTTCTGATAACCGATGAACAATTTCTACGCTAGAATCATGTGCTGAGTTCATGGTTTTAGTTTGCGCATCGATGTCTCTGCCAGCCTGTATCTTAACATACGTGGCTGACGAAAGATAGCCGAAGTAACGATGTCATCCTGTATCATCCCTAAAATGTTAAAAGTCTTATGCGTTTGCGTAAAGCGAAAGTACCTACACTTGAATATATCAGCACGGCAATACCTATGAAATTGCCGTTAAGTAAGTATACAGAAAGTTAAAGTAATTTATATATAAATATTTTTTATTTCTATCAATCAAAATATGCATCCATGCTACCGATGCATTTCTGCCAGCGCAGTGGTAATTTTTCAATGCCCTTCTTGAAGAAGTCAGGTGTACGGGAGCCAACAGACGCTTCAAAGGAATACTGCCTCTCTCGGGTATTGAATTTTTTCCCTGCCAAGAAGTTGTCCAAATTTTGGAAAAAGTAGAAGTCTGTCGGCGCAAGGTCTGGTGCGTGCGGTGGATGACGCAAAACTTCCAACCCTAGCTGTTGTAGCTTAGAGACCCACTGTTGTGCTGTATAAGGTCGAGCGTTATCGTGTAGGAGCAGCGGGGACGAGCTATTATACCGGCACTAGACCACCAAACAGTGACCATGACTTTTTTAGGGGTAAGTTTTCGTTTGGGGTATTGCCTAGGCGCTTAACAAGGGTCTAACCAACATGATGACCGCTTACGATTGTCAAAAAGAATCCAATTTTCATTGCAAGTGACAATGCGGTTCAAAATCCTTTAATTTCTGCGTCTGTTAAGCAACGAAAGGCATACCTCAACGCGTTCGTCGCGCTGGCGATCGTTCAGTTCGTGCGGCATCCACTTATAAAGTCTTTTGACGCTAATGGACCAATATTGTTTTAATTAATTAATGCTAACGTTGAAAGCTGCTGCTAACTCAGCCGTAGATTGAGTATCGTCAGCTTTCACTGTCATCTTTAATTCGTCGTTGTTGGCTTTAGTTCTCGGACGACCACGGGGTTAATTTTTTAGATCAAATAGTAGATTATTAACCAAGGGGATAAAGCAGTGTCTTCTGTCGCGGGTGACGATTTAAATCGCGAGCGTAATGAAGGACTCGAGGTTTACTCCCGAGCGTAGCGAGGGTGTTATAAACTTAAATCACGAGCGAAGCGAGGGATTTAAGACGAGTCCTGAGTGTAGCGAGGGATTTAAGTTCACCCAAGACTAAGACAGCTTTATCACCGAGGAAAATACTCTACTTTTCGTACCATTTGCGAAAAAATTAACACAATAATAATATGAGATAAGCATTTATTAAAAATAATGACAATTAAAAGTAAAATAAACTTAACGTTTATGTATTTGAAGAAAACAAAAACGCGGCAAATTCCTAGACTAATATTTTTTGTCGGAAAAGCAAAGGCATCAAGCTCATACGGCCTCGTCAGTTTTCGTAATTTTATTTAATCATAACTGCATAATAAATACGTATTCCTTTTTCAAAAAGATGTATAAGTAATGCTTTAATTACAAACTCAATGGTGTAAACACAGATGTAGTTCAGTATAAATTTCGGTAAGTATTCCAAATTTAAATCACATTCTCCCCCTAGAGGATGAATGAAATTCAGTACAATTTTCTTTCCCTGTTTTTAACAGATTAAAAATGACTATTGTTATGTTCGCTTTTTGTGGCATAGAATGTCACTTTTTTGAGCAAGTGGTACGAAAATTTCCATGTAATCGTTCAAACCCATAACGAGTCGTGCGTTCGTTAGTAGTGATCACTCCGTACACGTAATTAATGTTGCGAGCCGTTTGTGCGGCATTGCTACCGCGACGGAACTCGTATTCCATAATTACTCGTATTTATATCGTGTCTCTATTGATGAAAAAGATGCAAATGTCATGTAGTGAAATCAAAATACTAATCAATTGACTGAATTTGAAATTAGAATTCCATATTTTCTAAATAAAATTCATTTGAATTTAGAATTGATTGCCAGACATACATAAATTACGTTTCAATTGTTTCAAATTATTGTAAAACGGCAACTTCATAGGCTTCTTTAGTACGTAAAATATCTTAGAGCATTAAACCAACAAAATATTAAACTAATCGGGCATGAAAGGAGAACCACTCATCTCTTTGCAACAGGAGATGAGTGGTTCTCCTTCATGCCCGATTAGTTTAATATTTTACGTACTAACATTATTTTTAAGAATGTAATACTAAAAAAAAAATAATTTTGACATTTACCTAACAAATTATTTTGACTTTTGTTCTTTTATTAATCAAATAATACAGTCATTTATGTAGTTAATTTTAGTTTAGTACGACTAAACTCTTTATTTGCATGTGAAAGTTGTAATTAATTCTTTTTGTATGCCTATAATAGGCTGATCATAGCGCACATTAACCTAAAACATGTCCAACCACTGTACCTACCTATGTATCACAAATAAAATATTTCTGATTTCTGAAAATGGAACCTGATTTCCGAAATAAACGATATTATTATTATTATTATTATAGGTAAATACCTATTATCTTTATTTGTCGGAATTTAAAATGATCACGCGAACAACGAGACAGCTAAATCAAAGATCAAGAAATACAGCCGCATTATCATTTCTAAATGTGAAAAGTGAACCCGAATCATCAGTTTATGCTTTTCAAAGGTTAATTCTCATAATAATAATTCCTAGATCCGAGTATAGTGAAAACAAGACAGTTTGTGTAGAACAACCTATAAAATCTATCTCGTGGGTCTTGGCTAGTGGTCCTTGTTATGTTGACCTGACTAGTAGTCTAGACTACTAGACGTCTTGCCTACTACGTGTAGTGTTTATAAGTATGTTACAGGTATTTGTCTCACGTGTCCCACCACGCCTTGGCATTATTAGCTAAGCCACGCTAAGCGATATAAGTTTGCATACACATCCACTTAATAAAGGAAAAAAACGGGACGATGTTGTTGATAGTTTTTTATACATAGTTAGGTGCTCACACAATGTTTGAGCTGGAAACTTGTTTCTAGACTGACCGGTTGGCGTAGTTGGTAGCGACCCTGCCTTCTGAGCCGCTGGTCCCGGGTTCCATCCTCGGACAAGTCAAACATTTGTGTGCATGAACATGTCTGTTTGACCTGTGTCTGGGTGTGTATATGTATATAAGTATGTATAGCAGTCATCAGGTTACCGTAGTACAGGCTCTGCCTAGTTCGGGACCTGAAGACCTTGTGTGGATGTTGTCTCATATTATATTATTCTTGTAATTTCAGACAGTCATGTGCCTAGTTCTAGATGAAGGAAAATACTAAAATCATAACATCCAGTCCTTTAGACGGATTGTGTAACTTCGCCTTGGGTTCGTAACAATTAGATACCATGGCAACAAACCTATACCGGTCTACACATCAAATTTTATCATTATCGATATTTGTAATCAAGAGAATATGATAAAGCACTTGTATACCATGTAGCACACAAAAAGGTTTCACCAAAATTATGTTTTTCAAATACATAGATATATGAAAAATGTATAGTTTCGTTGAAATCCAATAGTAATGAGGCGAAAATAATAAAATAACAGAGAATAACTTGGAAAACGATTAATTTTGTAACAAGCTATATTAAATATGCAAATTAACAACTGAACTAGAAGAAAGAAAAACAAGATAAGCAAGACTTGTTGCTTTGACAGATCATTGTAGCAACGTGACTGCAATATACTCGTATGACGTATTGTCGTGGATTTACCAAGATGATGGACACGAAATGTAAAATTGATAAAGATTAAAACCTTACATACATAAATGAGGTTGTAGTTTCTCAATGTTTATGTAACGTGTAACATATTACCTACACAGATGGGTAATGCGCCAATCCTGCTAGCTCTGGCGATCAATAAAATGCAATCCTTTCCTTCTTTTTACGCTCAATATAAAGCTCTCAAAATGACTCCAAATCCTTTCCCGTTCCTGTGTAAACATTCCGGTGACCCATTTTATCAACTAAATCAGGTTAGTTGGAAAACATCACGGAAAAAGTAGCAGAAAAAAATCAATTCACTATATTGGAATTTGAAAGGTTAGAATAATTGAGAAATTCCTTCTCTAGAATTATTACTTTGCAGGTTTCGTCTACAAATAAGTGATGCTGTTACACTAGGACTGAATTGCACCGTGATGTTGACTCTATTCCTGCAGTACCTTCTCTGCATGTATATATTTCTTCTTTTCTTTCCACTATCGCGTAATCAAGTCAGTTACTTGAGTAGGATCAAAATAGATGCAAGAATAAACGAGCTACTTCTCATTTTCAGATCGAGATCACCAATTTACGTTCTATTCTTCATTAGCTGATCTGCTAACACAATTTAGTAACAAATTCGCGCTTTAATCGAAAGTTTTACGTGTATCGGTTCGTCTGTTTTGGACTTTGGCTTTGGACCGGCTCACGTGTAATCACAATCTGCAAGTTGTCTACAAGAAACCTACCTACATATTCTCTCGTGACTTGAGGTTTTCTTTATCTTGCTACTGTAAAACATCCTAAGCCCACTTCATGTGTGATCACGTGTATACCATTCACATCACAGACTGATATCATTATACTATCTCACTAACCTTTAACTAAATGTAGCACTTCGTTTTTGTAAAGATAACATCGAATATATCCGATTATATTTACAGCTATTGCTAACAAAACATTACTATAATCTTCAAGGGAACTATCTCTTGAAAATAAATACTTATCTTATCCTTCTACCGTGACTGGACGGCTGCAGAGTGATTGATGGAGTAACATTGTCTTTAAAATGTTACATGCTTCATTTATGAATTAGAACCCAAAGTGAAGTAAAGCTTTGTGCTATTTATAAAAAGGCTAACCGAACGGCTCTTTCCTGGTTGTTTAGGACCTAACTAACACCCTGCTGTCACATTAGAGAGAGAGAGGTGGACTTTTTTGGGTGTTCCTAGTATTTTAATACATCTGCTACAATGCGCTTGGTGATCACTGTTATAAGTTCGCTTAGTTTTCCCCATGTCGGTAAGCAATGAAACATGAATGTTTTTAGATACATTTATTTTTCTTTTTTAATGTGTTTGCTCTTAACTCTTGTCTAGGTCAGTGGTGACAGAGACAGAGTCGACGATGGAGTGAGCTTACCCAGAAGAAGCCTGTTCACTCTCACTTAGAAGAGTTTAGGGTTGTATGCGTTCGGAAATACAAACGCAGGTAGAAAGTTCCACTCTTTTGCTGTGCGCATTACAAAAGACATTTGGAAACGTTTATTGCGAATTGGTGGAATAGCAACTAGGTAAGGATGGTAACTTGCAGTGCGTCTAGATGACCGATGGAAGTAGGGGGCCAGTGGAATGAGGTTGTGGAGTTCTTAGGCACACTCTCCGAAGTACAATCTGTGGAAGATTATATAATACTTCTCATTCCTAGCGTTCAATTTATTTCTGACTGATCGTTATAAGATTAAAGTTGAGGATAAAGTAACGAACACATTTGAATGTCATTTATGTGAGTTACCAGCTGCACAAATTTTCATAAAGGGGTCGTTCCTTGCCCTCGCCATTCTGACATGATTTATCGCCAATACGTTATATTTATTATGAAAACGCCTACTTTCACAGTTTAATAAACTATCTGGAAAAATGCAAAAATACTTTTATATTTACAACGACTGTTCCTTTCAATGCACGTGCGGGGCACGCTCTGTGTTGCATAATACGGTCACACAACACTGCGCGGGCGCCGCCCTGAGCACCCATGTTTTTGTTATCATTTGTTAAATATTATGACTTTTATTGAATTTTATTAAATCGGTTTGTGAGTAGAACTGCTAGAGGGCTTAAACGATACTAACCAACATAAGATTTCCACATCGAAAATGGATCCTGGAAAAACATAAGCATCGGTCAAGATGGTGACTGTCGGGTATTATTTAAAAAAAAGTTATAAATATAAAATCGATATATCATACTTTTCAGGATAATAGGTCTCATTAGTTCACCTTAGCAACGTGCAAGTATGTTAAAGTGTACTCTGTGGTAATTAATAAACTTTACGATAAGATTCACGTACCAAATACCAACCGACTAATCCGCGACTTCTGTAAACGAGACTTGTTTGAACTTGAATTTATGCAAAGTTTGCTTTACTTTCCACAATACTCTACTCGAGTATTTAAAACCGTTAATATCACGAAGTGCGTTATGATACAGTACGGAATTAATAATCCCTTAAACACACAAAAAAATTGTCTACGAAGTTACGAGCTACGCGCTACGCCGAGGCGGGGAAACTTACTTGAGCTTTTCCGTCAAGGCGCCCTCTACGAGACGTAGCACCGCGTCGTAGCACTTCAGTCTTCACTCACAAAGTCCAAGCAATCACGCTACACACGGTCGCTAAGTGTCCCCGACACACAGGATCACAGCACGGGCTAACCACTGGACAGCCAAAACCAAATTGTGGCCATTTCTACTCCATAATTCAGTTAAATCACATAAAGGGGGGGGACGACAATGGGAGAGCATCGATGTGAGCGAATCACACCATCGCTACGCATCGCTAATTTTCTATAAATATCCGTGTTTACTGGTGCTGGTGGCCGAACAAATAACATTATACTTTGTGGACGTGCGTGGACCATTGTTACACTAACAAATTCAGTGCGAGCGACCTGTGTAGTCATTATAACTTATACCTATGCACGAAGGTGCGCTCGTCTAGCCACTAACAGAGCATATTCATTCTCTATTTCATAGAGAAAACATGGCACATAAGTAGTAGGTTCAATAACTACAAAGAATGCAACTCTAAGAAATGCTCACCAGAAATCTTAACTCACCAACGAGTTTCTTTTCGTAGACGCGTAGCGTAGACCTCGTAGACTCGTAGCACCTCGTAGCAAATCACCCAAGGGGTCAATCTAGGAATTATAGCACAGTATGAAATCTCATTAAACTTAACAAGCATATTCAGTGACCCCAAAGAGTGCGCTTTTCCGGAAGCCACGTACAATGGCATGAGTCGCCGCGCACCGGCGCGGGCCCTTGCCATCCAATATGGCGGCCACAGTTCGCGCCATCCGCCATTACGTGTCAGCCATCGAATGTCCTCCATGTAGATTTTAATCTGTAAAAAAATTAAAGAATGTTTGTCTGTGATAACATTAGAAGAAAACGAGTTATTCTTTGACACAACACTGTACTAGTTGACGAGGTGAGTATTACCATCAGTCCATATATTAACATGTGCCCAGCCCAGCTCACCATTTGACCCCCATATACCGCAAATGTGAACGCTTGAGCAATCCTTTATGCACCTAGCTTAGCAGCGGATTCCTGAGGGGCAATTCCCGTATTTTTAAGACCGTTCGCATTCTAATCTGTCTCAATCTGTCAAAATTACAATCAATTTACATACATTTTTGACAGGTTTTTGACATTGATTGTCGCTGAGATGAGATTGCGACTTGAATTTGAACGTTTTTTAAGTACGAGAATTGGCCTACTGATTAAAGTATACCATAATTAATACCTACTTTGACCGGTAGACCAATAGAAAATGAGTTCAAATACGAGGGCGCCGGTTTGCCGTGGTAAATAAGGGAGTAAACTTCTAGCAATCTGAAAGATATGCGTGGAATGGTGCTACAAAGGCAGTGACTACTTCATTACCGTATATCCTCACATAAAGTGCATCTTCTTACGTCTTTTAATGTATTACAGTTAGATTCAAGTGACTGACGATTAACGGCAAGGGTGCTTACTTAGATACGATTTGGGAGGCGGATTGAGTTATAAGCTCAATGAAAAATTGTGAGTTGGTGGGCTAAAATTTTGTCTTTTTTTCATCTTGTGTGTAAGTTTTTTATTCCGGTTCATCACAATCACAATGTCAATAACGGTATTTCGAAACGCTCTTTCAGATCAATCTACCGATACCGGTTTGTTATTGTCGATACCGTTATAGTCATGTGTCAAATACAGCTACATTTAATTCTTATGAACCCCAGGCTGTGTAATTTTGTGCTTAGACAATTCAATCGATATTTTAACTGTAATTCGTTTCAGATTAATGTACTACTTAAGCTTATGTATCTATCATATCTATGAAACCACTAAAAGATCCTCCCTCATTTTGCAACACGTACACAAGCGAATAAAGTCGCAGTCCCTCACTAGTCAAAGCGAATTAATGACAATATTGTTTTACACCATGACCTTGAATGCTGACGCACGGTCATCACTCATCATCGCTGATCCAAACTGATGATTACCGGTCGCCATGATGGTTCAGAGGATTTACAAAATGGCCACGATAATGGTGGGCGGATTTGCCTCCGTGTTTTAGTATTATCAACAATGTTAATCCTGGGAATACGTTATCTTAGTTAATCTGTACAAGAACTCGGTGTAATATTTATTTTTGTAAATTACTGGATGACGTAAGCAAGTTCATTTTTAATAGGTAGGTATTTATTTTTTGGTTAGTCCTTTCTTAGTAGAAACACCATGGGGAATGACGATGCGTTGTTGGATAGTAACTTCTCAATAGATACCTAGGTACTTTAGAGGAATCTATTTCTGATCACGTTTAAATATGATTACAACTACATTTTCATGTCTGAACAGACAACAAATAAGTAGGTAGGTTCTGTAGTTAATCTGTGTGTGACTGAAGAATGAAACCTTTTTTTGTGGAACCGGGAAACTATGAAAACCGCGATAAAAATAACGTTTCTTTGTACGGAGACCAATTGGATATGCACCAATAAACACAATACGTATACTTAGGCAAAGTAGTTAAAAATAGACCATAATAAAAAACTCAGTCACTCACCGCTATCGTTAACGATAAGAGGTTAAACATTTACGAGTTATATTTAAACAACGAGAAAGGAAAAAATTGTTTCATATCATATTATGCAGCATTATATACAAATATATTGTGGCAACAGCCGCTATTGTAATATAAACTTTTACTCATTTCTACTTGTTCAATTATTAAAAATATGAAAGTGCCTGGAATGAATTATATCACTGTGTCACTGATTTGCACTCCCTAAGACCTTACAAACTAAAAAAATACAAATAAAAAAATATCAATAGAATATAAATACCTAATGCTTTTTTATTTTTTTATTTCCTCGATCCCTTAAATTCGCCATTCGCCGATTGATCTTTAGGTACTTACAACTTAAAGCCATAGTTTAACGTCACGGCTGAGTCAGCAAATATGGTGTGATCACTGATCTAGTTATAGATATCAATTGATACATTGACATGGGTCAATGACTGAAAATATTACAGGCTGTAAAATGTTACGAACCATGTTTCGTTAAGAAAAACTGCGTTTAAATATTTTCCTGAGTCGTGTATCATGTACCTAGGGGGAAGAGAGAGTGCACCTGTATCTGCGCACACACTTGTGCACTATAATATCTTCCGCGAAGGTTAGTCTCCGTTGAGATTGGCCGCCATGGCCGAAATACAGTCTGGAGGACTATATATACCTGGTGTGATTGTGGACCTGACTACATGACTCGAAACTCGTACCCAGTCATTTTCCTTTCAACCTATTGTTTCAATGAGGTTCCGACATGTTTTATTATTTGCAGTGTGGACCTTGAAAGGAACGCTAACATTTTAATCCTCTGTTTTACATAATACATCGAGACGATAATTAGTCATGGACTCATGTGTTCGCCCTTCCTTATTGTATGATGCCATACAATTCAAATACTTAATAGCCTTTTGGAAAACGGGTAGTTGGTGCTAGATGATTGTATGTGAGGATTTCAGATTTTTTTACGCTAACTTCAATACTGCCAAAATCCGTTTTGGGGTTGATTAATGTATGGTAGTAATTTAATACCTTATCTTATGTAATAATACTCGTAAAATAACTATTGTTTCTGTCTTCCCAGGTTTAAATTGTGTCGTTGTCGTCAGCACTCAACAGTCAACGTATCAGTCGCAAAAGAAAGAGATATTTATATTTTTGATGATTAAAATATAAAAAAAAAAAAACTAATGTGTATTGCGACTGTTTTTACCATCTACAACAGCATGTTTCTCCGTTGGACCAACTCCGTATGTTACCTTTTTTTTTTACTTCGTTACGCTCCATTGTTACTTTTTTGCTACCAGTATTACCTGCCTGTTGCAAGTTTCTTGAATAAAGCAATATTCTAGAAGCTTCGGAAATAGTTTAAGGTTACTTACCTGCAATTGCTTGAACTAAATGAGTCTTGTCTGTGTTGTAATGTTATTGCAGTATGACCTAGTCATGGTTACCTTTTAATTTTTAGACGAATCGGATTTATCTGTTGCCTACTTTGAGTATCATTTATTTTCGGTATGAAGGTATTTAGTATTTATTATAGGTATTATTTATTATTATATTATATTTATTTATTATTTAGTATTTATTATTTATTTTAGGTATTTAGTTATGCTTCTAGTGCCATGTCGCATATTTTTGCAATATGAGCTGCACCGATTGCAATAAAGAAGCAAACTACAACACAACACAAACATTATACTGCCAGATTTTTATGTTGTCAAGGTTATGTCTGATATTTTTGATCATAAAGAGGAATTAAAGTTTTCTAAACGGAACTGAGAATGACATGCCCGGTATTTACGCATTCTGAGAGGTGACACATCTTTTTGAAGCCGATTGGTATCCTATATTTTCCGTCGCTTGTCTCGTCAGATAGCGTTGGTGTTTCTTCGATGTCACATATTTGTGCCTCCACTTGTACCTATATTATGCCTTCCACTGATGATCAGCTGATCACATATTTAGCCGTCTTCTTGAAAACAGGTATATGTATATGAATGAATCATGAAATTAGATATTATTGCCGAACTGACCATAGTTAATATAATAGGTCTATAGAAGTACGAGGAACAGTTCATTCATACCTCCATAGAAAAGGGAGGATCCTCCGACTAGACGGGATGTCGTGTCTGGTGGGCACCTGCCCGATGATTGATGTCGGGAAGTTGTATATAGGTATGCTAGTCGCGCGGTAAACTCTGCTTGCGCGATGCAGGATTTGCGTGACGTCAGTATGACGCGAAGCTCGCATGTGGCGATGTAGATACCTACCGCTACAGGTCTTTACCTATGAAGTAGGCGTTTTACAATACTGACCATTTGAAACATAATGCATGTATGGCTGGCAATTCATTCTAAATTCAAATGAATTTTATAAAAAAAATATGAGTTGTATTTTCAATTTCAGTCATTTGTTTATTGATTCGTGTTTTGTTTTCACTACATTTGTATCTTTTCATCAATATGGACACGATAAAAATACTACCTAATTATGGAATACGAGTTCCGTCGTGGTAGCAATGCCGCACAAACGGCTCGCACCATTAATTACGTGTACGGAGTGAACATTACAAACGAACGCATGACTCCTTATTGGTTTGAACGTTTCAGCCATGGAAATTTTTATCAAAAAAATGAAAACCGTGGTCGCCCGAAAACTAAAGTCAACAATATGGTGCCGATTCTCTTGTCACAAAATTCTCTAAACTAGACTAAAAATCACCAAAATTTAGTTTATTCCTGTCAAACGACGATTTCCCATTCTGAAATTGACTAAAGTGACACAACTTATCTAAATTTTAGTTTGACAGCACTAAGATGGCACTGAGATTATAATTTAGTGAAAATGGCAATTTTGCTATTCTGAATTTTACGTTTTTCACCAATATTTTTGATTGTCTTAACTAAATCTGACTATTTTTAATCGCGATTAAAAAGGTGTGGAATAAAATTAGTTGTCATGAACTAAAATTCACACCAACACCTCGACTTCAGATGCAAAAACAGTACAGTAGTCTTTGAACAGTACTGTATCTTTTTTCTTTTCTTTTGCTTATATCTCGAAAACGGTGTGTCCTATCGCAAAAATAATGAAAATTTCGACCCCCTTTGTAAACCGGAAACCTATAAAACTCAACGTGTTGGTAATATTTTTTTATATTTTCCATACAAAAAGTAAAAAATTCCATACAAAACAAGTCGAGGCCGCACATAATGCGCGCCTACGGCTCTAAAAAAAGATCACGTGGTACGGCAAACAAGTACCACGTGGAGTCGCAATAATTGTCAAATTTGATTTTAGATGTGTCAAAATTATTTTTAAATTTAGAGATTTTATTTTGCAGAATAGCGTTAAGATTCTCATAGCCAAAAGTAAGGAATTTTAGTGATAGTTTAGTTAGTTTAGTTCGGTGTACAACAGAATCGGCACCAATGACGAATTAAAGGCGATAGTGGAAGCTGAAGATACTCAATCTACGGCTGAGTTAGCAGCAGCTTTCAACGTTAGCATCAAAACAATACTGGTAAATTCGCGTCAAATTGGCAAGGTAAAAAAACGTGATAAGTGCGTGCCGCACGAACTGAACGATCGCCAGGAGCGCGGTTATATTATATCGATACCAGAAATTTCAATTGTCGTAAAGGACATTTTGCCGAAAATGAGTTATATATATATTTGGAAACAGCGTCGCGAGCTCTGTCGATTGGTATATTTAAAATAATTGTATCTTTGAGAAAAAGCTCCTTACGACCTGGATTTTTAACAGCTCTAGCTCGGTTTTTTTTACTATTTGGGATGTATCGTAAAAATAATTTTCATTATGGAGCGTAAAGTCATGTTGTAATTATTTATGAGGTCGTAAACGTCGTAGACTGAAGTTATTTGCCATTTAATTAATACTTTAGAAAGTCAATTGTTTGAGTTTTTTTGTTTTTTTTTTTATGATTATTTATTTTTAATAGTTATTTTTTATTTTATTTTTTTATATATTTTTGGTTATTTTAATTTTATTATTAAGTCTAAGACTGTTTTGATAAATATTGTTTGAGTTTCATTTAAAAGTATTTAAAAACAAGTTTTTTTTTGGAAAAATTTTTATTATTTTGATTATTTTAATTTTATTATTAAGTCTAAGACTGTTTTCAAAAATATTGCTTGAGTTTCATTAAAAAGTATTTAAAAAAAAACTAGTTAGGTACCGGTAAAATGCTGCAACTTTGCCAAGAAAGCCCAAATTTGCCTATTTCGTTTCGATTACGATATTTCGCGTTTGCTTAGTTTTTTCTTATTTTGTACCATTTGGTAGTAACTTTACATTATTAGGGCAACCTATTTTTATGTTTTTGCAATGGTTACTCCATTTTTACTCTGTCAGTTGTGCGACAAAAACCGGTGCGAACAGGTGATTTTTTTTTGTGACATAATTTACTTAACTTTGCCTCCTAACTGTGAAAAAAGAATACCTTCATGGCAATAATCTAACTGCCGATGCCGGGGACAAGCACGGTGTCTCATGCACACGGAAAAAAATACTGCTATGATAAACTGTTTATTTATTGAGATATCCTCCTAGGCAAAGTTGCGTCTTTTACCTACAACTTTGCCTATGACTTTCGAGTGCTTGTAATTCGAAAAACATGATGATTTAAAAAGATTTGGCTTCTACCTGGCAAGACATAAGGTCGGTTTTCCGTGTAAAACTCATTAAAAGCCATAATAATAAATAGGTTCAGATAAACGAACAAAAAACGTCAAAATCCAGGCAAAGTTGCAGCATTTTACGGTACTACCTAACTAGTTTTTTTTTTAAATACTTTTTAATGAAACTAAAACCTAGATTAGTTTATTAGCATATTATAAAAATTGCTCGTTTTTGTTACTTTTTTACTATATTGATTAATAAATAAAAAATAATAATAAAAAAAACCTTTTATTTCATTTAGTTTTACAACCTATTGTAGGTATTTCTTAACTAGATATTTAGTTTTTTGTGCCTTTTACCCCCTTAGTCTCTGATTAAATTGACCTGTACTACCCATTGACGATCAAGACTAGTCCTTTGCTACACATCTGACTTTATCATAACCAATTTTTCGAGGCCGTAAAGTACTTCGGTTCAATTTTTGTGGGCTGTAAAGGACACTCATTTTCGTGAATAATTAAGTTTGGTTTATTTTGTTAGTTTATAGGGATAGAACACGAAAAAATAGTTGGGGTTTCTTTTGACATCATAAATATAGCACTTTATTTGAAAAAGATATTAGACACAAACCTTTTTTTTTTTTTGTTTTTTGGCTCTACTGAAAACTCGTGTTTTGTCCTTTACGACAATTGAAATTTCCGGTATCGATATGTCTTTCGAAAAGAAGGGATTTTGAACCGCATTGTCACCTGCGATGAAAAATGGATTCTTTTTGATAATCGTAAGCGGCCATCATGTTGGTTCGCCCTGGTTGAGCGCCTATGATAAATGATAAATGATTTTATTTCTGTAAGTAGGTTTGAACAAACACTTTTACACGTCAATCATATTTTTTTTAAACTAGATGGGGTCGGCGTTTCCTATCTGACTACTCTGAGAAGAAAGGCCGAAACAAACTCAGAGGTCACAGTCTCTTTTAAACTCCAGACAAAATCTTGGTCAGGTCATGTGAAAGCTATGTAGATCGGTGTCTGCAATGGTCTTTTGAGGAAAGAACCACACAGATTGAGTGGACCTGTCCAGTCAGTGCACGCAATTGTCAGTAATCGTGCAGCTCAACTTATATGCAATGCCCTTAACGAAAACTTACCCCTAAAAAAGTTATGGTCACTGTTTGGTGGTCTAGTGCCGGTATAATTCATCACAGCTTCTTAGCAAATGGCACCAGCATTACTACGGATGTGTACTGTGAGGAACTGGACACAATGATGGAGAAGCTCGCAAATCTCCGGCTAGCCTTGGTTAATCGCTCGTCCCCGCTGCTCCTACACGACAATGCACGACCTCATACGGCACAACAGACGGTCTCTAAGCTACAAGATCTAGGGTTGGAAGTTTTGCGTCATCCAACTCGTCTTGCGCCGCCAGACTTCAATTTTTCCAAAATTTTGGCAACTTCTGGGCAGGGAAAAAATTCAATACCCGAGAGGCAGTACAAAATGACTTTGAAGAGTTTGTTGGCTCCCGTACACCAGAGGGGCAATTCCCGTATTTTTAAGACCGTTCGCATTCTAATCTCAGTCTCAATCTGTCAAAATTACAATCAATTTACATACATTTTTGACAGGTTTTTGACATTGATTGACGCTGAGATGAGATTGCGACTTGAATTTGAACGTTTTTTAAGTACGAGAATTGGCCTACTGACTTCTTCAAGAAGGGCATTTAAAAATTACCACTGCGCTGGCAGCTCCAAGCAGCACCCAGGCGTTTTCAACATCAATATACCAGCCTATTTAGAACTTAGAGTTCTTTTAGAGACGAACAAGAGCGTCAAAAATTTATTTTGTCATTATAAGAGTGATTTCAGCTCAAACTGTATAAAATCTTTATTAAAAGATCTGCGTAAGCTTAGGGTGCTTAAACCGAATATTAAAACTCTTCTATAAAACTTTAAGTATTTTGTGATACTTAAATCTGGTTTTATCGTTAAAGCTGTATACAGGCTGTATTTTGCACGCTTCTCCTCCCAGGTTATTTCTGTTTACCATCGCCCCTGGCACAGGTAACTGAAGGAACACGGGTGGGTTTTAGTCAGTAAGAGTCTGACACGCCCTCCTGCTCTGCCCAGAGCGGGAGAAGCTATTTGATGATTTCCCACCCTCAAAAAAAAAAGGCATACTTTATTGGAAATTCACACAGTCAGTATCAACTAGTTAAATATATAGCTCAGGAGTCCTTAAAGTTCAAAGTGATCAAACATATCGATACCACTGAAATCAATAATTTCCATCGCCAAAAATGTCTACAGAATTATCAATATTTTGAGATCTTAGCTGTCCTGATATTTTTGTTCACTTTGGGTGTTTGTAATATTATGGACTCCTAAGATGGATGTGTCTAAGTATTGAATGCTGACTATACCGTAAGTACTAAAACGACGCGACGGTAGTCCAAATTTATATTTCTTGTTTTGTACTTTTTCAACTATTATTAATGTCTGGGTCGCTATTTTGTCGCTATTCTGAGATCTAGTTCTGTTACTGCTTCGTCATATGATGATAATGATAGCCTTTTCACACAACATTTTGAGAAGAACCAATTATCTAAAGGCTGACATGTTTCATCCTTCACTAATTTGTTGACATCTATTCGCTTTATTGGCCCCCTTAACTAGCCTTTCGATTCCCAAAACCTTGGTATTCCCAAAGCCTGTTTTTCCCTTTCTCTATTATTTTAATAATTTTAAACGTCATGTTTTCCTGAAAATAAAGTAAAACAGGTTTATTATACACAACACACAATAAGTTTACTTAGTTATAAAATAAAATAGTTAACTCTTGGTTTTCCTATACGTAAAACGACTATTGTACGACGACGACGGCGGCGGCGACGCGAGCAAATGATAAAAAAACGAGACCACGCACGCGTCTCGTTTTTTTATCATTTGCTCGCCAGGAGTTACCGATCAATTATCGTATGGCCGAAATATCTTAGCGAGTCCGAACTTCGCAAATGGTGACATGAAGCAAGTGTGAGTGAGAGAGCTTGCGCGAAAGTTCGTAGTTCTTTTGTTCAGGCTCGCCAAGATATTTCGGCCGTACTCACAGACTACAATATAGTATAGTAAAGCCGTACTGTACTATGTGCTGTAAACTAAACAACACATAATGGCCGTATCGTAGAGCGAGATGAAATAGCCCACCATCGTTGTGTCGTCATAATATCGCTTGGCAAAGAAAGAGGCGACTGCTAGAACCAAAAATTACCTAATATATTGGCTAGAACTGTACAAATAGTAGATTGTTGAACAAGTACATAAACAACAATAATAAAACAAGGGCCGCCAATCCGCGACGTTTATTTGCCTGAGCCGGCAAGGAGTGCATAATATAAAAAGTGTTTTTAATTAGTTAATCTATAGGTACTGTAGTTTAATTTACTTTCATTCGTGTTTTATAAGATTGTTGATTAAATGCTATTAATATATGTATAAAATGTTCTTTATGAACGAGATATAAGCTGTGTTCTTCACTTCGATTGCGTGTAAATCAAACAATGATATTGCAAGATAACATGTTAAGTTTTAGTATAAATTAAATTGGAACAATTTTTCTACTTTTTTTACATGTCTACATAAACATTAGGCTTGTGTAGGAGACCTATACTACCTAGTCACAAGTGCATTTTTAATATAAGATTATTAATAAAGTGAGGAAGGGACCCAAGTTATCTTGGGCTCAGGGATTTTTATTTCTTTGAAGTAACTCTAAAGAGCATTATAAGTTATGTGTAGAGAACTGATCTACAGCCTACGTAATAAAAATCTGATTAAAAGTCAATAGCTGTATAATATAATTCTAGACATACTTAGTACAGCTACTCAGACTATAACACTCTCAAAATATCTTATAGGCTGTTTAGCAAATTGTCGCCATTTCCGAATGTATAAAAACAAAATTTAAAGTATAATTAAAGGAATATTTTACAACAGCTAAAGCCGTAGTTAGGGCGTGCAAACGCGGTTTTCCGGTTTTGCTAAAAACCGGAAACCGGACAAAACATCCCGATTTTTGAAAACCGGGGTTAGAGACAAAGCCGGAGTTAGCTCCGGTTTTCCCGTTATTAGATTACGTATTTACATTTTGATTTAAATCAACTTTTTTCGAACGCAGTCATGAAATATTCAATTTTGACCTACACCCACCCACTTACACTCTTCCCTCCGCGACCCCCGCAACCGCTACGCGACTCCTGCGACCCGCGTCCCGCCTGCTTGCGTTGTTGCCCAAATACACTTGCCGGGAGTGCACGTGCGTGCCCGCTGCCTACGCGTGCGTCGCTAGGACAAAATGTGAGTACTTGCCTATTTATTAATTGTATTATATTTTGTGTACTCATAAGTAAGTAGGTACCTATAGGTTTTTGTTGAGCCCATGGGTAAAACGATACGAAGTAGTCAGTCTTAATTTTTAAACTTATTTTACCTTATTTCCGGCCATCATTATTTTATTCCATAAATAAACGGGGTTTATCATTCCTACCCTACCCGTGTACCAATTTTCCCTAGTTTATTTGATCTGATCATGGAATTCGGAGATTTGGAACGGAACTCTTCAATAATAGACAGCAAATCTGTCGTGATTGCTGCAATCGCTTGGATGTTAATTGTTTACACTGATGTGTTATAATGTTCGTAACATAACATCACGCCTGTATGGTGTGAGGGGCTACGCAGATGTATACAGTAGGTACACCCATATTTCGACAGTTAGGTACTTTAAGTTTCATTTTACTGGCGATAAGCCTATTACCATGAAAGCAAATATTTATACAGAACATGACAACTAAAAATGGAAAATATTTTTTTTTTGCAAAAGATTAAACCGACTTCAAAAACAAAAAAGTGAAATATAAGTTTAGCTTCAGAAGTCCGTGACAAAAAACTAAATCAAACAAACAAAAGTCACTGACTTCTGAAGCTAAAGTTATTTTTCACTTTTTTTGTGTTTTTGAAGTCGGTTTTATGTTTTGCAAAACAGTTTTTTCCAGTAAAAGAGCCTAAGGGTTTAAACATCTTTTACACTTCACCATCACCAGATTCTAATTCCTATTTTTTCTTTTAGGTCAACTCCAAAAAAAATACAATACACTGAATTCCACAAGAGCAAGACCCCAAATAATATATGGAAACATTTTCATCGAGCAACTGATAGACCGTCCGCAAAGTGCAAAACATGTGACAAAATCATAATAACTGGTGGTGGTTCCACTTCCGCTTTACACACGCATTTTCGGTCAGTACACTCAAATATGCCTTCAACTGATTCTAAACCATCAACATCCAGCGCGGCTGACATTCCAGGAACTTCGAAAGAAAATCAACTGGCAACAGAAACAAAGAAGCGAAAACTGATGACAGACTTTTTACACACTTACATAGTTACACAGTTGATTTGATCTCGTTTTATAGTCAAATATGAATCCTTTAATAATTTTGTTAGTAGAAATTGTGACGTATAGTAATTGTGGTAGTGTTTAGTGTCTTTAGATGATGAATGTGTTTTGTATGTTTAAAATATATTATTCTTGATAACAGAATTGTTAGGTATCCACTAAAGGTACCACCATCTTACTTGTTGTTGATTTGATCTCAAAAAGTTAATTTTTATTATTGTTTTGAGTTCATGTTATCCAAACTATGAATGTGTTCGACTTGGTATTGGGGTAAGGCAAAAATGGTTGATTAAAAAGGGGTATATAATACAATTTGTTTTATTTGTAGATTTTGAGGGTATCTAAAAATACTGTTTTCTTGTTAAAATTTTACTAAGTATATAAACAATATGAAATTGTTGCCGAAACCGGAGCTAACGCCGGTTTCCGGCTTTGGGCCCTCAAAACCGGAATTCAAAACCGGTCTTGGAGACCTTCCGGCTTTGCACACCCTAGCCATAGTATGATTATCAGCTTGAATAATGATCACTATGCCCTCATATCTATTATTTTAAAATATTTTAAATATTCTATCTAACCTGAAAAACCAACACTTACTTACCGTATTTTGTATTTTTCTTTATGTCAGCTCGATTATTTTGCTAGCTCGTGAATATTTTGACGGAAAACATAATACAGGTTCACAATAAATTTGATTCTGCACTTTTAAGTCCAATTAACGCCATCAGATATCCAAGTCCAAGATTATCTTAAACTTACTAATAAATATTAGTTAAATAATAATGTCGCCATTCAGTACGTTTCTTGTCATTGAAAATAGTTCGTTTAATTTTTATTCTTTTGTATTCTCTTCAAAAACCTATTCAGAACACTTTTCTTTACTTATAACATAAATTATGTAGTGTAATATAGGTTTCTTTGACCACCGAATATCAGCTCTAATACAGCTACCATAGAACTTCTCTATTGCTTCTACGGCTACTATACAGCTCTACTAACGCAAAAAGGTACCTACTACGCTTTGGAATGTAATGGGTATGGTAAATGGGCAACTAGCTTCATCTTTCTGACTGACCGACCCCTAGACCATTTAAAAGTGCCTGTAATCGGTTTATTTGAAATAAATGCTTTGAGTTTGAATAGCTGTATAATATGGGCCCTTTTTTACTTATAAGGTCTATATAAGCGCTTATACAGCCTTTACACAGCCTAAATATACAGCTTATAGTATAAAAACGAACTGAAATACAGCCTGTATACAGCTTGCAATGCTACTTGGGAGAGATGCATCTATAGCATGAGTGCATATTTTGATTGATAGAAATAAAAAATATTTATACTATAAAAATTACTTTAACTTTCTGTAAGTATACTAAACGGCAATTTCATATGTATAGACCTAATATTTATGCCCGTGGCTGCAATTTAGCATTTTGTATGCGCCATTTTTTGTATATTTTTTATTCTTCCATTATTTTACTAGTGATTGACTCATGGTAACAGCAGGGAAATCATGGAGTTTTACTCGTTAAGACTAAAGTTGGTTAAAAGTCCGACATAAGCCTCTGTTCTCACCCAATCGCCCTGGCGGCTGTGAGTATGTCATGCTCACTCAAATGTGTCGCTGTTCAAAATGGTAGAGCTGAATGGAGCTGATCCATACGTCATGATCGTGAACGGGCGCCGTCAGTAGGCACTGGTCATTTCTTAGCTGCCACCGTTTATTTTAATTCCTGAATTGTTTTATATTTTTATTACCATGTCTTTCTACATCGTTCTCACATGTATAATTTCAACATGAATTATGTAACCACTTTTTTGTTACTATATTTTGATTTAAAAGAGCGTCCATAGAGTTTCTTGCCAGTTCTTCTCCATAGGTACCTACTACGCTTTGGTATGGTCAACTAGCTTCATCTTTCTGACTGACCGACCCCTTGACAATTCAAAAGAGCCTGTAATTGGTTTATTTGAAATAAATGCTTTGAGTTCGAGTTTGAAAATGAAGAGCCATCCAGGGACATTATTGTTACCAGCAGATTGTTGCAGTAACCGCCAAAAAGAAATGCTGACAAAGGTTTCTGAAAATTATTATCCAAAAAAGCTGACCAACAATTACGTACCAACTACCAACCCATTACTGCCATAACACGACATAGGTAACCCAGACTGCCATAGTGCCGCTCGCTGCTGAAGAAAGGCATGCCATTTATCCAAACATACTCAAATTAGCATACCGCCGATAATTATCATTAGAACAGGCCAGTGTGTAGGCGTAAATACAATCACAATAAATATTTGGAAAAGATTTGCTCATCAACCGTGGCACTTTAATCATTATTTAAACATTGCAAAACTCAGCCATATCATTATGTAACCATACCATGAGTTTTAAACGAGATATGGGTAAACAATTAAATAATTACCAACCAACGTTCGCGTGTTCGCAAGACCGGTTTTCAATAAATAAGTTCGCACAATATTATTACATTTGTGGTTCGAAACAGTAACCCATCGTATTTATTGCTTGCAAACACACCAAATGTATTCGCTATTGCTCCACAAGACTAGCGATTATAGCATCAGATAATAATCTTGATCCTAGTTTGGTCTTGAATCGTGAACTTAACCTTGAAGAATGTTTGCACGCTTTTTGTCGTAAATCGTAGCCCGTATTTTTTTTCTATGTGTACAAAAAATTCTTGCGCGGCGTAGATTACATTCTTCGTTTTATGGCTATGAGAAAAAAACAATAGTTTAGTAACGATAAACCATTTTTATGTTTTACCCAATCGGTATAAATTTTTGGTTAAATCGAGATAGGTACTGGGTTGAAAATCATGGTTATAAACTTGTATAATAACCAACATCACCATCAGCATTATCAGTAGTGATATCGTCCATTAGTTCTTATATACGTGAAGGTCCGATCGTTTGAGGAAGAGCTGATAAAAGCACTACATCTTGAACTTCAGATTGGCATCGAACAATAGAGAACAGTTAACTGTTAGTCAAATGGAGTCTATTTATCATTGATTTATGTTTCAATCTTGTTCAAACTGTTCTGTTGCACAGAAGTTGCGAAAACGCCACCGAAACCGGTTGCAACACCTTCCGAGTCAATTGTAAAACCTTTGTAAAACATTCTGTTATGAAACCAATAATTTCATTTTAGTTTCCCTTTTTTAATTGCTGAAAAGAAATTTAATAAGCCCTTGTTCCGATTCTTTTATCAAGGTGATTGATAACTTTATTTGGGTTCTTTTGTTTTTAATTGAAGGCAGGCATTGCGGAAATGTCCCTAGCAAAAATTAAAACGGATGGATGGAATCTCATTGCCAAAACAGATGCACAGACGCAACGAAACCTAAGTACCTAATTATGCTTCTTATCTAAAACCGATTCATAGCCTTAAATTATACTCAAACGGTATCATCAACAACTGACATGGTAGCTGTGATATAAATAAACGAAACAGTTTAATAATTCGTTATTGTTGACCCGTCTAATTAATGTGTCAAAGTTACATAAACGGTGACTTATGATATGTTAATTTATTTATACATGGACCTTTTTTCACCCAAAACCAACCGAGACTAATGAACTAATTTGCAAAGCAATCCAAATTGTTGCCTACCAGTAATATTATCCCTAAACCACTGACCGAGATCTTGACTACATTCTTCCAAAGTGTTGATTGATTGCCATAATTATAAAATTGCATTGACCGACGAATATCAATGCAGAAAAGGTGCATTTATCGGAATGGTTTTCGACGCTGATCACCTTCTCACCGAGTGTCTCGGGTGTACGTGATCCGAAAGCCGTTCTAGAAGTTGTTGTGCATATTTTGGGTCACGGGCGGTGCGATGGGTGGTGAGGAGCGGCGTTTAGCCATAAAGTAAACAGCTTCAGAAGCTCTACATAAAATAACATTGAACAACTGTGCTGAACACAGTTAAGCGCAAACTTTTTGGAGAAGAAAACGGCATACATGCCACCTCGAGCTACAGTTACAGTTTTTCATCAATCTTATCATCGAATTATGTGTGAGCTTCTTATCGCCTGTTGTTGGAAGTAGGCCTTCGGTACTTGTTGTTTGGTGGGTTCTGCGCTCCGGTTGCCGGGTGCCTACGTGACACGGCCCGCGTGGCGAGGCTTGGGGCGAGGGGCGCTGGCCCGTTTGTTTTGCTGCGTGCGCATCGTAGTGATGGGACTTTATTATGGTATTTTTTACCGACATTGTTTTTGTCGAAGATATTGGTAAAATTTCTATATTTAAAAACATTGTCGTATTGGCTCGTAGTGGTATTAAACGTCGAATCAGGTAGTTACATGCAAAATGCGCTTGGACCAAATAAAGAGGCAAAGACTTTAGTTACAATATCAGGTAATAGGCAATCCCAAAGAACAAGTAACAGTATTATGTCGAAGTAAGATAAGTATCATGTCGGAATCACGTGTTCATAAAGCTGTTGTGATTAGAATGTCGATATCGATAGAAATAATGTAAACATTACGAACGTCGCTAGCATATCACTGGAGCTCGTAAGGAGGCAAAACACAACAAAGAATCAGTCGGTGTTACAAACCTAACGCGAACAGACGCTACAACTGTTAATGAAAAAGAAGAATATTTTACTGAATTAAACACTTAAAAAGTTCTTAAAGTTACAATCTTATTTGGAAGAAACGAATACTACGAGATTTCAAGATGTTTTCGACGAAGAAAAGTTTTGATAGGATCCTGCAGATCTACAAGAAGGAGATTCGTCGACAAATCAGCAAGACGACCAGTGTCACCAACTCTGATGCCATGGTCCCGAGGCTCGATCAAGCAGCATCCAAGTCACCCCAGAACGACGAGACTGGTCTGCCAAAGAAGCTTCTGAAGTTGCAAAAATATCACAGGTCAGTGAACTTGTTTGAACTCTAGGACATAAACTTTGCGTAACCGTCAAACCCGAAGCCATAATTATCATGATTTTAGTTTACATCAATAATGTGGGCACACAAGCTAAAAATAACACACAAAGCCAGTGCATGACAATATTACGATTAAAACAGCGAATTTGATCCGGTGATAACTAACATGCGAAATGAGCGTGATACGGCTTCTACTACTCACCTACTTAAATATTAAAATCAACAGTATAACGCAGGTGTTTTCAAGACATCGCAACATGTGCACTGAATTAAATAGAACTCTTTGTACCTGACACGTTTGTCTAAATACAAAAATACTATAGCAACAACGACAGCTTATCTCTTTACCTAATTATTGAATTTATCAAACCCGTGTGCATATTACATCACAGATAACTTGAACAAGCGTAATTCATCACTCGTGAATGAATTTTCTCCAGTTTTTAATTTCTATAGTAAGTCAGTCGATGACAATTAGTCATCCGTATCTTTTCTGATGTGTAGATACCTGTCGACCCTGACTACCCAGGAAATGCCGATGGCTACCCGAGGACTGGCCGTATCGAAGGACCAGTCCCGGGAGTTTATGGCTTGCTTCCCGGACATCGTGAGGGACCTCACTGAGACTGGCAAGCACATTGATGTGCCAGAAGCCAGCAAGTGGTTGGCTAAGGTACGTTACATGTCGCTACGGTCAGTCGTAAGTGAAATGCGTTGTTTAAACCTGTTATAAAAACTGACTAGAAACTCGTCTGTCCACCGCGTCTGGATGGACTTTAGACATAGCCATAAATGGCCATGCCTATCTATTTTCTGTGTACTAGCAGTTTTTATGGCAGCTAAATATGTTCACATCTTTGTACAATTTGTCAATATTTCTATTTTTAGCTCTAAATTTATCTAAATGAAAACTGTAATGACAAGGATGCTGATTAGATGATTGCTATCATGTCCTATTTTGCAACGTAAACAAGATTAATGTGTTTGACGTCAAACTATAACACGTAGCTCTATTTAATGCACTTAATCTGCACATAAAGCAAACAATTCTAATCACATACACGCAACATATAGCTTACTCTGACAATATTGAATAAAATTTAGGTAGGTAGTAACTAAGTATAATTTGAATTTCAAATCAAAGTCATGAACATTATTTAAATTAGACCTCGAACAGAACGAAAAAACTAGCAAAAGTATCAAAAATATTTGATCACGGTACACGGCATTATATTGACACTAGTCAACTTTTAAAAATCTTAGTCCATCAATAAAAAAAAAAATCAACTGCGATGTATTTTTCAAGGCTGACTTACCTACACATAGCTAAATTCGGCATGGGTGTGTATTTTATACATACATAATTGTATACAAGTATAATCAAGTAATGTTCCCACTGCTGGGACACAGGTCTCGGTCAGGGCTCTCGGTGAGAGGGACACATATACAATACGTACTTAAAGATATACATGTTTAATATTCATAATTATTATTACATAAGTCGATGATACCATGATATTACTTAAACAAAGGATATAAAAACATACTTTACTACGCAGTTTCAACTTTCTTATTAATTGGTCTTTGTGTCATTTAAATAATTGTATTATTTTGTTGCAGCTGTTGCAATACAATGTGCCGAACGGTAAAAAGAACCGAGGTCTAGCGACGACGCTGGCTTACAAAATGCTGGAGAAGAAAGAGAATTTGACGCCAGAGAACATTCATCTAGCGAATATGATGGGATGGTCCGTGGAAATGGTAAGACACTATACCTTCTTTATAATTTAACCCATTTATTTATTCTCTTCGTGATCGAATCAGAAATGAAGAGATCCGCAGGAGAACCAACCGACATAGCCCGAAGGATTGCCAAAATTAAGTGGCATGGGGTAGGGCACAATGGCAGAACGGATGGCCGATGGGGCCAAAAGGTTCTGGAGTGGCAACCGCGTACCGGAAGACGTAGTGTTGGAAGGCCACCCACAAGGTCAGCCACCGTGTAGGCGCGGGCTCGCGGACGGCGAGCAATGGGTAGCTCGCCGTCCGATAAGGACCAGGCCCGGGTCGACGGCGCGTTGTGTTTCACGCGCGCCTTAAAGAGATGTCAGCACCAATGACGGGGTCCTTAACGGCCGATGCCTGCCAGGGTTGCGGGAAAGTCCGAAAGGGTTACCGTGGCCATGGTTTTAGTCAGTAAGAGTCTGACACGCCCTCCCGCTCCACCCAGAGCGGGAAATGTTATTTGATGATTTACCACCATAACAAAAGGCCTCCCACAAGGTGGACCGATGACCTTGGGAAGGCCGCAGAAATCCGCTGGATGCGGTAAGCTAAGGACCGGTCGAAGTGGCGGTTATTAGGGGAGGCCTATGTCCAGCAGTGGACGACTTTCGGCTGAAATTATGAAGATGATGCTTGATTCTCGATGGCACTAAATCTACTTAATCCGCTCTTAATGCCATAACAAAGACAATCTTTGGCAGTCTTCTGATAGGCCCAAATATAATCTCTAAATAATTTTTTGCAGTGAACTTAGGTGGTAGATCCACTTAAACCTACCTAATACTTCTATATCGATAAAAAAATATGTTTTTAGTTTAAGAAATAAAACCATATTTTTTCTATAACAATTTTATACGATAAAAAACTTTATTGAATGTCCGCGGCGTTGCCAAAATAAATACATATTATGTAGGTATTTAAAAAAATAATCAAGTTTATCAAGTCCATGGAACTGGCCTTGGGATTATGTTTTGATACTCAAACTCATACACAGCAGCCACACAGCTAATGATAATAACAAAACAGCCAGCGTTATTCGGGCGTAGGTGTATTATTTTCATCGATGGATGATTATGTCAATTCACGTGTCCCGACATCAGTGTCCATTATTTACATTCGCTCATTAGTATTCATCACGCGACTTCCAAAAGATAATAATATTTAACAGACGAATATTCTTATTATCTGTGTTTGTTCACCAATACATCCTACGTATCTACAAGCCATATTTGAATACATAGTATGGCTTTTGTATTAAAACTTTAATAACAATTTAGCACTACGTAGGTACCTATTTGTTATTTACAAAGACTGTGGCCGCTAAACGTGCGTCGCATTAAAATATCAAGATTCCTGCTAAGTAGGTAGCTACAGGTAGAAAAACTTAAATCAACGTTCTGTATGTTCTATATTTAGAAAACCTGTAATAGTTCATAGCCAGTTGCTACTACCTACCTAAGTATAGGTCGAAAACGTCGTAAGCACTCTAATATTCTAGAATCTAGTTTATGATCTGCGGGGTAATTAGAATTACGTAAGGAATGCCTTTCATTTTGACAGTTCAACAACATTCATTGCGTTACTTACGTTGTTGAGCAGACACATTTTTCCTATGAAGCAATGAATTAGCAATATCCTTCAAAACTATTCAGATTCTGATTGATAACCCTTTATAGCCGTGTAAATTGTACTTAGAAGTGTTATCTATTTTATCTAGGCACTATTTACGTAGGTCGGCAAAATGTTAGCATTAGATTTATCTAAAAATAACACTATACCTAAACCTCACTACTGAAAGCATTTATCACTGTACTTTATAGCTCTAGCGTTCATGATTTAAATGGGAGCACAAAAATAAACACTGTCCTATAAAGTTTTAGTTAGCTTTTTCAATGTTGAATGATTTATTTCTATAATTACAAGTAATTATATTCCTCGTAGCAAGCATGGCGGACGATCTCCATGACATAACATCAATGGAATTTTCACTACATAACTATTTTCCATTTTTATTATTTCAACTTTGGCCTTTGGCATAATGTCCTACCTATACGATACCTACCTTATAATTTCGTCTCTTAGCACATAAGACGTAACCATCTTACATGATCATTGGTTGTACAATACTAATTAGCAGTTATGTAGGTAATGTAGGTACCTACACATCTGTCTCTGACCTTTATCAGGCAGCCTCGGCATAAAGCTCTAATAGTACTTTATCTCAATTGTCCCTAATAAAACATCATTGTCCACAGTTTCACTCCCACCAATTACTTCTCAATGACATCATGGAGGGCACGGAGATGCGTCGCGGAGCGCCCTGTTGGTACAAGCATCCAGAAGTCGGCCTCACGGGAATCAACGACGCTGCCCTAATCCAAGCCGCCATGTTCTCCACACTCAAACGTCACTTCAACAACAAACTGTACTACAAAACCGTCCTAGAGACGTTCAATGAGGTAAATATTATGGTTGATTGTATAATCGGTGGCTTACGATTTCCCGGCTTGGTCTTTGAGGTTTTTACGATTCGGGTTTCTAATTGCTCGACGTTACATTTAGAACTGAGTCTGACTATCTTTTTATAGTATTTGTTTACTAATTTCAGACTTAAATTAATATTTCTCAATGCTAGAACGGATGAGACAGACATTTCTTGTTATTTGCACAGTAAGATGTTTAATTACGACCACACTTGTTTTAAATAAGAGAAAAGTTTAACTTAGTTTAGTTTACTTTTACACTTTAGCTAATACATAGATAAGAAAATCTATTTTCGTCTCAATCACGACACAAACACGTGCTCAGCTGCTCAAGCAATCAAACCGGCATGCAGTCCGGCACGAAACTAACATTATCTCCAATAAAAGTAACAATTAAAAATAATTGCGGGATGTGTCATCACCACCAATAACTAACTACTTAGGTAGTTATTTAAAAACGAGAAAACTGTTAAAATTTATTAGTTATTTATCAATGAGAAAACTGTTAAAGTTTATCTACCTCTTAATTTATAACTTCGTTCAATGATGGTCGTAAACGTCCTTCTTTCTTTCCTAAATGATTAGAAAACAATTGCGCAAACACAAAACGTTGTTCTGCGAGCTATTGTTATCGTTCACAAGACAACATAACCGGGTATGTAACCGTAACGTATTCATAAATTGTTATTATTGTTACTGGTCGTACATCATCATCGTCGTCGTCAATCATTAAGGACAGGAAGAACGCCGATCATTAATGATGGATCGGTTTTTTTATAAACAGTAGCCATCTATGAAATATTTCTTATTAGTGTCGTTATCTCTATTACTCGTCCACATTGTTATCACGTTTAATAAGCCACGCTGTAGGTAGGTACCTACTACGAAAACAATCTAAGATTATCTCATCTTATTCTCGAGTGCAAAGCTACTTAACTACGTTGGTGGTATAGTCAGTCAGCTTGGTGTGACTGGGTGTAAAAACGGGTGTTCTAAATAAATGAAGCTTATAATGCACACTATGTTTTGCCGTTGACGGCGTATTAATTATTTAATTATCAATAAAGTAGATATCTAAATGTACACTTAGGTAAAATAATTAAATTTCATTAAAATTAAATGGCAAAAGCATTCCTTGCTAAATTACATAAGAAATATCCTAAAACAAACTTAACAATTTTGCGTACAAAATTTGTACAAATTCAAATAATTATTAGAACAACATCTACCTTTTTTCTATAATAAACATTTTAGTATATATTTAGAGGTTGACAAATATATTATAACCACAGCATTTAACTACCTCTAAATCCTAATGCACATATCCATCCACATAATTTGTATTATCAACTTGGTATTCATTAACGGAATATTAAGCCTTCTGCGCATCAATCAAATCGCGTTTATCTCATAATAGGCTTCGGTATTCTGTTATTCATTCTGGGTGCATGCCTAGAAAATGTTTGTGCAAAATGCTGTATTGTGTATAATAGCGCAAATCTCATTGTTGCGACGATTCGACTTCAGTATTTCAAATAGATTTAAGTTTGATTTCACAAATACTGCTGTGTAATAAATATATAAACATGGTAGGGTTAGCAACTTATACTTTAAAAAAGGTGGCAAACAACTGTCATTTGATTTTAGCTTTATATTTTTTCTGTTTTGCCGCTTTTTTATTTGACTCTCAATGAGGTAATTGGGCAATGAGAGTCAACTAAAAAAGCGGCAAAAGAGAAAACAATATATAAGGTAAAGGTAAGACGCGCAAACCTCAGAAAAAGGTGGTAAATAAAGCCAAAAGGCACGTGCTTCAAGAATAAAATACTTATTCGGAGTCAGATGTCACCGATGGTGTCATTTTCGTCACCATTCACATATCTGATGTAGGCACATCAGATATGTGAATGGTGACGAAAATGACGATGTTTCTGGGAATATCTGCTTGATATGTGGATAATTTTGGTAAAAAAAAGCGTAATAAAATAATTTGCCGTTAAATCACGATACAATGTTTGTTAGACTATTATTTAGGCATTCAGTCACACAGTAAAATAAGTTTAATTACTTAATCGTATTAAAATAATCTACTCATCGCTTATTTTCACGCTTTTTGCGTTCTTAAAATTAGATGCAAAACACGCGAAAACGTGCAGCGTCCCTTGCAGAACGCGCGGCGCGGGCGGCTCGGGAGGTGTACCTATGTACTCGTAAGGAGTCTCTATGGTTGATATTCGTTTATACATATAGTTACACTCTTTTGTTTGAATGTAATAAACGCGATCACCGTTGTCCGCTGACTACAATTACCCCTTTCTCCCCTATTACCTACTATTTTAGTATTATTTACTTAAGGATCCACAAATACCTTAAGCATTCATAAATTTATGGTGTTTCATAAAACATACCTACTTAATTTAAAACTGAACATGGCGTACTACCTACTTACCCAAGCACATGTAGTATAAAGCTGAAGCCAAATAGGTTGTTGCAAGTTGCACATTACCTTTCTTTTGCACCGAGCGTCCATGTACCTACTTAATATTTTCTTTATTAGCTGGTACATACATTCGTCAATCCCGCCAATTTTAGGGGAATGTCAAGGTTTTATGGCATCATCATTGGTCATCAACATTTTTTCAGCCAGTAACGCGTATCTCTAACAGTAAACCTCTTTTCAGATGCTGTTAAAGTGCTCGATCGGTCATTTCCTGGAGAATCAGATGGCAAAGACGGATAAGCCAGACCTTACCCTGTTCACAATGGAGAAGTACGAAGCCATCACAAAGTACAAGACTTCATACCACACGTTCCAGATGCCAGTCACACTGGCTCTGCTTATGACAGGAGTAGAAGACCCCGAAACCCATAGACAAGCCAAAACTATTCTGCTAAAGATGGGAGAATTCTTCCAAATTCAAGTGAGTTAACTCTTTACCAAATTAAAATTTGTTTAATCTGACCAAGATTATGTCTGGACTTTAAAAGAGACTGTGACCTCTGAATTTGTTTCGGCCTTTCTTCTCAGAGTAGTCCGATAGGAAACGCCGACCTCATCTAGTTTTTAAAATATGATTGACGTGTAAAATCATTTATCATTTTATGCTCTTTGTTTTATCTTAAATTATAAGTGTATTTGTTTTATTCTTACTCATTTGACGGCTGCCAGTACTTTTATCGTAACAGTATACAGTGCAGTGGTTATTTTATCTAAGTCCTTAAGTGAATAGAAACTGTAAGATAGTATAAATTACCTAACGAGATTCTAGAGAGTCTTGTCATGCTTTTAATTACCTACCTACTTTATTTTATTGACACACTACTTACGCCTTTCACACGTTATAAAAATATAATTTTATCGCAAACTCGGTTTTCCTTTACTGCAAAACAAATAATCCATGTTTGAATTGGTTTAACACTAACTCAAATGTAAATTACAAGAAAGTCACACGACTTTTAAAACAATTGCATTGAAAACGTCACGATTAACATTTTCACATAACATTCTCTTTCATAATTTAATGAAAATCTATCATCAAAATTAACAACGATGCGATTGGATAGTAACAATTATTATTTCTTTCAGGATGACTTCTTAGATTGCTTTGGAGACCCAGCTGTCACAGGCAAGAACGGAACTGACATTCAAGATGGAAAATGTACCTGGCTGGCAGTCGTCGCCTTGCAGAGGGCTTCACCAAAACAGAAGCAATTCATGGAAGAAAACTATGGCAGCTCCGACCCAGAGGCAGTCACCAAAATCAAGCACTTATATGAAGAGCTCCAACTCCCTCACACTTACTCAGTCTTTGAAGACGCCACCTATGATCTCCTTAGGACACAAATTCAGCAGGTCACCAGGGGCCTGCCCCATGAACTGTTCTTCAAAATCTTAGATAACATCTTCAGGCGAAGCGTTTAAACTTTAATTAATTGTAATTATCGGTTAAGTTAGTGACTTAGAAAGGTGCAAAAGCCTAGTAGATGTATATTTGTGTAGGGAATACTGAAGTCCTCAATAAAATAGGCGCACATTATAAACGATAACGATGGCGAGAAATAACTGAAGTGCTGTCGGAAACTACGAATTTGATGTGTGAACACTGGGTGTAAATGCACTGTATTTAAGAATTTATTATAAAATTGATGGGCTATGAAACTTGTAAGAACTGAGAGCCCTAAATGTTTGAAGTCAGGTCGCGGAAGAAAGTTGAACATCGGGAAAAAAACGAGGATAAAAATCGATTAGAATATCTACCCATTACTTATAAAGTTATAACCTTAAACACACAAGATGAACACGATGACTTAGATTTACAGCACAGCACATCAGGCTGTACGATACTGTCAAATTTCTCCAAATTATTTTAAACCTTAAAATGTTGGAGCTTAATTTCAAAATCTAATCAGAAAATTTGACAATTTGCGGTAACTTGACCTGCTGCTGTGTGTACTTTATGAACTTTTATACGATAAGCCATCTCAGGTAAGCTGTATGCGTGGAACCAATAATTAAAACTTTGATATACTTACTTTTTTCCTACAATTACCTAATTAATTAATTTATATGATACTTACTATAAATAACGTTTTTAATAAGATTTTTAATGAAATCATGTATTTCTCTCGATGATGCTATTAAAATGTTGATTGCAATTTTTTCTGAGTTTTTATTTTGCACCCATAAATTACTGCTGCAGGTCCGAAACATTGTTCCAAATTTGCACAGTGGAGAACGGCTACAGTAGGTATGTGTCACCAGTAGGTTGCTGATGGCAGTAGATCAAGAGAAATCAATTATTATTATTATTATTTTGTTAGCCTTTCCTGTAGCGTTCCTATAAAAATGCGTGGTGTGGTGGATAATTAGAGACGGTGTATTGATTAGACGTGATCACATGCCTGATAAATGAAACTAGAAATCATGGAACGATAACATTGCCTTCAATAAGAACATGGCCTCTATTCTAACTATAATATTATAATAAATGCGAAAGTAAGTTTGTTCGTTTGAACTATACTATAGGTACTACTATTATCATGAAATGGACATAGAAAGAGAGAGACGTGAAAGACATGAAACGGACATAGGGGCACATAGGGACGGGGGGGACATACTTTTTTTCTGTATGAAAGGTATTTCATACAGAAAAAAAGTATTGTTCCCGAGCGAACAATGTTCAAATTCGTCAATGGTCACAATTGCTTTAGGATGTTAGATGGCACTACGTGTCTTTCGAATCATGATCGAATTATATTATTAGAAACAATGATTTCAAAAGGAAGGATACGCCCATCAGAACATTTTACATAAACCTTCTTCATACAAGAAAAAACTAACGCCATCTATGATAACTCATACGAACTACGTGAGTTCCGCGTTGCATAGGCCGACGACGTAACCTTGTACACACGGCTACATTTATTTATTTCTATACAATGCGAATCTGGAAATTGTAGCTTGATTATGTAGCCGTGATTTTTTAATCACATTTTATCGGAAACAATTTAAGGCGAAAGCGTCAGAGTAGCCCGCGAAATTCAATTTTCTTACGTTTTTTGCAATTTGCAGGTCAGTAACAGGTTGTATGTTGATCTAAATATGATTCGCGACTGTAACAAATATGACTACCTTAGCGCTTCCCCCTTAAATTCCATTGGGACATAGCGAGCGCTTGCGAATTACATACCTAGAAATTACACTGGAAACGATGTCCTTTTTGGGATGATATTTTATAGTTCACAAAGAAAACGTGAGTAAAACAAATTGATCTCAATCAGCTTTATTTGAATTGTAAACAATTTAATAAGGTGTCCCTTTGTTTCGCAGACAGAAATTTCATAGAATTTCGTTTCGCAACAAATGTTTCATATAATATTTAGTCCTTATATTTTTATTTCGAATGATATTGTATCAACGACTATTTACTTGGCTATACCGCGAATAGAAATATCAACATATGAAGGCTAAAAAAATTCAAAATTACTTACACTAAGTTCCTAAGACAAAAATAAAACACAAATAAAAAATGACGTCCGTACAAGGTTACTTCACGCGCTGCCGACAGCGCGCGACATGGCCGCCATTGTGGATTTCGGTGGTAAAATTATCACTTTAAAAATATGTTTATTTGATAATTTAATTGCAACAAAAATAATGTAAGATTACTTATTGATGATACGATATCCCATGTTCCTTTTTAACTTTTGTGTCATAATTTTTGCGGCCTTTTACCACGCAACTAGGCATTTTAATGACAGTACTACGCATCCGCGCGCGGACCGCGTTCGACTGAGTCGCGCTGGCCCTAAAACTGATATTTTAGGGCCAGCGCGTTGGTGCCATTTCGCCGCGCGGTTAGCCTGGTCCTTACTATATATGTCTATGATTAGAAACTTTAGTAATGTTATTAGTATTTTTTATATATTTAGGATTACCTAAATACCTATTATTAATTATTTTATTTTTTAATATTATTTAGCAACAACAACACATTTCACGCAGACAAAGTCGCAGGCAGCTAAGACTTATTGCGTGGTTCAAGACAATATAAGCTATCTGAAAACAAACGGATCCGCTTTTATAACCGTGAACGTGAAGTGAGCTGAAATTCTACCTACGAGAAAGTAAAAATGGTCGATGAGTTATCTTTTTTCTTCGTTCCTTAATAAATAAACTTGTTTTCAATAAACTACAACACCGTATAAGTGTTAGAAAAACTTCTGTCATTTCCCGAAGGTGTAGCAAAAGGCAACCAAGGGTTTATGCACAAATGTACCAATAATTACAATTACCAATAATCCTAGGTTACAAGTTATTTAATACAACCACTACATATTAAATGCCAAGCATGGTGGCTATTAAAAACCCAATACCGGAATAAGCTAACGGTCCCCTATCTCTAGGAGCTTCGAGTCGGCACCCTGGTCGCTGGTCGTCTTTCGCCGGGCCTCCCCCAGGTAACTGGGGGTCTCACCTGTCGGGGACAGACCGCCGAAGTGTCGTGGGGAAACCGACGCTGTGAAGCAGCGTTGTGGCGCGCCTACAGAAACAAAATTGCAATTACTATTATGGGCGCGCGTAGCTATCGCGCGCTCAATATACCACAACGCCGCGCACCGTTTTGTAGCGAACCGATTGAGGGGCCCGTTTTTACGGGCCACCGTGCTGCATTCGCGGCCGGGGATCGAAGCCCCGGTTCGGCTCGCCACACCCACTTACTGGGACGTCGCGACTTCCAACGAAGCTAACGGGTTTGGGGTTTTAAAAGCCATCGATGACGTGGGGGTCGTATCCAGCACTCGACGCTCAACAGTCGCGATAAGGACCACGATGTAATGCTCGATAATAGATCAACAATAAACAACGAATAAGCGTCAATGTCCTTTGTCTGATTCTGTTTCTATCTTCATCCGAATGCATAACCATAACACCTCACACAAATAAAGGTGAAGGTGGCTTGGCTCTTCCCGTTTCCGTCCTACTTTGTCATGCAAAACTGCTGCATTACAATAATAAAAGCTGACGTCAATTTTCTCCAAGATAACAAAGCCGGTTACAATAAAATGCCACATCCACTTAATATTTAAACGGATTCGTTCACTGCCGGGATTATTCCTGTGACAATCGTTCGTTGAGTTTGCTAGTGAAACCATTTAGTGATGAATATCTGTAAGAAAATAGTTACGCCCAATAGTTTGGTGGTTGGGAAACATAATATAGCGACTGTGATATCTAAGAAGGTATTTGAAAGGTAGGAATGAAATTGTTTATTCTATAAATAGGATATCAGAATCATTTTTAAAAGTATACGTAGTGTTAAAAAAATATATAAGCTAGATGAAGACGACATTTCCTATCTGACTACCCCTGAGGAGAAATGGTGAAACCAACTCAGGGGTGTCAAAGTCCCACGGTGGAGCATACGGTGGAGGTCTGCCCGGCTTGGGCGGAGCACCGCGCCGTGTCCTCGTGGAGGCGATTGGCGGTGGCGATCTCTCGCGTCCGGCCCTGGTCCAGGCCATGGTACGGAGTGAGAAGGCTTGGGAAGCCGTCACCTCCTTCTGCGAAGCAGTAATGTTCGCGAAGGAGGAGGCGGAATGCGTGAGGGAGATCAGCACCAATCAGCACTCAAAGAGATGTCAGCACCAATGACGGGGTCCGCTAGGGCCGATGCCTGCTAGGGTTGCGGGAAAGTCCGAGAGGGATACCGTAGCCCCTGGCACAGGCAACTGAAGGAACACGAGTTGGTTTTAGTCAGTAAGAGTCTGACACGCCCTCCTGCTCTGCCCAGAGCGGGAGAAGTTATTTGATGATTTCCCAACCTCAAAAAAAAAAAAACATTGTGCCAAAGTCTCTTTTAAAGACATAATCTTGGTCAGATCATCTGAGGACCACGTAGATTAGTGTCTAAATGATGGATGATGGTCTTTTGAGGAAATAACCACAGTTTTGAGTGGACCTGTCCAGTCACGTAGCGTGTAGCTCAACTTAGAACTTAAGTACGCGACGAACAGTTTTTTTTTATAATAATAATAAAAGTTTATTGATCATAAGTTTAGGTTACAGTACACCGGTAAAGCATAATATTCACATATTATAACAAAGTAAAGCAAAGAATGACGGTATACAGAGATAAGTTCTTTACCTCCCGTGCTAGTCAAGGACTGTGTTACGGCAAGGTAAGATCCTTGCTCATGGAATAATAGTCATAACGTAAACACGTTAAGACACTTTTTACCAATTATATTTGTTGTGTGAATCATAGATGACGATAACGAGTTACAAGTTTAGCGTAAACAAGTAGTATATGCAAAGAAATCAGACATTGCAACTACTAACGTTATTTCAATATACGAGTAAACAAAGTGCTTTCACAATAACAATATTTGTTCGTAATTAATAATAAGACAATCGTGTTAAAATAAAAAAAAAGGTGTTACTAAAACTAAAAGTATAAAATTAAATGATGCGTGTAATGTGTTTACTGTACGTATAAATATATATACAACGTGGCGCTACTATGGTGACTTTAATTTAATACACGGGTAGGGCTAGTGCCCATTAACCATATAAATATTGATAGGTTAAAATAATACGTAAACTGAAAAAAAAAATTTTTCAAACAAACTAAATAATAAAAAAGTCATTAAAATTGGGATCACCCTTGCAAAAATTCATTCATGAAATTACTTACCTAGCTCGCTTACGTTAACTCGGAGCGGCAATGTGTCGGTTCGCGGGCTGGCAACCGCGCATCGCGTCTTGTACCTACTCGTGATCGGTCCGATTCTTTGACGGCATATTATCAAAGAAACCGAGCGGCGCAAGTGGTACAAACACTTATCACATCACCCTCTCTTGTTACTATTAGTAATAACTGTCATCACTAATCACTGCCATCACGATCATAAGTTTACACAAGCACTAATAGCACAAATAAATGCGTCCGTATCGCAAGAGGTGTAAACGTACCTACTAGATAAGAAAACGAAAACCAATCAAAGTGTCTTTATCGCAGTACCATGATCTAATTACTATCCTAATTACACAAAAAGAAATAAATAAAACAATAGCTAAGAGTCTTTTTCGCGACGTAATTATGCGCACTAGTGTAAATAAGTGCGTCAAGGACACGGGTTCGACTAGCACTAGAAAAGCAAAAAAAGAATTCGTGTTCGGTGCGGCGGGTGGGTGGAAGGGAGAGCGCGCGTCGCCTGCGCTGCTCGCCAACAAAGGAAATTTCCTTAAATTCGCCTACTCTATGCATTTGTTTCATCCTAATAGTATTGCTTATTCGTTTTAATTTCATTGATGCGAAGTTATGATCCGTGACCGAGGGAAATGACCGCTGCGCGACAGTTCTTTAAGTACAGGTTGCTCTAAGATGCTATTTCCTAAATTCTTTAATAAATCTGTAAATAATAACGTTTAATGGAAATAAAAAATTGTCATGAAACGAAAATGTGAAAACGTATATGTGTGTTAAATTAAGGTCACCATTGCAGCGCCACGCTGTATATGCATATTTTGTAATACAAATAATGTTTGTGTATTAATCTTCAATTTACACGATTACTTTATAATGTACATATTAAATATATGTATATATTATATTTATATTATATTACTTACATAAATTCATATAATGTTTTATAAACTTTTTTAGTACTATCGGTATTCAATACAATATATATTTAATAATTACTGACATATTTGTATAAGTTTTTCAGTCTGTTCATAGTCCAAGTTACTCAGAAACTCATCCAGAGCCCTTCTACACACAAATCTCGTCATATCATTAAGAGGTTTAATTTTACTAATACGATTGTACAATAGTGGAGCCAAGAAATAAGAGAAGCACTGCGCAAAAGTGGTTTTGCATGCTGGGACTTCATATACCTCATGCACTCTTCTGAGAGATTTGCTAACAGGTTTTTCGCAGGAATGCTGTCTCATGACAATTTTTTTAATAAAGAGTTGGCGAATATTTAGAACTCCAAATTCTTTGTACAACGCTGTTGTAGAATATCTAAATTTTTTAAAATTAAAATTAAGTTGCAAAGAGAAGACACTTGGGTAGGCCGCATATAGTGCCTACCTACTCAAACTGCCAGGCCATCATTAAAACTAATTGAATAAAAAAATTACCCATGTAGTCCTCACATTCACAATAACTAAAGTACCGAATAAAAATACTTTCCTACGTAAATATTCATGTCATTTTCAACTGATTTAGTAGCCTATTGGTTTGGTGAGTATTTTCATTTGGTAGCAATAGCTGTACCAATATGAAGAAAACCACCACTTAGGTAAAGTATATAATATGAAAATGCAAATGAAGCGAAAAAAAGTCCCCTAATAATAATAATAATAAATAGGCCGATCACGTGTTTACCGACGGTCTATAAAGTTCTTACATCCATTTTGAGAACTAAAATTAACAAACATATAGACACCAACTCCATCATGTCTGCCTCTCAAAATGGATGTACGAATAGGTCCTGCGGTACTAAGGAGCTACTCCTCATTGATATGACCATTAGCCAACAGGTTCGTCGTTCCCGAAAGGATCTGTCGACATGTTGGATAGATTATAAGAAGGCCTATGACTCGGTACCACATACATGGCTCGTGAGGGTGTTAGAGTTGTATAAAGTAGATACAACTCTTCGCACCTTCCTAATGTCATGTATGCGGCAATGGAGGACGGTCCTTCACTATCCAGGATGTCGAAATATTCATGGGAATAGCGAACCGATAAGGATCGAGCGAGGCATATTTCAGGGCGATAGTTTGAGTCCGCTTTGGTTCTGCTTAGCCTTGAATCCTCTAAGCACATTGCTGGAGGATTCAGGTCTAGGCTATTGGTTGAGGAGAGGTGGTCAGGTTATATCGCACCTCCTCTACATGGATGACCTAAAACTCTTTGCCCCAAACAATTTGCAACTGATGGAGCTACTGAAAGTAACTCAAACTTTCAGTAGCTCCATCAGGATGGAATTTGTTGTGGACAAATGTGCGGTCATGCATGTAAAGCGAGGGGAGATTGTTGAATCCGTGGGAACCCAACTCTCGGATTCCACAAACCTTAGAGCCCTCTCCGCATCCGAAACCTATAAGTATTTGGGTATGTCGGAAACGTTAGGCATCAATGTTACTGACATGAAGCAGTCGTTGAAGGAACGCTTCTTTGGCCGCCTGAAAAAAGTACTTAATAGTCTTCTATCAGGCGGAAACAAGGTGCGCGCCTTCAACGGTTGGGTCATGCCGGTTTTGATGTACTCTTTCGGCATACTCAAATGGACTCAGACCGAACTCGACGCCCTGGATAGGAGGGTCCGTACGCTGCTGAATGCAAATCGAATGCATCACCCACGATCATCGGTAATGAGGCTGTATATCCCGCGAAAGTGTGGAGGTCGAGGCTTTTTAAACGCTAAGACCCTCCACAATCGCGAGATATGCAGTCTCAGGGAATATTTCCTAGAAACCGACGTGGGTATGCATCGAGATGTAGTCACGGTGGACAAGGGCCTCACCCCGCTCTCCTTGGCTAAAGAGAACTGGCGCAAACCTGTAGTGCTTGACACTAATGATCGCATGGAGGTATGGCAGAGTAAGGAGCTCCACGGACGCTTTTTCCGGGCCCTACATGGACCGGATGTAGATCTACTAGCGTCCGTTGCCTGGCTGCGTTTCGGTGACCTCTTTGGAGAAACCGAAGGTTTTGTCTGTGCAATTATGGACGAAGTTATGATGACGAACAATTACCGGAGATTTATTGTGAAAGACGGCACGGTTGACATCTGTCGGGCATGCCACCGGCCGGGAGAATCAATCAGGCATATCATCTCCGGGTGTTCTCGTCTAGCTAACGGAGAGTACTTGCATAGACACAACCTTGTAGCCAGGATAATCCATCAGCAGCTTGCTCTGAAATTCAACCTTGTGGAATCGGAGGTACCGTACTACAGGTATGTGCCCGACCCAGTTCTCGAAAATGGTAATATCACATTGTACTGGGATCGATCCATCATCACTGACAGGACTATTGTTGCCAATAAGCCTGATATAGTGGTGGTGGATCGATTGGAGCGACGCGCAATGATTGTTGACATAACCATCCCGCATGATGAGAACCTCGTGAAAGCCGAGAAAGATAAACAAATCAAGTATCTTGACTTGGCTCACGAGGTTGTCGACATTTGGGATGTGGACTCAGCGGTCATTGTGCCGATAGTCGTGACAGCCAATGGGCTAATACCCAAGAGCCTCGACCAACACCTAAGGAGGCTCTCGTTAGGCAGCTGGATCAAGGGCTTGATTCAGAAAGCGGTACTTCTGGACACGGCCCGCATTGTTAGGAAGTTTCTCTCTCTGGAGCCCTGACCGCTGGTAGCTTGGACCCTGTTCCCGATACCGGTGGGCTACTATTTTTTATATTTTTAAATGTTTTTGGTATCTTTTTGTTTATAAAAATATTTAAAAATGTAATTGATATGTATGTAAATGAAATAAAGGAGATAATAATAATAAATTTCGAGGCTCTCGATAGGCGGATGGGCCAAGGGCCTGATCCAGAAGGCAGTACTCCTCGATACGGCTCGTATGGTGAGGAGATTCCTGTCTCTGGAGCCCTAACCACCGGTAGCTTGGACCCTGCTCCTGTTACGGACGACTATTTTTATATTTTTAAATGTTTTTTTATAAAAATATTTAAAAATGTATTTAATATAGTAAGAAAATAAATAAACGGAATAATACATTTCTTTATTTAAGTAACAATGACTCATTGTGTTAGTAAACTTAAGAACTATGTTAGTTTATTATTTTTAAAATTATTTCATCCCATGGGAGATCACACTGCAGTGATTGATGTGTACATGCAATCGAGCCTGCTAACGATCATTTTTAGGATATTGTTGGAGCTGACCCGTACTCTGCGCACCAGGGATGCACATCTCATTCGCATCGTTGCGTAAAAGCAATCTATATGTGCGTCCGCTAACATTCCCGATGCGTTACAAAAACGGAGAAGCCCCACCAACACCCTGAAAGCGTTGTTGTATTGGACACGAAGGGCGTTGTACAACCGTTGGGTATATCTAGCCCACATGCTGCATGTGTAAAACATCGTACAATAAGCCCGAAACAGAGTACTCTTGACTTTAAACGAGCAGCGTGCAAACCTGCGAGCCAGCATGTTCGCCCTTACCGACAACGCCCTCCGCTCCCGCTCAATATCAAGTCCGTCATTGAGGTCAGGGGCTGGGGCCTAAGCTGGGCTCATAGAATATCTAATAGCAATCATCAATATCTACTTTTGCTTAGCAAGTGCCTACGTGATGACAACGATTTCTGGGTTCTGTCTGAAATATGTATTTAGCTTGTCTGATAATCACATGGACTTACGAAAACGTGCCTACTGCGCCAAAACAAAATGCGTTGCAATTTGGCAAGCTGTTAAAAGTGATATAGGCGCCATAACTTCCGCATTTTACTTCCAGCAGTATTCAAAGGTTTTGCAGTTCCATCTCAACTAACCAAAATAAGTTCGACTTGAAGAAGGAGAGGGAGGAACTCCATGATGCTCTGCCAGGAGTATTTGATGTCCTTGCTAAGCATGAAAAGTTTCAAGAAATTCCAGCAGCTGACAAGTGGATGAGAAATGTGAGCATGGGAGTTAACTTATATGTTTTGTGACTTTCATTAAACTAGTGCCTACTGCGTGACATAGGTACCCAAAACTTGTCCAGAAACAGTCTGTTCCTGCCGTTTAAAAACAGGTTCAGACCTAGCCCTTGTACACGCCCTACACGGATTTTTTTATTTATACTAATTGTAATTATTTATTTATTTATTTAAAACTCTTATATTACAGTATTTATTATTTAATTAAATCTGACGGCAGTGGAATATTACTGTATTAGGTAACATTTATTCTATGTATAATTTATGTGCTAATACATAGCCTAAATCGGCAGTCCGTGATAGCATAGACACTACTAAAGTGCTAGAAGATATATCTCAAATACTGCCAACAACATGTAACGTCGGTGAATCTCAAATTTCTGTAAACCACGACCTTTTAGTCACGATGACTGAGGGGAAAGTGTGTAATGCTTTGACCGACACACGCTCTGCACAAAAATGTTATATTTGTGGCGCGACTCCTAAAATGATGAATGATGAATTAAAAGACTTTGTCAGTAAGGGAGAACATTATGGGTTTGGTTTGTCTACATTGCACGCTTGGATTCGATTATCATAGTCATCAGTCGGTCCCCCTCTAGTAAATAGGACCTACCAAAAATACCATGGAAAGCTTATGAGTTGAGCGATAATTTCTTAAATTATTACCTATAATTTTTCAGTTCACGATCAATTTGACATACCCGCACAGTGCTACATGTGGAAAGGTCATAATTGTCCCTACGCACAGTGAGTCACTTAGAATAAGCTAGATGGACAAAAGTATTTTATCGTACATATTAGGTAAGACTTTTTTTGACGATCAACTTTCATATTTTATTGTTTTAATTACCATTGATTGACATTTGAAAATAGGATGGCCATGAAGTTAATAATATATGGGACATTTTGTGGAGGAAAGTTTGTTAAAGAATAAAAAATAAACGAAAAATGTAAAACATAAGTACATTCCCAACACAAAAAATACAATAACAATATAGAAAGGTATTATTATTTATTTACAAAGAATATTTAGGTACATTATGTATACAACGTGGCGCTACTATGGTGACTTTAATTTAATACACGGGTAGGGCTAGTGCCCATTAACCATATAAATATTGATAGGTTAAAATAATACGTAAACTGAAAAAAAAAAATTTTCAAACAAACTAAATAATAAAAAAGTCATTAAAATTGGGATCACCTTGCAAAAATTCATTCATGAAATTACTTACCTAGCTCGCTTACGTTAACTCGGAGCGGCAATGTGTCGGTTCGCGGGCTGGCAACCGCGCATCGCGTCTTGTACCTACTCGTGATCGGTCCGATTCTTTGACGGCATATTATCAAAGAAACCGAGCGGCGCAAGTGGTACAAACACTTATCACATCACCCTCTCTTGTTACTATTAGTAATAACTGTCATCACTAATCACTGCCATCACGATCATAAGTTTACACAAGCACTAATAGCACAAATAAATGCGTCCGTATCGCAAGAGGTGTAAACGTACCTACTAGATAAGAAAACGAAAACCAATCAAAGTGTCTTTATCGCAGTACCATGATCTAATTACTATCCTAATTACACAAAAAGAAATAAATAAAACAATAGCTAAGAGTCTTTTTCGCGACGTAATTATGCGCACTAGTGTAAATAAGTGCGTCAAGGACACGGGTTCGACTAGCACTAGAAAAGCAAAAAAAGAATTCGTGTTCGGTGCGGCGGGTGGGTGGAAGGGAGAGCGCGCGTCGCCTGCGCTGCTCGCCAACAAAGGAAATTTCCTTAAATTCGCCTACTCTATGCATTTGTTTCATCCTAATAGTATTGCTTATTCGTTTTAATTTCATTGATGCGAAGTTATGATCCGTGACCGAGGGAAATGACCGCTGCGCGACAGTTCTTTAAGTACAGGTTGCTCTAAGATGCTATTTCCTAAATTCTTTAATAAATCTGTAAATAATAACGTTTAATGGAAATAAAAAATTGTCATGAAACGAAAATGTGAAAACGTATATGTGTGTTAAATTAAGGTCACCATTGCAGCGCCACGCTGTATAAAAAAACTACAATTATGCTAAACCTAAGCTATACATACAAAAACATATTAAAACTACATACTTAATAACTTCAAAAAAAATTGTGAAAATCTTACTGTCTATTTTTACTTACATTACCACAAATTCTTAAAACATAGTATGAAAATATTACATTTATTATCTAAATACAAATAAAAATCATCTGATGAGTCATCATAACTTTGACGTTCAGTCAGGTAACAAGTAATCTTCTTCATCATTTGATGGAAGATTACGTGATACTTGGTGGACCCGTATTGAAGACGGGACAATTAAATTTAGCACATCAGCTGGTAACGACTCGGTTCGCTTCCTAGGTACTTCTCTGAGTAAGTTAATAAATTAAAGGATCGGACGTAATCGAAAGCATATTTAATAAATCTCTATTCGTGGATACACGAGACTTTTTTCTGTTGTGGTGCTCACGGCAAACAAAGACAATACATTTTTTCACATCGATACGACATACGATTTGATCACATCCGTGTTATGTACGAGAATTTTGTGCACAGTTGCAGGCATGTAGTACCTAGGTGCCAAGATTATAGACTTAAATAAGTTGCTTTAGTTTGCACGCAAAAATTTTCAAATTCGTGTAAATTAATATCATAACCAGATGATTATGTTTTTAATATTATACGAAATTTTTTGATTAGATTTACGTATAATCCTGTAATTTCTGCGCTCAATTCCGGATTAGCAAAAAATCTACGTGTAGTGTTTCCATCATTTGTATTCCCAGGTCCCATTCCCATAACCAGGTTTTGGTTTGTGTACACTGTGGCCCATTTCACGTTTAAACTTTAGCTTTATCTCCTCTGAACGCTGCTTTACACTAGCTTTATCATCATCGCCTCTGATCTGCCACCTTTTAATGTCTAAACGATAACTAATGTGCAACAAGCATTCAAAACATCGAATCCAAGCGTGCAATGTAGACAAACCAAACCCATAATGTTCTTCCTTACTGACAAAGTCTTTTAATTCGTCATTCATCATTTTAGGAGTCGCGCACAAATATAACATTTTTGTGCAGAGCGTGTGTCGGTTAAAGCATTACACACTTTCCCCTCAGTCATCGTTACTAAAAGGTCGTGGTTTACCCGCTTGGCGGCGCATCACCCCAAATGGGGTGATGAAATTTTTACCCGTTGGCGGCTCATCGCCCCATATGGGGTGATAGTACTGTGTCGTCATATTATTGCTTATTTCTTCTAACCTCTGTGTTTTGGATCGATTCTCTCTTTTCTATTTGAACGAACGAGAATATCCGCCGTAAAAAAAGCATCACTGGCCGACAAAAATGTGTCTGTGGTGAAAAAAATAAATTGTCAAAGTCAGTCCGTGAATTTGCGACGTCACACATAACATCTGTTCAAGAAAAACATCGTATTTTTGCTAACGGGTGCGTATTTTTGAGTAAAGTACTGATTTATTGGTTAATTATAATATAGATAATGTGTGTGCAACGGGGTTTTACCCAGAGGTAAGTATATTTCAATTTCTGTGTGATTTTCGGTGCCGTGTAAGTCGCAACGGACTTTTGTCGGAATGTTTTCGTAGTGTTTTTGATAATTTTGACCAATTCTGTGTAAAAAGTAAAACAACTATCGCATTGAATAGTTACTCGATAATAGTTTTCAAGCAAAACATATACGCAATCGACAAAATTATGATAAGATTAATAGTTTTTGTACAACGGTTCGGCGGAAATCATAAATCAATGAACTGTCAAGATGGCCGCCACCGTAAAGCTAGGATCACACCGGAGAAATTTCGTACGGTCATCGGTCAATTTTTTTTGTTGTTTTTTATTGATTTCTTATTTTGAACTATGTTTGTTTGTTTGTTTTGAAGATGTTGTTGGAATGTTTTTTGAAGAGTTTTTTTTTGCTCTTTCTTTATTTTTTGTTTACTTTGCTTTCAGTTTAGAAATGGATGCTAACGCTAACGGTAAGCGTGGTGGTGGAGGTCGTGGGCGTCCACGCGGCACGCGTGGGACTGCTGGGAGTGGTTTAGGGCGCGCACGCGGGAGCCGACGCTCCCTGGAGTTCAGCGAAATGTTTGTGCTTTTTTCTGTTTTTTATTTATTTATTATATTTGGTTACCTATTTTAGATCCTTACCAAAATGTTATCTTTTACAGGGAGTCGGAATTATTATTGCAACAGGCAATCGAGGAGGGAGAAGATGAGCCGATGCAGTAAGTAAACGCCGCTGACAGTAGCCGACCACTTCGGGAGTTTTTGTAAACGCGCTATGTGGTGCCGCCATTTTGTTTTTTATTTTATTGAATTGACCCAGTGACATTCTGGCTGCTAAGACAAATCTAACGACATATAATTTATCAAAATCGGTCCATCTGTGTAGACGGTACCAACGAATATTACTTACATACATTGGAAAAACATTACCCTCTTTTTTTGCAGTCGGGTAATAAAAATTCTTGCATTCATCCTCCCATTGAAACCGGGATTGGGACCTGTGACTCCTCATTATTATTTGTATCACACATGTTTTATTACTTACATACATTGGAAAAACATTACCCTCTTTTTTTGCAGTCGGGTAATAAAAATTCTTGCATTCATCCTCCCATTGAAACCGGGATTGGGACCTGTGACTCCTCATTATTATTTGTATCACACATGTTTTTGCAAACAATAGCTTTTAACCTGTGATGTATATCCAATGTAACCCGGGCTTTATGGGTGTCACGTGACACTGTGATTTGTCAATATTCCCGATTTGTGACATTTCTTTACTTGTATTTTTTTTCGATGGCTATTGAATAACATGTGTGATACCTCTTTGGAAAGGGCATTTCTTGTAGAATATAGTTAGATTTATTGTATTTTCTTTACTCAAACTTCACTGAACAAAAAAGACAAGAAATGTTAAGTACGCTTTTTCGTAAGTGGGAATTCCTTCAATCTATCCCATGTATTTCTGTATTGAATAGACCTATGCACTTAATATTTACGCATAAGTTCCTCTATGAATGTAGCTTTCAGATAGTAACTATATTTTTAAGTTTCGTGAAACTGTATAGTCGTAATAATTTATTTAATTTTGTTGAAAATTTTTTCACCGTCGGCAAATGTTTTGTGCCAGTTTTATGCCTGTAAATAAATATTTTTTTACTATGAGGTGTGTTTGTATTTTTTTTCGTATGAAGATAGAACCCTTCCACCAATAAAAGCCATAAAATATATATGGTATCGCTTTACTTTTTGAAATAATAATGTTTAAAGTTCACATAATGTTATTTTTCAACCATAGTCAATATTTACCAATTATTCTAATAAATTAGAGACGAAATGTCAACAAACACTTAACACCACCCGAAAGGGCCATTCATAAGCTCTAACAAAAACATAACTTGAGATTACGCCCGTCGCCAACGAGTAAACAAAAAAATGTTTTGTTCAGTGCGGCCATCTGGCGCGTAGCGATGCGTCATTGTGTGAGCCGCCGGTCGTTGGGGAATTCCAATGTTCTAGGGCATGCCAAGCGGTTACAGATATTTGAGATTCATCGATGTTGTTGTTGGCAGAATTTGGGATATAGATCTCTTAGCACTTTAGTAGTTTCTATGGTAGTAAATTCAGTTGTTTCTTTAGAAAATATAAATTTGATTGGTCTGCAATAAAGAGTAGACTAAGGTCTTGGATTTTGTCAATTTTTTTTTCCCCCATCACTCAATTTTAAAGGAACAAAAGAAAATACGAACAGGAACTCGCCAGTAGCATCAACGTTCTCCAATTTGTGTTTGTAGGTACTGTGGCCTGAACTCCCAACCCAACCCCATTTGCTAAATTAATGTTAATGACGGATTAGAAGACATATTTCTAAGAACTTCACTTTGTGCTTCAATCAAACGTTCAGCAGTTTTCTCCAAAATAGTTTGAAGTTTATTTTCCGCGCGTGATTCTGTCACTGAAATATATTCGCCAGAAGGATAACATGACTTTTTTAGACTTACAAAGAAACTCACTTTATGTTCCGCCTTCAAAGTATACTTTTGCGTCTTTTGATACGATTCACTTGAGCACTTAGTGTCTATATAAAATGCTAATGCTTCGTCACCGTTTAATTGTTTACTGCCGGTACAAAAATCGCCACCTGATTGTTTTGTATCTCTAACGGATGGTTCGGTATCTACTCTTCCTGATCAAAGTGGCCACACTTCTGTGTCCCGATAAAAGATTTGCTACTTCTGCAGCTACAGTTAGGTAATTCACTTGCACTTCGCGAGTACCTACGTTTTTTTGTTTTATATGACGAATCCTCGAAGTCTTTTTTGGGTTAACCTTGCAGTCGACTCTCTGTAGATGACGATGAAGAAGCACATGGTCGATGCATACGTACGGCAAATTGTATGTTTGCACCGTATAACCAACTTTTATTTTTATTTAAAAATCGATTCCTTGTCATTTTTGATCCAACCCACTTTTCGTTAAATTTAGACGAAATACTTGAAATTTTCAATCGTAGGTATTTACCTCAATGATTCAGGAGTCATATCCGTGATGTTGAATTTTTGCTTCAGAGAACTCATTAGACGAGTATTTTTATCTACCTTGGCGTATTTCAGCCATTCTTCAAAAAACTCCTATTTTTGAAATAGCGTAGGTACCCAGGTACCTACTCTTGTTCTGAAACAATACAAAATGAGATAAGGTGGTTGCTTGGGGTAGGTATAAAAATTATACGTTATTGAAAGTTACACAAATGTGAAAATTAACATTGTTTTGCAACACTACCTATCTTTAAATAATTACACAATCACACAGACTCTAACTTGAATCCAATAAGAAGTAAAATATAAATGTAGCCCCTCTAGAGTAAAATCCATCATAGAAAATACTAAAGTAGGTAATCACTACAAGTTTTCCTAGTTGTTTTCGAAAGCATCGCAAAATTGTACCGTCAAATGGGGTTACTTTGATACTACGGGGTTACTTTGATAACAACTTTAGGCTTATGAAAAACTTAATTTTATAATAACTACAACGCTATAATACAAAGAAACTATCAGTAGTGCCAAGTACTGATAGTTTATTTTTTAACTGGTGTTGTAGATATTATAAAATTAAGTTTTTCATAAGCCTAAAGTTGTTATCAAAGTAACCCCGTAGTATCAAAGTAACCCCATTTGACCGTAACTAAATTGTTCACGTTATTACGTGAACAATTAATAAATAGTACATTATGATAAGTGCGGTAAGTTGAAAATTAGCTAATTTTAATTTATTTTTGTTCAATGAATTGCTAGCCCGAGCCGTAGGCGAGGGCTACAAGAAAGCAGAGGCAGTAATTATCAAAGCGCACGTATGTCATACGACGTGTTATACTTATAACATATTTGCGAGGAAATAAAATAAAACTCGGACTTTCTTAAACGAATAAATCTTGAATCTATCTATCTAGCAATATCGCCTCGGCTGTAATTTTCAACTTACCGCAATCATAATGTACTATTTATTACCTTATCATCTACTTTCAACCCAGACTAATTACTACGGAATGTTTGGGGTTATTTATTTTCCTGGAATTATGACTTTGGGGGTGTTGTTAATGACAAGTAATTACTAATTAGAGGATTAATTAAAGTGGCTTCTGTCCACTGTTCACCTAGCTTGTTCTAAGTAAATCACTGTGCTACGTCAAGAAGTATATTTTTGCAATCCAAGCCTAACTATGTGATATGCGTAGGTGGGTATTGCTATCTGACGAGATAGCCAGATCCCCAAGCAACTACGCCGCCCGCTTTCACTGAGATTGAGGGTACCAGTCTACTTGGTGACCTTGACGCTATGGCGCTATGCCCTGAACAGAAATAGAGAATCTTATGTTATGTCCGTTCAGCAGGGTTTTTTTAATCGCACGGCGGCCGTCCATGCAATAGCAACCGTAATGAATATAGGTTCTGCGCTGTTGTTGGTAATGACCTTTATGATGCTCACAGCTCATGATTTTATATTTCAGGTTTTGAATGGTAATATAATCGGCGGTAAGAATATGAGAGGGCTAACAACGGTTATGACGTACAAAATAATTGAAAAGCCAGAGAATATCACAGATGAAACGTTGCGACTGGCGAGAACTTTGGGTTGGTGTGCAGAAACAGTAAGACAATTTTTTTTTACTTATCTATGTACTCTTTTCGGGAAACACAGCTAGCACAGATTCTGGGATATCCTAGAATATGCCACAAGACTGGTTCAAGGCAATGCACGATCAAATTGAGCTCTCACTCTGTTGACACAAGTGACCACCCTTGGGTTTGAAGTCCCAAAATTGTTAATGTAATAGCATTCTCATTTCTTTCTATACTTATAGAGATCCTGTAGTAATATTATTGATACAACAGTTACAGGCATACTGCTTAGTGCTGGACGACATAGCCGACGAGTCTATAACACGTCGAGGCATGCCTTGCTGGTACCAACGGGAAGATGTTGGCATCGCAAACGCAATCAATGATGCTACGCTTATCCACTATTGTCTGCTGCAAATATTAAGAGCTAACTTCGAGAAATCACCGAACTATGTGAACATTTTTCATAATTTCAATGAGGTAGGTATTGTATGTTTTACATGTAGGTACAGGTTTTCATAAAATAGGCCTTTGATCATATTGTAGGAAAGAGATTGCTGAGTCATCTAATTCTAATGCATGCTTGGTTGATTTTACAGACGCTCTTTTACACATGTCTTGGACAATATCTGGATATCATGACAGGACTGAATAAAAAGAACTATGACTTATTTACTATGGACCACTATAATGCTATTGTTAAACACAAGTCTGCTTATTACACCTTTAAACTGCCCATAACTCTTGGGTTGATGTTGGCTAACCAATTTAACGAAGAAACTCATAAGAACGCGGATGATATTTCTATGCAATTAGGCAGACTGTTTCAAATGCAGGTGAGCAGGTTGAAATACAAAGAAAACTAAGCTTTTTATTTAAGCGATAGGTATCTAACGAAGTATGTATACTTTCCCATCATTCGTATTCATTCAACATTTATTATAACAGGACGACTACATCGACTGTTTTGGAGATGAAAGTATGACCGGGAAAATGGGCACTGATATTCAGGAAGGCAAATGTTCGTGGTTAGCAGTGAAAGCGCTGCAGCTGTGTAAACCCAACAATCGTGCTGTATTCACAGTTTGTTATGGCAGTAAGGAACCTGCACACGTAGAGCGCATCAAGGTGCTTTACGCCCAGCTCAAGATTCCACAGCTTTACAAAGAAGAAGAAAACGAAATCTACGACAAAATTGTTCAGAGAATACAAGCCGTATCTTCAAGTGCTGAACGCGAGTTATATCTACAAATTTTAGGTGGCCAGTATGGCAGAAAACATTAATTCAAACTTTTAAAAGTAAAAAAAATACAGCAGGTAAATGCGTTTTTCTAGGAAAAAATGCGAGGGCTAAGATTATCAAACAATTAATAATATTTCACAAAGATGTTGTTTTATTTAACTTGCCTTTCTATATATTTTTTTTGACGTCTCAAAAGACTAGTTGCCGTTCTGTATATTGTCCTCTTTTCACCATCTACTAGTGCTGTCACGGTGACAGCATTCAAGACTTTCAAGTTGATTGATTGTGTATAACTCAATGACTAAAGACTAAGAGAGGACATGAACTAAAAGATCTATATAAATTATACATTATGGAAATATCATACGATTCTATACAGAAATAAAAAAATATACATGTTTCTTTCTAACTTATGCAATTCTGCAAGTGTCAAAAAGAGAAAACCGTATTTTGTCAGTTTTCTAAAATTGCAATATTGAAGTATGACGTTACGGAAGCCCTGCCCATCGGCCGGTTCGCCATTTTAGTTTCTGGTTTTGAGTACTTCTCAGAGTGTACTAGTGATGCGACTCGAGTCAAATTTTACCACTCGAGTCATTCGAGTCATTTTACAATCTCACTCGAATACCACTCGAGTAGTCGAGTCGTAAAAAGTATTTGTTTGTTCACTACATTTTGAAGAGTCTTGTATTAATAGAAGTCTTGATATAGTGAGACTTCACGACAATGCAATACCGACAAGGCTCCCTAAGGTAAATTATCACATTTTCATTGTAAGCCTACATTTACCCATATATTCGAAAATAATGTTGGAGCTGATGGAGATTGTACAACTTATCTTTGCATTGTATAAATTCAATATCTTAGTATTGTATAATTGCATAGCACATGTGTGAGCACTATGTACCCACTATAAAGGTTACTGGGTTCGTCTTTCATTGACTTGAATGTGCCCTGGCGGCTGAGAGTATGTCATGCTCACTCAAATGTGTCGCTGGTGGTGACGTGTGTATTGGATCATTGAGTTCCCTTCAAAATGGTTGAGCTGAATGGTGCTGATCCATACGTCATGTTCGTGAACGGGCGCCGTCAGTAGGCACTGGTCATTTCTTAGCTGCCACGGCTTATTTTAATTCCATAATTGTTTTTATCTTTTTATTACGGACGCTTTTAACGTGCACGTGTTTCTACATCGTTCTCACATGTATAATTACAACATGAATGATGTAACCACTTTTTTGTAACAATATTTTGATTTAAAAGAGTGTCCATGGAGTTTCTTGCCCGTTCTTCTCCATAGGTACCTACTACGCTTTGGAATGGGCAACTAGCTTCATCTTTCTGACTGACCGACCCCTTGACAATTCAAAAGTGCCTGTAATTGGTTTATTTGAAATAAATGCTTTGAGTTTGAGTCATAATACATTATTATTTCTCTGTACATTTATTGTAGACAGGCAGACTTTATTGTATTTCACATTATTGGTGTACTTAATACTAATTACAAACTGATATTATTGTATCTATTTGAAATAAAACGGTTCTCCCATTAAATGCATAATATCGATTTCTGTTGTTTTATTTTGTTAATAATCGGTATAGTTTTGAATTCCTTGTTGCAGTTTAATTTACTCTTCTTCTAGCTTGATTATCACGAGCAACTATTAATCATAGAGTAAATATATCAAGTACAATTAATTTTAAATGAACCGCCAAATTGATGATTTTTGCAATTTTTCAGTCAGATTACGCAACAACAGGCTTTTTTGTACTTAATCCATAATGCGACGTCCTAGAATGAGAATCGAATAACAACCTACTTACCTACTATCTACTTAAAATCAAAAACCTTATTTTAATGTATGTGATTTCGATTAATCGATTTGTAATCAACACGATGAACAAAATCATTGCAAAGAATGAGCAGAGGACAACACTAGGTAATGGGCGGAGCCTACGCCATTTTACTTTCCACGCCGGCACGCGATACGATCTTTTAGTTCATGTCCTCTCTTATTCTTTAGTCATTGGTATAACTTGTCTTGTCTGTTGTCAGTGTCAAAGTATCGTCAACTTTAGAGGACGTTGCGGCCGTCAATTCTAATTTTATAAATATTGTGTGCATTTATTTTCAGTTTTAGTATATTAAACTATAAGAACGAATATTATAACACAAACATTCTGTGTAATAAAGTGGACATAAAAAAAATTCCCTATATTGTTTAATAAAGAATTCGGTCAGAGAAAGTGGGCACGTAGCTAATATTTAATTAAAGATGAATAATATGAAATTCCTTCATCTTTTAAGTAGAACACGAACTTTATGCGGCGGCTATGTTAAACATCAGGGGTAAGTTGGCCAAATTATACTATAACCACTTGAGTGATAATATGATAAAGAGTTGATAGAGTAGCGTAGAACTGTAATTTTAATTTATGATAATTATGTGACATCTGAGCCATACTCCTATGGAGTTCAGGCAATCAGTTCTAACGAAGTTATTTTTATTATTTAAGTTTAAATTCTAGTTTTTAACAAACACCTTTGAAGTCAAATGATGGATGTTATCTAAAAAAAAGAGTTAGTTTACCAAAAATTCTACTATGAAAGCCAAACTTAAGCATTTAATATTTGTTTATTATCTAGTGAAAGTTAGTGGAGTACCTACAGGTTATCTATGTCACTTAACATTGGGCTATGTCATTAGCATTACTAGCAATTACTTAAAAGACATGTCATTACTTAAAAGACAGGTATTTAAGCACTTTATATTAACAATGATTAATTGCGAAATGCCAAAAAAGACAAATCCAATTGATAAAATAACCATTTGTGAAGACCAATGACCTTGTGAAGACCACAGGAAGCTGCTGGATGCGAGAGGCACTGAACTGGTTGAAGTGGCGATGTTTGGGGGAGGCCTTTGTCCAGCAGTGGACATCTTTCAGCTGAAATGATGATGATGATGATTAACCATTTTGTCGCAGGCAAGCTATTCGAAATGCCTGCCAAATTTGAAAAAACAGTTAAATTGTTTCAGTAAACTTTTTTGGTAACTTAAATCTTGACATACTTAACTCACCTGCTTTAAGTAAAAACCCTGCCTTAAAATAAAATGTTTCATGAGTAAAGTATTGAAACTCCAATATTATTAGAAAGTCCTTATTAGTATGACAACTGACCCTAAAATTAAAAAGGTCACTAAGCAAATTTTAGCATGGTCAACAATTTTTTTTTTAATTTGGCTGACCCACTTCCATCGGTTTTAGTTGAGCAACAACATTAACTTACTCAAATAAATCATAGTTGGTAATAAAATTTTTATGTTTACAGTTTTCCTCAGCAGAGAGAGCAGAGTTTACACAAGAGAGCTATGCAAACCAGTGTGTCTATATCTCAAATAATAAAAGAAAAAGAGATGTTCCGTGATGTGCTGCCGGGAATCATAGACAACCTACAGGCCAGTTCTAAGATATCTCAACTGCCAGAGATGGGGAGTTGGGTCCGAAAGGTAGGTCATATTTAGGTAATACAGATTACTGTAAGTATTTGCTTGGTGTAAACCCGGCGCTTTATGGCAATCAAAAGACTACAAAATAAATAGCCCAAATCAACTATGTTTCACCACTTTGTCTTCCCCACTTTAAGCCTATTACTAACATGCCTTAATCCCCAAATATTGAACCATTTCCTTTCATGCTAGTATGATATTAAATATTTTCCATGACCAATATTGTTTCCTCAAATATATAGGTAATGTAAACCTAAAATTAAAACCCACAGCTTTGGGCATGGAAACCTATAGTTTCATGCCCAAAACTGTGCCCTCGAATTACATAACAAAAAGCTCTGGAATGTGATTCTAATTGCACATATTACTCGGCTAAAAGTAAAGATTAAAAATAATGTGCAACCAACTTGACTTTGTGATCAACAATAGCACTAGATAAAGGTTTAGGAACAAACACACATCGCTCAAGTGGCCGCGTTTGCATAGAACTTGATTATAAACCTTGAAACTCACATATATACAGGTACATATAAGGTTTATTATTGCTTGCAATATATTTACTACTTCAATTGATAAGTAAACGTAGTTTTAAAATAAAAAACAAAAATATTTAGGGAAAAATAACACATCATTTCTAAGCAATAAGGTAGAAAAAGCTATGTTGCAAAATAAGACCACAATATTATTAAATTTGTGGTCTTTTTTAACCGGCCGTTTTAGATGCGCTCATCGGAAATCAAGTACTATTGTTAATATAAATTATGAACTTATGACTTACAAATCAAATCAAATCACTTTTATTTGTTAACACAGGTAAAGAAATACAGATCTTGAGTTTAGTGAACAGAACGCTATGTTATGCCAGGAGGCGTACAAATATGGTGTGGGCCTATCTCAATATTATGAATTTAAATAAACAAAAAATATGTTTGAAAATCATGCATAATTAAAATTCAAAATAAAGCATAACAATTATATATTATTATTGTTTGAAAATTGAACGATGTCAGATTTAAATGAGGAACTATTTAGATATCAATGTCAAAAAAAAAACAGAATAATTGAAAATGTCAAAAATTATTAAATGTCAATATTAATTAAATTTCAACCTCAAATTAATTCATCATTTAAGTTTTTTTATAACATAGAAACAAAGCACTATATTGAGCGATCATTTAAGAATTCATCTAGTGTGTAGTAACATTTGTCACTAAGCAAGCTATTAAGTGCCTTTTTGAATTTTACAAATGGCATATTTTTAATGGCATCCGGTATTTTATTATAAAATTTTTGGAGCGTTGCCGAAAAAGCTTTTACGCATTAAGGCTCCGTGCACATAAAAAACCCTCTTTTATCAATTTCTTATCTAATTGTGACAAAGCTGGAAATAATTGAAACATTATGTCTGTGTGACTACAAAAGTACAGTTTTCATGGCGCTAAACCATTCGTGTCAGTCACAGCAGCTGTTAATAGTTTCATCACTTTTGCGCTCTCAAAAATATAGTTTTTTTGCATTTGATTTACCAAATGAAAATATTGTATAATCATAAAATGAAGTTTTAATTTTATTTTAAGATTAGCTGAAGATTAATGTGTGATTTTTAAATTTCTTGAAACGGCTTGCTCAATAATAGGAAAAAATACATTACTACCAGGGTTTGTTTCGAAAAATAGGTTTTTTCAACATTATTTTTCTGCTATATTTTGTATCGAAGTTGAAACAAGTGGTCCAGCCACATGCAAGTAGACCATATAATAATGTTGATGATAATTTTTAATATTCAAAATCAAACGTAGTTTCTAGTAAAAAAATGATCAAACGTCAGTCTCGCGTCATTTTTTGGAAAACTTGTTGCGAATATTAGTGATTTCCCATGAATACTTAACTTATTTGAAAAATCCCTTTCAGCCACATGCACAACAAAGAACTCAAGTTTTCGAATCACAAATAATAATTTTGTTTAAATAAAGATTCCCTTTCCTGCAAATAATGCACAAAATTGATCAAAATCAGTCGATTTCGTGTACGGCCCCTTAAGGCGGTTTTACATTTAACATTACATAATTTGTTACAATATTGAGTAGGTACGCAATTTTCGGTGGAAGTTTACATGGTAATATTGGTAATGTACATCATATATTTTTTTTTTTGTTTTATCATTCTCTTATTTTAGAAGTTACAGGGGGGGAGACACATTTTACCACTTTGGAAGTGTCTCTCGCTCAAACTATTCAGTTTTAAAAAAAGAATGATATTAGAAACCTCAACATCATTTTTGAAGACCCATCCGTAGATACCCCACACGTATGGGTTTGATGAAAAAAAATTTTTGAGTTTCAGTTCTAAGTAAGGGGAACCCCCAATATTTATTGTTTTTTTTTCTATTTTTGTGTGAAAATCTTAATGCGGTTCACAGAATACATCTACTTACCAACTTTCAACAGCATAGTTCTTATAGTTTCGGAAAAAAGTGGCTGTGACATACGGACGGACAGACAGACAGACAGACATGACGAATCCATAAGGGTTCCGATTTTTGCCATTTGGCTACGGAACCCTAAAAAGCTCTATTCCTGGAAGTCAACTTGTCGTTTGCGATTTATTTTCCAAACATGTAAACACATATAATGCGTTTTTGGATAAATATCCCTAAAATCTAATAAGTACTTAAAGTTCAGTTTTCACTACAACTTCAACATTTTTATGAATATTTTCATAGTACTGGTCATTTTGAAATCAACTAGCATAAACTAGTTGATAAGTTGATATTTGTTCAACTGAAAATAACATCAAATGGAACAAACAAGTACGTATTTGACACTTGCTGTAGGTATTTCTTTTTTTAGAATAATTCCATTCTAAACGCGTTTTAAATCGCGTTATTACCCTACAACTTCGGGCGTAAAATACGCCCAGGCCAGCTATTTACATGTATTTTTTAATAATTACAGGTCCTAGAATACAATTTGAGCGGCGGCAAACATTCAAGAGGATTGATTACAATGTTATCATACGAAATGCTCGAGATACCTGACAATATAACTGACGAGAAACTCAAACTGTCCAAGGTTCTTGGGTGGTGTGTTGAAATGGTAAATATGAAAAACAATTTTCAATCAATCAATTAGTTTATTTGTGAAACATATGTAAATAGGTGCTCTATATTTTGTCATATTATTGAGACGTACAAATTCATAAGTCACACATTAGGTGTCGTTACATTTAGCTTGCCGTCCGATAAGGACCATGGCCCGGGTCGACGACGCGTTGTGTTCCACGCGCGCCTCAAAGAGATGTCACCAATGACGGGGTCCGCTAGGGCCGATGCCTGCCAGGGTTGCGGGATAGTCCGAAAGAGTTACCGTGGCCTCTGGCACAGGCAACTGAAGAAATACGGGTGGGTTTTAGTCAGTAAGTGTCTGACATGCCCTCCGGCTCCGCCCAGAGCGGGAGAAGTTATTTGTGGATTTCCCACCCTGAAAAAAAAAAGTTGTCGTCACATTAGGTATGTGTCTTAGAAAAATTAATATTTTAAATCAATCAAATACATGAACAGAAAAGAGAAAACAAAAAAAAACATCAAATACAATAAAATCAATAAATAGTCACAGTACTTACTTATTATTGTAAGTTGTGGATAACGTTGTGTGTAGTGTATTTGCTACCTCTATTATTAAGTTCTAACATATGTTTACCTATTATTACACTGCTGTTTGTTGTCCCTAAATAAATAAATAAAGGGTAAAAATGCATTATTATAATAATTGGTGATTCTAAAATTCGTCTACAGTACCTACATACATAAAGTAATAACATTTTCTCAATTAATAATGTAGTTTAAGCTTTTTTAAACTTAATACAACGTGTAACAGAATAAACGCAAGTCCTGAAAGTAGTTGGTTCACAATTGACTACTGAATCGATTTCACTAACTATTAATATAGGTATTTTTTTTTCAAATTTATTAAATTCAATCAATCAATTCATTCAAATCAAATTTCAATCAATTTCAATTTATTTATTTATTTATTTATTTTTTTTTTATTTTGCAATCTGACCGCAAATCGAGCCAAAGAAAATTTTATCTTATTTCAAGGCAACAAGACTCAATTTTAAATGCATAAAATATTGCTAGGGTCATCACGAATTTCTTAATAATAATAGTTAGCTTTAAAAAAAATGTTTTGGTCATTGTAGAATGCTTTTAACTCAATACCTACTCTAATTGGGGTGTATGAGGTCTTGCGTTAATTATGTTACACGTTGTATAATGTCATGTTTTTTATGTCATCAGGAATTTTATTAAATAGTGTTTAATAAGGTGCCATACCAAAAAACTTTTTCGCATCAAAGCGGTCTTACATTTTTGATGACATGGTGCACGTAATTTTATATCTGACTAGCTGTGCCCGCGTGGATGTCAGAAATTATCACACGGGAACGTCCTACCGGCAAGAAAAGTATGCATATGTTACTCCTTATAACATCAGCTATCTGCCAGTGAAAGTCCCATCAAAATCGGTCCAACCATTTCGGAGATTAGCCGGAACAAACAGCCAGATAGACAAAAAAATTAAAAACGGATTTTTTGTTAAAGTACCGTATATATATATACTTTTATAAGCATTTAGTAAAAAGCTGTTAATTTGACATTAAAAACAGACACTTAAATTTTATTTATTTACATAGATACACTTTAAACAGTCATCCCCAAAATGCGCGAGTTCAAAATACACCTTTGAGAAATACGCGGGCGTGTTTTAAGAAAAATTTCGGAAAGTTTTAAATAAAAGCAAACTCTTTCTTTATCTATCGTGAGAGTTAGCAGCACACCACAGGAAGGAAAACTAAAGCTGACGTTTAAACAAACACTCCATTTATTTATAACCCAAAGAGACTAAAACTAATACTTGCATTGGAATGTGTAAATAGTTTTCTTGCGGTTTTTCCTTACGAACTTGGTATCAAGTTGCACTAACCCTAAACTTCATTTACGGAATTTTCTATTTATATATGCCAGATGCAAATATTTGCATAGAGCCATGGCTAGGTACTGACGCAAACTGAGCTACATTCTTGGTCGTTAAAGTAGTCCAAGATTGATTTATCGATGCAGCAATCTTTTGGTTCTATAGAGCATTTTTATCAAGATTGTTTATAATTATACTGCCATAGATACAAATAATGAAGTAGCATAGACGCTAGTCTGCTTTAAGCGTGCTCCGCCCTAAAGGCGCCACATTATTATCAACTTCCCTTCCGTCTAGTCACAATGCAGCCAGCCACTACTGGCTCAGCAGGATGTTCACTAAAGTGTGTGAAAATAATCGTTTGCCGCCATCTCGACGTTTATATCAGATGTCAAGAGAGTGTGATGACTTCCGTGTTTTCTAAAGTTAATAATCGCCTTCATTATGCCGAAGTGAAGCAGGGGTAGGTATAGTCTTGCCTGCCGGAGTTGCGGGAAAGTCCGAAAGGGTTACCGTGGCCTCTGCCACAGGCAACTGAAGGAACACGGGTGGGTTTTAGTCAGTAAGAGCATGACACGCCCCCGCTCCGCCTAGGGCGGGAGAAGTTATTTGATGCTTTCCTAACCTAAAAAAACAGGGGTATAATCTTGAAGGTTAAACACACGCGCAGACTTATCTTGCGCGCACGCTAACATGTAACTGATCCAACATTTTATTCGAACGTGTCAGGAAATAGCTCGTTTCAATAGACATACTGCTAAGTCTTGATTATATTATAATACTAGCGCACGGTCGCACCGTTTTTACGACAAGGCGAGACATGGAGATTTCTTTATTAGACAGCAGCACGGAATTTTCCCCAAGCGGAAAGCGGCGGTAGTTTATTGTCAAAATTAAACACGAATCACATGTTTTTTGTTTTATAAAAATTAGTCTGATATCTAAATTTAAATCAATAATTCCGAAAAAAAAAACCTAAAACTACTACTTACCTACTAAAAACTTAAATAAATAACAAAAATGGCAATTAACACATAATATTAAAATAAACGTTATATTTACAACAAAAAAAAAACAAAACAAGATATTTTACAAAAATAAAGATAACGTGTGTTGCCACCTCTGGTTCTGAACACCTCCTGCATGCGATCAGGTCTGCTCTGAATGATGTTTGTACTTGGAGAACCGAAGTTGAGCTACACGGTGGTGCTGGAGGAGTTCTGGACCTCGAGCTGGTCTTTGAGCATGCAGGTCTCGTTCGTCTATAGATTCTCTTTCTAATTTTCCGCTCACTTACGTTGACCCTTCTCGACTGCAGTGAGAAACTGATTTCTTAACATTGCGAGAGCAATAAATCAGTTAACTAAAGTCTGCTGAAGTACAACTAATTTCGCTACTTCCTAGTCTCCTCGTGTTGGTACAGACCAGTCTGATCGTACCTGGTTAATGCGTATCTACTTACCTGAGAGTTGTAAGTGGCACATTTATATGTTACCGGAAATGTATGAAACCTAGGAATTGTACACAGTTCCTAGGAAATATATGCAATTCCGAGCCTACTTAGGCAATGTGTAAAATAATGTTTCAAAGATTCTTTAATACACACATTTCCTGTGAAATGTATGTATTTCCTAGGTATTGTATGCAATTCCGAGATGATACTAGGAAATATATAAAAACGAATGCTTTCTGTGAATAAGATAAATAAAACACGTCTGTAAACTGAAATCAGAGTTTTTATTAAGGCTGTCGTTGACATAGTCAGCTGTAACAATCACATCTTAAAATATAAAATCTTCATAGCGCTTATTACTAATTTAATTAAACTTCAAAAATCAACAATTTATTCCTTTTTAAGGCCCATCTAGCACACACAAAAACTACCGTGTAATTTCTTATAAACCTCACACTTTAAACGTCATTTAAGTAATTCTACGTCATCACAATATAACACATACATATAATTAGACTATTATATGACAGCAAAGTAGCTTCTGGCGTCACAGTGTCCAGCTGCATTAGTATTTCAGCTGAAGAACTTATTTATTTTTTCAGGGTAAGCTGGAGTGGCACTTGGAAGTACACAATAGTTTATTTTTATAGCACAGACATTTTTTTTATTTATTTTAGATGGGTTTGCTTTTGACTCTAGTCTAGGTCAGTGGTGACAGAGACAGAGTAGACGGTGAATTGTGTATCAGGCATCTTGCTGTACTACAATTATTCTTGCAAAGGCACGTTTTAAATCCCTTTCCCCTAACTTAGCGAATAACGGGGCTTACCATGGATCATTTTTGTGTTTTTAAGTTCTCAATAATTCGTTAAGAAAATTCTCTGCCATTGTTGGACTGGAGAATTGCAGGGACACCAAGAAGAGTAAATATGTTAATAAAGTGTAAGCCACTTCCTCGGCTTGTTTCGATTTGAGTGGTCTTAAAACAACAAATTTTGTTAAGTAGTCTTGATAAACAAGTAATTTGTTATCGCCGTCGGGCTGGCTACAAACATTCCGAATGTAAAACACTTCCGTTTGCTATTTAGGAAATGTATAGATTTCCTAGGAAAAGTGCATATTACAAAATATAACATAGATTTCCTGTCTATTTTGGGAATTTTACACATTTCCTAGAAATTGTATACAATGACGGGTTACATACTTTTCCGTTAACATATATATAGTTGCAGCGATTTCTCGCTGCGTTCGCACTTGATTTCCAAGCAACACAGCTTGAGTGACTTGAGCTGAAGTTAGAGGCATTGTTTTTGAATTCTGGAAGCAGAAATGAGTGCATTTAATTAATTAAAAATAACCACTGACTTCCAAAAAAAACACTATAAAGTGAAAAAAACTTTGACTTCGGAAGTCGGTGGCAAACAAGGAATAAACAAAGACACCAACTTCCAAAATCAAAGTTTAACCTTTGATACAAAAATAATTTTCCAAATCAGTTCAGGCGTCAAACATAAAAAAAATCAATCAACAAACATAAAAAAAGAAAAGATTCCGACGAATTGAGAACCTCCTCCTTTTTTGAAGACAACAATTGACTTTAAATGCACGCCCATTTTAATATAAAATTTTAGCTTAGGTACCCGTCTTCTACGCGTTCCAGCGACGAATTGAAGCAGAGTCAAAAACGTTAAAGAAAAGAAAATATTAATTTTTGTGCTTGAAAAAAGTATTTTAATTCATACTCTAACATCCAGAGAATGTTAGTACAGTAAATTTCCGAAACTAGTGGTAGTACTTAGTAAAAAAAAAAACTTACCCTCTTAAATTTATCTAACATTAAGAGCGTTTATACCTTATGAGTGGCAACGTCGCAATTTAGTGTCATATTTCGTGGTTTTCAATTTTTATCATTTAATCGGAGCTATATTTTAAAAATCTGTTTAATTAACTTTATAGAATTATGTGAATACTGTGTAAAAGGTAAGAAATCGTTGCGTGGTGGATGAACGGTGGTATTCAATAGTGACCAATTGATCACCTTTGTGTGATTATGCATAGTATGTACCCAGTATAAAATTAATCATACACGTCACGCGTCAAATTATAATTGCATTTAAACACGACTCGATCTTTAATCAATGATTCAACGGATAGAATATTTTATTGGGCTGCTAAAATCAATGAATAGGCATCATCATTATTCTTCGAAGACATTATTTTGTGTATGTATGAAGACAAGTACTTATTTAAATTAACAAAGCAAAACATCACGCCTATATTTTTCGAAGGTTAGGCAGAGGAGAAATAAACACACATTTCGCCAATGATGTTTCTTGTCCTATGTAATAAGGGGCGAGCCTATATCCACTAGCCTCTTATCCTAACTTGTATCTACTTTGCAGTCAGTGAAATTTAAAATCTTCCCCGGCTTTTAAAACTATACAAATCATTAAGATTTCTTTATTAATCTAAGTTAAATATGTAGAATAGATAGACCTTTCGGAATAAGTTCTCTAAATGTTGACGAAAACCGCATCAAAATGCGTTGCGTAGTTCTTTACGAAGATCAACGCGGTCACACATACAGACACGAAAAATACTACTACTATTACTAATTTACTACCTGTTGCCCGTGACTTCGTCTGTCTTTCTCCTATGAACTTCTATAGGTCTACCCATGTGCCAAATTTCACCCAAATAACAAACAAACTTTAGTTAGGATAATATTATGTATAGATATATAAGTTAATAATTTATTATTACCCACAGCTTCAAGCCCACTTCATAGTGGTGGACGATATAATGGACGGCTCGACGACTCGACGCGGCGTGCCTTGCTGGTACCAGATGCCGAACGTCGGCCTCGGCGCCATCAACGACTCCATACTCATCCACTGCGCTATTATGGAAACGATTGAGGCCTACTTCGGCAAGACACAACACTATATTGATGTTATTAGGCTCTTCAATGAGGTGTGTCTCATAACTAATTATCTACTGTCATTGTGTGTTTGTTGGCTTTGTGTACTGTTTGATAACAAGGAATCATTGATTGTGTGTCTTTTGGGTTATTATTCGCATGCTGATAATGTTTAGCTAATGCTTAGATAATGATTGATTCAATATTTTGTCAATGTTATGGCGGGCTGGCGGATCGAATGTTCAAGACTTTTCAATGTACTTTCGGCGTTAATCTAAGATACCACTAACTTACCTACGCCATGAATAAAATCTTCGATGTTAGACCTGGGCCAGACTATGACGTATTAAAGGCTAGCTATCGTGCCAGTTGCTAGTTGCCAGTCGCACTATGATGCTTCATCTTTCTGGTTGACCAACTGCTTGGCAATTCAAGTACCTGTAAATGGTTTAAATGATATAAACGCATTGTGTGTGAGTGTGTGAGAGAGAGAGAGCTATAAGTACAGTATGAATAACACTATCTTCTTTTCACAACAGAATAATGATGACGTAAATTTAATACATCATAGTACGACCCCTAGATTAGAAAGCCAGCTTGGTGAATAGGATAAAATAGAATACTCCGGCTATTGCTTTTCATTGGAACAATATTATGCTGATAGCTCTTATATTTATTCATGACCTATTTACCCTCCTATTTCCAGGCATTGCTCTACACCTCAATGGGCCAGCATCTAGACTTTACGACTGCACAGCAACTAAAAGACTACAGTCTGTTCACAATAGAGAGGTACGAGTCTATTGTGAAGTACAAGACTAGCTGCTACACGTTCCGACTGCCTGTCCTACTAGGATTGAGTCTGGTCAACGATATGGATGTAAGAATTTACGGTCATGTAAATGATATTTGTATGAAGTTGGGACGGTTGTTTCAAATGCAGGTGAGATAATTTTATCAGCCTTTTTATTTATTTTTTCTGTTGCTGTGTTGTGCTTTATTAGACGGCCGACGTTTCCTTTGGATGATAGGCTAAAGATTAATCTTGTAATCATTTTTCTTTTACCATAATTCATCAAATGATTTATAATGGAGACATTGCCAATACGCTATTGCCATTAAAAAAAAATCTATAGGTGGTAAGTGAATCAGAGGGATAATTTTATTTATTTATTTTATTAGGGACAAAAAACAATTGTACATTATACACTTCTCATCAAAAAAATCGAAACAGTACTGCTAGTACTATTTAGGCGGCATTTAATAAAAAAGAGGACTGATATTATTAAAAAAACTACGCCAATAAATAGCTACAGCAGTATAATCTATACAATGGTGATGCCACAATTCCAAATGTGAATTAAAATTTTCGAATGTTCATCCAATAGAGATTGTTTTCCATGTGTATTCCGTCGGAATTTCTGCATTTAAATGCAGGATCTGGTAGATATCAAGTCACGTCTGAGCAAGATTACCGGTATATTGGGTCAGTTTATCTAAGAAACCGTTACTTTAACTCTATTCAACTGCAACAGCGGCTCCGTAAGGTTCGAGGATTGACTGTGAGCGATTCTACCATTAGAAGAAGATTGGCGGAGCGTGGCTTGAAACCTCATAAACCAGCTAATGGCCCAAAATTGACGGTAGACCACCGAAGAGCGCGTTTTAACTTTGCGCGTGAGCACTTAAATTGGTCATACCTTCAATGCAGCAAAGTTCTCTTTTCTGACGAGAGTAACATCATGCTGTATGGTAACGACGGAAGAAAGAAGATGTATCGAAGAGAGGTAGAGCGTTTTGCATAGTGCTGCATTGAAGAAAGAGTCGGTCACGGTGGAGGTTCATATACGGTTAGGGGAGGCATAGACGCCGATGTAAAAACCGAACTTGCTTTTGTATCTGGACCTCGCTTAACGTCATTTAATAGGTCACGTTACATAGAAGAGTGTCTGGAGCCTCGTGTACCCGACGCACATTTTATTGACGAAGAGTTAATTTCTATGCAAGACAGTGCCAGAGCTCATACCGCAGGCATTGTAAATGAATACCTGAGCGTAGTAGGTATTACGGTTATGGGCTGGCCAGCAAGAAGCCCGGATATGAATCCCATACAACACCTATGGGTTGAGTAGAAGAGACGAGTCAGAGCGAGAGATCCTGCTCCGGAGACGCTTGACCAGCTTAAAACAGTTATACGAGAAGAGTGGGATAATATCCCACAACACAAGATTGTGACTCTCATGTTCCATGAGGAACCGCATGGAAGCAATAATTAGAGCCCGGGGAGGAAATACGAGATACTGAATTAGAATTATTTATTTGTAAAACGTAGTTTAAAGGTCAAGGTATTTATAATAATTATATGTTGCGCTATGTTTTGTCATTGATTGCATACAAATATCAGTGAAGACTATTGTTACGAGGCGAACCTGCAAGCTCGGCACATCTTACCGACAAAGTGACCGATCGCATTACGACACCGCGCTTCCCACGTCACCGACTATTGTCATCGCCTTTCTTTACCTAACTTCGGTGGGAACGGACACTGTTATATTAAACCTAACTAATAAGAAATCTATTTTATAATTTTTAATGTGAAATTTGTGTACTTTCAAATATATTTCGTAACCTAAAAGGACTTACTTATTGGAGAGTTCCCCGACACACGCCCCCACACATATCTGGCGCAGTCGGTAGCTCGTCACAGACTTAAGGTGTGGTGTTGTGAAATACCTAAAAATCAGGAAATCGCCGCATCAACCGTCTAGACGAAGAACCTATTGGAGGCCTGTCGAGGAAGCTGTTGCTACGGAGATCGGGAAATCCAAAAATCGATGAAACAACGCTCGCCAGCAATGCTACTCATGTAAGTACATAAGTCCTAATATTGGTTGCTATATTTTTAACGCAAGGTACTATAATTTTCCAAAATTTTTCATCCACGTAGTAATAGGGACCTTAGTCTTAGTAGGCGCAATCAACTCCGCATCGCGCGAAGTGACGCCTTTCGTAATTTAGAAGTTATAACAGAAAATTTTGAAACCATGACTGAATCGAGTAGTAGTTCTACATTTGACATGAATCAGATAGATTTATCAGATAAGATTTATAAATCACTTAGACTAGTTCCGGAATTTGACGGAAATCCTAATGTTTTAACTAGATTTTTGAACTTGTGCGATCAGTTAGTGCTCACTTATATCAGTCCAGAACCAGGACGTCAGCTTTCAAACATATCTTTGATCAATGGGATTTTAAATAAGATTACTGGTAACGCTGCACGTACTTTGGCAACTAACGGAATTCCAAGTGACTGGAATGGTATAAGATCAACCTTAATTAATACATTTTCAGATCACAGAGACGAATCGTCGTTATATACTGATCTTTCTCTCTTAGTTCAGGGAACCGATACGATACAATTATTTTACGAAAAAGTTCAACATTTATTATGCACAATTATGACGTACATCGAATTACACGAATCTATAAAAACTACCATAGAATCCAAACGAACTCTTTATAAAAAACTAGCTTTACAGAGTTTTTTGAAAGGCTTAGAAGAACCACTGGGTTCTAGGATAAGATGTATGAGACCATCAACCCTTGAAAGCGCTCTTGAATACGCTCAAGAAGAATTAAATATACTATATCTACAGAAAAGAAATAAAATAGTACCATCAAAAGAAAAACTCCAAAATTTTGTGCAGGTTAATCCTTCTATTTCTTGGTCACACCCTAATTTTCGTTCGGTTAGGCCAGAAAATCAAAATACAATATTTCAAACATACTCGAGACCCCAAATCCAGCCTTTGGTATTTCAATATCCACCACAATATCATGCACGACCAGATCAGTTCAGACAACCCTATCCGAGACCTACAAAGACTCAACAAATGTTCAGAGCACCCCCTACCAACATGTCAACTGGATTTCGAATCCCACTACGCCAAGCACCTCAGAATAATTATCCAAAACCTATGAGTGGCATTAGTTACCCTGTCGCGCGTACTCTGCCACCCACGAACTACAATGGCAGACGCAGTTTGGCGCCGATTAATATTCCACAGGTTCAAGAGGCGAACTTCAATGAATCTTTTAACGATAATTATTGCTACTATGATTACAATATCCAGACCACTGATGTTACTGATACAAATACAAATTATCCTAATGATTTTTTAACCGACCTTGACGTTGACAATCAAACTTTTGATGTCCAAGACCATCAGAGTACAAATTTTTACCCAACCTTGGAGAAAACTGCCCCCGAATAGAACTAAATTTGCATAGCAAACGCCATTTACCTTATATTCAAATAAATGATCCACCAATAAAACTTTTAATCGACACCGGAGCAAATGAGTCCTTTATAAGTCCGGAAGCTTATGAAAAATTTTACCCGAATATCCAACTTAACTATGAACCTTTTTTGGTCACAAATACCCACGTGACTACTCAAAATTATTACGCGTTAACTGTGCCCTGTTTCGATGAAGTTAAAGATAAAATTCCGATAAAATTATACCTATATAAATTTCATAATTTCTTTGATGGATTGATAGGTTGCGAACAATTAAAAAAATGGAACGCAAAAATCGACCTTGCTACGCACACGTTAGAGACTAAGTTCGCAAAAATTCCCATAATTTTATATAATCCCGGATGCATAAACTCTTCAAAATCAAATCAAATTACTATACCTCCACAAACTACTCAGTTAATCAAGGTGCCTACTAATATTGCGCAAGGAGACATTTACATTGAAGAACAATCAATTTCTGATTGCTACATCAGCGAATGCTTATCATCCGCTGAAAATAATCATACTTATGTACAAATTTCAAATCCGACGGATAAAGACATTGTAATTTCTATAAAAAAACCTATCTTCGCACATATTTTTAACGAAGAAACAATTCCAGTAACTCGAGCATTAGACACGACCGTGAATACCGATATGCGAACCCAGCAAGTCTTATCGCACTTGCGCATAGAACATTTAAACGCAGAAGAGACAGCTAATTTAATTAATCTTTGCAAAGAATATGCCGACGTATTTTATCTCGAAAATGAACCATTAACCTTTACCAACGAAATCAAACATCATATCAGAACCGTAGACGATAGGCCGGTATACAGTAAAAGCTACAGATACCCTTACGTACATAAGAAAGAAGTACAAAACCAAATAGAATCGATGCTACACCAAGGTATTATTCAACCATCTTCATCGCCTTGGAACGCCCCAATATGGATAGTACCAAAAAAAAGTGACGCGTCTGGCAAAGTTAAGTGGCGCTTAGTCATTGACTTTCGCCAACTCAATGCAAAAACCATTAATGATAAATATCCGATCCCGAACATTAATGATATTTTAGACAAGTTAGGCAGATGTTTATACTTTTCGACATTAGATTTAAAATCTGGATTTCTACAAATTCAGCTAAATCCGTCCGATATTCCGAAAACAGCATTTAGTGTAGAGCAAGGCCATTTTGAATACGTTAGAATGCCCATGGGATTAAAAAATTCTCCGGCTACCTTTCAGCGTGTGATGGACAATGTCCTCCGCGGATTACCAATCGGCTATTTTGTACCACATACATGGATGATATTTTGGTATTTTCAACGTCCTTGCAAGAACATATAGTTAATTTGCGCGCCATATTTGAACGTCTTAGAAATTCAAATTTAAAAATTCAGATGGATAAGTCGGAATTTCTCCAACACGAAACGCCCTATCTTGGTCACATAATTACTACAGACGGTGTGAAACCAAACCCGGATAAAATATCAGCTGTTGTAAATTATCCGATTCCAAAAACCCCTAAACAGATTAAAGCATTCTTAGGTTTACTTGGTTATTACAGACGTTTTATACCGGATTTCGCACGTGTCACTAAACCTTTTACGTCATGTCTAAAAAAAGGCGCTAAAATTAATTTGACTCCAGAGTACCTGACCTGCTTTGAACACTGTAAAACTCTTCTTACAAATGACCCTATTCTAATATATCCAGATTTTAGCAAAGAATTTATGTTAACCACAGACGCCTCAAACGTGGCCTTGGGAGCAATACTTTCTCAGGGACCTATCGGTTCTGACAAACCCATAGCCTACGCGTCTAGAACTTTAAACGATAGTGAAATTAATTACTCCACGATCGAAAAAGAGCTACTCGCAATAGTTTGGGCTACAAAATATTTCAGGCCTTACCTTTTCGGCAGAGAATTTAAAATAATAACCGATCACAAACCTTTAATCTGGCTTATGAATCTTAAAGAACCAGGTTCACGCCTCACTAGATGGAGGTTGAGGTTAGCAGAATATGATTATACTATTGTTCATAAAAAAGGTACAACCAATACTAATGCGGACGCTTTGTCACGTATTCAAATCAACCAAAATGAAACTATGTCCTTGTTCGTTAATCAGTCTGAAACGACAAACTCCGATACATCTTCTACATTAACTGCTGAAGGTAATAGCCCAAAACAATCATCATCCACGCTCACAGCTAGCCCAATACATTCGTCATCAACCCTCACGGCTCACTCAGTTATTGATGGAGGATCGAATGACCCACAGCATCTAGAAGGTACAGCCTCCCCACATATTGAAACGATACACACGAGCTTAGAAAACCCTGTTCTGGAAATTCCAATATCGGACGAACCTTTAAATAAATATAAGAGGCAGTTAGTCATTAATATAATAAATAGTAACCCTAAAAGTAGACCAACGACAACTCAACCTTTTCGGTCCTTTCAGAGAACTACTGTAGACATTAACGAACATAGCATTGAAGGAAGTCTTATTAACGTTATAAAATCTCATGTCGATCCAGAACTCCGGACAGCGATTCTTGTAAACCCTATTGAAAAAATGTTGAGTATCATACCGATTTTACAGAAAACTTTCGAATATTCATCCATGAACTTAGTTTTAGTCAAATATGAAGTACTTAATGTTAATGATCAGTCAAACCAATTAGAAGTAATAAAAAAATACCACGAAGGCAAGACCAATCATCGCGGAATCAACGAAACCTATCTTTCGCTGACACAACGTTACTTTTGGCCGAAAATTAAAATAGATATTACTAAATTTATAAATGAATGCAATATATGCAGATGTGCGAAATATGATCGAAATCCAATACGCCCGCAGTTCAGAGTTGTACCTCCACCAACTCAACCGTTCGAATTAGCACACGCAGACGTTCTGACTATTGACCATGACAAATACTTAACTATCATAGACTCATTCTCTAAATACGCTCAGGCGTATCTTTTACCCGATTGTACTGCACCCAATATATTAAAAGCCCTTTTAACTTATAGTACTCACCACGGTTTTCCTTTAAATATAACTACAGATCAAGGTACTGAATTTAAAAATCAAGTACTGTCAGAATTTCTCCGTTTGCACAAAATAGAACACCATATGACTAGTGCTTATGCACCCAACGAAAATGGCATCATAGAACGTTTCCATAGCACGCTTTTGGAACACTTACGATTATTTAAAATTCAGCATAAAAACGAACCCATTCGAAATCTTATACCGTACGCGCTAATCGCCTATAATAGTTCTATCCACAGTTTAACTAAGTGTAGACCTTTTGATGTCATTTCTGGACATTTTGATCCTCGGAATCCTATTGATTTAAACATAACAGACCGTTATCTACAAACTTATATTCAAGAACATCGTAGTCGAATGGAAACGGTGTATAAAATTATTCATGATTCTGCATTAACCGATCGTATAGGTATAATGACGCGGCGTAACGTTGATAGGGAACCCGTTTTAGATTGTGAACAAAATCAAGTCATACATGTACGAAATCCAATGGCAAGTAGACAAAAATTGGCACCTCGGTTTATTCAGGACAAAGTAGTTAAGAACTTACCCGTTCATATATACACTGCAAAAAGTCGTGGTCCGGTCGCAAAATCACGGTTAAAAAGACCACCAAAGAAATGATTCTTCATATCATTGTTACAGGTACTTATTATTGCTGCCGGTTTTCCTAGCTGGTGCTCAAGACATACGTTTTGATAGCCTAGACAATGGACCCGGCATACTACCATTTAAACTCGGCACTACCAAAATTATATCTCACTTCCACACATTCTTACAAGACATTGATCTTGAAGAAATTGAGTCACATGTTAACACTATCAAATCCCAACTCGCTGTCGCTACACATAAACTATCAAATAGGGACCGCGATCTCTTCAACCTTCAGATTAAACATTTATACAAAAAGTTAGATAAAGTTTCAGTGCAGTTAGATACATTTAGGCCAACCAGAGTTAAGAGAGGCCTGATCAATCCGATAGGCACAATCATCAAAAGTATTTCTGGAAATTTAGACAACGATGATGCTCTGAAATTTGAAAATGCATTACGTATCTTAAATAAAAATGATCAAACTTTGTCACAATCATTTAATAAACACATTACTTTATATAAAGAAATGACGATTCAGCAAAACCAGATAATCCGCAATCTTTCGATTAATCAGAGAAAATTGGAAGAAGCTCTTTCTTATGTCATGAATATGACTAATAATGATAATGAGCGAATAATTAATTACGCTCATCTTGTGCAACTTTTCGCGATTTTGATCGAAAATGTACAAGAACTACTGAGTGAAATTAATAGAATAGAAAATATATTAGCTTTTAGTCGAGATAAATCAGTTCATCATTCTATACTTTCTGTCAAAGATCTTAAAAATATGATAAGCCAACTAAAACGCATTTATAGTTCCGACGAAATAATTGATTTAAATATTAGAAATTATTACGAGATTCTTAACTTAGCTTCATTTTTTACTGAGTCCACAGTTGTAGTAGTCATAAAGTTTCCTATTACATTTACTACTGAGTATCAGTTATATGAATTGTGCCCCGTTCCAAATAAGAATAACGTAATTATAGTACCACCTGCACCATATATAGCATCCAATTCTCAGGAATTTGTGTATATAGAGGCTGAATGCCCGAAGGTCAACTCCTGGCACCTATGCGAGCAGAGGATTGTCCATCAAATTATGTCAAAAATAGACTGTATTCAAAAACTTATACAATTTCAGGAGATAGATGTAACGTGCAGAACCACGCCTATCTCTCTGACCAAGGAAGCTCTGACTGAGCTAGACAGTTACCATTACATAATTGCTTTCCCCAACAGTACAAAAGTTAAACTATCCTGTGGCAAAGAACGATATCAGATGTTACAAGGAAGCTTTCTGGTCACTGTTCCTCAAGGTTGCAAGATAAAAACCCCAGAGATCAGTATAATCAATTTGGATAACAAATTAGTCGGGCAACCAGTAGAACTCATGGCTCTACCGCAATATGAGATATTAGCAAAGACACGCAGTTTTCATTTGCGGACTACAGATCTAAACAGTCTTCGCGAAATTCAGAACCAAATTACCAGGCAAGACGAAATACAAGTTGAATCATTAGACACGATTGGAATGTACCATACCACAATTCCATTTTACACACTCATACTATTCGGTGCAGGTGCACTGAGCATCTTATATATCATTCGTCGCCGCCGCCGAGCTGCAAAAGTGAATATTACCACTCAAACAGCTAATACCGAGCTGACAGAAGATGAAAAAAGAGCCGCAACTTTTGGCGTCAAGGTCACCAAATAGTTGCTCATTTGGCAGGGGAGGTGTTACGAGGCGAACCTGCAAGCTCGGCACATCTTACCGACAAAGTGACCGATCGCATTACGACACCGCGCTTCCCACGTCACCGACTATTGTCATCGCCTTTCTTTACCTAACTTCGGTGGGAACGGACACTGTTATATTAAACCTAACTAATAAGAAATCTATTTTATAATTTTTAATGTGAAATTTGTGTACTTTCAAATATATTTCGTAACCTAAAAGGACTTACTTATTGGAGAGTTCCCCGACACACGCCCCCACACATATCTCTATATAAAATAAAGACAAACAAAATTCACTACAGAAAGCAAACCAAAAGATATCAAAACAAAAGAAAATACATACATGCAATACATTAGATTATTAATAGGTACAGTATTTACAGTGTTTTATGATCTAAGTAATCATCTATTGATTCTAAACTGAGCCAGCCATGTCAGTACAGCGCAGTCCACAACTAAAAGACAAAGAAAATCTAAAGGAGCGAGCTGGAGTGTTGCTATATGAATCTGAACAGGATCTGAAAGAACATACAGATGAATATGAAAATGTGTCCCGTAGGACAAATAAAAGACGAGCCTTGAGAACGCCACCTCAAATTAAAACTGCGAGTGCTATTCAGTTCTCAGGCAGCTGAACAAGATTTACGCTTCCGGGAGTTGCAAGCGACCTTAGAGAAGCAGAGCGAAGAGATTAAGGAAAGTATCAGTTTCTTATCAGAGAAGTACGACGTGGCTCTGAACCAGATTGAATCGCTACAGAATGAGAAAAAGGAGGACAGGAAACGGATTATTGCGCTCGAGGAAAGAGTAGATTACTTGGAAAGGAAAACATGTTCTGCAACAATTGAAATCCGAAATGTACCGAAACTGATCTCCGACCAGAATAAGTTTGAGGGGAAAGAGGATCTGGGCAATTTTATGTCTGTGTTGGGCAAGATGCTGAGATCAGGGATACTGACATCAAGGACATCTACAGAATAAAGTCACATGAAAAATCTAATGGCACAGGCACTATCATTGCCGAGTTTTCTACAGTACTAAGGAAAGAAAAGGTTCTAACAGCTACAAAAAAATTCAACAAGGATAAAGAATTAAGTGATAAGCTACATACTGAACATTTTAGCTTGAAGGGAGAAAGGAAGCCCATCTATGTGTCTGAGAGCGTCACAAGAAAGACTGCCAAATTATTCTCTCAAGTCCGTGAATTTGTCAAAACAAATGGCTTCACATGCTGGATGTTTCGTGGAGCGGTTTTTCTACGTCTCGATGATAACGAACGCGTGCAGATCAAATCAGAGCATGATCTCACCAGTATTCAAAATAAATCATGACTTTCAGCATTTTTACCTTTTTATAATTTTGTTTTTTATAATTCTAATTAATTTATTAGCTTTGAACGAAAATTGTATCACTTTTAAATGTACACTCACCTACAAAAAACAAAAAAATACACATAATTCCATCAATCACCACATAACTACAATAAACACACATAAGACAAACACAAACATCATACCGGCACATTACACACATTTTATGCAATGGCCAGCAATGACAAGTAGTTCTTATTATTTTAAAAATGGCTGCCGCGTGTGAATCATTGCAAACACTACAAGAAATAGACAATATACAGCTTGCTAAATCGATCACATGCGACTGTACAGATCTTGAGAAATATACATCCATACACAAAAATGATTTTACTATAATTTCACAGAACATTATAGGCATTTGCTGCAATTTCGACGACTTCTTACTTACATTATCTAGTCTTAAATTTGAAACAGACACCATTATATTAACGGAATGCCAACTTAATTTAAATAAACCTCTTCCACAACTAGATAATTACAATTGCTATTATACCACAAACCTTTCAAATAAACATGATGGAGTCGTCGCGTATGTGAAAAAGTCTTTAAAACATAAAGTTACAGAAGTTAAGCTCTTACACGCATCTTGTCTTCAAATCGAGGTACTAAATAACATTGTCTTTGGGGTATATAGATCCCCTGCAAATTCAAGCGCAGATAATTTTATTGACTCTTTAAGCTTACATTTGGAATCACTAAATATACAAAAAAGAAACACTGTAATCACAGGGGGTATAAATATTAACTTGAGACCTAGGGAGACTGAACAATACTACGAACACAAAAATAGAATAAATTACTTGACTATGTTATCGTCATACGGAATTCTGGCCGGGCATACACTACCCACTAGAGAAGTGAATTGTCTTGATCATTTTATGCTAAAAATTAATCCGAAAAAAACATCTGCATTTATAGCTATCTTACGCACTACCACTACAGACCACTATACCACCTTTCTTTCTTTGGCAAAAACAAAAGACAAAATTGCTCCAGATAAAAATAAAACCACTATAGATTTTGACAGTGCTCTCCTATATTTGCAAAATAAAAATTTAGCCGAACTTCTATTTGTTGATGACCCAACTGTGGTTACAATCTCTTTAATAGGTAAAATAGCTGAATCTTTGACTGCTAATACTCGCACTATTGCCATACCAAGTAGAAAACGTTTATTAAAACCCTGGATTACTCAGGGTATTCTGAGATGTGTTCGGAATCGTAATGCGTTACAAAAAAAGGCACGGAATGATCCTCACAATGAAATTGCCAAAATGACCTACACGCGGTATAGAAACTATTGCAATAACCTCATAAAAAAGATAAAAAGAAAATATAATAGGGAACAAATTACTAACGCTATCAAAAACAATAGACTTCTTTGGAAAAATATAAAAAATATCACTTATACTAATAATAAATCACGAACAGAGAACTTAGAATTGTTGCAGATTAAATCATCTCCCATAGAATCCGCTAACGTTATAAATAAATATTTTGCAAGCATAGGCAGTGATCTGGCCCAAAACATAGCATCGGATACTAACTTATTTAGCAAAGTCCTAAATAAAACGCCATCACACATAAGCTCAATGGCCCTTCTGGATACTGATCAATCCGAAGTTTGCACTACGCTTATGAATCTACGATCTGACAGTGCCCCCGGATGGGACAATATACCCACTTGCTTCTTAAAACTTGCTAAAAATGAAGTTGTTCCAATTATCACGCACCTTGCCAATCTATGCTTTCAAAAAGGAATTTTTCCAGGCCCATTAAAAAAGTCTATTATTACACCGGTGTATAAGGGTGGTGATAGAGACGATGTTAACAATTATCGACCTATTTCCGTTTTAACTGCAATTTCTAAAATAATAGAAAAAATTATAAATACTCGCCTCTTGCAGTATCTACTCGTAAATAGATTTGATATTCTGTCACCTTCTCAATTTGGATTTAGACAAAAAAAGTCAACTGAAGATGCTGTTATAGCACTAACTTCTTTAGTAACCGAACAACTCGATAAAGGAAACAAATTTAATGTATGGCTACCTTTCTAGATCTAAAAAAAGCCTTTGACACCGTCTCTACTCCCATTCTTTTACACAAGCTTGAAGCTATTGGAATTCGTGGAATACCACTGGCACTTTTTAAGGATTATCTTTCTGGTAGAACGCAAAAAGTGAAACTTGAACAGATTGTTGGTGAGGACGCGGATGTATCATACGGAGTACCACAAGGAAGTGTACTAGGACCTACACTTTTCTTAATTTACATTAATAACCTCTGCAACATGAGGATTAATATTGCCAAAATATTCTCATACGCCGATGATACAGCTGTCGTCTTCTCAGGGAAAACATGGGATGATGTTAAAAATAGTGCAGAAGAAGGACTAGCTCTTGTTGCAACTTGATTAAAAGAAAATCTGCTCACCCTGAACACTAGCAAAACCAATTTCATTTGTTTTAATATTTATAATCAGGTTCAATCAGATAAAGAATTTTATTTAAGAATCCACACGTGCGACATTGCTACAGATGGAACTTGCGGCAATTGCCCTACCATCCAACAAGTTACCCAAACAAAATATCTGGGAGTGATTATTGACCAGCGTCTCTCCTGGTATCCTCAACTGGAACAAGTCATGAGTAGAGTACGAAAACTCATCTGGATTTTCAAAGAGCTGAGATATGTTGTACATACCAAGGAGGATAAATGTAAATAAAAATAATGACAAGCAAAGAAATATATTAAATGAAATTTATGTATCTTTGGTCCAGTCTGTTTTAGTATATTGCATATCTGTGTGGGGTGGAGCAACGAAATCTAGTTTCCTAGAGTTGGAACGCGCTCAAAGAGCGATACTTAAGGTGATGTATTTAAAAAAAAGAATATTCTCCACTGAAAAGCTTTACGATTTATGTAATCTGCTGTCAGTGAGAAAATTGTACATCCTTCTTCTCATCCTCAAAACGCACAAAGAAACACCATATGATCCTAAGATAATGGAAAAAAAGAAAGAAACACTGCATAGTAAACGTTCCCTCAACTAAAACTGAATTTGCCAGCAGACAATATAAAATACGCTCAGCCTTTTTATACAACAAAGTCAATAAATTTAAATTATGATGATACAGAGTTACTTTTGCGACGAGTGACTTAATATTAAGTGATCTAGAGTGATTTTATTCGCTTATTTGGTCACACCATGTACACTCAAAATCTGTCTCTCTCACTCTCTCACACACACACACACACACTACACAAACACACCCACTCACACACACACAAACACACTCATGCACTTATACAATTGATCGTATTATCTTTCTGTCTTTAGTTTAATTTTTTATTTTATTTTTCTCCTTTTGTTACTTACCTGTTTGTAATTTATAATGTAAGGGAAGAGCGGAGCCTTCAACTACAGGCATTGCTATGCCTAAATGGAGACTCCTCGACATGCAATGTAAGCCAAAATGATATGAAATAAACTTATTTTATTTATTATTTTTATTTTATTTATCTAGTAGGGCATAGTAATATTTCTCAAGTAATAAATTTATAAAGAAATTTTTTGAATTTTTTAATGCCATACTTCTTAGGACATCTTCTGCCCGCGTGGATGTTTGAAATTATCCCACAGGAACGTGCTACCGCGACATCTATCTCCTTGCCAAAATCTTCGATTTTTCGAGCCAAAATTTCGCAATTTCGCGATAATTTCAGACTTCCACGCGGGCGAAGCCGCAGGCAGAAGCTATTGGGTTATATTTAATGGTGGATACTCACGCCGCTGATGAAATAGCATAATTTTTGTTTTTGTCAAATTAATTAAGAAATTATTATTGTTAAGCGAAATTATAATATTATTTAGAGAGTTATTAAATTCGTTTTGATAATTGTCTGGATCAGTGCATTTTATTACAGCCGTACTGTCATCTTCGAAAAGTACCATTTTGTTCCTCGAATTGTTTGGGAGATCATTAATATATATTAAGAAGAGTCCCAATACGCTGCCATGAGGTACGCCATATTTAACATATCTTGCTTCAGAGATATACGTAGTTTCTAATTTACTTGTAGGACAAATTCTAGAAATTTCTGTGCATTGTGTCCGCATTACTCAGATATGACTAAGAGTTTATGGATATTTCCTCGAATCCCGTAACCATGTAGATGTTGCATCAAGATCTTATGATCTACAAAATCGAAAGCTTTTGTCATATCTGTGAAGATGGAGCACACAGGCTTTCTTTTGTCTACAGAAGTCATTATACTTGATAGCAAGTCAAATAGTGGCATATTTATAAAGGGTAGACCATGTAGTGTTTTAAATTAGAAGTACCGATTACTTTGACTTTGAAAGGTAGAATGACATTCATTTTTGGACAGGAAGTTAGTTTTATGTTTGACATTTGCAAAATGGGACGCTATACGCTCGAACAAAATTGGGAAATATTAAAAACTGAATATTAAAATGACAAAGGAGTCGCCTTTACCGTCAACGGTGAGCGTTACCGTGCCATACTCAACGAATTTTTGTTTTCAAAAATTTAAGAGAATGACATGGACGACATTTGGTTTCAACAAGACAGGGCCTCATGTCACAACGTACACCAACAGCCAACGTAACCATAAATCTTTGCGCACTGTTTTTGAAAATCGAATAATCAACCGAAATGCTGATGTCAATTGGCCGCCTCGGAGCTGTGATTTGAGCCCTTTTGATTATTTTCTGTGGGGAACCATTAAGGATAAATGTTACGCAAACCATGACAATTGAAGCGTTGAAACATGAAATCGAAGTTGCCATTGAAGAGATTCAAGCCGAAACAATCGAAAATGTACTGAAAAATTGGGTTGATCGGATAGGGTACTGCCGAGCCAGTCGTGGTAGTCATATGAATGATATTGTGTTCCATTCTTAAATGACAAAGTTCAGCCTTTGCAATAAAACCAGAAATTTAAAAAAATATCAGTAGTTGTTTTTATACCCGATTCAAATTTAAAATTTTAAAATTATCACCTGTTTGTTGGACCACCTGTATTTTTTCTAAATCCTTTTTGTTCCTGGCAAAGTAAACTTTTTTTTTGTTTTGCGTCGTTGTTTCTATCATTTTACAAATTCTTCCTAAAGGGTAAAAACATACCTGTTGGACCAAACACGATAGCTAAAGAAATTTAATTTTAATTTGAAACATTGATATTCGATGCCTTATAATATCCGCAATTAACGGGCATTCTTTTTTTTTGTTTAATGTAAAAAAATACATAAAACTCATACAAAACCAAACTTCAAAGGTTTTTCGATTTTTTTGATGAGAAGTGTATCTTAAAGATATAAAAGATCATCTAAGATTACAAAATAATTGGAAGTGGATAAATTTTACCTAGGATACAGTGAAGACACAATATTCAAGGTACAAAAACACAAAGAAGAAGACAGGAAGAGAAAAAAGAGGATGTACTACTCTTAAACTAAAACAAATAGTACTTGGTATAATTGTTACGAAAACCAACAAAAATAAAAGATACTACACATCACGCAAATTTAGACTATTCACTAAATATTTCCTAAATTTTTGGCGACCTAAAGCGAATATTTTCATGACGAAAATTTCATCATCTTAATTATTTTGTTGAATTAAGTTTTATTTTTTAATTAATTACTTTTAATTATGTTCATAGCTTAGTTGAAGTGCCAGCTACAATATAATTTTTAATTACATTTTTTATTTGGAATTTCATGTAATATTTGGGTAAATTTCGAAAAACCCTTAAATTTCAAATATCTCGAAAACTATTGAATTTTGGCAATACATAATATGTGGGTTCAATTCGTTGCATTTTGGTCCCCCTATCAGCTCCTGACGAATATATGTCGAATTACAAGTAACCCTGTAGACATAAGACTGAAACCAGCGCAGCAAGTTACCTCTATGATAAATGATAAATGATTTTATTTCTTTTTTCTTTCTTTTTAAAAAAAAAAAAACACTTTTACACGTCAATCATATTTTTTTTTAAACTAGATGAGGTCGTCGTTTCCTATCTGACTACTCTGAGAAGAAAGGCCGAAACAAACACAGAATAATAGAAAATAGAAATAAAATAATTTATCATTTACCGACGGGACCCCTTTATTCCTATCGACACTAAGTAACTGTCATAAGCAAGTGCTATAAATATACTCATGACACTTACAACTATGCTGTTTATTAATAAACCGATCCATATATCAAACAATCTTAATATCTCCAAATAAAAATAAAACAAATTTGATTTTTCAGGACGACTACATAGACTGTTACGGCGACGAATCTGTAACAGGCAAAGCGGGAACAGATATCCAAGAAGGTAAGTGCTCCTGGTTAGCTGTGGCCGCTTTACAGCGCTGCAACGAGCCACAGAAGGCTCTCTTCAGACAATACTACGGTAGTAAGGAACCAGAACACGTCGAAATTATAAAACGGCTTTACGATGACCTGAGACTAGCAGAAGTATATAGGCAGGAAGAAACAGATGTCTATGATGATATTATTCTGAAAGTGCGTTCGTTGCCTTCGGAAACCGCTCCGACGTTCTTCTTCAAACTTATAGATAGGATCTATAAGAGGAATCATTAATTGTGACGTATGTTGTGATTGGGTGAAAAAGTCTATATTTTTTCGAAGCTTGAGCGACTTTGAATCATAAGTCCTACTCACTGATTAAAGACTGATTGAAAGGTTCGAAAATTCAAAATAGATAAAATTTTGAGTCGCTCCAATAAACCTCCCACTCGAAACTCGATCGAAGCTTGACTCCGAAAATTAATCAATAAATTAAATTAAGTAACTCTGAGGATTAATAAATAAATAATACATCTGTATTTAATATTGTTTCGGGTTTATATCACGACAATAATTAAATGTGTTCTATCATTTAAACTGATTACCAGTGGCGACTTAGGGCATTGCCATCTTATAAGACGGTTTTTCAAAGTATGTATTGCAATATATTGTTAATTAGTATTGTGTTAAGTCACAAAATCTATTGAGTTACGTACCTGTTCAATGTATTTTTAAGGTTTCGTACACGTCATGCGTCCCTCGAATGATAAGACACTAGCGTTTAATTTGACCGAAGAATACATTCGATTTGACCCGATGAAACCATACAGACCTCATGAAACGTCGATTTCGCTAAAAACGTTCACTTTACTACGATAGTATAAAAAGCGAAAAAAGGCAGGCGGCAATTTTAATTTATTTTCGACTTTATCTCAACGAACGCAATGTTGATAGTTGTCTGCCAGTGAAAACTTCGCCGCGCGGCGCTTCACCAGGTCTTTGCCGACCCTTACTTGTTAGTTCATATTTCGTCATCCAGTGTATCAATTTTACATAGTTTCATTAAAGTTGTTTTAAGTTGTGCGATTGTGAATTAGTTTTTTATTACATATTGACTGAAATAATAACTAAGTAATTAATGTTACCGTTTCTTTTGTACTTGTCTTACGACGAAATACCATTTCATGCAGTTACTTCGACACGAGCGCCTCTGTCGTCGATATAAGAAGTAACAATGGGTTGATGGCAAAGCTATGTAAAATAATATATTATGTAATTAATATCTTCTTATCATGTTTTACAAATGTACATTATGGACTTGCTTAAACTAATATCCACAGAGCTCAAAAATGTCTTCGTAATCATTATGATGTATAGCCTATCGGATAGTCGAAGTTTACTACATTATATTTTTTTTTTAAGAAGCTCCTCCGAACATTAATGTGCCAACTAACCCGAGGGCTAAAAAACTAACCCTCATAGCGTTCTCGCTCTGCGCTTCAAAAGTCGGCTTCGAGGGACAAAAACAAAATGAGTTTGAAATAGAAACCTAATTGACACAGGAAAAAGTTCATATTTGTTTTGATGGAATTATCGTCCATTCAAATGGTTTTGAAAAAACGCTCAATGCTTTATTTTCATAGCCCAGGCATAAAGGTTCGATAGGCAGATCGTGTCAATGGGGATAAAAACTGCCACTTGCTGACTTCAGATGTCACCACTGTCGAGTATTCCATGATTTTTTTGTAAACAAGCTACATCTTGTAATAATAATTAATTAATACAACCCTTAGCGCAGCTGTGATAAAGAACAGCCAAGAGTGCTGCCATCCTAAGAGTCAGCTTTCCGTTTTTAACTCCATAATATCGTGCTTGCGTAATTTTAAGCGTGCAAGTGCACGTGCAAGTGGTACGTGAGGTGTATATTGAATTTAAAATAAACAAAGTATATGTAGTAAGCTCGCCTGCAGTTTGTTAATGCGCACTAAGAGCTTAGAGCTCATCTGGCCGTTTTTACGAACAAAACCAGTAAAAAAATATGTGTATACAATTGAAATGGTTCGGGGATCTATGGTGCTTTATTCTAAAACAACTGTTATTAGCCTAATAGAAAATATATAGGCATATTTATTTTGGATTCCTATAAAATTACAGGCTTTTTATAAATTGGTTCTGTGTCATTGACTTGGGCACACTATTTGTGTTGTAAATAATGTATCTCGATTAACAAACTTAGCGCCCTTTTATTATGTGTTGTATAATTTAAAATGTTAAAGAAATTACAATAAAACATTTGTGTAAACGGGTTTAAAAAACTATGTGGAGCCTTGAAAGTCTTAGAAAAATAATGTACTCTACTTTGACAATCGCAATAACACAATTTCAATAACAGCCAAAAAGCCCTAAATAACACTGAAATTAATAATCTCCTCGAAAATATTTATACTAATTTTGTAATACGTCTTAAATATACAACGTACAATTAGAGTATTGAGTTAAAAGCATTATACAATGACCAAAACAATTTTTTTTAAAGCTAACTAGTTGACCCTAGCATTACTTTATGCATTTAAAGTTGAGTCTTATTGCCTGGCAAAAAGATTTAATTTTTCTTTGGCTCAATTTTTGAAAAAAATACCTATGTTAATAGTTACTGAAATAGATTCAGTAGTCAATTATGAGCAAACTACTTTCAGGACTTGCGTTTATTCTGTTACACCTTGTATATCATTTAATATATTGTGTTAATGTTGAAATAAGTTGTGTAATTTATGTTAAGAGTGGCAGCTTCATTGTTCATACTCATGCATAATGCATGACGGGAACCAGTTTTTATTCATGTAGATGGAAATCTACGGTTGATTTACATCAAGGTTTTTTTATAAGCTAAAGTCTTATAAATATAGGGTTAACTGTACTGTAAGTCAGTTTCCTAATATGTATTACTCATTTTTCGAGGATTGTTATTTTGACAGTAACTTAAAAGATTAAACATGGCAAAAAGGCTTTATAAATTAAGGATTTACCGTTTAATATTTATTGTATCACCTAGGCGTATGGTCAACCGCACGTCAATGGTAACGCTATGAAAATCGCCCTTGCTGTTGCGAAATAAAGGCACTGGAAAAGTGAAATTGCTGTGCATTTGATCGTACACACAACCAGAGGGGTAATTCCCGTATTTTTATGAACGTTCGCATTCTAATCTCAGTGTCATTCTGTCAAAAATTGTATAGCACTTATCTACATTTTTGACATTAGACTGTCGTTGAGATGAGATTGCGACTTGAATTTGAACGTTTTTAATTACGGGAATTGGCCTTCAGATCTTTCAGAAGGTCGAGGGCCTTCGATAGTCATACATTTAGAACTAGGAGACAAGAAGTTATTTACAGAGATAAGTACATTTATTTTCATATAGTTTATGAGTAGGTATATGGGAATTATATAAATAAAAGTTTTATTTTTTAAATGGCCTTTTTTTTTTCATGGTCTACGCAACTTTCTATGTTTACATACACCATCATCATCAGCCTATAACGATCCCACTGCTGAGACACAGGCCTCCTCTCTGTGAGAGGGAGTTTACATACAATTGGAATTAATTCCAATTCCTTAAATCTCTTACAAAGCGGTACAAGATTAAGTATATTTAGGAAATATTTATTTTGGTATCTATTTAATTAAAGCTGGTCCACCTGCTTAAAAATGATTACAATTTATAGTTATAAAATAACTTAGTTAATATGTAAGTATTACGTGGTCAATGGCGGCGCTAAATTATTTCAAAATATTGGTGATAATATTAAAATAAATCATATACCTACAGGGTGTTTTTGACAGCCCTCCACAAAAACACAGGATTGATTCAGCTCCTTATTCTGAATCATATCCCACTGGAAATTTTCTCAGGAAAAAAAAAATTATGCTGTAACGTAACGTAATAAAAGACGCGGCCCAGGTGCGCCGGGGAGCGCGCGGGGGGCGGGGGCAGCCTCGCTCAAGCTCGCTGCGCTGCCGTCCGCTACGTGCGTTTTGCCACGGTAACGATACATTGCGTGTGAGGTAAGTGATCACGATGTCCCCCCATAAAACAAATCCTAGTCACTTTCGCCCAATTTCCGTCCTTCCTTTTCTATCTAAAGTGCTCGAGGCCAGCGTTCACAAACAATTGTCCCACTTTATTCACCACAACGCTCTCATCAGTCCATTTCAATCCGGTTTCAGGCCCGGGCACAGTACCGTTACAGCTCTCCTTAAAGTGACCGACGATATAAGGCGGGGAATGGAAGACACTAAAGTTAAGGTCTTAGTGTTAATTGACTTTTCCAATGCTTTTAATACCGTCAGTCACGAAGTCCTTTTATCCATTCTTTCCTATCTTATGGTCTCTCCGGAGGTACTGAAGTGGTTTTCCTCTTATCTTCGGGGACGTCAGCAGTCTGTTTATGCTGGAGACTTTTCGTCAAATTGGTGTGATCTTGCAGCTGGCGTTCCTCAAGGCGGTATATTATCTCCTCTTTTATTCTCCATTTTTATTAACCTCATCACCACCGAACTTCAGACTGCGTATCATCTTTATGCTGACGATTTGCAGCTTTACTGCCGGGCAAGTGTTGGCAACATATCCGATACGATTGAGGAGCTAAACCGGGATTTAGATGTCGTAAAAAACTGGTCTGATCGATTTTGGGTGGCGGTTAATCCCGTAAAGTGTCAGGCTATCGTTGTGGGGAGCCCCTACAGCATGAGGAAACTGAACGGCTTAACTGTGCCACCTGTAATCTTCGACAACTCAGTCATCCCGTTTAGCTCTGATGTTAAGAATCTTAGTCTGCATGTCGATACTTGTCTAGACTAGCGAAAGCAGGTCACGACTGTAAGTCAAAAAGTCACCGGAACGTTGCGGTTGCTCTGTCGGTTGAAAAACCTTCTCCCATCATACATAAAAGCAATGCTTGTACAGGCCCTTATAATTCCTATAATTGACTATGGTGATGTGTGTTACTATGACCTGAATGCAGATCTCCTCAATAAACTTGACCGCCTTCTCAATAACTGCATTCGATTCGTTTTCAATCTTCGTAAGTATGACCATGTATCTGCACACCGACTGCTTTTAAAATGGTTACCCATTCGTCAGCGCAGAGAGTTGAGGGCTCTGTCTACGTTGTTCTCTATTCTGGACAAACCCACTTCCCCTTCTTACCTGACTTCCCAAATTCAATATTTATGCACTGCCCATAGTAAAAATCTTCGTTCCACCAACAATCATCTCCTACGATGTCCTTCTCACCGTTCTGGTTTCTTTCATTCTTCTTTCTTTGTCCAGGCGGTTTTTCTTTGGAATGCGCTCCCTCTGAAAATCAGGACAGCAACCAGTCGGTTATCTTTTAAAGTGAAGGCACGTGAACATATCCGTCAGAAGTTGGCTGAAACATCCCATTCGTTTTCTCCTCTACCGATCGTTATTTCTCTTGACCAATGTTTATTTTGTTTATATGTATGTATCTATATATTAGTATTTATTCTTGTATTTCATAGTCATTTCCGAGCTATCTATCCCGTATGTTGCACCTGCCATGGTATATCTTTGCATCACCCTAAGGTTGACTGGTAGAAAATGCCTCAGGCATTAAGTCCGCCTTTGTACAGTATTATTTTTTACTTGTGCATAAAGTTTTAATAAATAAATAAATAAATATTAGTGCCGTATCTCTACGTTGACGTCGTGGTGGGGCTTACGAGCTCCGAACTGTAGGTTTGTACCGGTAGAGTTTACTTTGCTGGAGCAGGTCTACAGCGAGGAGCCAGACCAAGAGGGATACAGACAACCGCAGGGCAGCATGTGGTGAGCAGTTGGACAGTAACGACCGACGGATCATATCTCCCGGGAGAAGTCATGTTCCTCTTCTCTGGCTCGCCTTTGTTGGCCGGCTGGAGTGAACACTGACACGAGTAACTGAGCTCCCACCTCATTCTTGTCTTTATTGGCCGGCTTGAGTGGACATTCGCAAGAGCAAACGTGCTCGGAGGAAGGAAGTATTCCAGTAAGATGCTGGTAGGGATCTTAACCGTGCTTCCGGGATTGTCCTGATAGCCGTGGAATACCTCTCCACTACTTAAGCACCTCAGTAAGCGTTGCCCCCTTGTTGCTACGTTACTATGTGCTGGCGACTATATACAGGGGCCCATTATTGAGTGTGCAAGTTACCCCCTGCCATTTTATCCGTGTATTGTATGTATAAAACATAGGTCACGCAGGGCTCATAGTCTTCTCTTAGTTTTAGGTAACCAGTTCACTTTAGCAACCCAGGTCCATAGATAAATTGGCTAGAGAGGCGCCACGGCGTCCTCACCTTCCGCCTGACGCAGGTCCTCACCGGACACGGTTGTTTCGGGAGGAAACGCCCAGGTGTCACCATTGTGTGGATCGCCCGGCGGACACGGTGGAGCATACGTTGGAGGTCTGCCCGGCTTGGGCGGAGCACCGCCGTGTCCTCGTGCAGGCAATTGGCGGTGGCGATCTCTCGCGTCCGGCCCTGTTCCAGGCCATGGTATGAAGTGAGAGGGGTTGGGAAGCCGTCACCTCCTTCTGCGAAGCAGTAATGCTCGCGAAGGAGGAGGCGGAACGCGTGACGGAGAGGCCAAATTCGCGCCCTCACGCCCCTAGCCACCGCAGGAGACGCCGTGGCCGTCGGGAGTCGCAAGCTGATTCCCGGCCACCGTAGGCGCGGGCTTATGAACGGCGAGCAATGGGCAGCTCGCTATTCGATAAGGACCAGGCCCGGGTCGATGGCGCGTTGTGTTCCACGCGCGCCTCAAAGAGATGTCAGCATCAATGACGGGGTCCGCTAGGGTTGATGCCTGCCAGGGATACCGTGGCCCCTGGCACAGGCAACTGAAGGAACACGGGTGGGTTGTAGTCAGTAAGAGTCTGACACGCCCTCCCGCTCTGCCCAGAGCGGGAGAAGTTATTTGATGACTTCCCACCCTCAAAAAAAAAAAAGGTCCATAGATAAATAGATCCATTTTCCATATCCTTCAATAGTCCTACACCAACCGGGGGTTGTCCTTGGGGCAATTACATAGTGCGTACAGGGATAATCGTCGGAAGTGCCTCATTTCATTGAAAGCGTCTATACGGGCCTCTGCGACTTGGCTTCGGCCCCTCGTAAGTCGTACGTGAACGTCTTCCAAAGGTCCGGGACCCGAGGGTCCCGAGATATTATGTCAAAGGCATAATAATAATCAAAAAATATATTTCATAAAAACAAGAACACATTGCACTGTACCTATACATTGTAGGTTATAAGTTTGAAAGGAGAATGGGCAAAATCGTACGGCACTTGGTCTATCAGCGGCCAGGAACATTTTATTTTTTTTTGGTTTAATATCACCCTACAATAACGGGTTCAAGAAGTTTTATATCTGTAGTGTCATTATTAATGGAACTAAATACATTTTTATTTTAGATATGTAAGCCTGTGATTTAGCGTATTAATTACTAAGATTTAGTCTTAAAAATAAGGAAATAAAATAAAATGACTTGTTTACTTCAATACATTTATTTTACATACATTTACATACATAAACTCACGCCCTTTTCCCATGGGGGTAGGCAGAAACCACAGAACGCCACTTGCTACGATCCTTACATACTCCTTTTGCCTCGTCCACATTCATACATTTAATGTACAATAATAGCACTGAGTTCTGATGCCGGTAATAAAATATCCTCGTCTTGATGTCTAGCCCATGCCAGATACCACACTACACACATAACGTGTGCGCAACAACCGATTGTGCGCCTTCCACTCAAACAACTGCAATAATAATGAGCAATTGCTTCTCTATTTTGTCTTTGTCGGTTAATTACAATATAAGAATAATATATTCTGGACCTTACATGTCTAGATTGTATTCGCACACGTAATAACCAAATATCTTCTTCTTCAATAAAATCTCTGAGCTGACTTATTTGTCGCTCCCGGTATACTTCGATATTGTATAAGCCTTCAATTAAGTGTTCAGCGTAGTAGCTGCGAGCCAACTTGATTTGGTATGTGCCAAGTGCAAACAGAATTAGGTCTTCTTCAGAAAAAACCGGAAAGTCTTCAAAAATAGGTTGGTCGCTGCTGAGTCTTTCAAATGATGCCCTCTGTCTATTTATGTTATGACGGATAACATAGTCCGCTAAGTGGTTCGGTATTTCAAAACGTTCATTAATTATATTTACGAACGATGATGCATGAATACTATCTTGTATTGGTGTTTGGAACGCATTGATGAGTGCCGCTGCGTTTTGAAAGTCCTCAAACATGTGACTTAAGGCGCGATTAAAATATTCTTGCCTAAACAATTTGAAATCTCGCTTGAACCTGCCATTTATAACTTCCACTACCCAGCGGCATAGAGTTACCAGCCTAGTTCTATTGGCCTGTTCAGTAGTAAGCTGGTCTGCACCGCGGTCTTTGGTTTCTGGCATATAGGCACTGTAGTTGCATCGCTCCAAATCGCCACAGACGTCTCTAAACCCACGATCTAAAATGAATATGTCGCCAGCCCGGTAAAACCAGTGAAATGTGCCTTCTTCGTCATTTATAATTCTTTCCAAAATACTGGCATCTGAGTCGGTAGCAGCATAGGGCCCGCAAACATCAATTATATGCCCATCGGAACACACCATTAAGAACGGTTTTAATAGATTTTCGTATTTGTGTAGACTGTAGGTCTGTCGCTGGAACGAAAAGTTGGAGCTCTTCTGTATATAAATATATGTTCCATCCATGATTGTTACTGCCTTCCTTTCTTCTGGAGAAGACTCGGGATTTCCAAATAACGCGCTTGGTACAATAAGATTACGGTCAGCGACCATTCTTCTATTTAAATGGTCGAGTCCCAGGTGTCGTGGCTTAAAATCCAGAGATATAGCATCACGCGCGGTTTTTAAATGCCTTTCTAGAGTCCTTCTACTTATGTTAAAGAGCGTGGCTAATCTCTCGTTGCTATCACCAGTTCGCAACTTCATTAAATAAATGGCTAGTTTTGTTTTGGCGTTTGACTCAGACAAAGAAGGCGTTTGTTCCAAGATTGTATTGAATTGATCTCTGCTAACGCCCAATCGAATATGAATCTCATTAGGATCCATATTTGCAATATCTTCAAAGTCCAGAATATTTTTATTTAAAACAGCTTTTTTAAAAAGCTCTAGTATTTGCACAAAATGAGAGCTGTTAAAATCATGTCTGAGATTTGGACTATCAATGAGCTCTTCCCAATCATTTGATGTTAAATGTGCATCACATATTCTGGCACTGTCTGGTATGAATAAGTTAGAATGTAACATAAGAGTAATCCTTACATTCTCAGGCATTCGACGACGTGAAACACTACGGCATCTGTCAAACATACAGTTTGCCGAGGTGCTAGGCACTCGTGAATATTCTTCCACTTGAAGAACACATTCGTGCGGGGCAGGGTTATTATTTGGCTGCACAGCCCGTTGAGCTCGTTGCCAACAGGGTCGACAAACGTATTCTCGGCCGTTGTATTCAACCTGAAAAGGAAAATAGTTTATAACATAGTATTTAAAACTCACAGCAGTTTCAGTTAAATCATGTGTTGTATAGTAGAACATGCCGAGCTCTTTTTCAACGTGACGAATGAGTCATGGTCATACGCATTGTTAATGAGTGGTTGGCCTCTATTATATTTCGAAGCTAGATAACGTTGGCTCTGTTTCCATATGCACCATGTGTGTAAAAGAGAGAGAAGATCTGTTTTGACTATAACTTAAGTATTGTTAGAAAAGAACCATACGCTTAAGGAAATAACATAATTCACTAAAAGGACGTACATAAAAATACAATCAAAACTGTAACGTGGACTTTCAATAAAGAGCCCACACTTCACCCAACGATGTGTCGCATATGCACATCGTGACACAATATTATGAGGCCATCACCGCTATAGGGTGCGTACATACGGGTAAAAACAACCAAAAAATAGTCTAAAAATACTTACTTGCTGTGGAGCTATAGCTTCAATAATATATTGAGCATTGGCAGCATTTTCCTCAAAAAGAGCATGGGTTATTTCTAACCTTCTTCTATTAACCACTGATCGATTGCACAAAACACATATAGGTCGATTTTCTGCCATTTTTCAATAATGTTCCGTTGGCGTACACAAGTCCAGAGTCCAAGTACACAAGCACAAACGTACAGAAGTTCAGAGTTAATAGCCAGGTTATCAGGTTAGGAAGAAACACAGTCCAGAGGGTAGCCAGGGTCAAAACGTTTGAAAAAGAATCCGTAGATGAGCGCACAGTACACAACGTCACAAGGGTAAGCGAAGGACTGCGCCGAGTGACGCACACTTAAAGCACAATGATTATATAGACCATCCCCTATACTAGGCCTAGCCTGTATCTTAAGGGATAGGGTTCAGCCAGCCGAGTACAGTAAACAATTGACATTCTTTAACAAGTGAAGCAGTGTCGAATTTTATTGTCGATGTTACATATATGCTAGAGTTATTTTATGAAATAAGTGTAGGTGAGTGTGTTGTGTATGTGAGTGATAGTTCGTGTATGTCCGTGTAGTTGTGAGTGCGTGTGCATCTGTGTGTTTGTGCGTGAATGTGTGTATATAATATGTGCGTGGATTTTGCGATTGTATTTTTACGAGATGAATGCTAGGAGATGCTGCGTTGTGAGGTAGTCCTGTTGCAGTAGCCATTGAGTGATATTGTGTTTTAGCGTGTCTGTTTAAATCAAGTATGTTTAGTTTTGTGTAGTGTCTTATATATATATAGGTACCTATGCGGCCTACCCAAATGTCCTTTCTTTGGTATTGTTCGTCGAATCGTTGTGCTCCTTAAGTTCTGAGTTGAGCGGCAAGATTACTGACAAATGCGTGCACTGACTGGACAGGTCCGCTCAATCTGTATGGTTTTTCCTCAAAAGACCGTTTCAGCCGCCAATCTACATGGTCTTCACATGATCTGACCAAGATTATGTCTAGACTTTAAAAGAGACTGTGACCTCTGAGTTTGTTTCGGCCTTTCTTCTCAGAGTAGTCAGATAGGAAACGCCGACGTCATCTAGTTTTTAAAATATGATTGACGTGTAAAAGTGTTTGTACAAGCCCACTTACAGAAATAAAATCATTTATAATTATCATTTATGACGTAATATTGGCGTTTGGCAAATGTAGTTTTATGTGTTAAACCTGTTTTTTTAGGTTGGACCTGGGCAAGGGTCTCTGAGTTCCGAGGGCAGACTGCAAAATGAACAGCGGTCTAACTGTTAATACCTTACATTCATCATAAAGTTGTTTGGTTAGATATAAGTATGGTTTCTTAGACATAACTTTAAGTACGGCTCTTTGAGCTCGCTCTGCCCTCTGGTAATTTGTTTTAGTAACACCACCCCATGTAGTAATGCAATATCCGAGAATCGACTGACACAGTGCAAAATAAACAATTTTTAATGTGTCTATGTCAGCCGATTCTTTATGGGATTTAAAAACATAAATAAGACGCATTGTCCTGCTAGTTATCATTTTTAGCTGCTTGTCCCACCATAGGCCGTCATCTATATGCAGACCTAGATACTTTACAAAGTCACTTCTAGCTTGTGTAGGACATGAACAAGGTATTGACGAGTTCAGGCAGGAATGAGCTACAACAAAACTATGCGGTGGCTTGGTGTTTTGTCGTATTGCGAAAGGAATGTAGCTAGATTTGTCCAAGTTTAATGTCAGTAGATTTTGGTGGAATCGGTTCATAATACTATTTAGTGCTATTTCTGCCTTAGTTTTAACCTCTTCCCATATAGAACCATAGATGATAATTGCAGTATCGTCAGCGTATGCGTAGATCTTGCAGTTTGGTAGCATCATCCTTCAAAGGCCATTGACGTAAATTTGGAACAATGTGGGACCTAGTATGCTTCCTTCGGGCACTCCGTATGTCACGATTTCCTCATTACTGAGATACGCATCTATTTTAACTTGCTGTAATCCTTGAAAATGTTGAGTGGTATGCCACGTATACCCAGAAGCTCCAATTTTGAAGTAAGTTTGGGAACAAAATATGTGTCAAAAGCTTTCGACAGATCCAAAAATATACCCAAACACTTAGCCCCACTATCAAGTTTTCTTGCTACGAATTGTGTGGGATCCAGTACAGCATCTTCCGTCGAAACCCCAGACTTGAAGCCATACTGGTTCTCGGCAATAATGCTCTGTTTATGTAAAAAAAAACCCTAAGTTGTCTGTTATGAATCTTTTCAATGTTTTTTTAAAGCGAAGGCAGGATGGACATTGGTGTGTAATTGTTGACACAAGTTCTGTTCCCGCTCTTATATACTAGATGGACTAAAGCTTTTTTGAATCCGTCAGGAAACGTTCCCGATTATAAACAAAGATTACAGATGTAGGTGATTGGTGGTTTTCAGCAAGGTACAAGGTGAGGCAAAAGTAATCACCCAATTGGAATGCGCTATAACTTTTGCAAATGGCGGCACCTATCAATAATTTTTTGACATTTGTGAAGTAAACAGATGCAGAATACACGTCAATAAGGCATGGAACGGTATACTCCTCAAGAACGTGGAATAATTGTTTCCATTTGTTTGCGTAATAAAACACTGCGGCGTTTAGCCGCTCGCCTTGAAGAGACTGGGACAACACGTGATGTTGCCAGGCGTGGCCGACCCCGGAGCAGCCGTTTTGCTGAGAAAATCGCTGCTGTTGTCGAAGATGTCAAAGAAGATCCCTAAATATCGACCAGACAACGTGCCACGCAAATGCGCATTAGAAGGCGGTCCCTACGACGATTTTTTGTGAAAGACCTGAAGATGTTCCCATACAAAGTGCAGACAGTGCATCAGCAGTTGGCTGTTGACCGCCATACACGTGTAACCGACTCTCAAGCCATCCTGAATCTCGACGAAGAGGAGAACGATTTTTATCGAAAATCATCATGAGGCCGATTTCCATCTCTCCGATTACGTTAATAAGCAAAATTATTGCTTCTGGGGCAGCTACAATCCGCATATGACCCACAAACAGCCATTACACTCACTCAAAGTAACTGCATGGTGTGCTGTTTACGCTGGAATCTTCGGGCCATTTTTTTTCGATAACGCTGCGGGCCAAACGGTCACTGTGAACGGCGAGCGCTACAGAGCCATGATCGACGACTTTTTCCTCCCTCAATTGGATGAATTGAGACTGGAGGACATATGGTTCCAACAGGACGGGGCAACGGCACACACTGCACGAGCCACAGCCGATATCCTGAACGAAGCATTTCCACGTCGTTTAATCTCTCGCTTTGGCGATTTGCGCTGGCCGGCCAGATCACCCGATTTAACCGGTCCAGACTTTTTTGCGAGTTTACTTGAAGTCCCAGGTTTAGTAAACAAGCCTCAGACTCTTGAAGCCCTTAAAGCACTAACACAAGTGATGGAAAATGCCAAAAAACTAACCCGTATGGTTATCAATTTTGACGGCTGGCACTTGACCGATATCATTTTCTCGACTTGATGGAAATAATTCTAATTCATTAAATAAACGTAATCCACAAGTAGAACTAAAACTTTTCATTGCAGAAAAAAATACAGTAAAACAACATCGGGGGATTACTTTTGCCCAACCTTGTAGATGATATTCCATCCCAACCTACAGCACAATCATTAAGTACTTGTAATATGATTGTTTCTACCTCAACTTCATCGGTATCTAGTAAAACGAGGGAGCTAACTGAAGGTGAAAATTCGACTTTTTGGATCGATCACTGCCATAGGGAGTATTAGTAGGATCGTGAGATTATAGAATCATAAAAACCTGTTTAATAAAAGAAAAAGAATACTTGCATCTATTATCCGTCTGTCTCTCTGTTCTCCTTTCATGCTTTAACCGCTGAATGGATTTGGATGATAGTGTGGCGTAAAGAGGGAAGATTCGAATTAAAATTATGTATTAAGTTCTGTTTGCGTTTTTGTTTTTATTATTTATTTCTCCTTGAGTATAGTTTTAAATATTGGCGTGTGCTAGCTGACATAATATGGCAAATAATTTTAATATTTTTGTGTTTCGTAATGTTATTTACTTATTACTATACACTTATTATATTAATAATACTTAATATACTTATTATTACATACTGTATAGAATCCAGTTCTTCTAACTGAACAGACAGCAGTGCTGCTGGGGAGTTTGTTCCGCCACTTCTTCTTCCCAGCTAAAGCACTAGGAAGTGGTGAAGGGTGGGCGTTTTGGGGGGACTGTCTTATGAGATTTTGACGTTCAAAAAGTGCTGATTCTCAGCCTAATTTGAATAAATGACTTTTGATTTTGATTTGATTGAAACTTACCGGGAAGATCCCGTCTTGCCGCTTCGCAAGACTAGAATCAATTCTATTTAAATGTAAATGTTGACGTTCAAAAGTGCCCTTTATGTGCCTATTTGAAATAAATGCTTTGACTTTGACTTTCCACACCGGTGGGCTAGAAGAGGTGTTCGGTAATTTTGAATCTTGCTTCAACTTCACTTCACATATTTTTCCACAGGCGCTGGTTCAGGGTAAATCTGGCATCTTGCGGGGATTGTAGCACGTTTTCAACCGAAGGACCTTATTTTTTTGAAAAGTATATATCGCGCATGGCGTGTATATGCGGACACACGTATGGTACGTAGTACAGTGAGAAAAAAAAACACGTAGGAGCGCGGCGCTAGTGTGCTCATCCGCAACCAATCGGAAGGCTCGACGAATGAGCGATGAGCAAGCCCCGGAAGCTTATTCAAATCAACACCCTCAGCAATTACACACAAAAGCTTGATTACTAGTTGTGGGGTGAAGAAAACACTGTCCTAAAATCTCCAAGATTTAATTCAGCAGGTACGTAATACCAACTACAGAGAGAACGGTACGTAATAGATAGGTATACGAATAGGCCATAACCGGGGTTAGACATAGGATACGTTTTAATCTCGGTAGCACATTCCCGTGGGATAATTCCCGCCATACACGCGGGCGAATCCTCGGTCAGAAGCTAGTCTAACATACATTGCAAAAGAAAATGTTGTCAAATGACTAAGACTTGTTTACAAATATACCTACCTCATTTGTAGACAAGTCTTAGGCATTTGACACTGTCTCTTTCCTAATATTTCTAAAAAAATGCATGATATAGGCTATTGTTGAATCCTTTTAGGAATTATGTTGTAACCCACTGTCAGCGCATCAGGGAGATGATGTCGTCAGTGATGACGAAAAATGCCCAAGCCGGGCAGACCTCCACCGTATGCTCCACCGTGTCCTCCGGGCGATCCACACAATGGTGACACCCGGACGTTTCCTCCTGCCTTATCCGGAACAGGAAACAAGCGTGTCCGGTGAGGACCTGCGTCAGGCGGAAGGTGAGTACGCCGTGGCGCCTCTCTAGCCACTCCTCAAAAAGGGGACTTATTGCCGCACTTGTGGCGTGCCCAGCGCTGGGTTGCGACAATCGCACTCTCCATGCCGCCCTGAGATCCCGCCGGAGCTCTGTCCGCTGTGCCGTCATTTCTCGCGGCAGCGGAGTTACGCCGGCGTTTCGCCTCCTCGCGCCACTCCCATATGTGCGGGAAGACTTTTGCCTCCAGATCCCAAGGCGGTAATCTGGCAAGGAGGCTCGCCGCCTCACCAGAGACCGTACGGTACCCCCGGACCAGCCGGGTGGCCATGACCCTTTGGGGCGCGTTCAACCGGCGCCGGCGGGCTGGCCGCTGCCTCAAAGAACGCGCCCACACTGGTGCCCCGTAAAGGGCCATGGACCGCCCGACCCCGCGTAGAGCCTCCGGCAGGAGGCGTTTGGACCCCCTAGATTGAGCAGGAGCCGCTTCATGGCAGCCCCGGCCCTTTCCAGTCTGGGAGCCAAACGTCGGAAATGTTTCACGAAGTTCCACCGGCTGTCGAGGACGAGTCCCAGGTACTTCATCGTCGACTCGACGCCGATGTTAACCCCTCCTACCGTTATCAGGGAACCCGACGGTGGCGCGTTCCGAGGACCATGAAAACACATGGCCTCGACAATAATCCCCCCTGACCTACAAGTTTAATTTAAAAGACTCCAGTTTTCAATAAAACTAAGTTTTGCTGTTACAACATTAATAAAGCGCAAGGGCAAACATTGCAGGTAGCATGCTTTTCCCATGGCCGGCTATGTGTAGCATGTTAACGTGTGTCTAATGCCCAGAATATATTTACGTATTAGCGCCAAATAGAAGGACATAGGTACAACATTCTTTATAGGAGTGTCCTAGACTAATGTTCCGTGCTGAGCCCACGATTGCAACGGCCAAACAACAATCAGAGTAGGTACATCCCGAATTGATTGTCAAATTTAAAATTAACGCGAGCGAAGCCGCGGGTAATAGGGTAGTAAAATTATAAATTCAACATTAATGATGTTAATATAATATTTTTGTAACAATATAATTTAAAAAAGTGTCCATGGAGTTTCTTGCCCGTTCTTCTCCGTATGTATCTACTATCTTTGGAATGGGCAATTAGCTTCATATTTTTGACTGACCGACTCAAAATTTATAAATACCTACACGCAAAAAATTGCCTGTAACTAGTTCAATTAAAATAAATGCTATGAGTTTGAGTAATTTAACTTTGAGAAAAGCCCGGAAAGTTAAATAGGAATTTTTTAATTTTTATTATTTTTTTTATTAAAAAAACCAAAAATCCGACTGCGGTAAAAAACTTAAGTTAAAAAAAACTGAAAAGCTAAAAACAAGCCCATTATAATTTAAGGCAGGCGGGACCCATTCCATTCTTATATTTTCAAACTCAAATGGGTCCCACCTGCTTTAACTTTTTATTTAATTTAAAACGGGCTTTTTTTTAGCTTTTCAGTTATTTACTTAAGTTTTTACCGCAGTCGGGTTTTTTAGTTTTTTTTTTTTCAGTTTTCTAGTTTACAAATGTGAAGGCTTTCGCAAACGATTTAGTTCTTGCAAGGAAACGGTCCTAACTCTGCTCAAAGCAATGTTGCTTTGAGCAGAGTTAGGACCAAAACTCCAAATGCTAAAATAAAAGGTTAAGCATATGTATGCTTGACCTTTTACTTTAGCACTTTTCATTCTAAATTACATGTGAACATACATGTTGCATACATTTTTGCAAGCTATTTATGAAACCGTTTATTATGATACCCAACCCCACTCAATAGGTTTCGAGAAAAAAAAAATGCTGAAATCGATCAAACCGTTTAAGCTACAGAGCGTGCCAAAGCATACATACATACACTCGAAAAACATAACCTCCTTCTGGCGCAGTCGGGTAAAAAAGGTACTCACATCATTAGAAGTATAAAATGAATTTATAGGCACATTTAATCAACAAAGCGTACCTACGTCATTATAAGGCCAATAAGTTTTTAGAAGATAGATTAAATTTCATTATATAAATCATGACAGTGATATCACATTAAGTAGGTACCTATGGTCTGAAAACCAACACCCTAATTGGGTAACACATTATCAATCCCAATCTGAATCATTTTGAAGTAATTTGCTAATCCATTGCTTCATATGTTTGAAAAATTTGTCTGCTCAACAACGTAAGTAACGCAATGAATGTTGTTGAACTGTCAAAATTATTAAACAAACGCCCAGTCGTTGCGGTATGGAGTAATTTTCCGAAATCCAAGCGAGCAAAGCCAAATTCTAAAGAGGTACCTATTAAGTCTTTTATAACCACGTGTTATTAATAATGCATGTTTCTACCTAACAAATGACTGTGATAAACTTCCAGCAGCTATATATTTCAGACACATTTCTTGTATCGTCATTGTTTGTACGTGAATGTACCTGACTAGTCAGAGCAATGGCTACTTTACTCCGTCGTAATACATTATCTTACAACCAGTTCAGACATATACATAGGAGTACTGATGGATCTAGTGTTCCAACTTTTAACATGAACACGGAAAAGAAAGCATTACTAGAGGTCCTGCCTGAAGTCATTAACTCCGTAGTAACCAGTCCTACGTTAGCTGACCTGCCTGAAGTTGGAAGCTGGATGAAAAAGGTTAGTAAATAAACATTTTTTATTTTTTATGGACGGCTTATTATCTAATTAAGTGTCAAAGTTGGTTGCAGGCCCGCGAGACCCGCAATTTTGTCAATTCTGTGTTTCCTTAATAGTAGTGTCAGGTTCACGATTCAGTATCACATAGGGACGATGCGACACGTACTATGCAGATGCAGTCATGCACCGTTTCATGTGTTATGTGTTTGTATGTCCTGCGGAACAATATCTCACCGTAAAACTGCCAGCAGCTTTCTTGATTGTATTTTCCTATCCTTTTGTTTCAGCTATTAGAATACACGTTGGGTGGAGGGAAACTAGGCAGAGGATTGATGGCTTCCGTTGGATACAGAATGTTTGAAGAACCTGATAACTTCTCGGAAGAAAAACAGCATTCTGCTCGCGTTCTAGGCTGGTGTACAGAAATGGTAAACGATTATTTATAACCAAATTTACATTTTTTGTCAGGCAGCAGTTTCGTTCGCCCCTAATGCATGCAACTATGCGCTCCTGCCAAACCCTTTGCGGAATAATGTTATGTCATAATAGCATGGTCATTTAATTATGCATAAATATTTGTTTTCCTCTATCGGGACGCGAGAGGTCTCGATAAGTATTGTCTCGGCTGTTTGTTGGTAATTCTAATGCATCAGAGACGTGTAGCGTGGGTCGCTCCCCAGATAGATGGACTGACGATGCGAGCTTGCAAAAGCCTGAGTTGATGTTCTGTGGGCTGCATCAATTGGGTACCCCAGTTGTATTAAAAGTAACTTTCAAGGGGGGTACCCACACTGTGGCTTTCTTATATTCTGTACATAATTATCTGTTTGAGAAAACATTGAAAACAGACTTAGTTATCCAAACTTTAGTACCAAATCTTATGTCACCAGTTCCAGGTAAAATTTCTGATATTGGACGATATAGCAGATCGAGCAACCATTCGACGTGGCAAGCCGTGCTGGCACCTCCAACCTAATGTCGGTTTCACCGGTATCAAGGACGCTTTACTTCTGTACCAATCCATGTTGGATGTACTGAATATTAACTTCGGGCGAACGCCTATTTACGGTGACTTGTTAAAATATTTTAATGAGGTAAGTTTGTGATATTGGTCATATGTAGTGTCGTCTTAATGGTCATATTTAGATTCACAATTGGACTCGGTAGGTGGCGCTGCGATCGATATCTAAGAAACAGGTCTATCAGATCAGCTAGTAAGATACACACATCTAAAGTGTCTAGGGAACAAGGATTTTTTTTCAATATTTTCTTGCCCTATTGACATTAAATAAAAATCTATATTTAGATTTATTAAATAAAATGTTTTCGTATACCTATTGTGTAGTGTGACGAAGTACTCTCTGCTTTTGCACTAATAAATACTTTTAGATTTTTGCTTTTGCTGGATTTTTCACCTTAGTTAATCCTGACATTAAAACGTGATAAAAAGATAAATATAAAAGTTTTTAAATGTTTTTATTGCGTAAAATAAACAATTGGTAGTCTGTATTTCCCGCACAATCGCAGCGATTCGGTATACTCAATATGAGTCATCCAAATCACGTTGCGGAATAGCCGCCCACGTCCGTTGTACCAGGCGAAAAAGATTTTCTGGTGTGTGTACGGCATTCATATTTGGCTGAGCGCTTCTTTATCTCATTTGGCATTGGCGACTGAGCACGCCATGATAGGACGTTGATCTTAGCTGCGGCAAATTGTGTTTGCAACGACTCTGACAGTGTGTGGACGTGCATTTTAAATTTTTTTTTGGCATGCTTTTTATGTTTCCGGGTGTGTTTTCCTGTTTGTGTATGTGAGTTTAAATGTTTGTAAATGCACCCACGATACAGGAGATATTCCTAGTGCGGGGCAACGACTTTTAAAAAAAAGAAAAGAATGAAATAAAGAATTGGGTCCGCAAAAGAATGACAACATCTGATACAACCGTTTCAACGTAAATCTGTGCATTGAGATCGCCTCTGATCCAAATCAGTTCGGTTCTTCCGCCGATCCAAATACCCGCCCATATCATGGTTGTTCCAACACTGCATGCAAGGACTTCCTACAATGATTTTCAACTTTCTTGGCGTCCAAGGGTCCTCCAATACCGTGTACGATAATATCTGGCCTCATACTAAAGCGAGATTCGTTAGAAAAACACACAAAACGCCACTCTTCTTCTGCCCAATTTCTGTGTTCACGAGCCCATTGTAGACGGACTTTGCGATTGCGGGGCTCAATAGGTGGTACACGTAGCGGTCTTCGGGAACGGAGATTGAATTCATGCAAAGGATTTGGTTTGATCGCTTATTAACATCCCCAAAGAGTTATCAAGCCTCGAAACCAACATCATCGCGGACTTAGTACGATTTTGTCGCGCAGTAATTTGTATGTAACGGTCTTGTCTGTGTGTGGTGATGCGAACTCATTTCAATCATTTGAATTTTTTGCAGGCTTCATACAGATCGACTGTGGGTGAACATTTAGATTTTTGGTCAACCTACAGCAAAGAAAAGAACAATCTAGATGTATTCAACATGAACCTAATCGATACCATTGCTATAAACAAGTTAGCATACTATACCTTCAAATTGCCGATATTTGTACCTCTGATGTTAGTAGAGAATGGAAAAAAGAAAGCTACTGAAGAATTAAGTAATATTTGTATGCAATTTGGGAGACTGATGCAATGTCAGGTAAGAATATAAACCTATATGACTTATACTGACAGTAACCGGTTCTTTTATTGGCCCATTGCACATCTAAAGAGAAAAAGATTATAAAAAGATTAGATTCATGGTAAAGAGTAAAATCATAAGCAGATTATTTATTTGTTAATAAGGCACATCAACAACACAAACATTTACAAATAACTGAGTACAGAGACATGGTCTAGTGTTTACGTCAATTACATACGTGCACAGCATTCACAACAAAATAGAAGAAAAAACACAGTATTCACGTTACAAAAAAAAAAAAAAAAAAAATAAGGACAAATGCTCTAGCTGGGAGACTGATGCAATGTCAGGTAAGAATATAAACCTATATGACTTATACTGACAGTAACCGGTTCTTTTATTGGCCCATTGCACATCTAAAGAGAAAAAGAAAAAGATTATAAAAAGATTAGATTCATGGTAAAGAGTAAAATCATAGGCAGATTATTTATTTGTTAATAAGGCACATCAACAACACAAACATTTACAAATAACTGAGAACAGAGACATGGTCTAGTGTTTACGTCAATTACATACGTGCACAGCATTCACAACAAAATAGAAGAAAAAACACAGTATTCATGTTACAAAAAAAAAAAAATAATAATAAGGACAAAAATGCTCTAGCTAAAATCTCGGTGGTAGACATTGACTTATTATATTATTTTGTTTTGTTGTCTTCAGTTTTCCCCACATGTATAATCTTAGATCTAAAACGCTTGGGATGGTCGTGGAAGATATCCAAATCATAAAGATTGCAAAAATTGTTGTACGTCGACGTTAGCCTAGCCATCCGAGCATTCATGCATAAGTTGATTTTATGACGACCGACATTGAAAAAGGACGTGCATTTTCTCCGAATGGTGTAACCAATTTTTTTATTTAAAATAGTATCCGTAAATGATGAATGCTATTCGTCCGTGAGATGAAGCTAATTGCCCATTCCCCACATATGCTTCATCTTTTTGACTGACCGACCCCTTGACAATTCAAAAGTGGCTGTAATTGGTTTATTTGAAATAAATGCTTTGAGTTTGATCGTCATTAACGACATTTATAATTAGGTGGTCAACGTAATCAATAAAAAAAATGAGTGTTCTACAGAAATTCGAACTATATACAACGTGTAACTTAATTAACGCAAGACCTCATACACCCCAATTAGAGTATTGAGTTAAAAGCATAATACAATGACCAAAACAGTTTTTTTTTAAACTAACTATTATTATTAAGCAAATTGTTTTGACCCTAGCATTACTTTATGCATTTAAAATTGAGTCTTATTACCTTGAAATAAGATTTAATTTTCTTTGGCTCAATCGGCGGTCAGTATTGCAAAATACATAATAAAAAAAATAATACCTATATTAATAGTTACTGAAATGGATTCAGTAGTCAATTATGAGCAAACTACTTTCAGGACTTGCGTTTATTCTGTTACACCTTGTATGGATAAGAGAAATATAACGTTTCGATAAATACTTTGTTTTTCTTACAAGGATGATTATATGGACGTCTACGTCAACGATAGCGTCACAGGAAAGACCGGCAGAGATATACAAGAAGGCAAATGTACCTGGGTGGCCGCAAAAGCGCTGCAGCACTGCAACGACGCACAACGTGCTATTTTCAAAGAATACTACGGTAGCCAAGACCCAGAGCATGTGAAGCGAATCAAGCAGCTTTATGACGAATTACACCTACCTCAACTGTACGAACAGTGTGAACGTACGATGTATGATGATTTAATGCGCCGAATAAACGCCTTACCAAATGAAGGGGATAGGAATTTCCTCTTAGAAGTTTTAAACGCCACCTATAAACGGGTTTGTTAATATCGAATTGTTGTTTGTTGTAATTTTTCGTATAGGTACCTACCTGTGTGTACCTGGGTATGTGTATGTGTCCAAATAATTACTCAACTATTATTGTAACTTTCCTAACGATGAATTATGTAAAACAACTGTCATTGTAAAATATGATGTGACATGTATCCAGAAACAGAGAGCAATGTTCAAATATTCTTATAAGAAAACAGCGGGGTAATTGCGTGTCTATTCTACAGGGTGAAATTGAATTCATGGGCAATATTTTAAAGGGTCATTGTACTCATCAGATTTTTTTTGTGATTTCTGGTTTGGTCCCGTAGTAAAAGTTGTTCATAATGATGAATACAATGACCCTTTAAAATATTGCCCATGAATTCAATTTCACCCTGTATACTTACAAAGGCAATGCCATTCATATTGACAGTGCAACAACATTCATTGCGTTATTCACGTTGATAAGCAGACAAATTTTTCAAACATATGAAGAAATGGATTAGGAATTGTCTTCTAATTCCTTCGGATTGTGATTTTCAGTGTGTTACGCAGTTTGGGTGCAGGCTCACCTGTTTCCACAAATTGTGTTCACAGGAAATAATTATGAGCAATGAAGCGATTAACAAAGAAATAAGTGCATTAAGTTGCGTATGCATATTTGAAATAAATGCTTTTTCATTTAAATTTGTAGTTTTTCTTTATACCCACAAGTTAGCGAGTCCTCCAGTCAGTATCATAAGCATAAACAAGCATAATCAGCCTATAATGTTCCCACTACTGGGACACAGTCCTCCTCTCTGTGAGAGGGAGTGGACCATAATCTTCCACGCAAGACCAATGCGGGTTGGTGAATGTCACGTCTTCGATTTTTTTGTTCTAGAACATTCCGGTTTCCTCACGATGTTTTCCTACACCGTTTCGAGAGCAGTAGGCTCTTACCATTAATTCAGTACCTGATTCTACTAAACCCTTAGCGTAGAAATGTGTTGTCGGTTATTAATAGTAAGCGCGTCGATGTCCCTTAAACTCCGTACTTTGTGTAATTTATCTCATAACCACTTACCACTGCTCTCAAAACGGTGAAGTAAGTCGATGTCCATTACACTATATATAGTGCCTGCCTGGGTTCGAGGCCTAAATCGGGGCCGTTTCCACTCGGCGACTGCTGCTCACTAGCTACTCATGTGGTTGATATAAATCAATACTACCTACCAGCATAATGAAGATAAACTGGGACAGATGGGCGATGGTCAGCGCTGGAGCGATCGAAACTTTGAGCGAAAACATGTTACACTTAAGCCTGATGACAGGATGGAAAATCAACCTGAAATTACCGAAGGTTTCGATGTGGCAGAGAGGTCCAACCTTACCGTACCTATTTATGACAATCCAGTTAGAGGAATCAAGAGTTTAAAACCCCATACGCCCCATAGGCCATTGTTTCTGTTAAACATTTGTGATGTGATGATTTATATTTGCGTCGAACACACGCCTTAACAACTGGGGCTTAGGAATTTCCTCTTAGAAGTTTTAAATGGCAATCCATCGACTTGTCAATTTTTATTTACATGAAGTCTTCTTACGTACATTAATTAAGTACTTAATCGTACGCAAAGGTCGAAATAATGACAAGGTTTTAGGGAGTGCTTGCAAAAGCTTATGTATTTATTTGACAGACCTGCCTCAGTAAGTATCAAATTAAATAAATATACGTAGTAAAAGCGTTTTTTTTTTAATCCAATAAGCAGCCTATATAATAATAATAATTAATTTGAGACAACATCCACACAAGGTCTTCAGGTCCCGAACTAGGTAGAACCTGTATTATGGTAACCTGATGACTGATATACATCTGGTCACGACGGGGCGTGGGACCGGCGAGAGATGTCGTGTGGTGTCCCACAGGGATCGGTTCTAGGGCCGCTCCTGTGGGACATCGGTTACGACTGGGTGCTGCGGGCCGACCTCCCTGATGGCGTCAGCGTGGTGTGCTACGCTGACGACACGCTGGTCTTGGCGCAGGGGAGGTCGCATCAGGCGGCGGCCGACGCGATGACACGCAGGGTTGCGATAGTCGTGGAGAGGATCCGGCAGTTGGGTCTCGAGGTGGCTTTACACAAGTCCAAGGCCATGTCTTTCCATGGGCCCCGGAACAGGCCACCATCGGGATCCCAACTAACGGCAGGAGGGGTTCACATCGGCGTCGAGTCCACGATGAAGTACTTAGGACTCGTGCTCGATAGCCGGTGGAACTTCGTGGAGCACTTCCGACGTTTGGCCCCCAAACTGGAACGGACTGGGGCCGCCCTCAAGCGGCTCCTGCCCAACCTGAGGGGTCCAAACGCCTCCTGTCGGAGGCTTTACGCGGGGGTCGTGCGGTCCATGGCTACATATGGGGCCCCGGTGTAGGCGCGTTCACTGTGGCGGAGAGCCGCCCGCTATCTGAACGCGCCCCAAAAGGTGGTAGCCGTAAGGCTGATCCGGGGCTACCGCACGATCTCGGGCGAGGCGGCAAGCCTCCTTGCCGGACTGCCGCCGTGTTATCTGGAGGCGATAGTCCTCGCGCGCCTGTATGAGTGGCGCGCGGAGGCACTACGCCGGGGGGAAACCCCACTTCCGCGGCAAATCGCCGCGGAGCGGACGGACCTCCGGCGCGATCTTATGGCGGCATGGAAAGAGCGACTGTCGCAACCCAGCGCAGGGCACGCCACGATAGCGGCGGTAAGACCCCTCTTTGAGGAGTGGCTAGAGAGGCGCCACGGCGTCCTCACCTACCGCCTGACGCAGGTCCTCACCGGACACGGATGTTTCGGGAGGTTCCTGCACGTCATCAGGCGGGAGGAAACGCCCGGGTGTCACCACTGCGATGATCGCCCCGAGGACACGGTGGAGCATACGGTGGGGGCCTGCCCTGCATGGGCGGAGTACCGCCGTGTCCTCGTAAAGGCGATCGGCAGTGGCGGCGACCTCTCACGCCCGGCCCTGGTTCAAGCCATGGTCCGGGGCGAGGGGGAGTGGGAGGCAGTCGCCTCCTTCTGCGAAGCAGTCATGCTAGCGAAGGAGGTGGCGGGACGGGAGAGGGAGAGAGTCTCCCGTCCAAGCCGCCGCGGTGGACGCTCCGGGCGTCGGGAGCCGCGCGACGACTCCCGGCCACCGTAGGCGCGGGCCTGCGGGCGGTGAGTAATGGGCAGCTCACCGTCCGATCAGGACCAGGCCCGTGCTGGACGGCGCGTACGTGTTTCACGCGCGCCTCAAAGAGATGTCAGCATCGAAGAGGGGGCTCACTAGGGCCCAAGCCTGCCGGGAAAGCGGGATCATCCGAAAGGGGTACCGCTGACCCGGAACATAAAGGGTCAAGGAAGGAACACGGGTGGGTTTTAGTCAGTAAGAGCCTGACACTCCCTTCCGCTCCACCCAGAGCGGGAGGAGTCATATGACGATTTCCCATCCTCAAAAAAAAAAAAAATACTGATATACATACTTATATACATATAAACACCCAGATACACACACAGGTCAAACAGACATGTTCATGCACACAAATGTTTAACTTGTCCGGGGATCGAACCCGGGACCAGCGGCTCAGAAGGCAGGGTCGCTACCAACTGCACCAACCGGTCAATCAATTTATATGTATATAATTCCTCTTTTGTATTGCAGGTATTGTTAGTAGCACTTGACTCAACCAAACCTTTGCCACAGGTTATTATAATAAGTTCGTTATTTCATCGATCTTGAATTGCATTGCTATACAACCAGTTAAGAGAACTGCATAAAAGTGCAGATGCATTTCGTGTTCTTAACATTCACAAGGAAAAGAAAGCATTTCTAGATGTTCTGCCTGAAGTCATACACTCCGTAGTGACTGCTCCTAACTTATCAGAGCTACCTGATGTTTCAAGATGGGTAAAATAGGTAAGTAGCTATGTAAATTTACTTTTATCATATTTGTAAGAACGGATAGAAAAAAACGGAGAAACAACGCAATCTGCATTTTTGTGTTTTATAATATTGTGTGTTCCTAAATGTACAAGGAATTTGTGGCACGACAATATCATGCGAATAAAAAAAAACTTCAGAAACTTTCCTTTACTTAATGCTGTTACAGCTTTTGGATTGCACATTGAGTGGGGGGGAAACTATGACGAGGAATTAAAGTTTCCAATGGATATATGTAGAATACTTGAAGACCCGACCGAAAGAAACACAGCATTCGGCTCGTACTCTTGGCTGGACTATGGAATTGGTAAACAATAATATATTTTTTAGTTTAACCCTCGTATACATAGGTGGGTACTATATTGTAATAGCTTACTATATTTTATGCCCAGTACTACTCAAGGAAAACGACATTGTTAAAGTAACAGCGAATCGGAAACAATTGGAGGAATGTACGCACAAAACCTTGGAAAGTGGCAAGAACGAAAGGAGGCCTATAACCAGCAGTATTGCCCGACATATACGAGGCTAGTTTTTCAAAATTATAGGAATTAGAGGAGTTAGAGGATAGCAAGCCTGAACCTCTGTATACTATCCTGTCCTGGCTTGACATATGCTAGTGTTGTTTACATGATGCCAGATAATTTTAAGCCAATGCAGTGCAACATGTGGTTGCGGTCAGAAAAACAAAATGCGTAATTGCTGCAAACTAGCCAATCGAATATAGCTTCGTTTTTTTTTTTTTTTGAATGTCATCTCGTAGTTGTTCTTGAGAGGCCGTGAATACTTAACCGGTCTTTCCTGTTGGTGCCTTTGAGCGAACTCAAAGCCTCCAGCCAGGGGCTCAATTTTAATTAAAAACTAAGCGACCATCACCTAAGGGCACCCCCTGTGGGGTGCGAACCTTGGCTTAGAGTTCGGCTGGGGGAGGACAGCAAGTTGGGGACAGGCTGAATCAAATTAGATTCATTATTATTATCAGGGGAATTTAAAGCTAGTGGCTCAGCTACGCCACTAGCTGGCACGGATCCGATCAAGGGACAGGGAGGGCAATTAATCGGGGAGGATCGCGGATGCGGAGGATCTCGGCAGTGAGGTCGGAATTTCGATTTGTGTCTGTGTCTGCTGTATAACTACTGTATACTAGTGGCCGTACTGCTTTCCTGGAGGAGGATAATGGGGTCGTCAGGGTCGGTCAGTGCATGCCTTGGACGGCGGATTCTACTGGTTCTAGAGGGGACATAGCTGGCGGCCTTTACAACCAGAGGGTTGCGATGGATGCCGGCGGTATCAAAGAAACGCTTCAAGCGCGTTTCATGAATCGCTGAATGGTGAGAGTTTTCAAATCTAATTGTAAGTTTTTATTACGAACGAACCAAGGGGATCCCGTTGCTTTACGAAGGAAACGGTTCTGTAGGGTCTGCATCCTATGGACATGTCCCGGTGTGCCTGTGCGAAAACTGCACAGGCATATGTCATGATGGGGCTGATGCATGCCGTATAAATGCGCAGTTTGCACCTGAGTGACAATTTTCTGCGTGCATTTAAAACGGAATGGAATCTACTCAGAGCAAAGGCGGCTCGTGGACGAACCAACTTCATGTGCTCTGAGAAGGAAAGATGTCTGTCCAGTGTGACACCCAGATATTTGGCTTGCTTCTCCCAAGGGATCGTCTAGCCGAACATCTTGATCGGTTGGGGATTGTCAGGTCTGACTTTGAGTCGCGGTTTCCAGAAGAGAACCGTTTGACTCTTGTCGGGGTTGACTTCGATTCTCCATTTTCTAAACCATGCGCCGAGCTTGTCGACAGCGGTTTGGAGTGTGCGAGATATCGGGTCTGATATAGCTTCGCCGGCCACATGAAGCTATTAGGTACACCAGCCAGGATAGTAAAATCAGTGGCGGGGGTGCTACCAGCTCAAAAAATAGAACTAACCTAGGTTGCGACACTAGCTTACCCAGCTTTCTCTCTAGCTCACTAGCCTAGAAAATAAGCTAGTTCTGTATTACACGAAGCCAGTGTTACTAGCTTACTATCCTGGCTTGAGGAACTAGCATCGTGTACGGGGGTCACACTGAAAGTTTTTAGAATAGGGCAGTAAAATAGCAGCCGATGAAAATTTTATTTAAATTTCGAATTAGGAACTCTTTGGGGATTTGTAGATGTGTAATGAATTCATATGTCATTTGTTTTTACAAAATGGCGGAAATTTAAAAAGTATCTGTCGTGCGTCGAAAAAGATTTGACTTGAGAAAATTTTCGTTCAATGAATTATTACGACTTTCGTTGCGGTCTTACTCAACAACAACGTTACGATAGAATTCGATTAGCATTTCATGACGAAGCCCCATCCTGTGCCACTGTTTACAACTGGTTTAATGAGTTTAAACGTGGTCGTGATCAGTGAGTTTGCTTCGACCACGTTTAAGACGCGAGAAGGACGTGAGTTACGTTACGGCGACTACTGAAGATAACGTGAGTGCTGTGTGGCTAATGATAGTAGCTGATAGAAGGGTGACATATTCAAGAGATTCGCGCAACTTTAGGAATGAGCACAGAACAGATAAAAAAGGGGTATGAGTCAAGTAGAAAAAATCTTACACGAACATTTAGGCGTCAGAAAGCTTTGTACTAGATGGATACCTCATAATTTTACGGAAGATCAAAAACGTCGTCGTTTGGATTGGTGCCACTCAATGCTTGAAACGTATGACGGCGGTGATTCAAATGTTGTATATGACATCGTCACAGGTGATGAAACCTGGAACTATTGTTGCGAACCCGAAACCAAAAGACAATCTGCGCAATGAATGTTTCCATTCGAAGATTTGCCGACAAAAGTAAAGAAGGACAAAAGTCATGGGAAAAAGATGACTGCCTCATTTTTTGGACGGACGGGTCATTTCGCAACACAATTGACAATTGCTGCGAAATGACCCGTCCAGACTGTTACTGCAGATTGGTATGTCAGTCATTGTTTAGCAGTTGTCTTGGAAAATGTTAGACAGCAGCGCCCAAGAAGCAGGATCCTCCTCCACTACGACAACGCTCCAGCTCACTCCGCCAGACAGACTATCGAATATTTATCTATAGAAAGTGTGGAGTTAGTAAGTCATCCTCCTTACAGTCCTTTTTTTTGGGGGGGGCTGGGAAATCATCAAATAACTTCTCCCGCTCTGTGCAGAGCAGGAGGGCGTGTCAGACTCTTACTGACTAAAACCCACCCGTGTTCCTTTAGTTGCCTGTGCCAGGGGCCACGGTATCCCTCTCGGACTTCCCCGCAACCCTAGCAGGCATCGGCCCTGGCGGACCCCGTCATTGGTGCTGACATCTCTTTGAGGCGCACGTGGAACACAACGCGCCGTCGACCCGGGCCTGGTCCTTATCGAACGGCGAGCTGCCCATTGCTCGCCGTTCGCAAGCCCACGCCTACAGCGGCCGGGAATCGGCCTGCGATTCCCGACGCCCAGGGCGTCTCCTGCGGCGGCTAGGGGCGTGAGGGCGCGAATTTTACCTCTCCCTCACGCGTTCCGCCTCCTCCTTCGCGAACATTACTGCTTCGCAGAAGGAGGTGACGGCTTCCCAAGCCCTCTCGCTCCGTACCATGGCCTGGACCAGGGCCGGATGCGAGAGATCGCCACCGCCAATCGCCTCCACGAGGACACGGCGGTGCTCCGCCCAAGCCGGGCAGACCTCCACCGTATGCTCCACCGTGTCCTCCGGGCGATCCACACAATGGTGACACCCGGGCGTTTCCTCCCGCCTTATCCGGAACAGGAACCTCCCGAAACAACCATGTCCGGTGAGGCAGATGTCCATTTGTATAACTAAACTATTGTATTAGGTAAGCCTGTGATATTGTGGTGTGGTGTGTGTTTTTTAAGATAATAAAAAATAAATATCTATTTTCATCTCTAATTTCCCTACAGATTCCGACAGATTTATAGTTGTACATTCTCAACCCAATATTTCCAAAGGTTTCAATGTGGTAGGGAGGTCAAACCGTAGGTAGTGCTCACAGACTACAATAGAGTATTGGTAGTGCTTATTCATTACAATAACCAGGTCGAGGAATCAGGAGTTTAAAACCCCGTATGCCTGCTTCGTCACAAAACATCCATTGTTTTTGTTTAAAAGACGAGTACCTACGCCTTTGGTGACGAAATCGTCACAGGAAAGACCGGCAGAGATATCCAAGAAGGAAAATGTCCCTGGATGGCAGTGATAGAACTGCAGCACTGTGCAACGACGCACAAAGTGCTATCTTGCTACTTCCGGAAAAATCGTTAAATGTATTTTTTAAGCTGTTTTTTGCACCTAGCATTTTCCTCGCTGTAGTGAGGAGATAGGTTGTGCGCTTCTCTCGGCAGCAATGTTATTCTGCGTCTCGTAGGTACCTTTAAAACCCTCGCTAGTCGCTACGCTCAGGATTCAATAGGTACAAGTACTCGCGCCTAAATATAATTTTGCAGCCTTGCATAACAAATAACTCCACCTCAATTGGTATTACCAATTACGGTATGGAGTCGAGCAAAGCTAAAGTCCAAATAGGTACCTTTAAGAGGTTATAACCTCTAAACATGCATTATTAATATACCCTCGTCGTTCGTTATACCCTTGGGTATAGCGAAGGGTTATTATTAATGCATGTTTCGACATCCTAATGAGGCTAATGACTTTGAGAAACTTCTAGTAGCTATATATTTGGGCAACCTTTTATTGTATTCTCATTTTTTGTACGTGACTTTACGTGACTAGTCAGAGCAATGGCTACGTTATTCCGTCGTAATACATTGTTTTACAACCAGTTCAGAAATATTCATAGGAGTACAGATGGATCTAATGTTCCAACTTTTAACATGAACACGGAAAGAAAAGCATTTCTAGAGGTCCTTCCTGAAGTCATTAATTCCGTAGTGACCAGTCCTAAGTTAACGGAAATGCCTGAAGTTGGAAGCTGGATGAAAAAGGTTAGAAAATTAACCTTTTTTTTTTTAAAGGGCCGTTTAATTATCGTAGAACATTGGTAAAACCCTGCAACTCCACTGCCGGTTAAAATAACTCATCTCCGTGTTTTCTTAACGGTGCTACTTGTGGCCGTTTTAGAACATAAGACAGTCCCCCAAAATACCCGCCCATCACCACTTCCTAGTACTTTAGCTGGGTAGAAAAAGTGGCGCAACAAACTCACCAGCAGAATTTAGAAGCCATGAAGACGACCATAATTCGGACCATCCTCATTTTCATTTAAGGGCGCCCAACCACGTCATCCTGCGAGGTCACATTGCATCGTGAAACCAGCAGTTTTTTGATTACCTATTCCTATTTCCTGGTTATTTGATATTCCTATTCTTGTTACAGCTACTAGAATACACGATGGGTGGAGGCAAACTAGGCAGAGGATTAATGGCTTCTATTGGATATAGAATGTTTGAAGAACCTGAAAACTTCTCAGAAGAAACACAGCATTCTGCTCGCGTTCTAGGCTGGTGTTGTGAAATGGTAAACCATTATTTATAACAGATTTCCAGACAATTCAAATGTGTAACGTTATGTCGTAATAGCATGGCCATCCGAATCATCGATCAATATAATTGTTTTCCTGTAAGAGGCCGTGAGAGGTCTTGATGATTACCTATAGTGTCGGCTGCCTGTTGGTAATAATAATAAGAGATATGTAGCGTGCGACCCCCATACCCCCGAACATAGAGCACTCCGGTCCGCCGGTGGCCCGTGTTGCTCTATGCCCCCGAACCCCCCAAAACAGTAGACTGTGATGGACTGAGTTGCTGTACAATTTGTAATTTTTTTACATTCGTGCAAGCGTTGCTACTGTTTTTGGTGGCGGCTATAGCTTTCTTTAGATTCTGCACTTGCCTATCTAGGAATACATCGACAACAGATTTCGTTATCTTAACTTTAGTTTGATTAAATGTTATTTCAACAGTTCCAGATAAAATTTCTGATATTGGACGATATAGCGGACCATGCAACCAATCGACGTGGCAAGCTGTGCTGGCACCTCCAACCAAATGTCGGTCTTACCGGTGTCAAGGACGCTTTACTTCTGTACCAATCCATGTTGGATGTACTGGATATGTACTTCGGACGAACGCCTATTTACGGTGACTTATTAAAATATTTTAATGAGGTAAGTTATCATCAATGTAGGTAGTAGATAGACATATTTTTGTCTTTTGATGCACAGAAGCACTTTTTTAAATCTTTATTAGTGTGTGAATCGCCCATAAATCCTACTGTGGTAGAGATAATCCTATTGTGGGAATCCTTATTTTCTTGGTATTTTCTTGGAGTTTTAAAACCCTTTTGTCGAACGATCCGTTCTAAGTTGAAATGATGATGACGATTCATTTTTATTTACTTTTGGTGGGCGAACAGAGTTGCAACGACGGCTTTACTGACCGACATATTATATTTGGAGGTCTACGCGCCCACGTAGGTATAAAAAATATATAAAAACGTTTATTTTGGAACAATTTAGGTATACACATATTACAAAAGAAACGATGATAGCTACAAAAGTATAAAACTGTTGCGCAGCTATCAAAGCCCAACTCAATAAACAATGAAGAACATTTTGTTCCAGACTACCATGGTAAATTATTTACATGAAGTTTAGAAATTACAAAAATATGCAATGGTATGTGTGTGGGTGTGGGTGTGTGTGTGTGGGTGTGTGTGTGGGTGTGTGTGTGTGTGTGCGGGGGTGTGTGTGTGTGTGTGTAAGTTTTTGTTAGACATAGATTTTAGCCATTCTGTTAGTTGGTGCACTGGTACCTACAAGGTAAATGACAATCATTTCTACATTGTGTCTCGAGGGTCAGTTGCAAAATCCGTCCGTATTACTTACATAATATAACATTATGCGTACTATATATTATATTATTAATATATTTATTTATATTATAAATGTGAGGTAACTCTGTCTATCTGTTTGTTAAGTTTTCACGACTTAACGGCTGAACAGATTTGGATGAAATTTGTCACACGGGCAGATTATGACCTGGGTTAGGACATAGGATACATTCTATCCCGATAGTAGGTAAGTTCCCGTGGGAAAATTTCCGACATACACGCGGGCGAAGCCGCTGGAAAAAGTTAGTAACAAATCATTTGAAACGTATATTTTTTTGCAGACAGCGTACAGAGCAACAGTGAGTGAACATTTAGACTTTTGGGCAACCTACAGCAAAGAAAAGAACAATCTAGATGTATTCAACATGGACCTAATCAATATTATTGCTATGAACAAGTCGTCACACAATACTTTCAAATTGCCGATATTTGTAACTTTGCTGTTAGTGAAGAATGGAAAACAGAAAGCTACTGAAGAATTAAGTAATATTTGTATGCAAATGGGGAGACTGCTGCAATGTCAGGTAACAATATACCTATAGGTAAACTAAACCTGTTTGACTCCCCTCAGAATATTTCAACAAACAATTTTTTTTAATTTTTATAAAAAAAAACTGTTTACCATGAAGTCTTCGATAAGACTTCATGGTAAAAAGTTTTTTTTTTATTATTTATTTATGCAATTTATGCATTATTTATTTATTAACAATTTATTACCATAAGTATACAGCTGACATTAAAATAACCATATGCAATTACCGAGATTTATACCTAGGTGGCCCGTCAACCTAATCAATCAACTTCAATTTGTTCTATCACACGAATAATGGTAGGATTTCAAAAGGTCAGCTTGCAGGTTCTTTTAAAAAAAATGGTGAACTACAGTTTGAACCTATGATGTATGTATATTATGTTAATAGGTTTATAGTTTTGATAAATACTTTGTTTTTCTTACAAGGATGATTATATGGACGTCTACGTCGACGATAGCGTCACAGGAAAGACCGGCAGAGATATCCAAGAAGGCAAATGTACCTGGCTGGCCGTAACAGCGCTGCAGCACTGCAACGACGCACAACGTGCTAGTTTCAAAGAATACTACGGTAGCCAAGACCCAGAGCATGTGAAGCGAATCAAGCAGCTTTATGACGAATTACACCTACCTCAACTGTACGAACAGTGTGAACGTACGATGTATGATGATTTAATGCGCCGTATACACGCCTTACCAACTGAAGGGGATAGGAATTTCCTCTTAGAAGTTTTAAATGTCTCCTATAAGCGGGTTTGTTAATATCGTAATGTTAAATTATTTCCTATTCTTTCATTAGGTACAGTCGACATCAGGTTATACGAAACTGTAAAATTTCACCAAATGATTTAAAAACCTTAAATTGTTGAAAGTTAAGTTCAAAATCGAATGAGAAAATTTTTCAGTTTGTGGTAACTTGGCCTACTGCTGTGTGTACCTTTGTGTCAAAATAATTACTCAACTTTTAGTGTAACTTTCCCAACAAATTTAAATTATGTAAAACATCTGTCATTGTTGTGTTTAAAATGTGATGTGACATGCATCCAGAAATAGAGAGCAATGCTCAAACATTCATGAAAACAAGTTGGTTCATCTGTTTCCACAAATTGTGTTCACAGAAAATAGTTATGAGCAATGAAGTGAACGAGTGAATGAAGCAATACGTGCATTTATTTATTTGTATATATTTATTTGCGTGCCTATGCATGCTTTTTTTTTTTTTTTGAGGATGGGAAATCATCAAATGACTCCTCCCGCTCTGGGTGGAGCGGAAGGGAGTGTCAGACTCTTACTGACTAAAACCCACCCTTGTTCCTTCCTTCGCCCTTTATGTTCCGGGTTATTTCATTTTCTGTGAACACAAAAAGGTGACGAAGGTTTACGAGTAAATTATTTTTTATTTAAATTAGTTATCATTTTATGTTATCAACAAGTTGGCGAATCCTCAAGTTAGTAGCATAAGATTAATCATAGTTGCTTAACTATGATTAATCAGCCAATAACGTTCCTACTGCTGGGACCTGGGTGACAGGCCTCCTCTCTGTGAGAGGGGGTGGGTCGTAATCCACCGCGCGGGCCCATTGATGGGAAATGTAATGGGGACTAGTGGAATTACCCAATGAGACGGATAGAATTATCCTCTTAGAAGTTTTGAATGCAAACTAATAAACGGGTTTATTAAAATTGCCACTTCAATATTTGGTGGTTGGAAACAACATGAGTTTTTATTTATTCTCCTTTCCATGTCTGATTCCCAAATTAAATATGTGTTTTACCGTTTAAAAAAAACATGGAAAGTATGTACTTCTTTAAAAAGTACAGTATTATGTGAAAAATAATGATGTGGCATGGGCCCAGAAATATTATAGCACAAGTAATCAATTTGGGATACATGTTTTTGGCAAGGAGGGTTTTTTTACAATATTATGTTAGCTAATGTTGTTGACACCAATTACATCAACATCATACAAACATCAACACAACAACTTCCCTTAAACAATTATTTGTCTAAATAATTTGCATAAACAAAAAAAAATGTTTTACCCACCATACGATTGGTAGTAATGATAGCAATGTGTTAATTAATACCGAACACTGCTATATATGTCTCCAAGTATTATGTTCACTATAAACTGCTTAAGTGTGTGATTAAGGGAGAGCGAGGAAGACTGTCCTACCGTGATACAGTTTTTACTAGTACGGAGGTCAGTGTGAATTACTCTCTAACAACCATATATCCACGCACGACATAAGATCGTATTTTTATTTTATTTTGTTTTGTATTTTTTATTTTCTACATACGTATAGGTACATTGTTATTCTCAAGGTTGTTATTGCGCTGTTAGAAATAAATGTTTTTTTTTATTTAATTTTTTTCATCTTTGACTTCTAAACTGAAAAGAATTAAAATCAAAAGTCATTTATTCAAACTAGGCTGACTATCAGCACTTTTTGAACGTCAACACTACTAAAAACAGTCCCCCAAAACGCCTGTCCTTCGAATCTTCGAATGGAAACATCAATTGCGCAGATTGTCTTTTGGTTTCGGGTTCGTAACAATATATCCAGCTTTCATCACCTGTGACGATGTCTTATACAGCATTCGAGTCACCTCCGTCATACTTTTCAAGCATTGAGCGGCACCAATCCAAACGACGGTTTTTGACCTTCCGTCAAAATATGAGGTAGGTAGGTATCCATCTATAAAAAGCTTTCTAACGCCTAAATGTTCATGTAAGACTTTTTGTACTTGACTCATATCAATGCCTAAAGCTGCCCGAATCTGTTGAAATGTTACCCTTCTGTCAGCTTCTATCATTAGCCGCACAGCACTCACTTTATCTTCAGTAAGTAGTCGCCGTAGTAGGACGTCCGTTTCGCGATTCATCAGTGAGTTTGTTCGACCACGTTTAAATAAACAAAACCATCGCAAGTTGAACAAAGTTCATTTAGCTTTGGAATTTTTAAGTTATCGAAGTTTCTAATAGAACAATTGCGTCTTTGTATAGTATTACCTTCTATAGTAGGTAATTTTAATATCATATTGTGATGGACCAACAAAAGAAAAAACGATCTGAGAATTGGAGTACCGAGGAAAAAGTAAATAAACATAAATTACTTCGATTAACTTGAAATCAGTGTTTAATTGATTCAAATTTAATTTTAATTTATTTGATTGATTCGAACACGATTTATGTTGTGTCGGCGTGGCGTTCCCAACAACTCAGCGACTTCAATATCCTCAATATCCATTGAATCGACCATGTTAAGATCCATTTTCGGGTAAAAACAACACAACACAATGAAAAAGATGCTATAAAATACAAGAGAAACTTTGACTGATACGATTTAGACCATAGTTTGATCGTTTAAATTAGGGGCCGCCGAGGTTTAGCGTTAGACCATGATATGGTCCACGGTTTTTCGAAAAACCACGTTTTGTAATATCATTTTGGTTTAAACCGTAGTTTATAGAGCTTTAAACCGGGGTTTTCAGTTAAGCCGCTTTTTGTAATAACACTGCAAAGGTTTGATAAGTTAGGATTTTGCTATTGTCTTGGTGAGATTAAGCACGCGTTTCTTAACCTCACAATTTATTCTGATAAAAAAATCTGTTTGTAGGGTTAGGTAGTGTTGTGATTGTTTTGTGTGTGTTTGGTTTGGGAATAAGGTTTGTATTTTCTAAGAAAATTAGTGCCGAGGAACCCCCGGATGGGGGTGGAGGGACTCCTCCAGATATTATGGATGTTGTGGAGTGTTCCCAAAACTCTGATCGCGTAAGATCCGAGTTTAGAAAGCGCCCCGGAGGTCCTGAGATTTCTGTTGACGCGAAAAGAAACAAGCCGCCGTCTGACTCAATTCAGTCCGTTTTTACCAAGCCAGGATTTTAGAACGACTACAAAATCCTCTATAATGAGAGTGACAGAGCTCCCTTCACCGTATTTGTATCTAGGGTGGAAACAGACCCTAAACAAGGCCTAACTTTAAATTCCCTTAAGTTTGCCCAATTTGTTTTCAGTAAGGGTTTTAAAGGTGTTGTCCAAGGCAGTGTCAAGTCTTTGGGCCGTAACAGGATATCAATCGATTTCATCACATACAATGATGCCAATAATTTTGTCAGCAATCCAATACTGATAGAAAATAAATATTCAGCAGCTATTCCGCGCTTTCATATAAGTCGTATGGGAGTTGTTAGGGATATTCCTACTGACTGGACACTAGAGGAGCTAGTCCTTGGTATTGAAACCCCTCACAATTGTGGAGAAGTCATTAGGGCTAGAAGGCTTAATTTTAAAAACAAAAAAAGAGGATTCCGTAACTTGGTCCCCATCATCGACTGTGGTGCTTACTTTCTCTGGTCAAATTCTCCCAGAGAAAGTCTTCTGTTACAATGTCTCTCTTCCTGTATCTATTTATCAACTTCCAACCATACAATGCCGCAATTGCTTAAGATTTGGCCATATAAGCACTCAGTGTAGATCTCAGCCCCGCTGTTACCGTTGCACTCAACCTCATCCCGGAGATAGCTGTAATGTTCCCGACTTACAGGTCTCTTGTCTTTTGTGTGATGGTGGAAGCCATAAGGCCACAGATAATAAGTGCCCTGAACACTCAAGACAGAAGTCTATTAAAATGGTAATGTCTCAGGAAAACTTAAGCTACCGTGAGGCTTCAGTAAGGTTTCCCCGTCCCCGTAAATTGCCTTACTCTAAGGTTACAGCAGGTCCCTCCCAATCTAAACTACCTCAAGCTTATCCTTCTGAACCACTTCTCTTCTCGTCCCCTCTTAACACTCCTACTTCTTCTCCATATGCATCCCCCGTTAAAACCTCCTATACCAAGACTGTTTATCGTTCTCCAAAACCTAGGCCAGAATTGGGCAAGTCATATGATACCCAAGCCCATAAGTCGATGGTCTATACCCCTAATTCCTCTCAGCCTAATGGCTGTGCCCTGAATTCCCCTTACGTTGAAACTACTCCCCTTCCCACTCCTAATGACAATTTGATTGAACTCCTGGCTTGCTCCCTTATAAACATGTTGTCTAAATTTAGTGACGCAATACCGGACAATGTCGTTGTATTAGTTCAACAACTCCTCGAATCCTGGACTCGACAAAATGGAAGAAACCCTTCAGTGGAATTGTAGATCCATTCGCAGGAAAAAACACGATATAATCTATCTTATAAATAGATATAAACCCGTTGTCTTTGCCGTGTCGGAGACGTGGCTCAAGCCTGGATCTCTCTTTAGGGTTCCTGGTTATTCATGTCTTCGGGACGATAGAGATGACGGATGGGCGGGTTGCGCCCTATTGGTTAGCAGATCTATCACTTATTCCCAGATTCCTCTTTCCCATCACGATCCTGGTCTACATGTAGTGGCCATTAGAGCCATGGACATATCCTTTGTATCTGCCTACATTCCCCATCCCAATGCTAATATTTTGTCCGAATTTAACTCTATCCTTTCTTCTATTCCTGGCCCTTTGATTGTGTTAGGTGATTTTAACTGCCGTCACACCCTTTGGGGCTCTCACTGTAATGACCCCTCCTCCACCTTTTTGCTTGAACTTTTAGATGATCGCAACCTTTGTGTTCTTAATGATGGATCTGCTACCCGTCGGGTTTCACCTAACCAAAATATTAGTGTTCCTGACCTTACTTTCTCTTCCCCTTCCTTAGTATCAACTCTTTCCTGGACTGTGCTCCCTAATTCATATGGTAGTGATCATTTTCCTATCCTAATTTCTCTTCCAAGTACTCATCCCCGTTCTCCTCCCACCCAACCCCTACAAAAATATCGCCTACCCCAAGCCGACTGGTCTAAGTTCTCGTCCAATCTGGACGCAGAACTTCAAAATTTGCCCCAAATAAATTCATCCAACTCCCTTATTCACTACAGTAATTTTGTTGAGAGTCTGTTGAGAGCGGCCAATTCTTCAATCCCCTTAAAAAACTCTGCCCGTCACCTAATACCTTCTCCACCTTGGTGGGATGCTGAATGCACTGATGGCGTCCGCAAACGTAAAGAAGCTGAATACTCCTATTCCTCTAGCATAAATATGCCAAAGTATTTAAATTTTAAAAAGACCTCTGCAACTACTTGTAGGTTATTGGCAAGAAAGAAAAGAAGTGGCTGGCTCAAGTTTTGCGAGTCACTGTCTCCACGTTCTCCTGTTTCCCTTGTATGGAAAAAAATTAAAATCTATCGCAGAGCTTGTGACAGCCAGTCTCCCGATATTTCTACCAATGACCACAGTACCTGGTTGGAAGAATTCATATCCAAATTAGCCCCCCCCCCCCCCTTTGTTCCTAGCTCCGAATGCCTTCCCACTATAGATCCTCCTCCTCCCAATTCCTCTGATAGATTTGATGACCTTTTCTCTTATTCAGAACTTAATTGTTCCTTGGATCACCTCCGGGATTCTGCTCCGGGGGTCCACGGAATACCCTACTCCTTTATTTCCAAATCTTCTTCTAACTGTAAACTAATCTTTCTGAACCTAATCAATTCCTTTTTCGTTAGTGGCAAAGTTCCAGAGTCATGGAAATCCCAAATAATCATCCCAATTTTGAAACCAGGGAAAGACCCAAAAGACTCTACTTCCTACCGTCCTATCGCCCTCTCTTCTGTCTGGCTAAAATAATGGAGAATCTCATCAAGAACCGACTTGAATGGATTTTAGAAACTAAAGGCATCTTATCCGCGTCACGGCGTCCTCACCTACCGCCTGACGCAGGTCCTCACCGGACACGGAAGTTTCGGGAGGTTCCTGCACATCATCAGGCGGGAGGAAACGCCCGGGTGTCACCACTGCGATGATCGCCCCGAGGACACGGTGGAGCATACGGTGGGGGCCTGCTCTGCATGGGCGGAGCACCGCCGTGTCCTCATAGAGGCGATCGGCAGCGGCGGCGACCTCTCACGCCCGGCCTTGGTTCAAGCCATGGTCCGGGGCGAGGGGGAGTGGGAGGCAGTCGCCTCCTTCTGCGAAGCAGTCATGCTAGCGAAGGAGGTGGCGGGACGGGAGAGGGAGAGAGTCTCCCGTCCAAGCCGCCGCGGTGGACGCTCCGGGCGTCGGGAGCCGCGTGACGACTCCCGGCCACCATAGGCGCGGGCCTGCGGGCGGTGAGTAATGGGTAGCTCACCGTCCGATCAGGATCAGGCCCGTGCCGGACGGCGCGTACGTGTTCCACGCGCGCCTCAAAGAGATGTCAGCATCGAAGAGGGGGCCCACTGGGGCCCAAGCCTGCCGGGAAAGCGGGATCATCCATAAGGGGTACCGCTGACCCGGAACATAAAGGGCTAAGGAAGGAGCACGGGTGGGTTTTAGTCAGTAAGAGTCTGACACTCCCTTCCGCTCCACCCAGAGCGGGAGGGGTCATTTGATGATTTCCCATCCTCAAAAAAAAAAAAAAAAAGGCATCATATCCAGTTCTCAGTTCGGTTTTCGAAGAGGTATGGGAACCCTAGATAGCCTAAGCGTTTTCATGTCTGATGTTCGTATTGCCTTTTCCAATAATGAAAGTGTTCTCGGTGTTTTCCTAGACATAGCTTCCGCCTATGATACTGTCCAACTTCCTATACTCAGGCAAAAGCTGCTACAGCTGAGTATCCCTGTGAGGATGGTCAACATCATTTGTAGTCTCCTTATGTCCCGTTCCATTTCTGTCCGTCATCAAAACTTCCTTTCCCCATCCCGTATAGTGTGGAACGGTCTACCCCAGGGGTCGGTCTTAAGCCCCATTCTTTATAATATATACACACATGACTTGGAGTCTTCAGTGAGTTGTTTCTGCAAAATCCTACAATATGCCGATGGCATTGCTCTCTACTTCAGTTCAGCTTCCCTTTCAGATGCCTCATCTCGCTTAAATTCAGCCCTTTACTACTTAAACCAGTGGCTGACCGATCACGGCTTAAGTTTATCAGTCTCCAAATGCAATGCAGTTGTCTTTTCTCGCAAACGTAATATTCCCCTTATTAACCTTTATGTTGAAAATTAACCCATTTTGATCCGTGACAAAGTAAAATTTCTTGGCCTCATTCTTGACTCAAAATTATCTGGGCTCTATCATCTGGATTACATCTCAAAGAAATGTGAAAGAGGCATTAATGTCTTACGTGCCCTTTCTGGAGTTCGCTGGGGAGCTCATCCAACTTCCCAGAAAATCCTATATAACGCCATAGTTCGTAGTCACTTTGACTATGGAACCTTTCTGTTAGAACTATGTAACAAAATAGCCCTGGCCAAACTGGAAAGGATCCAATCCAAATGCTTGCGTATTATCACGGGTGCTATGAAATGCTCCCCTATTAATGCCCTTCAGGTAGAATGTTTAGAGCCACCACTTCACTTACGCAGGCAATATCTCTGTGACAGATTTTTTTATAAAGTCATCCAGAATAAATGTCATCCTCTTCTCCCTCTTCTTCGTACACTTTTTCACTTAATCCCGACATCTCGCTATTGGGCTCATAAAGATCCTCCACTCCTCGTTAACAGCTTCAGTAAATTCAATAATCTGCACATTTCCATAATTCAGTTAAATAAAAACCCCATATTTGAAGTAAATTTTGATTCCTTGCTCTATCAACCAAAAATTATTTTTAACTTTGGTATACCCAAACATGACCCTGTTGCTAATGTCAAACTCAATAGGATTCTGGCAGAGGACTGGCACGATTGGTTGACGATATTTACAGATGCTTCTAAGTTGTCCGATAATAGTAATGTCGGATCTGCTGTGTGGATCCCAAAATACAAAATTATTCTTAATTTTCGTAGTCCGGCTTTTTGCACTATTTACACAGGGGAAGCAATAGCTCTATTCGAAGCAATCTCTTACATTGAATCACATGGACTCAACAAAAGCCTCATTCTCTCGGATTCTCTTAGCTGCCTACAGGATTTAATAAAATCGCCTTTTCGCTCTCGTCACAATTTTCCCCTTATCCTAAAGATAAAACAACTCCTGTATAGATGCCACTGCTTAGGCATAGAGATTGCACTGGCTTGGATACCTAGCCACTCTGGAATTGTTGATAATGAGAATGCGGATTCAATTGCCAAGCTGGCTATTCGGAATGGGATTGAAACTCATACGTCTTGTTATCCCCGTGATCTGCTCTGTCTTGTTAAACCCGAGATGATGAAGAATTGGAATGATCATTGGCAAAAAACTCGAACATTGAAGGGAAAATTTTATGGCTCTATCCAACCATTCATTCCATCTAAATGTTGGTTCAGCAAACTAAAATATTCTAGTAAAACAGCCACCTCTGTCATAATTAGACTCCGACATGGGTTCGTTTGTACACCAGTTTTTTTGCCCAAAATACGCGTGAGGGACTCTTCTTTGTGTGAATGCGGCCTGGATGAGGGCACTCTGGAACACTTGTTTTTTTCCTGTCCTCGTTTAACCACTCCCCTTTACGACATACTCCCTTCTGATGTCCCCCGCCCAATTAATATTCCTTTCCTATTATCTTGAGCCCATAGGACCCCCCCCCCCCTACCCCCCCAGTACCCCTGCAGTTAAAATCCTTTATAAATTCATTAGCATTAATAAAATCCAGTTATAGTTGATATTTCTATTTATTTATTATATACCTACTGAATGTTCTAACATTTATTTTGTGACTTCTTACATGTATTAACCAAAATATTTTGTCCTTTTTTAGCATGGGGATCAATGGATGCCAACGCTACAAACACTGATCAATAGTTGTGTAACAGTTTACGATCATTACTTTCTCATACATACCTTGACATTGGCAAAATCATCGAACGTTACCGATGGAGCCAGAACCATAAAAATAGAATAGAATTTAATAAGTTATTAACTGATTAATGCAATGATAGTCTTTTCAAATAAGTATTACTTCGACGCTTACGGCGCTAAAAGCACGACAGGAAAAGTGATATTCAAAAGGAAAACGTACCTGGGTGTTCGTAACTGCGCTGCAGCGCTGTGGCTAAACCCATCGTTCAGTTTTTGAAGAATACTACGGCAGCAAAGACCCAGAGCATGTGAATCAAATCAAGCAGCTTTATGACGAATTGCAGATGCCTCACGTGTATCAGCAGTATGAACGTTCTGTGTGTGAAGATTTAGTGCTTCGAATCCGCGCCTTACCGTCTGAAGGGAAGGCGAAGTTCTTCTCAGGACTCTTGCATTTGTACAATAAACGCGTTTTTTTTAATCGTTCGGTAACTGTATGTGTTACAGGCGGCATTTACAGCGCCTTTATGTCGTAGCAGTAACGGAGGTTTTCGTAGTTGTGTTACAATAGCCGTGCAATTGACTGTACTTTATTTACTAAATCTTATTATGACAGTTACGTGCGTCAGGTTCAATAATTGATGCCTACTCTAACAAATGTTACTGAAATACTACATTATTTTCTCTGAAAACATACATAAGACGTACAATCTATGACATAGACTGTACATATAATGAAATCGTAAAACTTTAAACTGTAAATTTAATGTTTATGAAAAAAAAAGTAATTGCTACGAAGTCTACGAACGATTCTTATGCTGAAAATAAAGTTTTCAATTTTTTTTTTCTGTTTATCTGTTTGCCTGAGTGTATGTTCCAGCATCACGAAAATACTACCGGATAGATTTAACTCTATCCAAATATATGTTAATGAGAAATCCAGTGGATTTACTATTTTATTTTAGTGATAACCGTTCGTCAGGAAGAATCTGTAAGAATCTCAAACTCAAAGCATTTATTTCAAATAAACTAATTACAGGCACTTTTGACTTGTCAAGGGGTCGGTCAGTCAGAGAGATGAAGCTAGTTGCACAATTCAATGCGTAGTAGTACCTATACAGAAGAACGGGCAAGAAACTTCATGAACACTCAGCTCATGCTCAGCACATGGAATGCATCAATCAGTGTATCAGTGTTGTGCCATTAGGTAGTATATGCAGGAACGCAGGCGATCATTAATTCACTGAAAACGAAAAACTTCGCCAGCAATGGGAAATTTCTACTGAAGGCTGCGGGTATCGACCTCAGGACGAGCTGGTTTTTACACGGACAACTGTACGTCGCTTGCTCCCGCGACTACTATAAACGTAGTAAACAAGGTGATAACTTTGAACGAGTAGAAGTATGAGTCTACGATTAAGAAACTTGACATTCTACCAATCACAGACCTTCTTGCTACATAATCAGGTCCTTTTCATCGTCTGCCTAACAACTACTCACCACGAACAATCCAACGAAGCCAAACTCGCTGGGTGTACGATTAGTAAGTTGGTTAGACCGCCGACTCTTTTGACTGCAGCATAGTCAAAAAACCGCTTTAAAATCGGACGCCACGTTTGGAACTTACGATGCAATCATGCGACAGACTGAAACACAGATACACAGAACGACAGAGCTATCAAACCTTTAACACCCTCTTTATACGAGGGTTTGTAAAGCATCGTCCAAACCAGTCGAGACCATGACAATGCTATTTTTATGTACGGTCTTATGGCCTGTGAAATGCCCACAGTTCAAATTCAAATTCAAATTTGTTTATTTGTACACATAGGTATAATGTGGTACACGATGTTATAAAAATAGAAAAATATTGAGTCACTATGTGCTGCCTTGCAAGGCGTACAAATATTACTACACAGTTGGTAATAGGTATACAGGTAATAATAGCCTATATAATTTTATATAATGCTAAGTAACCATCTTAAATCTTTAGTAATAAAATTAACATAAACAAAATAATAACAAATTAAGGTAACAAAAATTATTAATTAAACTTAATAACTAAAGTAAGTATGTAATAAATAAATCTGAGAAACTTATTACAGATTTTATTTTTCATCTAAATATTCATTTATAGTGTAATATGCTTTTAACAGTTTACTTGGTAATTAAATAAAATAAATAAATAAATATCGTCTGACATTGCACAGAGCACCATCTAGTTCCAAGTTAAGCACTTAACACTTAAGGCTTGTGTTATGGATACCAGATGGTTGATACACTACTTAAATACATATTTTTTTTGTAAATACATACATATTATAAATATACATCCATGACTCGGGTACAAATGTCCATATTCATCATACAAACATTTGCCCCTACCGGGATTCGAACCCAGGACCATTTGGTTTCGCTGACTACACTTAGCCACTGTAGCCACTACACCAAACGTGTCGTCGTAATTAAATCAAGCACCCAAATGTTGTATGGTATAGAGACGTTTTCTGAAATCAAAGCTAGCAAAACCAAAGTCTAAATAGGTACCTACCTATTAGATAGGTCTTATACAAGTGTTATTAATAATGCATGTTTAGAAATAGGCATGCTAACAAATGACTGAGAAACTTCCAGTAGCTAAGTATATATTTCAGAAACATTTTTGGTTTTCTCATTTTTTGTACGTGCACCTGACTAGTCAGAGCAATGGCTACTTTACTCCGTCGTAATACATTATCTTACAACCAGTTCAGACATATACATAGGAGTACTGATGGATCTAGTGTTCCAACGTTTAACATGAACACGGAAAAGAAAGCATTTGTAGATGTCCTGCCTGAAGTCATTAACTCCGTAGTAACCAGTCCTACGATAGCTGACCTGCCTGAAGTTGGAAGCTGGATGAAAAAGGTTAGTAAACATTAAAGGTTAGTAAACCATACTTCTTTAAATGGGCGGCAAAATTGTGGATCAAAATTATTTGCAGGTTCGCGACTTCCTCACGTAATTTTCTCAATCCTGTGTTTTTTTTTAATGGTGGTACTTGTTGCCGCTTCGGAATTCAGGATAGCATAGGAATAACGATCAATGGGTGCCATGACGACGATACTTGGGACCATGCTCCTTTTCATTTAGGGGTGCCCAACCGCGTTATCTTGCGGGAAAACATCATCTGTGGGAAGCATCGTGAAACTGCCAGCAGCTTTCTTGATGTTCTTATTTTTGTTACAGCTATTAGAATACACGGTGGGCGGAGGGAAACTAGGCAGAGGATTAATGGCTTCTATTGGATATAGAATGTTTGAAAAACCTGAAAACTTCTCAGAAGAAACGCAGCATGCTGCTCGCGTTCTAGGCTGGTGTGCAGAAATGGTAAAATTATTTTTATAGCCAAAAATCATTTATTTGCCTGGCAATAGAATAGAATAGAACAGAATATTTTTATTTTCAGACCGGAGTCCATAGGGTTAGTAACAATTTAACTTAAATTCTAGTGTTAGTAGATTACAGGCACATAAAAATATATAATTAGATTTCGGCATGGAGCCGCATCCACCTCCGCAACATGGGGGAGTCCCACCGATCTATGAATACACTGAGAATGCTGTTGGTGCCGCCGCGAACACGAGACATCAGGGATGCACATCTGTTCCTAATAATAGCGGCAAAACCACCAATATTATTATCTGCAAACATCCCTGACGCACTACATCGCCACGGCAGCCGCAGCAGCACTCTCAGTGCATTATTATATTGAACGCGTAGGTCGCTGTATGCCCTCTGAGTGCAATAGGTTCGCCCCTAAATGCATGAAACATGAACGTTATGCGCCACTGCCAAACTCTTCGGGGCGTAATGTTATGTCGTAATAGCATGGCCATCCAACTTACAGACCGCCGTGGCCGTGAGGCCGTGAGAAGTCTTGGTGAGGACCAGAGATATTTAGCGTGGGTCTCCCCCCAGCTAGATAGACCGGTGAGGCGTAAGTCCAGCCAAAGACTGCATTAAGCAGAGTTGATGTACCTAGACTACAATAGCGATAAGAACTTGTTAGAAGTTGTACATTTGCAAGTGTTGCTACTGTTTGTGGTGGCGGCTTAGTGAGTTTCTGTATATTCTGCACTTAACTGTCAGGGAAAACATTGATACCAGATTTAATTACCATAACTTTAGCTAGATTAAATCTTATTTCAACAGATGGTGGTAAATTTTCTGATAATGGACGATATAGCGGATCACGCAGCCAGTCGACGTGGCAAGCCGTGCTGGCACCTCCAACCGAATGTCGGTCGTTCTGGCGGCGTCAAGGACGCTTTACTTCTGTACCAATCCTCATTGGACGTACTGAATATCTACTTCGGGAAAACGCCTATTTACGGTGACTTGATGAAAATTTTCAATGAGGTAAGTTATACAGGGCGTCCCACGGATATGTCACATGGAGGGAAAGTACCTTGAATATTGTAATTCGATATCCGGTTCAACCATGTAATTATTTAAATATCTATGAATGCAGTTTCAATTGTTTTTTAAATTCAAATAACGTCTTCTTTCAGTAAAATGTTCCATCTACAATATTCAAGGTTGTTGACATAAAGGGGCTAATTCTACATAAGCACTTATTTTTATTTACATAATCAGCCTGTAATGTTCCCACCATTGGGACACAGGCCTCCTCTCGGTGAGAGGGAGTGGGCCGTAATCCACCTCGCGGGCCTAGTGCGGGTTGTTAGATGTTACATGTTTTAGCATTTTTGGCTCTAGGACATACCGATTTCCTCACGATGTTTTCCGTTTTGAAAGCAGTGTTGATGAAATAAATTACACAAATTAAAGCACCTGTCTGGGTTCGAACCTACGACCTACAACTCGTAAGTCGCGGCCGTTACCACTGGGCTACCACTGCTCTCTTTATATTTATTTAATCCTTATTAATGTGCGACTAGCCAATACCTTAATCCTACTTTGATAGAGAGAATCGTTTTGTGGGTTTCCTTATTTTGAATCCTGTTAGGGCCCGATCACGCATACCACAAACACAAGTATACACTTGTAGTACAGTACACAGTACAGTACAGTACAGTATACACTTGAAGTACTCAACTTTCGTTACGCTGTTTGCATGGTGAAATATGTGCAACATAACTGCATGGTGCACTACCTATCTCTTTTTGACTACAGGAAACTGTTTATTCGACGCTTGCAATGTTGCCGCTTTGTGAATGCTGTGACGCTTATAGTGATTATTTTGTGAGATTTTAATTTGATATCTACCATGTACTATCGCACATATAACCTTTTTTTATCGACGCTGGGTTTTAGGGCATGCTCCTTTGGCACACGGACAGACCGTGAGGTGGGTTAGTTAGGGACATAGGATAGGTACTTTTTATCCCGGTAGTAGGTAAGTCTCGTGGAATAATTTCCGAACTCCATGCGGGCGCAGCCTGGGGCAAAAGCTAGTAAGTTATTTTTTTTTTCCAGTCTGCATACAGGGCCACTGTGGGTGTACAACATTTAGATTTTTGGTCAACCTACAGCAAAGAAAAGAACAATCTAGATGTATTCAAAATGAACCTAATCGATAGTATCGCTATAAACAAGTCGTCACACAATACCTTCAAGTTGCCGATATTTCTTCCTCTGCTCTTAGTAAAGGATGGAAAAAAGAAAGCTACTGAAGAATTAAGTGATATTTGTATGCAAATTGGGAGACTGATGCAATGTCAGGTAAGAATAATAAACCTTTTTGACTTCTCTCATATTAACCCATATTTTTGGCCGATTATTATTCATGATAAGAGTTTCATCATAAGCAATTACCGACATTAATACCGAGGCGGCCCGTCAATCTAATCAATCCCCTTTAATTATTCAATCACACGAACAATGAAAAGATCTTATACAGTAAAATTGCAGGATCTTATAAAAAAATTGGTGATCTATAGCAACTTGAACCCAGATAATGTTAGGAGAAATATAACGTTTCGATAAATAATTTATTTTTCTTACAAGGATGATTATATGGACATCTACGTCAACGATAGCGTCAAAGGAAAGACAAGCAGAGATATAGAAGAAGGCAAATGTACCTGGGTGGCCGTAACGGCGCTGCAGCACTGCAACGACGCACAACGTGCTATTTTCAAAGAATACTACGGTAGCAAAGACCCAGAACATGTGAAGCGAATCAAGCAGCTTTATGACGAATTACACCTACCTCAACTGTACGAACAGTGTGAACGTACGATGTATGATGATTTGTTGCGCCGAATACACGCCTTACCAACTGAAGGGGATAGGAATTTCCTCTTAGAAGTTTTAAAGGCCACCTATAAACGGGTTTGTTAATATCGAATTGTTTAAATTTTTCGTATAGGCACTTGTGTGTACCTGGGTAGGTGTATGTGCCAAGATAATAACTCAACTTGTAGTGTAACTTTCCAAACGAATAATTATAGAAAACATCATTGATTGTTATGTGTAAAATATGATGTGAGATGTACTCGTAGGTAGGTACCCGAAACTGAAACAGAGAACAATGCTCCAACATTCTTAGAAGAAAACAGGTTCACCTGATTCCACAAATTGTGTAAACAGAAAATATGAGCAATAATTGCATTTTTTGCGTGTGGTTTAGTATAATACGATTTGCACAAATCAATGTTTTTATTTAAATCTGTACTTTATTGTACAAAACGGCTGGTGTCCGATGATAATAATAATAAATAATCTCCACGATCAAGCTCGTACTTTGTGTAATGGTAATAAAAATATGTAAATATGTACTTAGTAATTTTATTTATTTTACCTACATTAATTTAACTTAAACAAGTTGGCGAATCCTCAAATCATGTGTGTGATACTGGTACCTAAATTAACCTACTTTTTATAAATCGCAAAGACAACCTTTAAGACGAAGTAAAACAGGCAATATTTTTGAAAGGGCAAGAACTTCATAACTTAGAATATCTCGATTTGGACGCACTAAATGAAAGAAGAAAATATAGAGAAGAACGAAACCTGTCGCAAAGCAACAATGAAAATGCATCTAGACACATTCATGAGTCAAACCCTGACTGACTGCATCACAAACCACAACTGTTACTACCACATCCGCTGCTCCACAGGGATCGGATATTATAGGACAAGCTTTTAATTGGTTTAAATCATAGGTACTTACAAGACAGAGTACAATTCGTAGAAGTAGAAAATTTTGATAGCGTTAACCAGGAAAAATGTACAGCATAGGATAAGACATGGCTACCATTAAAAATTCAATACCCCCAGGAAGTGTTTTAGGATGTACCTTCTATGTTAGAACATGGGTTTTGGTTTTGGTTTCCGCACTTAGTCCTTCAGGTGGACCATTGTGCGTGGGCCATGGTGGCCGTTACTGGGTATTCCAACCAGCCCACCTCACTCCAGAAGTTGACTAAGTCACCTAGTCTGTTGAGAACATCTGTGTAAGTTCTGGGTGCCCCGAGGGTTTCAGTCCTAATCTCGGTAACGCCTGTGCATTCAAAGAGCACATGCGCAACGGTTTCCTCAGCCTCCATGCAAGCCCTACAAAGAGGACTGTCCGTTATGCGTATTGTGTGGAAGTGTTTGTTTAGTGAACAGAGTCCTGTGATGGTCCCTGTCACCAGGCGCAGGCCGTTCCCGTCCAGGCATAATAAACGTCTGGTTAGCCTGCCATCCAAGGATGGCATGGCTTCCCTGGACGGGGTGCAACCTGGTGTCGAGGTCCAAAAGCTCTCCGCTTGCGTATGTAAATCTGTAAATCTGGTTGAAGGGGATGGGCACAATAAGTTCGGGTCCGCAGACTGACATGCTGGATCCTCTTCTAGCCTGTTCGTTAGCTGCGACGTTGCCTAGTGATCCGCTATGTCTTTTTATACATTGCAGTGTCAGTGTTGCGGCTAAATACTGTTACTTTACTTTACTGTTTACTCGAGGTAAATATTCCTTCCCTAAGGATTGGAGGACTGAGGCTCTGTCGGAGAGTATTCGTATTTGGGTGTCCGCAACTCTCCTGGCTACTCTACGGCATACGCTGCTTGTAGAATGCCCACACACTCCGCCTGGTAGACGGTGTTGAACATTCCCAGCGGGCTGGATAAGCTTATGTTAAGGTCGTGTGAGAAAACACCGACTCCGGTCCCGGAGTCAGTCTTTGATCCGTCGGTGTATACTCTGAGCTCTTTGGGGCCCGAGTACTATCACTGTTTTTCTGTGAGTATTATGTTGTAATGCTTTTGATATTAATGTTGTTTCGGGGCTTTGTCGCAGGGTGATGCCATCATCGGTTGCCGATTTATCGCATCTTCTTTAATGCGTGTGTGTTTGATATGAGAGTCATAGATTAGCTTAGAGTTCCCGATATATAGAGCCTAAAAGCGGCCGTGGCCGCCTTCTCCCGCGCGATGAAGTGTAGGGGTGGCAGATCAAGCATTGCCTGTACGGCAGCAGTGAGTGTAGTTCTCATTGCTATGCAAGCGAACAGCTGCAGTTTTTCGAGATATCTTTGGGTTGTACTCAGGTCTGTCCTGGGCCACCAGACTAGTGAGCCGTATGTGATAATTGGTCGGATGACTGTGGTGAATAGCCAGTACGTGACCTTGGGCCTTATCCCCCAATTCCTGGCAAGCATTCGCTTGCACTGCCACAGAAATATACTGGCTTTTGTAGTGATGTAGTTGGTATGTTTTGCCTAATTCAACTGCTTGTCCCAAAAGATACCCAGGTATTTAGTTTCGGTTGATAGGCTTAGGGTGGTTCCAATGAATCGTGGAAGTTGTAGTGTCGTCAGTTTTCTCTTCTTTGTGAAGAGAATGAGTTCGGTTTTTGTAGGGTTTACTGATAGTTGGTGTTTATTGCACCAGTCCTCTACTATTTTCAAGGCTTGGCGCATGAGGCTACATAGGATATTTTCGTATGTGCCATTTATTATGATGGTTATGTCATCGGCGTAGCCTACGGTGAAGTAGCGTTTATTATATAGTGTTTTAATGAGGCTGTCAACAACTAGGGTCCATCGGAGCGGTGAGAGGACGCCCCCTTGCGGGCAGCCCTTGTAGTGACGTTCACTGTGACTTGTACAGCTCTCAGTTTGAGCATATTTGTGATCCACCCACTTAGGGTAGAATCTATGCTGTGTCTGTTGAGGGCCGTGTTGATGCTTTTCAACGTTGTTTTGTCAAAAGTGCCCTCGATGTCAATGAAGGCAACCAGTGCTTGACATTTGTGATCCACTGCGCATTCGATCTTGGATACCAGCCCAGCACACTGTGGAGCGCGGATTCTGTTGATCTTCCTGTGAAGTACGCATGCTGTTGTTTGGGAAGTGGTTTTACCCGCAGAGGTCGGTCTCGGATATGTCTGTCACAGAGTCTCTCGAGGGTTTTCAGTAGGAAGGATGTGAGGCTTATTGGCCTATAGGCCTTGTGTTGTGTATAGTCAGTTTTGCCAGGCTTGGGTATGAAAATGACTTTCACTTTGCGTCATGCCAGGGGTATGTATCTAATTGCTATGCAGGCCCGATAGATCTCCACCAGGCATGGTGTTAGAAGATCAAACCCCCATTGTAGCAGGGCTGGAATGATGCTATCCAGCCCTGCGGACTTGTAGGGCTGAAAGGTGTTAATGACCCACTTTATCCGGTCTTCTGTTACTATGCTGATAACCAAGCTGATAAGGACCAATCTTGATTCGTTGGGATCCATTCTGGTTCAGCCTCCCACGTGCTGTTCTCTAGAAGTTTACAGTCTGAGAAGTTAGTCTCGAGAAGGACCTTACTGGTTTCATAGTCAGTTAATGTGTATGAGTTATCGGGGTTTTTCAGCGCGCCAAGAGTTCGGTCCTGATCAGCTGATAGGATTTTCCTTACCCTTGCGGCTTCATCATTGGTCTCAATGGATTCACAAAACTTCCGCCACGCTGTCTTTCTGGCAGTTCTGATTTGCTTTTTGTATGTGTATTGGGTCTCTTTGTAAAGCTCCCAGTCAACCGGGAGTCTAGTGTTTTTGGCTCTGTTGAATTGCTTACGTAGTGCAATTCTGAGTTTACTAAGTTCAGCGCTCCACCAGGGGTTTCTCTCGCTGCTGGTTTTTGGCGCCCGTAGCTTGCAGCATGCATGGTAAGCTTCTGTTAGGTATTCTGATAGTTCTATCACGGTGTATTCCAGTTGTGCAGTGTCTGTTACCTGTAACAGATTCCTGGCCAGTAGAGAGGCTAGGAGGCGTTTGTACCCGGGCACATTGGTGCGCCGCGGGTTTCGCCTTGGGTTTTCTTGTGTTAGTAGTTAGTGTGAAGCGGATCATAGAATATAGTCTGAGCAAGAAGGCTCGTCCGATACGTGCCAGTTTGTGATGATGTTGGTCGCGTTTTCTGTAGCGAGCATTAGATCTATGATTGTTTGTCCTCGGACTGTGACCCAAGTGGGGTCAGAGCCTCGGTTTACAATGTTAAGGTTATTAGAGAATAAATAGGTGGATAGTACCTCTCCTCTGGACTTCGGTGCATCGCTACCCCAGAGCGGGTGGTAGGCGTTGGAGTCGGTGCAGATGACCAGGTCTAGTTTAGCACGCTCGCAGTGCTGTACCAGGTCAGCCATCTCTTTCGGTGGGCAGATCACGTCCTCGCCTGGCATGTATACCGAGGCCAGTACAACGTCTGGATCGTCACCTTCGGTCTGGAGCCTGACACTGTCAGGTCTCTTGAACAGAATTGAGTGAATGGTGTGGTAGGGATTTCCTTGAGTATGTAGGTTGTTATTGTAGTTGTAGGCTGAGAATTAGCTTACTTCCGATGTTACCGAGGCCGCATATTCTGTTGTTCCTGGTCCACGGCTCTTGGATCAGTGCGATGTTTCGGGGCTTTATCTCCAGTGCCCTGCGTAAGCTAGCTGTGGCAGTCTGGCTATGCTGGAGGTTGGTCTGGATGATGTTGATGTTAAGGGGCGTTGTCAGCCATCGCCGCTCGGGCCATGACATTCTCGAGTTGGGCAATGTCCGAGTCATTCATCTGTATCGGTGTCGGTTCAGTCGTTTCCTTGTCTGCGCTGTCGGTCTTGGTGTCACAGGGTTGGGTCGTGGGCCAGAAGCGTACGTATATCGACCCAAGGAGGTACGATATCCGTCGCTCCCGGGCCAGAACCTTTTGCGCTTCAACCGATGATAAATCCAGGGTCAGATAAGTCCCGTAGTCGTCTCCACCAACGGTTGATGCCCTGTACAGCGACCACCTAGCAATGTCGTACCAAGTATTCTGACGGATCAGAATACTTTGGAGCCGGGCTACGTCAACTTTGTAACGAGGGACAAAAGGCGAGGCTCGGACACGGGTGGGCACGTCGGATTGTCTAGTACCATTAGTGTAAGGTCAGTGTTTGGGAGTCTTATCTGTGGTACGTTCTGGGTCAGCCAAGTCAGGGCATTGTCGTCTTCACACCATATGTGCACATTACCTTCCGCTTCCCGTGGGTATCCGCGGAAGGGACTGGTGTCGTAGAGTATGTGTCCATTAGCATGTCTTCGAGGCCTCTGTTTACGTGTTCAGCCTCCTCCCTAGTCTGGTGTCTAGAAGGGGGAGGGAAGCAGATTGGTACGGCCAGCCTCGCAGGTATGTCCTTCGTGGCACGCGCGTAGGTCTCTGCTACCTGTTTGCTGCTACATGTTTAGCGTCCCCCTGGATCGTGCTCGGTGAAACCCTTTGGTCCAGACTGCGGTTTGGAGGTGCCTGGCAGGGTGTTGTTTGCCAGCAGCGCCTGTGCGTGTGAGGCTCTAAATCGCCTACCTCTGTGTTGTCTGGGTCGAGGTCGGTCGTGGGTTCTGTCTGAGTTTAGGGGTCGACTGGCAGCAGCGGCAGACTATCGCGTGCGAAGGCTTTTCGCAATGGGTTTCCCCTTCGCATACTTGCCTCTGCTCGCTTGATTCCGAGTCCGGCGCCTTTTCGCGCCGGGTTAACCCTTCGCGTACTCGTCGCTGGTCGCGTACTACCTACGTACTCCATCAACCGGAAAAGTTGTAGAGCTGCCAGGCCAGTCCCTCTCTGTCCGTGTCGGTCGTGGTCGTTATCTGGATTGGTGATGCTATTCCGCACAATGCTCTGTTGTCAGAGGTTCGTGGGAGGCATACCTCGCGTAATGGGTGTTGGCGCGTCAGTCGCAGCCGTCTTTGGGTGTTTAGGCGCGTAAGTCGCGGCCGTCATTAGGTGTTTTGGCGCGTAAGTCGCTGCCTGTGTGGTGGGCGCTGAGTCAGCAGCCGGCCACGCTGAAGGGCGCGGCAATAAGGTGCAGTCGGTTGCCCCCCCCCCCCCCCTCCCCCCCTCCCCCCCCCCCCCCCAGATTACGTGGGGGGCTGACCGCCATAGCGGTGTTTCCCCGGCCTGGCCGGGACTCTCCTGGGTAATATTATATTCCTTCTGCAATTTCATTGAAGGGGTGGACTTTTTTGGAATCGAGTTTGCCCTTCCTCTGGGACCGACAGGATATTAGGATAGGAGGGAAAGCATTTGGTGAAAGGGGTCACCCTAGGATTAGAATATGGCCTAGGGATTTGGGGTCGACAGGGTGTATGGATAAGGAAGGATGGATGGTTTGGCGATCAGGAACGTGGGAAAAAGGTGCATAGGTTACGGTTACACACCTTGCCAAATGAAAGGGATAGAATTATCCTTAGGTATAGAAATTTTAAATGCCACCTAAAAACGGGTCTATTAAAATCGCCACTTCAATACTCGGTGGTTGGAAAAAATATGTTTTAATTTAATTATCTTCCTTTCCATGTATAATTCCCTATATTTCCATGGATAGCATGGAAAGTTCCTGTTTGGAATGAACAATCACGAGTATAAATATTTTACAACGAGGTATCACATTCTTATGAATTTCTGTGTAGGTTGGTTTGCTATTAGGACCAATTGCGTTTCCCCACCGATGTGTCTTCACGTTGTCGTCGTGGTGGGGCTTGTGTGTCTCAATGATCTTGGAGCTTTGCCGGTAGAGTTACTCATGCCGGAAAGGTTCAAGTGAGAGACCAGACTAAGAGAGACACGGGGCAGAGTTCATAACATCGGAATTCTGCGAGAGGCGCACCGTTTCGGAATTTTAACAGTGCTCATGTTGCTGGGCGATGTGCGATTCATTCTCCGAGTTGTTGGAGAGTGAATGGGGACTCAATTGAAGAATTCTTCGTGGAGTGGGTCCGGGGTTGAGGTGTTTGTCGTGTGCCGTGTAATGGCCCACGGAGCGGGTCATTGGACGATACGTGATTTGTGATTCGCTCCTCTAATATTTTTAGAGGAGCGAATCGGGGATGGGGATTCGTCGTGTACCGTGCGATGGCTCACGGAGCGGGCTTATCGGACGGTACGTGATTTGTGTGATTCGCTCTACTGATATATATAATTTTAGAGGAGCGAATCCGGGATGGGGTTTTCATTGTGTGCCGTGCGATGGCTCACGGAGCGGGCCAGAGAGAACAGCGGTGAATTATTGGTGGAATTATTAGGCCGACAAGGACCAGAGGCCAGGGAGGGAAACTAAAAAAACAAAAAAAAAATTAGGTTAACATAGAGGACTCCACCTCTTTAAAAAAAACAATAAAATCATGAAGGCGAATTGTAAAGACAAACTACCCCAGGGGGGTACCGGTTGCTCCGCAGCCGGAGAATCCCTCACCGAACTTAGTTCGGTCAGCCCTTCGTATTCTGGGGGGGGGCAACAACCGCCAACAACTGTCAGTCGACGAAAAGAGCCAGGGTGGCTCATGTGCCCGAGGTATGGAGTCGTTGGATGTATCCAACACGTCCGCATCTCAGGGACCAAAACAGCGGACGCAAAGCGTCGCAGAGGCACGTCCAGTGTCAGAGGGGAGGGTGACTAGGTCTCGCTTCAAGCGGCCGGCTACACCAGTGCGTGAGATGGTGAGCGACAGCGGTGATTCCGACTGCTCGCAAATGTCGCTCGCTTCCAAGGCGTCATCAAAAAGCAAGCGAACGCGGAAGGTAGCAGAAACGGAAAAAGCGGCGTCAGGGGAAAGTGGTTTGCCTGTTTCGGATAGGGCCATAGTGGAGAAGCTGGAGAGAGAGAACGCGGACCTGCGTTCACAAATCGCTAGCCTCACAGCAACGGTGGCACAAATGGCGGAACAACTCAGCCTCATCTGTAAGGGGCAGGTTGATGGATCTATAGCGGTGACAGGACTAGCACCGGAAGCAGAGGCCCAGCTTCGGCGTTCCATCGCCATAGAAATTGGGGGTATGATGGACGCCAAGTTTGCTGCCATTGCGAGCAGGTTGCCACCTGATAAGCCACTACGTCCGCCTCTTGCATCCGACGCAAAGAGGGCTGTGGCTCTATCGGAAGTTGCGCAGGATCCCAGCGTGATTCCTAATTCCAACAGGAAAAAAGGTAAGGGAAAGGGAAAAAAGGGGAAGGAGAAGTCGGTGGCTCCGGTGGTGGAGCTTCCCGCTGTACCTGCAGCAACCGCACAGGATTTACAGCCCGCATCAACGGCTGAGGCGGAGGCTTGGTCGACTGTGGCAAAAAAGACAAAGGCTCCTCAGTCCAATGCCACAGTTAGTGCCCCAGCCGCTCTACCCGTGACATCTACCCCCGCAAAGGGGAAAAAGCAGCCGGTCAAACTGCCTCGACTTCCCGCTTCGGCAGCGATTACCATCGCGGTAAGGGAAGGATCATCCGCCACTCTCGCAGAAGTTCTGTTGGTAGCGAGGCAGCAGATTCGGTTGGCCGATCTCGGCATCGATACTGTTGGCCAGAAGAGGGCTGCGGATGGCGGAATGGTTCTTTCCATCTTTGGTGCAGACTGTTCTACCAAGGCTGACAGCCTTGCAAGCCGTATGAGGGAGGTCCTTGCCGATTACGACGTGCATATTGCACGTCCGATGAAAATGGCTGAGGCGAGGATCATGGACCTCGACGACGCTGTCACGCCAGCAGATGTGGCGATAGCGATTGCCGAAGCAGGTGGTTGTTGTTCCGGGGACGTAAAGGTGGGTGAAATCCGACGCCCACCTACCTCTCTGGGGCACGTCTGGGTTCGTGGTCCACTAGCGGCGGTAAAGAAGCTGGCGTCCAACAATCGCTTGCGGATAGGATGGACGTCGGTAAGGGTCGAGGTGTTGGAGGCACGTCGTATGATGTGCTTCCGTTGCCTGGAGCCCGGGCACGTCCGCCGCCGGTGTACCAGTGCGGTGGATCGGAGCACTCAGTGCTACTCTTGCGGAGGACCCCACAAAGCAAGAGAGTGCACGTCAGAGACTGTGCGGTGTCCTCTGTGTGCGGATCAAGGTCGACCAGCTGACCACAGGCTGGGAAGCAAGAAATGCGTTCCACGCAAGAAGGGGGCCTCACTTGCCCCGGCCACATTGCAGAGATCGGCGCCGGCACCACTGGGTGCAGGCTCACTAGAGGAAATGGATACTTCATCTTCCCAGCCCTGAAAGTCCTTCAGTGCAACCTGAACCACTGCTGCAATGCGCAAAATCTTTTTCTGCAGACTGTTGCAGAGTGGTCGGTTGCCTTGGCGGTGGTAGCAGAGCCCTATGGTCTCCGGGATCATCCTCGCTGGTTTCGGGACACTTTGGACTCTGTTGCTGTTTACTGGGCTGGTGGAGGCGGTGGGCCTCACTGCTCCCTTCTCGATAGGGGGCAGGGACATGTCGCAGTCGAATGGGGACATCTGGCCGTAGTGGGCTGCTACGTGTCTCCCAACATTTCCCTCGCCCAATTTGAGGGATACCTGGATGGGGTTGCGAACTGCATTCGAAGCAAATGCTTACCCCGTCCAGTGCTTGTCCTGGGTGACTTCAATGCTCACTCCAGAGCTTGGGGTAATACCCGGGATAGGCCGAGGGGACATGTATTGCAGGATTGGGCAGCTTCGCTTGACCTTCGACTACTGAATCGAGGATCCGTTGCCACATGCGTTCGATGGCAGGGGGAGTCAATCGTGGATCTCTCATGGGCGACTCCTTCTGTAGCACGCATGGTGTCGGAATGGAGAGTAGCAGAGGAGATGGTCACTCTTTCTGACCATCGCCACATCGTTTTTGATGTGGCTCTCCGTCCTTCTGGCGGCCCGAGCCGTTCAGGCTCAAGTCTACCGGCGCGTCGTTGGGCCCTCAAACAACTTAACCGAGATTTACTCGTCGCAGCTGCCAACGTCGCGGCGTGGCCAGATGGTGGTGGATCCCAGGGGATCTCGCTCGATCCAGAAGAGGAGGCGACCTGGTTCCGGCACACAATGACGTCAATTTGCGACGCTGCCATGCCCCGGGTCAGGTGCGTCCAGCGTCCTGGTGCAGTTTACTGGTGGTCGGATGACATCGCGCAGTTGCGGATTGTTTGTCTTAGAACCCGGCGCCAGTTTCAGCGCACCCGGCGTAGAAGGCAGCAGAGAGCTACGGAGGAGGAGATAGCCAGAGTTTATAGAGCTTACCGAGTAGCGACTATGGCGCTTCAACACGCTATCGCGAATGCTAGATCTCGGTCCTGGAGCGAGCTTCTCGAGGGGCTCGACAGGGATCCGTGGGGGAAACCTTATAGGATGGTCATGGGCAAATTACGCCCGTGGGTCCCCCCCATCACGGAGACCATGGAACCGGCTCTGCTGGAGAGAGTTGTAAGCACACTCTTTCCAGTAGCCAGTGACAGTCCCTCGCCGCCCCCGTCATTATCAGACTGGTCTGACGAGTTATTGGTGACGGAAGGGGAGCTCGACCGAGCCGTGAAGCGCTTGGGGGCTCGCAATACTGCGCCAGGTCCGGATGGTATCCCTGGCCGGGCGTGGGTTCTAACTCTGGCTGCTCTGGGTGACCGCTTGAGACGGTTATTTAATAGCTGTCTCCGTGCAGGCGTGTTCCCCTCTGGTTGGAAGGAAGCTGGATTGGTTTTATTGAAGAAGGAAGGCAGGGCCGCAGTCTCCCTCTGCATACCGTCCCATATGCCTGCTTGACGAGTCTTCCAAGCTCTTTGAAAGAGTGATTGCTGAAAGGCTCGTCGAGCACCTGTCGCGGGTTGGTCCCGACCTGGCTGATAGCCAGTATGGCTTCAGGCAGCGGCGTTCAACCATAGATGCGATTCTTCGCGTCCGCGCGCTGTCAGAGCAGGTGGTGTCCCGGGGTGGGGTGGCGTTGGCGATAAGTTTGGATATCGTCAATGCCTTCAACTCTTTACCCTGGGGTGCAATTAGGGAGGCACTGGTATATCATGAGGTGCCTCCTTATCTGCAAGGCATTGTCGGGGCATACCTACGCGACCGGCACATTCGCTATGTGGGCCGGGACGGTAGCGTTCAGCGGAGGGAAATTACGTGTGGGGTTCCGCAGGGGTCCGTTCTAGGTCCTCTCTTGTGGAACCTAGCATACGACGTGGTCCTGCGTGTCGATCTCCCCGTCGGCGTTAATATCGTTTGCTACGCAGACGATACTCTGGTGTTAGCCGGCGGGGACACCTTCGAGGAAACCATCCAGCTTTCCGAGCTCGGGGTGGCAAAAGTCGTGGCGTCAATCCGCGGGCTGGGTCTTGAGATAGCGCCTCAGAAAACTGAGGCGTTATGGTTCCATAAACTACCGAGGGGCAGAGAGCCACCCAGCTCGTTGGTCCATGTCGGAGATGCGCAAGTCCAGGTGGGGCGATTCTTAAAGTACCTTGGCCTCACCCTGGACGGTCGGTGGGGCTTCGAAGAGCACTTCGAGCGCCTGGTTCTCCGGATCGAAAAGGCAGTGGGTGCTTTGCATAGACTGCTGCCCAATCTCGGGGGACCTCGGGAGGAAGTTCGCCGCCTCTACGCGGGTGTCGTGCGATCGATGGTCCTTTACGGGGCGCCTGTTTAGTCAGGTAGACTATCAGGTGCCAGACGCTGCAGGACTAAAGTCAATAGACTGCAGCGGAAAATGGCCATTCGTATCGCGCGAGGATACCGAACGATATCCTTTGAGGTGGCAACTCTCCTGGCGCGCTTTCCGCCGCTGGACATTCTGGCGGATATGGACGCGAAGGTTTACGACCAGATTCGCGATATCCGCCAATAGAGTCCGCCGGAATAGAGTGCCAGGAAGCGCATTCGTAAGGCTGAGGCGGTGGGAACGGCGACACGCGCTCGAGCGGTGGCGCGAGCGGCTACAGCAGCCGCAATACTCGTGCAAGCGCGTTGTCGAAGCCGTCCTGCCGCACTTCGAAGCCTGGCTGAAAAGAGAGGAGCGCATCTCCTTCAGGCTCACCCAGGTGCTCACCGGACATGGTTGCTTCGGTGAGTACCTGAACAGAATTTGGGCGAGAGGCCACGGCAAATTGCCACCATTGCGGAGGCAGCCTGGATTCCGCACAACACACGCTCGAGGAGTGCCCTGCGTGGGCCTCCGAGCGAGGGTCCTGGTTGCCAAGATCGGGCGGAACCTGTCTTTGCCGGCAGTAGTGAGGGCTATGCTGGCAGAGACAGAGAATTGGGCAGCAGTAGCTTTCTTCTGTGAGACCGTGATGGTCCAGAAGGAGGCCGCCGAGCGGGATCGGGAGAGGGCTGATCCTGCTCGGGTAAGGAGGCGTCGGGGAGGCAACCGCCTTGGCGCCTGATACGCCGAGGTCTGCTTACCAATCAAGGTAAGTGGACCTTTGGGGTCGCGGGTGCACAGAGAGGGGACTCTGTCCGCCCACCAAGTGACCCCAGGGAGGACGGTGGCACAGTGGTCACGTGCTTCCGAACATAGCGAGGCTCAGGGGAGACCCCTTTACAGTCTCCCCAGGGATGTGCCTTACAGGCGTTGCACAGGGGTGGTTCCGGAATTGGTCTTTTAAGAGGAACCGGGACCGCCCCTATGTGCTGATGGTGATCACCGGGGTGGTTTTAGTGAGGTAAAAATCCCACACTCCCCGACCTCCCTCCCCGGAGGTCGGGTGCCTTTTGAAGGTTTCCCCCCGAAATAAAAAAATAAAAAAAGGACCAATTGCGTTTAGGACTTTTCGATACGGAGGAGGGACGCAGGACATATCCGATTCACATCTTTTTGAAGCCGATGCAGCATCCTATATGTTGGCGTCGCTTGTCTCGTCAGTCTATAGTTTTGGTGTTCCTTCAATGTCACATTTGTGCTGCCATTTGTATCTCCCTTCCACAAAAGATCGCATATATATTTGCTGCCATCTTGACGACAGATATTTATAGATGAATCATGAAATCAGATATTATTGCCGAGCTGTCCATAGTAATATATTTATGCTCGTGACTGTACAGTAATTGTGAGGAAAAGAATAGTGTGGCACTGGCCCAAAAATACGTATTTCACAAGTGATTATTTTACGATACAGGTTTTTGCCGACGACTAGACGGGACCCTTGAATTCTAAGCTACAAAGTTTGTGCTAGTGCTGGCTAGATAATTTACAATGATTTTTATTACCGAATAATAAATTCTAAGTTTTATTTTTGTTGCTTAATTCAATCATTTAGCATTATTTATTTGCATGAGGCCAACTTACGTAAATACTTGTCGTACGTAAAGGTCGAAAGGATGAGTAGATTTTAGGGAGTAGTTGCAAACACAGAGGTACGATGGGCTGCTTCAATTGGGTACCCCATTTGTATTAAAATTAACTTTGGAGGGGGGTACCCACATCGTGACGCTGACTGTACTACTACTAGTAATATATGTAGTTCAATTGTTGCAAAAGCTTAGTTATGTTATTTGACAGACCCGCCTAAGTAAGTACCTACCTCTCGGCTTATATCGAAATGACCTAATGAATGAATGAAGGCACCTAATAAGCGATTGTTTTGAAATTCTGATAAGCAGCTGCCTATACAATTCCCAACATTATAATTTCTCATTTGCTTTGTAGATATAGTCACTAACATATTTGACTCACCCGAACCTTTGCCACAGATAATGTTTAATAATGGATTCTATAATTCGTCGAACCCGAAGTACATTGTTATCCAACCAGTTAAGAGAATTGTATAAAAGTGCAGAGTGCATGGGAGAGCAGTAGTGGCCCAGTGGTAACGGCCGTGACTTACGAATTGTAGGTCGTAGGTTCGAATCCAGACAGGCGCTTTAAATTGTGTATATTATTTGATCACCACTGCTCTCAAAACGGTGAAGGAAAACATCGAGAGGAAACCGGAAATTCGAAAGACATGTGACATCTCCTAACCCGCACTGGGTCCGCGTGGTGGATTATGGCCCACTCCCTCTCACCGAGAGGAGGCCTGTGTCCCAGCAGTGGGAACATTATAGGCTGATGATGACGGATGATGATAAAAGTGCGTTACGCAGTGACTGCTCCCAACTTATCAGAGCTACCTGAAGTTTCAAGATGTTACCCATCTGATTATTGTTATGCACATGTGATTAGTGTTATTTATTACCTGGAATGGGCTAGACATAAAAATGACTCCCGCCCTGGGTACGAATTTCATATTAAGAGACATTGAGAATTAGTTTTTAAGCAAGTCAATATAAACATTATACCTAAGTACAATACCTATGTTTTATTTATCATCGTGTCCTCTAAAAATGCTGGCATACCTCCTGAGTACTATATCATTAGCATGTCTCTCCACCATCCGTCGATGACATCTTCGGTACATACGATATACCACGATGAGCCCACCAAGAGCTAGCAACAAGGCAATTGCAATTAGAACAACGTTTGTAGTGCTGGCATGGTACATTAACTGGTCAACTTGAGCGGAGTTTCTCCCTGCAGCAGCATTCTGCGCAATCACCACCTGCTCCTTATTGTTTTGCGAGTTGCACATTTTGTTGCACTTTCTCTTCACTCGAACACGTTAGTTTATAGCAAAAGCAATAAATGATATGTGACTTCATCTTAATTATTTAAACGTTCACTGTGACAATTAATTACTTGTTTAGTTAGCGCTTTCCTTAAAAGGGGCACGGTACCGAGGCGCGAGTGCGAATCCGAGATGGCAGGGTCGCCATGTGAGGTTGGGAGTTGGAGACAAGTAAAACCAATGAATGCTGATCTAATACTACACGTTTATTCAGGGTTCTTCAGTATATAGGCTTACACACTAGCATAATATGCACTTACATCACTACACCCGAACCTCGATACGAAGTGCTATTAAGACGTTGGAGCCCAAATCCAAATGGTCATTATACTAGTAGATACAACAGGGAGAAAAATAACTTCAAGTTTTGTTACACTTACCTAAGTAAAGTAATAAAAAAACTAGGCTACGTCTCTTTATAAATTTAGTATAGGCCGTGAACATTCTTCTTTAATCCACCTATAGAAAAGTAGGCAGGTACTATTGTAACAGCTTACTATATTTTATGCCCAGTAGTATCTACTCGAGGAAAACCACATTGTTAAAGTGGCACACATGGAAAGTAGCAAGAAGGAAACGAGGCCCATAGCCAGCAGTGGAAGGGTGTTTCTCTTGTTATGTCATTATAATCAAGCTAATAGTCATCTACAACCCGGTCACAGTATTTGTGCACTTGGCTGGAATGCAACGCCGCTCCCGCTTCCCCTTTCACCTCCCCGCGTTCGCTGCTTTTTTGCACTCCGTACCGAGAGCGTCGATGTGACGTCACGAAGCGTGGTGCACAGATTATTGTGACCGGGTTGTACTTACAACAGTTACAAGCATACTCGTAATATATTAACGGATGACATGATGGATGGTGCAACAATGCGGCGCGGCGTGGCAAGCCGTGCTGGCACCAACACCCTAATAACGGTTTATGTGCGATCAACGACAGCACACTTATTTATCACATTTATAATACAAGTACTGGAAATATACTTCGTAAAAACTCCTTTCTACGCAGACTTGATAACACTTTTTAGTGAGGTAAGTCGAACCCTACTTTGGGACAGCGAACCCTAGTAATTGAGGATGAATCCTTCTGTTAGATACCGAATACAAGTTTGAGGCAGCTGATGATTCTAAACTTCATTGTTCATGTTGCAATTATCTTATATTTTAGCATCAATTTCAACGTTATTCCGTAATTAACTATCAAATTAAACGATTTTTTTTTAGGTATTATGCCGAGTGTCCGTGGGACAATACCTCGACTTTAAACAACAAGCATAAGAAAAATCTTGGTGTATTCACCTTGGAACATTATAATACTATTGCTATTCACAAGGCATCCTACTGATACGACTCGTTTCCATTGCCTGTATTTGCAGCTCTGTTTTTAGTTAAGAATGGAAAGGAAAAAGCTACTTAAGAGATAGACTATGTCTGTTTGGAACTTGGGAGACTTCTACAAATTCAACCCACTTCCAATTCCACTTCCACGTCCCAATTCCCGAAACCGTAGAGAGTAGCAGGATAATTTTAAACCTTTTTTTCTATATGACATAATAGGTATACGTTAATCGCGACAGTGCTTATAAACGAATCAAAAGGCCTATCGTTTAATAGGTTATCAACTGATAAGTGCAATGATTGTCTCTTCAAAGGATGATTACTTCGACGCTTACGGCGCCAAAAGCACGACAGGAAATATGGGGACAGACATTCAAGAAGGAAAATGTACCTGGGTGTCCGTAACTGCTGTAATGAAATCCAATGATCAGTCTTCGAAGAATACTACGGTAGCAAAGACCCCGAGCATGTGAAGCGAATCAAGCAGCTTTATAACGAATTGCAGATACCTCAGGGGTGTCAGCAGTATGACCGGTCTGTGTGTGAAGATTTAGTACTTCGAATCCGCGCCTTACCAACTAACTGAAGGGGAGACCAATTTCTTCTTAGGACTCTTACATATGTACTATAAAGGCGTATTTTACATCGTTCTGAAAATCTATTTCTTACAGGCGACATTTACGTCGCCTTTATATCGTAGCAGTAACAGAGGTTTTCGTAGTTCAAGTGTTACAATAGCCGTGCAGTTGACTGTACTTTACTTACCAAATCTTATTATCGTCAGCTACGTGCGTCAAGTTCAATAATTGATGCCCAGTTTAGCATAATATTGACTACATTATTTTATCTGATAGCATGCTTATGTAAGACGTTCCATGCGTAATAAATAATGATAAATTAACACATAAGAGATTATTTTTAAAGAATGCGTTGAATACGACCTTGAAGAGTTTACAAACATAAAGCCAGCTGCAGAACTAACATAATTATTAGCTAGACATAATAAATTGAGATGGGACTTTAGGGCAAAAACCGAAACTATCGACATAGAATTACCTAATATAAGGAACCATCAGCTCGATTTTTGAAAAAACTTAAATTGCAAATAAAAGCAATTTCTTTGGTTTTCAATAACAGCAATACTCTCGCCGAGTATCCCCCTCAATAGTGCAAGGGTTTTTTTTTGCGATACCTTGTTTTAGTAAGCCACTTATAGAGTTTTACCTCTGTTTACCCTTTTTAGGAGAGACGACCATACAGGATCTTTAAAAAAAATATTGCGAAAACAAAAAGGTTATTTCAAGTCCCGAGCGCCGCCTGTAGGCAGCTCTACGTGGGGATCGTGCGATCCATGGCCCAGTATGGGGCCCCGGTGTGGGCCTCTGACCTGACGGCCAGCAGCATCGCAGTTTTGCGAAAGCCGGAGAGAGCTATGGCCGTCAGAGTCATCAGGGGGTATCGTACGATCTCCTACGAGGCGTGTTGCGTAATGGAGCTGCGTCGGTCTCAACTTCGCGAGGTCCTGGTGGCGGAATGGCGGGACAGGCTCTCGCGCCCTACCGCCGGCCTCGTCACCATTGAGGCGGTCCGGCCGGTGCTCGAGCGCTGGCTCGGGAGGAGGCACGGCTCCCTGTCGTTTCGGGCGAAGCAGGTGCTCTCGGGGCATGGTTGCTTCGGAAAGTATCTGTGTCGCATAAACAGGGAGCCGGACGCCCGGTGTCACCACTGTGTCGACTGCCGGGAGGACACGGCGCGGCATACGCTGGCAGAGTGTGCTGCTTGGGAGTATTCGCACCCCTCGTCTCAGAAGTAGGCAATGACTTGTCGCTGCCGGCCGTAGTCGAGTCGATAGTCGGCAGCGAAGGAGGAGGCGGAATGCTTGAGGGAGAGGCAAAATTTGCGCCCTCGCGCCCCTAGCCGCCGCAGGAGACGCCCTGGGCGTCGGGAATCCCAAGCCGATTCCCTGCCACCGTAGGCGGGGGCTTGCGGACGGCGAGCAATGGGCAGCTCGCCGTCCGATAAGGACCAGGCACGGGTCGACGGCGCGTTGTGTTCCACGCGCACCTAAAAGAGATGTCAGCACGAAATGATGGGGTCCGCTAGGGCCGATGCCTGCCAGGGTTGCGGGAACGTCCGGAAGGGTACCGCGGCCCCTGGTACAGGCAACTGAAAGAACACGGGTAGGTTTTAGTCTGCAGGAGTCTGTCACGCCCTCCCGCGCGCCCAGAGCGGTAGTAGTTATTTGATGACTTAACAACCTCAAAAAAAAAATGTCGATATCTGTTTCTTTTTATATATACAATGTGAGTCTTTATAATGTGCACATATGAGGGAGTCTATGCTTAATTTTATCGACGGAAAAATATTTTAAAAAATCGTTTTCTTTTTTTGAAATGAAATGAAAAAAATTCTGTGAGTAGGTCTTTTAAGACACTTTTACACGTCAATATTTAAAAACTAGATGACTGATCCCTGAGAAGAAATGCCGAAACTATCTCAGAGGTCATAGTCTCTTTTAAAGTCCAGACATTGTATTATTAGGATTATTTATGTGAGTCTAACAATGCAGGGCCATGTCTGGAAGGGCCTTCTGAAAAAAGAGCCATTGCAGCTTTAGTTGACCTGTCCTAACAAACGGCATGCATGCATCAGTCATCGTGTAGCTCAACCCTATTTTAGGGAGCTCAACTCAACGACCCGTCACGCGACGCTACGTCACGCTACATCTGCAGGACATTTGCGTAGGCCGTTTAGAAAGTACTCAAAACCGCCAGACAGCTATAGTCATGTATCGTAGACAGAGAACTATGTCTACGTCATGTATTCTAGGTATTTCATTCACAATCAGTTTTCTAAGGTAAAAAATATAAGTTATGTCACGTAAATCATTATTAATGACATTATTAATTCCAAACACTTAATAGTAGAAAGTGTTTTGGTGCTTGGGGGTACATTGGAGTAGCTTAATTAATTCCAAGCCTTTTTGTAATCCAAGTAATCTTTAACTTTATACAAGCCTTTTCGACAAAGTTTTATATTTAAAAATAAGGCTATTACTCGGGGCTCGCTGGGCCGAACCAACGCAAATGCACACGTGCATCCGCGGTGGAGCGACCCGGACTGCCGGGCACTTCTTCTCATGCAACCGAGCGGGTGGGCAGGTTGCGGATAGCCCAACTCCGGCTGCGGGACCGGCTGCCAACAGTCGATCTCGCACCTGGAGCATCTCGTAAGAGATCCCGGACAAGAGAAGTGCCCGAACACCAGGCCCCAGGTCTAGGGTAACCCATACACCTTATTCCATGCTCCAATTTGACCCAATCAACCCAACCCCTCCCTATCCATAAATCCCGTCAATCCATAAATCCTTAGGCCAATTCCCAGACCTACGGTGACCAATAACCTATACCTTATCACCAAACACCCTCCCTCCTGTCCTTAATTCCTATCGGTCCCAGAGGAAGGGTAACCTCGATTCCAAAAAAGCCCACCCCCTCGCCAAATGAAATAATGCAGATGGAACAGAAAACTACCCAGGTGGGTCCCGGCCAAGCCGGGGAATCCCACACCGCTACGGCGGTCAGCCCTCATCGTATTCTGGGGGGGGCAACCAACTGCACGACTTCATCGTCTTCGCCGTGCTATTCAGCACGGCCGGCTGCTGATTCAGCGCCCACAACACAGGCAGCGACCCACGCGCCCATTGACACAACTCCGGCTGCGACCAACGCGCCAACCAACCCTACCACGGCTGCGACCCACGCGCCAATACCCACTACGAGTCGTATGCCTCCCGCGAGCATCTGGCAACAGAGCATCGTGAGGAACAGCGTAAGCTACCCTGACGATGACCCCGGCGACCTTACCACTCTCCCGGGTGCCGGAGTACGACTGCTGAAGAAGCGCGGAAAAACCACCCGGGGGAAGAAGTAGTCTGGTGGCCCAGAACAGAACTAAGCACAGCCCAAAGAGACCTCGAAAAGCTGCAGCGGCTCGCGTGTGCGGCGATCACCAGCTGCATGAGAACTGCACCCACCGCTGCCCTACAGGCTATGCTTGGGCTACCGCCCCTACACCTCACTGTGAGGGAGGAGGCGACCCTGGCTACCTTTAGGCTACATATAGCAGGAACCCTGAGCAACGACTCCAGGGTCAAGCACAAACGTTTAAGGGAAGAGGCGATCAGGCGTCAGCCGATGATGGCATCACCCTGCGACAAGGCCCTGAAACAATACTGCTTTCAAAAGCACTACAGCGTAGTGCTTGAAGAGGAGCAGTACGACCATTCAGGCCTAAAGGAACTGAGAATTTACACCGATGGATCAAAAACCGACTGCGGAACTGGAGTCGGAGTGTTCTCACACGACCTCAACATAAAAATATCCAGACCCCTGGGAATGCTCAACACAGTCTATCAGGCAGAGTGTGTGGGCATAATACAGGCGGCTTATGCCATAGCAGCCAGAAGAGTTGCGGACACCCGAATCCGCATACTCTCTGACAGCGCCTCAGTCCTCCAATCCCTAGGGAAAAAATGCATTACTTCGAATCTAATACTAGAATGTCACAATCCGCTTGAACGGGTAACCGTATCAAACCGCAATACAGTGACGCTACAATGGATAAAAGGACACAGTGGATCGCTAAGTAACGACGCAGCCGATGAGCTGGCCAGGAGGGCATCCAGCACGTCGGTCTGTGGACCGGAACCTATCGTGCCCATCCCGTTCAACCAACTACGCAGGTGGCTACAGGAGTACACCCACACACAAGCAGAGAGCTGGTGGGCGTCGTCACCGGGCTGCAGGCAATCCAAGGAAGCCATGCCATCACTAGACGGCAAGCTAACCAGGCGGTTGCTACGCCTGGACAGGAAAGGCATGCGCCTGGTGACGGGGACCATCACGGGACACTGCTCGCTAAACAAACACTTTCACACAATAGGCCCTCTATGCAGGGCTTGCATGGAGGCTGACGAAACTGTCGCGCATGTGCTCTTCGAGTGCACAGGCGTCGCCCAAATTAGGTCAAAAACCCTCGGGACACCCAGATCTTACACAGATGTTCTTAATAGACCAGGAGACCTAATCAGCTTCTGGAGGGAGGTGGGCTGGTTGGAATAACCACCGACGGCCGACATGGCTCACGCACAATGGTCCACTGAAGGACTAAGTGCGGAAACCAGACCAATAACATAACATAGAAAGCTATTACCTGTTAACAATAGTGCGTAGCCGTGCGCTGGGCCTTTCTTTAACAGTCGATAAGAAATGATGGGATCGAGTTAAAAACATGCAATTTTCAATTTTTACCATTACTACTCGGTCGAATTAACTGTGCACTTGGAGTTGATGGTGAGCGGTGTTGCGGGGGGAGAAATGGCATGCCAGCGAGGTGCACTGTTAACTCAAGCGAGTAGTAGGTGGCTAATACGATGAAAAATAACTTACAGTAATAAAAACGGTAGGTAATGGTGGTGGTCTGATTGAGAAATTTTACGATTATTGTAAAAATTGAGGGAAAAAGAACAGATTTTTTTCTAAAAAGACATGTTTTCGATTGAAGATAGTTTGTTTCCACGATTTTTATTTAATGAGGACGCCTAATTACTTCCATACATTAGGGAGTTTGTTTCAACGCGATAGATAATTTAGTTTAAACGTTACACCGTTTTGTTTACACTGGGGCCACAAAAACGACCATTTTTTTTTAAATTCCATAAAAAACATTTTTTTTCTTTTCCGTTGATAAAGTTAAGCATAGATTCCCTCATATCAATATGTGCACATTATAAAGACTCACACTCTATAAATATATTTATCATGATTATGTAAATAATAAATAGGCACTAATACCTATGCCACGTAGAAGGCAACAACAATGCTTATATCGACGATTGGAAATTGCGGAGTCTGCTGTGTTAGATGCAGGCATTTTGGTTTTTAACTGTCTCTAATTTTTCCGTCATAAATGATAGGCAGCCAATATATGTTTTTCTTGTTTTTTTATTTACAATTTTCTTAAAATGGCAATGTTACCACGGTGTAAAACATTGTTTTCCAAACAGTTGAGATCATTGCATAGAAGCGCTGTTGCATTTAGTATACCGACCACTTCCAACATGTACAAAAATAAGGAAATATTTAACGACGTCTTGCCTGAAGTAATGGACACCTTAATGACGAGTTCGAAGTTCACAAAACAAATGCCTGAAGTTGGAAGTTGGGTAAAAAAGGTAAGTTAAAGTTTGCCCGCACTATCTTCCCTATTTCTCTAACGAGTAATTAATAATGAAAGTCTGATCAAAGTAATACAACTCAAGATTCAAGGCCCTGGAAAAGAAGCTAGCGACAAATCATTTCCGTTAATTTTACAGTTGATAGGTTACACAATTCATGGAGGAAAGCAAGGCAGGGGATATGCTGTTCCCTACGCGTATCAAAAGATGGAAGACCCTAAATACTTTACAGAAGAAAAACTACACACTGCTCGATTCTTAGGATGGGCCTTAGAAATGGTAAGTGGTAACTTGATATGAGTTTAATACCACCTATTAGATTATGTCGAGTACGGCATGATACTGTTAAGGGGACTAGATGACCTAAACGCAAGTTTTATAGTGCCTAAAAGTATATGATCCACTGCAGTAAACAAAATCAGAAAAATATATGATATTCTTCAGGATATTATGCTAGTTAGTTAGTGTGTTGAAAACATAATAGGTACAACTAATTTGGTATGATAGAAAAAAGTCACGAAAATACCTCAAAAATTTTCTTTTAACGATTAAAAACCATAATATTAAACATGCAATCATTCTGGTTTTTTTTTCGGATTGTTCTGCAAGCAACATATTAACGTGATAGTGTTTTAATTTTTTTGTCCAATCAATAAGTTTTTTGTAAATAGAGATTTCCTTCATATTTTTCAATAAATTACCAGCTTTGTGTCATCGCGCTTCTCTTTCTTTTTATGCAGTCCGACAGTGACCGCGCTTTAGCTGTTGTCAGCCCCTTAACACCCGATCTACCGCAGGCTGTTACTGTCAATGGCAATTCTCATTTTAGACGCTTCACCTCGTGATCATTTTTGTCTATCATTCGGCATGTAGTGAAAAGTCTGGACATAAAATTAATGAAAAGTGTATGTCATGCTCACTCGAATGTAGGGGCACGTGTTGGATCATTCGTTTCCCTACAAAATGGTTGAGCTGGATGGTGCTGATCCACGAGTCATGTTCGTCAACGGGCGCTGTCTGTTGAGACTGGTCATGTTATAACGTCGGAAATGAGTTAAGTGCACCAAACTGATGCTGATGCGACTGACCGGTTGGTGCAGTTGGTACCGACCCTGCCTTCTGAGCCGCTGGTCTCGGATTCGATCCCCGGAGTCAAACATTTGTGTGCATGAACATGTCTGTTTGATCTGTGTCTGGGTGTGTATGTGTATATAAGTATGTATATCAGTCATCAGGTTACCGTTCGGCTCTACCTAGTTCGGGACCTGAAGACCTTGTGTGGATGTTGTCTCGTAGTTATTTATTTAAATACAATACTATCGGCCAGTAAAAAAGGTCCAAGCAAAAACCACTGTATATCACTTTTTATCAACATCAGAACCAACCCACATGTATGGCATGTTAAAAAGACTAGAGCGTGCGCTATGAAAACTAATTGATTCAACCGTATAAATTTACATATACCTCGGAAAATACAATACTACGCTTTATTAGTCTAGTAACAATAAAAAAGTTTTATTATTCCACACACAATATCATACTTTCAATTAATTTTAAAATTACTACCAATGAAGAAATATCTTCCAAACTTCAAACGTCAATATCTCTAAAGTGACTTTGTGTGGATTGGATCCTTTTCATGTAACTACGTCCTTTATGTACCCAGGATTTAGTAATATCTTGATTTAAAAGGTCCTCCCGATCTCCTCCTAGATCTACGTTTTGGAAAATGCTTTGAGTTTGTGAGTGAAAAATTAATTCATTAGTGAACCGTTCCAACGATGTTAGATTTCGGCACTCGGCATCATTCACTCGCTCTTAGAATGATCGTAAAATGAAATGATACAAAAATGAAAATTCACTCGAGTGAGCGTCTGACATCAGCTTTATCCCAGATAACAGCTACGATTACGGATTGATTATTTTCCAACAGATGCAGGCATACATACTGGCAGTAGACGATATTCTAGACGCTTCAACGACTCGTCGAGGCAAACCATGCTGGTACCTCCAACCAAACGTAGGCACATCTGCCGTTAACGACTGTGTACTTATATACCATTGTTTTATGGAACTAATTGAAATAAAGTTCGAGAAAGAACCTTTTTACACCGATTTAATCAAACATATTAATGAGGTAAGTACTTAGTAATCAGCAGTATTTTTATTCCTTCATTACCACAATTTTACACCGTACCCATACATTTCGTTGGATTTTCTAAAAAATTATGCTAGAGTAGGGACATAGAATCTTATTTGGGAGTAGGTTCTAATGTCGGTCGGTCAATCCTATTGTAAGACCTAATACAGGGTGTCCAGTAAATAGCACGACATACTGCAGGGGGTGGTAGCTTGGGTCAATATCTACCAAAACAACACAATATATTATGTTCAGCAAAATCTTACGGATTTACAGTTTTACAAAATTTTCCAATATTATATTGAAAAATCTCTACCTTGAAACAGATTTTTAAGCATGTCGTAATGAAAAAATCCTTTTCTAGTATTTTTTTTACATCAAATTATTCTTGAATAGTTACTTTACTCATTGATAAGTCTTTTTTCTATCAAAAACAAGAATGTTTTCAAGAAATACAATTTTTTGTTTAAATTTTCAAAGAAGTATTTTCTTATCGCAACTTTAACCTACAGTGGTGAAAAAAGATCCGTCAGATTTTGCTGAACATAATATATTGTGTTGTTTTGGTAGGTATTGACCCAAGCTATCACCCCCTGCAGTATGTCGTGCTATTTACTGGACACCCTGTATAAGACAGTGATCCCTAATCAACAATAGATCCTATTTCAGGACACAGTCCCAATTTAGGACACTGGTCCCAATCTGGGACACTATCTCCTAATGAGGGGCAGTGAGTGCTAGTGTAAAATGCAGCTGTTACTTATGGTTTTTCTGTTCTTTTCAGGCAATTATGTACACAGCTATAGGTCAATACTTAGACTATTCATCGGTATACACCAAAGAAAAAAACAATCTTGATGGGTTCACAATGGAACGTTTCAACTCTATTGCCATACAAAAGACCGGCTACTATTCGTTCAGGTTGCCGATGATCGTAGCTCTGTTTTTAGTAAAGAATGGGAAAGAGAAAGACACATCTGAGGGATCAGAGTTAAGCAGCATCTGTTGGGAGTTTGGTAAACTTCTGCAATTTCAGGTAAGAAATATTGCACGAATGTACCTAAATGACTTCTTGTTTTATGAATCCACTATTAGTCCTCTCCCTAGCTTTCACTTCCTATAAAAAAAACCTATCGATTCTGGTAGGTATAATTAAGAATCACGAACCTGATTATCTTATCTTTGTATAACCTAGAGTCCCATTATCAATATTGCAATGCGATTGCGCATTGCAATATTGATAATGGGACTCTAGGTTCTAGGATCCGTCTAGCCATCATTTTTCCAACTATGTTGGGGTCGGCTTCCAGTCTAAACGGATGCAGTTGAATACCAGTATTTTACATGGAGCGACTGTCTATCTGACCTCCAACCCTTCGTAAGATTGTTTGTCACACCTTCGGGCTTCTGACCACCCGAAACGACTGTCAAAGATCTACAAATGACAGCCGCGACCAACGGCCTAACGCGCTTTCCAAGGCACGGAGGGGTCTCGATATGTAGGTAATGGATGGTCACACGTGATCACTCATTCGAGGACCAACCTCGGCAACCATATCCAATCAATTCAATCGACCCGTGCAGCTACTACTACTTAGCCACGAGCCCCTCCGATTAAGTTTGTTAATGTTTAGGTAGAAATATAATCCACTTATCCTAAGCTTGTATTTTTTACCAGAACGACTACAAAGACGTGTACTGGGACGAAAACATCACAGGGAAGGCAGGCACAGACATTCAAGAAGGAAAATTATCCTGGATTTCCGTAACAGCGCTAGAGCGCTGCAATGAAGCCCAACGTGCCATCTTCAAAGAATACTACGGCAGCAAAGATCCAGAACATGTAAAGCGCATCAGACAGCTTTACGACGAATTGCAAATTCAGAAGGTTTATGAAAAGTTTACTCGTTCTTTTTATGAAAATTTAGAACGTCGTATACGTGCGCTACCAACAGAAGGAGAGACGCAGTTCTTCTTAGAAGTTATGGAATGTTGCCGCAAGGAAATTTATTAAATAAAATTACTCAGATGTGAACAAAATTCTTGGTTGAGGAAGGCATTTACTGTTACTTGGTCACGTCATATTTATTGTAAATGAATAATCATCATAATCATGATAGGTAACTAAGTATACCTATCATATTTTTGTATAAATTAACATTAAGGAGGTAAATAATATTTTGGATACGAGTTTTTTGTTATAAGAATAACGTTATAAACAAGGTGAAATTTAAAAAGTTTGTGAAACTCAGCAAACTTGTTGTATTTTATTATGTACACATTTCTTAACAAAACCTAGTCATTTGGCAGGCTGGTGCAAGTGTGCAGGGTTATCGGGAGAAAACCTCGGAATATTCTTTAGTTAGATTTTAGTTAAATCGATAAGAAATAAATGTTTCGTATAAGTGTTTAATACACGTCCGTATTTTCCTTAAACCCACCAGACCCAACTAATATTTCTATCACATTCCACATAGATAAAAGGTGCCATATCCCTTTTCTCTAGTAACCTCTGCACGTCACCTTCAAAAAATGTTGAAACGATTGTGCATTTATATTAAATCTATTGGTAACATTTTTTTTTTTAAACTTACACCTTTTTGACTCGCGCACAATTTTTTTTAATCTGTATTTTTTTATTATTTTTCTTTTTATTAGGTTAAAATTATTATTTTTTAAATTAAAGATACCAAAAAGAGTAATTTTACTTGCCTAGAAGTAAAATTACGCTCTCTACACTACGTAGAGGTATGAGGAACAGGGTGTAAAATTCACTCATACCTCCATAGAAAAAGGAGGATCTTCGACCGGGCGTCGTGTCTGGTGGGCAACTGCCCTTTTTTTTAAATATAATGTGGCGACGTAGATACCGCTACATTACTCTCCCCTCCGGAGACCAGAGGTCGAGTTCTTGTTGTTTGTTAGTTGTTGATTGTTGGTTGTTGTTGATTGTTGGTTGTTGTTGATGTTGTTCATCCCGTCGGGGTCACCTATATAGAGGTACGAGGAACGGGGTGTAAAGTTCACTCATACCTCCATAGAAAAGGGAGGATCCTCTAACGTCGTGTCGTGTCTGGTGGGCAACTGCCCGATGATTGATGTCGGGAAGTTGTATATGTGCTAGTCGCGCGGTAAACTCTGCTTGCGCAACGCAGCATTTGCGTGACGTCAGTATGACAAGCAGCTCGCATGTGGCGATGTAGATACCGCTACAAATGCTTTAGATATTATTTTTAAAGAGGGCACTTTCCCATAATGGCGGACCAGGTAAAATCAAACTCAAATATGGGTTCTATCGTAGTATATTCCAAAAATATAATGTTATACATGATGATGACATTGCTTTATATAATCGAGTATAAGTGGTAGTGTTACTGACGCGTCATAAACATCAATACTTAGAAGTAAAATGCAAAATTTTAACTTAACCAATTTTGCAAATTATAATACACTATAATAATATGAGTTGCTTGTTAAGAGGTGGTGCTAAAATATGTTTGAATAGTCCTGGCTGTCCTAAGTGGGACTAGGCAGGACATATCTGCCGCATGATGAACAAACTGTGAACCTAAATAGCACAAAGCTATGGGGCGAAAACGACCTCTGTGATAGGCTTAAGTCACGCATTTTGTCACGGTTTTTGCTCCGAAACTGTGACAAAAATGTGTGACTCGAGTGTGTGGCTAAACCAATGAGACGAAAGAGATGGCGGGCGAATTGGATAGGTTCCATTAATACTGGAAAAAGGAAGCGTGGGATCGCGTGGAATGAAGAAAAAGAATAGGCTACTTACAAAAAAAAGAGCAAGATGACTCAAGGACACTGTTATAAGCATGGTGAGGTGTGATAATATTTTGAGGACCTGGGGCCGTACTATGACCTGTTAACGCCATCATGATTCCGTTGAGATAAAGAGATAGTGCTATCGGTAATGTATAGCTCCGTCTCTCTTCCACGCTGGAACAATGATGGAATTAACACGTCATAGTACGGCCCCTGTATAGGAAACGTTTCACCGGGACTACTGGAATATGCCTTACGAATTTAACCACTTTTAGTACAGAATAAAACAAAAGAAAAACAACATTCACGTTTTGTTTTTCCAGTTAGTTCAGTAGGCCAATTCACGTACTTAAAAAACGTTCAAATTCAAGTCGCAATCTCATCTCAGCGACAATCAATGTCAAAAACCTGTCAAAAATGTATGTAAATTGATTGTGATTTTGACTGATTGAGACTGAGATTAGAATGCGAACGGTCTTAAAAATACGGGAATTGCCCCTCAGTTGGATAATCAATGCCCATAATTGCTTTAGAAAGTAAATGTTTAAAAAGTAACTTAAAAAGAGAACTTATCATCATCAGCCTATAAATGTTCCCACTGCTGGGACACAGGCCTCCTCTCGGTGAGAGGGAGTGGGCTGTAAATCCACCACGCGGGCCCAGTGCGGGTTGGTTGATGTCACAAGTCTTTAGAATTTTGAGTTCTAGGACATGCCGATTTCCTCTCGATGTTTTCCTTCACTGTTTTTAGAGCAGTGGTGATGAAATAATTTACACAAAGTAAAGCGCCTGTTTGGGTTCGAACCTACGACCTACAACTCGTAAGTCACGGCCGTTACCAATGGGTCACCACTGCTCTCAAAAAGAGAACTTATGCTATTAATATATTATTATTATTTAAAACTATTCGATAGTAAATAACATAAATACTCTGTCGATAAGTTATTGTTCAGTTGCTCGACTTAAAAATTTAAGTAACACTCCAACATCATTACAACAACAACAAAAAACTGAATTATTAGGAAATATTCGGAATTATTGCGAAAGGATTCGGAATTATTGTGGAAGAATTCGGAATGATCGGGAAAGGATTTGGAATTATTGCAAAAGGATTCGGAATTATTAAAGAAACATTTCAGCACCACCTCTTAGAAGGCCTCGTAACATATTATCAGTAAAAATGCCGAATATAGAGTACAGAGTTAAGCGTTAGCGTCAAATGCGATAACGTTTACAAAAGTAGGTATATTTGTTGTGTTGAAATGACTACAATGCGTCTGCTATACAAATATGAAACACAAAACTTATTTTCCTATCATAGACTTTTTTTACGACTCATCGGCTACGAATCATTTTCAAATCCTATAGAATAATTACTATTTTTTTATGCAGGAAATACTTTGTCTTATATTATGATCCCTCTGTGATGCAACCGACAATTAAACAATAAAAGCAAGTGCTTATCATGTTATTATTTAAAATTATAATCGCGTTTTCAATCTGATGATAAATTTAAATTATCATAAATATCGACCAATTGATGCATTATCCTCATTAATACCCAAAACGATGACAACAGTACGGTTGAACGCGCATCTAAACATTCGAAACCGCATTCAGGGCTCGATCACACCGATAGCAAAACCTCAACCACACCACAACGACAACACGTGGACGGGTGCTAATTTGTATGAAAATTAAAGTTTATTTATACGGACCACATTTGGCTGTCAAAACTAAACGTAACGATATCCACCACATGCCACGCCAATGCCACGACGCAGCCACAACGCAACCACAAGTGAGACCGCCCACTAGCGGACGGCCATATCGCCGAACACAACGATCCGTCTGTCTTCAAACACTAGCCAGAACGTAACCACATCGCAACTACTAGCGACAACGCAACTGCTGTTAAATTAAATTAAATCACTGTTAATTAAACAAATCTGCAGCGATACTATTCAATTCACACGTAACCACATTTTGTCACTGCGATGTGGTGTGGTGGTGTTACGTATGAACAGCCCTTAAAACCGCGAACAGGGGCCGTACCATGACGTGTTAATACCATCATGATTCCATTGCGAAAAAGAGATAGTGCTATCGGTCATGTATAGCTCCGTCTCTCTTTCACGCTGGAACAATGATGGAATTAATACGTCATAGTACGGCCCCTGATGCGCTTTGTTGCTTCAGATTTTATAACATTAAACAAAATTCGCCTACACGGGGCGCGTTTAGATGCGCATTCCCTATAATATTTTTTCAACGGAAGAGGCACTTTCATGTTTTATCCAAACTTCACACATAAAACGGCAATAGCAGTCCAAATTCCAAAACAAATTTAATTTTGTGTTTCCGACTCAAATAGCAAACTATAGTACGTGCTAATATAATTTTGACTAGTAAGCACCAATTGACTAACAATATTTATCCCTTACAAAATCTATGTACAATCTTATTTAGCTAATAAAATTTAGCCAATCCACACAGCTTTATACGAAAACGTTCGGTTACTAAATAGATAACTATTTTTATACATTGAAAGTTTTCAAATTACAGTTCGATCGACGTACGAAGCGTAACCCTATAAACGTAAACAAGGTGTAACATAAAGAATAAAATACGTTATTTGTGCATAATCGTTACTACGGTATGATTATATTATGTTAGTTAGTTTGTACGGCTAAACATATACGTTATTAATATCAATTAGAAATTAATTCTGGTATCAATTGGAAAGGCTCTGAACTAAAGCTGATAGCAGCGCCCCCTTCATACTGTTTCATTTTCAGATGTTATATTTCACGACAAAATGTAAATTTTATATCATCGATATATGGTTAAAATTGAAATGATCTTCGTGAAGTTCAAAATTACTATTAAAAAAATAGTCTTGTTTCTTTTCCAGATACCAAAATGATTATTAAAAAATCCAACGAGCCCTCTTCACCAAAGAAAATTTGCCCTATTTCAATTTAGCAACATTTAAAAACATGCAAATAATCGTTTTAAATGAAAATAATACATAGAGTTACAGTATTTACATAAAATTACAAAGCTTGCGGAGTGTCAAGTTATAAAACTTGAGTAAGCTCATACGTTGGCAGTTCACTTGGCTTATTTGTCCAAATATTCGCATTATTGGGCCATTACGAAATATACTTTAGTTCTTAAACATTAAGTTCACTTTTCTAGTAGCGGAATAACGCAAATATTTGTGGAAATACGCCAAGTTCCGCCAATAAACATGCGATATCTATTAACTTACTCTGTCATTAATATTGTGATCAGATCGAGTTATTTCTAATAAATTGTAAAGTTCGGTGGTCCTCGTTAACTATAGTAAGCGCGTTATCAACTGAGTCATGGCGCCATGAATCATTTCCCTATGCTATCTCGCTTGCACTTACGGGCCTTATGGAGCCGCTTAGTGAAGGGCGTAACAATAAAAGAAATATATCGATAAGTAACGTTTATTCTCGTATCTTGTTCATACAAGTCTACAGATCATTAGTGACCCATCAACATCACGTGTGCAGGTAGCCGTTTACCGATAACGATCCTGGCGCGCTGTACGTTCCTATCTCTATTGACATTTATAGTCTCACGAGTCAGTTGATGACGCGCTGACTATAGCATGTATTCGGATATAAACAAAGTTGTGTTACTGCATTTTGATCCTTACGACAATACTACAATTTCTGTTCCCCAGAACTATTAAAAGTATTATTTATTATTCGAAATAAGTATTGAAACATTCTATAAATATTATTTCTCATGGGATTATGCATTGTACACGAATATAGAGTAAAATAAACAAAGGAAGGTATATTTTTTAGCGATGGTAGGAAAGACTACCGAAAACAAAACTGATGTTTTTTTTTCTCTTTTTCACGGTTTGCTGTTAAATAGCGCCATCTCACTCTTTTATACCGATCACGCCTGTATAGCCATTGCTAAATAACGTACCTATACAATTTACTACATCCATATTAGAATATCTACATCTATTTGGCGTGCACAAATTGGCACTTCTAATACCAAACAGAGACATCAGTCACGAGCGGAATATAATTTTCTATCGTCATAACCATATAGGTTAGAGAGAAAATACAACGTCTTTTAGGGTAGTTCTACCAATTCAGTCAATATATAAACATACAATATTACGTTTTTTGCCGATCTTTGTACAGAAACTTAGAAGATACTGAATAAATTGTCGCGCGAAATAAAAGCCACTTTGGCCCAACCTACCACCAATTTTTAGAATACACAAAATGCACCCAACTTTAGCTGCTATTAAAGGGTGATTACCCTTTAATAGCAGCTAAAGTTGGGTGCATTGGAAACCCGTACACGAACCCATCGAAACATGCCGTAAGAATAAACAATTTTCTTTCTTTCTTTTCTTTCCGTAACATCACATCATATCCGACAAGGCGGATCAACAACCCTTTTCCTTAAGTGAACACTTAAAATGCGCGGCAAAATACTCAGCCGCTTACCTGTCCACCGGTCGACAATTTCAAACTTCGAACTCTTCACATATTTTTTTATGGCTTTGCACAGTTTGTGCCAGCCAATGTCGAGTTTCTATAGACATGTGTTGAATTGAGTTCAAAAGTCATATAAAGTGTAATACAAACATTTTCCTCATGCGGGGTCTGTTTGTGTCAGTATAGGGAGTTGTGGAGCCAGCATGAGTCGCCGATGTGCTTCGGATCCGGTGAGGGCAGCTACGGTGATCCCAGCTTGGTAGGACGCCGGGATCCGGATGTGACGGGTCCTGGTATTATATACTCCCCAACCCATCGCTCGCCATTCGCGAATCACGTTTATCACTTGACCTGTAACAAGTTGTAAAATTCGTAAGAAAATACTTTTTGGCGGCGCTTGTGAAAAGTCCGTACCTATAGCTAAATAGACTGGAATGGAATCGAAAAGCGGATTAAGCTTATCCCCGAATGACAATTATTACAACGTAAATATGAAGACTATGTCTTGCGGTAGCCTACAATAGGCGCAATTGATTGATTCATCGCCATATACTGACATTTTTTAACTCTCTGTAGTATATAAGCCTCCCCTCTATTCAACCCATTGCAATGAACCTCCTTCCTCTACTCTCAATCTTGTTTGGGGCATCTCGACATACCTAATTATGACGCCATCAAGCCAGTGGATTTAATAATTCAACATTTCAACTCACCAAGCACATTGAACGTATGGAAGCGTCGATCAGGCACGACCATCAGGGGGGTCAAATCCGTATCCGGATTAAACCTCGACAGTACATCCCTGGTCTTGATGAGAAGTATCGACGGAGACGTGAGATGGTGCCACAGCGTCGCTTCTCGGATGCATTCCACCGGGTTACAGAGGTACACACCGCGGGGCGATACGCCAAAGACCATCTGATGATGCCAGGCGTCTGGGATGTCATGTTCGTAGCCTGATTGTAAGTTGAGAGTGAGGATTGGTACTGCACCTGTAAATGCCAAAAATGCAAATTTTATAGCAGTTTCTCTAAGAATATAATCTTACCTGGAACTATGAGAACAAAATAATCTATTGGTTCCTTTCGTTCTAAAGCATGTTAAACTAATCACCGGTTTCTGGAGTCATTTACGCCGGCCGGGCTTCTGAAAACTTATTTAACCCACCTAAACGGGTATTATTGATTTAGTCGACCAGTTATAGTATTATTATCTCACGAAGCGATGCGTGCTTTACTGGTGGTTACCAAGTGTACAAACACGCCGTGAATGTGTATGTAGGCGCAGAAGCATTCGGTCCCGTCGGAGACAATGGCGAAGTCAGAAGTGTGTGTGTGTGTGCGTGCGCGTGTGGGTGTTTGTGTGTGTGTGCGTGCCTGTGGGTGGGTGTGTGGGTGCTTGTGGGGGTGTGTGTGTGTATGCATGGGTGTGTGTGCGTGTGTATGTGTGGGTGTGTGTGCATGTGTATGTAAAGCGCGTGTCGCTTCGTGAGATAAAAATACTGTACAACAGTTACCGTGGCACCTTGCCATTATGTTTTCTTTCATTTTTTTTTATCAGGATTCTGAAAATCGTGGCTATAATTAAAGAGCACTGTTCGATCAGAAAAAATATAAGCTTCGACTCGAGACTTACGATGCTAAAATTCAAGAAGATATTCAATGTTGTAGTTGCTTGAAAGACGCCAGTTGTCAAAGAACTCACGAGCAGCCATCATTATTACATAACAATAATTCTACTCAAATTGCCTACTAAAGTCTACGTATTCAGAGTTTAGCACCTTACTTCAATCGCTGTTCACTTGCCAAGTACGGTAAAATGGCATAAGTTACGCAACGACCATCAAGTTTATGCGTTCATGCATACATATTTGCGTAATTTATGTAAATGACTTGACCATTACTTTGCTCGCCGATGTCAACAAAATTGCTTACATTATTAAGGGCGTTTATACCTTATGAGTGGCAACGTCGCAATTTAGTGTCATATTTCGTGGTTTTCAATTTTTATCATTTAATCGGAGCTATATTTTAAAAATCTGTTTAATTAACTTTTTAGAATTATGTGAAAACTGTATAAAAGGTAAGAAATCGTTGCGTTTACAGTTCTATTTATATGCAAATAATACATTGGAAACTTGCAGGGCGTTATTTTCATTGTAAAATAACTGTAAGCATTACGGTTACTTACTTTTTAAACACTTTCACGTAATCTAAAAGGTTAATTAAACAGATTTTTAAAATATAGCTCCGATTAAATGATAAAAATTGAAAACCACGAAATATGACACTAAATTGCGACGTTGCCACTCATAAGGTATAAACGCTCTTAACGATTTTACTTAGTGACTTGATTATTGACATTGCCTAACTGGTTTTTAACCACCAAGAATAGACCAGAAACGGCTGGCTCATGCTATTGAACCTGCGCTTGGATTAATCGAATATATTCCTGCGATTGGATTGTCATTCTGTATGAATAACAAATCATTGCATGATCCAATGCGTTTATTTTAACATGGCTTGGGTCCCACTTAAGAACTTTTGATAAGAACAACCGACTTCCAAAAAAAAACACTACAAAGTGAAAAATAATTTGATTTCGGAAGTGAGTGTCTTTGGATCTATATTTTAGTTTTTTCTCCCGACTTCCGAAAATAACACGTCAATCTTATTTTAAAAATTAGATGAGGTCGGCGTTTCGAGAAAGGCCGAAACAAACTCAGAGGTCACAGTCTCTTTTAAAGTCCAGACAAAATCTTGGTCAGATCATGTGATGGCTATGTAGATCGGTGTCTGAAATGGTATTTTGAGGAAAGAACCACACAGATTGAGTGGACCTGTCCAGTCAGTGCACGCAATTGTCAGCAATCGTGCAGCTCAACTCAGAACTTAAGGAGCTCAACGATTCGACGAACAATACCAAAGAAAGGACATTTGAGGAGGCCGCATAAATTACTCAAACTGCCAGATCGTGATTAAACTAACTGAGAAAAATACAAAAAAAAAGCAATGACTGACATTTTAAGTTGATAAAATTTAAATGGGACCACCTGGGATCTGGGAAGCAAAAACCCTTGAAACAAAAAAATAATCAAATCGGTTCAGGCGTCTTCGAGTAATCGGTGAACATACATTAAAAAAAAAGATTCCGACGAATTGAGAACCTCCTCCTTTTAAGAAGTCGGTTAAAAAACGAATTTTTATCAAAAAGTCCTTATGTGGGCCGATTATTGGAGACACCTGTATCATAAGATTGGCTGTCAGACTATATGAAATATCCAATATCACCTAAGAAATAGGAACCGATGCCCTAAAAGGTCGTAATCCTCAAAAACTGCTGGACTCGCCCATACGAATTGACCATTATAGTTTACCAGTGACCCGCACCCTGCTTCGTAGGGCTTTAAATACAACTTGACAAACAATCGAGATTTCTTTGTTTAATATAAACGAATGTATTGTACACATGAGCCTTCTGGAATAAATTACTTAAATGTAATGTAATTTTTTGGTGTATATCTACTGCTTCTTCGCTGTTTTATTTATTTATTTATATCTAAAGAGTATTCTATTCTAAATGATGGTGAAAACCGCATTAAAATCTGTTTAAAAGAAGAACGGGTCACGCAGGCAGACACTAAGAGCTACTTCAATTTATAATATGTAAGAGCCAAAGATATTTACATTTAATAAACACCTCTTTGTATTAGGAGTTAGGAGTTACAGACAGTCCGCTGTGCAGGGCCTGCATGGAGGAAGACGAGACAGCAGCCCATGTGCTTCTAAGCTGCCCGGTGGTCACCACATACAAGGCAAAGCACTTCGGTAACCCAGGTACCCTACGTGAGATTGTCAGCTACACCAAGGCGTTGCTGGCCTTCCTCGAGGAGCTGAGGTAGATCGAATAACCGATTTTCCCACCCGTACGCAAAATACGCGCATTGACGTGGAGTTGCGGACACCAGCCCGTATTACCTAAGAGCCAAAGAGAATATACTAGCTAATGCGTTGCAAAGTTGCAATGCCTTCTTTTTCAAACCAGCCTGTATTAGAGCGAACAAAACTAAACATTATTCAAATTGGTTAAGCCGTTTTTGAACGAACGAACAGCAATATAAAAGAACATAGATATAGAAGTCTTCATAATACCCTACACTTTCTTACCAACAGTTATCCAGTCAGCCAGCCAGTGTGACAGCGACACGGCTCGTTCAGGGTAGGTGGGGAAGAATCTGGCTGTGACCAGTCCATCAGAAGCTCGGTGTATGCCGGAGACCAGGTCGGCAGCCGTGCACCCAGCTACGGCGCGTGATAGTAAATATCTGGAAAAAAGGATGTTAGGATTAATAGATTAGATTGATAGTTTATAATTGAATTTTAGGGTCCTAATCAAATCCTTGGACGTATGAATAAGAAATCCTAAGTAACTTTTTTAATTGAGTTTCTGAGACATAATTATGGCCTGACGGCGATGATATTAATAATTATTAATAGAATAATTATTTATTAATATATTAATTACTTCATGTATTCGTATGACTACTTGATTTGTAAACACACTCATACTATACTCATGGTTTGCAATTTATAAAGTTTAAATTATGAACGAGGAAGTCTTCAACTCATATCATCGGCTATTCAAAATTGTTACCTGGGTAATGGAGCACTGTTAGCTCGTTGTCGTGTACCAACAGATAAGCTGATCTTCTCTAAATTGACAGGCACACCCAATGCATTCTGAAATTAAAAATAAGGCAAATATTGTTGACTTGTCGCCTAAATATTGTAATCATTGTAACAAAGTATTGTATTGTTTTATGTTCGACGGTGTTGTTTCTTAGAATTCTTAAATACAACGTCATGCTTTTTTTTTTTGAGCCATTGTACGTTGACTAAAGAAAAAACAGCATTTATACATTGTTGTTGAACAAAGTGACGAAATCGTCACTCAGTTCTATGTAACAACTACTGAAATCCAAAGATTGAGCATCTCAGGAAAAATTTTTTCAATCAATGGTGTTCAACAATCGCTTTTAGCGATAAGATCGCTCATTGTGTCACCCTATGTAAAATTTCTATATTTATATCTGTAATTTTTATGGTTTACATAATAAAGAGTATCCAATTCTTTTCTATTCAATTCAACATATACTTTTATTTTTCTTACAATTTAGTAGCTCATTGTCATATCTCTAAAATTACCATAAGGTTGGCTATCCCTGGATTTCAATCAGTGGTGAAAACCTTTTATTTTTTATTTCTGTCACACTACACCATATTCTTTAAAAAAAATCTAAAAGAAAACATACTTAAGTCCAAGAACAATTTAAAGATACTAACAAAAACATTGACAACAGCTGTCACCCCGCAGGCCGAGGTGTTGATCTGCGTGACCTGTCGCTCACACGCCTCACACTCCGACCAGATCATGCACCGAGGAGGTTCCACGCACGCCGCACTGCTCGAACTGGTGCTGGCTGCTGCTTCACTCGCCTAGGGACACAATCACGATATAATAGGGATGTTGAGGAAAGCTGCATAGGTACTATTTGACAGAAGATAAAAAGTGGTATAAAAGTAGTGAAAAAAAGTAAAATATGCTAAAATACAGCCAAGTCATAAGCGTTTCAAAATTATCTGCTAGACAGAGCTGCTACTCTACAATTTGAGCAGAACTGAACAACTAATGTTGATGTAGAAATGATGATAGATGTTAATTATGTTGTTAAACAACTAAACAGATAACAGTACCCCTAGTGGGCGTTTATATGGCACATCCAGATTCGGAAAAAGACTGTCACATAGGTGTGAGTGAGGGAGACGGTCGTCTGTATCACTCACACCTGTGTGAAGTTGGTACCTCAGAGTTTGGCTTGGAAGAGCGCCCTATACGGAGAATTTTTAAAATTTTATGTGCCATATTAACAGCCCCGTGCTGAAAATAATTATTTCAGTATGAATGTCCATGTCCGAAATCAGAATTTTTAGTTGGAAGGGCTTTGTGATGATGCAAACAATCTGTGGTAACAGGAACCTTTGGTTATTTAGATCAGTATTCTATCACTACTTAAAATGCAATTAAAAAATACTATACCTTAGCAGTAGCCTGGTTCTCAGCGTCAAATTTAGCCTTCTCTGCAATCAACTTCTTAGCCATTGTGACATGAAACAATGCTGATGACAGAGTAGCTGTGTCATGTGTGGACTGGTTGATTTGATGAGCAAATGCTTCTATATGTTCATCATCATCTGCAAATAAACTATTAATTAGCCACGGACATAGTAGAACCATATTATGTGCATACAAATATAATAAGAGAAAATAAAATAAAAACTACTACTAAAATATGTGAAGCAAGGAGGCCAGCTCAGTGATTGAATGATTGCACAGCACTGATTTCCAGCTAGTCCCTGTCATTCGGACAAACAACTTTATAATATACACAAGAAAATAAACAAACTACACAAAAGAGATAACATTTGGCAACAAAACTAAGGGCTGAGTTTTCAATAGTCAGATAACATTTATCTGAAGAATAAATCTGACAGTTTGACATATTTTCCATACAAAAGCTGTCAAACCGCAATATTTATTCCTCAGATAAAAGTTATCTGACTATTGCAAAATCAGCCCTAAGAGTTAAATTTATTGTATCATTAAAAAAAATTGAGGGCAACAAAAGCACACTAAAGATGTTCAGGGCAGTATAAGGATGCTTGTGACACAGTTCAGGCTCAACTTGGATGTTTTAATGATTTTAAGACACAAAAAATACTTTCAATTATAAATATTTAATTTTTATCAATAAAAAAACCTGTACAGGGACCAATACCTGTGTTTATTTTAGATCACATAACTATTTTGGTACATGTCGTCAATCTATATTAGGAGAATGACAAGTCATATACAATCAAAGAGTACAATAAATTAAATAGAGGGATCAACTTACAAATCAATATCTCAGATGGTGATACCAAGTCTCCACTAGAGAAATGCAGACTGCCAGAATAAATGATGGGTCCATGTGACATTGTTCTCCTAACAACTAGTTGCTCTCCCCTCGAGTTTACATGAGTGATGTATGGACCATAACTGAAGTTCTGGTCCACATAGTTATGGGTGCTACTGCTGCTGACACCCTCTGCAGCATCCCCCTGACCTGTAGGAACCCCTCGGCTTGTTGATGGCACACTATATGAGTACAGATCAGCATCTCCATGCAATCCAGATCCTGAAGCTATAGCTGCAACAGGTACACTCACAGGGACGTACCTAACCGGAGGAGGAACATATTCTGGAGTCGTCCCCCTCACCAATACAGGCTCAATTTCCTCAGGCATGTTATTTGCAGCTTCTAATTCAGCGTCAGGAGATGATTCATCTCCAGTATCCACTTCACATGATGGCCCAGGATCAAAGTCCATTTCCAAGAAATCCATGTCAGGACTGGATGCCCTAGAAGCTTGCTCCCTGCCTCCAGCAGCACCCTGCTGGGGCCCTACATAGTTGGGCATGGGAAGATGCTTGTCTAAAGGTAAGCCCATATCAAGACTAAAGAATGAGCTTGGCAAGTCAGCCAAATGTTCACCACCCCTGTATGTATAGATACACCCATCTTCTGAGCCCAAAGAATAGTCATCATTGCCAGTATCACTGGAACTGTCATCCTCTAAATTAGGCCTATTGAGCTTCAGACTTGATGGCCTCTTCCTGTTCTCCCTGAAAGAGCTGGTCTCTGGGTTCTCACTAGTTCTGCTAGTGCCACTTGTTGAAGGAAGGCTGCTACTTCCTGCCTTGTCCAAACACACCTTGTGTCTCTGACATGTCTGCTTATCCTGATTAGACTCTGTGCCATTGTCGTACACGGTAGGTACAGTCCTGCTACTACCCGCAACCGCAGGATCCACTTGTTCAGCATTCGAATTAGTCACTTTGTTGTTACACTTTTGTGATGGGGTAGAATTATTTAGGTTTTTATTACTTTCAGGATTATTTTCTCTACACCGGCTAGTTTGAGGATCTAATTCATTGCTAGGTAATGAATTCATGTGGTTAGGCCGAGGTCCATTCAAGGGAACAAAACTCGAGCTTGGATTCGAGGTAGATGTAAATAGATTTTCAGCGTTATCTCTTTGCCCTGATTGACTAGGAGTACTATTGTAGTTGCTATTTTTTTCACTCTCGCCATCAAGTTTTACAGAATTCCTCATAGACGAAGAATCTTTAGACGAATCCATGATTACAAATACATCGTAGAAGTCGGCATTGTTCACTATTTTTTAAGGTTACCATCGGCTTGTTGATTCGAATGGAGGCGATAAAGAAGGGACAAAGCTAAAATTGAATCGTAATGTGAACAAATATTAAGGGGAAACGATAAAACACTGGATGTATAGGGCACAATCTGTAAAAGGAAATAATAACAAACCAATTCGCAATATTCCGATCAAAATCTTAATTTGACATTTGACAGAATTGACAGTTGGTTTGGTTCAACCATTGACTTATAATAGGGTTCAACGAGACGAGAAACAAGAAAAATCACTCGGCAGATTGCCATAAAAAAAAAAAAAAAAAAAAAAAAAGAAAAATCACATTACATAGTTGAAGAATCGAGAATCCAATCGTATCCGCAATTTCCGAGATTTCGTGAATCGTTGATCTGTGGTGAGCAATAAAAAATAAAAACATAATTATAACAAAAAAATAAAACAACCGTAACTGATTTCGATAGAAAAACAAAGTGACTACAAAATGAAAAATTATTTTAGTTTCGGAAAGCGCTTCTAAAAAGGTTTTATTTTTCACATTTTATCTGAAGTACCCCAAACAAATTCAACATAATCGTCACCATAAAATAAAAAAATAGTCCTCCAGACCGTATTTCGGCCATGGCGGTCAATCTCAGCGGAGTGGGGCGGAGACTAGCCCTATATTGTAGTCTGTGGACTAGCCTTCGGCGTGGTAGTTAATATAGTGCACAAGTGACGTGGAGTTGCGGACACCAGCCCGTATTACCTATTACCTATAGTGCACAAGTATCCTATACAATATTGTAGTCTGTGTGCACAAGTGTGTGCACAGACACCTTCTTGCTATACTCCGTGGTAGACACAGATGCACTCTCTCTTCTTCACTCTCATAGTCTGGTGGGATGGCACGCAATCCGACACAACCGAAGAGAGATCAAGCGTAGGACCAGGGCAGGGGGGTATCACACCGCCAACTTCCAAACTCCGGGCTGTTACTAAGAAATTCATAAAGGAATAACCCAATAACACTTTGCCCGATCTGGGAATGGAACCCACGCTCAGCAGTCGCGCTTGCGACCTTGAGACCAATGGGGCAACATAGACGAATTAAATGAAAAACCTAATAGAGAACAGAAGTTGCTAATAAAGAGTTTTATTTTTCACATTTTAATTGAAGTACAAATTCTTTTACCACTGCCACTGCGTACTATTTATTATTATTATTTTTTTTTAAACGTCTACTCTAGGAATTTCTCCTGTATCGTGGATGCGTTTACAAACATTTAAAGTCACATACACAAACAGCCAGACCCGGAACAACTACTTGCAGGTCATACAAATATTTGTTCCGTGCGGGGATCGAACCCGAGACACTTAACGCAGCAGTCAATCGCTTAACCACTGCGCCAACCGTGTCGTACTATGTGAAGATAACCTCATCATCAACATAGACGAACTGAAAACCTACTTATTGCAAGTAACTCAAAAACTACCCGAGCAAAGTTAATGAAACCGCAGCGCAATAATGGAAAAAGCTAAACGAGACCGCAGCGGGGGCTTCTAACAAATGAATAAAGAATGTTACGGCCATACCGCCGCCGCCAGATGGCGCATGACAGGACTTACTACCGCTGTGCCTGCGTAGCCACGCTGCGAGGCCGGCCGCGGCAGCCGCGCCCGCTCCCTTATTTCGCGAGACGGGGTACTTTTATCATAAAGTCTTGCAGTTTTATCCAGCCTTGCGCCAGTCATCGTTTTGCCATTCGAAGCCCTTAGAGAAACATTGCACAGCGTCATACCGTTCCGGCTGCTACCGCTGTGTAATGTTTCTTCATGGGGTTCGAAATAATGGATTTTTACTGGTACAAATATTTTATATTTATTCTAGTATAACAAGCTCTGAATCTCATCTAAATCCGAATATAAACCAACGTCCGCAATGCGATGGTTGGGGATGGGCATTGACTTATACCAAAGAGTATAATAAATAACTATACAGACTTATACCTAGCTCAATGGGGTTGGGCACGGAACAGAAAAAACTGTTTTTTCTGTTCCGTGGGGTTGGGCGACGATTGGCGGTGGCGCCGCGGCACGCAGCGCGCCGCCGCACGGTGGGCTGGAATCGTCAAGTGGGGACTTAAGGATTCAAATGAGTATTTTTGAATTTTATGTACTAATACAAATATTTTTTGTTATTTGTACTTTTTTATGCCTAGTATTTTTCGAGTTATAGACCCCTAAACTTTATATGAAATATTAATCGGTTTTTGGTCAAGGAATAGCTGAAATCCTCGAACACCTGCTTAAAAATCCACAGGATGCGCAAAAAGCCAAAGATAGTCTTTTAGGTAAAAATTAAAAACCTAAATTTACTCCAGATGAAGCTTTGGGACTTGTTTTGTCCCTTAAATTAACAAAGTGGCAATACAATACTTTAAGAAAAAGTATCAAAGAGAAAAATGTCCACATGTTCCCTTCCTACTACAAGGTGCAAAATGCAAAACAAGAATGCTACCCGCCAAATGATGATATCACCTTAACAGATACCACTGCTAGAATAAAATTGCAGCCTCTATTATATATAACCGCCAAAAGGATATTCAAAGCAATCAATATTGATAGCACAGACTGTATGGAGTTGACAATGATAAGCAAATGGGGAATGGATGGTGCCTCGAATCAAGCAAACTATAAGCAACAAATTACAACGGATGACAAAGAGGACAGTGCTTCAACAGATGATTCAAGTATTTTTATGGGTAGTTTAGTACCAATAAAAATTGTTTCCGAGGAACAAATTATCTGGGAAAACAACTCAAGTCGTCCAATATTTTTCAAGTTTGAAAAAGAGAATAAATCAACGATTTTAAGAGAGAAAACCGAAATTGAAACGGAGATAAATGAATTGAAGGAAACAGAAATTGGAGAAATAAAAGTCTCACATTCATTATTGCTTACCATGATAGATGGTAAAGCAACATCAATCTTCTGTGAAACTTCAGCTCAACGATGTGACACAAGTAAAGCTGTTCCTACAGAAATGAATAACTTGGCTTTGTTATTGACTAAAAACATTTGTACCGACTTATAAAAATATGGTTTATCATCGCTACATATATGGATACGTTTTATGGAATGCATTCTTCACATAGCCTATAGACTGGATTTCAAAACATGGGTTGCAAAAGATGAAAACAAAGTTATGATGGAAAATAGAAAAAAAAGCATTCAGGAAGCTTTTAAAAATCAAACAGGCCTTTTAATAAATGATAAATGATTTTATTTCTGTAAGTAGGTTTGTTACAAACACTTTACACGTCAATCATATTTTAAAAACTAGATGAGGTCGGCGTTTCCTATCTGACTACTCTGAGAAGTATAGTATACATGCTCTGTGATAGTATAGATGTTGTAAAGCAAGGTCATGGAACTACTAATGACGGGAATACCGCTCGAAGATTTTTCTCAGATACAGAGATTGCTGCTGCAATTACTGGTGTCGATGAAAACCTAATAAAACGGTTTTCAATCATTTAGAAACAATATCTTCAGGTCATAAAATTGACACAGTGAAAATTAAAGAATATACGGAAGCCCCCATAAAATTATACGTAGATTTATATGAGTGGTATCACATGCCCTCCAGTGTGCATAAAGTTCTTGTTCATGGAGCAGCTATCATTGAAAACTTGGGATTAATTCCGATTGGAAAGTTATCGGAAGAAGCGGCTGAATCTAGAATAGAAATAACAAGAAAATTCTGCAGAAGAGCTGAGGATGAATAATAAGGATATTTTGAATAATTTAATAATTAGTTCAGATCCTTTTATATCATCAAAACGTCATTTTCAGAAGAAGCGAAAGCCATGCTTCTGTTATCTCCAACTGTCTCCAACATTTGAAGATGATGAGCGGGAAAATATAGAATTTGTAAATGTGGAACATTTAGAGAACGAATCTGAATCAGAATCTGATGAAATTGTCTAAGTGATAATTTTGTGAGTGCGTGTGTGAGTAAGAGTGTGCGTATGAGTGGATTAGGCCTCCTGCGGACACCATTGATAAAAAAACGCGCTTAGTTCTCTACCTCAAGGGTGGTGTGGAAAAGGGAATGAAAAACAATTTTCTCCAAAATCTAAGAAAATCGAAGCAAGTGATATATCGGATAATTTGCCTAAAAAATAGCACAATCTGATACCGAAAGCCGTTTTTTGAGAACTCTTGAGAATTAAAAGTTATTCATATAAAATCAAATTTCTCCATACAAAAATAAATTCAAATCGTTATAACTTTAAAAATATTAGGTATATACAAAAATCGCAGCAGAAAAATGTCTTGTATTTAATTGCTCATCAATTTTCGTGAATCCCTAAGTCTATGAAAGCTTGATTTCAGCCCACCGTGCGCCGTGCCGCCGCACAGTGGATCCATATTGAAAATTAGTGGACATGGGCAACAAAGTTCCAATATCGATTCGATATTTTTTTATGTGATTCTTCATGATATTCTAGACAACTTTTACTCTTGTGAAATTTCTTCTAAAGTTGATCGTTTGACTAAAAAAAAAAAGATTTTTTTGTATGGAGCGAATCACGTTTATTTTTTTTTTTCTTCAATTGTACGAATATGTTAGGTGTATGGCGTGAGTATATGATAGCTAGGGTCATTCTCTATCCACGAAAAAATATATCAGCGCCGGCCATCCGCGGCCGCGCGAGTAATCATTCGGTAAAAAATAATATTTTCTATGAAATTTTTTGCCTTTTAAAATCGGGTGCGCCAAAGTTCACCTAAATTTTCAACTCCGATAATTGGAAATCCGAAAATGTTCTTCCTAACATTTTTCATCCTAATAATCACAATTCCTAACTACTCTGTCTCTAATGTTCATAATTCCGAAGCATTCAACTTCATAATGTCAGTAGCAATAAACATCTATTATACTTTTATTTGTTTCCCTATATTTTCTCAACATAACCATCTTTTATACTATTATTCAAAGTCATAATTATCTTTTTTGTTTAGACTTCTTTTTATTCATAATAATCAGTATTAAATACATTAATAATTGTAAGCCCTAATTATCACATGCCATAATTATGATATGCCATAACATAATTTGCCATCGACATCGGGTGTGTAACGGTTGTTTATATCAAGAGAAATTGGATGCAATTGGGACTTTAGGGCACCCTGACTCGGACAGGTTAGGTTAGAAGGGGATGGCGGGGTCGTGTGAGCGAGCGAAGCGAGCGAATAGACCCCGCCATCCCCTTCGTGGTTATTTTTTTATAAACCACACAGAAGTAGGAGCCCCGCGAAGCGGGGCTCCGTCGACCTAGCCCACCATCAACCATGCACAGAAAAAAAAACCTAAAACTATAAATATCATCTTCTACCCACATATATTTTTTATAACACTTGGTAAATATTTCTTTCTGAGTATGAGTGAAAATATTATGGTAATTATGTTTAGGGATAAAAGCGTTATGATAAAAACCAGTAGGAGTTTAAATATATTTACATTAATGATATTATTAATTACAATTTTCGGAAACATGAGTGTTATGAACATCGCCGGTAGCACTACAAATAGTATGAATGAAAACTTTAGGATGAAAAATTTTAGGAAGAGTGATCATTCGGATTACAAATTGTTAGGAAGAACAATTTCGGGTAAAGAACTTTAGTTGAGCCAATATGGACCCTTTAAAATCAATTCAAAGTATATTTTCTGTCTCACTTGGCTGTTTTCACCTTTTTAGTTAAATATATAGTTTTAATAGCACATAGGTAATCACAACTAGTAATTCTGGCAGAGGTTTAGTTATTATTGCATGTTATCGGTGGCACCTGCATTGTGATTGATGACTCATTTGTTTGTGCGCTCGGCTAAATGCATAACAAACGAGTCACCGAAAAATAATTGTCTCTGATTGGTTGTTATTTTTTTAACTACCTGCACATTATCTACTGTTATCGGTAGCACCTGCATTGTGATTGATGACTCATTTGTTTGTGCGCTCGGCTAGAAGCGCATAACTAATGAGTCATCGAAAAATGGTCGTCTCTGATTGGCTGTTATTTTTTTTACTACCTGCACGTTATCTATTGTAAAATAAACATGTAATAAGTTTCTGGGTATACTCATTTTATCAAATATACGTGAAATAGTTTGAATTTTTACGGGCAAGACGTTGATAATCATTATCTACATAATCAAGCGTATGTAAAGTATAGTATAAGTTATCGTACGTATGATCGAAAGGAAATTGTGAAATAATTGTAGCCCTGAAAAGGGCTGTTTGTCATATTCCCAGCCCTGATGGGCTTTTGTGGGAATAGTCCATAGCCGGATCACTTTATTTCTTATTCCAGAAGTGGGTCCGGCAAATTTTCGGACTCTGCTATGAGGCATTCTTCTTCCTCCATAATCTCACTGTCACAGAGAGGCTCGGTAGTCTGTAACAACTGAATTGCTTCAGGCAACAACTCACTATGAACCTGTTTCGTTATTTTAGGCCTTATGTAGGATATGTGATCAGAGCTTATTAGAAGTCCATGGAGGATGTCTTCGTTTGTTGCTATTCTGTCCGATTTCCGAGTGTGTCTCTCTCTGACGTTTCTGAAGTCCTTATTACGGGCTTCCGAAGCTTCTTCTGATAAGGTACCTAAAATAAATAAGTACATGCATTTTAATTTCAAAAAGCAATCGAGTCAAATTATACATCAAACTCTATTTATTTTTTACTTACCGATTGGCAAAACACCAAAGTGGTTACAGATGTCTGCACCGTGCATTAGAAGTTTATGTACACTAACTGGCATGTAGTACCACGAATAGTGTTGCACGTATACATCAGCTGTTTCTCTACAGTATCTTCTACATTTTTCACAGTCAATGTTTTTGCCTGATGATATGGCTTGTAGAATAACGGAAAATCTGTAAATTAGATTTTCGTCAATTCCTGTTATTCTGGATGATGTTTTGTAATCTTGGAAAAAGCGCCTCGCAGTATTCCCGTCATTTCAAACTCAAACTCAAAGCATTTATTTCAATTAAACCATTTACAGGCACTTTTGAATTGTCAAGTGGTCGGTCAGTCAGAAATATGAAGCTAGTTGCCCATTCCAAAGCGTAGTAGGTACCTATGGAGAAGAACGGGCAAGAAACTCCATGGACACTCTTTTAAATTATATTGTTACATAAATATTAGTTACATCATTAATCTTGTATATAGGTATAATTATATGTGAGAACGATGTAAATAAGACGTACACATTGAGTGTCCAGTGTACAGCAAATACACACATCAAAAGTGTCTAGGGATCAACATATATTTTTGCAATAACTTTTCTCCTGATTGATATTAATTCAAATTTTCTTTAAGGATTCATAAAATAAAGTGTTTTCGTTTGTCACAGTAACGATAAACCAAGTCACCTTTGCATTAATAAAGAAATTTGCCATTTTCCTAATAAAGGGATTTTTGACATTTGAACCACTAACACAAAAGTTCGAAAAAAAGACTGAAATAACAGTTTTCTTTAAAATTTTATTGGGTAACTTAAACAATTAATAATCCGTGTTTCTACCGCGAACACTAACAACACAAGAACATCGGTTTGGCATACTCAAAATGAGTTCATCCAAATCACGCTGTGGAATGGCCGCCCATGTTCGTTGCAACAACAAAAAAAGGTCTTCTTGCGACTGGATACCCTCCATATTCGGCAGAGCTCTTCTCTGTAGCATATCCCATGCATGCTCAATCGGGTTCAAGTCTGGCGACTGAGCAGGCCAGGCAGGACATTGATGTTAGCTGCGGCGAGAGTCTGTCTTACAACTCTTGCGGTGTGCGGTCGTGCATTATCATGCATTAACTGAAATAAGGGACCGATTTGCACTTGTAGAGGAACGATGACGTCTGATACAATCGTCTCAGCATAAATTTGAGCGTTGAGGTTGCCTCTGATCCAAATCAACTCAGTTCTTCCGCCGATCCAAATACCCGCCCATACCATGATGGTTCCACCACTATAAGGATGGACTTCCTGGCAGGATTTTAATCGCTGTTGGCGTCCAGGGGTTCTCCAGTGTCGTATACGTCTTGTATCCGGTCTCATACCAAAACGAGACTCATCAGAAAAGCACACGAAACGCCATTGTTCTTCTGCCCAATTTCTGTGTTCAAGAGCCCATTGATATCGAATCCTACGATTGTGCATTGCTATAGGTGGTACCCGTAGCGGTCTTCGGGAATGAAGGTTCACTTCATGCAAGCGGTTTCTGACTGTTTGGTCGCTAATTAAGTTCCCTGAAGAGTGATGAAGCCTCATGCTCATAACATCATGGCGGTTATTGTTGGAGCTCTTCGAGTTAAGATTTGAATGTATCGGTCTTGTCTCCGTGTGGTGCAGCGATACCGTCCTCCATGGCGCTCAGCCACGGTACCAGTGCTTCGGTAACGTGTCCAAAGTCGACTGATAACACTCTGACTTGTATTCAGAGCTAAAGCCACAGTACGTTGCCGGGAACCAGGTTCTATCATTCCCACGGCTCTGAGCATTTCTTCCCTGCTTAAATGACGTCGCCGCTCCATAATAACGTTGTTTTTAATCAGTAGTAGGGAAACAGTAGCACTAATAATGTCTTCAATGCGTTGTATGTTTTTATAGGGAAAATATTGACAGCTGATTTTCATCTTTTACTCGAATTTGATTCACAGTTCCTGATTCAAATTATGAAATGCACCAAAAAGGATCCATATAAATTTATAAAATCATAAATTTATTACAAAGCCATATCTTAATCTCAAGAAATCCGCATAAAAATGCTTGATCCCTAGACACTTTTGATGTGTGTATAAATTCAAACAAAACAATCCATAATAAAATAATTAAAAATAAGCCGTGGTGGCTAAGAGATGACCAGTCCCAACTGACAGCGCCCGTTCACGAACATGACGCATGGATCAGCACCAAAACATTTGCACCAGCATTTGTAGTTCCAAAACCCTGAAATGGGGAAAAAAGACTGTAATATACGACACGTAGAGATATAATACACAAAAAACATAAAAAGAACTAATACATACCTGTTTGACTATATCAATCAGCATTCCAGTTTGCTCACGAAACTCTTGTTGCGTGGTATTTTTTTTTTTGCTTGTTTCAAAGCCTTATGTTCGCCTCGAGCTGTCCATCGTTGAAAATCCAGATTATAAGATATATGGAGAAGACATTCCATACACCGAATCTTCATATGCAGTGAAGAAATTCCTTGTTTGTAAATATCTTCACGAAGTGGTCTGGAAGTCAAAGCGTCTAAATTATTCATCTCGCTTGGTTTTGCCAAGCAAATGGGGCACGTTGCAAATGATGGTACTTCAGCAATAATATTGGCCACTTTTCCATCAATCATGGTCATATGCAATTCATGTGATACAATAATATTTCCACACTGTGTAGATATTCGTTCATCAATTTGTTTTTTCATCTCCGACTCTTCAGACTTTATAAAATCAGCTGTCTCCGAAGTGAATGTGAACTTCACTGGTCGACAGTACAGAGTTGAGCAAGGTGTGGGGTTCTCCCAAACTATATTGTCATTCCCAGATGATGAGCCAGACACTAGCCGAAGAGGGACGATGCTTATCATGACTACTGATGAATCACCGAACTCTGTAGCTGTGTTTGACGTTTTCTGTTTATAGTTACTCTGCGACGAAGAACCATCAAGCCCCCATTTCCAGGTCAACTTGAGTTCTTCATTTTGAGACCTATCAACAGAATTCACATCTAGTAAAATCCTCTCCACAGTGTGGTCCAATAGCGCTTGCAATTTAATTTGAGCTCCTTTTTCGGTAATCTCCATACTCTCTTGTGGTGGATAACATCTTTTCTTGGCATTAACGAGCTTTGGATAAGATGGAAAGGCAGCACAGTTTTCTTCTTTCAGAAATTGTCGAAGAGCTAAGTACTTCCATCTCGAGAGCGCAAGTGATGTATAAAGAGCTAAACACTTATCTTCAGAGACAGTACTTAGGCTCTGCTTTTTGAATAGTCGCTCGTGTACTTCGGATAGCGTTTCTGGATTACTGGAAAGGTATTCGACCACTTTTGCCAGATTCGTTTTGCCGTTGTCTTTCAATTTTGTTAAGTACCAGTGCTGCAACTCTTCCTCGGAATTTTCTTCTACTATGGAAGTAGAACGTCTTTTTTTTTGCTTATTACTTAAGTCTTCGAACGGTTTTCTGTGCTCCTTTTCTGTAGATGTTCCCGCTTCCGTAGTACACACTGCAAGATTAGGAACATGGGAATTCATATCCACTGGCTCAGATAAGGCTGCGTCCGAAAAGCCCAACTCACTTCTCAGGTCAACACTGTCACAAACAGGCCAGTTGATGTTTTTTTCCAACCACTTGCGATTATTTACACGATTCATAAAAGTTTTTTGATTTCTACTTGACTCTATCCACTTTTTATTTAGACTTATACAAAAAAGCCGACAGAACTCCTTGATTAGGTTTTTGTCTTCTTCAGAAACTGTTACCACAGTTTCTGAAGAAGACAAAAACAGAAATTATACTTTCATATAGAAACATATAATTTTTCAGATCACCACCACTTCTTAATTTCACAAAAAGATCTAGGTTGGTACAAAATCCAGCCATAGTTCTAAAGTAAATATAAAAATAAAAGTATTTCACTGTGTTCACAAATAAGCGACAAGAGCGAAACTAGAGGGACTTCGTTGGAAGTCGCTGCGCCCCCGCAAGGGGGCGCGGCGAGCGGTGACGGGGCATCGCCCCCCGGCCGCGGATGCGTCACGGTGGCCCGTAAATACGGGCCCCTCATCTTATGTGCCATAGTGTAGGCCTGTAGAAGTTTGAGCGCGCGCATAGTTACGCGCGCCCATGTGAGTGATTGCTATTTTGTTTCTGTAGGCGCGCCACGGCGCTGTTTCACAGCGCCGCTATCTTCACGACACCTCGGCGGTCTGTCCCCGCCAGGTGAGACCCCTAGTTACCTAGGGGAGGCCCGGCGAGAGACGACCAGCGACGAAGGTGCCGACTCGACGCTCCTACAGATAAGGTGTGTGGCCCCCGCCCCCCCCGCTTCCAGAGCTAGCCGGTTACGGTTGGGACTAGAGAGCCGTCGTGAGAGTGTGAGCGGTATTGTACTGTGTAACACCGCTCAGTGTCTACGTGAATCGCCGCCCGCGCCGCGCATTCACGTGTGTGTTTAGGCGCCTGTATAGAGGTGGGTGTCTGTATTTCGTTTACGTAACGTGCCTATATTAACCTAGCACACGCTACGCAACGGATGTATGTAGTGTTGTGGAGTTCAGTTGTTTCGAGTAAGCCGCGTGTAACCTGGATGCGGCTTACTCGGGAGTCAGTCCGGTGCGATGGGGTCGTCGTCCGCTACCAGGTCGCGGGGTAGGGGTCTCGCGTCAGGGGGGCGCGTATGCCAAGGCGCTATCTGCTTGACATGGGGCCAAGCAGATGCGTCGGCACGCGCGAACATCCCTTTCGCGAGGCGCCGCACATACTCATCCAGGCTCTCAATCCCGAGATCCCTCTGGATGATATCGTTCCTCACGAAGCGAGGGGCGTTCAATATCGTCCGCAGCGCAAGACTTTGTTGCGCGCGGAGCAGCTTCTTGGTCGTCTCGCTCGTGAGGGCGAACCATGCCGGGGCGGCGTACGTCAAAATTGGGCGTATGTACAATTTGTACACGCCCAACTTGACGCGCGCCGGGATGCGGGACGAGAGCACTGGTCGAAGGAGGTTGCGGGCGACCCTACCTTGCGTAGCGACCTTGCGGACGTGTGTCCCCATCGATAGCCGACGGTCGATAGTCACACCCAGGTACTTGGCCCGGGGCGACCATCCGACGTCGGCTCCTTGTAGTTTCAAGGGTGGCGGGAGAGGCGCGGATCCGGTGATCAACGCCTGCGTCTTACCCACGTTCACCGACAGCCGCCATTTAGACAACCATCCGGGAAGCAGGTCTAGGGCGCGCTGCATTTTGACGGCCGCGTACTTCGCGTTAAGCGAGGTGGTAATGTACGCGGCGTCGTCAGCGTACAGCGCGAGCGTCGCGTCCGGGGTTGTGGGGATGTCGTCGGTGTACCGTGAGTAACACGCCGGCGATACGCAGCTGCCTTGCGGCACGCCAGCCATCACCGGTCGGGCGCCGGATAGCGCCCCGTCGACCACCACCCTGAAAGTCCTGTGGGACAGAAAAGAAGAGACCACCCTGACAACGCGACGGGGCGCGTCGGACGTGGCCAACTTGTGTACTAGGCCTTCGTGCCATACACGGTCGAAGGCCTTCTCCATGTCGAGGAATACTGCCACCGAGTACTCCTTCTTGTTCATCGCAGCTGCGAGAAGGTGGAGTACCCTCGACAGCTGGAGCGTCGTGCTATGCTCCGACCGAAACCCGAATTGTTCCGGTCTTGGTGATATGTGCGGTAGGAGATGTCGCAGCAGGAGTGCTTCGAACACCTTGGAGACTGTCGGCAACAGAGTGATCGGCCGATAGCTCTCCGGCTTCAGGATGTTTTTCCCCGCCTTGGGCAGCATGACAACGCGCCCTTCCTTCCACGAGGCGGGAAAGGTCCCGGTGCGCAGTACCGCCGTAAACAGGCGCGCCAGCGCCGCTACCATACGGTGCGGCAGGTGGCGCAGCGCTGTGTTGGTGATACCGTCGGCACCGGGAGCCTTTCTGGGCCTCGTCTTAAGGATGGCGCGTCTGACTGCGCCAGGCGAGAAGAAGACAGGGTCCTCCTCGGGAGCTATCGGCGTTGCGAAGTAGTCTCCCAGGTGTTTCTCGACTGCTGCGACATGTTCAGTGTCGCTGGTCGGGTTCGGTTGGAACTGACGCTCCAGGTGTTCGGCGAAGACCTCCGCCCGGTCCTCCGCTACGTACTTTAGCGCCCCGTCGCTGCTGAGCAGCGGACGCACCGGGACTGGGGTGTTCAGCAGCTGGCCGCACAGCTTGTGTAGTGACGGCCAACTGTCCGTCGTGGCGTCTATTTTGTCCTCCCAGTCCGCGGCGGTGTGTGCCTGGAGCTCGGCCTTCACCTTCTCCGCGAGACGGTTCAGCTGTGACTTGAGAGTCGGGCATCTAAGTTGTTGCCACTGTTTGCGAATGCGCCTCTTCTCGGCGATCATCGCATTTATGCGCGCTGGCAGGGGCGGCAATAGCCCTCTCCCCTGCGGCTGTGTGCTAGTCGCCGATTGTAAGGCGCTTTGAATGCAAACAGTGACATCGCTCGCCATTCGGTCCACGTCCGCGGAGGTGACAATAGGCCAAGTCGGCGTGGTGGTCTCTATCTTTTCTGTAAATGACGTCCAGTCCGTCTTTCGACGTGGCGCTATGGGCTTCAGTCGGGTCGGCACACCCGATAAGACGACGAGTACAGGTTGGTGGTCCGACTGTAACTCGTCGTCTATCACTTGCTGTGTGATCTGGCAGCTAAGCCCTCGGTGGACTACGATGTCCAGCACATCCGGTGTGTGTCTCGAGGCTTCTGGGTAGTGGGTCGGCGTCTCTGGGCCGGACACCGTATAGCCGAAGGCTTCCGCGTCCGCGAAGAGCCGTCTCCCCTCGGTATTTGTTGTATATGAATTCCACGCTGGGTGTTTACAGTTTAAATCCCCGGCGAGGACAACTGCGTGTGCTTTTCTATTAAGCAACGCCCGCAACTCCGTTGGCTCCAGGTGAGTCACGGGCGGCTTATAGCAGCTGTAGATGTCTATGTCCTCGCCGGCCATGTGCAGCTGGACACCCAGCGCGTAAAATGACCTGATGTTGGGCGAGGGGATTTCCTGATGGACGACTCTTCGTCTCACAAGTACTGCCAGACCACGGTACTGCATGTGAGCCGACCTTTCATCCTTCCTATAAACGAGATATCCCGGGAACCTTATCCGGTCTCCAGGTCCCAGGAGCGTCTCGCTTATGAGCGCCACGTCGATATTCTGTTCCCTCAGGAGATGGCGGAGGGGGGCGACCTTGTCTCGTAGGCCGCGGGCATTCCAGTGGATCACCCTTAACGACCTAGCCATGGTAAAGGGTTAGCAGAGTGGCCAGGCCATCAAGGATGACCGTCTCTATGTCCTGACCCTGCCTTATGGCCTTTATAAGGTCCATAAGTAGCTTGATGGCACAGGCTGTAAATTCCGTTTTTGTTGTTGTCTTGGCGCCGGTAGCGCCGCCACTATCGCCCTTCCTGGGTTGTAGTTCACCTTTTAGCCGCGGCGCTATGCCGGCGCCAGTTGTAGGTACTACATTTTCTTGATGTAAAACAGCCTGTGCCCCGCTTGCGGCAGGGTCGGCCGCTACGACCTCTTCGTGGGTAGTGGGGGGTTTAGGTTTTCCTCCTTTACCCTTCCCCCCTCGCCCCTTCTTCCTCCGCCCGGAGGAGGCGGCTTGCGTCCTTTGTGTGGGCCCGTTGGCTGCCGCCATCAGCGTCATGCCTTGGGCCTCTTCGGCTTCCACATGTGGCCTCTCGGTGTCCACTTTGGATCGGCGCGTGGTGGCCGTGATGGCGACAGTCCCCGCTCGCTTGTTTCGGGTTTCTGCCTGATACACGGGGCACTTTATATTGCACGCGGGGTGCGGGCCACCGCAGTTTGCACAGGTGGCCGGCTCCTCCCGCGGGCGTGGGCAATCTCGTGCCGCGTGCTCGCCCCCGCATCGTACGCAAGCGAGCGGCCGGTGGCACTGGTGCGAGCTGTGCCTGAAACGTTGGCACCGGTGGCACTGGGCGGGGCCGCGTTTGCCTCGCCAAGCCTCTATCCTGACACCACGCATGTATAGGAACACGGTGGTGTCGTAGATAGCCCGGACGTCAGGGGTTTTCTTAAGGATGGCGTGAAATACACAGCCGGGTCTTCCTTGCGCCCCCTTAATGTGGCGCACGTACTCCGGCTGGTACCCCAACGCCCGGAGTTCCTCCTCTATCTCCTGGGGGTCTGTATCTGCCGGTAGCCCCCTGATGGCAATTTTAAGGCTTCTCTCCGCTGGCAGCGAATAGGCGAACCATGAGACGCCGCTGTCCTTCTCAAGGCCGACCAAGTACCGCTGGACCAGCCTGTACTCCTCTTCGCTTTCGGGAGTGAAGCGCACTCCACTCCCGTATGGTCGAGCGTTGGGAGGCCGACCCAGCTTGGCACTGATGGCCCTGAAATGGGCGGCCCAATTCGGTAGCCTTTCCACTACCAGCGGCGGGTACCGTGGCCTCTTCTTTTTCCCCGGTTGTTGCTGCGTCGTCGTCGCCTTCTCTGCTCCGGAGGCGGCAGCAAGGGGGGCGGTAGGTGCTGAGGGGGCGAGAGGTAAGTTTGTTTGACTTACCCCTGCGGTTGTTGGCGATGGTGATGGTGGTGGCGAAGCTGGGGGCGAGCGGCGTGCCGCGTCGGCAAAAGAGGGCGACGCTGGCGCGCCCGGGCCGCGCGGCGCGCTTTCGCGCTGTGGCCGCGGCGGGTCGGGGCGGGGCCGCTTCGGCTCCATAATGGCCTCGCCGGAGCTCCTCCTACGGCGCTGGGGTCTGGGGTCGAGTTGGAACTCGAACTCAAACCCCAGCGACGGGGTCGGTGACACCGGTGACGCCGCAGTGTCCATGGCGACGGTTCCTCCCACGATGGACCGTCGTTCGGATCGCGGGGTCGTGTCCCTAGACACATCTCCGCGACCGGACGCGGCCGAGCCCGCGGACGCCAGCGACATACTCGACCCTACACGGGAAGAGCATGCCGACAGCATCGCGGGCGAGTCGCAGGCCGAGGCTCGGGGGGGCGCCGGTGAGTCAGGCGCCGTGGGCATCGCCCTGGACGGCCGTCTGTACGACCCGGCACTTGCTGGCCGCTCCCGCTCAGCCACCGTCGGCCCCGCCAGCGAGAAGCGGGGGCTGGGTGTGGCTGTGAGCGAAGCTGGCACAGCTTGGTCGCGTGTCACTCGGGCCGCAGGCCCGGTGGGCGCGGGCGGCGACGCGAACCGCGGCGGCGCGGCGGTGCGCGCGGGGGGTGCGCGGGGTCGCGCGGATGGTGCAGGGGTGTGCGCCGGGGGCGCGGGGCGGGCGAGCGGCACGGCAGCGCGCGCGGCGGTCCCAGTGGCGCGCACCGGCGCGGGAGTGCGCGCAGGTGGCGCCACGGCGCGCACCGGCGGCGCGCGGCCCGCGCTCGCCGCAGGCCCCGTCGCCTGTATCGGCACCGGGCGGAAAGCTGCGGGGCGGACGGGTACCGCGTGCTGTCGGCTCGTCGACGGCGTCGGCGCAACGCGCGCAGGCGCCGATGACGTCGGTGGGCCGGCAGCAACAGCGGCGCCCGGTCCCCCCCCTCCTCTTCCTTCTTCTGGGTTCGTCCCTCCTCTTCGGGACGTTCCAGCCTGTCCAGCTGGCGGCGCACCGGACGACGCATCGCCGATATTCGGCATAGACGTCGTCCGGTCCAACGCCGGACGGACCTCCTTGGCCCCGGCATCGCGGCCAAGCGAGCCGCGCGTGCCGGGCTTCGGCATCCCGGGGGCGTGGAGTGCCGCGACCGCTACGGTGATTGCTCACCGAGCAGCACGGGGGGGCTCCCCCTGTGTTTGCACCAGTGCCCACTTGGTCACTCGTACAAACACAACGAAAACAGTTTTTAAAAAAGGCTAAAAACTCACCGCGGTCCGCACGGTACTGTCTCAGCTGGTGGGTGGTCCACTAGTGAGGTCCACGAGCCGATCCCTAGAGGGACTTAATGAATGTCTTTGTATTTATAGTCAGTTTTTAATTACTCAAGTAGTGAACATATTAACATGACTGAAAATTATTCAGCCAATCAGAGACGAGCATTTTTCGATGACTCATTAGTTATGCGCTTAGACGAGCGCACAAACAAATGAGTCATCAATCACAATGCAGGTGCCACCGATAACAATAGATAATGTGCAGGTAGTTAAAAAAATAACAGCCAATCAGAGACAATTATTTTTCGGTGACTCGTTTGTTATGCACTTAGCCGAGCGAATTACGTTCGGCTGCGGTCGAGGATGCAAAAGAAACCGATATACTTTGCTTAAAGACTTTCATTAATATAGGTATTACAATTAAATCGGTAAAATTAGGATGCGTGACAATTGCTCGATGTGAGAAACAAGAGTGAAGCACTAAACCTAAAATTCACATTCGTCACTGGCATTGCACAATCTTCGATCACACGGTCGGATTGCTGAGACGGTGGATCTCACGGTGCACCACACAGCGCGGTGTTAGTCATGTTCTTAAGAATATGGGATGTCGCAAGTAGCAACATAACATCTCCCTCCACGAGATCGGCAACTATTTGAAGACTCTAGTCGAAAATAGTGTCGATGGCGAAGCTGGATCAATCTCGGTGTTGCAGGCCTCCTTATTCTTAGCCTTGATATCGATTACTTCAGTGGCTTTCTGTAGTACTAGTTTCTTCAGTCTGCGACGACGAAGTATACTGATGATAATGAGCACACATGCACCGGATAGTAGAATGTATACCGGTATAGTGGTGTGGTATATAGCTTCAGTGTTCGACGACTGTAGCGTTATAGGTTCTTGTAGAGCGATTTCAGAGTTACTTGAATGCAAACTGCCGAGATCAATGGTATCTAGTTTTATAGTTTTCATAGGTACATTATTTAAATTTTCCTTTATAGTTGGTAAGTCCATAATTTTCAATATCTTTCCCTTCGTTTGGTCATGACGATTGCTTGCAGTGAATGATGTTGTTCTTAGCGCGCATCCTCTGGGTATGATAGATAGGTAGCTCCCTTTCAGCATTCTATAATTATCTTCAGAACAAGTGAGGCGAACTTTCGTAGGTTTCGGAAAGCTTACAATGAAGTGTTGGTCGTCTAGCTGTTCCATCGCTTCAGAAGACAGGATGACTGATGTGAATTGACAGGATTCATTAATTTTCTGATGTAGTATAAGCTGCCGGATACAGTCTGATTGTTTGCCATGGTGGTGACTTAAGTTATCCTCGCAAAGGTGACCGTGGCTATACTTCGGACATTCTGTCTCCATGTACAATAGATCTTTTTCGTGAACCGCTATGAAAGGATAAGTTGGAATAAGGACTTTATTGTTATAATTAGGGTCCAGGGATAATTTGTATAGGATAAAGTTAGTAGGATAAAGTATCGGAAATTGTATAACTATCACTATTTTATTCCCATTGTAATAATATCCTAGTCTAATAATGTCAAAATATTCTCTAAAACGAATCTCTAGAAATTGCCTAATCTATTCATCATGTCCTTAAACATAGCATAGTTCAATACGGAATTATGAATAGGTACTTTTAGCCCTAATAAATGCTAATAAATTTTGTAATTTGTCAAGTTCTTTAGACAAATTATCTATATTGTCTCCTAATATCATTAGTAACTGTGCCAAATGAGCATATTTAATGGTATCTGTTTCATGTTTAACATTGCTAGCTAAAATTGAATTAATAATTTTCTCGATTTTCTCTTGGTTTTCTACTATTTTATCTGTAACGTTTGAGCTACGCGAAACCCACTGCTTACTTAGGCTTATTTGGTGATTCATTTCAGCAACTAAATTATTTTCATTTTGCTTTAAGATTGCGATGGCATTATCGTATTTTAATGCATCAGTGTAATCTAAATTACCTGAAATACTCTTTATTACAGAACCAAGACCATCTATGAGACCTCTTTTAATACGGTTTACCTCGAGTGTTTCCAACTGTTCCGATATTTCTTCTAATTTAGTTCCCAGGTAGGTAACGTGGGGTTCATAGAGAGATCGTGATTTATTACTCAATTGTGGTGTAAGATTTTGCAGTTGCTCGTTAACTGTCTTTAAACTATTGCGCATATCATCAAGGTTTATAATTTGGAGAAAGGAGTGGAAATGTGAAATGACTCTCGTGGGTCCTAGATTGAAGGGCAAAATACCTGGTCCATCGTTAAGACTGTCTAGTGTTATCTCGTCTGCTCGGGCCAGGGCCAGGCTCAAGACTAGTAGTATTTGTAGTGTCCTGTAACAAACGAGCACTATTAGGCACCCGTTTTAGGCGTGATTTAGGCACCTTGCCTTTTTTCTTTCTGGTATAGATATGAATAGGCGAATCTGCTAATACTGTATCATGGGTGTATCGAGCTGCTAACTTTTGCCTATGGCATAAAGGATTCCTAAAAAAAACTTGTTGCTCAGGTTCGTAATCTTTTTCAGGTTCGCGATTATTGTTAACATTTTCAATAATTCCAGTACGGCGATGAAGTGAAGTGTCGTTGAGAATATCGTATACTTTTGACATTCGTCTGCGATGTTCTTGGATATATTGTTGTAAGAGATGTTCGGAAATATTCATATCTAAAGGATCTCGGGGATCAAAATGACCGGTAATTATATCGATAGGCCTACATTTTGTAAAGCTATGTATTGAACTATTATAAGCCAATATAGCATAAGTTATAAGATTAGTAGTTGATTCACCTGGATGTTCTAATTTTAATATACGCAAATGTTCTAATAATGTTGAATTTAGTCGTTCTACCATTCCGTTTTCGTTGGGTGTATTAGGACAGGTTTTATGATGTTGCACTTGGTGCAATCTAGTAAATTCAGAAAATATTTGATTGTTAAATTCCGGACCATTGTCTGTTACAATAGTTAAAGGCAATCCGTGATGAGTAGCAAACTTTAGTAAAGCTTGTACGACACTAATAGCCGTAGCATCTCTCAAGAAGTATGTTTGTCCATACTTAGAAAATGCATCCACTAATATAAGATACTTATTCGTTTCAATACTAAGCAGATCTAAATGTACAACCTCAAAAGGCTTTGTAGGTGGAGGTACAATTTGTAACCTTGGTCTAACTGGATTTCGATCATATTTAGCTTGCCCGCATATTTGACATTCATTGATATACTTCGTTACATGCTCTTTCATATTTGGCCAATAGAATTTACGCGATAGGGCTAGATAACACTCGGTGATGCCTCTATGATTGGTTTTACCTTCATGATATTTTTTTATAATTTCCTGTTGCTTGAAATAGTCCTTAATATTTTCTACTTCGGTTTTGGTAAGTACCAACTTCATTGCCGAATTTTTAAAATATTTTTGTATTATAGGTATTATAGAATACATTTCTAATGTAGGATTAATTAAAATACCTGTCTTTACTTTTGGATTAACGTGTTCTTTAATTGCGCTAATAACGTCTTGTTCTAAATTAGATTTTGAAATTTGTATGACAGTTTTAGTATGTGTTTCAAATGGTTTAGAAACACTAGGCTTACTTTTTATATCTCCAACGACATTAAGATAAATTTGCTTATTAAACTTATTAAGAGGGTCGTCGGAAATAGGGATTTCTAATATGGGACTTTCTAAATCACTATGTACGCTTAAAGTCCTAGAATCCGCGGTTTCAGTTCTAGAATCTGAGTCTGAAGGCGCACCTTGTGATGTGTTAACTACTATCGAACTAGCTTCCTCATTATAAATTTCTATTCGTGACAAAGCATCTGCATTAGTATTATGTTTTCCTTGCTTATAGACAACTGTGAACTCAAATTCGCTTAGCCGTAATCTCCAACGGGTTAAACGGGAATTCGGTTCTTTAATATTCATCACCCATTGTAAAGGGCGATGGTCGGTTACTATTTTAAATTTTCGTCCGAATAAATATGGCCTGAAATACTTAGTTGCCCAGATTATAGCCAATAACTCCTTTTCAATAGTGCTATAGTTTATCTCACTAGAGTTAAGCGTACGCGAGGCATAAGCTATCGGTTTATCAGATCCAATAGTTCCCTGCGACAGTACTGCACCAATTGCCAAATTAAAAGCGTCAGTAGTGAGTATAAATTCCTTTTTAAAATCAGGGTATTGAAGAATTGGATCATTGACCAGAAGGGTCTTACATTTTTCAAACGATTCGACGTAATTTTGATCGAGTATGATTTTGGAACCCTTTTTTAAGCTTTGAGTCAAAGGTTTGGTTATTTTAGCGAAATCAGGGATAAATTTTCTATAATAGCCAAGAAGTCCTAAAAACCTTTTAATTTCAGTAGGGGTTTTAGGTAAAGAGTATTTTTGTATTGCTGAGATTTTATCTGGGTTAGGCTTTATTCCATCTTTGCCTATAATGTGTCCTAGATAAGCTGTTTCTAATTTAAGGAACTCGGATTTATCCATTTGTATTTTAAAATTAGATTCACGTAATCTTTTAAAAACTTTTTCTAGGTTGACTATGTGCTCTTGCAATGATGTACTAAAAACGATTATGTCGTCTAGGTACACTAGACAAATAGTATTTTGGAGTTCACGTAACACGTTATCCATTACTCTTTGAAAGGTAGATGGGCTATTTTTTAGTCCCATAGGCATTCTTAAAAATTCGAAATGCCCATGTTCTACATTGAATGCGGTTTTTGTAATATCTTGGGGATCCATCTCGACCTGATAGAATCCTCTAGCTAGGTCTAGTGTACTAAAGTACTGGCAGTTACCTAATTTGTCTAAGACATCAGCTATATTGGGGATAGGGTACTTGTCGTCTATGGTTTTCTCGTTAAGTTTCCTGAAATCTACTACAATACGCCACTTCGCCTTTCCTGACGCGTCAGCTTTCTTAGCTACCACCCAAATAGGAGAACGCCAAGCAGAATTAGAAGGTCTAATTATACCTTGTTCTAACATTTTACCTATTTGATCTTGTACTTCCTGTCTGTGAATAAATGGATATCTATAACTCTTTGTATAGACTGGAGCCTCATCCGTGGTTTTAATTGAATGTTTAATTTTATTTGTGAATGTTAATTGTTCACCTTCAATATAAAAAACGCCAGCATATTGCGAGCACAATAATTCAAGATTAATGCGTTCTTCTTCATTTAAATGGTCAGTACGAAGGCGCGATAGCACTTCTTTTGCGCGTTGCTTTTGCTGTTCAGTGCGCGTGCACTCGACATTATGAACTTCTGCAGACATTGCACGGTCCATTGAAAATATGATATCGTTTCTACTAGGATTCTGTACTTCTAATATACCTCTATTCTGTTTAACCGTAGTAAGGCATTCACGTATGATACAGTTTGAAATTGATTGTTCAGGAATATAAGCATCTCCGTCGTGAACGTTAATCGGAATCTTCAGTAATTTAGATGTACCAGCTGGAATAATATTCTCATATAAATTGGTATTACGTGAATCGTAAATTCTAATGGGGTTTGAAGCGAACTTAGTTGTAAATAATTTATTTTTATAATCTACAGTAGCTTCCCATTTTTCTAGCAAATCGGTACCAATAAGCCCATCAAAGAAGTCGTGGAACTTATAAATATCAAATGAAACTGTACTTGAATCATTAAATTCATTAAAAATAGGTAAAGTAATTGAATAGTCGTTTCTAGTTTAGCATGAACACTGTGCACTTCGAATGGAGAATAATTTAAAGGAATATCACTAAAGTATTTTTCGACAGCATTAGGACATAGAAATGACTGGTTCGCACCCGTATCTATTAAAAGCTTAAGAGGAGGTGACGCGATTTGAACGTATGGAAGGTACCGTTGAGTTTGGAGATTTATTTCTATTTTAATTTGTCTGATTTCGGAGTTTTCTGAAAATCCGGTTCCTTTGATTCTCTGGCGTCCTCTTTTATGCTTCCGGACGGCTGAGGATATTCAACACATTCCTGAGGGGATTGAAATTCATAGCACACATTTTCTGGGAACTCATAGCAATCGTAGTAAGTTCCATCATAATCGGTAAAGTACTCATTGAACGAAGGATCATTATAACAATCACTAAAATGCATCTCTCGGCTTTTGAAATAATTATTGGGTGGAGGATTGCCTGACTTGCTCCAGTCATGCCTAGAAAAACCGTTGGTAGGTGGTAATTGTCTGCTCACGAAATGGCTAACACCACTCATTGGGCGTGGTTGTGCTGATACAGTAGGCTGGTTAGGAGAATTCTGCTGGACTACTTGAAATGGGTTAATCTGACGGTTATAGTTCGGTGGGGGTGCCCTGAAAACTTGCTGAGTACGGGTCGGACCAAACTGGCGAGGTTGGAAATAAATAGGTTTCAACTGCGGTGGTTGTTGAGATGGAAATTGGAATCGGGCAGGTCCTGACATGCTATAATAATTATTGAACCTTGGGTCAGGCATATTAAACGGCTGAGAGTGAGAGGGAATTTTAAACGGGTTACTTGGCTGGTTATTGCTATTAGTTCTTTTATCAGGCAACCGGTCGTTACGATTTTGCAGATACATTGTATTAGTTTCCTCATGAACAAATTCCAGTGCTTGTTCTATATTTTCAGGGCGCATACAACGCACGCGTGATCCTACAGGGTCCTTTAATCCGCGCACGAATGCCTGTAGCGTCAATTTCTTATATAAATCTCTTTTAGCATCTATAGTAGTTTGTAATGTGTCGTGTAATGAAACATATGTCATAATTGTACTAAAAAGATTCTGACAACGCTCATAGAACTCTTGTGGGGTGTTAGAGCCCTGTGTTAAAAGAGATAAATCGCTATAAAGAGCGGTCTCGTCCCTCTGGTCAGCAAAATTATTTATTAATGCCTTACGTATGCCATTCCAATCAGTTGCTATGCCATTTGAGTTGATTAAGCGAGCAGCAGATCCTATAATTTTATTTAATATACCATTAATAAGTGCAGAGTTAATTAATACGGAACCACCTTGAACATTATAATATTCTTTATCTAAATGATCGCATAATTGAATAAATCTAGTCAGCACATTCGGGTTCCCGTCAAACTCGGGTACCAACCGTAATGCTTTAAAAATGGTATCTAAATCCAAAGACATTTTTACAGAAACCGATTCTGTGTTTTCGTATAATGTATCTAAATTAATATCTCTTCTAGAGTCTATCACTAATTCTCTATTACTTCTAACTAACCTAGTATCCTTGGATTTTCGTGGAAAGAAAATTTTGGAAGGTTATATTAGTACGGGCTAGGAGAAAGCGGTCACTAGAAATAATCTAATGTACTTACATGAACATTATATCAGCCCCTTTGCGTAATCAATGTCTGGATTCCTCGATACAGCACGACGTGTAGATTCGGGATACTCTGGGACTGGGGGACTGGATAGCCGTACGGGCGGCTTAACGATTGCGGAAATCTTCCTTACGCGAAACCGACCGCGAGTATCCTACCGACTGCGCCAATTACGTTCGGCTGCGGTCGAGGATGCAAAAGAAACCGATATACTTTGCTTAAAGACTTTAATTAATATAAGTATTACAATTAAATCGGTAAAATTAGGATGCGTGACAATTGCTCGATGTGAGAAACAAGAGTGAAGCACTAAACCTAAAATTCACATTCGTCACTGACATTGCACAATCTTCGATCACACGGTCGGATTGCTGAGACGGTGGATCTCACGGTGCACCACACAGCGCGGTGTTAGTCATGTTCTTAAGAATATGGGATGTCGCAAGTAGCAACATAACAAGCGCACAAACAAATGAGTCATCAATCACAATGCAGGTGCCACCGATAACATGCAATAATAACTAAACTTCTGCCAGAATTACTAGTTATGAGTAGGTACCTATGTGCTATTAAAACTATATATTTAACTAAAAAGGTGAAAACAGCCAAGTGAGACAGAAAATATGACTTTGAATTGATTTTAAAAGGCAAAAAATTTCATAGAAAATATTATTTTTTTACCGAATGATTACTCGCGCGGCCGCGGATGGCCGGCGCTGGTATATTTTTTCGTGGATAGAGAATGACCCTAGCTATCATATACTCACGCCATACACCTAACATATTCGTACAATTGAAGAAAAAAAAAATAAACGTGATTCTGTCCATACAAAAAAATCTAATTTTTTTTTTTCAGACAAACGATCAACTTTAGAAGAAATTTCACAAGAGTAAAAGTTGTCTGGAATATCATGAAGAATCACATAAAAAAATATCGAATCGATATTGGAACTTTGTTGCCCATGTCCACTAATTTTCAATATGGATCCACTGTGCGCCGGGGTCTTCTTGCACAGAGCACCTTACTGTCTTCGTGCTTTTGGACCGCAAGATGGAACACTTATTTTTATTTTTTTAGTCAAGATATCACTGCCTCTGCTACCTAACGTGTGTGCTAGTTCACAATACTCCGCGATTCTTTTATTACTTTGTTATCGTTAAGTTTTGTTGGTTCTTGTTACATTTGTTTAATTTTTGTTGTTATTGTTAAACTTTGAGTTTTTTGTTATTGCAATGGCGACATTCTCTAACGAAGAATATGCGGACATCATGAATGATGGCTTACGGAGCCGCTAATGGCGTCGCTCAGTCGCTCGTGCAGCGCATTACGCGCAAATTCCGAGTCTACGCCTTATATATTTTTTTAAAATCTGTATTTGAATGTAAATTTTGGGTCTTTTTTTTGGAAAACAATAAAAAGTCGATAAAAAAAATCCACAGAGCATGAGGGGTGTTAAAGGGTCTGAAAGGCTAGCGGATGACTCCTTCAGTCGACCATTTCAATTTGGCACACGATGCACCAAACACCCTGTATTGTGCTACAAACGTTAGTGACAAAAACGAATCGCTGCAAAACCGTTGTCTGCCCTACCCTGGCTAGAGTGTAATTTAATTAAGCCCGCGTAGGCGCGGAGGGGCAAGGAGGCCCGCGAGCTGTGGAGCAAGTATATTTCTTCTTAAATTAAAAAAAAAAGCAATTTGCTGTTGCCGGTTGGTCCAAAATGGACATGTGGACTGATGTGGATGACACAAAAATGAGAATGGCTGAAAGGTAGGTTAGGTTAGAACTGTGACCACACAATGCACGAACCGAGCGAGCGAAGCGAGCGGTGAAGCGGTAGCGGCCGGTGAGTGGCAGGGTCCGTTTAGACACAAGAGAATGTAAAGTTTTGGGAATGAGCTAGTAACAAGATATGATTTGTAATATTAGATATTATGAATAAATATAATACAATATGTAGGTACCTACATAAAAATGTGTTATTTCGCGAATTAGACCAACCGCGAATTGGTCCTATTGCGAATAAGGTGAATTGGACCAATCGCGCCTAAAGGGCTGCATGCACGGTGTATACTTGTTTGCATACTTCTTCCAGGGAAATAAAAACCAAATATGTTCACAATCAATTGTTTTATTGAGTGATAGATAATACATGATAATAATATGAAATGTATGCCAAAAGACGATTCTGACTGTGAACTTTTTGCGATTTATGATATGATGGCATGTTGCAGTTTTTAAAAGAAGAGTGAAAGAACACTATCTTTCCACTTCGTCATAGTTGCGTTTAAATTAATATTCTAGTGTTATTTATTTTAGAAGTATGTATGTATGTTTGTATGTATGTATGTATATTCTCATATTATTTGTTTTATTTGTGAAATGTTTTTGTTTTTATGTATTTTATTTTCTCTTTTACTCTTACACACGCTGTCTACATCTCTAAATCTACTATCCTATCGCAGGTATGCTGGAAGAGATTTCATTAGAAATAAGCATCACCTTTGTACCTATTTTTCTGTTATTTTCTTCTTGTCTGTTTATATAAGTGTGTACATAAATGGTTTTACTTTATAATTATTATGGTTATGATATTTATGGCTAAAGATGATTCTGACTTACAAAATTATGAGTTTTGAATGTATGTTAAATGAGTGTTTGCCAAACGATTTTCTGTTAAATGAAGTTTATGCTATCCGCTGTTATGCAAAATAATATTATGCAATAAAAAATTCTGCTATAAAGGTTAGACCCGAGCTGGTGTCATATATAGGTTTAGGAAAAACCTGTGCAACAGAAATTATTAGTATACATCTTATTTGGTACCTGAAATGACAAATCACGGATTATCAACATACCTAGTTTAATTATATCTAGACCACCACCACTTACCTTTTGTGTTTCACTTTAGCCTTATCTGATTGACTATATTATAGTATCCCAGTAGTCACAGTTTACACCGATTTTGGCAAGGCATTTGGCAAAGTTGACCACCAACTTCTTGTAAACAAACTAGCTCAACTAGGCATAGACGGTACTTTGATAACTAGGTTCATAACAACATAACATAATACAACGTGGCGCTACAACGGTGACTTTAATTTAATACACGGGTAGGGCTAGTGCCCATTAACCATATAAATATTGATAGGTTAAAATAATACGTAAACTGAAAAAAAAAATTTTTCAAACAAACTAAATAATAAAAAAGTCATTAAAATTGGGATCACCCTTGCAAAAATTCATTCATGAAATTACTTACCTAGCTCGCTTACGTTAACTCGGAGCGGCAGCGACGCGGCGCATCGCGTCTTGTACCTACTCGTGATCGGTCCGATTCTTTGACGGCATATTATCAAAGAAACCGAGCGGCGCAAGTGGTACAAACACTTATCACATCACCCTCTCTTGTTACTATTAGTAATAACTGTCATCACTAATCACTGCCATCACGATCATAAGTTTACACAAGCACTAATAGCACAAATAAATGCGTCCGTATCGCAAGAGGTGTAAACGTACCTACTAGATAAGAAAACGAAAACCAATCAAAGTGTCTTTATCGCAGTACCATGATCTAATTACTATCCTAATTACACAAAAAGAAATAAATAAAACAATAGCTAAGAGTCTTTTTCGCGACGTAATTATGCGCACTAGTATAAATAAGTGCGTCAAGGACACGGGTTCGACTAGCACTAGAAAAGCAAAAAAAGAATTCGTGTTCGGTGCGGCGGGTGGGTGGAAGGGAGAGCGCGCGTCGCCTGCGCTGCTCGCCAACAAAGGAAATTTCCTTAAATTCGCCTACTCTATGCATTTGTTTCATCCTAATAGTATTGCTTATTCGTTTTAATTTCATTGATGCGATGTTATGATCCGTGACCCCGGCAAATGACCGCTGCGCGACAGTTCTTTAAGTACAGGTTGCTCTAAAATGCTATTTTCTAAAATTTTAAATAAGTCCGTAAATAATAACATTTAATGGAAATATAATTTCTTCATGAAACGAAAATGTGAAAACGCATATGTGTGTTAAATTAAAGTCACCATTGCAGCGCCACGTTGTATAAACTGGCCTTTTTTTTTTTTTTTTTTTGTTTCCGGGGTGGAAAATCCTCATGGATGTCCGCCGCCCTGGGGCGGGCGACGGGGTCTGTCAGACTCTTACTGACTAACACATACGACGGGAACATACGATCCTTCCACAACCCCCGACTGGTGCCGGCCCGCCACTGCGGGCCTCTTCGGGTCTGGGTGGGGAGTGAGGTGTTTGACTCCCCCCGCGTCGTCTAACAGGGGCGCGCGTGGAACACTACGCGCCGCCACCTCGGGTCCTGGTGTGTGGGGGGCGACGGACGTCCCCGAGTCCGTCGCCCCTGGACCCATTTAGGGGGGCTGGAAGAGGGCGTTGTCCGCCCTCCGCCGACGCCCGGTGCGCCTTCTGCGGGCCGGGTGAGAGGACGAGATCTCCCTCTCCCTTTCCGCAGCCTCCTTCTGCGAGACGACTGTCTCACAGAAGGAAACCACCGCGTCCCAGGACTCGTCGCTGCCGACCATCGACTCGACTACGGCCGGCAGCGACAAGTCACTGCCTACTTCTGAGATGAGGGCACGGCGCGGCTCCTCCCAAGCGGCACACTCTGCCAGCGTATGCCGCGCCGTGTCCTCCCGGCAGTCGACGCAGTGGTGACACCGGGCGTCCGGCTCCCTGTTTATGCGACACAGGTACTTCCCGAAGCAACCATGCCCCGAGAGCACCTGCGTCACCCGAAACGACAGGGAGCCGTGCCTCCTCCCGAGCCAGCGCTCGAGCACCGGCCGGACCGCCTCGATGGTGACGAGGCCGGCGGTAGGGCGTGAAAGCCTGTCCCGCCATTCCGCCACCAGGACCTCGCGAAGCTGAGACCGACGCAGCTCTATGTGTCGCTGCATCGGTCCCTCGCCCCGCGCCCTCGCTTCCTCGCGCCACCGATACAACGACGCGAGTACTTTCGCCTCGAGGTCCCAGGGCGGGGATCCGGCCAGTACGCAAGCCGCCTCGTAGGAGATCGTGCGATACCCCCTGATGACTCTGACGGCCATCGCCCTCTGCGGCTTTCGCAAAACAGCGATGCTGCCGGCCGTCAGGTCAGAGGCCCACACCGGGGCCCCATACAGGGCCATGGATCGCACGACCCCCACGTAGAGCCGCCTACAGACGGCGCTCGGGCCCCCCAGATTGGGAAGCAGCGTCGCAAGCGCGCCAGCCGCGCCCAGCAACTTGGGCGCCAGCCGTCGGAAGTGGGGCTCAAACTTCCACCGGCTGTCGAGCACCAATCCTAAATACTTCATGGAATATAAACTGGCCTCATTCAACCTCGAAGGGTTTGGCAGCGGTGCACCTATTCCTACACCTACGACCCCCACATTTTGCCAGCAATGTTTAAGTCCCATGTAATTCGTACATAAATTACAGGATCTCTAAGGTTACTGTTAATGTATATTTCTGTAATGAATATGCAGCTACTTCCGGAATCCCTCAGGGATCACATTTAGGGCCAATGCTGTTTAACGTTTTCATAAACGATAATATAACGCAATGCTCCAAATACTTATGTTAACTTATTCGCGGAATACTTATAAATGATGAAGCCCTTTCGGCCCTTGAAATCATTCAAGCTGTCGAGAGCCTGTATCATGAATATTTGTTTTTTTGTTTTATTAATAAAATACCTTAAAACTGTACTTGAATCATGATGGACGTATACAAACACAAGAAAAAATTAACTCATAGGGTTAAGGTTAAGACTAGATTCCAAAAACCAATTTTTTTTTTTTGGAATGTGTATCTAGCAGTTGACCGTGAGAGGCCGTCACTGCTTAGCCGGATATCCTGTAGCTGCCTTAAGCGGACTCAAAGCCTCCAGCCAGGACGAATTTCCTACATTACTGAACGACTCTACGTTAAGGGCACCACCTGTTGGGTACGGACCTCGGTTTAGGGTGTCGCTGGAAGGGTGGGGGGGACACCAAGGTTGGACAGGCTGAATCAATAGACGACACGGTTGGCGCAGTGGTTAAGCGATTGAATGCTGCGTAACGTGTCGCGGGTTCGATCCCCGCACGGAAGAAATATTTGTATGACCTGCAAGTAGTTGTTCCGGGTCTGGCCGTTTGTGTATGTGAGTTTAAATGTTTGTAAACGCACCCACGATACAGGAGAAATTCCTAGTGTGGGGAAAAGTTAAAAAAAAATCTGGATAATTACTATTATTGGCACTTTTTCGAGCAAGGGTCGGGGGAGACAATTACGTCGGGGTCGTCGTGAGGGAACTCGGCGCGGCGGCGAGTTCGGAGCGACGGTTGATGTTTCTTGTGTACTGTACTGGGGTACTTGGACGGCGGGCTTTACTTATTTTGGAAGGGATATAACGGGCAGCCTCGACCACCAGTGGGTTGCGATGCTTGGCGGCGATATCGAAGACACGCTTGGAATTGCGTTGATGGATGGTGGGAATTTTGAGGTCAAGATGGAGGATTCGTTACAAACGAACCAAGGGCAGCCTGTTGCCTTACGGAGGAAACAGTTTTGGAGGGTCTGCATTTTATAGATGTGGTGGAGCTTTGCGTGTACGAAGACTGCACAGGCATAGGTCATTATTGGACGAGTGCACGCTGTGTAAATGCGTAATTTATACTTTAGGGCAATTTGCTGCGTGCATTCAAAACGGAGTGGAGTCTACCGAGAGCGAAAGTGGCGCGCGAGCGGGCCGGCATAATGTGCTCTGTGAAAGAGAGATGATCATCGAGGATTGAGGATTGAGTTACGGTTTCGAAAAGAGAACCGCTTGATTTCTGTGGATTGACTTCGATTCCCCACTTTCCAAACCACACGTCGAGCTAGTCGACTGTGGTTTGGAGAGTACTGTATCGGAGAGTATCGGGCCTTGGCCGCAGCAGGTGTAGTAAATGGCTGTGTCGTCTGCGAACAGAGCCAACTGAGCCTTTTTACTTTTGGGGATATCGCTGGTAAACAGCGTGAACCTGAGGGGAGCAAGCACAGAGTCCTGGGGGACTCCTGCGTGAATAGTATGGGGGGAGGTTAGCGCTCCTTCGTTATGATAGTGGAAAGTGCGGTTCGAGAAAAAGTCTCGTAAGATGAGCACGAGACGGTCTGGCACGCACGGTGATGCAATTATAAATAAGCCTCTCATAGATTTTACCAAGAACTTTGAGCAGACTGATGGGACGGTAACTCGTGGGCTTGAATCATTCGGACTGATTGTACGTGTTCAGTGAATGAGTCGATTGCGGCCGAAGTGTCGGCGATAGAGTCAGTGGTGGATTTCAGGCTTTCGCTTACTTTCCTCCAGTCCATTACTACTTTGGTGGACGGGGGTTGATTGGGGTCAGAGACCAATGCGGGGAGCCAGTTTAATGACGGACGGACGTTTAGTTCGGGACGGTGGTCAGAGGTGAGCTCTTGCACAGCTTCTATAGAGTCCAACCATAGATTGAAGACCTTGGGGGTATGGTTGGAGACATGGGAAAAGTGTGTGGGAGTCATCGGGGCGATGACATCAAAGTTCAGGATGGGGCAGAGGTCGAACTAATGCCTTTCTCTGGTAGAAGTCCTGGAACTATTCCAGGCAGGATGTTTGGCGTTGAGAACTCCCGCTATGATAACGGAGTCACTCGTCAAACAGGGCAGAGAGGTCATCAGATATGAGTTGGAAGTTCTCCGAAGTGGTAATGGGGGGAAGGTAGGCCGATACTACGGTGATCGGTTGATAGCCTGACATGCCTAGCCGACAGACAGACACTTTGAGTCGTGGGAGAGGGGGAGGGTCCATAGGGATTCAGTATAGAGACTTTTTATAATAGATGAGGGTACCGCCCATGTGACATCGGGACCTGTCATTACGAACTATGCGATAGTTGGCAATTGACGGGTCCCGGTGGTTGGGTTTTAGAAAGGACTCTTGTAAGAGTAGGATGTCGAATTTATGGTTACGGAGAAACGTAGCGATTTTATCGCGTTGATCTTTAATGTCATTGGCATCTAAGTAACCTAGCTACAGGGCTCGGGGTTTACCCAAACTTTTCATGATATATACTCTTACTTATATACTCATAGAATAGGTGCTGTAGGTCAACCGAGTTCAGCTTCTCTGCATATATCGACTAACTAATTCCTATAATAAACCTAACGCGTATCCGAGGTGGGATGTAAATTATATGTTTAGCTCTAATCGCATTTCGTGGTTTGTGGTGCAACCGTCACATTTGTTTGTTTTATTTTTCTTTGTACTGATAAAGCATAGTTTGCATTTTGTTTTAATTTAATTAAGTCGATAACTAAAACTATGCTGTGACTAGACTCCTGTAATTGAAGGGGTGCACTATACCAAAACATAATTTTAATAAATCGTAACTTTTTGGCAACAAATTTTAGAAAAATGATACTCGCCGAATGCATAACCTCCTCCTTTATTTTATGTCGGCTACGTACCTACGTAAAAAGTATTAGAAACTCCATGTTTGTCTTATTGTCAGTGGTCTGGTCCAAAGTATATATGTTCTGTGGTATATATCCACTACGTTTAGGCTGCATTCCGAATTAGACCATGATCGCTCACAGCGCTCACATCAATTTTTGCGTTCCGTTTTAGATAATAATATCATGCGTAGACAGAGAAAACTATAGACTACTGCTCAGCGTGTCACTGTAAGGGACAGAAAATCAAGGTACCTGAAACTTTAGGGTTACCCCCCTTCAAGGTGATTTTACCCCGAATATTCAGATGTTTTTCAATTTCTATTATCTACTTTGTACAAACGCACAGGCTTTATAAATAGAAATAACACATCAAAGTCAAAATAGTTTATTCCTAGTAGGAATTCTTTCACCTACGGGTAAAAGGACATTTAAAGAAAACCTGAGATACAGCATAAGAAAAAATCTTTTTATTACCCGATTTACAAAAAAGGTATAACTTTGTTATAATAATAATATGAGACAACATCCACACAAGGTCTTCAGGTCCCGAATAATTAATAAAAATACATTTACACTCTGTTACCAAGAATTACAAATAACCTAGATGCAACAATAATTAAACATAATGCGCATGAGTTTAAAACTCATTTCAGGTATTCTGTTACGTCTTAGTTTTTACAGCACAATTTCGAAAATGCCACTTTAGTAAGATATGATGCGACTCGAAACAAAATGCTCAACTATGATTTTTGTCAGCGCTCACGGTGATATTAATTTAGGGCATGGTCGGCGTTATCGCAAGATGGCGCATGTCATGACGTCATAAATGACGATTCACGGGACATCATTATCGCGCTCACGCTAATTCGGTACGGGGTGTTTTAGCAACAAATCGATTACAGCGCAACTCGGAACGCTCCCTTAGGTCTACATCTTATCAGTGACATTGTTATCGATATAAAGCTAGAAACACATGATACTTTGATAATATTACTTTAATTTGCGTATATTGAAAATAAACGAATTTAACAAATAAATCATACGTTAAGATTGACTACTTCACACTTTTTTCAACCAATGACCAAAATATGCACAAGCATAAAAGATAATGAAATAAAATCTTTTATAATGATGAATGTCAGATATACGGCAATTGTATGTAACAACCTTTAGAGAATAGGCTATGATTGTCAAATTTTCTTTCATACATTTCGCGATGACAAATTGTTTCACACAGCTGTGAGATTTCTAAAAATTGCGTCTTATTTGTAATATTATAAATTCGCCCCTTAAACATTTGTTTACCATCGTTGTCGATTGTAATTTCCAATAGTTACAAAGGCCTGCAGAGAAGATGGCATACGCCTACTTGTTCAAATACATCATCATCGGCGACACAGGTATTGATTTTATTTCCTGATATTTTATTTAGACGTTTTCTGTAACAGTGCAGTGTAATTATACTGTTTTTGTGTTAAGGATGTTGAAATTTTAGTTTCATTCAGTCATCCGTGCAATATCGATCGATATCTCATTGTTGTGAATTATAATATTTTGTGATAGTCTATTTTTCCGCCTACGCCGTCTCGTAACTACGTCAAGGACTCTAATGCGCATAATCATTAGAAATTTTGCTGTTCTTGTTCGTTGTACTGTAAATAAATAAGTAGTTAAGGATCAATATAGTGAAACTGACATGTGTTGATAATATGTCTTGTTGTTTAGAGGCTATTTCAAGGACATTCTTTGTTTGTTTGTCGAACAGATTTCATATATAAAACTTGTCTAATATAATACCTAAATCTTCTCAAAATAATTCCCATTAGATAGATGGGTCTAACTTACTAAAATGTAGAACATTGTTGTTTGAAAATAGACTGCTCAATGTTAGAGATAAGAGTTCAAAGCTCTTGTTAGTCTTGTTAATGATTTGTTTATGTAGATATTACCTGATTTCCTTTGTTTGATTTAATTTTATGAACCCACATTGTGAATTTGTAATAGATACCTACTTTATTTTGAACAGGGCTTAATTTATGACATATTTTAACTAAAATAATAAAAATACAACATCTGATGTAATAAACCATTGTGATTTGATACTTAGATGTAAGTTGATCCACACAATGAGGCTTTTATCAAAACATCTATGGTTTATGGTCCTAGTTCTAGATATCTATGGTTTGTAAATTGTTCACAGGTGTAGGCAAGTCATGCTTACTACTCCAGTTCACCGACAAAAGGTTCCAGCCTGTTCACGATCTCACAATTGGTGTCGAGTTTGGTGCTCGCATGATCACCATTGATGGCAAGCAGATCAAGCTGCAGATATGGGATACTGCTGGACAGGAAGCTTTCAGGTAAGAATCTTGGATTTATTAAATCACTAAAGAACTCATTGATATGATAGTATCATTGGAACTAAACAGCTGAACCTGTAAAAACATCATCATTACAATGTACTTCTTCATATATGGATTTATCACAATACTTTAGCGGTATCTACATCGCCACTAATGAGGACTATGTAACACTGACGTCACGCAAAACCCTATATCGCGCAAGTAGAGTTTACCGCGCAACTAGCATGCCTATGCCACAGTCAACCTCCTGACAACAATCGTAGGGCAGTTGCCCACCAGACACGAGTACACGACACCCGTCTGGTCGGAGGATCCTCCCTTTTCTATGGAGGTATGAGTGAACTTTACACCCCGTTCCTCGTACCTCTATAATACCATTCATAATTCGTTATTTGAATAAACCTATAATATCAACTGCATTGAGTTTCAATTATTATTCATCATCATTCATTAAACAATTGTGTCCACATGAAAATGTTTATGTTTGAATTGTCTCTAGACTGTTATATTTTAGTTCTGCCATTACAATTACTGTTTATTTTAACATCATTACCTATATCAGCAGTATAATCACCAATCAAGCTTGTTTATTTTCACCAAGGCACTTAGTTTAAATATCAATTACATAAGATTCTTAGGGTATAGGCATAAAAGTAATAAGGAGCAAGCTCCCATCAACTAGGCACAAATCAAGACTCCAGGCTTTTGTACTAAGAAATAATAATAATTTTAAGTAGCAATATTATTAATAGATCTTATTAAAAACTTACCAAACAAAGTTGTTGACATAGCTCACAAAACAGCTCGCTGAAGTGGCAATGAGCTGGCCATATTGGCCGTAGAATCAATGATTGTTGGGGTAGACGTGTTCTTGAGTGGCGTGGGGACCGGGCTAGATGGAGCGACGATCTATGCAGTGTTGCTGGTAGCAGCTGGATGAGTTTCAAACTCAATGGCGTGCAATTGGAGAGGCCTATGTCCAGCAGTGGACTGCTGTCAGTAGGCTGATGATGATGATGATAAAAAACATGTGTTAAGTACCTAGTAATAAAAATATTTAGGTAACTGAAGAATAGGATCATAGTTCAAATGACTAAAACAATTAAATTGTTTAAGAAGCTTTTTATCCTTTGATGAGTCAGCATAAGAGTACTGATAAATGAATCAGTCAAGTGTCCAGCCACAAGTACATACAAAATCACAGGCTTCACTTAACAAACCATTGAGCAATTTTTGCAACAAAAAAAAACACGAATAACTTAACTCCAATCTATTGTACTGTTAACCTAGATTTTATGCTAGTTAATTTCAGTGTTTGTAATCGAGAATGATATAAATGTAATTATAACGAATTTCATGCTTAAGTGGGCGTGAAATAAGTTGTTTTGACTTTAAATTATCTAGATAGAAAATGTGTCCGAGTACTTTGACCTAACTACAAGAGACTACAGTTATTTAATTTAGATATTTGACTGATTGTTTTGGATGCAGCAGGCCACAAAGCACAATATTAATAATAATATAATATAATATTTTATTGCAAGGGTATTTGTAGTTTGTACATAATTAGAGTTAAATAACTAAGTAAGTACTTAAACTAACAAATATTTGAACGGGGTGAACTACTGTTCTCCTAGATAGGTAGCTGAGCAACCTGTATTTAGGAGAGACAGATTGCCTCCCTAGATAAAAATATCAAGAGTAGTGCTATGTGTTGTCTCGAAAACTCAAGTCATTAATTAACTTACATACATACATTATTATCAGCGTTGTTTACTAGAGATGAGATGTGGTTACAAATACAGGGTTATAAGAAAAACCGAAAGAAAGAGCTGAATGGTGCTGATCCATGCGTCATGTTCGTGAACGGGCGCTGTCAGTTGGGACTGGTCATCTCTTAGCCACCACGGCTTATTTTAATTATTTTATTATGGATTGTTTTATTTGAATTTATATTAGCTGTACACTGGACACTCAATGTGTACGTCTTATTTACATCGTTCTCACATATAATTATACCTATATACAATATTAATGATGTAACTAATATAATTTAAAAGAGTGTCCATGGAGTTTCTTGCCCGTTCTTCTCCATAGGTACCTACTACGCTTTGGAATGGGCAACTAGCTTCATATTTCTGACTGACCGACCACTTGACAATTCAAAAGTGCCTGTAAATGGTTTAATTGAAATAAATGCTTTGAGTTTGAGTTTTGAAACAAAAAGAAAAAAATAAGTATAAAAGTAATAGTGCTCATATACTACTAATGTTTTACTCAGCAAAATCGTAATAATACAAATTTTCAACCATATTTTGCTATTTGTTTTAAACATTGACCGCTGCACCTAATTCTGGAAAGAAAAATGTATTAGAATTCGCAAGTTATATTTATGTCCCATGTTATAGGGGGCGTGCCTATTGCGATCAACCTGGCACAAATTCAGACTCTAGGCTGCTAGTTCCTCAGCTCGCCTTCCGATAAGGACCAGGCCCGGGTCGACGGCGCGTTGTGTTCCACGCGCGCCTCTAAGTGATGTCAGCACCAATGACGGGGTCCGCTAGGGCCGGTGCCTGCCGGGGTTGCGGGAAAGTCCGAAAGGGCTACCGTGGCACCTGTAAGTCTGACACGCCCTCCCGCTCCGCCCAGAGCGGGAGAAGTTAGTTGATGATTTCACACAGTCAAAAAAAATATTGGCTGCTAGTTTCTGATGGAAAAACCCCATCAAACTTTGCCCGACCCGGGAATCCAACCCAGCACCTCATGCTCAACAGTACAGGCAACAACACAGTCGACAACGAGGCAGGCAGTATTTAAAAAAAATAAAAACCTCTATTATTTTACACAACTGATTATTCAGGCACCGGAGAAGGTAGTAGTCATTCATTCTGTTAGTTACAATTTCAACTGGTCCATAGTCTAACTGCCAAAATACATATCACTTTTTATCAGCTGGTAACTTACTGTTCAAACATTTTCATTGTTTCTATTGACCTTGATTTTAAATTATGTATTTGTATTTCATGCCGAACTTTTTATGCCGATTGGATTTACTACATTGATATTAATAATGGTACGAAAGATATAATTGAATTCGTATCTTCACAAAGTAAAAGGACAAATTACTTTTTTGGCGAGAGTATCATAATGACAGTTGATTTACATAGGCTAGGATCGCACCCCCCGACACTCCATAAAATTGTCTCCTACTAGAGAACCTGGCCTGGCCGCACGCGTTGTGCTTGTGGGTAAGTAATGTCTGGGCTGAGCTAAGCCAATCATGGCACGGCACTACTGCCAGGGGCCGTACTATGATGTGTTAATTCCATCATTATTCCAGCGTGGAAGAGAGACGGAGCTATACATGACCGATAGCACTATCTCTTTTTCTCAACGGAATCATGATGGCGTTAACAGGTCATAGTACGGCCCCTGGACTACTGCTGCGTTGCAGAGGACAATAAATGGAGGGGGGCACCCCCCCCCCCCCCCCCCGTCCATTTATTGGGGTGTGACTTGCTTTTTTATGTCGTATTTGCCGAGATTTTTATCCTCCCCTTATCCTAATTTATTTGGTGTCGGCACAACATGTCTTCTTCCATACGTCTGTATCAGCCGTCGCCATCGAGGATTCACCGGACATAATGCAACATAATGATTTTCTCTGCAGATCAATCACGCGATCATACTACAGGGGCGCGGCGGGCGCACTGCTAGTGTACGACATAACCCGACGGGACACGTTCAACCACCTGACCACTTGGCTTGAAGACGCTCGTCAGCACTCCAACTCTAACATGGTCATCATGTTGATTGGTAACAAGAGGTGAGTGAGACAGATCACTTTATTTTGTGAGTTTCTCAGCAGTTATTCGGCTTGAGAGGATTGGTGTGACGTGATTCCAACCGTCAGATAGTATACACACATCTGTCATCCGGTTTTTGGAACGAAAATCGAAACACAACGACTTGTCAAAATTAAACTCATGTCAAGTGATCAGATTCAACCGATCACAGCTTGCGTTTGACAATTTGTTAACTAATTTTTGTGTTGATTTTCGCTCCAGAATGAGGATACTCGTTTTACTTTAGTAATCAATCAGTGATGCATGATTTCATGTAACATGTAATCATCTGATCCACATGAAGTTTTAATGTAGGTAGCTGTAATTGGTTGAACAAGTAGTTTCCATAGAAATTCGATCAACAAGGCCTCCAAATGCTTTAGTATTGAAAAAAAAAAATCTTATCAGTAGGAGTTTGTCCTTACTGATTATCTACTGGTTTCTTTCTAAAATAAAACAACAATGTTTTGCTCTTCAGACCTTAAAAAATAATATAGGTATTGAAGTCTACCTGAAATTTTAATATTCACAAAAGATGATTGTGTGATAAAAGTGTATTGGGTTTACATTCCCGTTATCTTTTGTGACTAAACCGATGTACTCGTAACATTAAGTTAGGCCACCGTTACTTGAACGGATTCACGACCTTTCCCATCAGAAACGCATTTTATTGTTTTCTGTGTGAAGTGACTATTATTCTCTGGTCGCCCTTTATTTGGTAGTTGCGCTTTCTCTAATGCCACAAGAAAAGGGCAATCATTTAATTTCTCTTGTAACATTAAAGTTTTCATACTCGACTGTAAAATGGTGTGCACTACTGTCTCTGCATTAGTAAAATCTTCAGATTTTCTTTATCTTTATTTGAGTAGCTTTTTTCCTTAAGATAAAATGTTTTTAGGTTAAAATCCGAAAGGTTTTGTTTAGGTTTAACTCAACAGCTGTTTTATCTTGAAGTTAGTAAGCCAAGGTCTAGCCAAGCCCAACATATTATGCATGCCAATATAACATTCTTTACAACCCAAAACTTCCAGCGACTTGGAATCCCGACGCGAAGTCAAGAAGGAGGAAGGCGAGGCCTTCGCCCGCGAACACGGCCTAGTCTTCATGGAGACCTCAGCCAAGACTGCGGCCAACGTTGAAGAGGCATTCATCAACACTGCCAAAGAGATCTATGAGAAAATACAGGAAGGAGTATTTGATATCAACAATGAGGTGAGCTGTGCGAGCTTATCTGCTAATCGATAGTATTTGATGATAATTTTGACGTTGAATTACATAAGGGCGTCGGTAGTTTTGAAACTTCTGAAAAGAGACATAGTGATTCGAATGTTCTTGATATTAAAAAACTAAGACTGCGACCAAAAACGTTTACTCTATGCCTCAACAACTTTCTAGTTTATTTAATTTACATTTTTATTAGCATTAGCAGTAAACTGTTTAGCACTACATTCATTTTTTTGTGTTAACTGGGCTTCTGTTTTGACTGATATTGTAGTCATTATCTAAGGCGTTCATGGTCGCAGTTGTACGAGTTCACTCTTATCCGAAATACGGAAATTAATTTACACCTCTGCCTCAACAAAGCAAAAGGAGTACCTATGTAAGGATCGTAACAGGTGGCGTTCTGTAGTTTCTGCCTACCACCATGGGAAGAAAGCGTGAGTTTATGTATGTATGTACCTCAGACTGTACTGTTGTACTGTTTATATTGTGTAAAAGAAAACAGCTTTTTTATTTAATAAATCTCGGGATTTTTCTGCTCTTTAAAATTAATCTCGGGATTTGAGGCATATCCACTTCATTCTTTCGCTTTATGAAATCAGTGTCAGTACATAAATAACTGTACCTAATTCCGACCTGTTTATTAGTCAACAAATGTAAAAAAAAATATAATAAAGGAATAACTTTTAGTATTTATTATGGTAAAAGGTTTCGAAAGGGGAGCACACATATTTACTTTATTGTTTATTATTATCACACAGGCGAACGGCATCAAGATCGGTCCCCAGCACTCGACGGGGGGCGGCGCGAGCGGCGCGGGGGGCGCGGGCGCGGGCGGCGCGGCCGGGGGGGGCTGTTGTTAGGTGCTGCACTGCACACACTGAGGAGGGATCGCTGCCCTTTAGATCGGGCTGAAGAGGTAACACTACAGATAACTGTCCTTTTTTACATCGCGGTAGTTAATCGGGTATTTAGAAACCTCACAGATTTAAAATAGGGTAAATTATCATTTTTGTAAATGCAAAATTATTGCAAAAATCCCTTCGATTCTATCAGGTCTTACACTTTCATAAAAGGTACTCCGGTTATGCTGGTTATTAAAGATCAGATGATCTAATCGGGAGGTGTTTTGTTTTTTAACAATAGCCTGTTTCAGTCATTTGAATGTAAACCGTATGTCGTCGTGACTAAGTCCACAACGCACGACCACGAATCCTTTTACACTGATTTCGGTCTAATAGGCCAGTAGGAACAAACGTGATTTCTAATATGTTAATAATGTGTTCTCAATTGCCTGATAAGAATCGTGTGTGGTGAGAGCATGGTTTATCCAAGAGGGCGTTTATGGAAGGCAATGTTATTGTTTTCATTACGATTTCGTGTTTTTCCAGGAGGAGGTGCAGCTGTGTGCAACGAACATTGGTACGAAACTTTTTGCATGCCGGATTCATAGAATTATTTTATATATGCTACAGAATAGCTTGCGTCTGACTCATGTCATAATATAATACGCCGCTAAGGCACATCTATACTTAGTAGAAATATTCAATTACCTTAAAATAATGCCATCATTGTTGAGACAAATCAGATCCTTGATGTAAAAGAACAACTTGACAGACAGATCAAATTCTAGCGTTCATCTCATTTCTCATTCCCTTTTGCGATAAATGTGTTAGGTCCAGTTCTAGACGTGGTGGCAATTAAATCTAATCTCATACATAATTAGTCATCTATAATACTTTACTGTAAACGTAAGTTTTATTCGAGCGAGTACAGATGGCAGATAATGGTTACACTGAATGGACCAGATGTGAGAAATTAAATAGTCGTATATAATATATATTAATTAAATAGATCCTTCAGACGAGTAATTAAGCTTCTATGTAATTTTGTATGTATGTAAATCTGTGTATATCATAATTGCAAATGTCTTAAAAGTTTCACAAATATCTCGTAATCTGGCATTTATTTAAAGATTGTGTTATATGTTGTATAACTTAATTGTCATTGTCGTCGTGTCGGCAGAATGTGGTATTTAGACGAGGCATCTATGTAAATGCTGCCTCTTCTACACAATCACCTATATTGATACTCTTTCAGTGGTTTTTAATGGATTGTACGAGTATGTAGTTACTACTGGATGGTTGAAATTCTGCATCAATATAGGAAATCGTCTGGGGAGTGTGACAATTATATCTTATCGTCATTTGAATGCGACTGAATGTTAGTATGCGTCGAAACATTTACTTGTATTATATTTTGTAGCCTTAGCTACAATGATTGACTAACAGGTACATACATTATATATTTAGGTTTACATAATATATTGGAAGATTTGTGAAATGGAAAATATTTTTATTATTTTTGTCAACTTTTTAATTTATAAAGATTCATCTGTACAAAATGTAACCCTGTTAAGTGAATCGAGGTGTACACATAGTATAGTTTTAAATTCATCTAATATTGTGATTGATTTCTGGTACCTTCTATACCTTGCATCGAAGAATGGAGACAAATTTGTCAGCTGTTTAGATCAAAATACCAAGTATGCTTTTAGGTGGTGGCCTAGTATAAATAGTTATGCACAAGATACCAATTTTGGAATGGTTTTGAAGTGTTGAAATTGTAATTCTTAAAAAAAAGGACTGCTTGCAAGGTACTGAAAGACATGATTACAAAATAGGTTATTTTTAAGTTTAGCACATTGTAATGATATAATATTTTGTAAGGTTACAATATGCAGTCACATTTGTAAGGTGTAATTCATGAGAGTAAATGTTGAAAAACAATATTGTTCTTTTTTATTTATAAGTACCCTAGTGGAGTAAAAATCATGCACTGGACACAGATACATTTTATTTCTGCTATGTATCTGAGGCATTGCTGGAATCTTGATCAGAGTAAATATGGTTTATTTCATTGAGCACTGTAAACACACAATTGACAATCTCTGGAGTCTTCATTTTCACCACACCACTGCTCTTGACTTCTGCTCTTGGCAGAGTCACTTCACACAGGTCAAATATAGTGATGTCTAACAAGATCATTTCAAATATTTGATTCTGAAGCATTTGGTATGCTAATGTCACCATGTCCGATTTCTTGGCTTCGTCGTCTTTAATTCTGAAAACGAAATAAAACATTTTAACACCGCTCAAACGGAACGAGTCGCCTAAACGCGATGCAGCGTCAAAGTAATCGCTAAAGCGTGTGATTTTGTTATTGTGACCTAACTCACAGTGTCTAAGATGCATCTGCTGTTGCCCTTGGGCTTCCAGTACCTGACGCCGGAGCAGCACCGGCGCCAGTTCGCATGTTTGTGTACACAAATGAATATTTATGAGTATACACTTACTTTTTGGGGATTGTACAAAAAGGGAGAAAACGGGACCCAATTACTAAGTCTACCTACGCTGTCTGAGTGTCTGTCTATCTGTAAGTCGTTCGTATTCTATCAAAACCAACAGCTCATGAACGCCATACGCCGGTTTTGGTCAGGAAGATATGGCCACTTTTTGGTCAAAACCGAAACTGCAGTCATAACCAGCTTTTTTGGGCGAAACCGAACCTTCAGTTGGACACTAATAGAAACATAACATCTCAGATCATATAAACACAGAGATATGCTTTGTAAACAAATGTATTCCTGTTCCGATGTCGCCGGGTTTCTCCCACTTAATTCACTAACACAAAAGCAAAAACTATAAGAACGGCACACGAGCTCACATCTCTCCCGCACACAAATAAACTTTCAGCAACACTAATAAACTCACTAATAGAACACATGCAAACAGGGGGCGGCGCTTCTAGCTGTAGCTACGGACTCAGAATAAACACACATATGCAAGTTACGCAACTAGTGATGTTAAGTTCTAATCGTAGAAAAAGTTCGATGAAATGAAACTCAGTACCTTTAATATCTGCTCTTGTTTCTAAAGATTTTATTGACTGTGAAAATAAAACGATACCTGAGTTTCCCTCGAACATAGCTACTCTATACAAGTGAAGTTTGATCATAATTGGAATATTAACTAACTAAAGTTAGTAAAATTTTGTCATAATAAACAATACATCATCTAGAGCAAAATACAATAGCACAACCACAATATATCTATGTCTGTGGTTTGACTAATTTCCAGTTAACTTCTAATATTAATCAGTGTAACTTCAAAATTGTACAGTTTAACGAATATCTGATAAATCACGGATATAGATATCAATCTGATTAGATGGATGTAAGGATGTTTGTTACTCAGTTACGCCAGAACGGCTGAACGGATGTGGATGAAATTTGGATATATATAAAGATAGATATATTATAACCTGGAATAGGCGAAATAGCACATGGCTACTTTTTATCCTGGAAAAATGTACGGTTCCCGTGGGATAATTTCCGACATCCACGCAGGTGAAGCCGCTGGCAAAAGCTAGTAAGTTATACATAACAACTAATCTAAACTACCAAGAAACTATTAGGATATCAACTTCTCGAATCTAGATTAGGAGAACACAAGTAAAACTTCAAGATATTTATTGATATGGATTTTATTGACCAGTAAAATGTAAATATGTATACCTACGAGGTGCATTCAATAAGTACCTAGCCTCATCGCCAGAGGGCGCTGTAGTTTCAAAAGAGTTTTACCAGAGTGAAGCACATTCTTTTTTAATTCTTTTTTCAAATTTTCATTCCAATCCCTTCATTTGTTTTAATTTGACAACTTATGGAAGCGAACGTGTCGATCGGTTTTACAAAAATGGAAAAAGAGCAATATCGTTCGGTGATTCGATTCCTATTTTTGGAAGGGAAAACGCGCATCGAAATCAAAGAGCGCTTGGATGCTGTGTACGGTGACTCTTCTCCATCGATGGCCACTGTCAAGAAGTGGTTCAACGAGTTTGCACGTGGCCGTTCGTCGGTTTTTGATGAACCACGTCCAGGTGCACCGAAAACAGCTGCTACGGAGGAAAACATTAAAAAAATCCATGATCTCGTATTGGCAGATCGCCGATTGAAGGTTCGGGAGCTAGCTGAGACTGTAGGCATTTCAGAAGGAACAGTGCATCATATTCTTCACGAGGAACTCGGCATGAGAAAGCTGTCGGCGCGATGGGTGCCGCGTTTACTCACACCGGAAAACAAGCGCAACCGTGAGACCACATCGGAGACGTGTTTGGCGCTGTTTGAGCGGAATCCAGCGCAGTTTTTGCGTCGTTTTGTGACCGTCGATGAAACCTGGATCCACTGGTACACACCAGAGACCAAGGAGCAATAAAAACAATGGATCCAGACCGGGGAACGTGCTCCAAAGAAGGCGATAACTGTAAAATCGGCCGGAAAAGTTATGGCCACCGTTTTCTGGGATTCACAAGGTGTGATCTACATCGATTACCTCGAGAAGGGTAAAACAATTACAGGGTTTTACTATGCCGATTTATTGGGTCGATTCGACGCCGAATTAAAGAAAAAACGACCCCATCTGGCGAAGAAAAAAGTGCTGTTTCACCACGACAACGCACCGGTTTACACGTCTGCCGTTGCCATGGCCAAATTGGTCGAATTACGCTACGAATTGCTGCCCCATCCACCGTATTCTCCAGATTTGGCCCCTTGTGACTTCTTTCTGTTTCCTAATCTGAAAAAATCACTCGCCGGGAATAGATATGGATCAAATGAGGAGGTCATCGCCGCCACGGAGGCCTATTTTGCAGAGTTTGACAAAAACTATTTTTCGGACGGGTTAAAAAAGTTGGAGCATCGCTGGGCTAAGTGTATCGAACTAAAAGGAGACTATGTTGAAAAATAAATTGCCACTTTTCCAAAATTTTCGTTTACTTTTTGTAGGCTAAGTATTTATTGAATGACCCTCGTACGTTAAAACTTGCCGCTTTGACAGTTTAGGTGTTGTGTTCTTAGTTAAATAGTGGACCGACTATTCAAAGAACCGACGAACTTTCTTCAATGGTTGAAAGCATTTTGCTCAAAGTGAGACAAACATATTGTGTTATTTTTTGTTGGAAACCAGTTTGCACCCCTTCCTGTCGCATTTATCCACTTTTCTTATATTTTTGGATCCTTCCACGGATATCGAGGGATATGCCTTGGGGGCGTGGCACGTGCCGCCTCGATATTATAAATTGGTCTTATGTTTGAACGGGCGGCTGGACGCTTCATTCAGTCGCTTTGCAATTGCGTACAGTGCACTATTGATGCGTAAAAAACCAAAATGCCGAGTTGTGCAGTAATTTTATGTAAAAATAGGTCAAATACCATCAACCTAAAGACAAATGGCGTGTCCTACCACCGGTAAGTAAATAATTAAGTCACTGTTTTATATTTTAAATCAATTTTGAAATGATTTACTAACTTACGTCCGGAGCGACACGAACTAGCCCGAATCTTCCCGAAAGCAACGAACGTTTTGGATTTAGAGAGGTGCAATCGATTGCGTGCGGCTGATTTTTACGCTCTCGCCTCCAATACGGCCTCAGACGTAGTAACGAACTTAGCTCACATGTAACTTAACGTACTAACAAACGGATTTTCTTTCTTTTTTTATTTTATTATTATTATTTTTATTATTGCCCACTGCTAGGACTCAAGCCTACTCTTTATTATAGTACGCGCTCCACACTCATATATTTATACAGCATGATATTTAACAGAGAGCGTTCCTTTAACCGGTAATACAATATTAAAAAAATAATCCCATTATATTTTAGTAAAAAAACTATATTTTCGGATAGGTATATAAAAAAAAGAAATGATTTAAGGAAAATTAAACGGAAGTTATTATAATACAAAAATGTGCTAAAATTAAATATCGATAAAAATTATCGACCATCGCTTTCGACTCCCTAAGGCCTCATTTACGGAGACGCGGGGCGTCGCGCGTCGAGTGCGGCGTGGCGTCTCGCGTCTCTCTCGGTCTCATACAGCGTGGTCGAGAGCGAGAGAGACGCGAGACGTCACGCCGCACGCGACGCGCGACGCCTCGCGTCTTCGTAAACGAGGCCTAATTGCATGCGTGTGCATTGGATGTTCGCAAATAGCAAGTGTTTACAAGTGAATGCCCCGCCCCGCCCATTCTATGTATGTGTGCTATTAGAAATTGATTTAGTGTAACTGCTTTCTTCTTAGTGTGCTTGTTCAAATTAAGTACACTATTTGTAAATGTTGTAATTATTTGGGTAGGAGATAAGCGGTGGCACTAGGACTCCTTACTATTCCGCAATGAAGGCATATCTCTGGATATCTATGGATCCTTCGGACAGCTAAAATGTTAAAATAAAAGCAACGTGTGACTGATGATGATAATATCAATGATACATGAGTAGTAAACAACAGCCATAAAATTCCATACAACAAAAAAAAAATTTTTTTGTTCTTTTGTGTAGGTAACTAAATAAATAAACTCGTTAAAAAGATCGTATAAAATATCGACAACCACAACCACTTCACGAAACTATCGTGTGAGTGAGAGTATCAGTAAAACACTTATCCATTGCGCTATTAGACCAGCCCATTCATTGATCGATGTGTACTAAGCAAACAATGGTTTTTGTTCCAATGAATCACGAAGTACCTAGTGTTTTAATAAATTTGATAAGAAAAACAATAATATTTTAGTACTTACGTGTGAAATGAGATGCCATCTTTCATGTAATTCACACTGCTGTTACTTTTGCAAACAATCACTGAACAACGCGGCATTTTGACAAAAATCATGAGCAGCGAAGACATTGCAAGTTGACATTCGACTAATGTCCGAAACTGGCATCATGACACTTTCCGGCCGGATGAGTTCGCAAGCGCCACGCCTCCTTGCCATTTATTTATTTATATATTCTTTATTGTACACCACAAAAAACATAACAACAAAAATTAAATTGGACACTACTTAATATACAATGGGCGGCCCTATCGCTTTCTGCGATCTCTTCCAGGCAACCTTGGAATGGACAGAGATTTTCCTGGACATAAAATGGGGCTGTTGTTGGTGCAAATAATAAGTATACATATACAATACATTAAAATAGATACACATATATACATATCCTAAATAAAAGCCATATCTCCTGTGTTTATATGATCTGAGCATAACATAAACCCTTCGTTTTGTATGCAAAGTATTGACATTACCGCCTCTAGTGGCGGCCGCCAAGCCGCCTCCGTGCTCTGTGGAGTAGAACTTTGCCCAGCAGTGGAATAATGCAGGTTGTAAAACTAAACTGCCAAACCTTTGCTTCAAGTGTTTACTATATTTAACTAATTTCCCTATAAGTCTCAATTTGTTGCCCAACTATTTAAAAATTGGGCCTCAGTCCAGATGCTCATTATCTATGCCAGGATTTTTTAACAATACATACCCATAATTTATTTTTAATAATACATACCCATTCCATATAATATGTATGTCTCCAACTTCAAATGATAAGTTCAACTTATCCTTGTGATCAACTTGTGGTGTCCTGTACAATAGTGTAAAAGGATCTGTGTTGCGGGATGAGTCAATCTCCACAAAGTTGAAACCAAAGTGCAGTAATTGTTGCTAGAAATTAAACAATATAATGTTATTTGTTGACTGTTTAGACATGCATCCTCAGTTTGGGATTGAAAATAATCAAGCAAACCAGAAGTGAAAGTGTGTATAAAACTGAAAACATAAATAATATGAGCATGGTAAAGATATAAGTATATAAGCCAACCCAACAAGGAAGGGCTAACTGCCCAAGTGGTGCTAGATGTACATTTTAGTTTAGACACATGACGGTTATATTATTGAACCATAATTAATAAAGTTCAGGTTTTCATACCTGTGTAAAACAAAACTGTTTAATTTGACAGTCAAATATAGTCTGTAAAGTTGTCTTGACAGCGGTGCCAATCCTTTGTTCACCTCTTTCCAACATGTATGGCAGATGAGTGGCTTGGTCTACTGTGATACTGATTCCCCAGGACAGGAGTATGGCTGCATAGGATATCTTACTTTTACTGTTTTTGTCCCCAGTTGATGATAAAACATTAATCTAAAAAAAAAAAAAAATTTTTTGATATTTAGGTACTTAAGTTCTGTTACCTACCTGTATAATGTAAGATGGACGATTGTTCCAGACCCAGCACTAGTGACCGCAAAATAAGTGGTAACGCTGTGGGCTGATTAAGTGAAGTTACAGGAATTGAATTTGATCACCTTAATAATAATATTAAACAAGTCACCTGCAATGCGTTATGTATTAATTACTATGTAGAAAAGCTTACTTACGAATAAAGCACTAGCATCATCTTCACAATACTTTAAATAAGCTCGTTCTTCGATTTGTACGACATACTTTGTTGACGAATTAGCTGGTACTGCACTCACAAGAGCTTGTCGAATTTTAGACGCATACTGCTTTAGTTTCACTGTACCATATTGTAAATTGTACAACGGAGACACTTTACTCAGCCGCCACGTCCCTTCATTGTAAATCGCTGTGAAATAGTCCGAAGTTTTAGTAAAATGAAACTCAAATGCTTTGTAAACAACAGATCAAATTTATCTTACCGGCTAATGGGTCGCCTGTAACAATATTTTTTGAGGTTGAATTATTTTCCCGCTGCCAGGCAGGTTCCGGCCGATATAAGGTCATAGTATATTATTTTGTTTCCACTATTTTGTTTATATTTTTATTTTATTTGGCGCAGGTGAAGCAAACTGTGACAGTATGACGGTTATTTTTTGACATTGCATTGACCCTGCATTCCGAATTATACCATGATCTAGGCGTGTGTAACTCTTTACGGAACCGACTCACTGATCCGGATCATTGAAGTGATACAAAAGATTGGTTCAGTAACAACGTTTCAAACGCATCATTTGGATCTGAAACATTACTTTGCTCTGGCTCATTCTGCGCGACGCGACGCGTCGCTCGCGAGGCGACTGAGCAGTGAGCGAGCGAGAGAGGGAGACAGAACCACTGAGTTTTTTGACAATCTATACAATTCAGAAAGAGATACCAAATGAGATGTGTATCACTCATACAATCACATATTTTCGTTTATTCGTTGTCGTAATCCATGCACGTAAAAATGACCACTAAGGCGCTTACGTATCAAATACTATACGGTCGTTTTTTGCATATAATGTTTGCACTAACTAGTTATCGTTTTACTACAGACTTTTTTACGTTGATTTTGTCAATTTACGAAAACATAATTTAGTTTATAATTTGTTTGCGTAGTATACTTCGCCATAAATTAACGATTAGCCGCCAGTCCTAAGCCTGGATAAAGTATGAAGGAAGATCGATTATTTTATTTAAATCTAACATAATACAATAAATGAGTACACATAAAACTTTCAGCATTGTTGCCACATAACATTTCTCTGACTCAGTAGTAAACGGCCGCGACGCAACGTAATGTATACCCAACCCAACATTATGTCATTTATATCCTTTGAGCCGATGATCCAAATGAGCCAAATGAGACATATCAGTGATTCGGATCATTTCAGTGATCGAGATGCAAATGATCCAATCGCAAAAAAGATACATTTTGCCCACCTCTACCATGATCGCTCACAGCGATCACAATGACATCAATATTTTAGCGTTCCGTTTTAGATATCATGACAGTTTAGAACTGTGATCAATTCGGAACGCTCGTGAACGCGCTCACAGTGCTCGCTCAACGTCAACCTCAAACCTTGCACAAAAAAGACCGATTGGATATTCTTCTGCAAATGGAAGTTCAACGCATCAATGGCACTTCTATTTTGTTGGATTACTCTATCGGCTCTGATAACTCAGATTTTGAGTTGGAGGACGACAATTCGTCCAGGGATGAAACGGATAACGAAGTGCTTAAATTAGCGTATTTACATGCTCCCGGCAAAGATTTACCCTGAAGTAAAATACCATGTTCATATTCATTTATTTATTGTTTGTCACAGGTGAAAAGACCGTTCTTACAGTTCGCATTATTGTATCACTTTGAAACATACCCATGGGGTGTACAATATTTATATGTATGTCAGTATAATGGCTATGTTAAAAATAATTAATAAAACTACAATATGTAAGCTTTTGCTATTTATTTCATATGAAAATATTTAAAATAATTTAATTAGCAAGATTTAAATTAATCGTTTATAAAAATAATGTATTAACACTTATTGGTGGAATAATAGTTTGTGTTTTGACTTACATTCAAGTGGACTTTTACTGCGGTCGGCCATATTGAAGCGTTCTCGAAAAAAAATAGTAGGATACCGACCGGTGTAAAGAAAAGAGATCAAAAAACTAAGAATATATTTAAGCAAGTATTCATAAAATCAATTCGTGGAATCGGTTGTAAACAGTGTCTTTTAAGGACGAATACATATTTGATTTGATATTGAGTATTAATTGTTTTATTGGTACACTCCTAAATTTCTATTAGTTCAGAAGAGGGATGTGACACGAATATTACTCAATATTCTAATCACGCCCACTTAGGCCGCTTTTAAGGACAGGTAAAGTAAGCGGCATAAACTCGACTTAAATAATATGTCGAGACTTCGTGAAGAAGTGAGAATGCGTAAAGCTTTTGACCGAGAGGCTTCTCAGACGCGTGATGGAGCTACGCCGTCGTGCAGCCTCAGCCGCAGCCGCGCGGGGCGTTTGCGCAGGCGTCACAGGAGAAGTCGTTCTAGTACGCGGCGCCCGCGTCCTGTGCGGACCAGCTCAAGCTCCTCGAACCGTGCAGGTTCAAGAGGCCGTACGCCACGGAGACGTGCGGGTTCTTATAAGAGCCTTGAGCGTCGGAAGCGACGTCGGTCTGAGTCGCGGCGTGTGAGAAAAAGAACGCGGTCTTCGCAGTCGCACTCGCGTTCCCGATCTGCACACTCGCGGAGGGCGAGACGGCGACGACGGCAGCACAGCAGCAGCGAGGTGAGACGGGGATCCCGTCACCACAGGACGAGTCGAAAACGTCGGGAAACCGTAAGTCGGTCATCACGTACTAGCAGCACGGATAGTAATTTGAATGTCAACACTAATGTAACTAATAAGAATAAGATCCCTAAAAACAAAACTGTAGATGATCATAGTTTTAGTATTCATGATGTCATGGAATTAATCAAATCACTGCCCTCGTCAGCGTCTCATGCTCAAAACCACTTTAGTATGTCAACAAACGCAGTACCAGAATTTGATCCTGCTAATAAAGAACAAACTGTCGATTTATGGATTACAAAAGTGGAAGAATGTGCAGCTTTGTATAAATGGTCTGAAACACAACAACTTCATTATGCGTTGCCTAAATTGACTGGAGTAGCAAAGGTGTGGTACCAAGGCTTAACTTCCTTAAGTTATAGTTGGTTGGAGTGGAAGGATAAACTGACAAAGACATTTCCCACAGTTCAGAATTATGCTCAACTTTTGCATGAAATGTTGGATAGGAAGGTTAGACATAATGAATCGTTAGAAACTTATTTTTATCACAAAATTAACTTGCTGAACCGATGCGATATAACTGGTAAGCGGGCTGTGGATTGTCTTATATATGGATTAGAAGACAGGGGTATGCGACTAGGAGCTCAGGCCGCGAACTACTCTCAACCTGAAGAATTACTATCATATTTTAAATCTATTAAGTTGGAGGATGTAAGAGATAGAGTATCTCGTCAGCCGTTTACAAAAAGGCGCCCTGATAGCAATAATGATAATTCTAAACTGAGTAGCAATATAAAATGTTTTAATTGTAATGAGGTAGGTCACCCGTCCTTCAAGTGTAACAAACCCTTATTGACGTGTAGCATTTGTAAGAAACTTGGACATCAGAGCCCTTATTGTAAACGGCTTCTCAGAAACGGTAATGATGGCGGTAAACATAATGAAATCAGTAAAGCAGTATCTGAAGTTAAGTTAACTGGTGAGTTAGATGGTAAGTATGTCCTCCCTGTTCAAGTTAATGGCCAAACAATGTCATGTTATGTGGATCTCGGTAGCCAAAGTACTTTGATTCGCATTAGTGACTTTAAAAATTTAAACACTGCATATGATAAAAATTATCTGCCAACATTAAAAGGCTTTGGTAATTCAATCATAGAACCTATAGGTAAAGCAGTGGTCCAAATACAAGTACAAGCCGTTACAACATCCGTAGAAGTATTAGTGGTACCAGACGAATTACTTAAACATGCCGTACTGTTGGGACATACTTTCACCGAGCAAGCCGGTATAATTATTATAAAGACAGACGAACATTTAGTTTTTCAAAAAAAGCTTGTTCCTTTAAATAACTCTAAATTAGTAAACTCTCAGAAAATTAATTTAGTTGTAGACTCTGATGTCAACGTTAACTCTATCAATATGATACCGGTAAAAGTGAATACCGATATCACCATACAATTTTACGTAAAGGAATCGTTAAGGAAAATAGGAGATAATTGTTATTTTCTTATGCCTGGAATATATACAATCATGGAAGGAAAAGGTCACATTTTAGTAGTTTTAAATGGTAACGAAATTAAATTTCAAAAAGGACAATTATTGACTAGAGCTTACACTTTAAATGATGATGATTGCCTAAATGTTAGAATGTTAGAAAACAGGGATAGTGACTGCATATCAAACAATCTTAAAATAGGTGATGGATTTAGTACTGGAGATAGAGAACGGTTAGAAACCTTGCTAAAAGAGTATAGGAACTGTTTTTCATTTAGTTTAACTGATTTAGGGCTGACTAATTTGACCGAAATGTCTATAACGCTTAAAGATGCGACCCCCGTTGTGTATAGGCCATACAGGCTAGCTTATTCGGAAAGGAATAAAGTTAAAGAAATGATTCAGGACATGTTGGATTCAGGTATAATTACTGAGTCAACATCTTCTTATGCAAGCCCCATCATTTTAGTGCAGAAGAAGACTGGTGATCAACGGCTTTGCGTTGACTATCGGGCTTTAAATGCTAAAACTGTCAAGGAACACTACCCTTTGCCCAGAATAGAGGATCAAATAGATCAGTTAGGTGGTTATGAATATATTTTTATAACGCTTGATTTGGCCTCAGGCTATTACCAAATTAAAATAGCCCCTTCGTCGCAAGACAAAACTGCCTTTGTAACGCCGGACGGTCAGTATCAATTCACCCGCATGCCTTTCGGTTTGGCTAACGCACCGTCTGTTTTTCAGAAAACTATTAATACCATTTTGAAAGACGTCAAAGGCCAAGCTTTTGCATTCATGGATGATATAATTATTCCAGCTCACAGTATTTTACAAGGAATGGAGCGATTAGAAACAGTACTTAAACTTATTAAAGAAGCGGGGTTGACGTTAAAATTATCAAAATGTGTATTTTTCTCAAAACAAATAGATTATCTAGGTTTCAAAGTAAGTAAACAAGGGGTCAGACCGGGTTCAAAAAATACTGCAGCAGTAGAGAATTTCAAGTGCCCCTCTAACCAACACGAAATACGCCAGTTCGTTGGTTTGGCTAGTTTTTTTAGGCGTTTTGTAAAAAATTTTGCTATAATTGCTAATCCACTGACAAAATTATTGAAAAAGAACTGTAAATGGGAGTGGGGTTCTGAACAAGAAAAATCATTTTGCACCCTAAAAGCAGAGCTAGTAAAAAGACCAATTTTAGCGTTGTACAACGTAAGTGCAAAAACTCAGATTCATACGGATGCGTGCAAAACGGGTATAGCGGGAATATTACTTCAGGAAGATGAATTAGGTAGATGGCGAGCGGTAGCGTATTACAGTAGGCAAACTACCCTCGAAGAGCAGAAGTACCATTCATTTGAATTGGAAACCCTGGCGGTAATAGCTTCCTTGCAACGGTTTAGAGTATACGTTTTAGGCCTCAAATTCACAATAATAACCGACTGTAGCGCATTACGTACTACTTTATCAAAGAGAGATATGATACCTCGTATAAGTAGGTGGTGGCTTCAACTTCAGGAGTACGATTGTAGTATCGAGTATAGGCCGGGTAACCGTATGACTCATGTGGATGCACTGAGCAGGAATGCTATCCCTATGGCAGATGAACCTGAGCCTGTATTCGATATTTTAGTTGTTGACACAGAAGACTGGTTAACAACTATTCAGAGTACTGATGAAGAGGTTCAACGGATTAAAAGTATTTTAGAAGACCCTGAAATGCCTAAAATACATGAAACTTTTCAGAATTATCGTTTAAAGGGGGGAAAGGTTTATAGGGTTGTGGACAGCCAATTGAAATGGTTTGTCCCTAAAGGATTTAGGTGGCAGCTACTCAGGAAGTGTCACGATGAACTTGGACATTTTGGTCTAGATAAAACTTTGGACAAGTTGAAATCTCTTTACTGGTTTCCCAAAATGAACAAGTTCACCAAAAAGTATGTTCAATCATGTCTGGAATGTAGTTATCACAAAGTACCGCCAGGAAAAAGACAAGGTATGCTCCATCCAATTCCAAAAATTGATAAACCGTTTCACACGATACACATGGAACACTTAGGTCCATTTGTTCGTAGTAAATCTAAAAACACTTACTTGTTGGTGCTTGTTGAAGCATACACAAAATACATTACTTTATTTGCCGTCAAAAATACGAAAACTAAATCGACCATCAAGGTTTTAAATCACTATTTTAGTTTATTCGGTATACCAAGTAGAATAATCAGTGATCGGGGAACTTCTTTCACAAGTAAAAGTTTTAAAGACTTTGTGAACAAACTAGGCATAAAGCACGTTTTAAATGCAGTAGCAACACCGCGAGCGAATGGCCAAGTGGAGCGATATAATCGTACCATATTGGCTTCGCTTGCAGTCAAAAATCATAATTGTAAGGAAAATGAGTGGGATACTCATTTAGAAGAAATTCAGCTGGGTCTTAATACAACTCTTAATAAAGGTACAGGTAAAACGCCAGCTGAAATACTGTTTGGTATAAAGTTGAGGTCCAAAAGTGACGGAATAGTCACTTCGTTGCTCGACCAGGGTGAATCGGGGTGTTCACAAGAAACATTAGAGAATATAAGAAAAGAGGTAAATGCCAACATAAGTGAGTATCAAGTAAGACAAAAGGAAAGATTTGACAAGAATAGGAAGGTTGGTAGGAAATATCAAGTAGGTGACTTAATAAGAATTGAAAGAGAAGTAGGTAGTAATAGCGGACAGTCGAGAAAGTTACTTGCTAAATTACAAGGTCCATACAGGATTATCAAAGTACTAGATAGAGATAGGTATGTTGTCCAAGATACACCCCTAACCCGAAAACAGAATAGAAAATATGAGGCAGTAATTGCGTTAGATAAGATACATCCTTGGTTGACCTTTACTCAAGAAAGCTTAGCTGATTCTAATGAGGGAAGCTCAACGGAGGATGTTGATGTAAACGAAACTATTGAAAGTACTGTTAATATGGAAATAGAGCCGTTTGAAATGTCAGTAGGTATGAATGTGGAGAGTACTGAGACAATGATCGACAATTGAATTATGAATCGATATCATGAATGTGTCCCCTTATTTTTTAAAGGTTATTTTGAAAATGGATTCGAATTGGAATTATGATTATGTTTTAAACTTTATTATGGAATGAATAATGACTTTGATTTTGATTAGACTTAAAAATTGATATGGAAAAATCTAACACACAATGGAGTCGTTTGACAATTATGAGTGTGTTAGATTTGAAAAAAAAAGATAAGGAAAAATCTACACACAATGGAGTCGTTTGACAATTATGAGTGTGTTAGGTTTGAAAATTGACATGGAAAAATCTACACACAATGGAGTCGTTTGACAATTATGAGTGTGTTAGATTTTATAAAATGCGCAAGGAGGCCGCTGGCCAAGGATGTGAGCGCATTCTTAGTTATAATGAATTTGATGTGGACATAGATTAAAGATATAATTAAAATTAAGATCGATTATTAAAATTACATTTTTTTTTTGTTTTAATTGATGGAACAATTACTGTATAAGATGGCCGAACAAATGATATTTATAAAAAAATAAATTAGTTAGTAAAATTATTGAATATATATAGAAAGTTTCTCTATTCATGATAAGTAGTAAAATGTGTATTTTGTTATTAATGTTATTATTTGCCTTTTCTTTATATTATATAGTTTTGATTAATTCCTATGCACTTACTGGAAATTTAACTGATTACAGGCTTATAATCTGCATTATCTGATGGTCAGTCAAGAAAAGTTTTGTGCATTAGATTCGCTTGTTGTAAATTTAGCTTTAAATACACATTTTAAGTTATTTTATTGTTTCATAGTTTTAGAACATGAATCTAACATAAATAAGTTAGTCATAAACAAAACGAGAGGACTCTGTTATTTCAGAATGGCCGACTGTAAGCTTTTGCTATTTATTTCATATGAAAATATTTAAAATAATTTAATTAGCAAGATTTAAATTAATCGTTTATAAAAATAATGTATTAACACTTATTGGTGGAATAATAGTTTGTGTTTTGACTTACATTCAAGTGGACTTTTACTGCGGTCGGCCATATTGAAGCGTTCTCGAAAAAAAATAGTAGGATACCGACCGGTGTAAAGAAAAGAGATCAAAAAACTAAGAATATATTTAAGCAAGTATTCATAAAATCAATTCGTGGAATCGGTTGTAAACAGTGTCTTTTAAGGACGAATACATATTTGATTTGATATTGAGTATTAATTGTTTTATTGGTACACTCCTAAATTTCTATTAAATAACATTCGTAATTGTTACCAAGAATTACAAATAACATAGATGCATCAATAATTAAACTTAATGCGCATGAGTTTAAAACTCATTTCAGGTACTCTGTTACGTCTTGGATTTTACAGCATAATTTCGAAAATGCTGCTTTAGTTTACCATCATTTTTGACAGCGCTCACGGTGATATTAATTTAGGGCATAGGCGGCGTTATCGCAAGATGGCGCATGTCATGACATCATATATGACGATTCACGGGACATCATTATCGCGCTCACGCTAATTCGGTAGGTACGCCCGTTAGCACGGTCAAATCGATTACAACGCAACTCGGAACGCTCTCTTGTTTACCTTTTTATAGCAGAGTTTAGTGAAAAGGTTTGACGTTATCAGTTTTTCAAACTGTATACTTTTTCATGGGTTTAGGCCAATGACTAAAGAATAAGAGAGGACATGAACTAAAAGATCGTATCGCGTGCCCGCGTGGAAAGTAAAATGGCGTAGGCTCCGCCCATTACCTAGTGTTGTCCTCTGCTCATTCTTTGCAATGATTTTGTTCATCGTGTTGATTACAAATCGATTAATCGAAATCACATACATTAAAATAAGGTTTTTGATTTTATGTAGATAGTAGGTAAGTAGGGTGTTATTCGATTCTCATTCTAGGACGTCGCATTATGGATTAAGTACAAAAAAGCCTGTTGTTGCGTAATCTGACTGAAAAATTGCAAAAATCATCAATTTGGCGGTTCATTTAAAATTAATTGTACTTGATATTATTTAGGTACTCTATGATTAATAGTTGCTCGTGATAATCAAGCTAGAAGAAGAGTAAATTAAACTGCAACAAGGAATTCAAAACTACACCGATTACAAAATAAAACAACAGAAATCGATATTATGCATTTAATGGGAGAACCGTTTTATTTCAAATAGATACAATAATATCAGTTTGTAGTTAGTATTAAGTACACCAATAATGTGAAATACAATAAAGTCTGCCTGTCTACAATAAATGTACAGGGAAATAATAATGTATTATGACTCAAACTCAAAGCATTTATATTTCAAATGGGTCGGTCAGTCAGAAAGATGAAGCTAGTTGCCCATTCCAAAGCGTAGTAGGTACCTATGGAGAAGAACGGGCAAGAAACTCCATGGACACTCTTTTAAATCAAAATATTGTTACAAAAAAGTGGTTACATCATTCATGTTGTAATTATACATGTGAGAACGATGTAGAAACACGTGCACGTTAAAAGCGTCCGTAATAAAAAGATAAAAACAATTATGGAATTAAAATAAGCCGTGGTAGCTAAGAAATGACCAGTGCCTACTGACGGCGCCCGTTCACGAACATGACGTATGGATCAGCACCATTCAGCTCAACCATTTTGAAGGGAACTCAATGATCCAATACACACGCCACCACCAGCGACACATTTGAGTGAGCATGACATACTCTCAGCCGCCAGGGCACATTCAAGTCAATGAAAGACGAACCCAGTAACCTTTATAGTGGGTACATAGTGCTCACACATGTGCTATGCAATTATACAATACTAAGAGATTAAATTTATACAATGCAAAGATAGGTTGTACAATCTTCATCAGCTCCAACATTATTTTCGAATATATGGGTAAATGTAGGCTTACAATGAAAATGTGATAATTTACCTTAGGGAGCCTTGTCGGTATTGCATTGTCGTGAAGTCTCACTATATCAAGACTTCTATTAATACAAGACTCTTCGAAATGTAGTGAACAAACAAATACTTTTTCCTGGCTGGAGTCGATATTTTCTTGACCCAATGATTCAAGCCACTTACTTTTAAGTTTATCATTTTTTGGTAACCTAAAAACACAAACAAAACACGCAAACTAACATAAATGTGTATATTCCTTCATGCTAAATATTCAAACGCAATTTGGTTTTTATCGATGCAAAATCGATTCGTTGTGCAAATTACACAATCACAACACTATATTTGTCAATAAAAATACGTAGTAAACAAAACCAAAATAAGGAAATATATCGTTCGAAAGACTATGAATAGGCAATAATCTATGACCGAACAGTAATAAACATGAATTGAGACTAGAAATTGGTATAAATTTATATAGGAAACTTAATAATCTATGAATTCTTTTGACTTACTTGTGCAGGGATATCAGAGGCGCTTTTTACTGTAATTCGAGCCACAGCCTTACACACAACACTTAGGCATGGTTTCCTCTATCACAGACAGCCTCAGTCAAATTTACAGCACTCAAAATGTTCTCAAAATGGAAAAAAACTTAATATTTAGTCGCACGATAACGCCAAATGACACTTCATGTACACTCTGAGAAGTACTCAAAACCAGAAACTAAAATGGCGAACCGGCCGATGGGCAGGGCTTCCGTGACGTCATACTTCAATGTTGCAATTTTAGAAAACTGACAAAATACGGTTTTCTCTTTTTGACACTTGCAGAATTGCATAAGTTAGAAAGAAACATGTATATTTTTTTATTTCTGTATAGAATCGTGCAGAATTGCATAAGTTAGAAAGAAACATGTATATTTTTTTATTTCTGTATAGAATCGTATGATAAATGATAAATGATTTTATTTCTGTAAGTAGGTTTTAACAAACACTTTTACACGTCAATCATATTTTTTTTTAAACTAGATGAGGTCGGCGTTTCCTATCTGACTACTCTGAGAAGAAAGGCCGAAACAAACTCAGAGGTCACAGTCTCTTTTAAAGTCCAGACAGAATCTTGGTCAGATCATGTGAAGGCTATGTAGATCGGTGTCTGAAATGGTCTTTTGAGGAAAGAACCCCACAGATTGAGTGGACCTGTCCAGTCAGTGCACGCAATTGTCAGCAATCGTGCAGCTCAACTCAGAACTTAAGGAGCTCAACGATTCGACGAACAATACCAAAGAAAGGACATTTGAGTAGGCCGCACAAGTTACTCAAACTGCCAGATCATGATTACACTAAGAGTAAAAATACAAAAAAAAAAAAGCAATGACCAACATAGTTCTCACATTCACAATAGTTAAAATAATAGCATAATACTTTACAAAGTAAATACTCTTGTCATAGTATATGTATATAAAATTCATTAATGTCAATGTGTATATAAAATCCGGACATAATCATTGAGGACCATGCAGATTGGTGTCTGAAATGGACTTTTGAGAAAAGAACCACACAGATTGAGTGGACCTGTCCAGACAGTGCACGCATTTGTCAGTAACCGTGCAGCTCGACTCAGAACTTAAGGAGCTCAACGATTCGACGAACAATACCAAAGAAAGGACATTTGGGTAGGCCACATAAACTACTCAAACTGCCAGAACATGATTAAAACTGGAATAATAACCCACATAGTCCTCACATTCACAACAATTAAAATAATATAATACTTTATACAGTAAATATTCATGTCATTGTATATGTAAAAAATTATAGATACTTATAGCAAAGATTAAAAGTACAATAGTTAGCAAAAAAAAAACAATAAAATAAATCAACATTCCCTGTGTAAATTTATTGGAACAGCTCACTCCCAAGCCTTTTTGTCCTCAATAAAGTATTTGACAGTATAATAGGCTTTCTGGCATAGTTTCCTTTTTATAAAAGATTTGAATTTATTAAGGCTTAGTTCTTGAATGTGGCTAGGAAGTTTATTATAAAAATGTATACATTGACATCTAAACGAGCCACCTATTTTCTTGAGCCTGGTTGTAGGAACAACAAATTTGTGTTTGTTCCTAGTATTTATACTATGGATATCACTGTATTTTTTAAACAGATTAATATTTTTATGTGCATACAAAAGATTTTCATAAATATACTGAGAAGGCACAGTCATTATATTAATCTCTTTAAATTTTTCTCTGAGGGAGTGTCTGGGACTTAATTTATAAATTGAACGAATTGCCCTTTTTTGTAAAACAAAAATCGTCTGAATATCGGCGGCATTTCCCCACAGCAGAATACCGTACGAGATTACACTATGAAAATAACTGAAGTATACTAAACGGGCTGTCTCTAAATCTGTTAAACCACGAATTTTTCTAACAGCGTATGCTGCAGAGCTAAGCTTTTTTGACATTTTATCTATATGGGGGCCCCATTGCAGCTTGGCGTCTAAAGTTATGCCTAAGAATACTGTGGTATTTTCGGGTTTCAACTCTTCCCCCTTTATGAGAACACTTGTTTCTACCTGTCTAACGTAAACTTAATACATTTAGTTTTTTTCTCGTTAAGAAGAAGGTTATTAACGTTAAACCAGTTAACTACTTTTGCGAGGGCGCTATTTACATTGTCAGTAACCAGCTGCTGACGTTTGAGTTTAAATAAAAGTGAAGTGTCGTCTGCAAACAGCACTATATCATGTTTATCCTTTATGAGGTAAGGCAAGTCATTTATATAAATAAGAAATAAAAATGGACCTAGAATTGAGCCTTGAGGGACCCCCATTCTTACTACCGATCCGGGAGATCTTTTCCCGTTAACATCAACTCTCTGAATCCTATCACTTAAATAAGAAGTAAGAAGATCCAGAGAGGCGTTCCGGATTCCGTAGTGGTGCAGTTTCCTGATTAATGTTTCATGAAGAACATATATTATATGAATATGATTGAACATATATTTCATGAAGAACATATATATGATATTTCCATAATGTATAATTTATATAGATCTTTTAGTTCATGTCCTCTCTTATTCTTTAGTCATTGGTTTAGGCGTATAATGACCGAAATTAATATTGAATCCATGATCCAAGATATAAATCGATCGTCGATATATACCAATCTATGGATCGATCTCCAAACCGCGTCCCAATAACGAAAAAAGACGATCCTGCGGTCGCTCAATCCGCAGATATTTTGAAATCCTTTCCCTCTTCGTCAATCCGTTGTAAGCAAAATGTATAAAAATAGACATGGTTCGTTTTTTTTTGTAACAATCAAAAAACTAAGCATAAATAGGCTTTACAATTTTGTTTTAAAGACTTTTAATACATATATTTACCGAAGACGTAATAATTCTATAAATACGAAAAAGACGAGCTAAAATTCAAAACCGTCAAATGGGGTTACTTTGATACTACGGGGTTACTTTGATAACAACTTTAGGCTTATGAAAAACTTAATTTTATAATAACTACAACGCTATAATACAAAGAAACTATCAGTAGTGCCAAGTACTGATAGTTTATTTTTTAACTGGTGTTGTAGATATTATAAAATTAAGTTTTTCATAAGCCTAAAGTTGTTATCAAAGTAACCCCGTAGTATCAAAGTAACCCCATTTGACCGAACGTGTTGGTTAAAAAGGAATGTCACGAAACCTTAGAGCATTAAACCAACCGGAGTGGCCATTGACAGGCGTTCCCCTCTGCCAAAGGTACGAGACCGCCGGTCATAGCGGTTATATAAAACTAGTTGACGCGCGCTCCGCGCCATTCAGCGAATCATAGTGAGCGCAGAATGACGTGAGCTTAAAATGCCGAATTGCAACGTGTTCTCGTGTAATAAGAGATCAGAAACATCTAGTGTACAAAAGGACAACGTTACTTTTCATCTGTAAGTATTATTACGTTTAAATATTATCAAATTGTGCATTAAATTTGCAAAAAACTAAAAAATATTGTCAATCTAAAAGTGTTGTCACTTAATGGTACTAGATCTACTTTAGGGTAATTTTTAAAGTTGACTGTATATATATTTAACTAAAAGTTCTACTTTACATTCGTTATTATTAACACAATTTATCCAATAAAAAATGGTACTTACCATAAATAACGTGAAATATAATTGTCGATGCTTAATGAATTAATGATGGATTACTGTTTGCAAATTCATTTATTCTTTTATTTTCAACATGTATTTTTATTTAATGTTTTAAATATAATATGGTTAGGTTGTACTTTATTAATTATAAGGAATTTACGATCGTCACTCTTGTTCCGTAAATAGGCACTTTTAATTTGTTACTCTGGCAACACTGTACTAGGAAAGTTAGTGATGGGACAGCACAAAAACAAATGTCGATATAAACATTATAATGTTATTCTTATAATTTATTTTTCAGATTCCCAAAAGATGTAATGATTAGGGATGTCTGGATCCGAGCTTGTGGAAATCATGTTTCATGGACTCCTAAACGTACTAGCACTATTTGCTCCCAGCATTTTGAAACTACCTGTTTTATAACACAATCTAATAAAAGAGGAGATTAAGGTGAAAGGATAGGCCAAACTACAAAATAGACCTCTCTTTGAAGGACTACTACTACTAGACGGATGGACCAAATATATAAAAAAAAAATACCTAATTCGCATAACATATTTGACTTTAAATTTTAAGTTTAATTTTTTTATTATTGTTTATACTTTTGTCGGAAAAAAATCGAATATATCCTCTTTAAATCTGCAATAATTTGCTTACTGCTTTCAAAGAACTGAAGCGATTTAAATATTTTTTTCACACTATCATAGACAATTTATTGCTTTATTAAATTTAAGTTCAAAATTGTACAAAATTATTACTTATAGGTGCCGTTTAATCAATAATATCATAATACCGGCGCTGGCGCTCACTCAGACGCGAGGGCCAGTCTCACCCTAGCGTTTGCACGGGGAGGCTGTGTCGCATGTTAGCGCGCTCCGCTCTATAAACTTTACGTGAAAGAGTAAACAGTGCAGATAGTACGTTTGGTACAGTAGTACGGTTGAGCTATTCTTTTTCTATTTATTGATCGAAGAAAACACTATCAAAGAAAAGCGAAAATTTATGAGTATTGAAAACGGATGAAAAATCTTGCCAGCCACAAAAAAAAAAACAAAAAACTATAGAAAAAGAAAATGAAGAAGTGAAGTCAAGATCCAACGAAAGTAATACAGAAGAAAAAGAAAATACATGGAAATTAAATTATAATGATAGCAATACAGAAGAAAAAAGAAATGAAGATATTATATTAAAGTCAAACTCTAATGAAAGCAATACAGATGAAACTACGTATTTACAATCTACGTTTGTTAGGGAAATGCAATTTAACTAGTTTTGTTTGGTTAATAACAATTTTTTTAAATGGTCCAAATAAAATGTTAAGTAAATATTATTTTGATATTTTCGTTTTTATGGTTTCGTAGCCAAATGACATAAACCATTTTTCTCCAAGTCAAGTCATTTGAAATATAGACACTTCCAGAGTGGTCAAATGTGCGCCCCTCTAATTTTTAAAATAAGTGTAAAATAAAATATGTGCTGGTAGATCTCAATGAAAAATTTCAATGAAAATTGGTTTGAACGAGATGTAGTCATAAAGCCCGGTTTCCACCGCGAGCGGAACGGACCCATTATTGACTTCGTTAAAATCGCAAACGCAAACGGCATACTTGTATTTCCTTTGTTGGTGGAAGTTTAACGAAGTCATTAATGGGTCCGTTCCGCTCGCGATGGAAACTGGGCTTTAGTTTTCGAGATATAGCACATGTTCAAAAACCGCAAATATAAATTTGTCATTCATACAAACACTATGGAAAACAAAGTTAAAAACAAAACTTTGCTTGCTACTACGGAACCCTTCATGGGGGAGTCCGACTCGCACTTGGACAGTTTTTTATTAGTCTAAGCACATTAATAAAAAGCGTTATTATTTCTTTTCACAAAAACAAATTGAAATTTTATGTATTTTGATTTACTCTAACTACAATAACTGTACTCGGTAAAGAATATTTTGTTCTCAAAACAAGCATTGCAAATGTTCCGAGTCTGCCTACATTCAATCGATTTATGATGATAAAAGGTAGTATTGTAGCGACAAAAATTCTTCGAACGCATCTGCGTCCGGTGATACTCTTTGACGGTCGGGGGATGAGCGGGCGCGCGGGGCGGTTAGCGCGCTGGCCGCTTGTTTCATGTTCAATGCTCAAGGACGTTGGGCTATCCTTTCGCCTTAAATCAGGGTGCCTTGCCAACTTTGAAATTAGGTACCAAAGGTGAATCTTATAATGTTATTTACTAGTTTTTGCCCGTGACTTTGTTCACGTAGAACTGGTCGCCTTAAAACTTTATCTCGCTTTTTTCAAGGTAGCTTACCCAATGAAAATGAATTTACCTAGTCCAAATTAAATGTGGAAGCTTGCTGATAAAATGAGGCTCAACCTTAGGCGCCTAACCCTAACTTTTGAAGTAACTTATTATACTTTTTTATTCATGTTTAATTTTAAACACGTGTCGCCTTCGAGAACAAACTGACCCTAAGAAATGTATTAGGCACATATACACAAAACTTATTAATTTTAAGAATCAATAGTGTTTCCAAAATCATTAATTAACATTTTGCTAATGCGCGCGATGAAGCTGCATTAACTGTAAATAACGCTTAATTTTTACAAATAAACTATTTTATACAAGTTGTTCTCTGGTTCTTTTTTTATGTTATCTCCAAAAGATACAGTGTAAATCTGTCGTGCGTGAACCGAAATTCAGACCAGTCATTCACGTGGAAAAAAAAAACCTGTTATCCTTTGACCGTCTGTCCAAAGATCGTATATTACGTGCATAAAAAGAATCCCTTTTAATAAGTACGTATCATGCCATTTCATGTTGTATATACATATATTCAAACCACTCGATACCTCTTATATGATATACTATGGCCGCTTTCCATCTCCATCATCAGATCAGCTCGATGGTACTCGATGGTATAATGCATTGCCATCCGAACTAAACAAACATGTAAAAATTCAACTAATAAACTGATAATGGAAAGTGATTCTAAATCAGTTTGCATGATTTGTCCTAAACATAGATATACTAACATACGTACCAATACAATCATTGCAAGTTAGTAAAATGCTGGTACAGAAACTTGATATTTAATTATTATTATAATTGGCACAAAACAAAATTCATCGACCATGAGATATCGATAAGTTTATTATTTATTATTGACATGTTCCTCGCACTATCGATGTTTACTTTGAGATGACGTCATCTCTTTCACGGACAGGTTGTCTGTACATATGTGTTTGTACACGTTGTACTTGTGTGAGTATAGTTTATGCTGGTGTTTGATAATTTTGTCGTGTGCGTGTATAGTGACGTTATCTGAAAAATGCATTGGTGTTAACACTATTTGTGTGCGTTGCCTCGTCCCCCGCGCCGAAAACGGCAGACTTTTTTAGATAGAAAAGTGTGCGCGTGTCGTCTCCTGTTGGTTTAATGCTCTAAGCACGAAACGGCTAAAGCTAGGATGCGTTTTATTATCTGTGGCGTGGTATTTTTTGTTGTCAAACAAGCGAAAGGGAAAAGTCGCCGCCGCCAAAGAAACTTGTTTTTTTTAAAAGCATTTTTTTTAGTTGATGAAGCGTGATGATTTCTGAATAAAATATTATACATACTTTAAAAACAAAGTTCTTTATTAGGTTGGTAGTACGTACTTACCTAGCTGTTTTTCTAAAGTACTATTTGCAACTTACCTTGATGAAGTTACACGGACGAGAGGCATAATTTCAGTCAACAGTAAATTACTGCTAATTTTGACAGCTTAAACCTAAAGGTAAACTCCGCATCATCCAGACTTTGCATGTAGTTCACCCTTTTAAGTCTCCGCGAAGAAGCGCGTTGACGTCTTATTTCTTAACCAGCGTCACTATCAGTACTATCCCAATCCGATAATTGAGCCAGAACTTCCATATAACTGTCACTATCACTGGAGAATATAAACAGTGCCATTTTTCAAATAAAATCTGTGAAGTTAATCTGATATCCTACGAAATTCTAAGATTAAGATTTGGATTGTTTACACCGATCAAAACAGACGTCAAATTCAACGGATAGGTTATTGACACACTCAAACTGTCATTTTCGAACAGAGCGCAATCTGTAGTCTACGATCCGTCCTCTCAAAGATCGATTGGTTGAAAAGATTGCAATTGCAATCCGTGGATCGTTTTTAGCTACACTTTACCATGGTATAATAATATGCTTCGCCTGGTATTCTCTTCCCACGATGGCCTAAGACTACGTCACGATAAGTGTTGCCATTGATTGTCCGTTTCAGTAAATTTAGGGACTTTCTTAATTAGGTAATAAAATAAAATAAATTACTAACTAGCTTAACTATTTAGTAACTCTTGTGATTCATCTTTTTAGTTTTAAATTAATTAACATATTTAATTATTAGTTCATAATTGCTTTGATAAGTTGTAAAATGCATTTTGCTCAGGTAATTCAATCGCACACAGTAGCCACACATCGGATTGACAAGTGTCATACTAACAGCTCCCCATTTCATCACTATCGTCGTGTCGCTCATACCTATAGCGTTGTTTCGCTCGGTGAGCAAAATACTGTGGTTCCCAAACATTAGTTAGGTACTATAAAAACTGTGTTTGAAAGATACACAAGAAAAAAAAAATGGTTAAATGTTCCGTACTAAACTGTAAAAACAGAAGTAAAAAAGGCGGAGTAATAAGGTTTTTTTCTTTTCCCAAAGAAGAGATGATAGCAAATAAGTGGCTTCAATATTGTAGACCAAAAACAACAATAAGAACTGGTAAGTATGTACCTTTCTACATATTATTTCATTTATCTACGGTTGCAAATTCCATATAAGGCATAGTTGTGCTAATTCGGCTGTACGCCCGAACATAGCCTAACCTAACTAGTTTTTGACTTATTTTTCAAGTCGAGTTAATTGCGTCCTATTAGGTTTTCGTCGTGTACTAAGTTGGTCCATGTTATTATTTTATTTTGTAGTGATTTTTTTTTGGTTGTTCTTTTAGTCCTAATTAAGGACAGGCAAAGGGATCTTGGCCCATACAGCCAAGTCAGATGTATTTCTTTTTCAAGTGATGTTGACGTAGCTTGCTAGATAGTTTTCTTTTTTTCAAATAAGGTTTAACGGCTCTGTATTCAAGGCCGTTTGGGCACATCTAAAATATTAAAAATGATAAAAATTGAGTACCCGTTGTATTATTTTTATCTTTTTCCCCACTAAAAAACTTTAAGAACCGCATCGCAACTGATGACGTATACTTAGGCCAATCACGTGACCCAGCTGTCACGGGAAGAGAATACCAGGCGAAGCATATTATTATACCATGCACTTTACTACAAATCTGGATTGAATTTTCAATCTTAAATCTAGAGATATTGGATTAGATTGGTTATTAATTTCGGCCGTAAGAGAATGCTCTGTCTACGGGTTTAGGGGATGTTAGTTGGTATTATAGTACTCTGTGGTTTGTATGGAAGACTCAACCTCTTTAACACGCGGTCCAATGAATTTGAACACCGCTCTAATTTTGATAAAAAAATGTTTTTGGATTTTTCGTACATCAAACCAATCTCCCCTAAAACTTGATTACCTCTTTGTACTCAGCAACGGGCTAGCCAAGTTTTAGGGAAGAATTTTACTGCTTGCTAGTTGAACCTCGCGTAGGAGAAAGTAAGTATGAAAAAATGAAAAATAAAGAAGAAGTGCTAAAGTCACAGAGTACTTTTATTAAAGTGCGCGCAAGATAAGTCTGCGCGTGTGTTTGACCTACACGATTATATCCTTGCCTGCCGTAGACTAGTTTTCTCTGTCTACGTTGCCAGCACTTTTTATTACTTTCGGCGTAATGATGGCGACTATTCTTCTACTTCGGAAAATACGGAACACAGCACAATCTCTTGAAACCTGATATTTATAAACGTCGAGACCCCGTCAGGATATACATGTTCTGTAGTCGAGACGGCCACGGTTTATTTCTGATTTCAACCGCGCGCAGACTTAATTTGCGTGCACTTTTATAATGTCAACAAACCAGACGAGAATGTTAGGCAGAAAAAGCCGCTGGATAGAGCATGGAATCTTGTCAAAGTCAAACAGCTGACGTTTCCATTGACGTTTCTGGAGTCTTTGGTGTCAAGTGTCAACTGTCAGCTGTCAATGACGTCTAAGCTCCGAAGAGACAACGAACGTGACTCCAAAAAAAACTTGATAATTCGTTTGTTGTTCACTGAACTTATATCAAGTATTTCTATTTTCCACAAAAAAATATTCAACGAAATTTGCTTACGTCCCCAATACATCGCAATTTGTGATTGAAGGTATGTAATCCGTGTGGAATTACAACAACAACCCGAGCAAAAGATCAATATTATCAAACTTTATCTTGCAAGTGGAACGCACATACTTGTTTATCGAAAGCGAATGTAAAGTTGGACTTTGAGACTGATAATTACGCCGGGTTAAGACTCGTCGGTTGGGTTCTTTCTCATTAGCATTCCGTTTGTCGTGAAGGATGGATCAGCTTCGCTTTGACGGTCGTGTTGCGGTGGTGACTGGCGCCGGTGGCGGTCTCGGCAAGGCCTACGCTCTGCTGTTGGGCTCGAGGGGCGCTAAAGTAGTGGTTAACGACCTCGGTGGAGCTCGCGATGGCGTAGGACAGTCAAACTTCGCTGACGCTGTTGTCAAGGAAATCAAGGACAAAGGTAAAATTGCAGATTCATACTCAATAAATTATTATTTAAGTCTTTGAGCTTGGTTAGTTGGCTACATAATAATGTTTAAATCCGATATTGCACTGTATTGAGTTTAACATACAATTTATATTTTGAGTGTAATTATTGTAATGATTGATGAATATGGTTTATTTAGATAGAATTTAGACTCAAACAAATATGTTTTTTATTTGGGACATTGACCCATAATAATTTACCTTTTTCGAAAGAACCTGTTATTAAAATATAAATTGGATAAACTTTCCATTAGGGGCCGTAGAGTTGGAAGTAATTTTTTTTTTTGTAGATAGCACTTATAAACAGAAGGCTTTTTACAAATTTTTAAATTGCAGATAATCACGGTTTACAAGATATAATTTTTAAAATTTTCCATATAAATTGAAAAATAACAAATAACAACAACAATAACAACTTACAGTTAAGTTATTTAACAGGTTCTTTACCCAGAAGTAGGAGCTCCGCGGAGCAGGGTGACACTTTGTTAATCAACAATCTATCAGTACACTCGATAAGTGATTAGGATAGTCAGTCCAAGAGCGAGCGAAGTGAGCTCGGAATTTTAGGCCAAGGCTAGGAATTTTAGACTTGGATAGGTTAGGTTAGAAGGAGGTGGCGTGCCAGCTCCTTCGAGGTTATTTTTTTAAAACCACCCAGAAGTAGGAGCCCTGCGGAGCGGGGCTCCGTCGAGCTATCTTGGCAAGTAGGGTAGTGTTTAGGGCACCCCAACACGGATAAGGTTAGCCTTCGTGGTTATTTTTTTATAACTTATAAGAAGTACTTGCCGTACTAAGTACAAAACTTTAACCATGGATATCTCCATAACCAATAACCTTCGTGGGGTGGGGATGGGACAGGGGGTAGCCCCCCCCCCCCCCCCCCCCCCACCCCGACACATAAATCGATGGCCCATAATGGAAAGTTTTACCTATAAATTTAAATTTACATTTGTAATTCAAAGTCCCACAATTAAATAATACTATGTGTATAGCAGATTTATTTAATTTAAATAATTATACAGTTAAAGTACTTAATGCCATTGTAATGTTTTTTACAATGCTATTAATGATATAACTCTGGTTTTGAAAAACATTATTTTATTACTCTATGAGACAACATCCACACAAGGTCTTCAGGTCCCGAACTAGGCAGAGCCTGTACTACGGTAACCAGAAGTGATGACTGATATACATACTTATATACATATACACACCCAGACACAGTTCAAACAGACATGTTCATGCACAGAAATGTTTGACTTGTCCGGGGATCGAACCCGGGACCAGCGGCTCAGAAGGCACACTTGAGGCTCATTAGACATCTTTGTTAGTTTGTTAATTAATGTATTTCTAGTCTGTTGTCTTATGTTTTAAAATGTTAAGTACATTTTTTTTTATATATTAGGGGTTAAAGTATGAAATTGCCGATTTTGATTGAAATTAGTTTTTTTTTTAATTTAACATAATATTTATTTAATCAAAATAATTACCATTATTATCTATACATTGCTGCCACCTAATAGGAAGGTCATTTATGCCTTTGCGATGGAAATCTCGTGATCTAGATTTGACAAACTGTGAAAGCATTTTGTACTGCCTCCTGAGAAGAAAACTTTTTATCACGTAGAAAATTGTCCAAATCACGAAAAAAATGGTAGACCGTTGGAGCAAGGTCTGGCGAATACGGACGGTGACGAATGATTTCTAATTGCAGTTCCTGTAATGTTAAAACGGTTTCTCGTGCTGTATGAGGTCTCGCGTTATCATGGAGCAATAATGGAGAAGATAGATTCATGAGTCGGGGCTGTTTCACTGCTAGTTTGGCTATCATTGTTCGGAGTTCGGCACAGTAGACATCTGCCGTTATTGCTTGACCAGATCGGAGAAAGCTATAGTGAATAACACCATGCTGAGACCACCAAACGGTTACCATTACCTTTTTATTGGTATGCTTTGCTTTAGGACACTGTTGTGGCGTTTGACCTTGGGTCAGCCATTGCATTTTTCGCTTACAGTTATCGTAAAGAATCCACTTTTCATCACATGTCACAATTCGATCCAATATTCCTTCATTTCTTTAGCGATTCAACAAGGCAACACAAGTTTCAACACGCGTTTCTTTCTGCAGATCAGTCAAATCATGAGGCACCCATTTCTCATGTTTTTTTATTTTATTGATTTGTCGCAAATGAGTCAATATTGTTGGTAAGGTAACGTTAAACCATTGTTATTCACCTGTGTGGGCGGTCTTCCACGTGGTTCGTTCTTCAAATCAAAGTTTCCATCACGAAACCAAAATCGTACAGTGCGTTCATTAGCAGTCACCTCTCCAAACGCAACATTGATATTGCGAGCTGTTTCTGCCGCGTTAGTTCCGCGTCGGAACTCGTATTCAAAAATAACTCGAATTTTTGAAGTAGGTATCCATCTTTCTTGTCTAAGCTGAATAAAAAAAAACAACTGAAAGTCGATAATCGAATGTTGCACATGTTTTTTAAAAGAAGAACTTCATAGGTACCATGTGAAAAAAGTTTCACTCAAAAATCTCAAACCATGAAGGTTCTATGTCAATTCGAAGTACTTACCTAATACCATAGATCGGAATTCTATATCTATGCCTAATACAATAAAACGGCCATTTCATACTTTTTACACCTATTATATATATTTTTTATATATTTTTTTCATAATTTTACATTTTTGAACAGTGCATGGCAACAATTTAAGTTGACTAAAAGGGCTATAAATAAATGTTATTTAATAATTTTTCGAAGACACTTTGCCGAACTTATGAAACTTTGTCAATAATGTAACAGATAATATTTTATTATTTATTTAATGTCCATGGTAGAACATGATTTTAAAAGTATCCTTTTCATGGTGTTTCTATCCATTATTTTATTGAATCAATTTATTGATGCTTCGAAAGAAAACCAGTAATAAATAGACTGTTTTTCAGGCTTAACTTTTAAAGAAGTTCTATCCTTCTTTATGCTTCCTAACAACATTTATGCCAACCACTGCTGGAAGTTCCGACCTTAACATTCCCAGTGACCTTTCCATTTTTTGTGACCCTTCACATATAAATTTTTATTTAAATCATTCCATTCTTTAGTAATTTTATGTTAATTAATATTTTCGGCCGCAGGTGGTATTGCTGTCGCTGATTACAACAATGTCGTCGAAGGAGAGAAGATTATTAAAACCGCCTTAGATAACTTTGGCAGGATTGATATCCTTATCAACAATGCTGGCATTCTTCGTGATAAGAGTTTCACTAAAATGTCCGATCAGGTAGATACTTTACTGATAATTTTATCTGTACTAAGTGTTTTATGATGATGTTGCTGTGGGTCCCCCATAGCACAGCATCATGCTGAGTGGAAGCCTTCTTGTCATAGTCATGACGTGCAGCTGACAACTATTTATGTCTTGTGCTTATGATTAGAGATCTTTAGTGTTTTTATTTTTTCTTAATTATTAGAGCTAATTATCATTTTTGTATGCATGTGTTTCTGTGACAAATAAACCTATTGTTCTTTAAAAAAAAATATAATCAGGGACGTGTAAAAGATTTGAGTATGACAAGTTACAACACTTGATGTTATTTATATAATTTTTCTCAGATAAAATTAGACAACTTTATCTGAGAAAAATAATAATAGTTCAGTATCCAGTTCAATATTCCATTGTCTATTATTATGCCATCTTATTTACATTTGACCTTTGTGAATCTATTTAAATACTGCTATTGTTATAGCTATATTTACGAGTTCTTGGGGTAATATATCAAACAATTACTAAAGAAATTACATTTGTTTCCCCGAAACCTACATTACATTCAATTTTCTTCTTTCCTCTTCAACAAAACACAGACACAGGGACAAAAGTACTTCATAAAAAAACCAATGCATTTGCTGACAAAACAAGATTATATTTAATTACAAAGAAATGTAATGCTTTTTTTGTCTTATTTAGGACTGGGACCTTATTCACCTCGTCCATCTGAAAGGTGCTTTCAAAACGACCCACGCCGCATGGGAAACGTTCAGGAAACAAAAGTATGGTCGCGTTATCATGACATCGAGTAACGCCGGCATTTTCGGAAACTTCGGACAGGCTAACTACAGGTCAGTTTAAATGAAACCTACATTTAACTTTATTTTAATTTTTTTTTGCCTCAAGTCTGTACAAATTATATGAGAATAAGACTTATTAAAATAACTTAGTTATTTATTACACAGTCGGCAAGGAAGCATTAAGAGAGAAGAGCCAGGGTAGCTTGCGAAATTCAAATTTTCTAAGGTTTTTTGCAATTTGCAGGCCAGTGTCAGATTGTATGTTGAATAAAATATGATTCGTGACCGTAATAAGTAATATGTATTTACAGAACTATAATCATTAAAATCATTAATACAACCCTCAAGTTCATATAACCCTATTGATTAATAGGCAACCTGACACTGACCTGCAATTTGCAAAAAAACGTAAGATGATTTGCCGGTTGTGGCTTCTATCCACCACAACACACCGCAATAGCAGAATTAAAATTAAATAATAATATAATTCAACGAATAAAACTCTTAATATAATGGCATGATTTTGATGCTCACTGTACCTACTTAAATATTCTATTGCATATGGATAGGATGTAGGTACCTATAACTTGCCACATTTTGGAACGAAACAATGAGAAAATGCATACTAAACGGAAGTTTAAGGTCACCATTTGAACTTGTATATTCGTCAGCAAAAAAACCGAATAATACGTCGTGCAAGCGTCGCTTACATGAGAAATGATCGAAAAACATTACCTACCCTCCTTTTGGGCTTCGCCGCAGTCGGGTATAAATGGCTTTGACGCAGCGTTAGCGGTCCTCTTCCTCAATGAAGTACCAGCCCGCGCCGTAGCTGAGTCTGTAGCTTTAAATTCCCCCAGTAATAATAATCACCCAAACTTGATCCAGCCTGTCCCACCTTGCTGTCCTCCCCCCAGCGACGCCCTAATCCGAGGTCCGTACCCCACAGGGGGTGCCCTTCGCGTGCAGTCGCTTAGTAATCTAAGAAATTCGCCCCTGGCTGGAGGCTCTGAGTCCGCTTCAGGCAGCCACAGGATAGTCCGGTTAAGTAGTGACGACCTCTCAAGGTCAACTGCGAGATGCCACAAACAAAAAAAAAACAAGAACCGTAAGCGTTCCTCTTGCGCAGTGTTAACGCTGCGTCACCGAAATGCCTACGCAAAACCAACGTCAGGCTCAGATGCGAGGACTCCGTGTGAAATACACAAGTCTAATGGGTAACCTTTAAAACAGGCGACTAAACCCATTTGCATCCCATCAATAATTAACTAGTTTTACTGCAAAATAATATATTCGACAAAGAGCAGACATGTTTGTGTCAAATGGATTTGATGTGGCGACACTTAAGGGAGGCCTTTGTCCAGCAATGAACGTCTTTCGGCTGAAATGATGGTTAAAATGCATGAACAAACATTTAATCCTTTCTATTTCTCTCTAGCGCCGCCAAAATGGGTCTGGTCGGTTTGACCAACACCCTGGCCATCGAAGGCTCGAAATACAATATTAAGGTCAACACAATCGTGCCTACAGCCGCGTCTCGTCTGACAGAAGACATTCTGCCCCCAGAGATGTTCGAGGCCATGAAGCCTGAACTTATCGCACCTGTTGTTGTGAGTATAAACATAATAAAAATCTTCGCATGCTTCGAAGTCAAACACCGCTCGAAACGCGATCTAAATCGCAATGTCAGCCTACAGTTCCGGGGCGACGCTATCTGAGTTACAATTCTGACCGGCTCAAAATATTATAATCTCCGAATGCCTAAAGTTTCTGGACGTAAGATACGGCCAGTTATGCTTCAAAGCGAAGTATTCTTTCTCTTTCTTTAATTTGTATTAATGTTTGTATCTTTTAATAAGTCAAGTTTCAGTTATTAACCTTATTTCTTTACAGGCGTATATGGTTCACGAATCGTTCCCAGACAACGGCGCAGTCATTGACTCCACGCTAGGATATGCCACCAAGATGCACTACGTGAGGGCACCTGGTGCTGTGCTTAAGTAAGTATTCCTTTAGATGTACTTTTGCCCCCTTAGAACAGGTTTTTCCTGAATTTTGTACCAGGCTATTTGCAATCCTTAATTAAGTGTCACCCTGAATCCATGGAAACTTGGAAAAATAAATTGGGCGAGGTTCACTGACTGAACTTTGCTGAGTAAAGCTAGTGTTTCATACGAATTTAAACATTATACTTATGCGAAAATGTTCATATTCGTAACAAACGCTTTACCTTCATATTTGTATGAAAGGCTTACTGCTTCGACGAATATTTCGAAAACTGGTAAGCGAACATCAAAACTGGTATTAAAAATGTAGGTCATTTCTGGTCGCAATTTCTATAAGTAAGTAGGTAGGTTTTTTGTTAAGTATTACTGCAAAACAGTATTTTCTTCAATACGGGTATTCGAAATTCGAAATAAACACATAAATGTGCGACACGAAGATTGCTGAACCGCATACCTTTAGTTGTGTGTACTAGTTGTCCCTGTAAATTGGTACCATGTTGCTTAGGTAACACTGGTACTGCGTTTTATTTATCAATGTTTTATTTTTGCTGTCTGTATAAATAGGTTGGTCTACATAATCGTATCATGTCACAAATATGTATATGTATATATTGTATCTATCACATAATTAACTTATTTGTCGTTGCTACATATTTTTTTTTTTTTTACCTATTGTGGTAGGGTAATTTTATTATATGTGCATCGTCTTCACATATAATTATATAATTAATGTATACAAAATATTGTAACACAGTTTAAAAGAGTAATGGTGGAACTCAAAAACAAAAAAAAAAACAATAAAAAACAACCAATTTCTTGCCCATTCTTCTCCATACGAAACTACCTTTGTGCAGGGGCGACTAGAATCAATTCTATTTTAATGTAAATGTTGACTTTCAAAAGTGCATTTTATGTGCCTATTTGAAATAAATGCTTTGACTTTGACCTTAACACTCATAAGACATAATACGTAGGTGATAGCATTATTAAACTTTATCAATATCAACCTCAATCATTTAGACCAATAAAAAACAAATTTGACAATGGGTGGACATAATTTCATTACAAAATAGCTGTAATCGTAATCTGCGTTGTAATTTTTTATCAAATAAAACTTGTATCTTTTACTTAGTAAATATTATACTTAGAAGGTTTAAGGCCATCTTTGTTGAGTAAAATATACGTCGGACCTACTTCGATGTTTTCTGATAAACATGTATCTAAGACTAATAAGAACGTGCGCAAATAAGAAATGTTAACAGGTCATGACCCTAAAATCTTTGTCATATTTAATATCTACTTTGTACTATCATGTTGTTTTCATTTTCTTAAAGCCATTATTATATTATGCCGTTAGAAGTTTGATCTGATATAAATGAATGTATTATTGATTGTTCTTATTTGCAATAAATATATAAGTATTTAGTTTTGAGACAAAAACTTTTTATACTAAATAAACTATCAAACTATTCAAATTAAAATATAATAACCTAAACTAACTAAAACTATTAACAAATCGAAATATGGCGTCGAAAAATTCCTCCGCATCGTTGTCGACTGCTAATGTACCCAAGAGACTGGCGGCATTGCCACGTTGTATGGCAATGCTAAGCCTCTGGCCAAGGTAAAGGCCAGCCCTTGGGTCACGGGAAGTGTCAACAAGCCGTATGGCTATTTGGTCTGTGCCGTATGGACATAGATTGTCAGCAAACCAGAATGTCTTGTTATTAAAGTTTTACTATTGATTTAATAATAATTATCAAAATAAATAAACACTATGATAAAGAAATATTATTTAAATACTCTATGGCTTTGTTGATAAATATGAATTTATGACGTAACGTGAACGCGACTGTTGTTTGGATATGTCTAGGAAAACGATAACACGGTGTACATGTAATTGTTATTTTAAAATCCCTATTCTTTAAGTTTAGCAAAGAAAAGAAAAACTTTCAGATCAATTGCGGACCTCCTTCTTATTTCAAATTCGGTTAAATATATCCCATCGACAATATATTGCCGATTATACATTTTATATGCCAGTAAACGAGGTTGAGGTCCTTATGTCCAAGTCCTCTCAACTTTATGTACTCAATCAATAGATCTTAAAATTCTTGTCATTAGGAAGAAGCCCTCAGACCCGGTGACCATCGAGTCAGTTAAGGAATTCTGGCCTGAAGCTACCAACATGAACGGCGCCATCCACTTAGACAAGATGGCTGAGGTTACCGTGGACCTGGTTGAGAAGATTCAGGTATTGTATATTATTACACTGCGTGCACTGACTGGACAGGTCCACTCAATCTGTGTGGTTCTTTCCTCAAAAGACCATTTCAGACACAAATCTACATGGTCCTCAAAGATTATTATAATATTATTCTAATTATTGTGAATGTGAGAACTATGTCGGTCATTGATTTATTTATATTTATTTTTGTATTTTTCTCAACGTAATCATGATCTGGCAGTTTGAGTAATTTATGCGGCCTACTCAAATGTCCTTTCTTTGGTATTGTTCGTCGAATCGTTGAGCTCCTTGAGTCTAAGTTGAGCTGCACGATTACTGACAATTGCGTGCACTGACTGGACAGGTCCACTCAATCTGTGTGGTTCTTTCCTCAAAAGACCATTGCAGACACCGATCTACATAGCTTTCACATGACCTGATCAAGATTTTGTCTGGACTTTAAAAGAGACTGTGACCTCTGAGTTTGTTTCGGCCTTCTCAGAGTAGTCAGATAGGAAACGCCGACGACATCTAGTTTAAAAAAAAATATGATTGACGTGTAAAAGTGTTTGTTCAAACCTACTTACAGAAATAAAATCATTTATCATTTTATCATTACACTTAAAACGACCACGCTGACGTAATAATTCGAATGCATCATCCTTCTCTTGTTCTTAACCTAATTTATTTGCGATTTGCGCAACATGTCTTTGTCTTTTAAACTTCTCTATTAGTCGTCATGTCGGTCGTCACCCTCTGTCTAGCCATATCATCTGTCACACAGTCCATCCATCGTCCCTTTGGTGTCCCCCCTACTGTTATTGCCATCCAAATTCATACTCAATACTTTTCTTAGTAATTTAAATGGATGTAATGCATGTCATATCGTGCGTTCAGTACATTTTTGGGATTTGTGCCTAAAGCGCGTTGACAATAGAAAAGCAGTCACCAACGTTTTCAAATCTATGAGAATAGGTACTCTAAACGCGCAACTAATAAGAATATACTAACTACTACTACTACTACTATAAGAATGCACTAATTTACAAAATAGCCAGACAGATATTTTTTCGTTCATTTTGATTATCCAGATCTTCGAGTATCCTACGGCAGTAACTGTTAAAAGATTACACAGAAGATGATAAATATCAGCGTTCAAAGACATCGAGAGATAAAAATAAAGTGTTTGATGAAACTAACATTTTATTATATCTTTGTAACAGTTTATCTAAACATATTCGGTCTTATTACAAAACAAGGTTTTTCTTTTGACATGGTTTAAACCATCGAGCCTGTTTTTGAAATAAGAACCTAACTGAAATCGAAATACAGTTCCTTTTACAAAACTGTCAACTTAGTCCGGTCTTAAGGCAGATTTACACAGGGTCAGTAGCTGTCGTCAGTGCTGGCGCCGAAAACTGACTCTATCTGTCTACAAGCAGTCAGTATTTCGTCAGTAGTCGAGGATATTTCTTTTGGTGTACACACGTTCGTAAAGTCAGTGCGGAAAAATGAATTCTCGAAAACAGCAAAAAATCAAAGTTAATAATTTGTTGAGAAAATTTACCTTTGTGATGATGAAAGAACTAACTGGTTTGTTAGAAGAAGAGATATCTAAACAGAAACGAATTTGGGTAAGAAAATGGATAGATGACAGAGATAAAACTGGAGGTTCTGCTCTGTTGTTAACCCAGTTGAGAATGGAAGATCCTGGGGAATACAAACTGGCTTTGAGAATGACGCCAAAAAACTTTGACGATTTGCTTATGTTGCTATCAAGCTCTATTCAGCGTCAAGACACATTTATGAGAGACGCCTTGCCAGCCAAAGTGAAACTCGAAATTACGCTGACATTTTTGGCTTCTGGAATGTCGTTTCGAAATCTCAGTCACTTTTATCGTGTATCGATACCATCTATTTCTAATTTAATACCGGAAGTGTGTTGGGCAATATATGAGTCATTGAAAACACAGATTAAGGTAAGAACGTTATTTATTCGAAAAATACTTAAAGTAGGTTATCAAAAAAATCACATATAAATCATAATAATCTAGACAAAAGTAGGTACTAAGCTGAATCAAAAGCATACTTAATAACATCAGTCACACTGTCGCTTTCACACTCAACATTATCGTTAAGAGCTGTATTAGAGGCGGTACGGATGATCACCTGACTGGGATCTACATATCTAAAAAATCTTCAATTACAGACTATCTCGTGCGAGGCGTATAGTGGAAAATACTTTTGGAATTCTAGTTTCTAGATTCCGTGTGTTCGAAAAAGCAATTCCCACCAGTTTGAACACAACTGATGCAATTGTCTGTGCATCCTGTGCCCTTCATAATTGGTTGCGAAAAAAAACTGACTCCTACATAACACCTACTTGTGTAGACAGAGAAGACTCTGAAGGACAAATAATACCAGGTACTTGGCGATCGGAAATAACTCCATTGATAAGTATAACTGATCAACTTAGAGGTAACCATTCTGTAAATGCGAAAGAGATTTATTGAAAAATTACTTTATGACGAATGGAAGTGTACCGTGGCAGTTTAACAGAATTAAAGCGTCCATTTCTTCGAACCATTTCACCTTTGGAGTATAGACATTTCCACCAGCGCCTGATTTTGAGGACTTTTTTATTTTATCCAGTTCCAAGTAGTAAGTTGCCCTCAAGTTTTTAATTTTATTTTTGACCTCGGTAGGGCCAAACCCTTCTAAATTCATTTCTCGTGCAATATTCTGTAATGCTGTTGCACGCATTTCTTTATTTCTATAATTTCCTGATTTGTTATCCCACAGGCATTCATTATCGCGGTATAGTTGAATAAGCTTTAAGTTTTCCGTCTCGCTCAGTTTTCGCGTCATTTTGTGATGCGGTGCGACGCAGCGTGGTCCCCGTACAATAGAGCGGCAGCGACTGACTTCGGCATTTACACGGCGTCAGTTGCGCTGGCGCGGGTGGCGGGGGGAGCGGACTGACGCCAAAAATATGAAGCGGGAATATTGAAGTCAGTACTGACGCGACAATACTGTACTGACTTGAAATCAATTTACACGATGGCAGTGCCAGGTCAGCACTGACTCGGCAGTGAACTGACGTCAGTTACTGACTTAATGTAAAATTGCCTTTAGATTGTCAATTTTGTATTAAGAACTTTACTAAAGTCGGCATAAAGTTCCAAATACAAAAACTAAATCGAATGTGTAGGTTGGGGCTAAAGTTAGATCGTGTTTTGTAATAAGACGGATTATAATATGATTATGATATGATATCTTCACCATAGTGAAAGATTAGTCACGCCATTTACAAGATTTTTTGCCTAGTGATATATTTCATTTATCTTTGCTTTCATGTCCTTGCAAAGTCCATGTTGACAAGTTTAAAGTCAAATCATAATAATAACAATGAAGAAGCATTGTTGAATTAATTACCCCTACGAAGCAATGGTCAGTTTAGCTCTTTAATTAACTTAGTAATTTTATTTTTAAGTTATTCATTAACAGTCAAGGTATAATTTACTAACTTTTCGAGTAACTAAAGTTTAACACTGTCTATATTTTTCATACAACCATTTTAAACTTATCGAATAATATCGCGTCTCAAGTTAAATATAAACATAAATCTTACGTTCATAAACACAAAAAGAACCGAAAAAACTCTGCTCATAGACTATTCAAATAATTCGTGGGTAACCTTTGAATTTTTTGCTACTCGATATTGAACTTTAGACTTATTCCAAATGAATGATTTTTGTTTGTGCATGAAAAAGAGAAGAGTGGTACCTTGTGCTCATGCTTAATTTTCATCGTTTGTTGTAGGACTTCGAAGAGCGCAGCAAATTGGACGGTGACCGCGAATCTTACTGGTCAACTTACAAATACGACTCCAAGGACCTCGTGCTGTATGCTCTTGGCAGTAAGTATTATTTAAGTAAACAACATAATTGAAAAAAAAACTGCGACATTTAATGATTTCAACGAATTTGTATCTAATACTTGCTACTTCAGAAGTAGGCCTAGCTAAAATAACATGGAACGTTCCAATATCCATTACCGACAATTTCAACGAGTTGAGAATTGCGCTTCTTTTGTCAGGTTATCGGACACATTCCACCAACACAAGCTGTGCATCCTCTTTTCTACCATACACCTCACAGTTAGGAGAGCCCGATTTTCGCATGAGAAAAGCAAAGTTTAAAAATACGATGCGCAGCGACAATTTGACAGCGACTTAGTTTCGATCCAGAGAACCAAGGTACATGCAGAGGCTCACTATGTATACTTTTATAAAAAATAAAATTTGTTTATTTCAGACTAGGTAATGTCCATATATTGTTAGTAACTAATCAATTATCTTACGGCTAAGTTAGTAGCAATTTTTGTAGGTAAAATAACTTGATTGAGAATAAATTAAATTGAAATAGACAAGATTAACTAAAACAAATAACTAATAAATTAAATTGAAACAAATTAAGTATGTCAATTTACGTTGAATCAATAATAGTACATTGTTATACAAGGAGCTAAAATGACCCATTATATACGAGGGGGTAAATAGAAACCGAGTTTTAATGGGTTTTTAGCGCCGTGTGTTACACTCTACTTTTCACTACGATTGCGAGAAAATAAAACAAACCAATACAATATGAAATATGTAGTTTATTTTATTAAAAATTAAATGTACAATTTGTACAATTCTGGATATTTAACAAGATGTTTTTTCCCGGTAACTTAATTTCAGTCCTTTGTGAAGATGAATGTTGAGTGGTTCTTTTCCTTTCTCTTCTATTTGCAAATTAGGGTCTCCATTCTCACTAGATGATGACATTTTCACTATTGTAAAATTAATTACGGTCACTACCAATTCAATTTGCAATTAGAGAAAAAATATAAAGATTTCGCGCCAATGTCTTTTTTTTGTTTTTTCTTCTGCAGCCGCAACGCATTGCATGCATTCTACCAAAGAGATCGCCGATTTTAGTTGCATTTTCAAAAATAAAATGAAGTCCTTTTTTTATGAAACCGTAATAAGTCGACTCTATATTCATGATTATTCTACTTATGACTAGACTATTTCGTTTTTGTAGGCTCATTGTCATTTTACACACAAAATTAAAAAAAAAAAAACTTTTACCCCTAGAGGAAGAATTGCTATTTTTTCTTCGCTCTGGTACGCCACAATGACGGTATTTTTGAGCAAGAGGAGTGAAAAAAAATATAGGTGTATATATATATATATATATTAAAATTAAATAAACAATAAATTCATCAGTAAACGTGTAGCCTGATGAGCCTTTCCACCACTGGCGATGCTGGTCAATCCGCAATCATCCTCAGGATTTCGTTGCCACTCCCTCAAATTCTGCGAATTAGTGAGGCTGACTTTTTGCGCATTACAGCCTAAAAGTCATCCACCCTCGCATCGGCAAACATGCCCGGAGCACTACAAAAACGAGGAAGCCGCACCAAAATCCAAAAGGCGTTGTTATACTGAACTCTGAGAGCATTGTAGGCCCGATGCGTGTAGTTAGTCCATAGGGTGCTGGTGTAAAAGCGTTGGCAGTAGGCTCGAAACAATGTTACCTTAACCTGTGCTGTACACCGCGCAAATCTATCCACCAACATATTAGCTCGCACCGACAATGCTCTCCGCTCTCCCTCAATATCCATTTCATTTCATCCATTTATACCAGATTCTTTTCGCTTTAGATCTCTCGTAAAATGTTTCTTCCAAAATAAATTGTTTATTTTTCTAAATCTACTTAACTTTTCCGAATAACTCGTTAATACACCCAGTGTTTGTATATCTGAAAAAACTGCTTCTTTGGCTAATCTGTCAGCCTCCTCATTACCCGAAAGTCCAACATGGGACGACTCCCACTGAAAAACAAACATTTCACCTGTTTGGTTAAAAAAAAAACTGAATTTGTTTCAAAATTGTGTACGCTATAGCTTGACCCTTTTGAACCGTTATGAACACATTTAGAAATATGCTGTAAAGCGCTCTTACTGTCGGTACATATCACCATTTTATTCGCATTTAGTTCTAACACATACTTCGAGGTCTCAGAAATGGCAAATAGTTCAGCCTTCATAATGGAAATATGATTATTCACTTTATAAGTTCTGTGACACTTATTCGCTAAATCACAATATGCTGCGCCCACTCCATCTGATGTTTTGGACCTATCTGTGTAACATGACATGGCAGTCAGTGTATCTTTCCTGTAGTTCTTTGAGGGTGTTATTGCATGCCGTCTGTTAGGACAGGTCATCTCAAAACTGCAATGACTCTTTCTTCAAAAGGCCCTTCCAGACAAGGCCCTGCATTGCTACACTCACATAAAATCCTAATAATACAATGTTTGGACTTTAAAGAAGACCATGACCTCTGAGTTGGTTTCGGCATTTCTTCTCAGGGATCAGTCAGCTAGGATATCTATACCATCTAGCTAGCACCATCTAGTTTTAAAATATTGACGTGTAAAAGTGTCTTAAAAGATCTACTTACAGAAATAAACATTTCCTTTCATTTCATTGAATAAAATAATGTTATAATGTGATTTTGGAGCAGTGACAATAATAACATTACATCGAATAATATCCCTAATATCTATTTAAGACATCCATGTCTCCAAAGTAAACATTAAAATTGGATAGGAAGATGAAATCTCTTCAGCTCCCACCTTACTACTACCTACTTACTTACACCTTACTGTGTGAAGCAACTAGCATAGGTTTCCTCTTCTCATTCCAGCACCTATTCTCAATCACACTACTCAGGTCTGAAGCCAAACTTGTAGAAACATCAATAGTCCTAGATTGCAGCTTTAAACAAAACTTTAAAGAAAGAAATTGTCTTCTTATTTGCAGATCAGGTATACTCAACTAGCTTTCCATGACGTGTATCGGAATCGTTTTTAATAAAACCGCCAATTATTCTTACTGCTAGATTTTGTAGCTTTCCAATTTATAAATGTGACTAATTGCAGAGTTATCGTACAAAAAACATCCGTAGTCAATTCTATTCCTAAAAACGGCCGTATAAAGCCGATCGTCCCATGACAATCCGGCCAGAACTTTGACCAACTGAATTTTCAACTTATCAGAGACTTATTAGGCTTAAAATAATTACGGGGTGTCGACTTATTAGACTCCTAGGACAACCGATGCACACCCAACATGAAACAAAATACATATCCTTTCAATGGCAATAACATCATAAAATCGCCACCATTTTAAGTTTTGCACATAAGGAAGAGTTACAAAGTGCACATACAGTACAGATCAAAGGTTGCACAAACATAAATATAATCTTTCTTTCCATAGTCGGAGCGTCAGTAGAAAACCAGTCGGATCTCAAGTTCTTGTATGAGAGCCACGAGGGCTTCGCGGCTCTGCCCACATACTTCATTCTGCCAGGTATGGCCATCGAGTCACCCCTCGTGGGTAACTCCATGCCGCCCGGCAAACACGCTGACTTCACTAACGTAAGTAAATTAAATTATGCCTATGAAAAATTTAAAAAGTTTATTTGTCCCAAAACAGTTACATGGATTATAAAATAATGAGACAACCGCAGTAAGTAAGTAATAATAATACTTGTGTTGGGGCTATCTCGCTCTTTCCCTTAAACTATTAACAATATTCAGACGATTGTTTACCAAAAGGCAAATGTGTGACAAAAAATTAAATTTAGGAAGAAATGATAACAATAAATGATTTATAAACTAATTTGCAGCGCTTTGTGTATCTTGTATTATCAAACATCCTAATTATAGTGCATAGAAGATAGTGATAGTCCTAATGTGTAGTGTGTGTTCACTATCGTGCCATCGACACGGCGAATAAGAAAATCCTAACAGTGAATCGCCGCAACCGAATGGTTTATTCGATATTTTTGAATCATAGACTGAAACTGAAAATGTCATTGTTGCTTGACTTTTATATTAATCAATCCCTCCATTCCGACCATCGCCTTTAGAATAAATAATATACTTATTATCTTGTACTAGCCACAAAAACAACCCAATATCAAGAGATTACAAAATTAACTTGTTTTCAACAGTTACATATAAATTTTCTTGTTTAGATCCTCCACGGAGAACAGTTCATCGAGTTTGTGGGTGACTTCCCCGGCACAGAGGGTGATTTCCAAACCCGCAGCTACGTCGTCGACACTTTGGACAAGGGATCCAGTGCCGTGTCCATAGTTAACAGTGAGTATCATACCTACAAAGTCTTGTATGTGTATAGGCAGTGATGTAACATTCAGTACATTGACGAGAAAGTGAAAGCACGTTTAAAATACTGTGTCAAATTAAATTAGCTGGTACAAGTTCAGGGACGTGATAGGTATCGATGCGATAAACAAACAAGATGTTCGAAACTAATACTTCTGGTAACTACTTCCAATTACGAGATCAACGACCGCGAGTTGTGTTGCTTGAGCATTGTTTAGAAAAAAAAAATGTTTTATCCTGTAGGTAAAAACTAAACATGATAAAACAAAAAAACTAAATTAACATTGATACTCGTCTCTTGACCCTGTGTCTATAACGTCAAAGCCGAAGTAATTTGTTTGCCAGAAATACGGTACCTACATATGATGTTCATACATTAAAGAATAGTTCGACAAAGGATCTTTTGTCAGTGGCTATTGGAAGCAGGGCTTGTAGTACCGAAAACTTGTACAATGGCGGTAACTTCGATACAGGAATATCTTAACGAAAGCGGTATTTTACTTCAAAGATACCGACGCCTACCGCCTCTACATCGTATTTACCGCGCTCCCATGACCGCACTACTATTGTTTAACATTTGTTTTCGTGGATATACAGGGTGGTAGGGACATCGACAACCTGAGGGGCAATTCCCGTATTTTTAAGACCGTTCGCATTCTAATCTCAGTCTCAATCTGTCAAAATTACAATCAATTTACATACATTTTTGACAGGTTTTTGACATTGATTGACGCTGAGATGAGATTGCGACTTGAATTTGAACGTTTTTTAAGTACGAGAATTGGCCTTTGATATTCATTATAAGTATAGTTAAAATCTCGCTGCAGACTCGGTCATAAATCATTCGAGTGTTTCGCTCTCTTTCCCACTCACGGGCCTTATGGGCAGGCCACGCCCACACGTAGTCCTGTGTATTACTGCAGTCGATGAGTGATATCGATAGTTTTATATATTTATAAATGGGTGATAGAAATAAATACACATTTTTTTTTTATTTTATAACCAAATTTATTACAAAGCATAAACAAAATAATATATAAACAAAAGAACGTATATGTAAAACTAAAAATAGAAAATTAAAATTCTTCGTCTGAGTCATCATCGATAATGGCCTTGAGCGCGCGCAACTAGCGCACATCCCTACTCCGTTGCCAACCGATGCCGACCAAGTCTGCAGCGAGATTTTAACTATACTATACATGCTTCTGAACCTCCCAGCGTTGACATTTTTAGGTTATAAAAAAAATATTCACTGCCATACATCTTGACCGCGTAGGAAACAGCAGTTTTTTTTTGATACCGACAAAAAATTATGTCTAGAATAATGTGCTGAATTCATGGTTTCAGTTTGCGCATCGATATAGTGTTGTAAAAGTAATTTATCATTATGTAACTAACTAGTGATAATAAATTATTATGCCTGTTACGATTGATGAATACGATTAGATCATTTTTATCAAGGATTTGTTTATAATCTCATAATAAGCGGCTAGTTACAGTGCTTGTTCAAAATAGTGTCCTTTTATAATTGTTTGTACGATTGATACTTTTGATAGATGAGTTTTAAAACTATTTTGATGATAAAGGACACATAAGACAGCACTCAGATACTTTCTGTTTTTTATTATCTACTTACCTAAAATTATGATGTCGAACAAAAGAGATCGTATCTTAAATGATAATTTTATTGTTGGACGACACATTCTTGCATAATTTTGCTCAAGGGGCGTTAACAGCTAAAGCGCGGTCACTGTCGGACTGCATAGAAAAGAAAGACAAGCGGGATGACATAAAGCTGGTAATTTATAGCAAAATATGAAGCAATTTTCTATTTACAAAAAATCTATTGATTAGACTAAAAAATGAAAACACTATCACGTTAATAATATGTTGCTTAAACAACAATCTGCAATCAATCTGAAAATCAGAATGATGACATGTATATTAGTATGGTTTTTAATCGTCATAAGACATTTATAGAGGTATCTTCGTGACTTTTTTTCTATCGTACCAAATTAGTTGTATTATGTTTTCAAAACACTATCTAAGTAGCACATATCCTGAAGATTATCATACCTATATATTTCTTTTTTTGTTTACTGCAGTGGATCATATACTTTTAGGCATTATAATTGCGTTTAGGTCATGTAGTTCCCTTAAAACGTAACTTCAGGGTGACAACTTGACGACGAATATTATGTACGTTCCCTCTGTCTTAAGTGTTTCAGACTTTTACCAAACAAGAACACTTACACACACATACACTTTAGAACGAACCTAAACAGCCAACCTTTCATCAATAGAAATACTTCCATGAAAACCGCCTTAATGTAACAAAATAAAGGCGCTGTTAAATTATTCTCATAGATGTACGGTCGACTTTAACAGCAGTTCATCATCCTTCTTCACATTTTCAACACAAATGACAACTTCTCATCCCTCATCCCCCAGGCGAGATCTACCAAAACAAGCAGTTGGTCGCCCGCACACAGCAGCACATCTTCGTGCTGGGCCAGGGCGGGTTCAATGGGCCCCGCAACAGCAAGCAGGCTGTTGAGGTTCAACCGGCACCCAAGAGGGCCCCCGATGCCGTCCTTGAACAACGCACTGCTGAAGACCAGGCGGCACTTTACAGGTAATTTTACTTAGCACTAGCTGTGACCGTGGTTTCGCTTACGTGATTGACTGTTTTTTTGCGTTATAAGTCAATGGAATGGAGTCATGATGTATTCGTAAGAATACTCGCTTGTTATTATGGAAATAAGTATTCATAACTTTGTCATCAAATTCCGCCTGCTTACCTGGTTTTAGTTAGCATTTTTATTTCTATTTTACTAATTAATACGGTTTTCTGATTGAGATGCATACCTTATTGTTTTTACTGACTGTAGCTATTTATTTAACGTTCATATATCGCGCCAAAATCAGTCACTCGCGCGTGCCGCGCATGGTCTCACAGTCCAAAAGTTCGGAACCCAATTTCAGTACATTGTTTTGAAAAAAATATATTTGATATTATGTTTTCAGAAGCTTGGGAATACCATGAACAAGATAAACCCAATTAGTAAACCATTAATTTACTGAGTAACAGTCTTTCATTTCAGTCTCTGAAATAGTAAGTTCGTAAGAGTTGGTCCCACAGACCAATCGTCGCCGAATACGGCCACACGTGCTACTCACACGAATGTACTTTGCTCTCCGGAATAAAAGTAGCAACGAATCAGGCAGCTAACAGGAAATACATAATGCCAGCATTTAAGAAAAAAGAAAAATCACGAAAGAGTATTTTGTCGGTCTTACAGACCAATGCGCGGGTGTAGGAAAGTTTAAGAAAAATGACTATCGCTCTATGTAAAAATTGAGCCGTCGCGGGACGCCTGGCAGATGTGAAACATCGAAAACCATTCTTTCACACTTATTTACTATACAAAATAGTATAGTAAATAAGTGTGAAAGAATGGTTTGATAAAAGAAAATAAATATGGCATAATCAAAAACCAAATATTCAGTTTTTTTAAAAGAAAAAAAATTATTTGAAACAATATAGCGTGGCGACGCGTCGCCACGGCATGCGTCGTCACGCCAGAAATCGGTTTTACGTGCGGCTATAGATGTTTCACATCAAAAACTGCTGGTATCTAGCTGAATCCGGTGAGACTGGAAGCTGACCCTAACTTAGTTAGGAAAAGGCTAGGCAGAAGATATAGTGGCACGAATTATTTACTTATTATTAGGTACACACAGCAGCAGCTCAAGTTACCACAAACTGTCAAATTTTCTCATTCGATTTTGAACTTAACCTGTAACATTTTAAGGTTTAAAATAATTTGGAGAAATTTGACAGTTTCGTTTAACCTGATGTGCTTGCGACTGTACATATACATAAAGCCAATTTAGCATCTGTAACTATTAAATAGAAGTAAAATTAGAGGCATTAGTCTTTATGCAAGTCTTTGTCCAGCAATGGATATCCCTACTGATATGACGAAGATGACCGAATAATTAAACTTTTATAATGTAACGTGGTGTAGGTAATAGAATGAATGTCGTGATGGCCCGACGGTTAACACTTTCACTGCCAAAATCTCGGCTCCCGCGTCCTACATATGCATATGTAGGACGCGGGAGGCGAGTTGTGGGCACGCGAATGAATTATAGTTGCTCCCGGGAGTCGGGATTTTGGCAGTGAAAGTGAAAGTGTTAAGGCCGGGCAAGTACCAATGTGGCCTTTTCAATTCATACCTATGTACTTTCTCGAGTTTATCTTGGACATTACTGACATCGGTCGGAAACCTCGCGAGGAAACCTGGACTTATAGTAAACTAGCTTCTTCCCGTGACTTCGTCTTCGATTACTTCGTTTTCGCTTAGCGTTCTTTGTGACTTTTTCTTTTTTCAGTAGATCCAGAGATTACCCCCTACAACCTCACAAACTTTACCTCTTTATAATATTAGTGTACATATAAGTCTGAAGTCACCAACCTGTTGAGCAAGTGTGGTGATCAATGCTCGTGCCTTCCCTGTATGAGAAGAGGCCTTTGACCTGTAGTGGGACAGTAGTAGGCTGGTATTATTATCTAATGTATCTTGTAAATAGAGCTCAATTAATTTCCAGGTTATCCGGAGACCTGAACCCGCTCCACATTGACCCTAACGTAGCGTCCGCCAGCGGACACCCGAGGCCCATCCTCCACGGGATGGCGTCTCTTGGATTCTCTGCCAGACATGTTTTGGCTAAGTGAGTACCTTTCAAGTTGTTATTTTTGAACATAATAATGAGTATTCTATTCTATTATTCTATATGTGTAATGTAAAAGTAACACTACAAACAATCTTTTGCGCTGTCAACCTTTCAATCGACAAGCAAAACACTAGCCCAGGTGGTGCAGCGCACGTCCGCGTCGCCCGTTTAAAAAACCGACTCCCCTATGAATCGATATTACAGTAAAGATAATCTGCATTCTATTGGTTATCACTTGATTTTATTTATCTTGAAATTGCGGTGATTGGTAATAAAGCTACAGACGAATTGAACTTTACAGGATGACAAGAATCCATTGCGACCTGCTTTCTCCCTCAACGAATCTATTCCATCTCCTATTTTCAAAAATGTAATCTCATCACCCAGATACGGAGGCAACGACTCCAGCAACTTCAAGGCTCTAAAGGCTCGATTCGTGAAGCCAGTTCTTCCTGGACAGACTCTCGTCACAGAGATGTGGCTCGAAGGCAAGCGCGTGCACTTCCAGACCAAGGTCAAGGACACCGGCAACGTTGTTATCGCTGGTATGTATTGTGTTCATCCAGGGCTGTCTTTAATCTATTTGAGGCCCTGGGCACTTAAGGATAATGGGGCTCCTATGGAGAATGCAGGATGCAAGAGGTTAGAATTTCTTTTGACCATTCTTATAGTACGAGTTACTTGGTCAACTTATGCAGTAAAGTTTGAGAACTAAGAAAACCGAAGATGTGCTAGCGAGCAAAGCAAGCTCGAAAATATTAGCACCCCTTCTGGGATTTACTAAGGTTTTCTTTTGTCAGCCTCTAGCTACGACGCTGGCAGGAACTAAGGGCCCCATGGATGGTGGGGCCCTGGGCACTTGCCCAGAATGCCCAATGGTAAAGACTGCCCTGTCATCAATACAATGTTATACAGGAGTAATTTAATAGTGTGCCCTGAATTATCTTGTACAACATTGATTTAATAACTAATTGTTTAAAATTCAGCATCTAAAATAGCCTCCATGATGGGCGCTGGTTTAGTATAGATAGTTCAGGCGATCCCAGGGCAGGAGGCGATTTACTACTTGACTGAGATTTTTCCACGACATGAGTTTTGTTACATGCAAGTTTGTGCCACCCCCAAAATAACAGAGTAAACAGTCATTGCCAACATAAACCGGGTTACACCACAAAAGATACCAAAGCGTGTTCTTTATTTTGTATGTTTCAACATTTACAAATCTTTCATCTTTCTAGGTGCCTACGTCGATCTGAAGAACGTAGTAGCCGGCCAAGTTGGCTCAAGCTCTGCCGCTCCCGCGTCTGCGCCATCTGGTGGCGCTTTCAAGAGTGATGCACTCTTCGCCAAGATCCAGGAGGAAGTTGCCAAGAACAAAGACTTGGCTAAGAGCATTGGTGGCGTGTTCCTGTATAATATATCTGAGAATGGAAAGACTGCAAAATCTTGGAGTGAGTATGAGTTTTTAATTATTTCACTCATTGTTTTTGGATCCTTATCTCAAACACAGTAGACACCAAACTTAAATTATGTCTTCACTCCAATCGAACATCAAAGCACTTTTCAGGAATGTTTAAATTGTTGTCTTCTTTCTGGAGTATTTAATTGCTGTCACAATAAATTGTATAATTAAATTATTTTTTTCTATATTTTAGTAGTGTTTTTTACGATTTTAACGAGTCTTACTGTTCACAGCTTTGGACCTCAAGACTCCGGCAGTATATGAAGGCACACCAAAGAGTGGCAAGGCTGACACAACCCTGACCGTCTCTGATGCTGATATGGTAGCAATCGCGGCAGGATCACTCAGCCCACAGGTTGCTTACATGAAGGGAAAGCTAAAGATCGCCGGCAACATTATGCTGGCCCAGAAGCTCGGCCCGTTGTTGAAATCTCCCGCCAAGATTTAAGTTAGAAATATATTGTAACGGTCATGGAAATGGTTATATAATTTAAATTATTTACAATTGAATGCTAATATATTTACCAGTAATAAACATTAGCTGCCATGTATTTTAAGTAATAATCATCAAATAATTAAATTTTACTTTGTTATTCAAGCTAGAAATTGCATTTATGTTGTAAGTGATTGGTATAATGCGATTGTTATTGATGAACTGTGATATAAAGACCTAATAATTCCATTGAAGGGCAATTTCTGGCTTGTCCGTTTTGTTCTCACAATCAAAGTGAAGAATGTATATTATTTTGTATGGTGATGGAATTAAACACCACTTTTATAAAAAAAACTTTGTTTTATTTTTATTAAATAGCTGGTATTAATTTTCCTTCTAAGAATAAATCTACTTCTTTGACTTCAGCCTCCCAAGCTATTTTCATGTGGGGTTCTGCAGTTAAATCAATGAATTTGCTGGCTTGGACTTCAGGGAGGCCTTTAGTTCTTATTGCTGTACCTATTATACAGCAATATGTACCTGTAAATAGAACTTAGTTGAAAGTAGAAAATTACTTTCAAAGTTACAAAACAGCAGAACATAATAATATGCATCTTATGAAAAACAAACATAAATCAGCAATAGTTAATAAGCTGTGCCTAAGAAGCAGCATTCAGTTATAATGATTATTATTAGTAAATAAATAACACTGATTACCTACATTATTTCTCAAAGGAAATTATTTCTTCACAGTCTGATCTTCCGGTATTCCACGGTGAGAGCATTTTATGAGACATAAAATATGCTTTATAGGTGAGTGAGTTACATCCTAACACGTCATATAAAAGCTTGCTAACATAATCAAGCCCAATCAATATAATTACATAATTCATATACTTAAATTAAAATTATAAAGAGAAAAGATTTTGATTAAATTTTACACATGAGTAGACCATGACCTGGATGAGATCCTGATATTCCCACGGGATAGAGACTTATGCGGGTGAAACCGGGGGGTGCAGCTAGTATTATTTCTATTTAAGGAAGTAAGTGCTGTGGCTTTACAATACAGCCTACAAAGGCACCTACCTATATGGTTTCAAATTGTAAAATATTTAATCAAATGTGAAAAGTACCTACATTAATATTACTGGCAAAAGCTAATTCCAATATTTTGGTAGGTTAAATAAAACCAGAAAGCTTAGCAACAAAAGCAATGGCATGCATTGGCATAAAGATGCTATTATAAAACTCATACCTTTTCGTAAAGAAGTTTTATCAATGATACCGTGTGCGGACTCGCATTTAGTAATCTTCGCTCGTCCTGTTGAGTCGGAAATTATCAATATATCCGTGCCGACAGTTTGTTCGATCGTGCCCTGTAACCAAACGTCTAGTGGCGCGGGCTTGTTGACTAAATCTTTTATTAAATATTTTCGTGGGTTTAAAGCCATTTTATTTAGCCCCGAATCACTAACTAAACTACAAAAAAACAACTTTATTTTTCTCAACTTTTTTGACATTTGACAGCTTTGACAACTGAACTGACAGTGGGAGCGTTCCGAATTGCGCTGTAATAGATTTGAGCGTGCTAACGGGCGTACCGAATTACGCGAATTAGCGTGAGCGCGATAATGATGTCCCGTGAATCATCATATAATATATGACGTCATGACATGCGCCATCTTGCGATAACGTCGACCATGCCCTAAATTAACATCACCGTGAGCGCTGTCAAAAATGATGGTAAACTAAAGCGGCATTTTCAAAATTAAGCTGTAAAATCCATTACGTAACAGAATACCTGAAATGAGTATCAAACTCATGCGCATTGTATTTAATTATTGTTGCATCTATGTTAGTTGTAATTCTTGGTAACAATAAATTAAGAGTGCTATTTTATTTTAGTTTAATATATCTATTTTATTTTAGTGGCTATTTTATCATAGCCAATAATATTGTTTTACATATAAATATTGTAAACCCCATGGGTATGTTTTAAAGTGCTAGAATAATGCGAACTGTAAGAACTGTCTTTTCACCAGCTGTGACATACAAGAAATAAATGAATATGAACATGGTATTTTACTTCGGGGTAAATCTTTGCCGGGAGCATGTAAATACGCTAATATAAACACTTCGTTATCCGTTTCATCCCTGGACGAATTGTCGTTCTCAAACTCAAAATCTGAGTTATCAGAGTCGATAGAGTCTGAAAATCCAACAAAATAAAAAATAGAAGTGCCAATGCGTTGAACTTCCATTTGCAGAAGAATATCCAATCGGTCTTTTTTGTGCAAGGTTCGAGGTTGACGTCGAGCGACCACTGTGAGCGCGTTCACGAGCGTTCCGAATTGATGACAGTTCTAAACTGTCATAATCATAATTTCGTTCCGTTTTAGATATATCTAAAACGGAACGCAAAATATCGATGTGATCGCTGTGAGCGATCATGGTCTAATTCGGAATGCAGGGAGTGATGCGTATGCGGCAGAGTTGCCAGTTCTTAACGAAGAAACTCAAAGTTTTCACACCACACTGCTCGCTAATGTCAAAATAGTGCCCGGTTTCTGAAGTTCCCAGGATAAACTCTCATTAGCTATTGGTTCAATAAAGTTAAGCTTTAGATAAACGTCGGTTAACTGTCACTGCTTTTCTGGATACGCAACTAACCATTCAATAACTATGAAACCGATAACTAGTTTTTTAGTTGCCTCTAGATGGATCGGTATAACAGTTTTATTAATAATTATATTTTTCGAGGGTAAATAATTGGCTATTAGAAAGTCGCCGTAATGCTATTATTTCTATAATAATTAAATAGTGCCTGTTTGTTCTACAATCAGCAAAAACAATGAATGTCAATGTTTTTTTTTTAAATAAGTATTGTTTTTTTTCAAATTCAAAATTCAAATTTATTTATTTGTACACATAGGTATAATGTAGTGGTACGATGTTATAAAAATAGAGCAATACAAATTATAAAAATAGCCTTGCAAGGCGTACAAATATTACTACACAGATTGGTAACAGGTAATAATAGCCTATACTTATAATTTTATACAATGCTAAGTAACCGTCTTAAATCTTTAGTAATAAAATAAACATAAACAAAATAGTAACAAACAAATTAAGGTAATATAAATTATTAATTAAACTTAATAACTAAAGTAAGTAGGTAATAAATAAATGTGAGAAACTTATTACGGATTTTATTTTTCATCTAAATATTCATTTATAGTGTAATATGCTTTCTGTATCAGAAACCTATGGAGTGAATTTTTGAAAGTATTTAAGTTTTTTGAAGCTGTTATCGATTTGGGTAGTTCGTTAAATATTTTTGGAGCCATTCCTAGGAAACTTTTTGAGAATAGAGCGGTTTGATGGGTTTTTGACTTAAGCGCACCTGGATGGCGTTTAGTGGATAGGGTTTCAAATTGGTAATGGTTATTTTTGATAAACGTGGCAATTTCATAAATATATAGGGACGGAAGTGTTAATAATTTTAAATTAATAAAAAAAGGTTTGCAATTGTCAGTGTTTTGGATCATGCATCCTACTGAACGAAGACACTTTTTTTGGGCTTTACATGCCAATTCCCTATCCGTAGAATTACCCCAGAATATTATACCGTACCGTAGTGAGGTGGAGACGTATGCCAGGTATGCGGTCAGAACGGTGCTGCGGTTGGCGACCTTGCTTAAATTGTGTAAAACATAGCAATATTGATTTAATTTTTTTATTATATGATCAATGTGTGTTTTCCATGTCATGTGCTGATCTAACCAAAGCCCTAGAAATTTTGTGTTGTCTATTTTAGCAATCTTATTATCTTCATTCTTAATATTTGTAATAATAGAGTTTGTTCGTTGGTTAAAATTCATGATGTGGGTTTTTCCAAAATTAATTTTTAGGTTGTTATCGGTTAGCCATTGAATAATTAGGCTTAGACTATTATTTATTTCATTTTCATAACTTTCTAAGTTTTTTCCTATAAATAATTGTAGTACAATCATCGGCAAATAGAGTCATGGGGTGTTCTATGGTTTTGGGAATATCGTTTATATAACATAGGAATAACAAAGGGCCAAGTACACTCCCCTGTGGTACGCCGTAATTTATTAATCTTTGTTTCGATAAGTAGGTTTGTTCTATTTTAGTTCTGTGACATATTTTCGCTATTTTAGTTATTTGTTTTCTGCTGACTAGGTACGACTCAATTAATTCTAAGACATTGCCCCTAATTCCGAATTTACTTAATTTTATGAGAAGGGTTTTGTGATCCACAAAATCGAACGCCTTCGTCATGTCCATGAATAACGCTGTAACTGGGACTTTTTGTCCATATTTGAAATAAATTCATTTATTAATTCATAGATAGCCATATTAATATTTTTATGCTTTCTAAAACCGTACTGTTCCTTAGTTAGGATATTGTTTTTTTTTCTAAGAATGAATAAAGGCTGTTATAAATAACTTTTTCGATGATTTTGGAAAACACTGGGACGAGTGCAATAGGTCTATAATTTTTCATATTTATCGGATCACCCTTTTTATGAAGAGGTTTGATGATAGATAGTTTTAAGTCTTCAGGGAATTTACCGTTATCTATACAAAGGTTTACTATATAACTAAGAACTGGTGATATTTCGGTAACCACGTTTTTTATTGCATGTGTAACAATATCATCATAGCCGGAACTATTTGTATTTTTTAGAGCAATAATAATTTTATGTATGTCATGTGGAATAGTGGGTGCTAAGAACACGGAGTTAGGGTTTGAATCGATTAATGTCGATTTACCTATAATCGGTGTTGTGATTATGATTCTTTATAGCTTGAACTTGATCAATGAAATAGTTATTAAATAATTCGGCAATCTCATCTGGTTCTGTAGTTGAGATATTATTATTTGTAAGTATTTTAGAAGGGTTGTCTTTTGGGTAATTAGATTTCGTAGAGTTTATGACTCTCCAAGTTGCTTTAACCTTGTTGTCAGCATTATTAATGTAGTAGCTGTTTTGCGTTTTTTGAGTCAATTTAAGTTTTTTGAGTTAATTTTTCCTTAAACTTTTTTTATGAAAAGTTTAAAGGAGTTAATTAATTTACCTTTGAATGATAAATGATTTTATTTCTGTAAGTAGGTTTGAACAAACACTTTTACACGCCAATCGTATTTTAAAAACTAAATGATGTCGGCATTTCCTATCTGACTACTCCGAGAAGAAAGGCCGAAACAAACTCAGAGGTCACAGTCTCTTTTAAAGTCCAGACAAAATCTTGGTTAGATCATGTGAAGGTTATGTAGATCGGTATCTGTAATGGTCTTTTGAGGAAAGAACCACACAGATTGAGTAGACCTGTCTAGTCAATTGTCAGCAATCGTGCAGCTCAACTTAGACTTATGGAGCTCAACGATTCGACGAATAGGTAATAGGTACCAAAGAATGGTCATTTGGGTAGGCCGCATAAATTACTCAAAAAAGTAATTTTACTTAAATAAATGCAAAAGGATTTATGACAAACAAGACGTCAATCATCATAACGTCTCTCAAAATAAAAATCAAACATGTGTTCAACAGCTTAGCTGTGAAACAATAGGTGGGTCGACTTTTATGATGACATCGAACCGATAAACGGCAAATATTGGTCAGTTAAGTTAATTTAAGTTTAAAACGGAGCTTGTCCTACATTGCGGTGTTCGGAAACGCATTTTGCAAGTTATCGAACCAATAGCGCTATTGGATAGATAAACCACCGTTAATGTGCCTCAGAAACCGGGCATAAGTCATGCAAGTAAAGGTAGTAAAAAAACACCATTATTTGTAATCAATTTATCCACGTTGCACAAGTTGCACAATTCAAATAAGTTACAAATAAGCCGTAAAATTAGGTACTATTTTTGTTTGGTCGGTACTTATGCCTGTTAGCACGGAATTGATTCACTCGGTTCCCCATACTAGTAGTACTAGCTGTACTACGGTGGAAAAGACAAAATAATGATTTTATGGCAAAAAGAATTTTAGTTATTAGTAACAAAGCAAAGTACGTCCGATGTTAAGTTAAGGTAGATAAATATAAAATAGTGAACTTGATTTTGTAAACTTGTAGGTATACCTACTTACGTTAAAGTTGACATAGTTTATTATGATAAAATATTTAGATGCTAAGTTTTTTACATAGTGTTTGGTTGTACTTTTTACTAGAATAGTACGTAGGTTTATTAAAACTAGTTAAAACGTAAATTTAAAATAATATCTCATGACTCACATGACATAAGCCAACAAGGTAAGAACGCATATTTTCTAAGTTGTATTTGCTAGTCCATCTGTTTAACAGCCTATAGGCCTTTCTTTTTTGTGGGTGGGAAATCATCAAATAACTTGTCCCGCTCTGGGCAGAGCTGGAGGGCGTGTCAGACTCTTACTGACTAAAACCCACCCGTGTTCCTTCAGTTACCTGTGCCAGGGGCCACGGTATCCCTCTCGGACTTTTCCGCAACCCTAGCAGGCATCGGTCCTAGCAAACCCCGTCTTTGGTGCTGACATCTCTTTGAGGCGCGCGTGGAACACAACGCGCCGTCGACCCGGGCCTGGTCCTTATCGAACGGCGAGCTGCCCATTGCTCGCCGTTCACAAGCCCACGCCTACGGTGGCCGGGAATCGGCCTGCGATTCCCGACGCCCAGGGCGTCTCCTGCGGCGGCTAGGGGCGTGAGGGCGCAAATTTTGTCTCTCCCTCACGCGTTCCGCCTCCTCCTTCACGAACATTACTGCTTCGCAGAAGGAGGTGACGGCTTCCCAAGCCCTCTCGCTCCGTACCATGGCCTGGACCAAGGCCGGACGCGAGAGATCGCCACCGCCAATCGCCTCCACGACGATACGGCGGTGCTCCGCCCAAGCCGGGCAGACCTCCACCGTGTCCTCTGGGCGATCCACACAATGGTGACACCCGGGCGTTTCCTCTCGCCTTATCCGGAACAGGAACATCCCGAAACAACCGTGTCCGGTGAGGACCTGCGTCAGGCGGAAGGTGAGGACGCAGTGGCGCCTCTCTAGCCACTCCTCAAAGAGGGGACTTATCGGCGCAATTGTGGCGTGCCCAGCGCTGGGTTGCGACAATCGCACTCTCCATGCCGCGTACCGTGATTTCTCGCGGCAGCGGAGCTACGCGTTTTGCCTCCTACCTAAGTAGGTACCTAAGCAGACTAGACCAGGAGTATTATCCTACCAAATTCGTTCATGATCATTATGTATTCATATATGATATCACGCATTCTAATGTTCGGAATCCTGTGGAAAGGTCTTGAATGGTTGACGACATGAGATCATTTGATTTTTAAGCTTCATGATTGAGGAGCGTCGGAACAAAAACCGATAAGTTTTACCTTTTTTGTTTTAATGATCTCAATTTTCCTACTTATCTTTGTCTATCGTCAATGTAACCTGGTCGAAAACTGATAAATCCGCTGCAAACCCTTTCGCAAAATACCCGGATCTGAACATAAACCGATAAATACGCCAATCGTACCAAACGAAGATGACGATCGGAACAAAGCCCGATAAATTTTTAGCATCTTTCATATTGTTGACTTTTTTGAAAACTAAAAAAAAAATTGAAAAAATAAAATTAGAACCTGATTGTTTTTTTTAATTTGAAATCTGGCTTTTAAAAAAAACGCCCGTTGAAAAAACAGTGTTTCTAACACTGAAATTTATGCTTTTTTCAAAGGGCTCGTGGTTTAATAAAAACAGCCGCACGGTCGATCGATGGTTAAGCTACGCTTGCCGAGGTCGGTCTGTGGGTAGGTGACCATCCAATACATATCGCGAAACCCCATTGCTCAGAAAACACGGTAGGCCGTTGGTCCCGGCACTCCCGGCTCTCCTTTGTAGATCTTTGACAGTCGTTACGGGTAGTCGGAAATCCGAAAGGCTGACAATCAGTCTTACCAAAGGATATCGTATTACCCAGAACCTAGGTTGTGGGCGTCAGCTAAGCAATCGCTCCATGTAAAATACTGCATTCGGTTAGATTGACAGCCGACCCTAACGCAGTTGGAAAACGGCTAGGCAGATGTTAACATGCTTTTTTCAAGGATCTAGGGTAATATTTCAATCCAAGCATGTTTCTTTTTCGTTATTAGGTAGGTACCTACCTACCTATGTTAAACTGCCACGTACGGTATATACCTAATATAGAAAAATAAAGATTATAAGATTTCCGAAATTTGACAAAAAGTAAAGGAGACAAATTACAATACCTTGAGGAACACCAGTAAACACGTTGCAAAATATGTTTCTATAAATGAAATGTTGAAACCGGAATTAATCTCTAGGTTTTTGTCGTTGGAGAAACATCATCTCAAATGGATTAACGATAAACACCCGTAAAAGTTTACGGTATCAAAAGCGTTACCGAAATCTGCGCGTGACTTTCACGTTGAAGTAAAAGCTTTTCACAAATCATATTGACTAGTAAAATTGAACTTTCCAATCATATCTCCCCAAATTAAAAGTAAAGTGCAATCACTACAACAATCGTAATTACTAATTACTGTTAATGACTCACTAAAAGCACTCCAGGAGAAATTCCCAACGCAGATTAAGTACCACCACAATTATTTCATCCGCATCAACACGTAATCAGTAGTTTATAAAGCGACGCTGCAAGCATGAAATCACTCCGATACTCGAAGCCGACCCATAACAACTCAATCAACGCAATTTTAAAATAAACTTTTTTTATACCGTACAAACACTGGCCGCCTTGAATAAAAAATATTCCCCGGCGAAGGTCTCAATAATGACTTTCTCAAGAACTTGTTACATATGGGCAGTGGATAGTAGTCATATGTGCAGGTTTGTAGAAACAGGCGATTTTGAACCGTAAGTGTTAAAAATAAGAGAGATAAATCCGGATTATCGTCTATAGTAAGTAAGACATCAAAGTTTATAAAATTGATTTTGTTGATTTTATATATTCGCAAAACATTAAAAAAATAATGATAATACTTCTAGATATTTAAGTATCGCCATATTTAGGAGGATACACACCCCCATAACTTAGTTATACCTTTCAACAAATATAATTCAAGAAAAGCCACTAATCATTCATCTTAATCCTACAGATCCGACAGAACCGAAGACAGTTCATTCGGATTTGTCCGGTCGGTGCCAGTAGAATAATAAAATAAAATAAAAATGCAACAAGTCTATTTCGTTCAGAGAGCGTTTATTCCGAAGAGACATAAGAGGTAGGAGTGGGGTCGGGAAGGGAAGAAGATATGAAGCTGTCATCTGGCGGTGTGGCGGGGCTCTCGACTCTAAACACAACTCAATCGGAAGCGCGCGCGCGGCCCGTACGAACGTACCCACGTGCCCGGCTTTGCGTTACGTTCAGCATAAACAAATACAACACAAGTTATTGTACAAACGCAAACTGAAAAACGGAGTTCGTAAATTAAACTTTACGTGGAAATTCAAGAATATAGTGATGGTTTCATGTGACGTTGTAAAACAGTGATATATTTGTGGGAGATCGTAAAAGTTTAACAAAAACAGGAGTTCTAAACTTTCCAATGAACACGAGCCATGTGACTACGGCCAGAGCGGCGAAGCAAGATTTGTACGTGCATTTATCTTATTTTAACTTTATTGTAACGTTACTAATAATAGACTGGACCAAGGAATTCTGCTTGTTCACTTATTAGTTCTTTAAGAGTAAGACCTAGCTGATGCACTGGTTCCAACGATTAATGTTACAATATTTGTTCTAACTTACTTGTACTTTAACCCACCAGTGCCTTTTCTGTATACAACGTACACCTAATGGTATATTGTACCTAGATCTAATAGGTGCCATGCCATTAACAAAACGTAGAACTGATAAAAAGGTAGTTTCAAACCAATGCAAAAGTAGAGAGAGATATGAGTCAATTAAGATTTGTAATTGTAGCTCGTAAGAACTAAGAACATAAGCTACACACAAACATCACGATTTGAATGAAGTCAGTACATTACGTTGTAGAACAACTATCTGTAATTAATTGAATATTTACCGTGAGATTTAAGGTCACACATGTCATGATTTATACAATGAATGCGGTACGTAGCACCAATAACAAGGATCGCAAGTTAATTCATCGCATAGTAAAACGCATTTGCATATTCGTGATATCGCATAGAAATAACTCAATTGATCGAGTAAGTACTGGAGGCAGAACCGTATTGTCCTGGCCTTTCCCGTGTCCTTAGTTGTAGCGAACGTGTACTGAACTAATGAGATGGCCTATTAAACGATTGACGTAAATATATCACTTGACGACTAGCTCCACGACATTTTATGCGGATTTTGAGTGGATATACACGATCGAACTCTGCATGCCAATGAAACCAAGGTCTATTTTAGATTTTTCGCACCGCTAAAACTGTTGCAATTTAAAAATAATATATTCCAGGTAGTTGATCTCAAACTGCACTTCATCTGCATCTAAATGTGTTTTTGATTTCGCTCCATGAATAATAATGGGGTATAAAATTCTGAAACATAAGTAACTTCACACATTCAGATTGCACAACCGACTGGCATCTTTTATTCTGCTTATAGATGTCGTGCCGCGGATATTTAAAACACGTACATGCAGTAGGCATCTTTAGAAGACTGACATTTATTACTTCTGAGACTTCAAGAATGGTCCGAGGGTGTCAGACAGTCGTCGACGTATGAATTAGTCATTACATGACAATTTTCTAATCTAGACGGACGCACGTTCCGCGCATAAAGCTGTATTCAGCGCCTCGATTGATTTATTGCCGTACGCTGTCCATAGTAATGTTTATCTTCCCTTCTTACCTGTAAGGTAGTGCCCGTCAAGGACAAACTAATAAACAACAAACAAATGATGATTGCAACTAAACAATTTGAGATAACATTTTACTACTTCTTCTTAGCGTGTTGATGGCAATCTAGATAGAGTCGGCTTCAGTAGCGTTCAACAGTTCCCGTAACATGCAAACAACGGGGCACGTTGGAATTTATTTAATTTTACTTCTGACTACTACCTACAGACATTGCCAAACTGAAAAGGTCCATATTCTCACATTTAAGTCTTGGAAACAGGATTTTTTTCATAAGGCTAGCAGCTTCTTGCTATTTGAGTGGTTTGATATTTCCCAAATTATTACTACACTAAGCTAACTCAATTTTTATTCGTTTCCAAATCTCTTGAGTGATTCCAAAACGGTACGCAATTAGACGGTAATTAGTTTGAAAAGTCTTTCAAGGAGTCGCCAACTGGTTGTTAAACTTCAATAAGGCACAATTTGTAACGCAACACGAATAAGTAACTTAGACCCATTTAAAAAATATACAATACACAAATGTCAGAGCCAACTGTCGACGTTTTAAAAGGTATTTTATTTAACGACCGAAACGACTCGCGAGTTTCGCAGAACGAGTGGCGAGCGGAAAATTATGATAATTCCGTTTTTGGTATCCGACAATAGACGAACGATGTGGCAGATGTCTGAATAACTTTGAATAATAAAATGATACCTATTCTATATATTAATACGTAAGTGGTTCAGACGGAATCCCGTAGAAAGACCACAGGCATCAAGACTGTCATTAAGGACTCGGCTGCAAAAGATCTTCTATAGGCACTGGAAGGAAGAAATATTTTGATCAGCCAAAACAATTATTTACAACATCTAGTAAACAGGAAAGCAGGCTCTAGTGCGCAATATTGCATGAATGTTTTCCATAGCCTGTATCTTCATATCTTGCATCCCCAACTACATAGAACAGATTGGAATGGAAGTCAACTCTATTGAGTTTGTACAGAATCTAATAAATTAGGAAGCTGACTTTGAAATTACATATCTGATACAGATTTCTCATGAATGATGACATTACTCCATACACATTTCGCTTCCGAATGATACAAATGGTTAACAATGTCATGTTCATAGCACGTTTTAGGTATAGACTACGTGTTTAATTGGGAGCTTATGCTTAAATCTGTGTTCTACATTGTATGCCAACAAATTGTGTTAATGATGTTACCCAGTTCTGAATTGAATTAAGTATTCAGGTAATGTCAATAATTCTTACTCTTATTATTTTGATAACACGATAACTTTCTTCGGCTCATTCCAAATATTTCTAGAACCGGAAAATTCTATGTTAATTACAATTTTATTATTATTAATAAGACAAAAAATATTTGACTTAGATCCTACAAAAGTTTGTATTGTGTTGTGAGGCTGAGTTTACAAAATAAACAAATGGCCGGGGAATTGTCCAGCTTTGTGAATGATTTCTTCCAAATGTTTATTTTCTTTTCACGGAGCGAGAAATTGGATAGCTTTAGCAGCATCAGTTGTCTCTAATCTATGTTTGCCTTCGTAATTAACAGTGGATGACTAGGCTTCAAGAATATCAAGTTACCGACGTGCTGTTTCTGGGATTGCTAGTACACAACACCTTTCTTCTCTTCTCAGTTATGTTTGTTTAAGGTTTAATATGATTTGATAGCGACATGATATGACACGAGGCAACTCTTATAATGCACATGATAAGATGGAAGTTATAGGGCGTTTGTTTGTGTAGGGTTTTTGTTTGGTTTCGGAGACGCGTTCATAAAAGGAAGTGAACAACTGTGTTCTCAGTAATTTTTGGCAGCGATGATGCATACGATTCAAATCAAACATTTATTTCAAACTTCATTATTTTGAATGTGTTTACTAAAATTAGTTTTTTATTGGCGCCTTTGTTCTTATATTAAATTGTAAAATAATTTAAGTGAAGTGAAAAATTTAAAGGACAAACAAAACATTTACGAGGTGTCACGTTGCGAAACGGTAACACGTTTGAACGGTTACGACCGTTTTATCGGCTTCGTTACCAAAACCGATCACGTTATATTCAAACGTTGTTTTCCCTTTAGTCACGCGTGCGAATGATCTCCACATTCTCCACTCCATACTTGAATTAGAACTACCATTTGGAAACAAAAAATGTGACGGCGCATTTACTATTCTGACCCATGCAGCTGCAAGCCACATGTCTTAATTTGTCTCCCAAACCGACCTTTTTAATGATTTATGAGCAGCATGGTTTGTCCTTACATCTGAACCCACGAATTTGTAGATTCCGGAGAAGACTCAAAATCGACATCTGTTTTTATGAGACCGGTCACTTGCCAGTCAAACCATTTTTCAAAACCGCCACAACGATCAGCCGACAACTGCAGTTTCTCGTCTTTCTTTTGCATTATTTATTGAGACACCGTAAGCCTTTCTTTATTACTTACGGGTACTTGGTTTGAAAGTAAGGGAACAATCAAATTCATCTCGTCTCAGAATCCGAAATAGTAGCTAATGTGTTCTATTTGAACGCACAATTAGAGAATTATAATAAAGTGTTAAGAGTTGCTACCTGCGGCCCTTTTGACTTGCCCTTTTTTACTTGCTACTGTTAATTTTTTTGAGTTCGATTTGTACCTTGTCCTATCGAAGAGATCAAGCGACGTTACCTGCGTGAAATAAGAATTAAGATGTTATTTTATTGTTTAAGATTATGCAAGTTTTAAGTAAGATGTTAGCTTCTATTTTTTTGCCAAGATGTTGTATTGCTTCCAAATGTCGAGTTTCGTATTTGTGAAGTTATATTGTTGATATTTCAGTTGCAATGTTGCAGTGAACACTGGTACGTATGTATATTGATATGTTTTTCGTTGGACGGGTCTGCAAAAACAAGAGCTCAAGTGGTGTTGAGCCGGACGTCCTTTGGATTGGAGCCAATCAGTTTGCTTCCGTTGGTGTATCAACAAACAATATTCAAGTTTCTTATAACTGAATCTGTGTTGGGGAGAGGCAGGTTTGCTTTGCGACCAGCGTCAGGCACTAGTTGTATGGCATTTATGCTGACTGGGCCTATTTGGGGCAGCCGTGAGGCACACAATACCTACTATTTTAAGTACATACTTTCTGTTTGTCTGTTATTGTGTAATATTGTGTGCTTTAACCTGGGTCAAATATATTTTTTTTTTCTTCTTTGTCTTCTTCTTTATACTCACTCGGTCCATCGGGTGCTGAATATTGTGACCCATCTAGTAATTGTATTGTCATGACTTTACGTCAAATATCTGATCTGGGCCAAGAAAGTCCTAAGTTCTGGATGATCAAGACTGACAACCGTTTTGGTCCTTTGCTCAAGGTTTGCTTAAACGTTGGTGGGTAGTTTATTTTCCTATGTTGGAAACTAATGACTCTGTTATAATCGCTTTTCATGAAAAGTGAGGATTTGATGCTTATTTAGGATACATAGGGATACTGATAAGTAACAGTCGTTTTAATTAGTAACATGGCTTTTAATATCAAACATAACATCAAGTGACAAATCGTAGTCAGTCTGTCACACGATATCCTCTTATTGCAAACTGAATGCATTTAATAGTTAACTGCCTCATTCACATGCCTGGTAATCTTATGCTTCAATGCATTCACTCTTCAAATCCAATAGCGCATTAGCTCCTGCATCTGAGTCATCAACCTCTCGAGGTTATAAGATCTGAATCCTGCGAATATATTCAGACGCAGCTTAGGATTACGCCTCGTGGAGAGCCCCATTGATTTGTATGATTTATTATACTGGTAACACGAGATTTGTGTGAAACAAAACATCTTTAGTGTTGCCCGCATAATCTGCCACTTGTTCTGTACTTGGGTAGGATAAAATGAGAGCTAATGGGCGTTCACAAGAGCCTTGGTATCGTCATTTTAGTTTTTAATCAAGTAAAGTTTGCGTTGTATACAAATTACCATTAGGTAACTATTTAAAATAATGTAATGTTTAAAACATCTGACAAATTACGCATTCTTTCTTCATAATAAGTTAATGTTATAAACTTATATTTATATATATATGTACATTATTATTTTAAACTACCTTAAGATGATGATTCATTTAGCTTCATGTTAAGTGCGATAAATCAATTGACTTATGGAACTATTTATAATTGTATTATCTTTACTATAAGGTAATTATTATTAATTGAACCCATCAGTGGAGTAGTAATCACTGCTTAGTTTACTGGCCTCAGCTTTGTATCTAATATCATTTGTATATAATATTCTATGGGCAATATTTCGGATCCTACATACTTACATTCGCAAAGCAAGCAAAGCCCAAAACTGCAGATTTTGATGAAGCTTGAAAGACAGACGTCTTGTTACTTTATAAAGAAACTGAGTACTTTTCGTCTTGCAAAACTAAGAGGTATGAACAGTAGGTATACGTAGTTAAGGACAGTTATAATGCGACTGTGCGACTGTGTAACAGGTGTCCTGTTGCCAAGTGTTCCCTGTAACAAGACTAGCTGCATTCGCTGAGGGAATTATCTACACTGTTACTAAGAAATGCAACTCGATTTTATAATTTGATGTAGGTATACAATGTTTTTGTAACGGAGTCTTTATGAGTAGCGTCAACAGTAGAAATAACTACTACAAAATTTTATTCCATACAGTGATTGACACCTAGGATTACGTTTTCTATTTTCTCAATCATGTAGTTATATTATTCTGTGTTGTAGGTATAGGTACAATAAAAAAAATATTCAGTCGGTATCTGTACAGTTTTTATCTCCCAAGGGCCAACAATGGCGTTAATCGGGTGACAAACAATTAGCGATAACCTCATTAAAAGTGATACTAAAGAGTTTAAAAATATGACATTGAGCAAACGCGCTAAAATAAAACAAAAGTCGCTTATACGTATACCTTTTTTTGTTTTTGGGGGGAAACGGGAAACCTTCAAAAGGCACCCAACCTCCGGAGAGGGAGGTCGGGGAGTGTGGGATTTTTACCTCACTAAAACCACCCGGTGATCCACATAGAGGGCGTCCCGGTTCCTCTTAAATGGCCAAATTAATTTTAGATAGGCCGGTGTCAATGTATATGAAGAACTTACAAAAGAACCTATATTGCCAACGTGTATAATCCAAAGTTTTGGACTCCAAAAGATTTTCAGGTTTAAATCAAGGAATAAGAAAAGTAAAAATACCTATTAATAACTAATTCTAAGGAGGGAAATCAAAGCGTTCAATAGGAATTAAGAATAGATCCTTGTTTGAATGTAGGCCACCATATTCTGCGAAATATAATAATATACACACGAGTAGCTCAGCAGTTCACGCCTTACATTTAAAGTACCAAAATATTCCTCGAAAGTAGTTAGTTACGTGGTTGAACAAAAACATTAGTAAATAACAGCTAATGAGATTTACCTACGTTAACCATGAAGGATGATTTCAAATAGTACAAACCTATAAAGATAAGTGGGTCCCCTAAGTATCCTTAGTCTAATCTCAATTTCGCTCTTAGGCACTCCCACAAATCTGGTGTCTCTCTCATAATAATAGTTCATTTGAATTTGCATTTCCCTCCAAGATTCAATAAACTTGGTTTGACTGCTCATTTTTGTATCATCATGATGCAATACGACCTGATTAAATTAACTAGGTACCAACCAATGACAAATTGAAACGAGACTCGCTGTCAGCATAAGGAAATTGGTCGAGTCAAAAAACGTTATCTGCAATTATTGCAACAACTCCAATCTCTTCAAACAATCCCAATGTTAATTGACACTTCAAGTGCCCTATTATTCATTCTAAGATAATTTCGCGCGGGTCAGTTAAGAGGTCCAACAATATTGGACGTTCTGTTAACGCAATGCAGACATTCGGAAACACAAGATAACCTTATCTAAATCACTTGTTTTCTTGTAATTACTTCATTATATGTTGCGTAAGTTGTGTTTAGTTTGATTTAGTATTAATGGGGCAGTTATACGATAATGCGAAGTGTTGAATGAATGTTGTTTACGCTAGTAAATTAATTGTTAAGGACTTTGCACTGGGCTGCGTTAATGTTGACGATGGATTCAAGAATAAAATTGTCATAAAGTATTATCATGATTTACAGCTTGCTATTAGAAGGTTAGAGAGATATGTTAATACTGTCCTATAAATAGTTCAGTCTTTATGCTGATATTACTCGTATTCTGCTCCTTCAATGGCTTCTGAAAGCTATCGTTTCGGAGTTCAAGACTGGTAAATAACTTCCATGGAATCATCATCATCATCAGTAGAAAGTCGTCCATTGTTGTACATTGTAATGTTTGTATTTTTTTACTTACGTTTTGGCTATTAGATCTTATATTATACGTTCTCTCCAATTATCTGCATGGCCATTGTCTGTAGTTTAATCATTCCTAGGCCTCTATATTTTAAGTTATTTAGATTTTCTCATGCTCTCCCAATGTTTATTTACCTTTTGTAATGTCAGATAATGACAAGCCTAGGTTTTATTTTTAATGTATTGCTAGAGAGAGCTGCCAGTAGGTAAGGTTGTATAGGTATTAGACCTTATTATAAACTATTATTCTTCTTTTATGTTCTAGAATCATTGTTAAAAATTTTATATGTCAACCGATCCGAAAAGGAAGGGAGCCGGGACCGTCAGACGAGATTACTCTTGGTGCTCGCCTTGGCAGGAGGTCCTGAAGTTATATAGCGCTCGGTGGGAGGGCCATGCCCTCTGATAGTGTGGGCTGTGCTTGAACAAACAAATCTACGCGTCCTTCTACACCGGACTATGTTGGAAAGTCGCTAGACCGGCGATGGCTACCCTTGGCGTCAGTTCTGGATACTGACGCAAGAAGATTACGTCGTGGTCTACGATAAACTAGTGACTCCGACGGCTGGTAGATCTCAGCCCTCTGCCTGCCTCCTCTACCACGGCCTGCCCCTCCGAGGTCGGTGACGTTGTCTGACTCAAGGAACCTCCTTTTACAACCTGCGAGCCTCTCTAGAAGAAACACTTGGACCTTGAACTTATACCCGGTTTCCCTGACCTTCTATTCTACATCAATTATATTATTTTACCATTTCTTCTTCTTCTTTTTGCTTTTTCTTTTAAGCCGGGACTCCTCCAGTTCTGGTGACAGTTCCCTCCTTGACCTTACATTTTCCCCCTCCCGGGAAAATGTAACGTTACAACATAGGCCTCCATAAGCACCACCACTCCGACCAGTGCACTCTGTCTGACCTATGCACTGTGCTTGCCGCATCCAGTGGATTTCTGCGGCCCTCACCAGGTCATCGGTTCACCTTCCTTGGAATAATTTTACTATTTTGGAGGTACCTAAATCTCAGTCAAGATTTGAGCTATTTCCTTTGTATCTTTGTACTCTACTGACGTTATTATCTAGTAGTTACTGTCTACTTTAGGTCGTGAGAGATGCAATCTGGTGCTTTTCTCATCCAAATGTAACATGTTAATCCAGTAAGATTTTATTAAAATGGAAATTGTAACATTGTTGGAATAACATGGCGCGTCGGTTGATAACATTGTATGCATTCAGTATTACGTTTCTTTATCTTAAGTTTATGTTACTATGAGATATTTACTTTTATAAAAGTAGGTACCTACTGACGTATTCTCTGCATTATGTGCTATTTATCTATCTACTACTGCGGAAAATCTTCGTATATTTTTCTTGGGGAATGTTACTTGGAGATATGTTACGTTTATCAGTTCAGCTAGCTTGTATTTCCTTTTGGAGTCTTCAAGAGTCTGCAAAATGTTGTGATAATTCCTTCCGAGAATTTGGTTGCTCCTGCTGAAACAACACCAAAATTATACAGAGTTAGTAGTTTAAGATTCTTGTGTTTGGATAAAATTTCCATTTCTATAACCAATATTTAGTTAATAAATCGTATATCATTCAATATGCAAGCAGGTGTACAAGTTTTAGAAAGCGGTTTAATACGATCATTTATATTCGAACATAACGTGTCGTAAGACGATTCTATAGTCCTGTATCCGGCTCCATAAAAACGAGCATCGTAAATCAGCACTATAGACATTGGTTTGGAGGAATATATCTACTCAGTATCATTAGTTTGTGTGTAGTGGTGATAAATCAAAATGTACTTACCGTCTACCGTTAAATATGGTGTCGGTTTAACTTGAAATTGAGTGAGTAGAACCGTGGATGCTAGTCATTACTGCTTTACTTAGAAATTATAAATAAATAAATAAATTGTTTATTGATACAAAATACAGGTGTAAGGAGCCCTGGCTCCTGAGCTAAGTAGCGACCTGTGTTACAGGAGCCAGTGTCATGTTTATAATTGGTCATCATTATAGAAGTTGTTAATCTTCTTAATTCTACGCTGGTCGACAGTTTTGTCAGTAATATGCCAGGTTTGAAGCGGTTTAGCTTTATTTGGAATCTAGTCCGTATTTTATCGCAAATGTGGGGAAATGCCACTCTCCTCTACATTTCATGCGATCCTAGCGTTAGAAATGTAGAGGGGAGTGGTATTAAAACAAGACCAGAAAAGGCGTTTAACAGGACATAAATAAAGCAGAACACGAACAAGCCTGAGTTAAGTTACAGCCTGCGATCAAGTAATACCAAATACAGAAAATAGAGACCCTAATCTCCGAGACAGTAAGTTTATTGCCAGTCAAAAGTATTTTGACCAGGCGAAAACGAAAACCGTTTGCCTAACAAAATCAGCTCTTTACGGAATATCTCGTAAACTAGTATTCCAAAAGCATGCAAGTATGGTCTGTGAACATGTTCGGTAGCTATTTGTCCTTATAGTTGGCGCCTAACGACATGCAATAATGAGCTGCGCGGGAACACGACTTGTTTGTTTTTCTGGTTAGAGCGGCGCGCGCGCAGCCGCAGCCGAACTAGGTACCTACATCATAATGCAGTCATGCTACGTTTATGCTTAAAACGTCTTAGTGCATTATTTTAGCAAATTAATGTTTGTTTTGAGGGTTTATAAGGATATTGAAAAATTTTGTGGCAGCACAAATTTTTCTCGCATTTTTATGTGTGGTTAAAAGCACTGAACTTAGTTTCTGACGGTTTTATAGATCCAAATAAATTCATCCGTATCCTTGTTCTGTAAACTATCTTTGCCAGCTCTGCCGTGTCACGCACATCTCTGCTATCATAAAATAATAGAGTTTCGCCTAACCACTGCAAAATGATTTTATACACCTTAAACTATTATCACACTAAAACAGAATTTTAAAGTTTCTAGTTAGTTTCGAGATATTTGTAATGGCAATTTTGTTCAACTTTAGTTTTTAATGATTGAATCATGCCTATTAAATGATTTTTTTATGTTTTTAATTAATAAAAATGTCTGAATACCCACTACATTAAGTATAAATAATAAAACTATAGTTTTGTCATATTTCATGATTTGATAATTACCTACTTACCCTTAAATTAGATGAGTGTCTAAATCGACCGTCCTGACAAGTTACACTCATCTCACACCAACTATTAGTTGCAGACATAGGTCTTGGAATCACGTGGTAATACCTTATTGCGCAAAACTCTTCTAACTTAAGATAATACATGACGCGTGACCACGTTTGTACGAAAAAGTGGTTATGCTCAACTCTTTTATTTAGAATAAAACGTTAAATATTTAAAATTTTCAAAACAAATATTAGTCCCAATATTCTTTACTTCTTTTAAAAACTTGTTCAACTGTAATTAAGTACTTTATACAATTCACACAAGGAATAAATACATTCGTTTATTTAACATTTCAAAGACGATTTATTCAAAACGCCGTTTTTCAAGAAAGGAGAGTTGTGCTTGTGCGTGACACGGCAGAGCTGTTAGATCAGGATTTAGCCGTCACGACACTATACAACAAACCAGCATAATGCCATGTTGGAGTATATCGTGGAACATTTTCACGTGTTGCTAGCTAGGCCAAGTTAGTTGACTGTGTGCGAGCAATTACTAGGCGCTTTTCACACCTGTCCGCTAACCGCTCGCCGTTTGAATTACGACTCTAGAAATGTCGCAGCGATGCCTTTCTCGGATTTCGATTTAGATAATGTTTACCACGTCTGTAGGTCCAAGTTTGGTGCCAAAGATATTGTGTTGGGTTAGTCGTCACGACCACGGGTTTCACGACTCGGTTTGTGTAATATTGACGTTTGATTTTATCTCGACGTGGCCAGTTCATTAGTTCTTGTCATCTCACATACACAATCTCCTACCTAGAATTGTCCTGTGTTTTGAAATGCGCTTTCCAGTCCTAACATCACGAATCATGTGCTATAATGATACTATTAAGGTAACGACACTTCCATTCTGGTCTCTGGCCGAGCGGGTTTGAGGCGTTGCATGAACAATGACACAACGAAATCGTGTTATACGAAAAGTGTAAGAGTTACGTGGATATATGGACGTCAAGAGTGATGCATGGGACTGGATTCAGGGAATCACAGTCGATATGTTTTTTTTTCAAATTGCGTCTTAGCATAATAGTGTCCTAACACTTTAAAAATTACACGCTAAGTTCTCCTCAAATATTGGACTTGATTGTAATTCGATTATGTAATTGAATTACTAAAGCAAACAGCTCACGTAGGGTACGCTGTTTATCTGTAGCTACTGTGGCGTAGTCTTTATTTGTATGTAAATAAGGGCTATGTTTTAATGCAGGTAACAATTGTTATTGTAATGTTACACTCGCTCCTGCCCGAGTGGTGGACATCTTAAGTTGTCAGTTTGTTTTCTTTTTGCATCGGGGACTCTTCGCCGGACGACGACCTTACTTATACTCTGGTCTCATAATATTAGGGTTGTCAAGGGATTTTTTAATGTTTGGTCCTGCTTTTCAGGAAACGAAATTTGGACCTAGAGCTAGAGTATAGTTAATGAAGGTCTTCTTTTTCATATAAAAGTACCTATAGTTTGAAAACATGAAGTAAGTAATTATTAATTAGATTTCCTTTTGAGAAAAAGTAAATGCTGCATCTAGCAGAGAGAATGTTGTCTTCACATAATTTTCCCTGAACACAATTCTCCGAATCCGGGCTCTACATTTATAATTCACGATGCATCAAGATAATTTTATTCACTTGAACACGAATTTGATCTAAGTATATCGTGCACTTCGAAATTAACTAATGTCCATACTAGACTAACTAATCGCCAACCCTATCTCAATGTTACGGTAAACGTGTAAGTTAGTAGCGAGTGACGAGTGGACGTGACGCGATTCTGTTTGTTTACGAAGCGGCTCGGCTCTTCCGAGAACATGCCCGAGTAAGCGCGAGATTAACCGAGAGCTACCGAGAGATGCTGAGAGAAGGCGGAGAACGTAACACCACGTCGCGTCGGACTCGGAAACGGCTTCATTATCGATACATTGTACCTAGTCAATACTAAAGCAGAATTTTCATTTTGACTGTAACTAAAGTTGAAAGCTTGATTTGGTTCGTTGTGTATATTTAGGATAAGAGCTTGCGTTTGCGCAAGAACCACAATATAACCTTTACAACTTTATTTGAATTGAATCACATAGGTTTCAAGTAATTTTACTACCTAGATGTGTAATGATGAAAATAACTTTTACGGTTTTAATTAGTACTGATTTGATTTCGTGCATCAGAGAGACCGTGCCTTATTCTATTAGGCATTGCATCGATTCAAAATGCTTAGAATAGATCCAACATTCAAAGACTTTGAAATATACCCTGCTATCTTGGCTGAGGGCCGAAGCAGGTCTAGCCTCAATGCTAGCATGACAGAAGAACCTATTGAGACGACGGAAATCTTTATAGATCCAAATTGAATGTCCTTATATTCTTTCTAGGTGATGTGGCTGGCAGCGGCGTTGCTGGCCGCGTGCGCAGCGGTCTGCGGCGCGATGTCGTGCAACGAGGCGCGCACGCGCTGCGCTTACCGCACCGGCTGCGGCGCCGCGCTCGGCAACTACATGATGATGTGCGAAGCTGTGCTGACTGAGCCCACAGAGTCCAGCGCGTGTCCCAGAGAGTGTGGGAATGCGCTGATAGCTTTGACGTCTACGGCAGAGGGGAAGGAGCTTATGAATGTAAGTAGAGTCTTGTTAGAAGCAATTCCTATTTGAGGACTACTTATGCGGAAAAGAATTTCAAATCAAATCAAATTATTTATTCGCATAATACAGGTAAGTATGAACAGATATTATAAATCAATATAAAGTACACCTATTAAGGTGTGCAAATGTTTATATTATTATTCATCTTATTAAATCATTATTAAATGATATAAATAATAATTAAAAAAATATATAAGTCCAAATTAAAATGAAATTATACAGATGTCACCCTATTTTTATTGTCATACTTATTATTCGATGTCAATAAAATACTCTCATTAGAAAAATCTATCTATATGCTTATCCTGTAAGTACTCCTTGACATTATAACAACACTTATTCACTAGGAATTTTTGCAGCTTCGACTTGAATTGATGAACAGGTAACTTTTTGACACTATCAGGCAACTTGTTGTCAATCAATGATGTCATACAAAGAACACTTTTATTGAGTAGTGCTGTTTTCCCATTATGGTGTTTCGATTTCTAATCTTTTTTTGTCACGTAATACCAAACCTACTTGTGTACCAAATTTTATAGTAGCCTTTCCAGGTTCGAATGGGTAACTATATCAAATACCATGAATATCGGCTTATAATCTTAGATAACAAATAAACATTGCCATTGGCTAAACTGCCATAGGTCTCGTAAAGTAAAGTTCCCAGATTGCGAAGATTTGTACGAATTTAAATTAATTAACGCTTCATCTCTGATATAAGTATGTACCTATCTTAATGTAGTGGATTTTTGTCGTGAATGTGCTGGAATGCTTAAAGTTATTAAGTAGATTAAATCCAGTGCCAATTTTTGTTCATACCTTGGTATTCCAAGGTTTGAAACAAATTTGGCACTGCAAATATTTTGACACCTCATTACTTTATTTGCAATTTAAATATAATTTTATATCCAACGTGGAAAGTAAATTAACACGAGATTGCCCGAGATATTTTGGCGGATGTCCAACATCAACATTGAAATATTTAACGACTTTGTAGTGACAAGTTAGCCGGCCAGCGGATGTAAACACACATTATTATAAGCCTGAACGTAAAGAGAAGGGAGTTATCAGGCTTATATCTGTTTAGATAGCTCTTCCACAAACAGATTATTCCTGTGGTATTTAATATGTTAGGTGGGATCAAGTTGTTCAAAATCCAACTCCTGATGGTCCTAGCTTACTTACATTGTACGGGCGTTGTAGTATACTATACTAGTCTTTGGGCGTTGTATCAGTTATTCGTATAATTTTTACTCTTATTTGACATTGTTACTAACCTCAATCCACAGATAACTCCCGTACGGGGGTCACACTGAAATTAGAATGATTTAGAATAGGGCGTAAGAAAAGCTAAAAGTTTATTTAAATTGCGAATAAGGAACTCTTTGGGAATCTGTAGATGTGAATTGGATTCATATGTCATTTGTTTTTTTTACAAATTAGCGACATTATAAAAAGTGTCTGTCGTGCGTCGAAATGGATTTACTAGAGAACATTTTCGTTCAATGATTTATTACGACTTTCGTTGCGGTCTTACTCAACAACAATGTTACGATAGACTTCGATTAGCATTTCATGACGAAGCCCCATCCCGTGCCACTGTTTACAACTGGTTTAATGAGTAGAAACGTGGTCGAAGCAAACTCAACGATGATTCACGAGAAGGACGTCCTTCTTCGGGACTACTGAAGATAACGTAAGTTCTGTGCGGCTAGTGATAGAAGCTGATAGAAGGGTGACATATCAACAGATTCGGGCAACTTTAGGCATTGATATGGCCCATCCGAAAATAGTTCAATACTTCGGAATTAATCCTACACCTAAATAACTAAGTTTTTCGGATGGGCAATAAAACAACGGGAGTAAGGACACCTGTCAAGTGGTGGTGTTTTTAGTTCGGGTATCGAAGTAATCTTATGAGTAGATAATAGCTCGTAACTGCGGCTGAAACTACGAATTTCGTGCTCAGAGAGTAGACCCCGTGATCGAGCAGTTTTTAACCTTATTACTAAAGTATTAACGGCATGAGGGCGAAAAGTAAACATCTTCTGTCCAATATCCTCATCTAACATCATAGTCATCATCGTAATTTCATAGATATAGTCATTTATGCTTACAGCCCATAGGCCCAAAAAGACGATTAGGAAATCGAAGTCCAAACGGAGATTGTTACCCTGTATCCAGACTCGTAAATACGAAACTACGAGTATATTCAGCCATATGCAATCTAATAATATTCTTCAACATGTATCCGACACTATGGCTTCATTCACTGAGTCTAGTAATGGAGCATTGTTTGAAGAATATCTTCATTCACTCGTTGCTTGCATATGCACTGAAATTGTATTAGAACGTCCAGTTCTAGTCAGTAATTTTATGTCACACAAGTGCATCGTGAATGTTATTATTACATTTTATGATAGTGTTAACATTTTAATGAGGGTTTAAAATACTTTAAAGCAACAATTTATTCACTATAGTTTTTGGTTTGTTTGACGTAGTTTAAAGTATCGTCCTAAATCGATTATTGGTAAGGTATTAAATATTAAAATATTAAATATAATAATGATAATATTAAAATTTATTGTTTTATTAATTTTAAGCTAGACATTTAGAATCATAAAAACCTGTTTAATAAAATAAAATAAAATTCATTTATTGTCTTGTCTGTCTTTAACAGCTGAATGGATTTGGATGATAGAACAATATTTATCCCCGTAACATGTTCAGGGGATAATTTACGACAGCCACGCGGGTGAAGCCGCAGGAAAGTGCTAGTGTCTAATAAATCTATCATCTAAACAGCCACTTGTAAACTGCAATCATCATCAATTTATAAACTGCAGCATGAATCTATTCAGATTGATAATAATTCAGAGTTCGTACTTGTCACAATTACTCCTCATAACAGCTGTTTACAGCTTACGCCTCACTCAATTGGGGATACGACCAGTAACTTACGAGCCGTAGTTCGTTAAGCAGGATAGGAAAAAAGAGGTCTTGCTTATTTGGTCCTCTATAGGTGTATGTAGCAGACGCCCCGCAATAAAATCTAATTTAGACGTTGTGGGCAGATTTGTCCGACACGAAGGAACGTCGAGGGTCGCGGTTGACGACCTCGTTCGTGAAATAACTTGGTACCTAGCACGCCTTTCGCTGGACCAAGTAGAAATTCTGTGCGCCTGCGACTACTGTCACACAAATATGATTGTGTGCGCACACATTGAAATTTCATGCTCTTGGACAAGAAAGGAAATGTGTGTAGGAAAATGTGTGTTTGAAATCTATTATTATTTTACGATGGGAAAGTTGGAATGCGCGAAAATTGTTACCGCTACTATGAAGTCGTTTATTGGATTTCCAATAATGATCATCATATGCCTGAAACTTACATAGTCTGCTAAAACAATTTTCGAAACCAAAGCGCATGCTTACAACAGTTACAAACAAGACCAAATTAATATATAATAATAATATATGAGACAACATCCACACAAGGTCTTCAGGTCCCGAACTAGGTAGAGCCTGTACTACGGTAACCTGATGACTGATATACATACTTATATACATATATACTATAATATACATTAACATTTCCTAAAACGAAAATCCCAAACGTAAATCCCGAAAACATCTGAATACTTACCCGCCATTTTGAATACTTTAACGCCATAGCATTCAGCGTCCATTTCTCCAATCTTAACGTGGGCTATAAAAATTTCATGATTCTAAACTGGGAATAAATGTGTTAAGAATGCTGGCGAATCACTTCACGCGGTGGAGGCACGTGATAAACAGAGCTGGCGTACTTTTAGCTGTATTATTGTTTCCACAAACTTTATTAAATGTTTGTGTACCTACTGAACGTGTGAAACGTTTCGTGGCAGCCGGTGGCAGAAAGTTACGTCTGAGGTTGGAAGCAGTTTACACAACGGCATCCAAGCTTCTTGTTTGTAATTCTTGAACTGATAGGGGTTTAATATTTTGTGGCATATATTCCCAAGGCCACATTAAACATTGTAATTGTAAAGCTTGGCCTAGATTTAAAATGCTAACAACCATTCAAAACTAAAGACCCAGGAAACTTCATTTTGGTGTCTTTTATACTTTACTGAATCCATACATACTTCAGAATTTCGTCTCTCTGAAGCTGAAAGTTACTAGTAGGAGTAGAAAATTTAGATTTCTCCTAAACTTGAAACTACTTCTTTCACACTCCTGTTCAAATCAAACACCTATCTCGATAACCGTGTAGCTCGACCGTGTAGGCGGAGCAACCTGGTACTGTTTATGCACAATTTTGATCTTTCAATTAACACGTCACTGCTACATGTGGACTCAAGTGGTGCTAATGCACTTACAGCAACAGTGAGACAGCTAGCAGATACGACGATCCTGTAAAGAGAGTGTATCATAATAATGTCTGGAAATGTGGCGTAAATAATGGATAACCCTGAAACTGTCGATGGGCCAGATTATTATTATTATTTAACACTTTAAGCACACAAATGTACAAAGGCTGACTTAATGCCATAGGCATTTTCTACCAGTCAACCTTTGGGTGATGCAGAGACAAACAGTGGCAGGTGCTATCCTTTACCCCACTTATATCGCCATACTTATGCCTGTGGATGACCAAATTATTGATATTTTTGATATATTAAATAAAAATCGTAATTACTCTTACAAAATCAGCTGCCATTTCTACAATTGGTGACTTGTTCTCGTTTTGTTTTTTTTTATGTCACTCTTGATTATTTGTATTATCAGACCAGTATCAAGATTTTTTATTACAATCTAAGATAACATTGCAAATAACACTATGTCTTAAATTAAAAAAAAAAATCTACGGAAATATGCAATTTCGAGCCCCTATATCGAAAAAAAAAAGTACACGTATGTAGGCGATATTAAGTGGGGTAAATGTTAGATGATAATCTGGCCAATCGATAGTTTCAGGGGTATCCATTAATTACCCCACACTCTGTAGATGGATATGGAATCTACCATCGAATAATAACGGGGTAACTTTCGCTCCTCCTTTTGAAGATTTTTTTTATGAATAATTGACACTAAGTAGCCTTTATTTTAGACATGATTTACCCAGGTATGAAGCATATAAAGAAGATGAAAAAGGATACCAGTAATACTTTCCCTGTCCTCCTCAGGTATATGAAAATACCTAAATCGTTTAAAGCCATCTAATACATGCATCTTCGTTATCAAGAGGATAATAAAGATCCTTATCCTGTCTTTTTTGGGGCGGGCACTGTACCTACGTCTTTACTCTTTTATAGGTACAGTACAATCTCTATCAGCGATCATATCGGTTTTTAACACATTCATTCTTTTAAAGTCATTCATACTCAAAACCTTCATTTCTCTAAATTACAAACCCATACACATCCATTTCTACGTACCTACTGAATAAAACTAAATAAATAACTTGACTACACTTAACTTAAATAAATTGCACTTAAACGTCCTACACCCAATTAAATAATGTTATTGACACTGTCGCATTTTATCATAATTTTACGGCTGTAAAACGATTTTCAGGTAATCAAGCGACTGGCAACCGTAAATTATCTTCGTTATCTTTACTTTGTTTAAACTAACATTGTATGTTTGTATTGTATTGTATGTATCTATATATTAGTATTTATTCTTGTATTTTATAGTCATTTCCGAGCTATCTATCCCGTATGTTGCACCTGCCATGGTATATCTCTGCATCACTCTAAGGTTGACTGGTAGAAAATGCCTCAGGCATTAAGTCCGCCTTTGTACAGTATTATTTTTTACTTGTGCTTAAAGTTTTAATAAATAATTAAATAAATGATTATTAGGTAACTGCTGAAAGATTGTTCAGAAGAGCTAATTGGCGTCTGGTCATTTTAATATTAGGAATAAAGTGTATGAATAGGGTGTTCTTAGTTGTCTCATAAAGATTTCTAGAATTGTAGCGCAATTTTGTGACTACCTATTGGAACTACCTGTTTTTACTTCTTATAAATAAAACATGTCTGGCAGTCAAGAATTATTTCAACTATATTATCCTGGAGACTTGATGATGGACCTAATAATTGAAAGAATTAGCAGTAAAGAATAAATACAAAATAATAAACTAAAGAAATACGTCTTACTTAAAAGCTTTCATACTTGGCCGTTGACAAATACAGGCAACTGTGCCAAATATTACAGTCAACGAAGTAATGAAATTGTATCACCATTCGCAATTGTATCAACAAAAAGCTTTCCTACCTGCCACTCATGGACCCCCCAGACGCGCAGGTGCTTCCTCGCACTAAATTACAGACAAAACATTACACCATATTCGAACTTATTTACATCTTGCACACGAATTTTAAGGACTACTTTCGTACTATCGAATTAAATATCCATTAGCTTGCTGTTACACTTTTACATAAAGCAGGTGCGTAAATCGTAAGTGTTATCGTTTACATATTCTCGACTTGGTCAGTACTATGCATAGATAAAACAGCAATTTGAACTAAAACCGGTCGAACCTTTAATTATATTGTAGCAGCGAGTGTGATTACGAGTACTACGTTGGGCAATGTATATCGAAAGGCAGAGCATAGGAGCGGCCGAGCACAGCCTTGAGATTTGACGTCTTGATCGGGACCTACCGCAGCGTCGACTCTTGTACAGGTGTTGCTGCGTTCTCATAAAAAACTAAGCGTAAGACGGGCGGCCGTGTCTTCATTAATCCGCGCTAGATATCCGGTAAATTGACCTTTTTGAGAGCGTAAAGGCGATTGTTACATCTTAACGAAGCAACTGCCAATTTCTGAGGTCGTTTCTCTTCGTTTCGAGCGAGACTGCGATTTTATACGGTATTAGCTATTCATGAGTGCATTCTTATGTGTTCTGTGATCCTTCGTTTGTTCTGGTAAATTGTAGTGTTAATGCATGCCATTTAAATGCACAGTCATTTGTTTTAAAAGCCTTGGAATAATATCTATAGGTAATTTCAATATGCTGAACTAATGGGCCATCAATTTAAGGTGAGTTAATGTTAGATTAATCCGTGTCGAGTTATAAATTTCACAAATCACGCCGTGTTTTGATAGTGGATAGATTCGGGAATGTTCGGTGTCGTAAAATGTATTTTACGGTCTACAACGTTATTATTATGCGCCATGGACCGCGAGGATTTACGAGTTTCCCTAAAACTTTATTACATTGAATTATTAATAGATTTTCTTTTACATAACGTGTTTTTTTATAATCTTGAATGCAGTTTGTGAATGGTGAGCATTAGGTTCGCATGTAGGTTGAAATATTTGATAAGAAACACCTACTTGATATTATGTTTATTTTCTATCAATGTAATGTTTCATATTTCACCTTCCATTAGTGTTTCCTCCCTGTGTAGGAGACAGTTTAAAAATACAACAACTAGAAAAGTAGCCAATGAAAACTAATTTGTGTCTCTCTTGTTACAGTGTGACTGCGAAGACGAGTACTGCTTGGAGGCGAAACAACGCATCGACATCTGCCGACCTCAAGTGTTGAGGGGCGCAGCCAACGCCACCTCCTCCTGTAGTCTGTCCCAACTCATCTGCCTTGCCGACGCACAGTGTGCCACCGCCTTACAGTACTACCACAGACTATGCCGGTCCATGTTTCGAGGCAGAAAGTGCTCCAACAAGTGCCTCAACTCCATAGAAATCCTAAGAAAGCAGGAGAAAGCGGCCGCGTTGACAGCGTGCCAATGCGACGGCAATGATTACGACTGCCCAAGAATGCAGAACAATTTAGCGAGGCTATGCTACCATAAGATGAAGAATCATACCAAGAACCATGATAGACATAGGGAGAAACATAAGAAACTCCCCATAGAAGAAGTGCCGTCGGTCAGTGCTGCGAACTATCTCCAAATCTCAGGACTCATTGCGTTGATATGTTGTGTGTCCAGTTACAGTTTCGTTACGTGATAGAATTTTACTTCTAATAGTTTAAAATGTATATTAAAGAACTATATCATAAGGCCACTGCTATAGAAGAGACTATTCGTGTGAAGGATTTTGTAGTGTTTATAAATAGATAATTTCGGCTAAATATGAGGTAAATTGAAGTACAATACAATGTAGTGTACATAATGTAAAAACAGTATTAGTTAACTTAAGGCTATCGTGAGGGAATCAAGGGTAATTATGTAGATTGTTGTTTATATTTTAACTATTGTCTTTTATATGTGTCGTGGATGTGTCGCCGCCCACGGGTTGCGCAGGCGTCGCTATAAATACGGCGGCGCCGGTGGTCCGGTGACAAATGCTGGTCTGTTCCCCATGGAGCGCCACGCCGATTGATCTAACGACTGTTCCGGTAACACCATCATCCTCACGCATTTACGTCAAAGACAAATTCTTGCATCTCTTTCTTTGTCACCCAACCTAAAAGGGATGGAGTTTTAGTAGAGCTATGTATGAGATGTTGTATGGATTAGGGAAGTGGCTGATCTAATGACATAGTCGTGGCTAAATCCGGTAGACGGCACTAATCGTTCCCAGTGATGTAGGGCGTCGTCGGTTAACGTTTTACAAATATGCGGGATGGGATGCCAGATTTTTTTTCAGAACATCTTTTAATTATTTTCTTTGACATCCGTTTGAAAAATAGTTTTATTTTTTAGTAGATTTGTTGCTTTTGAGAGATGAATGTGTGTTCTTCTGTCTCTTTAGATTTGTCAGCAATTAGTGGTGTAATGCCAGTAATGATTGACTGTGTTGCCGACCTACTGGGTTAATAGAAAAATAGACGAAGTGATTTGTTTTCGTTTGATACTTTGGCTGGCGTCTTCTTAAATACTTCACACTATACAATAATATATAAAAATTTAACGGAATTCCAACTCATTTTTTCCTCATTGAATTGACCAATTCCCACATTGTACGCGATGATTGAGATATCTGTCTTACCACGTAGCCATTGATTTGTTTCGAAGTATCTCATTTAAAATGTTACAAGCGTACGCGAACCTCGTAAAGTAGTGGCAACGTAATGTGCGTATTGTTGGTACGTCCGTTTCTCGGTACCTTGTGTCAGTAATGAAGAGAGGAACCGGTCTCAGGCCCCAGAGAGCTGGCAACACGAGATCAAATCAGAGCTACGTGAATGAAATGGTTTTGTTATGGTTTAAGAGGAAAATCTGTGGAATAATACTTGTTTAGACCGAAAATTTGAAGTCGTTAGTTACTATATTTTACGATGAAGGCAGTCGAGTCTTTTATCGAAATTGGTCCCTGTAATGTTGCATATCCCTTCAAATAATCTGACAAAATACTATTTATCAATAATCGCGTCAAAGCGACCAAAATCCTAGACTTTATTTTTCCATCACTGCATCACAAGTTTATTGAATTCGGTACTTTCCATAATTGCTACATAATAATTATATAAAGTTTTATTCAAATTTAATAAAATATAGAAATTTTACAAATCCTCAAGAGCCCTTTGCAATTTATGGTAAGCTGATGAAGTGTGTAACACAATCTTTCAAAGCCGTAAGCCGATAGGTATTAAAATCCCATGCATAAGGTATAAGATACAAATCTTAATAAGATGCGCCTGCGACAGCTGTATATCGACCATCAAGTGCGCAGTTTGCATAGAAGACACATTAAAGGTAGTTTTGCGCGGGTAGTCCAAAGGTGATGTCGTCACAGCCATATATCTTCTCGTACAAGTGTCATGGAACACTTTGTATGCATCTCGCAGTAGACGGCGTACTGATGTCTCGTCGCCCGAATCATGTCCTTGTACAATGCAACAGCAACGCGCAGAATACCAAGTAGCGTTAGTTTTAACTTTATACTTACTTGGGTAGGTATTACCTTCGAGAAATATACACACATGGTTGTAAAATTGTTTGTGTAAACGTTAACACGTCTTATTAGATGGATTTTCTGAGTTATTTCAAGTAATTTGTGTAACATGGCATTGTGAATTTGCGAGGTATGACTTGCCAATTTAATTTCTTTGTGTTTATAATTTACGTGTGACCCGTCTGTCGTGATATTGCTGAATTGACAAGTTTTATCATTATTTATATTATAATATTAATATATTATAGGTATATTAATATAATTACATAAACTATTTTTATTTTTATTATTCCCGGTTTCATGGATTGACAACGGGTTTTATAAGTATATATTTTCATAGATGCCTTTTGAGGTAATTATCCAGTCTAACATTCTCTATTACCTACATCTTTCCATAGTTCTTCTCCATAGGTACCTACTACGCTTTGGAATGGGCAACTAGCTTCATATTACTGACGGACCGACTACTTGACAATTAAAAAGTGCCTGTAAATGGTTTAATTGAAATAAATGCTTTGAGTTTGAGTTTGATCTCAACTATTACATCTCAAACAGTCTCAAAATTTTTATTTATTTATTTATTTATTTAACCATTTATGTACACACTTATATAAACAGCCAAGAAGAAAAAAAACAGAAAAATAGGTACAAAGGTGATGCTTTTTTTACTAACCTTTTTGAAAATCCTTCTTCATTATATGTGTATGCAATATTTTATTTTTCTATATATATTCCAATCAATACAGTATGAATTATACCTAAATAAACTAAACATGTCATGTTTTTGTATGTGTTCATTAGCTTGTGGTTAATATAATTATAATGTAAGTGTGTGTGACTTTGTATGCGTGTGTAAAGTAAAAAGTAAGTAAGAGTAAATGTCAACAACTCTATTTTTTAAAGGCTGTTTTTGATTTAAAATTCTAAATTGATCCGACTGTTATAAATAATGTTTGCGAATAACCCTTAGTGAGTTATAAGTGTTTTTGTCCGGCGTTCCTTCGAACACGATTTTCCAGTTTTTCCTTAGAGTAAGTAGGTAAATAATAATATAGGTTTTACTGTAAGAGAAAAAACTCATTAACCACAGTTTACCAAAGTGAGATTATTAGATTAGTACAACAATTGTAAATAGCTTTAGTTTGTAAGTTTAGTTTTACGCCATCGCATTGTTTTATATCTATGAAAATTCGTACAAAGTATTTTAGAATAAAACGAATAATTTATTGAATTAATTAGAAGCTTAGTACCATAAGAATTGTTGTATTTTGTTTCGTTTTGTACAATTATTTTAAGGATTTTAATTGTATTTATTTTACAAAATTGCAATAAATTTTCTGTTTTCTAAACTTTCTTTCTATAAACATCCACATGGCGACTTCACCGAATACATAGACTGGGTAGAATTATTTTTCTGGATTTTAAAATAATACAGTAGCGAAGTATACCTTTTTATTTTTTGGTCGTGGGATATCATCAAATAGGTTCTCCCGCTCTGGTTGGAGCGGGAGGGCGTGTCAGACTCTTACTGACTAAAACACACCCGTGTTCCTTCAGTTGCCTGTGCCCTGGCAGAGCGAATTATACCTACTATATCTGACCAAGATTCTGTCTGGACTTTAAAAGAGACTGTGACCTCTGAGTTTGTTTCGGCCTTTCTTCTCAGAGTAGTCAGATAGGAAACGCCGACCTCATCTAGTTTAAAAAAAATATGATTGACGTGTAAAAGTGTTTGTAAAAACCTACTTACAGAAATAAAATCATTTATCATTTATCATATATAAAAAGTATACTACTATAATTATACAGTACCTACCTAACCTACCTACTACTGCGGATTCAAGCAGAATTCATCACGTGAGCAAATTGAATAAGTTAAAAGGATCCCAAATGTTTAGAATAAAACAAAAGTAAAGTAAAACTTAACTTAAAAAAGTAAGGTAAACTTGCCTAATTCGTACCCCTTAAGAAAAAACCATCATATTTTGAAAATTAGGAAAGATAAATTAGTTTTAATTAAAAGTAATTTTTGTTTGCTAAATGCTTTATTGTTTCTATAATCAAATTTAACATAAACCTTATAAACTTCTAAAAAATTAACAATTTAAAAAAAAACTAAAAAAGTACGATTTAAGACCAATCATCCCAAATCGTACTGCTATATCCTTAATTCGTACTTTGAGATCTATTCATTGGTAAACAGTATTGAGAATCAGCATCATAATCAACAATGTGTTATTAAAACAAGTAGTAATTCTTAACAAATTCGACGGATGGTCTTCGCCAATTCTCGGCAATCATCGCAGTTATATTCTTTGGTTTTTTTATTGGTTCGTTGTACGTGTTCGTGGTACGTCTTAAGAATTTAACTCGAGTACGAAATAGGAGCAAGAGCCAAACAATTTTTTTTACCGCCAAATAAATTGACAACAGTTACGAGTCACGTTACACGTCAGATGAAATCGCGAAGATACACATGAATACGTCTCAAATCGTAAAATAGGTTATACACGACCTTATTTGAATAAAACTCTTACGAAATGTGTAAAAATATTACAACAATAGTTGAAAAAAACTTACTTTTGCAATATTTTTGTCGAGAGCAGCGTCACAGGTGTTATCTCTCAGATGGTGAAATGGCCGACTGTTATTTCTATTTTTTGACACTAGAGGCGCTGATAGTTGTTACCATTTTTTTTTTTTGTGGGTGGGAAATCATCAAATAACTTCTCCCGCTCTGGGCAGAGCAGGAGGGCGTGTCTCTTACTGACTAAAACCCACCCGTGTTCCTTCAGTTGCCTGTGCCAGGGGCCACGGTAACCCTCTTGGACTTTTCCGCAACCCTAGCAGGCATCGGTCCTAGCAAACCCCGTCATTGGTGCTGACATCTCTTTGAGGCGCGCGTGGAACACAACGCGCCGTCAACCCGGGCCTGGTCCTTATCGAACGGCGAGCTGCCCATTGCTCGCCGTTCGCAAGCCCGCGCCTACGGTGGCCGGGAATCGGCCTGCGATTCCCGACGCCCAGGGCGTCTCCTGCGGTGGCTAGGGGCGTGAGGGCGCAAACTTTGCCTCTCCCTCACGCGTTCCGCCTCCTCCTTCGCGAACATTACTGCTTCGCAGAAGGAGTGATAGTTGTTACCAAAGCCGAGTTTTAAGTGGAGTACGAATTTGGCGTAAGTACGAATTAGGCAAGTTTACCCTATTTAACCTGTGGAAATAGTGGCGTGGTAAAGAAGGAAACTGCTTTACTAAATACTTACCTACATTGTTTGTTTGTTTACTAACAAGTAAGTACGTACTGAAAATATCAGCTCTTGGAACTCCCACATTATAAATAAAATTAATAAGCACGTGTGACGTGATAAGATTCATTTATTGGTAAGGGATTCTTTGTCAGTCGTCACAATAAACATGTAAGTATACAGGGTTGCTGGTAACTGGACGTATTCCTTGCACGACGTCATAGTAGGGTTAAAATGCAACAAATTAAGCCACCAAATGTTCTACCGAAGTTCAGTAGTTTTTGAGTTAGTTACATTTTCAGTATTTTTATGAAAAATCCCAGATTAAATCATTTGGAGCCAATTTAAAAATGATTTACAGCGCGACTGTACTGAAATTTAACTTAATATCATAGTTGATGCCGTAGCAGATCTTTGCTCATAAATAAAAGTTCAAAAATGCCAGAAACCTTGGCAAATATCACTAAACAAACATTTATTTTTTTGTGATTGTTGCTGTTACTTCATACAAAATGTTGTTTAGTGAACCAAAAATTTTATATATTTTTTTTTAAATAGGCTTAATTTGTTGCATTTTAACCCTACTATGACGTCCTGCAAGGAATACGTCGAGTTACCAGTAACCCTGTATTTTACGTAGTACCTATCAACGAAAAAAATAACAAAGTCAAAGAGGTATGTTAATTAAGTTTAATTTAATTGAATGTCTTGTATGTTTGTATTGTTATTGTAATGGAGTGCCTAATAATTAGTATGAGTCTTGTGGTACTTGATTATGAATAAATAATAATAATTAACTAAACAAGACAAGATGAAACATCAACTGCTCCAGACGTGGCCCATTTTCAGTAGTTTCAGATAACCGAAGATCAAGAACACGTCATAGTTCTGCGCTATTACAAAATTTGCTGATTGTCCGGTGAGCATAATAAGTAAGTACCGTAAAACGGGGTAAATAGGGATGCACGGGTGAATCAGGACGAAACTTTAAAATGGATTTTAAACGTTGAAATAATATAGTTTTTTGCCAACAAGGGCACTTATTCGTTAATTATAATACAGTAAACACATTGGAGTCCATTTTGGCAGCAAACGATATAATTTCAATGTTAACATCCCTTTTAAAGTTTCGGAAATCATCAAATACATAGGTTCTCCCGCTCTGGGCGGAGCGGGAGGGCGTGTCAGACTCTTACTGACTAAAACCCACCCGTGTTCCTTCAGTTGCCTGTGCCAGGGGCCACGGGGTAACCGTTTCGGACCTTCCCGCAATGTCCCGATTCACCCCTGCATCCCAGTTAAATACCGGTAAAACGGGGTTAATAATGGCATGACTAAATAAGTAATGGTAATGGGTTCCAATACTAACAATAATACACGGTGACATTTGAATCACAGTTTTGCTAGAACAAACGTTCTTCAGACCATGGTCTACAACCATTCTATAGCATCCAATAGAAAAAAAACGTCATTGGTTTTCAAAAAAAACATAAAAAACGCAATGTCATAAATGTCGGGATTATCGTTTACGCCCTACAACACAGACACTGCGGCTGCGACGCGCGGCTCTCGCGTCTTCAATGCAATATCGCTACCGTGATGAGTACTCTGATGTTACGGTTAATGTTTCAAACATTATTACACGTTTGAGCAACATAAGACTAATTTGAGAACTCCTAGATTAGATTGTTTTAATAACATATTTGCTGCTGTAGAATGGTAGTAGACCATGGTCTAAATAACGTTTGTTGTAGCAAAACTGTGATTAAAATGTCACCGTGTATAAGTAACGAAGCTTGCGGGAAAACCGCAAGTTCATACCTGAGTATCTACTTATTGACGCCTACTTGAACTGTATGGGATGTGAAAAGACTTTGGACGCTAAGTTACGAAAATTGTGTTAAATGATAAATGATTTTATTTCTTTAAGTAGGTTTATACAAACACTTTTATCATATTTTAAAAACTAGATGAGGTCGGCGTTTTCTATCGGACCTCTCTGAGAAGAAAGGGCGAAACAAACTCAGAGGTCACAGTCTCTTTTAAAGACCAGACATAATCTTGGTCAGATCATGTGAAGACCATGTACCTAGATTGGTGACTGAAATGGTATTTTGAGGAAAAACCACACAGATTGAGTGGGTCTGTCAGTGTCCAGTCAGTGCACGCATGTGTCAATAATCGTGCAGCTCAACTCAGAACTTAAGGAGCTCAACGATTCGACGAACAATACCAATGAAAGGACATTTGCGTAGGCCGCATAAATTACTCAAACTGCCAGATCATAATTAAAACTTTTTCTCCATAGGTACCTACTACGCTTTGGAATGGGCAACTAGCTTCATATTTCTGACTGACCGACCACTTGACAATTCAAAAGTGCCTGTAAATGGTTTAATTGAAATAAATGCTTTGAGTTTGAGTTTGAAACTAATTGAGAAAAAAAAACAAAAAAATACCAACAGAGTCCTCACATTTACAATAGTTAAAATAATATAATACTTTACAAAGTAAATACTCATGTCATTGTATTATATTGTAGGTATATAATTCATTCATTAAAATTCCTTTAAGAAAATGGCGAAGATACCACTTTACCATTGTTGTCAAGCAATAAGGTTGATAAAATACTTTGTTATCATGAGCTATTTAACCTAACAAACTTGCTATTGGCCTTGTATTCACGTATTTGAAGTAGGTAACTGAAATTCTAGTTTTAGAAACACTGATTATCTAAAAACGATTAGAATGTTCATATTTATGAAGCTCTGCAACTGAAAGTTAGTGTTTATACGTATTGTAACAACCACTAAAATATAAGCTAGTACAATAGGTACAAGCTGAGCAGCCTTCTAAGTTAACTATTGAGAGATTGGTGAAACTATCTGTCTGTCAGTCGAAACCATTAGGGTTGCCAAAATCTGCTTTCATTATTGATAGTTCAATTATCTCCTTCATAATCCCTGAAGTACCTACCTACAAAAGTTTTATTTTAAGTACTTATGCAGATGATACTAATTGTACCAAATTTCATAATAAGTGCCGGAAACATTTTTTGCAACATTACCCCCAACAGTGTTATGCAACTCAGCACATCCGTTCCCATGGCTTGCGAATCTGTTCAGGCCAAAAGATCACGTACAGCCACTCGGATCAAAGGACCAGGGAGCCACAGAGCCACTGAGCCACGGAGCCACTTAACTCAGGGATCGTTGAGAGGTGCTTGAGGATTAGAACTCGACGTATAGAGCGTATATCCTGAAAGCTAAGAGCTATGTCCGCTGAATTGAGAAGCGTGTGAAAACGTGGCGCAAAATTTTCAAGGAGGGTGATACTAAATAAAAGAGACGGGTGTGTTGTAGGAAAATTCGTGTCACAGTAGTATGTTGTATTTGTAACCTCCGCAGATTTATCGCAATGCAAACTAATAACGGACTCAGAAAAAATATTTTATCAAGTTTGTAACTTTCGCCTTTTAAAACACCTACGCCACGAGTTTGGGTGGTCTACAGTTTACTCCTACACGGCCCGCTGTTGTCATCATTATTATGGTAACGTAATTAAAAACTCATTATAAATGATAAATGATTTTATTTCTGTAAGTAGGTTTGAACAAACACTTTTACACGTCAATCGTATTTTAAAAACTAGATTAGGTCGGCGTTTCCCATCTGACTACTCTGAGAAGAAAGGCCGAAACAAACTCAGAGGTCACTGTCTCTTTTAAAGTCCAGACAAAATCTTGGTCAGATCATGTGAAGGCTATGTAGATCGGTGTCTGAAATGGTCTTTTGAGGAAAGAACCACACAGATTGAGTGGACCTGTCCAGTCAGTGCACGCAATTGTCAGTAATCGTGCAGCATTGTAGGTAGGTATATGTACCTACAACAGGTAATTAAGTCACACGCCTACAAACTTGTGGCGCATCTACAACCTATCGAATGGCAACAATGGTACACGAATGGTATTCGGTGATTCACTGGCAATTTTTGTTTTTTTTTCTAATTCTCCTAATCGCCGATCAACTATTTGGGGCATCATTAGTTCCTACCCAAAAGTAACTTAGTTTGACCACTAGTTTGGAGATCAAGTCAGTTGAAGGTAAACCACCTTCTACTGACTCGATCCTCAAGCTGTAGCAGAGTGACCACGGTGTTGAGAATGATCATGACGGTTGGCAATTTTATGTAGGTATCTATGTCAACTTACACAACAGTTAATGTATGGTACATTAACTCACGAATTGTTCACACGGGAGTCAGCAGAAACAGAACATACGTTTCCGGGCAAGATGATGAGATGAGATATAAACGTAGACTGAGCCAAAGGAAAGTTGCACATAGTGTTCGTAGTTTCTGCTAAATCCCTCTATTCCATTCCAACTCAATTGATTTCCAATTGTTTCACAATTTCAAGCAATTCAAAACAATATTTCCGATAGCAATCGCAGTTAAAACTTAAAATAATTTTTTGTTTGTTGTGGTTTCGACGATTCGAGTCGATTATCTTGCCAAAGTCAAGCGCGGCACGTCGCTGGACAGCCTGTGGTTTTGTGGTCACTGTACTTTTAACATCTTCGCATAGTGTAGGAAATGTGTTTAAAAAATATTATTACTTAGGAGCTTATAAAAAACTTTGAGCATTTGTGGTGTTTAGCGGAAAAACAGCAGAATAACGCAAACTGACAGAACTCTTTGCAGGTGGCATATAGATATTACCAAGTCTTATTACGTTATAATTGCACCACCACTTACGTTATATTTATGTGTTAATTAGGACTTACAGCTTTAGTATCATGTATTGGGTAAGATTATTCTGTAGAAACAAACATGCTGATGCTGTGTTTTGAAGAATTGAAAACATTTGCTTGCACACAATCCAATCAGCAGCTGCGTGGCTAAGCGCAGAAAATTACTCAATTGCAGTTCAAAGGAAGCAGTTATTGGTTATGACGATATTATCTAATCAAAGCGCGCTCTAAATTCGCATAATGCATTGTTTTACCCCGAGCCGGCAGCGCGGCCCCAGGGCTCCGCGGGTGGTCCCAATTACATGTAGCGAGCCTTCCACGTACGACTTATGTAACCCTAATTATTACCACTTCAAGTAAAGTTGACCATTTGTATAGGAAGCAATGCGGGAGACAAAAAACCAACCGAAATTGTGCGTGTTCTATGAAATATAATGATTAGATAGCCCGATGGAATTCCTAAATTGGCTCGTAGATCTATCGGTCACGGCATTTCTTAAAATATATACGCTTTAAGAACACCGCAGCTTTATTGAATACATTTCCAACAACAGCTTAATCAGGCAACTATTTTTGGTCATCATAATTAATGGCTATATAATTTACTGTAATTATTTCTTCATGGACCAGCAATTATTACAGGTGAAAAAATTACAAAGGTACCGATATGGTAATACCCAATTATTTTTGGTAAACTTTTTGTTTATTGACATGATCGTAATTTTATAAAAAAATAATAAGTTTGCACAAACAACTCATCTTGCACAAGAAGATCACACATGCAGACACAGTATGTAAATTGAAACATCGAAGTAGCGAAAACCATAAAACCTGCCTAATTAAAACCAATCCTTAAAATAGTCGTAACTTATCTACAAATTACTCTACCATCTTACAAACGACTTGATATCTCTATTATTTTAATAACAGTATTCTACGTCTATCAAAGTTTTTAGGAGGCACTGAATCAACAGCGAGATTAAAATGTGGTGCAATGAAGTCGTCGTCGTCGGTGGACCACCGCGCTAGCATGCGCGGGCGCACGACGCTCCACGCCTCTAATCCGCGTCTCTTGCGCAAAGCACGACACGAAGTTTACATGTTTAGATGTTCATAACTTTGGATGGAAAAGTATTAAAGGATAAGCCTAATAGAGTTCAATGTTTGGGAGCTTAGGTTAAGTGGAGTTAAGTAGAAATATGATGTAAACGGAATAGTAGTTTAGATATACGAGTACTAAGCTCGATTTTCTGGATGTCTCCGGATTGTAACTTGATTGTAGCAAAAACTTTACACTCTTTCTGGACTCCACCGCAGTCGGGTAAAAATATAAAGGGAGCAAAACCCATTCCCTTATTAACCGACTTCCTTTTATATAGCTTCATCTACACAAATGACATTAATAACCTACCAAGTAGCAAATAAAGATTGTAAAGTTATTTATACTAGCTACTTGATTGTCCACTGAACAAAGTCTATATGGCATTATTAAGTGTGTATGTCATGTCATATCATACAAATCTAATAGAAACATTACATACATGTACATGATTAGCTAAATCAAGTAATCAATTTAGTTTTTTGTGCCTAAACGCGTGGTGTCAAAAAAATATCGTACCTATGTTAAACAAGTTTGGAGTTTATCTTATAATCTCAATTGTTTTGTCGTTTCCTCGATCGTTCCAGCTTCCATGTTTTACAGCTTCCTGCTTTGCATGGGAATGAATGTGGTATGTAATGGCATTATTGCGAAACTAGCTTTTATGGTGTGTGCTGTCTACTTGCTGCTGACAATGTTGCGATTTGCGGTAAAATTGTTGCCATGCGTTTGAATTGTTAGTCTGTGTGGTTAAAAAAAATGAAGAAAAAATGTATACTATCGTTAATCGTAGGAAAGAGGAGCTACTATCATCTTGGCGTTTCGATGGCAATCTAGTTAGAATCAGCCTAGAATTTGGTTACGAGTTTGTAGACTTTCAGTAGCGTCCATCAGCTCCTGCAATGTGCAGGCAACAGGACATGCTAGACACTATATTATACGAGCTACAATACAAACCGGCCAAGTGTGTATTGGACTCGCACATGAAGGGTTCCGTACCACCGAACAATATTCAACAGTACATAATATAAAAAAACACGTGTCTTGTATGGGGACCCCCTTTAATTTTTAACTTCATGTTATTTTTATTATGGAGAGCGGCAATAGAAATACACACTCTGTGAAAAATTCAATTGTTTACTTATAACGGCTCATGAGATACAGCCCACTGACCATATATTAAATTGTAGTCTGTGCCACTGACAGGCAGACGGTTGGACGGCACACGGATGGACGGACTGACGGACAGCGGAGGCTTAGTAATAGGGTCTCGTTGTCACCCCTTGGGTACGGAACCCTAAAAGTAATTGATCCAGAAGAGGAGAAAATACGGTGAAGAAGAAAATGAAACAGGCGTAGCACGTAAGTTACATTTAAGCTAATTTTAAAACTAGTGTAGTGGGCCATAGAAAGCAGCAGGAACTAAAGAGGTTTCTAGAGAAATACGATGTCCGTTAATTTGCATGTCGTCAAGAAAATGTCGGAGGAAACCTCCAATGTCAGCGACTTTGCAGGCCGAATAGGGGGGGCCCTTCACGTGTTTTCTGTACGCTTGTCATACATTTTACATGTTAATATTTTCTTTCACACGTTTCTGACAAACGTTTTGAAAATGTCCGCCGTTTTTACGCACATTGCTTACTTTACAATTACTTCAACAAAGGAATTAGCATCTTTTTTCATAAAAGCAAGTATTGTTGGAACAGCCTGTATAATCAATTCCGTTTCTTTAGTTCTAAATGCGCAAAATAATTACAAAAGCAGATTGGTAATCTATGTGCTTTGAATTTTTATGTTGTGTTTTGTAAGCTGTTGTCTCCACGACTACATGAATTTTAACGAAATAGTCTTATTTAAACATATTACGATGTTTGGGCACGATATTTACTTTTCCGGTAATAAATAACGTCCATTTCACACAAAACTCGACCACTTCATTATTTTAGGAGTACTTAGGGCTGGTTAAAGTACCTACACTAACACAAGAGCACTGATATAATATAATTCGTTATAGGATTTAATGTTCTCATGTAAGTGACGATTGTCTTATGAGAATAAAATACTTTAAAACGAAAGTATTTCTGGAGGTAGTCAGCTGAAAATAATAATAATAATAACAATATTTATTTCATAAAAACAAGAACACAGTGCACTGTATACATTGTAGATTATAAATTTTACATTTTTCACACTATAAGCACAATTGTCGACACGGTTGGCGCAGTGGTTAAGCGATTGACTGCTGCGCAGCGTGTCGCGGGTTCGATTCCCGCACGGAACAAGTATTTGTATTCCTGCAAGTAGTTGTTCCGGGTCTGGCTGTTTGTGTATGTGAGTTTAAATGTTTGTAAACGCACCCACGATACAGGAGAAATTCCTAGTGTGGGGCAACGTTTTAAAAAAAAAAAAAGATATATAATAGACTCTATCCCTTAAACTAGGCCTAGCCTGTATCTTGAGAGATGGGGTTCAGCCATATGGGTACAGTAATTGAAATTCTTGAACTCTAATAAATGGTTCTAGTCACCAAATGAATGACCCACGTTTAGCAGTGGTTGGATAGAAGGAATGAGACATGTAGTATGCATTTGGATGACTTCGTTTCATAAACATTTGATTTCCTGAAAGTTCGAGGTCGACCAACATTATTTCAACAAGCTTAATAGCCATTTATTTTTAGTTGCTCTCTGTAATAAATTTGCGTATTACTCATAGTCGAAATAGTTTATTCTTAGATACAGTTTGCAACAACACAGTGTCGTCAATTAATCTATCTTTAACCGAGGCTCCAATTGTAAAACTTACGAATCATTTAGTATGAAATCTAACTTATATGATACTAGCTGACCCCGCGAACTTCGTACCTACCGCCTAACATTTTTTTTTCTAAATTTTTCTCTCCGTACGAACCATCCTCGTACTTCAAGGAATATTCTAAAAGAAGAATTAGCACAATCGGTCCATCCGTTCTTGAGTTATAAATTTACAACGAAAACTGGCATTGATTTTTATAGATAAGGATAGATTCAGACGGTGGTATCTTCACGCTCACCACATTTTCACATTATACATATATCTCCGAACGTACCTAGTTTTAATTTGTCTCGCTTTTCAGCGTAAAATAAAAATAAACACTTGTAAAAAACTAGACCAGCACTATTTCCTCTAGGTGATTCGTACAGTTGGTATGATAGTGGGTGGACCTTCAGTCACCAAACATTACTCGCCTGAACCACGTAATGATCGCTGATGATGCCCAGTAATTATGCCCCAGTCGAATAGTTCCGTCATTGTTACGTTGCGCCATGATTTGATGCTGCGTGTGTGGCGTAGATGTCATTTACATTAACGGTTACAGTAAAAGTATGTAATTCCCCAAAATGAATGGTGTCGTAAGCGGGACTCACAGTTCGCTTCCGGCGGTGTAAATCCCCATAGAATGGAGAGGCGTAGGCACCTATGGTCGCTTCCAAAGGTATCTGAAGAAATTGTAAACAAATGAATCGGAAGGCGTGTCCGTGGCTGCAAATGTGTAGTGCCACTTACAAATTGACATGCTGGTCCAGCTCCATAGGACAATCTAGAGTCTAGACAAAATAAACTTGTTGCTACTTTAATTGTATAGTTTATTATTTTTATGACATTGATTTACATTCTGTGATTACTTTAACTCACACACTGAAATATTACTTGTTTAAATAATTTGGAAAATCGTATACTTTTACAATGTTTGTAAATATGTGAGCACCATGTATTTGTCACATAATTAGCTTATTTGTCATTGCTACGTTTTTTAATTATTTTATTGTGGTAGGGTAATTTTATTATAGGTGCATCGTCTTCACATAAATATATTTTATAACACATTTTAAAAGAGTAACGGTGGAGTTTCTTGTCCATTCTTCTGCATACGCCTTTTGGAAGGGGCGATTAGAATCAATTCTATTATAATGTAAATGTTGACGTTCAAAAGTGCGTTTTACGTGCCTATTTGAAATAAATGCTTTGACTTTGACGTTGAGTGCCTAGATTTGATTATTTGAATACTTAAACCCGAAATCCTAATTTTAAATCACCTTAGAGATGTTTTTCATTTGACATCATCATCGGCCTATAATGTTTCCACTGCTGGGACATAGGCCTCCTCTTGATGAGAGGGAGTGGGCCGTAATCAATTCAATAAATCAATCGTAACATGTTTTTCATTTGACAATTAAACTTAATTTGATGATTTTTCAATATCAATTTGATAATGTTATTCAAACAATAATTATTGGTAAAAGTTGTGTAAAGTTTAAACCTTCTAAATGCAGATAAATGTATATGTGTGGATAAATTTCCTTTAGGGAATGATTGCGTAAGAATTTAATCTGAACAAGATTTGTTTACGTTACAAGCAGATACTTTTGAAACAAGCTATAGCCTACCTTTGAATCTGAAAACCTATCCCTAAAATTAAAACTGAGCTGCCATACGTCTGACCCAAACCTAACGTGCTGCAATGGTTCCATTATTTATATGTTGTCACTTCAACAAGGATTTGCTTGATATCAGGCAGCAGACATGCAGGCTTTAGATTATCTATTCATTCTTCAGCAGTTTAAAAGAGATTAGTGAATTAAGTCAGCCTGTCTGTCACGACTCTGCGTTGACTGAAATGTCGGAAAAAAGGTCTTAATTGATAACCAAGGAGAAATGCAACGTTTTTTCAAGATTATAGTTTCAAAGTCTCGAGTCCCATTGACGACTATTACTATTACACCACTCAAATGAGCTGAAATGAATACGTTCGCACTAAAAACTGCCTCTAGACATTCCCTTCATGCTGTATTTCTTCATTATAGTTCCCGTAGTTAACAGTACCTATTCAACGTTTAGCAACGTAATAAATATTGGAGCCGTGTTCTTACTTTACAATACTACACTATGGACCTCACCGTTACTTTGAACGGGAACGGTCTGCCTTTTACTACTCAAAAGTTCAAAACTGACGCTAGAGTTAGGTACTGCTAAGGATCATATTTATAATGAATGGTGGGCTAATAATATTGCGCGGTGGCTTGTTTCTAGCGGAAAATTGGGTGATTCGTTGCTGTGTAATGAAGTAGAGGTTTTTGAAGTAAAACTTCTTTAGGCACGCTTGGCTTGGGGAGTAAGCTGGCGAATGCATGACGAGAGCGCGAGCGTTACGAAAAGTGTGATCGGGCGAGGCGAACGCATATGGATGGAGCTAAAGAAGTTTTACTTCAGTTGTGTGGTCTAAAGCAAACTCGTTTTTTTATTCAGCCTGGACATGCTGGACCAAATGCCCGTTTTCCCTAATACTAGGGAACACCTGAATGAACGCTTGATATTTTTTTATTTAGTCATTCGTTTGAGTATTTCCTAGTGTTAGTGAATTCGGACAAAACCTTCAATTGTTTTTTTTTTAAGTTAAGTCTATCGGCATACAAAGTAGGTACCTTTTTTTTTTTTTTTTTGTGGGTGGGAAATCAATCAAATAACTTCTCCCGCTCTGGGCAGAGCAGGAGGGCGTGTCAGACTCTTACTGACTAAAACCCAACAAAGTAGGTACCTACAGACATGATTTTATGAAATTACGTAGGTAGTAGGTACGACTATTGTATTTTATTGTGTATCGGGCTGTTGTACGCATCTCCGTGTTCAAGCGCATATTTTGTGTATCTTTAGTTCAAATAAAGCAGAAATAATAGGGTAGGTACACTACAATCTACATTGCCAAATAGCAAACAATTCTACCAAAAGAGATCAGGCACTTCATAAGTACAGCTGTCTCTTAAGAGGGCTATCACAATTTTTCTTGTATTTGACTGTTTGAAGAGTCTCACACTCAAATACAAGAAAAAATGTGATATTTATTTAGTACACTCCCGAGAGAAATAATCAACCTTACTCGGGCATATTTTTTTTTTAATTTTTCGGCCATACCTAAACCATAATCACACATCAAAACTCCCTTGTGATAGTTCTCTTAAGAGGAAACGTAGTCACGTGGTCGTTAGGATTCATTCCATACAAACGTATTCCTCTGTTTTCTTCTTGGTTCATGATCTTCTTCTTCGTCGTTTCCTCAATGCTGAGGATCGCGACCACATACGACACGTCTCTAAGTTATGCGGTCTTCTGTAGTGTGGACCGCTCGGTAGATGCTGCCTCCAACAGCCTTCTTGATCACGTCTGTCCATCTTGCCGATTCATGGTCAAGGTCAAGTGTTTCATGATACTAGAGCAAATACTTTTTACGATATAATTCTTAAATATCTACCACTGCCCTAGATGATTTATTTTATGGCGTACTAAAATTTATTGTAGAAAAAAAAAGTATTGACAAAGACACCAAATATACGAACTTTTGCTCTAGTGTCATAACCAGGAAGAAAATAAATAAAGGATTTTTATTTTTAAATTTGCTTTTATTAGTTGTTACTTAATTAAAAAGAACTAAAAAGTTTAAAATAATTGAATTCCGATTGGAATTGTATTTACGCTTCCAAAAAAAGAATGTTGCACCCTCTTTTTTTATCTCTTGCTGTAAATATATAACCCGCTATTGCATTGTCTACCGATTTACACATGCATGCCAAATTTCAGCTCAATCGGAAACCGGAAAGTGGGTCAAATTTAACTTACAAGATTTCATTACAGACACCGGGACTGGTGAAACTAAATCTTTGTAACAGAGGAATAGATACGTTTGTATTTAATAAACGCGTGACCGCATTTCCTTTTAAACCCCAAACTTGAAAAGTTGAAACAGTCAATATTCTAAACTGACCGTGTATCGTTGTAAAACCGTTAGGCAAGGTATTGAAACAGTTAAAGTACGAGTAGAACCAAGTATTTACTTGGTTATGTTATAACGGGTCCATGATGGAGAGGTGGCCACTATCTGAGATATGGATGTCGTGTTTCACGAGAAGTAGGGCTGTGTTATCGAAAAACGAGAATAATAGATTGGGTTTAGTTGCGCTTGCGTCATTATCTTGGTGGATTAGCATATCATTATTGAAAGTTGTTCGTACTTGTTTGGTATCGCTTTTGTCGGAGATTAACTACAGTCGATTGATTTCTTTGAGATCTTTTTATTTATATCTTAATGCATCCCGGACTCGTGGTTAAATAATAAGTTCAGCCGCACGGGGTAATCAAAGTTTAACCTAAGTTTGCCGTGGTCGGTTCGTGGATGGGTGACCATCCATTACATATCGAGACCCTTCCTTGCCTCGGAAAGTAACTTAAACCATTGGTCCCGACTGTCATTTGTAGATCTTTGGCAGTCGTTACTGGTATATTTAGAATCCCAAAAAGTCTGACAACCAGTCTTACCAAGGGGTATCGTTTTACCCAATAACAGGGTTGTGGAAGTTAGATAGGCAGCCGCTCTGTGTAAAATACTGGTTATCAGCTGCATCCGGTTAGACTAGAAGCTGACCCCAACATAGTCGAGAAAAGGCCAGGCAGATAGATTGATTAAATAATTACCCAGGTCCATAAAAGTGTGTATCATGCATCTACGTATGGTTCCTTACCAGCAAATTCACCAGCAACTTCATTTACGAATATGCTGTAGCCTGTTATGTCTATATTTGGTAAGCAGAAATGCTCCGTTTATGCTTATGATTATCTAGTGAAGAAGGTCAGACTGGGTCTAGCCTTTTCTTCTAATTCGTCGCGGCTGTTATAAGAGCAGAACTTACTACGAAATTCTACTTTTTGAAGGCTTGTTCAGGATCTCTGAAAATCTGAAACCTAGCTACCAAATTGTTGTTCCAGACACTAGCCGGGCACCCAAAATAAAGGTAGCTGTTCCAAAGACGCTATGAAAAAAAAGTAAGAAAAGAAAACACAAAACGCCGTATACAAAGAAAATAATATTTCCGGAATCCAAACGGTCATAAAAACTCTAAAATTATCTTCGTTTATGTCATCTTCATGGCTTTATTCTTCGAATAATAAATTTCGAATAAGTTCTTAAGAGTTCCGACCTCAATCCGCTACCGGCGTTACTTATTACCCAACCGCGTCGGCTAAAAGAGGGTTATGTTCTTTATTGTCACTAATGCCTGCTTATTAGTATTGTGCGTTTCCTGCTTATTTCAACATCGTTCGCCGGCGTTTTTAAAGATTACCGTCTAATCTCTGAAGATTGTCTGAATTTATTGTATTTAGTAGCTGGCCGTCCCCGTCGCTAGGCGCTTTTCCCCTGACAATAGAAGATCCTCTAAAATCTTCGTAATTACAGGGACTTAACATTGAAAGCGTTCAAGTTTATCCTTATTTTTTTGCGGATTACATGGCAAGTTGCAACCTAATCCTTGCAATTTTTTTTGAAGTGCTTAATTATTGTTGTTATTATCTTATCTCAGCACTAACAAGAATTATTGTCTAATAGAAACGGATTATAGTTTACAAGCAAACGGAATTGCGTCTCTATTAGTGTGGAGATAAGAGGCCATTGGAGGTTTGTTATGATTGCTCTTGTTCACCATTTCGAGAACCACTAATAACAATAGAACATAAACAATAATAATGGTAGGAAGAATGTTCTTGTATAATAGTGTTTATTAGGTGTGAGCACCGTGTATCTATCACATTAACTTATTTGTCATTGCTACATTTCTTAATTCTTTTTACCTATTGTGGTAGGGTAATTTTATTATCGGTGCATTGTCTTCACATATAAGATATAATTAAAACATACAAAATATTGTAACGGTGGAGTTTCTTGCCCATTCTTCTCCATACGAAACTACCTTTTGGAAGGGGCGACTAGAATCAATTCTATTTAAATGTAAACGTTGACGTTCAAAAGTGCCTTTCATGTATGTCTACTTGAAATAAATGCATAGACTTTTAATGTTGTTTAAAATGGTGATTTTGCTCCGTTCAAAGTGTACCTACAACAATTGTACCTCCGGAAAAAAAATCCTTTAACAAGATTCTTGTATGCCAAGTCTTAGTTAAGTTTTACGTTTAGAAGTAATTCGTCTTTCTCATCTGTCTGATTATACTAGATATTATTAAACCTGTAGATGGCGGCTAGATAGTTTCCCTCTGCCTTTGCCACCCTTTCGTTTTGATTGTTTACTTTTCTTTGAAGCAGTTTCTTCCATTTTCACGTAGACCATATTATGTAACTTTAGCAAGCTTTTCAGAGTGTGCTGATTAGCTTACATAATCTCACAACCGTGAGAGATTGGTAGAGTGGAACCGAGTGGAGATTTCCTATAGGCTGTTGTTAAGACAAACATGTGAAGACGTGGACGCGCATGCCAATGAAGATATTAAGCTCTAACACTGTTACGAAATATGCACGGCACAGCTTTTGACATTAATTCTGTTTACACTTACAGAATAAAGCAGAATACCTACGAAGTGAGTTGTGCGAGATACGTGCATTGGATGTAATGATAAGAATTTGTTTAGGATTTTCTTTGTAAAAGTTTAGATATATTTAAATTATACTTTTGGGACTTTTGTGACAATTTATATTAGTGGCAATCGCTGTCAAAGCGTTTCGTACTTCTTTCTACAATGACTTTCAACAGGATTGCCATAAAATTTTCGGTAACTTATGTCAGTCCCATACATTTTTGACTTTTCCACCATAGTTATCGCTGATAAAACGACAGTTTGTTAAGGCTCGGAACTTCAGAAAAAAAAAAGTTTTCTCTAAGCGTATCGATGGCAATCTAAATTTAGTCGGCCCGGAATTTTGCTACAAGTTTTTTATTTACAACTCTTCAAGATTCATGAGATTTCATATTTATGTTTTCCTCGGAACTGCTTATTGAGCATATTATAGTTCACGAGAAAAACGTAGCATCTGCTGCACTAATTTGAATTTTATTGATAAAACGTTAAATTTAACACCTCGGCCCATTTGAGCGGTAAAGAAACTGCAGCCATAAATCGCGATTGACGCCATAAGGTTATTACAATAATTTATAGTTCAGGGATGCGCAAGCGCGGATAGAGTCGTTGATAGACTCGTCAAACCACGGAACGATCCAAAAGCCGGAATAAATCATTGAGTTTTTATAAAGGCATCATCGCCTCCGCTGTCGTCGCAGCGCGTCGGCGACATCAAAGCGGAGCATTTCTTTGTGGAGCCGCATGCGCGCGCGCCTATGAAGGCTTCATTAAAAAGTTCAGCTTTGATCTGTCGTTCGGTTACGTGTTTGATTGCTTCGTATTATTGTATTTGACGTTTGGGTAATTGCTTGAATGTTCTTTTAATGAGTGTTGGATGCGTGATTATTATTATAGCTAGGGTACCTAATTTTCAGTGTCAGTCAGTCAATATTAATTTTAAGTGTGTTAAATGTTATTTGTTTTTTAATGGGCATGGTGAATCTTTTATCCAACGGCACCTTTCATTTCATGAACGTTTTTGTTGCAGTTTCAAAGTTTGCATTTAAAATGACTACGCGTTGCGTGCACACTATTCAGAAGTCTGAATAACTTCCAAAGGCAGGCACACATGATTCCAAGAATGAGCACTTACTCATTGGTAGTAGAAAAAGGCCGCGCGGCCGGACAGCGAGCGCTGGCCGCCTCGCCGCCGCCGATAGAGTCATTATGTACCATTATTCTACACTAGACCTCAAACTTTTGGAGCAAGTATTTTTCGGAGGTCTTGATCTGATGTTTTCAACATTTGTAATAACCCATCTATTTCTTAGTGGAGTCAGCTGACATCTCTATACAGAACACTTTGAAAACTTTGTAGACTATGTTTGGACAAAGAAGGGAAAAGGGTATTAGGCACCTTGGAAAGGCAATTCGTAACTATTCTTGCTGGCTAGCTAGACTTTTCCTCATCATCATCATCATTTCAGCCCGGAATCACCTACTGCTGGGTATAGGCCTCCCCTTTTTTCAACCATACTTTCCGGTTCCGTGCGTCCCTCATCCAGAAGTGTCCCGCGACTTTGACTATATCATCAAACCAACGCGCTTTTGGACGGCCCTGGTTTCTTTGGCCTAACCTTGGCCGCTATTCGGTTACAACATTTCTCCATCGGCCATCTCCTTTTTTTTTGGTTAATGGTATTGATATCCTCATGGATGTCCTCGACACCCTGGGGCGGACGGAGGTGTCTGTCAGACTTCTACTGACTAAAGCCACCCCCTGTTCTCTCCTCTCGCACACTTGCACCGGGGGTACGGGAGCACTTAAGCACTATTCAACACAGCCCCCGACTGGTGCCGGCCCGCTCCTGCGGGCTCTGTCTGGTCAGGCGAGGGTAGTGAGGTATTTGACTCCCCCCGCGACGTCAAAGAGGGGCGCGCGTGGGTCACTACGCGCCACCACCTCGGGTCTTATATGATAAGGGGCGGTGGATCCGCCATCCCTGGACCCATTTAGGGGGCCTGAAGCGGGCATTGACTGCCCTCTGCCGACGCCCGTAGCGGCTGCTGCGGGCCGGGAGGGCACTCGAAATCTCCTTCTCCCTTTCCGTTGCCTCCTTCCGCCTGTCCTGCTCCTGTCTGCAACATAACATTTTCGCAGAAGGAGATCACCGTGTCCCACGACGCTGCGCCACCTACCATAGAACGAATCACAGCCGGCAGCGACAGGTCGGTTCCCACTTCCGAAAAGAGAGCACGGCGCGGCTCCTCCCAAACGGCACAATCTGCAAGCGTATACCGCGCCGTGTCCTCCCGACAATGGACGCAGTGATGACACCGAGCGTCTGGCTTCCTGTCCATGTACTGCAGGTACTACCCGAAGCAGGCGTGCCCCGAGAGCACCTGCGTCGCCCTAAATGACAGGGAGCCGTGTCTCCTCCCGAGCCAGTCGTCGAGCACCGGCGTCGGCCATCTCCTCGTCTAAGTAGATGTCCTGCCCGACTCACTTGAGGCTTTTTAAACACAATAAAAGTTAGGATAGTAAGAATAAGGAGACAAAAGACAAGTTTTCACCAGTAACGAAATTATTTATTTATTATTATTTTCAGACTCACCCACTCGCCACCTAGTCACCAATAGTTTCGGTTAAGTATATAATAAGCATTAAAAAAAAAAAAAATGAACTACAACTTAGAAAACTTTGAGCTCCTCAGTCGGATGGCTGATTAACTCGTCGAGAGTTGGGCGCGGCGCGGGCGCAGCGTGGTTTGCGGGGAGAGGCCGCTTGCCTCCAACCATAATGTATATCATTTTGATCCTGCCTTAGCTTGCGGCATGCCTTTTTTACGCTTCCTCTCAGCTCAGAAACTTTTCGCGTATGACTTATTCAACAAAATATTATTATGTTCGTGTTTTGTTATTGTTACATGTGAATTGATGTGAAGTTTACTTAGGTTACCTTTTTATCGCTTATTGTTTCTCGTTCGGTGACTAAGTAAGCTTGGGGCCACGGAACCTGAAGAGATGCGTCTATTTTCGAATTCAGCGATAAATTTCTTGAAGGCAAATATTAATTAAATTAATTAATTAATATTTTGAATTTTTTGTTATAGACAAACTTATGTTTGCTGAGCTGATTAGCTTTTTTTTAAACCACTTATAGCCTTTAAGATAACCTGAATAGTAGAATAATTTGATTGAAAAACCACAGCAGTAGCTTATTTCACTGTTGGGTTCTGTACCATCGTACAATACCTACCTAGCAATATTGTATGAAAAGAAAAACAAGTTCCTTGTATGTGGAGCTGGAACTTTATTTTATTTGTATTATTTTTTGTCATAGCGGCCATAGTATATTTTTATTTATTTATTTAGGTAGGTACACCAACGGCTTCTGTGTTTAATATATCTTAAGTACTATGGGTAATAATAGATAGTCTCGGACTTGCACACTCGCCAATTACAGGATAACCAACAATCTCAGAAATGGATGATACCACATAATAATAATAATAAAACTAAAGGCTCTAGAATTTAGAAATGATGGCAAAATAATTCTTAAACTTAAGATTAAAAACAAAAGGAAAATAAAATTACAAGACGATTTTGCCCACTTACATAAGACTAAGACAAAAACAATATAAATTGAAATAAAAATAAGATCTTATTGGAAAGTATAGCTTCTAAAAAAGGTGAAGAGTTTCCAAAATAAACTAACATAACAAATTATCAGATTGCATTTTTCGGGACTTCAGTATTTACGTACAGTAGGTACACACTCTGTGAACATTTCAAGTGTCTACCCATTACGGTTCAAAAGATACAGCCTTGTGACAGACGGACGGACGGACGGTCGCGGGACGGACGGACAGCGGAACGTTAGTAGTTCCCGTTGGCAACTTGGCACCCTGTGGGTACGGAACCTTAAAAACTGGGGTCATCACACCGTATAAACGTCTTCCTATTCCACAAACGGAATTAGTATACAAAATTATACCGTTGATTGTTCCAAAAGGATAAGGCCTACATTCTCTTGAGGGCTAATTAAAATACAATTGCGTTTAAATTGTCTATGCTTAAGTTGAGGCGCCACGCCATCGCCGAAAGGGTGGGTGTGGGTGGACAGTACGTAGGTAGTTACGTAGGTAGGTAGGTAGGTACTATCCATACGTGTGCCGGATGTTATCCCTCGAATTAATTATAATGTTATGTAAATTATTGCTTATTTTGATAGGTTTTTTGTTGTTCACGAATCACGATTGTGGTAAGTAGCAGTTGGCTGTATGTGGTGGGTGTTATGCTTTGGATAAAGGTGAAAGCGCTAGGGTAGCCCGCGGAATCCAAAATTTCTTACGTCTTTTGCAATTTGCAGGTCAGTGTCAGATAGTATGTTGAACAAAATATGAGTCGCGACCGTAACACGTATGTATTTATAGAAATTGTAATCATTAAAATCATCAATACAACTCTTTAAGTTCATATTGAAATCCCATTCGATGACTATGAAAAAGTAATTCAATCATAAATTACATTTTTTGAATCGGCGTTTGACTTGACATTTTCCTTTTATGTCTTATGGGGGAAGCCCCTTAAGACATAAAAGGAAAATGTCAAGTACACGTTACATTTCAATGTTGAAGTAGCTTCTGTTGCTACTTATCATAGCGATATCATCTAATTTATAGACCAGCTTTATCTCATTGACGCTATGTATATTTTTTGTTGTGAAATATACAAAATACGTATTATAAAAATATATGCTAACCCTAAAATATATATACAGAGTTATTGGTAAAACACCATCAACCTCTTAAGGGATTCATCATTACCTACTCATCATTATGAACAACTTTTACTATGGGACCAAATAAGAAGTCGAGAAAACAAAAAGCTGGTCCCTACATTTTGACGAGTTCTGCAAACATACCTACGTAAGTGTAGGGAACAGCTGACTTTTTTTTCGCGATTTCATATTATTTGGACAAGAAAACTTGTTCGTAATGATGATTACAATAATCACCCCTTAAGAGGTTGATGGCGTTTAACCAATAACCCTGTATATTATGCAAAAGTATAAAAATTGACAATACTTTATCAAGTATTGTCAATTTTTATGTATGTCGTATGCATTTCAGAGATTTATTAGTGCTGCTCTTGATATACATACCTAATACTGAATGAATATCCCTTATGGGGCTGAAGATAATTCGGGGCTAGTTACCATTCACACAACAGCAAATTGGTGTAACGCCCCTTATTTAAAAGGTCACGACTCTCAACTAACGTGCAGCTGATGAAGCCACACACCCAAAGTGCGCTTGCACCGTTGCCAGACCGGCCAACCCACCGCACACATCTTTAACATAGTTGCAAATTGGCACTGGATGACTGGATTTTACATTGTAATATTTTCCTGTTCCCTAACCTAAGGCACCTGGCCCACCGTGGACGAAGAAATGGCTAAGTAGCTATCAACGATATTCTCGCTCAAGAAACGTACAAAAGATTGTAGATCCTGTGTAAGTAAACGATATACCTACATAATATTTTAGTAGTTGATCGCTAACTGTTCTACTGCCGGCGAATACTTGTTTGTTGCAGCGACAACAGAATATTTATTTATTTAACACTTTAAGTACACAAATGTACAAAGGCGGACTTAATGCCATAGGCATTTTCTACCAGTCAACCTTTGGGTGATGCAGAGACAAACAGTGGCAGGTGCAAATTATAATGATATTATAGGATTAAATAATTTTAAATATATAGACACGTATAAACTTATTTAGTCTATAAATACATATAATACATCTAATTATAATAATTATATAAATATAAGCACAAATAAATGTAAATAAATAAACGAGTATGTTAAAAACAAATAGGACACACAATGAGAAAACATTACCGCTGTGATGATACTGCCAGCTTCTTACGAATGTGCTCGCGAACTTTAGTTTTAAAGGATAATCGGTTGGTTGCCATCCTGATTTCCTGGGGGAGTGCATTCCACAGAGAGATAGATTGAACAAAGAAGGAAGAGTGAATGAAGTCTGTGCGGTGAGTGGGACGTTGAAGAAGACGATTGTGTGAAGAACGTAGATTTCGTATTCGCTCAGCGACGCATGATTTGCAGGCAGAACACTAGCTGAGACTCGCGCTTGGTACATGCGCATGCCAGCCAGGAAGATAATCGCTCGTCGCCGCCGCCGCGGGAGCGACTGTGCAACGGCGCGGCGCGCCGTTGCACAGTCGCTCCTTGTTGCTCGTCGACTCGTTTTTAGTTGCTAGCTGTATTCCCTTTTCGTTAATCGCCGGCGCCGTGAGAGAGGTCTATGGATTAACAGTAACTAGCATAAATACCTTACACTAACGCAAAATTAAAAATGCAATTTTCTCGTGAAATAACGATTGCAACTTTGAGAAAATACCTTTTTATAATAGTAGTTTCGAAAATACCATCGTCGTAACACCATACAATATACATCTATACTATACTTTAGAAGTAAATCGCTTTTTAATCTTGCGTAAGTGTAAAGTCGTGAGTCGGGACTGTACGCGCTTGATGAAAATATTTTACAGCGGTCTATTGTTTTTCGGTTCCTTTAAAAGTCATCTTAGTATGTGTGGTTAATGCCAGTGAAGTTTCCAAAACAAAAACTATTAAAGGAGTGGAATTCATTAACTATTTTCGTATTGTAACCTTGTTTAAGCTGTTCCCTATGTCTCTATGATTTATAAGTAAAGCGCCTTGAACGGGTATTGCATGTCACGTGTCAACGCGGTCTATTGTGTTCAATATGTTTTAGTATGTTTATGTTAATTTTGCAAAAATGATCGATGGCTTGGCTTATCTATAAATTATTAGGACATGAAATAAATCTGTATGTCTACTAAAATCAATGCAAATTGTAGTTGTAGTCAACCATTGAATAAATGATTAATTACGCTTCGTGGTTTGAAAACCAAAAGAATACTTTATCAAGTACCAACATACGATACCTACTCTATACCACGGAGCAAATAGGTACACTCTATACTAATCGCAATTTTTTTTGAACCCAAGTGTTTTCTCGTTTTTATTCCAACACACTCTCGTCTTATTACTCGTATTTCGTATTTTTAAAATGGGCGAGAAAACGAGGCATCAGTGAATACGAAATTGCTTGAAAGAATAATGTTATTTTGTTTATTTAGATACCAACACAATAATATCTGTGAAGTTTTGCCAATCATTTTAAAAAGGCCGTACTCTGTTAGCTCTTAGTTTCTTTAAAATATTTGTATACTATTCCACGGCCAATCATTATTGTACCAAGTTTGAATGCAAATAAACATATTACATTATACATATTTTACTCAGCCCTTCACGATCATTGTTGGTCTTTGGAAGGCGAGTCCTAAATCCAGGCTCCTGCTGTTACACAACACGCGTCAGATTGGAAATATGACTTCGTGGCAAATATTCCACGAAGTCATTACAAGGAGGGCGAAGCCCGAGGGCTATAAAGCTGTTGCGGAAGAAATTAAGCATCATAATATTACGAGAGCAATAGCATGTTCGAATATATTAAAGCTCAGTTAGTACTAACAAAAAGTTAATTGCATACATTTTTCCATACTTAGGTTCCTATATATACAGGGTTACTGGTAACTCGACGTATTCCTTGCAGGACGTCATAGTAGGGTTAAAATGCAACAAATAAAGCCAATGTTTTTTATGAAGAACTTTTTGTATGAAGTAACAGCAAAAATCACAAAAAAATAAATGTTTGTTTAGTGATATTTGCCAAGGTTTCTGGCATTTTTGAACTTTTAATTATTACTTTTTTTTACGTCATCAACTATGATATTAAGTTAAATTTCAGTACAGTCGCGCTGTAAATCATTTTTAAATTGGCTCCAAATGATTTAATCTGGGATTTTTCATAAAAATACTGAAAATGTAACTAACTCAAAAACTACTGAACTTCGGTAGAACATTTGGTGAAGTATTTATTTTTCCAATACAATAAAAATAATAATTATTATTTATAATGTATTATTTTATTTATACACGTTTCTCCAACTCAATTTCCTGTCCTCTGCAACTATAAACACGCTTATACTTTCTTACCTGATATTTTTTTATTACAAAAACAGGGTGTAGAACAAAAAGCAGGCGCGAGCCAGCGAGTATAACAACTTCATTGGCGCGAACGTGTTCACGTTTTAGAGTCGCCGCCATTGCCACCTTATCGTGAGACGAGTAGGAAAAAAAAAAGAGATAAAATGTGTCCAGCTTTTTCATTATCATGGCTATCTAATTAATGCTTGAGTTTAAGCGGGTTCGGTGAACTTGGGGCGTTGGAAGTCCATCTCTATTTCTTTGCTAGAAAAATGATTTTAAATAATAATTAATAAATAATAGCCGAAACGAATGGGATTTTGGTCATCAAAATGATGTGTTCCAATTTGATGGTTGTATTGCTTAGCACAGTTATATAAAAAATGGCTGGATGTAACTGAAAAAGGCGCATGCAGATTGGCACAAGCAAAGAAAGGTCTTCGCAATAGTTACTACTCTCAGTGACGCGTGGATCAGCACCATCCAGCTCAACCATTTTATGGAACCGAATGATCCAACGCGCGAGGTTATTGAAACAAGGTGCCAGTAATTTTCTTTGTTGGTATTTTAAAACTTGGGCAAGTACTTATAAAATTCTTATTTTAGGAAAACTGAGCATACAATTATCGACCCAATTTACTCAAATGTCGGCCATAAACCCATCTACATAATTAAAAATAAAAATGAAATTCATTTATTTCGGACAACAGTGACCCATATTGTGTCAGTATTACAAAACAACTTATATTCTAGTGTTAGGAGTACTGATATTCATAATATTGTGTAGATATTAATTAACACTTTACCTCCTTGCTTTATTCTCACAAGCACAATTTCTTCGTAACTACCCATTATATTCTCCCTACTAATAGGTACATATGTGATGTAGTAGCCGCCAGGTGTCGTGTAACAGCTTCATCGGCGCTAACGAGCGAATACCTGTTCTATATCGCCATCTATGTCTACATAGACACAGCGAGAGAGAAAACACAAAATGGCAAAAAAAAGACATACCTAGGTACAAGTTGAGAGATATTTTTTTTTCCTTTAGTTGAAAAGATTCTTATTAAATTAAGATGCAGTTGTAGGTGTCGATAGGTATTGTAGGTACCGTGGAAAACGTAAATAATAATAATCGATATCTGCTCCAGTGACATTCTGTCGAACATTATCTGAAGGAAACGATAGCACACGACGCCATTAAAATTGTCTATTATGGTTTGTATAAAGGGGGGCTTGTGGCTTAGTAATAACAGCCCAACGGCTAGGCTTGCCGCGGTTGGTCATTGGATAGATGACCAACTTTACTTACCAAGACTCCTCCATGTGCCGGAAAGCACGTTAAGCCGTTGGTTCCGGCTGTAATTCGTGGATTTTTGACAGTCGTTACGGGTCGTCAGAAGCCAGAAATTCTGACAACCAGTCTTACCAAGGGGTATCGTATTATATCTATGGAAAAAGGCTAGGCACATGACATAGTGATGACATAGTTTGTATAAAGCCTTTGTCAATTTCAGTTATCTAGACCCTCTAGCTCAAGGAAGCAAAGATGACAATAAACGACCCATTTATTAGATATTGATTTGTCTATGGCGATCATGCTTAGTAGGTACTTACTTAGTCAGGAATAGGGCATGCAATTGACCACCCCATTTTACTATCCGGATATTTCCAGAGCTCTTTCCGCATATATCCGGATAAAATGGCTATTTGGATTACCACTGTGAAAAAGGTAATTCAAACCAATATCAGAGGGGCAATTCCCGTATTTTTAAGACCGTTCGCATTCTAATCTCAGTCTCAATCTGTCAAAATTACAATCAATTTACATACACTTTTGACAGGTTTTTGACATTGATTGTCGCTGAGATGAGATTGCGACTTGAATTTGAACGTTTTTTAAGTACGAGAATTGGCCTACAGTTTCCAATCGTTATTTTTATTACAAAAACTCTCCTTAAATCGTGTTCAAACTTATCATACTTTATGTTACTATCGAATCATAAAATTTAAATACGTTATTAAAACAACAAGACTGAAAGCCGACGTTGGGGTCGGATCCAAACTATCCGTATTATTTGTTTTATCCGGATAGTAAAACAAATTATATCCCGATATTATATTCGATGGATATGCGGATAATTTGGATATCCGGATAGCATGTCCTAGTCATGCATTTTGTATTTACAGTCTATATTTAGCTGTGCATAAAGGGGCTCGTGGCTTAACAATAGCAGCCGCGCGGGTCGATCAAAGATTAAGTTACCCTTGCCGCGGTCAGTGACCATCCATTACATATTGAGACCCCTCCTTGCCTCGGAAAGCACGTTGCGTTCCCGGCTGTCATTCGCAGATCATTGACAGTCGTTACAAGTAGCCAGAAGCCCAAAAGTTTGACAACCAGTCTAAACAAGGGGTATCGTGTTACCCCGTCTCTGGGCTGTGGAGGTCAGGTATAGGCAGTGGCTACATGATATCAAATACTGCTATTCAGATACTAGACTGGAAGCTGACCTCAACATAGTTGGGAACAGGGTTAGGATGTCTATTTTCTTCTAAACAACTTAAAAACATCTATAAATGTTCCGGTCACATTAGGTAGGTATCTTTACTTAATTTGTTTTGAATTATAGTTGCTACTAGGTGCCCCACGTAACAACTTCATTATCGTTAACGAGAGGTGATCAAGACCAGTTCTAGGATTTGTAATCCAGAAAAAAATATTGAAAAGTTATAAATTGCAAAGTGAATAAATGATAATAGTTATTTGTTATACAAGAGTGCAAAGTTGCTTTTTAACCGCGTGTTCAATTTTGATGACCGAGCAAGCGAAGGATTCTAAAATTGAATCACGAGCGCAGCGAGTGATTCAAAATTAGAATCCTGAGCGTTAGCGAGGGAATCAAAAGAGCACGAGGTGAAAAATCTTTGCACTCGAGTGCAACACGTAACTTTTCATTCCACCTCAGCGAGGAAATGACTAAATGCAAAAAAAAAAACGTTTACAATCACAAGATAGGTACACTTTTATTTCAGTTTAGGTATTAATTACTACATTATGACAGGTAAGTATTACAGAATAATCTTTAAATTATAACAAAATAATACTAAGGTATAATTAAGAAAATTTTAAAGTAACGTTGCTACAGTTATTTAAATTGAGTGTAATATTTTTGTTTGGTACTGTAATATTGGTGTTAGTCACTTGTGTACTGTTTTTCGGTAAACTATCTGTCATACTTAATAGTTGTACCGATTCATCGGATTCCCTTGGCGTGAATGTTGGAGAGAGAGGGAGATGGTTAGGTGTTTCATAACGGCTTATTTTTGATGTAGAAGGGCCAGTCCAAGGATCCGATTGAGGCTCTTTCAGTGTAATGGCTCCTACGATGCCTTCACATATTTTAGACTTATTTTGGATGGAATCCTCTATGTATCCCTCTACAACTGCATTGGACTTCCAGCCTCCGTGGCGCTTAAGGGACAGGAGATCAGCTCCGGAATCAGCCAAAAGTGTGGCTGAAGTTCGTCGGAAACAATGACCCGTGTACAACAGGGGTTCTGGAAGTTCAAGAAATGTTGCTATTTCTCGTGGGATACTGCCAATTTTATTAGTACCCATAGGCTGTCTAACACACTTTCCATTGCGATACTGTAGAAAAAATCGATTGATTGGAGTGTTAGGCGGGCGTAAGGCTTGATATTTCTCAACAACCGTTACGTATTCCTTGCGAATGACGAAGTTGCGGTCTCTTTTTGTCTTTGTATTAGGTAAATTAATTAATAGTAAGTCATCTGAATGTTTCTCAATGTTTTTGACATTAAGTTGTGTTAGTTCATTAGTTCGACATGCTCCGTTTATTCCAATAATAAGAACAACCTGTAACGTAAAGAGTATTGTAGTAGATAAATGAATAAAATTGATATGAACGCATAATTATGCCTATCAACATCTACTAAGTATACTATTTAATTGAGATTAATATACTTAAGTAGATACTGAATGTGCAACTGACTTACTTTTGCCGCCAAATATACGGAATCGGGTGCTTCGTTAAGAAACTTTTCAATATCAGATACTGTGAAAACCTTCGATTTTTTTGGTTGATGACCAGATGAGGCTCTTTTTAAAAATGCCACTAATTTAGGATAGGTATCGATATGTTTGTCTTTTTTCATCTTTATTGTTGCTTTTAGCATCGAATACGTACCTACTCCATAGAGTGCTTGCTTTCTTGTTCTCGGATAATTCTATAAAATATGCCAGCAAAACGTTTTCTGAGAAAGTTTTGGCTCCTTTTGCTAGTCGCCACGTGTTGAACATATCGTACTGTTTTAAATACTTCTCGCGTGATTGTTGAGGGAGAAAGCTCATTTGCGCATTATTAACAGTTTCAGTCAATTCTGTTGGCGTCAAGCAAACTTCCTCGTCGCTAGAATCACTCATTTTAGTTTTTTCACTTGTTTTCAAGTTTCTTGTTTTTATTATAAGGTTTAACAATGACGTGAAAAAATGCCGCGTAAAGAACCGCGTACAAAGCAAATTGAAAAAAGAACACCAAGAAGGTTCCGAGTCTGAGTTTTTAACAAATTAAAAAAAAGTTGTATGATATATTCGGCACCATAGAGGTAGCAGTAAATAAGTTTAATGTTTTTTTTAATTCACAAACTTAGTGCACACGATGTTCTAAATTCAATTTACTTTATCCTCTAGAGAATAAAAACGGCTTTTCCACTCAGATATTGAAGATTAAAAATACTCTTTCCGAGATGGTGGGATGAAAATGATTTTATTTCTGTAAGTAAGTTTGTACAAACACTTTTACACGTCAATCACATTTTAAAAACTAGATTAGGTCGGCGTTTCCTATCTGACTACTCTGAGAAGAAAGGCCGAATCAAACTCATAGGTCGCGGTCTCTTTTAAAGTCCAGACATAATCTTGGTCAGATCACGTGAAGCCATGTAGATTGGTGTCTAAAACGGTCTTTTGAGAAAAATCCATACAGATTGAGCGGACCTGTCCAGTCAGTGGACGCATTTGTCAGTAATCGTTCAGCTCAACATAAAAAATGGATTTAGGTTATAAACTGCAAAGTAAGTAGACTGAATAACACACACAGACAGACCATCAAACTGAATAAGTTTCTCCATGGAACCAATATCGTAATAGCGGAAAAAATATCAGCTGTCAATATATTTAGAAGTTTAAATAAAATAAAAATGTTATTTATCCTTAATCCCAAATTAATCTAGCCGTAGCCATTCCTAATGCTATATGCCACTAATAAGATGTACTTAATGTAACAACTATATCTAGATCATGATTCAAAAGGTTAGATAAGAATTTTTCGGTAACAGCTTTACACACACTGAAACACCTTTCAAAAGTATAAATGAATGTTGTTTTCTCAAACATGCTTAGAAATTTGAGCATTATTTTGACAACCTTCTTCGAGATAAATTGAAATTGCTGTACTGGCCAAATACATGCGAGCAACGGCCGGCAAAAGTTGTATGAAAATCCATATCGGTCGTGGTTTAGCGGCCAAAAAAATTACATAGTAAACTGGAATATCTATCGTGTAATTTAAAAATGGAACGATATTTTACTCCGAAACATGGCAACCAAGGAGGTAACTTATCAAAGGTTTTATTAAAATTTTGAGCTGGCTTGCTAATAGAAAGCTGTTTATTGAAAAAAAAATTATTGTTGTTCGTCACTGATTTTGAAAAGTAATTTGTATTTTAATTTCCGCGCATCATGTGAGAAAAGTACTATACAAGCCTTGGCCACAACTAGGCATTGATGGACTTACATATGTGTGCCTCAGCTTCGCCTCGGCCACATTTACACGTTCGTCCATCAATGCCTCTTTTGCTGGCCGCTGCAGTAATGTACTATTTTCTAAAGTTTTAATTTATTTTCAGAGGAACAACTTCCTTAACGGCTATTCTCATTAACTGGTGAAGCCATAAATGACGACAAAACAAAACAACGTTTATGTTAGTCGATAAAATGACAATTTCATAGTAGCTTTCTTTAATTATATGGGTAAATTGGTAACCAAATCGAATTTTGAGTTGTATGTCCTTACAAATAAAGATGAAAATTCGTTCTTACTAAAATGGTACGAAAGATATAAAAGATACAGTACGGTATAATAAGTTTCGTTGTCAGGTATAATATAACTTGATAGCTTAATCATTTTATTACAATAAATGAGTAGGATGCCTTTTAAAACTTGCAATCTTTTTCTGTGTTGCCATGCCAAGAAAGTGAATATAAATTCTACCGAGAGATATTATAGGTATTATAATATCTCTCGGTAGAATTTACAAAAGAAATATCGAAGGAGTATGTTATCTACCACAGTATTTTCAAAAGATAAGAAATTAAGTGCAAATGCGTAATAAAATATCAATAAACGTATTTATATGCAAAGTGTAGGTACTGCAACACTCACTGCTAAGTACATAGATAGGTATTAAATGAAGTCGTTGATGTCTTTTATATGGAAAAATAATATCAAATATTTTCATCCATATTAAGCTGAAAATGTACGAGTACCTACACATTCTTGGTAGTACGGGTCCCTACCTATTTCAAATAGTTTTTTCGGATTCGGAAAGTTTGCTTCTTTTTAAACAGTGTAAACGTTTTCGTCGTTAACCTATATGTATTTTCACCTTTCAGTAAACTTTCAGATTCGGTTTCTAATAACGAAAATAAGGCTCAAAAAATCTTTGTAAGAAACCTAGTTAAAATATTCTTCACATCCCTCTTTTTACCCGACTACGGTGAAGTCAAAAGAAACGGTTTTGTTTTTATTCAAACATTTCTTTGATAGACAACTTACAAACATGGAAAGAACTTACTTTCTATATAGTTGATAGCTACCATTAAAACTTTGAAGTATCTAACTTTACTAAGGTAATGAATGACGGAGAAACTTCATTAGCAGTAAATGTCAAGTGCCTCATCACTGAATAGCTTCTAAAGGTAACCAATTAAACACTTGAGCTCTTTTAAGAATCCGGCTTAAAAGTTCCTATAAATACTTATTGCGCAAAGAAAGATAGCGTGCTAAATGCAAAATGGCTTTTCTAGCAAAAAGCGATTCTAATCACGAGCCATGACTGTCATACCAAACTTCGAAGATTAAAATACCAATGTCCTGTATTCATAAAGCCTAAAAGTACGAATTACGTGAGTTCGAAGGTACGCTGTGCCGAATTATTCAATTGAGAATGTTCATAATCGCGATGTACGGAACCAGAGTGGTATTGATTGATTGTATTGATTGAAGCCGCTGTTGCTGTTTTGTTTTAACGATCGCAGTTAAACTACCGTGGAGTTTCTTGCTGGCTCTTCTCCATAGGAAACGACCAGTTGGGAGCGTGCACCTAGCTTTGACGTTTCATAAGTGTCTATGTAGGTTTAATATTTTGATTCTGATTGATTTGATTACAAAATTTTGTGAAAGGACACCCCAATTTGCCAATATCGCGTAGATAGGTCTTACTACCAAAAATTACCACCAAACCAATACCATCAGTTATCCTTAGACAGCAATTGGCAAATTGAAAGTGATGACGCTTGTTTTAATTAGCTCTTTTTCTAATAGCTAATCATTGACCTTCCTATGCTTTTCATCTCTAATCCACTCTATTTTTGTCATCTGCATCGGAAACCCAACTCGGATCATCATAAAAAATCCGAGATCGTCGAATACCCTCAAATACGCCATTAAATCCTTCTAGTTTACGACGCAGAACGACAATGTCTCGTCGATAAAGGCAAACGTATTTAAAGTAATATCCTGCGTGTGTATTGTATTCGTTTTATAAGTCCCGGTAACACCGCAGCCTTAGTGCCGTGGTAGCATCTGTATACGTCCTCGTGTTGCTCAGGCGCAGGTTGGAAATCTTGGTTTGATTTCAAAGATTTAAATTCTGTTTTGAATGTTCAATGTTGAAGTACCTACTTAGAAACAACGGGGCCGGTTCAGTGTTAAAATCAGGCAGTAATTAATTATAAACATTGTTTCAAGATAAGTATTGCGTGCACAGAACATATAAAACAGGTTTATCTGTTCTGTGATTGCGTGTTACCACAGTTTCATTAATCTGTATCCTCCTGTCCTTATCCGCGGTAGCATGTCTTTTTCTCCAATAATCTATCAGCCACCTTGTCAAAAACATTCCAACTTTTAATGAAGAACAAGGGAAGACAAGAGAAAAATATTCTATCAGTTTTTAAAATTTCATTAGCTCATTTTTACCTAAAGACTGGTCGTGTTCAAATGTTGACGATACCTGCCCATGATCCTCTCGCATCCAGCTGCGATATCTTCATTTGGCGGTCGGCAGGTGTCACGTGGACCCACCTCACCCGTCCCTCTCGCACTCATACCAACCCCTATCTATCTCTCTTTTTCTTTTGTGCTCGGCGCTGTATGAAAGCTTTAGTAAGGTTTGTTTTTTTTTTGTTGGAGGCTTTATTTATTTCTGTCGAGTTCCTGCAGTTACAAATAAACATGTTTATTTCTTCGTCTTCATCTTTGGGAAGAAAGTTTAAGTGTATCTCGTGGGTTTTTATTAGATACCCAGAGATGATTTTGAGATTGTGACTCGCGTTTATAATTGCTACGAATAAATTGTCTTTTACTAAAGAGGATGTTTGCGTTGAGGGAGATATTAAAAAAGTTCTTAGTGAGTATTTCGTTTCTGGGTGTCTGTTTAAAGTCGTATATAACGCTGATTAATAATTCTAAGAGAGAAGCAGAACGAGCTTTTTATTGTATATGTAAGTGCTAGAACCATCAAAAGAAAAGAAAAAATGGTAAAATGTAGCAGCTCCTACGATAGCAAGCAAACAGAGCGATCATGTCATCGTGATTAGTCAAACAAATACTAACGTCAACTTACCAAACATAAAAAATAAATACAGATTAGCGACTTACTGAGAAAAACAAAGAAATGCTCCTAAAACGGTAGCTGTCAACGTGAATAAGTAAAGAAACCTTTTACATATACGATCGACTCTGACATTGGACTTTGAACCCTATAACTTCCGAGTCAAGTGTAGTATTGTGTTTCTTTGAGTGGTAAAGTTATTTTTGTGAAGGTAGGCAGGCATATGTTTAGTTTACACAGTACTGTGTAAATATTTGTGAAGTGGGAGTCAAACAGTAGAGTAATCTCAAATAATGTTGAGACTGGCGGATTATCTTATTCACCTTGCGCAGTGAGCTGGAAATACCTTGATCTGGGCTTTGTTTGTGTTAAATGTGGATTGTTTTTAAATAATGGTTACATTTTTAACGTTCTTTAGCCTTTCTAGAGTATGGGTTGTAAGGTTCATCGTTATTCGTTACAAGAGGTAGGTTTGGTAAAGCAAATAATTAGCCTACCTTAATTTGCGTAGCCATTTTCCAACTAGGTTGGGGTCAGCTTCCAGTCTAACCGGATGCAGCAGACCAATATTTTACATGAAGCGACTACCTACCTATCTGACCTCCACAACCTATTTACTGGGTAACACGATACACCTTGGTATCGTTATGAATTGTCACCCATCCACGAACCGCGGCAAGCGTAGCTTAACTTTTGATTGACTGCACGGGTCAATTATGGGCTGTTCATCATCATTTAGCCACGAGTCCCTCAAAGTATAGATGAAAATAAAAAAATGGAGTTATCTGTGACTTGTGAATTAGATTGATTACAAGATGCTTATCTCTATTTAATTTATCAGGACACGCTTAGATTCATTTGGAACAGCTCATGGTATATATTGAAGAAATCATATACATTTTTGGTTTTAGTAGTAGGTAAGTAGTTAATTCCTATAAGTGATAGATGATAACTTGATCATAGATCATGTCGCTGACACTAGACAAGTTTGTTAATATTTTAAGCACTTCAAGATTCAAATAAAACTTATTAGCATAGTTACCTTTCCTAGAACATACCGGCACCAAATTCTCAAAATAAAAAATAAAAAAATCATTCGAATAATTATAACATCTAAAATCTTTAAATTTGTGACAAATACAAAAAAAGAACATACACGTCAACCAATAAATTGATAGGAAAAAAAAGCATGACCGCAATCTGAACCATTCCTAAAATAAAGAACAAATTGCTTTTTTTTTGTGGCCATAACCGAACGATGGCGAGGTGATTAATCATGGAGTGAGGCTTATCAACATACAGTATCGGGAATAGAAACATGAGTGTAAGAAACTTTTTGTTTTTGTTCGCTTCACCTGCCGCGCTTGAACTTTCAAGACAGTTCTTGAAATATCGACCTACGCTTATTACAGAATAAGGGGGTGAAGGGTGGGCGTTTTGGGGGACTGTCTTATGTGATTTTGACGTTCAAAAAGTGCTGATTCTCAGCCTAATTTGAATAAATGACTTTTGATTTTGATTGATTTTGATTTTGAATAATAAGTTGCAAAAGACCTATTGATTCACTAATCAACGTAAGTCTTTTGCAACATAATTATTATGGTGATAATAATTATTGTGGTTATGGTTATGTGATAGCACTATCAACAAGGTTTTCAGGGTACCATAACTCAATAACAGAAAACGCAAATCTTAGAGGATCACTTCGTTGTCCGTCCGTCCGTCCGTCTGTCTGTCTGTCTGTCAGCCTGTCGAGACTCTTTTTCTCAGGAACGCGTGGAGGTATCAAGTTGAAATTGAGATCAAATACGTGAGACGGAGGTTACACGTTCAGTTTGGTATCAGTTCAGTCCGTGACCTTGATTACGAATAGACTGATGGCTGAATGCTGGACTGACGGGCGGTATTAGACGGTAAGTCGGACTGACGATCAGTCCAGCCGAAAACTTCTACGCGATAACAAGCTTACGTAATAGGTATGGATTTTAACAAGAAAAAAGCTTGTGTTGCTATAATATATGTTCTAGGTTCTATGTTAGGGAGTTTTGGTTTCCGCACTTAGTCCTTCAGGTGGACCATTGTCCGTGGGCCATGGCGGCCGTTAATGGTTATTCCAACCAGCCCACCTCCCTCCATAAATTGACTAGGTCACGTAGTCTGTTGAGAACATCTGTGTAAGATCTGGGTGCCCCGAGGGTTTCTGTCCTAATCTGAGTAACGCCTGTGCATTCAAAGAGCACATGCGCGACGCTTTCGTCAGCCTCCATGCAAGCCCTGCATAGAGGACTGTCCGCAAAGAGAATAACGGTTATATAGTCTTTGACTGTCCGTTATGTCTATTGTGTTGCTATAATATTAGCCTTGTCTACGAGGCATCGTAGAAAAAGAAATCGATGGTGTAAATAGTGGCTAATGAAAAGATAATTCTACACTCTTAAATTTACTGAATGAGAAAAGAGACACAGGAGAAGAAGTTGATTATGATAATTATTATCGAATGAAAGAAGCCTGTTTTGATCATTTGTTGCACAGAAAGGCAACAAACCAGACTGACAAGAATTATAAAAATATTTAAATAGGTAACCATCATTCCGGTCCCGGACCATCAGTCCATCAGTCTACGCGTATATAATCAGTTTCCCGTCATTCTAACATCAATCGTGGACTGAACTGACGCCAAAATTATCGTCTAAGTCTGCGGTCCCTAAAAATATCAAGCTTCTAAGTCAACGCAATAAAAAAATACGGCCATAATAAATTCAAACCTATAGGGAACTTCCCGTTGACCTAGAATCATGAAATTTGGCAAGACGCAAGAAGAAAAAATCCGAAAATCGTTAATTTGTAGTTTTATGACATATTTTTTTTTTAGATTGTTGCATTTGCAGTTGAGGAATTGACCGTGACAGATATCGATGTATGGGAGAACATATTATTCAACTACAATATTAAGTTTGTTTTTGGGATAAATTCATCCCAACTAATTAAACTTTATCTGGAAAGTTTAAGCTTAAAAAGCACCTTGCCCCATAATACAACTTAAAAAACTGGCATATGAAGTTAATTACATTGAACTGCTGACTCAAGTGGCTAACTAACGTAAAAGTTACAGTTAGACGATTCTGACGTATTCTTCGTGTCAATCTTTCGAACATTTTCAAAATTATTTATAAACCTACTTACTTCTTCTATAGTTTAACTGTGAACATATCTAGTGCATAAAATTCAGATAAAAATTCTACAAAGGCAGCTGCTTCTCATACAGAAAGGTTAATACATAATCGCTTTGTTTTGCTTATTACCTACTCAAGCAAGCAATTGGAACGAGTGGGCGTTGCGCAGACGCCCATTGTACGACCAGACACAATTGTCATCCGCGAACAATGTTACTTCGTAATTGAGATGAACATCCACGTCGGGTTAGTGAACTAGCCTGACTTTACAATGTTATGCATAATAAGAAGCACATGAGTAAGAATAATTATGGTTACGAATTACGATGCTACACGATGACTGATGCATGCATGCCGTCTGTTAGGACAGGTCAACTAAAAGCTGCATTGGCTCTTTCTTCAAAAGGCCCTTCCAGACAAAGCCCTGCATTGTTAGACTCGCATAAAATCCTAATATGTATTATTAGAATTTTATGTTTGGACTTTAAAAGAGACCATGAGTTTTTTTCGGCATTAATTTTATTCTTCTCAGGGATCAGTCAGCTAGGAAATGCCGGCGCCATCTAGTTTTAAAATATTGACGTGTAAAAGTGTACTAAAAGACCTACTTACACAGAAATAAACATTTCATTTCAATAAATTTAATTTCTTGACGAGTTACGATAGTTGGATCTAAGAAGATCCTTCTTTTTCGTTTGTAGTTATACCCAAAATAGATGGATCAGGGCATGGGCAGCGCAAAGCAAGCCGTTATGGCAATTCTTGAATAGGAAAATGTCCAGCTGTGAGTCCTCATCTTCGACTGTGTCTGTGGTACCTATATACTTATTTCGTTGTCCAATGGTGGTACCTATATACTTATTTCGTTGTCCAATGGTGGTACCTAGCGATGTATTTGGAAAGGTAGCTGAAGGTGCAGTTGGGACAGAAAGAGTAAAACCCAAGATTAAAGTTGAGACATGGTTTAAGACAAATTCTACGACTACTTATTAAAAACGCTCCTTTGACAATTAACAAGATCAAAATTTTGTTCGATTGCAACGTGTAGACGATGATGACGAAAATTATAGCTTTTGGTGGAATCCTTACCTGTCGATCTGTTCTGAATGTATGAATGATATATTTAATTGTAAAAATTACTTTACCTAAGTTTTCACGGTGAGGTTTTTACAGAATATCAATTCTGGTGTGAACAAATTCGGAGTAGGTAGAAAGGATCCATATAGCCACTCGCAAGCAATAATTTGTGTTCAGCCTAAACCTAACGAGATTTTGCCTTTCTTGTCGTGGTGAGTTTAATGACTACGAAAATAGCTCCTTCATGTAAAGGGGCAGGCCAGTTTACTAGATAGTTGCTATTTCCCTGCACGACATTTACGATCAGCGCTAGGTTATAAAAACTATCATCAGCTGACTTATTGGATGGTTTTACTTCGCCTGCAATTTACAGTTTAGGAGCGCCAACTCTGACATTTCGAACCGTTAACTAAGTAAATCAGTCAAGTTTACGACCTTACCAGCATTCGTTTAAGATCGTCCAAATAAATTATGTTCTTATTTTTTTTTTTTGTTTTTCTTTATTTAAAGGGCTTTATCGCTGAGCGATAACGTCGCTTTGTAACGTCAGCACAATCACTTAACCTAACACTTATTTTAAAACAAAAAATGCTAGTTTGTATAGCATCCTAGCTTGTTCCGATAAAGGACAAGCGAGGATAGCATTACACCCTCCTATATCTAAGTTATTTATATGGCCAAGTAAATTAAATCTCAAGGCTTCGTTCCGCACACACTCAATCAAAACATGTTGCACATCTTCGACTACCTACTCCACATTCTTCACAGTTGGGTGACGTTACCTTTTTCATCAGAAAACCAAAAATTTATGATGGAATATGACCGGAACGAAGTCTTATGTAACCCCTTTCTGCTAAGCATACCTTGATCAGTCCAATTACATACTGGAAGCTGAGGTTGGATGGTCTTGTACCAAATTCCCTTCTCTGTTGACCTCTGGTTGAAGTATTCACTCCACATGTCCGTACACTGTTTTAACAATGTTATATAATCTGAATATAAAGGAGGAATATTTACAGAAATTCCATCTGTGTTCTTATTAACATTTACTTATTTATCTAATACAATAATTTATGGTGCAGATTTTCGAGCCAATAAAATATTTATAAGGTGATAAAATCTTTCGAAGAAGCGAAGTAATAAAAAAAATACGTTCCGTGTCATATTCCGTAACTGGCTGTATATGGCACCCGGTAAATTGGGTTTGTTTTTTAGTGTAAAAAGTCGCACAACTGCATATTCATGTAGGTGCGCAGTTTGTATGTTTCGGTCTCGGTTTTCCTTCTGATAAGTGTTCACAACGCTGCGTTTATCAACTTACATTTTTGGTAATAACTACTGTATGAAGATGTTGTTGTGACACGCTTCTTGGACATTCCCTTCGACAAAAATGGCACAGGTAGGTAGTAATGTTTTTTTTTTAACGATGATGAGTCTCCTTTTTTGTACTGTTCAACTTTCGAACGAAATTTTCAAAGCATCAAATCATGATGGACCTGAACTGAAACCATGTTAAAACCGAAAACCCGAGTCTTAAAAAAAAACAAGTTACAATTTACATACTTACAACTTGCTTATGCCAAATGCTGCTTTCCGAAATAGAGCAAACTATTTGTTTTTCCATAACACATCCTTGGTCGCTATACCTATTCAGTGAGCCGTATATAAAACAGCTAGATAATTAATATTAACGACGATGACAGTTCCAATAACGAGTGTGTAATAATTCAAAGAAATTATGATTAAGTCGGCACGAGCACCTTCGAGCTGACATTCGGCTGACAGGAAGAATTTATTTAAAGAATTCAGTCTGAGTTATAATAGAGACTTAAGAATTATTACTGTAATATTTCAGACATTAATAGTTTTATCAGGAACAAGGATGATATTTTCGAAAAGTTCATGAATTTTGAGTAATCCGTGCAAGCTAGAATGTGTGGTTGCAAATAAAACCCATACTTGGTACTATTTTCCAGAAAAAATAAAATAATAATATGTCCGTGGTTAATAAATCTAGTTTTGAAACCTATGAACAAACTGTTTTAAATAAATTCATAATTTAAGTCCACGATTCTCGAGATGATTTCAAACCGACGCACAGTGCGATCTTAAGTATAGTGAGCTGCCAACAGGAAATAAAAGTCGTGAGAATAATATAAATTAAGAGGTACAGCTTCGTCCCAACCGAGCCGAGCCTTCGATAATTGAGACATCAATTTTTTCTAAGCGGACCGGCCCGGACTGCTTTTTGAATATTTATAACGTGAGCGGACCGTAATTTAAGTTTACCTCTCGTTATCTCTGTTCCTTTATCTAACTCGGTTCATTTCGACCTTTAGATACTTGGCATTAAGTGGGCTCTATAATGGGCTAAGTTCTCGGCTTGGAGTTGAAATGATAACGAAATGTTCGTTCATTCAATTTCTACTTTTCTAGTACCTACCTAAGCACTGTATTATAAAGCTAGTTTTAGTGAAGTTTATAATCTGGAAATTCGGCTTATGATGAGACCTTTACCAGAGAAACTAGTAAGCCAGCCAGACAGAATCAAGCTAGAGTTGGGATGCAGAGCATTAAAACACTACAACAACACCTACATTATGTTCAGCCCATTAATCCCGTTTCACACACCACGTGACGTGCTCAGGTAAAAGGTTCCACCGATCGACATTTCAATAGATTTTTTCTTGCATCTATCATTCAGTCTTTCCCTATTAAATCTTTGAATAGATGACATTTATTATGAAAAAACCTTTTACAAGTCATGTGTACAATTTAAACGTCAATCACACTTTCTGTAAAGGCAATGGTGGGTTTTGTTATAATTCCATGGGTTTTGTTCCCAGTCACAGTACGTCCTTTCATAGGTTCTCTGCATGTCTCGGGAGTTGTAAATCCATGTTTTGTGCTACAAATGATCCGTTAAGTTATAGCTGCCTCTTTATGTAAACGCATACATTGGCACTTTAGTTTCTGCTGCTATAGTCTTTAGATAATGCTACAGATTATCAGGTTGTTATTTGACATGAAGTTGCCTTTTGATCCTTCATGTCGGATGTTTCCTACCAGTAATCTGAAGTTTCGGTAAGGTTTCTAATGGATTGGAGCTCTTTCATCTTATAGAGATCTTTCATCTTAGTAGGTTGGTAGCCTATTGCAGTAGGTATCTTTTGCTTTCTCTCTCTAATCTCTTTAACAATTAGGCATGTAGGTAGAAAGTAGAATTCATTCATCGATCAATGTGGTATGGTAGTGTTTTGATTCTTACATGGTCCATTTTGTATACCATAGGTAGGTACTGTGAAGATTGTCTGGAAAAGTCGACCTTATGTTTTGAAGGCTGGTAGTAAAATAACCCTAGTTGTATTCAAACCGTTAAGCGTGTTTAAAATGAGCTTTCAAATTATTGGATTATGTTTTTGTTCGGAAAAACCAGAGCAAAAATAGGCACGTTGGTGTAAACATGAACCCTTATAATAAATGTATAATAATTAAACATAGCGCCTTTCCCTCCTGCGTCCCCGTAATTATTACAGTACATGACCTACCTAAACCTATTATAATGCACCATATCAATTTTATCAACCGTGGCTAAAATTGTTGAGTCTCTGACTTAGCATTCACATTCAAAAGCACTTATAGCTGTACTTCAGAAAAGAGCAGGATGGCTTCGTGGAGTCTGGATCCACAAGTACCTTAAATGGCGTGCAATTGGAGATGCCTATATCTAGCAGTGGACTGCTGTAGGCTGATGATGATGATGATGTAAAAATAAAAACGAAGCTGCATGGGTTTTCATCAAAAATAGAACAGACACTCATAAAAAAATTAATCAAATGAATGCAATAGATCACGTTGCCTGTATTTTAAACGATCCGAGTATAATAGCTAACTCTTTTAATGTTTTTTTTACTGATACTGCTAATATAAAATCTCAATATGCAAGAAATAGGTACCTGTTCATCTCAACCCGATAGGATCAAGTCCAGCATATTTTTGAACCCATACGAAGCACTTCGTTGTCAGAAACACCGAAGTGCTTCGTATAATAGTATCACTAAATAATAAAACGTCGGTAGGGTATGATGAGATCTCTACGCACATACACAAATTATGAGCCGAAATCATATCACCAATAATGTGCCACATAATTATTTTATCTCTATTTGAGGGAATCTTCCCTGATATATTAAAATTTTCATTAGCTAAGCACCTTCATAAAAGCAAGAGTACACTTTTTTTTTTTTTTTTTTTCTTTTTTTTAAAAAACCTTGCCCCACACTAGGAATTTCTCCTGTATCGTGGGTGCGTTTACAAACATTTAAACTCACATACACAAACAGCCAGACCCGGAACAACTACTTGCAGGTCATACAAATACTTGTTCCGTGCGGGAATCGAACCCGCGACACGCTGCGCAGCAGTAAATCCCTTAACCACTGCGCCAACCGTGTCGCCAAATCTAAACTATCACTAATCAAACACTAGATCAAACTAATTATACTCGTAGACCTTTCACTCTTATTTCAATATTAAACATCTACGAGAAAATAAGGCATAGGTAGTCGTTTAGTTAATTTCGTAAACAAACAAAAAATGATTGTTGAAGAACAAAATGGATTTCACAAAGTAGCAGCATTCTCTCTAGTGAGGTCCATAACAGATAATATACTCGTAGATAAAAAACGCTCTGTTTCAGTAATCTTCCTAGATATAAGCAAGGCCTTTGATCTCGCTAACCACAAGACACTTCTAGATAAATGTTAGCGCTACGGCTTAAGAGATCCAGCGTTAGCATGGCTGAAAAGTTTTCTCAGCATTAGACAACAGTGTGTTGAAGTATCCCGTATTAATGATAAAATTGTTGCAATGGTAAACAAATCTTTATTTAGACACAATGGGTCTGGACTGGAGTGCCTCAAGGAAGCATCCTTGGGCCTCTTCTCTCTCTTTTATACATTAACGACTTAACAAATAAAAAAAAATATAATAAATGAGAAATGCGTACTATTTGCAGATGACGTGTCAGTATCAAAACTAATAAAGTATTATGAGAACTACCATATCATTTCTACAAAAAAATAAAATCATGGCTTCCCCTTATCTTTCTTTTTTTTTATAAGCTAAGAATTTTATGATTATAAGGGTAATTAGCATACCTACATACGAGTATTACATTTTATTTACTTTTATAATACAAATGTTGTTCGTTGTGTTTAAATTTTTAAATTTCTATTATCTAGAGTTTAAATGTATCTTTATGCCTTTAGTCTAACTGTTTTGTATTGTTTAATATAGTATAAGTAGTATAGAAATTAGATTTTTTATCCACGTGTAGGTTGTAAATATTCGTATGCCACTTTAAGCGGCGGATGTGTCCATAGACTAACCAACTTTGTACCTACCATATCCGACGAATAAATGTCTTTGTATTAGTAAAATACAAAAAAAAACAATATTACAAATAATTAGGAGGTGTGCTCGATTAGAGCGATACAGACAGAATGGTTTACGAACTATTGGTATTATATACTGAATAGGTAGGTTGTTAGAAAAAGGTGTTGAAAGAGATGTAATTATGTGGAATCGGTTACATGGCTATTTAAAATAATAATTAAAATATTATATACCAGGGGTTAGAAACAGGGTGTTGAGTGAGGTGTTATTATGTCCTGACATTCACTACTGGGAACTGATGCCTGGTATGCATACCTAGGTAATTGAATCAATAATAATATACTTAATGGATTCAATTAAAGTTTATAATTAGAAACTTCACTAGCACAAGTAACGATAGGCCTTATTCAGTATCTATGATAACTATCCGTCACGACCGCGAAGCACGGCCTCACGATTACCTACTTGACAGCAGACACCATGGGTAATAGAACGGTAATATTAGATAATATTACCGCGGTAATAGGAACTTATACATTGTACAGTAAATAAACCGGGCCATCCGCCACCTTGGAACTCTGATTCGATTTTACAATTAGGTGCTATCAAAATTATACCACAAAATGCGTTTCAAGATGATTAAAATGAATGGAAACTCATTGGGATTCATTAATTTATTAAGTAGGTATTAAGGATCTTACAAAGAAGAGTCGTTTTCCAGTTGTGTTAATCGTTGGTAATCATAAAATGAAAAAAAAAAAAATAGCCAAAAACAAAGAAAAAAATTAGTTTTTATGGTTAGTATTCACTATTCCCTCGCCTTGCTCGGATAACTGCCAGCATCCCCTTATTCATCGACCTCACGAGCCTGACGATAAAATCTTGAGGAATTGCATTCCACTCCTCTTCAATTGCGATTCGCAGCTCTGGAAGGCTTGTTGCACGTACCCGGGCTCGAATCCGACGTTGCAGCTCATTATCATCATAAGTGTTCTATCGGATTCAAGACCGGGCTTCGAGCTGGCCAGTCCATCGTACGAACGCTGACGTCGCGTAGATACTGGGTCACCACATGAGCAAAACGAGGCCGTACATTATCATGCATCAACTGCATATCCTGCCCGATATATCTTACGTAAGGTACCACATGATCTGCGAGGATTTGAGTAATGTAGCGATGAGAAGTCAATCCACGTGTAGGTAAGTACGGCCCGTCGCCGTCGGTTCGATGAAAACTAACGCTGTATGTGCGGTTAACGAAATTAACCCAGACCAATACAGGTCCTCCTCCATAAGCAACAGTTTCTTCGATGCAACACTTAGAATAACGTTCTCCAGGGTGACGGTATACTCTATCAGGTCGATCATTTCCATGTAGACTCACCTTGGTCTCATCAGTGAAGAGTACATTACCCCACTGCTCTAACGGCCAATCCCTTGCTCTCGAGCAAATTCAACTAGTGCTCGACGGTGGGCTACCGTTAATGCTGGGCCCGTTGCAGCTCTCTTTGGAGTCAGGTCCCGTTCAGGAATTCTCCTTCTGACGGTATCTGAACTCATGACCACTTGGCGTTCGTCACGCAGACTTTGTTGGAGTTGAACTGCGTTGAGGCGGCGATTTCGCAGAACAGTAAGTTGCAAATAACGATCATCTGCTCGATCGAATGCTCCAGTCTCTAGGTATCGTCTGTGAATTTGTTGCACCAAAGATCTGATGATTCGAAGTCTTCGAGCGATCTCACGTTGAGCAACGCCTGCTTGAAGTAGTGCTACAGCTTGAGCTGTTTCCTGAGGATGTCATATCCATTATTGACCGAAAAAAGTAGCAAAAATACACGCATCTGAGCAAACGATGGACGAAAACTAAAGAAATTATAAGAAATATCCGACTACCCTCATTATAGAAAAAAAAAACGCTAATCGCGAACTCTAGTCAAAACAGAGCAAATCGTCAGGATTATGTTTGTTGCTTGATTACAATGTGAGTTGACGGTACTTTAGAATAAATTTATAGTCATTTTAATCAGCATGAAACGCACTTTCTGTAAGTATAACTTTGATAGTTGTAAGATTTATGCGTTTTGAGAAAATGAATCAGAGTTCCAAGGAGCGGGTGGACCGCTTTATTTGCTGTCCAGTGTATTTGCCTTCGGGTTCCCAATCAATCAATTTCGCCTATTCCAATCTACTTCGGTGCACCGGCGAGGCGCCTTCCAAGATGATGAAGATATAACAACATCCGCATCGGATCGACGAAGATACGGTGCGGTGACGGTACGCGGTTTTGTAATAACTTAAGTAGGTAGGTAAAACCTGTGGTTAAAATAATAAAACCACGTATAAATATAGTTATATGGAGTAGACCATGTTTTTATGTATCTATATTCTTATTCAGGGTAGATAAGAATTCTGAAACCGATGCGTACTGCCATCTAGCAGATATTTCATGAACTAATTAAGGCAGTGCACTAAATACACCGAAGGAATCCAGGCAGATATAACAGATTTATAACTATATTTATATTCCTAAACGAAGATGTTCTTTGGTAACATGACGAGAATTCGAAATATTTTTTTTCTATTCCTGCGTTATCTTGTCGTGATCTATCCCATTCGTAGACAGAGAAAACTAATCCCGTTAAATTACGTGCGTAGATTATCTGTATTAACCATAAATAAATAGACAAAATGAATGCACCAATCAACGACTTGAACGAATGCTTTGGCTTCTACGTCAAGTGACAAGTTGATATGTCAAGATTTTGACAGTTTCCCTTTTTATTTATCTCGTAATTAGCAAATAGAAAGTGAATTGTGAGTTTAAAATAAAATACAAAGAATAATTACTGGTTGAAAATCACTCAAAATATATTAGAAATACGGATCAACAACTGATTATACTGTTTTTGACTTGGGTTCAGGGGTATGTATGCTAACATGTTACCCACTTACTTTTACTCTTTGGCCTAAAATTATTGAATACTAAACTCATTCACTTCATCAGTAATGCTTGTTATTTATTGCTTATCGCCCATATTCCAGCATTTGTTTTTCTCCGTTTTATTGTTCCAATGTTTATTTAAATCGGGGTTTCTCGTTCCATATGTTTATTATTATCCACTGAGAGTCCAGAGCTGGTTTTTTTAATTCATGCGACTAATGCTCCGTTTATTGTTAATTGGATGCCCCTATTCATCGTAACAGGTAGTTTATTTTGGCATTATTTGTCTCGGTGTCCTCTAACTTTGACATTAAACTAAAGGTTAAATTCTTGTTTTTACTATAGTTAAAACTTTCACTTGCAGATAAATAGAATGCCGTTGATATAGCAAATTGACGGCAAAAATTGGGTGAAAACAGAGAAACAATAACAAATAAAAAATATGAGTGCTGGAGAGCCAGAGATAATGAATAACTTACCACCTGGAGTCAATATCGACAACAACTTGTTGCCGGGAGGTCCCATAGTAAACCCAGTAATGAATAGAAATAGGAATATTGTTCCAAGCCCTCTTATTAATATGAGAGAGAGGTTATTTCATGCATTGTTTTTTAAATTTGCACTGGCTTATGCTCGGACATTTCCAAGGCCTGTGCGGAGATTCTTTGAGTTCCTTGTGTTATTGAAAGCGCTGGTTGCGTTTTTTGTCCTTGCATATATACACATAGCATTTTCAAGATCTCCTACAACATGCTTGAACCATGTGAAGGACTCATGGCCGAGGGATGGCATATTGAGAGTTGAGATAATGAGGAACCCCACACAGGACTATACTATTGAACAGAGTTATGCCAAGGAGAGGAAACTGAAAAAGGATAAGGAAGAGCTGAATTCTATGTTAGGGATGTTAGCTACTGAAGGGTAAGATATTGTTTAGAATTATTATAATTTACTATTGTAGACTGGACAATGACAAGCATTTTATTTATACAAACTGGTTAAGTAGTCTTCATAAAGAATTCTAGGCTTAAAATAGAAAATAATGTCTGAATACACACTTTAAATGTTTGTTGAAGTAAGTAGGTAATTAATAAGCAGGATTTCATTTATTTCTATTGGTACTAGAATAAAAATTAATTAATCAATATTTACCTTTCAAATTATAGTCTAAACTCTAGGCTCTAATAATATAATTTTCTGGACAAGTAAGTTTGAGATAAATATAGTAGCATGTTACGCCACTTGAGAGATATTTGTAAGTAATAAGTATTTTTTTTTAAATATGTATACCTATTTTGCTTTAGCACACTTCCCTGACCTGGTTTTTGTGATTGTATTCTATTCATGTATTAGTTACAATTTTACAGCCACTAAGCAGCATTCATTATTTATTTATGTGTTTTTGTTGAAACTGTAATGAATGCATATGTAAATTGAAACTTCAATATTACGAAGTAAATTGTGATTTGTTACTTGATTGGAGTCTTATAATGTCTTAACGTGGTGGGTGTAATTCTTTAATTTTATTGTTTTCAATAAGTGTTTTTAACTTGTCCATAAAAAAATGTGAATACTTACTTACAATAAGATGGGGTGTTACATATGAAAAATATTGAAGTACATGAGTGGTGTTAGTGTTTCTGATAGAAACTAATTTGCCATTCAGATTTAAGAAAGTCATAGCTATCATAACTATAATAACAGTAATTGAACCTATCTGGTAAAGACAAGCTCAATCGCAGTTATGTCATCTTAATTTTTAGTTCTAAAGATAATAATCACATGAAGTTTTACATAGGGTGACACAATGGGCGGTCTGCGGACTGTAGTATTATATGTACAGATTATGTGCTAAAACAAGTAAAATATTTATCACACTCTGCACTATTTTCAAGCATACTTAGTTCCTAATTAATTTTGATGCTAAAGCTGCAAGACAAACTCAATATTCGGAAAATGTCATCAGACTCAATGCAATGATATATTATCATCAAATAGTAAATGTTACTTGTATATTTTTTATGGAATATGGAACCTGTTTTAAGAATCTGGTTGATATTCAAGTACAGAATAAGTATTCAAGTTTGCCAAGTAATAAACCAGTTATGAGGCACAATAGCTTAGTTCTTAATACTCCCTAGAATAATTGATTACGCTGATGCGATTTAGCACATTCTGCTTTAATTTCCCACATACTATTGTTAACAATCTACATTTTCAGGTTCATCAATATTGAGTCATCAACTAACGATGACATAGTAGATGACGATGATTACATCCGCGATGGAACAGACTACGGCAACATCACCAGAGTGCACGATGAAGCAGAAGCTTCTTCACCAGACAAAGTCATAGAAACTGCTTACGTGAAGCCCGAAGGGGAAGGTAGCACAGATGGGGAGACCGATCTCAATGCAACCATAGTGTCGGGAGAAGATGTAGAACCTTCTTCATCTATTTGGGAAGGAATAATGAGCCTTGTCGAGGATATTGATAGAGAATCCAAATTGGTGGATGTGAGTATACCTTCTTCGTTTTTATATATAGTGTCTCATTTGGGACTCCATAAGTGACATGTTGTTAGGGTTGTCACCTGGTGTTTTGATGAACAACGATCTTTAAGTGATCCAAAAAAATATGTAGGCATACTTAATCAATGTTCAACTAAATGGACTTATGTAAATTTAGGTAAACATTCAATTCCTAAGTTTATCAGTTATGAAGGTACAGTTATATTTATTGTAACTTAATAATTTTGTTTACTTCACATCACATCTGAATCATCAGAATCATCACATCTGAATTCAGAGTCCATTGACCCCAGGTAAACATTGAGATAAAAAAATTGTTGTAGCTGTCCAATCTTATCAACTATCAGCTAGGTTAGTTGTACAGAGTGTACTGATTAACCTACTTTGAAGTGTGCCACATATTTTATTAGACTTCTTAGAATAATTCTAAAAAGCAATTGATAATATTATTATCAATTGCTTTTTCCTATGTATGAATCATTTATTACTTTCTCTATGAGAGTTTGCTATTAAGGAGCTTTGTGAAATGCCTTAGTTGTTTGCTTCAGGCCTTCATTGCTGATCTTGAGTGGAGTGAATAAGCCCTTATGGAATGAGTTATACCTACCATAAAATATATGTCACCACTTTTAAAAATAATCTATTTAGTTTTTCTATCTGTTGAAAAAATCCTTTGTACTACAAACAAACAAAACCCAAATATTTGAATGACTAGTTTTTTTGTATTATTAGGGCTTATTCACTTATAAATAAAGGGTTATCCAACTAAGCAGTTTGGTTGGTCCAGGTACCAAGGGACTAAAGATGTAAGGAAATGTCACTGCTCTATTTACAATAATGATGAAACCCATTTTGTTGACTGTACAATTAGTTTGTTTCACATATCAGATACAAATCTAAAGGATTATAGAGGCTTTAAAGGCTCCTTCAAACAGGCGCGACACGTGACGCGAATCGCACACGACACAAAGACACCACGTGTCGCGTTACGATTGATGCTTTTGTGCCGCGCGGGATTCGCGTCGCGTGTCGCGCCTGTTTGTTGGAGCCTTAAATCGATAATAGAGGTTTCATATCAATTAGATAAACGTTTAATGTTAGCTTATAATTAGAAAAACCGTGCTGCGTGTAAATAATGAGCAAAACGCGTTGCACGCATCCTAATAATTATCATAACTGTGCGGCACACCGCACTCAGCATGCACTCAGAATGATTGAATTTGACTTCCATTTTAGGGTTAACTTTGATTATTACCGATTATTATGAACTACGCATACCTAATGGATGAAAGTCATCAAAAAATCCTAGGTCAAATCATTTGGGCTAGGTAGATAGCAGACGACGCCACCTATCTGCCATTTTCGTATGTTCAACGTTCTGCCGAACACCCTGAGTTCTTATTTAGCTTACAATGTGTGGCAAAAGAAAGTGGGGTGGGAAGTAGGGGGTGTGGCTGGGAAGTTAGAAATAATCATTTTAAGCCTTCCACAAGGTGGACCGATGACCAGTAGGCCAATTCTCGTACTTAAAAAACGTTCAAATTCAAGTCGCAATCTCATCTCAGCGACGATCAATGTCAAAAATCTGTCAAAAATGTATGTAAATTGATAGTAATTTTGACAGATTGAGACTGAGATTAGAATGCGAACGGTCTTAAAAATACAGGAATTGCCCCTCTGGTGAAGGTAGCGGAAATCCGCTGGTTGCGAGATGCACAGGACCGGTCGACGTGGCGATGCATGAGGGCGGCCTATGTCCAGCAGTAAACATCTTTCAGCTGAAATGATGATGACGATAACTAACCCACAATTCTGATAAAATTGTATCATATGCGCAAAAAACAACCAATAATAATGAAAATGTTATTTTTGGCGAAATGACATTCGTGTTTACATATTTGCATACATAAACATACAATGTGAAAATAAACACAGAGTATTGTTACTGTCAACATGAATAACTTCTTAATTTTGGCTAGCTGAGAAATTGTTAGCAGTAAATCTAAGTAGGTACATACTTAAATACTGACCTTATTCGTGATGTTCTTCAGAGAGATCAGCCGGTCGATTCTGTAACAATCTCACCGTGATAACTTAGGCGAAGTGAGCTATCATTCCACCTGATGCTATTGATTGACACTATCGACAACTCACTTCAATCTCACTTCACCTAAGTTATCACGGTGAGATTGTTACAGAATCGACCGGCTGATCTCTCTGAAGAACATCACGAATAAGGTCAGTATTTATGTACTTAGATTTACTGCTAACAATAGCTCGGCAGGTGCGTAGTAGGAACTCGCAACCGGCGTCCGTTTATGACCAGATATATGAACGTAAACAAAGCAAAAGGAGTATGCAAGGATCGTAGCAGGTGGCGTTCTGTAGTTGTTGCCTCTCCGTGACGTGTAAAAGGGATTCCGATATCCTATTCACAAAATAAACCATTTCATTTAATTTCCCCACGAGTAAAAGGTGTGAGTTTGTGATGTATGTAAATCTAATTATAATTATTCTCTTTATTTTCAGGAATCTCTGGATAAGTTAGATTCCAACGACTCTTCACCAGGTACGTAAATACATTCGTACCTACGGTAATTCGGATTTGGATTATAATTTATGTACCCCAAGATCTATGATTCCGGTTAAGTTTTAGACAACCATTCAATACCAAATAACCAATGGACTTTTTGTTCATAATTCGATTTTATGCAAACCTGGTACAAAATGACAACAAAATATATGATTGCAAGAGCCAGAAAAAAAAAACAATATCATGAACTAGCCGTTGCCCGCGACTTCCTCTTCGATCCAGGATGAAAAGTAGCCTATGTCATTACCCAGATCATGCGCTAAATCTAAACCTCATCAAATCTTATCTGTGTGCTAAATTTCATCCAAATCCGTTAAGCCGTTTTAGCGTGAAAGCGTAGCATATTATCTATTAGTTAGGATTAACAAATTTTGTGATTACTTTCACTTTTTTAGTAAGCTTTTCAAAAATGTGTCGAATGCATAACCTCCTTTCGAAATCTTTATTATTCAATAAAAATAAGGCTTTAGTTGAAGATATAAGAAAGGAAGCATTGGAAGGGCTTCGGTTGACGTAAAAACTAATAAGCTTATTCTAATGCCAGTCGTATGGCAGTGTTAGTTTTTTTTTTAATTTAAATATTGCACGACAAATATAAACGAAACAAATGTAGGTATAGTGAAATGTTTTACGCACCGACTTCGGTCGGACAAGTAATCAAAAGCAAAAAAAATATTATATACAGTATTGTTATAGCACGAAGCGACGCGCGCTTTATTCGTGGTAACCTAGTGTACAAACACGTTGTGAATGTGTGCGTGAAGACGAGGAGCTTCAGCACATAACACACTCACACACATACATACACACACTTCCGACTTGAGAGCTCCTGCGCCTACACACACACATTCACAACGTGTTTGTACACTTGGTAACCACAAGAAAAGCGCGCGTCACTTCGTGAGATAAAAATACTATACTAGCTTTTGCGCGCGACTTTCGTCTGCGTGGAATTCAAATATACCATAAAACATGGCACTCGTTAATAGTGTAGCTTTCTATCAGTGAGATGATTTTTGTAATGGGTTCAGTACTTCCAGAGATTACCTCTTGCAAACCAACAGTTTTACTTTTTTAATATTTGTTTAGATAGTCTGAAAGCGTAGTGAAAATTATCTTAAGACTTCTTGATTCCTGGCGTACAAGGGTACCCCGTCCTTCACGCTTCGTTTTTCAATTCGAGCGGGACGATAGACATTGGTCAAAGTGTAAAGACGGCATGTAAACCTTCCTCCTCTTATAAGGCCTATTTTTAGTTTTTCTCTCATTGCTAAGTGTAATAAAGGACGTACGGGTCGTTTGATCAGGTTAAGCTACGCTTGTCGAGGTCAATCCGTCGTTGGCTGTCATTCGAAGATCTCTGATAGTCTTTACGGGTCGTCAGAAGCTCGAAAGTCTGATAACCAGACATACCAAGGGGTATCGTGTCTCCCAGTAACTGGGTTCGACGTGAGCTAGGCAGTCGCTCCATTTATTCAGCTGATAACCACATGTTCAGACTGGAAGCTGACCCGAATGTAGTTGGGAAAAGACTAGGCAGATGATGACAATGACGATAAGGCCTATTTTTCAATGGTTTTATTAATATCATTTGATTAATTTAAATTAAATGGCTGCAATAAAAAATAGACGTTATTCATCCACTGCTATACTAATATGTTTGTCCCTCTCCAATTTTAGGTGATAACTACATACTTGAATATTCATTGGAGTACGGTTTCCTTCGCCTGTCGCCGAGCGCGCGCCTACGACTCAAGATTCCTGTGAAGATCGTTACATTGGACCCAGATAATGATGCGTGCTTCGGCGACCCTTTCTCGCGGTTCGTGCTTGACGAATTTCTGGGATATGATGACCTTCTCATGGCATCTATCAAGACACTGGCTGAACAGGAAGATAACAAGGGATATTTAAGGTGAATTGTTTGTTTGATAAATCTATTTATTAAGAAAATTAACTGTGATTTGAGTTTATTTTTTGAGAGATTGGCCGGAGAAGGAAACAGGGCAGAGCGAAAGTGTGGAAAATATATGGAGAAACCTTTGACTAGCAGTGGGACAATTCACGTTGAACCAAAAAATAAATAAAAATAAGTCAACACCACTACTACTTGTTGGAATAACACGTTAAACATTCGTGAACCTATGACGCGTAACAGGCAGACAAAAGCTGATAAACATATCTAAAGGCATTCCTGTCCCAGGAACGAATGGAGGCATCATCCATAATTTTTTCAAAGGAAATTTCCGTGCAATGACTATCATAGGCCGACCAGTAGTCAACCCTTCGAAACTTGGCACAGTACAGTATTTTCATCTCACTAAGCGACGCGTGCTTTACTTGTGGTACCAAGTGTACAAAAACGTGAAGTCGTACGTAAGCGCAGGAGCTCTCGGTACCGTCCTAGACAATGGCGTGTGTGTGTGTTATGTGCTGACGCTACTCGTCTTCAGGCACACATTTACAGCGTGTTTGTACACTTGGTTACCACAAGTAATGCGCGCGCCGCTTCGTGAGATAAAAATTTACGTCGTGACAGGCCTTACGTATAATGGCTAGGTCGACTACAGCATGGCGAGCACGGCCTACTGTGATAGGCTTGAGTGGCTTGTTGGTGTGATTTTTATCACAGTTTGGGAGCAAAACTGTGGTAAAATGCGTGACTCAAGCCTACCCTAACCTAACCTAGCCACAGAGGCCGTGCTAGCCCCGCTGATATCAGGCCCAGACCCAGGCAAGAGAGTCACTGCATACTAAAGATTCTCACATTTTATTGTAATTTGGTTACTATTTTTGATGCTGAATTATGTTTTGTTTCAGAAATGTTATTACGGGCGAACACTACCGGTTCGTGTCGATGCTGACGGCGCGCAGCTCCTACATAGCTGCCTTCTTAATTATGCTGGTTTTCGTAAGTACAGCTAGATTTATCATAGTTATCGGCAATTAGTTTCATTGGAGGTCCGCCTTAAAAATAATATATGACTGCCCCGTAAGTTTGGCGGACGATTACTAGAAATTAATTTTAGCAATAAACAAATATTACTTAAGTAATTAACAAAAATAACAAAGTAAGTAATTAATATTAATGTGAAACATGTTTTTTTTTTACTTTGAACTATTTGTCTGAAATCTGGAGTGTCGACGACAGAAAAGACAAAAGTGCGGGCTAAATTAAATGCCTTACACAAAAATTTAATTTAAATATTTTAGTTATAAATATTAGGTACTGTCCGCACAAAATAGGTCGACGGTCCGAATCCAGACCGCGTTCCGCTATTTGGTGACCCCTGATTTACAAAAAGCAAAATCGAAAAAAAAATAAAGACTGCTGTGCCATGATTCACGATGCTTAAATATAAGTCCGGCACTGCACTTAGCTTACTGGCTTATATTTTACCACGGCATCTTTGCCCATAGGTGTACTCCAAACTCAAACTCAAACGCAAAGCATTTATTTCAAATAAACCAATTACAGGCACTTTTGAATTGTCAAGGGGTCGGTCAGTCAGAAAGATGAAGCTAGTTGCCCATTCCAAAGCGTAGTACGTACCTATGGAGAAGAACGGGCAAGAAACTCCATGGACACTCTTTTAAATCAAAATATTGTTACAATAAAGTGGTTACATCATTCATTTTGTAATTATACATATGAGAACGATGTAATAAGACGTGCACGTTAAAAGCGTCCGTAATATAAAGATAAAAACAATTATGGAATTAAAATAAGCCGTGGCAGCTAAGAAATGACCAGTGGCTACTGACGGCGCCCGTTCACGAACATGACGTATGGATCAGCAACATTCAGCTCAACCATTTTGAAGGGAACTCAATGATCCAATACACACGCCACCACCAGCGACACATTTGAGTGAGCATGACATACTCTCAGCCGCCAGGGCACATTCAAGTCAATGAAAGACGAACCCAGTAAGCTTTATAGTGGGTACATAGTGCTCACACATGTGCTGTCTGAGAGAAGAAGTACGTTATTAGCTGAAATCCTAAGTAATACTACTAGTGGTCTAGAACTGGATACGAGTAGTAAGTGTTAATCTGTTTATTTTAATAAACATATTTATATTACACTAGCTGCGCCCCGCGGTTGCACCCGCTTAAGTCTCGATCCCGTGGGGGTTATCGGGATAAAAAGTACCCATGTGCCAAATTTCATCCAAAAGTTGTCCAGCCGTTTTAGCGTGAAAGCGTGACAAACAAACGGACTAAAGATCTAATATTTTCTCTTTATAATATTATTAGCATTATACAGGGTGTTTGGTAGGGAGCTGTACATACGCCTAGGGTAGAAACTAGGGATAGTCTGCTACCTACCCCCGCCCATTATATTGACCTTGGCCTCAAGGTTTTTTTTACCTTACTACCTTACCTTAAAATTATTTCTTTACCTTACTACGGTACTTCAGGCCCCATAACTTTTCTTCTCCACAATTTTCTGGTGTAAAATAATTTTTTGCAGGACCCTAAGACTCTAACGATTAAAACAAGACCATTAGCCGACCGGTCCCATGGATAGATTTTGAGCTACAGGTAGTTTTAGTCAAAAAATCACAAAAAAGTCAAATAAAAAATAAAAATAAATTAAAAAAAAACCTTGAGGCCAAGGTCAATATAATGGGCGGGGGTAGGTAGCAGACTATCCCTAGTTTCTACCCTAGGCGTATGTACAGCTCCCTACCAAACACCCTGTATGTATTAGATAATATGTCACCGTTAGTTTATAATCTATCTCGCGAGGTTATAAACTATCGAAAAAAGGTGAACTGCAACAAACCATAACGCATTATTTTGATTGATTATATTCTGTCCATGGCAAAACTACAAATTGTGAACTGGTAAGTATCAAACTTGTATGCGACGGATCGCATCTTGCGCTAATACTAAATAGCCACGTAACTACGACCAACTTGGAAGAAGCGCTCGCTCGGCTTGTTCGCGTGGTTTGTCATAGTTCTAACCTTATTTTTTTGTTCCGGGTCGAATATCCTCTTAGATGTCCTTCGCCCTGGGGCGGGCGGAGGGGTCTGTCAGACTCTTACTGACTAAAAAACACCCCGTTGTTGTTGTTGGAACACTACGCGCCACCGCCTCGGGTTCTGTTCTGTCCTGTTTGAAGGGGCGGCGGCCGTCCCCAAGTCCGCCGTCCCTCTGCACGTGTTTATGGGGGCTGAAAGAGGGCGCTATCTGCCCTCCGCCGACGCTCGGCACGTCTACTGCGGGTCGGGAGAGTGGTCTCAACTTTTCCGCAGCCTCCTTCTGTGAAATGACGGTTTCACACAAGGAGATCACCGCATCCCACGACTCGGTGCTTCCGACCATCGAACCAGCGACGGCCCGCAGCGACAAGTCGGCTCGCAACTTCTGATACGAGGGCACGGCGCGGCTCCTCCCATGCGGCACACTCTGCCAGCGTATGCCACGCCGTGTCCTCCCGGCAGTTGACGCAGTGGTGACACCGGGCGTCCGGCTCCCTGTCTATGCGACACGGGTACTTCCCGAAGCAACCATGCCCCGAGAGCACCTGCGTCGCCCGAAACGACAGGGAGCGTGCCTCCTCCCGAGCCAGCGTTTGAGCACCGGCCGGACCGCCTCGATGGTGACGAGGCCGGCGGTAGGCCGTGAGAGCCTGCCCTGACATTCTGCCACCAGGACCTCGCGAAGCTGAGACTGACGCAGCTACATGTGTCGCTGCATCGGACCCTCGCCCCGCGCCCTCGCTTCCTCGCGCCACCGATACAATGACGCGAGTACTTTCGCTTCGAGGTCCCAGGGCTGGGATCTGGCCAGTACGCAGCCCGCCTCGTAGGAGATCGTGCGATACCCCCTGATGACTCTAACGGCCATCGTTCTCCGCGGCTTTCGCAAAATTGCGATGCTGCCGGCCGTCAGGTCAGAGGCCCACACCGGGGCCCCATACAGGGCCCTGAATCGCACGATCCCCACGTAGAGCCGCCTACAGGCAGCACTCGGGCCCCCCAGATTGGGAAGCAGCGTTGCGAGCGTGCCAGCCGCGCCCAGCAACTTGGGCGCCAGCTGTCGGAAATGGGGCCCGAAGTCCCACCGGCTGTTGAGCACCAATCCTAAATACTTCATGGTGGACTCGACAGCGATCCGAGCCCCCCCCGACCACGATGTGTGAGCCGGGTGGTGGCGCCCGCCGGTGGTCGGAGTGCCCTGGCTTAGTTGCTGCAACCGTTTCGGCTACCGTCAAGACCTACAAATCAGGGACGGTTCACAATTTTACGGGTATTAAAATCGGACAGACTGTGAACCCTGTCGTAAGTACACTCGAGAGCAATGAATCCGGGTCACTTAAAGAATCCTAAAAATCTCGGAAACTGAAAATGCTAGGTTAATGCAATAAATTGTATTTAATAGACAATGTAATACTCCTTAAATGAAGGTATTAAAACTTCTTAGTTATTGTAAAGTTATATCATAAAAAAATCAAATTTGAAAAAGGGCCACTTTCGAAGATGGAACTACGAAATTACAGCATTTGGTTTTGCTTTTGTTTGTAATCTGTCATTTATGTGGGTACATAAACCATGTTGATAGTGCTCTATATTCATTATTCAAGCTGAAATTATGTCGCTTACGCCTGAAGAATGCACCAGAATACTTACAATGCTGGAAACCGGCCGGAGTCAGCGCGATACAGCCAGGACTGTCGGTGTGTCGCTGTCAACAGTACAAAGAGTTCTCCGACGTTACGAAGAAACTGGTTCTAACCTACGCAGACCAGGAACGGGCAGAACCAGGTGTACCACAGCACGAGAAGACCGATACTTGGTGAACACCATGCTTCGAAATCGCTTTCTCACAGGAACTGAACTCACCAATCAGTTTCGACGCCTCGGAGGAAGTAACCCAAGTGCATGGACAGTAAGGCGTCGGCTTGCTGAATCTAACTTAAAACCCCTTAGACCTGCAAACGGCCCTAAACTGGAGCGTGGGCATCGTATTTCAAGACTAAGATATGCCCAGAGCCACGTAAATTGGAGTATTGAAGATTGGTCAAAAGTTATGTTCTCCGACGAATCAAAATTTATGCTCTACAAGCACGATGGAAGACACAGAGTGTATCGAAGACCAGGGGAAAGATTCAAGCAAGCATGCATCGAAGAAAAAGTAGCCTACGGTGGTGGGTCTGTACTTGTGTGGGCCGGAATTTCTTCTGAAAGTCGCACAGAGCTGGTGATCATAGAAAACGGCTCTTTAACTAGCGTAAGATATGTGGAAGAAATCCTCAATGATCACGTTGGTCCATTTATGGTCAATTTAGGTGAGGATGCTATATTTATGCATGACAATGCCCGACCTCATACAGGTAGGATTGTGAATGACTACCTTCAAGAGATGAACATTACTCGTATGGAGTGGCCAGCGCGCAGCCCGGATATCAACCCGATCGAGCATGCTTGGGACGAGCTAGGCAGATGCGTAAAACAACGAAACCCTCCCCCAATCACGCTTCGTGAGCTCAAAATTGCTCTCACAGAGGAATGGGAGAATATTCCCCAAAATCGTATAAGGAACTTGGTGTACAGCATGCCAAACCGCGTAAACGCAGTAATGGAAGCACGAGGAGGCAATACGAAGTATTAAAATTCAAGAAAATCGTAATAAAGTTCAAAAATTTCATGTTTCCTATTTTTGTTTTAAGGAGAGATCAGTAGTTTTTTTCTTTATGTAATTTTGTGTTAATAAAATGTATTTTTTTTTACTTTCATTTAAGGAGTATTACATTGTCTATTAAATACAATTTATTGCATTAACCTATCATTTTTAGTTTCCGAGATTTTTAACATTCTTTAAGTGACCCGGATTCATTGCTCTCGAGTGTATATTGTAGGCAGTATGGTAGGGTTCACAATTTATCGACAGTTTACAATATCGAGAGATAGATTATAAACTAACGGTGTTCACAGTCATACGGTGACATTATATATTTATTTATTAACAAGTACTTTAGACCGTGCGTGTCAAATTACAAGCACGTTCGTTTTTTATATATTTGAGCTGCATCCTTAGTAGTAATAAATTCACAATGGCAACAACATTAATAAAAATTACTTATTTTTTTAACTAGTGAGCTAAACATTAATTTGATTAATTTAATTTAACCTACTGACTATTTACAGAATGCAAGTAGTCAGCGGTAAGAAGAGGACAGTACATCATACCTAATTATCTCTACTTACTGCCCAAACAATGCGCTCGTTTGGTTTACTAATGTAATACCTACAAATGTTACGGGGTTAGCATAGAATAGATTTTGATGGTTTAAAACTACCGTCATGCGCAGTTACTATTTTAATAACTATGCCTTCGTCAGTTAAGAAGTACCTATAATTATGTATTAACACTGAATGACGGTTTTAAGTATTAATGTTTTTGTCCATTATTACGGAAGAGGCCCTAATAACAGGAACATTAGTAATTTTATAGCCTCCTTCTTATTGATTATGTAGTACGACTTAGGACATATTTTGAGTCAAAATAACGGGTACCTACATTTGTAATTTTGTATTAGCCTGATTATTATTGATCATGTAGTACGACTTGGGATTTATTTTGAGTCAGCAAAATAACTTGTATATAGACTGAGACAATAATACGAAAATTAATTAGTTTCCTGTTCATAATTAAGCAAAAAAAAGTATTTGCTCTCGCAATATTTGAACGGAATTCTTGACTTTCAATTCTTTAGCTTTACCTTTCACTAGCCTGCGACTTCGTTCGCGTGAAATTTCTTGTTCCCCGACCCACACCGTCGCGTCGTATCGCCTGCCCGCGCTATTTCTTCGTTTTCGCTCAGCGTTCCTTCTGACTGTTTTGGTTTTTGCTCGTCTCCCTAGGGTCCTACCGTGATGTTGTATAGCCATCCTCAAGAACTAGGCTTTCAAAAGCAAAAATTAATTTTTAAATCCGACTGTTAGTTCCAGAGATAAGCGCGTTCAACCAAACTCTTCAGCGTTATTATTAATTAATTAACTAGCCTGTGCCCACGACATCGTCCGCGTGAAATTTCTTGCTCCCTGACCCACGCCGCCGTCGCATCGCATCGCCAGCCCGCGCTATGACTTCGTTCGCTTAGCGTTCTTTCTGACTTTATTTCTTCTTGCTCGGTTCCTAGCGCGATGGTAAATAGCCTATATACTTTCTCAGGAATTGGGCTATCAAATATAAAAATATTTTTTCAAGTCCGAGTAGTAGTTCCAGAGATAAACGCGTTCAAACAAACAAACAAACTCATCAGCTTTATTAATAGTATAGATTAATAAAGATTCAGAAACAAAAACTGTGATTGACAATAATAATGCCTAGGTCAAGCAGTTATATCAATAATGAGTACATGGTTCAACGAAATTGATTGACTTTTAACGATTAAAAGGCGCAGAATATATAATTATAAAGAGTATGGCTGGCATTGAATTATTTATTTTGTGTTTAGGTACTCGATTCGATCTGAGGGGCAATTCCCGTATTTTTATGAATGTTCGCATTCTAATCTCAGTCTCAATCTGTCAAAAGTACAATCAATTTACATACATTTTTGACAAGTTTTTGACATTGATTGTCGCTGAGATGAGATAACGACTTGAATTTGAACGTTTTTACGTACGAGAATTGGCCTACTGGTTTCTTCATGCAGATTGAAATGCAAAAGTTCAACGCTCAATACAAGCGTTATTGACTTGTAAGAATAAAACACATTTTAATTTATTAATCGACTGGTCTTGTCTCACATTTGATATACCCACCTAAGTAAAGTATATTTTCTATCGCCGTTATTAATTTGATCTACTTGCAACGTTTGTTAATTTGTAAGTGAAGCATTTACATTTTCATAGTTGTTGTCAATCGTCACTATCATAATTGTTGTCAGTCAACCACGTCGGCAGAAGGTAGATGGCGTTTAAAGTTGGTAGATGTAATCCAACTTACTGTTAGCGCCATCTAGTGTCGAATAGGGGAGACTATTATTTTATTTTCAAAAAGAATAGGGATATTTCATTCCCGCCGTATCGTGTATTTGTCGTCCCCTACCGTCGAATAGCTGAAGTTGTTTCAGTCCAAGTTTTAGTAGCGGTTCATGTGGGATGGATCAGATGGCGCTTTTATATTTTGTTATTTATTACAAAATAATAATTTAGCGTTTTTAGTGTTAGAAAAATAAAACATTAATTTAACCAGATTATAAATGTTGAATGCACTCCGATGAATTGTTAGTAACAGGAAAGTCTATTTTGTCATACACCCTGATAATCATCTGCCTAGCCTTTTGCCAAATAAGTTAGGGTCGGCTTCCAGTCTAACCGGATGATAAATGATTTTATTTCTGTAAGTAGGTTTGTACAAACAATTTTACACGTCAATCATATTTTTTTTAAACTAGATGAGGTCTGTGTTTCCTATCTGACTACTCTGAGAAGAAAGGCCGAAACAAACTCAGGGGTCACAGTCTCTTTTAAAGTCCAGCCAGAATCTTGGTCAGATCATGTGAAGGCTATATAGATCGGTGTCTGAAATGGACTTTTGAGGATAGAACCACACATATTGAGTGGACCTGTCCAGTCAGTGCACGCATTTGTCAGTAACCATGCAGCTCGACTCAGAACATAAGGAGCTCAACGATTCGACGAACAATACCAAAGAAAGGACATTTGGGTAGGCCGCATAAACTACTCAAACTGCCAGAACATGATTAAAACTGGAACAATGACCCACATAGTCCTCATATTCACAGTAATTAAAATAATATAATACTTTATACAGTAAATATGCAGCTGAATACCAGTATTTTACATGGAGCGAATATCTATCTGACCTCCACCACCCAGTTACTGGGTAATACGATACCCCTTTGGTAAAACTGGTTATCAGACTTTCGGGCTTCTGACGACCCGCAACGACTGTCAACGATCCACGAATGACAGCCGGGACTGACGGCTTAACGTGGTTACCGAGGTACGGAGGGGTCTCGGTATGTAAAGATGGTCACCCATCCACGGACCAACCGCGGAAAGCGTAGCTTAACCTGGTCGATCGACTCGTGCGGCTGTTATTACTAAGCCATAAGTCATACACCCTATAAGTCTTAAGCATTTTTGTCGTTTGATCGCAAAACAGATTGATGCCACCACGACGGTACTCACCTGCCTTAGTTCAAGGGAGCTCACTTCCTTCTGCCGGCCTCTGCGTGTAGATCATACGCTCCATGAGCGTATTTGACTGTCCTTACGTTTTTTTTAAAATAAGTAATCATAAATATTTATTCAGTATTAAAATTGTGAAAATATTAACATAATTACAATCTTAGAAATGCTTTACAAAGGTATTATAATGTTAGAGCTCATGTTTTATGGTAATTGTAGGACAACAAAATTCTTAACAATATTTAACATCAGAAGTCTTGAAATAATGACAAAATGAACGATTACGAATTAAAATTGAATAAGTGCTGGTTTTAAATAATATGATAAGCCCTTAATTCGAAATAGACGGTTACAAAACAAGAGTTTACGGCCTTTTCTACATATTGAAGCGCAATTTCTAATCTACTCGTAGCTTTCTAAAGATTTTGTAAGGTAAAAAATATAGAAATAAATGCTACCTCAACCCAGTTCTTCCTTCTTTCTTATCTTTTAATCCAGAAACAACGTGTCCCAAGAGCGTGTTGCATTTCACAAAGACATTACAGATCAATTAATAGGCTATCGCGAGGCGCGGTCCCTGCCCCACTAAAATCAGGCTCTCTCGCCGAGTTACAGTTACGGTTCTTTTATGGCCCTTTCAAACTTTATTACGGTTCCAAATTCTGACGCCCGCTCAGACTGTAGCCTGCCTTATGTTTGTTTTACAAAACTCCTTACGTGAATAGCCACTTCTGTGTTTTGAAACTCAGGTGATGTCGGAAGTTTTGGTTGCATTTGGCTGAATTTAGTGTGCAGGAATTGTTTACAAGTGTCGGACACTTGTGTCGTAATTCGTAATGTTCTGTTGAGATTAGATGCAGAAGTATCTATCATGTAGGTGTTCATATTATGTATCTAGTAAATGCGCACCGTTAGCGAAACTGCAAAGTACAGGCACGGGCGTAAATATATTACTATAAACAGCTCGGCAATAATATCCGATTTCATGATTCATCCGGATTGGTACAATGTCTACGAATTTTTGGTTCTAGTATATACCGGTTTCCTCACGATGTTTTTCATCACCGTTTTGAAAGCAGTGGTGATGAAATAAATTACACAAAGTACAGCGCCTGCCTGAGTTCGAACTTACGACCTACAACTCGTAAGTCGGGGCCGTTACCACTGGGCTACCACTGCTCACCAATGAATTTAACTGAGTAGGCAGACATTTATGACGCAAGACAGGTCCTTTAATATTGCATAGACACATATTTTTCAAGGCAATGCAGCGTCCTATATTTAGACGTCGCATGTCTCGACAGATAGTTTTGACGTTCCTTCCATGTCACAAATTTGTGCTGCCTTCCACAAATTATCACATATATTTGCCGTCATATATTAATGGTTGTATCATGAATTCTGATATTATTGCCGAGCTGTCCATAGAAATATTTTTATGCTCGTGACTGTACCTACACCAACATACATTTATCTAGTAAATACGAGCCGCTCAGACATTCGCAAACTGCAAGTACAAGAATGTTTCGTGTAAACTTATAAAAACAAGGATCTTGTATAGCCTGATCGGTTTTTGTAAATTGATCCGAACTATCTTTACTGAACAAAATACAAGTGCTAAATGATAAATGATTTTATTTCTGTAACTAGGTATTTGTACAAACACTTCCACGCCAATAAAGAACTTCAGTATTTTTAAAATTCAACTGTAAATGTAATACGACACCTAGCGGTTTTCAGTATTTGGTAACGGAACCCGAAGGCAAGCCATAGTAATCCATTTTTGCTCAGACACTTCCACAACTTATGCAAACTAAACCGGCAGAGGATGCTATTTATTGACTGACCGGTTGGTGCAGTTGGTAGCGACCCTGCCTTCTGGGCCGCGCTGGTTCGATCCCCGGACAAGTCAAACATTTGTGTGCATGGACATGTATGTTTGACCTGTGTCTGGGTGTGTATATGTATATAACTATGTATATCAGTCATCAGGTTACCGTACCGGTTCTGCCTAGTTCGGGACCTGAAGACCTTATATTTATTTATTGCATACAAACGAATAAAATACTACTTCTAAATGGTCCTATGGTTTTTAAAATAATGGAAGCGCTGTTTAGGTTAGGCCCATTCCAAAGCGTAGTAGGTTGCTATGGAAAAGTATGGGCAAAATACTAAACTTCAGTCTTGCACGTTGCTGTTCGCATCGATCACGTTTTTCTTTGCTTGAAAAAAAAAATAACCCTTCAATTTCCAAAAAGTTTTGAATAAGAAATTTTTGTAACTTATGCGAAACAAGTTTTTTTTGTAGCGCTTCTTACAGCGGCAATGTTTTGGTTGTAATATATTTGAAAAGCTTTCGTTTCACAAGGGAGAGAGAGATTTAATAATTTTATTTTAGTACCTAATGTAAAGGAAGTTTTTTTCGCAGTAGGTACTTGTTACTCTTCAAGGGTTTTAATATTTATGTGTTACAAATATGGATTTAAGATGCTTGATTTCGCAAGAGGCCTGAAAATATTGTTTTGACAACTTATATAAGGCTCTTTTCGTGGTAGGTGCTTGTAACCTTGTCGATCTCACTAGTGTTATCGACGTAACACACAGACATAAGTACGGGGGTCACGCGGAAAGTTTGTAGAATAGGCCAGTAAGAAAGGCAGCCGATGATTTATTTTTTAAAATTTTGAATTAGGATTTCTTTGGGAATCTATAGATCTCAGAACAATAACTAAAGCATAGAAGGCGCTTTAGGACATTTGAAGTGTACGCTGTCATAGACAAAAGAGTATTAGCTAGTAATGTGACTATGCATAAAATAAATACCGATATCGACTTCTTAGTTTATGGTATCGCTCCTTGGCATTAAGAGCGTTTATACCTTAAGAGTGGCAACGTCGCAATTTAGTGTCATATATCGTGGTTTTCAATTTTTATCATTTAATCGGAGCTATATTTAAAAAATCTGTTCAATTAACTTTTTAGAATTACGTGAAAGTGTATAAAAAGTAAGTAAACGTAATGCTTATACAATGAAAATAACGCCCTGCATGTTTCCAATGTATTATTTGCATATAAATAGAACTGTAAACGCAACGATTTCTTACCTTCTACAGTTTTCACATAATTCTAAAAAGACAATTAAAGGATTTTTAAAATATAGCTCCGATTAAATGATAAAAATTGAAAACCACGGAATATGACACTAAATTGCGACGTTGCCACTCATAAGGTATAAACGCTCTTAAATCTAAAATATGCTAAGGTGAAATAAAGAACTCACTTCTGTCTGATCAACTCATTTATTTATAAACACAGGATAAATTATTAATAAATTGAAATTACCAAGAAAACGCTTAAATAATTTTTAAAGAGCGATTGGCTACGGTACAAGTAACAAAAAATTGAAATCACTGTCTTTTAAAAATTATAGTTTATGTTAGAAATGTCCTTACTTTTTCTACAGGAGAAGATAATTATTTTGCGATATAATGAATTCTAATTGTTAAATATTCTTTGCTTATCAATTTAATCAACAAATTTCTATGATCATCCAATACATCATTACCGAATGAATGTTCGAGTAAATCATCAAAAATTTACGTTGGTAGCAATATTTTAATAAAGCAGTCATCGCTGAAATGTTTGGAACAAATACGATGTTGTTTTTTTCCATTCCCAGTAGTTACGTGCAATAGCGTTGATCCATTTTTGCCTCATATCAATATCGGAGGGAAATCTGAAAATGACAAAAAAAATCATAGCCACACGTGAGTTTAAATTATTATACCATGAGCCACACGGATTTTTGACCACTGTCATTTCATTACTCATACGTACGATTTGCTGGCAAGACCGTAGGTATTTAGGTATTTATTTCACTCTTAAATATTTAATCCTTCCCAAAACTACGTGTAAAGAAAAATAATGTAATAATTTAGATGACGCTAGTTCTATCGATATTCTATCGATAGTTTATTTTTGCAAGCACTATTGCAAAATATTTATATGCCGATTAAAAATTTATATTTTCCCTAGAATCCAATTATTTAATTGCATAAAATATTGATTTCAAAACACTACCGTGGACACTAAACTCAAATAATTTGAAAAAATGCCAAAATAACCTACAGTGAGAATACAAAACCGATAAAATGACCATATTTGATTACTTACCGATGGAAGCTTATGATTTCCGCATCATTTTCTTTGCGGGATGAATGTGATTTACATCCCACTATAATGCAGGACATTATTTAATCTTTAAGCTTTGCGATTTACACTAAATCACTATTAATTTTGTACAATTTTTACAAAAACACGTAAAATCAACGAAGCACTTCAACTCTCATGCGCCCATAAGCATTATACGAAAAAATGCGATTAACAAAGTCATAGACAAAAACCTGAGACGTTAAGTAGCTTTTAAACTTAGTATCATAAAGGTAGCCAAGGTAGCCAAATTGGCGTTTGCTTTGTGACGATTTGCATTTTGAGCAACCTACATCTGTCTCTTTCTAATGCTGTTATGAGTGTGTAAGAAAACAGAGACGACTATATTAGTTAAATTTAGCTTCCTTCTATGCTTTAGTTATTGTTCTGAGCTATAGATGCGTAATGGCAATCATTTGTTTTTACAAATGGGCGGCAATTTAAAAAGTGTCTGTCGTGCATCGAAATGGATTTGACTAGAGAACATTTTCGTTCAATGATTTATTACGACTTTCGTTACGGTCTTACTCAACAACAATGTTACGATAGACTTCGATTAGCATTTGATGACGAAGCCCCATCCCGTGCCACTGTCTACAACTGGTTTAATGAGTTTAAACGTGGTCGAATCAAACTCATTGATCATTCGCGAGAAGGACGTCCTTCTACGCCGACTACTGAAGATAACATGAGCGCTGTGCGGCTAATGATAGTAGAAGCTAATAGAAAGGTGACATATCAGCAGATTCAGGCAGTTTAGGCATTGGTGTGAGTCAAGTACAAAAGTCTTACATGAACATTTAGGCGTCAGAAAGCTTTGTACTAGATGGATACCTCATAATTTGACGGAAGATCAAAGACGCCGTCGTTTGGATTGGTTCCGCTCAATGCTTGAAAAGTATGACGGAGGTGACTCGAATGCTTGTTAATCTGTATATGACATCGTCACAGGTGATGAAAGTTAGATATATTGTTACGAACCTGAAAACAAAAGACAATCTGACAAGGAAGTCATGGGAAAAAGGTGATTGTCTCATTTTTTGGACGGACTCATTTCGCAACAATTATCCTAGAAGATAAAAAGACTGTTACTGCATATGTCAGTCATTGTTTACCAGTTGTCTTGGAAAATGTTAGACAGCAGCACCCAAGAAGCAGGATCCTCCTCCACTACGACAACGCTTCAGCTCACTCCGTCAGACGGACTATCGAATATTTCGATCCCCCCAACCAAGAACTCGGTAATGTGCTATTATGGGTTTTATGCTGTTATGTCAAATTCGGCATCTGTAGACTGGAATACACCTTAGCATTTTTTTTCAGATTTTTCCAAATCATATTTACAAAGTAATCATGACACACGTGTTTATTGTTGGGAAATAAGGCACAATAATATTTCGGCAATAAACCTGTTATAGATCTGTACGGAAAAAACTATTTATATTTTATTTGGGTAAGTTGCAAATACCGAGTTATTGGCGTAAATAATTTTCATGAAGTTTTTGGTAAACTTGTTTATGAGTTTATTGTTGAATTAATTTTAAAATACGTATTCCGTAATACGCACTAACAATGTTATTTAAGATTGGTGTTTGCTCATTAATGTACGTAATATTTTAATACGGTAAATTTATTTCAAATTTCAATACACCTAGCTCTGTTCTGGATATTACCTACTGTTTTTGTCTAGCCGCGCAATAGTTTGCAAAGCGCAATTGTCTCTTTCTTTTGATAGCTAATAGACAGTAATAGATATATGCCACGCCCCCAATAAGTGTCCTTGATCGTCGGCCCGGAGCGTAAAGTTTGTTTACGTAAACAGTTGCATTCAGACCTCTGGATTTGCACGCAGATATTTGCGTCACGCTTAATATTATTTAAGTTTTATTGCGTATTTATTGAGTTCAATTTATATAATGAGTTTTAGAAGAAATAGACCGTTAATAAATGAACGTGTGAAACGAATGCTTCAAATGGTGGAGGACACAAATGACACAACTATTACAAGTAAGTACCTACTATTACTTAGTACCATTTTGTGCCCGGTTGATGGCAATAGGCTCGCCCCCTATTACATGGGACTTAAACATAACTGGCGAAATGTGGATGTACTAATGGGTACACCTCTGCCTAACCCTTCGTGGATAACAGGCGTGATGTTATGATTGTGTATTTTGTAACATTTTTGTTTACTATTTGATAGGTGCTGATCAAGAGGTAGAATGTTCAGAAATATCTACCAGTGCAAAGTCTAACGTCCAAGCATCATCAAAAGGTTTATTGATTTTTATAATACCTAATTAGTAATTACTCACTACTACTAAAGAATAATAAGATGTATTGTAACTGTGACATGGTTGTAAATTTCATTCGTGAATTCGTCTTTATTTCGGGTCGTGCTATCTAAGTCAAGTGTAATGGATTTTTGAATTTTTTTTTTTTTCTTCAAAAAGCAGAGGTTTTCAATTTTTATACTGTAGTTTTACACGATACATCAATATCTACCTTCCATTCATATAAAATGAGTCTTAAATGTAACGAATAGGTACATAAATGCAGGGTTATGTAGGTATCTATGTGCAAGCTGATATTTTTAGGGGCGGTTTTAGTTTTTTTTGAAAATTTTAATCTTTATCATTTCAGATATAGATTGCGATTTTATTGCAGTTGATACCGAACGTAGTGTAAATGAAACTTTACCTAATCAAGTTCTGTCACGATATGAGTTACGAGGTATGTATTAGAACCTAATCGTAGATAAGTTGAATCATTACAATTTTTATTTTACACAATGATTATGTTCAATTTATTTCATAATTCCTGATGAATTAACAACTAAATAGTAACGCAGGTAATTTTATTGATTACAGACAGAATGAAAAAAAAATACGTTGATGCTGATCAGGAATCCAATGAAGATTTTTCGCCAGACGTCTCGGAATATGCTCCGAGTCCAAGCCCAAACATGTTGGAAAGTCCTTTAAGTAGCGTTTCAAATCTAAGCGGAGACTCTGCATGTATTAATAAAATTATAGCACTTCCAGAAATGATTAGCACTCCATCAACAATTTCTAATCTATCTTTGTATTTAACCAACGCTGATTTCGTGGCTTCCTCATCAGAAATATATATAGCAACCTTAGATTTATCTCAACCGAATAATAAAAAGGAAAACCAACCAAGACCAAACATAACAAGAACAATAAGTAGCCAAGAAGATGTAGATGACACGATAAAACCAGATGAAACTTCAGAAATTAATCACAATGAAACACTGTCCGGTACAACTTTAAATGATTGCTTACATGCCAAGGAAGTTGTAACCGGCAATGAGGATAGTCCAAGCATAATACGGGAAATTACTAGCGAAGAAGAAAATAATGAAACTTTAACACCAGAAGAGCAGTCAGAAAGTAACAATGACACAACATTGACCGGTAGAACTTTAAATGACTGCTCGAGTGCTACGGAAGTTGTAACCGACAATGAGGATGGTCCAAGCTCAATACGGGGAATTAGTAGCGAAACAGAAAGCAATGAAACTTTAAGACCAGAAGAGCAGTCAGAAAGTAACAATGACACAACAATGAGCGGTAGAACTTCAAGTGATTGCTTACATGTGGAGGCAGTAGAAAGCGAAAAAAAACTGACTAGGAAACGCAAGCAGAACAGAACTGAGTGGCGAAGTAAGAAAAATAAAATCCTCAAAAATTCTGGCAAAGCTTACGAAGGGTGCAATTCAAAAAAAAAATATCCTGAAAAAACTATAGGCTCCCCATGTGCGTGTAAAAAGGGTTGTAGCCAAAAATTCAGTCCGGCAGAAAGACAAGCTATATTTGACAAATTTTATAGTCTGGCTGATCGTGAACATCAGTGTTTGTATATCAGTAGATATGTCCAAGCACACACTATTAAACGAATGACGTTAGACCGTAAAAACAACCGCAAACAACCTTTGAATTATTTTTTCTCTAATTCAAACGATGTAAAAATTCCTGTATGTAAAAAATTTTTTTTGAATACGTTACAAATCGGAGAATATGTGGTTTATACAGCAATGGAAAAAGTTATGAAAGCAGACGAAGGACTTCAAGATAAACTGGGAAAACATGATAATAGGCCTAACAAAATGAATGCTATGACAGAAACCACTATTAAAACGCACATTGAATTATTTCCTAAAGTACAGTCGCACTATACGAGAGCGACTTCAAACAGAGAATATCTTTCAGAAAACTTGAATATTTCAAAAATGTACCGCTTTTATACTACCTGGTTTACAGAACAAAATTACACTGATATTGTAATGGCAACAAAACGACAATACGAAACAGTTTTTAACTCCCAATATAACTACTCATTTTTCAAACCCAAAAAAGACCAGTGCCTTTCATGCTCCATTTATGAACAATCAGACGACACGACGAAAGCCACCCTTGAGGAAAAACAAAGACTCCATTTACAGAGAAAAGAAAAAGTAAGATCAATAAAAAAAGAAGAAATAGAGACAGCTGACAGAAGTAATATGACAGTAGCAATATTTGATTTGCAAAAAGTATTGAGTGTGCCTCAATCTGAAGTAGGCGTATTTCATTACAAAAGAAAATATCCATGCTACAATTTTACCGTTTTTGATGCAGTACGAAAAATAGAATATTGTTATGTATGGCACTACCAAATCGCTAAAAGAGGTAGTTCCGAAATAGGAAGCGCTTTGTTATCTTTTTTTAAAACTGAACGTGAGAAAGGCATAACAAAATTTTCACTATATTCGGATGGATGTTATGGACAGAACAAAAATCGATATATTTTTGCCCTTTATGTATATGCTTCTAAACTTTTTGGTATTACCATAACCCACCGTTTTTTTGAAACTGGACATAGTCAAAATGAAGGAGATTCCATGCATGCATGCATAGAGAAAAACTTAAAAAATAAAGTTTTATATACCCCTGACCAAATTTATAGCATTATTTTAAATTCAAAGGTAACTGGCGAAAAATATCGTATGAAAGAATTAGAGCAGTCCGAAATTTACGATTTAAAACAACTCGTAGTAGACAAGTATTGGCGGTGTGATAAAGACGGAAATGTAATCCGCTGGGCTGACGTCATGGAGGTAACCGTCGTAGATTCACAAGTAAATAAGTTGCTTTTCAAATATAATTTTGAAGACACTTATTCAGAGCTTGATATAAACATCACTCCCTCTACCTCAGCTAGACGAAGAGGACGAAAGCGTACGAGTACTCAAGACGCAGCTGTATATATGGATAATGTGCAGTTGCAACGTGCATACCTCCAACGTATACCGATAAGCAAAGCTTTGCACACAGACCTTTTGAGTTTATGTAGAAGTGGAGCCATTCCACAGAGTTATCATTCTTTTTACCAATCCTTATCCTGTTCTGAAGTGGAAAACGAAAATATCTCCGAAGAAGAGCAACTTTGATGAGTTTATGTAGCTCAAAGTTGATTGCAAGATTTGATTTATTGAATTCTTTTTATTAATAAATTTTACCATAAAATTAAAGTGTCAAATTTCATTCTGTTGTTTAATAAATATTACTAATAATCGAAATTATTGTATTTCTTTCGTTTATTACCTTCTAATATTACATTTAAATATAACGAAAAAAATCGGTATTGACTCGTAACGATAACACTGGTTTGCTAATTTTTATCGTAATAATAATGTTATTTATCAATACCGTTTACAAAACTATTTGAAATCACCACAATAACTACGTAAAAACACGTTACTTAGCAGCCCTACAATAAAAAATAACGCCGTAGAAGTCCATAACATAATGTTATGAAATATTTTATTCGACAAATTTCCGGCAATAATCCCGTAATTACTATTACTGTAATATTTGATGTAAACAATTTTAGGTATTATTTGTTTTCATAAATTACTAGGTTTTGACTAAACAGGATTCCATAATAATGGTACAGTTATATTAAGCAAAAAAATACCTTTCATTTAATACATCAATGACTCCAATAGTCCCACTTGTTGAAAAGATATTTGATAAAATCAGTAAATCTTTTCTCCTGTAAAATTTTGATTTTTCGATTACCGGGTTATTGCTTGGGAGCGTCGATTTGTCTATCGAAAGTGTGAAGATAGTAAGTCATCCTCCTTACAGCCCTGACCTGGCACCTTGTAACTTTTATTTATTTCCAAAAATAAAAGATAAACTTATAGGAATTCGTTTTATGAACCCTGAAGATGCGCTTAAAAAGCTGCGTTTAAAAAAGGCGTGGAAGAAATCCCTAAAGAACAGTGGGCCCACTGCATTGCTTCAGTCAATGGTCCCATCGCATTCGACGGTGCTTAGAAAGGAACGGAGACTACTTCGAAAAGCAATCAAATTATTAACTGGCTTCCACATCATTCCATTTTTTATTTTCTAAAAACTTTCAGCGTGACCCACGTACTGAGAACTAGGTTTCCATTTCAAATTAATGTTCATTCAAGCTCTATTTCACGTCCCACATAACCAAATAGTTATTAATCAACAACAATGTCATATTAATATTGATTTCCATTATTTGTCAAATGTGTGTCATGTGCGGTGTAATATCGGCATTGTGTTTGACAGGTTACATGCAATATATGTTTCAGGAACTAATTCCACGGCCGACGTCAGTCAGTAGTCGGAGAAATTGCATTAATCAATTGTCAAACGGCCCACGTATTGCCTAACATATATTCGGTTTCACGTGCTATGCGTTGTCGAAGCTCAAAGTGGATTGGGGAAGCTGCATGCGAGATATCTATTAATGTGTGTCATGTCCTGACTCGCTATGGCTTCGGACGGTGAAAAGATTTGCGCAACTCGATTTGGCTATTCCGTTGTTGCGCTTATATCCTGGACATTGATTCATTGCAGCAGGCGGGTGGGACATAGGTTTCAAGCGAAGTGTGACGTAGTTTGATTAATTGCCTTAACGGTATCGTTACGAGTTTACGACGATTTTTTCATAAAAAGCTATCATATTATTTTTATGGATTTACTACTGAATATATTATTAAGAGAACTCGAAAAGAAAATATTTGTACGTTACTGCCTTTTCCGTATAAATAAAACATTCAGTACAAACACACAAAATTGAGTTAAATTTTTCCTCATCCAACATAATTTCATGTTTGCGAACATAAGTTACTCCAATATTATTATACGCACGATAATTGTGGAATACCTTCAGACTACCATATCCACGTTTCAATTCCTACTAAAGTTGTATCATTACTAGTGCTTCATCAAGGTAAATCGGAATCGTAACAATTCCAACCCCGAACTTGGGAGCAGGAACAATGAAGCGTTTGTCGGCACTCGCGTTTGATCGATCACTGTTGGGACCTATAATAAAAGCACAAGCCGGGGCAGAAGCCGTGGCAGTAACCACTATGCCTTTTAATATTAACTGTGGTAGACGATCGATGTGAGCCGCTCTTTACTTTACGGTGCCGTAAAAACTAACAGCTCGGTGGAGGATTACGTCCGGCCCATTGCGTTGCGGCAACCGCACGGTCCGGCGGGCCGTCACACTGCAGCCCGGACCTACACGAAAATAGTTCGGAATTTCTCGATAAGCCTCCGGTTATGAAAATGCAATTACAAGCATGTATGACTTCGGTCTTTGGTGTATTTAGGAGCTCAATGTACTAAAGCTTAGAATTTTTCTAGGTTTTCTTGCAGTTAGAATTGTGATGATGTAAGGGCATTCAAGCCATAGAATAGATAATAATAGAACTCAACACTTATCCATAAAAGAGGTGTAACCTGATAGGAATACGCATATCTACGTATGCTGCAACTTTCACTATACAACTAAAGCCCTTCGGTAGAAAGCAAAAGGCACATGAAAATACTGATTTTACTCTATAGATTCAATACCAAGTCTCGGTGAAAGCGACCGAGTGAGGTGACCGAACTAGCAGCACAACTCACAAGTTGTACAACACGTACCTAAAGGTAGCTCGTCCCGTCCCTGAGGCCGCTATCAATCTTTTCGCCACATCATTTGCTCCCCGCACCGCCTCGCCGCGATTGAATTTCATTAACGAAACGCTTAGTGCAGATTGAATCCATTTAAGTAACAGTGGATTTGGCCCTCCTAAATGTACCCTTATGCAGCGACATTGTATACGAATGAAAGCTACAGGAATTTTCAATTTTATGTTACGTTTTATTAACAGCCAGCGTTCATTTTGTGGCTTGGACACGGTACTTTGTTGAGATCTCTGTGGGAGCATTTTACGGACTGTTCCCACTGTAAAGCTGGTTATTGGGAAGCATCGGCTTGAAGTGATAAGGTACTACAAACTGTAGCATGTAATTGCAAAAAACAGATTGTAAATAGAATATTGTGGCTTGGCCGATTCGTGAATGTAGCGAAATGGCCAAGCCACATATTATGACTAAGGTGTAGAGTTTGTGAAGTTAGGCCTTATAGAGTTAGGGCGTGTACAATTAGAAGCTTGGCTCTACATGAGATCAGAGGGGCAATTCCCGTATTTTTAGGAACGTTCGCATTCTAATCTCAGTGTCAATCTGTCAATAATTGTATAGCGCTTACCTACATTTTTGACATTAGACTGTCGCTGAGATGAGATTGCGACTTGAATTTGAACGTTTTTAATTACGGGAATTGGCCTTCTGATAACTTTTTGACAGTGTGAGTCATATGGCAACATTTTACATGAAAATGTTTATGGTGGGATTTTACTACTTTTTGTAAGTTGCTTATAACTATATTTTTTTTGTTTTTTTTTTATTTGTTATAACAAGGAGTCCCTATTATCAATTTTCAGACCTCTAGCGTCAACATTTGTCTCATACAAACTTCCATCCCCTAGTTTAAGGGGTTGGGGGATAAAAGTACCAAGTTTTAGCTTTTTTTTGTTGTTTGTATACTAATACTAGCTTTTACATACCAAATTTCAGCTTTCTAGGACATTAGGAAGTATCCTAAGACTTGATGATCATCAGTGAGTCAGTGACGAAATCAGTGTTTTTAGATATAAATAAAATCCAAAGTATAAGAATGATGCAATTAAAACTTTATATGTTTAATAAGTCGGCTATTGACAACATATCCCGAGAACTTTGTTTATCTGGTATTATCCAAACCCAAGTTATGAGGGTTCAAAAAAACGACGAAGCTCTTCGACAAAAAGCTAGGTAGTGCCCTTGCGCTTCGCTTGGCTCGTCTTGGCAGGGGCACTACCTTGCCCCCAGATTTTACAGATACGGGGGTCACATTGAAAGTTTTTAAAATAGGCCAGTAAGAAAAGCAGCCGATGAATAATTTATTTAAATTTCGAATTAGGAACTCTTTGGGAATCTGTAGATGTGTAATGAATTCATCCGTCATTTGTTTTTATAAAGTATCTGTCGTGCGTCGAAATGGATTTGACTGAGAACATTTTCGCTCAATGATTTATTACGACTTTCATTGCGGTCTTACTCAACAACAAAGTTACGATAGACTTCAATTAGCATTTCATGACGAAGCCCCATCCCGTGCCACTGGTTACAACTGGTTTAAGAAATTTAAATGTGGTCGAAGCAAACTCACTGACGATTCGCGAGAATGACGTCCTTCTACGGCGGCTACTGAAGATAACATGAGTGCTGTGCGGCTAATGATAGAAGCTGTTAAAAGTGTGACGTATCAGCAGATTCGGGCAGCGTTAGGCATTGGTATGAGTCAAGTACAAAAAGTCTTACATGAACTTTTAGGCGTCAGAAAGTTTTGTACTAGATGGATACCTCATAAGTTGACGGAAGATTATAATCGCCGTCATTTGGATTGGTTCCGCTCAATGCTTGAAAAGTATGACGGAGGTGACTCGTATGCTGTGCATGACATCATTACAGGTAATGAAAGCTGGATATATTGTTACGAACCCGAAACCAAAAGACAATCTGCGCAATGTATGTTTCCATTCGAAGATTTGCCGACAAAAGTAAAGAAGTCAAGGGAAAAAAATTATTGCCTCATTCTTTGGACGGACGGGTCATTTCGCAACAATTATCCTAGAAAATTAAAAGACTGTTACTGCAGATTGGTATGTCAGTCATTGTGTACCAGTTGTCTTGGAAAATGTTACACAGCAGCGCCCAAGAAGCAAAATCCTCTTCCACCACGACAACGCTCCAGCTCCAGCAAGCGTGGAAGAAATCCCTAAAGAAGAGTGGGCCCACTGCTTCAGTCAATGGTTCCATCACATGCGACGGAGCTCAGAAAGGAACGGAGACTACTTCGAAAAGCAATAAAAATATTAACAGGCTTCTACATCATTCCGTTTTTTATTATCTATAAACTTACGTGTGACCCCACGTACATAAATTGCCTGAAAAAAATCCAATGTATTAAAACCCAGATGCTGAGAAAATACATGAGATAATATGTTACTTGTAGGATGAAGTTACTTAAAATGACTACGCTGCATTGAGTTAACGCTTGTACTGCCAAGATCCCGGCTCACGGGTGCAACGATAATTCGTTCGCGTGCCCACAACTCGTCTTCCGCGTCCTACATATCATAGGCAGGACGCGGGAGGCGAGTTGTGAGCAGACGAACGAATTATCGTTTATATTTTGGCAGTAAATATATTTTGCTCTAATTATCTTTGCATAATATATTTCCTCGCATCTTCTCAATGAGCAAGATCTGATTTCTTAGAATTATAGCTGATTTTTCCACTTCTTCCCCACTGCTCAACTAGATTGCTCAACTGCATAAAGTTGAGCAGTGGGTAATACCAGCGGCTCAACTGGTAATGGCTCAACTATGAATAGTTGAGCAGAGGGTAATACCCACTGATCAACTAAAACTGCACAACTATATTTATAGACTAGAAATAAAAATTCCAAATCTCATAATTAATATTCTTCACCCACTAAGAAATCTTAAAATAAAAAACTATCTATTTTTACTTCTTACATTATACATTTTAACGAACTTAGAAAAAAATATTTAATTACCCTACTACTATGCAACTTCAAAAGTAAAAACAAATTTTATTTATTATCTTTTCTTGAATGTATTATCGCAATGTTTCGAGAGCGTGTCCACTTGAGATTTCTGAATTAATTAATTGTATTTGTATGTAAATATTTTTTTATTTTATAATTACAGTTAACTACACTAGGTACTAAATTAAATGACTAGCTAACTATACCAATAAATACAAAATAAAAGGACACTTAGGCGTCGAAGTATTCGTCTGCATCGCTGTCATTCGGAAACGTGCCCAGAAGACTGGCAGCATTGCCATGTTGAATGGCAATTCTACTTCTTTGGCCAAAGAACAACCCTGCCCTCTGGTCAAGTGAAGTGTCGACCAGTCGGCGAGAAATTCCCTTAAAAACGAGACGCGCACTCGGGCCCCATGAACCGAGCGTTTCAACTCCAAACGGCTCAAAACTGTAGTTTCCCATAAGGTAACAGTATTTGCGCCGCTTGAGGGTCTCAGCAGCCGCAGCAGCGATGCCAGCACAGCCCGCCGTGCTAGGAACATGAGATGGCGCAAGGGTGTCGACACAGGTTGCGTCTCACACCAGAGGCCTACCCACCTTCCAAGGCAACAACATCATGCCATCTGGTCTCTTCCCATCGTCACGTACCAAGCCGTTTGGTTCTAATACCGCCGGTACGCCGGCGGTGACAAGGAAATAAATAATTATATTATCATTATGTATATTATACTTCTTTCTTCTGTTCGCTGTTTTATCTACAGCAAGCACGTCAATGTCAGCTAGTATATTTAAGAATATTAACAATGACTTGGTATTTTCTTTATAGATTAATTTATTTTTAAATGCCAACCTTCGAGCACATTGTTGGTTCTATGTCGCTCTCCTAGCTTACTGATTATTTTTATAGTCCCTTTTCTTTAAAATGTGGTCCACATACGTCAAAAAGGGCTGCATTGTAAGTTTCATATTCACTTTTAATGTAATTCCAACCTCCCATTATTTTTCTCACCTATTAATGGTAACACGGAGCAGAGACGAAAGATCCTGTTCTCGTGTATTGTTTTCTGACAGCCCAAGTTTTTAGTGTTTCACCAATTCATTTTAGTCCAGTGGTAGTAACAACTTTTAATAGTAACTGTAGGCCATACTTCTTTTATTGCATTAATCATCCCAATCTCAAAATGGCAGGAAAGTTTTTCAATGTTCAGTTCTGGTAATTGTGATTTTAAAATATAAAATAAATATCTATTTAACTTCTCTATTTTTGGTCGGACATTAAGGCAGATATAAATGGCTTAACATATTGATTCCGAAGTACTACCCATATCTCCATGTACAGTAAATAGTTGGGTAAAAGGATCGGGGCAGCTGCTAAAAATCCATCGATAAAAAATTCTGTCACATTTTTAAGCTGTTCTTTATTTCCAGGAGAACAAAACACCAAAATTCGCGTTTGATCGTCATGAAAATCAGCTAAAAGCTATTATGATATCCTTTTTTATGTCTATGATCTCCTTTTTTATGTCTATGATCTCCTTTTTTATGCCCATCACGTTTCATCTGTGGTAGCCAAAAATTTCTCCCTCAAATTGGTTTGTAGGTCCTAATTTCAATAATTTTTCAGATATCCGTGTAAATGATACCTCAAAAGAAAGGACTATTATCAAGCACGTTTTCAAAAAAGTTTTAACAAAAAAAGCACAGACCGTTTTTTTTTTAAATAAAGTTTACAAAAAGTATTTATGAATTTTGAAATTTTTTATGAACTTAAATGTCTGTAAAAAAATGTATAACGACACAGATGTCTAAAACATGTTTTGCTAGATTGCTTACACATTACTTTAATAAAATAAAATAAAAATGAATTCATTTATCATTCAATTCAATTTAAGCAGTTTAGTTAAAATTTTGGGGATTTTCAAAAAAAATAACATAAAAATTAAGTTAATAAATATGGTAAGACTTCGTCTAAGACAACAATGGCTTATATGGTTCTAAATTATCTGTACTATCTTCGCCTTAAAGCTTTGCACCCATCTTCTAATTACCCTGTATAAGTGGCAGCAGTTGAGCAGTAGGTTATATGTTTGATTTTATAACAGGATGACCTACTGATCAACTAAGTTGAGCAAAAAATAGTTGAGCTATAGAGCATATAATGTTCGTTAATACAAACTATGTCCTACTGCTCAACTGCTCAACTAGTTGAGCAATCTAGTTGAGCAGTGGGGAAGAAGTGGATTTTTAAATAGTCTGATAGCTTTCATGTGAAGAATAATTATGACAGTTTTTATTGTTTGTATTGATTGTTTGTATGTTTTTTGTGTTGTGTATTTTTGAGATTTTGTTAGGTAGTTTTTTGTTATGTGTATTTTACTGTATGTTTCGTTTATTTTTGTAAGTGTACCTATGGACAGAAAGTCTGAAATAAACGTTTATTATTATTATTATTTATATAGAAATTCCTTAATCAAACAATTTTACTAAAGTTTTTTACATTTTGCAGACGGTGTCGATATCAATGCTGCTGCGCTACGCTCACCATCAGATCTTCGTGTTCATAGGTGAGCCTTAATTAATAATATTTGCTTTATTTTTGACGTCCTTTAAGCAAACACGAGTCTTGTCAGCCGCGGTTTTATCAAACATGCTTGTACGTATTTTATAATACTTATGAATCCTGATTACGTAACGGCTCGTTATCGTCTCGAATTCACAGAACATACGCTGCAAATATAATAAATGTGAGGATGATATCAGTGAAAAATTCTGGAGTCGTGAGCCGGCTCAGGCAAACTCTTTGTAATAAGAATAATTGCGAATAACGCCCGCGGCCGCAACCCACCCCTGGTCTGTAAAAAAATACCGACTTGGATTTACCTAGCCAATCCCCCCGCCGTCCTCTTTGATCTGTCGACAATTAGCCAGATAGAGATAATTTGTTTCTTTCTGTCTTTCCTCGCACCGCCACTTGCCGTAGTGTTTCAATACAATGATTGTTTTAAAATCTCTTTTCTTTGAAAATGTAAAACCTCATTTTTCTCCAACCATTGCCATTGTTTGTTATTAAATTCATCGCGGAGGATTTCAGATGAACTCGGATTATGTTTCTGTATTTGTATATTTGAGAAAAACGAGCAAGAGAAAATACTGAGTTACTTCGCCGTATTAATGATGTAGGTATAGTAATTACTTACGTGCGTCGTCCGTTAGTAACATCCGGGATTCATGCGACGATGATCACTTATTAATTTGGTATTTTTTTGTTACTATGGTTCCTCTACTAATGACGTCGGTCGTGATTTTAGGGGACCTACTTTCTTATTATCATTATATGATATCATGATATCATTATTTACGCCTATCACACGTAACTAAACGATCTTTTAACGATGTGTATAGACATTTTCTTGAAAATCATTCCTTTGTAAAAATATTATAATTTTTGAGTCTAGGATACGCATTTAGACGCGATAAACGAGGCATCCGCGTACCACCTTCAAGGGACACCTTTTATCATTTTTGTATAGAACCCCAACAGTAAAATAAGATTTATATCTAAAGGAGCTCTTAGCTCGAGTTTGTAGAATAAACTATTCAACTCACAATATCAGATAAGGGTAAATCTGTTCAATGGGATCCAGTTGGTCTCTATGACGACACATCCCCGTGTACCGCCAGGGATATACCTACGAACATCGCTTTGACGTTGTTTTTAGTTCCTATTTTTGTTAAATCTTTTTAAAAAGTACCTGCTGTTTATTTTCTCGATGTAAACGACTTTTCTTCGTTTTGTGAAATACAAAGATTGCTCGCCTTTGCTTTTATTTTTAGTAGCGATTATCTTGTAAGATAAATATAAATTGGAATTTAAAAATGCTGGCTATCCAAGGTATATTTTTACACCGTTAAAACTCACAGCTACTATCTTATGTTTAAACATTCATAAATAAAGTTGTTATTAATGGTGTACCCATGACATTCTGTAGTTAATCATGACCACGGTCATTTTTTAGCAGCCTTAGTGCGTGAGAGGAAATTTGTGCTGGTTTTGAAACCGAAACTAATTGAGGAATTCTGAAAAATGCGCGTGAGTCAAGTCTCAATTATAGTGGTTAATATACTCTACAATCTTATCGGCCATTTGTCGTTTAAGGCGGGGTGTTATCTCAATATTCCCAAAAATTGGTTTCTTAGAACGTCGAGTATGACGTAATGTAATAAAAATAAGTAACGCGAAAAATACAGTGAACAGAGAAGGGTATAAAGAAGAATTTAAACCGAACAGAATAATAAATAATAGTTTGATATTCCCAATAAAAAATTGGGAAGTTGTAGCACAAAAATAAACTTTGACGTCGAAGATCTCTGTATTTCCAGCGATAACAACAGTTTTTTTTTTAAGAATTTAGTAGGTTTTCCATTTTTTTAAAACTTTAACCAAACCATTATTTAATTTTATGTCTATATTTTAAATAATCTAAAGAAAAGCAGTAAAATAAATGCCCATTCGCAGCTTACGTCACATTTCAACACAAATATCATTTTCAATTTTCAATCTTATTGACGCTCCATAGTGGTGACAATAGTTTACGCGGTCATACTTTAGTCGTCGGGCAGCGCTCGACTTGGATGGTTGGCACCGGACGCTCTGTGCATAATTCGATTGTAGTTTTCAAGTAATTTATGACTGAAAACAGTGTGTGAATTGAACTAAAGTTCTGTGGCGGACTACTAAGGCTACTCACTGCCTAATATTGAAGTGAAAATTCAGTCTCAGTGGAAATATGGGCAATAAAAATAAAATGTTGCGAAAGAGTTTTACAAGAAAAAGACGAAAAACTCGAAAAAATGATGGAATGTTTGGGTAAGTAGGATGATTACGGTATTGCATCATAATAACATTTGAAATTTGTATTTAGTTTAGTATACTTACGAAACTGTATAAATCTATAGAAACGGTATTGACAATTTCTACAAACATTTTGCTAAATCCAAAAACAAATAGGTGCACTCTATTTTGATGTCTATAGAATGCATATTTGAATGCGCCTAGTGCAAACGTCTCTGGTCGAAGCAACCATCGAGGCGATAGCCATATTGCAATAGTAGGTATAAGTAACAAAAACAAACTTGCAGATAAATCAGAGTGCGTTCGTAATTATTATAATAATATAAATATTGCACTAGTTATATAAAAAGCATTTTGATTCTTTTGTAAGATTATTTTTATAATATTTATTGAGTCATTAGACCAGTGCCGATAATTTTTGAAAACGAAAAAAGTCACAGTAGGATGAAACCCATTGGAAAAGAAAGAGAATATAACAAAAATGAAAGGAAAAATAATTTACGGGCGATCCGAGGTCGGGAAGTGGGGGTTATCTCGATTTCCGGCAAAACTACAAGTCTTATGGAAAAAAGTGTAATAGCAAAGTTGTAGGTAATAAAAAGATCTACAACTTTTGTATTCACACTTTTTTCAAGTAACCTCAAAATTTATGTGAAAAATTCAAATAACCAAGTTTTTGGTTTTATATTTTTATCTTTTACACGGCATTTTTTTTTTCGCGAAATTTGCCGAATACTTACCTTTTTATGTTTCAAGCACACTGTATTTTTATTGATTTAAAATATTTGTTTTTTTCACCTAATTTGACCTAATATCGAAAAAGCACCCTAATTTTCAATCGAAAATTCTCACGTGAAAATATCTGCTTTTTTAAAAACTCGGTAAAAAAAATAATTGCTGTGTAAAAGATAAAAATAAAAAACCAAGAACTTGGTTAATTGAATTTTTCACATAAATTTTGAGGTTACTTGAAAAAAGTGTGAATACAAAAGTTGTAGATCTTTTTATTACCTACAACTTTGCTATTACACTTTTTTCCATAAGACTTGTAGTTTTGCCGGAAATCGAGATAAACCGCTTTTTACCCTTAAACCCCCACTTCCCGACCTCGGATCGCCCGTAAATTATTTTTCCTTTCATTTTTGTTATATTCTCTTTCTTTTCCAATGGGTTTCAGCCTACTGTGACTTTTTTCGTTTTCAAAAATTATCGGCACTGGTCTAATGACTCAATAAATATTATAAAAATAATCTTACAAAAGAATCAAAATGCTTTATATATAACTAGTGTGCAGTATTTATATTATTATAATAATTACGAACGCACTCTGATTTATCTGCAAGTTTGTTTTTGTTACTTATACCTACTATTGCAATATGGCTATCGCCTCGATGGTTGCTTCGACCAGAGATGTTTGCACTAGGCGCATTCAAATATGCATTCTATAGACATCAAAATAGAGTGCACCTATTTGTTTTTGGATTTAGCAAAATGTTTGTAGAAATTGTCAATGCCGTTTCTATAGATTTATACAGTTTCGTAAGTAAACTAAACTAAATACAAATTTCAAATGTTATGATACAATACCGTAATCATCCTACTTACCCAAACATTCCATAATTTTTTCGAGTTTTTCGCCTTTTTTTTGTAAAACTCTTTCGCAACATTTTATTTTTATTGCCCATATTGCCACTGAGACTGAATTTTCACTTCAATATTAGGCAGTGAGTAGCCTTAGTAGTCCGCCACAGAACTTTAGTTCAATTCACGCACTGTTTTACCAATTTTAGCAAATACCAACTAATATTCAGCCAGCAGCAGCTTCCATTCCCGTGGATGATCCCTCTATCGTCTAAATTTTTCAGAATTCTAGCTTCCGTCCCGGCTCCGCATTTTCTTAGAAACATTATGGCATTTGTCACTTTGGAGCTGTGATATTATTGCATTTATTTATAGTTTATGTGATTTTTAAGTGGTCCGAGGGACTTTATGTTGGTTTTGTTTTCTATTTTTTTACCGCACCCACTAAGTACCTATCTAAAACACAAACATTAGTTTGAAATGGCATAACTACCCATTTGATTAACCCTTCCATCCCTGATACTGACTTACACCCGAAAAGCATAATTCCCCTTCTAGAGCAGTCGGGTAAAATTCGGAATGTTTATATTTGACCTGTTTATCATGTACTGTAATAAAAATAAACAGTAGTGATGTTTTTTTTTAAATTGTTATGTGTAATTATTTATTGTATCATATTATGAACCGACACTGTAATTACATCGAATTTTAGAACGCACGTCATAAGTAAGTATATTCAACAGAAAACATCTGATTTCCTTACGTATACTATGCAACTTTCCTTGAGCACACAAACGCCCGTGTTAGCGTTTGCGAGTGTGTGCATAATTACCGTAAAACGCGCAGATGCGGTTGTGTGAGTGCGGTAATAGCGATTAAAATCGTAGTCGGTCCGCACCTTAAGGTGTTGTCTACACTTGTATAATTTTCGTGTATCAGATCTACGGCGCGTGGCAACGCTTTGTTTAATTATCGTTAGTTTGGACGCATGATAATACAAGTGTGAGTGTATCACTTAGCATGCGACGGAGATCTGATAGGCACACCGAAATTATACAAATGTGGACCAGGCGTTAATGTGCCAGAAGAACCTACAAAACACATCGAAAACGAACGAACAGTCACACTAAAACGTCCTTACGATATTTTAAGTATTTTAACAATACATTCGCCACAGCACACTGGTCTTAAAGAATACAAGAAAGCTTAAGTAACAACAAAGAAGGTTTTAACAAAAAACACAAACTGTGTGGGCCACTCTTCAAGCAGCTTATGGGATGAATAAAAATATATTTTTAGGTCGCAGATCTGTTGTGTACGATCCGCCACACATGGACGCTTGGACGCTTAGAGGATTACACCTTGTGCAACGTCACAAACGTATTCTATCCTGTATCTGAAGCCTTTGTATGGGGTTACTATATTCGAATATATTTTTAAAATAATCGCCTGTAGATAAAATAAATTCACTAAGATTTTTTTATATTGTAGGATAGGGTTTGTGAGTACAATGCTTTGGTATATGAGTACCTACTAATCTTGGTTAACCTTTTCGAGAGCATAATTAGGGTAGCCGATCACTTTTCCGTTTTTTTTTGTTCGATTTTCACTTTACCGAAATCTGTTGACCGACGTATTTTTTGCTATTATGCATTATTTGACATATTTTTAGATCATTTAAGTATCATGTGTCATATGTATTATTTGACCGAACTATATTTCGCCGTTGTACAAAACAACTTTTTGCTATTGGCCGAAGCCTCTTTTGAACAAAAAAAAGTTTTTCTACCAAATGAAACGTCGGAGTAACGAAAAATATCGAATTGATAATAGGTCAACTGATACTGTGGCAGACGTGACTTCGATGAAGTAAAAAAAAACGAAACGATAATAGTTGAAAAGTTTTAGGTGAAACGAAATTCGGCCAAATATTTTTCGAACTTATGATAGGTAACCCAAATTTAGAAAGTTAGAAACTAATAAGAAGTCCCGTCTACTTATCTAATCATTATGTAATGTTTAATACATGATAAATGATTTATTTTCAGTAGGTTTATACAAACACTTTTACACGTCAATCATATTTTAAAAACAAGATGAGGTCGGCGTTTCCTATCTGACTACTCTGAGAAGAAAGGCCGAAACAAACTCAGAGGTCACAGTCTCTTTTAAAGTCCAGACATAATCTTGGTCAGATCATGTGAAGACCATGTAGATTGGTGTCTGAAATGATCTTTTGAAGAAAAACCACACAGATTGAGTGGACCTGTCCGTCCAGTCAGTGCTCGCATGTATCAGTAATCGTGCAGCTCATCTCAGAACTTAAGAGCTCAACGGTTCGACGAACAATACCAAAGAAAGGACATTTGGGTAGGCCGCATAACATGTTACTAAAAGATCATTTCTTTAATTTATTATAAGATAATGCAACTAATTCCATCAGAGAACAACAGAAACAGTAAACTACACATATAAATATTCAATTCAAATAATTTGATTTGAATTTATATGTGTCAAAGGGTAGGCACTCTACTATCGATTAATCAGAAATTCCGACCAGATACCATCCCTATTTCGATGCATTCAATAACACATAATTGCCTATGCATATTCGGTAAGCATCGACTCGCTGTGTGCAGGTACTGCATATCCGCTTTTGGTGTACAATCAAATCAATATTTCGATATGATTTTTTGGTATCAATTGTTACAAATGAAACCTTCTTTCTAATATTAGGTACTGTTGATTCTTAGATGCAATATCGTATTATGGTATCTGATATCGAATCGTGCTATTGCAATTTAAAAGTACGGACATATGATAATAACATTACTCAGTGAAATAACTAGGACCAAATAATTCTCTTTGAATAAAAAAGTTTAATGAAATGGATACTAAAAAGGCTTTGCATTAGGTATGACTAGTAATAATTCTAATTAAAACAGAAACGGAAATATTTAAGTTATTAATATTACAGATTCTCATTAGTTTTTCCGTTTAAAAGCAACCTTTCTGTATGGTTGCCATAAGTAGGTACTTGTTTTGTTTTGTGGTTGTATTGATTTCATTTTCTACGTATTTTTATTTCATACTAGTTGACCCGACGGAAGTTGTCCTGTCCAGATTTCAATAGTTCATACAAAAAGTGAGTCGTCCGTCCCCAACTTGAAAATGTTCCGGGAATATTTTCCATAAAACTTAATTCCGACTATTACAAACATTTTAAAACAAAACATAGCGAAATCGATCCAACTGTTCTCCAAGTGATGCGCTTACTTACGAACAGCATTTCATTTTTATTTATATAGATTTTCCGGTAGTTTCACTCAATAGATTGGAACTGTTCAATAATACTTCTAGATTGTTTTCATTTGATTACCCTTAAAGCTTTCCAAGTGGAAGATACAGGACGTAAACGTTAAATAAATGAAAGTCGAAGATGTAAGTTTATTGCAGTATTTTTCCGAGTTTGTTGTGAGGTTTATATACCGCTGCATTTATGTACTTTAACGTACGGATGATTTTCTTGTTTCATACGTAAAAAAATGCTGTAAGCACCCCTCATACTGACCCAGTCCTTCCAGCCTATATGCCATAAACGACCTGTGTGCCACCTTTCAGAGGACATGCCATACCTATCCAATTAAGCTAATAAATGTTTAGCATAGCAGTTAATACCTCAAAGCGCTTAGTCAGATAACAAATCAGATCATCCATTATAATCTTTGCGGCCAGCTCAGCAACTGTTTATCATTCACCATTACGATGTACCAAAAACGGTTGCTATTAAATTTTCGCTAATTCCATACGGTATTTGGTTCACCGGGCCTTAAGTCTGCTATTACAATAGTATCAGAATGGTCTATCATTGATTTCATAATGGTTGATTTTGACAAGTTTGGTAATCTACTAATAGAATGGTGTCATTATGACTTTCCAATGGGCAACCACTGACACTCCATTGAAAGAAATATCATAGAATGGTAGTCTCGTACATAATGACAAATGAATGACTGACGTATGCGGTAATGAAATTTTTTTACTAAATGTTCATTTATGTAGTAGGTAGTTTTTCGAAAATCTTTTCTAGTAACGGGTTTTATAATAATGGCAATACGACAATGTCATTCTACCACGATTCTATTACGAGATCACTGACCGACCAATGATCGACCATTATGAATTTTGCGGATTACGAACTTTTAGCAAAATGACAATTCGTGTGGGAATGACGAATTTATAAAAAATAGCAGATTCCCCGGACCAGTATTATTATAATTAGTACCTGTTAACGCGATGTCGATATTTCGGGCATACAAAATAACCGCACTGCGCGGTATGCGTTGGGCAGATCGCTGTTTGCCGCACCTAATTTAATTGTTGACGGGTATACGTTTAATGAAGTCGGTCATTATTGGGAATGTGTTGGCTGTTTTAAGCCATGAAATATGTTGATTTAAATATACAAGTTACTTTTTCGTTGCTAGTGTATGCGACGCATTTTTTTAATTGTGGGTACATACATACAAGGGATTTAGTTCTGAGAACAAGTAGAGAAAATTGGCATCATAGTCGTAAAAACCGTAGATGGTAATTACAAATGACAGGCATAGTAATTTGTAATCAATGCGCTTGTGATACCTACAGTCGAATCACGTTTCGTATCTAAAAGTAGGTACCTATAACTTCTATTTAAAAATAACAGAAAGCGGCATGGTTTCCTGCTTCTTGCAATTTGATTGACTCACCTCAATTAATACTGAGGGATAAGACAGTCCCGGAAAAAAAGGGTTGATCAATTGCATAATTAAATATCGGAATTAAGTCGACGATCCGACGAGATAATTAAGTGTGCTATAAAAAAGTCCCGGAATATTTTTATCATTCTCTTATTCAGCATTTTCAGGTACTTATTTTAGATGTTTGTAATTCTTGAAAGCTTAAACATTTTCTACAGCTTTATCGCCGCTAATGGATGGTAGGAAAAAACAACCGTATTTTAAGATTATACAACAAATCTTTTTTAGTCTGATTTTAATCAACAAAAATGGTTTGTTCGCAATGAAAATATAGTGGGGTACGTAACCGCGAGCGTGTTTTAATAATTAAATGGAAATGAGACAATGAAGCGGCCGTGTAGGGTTTTGAAAGAGTATTTCGTAGGAGATTGAGGTTAATTTGTGTTTGTAGGAAAACGAGACTCGCTTTAATATGTAATTCCTCTCTTTTTATTGAATACTGTGAATTCTGTTTGATATCATTTATATGTGACTTCTTGTGCATGTAACGTTACACAGAAATGCTCTTATTTGTACCTTTACCTGCAGTAAGTAGTGCGATCGATATCAGATTGCTTATTTGTTAGTGCTTTTTTTAATTACTCAATAGCAGGCCGAAGGCTCTGTTGGTGCCCGGTTGATAGCAATAGGCCGCCCCTTATAACATGGGACTTCTAATGGTTACATAGGTACAACATCTCTGTCTAACCCTTCCCCCCTTCCCTACCCTTTGTCTATTTATGTTAGATGCTATGTTATGGGTTATCACTGTTATCAGTTTATATTAGCGCAAAATATTATTTTAGGTGTGACTTGGTTTATAACATTAGGTTTATTGGTCTTCCGAAAACCGGGTGCTAAACGGAGAGGTATTCGACAGAAATGCATCCACTTTAATATTCCAACTAATAATTAGGTACCCTATGTAAATGTGACATTTATACGAAACTTTACCGAGTTCAACTGCAAATTTCCAATTGGTGTTTTCGAGACGTGCTCATTTGCACGGCTTCACTCGCTCTGCTTGCTCCACTACACGCAGCAAATTGCTTCACTTGCTCCTTATTACTACCTTCGAGACGCAATCTCTACCGATGTACAGAAATTAATGTATATTTTCTTGAATAGTGCATTTTATGTGCAGAGCAAAAATGTGGTTGCTACTACTACTTACTTAGTTTGTCACCAAGAAGCCGTTGCATGTAACTCCAGTCAGAGTTGTGGTCACTTGACACATGAATTGATGACAATGAATGACACTTGACACGTGAATATTTAGTTTTTAGCCTCTCAACTATAGTTTCTGATTTCTCGAAAAATTATGTCTTATTCATTGTGCATTTATTTTTGGAACTTCAAGGAAAAAAATGTACGCATCACACTGGCGTCACGCAAAATCCTGCATCGCGCAAGCAGAGTTTACCGCGCAACTAGCATATACAGGGTGTGGCGTAAGTAGTGGCCCACCGTTCAGGATTCGATAAACCAGATAATTAACTAAAACAATTAAAAAAATTCGCAGAATATACACAAAATGATTACCAGTATCAGAAAACGTTTCATTATAAAATATCAAAATTTATCTCGTAAATGGAATTTGAAATATAACTTCTGAATCGCATATTGCACAATATTTAATATCGTCGTCCTCCTTTGCTACCAATACTTTACGGTAATATGAATCCGCGCAGTAAATCGTAGAAAGTACGCAACGAACGATACGGGAAAGGGGGAAGCGACGCGACGGCGGCGAAATTAATTTCACATGATGAATGATGAACGATGACGTTGCAATTTACAAATTTTTTATTGAACATATCAAAAAGTGACTTTTGAGCGACGAATTTTCTTTGACGCATAAAATAGTGATTCAGACGTCGTATTACATAGTGTTTCAGAAGTCGTATTAAATTGGGTTTCAGAAGATAGAAGTCGATTTGTGTAGCCTGCCATAAAACGCAGATTAGCTTTATAATTGGAACATCCGTCACGATAATCTTTTTATAATAAGGAACCTATACTGGTCTTAAGACGTACTCAGAACGACCTTTCATAGAATATCTCCTGAGATTCGTCATATCAAACCCTTTATTCAGCTAGACAACATCAAAAGATGTGACAGAGGGGACAAAGGCGTATGTATTCGATACGGAAACTGTACCGGGATTATCCCACCTTAAGCAAACAACCGTCCACAAAGCTCCGACAAACTGAGAGCACACGAGAACTATACTAACGAAAAGATAAAACCTTTATCTTATTACGGATCTACTCTCCCCAAACCGTGACATGGTGCGCCACTTTGAACTCAACCCTATTTGGGTGGATTTTTACCGGCAGTTTTCGGAAGCGGTTAATCTATTTAGCGCACTTTTTTCAATACCGCTAACTTTGGATCTGATTTTCAGAAGTCTGAGTGCACTGTCTGGTGTGCGGTGGCGCAACGTATACGATACAGCAATAGATAAATCGTATATTTTTAAAGGTTTCCGTTGTCGGCTCGTAAAGAATGATCCGACGTCTCGGGCGACACCATTACTTCTCGTGGCACATGAAAAATTCATATAGCAGCCGTTTGATCGCGTTAACGTAAGACGACGCCGCGCGCGCATGCCTCCAGGGGGCGCTAAGCGCGGCTTATGGCACGCCTTGCACTCTTATGCTTGTTTTAAATGTGCACTATAACACTTATTCATAATTTTACTGTAACATATATAATAGTAGAACTTGTTATTTTATGAAATACTAGCTTCCACCAGCGATTTCGTCCGCGTGAAATTTCTTGGTCCCCCTCCCCACCTCGTCGCATCGTATCATCTGCTCGCGCTATCACTTCGTTATCGCTTAGGAATCTTTGAGACTTTTTTTCTTTTTGCTGTGCTCTTAAGGGTTATAGCGTGATGTTAAATAGCCTATAGCCTTCCTCAAGAATTGAGCTATCAAATGCAAAAAAATATTTTTGAATCCGACCGGCAGTCCCAGACTACCCCCAGTATACATATTTACAAACAAAAAAAATTTACCTCTTTATAATATTAGTACCTATAGACGATACAGGAAGGTACTAAACCGCATCCTCAGAGAGCGATTTGGAGTATAATACCAAGCTCTAATATCCAGTCTGTTGACTGTTATCATGTCAAGGCATTTGATAATCAAGCAGATATTGTTTAGTAGACAAATTGTGCCATAACTCATTCTTATATAAATAAATAAAAATAAAAAACATATTTCTAATAAAGATATACATATTATTATATTCATTCATATATTTCAACAAAACACGTTCCAATTGCTGAGTGGATATATTATGTTCACAGTGTTAAACAATGTTATGCAAATTATTTAGTTTTTTCTTGTTCCTTTTGTTAGTTATTATAATCATAGTTCTTAGGTAAATACTTTTAACTTTAATTAAATGTTAGTACCTAATGTGTCAACATTAGCATTTTACCTATTATTGATAGCTTTACTTGTTTAAGATCTTTCTTTTGTTTTCTCTCGCTACTTTCTAGTTACGTAGCTTTATCAATGCCGTGAAACTCTGTTATTGGCTTAAGTGATAATAATTGTCATCATCTCACTATCACTGAGCATTGTATGCAGACTGTAAGATGCTGTAACTTTGACGCAAGTGCATTGAGCTGTTCATTGATAGTGGGGTGAACATTCATAACTCATGTAAATTAATTATAAGCTGTTGGGTTTCCAAATAAATAATAAAATTAGTCACCAGCAGAACAGAACTTTCCTTGTTAGAGAGAAGTCTATGTGACGCAGCGTAATGCATTTTTGTAAAGCAATGATATTAGCATTATGCACCGGCACTGAGAATGCATGAAAGATAATACCTAGATATTAGGTACCTATTGGAAAATGCCCGGAAAAACGAAAGCCCTTCAAGTGTATTTAAAATAGGATGTAATCCACTGTTGAAATATTCCGCGAACTGTTTAATAGTTTCCAAATGGAAAATGCGAATAATTGGCTTCTAGGAACTTCATCGGAGCATCAGCTATTTTCATAAAATATTGTGTTATAATAATACTGCACATTATTATCATAGAATTTAATATAAACTCTCCTTTAAAATTGCGAAAAAATATCAACTAGTTGATACACCATAGGACCTACCTTCTGCTTGAGTGTTACCTACAGATGTTCAGTCATCAGTCAATATCACCATTAACTAAAAACATTTCTCGGTGGCGGATTGCTTTATTAATATTTTCATGATCTAAGAGTATGTTCATTGAAAAATGTACTAACACCTTAAAAAAAAAAATTTGGCAACTTTTTTAGAGGTAATTAATTTTGTTTTAGTGGACTTACTGCAGATGCTAGAGTTCAACGTGTCCGTATCTTTCCCGGCTGCACCGCTCCTCACAGTAATTTTGGCGCTAGTTGGTAAGTGCTTAATTTTATGTGCCTATACTAAAACGAAAAAAAAACCTCACTAGAAGAAAGAAAATTATAATTTTCCTGCTTCTAGTGAGGATGGTTCAGGAGTGAACGTATATTATGATATAACCACATGTCGTTTACACGAGAGAACACCTTTTAATATTTTTCTATTCCTGATTAGGGCATGAGCACACGTACCACAACCACACCACATCGCAGCGACAAAATGTGGGCAAGCAGTGGTTACGTGTGAATACTGTCGCTGCAGCTTCTCGGAGTTGCGTTGTGGTAACTACAACATTTTTATGTGGTTACGTTGTCACTAGTAGTTGCGACGTGGTTACGTTGTGGCTAGTGTTTTCAGGCAGACAAATCATTGTGTTAGCGTTGTGGCTGTGACGTGCTCTTGTCCTGATTAGGGCATGAACACACGTACCACAACCACACCACATCGCAGCGACAACATGTGGGCAAGCACGTTTACGTTGTCACTAGTAGTTGCGATGTGGTTACGTTGTGGCAAGTGTTTGCAGGCAGACAGATAATTGTGTTAGCGTTGTGGCTGTGACGTGGTCTCGATGTGGTCGGTATCGCCCACACAGTTGATTTTGACGGCCAAATGTGGTCCGTGTGAATAAACTATTATTTTTTATACAAATTAGCGCGCTTTCGCGTGTTGTCGTTGTGGTGTGGTTTTGGCACGTGCGTTTGGCCCTAAGTATCTTTTCTATTCTTCATTATTGTTAAGTTTTGAGAGAACACCTTTTGATGTTTCTGTAATTCTTCACTATGAATATTGTTACGTATTCCTTTTCGTGTCATTCCTTGACAGAAATCGAACCGTTTGAGGATTTTCCATCATTAGAAAGACTCATAATATCAAACGAGCTACATTCGACTTTCCTTAGCTTTACAAATTCAAAGCTTCTTTGTAACACTTTGTGTAAATTGTCTTCAATATTCCCGAAATACATTATGCATATAAGAGGTGTTGACATGAGAATTTGCACTAATATGTTGAGGCAAATTAGTGCCCCACGTAACACGTGAATAACTCAAGGTGCTTTTCGAGCCAACAAATTAATAGTTGCGACATCGTACAAGCTCAGGGGAACTTCGGTGCTTGCGGCAAAGTGTGCCGTGCAAACAGACAGCATATACTTGTACAGGCTGTGACAAAAATAATGATTAGGTTGATGGTACCGAAGAACCAATTTTTGATAGCGATTTGAGGATCAATGTAATTTTTTTGATAAACATTGATTTATCTTAACGAAAATATCTTTAACATTTAAAGTGAATGTCAGCACACGCCAAATCAATACAATGTAAAATTGCGTGTGTTTTATAGTGATAATATCTCGAAGACTGAGCACGAGGGAACTATTTCGACAAATGTTGTCCTTAATTTTTGTAACACCCTGTGAGTAGCAAACATATTATTATAGCACGGTGTGGCATATAAGCAGGTCTTGCAATGTCATTTGAAATGCACAAGTTCGAGGCTCTTTGACGTTCGTAGCTTTGTAAAAGTGCAAAACTATCTTTTTGAGAAGTGTTGGGTTGGCATTCCTTGTTAGAAAGATTCAGTATTACGTGGTACCCGTGGTGATAGACAAATACGTTGAAGGAAATGCTACTTCCGTCCAATCCGTCCAATTAGTTGTATTTCTGAAGAATTGGTGGGAAGTGACAACGTGTAAGTTTAGTGCGCTTTTTTACCTTCCTACATTGTATTTTTCTATTAATACCAATTCGTTTGCCAGTTCGTCATTAAGGTAGAAGATATTAAGATCGTTTGTTGGAGCGATCTATGTATGTTGAATTTAAATTATGTTTTGCTGAAGTGAGTGTTTGTAATGAGGTCGTCCAGATCGTCGAAGATAAAGACTGTCAGAATGCACCACTATACGTACCTATATGAGAAATATAGTTTTTAGTGATATCGTTGAAAACGTTTTATTTCGTTTAATGTCGTTGGTTTTGAGAGTGAAACATCAGATCCACCCTTCGTTTAAAAATGGTCCTTTTATGTTGTCTTTAGATAGGTAACAGATGTCATGTACCGCTGATCGCAGCGATATTACGCACTGGCAAGAGTACGTTGGCACCACGCTGCTTCGCTTGCCCCTATCAACGTTTAGCTCTTGCAGACCTTACCAACTTTTCCTTTTTCCTTATGTACGAGAAATTGGTGTGTCGAGTGTCTTGGCACGTTAGTAGGTCGGTCGATTCAACAAGTAAGTCGGGCCCGGCGCCTGTTGCGCGCGGCGGGCGGGGCGGGGCGCCTGTTGCGCCTCACAGACGCCTCAACCGCCCACCACCACGTAACGCCTGTGCTTTGCCCATAATGGAGATACTTTTGACCCACTTCTACATGATCGTACATTTGGATGGCGGATATCCCGATATGGGGCTCGGAGAAACGGGCTCGAGTTGAATAGTCGAATGGTGGTGTGTGCGGTTCGATATATTCGAATTCCGTTTGGTTTGGTTGGTTTTGAAGGCTATTTCTGCTGGAAATCGACTGTCCAAATGGCTCAGTAGGTACTTTCGTTGTCTTTGTGACGTTCGGTTTATTTGGGCTTCATAAATTATTTTGACTGCATCTCTGGCATTGGTCGAGAGGTCTTGAAGACCTGGTCCTGGTCCTTTTTGTTTAGTGTTGTTGAACAAAGCCAGTTGGAAGGGTTAGTGTAGTGCAGAGCTCAACCATATATGTCCTAGGTTTGGCATGGTGTGTGTAGCTCTAGATATAAATGGGCACAGCAGCAGATAGAAGGATATTAGCACTCAAACTTAACCGGCTAGACAAAAATGTATTTGATGTAAAATCAGAAAAACTTTTTTTTTACCACGTGATAACAAATTACTCTTATCTGTTGACTGAGCATCACAATTTTGCAATAAAACCACAAACCTCTAAAATTCAGCACAAAACTTGTCGTTAAAGTCGAAACTAATAATAATTATTCAATTTGTTCTTGTAAGCAATTCCACGGCCGAATTTCATTCAATAATAAACAAGCAAAGGCTTCTTGTACATACTTGATAAACAATAACAAAAGCAAAGCTAAAAGCTCCGTGAAGTTGCTGCTAACGAACAAATGATTCGCCTTATTATGTACTTTGTTAGCCTACTTTTACTCATCTACTTTTACACAACCCTTTGGTTGTGTAAAAGGTGGTGAGCGAAAAATATAAACCACTAACTATTATTCCTTTTGTTTTTTGTATTTATTTGTATATTAAATTAGTCATTTAATTTAGTACCTAGTGTAAATAATTACTTGTGTTATTGTATATTAACTATTTATCAGCAGTGGTGGCCCAATGCTAACGGCCGCGACTTACGAGGTGTAGGTCGTGGGTTCGATCCCAAGCAGGCACTTTGTGTAAATTATTTCATCGCCACTGCTCTCAAAACGGTGAAGGAGAACATCGTGAGGAAACCGGCATGTCCTAGAACCAAAAATTTGAGGACATGTGTTATGCACCAACCCGCACTGGGCCCGCGTGATGTCCTGAAGGAGGCCTGTGTCCCAGCAGTGGGAACATTATAGGCTGATTATGCTAACTATTAATAATTTATTTTGGACCAAACATTAGAATACATTTTTTTAATCCACCAAACTGCGGAACAGGTTTTCGCCGAGTTTAGCGCGCAACTTAGTACATTTGTTTTTTTTTACACTCAATCTAATTAATCATCTAAGTAAGTACAGTATAGACAGTATATCCTCAGTAAGCAAGCGAAGCATCTTAAATCTTGATAGGTCCCTGGTACCTCATTATCGTAGCGAATTTTTGCTCTACCGGTAGATATGACAACAACAACAAATGGAACAGCTTGTGGGCTGGAAAGAACCGCCATCCATGTAGTAATGATGAGCGCACGACATCGACGCTGGTAATCATGGTACACTGGCCTCTTACTTACCATATCATTAACTTCTGCAATAAATATAGCAGGATCTTGCCTCCATTCCAGGCTTTCTCCATGAAGTTTTTGGTTGTTTGCGAGCGTTTCCATCAAAATCTTTTGCTGCAAATTCCATTGAACAGCTACAAAGCAACCGGAATCACCAGTTTAATTAACAGTTTTTTTCTTAGTTATCTACCAACTACGAGATTGCCATTTAGGAGTTAGCCCCTCGGTTAGATAGAAACCTTACCCTATTTAATGCTGTTAAAACCAAGTTTCTTCTCTCACTTTTGACTTAAAGCTACCTCTTCAATTGACACGAAACTTTTACACTTGTGTTGAACCCCATCCAAAAGTTGTGGTTTTTTTTTTTATTGTTTCGGGATCCTCTGAACTGTAAACGTTTTTTGGGGTAAGCTTTATGCTGCCCGTACCTGACATTTTGAAAGCCGATGTATAATCCAAAGAAATGTCAGTTTTAATATGTAAATGTGCTTAATATTGCTGCGCGCTTTTATTTGTTGAAAAATGAAATTCGTAAGGTTTTTAGACCTTATACTAGAACAACAAAATTGCATTGGCTGCATTCTGTGATCTCTTACTAGCACTTTGTTCGCGACTTCGTCCGCAGAATTTAATATTTTTAAAGTAGTTTTCGAAAATTAACGATAAAATGTTTATTTTATTTACTAAGATAAATATTCGGGTCAATTTTCAAGTCTATTGATGAAAGGAAAAATAATTTTCATATAAACTGTATCCTCCCTTTTCACCCAGAAATGGGTTTGTTTTAAAAAAAATCTTCAATTAATCTTCATTTTATGTTTATAATAAAAATGGGTCGGCGAAAAAGATTTTTCGTATTTTGATAGGTATAAAGTTGTAAAATGTATTTGGCTGTACTGTTTGTATCTGGCTAGTTTTGATTCCATGAAATAGATTAACAAAAAAAAAAGTAGTAACGATTTCCCGACATTTTTTTATTGTTTTTCTGTCTGCCAAAATGAGTGAATCTAACAAAGAAATTCGTTACATTTTGAAGTTTTATTATAAAAAAAGAAAAAAAAACACACTAGCCGCGAAAAAAGTATGTGACGTTATGGACTTAATGTAGTGTCAGTATAGTAGGTACAAAGTTGGTTCCGGCGTTTTCAGTCCGGGACTTATGATGTCAAAGAAGCAGCTCGCTCTGGTCGCTCTGTTACAGATAAAGCCAATGCCATTTTTGAAAAATTGGAGCAATATTAGTTAGTTACGGCATAGGTGAAAATTTTGGGGTTGACCACAAAACATTTTTGACCCATTTGAAAACGCCTGGGTAAACAAAAAAACCTAGATATTTGGGTGCCACAGTATTAAATTAAAAACTTAAATTTGTATATAAAATACGACAGAACTTTTTCCCCGACCTAATATTACCTTGGATTAATCCAGACGCAATAAAATCCTCCCCTAACACCCTAATTACCTCCTTTTGCTCCTTAAGGAGTCGATTTTTTTCAAAGTTTTTGGTCAAATGTATTAATACCATAGTTTCGAGATAATTGGACCGCGCGTAAAGTTTATTCCATACAGACTTTCCAAAGACCTTAGAGCTCGCCTACACTATTACAGGAACCCTTGTGCAGAATTCCACGTTCCTGAACCCAGTAGCTTCGGCTGTGCACTCATTTGTCAGTCAATCATTCAGTCAGTCAGGTTCTTCTTTTATATAGGTATATTATATGTAGAAAGCTGCATGAAGTATCCTGTGAAGGATTCATGAAAGTGATGTTTTTATGACCTTTTTTTTATGATTTCACCTCTAATTAATAGTTTTCTAGTCTTCTTGTTTATATATGGTACTTAATTAAAGTAAATTAATAAAGCAAATTGTTTAATAGCAAACCAAACTTAGTATGTTTTAAAATTAATACATGTTTGAATGGCAGCAATTTCAATGCATTTATGCACCTGCAAAGACTTCTCTTCTACTTAGGTAAGTGCAATTTCCTTTGAAAGTATTTGGAGTTGAAGTCGAAGAAATAAAATCACGGGAATGTTAAACAAATTATTCGTTGCAAAGAATTGGCCAGTATCCTAAAGTTTTGACGGACAGGGTCGTCACCTACCCCTGTCACCAGGGAGTATGGAAGCGGCAAGAGATGTCGTGTGGTGTCCCACAGGGATAGGTCCTGGGGCCGCATCTGTGGGACATCGGCTACGACTGGGTGCTGCGCGCCGACCTCCCTAGCGGCGTCAGCGTGGTTTGTTACGCTGATGACACGCTGGTCCTGGCGCAGGGGAGGTCGCACCAGGCGGTGGCCGAACTAGCGACACGCGGGGTTGCGACAATCGTGGAGAGGATCCGGCAATTGGGACTCGAGATGGCCCTGCACAAGTCCGAGGCCATGTGTTTTCATGGTCCTCGGAACGCGCCACGGTCGGGTTCCCAAATAACGGTAGGAGGGGTTCACATCGGCGTCGAGTCGACGATGAAGTACCTGGGACTCGTCCTCGACAGCCGGTGGAACTTCGTGGAGCATTTCCGTCGTTTGGCTCCCAGACTGGAAAGGGCCGGGGCTGCCTTGAAGCGGCTCCTGTCCAATCTATGGGGGTCAAACGCTTCCCGCCGGAGGCTTTACGCGAGGGTCGTGCGGTCCATGGCCCTTTACGGGGCACCGGTGTGGGCGTGTTCGTTGAGGCGGCGGCCAGCCTGCCGGGTCATGGCCACCCGGCTGGTCCGGGGGTACCGTACGGTCTCCGATGAGGCGGCGAGCCTCCTTGCCGGATTACCGCCATGGGATCTGGAGGCAAAAGTCCTCGCGTTCAGTGGCGCGAGGAAGCGAATCGCCGGGGCGTAGCTCCGCTGCCGCTAGAAATCACGGTACAGCGGACAGAGCTCCGGCGAGATCTCAGGGCGGCATGGAGAGTGCGATTGTCGCAACCCAGCGCTGGGCACGCCACAATTGCGGCGATAAGTCCCCTCTTTGAGGAGTGGCTAGAGAGGCGCCACGGTCACCTTCCGCCTGACGCAGGTCCTCACCGGACACTGTTGTTTCGGGAAGTTCCTGTTCCGGATAAGGCGGGAGGAAACGCCCGGGTGTCACCATTGTGTGGATCGCCCGGAGGACACGGTGGAGCATACGGTGGAGGTCTGCCCGGCTTGGGCGGAGCGCCGCCGCCGCCGTGTCCTCGTGGAGGCGATTGGCGGTGGCGATCTCTCGCGTCCGGCCCTGGTCCAGGCCATGGTACGGAGCGAGAGGGCTTGGGAAGCCGTCACCTCCTTCTGCGAAGCAGTAATGTTCGCGAAGGAGGAGGCGGAACGCGTGAGGGAGAGGCAAAATCCGCGCCCTCACGCCCCCAGCCGCCGCAGAAGACGCCCTGGGCGTCGGGGATCGCAGGCCGATTCCCGGCCACCGTAGGCGTGCGCTTGCGAACGGCGAGCAATGGGCAGCTCGCCGTTCGATAAGGACCAGGCCCGGGTCGACGGCGCGTTGTGTTCCACGCGCGCCTCAAAGAGATGTCAGCACCAATGACGGGGTCCGCTAGGGCCGATGCCTGCTAGGGTTGCGGGAAAGTCCGAGAGGGATACCGTGGCCCCTGGCACAGGCAACTGAAGGAACACGGGTGGGTTTTTAGTCAGTAAGAGTCTGACACGCCCTCCCGCTCTACTTAGAGCGGGAGTTATTTGATGAATTCCCACCCACAAAAAAAAAGGTATCCTAAAGTTATATCTTCTTCAATTTCTAAAGCGCACATTTAGCGCGCTTATTTCATTTGATTGATTACAGTCGAAAGGAAAATTTACTTAAAAAGAATATAGGTAAGTATACCAATATTACTGACAATGCGACATATTTGTCAAATAATTAAAATATGGTCACATTTTTTTTGCTTTCCATAAAGCACTATGAAAAATTATTGTAAAATTTTCGGACTGTCGTCTGTCGGTTTTATTAAAAAGCTCCCAGACATATAGGTATGTATCTACAGTAGAGGATTAAAAATGCCTTTTAAAATAATAAAATATAAAAAACAGCTCTGAAGATTGCTGCAGTAAAATAGAAAAAGCAACAAAACGCTCGCTAAAAGTATGCTCTGTTTTTGACAGGCAACTTGAACTAAAAATAAACCTGATACTACTAACATTGTACTAGCACAGATTCCAGTTTCTGCACGATATTTATTTAAACGAAAGTATTACACTACTGAATAATAATTAATATAATAAAAAATGTAATTACGTTATAATTGCTTACTGATATTGTAAACGAACTACTTTTCCTGAAAGGAAGAACTAATCAATCCTTTTTCATGATACTTCCATTGATTAGAACTCGTGAGCAAAACAAACTAAATTTATTTCATTATATAAAGGCTTATACCAACTAAATACATACATAGCATTGACCCACACTCTTTTTCATAATATTAATTGAACGTTTTAAAAAAAAACCTACCTACTTTTTTAAATGACCCTTATAATGAAAAAACTAAATAATTCCAAAATCCGTTATACTACAAAGAACGTTTTCAGAATATCAGTAGGTAAGTCTGACTCAATTATTTGTTACGAGCTTCTACAGAATTTCTAATCTTGAAGTTGGACACGTGTGCCCCTGCATTGCATATCGTCTGATTAATATCGTTCGCCGAGTCGCCCATGTCGTATGAATTCAGACAACTTTCAAATTCTACCGCATATTGTGTACTGCGACCGTTACCGAGAACATGGAATTTATTTACTTTCTTTAGTGAATTTATTTAGGTAGTTATGTACCTACAGGCAATGAACGAAAATGGCTAACATTTTTGTTCAAAGACAAATTCCTTTCGCACATAGCGGGACGTCACCTTTTCGATCTGACTTTTTGATTTAAAACGTTGGTAATACGTAGTCGAAAAAATAATGAGTAGCAAGATAGATCAACCTTGAGGTGCTTAACGTACTTATTCATTACTTGTGCCTATACCTACAACATTTTCGTAAAAGTCAGTTTTGCTTAAAAGGCAATCTAATTCGTATTATTTGAAATAAATATTTTCCCGTGTGCGCACTGCACCAGCACAAAATATGGTTCGTGTGTCTGAGCTCTCCCTTGGAGGATATCTCACAAAGTACACCCGATAATAAGTCTTCAACTAATAAAACTCCATAAAAATATGTCATCTTTTCCGTTCGTCGTCTCTTTGAGGTTCCTTTTAGTAGTCATTTCGGGAGGCTTACGCATTTTAAATTTCAATCTGTCCCCGACGATGCTATCGTGCGCCGCTCGTCTCCGGGTCGCCACTCGTGAACTCTGAAAAATGACTACCTAAGAGATTATTTTCAATCCGTTCTCGGCAGCTACCGAGATGTTCGGCATATTTAATAAGCTCTATTATCTACATCACTCTTGCCCGCGACGAGCAGACTTTTCAATTACACCCGCCTCAGATTGTGTACTTCTTAGACTTTGTCTGTCCGATAAGCGTGGGCTGTTACTTTCATATTTATTTCGGCTGATAACATTATCATTTTTGCAGCTGCCCAAAAAGTTAAATAAAAATCTCGTGAATGTATTCGCCGAACGCCGAAAACAATAACGCTTGGCAAAGGTGAGGCAGCACGGGCGAGCCTATTTCAGTGGCGCTCGTGTTTTTGTTTGCTTGCGCATCGCATCACGTTTTCCGCGAGCACGTACTGACGCGCACGTTGAATACTAATGGATAGCAACGGATAGACGCCGCTCAGGTCGCGCGTCCGAAAATTGGATTCGCATCGCATACACTGCACATGGTATTAACGCCCGGCCGTCCGAAACAATGCCCAATCAAATGGAGTGCGCCTTCCACACTCCCCACCTAGTTGTTACCTATATTTGTTCCTAGCATTTATTCAAAACTATTTAATGAACAAATGTTTTTCAGTTCATTTGTGATATTGTGATGAAAGTAGGTACCTACGAGTAGGTGAATTGATTTTTTGATGAGTAGGTGATTGATTGAATGAATTGAGCTGCACGGTTACTGACAAATGCGTGCCTTGACTGGACAGGTCCTCTTAATCTGCGTGGTTCTTTCCTCAGAAGACCATTTCAGACACAAATCTACATGGTCCTCAAATATTATGTCCGAACTTTTATATACAGATTGACATTGATGAATTTAATACATACAATGACATGAGTATTTACTTTGTAAAGTAAAGTAAAGTAGTAAGTAGTTGTAAAGTATTATATTGTTTAAATTATTGTGAATGTGAAGATTATGTGGTTCATTACTTTTTTTTGTTTTCTTAGTTAGTTTCACGATCTGGCAGATTGAGTAATTTATGCGGCCTACCCAAATGCCCTTTCTTTGGTATTGTTCGTCGAATCGTTGTGCTCCTTAAGTTCTGAGATGAGCTGCACGATACTGATACATGCGAGCACTGACTGGACAGATAGGAAACGCGGACCTCATATCGTTTTTTAAAATATGATTGACGTGTAAAAGTGTTTGTACAAACCTACTTACAGAAATAAAATCATTTATCATTTATGAAGCAAAAAAATCGGGGCGTGGACTATTTTTATTTGAGGTTATAATCAATAGAGCAGTGGTTTCGACTGTATTGCATTATAAGTATTGTGGAACGCGCGTGACGATTTATAATCTGGTACGGACCAGTAATCCCAGCGCATCGGTGCGGAGCATGAATCTCCTTTGTATGTACGAGTATGTTGCACCACACGGTTACCGGTGCAGAGCCGCTCACTGAATTTGATTGTTGTTTTCATTTTTAGCTTTTTTGGCCACCCGGATTTTCCACGAATATCGCTTCGCCTCTATAGGTTTGGTTCTACTAAATGAACCTGCCTACCTGTTTTCCAACTATGTTGGGGTCGGCTTCCAGTCTAACCGGATGCTGCTAAATACCAATATTTTACATGAAGCTACTGCTTATCAGAAGGCCAATTCTCGTAATTTAAAAACGTTCAAAATCAAGTCACAATCTCATCTCAGCGACAGTCTAATGTCAAAAATGTAGGTAAACGCTATACAATTTTTGACAGATTGACACTGAGATTAGAATGCGAACGTTCTTAAAAATACGGGAATTGCCCCTGTGACCTCCACAGCCCCGTTACTAGGTAGGTAATACGATATCCCTTTGGTAAGACTAGCTGTCAGACTTTCGGGGTACCGACGACCCGTAACGACTGTCAAATATCCACGAATGACAGCCGGGACCAACGGCTTAACGTGCTTTCCGAGGCACGGAGGGGTCTTGGTATTTAAAGGTGGTCACCCATCCACGGACCAACCGCAGCAAGCGTAGCTGAACCTGATCGAACGTCCCGTGTGGCTGTAATTACTTAGCCACTAGCTACTAAACAAGCCCTTGAATTCAGCGAATAAATCGAAAGCTTTTACGTCTGTACACAATTTTAACAGAATGAATATTGTTACACGTCAAAATCCCGGTAACCTGGTAAGCTATCGAACGGTTCCTATCGTTTAAATCCTCGCTCCGTATGAAATGTTGTCGAGTATCGGTGAGACCGGTTATTAATTTGCAAAATGTTCGTAGATTTTCGATTCGTGCCGAAGCTCTTAAGCCCGTTACTAGCGCAGGCCGGACGACAATGGAGGCGACCACGGTATTGGATTACTGCCCCCCCCTTAGGTGTCCTGCTCCTACAAATGGGGATTTAATTTTCCGTATCCGTAAATACAATAGCCGGAAATTTGTTTGCCTCCCCATCGTCTCACTTATGTCCAGTGCAGTGGAGGATTCTAATGAAATGCGGCAAATGGTTGAGAATGCTTTAAACTTTCTGTCGTATTCATTTGCGTCTCCTGTTAACAAAATATGGTTAATAAATGCGTTTATGTTTAGCTATGTGCCAGCTAATTATACGACTAAATATTCAGTTAGGCATTGGGTGTCGGTCGCGTAAAACAATAGACCGTGAGCTCGGGTAGCATGACGGGGCGGCCATACGAGACGCCGATGACGTCGCATTAAAATGAAATCCATACGGGGATGATTGATGAGCGCCGCAAACACACTACGCCGCGCCCGACTCATTCAATTTACTGTCATCACATCGTATAGAGTGCAGTTTTTATTATGAAGCTTTCCGAGTTTTTCGGCTGTCCGATACCCGGCGAAATTAAATCATGCAAAGGTTGACGTAAAATACCTGTTAACGATGGTTGGAGTTACAAAATATCTATATATTCGATGAAAGAAAAGAAAGGAATAAGTAAGGAAAGGAAAGTAGAAGTGCTACAAATTTTGACGACGTTAATAACGCCCTACTGCAGGCTCATAATTGGTTCACTGCTAATAATTAAGTATTAAATAAAAATAAAAAAACTAAGTGTATACGATTTTCTTTACCTAATGTCAAAAGTAGTGATTGTGAGATAGTATTGAATCAAGAGAATCTAGAATTTTCGTCGATAAAACTGTTTTTCTGGGGATCACGCTGGACTCGAGGCTACAATGGGGTCCTCATTTAACATCTCTGGCGAGATGGCTAAGTTCTGCAGCATATGCTGTCAGAAAAATCCGTCAATTTACTGATGTAGATACCGCGAGGCTAGTCTATTTTAGTTACTTTCATAGTACCTTACTTTGGTAATCTTACGGTATTTTACTTTGGGGACGGGCTGCAGACGTTGTGTCGCATTTTGGCATGCTTTCCACCAGATTTCTGAGCCGATGTTGAAGAATATTCCCCCATTCCTCTGGCCACTCCATGCGTGTGATAGCGACATCTTCAGGGTAGTGAAACACTATCCGAGCTGTGACGAGTAAAGAGCCAGGCGTTTTCGCCCATGTTTACTAAAAATGAGCCAACGTACTCATTTAAGATTTCATTCATGTATCTTTCTGCTGTTAAAGTGCTATTTTCTATCACCACCAGGAGGGTGCGGCTTTCGGAAGAAATTCCAGCCCCCACGTTTATGGAGCCACCCTATGGCACATTCTCTTCAACGCAAACTTGGTTATAGCGCTCTCCTGGTCTTCTGTAGACTCTTTGACTCCTACCGTGCGTGTATTGCATGAACCTCGACTCATCCGCAAACATTACTCTTAACCAATCATACAGAGCCAATTCATGTATTCTCTAGCGTAACTCAGCTTTGAGTTTCGATGCTGCTTTTCGAGTTTTGGACCATTTGCAGCTGTAACTGGCTTCAAGTTGGCTTCAGCAAGATGCCGCCTCACTGTACACGTGCTCGTATTGCTCCATGCAGCACGCAGCAGGTGATTTTTGACTTCAACAGCCGTTTGAAATCGATTTCTCAACATAGTTGACACTATATATCGATCCTCCCGCGCTGTCGTGCACCTTGTTCGGCCTGTTCCTAGTCTGCAAATATTGGATCCAGTCTCTTCAAATCGCTGGAGCACTCTTTGAACGGTTGATAGCGACACACCAACAGTTCTCGCTGTCTAACGCTGACTGCGCCCGTCTTCAAGCATTGTCAGAATTCTGGTACACTCTTCAGGGGTTAGTGGCATGTTTTTAATTGAATTTTATTAGAATAGTGAATTTCTGCATAGGAAATGCCATATTTATAAATAGAATAAAAAGTAAAACAAAAGGTTTCAAAGTTGTTAAAATTTGAAAAAATCGTCTTTATTTTTTATTTATGGTTGAATCACCAAAACGAAACGAAATGGTTTTGCTTTTTCCTATATTTGTAATGAAATAAACTTTAATTTAGTTTATATTTTAAAAGGATTGCTCAAATATTTTAAAAGTTATCGCATTCTTTATGAGCGACCAGCTTTCTTTGCGGCCCTGTGTATTTGGCAGCTGCACGTCGTGACTGTGACAAGAAGGCTTCCACTCAGCATGATTTTCGGTGATTACCCGAAAATGACGTACGGAAACCAAGTCATGTTACACCGGTTGATTGTTATCTTGTCTCCAATTACACCTTGCTGTTGGATATTCAGAAGATGTATCCTTGCTTCATGACTAATGATGCTTCGACATGGTCGACGCAACAGACCTAGATTTATACGAGGCTGGCTATCCGAGGCTAGATCATCTGTTAACACGTCTGCTTGGACAGAGATGCATTTCTGGAGGATCCCGATATCACACATCGTTGACAGCACTTTGTCATAACATGATCGCCTAGTACCTGCTCGTAACATTGCAGACATTATTGCTGCTACACAATTTCCAACCTGTCATAACAATCACAATTTAAACTTCATCGATGAAAAAAACAATGTTATAATCAAAATAGAATTTCAAAGAAACGAATGATGGATAAACTTTCTTCATATCTTGACAGTTAATATTTTTACAGTGGCTTGTTGTTCTAATAAACGCCGGTTCCGAGAAATGTTATTTCTTACCGCAATTGCTGGCAATGTGATTATCTCAATAATTTGTCGCGTTGTTCCGCGCAGAGCCTCGTTTGGCCGGGAGCACTGTCTTTATGGCGGATTCAGTCCAGCTTGTTTGTTCAACGGAACTGGAAAATTAGCCGGAGTGCTTTTTTATTACATTTAAAACCTGCTGCGTTAAAATGTTTCGTGGAGGTTTTGCTTGGTACCTGGATGTCAATAAAATATTCGCATGCTGCAGGTATTTGAATTTTCGACTTTTGTGTCAGTTTTACGGTTAAAGATACTCATGAGAATTACAAATTCACTTACAGAGAAAACTTTTAAATAATATTATTTATTTATTTAACCATTTATGGACACTCATAAAACATACAAGAAGAAAGGAACGAGAAAATACGTACGAAGGTGATGCTTATTCCTAAAGGAATCTCTTCCAGCGTACCTGCTATAGGAGAGTAGATAAAAAGAGATGTATAACAACGTGTGTAAAAGTAGAGTTAACACAAAATACATAAAATCAAAAACAATTCTCTGATTCAGATACATACATACATACATACTTCTAAAATAAATATCAGTATATATAATCTAAATAATAAATACTTAGGCAATTATGACAAAGTGGAAAGATAGTATTCTTACACTCTTCTTTTAAATACAGCAACAGTTTGGAAGTTCCTTATGTCAGGCAGAAGTGAATTCCACAACTGAACCGCGTGCACAGTGAAGGAGTAGAAGTCGGTTGAGTATTTATTTAGTTATTTAATACTTTAAGCACACAAATGTACAGAGGCGGACTTAATGCCATAGGCATTTTCTACCAGTCAACCTTTGGGTGATGCAGAGACAAACAGTGGTAGGTGCAAATTATAATAAAAATTTAGTAATAAATATTTTTAAATATAAAGATACGCACACACCTATTACGACTATAAATATACCTAATTATATATAAATATAAGCACAAATAAATGTACATAAATACACGAATATACTAAAAACAAATAAGACAAACAATGAGAAAATATTACCGTTAAACGTTAACGTAAACGTTATGTGTACTTTCGAACAGTTTTTTCAAAAAAATCAACGGCTGTGTTATCATATCATCATCACGTTCCTGCACAGTCTCATTGCTAGGCATAAACATTTTTGTATGCTGTCAACCTTGTGAGCCATGCTGCAAGACTTTGTCCTAAATCTCTCCTCATTTTGGTCACTATTCCATTAGGATTTTGCCTCAATTACCACCATCGAATCGATCGACTATAAAATCAAGCAGACATTTAGACCGTTCCCGGTATTATTTTCGCGTTCCGTTAATTCGACAAAATTAAACCTTAACTGGTAATTCGTATGTACAGCGACGCGTAGCATAATGAAAATTGCAACTTATTTGCCAATTAGTTCATCAATACGCGATCTATCCGGGAAGCGGCGAAAAACATTCCTTGACGTCATTACCGTACAATGTTTTCATATCTTAAGTAATTTGTAATACGATATCTTCCTTAGCTAGAAGTTGTCTATCGGCGGGCGAGACGAGGTGGGCGTAAGACCCTAAGTTTGTAATAAGAGTTAGTGTCTCGTGGAAACAACTCGCCGGTTGGAGTTTTAAGAAGTTTCGCCCGGTTTGTTTGATTCTTCTATCGTTGTGAGCCGATACTTCGACCGGCAACGAGTGCCACTGATACTTTTATTATTTCCTTATGGACTTAGTGCAATCAAGTTTGCAACTTGCTCACGATAATGGAATTTATTGTTTATTTGTGTTGCGCTGGTTCTTGTTTCTTGTGAAAGTATTTTTCTATGAAAATGTGATGTAAACGTGCTTTTATTAATTGAAAAATTGTTTTATAATTTGCTTAGGTCTTTTCAAAATTATGAAATATGTTTTATGTTTGATGTTTGGCAATGGTTGTTTTCGGCTGTATATAGGGTTACTTATATCCATCAGGAGCTGTTAGCCCCCATGTGTATGGCCGAAATCCAATAGTTTTCAAGATATTTTAATGATTAAAGTTTTTTCACATTAAACCATAATTTGATATTTAATTCCAAATAAAAAAGAAATACATATTGAATGGGTACCTATGGGTAAGCTATGAACATAGTTAAAAGTACTTAAGTCAAATAATTAAAATGATGAGCGATTTAAGAATAATATCTTACCAATATTTTAATTTTACGCTTCAAAAATGAAGTCTCGTTAAAAAAAAAACTATAACATTCATCGTACAAATTACTAAAACGGGTTTTTTTTATATCATTTAAATTATTTTGTTGAAATAAGTACTTTTAATTATGATCATAGCTGAATTGAAGTGCCAGTTGTGTAAGAAAAAAAAAATTAATCGACCTAGTTCACAACTCATCCTGATACGTATTCTTGTTGCATGACAATCTGAAAACTATCTCGATGTCTGACTGTAAAATCTCGAGCGGCACTCACTGAACCGAATTACTTTAATTGATAGGACTTCGCGATGTAACTTAGATTATTCACGCGCGCCATAGTGAATAGTGATATCTTTTTCTGTCAACTGTAGGTATACTCGACCTCGTAGCTACTTTACCAAGCTTGACAAAAAATCCCAGTAATTTGAAACTTCACCGAGGGTTAAAACTATCACTTTCACATTTGTCTTTATTCAAAAATAGTCCTTGTCGCCTTATAACGGGCAATTATATTTTACCTTAGAATGGTAAAGCAATTACGTTGAGTATACTTAAATTTAGGTTATACTGGTCCTTATATCCTGGTCCTATGAATCAGCTGATCTGCCACCTAGAAATTTAACAAAAATAAAAGTAACAATCAAAATACGTACAGAAGTCCCATATTTTATCTGCATCAAAGAATCATGACTGAAAATTTTACCTTCTTTGACCAATATTAACCGAGCTATTCCTAATTTGGCTTCCACCATTAGTCTAGGCATATTTGTAATTTTCAGAACTAGCGTTGATCGTATTAACCGAAATCACGCCCCACGAACAGAGTCCCAGCGGGCATTGACATAATAACATCAGTGCCGCATTTGATTTGCAGGAAATCTATCGAAAATTGCAGCTCACCTCACTCCAGACTCGATAATAAGTTCGACATGAACTGAAATAGGAGCCAATGCTTATCTCCTTTATTATTAATCCACACTCGATAGGATCTCGTCCAGACGCTCAGTTTTTATCTGAGATGAAAGCTGAAACTTTGCCCATACGTTCTTTCCTTTGCATTTAATTGAGAAAACTTTATTTTTACTTGGGTAAAATTTAAGAGATTAGTTTGTGCCTAACTTAACCTTTATTGCTCTAGGTACGGAATGCTGTCGTAGAATAAGACCGCAAATTAAAAACAGTAACGGCTTTAACTTTCAAGGGATTTGTCATTTCTCAAATGAAATGAACCGTTTATTTGCCAAAAATACATTATTTTGGTAAAGGTGAGATCTTATATAACCTAAGTGTCATTGTATTCTGCCTGCAAGCAAGATATCTTTATGACAGGGTGTGTGCAGTAGTTAAACTAATAAATATGAATGAAGTTTTTATTGATGCTCAATTTTTTAACCAATTTGCTAGTGGAATGAAGCATTCCTGCATTAATCATGGTAATTTGGATGCTTTGCTCTCGAAATAAACAAGCACTTGCTACGCCGTAGCGTCGTAGTATAGTTGCGTAGCACTAACGTAGCAATCATTAATCTGGTTTTCCTTGTCGACTATTCTCTAAGATTCAAAATAATCGTATGAACAAGCTCTAATGCTGTTTGTTAATTTTTTTAAGCAGATTCTGTAGCACCTTTGTCTACGCCGTAGACTCGTAGCAGTATGGCGTAGCACTGCAATGCTTTGTATGTAATAATAAGTTTTAAACCATTTTCTTTATATTCTACAATCTGCTTTTAGTATGTGCGGGGATCCCTAGAAAATACACACCGATATACATTCTTTGAATTGAATCAACGCCTTAGAGCTGATTGCAACCCGAGTATTTTCACAAAATATATAAAAAACAAAGCTTCGCACAACACATTAAAGTGTTGGTAATGCTTAGTGGACTCACGTTCCGAGGTGTAAACCCCGATAGCGTCGGGCTTAATCTTACTAAGTGAATTACTCTGTCGGTACCTCCACTTCGTTCCTTTAGCTGATGGAATGGAATAACCGAATTTTTCGCACATACCTACCCACTTAGATTCCTTGAATATGTTGAAAATATTTCACATCTATCAAAATATTTCCACCTCATAAATACAGGTAATTACGAGAGTGATAATAGAAACAAAACTTATTCAATTTTAACAAAGGAAACGTCAGATATCAGAATAAAATTTAATTACGGCAGAATATTTGTCGGACTCTTTGGTATGTGCCTTGTTAAATTAAATCAGTTAATTTGATACACATTTCGTCATTTTATGAAACAAAGCTTTGTTAAAATACACCAATGTGTGTCAACAGTAAAGTTACCTGGGTGGAAATATGTGGATATAATGTACATTCATCAACTAGTTTGGTCTGTGGCGTACCTACATTATTTGCGATCTATTTACTACATTCATTACGCTTCACAGTCTCGAGTCCATGATCTGAACCGAATTCGAATAAGACCATTAAAATAGTGAGTTATGTGCTTTAATTGTAATTATTTAGTTACCTATCTGACTCGATCTATAATCATTTTGGACCACTTTTTACAAATCATTCATTCAATGTGATCACAAAATATCACGTTAGAAATAGGTGTCCCCCGTGCGGTTATCGACGGTGTTGAAATCGATGATGGAACAGCCGTATCGTACGGAGTGCTCGTAACAGGACACGGGACGTAAACGGAACCGGACGACACCGTACGATCCCGCACGACCCGCACCAATCTGCCAAGTGAATTACCCCGACGAAATCCGACGTAATCTCGTGAAAACTGCCACTTTGCCGCACTCCGCCCTATACGTGTTTATGGTATATCGTTATGATGATACATATTGTATCGACGTTTAGGTTTTAAGATGATTTCATGGCTTTCGTTTCGGTGTGACCTCAGAGACGTTGAGCTAGTTTAGATTTTCATGTGAGTATAATGTTAGGACGAACGATAAACCCACGCACTAGTCGAGTATACTTTCTTTCTGTCTTTTACCAACTCGTGAGTCTGGATAAAAAAAATCTTGATATTTTATGGTTACTTATGACATGTACGTAATAAACAACTGCAATATTACTTTTTCGAGTATCTAGAAACATCGAACATCGCTGTAAGACTAATCCCTAAACGAAAAATCCCACGTTATAATATTGTAGCGAGTTTCGATTAAACCTTCGGACGGCCGACAAGGCAATAACCCACGCTTTATGATAAAGTTAATTAGATAGAGCATTCGTTCCCCCGAGCAAGTACACAGATGAGCCGCTGAACGGGCCGTCTCTTGAAAAAGGCGAAGAAAATGGTAAAGAAAATCAACAGACTTACTTCCGCTATTTGACGCTCGCGTGGACCTAATTGGCTGTAAAGATAAGGAGTGCTGGGCTGAACGTAGTCGGAGTTATTTGAACTTTGAAGTAGGATCAGAAAGTCAACCCGGGGTGTAAAGTACAGACCTTTGATATTATCATCATATTACCCCGCAACGACTTACGTTCTTACGTTTACTGCTAAGCATGAGCTTTGTAGTCTGTGAAAAATATGCGCTATATTATCGTTTTGTAGTTCCTTAAGTTTTGTGAAAAAACTCTCCATGGTTGGCGAAGCTCTCACCGCACAACGGCCCACACATGAGTTTAGTGATTCATTTCGAAGTTTGCGAAGAACGAACGCGACGCCGTGCTCGCCTCGAGGTGTAATTAGTTTCGTGATCGGCTGCCGGCCGCGGCCGGTCCGGCGGACGGGTAAAAGTCAAACAAAACACAGATATCGACGCATATGCGACTGCACGCCGCACCTACCCACTCGCTACCCGACTTCATTATCAACCATAGAAATAAACAAAATCAAGTCGATATCAGGATTCATTTCATGCTACGACCGGGACAAATGTGAAATCTGAATTTCAGATTGCATAACACAACAACAGAAATAGTTGCTGGCAACTGTATACTGTGTCGAATAACAGTTTTTTATTTCTATTTCCTATGTCAATACGTATTGCATTACATTGTAAATAAAAACCCAAAACAGAATTATAGTCGGGTATACGGAATAGAGCTGACATTTATTTTCCACGAAATTTTGTTGCATCGCTATATATTGTCGGCGGACGCTTTAATATTGGCAGCCATAGCGGAGTACTGAAGTGCCCTATTTGCGGTTCAAAGCATAGGCAAGTGGGCTGCCTGTATTGAAGAATTAAGTCAGTTTGTGTAAATTGGTAACATCCGGCGAGTACCGGAAGCTGCAGGGAGGCCGCCTCGGCCGTGCAACTTTAGATTATATAGCGCAGCATTCATGCTGCGATCGGCGACAGTAACTACCTATCAACTATAAATTGATGTCAACACTACATTTTCAATTTAGGTTTTGTTTGCCATTTACCATTTTTGACTCGCATAAGGACAAGTAGATTGACGAGACATTAAAGTTTAAATTGGCTTTTCCCATTTAGAACTTAGATATTTGTTGCCTACAATGTTGAAACGGTCATATGTGGTAGTCAATATCGCTCATACTTAGTTTTTCACCGGAGTATTGAGTACTATAGGTTGCCTGTGTTGATACCATCGTAGTTTTAATTTGAATCCCGCAATTTTGCTTGCCCGAGTCTCCCAGGTGACTCCACCTGGTGGATTTTCATTTCGCAATGCATACACTACAATGCTGTGATTCTTTTATGAAACTAATATGAACTTTATTATCGTGACAGCAGTATGTCGGCTTTCATGTTATTACTATTGTTGTATTGTCATTGGATTACTTTATGAAATGCAATATGCATTATTCTCGCGGTGATACGCAATATTCCCTTTTATTATTTGTCTACCAATATCGGTTCTGAAGCGCATTGTTAGTAAAGGATTTTTATCTAGAAATATCTTATTTGCTGTTCATTCAAAAACGTGACACGATAACACATTTCCTAGTACACACATGAAATCACTCACGAATAACGCCCATGTCCAACAAATCGAACAAACAGGTGAAAATTCTGCTGCAAAATACGAAATAACTTATCATACGTACGATTCCTGAGTATGGCCTCTTCCTCCGTATTCGAGTGCATTCGCTGTATCAGTTTCCAAGTCGCATGGTGTTCAATTGCACGAAGTCGAATTGCACTCACATCGGAATGGACCCCGTCCTCCGTTATATGAGTGATACACTGAGGTATTTCACGGAAAAATGTTCAAGATATTTCAGGTTTCTTTAGAATTGTGTCGCGTGATGAGATGGTAGTCATCGGGCGATTGAATTTTGATGCAGCTACTTGGTCGCTGGTGTGGTTGAATTGCAGCCATTTTGTAATATATTTTCTATTATCTTAAGCTTCAGTCACGGTGCTAGGGTGATGTCTGTCTCCGTGGCTCAAATAATTCGTCATTCGTATGCCATGTTTCATGCTCATTGGTGGAAGTGTAGAAGCGGAGCATTTGGTATAACACATTTACAAAAATCTGAGTGACGAAATTAAGTACTGAGTCGCCGTTCCACCTCATATTCCTATAAACATTATCAGGTAATTTTAAAACTTTACTCTTCTGAAAAAGATAAGATTACTCGTGCAGTATGTAATCTCATCTCCCATAAAGAAGTTATGTCCCCGGGAACCACTTGCTCGATTCAATTAATTAATCCACTTTTAAAATACACGTCCGCTGCGCAATAAAGAACATGTTTTTACTCCATCGCAAAATATTTAAAGTTTATAAGATTACTGCCGGTGTAATCTAGTATCCATAAAGTGGTTCTACCCTGTAGCCGCCGATGCATATGGCTAGCCAATAACGAGTGAGTAACCTCGGAAAAATCCTTTTCATATTTAGGAAAAATTCGCTCCACTGCTTAAAACGTTGGCAAAGTGTGAGGATATTGAATTAGTGGCGGATTTTGCATTTTTTCCTGACTGTGAGACAAAAAGGTGTGGCGGCGCCCGTCGGACGCTGAATCAATTACGTTACGTTGACGCGGCGGTGCGGTAATTCGATCCGTCGGCAAATGTTGATTTGACCGCGGGGCATGTCCATCGGTGATGGCAAGGCAGCCGCCAGCCCGCCAGTCCGCGCCATGCACACGACTCACTGATACACTTTCGCCTCACCTAAAATGTTACGCCTTAATTAAACTAGGCACATCCAAACACGTGACTGACTCGCAAATGGATTTCGAACTACTATTTGTATGGCTGTATCAGTATTGACAGCTCGTTTAATAGGCTTAATTATGTATTACCTTTTGTAGCCATTATTCATTTAGGACAGTCAGGCGAAACTCGTTGTTGAATGATAAAAGTTTTAGTTCTCGTTAGTATAATTAGGTAATAAGTGTTCAACAGTCAATATGGTGCTGGGTCTAGCAGTCGTTTCTTTATAGGCATTATTTTTATAAACGAGATATTTAGGGAGAGGTGTTGAAAAAATTCGCCTTTGTGTGTGCTTATATTAAGACGGCTAATTCGTGTTACATTTCATGATACGTTTCACTTATCGGTATCCGCCATTATTCGATTAAAACGTAGTCGAGTTCATAAATAATACATTATACATCTACTTACTTGTTACAGCAACATGAAATTACTCAAAGCAAACAGAAATGCGATTTATCTCACAAAATACACACACAGTCGCATCGAGAACCGTGAGTAGCGTGTACGCATAACAATAATCTGCTCAATGTTGGCGGGAGGGAGTCAGGCAGCAGATTTCAGGCGAGTGGCAAAGCGGATTATCGAAATTAACCTCTTCAACGGCTCTAATGATCGACTCTTCCACTCGAGTGCCGGGGGTTCCTCTCAACCGGTACAATCGCTAATAACACCCACTTACTTAGTAATAAAACATACTTCATCTTCGAAATATGTTTGTTATTTTTTGGTATTTATTTATCAAGGGCATAAGAATTCGAAACTAATTTAAACTAAACTGCGAAAAATCTTTAGTAAAAATCAGTGCATCAGTGTACGACTTATGAACTCGTAGGTTTTTGTCGGCAAATTCGATGTTTTAAAATTTTGCACGTGTCTACATTTTAAACGTTTTGTAACACTTCCCTGATGTACAACGACATAACCCATGAACGTATTCAATCTGCAAATCTTTCCATTGTGCACTATCCATAATAGGCTAGGGGTTAAAGGCTCTATATTAGGTTGTTGCAGTCGGGGACTAATCTGGTACGGGCACGGGACTACAATAGGCTTTATTAACATGCATGCATCCCGTTCGATACAAATTGGCGATGAGTCGCTGGCGCCGTGCGGTGGTGAGCCGATTCTACCGTGTAATAACGTTCTCCCTCGATGTAGACTAGGACTTGGGTAATTTTCTTGCAGATTATTTCGCCAGTAGGTATGTAATTTGCTAATCCTAGTTTTTAAAATGCCTAATTTAGCCTAGAACGGCCATTCAAGACATGATACGCGTTTTTTTTTAAACAAACGAAGTATCTACTTGCCGCCTGCTAACAATTTTAAATTAATTTAGTCGATATTTAAGTCATAACTTTACGTTTATTTTCAGTTACATTTTATTTAATTAACGTTAATATCTACAATAAATTAAATACCCTTTTTTAGGTTATTGCGGAAGGTCAATTCAATTAGTTAATCGAATGTGAGGGTAGGGAGCTTAATTTGTTTCACATTGTAATATAGTTTTATTATTTAAATATCGTATCTTAAACCTCAACTCACATACGGTACCTATGTAGAGGCATCGTTAGTTAACGAGTATTTGAAAGTACCTATCTACGTCATTTAAATAAAATATCTTCCTATTATAATTATTTTTTGCTGAAGATGCCCCGAGGATGATGAAGATGACTAATTAAATGTTATATAAAAATATAACTTTACATATTTAATATAACAAACATTTACTTATGAGCCGAAGCTGTTACTAAAACTAGCAAGCATGTGGACCAAAAAACCACCTTTTTCTGCCTTACATAAAAATTCGAGGTAGTCAGGGATTATTTCAAACTAAACTTGAAAAAATAATACAGTTACTATACTAGAACAAAACTATAAACTATATAATTTGCGGTAACAAATATTCGTTTTCATAAAGGCTTTTACGTAAAGGGTTCGTCAATGACCCACTTACCGTAGAGTATTTAAGCGCATACATTATTAAATTTATTATAACAACTGAAAGTGTTAGTCGTTTGTTCCCTTAATTTGATTAAAGTGGGATGTTCCTGTTGACCTGGCCGCATATGTTTGTACAGGTCTCTCCGAAAAGTAGGTAGGACAGTTCGCGGATTCGTTGATAGATTGAATTTTCGTTTGTAGAGGTATTTTCCGGCTGAATTCGGTTCCTAGGAAAATGATTGGGTGCGCTCTCCTAGAAATATAATTTGTGAATGTAATACATAGTTTGATCGAAACAGTCTTGTGAAATTCGACGTAAGATGTAGTAAATTTGGCCTTTCGTTCGATATCGCCACACAATCCACGAACATGCAAGTTTGAGTTCCAGTACCTACTAAATTCCTTTTCAGAAAGTAAATTCACGACATTGGACTCAGTCCCAACTAACGTCCTCTCAAATTCCACTGGTAGTAAACCATTTCTAGTAACAACTATTAATTACAGTGTACAGGTCACGCTAAGGTTTCATTTTATGGGTCCAAGTCATTGAATCACTCCCTTAGGATCTGGATCATTAAGTGGGTAAATGGTTAATGAAAATAGAATGAGCACTAAACATCGAAGCGGAATTTTGCCAGTCACCTAGCCGTCGTTAAATGTTGTTATCGTCGCGATTAAGTAACAAAACAACTTGGCTGGAGGGCGTCAAGGGGGGGCGCGGGTCGCGGGCTACGTCGCGAATAATAATCTCAGTTTACGACGGCAGCCGAGTGAATCAATAAAAACACTAATAATGCACAGACGTAATCCGGATCGTGCAACGTCGCGATTACCGGCACTAACGAGATCGTAAAGACGGATCTCCAATGCAAGGCTTAGCCGGAACATAAGCGCCGCGGGTAGGCTACACTTGATATATAAGCGTTACCGGATAGGGAATGTATTTTATGAAGCAATCACTTCAGACAACCGAAAACATGTAAAGCTACTTGAAGAGTAGAATTTTACTTACACTCGTTGCTCAACCAACACCTTGAAAAAGGAACAATCAGATGTAACAGATTTTTTGTTCAGAGAACCCTAAACCGGCGTAGTGGATCCATTATTCTCAATTTGCGCCAAGTTGAAGCAAGCGCGGACGGCACGGCGGCAGACGCGGCGGGTGTCCCCCTTGATTAAACCCCGGGAAGTAAGAAGTAACAATTTGTGTACATTCCTACATTCCCCACCGGCTTATACACTAGCTCCTGAATTGCACTTCAGCTTACTAGATTCCATTTTACCTCAGAATTTCATAACTTTTATTACTTTGTTTTTGAAAGAGACTTCTTGGAGATGTTAACTAAACGAAAGTTTAGCTCAATTTTGTTCCAGTTATGATTGCTTGTGGTTTTGTTGAGATTGCTTGTAAGTTAAGTAATCTATTTGTGAATAAGATGTTGAGTCTATGTAATGTCCTAATGATGTCGTACCTGAACAATTTGACAGTCAGCACTTGCACTTACTGATCGGATAATTATTTTTCATCACCATAATTTCAATCACGCAAAATTAATAAATAATCATGCATACGTCATCATGCACGTTTGGGTATCATGATACGTCGTATAGACGTGCACCCCTCGGCGGCAGGTTTGACGAGGGCGACGAGACCGCCTGGAGTCCAGACCCTGTCGATGACACCGACCTACGTAAACGTATCGATGCCTGTCGGACACTGAAGCCTGTTTAAATTAAACTCAGCATTTTTAGAGCAGCCTGTTTGTCATGGATTTTAAATACGCCTTTGTTAAGTACGTATAAATTTTTGTGGTCCTTTTCATGTTTAAAGTTTTTCTCGCCATAGTTTTTTTTACAAAAAATTGTTATGAGTGGATTTCCACACACAGTGCTGGAAATCATCCACTCCTAAAAAAATTTAGTTCCTATTTTTTGTTTTTTTTTTGCACTTACAAAATTATAGTTGTTGTTTGATCTGTTTCGATAATGTAACACTGATTCGAGTCGACGTCTGTCGCGCGTGCCTCACGCTCATCTTGGGCGATCTTCGCTAGCGCCGGAATTAAAATTAATAGCGGACGGGCTAAGGCACGTCGTGGTAGGTCCGACCCGGTCCCAGTAATTTGTTTACTCGTCTCGCTCAGGATTACGTCGCATGCTCCGCTGAATAGGTAACTCCCGGTGACTTTTCATAAGTATCAGTCAACCTCCACTTCGTTCTGCTAATGAATTTTTATCGTTTTAATAACTTTTTTTGCGTGCATTAATTTTTGTTGGGCTTTTCACAGCGTTCTTTTCAAGTTTGGGGCGTTTTAAAATGACCGCTTATTTATAGTTTGAGATTTTAAAATACATTGACGGGTTGATAGTAAGCAGCTGCCAAAAAAATCATCGTCGCTACTGTTATTTTTTTACAATATGTCTGTACCACAGTATACATTTAACGACGAAGCTTCACAAATTCGAACGAATTACTGCACACGAAATTTCATTAACAATATCGCAAAGTTTGGAGCGTCGACATGGCACGACGGCACGTATATAATTCAAAGCCGGAGTTAATTGACCGAACACGGTTATGAATGATACGGCTAAACGTCGCCGGATCGGGTCGAGCGTCAGGCGGTCGCCCGGACGTCCGATCGCACCCGGCGTGTTTATTGTATCAGTGTCGAGGCTCATCAAAATGCAAATAAGGCACGCCCAAGCCCGGCCGCGGCGCCGGACAGTTGTCGGCGCTGTATTGAGTTATAATCCTCTCTACACTCCTGTTTCCTATGCACCCTTGTTTCGACCGTATTGTGTCTGCTACTGAAAGATATCTGTTTGCAACTTTCAATTATTTTGAGGAATGTGTGTCGAGATTTTCTTTTGAAATGATTGGCTTTTCAAAGTTTGGAATGTGTTTCTTAAAACTCGACTCATGAATATCCATTCGATATTCATGAGTCGCTTTTTAGAAAAGGTCATAATATTCTGTATTCAACCACCTTATTCATCACTTCGCCGAAACAGAACGCAATCAATGCTTTCAATACAACCTTATCATAATAACACACCAAATTGCATCAACCGTATATTCCGCCACACGTGCAAAGGAGCTTATAACCTACACACCGTCTTCGTCTGAAAGACAGAGGAATGAATCGTTTGGGGCGTAGCTGTATGCAGTCGTTTAATAAGCTCCAGGCTCCTGGCTGCTTCTGCTCAGATTTCGGTCGTTAGCGAGTAATTGTCGACACCTAATTAGTCGCGACACTGGAGTGCGGGTCTCCAATGTCGAGCTCACACATGACCCGCGATATTTAACGCGACGCGGCATCGCCTCCTCGACCGACAGCGATGTACTTGCACTGCGGTTGCGATGTTTTATTAACTGCCTTTTGTAGATGATACCTTAGATTTTTTGTTTATGTTCTTTATTATACTTAAAACTATGCCCCACAAGGGTTGGTACTAAAGTTGCAACGGTTTGACATATGTAACTAAGCTTTTGTGCAGTATTTTTAAAGATCGATCTGTCTAGCCTTTTTCCAACTATGTTAGTTAGGCTTGAGCTGAAAACTAGTTTTTTTTTTAAAGATATTTCGACTTTAACGACGATATAAGACTTGATTTAAAAACCCTCCTTTGGTTTTTCAAAAAATATGTAGATCAATTAAGCCGTTCTTCTACTTATTAGTGCCGATTTGAATAAAGTATTTTACGTCTGAGTTATTATATCATCGCTTCACTATTATAAAAACTCTCTTTTGAGTCCTTTTCTATTATCATCTGCGTGTTAAATCACATTTCTAAACGAATGACTTCTTTGCAGGTATGGAGGCGATTATGTCGGAGTTCTTCAACGACACGACGACGGCGTTCTACATCATCCTGATAGTCTGGATCGCGGACCAGTACGACGCAATTTGCTGCCATACTGCCATCGCTAAAAGACATTGGCTCAGGTTAGTGCGGCCCTTAGGACCAAATAACTTGTTCTTATTACTTTTCGGCCATAGTTTTTATTGTTAAGGAGAATATATTCATTTCAATTATCGAATATGTGAGTTACTCCTGGGTTATTTATATTTACATTGATGGGGTTGTGTGACCAATTAATTTGTACTGATATAATCTGACATTAATCAATAAGTAGGACCCTACCGAGTTACTAATTGTGAGTCGAGGTTTATTTACATTATGTACCGACATACACGCTCGTATCTTGAATTTCCAAATACGAGACAAAAGAAAATTGGCACTGTGTCCTTTTTAATAACGAGAACAAAGTTATGAAAATACTTTCTTTGTCCCACCGTAAAAATTTTATAGTGCCTACTAATGGTCCAGATGCAGATGGGTGATGATGGTATAGGGATCCTGAGAAGAATCATTATGATCCTTTATTAAGCTTATTCTGTAGGTATGTACTATTTATACAAAATTACTAACGAAATACTGAATAAAATTCAATGAATCCATTGTTATCGCCTCCACTGAGTGTTAACATTTAACATTTTTGTGGACGGTTTATCAAAAATTGATCAGTGAAATGCCACAATGAAGAAAATATTGGGTTGATTCGATATATTTATGATAGATAGATAGGTAAAACATTTAGTCAGTACACACAAAATCACAATTCAATGATAATTTCATATATGAATTTTATGATGATAATAAAAATTACATTAATATATAGGTACACCTTACCTTTATATAAAAACAACGTGCAAATATACAAAAAGACAAACGTACTTAAAGAAATACACTATGACATACTTCAAATGAAATAACGAATATACAAGGTGCGGTGTGCGTCTCAAGGTTGTACCAAATAGGAGTCCAGCTCAGCATGTGTCAGGCAAATACACCTGTCGCTGATATTCTGCTGGATCCCTGCAGTGACATGCGGACGTTAAGCAGACGAGATAAATTGGTCTTGTGAAAAGTGTTATGCGCGGAGTGAAATTATGTAAGCACCCGAAACATAAATTATGTATTATTCAGTAAAGTTTTCTATTGGCAAACGTTCTTGTTCGTTGATTGTGTTTTGATTATTTATAAAGTTATATGTATAATGTATAGATGAATAATCTTATTAGAATTATAGTGGCGTAGCTGCGAATAAAATAAGCGATTTGGCTAGACTAAATACGTTTATAGTAAATAAATGTAGGTAAATAACATGTGTATTATGATAATTATCCAAGAAAAGATTCACAAACTATTCAAACACTAAATACTCCTCGGTTCACAGGTCTTTGACCACGAGTTACGCTAAATGGACAGATTGACTCGGGGAGAACACGACAACCATTTTATATAATGGACATATTATCTATGTTTATGGTCACGATTTTATAATAACTTATCATAGAGCATTAAATAATCTTGTACTGTGACCATTCACCGATTGAGCATGGATGACTGAATTAAACAATCAATTTAATAAACCCTATCAGTCTCACTGGACAATGGGTATCCGTATATCGCCTTAAATTCAGAGTTTTAAATTCTACTAAATGAAGTATCTCTGAAAAAATTATAATAAACTCTTTAACCAAAACCTTCCAAAGTCGACTTGGTACTTGAAACCTGCTACTAAAAACCAGTAGGTAGGTAGTGATCAAATAGCTCGTTTGCTTTTCCAAACGATGCACTCAACTGAGCATCGATGCTCAACTTCCTTTTTATACAGAAATAGGAATATAAAAATACTGTAATTGTTTGTTTATACATATATCTTCGATGTGTGTACAGGGCTCATTATTTTGTGGCATTTGTACGTTCAAATCGTGTAAATATCGACATATTGCTCGCACCATGACGAGTGTCACGCGCCTAAGTGTTTACTTATTATTCGATTGATGTTTAACAAGCGCGTGTTTGACATTCAAGAATATTTCTTGGTTTTATGTGGAAACGGTCTTTTGAGTGGCATTCATAAGAAAAGTTGAATAGTGATTCATAGATATAAAATTGCTGTAAAGATATTTTTAAGCGCTTGTTTCTTTTTTTTCTGGTTTGTAGAAAGGTTTGTGATTCGCAAATGTATGTTCCTGGGATTGGGCTTTTGTGTCTTGAAGATTTACAGAAGGTGGACTGACTAAAATTTCTAAAAGTCTCACAGTATGAATATTATCTTCTAAGATACTTCTAGTCTAGTACATCAATGGAATCCTTCTGTTTATTCGGGCACTTTGTTTTTACGCCTACTTCTGTCGCGCGTGTTTCTCCTTAATCAAAAGGCGTCCGGGCACGAAGCAATTTGGCTGGCCGTCCGCGCGGGCAATAAGGAGTGAGCGCTATTAAAACAAGCGCAAATAAAGCAAATTGAAAACGGCACCGCTTCCCCCCTTGGAGAGGGCTAGTAGTACCGGCCCCGCGTCCTCTGCCACCCCGCAAAAACAACCGACTGTCGTCTGGAGAAACCTCTTGCTTCATCTAACTGCCACATATATCTCCAGAACTATCGATACATGTACCGCTACTCGACAAGATACATGTCTGTTTTACTCGTGAAACTTCGAGCTTTTATTTGCTCAGTATAATGTCTAAACACATTCATAACATAAATACTAACAAAGATTTACTTATAAGGCCCTCGAGTAAGCTCCAAAAAAATAGTAATTCATTTAAATGCCAAAGTATACGTTTCTACAACAAACTCCTATGCCATGTTAAAGAACTGAGCCTCAATAAACTTAAATCATTTATTAAACAGAGATTCTGTGAAAAAGGTTTCTATAAAGTTGAAGATTACTGGGATGATAAAAAGGCTTGGGATTAATTAAGTTACTCCAATGTACCGCCAAGCAAGAAACCGTTTTATACTAAGTGTTTTAGAATTAATAATGTAATTTTAATTTTTATTGATTTACGTGACATAACTTATGATATTTTTGATGACATTTAAAGAGAAAACTGACTGCAAATGTGAGTACCACGCAGGCTAGATTACATACATGACTTTATAACCGACTGGTGGTTTTGAGTATTTTATATATGGCCTACGCAAATGTCTTGCAGATCGCTTGTCGATCGTCGTCGTCGTGAGGTTGTCGTGTGACGGGTCGTTGAGCTACCTAAAAAAGGGTTGAGCTACACGGTGACTGATGCATGCATGCCGTCGGTTGGGACAGGTCAACTCAAAGCTGCAATGGCTCTTTCTTCAGGAGGCCGTTCCAAAAATAGCCCTGCATTGTTAGACTAATATAATATAATGTTTGGACTTTAAAAGAGACCATGACCTCTGCGTTTGTTTCGGCATTTCCTCTCAAGGCAGGGATCAGCCAGCTAGGAAATTCTGGCGCCATCTAGTTTAAAATATTGACGTGTAAAAGTGTCTTAAAAAATATACTTACAGAAATAAACATTTCATTTAATTTCAAACATGATATGTAAGACTAGACGCTTATTATCACATAAAAAAACTTCGTAAAAAGTGCCTCACAATGACGGCTATTTAATAATAAAACTCATTACGCAAATGCGCTGCTTTAAAATATAATAAAATACAAAGCGTACACCTTTCACAACAGAGAAAATTATATACCTTTACTGTTACAAGTTCTTTGTCAATTTAATTTCCCGTGTTCGCTTTACTTTATACATTTAAGTGCTCTCCTCTATGTATCCCATCATTATTAACGTGATGTGATATAAATATTTTTTTACATGCACTTTTCCGCCTGCAAACTATATCAGAGGTTCCGTCAACGGCAAAAGAGTTTATTTAATTATTTAAAGGAAATGCAGCTTTTAAAATATGGAAAAAGCTTTTAGCTGCTATCATATTCGCTTTACAACGCACTAGGTAGGTAGTAGGTACGTTGCGTTAGATAATTGGATAAAAGGACCAATTTTTTAACCTATATGGCTCGACAGAGCTTTCAGTCCGCCCAAAATGTCATAATTTTTATTTTAGTGACTACTAAAAACTATAACAAAGACCATAATCTATGATAAGTTTTTTAAATAAGTATCTAAGAAAAATATCTAAAAATATATAAGCATTTTTGCAAGTACTTGTTAGAATAGAATAGAATATTTATTTGCGTAAAACATGGTAAAGTAAATACATGTTAAAGTAAATACGCGCCTAAAATAAAACAGTACCGTAGAATACCTTATTTTACCACTTTCAAGAAAGCTGAAAATGAAACAAGCGCTATAACGAAAAAACATAAGCGCGAGAACTTTGACAGTTCCGAGTACCTATGCTAATTACAGTGAGTAATTCAATTAACCACTGACTATTTTAATTAACTATTCAATTCTGACGATTTTGAAGGCATGTATTGTTTTAATATTAAACTAGCTGTTGTCCGCACCATCGTCTGCGTAGTTTTTTAGGGTTCCGTAGCCAAATCGCAAAAAACGGAAACCTTATGGATTCGTCATGTCTGTCTGTCTGTCTGTCCGTCCGTATGTCACAGCCACTTATTTCCGAAACTATAAGCACTATGCTGTTGAAACTTGGTAAGTAGATGTATTCTGTGAACCGCATTAAGATTTTCACACAAAAATTGAATAAAACAATACATTTTGGGGGTTCCCCTTACTTAAAACTGAAACTCAACATTTTTTTTCATCAAACCCATACGTGTGGGGTATCTATGGATAGGTCTTCAAATCAAAAATGATATTAAGGTTTCAAATATATTTTTTTTCTAAACTGAATAGTTTGCGCGAAACACACTTCCAAAGTGGTAAAATGTGTCCCCCCCCCCCCCTGTAACTTCTAAAATAAAAGAATGATAAAACAAAAAAAAATATATGATGTACATTACCATGTAAACTTCCACCGAAAATTGGTTTGAACGAGATCTAGTGAGTAGTTTTTTTTTTAATACGTCATAAATCATAAACCGTAATTTACCTTTCATTCAATCAACTCAAATATAAAAAAAAACATTTACTTGCTGCTACGGAACCCTCCATGGGCGAGTCCGGCTCGCACTTGGCCGCTTTTTTTATTAATCCGCGAAGAAAACAGCCTGGCAGCCTGGGGCCTGCTCCAGGCTGCCTACCTATCGATCAAATTTCATAACGATCGGTTGGTGGTTCAAGTGTGAAAAGGTAACAGACAGACAGTTACCTTCACAGTTTATTAGTATGGATTATGTTGTGGAATTCTCCATTTTACTATAAGAATAGACATTTTAGTTTATTTTTCAGAGGTTGCATATTAATTAAATGGTTTAATAAAGAGTGTAGGCATGATTAATATTTTCGAAAGATATAATTACGGCATGTAATTGTTGCATTGGAGTTCAAAGGCCAGTTTAATTGTGCAGATCTCTGTTCACGATGAGCACTAAGCCTACTCACTGAGTATTTACGATTTCAATCTAACGTAAGTCAGTGGTCTTAAGAGATAAAGTAATACGTAAAAAAACCGGCCAAGTGCGAGTCGGACTGACACACGAAGGGTTCCGTACCACAAAGCAAAAAACGTTGAAAATACACATTGCTTATATGGAGACCCCTATTAATTATAAATATTAACTTTATTTTATTTTAAGTATTTGTTTTTATAACGGAAATAGAAATACACACTCTGTGTAAATTTCAACTGCCTACCTTTTGCGGTTCATGAGATATAACCCGCTGACAGACAGACGGACCGACGGTCGGGCAGACAGACTGCGGAGGCTTAGTAATCGAATCAAAATCAAAATGTATTTATTAGGACAACAAAGATCCATAATGTTAGTAATAGCTACTTTATAGTTAGTGTTAGTAACATATTTTTTAATTTCATTTTGCACAGAAGATAAGAGTAATAGGGTTCCGTTGGCACTTTTTGGGTACGGAACCGTAAAAGCGGGACCTAAATCGCTACCCCGACATGTCTCATCGTAAGGTAAGATTCACAAAATGAGAGCACTCATCTAATTAGTGGTACGATTGTGGTTCAGAAACGATACCGTGTCAGTTCAAATGCAATGTGTTAATAAGTGCGCGACCAGTGTTTGCTAAGGGTTTTAACCCTCGACTGGTCGTGGACGAGGTCGTCTTACGTGGCTCGGGACCACGGGGTACTCGGGACCCTGCGGTCGGGCGAAATCGGTGACCGCGTGACGAGCGGCTCCCCGCATAAATCTCCGCGACCGCCAATTAAGGCCCGCCCCGACAGTTTGTCTACGACGCCGCCCTGATTGCTTTCACTGCGACACGAGCACACGAGACCTCTCCGCATCTATGTGTAGAACAACTCTTAAATTGACGAATATACGGTGCCAATAACATGGGAAAAGCGTGGGAAAGTCTAGCTTGAAATCCCTGTAGAATGAAAAATCCATTTGTCGTCTCTTCTTTGAGCATTTCGCGTAAACATATACATCAATACATAGAAAATGCAATCTTTCACAAATGAAAAGTCCTAAAACAATCTTACAGTAACCAAAAAATTAAACACATTTATTTAACTGTCGTAACTCTCTTCCTGCATTCAATTACGAATTTGTCTTCTGGCATTGAATGCACCCCTGTTCCCATTTATAACTACCCGGTGCCCTTGTCAGATCGATAACCCTTTATTTGTGCACCTACCAATACACAAACGGTTATTGGTTTTTGTGACGTTTCCTTTCCAACATTTCGTGGATAAGCGGAAAGGTTCAGTGTAACGGTGAAATAATGTGATAGGGATGTAGGACTTGTGACGTACGTAGTAGTGATAGGGTTGAGGGTATTATGGCTATGAGTGACAATATAAGGCCAAATCAGCTCATTTATGATAATACTGTGATTACGATGCACTTAAGTTTTTGTATACAATTAACACGTTGCCTGCCATATGGAAATCCGAATACATTTGCGTTTTTCATCAGTCGCTTAAATGACGTGAAATGACTTATTTATAAGATTTCTATATATAATATATGTTTTTATATATTTTTTTGTATATTATGTGCTGTTTTTAATCCGCCGGTCATTTACACCCGGCGCGGCGCAAATGTAATATTTTTTTCATTGGAGCCACGCCGGTCAAATCGCCGGTCATCCTTGTTAGTCGCGTAAAAATCGCGTAAATTGTCTACTGTCAACTAAACACTCTATAGGATTTATAAAAACTAAAAATAAGAGAGGAATAGAGGTGATTAAGCCGAAGATAATTATGGATTATAATAAAGCTAAGGCAGCAGTAGACCTCTCGGATCAAATGACAGCGTATTCTTCTCCGCTTCGAAAATCTATCAAGTGGTACAAGAAGTTGGCCTTAGAACTGCTTCTAAACACAGCTGTAGTAAATGCTCGGGTTTTATATGAAGCTACCACAAAAAAGAAGATACCTATTATTGAATTTAGACGAAAACTGTCACAACAAATGATTGACTCAAACCCACGTGATGGAGCTAACATTCCATGTAGGCCAAAGAGAATAAAACATTCTCTTGTAAAAGCAGACGGAAAGGCTGTGACGACAAGAAAATTTTGTGTAGGTTGTTACAAAAATAATTCACAAACGCATGGAAGAAAAATTGCCAAAAACAAAACCAAAAAGGTTACGACATTTTGTTCAGTTTGCCCAGACAAGCCATATTTGTGCAGACCGTGTTTTGATAAAAATCATTAATTTTCTGTTTGTTTTTTAATTTTAAATTACTTTGATCTCAACACAACATAATGTGTCTCTAAATAACACTAGTCCTTGATTTGTAATAATAAAAATATTTTAAAAAGTATACTGTCTTTAATTTACATCATAATTTTGTTTGACTCGCTACAAAAACATTCATACAACCAAAAAATTATAAAAATATTTTGAGGCCAAGTTATCTAAAGTGATCATTGGGGCCGCGCCGGCCACTTGTAATGGTATTTTGCGTTACACGCATGGCCGTCAGCGAGCAAAAGGTGTTCAAGTTCACCTTAGTTGTGCCGGTCATTTAAGCCCCCCATGGCCCAAACGCTTCTACCAAGTGCCGGTCATTTAAGCCCCCCATGGCCCAAACGCTTCTACCAAGTGCCGGTCATTTGGACCCCCCATGGCAGTGAACGTGTTCCTTTTCGTCATTTTCGTACGAGACTTTTAACCAGCTCGGAGTCTCAAGACATCTGTGCGACACAAGCCGTGGATTAAAAAAATTGTATAAGTACACTTCCATTTCCGTCTTTTAAGGTCTTGTTTGTTATTTATTTGAATATTTCTGTACTTTCCATCTTATTTGTGAACATATTTAATTTTTCTTTTTATTTTGTAACTAAATCAACTAACGATTACTAAAGCGTCCTTTAATCAGTAAGTTCTCTGCTAGTGCTGTGCACTTATGTGAGTGACGAATTCACAATACCTAAAACGGTATGTGATTTTTGTATGTGTATGTTTTAGTGAGTAAGTCGTTGAGGTGCCTTATCAATAAATAAATACAATTTTAAATTTTGATCTTAGGCGCCTAAAACTTGCGGCACTTAGAGACAAAAAAAAAATCTTCTTCTTAACGTTGCCATGGTAAAAATAATATTAATATGTTCTACAACGAGCTTTTTAACAGAATACCCATACAAAAGAGAATATTTTCGTCGATCTGGGGATCAAACTCACGATTTCACAAACGTTAGATACCAGTTGAAAGCATCGCTCGTTACCACTGGGCCAATGACATATAATGCGGTAATATGTGTGCGATTTTATTTATAAGCGTGGTGTGAGAGTTGACGCGGGCGTCGTTAGGGGTGTGCTTCTCGTGTGTCATTTTAAGGATGTGCCAAATTGAAGGCTCCAACGTTATCGCGAGGGGAGTCTGATTTATGCCCCGGGACCGTCGCGCCCCAGAGCCTTCGATCAGAGGTTTATTCACTCGGCCGAGGTCAGTTTTCTTATACGAACGACGACGTAATATGGCCGCATTTATTATGAGGGCTACGAAAATAACGCGTTAATAATCTCATCTGAAACGTCAAAGCTTTGATGCGTTCGGTGTGTAGTATGACGTAATGACAGTCCGCCTTATAATTTAAGATCAAAGTAGCGAGTTGTCAAGTTCTTTGAATTATATAGGAGTATTCTACGAATGTTTAGTTTTGTACTCTTCAAGATTTGTTTAAGTTAATCTTTGTTTAAAATATGAACTTAAGAGCTGTCTCAAAAGAGTAGCCTAGTTTTAGAAAAAAAAAACTTTTAAATATCTCAAATCCAATAGTAAGATGCGGTCCTAATATTTTAGCCTCAAACCGAGAACATACTATACCCACATAAGAGCAGGTGCCAAATAAATGTCATAGTCAGCAACACGCAATAAACGCAGCGTGTCTGTAGCGGCAGTAAACCTGCTTGTCTCAAGTTTGCAACGGTTTAACGTTCCGCTTCGTTGCCTGTTATAGTTTTATGTCCACCACACGCTATGGGACACTGAGAGACAATTGTGTTAATTGGAAGTGTTCACTGGAAAAATGTGAGCGTTAATGACAATTTTTATATTATTGCTGTTGTAATTTTTACTGTGGAATATTTTGTTGGGACGCCACTGAGATGAATGAAAAGAGAGAGAGAAAGATCTTTGTTCACCATTTCAATAAAAAATAGAATAGAATACTCTTTATTATTTACACCATAAAAATTACAGATATAAATGTAGAAATTTTACATAAGGTGACACAATGTCTTATCTATAGAAGCGATTTTTTACAGACGACTTTTGGATAGATTAGAGGTAATAGAATTATCAGAGGTGCAAAGCGCGGTCTTCGATCAAAGCATTTTTATACATACTACCCTTAGTTAGTTATTAGAAACGAAATATATGTATTGTAGGCAGTCCCTGATTGGTACGTGGTACTTGGCCGTGATTACATTTAAATAAAATACTGTACAGTCCTAATTAAAATCCTATAAGCCTTTCTAGATTTTCGACACAATTGCGGTACTTATAATTGATTGAAAAGCCAGGTACGAGAGCTAGTAAAGAAAATAGTCAACACTAATGAAAATAGTTGCTTTAAAAAGTAATGACAACCTTTAAATTGACTTCAAAGAGTAGGTATTAGATTCAAAAGGTAAGTACTGTAGGCAGTCCGTGATCGGCACTTACATGGTAGATCATAATTAAATTTGAATAAAAGACGGTACGGTCTTAATTAAAATCTTATAAGGCTTTTTAGATTTTCCACTCAATTACGGTGTAATTTATTGAAAAGTCAAGTAGGAGATAATACCAATGGAAAATAGACAAGGCTAATTGAAAATAAATACCTTATTTATGTTACAAGAAAAAGATGAATATTTACTCTTTTTTGCACACCACAAAACTTGCAATCAAATTTTAAAACTTGCGTATAGGGACGTATTATAATTTCTTTGGACTCAATTCCTGCGCTCGCTCATCTTCAGTTACACACTCTTGTTCCCTCTAAATGCGGTTGATCTGAAATGTGGCGGTGGTGCTGTGACACTAGGCAGTTCTCGCCATCATAATTTCACCCGAAAAACATCCACTGCCAGACATGAGTAAGAAGAAAGAAAGAAAATGCGTTTATTTGCGGTAAACATGACGCAAAAAATAACACAAACACAAAAAATATAAAAGCCCCAAACACGGCCATTTCGACCGGTTCTGTGCTTCTTGCATCCAGGGGATTCCTGCGGATCCAGTTAGCCCTGTAGGAGGCGATTCCAATAAAAACAGACAAGACCAAAAACGCATTGAAAATATTATACTTTTTGTTCGACTCGTTTCCTACGCTCGCTCAACTTCAATTACACACCCTTGTTCCATCTAATGCGGTTTATCAGCGCTGTTTTGGTGGTGCTGTGACAGAAGGCCGTAGTCGCCAGTCGCATGGGGCCGTGGGTCGGGTCCACTCATCCGTGCGCCGAATGCGTGATGACGGCTGGCAGCTAGCGTTAATTACGCTCCAACGAACAACCAACGTATGCCGAAAACACTCCAAACTGTCCCTAATAGATCCTTGTAAACTGCCGGAAAACATTTACTGGTCTTAGGGCAGCTTTGCGTCCAGTGACATTATTTCTTTTTGGATAAGGTTGGGTGAAGTCTCTTAAAAGGTCCTAAGATTTTGTGTCGTTGAATCATGTTGTCTCCTAACTAAAACTTATGCCGACTATTGACGCTCACGGTATCTTAAAATCCAAAAAAATATCAATTTACATATCGTTTGCATTATACAAGAAATCTAATTTTACACCTTTCTACAGAACATGTAGGATTCTCGATTTATGGAACCTTTTTATTTAAAGCAGCTTAATAACGTACCGACATATTTATAACATGCAAACAAACGTATCACACTTGCAAAATGACCACACCTAACGGATATTTCTCTCAGAGTTGTTTACATATTGTGTACATAAATCATCCACAATTAAATCGCAAATGAGTGCGATCGGCGTATGTCGTGGCGGCGATTAGTCGCTGCCGTCAGTTTGGCGCCCTGGGCGGTGCACAGTGTGCTCATTTAAGCAAGCTACCCGGCCACAAATTATAGTTTCACAAAGACCATTATAACGTAAAGCTTTTGTCGAAAATAAAAAACTACCTGCAACACTTACTAAGTAAAATAAATTTAATGTAAAAGTAGTATTTTCCTGTGTTAATACAGAGGAAAAGTATGGGGAGACTGTCCAGCTAACTTCTGATAACGTAGGCAAACATAAAATATATACCGCGGAAAGTGTTGACAGGTTTGTGTGATGTTAACAAATACTACGGTTACTGACAAATGCGTGCACTGACTGGACAGGTCCACTCAATCTGTGTGGTTCTTTCCTCAAAAGACCATTTCAGACACAAATCTACATGGTCCTCAAAGATTATTATAATATTATTCTAATTATTGTGAATGTGAGAACTATGTCGGTCATTGATTTATTTATATTTATTTTTGTATTTTTCTCAACGTAATCATGATCTGGCAGTTTGAGTAATTTATGCGGCCTACTCAAATGTCCTTTCTTTGGTATTGTTCGTCGAATCGTTGAGCTCCTTGAGTCTAAGTTGAGCTGCACGATTACTGACAATTGCGTGCACTGACTGGACAGGTCCACTCAATCTGTGTGGTTCTTTCCTCAAAAGACCATTGCAGACACCGATCTACATAGCTTTCACATGACCTGACCAAGATTTTGTCTGGACTTTAAAAGAGACTGTGACCTCTGAGTTTGTTTCGGCCTTTCTTCTCAGAGTAGTCAGATAGGAAACGCCGACCCCATCTAGTTTAAAAAAAATATGATTGACGTGTAAAAGTGTTTGTTCAAACCTACTTACAGAAATAAAATCATTTATCATTATCATTCATTTATCATTTATCATTTATCAATAAATATGTCGAAAACAGTATATCGTTCAACTGTGGAATTAAAACCCTTGTTTCCGAGATGCTGATCAAATATTTCATCAGTAAATCTCACGTTCATTTTCATGCTAACCGTAGCTGTCATGGTTGTCAGTGGTTAACCTAAACCACAACCGACATGTACATGATTTGATTAGGTAACTTCTGACGAAATACAACAGAGTTTTACAAACTGGGGCAAATTTGATGCAATTGAAACATTAATGTTAAAAGTAACAAACGATATGTTAACGATATGTTTTTCTACTCAGATATTTTACCAAAAAGGTACATACATACACTCACGCCTTCTTCCCATGGGGCTAGGCAGAAACTACTGAACGCTACCTACAAGGGTCCTTATCAAAAAAGAAAAAGGCTAAAAGGTGTTTATAAAATTGTCTTTACGGTCTTCCCAGAAATATGCTAGTTACTTTTTGTCCAACTATCTTGTGTTAGTGGGAACACAGTGCGGCGCCACGCTTGACGCCGCCCGCTCATTTGCATCTTCACATAGATGGTAACTTGAACACTGATGGTTCCCTCCAAATTATCACGAATATAGTGCGAAGCAGTTGTCGAGGAATATGGCTAGGGTACCGTTTAATTCAGCATCATTTATTTAAAAGAAAAATGCTTCGGGAAAAATTTAAGCTGCTTCATGGAAACACTGATGAACAATTTTTACGTAACGTCACGTTTTATCTATATAAGTTACTGTTAGTTGTTTAAATTCCGTCCTGTAAATAGTTAGTTTGCCCCTGTGTCGTATGTTATCGGTGAAATGTTACTTTACGTTTCTGTAATTTATTTATTTAGGATCTCCAACAAAATACACTGGACAGCAAATAAACCGAGCCACCCGCTACCTAGGCACTCTAATTCGATTTTCTCAAAAACTAAAAAACCTACAATTATCAAAGTTGTACCTACAGAAAGTGCGTTTCATGGTGATTAAAATGAAAGGAAACTCATTGGGTTTAATCAATATTTCAGTGTTAATTAAGGATTTTACAAAGAAGAGTCGTTTTCCAGTCGTGACAATCGTTAGTAATGATAAAGTGAAAAAAAAAATCAAAGCCAAAAACAAAGATAAAATCAAAAAAAAGTTTTTGATCAATATTCCGTATTCCCTCCCCTTGCTCGGATAACTGCCAGCATCCTTGTATTCATCGACCTTACGAGCCTGACGATAAAATCTTGAGGAATTGTATTCCACTCCTCTTCAATTGCGATTCGCAGCTCTGGAAGCCTTGTTGGAGCAGGTACCCGGGCTCGAACCCGACGTTTCAGCTCATCCCATAAGTGTTCTATCGGATTCAAGTCCGGGCTTCGAGCTGGCCAGTCCATCGTACGAATGCTGACGTCGCGTAGATACTGGGTCACCACATGAGCAACATGAGGCCGTGCATTATCATGCATCAATTGCATATCCTGTCCGATATATCCTGCGTAAGGTACCACATGGTCTGCGAGGATTTCAGTAATGTAGCGATGAGAAGTCAGTCCACGTGTACGGCCCGTCGGTTCGATGAAAACTAATGCCGTATGTGCTGTTAACGAGATGCCGCCCCAGACCATTACAGATCCTCCTCCATAAGCAACAGTTTCCTTGATGCAACACTGAGAATAACGTTCTCCAGGGCGACGATATACTCTCTGACGTCGATCACTTCCATGTAGACTCACCCTGGTCTCATCAGTGAAGAGTACATTACTCCACTGCTCTAATGTCCAATCCCTATGCTCTCGAGCAAATTCAAGTCGTGCTCGACGGTGTGCTACCGTTAATGCTGGGCCTGTTGCAGCTCTTTTTGGGGTCAGGTTCCGTTCAGCAAGTCTCCTTCTGACGGTATCTGAACTTATGACCACTTGGCGTTCGTCACGCAGACTTTGTTGGACTTGAATTGCGTTGAGGTGGCGATTTCGCAGAACAGTAAGGTGGATATAACGATCATCTGCTGCTGATGTAGCCCTAGGTCTGCCCGTACCTGGACGGCGATCGAATGCTCCAGTCTCTAGGTATCGTCTGTAAACTCGTTGCACCGAAGATCTGCTGATTCGAAGCCTTCGAGCGACTTCACGTTGCGCAATGCCTGCTTGAAGTAATGCTACAGCTTGAGCTGCTTCTTGAGGTGTTGTATCCATTATTAATCGAAAAAAGTAGCAAAAACACACGCGTCTGAGCAAACGATGGGTAAAAACTAAAGAAATGATAAGAAATATCCGACTACCCTCATTGTAGAGAAAAAGAACGCTAATTTCAAACTCTGGTGAAAACAGAGCAAATCGTTAGCATTGTGTTTGTTGCTTGATTACAATGTGAGTTGACGGTACTTTCGAATTAATTTGTAGTCATTTTAATCACCATGAAACGCACTTTTTGTAGGTATAACTTTGATAGTTGTAAGTTTCATACTTTTTGAGAAAATCAAATCAGAGTTCCTAGGTAGCGGGTGGCTCGGTTTATTTGCTGACCAGTATATATAAACAATACATGACACATTGATAATGACCAACTACAGGTATTAAGTAGTGGTACTCCTCCATGTATAGGAGACCACATTATGCACAATAAAGTTAACAACTAAGCTGACAAAGTTAAAATATTACTATTTATGTCATGTCATATGCACAGGCTGCGGATAATCTCTTAGTGTTATTAAATTACGATATAATTTTAACTGAATTGTAGTATTGTCTATCCAAACGCCTGTTTTAGTTAGAAAGTACAACTAGATAAATTGAAAACTTCAGTCTGTAAATTAGAAACCTCACTGCCCACGCTGTTTCCCAACTAAAGTTAGTCTCCTTATAACCTAACATGACATGTCAGCGCCATGAGTCTCATAACCCACTTATAACTCAATTAAAGCCAACACCTCTAGCATGGTAATTTCAGAACTAGGAATAGTTGTATTTCAGCTGATTACTAACACTTATTTTCATATTTGGTGTTTGTAAGCCTACAAATGGTTTAATCAAGCAGGCGAAATGTTAAATTGTACTAATATATGAATTAATTTTAGATTTATAATGTGATTTTGTACGAATATAGGTAAGGTTTTGGGAATTAGTATCAAATCGGGTTCTAAACTCGAAATTATAATACCTAGAAGTTATACATGGATATGCTCAGTCTAAGGAAGTTTATAATTACATAATCCGTCTCCCAGGCCCCTGGCCAGGCCATGGTACGGAGCGAGAGGCCATGGGAAGCCGTCACCTCTTTCTGCGAAGCAGTAATGCTCGCGAAGGAGGAGGCGGAACGCGTGAGGGAGAGGCAAAATTCGCGCCCTTACGCTCCTAGTCGACGCAGGAGACGCCCAGAGCGTCGGGAATCCCAGGCCGATTCCCGGCCACCGTAGGCGCGGGCTTGCGGACGGCAAGCAATGGGCAGCTCGCCGTCCGATAAGGACAAGTCCCGGGTCGACGGCGCGTTGTGTTCCACGCGCACCTCAAAGAGGTGGCAGCAACAATGACGGGGTCCGCTAGGGCCGATGCCTGCCGGGGTTGCGGGAAAGTCCGAAAGGGTTACCGTGGCCCCTGGCACATGCAACTGAAGGAACACGGGTGGGTTTTAGTCAGTAGTAAGAGTCTGACACGCCCTCCCGCTCCGCCCAGATCGGGAGAAGTTATTTGATGATTTCAAAAAGCCCAGCTTATGTCAAAGTCGTAGAACAGAAAAATATTACTTTTTGTATTCAATTTGGCACTTAAAACCTCATTCCATTAGCCTAGTAGAGAGCCGTAAAAACATATGTTTGTGATAAATAGTTTAACATCACAATTACATTACGTAAGTTAATTGGCGGCCATCCTAATGAAGTTAACCGTATCCGAGGACAGATCACCGCGACGCCTCAATTAAAATCTCATTATGGTTAATACGCAATGGAGTTCACTATTAGTGAGATGCGACACAGTTGTTAACTGAAATGACTGGGGCCCAACGCTGAATTTTATGTTTTGTTGACAAATTGCTATTGTCATCAAAGAAAAATCTGTAAAAACATAACCCTGTCTTTGTTGTCGCGCAGTCATGTAAAAAGATAGATTTTTTCTTATTATTTTATTGAAAATATTTTGAACATGAAGAAATTCTATAATAATACCATAATAGGTATATATACCATTGCAGATGTCCAATCGTTGCCAAGGAAATTGGGATCGGTCTCGTTTTATATTAATCACTAATCGTATTGTTTTCCACAAAAAAAAAAAACTAGGAGTTCATGTATTGTACCTATGGACATTTTAGACTACCCGAACTTTCGAACAACCTCTCTCTGTATATATTTAAGGTATCTATATGACAATAACTTTATTTTGTACGCCATATGATCTTGGGTTACTGTATTTTTTGTAGTAGCTCTAATGTTGTTTATTTTTATTGAAGTATTTATTTAAATATGTCGTTTTGTCCAATGGTACGTTACATGTTTGTACCTCTATATATACTATATCTATTGCCAGTTTTAACCGTTCTGGACGAACTGCATCTCTTTTCACACCAGCTTTACTCCTTGGCACTTTAGACAACACATACGAGATGTTATAAAGCAGTGCCCATAGGTAAAAACATTGTTTGTACCTTTGGACGTGTCCACAGGTACAAACAAAGACATGTCCAAAGGTACAAGCAATACAATATTTAAAAAAAAATACTTTATTATCTTGCTTTTCGGGTTAGAAACTGTTTTCTATACTAAATTGTAAATAAAACTAGCTACAGATAAATAAATGATATCAATAACTAAAATATATGCATGCATTATTTAAATATAAAATCAAAAAGATCATGCGAAAAGTTACTTTTTAACACAAAAATCTTCAAAATGGTCTCACACTGCACACAACACCGGTAGAGTCGCGCCACTCACGGGTGATGCCAGAAAATAAAAATGCTACCCAAATACCCAAATTTTATTATGATCAACGTCCAAACGTAAAAGCGTCCACAGGTACAATACATAACCCTAGGTATTAGTTAAACAATTGGGCTAAACAAAATGTAATTGTTTCCCCTGCAAAACACTGAATAATTATTTCCACACTCATAAACACACATGCACATTTTTAACACAAAGGGTATATCTTGATCAAGTGCGGTGGCAGTCTGTCTCGCTTCATTTGTATATAATTTGCATCAGGGCGCATGTCTCGACGACGCGGCGCACTGACATCGCTGACATGTCATTTTCATAATCGACGCCATCGATGGACGACTAAACAATGGGGCACAAACACGGACTGAATTGTGTCTGTCGTTGAAAATAGATTATTTTTATTTTGTTCTAATTTTTGTGCGTAATGCTTTTCCAGTATCTTATTCACGTGAAATTTTTGATTAGGTACTAATCAACTCTTTAACAATTAGAGAGGCTGTATTGAATACAATACTCTTTCTTATGTACACCATAAAAATTACAGATGTAGAAACTTTACATAGGGTGACGTTTTTCAAAGCCAGTCTTAGGTAACTCTCCTGAGCTTATTATAGTGCCTTGTGGAACACCTCTTTCAAAACCAAGGCAATATCTCGAATAATAGGTACCCATTCTAAAAAGGAATATTCGGCAGGCAAATTCGAACAACACACCCAAAATCCGTAAACATATTTCAATTAAATATACCAACAAAACATCGATATGAAACATGGCAATATATCGTTGGCTTGGTAAAATATGGTCGCAGTAAGGATGATCGGTCAAGTGGTGTTTGAACTAAGGCGCGGCCAGACGCTCCTCTGTTTGTCGCCAGTGTTTGACCACCTTCTTTATGATCGCCCATCGTCTTGCCACGGTACTAAGTCTAGCGTATTTGAAAAATTGGAAGAACACACCTTTTTGTGTTGCTTTTCGTGAATTATGATGTAAATATTGAGGGTCGCCGTTCTTTTGTTTGAGTAAAGATTCAATATTGCAGTTAGCGTCGGATTTTCTTTTCTTTGTGGAACTTGTGGTTTTTATCTTTCTTCAAATTTTGCATTTCTTTTAGTACCTACTAAGGGATTGAGAAAATTACCTATTATATTATTAGGCAGATTATAATCGGCAAGTTGGGCTGAAAAAGATAATAGAAAAGTCCCGAATGGCAGTACCGCAAAAATGTTTAACAATTTATTTCAATATGAATTTCACGTAAACTGAAATATTTGCAAATAGTTATGTTAATTAGCGGTCGGTTCAGTGAATATTTTTGTACAACACTGATATTCCATCCCACATTCAGAAATTGCGGAAATATTTCATTTTCAATATGCCAATTGTGTAAAATGCTAGCTGAAGCATATCAATTGTATAATTGTGTATATTTTGGCAATAATATGTCTGTAGAAATATTCGACGTGTCAACATATTGTGTTATAATCTTTTCCACGTGCAAATCATTACGAACACTAAACATATTGTATTTTAAAATAACAAAAGATTAAATCCGAGGTTGGGGTGGTTATAAAATAGAAACATTTTATGATCATTTATAAGACATAAAGATGTTTTTAGAAACGTCCTACCTACGTAAATGTTCCCAATATTGTTTTGTTACGCTCTTTTGAGGTGATTCAATGGAATTACGCTGTACAGTTTTGAATTTGTGAATTGTATGATTCCTGCTCACTATGAGACATAAATTACGAAAACCCCCAGAAAAGGCAGAAAAGCTTAAATCTACAGAAACGTCAATTACATAATATTGGTCGCGGTGATGTAAGCGGTTCACATATGAAAACAACTACAGTAGTAACCATATGAAGTGATGATATTTAAACCAAACAAAAACACTTTATCGAATAAATACTTTTCGGCAGTATATCGGCGAAGCCTGTGGCGGCGTGAAACACGAACACGGTCGGTATTTGACCAGGATTCAGTATTGTATTTTGTGCATTCATTGCTGTGAGAGCCGAGTGCAATTTTTCACAGTATTTGCGGGTGCGGCCGGGGTTCCATTCCCTATGATTTCATTATTTGCTTTCAATCAGCATTGTGAGCCGGCAACACCACGGATCCCTCTCCCCTCCGCTCCTCGTGCTTCGCCCCAAACCCCACAGCTCCGCACTACCATCTGAAGCGAGTTTTGTTTGGTTTCGTTTTCGGATGGTGTTTATTGTTGAGTTACGAAGATTTTTATGCCATTAAATGCGTGATGCTTTTCCTTTTTTAAAGCACTAAAATGATTTTAGGAAATCTGTGAAATGTTGAGTACTTTCCGATTTTCAATATGGAATCTGATGCTGCCGGGTTTATATCAATTTCGTTCGGCGAATTCGCTTCGTATTACGTAGTCGACATTGTTGAGTTATCGTAGTGCAGTTAGGCGTAAGATATTTTTCATATGAAATCTACTTGACAGAAATCTAATACCTATATTTATCTCAAATATGCCTGGAAATTTGAGCATTATTTTGACAACCTTCTTCGAGATAAATTGAAATTGCTGTACTGGCCAAATACATGCGATCAGCGCCAGCGGCTGGGAAAAGTTGTATGAAAATCCGTACCTGTCGTGGTTTAGCGGCGAAATAAATTACATAGTAAACTCATATCTATCGTGTTATTTAAAAATGGAACGATCTTTTACTCCGAAACACGGCGACCAAGGAGGTAACTTATCAAACGTTATATTTAAATTTCAAACTGGCTTGCAAATAGAATGCTATTTATGAAAAAAAAAAAAAACAAATGAACACTCTAACGCGGGAAAAATTATCGTTGTTCGTTGTTCGTCATTGATTTTGAAAAGTAATTGTGTTTTAATTTCCGCGCATTATTTGAGAAAAGTACTGTACCAGCCTTGGCCACAACTAGGCATTGATGGACTTACGTAAGTGTGCCTCGGCTTTGCCTCGGCCCATATTTACACATTCTTCCATCAATGCCTCTTTTGCTGGCCGCTGCAGTAATGTACTATTAATTGAAATCTGCTAACCCAAAAATTAATTACATAATATTTCTGCATGGTAGGGTAAATACTGTATCATGGCTTGAGTAAGTACCTGCTTAAATTTGTTTAGTCTTCGGTTTATTTGTAGATAGATTTTGAAGATACAATTTCACAGATCACACTTCCCACAAAGTTATTAAAGACATTTCTTACCATATTTATTTAAAAATAAATTCTATTTTGTCTCAGACAGGAAAAGGACATTTGCAACAGCAAGTAGCAGAGAAATAAGAAATGAATTGGTTCAACAATATTGTCTAGGATGGGGATGTTCGCGCCAATGAACCGTTTTCTGTAGTTTCCGTAAGCTGCCAATTATTACAGGCTTTTTCCTCACGAGCGCATCTAGTACTGTCAAGCGAACTTCCACATCCTTGAGATAATTAATAAGATTGTTCTTATTTAATTAGTAGTATTGTTTTGTTATTGGAAGAGACCTTTCGGATTGTATTCAAGTTATTTTTATCCTAGTATGATGGTATGTAAAAAATATTTTCATTCTTAATTCTGCAATAACTAGGTCAGGCTTGGATGCAGAACGCAGTACCGTTGTGTTTGTTGATTGTCCTCTGATTTTTTTTTTGCTCGGGATAATGAATACCTAAAGACCATTTTATATTTATCAGACCGATAGGATTTCACTGTGGGTTGTTCATAAGATTTGTCTCTATTTGTAGCAAAGAGCATAGGAGGATGAAATATATTTATCCCGACTAATTGGTGTTTTAACGCCCTAGCAATACCTATGTATTTTTGGAATAACTGCTGGGTTGATGATTAGACTACACAATTTTCTCAAATAAGAACTGAGTGGGTGAATGTGTCGAATGCTTTTGATACAAAGTCATAATAATCATAGCTTCTTTATTACTTATTGTGTCTATGCTTAGGCGGAGGTGTATTAAATGAACTGTTCTTATGAATCCAGTTATTTTCTGCGATACTTCTTTAATAATTTAATTTGAACAAATATTTGGTTTATCCGGCTCCTGGTCTCCCAAATTTTCGTCTCCTGACTCCCAGAAGTGTGTTTGCTTTTTAAAGCCACCAACCACCTCTTGGCTTTCCAAAATGTTCAAAAAATATACTGTAATAAACTTTATGTAACTTGAAAATTGAATCTTCCCTGCATTACCCCGGAACCTCCTACTTATAAATTTTGAGCGGTTGCGGTTGTATCGAAAAGAAGCCACCGTAAGTAAGGCAAGTGAGAAACGTTTGATATTGTTGTGCCGTCGCGGCCACGCTAAAAGGTGAATCCTTATCGACGCGCAATTGGAAAGAATCCTTGCAACGCGCTCTTTTCGTAGCATTTAACTCTCGATATTTCTTTTCTCGCTGTTCGTGTTTATGAGATGTATTTTGAGGTGAATTCAACTCTACCCTTAGTATATTTTGTTTGTTAGATATAAAACAAACTAAATATCAACCGTGTTTTTTAACCACTTACGAACACCAATGTGCATGGAATTAATTCCTAGCTAGGGATTCTTTTAAAAGGGGATGCGGCTCCCATTATCGATAATATACCGAAATGACCTCTTCATATAAAATCCTACATCATGCGCGTTCACTAATGGTTTGCTATCGGCGTTAAATCTCGATAGACGTCGATATGCATAAAACGGGCGCGGTTCGCAAGCCGCCGGAGCAGCGGTTCCATTAACGTTACATACGACAATTGTTGCCGTTTAAGGATCGGAAGTCGATCGCAATATTATCGTTTAGTGTTATGCCCGGTGACAAGGAAAAGCTCTCTGGGCGAGGCGCGCGCCCCTGACGTCGCCTGCGGTGCGGTATACTACCCACTTTTGTCGAGACCCGATATCGATATTGCACCTCTCTACCTCACGTTCGCATACACTAAACCTGGTGGTACTGCAATTAGCTTTTCTTTATAACATAGGTACGAGGTAGGTATTATTTCAAGAGCGTATGATAATTTAAGAGCATTCAGCGAAATAGCTATTTAGTATTTCCCGGAACGCAAAACGAGTAATATGGAAACTTTCGACTTTAGTATCTCGTAAGAACTTCATGGAATATTATGAAACGGACATTAATTTTGAAATAATTAACGTTTTTGCAACATCAAACTGGAGGCATTATTCTCAAGAAGCCCCGTCAATTGATGCATCATATCAAAATGTGTGGGAGGTACTCCTTTATCGTGATGGTTTCTTTTAAAGTTTCCCGTTAGTTTCCGTGCAGGGCTTCCTCTGCTGGCTTTAGTTTCGGTATACAAACAATAACAGTGCGGGGCGCCCGCGGCACACCACCCCTATGTTTGTGTTTTCCATTTAGGAGCCATCGCGGCTTCATTGCTGTACTTAAAGGCCGAGGCCCGATAGTTTTAGCCTTTGGTTATTAAGCAGATATAACTACGCAAGCTACATTCAGCTTCCTTCGAAAACTGCTATTTTTTTAATCTTTTGAATCAGTTTTTGGGCCTTTGAATCGCAACTCTGCCGACACCTTTGGTGTCTTATATACCAACAGTAACGGAATGTAACGTGTCATCGGGTCTCTCAATAGTACCGTGTGTGTCGGCATACATCTGGGCGTCGGCGTTGTGACGCACCGCCGGCGTCCAACTGCGCGCCCGTACGGCGCCACCCCCTGCCGGCGATCATTGCTCGCCATTATCCCTCCCGTATTAAGCCACTTAGCTCAATCATGATTAATGTTTTACCGAACGCGACCCGACCCGAGGCAAATAGAAAAGTTATTTACTCAGCGTCGTAATTAGGCATTCACGACGAGTCTCTCGCGCTGCGGGCTGTCTGCACGGCTTTGTCGCCGACTAGACCGGTTGTCTGCTTTGAATGCGTCCCGTTAATTTCATTCAGATGCCTTTTATTTCCTTACACACATCACTACCGTCATTTCAATTTAGATGCGCCGTAGATATCTGCATGAATATGCTGCGAAAAACTTACAGTTGACATATTATAAAAATAGTGAAGTGACGCGTGATGCGAAATAATTGACGTTTATGAAAATATCTCAAAACTACGGAACCCAAAGGACTTGAGGCCTTTTCAAAATCCAGTTAGATAGTATACTCATTTAAATACCTGTTCTACGCCAGTCGCAGTTCTATGGAGGGTGTCATTTCGTCTTGCTTTGCTAATTAAAGGGATTACTCCGAGTGCTCGTGTTCCAGATAACAACATCTCTTTCCGATATCGAGCCGACTGCCTGCTTGCAACGGAACTTGTAATTGTATCTGCTAGAATAAACCCGGCTATTTAGTGCTGTGTCAACTGTGCCGGAGGAATATCGCTTACGGTTGCGAGTCGGCGAGATACCTACCTATTCTTGAATGATAGAGACAGAGTTGTTATAGCATTTGGTGTTCTTATTGATAGTTTGTGATCATATTTCTCAAGCAGCCTAAGTCGTCCATTTTTAAACTCTCGTCTCATAGTTTTGAAAACGGAATATTTGTAGAAACGAGCAAAACGTACAGCATTTCAAGATAGGTGTAAGATTTCTTTGAAAGCAAAATGCTTACAAAAATGCAAAGTAAAAAGCAATATAAGAAAAAAAAAAAGAAAGAAAATCTGCAGGTGGGTAGTTATAATACTATAACTACCCAACAGCAGATTCTCTTTCATTGTTGCTTGTGGCGTAGGTGAGTATCCACCTACGCCACAAGCAACAATGAAACAAAATCTTCTCAAACATTTCCAAGTATAACCTCTGATACTTTATAACGCAACTATTTTGTGAAAATAACGATGTAAAATTCTTAAGCTTATTGATCCTATTGAGTTTAATGTTCATCGATAACTTGTTAACTTTGCCGTAGCTAATTAGCAATACACAATACACAACATCTTTTCCGACAACAGACGTACGACTTCGATTTATTTTTATTTTTTTACGTTCCATCTAACGCGTGTTACTTTAGATATCTATTGCTGTTCCTGAATCAAGTAATAACATAGATTTTCAGAAATATTTATGAAAGTATGTGTAGCAAGTAGTTGATAATTACAGGAGAATATTACCTACCCGGGTAAACAGTTTTTTTTATTGCCAATTAGAGAAATGTTTTTATTTTTTGTTCATTTAGAGTATCTATTTCTAATTAGGAGCGATTATTACATCTGCTAACATATCTGAAGTACTTTTAGGTTTTAATTGTTGGTCCGTCGAGCAACAATTATAATTATAAGCCTACTTATACCACTTTGATCGGTATTAAAGAAGATCCACTTTGGACATCTCATGAGGTAATAGCTGCCCTTTGGTTATAGGGAAAACAGCGTGTCCTAACATTCTTTGAAACAAAAATTGTTGTATAGTTGGTACATTACTGCAGCGGTCAGCAAAAGAGGCATTGATGGACGAACGTGTAAATGTGGGTCGAGGCGAAGCCGAGGCACACATACGTAAGTCCATCTATGCCCAGTTGTGGCCAAGGCTTGTATAGTACTTTTCTAAAATAATGCGCGGAAATTAAAATACAACTGCTTTTCAAAATCAATGACGAACAACAATATTTTTTTCCGCGTTAAAGTGTTCATTTGTTTTATTTTTCAATAAACAGCTTTCTATTTGCAAGCCAATTCGAAATTTAAATAAAACCTTTGATAAGTTACCTCCTTGGTTGCCATTTTTCGGAGTAAAAGATCATTCCATTTTTAAATTACACCATTGATATGAGTTTACTATTAGAGTTGGTTTTTCATACAACTTTTGCAACAGCAATTGCGATTTATCTCGAAGAAGGTCAAAATAATGCTCAAATTTCCAAGCATGTTTTGAGAAAAGCTTTTTTTGATACTTAGTATAAAAGTAAAGTAAAATCATTTATTTCCACATTCAAAATTACAATATGGAGATACCGTTGGTCCCAAACTAGGCACAGCCTGTTAAACACCACACCATTAAAGAGGTTTTTTTTTTTAAAAGTGGATATACCTAATTTGAAATTGGCTACAGTTAAGCTAGTTAGCATCTTATTTATATTCTGCATGTTTGTACGTGTGTGTAGTCACACAAAACATAGTAGGTCCGGATAAGGTTGGTTGCCTGTTGCAAAGGTAAGTACGCCGAAAGGTAAGACAAACCAAGCAAAACACGTATATATTGTAATTCTAAAACGATTCTAAATATACCGTAAGCTCATATCTATAAATAATACAAATTCTATAGTCCTAAACACAACTCTTTTAGAAACCCGATACAATTAATTTAGTTCAGAAGAGCTATTATTAACACAATAGCGGGAGTCCAATTTGGGCCGTGTCGTACATTTGAGGCCCTTGAAACGCTGTCACGTGTTTTCTAAGGCCAGCCGGGTCGGTGTCTGGCACATGAGTAATTAAATTAAACGTGCACCACTTTGGGTCCGGCCATTGTGATTGGAACAGCGGATTCTATTTAAAAGTTCTTTTTTTTAAGTACATAACGACGTTTCCACGTGGTCAACGTTGTTTTTTGTAGGTATTTGCATGACACACAATGCAATGTTTAAGTATTGTCTTCATATTGGCACTGAGTTGGCGCACTTGTCCGCTGTCCGGGCACACTGTGTCCCTATCAGTCTGGTCGCGGTGCACGTTCAACGCGCTCAATTCACGTCACGAACACCGACCGTTTTGTTTGGGCTTCCACTCGCTTTAATACGTAATTTGTTGTGAATGCCTCGAAATTGGCACACTGACAGCCTTCTGCAATTGAAAACGTATCAACTTGTAAACAATCGCTGAGCTCGCACTGCCTCTGTGATATTAGCACGATGCGCCGAGAATTTCAGCACGATGATTGTATGTTATTGTGTATTATTATATTATATGTATTGTTACGTTGAGACCGAGTTGATTGTATGACAATATAGCATATTTTACCTTCCGAAGCTCTTACATTGATGCTAAAAAGAAAGCGCCCTTGCTAGTAACTCAGCATGTACTAATTATGGTCATTACCTATAAAAAAACATAATGCTTCAAAAAAAAAATAAACAGCTATGTTACTTATGTTAATAAGTAAATTATGTTAATCTTGCAAGAAACTACAGAGATAACAATATCTTTCAGCTAAGATACAACGCGAGCTATTCACTAAAAGAACTGTCATGTTTTTTGATAGACTGCTCGTAACAGAGCACCGTGGAGGTCACTACACTTGATAATAAAATCGCAGACGGGCCCTTTTGTGCGGGCTCCGGCTCGGAAGTAGCAATTTTTCCATGACATCCGGCACCCCGCCGTGCTGTCCCCGGCATTCACCTCGCGCCTCCCCCTCGCACACCCAACACTGCATAAAATATTGTGCCGCTAATGCTATTCAACGATATGCTCGAACGCTTGCTAAATGACTTGTCGACACGGTTTTTGTCGCCTTTATTGGTCTTTAGTACCGTCCCGATACCGATTTTACAGATGATTTATTTCCGACCGGCTCTCTATATTACCGGAACCGTTTATTGATATCAAGGACGAACATACGACTACATAATAACATCGTTTTTCATACCTAATAATGGATGAGCAATTTCGAATAATAATATCTCCCTTCTAAAATTGGAATCGGATTTCTTAGAACTTCCGGAAGATTAAACTATAAATGACGATAAATAAGTATAAGATTTTGTGGAGTGGTGAGTAATTTTAGTAGGAGTCAATTTAATAATTAACAGAGTACCTACCTACCACCAAGCCAGCCCAGTACCCTAGTCAGACCGGGCGAGCTAACTAACTAATAAACTACAAGTGTTCCTTCGACTTCGTTTCAAATTCAAACGGAATACTTTCGATTAATTTTGCTTGTTCGACAGCTCGTTTTAATAATTTACCCCGACTTGTATCGACTTCAGCTCGTAATTGTCGAGCGTAAAATTGTAATTATCAACTTTACGACATCGCTATAGAGTCTAGTATTGAGGTGCTTTTAATTTTGTGACCGGGGTTACTTTGGTAGTTTTTGTAGGAGCGCCGCAGTGCAAATAAACAACCGAACAACTGTTAAATAACCCTCAATGGACAAATTATTTTCGGTTCTCAACGGCATTTGTATCAACTTCCGAAGGCGGAGGTATCGCTTTCAAAATAGGCTCGGTACGATCCACTTGTTTATTTAATGGGTATTAATTTGGCCTGTAATTATATTATTACTCAGGCTGAATTTTCAAGTAATTTTACGTAGTGACAATTAAGAAGCCGCGAATATCAGGCTTCGTAATTAAGCATGTAGGTTCGGATTTATCAGTTTCTGTAATATACATTTAGATCGAGCCATAATTATCTTTTAACTAAGCTATTTATAAACAGATTATAGTTTTACACACCTCAGGCCTCAATAAAAAAGCTTATTACTCAAGCTATCAAATTCTGCTACCAAGTTTTAATACTGGAAAGTAATTCAACATAGTATCAAAACAGCTGGTCATAGTTTCCCTTACAAACATATTGTGACAAGTCTTATGTCGGATATGGTTAGCGTCGGATCAAGGGTAGTCATGACGATGCCCCAGGTCCTCTTGCCTCTGTTATTAAGCTCCTCTCAAACAATATGCCGCAAATTGAGTTAACTCACTAATAATGGTATCGCGGCTGCAGAGGGCTCGCCTCTCCCATTGAGGACTGAGGCAATCTTTCCTTCCCCTCCCAGCGAGCCTCTATTAACCTTTTTATTCGATTTGTCGAGATTAATAGCCACGATGTGTATATCTCGCGAAATGTTGCCTATTACGTAATGACGATTTGACTACAAAAGTTTTACTAGAGTAAATTGCTTCGCAGAAATTAGACTGGCTTAAACTATTAGTAATAAAGCGGATTAAATTCAAGATTTTATGTTAAGAAATTGATGGATTGTGGAGGAAAATCTTGTTTACCAGTTGGTTAATAGGATTATGATGGATTCGTTAGTGAGGCACTAACGCCGGTTTATAAAATATAACTTGATTATCAACGCGCTAAAAAATAAAACAACATCTTCTTTTTCATTTTGAAAGAATATTATTATGAAAAATAAAAGTATTAAGACGTAGACACGTGCAGCTGCTTACACTATAGTTATGTAAGTATATTATGTCGTGTGCCACGTATGTGACGCCACCGCATCAGCCTCGCTCCCGCCGCGACCTATGATTTCAATTATTGTTTGATGTCGTTATTTCTCTTGTGTTTATTCGGGACGCGTTTCTCCATTTTTTACTTTACCCTTCCACCCTCTTATTTGCGCCACAAAGAAGACGCGGAGTTGCGCTGCCTAGTCTCGGTAACTGATATGTTTGGTGCTTTCCGTCGAGATGTTTAAACAAGACGCAGCCAAATCGAATTGAGTGCAGTTACTTTGAGATCCTGTCTTTCACCTCAGAAGCTCCTCAGAGCTCTTTACTTGATATATGACGCTACACTTACACGCTGTTTGCATCTATGTGCTCTCTTTCAATAAACATTTTCTCAGAACTCGTCAGTTTATTAAAGACGCATTAAATTAACTTCTTTGTTAGCGTTGCATCTTGACGCATCCATCCTACGCATTTTATCTTTAATGTACCATTAGCTGTTTATCTTTTCTTTAGTGAATCAGTGTAGTGTTACAAGAAAACAAAACGTCAAGCCTTTCGACGTCCATTGTCCGCCAGTGTGTGACAATGAGAACTTAATGGACTGTCACACTTCATGTCCCGGCCAACCATGTCATTGTTTTCTCCTGAACGTGTAAGTAGATCTCCTAGAAATCCTTAAACAGCCAGTGTATTGGTTCATGCCTGTGTCCGTGTACCTACAACGAAGATACACGAGTAAATGCCAAGCAATATGTTTTAAAGTAACATTGTATGAAGTACTAAGTGTATAAAAAGAGCAACGGGGTGTGACGCGCTGAGTGAGCTGAGATATATGCGGCGCTGTGCAACAGGCGTGATTCAAACCGTGGCTGCGGGATTGCCAGCACCTGCGGCTACTTCGTGCTTTACCACAAAACCACTTCTATCCACGGCGCCCTAAGGTTCATTTCAGAAAAGCACCGCCCACTCAGCCAAAAACTATACCCTAAACGAGAGTTTCTCGGTCTCCTTAAAGTGGTTGCGGTAAAGATCAGTTTCGTAGCGCCATTGTTCTGCTTCCTAACCGCGCCGCCGCAATATTTCAGCACTTTACTAAGAAATAACAATGCACCGCTCCACGAAAGCACTATAGTTGTGAAATAGAACAGCGTAAGCAATACTTCATCATCATCGTAAGAAACCTGAAGTGCAATATTCTTGAGAATAAAGCGCAGTCGTACTTACAAATTGCTTTTTTAGAATGTTGCTGGTAATTTGGTACTTATAAAAATATGGAAACAAATACTTTTCCGTCTGTTTAGCTAGCACAGAACACCTTTTCGTTGCATCAAAAATACAAAAGATTTTGGGCGTAACTTATTTTGTATTTATAAAGCACGTAGGTAAACATAAAAAGAATAGTATTCAGAACTCGAAGCTACTTACAAAATTAAAAACATATAAGTGTGTCTCACAATAAGAGTTGGAAGAAGTTATATGTTGGGTGTTGTGGCACAATGGAAGCGGACCATAGTCCTTATAAGCCTTCACAGGTGTCGCCTCCTTTCCATACAATGCCGTCGCCAGGCGACAAGCGACAAATATCGGGGACGTGAGAACCGGGAATATGTTCCAGAGACAACTCCACTTCTTTTTTATTTTTTTGTAAGAACATTTAATACCTCGTTTTTGTCAGTTTTGTAAGAGCTCTCTCCGATTGTTTTATTGGGCATTTGTTATGTCATTTGTCTCATTCAGATTTGTCTAATGTGTTTTATAAGCTCATGTCTGTGTTCTAATGTGAAGTAGGGTTATTGGTTCAAATAAATTTTCAGGTGTAATAAGTTATAAAATTGTCAAAATTAAAGAGATGATGATGGTGATGCTGTGGAGGTACTATCTGGAAACACAAACGGCTTGAAATACTTTACCCAGTTTTATTTAAATGTAGCCACGAGTGAAATAAACAAAGTAACATTAACACAAGAAAATAATGTGATATTTTCGTTTATCTTTGGAGAGTAGCAAAACAAAAGACATAAAAATAGCCAGCAGGGTGAAATCGAGACCAGTCCAAGAGGAGCCATTGTTATTACCAGCACCCGTTACGTTCATACGTGTAGCCGATACTGAACCAATGTTGTTTACCTTATTAATTTAATATAGACCTTTGATTTGTTTTTATTTCCAGTAATATCAAATGTTGGTGTAACCGAAATACCGACGGAAATAGACAATATTATGATAACCGCTGGGCAACATAGACCAGGGCCAACAATACCTTCAACGGTGAAAGTAAACAAGGACTGTATTTCATTTCATTAGCGACTGACTTATGGCGGCGCTCCTAATGAGACCCATAATAAGATTAAATTATTTCATACGGATTATTTGTCTAAGATTTTGTTTAAATGTTATTTGTAATACGGCCATACTCATAATAATAAACAAGGTTGTTACTAAATAACATTTTAAAAAAATCTTTAGGATGTACGACAATAATGTTTCTACCTTAACTAAAATTGGTCCTTATTGTCAAAAAGGACACGGAGTGTGTGTGAATTTTCAAACCAGTATCGACTAAGTGCCAGTATGCTACTTTAATTCTATACTTCTTATATTTTATAGTAAAAGTCATAAAAAGTAATATAATAAAATATTAAAGTAATTCAAAGTCAGGTGGACATGAACAACCGAAACTAACTGACGTTGGTTTCAAAACTTTGATATCTACGACAAAGTAATGTAAAAACGGATGTCGGAGGAAATAGCTGAAAATTTCACTTGAACAACGGAGTTTTCGGGGTGGACGACGTGCATACTGCTAGCGGGTGGTATCCGGTGTCCGTAGTGGGACGCTTCGGGCTGCTTCGGGCCGGGAAATAATGCCATTTCCGATGAGGGCCCGCGGGGCGTCTCGACAACGAGATTAGGGAAAAAAAACGGGAATTTAATAACACCACCGACACACGTCTCGCTAACAAACAATCCCGGCTCGACACGTCCACTCTCAGACCGAACGTGTTTCTCTAATCTAGTTCACTGTACTCGGATCTTGGTCCAATATCACGACACAGGTGTTAGTAAACTGTCGATCATTTTACCGTCTCACTGATATTTTATCCCGTTCTCCAACCCCTTTAAAAAAAAATGCTGCAATTTTGTAAAATTCTGAACTTGAAAGCTTCGCTTTAAAATTTGCGACGCGATTGTCACGTGAGCAGTTCAAAAAACGGAAATGCGGTAAAAACGTTTCGTGATCGCAGCGCACGTGACCAAGCGCTACGAGACCTCTACGGAGCTACGGTGCTACGACGCTACGAAGTTGCGCAGAGCTTTACGTCTCTCTACGATAAATCGTAGCTGGTTATTTTTTGGTAATAGTTTATATTATTTTATTACAATATTGTTGTATTTATAGATTTAGATGATTTCTGCTGCTTTTAATTTTTTTTTTTTAATTAAATATTACTCATTTTGGAGAATAAAGGAACTACTAAACAAATACAAACAACAAACACGCATAAACTTCATCGCATACGTAGGAAAGTCTACTTAGTCCGTTGTTATAATAACTGTTATCAATTTTATATTTGACTATAAGCTATGGAAAATCAAAATAATGCCCATGTAATGCCTCACGTTGGCTAACATTCGTTTCGATGGCAAAAAATAATTTATTTCGATTCAAAACGAAGCATTAAAAAGAATGTTTGCAAAAGTTAAAGAACTACGCAATATGGTTATTGCGTTGATTTTATATTTCCTATCGAAATAATAATAATACTCCTTGACGTCCTCACGTTGTCCAACATGTGTTTAGGCCTTAGCAAAACATTTTTCTTCGTTTCCAAACGAAGCAATAAAAAGTATGGTTGGAAAAGTTAAAGAACTACGCAATCCGGTTCTTGTGCATAGTATATTGTTGTAATGCTAATTTTAGGCAAAAGAGAAAAAAAATCTCTGCGTTTCTAAACGAAGCAATAAAAAGTATGTTTTTACAAGTTAAAAGAACTACGCAATAACCCTCTCGCAAATTGGGAAACTTTCGAAGGACCGTTACCATTGAGTATTGTTTAAAAAAAAAACATTTTTAGAATAATAGAAAAAAACTTTACAATTTCTTTCGTAAGAAGTCTTAGATATACGGGTGAAATTGTACAATATGTTGGAGTTGGTAACCCTTAGCAAATCTGAATGGAGGATGGAAGTTGTGCCTTCGAAACTCGACTAAATAGAAGTAGGTAGTAGCCGTCCAAGTTGGCATCTTTGTCGTGGTGTGGCTTCCTTGCGACAAATTGAGCCATCCCGCCCGTGTTGCCATGGCTTGTTCTCAGTTTGGCAAATATATGCTTTGGTTTCAGTATTGTGAATGAGTATTGGTGATGTGAATACATTTATGTATAGACATGCCTAACGACATAATTATGTCCTCATAAAATACTTCATCCAGAAAACTACCAACACCACTATGTGTTGCTAACAGCGTTCATGTTTTGGTTTGAAGATAATCGAAGTCGGTAAAATGAAAGACACACGTCTTTCAATTAACCAGTCACACATTTTTATTTTGAATTGTAAGTTATAAGGATGGCCGCATAACTGCCTGTTCAGTTTTTGTAGGTAGGTATAGGAATGGAATTGGGTAACTATCCACTATATAGGCCACACAAAAATATAGAACGCCCCATTCAACGTGAGCCGTCTATCTTTATCACCCTCCAAAACCGGTATATTAAAGCTTCATTCTCAGCGAACACACAAGTATATCTCGACATATCGTCGTGAACTTGCGACTAGACCAAGTTTGTGTGTTGAACCGCATTTGTCGGGACCGATCGCAACTTCTGCCTCCGATTAGCATCGACACCAACTTACTCTTCTACCTATATCGACATTCTAAATTCATACACTACATATTCATGGAGCTAAACTCTCTAATAGACTTTGTAGCTATTAGAGATTAGACTGTTTAGGTTATATTAGAGATCTTTTGAAGGCGCGATTGGTGCGAAACGTTGCAAACTTTCATTTTGGTATTCTTTTTTTGTATGATTGAACTAAATAGCGATAAAATAATCACTCGCGGTTGTGTGTTGTTGCGGGTAACACGGATGACACTTATTGTTTATTAAGTACAATCCATACTAATATTATGAATTCAAACTCAAAGCATCTATTACAAATAAACCAATTACTGGCACTTTTGAATTGTCAAGGGGTCGGTCGGTCAGAAAGATGAAGCTAGTGGCCCATTCCAAAGCGTAGTAGGTATCTATGGAGAAGAACGGGCAAGAAACGCATGACGCATGGATCAGCACCATTCAACACAACCATTTTGAAGGGAACTTAATGATCCAACACACACGCCACCACCAGCGAGACGTTTGAATGAGCTTGACATACTCTCAGCTGCCAGTGCACATTCAAGTCAGTGAAAGTCTAACCCAGTAAATAGTAGCTTTATAGTAGGTACATAGTGCTCACACATGTGCTATGCAATTATACAATACTAAAAGATTGAATTTATACAAAGCAAATATAGTTTTTACAATCTTCAGCAGCTACAACAATATTTTCGCTATTGCTAATCAATTAGTTTATGAGCCCTTGTGGAGCAGGACCAGTGTTGAGCCAAGCATTTTTATCAGCAATGTAATCCCCCAACTTATAATGTGCATGGCTGCATAGTGTGCGTTTTATACAAGATTTAAATTTCGTTCAGTTGGAGTATATGGGTAGGTATTTTATTGTAACATTTTAAACAGTAACCCATTAAGGATGAGTCTACTTTAGCCAGCCTGAAACCTGGTTGAACTAATTGGTCCCTATTTCTAGTCGTATAGTTGTGTCTTTCACCTCTTTTACTGAAGTTTTTTTTTTTTTACGTACGTGATGATTTCGTATATATATTGACAAGGTACCGTCATGATGTTAATATCATTAAACAGTTCCCTTACGAGTATTTCGGAGGTCAAATATTGCTCTGATGGCTATTTCTACAGGATAAAAATAATACTCGATATATACTAAAAACAGACTAGCCTCGCTGTATCTACATTAGTAAATTCACAGATTTTTCTTACAGCATATGCTGCTGAAGTTAGCCGTCCTGCAAGAGATGTTAAATGAATCTTGCATACTTGAGTCAAGCGTGATCCCCAGGAAAACATATCGTCGAATTCTAGTTTCTCTTTATTCAATACAATGTCACAATCACTACCTTTAAAATTCGGTAAAGCAAAACTTATGCATTTAGTATTTTTCCCAATTAATACTAAATTATTAGTAGTGAACCAATTTTGTACCTGCAGTAGGGCGTTATTTACGTCGTCGTCAAGATTTAATGCAGGTCTATTTATCTTAAAAATTAAGAAAGTATCGTCAGCTAATAACACCATATGTGGTTGGTTTTTTTAAATAAATGGGGTAGATTATTAATGTATACTAAAAAGAGGAAGAAACCTAATATCGAGCCTTGTGGAACACCCATTTTTACTTTCAAATCAACTGAATTGACACCATTTATTTGAACTTTTTGCTGTCTATCATTTAAATAAGATTTTGTTTAAATGAGCACGAGTTTACCTAGTCCGTAATGCTCAAGTTTTAAGAGCAAATTTTCGTAGTCAACGCAATCAAATGCCTTGGAGAGGTGACAAGATTCCTATGGCATCTTGGGCCGCCTACCACGCTGTAAATATGTGTTTTAATAAAGTGACACCGTCGTCAATTGTACAACGTCCTTTGGTGAAACCATATTGCTGATCTTCTCACATATAATCATACCTATATTCAACATTAATGATGTAACTAATATTTATGTAACAATATAATTTAAAAGAGTGTCCATGGAGTTTCTTGCCCGTTCTTCTCCATAGGTACCTACTACGCTTTGGAATGGGTACTAGCTTCATATTTCTGACTGACCGACTATTTGACAATTCAAAAGTGCCTGTAAATGGTTTAATTGAAAAAAATGCTTTGAGTTTGACTAAAATTAAATATAAAATCAAGGATTTTTTTTTTTGCACACTAATGAAAAGAAATCCTCAAACAATTTATTTGCATCGTCCATATTATGGCCCAGAACATTATACTTATTATTTAAGGTACTATTGACTCTATTTAATTTGCCAGTCGTTATTGGTCTAAATTGTATTTGCACTTTTTGCAAAGGTGTTTTAAACTTAATAGTTACCGTTTATCCACTATGATCTGGCGACAGATAATTTACGATGGTTTTGTCTAAATAGTTACAATCACAGAAGACATTATCGATACAAGTAGAAGAAGTTAGAGGTACTCTACTTAGTTGGTTCTGTAAAAACATTTGATAAATTGAACGATTTATAAAGGCTTACTGATCTACTGCTATTTGAAATTTGAAAGTTACTCTGTCTGTATGTTAACTTTTCAGGTCTAAACCATAGAAATGATTTCGATAAAATTTGGCAAAGAGATATATGACATCCTGGGGAAAGACAAAGTCTTTTTGTCCCGATAACACGTTCCCCTGGGATAATTTCCGGCATTCCACGCGAGCGAAGTCGCGGGCAGTAGCTAGTACAAATATATATAATAATAAAAGTTATAATAATAAATGTCCTATTAACTAAATTACAACGATAAAACAGAGGCTTCAGCTTGAAATTCTATAATATTTACTACATAGTATATTTTTTTCTCATAAATCAGTCAGGCTTTCAATATCTGATACAATTTCATGGCATACTCGTACATGGTTGAAAATGCTTTGAAACGAACTCGAACATCTGACAAAAGCTGCAGCATAATTACCAGCGCATTGCACTACACACATTCCTGTTTAACAATCGGAGCCGCGTGTGTTCCTCTGTTATTAATAAACTTGGGGCCTTTTTCGTATTGGCGGCATGGAATTATTGGATAGTTGGTATTGTCACCAGTCAGTGGTCATAGTCGCGAACGCAGCCGTCGCGTGGAATGTCAGCGGAATTTCATTTCGTTAGTGCCGCACCCTGCCGGGGTTGCGGATTCCTGCGGTCAACCCCAAGCCCCACGCCAGCGCCTTATACATTCAGTCCTTCTGTTCCATATTGACAAACTTCTCAACGTGCGTCATATCATCCACTAAATTGTCCCTAATTTCATTTAGCAAGTACAAAAATTTCTAAAATTATATTTGCATATTCAGCGGGGCAAAAAAACGCTATTTTCATAATATACAGGGAAAGCATTGATTTAAGATTGAGATAAGGCAATTTACGTTAAAAGGAACAGTGTATAACCTAATTGGGAGCATCCTTTCATATTTTTTAGAGCACCATTAGAAGTTGAGCTTCAGTGATGAAATATTCAAAAAAGAGCATAATTTTAACACAAAAGTATTTTTTCTTACTTACTTAGTCATTCGGCGTTGGTTGTCTGTGTAACATTATCTTGTTAAATTGGAAATAATGCTATATTTACTGATTATATATTAGTTAAATACGATTTCCTCTTTACTTGTATCTATGTGACAGTAACATTTGTTACAGATCATTGATGCTATATTTAGGAAAATAACTCAATCATGCTTACATCAGTACTTAGATGTACGGTACAATTTCTCTTCCCTACTTTATTACGCCACTAAGATGACGAAAACTAACGCAAGATTAATCGGGACCCACAGATTTGTGATCTGATAAATAATATTCAAAGCATTTCCCGATGCTCGCCGAGTATTGTAAAGAGCGTCGCGCCGGCAGCCGCTCTCCATAATATTGTGTTATACCTTATCGAATTTGCATGTTTTTACTGAATAACATTCCTTTGGCGCAGTCGAGATCAAAGGCCGAGGCGAAAGTGATTTCGCACTGAGTTAGTTCAACAAGATTCAGTTGCGTCCCGCTCCTGTCGGGCCTCTGAATAATTTTCGTGTAATAAAGAAAATTGTAAATGGGCATTCGACTCCTGGTGTTTTATACAGCCTATCAGTCGACAGCGTGACGGCTCACTTGGACAGACAGACGAGGTTCAGTGATATATTTAATTTGGCCACATGGTAAATGATTTACAGGTAAATCAATGTTTGATACGAGAGTTCGGAATCGTGTTTAAAAAAAAAACAATTAATCTGGCAACATAGTTTATTGGTTTGGAGAAGTTGGAACAGGAATAGGTTGACAATAGAAATAGTATTATGGGTATCATTTAAGCTATTACCAATTTAATTAGTTTTGTGTTTCTTAAATAATAGGGTTGGTCCTCCAAATAGTAGATCTGTCACCAAAATGTAGTCACCAAACAATGCAAAATCAGTTCCACAATAAATCACCTAAAATCCTGAGATATAAGGTCTAGTACCAAATAAATGTTTTTGTATGTATTATAATAGGTGTGTCCTAATAAGTATTTAAGCAAACTAATTTAAAGAGATCACCAATAGTAGTAGTTTTCTTATTCACCACGGATCGATTGATATACATAATATGTCGACGGTAGGGCTTGGTCGACGGAGCCCCGCTTCGCGGGGCTCCTACTTCTGGGTGGTTTATAAAAAAATAACCACGAAGGGGATGGCGGGGTCTCTCGACCCCGCCATCCCCTTCTAACCTAACCTGTCCGAGTCGGGGTGCCCTAAAGTCCAGATTGCGTCCAGTTTCTCCTGGTAATTTGTCTCGGGTATCATTTAAGCTATTACCAATTTAATTAGTTTTGTGTTTCTTAAATAATAGGGTTTGTCCTCCAAATAGTAGATCTGTCACCAAAATGTAGTCACCAAACAATGCAAAATCAGTTCCACAATAAATCACCTAAAATCCTGAGATATCAACCTGGGAACAATTTTTGTTTATCTGAGAACGAAAATATTTCGTGGCGATAGATCTATTTATTAGGTGATACAACTTGATGACAAATATAAATTTTGGTGATAGAAAATATAGTTCCCTAGTATTATTTAGGACTTCCGACCAGCCGGTCGATTCTGTAAAAGTCTCACCGTGAAGACTTGCGTGGCGTGAGCTGTCAGTGTCGTCCCACTGATGCTAGGGGTGGACGAAGCATTACATTTACAATCCTAATCGAGATTTTAATAATATTTATTTATGCAAATAAGTACTTACTATTGATCATTTTATATTATTTCAAAGCTAGTATGTAAGTGTCTAAACATTACTATTTTGGGGATTTTAAAATAAAATATTAAGAAATTCAGTCAGAAAATCAATTTTCTTTTTGTATTTTTTTTTCCTAGAATATATATAACCTTAGGCGCGAGCGCGTCACGCACGAACTATAGATAAAATATAAAACATACACGTTTAAGACGTCTACTAAAGAAAATACGCATCGACATTGTTTGTTACTAAGAACCCATTGTTACATAATTAATTAAACGCAATCCCATAACCCAACAAAAAAAAGTGTTTTGAAGAACAGCACAGTCTTTACTCGACTCGATCCACACATTACTTCTAAACACGTCACGTAATATAAAATAAACAATAGAATTTGCTTCCAAAATTTTATTAAAATCTCGAATATGATTGTAAATGTAATGCTTGGTCAATTCCTAGCATCAGTGGGATGACACCTGAAGGCCAATTCCCGTAAATAAAAACGTTCAAAATCAAGTCGCAATCTCATCTCAGCGACAGTCTAATGTCAAAAATGTAGGTAAACGCTATACAATTTTTGACAGATTGACACTGAGATTAGAATGCGAACGTTCTTAAAAATACGGGAATTGCCCCTCTGATGACACTGACAGCTCACTCCACGCTCACTTCACCAAAAAGTATTTACGGTGAGATGGTTACAGAATAGCACAGCAGCAGTACCGAGTTTCAGACCGAACTGCCGTGCTACCAAATGAATGTCGCTTCTAAGTTACTAAATGCTGACTAAGCCAGTCTGGATAGTGGTCAGCCATTCTACTATCATTAGCAAGGTATAATATCCCCCCCTCCCCCCAATACGGAAATTCTGGGATAAAAGCCGAAATTCAGGAAGTTATACAAATTCTCGTAATCTAGCCAATGGCGTTGGAAAGTTTTCAGGTTCAGTATTAGAACTTACTATTAACGTTCCCTTGAAGAATTATCCTCCTATGCTTAGGAATTTAGATTACCATAATAATTGTAGTCTACTATTCAAAACCCTTGTCAAATTGGATTAATGGAGAAGGAAAAGTATTATGTATTTACTTTGAAGCCCCAATCAAATACATAATTTTAAGGCAGTGCATCCTCAATAATCAGCTGAAAGGAACCGTACAAAAAAATCACACGTCCGTGTCAAGACTTCATTTACATTTTCCATTACGGGGCGATAAAATATTTATGGACGAAATAACATTAAGAAAACGCCGCTTGTTTCTTCTAACATGTATGTTTAATGCGTTGGTAATCTCGCGTCGTTTGATGTCGCTCAAAGAGCCGACGCCTACAGAGCTTAGCTGGACTTCCGAGGACCAGTCCCATCCCCTCTTTAAATTATTCTGGGAACGACCTGTCGCTGAAATTGTTACTTAAGAACTTAATCGACGCGTTGTTCTTTGTCAGCGAGACAGATGTTTTTTCAAACAACATTTTATTGAATTCCAATTTTAGTGTCTCCTTTTGTGTTTTACTTCTGATTATAAATTGGTTTCAATTTGTGTTTGGTGTTGTTTTATGGTATTCTGATGGTTCGATGTAATTTTATTGATATTTGCTGTGTTACATAAAATGTTGACGTTTTATCTTAATCAAAATTGAAATAAAAAAGACATTTTACATAGTAATTATTTAGTTCTAAATCTTATATTCTAAATAGATAAACTAACTATCATCAGCTTCAAAAATTGGCTTCTATGTACTTATTGTGCATACACAAGAGCGACACGCGGCAACGGCAGAGGCAACTGCAGCCGTCAACGAGTGTCGACGGCAGTAGTTGCCTCTCCCGTTGACGCGTGTAACTCGTGTGTATGAGCAATTAGGTACACCACAATTTATTTTAAACTAGCAACATAATATCACATAACATTCTAGATTATGATCACACCAATTAACCCACTACTTTTCTCACAAAAAGTGTAATTAACCAAGTGCTCGTGTATAATAAGTACCTATAGAATACCATCGATACTTTATTTACTCTAGCGGTATCAGTAACATCAGCATTAGCAACAAGGTGAACACGATACATGCGGCTGTGCTTGTTCGTGCGCGCACGGGGTTTACCTCAAGCTACTAATTAGCGCCTTCTGCTCGTATTACCATGTTAATCGTATCCTCCCTGTTTATGCTTTGTCGAACGTTCAAATGTGTAGCTGCAAGATTAAGTGATGATTTTTCTTTTGACAAGTAAAGTTTTGATTTTTAATGTAATTTATTAGAATGACTTTGTGTGTGTTTAGATCGCACAGTATGGGCGAAATCACAGGGAAATAAAAACTCAAAATTATACCGTTTCTTTTTACGGTTTCCTTCATAGACCGTCTATTTTCTTAACTACCACCATTCGCGACTCTATGCAATATAAAAATAAAAAACTCTTACCAAATGTCAGAGAAAAAGAAAGACAAATAGGAAACGAATGTCAAAGCATAGAAATATAACTAGACAACCTAAGTGTTGGTCCTCATATCTCTTTTAAATCATTACGTGTCTCGATGCTTATTAGTTCCCTTCGTCATATGCACCGTCGCAATAAGACGCAGTTCATAAGACGAACATCTCAAAGAGCATCGTGTAGACGTGTACAAAAAGCATGTCTTCATACTCGAACACAATAGAAGAATAATGTATATCTCAGTATATATCGATTTCAAATAAAATTGCAACCTTTTCAGATAACGAGGTGACATTTCCCCTTTTCCGGGGCCCGTTTGTCGCCCTTGTCGTACATTGGAAATTTATCCACCGAAATAAGCAGATAACGAATCTAATGGCATCTATACAAGAGAAATATACGATTGGCTCGAACGCTTGTGTAAAGTATTGTCAGCTGGTTGTCGAGTTGCATTCTTGAAATGTTGGGCGCCCCTAACTTTTTAAAGGAATGGATTGGGATTTCAATGTTCTTTTGATTTTTATTATTGTTGAAGAAATATCGCCGTATCAAGGTTGGTATTTAAGACATAAAATAAGGAGAAATCTTATTATGATAATATATAATGCACCTGCTTTCTTTATTGCAATCTCTTAAATAACTCGGGCATCTAGGAAATATTCCTCGACGATGCTTTATTAATGGAGGTGTAAATTGCAGCCAAAAGACTTTCAAAGGCTGTTTTGACAATAATAAAAGATTTTTGCTCAGTATGATTGACAAAATAAAGAAAATAAAATTAAAATAAATGATAGGCGTTGCTAATACCACTTTTTTGACAATAGTGACCTACCTTTGATGAAACCTGATTAAATGATAAATGATTTTATTTCTGTAAGTATGTTCGTACAAAAACTGACACGGTATTAAAAACTAGATGAGGTCGGCGTTTCCTATCTGACTACTCTGGACGAGAAAGGCCGAAACAAACTCAGAGGCCACAGTATCTTTTAAAGTCCAGACATAATCTTGGTCAGATCTTGTGAAGACCACGTAGATTGGTGTCTGTAACGGTCTTTTGACGAAAACCACGCAGATTGAGTGGACCTGTCCAGTCAGTGCACGCATGTGTTAGTAATCGTGAAGCTCAACTTAGAACTTAAGGAGCTCAACGATCCGACGAACAATACCAAAGAACACACATTTACATTTGGGTAGGCCGCATAAATTACAGATTATGATACAAACTAACTGAGAAAAAAATAGCAATGCCCCAGATAGTCTTCACATTCACAATAATTAAAATGAATGATACTTTACAATGTAAGTATGTTCTTCAATCGCTTATTACAATTAAGCGATCTATATACATACAACATTGTTTACAAAAATCTCATAAAAATCTGTCAAAATTGTTTACGCTGCTTTTAAGGCTCTTTCTTCCTGACTTACTACAGTTACTACTGACTGGGATATAGTATCTTTAGCTATAAAGTAATATCATGTAGATAATCTCATTGAAATCAACAATTCAACAATACTATAATATATTTTTAACGAAAATCACATCAAATCAATCACAAATGTACAATTGTTTGGGCTCTTTCTTCCTGAAAATGAGTTTGTAGGAAGCAAAGAGCACCTAAACTTTTATACGACAGCGAGCTTCTTAATTGGTTGCACAAATATGTAACCGAGGAAAATGTTCTCTCTGCCTTTACGCTCGTAGATGGAATGCTTAGTAAATAATTATACGCCATGTCAATATACATCCTTCGGCTGCCTCCATAAATGCTCATCTCAACTCTTACAATTGACTTTATATAAGTGCTGGAAGAAGCTTGGGGATAAACCCTTAACACTTTAGTTATAGCTTTTATTTCTGCCTCCAGTTGCTGTTTCAATGGGTAACTAAACATTGGAATGCAGGCGTGACAAAGGAATCCCCTCACTGTCACTATCACTATCATCATTAAAGGAGTGGTGCCGTCTTTGCTTTATGCGTATTCTGAGAGCTGAATCAAGGTTTCGGCTAGTGACGTCTGCTAGATCTAGTTTTCGCAGCATGAATTGAAGGCAAGCAGCCGTCAAAAGTGTGCCATCACGGTGACAAAGTGCAGTGACGGTTGCCTTGAGAAGTTGAGATTTGACTTGAGGAATCTCAGCATAGCACTTCTATTGTTCTATGCACCTCTCGCTAACAGAATACCGTATGTGTGATCGAGAGGCAAATACAAAGTCCAACATTTTTAATCCCATTCTTTACTTGCGCAAGTAGGAATGAAATGTATGTAACTGTCTTTATAAATGAGATCATTAAAATATGCAGTTTCTATAACTTACCCAGATAAAAAATTGGTTGGAAATATGTGAATAGAACGAAGTTATGTCACTGAAGTGACTATTGAAAAAACAAATCGTCAATACTGAAATCCCGGAATTAGACATTTCAATACCGGTATTGAAAAATGCCAAAAAATGTCCGGGGTCCCGGTATCGGAAGCCCTAATCAGCACCATTCAGCTCAACCATTTTGAAGGGATCTCAATGGTCCAATACACACGCCACCACCAGCGACACATTTGAGTAAGCATGACATACTCTCAGCCGCCAGGGGTCATTCAAGTCAATGAAAGACGAAGCCAGTAAGCTTTATAGTAGGTGCCTACATGTGCTCTGCAATTATATAATACTAAGAGATTGAATTTATACAATGCAAAGATAGGTTGTACAACCTTCTGAACGAGCCACCTATTTTCTTGAGCCTTGTTGTAAGTACAACTAAGTGGTGTTTGCTCCTAGTATTTATATTATGAATATCACTGTATTTTTTAAACAATTTTATATTTATACGGGCAAATAAAAGATTTTCAAAAATATAATGAGAAGGCACAGTCATTACATTAATCTCCTTAAATTTCTCTCGGAGAGTGTGTCTCGGACTTAATTTATAAATTGATCGAACAGCCCTTTTTTGCAAAACAAAGATAGTCTGAATGTCGGCGGCATTTCCCCACAACAGAATACCGTACGACATTACACTACGAAAATAGCTAAAGTACACTAAACGGGTGGTCTCTATGTCAGTTAATTTACGAATTTTTCTAACAGCGTATGCGGCGGAGCTAAGCTTTTCTGATAATTTATCTATCTGTGGACCCCACTGAAGCTTAGCATCCAAAGTTAAGCCCAAGAATACTGTGCTATCTTAAGGATTCAATTCCCTGCCCTTTATCAATACATTAGTTATCACCTGTCTAACGTGAGGTAGCGTAAACTTAATGCATATCGTTTTTTTTTTTTTCATTAAGAAGTAAATTATTAACATTGAACCAGTGAACTACTTTTGAGATCGCGCTGACGTTTAAGTTTGAACAAAAGTGAAGTGTCGTCCGCAAACAACACTATGTCATGATTATCCTTTATGAGGTAAGGCAAGTCATTAATATAAATAAGAAACAAGAAAGGCTCAAGAATTGAGCCCTGTGAAACTCCCATTATTACTATAGATCCGGGAGATCTTTTAACATTAAAGTCAACGCTCTGAATGCTATTACTCAAGTATGAAGTAAAAGATTCAGAGCGGTGTTCCGGATCCCGTAGTGGCGGAGTTTCCTGATTCGCGATTCATGACGAACGCAATCGAACACCTTGGACAAATCACAAAAGATGCCCAAGGGATCGCATTTATCTTCACATGCATTATAGATATGTCCTAAAAGTTCAACACTCTGTCAACAACAATCTGTGGTTGAACGACCCCTTGTAAAGTTGTTGTTGTTGTTGAGCTCCTTAAGTTCTGAGTTGAGGTACACGGGTACTGACAAATGCGTGCACTGACTGGACAGGTCCACTCAATCTGTGTGGTTCTTTCCTCAAAAGACCATTTCAGACACAAATCTACATGGTCCTCAAAGATTATTATAATATTATTCTAATTATTGTGAATGTGAGAACTATGTCGGTCATTGATTTATTTATATTTATTTTTGTATTTTTCTCAACGTAATCATGATCTGGCAGTTTGAGTAATTTTTGCGGCCTACTCAAATGTCCTTTCTTTGGTATTGTTCGTCGAATCGTTGAGCTCCTTGAGTCTAAGTTGAGCTGCACGATTACTGACAATTGCGTGCACTGACTGGACAGGTCCACTCAATCTGTGTGGTTCTTTCCTCAAAAGACCATTGCAGACACCGATCTACATAGCTTTCACATGACCTGACCAAGATTTTGTCTGGACTTTAAAAGAGACTGTGACCTCTGAGTTTGTTTCGGCCTTTCTTCTCAGAGTAGTCAGATAGGAAACGCCGACCCCATCTAGTTTAAAAAAAATATGATTGACGTGTAAAAGTGTTTGTTCAAACCTACTTACAGAAATAAAATCATTTATCATTTATTTATCATAAAACCGAACTGTAAATGTAATAATTTATGTTTATAAAAAAATATTTGCAAATGGGATATAATTAATTTCTTAAAAATTTTACTAAGGTAGGTAGTACTGGAATAGGTCTATAATTTGTGGGGTCTGAAGTACTACCTGATTTAAACAAAGGTATTATTTTATTTTTCATAAGGTCAGGAAAACTCCCCACAGTCGATACAATTATTAATAAGAGCTAAAGTAGGTGCTACAGTGTCAATAATAGACTTAGCAACTTCTACAGAATTACCCCACAGATCTGCAGTCTTTTTTACGTTTAAAGTGTGTAAGGTTTTTTTTTTAATTATATCTCTACAAGTAATATGTTCAAAATGAAAATCGCAAACATTAACAAGCAAAGACTCAACAGAAGGTGATGAGTGTAAGGATTTAGTAGTTGAAACGGGAATATCTGAAAATAAATTTTCAAAGGTTGCGGCGACTTGTGAGTCAGATTTTATTAAGTTGTCATTAATAGACATGCTGTAGTCAGTATTTCGGTTATTAGACCTTCCCATTTCGATTAGTAAGTATGCTATCTAAACTAAAAATGTTGTTAAAGAGAATTCTATTATTTCTATTCCTCACAAAAATATCTCTACATATATTCATTCAAACAAAAAAAAACAGCTTAAATACGCACCGCAGCCGTACATAGGAACTTATAATCAAACATGGCGTCTTGTGTTTCAATAAGCTCCTAATGATGCTTGCCCACTGCGACGTTGCTCGACGTATACTTGTTGCTTGACTCGACGCCAGGCCACTGAATAAAAGATAAAGAAGTATCACTTATATGGTCTGACGTTACACCTCCCTACAATGTGTGCAGGCTTTGTAGACTACAAAATGTCACGTGCTATACAACTTAACAGTCGTCATTGTAAAGTGCGGACATTTATCCAGTTTTTTGCAAAACAGATATTGATGGAGTTGGCGCTTTTTAGAACATCTATTTATTTGGGTAAACAGAAACAGTCAGTGAAGCACCAGGTACCTACTTAATCTGCATTTGTCTACCTGGTGCTTAGTTTTTAGAAAAAGACTTTTGGTTATGAATTTATAATTAGCATAATATGTAGTAACACCGAAAAACACTGTGTATTTTATGAATGTCTTATCCGAAATAAAACGTTTGAATTGATTTATTTATTGCAAACACAACTGGCATGGCTTCGATGGCAAACTTTGCAGGGTCCACATGTCTTCGGGTTTAGTGGTAAATGGACCTTCTGAACCTATACTATTTGCTTCCCTACAACATTGGCCATAACGAGATAACACTAGAACACAGTTTATGTGATAGTTGCTACTACAAGCTTGTTTATATTACCTAGCTATTGTCTTCTAGTGCTCCCGTAATGGATATTCAATTCAACGCCTTTTATGTATCTTCGTACATAGATATATGTAAAACTAACCAGTACACACCTACCTACATATTATTATATATTGAAAGAGTTTGTCTAGGAAGGGTCTTTAAAATCTTGTGAATCTGCAAATTCACTAAGTTCAATTTCGAGAGTTGGAAGACTTGAGTTATTTATAAATTAATCGAACACGGTATGTGCGTTATCCTAATATATTCCTTGACAACATTTCTTAAGTCACCAATGGGAAGAAAGACAATGAACAGAAAAAAAAACATATACAGGGTTATTGGTAATATGTCGGCAATCCATTAAGGGGATGTAGGGGAGGTCATTTGCAACCAAATGATCCTTTATGACCCCTATGCAAATGTCAACCATTTCCAAGTACTTTGACATTTTATATTTTTTTGGCGTTATACAACTTTGAAAATTTATAAAAACAAAACAATGCGGGTTTTTTTTAAATTATTATTATCTGCTTCTACTGCAATACATAATAATCAACCATAAAATGACAATTATATTTAATATTTTTTTAATCAGAGCACACAATTTTCATTATTTTGAGCAGGGTATTTGACAAAAATTGTTGTAGTAGTAGTAGTTTATCGACAGAACATTCCAAAAATATGTACAACTTATCAGGTAGGTATCCAACGTGATAAAATAAGATACCAGATAGCTTCAATAAAATATAAAATGTCAATTTACTGGAAAATGGTTGACATTTGCATAGGCCCTTACATCCCCATAATGGATTGCTGTCGTATTACAAATAACTAGTATATTTATTGACATAATAATAGTATATTTTCTTGCAAAAAATATAGTGTGTATTTACTAGGAAGATGTTTTTCTGTTTATCTTTTTTTTATAGAGAAATAATAACACTATTGACCTATTTTAACAATATGTAACGGAATTTTTCCTTTGTCAACAGATTCTTCTACCTGTATCACTTCTCGTTCTATGCGTACCACTACCGGTTCAATGGACAGTACAGCAGCCTGGCTCTCGTCACGTCGTGGCTCTTCACACAGGCAAGTGTTACATATGAACACCCTTACAATTTCTCACCAAGTGAATAAGGCAGGAAGATCATTCCGTGACTTAGGACTAAGAAGTATAAAATTATACTAGCACTTGTTAAAATTTCGGTACCCAATCTATACCATATAGATTTGGTACCGAAATTTTACCCTACGCCAATTTGTTTATTCATATCTCTGCCCTAACTTGCGTTACGGAGGAGATAATAAACTAGAACTCATGTACCCAGACATGACTTGTCTGAGATGTAGGCTCACTTAAAGGTAGACTGATTAATGAGTTTGTCTTAGAAATAAGCGCTCAACTAAAACTCTTTTAATCGTGTTTTCAAACAAATCGATCCTTGTTCTTATTTTCTTTTATTTCATAGCATACATACTTCAATCCCCTATTTAACTCCTTTAGGGGATGAGTTTTCGAAAATCCTTCCTTAATGCTGCTCACTTTCTCTATATATGAAACTCTTGTGCAAAATATCGCTGTGCGTGAATGAATTTAATATTTTTATTATAAAGAAGACGAAGAAGCTGAAAAGCTTACAAAAGTCCAAACACTTGCCAATCAGCGCTTATGATTTCAAGCTCCCCATGTTCTTTGTTAACAGACTAGAAAAATAATAGAAAAGAACGTCTGTAATTTCTTGCTCTTTCAACTTTCAAGAAAATAAGACAGAACTTGTCACGAAAATAAATAAAATGTCTGTAAACCTGTGAACCATATACTGCAGTATTTTGATGTACAATCAGCCTCAAAAATATGTATATATCGCCAAGAATTCATTTAATTGCCTACAGTATTAGTTTCATGGTATTGTATCAATGTGTAGCTACAAAATATATTACACATTGGTCAAGTACTTAATTGTAGTAACAGATAGATACAGTACTACGAAACACAAATTTTAGACAATCAAATGAATTCTGGTCGATGTAGACATCTTTTTGAGGCTCGACTGTACTCAAATGTCATATTATAATTTTCAACTAGCATATTTACCAAGTGCAGTGGCGTGTGTATGTCGAGAGCACTTTGATGTTGGTCAGGGCCCGCCGGCGCCACGCACTCGCCACGCAGCGCGGACGCTTCATATACATGTTTGTCTAAAGCGATATTAAGTTTCCGCTGCTCAACACTGTTATTGGTATACTTGGTGGAGATAAGTCAGGTTAAGCGTGGCGTAATTTGTTTGACAAAGGGTACCGTAATGTTCAATTAAATTGACAAAGTTTAATTCTGGCAATTGAAATTAATTAACGTGCTGCAAGGATTTTTTTCCAAGTACGTTGAGGTCGGCTCAGTCTAATTAGGTGCTAATAAATATTAATATTTTACAAGGATGATATCCACCTGACCTCCACAACCCACTTTCAGGGCACGGCCGAGAATAGGTTAGACCAGCTGTCAGACTTAACACGAGAAAAAATATCCGCTGATATTTATGTACGTCCCAGCTGAATAGTGGAAAATAACGTCTTATTATAAAATAAGCATCATGTATGGCATGACAACGTTACAATAGCAGACGGGTCACGGGGTCGCCCGGCCGCCTAAGGGACTCTTTTACACACACTCACACACCATCCCTCACTCACATCTCACACACACAGACTTTCTATCACCGTTGCACAGTGCGGGAGTTATTGGAACGAAGTTCTTTAACGCAGCTTGCACTAGGAGTAAACTTGTAGAACATTTTAGAAATCGTCAAGTAACGTAAAACACAAGCGTTACGCTGCATGCGCCTTTTTATTATACAGGGTTACTTGTAATGCGACGTATATCCGTCAGGAGCTGATAGCGATAACAAATTTACCCCTCATATGTATGGCCGAAGTTCAATAGTTTTCGAGATATTTGAACTTTAAGGGTTTTTTTTATATATTTAGTTTACCCAAAATGTTACATTTAATTACAAATAAAAAAAAACTACTTATTGAATGGGTAGGTACCATAAAAAAATTATATTGTAGCTGGCACTCAATTAAGCTATGAACATAATTAAAAGTAAGTACTTAGTCAACAAAATAATTAAAATTATGAGTGATTTAAGAATATTTTAATTTTACACTTCAAAAAATGTTGTCTCGTTAAAAAAATACTATGACAAACACGACGCTATGAAGTGACGAACGAAAATCGTGAATTCTCAAATTGTTCATCATACAATCTAAATCTCAATGTCGAATTACATTTGGAGTTGAAGAAATAGCGCAAGGAGCTTCGTTCCTGACGGGGGTCCCCCACGTTTTTATTATTTTTTTAACTAAAAGAGAAAGCTTCTTTACTACGAAGCCGGGTCGGGCCGCGAGCATATATCAACAAGTCACGTCCGTTCACGTTTTTGTGAATGTGCCGAAAACACAAATCACGGAAAACTCGACTATATTTTCTGGGACATAAAATGGTATTTTCCGGAAGTAGTTGTCAATTTGTGCAACATTATTGATGGGTTTATAGAGACATGTCAATCTTTCAAGCACTATGCAAAGTTCTGGATGGATAAACAACTCCTGTTTTGGTATAGTTTCAAGCTGGTAAAAGTTTCCTTTGCATACATTTCCAATCTTACTGCGGATCGAAAAATCATTGATTGGAATTTGTTAACGTTTAAATTGCTACTCTACAAGACCAAAGACGCAAATTTAAACTATTTTCTAACGCAAAGAATGCTCCAAAAGAAGTGTGTGTCGTCTTACGTCAAAGTTTTGTCAAATGTGTCCCGCGACGATTCAAATGACGGCGGTGCGTGTAATATTTTCCGCCGGCCCGGGGGAATGCGTCACTGATACATTACGTCCTACTGATTTGTAGACACAAGGTCCTACTTGTGATTGACCGAAAAGTGACGTTTAAATGATTTAGAAACTGTTGAAGATTTTAGAAAGTCATGTTTTAAAAAGTAGGTAAGTAAATGAGAATATAAGAATAAAAATAAATAATTTTACATGTCAAATATAGGCGTGGGTGGCAATTGATCTACAGGAAAATTGTTTGCTAGAACTTACATTTATGTCGGAATAATTCACAAATTTAATATCAAAATCAGCCATTAATATTAATATCCGCGAGCTAAAACAAATTTTATCGATACCTAACCAGAAAATCAAACATTTACTTTTCCCCGAATTCAAATAACCGGAACATTTAATTTGATTCCTTCCATAGAACCCATACATTTTAATTTGAAAAATTAATACGTTGTCGAAATTAAAATATCAAAGTGATCACGAGAATTACACGTCTAACATACTTGAGTATTAAGGTAGGGTTCCACTGTTGTCAGATAATAACGTAATGTAGTTGATCCGTGAATGCTAGGGGTGGTTCAGACTGTGTGTCTTGAGCGGATCTACTCCGCTGTCGATTTCCGGTCTCTATGCTTCACGGAAGTTAATAACACGCCGAGCGGACTTGGGCCTCCCGTCGCGGCTACTACACAACTACACAAGTACATATAACACACAGGTACACAACCTGATGTATTATTATTCTATGCGTGGGTAGACTGGGCAGTGTATTAATAGTGACCAAGCTATCTAAATTGTGGTCTTTGATAATGGCAGTACGTTTCGTCATTATATTGCAGTATAATGAGGCAATTTAATGCAGGCACGTAATACAAGCACCTACCTACGCGTCGTTCCCTTTATGGAATAAGATAATGTAAAACATTTTCTTTCCGAAAAGTTTCGGTGCTACTTTTAAAAGATATGTCAGAAACTGAAACGCATGACCGCCTCTTCTCACTAAATTAAATGGCTCTATACTCCAAAATAGATAACTGTGTATCCGTTTTTAGATACCCAGTGGTTTAATTTGATTTGGCAGATCGCCGTTATTTCTCGTAATGTTTAGTTAGGTCCTTTTCAAATGTACTTCCTTATTCCTGATTGTGTTGCGACCACCAATACCTCCTCTCAATACCTCTTGTCCAATAATTGTTCGCTGTCATAGCATATAGATTTTCAAATAAATTATTTTATATCCAGTTATTTTTGACACGAGAAATTTTAATCTCGGAAATCTTCCCGTAATCTCCGATGTAGGTTACATGTTGTGAACAATACATGCTGACAGCGAAAGCGCAGTTATAATTGAGTATGGAGATAGCATTAGGCGCGCCTCGAGCGGGCTCAGGCGGCGGGAGTAGGCTCTACCGGATTACAGCGAGAGGGCGACGACGAAAAACAAGGAGCCCCTTCGGAATGCAAAGTGGGGGCTTATCTTATAATCATCGAGCGTGTCAACTTATTATTAAAAATCATATTTCATGAGGTCGGCCCAGCGCGACGCGCCTCGCATAATACTATCACTGACGTGCGATCCTCCTTACATTAATTTTAACAGTCGGAACAACTTGTTGACAACAGGCTCAAATAGGATTTCACTTTCAATTAATAATTACCTAACTTTCTATTGTCTCTGAAATTTTTGATGCTGTAAAATAATATTGTCTGTCAAAACGGTTGGTAAAGACTAACTCGACCCCTATTATTGTGTAGGTTTAATAGGCGTGCTTCAGTTAATTTCTGTCAAGTCCTAAATCAACAGAAAAGGCCCGCCATCATGGAACAATGTAAAGTGTCGTAATCTTCGAGATCTCTTGCAAATTATAGTTAAACTTAAGTCAAACACACTCAGCGGCTTACTTTGTGATACATTAGGCTGGGCATACCTTTAGGGCAAGTGCCGACAGAACCCTCAATGCACCTCAAGCTTATTCATAGACATAAAGGTCAAGTTAATGGCAGCAATTTTGTAGAATCTCAACTCTTCAAAGGTAGTCATCCTACGCCCGTCTTAGGATTTAAAAAATGTCTCGTCCGGGGAGGGCCGCGCTCCTTTGTCCATGTTTTTTCTTTGCATTTTAAATCAAAATAACTTTATTTTTGTCAGAGTTTTCTACCGTCTTGGCATAATCAACGCGCCGCCCGTAAAGTGTTTAAGACAATTTTGCGGCATTTTTTCTATTATCACAAAGAACTCGCAGTCTTCTTTGAAGCGTTGGATCTCGACGAGCTCTCTCGATCTCTTATATGAAGTACCTTTATAAAAGTACATGCGTTTTTATAGTAGGTAATATGCATTATTCCACATCACAATGAGTGCATTGCATTTTAGATTAGTTTTTTGATATTACTGTTGTATTAAATGTTATCAAAGGATTTTAAATTCTGTAAACACGAAACGATATATTATGTATCAATTTTAAAAGAAAATCAAAAGTACTTAGGTTACTTATTTCTTCGGGACATATTGCTAGTTGAACAAGATTCTAAACATGTAACAATATGATATTCCTAAAAAAAATAACAACCGTTGATGTTAGATGTTACCAAACGGCCAAGCCCCTACAAAACTTTTCGTACGTTTCGCGCTGCCAACGTAATCTGTTACGAACGATCTGAAAATTGATAAAAATGACCTCGTTTTTTATTCACGTATCTAACAGGGCGGGCGGTAAATCTCAAAGCTGCCGATTTAATGGACGTATAAAAGGGCATCATCTCTCCATTAAATACCTTTTAAACGTTTGATCCTTTTTTATATTTGCTGCTGTTGCGATGATCCGCGAACAGATTGGGGCAGGGACGGATGGTGTTAATTAAGCTCGTACAATGTAGCCCGTGTTCCACTGACCTATCGTCCAGTACACTCATGTGTGTCATTCAAATAGAACCCGTTTTTAAAGTGCCCTCTGAATCTGCTGCTATTTTCGTGAAGAGAGGAAAATAATGAGCAATATTTTATAATTTTATGTATTCTATACCTATAACTATTAAAATAAAAACACATTTCGTTGGATATGACAGTATTTGTGAACTGAAAGGATGCAGCTTCACTGTAAAATATGATGTAAAATCCATTCAATTATCTGTCAAGCAGCGCACGCCGCGAATAATAAATCACAAGGTGTCGCAACTTGTTTGCGCCGGTAACCCGTTACACCGCCACTTGGAAAAAATCAAAATGAGGGGTTCAGAAAATATAATTTCAAATAAAAGTTGAGTCAGGCGCGGTCACAAGTTTCTTAATTAAAACTTACGTCGGACGACGCGAGGGGTGGGAACTTTGACCCAGAAATAAATAAATAAAGACTGGGGCTGGGGAGGAGTGAAGACACCGTCACGAGTCGCTCATTTATTTGTCTAAAGGAGTTTTGCTCAGTTCGACGGACGTGCCTCATAATCTGCACTCACAACATCTAGCTGCGAGAGAGCATAGCACACCGCTCTCGCCTAGCCGGGCGCTATCTCCGCCGCAACTATTGCCACTTAACTTTACCGCACATTTCCCTTTACATACTGAATATTGCGTTTGAATCGAATTTTACAGATAAACATTTTTAAATAGTGTAGAATGTTTTATAAATCAATATTTTTGTTACAGCACTCCATGCTCTACTTCTTCCATCACTACGAGCTGCCCGTCATACTACAACAGGCTCAGCTGCAGCAGCTGCTTCTCCGCACGCACCGCGGCATGGCTGGCGTGATGGGGCTGGCAGGCATCGCAGCCCTCGCGAGCGGCGCGGCCTATCACGATGCTCCCGGTACCGGAACACAGGCTACTCCTCCTACCGCTCAGTCTACCACGCAGACAGTTCAGAACACCGCGCAGTCTACTACGCAGACTTCACCGTCCGTTTCCACCGCACAAACCAACACCTTTCACTCTGGCGATATGTTGTCACCTGAAATCTTCGACCAAGTCGTGCAGAGGGCGTTAAACAGTCGCAGAAGGAACTCCAATTCGCGTGGGGATACACAGGAGAGCTCTCTTGCCGCGCGTCCTAATAACGATGTAAGAAGTGCTGATAAGGACAACTCCGTCACCCCTGCTGGTGACGCAGACATAAAAATAGAAGAGATTGCTAGAAAAAACGATTCTAACAATAAAATCAATATTGCTAATGGTAACAACGTTACCAATGAAAATGAACATGCAGTTTTGCCGAGTGGAACTAATAGTGACCCCACTAATGTGACAGACGTCAAGGATGAGACGTCTACACTGGATCGTAGACGAAAAGAGAGCGTCGTGCTCAACAATGACGACCCACCTCTGGTCCCGAACGACACACCGGCGGCTACTGATAAATTAGCTGCCGGTGCTTCCCCTGATGCTGACGAATTAGACTAACATAACATTAACTTATTCCGAGCTCGTTTAGCAATACTATCTATGTGTTAGTTCCGATTAATCGTAACCGCTTTTGTGAACAAGTAAAGATGTCGCTGTAACGATAACTGTTAATATAATCTTATATCTAGTAAATAATATTGTCTCAAGAACTTATTAGAGAATTTTATCTTCGAATAAGATCAAATAAGTCACAATATCGGATGAATCTTCAGTAAATATATTGATCAAAAATATGTTCACGATGTTCTTATTTTTTATAGAAAAATAAACTTAATTTATGGTATGTTACAAAGGTGATTGTAGTATAAGAAGTATTCTGCCATTACCTAAAGCAACTCTGTAAATATTTATGGTATTCTAATATTGTATGTATTAGAAGTTTGTGTTATCGAAATAACGTGTTTCTTTGATTATGCATAGAGGTTGGTGCTGGAAGTTGGCAAACTCTATTCAGTGATTTAGTTTTTAGCAATTAAATATTTTTGTTCAAAAACTGTACGTTATTTGAAAAGTTTTTTTTTTGTACAATTCTCATTCCAGTACCTTGACTGAGCACTACATTAGTAATGACTCTTGTTGGTTCCATAATTAATATTCGATTTTTGTTTCATTTAAAAAATTAAAAGGATTGTCGTTACCATTGTGCTACGCAATTAGGGCGACCTCTACGTGTATGAAGAACCATTTCTGAACTGAGCATCATTTTGGTAGTAATAATAATAAGTCCACTAAAATCCAGCTTTACGTCCAAGTTGAACACCTAGCTACGTGGGAGGGGGACACGCGTACTGTCCATCTGTACAAAAAACTTAGGTACAGGAGAATGCATAGAGCCATTGGGTGAACTAGACACTTATAAATACTTAGGTTATAATCAATCCCGTCAGATACACAGCAAAGATACTAAACCAAATCTTAAACAACAATTTCAACACAGACTTAAGGGTTGCGGGAAAGTCCGAGAGGGATACCGTGGCCACTGGCACAGGCAACTGAAGGAACACCGGTGGGTTTTAGTCGATAAGAGTCTGACACGCCTTCCCGCTCTGTCCAGAGCGGTAGAAATTATTTGATGATTTCCCAATCACAAAAAAAAGACAATACAATACCTACTACAAACAGACCTACTAGAACCTTAGCCTCTTCCAATGAAGTAATAGATGTAGCTAAGTCATCCATGTACAGTTCTTGCGAAGCTACAATAGCAGCGCGTGGAAAACGATGTTTTTCATCAGCTGATAACTGGCGCACTGTGCGCATGGCTAAAAACGAACTAGATTTGAGTCCAAAGGCGACCCTGTTAAATTGAAATTCTCGAATAGGCTCAGCGGTGTTAAAGCGGAATAATATTTTCTGATATCTTTGATGCTCATTAGTAACAGCAATCTGAAAATACACCTGCTTTATATCTGCGGTAATTGCAATTGGAAATAAGCGGAATTTTAATAATAATATAAGTATATCGGATGCAAATTCGGCCCTGTGTGCAAGATGGCATTAAGTGGTGGACGATGCTAACCTTAGTGGTTACTTTATCTTGCCTAATAACAGGATGATGCGGTATGTAATACCCCTTATCGCGATCCACAGTAGAATCATTAGAAACTATTTCCGTTAGATAATTTTTATCTATGTATTCCTGAATAATTTCATTATAACTGGCATGAAGCCCAGGATCCTGCAATTTAGAATACTCTAAAGAAAGTAAATGTCGATATGCTGCAGAATGGGAATTTCCTAACACCTGGATTTTTACAAAACGGTAACGCAGTACAATATCTGCCGGTGGAGTCACGTGACACAGTAGCAGAGTACTGTTGCTCACACTTCATTTCTGACGGACTACAGAAAGTTTTCTCGGGAATTTCCTCGAGATTCCAGAATTTATGAAGCGAGTCATCTAACGACAGACAATGACAGTCAATGGTTATAATCACAAGTTGTGAAATATAAATATGAAGCGGTATTCAATGCAGTGGACGCAGGGTTATAATCGTATTGAACAGCGGAAATATCGCCCATTAAAATATAACCGAATACGGTTTGAATGGCGGATGGAGCGGGAGGTGATATAATTTTTTCACCTAACAACAAAAGTGGGTACAATTGTGCCCCAATAAGCAATTCAATTTCTCCGGGCATATGCCACAGAGGATCAGCTAACGGCAAGTTTGCTAAGTGTTGCACTATTGAAGGGTCAACATCCTTAGCAGGCAATTTGTCCCTAATACAATCAACGACTAAAGCGGTTATATTATAAGAACTTTCATTATTTTTTGCGGAAATTTTTATCTTTACATATCCCTCAATAGGGCGGAAAGCAGAACCAACACCCTTTATAAAAGAATTCGGAAGCGGAATAATGTTTAAATTAAGTTGTTTGCAGCAGGCAGAAGTGATAATATTATTTTGCGACGCGTCGCCAATCAAACACCGAAGTAATACGTGTTGGTTGTTATTATTATTATTTACGTATACTTGAGCAGTGGATAAAAGAACCATGCTGCGTGATGATTGTACAGCGCTTATCGTCTAGTGTAGCTAGAACATTTGCGAGGCGGGCCTTCAGAAAGACAATGTCCTTCAGAAGGCTCGTTACATCAACGTGGTCGAAAGTGACGGTTGGAAACTTGTGCAGCTTCTTCGCCACAAACATCGGCACGTCGTCTGCTTCGGTCTCCTTGAACAGCGTGATAATGTCTTGCAGGCTTCTCTTTATCCCGTCACGCTGGCGGGACACCCTAGTCGCGCTTGTTTAGCACACTGAACAACAATAGCTTCGCAGCAGCTATGTCATCCTCGCTGAAGTTCGTTCCGCATATTTGGATTTGATTTGGATAATATCATAGCGTAGAGCAAATTCATAATGCATAGGTAGTTATTTGCTCCAACTCTGTTTATGCGTGTGAGATACGTATCCGTTCACTGCAGTACCATATGTGATATCAACACATAGTTATTTTTTATGGTGGTGTAATTAATTAATCACCATTATTGTAGAGGTAAATTATGTTTTAATGCATTCTTCAAGAAGACGTGCTAGCTAGGATGCAACAGACTGCCTGCGGAGCCTATGGATGCGTAAGTAGAGATAAGTACTTAATTCAATATTATTTTGTAAAAGATATAATGTCGATGACTAAAAAAACGACTACCTAGCCATGTAGGTACCCCTTTATTTATAAACGACGTTTAAACGTCAAAAATGTATGGTTATACAGTCGCTAATCATTACTTAAAAGCAGCGTTTATAAAAAACCCCATAGACATAGAAACAACCTAATCCATCTTTATTTTTGCTTATATCACCCATTCTAACCATTCCAACCCGTTCTTGTCAGTTAAAGCCTAAGGTATGCATACCTAGTCGAGGTAATCTGCCATCAGCACCTTAATTGCGCAACACACTATCAATCACAATCTGAATCATTTGAAGGAAATTGCAAATTTATTGCTTTATATAAAATTTGTCTGCTCAACAACGTAAATAAGGCAATGAATGTTGTAGAACTGTCAAAATTAAAGCGATTGCTACTGTGTTGCGCAATTATACCGCTGATTTGAACAGCTATGATAGCTGTGCATGTGTATGGTTCTGGTATGGCGTGACTCGCAACGGGTAAGTCTCGGAGCACAATACCTTTCTATGTAAAAAAGTTTATTTTTAAGATTCCGCACCCACAGGGCGCCAATGGGCAAACCTACGCCGTTTGTCACAGGGCTGAATCTTTTTAATCGTAATTATGAGCATATTTAAACTGATCCTCTTAAAACTTATAGACCTAAGTATGAACACTTTTTAAAATTAATGAACTTCTAAAGATTTGTCGGGCTTCTAATAAAGGACAATAAAAAAAATTGCCTCTTTTTAAATTTCTGGCCCTTTCGCACAGTTGGTCGCCGTAACTAACCTAGGATACCCCGACCAAAAAGGTAAGGTTAGAACTGTGACCAACCATGCGCGAGCTGCTGAATTGGTTGCAGTTATTAAGCTAGAGCAACCCGACCAAATGGGTTAGGTTAGCTGCGCCCACCCGTTCGCGAGAGAAGCGAGCGGTGGCCGGCGAGCGCTAAATCTAAGTTTGTCTTAGTTAATTGGTTATAGTATTTTTATGACCCCAAAATAGGAATTAGAGGTTCACAAAAAGAGGTGTATTCATTAGACTACATTGCTCAATAATATTTTTAAGAAAGCAAGTATATTTTGAGGTTCGATTAAAAACATGACGTAGATACGTGGGTCACACTGAAAGTTTTTAGAAAATAAAAACGGAACGATGACAAGCCTGTTAATATTGTTGCTTTTCGAAGTACCTAGTCTCCGTTCCTTTCTAAGCACCGTCGCATGCGATGGAACCATTGACTGAAGCAGTGGGCGAAGGCGTGGAAGAAATCCCTAAAAAAGAGTGGTCTTTTTTAGGGATTTCTTCCACGCCTTTTTAAAACGCAGCCACAGCCGTCTGAATCTTCAGGGTTCATAGAACGAATTCCTATAAGATTATCTTTTATTTTTGGAAATCAATAAAAGTCAGTGAGCCAGATCAGGACTGTAAGGAGGATGACTTACTAATTCCACACTTTCGATGGACAAATATTCGATAGTACGTCTGGCGGAGTGAGCTGGAGCGTTGTCGTGGTGGAGGAGGATCCTGCTTCTTGGGCGCTGCTGTCTAACATTTTCCAAGACAACTGGTACACAATGACTGACATACCAATCTGCAGTAACAGTCTTTTTATCTTCTAGGACAATTGTTGCGAAATGATTCGTCCGTCCAAAGAATTAAGCAATCATCTTTTTCCCTTGACTTTGATCTTCGAATGGAAACATCCATTGCGGAGATTGTCTTTTGGTTCCGGGTGCGTAACAATATATCCAGCTTTCATCACTTGTAACGATGTCATATACAGCATTTGAGTCACCTCCGACATACTTTTCAAGCATTGAGTGACCCCAATCCAAACGACGATGTTTTTAATAATAATAATAATAATCATTTATTTCGGACATAATTAAAAATCCATAATGAGTTAGTAACAGAAAAACTTACAACTATGTTAGTAACCTTAAAACAAAATAAATTATTGAAAAAAGTTTAATTCATAAACTTCCCCTCTGCACCGGGCCAGCAGGCATGCCTACGGGACCAGTGCGCCAGGAAAGGGCAGTCTGGTCTTTCAGCAATAACGCTTAGGATGCTGTTGGGACTCCCACGTATCCTACGCATCAAGGAGGCCGCCCTTTTGCGCATGATAGCCTCAACTCAAACTCAACTCAAAGCATTTATTTCAAATAAACCAATTACAGGCACTTTTGAATTGTCAAGGGGTCGGTCAGTCAGAAAGATGAAGCTAGTTGCCCATTCCAAAGCGTAGTAGGTACCTATGGAGAAGAACGGGCAAGAAACTCCATGGACACTCTTTTAAATCAAAATATTGTTACAAAAAAGTGGTTACATCATTCATGTTGTAATTAAACATGTGAGAACGATGTAGAAGCACGTGCATGTTAAAACTAAACCTCAAAACTATCTATGCCTGCCTCAGCAAACATGCCCGACGCGCTACAGAACCGTGGAAGGCCCAGCAGCACCCGCAAGGCGTTATTATATTGAATACGAAGAGCGTTGTAGGCCTTCTGCGTATACTTGATCCACAGGCTGCAGGTGTAAAAAGTCTGGCAGTAGGCCTTAAACAGTGTAATTTTCACTTCTTTAGTACACCTAGCAAACCTGCGGGCCAACATATTACATCGAACCGACAACGCTCTTCTCTCTCTCTCCAAATCATCATCATCACTCAGATCCTCATTCAAAACGTGCCCAAGGTATTTAAATTGAGACACTCTCTTAAGTGGTTCCCCATAAAGGAAGACTGGAGGAACCGACTTAGGTTTTCTGGAACCAACACGAAAAACCATGATCTCACTCTTCCTGACATTGTACAGGAGTCCATGGGCCGTGGCGTATTGTTCACACACCCCAAGCAACCGTCTGAGTGCATCAATCGAAGGACTCAGCAGCACCATGTCATCAGCATAACTTATACTATTAATGACCTTGCCATCAATAGAGCATCCGACTCCAGTGCTGCCGAGCTCCTCAACCAGCTGATTGACGTATAGGCTGAAAAGGCCTGGGGAGGTTAAGCCACCTTGCCTCACGCCACACTCCAGCCCATACTCACCAGACAATGCACCCGACCATCTGACCTGGTTAATTTGGTGGTTATACCAAAACTCGAGGAGATTAACTAATTCCTGAGGTATGGTATTCTGTCTCAATTTTGACCACAGGATATTATAATTAACCAGGTCAAACGCCTTGGAGAGGTCCAGAAAAGCAGCATAGGTACACAGGAGTATTCCTATCAGTATAGTACTTAACCGTGTGCTTAAGCGCCAGAATAGCAGTCTCAGTGGACAACCCGGCTCGAAAACCAAACTGAGCATCATGTGGTTTGAGCTGGGCACTTATCCTACGCTCAAACACACGGTCAAGCACCTTAGCTGTCACAGTGGCTAAAGAAATTGGTCTATAGTTGTCCTTGTCTGACGCATCTTTAGTTTTACTCTTAACTATAGGCACAACTATCGTCCTCATCAGGTCCACAGGTAGATAGGAATGCCTCACACAAAAGTTGAAAAACATGGATAGGATCCTAGGAAGATGTGGACCAGCATACTGACAGTGTTCAATGCTTAGGCCATCATGTTTTTGATCTTCCGTCAAATTATGAGGTATCCATCCAGTACAAAGCTTTCCGACGCCTAAATGTTCATGTAAGACTTTTTGTACTCAACTCGGCTAAAGCTGCGCGAATTTGTTGATATGTCACCCTTCTATCAGTTTCTATAATTAGCCGCACAGCACTCACGCTATCTTTAGTAGTCGCCGTAGAAGGACGTCCTTCTCGCGAATCATCAGTGACTTTGCTTCACCACGTTTAAACTCATTAAACCAGTTGTAAACAGTGGCACAGGATGTGACTTCGTCATGAAAGGCTTATAGTGGTATCTACATCGCCACATGCGATCTACGCATCATCCTGACGTCACGCAAAATCCTGCCTCGCGCAAGCAGAGTTTACCGCGCAACTAGCATATAACAACACCCCGACATCAATCGTCGGGCAGTTGCCCACCAGACACAACACCCGTCTGGTCGGAGGATCCTCCCTTTTCCATGGAGGTATGAGCGAACTTTACACCCTGTACCTCAAACAGTCATACCTCTATATGCTAATCGAAGTCTATCGTGTTTCGTCGTCTATTTAACATTGTTGTTGAGACAGACCGCAACGAAAGTCGTAATAAATCATTGAACGAAAATTTTCTCTAGTCAAATCAATGATTTCAAAAGGAAGGATACGCCCATCAGAACATTTTACATAAACCTTCTTCATACAAGAAAAATCTAACGCCATCTATGATAACTCATACGAACTACGTGAGTTCCGCGTTGCATAGGCCGACGACGTAACCTTGTACACACGGCTACATTTATTTATTTCTATACAATGCGAATCTGGAAATTGTAGCTTGATTATGTAGCCGTGATTTTTTAATCACATTTTATCGGAAACAATTAAGGCGAAAGCGTCAGAGTAGCCCGCGAAATTCAATTTTCTTACGTTTTTTGCAATTTGCAGGTCAGTAACAGGTTGTATGTTGATCTAAATATGATTCGCGACTGTAACAAATATGACTACCTTAGCGCTTCCCCCTTAAATTCCATTGGGACATAGCGAGCGCTTGCGAATTACATACCTAGAAATTACACTGGAAACGATGTCCTTTTTGGGATGATATGTTATAGTTCACAAAGAAAACGTGAGTAAAACAAATGATCTCAATCAGCTTTATTTGAATTGTAAACAATTTAATAAGGTGTCCCTTTGTTTCGCAAACAGAAATTTCATAGAATTTCGTTTCGCAACAAATGTTTCATAATTATAATATTTAGTCCTTATATTTTTCAACCTTATATATTGTATCAACGACTATTTACTTGGCTATACCGCGAATAGAAATATCAACATATGAAGGCTAAAAAAATTCAAAATAACATACACTAAGTTCCTAAGACAAAAATAAAACACAAATAAAAAATTACGTCCGTACAAGGTTACTTCACGCGCTGCCGACAGCGCGCGACATGGCCGCCATTGTAGATTTCGGTGGTAAAATTATCACTTTAAAAATATGTTTATTTGATAATTTAATTGCAACAAAAATAATGTAAGATTACTTACCGATGATACGATAATTATCCCATGTTCCTTTTTAACTTTTGTGTCATAATTTTTGCAGCCTTTTACCACGCAACTAGGCATTTTAATGACAGTACTACGCATCCGCGCGCGGACCGCGTTCGACTGAGTCGCGCTGGCCCTAAACTGATATTTTAGGGCCAGCGCGTTGGTGCCATTTCGCCGCGCGGTTAGCCTGGTCCTTACTATATATGTCTATGAGTCAAATACATTTCGAAGCACGACATACACTTTTTAAATTGCTGCCAATTTGTAAAAACAAATGACATATGAATTGATTACACATCAAAGAGTTCCTAATTCTAAATTTAAATACATTTTTCATCGGCTGCTTTTCTTCCTGGCCTATTCTAAAAACTTTCAGCGTGACGCCCGTATGTAGCCAGAACTTGTAGTTTTTTTTTACTGAATACCTGCTAAGGTGACAAATAATAAGAAGTGATGTATAGTTTTGGTGGTTCCCTACCACCCAAGTGCGTGTGTAATACAATATTTGCACTTTTTTATAAATTTGCATCATAACTGCATCGTTGTCTCAAATGAGAACTATTTTATGAGTCTTGGTCTTCTTTACACTCAAAAGGTTTAAAATATCTTGTCTTGACTTAGAATGGAGATTTATTCTCAATTTCAATTTTGTCATACACATAAAATAAACTGACTTGGTACCCAGGTTCTTCTGGCGCAACAAAGGTAGTCAGCCTCACTGACTCTCAATTCAAATATACTTATAGCCCGTATGCCCTGTGACGGCCGGGTATCCTCTTTGCCACCTTTGACCTGCTATAATCCAGTCTTTTCGATTTTTATATTTATATTCATAATCCGTATTTAATTTTGTAAATTCGTCCTCAACAAAATCTGAGTTAGTTTCTGGGCCTTTTCAAGAAGACCTTAATCAAACAGGTTAAGAAAATAAAACCACTTTTTATACAACAACATTTTTATTTATAGAACTCCAAAGAGATTAACAGTTTTTTTTTAAGATTTTTTGGCAGTCTCCTAGGGAAAAACATTATATCTTCACTTGTTACCAAAAAACAAAAATGTTCATTTATTTTTAGTGTTCAGTTTTAATGTAGAGGATTATCATACAAACGGTTATTCAAAGCTGTTTATTTACATTAAATAGTCTTCATGTCTTGTTCACGTTTCTATTGACACGAGAAAGCGATGCCATTGCTCGGTTGACGCTGCCTGGGTGCACCGCATTTCGCGGACTCCATCCGCCCGGCCAGCATTCTTGACATCTGCGAGCAGTGTTCAAACATGTTAATAAAATGTTCACACAAGTATTACGGTAAATATTGCGTATGATTATTTACGGTATCAAAAAATATCACACTACTTTTACATTCATAATCAATTACAAGAACACAATTTTTGGTGGAATTAAAACTTGATCAGAATATTATAAATCCAGTTATTTTTCCAGCAAAATGCAATATAATAATCATAGTCAATAATCAACCTTATTGGTTTGATTTTTTCACGCCACTTCTATTTAGTAACTTCATGTACATAGGTGTGATTCATTTGATCATTGTTATCGCAACATTGATAAAGTGAACAATACTTACAGGGAAATTAGAAAATTTTCTGTAATAGGTGACTGGCGAGTAAAAACCAAAAAAAATTTAGCTACAATTGTACACAGATGCTGGCAACATTTGTTTTACTCACAATTTTCCGTTTTAACAAGAACATTTTAAGGTATAGAGCTCCCTGTGCGCCACTGGTCGATCGCTAGATCGAAGAGGATTCATGAGTGTACATCAATCTAGAAATTGATCGGTGAAAGCACAACAAGCTACTAATCAAAGTAAACACTAGTGAAACGCATAATAAAAAATCAAACAAGTCTACAGAGCGCTAAGGATCTTTGTGTCTGTAAATTTTATTTTAACTGCGGTTCGTCTTTTCGTGTTCATTTCTTCGAAAGTAGAAGAAAATCCCAGAAATCTCGGTGTTCTGTACAGTTTCAATCAAAAAGCTTTCTACGTTATAAAATATTCCAGATTTTACCTTTAGTAGTTTCCACCCCCATAACAACTTATATATTTTATATTGATGTGTTAGAGGTTCATTTCAATTATTAGGTTTGATAAAGTCGCCATTACCTCATCGAACATTTGCCCAGCAATAATCTGAATGGCTGCCGCCATAGCTGCCTGCCATCACAGATCAACGTAGAATTTCTACATTTATATCTGTAATTTTTTGCATAATAAAGAGTATTCTATTCTATTAGCGCGTTTTTTCACGGAACTAGCCTACTATTAGCGGCCGGCAGCTACCTACGTGCCCACGCGCTCTTTAAAACTTCTTCCAAAATATCGTATTTTCTGTGATTTTGTGCTCCCTAAGTAAAAAAAACAGTTCGAAAACCGGTGCCTGTGGAACATTCGTGGTTAAAGATTTATGTGAATTCAAACATCAGCCGGCCAATTCATCGGAACGCGGAGCAACATTCGGGAGGTTCGGCTGAGCTTTTTTTTAGTTTACACCCTTCTTTCTTACATACTCGAAGAGAAAAGTGCCCGGTATAAAAACACGCTTTGAAAACACTACGTGGGTACTGTTACGAATTTTCAATCTCGAACCTCGAAGATTAATTAGGTCGAACAGGCTCCAAGGTTTATTAATGGTAGTAAACGTTTCTTGTTTTGGGAACTGTGGTTCTTTCTTTCGGCGGAGTGTCGCTAGGTCGAGGCTGAGACCAGCTTTGTTAACGGGGCATACATAGCTTTTGCAAAGTGTGCCTGGTTGTCACAGTTGGGTCGGCTGATGTTTGTGCTCAAGATGTGAAGAGTCTTTGAGATATTTCCCTTTGGAGTGTGTTCATGACTTAGGTTTGATAAATCTTACACAGTTCTGACTTTCCTTTCCTCAGACTCGATAACGTTCTATGAAGTTAAGAAGGTATGAGGAACAGGATGTAAAGTTCCCTCATACCTCCATAGAAAAGGGAGGATCCTCCGACGGGTGTTGTGTCTGGTGGGCAACTGCCCCCGATTGATGTCGGGGCGTTGTATATACGCTAGTTGCGCGGTAAACTCTGCTTGCGCGATGCAGGATTTTGCGTGACGTCAGTATGATGCGTGGTTCGCATGTGGTGATGTAGATACTGCTACAAAGTTTTAGCCATTGTTGTATGAGATTTTAGTATATTTATCCCTTTCTTGGTGTATGTGAGCTATCAAGTCATTTGGCTTGTTTTTAGGAGACCGCTTCGCATCTTTTCACCAGTTTCAGCGCCACGAGGTTTAAGCATGACGACGTTACTTTGTGTGAGTGCACATTAGCACACATTCATGATAACTTGACTGGCACTTGTCGCGGTGTCAGATTATTGAGAGTAATTCGTCATGATGTCAGCCATCTTTTGCAAGGGACGTACTCCCTATTGTTAAAAGTTATTTCTGGCTTTAGGTAAATGTTCTTAGTTGGCATAGGCACGTACACCTGCCTATGCCTACTAAGTAGTACTAGTAGGCATCTACTAAGAACATTTACCTATAATATAATATGTTTATCTCAGATAGATTAAATTTGTTATAATACGTTAGCCAAATTTATCCAGTAGGGGTAGCTGATGTAGAGGTTTTGATAACTGACGTTTTTTTATCGAGCCAATTATTATAATTCACGTTACTGTCTCCACACAGCGCATGACCGCATGTTAAATTTTCCTCAAATATTTTATTTTTGCGCAAGATTTACATTTGGCTAGATTTACAGAGGTTTAAGAAAGTTAAAGTACTGCAACCTCGTTTTTATGAGAATATTCTTTCTGCAGCTAACTTAAAAAAAACACAAAGATCCGGGACGCGTACTGTACAAGATCACAAATTAATATAAAATAAATCTTCTATCTTGTAGTCCTTCTTCATCCTTCCGGACTCTTCAGATGAATTCCTCCTCGTCAGCTACGTGTATTCTCAAGCAATAACATCTCGTAATGTGTGTTAATTCCCCAAGAATACGCGTGACCTCCAAGATGGATTTAGGGTTCTCCATCTCTTCAGCGACCAGGTCCAACAGCACACACGTTCCAGTTGCAGTCAAGGAAATAAAAATAAAACCGAAACTAAAAATCTAATTTTAACTAAGTTACACAAATGGTGTAGATCTACAAAAATAAAATAAAAAAGAGACTAGACACACGAGGATTCAACTTAAATACGTACAAAGTAAAAATAACAAAAGTTATCTTCAAGTTTCTTCGCAACTGGATTGTTTCTTGGCGAAACAGATGCTAAAACTACGGACGGGCCCGACCGCATGCGAAAGCAACGCAATCGGTATCAAACGACGTTTTCAAACGCGGTCGGAAACGTACGTAGCCGATGTCCCGTAGATCCTCCATAGACCTACGAAGACTGTTTCAATAGGTACTTAAGTAGATTCGTGTGTCTAGTTCCTGTCTTACTTCTGTCTGATGATTCGACCTGTATAGTTTCTCTATTATTTACGCGGACTGACGCCTGAGGTGGAAATTGACGATGTCTCGATCGAATTTCATGGGTTAGGGAAGTTCGACCATAACTTTGTTGTTATGTGAACATGAGTTTGTTATTTTCACTTATTTTTCATGATATTTATTTTAGTCACTAACGTACAAAGCATTTCATAATTAAATAAAGCGGGGCTAGCACGGCCTCCTTTGCTTGAGTCACGCATTTTATGACAGTTTTGCTCCCAAACTGTGATAAAAATGTGTGACTCAAGCCTATCACAGTAGGCCGTGCTCGCCCCGCAGGATGTGTATTTGAATCCAAGTTTGAAGGAATTTTTCGTAGTAGGTACGTAGTGTACCTACTAAATTATAAAGTCGGAGACGAAATGTACCTACCCATCAAAATACACATCTTGTACCTACAATGACACCTAAACATAGGCACCAACATGTAAATCAATGACTAAAATAAAATTCATAAGACAGTCCCACAAAATCCCATCAGGGAAAATAGTAGAACATCATCAAATACCAGACAAAAATCTAAACAATGACACAATCAATATTTATTTCTACTTATCTGTGAGTCTTATCCGGGTTATGACCCGGGTCGAATTTTCCGACAAGTCCCACTGCCCTTAGAGAGACTAATCGCCGGTCGGAGTGCGTCGGCACGAACGGGCCCGCAGGCACATCCGCATACAGCCGGTAATCCGGCCCGCAACGCCGGACTCGGCGCCGTACACCTATGGATTTACTGCAGGACGAAACAGACACACAGCTGATTGTCGAGATTAAACGCCGCCGCCGCGCGGACAAGCACGTTTAAGAGAGATTTACCATGGTTTGGTGAACAATCTACGATTTATTGAAACTGTTGAGTTATTTTTAGATTTGCACTGGATACTCGTGCTACAAAAGTTTTTTTCGTATTATTTAGGTAAGTACGAGTACTACATAATTATATTTAAAAAACTAGTCTGTTTTCATGTGTCTTTGACGAAAACTCGTTATAAGCATGCTTCACCTTTCTTATGAATTTGCGACATCGAACTTTTAACATTTAATCTTTAACTTCTTTGTGCCAAGTACTCGCGTATGAATGGACCAACTGTTAAGATTTTTCTTTCATTTCATACCGCTTTAAGCTCTTTTGATCGCATTATGAGAAAATTGTCACAAAAGACTTGCAGAGTTATGAAGAGAAAAATGTAAAACACCTTTTCATTCAATGTTTGTTGGGTGGCACGATCTTTAACCGACAATCAGATATCAAACGGCGTTCGCCCGATGGCGGAGGTTTTATCTGGCCTCCGTTATCTGAGGGCGGCCCTTTGATCCATGCGGCTCGCTTTGAAGTCGCACGCGCCCTTTGTGCCACACTGCGCGCCTGCCGCCTCCGTGTAACCTGCACAGACGATTAAGGTTATTTAGGAAGATACACTGGGATGACATCGTTATTAACAATAATATATAGGTTTTAGAGTACACATTGGCAATTATTCAATATTATGTAATTACAATTTTAAGACCAATTATATTTTAGAGAAGTAAATTAATGAAATATATTATTACTATATAATATATATGATTACCCATATAGGTTCGTAGATAAAAACATCAGAAAATCCCTGTTAAAATGACCTTTTCAACTTAATTTTAAAACAACAGATACCTATTTCCTGCGCAATTGGCGACTGAATTAACGCGGATAATTACTTATGGTTTCAATATTCACGGTTACTTAATTAATGTAATGTTCGGTTTCAGTGGCGACCGAGCTTTTAAAATAGTTTTAAACTGTAGTCACAACATGAGGTCACGGTACAAAGTAAAATGATTTACCTACCTATAGCTGGGTGCAAAAGGTTGGGAACAAAAAGTTTGAAAGTCATAAATATGAAAGACAATTAGCGAGTAGTCTGTCTGCTCACCACCTGTTGGATGCAGTGCACGGAAAATTAATATGCAAGTTTTAGTGCAGAACTAAGGTGGTCCTTTTTTGTTGTGGTAGGTATGAATAATGTGTGAAAATGCACGACTGAAAGCAGCAAGTTTACTAAAATTCATCTTAATTACTAAGAAGCCTCCTTAGCACCTTTTATTTGGAGTTTCCGCAATAAGTAAATTTTTCTTGCATACGCCTCTATCATTCATTACTGAAGCGTATTTTTAATTTTAAACTGCACCACTTTTACATCACCACTAAACTGCTCTATAAAAGTCTTGCAAATATTGCAGTATGCTCCAGTCAACAGCTCAGTGAATTGAAACTATAAACTATTTACATAATTTTACACCCTGACACATTTATCTACCTACATCACGGGAATTAGACAAATGTTAAACAATCAGAATTTTATATAATAAATACATACTTTAATGAGATATTTCATGTTTGACTCGCAACTATAATATTGTCATTTTACTATGTGTTTAGTACCAAGTAATTGTATTGTTATTGCGGTGATATAATGTTTACTTTTAACTAGTATTTTTCACAATTCAATGCCACACAATATTAAATCATTTCGTCACACGAATAAAGTTTAAAATAGTATGACAGTACAAAACTACCTTCACAATCCTTTTGTATTTTACGGCAGCCGCGCCGCGTGCCGATTACAGTGTCGTTCATTTATCCGCTTTTATTGTTTGAACTAAAATATTATGACAAGTTACAGCATGTTCACATTGCCTATAAAACTACGACCTTTTGTTTTAAATTTTTATATGAAATTGCTAGCTTTTGATTGTGGCATTGTTTTCTGAAATCTGAATTTCAAAATATCGTGAATCTACGTATTGTTTTTACAACTTACCTACGTGGATATACAAACTGTTTTTTTAATGTTAAAACTTCAATTTAAAGACTAACTACGTTATGTTGTTTATAGTATTAGAATACTGTCTGACAGACAATAAATTAGACACAAACATTGACACTACAACAGCTAGATAATGAAACATTAGAGAGTACCTACATCAACAGAATCGTAACGTACTCTAATTAAAAACAACATATTTCGCCAAAGGCGCGTCCGATCACGCAATTGTTTAAAAGTATAAAAATGTTTTCTGCCATTTCTCCGCGCTATTATATCCGAGAGCTGTACCATTTGGCCGCTTACAATTCGTCCAGGGGCGTGCGGTCGCGGTCGCCACAAAAGCAAAATTAATTTTAAAATACACCAAAAGAAATTAACTTCCAGTCGGTGTCTGGGGGAAAAGGTGAAAGTTCCAAACGAGAGAGCACTTGAAACGACTTAAAAATAATAAAGCGGACGTAAATGCGAGCCGCGCCGAGGACAATCCCATGTTTATATTGTTGCTTTGTACTCCATCATATTTTTTGTAAACCTGATTTTTAAAAGGCTTCCGGGTAATTTTGGCAATAAGTGCTTAGGTATTGTTTTTTATTGTAATTGTTTTTCGTTTTTGTTTGGATTAATTTTGTAATGAGTCATTATTGTTTTCCTTCCTTTTGTTGATGAGAGAAAGAAAATAAGTTGTTTTTTTTTTATCGTCTATAATTGGCTTTGTTAAGATACCATTCTTAAAGGCTATATTATACTAACATAGATAGATCAATCTCTTAAACTTAAAAAAAAATACTTTTCATATAGTTGATATCACAAGTAAGTCACTGTACCTAATTTACTCACCAAAATCCAAATCACGCCAGAAAAACCGACCACCCAGAAATCAAGAAGACGTAACCCATCAAAAAATTAATTAACAAATTGTAAGAGCAGTATTAGCTGCTACCTAAGTTTTTCTCAGTTGCGCAGCGTCTCATATTTCAGACGTTTTAATTTAGCGTAGCGCTCGCTCGCTCCCCGCGGTGTACTTAACCAGTCTGGGACATTATAGACTAATTTTTATATGCCTTTTTGCAAGAGCTGAGGATAATCGAACTGCCAATCCTGACTAGGAACAAAGGAGGCTAGCGGAACTATTAGGATGCTTATAATAAATCAGCTTTATGGAAGCGACGTTGTTTTATTTTTGTTAACTATCTCCCCTGATCGTGTTTGAGATTGTTTCGAATGGAGATTTTTTTTTCAAATATTTGTTGAACAGGTGGGTTATTAAAAGTTTTATAGACTTGGTTTTAGACGTAATTTATGATTGGAGATAAAAGAGTGTTTAAAATAAATTATGTGTAAAGTTGAGTTTAAAAAAAAGTAGTTTTCATTTTGTGTCTTCAAAGTGCGTAAGATTAATGATTGGGCACGACAACAAGGTCAGAAGTAGCAGATGGTAGGGATATTTAAATGGAGAAATGAAACTTTTGCCCAAATCTAAGACACTACTAGCTAGGCTGCCAAAACTCCCTCGTGAATATTTTCTTTTGCAGAGTACAAAGTGAAACAGAAGATAATCATTTAAAAAAAATCTTAAACCACAAAAAATCTACCAAGTCTGTAGAAAAAAATATGCATAATAAGTATCTAATACTGAAACAAAAATGAGTCGGCAAAGGGTTCGCAGGTGGCAGCACCGTGCAAGACCGACAGGTAATTAACATGCAAATGAAGCGAGAGACGCAACGCCAGCGTTTAGCCTTTGGATGCTCAAGATATCTAATTTGCGGCCCTTAAACATCCGCGGTAGGAAGATAGCTAGATATTCTCTTCGTACTAGATAATAGTTTTAATTTTTCTTTCGTTTTCAGCGGATATTGTGGCTGACGTCAAAGAAATTGTTTGTGAAAACTGACAATGGAATTAACTGTTTAAGGTTATATTAAAAGTACGGTACAAAAGTATTTACTGCTTAGCTATCTATGACTGGGAAAGATTCCATATTCGGGTAACCACTGAAAATCAGCGCTGTTTTGTGGGTCCCCCATAGCTCAGCATCATGCTGAGTGGAAGCCTTCTTGTCACAGTCATGACGCGCAGCAGTCGACTATTTCTATTTTGTGCTCGTGATTAGAGATCTCTTTTTGTTTTTATTTTTTTCTTAATTATTAGAGCTTTACGAACCTTTTTTGTTTGCACGTGTTTCTGTGACAAATAAACCTATTTTTATTTCTTTCATTTTTACACATGTGCTAGCGGATTTTTGTACAAACCTTGTTTGAACAAAAATTTCTCTGCTCTTCAGTGTTCCATGAAATGGTGATACGCCTCACCTCCCCCTCCCCCGACTCAGAACTTCCCGATAACGATACCATAGTAAAATAAAATACCTTCCTGCTCATATTTTACATGAAAATGATTTGTGATACTGTATTTAATATGTAATATCACACTTACTTAGCAGACATACTTTGGTATTATAGAGTATGTCTAATAACACATTTATGTAGAAGCGTATCGATGGTCAAATGAGTTAACGGGAGGCTCTGAATCAGGGAGGCAGATCTTGATAACGCCGAACCTGGTGAATGCCGTTTGGTTGTCCTTGTAGATGAACCCTGTAAAAAAAACACTGTTTATAATCTAGACACACATCTTTAATTTACGGTATTCAAATCGTTAATTTAAAATGAACATCGCCTCTAAACTTGAGTTTATCAACCGGTATCAACTCCAAGACAATTTGCTTCTGTCATTAATCAAACTAACTTGATTTAAATTATGCGGTGACGTGTGACTTGAAGCTGAAAACACAAGTAGAGTGAGCGCGGTGTCGGGTCACGCCACGCCACCGCCGCGCCACCGCCACGCTGCCGAGACACCGACACATCAAAGAGCTAGAGGGTAACCCTAAAATAATCCCAACGATAACTTTAAATGAATTCGTTAATTACACTAGTGTTGATTCGCTAAGAAATACACCCCAGGGAACAGCTCACAAATTACCTATCAACAAAATTAAAGCCTTCGTAGGGCCTCAGCCGTCTATCGGCTTACTCGCTTTTACTAATATCGCGTGAAAATTATTTATATGTTTGCTTACATCCGCGAGTGATTAGGGCGGTCCCAAAGCCGAGGTGATGTTTAACCCAATTTCCTGATTCGTATGTTTCGGTTATTAATTGATGAAGCCATAAAACTCGTTACTTAATAAGAAGGTTGAAAATCCAATGTGATAAGGTGAAATAACATTCAGTCAAATCAAAAAATGAAATCAAAGAAAACTGGAGAACATTTTTTAGGGATGTTTAAAAATACCTTATATTATTAAGACACACAGATATGTTACAGTATCGTTCATTTGCCTCCAAAATTATTATCAGCACATCCAATAGAATATTTTTTATGTTAATAAATTAAGATGTACTTATTATACAGAGTTGATATGCCAGAGGGGCATTCAATTACACTACGTATACTATACGCGTTTAGTATTCATTCGATACGGTATAAAAATAAGAAGCACCAAAAATGACTTTTTTTTCTCAAACAAACTACAAATCAGAGTAAAACGCAACCACCCTTTGTAATGAAAGTACAAGTGTACATTGCCATCTTTTTAGCGAAAATATTTGGTTGTACTTGTGACTTGCGTCAGAGCGGCAACAACGCATCGTAGGTATTATCTCAGATTTATCGTTTTAAGGTGCATGACCTATGCGTATAGACATAATCAGCTGTTAGAAAAGATACATCGTAATCAAACGGGGCAAAAACTTTAAAAAAAAATTGCGACTTATCTACTGCTCCTATTCAATTCATTTTTGGTACAGAGCTTGAAAATAGTACCTAGTATAGGCAGTTTAAAGGAAAGCCCCTCTGTCGTATCAACTCTGTATGTATATTCAACTATGGGAAGTCCATGTTTTCCTTATATAATAAATGACAAGTAGATAATTAAGCATTGAAGCTCATCCCAAATATAAGTGTGTGCACGCACGAGTGGGCGTCCGTGTCCGGGCCGTGTCCGAATGGACGGCGGACGGGACGGATAATCTCCTCGCATGTTGACTCTACTCAATAACTAACTTCAAACATAATTATCTTCGTCGATTTCCCCTAAAATTGGCGATTCCCTCGGAGGGATTCCCGCGATATTGCTCCGACAAATTTCTTGTACCAACACCGCCAAGCCGGTATCAGAATATTATCGAGGGTCATTGTTTGATTATCTCATTATAGGATGATTGATTCCATCAGGCGTTCATTAAGATGCTCTCTGTGATCGTGCGTTTTTCCCTTAATTATATTTACAAACAGTTATTATTGGTAAATAATGTGATTTCTTTATTGGAGCAGTTTGTTCTTAAGGAAATGCAAATCACCGAGGTTTGGGGAAATACTTTGTGGAACGGTTCATTCAATCTGATCGTACAATCTGGATAAGGATACGGAAATGATATGTCTGGTGGATTGTTAGTGTCCCGCAGTTCCCAATCGTGGGTTAGAGGCAAGCTCTCAATATGATCATCGTGTTATCTGGTTCGTAAGCGGTATTAAGTAAGACGTGCGCGTGCGTGCATATATTGAAGCCGCTGCAATTTCACGACACATCGCGCCGTTGTTGGAGGTAATAAATATAAAATATGTGCGATGCCGCCGCACCACACCATCTTGAATACCAAGTGGGCCACACCGACTAACTACAAATGATTTTAAAAAACGTCTTCCCCCGTCCGCCGCCCTCTAACTCGTTTACTGCATTTTATATTCATTATTTTACCGCTACCCGCGCTCTTTTACGACGCATTTAATACTCGGCAATCATATTACGCTGTAGTTTGTGTGTACCTACTGTAATGCTGTTACTGGTTTATTAAACAAGTTCAAATATTGTTAGACACGGTAATTTTCTTGTTATACGACTCCGGCTACGATTCTGTGCTACGCCGTAGCACTAGCTACGAGGCTACATCAAACAGACAAACTTTAAATTACGTAGAACAATTTTGGTGGATAAACATTACAAAAGATCAAAATAAAGTAGGTACGTAACTGCTAATATCAGACGGACAGTTATTTATTAATAAAAGTTTCGAAACATTTCATTAATATACCATAAATGAGATCAAGTTGACAGATATGTACTTTAAAAACTTTTTAGGACAGTCTGATAATTAAAATTAATTTGATTACACAGCTAAAACAGGCAGGTGATGTGTTGAAATTAACTTTTAATTTGTTCTGCCATAATTTTACACGGCAACTTGAGTGAAGGCGTGAACAGTTGACACGAACGCGGCAACTCGACGTCCTCTGAAATTAAACAAAATAGGCGAGTCGGTGATCCATCAAACGTCACCGGGAAGAGATCAGGCGGCAAATTTTAATTCTGAATGAAGCTCTTTAAGGGCGCGGTTTATTGCGGGGCGAACTTAATGTTTCGCGTGACTCGAATGCTGAGATATTATTTTAATTTCGCCCCCATCGGCCGCTACCCGAGGTGTCTCGCACACCCAACTTTACATATTTTTGAGGGAATAAATCTCGTTTGATGAAAAAAGAATTTCACTGTAAACAGCGCCCGGTTAATGGAAATTTTTGTTTAGTATGCAGTGTGGTGGAATTAGGTAGGAGAGGATGTCTCTTAGGAAACACGCAACACCATGACGTGTGCAACGAATACGTTTTCGGGGACCAGCTGTGTGTGAGCCAAACGTGTGCCAAATATCTAAAGCTATAATATTTATTTAAATCTCTCACATCATACATAATAAGCAACAAGCTGAAATATATAAACAAATATAGGAAATTACGACTATTTTAAGAGATCATAACCCTGTTAATTAATTAATAAGCGCTTTTTAATTTGTTCTGCTAACAGCTACCTATTCTGTATAGTAATCTGTTGATAACGTCTCGAATAGTGTATTTGTTACTTTTATTAATAGTCTTTATATTGTGTGCCTACTATGTACCATGTTTGTTATTCCTATTAAAATAAAATAAATCAAGTGCCGAACTCCCTAATTTTATGATCAATAACTGACAATGAATGAAATCTTAACAAAATCACATAATACAAATTACATCTTCGCAAATCGGTACCAAGTCTCGAAGCGACATTTTTACGAACACGGATCTCATAAAATCCGTCTCACATAAAAACGAGCGGTGTCCCCATGTCCCCGTGTCCCCCATCAAATGCAACGAATCAAAGGACTCTGTGCCGAAATTCGCGACAATTTTATTATTCAATTATGGTTCGGTGGCGAGCAATATGCCAGCGTGAAAATGACACCCTTCACGCCCCCGCACCCTTGGAACCCCCAGATTAGGGCCGACTCGATACTGTATCTGGGATAATAAACCTGATGGTTAAGAGATCACTCTATAGCACAAACTTGTTCACAAATTAACCAAAATAAACGTGGAGTGAGCCCGTGATGTTGCGGCGGCTAAATTAAATTTGGATAGTCCCAAACTTGTACCAAGTTTGCATGCACGTGCGCAAAATGTAGACACGGCTTCACGCTGACGGAGATGTATGAATGTTACAGTCATTTCTGGCGGAGACATTAGTTTGGTGTTGCATAAAGTTGGACCTAAGTAGCTCAGACTGAAGTGGAGAGACGTGGTCATTTCTCATCCGTGCTCGTCTAGTATGTTGGGTAATACATTTGCTCATTTCGCAACACTCGATTGAATTCTCGTTGAGGACGTTGCAAAGAAATATAGTGGAAAGCGTTCGGGCGTCTTAGTCTGTAGATTGCGATCACCTACTGGCTTGCCGCGTGCTAAGTGGATTGGAGTGGGACCTCATCTGTTCCCCGTCAGGCGAGCGTGGGGTGGCCCCCTCCCCCCTCACCCCCCTGCCGCCTGCGAATTGCGTTAAATAAAGTCAAATTGAGCAATAAAGGCTGGCTCCCCGCAGTAATGCAATAGAATCGCTGTCCGACGCTCAAACTATACCGCTAATTTACACCAATGGCAAGTTATCGGCCTGTTTCTGGACCTTGCGTTATTTGCACTGATTTAGTTCGGGGTTGTCTTGAGGGTTACATAAGTTTAGATGGTCTAGAAACGATTATAACATAACTTCTTGTTACTGTATATCTTCTAAAAATAAAGTTTCCTGGAAGTATGCAGTTACTTCCCATTGAATTTCCTCAAGGTTTTCAACCTTGGAAAACAAATTTTAATGTAAGTTTCTCAAAAGACAGTTCCCATATGACTACGATTGACATATTTTAACTTAAAAGCACTCAAATCTGAATGATAGGCAAAACGGAGCTTATAAGTGAAAACAAAGTTAACTGTGAGTGACGAGGGTACAAGTTACTTGTTATGAGACGTTTTGAGCCAAGAAATCATCGCGGCCATTATACTGACTTTAATGTTATAGGGCTGTCTACTGTCAGTTCATCTTGGAATTAAGTATTTCAAATTGAGTCATTTTTTTTCCGTCCGTGCCTAATGTTCATTATGTACTGAGAAGAATATCTATTTCAAAAATATTTTTATCGTTTTTTAGTTTTTAATGAGACTTTATAATTTATTCAAGTAGGTAATTTACTCGTACGTAAGTGGTTAAAAACATAACTAAAATTAATGTAATCAAAACCAAGGCTGTTCCTAATATTTATTTAAATGACCATTAAAAATAATACAATAAATGCTCATACTAAGGCAGTAACTACCAGCCCTAAAGTTAACAAATAACCCTACCGCTGCTAGGCTCTTGTTCGGGCAAGGCGGTTAGGTTTAAAATTCAATTTATTTCAATTTGTGTGTAATCAGAGGGGGGTTAACACAAAAATACGCGCTTGCTTTATATTGCGGAGTAAGTTGATCGCTTAGCGTTAGCTATGGAAATGAGCTCGGCAAGACGGGGCTGTAATTACGTACTAGTGATCTGTTTTACTGTTGTAGTATTTGGGGAGGCATTTGTGGGTTAAGAATTTGGGGGTATCGATTTTAGGTTATTTGTTGGGGATTTAGATCTTAAAAGTTGCTTCAAGCAGACAGTAGATTGTGGAAGCGTCACGACAGAATCGTAACTGAACTAACTGAAGGATTTCTTCAATATACCGGGTGGCAGAGACATGACGCGCAAATCGCGCAATTCAGCGCATGACTCCAGACGCTCTAGTGTAGAATATGTTCGTCGATTATCAAAAAAAAAACATCGGTTGTTTCATAGAGAAGTCCTACTTACGCGTTCAAAATGTATGGAACACCTAAGTTTTGTTTTTGTCACCGGCGAAATTTTGACGCCGGGGCTTCAGCATCATGTAGGTACAAAATCCATGGTAACTAGTTGCGCATCGATTTTTTTTTTTTGAGGGTGGGAAATCATTAAATAACTTCTCCCGCTTTGGGCATAGCAGGAGGGCTTGTCAGACTCTTACTGACTAAAACCCACCCGTGTTCCTTCAGTTGCCTGTGCCAAGGGCCACGGTATCCCTCTCGGACTTTCCCGCAACCCTATCAGGCATCTCTGCCCCCCTGTATACATAATAATATTAACGATCTACAAAAAAATATTTAAAAACTTTACACATGAGAAGGCTTGTCATACCTACATAGGTTTAATTTAATTTACTTTAAGGTTCACCCACAGCACATACATATATGTACATACAGATAGTAAAACAGACGGTAATATTCTAATACATATGCCAATTACAGGTAAACACAACATTGACAACAACGACGCCAGATTACCGCTTACTCACTAACTTAGGTCTAGGTGTACCATTGATTAAGAAAATATAAAAAAGAAAAACAAACAATTAAGTTACGAAAACAAAATAAAAATAACAACAGAGTAAATAAGATTGGATTTGCACCATTTATCAGAAATTACGACTACGTTTCATTGGCGTGTAGATAGGCCAAGATTCTTGATTTGTACTTCACCTTAGGGTCATTATATATATCTGCTACGGGTGGGGTTTTTTAAAGACTAAAAATATTAAAGTAAACAGCAGGATCGCTGCGATTGAAACCCTAACATTATTAACATCAAACATCTACTTTCACACCCACTAACGCTTGTAGGTTAACACCTACACAACAATTTGGTTTAAAAGAGACTTTATGTCTATCAATAAAACTATTGAATGATAGCAGTTTTAGTGAAAGTTTATTATAGAATTTTGTAAGTGTATTGACCACACCTATTTTAAAATAATATAGTACAAATATAGTACATAGAATGTTAGGTTGAATGAGGGACATGCTTAATGGGAGTGTAGTGGTATCTACATCGCCACATGCGAGTTGTGCGTCATACTGACGTCACGCAAATCCTGCATCGCGCAAGCAGAGTTTACCGCGTGACTAGCATATATTCAACTTCCCGATATCAATCAGCGGGCAGTTGCCCACCAGACACGACACCCGTCTGGTCGGAGGTTCCTCCCTTTTCTATGGAGGTATGAGTGAACTTTACACCCTGTTCCTCGTACTTCTATAGGAGTGTATTACTAATTTAAATAATAATTTTTTTCATATTTCAGATTTGGTTCTATAGAAATTTTTATTTATATTCATGAGTACTACGATCCCTTAAAGTATGACCCTCGTTTAACCTAACACCCTGTATAATATACTTTAGTCGTAATTCAGCTGGTGAGAGGCTTTTCCTTAGGAATTGAACAAAACATGCTAATAAAAACCCTATTATAATAAACGATTCAACCAAATCCCTCCCAAAATTCAACGTGACACTTGTCACAATAAAAATTCAAATAACTTGCCCTCACACTCAGTTGTTTTTTAAAAGCGTTTTTAATATTCCTCGCCGTCTTTGCCGGTCTATGGCAATTCTGCCTTGTTTTAAAACGGGCAAATTGAGCTTTTTTTTGTTTATACAAGTTGAAAGCAGTTGGAGCGTGGGTAATCTCTTTTACGTCTGTTGGATTTGAGACTTGAGCAGACGCAGTCTTCTTTTTCATTCGTTTCGTCAACTGCGCTGTATATTGTTTGTCCACGTTATTCGCTTGTTTTGCACGAGAAGGAAATTCCTCATGGGCGACTACGCGTTCACTGTGCGTATAAATTTTTAAGCTTTGTATTGCTTCTTTTTTTTTGGCGTTTTCTTTTATTTCTTTTGTATTCTTTTATTTAATTCGCTGTTTGCAATTGTCTGTTGCATCTCGTCTTTGATGAAGTTTTACCGTTACGTGTTCTTCGCGTTGCATATTTGCCCACAGTTACGAAATGTGCTCATACTTGTTTATTTAGTTGATGACTTTACTTTCAAATAAGAGACTCATAAAAAACTTATTTGATAATGTCCAACAGAAGCTATTCAAATATAATATTTTTTAATGTAAGTAAAGCAAGTAAAAAGACGACAAACCTACTGCATTAATCATTTTGTATTATAGTATTTAGCTGTATGATTTGATAGCCTTCTATTTTATAAAGAAGTCGTACCTACCCGTCAAAGCTTATCTATCAATGAGGCTGTATCGAAATGCAGAAATATATCCTGTTACCAAATTATACGCCGCACATATCAATAGACACAATACAAGTAAATGAGACGGTTGCGAATAATTATGCAATTACTGGCTTACTCGCTTTCACGTACCAATTACCCGTGTCAATGGTACGAGATACTAATAACCTCACTGTTCTGTAATTTAAGTCGCGAGCTCTCACAACATGCATTAACATGACAAGGCGAGCTAACAAGCCATCTATGACGCCGCGACAAGCAGACTCCACTAATTTCAACTGCCACGACTAAAATGTATTACTGCGGACATATTTCATTTTCTAGATACATTCAGGCTTATTTAAATGCAATAGATCACGAACACGAGCTTATTTTTCAACCGACAATTTATGTTCTGTATCAAAATTATTCAAATAAGTGTCGCTGAGGTATTCCACGAGCGCCCGCCACCTGCTCTAAACGTAGCTAAATAAATATTAAAACAAAGGGGTGGTTTAACTCAACATTTCAAACATTACGGTTGGGACTAAAAAGAACTCGCCTGAAGCTTCCATTTGAATTTGCCGGTGATAAAAACAGGTAAAAATAATTCATAAAAGTGAACTAAATAAAAGTTTACAATAGCAAAGACAAACTCAAGCCTGCCCTGCCCTGCCCGCGTGCCCGCCGCCCCGGGCAGACGCTCCAAATTATCTTTTTGCCGAGCAACGTCTTCGCTCTTTAAGAATTCTCTTTTAAATTGTGTTTCGGTTTTGGTCTTTTTGTGGAGCGCTGTCCTTTGGCCGGTGGCCGGTCGCAATGTTCTGCATTAATAACGCGGGCTAATATTTGTAGTGTACGAACATCAGCTCCCTTTGGTGGCGGAACAAAATCCCGCGTTTGTCAGCTCATATTTTATTTGTTTGTGTACACTGTACGTGAGGCTAACTCGGACCCGTAGCAATGCTTTAGATTATTTTAGAGTGACGAAATAACTTTGTTTGAGGCCCACAGTCACAGAAGAGAGTGTTTTTAAAGTAGTCACAAAAATCAAAGGAGTTATAACAGAGGTGCATTTTAAATAAAAACAAAAGGCGTCTGAAACATTGGGTGGTGTATGTAGCGTGTCGGGGGAACCCTCTGTGGCGGGGAGGGTAGTATCGTCTTATCAAATGCAAACACTCGCGGCTCGTTCCGGCCATTGGGCTCAAACACTGCTATTATTTTTATTTTCTCACATCTCCGCGCTCTGATACAATGTTTTGGATTAAATCGACGTTTCTTACACTCCTTTGGCTTCTAACAACGACAGTCAGGTTTTATTGAGAAGGGTAAGCATGGGTTACTTCACTTGAATATGTTATGTTGAAATGTTGGATAACCATTTGTTTTGATAAACTGAAGAAAATGTTTTCAGAATTTCCTTAAAACAAACTACGATTGGATATAATACAATAGATATTATTTAGTGACGGATGTCTGGTTTTTTAAGCATAAAGCTAAGGTTTTAAAGCTCTACCGTGGTTCAATTTAAACATCATGTAGCGCATCCCTTTAGAACCCTTATCCTCTAAAAATCTCCCCCTAACTTTTTAACTCTCTTCCTACGCTCACATTTTTAACTTATAAATACTAATACCACTAATAAAGGTGCTATATCTGACACAATATGGCGGGTCGTAACGTTAGGAGATGTTAGGCAGTGACTGCGGGTCTACGGGACCCGTAAAAAAGTAATAAAATACTAATAAATCCGCGCCCTCCTCCCTTGTGTGTGTCGCTGGTTCTATTATTATTATTAACATCAAAATATTACTTCACGAGTTTCCGCTACCGTTGTCGCGGGTAAGTTTAGGGATTTTTTTTTTATCAAAAATAATGATGGTGTTGTTGTGATTTTGTGAGGGTAGTGCTGACAAACATGCAGACTATGTTTGTCGCTGTAAGCTTATTGTATGGAGTACATGTTAAAGGATGTTGAGCAATGCTTGTCTTATGGCTTTCCACATTGCCTATGTCTGTAGCGGTCATTTGTTCCTTAATGCAGCGTTATTCTCATTCTATAAATCAATAACACAACGAAGAAGCCTTTCTTCTAAATCATACTCAGTTAAACATTCCTTAAAGACACAAAAAAATCCTAGATAAATTTAACTCCGAGAACATTTAATCTGAGCCATATGCATAAAATATGATCAGAAAAGGCTGTTACCTGTGAGGTTGTAAACTAAACGAATGTTAGTCTCATGGGGTGCCGGTCTATTTAAATTTGTTCATAAATAGATAATAAAGGGAGGCGAGAGTTCGGCGGCGGTTTACTAAACTGCTTTATTCGATAAAGATTGCGGAGAGGAAGCCGCGTCGGTGAAGTTTGTCGGCAGTGAGCGACGCGCGTTTGTTACCTTACCACTAGTTGTCGAATAGCATATTATGAGGTAATGAGGGGTTTTTGAAAGTTTTCTTATCGTTTCTAGTCATGTTATGGTTCTAGAAATAACTACTTAAATGGTTTTATAAACGATCAAGATACGAACGATTCGGATAGGATTAGTAAGACGTTGCAATTAATGCTTCCATATTGATTTTTTTTCTAAATGTCCATCATCGTAACATCCAGGAAATACTTTCTAAAGTGTTACTTTAATTAGAATACCTACTCTGGCCACTCGATTATAAACACCAACATAGCAGTAATTTAGTTTGGAGTCGCTCATCGAGTTCTTATAGTAAAACAAATTGCTCTCCAACTTTCAACATCGCGGTGTTTCATCTTGGCTTACCGAATCTGGCTGAGGATTAAAAATGTAATTCATTATGAAACACAAAAATGCCGTAAAATGAAATCGTATCACAAAAAGTGAGATTTAATTCATTTAAGTGGTCGTATCCGAGGGGCAGACTTAGTATGTTTTTGCGATAAATTCTAGGGGCCCATCGGCCACAGTTATATTGTGTTCCGACGAGGCCTAGAGGTACACAATTTTATTTTCCGCTTTTTGGGTAATCAATAGGGGAGACTCGACGCCCCTAAACAACCGAAACGAATAACCAGAGAGATGCGGAGTTGTGTCATGCGTTAAGTTTTTACGAAACTGTGATACTTGATCAGAATGAACCTTCTTTAGACGTATTGAACCGTCATTAGCATGATCATTATTGATGACCTTCTATAACCATTTCTTTCGAGAAACATTTCAATAATTTGGGAGGATACCTTAAATATATATATATATGTATGTATGTATGTATGATATATATAGGCACATTATCTTCATACGTTTAAAATTCAAATATTTTTTTTAAATCTATATTGACATGTAAGTATCTTATAAACTAAGCCCCACAAAACCGTAGTAGTGGTTTGACTGTGAGGTCGGTGAATATGAAATATTTCAGCAACATCAATACAGCCTCTCCAATAAACTCAAACACAATATTAAACTCAATTTCCAATAACTCATGTCAAATATCCGATATGTAGGTGCGATAAAAATATTTAAAGTGAAAATCCCAGTTCGACTCCACAGATTTCGCTGTTGCGATAGTGAAATCTAATATTCATTCCAATGATAGGTAGGTATTTATATTGAATGAGAGCTCTCCGCTAGGTTATACGAAAATCGGAGAGGTTTTAATCATATTGGCATTTTTATATTTTTTAGTAGGTACTTCCCAAATATGTTTCAGTGCGATATTCATGTTTATATGCTGTGTTTTTGTAAATGAAAATATCCTAACAATACTTTCATGTTTGTTTTATTTATGCAAATATTCATAATATCTACCCAATTGATTGTTATTTTGGTATCGTTTAATTCAACCGTAATATGCTTTTGAAGTGCAATGTTATTGATGGTTCAATTGTTGTTCGTAATCCTATTTTAATTGGCCTTTATGAGTGTTGCTATTATTTTCATGAAATTATTAATATTTTTGGTCACTTGATAGGCACATTGAAATGGAAATTATACTGAAATTACTTTATTTGCAATTTCTCTCGCTTGTTGTTACCATGAAAATATATCCTCAGAATCGGTATGACATACGAAGATAGTAGACGTTACATAAGCCACGATCCCGAATTTTCCACAGAATAAAAGAAAAACAGAATGTCTACATTAAAAGCATCCGTTACCCTTTTCTTAGAAAATCTGATAAAATTCACGAAGCTTCAGTCAAGTGTGGAGTAAGAATATAGTTAATAATAGGCATTTTTAATTTTTTACGTACCTACCTATTGTCTAAACCAATATTATAAAGAGGAAAGCTTAGATTTTTTGTATATTTGTTACGCTTTCACGCTACAACGGCTGAACGGTTTTGGACGAAATTTGGAACCATGACCTAGATTACAAAGGATACTTTTTATCCCGATTTTCCGACGGGATCGAGACTTCTGCGGGTGAAACCATCGGACACTGCTAGTTTGTTATATAGGCATGGTTTAGCAATTCTAAAAGCAATATATGTAATAATAATAATAATAAGCCGATAGTCGTGACAGCCAATGGGCTAATACCCAAGAGCCTCGACCAACACCTAAGGAGGCTCTCGTTAGGCAGCTGGATCAAGGGCTTGATTCAGAAAGCGGTACTTCTGGACACGGCCCGCATTGTTAGGAAGTTTCTCTCTCTGGAGCCCTGACCGCCGGTAGCTTGGACCCTGTTCCCGATACCGGTGGGCTACTATTTTTTATATTTTTAAATGTTTTTGGTATCTTTTTATTTATAAAAATATTTAAAAATGTAATTGATATGTATGTAAATGAAATAAAGGATAATAATAATATTTTTTTTATTTAACTTATCAAGAATCTTACAAGAAAAACACTTATCTTAACACTATGCGGCATTACAACTAAGGAAACAGAGTGTTTTCGATGAACTCTGGCACCCAAAGTAAGATTTAACTTGTGTTTAGGGTGCCAGCGTCCTCGCCTATGATTTGAACATACAGCAGTAATTGTAAGACGAGCACAGAATATCATGATTAAATTATAATAATAATATATTACTTAGTTAATGCAACTGCAAATGCAACAAAATGTATGTATGTCAGACATGAAACTATGAAGCAAAAAATACAAACATTCATGTGATACGGTCTGCAACGTATATACTAACCAATACAATTCTTTCCTGTATCATATCGACTGCCTAACACGACTAATAATTTTCAATCCCACTCATCTCATAAGCCAAAATAAAATCTCAAAGTTAACATCCCTAAAAATTCAAGAGACACTTAAGAGCGTTTATACCTTATGAGTGGCAACGTCGCAATTTCGTGTCATATTTCGTGGTTTTCAATTTTTATCATTTAATCGGAGCTATATTTTAAAAATCTGTATAATTAACTTTTTAGAACTACGTGAAAGTGTTTAAAAAGTAAGTAGGTAACCGTAATGCTTACAGTTATTTTACAATGAAAATAACGCCCTGCAAGTTTCCAATGTATTATTTGCATATAATTAGAACTGTAAACGCAACGATTTCTTACCTTTTACACAGTTTTCACATAATTCTAAAAAGTTAATTAAACAGATTTTTAAAATATAGCTCCGATTAAATGATAAAAATTTAAAACCACTAAATATGACACTAAATTGCGACGTTGCCACTCATAAGGTATAAACGCTCTTAAGAACGTAACATAATGTCGAATCGCCCCCTGCGTCCTTATTCCGTAGTTTCCGTAGCAATCGACCGCGGGAAATAATCGTTCGGCCACAGACAACGGAAACGTCTCGAGTGGATGATTGAGCCCGGGTCTCGGAGACCCTGCGGCTGAACGCACTCCCTTGGTGCACTCGTTCAGCACAGTTACATTGAAATAAAACGACGATTTGTTAGATATTTGGCTTGTGTTTTCGGGTTGATAACACGGCAGTTTTTTTTTTGTTAAAATTCAGGCATAAGTGTCGTAGCTGTAACTTCTAGATTGGTGATAAGACTTTAGTTACAATAGTTTATCACTCGCACATACAGTGTCTTATTCCTACTAGGAAAAGGCTCCTTTTAAACAAACAAATGAGGTATTTGCATAACAACATTCACGACGGTCACCAATATTTAATAACCACAACTTTTGAGGACAACAAAACTAGAACTCCTCGTTTATGTAAAACCTAAATTCATTCATTAAAACATAAAAACGTCAACTCACAGTAATTAATTTAAGGGGAAACCGGCAATCGCCTAATGTGTCGACGTTGGACAGACCATAAAGTCGTGAAGAACACTGTCCATTACCACATTAGGCTAGTGGACTTGTAATTCGTTCATTGTTAAAGCAATACGAGTTTATTGTCAACTGTATAAGGTGTAAATTAGATAGTGATGATACCGCTAATGAATGGAGCAGTCGATGGTGGGTATGATAAATGGGGGGTGTGGCCGGGAGTCGAATTCAGTAAGTGGATTAGCCACGGACTGGACGGTCGGGTGGTTGAGTTTTCTTAGATTTTTGTGTCTGGGCTTTTCATCTAAAGTAAATAATGAAAAAATATTCAGGTTAACGTTGAATCAACTTAATTTCTGTTTACATTCACAATTACCGTAAAACTAAATGAGAAGATAGTTTCTAATGGCCGAGAATCATAAAACTCATAACACGTAAGCCTGCAAACAATTTGAAAGAAGTATAGTTTTAATAAAAGTGTTGTCTGCGGCGCGCCCGTTCTTACCGCGACCATACATTTAAGTGCTAATTTAATTAATTGTTCCATTTCCCTATATAAGGTGCAAACACGCACCTCGCCGCGCCCCCCGCGGCCCCTGCCCCGCAGTCGGCTGTCCTGCAACTAACCAACCGCCATATATTCCACTTATATGCGGACTACACAAATTGGCCCAGCCATTGCTCTGTTTACGACGTAAAAATATATTCATTGACGCCTGAACGTTGTAACGAGTACCTTAACGATGCCTCAAACTAATTTATATCTACAAAATAACTTTGAAGAATCGTAATGGATGTCACCTGTGCCTCCAATCCCTCTTTTCGTTGGACAACTTTGCCAATTTAACTTTATTTGTATCGAGCAATACTCGGGACTTAAATAACTTTTTGCGAGTACTTTATCGTCCTTAAATATGGTGTAGGAAATGAAAAAACAAGATAACTGATTACATAAGAATGCTATCGGAATCGAGCGGAGTGCGAGGGATGAGTCGGGGGGATGACAAGAGGCGTCGTGAAAAGAGATCCGCCACGGGCCGGATTATTGAATTATCAACAAAACATCGCACGCCTGAGAGAGTACGCGCCTCTAATTACTTTCTACTCTCTTTGGCGTATCATCTCAAAATCTGATGAGATTTGATGAGTAATCGATCGGCTCTTAATTGCGGACGCTTCGATTTGTTTGTAGAACAAATAAAAAAGGTTGTATAAGGAAATTTACACACGCAATAAAAATAGAGGTATTAAAAACAGACAAGAGCCTTTAGCGGAGGGCAGGGCGGCGGGATTTTACGGGGAGTGTTTTTAAGCAATCCCCGGCGGAGCGCACGATCCGATATATACGTTCGGCAAATTAAAAGCAGGCCATGCGTGCGAGCATTGTGAAGAAGGGCCTCGTTTTATTGTTACCGATTTGTCTGCACGGAAAAACACAAATGGCGCGCGCAGAGCCGAGTTAAGCTGTCTTTAATAGAAGACCGATGTAAACGATAGCCGCGGTCGCTCATACCGTCTCATTCACCACCGATTGTCAACACAATGCCGAATCTCCATACGTAGACTCGTTTCGTATTTTGAAATATTACGTCATATGTGGTAAAGTAAACAATGCCGCCATTTTATAACAGCTATGAAACCAATTCCTGTTTCTGGTACGTATTCTGCTATTGCTGTTTTACGTAAATGTTGTAAGCCTAAATAATAATAGTATTGGAGCTTTACAATTTCAAAACAGCCTTTAAAGCTTTTATACAGGATAAAATTGAATAGGTGCGCCAAATCAAAATATATAATTCAACGTCTTATAAAGAAAACGTAGAGCATGTCATTCGGCCGTGAGAAATGAAAGGGATGCACATACGTGCGCGGAGGCAAGCGATTTGGCAATGTCGCGTCGTCGCGCGCCCTATTTTTGGTAGGAACGGTCAAAACTAGGCAAATGACCGCTAGCTCAACGCTTTGCCAACTTGCTTCATGTTGTGACTGCGATGAATGTATAACACTGGGCGCGCGCTAAAATGGATACTTAAATTTTCTTATTTGTATAGATGTTTTTTTTTTACGACGGTAATTCGTGTCTACTTTAAGGCAATAACTTAAGTTTTCTTCTATCTGAGACGACGATCACACAATTATTTTCAAGAAGTGAGATTTAGGAAATGACAATTTATAATGAACTAGCTGACCCCGCGAACTTCGTACCGCCTAACGTTCTTTTTTAATTTTTCTCTCCGTATGAACCATCCTCGTACTTCAAGGAATATTCTAAAAAAAGAATTGGCAAAATCGGTCCATCCGTTCTTGAGTTATAAAATTACAACGAAAAGTGGCATTGGTTTTTATAGATAAAGATTATGTACCTAACAGTTTCTGAACCTCCTATTTCGAGTTGGCGCAAGTTTTTAATTTCGTCTTGTTTAAGGTAGGTTTGTCATGGACTCAGTTCGAGAAACTTAAGATATCATTTAACTTTCTAAACGGAATACCACTTTATTTAGATATCTACTTCAAAGAGCTTTGTTCAATGCCCACCAGAGACCCATACTCTTAGAACCCTTGTTGATCTCCCAAATAAAGCTAATATTTTTGACGAGCCGACGTCGTAGCAGGAAAATTTCAGCGTAAATTGCATAATAAAATATTAATCTGATAGGCTAAAATGTAAAACGACGCCAAAAGCTCATAATAGGAAAAATGCGTAACGATTTTGTAAAGACTTTAACTTCTTCAAGTCATATCACACTTCATATTATGGGAAAACGAGAGATTTGTCAATTATATCACGTTACATTTGTAAGATTGTAGAAAAATCAGGCGCAGTGACGTAACAATGTAACATGACTTCACTTTTTACGCACTAAAATATTTAAAAGGAAAAATTGGCATTGCTGCGAGGGAAAGGGGGGTAGCGGACAGGAGGGAGGGGTACTCGTGTGAGAAATAGCTCCAAATATCTGGCGACTATCCGAGGGATTCTTGCCCCTATTTCCACGGGATCGCGCCGAAATGACAACAGATTTAGGGAAAGCGTCAAGCGAGGTGTGAAATGTATCCGAGCGCGTTACGCCTTATATGACATTCTTCACGTCTTCTATAAATGTAAGCGACGAGCCGATTTCCTAATCTTCCTTTTATTAAAAAGTTGTCGAGTTGAGAACGATTCTTTACCTCACACGGTGGGTCCCACCTACTCATATTTTTACAAGCAAAAATATTTATTATAAAAGGCGGGTCTTTGGGGCCCACAGTGTAGTTGACAAATGTCCTTGTGAAATGTATTCAGTGTGAAACGGGCCTGAAGTCGTGGAAGATTTGCATTCATTCATTCTTCCGCTTGTCGAAAGCTTGACGTCTGTTTGAATATGTGATTTCGTTCCCGCAAATAGAGATTTGTGTTTTCGCACAATATCGACAGTGCTTTGCCGTTTTTGTTGGTGCAAGGGATCCGTGGAATAGTTACCATAACGATAAGTTTATAAATTTATGTGTTGGGTGATATTCAATCTACTTATAAAGGTAGATAAGTATCTTATAAATGTTTTGCTTTGCTCTCGGTACGATGTTTTCTTCTTGCGTACCGTGTCGCCCCAGTGATGACAGTAAATGAAAACATACCGGCTTACACTGAAAATCAACAGTTAATAAATTAGCAAACCTAATTCCCAACTCCCTATAACAGAACCACTCAACAACATTTCCTACAAGATCCAAACAGCGATAAAAAGCTCGGCTCTTGACTCGGGAACACTCGGAAACACTCGGGCGGTGTAACGAAAGCGACACTTGTAATTAGCTTTGTAATCGGAACCCACCGATCCCGCGCGCGCTCTGCAGAACCCTAATTGAAAATTAGCGATTCTATTGTTACCTCTATTGGCCGTTAATGAAGTTCTAAGTTTAATTTTTATTTGGTATATCGGGTTATATTGGGTTTCTGGTCCAGATATTGAGGAAATGTTAAAATAGGAAAGTTTTGTCGGATTTTCCGACTAGTGTGATTTTGAGCAAGCAAAGTCTAGATAAAAAAAACTTTTATTTAAAAGGGACACATTTACAATAAATAGGTAGGGTACCTTAAAAATTAATATAGAGCACAGTTGCTCATTGGCCTGAGCTAGGTTGAACCAGTACTTTCAGGCTAGAATGTGAATAAATACTTAGGGCGAAATTCACCAAACTTTGCTACCTAGATTGAGTCTTATCCTGAAAATAAATTTGGATTTTTGACAGTTTATCCATACTCGAACTGTCAGACGCCAACTTTATTCCACGGATAAAAGATATCTGATGATGGTATAAGCAGTCCTTAATGTAATAAATGAACAATGAATACGGTAAAAACTATTTTAAAACTTATTTTCTTTTCTTTTTTTATATCTTTTTTTTTAAACATTCATATTCATACTTATTTATTTGCGTAAAACATGGTATACAAAGGTGTTACATGAGTTAAGGATAAGATCATACATGTTTTGCTTAAGAGTAAAGCATGCAAATGCATTGCCCCAAACTAGGAATTTCTCCTGTATCGTGGGTGCGTTTACAAACATTTACAGCTCACATACACAGACAGCCAGACCCGGAACAACCACTTTACTATTTGCTATTTTTTTAATAAATGTAAAATAGCATGTTAGTAGTTCTGTTTGCAGAAATGTGTAATTTTTTAACTATTCATTCAAATAAAATAGGTAATAAGTAGGCCTGGCCTGGATACACTCTGCCCTTCATCGAAAGTATTGTCCCTGGGATTTGCTCACGACCTTTAAATAACATTAACGCCTCTTAAATAATGAACACACAAAAGTATTCGGTCCGTTTGCGGTCGACCGCGTCCGTATGCCGCACGTATCGCAGGCCGGGCCGGCCCCGTGCCCTGTGCCCGCTCGACCGCCCGCGGTCCTACTCAATGGCCACAATCAAGCCTAACCCTCATTTAAATATCAAAACAGCCTCTTTACGCGCGGTTAGCCAACCTCTATCTACCGCCCGCGCCCACAACATAACACAAACAAATTAATTCGAATAATGAACCCTAATAAATAGGGATCTGTTTACCCCATAAAGAATAAATGTTATAATAATTGGGGCAAGAGGCTACAAATTTACAGTTTTGAATTCCAAATTTCAGAAGGGTGAATTAATTTAGTACGTATTTCAAGAACAATGTTGTAATAATACAATGAAAAGTTTCGCCGCGTGCGCCTCGCTTTATTGAGTTTGATAGGTTTCGTTTACCCTGTAGGTACCTGTCGCCATATTTAATTTCCAAAAGTTTCCGAACAAGCCCGAACAACTTCCGAATCATTGAATAGTCAAAGAAAAACTCGTCAGTAATAAGTGCCACAAAAGAAGAAAATTTATTAGCCTAAAGCACAAAACGGGATGCTTCTACAAAATATTTAAAATAACAATGATTTATGAACGTGTAGGCAGGCGCATCGTGTCGGAAGGCGGACAAAGTGGAGGTGTCAAGATTACGCAGCGCGGCGCGGCGGCGGCTCGTCGGCGACTGCATGAAAATACAATCTAAAATTGTTAACGGACTATAAAACTGCACAAAGGCTTTTCAATTACAACTTTCAATGGCGTCCTGGCGCTAATTATAGCGCGGCCCAGGGACATCTATTAGTATAAAATAAAGCTCAAACCGCGGCGACGTCGCGACGCACCGCGCGCAGCCGCGCCGCGCCGCGTACGACCCTCGCCTAAGTGAATTCCGTTAATTAAACCATAAAAACTTCGATAAATTAAGATCCCAGCCAATTCCCCTCTCTAATATAGTCGTGGCTCGAAAGATTTCAGATGCAAACGACATCGATACAGGCGGCCGGTGGGAAATGGCGACATAAATTGTGTCGTGCATCCAGCGACCCCTGCGTTTGTTTGTGGCTTCATTTAATTTTAGTTATTGTACCGTTCATGTAATAAAGTCAGCTCTCTTTGTGATTGTGTAAATGACCTTTCATAATAACTAATAAGAAAATTTTATTGTCCGCCAGTTCATTAAGCAACGTTAATTGAAATACATTCTTTGATCGTGCATCAAATGAAATTGGAATTGTAAAAATGTGTTATTTAAACAAGCTTTTTTAAAATGTTGTATCTGCCCGAGTCTCATTTTCCTAGGTAGGTACAACTAAGTAATAAAGGTTTTATTATATACTAGTTGCGCGCCGCGGTTTCACCCGCATAAATCTCGATCTCGTTGGAATATCGGGATGAAAATTATCTTATATCCTAATCCAGATTATGGTCTATCCATGTGTCAAATTAATTCAGCCGTTTTAGCGTGAAAGCGTAACAAACAAACATCCAAAAAATTAAATCATTTCACTTTATAATATTAGCTTAGATATTATGAAGGTAAAATTCTTAGATTTTTTTCTTTTTCAGTTGTTCTTCCGGCATTTTCCGCAAGTTTTCACCAGTAATCCTATTGAATATCAAAGTGCATTAAATCGTTCGACCTATTTGTCGGACACGGAAACACCACACGATAATGACTGTCGGTCGAAAGCAATCCCACAGATAAGCGATAAGGTGCGCCCTTCGCCACCAACCAACGGAAATTTTCATTAGTGAAATTTGAGGTTAAACGTTATGTGTGTTTTAGATAATTGCTCCGTGTGTGGCGTTCCCCGCACAAGCTTATAGCCCACAGTTTTTGTTGAAATTTCTCCTATCAATTTCACCCGTATATCGTGCGTTTTTGACTTTCCCCAACTTCATTATAATGTGCTAATGAATTTGACTTTGTTCGGAGTTATTTAGGGGTTGGTTTCGTTGTCAAATGTGTCGTAATTGGAAGTAGCAGTCTCATAAATAGTCATAAAATACTAGTAGTCGTAATAAGTCACTAACATCGTGATAACATACTCGTGATAAACAAATAGTTAACTTAAACACTAAAATATTGCTTGAGAATACACGAGTAAACCAGTAACTTATCCTTTTACCATATCTCCGCTTCTTTGAAGCAAGTCACTAAAAGCAGACACAGGTTAAAGCAGTTTCCAGATAAAGTTAAACAGTCACAAAAAATAAGCTAAAGAGCTCTGAACTAAACAGTATTCAGTGTTGAAAAGCGTTCTCAAATACAAGTTTTCCGAGTTGAGAGCAAATCCCGCAGAACATCTGTCGTGGGAAGCCAACGTTTCCAACCAATAAAATCTTTTTCGAGAACATTCTCGTCTGCGGCAGTCAACAGGTGGGTCCTTTTAGCAATTCCAATGTAATTGCCATTTGCTTGCGTTTTTTTTTTTTGGTCTCCGTAATCATGTTGTCTTCATTTAGATCGGACACAGATGTTAAGTGGCTGTAAAAACATCTTTAGGAGACTTTTCTTTCCTTTTTGGCGACTTTCAGACTTGCTTATTTAAATACAGAACGTCAGATAATTAAATTTCTTTGAAGTCAACCAATGATCAATGGTATTTCCGAGCGTTAAATATACAAAGTTAGACGCCAACTAAAACAATATTTTCGAATCAAATTCTTTTTGTGCCAATAAACTCTTCACCTACTCAATTAGCTGAACTAACTGAAACATTACAGCAAGTAACACACACATTTACATGACACGTAACAGCTCTACGCAAACCAGACAGCTATGTCTGCCACGCCTACCCACAAATAAACCTCGAAATGTTCCACACACGTCCCGAAATGACGCTCAAAGTGTACTCCAACATGTGTGAGTCGGAACACTTCACCGCGTGTAATGGCTACGTTTGCCAACTAAAAGCCACTGAGCCAGTGTCAATCAAGCGGGAAAGCCACTCCACTCCGGACTGTGCGTTATCTGTCGAAAGTACGCGGACTAGATCGCTCTGTAATCCCACCGTACCGTTGGCTGTTCACACCAAGCGATTTTAGATGTTGCCCTGTACACACAGAGATGATTGTAGCGTGAAGCCTTCGCCACATACCGCAGCTATGTCGCACATAAACGGCGCGGCAAGTTTATTCTCGCCCGCAGCGGACAGCGAGGCAAGACGCGTCAAGATTTAAGTAGTTTACGCCAGGAAGTCCGATGCCGTCTTGTTTGGTCTGTGAAACTCGCTAACTCGATATTGCACGCTCACTTTATACCCAAGTTTAATGTCACGCTCTGCCACCGACTCGCTCTGATATTCGCCGCGGGAAACATTTATTAGTTTTCTTCTCAGTGCAACAAGTCCAACTTTTGCGTTTCGGTATTTATACTTGTTTTGTTTTCAATAACTTCCCCATTGAACCACTATAAATCCGAGATTTTTAACACTCGAACTGTGACACTGAGGGTAGTTTCTGAATAAAAGTATAACTTTTGTTTCTTATAAGTTTTGTTCGATAAACAAGTAATTCTCTAGAGCTGCCGATGTGAATGTTTCTGTTCTATACTTTATGAACTTTACATTTTTAAGATTTACAGTAAGTATCCTTAATAAAATCATTTCGCCATCAGACTTTAATACAACCCCACAACACTTAAACAGAATCGCCTCATAAAATCACCGCTGAACCGTTAAATATAATAACTTTTCAAATAAACCAGCTGCATCACTTACCGGTTAATAAAGGCCAAACAAACGCAGAGCATTTTACGCGGTCATTAGGGTATAAAAGCGAGCAGGTCTATTAAAGGCCGTGAAGAGTGTAAAGCGATCCGGTTTAAATAGCGGGTGGATCGCAATCTGGGCGTACACGGCGTAAAAGAGGAATAAAGTGGCGTTGACGGCGTATGGACGAGACGCACGTCTGGACGGGGCAGAAGACCGCCGGGCGATAATTTGTTTTTTTTATTTCACGACAAATTTATTGTCAATGATTTTGAAAAGGTAGAAAGAAAAATTGTTTGAATTGAAGATTGAAAATTATGCGGTTTGCTAGTAAGAGACGCAGCTTTGTTCGTAGGCATAGTTAATGAACTGTTTTTGCAATTTAAGAATTTCATTTCGGTGTCTCAAGAGATGAGAAAATATATTCACGAGGGTTGAGCCACCTTTCATTTCACTCACCTCAGAAATGTTGAGACTGATAGCTATGAAAAAAATAAAAAATAAAATCACACCAAACAATTTGTGATAATTCAACATCACACGTCACATTTTTAATACACCGTCCTAAAATACAAAACTCCACCTTCCACCTCTTCAGAAAATTCCATCCAAATACTTATTCAGAATAACTTTCGAATTTCGTACCTCATGCATTCTAACTTGTGATGTTCCAATAATAATCTGATCCGCTTCGGTCATAAGGCCATCATGAGAGCTAGTGAGGTTTAGCAGATATTTGAAAAGTTGCAACGTGAACCTTGCACTGCACACGAACTCAGGAGCTTAGACCACTTATATCTTGTTTGTTCATGAGACTACGAATCTGTATTTAACTAACTTTAGAGGGAATGTTAGAGGTTGGGTTGGTGATAGTTTTGAATTCTGTTTGGTGTTGTGTTTGTTTTGATTTTAAGTGTTCAGTAGGTAGTGCGAGTGGTTTTCTACTGAATCATGCACTAAGGTATGCCGAATGTGTAGGACACATAAGAGTTTTAAAGTTAATAATAAAAGTCTTGCATAAAATAATAATAATTTAAATAATTTTATTTTATTAATTTGATTACTTACGTATTTATTTTTAATTTGATTTGATTAATTTCATTAGATTTGTTTTTATTTCATTTGATATTATTATTGTTTTATGAGATTTTATTTGGTTTTTGTCTGGCAATGGGTATTTACCTGAAATAAGTAAATGAATTTTAATTTAATAAGGTGTTAGAGGGTTATTACTCACATACACAATCATGCCATGACTTATAGGAACTTTAAAGTTTTTGATAGGTAAAGGTGGATGCGGAAACTGAAAACAGAACTATCTTGAAAAATCCCCAAGAACTAAGTTTTACTGTAAAACCGTGCATTTTCAAATAAATTGAATTCCAACTGCATGACAACCTTCCATAATGCCGTCAGGATCTTTATAAAAGTCGAGACTCCTCGAGAATTCTCAGCAAATTCCCGTGTAAAAATCAAAGATTGCATTACACCACCTCCTTCTTTAAACACGCTAAACTACCTGAACGAACCACGTTGTTAAAGAGCAAACGTGTTGCCAGCGCAGAAAAATAAACCCGTCCACACGTGAAGTCGACAACCTGTAGTTGTCTTAGTGTAAAATAAAACGCTACGTGATATCGGCTGTCGGTACATTTGCCGAGTGTTGCCAGACAAATATTTTTCCATTTGCACGCAGACCCTCCCCAAATCGAGGATTAGGAGCGTGCAAGCCGGATGCTTTGTTTTGTCGGTTATTGCTGCAAATACGTACTTATTGGCAAATCGTGTGCGGTGAACTGGAACTGGCTCAATGAGTGTCTACTATTAATATGCAAGTGCACCGGCTTGAGCTGAATGTAAGGAGATTTGTCGTTTAAGTTGTCCTCTATGTAAAGTACGGAAGGGTTGATTATTTTTTATTACTTATGTCTTTGCGTGTCCTTTATATGTGTCTATACTACTGAGCAAACATTTGAGAGAGCTTTTAAGAATATTGAGAGGTATTTTGTCTGTTAGTTAGGTGTATGTATGATCTAGGATAACAGTTTTATTTAAAAAAAAACTACTTATTTTTTAAGTATCCTCATGTGGAAAAGTATCAAATATATTTTAGTGTTACATTAGCGGTGTGTCATCCACAAAAGCGGACTCATATCGATCAGCAAACAGGGCGGCTGAGTAGCCAGGTGTCCCCCGCGCAAACACGACCCCCTCCGGCCCAGCCCCGGGGTCCACATCAAAATGACGACGGAAATTCCATATTGCGTACATCGGGGACGGAAGCACGATTTTATAAGTTAAGGGATTTGTGTCAATATTGTACTAGGATACCGGCTCGAGTACCCGCGGTGTAGTGGGCACGACGCGGCGACGGCACGACTGAGTATCATACCGCGCCATGTTATCCCGTGAGCACCCGTGCGGCAATCCCAAACTTTATTAATTTAAGACGTAATGTTAACAACGAACGAACACATTTGTTAATCGTTCAACGAATTTCTCGACAAATTGTTAAGTAAGTATTTTTGTTGGGCGCTCTTGTTCGAAATTCGTAAGTGTATCATGATTTATGGAATACATTTAACCGTTCATGGTTCGCGTCTCGGTGAAGAAAAATACGAAAATATAATCGCGCTGAGATAAAGTTTGACGAGGAAAGTTTGGATAGCTGCTGATACTCGTATGAGCAGGCCGCGAACACACGCGCCGCATGGAAACAATCTCGAATATTGTGGAGTTGCTGTATTTAAATTCTCCGAATATTTTCGCTCGTGGTTTAGGTTATTGATTTAAAATATCAACGTATTTATTTTAGCAACAGGAACAAGTTCAGTCCAACCAGAAAAGTATTTAAAATCAACCTTACTTTATAAGCGGTTGGACGACTCTTCGCGTGACCAGAGGGCTGCCCTACTTTTTGGCCAAAGAATCAGCATTGCCTTACAACGTGGCAATTCTGCCAGCCTTTTTGGTACTTTGCCTGTTGACAGCGATGCGGATGAATTTTTTGATGCCCTTTGATTTATTTTTTATTTGTATTTTAAGACTTAGCTTTTTAAATTATGTAAATATTAGTTAAAAACAAGTTTATTGTTCTTTTACCTTATATTTGTACGCAGCTTTATTTGTCTTTAAACATTACCCCCATGCTCATGCAAGTATACGCATGCTCATTAAAATCTTAATAACATGGCATCTCAATTACAGGCGTACCTTTAGCCGTAGGAAAAACCGTGATTTCCGACTTGTTTCTGTAGATGTACATATGGAAATAAGAGCGGGAAACGGCGGTAATTAAATATGTAGAGGGTGCTGTTTAAGATTAAGAAGAAAACAAGAGAAAAGCGGCGCCCACGCTCCCTGTTTTTCAGGAATTTGAAACTGGCTATAAGACCTATTTGAGGCTTTCGAACATAACTTTGTTATTTTCACAGATCACACGTTGATACCTAGGGAAAAAAAATTGGTTTTATTTTTACTTTATGTGAATTTGTCTCCGCCTTATAACATTTAGAATATTTTTTTTAGGTTATGTTTGACTTGGTGTACTTAATAGAACTTGCATGTAAAAATATTTATCAGAAGCAAATAACATTCAGTGACAAACTGTGAAAATGTCAATTCGCAAAACCTTCTCGAGTAATTTTCGTCCGATACCTGCGACAAATGAACACGTGTTCAGTTTTCATCGCCCTATAGCTCACAAAACAAAGTTAACTCGGAACCGCGGGCCTGCTTCTTAAATCATTCTCCAAAAGATTTTCTAATTTGTTCCTCAGAAGCGGGGACCGCAGGCACGAACACATACGGTCCCGAAGCCCTCCTAGCAAGGACCCATTATACATCGACATTATACATATACACAGAGTGCCTTATACATCGTTCGATGTTCGCCTTTTACCGGCGGCGTCAGACACCGCAGTAAAATACACCCTAGCACTTATTAATATGACTCAAAAACGCATGAATGGCCCAACATGTGTTTAGCGCCGTATTCGCGCCGCGTGCGCCCTTTGGGTAATGTTACGTAATAGGTAAGGGCCGTGATTTTGTCAAAGGTAAGAAAATTGGTTACGTTAGTGGGTAATTTCGGCTACCGAGATAAACGTGAATTATGTGTCTGCGGATTAATCTGAGGATTTTATTTTACTTTTGTGCTGTGACGTAATTATGGCAATCTTTGTGCAAGTCGTGAAACTTATATAAAGTCTATTGGTGTGTAAACGTATTATGATTTTAATAAAAGCTTTAAAAAATAAAACTTGTGACTCTATTAAATATGAGGTGTTAGTTTTTTTTGTTTTTTGTCTGTAATCCGCGAAATGTTAGACAGAAGGGCACCTATAGTAGGGTATAGATACCCACAATTCGCCAGCCAGTTATGTTTATGTCCCGTATAAGGGGCGAGTTGAAATAGGTAGCTACTGAAAGTATCTTCGCAAAATAACCAAGATTACACGAACATGTCTCATCTATGCACCCTACCATGTCAAGACGTATATTTTCCTAATTCGTGTCATCTAATTATATATCTATACGCCCGCAACACAGGCTCGACGTGATTATCGACCGATACTTTTTACTGGGTGAGGTGTTAATTATAGAGGGCGGTAGCTTAGAGAGAAAAGTAACAAATACATTTGAGTTCGATTTTATTTTGTTCTTTGATAAAAAAATATTTATAAATTGCAAAAAATAATGTTAAAATTGCCAAACTTACGTCGCAGTGGGCAGCGCATATTGCTCGCGAAACAGATGGCCGACGGGGCTGAAAGGTTCTGGAATGGCGACCACGCACCGGAAGACGTAGCTATGGAAGGGTCCCCACAAGGTGGACCGATGGCCTTGTGAAGGCCATAGGAATCCGCTGGATGCGGGAAGCACAGAACGGGTCGAAGGTGCGGTGCTTGGGGGAGCACTATATCCACCAGTGGACGTCTTTCGGCTGAAATGATGAATGTGATAATTATTCTCTGTCCATTCCAAGGTTGCCTGAAGAGATTGCAGAAAGCGATAAGGCCGAATTGTATATTAAGTAGTGTTGTTAATTTTTTTTTGTGGTGTACAATAAAGAACATATAAATATTATTGAAGTTAACACAAAGCCTACATCCTCCGATGCTTAAGGCGGTAATCTAAGTTGTGGTTAATTTAAAATGACTGAAAAATAATTATATTCTTATAAAACAACCTGTATATCAAAACAGCCTGTATATCAAAACAGCCTGTATATCAAAACACCCTGTATATCATAGACACCTGCATTTCAATAGATGATACGTGTTAGAGTAATCGAGAATAGACAATGTGAATGGTGTAAGTCGGTACATTCAACAGTAACACATATAAAAGAACGGGGGTCTATGGTGTATGGTGAATACCGGCCCCCTAACTCAGAGTCCCATAAAAGTGCTTTAACTAAAACACTACGAGTGTAACTCTGCGGCCATTCTGTTTTATTGAAAGATATCTATTTTATACTCTTTTTCATGAATTGGGGCCCAACAGGTACTTCATTTTACAGCGATAATCAGTTTTTTTTTTTAACAATAAGTAGATTTTGTTGGCCAGTACGAGCTGTAGCTTAATAAAATCAAACTAAGCTCATTATTATTCTAAGCTCAAGCCTTACATTGATCATGTACTACAGCAAATCATCAACACTAGCTTGCAGTTCAAGGAATCAATGCAATATCCATCACTTCCAATATTCCCCGAAGTTTTTAAAATACTGAATATTTTGGTAGAAAAATCCAACATTCCATTCCCGTTATTGTAACTTGCACAGCGGAAAACTGACAATTAAGCGCTCAGCCGACCAGAAAACTGTAAAAATAAATAAAGAAGAAAATTGCTGAGTTTATTTCCAAACTAACTAAAAGCTTCACATTTCTGCGTTTAACTGAATTACGCACAAAGAAAAGCTTTCCGAGAATATCAAAGAAACGAAAAAAAGTTAAAAATTAAAAATTTGATTACATTAACCGCAGCGCGGCGCGGCGCGATACTTCATCTCTATAACGAGATGCAAGGGCCCTCCAAGTCTCACTTTGGTTGCGTGACCTAATTTAAGGGCACGTTATTTTGCTCACTTAATTTGCCTCATTCGTGTTTGTTCTGGGAATGAAGAACCTTTGCTACGGTGAATTTTTATTTTTCTTCTGCCGAAACTTAATTCAGTGGGGCGAGGAGAGTCGCGGTGGCTCGGCGAGACGCGTCGCGGCGCGGCGGCACAGGCACGCCACGCGGCTTCACCCTCTATAAACATTTATTGTCGCTCTACATCTCACTAACTTCACTTTTACAGAGTTTTATGTCCGAAAAATTTACGCGAGGAACGTTACTTTGCGGCCTTTATTGCGACGGTGGAATGCCGCGGGCACACTGCCGTAATTGAATGTAATTTCGTTAGCTTCTTTCGTTTACCGTTGTAAAATAAAATTTTACGTCTTATTTATTGTCACAAGCAACAGTATCTGTGCAGGGCTTTCCCTCCCGTGTATGTACGACGGAGGAGCAATAAAACGCTGCTAATAAACCCCGAACAATCACTACATATTTTAATGTTTGTCAAATAAAATTTAAGGAGCATTATTGTGGAAGATATGGAGTATTTAGAGAAGAAGATTTTTATCACCTATAAAAGTGAATGCGGCCGTATTGCGAGTGGCTCCCTGTTCAACGGGTTAATTAATTTGAACGGGACTGTACAAGTACGAGCCCAATTCAATTAGTAGTTAAAAAAGTAAATAGCATATTGATCCGACGCAAGTTATTGGAGAATTCGTTCGTAGTTAATGGAAAACTCGTGCTTATTTAACGGGTGTCATTTGTTTTTCCGTAAATATTGAAAATGAATGAAGATTAATTCGGTGACCTATTTAATTTCTTTGACGTGGTGTATGAAAGAGTAGGTACCTACTGGACAATATAATGGACAACTTGTCTTATTATGAGAAATCATTTAATTTTTTTGCATAGTTTAAATAAAATTTAGAAAAACTCCGAGTACCAACTGAGTCTTATTTATAAAGTCATCACTGAAATAATGTCACTATTAATTTCCCGAAAAACTGAAAAATCGATAAGTTATCATCGGGAAACCGTACGTCGTACGTCAAGGCGTGACACCCAGTAATAAGGCTTTTAAAATGCGCCCATTCGTTATGAAAATGTAAACGAACGCCGAATATTTATTTGCTCGTTAAAAATAATAGAGTTGTCCCCTCCTTCCTTATGCCACTAGTGTGTTGATGTGATCACAATCACTTGTGTGACTACCCGTCAGTTTTAATTTTATCAACGGTTATTCTGAAGTGTGTTTTTGTTTTTGTTTACCGAATACGGATTATTTACGGCTTTCGGATTTAGTTGAGTTTTTCATGCGCTATAGGTAACTTTTTTTGTACAGACTTCGATGTAGACTTTAGAAATAAGAACTACTTTATGTTCAGTGTTTTTTTTTTGTTTTTTTTTTTAATCATGTTTGAAATCGACACAGAACAACCCAATACAATATTTGGGATTGTGACAAAGCATATTGCTATGCCAAAGACCACGAAGCTGAAATATCACTTTACAAATTAATGGCCATTTCTCTAAACTAAAACACACCATAATTATAAGCGGGCAACAAACAGATTGCCGTCACTAATGAACCTCGCAATATCACTAATAATGTGCCAGGAATGTGTGATGACCGCATCGCAATGCCAACCAGGCATAAACACCTATACTATACACGTATATATAAGTGATAGATTAAATAGTAATCGTTGTTGCTATGCCTAATAGTGCCTCGTTTCCGAGTACTAATCACGTCGTATGTGGACAGTAAGCGAGTGATCACAGTTCCGTAATAGGTATATGTGAAAAACTCCAATTATTCAGCGTGTATCAGAAATGTGTGGTCACATTTGGGATGGCTCAGCAAAGTACCAACTTGCCGCGCTTGACTCGGTGGAACGCAGAGCTAAGCAGCTCTTTGGTGACGTAAAACTGGTGGATGCCAAACTTCACAGCTTGGCTCATCGCCGCAAGGTTGCCTGCTTGTCGGTCTTCTACAGATTGTACTTCGGTGAGTGTGCCCAAGAACTCCACGATCTTATTCCTCCGGCCCCCTTCTTCCATTGGTCATCTAGACGCACTGCAAGTTACCATCCCTACCTAGTTACTATTCCACCAATTCGCACTAAGCGTTTCCAAATGTCTTTTGTTATCCGCACAGCAAAAGAATGGAACTCTCTACCTGCGTTTGTATTTCCGAACGCATACAACCCTAATATCTTCAAAGTGAGAGTGAACAGGCTTCTTCTGGGTAAGCTCACTCCACCGTCGACTCTGTCTCTGTCACCACTGACCTAGACTAGAGGCAAGAGCAAACCCATCTTAAATATAAAATTAAAATAAATATTCAAGTGGTGGTACAGATACAGACCATCAACCTGAACAAATTTCTCCATTGGACCAACATTGTTATCACGAAAAAATACTCAGCTGTCCCGTGCATTACGATATTGGTACCATAGAGAAACTTATTCAGTTTGATGGACCACACCCTTAAATATGACCACGAATTTCGGAAACACGCTGTATAGCAAGCCATACAAGTTTGAACATGACGACTGCGACGTGTCAGTGGACATGGGCCCTAACGCTACTAGACTTTTAGATCAAAGACGAAATTGGATAGCAGTAGGTACCTTAATTGTGTCGTCATAACAGGATAAGGTGACTGTGTAACTGAATAGGGTCTGTTGTGAACCAGCTAACTAGTGCCTGTCCAATTACTAATTATAGTACCTAGATGTCAGACAATTAATTAGGTTCTTATATGCTACCTTCGTATCCAATGTAACTATGTACTTATAACCTACGAAGTATTAATTAACCTTTTATGGGGAATTTTTCGACGCCATGTTTTGATTTGTTAATACTTTTAGTTAGTTTAGGTTATAATATTTTTATTTTTATAATTTATTTGATATAAGAAGTTTTTGTGAATATTAATTATTACCTGTTGGTAATTTAGTAATTTTCGTAGTAGTTTTAGTAATTTTCCTAGAGACTATAATCCTTATTTGCCATTTTAAGTATTTTAGTAACTGAGCGGATTTCAAAAATAGAAAAAGAGTAAAGTTTAGCCGTAAGATAAACTTATTTTGATCCTGTCCCACTGATCCAAGTTTACAGCCCCAAGATCCGATTCCATGAACAAACACACAAAGGCTGTGATACACATTACTCCGAAAAATATATTTTTAGAGTAGAGTAAACGCGTTATTTAGTGTACTCACGTCCTCAGCTGCCATATCTCGTCGCGTCATTATTTCGCCTTACGCTTTGACTCTTCACTGTGGGGTTTTACTTCAAGGGCCGTCGTCATGGCAACGCCAGATTCGGCGAAAACACGACGCACAGCATACAGATTATCCCGTGTTTTAATGTAGGGAACACGCTCCAGGCATCCGGACGGAACGCGAAACTTGTTCACTAGGTAAATAGTTTAAGTTTGCGTGGTTGTTGTTACACTATATTGCGTTATAAAGTCATTTTCGTGTAATGTCAGCGGTGGAGTTGCCAACTTGATTTAGCGGCGCTCCACGGCGGCGCGCGGCGGCGGCGGCGCCTCCTCCGTGCATGTTACCTACTCGTCAGGCTGTACTAGTATGTTATTAGATAAGTACTTGTTATGTAATAATGTCTCGTAAAGCTACTTGTGTATTGGTTGCTAATATTTCAAGTTATAAGACTTTAATTCTAACAGGAGTAATTAAATTCTTCTCTAGTTCAGACGTACTAAAGCCACTAAGCCCAATAATTAATACAAATAGCAATTCCCGATCCTACCTATAAATAAACAAGTCTCTAATAAAACATTTAACCTGAAAACAAAAGAAGACCGAAAAAATACGCAATTAATCGGGAGCGCCACAGCACTGCAATATGTGGGGCCATTAATTTAATTCAGTGTACGTGCGCCCGAGACACGGTTTTAACCTTAATTGAGATTTAAGAACAGCTCTGGGGTGTTTTTGTGTTTGGATGCAGCCTCCGGGCTCCGGCAAGACGCTCCCTCTAAGCCTCCGGTGTTCCTTCTCTTCAAGGTATATACGAGTAGATAGGGTATCCGTTTTGCCTTTTATAATTCAGTTGTTTGCGCGCCGCGGCACTTTTAGCTTGCCTAATTAAATGTTAAGTGACTTATTGTGAATGCGTATTTCGGAGGAAAATCGCTTTGTAATCTTGCCTTTTTTTAGAATTGAAATGCTTTGGTGTACTTAAGAAGGAGGGGTGTGAAAGAAAATTGAAATGCTGCCAGGCAATCTTCGAAATACTACGTTTTTCATAGTGTTACGCTGCATGCCGCATATTTAATATAAAATACATAGAAAATATTATTTTCATATTTTCTATGTATTTTATATAAGCAGTCGCTCCACGTAAAATACTGGTATTTAGCTTAATCACGTCAGACTGGAAGCTGACCCTAACATAGATCAGAAAAATCTAGGCAGATTGACTGATGTCCTAGTTGTAGCTTAACTCAGCTTTCCGCATATTCCTCTTATTTATATTGTATTACAGGAAACATTACGAAAATAGCTTCAATATAAAATCCTTATTAGTGCTCTTTACATCAGATGTACAAAAAAAAAACATTTTTTCCGTTCTCAAGCTCCATTCATCCCCCGAGGCCGTGTTCTCATTCCGGCAACTTCTATCAAAACAACGTTCCGTAATTCAACGCCAAACATTTTCATGTAATTATTAATTAAACGTTATTTTAACTACATGAAAACCTAATACAGATATAACACAATAACACCCCCTTTAAAAGGTTTTGTAAAATAAACCTAAAATTTTATTCTCAAAGCAAGGAAACGCAAGACGGTTAATACCTTTACAACATCATATAAAATGCGTTGTATCTAATTCGAGGCTTATCTTGCCATCTTTAATCTCGGCCCCGTTGCCTACTGCGGAGGAGATACCTCAAATACCTCCCACGCCCTCCCCGCGTCCTCGTCTCACCCCCGCGTTTTCCCTCTAGCACCCTTCAGCCCTTGAGTTCTTAGCCGAAGTTCATAATACCCTATTAGTGGCGCACACGACCGACAAACATACTGTGTCTAGTTGACTTACTCCGCCGTGTTAATTTTTGATCGTTGCTATTGATTTGTGAGGTAAAGTTATTTATGTTGTATGAGATCGATAAGAATAAATTGAATAGGTTATTGTGACGCGAATCAATGGTAATTTTGACATCAAATTAATAAAATACTTTTCAGTTGTGTTTAGTAGTAGTAGTTGAGCATTTAAGCTCTTTATTTTTAAGTCAATGTAAAAATCCTCTATGAAAAACACTGAGCTCAGACCGCATGATGTCAATTTCAAGTCATGCACTGAAAATCGCCTTACAAAAAACACGATGTACTTAATAAACTTCGTACCTAATTGGCAGATCCCCCAAAATATAAGAAGACAGGCTAGAATCGTACGAACAGAATAAATAGGTAAGTAATATAATCTCCCTGTGGGGGGGGGGGGGGGGGGGGGAAGTTCACCGGACCGAGTAATAAATCTGTTGACAATCTTTAATTCGCCTCGTCGCTCAGCTCGTCAGATAGACGTCTCATCATAAAAATGAATCTCCTTTTTAAGAAACAACCCTCATTTGTTTATTGTTGAATGTTGATATTTCGGTATTAACAAAATTTTACCTAATTATCATTGGGGATTTCGGGAAGATTGTGGAATATTATTTGTAAAGTTCTGGTTTGTCTTAAGCTTTATAAAACACGGTTAATGTGGTAATGTTCTTCATAACTTGAGTTGCATAACTATTTAAACAATTCATAACGCGTTAAAATTATGAAAAAAAAAAACATTTTGCATATCTTTACTAAAAACACGACATGTGTTTACGCCCCATTTTACTACAGAACACTGAGCATGCAGCAAACGTCCAACTATCTGTTAACCGGCAACTAGGCTAAATAATGCCATATAAAACGCAGGCTGCAGTAAAATACACGTGGCGCCGTGACGACAGCTCGTTCACGACTGGCCGCGTCCGGTGTAAATTGTAGCGTGCGCCTATGAGGGTAGTCGGACAAAACCCGAATTACAGCCAAATGGGACGCTGTAATTTGTACATTGCCGGTGAGACTCGACTGAGAGAAATTGCTCTTTGTGCTATGTAGGTCAGATCTCAGGTCATTAGTGGCCGCTCTTGTACTTATGTGCTGTTGGTTTAGTTCGTTTATTGGATTGGAGTGTTTTTTTTATACATGATTAAGTTTTGATAAACGGTGTGGGACCTATGAGTATCGTGGTGACGAAGGAGTGTAAATAATATTCCAGTGTCCAGGATAAAGTCTGTTGATAGATGACATTAAGCATATTTACACTTCTTACTTAACAGAACACAAGTTATAGCCACGCGCCAGGAAGACGAATGGCCGCTAAACTCTAAGCGCGGGACATTGCATTTTGCATTGTTAGCATTATTGTTACCTACCGAGCTATTTTGTAAAAATCTCACCGTGATAACTTAGGTGAAGTGAGCTTGAAGTGAGTTGTCGATAGTGTCAATTCCTAGCATCGGGTGGAATGATAGTGATCACGATGAGATTGTTACAGAATCAACAGGCAACAAACAACAAAAAAACGTGTGTTCAGCATATGTTTTCTTTAAAAGTGTTAATCTTATTTAATGTCTTGTTTTAATCCCTCAACGTTTACAAAAAACCGTCAAAAAGTAAACACAATGCTCATCTTCAAAATACAAACACTACAGTAAAAATTAGACCACAATAACTCGTCATTACTGCAACCAGACGCACTTACAATCAAAACAGTGCAGAACAACGAAAGGCAGAGAAACAGCACGTATTATTTAGCGCAGCATGTGCGTCGGATGCTGCAATAGAAATGAAAACCGAATCACAAAGGGCAGCGCCCATTAGCCGGATATAGCAGCTTAGCGGCACAATGGGGCTTTGGCCTGACCACGTGAACGCTGGGCCATCGGCATGCAACGCCATCTACCGACTATACGTAGGTATCTATTGGCGGAAATCCACCTTTGTTATGGGATTATAAGTGCGTAGTGCGTATGATGAGTTAAACCTTCGTGTAAAATTTTATGCGTTGTGTTGGTAGCTAGATAAATTATTTTACGGCAACGAGTAACTTAATAATTTAAAAATAAAACTTTTATCCTTCACTGAACCGAACGCACTTTGGCCTAGTACCTATCGGAAAATTGCGCTTAAAATATACAGGAATTATTCCACTTTAATGCATCAGCCTTCGATAAATATGAAGTGGTGACGTGATACCTACGTGATAAATTCGCTCGAAAACATAAAGAAAAATCAAAAACAAAATTAAGACTAAACTTTCAATTGAATCCTACAAAAGTCAAGTCGAGCACTTTAATATTAAACGTTGAAGTTTGGTAAATTTAATAATTTACCAGCCAAGTCCTTAGGGTGCCGCAAGAAAACTAAATAATGTCTTAAAATGTGAAAGTTTTTGAGCAGAGCATAAGTCCCTGTAGAACGTGCGGAACGAGGAGGGTGCAACTAGTTCGTCGGAAGTTATTTTGTGGTATGGCATCCCTTGAGCTCCTATAAACAACAGTTGCACAGAGCACGTCACGATCAGAAAGGATGCCCAATTTTATTTGAAGTTATTTTTATTCTATTTTACTGTTCGTGTTTTGTTTTCGTTAAAAGTTACTACACAGCCATTTGAACGCTGACAGCACTTAATACGATTAAATTAGTTATGTATCAGTATCACTAACAACTGCAATTCCAGAGGGTATTAATACGATATGCATTTCCACTTAGTTTGAACTAAACACATATTTAAACCCCACATGGCTATTAAATGAAATCCTATTTTACTATAAAATAAACGTAAACTTTAGCAGCTACTTTAGAGGCAACTAAGCCACTGCATATTAAATTCGAAAAACAAATATGGCGGAGTTTGCATTGCTCTGTGAGGCACATGTCTGCTTATGTGGGTTGACGTATTTATTATTTATTTGGGAATTCTCGGGGCTCCGGCGCCCGACCGTCGGAGCCGCCGCGTCAGAATTATGGAAAAATAACTCATCTCCTACGACATATTGACTTCGCCCACAGACGGGGAAATAGAAGCACGCATCCTTTCGGGAATTGCACCGATACTTGAAGATACTGTTGTGTTCGGCGCTTTTCGGTTTTAGCTTATTGGTGTCCCGGTATTGATGGAACGTTGGGGACGGACTTTTCATAAAATATGAACGTTGAAAGTGAGCTAATATTGAAAGTAAACGTTGGAAATAACAATTCATAACCGAATACAATATAAAAAACAAAAAGTTTCTTCTTTATTTTAATTACTTTTTATTGTATTTTCTACTTTTTTTTATATTTTTGTTTATTCTTTCAAATATTCGTTTTTTTTTAATACGAATTTAACGTGGTCAGTGGCGAAGAGAATCTGTGTTTTCCTTTGTTTTTTGCTAGAAAATGGCAAAAAAGTGTCTTCTAGTTTCCGAAATGTTCGAGTTTGGAATATAGCACCAATCTATTGATGCTATATTCCAAACTCGAACATTTGTAACTTCCTAATTCAAAATGTAGATTGTGGTGTAAATTTCTAAACGATTGTCTATGTCATGTTTAGTTTGATTTCGATTGTAATATTTTCACAAGTTAGTTACAAAGATGTGAAATTAGACATTAGACTAAAAGGTACATAAAAAACTAAGTTCATCGCTAATGAACACCAAAATCTGCGCCACGACCGCATTGTCGATATTTTGTTGAAAAAGCAATCAGACCAAACCGTACGATAAGTAGGTACAGTCTCTAACAAAAGGGTACGATACAGACAAAACCACTGTTTATTATCCTCGCTCCATAAGAAAGGCTACTTTCAGCGAAACGTTGCCGATTTCAATAACAGAAGAGTTCATTGAATAGAGTTACCTCATAACATTTTTATTGTACAATAAGAGTTTTCCGTCGACAGGGGAACGTAAACGGTCTGATATTGCTTATATCGGAAGATTGGGGCAACGCTACATAAGAAGATGAGCGAGAAATGAGAGAGCAAAACGAGGTTTTCATTCCCCATTTGTTTCTGCTATAGAACTTTTAATGGGAAAGATTGGAGCGAGGAATCGTTAAGCCGACATTGGAACATTGTGTTTTCGATTGTCTAGTGTTCTGAGCGACCGCGACCGCGACTCGTTCACGTTAAGTGACTTAGAAACTGCGATCTTGAGTTCCTTCGAGGAATGTAGGAAATTGTACGTGATATATATTATTTTCTATTGTGTGGTTACACGATAAAGTCATACGAGTTGGTCAGAGGTATTTGTTATGAAATATTGGAGAATGAGACAGGGGGGCTGCATAGATTATTTATTTATATATTCTTTATTGTACACCACAAAAAACATAACAACAAAAATGGTACGATACGAACACGTACGTACGTGGTGGTGGTATTATATTAGGTACGATACGAAAGAAGGTTGAGGTTATAGCAGATTATTATCACACCCCATTATTTTCAAGTAACCTGTCTCCTTTAATTAAACATTTTGATAAGTTTCACGTAGTTCAACTAACCCTCTAATTAGCCCGACCGGTGACTAACCAAATAAAGTCAAGCTAACTAAACCGAAAATACGTTAAAAACTTTCAAACGCGCTCGCAAACAACTCATTAACCATTTAATCTTTAATTCCGTCTACAAAGTGTTGCCATAAACGTCCCCTAAAAATGGCGAATAAAGTTTTATTCTTAAGATTAGAGGGGTATATCAGGCAGTTAAAGAGATAAACAGAGTCTGTAAGGTGGAGACGGCCTGTAAACTATTTTCCATGTCAGCAAAAGTGCGCGTTTATGTAGGTACAGCAAGTTTATGGGACCGCGGAACTCTGCTATAAAGTGAACAGCTCAGGTGATAAAATGAACTCGCGGTTAGTAAATTCAAGCTGCATTTTAACGAGAATCTCTCACTTTTGAATTATTTCACGCTTTTTAAACAAGCTGTGAGTGCAGATTGTGAGCTTTATTGCTTTGTTTATTCATTTATTTTAAGTTCAGATAACTTATGTTTGTGTTTTATAATTGATTTTGATGAAACTGGTGATAGGAGTATGAGATTGGTAGTTGAGAATATCAATCTGAAGGTTACACGCCGCAGATTATATCTAATTTCGGAAACTAAGCAACTCATGGGAAAATCCGTTACTGTAATAATGAAGTTGATGATGTTCGATGATAGTGAATAATTTTACTCATGGTACCTAAGTGTTTTAGTAGATTTTGAACAATTCTCCTTTACCAGACTTATGATGACAAACAATACTAATTATGAGATTAATAACTGGGACGTAACACACTTCAACAAGACTGAACTGACACAATAGAATCCTAAGACAAGCCCAAAACGCTTATAATCATCATTGATTTTAACAAACCCGTCCATCACGCTTACAGAGAATCTACAAAGCATATTACAAATTAGAGGATTATATCCAAGATAGGAATGCTTGGAAACATGCTGGTCCAGCTCCATACGACAATCTAGGATCTAGATAAAATCGTACTTGTTGCTACTTTAATTGTATAGTTTATTATTTTTAAGACATTGATTTACATTCTGTGATTACTTTAACTCACACACTGACATATTACTTGTTTAAATAATTTGGAAAATCGTATACTTTTACAACGTTTGTAAATATGTGAGCACCATGTATCTATAACAAAATTAACTTATTTGTCATTGCTACATTTTTTTAATTTTTTTTACCTATTGTGGTAGGGTAATTTTGTTATAGGTGCATAGGTCTTCATATTATAATTAAGTATATAATGAATGTATACAAAATATTGTAACACGTTTTATAAGAGTAACGGTGGAGTTTCTTTCCCATTATTCTCCATACGAAACCTTTTGGAAGGGGCGACTAGAATCAATTATATTTTAATGTAAATGTTGACGTTCAAAGTGCCATTTATGTGCCTATTTGAAATAAATGCTTTGACTTTGACTGCATATATTATGCTCACAGAATCCAGTGTACCTACAAGAAAATAAAGCCTAGATCACAAATGATCGATATGTCGAGAGAAGCATGTTATTTGCTCGTCGCAGGTTGTCTATTGCCTCTCGGCTTCCCACCGGCGGACTGTTTCCGTTCGCTTGGACTCTATTTCCGTTCTCCTCGATACGGTATGCCCTTGGCTTTGTATTGCCTAGAGCCAAATTGTAGCGTGCTGTTTGATAAGGAATTGTGAGGTATTGAAAATTATGTGAGACCTCTTTGTACTTTATGAAATCCTAGTACTTTCAAACAGAATTCCTTTCTAGAACAATATTAGATTAATAAGATTTTTAAATGACAACAAAATAGTTTGAAGCATATATCCCATTTAGATAGAGTCAGCACATGTCGTCACTATACAATCATAACGACATTTTCGACCATTCTTGCTTCACTGAATGGACTCGAATATAGAAGTAGAAAGGAAATATGACAAAAATATAAACCAAATGCAACGTATACTTACAACCCAGCCTTGAGGGAGAACGGAGGGCCCAAAATATTGCACAATGTAAGGATACATGACGAAACTGATCTCAAGGCTGTTGACTTTGTTTTCGAGTAGTTCACGTTATATTGTGAGAAGGGACCGTAAGGCATAGTTTACCCCACTTGAAAAAATGAATGGCCGAAATACAAGGCCTATTGGAGGAACATTCTTCATGTTCAAGAGGCTTTAGTTTCCAGGGGGGTAGTTTATTATTATTTTTATTACGAGTAATTGGGTAGGGTACCTCTTATTTGTAGAGAGTTACTTAGATTTCTATTTTGTGTTTTAAGTGTGTTTGCCCATCGTTCCGTAGATTTGGTTCAAAAAGGTATGTCAACTTTTTTGGTTGTTGCGTCGTAGAGTTACTTTATTTTCTGGAGTATTATTCTGAATAGACTGTCAAAATACTGATTTTGTTTAAATAAGAACCTATGGTTGTTAATACGTAAAATCTAAGGCCTACATCCAGTAAAAAGTAATAAAAACCTTGAACAAATTAAAAGGATTTCTTCCCGTCTAATGAAATTCATACAACTAATGAGCATTAACTACTCATCAATTTCGAAAATAATCAGAAACCTTCACGGACCCATTCTGAAAAATATATCACATAATACATATATTTATAAATATAATACATATTATATAAGCTTGAAGTTGTAAATAAAAAACCTCTCATCATGGCAAGGGTCGGTTGTTTGTTATAAATATCTTTTTCCTGATAATAATTTTAGGAGTGCCTAATCTATAAATTTGTCTGGTTGGAGTTACCGAATAATATTAGTAATTTTAGAAAAGCGTTGTATTTATATAATATATCAAGTTTGTTTCCAAAGCGCTTGTCTATTATAAATAGTTTAACAGAAACCCGAGTTATAATTATATTTAATCCAATTATGAAGTAAATGAAACCTTCACCCAGAAATCTTGAGTATTGTATTGTAAGGGAAATTAAATGTTAAGCAAATTGACACCTTGCCTCCATTTGCCGTGCCATTTTATACAGCTGTCAAAATGACCATTGTGAATTAAATGTACAGACAATAATTTAAGTTGAAAGTCAAGTTACTTAACGATTAATTTCCCCGACTTTGAATTTACATGTTTATAAGAGAATATAGGTAGGTAGCTATTGATTTTATAGTTGTAGTGTTGCAGTAATATTATCCCTATTGCAAGTGATATACCCTAGGCCTAGATTATATCATACCTACAAATTAATGGATTGGAGCAATGACACCGTTTACAGTGAATAGGAAATAATATCGATTTATTGATAACAGCCGGTGACGCATCCATTACCTACCATAAAACCAAGTATGTCCTTATAACAAAACGCGATAGCTAATGCAATTTTGACTACATTCATTAGGTTCGACAGATTGTAAAGAAGACTAAACAGGCCACATTATAAGCTAAAAAGGTTGGTCAACTCTAGACACTCCATCAGTATAGCTTAAAAGCTTGGTCAACTCTAGACACTCCATCAGTGTAGGATTAAAAGCTTGGTCAACTCTAGACGCTCCATCATTATAGGGTAAAAAGCTTGGTCAACTCTAGACACTTCAATATTATAGGCTAAAAAGCTTAGTCAACTCTAGACGCTCCATCATTATAGGCTTAAAAGCTTGGTCAACTCTAGACACTCCATCAGTATAGGCTTAACAGCTTGGTCAACTTTGGACGCTCCATCATTATAGGCTATACAGCTTGGTCAACTCTGGATGCTCCATCATTATAGGCTTAAAAAACGCTTGGTCAACTCTAGACACTCCATCAGTATAGGCTTAAAAGCTTGGTCAACTCGGGACGCTCCATCATTATAGGCTAAAACGCTTGGTCAACTCTAGACAATCCATCAGTATAGGCTTAAAAGCTTGGTCAACTCTGGACGCTCCATCATTATAGGCTAAAATGCTGGGTCAAATCTGGACGCTCCATTATTATAGGGTAAAAAGATTGGTCAACTCTGGATGCTCCATCGTTATAAGCTAAAACGCTTGGTCAACTTTGGACGCTCCATCATTTTAGGCTAAAAAGCTTGGTCAACTCTGGACGCTTCATCATTATAGACTTAAAGGCTTGGTCAACTCTGGACGCTCCATCATTATAGGCTATAACGCTTGGCCAACTCTAGATACTCCATCATTATAGGCTAAAACGCTTGGTCAACTCTAGACACTCCATCAGTATAGGCTTAAAAGCTTGGTCAACTCTGGACGCTCCATCATTATAGGCTAAAATGCTGGGTCAAATCTGGACGATCCATTATTATAGGGTAAAAAGCTTGGTCAACTCTAAACACTCCATCAGTATAGGCTTAAAAACTTGGTCAACTCTGGACGCTCCATCATTATAGGCTAAAACGCTTGGTCAACTCTAGACACTCCATCAGTATAGGCTTATAAGCTTGGTCAACTCTGAACGCGCCTTAACGAACAACTTTATGTGCTTGCTTACATTAAAGGCAATGATCCAGATTATCTGCAACTGCTCGTAACTGTCCACTGTCTGTGTCACTTTAATTTGAAGAACCTGTGCCGGATATTCATTTGGTTGGGCAGCATTTATAACTTTGGTACCTATAGGTATCACAAGACGTGAAAACAAAAATCTTCAACCAGTCAATCATGGCCTACGCCTCCGAGGCCAGCTCCCTAACCCACATGCTGAAAGTCATTCATTGAGTTAAGGAATTATACCTTGAATGACTGAAGGACTGAAGGTGGAGTCACCAACCTTGAAACTAGCTATCCTTGAAAGCTTTCGTATTCAAATGGCATTAAATGCTTGATCTGCAGAAGACACAACAGATTTGTTTAAGCAAACGAGTCTTTCATGTTTCGGTTATCACCAAACGTAACGACTTCCAAAAATTTCCCAACTTAAAATGGACCTATAAGTTAAAGAGATGGCTTGAGCTGCTACATTTGAAGGTTGAGAACCAAGCCTCATCATCATAATTCTCGGTTTTGGCAACTCGCTGCAAAGGGTAGAGTATGAGAGCTGAGGAAGGTGGATTGCGACGCAATCGAGAAGACACTGCTACATTTATTCATCAATCCTGATTTTTTTGTTGAAGTTTCATCGAGCTCGAAACCAAAAATCCGAAATCGGTGTGATATTGAAACAAATGCACCGTGGTCATATTTTATGTCAGCTCTTTTGAACCAATTAGCTGCCGGTGGCCCTCTAACTTAATTACTTCGGAGGGCCACCGGTGCGTGACTGGTAGGGGGTGTACTTTTCATATAATATCGTTGCAATGCAAGAACCAAGACCCATATAAAAGAAAAACCGGCGACAATGAAATTGCGGGCAATCCGAAACCGACAGAACAACACGCTGACTAATTTATTGCTCTCAGCAAGTAGGCGAGTACCGACATATCGCTTCTCAACTCAAACACGCACTCCACGTAAGTGAATAAATGGGTAATTCGAAACCGGCTCCCGATATTTCTTGAGAGCAGCAAGAACTTGGGGAACACACCCTTAGTTGTGTAAAGTCGATCAATCATCGCCGGCCGTACCCGACCGATCATTGCCTGAACTCTTTTCATTTATCTAATGAGTTCTGAATGCCCACACCCCCTGTTTGTCGGGCGGGGTCGTACTTCGACACGTCTTGATGAATTAATCGGGTGGAAACGAGTATGAGCGTTCTAATAATGTTACGTAGGTAGTTACTTTATTGAGGATGCGGATAAGTAGGTTGTTGAAACTCGATGATCGAATGTTGTTGTTTAGTTTGTAATTTTTGGGGCCAAAGGTCATTCAAGATTTTATGGGCACCACGTTTATGCTGATTATTAACTTTTTAGTTTAACATTATTGTAGGCTATTATCAAAAATTAGAATTACCGATTTTTTTTCCTAAAACCAACTGCTCTGTTCGGACCACACCCATCTTATCTCCGTTAGGCATACAATTTTTATTTTATAAGTATCTAGGTGCCCCCATTACTATCTGTAAATTTTAGTGCTTTATGCTATATGGACTCAGTTTCTGCAATTAGCTAATAAACTGAATACCTGCGCTTATGCAACTTATTTGTGAATTTCTAATTCAGTTACTTGACGCAGTTCAACTAAATTACCCTTTAGTTTAAAAAATTTTTCATTTGAATTTTTTTCTACATGATTAATATGTGATTTACGGCGAATTTTACCAAACTTTTATAACTAGATTAGGTCTTATCCTGAGAATATATTTAAATTTTTTTGACAGTTTTTACATACTAGAATTACTGTCAGACGTCCCTTCTGTTCCACGGATAAAAGATATATCACTTTTGTCAAATCAACCCTTAGGGCTGATTTTTCAATATTGGTTTGACAGTTTGACAGCTTTTGTATAGAAAATATGTCAAACTGTCCAATTTATTCTTCAGATAAAATATATCTGCCTATTGAAAAATCAGCCCTTAGTGTCCTTTCTGTCCACCAAAGAGCATCCAGTACAGAGGTAGGGTTAGAAACAAGTTGAGCATCAGTGGAATTTAAGTAGGTACGAATTTTAATGGCAATAAAAGACGTAAACTTCAGTTTCTCCATTTATTAAAGGTAGGTAAGACTCAAAATAAAAACAAGATTCGTGAGCAGCGGGCACAAAGTGCAACCGTCGGTTGTAAGCTTTCTGTCAGACTTAATGTTGGATTCCAGCTTAACCAGATCTGAAACGCGCTGGCCTTAATCCACTTAAAATAACAACAGGGCTAATGCTCCCCGCAAAACCCCGGCGTTTCTTATTGTCTTGTGTCTCTGGGATTTTGTGCCAATTTATAACAAGTTGTACTCCCAAGGCAGGCCAAGAATATTGCTGCAATTGAGGGTATTTTAAAAGTAACTGTAGTTTGAAATATGTTTGTTGGAATGAATGTCTAATTACTATATAGTAGAGTTATTATGCCGAATTCCATAATTAAACACGTCAGCCATCTTTACCTCGACCTATATAAGCCATATATTTTTATTCTATATACAGAGTTGTACTATTGATTAATAGTTCAAAATGATCATAAAGGAAAAAATAATAATAAATGATGATAACAATGTATGATGGCTAGGTAGATAACTCTCCAAAATCCCCTTTGCTAAAGTTTTATTAAACGCGGTGCTTAACGAATACGATAAACTCGTACGTTTGAAATTTTGAGGGAAATTAGTTTTGAGCAGTTCCGAGTACACAAGTTGTTGATATCCCTTGGGTGCCAGGCGTTTTAGAGCAACGCTACATCCTGCTTCAACCCATTCAACTTCGGCGCTAAAGTTTTAGTCTAATTGAACTTTAAATTGTCATGCGATATACCTACATCAAACGTGAAAAATCGATGTCTGGTGGCTGCATGCTCGCGTTAATTACTTTAATATCAGTAACAAAGGCATTCTGCGGCGCCGTCTAAAAGGCGCGCGTGTGAGTTGTTATGAGCGATCGCTACAACGGTCCAACTTCGCCGACCGGTGTTCATTAGAACTTAGACTTGTATGAATTTTCACCAACTTTCCGACGTAATGAACACTAAAAGGAGGCAAGTTTGAACGCTTCAAATTTTAATACTGTTCTGCACGGTTCGCCGCGGACAAGGTTTAATACTAAATTAGCCGTATGGAATTCATAGGTACCGACAGAGTTAGAAATCCAATATCCTCTGTAACTTGCTTTAAATGAACTCTGCCGCTTGTTTGCCTGGCTTTTAAATTGTCTTTGTGACTACTTCGATATGTGTTTGTGAGAATTTTACCACGAACTAAAGTTTTGGTGGCAAATAATTAAACTGGCGGACTTAGAACGTTCCGTTCTGCAAAGTACCCGACCATGTCCTTGTAGATAAAACGTGCATATTTAATGAGTCTGGCGAGTTAAGCAGAAGTATAATTAGCTTTTAAGTTATTGGTGTTGATGAACACTAAGTTTGTAGTGGGTTTAAAATCGATTAAATTGTACAATCCTTTGCTATGTTTTACGAAACATAATGCCTACTCGTATTAGTTAGTACAGCAATAAACCCTAGATTCGTAGTTGACTTTTACAACTTAGAGTGATAACTTATAAGAGCTACGGATATATGCCAGGCATTCTTTGACTTTTTGTACCCATAAATAACGCTGAATAGTACTTTTTTGTTATTCTCGTCAGAGCCCATTAAGTAACAAGTTTCAGGAAATGAGAGTGATTTTTTGTAAGTTTTTTTATTTAGATTAGTTTTTAAATAGATATCCGTTAATTTCAGTATTTGGCTCATAATAACGGCTAACGGATCTATTTATAATAGCTTAGTACGTGGTATTATGAATAGGTACAGAAGTACGTCTTTAATCTTTTTTTTTAGATTTAACTTAAATATGTATCACATGTTGAGGATCTATTTACACTAAACGGAAAGAATGAAGAAAACTTGAATTAAACTCTTTTGGGTTCCAACCCAATAAATATTAAATATCAGTCTGCGAAGCCCTTTGAAGTACCACTGTAGCGAAAGGGTCGACTACTAACCTATTGTAACTTCTCGAATTAAATTCCAAAGCCAACCGAAAGCGACGCCACTATTTAGATATAATAATTATAGATGTATTTAGGATTACGTAACGTGTAAATAAAGCTGAGAATATGTTAAATTTTAATTTATTATGTATGGCAAAATTAAAATATTGTGTATAATGTTAAAAATATAATTTAATATTTTGCTTTACGGAACATAAGTCTCATTTGGGCGCCACTAAAAACTGAATGGTGCCCAAATGGGACATCATTTATTTTCGTCTTTATTTTTCTATTGACATTTAAAAGGAAATCATCATAAAAAGTCATCTAGACAACCCAAATTAGAAAAAAAAACCTGTTGTGTAACTAAAACATGGTTTTGCTTCGTGGCAAAATATAAATCTCTTGTTTGCTGATTTTTAAATAGACATACCTAAAAGTACGGTGAAAATTTTTCCCAAGACTTTCTTAGCTGGCTTTTTTAATATCTGATTTCCAAAATGCCAGCAATTGACAATGAATAAAGAGTTATTTCTTTCCTTCGTATTGGTTTTACTGACCTATTTATTGATATTTTTTCTAATAGTAACAAATCAAACTGTGAATTTACTTAGTGCGAAAACTAAATTATAATTTAAAGTACCTATTATAATTTCAAGATTCCGTTTTTATCTTGGTCATCATTCTCCTGCCTTTATCTCAATATATTTGCGATCGGCGCAACATGTCTTTGTCTTTCATACTTCTCTATTAGTCGTCATGTCGGTCGATTTTTGCTATTTCCTTAAAAAGCCTTATAGTGCTAGGACCCCACGGACCAAGGGTCTCGACACCGAATGGGACAAAATCATATTCGGAGCCTAGACCCCTGTATTTGCATGCTTTAGCTTTTTCCATGTTCCAGGTTCCATGTAGATGGGAAGGGGCTAGCGTGTCTGAACAGGTTGCATCTCATACCAGCACTCGGCCCATCTTCCATGGAGTCAAACTCATACCGTCCGGTCTCTTGCCGTCACCCCCTTTCAAGCCATATCATCTTTCGCACAGTCTATCCATTGTTTCTTTGGCCTTCCCCTACTCTTATAGCCAACCACATTCATACTGAAAACTTTCCTCGCGACATTTTCCTCGTTCTTACAAATCACATTTAAAAAAATCGTTTATTTATAATGTTTTCTCGTAATATTTTATTTTTAATTAAAATGTAAGTTATAACTCTCATTTCATAATGGACTCAAGATCCATGGTTTCTTTTTGGTCTTCCCCTACTCTTATAGCTAACCACAATCATACTGTAAACTTTGCTTGCGACATTTTCCTCATTCTTATGAATCACATTTTAAAAAATCGTTTTTTTTTTTCTTGTAATATTTTAATTATAATTTAAGTTATAACTCTCATTTCATAATGGACTCAAGATCCATGGTTTCTTTGGTCTTCCCCTACTCTTATAGCTAACCACAATCATACTGCAAACATTCCTTGCGACATTTTCCTCATTCTTGCGAATCACATTTAAAAAAAACGTTTATTTATATTTTTTTTCTTGTAATATTTTAATTATAATTTAAGTTATAACTCTCATTTCATAATGGACTCAAGATCCATGGTTTCTTTGGTCTTCCCCTACTCTTATAGCCAACCACAATCATACTGCAAACTTTCCTCGCGACATTTTCCTCATTCTTACGAATTACATTTAAAAAAATCGTTTATTTATAATTTATTCTTGTAATATTTTAATTATAATTTAAGTTATAACTCTCATTTCATAATGGTCTCAAGATCCATGGTTTTTTTGGTCTTTCCCTACTCTTATAGCCTACCACAATCATACTGCAAACTTTCCTCGCGACATTTTCCTCATTCTTACGAATCACATTTAAAAAAAATCGTTTATTTACAAATGGTTCTTGTATTATTTAATTTTTAATTAATATTTAAATTTGAACTCTCATTTCATGATGGACTCAAGTAACGCAGTCACTTACTGACATATCAAGTAAAATATGTACCTATTAAAATAAGTGCAGTTTAATAAAAAATTACATAGGTACTAGGCTACTAAATTATTTAAATTCGTTTTCTGAAACGTTCAATCATCTAAACTAAAGTTATAATACATACAAAAATAATGATTTTTTGTATGTTTTTTTGTTACGCTTTCACGCTAATACGGCTGAACGGATTTGGATGAAATTTGTCACATGGGTAGACCATGACTTGGATTAAGATAAAGGATACTTGTTATGTCGATATTCCTAAGGGATCGCGACTTATGCGGGTGAAACCGCGGGGCGCAGGTAGTTCTAAATATAACAGTAATAGTTTATTGGCTTAAATGTATCTTTTTTGGTTCAAACTGAAGAAATAATCAATCATTTGGATATTCTTTAAATATTTCATGGCACACTCCATGAAAGTTATTAAAAATTCAGTCATCTTTAAAATCACGATATGAATAATTCTAGCACAGTTTAAATCCAAAACGTATAAACGTCTTTAAGATAAAATGTAAAGTTTTAGTTAAACCCAATAAAACAATACAAGATACTTGTGTAATTTGCATTTATGTCTTAGACTATGAAATAAGAAGACATAATCTTTATCTACCCTACATAAAAAAATAATTTTAATACTTCAAAAGAATGCTTCTAATAATTAAAACCGACCGTTAAAATGTTGTTTTTACGTTAAAAACCAAAAAACTATCCTAACTGGTATCCTGACGCTCATAGGAACGCAGGTTACAACTACGAGTATAATATAAAACTGAAAGTGGTAATTTTCTCAATATGTTTATTTTTATATGAAAATCCCTTTAGAAGTATTTAAACAGACGGATATTCCGACATTACCGAAAAAATCAAGCCAGCAGTAATTTGGCAGCATTCAATTACTCTCCACGCGTATAGATACTATATTTCCTCACCTAATTAAGGCTGTCACAGCCTGCTTACCGCACCACGAAGTGTTCTAATGTACCTACTTTACTAAATTATATTTTTGCCGAAACGATAAAGGACGTAGCCAAGAATTTTAGAAAACTGTCTGTAAACGCCAAAACCGTCTCATTTTACATTGAAAGATCGAATTAATTAATTACTCGTGTTTAATCGCCAAAATAACCTCAAAATTGTAACTAAAACTACCTAAAACCTACATACAATGCACGTAATGTCAGTATGTGGGCGAGTGTAATGTTTTGCGCAAAGCACCCGCATAGTACACTTGGTGCTCTTATCGCGGCGATACGCGGCTCGACTGCTTAATGAGAACGATCGATACACAGCACAGTTCTTATCAACACTCCAAACTTTAGTTATGAAAGTAACTAGTGTCCCCTCTGTTTGTCCCGTTATTCCTACCTCTATCTGATAGTGGACGTAATAGGCATTACCCTATACGAAACATTGAGCTGAGCGATATAATATTGTTGTTTTATTTTGAGTTATACAGCTTCTGGGTAAAGATCTCCTCTAGTTTCTTTACGCTCGTCTAAATTATTCCTTTACTGGCTGTACCACAGTGAATTATAATTTTAGTAAGTCCTATGTTTTATAGCTCTCCGATTATTTAAGAGAAATCGGTGAATACGCTCAAAGTACCTACCCTACAGAAAAGTTAAATATACTCGTAGGTAAGTTAATAAGAATTCGCGCAGTTGAATTTTGGGCCAAAGATGTTTGAACATTTTTACGCTAAGAAGAAGAATAAAAATTCACGAAAAATGGACTTCGGTATTGAGTCAGTTATTTTATGATTTATCAATACAAAAAAAAAATTGAGTCAGTAAAATGAGCAACCCTTCAGTAACGTTATTATAATGAAACGTTGAGCTTCATTGTTAAAAAAACAAAATGCGTAACTGATAATCCTTGACGAGAGTCCGAATTTTGGCATGATGTTGAAATTGTACAGCCAAAATTAACTCGACAAGACTCAAAATTCACGACTTTAAAATTATACTGGAAAAGGTCCATTTAGTTTTATTTATTTTAAACATTCAAGTCTGTCCTGAAGACCAATTTTTTGTGAAAATCGACGCGGTACTGTTGTAATACCAAAGTTACAAATATTATCCACCGTTTTAAACCGAAGTTAGTAGTTTTTTTTTTAAATAATAATTCCAGATTCAAGCAAACCAATTTAGAAAAAAAGACTAATAAAACGTAAAAATAATTTAAAACGTCAAAACAAGTGTTTTATAGTATCGATTTGAGTTTTTAGAAGGAATTTTGAGTAGACTGTTTTAAAACATGAAATTATAATATTCCAAAAGTTTTCTGTCGCTGCTTCGTTTGAAAATCGTCTGTTTTTACGAGTCACGTCTAAAATATTAGAATAAATCCGATAAAATACGTGAACATTCCCAAAGTTCGATAAAGTTGACTTTTATTATATTTTAGCTCATAAATTCTGTTTGTACTTATTTTTGTACTCACAGAATTTTTCTAGCTACCGACATTACATCTATTTCCGTGAAAATCCTATGAAAACGTAAATTTTAGAGCAGTTAAACTATTTTTCCCCTATAAACCGGTAAAACCGGTTTAATGAAGAAGAAATGACGCATATTCTCTTGATTTACATAAAAAATTTGGAAAAACGAGTACCTAATTTATGTATGTATGTCCTGGAATATTGCAATCAATATTTCACCCACTTCCACTGAAGCTATCGGGCTGAAATTTGGCATACGTGTTTGGTACTCGTGACAATGCATGATTACTTAATTAGATTTTTTTAATTTTTTTTTTTTCAAGATTTTATTAATCTTTAGATTATTTTTACCATCATCTTAACTCGTAACAACTTTATAAAAATGAACGATACAATATTTGAACAAATCTACACCTGAGTTACATTTCCTCTTTGACTTGAAACACATAAAATGCGTTCTAGTCTTTCAAACTGTTCCCTGTTCATTTCCGTAATAATAACCCCAATTTAATAGGAAATACGTCGAGAAGACGACAAAGACCGTGTAATTTATTTTCCCCGGTTCATATTGCAGAAAAGTCATATTTTAGCGGAAGTTTCGGCGAAAATGGCGAGAAATTTAATATTATAAGTCCCTCGTTGGTAATTAGCGCTAAAGGCTGCTATCTGGAGTGTTTATTAACAGTTAATAGAATTGCAGAGCTCAGCAAGCGGCACAAGGCTCCGTTTAGCGCCCGCCGCCCGCCGCAACCTGTTGCCGACGGGACCGCCTTCCGCCCCATTCGAAACGGTGCTTTTCCTCTTACTACGCTACTACTTCTATTTCAAAGTCTCCAACTCCCGGCTGCATCTGAAAAATCTATCCTAAATTTTACTTACCTTAGACGAGAAGAACCCGATGGCCCCGTTTTCTTTTTAATTTAAAACACAAAATTAATGAACTACAAAAAAACAAACGAATGGATTTTTAATGTCTCTTATAAAAAGTTTTTTTTTTTGAAACCAACTCATAAATCAAAAAACACTACAAATTAATCGTCAACTAGAAATCAAATGCGAAATGTGAAAAGAAACGAATTAATAAAAATGTTTCGAATTGAGCGCGAGCGGCGGCAGAGTAAGTTCGAGTTAGAGTCGAGAGAGGTACTAGGAAGGCAGGGTACTGGGAGAGGTGCCAGAGCAAAGCGCGGTGCCGCCGCCGCGGCTGACTACAGAGTGGTAGCGGGCTGTACGGCTACGGGCCCCACCCCTAGCGCAGGCGCGTTTTAGGCGCTCCACCGCGCATGTCCGACATCCTACCGAAAAGTGGAAAAGTGACTCCTCCAACGTAGATACACCATTATGTACTAAATAAATATTGTATCGTAATAGATGCCGATCCCAGTACATAATTTTGACCCAGTTGAAGATTTTTTATGCTCGATTTGGAGCACATAATTTGAGGAAATCTAAATAGTGATATCTTGGGCCCGATTGCGTTTCTCCGTCTTATATACTTCTAATGTACGCTCCGCATACACATAGGTAATTCGCTCGTAGGAGCGATTAAAAAGCGACCCAGCGTTTTATAAAAATAAGGTTTATTATTCAACCTTGCCGTATTTCTTCTCGTTAGTGAGGACGTTAAAAATTTCTCTAATGCCGCTAAAATATCCGTTCCTCAGAGAAGTTTCGTAACCCTTCGGCATTTGTTGGAACTTGGACATTATTTTGCTGTCCGATCCGAGGAACACTCGCATCTCGTAAGACAAAGGGATGCCGTTGTCGTACGCGAAGTCGACGCTGTGCCCGCAGTGCTGCTTGCCCTCAGCGTCGAACAAGCTCATGTTCTCGAACAAGTGCACTCCTCCCGTTCTCTGGTTGACTCGCGTGGCCACTTCACCCGCCACTTGGTGCAGCAACGTCGTGTTACGGTTGTTATCCTCTGTATATCCATATGGATAATGAATGGAATGGCCGTCACGTTTGATGGATAGATACACTTTCGCGTCTTTTTTATACTTATCGATAACGCTTTTTATGAAAATAGTCTCATTTTCTGAACCAGCCTTGGGGCCAGGGTAGATTGGTGAGAATCCGGAGTCGATTTTCTCGCATGTACCCCATTGAGGGTCAAAGTTTCGTGTTAAATCTACACCGTAACTTAACTGGTCTTCTGAGGGTCTCAGATTCTTTTTCCATGCGACTTGACTCTACGTACAGAAAATAAATGTATTTTATTATAAGTATCTGTGTGCTTTAAAAGTATCAGGTAATGGCATAGATTTATTAAGTTTTTAAATTTATTTTATAATAAAAATAAAAACTTTTACAAAAGTGTACATTTAGCCAAACAGTAGTAAATATCCTATACAATTCTAATTGCCTATTAATAAACTAAATCTAAACTATTTCTAATACTGGTGCAATTAATAATGGTTCGGAATTAGTTTAAATTAGCGACCCACCCGATCTAGGTTTATTCAAACCTGTGTTTCAGGCCATCACTTTACATTACAATTAAAATGGGACATGAAAATTAGAAGTAAAACTAATATAAAAATATTCGAATTAAGAACTATGAGAATAAGCATATTGGTAGTGGTACATTATTACCTAAAAGTATCATCAAGACAATATTTTTAGAAGTTTTTCTGTGTCTGTGTAATTGAGCGTCGCTAAATATTCAGATAATTTATTTATTTAGGATCTCCAACAAAAGATGTACACAATACATAACACATAACATTATACTACATTTTTATAGCTTACACTCTAGACGCTTAGTACCTTATTGAGCCTATTATACAGGAAAGGTCCTAAAAATACATAAAATCGATTAGCAAACGCATGTTTTGTTTAAGGCTTTGTGCAAACCAAGTCCTTCCTTCTCTTGTGTGAAGGTACTGGGTCAAAAGGAACTGCAGTGTGCTGGTGTAGTACTATGCTTAGGGTGAATAATTGCCGTACTGTTAGTACATTACATGCTGTGTAAAGCAGGTGCGTAGGAAATCTAAAAGGACGAAAGGTAGCAAACCTTTAGAATTGCTCTTTGAGCACGCTCTAGAGGGAGTAAAATAGGTTTTGCAGCACCACCCCAAGAAGTTAGCAATATGTAAGAATGGATTGACACAAAGCTAAACAAACCTTTTTAATTAATTTATAATCTCCTATGTTCCGTAAATTCTTAAAAACGTATATTAATTTGCGCACTCTAGTACATATAAAGTCAATATGGTTACGGAAATTTAGATTGGAATCAATAGTGACACCTAGATACTTCAAATGGTCAGCTTTAGCTAAAGTGGCTACAATAATATGTGCGTAAATGTTTAGATTAGTAAGTGGTATGTTAGTATTTCTCATTGTAAATAAAATGTATTTTGTCTTTTCTGAATTTACTGTTAGGAAATTCTTATGGAGCCAATCTGACACAGTATTAAAACCATTCTGAACATGTTCATAGACCTGAATTCTTGATTTAGTTGAGAACAATAGAGCGGTGTCATCCGCATAAGACATTATGATACTATTTTGGAGCTGCAGGCTGCACAGCTCATTTATATAGATTAAAAATAACGTGGGGCCCAAAATGCTGCCTTCTGGAATTCCAAAACAACTATTTTTAAGTTCAGAACTTTTATATTGACCTATTTTTACTCATTGATGACGATCGCTGAGATAATCAGAAAAGAGAAGAAGTTGTGCATCCCTTATCTCAAGTATTTCCAGCTTGTGCAAAAGTAAAGTACGAGTACAAGAAATAGTGTCAAAGGCCTTGGCGAGGTCTAGAAAAATCCCAACTGTGTGCATACCATTATCCAAATTGGTAGTAATATAGTTAGTTAATTTGTGTACTGCTTGGTTAGTTGATATTTTGGGCCTAAAACCAAATTGATTATCTGAAAGTAGTCTGTTATCTTCCAGATATTTTATCAATCTACTGTTAATGATTTTTTCTAAAAATTTTAAGAGGCCTGTTAAAACTGAAATGGGTCTGTAGTTATTCACACAGTTCTTGTCTCCAGACTTGAAAACTGGTGTGACCACAGCTTTCTTAAGCATTTTTGGGAATATTCCTTTAGACAAACATAGCTGAAAAGTGTGTGTTAGCGGAGGGGCAACTAAGTATCTAAATCTTATAAATATATTATTAGGTATGTCATCATATGTAGCGAATCTATAAAATACTTTAAACAAATATTTGCATCGTTTGAATTATAAACTGGGTCAAAATTAATACTGCGTATATCATTTTCAAGGTTTGTCATATTGACTTTAGTGTAGCTATGCATGCAGTTTTTTCTAGGTGAACTTATTTGTAATAATAATAAAACAGTTTGATGATCGGTAAGCGAAGAATTAGTAACCAATGTTTTGGATGGATTTTTTGATACTGAGACTTTTTTGGTACTGAGAGTTGCTTTAAGTAATAATATCGACCAATGAGCACATAATAAAATCAAATCGTTGAAAACTAGAGAATGTTTGAGCAACATACATATCTGGAGTACTCCTGTCCATCGGGGTTGGTGCAGGGCAGCACCACCCACGTAGCGCGGCGCAGCATGTTGTCATACTCCTCGCAGGCCACCAGCTGTTCCACTAGGAACAGGGCCAGTCCAACAGGCTCCGTGCCGCCCTGCTGTCCAGCCTCTATGATGATGACCGGCTTTGGTGGTCGCTCTTCGGTCGTCGGTTTGTCGGTTGAAGTGTGAGGATAATCTCTGGTCAAAACTACCTATAGATGTAAAGTCAATGGGGAACATGTCGTGAGGAAACTTTTAAGTATGATTGTGGATGGCATTGTGGATGTATATTAGGCCCTTTGTACACGGCACGGTTTCTTTAAGGGGACTAAATGACCTAAACGCAAGTTTTATAATGCCTAGAAGTATATGAACCACTGCAGTAAAAAAAAAACAGAAAAATATGTGATATTCTTCAGGATATATGCTAGTTAAATAGTGTGTTGAAAACATAATATAACTAATTTAGTACGATAGAAAAAAGTCACGAATATACCTCTAAAAATTTATCTAAACGATTAAAAACCATACTAATATACATGCAATATTTCTGGTTTTTTTTCAGGTTGTTTATTAACGTGGTAGCGTTTTAATTTTTTAGTGCAATCATTAGATTTTTTGTAAATAGAGAATTGCTTCATATTTTGCAATAAATTACCAGCTCTGTGTCATCGCGCTTCTCTTTCTTTTCTATGCAGTCCGACAGTGACCGTGCTTTAGCTGTTGTCAGCCCCTTAAAGTACGGCGTATATACCGCGCCGTAAAAAAAAACGTGTCCGTCAACAAGCTTCCGTAGTGATCCATACAACACTGACGACCGTGCCTACACACGGCGTTTAGACCGCGCCGTAGAAAAAACGTGTTCAACAACAAGCTTCCGTAGTGAAGAAAAACGTGTGTGTGTAAAGGTCTTCAGAGTAGAGGAAGACCAGAAAATAGATGGATGGTATGAAAGATGGTATGGTTAGAAAGGGAGTGACTACTTACATGATCGATAATATGGATGTAAGGCAGAAAAATATAGTTCTGCTGTGCCGACTCTTAATAAATTGAGGTAAGGGCAGGAGCGTGATGATCAGTGATCGGAGTAGGTAGAGCTATTTTTTGCACTTGTGATACGTTGTTTTAATATGGACACTCCCGGAATCCCGGGATTTTAAATATATATTATTAAATAAGTAAGAAATTACTTTGTAAAAAGCTATTCACGTCTTAAGGAATTATGAACGAACAGATATCTCTCCACCCTTCCGTCGGGTAAGTATAAGACGGACACGATTTAAGTTAATGAAATAAAAAAAAATATATATATAATATATATTTTAAGTTTTCTGTAACACATTTGTAAGGTACCTATGACAAGCTTTCTTTTATCCTTGTTAATAAAAAAATAATTTATTTTTTCGAATCCCGTAGTTTCATTTAGAATCCCGGGGACTGTCCATATTAACATCAACGTTTGCGGTCATTGAACCAAAATAGCTCTACCTACTCCGATCACTGGTGATGATAGTGCGTCAATGTCATCAAATAAGTAGGAGGTCAATGTTTATTTTAAGATCTAATATACAGGGTTATTTGTAATACGACGACAATCCATTAAGGGGATCTAGGGGTGTCAATTGCAACCAAATGACCCCTTATGACCCCTATGCAAATGTCAACCATTTTCCGAGTAATTAGACATTTTATATTTTTTTGAAGATATCTGGTATCTTATTGTATCTCGTTGGATAGCTAAGCTGTACTACTCGGTCGAATTAACTGTGCACCTGAAGTTGATGACGTCATTTCAACGCTTTGTTTGCGACGTGGCGAGCGCGGGGAGGTGAGCGGTGTTGCGGGGGGAGAAATGGCATTGCAGCGAGGTGCACAGTTAACTCGACCGAGTAGTACATATTTTTGGAATGTTCTGTAGGCAAAGTATATCCCTGTTTATTGCAGAAATCAACCATTTTAGTCAAATAACCTGCTCAAAATTATGAAAATTATGTGCTCTGATTTAAAAAATATTAAAGATAATTGTCATTTTATGGTTGATTATTATGTATTGAAGTAGACGCAGATAATAATAAAAGTAAAAAAAAAAAGTGTTTTTTTTTTAATACAATCATTTTCAAAGTTGTATACCGCCAAATAAATATAAAATGTCAAATTACTCGAAAATCGTTGACATTTGCATAGGGGTCATAAGGGGTTGTTTGGTTGCAAATGACCTCCCCTTTATCCTTAATGGATTGCCGACATATTACCAATAACCTTGTATATAGTAGCAGTTTGGTGTTACCAATTACCAGTACTCGAAAAGAATAGGTTTTTTTTTTTAAAGTAACCAGTTGAAATGCTCGTGCCCTCTCTGTATGAAAAGAGGCATCAGCCCTGCAATGGGACAGTTACAGGCTGGTATTTATATTACCATTTTTATTTATAGTAACCCTAGCATAACTAGGTACGTCACCTCATACAGTTGTCTGCCTTCATACGTCATGTGCTCGCTTTCTACATTTATTACTCTACCACAGTACTCTTTTAGGGCCTTCAGAAATATGGTCACCTGTAAACATGATTACCGTCAGTAAGCAAATCACAAATAAATAAATAAAACAAACTTTATAAATAAAGTATTTTGCTTTATTTTTCATGTGTGGTATAAAATACGTGAGTAAAATATAAGTAAGTGGCTTAGTAATAACAGCCTCACGGGTCGATCAACCTGTATGTCGATTCTGTAAAAGTGTGACCGTGAAGTGAACACTCAGGTGAAGTGAGCGTGGAGTGAGCTGTCAGTGCCATCTCACTGATGCTAGGGATTGACCAAGCATTACATTTACAATCATAATCGAGTTTTTTTTTTTTATGCTTATCTGTTGATAATTTTATATTATTTCAAGGCTAGTATTTAAGTGGCAAAAAATTACTATTTACGGGTTTTTTTAATAAAATAGAAATTCAGTTATTAACCCAAATAAGTTATTTTATTTTGATTTCCTAAACTAGTTTCTGACTAAATTTCTGTGTTGCTGGTTTATAAAAAAAAACTCTAAATAATAATATTTAAACACTTATACAGAGTTGATACGACAGAGGGGATTTCCTTTAAACTGCCTATACTAGGTACCATTTTCAAACTCTGTACCATAAATCAATTAAATAGGAGCAGTAGTTTAGTCGCAAATGATTTTTTAAGTTTTTGCCATGTTTGAACACGATGTATCTTTCCTAACTTAATTATGTCTGACGTTAGTCACAATTACAACCAAATATGTTCGCTACAAAGATGGCAATGCAAACAAGGAAGCAATAAATACACACACACTTGCACTTTCATTACAAAGCGTGGTTGCGTTTTACTCTGATTGTAAGCCATTTAGTTTGTTTGAAAAAAAAACAAATTTTTGGTGCTTGTTATGTTTTATCGTATCGAATTAATACTAAACACGTATAGTATACGTAGTGTAATTGAATGCCCCTCTGTCGTATCAACTCTGTATAATAGCTTTGAAATAATATAAAATTATCAACAAAACTAATATTAAAAAACATTATTAAAATCTCGATTATGATTGTAAATGTAATGCTTGGTCAATCCCTAGCATCAGTGGGATGACACTGGCAGCTCACTCCACGCTCACTTCACCTAAGTTTTCACGATGAGATGGTTACAGAATCGCAATGCAGGTTAAGCTACGCTTGCCGCGGATGGGCCGTAGGTGGGTGACCATCTTTACATACCAAGACCCCTCCGTGCCTCGGAAAGCACGTTAAGTCGTTGGTCCCAGCTGTCATTCGTGGATCTTTGACAGTCGGGTCGTCAGAAGCCCGAAAGTCTGTCAACCAGTCTTACCAAGGGGTATCATCGTATTACCCAGTAACTGGGTTGTGGAGGTCAGATAGGCAGTCGCTTCATGTAAAATACTGGTATTCAGATGATTCCGGTTAGACGAAGCCTACTACAACATCGTTGGGAAAAAGCCAGGCGGATGACGTGGTAAAAAATACGACGTAAGTACTTTTTGAGTTTTCGACATAAAAAAAATACCTACCTAAATCAGTTTGTGAATGATGTGAAAACTCACGATTATCATACAGTGTTTGTACAAGTAGCGCCCGAATCCGCCACAACCCACAAATGGATCGATCTAGGTGTCAAAAATTAGATAGAGAGGAAGAAAACCGTGTTCCTTACAGTGCTGGCGCCAATAGCAGCGTCTTCTATGCAAGCAGCCTCATCTCTGTCCAGTAAAGTCGTCAACATGTCTTCATAGCAAGGCCTTAGGCTCTTGCAGCTGCACAAACATTTTTTGAACCAAAAATAGATTAAATTATAAGAACAAGATACCTTCATTAAGCCCAGGTACAAATTCTACCAAGTTTAACTAAGTAGACGGGCTTATAATATGTGTTACGTACCCACATTGTGCTGCGTTGGTTTCATGGACATTCACTAAAATAAAATTAAAGCATATCTTAATTAAGTACCTAAGTAATACGTTAAAGTTTATTATAAGGATTTATTAATTAATTAAGAAAATCTGTTGTTGTATTTTCTTTTATATTGTCTTCCTATGGAAACTAGCTCTTATCATCTTTCATTGTAACAAAAATAAGTTTTTTTTTAATTCACGTTTAATTCATTCTCACTACTTGTATGTATTTTATTATCTATGTCTAAGCTGTGTACTTCTTTAAGTGACTAATTTACCATATCAACAGTTATTTAAGTTAGTGAATAAGTCGGTGGAGTACCTATATATAAATAAATAAAGTAAAGCGCCAAGACATTTAGTAAGAAAACTTACGCACCAAAAAACAACGTTACTAAGCAAAATAAAACTAAATTCATAACTTTTTCTATTTTTAAAACACATATATACAAAACCTCACGTGTTAACATTTTTATTAGAAAGACTGGAAATTATTGCAACAGCAATAAACTTTTGGAAAATCAATAAAACAAATTCGTTTTATATTTTATTCTCATGTACAACAGTCGTAGCCTATGTCATGACGTCAGTCTTCTTCAGAGATCGCCTAATGCCTTCGATTACCAAATTCTTTCCTGATCCGTGACCCAAATTCTTTGAAGCCTTCATAAAACTGTGGTAAAACTTTACGCAGTTGGTTTTCCGGGAATGTGAACTCGTATCCATTAGTCAGCTCCATGGTATAAGAGTAAGGGATCCCTGCAGCACCGAAAGCGAAGTCATCACTGCCACCGGCCGCCGGGTACCACTTGCCGGCACTCAGTACTTTAAAAGGCTTTCCTCCAGCTCGCGTGACGGCGGACGATACAGCTCTCGCCATCTCATCCAGTTTCTTCCATTGTTTTGGAAGGTAATCACCTGTGTATCCCCAAGGGTATACTAGATATTGTCCGTACGCATGCAAAGATATGTATAACTTCATCCGTTTGTTGTTTACCATCATGACGTTACTGACCATCCGTGTCTCGGGCTCCGAGAATGCTTTGCTGCCAGCGAATGTCTCCCTGTGGCAAGGATCGTTCGACACACCGCTCACTGCCCACTTGAAGCCATAGTTGCGGTTGCCGTCGACACCATAACAATGGCTGTTTGAGGTTTTTGACCTCGTCTTTCTCCACAAACGTTTCTGAAGAAAAAATGTTGTAATTTAACTCATGTTTTCGGGCGTTTGAGTGTCGTCTGAAAAGTATTTTTTGAGCCTCGAAACATACAAATCTGCAGATGTGGGCTGATTGTGTTTAGGCTTTTTTATTTATTTATACTTTTTATTAATGTTCACTTATTGAGCAAAATGTTATAAGATACCAGAATAGTAAATTAATCTTTTAACTAAAACTATTAACAAATTAAAATATGCCGTCGAAAAATTCCTTTGCATCGCTGTCGACTGGTAAAGTACCCAAGAGACTGGCGGCATTGCAACGTTGTATGGCAATGCTAAGCCTCTGGCCAAGGTAAAGGTCACGGGAAGTGTCAACAAGCCGTTTGGAGATTTCGTTGAACAAACCGTGAGCACTCGGACCCCACGGCCCGAGGGTTTCAACCCCAAACGGCTCGAAAATATAATTGCCGATAAGGTTATTATACTTTCGCCGCTTGAGGTTTTCCTCAGCCGCAGCAGCAGCGCCAGCACAGCACGCCGAGTCAGGAAGATGGGATGGCGCAAGAGTATCGACACACGTTGCGTCCCACACTAAAGGCCTACCCACCTTCCAAGGAAATAAAGACATGCCGTCTGGTCTCTTGCCATCGTCGCGTGCCAAGCCATTAGGTTTTAATACAGCTGGAACGCCGACGGTGACAAGAGCTCGTCGGATGATGTAATTTATGTTCGCGTGCCGAGCTAAGTGGCCCACACTTCGGCTACAAGACAGGCCATGGTGTCCAAGGCTGTTGACAACTTCGCCACAGTGACAGCGATGGGGAGAACAAGAAGGAGCTCCTAGTCGTAGGCAAGCAGCGAGGCGGAAAGTAGTGTCGTGTAACAAAGTGCCTATGTTCGACGACGGTAGTGCATGAAGCCAAAGACCCGACTCCCACTTACCCACAGCAAGCAGGCGCGCACGCTCCGCAGTAGTAGCAGACGTGTTAAGTAAATTGTTCTGTACTACTCTGCAAAGCGGCTCATCCCACTTTCTCTGGGAAGATGGATTATCGGGTTGATCTGAATTCGGACAAGCGAGTCTCCTGGCATGCATAGCTTCGGTGAAGCATGGCACATCAAAATTAATCAGTGTGGGGGCTAGGATTTTCCTGATTAATTTTTCAGTGCCGTAGACCGAGGATATGAAAGCCGGTAAACTAACACTAGAAATTTTGCGGACGCCGAGGCCTCCCATACGAATGGGAAGAGTAGCTTGTGTCCAAGCTCGGTCGTCCATGGCCACATTTAAAATCGAAGTTAATGTATGTCGAATAATTTGGTCCAATTTGTCTAAAAGGTGAGTGTGCTTCCATAAATGGGAAGCGCGAAGGAAATATGTTAATTTAGGGCCGAAACAGCAATAAGTATAGTTGACTAAGGTACAATAAAAAAACTGAAATACTTACGCTGGCTCCAGATCTGCTGTATTCATAGCCGTCTGGGTTGACGACGGGTAGTATGTACCAGTCTACCCCGTCCAGAATTCCTCCTATCTTGATGGCATCGGGATCACTGATCAGGCGGTTGAACAGGTAGATAGCCATCGCCGGTGCCACCCATTCTCTGCTGTGGATACCTAGGAAAACATAATCCGTCTTATTTAGTACGAGTTCTAAATTTAGTACAAGCCCAAAATGTTTGAGCCAATTCTAGTAATTTGGACTTTATTCAGAGCATAGTTAAGCTCTTTATACAAAATTGACAACTTAGACTCGGGTTTGACGTCAGTTTTTCTAATTAGAACATATTTTACTTTGTCAAAATAGAATTCGAAATTCAAAAATGTCTCGATTGTAAACTTCTGTCTGAAGATATACCTTATTTTGTAATAAGGATGAATAACTGAAATACTCTCGCTCTTTATATTTTGTAGGCTAATTCAAACTTTGAACATTGTTAACACTGTGGTCGGGAATGAAGAACATACCTGCGTCCACAAATATGATGGGGTTGCCAGCGTCGGGTTGTGCCGATATCTTGGCGAGCTTCATTTTGCGCCCCTCGAAGCTCTTGCCGAGGTCCTGGAGTTGCACCAAATTTGGGTGCTTTCGTGCAGCTTCTTCCATGAACCCTTGAATCTAGTAAGAAACAGTAGTTTTACGGTTATTTCCGGAAAACGTAATTTCAATTTGAACGTTAATAATTTTATGTGCTTCTTAGACCATAAATGCGTGTGCGTGCTGTTCTGTGTTTGTTTGACAATTTAAAATCACTTTGAATTGTCTTTGCGAAGGTATCACGGGCTTGGAACGCTTTATTTTTGCTCTTATTGAAATGTTTAATTCGTTAGGAAAAAGCTTTTAATAAAAAGGTCAGATTGGATTTTATTATCAATCTGAAGTTCTATTTTACAATGAAGAACTTTTTGACACTTTTTATAAGGTCTTTTGTCATAATGTCATCGTGCATACATAACCCAAATCTTAATTCATTCGAACTCTTAAATCATTTCTTGATTTATTCAACATAGGAACAAAATGAAGAGTGCGCTCTATGTCGTGCCAGAAGGCGTACAAATAGCTAAAATTTAATCATATGAAGCCAAAGAAAATACAAATGAAATTACTTGGCTATTAAGCTAGATGTAAACGAAAGCTTTCAAAGATGGTTTACCTATTTTAATTTGAAACTCTCACCTCTGCGAATGAGTTATACTGGTATAAATGGAAACTGCGAAAAATTCTTCTTCTGGGAAGACGATCAGACACATCTTCCAGGGTCCTAATTGACAAAAAATCATAATTATTCATTTGTTTAAACAATTTCACAGGCACAAAGACCGAAAGCTTTGAAATAAAGATAGATTATTAACTAAGTACCTAAAAAAAAAGGATTTTTGTATTTTGTAATATTTTCCTTTTTTTTCATTAAATAAAGACAAATTTCCAGAGGACATTGCTAATTTTTGCACGTGTTTTTGTGAATATTGCATATTTCACTGCATTTTTAGATGTTTTTTTCAGAACCACTCAGACAGGTCCACTCAAACTGTGTGCTTCTTTCCTCAAAACACCATTTTAGATACCGATCTACATAGCCTTCACATGATCTGACCAAGATTTTGTCTGGACTTTAAAACAGACTGTGACCTCTGACCTCTGAGTTTGTTTCCGCCTTTCTTCTCAGAGTAGTCAGATAGGAAACGCCGACCTCATCTAGTTTAAAAATATATATGTTTGACGTGTAAGAGTGTTTGTACAAACCTAGTTACAGAAATAAAATCATTTATCAATATATACATATATATATATATATATAAATATATTTTACCAAAATACAAGAAGGTATTTTTCATACAAAAAATACATTTTCTCAAATAAAATATATTAATCAGATAAATTCTAGACTGCGTCGTAGGTCTATTGGTCGCAGATGCTACTGCTAAGCATGTGGTCCTGGATTCGATTCCCAGGTCGGGTAAATTGTGATTGGGTTTTCCATCAGGAATTTCTCAGTAGCAGCCTGGAGTCCCCGGGAATAATGTTCCCACTGCTGGGACCCAGGCCTCCTCTCGATGAGAGGGATTGGGCCGTAATCCACCACGTGGGTCCAGTGCGGGTTGGTAGATGTAACATGTCTTCGAAATTTTGGTTCTAGGACATGCTGGTTTCCTCACGATATTTTCCTTCACCGTGGTACTTCATCTTGGTGATGAAAAAAACTTGCACAAAGTAAAGCGCCTGTCTGGGTTCGAACCTACGACCTACAGCTCGTACGTCACAGCCATTACCACTGGGCCATCACTGTTCTTAGTCAGTACTTAGTCACTTATTATTCCAAGTAACTAATAATTGCCGAAAACAAAACCAAAATACTTTTGATCTAGATATTAATTATGGTATTGATATGAAACAAACCATATTACAATTGTATTCTATATTATCTTGTTTTGTCTTAAAATAATTTAAAACCTACCCCCGATAAGTTAATGTAACTTGACTGAATTAAGTAGACGTACTCTTTTAATTAACTTAAGTAAAAACAGGTTTTTATTTTATACATTTCCCCACACTAGGAATTTCTCCTGTATTGTGGGTGCGTTTACAAACATTTAAAGTCACATACACAAACAGCCAGACCCGGAACAACTACTTGTAGGTCATACAAATATTTATTCCGTGCGGGAATCGAACCCGCGACACGCAGTGCAGCAGTCAATCGCTTTATTCAGCGCCAACCGTGCCGTCCATTGTTTAACTCAGTATAAATAAAGTGGTGTATTTTGTTTCTTTCTTATATTATCTGTGGTCGTACTTCACTTCATATATCTAGCCAATGCGACCTGCATCAATGATGGTGCTAGTCGATATGATATTATTTGGACTATCCAGCTGACCAAACACCAGTAGGCCTATTCTCGTACTTAAAAAACGTTCAAATTCAAGTCGCAATCTCATCTCAGCGACAATCAATGTCAAAAACCTGTCAAAAATGTATGTAAATTGATTGTAATTTTGACAGATTGAGACTGAGATTAGAATGCGAACGGTCTTAAAAATACGGGAATTGCCCCTCAGATATGGGCAAATTTTTGTTTTTACTTTTATCTGTGGAATAAAATTGACGTCGGACACTTTTTAATAAGGATAATTATTTGTCAAAAATTCAAAATTTTCCGCGGATAAAGATAAAGGGCGTTGGAAAAATCAGTCCTCAATGTATTTTCGCACAAAATCTTACCTGCCATAGTTCCGTTGTTTTTCTTCTACAGTCAATCCATTGGAGTTTGCGTAGTCGTGCACAAACTTCAATTTATTTGGGGGCACTAAGATATCCAAGGTGTCATTGACCCCTCTACTCTCCTTCAGAACTGATACCTCTCCTGATGGGTCTCGAAACTGTGCGACCGTGTTCAGATGAACGGGTAACGTTGGGGTCAGGAGAATAAGCGTGTGGCTGCAAAATAAAAAAAATGCGTGTCAGAACTTTAATTTAGCACACAACACACACAACGTAAACATATAAAGATACATACAGACAGATACATTTACAACACACGCACGCAACACACGCACACACACACACACACACACACACACGCAGATAGATTGTATACATAATATACAAAGTCACAAAAAACAATAAATTAGGTATTTATTACTCGCTTTAAAAAAATAAAATAAAAATTCGACCTTACGGAAGAAAATATTTTATACTTAGTCCAAGTTAGTGTCGACGAATAAACAGTATTAGACGCCTTGTTGAAAATATGTAGAAATATGTACGTGCTGCTATATTTTTTCAACTTCATTGATCACCTTACAAAAACGTTGATTAATTTTCGAGATTTTCACAGTATACTCGTTACTTGTCAATCGATGTTACTGTCTCTGTCATTTTAGACTTTGTTTGATGTCGCCATTATCATAATATTATAATGACAAAGTTCTAAGCATACCTAGCAAGTACTTACTAGTGGCTACTAGTAACGTATCGTCAAAATATGCCCTACAATGGTTTTGAAAATGGACTAGTGAAGTTATACAAGCTAATAAAAACATGTTTCACTTACTTATCATACTGATTACTGCAGTGTACTTGTAATATGAACCCAAAAAGACCTGTGAACAAAAATAAATCATGAAATAATTCTTATGACAAGCAACTTTTATAAATGTTTTAACATAAGCTGTTGATAAACGTATACGAACAGTAAACCAGTAACTGAAACCTTGCATCGTGTCATTTATAAAGCAATCGGGTTTATCATCATCAGCCTATAATGTTCCCACTGCTGGGACACAGTCCTGTGCCTCTCTGTTAGAGGGAGTGGGCCGTAATCCACCACGCGGGCCCAGTGCGGGTTGGTAGATGTCACATGTCTTTCGAATTGCTTGGTTCTAGGACATGCCGGTTTCCTCACGATGTTTTCCTTCACCGTTTTGAGAGCAGTGGTGATGAAATAATTTACACAAAGTAAAGCGCCTGTCTGGATTCGAACCTACGACTTATAGCTCGTAAGTCACGGCCGTTACCACGGGGTCTTCACTGCTCGGGTTCGACCGGAACTGCAATCGGGTTGGTAACAAATAATGAAGGATGCAATACAAGAGCCCGCAGTAATATTTTTACCACTGCATGAATTACTATGCTCGTGTACCTAGCTGATGTTGACACGAGAGAAGAACTTGACACCACGAGACAAGCTAATTTCCAGCCAGTTTCAAACAAAATGCGCTTTAAAATAACAATGATTACCTACAACGTTATTTGTCGTTGACATAGGTGGCCGTCATAAAATGTCGGGGACAGAGCCAGCGAAACCTTTTATTAATTGCTTTGTGAAATAAAATGAAAAGACCAATGAGGATTAACGGACATGTGTGGACATGACTCTTTTGATTAGCTAATAGATATTGGATGCATTTATTAAATTATTTGTATTGTAAAGTCAGTGTGGCGAGTTCCAGGGTAGAATAGTAGTAAAATCAAAGTAATTTATTCAATATGGGCTGAGAATCAGCACTTTTTGAACGTCAAAATTACATAGATGTTTGGTAACTTTTTTTTTCTTTCTAACTTTTTTTTTTGTAACTCTTTTGTAACTGCAATTCCAGCTCCTATGTTCAATGCATGCCGTAGCATCCTTTAATTAAGGCCACACTATAAAATGTAAAAATAATATGGGTATTTTAACATGTATTTTTGGTGTATGCTTTGTTGGTTGTCCTTAAATAAATAAATAAATAGAGAGTCCCCTAAAACGCCCGCGCTTCACCACTTCCTAGTGCTTTAGCTGGGAAGAAGAAGTGGCGCAACAAACTCCCAAGCAGCACAACTGTCTGATATGTTAGAAGAACTTGATTCTTGGGTATGTACCTAAGTAGTCTCCCTCTTCAGTGAGGAGGCCTGTGTCCCAGCAGTAGGAACGTTGTAAGCTGATTATGCTAAGTAGTCTAGAAATAGTAACGTACAGTATAATAAATTATTGAAATATTATTAATATGTTATGTGGTCATCAAGACGTGTTATGGTCAATATTTAAAAATTAATACACCATTTCACAATCGCTTCATTTTACACTTTACACTAACCTAAGATTAACTACCATATATGCATGAGATAGGTGTCTACCTGTCTCACTAATGCAAATACATAATAGTGGATAACTATACAATGATTTAATAAGCAATTCGCAGCCAGGAGATCTTTTTGTATGACGTTCATGTAAAACAATAGTTACGTAATTAGTCTAATAATGAATACCTATCTACTAAAGGTTATGTACGCTCGAAGTACTTAGTGACTGCTTACCTACGTATACATAGAAGTATGTTATATACTAGGCAAATGTATAGTTTGAAGAATGTATCATTATAAATGCTATTTTTTATGCAAATAATTTGTTTGATTTACATTTAAATATACTTAAGTACCAAATTTTTTTATATGAACAAATTAGCATATTAATGACAAAATCATTTAGCTATGAATCTGCGCTTCACTTTCTAGTTGATCAATCAATTATTTTCATTATGAATATTAAATAAGTTATTTTTAGTTCAAAGCTGGCCGTTCTAATAAATGAGCTAAGTACTTTCTCTTTGACTAAACGATGAAGTAAGTAGTTCCTTTAAAAGTTATAAGGGGGAAACTACACTTTCTATCAATATTTATAAGCACTTTACTTGAATCTAACTTCTGTAGGTATTATAGGTATTTTCAGAACATTACTTCTAAAGCCGAACGGTTTCGTGGTGTCGTGTGAATCAGAGGCGATTTATTACTTACTTCAAAACAAATGAGCTCTCTTTCGAGTTGTGTGCAGAGAGAGATTCCAAGTGAATTTGATTGAATAACACTATGCTGGTCTATTTTGTAAAAACTCTGAGCGTAATATCATAGGTGAAGTAGGTACCTAAGTTTGACGTGGGCTGTCATTCCATCTGACGCTAGAGGTTGACAATAGTGACAGCAACCTTCACCTAATTTTCCACGGTGAGATTTTAACACAATAGATCGGCTGGTTTAGGGTTATAATTGAGTACAAAAATCGTCTCTATAACCTCAATATTTACATACTTATGATATTTTTATGAGTTAGTAGGTATTGGTCGATGACTTTAAGGTTTCTATTACTTTACTAACAATTAAATCCCTCCAATCAAAGTAAACATATTTTAGAATTACTATTAATTTAGGTACTGTTATAGTGAGTTAGATGGCAGAGTTTAAAGTCCCAATCTCTCGATCGCCAGTCTAGGCCTAATCTATTTTACTATCGGGGATGCAAGCAAAATGCGTTATCAAAATCTTTCCACATCAATGCTGATTGATGTTGTAAAGTGTGTGTTCACCCTAAACGTTTAGCGGCCATTTCTGTGCCACGACTCTCAAAGGCAAGATTATTTGCGACGAACGATTCTTTAATTTGTGGAGACATTTATCAGTTTTCTATGGCTTCAAGTAATTGAGCTCTCTTTACAGAGATGTGGTCCGGCTTCAGTTCTAAGACCAATTTCCTAGCAATTGACATCATTACTGGCCCTTTGATCGAGAATCCCCGATGATTTTAATTTAATAAAATCACAACATTTCCCATTGAAATTAGATGCATTGGTCGGTACGAAATGAAAGTGAATAGAGAGGGCTCTTTGATCTCATATTAGTTCGTGGGAAGTTAATTAGAAGTCTGTTTTAAAAAGCCTCATTGAAATTATTGAGAACACTTTTATGGCATGCGAGCGAGGGGAGGGAATTTGTGTGTTAATGTCTTTCAAGTTAAATCATTTGTGCGGTAGTGAGATTTTATCATTAGATCTGACCTCTGAATTCTTCCACGTATACATAAAGTAATTTCTTGGGGTTCTTTGATGTCAATTGAAAACGTGAAATAAAAAATAATAATAATAAAATAAATTTATTAACCTAAATACCTTTGTATACAATACCAATAAATTTCACATAGGTACATTGGATTTTGGGAAAGGCTGCACTAATAATGAGAAACCCTGCCTCCTAAACTAGGGCAACCCTGTGACCTAGGAGTCAGTCAGTGTTCTAATGTAATAAAAAAAAATTGGGAATTACCTTTAATCGTATTGCGGGCAATGTGCCGTCAGGGAAATTGTTTAGCAGATTGACACACAGCGTTGGCATGTTACATACAGAGTGGCATACATCCTCCGCAACCTGTCACCATGGATTCAGTACATGACTGAACCCACTTACGTTGAAACTTTAATCGGTTATTTTAAAAAAAAAATTGCTGTTCCATACATTTTGACTTATTCACTTTTGTTATGAAACAGCTGAGTTTTTTGTTGATAACCGACAAAGGAGATGTTTGATTTTGGGCCACCACTATGTACACTACATAGATAAATAGGAAAAAAATAGGGGAATTTCATAAAAAAAACCTAAAAAAATAATTTGAAGTAGGGTACAGTGGTTCAAAAATGATAATTTAAAAAGTTTTTTAATAAGATAACCCTAATTTTAGGGCAGCCATGACAGTTGTGTTTGACATGACGTTTGACAGTTTAAAGCACAGCTCACTCCTCTCCTATGAATTATCGAAGTCAAGGGTATATTGATAGGCACTAAAGAATGAAGCAGTATAAACAAAACGTTCAAGCCTTCGTTACGTTTCTTGCTCCTCTTGACACCGATATAACCAATCACTGCTCGAATAGGTGATTGAAGATGTGCTGCCGCAGTCGAGTAGAATACCCTGTAGTCTTATTTTATCGAAACCGAAACCCAACCCAATCAAATGTCAATGTCAAAATGTCATTTTTCGCATGCTGCTAATCTGATCCGCCATGTTTAATTTTATGTTGTGTTGCTCTCCTTGGCCAAGTTAATTTGAGTATACTTTGAAACGAAGTGAAATTAAAGAAAATTAACAATAAAAAACGGTTACAGTAATACATAGCGATATTTACATATAGTGTACCTAGTGCTGGCCCAGGCTCCATACATTTACATATAGTGTACATAGTGCTGGCCCAGGCTCCATACATTTACATATAGTGTACATAGTGCTGGCCCAGGCTCCATACATTTACATATAGTGTACATAGTGCTGGCCCAGGCTCCATACATTTACATATAGTGTACATAGTGCTGGCCCAGGCTCCATACATTTACATATAGTGTACATAGTGCTGGCCCAGGCTCCATACATTTCTGGAACATCTCCTTTATACGCAGGAGGGTCTAGAATCGTGTGCTGAATTCATGGTTACATTTGAATTGTTCGTCGAATCTTCTTTGGTATTGTTCGTCGAATTGTTGAGCTCCTTAAGTTCTGAGTTGAGCTGAACGATTGCTGACAATTGCGTGCACTGACTGGACAGGTCCACTCAATCTGTGTGGTTCTTTCCTCAAAAGACCATTTCAGACACCGATCTACATAGCCTTCACATGATCTGACCAAGATTCTGTCTGGACTTTAAAAGAGACTGTGACCTCTGAGTTTGTTTCGGCCTTTCTTCTCAGAGTAGTCAGATAGGAAACACCGACCTCATCTAAGTAGTTTAAAAAAAAAATATTATTGACGTGTAAAAGTGTTTGTAAAAACCTACTTACAGAAATAAAGTCATTTATCATTTATCATTTGAATACGGACAGTTCCCGCAGACAGGCGCGACGCTACGTTGCGACGCAAATCTTATAGAACAATTTCCATGAAGTTTTCTTTGAAATTGTTCTACTAGAATCACGTCGCGCTGCAGCGTCGCGCCAGTCTGCAAGAGGCTTTAAAGTTGATAGTCAATTTACTTAGCATTACTATTCCCTGACCTTACCTCATATTGTGATGCAATTGTTATGCAATCGTCTCACAAGCCTTCCCGTATACAGTTAATTAAACTTTTAATTTCACAACAATAAAAGCATGGCTAACTACCGCCTAAATAGGTAGTTATATGTATCATCGGTGGTTTGAGATGTCGACAATATACCGGGCTCGTGGCTTGTGGCTAGCTATCATCGCGGGTAAAATGCGGTCTCAAATACGATACTTGAACGCGGTCACCGTCTATTTATTTATTTGTTAACATAGGTAAAGAAATACAGAAAGCCAATTCTCGTACTTAAAAAACGTTCAAATTCAAGTCGCAATCTCATCTCAGCGACAATCAATGTCAAAAACTTGTCAAAAATGTATGGAAATTGATTGTATTTTTGACAGATTGAGACCGAGATTAGAATGCGAACGTTCTTAAGAACGTTTTATTTTAAAAATATTTAATTAATTTTAAAAATACGAGAATTGGCCCTCTGATCTCATGCTTGATGAACAGAGCGATATGTTACGCCAGGAGGCGTACAAATATACTGTGATAATCTAGCTGAGGATTACAAATTAAAATCTACCTAAAATATTTGAAAATCATGCATAACTATGGTACGGACTACGGAACTACTATGGTATGGTTCGGTGGTGGTGGTATTGTACGGTGGTATGGTACTATGTATGTGTATTTTACTGTGTGTTTCGTTCTTTTTTGTAAGTGTACCTATGGACTGAAAGCCTGAAATAAACGTTTATTTATTTTATTTATTTATTTATGGTATTAAATTAGAAAATAAATTGAACAATCATAATATAATACTTAATATTCCAATTGTGTCAGACCTAATTTCAGGAATTATTAAAATGTCAAAAATCTATGTCAAAATAATTAAAATATCAAAATTATTGAATATCAATATTGATAATTGTAATTCTAAATTAATTCGTCATCGTGGGCATTTTGTGGCTCATGTTTGACTACTTCACTGAATCAACGGCCTATTGACTGATACATGCATGCCGTCTGTTGGGACAGGTCAACTCAAAGCTGCAATGGCTCTTTCTTCAAAGGGTCTTTCCAGACATGGCCCTACACTGTTAGACTCACATTAAATCCTAATAATATAATGTTTGAAGTTTAAAAGAGACCATGATCTCTGAGTATGTTTCGGGATTTCTTCTCAGATTTTTTCTTCAGCTAGGAAATGCCGGCGCCATCTAGTTTTAAAATATTGACGTGTAGATAAGTGAGTGAGTGTCTTAAAAAATCTACTTTCAGAAATAAACATTTCATTTCATATTTGTCGCAAGCGTGATGGCTCGGTTCAGGGTTCAACTCCACGTCAATATAGTGTTTTATGTGTTTTCTAGTACGAATTCTGAGTCCTTCTTTTATGGTGGGAAATCATCAAATAACTTCTCCCGCTCTGGGCGGAACGGGAGGGCGTGTCAGACTCTTGCTGACTAATACCCACCCGTGTTCCTTCAGTTGCCTGTGCCAAGGGCCACGGTAACCCTTTCGGACTTTCCCGCAACCCTGGCAGGACGAATTTTTAGCCTGGAGTCTGGATTAGTGCCTCGTTGATGGCAATAGGCTCACCTCCTATGTCATGGTACTTATATACAGGGCTATTTGTAACACGTCGGCAATCCGTTAAGGGGGTGTAGGGGAGGTCTTTTGCAACCAAATGACCCCTTATGGAAAATTACATTTGCATAGGGGTACCATGCAAATGTCAACCATTTTCCAGTAATTGACATTTTATATTTTTTGAAGATATCTGGATTGCATGTCATTGGATAGCTGAGAAATTGTACATATTTTTGGAATGTTCTGTCGAGAAAGTATTTATCCAATTTTTTTTTTGCAGAAATCAACCATTTTAGTCAAATAACTTGCTCAAAATGATGAATTGTGTGTTCTCATTAAAAAAAAATAAAGACTAGCTTCTTCCCGCGACTTGGACTGCGTGAAATTTCATGTTCCCTCGTCCCACCGCGTCGCATCGCATCGCCCGCCCCCGCTATTACTTTGTTTTCGCTTAGCGTTCGTTCTGACTTTTTTCTTTCTACTCAGCTCCTAAAGGCCATAGCGTGATGTTAAAAAGCCTATAACCTTCCTCAAGAATTGGGCTATAAAATGCTGAAAGAGTTTTCAAAATCGGTTCAGAAGATCCAGAGAATACCTCCTACAACCTTACAAACCTCTTTAATATTAGCATAGTTACAGATAATTGTCATTTTATGATTAATTATTATGTATTGAAGTAGAAGCAGATTAAAAAAAAAATTGAAACTTTTATACCGCCAATAAAATATAAAATGTCAAATTACTCGGAAATAATTGACATTTGCATAGGGGTCATAAGGTATAATTTGGTTGCCAATGTCCTCCCCTACATCCCCATAATGGATTGCCAACATATTACCAATAACCCTGTATATACTAAATCAAGCGAACTATTTCCTTTGATTGATGTCACGTTATACACGCTCACACACACACACACACGCTCGTTTCACGCTTTCAATTTCCGTGTTGTTTGCGTTTATGATTTTCGCGTAGGTACTTATGTATGTATAATTTTCAAATCTAGTTTCATGGTGATAGCACTGAGACTAATGCAAGCAATTTAGTATGTATGATTTGATTATTATTTTATAATTACCATTTCGAATGATCTATAAGGTTATAATCATTTGTTGCTTATTTAGGTACTCGCGTAATTTGCCAATAGTTAACATTAATTTTATGGTTCTGGAGTTGACAAATCAGGCTGTTAAATCTTTTTAATAATGCATTAGGTAGGTAAATAAATAATTCTTTAAAAATAAAAATCTGTACGTTATTTTTGGGAAATGTCTGAATCGATATCGAAAAAAAAACTATAACATTATGAATTATGATACTCGGTTACAGGTTTAGGTAGGTACATGGTTTTCCTTTTTATACTTATCTGATGTCCATTAATATACTAATCACGTGTGCGAAGCTTTGCTAACTAATAAAACACGAAAAATATCTACAACCAAAATCAAGTCTGTTCATTCTAGGGGACCAAATAGTAGTTTTATAAATACGTATCTATAATTATTCGTTATTTTGGAACTTACATATTGTTCAATAGCTACCGCGCAAATCAATGGAAAATTCCACACAGCAAAAATATTAATTCAACATAAGTAGGCAGGAACCATTACTAACACGTTTGCCAAACACGGTAATTATGGCAACATTTTCTTGTGGGGATTACGATCTTCACAAGAAGATTTTGCATTAATTAAGAATAATTACTATTAAGTAAAAGTGTGAGTGTTAAACGAATTTTGCTGACTGTACCGTAATACGGTTAAATCGTTAACTATTTGAAATATTTTCATGTACATATATTTTTGTATTACAGCCTTTCAAACTCAACTCAAAGCATTTATTTCAATTAAAACATTTACAGGCGCTATTGAATTGTCAACGAGTCAGCCAGTCATAAATATGAAGCTAGTAGCCTATTCCAAAGCGTAGTACCTATGGAGAAGAACAGGCAAGTAACTCCATGGACACTGTTTTAAATTATATTATTACAAAAATATTAGTATTTTTCAATGATATGTGAGAACGATATAAAACAGACATACATGTTAAAAGCGTCTAGAGTACATCGAATAGGAACAAAAAAAAAACAATCCAAAATTTTTTTATTAAATAAGCCGTGTCTGCTAAAAGATTTTTCAGAAGAGACTGCAGCTAATGATGGAACGACGTGGAAACTCACCTATCACTTCGTCGGAACAACGGGCACTCAATCTAATTGGTCTGTGGGGCACTCAACAAAAACATTAGAACATTGGTACGAAGCGACCTCTGACGCTCCTATACACGCTCTATAGAGGATCAATTGAGAAAAATCGGGGTTCGAAAGTGTTCGTCCAATCACTTGGGAGCAGCCTCCTGACGAAGTTGACCAAATCGAATGGGGATATCGTCGTTTCGAAGCTGAAGATCCTTTCAGAAATCGGAAACTTCTACGGCCAATTATACGCATCGCATGCATCTCGACCTGATCCTGAAAATGGGGATTCCAGAGCCACCGTAACCCGCCGTTTCACGGAAGACCTGCCAGCTATCAGCCAAGATGAAATCAAGGCGGCTCTTATACAGTTAAAAAAATGGAGAAGCCCCGGGTGAGGACGGAATTACGACCGAGCTCTTGAAAGCGGGAGGAAGTCCTGTACTGAAAGAGTTTCGAGAGCTCTTCAACTCTGTCCTGTTCTCTAGGTGAACTCCAGAAGCGTGACAATGCAACATGGTCGTTCGTTTCTTTAAAAAGGTTTATAAGACGCTTCTAATGAATTACAGACCCATTTCGCTCCTTAGCCACGTATATAAGTGGTTTTGAAGAGGTAATCCGGCAGAGAACCAAAGTGGTCGACATAGCGCACAGAATAAACCAACTGAAGTAGTAATAGGCCAGCCGTATTAGCCGAAGAACCGATGACCACCTGGGTAGACGTGTTCTTGAGTGGAGACCGCGAATCGGCAAACGTAAGGTAAGACGCCCTCGGGGTAGGTGGAGCGACGATCTTCGCAGGGTGGCTGGTAGCAGCTGGATGAGAGTTGCTGAAAATCGAGTGGAATGGAATAGGAGAGGCCTATATCCAGCAGTGGACTGCTTTAAGCTGATGATGATGATGGACAGCCTCCTAAAACCGTTTTCTTGTAGTGACAACGGTAAGGGTACCTGCCCTTATTGTCCCAGCTCAAAAACCCCATGATTGAGTGGATAGCTACATAAAGGTATAGTGTGATGATAATCAGTTAAATCGGTAACTATACCATCCTAACCTTTTGGCACGTCTTTTTCCAATTTGCGGAGAAGAATACGAACAAACTTCAACATTGCTCATCCCTCATAGCGTGATAGTATATAGCCTACAGACTGACCAGACTTATACGGAATATCTATGCAAAATTTGAACAGAGTTTATCAAGTAGTATTTGCGTGATGCTGGAAAATCATTCAGATAAACCGACACATAGACAAAAATTCTAATAACTATATCTTTTGCATAAGAATCGCTCCCAAATCTCGTTAAAATTACTTTTAAAAAAATGCACATTTTACACTCCACTACGATTTTATTATAACGGGTGTAAAAAGAAGCTTAACGAAGCCGAGGCCTTACCGAGGCTTAACGAGCCTTACACCCCGTCATTGTAATCAGTTTTGTGTACTGGAAGTGTTGTGTACTGTAAGATTCCCAGGTATGGACCTGGGAATCTTCTGGTTACGGCGATATTGAAGGTCAAAATAAAATTCAAATTTTACTGAAGTTTTTTTTTTAAGTAAACAAGTTTTTAATGTTATATCACAACTTTAAAAACCCTTACGACCCCGATACCGTTGCATGCACCCATGAGCACAATGCTTTGCGTTTGTTGCGTTGTGCACTACCATAAACACCGACTTTTCACTCCAAAAATAATAATAGTTTCCCAGCAAGAATTTTTGTACACTGTTATCTACTTAGTTTGATGTACAGAATGAGTAGTTGACGGCTATGTGATGGGTCTTTTAACACCATGTACGCATAGATTTAATAAATACGATATAAACTTTTCATTCCGCTACGATTTTATTATTATTAGGTACCTAGTTAAAGATTATGATTTTAAATCTGACCTTTTTTTCTGATTTCTCATCCCATAGGAAAAAGATGCGAGGTTATATGTGTTATAATTATTTTTGAATTAGACTTTAAATTTAATCCACGTTCTTTCTTTTTAAGTCTTCAAAAAAAAAGGAGGTTCTCAATTCGGCAGTATTTTTTTAAATATTTTTATATTTGTTACCTTGGAACACCGTCATTTATAAACCGATTTGATAAATTTGATTTGAAAGGTTATACTACTTCCAGATTGGTCCCATGTGAATTTAGTGAAGTTCTGATGAGTGGTTTCTGAGTCAGCTTCAATAATACGTATTTTTTCCGCTTAGTGTATGTTGATGATGTTGTAATAATCACATGTGTGTGTGATTATTTACAATGCAAGTAGTGGTAAACGACTTTGTTTGGGGTAGATACCAAAACTAAAAAGAGAAAAATATTTTTTTTTCCAAAAAAAAACAACGGCATCCAATAAAAACACTACATTGTGATTTTTTTGTTTACTTTTCTTTGTTTGGAAAGGAGCTCTGTGGAGAAGTTGACCTAATATTGTTCTATCTTCTCTTCCCTTTACATAAAACCTAGTTTGTCATAGATAAATGGCATTTTTCTGACTACCAATTCTATGAAGAATAATGGCCTTTTGCTTGCAGTAGGAAAAGCAATATTAAAACTGTGAAATTGCGGAATTTAGTGGTTAGAAATACGATAAGAAAAACAGTTGAATTCCACATTACTTTTTTTTCTTTAAATTACTGGCAATTGACTGGCGAAGTTAATGTGATTTCTTGCTATGTTTTTTTTTTTAATTACTCTACCTCTCTACTATTAACACTTAACACTGGACTTACGAAATGTAACAATGCCTTGGATTTAAACAAAAATCATCCTACAAACCGTGGTAGGTACACAAAAGCAGACATGTAGGTAGTAGAAAATAGTGCAATTATATTTATTAATTAAGGTAAGCTTATGTCCATAACAGGTAAAAATATACAACTATCAGAATCGTTCTAATCAGAACAGCGTGTGTTCACTTTATATTCCAATTGAACTATACGTTACAAGCGAAAGTGAATTTAACTCACGAAGCTACCACTGCGAGCTCTGTTCCTCCCGAACGGAAAAGGAGCGTAACGAACATGATAGCATTCATAAATTTTACCACTATAAGCACACTACATTAGGTACTCTTCAATAAAAATATATATATATTCATGACCTCATAGTTCCTCAAAAAACATTTCTTTCTTCCTTTCTTCGTTCAAAACAAAACTTTCTTTAAAACAAAAACACTCACCAAACACAATTATTAAACGCGCCATAACTGTACACATCATTAACTATATTCACGAGAGTGTAAACTCACAATTAAAAACGAAGTTTGTAAAAGATTGTCGGCGAGTGTGCGCGCGTGTGCGCGTCGCCGTATGATATCGCGCACTGCGTCCGCGCAAGCAGCTCGGATCCAGGCCACGAGGGAATCTCTTCAAACGGCCGTAACGGTATACAGCAACCCTAACAATCACACATGTACCAAGAACGCATGATTAAGTAGCCGTAAAGAAATTGTCGTAAAAACCTTTAATGAAATAATTTTAAGTATCAATTAGCTTAGCAATGCAATTATTTGACTGAATAAACTTTTCCATAACTTTCGTAAACTGCCTACTTTACCATTCCTCAATACTGGGGCAGATGTTCAATGGCAGTATAATGGACCAGTCAGTTCATATCTCCCAGAGATTTACTGGACAACTCAAAAAAACATGAGGCTGGCACAAAAGGCGAAACATAGAATATCACAAACTCCTTCCACATCCTCTTTAGGAAAACATAATTAAGTAAAAATTAACTTATGGTGCTTAACATTTTCATTATTTGACTGTACAGATCCTATCTTGTAATCTATACCTTCATCTATATCTAAATATAATGTATTATAAAATAACTCCGCAACGGATTTTTATTGCGTTTTCACCATGTCACACATTCATAGTAGGTAAACTTAAATGTTTAAAAAAATCTCTATGCTCGGTCGTAAACCCCGTGTGAAGCAGGGGCGGAGCAGTAGTGTCTATTATAGGTGTTATTTATGTGGTATAGATACATACAATAAACAGTATTCTATCCATGTATTAATCTAAATAATAAGAAAGAAAAATATTTTATTAATAATAAAAGAAAATAAAAGAACATTAAATCTAACAAAATCATGAAAACAATAAAATAACAATAAAGAGAAGACCTGTGCGAGGCCAAAAAGGCTCCTATCTCAGCATGATGCTGCGATATTTGAAAAACAAACAAATACCGCAGCGCTGGTATTCTGATAGGGCCCGTTGTGATGCCACGGACACACCTACGGACATAAAATAAATCTATCTAAACGACATAATTTCATATAAAAATACTTTAAAATAGAATAAACATGCCTAAATAATGTGCCTGCCTCAAGTAAATACCGCACCAATCTTGAAGCCAGTATTATCTGGTCGGATTACAAACCTCGGCCAAATGTGTTTTAGGTAAGTAAATGTAGGTAATCACAGGTCTATAGGTACTCCTCCGGTATAAATATTAGGTACAGGATAATTGTATCAACTCAGACAGAATTACTCAACGCTGGTAGTAAGGAGATCGTATTGGAAAACCTAACCATTGAGGAATGGGACAGTATACCCTATTAAAAAGTCGATTACAGAACAGTGTTAACTGTTTTTGATATCGGAAAAATTAATCGAGTCCGGTTCACTTCGAACAGCTAAACGTGATCGATTTCGCATTAATTATACGCTTTGTTGCGTTAATGCAGATGAAAGATTTTTTAGGGTTGTAACTTTAACTACTTAGGTATGCTACCTACTTGTTGAAGTTAATCAGATATAATATTATGTATTATAGAACGTCGTCAATCGCCAGTACACACTCCGTCGTTGATTTAGGGGTCTCATCCACGACTGCTGAGATTGGCAGCCTGGGTTCGATAACGAACCGGTCGAAGAAAACTGGGATTTTCAAACTCAAAGCATTTATTTCAAATAAACCAACCACAGGTACTTTTGAATTGTCAAGGGGGCAACATAAAAATAACTGGCTATTAAAAATAAAATATGATATGTAGTCACGACCAGTCTTACCAAGGGGTATCGCGCTACACAGCAACTGTGTTTTGGAGGTCAGATAGGCAGTCGCTCCATGTAAAATACTGGAATTCAGCTGGTTCCTGGTTAACCTGCATGCCGACCCCAGCATGGTTCAGATAAGGCTAGGCAGATAATGATAATAATGCTGATATATTAATTAGTTTGGGGAAAAAGTTCTTTTGTATTCTATATACAAATTCAAGACTGAGAAATCGTGTGACACACAAAATATCAAGCGTTTTTGAATACCCAGACTTTTTCGAATAGGTCGAAACTGTTTTGTGGTCAACCCCTAATTCTTCAGCTATAACTATAACTACCAATACATTTTTTTTTTTTTTTGTGGGTGGGAAATCATCAAATAACTTCTCCCGCTCTGGGGCCGTACTATGACGTGTTAATTCCATCATTGTTCCAGCGTGGAAGAGAGACGGAGCTATACATGACCGATAGCACTATCTCTTTTTCTCAACGGAATCATGATGGCGTTAACAGCTCATAGTACGGCCCCTGGGCAAACTACTAATAGGTACCTTTTTTTTTTTTTTTTTTGAGGATGGGAAATCATCAAATGACTCCTCCCGCTCTGGGTGGAGCGGAAGGGAGTGTCAGACTCTTACTGACTAAAACCCACCCGTGTTCCTTCCTTGGCCCTTTATGTTCCGGGTCAGCGGTACCCCTTTTGGATGATCCCGCTTTCCCGGCAGGCTTGGGCCCTAGTGGACCCCCTCTATGATGCTGACATCTCTTTGAGGCGCGCGTGGAACACGTACGCGCCGTCCAGCACGGGCCTGGTCCTGATCGGACGGTGAGCTACCCATTACTTACCGCCCGCAGGCCCGCGCCTACGGTGGCCGGGAGTCGTCACGCGGCTCCCGACGCCCGGAGCGTCCACCGCGGCGGCTTGGACGGGAGGCTCTCTCCCTCTCCCGTCCCGCCACCTCCTTCGCTAGCATGACTGCTTCGCAGAAGGAGGCGACTGCCTCCCACTCCCCCTCGCCCCGGACCATGGCTTGAACCAAGGCCGGGCGTGAGAGATCGCCGCCGCTGCCGATCGCCTCTACGAGGACACGGCGGTGCTCCGCCCATGCAGGGCAGGCCCCCACCGTATGCTCCACCGTGTCCTCGGGGCGATCATCGCAGTGGTGACACCCGGGCGTTTCCTCCCGCCTGATGATGTGCAGGAACCTCCCGAAACTTCCGTGTCCGGTGAGGACCTGCGTCAGGCGGTAGGTGAGGACGCCGTGACGCCTCTCTAGCCACTCCTCAAAGAGGGGTCTTACCGCCGCTATCGTGGCGTGCCCTGCGCTGGGTTGCGACAGTCGCTCTTTCCATGCCGCCATGAGATCGCGCCGGAGGTCCGTCCGCTCCGCCGCGATTTGCCGCGGAAGCGGGGTTTCCCCCCGGCGTAGTGCCTCCGCGCGCCACTCATACAGGCGCGCGAGGACTATCGCTTCCAGATCCCACGGCGGCAGTCCGGCAAGGAGGCTTGCCGCCTCGCCCGAGATCGTGCGGTAGCCCCGGATCAGCCTTACAGCTACCACCTTTTGGGGCGCGTTCAGATAGTGGGCGGCTCTCCGCCGCAGTGAACGCGCCCACACCGGGGCCCCGTATGTAGCCATGGACCGCACGACCCCCGCGTAAAGCCTCCGGCAGGAGGCGTTTGGACCCCTCAGGTTGGGCAGGAGCCGCTTGAGGGCGGCCCCAGTCCGTTCCAGTTTGGGGGCCAAACGTCGGAAGTGCTCCACGAAGTTCCACCGGCTATCGAGCACGAGTCCTAAGTATTTCATCGTGGACTCGACGCCGATGTGAACCCCTCCTGCCGTTAGTTGGGATCCCGATGGTGGCCTGTTCCGGGGCCCATGGAAAGACATGGCCTCGGACTTGTGCAAAGCCACCTCGAGACCCAACTGCCGGATCCTCTCCACGACTATCGCAACCCCGCGTGTCATCGCGTCGGCCGCCGCCTGATGCGACCTCCCCTGCGCCAGGACCAGCGTGTCGTCAGCGTAGCACACCACGCTGACGCCATCAGGGAGGTCGGCCCGCAGCACCCAGTCGTAACCGATGTCCCACAGGAGCGGCCCTAGAACCGATCCCTGTGGGACACCGCACGACATCTCTCGCCGGTTCCACTCCCCATCGCGACCGGGGTAGATAACGGCTCTGTCCGTCAGATATGCCTCGACTATTCGACGGAGGTAGGTTGGCACCCGGTGATACCGGAGTGCCTCCCCAATGCAACTCCAGGGCAGGGTGTTAAATGCGTTGGCGATGTCGAGTGACACCGCCACGACAACCCCGCCCCGAGACACCGCGTCCCCCGTCGTGAGGGCTCTAACGCGCATGATGGCGTCCACCGTCGAGCGCCCCTTGCGGAAGCCGAACTGACTATCCGCAAGATCCGGCCCCGTCCTCACCAGGTGCCCGACGAGGCGGCCTGCAATTACTCTCTCAAGGAGCTTGCCAACCTCGTCGAGCAGCACAATGGGCCGGTATGCGGACGGAGAGTCCGCAGGGCGCCCTGGCTTCCGAATGAGGACCAGCTTCCCCGTCTTCCAACGGAGTGGGAACTGGCCTCTCTCCATACATGCGCTTAAGAGCGCCTCCAGTCGAGGCCCAAGAGCCGTCGAGGCCAGGACCCAGGCTTTCCCTGGCAGGCCGTCGGGTCCTGGGGCGGTATTTTTGGCCTTCAGCCTACCTACCGCCACTCTCAGATCTACCCCGGTCACTTCAGGGGTGTCGTCGTCGTCCGCGTGGTCCGCTTCAGGCACCGCGAGCGGCGGAGCCATGGGCGGGGGAGTATGCTCCCCCCGTGAAGGAAACAGAGCGCTCACCACCTCCTCCACCAGCTGGGGGCGGAGACTCTGCGTCAGCGGGGGGGCCCAGGTGCGGAGTTTATTCCGCACCATTTTGTAAGGGCGCCCCCATGGATCTCCGTTCAGAGTCTCCACCAACTCCTCGCGGGCCGTATATTTGGCCCGCTGGACAGCCTCTTGGAGGGCGGTCTTCGCCGCTCTGTATCCCTCGTACAGCTCCGCCTCCGTCGCTTCCGCATCCAGAGGGCGGATGCGGAGCCTACGGTGCCTGGAGTACAGGTGTCGCACTGCGACGCACGCCTTGCGTAGCGTCTCCAGCTCCTGCGACCACCAGTACACCTGACGTCGGGCGCTTCCTGGACGGACTCGGGGCATTGCCACGTCGCAAATCTCGGACATGGCCTCCCGGAACCACTCCGCCTCATCGTCAATATCGGCAGGCCTGTCCGGTGATGACACCCAGGCCTGCACGATCGAGGCTTCCAGGAGGAGCTCCCGGTCCATCTGCTTCAGCGCCCACCGCGGACCACTCGGGGCCTGTTGGACCGGCGCGCTAGAGGTCTGGGCGGAGACGTCGAACCGGATATACCGATGGTCGGAGTAGGTCTCCACCTCCTCCATGACGCGCCAGTCAATGACACGCTGTGACAGAGCGGGGCTGGCAAACGAGATGTCCACCACAGACTCACCCCGCATCCGCACACACGTGGGGACAGAACCCCGGTTTAGGACGACCAGGCCTGTCTCCAGAGCCCAGTCCTCCACCATCCTGCCCCGCACATCAGTGTAACGGGAACCCCAAGCCGGATTTTTGGCGTTGAAGTCCCCGAGCACTAGCACGGGGAAGCGATGGTACCCGGCGACGACAACACTTAACTCTGTTAAAGAGTTCTGGAACTCGGCGAGAGTTCGGCTCGGAGAGAAGTACACTCCCACTACTACTATCTCCCCGAACCGTGCTGCTACGCACCCCTGTCCCTTCGTGACACCTTCGAGGGATGGGGTGCCGGCGGCGGCCGACGAAATTATGGCCACTGAGCCGCTCAGGTCCTCAACCCAGTCATCCCTGGGCAGGACAAAATACGGCTCAGCGACCACGGCAATGTTAATCGACCACTGCGCCATGCTCTGGAGCAACAGGTCCTGAGCGCAGGCGCAGTGGTTGATGTTCGCCTGGAGGAGTCTCAATGGAGCCGTTACTCCTCCATTTCAGTCTCCTCCCGGGTGGCGGCAGTGGCGGCGGCGGCAACAGTGGCAGTGGCACTGGCCGCGGTGACGGTGGTAATGGCAACGGCGGCGGAGGGCCTGCCTCTCCTCCTGGTTCCGGTGGGTGGAGCGCAGGACTTACTGCCCGCCCGGTGATCGGCCGGCTTGCCAGCACCCGCACATGCTGCGCAGTGCGGCGCGGCTTCGCACGAGCCGGCCTTATGTCCGGGCTCACCGCAGCGGAAGCACAGAGTGCTGCGGTCCACCTCCGAGGTGCACTGGACGCCAACGTGGTGCCCCACATGGCATCGGAAGCATCTCAGAGGTCTGGGTTCCAGCAGTTTAACCTGCGCCGAAACCCAGCCCACCAGAAGCCTTCGGCCCTCCACAATCTTTTTGGCCGCCGTCACGGGGCAGCTTACCGTTACGGTTCGCATACCCGCGGGGTCCGGACGTATGGTGCCCACCTTCACCTGGTCGGCCAGACACCCGCCCGTCCTGACGACGGCGGCCACCACCTCTCCCTCCGTTACGGAGTCATCCAGGCCCAAGACTCGCATGTCTGCGCACTTGACGGGCCTGGAGACTCGAGCCTCGTCCGCATTGAGGGACGCCCTTAGCTTCTCAGCTAGGGCGTCAGCGGTGGGGCCACTCGTCACACCGGGGATCTCCAGCATGCGGGCGCCAGTTGCGGTCACCCTGTGCCGGAGGCCCTCGGTGATCCCCAGCTCTTGGAGGTCCACCGTCTCCCTCGCCTTGGTGAGCACTTCACGGTACGTCACGCCCCTCTTAACCGCGTCCGGCTGTAGCGTGATCACTACAGCCGCGGTCTTTGGGGCGCGGAGCCTTGCCGCGACGGCTCGCTCCTTGTGGCGCCGCCTTTGCCCCTTTTTTCTGGCCGCCTTGGCCGCCTTCTTTTTGTCCCCGACCACCTGCCACCCGGCGTCAGTCGTGGGAGATTCCTGTGGCCGGGAAGTAGGCTCTGGGGCCTGCGCCTCCCGTGCCGTCCTGCCCTTCCTCTTCAGAGCCCCAGCTGGTGTTTTGCTGGCCGGCGTCTGCGTTGCCGGCGCCGGGGCTCCACCGGCCGACGCCGATTTTGCCTGGGCTCCGCCTGCCGACGCCTGGGCTCCGCCTGCCGACGCCGGTTTGGCCGGCGGCTGGGCCCGGCCAGACGACCCGGGCTTAGGGGCGGCGGCTCCCGCAGCAGCCGCATACGAGGCCACCCTCGGCCCCGGTGCTGTCCTGCCCGCTAGTGGTGGGCGCAGGACTATGCCCTCCAGGACGGAGAACCGCGCCTGGAAGGCCGCCAGCTCCTGCCGAACCAGATTGAGGACCTGGTTCTCCTCCGGAATGGGCTGGCTTGGCCGAACGGGCTGGCTTGGCTCCTGTTCCGCCTGCACCTGCCCGCTGCCGGTGGCCTTCAGGCCAGCCAGGTCCTCCCTGAGCTTCCCATTCTCCTCCCGGAGAAGTTTCATGGCGGCCGTCAGGCGAGCGACCTCCGCCCGCAGTTCAGCCACTTCGCCGCCCGAAGGCCCGTCGGTTTTGGCCGCCTCCACCGCTGCCATGATGGAGGCCGTTTACCTTGTTCCACATTTTTCAAAAATGGCATCGACTTTATCCGTAACAGGGCGACCAGATCGAGCTGGATCTTTGACGTCAAAATTCCCGCACTGAAAACGCTTGAACCAACTTTGTGCTACTCTTAACTGACACTGCGTTAAGTCTAGAAATCCTAATCCCAACTGATATTATAAATGCGAAAGTAAGTTGGTTTGTGTGTTTGTTTAATCCTGAAATTTTGCATATTATACGTTGTCAGTTGTACAGAAACGGACATAGGGTACCTTTCATCCCGAAAAAAATACTGTTCCCGAGAAAAACAACAATAACGTTCTTATGATAATAGATGGCGCCACGTGTAGTGTAGTGTTTTCTTTTCTTTTAAATATTACATTTTGTGAGTCTATGAGCGTCGACAGACCGGTTTTTTATTTATTTATTTATTTAACACTTTAAGCACACAAATGTACAGAGGCGGACTTAATGCCATAGCCATGCCATTTTATCCTCCTAACTATAATATTATTATAGATGCAAAAGTAAGTTTGTTTGCTTGATACCTTAAATTAACGCGAGCGAAACCACGGGCAAAAGCTAGTGTCATATATTTTTTCGCGACATTTGTCGCATGTTTCCCTTTTTTTGTGTTATAACTTCAAAATGTATCGAATTTCTTCGTTAGATTCACTCTTTTTGGAGGACAAAAAAGCAATTGAAAAACGAGGGAGAATAGTGTTTTTGTCTTTTTTAAAATGTCATCTACTTAATGACCACAAAACCAGCAAGATACAAACAGTAAACGAGAAAGAAATTTTACTACAACTTTATATCTATGAAATACGAAAAAAAAATCCCCGACCTACTTATTATGTATTGTACACCTCCTCGGAGATTACAGGCGTGATGTTATAATAATATTTAAATAAATATTTATTTATAAAAAAATCTGCTGTTCCATACATTTTGTCGAGCTACGTGTAACAAAATATATGGAACAGCAGATTTTTTTAGTGAATGGATTTCACTCAAATTTTGTATATCGTCCATGTAGTAAGCGTGGTATAATTTAATGTGATAAGGTACGCGCCACTTTTTATATATTTTTTTATAATTTTTTTTTTAATCTAGTTGGACCGTAGACCTCAAGAAAGTGGCTGGGACAGACTGGATGCGGAAGGCGGAGGACAGGGTGTTGTGGCGCAGCCTGGGTGAGGCCTATGTCCAGCAGTGGACAGCGATAGGCTGAGTTGATTTAAAACATTTATTTCTCCTCCACAAAGGCGCCCTAAACATATGAAGATTATAACATCTGATCATAAATCCTTTGTGAGAGACTGCTATCTGCACTAGGAAAACCTATCCACCATGTTATGTATGCGAACATCTGCAAACTGAATTTCACTCTATAGTTAGGTAGGTACTAATGCCAACGTTATATAATATGAACGAGCGCGGATTTCAAAATCAATAACTACAACACAAACAAAGACTATCTAGGTCATAGCTAGAGCCAAATTCAGGTAGGCTTATTATTTTGATAGCTATTCGATGATGGATCGTCCAAAATATAAAAGCTGCAATGCAACCAATTCCACTCAACTAATCCGTCAATTAGTCTAACAATGCTTTTAAAACTGACACGACTGTCTATACATTGATCCGTAATAAAACTTAAAAGCATTCCAAAATACTTTATTGACACATATGTAGTTATGGTCAACGCATATAGGTGTGAACACCCCCCCCCCCCCCCCCCCCGTGCATACTGAGACATTAACCATGGAAAAAACATCAAAACAACGCTTTGCCCGACCTGGGATACGAACCCAGGCCCCCATGTTGTCTGGGCACGCCACAATTTCGGCGATAAGTCCCCTCTTCGAGTAGTGGCTAGAGAGGCGCCACGGCGTCCTCACCTTCCGCCTGACGCAGGTCCTCATCGGACACGGTTGTTATGGGAGGTTCCTGTGTGATAAGGCGGGAGGAAACGCCCGGGTATCACCATTGTTTGGATCGCCCGGAGGACATGGTGGAGCATACGGTGGTACGCAAAGTCCAGACAGAATCTCGGTCAGATCATGTGAAGGCTATGTAGATCGGTGTCTGAAATGGTCTTTTGAGGAAAAAAACTACACAGTTTGAGTGGACCTGTCTAGTGAGTGCACGCAATTGTCAGCAATCGTGCAGCTACCACCGTAGCGTTACCACTGGGCCACCACTGCTCCCTTAGGTGTGTCAGGGAAATTGATTGTTTAGCAAATTGACTACCAACTCAAATTGTCTATTTATTCAAATCTCAACTGTAATTCTTTGACCGTTAAATAAAATGGCTATAACAATTAATTATCTGACTGTATTACTTAGAAAGAATTCTGTTCCTTTTGTAAGAAGACAGAGGTCATTTGTTCTCCATTCAGCCACACTTGAGTCATTGAGTGTTATTTATTTATCCTCCTATTGGAACGCCATACAGTCATGTTCGAAATACCGTAGCAGTAAACAAATGAACAACAATAATATAATGCAAGTTTAGTGAACCGATGCGGTACCGGTTATCGCCCACATGCTAACGGTCCCATTGTCATTGTCATGACATGAGAGCACGGTCACCGGTCACTCCTTGACGAACATCAGATAAGGTCGGAACTGCCCCAGGGGACGCTCCAACGTTTCCAATGATCTTCGACTGTTTGAGGTGACAGATTGTGATCAACGGATTGGTTGCGTGATTGATTTCTTGTTCCTGAGTCTACTATTTACAAACGTTGCAATGGGCTCGCCATTAGGATTTTTTGTCAGATTTGGTATGGCAAATCTCTCAAAAACTCACAATACAGAAACCATTGCAACGTTAGTAAGATAGTAAACTTGATCCCCTGGACACACGACATTTAGTGCACACGACAGTGCACACACTGGACATAATAAAATGACAGTGCACACACTGGACATAATAAAATGACCGTGCACACACTGGACATAATAAAATGACAGTGCACACACGGGACATAATATAATGACAGTGAACATACTGAACATAATAAAATGACAGTGCACACACTGGACATAATAAAATGACAGTGAATACACGGGACATAGTAAAATACAGTGAACATACTGCACATGGTAAAATGATAGTGCACTACTGGACATAGTAAAATGACAGTGAACATACTGGGCATGGTAAAATTACAGTGAACATACTGCACATGGTAAAATGACAGTGCACACACTGGACATAATAAAATGACAGTGCACACACTGGACATAATAAAATGACAGTGCACACACTGGACATAATAAAATGACAGTGCACACACTGGACATAATAAAATGACAGTGCACACACTACACATAATAAAATGACAGTGCACACACTGGACATAATAAAATGACAGTGAACATACTGCACATGGTAAAATGACAGTGAACATACTGCACATGGTAAAATGACAGTGAACATACTGCACATGGTAAAATGACAGTGCACATACTGGACGTAGTAAAATAACAGTGCACATATTGGACATAGTAAAATGACAGTGCACATAATGGACATAGTAAAATAAATCGAGTTAGGATCTACATGGTATTGAGGACTAAAATGTGCCAAATACTTACTTAATTATTACCACACTATTATTTTAGTAATGGTAAGGTGAAAATAAGATGATAGTTTAAAGTTCCTTAACCTAATCTAACATTTAGTATTAAAAGTAAAGCTTTCGTAGTTGCAGTATTATTTTAGGTACCGCATGCATACCTAAGTACATATCTAGTATATCTTCAAAGAACCGAGACGATCTCCTTTGGGAAGCTAAACCACCGAATAAATATAATTTATTACAGTCACAGCGTCATCTAGAGTGCATTGAGCTTTTAAGATACTTTACATGTAAACTTTTGTATTAAAGTTACATAAAACTCATATGAAAAACACGGAAAAATAACATTTATCGTCTTATATTCAGTTCCTGAAAGAACGTTAATCGGTTGGTCCCGGCTGTCGTTCGTAGATCTTTGACAGTCGTCACAAGCAGTCAGAAGCCCGAAATGTATTTATTTATTTAAAACTCCTATACTATCATTACAGGTTTTGGAACCTAATGCGATAGATAGAACTACTTATAATATTAACTATTTTAAATAACATCTATTACTAACAATTACCAACATTAATACAAAATTACTTATAACTAAAACGATACAACATTATAATTACAATTACAACAATGTAATCTTCACACAAAATCTGTCAACCAGTTTTTCTTCCAAGGAGTATCGTGTGAACCAGTAACTGGGTTGTAGGGGTCAGATAGGTATATAGTGGCTCTATGTGAAATAATAGTATTTAGCTACACCCGGTTAGAATGGAAGCCGACCGCAACAAAGTTATGAAAAGGCTAGGCTAGGATGATGATTATGTCCCTGAAAGCCTGGAATAGTCCTTGATCGCTGAATCTGCTGTCTTTCATGTTATCTGTTGCGATTGTGGGGAGTGGGGAGCCAAATGAATAGGTAACTTGACCATAATCCATAATCAGCCAATAATGTTCCCACTGCTGGGACACAGGCCTCCTCTCTGTGAGAGAAAGTGGGCCGTAATCCACCACGCGGGCCCAGTGCGGGTTGGTACCTGCGTTTTAGTCTGGGCTTTCAAAAACCAGGGATTGAACTTAAAGGAAAAATTATTTTCTTTATATAAATAAATAAAATAAAATCCATTTATTTCAGGTTCTCCCATATTAAAATTACACATTTACGACACACGAGATAAATACAAATCACAATTTAACATAAAAATTTAAAATAATAATAAATAGGTACAATGTCAACTTATCAGAACTACAATGTCAAGGAAATCAAATCAAAGTCAATGTCACATAAAAATTAACCGGAAATTCAATTAATAACATTTAATACAAATACAAAAAAGGGTTTAGGGCACATTTTGGATAAAATATAATAACATATATTAATAAAAACTCAGCAATAATATTAAATTGGTCGCTCACATGCTCTGGCTATAATGACTGCAGCGCTTCCTACTTTATGGGCAGTCCAAACGTCCATCGATCATTGCCAGGACAGCACTGGAGCTGGCCCGCATCCTGCGCACCAAGGACGCGCACCGCTTGCGCATTGTGGTGTGAAAACAGTACTTTGCATTATAGGTTTTTCCTAAAAATATTTAAACACCACAAAAATGCTGCGAAATCTCCCATAACAAGCGAAGAATTAAGTACTATCGAATCTACATTTAATTTACTGTGGCATTGGGTTACCGTGAATAACATGTTTGTTCCAATCAACACAGAAACTAGGATATTATGTCAGTATTGTTTGAAATTTTGTAAGCTTATTCTCATTGGAAATGGAATCATCATTTCAGCCGGAAGACGTACACTGCTGGACATAATTATGCTTCTTCCAAACGGTGCCACATCGTCCGGTCCTGCTTCTCGTATCCTTTGCGGATTCCTGCGGCCTTCAAAATGAAATGGAATCTACGGTATCAATAATAATATCGACAAACATTCATCTTCATTATCATCGTAAATGTTAAAGCTCACTCCATTGTCGACTCTGTATCTGTCACCACTGAGCTAGACTAGATTCAAGAGCAAACCCATGTAAAATAAAAAAATGTGATGTCAGGCATGTTAAGAGATTAGATTTCCAAAACCTGTTAAGGGGACTACGTGACCTAAACGCAAGTTTTATAATGCCTAAAAATATATGATCCACTGCAGTAAACAAAATCAGAAAAATATATGATATTCTTCAGGATATGCTAGTTAAATAGTGTGTTGAAAACATAATAAGTAGGTACAACTAATTTGGTACGATGGAAAAAAGTCACGAAGATAACCTCTAAAAATTTCTTTTTACGAATAAAAACCATACTAATATTACATGCAATCAATCTGGTTTTTTTTCAGATTGTTTTTCATTATTAACGTGATAGTGTTTTAATTTTTTAGTCCAATCAATAGATTTTTTGTAAATAGAGAATTGCTTAATATTTTGCAATACATCACCAGCTTTGTGTCATCGCGCTTCTCTTTCTTTTCTATGCAGTCCGACAGTGACCGCGCTTTAGCTGTTGTCAGCCCCTTAAATCCAGTGCATTTAAATTTCGTGTTACAACTATACCTACAAGGATTTTTAGCGCTCTAATGACGTTGCCATGAGGCGCTGTTGGTAAACATTTGTGAAACTGTTTTGTGAATTGTATTGTAGAAACAAGATGGCGGCGTTAGTTCCGATTTTGGCTACGCGCCAAAAGATTCTTGTTGAGCTATAGTTCTCTATCTCTTCGGCACATGCGTGAATAAATCTGGTGCCAAAAACTGGTTTGTCCAACGGGACCAATCACGTGCGTCACTGGCGCCCCAAATAAGGACGGTTTTAAACAAAAGTGACAACAAACACAAACGTTTAAGAACCACGAAAACGAAACGTTCACTTTCTTCGTGTTCTCTCTGATGAGTCTTTATGTATGCAGAACCAGTTCCGGCGAGAACAGGCCTGACATACTTAACAGCGCACTACAGAATTGGTGACAATCGAATACATTGCCGGTTTTGAATGAAGACTGAAATAACTTTGAACTTATTCATCTGCAATGTAAAGTGTGTACAGCAATTTAATTGCAGCGTTGAACTAAATATTTTGACACGCGAATCGATGATGCATCCATACTAATATTATAAATTCGAAAGTAATTCTGTCTGTCTGTCTGTCTGTCTGTATGTTACCTTTTCACGCCTTAAACGGATTTTGATAAAATTTGGCAAAAAGATAGATGGCATTCTGAGGACGGGCATAAGCTACTTTTGGCTCCAAAAAATCCTAAAGGGGGATACAGCGTATGAAACTTTGTATTTGAAACCCAGCATTACTTAAATTAGGGGTATTAAAATTTAGATGTATGCTTTTGGTAAAAAATAAAGAATGATGTATTTCAGAGTTTTTGTAAAATCATCCCCCAAAGGGGTAAAATAGGGGATGATTTTAAAATTAACATTACATTTTATTTTTTATGTACTTTTTTTCAAGAGATCTAAGGAAATGGCAGCATAGTCATAGTCCGTATCTTGAAGTCCAGGGGTCTGGGGGTCCCCTGGGGGTTGTAGAGTACCTTTTCATGCCGTAACGGCTGAACAGATTTAGTTGAAAAGCATACGGATAGGCCAAGACAGCAGCGGATCACTGGTGGCCCAGTGATCACGGCCCCAACTTACGAGTTGTAGGTCGTGGGTTCGAACCCAGCCAGGCGCTTTACTTTGAGTAAATAATTTCATCACCACTGCTCTCAAAACGGTGACGGAAAACATCGTGAGGAAACCGGCATGGCCTGGAACCAAAAATTCGAAGACATGTGATATCTACCAACCCGCACTGGGTCCACGTGGTGGCTGACGGCCCACTCCCTCTCACAGAGAGGAGGCCTGTGTCCCAGCAGTGGGAACATTATAGGCTGATTATACATTATGCAGGCCAAGACCTGGGTTAGGACATAGGATACTATGGATCCCGGTAGTACGTTCCTGTGGAATAATTTATAACCTTTACGCGAGCGAAGCTGGGGGTAAAAGCCAGTGTTTTATAAGCGAGAGAAAGTGTCACTCATCATATTCGTCATTATTTGCCGAAAGAGGAATGTTTTATTCATAGAGGTAGCTAAATATCTGTACTCAACATAACATAACTTGCTGTCAAAAGTTTTAAAGAACTCGTCTTATTTAGTTGTGCTTGCAGCTGCGCCACCCAATTCCCTAACACACTTTTCAATCACAATCCGAAGGATTTTGAACGAAATTGGTAATTTATGGCTTCTTATTGTTTGAAAAATTCGTCTGCTATGAATATTGTTCAACTGTAAATTTTTTTTGGATTGGGATTGTGAGCGTGCTATGCAATTATCGCGCCACTTGCGAAGCCACAAAAATTTGTATGTGTTAAAAGGGAGTCTTTTAAAATGGATAAGTTCGGATACAGGGAACGGGAGTGTATTGTCATAAGAAAAGAGTGTAAAGCAGTGGACTCAAACTCAAAGCATTTATTTCAAATAAACCAATTACAGGCACTTTTGAATTGTCAAGGGGTCGGTCAGTCAGAAAGATGAAGCTAGTTGCCCATTCCAAAGCGTAGTAGGTACCTATGGAGAAGAACGGGCAAGAAACTCCATGGACACTCTTTTAAATCAAAATATTGTTACTATAGAGTGGTTACATCATTCATGTTGTAATTATACATGTGAGAACGATGTAGAAAGACGTGCACGTTAAAAGCGTCCGTACTAAAAAGATAAAAACAATTATGGAATTAAAATAAGCCGTGGCAGCTAAGAAATGACCAGTGCCTACTGACGGCGCCCGTTCACGAACATGACGTATGGATCAGCACCATTCAGCTCAACCATTTTGAAGGGAACTCAATGATCCAATACACACGCCACCACCAGCGACACATTTGAGTGAGCATGACATACTCTCAGCCGCCAGGGCACATTCAAGTCAATGAAAGACGAACCCAGTAAGCTTAATAGTGGGTGCATAGTGCTCACACATGTGCTATGCAATTATACAATACTAAGAGATGATGGATAACTATGAGATGGATGAAGTGGGGCTGTGGATAATGATGTTGATGAAAATATACTGACACACAGGTTAAAAGACGTTATGCTTAATAATAAGTAGACCTATAAGAAAAGAGAGACTTACAAAAATGTCACAAAAGTACCTACCTATTCCATTTCATTGAATCATCGTTGAAATAATTTTGTTTCGTGCAGACAACAGTCCCTCGGTGAAGCCGTAAGCCGTATCTTTTCTATTAGTGTTTTTATCTCAACCCCCCGCTGCGATGCGACTGTAATTATTCTCTATTAACCCCACACTCAAACGACATCTTGTTACATCGAAGACTTCAAATAACTGAATTGAATTATTTGTAATTTGTTCTAACAGTGAGCTAAAGAAAGGTTGGTCACTATTTTGTTACTTATTTTAATGAGTGTGAAAGTTTTACTCGGAACCTTTTTGTGTCCTTAAAATCGAACCCGAAGGACCACATGCTTTTTGTGTCCTTAAGATCCAACCCGAAAGACTACATGCTTTTTGTGTCCTTAAGATCGAACCCGTAAGATCTCTTGCTTTTTGTGTCCTTAAAATCGAACCCGAAAGACCACTTGCTTTTTGTGTCCTCAAGATCGAACCCGTAAAACCGCTTGCTTTTTGTGTCTTTAAAATCGAACCCGAAAGCCACTTGCTTTTTGTGTCCTTAAGATCGAACCTGAAAGACCACTTGCTTTTTGTGTCCTTAATATCGAACCCGAAAGACCACTTGCTTTTTGTGTCCTTAAGATCGAACCCGAAAGACCACTTGCTTTTTGTGTCCTTAAAATCGAACCCGAAGGACCACATGCTTTTTGTGTCCTTAAGATCCAACCCGAAAGACTACATGCTTTTTGTGTCCTTAAGATCGAACCCGTAAGATCTCTTGCTTTTTGTGTCCTTAAAATCGAACCCGAAAGACCACTTGCTTTTTGTGTCCTCAAGATCGAACCCGTAAAACCGCTTGCTTTTTGTGTCTTTAAAATCGAACCCGAAAGCCACTTGCTTTTTGTGTCCTTAAGATCGAACCTGAAAGACCACTTGCTTTTTGTGTCCTTAATATCGAACCCGAAAGACCACTTGCTTTTTGTGTCCTTAAGATCGAACCCGAAAGACCACTTGCTTTTTGTGTCCTTAAAATCGAACCCGAAGGACCACATGCTTTTTGTGTCCTTAAGATCCAACCCGAAAGACTACATGCTTTTTGTGTCCTTAAAATCGAACCCGTAAGACTACATGCTTTTTGGAACGAAGTTCCATATCGCACGTTATACTCTACACACTTGGCGAATGAAAGCTAGACCGAAAAAAGTGTAACATTTTGACCGTCACTACACTTTAGTTTTTTTAATTTAGTTACTCACAAACATTGTAATTTTTTTGTTCATTTTGCCTGTTATTAACTTTTTCATTTCTTTTCATGATTCTTGCAGTTATGTTAGTTTAAAAACCAAGAGTACTAATAATATAGTAACTAATTTATTAACAGTCGTAATCAAGGTGTTGGGTAAATACACTGATCATGTAATATATGATCTGTGGGTAAATGTGTAAATTAACCGAATCTTCTCGCATCACTGCCACCCTGCAGACTCTTCCACATATTATTAAACGTAGCGTCAATGAGGCGGCTCCATATCTCCGTCAGCGCGTTGTTATTTAAGCTTTCAGAGTCATACAGCTGCATCACAAACTCCAGGGCGTAAGGAATGCCGTACACCTGGAAATAACATAATATCACGCCTTTTTCCACGAAGAGAAGAGGGGTAGGCAGAGGGTGTGTGGTGCTTCCCTCCCTCCTAGCCAGTTAGGAGACCATATAATAATTCCAACCTATTATGGTCCCACTGCAGGGCAAATTAAGGCATCTTCTCATTGATCAGAGGGGTAATTCCCGTAATTTTAGGAACGTTCACAGTCTGATCTCAGTCTCAATCTGTCAAAAACACAATCAATTTACATACATTTTTGACAAGTTTTTGACATTAATTGTCGCTGAGATGAGATTGCGACTTGAATTTGAACGTTTTTTAAGTACGAGAATTGCCCCTCAGATCGCAGAAAGCGATAAGGCCGTCCATTGTATATTAAGTAGTGTTGAATTTTATTTTTGTTGTTATATGTTTTTTGTGGTGTACAATAAAGAATATATAAATAAATATATCACTGAATATCCAATTTGGGATCAGTTCAATGATCCGTGAACTTGGTACGATTGACATCAAATCCATCATATTTGAGTTAGTTTGATGCAAAATATCCACGTAATATATTTAGAATTTTCACAATCAGATTCATAACAGATCGTACGTATACCTAGTGGTCAACTTATGTTTAAGACCGATATAATCGTCATGCTTTCCCCTACCCAGTACCCATATCCCGATTTATTTAGGGTCGGCACAACATATATTTTCTTCCATACTTAGTCGTCAAATATAACTTTGTGAAATAGGTTGGTGGGTTCGATGATAATTAAAAGTTACTTGAATAGATTATCACGATGTCCTTCCACTACAAAGCCGTTATCAGACGCTTCACTAGAGTCAAAGTTATTTTTTTTTTCATTCCACGTTCTCATGACGCCGATGAACGTTCATCTGCTCCTTTCAAGAAATTTTTCGATCATTTGGCAGGAGAGCAAAAGATGCCCAAGTGCCAAAATCCAACATCGTTGGAACGGTTCACTAATGAATAAATGTTTCACTTTTGATTAATTTTGTGTGACGTTTCAGTTCGAATAAAAGATGCCGAATAAAAGGTGAAGCGTCTGATATCGGCTTTAGGAGCGTTTGTACCTTATGAGTGGCAACGTCGCAATTTAGTGTCTTATTTCGTGGTTTTCAATTTTTATCATTTAATCGGAGCTATATTTTAAAAATCTGTTTAATTTTTTTTTTAGAATTAGGTACGTGAAAGTGTTTAAAAAGTAAGTAACCGTAATGCTTACAGTTATTTTACAATGAAAATAACGCCCTGCAAGTTTCCAATGTATTATTTGCATAAATAGAACTGTAAGCGCAACGATTTCTTACCTTTTACACAGTTTTCACATAATTCTAAAAAGTTAATTAAACAGATTTTTAAAATATAGCTCCGATTAAATGATAAAAATTGAAAACCACGAAATATGACACTAAATTGCGACGTTGCCACTCATAAGGTATATACGCTCTTAACAAGAACCCAAGGACAAGAAGGAACGTTCCTCACCGTAGCGGCATAGTCCACACTAGTCCCCGTCACTACTCCGTACCAGTTGGAGAGGGTGTCCACCGTCGCAGTAATGACGCGAAAGCTGGCGTTCTTCATAGCCTCGTCGACCTCGCCCTTAATGTCGATGTACTTATCATCGTCCGACCGCGTCTCGGTATAGCCTCGAGGATATAGAATTGCGTCGCCCTGGAAAATACCTTACTTCAATTAAGTATTGCTTATTTAAAGCTACATAAAAATGGGAACATCAATTTAAACTAGATATTCAACCCTAGTGTAGTCTTTTTTTTTTTTTTTTGTGGGTGTGAAGTCATCAAATAACTTCTCCCGCTCTGGGCAGAGCAGGAGGGCGTGTCAGACTCTTACTGACTAAAACCCACCCGTGTTCCTTCAGTTGCCTGTGCCAGGGGCCACGGTATCCCTCTCGGACTTTCCCGCAACCCTAGCAGGCATCGGCCCTAGCGGAACCCGTCATTGGTGCTGACATCTCTTTGAGGCGCGCGTGGAACACAACGCGCCGTCGACCCGGGCCTGGTCCTTATCGAACGGTGAGCTGCCCATTGCTCGCCGTTCGCAAGCCCACGCCTACGGTGGCCGGGAATCGGCCTGCGATTCCCGACGCCCAGGGCGTCTCCTGCGGCGGCCCTAGCGGCGGCGGCGGGATCCTAGTGTAGTCTTGTGATACTAAACAAATTATAAACCAAACAAGTTACAAAACTAATACAAGTTAATTAGGTAAAAAAACAGGAATTACCTTAAAAACTCTGTCATAAAAGGTTCCTGCGTGTACGTGTATGTATGCCAAGATCTTATGACCATAGTTGTGGAAGATATCCCGGACGGCCTTCGATTCCTCCTCGGTGAAGGGTGAAGCTCCGGGGTACAGCTGGCTACAAGAGCTGATCTGCTTCGTATAGTTCCACGCGACGTCAAAGTTCCGGTCCACGAACACACCGGGACACACGGATTGTGGGGATACATTTTTGTTCCATATTGTACGTTCGGACTGTATGTGTGTTTAATCAGAATTAATCATTAAAACATAAATGTATACCTGAAGACCTTAGCAGATATGCTATTTCGATTCTGTATTACGTTTGGGCGACTCGCTTCGTTATAGGCACCAAAATTGCGTTTTTTCTATCCGTCGCTGTTTCAAGTTTCCGCGATCAAAGCGCTGATTTACCCATGCTAAAAAGCAACATGTCTGCTAAGACCACGTCCTACGGTAGACGTTCCATGGTCCGACAGAAACCGTCATTACAAACAGTTAACTCAGTAAATGACTGGGCAGCTTTCACTTATCAGAAGGCTCAAGAGACTGATACAGGGCATTAATCTTGAACACGGCACGCATCGAGAGAGTCCTCACTCTGGACTACCAGGTAAGCCCCTAGCAGTGGTAAGGAGTATATTTTTCTAAATTTGTATAGTTTTAAATTAATTATAGAATAGTGCTCTTGAACTAAGAGTAACATAAGAATTACTTCTACGCAGTAAAACGAAGGTATAAGTGATTACAGCATAGCTAAATAAAAACCAATCAGCCTATGTTGGGTTCGGCTTCCAGTCTAACAGGGTGCATCTGAATACCAGTATTTTACATGGAGCGACTGCCTATCTGACCTCCACAACTCAGTTACTGGGTATCACAATACCTCTTCCTAAGGCTGGCTGTCAGACTGTTGGGCTTCTGATTACCGGTAACGGCTGTCAAAGATCAACGAATGACAGCCGGGCCCACAGGGGACTCGATATGTACTGGATGGTAACTCATCCAAGCACCGACCGCGGCAAGCGTAGCTTAACCTTATATCGACCCGTGCAGTTGTTATTACTTAGCCACAAGCCATAAAAAAATAATGAAACATATTTACAGAAAGCGAAGCGGAGTATCCGTCGGGATTAGCCAGCGGCATCAAGAAGAAGTCGAATTTATCTAAATGTTTGAAGTAATATGATAAGAGTAATTTCAGTTCCGAGATTTGCACCAGACTTGTCATGTCCCTCAGTCCCATAACGGTTAGTCCATGGACTATAAATATGATCTTCTTCTGTGGAACGTCATCAATGTACTTGCTCTCTTTAACTCGGAAATAAGTCTCATCTTCCTTTTTGGCAGTAATACTGACGAGGACTATGTCGTTGTATTCAACAGTACGACCACACTTCGAGACAGTTGCATTTACGTTAGGAAACTCTTTCATTAGTAGCTCCATTTGGGCCGCTATCTGAAATAATAAAGCTCACTAGTGAAATACAATCTAATAAAACTGATATCTTTGTTTTGCCTACTGCTCATTTAAGAGAAGATGGACCCAACTCACTAACAACTCACTCTCAAGTGGTAATAAAAATGGAAAGTACTATATGATACAATGTTATAATTATTACGTTTATTCGAGGAGTTCGCGCCACCAACGCGCCTATTTTTTCACTGGTTTTTCCAAACGAAAACCTAATTCAAATAATTTCTCAAACTCAAACTCAAAGCATTTATTTCAATTAAACCATTTACAGGCACTTTTGAATTGTCAAGTGGTCGGTCAGTCAGAAATATGAAGCTAGTTGCCCATTCCAAATTTCCAAAATCCATCCAAAAATCCATTTGAAAGCTCATTCTAAATTTGCTTGACTGTTCGAATACAACCAGAGTTATTTTACTGCTAAACTGCACAACATAAGGTCGACTTTTGCAGACAACTATTACAGTAGGTACCTATGGTTAACTTACAGCGTAAGGACTGAGATTCGACGGAGGAGGTGACCCGGCTGAAGGTGATCCACTCCCTCCTTCGCCCTTCGATTCCTGTCTTAATTTTTGTTTTCCTCTGAAAGAAAAGTGTTTGAACTGTTTTTTCATCGTGTAAATAATATTCATTTTTAATGATTACGGCACGGTTGGCGCTGTGGTTATGCGATTGACTGCTGCGCTGCGTGTCACGGTTTAGATTCCCGCACGGAACAAATATTTGTATGACCTGCAGATAGTTTTTCCGGGTATGGCTGTTAGTGTTTGTGAGTTTAAATGTTTGTGAGCGCATCCACGATACAGGAGAAATTCCTAGTGTGGGGCAACGTTTCTTAATAAAAAAAAGTAAAAAAATGATTTATGATACAATAAAAATAGGTACTTTACAAACCTGGACCATAGACCCCCGTCTATCTTAGGGAGATGCATAGATAATACATGTGGTGCAACAAAAGCCAAAAATATTCAGATATGATAAATTAAATAAGTACGACAGCTTTATTTATTACAATATATTAAATTCGAATGAAAAGCATAGAAACACGTTATATATGTATACATATTGTATGTGGGCTTATTTATCATGCCGGAGAGCCCTTCGTCCAGCCATGGACGTCTTTTGGCTGAAATGGTGACATGTTATAGGCGTAAACTACAATACAGGAGCAATTTTGTCGGCACGGTTGGCGCAGTGGTTAAGCGATTGACTGCTGCGTTACGTGTCGCGGGTTCGATCCCCGCACGGAACAAATATTTGTATGACCTGCAAATAGTTGTTCCGGGTCTGGCTGTTTGTGTATGTGACTTTAAATGTTTGTAAACGCACCCACGATACAGGAGAAATTCCTAGTGTCGGGCAACGTTTTTTTTTAAATAAAAAAAATAAAAAACTTGTTCACTCTACACAAACAGAGGTCCTAAAGAGAGAGCACAATAGTTCTATACTTCTCAGGTTACTTACTCATCTTCTTGCTTATTCAGAGAAAATGGTATCATTCTCGTTACCCTGAAATCATTTTCAAATAAAACAACAAACTGATTTTCGTAAAATTAACATAAAGCAATTCCCTGATAAACATTTCTAGGGTTGTCGGTTTCTCGCCATACACATATCTGGTGGCATGGGTCTTACTGTCTGGACAAATCAATAATTAATAATTGTTCTCCTAATATTTGGTAATGTATGGAGTATATCGCTTCCATGTAGGTATGAGAAGAGGACTTTGCATTGGACAATTATAAGCCGATATCATTAATAGCTACGAAATAGCAATATACCAGAAACGAGTCTGGTAAAAAAACTGTTAAACTGAAAATCCTTTTTGGGCACGAATAAGACCAAATGTTAAGGAGAATTATATATCCAATTTCCCAGGGCAAAGTGCTTAAAACTGACAATAACTATGAAGATAAACATTCAATTTTCCATTAAAATACAATTTGTAAGACCTTATTTTCTCTTGTGTCCGTAAATTCGAGCGTTCACGCTTGCTTAATTTCTTTTCCCTGACGGTGGTCAGGTCTTGTTCTTGGACCGGCTCTAGTGATGGCTTCGGAGTTGTCGTGGATGTTAGAACTTGTTCTGGTTGTAGCTTCGGATCTTTAATGGACGCCAGAGATTTTCCTACCAAGGCTGCAAAGCCTGCAGCGCCTAACCCAGCCATTCCAACAGCTGTCTTATTTGAATCTATAGTCTGTTTACTATTTTCTCTCTGTTTTTCATTAGTTTTATTTAATAACTGTTTTTTATTATGCTTGTGATCATTTTCATTAGCAAGGCTCATCATAGCCATTTTAGAAGTTCTCATGGGTGCCCCTATTGTGGCATGCTTGTTACGATCCATGCTTTTTTCTCTCTGTTTATTTTTACTTTTATGTTTAGCCTGTTTCTTCTTATTTGTGTGATCTTTTTCTTCCTCTGGATGTTCCGAATATTTACTGTGATTTTTATCCCTATTTCTTTTTCCGCTATGTTTCTTTTCTTTGTATAGTTTTTTATCCTTATTAACATGTATATCCTCATTCTTATTCTTGTTTCGTTTTGTTTTCTTAATTCTTGTTGAATTGTTATTCTTATTCATTTTCCTTCTCGAATGATAGTGATGTTTCTTATGCTTATCCTCATTATCTTTCTCTTCCGTAATATAATTTCTCTTTGTATCAGTCTTGTATCGTTTCGGTTTCTTATTTTTTGTTGAATTATGATTCTTATTTATTTCCCTTCTCGAATGATGGTGATGTCTCCTCTTTTTTTTTGGTTTTTTACTTACATGATCATGCTCATCAATTTGCTTATTTTCCGCATCCCTATAATTTCTTTTAAACCTACGCTTCTTAACCACGTGGTGTTCCAAATCATTATACCGAGCTTCACCGTTCCTTAGAACGTACTCTTTATGTGGACCTCTTATATCCTCTCGAAACCCCGTTGTGAACCTGGTCCAAAAAAATCATCATCATCATCTGGCTACTAGCCTGAGCCCCTCCGCTACTGAGTATAGTCCTACCCCAGGAAAGTATATTAACATGTTTCTTGTCATGCACTTCTAGTTAACTTTCCAAGCCTATGTGTCTGTGACAGATTTCTGTTTTGTCACACTGTATCAAAATAAACATACTATACCGAATGTGAACTACAGAAAGTTTTTTCGTTTTCCGTTCAACCGTTTTAGAACTGTTACAAAAATTACTTTTATATTATTAATATCAATGAATGTTTTACTTTGCATGCGGATGAGCTGCATTGCTTCGGAGCCATATGCCACCGGTTTTATTGCCTGCAAACTTTTTCTTTAAAGACAATATTCTTCGCACATCTGCAGTAGCCGTTTTCCTATAGAATAAAATATTCAGTTTTGGATTCATAACGTAGCATATTCGATTTTACGTACCAATAAAAAAAATACTTACCTGTACTGTACGTTATCTACCTCTGAAAAATATATTTTTATTAATATCTTTCGTATCTAGCTGTTGCCTGCGGTTTCCCTCGCATCCAAGCTCCTCGCAACTTCTTGATGAACAATAATTAACTAACTGTAGTAGTGTTACTCAAGGGCCTGCCATAGTCCTAGGGGGGCCAAACGCCTCCTGCCGGAGGCTCTACGCGGGGGTCGTGCGGTCCACGGCCCTTTACGGGGCACCGGTGTGGGCGCGTGTCTTGAGGTGGCGGCCAGCCCGCCGGTTGAACGCGCCCCAAAGGGTCATGGCCACCCGGCTGGTCCAGGGATACCGTACGGTCTCCGGTGAGGCGGCGAGCCTCCTCGCCGGATTATCGCGATGGGATCTGGAGGCAAAAGTCCTCGCGCACATATGGGAGTGGCGCGAGGAGGCGAAACACCGGGGCGTAACACCGCTGCCGCGAGAAATCACGGCACAGCGGACAGAGTTCCGGCGGGATCTCAGGGCGGCATGGAGAGTGCGACTGTCGCAACCCAGCGCGGGGCACGCCACAATTGCGGCGATAAGTCCCCTCTTTGAGAAAAAAAAGGGCCTGTCATAGTCGGATCTGTGTGCCATTTGATTCGTAACCAAATCCACTCAGCTGCTAAAGCGTGAATCGGTAACAAACTACTAGTTACATAGATACTGCCCAAATTATGACTCTAGTACGTAATCCACTTTCTGGATTTTAGCGATACTACCGACTGAAATAACTCAAATTACTTTGTAATGCAAATGTATTCGATAGTATATCCGCACATATACTACTTATGCTTGAGGACATACATAATGCCCCATTACATGGTATAAAATAAAATTGAAGTAACAAATGACCTGCATCACCAAAAACCTGTTTAGACTCTTTAGTATTATAATAGTAATCTATGGTTTAGACATTAGTTTAACATTATCTTTTGGTGTTGCTTAAACTTGTGGTATGCCACAGATAATTAAATTGCACCGTGTAACTCCGCATCCCAACTGCGTAACACACTTTCTTTCAGAATCCGTAGGATTTTGAAGGAAATTCTTAAACCATTGATTATTATTATATGTATAGATTTTTAAATTTTTTATTTATTGATTTCATGATTGATAGTTGTACCCCACACTTTGTTGAGCTAAAAATAATGACTTTTCCATGTCTAGGTATACGCATTTGAAGTAGCAATGATCGTTAAATAACACTTCAATTTATTTGTAACCCTAACTAGCAAACGTCACCGGGACACAATTCACGCTATGCCTCATAAAACAGCACTATACGCAAAAATACAAAGTCAAAGTCAAGCGTTCTGGGAATGGCCCCAAAAATCTATAATATGATACCCACGACTAATAATAATAAAATAAGATATTGATGTTACCAAATTCAAAAGTATGATCACAGACTTAATGGTTAAAAAGGCGTACTATTCCATCGGTGAATTCTTAACAGATGAGTTAAATATGTATTAATTGGATGTGTCGTTTTGTGAGTCAAATGTCCAATTTATTCATGCTCAATTTTATTAATGATAATTTTATAATTTAATTCTAAAATTACAAAATTTGTATACCTATTAGGTTAAACATAGCGATCCTGACATTCAAATTAGATCTTATTATATTGTAAGTACCTATGTTTTACAAATAAATAATTTGAATTTGAATATTTTTTCTCGTCTGCTCAGCAACGTAAATCACGCAATGAATGTCGAATTGTCAAAATGAAGGACATTGCAATTTTTAGTATGTTACAGATTTACCCCGCAGGCTTAACTTACGTTTGCGGGTACGCGGTTTCCAAGTTTATGTTAACCCCACAACGGTCACACATGGTCTTCACACAATGGTCTTCACATGATCTGACCAAGATTATGTCTGGACTTTAAAAGAGACTGTGACCTCTGAGTTTGTTTCGGCCTTTCTTCTCAGAGTAGTCAGATAGGAAACGCCGACCTCATCTAGTTTTTAAAATATGATTGACGTGTAAAAGTGTTTGTACAAACACCTACTTACAGAAATAAAATCATTTATCATTTAAGTAACGGATATCGATTAATGCTACCGCTAATGTCATGATAAGCTGTATGGCTCATTGCCACTTCAAACTTGCTTATTCGGTGGTACGTTGATTCTCTGGTGGATGGTTTTTTGACAGGATCAGAATCTATCTGAGGGATCGAACCCAGACTCTTAGATGGCGTAGAGTTGTAGAGGTGTATGTAAGAAAGGCTCTAGAAGCTCTGGAAGATTTTTTTGTGAACAAAGATGCAGACATCCATTACTATTAGGTATATATTTTCATAGCTACATACTTAGTCCTTACAGAAAAAAAAAATGGTTTTACTATACCTGCATTAATTTCACAGTAGTACACCAACACAATAGCAAATATTCCTATAATTTTCACCATTTCTAAACAATTTGAGTACTACAGTAATTTGATATAAAGTTGTACATGTATGTTATACCTACATATCCACTTATAATATAACTTCACACCAAAAGCGATATTTATTACATTTCACGTTTACAATTCACGATATAAAAATGCCATTAAAATAAATGTAGATTAAAAATAACTGCTTTCTGGTCGTGTCAATGTTTAAAATTATTTTGTTCATTGAAAAAGCATAGGGTTAATTTATTTATGTATATATTCTTTACTGTACACCACAAAATACTTAACAAAAAAAGGAAAAGGGATAAAAATAAAACAAATAGGAATAAATATAAAAAGAAATATATACATATTTAAATTATAAAGAAATAGTAGTAATAAAGTAAAGTAGTAGTATTTTAATTATAATATTATTATTTATATATATAAATAGGATACTAATAAAGAACTAAAGGATTTTGAAAGGAATACTAAGTGTATTCATAAGATCCATTATCCGAAACTAATGTGAGCTCTGCATCCTAATTGCGTAACACATTTTCAATCAGGGATATTGAAGGATATTGCTTATCCATTGCTTCATATGTTTGAAAAATTCATCTGCTCAACAACGTAAATAACGCAATGAATGTTATTAAACTGTCAAAATGAAAGGCATTGCCATTGTAAGCGTGTTACGCAATTAATCCGCTGGGTACATGCAAAAGGATTCAGGACATTTTATTACCCACTAGCTGTTGCCCGAGATTTCGTCTGCGATCCAGGATGATAAGTAGCCTATATCCTTCTCCAGGTCCCAGGCTACCTATCTGCATAACGATCTGTTCAGTTTTCCAGGCGTGAAAAGATAAGAGACAGACAAAGTTTCTTTCACGTTTATAACTTGAAGTATGGTACCTTCAATAAGCTGTTCGAATACCATAACAAAAAAACTAACTACGTAGATGTGGTTTTTTTTTCTTGCATCGCATAGCCAACCATAAAAATCATTTCAAATTCTCTAACATCGGAAGTATTTTAAGAAAAATTATCACTACACTATACGCGGTCTTAAATCGTGACCACGAGGACATTAAAAATTTCACGACCCCTCTAAAAGTGTTGGTTTACTGTGCCTGGTTGTTATGGCAAAGGTCTGGCCGTAACAACTTGGCCCAAGCGCGATACGTGAGCTATAATGCCATCAACGAGGTCCCTATAATATAATTCTTTGAATACTTTGAAAGAAAGAAAAAAAAAACAATTCAGATGATACCACGAGCACACAATAAAAGAACACAAAAAAAAACAGAAAAAACTTAACAGGAATTAACTCTTAACACTTTAAGAACTACATGCTACTATCTAGTTACTGAGTTGTGGAGGTCAGATAGGCAGTCGCTCCATGTAAAATACTGGTATTCAGCTGCATCCGGTAAGACTAGAAGCCGACTCCAACATACCTAGTTGGGAAAAGGCTAGGTTGTTGATGATACCACATTTTCCTACCATGGTTACCCGTTGGAACAGTCGTGGGAGTGCACAGTTTAGCAGATTTACACACTGATAAATTGATAATATGAATGACTCAATATATACCTTTTTTTTTTAGAGCGGGAAACCTTCAAATAACTTCTCCCGCTCTGGGCGGAGTGGGAGGGCGTGTCAGACTCTTACTGACTAAAACCCACCCGTGTTCCTTCAGTTACCTATACCAGGGGCCACGGTAACCCTTTCGGACTTTCCCGCAACCCTGGCAGGCATCGGCCCTAGCGGAACCCGTCATTGGTGCTGACATCTTTTTGAGGACTAAATATACCTAAGGGTACAATTTAGGTTTTAGGTAATTGATGTACCTATGGTTAGATGGTTTGGTCATGTTGAGAGGATGAATGAAAGGCGACTAACTTTACAAGGCGACTAACTTCACAAAGCAGATGGGAGTGGAAACGCCGGGACGGGACGTCCTGGGAGGACATAATATAGTGACCTTATTGGTGATGTTCTTCAAAAAGATCAGGTGCGTAGTACTCGCAACCGGCGTCCGTGCTCATGATTATGACCAGATTATATAATATGACCAGATTTATGAACGTAAACGAGGCAAAAGGAGTATTTAAGGATCGTAGCAGGTGGCGTTCTGTACTTTCTGTCTACCCCCATGCGACAAAGGTAATCTAAGTTAACAGTCATTTTGTAAAACATTTCATTTCTCTGAATGCACCTACCTACAACAACGCAGTTCTGAAAGTGTGTACATAAAGTTGCCGCAAATTAAATCTTAGGAGTATTTGGATTTAAGTCTAAGTACATTTGCTAGACGGCTTCGAAGGCATTTTTAGCAGAAGACGGATGCAGATGAGAAAGTATTGCACGAACTGAAACACCTGCTTTAACCGATGACAAAAGTATGGGCAGTGACAGCGATGACCGTCTTTCCATAAAGTAATGCCTGACTGCCTAAGAGAGACCTGTAATACTAGATATTCTGTAGAAGTAGCGCGTATGCGTTACGACGCGGACGCTCATAGTTTACGCCGTATTATAGGGCGTCGTAAACGCGCCTTAAGATTTACACCTACACAAAAAAACTGTTAGCAGTACCGACTCAATCTTCCTCCGACGCGGCTGCCGTAAATCGGACGGCTGGCCTTAAACGGTTGCCGGGGGATCGTTGAAACCACCTTAATGGTCTTGCATTGGACTGAAGAAAGTTTAAAATAAGGTCCTTCAATATCAAGACGAATCAGTGTTTTCTTTGATTTGACAGGTACAAAAAACTTCATAAATCTTAAGTACAGTTTCGCTGCCTGACACCAAATCATTTATTGTTTACTCCCTGAATATCGGAAATCACTGAATTTCTCAAATCTACTTAAGTCATTCTGTTACCTACCTACACTAGCACCCAGTAATAGAACATGCTGTACATTGTTTTATCTAGATTTTTTTTTGCTAATACAGGAAATCCGTCATAAATCGTATTTGTTCGGGGTTCATTTAAATCGAAACTAAAACGCAAGAATGTAAGGGCACGCGCCGGAATAATAGTGAGTGACGAAACGTGAACAACATTGTATATTTTATGTGAAGATTTACAAGGTGCTAAACCCTACAAACTGGGCACAGTCACGGAACACAAGCACACGAGCTCACTGTAAAAAAATAACACCGATTCCAACCATTATAAAAGTTTTCCAACAATGGATCGTCACGTACACACAATCCGCAGATTATCTAATATTTATAAAATCCCACTTCATCGAAAACTTCATAATTCATTTCCGTGTGCTCTCACCCCAGTAATGAAAATGGCGGTTCCTAATGGCTGTCTATGAAGTGCGCAGTACATTAACATCAAATTTTGTCGACAATAAAACAAACCGTTAAGCCCAACGATTTCCCGGCTAAGGGTCGCCCTTCGTATAAAAAAACGCACAACTGGAGCGATGACACAAATTATTAAAATATTATAATAAAACTGCAACAAAATGGCGGCCCTTACTCCAAATATATTACACAATTAAGTCTTAAACACGTTTCCTTTGCGGCCGACTGAGTTTAATTCATTTTTTCCCTTTATTTCACGACGAGGAATTTATTTTCATATCTGATAATAAATGTCAAGTCATTGTAGGAATAAAGTGAGTGAGGGCTAGCTTTACCCTTCCTTGCGCCACAGTGTCGTATACCGCGGACACTCGCGACACCCCACGAGACGACTATTGTTTGAATGAATGCGTGAATTACACAATTAACATTATAAATGTTTTATCGTGCGAACAATTTAACATGGTTATTCGTTTCTTTCTCTTTTAGACGTCGGCGTCGGAACCTGCCACTTTATTGTACCTCCTTGTTTCTGGTAATCAAGCTTATAAGCCCATAAGGTTTAATATATGAATCTTTAGACCAACTAGCAGTAGACTTAAGACAAACGTCCTAGCTATTTTACCTACCTACTACTTATTTCAAAATTAATATTAATTTGAGCGCTTACCGCTCACAGAGGTGAAGCTGCCAATATCAGTTAATTCTAACGTTGAGCAAGTAAACAAAATTTAAATAAAACAAAAAGCGTTGTTCAATGAAGTGGCGGGAATGCTTCAGGGGCGGGTTTTATAGTGGCTGACGGCGATCCAATCTGCTAATACGATGAAATGGAACTAAATCTCGGGAGGACGACCGCCCAGTCCTTCCACTTGCAGAAGACTCCTCAAATGAAATGGCGCTTGCGAACTTGATATAGTATCTCTACCTGTGTTACGAGCTGTGTACCTCCTAGGACTGTTTCAAGGCTAAATGTTTTCATTGGAATTAGTTACCTCTGCGAATGTATTTATTCATTCACAAGCTACTACAACAGCACCCCCAATTTCGTAACACATTTTCAATAACGATTTGAAGATTTTTGAAGGAAATTCCTAATCCTAATGCAGTGCTTCGTATGTTTGAAAGATACGTCTGCTCGACACAGGGTACCATCATAGTAGGTATTATGTAGGTGTCACATTATTAGTTCTTATGTATTTTTATTTTATTGCCTATGTCTGTCCCACGGCTGGCCAAGGGCCGTACTATGACGTGTTAATTCAATCATTGTTCCAGCGTGGAAGAGAGACGGAGCTATACATGACCGATAGCACTATATCTTTTTCTCAACGGAATCATGATGGCGTTAACAGCTCATAGTACGGCCCCAGGGCCGCCTCCAAATCCTTCCAGTACAAGGGCGGACTTAATGTAAATCCTGCTGAAGAGATTTCCTGCTTTTCATCGGTTCCATATCATCAAAATCGTATTTTTTTTTGGAGTGTGGTCGAATTTCCTATTTTTAGGATAAATAATTAATCTTAGAGTTGAGACTTGAAAGTTTTTTAATCACGAAGATAGTAAAGGGGATATTTTTATGGTTTTTGGATAGGCATATACCTAAATTTGAAGGAAGTCGATACTGAAACAATGAGAACATTACGAAAGAAAACTGCATGGCTGTTCTGAGCAAACATACAAGAAATCCCAATCAAATCTGGTGTAACCAGAGCCTAATACAAATTCATTATTTAAATTCAATCGCCGCTTCATCGAGTCGGAAGATCCGAAGTCCGAAACAATCTTTTTGCTGTCCATTACATTAGAAATCTTACTCCGTCGGGTGTGTATTTACATACGTAGGTATCTATGTACTAGTAGGTGCACTCCGGTTGATTGCGGGTCAAATGCTCTGATCATCCCTAGTCCCTACCCGACGAGCACTATATGCACGCTCAACGCCATTTCTGTTGAACGATTTTACGTAATATTGATAAGAATATAACACGTGAAACGTGTTTCTTAAGTGTGTTAATGTAAACTAGTGTGATTTGTGTGGATTGATTTTCTAGGTATCAAATGAAAATGAAAGAAACTTTTCATTTCAGACCATGAAAATCAATCATTTTTGGTCCGCTTGCAACTATCTGTACCTATAGCAAAATTGCGTAAGAGGTTCAATTTCACTGTTTGAGCTAAGGATAATATAGACGACCTTTAGCCTGAACGCAACCAACAAATACCTAGACTGCCACCAGCATTGGGCTTCAAGAGGTCAAACAGCATCGATTTTGTCGATAGTAATATTATGCAATAATTATTATCGACAATTAGGTACCTAGTTGAAATTGAATGTGTTTTCCAATTTTTAAGCCAACGGCAACGTGTGGAATGTTTATGAATCGTTTAATATTGCTCATTTCTGAAAATAACTGAAGGAAACTAAATTATCGCTGATTAAAAAATCTCTACACGTGACTGGCCGTAGCTAATACATACATCACTGCAAAATGTCGTATAATTTGAACAATACCTATAGCAACAACAACATATATTATACATTAGCTAAAGTTTGGTCATATCCCGGAGGCATCGTATAATACAGGTAAACAAATAAGTAGTAGGTAATATTGTTTTATTATAATCGATGTTTGTTATTTTGTGCGCACGTAGGTAATATCGGTTACTCAACCCGTAGCCAGAAACTGTGTCTATAATACTGCGAAGAATAATATCCTGGACTGTATCATTTGCATCCTTGTGCTCACAGCCCAGCTAGGACAGTGATAAACGCTCCAACATCTTACAGGCTTACACTTCATCACAATCAAGGGATTAAAACCTGTAATCTTATTTTCATAAGGTGGAAAATTCTAACGCAATGACAGAGCACTTAGAGCATTTTAGTTTTCCATTAAAATAATAGCCGTGTCAAAAGCACTGCTCGACTGACGCGAATACTTTCCGACTGCTTGGCTTTATTTTATTGCGCATGTTTTAATATTAATTGTAAGTTTTCTGCCTCGATGAGCGGGCGACGACTTAATGCAAATGTATACGCTTGTCAAAACGTTTAAGGCGGATAGTGAAATTCATGGCGGTTTATTTGCTCGCACAATTTCATTCTCGTCAGATATAAATAAGAGGAGCCCATATAAAGTACCTAGATTGTTTTACCTCAACTTCAGCGTGTACTTCGGGAGTTTTGCGTACAGACAATAGCGGGAAGTTTTTAAAGGGAAAATTATGACAAAAGCTGGATTTATAAAGGCTGGGGGGCTGGGGTGGTGGGGTGGTGGGGTGGTTGGTGTGGCCGTGATCACGTGCGGAGCTCACGTGGAGGGTTTCCACACCAGCATACACCTCTGGTGTTGTAACTACGGATGATGAAATTAACAGCCTTTTTTTCAGTTACAAGGTTTCCCTAATTTTTTAAGTGTGGTTTCGAAGTGAATTTGATTTGATTTTTTTTGTGAATTTTCAACTGTACATAATATTAAAACTAAGAGATATTTCAAAAATTCAGTTAGCACTATCAGAATAATTTTAAAGTAAATAAATAACTAAATAATAATAATAAATAATTTTAAATAAAAAACAAATCGATTTAAATACTCCTAGGTAGATGAGAGAGCAAATCTTCTACCGATTCATTCGTAATTCTGCTTGGTGTCTTAGAATAGCCAGCACACTACCAAGTTTAAGTGTATGTGTAGCAAATGGCTTTTTAATTGATTGATGCCATTTAAAATACTTCTGAAAGGATTAATGGGCTAAAATACAATATTATGACCGAACCCTATTTCCTGTGAGTCTGACCGAAACTGTCCGAAAATGGTTTTTTCTTTTTCGGCCATAACCCGAAAAGGATATTTTTTTTGTCTATATATTTTTCTTTGGTCAAAGTAAATAAAATGCAGTTTCCTTCTCTTAATCATTAAGTATATTTAACCAGATAAACTATACTCACGGGCGGATTTTTTTAAAAGTGTACTATGTTAAAATGAAGGTTCTCATTTTTTTTGTTTTGTTTTCAATATGTGTAGTTGAATTCTTATTGTCTATTAATTGAACTTTAAGAAAATGTATAGAATATTTAAATAGCTGCTACAAGTTATTCATAATTGTTATTGAAATTCTATTATAAAGGATTTTGGATTCCACTGAATAACGATTTATTATCTTACTCAGTAAGTTAAATAAAACTAGTATAATGAAAATCATACTTTATTAAACCAGGTAGGTATTATTTAATTAAAATAACAACATTTAGTTCGGACAGAGAATTTTTACAATAAAATAATTGTATGTTTATATCCTCTGACTAACTTGTTGAATAATCAGTAGTGTGTTTTTCATTATAACAGATTCAAATCGTCATTGATTACTATTTTGTTAAATAATTTGAAAGTAAAATAAATATGTTGTTTATAATAATATTAAAATATTAAAAACTGAACACAAAGTTATAATAAACCCTTAATTTTGAACTATTCTAAGAGGGACAGTTACTCATTGGAACATTGAAATTTGTCAGTGGAAAAGTAAGGGCTCTGGTTACAATGCAGGATTTTTGCCAATTTTGATGGTTTTACCAACTTATTGAAATTATTTTGCTTTGTTACAATATACTTACTAGAAAACTGAATAAACTTCTTAATGAAAAACAATATTTAAAAAATCTTAAAAATATCATTAAAACTGACTTTGTTTTAACGAGTCTTAATGGTGCCCCTGATCTGACGAATGCGCCGCTCGCGAACGGCTTGCAAACTGCGGCGCATTCGCCAGATGAGACGCACCATAATATATCACGTATATAAAATAACAATAGGAACACTGGTAATCATAATAATAAAGCTGCTTTTGAACTGTACATCGGTGATGATGGTTGGGAAGTTCAATATAACTAGAAAATTAAATAAACTTCTTAATGAAAAACAATATTTAAAAAACCTTAAAAATATCATTAAAACTGAGTTTTAATGATATTAACGATATTATGATATTAATGATAACGCGCACCCCGCGTCTGAGACCCAGATTTTCTTCGTGGTGTCGATGTCGGTTCTAGTACGCTAGTACATTATAGTTCAATGGTTATTATTTATTTATTTATTTTCTCCACGAAGAAAAACAATTAAAATTTTGGGCGCTGCGAGTCGCCAGTGCCCGTTTTTTTGTACGTAGTTTTATCGCTTACTGCAATCCTGCATTAAGTGGAATGAAAAAACGCACGTGCACATACATGAACCTAAATTTGGTTCTAACATATTTAAGATTTTGTTTTAGTTGAAACTCCATGTGTTATTGAGAAAAAAATCTTAATATAGTCACTTGTCTGACAATGTTTCAAGCAAAACAAAATCAATACAAGCACAACAAAAAAAAAAAAATATCCAAATTCAATTCAAAACAGTTGCTAGTTTTAATGATTTTATGTCTATTTTAATAACGCAATAAAATATTATGTGATCTGACGGAACGCTGTTCGTCGTGAATACAGCTTTAGTGTTCCACTGACTAACAATTTTCTCCGTTGAGTAACGTTTTCGTCAGAATTAGTCAGTGGAATGTAACGAAAGTCCGACAAAAAATATGTTTGCATTTTTATTTCCATGATTTGCCGTTATATCAAGGAAATTATGCAACAATTTATAAAACTATTAACTAACAGTTCGTAAATTAAGTAGGAAACGTGTAAAAAATTGTTCAATTACCTTAAGAAGTGCCGCTAGTCACTGGATATATTTTATGCACACACTGTACGCGTCCTCCTTGTAGCGGTTGTGCACGATGACAGAAAATTTGTTGTCAAAATGGCGGCAGTCAATCAGACAGCTTTGTAATGGTGCCAACGAAAAAATATATTTATAATTTAGTAATATTTTTTTAAAACCACTTAAATTCGCGTTACTCACGGGAAACTTCCACCCGGTAAAATTTCCAGACTATGATTTAAAAAATAATTTAAAATCAATTTGTTATTAATGAATTGTTGTGTCTAGGTTTATCAGAAATATATTATTTAAGCCGTCTAATAATGTAATTACATTAATCTACATACTGATAATTAAACTGTAATTCTACTTTTTAAGTTACTGTTTGACGAGGGGACATGACAAAAACCTACTTATTAGTCATTTAATTGTACTGAAAAGTTATAAATAAACCAGAAACAATAAAAAAAAGAAATACAGAAATGCTACCAAACATATGCTCAATCAAGACACGTTTGAAAAATCTTAGTTTATTGCAATTAAGTAAATAAAAAAAACATTAAACTTAAGGGACATCATGAAAACCTAAGGTACACTTTTTAAAAAATCCGCCCTCACACGAAACATTATACCTACTGACTTTTCTCAATTACTTAATTGTAAATACTCAAACAATCTGATGTTATGATCATTTTTTCAGTTTTTGTTTTTTTGTTTTTTACTGTATGGTGAAAGTATTGATATTCCGGCAATTTGTTTGCGGCAACGACCTAAAATAATACCTATTTTTTTTCGGCCAAAAACGAATATTGACGAAAATTTACATTTCAGACGCATGTACACAGCACGCACGGCTACACATCAAGCTATACATTTCCAGTTTACACTGACCTTTCATTGTAAGGAGATCCTGTACAATGCGAGATCAGCATAGACTGGAATTGTATAGCTTGATGTGTAGCCGTGCGTACGTAAATTGCCGAAAACTAAATTCGGTCGGACTCGTTAACCAACGGAGAAAAAAAAAAACAGGCTTTAGGGGTAGGTAAAGATCATCTAATACCTAATTCTATACTAATATTATATAGAGATGTAGGGGGTAATCTTTGGAAAAATCTGACTAATAATAATAGAAATAATATGAGACAACATCCACACAAGGTCTTCAGGTCCCGAACTAGACAGAGCCTGTACTACGGTAACCTGATGACTGATATACATATACACACCCAGCCACAGGTCAAACAGACATGTTCATGCACACAAATGTTTGACTTGTCCGGGGATCGAACCTGGGACCAGCGGCTCAGAAGGCAGGGTCGCTACCAACTACGCCAACCGGTCAGTCAATGGGCAGCTTTGGCGAGTGTAGTAGGATATAATTTTACGTTAACAATAAATTTTACCCCGAAGAAGTCGCGAGTAATCTTAAAACATGTTAAAAACCCCCACATATAACTTACAAAAAATACCACCACGCAAACTTCACACTATAATAGGTACATTTTCTCGCTGACGTCAAACTGTCATAGAAAAGACATCTCAGATTAAAATCTCGAAACAAAAATAACGGGCGGTTACTGGCTACGAGTAACGGGCGACGGGTCATATCTCGTTGAAATAGATAAAGCCCTGAGATAGGCCGTCAACGTCGCCAGTTGTCACAGACGTGTGACAGCTCGTTAGAGTGGGACCAGCGTTGGGAATATCAGCATATGCTCGACACAATGCCGCTTTGGTGACCGCTCGTGATCAAATGGGAATTTACTTATTGTTTGGATATTAATCTTCGTTTGTTTGGGAACAAAACTGTCGTTAAGATAACAAAATTCGGTTAACGGCAAAATCGATTAACATTGCTACTTTTACACATCATCATATAATTGACACTATTTTAAATTATTCGATACGATAAGTGCCTACGTATTTCAGCAATTCTTATAAAGCTAGGAGCTAATATTCTTTTAATTTTACCTACTGATTTCGATTTTATTTAAATAATCAGCTCTGCAATTAATATTTAAAAAACTAAACTGTTAATCAACTTTTTTCACTGATTAAAGGTAAACCTACCTACACCCAAATTTCAGGAATGTTCTAATCACATGTAGGTATCTCAAATAGCTGACATTTTTGAACAAGCAAATTGGACTATACTCTGGAAAAATCCATTTATTGTCCTGCAATAATAAACTAAAGAGTTACTCACTACCGACCTAACCAGTGCAGGCTCTTTCCATTACAATTCCATCCAGCTATTATTAGCAACTTGGAGGCAAATGGGTATTTTAAAACGCCGCAGCCGCTCTAGAAGAGGTTCATTGATTCTTGATTAAATTTTAACAAAAATAAAAAATATAGAAAAATATTTTATTTGGGACACGCACAAGAAATACAAACAATAAAAAAAACATTACAAGTGGGTTCGATATCCTATTTGTGATGTCCTAATAATCATTTCTAATAATTCGTGTCCTCTACACGATTTTTGCTCGCAAAGAATAAAATAAATACCGCCATCTAGTGAGCAAATTGAAGGGCTTCCTTGAATTAAAAACAGGATGAATAGTCTTGCTACTAGCTAATAGATGTCGCTAACGCAACTTGAGATCCACTCGCCACTAGATATCACTGTTCAAATTTCTAGTACCACAAAGCCTTTTTTAGCAACAGATGGTGCTGATTTGAAGGAACTAAAATGATGATGCTGAACATAGATGGCGCTAGGTTTAAGGTATACTAAAGTGAGTAATAAAGAAATAGAAAATATAAAATATTTTATGGTCCAGGTATTGCAGTAAGCGGGTTTACAGATTAACAGCAAGTTGAGACGAAACGAGTAGCTTAAAATACTACCTACAGCTAGGTTACAATATATAATTTGCCAGTGAGCTGCAAACTAGACAGTTAGTATCTTGAGGCTCGGGCCATAGGCTCGGGGTACGAATTCCAGAGTGGAGACTAGACTAGTGATTGTGATTTCAGGTATGGTATGGTAATAGCGTGTATGTGTAATGTTTGTGTGGTGAATGTGTGGTGTGTGACACATTATGCACACGCCAGAGTTCACACACCACACATTCACCACACCGATCTCATACACGCCACGCACACGCACACGGTGTGTGGCGTGTTCGTGGCGTGTGTGTGGCGTGTGTGTGTGTGTGTGTGTGAAGTGTGTATGTATGTTTATTCCCATTGTGTTTTGTTTGATTCGGTGTCAGGTGTCTATAAATTAATTGTTCCGAGTCATCAAAACCAGTGTTTTGAAACATTTTCTTTACTAAGTATATTTTTTGCAACTGAATGAGGTACTTAGTATTTTTAATTTCGCAAGTTTGCAGTCCTTATTAAATGTAGGTACAATGAGAGATTATTATATTTTGCGTCGGGTCTGCTTTTAATATTTTGCTGCGTTTTTAGTGCAGGCAGAAAGAATGAGAAGCTTGCGGACTCTGAGATCTCTCGTTTCACGATAAAGTTAATCATTAGAGAACCGGTAGTGCTTCTTAAAAGTTACTTTAAGAAGCGCTCTCTGTGCTCTTTCAGGTTCGATCAAGTAGGTATTTCCAGCACTACCCCACACGCCGATACCATACTGAATTTTCGATTGGTATAGCGCTAAATAAACTTTTTGTAGTGTGTCTGTGGGCAGATAGGCTTGTAGTCAACGTAATACAACGTTAATAAATTTCTTATTCTGCCAGGAATTTTGGATATATACCGAGGTAACTAATGGAAGAAGTAGGTACATTCAAGAGGAGGACAGTCACAAAGGGAAGTAGAAAAATGTTAGATGAGCAGTGATGTGATTATGATGAGTGGTGATGTTTGCGGTCTTGGAGAAAACAATATACCTACTATTTCGTTTTACTGCCATTGGTTTCTGTCCTGATTATTCGCAATTAGTGACAATCGCTCTTCTGCTTTACAGTGTACATGTTCCCACGATTTTTCGCAAAATATTACGGCTGTGTCATCCGCATAAGTTATAATTTCAGCATTATTCCCAGAGTGGTTTAGTATGTCGTTCATAGAGGCAATGAAAAGCGTGGGACCAAGTACAATGGTCGCCTTTCAAAAAAATTTCGCTGATTTTTTAAAGGCGATTGGGGGACGAAGTAACTATTTAGTCATCTGTGTTGGGGGCGCCACTTGTGACTCGGTGCAGTCATAGGAGTATGTATGTGGTTGCACGCTTTGTTACTAGTTGGGCTGGTATAACTATAAATTACTGGCTGGCTATCATAAATAAAAGATGGCGTGGAATTAAACTTACTGAAATTATGAAAAATAACAACAGATGTCGCTGTAATGGCAAGCAGTATTGCCATGGATATTGCAGAAAAATATAACTTAAAAAAAAAACAAATGTTATTTAAGTATTATAAAGAAATTTTAACATTTAAAGTTTTAACACCATTGTGTTAAAACTAATCAAACGATAATTAAGTTAATAAAAGTTTTTGATTAATTTTGGAATAGAATAATATATATTTTAGTGACTGGTAAGAAAGAACGGTGAAATTATTATTTTGGCAACGACCTCTCTCCGGCCGGGACTCGGGATGGGTCAAGTTTGAGAACCGTGGACTCGTGGAGTTGATCAGTTGACTGGACTGTGGTTTGGTGTGTGACTGTCGATTTAAGTAGGTAGTGTTTTGTTTATGAATTAAAATATTGTTTATTTTATTTTTTCGGCGTCAAAACAAACGAAGTACAAGGTAAGTGTTTTTAATTAACATTTTAAAGTCATCAAACGCTCTCAGATTTACAGATTTTTGTTGTAAGAAAATCTTAACTCTAGGGATGGTTAATCTATTGTTTGGGTATAAAAATCTGACGATGGACGCTAGCTACTTCATAAATATTTGTTCAAGACTTCCTTTGACCTCCTATCTTTAAGTAAATTATCGATGCGGCATATCCTTCACACAATCTTAGAAACATTTTACAAGTGAATGCCTCAACAATAAATTGTTTCATTGCTTCATTGTGGGCGACTTATTATTGAGAAAGGGACTCGTTGAGTTTGTGTGACAAGAACACGCGTATTTACAGTTAAGTAAACTTATCTATAACCTGTCCTACAACTTCATGCTTGTCCCTTGCACCTACTCACTGGCCTAAATATTGAATAAATTAAATGCTATGTAGACACCTTTACTTTTTCTATTTGCTCTTTAATTTAAACTAGGTATACAATAACGGAATAACTATCAGAATGAGTATGGTTTCAAGCTAGCTGCTTACTAATTACTAACTTAGTTTTAAAACAACACTTTACATAAAGTTCTACAACCCAGGTAAGAGTGTAAAGTTCTACTACTGAATCATATTTCAACTTAAATGGACATGGATGAAAATGATTCATTAACTTGGCACCTACCTTACTTGCCAAATTCATAAACTTAACTGTAATCATAAAAACCAGTCCTTCACTTTTTGTAGTTACTAGCCTACTGGTTTTCAGTATCTTTCATTATTATTTCCGATTACTCATCTCAATATTATTTTTCTGATAATGAAAATCCTAAAGTTTATTTTATTCAAACCGCAAGCTATAGTCATCAACTTCCCATTATGACAGGAAATAATTTGTTAATTTATAAACGAGGATAGCTTATCATTAGAATAACAATACAAAGTATAATTAATTAATGAATGTCCTTTACAATATTATGAACGCTGTTAACAATATAAGAAGGTTGGCTGATACCAATATTATCTAATACATCTGAAGGTACGAAGGTATAGTTACCGCTGGACTTGAATATCAAACCAATATTGTATAGGTACTTGGTTAAGTAATCTTTGGTATATTTAATAATGTACTAAGATTTCTTATATTATTATTATTCCTTTCATTTGTCTTGAATAAAAAGATAATAACAATATTAATAAGCCCAATATTTATTTGTACAATTAAACTAAAAGTAGGTTTATGGTACAAATAAATATTTCTGTTGCTATTCTAGCTTTGTAGTTCAGCATTTTTTTAAATAAAAGTAAATTACTTGGATTTATATTTTCACACAAGAAAACACTATTCACCTATTTTCTTCTAGTTCTACTAGTCTTGAATTTTACCATATTTTTCTAGAGCCATTGGCTCAAGATAGGTACACATTTCATAATTAGATAGGTAGCCATGTCACAATTTAATAAAAATGTAAACAATAGCGTTCTATTTACAGTGTAAGTGCACATGAAACGAATATTCTTGATGTCACTTGAAAATAAAAATAAAACTGTAAATATTTATCTACTAATGTACCTAAACTACTAAGAGACTCATTAATGTCAGTCAAGTACTTTTTGAGAGTTGCCTATAAACAGCACACATGGTTGATCTGATGACAACATTAATTCCATTCTTATACGATAATCATAAACATTTTTACTACTTTACATATTTTCCCACATCTTTATTCAATAAAACAAAACATGCATCATACCTACTTTAAATGATTTCATGAGTATCATTAAGTATCATAACTAGTAATGAACTTTATTTATTTTAAACAAATCAGTTTTTGCAAGTCTCTAAATGCAACACACAGATCTTGTTTTAACTTTGGCTGCATTGTTGTTCGAAGGGTTGCAAGTGCCACTGCTGAGTATGAGGCCCCAGGTTCGATTCCCAGGTTGGTTATTGGGTTTTCCATCAGAAATTTCTCAGTGGCAGCCCAGAGTCTGGATTTGTGCCCGGTTGATGGCAATAGGTTACCAGGGAGGGGGGTAACCCCCCCTATTACATGGGACCTAAACATTACTGTCGAAATTGTGGGTGTACCTACTATGGGTACACCTCTACCCATTTGTTTTGGGAATACAGGCGTGATGTTGTTATATGTTAGGAAGTTCGGCTTTGTAGGGCGTCCGTGTGTCTGTCACAGAAAGACACTTTAATTTATTATCACCGGGGTAGAAAGAAAGAAAGAAAATGCGTTTACTGGCTTACAATTAAAGACCTAAAAAGTATATAATATATATTTATATGTATACATATATTTACAAATATATATAAACTCAGCAAAGTAAAGTCAAAGTGCGGTCTGTGAATCTAGGCCTAATGATAATAATAATAAGAATAATCTTGTATTGAATGAACACATTTTGCCAAAATTACACCATTGGTTACTATTTTTAACTAATGGTTGAGTTAATACGGGTCAAAAAATCGGCCCTTAGAGCCGGTTTTTTGATCGGTAGTTAACTCAACCATTGGTTAAAAATAAAAAATTGTGCAAAATATGTTGATGAAATCAACAGATTTTGCCAAAATTTTACCATTAACTCGACCATTAGTTAAAAATAGTAAGTATAGTAAAATTTTGGCAAAATGTGTTGGTCAAATCAAAATATTTTGCCAAAATTGAACCATTAGTTACTATTTTTAACTAATGGTTGAGTTAACTACGGATCAAAAAACCGGCTCTTAGTCGCTTAGAACGTTAGAACACCCACTGAAATAAGCGAACCCAGCAAAGAAAAGCCACCTCCAAAACCTACTTCCACAAAATATTATATTCCATAATCCATTTCGCGTGTACAGTGCATTAAACCTGAGCAAGCACACTAGTTTAGACCGCGTCGTCAGCTCAACACAGCCGTATCCTGCGGTCGATGACCTCACCTGAAATATCTGAATACATATTGCGCGCCATGTGTTGTTTAAATGTCAGGTCTCGGAAATAGGTCGCATGCATAAAAATATTTTAGTTGCCTTCAAACATTGAAAATTCCGAGTAAATATCAAAAGAAAATCAGCACAATTTTCCTAGGAGTTCGTGAGTAACATGTTATGAACTGCTACCACCGTTGTGTTGAAATCGTTCTAGTAATTGGCTTCTCTTGTGGTTCATTCATAACTTTCATTACTAATTTGTTATTGTTAAAATCATTTTATAATGTTGATGATGAACACTGACAGGGGAGAATGGAAGAACAAAACGTGTTGCGCGGACCCATAGATATAAGATTATTGGTAAAATGTCGGCAATCCATTAAGGGTTTGCAGGGGAGGTGATTTGCAACCAAATGACCCCTATGCAAATGTCAACCATTTCTGAGTAATTTGACATTTTATATTTTTTTGGCGGTATTATCATTTGGCATTTTATCTTTGAAAATTAATTGAAAAAAAAAATAATGCATAAGTATATATTTTTTTATTATTATTATCTGCTTCTATTTCAATACTTAATAATGAACCATAAAATGACAATTATCTTTAATATATTTTAAATCAGAGCACACATTTTTCATCATTTTGAGCAGGTTATTTGACTAAAATGGTAGATTTCTGCAAAAACATGGATATACTTTATCGACAGAATATTCCAAAAATATGTACAACCTCTCAGCTATCCAACGAGATACAATAAGATACCAGAAGGCCATTTCCCGTAATTAAAAACGTTCAAATTCAAGTCGCAATCTCATCTCAGCGACAGTCTAATGTCAAAAATGTAGGTAAACGCTATACAATTTTTGACAGATTGACACTGAGATTAGAACGCGAACGTTCTTAAAAATACGGGAATTGGCCCTCTGATATCTTAAAAAAAATATATAAAATGTCAAATTGCTGAAAAATGGTTGATATTTGCATAGGGGTCCTAAGTAATTTGCTTGCAAATGACCTCTCCTACATCCCCTTCTTCTATGCGCCGACTCCAAGTAACATGGGGCATTGGCCGTAAGATGATGATGATGACTGACCAATGATTCTCCGCACAATCATTTAATAGACAAGACAATTTTATGCAAAGATTTTACGACGAAAGTGGAACAGCCAGATTGATATTTCTATGAAGCCTAGCACTGCAGAAATTTACAGTCCTATCCAAACAAAAGATATTTTTTCCCAGAACCGACTCCATTCGCTAAACTATTCGTAAATTTGAATGCAAATAAAGCTCCAAAATTCCGAACGATGCCTAGTATTTTCTGCCGTCGTCGATGGCAGAATTTTTTATAGCGGATTTAGCAAAATACAGATTTTTAAATAAAAAATAGATGGGGACTCGCTCATCAATTTTATCAATAAAATATTCATAATGGTCAGTTGCTCTCATTGTTCTCATCTCACCGTGAAAACATAGGTGAAGTGAGCGTGGAGTGAGCTCAAGCTGTCAGTCATGTCAGTGTCATCCCACCCGATGCTAGGGATTGACCAATCATTACATTTACAATCTTACTCGATATACATATACTTGTGTGATGAAATCCATACTATACATTGTTAATAACTTAATATTATAAATGCAAAAGTAACTCTGTGTTACATTTTCGCACCTAAACCAATAAAGCTATCATTATGAAATTTGAGAAATAGGTAGCCTGGGACCTGGAAAAGAACATGTTATTCTACTTTTCAACCTGGATCGCAGACGCGGACAACAGCTAGTTAATACGTTTTTTTGGCGCTTAAACCCTTTTTGGGTATCGTGACAATGTTGCGAAACTCTCGCAACAAAGAAAAATCCAACAGTACCTAATGGTATTGCGATAGATCAGTTTGTTTGCGTATGTCGCCGTTGCGTAAAAACTGTTTAAACTGACAAGTTTATGTTAGAGAAAGTTTGATAATAGAATACCGTCACCTGACTTCAAGCGAACATTAATAGCATTCTGAAATACTCCTAAGTGAAACGATCGTTTCTCTAAGAGATACTCTGACGGGGATGAACTAAGATTTTAGAGGTATTTCTCGGCTTCAGACGAAGGCAGACAAAATTACTGGATTTCATCTAAACTTATTACACTAGCAAAACAAAACTTAAAATACTTACCTACACTGTCAATCTCAATGTCTTTATTTATGTTCTTTTATTATTAAACAACGATAGTACTGACATTGTTAAAAACAACGATAGTGCTTACATTGTTAAGTGTTTATGCGCTTCAATGTTGACATTTAATGCCGAGGACATAATATTATCTCCAATCATAAAAGTATGGTCAAACAAATAAAAATAAATAATAATAAACTACCTGACCTAAAATCATGAGTCTGTCAAACAAAATGAAATAAAACATAAAGTACTCACCCTGTCAGTTTTAATATGAAATCATTATGACATTTATTAATGCAATATATTCGCGAAAAAAAAATAAGCAATTCCCTACATTTATGTTAGCAGAACTCGTCAAAATGTAGGGACCAGCTGATTTTTTTTTCGTGATTTCATATTTGGTCCAATTTCATGATCATTTGGTTCAATTGAATACTTACCTTGCACAAACCCCAGATAAGACTGCTAATACATACATACATCTAGGGTTTGTATTCATGTTGTCAACTAATTACCCTTCAGATTGAAAATGACAATCGGGCAGATTCCGTCATATCTATAACCACATTTTCCACACTACCTAACCCGAAGAACTGTCGTCTATTATTTGTTGGATAAACGCTATTCATTTTACATAAGAACCTTCAGCAGGTCACATAACCAAATTGGCTTCACTTATAACAATCCATTTTCCAAAACTTTTCCCCGATCGTTAAAAGTTTCCATTAAAACCTAACTGCCGATTTACATCTTAACTGGTTACTAGTTAAGATTGGTTATCGTTCGTCTGAGTCTCGTCTCGGAACCTGCTTGACCCAGTTCCACTCATTTGCGTTTTGCTACCTATTTAGAACTATCCTTCCTTACACGAAGACTCGTTTGAATCACGCTATCTATCGTAACGTATTTTTAGTTGGCTCAGCTTTTATGTAGACCTCATCTTTGGACAAGAATGGTTGGAATAGATTTTTGTCGATCTCCAAAAGTGGCTGTAGATTTTAGATTGCATTCAAAATTGGTATTCGTTGCTATTTGCGTGTCAGACATCATAAACGTGGATGAAGATATCAGTAAACATTGGTCAACATCTTATAGAAAAAAAGTTTAGTACAAAAAAAAACCGGCCAATTCTGAGTCGGTCTCGCACACGAAGGGTTCCGTACCACAAGGAAAAAAACCCCAAAAAAACACGTTTCTTGTATGGAGACACCTTTATTTTTTTACTTTATTTCACTTTTATTGATTGTTGTTATAGCGGCAACTCTGTAGATACTTCCAACTATCTACCTATTACGGTTTATGAGTTACAGCCCGCAGACAGACATACGGACGGACAGACAACAGACCTTTGGGTACGGAACCCTAAAAAAGTTAATGAGATTCACGCAAATGCTAAGAAAAACAGCCATTCGATTTTTGTACTCATTTTTAGACTTACCTCAAAAACCTAACTAATCGCTAGTCGCTATCAACGTTTTATTGTCTTGTTTGCTTAAACTGTTTTGAAATAAAGCAGACAACAAAGACCTTCAAATGCTATAAAATAATGGCAAAAAATCACGTTCCCATTATTCAGATTCTTCTATATTAAAAACTGTAGCTGCCTTTCTCAGAGTTTTTATTTTTCAGCAACGACGTTCATAAAACGAATGGTTCCTGAAAACGCTTAACAAACTTCACTTTCGTTCGTAGCAAAGATGTGCATCCTTTACATTAACGTTTTATTTCCACTGAGTTGACAAGCAATTAGTATCGAATAGACATTTTTATACGCGTGCTGAAGATATCGTTTCACTATTGAAACAGATGCTGTTGATCGTGTTGTCACGATATCTACAGGCGCCATGTCATATCGAACAATGACTAATTTATTGTGCCATCTGCATAAGGTCGTACCTATATATTCATAGACTTTTTTAGCTTTAACATAGCGGCGAATTTTTTGTTGGTGTTTTGTCTTGTCGCGATCTGAACGAGCGATCTCCGTGACCGCTTGTCAGACAAAAATTATGGGACCTTTTTGTAGTAGCACCTACAATTTTGTTATAAAAAGTCCTCAGAAACCTCTAGCAGCAACTTTTTGTACAGCTATATTTATGTTACTGCCTTTTTGTTACGCTTGTTTATCGGTTCTCCTCCAGGAATTGGAATTCGTTTGTAGAACTACAAAGTTAGTTTTATAGTCTTGCCACAGACTAGCGTGGAGCACGCAAATCCATGTAACTTTTCTACACACCTGTGTTCGTACTTATTGTTAGCCTATTTCTGACTGCTTGGCTATGATACAATTCAGTTTGTTACAACATGCTTGTAGTACCTAGAGCTGACACTGGTTGCCCGTCGCGCGTCGTAAGAATAGCGCCATTGAATCATCACGACAGTCTGCACCGTCTTGTGCGTTTGTGACTCATTCTGTTGGCAGAGATCTACAGACTAATGCATTAGCCGAGGTCAAATTGGCGTCAACATTAAAATCAACTCGCCTTATTATGTAACAGCGTCATTGTAATGGCAGCCTTGCACATTATATCTCAATTACGTCGGCGAACATCTCAAAAACATTAGTCGAACCTTTGTTTCCAGAAGCTTTTTAACGACAAACAAAACAAGCGACGCGGTGGTCCGGCAAACCCATCGAAATGGATGAATCATTGTTTGAATGGGTGACATTCCGGATCAGTTACGAGCAGAACTGACGTCATCACCGACCATTACCAAGCTTTGATCCCTTTTCACAATTAGGTTACACGCCACAGGATCGATTCGATAGTGAAAATGAAAACTCAATTTAATTTGTGATTTCATGTTTTTAATTAGCTAGTGCACAGCTAAATATTAGGACCGAATTGGGCACGTTGCCACATCATGTAGCAATATAATGTGCCGCTAATGTCTTATATGGCCCATTCCCAATCTAATAACGACTCTATTTTGAATCAGCGGCATGTAATTTAGACGAATACAATGTATGGGTCAACATACGCTCTACTTTCGAGGCGATCGAGCCCCGCCGATCCTGGGGCCAACCCACTCGCATTGTCATCAATGCCGGTCATTGTGGCCAATAAAGTGATTAATTCAGCCCATAAATGTATTCCGCCGATCTATTTCGAATTAAGGTCAGTGTTGCCACCCTGGCCGGTTGCACCATCTTGCCGCGTCGGTCAATTGACGGTGGAATTGACTACTTTATGGATATGATAGCTTCAATATTGAACGTGATGATTGGTAGAGATGCCTGCATTGAATATTGCAGATCTACTTTCTGAATTTATAAGCTTTTGGAATATGGATGGAGAGGCGTTTCATCATCAAGACGTACCTACTGTAAACTGCAATAACCCTTTTTAATCGGCCTCGAAAGAAAAAGGTTATGCTTCATCGGCTTGCGATAAAATTAATTGTAGTGATTCTGCCATTCATATTGATAGGTAGTACATCCACATAGGTATCCTTAAGATGCGCAAGAATACAAATAAGAGATAATTAGTATCGTCTGTCTGATTTACAGAGCAAACTAAGAGGGGGCGTTTTTAAGTTCGCGGAATGGGGGGAGAGGATAACAATAGGTCATTATCGGGATGGCCACAACTTCAGCCATTCAATATTAGTATAAATAACCAGGTTTTATCTTAATTGGATCATTAGTCTTTGAACTATCGTCAATCAAACAACTCAATTGGGAAGAAAGTGTGAATTATGGAAAAAATCGAGTACCGTGCCGTAATAAAGTTCCTTACCAAGCAAGGAAAGTCAGTTCAAAATATACTGCAAGAGATGGAATCCGTTTACGGGGACTCTTGCCCGGGTAAAACCATGGTTTACAAGTGGCACAGTCTCTTTAAACAAGGCAGGACCTCACTTGAAGACGACCCACGGACCGGACGGTCGATCGAGGTGACTACTTCGGAAATCATTAAAAAAGTCGAAAAAATAATATTGGAAGATGCCAGACTAAAGAAGAAACAGCTTGCAGAAATGGTTGGAGTATCGGATACGACAATTTTCAAAATTCTACACGATCATCTTGGCATGACATAGGTCAGTGCAAGATGGGTGCCAAGAATGCTCACGCCGCCTCAAAAACAACACCGCGTGGAGTGTTTTCGCACGTTTTTGGACCTCTGTAACGAAGATAAGGATGGACTATTATGTCAAATTGTTACTGGAGATGAAACTTGGGTTCATCATTATGAACCTGAGTCGAAACAAGACTATGCAGTGGCACAAAAAAGGCACACCACCACCCAAGAAGTTTAAAGTGTCACAATCGGCTGGAAAAATCATGGCAACAGTGTTTTGGGATTCAGAAGAGATCCTGTTGTCCGATTATAAAGATAAAGGCGTTTCTATAACCGGAGAATACTATGCTTCTATCCTCGAGAGGTTGAAAGAAAGCATTAAAGAAAAAAGGAGGGGTAAATAGACCAAAGGTGTCCTTCTTCTTTACGACAACGCGCCTGTTCACAAGAGCCGGTTTGCGTTGGCTGCCCTGCATAAGGTGGGCTTCGATATTTTAGACCATCCACCCTACAGCCCAGACCTGGCTCCCAGTGATTATTAGGTACCCCTTCCCAAAACTGAAAAAAGAACTTCGTGGGAAGAAATTTTCAACTGATGAAGAAGTGAAGGACGCGGTTTCAGCTTATTTTTCGGACAAAGACAAAGCATTTTTTTATGAAGGTATACATAAGCTAATTGAAAGATCTGAAAAATGTATAAGGGTAGCAGGTGAATATATTGAAAAAGAAAAATAATCTAGTATTTTTATTTTCACTTCTCATCCTCCATTCCGCGAACTTAAAAACGCCCCCTCGTAGGAGGAATATTGTAGCGAAACGATTGTAGTACCGTACCAATTTCATCACATCACTTTATTTGTCACTACTTATTCCAGTCAAACTTATTTTCGATTAGGTATAGGGATCTCGAACTTCCCGATAACTATATAAATTATGAAGTGATAATGATAAACCTAACTCTATTTAATTTATGGTCCTGGTTCAAAAGTTTACTTGATACTGAACTCGATGCTAACGAAGTTCCATTGAAGACTTCCTCGGCTATTTATTTCCTTTCACAGACAACATTTTAACTTTCTCCGTCCAATGAAAATATCATAGTATAAAAAGTTCTCAAGGGACCCTCAATGTAATCGTAATTAGTAGAGCGGCTAAATATTATCTTAACTGTCATAAGTTCCATTCGGGGAATGTGTTTTCTCACATCGGTTATCTGGTACCGTCGAATGGGCGCAATGAACCTTCTAAGGGCTTCGGATATACTGAGTAGTTGACGCGTGCGACGATCGTAAAGAGAAACGCACTTGACGGATACAAGTATTATTGTATTGCATTTGTAATGAACCTGGTGCTATTACTGACCAGTTTGTATGTGGTTGTAAAGAGCTGCATAATACAAGACAACTACTAGACAAGAAAAGGTACTCAGCCATTATTGGCTGAGTATCTTGTCCAGTATCGACTCTAAAACTTTCTTAAGAAACTTGCAAGGCCGAGTTTAAAAGCTAAGTCCATCGACTTCGTACCAGGGACCGAAAACCTTTATAAATTACGGTACAGGTATCGAAGAATTTTGGTTACTTCTACGACTAAGGTTACCGCTATCTGGGTAACCAAGCAGGATAAATATGTTACCTCGATTTATGTTACCGTTTTAATACCGGTTACCTAAAAAATACCTTGTTGTTTCATCATTCTTCATCATTCACCTTGTTGTTTCATCATTGTTGTTTCAAATCCAAAATTAAATACCTATAATTTCTGTAACAAGTTTAATTTTCTTCCAAATTTTGAGATCAACGTGAATAGTTTGACAAAATTGAAATACAAGGAAACTCTTTGACACACACACAGGCGATGTGCGCCCTTTGACTAATGCCGACGGCACGTATTAAATAGAGGTAATTTTAATTCCGGTAACCGGTATTAATACTGGTTGTATTCAATTTAAGAATTAAGGTAACCTTTAATAATACCTGTAAAAAATATAAATGTTGTAACCGAAAAAATACCCCTATTGATGATACCGGTTTCGGTCCCTGCTTCGTACTCCAGTAATTACCTACAATTCCTTAAAAATAAAAAATGCTTCAATTCCAGTTTGGTTAAAATGTACAGGAACATCTGGCACGGTCCAAGAATATCAATACACTGAGATTCGAAGCGTTGCCGTTGCCTGCAATGAGAGCACAAAATATGATAACACCATATGGGATGGCTAATCGGATTCAACGAACCGATGATAATGTTTAATGGAGAATTTATTACTGGTTTAATCTGTTGAGATATAGCTGTTAATAAGCATTGTCAGAATCATTGCCCTTTGGATAACAAAGGCATTATTCAACAACGTAATAAAGCGTTCGTTCACGTTTGATATTAAGATGATCACTTCAGAAAACAGACGTATTGACAGTCACGTACAGGCACCAAATTCCCAACTGAGAGCCTAATAAATAGACAATAGAACTTCTTTTCTCACAATCTAATACAATAACTAGTATCTTTCAATCGTAAAACTACTCCCGAAGTGGCTGGCTAAAAGGAAAAAGTCCAGTAACACCCAATTTAGTTTTGTCTTATAGCTATTTATCCCGTGTGCGATCCCATTCACGAAGTTGTCCACCGGTGAGGCAACTCCGCCTACGCCTACGCGAGCAAGATTTCTACGCAACTGGTTATAAGATATAGTTGTTTCATTTCATATCCCTACGGCTTTCTAGCACAGGGAAACATAATTAATGTGATTAAAATATTTAATGTTGATTGATTGGAATAATTTCCTTTACAACATTACCAGATTCTAACTGCAATAAAGCATTACAGTAATGAGATACAGTCGATTACAATTTTCTAACACTCCCACGCACAGAAGGGTGTGGGGGGGGGGGGGGGATCCCGTCAAGGTGACGGGATCAAGTCCCCAATTTGAAATTTATCACATTAAAGTGTTTGTACTATACTATTTGTACCCAAAACAAGACATTTGTACCTCTAAAGGTAAAGAAAGTACGTCAAGATGTCCCTGGACCCGCCACTTTGTCCTCAAAGTGGCGGGACCTTCTGGAAGCGCTACTCGGAGGCAGGTAATTCACACCCGCAGACTTAGTACTACATAAATGTACAGGTATATACTCAATTTTCAATACAATTGTAAGTGCCAAATTCAAGTTATGTGTTAAAACATTGGTCCCGCCAATTTGATTATTCATGTTATCGCTGAATTCATGTGATAATCGTTAGAGCTCGTGCAAAATCAAATGTGGAAACTTAGTACGTCCCAAGTACATGGAAGTGTGTAATTTTCATGTTCAAATCATAACATATGTACATCAAAACTTATCTATCATTCATCGTTTCATCGTATCATTTATCTTTGAAATGGACACAGCTATGCAGAAATAAACCAAGCCAGGTTTTGATAATTTTATTTAAATACAACGTGTAACATAATTAATGCAAGACCTCATACACCCAAATTAGAATATTGAGTTAAAACCATTACTTATACAATGACCAAAACATTTTTTTTAAAGCTAACTATTATTATTAAGAAAATCGTGTTGACTCTAGCATTACTTTATGCATTTAAAATTGAGCCTTTTTGCCTTGTAATAAGATTTAATTTTCTTTGACTCAATTGGCGGTAAGTATTGCAAAATACATACTTTTTGAATAAAATACCTATAATAATAGTTCAAAGTCAAAGTCAAAGCATTTATTTCAAATAGGCACATAAAAGGCACTTTTGAACGTCAACATTTACATTTAAATAGAATTGATTCTAGTCGCCCCTTCCAAAAGGTAGTTTCGTATGGAGAAGAATGGGCAAGAAACTCCATCGTTACTCTTTTAAAATGTGTTACAATACTTTGTCATACATTAATTATATAATTATATGTGAAGACGATGCACCTATAATAAAAAATACCCTACCAAAATAGGTAAAAAGAATTTAATAAACGTAGCAATGATAAATAAGTTAATTAAGTGATAGATACATGGTGTTCACATATTTACAAACATTGTAAAAGTATAATTGCATTGTATAGTGTTTTGATTTGTAAAAGTATACGATTTCCCAAATTATGTAACCAATTATTAATATGTCAGTGTGTGAGTTAAAGTAGTCACAGAATGTAAATCAATGTCATAAAAATAACAAACCATACAATCAAAGCAGCAACAAGTTTTAATTTTGTCTAGACCCTAGATTGTCCTGTGGAGCTGGACCAGCATGTTTCCAAGCATTCTTATCTTGGATATAATCCTCTAATTTGTAATATGCTTGTTTACACAGTGAACTTTTTATATGAGTTTTAAATTTTCTTTCATTTAATTGCAATATATTACAAGGTATTTTGTTGTAGCATTTAACACAGTACCCCATAAAAGATGTATGTACTTTAGTTACTAAAATGGATTCAGTAGTCAATAATGAGCAAACTACTATCAGGACTTGCGTTTATTCTGTTACACCTTGTATATTGATCCAACTACAATTATAACTGTTGCCATTAGTGCTCTAATAATAAAAGTTACTTATGTAATAAAAAGTTTGATTAGCTTATTAATAATTTATATACTGGGACAGATTTATGCAGAAATGAAACAAACAATCTTAATGATTCTCATATATATTTTGATCGGTGGAAACCCTAATTACTTTACGTAGTTTTTATTTGACGAGGTAATATCTCATTACCGTTTCTATAACTTATGAGAAAATATAATTGAACTTGAGGGTAGTTACTCGATTGCGTTTCAACCATACTGTTTTTTGCGGCGGAACCGTGTAGTCATTCTGTATGTGAATGCGTTTGATAACAACAGTTAATTAGTAATATTGCCTATTTTAATATCCGCATTTACGTGAGCAACATAACAAGTTATTTTATATTCTGTTAGCTACGTAAAGAACAACAAACAACAACAACAATGAAGGGAAAAATACAAACAGGAAGGAAAAGTTTAGTGCTGTTGGAATACCAAAAAAAGGTATTTGAAAATGACAAAATATCTTTTATTCACGGCATACCATCATCGAATGACCTAGTGTTTACTGATATTAGTAGACAACTCAATTTTAAAATGACTCCGAAAAGTTTATACCTGTCGGTTAAACGAAATTTCAATATTTTTTTTGATGTAACTGAATCTTTAACGGATAGCGATAATAACGAGAAGGAAATAGAACATGAAGAAAGTAGTGATTACGATGGTGATAAATTGCCTGTAGAATCTGAACAATTTCATTTCCATTTAGATATTTACGCTTGGAGCAAAATTCAGCCAATCGTTAAATATGTCAGGAGAAATTAACAACAACAGCTTAACAACATCAAAGTATCGTAAGAAAATGTGTTTACCTAGCCAAGAATGGGCTGGGCTATTGAGAGAGGAGTTATGGAAAGTTAGCAAAAAACCATGTAGGTACTTGGCATTTCAAAACATATTCAATAAAAAAAGATGAATTTGTCCGCTGTTTCGGAAAATGTAAAGCGGATGTTGGCATTATTATAAATTGGCCTACCGATAAAATAGCAAACTGTGAAGTTTCAATAAAAAATCAGAAACCAGACTTTGAATTTAAAATCTATGAAAAGAAAGGAACTACGTGATGACCTAAAAATGTCATCAGCTATCTCTGTACGCAATTCGTTAGTACATTCTATGATGGGCAGTAACGATGTTGAACCGCCTATCTTGCCAACACTAGGAACTCTTCGCCAAATCAAGTATGAAGGAAGAAATGCTACATATTGTGACTCGAACCCGACAATGTCCTTATGGCTTATGGCTCAAACTCCACCCAATAATGAATTTATCAGATTACTAGCATTACATCCAAATTTCATAGTGCATTATTGGTCTCCTGATCAAGAAAAATATTACAGACAATACCTTCATGATACTCAGCGGGCAGTAATAAGTCTAGAATCGCTTTCGCTTACAAAACACTTGTTTTTATACGTCTGTGTTTTAAAAACATTTGAGGGGCACACCAGCGTACCACTTTTCCAAATGGTATCCGAAAGTCATACCATAGAAACAATTACTGACTGGCTGAATCAGTGGTGTAAAAAAAAACCCAGTACCCGCAGAAGTAATATGCGATGACTCTTCTGCGCTTATCGGAGCATGTGTAAAAGCTTTTACACGCTGCAGTACAACAACAGAATATTTGGAAGTATCATTTAGTATATTATTTGAACAAAAAGACGTCGTCATGCCCGAAACTTACATTAGAATTGATACTAGCCATATGATCAAAATTTTATACAATCAGATGACTTCTCCCGCTCTGGGTGGAGCGGAAGGGAGTGTCAGACTCTTACTGACTAAAACCCACCCGTGTTCCTTCCTTGGCCCTTTATGTTCCGGGTCAGCGCTACCCCTTTCGGATGATCCCGCTTTCCCGGCAGGCTTGGGCCCTAGTGGGCCCCCTCTTCGATGCTGACATCTCTTTGAGGCGCCCGTGGAACACGTACGCGCCGTCCAGCACGGGCCTGGTCCTGATCGGACGGTGAGCTACCCATTACTCACCGCCCGCAGGCCCGCGCCTACGGTGGCCGGGAGTCGTCACGCGGCTCCCGACGCCCGGAGCGTCCACCGCGGCGGCTTGGACGGGAGACTCTCTCCCTCTCCCGTCCCGCCACCTACTTCGCTAGCATGACTGCTTCGCAGAAGGAGGCGACTGCCTCCCACTCCCCCTCGCCCCGGACCATGGCTTGAACCAAGGCCGGGCGTGAGAGGTCGCCGCCGCTGCCGATCGCCTCTACGAGGACACGGCGGTGCTCCGCCCATGCAGGGCAGGCCCCCACCGTATGCTCCACCGTGTCCTCGGGGCGATCATCGCAGTGGTGACACCCGGGCGTTTCCTCCCGCCTGATGATGTGCAGGAACCTCCCGAAACTTCCGTGTCCGGTGAGGACCTGCGTCAGGCGGTAGGTGAGGACGCCGTGACGCCTCTCTAGCCACTCCTCATAGAGGGGTCTTACCGCCGCTATCGTGGCGTGCCCTGCGCTGGGTTGCGACAGTCGCTCTTTCCATGCCGCCATGAGATCGCGCCGGAGGTCCGTCCGCTCCGCCGCGATTTGCCGCGGAAGCGGGGTTTCCCCCCGGCGTAGTGCCTCCGCGTGCCTCGTGCCGCGTGCGCGCGCCTGTGCGCGCGAGGACTATCGCCTCTTGATCCCACGGCGGCAGTCCGGCAAGGAGGCTTGCCGCCTCGCCCGAGATCGTGCGGTAGCCCCGGATCAGCCTTACGGCTACCACCTTTTGGGGCGCGTTCAGATAGTGGGCGGCTCTCCGCCGCAGTGAACGCGCCCACACCGGGGCCTCATATGTAGCCATGGACCGCACGACCCCCGCGTAAAGCCTCCGGCAGGACGCGTTTGGACCCCTCAGGTTGGGCAGGAGCCGCTTGAGGGCGGCCCCAGTCCGTTCCAGTTTGGGGGCCAAACGTCAATCAGTATTCCAGTTTGGGGGCCAAACGTCAATCAGTACAATCAGTCTTGTTTCAAAAATAGCGATAACAGAGTAAAGTACTTTTACGTTAATTGCTTAATAAAGATGAAATCGTGTGACAATTTTCAAGAGATGAAATTTGATTGATAATATAGATTGCAAAAGATGTGGCTACACTTTGTTTCGCAAAGTTTGACAAAGAGATCAAATCTCAACTCGAAACTGGTGGGCAAGAGGATGAAGAGAAACATAAGGAAGGTATTTCTAAAAATATAGGTTTCTTAGGTCAAGAAAAAATCAGGCAGGATACACACGAAAGAAAAAAATCCCACGTTGATATGAGAGTTGATTGGTTAAGTGATCATATATATAGAGAAACAATTATTAATGATCTCACTTCTGAAAATTTCAGTAACACAGAAAACTTATATTACTTGCCTTCGCTGATTGATACATTATTAAGATTGGTAAAACAAGTGCCTCTATGGACTAACGTAATGAAAAATGTGTACGGTAGCAAAATACGCAATCCTACATCATCTAATATAGAGAGTTATTTTAAGAATATCAAGACGCTTCTTTGCGACCTTAAAACCAAATCACACAGGCTGAGAATAGATGAATTCATTACAAAACATTTCGAGTATATCTCAGGTGAAATAAAATGGGCATCGAGTGACTTATATTTAGGAAAAGACAACAAAACAAAGTCGATTATTAAACGGGCACAGTCTAACACAGCCAATAATAATTCAAATACAGAATCAATTTTTGACAAAAATCCTTCATTTGTTGAAAATTGGCGAGGAAAAGGAAGAAAAAAACGCACAGTAAAAACACAAATAAAACATGTTTTTATATTATCAAATATAATACGATGAAAAGGATTGATGGTGTTACAGGGGTAAATACCTGTGCATTTGATGCCATGTCACAGTCGTTGGCTGTAGCCTACATGGAAAAGTATCAGTTAAAAGAAAAAATAGATAATACGGATCAGAATTACTGCAGATTCATAAAAAATCTAGCTAGTAAAGATGCTGCCGATTCTATTTATAAAGATAGACTTCACATTTTGAAATCATATTTTAAAACAGAAACTGTCGATGAAAACGAAATACAAGTACCTACGCTGTGAGTGTAATATAACTTATATTGTCGAACATACATTATCCAATGTTTTATACAGTGCAGATGAAATAAGAACGTGCTCCAATGACAAATGCTCAGTCAACGCAATAGGAAAAAGATCGATCGGGTTTTTACCTCTAAATTTAAACATTGAAATGAAATGATTCAAGATCAAATGTTATCATGCAGAGCATCTGGATGCAATGGTATCAAAACCATATCCTACTCACTATCATCTACTATATTTTTTTAACTTAGTGATCTGAAGAAGATTAATATTTTTGAAATTCCGAAACAAATTGTCTTAACCGGGAATTGCTATTTTATTCTATCTGCTATAGAGTTTATAGCTCCACCTACACCTAGCGGCTCGGGCATTATCGAGCTCATATTTCTCGAATAATTGGTAAGTGGGAGTGCTACGATGACTTAGAGACGAAAGTTAAGAAGAGTCAAACATACATAGTGCCTAATTGTTTAATATATGCGCAAAAATAAGTCTTATCAAAATTATTTTTATTATATTTAAGTAACTTTTAACATTAGAACACTAAAGGCAAAAGTTATATTTGTAGTTGGATCAATCTATATGTATAAATATAATAATTATGAAAATCATTTTCGCTTGTTTCATTTCTGAATAGATGCGTCCATTAAAGGTAACGATGAATGATAGATAACTTTTGATGTACTTAGTTTATTAATATGAAAATTACACACTTTCATGTACTTGGGACGTAAAGTTTCCACATTTGATTTTGCACGAGCTCTAACGATTTTCATATGAATTCAGCGATAAAAAGAATCGACAAATTGGCGGGGCCAATGTTTTAATCACATAACTTGAATTTCTCACTTATAATTGTATTGTAAATTGAGTACACTGTACATATGTAGTACTAAGTTTTCGGGTGTGAATTAACTGCCTCCGACTAGCGCTTCCACAAGGTCCCGCCACTTTAAGGTCAAAGTGGCGTGTCCAGGGACATCTTGACGTACTTTCTATACCTTTAGAGGTACAAATGTCTTGTTTTGGGTACAAATAGTACATAATAATATGTAGTATAAACACTTTAATGTGATAAATTTCAAATTGGGGATTTGGTCCCGTCATCTTGACGCTCACCAGAAGGGAAGACTTGAGTTAAAAATAATTGTCCAAACCAAGTAGGTACCCACCCCGGCTACAAAAACACTGACACTCAATGAAGATCTTCGCCTGTCTATCAAAGCCATTCAGGCGTAGCTAGTGGCGTGAAAAAAAGAGGAAAAGGAAAGAAAAACTGATAGTCAGCCACTTGTCACAGCAAGTTTTTGAAGTAAATAAGCAGGAAAGACTTAAAATAATGTCGGTGGGCGATAGACTCGCAATTTGTTGTAATCTTTAATCTGAACAATTTATTACAGCACGTAGCTTGGGGAAATGGTTAATAAATATTGAGTTATGCATAACACGTAATTTAAGCTTTTTGTGTAATTCAGAGATTCTGAAATCAGCGCAAAAGCCAATCTCTGGAAAACTGGATCAGAATAGCGTGGAAAGACAGAACGCCAGAGTGGTTTAAAGTACTTTAAATAGAGAAACCGGTAAGTAATACAAGAAAAAACAAATTTACTAGTTCAAATGGATGAAATTGTACAACGGTGGTCACCAAACAATATTAACTTTTCTCTTACTCCAGTTGCACAACTCTCGAGCAAAGAATGCAGGTGTTACGAAGTTTTTCTGTTATTCCCAGATAAACAAGGAAGCAAGTTCTTTACACTCAAAATAAAAAAAGATAAGGGGATAAAAGTTGACAAGTTATTTCTCTCCCTTCTTGCAATCAACGTGAATATATATGCGATTGCGTCACAGCTGATGTAAACACACCAAGCTTATATCTTTAGGCTTACTTTTCTCATTTTGACTCTGTCACCGTAAAAGGTATCAATCATTATTTTGTTTTAATTTAACACCACCCCGTTTGGAGTAGTCTTAACACTGAAACGTAATAAAGCTGTCGAGAGCGAACCAAGTCGTATATTTTAAGGTGAACCCAATTTGTCAGGGCGGCGACATAAGGCACCAGTTGCCACAAATATTGGAGAGATACAATTGTATAGAACTGTTTTTATGGTTGGTCATGCGGCTAAATCCAATCTTCAAATCTATACGTTCAATGCCAAGTAGAAAATTCAGTATAGTTCATCTGCTAAAGTAGTGTTTAACGTTTCGTGTTGTAAAAGTAGGTACTTGTCTTCAGTCCTCATCCATCGGTGATGTAAGAAAAATATCGGTTGTAGCAATTCCTTTTGTCTGCGCGAATAGTAACTCAAAGGAGGAAACTACTCTACTTACAAGCATATTGTGTTGTCAGTAAACATTAAGTTTGTTACACATTATTCTTCAGCTTTTTCTGCTCACGCCGAAACATTTTTCGCCGAGAATAAAAGCAGATCTACGCTACGATACGCTTGTAAGGTACAGTACTAAACATAAAAGTTGATAGAAATATTCTCCGCCTGAGTTTTGAACGTAGGAAATCGGGTGAAATCATCAATGTTATGTGGAAAGACATCATTTTTAACGACTATACGTTTTATGGCAGCGATTTCGCTAGTTCTTCACATGAGGAAGTCGATGCAGTGCTCCAAATTATGTTGCGTCATTGCGTGGTTAGATTTTCTCCGTCTTTTATTCATTTGTGAGTTTTGTTTGTTTGAAATACTGTCTGAATCAATCCAGATTGCAGCAAGGCATAACGAAACGATGAGTTATTTGTATACTCTCCCAGGTCTTAGCCATATGATGTTATAGGGCAGTGAACCTGTTACAAAAATCTCCTCTTACCCAAGCTAAGCATAGAGTGGACTTTTCTTGACAGTGATCCGTTGCTAATAATATAAATTATACCCTGATTAGCCTGCGCTACGAAGGTCAGGGACAGTTGCCTAAAATCAGAACTTGCTATATTAACATGGATTAAAAAACACGAAGATGATGATCATAAGCTAATTCCTAATCTACAGAAGCCAGTGGAAACTGATATACTTATGAAAGCAGCTTTCATACGTCCCATTGGGTGTCATAGCAAAATGTTGTGTTAACCACTGCAAACATCCCTAAATACAGTGATAGGAAATTGCCGAAAATAAAATTTAAGAGTGATTTTAGTATCATTATAATAACTAAATATTTGCTCGGAATTTATCTGTTTAACTTGTGAACATTATACTTAATTAACATTGAAATGACTGGTTGTACCTTACTTGAGAGGAAACAACAAACAACTTACGAATTGTATTCTAAAAATAATCTTGGTGTTTGCTAGATAGCCTTGGTTGCGACTTGCGACGAGTAACAATGTCAAGTTGCTTTTGTAAAGATGTCTTGCATACTTGATAAGTGTAATATCCGTTTGTATAACAATACACAAAAACGTCGACTTATCAAACCTACCCAAAATGCGCGTTGGATGGATAAAACGACCGTGCAAATAGTCGAAATGACGATCTTACCTTTAACTAATTGGCATATGTATTATAACTGCACACCGTATCAGTATTGAGCCATTACTTTCCCGTAGAACTTTGAATTAACGCTTCCTTATAGAAGCAAACATCACATGATTATGTTCGATCGATTTTGTACCTCTGAATGAATGTATGTGCTCAGCACATGTTAATGTCAGGTGCGAAACGACGAGGTGTACAAAATTTCCCCGGAGTTATGATAGCAACGCGAGAGCGAGGTGTCTGATCATAAAACAGGCGTTCGGGCGGAACGACAGAACGTGGCGGAAGGAATCGCTAATATTCCGCCTTTCGTGATGTCACTGCTCATGCCTGCAGTTGCGCTGACGTTTCGTGACAAAGCTGACTGTTTGAATCCATTATTTGTATACTGTTCTGATTAATACGAATGAATAACGCAGTAGTCAACTGGTTAACGGTTGCGTGGCCACGTTGTCATCTTCAACAGTCATATTCGGCCGATTTGAACATGGACATGCTCATAATACATAGCTTTCGTCTGCATACGAGACCTCATTTTTTCTTTCGGATCGATGTCTATATCTTCTCACGCCTCTAATTTATTCATTTTAAAGGAACAAAGAGAGCATTCACACTATCGACCTTAGCGCTATAGTGTGAATTAGCACTTACGAGTAGGTACTCATCAACGAAGTGCAACAGATTATTGCTTCGCGGATATAGCAATGAAAGAACGAAAATGTGGAGAATTTATCAGTTGTTTCTTATTTTCCAATATATAACTACTACAAGTATTTAATGGGAGCTGATTGTATTTGCAATTGCTGCCAGCATAGCTATTGCTTGCTGTATTTGTTACTTGTATATTGATTTTATTTCAATCAAGACTTTGTGTTAAATTAATATGGACATTGGATCTAAGGAAGCATACAAAGAAACATCATCAATCAAAATGAACACATTTGAGCTGATCTGATTTACAAATTAATGATATGATAATAATGAATGATAGGTTGACTGGTAGAAAATGCCTATGGCATTAAGTCCGCCTCTGTACATTTGTGTGCTTAAAGTGTTAAATAAAAAAATAAAAAATAAATGATCTCTTTTGAAAATTTCATAGTATTATGCGAAATTTTCTAGATTTGCAAAGATCTCCTCATTGAATTTAATGACCAATCAGTTTTTACTCACCAGAAATCACTTGCTGCTCGTATTTAAATTGGATTTCTCAGTAGCCTTGATACATTTATCGCTTTTCCATCTCCAGCGTTGAATTCTAAATGTGTTCAACGACTTTCAATTTGCATTTGTTTAGGCTGTGTAACACTTGTTCGATTAAGATTTATGGTTTGTTGCGCTAGTAAACAGGCGTATTTCTCATGGATCAATTGATCAGATGATGGATTGTCCAACAGAGTGCGGAAATAAATTTTGCAGTCGATTGACGTCGTCTGCACATTGGTTGAATTCTATTCTACGCCGGCTAGATACATCGAAGTTGTCTGGAAGCTTAAATGTTACTCTTGTCCCTTGACTGCTCTTGTTTGTATATTTAACTTCTTGTAGGTTCCATAGAAAACACAAACGTTTGAAAACGACTGAGTTATTATAAAACTAGGTGATTACAGAAAACGCATATTTTTTCAATGAAGATTTGAGCGTGAATGTTGAAACACTCAGCTATTTTGATTGTTGAACTATTGAATTACATTGCTCAATGTTCGATTTAGCTCATGCATGTGTAGCATTCTTTATTTGGTTTTATCGTAATTGGTTGACCTACTTACGGAATAAGATATATGAAATCTTCGTATATGAATCTCTCACGAAGAGATTCGAATCAACAAGGCGTTAAAAATCTCACACTTGTCTTATTCTCTTTAGTTCCTAGCACATGTGACTCCTTAATTATTTTTTGTAATCACGCTCATGTATTACTGTCAATTTTTAGGGTTCTGTCACAAAATAATTTAAGTTAAAGTCAGACTATTCAAAAGCTATTGCCAAACATTATACACGTGCAACGTGTGGAGCAATTACACTAAAAAAGCCGGTCAATGCTCTGCGCGTCCAATATAACAACGCGTTCAGGGGTTTGTTGGGGCTCCCATTGCGCTGCAGTGCCCCCGGCATGTTCGCAGACCACAGCACGGACGGCTTCCAGGCGGTGCTTCGCAAAAGAACGGCCTCCCGGTGTGGTCTTAGGTAAAGGGTAGTACCAACACGCTTCTGAGCGTGGTGGCGGACAGAGTGGACAGCCAAATCCTGAGGCATTGGTCGCAAATCTCTCATGGGTCTCATGCATGTCCAAAATAATAAATATTTTTAATTTATTAACATACTTAGTTATAAGTATCTACCTACTAACATAATATGGACTTGTTCCAATTACTGTGTGCTTGGTCTGAAATAAATATTAGGGGTTAAAGTATGAAATTGCCGATTTGTACCGAAAATTTGAAATTCGTTTTTTTTTTTAATTTAACATATTTATTTAATCAAAAAAATTACCATTATTATCTATACATTGCTGCCATCTTATAGGAAGGTCATTTATGCCTTTGCGATAGAACTCTCGTGATCTAGATTCGACAAACTGTGTGAAACCATTTTGTACTGCCTCCTGAGAAGAATACTTTTTATCACGTAGAAAATTGTCCAAATCACGAAAAAAATGGTAGTCCGTTGGAGCAAGGTCTGGCGAATACGGAGGGTGACGAATGTTTTCTAATTGCAATTCCTGTAGAGTTAAAATGGTTTCTCGTGCTGTATGAGGTCTCGCGTTATCATGGAGCAATAATGGTGAAGATCGATTCATGAGTCGGGGCTGTTTCACTGTTAGTTTTGCTATCATTGTTCGGAGTTCGGCACAGTAGACATCTGCCGTTATTGCTTGACCAGATCGGAGAAAGCTATAGTGAATAACACCATGCTGAGACCACCAAACAGTTACCATTACCTTTTTATTGGTAAGCTTTGCTTTAGGACACTGTTGCGGCGTTTGACCTGGTGTCAGCCATTGCATTTTTCCACTTTTCATCACATGTCACAATTCGATCCAATATTCCTTCATTTCTGTATCTATTCAACAAAGCAACACAAGTTTCAACACTCGTTTCTTTCTGCAGATCAGTCAAATCATGAGGCACCCATTTCTCATATTTTTTAATTTTTATTGGTTTGACGCAAATGAGTCAATATTGTTGGTAAGGTAACGTTAAACTATGCCGCTAATTCCTGGGTAGTTTGGCTCGGATCGGCTTCCACCATCTCTTTCAATTCATTGTTATTCACTAGTGTGGGCGGTCTTCCACGTGGTTCGTTCTTCAAATCAAAGTTTCCATCACGAAAGCGTTTAAACCAAAATCGCACGGTGCGTTCATTAGCAGTCCCCTCTCCAAACGCAACATTGATATTGCGTGCTGTTTCTGCCGCGTTAGTTCCGCGTCGGAACTCGTATTCAAAAATAATTCGTATTTTCGAAGTATCCATCTTTCTTGTCTAAGTTGAATAAAAAAAACAACTGAAAGTCGATAATCGAATGTTGCACATTTTTTAAAAGAAGAACTTCATAGGTAGGTACCATGTGAAAAAAGTTTCACTCAAAAATCTCAAACCATGAAGGTTCTATGTCAATTCGAAGTACCTAATACAATAAAACGGCAATTTCATACTTTAACCCCTATTATTTTCAATTTCAATATCCAATAGAGACATGTTATTTTTTTGAGTCTAGGATTAGATTCTAAATTACTCGGGCTGTTATGGAACTTAGTCCAAAGATAAATCTTTATTGCATTTTAAGACTCGGGATATGCGGTTACCATCTGCTCTCATGCCAATATACTTCGATACTTAAAGTATCAACCACAACATATCTTCATCTGTACTAAAACAATACAAACAAACCACGTTACTGTTAATATTTTTTTACACAAACCATCGCCAAGTTTTGTAAACTAATGTATACACTTTTTTATGATATTTTAGAAAGAAGTTTGGCTCTTAAACAAACATGGGACCACACGCAGCGCATGATTCACTGTCCATCATCTTTGTATACGTGTATAATGTCCATCAAGGATGCTCTTTAGGATAAAATTATAACCTTCTGTTGTTAAGGAAAACAATCTTGTGTTTTATTTTACACATTCGGGAGTGCATGTCGATGCAATAGATCGTATCATAGAATTTGTGTGCTCGTCATCCTTACTCGACTCTAAGAGGGGTATCACAATGTTTCTTGTATTTGAGTGTTTGAAGAGTCACACACTCAAATACAAGAAAAAATTTGATATTTATTTAGAGCACTCCCGAGAGAAATAATCAAAAATTCTGTCATATTTTTTTTTTAATTTTGTGGCCATATCTAAACCATAATCACACATCAAAGCTCCCAGTTTAGATGTGTGATTATGGTTTAGATATGGCTGTAAAATCACCGAGTTATTTAGCTTCTTACAAATTATCGTAATGCTTTGCTCCTCCGACACTAAGTAGTTTTTAGTCAGGGAATTAATCTTACGTCCCGTTAGATTCACTACCTTTATTTATTTATATATTATATTCTTTATTGTACACCACTAAATACATAACAAAAAAATACCTTTATTAACGTTATCTTAATTTTAGTGTCAGTTTTTTTTCTTTTTTTTCTTGATTCAGTATCCAACTACGGTGTGGATACGGTGTTAAACTTTGCAGAAGACTTACATTTACGCTGTGTTTTTAGGTCTTTTCATGTTTTATCATTTATCTCCAATGCCTTCTGAAATTTCCTTACTCATTTCCTAATGAAAAAAAAAAAAATGAGACGTCGCGGGACGCCTGGCAGATGTGAAACATCGAAAATATTATGTACCTATAGAAAAAAGATGCATGAAATTATGGTTTATTATAGGAAATAAATATGAATATAAAAGAATCGCACAGTCGCTTGTGCATGGCGACGCGCCGCCACGCCAGCAATCGGTTTTACGTGCGGCTATAGATTTTTCACATCAAAAATCCTAATTAAAAACTTACTTGTTTTTGGCAAAACATATCAGATTAGGACAGCTCACGCGTAACGACGTATATTCATGCCCATTTCTGAAACATGAAAATATGAGGACACATTTATGTAAAACGTAACATTACTAATTTCAGGTTATTACAAGTCTCCTGAAATAATGTTCGTATAACAAAGAAACATGGCGTGTTGGCCGCCTCTAAATTTTTATGACGCGATCAAAGCCGCTGTATTATATTGCCCTGGTAGAAAGTATTTTAAAAACATGCAAACCTTTAAGTCCGTGTTACCAATGATGTTAGGACTTGGTACGGACTTCTGGATATAATAATTATTTATTTTAAATGCTTTACCATTAATGTCCACTGCACAATCTCTGATACGTTCAGTGCTTACGCCACACTCACTGTATATGAAGGGTCATTCATTACTCATTATGAATCCACCATCACCCGCCACCACCATAGATATACTTGGGTAATAAAAAAAAGAGTACATTTCGTGAAAACGTCCACGTGAATATTGTCCAGGAATAACACATTAAAGCGATCAATTAAGTTTTATTATCCTTGAACAACACCAGATGGGTTTCAACATCGGATCACATGAATAGGTAATAAAAAAATGTGTAGGTACTTCTCTAGTCTCATAACATTTCCATATATCAACCCCATGTCTTTAGGCACAAGAGCGTAACAAAAAGTTTCATAAAAAAAAAACTACTCACCTATTTACATGTTCTCATTGCGCATTAGCTATGATTCTAATTAAAATGTAAATGACATTAAATATAAATAAATAACCTAAAGCATGATAACCATAACATCCTTTCAATATGTGTCTTCCATTTCGTTCATTTTTGTTATTCTTTATTATTACAAAAATATTAGTAGATATTTGAGGTTTTCAACTGGCAACCTTCTCCATTTAAAATCATCCAATCAGATGACAACAGAACGTCTGTCTGCCATTTTGACAGCTGGTGCCACCGACATGAATAGTGTGTTGGTTCCTGTGCAGTGTTTTTTCAACAATAAACCTTTCATCTTGGTTGTTCAGCTATAAAAACAACGGTTAGGCACTCCCTTATTATGTTTGCGTAAATTTAAAGAATAATTTTCACCACCATTGAAAAAGAAGCTAAATAAAATAATAAATCCAATACTTAACATTCTTTCTGATCTTCAAATGTTTGAGATTGTAATTCAAGTCATGGTCGATTTCATTTTTGTAACGAATTGTTACGATTTTAAGTTGCGTAATAAAAAAAAAATATGTAAAACGGATTTCATACAGAATTATTTTTGATGTTTTAAATATATTATATTGTAATATTTTTGAGGTGTGTGTTTAAAAATTTAATTTATCTATGTACGATGAATGAATACACCATTTTATGACTGTAATTTAACAGATTGATTAAAATATTAATTAAAAACTATTTAAATTCTATTTCCTTGTTTTAAGTATCTTCTCTGAAATACCTCTAATATTTATTTTTCGTTATTTTTGGTTACGTTGTTCATTTTTGTTTAATTTTTGTACTTAACAAAATTTTTGAAAACCTCTCACTTATTATACTTACATAATATGTATGGCAGTACCTATATGATCTTTTGCTTTTCTGTCGTTTCGTCACCGTCTTAGTTTGATTAGGTCAGTTTGTTGTCTCAGAAATCACTAACGACATCGTGCAGTTTATGTAGGTGTCATGGCAATATAGAGTACCTAACTAAGTTTCAGTACGCACACACCTTCCTGATAAACATGACAACACTTCACACTCAACAAATTCTTTTACTTTTCACAGCTTTATCCCTACAACCTTTAGGCAAGAACAGCTTTCCTCAAAATTAAATACCGTTGTCATCTTATGAACATAAAGCAAGATGAATTCCCAGAAAGCATCCAATATAAGTAATAAATTCTATTATTTTTGTGAATTCTAAGATTGCTGAAGGCAATGACTTCTATTTTATATTTTTACGGAGACTTCGTTTAGAGTTCTAAGCAAGTTCCTAAATGCTTATCACATATACAGCAGCATTAAAAAGATTACTCGTCAAGTTAATACCATCGCGTGCGCAAACAATGCCGTGTGGCCCACATAGAGGTTGATAGGCGTGAAGATATATGGTGCTATCTCGTCAGCACGGCACCAGTTCCACATAAACCAACAAAAAGACTTTCCCTCTTAATTACATCACATCTATCACGTACCTACACGCCACGGTTCAATGAATTCTAAAATGAAAAAACTTAGGCCATTTATATTCAACGAAAGTTTCAGTGTGCAAAGTTAAACATAATCGCGTCCCGTGTTCTGAAGTTGATTCAGGTCATACCCCATGGAATTTCATAAATAAAATCTAATTTTGCAAAACGCGACTGCCGCCTAATGAGGGACGCAATTATGAACCTCAGCCTCTTATCCTTAATAGGGACCAGAGCTATGCTATGTCAAAATTATAACGATCTGATTTTACTTTGTAATTTATAAAGAACTGATTGAGCTGTTGTATATTCAGCACAGGCCTACTGAAACGAAAATTGGGGTGTCGAAATTGTTACAGACAAATATGCATGTGTGTTATTTTAAGGTGACTTTAATTCCAACCACGCGTACTCGATCAAATATTCAGTGGATCACAGTGTAATGTAAGATTACTCGAGTTGATGTTTCTAGGCTGCGGCGCGCACTTCCATTTTCATCCGCAGGGATGTAGTAAACGACGACCGGCTTTCTTTGCTTCGACCCTCTGCATCATTTATAATCATAACTCCTCCAGCGAACACTTTAACTTCGCACCTCGCCTAGCACTCGCGTTGATGCGAGAAAAGTGGAGTAAAACATTTTCGTGAGGGGCTTTTGTGCTACTTCGTCTTTGAATTCTAAGCTCACGAATCAGATGCAGAAATGTGTGACCGACCTTTGCTACGCGTAGCAAGCAATTTTTATTATTTTATGCATTTAAGTTTTTGCAGCTCGTTTTCGAAAGGCCTTTATTTTTGCGCTTCTCTGTCATTATTATATTCTCGGTGTGGATCCAATAAAACTTTGCGTTCGTGCGTGGGGGGGTCACTCGTGGATGTTGAAGGGATGTCCGCGCCTGAGTCATAATGGGTGTTTCAGAGCTAACATCGTAACGTAGAATCATTAAGTTACTGAAGAAGTTTGGAACGATGACTACATGTAACTAGAACGCGTTATTTACACAATGATTCGCATTTACATATCTGTGAACAATATCGGATCCAGCACTCTGTTCTCAGTTCTCATCTACCTAAGTTAAAACAAACACGGGCAATAAGTTACAGGGCTTGTAATGAAATTCCGGGGCTTCGATTGATTAAAATAACTCCGGGATGTCGGTCCCGTTCGTGCAGTGAGTTCAAGCAATTCCGTTATTTAAAAAAAATCGACGAAATGGTTCGATTGGAAAATATTTCAAGATTGTGGGCACGGATTGTACCTAGGTGCGCGCTTGTATTGTTGGATGAAAACGGTTAGCTTTAAGGCTCCGACAAACAGGCGACACGCGACGCGACACAAGAACACCGCGCGTGTCTCGCGCGAGCTGTGCCTTTGAGTTGCGTGCGATTCGCGTCGCGTGACGCGCCTGTTTGAAGGAGCCTAACTGTTTGTTAGTCAAACAGCGTTGAATAGGGCAAACATCAACAACTCTAGTTCGAACTGCCCTACTTTAAAGAATCTGAACTTAAAATACGGCAAAAGTATACATGATATAATATGTATAGTTACTCACATGAATACTTACAAGTACTGATAAAATAAATATATGAACGCTTTTAACGTCGAAGTACACTGGTACACACAGTCACGAACATCTATATTGATCAAAAAATACCAAGGGAATGTTTTTTTAAATATTCCTAAAAACATATTTGTGTATACGGTCGAGCGATATTATTGTTAATGTTTACTGTAAACAAAGCTCGTTGGGAGTTTATAACCTTCACATAAACTACCATTAGCCGAGGCCAAAATAATAGGTGCTACATTTTATGTACCAACATATTTTTGGTAAACGAAGTTGTGCGAAATTCTGCTGCCTCATTGTGGGAGCTGGAAATAGCATGCGATAACCGATACTTTTGTAGCGGTATCTACATCGCCATATGTGAACTACACATCACAATGACGTCACGCAAAATCCTGCATCGCGCAAGCAGAGTTTACCGCGCAACTAGCATAATATACAACTTCCCGACATCAATCATCGGGCAGTTGCCCACCAGACACGACACCTCGTCTGGTCGGAGGATCCTCCCTTTTCTATGGAGATATGAGTGAACTTTACACCCTGTTCCTCGTACTTCTATGCTTTAACATTTTGTTGATATATGATTATAACGTTAATTTTTTGCGGTTAAGAACTTGGCTCTGTGACAACTGAGACCAACGGCTTAACGTACTTTCCGAGGCACGGAGGGGTCTTGGTATGTAAAGATGGTCACCCATCCACTGACCAACCGCGGCAAGCGTAGTTTAACCTGATCGATCGACCCAAACCCTAATTTAACCCTGGCTGTTATTAATAAGCCACAAGACCCACTAACATGGCTGGTCTTTGGCTTGGTTTTTGTCTGGAGTCTGGGAAGCTCTTTGACACTCTAATGACACTAGACAAAGTTACTTATATAAATATAAGTACGAAACATGATATTAAATTGTACTCAAATCCTACCTTAACAGTAGGCACCTACTTTATTAATTGTTCTCATTTTCGGCATCCATAAAACAGGGATATCACAGTTTACGCCTTCATATAAAATATGGCTGAAAGCTAGAGTATATTTACCTAAATTATACCTTGTGAAGATACTCGTAGTCGTAACTATACAATAAGTAACAATTAACGCAAGTACCCTATACACCCTGATTAGAGTATTAAGTTAAAAGTATACCTAATACAATGACCAAAACATTTTTTTCTTAAGCTAACTATTATTAACAAGAAAATCGTATTGACCTTAGCATTACTTTATGCATTTAAAATTGAGTCTTATTTCCTTGGAATAAGATTTAATTTTCTCTGGCTCAATCGGCTAACAGTATTGCAAAATAGATAATTTTTGAAAAAAATACCTATATTAATAGTAACTGAAATCATTTCAGTAGTCAATTATGAGCAAACTACTTTCAGGACTTGCTTTTATTCTGTTACACCTTGTATAATAATGTATGTTGACTGTTCAATATGCGAGGTCTTTGTTTCGAGTTCGCTGCAAAGAGTTATTATACTGAAACAACACAGGATACGTTAGGTTAATCTAAATATGAAAATATTTGCGTACAATCTTCGTACAAGCAGTGATTATTAATGAGGGACGTCTCTCGTCTGCAAGAGTGATGAAGGTCGGCGTCGCGTACGCAATTAAAGTCGTTTAATTATGCTTTCATATGAAAGAGCTGCCATTCTTTCTCCTACCAGCTTCCGTAAACATAATTTGTTTTTTATCTTTTCAGGTCAATTACACATCAACCTAGTCTGATGAACAAGGCTTCCATTCCGTTGATTTAAGGTTAGTAAGATCTTCTTTCTCATTTTATTGGATGGCACTTATCAATGCTACCGTTATTTGAGTGATGTGTTTGATTCAATATGGAAATGATTTAATAAGCATATAAGTGCAAAGGTCGGTTCAGTGGCAGACTTGTGAATGGTTTACAGTTTTGCTTAGAACTGAGATATAAACGCACCATTGCCACCACAATAAAGTGAATCATTATTATTTTAAAACATGACCATTTAGAACCACACTACCACATTACGTATAAAACATAAACATTTAGCACCACACTACCTTTGTATAGGTATATAAAACATGACCATTTAGCATCACACTACAACAGTTTAGTTATAAAACATGACCATTTAGCACTACACTACCACAGTAGGTATAAAACATGAACATTTAGCACCACACCATCACAGTAGGTATAAAATGCATAAACAAATGAATAAGTTACCTAAATTCAAGAGACCGATTTATGCCTTAATTTTTTCCTTGAGTGATTTCCTATTTACTAAAAATAACTAATCGAAAACGCACAAATGACAGTCGTCCAGTGGGAATGTTCCTGTTTATTTACTGATTTTCATATTAAGTTTTAAGGTATTACGGAAAATGGAACCTCAATTTCTTATAGTTTTAAGGTGAAAGGGAAACGTATCTCATTTGGATGATTTGAGTCTCAAGTTACATTCTAAGATTCAAGATAATATACAATGGGATACTTAACTAAGTCGCTAGAGATTTCCTGAATTCAGTTTCCAAGAAACAAATAATAATTTAAGCTCCTACCACAGCTTCAGCTTTAAAGTATACTTTAATCTCTCCTCGGATGGGGGCCGTTTTAATCACCGAGTACAGTCAGCTATGAAAATATGTATCGCATGTTACGCGAACCCTGTTACATGTTTTACTGTCGTGTTATTACCGGCATTCGGTGTCAATGACGAATTTTGAGGACGTTTAATACTGTTTATGCGATGTTCGACTCAACTGTTGTGTTCATTCCGTGAGTTTCATACAAGTAAAACGAAATTAAGTAGTACAATAAAATGTTTTTCGGTTAGGTACACTCTTTAATGTAACTAGGTCTTATTAAAAAACTCGCTCAATAATAAAGTAAGTATAAGCAAAAAATCTTCGTAGCATTTTAACCCTAGTTAGCTTAGAAATAAATAAATAGTAAAACTACCGAATGTATTTTTCTTTTCTTTTGGGAAATCATCAAATACGTGCTAGACTCTTACTGACTAAAACCCAGGGGCCACGGTAACCCTGGCAGTACCTAAGAACGCTGCTTTTGAAATAGCATAGACTCTTACTGACTAAAACCCAGGGGCCACGGTAACCCTGGCAGTACCTAAGAACGCTGCTTTTGAAATAGCAGGATAAAACCGAATACTGTTTTCAGGAATCATGATTTAACTTATTGATAACACTACGTTGTTGTTCAACAAACACCATGTAATTTACAAAGTATTTCTCACGAATAGCTTGCAATTTGCCGGGTATGGCAATTAATGTTATATTACGGCGCTGCCCAAACGTAGGAGACCGTAAAACGCTCTGCAGTTTTTTGTCGCACAGTTAGGCGTATTGGTAAGTACATTATTACAAACCAGAAAAAAATTGTGTATTTTCAAAAAAAAAGTGATCCAAAAATACTTCATAAAATAAAATGGTATCATGGTAAAAAAAATCGTAAAACAGAGCTCAAACAAATATTTTTCGTCGCTTGATTCTCAAAATTATGAGCGTAAACTATCATATTTTATATAATGTTTTAGTGATAATAAAGGGCATTCAATCAACTAAAGAATAGGTACCTAAAAATTGTTCCGTTGAGCCGATTTTTTTTAATTTTTATCTTTTTTAGATCTGCAAAATTAGGTGTTAATTCGATTCAATTAACATCAAACGCATCGTCTGTTTTGAACCTTATTTGTTACCGCGATGCGCTATTGTCAAAAGGGTATAATATGCATGTATTTATTATATATTTTTAATTCGTTGTTTACACCGTTATACTAAAATAGTATACTTATTTCATTACAAGTGCGGAAAGGCTGTCATTGAAAGAGTTCCGACAAATGTCTACCCGAGCCGAGGCGCAGCCGAAGGCGAGGGTTGACAGTCGGAACAAGTTGCAATGACGGTTCCGCAGGTGTACTGAACCACTATTTTTAATACAGTTGCGAAAAAATTAAGCAATTTAATAAAATAATAAAAACACAATAAAAATGGCGCCAACCGTAGAATATAAGCAGAGTTTTTTTTTTCTTCACCCATTTTGGTAGGCAAAGGGAACTATCCATACAGCTTAGTCTTCAGTATATTTTTTTTATTGATATGAAATGAAAATAAAATTTAATGAGATGAAATGAAATGAAACCTAACCTAACTCATTCAATTAAATCATTAAATCTGATATTGAAATAAATTAGTAACTTTTTTTTAGAAATATACGTATTTGTATGAATCACAAAAACTCTTTAGTAAAAACTTCATGGTTGGTTTTTCTTTTTAATAGACATTATTTTGACAGTTGGGAAAGAGACGCACGAGTTCGGGAAAGATAAAAAAAAAGCACTAGTATGTAATAGCCCACATCCCGAACGCTATACGTCCCTGCAATACACCACTTTTTGAGCAACTGTATTAAAAATATAATTACAGTAAGTATAACAAAGCGGTAATTAAGTTTAAAATAATATTTAAAATAGAGAATAATTTTGAGCTGTTGATGACGTCAAATACTATGTCCAGTGACAGTCCAGTCCATTGTTTACTCTTTTTTGTGTTCTCGTTCTTAACTTATTTCACCATGAAAAAAGCTCAAAAGCCAGTTTATAAGTATTGCATGGTGCCTGAATGCAGAAACACTATCAGAAGTGCACCTGATAAAGTGTTTTTTCCAGTCCCGATAGGTGCAAAAATACGTAAGGATTAGTGTAAGATTATCGAACGAGATAAAGTATCTGCAACGACTAGTTTATATTGATGTGAATAAAAAAATATAGGTTATGTTTACTGCTCGTCATATTTAGGATTGTATTTATGGCTAAATAACGTACCTACATAATGTGTTATTATAGAATAATTACCTTGCAGCTTTCACTCCTTTTACTTCAGCGGACGCAAAATTAGGATTTGAAAGAAAATAAGACATCATGAATTCTATTCTCGGCAGATTATCCGATTGTGCTTTTACAAAACCACTTTCAATCCATTGTCTTAAATGATTTCTAATCTCACTAGTATGCTAAAATTACACTTATACAATAAATGCATTCACAACACACACGTTATTACTATGTTTTCTAATCAAAAGCCTGCAATGCCATACAAATTTGTAAGCAATACGAACTTGTTGACATAGTATTTCACGTCACGTACAATAATGGTGTTGCGTTTTTCAAATTTGAAGTCATTAAAATGATATTAATTACTAAAATAATGATTTAAATCAAATGTCCGGGCAATAAAGATTTGTAATAAAAATATTTTAACCAAATTTAAATTAATGCAAACTTATTCCCTATTACCTAAAATTTTGCTTCTTACCTCGCCTTATGGGCTCAACTCAAACTACACGTTACAAAGGCGTCGCTTATAAATATTTCATCAATCATCATTAGATGCCAGACGTAAAACTTAGCGATTGTGCGCACGTAACAATTGTACACGAAACTCAGAATAAATAATGGTGATTGTTATATTTAATATCTACCTAACAGGCTAATTTAACACCTACTCTTGAGTATTAATTCATAATATAAAAAGTGTCTACGTTTATTTGCGGTACACATCACGCAAAGAAAGAACAAGTCTGGGGAAAATATGCATCACACACACGCAAAACACGCATCGCTCAGCATAATGCTGCGACTCTATGTGAGACAGAGCCCCAGCGGTACCTTCAAATCCACCACCACCACCTTTGAATCTAAATACAAGCAAATAAAAACTACTTATAGGGATGAAACGATTACGTTTAGTTCTGACGATTTAGTACGTATACGATTAGTTCTTCTAACAGAACAGACAGCTGTGCTGCGGGGGAGTTTGTTGCGCCATTTCTTCTTCCCAGCTAAAGCACTAGGAAGTGTTGAAGGTCGTTTTGGGGTACTGTTTTATGTAAATTTGACGTTCAAAAAGTGCTGATTTTAATAGATGACTTTTGATTTTGATTTTACTATTAATCCCATGACTCGGGATCTTATGGTAATTGCACAGCGATCGATAATCGTTTCATCTATCAATTATCAACATTGCAGACTTGCAGTATTCCATTAAACAAAAATATCAGTGACCATTTTCCTCCAATCGATATAAAACCCTCTATCAGAAATGCTATAGTGTCCGGAAACGATCAGAGGAAATGTTGTATAACATCTAAGTGAATGAACTGTCGGGGTTGCCAAGTTATATCCTACTGATAACTGCCATGCGTTCGCTATTGTTCAGAATGCAGTAGTCAGGACCCGGGACGTATAACGGGCACTGTTATGCTTGGTGCCTTCCTTCATCACCTCTGAATTACGACCCTAAAACGGTCATGTTGTAGTTTCAATAAGTAATCCATAGACTAAACTTCTAAAGTTTTAACAAAACCACAAGGTTGACCTTCGAAATCCCACGAGTATACCTACTTACCCCTAATTCCTACTGTACTTATACGGTGAACAATGTTTGACTAATTTAGTAATTTCGCTTCGCTATTCTGGCTAAACGAATATTTGTACATCAGTAGAGCGAAAGTTTGTGTACCTATCGAAAAATTGGGCTTCGGTAAATTTTGATCTACCGTACCGACCAAAACCCGATTTACTATGTGTTTTATAAACAGTTTCAGCGTCCACAGTTTAATTTACAATTCTACACCTTTTCGTAGCCATTAAAAAAAACTCTACAGAGTAGACTAACCGGGAATAAAATAAAAAAACCGAAGCCATTTATGCTCTTAACTTAATCTCGAGGCTTTACAAGAAGGATATTAATGAAAAAGTTACGATAATCTTGAGTAATTGTGGCTTTTTCATAGCTGCTATTCGGCTCTCATGATTTTATTTGGTTGCCCTATATTCGACTAGAAAGTTCTATAGTTCAGAACACGATGACGATATTTTAGTATACACAGAACTTTATTAGAACAGTTTTGGTTCTCACTAAAGCATATTTGTCTAGAACTTAATGTACCTACCAACGCTAATAGAAACGATTAATTATAATTGGAACTTATTCATGGATCTTAAATGTTTTTATAAGCCTACACAGTTGGTCGTTTTCTAAAGCGTTTTATTAATAATTACAAGTTAACTGCCAGATAAAATTGTTCTATTAGTAACGATATTCTTATGGGTATTACTTAATTAACTAATAGGACTTTGAGCCACTCTGGTCAAAAGACATAATGCCTCTGTTAGTGATTAAAGCTTTGTTCAAAACATACATAAGGCTGTTTTGATTAAAAATTAAATTGAAAAAAATGTGCTTGGCTTTATAGTGTACATACCTTTTTAAGTTTATGGAATAGCCATTTAACATTTTGGTGTAAGTTTTTTTTACTATATTATGGCCTATCATGGCTAGCAATCTAAAAAAGGAATACACGATACAATAAATTTTCTCGATACAAAAAAAATGTAAAGATAAATTCTATAATATATTTTTATGTTTTTTCGAGTTTCAATGTGTAACGCTAATAATGCGTTATTCAAAGGAGTTTACTTTAAAACATTGAAAGTAATCGTAGCCATTGTAGACAAACTGAAACACGCCGTAGTCATAATTACATTATTTTTCAGTAAAATGTATACATATATTAGGGTGACCGAATATTTTTTAAGGGTCCTAAGGGAACGTCATGAACCAAGAACTGATTTATGAATTCTTTAGTCTGCTTAGCCTTAAAAACTTATCCGATTAAAACTCCTGTTCATATTTAATGCACAGATTTTGCAACGAAATACCGCACAACAGAAGACCCGACTGATACGTTCGCCGAAGTTTCAAAGTTGGATCATAAAATTTTAAACGCCAATTTTTCGTCTACAGCAAATCGGGAACACTACGACTTCTGAGTTATGTTTGGTAGTTTACAGAGGGCCTTTACTAGCAAGTTTTGGAAACTTCTTGGTCTCGAACTTGTATAGGTACTTTTCCTTACGACTTTATCCGCTATAGAGATCAAAGTTTGAGATTTCATTTAGGGGTAAATCGTCAACGAAAAATCGTTAAAAGGTTTTTTTTTTATATCAAAGTTGGGGTAACTATCCTCAGTTTGAAGGCCGACCTCTTTGTTTTTTATTTAGTACTAGATTCCTTATTAAATTCTCTGTAGAGACGGCCAATGTTGTTACAATTGCAGTTTTAAATAGTTCTCTCTTTCGTTTTAGATAAAACATATTGATCAAACTTATAAATGGATTATGATCATTGCAATCTGTATCAATACTTCATTCAACTACAGGTACACTGTTTGCCTTGGTTTGTTTGGTTGTTTGTTGTTTTTACTGTTTGTGTTGTCCTTCTGCCGAACCAACTCCGGCCTGCGTTCACCTGTCCGCCGCATGGTTGACTTGTACAACAAAACTTTTGTAGATATTGACATCTTCAATAGCCCATTAGGAACATTCAAAAACCTTATCTTCAAAACTCTTGAGAATTAATGCATAATATATTATAAAGATGTTATCAAAATTATTGTTTCAAATCCGTCCTGATTGTATACTTTTTATTTGTCATCATTTTTCTTATTATTTAATTTTATACTTCCGTTTTTTTTTTACGCCTAGCTATTGTTTTTTTTTTTATATTATTATGATAACCCGTGGACAGTGTTGTGGGTTACATTATTAACAAAATGCAAATATTGTTATACTAGTTTTAAGTTTTCATGATGTAACTGTTTGCTGTTCCTCTCAATAAAAATAAAACTAAAAGCTTCAATACCGATCATAATAATAGAGTTTCAAATTAGTCCTTTATTCGGCGTCGACTGCCCTAATTTCGGCTAAATTCTCAATGAAACCCGAAGTTATAAAACACAGAATACAGTAGCAAAATTTCACTGAAATTCGTATAACATTCATGGTTTCATGTATGAAAAATTGATTTTTCGCAGAATCTTGAACACAGGTAGAAGAACAAAGGGTCATGCCCATCAATAATATGAAAATAAGCCCTTCAATCACCTTTGTATTCACATTATAATGCTTCAAATAGGCTATTGTTGTTTACAATAAAGCCACTCTCCTAATAAGTTTTATGAAGTGCCTTTCTTTATTATTTTTCACCCTATACTTGCGACCTTTGTACTACATTATTTCCATGCTCGCATTAAGTTTGTAGTAACCTAAAGATAAAATCAACCGCTGTTTTCCCTAGAATTTTGCCATGCCCATTTCATTCGTTTGCAATAAAGGTAATTGCCTCACAGGGGCATGTCATAGCTAACTTTTCTTAGAAACTTAGTACTTATCGTGTTGAACTGCGTCACCGATCATCGGACACACGTGCACTTGTATTCAAGCTAATAAAATAATATGTATATGTGAATAAGTTATAATCAAGTTATAGTCATGTCTCGTAGTTAGGTGGAGTCCGTCCAGATTGAAGGCTCCTAAAAACAGGTGCGACACGCGACGCGACACATATATTTAACGAAATAAATCAGTATCTCGTGGTAATCTTTGATATTGGTCTAACTCCGATGGCACCTTTCAGATCTTCACGCTGTTGCGGAGCTCTAGATGCTAATTACTCGCAACATTGCTAAAAACTTGCATGGCATTCATTCTTCTATAATATTTGAAGCGTTTCGTACGTTCCTAATACCTGCGTCAGCTAAGCCGAGTTACTCGGCAGAGTACCTACATGGTTCGGTAAACATAATACCGAGCAATACTCGGTAAAACTTGTACTCAGCTCATCTCTAAATTACTATAAGTACTTACTATTAATCTCAGAACTTTGGCACACTTGTGCAAAATTATTTTGTGACTCGTCTTAAAACTAAAATATAAAAATTAATAAGTATGTTTAAGTATATTCTGCGGCATCCGGCCTCGCCAAACAAGAGGAGCGCCGCGCCGCGCCGCTTTGACGCCGGATGCGAGAGTATCGGCGCACGCGCAGCCCATTCCTAAGTTCGATCCACAAACGTCAATCCATCAATGTTCCTTCCTTCGCGCCGGAAAGAGATACAGAATTCTAGGCAAATTAAAATTTATTTACACGTCGTGTCGATTATGAACAGCCATAATTGCATTATCTACTATTAGAAATGTATGGAAGCTCATGCATTGTTTGTACTGTAGTGCCTTTGTGCATACATTATGCTTGTCCCTCTATAGTGTAACAATGGAGCCCAATTTTAGGAAGTTGTTATAATAAATTTTATCGAAGTCAATGCCCGTACCCGTACCTTAAAGACATTCAACGATGAACTAACAGAACTTAAAAATATTTGTGCAATATTACACCACATTCTGCAAAACCGTTTGAGGTAATATGTCACGATGTCAACCAAACAAATTGTGAGATAAGAGTCAGAAGATCAGTGTCCTTCCCTACATTAGGATAAGAAACAGCGCAGCTTGACATTGATGCGTTGAGTCAACTTGAGTCAAGTCGCCTGCGACCCGCCGTCCATCCCGTTAAGGACAGCAGTGCGTGCCGCTCAGCTATAAATAAGCAAGATAAAATACTGGTTACTGCAACTAATTACCATTTAAAAATGGCCTTGAAGCTTTATTTGAGGTGCTGGAGAATTTCACAGCAAAAACTGTTAGGTTAGTCACACTCCGTTAATTTTATTACACTTACTCTCAAACTACTGGGACGGAACTATGTGTGCGAGGTAAATTATTTAATCAAATTATAGCTAAACTGTACCACCAGCAATCTTGAGCAAACTTTGTGTTATATTCGTTACAGACCTACTAATAAACTAGTTGTGTTGCAGTGCTGACCATCTGACGTCTCGTTTTCTCATTTACACTTCAAGGAGATAGAGAGGGACGGCATCAAGTCGTATGTGCATTTATTAGTAAAGGGCTAGGCTCCTTAGAGCGAGTTGCTCTCTCGTTAAAGCCCTTGCTTCATCCATTTTAGGTGTCGTCGGCGCCTGTGGATTGTCGCCCCCATAAGGAAGCGATTGCTATTCCGATACTATTATGTCTATAAAATATATTATGTTATTACTCTGCCTCTGTCTTCTAATCCATTATTCAAGTTGCAAGTTACTGCAAGAATGACTTAATGGTTCTCTTACTAGTTAGTGTTCAAGTGACTAAGCGTCTATTTCTAGTTCACAATGCCACTTTGATCCAGAAACAGAGCGAAACAAAGTTATTTTTACCGCTGATCCTTTAATGAACTGGCGGGTAATGTAATGTGTGACTCATTAGCTATTTCAATTTGCTTTGTAAACACCAGTAATACATATTAAGTACATAGTATCGATCTCAAAAGCAGCATGATAATCGTTTGATTAATATGGGATAGATTAGATTAACAAGCTGTTCAATAATTTGTCACACAAAGCGCTCGCAACCGTATGGGGAATTCCAATGTTTTGACAAACGCACGCATTGTTACAAGCTTCTGTGCGATGGTAAACAATTAAAGCCAATTAAAGAGCATCGACTCGCGTGAAGACTCGTATCATAATATCGCTTAATCAATTTGATCGCGAGCAACAGAGCCGAGGTCATCGACACTATACTAGCATTTCTTGTAACATTAACTTACTAACGTTATACGCTACAGTTGGATTAATTAGTTGTACAGTACTCTGCGTTAGTAATCCTTTTGATTGGTGTCGAGATAATCTATGACGGGTTGAAACATAAAATGGTCCGAGCCCGGTATTTGGGTCGCGGTGATTGCTCCAACGCCCAGATTCCCAGCAACAATGCTCTGTCCCACTCATCGGCGGCCTTTTGTCTTGATATACGTCCCATCCCAATCTATTTTCACGAGTAGATTAACTTACTTTGATATATACAGTCAAAACTGCTTACCTATAACGACATTGAAGGGACCGTCCAAATGCTGACGTTATAGCCGATAGTCCTTATAAATATACATATAAGTACATAGGTCCTTATCGCAAGACTTCTAACATTCCGTCGTAATATCCGGTACGTCGTTTTAAGTGAAGTCGTTATAAACGGTTTTGACTTTAGTTACATTAAGTAGGTATAGTATTTTGTCGAGTTTTACATTTACATAGTTGCTACTGCAACAAAAAGCTCACGTTCGTGCTGATAAAGTCTATTTATTCGATCAATCAGGCTTGTATTCCACTCGACATATTTAAGACAAATGAACATCTATGACGTAACGTAGCACTTTACAAAAAAAAAAAAAAACAACGGCCAGTGACTCGCGAAATACCGTTTGCCGCTTAATCCAAATTGAAGCAACTAACGTTATGCGAACGCGAAACTGCGAATACTAATCCTGGAGTCATCGTTTTGAAAAATGTCCCGCCCGACTTTAATTTGCATACAATAGGCGGTGGTGAACGGCGCAGGACGTGTCACGCTCCCTCCGTATTCGTAGGAATTACGCATTTTACCTAAAGTCACGTGACAATTTCCCATACATTGTGCTCTCGAACGAAAGCTTTGCCGCCGGAAAGAAAGAATTTAATTTGCTGAGACAGACACAGACAGGCAAATTGATTTCCTCTTTGTTACTTTATTGGGCGCCTCGGCCTTTTTAAAACACGCACGTAAAACAAGGCTTATACTCTCACGCAATTTTCTCGTATGTTGTAAAAACGTTGGTTATGTTTCGGATAATTTGAATGAAAATTACGTTAAAGGTCACGAAAGCAGCAGTTCCAGCCAATTAGCTACCGGGCAAAAAGTAAAAGATGACTATAAATCTTGTTCATATTAATTAACGAAGAGAACTGGTAATAATTTATAATTAGTGACGTAAAAATAAAATTTCAGCATGTTATAATGGTACATTCAGAGACTCACACAATACAGCTATTTCACGGGACCCTCCGACTGGATGTTTCTCTCATTTCATTTTATTGTGTGTGATGAAATAAAGGGAATAAACGTATGCAATATTCGTACTGCTATTAAGCCTGTATTCAGCAGTGATCCCGCCTCAAATTGAGCCAAATAGCTGTTTTCTTTCATGATATAATCTTTTCCTGTTTTCGTGGTCTCTGTTTCTGTGTTGACTTTGGACCTTTCGGAGACGAAAGATATAAAAAGATGATTCGATACAGAATAAAAGTGCACTAGGCAGTTTACTAAGAAAAACTAAAAAAAAGTCGTACGGTCGGGTCGTTGAAGCCAGAATATTGTCAGACGAATGAGAACAACCACTCGGCGGAAATATGGCACCGTCAATTTCTACAGAAGTTTTTATAGGCAATCAAATACAGCATAACTAAAGCCAGAAATAATATCTTACAGGCGGTTTTTCTCTAGAAACAATAAACTAAATAGAACAACGAGCAATGCTCCCGCGTGTACGTATATTATTTTCTCTAAATACACTCGAGAGCAATGAATCCGGGTCACTTAAAGAATCCTAAAAATCTCGGAAACTGAAAATGCTAGGTTAATGCAATAAATTGTATTTAATAGACAATGTAATACTCCTTAAATCAAGGTATTAAAACTTCTTAGTTATTGTAAAGTTATATCATAAAAAAATCAAATTTGAAAAAGGGCATTTTCGATGATTGAACTACGAAATTACAGCATTTGGTTTTGCTTTTGTTTGTAATCTGTCATTTATGTGGGTACATAAACCATGTTGATAGTGCTCTATATTCATTATTCAAGCTGAAATTATGTCGCTTACGCCTGAAGAATGCACCAGAATACTTACAATGCTGGAAACCGGCCGGAGTCAGCGCGATACAGCCAGGACTGTCGGTGTGTCGCTGTCAACAGTACAAAGAGTTCTCCGACGTTACGAAGAAACTGGTTCTAACCTACGCAGACCAGGAACGGGCAGAACCAGGTGTACCACAGCACGAGAAGACCGATACTTGGTGAACACCATGCTTCGAAATCGCTTTCTCACAGGAACTGAACTCACCAATCAGTTTCGACGCCTCGGAGGAAGTAACCCAAGTGCATGGACAGTAAGACGTCGGCTTGCTGAATCTAACTTAAAACCCCTTAGACCTGCAAACGGCCCTAAACTGGAGCGTGGGCATCGTATTTCAAGACTAAGATATACCCAGAGCCACGTAAATTGGAGTATTGAAGATTGGTCAAAAGTTATGTTCTCCGACGAATCAAAATTTATGCTCTACAAGCACGATGGAAGACACAGAGTGTATCGAAGACCAGGGGAAAGATTCAAGCAAGCATGCATCGGAGAAAAAGTAGCCTACGGTGGTGGGTCTGTACTTGTGTGGGCCGGAATTTCTTCTGAAAGTCGCACAGAGCTGGTGATCATAGAAAACGGCTCTTTAACTAGCGTAAGATATGTGGAAGAAATCCTCAATGATCACGTTGGTCCATTTATGGTCAATTTAGGTGAGGATGCTATATTTATGCATGACAATGCCCGACCTCATACAGGTAGGATTGTGAATGACTACCTTCAAGAGATGAACATTACTCGTATGGAGTGGCCAGCGCGCAGCCCGGATATCAACCCGATCGAGCATGCTTGGGACGAGCTAGGCAGATGCGTAAAACAACGAAACCCTCCCCCAATCACGCTTCGTGAGCTCAAAATTGCTCTCACAGAGGAATGGGAGAATATTCCCCAAAATCGTATAAGGAACTTGGTGTACAGCATGCCAAACCGCGTAAACGCAGTAATGGACGCACGAGGAGGCAATACGAAGTATTAAAATTCAAGAAAATCGTAATAAAGTTCAAAAATTTCATGTTTCCTATTTTTGTTTTAAGGAGAGATCAGCAGTTTTTTTCTTTATGTAATTTTGTGTTAATAAAATGTATTTTTTTTTACTTTCATTTAAGGAGTATTACATTGTCTATTAAATACAATTTATTGCATTAACCTATCATTTTTAGTTTCCGAGATTTTTAACATTCTTTAAGTGACCCGGATTCATTGCTCTCGAGTGTATTTCAGTACAGTTGTTGAGTCCCCTAAGCCATTGAAGAGGATGTATGTTTATATGTGCACTGGATTACTTAAGTTTAGTTGGAAATTATGTTTCTTAGACCATTGTTCTCATTGTAACCGGGACCCTAATCTCGGGCTCTGCGAAAATTCTGTATCCTTTGCTTGTGTTTTGTCTATATCGTACGAAAATGTCATCTAAACATACTCTTAGTACTCTCTATTTCAACATGTGTGTGAGTAGTGAGAGTCGATTGTTTATATTTATCTGTTGATTCAGTAAGACTAGTTTTAGCGTCTGTAATTTACGAGGCATCGTTCTTCGACCTAGCTTGAGCCCGGCTCACTGCCAGATCTACTTTACTTAATGGTTCTGCTTTCTGCTCATTAGTAAGCAAATTCAAGATAATTTATACAGTACCTAGCTAGGTACTTGTCATTCATGAACATTCACTTCCGTCTCATTTCTGCAAACCCGGGAATAACATGTGTCATCGATTTGAATGTTCAGATGGATTCTGCTTTTGATGTAATAGAAAGATGAGAAGTAACATGTAGCTCTTAACAATATAGAGTTTTCTTTTTCGAATCACTTACCGATTGATTTTTCTTGATTCTAGCATATCTTCTCATCTTGTATACATGTCATTTTGGGTTTAAAACTTCTTTGAACAATTATTGATACAACAAAGACAATCGCGTTTCGGTGACAGACTACTATGTAAGTGCACTAATCATATGTGGCAGACGATAACGTAATAACTTAATAATGATTGTCTCGCAGACAATCAATTCACTTTCGCTAATGCTCGCCGAAGTCCCGTGTGGTGAGACAGTGATGAATTGCAGCTATATAGATACACTGTCTAGATAAGCCTAATTTATTACGCCTTATGTAAACCATAGTGATTAAATTGCTCTCAATAACTACTACTACTTTAAGGACGATTCACCGATTAACCTAATCTTGGAAAATAATGTCATGGTCGACCATCATTTTTCGCACATTCTTTTGTATGCGCATCATTTATAAGCACACAAACCCCCTTTATCTAACTTAAAGTAGGGTAATATTGTGTTTATAATGCAATTCCTATGTGATAACATAACACTTTATATAGGTACAGGGAAACTGGCCCTCGAAACTTGGGTAAGTAGTTCCTAATTCTTCAAATTCTTATAATACGAAATAAAGAACTTAGCAAGCTTTAGATCCAAACCCCTGGTAATCCGCACTGCCTTCTAAAGACGACCACACTTGGCTACACTTAAATCTGTATTTTTTATACGCGAAAGATCGTAAAAAGCGAACGTTAAACTTCAATACTTACGAGCTTGGGCGCTCCCCTAAAGGGATCGAGCTTACAGCACTGTCTCGATTTAAACCCGCGACAGGATCACGATGCGTCGTGTATCGTGTCTCATCTATACTCTCCAGGGAAATTGAATGGTACACGAGCGGTTCAATCTGCTAATACATCTGCATAGACATTGTTGAGAATTCTGCTAAACAAACTTAATTTCACTTACCTCAACATTATTAACTTAACAGTTACTACAACATGTGTGAATTATGTAAGTGAAAGCGCGTTTTCCAAATGTTGCTACAAGATTTAACACAATCATGTTGACATGAAACGACAAAACAATATCAATGGACTCGTACACGGACATTACCGTAATAATGGAAATAAATACAAAAGAGTGTACAGGAATTCCGTTTAGAGACTTTCGTTGATGAAAAAATAAACTAACTAATGATGAAATACTAATTCTTTAACATAATTTAATCAACTTTTTCTGTATTCAGCAAAGCAGTTATTAAATAAACATCGTAAATATTAATTTCATAATGGTCTGCCAAGGCCACAAATCACAATAAATCTGACAAAGCTATAAAAAGAAAACGACTACTATTCAGATTCGCTTGCATTGAAATTAATTTTATCAGTAGGCCACGTCTCATTTCACAAATGGATTTTCAGACGAGTTATGAAAGGAATGTGAAGTGAACGAGATATTGTTGGAGGCAAATGAGTTGACGACTCGATTGTTAGTGGCCATTTGTAAAAAAATAGGTCGCCATTGTTCGGTTGACGACCTACGCCTCCTATTATGCCTGACCCGATAGTAAACACAACTTCTATTTAAATATATTTGAAGTAAACAGTAGTGGGAGACCTTACCATAGATAGATATTGTTTATTGATAACCTTGTTGACATATTAACGAGATGTCGGAACGAATTGCTAAGTAAGCGCGATGAAAGACATGGGCCAGGGGCTGCACGACCGCATCGGGCTATTTCTGTTTCAAGACGTTGACCTGCTCCTATCTGCATTTGGAGATGCATTCATCGTTTTTCAAACGTTTTATTCCAAGCCTACATGCAACGTCCGCATTTATGAAATGTTTATACGCTTATTTCATGAGTGAACTGTCACTCATATAAATGTGGTCATTCACATTAGCAACGTCATTACCTTCAAACGTTACAGCAGTATAATAAATCAGTTTCATCCCGCCAAGGGTCGCCGCCTGAGTCCATGTTTGTCTTTTGTTTGAGTACAATGTGCCCCATCTGCAATTGTTCGGAACAATTTATGGCATACACTTTTGGTCCATGATTTTTTATTCAAATCTGTCTGTTCCGCTCATACAGGAGTAGAAATTGAAAATATTTGGGAACTGCTATAACGTAAAACAACACCACCGCCTGAACAATTGTTTGTTTTCATATCAGACTATAATGATTTCAAACTTCCGATTCCTGGAAATGTAACCGTTGATTTGAATTGAGAATAAGCTAACAATATTTTGAAAGGCCACGGATTCTTACTTTGTAACGTAGAGACCGTCCGCTTTTGGTTGCCGCACGAGTATTGATTCACCCTGCGGCAAATTACTATCTGTTATTAATACAAAGTCTATTCAAACTTTAATAACAGTAAGACAGACGGTAAGTGGTAATTAAAGGAATACAGACGAGTAGGAAATCAATAGCGACTGTAATTATGTAGATAATTGATAAAGTTTCCAGGCGTTTTTCGTCTAATTGAATAACTTCCTTAAACAATGCCATAGTTAGTTCTCGTGCATTTAATTTCCTACAAATATTACTGCTATGGTCAGGACTTTGTTTTGGTGTTCTTTTTGTCGGAAAATAGGCTTACCATTTACGATTGAAGTTAATAAAGCTTTGAACTGATAAACATCGAATTAATAAAAGGTTTGCTTTGATGTCTCATAGTTGTCATGAACATTTTCCCTTTGCACCGAACTTTGAACAATTATCTTTCGTTCTCTATTACCATATTCGTTGATTGCGAACCTCTGTCGGACGTGTCAACTCGAATATTATTCACATAATTGAATCTCATCGTTGGAGTGTCCGGTACCATAGCATCCTCTGAATTTCAACAGACCGGCTCGACTCCGTCTATCATACAAACGTGAATAATTGAATTTGAACGGTAAACTCTCGAGACCCGATTCCCAGTGACCTGCTGAAATTATCTATTTACTCCACCACCTGGACGGAGATATTGTTGACTTAAATTTTAAAAAGCTTATTTTAAATGTAACAACAGTCGGTCCTATGTTGACATTTTGCATATTCAACGAGTTTGACTTCGCTGGTGTTATTCTTGAACTAAACTTGTTGTTTAAAGATAATTCATTCCTAGTTGCTATGTGGTTATGACTTGCCTTATCCGATGAAAGTGTTAAGGCCGGCCTGACAACGAACCTAACTAAAACCAAAATTATGACGAATTCCCAACAAGCAGAAACCGTAACAATAAATAACGAACAAATAGAATATGTAAATGAATATATATATTTGGGCCAACTTATATCTACAGAAGATTGCATGAAAACTTAAAGAAATAGAACGAAGAATAACTAATACTTGGAAAAGGTTTTGGTCTCTTAGTGAAATAATGAAGGATAAAGATATGCCAATGAAAGGAAAAAAGAAAGTATACGAAATATGCATTATGCCATGCTTATTATACGGGTGTCAGACATGGGCGTTAACAGAACTACAAGAAAGAAAATTAAAAGTCTGCCAAAATGCAATAGAAAGGAGTATTTTAGGTATAAAAAGAAGGGATAGAGTGAAACTACAAGAAATTAAAAAGAAAACAAAATTTAAAAATGCACACACAGCCTACAGACTACTAAAATGGCGATGGACGGGACATATGCTAAGAGAAGGTAAAGATAAATGGACTAAGTTAGTGACGGAATGGTATCCAAGAGATAGCAAAAGAAATAGAGGCAGACAAATCAAAAGATGGGAAGATGACTTGAAGAAAATAGCTGGTCCGGTATGGATCCGTTTAGCAAGAGACAGGAATACGTGGAGATCTTTAGAGGAGGCCTTTGTCAACAGGCAAGCTGTTTCACATAAACGTCTAGTTGCCGATAGCTGAAATGCAAGTTAGAATTATGATTAAATTGATTTAGTTTTAGTAAGTAGGCATGCATTAATTGTAAGGAAGAAACAGCAATAAAGGCTATTTTATTTTTATTTTTTATTTTTATGACTTGCCTTATTTATTTGTTATCATATCACAAACAGAAAAAGAAAACTAATTTAATGGAAACATCTGTGGCAAAAGGTCATTTAATTAATAAACATAATTGTGCAAACATAAAGGTAGGTGGTGTATGGCTGCCGTACGATTAACTTGATATTACGAAACTCGTTAGTACTAAGCTCAGTAAACAGGTACTGGATTCGGTTACTGCGGTCAGCATGCGAACAATATGCACTCACCACGGTACCAAAATCGGTTCATATTATGTAAATACGTTGAAAGAGACATGCCGTTTTCGATTACTATTCATGCTTTTCATCCAATATGTTTACTTCTGTTAATTGAAAGTTCGAAACTTTGTAATGTGATCAGTTTTCCGCGTCTCTGGCTCTTTCTTTATTTTTCTTAATTGTCAAGTAGTATGGTTTTATCATTAATTACAAATTAAATTTTAGTCTTCTACACAGTGTTCTTCTTTCTTTTTATCTGCTTCATATTCAGCTTCAACTGAACCACGCAGTGGATCTGGTTTGTCATCGTTTGTCTTAACTTTGGTTAAGCTTTCTTCTCCCTTCTCTAATTCAAGTTCATTATTAAAATATAGTTCATAACGAATAAGTACGTCTCATACCAGAGCATATGGCACCAAAGCATGTCGAGCACTCCGCGACTCCGTATCCTGACCGTAGACTATTAGATTACGTATTACGAAAACAAAGCGATGTAATTTCAGTAGTAACCGCAACATTAACGACCCGTTGCGCTCCCCTAATAAAACACTAAATTAGTGCTTACCTGTCTTTGTCGAAAGCTTTGCGGAAATCCTGTACAATTGTACTGCTCATTCATTGTGTAATCTTTACATTATGGAGAATTGCGTAGCGAACGGGCTGCCCGAGTGTCAACCTTGCTTCCAGTCGCCACAAAATCTGTTCAGGAAATGGATGTCGCCTGGATTTCACCTGCTTTGTTAAGAAATTTTCTCAATATTAAATGGATACTAGTTTCAAGAAATTAACGTTTTTATAAAGTGGAAGAATAAAACTGCCGCAAAGTGACAAAACTCTGACAAACGATGAATTACAGGACGCATCCAATTTACCAGCTTGGATGTCCTAAAGCCAGGTAGCTAGCCTTGGTATGCTAGGCACAGGATCATGATGGACTGGTTGTCAGTAATGACAGTAGTATCAGAGGCACGGATGGCCTGACACTTTAATTACTGTGTAGACTGGATATATCGTCTCCAACTCGCTTGCGCCACTTGGTCGGGGAATCCTTCAATTGGTGGCTTGTATTTCCAAGTGGTGTGTATGCTACATAAAATATACCATATATTTAATATATCTTTGGTCCAATATTCGCGGAAACATATCCTTAAATAAAACAACCTACTGCTATTGTTCAAAAAAAAAATTGTCAGGCTTCGAATAGCCAGTTTACAAAAATGTCTGTCAGGCATTACCATCCGTATCTACGTCTTGTTTGCGTTGTCTCCTCTGGCCTAAATTTTTCCAAGTTGTTAATTAAAAAGGTCCGTCGCCCCGGCTCGCCGTGTAATTTCACTTCAAAGCTGGCTCCGAGGCCCGTTTGTTATTTTCTGTAATCACAAGTACAGAATATATTACGCTTTAGACGCCCTTCCCTTGATGCCGTATGCTGCGTTACTGCCTTATTACTCGTACATTTCCATGTTTGTCGATCTGTCGCCATGCTAATTACCCTACCGTGTTAGCAGTTTTTACGATGTGCGGTACCCATTGTCCCTAATGCTGTCTGAAAAAAGGTAAAATGAAACCTACACACGTTTTTAAAAGAATTCCCTTTATCGTTAATTGATTCGACGTATCGTTTCATTGGCAATCATTGTCACATGTGTAGGTTATTAAAGCAAAAATTATTTGGTTGGTCGCTTATGATCGCGTGTTCTTTTGGCTTCCTGTTATTCAAAGAAAATCGAGATTCTGATGTCGATGTCGTTGTGATTCAAGCTTTCATTACAATTTTTCAAACCACCAAATGTTTTGAAAAGTAAAATTTGCTCCGTAATTAATTTTACATTGTACTCTTTGCTTAAATTACTTTATAGCTCGTGTTGGGTTTAATTTCTCCCCCGGTATCTTGTTTAATATAATTACGTTGCTCTTTCTAACAAATTCGTGTAGATTAGTGTTAGTACTTATTTACCAAAAGATTGTAAAGACATGGATTATATCAGTAGGTAAGTATAGTTTTGTCGTAAGTTTATTTAAATTATCAATTGGAATGTTCTCGCAGTGTTCTTTTATAAAACATTGAATAAGTCTTTTCTAATTGGATAATTCCATATAAAAGGTTGCTCATAATATTGTATAACATTATTCTGTATTTTCTTTACTTGCCTTCAGGGTAACATGGCTACATCAAAGGAGGACTCTGTTTTTAACGTGGATTTTACCGAACGGTTCCGAAATAATAAAAGTAGGGAAATCCATAACGACATCGAATACGTTTTTTTATGCAAAGGCCGAGCTTTTTCGTTTGTTAGTGTGATTGATGACATTCCGAAACGACCACGGTCCTAAATAAAATAGTGTGGACCGAATAGCCTCGTGGCAAAAAACTCCTGACCAAACCATTGAAACCGTTGTACAAGTGAACGAAGAAAGACTTTACAGAAGAAGTCTCATTGTTGCTCTGTCTTTTGTATAAACCCTCATTCATAAAAGCGTAGCATGTGTACTAAATAATTTCCTTTCATCACTCTCTGCGGCTTTTGTGACTTATTCATGTTTTACTTTGTTTTATATATTACGCGAAAATATCAAAACCAACCCGTACACATTCATATATTATTTTTGTACCTAATTAGGTTCCCTAACATTTCTAAAGAGTAATGAGCCGGTTCCGTAATTACCTTTCAAATAAACTAGATCATTAAGAAACACGCAGAAACTGCCAATGAGGTGATTAAGCAGCTGGCCAGAATGAGGCAAAATGTTTGTTTAAGAATATTTCAGATAAAATTGTCGCGGTGGAATTATCTATGATGATAAGGAGAGTTCAGCTGATGTGTGTGTAGTGCGAGGGGCGGGATCACACTACACTGACACCGCGGTTCTCAGAGCGACGTGCGTGCAGTAGTATTACCCCAGTCAGTTGTCTCGCGTCGTTGATGTCGGTCGACGCCCCGGCTCTCTTATATTCATATTTGCTTGTAACTCGGTATGGTTGAATTAAAGTGTTAAAAACAGTGTCTTCTTGTCAAATTGTTGATTTTGTGTGAACGTTGCTGTGATAAGTGAACGCAAGTTGTAATATTTCTACGCACCGTGTTTTTTTTACGTTTGGAACTAAGTTGCACACCGGTTCAAGGTAAAACTTTCAGGCTACCTACTCACACTACAATAGATAGCTACAGTTGCAATGTTATCTTATCTTTCATTGATAAATTGTGCAAACATATTAAGTACTTATTCAAAACAGATTTATTTATGTTCATTAAAAATAATTTTATTGGCTTGACTTATACGAAAAAGTTATGGGAAAAGTTATTTACGCTTTTAATTTCGTCATAATTTAACTTTTTTCAATCACACGCCACATTATTAGCGTTACAGTATTTATTGCCGTCATAAACCTTTAAAAAGGGGTTGAAATATGTGTGGGGGCTATTGATTCGCAACCCTAATAAAATTCGCGTATTGAGAGCGGCCCTATTTCATATATTGAGAGGGAACGCGCATTCACCTCGAGTTCACTTAGGATTAAGATCAGTCAATCCAAAGAGTGCCATTTCTAAAATGGGTATGTCCAAAATTTCCTTTGCTCACATTTATATCTCACGTCCTTTGTAAATCTGAACATTTCAGGACTATAGATCAGTTCTATAAGGATTGAAGGAGGACAATAAGAATTCCAATATAAAGAAGGATATACATAAGCTTATATAGAAAACATAGAAAAAGAAAAGGGATAAAATGCCTTTTCTTATTTTCCCCGACTTACTGTATTGTGGTATCACAATATAACACACTTGCGTATGTCTGTGGCTTTATTTCACCCTTTATGCACGATTATGTCACATTAGGAACACATAACTTACTCCTCGCATACGAAACTACAATCATTATGCAGAGCGTGACTCATCCACAATATTTAATGTAGTTTACTGCCCTCTAGAAGTCCATCCGGCGTTGGCTAGTAGATTTCTTGGTAGTTAGAAACTGTTGGTTGCTATGACGACCGGCAGAAGGCACGCAACTCCGTCACGCACAGCAGACTTGAACGTTCAGCCACAATATCTGCTACACGCCGACGAATCTTTATTATGTCGCAACTCTAATATTCTGCCCCAGGTTTCCAACGAAAATGCTTATACAGCACTAGCTTGCTTCCATGCTACATCAGCTTATAGCTGAGGTTTATCTACGTGAATTTCTAAAGTAATCTCTATGTTAATCCGGGTTAAGACTACCAAATTTTAAGGAAAATCTGCTTAGCACAAACTTCCAACGGCGGATTAACGAACAAGGAAGACGAGCACGTGCTATCAGCCTCCACATTCCTCTAGGTTTTGTGTAATTGTTATGATAACTTTGTTTTATATTCAATTATTGTGTAGGAAGAGAATTATACAATAACTGCTTCGTCTACCATCCACTGCCTACGCAGGAATCTCTTCTGACTTAGCTTTGCATTACCATTTTGCTGAAGCCCAAACACTACCTCAACTACATTATCATTCTAATCAACCAGTAATCTTGTCCCAATCAGTCCCGTGTTTACTGAAACACACTGTATTCAATCCATTCCAATTACATTAGGGTATTTCGGAGGTTCCAATCCCCAATCCCCCTTTCAATTTCACAGTCTCATAACAATTATGTGATGAACATTTTCACCCCTGCCACTGCAACCTTAGTAACTTGTTTAATATTCCACCGTGTTTTGCTTATAATTTTGGTTAAAACTCTGGGATATATTAAGATTTATCAGATTTCTAATCTGATGACTTTGAAACTGAAACTGACTAATCTTAAACAGTCTTTTGAATCATTTTTCGTGTAACAGTAATATTTTTTTATGATTAGATTTTTATTGTTGAGAAAGTGATTAGTAGATCGATGTGATTAAGCAGTAATACCTACTTGATTTAATGCTATGACTCATCTTTAAGGAAGTAAGCATTAATCATGATCAAAAAACCAGTTATCTTTAATTTATTGACATTCTTCTATGACACTGGAGCATTATTTAATTTATAGTCGCGTTCCTCTTCTTTTGCCGCCGCAAATAAACGTTTCGGACGGTAAATTTTTAGCGGCACCACACTGTCTCGGAATTTAAGATCAGTCGTGACAGCTGTTATTAACCTGCTATTACAGTTAGTAAAAAGATCGATAAATTATTTTCATTGTTTTCACTTATCGATTACGTGCATTCCTCTCACTAGTGAAGAAACAAAGATAAGATGGCTCGATACTGCGGGGTAATTTCATAACACACTAACTGTAGCAATCGTAGACGGAGAAAACTACTCTACGGTAGCAATGGTTTTCATTTTGACAGTTCAACAACAAGCAAACAGGCGCGACGTGACCACGACGCGACTCTAGTATGAAAACTTCATGGACATGGTCTACAAGAGTCGCGTCGCTCCTGTCTGCGGGAGCCTCATTAATTGCGTTATGTACCTACCTACATTGTTTAGCAGACCAATATTTCGAACATATGAAGCAATGAATTAGCAATATATCCTTTAAAAGATTGTGATTGAAAGTGTGTAATGCAATTAGGGTGCTGGTTCATGTTTTAAAATATAAACACTGCTTTGAAAGTTTGGGAAATCGAATGAGATTTAGCGAACCTTTTGTCATGAAGCAACAAACCGTGTTATCCAATTTCAACAATCCTCCCCCTTAGCTTTAGCCAGGAGCGGCTTGCGAGTTGCCAAGTTAAATAGACTATCGGCGAAAGACATCTCTGATCAAATAACAATAATGTACCAAATTTATTATTTGCTTACCTGCTGCATTTTTAACTCGTTACTGCTCTGCATTGCCGTAATGCAGTATAATGACAAACTGAATCTTTAATCTTCTCTTTTACATGAAAATGTTAGTTACTTACTTATACACTCATAGACAAAGAACGATCGATCACTTTGGCATTTATGCAATAAAAACCGCATAAACATCAAGGGGTATATTTATAAACGATGCTTAAAGTAATAATTAGCGACTGTTTAACCAAACATTTTTGATGGTTAAACGACTCTTAACTTTAAGCAACGTTTATAAATAAATGGGCTAATGAAGTTTTATATTTTAAGCATTAATTTTCATAATGTGCGGAAGGCTGTGAATTACCGGGGTAAAGAGATATCTGACCTGCAACTACTATTTATATGTGCACGGATTAGTTTATGCCACTAATATTCACTGCAGTTCTCAATAACATTAGTATTTTACCCATTGCTTTTTGAGATAAAATATTTTGTTACAGTAATTGCCGGTTATAAGCAATAAGGTGACATGCATTAGAAATCTATGGGTCCATCAGGCCAATCTTGATAAAAAATGCCCACCATTCTTTGGAAGAATGCAAAAAAAAATGTGTTTATTAAATAACAAAATATTATGGCAGTTAAGTTTATTAATTTGGATTTTGTTTAATTGTTGTTAATTTAAAATTGTAAACGTCGAAAAAACAACCGATCAAATGACAAAAATAACAAAAATAAAAATAAAAAAATACAGGAAAGATATATTTTTGAACTTAACATTTTATTTTTCTTTTCATAAGTGCTTCGGAAAGGCTATAATCAGTATTCAGTGTTCCCCCTCTAGCTCTTCGAACTGCTTCCAGTCTCCTTGACATACTCCTATTCAAGTTATTAATCAAATTTTGAGAGATTGCGTTCCATTCTTCCTGTATTGCGTTTTTCAGAGCTCTCAAATTTGCGGGGGCAGGATTTCTTTTCTTAATTTATCTTCCAAGCTCATGCTCTATGCCATGGGATTTATGTCGGGCGAGCGCGCTGGCCACCCCATAGCATTGCTTTAAACGTCTTGTAAGTTCCATAAGTGCCCCTATACAAATGGGTAATTTTATTAAAGGTGCATCGTCTTCACATATAACTTTAATTGATGTAATTATACAAAATATTGTAACATATTTTAAAAGAGTAACGGTGGAGTTTCTTGCCCATTCTTCTCCATACGAAACTACCTTTTGGAAGGGGCGACTAGAATCAATTCTATGTTGACGTTCAAAAGTGCCTTTTATGTGCCTACTTGAAATAAATGCTTTGACTTTGACCCTCCTCCACCATATGCCTCCTTTCCAATGATGTTACACTGAGCTTACCTCTCCCGGGCGTCTCCGCACTTTAATACTTCCATCATGTGGCTTCAGGAAGAATCTGGACGCATCTGCGAATAGAACTTGACTCCAAGCTTCGTCATTCCAATTTTCGTGATTATGAGCAAAATTAACTCTAGCTACTCGATGGCATGTGGCAAGCACGGCCTCTGGCAGGCAAGTGTGAATTTATTCCGGCCGATTTCAGTCTTCTCACAGTTTTTTTGTGCTCACTGTAACCCCTTGATCTTCTTGGAGCGTCGTTCTTACGTTCTTACTGTTCGGTCTTCCTCTTGATAACTCGATATACCACACATTTTGATACTCGTAATCTCTCTCTATACTTGTAAATATCGGTGTGCCGGCCTTACTAGCAACTTGAGTGGCATTTAGATTTGGCATTTTCAGTTTATTTGCAGTAACATTTCACACTTAAAACCCGATAAACAAGGTAGTCAAGGCAAAAATTCAAACAAAACCTAAAACTCAAAAGTTGGCAAAAAAATTCGCAGTATGAAGGACCGCAATATTATGCATTATTGACATAAAAACAAATGAAATTCGAATATAAAACATTCTTAAACTTTTTTTTTATTGCATTTGCTAATAATTATGTCGTATTCGTTGTACCTACTTTGTGGCCAGTACGCACGATAATTACAACAGGAGTAATTAAACCTTTTTTTTTGCGTTCTTCTAAATGGTCAACATGAGGGTAATGTATTTTTAGCAAGAATAGTATTATTAAGAATAATATTTAATATTAGATTAGTAAGAATAATATTTTTCCCGAAAAAAGTTTTCGTCACCCAATTCACGACGGTCGTTCACCTGTCGGCGCTCTCGCATGAAATCTGACAGTTTTGACCCTACACCGATCGAGTATTTTTTTTCTGCCAACGTCACGTCAAGTCAATCAGTTTGAGCATGAAATCGATAGCATCCACTGAGATCACGAGAACTAGGTATGTAACTGCGAAGTGCGAACGTAGAGGCAGAATGTGGGTAACATCGTACGCACTACGCACCTGGCATCTATGTATCGATTGTGACCGGCATATTCTACTTTATTTCGGAGCAGCTGGCCTTGTTTGTTTATTCTGGTGGTCCAAACACGGTAAAAACAATTCCTCGGTTTCTTCGGAATTTGTTTATCGACAAATTATTTAAACGGTTATCGGTAGCCGATCTGACGGCCGTCATAGATTAACAGTAAGTTCACGCCTTTACTCAGAATGAAAGATTCGCACAATGTTGTTAGTTTGTTACGCATACCGTCTCTTATCTGGAGATAGTTGACGATTTCTGAGTAACGTGCAACAGTTTGAATAAACAAAAATAAATGGTAAAATCTGTGTACATTTCTAATTGTTAATCATGTTTAATTGTTGCTAATTATCGATCCTAATAATCCAATTGCTATTTTTACACGCATTTAGGCTCCCGCTAAACAGACGCGCCAGTGCGACCCAACTATAGTAGTACAATTCCTATGAAAATTTCATGGAAATTGGTCTACAAAAGTCGCGTCGCGCCTGATCTGTGGCTTGACGCTAAACCGAAGCTTTCAGCTAGTTATATTTTATCAATTCCCGCGATTTAAACAGTCCGTTTGTACCTAGCACTTAGATACCTACCTACCTAACAAAAGCATTTCCATCTGCGTCAGCAACCAGCGCCCGTAACAACGATTTAATTGAGCCGTGTTTATTATTTTAATTGGTGGTTTCGTTAGCCACTACAATGTTGACTTTTAACAAAGGAAAATTATTCCACTGTGCAAAATTTTAAAAGAACAAAAATAAAAACTCTTAAAACATTTTGTGAGTTCAAAACGGTCTTAGCGGGGTCTTATTACGAAGAGTTTTAATGAAAACGGCTGTCTCGTCTACATGTTATCCTCAGGGCAATTTAGTTAGTACATAAAGCGCATTACATTACACCGCTGTGTGTGTGGCCAACATACTAATTACGCAGCCGAGGGATTCACGGCCTAATGGCTAAACAACTGTTCACAGAGGGATTGGACTGTCTTGTTCTAGGGCTATACCCAGCTTTATTTACACAAGTAGGTATTTATCATCAAGAGCCAATGAGCTTAGGTACGTTTAAAATCCGCTAGAAAATCACAGCGAGACCATTGAAAAGATTGTACTCGTAATTGGTGCAGCTCTAATATCCGAGCGCTAGAATTGTTCCCCCACGTTGATCGCAGGGGCGTATGTCAGTCACCTCAAAGAAGAAGTCGTTAGTCGTTATCCAGGGACATTAATACCTTGTTAATAATGTACATCCATTCGTTGATGATTATTTTCATCGTTAGATCCCTCATGTCTGATGTTACTTTTTACTTACCGTGAATGAACTGACTAACCAATTTAGTTAATCGATCATTATAATCAGTGCGTGTGTGTGGTTTTAAAAGCGAACGTTTATTTCATTGTGTTCTACAATTTACCTATTAAAATTAATTAATCAGTTATCAATTAAATTGCTTGGCAACAGTTTCACTGATCGATTTTCCTGTAAATTATCGGCACTTCGTAGTTAAAATGAATTAATAATTAGTATGTGAATATATTTTATTATTCAACGTTATCTATAATTGTCTAAGTAACCCCTTTTTTTTTTTGAGGGTGGGTAGTCATCAAATACCTTCTCCCGCTCTGGGCAGAGCGGGAGGGCGTGTCAGACTCTTACTGACTAAAACCCACCCGTGTTCCTTCAGTTGGGCCACGGTATCCCTCTCGGACTTTCCCGCAACCCTGGCAGGCATCGGCCCTAGCGGACCCCGTCATTGATGCTGACATCTATTTGAGGCGCGCGTGGAACACAACGCGCCGTTGATCCGGGCCTGGTCCTTACCGAACGGCGAGCTGCCCATTGCTCGCCCTTCGTAGCCCGCGCCTACGGTGGCCGGGAATCGGCCTGCGATTCCCGACGCCCAGGGCCTCTCCTGCGGCGGCTAGGGGCGTGAGGGCGCGAATTTTGCCTATCCCTCACGCGTTCCGCCTCCTCCTTCGCGAACATTACTGCTTCGCAGAAGGAGGTGACGGCTTCCCAAGCCCTCTCGCTCCGTACCATGGCCTGGACCAGGGCCGGACGCGAGAGATCGCCACCGCCAATCGCCTGCACGAGGACACGACGGTGCTCCACCCTTGCCGGGCAGACCTCCCACCGTAGGCTCCACCGTGTCCTCCGGGCGATCCACACAATGGTGACACCCGGGCGTTTCCTCCCGCCTTATCCGGAACAGGAACCTCCCGAAACAACCGTGTCCGGTGAGGACCTGCGTCAGGCGGAAGGTGAGGACGCCGTGGCGCCTCTCTAGCCACTCCTCAAAGAGGGGACTTATCGCCGCAATTGTGGCGTGCCCAGTCTAAGTAACTTTGGGTCGGCAAATAGTCTTAGGTTTTACGGAATTTAATTAACTTATACTAGAGTTAGGGGCTTAATTAAACAAATTGTTTTAGTTGAGATTCTGCTTCTTGCTGACTATGGTTTTGTTATTGTTATTAGTAATTAACTGTTTCTTAATTTTACTTCGAAGGTCCTAGTTTATCATTTGTGGCTACAAGTTACAGCTACATATATAAACATAATGCAGCATTGCATATTATTATGTAAGCGGGCACGCCCTTTATGCCTGGAGGCTTTTTATTATGTATTAAGTTCTGTTTACGTTTTTATTATTTATTTCTGCTGACATAATATGGCAATTTTTTTAAATGTTTTTGTCTTTCGTAATGTTAATTACTTATTACTGTATAGAATCCAGTTCTTCTAACTGAATAGACAGCAGTGCTGCTGGGGAGTTTGTTCCGCCACTTCTTCTTCCCAGCTAAAGCACTAAAGTGGTGAAGGGCGGGCGTTTTGGGGGGGACTGTCTTATGTGATTTTGACGATCAAAAAGTGCTGATTCTCAGCTTAATTTGAAAAAATAACTTTTGATTTTGATTCATTAACCACACACTTACTATGATTATTAAGCTCATAGTTTCATGTCTAAAGTGTCCTTACTTGGATTGTCTTTACATAGAGGAAGGATATTTGGAAGTTGAATAATACACAAACATTTGATACAAAAAAAAAACGAATGGGTATTAAAACCAACACGTCCAACCTTTAAAACAACATTACAATACCCACATAACAACACTTAATTAAGTCAACTAATTCATTGAAACATACAATGGAAAATAGCACGCACTAATTCTATTAACCCGACTGAACTGGAAGCGCCATTATCTAATATAGGGCTGTAGCTGTAGTATAGCATTCGCTATGCGCTTTAGTAATAGTCTTAGTAATGAGTGTTAATCGGTCGTTGCCGTGTCTAGTGAACAGTGCACATCATCTATGTTGTGTGAACGTGAACTACATTCCGATATCATGTCATGTTATAAATGAGCTTTTGTTTTGTATGCATAGAAGTCGTTATTTTGTCACTTATTAGGAATGGTTCAGGACTCCTGTCTGCATTCTTCACCATCATCATCAGCCTATAATGTTCCCACTGCTGGGATACACGCCTCTTCTCGGTGAGAGGGAGTGGGCCGTAATCCACCACGCGGGCCCAGTGCGGGTTGGTAGATGTCACATTTTTGATTTCATTTGCGCCTGAAGCTTCTTTGTCCAGAGCAGCAGTGGACAAAATGAACAAATATAGAGCTTCCGAAAGTTTAATGGTAGACCGTATTGATGCATTTAACCTGTACTCCGGCCGTAATGTATGTTACTTCACAAAAAAAAAAGAAAACAAGAGCTACTTAAGTCGTACAAGAAATCCTCAATAACAATTAACACGAACAACGAAACGAGAGCAATAAATATTTAATAAAAACTTTATCCCCTTGAACAAGAGAAAACAACATTTGTTATCTCGCCCTCGTTACTGCGAAGTTTCTTGTGTCTTACCGTTCCAACATTACACAGACAGTTTCTAGTGTCGTAATCATTAAGTTCTCTAAATTGAAGGTTGTCCTAGCTATACATAATTCGCATATATAAGCATTAAGAACCGCTGCGGCCAGGCTCCTCTGGAGCCCAGCGTTAAACTGCGTGCAGCAAAACCGAACACTCCGGTGTACCTATATCTCGCGCCTCCACTACACCACTGAGGCAGATGACATCGTTGAGTACGTGCGCCGAAAGCTGAACTACACGGCGAGGGTGCAGCTGTTAGAGTCGCGCCGCAATGTCAATTTCAAGGCATTTGTAGTGCGTATTCCGACGTGCTACCTCAACCTGGTGTTGGAAGAAAGCTTTTGGCCGCAGGACGTGGTGTTCCGTCGCTTCCGCGGACCTATTCCACACGACAGGACAAAGACGTAGTGCAGTGCTAGTGAAGTGTTACTAACATAGGCTTAAGTTTTATTTACTAACACTTATTGTTGATAATAATATGTATACTTAGGTTAAGGTATTTATCTATGGGTCTATGCAACCCGAAATAAACAATTTGATTGATTGATTGATTGATATATCATAATCTAGCATTTAAGTACAAAGGACATGAATCAAACAACCTTTCGTTTTTAATGTTGGACTCCAGACTAACGATCAAAGAGCAAACGGTTTAACAGAATTACCTTATCGAATCGAGTTTACGTTTTAACAACGCATTCAACCGAAAGAGGTCGAAGTACCAGTAAAGCGCGGCCAGGCGGGTTAGTGCGTTGCTTATGACGAATCGCGAGTCGAGTCGTGTGCATGACAGTTCAGTCACACCGATTAATTTGCTAGGAACCACCGGCGCGTAGAGCCGCGCCCACAGACCGCCTGGCAAGACAGGATTAGCTCCACACTTTAGATACGAAGATGACAACGGCCTTGTGGGGTTCAACCGTAATTGAGTTTCTTTGATTGAAATACATTTATTATAATTGAAATGGTTCTTACACACCGTGTTTACTTCAGTTCATTCAGCTTTTCGAATAGCATGTCGTTTCAGTGCAAATAGAGCATGGCTTTTGTAAACAGTCGTTCATTATTGTACCTATTTGAGGGTGAAATTCAATATCACCTAGAGGCTCGAATAACAGCCAGTCAATGTCAGTTTTTTGCGGACCAGGCAAAATATACATGAAACTAGTCTTTGTCTCAATTTCACTACAACGCAGCGCTTTTTCCCTCGCACTCATTCTCACTCTGTCGATCAAGCCGCCAATCAGCACGCACGTAATTTTATGCTGAGATCTTGTTACTTGAGTTAGTGTTCATGCTTACGTCGACATTGACGAAAATCTAATATTTCAAACTTGTACGCGCTTCAACGTACCGATTCACAATATAATTGTACGTTATCTGACAGTGAGATATATTCGGTGTCAATTTCCCTTTTACCTAACCAATACGCGGGGATCGACCTCGTGGAATCCGACATGACGAAGCAGTTGTTTTTTGTTGCTTGCTCTAACTCACGTCACTCGTGAATCGAATAATAAAATAATGTGGGCGGTTACGCACACGGTACCGTATAGTAGTAATGTGGCAATGTTTACCGCATCAATTCTTAGCTACCGATACCCGTTTATCGCTATCGCTTATCCGTATCTTTACAATTTAATACAATCCTACGAAGGCAAATATTTATATGCTTTTATAAAAATGCAGTGTTTGTGCAGCGTCATTATCACCGGCACTGGGTAATTTACATTTCCATAAAACGAACCCACAAAGGTTGCGCAAACGTTGGCGGCGACAATTGACCGGCGGCCCAGATGACATCACTGCCCTGCCTCCGCGGCTGCACACCATCTCTGCGCAGTGTCACTGAGTATCGATATTCGACGGTGTCGCAACATCCATGGGTAATATATTAATCTGGGCCGTCCATTTGTAATTATCTACGGTCTGCTGAACTTCGTTTATAACAGTGTTGGCATTACCGTTTCTCTCCATTGATATAAATAACTAGGAGTGCACTCCTTTATATTTATATGGCGCCATTACGTTATATAATAAAATTCAATGACATAAAAGTGCAGTGTCTGGTCATTCGAAAGTAAAACTGGTAGCCATCGACTGTAGAAACGTGTTTTACTTATTTTACTCTATGACCCCAATAAACGAGGTGAAAATTGGATAATATGGCCCATAAATTTTGTCTACCGGTACTTGTGAACGGGGAGTATCGCTAGAAATGAATTGAGTCATACCTACCTTAATTATGTGAATTATGTGTGAAATGTGAATTACCAACAAACTGAATCTTAACGACCGTTTACACGGTATACCTACTGCACTACCCGTATTATCAATTTCTTTTAAATTGGCCCTTATATTTATTCCAGTAACAGCTGCTATCGATCGATATCGATTTACGAGCCAATTAAAACGTTGTAAGGATTTATAGGTTCTCTCGTAAATTGTATCAAATATTTGGTGACACTTCGTTACTCCGACGCGGGACGGTCAACCTTTGTTGACTATTTTGACAAATGTTCTACAGATTACCCAACTAATGGAATGGAATGGAATGGGACCGATGGACCTTTGAATATTGTCGGCAAACATAAATCATTTGAAATTAAAATACATAATTTAGTTTTCGACACAACTTATATTGGAGATTGGACAAAAACTCGGCGTTTCGGCACCACTTGTCACTGTAATTTACTCTAAATAAAACGAGCCTAACGGCAAGCGGCAGGGAAATAGAGTTTTGAGACGGTTAAGATAAGAGTAGGTACCTCCAGTGTTTATAAATAAGGAAGGTACTCTATGCATACTGAAGGACGCACAAAAGCTTATTATTCTACGATAATCTATGACTTGTGCCGAAAGCATCTGCTACAGACCATAATTGCGTTCAAATTGGTTATACAAATAATGATTCACGCATGCTAACTGACATGAGCTCATACTGAATCATAAACCTTGAATTAAACTTATCTCGAGGTTTAACAAATATAACGTTAAAAATCTCACACCCGGCCCCCGGCCCTCCAAAGCTAAAGCACAGAAATGAAATATTTTGCAATTAACTCGTTCAAAAGAGTATATAACGGCTGTTTACAGTAAACGTAGAAGCATAAAGCGCTTTACATAAATTTAGAGGCGCTGAAAACCAAAGAGAATTGCGAAAGTTTTCGGAATGAATATGCGAGGAGGTTTTAAATGGTAGTCGCGGTGCGGGCGGTGCCGATAAGCGGACGCTTACACACGAATCGTTTTGCACATGCACTCGGCTGCAGGCTGTTTATTTGTTACTACCTCCTGTTTATGACATCCGATATTAACTTATTTCTCCTTTTATTTTTTCAATTGCATTGTTTCCAATTGGGCTTGCTCGATATCGCATTTCGCTGTCTACGTTAAATATTAACCTCGTAGTGGAGGCATTCGCGAAAGCTCATATAAAAAACATTTCACTGTAGTTTTTCGATGTAGAAAATACTAAAATCATAAAACGTTGGCTCGCTCTATCTGAATTGAATTTACAACGTTTACGAAATATAGCTGCCTCGCGAATTGCGATTTATCCAACAGAGCTTTACTTAATATAGTTTGCTTTGAACTCAAAATATTGGCAATTATAAAAATTGCAGCCAAGTTATAAAGATATTTAGAAGTACTGCAAGGCGCGTTGGTAAAGTCAATATTGACTTTTGACACAACTGCTCGATAAATTATAGTAGGTATATAACACAATGACAATAGTTAATGCCACTATCTAACGCCCTGTTCGTCCTGATGACATCATTCTTCGCTAACACGAGCTTAAATTGGAGTTGAACTATAAAAGTTATATGGATCGCTTTTATTATTCATCCTTTAACGAATTGAATACAAATGAGCTCATCTTCAGTCCCTTGGCTGTACCTAAGAATGACTATTGTAATGAAATACAATCAAAATCTTTGTTCTCTTCGACCCTTGCGAGGAAAGCCGAAAGCAGAACTTCTGACGGAACCTGATCTGAAATCATTATTAGCTCCAATAGCTACTTTACCTGATTCTCTCCTATATGTACATACTAGCCTCTGCCCGCGACTTCGTTCTCGTGCAAATCGTTAATTCGTAATATACTAACTAAAATAATAGCCAAATTTTATAAAACTCCCTCGATCCCCGTCCCATCGCGTCGCATCGCATCGCCCGCCCGCGCATTTACTTTGTTTTCGCTTAATGTTCTTACTGACTTTTTATTTTTGCTCGGCTTCGACTCATAGCGTGATGTTAAATACTTAGCCCATAACTTTCCCCAAGAATTGAGCATCCAAAGACAAAAAACCAACAAACTCTTCAGCTTTATATATTTTTAGTATATATATAGATTGCCGATCACGATCATTGAAACATATTGTTACTTATAAATGTTATTATCATCTCGCTTGACAAGCGGATTAGTAAACTCAGTATGACTTCGCGTCCACTGCTGCCCACACGGTTAAACACGAGATTCATAAGCTTCAGAGATGTCTGCGTTCAAAACGAACATCCAAGATGACAAAAAGTAGAGTAAACCAGTTGCTTAACGTCCCGCGCAACTTGTAAAGGTCATATTGGGGGAAATATCTTGACAGTACCTTCAAAACAGGCTTCGTGACATACTACGCGTAACACGATCATTAACTCAATATGGAACGCAAATGATGCAATTCGAGCCCGACTTGTCTGTTGCTAACAGAAGCTACACCTCTCGCAAAGTAAATACAAAACTGAAACAATATTCCAATGATTTTATTCATAGTGTAGCTGTTGTTTCCCGAACTGGGTCAGGATTGAGTCAGGCTAGGGGTAAAGTTGGCAGGCAACGGATGTAACGCCGAGAAGTCGACTGTCCAACAAACTTGTAATAAAGCCACGGACCAGTGTTAAATGTTATTTGCAGTGTTGGACCAAGGTTTGTTTTGTGAGACTACGAACACAACGAGAGTATCTACGTCCTATGACATAATACCTGCTAAATGAATTTTAGAAATACGAAAAACCGTATAGGGATCTTAAAGTAAAAAGCACCACCCAATTATTTATTATTTTCTGAAGAAAACAAGCCTGAGTAGTTGGAAAGTCTCTAACTAAGACATCTTCGCTTTTTTGTACCCACAAATCCTGAAAAGCTTCTTACAAAAATAAGCACCAAAGTCGTGAAATAGCGAGATATCCAAGTTTCAAGTATTCATGAACGTGATATTGAACATTCTCATTTCTCTGTAATATAAATTAAAATTAAGGGTACCTCTAGATTAATTCATTTCAAAGGCAGCTATAAATTCTCGTGTTAATTTCTAAAAAGATCTCATTTACATAATGCCGTTTTCTTTATCTTTTCAGGTCAAAAAAGTTCCTGTAACGCCGTCCATTACGGCTTTAATTTAAACAAGTAAGTGTTATTTGAACGATAATCTTTTGTTACGTTTTACTGAACTTCATAGCCGAGTATAATAATCATTATGAATATTATAAAGGCAGTGTTTGAGTTTCTAAAGGCAAAATTTTTCGTTTCATTCTCTATTTAGTTCGAAAAAAAAGCTTAGGTAACGTTGAGAACGCACCTATATATTATGTCGAGGAAAAAGTTCCTTCGTATTTTATATACAAATTCAAGACAAAGAGCTCGCGTGGCACCCAAATATCGAGCTTTTTTTGTATTTCCAGGCTTTTGGAATTGGATCAAAACTGTTATGTGGGCAACCCCCCGGGACACATCAGCTATGTCGTAACTGCTAATATCATCTCTTATCAATCAATATATCATGCTGCACTTTTTCAAAAATGGCATCGACTTTTACCGTAACAGAGGGACCAAAGCGAGTTGCATCTTTGACATCAAAATTCCCGGACTGAAAACGGTTGAACCAACTTGGTACTAGATACTCTTTCAGACACTGCGTTAAGTCCATAAAGGTCAAATATAATTTTTGCGGCTTGTGTCGTATTTTTCCCTTTTTTTGTAAGAAAAACAATTGAAAAATGGCGGGAAATCATTTTGCTACCACTTTATACAGATAAAACACGAAAAAACTTTTTCTCCGACCGACAATTTACTTTCGAACTATGGTTGTGGTTTTAGGATCTAAAGGCACGGCCAAGCTTGGACGCTAATGACAGGGCGTTATACAGCGGAGTTTGGTTTAAACTCGAAGCAAATGGCCCGTACAGACACCGAAGTATTTCTACTGAATCAATAAATCAAGTCTGGAGTCCTCTACCTCCAAGCCTTTCTACGCAATTTTGACTTTATCATTTTAATTTAAACGGTGATTCAGACTTAACATTAAATTTAAGCAATAATGTTTTCACAATTGTAACCTCATAAAATCATTCGCATGTTGCATTCGAAACGTTAGCCTCGTGGGTATCAATTGAAACTAACTACGCACATCTGTGTGCTCCATTTTAATATGGGCGACAATGGGACATAAATAGCGGCAGATTGGCAAGCCCATTGCTTTCATACTACCTATGTTTTTCAACTGCAGGACTTGTGACTTCATCAGCACAATACAAACATGCATGTTGTGTATCGAATTCGTTTGCTTACTTCTTTTCATTTACTACCAACCACATTCTTCTGAATGTAGGTCTTATACTACACATTCGTGTGACCTCTGCCCTTCTTATTCGCCTTTTTCTGTCTGCATTCTAATTGCTGAAACGAATTTCGACAATTACTAAACGAATTAAGTTGAAATTCGTTTAGCAGACAGAAGCAAGTAAACCTGAAAGTAAATTCAGACTTGGATTTTTCTCACCCTTTCGTGTATGCTTTAATTTGCATATAAAAAACATTTTACTCTATGAAAATGCAACAAAGTTATTACATTTTTTACTGCCTCCTAATAAAAATGTGCATTAAACCCAGTGCTTATGATTCCAGAAGATAAATGTTGGATTCCGTTTAATAAAGATTACCATAAATCAGTTTAACGGCGTCTGACTATAATGTCCAGTATCGCTGCAATAACCCCGTAATGTGCAAAATGCAGCTCGGATTCTCATGCGAAATAATACTTGTGTTGCCATGTTACAAAATTATTACCGAGAAGTATTTTGAGAGTGGATTTCAGTGTTTATTGAATTTTGTTTTCAGGTATTCAGAATGTCTGACGATATAGGTGGTGAACACGTACCGTACATGATTTTTAAGTGCAGGATTGTGCTGTCCATTCGTTTAACACGGGGCTTTAAAATTTACCAAGAAAAGCCACGAGAGCATAATGATGTTTCGACCCAAATCGGCCGCTTTGTTCCATCTTGTTTGTCTGTTTTGCTATCAATATTTCAGATATTCCCATTACCTTTTCATTTATTATATGTGACAGGTAACAAAAGTATTTCATAATATTTAACAGGCATAATCTGATAGGATTTTGCGACATGTGTCCCGGAATCCCAAGAGATCCCGATATCTATATGTAAATCAGTGTCGGTGATAGGTTACGTTCGGTTCAGTGCTTCGTCTAGACAGGCATTGTGCTGGTCCATAAATGCCTCCCCAATTTGCACACTAATATTACATACTAAGCGGTATCTACTTTGACATAGGAATGTTTGCTCGTTTTCTCTGTGAAACTGCGTGAAATAAGTAGTCTAGAGAAATATTACAAAACTTCGTTTCTTTTATTAAGTTTTATTTCCAAACTTCGTTAAAAAGGTACGATTTAGTGAGATCAGTAACTTGATAAACTAGGGTCACGATATTTTGTCATAGTACTTAAAAAATCGGCTTGAAATGCTTCCCACATCAGCGCTTTTAACGTGCACATTTCCGTGATAATGGACTTTTCCGCAGACTATTTCAATTATCAATTTCATCCAACTGATATCGGACGCGAACCATCAAATATACATACATCAATTTGGATGCGAATAATACTGAATGCTGGTTGATAACAATCTATCTACAGCCAGACAAATAAATCGACGTTCCCCGAAATGTCTGGCCATAAAGGGAGAGGTGTTTTGGGGCCAGTGTCGTGTAAATCACAGTCTGGTGCAGCCGTGCGGACCGCCCCGCGCGAGCTGCGTACACATGGCAACAATATCGCAGATTTGCCTGGCTTAAACGACAAGCGCACACCCGAAGGACAATGTTGCCTATTATGTCAACTCAAGGATACGATGCTCCAGTTTCATTTTATGCAGCCATATCTTTCTGCTGTGAAAGCATAGTATCTTAGAAAGTTGAAGCGCTTTTTCGCAGAACAATGATCGCCATATCACTTTAAACCTCTTGTAAACACTCGCTCGTGCACATAAATGAAAGCATTCTGAAGAAACTATTGAACAAAACTATTTTCAACCAATGATGTAGAGTGAATCTAGAAAATAATGTAGTAGATAATCAATCAAAATGGAGTTTCGGCTCAAGTATACTGGTAATGCAATTGATTTCAAGCAAACAAATAGTTTATTGACCTGAATGTTGTTGCACTGAGAGAAAAAAAAATCAACAAAGCCACAATAAAAGCTTTGTCGTAATTTCTTGTCGCAGCAACTAAATATTTTGCCACCATCACAAAAAGAACTTGTACGCATTAGCAACTTTTTTTATTGTTCGACGTTTATTGACCTACGAACTATTTAACGGTTGTCTCCACAAAAAATGGTTTAAATATCTGGATACGGTGACAGTGGAACGTTGTAGACGTATTTAAGTACCTATATGTTGTTGTTGTATTTAGGTGTAAATTGTTGTTGTATAAACAAAATACCTATATCTGTAATCTGTAGTGTTTAAATACCTTTTGACAAATAGACTTTGCAATTATTTAGCAATATGGAAGTTTTTACGGTGTCAATGTTGCTTGGATGTGTTTTGAGTTCCATTGCCAATGTGTGTTGGCACCACTTTGCTTCCTTCCTCCTTTTCGGAACAGAACACATTATTCAAAAACTGGATAAATTACACGGAAAGCCAAAACAAGTGATTGATTTAGATTGATTGTGCGGTTGTGGTCTGTGGTCCCATAGAAACACTTAATATACTGGTAAGTGGCCCCTTTGGTATTATTGTTGATATTTTGCTGTTTTTGTGGTGCTGATCACTGCTTGTGCGAGAAAAAACAGTTACCGTTGTATTCTTACCTACCTTATGTGCGTAGGTAATTTTAACAAGAATGGAAGAACAAGAATTGATTTTTGATTGGGTCACAATCCTTGGGATACATGCTTAAAAATTATTTTATTGCTTTTTTTTATAAATTAGATAGGTACCTACATTACTACACTTTAAATCTCGTTTTGATACCCTAACAAAAATAGTTGGCCTCTCTCAATTTTTTGTTGCTTAGGTATAGTCCAGCGATAACTAAGGAGCATGTAGACTCATGAAACTGAACAATTTTTTTATTAAATATGGAACCAAATCTTAAATCCTGAAGATATAAAAAGACTGACTAATTGACTACATAATTATCTGCCAATTTGTATGAAACAACTGGTCTTTTTTTTCACGATATGAGATTTGGTTTCATTTAGTAAAATTTGTTTAATTTCATGAATCACATGCTCTTTAATTATTATCGCTAGACCATGCCTAAGCAACAAAAAACTGAGAGAGACCAACTATCTTGGTTAGGGTAGCAAAAAGAGACTTTGTTAGAGCAACCAAAGTTTTACTACTAACAAAGGCAGAATTGTTAATTTGGCAAAATAAAGTTGTTGAATTAATAACATAATAATTGTTACTACAGCAAAGTAACAGTTACTGTCATTTGTTCCACTGACAATATAAATAATTTGTAGTATCAAGCCATGCTGTTGTTAAAAATATTGTTGCACCAACAACTTTCTACGTGGAGATAAAAACATGACCTTAGCGACTTCTTCTTCTAGAGAAGTTTTGTTGTCGTCCCAACAATATATTTTTCTCAGTGTGACGTCATATGGATCTTCATGCGTTTATTCACTGTTCAGCGAAGTGAACGCAATACATATCGCACTCAAATATTCACTCCGCACCTAAATCTTTTACTGGAAATAACAATCTGGATGCCTAGACATTAAGAGAATACGTTGTAACATCATTCACCGAATCCATATCATCTTATAATTCAGAGCCCCGCCTCTTCCATTTCGGTTTCGACATAATGGCACTGTACGAATATACATCCACAGTCTTCGCGCACTCCCATAATTTTTTTCTTATTTAGGAAGTTTAATCACTTTGTCTGTAAATTACTGAAGGCTAAAGTTGACTTTGTGTTAAAACTTTGTGCTTTTTTCTCGTCACTTGCACCTACATGACGCGGCAATATCGCGTTTGTTGAAATAATATACCGGTTGTTTCAGACGACTGTTAGTTTAGGGAAAAGCCGATATGGCCTGATTTTTTTATGGCTCTGCGTTACCCTGTGCAGATATTTCACGGCGGAAGCAATAATAAAAACACGCTTCATAATTTAGCATGGGATTGGTTAGTTCCTCTCTTTTGTCGTTCCTCTTCTAAAACCATAAAATGGGGACTATATACGTCTAGGCTATAAAACGGCAGTTTCTCGGAGAAAAGGCGAAGCGAGGCAGGAAAGTTTAGATTTATGTTTAAAACATTCCGATTTTCTAACTATTTGGAGTAGGTACCAATACGTTTACGTGGATTGTTTACTTATAGAATATTAGGTATATGCCCGTTCAGAAGTAAAGTAAGTCATCCGAATCTTTGATGATAAATAGTGACCTATAACTTCGCATTCATAGTGTACAATAGTTACATTTTCCATTGTGTTATTGTCTCAACGAGAGATACAAAGTACAAACCGCTTTTTGCATCAGTTAATTTAAAATTTATTCACAACCTGAATGAAATCTGCCTTAAGGCTCCGTGCACATTAAAAACCCTCTTTTGTGAATTTCTCATCTAATTGTGACAAAGCTGGAAATAATTGAAACATTATGTCTGTGTGACTATAAAAGTACAGTTTTCATGGCGTTAAACCATTCGTGTCAGTCACAGCACCTGTTAATAGTTTCATCACTTTTGCGCTCTCGAAAATATAGTTTTTTTTTTACTTTGATTTACTAAATGAAAATATTGTATAACCATAAAATGAAATTATAATTTTATTTAAAGATTAGCTGAAGATTAATGTGTGATTTTTAAATTTCTTGAAACAGCTTGCTCAATAATAGGAAAAATACATTACTACCAGGGTTTGTTTCGAAAAATAGGTTTTTTCAACAATTTTTTTCTGCTTTATTTTTTATCAAAGTTGACAAAACTGGTCCAGCTACATGCAAGTAGACCATATAATGATGTTGATGATAATTTTTAATGTTCAAAATCAAACGTAGTTTCTAATAAAAAAAATGATCAAACGTCAGTCTCGCGTCATTTTTTGGAAAAATTGTTGCGAATATTAGTGATTTTCTATGAATACTTAACCTTTTTGAAAAATCCCTTTCAGCTACATGCAAAACAAAGAACTCAAGTTTTCGAATCGCAAATAATTTTGTTTAAATAATGTTTCCCTTTCCTACAAATCGCACAAAATTGATCAAAATCAGTCGATTCGTGCACAGCCCCTTAATTAATTCCTCACTGCAGAGCAGCTTACTTAAACCAGTGCTATTAATGTATCTAGTCTCACCTCCATGGTTTGATTATAAAGAAACTATATTGAATGCGGCTAGTATAAACATTTGTGTATACGTGTGCCAACAATATATTTAAACGTACTGTCATAAACTGAACGCATAGGCGCGGCGGCGATAATTTACGATCAGACTATAAAGCATCGCATTGAAAATAGATGTGCCATTTTAATATTGTACTAAAGCCAAAGGTGACTATCTAACCAGGCTTAGTGCTGATATCACCAATGAAACTGAACGCGATCAGTACTTCTAAACCGCGTTCAAGAGCTGTCAGTATCAATATTCCACAATGTTGACACTGACAGCTCTTGAACGTGGTGTACGTGTGATGAACGCGTTCAGTTTCATTGGTGAATTTCGCCCTAAATGTGTCGAGGTCGTAACACAACTCTCTCGAAACCTATCGTGTTCTGCAAATAACCAGCTTCGCGAGCGACAGCCTCTTTCGAAAACTCAATTAAGTCGACTCGTAAAACGCCCAACCCCAGACTTCCTCCTGCCGTTACCGACCGCCAATTTATTAGACGAACCACTGAACTATGTTCTAGCAGACTGACAACTATTGATTTCGTACTTAAATTGCTTCCAAGATTTTTATTTGTCGACTCAAAGCACAAAAAACGTCAGGGGTGACATTATAAAAAAAAAGGAATCGTGTCTTTTTATAAGCTATGTAATTTATCAGAACGTCACCTGCACAGTTTTTGCACCCCATACGGCTCGAAACAATACCTCTGTTTGCCCTTTGTCATTACACACACACAACGCTCGCTTGGGTGGGCTCCTATCGACGACTGGTGCCCGTCGTGGACGTGGAATTATAAACACACGAACCCAGAGACACATGCATATTTATAGCGTCTGGATACTGAGAATCATGACATTATGATGCACACACGCGCAAGTTCACCTCGTGACTTCCGCTGTCGAAATAGACTGACTGACTGACGCTGCATCCGCCTTCTCAGCCTAAAGATGATTTGGTTCTAAGAATTGGTTACCTGTGCCATTTTGAAGGGAGTATGTTGCAATTTTCAATCCTACCGTACCCCAGTGGGAGACCTACATAAGCGTTTGACAAACGTCGGCTGCCAAATACCTCAGATTCTCACAGCTGTAATTACCTCAGAATAACTGCATTCCCTGGTAATAACTGCAGCATTCTGGTTAGGCTGGAAGCCAACACCGAAATAGTTTAAAGGTTGATGAAGATTTCTACTGCAAATTCTTATAAGTACATCGCACTAACATCATAGCAGCATTTTGTTTTTCTAGTTGTCAATTTTATTGTTTTCTGTTCCGTTTCCTTAATTCATAGAATAAGGCCCCGGAAAAGCTTTGAATCCATTTCGCGAAGCTCATCGCTTGCTTCGAAAAATCTTTTAAAACGTATTCTCCGAATGCTCTTTATGTGTCCAACGTCATCTAAACTTAACCGGAAGTAAAACGATTTTTACACAATCGGCTAACGACTAATAAGTTTAAGCTGAAGGAAAATAACATAAACTGATATAAGCATAAGCATAATCAGCCTATAATGTTACCATTGCTGGGACACAGGCCTCCTCTCGGTGAGAGGGAGTGGGCCGTAATCCACCACGCGGGCCCAGTGCGGTTTGGTAGATGTCACATGTCATCGAATGTTTTGGTTCTAGGACATGCCGGTTTCCTCACGATGTTTTCCTTCGCCGTTTTGAGAGCAATGGTGATGAAATAATTTACACAAAGTAAAGCACCTGTCTGGGTTCGAAGCTACGACCTGCAACTCGACTGAACTGATATGGAAAACATAAATTCATGGTCAAAATGCTTTCCCCAGAATTTATTATAGTAATAATCATTAAATGAGAGCTGACTTGAGTTGTGAACAGATAGCATCGTGCACGCAAAGAACATTTTAGAAGTAAATTCAATCTGATACGGTGAATTATTCACGTTATGACGACCCTTATTACCAGCTGACCTAAATACGCGATGCGGAATGTAGTGCCGTTCTTATACCCCTGACGACGCCGCGCACGTTGGGTGAAATACTGATAATATAAATACCACGCAGAAAATATACTACGCATCCTTCAAATTACATGCTTAGATTAAAAGAGAACAAAGAGTAATTTCGAGTGTTCATATGCTGGGATGGGTAACTATAGGTCTTGGGGTACATATAATTAAAAATGACGACCAACTTAAATTGGCCATATATTCAAATCACAACTGTCACGTGGCAAATTGACAAAATGTGTCAATTTGATTAAGAAATAATTTTCCTGAAAGTTTTTTTTACTTTATTTCCACATTGAACAAAGAGTGTAATATAATCCGCCAATGAAAAAGTCAATTCATTACACTTGACATTCAAGCTCAGGACATGGGGTTCCGTAAGCACTTGGAAAAATTGAGACAGCGGGGTTTCATTGTCTTCTTGTCATCTTAAATTCTTGTTTACACCCCTTTTCTTCTACAGCCCTGAAGACATTTAATTATCGAAACAAGAAGTTTGATAGTGTTTTTATAATATTTGCACCCCATACCCCGAACATCGAGGGATCTCTGCTTTGAAAGATTTTCGATCGCATATATTCACCCCTCAAAATGGGTCCGATTCTTTTCAAGGTTCCTTAATTAAACGGAAATAATGAGTAATGATGGTAAATATCATTGTACCCAGAACCAACAGTGATTATTAAGCAAATATTATAATCGACTAATTTATAAGACTTTCCACAAGTCACTGCACTGAAGTCCTTATTTGCCGACGACAGCACGGTCATATAATAATACTGAAAGAAAAAGAAGATGACCTTAACACTAATCTTGTTACTAAACTAGATTGTTGACTGAACAATCTAGTTTAGTAACAAGATTAGTGAACTGAACGATTATAACCTTAAAATGAACCTAAGTAAAATTATGAATTTTAAAATGAGAACAAAAGCACTGCAAAGCAAACAAAACAAAACAAAAGCATCTTCAGGTAAACTACAAAGGTGACCAAATACGTGGAACTAACGAATGTTAAAACATTTCTTGGACTGCATATTGATAACGATATGTCATGGAGAAATGAAATCGATAATGTATATGAGAAGCTCAGTAAGTTTTGCCATTATTTTTATATGCTAGGCAAAATTGTGAATATGGAAGCGCTCCTAAAAAAAAAAAAAAAAATAATTTAAAACTATTTATTTCTTCAAAAATTTTCAGGATTTTTTACACAGCAAAAATAGCGCTTAATCTTGTTATAATAAGATAACCTTAGCAACTTAGTGCTTAGTCCTAGCAACTTATCATGGTTACGTCGCCTCTGCTTTGCGATATAACCTTATATTTTGGGGCAATGCTACTAAGGTAGAGGAGGTATATGTAAAATAAAACGAACGGATTCATGCAAGCCACATTTCCAAAACTTAAAAATATTGACTGTGCCATTACTTTATATCTATGAAGCCTGTACCTTTGTAAAAAAACAACATGTTTTTATATAAATCTGTCGAAAGTCAACGGCACTCAAAAATGTTGCACCCGTTATGCACTAAAACCAAATTTCTCTACAATAGTTTATTAAGCAATGGCTACAAAACTTTATAACAAATTACCTGATCAAATTATATGAAGCAGCAACATGAATGAGTTAGGCGTATTTAATTATTCAGTTAATGAATATCTAAATGATAAATTAATATTATATTTAATTTTATATAATGTCATGTCTGTCTATAATTAAAATGTTGCTCCCCTAACTTAATCATATTCTATTGCATTTATTATTGTACTTACATATACGAAATTGTGACTAAATAATACCCATGTGTAGGTGTTGTCTTAATTTATTGACATATTATTTACTATTACTGTTTGGCATGAAATTGTGACTTCAACTTACCTATTAACTTAATTTTTTGTTTCTATTTTGTTAATTGACATTCGATTACCTAAGCTATTTTGTATGCCTTTTGGCATGACATAGTATGGACCAAATTTTTTTTTACATAACATCTGTATCATTTTAATAATTTTATGTTCACAAAATGAATTTGAATATTTGCCTAACATTTTAAATATTGTCGCTTGTTTATAACTCTATCAGTTTAGATGCTTGTTTCATTTTAATTGTTAGTTGTTACCATGTACCTAGTACGCTAAAGACATTGCTTTAATGAAATCATTTACATTTGTCCTATATGACATGGAACATAAGTCTACAGCGTGGTATTGCACACAGCCTCTATATATATACATATACATCGTATATAAACTCAGACGAGATTTTGTCGAGGGAAAGGATCCATTGTGGTAACCCTCTTAGTCGGTCCCCTCACAACCCGAGGGTAAGCTGCCAGAGTGGTTGCCTGCCTTTAACATGCTTACAAACTTGAAATAGAAAGTTTCTGTATCCAAGAGACATTTAACAAATTTCGCTGTCATCTTGGCTCCAGATTTATCATTTTACATCTAATCAATAACGACTCGAACGTTCTCAAATGAACGGAGAAAATTAGGTTGATATCTAGCGACCAAAATTACCCAAATTCGCTTTGAAATGATTATGGCGAAGCATAATTAGTTAAAAACTTGCGAAACTTTTAAGTGTTTGTAAAGTTTAAGAAAAGCAAATGCCTAAAGGAATTGTTCTCAAACTGGGACAAATTTTACCATTTTCATTTTACTTTTATACTCCTTAAAAAGTTTACCGAGCACCTTTTTTATTCGTACAAAGACCCAAGTTCGTCTTTACTGGTATGTCAATCATTTATGTAATATTAAATTCTTCTCTACATTATTATTTTCATTTCGTAGAATATGTTTTTTTGTTTTGTCAATAGTTTTGCTACCTGACCCTCCTAATTCAGCAACTTTGTTATTTGCTTCATCTGCAACTACAAACTGTTTGTTTCTAAGTAGTCTAGTATTAACAATTTTATTTAAATTACCAACTCAGCTGAAAGTCAGTACCGCCAGATAAACAAAAACTTGTCAGGTGTCTGAGTGGTTTTATTTACATACTAATTCTATTACAATTAAATATAAGTATCTCATATTCTTTAAAGTTAACCTTTACCACTAAATTATTCTGATTGTTACTCCTAGAGTTAGTTTCAACAAATATACCAACATCAAAATATATTAGAAACAGTAAACAATCTGCAGGCAATTTAATAAAGTCAATATTATTATGTCTCCCCCATATTCTGCGAATTTTGTCAATGTGGCACCATACAATACAATATTGTCGTCGACTGCCAGTTTTATGTAGCAGTTATTTTTGTGTATGATTTCAACAAGTTGAGTTTACATTTTAGCTTTAGCTTTACATTTGGCACTGCTTTATACGGCTGGATGGAAGCACTTTGATCGAAACTACTCCCGTTTCATCTCATCTTTATAGTGCCGACTTGATAAAAACTTTCCGATCGAAACCGATTGACCGACCCCTGCATGCGCACATTCGCCTCAGGATGTTTCCCCTCGGTCGGATTACCGCAAAAATATCATTCAGAAACTTCCTAGGTTGAAAAGAGGTCAATATTGTTAGAATAATATGTTGTTAAAACATTTTGCTACAGTAATGTAATGGCTTGAAGTACGATTCGTACTTAACCGTTTATCGCTGAGCACGTTTCATTCGAAACGTTTCTGCGCCTCGCGTTCTTCTTGAAAATAATTGGAGTGGTCGAGTTATGTCCAGAATCTCAGGAATCGTCATAAATCATTTTTAACGAGTCTGTTTATGTTTCACGAAAAATATGCAGACTTTTATTTTCCTAAATTATCATTTAATGCTCTGCTCTACCTTCCGTATTTCCTTAGGTCAACGAAGATAACATAGTAGGTATCTACCTACTACATTATTTAGGCTTGTTATCCCCGAGAGATCCTGGGTACATTAGTATTTGCCTTCCAGATTACTGCGTCTCGCGAACTAACGACCACGCCTAAGCTTTGTTGTCTCGGAACTTTTTCCCGGAGCCGAATTGTCTACATCCTTAAATAACAACATAATTAACTCGAACTCATTAAAAGTATACTTGGAATTAAACGTTGCTTTTACAATATTGGCTCTCGTCTCGAGTGGTAGTAAAGTAGAAGCCACATTATTCTAAAAGGGATATAAAAGTATTCCCTGAAGTGGTTTCGCGACAGCATGCTAAGCAAGGCGGGGAGCGTTCAAAAGCTCATTCTATTTGTGTCAAATCATTATGCGCCAACACGCGCCTTTAACTGTGTAACAGTACCCGAGTCGTTTCCGTTTGCCCTTCCTTCTCTTTCTTCTTTATTACTAAGTCATTTGTACACGATATTTAACGAAAATTTGTCTATATTTAAACGCAGCATCCAGAGCTAAACAATGTCTAAATTATCTTGCCCATCTTTGTTTAACATGTGGTATACATATTTCATTTTAGTCAAAAATATTCTTGATGTTCATTACTCACTGATTAATCATTAGAATTTCTTTGTTCATTGTAATTCTAGAGGGCGACTTTGACATTGATAGAAGAGGGCACCTTAAAAGTATTACCGCCACCGCTATTGAAATCTTTACTTTTCTTTATGTTAGCAAGCATCGCCGTCTCAGACAAAGCCCTCTCTAGTATCTTTGACCGTCCCCTATTCTCGCCCACTTGGACCTTTTTGGTGAAGCCATCAAGTCTAGTCATCTCCTGCACTTTTACCGTTTTTCCTACAGAAATCGAAATAGAAGTACCTTATTATTTAGTTTCTGTGATTTTTCCTAACTGATATTATGGTATCGCACAATCAGCATCATGCAAAACTAAAAATATAATAATCAGCGACGTAATAACATTACCCGAGCAAAACTGCATTGTCTGTCACCTACTCACATGTTACAACAAATTATCCGCAAATATTCAACACTCGAGTTCCTGCAAACAAGCATATTTATAAACATTAGCAAATGTAATAAACTGTTGTATAATTGTCCACAGATGATCAAGATGTGTTTATGAAAGTGGTAGTGGTGAGGAGGCGAGATGGGGCGGGCGCGGTTCATCGCGTGCGCTCTGCTCATGCTGTGTCCACTCGCGCTCACGAGGCACGATGACGACTTCGCATTCGACAACAGCGAAGAATTCCTGGTCAGTGCACTCTCTCTCACTTCCTACTATTAACTACTAACTCAACAGGATTTCCATGTATTATTTCAGAATATTAATCATATTACGTCACGCAACCGACAAATCGTAGCTCCCATACTCGTACGAGTACGTATTTCCCGATTGAACAATAGAAGCGTAAAGTTTTATGGTTGACCTTTCAGGTTGAATTAACAGCAAACCACTCAGAAATAGCAAAAAATGGCCTAAGAAGGTTATGGGGCGTGCCCGACACGTCGGCCTATGTGGGACATCTGTTCCGAATGGAAATCCCAAAGGAAGCTTTCTCAGGAAAAGTGTTAGCTTATAAGGTACGTGAAAATTCGTTTTTCACTTTTTAGGTAGCGCTTAGATTTAATTTAAACTTAGTTGGAATCAGTTGAAGTCTTACAACTTCTTCATTCGGGACTCGGTTAGGTAATTTAGCTTAACTTATCGGACCCTGATTCTAGTTGAGACTTTTAGACCGTTCTAGTTAACGTAGACGTAGGTTCAAAATATAAAAACACGCACCCTACATTCCTGGCCTTGGAAAGTCGTACACAACAAGACGGCACTCAGGTCCTTCGCTTGGCTGAACGTCAAGAGTCCACGAACCCGCGTCGCTAACGCTGTAAAGGAAAACTGCTTTGGAGAGCTCATAACATACCGTGGAAAAAGATTGATGGAATCATAGACGTTTTATATTTCAAACTTTGCATTGCTCCATTCCTTTCTGTGTAAATCTGTTGCGATTCCAAGACAGCTAAATTAAAATAAAATTTCCTTGTAACACGGCGTGGCCCCGATTTTCTGGATTTTCGCCAGTGTAGTGTAATTTTTTAGCAAAAAGGAGTAGTGGCCGGGATTTAAAGCGACCCGAAGTGTGTCCCAATGAAATAAAAGGGACATAATAATATTGTTATAATGTTTATTTCGTTTGAACCTGCGCCAGGTATACTGGCAATTTGGCAGGACAGCGTACCTAAAATAAAAAGCTACCCTATTCTGGCAGCATAGTTTGAATGGCGGTTTAACTCGGCTCACATATCATTAAGATAACATCACGCGGTGAGGTGTACATATAGTAACTCAACTCTGCCCAAGATAACTCCTAACCCTAACATTATTAACCAGGTTCGAAGTGAAGACGGTCGGCGCATGCCAAGTTGGCTGGCCGTGGATTCGAGGCACGGTCTGATCAGCGGCGTGCCCCAGAAGCAGGACTTAGGCACGCATACCTTCACTGTGACCGCGCACGGCAGCACGCGTGGTCTCACTGCTACCGACTCTTTCACTGTTGAGGTCAGTTCACAGTGATGTAGCCCTGGCATCACCTTGCATCACCATTTAATCAATTAGCGGTATACTTACCTAAGCTTTAAGTGCCGGTGATGATCCTTATACTTGATGACCCAAATAATATCGAATGCTGGCCCAGGCATGAGCTGCAGTCACGAGTCTGCACGAGTCGTATTTTATGTACTGATCTTGTTAAAAGAACATTGACCAGATTGAGTCATACATCATTTTACGTAATAAATAGGTTATTTTAGGTAGGTCATAATAAAACACCTTATTAGTCAGTAACTTCCTGATGGTCAAATGTTAAGTAGTAGTAACACCATTATAGCGTAATGCTCTGTGACGTCATAGGAACATGCACGTCCTGTGGAGTTCATACTCCTAACGTTATAATACTCCTTGGTGTTCCTGTCGTGTGTGAGTGACGTCATAGGCACACCTCCCACTTCCATTACTATAGAAGTGAGTTGATACTACGACGTCTCAAGAATGCACGTCCTGATACACTATAGTTTCTGTGTAGTGAAGCCTTCTGTATTGTATATTGTCTAATGAGTAATGACGTCACGTTTTGTAAATGATAGTCAGTCATACGACTGAAATGTAATAGGAATAGCAGACAATTACGAAGATATATCGAGATTATGTAATTATAATTAATAGTTTCAGTGAAACATACCACTAATTTATTAGTACGTTTGCTAGATATGCTTCGATTAATAGCGTATTTAACTATTAAAATATGCACAGACATGGGCAGTTACAAACAAATGGCTTTTATAAACGATATGATACTACTATACCGTTATAGATTGCCTAATTATAGCAATCGTTATATTTGTTGGTGACATACTGGGACCATAAAAATTTAACTTAATGTACAAATGTTGTTATAAATAGGGTGGCAGGGACATTGACGCGCAACCTGTCACCAGCAATTTTTTTTTTTATACATTGCCCCAGACTAGGAATTTCTCCTGTATTGTGGCTTCCTCGTTCCTCCTCGTTTACAAACATTTAATAAACTCACATACACAAACAGCCAGACCCGGAACAATTACAACTACTAACAAACCGTCGTCGTGCCGTACATGATTCTGAACTCCAACTGCGTTTAAACTTTTCGTCGATTAATTTGAAAAAAATTGCTGTTTCCACCACACCTTTTGACCGCGTGGGTATTGATTGCTCTTTGCTATAATAATATTAATAATAAACATTTATTTCAGAATCAAGTTCCATAGTTTGTTAGTACCAATATAAAATGCCTTATATCTAACTAATATCTAGTGTTAGTAAATAAACTAAAGTAACGGGTAATTATACAAATCTTAAACTAAGTACACCCGCTAGAGACTTTCCCATCCCAATCTACTTCACCGCATGGAGTCGTATCCAGCGTCCTAGAATCGGAGAGTCCCAGCGGTCTGCCAACGTCCTCAGGATAGTGTTGGGGCTGGCGCGAAACCGATATAATAACGATGCGCATCTCTTGCGCATGACGGTTGAAAAGCTGTCAACATTAGCGTCGGCAAACATACCAGACGCGCTGCAAAAACGCGGCAGCCCCAACAACACCCGGAAAGCGTTGTTGTATTGGATGCGCAGGTCGTTATATGCCTTCTGCGTGAAGTTCACCCACAGGCTGCACGTGTAAAAGGATTGGCAGAAGGCTTTAAAAAGCGTTACTTTAACTCGTGCAGTACTCGTGCTATGAAAAAGCAGTATTTTTTTTCCTTTTCCTACAAAAAATATTTACGCTAGGAGGTCAGAATCATGTGCTGAATTTTGATATTTTACTGTAGGTGGCCAATTACGTAAGCGACAGTTGGCTTGTTCATACGCCATTCAATAATATTATTGACATTACAATAACCAGCAGGGCAGGGGTGCGGTGTAATTAATGAATTTTTATTTCACAACGCCATGGCAAGCACTTTTCAATAAAAGAGGATATCTTTCATTTTGAAACTGTCATGGTAATGTTGGAAGCAATGAAATGATACTGCGGAAATTGTGTCCTCATTTTCTTAACGTTACGTTCACGTGATTGGCTTTGGAAATGTTTATGTAGGTACTTAGTTACTTTATTAATTTCCGGTATGAAACATCTTCAAAACTCCAAAAAAGAGACGTAGACTCGTATTGGGTCACAAATTCCTAAGCGTCTGTGTGGTACCGTGCTTAACATTGTCAGAGGATCTGCCTTGAGACAAAAAGTGAATTTCCACGAAGACGATTTTTACCAGGAAGTTCGTCAGGAGTCGTTGCCTTTTTTTTTTCTGGCTTTGATTAAATTAATTTTAATACCTGTGCTACAAGGATATTTGGCTCTCGAATGATGTTAACAGGGGGGCGCTGTTAGTTTTTTTTTTTGCAATTGTTTTGTGAAATGTATTGTTAAAAGAAGATGGCAGCGTTAGTTACAATTTTTGCCACGCGCCAAAAGATCCTTGTACAGCTATACGTGCTGTTATTTCTTAGTTTGAAACCATTTTCGCTTCTATTGTTTTTCGACGCAGGAGAGAACATCTTTCTGGTCCCAGAACCGTATTTAGTTAAGGCGTAATGCAATTATAGGTACTAAAACGAGGTCCTATTTCAATTGCAGGTAAAGAAAGCTCGTGACAAGCCTCACTCTAAATATGGATCCTGCGTCGGTGAGGAGAGCCGGCTGGTGCTGGTCATCATGGTGGACGGCTCCTTCCATAGCGTGGCGCCGCGGCAGAGGATACGTGCGCTCATGCAGCTCGCCAGCTTCATGGCGCTTGATGGCGTAAGTACCTGTAGTAGTAGTGTAGTAACTACCTGTTTAGTGTTTAAATTGTGGGTATGCTATAGAAAAAATAGATTACTTCAGTGTAAGAGAAAAACTTTCAGCAAGCAACACTATTAACTTCTAAGTAACCAGGAGGTTGACGAGTTACCGCTATTATAGGCTACTGAATTATTATTTCTCTAACTACCCCAAATACCTTAGTAAACGTAGAGAATTTGACAGTTGTAAGCGTCTCGCATATTTTCAGAGATCCCTTTTCCAGTCTTGTTTCGATTTTCAGAACGAGTTCTGGATGGAGCCGTACAAAGCGGAGACGCATGCTGACACCATCATGAGTGGGGCTGGTTCCTCACAGCGTAAGCACGGAGACGCCACTACTGCCATATATCTTAATGTAAGTAATTTATTGAGGATGATAATTATTCTCGTAGCATGTTTGTCTATTTCCTTGTTTCTTTTTATATTCCTGTTTAGTATATTCTATCACATTTAAATAAATAAAAAATATATATATTTAAGTACGACGACGGTCATAAGTACGCTGTACTGGTACAGCGTCCTAATAATTGTTTGCTTTACCGGACGACATCATTACGTCAGCGCCGGCTGTCGTAGAGAACCAGCGCTGGGGCTCTGTCTTCTTATGGTCGCAGCATAATGCTGAGCGATAGCCGTTTTGCGTTGATGTGGCGCATGTTTCCCCCAACCTTTTCTTATTTTTTATTTATTATTTATTTATTTAACCATTTATGTACACACTTATATAAACAGACAAGAAGAAAAAAAACAGAAAAATAGGTACAAAGGTGATGCTTATTTCTAATGAAATCTCTTCCAGCATACCTGCGATAGGATAGTAGATTTAGAGATGTAGACAGCGTGTGTAAGACTAAAATAGAAAATAAAATACAAATCAAAAACAATTCACTTAATAAAATAAAACGAATATTATGAGAATATACATACATACATACAAACATACATACATACTTCTAAAATAAATAACACTAGAATATTAATATATACGCAATTACGCAACTATGACGAAGTGGAAAGATAGTGTTCTTTCACTCTTCTTTTAAAAACTGCAACAGTTTGGCAGTCCCTAATGTCAGGCGGAAGTGAATTCCACAACCGCACCGCGTGCACAGTGAAGGAGTAGGAGTAAAAGTCGGTGGAGTGGGGAGGGGACTTAAGGAGGTTTCTAAGATGCGACCTGCAAGGCGCATCTGAAGGTCGGGCGTAGGAAAAACGCTCCCGCAGATAGGATGGCGTTTTAGGATTGTGAAGGAGGTTGAATAGTAGACACAATATCCGAGAGTTCCTGCGAAGTCGAATGGGGAGCCACTTGAGTATCTTGCGAAAGTTGGAAACGTGATCATACTTTTTAAGGTTAAAAACAAAACGAATACATATATTCTGCAAACGCTCAAGTTTATTTAAAAGCTCCTCGGTGGCATCCAAATAACAGGCATCAGCATAATCTACGATGGGCTGAATGAGAGTTTGAGCAAGAGAGATTTTGGTGTTCAAGGGCAAGACGCTCTGGAGACATTTCAACGAATGGAACGTGTAGTGCACTTTGCGACTGACTTGAGCAACATGGGCAGTCCATGATAAATAGGAATCCATGGTCACCCCCAGATTTTTGACCGTATGTGCGTATTCAATCTGAACACCATTCAGACAGAGTGGAGACAGCGACGCAACATCGAGCCTATTCCGCATATACCTGCCGCCGATAATCAAGGCCTGGGATTTCTTAGGGTTGATTTGCAGTCCAAAAGACCGCGACCACTCGCTAATCAAATCCAGGTCGCTGTTCATGGCAGACACGGCGGCTTCTGCATCTTCCCTTAAAAAATGATTGTAGAGCTGCAGATCGTCGGCATAGAGATGGAAGCAGGAAGAGATGACACTGGTGATAGAGTTAATGAAAATAGAAAAGAGAAGAGGAGAGAGAACGCCGCCCTGAGGCACACCTGCGGAAAGAGAGCACCAATCAGAAGATGCCTCGCCGAGACAAACCCGCTGCGAGCGGCCCTTAAGATAGGAGTCAAACCAATTAATGGTGGGAGAGGAGAAATTTAAAGATTTAAGGATCCCTAGAAGGATGTCAAAATCAACAGAGTTAAAGGCACTGCTAAAGTCGAGAAGTACAAGTAAAGTAAGAGATTTGTGGTCCATAGCCCAGCGGATGTCATCAGTAACTTTCAAAAGAGCCGTTATTGTGTTTTTTGTGTTTATGTTCTTTTTTGCGTTTTCTTACTTTCATTTAAACATTATAGCTGCCTCTAGTTCGGCGCAGCTTGGACAGTTTCTAAACTGGCTTGAACTATTATCACTTTTTTGCCGATACGAGAGTAAAACGACTGTATTGTCAGCTAGTTAAAAGTTTAAAGGACTTTGGCGCATGTGACTGATACAACACACCGTTGTTGTTGTTCGAGGTTAACTGGCACATAGATAGAGATACTAGCATTGGCCTCTGGGACATAAACAACGACTTATGTTGACTACATAGATGCGAAATATGAAATATAGTAAAGTCTAATTATAGAATAGACTTAACTCATTTGGTCTTATTACAAAACAAGGTTTTTCTTTAGACATTGTTTAAACCATCGAGTCTGTTTTTGAAATAAGAACGTAACAGAAATCCGGTCTTAGGTTGTCAATTTTGTATTAAGAACTTTACTAAAGTTGGGAATAAAGTTTGAATTACAAAAACTGCCTCGAAGGTTTAGGCTCTTGCTAAAGTTAGATCGTGTTTTGTAATAAGACGGATTTAGTTTAATTTTCGAAAGTATCCCATTAATTCTGGTATTTAAAATGCGTCGCATTATCTGACGCTTACTTATGAGAAATTAATGCATACATTTTATATTCATCTAATGTCCAGACCAATAAAACTTAAAGAAACAAAAGATTAAGTTATAAATATATAACGGTCCATTAGTCACGTTCGACATACAAATATACACTTTATTGCACATCCTATTTAAAGGATTAACAAACTATGAAAATGATGATGCATAAGCATCAGTATTGATGGATGCATATCGCATAATGATCGCGAAGAATAATAAGTAGGCACCCACGTCTGCGTCCGCGCCGACCTTTGCTCAAAAATAGTTTTCATGCAACCACGGTCGCATCTTAATAAGTTCCAAGTTAATAATAATTGTAATAGATTATACCATGATGATCATGGGTGCACATGTGAACATCTTAAATTTTCCCATAGATATTATCATCGTACCCTGAGTGGGTACTCTACCCATCCAAGTCTACTTTGGCGTTCATTCCATAAGGCGTAAATATACTAATTTTAGAAGAAAAAAAAAACTTATGGCAAAACATGACAGTGGTAGATTTTAAACATTATTTCGGTAAAAAAAAATTTGGACTGGTATCATTAACCAAGGAGAAAACATTAATACGTTAGTATGGAATGAACGCCAACGACTCAACTGAAAGACTCAACTTCTTCTTTTTCGTGTCGAGATTCAACTACAATAATGGAACAAACCAACAAATTATGAGCGTTTTCACCTTTAATTAATCCGAACATGGTCACCTTATTTTACAGGTGGGCTGCGGTAACAAGCTATGGAGCCACCACAAAGTGTTGGTAGCCGGTCTGCGGGAACAGGCGCGGGACGGTACTCTTGCGCACGTACTGCGACTGCCCGTCATTGGCTGGAGACTGCAGGCCGTACAGCCCGCGCCCAGGATTAAGAGACAGGTGATTAAATAACTACACAGTGGCTAGTTATGAGTGATGTATGACGTCACCGTTAAAGGCCAAGATGCCTCAACGTAATATGCAGAAAACCTATCAAGTGTACCTTACTGAGTATCAAAGTTACAAACTTTTTGTTTCCGATTGGTACCCATTACACAAAATTAACTACCAACTTGTGCGCTTAACTTCGAGGAACAGAATAAACGAAAGAAACTGGTGTTTGAAAAAATAAATTTCCTCCTAGAAATTCCAAAAGAAATACTGTAAATACTAAAAGTATACCAATTTTTTCTCATAATTCAGCTTTTAATGTCCCTTTGTACAAGGGCAACGATAGGGTATCCCTACACTTTTAAACCATATCGCTATTAGTCCATATACCACTTTTACCCAGTCTCCTTCCAACATACACCAGGACCCAAGATTTTTGAGTCAGTATTCACTCAGATGCGCTTGTCAACAAAGTACCCTTCTGAAGTTCTGAATCTAAACCTCGTCTCTCACTGTCCCCAGCTCGAAGGCTCAGGCGGTGGCATCTACGACGGGGATTATGACGGCGAAGACGACGAGGGCGACGCCGACCCCGACTACAGCGGCTACGACGACAATGACGACGAAGACGGCTACACTAACAACGACGTCGGCATTACTGACCTGGTGAGTACGATGCTACGTTCGGGAGTGATCGGATGCGCTCGGGTTATCTTCGGCAGGGTATTGGCAATGTCACATCTGCTTAGCACCAAGACTTGGCTTAAAGTTCACTTTTGCAGACACGGGCCGTCTTATTACAAAACACGATCTAATTTTAGCCCGAACCTACACCTTCGATTTAGTTTTTGTATTTGGAACTTTATGCCGACTTTAGTAAAGTTCTTAATACAAAATTGACAATCTAAGACCGGACTAAGTTGACAGTTTTGTAAAAGGAACTGTATTTCGATTTCAGTTAGGTTCTTATTTCAAAAACAGGCTCGATGGTTTAAACCATGTCAAAAGAAAAACCTTGTTTTGTAATAAGGCCGGGGAAGTTTTAAGTCGACGGCACGGTTGGCCCAGTGGTTAAGCGACTGACTGCTGCGCTGCGTGTCGCGGGTTCGATTCCCGCACGGAACAAATATTTGTATGACCTAGAAGTAGTTGTTCCGGGTCTGGCTGTTTGTGTATGTGACTTTAAATGTTTGTAAACGCTCCCACAATACAGGAGAAATTCCTAGTGTGGGGCAACGTAAAAGTAATTATATATGACTATGTTCACGAATCATCAAATATTGTATTGTATTTTTTTAATGTATTTGACAAACAAAAGTCTAGTCTGCCTAGATCGACTGTAGTAGCAAAATGGGGAGGCATGCGTATTTGGCGAACGCAACTAAAAATAATAAAATCTTAATAAATATGTAAGAGACAAAAGTATTCAGAAAAGATGTGACATTGTTAAAATTCGGTCGAAGCTGGCCATAACTGTTGTGATGTGTGTCGCCGTCTTTTCATCTATGAAATGAGCAATACAATATTTTGTATTCAAACTTTAAAGTGTGCTCATCCTCAAATGCTGCGGCCACATGGTCGCGATAAGGCGCCCTACACTTCGAGCGCTCTCTCTCGCACACCGCTCGACGTCTCGCTGTACACAGAGAGCGCGCGAAGTGTAGTTCGCTTTATCGCGACAATGTAGGCGTAGCAGAAATGCCGTTAATAATAACAAAGATTGGATGGTAGTTAGACTGATTAATATTTTAATGTCTACATAATAAGAATGGGAGTTATACGATATATTAAGAAGGTTAGAAACTAGTCTTACCTAATTCTTTATAACATAGAAACTAAGACAATAAACAACTGGTGCCGTGGTTATTAGATTGATGAAGGCATCTCATGTGGGGGCAATTAATAGCTTTTTTTCACTCCATTCTAATACTTACATATCTAATTCTAATGGGCCTCTTAGAAAAAGGCTAACAAATATACCATTTAGATGTGCTAATGCGCTTTAAAAGCGATCACTTACATCATGCGGTGAGGCAATTAAACGGCAAAATAAAAGTAACTTCATCACACGACAATTTATCATTTAATGTTATCAAGGCAACTCATATTTATTCTAGTGTGGAACTGTCATACATTCTATGTTTCTTGGTACTTATGCATCATTCGTATCTACCTACTTACTCATTGGAAAATATAGATACCTACCTACCTAACTGTTCGTCGTAACAATTAATATTTGATTAATTAATTTACTCGTAAAAGCAAGCTGGACAACGACAGTCATTGTTTATTAAATAGGCATAACATATTTCCAGTGAGTAAGTTTAGTCCCTCATATACAACGGAATGATATCTTGCACTTTATTGTTCACCACATTATAGCAGCGTTCGTACTCGGAACCACAGCATGGAATGTCGAATGAAGTATCATTTATCACTTGAAAACAACACATAAGTGTCATTTGTTGTGTCCCTTTATTTATTTTAATTTAAGTTACAATCTCAAACATTCCACATCCAAAAACCCACTTTCATTTTACATACATAACTTCCCAACATTCATTTGGCACCCAAATTTCATAAACAACCTAAACATACCTGATTATTATTACTTAAGTTTACCTTATAATATAAATATAATATGTGAGCTTTGTGTGTGGTTATAACAACGCTTTACTTAAACGCTTTGTTCATCACTGTATATAAATATACTAACTGGAGCATATTAATCAAAGCTAAAGCGTATTCGTGTTACGCATGGACTAAGAAAATTAAATGCGCTTCGACCATTGTCACTTTTGATTAATAATTACACTGGACACAATTAACCTAATACACTGTTTTAAAAATAATTTTAACCCAGCTTACTTCACCCCAATTTCCTCGAACTTTTATTACCACTGAATTATAAAATATGCCTTAATGAATGCATTATTATTATCTTACCATGCACTATTCACATTAAAGCTAAATAAAATATATAAGACTGCACTGAAATTGCACTATTAATGGCTATGGTAATGACAGAAGCAATAAAGAAGAGTGCCACAATTTGTCTAGATATAGTTTAATAACTGCAAATGGCTGATGAATCTAGTCTAGCCTATTCTGCGATTCGAATTAAACCGATTTGTATCGATGGTGTCTCACCGAAGTAGCCTCGAGTTGTAGGTTAGTGTCGTATGACCTCTCGTGAAGATACAGAAGAAAGATAAATGTCGCCACTTTAATATCTGAGTCCATGTAGCCAATACCAAATAACCACAGACAGCGCTCTTGGGTACGTAAGGGTGTGCGTACTAACGTGCGTGTGTGTCGCGGCGCCGCTAGGTGGACCCCCTCACCCCCGCCCCGCACCCGCACCGCCACCACCACGGCGAGCCCGCGCCCCCCTCCCCCTCCCCGCCCGCCCCGCCCGGCGCGCCACACACAAGCACCGACACGTTTCAGACCGAGAGCGCCGCGCCGCCGCCGACCCCTCTCCCTAGCCCCTCCCCTCCCCCCGCGAGCCCTACGTTGGCCCCGCCCCCTCCGCCGAGCGCCCCGCCCACTACCACCGAGGATGCCCGCGAGGATACCACTCCCGAGTCCGCAACTAACTCGTATACCACGGAGGTTTGTCGTAACCCGCTCTCGTCGAGTTTACGTGTCATATGCATGTGCGTGTTGTGGCCCGGTCGCATGCTACGTTTGCCGCTAGATTGTAGTTTAGGTTTGTTTGTATTAAGTTAACTTATTATTAACAGCATTGACTCTGTGGAGTCGATCTGCAATGTCATAGCTAGCACAACTGTACAAAAACTTACATCTATTCGACCTGTGCCTGCGACTTAACGTGTCTTTTGAATCTAGTCGAAAGACTAGCGTCTGTCATGTTATCGCGTTTATCATTAAAGTGAATAGTAAGAATTTGACATTGACAGCACTTTTATTTCAATGACTGAACATGGTGAGCTTTTTGTACCAGGTAAAGGTCTCAGAAACAGTTGTGCAAGCTAAACCCTTCTACAAAATTTAGCTAACCCCAATTAAGTAGGTATGTTTATTTCAGTGTGTATTTTGTTACTTTTTGAAATGCTAAGGTCTTGAAATGTATACTGTATATATTTTTATAATATTGTGTATACAACTGTACTAACCTAATGTATTATTTCGGTCTGTCTTGTTTATGTGTATTGAAGATGTTTTAGTTAGTTTTGGAATGTCTAACTTACTATAATTTTATGAAATTATTGTCTTGCGTTTCGAAGATTGTGTTTAAATTATTATAGTGCATCTTTAGTAGAAACTAGAGTAGACTGTGTTTGTAAACACTTAGCATGATTGTGATAATATTGAATTTAGAAACTGTGTACCTTAAAAGAAAACCACTTTATTTTGACTAATTAATGAATAGATACATGCCATTCTTGAACGCCTACTAAGAAAACTGACTTAATGAAAACAGGCTCTCCCTTAACGACAAAGGGCTCTAATAACATGTTCAAAGTTACCTTATCTTAACGTCCAACAAATTGTAATCTGAACTTAAGAATATTTTCCTTTTTTAAATGATTCATAGTAGACGTGTAATGACTATCAAGTCACACACAATCAGTGACTAACAGCACATACTTTCCACTGTACACTTCACACCCTCACAAACTCACAACAAATACTAAACACGTACTTTTCTGCAGCATAACGAAGTTGGTATCACCGCACTGTCTGCGTCACCTTCAGAGACAACCAACGTTAACATGTCTGTGGCCCCGACGCTACCTATCAGCCCTCGACGCTTCGATTCCTTCCTACCAGCCATCGCCGAAGTAACTACGACTTTAGAACCGGAATTGGTACGTAATATAGTATTTTTATCATCCTAACTCACTCCTGTAAAAGTTGAAACTAATCGTGTGTGAGTTGATTTTGTTTAACCTTGGGTAGTGATGGGTTTCACGATTCATACCCCATTTAGAGTAACGTAGTATGTAAATATGTTCTCAACTAATCTGCGACGTGAAGACAACGATACGGAATTATTTGACGTATGAAAACTGCGTGTGCATACTTAGCCTGCCGTATTCGGGTGTAAAAACAGTAAATTAAGATGCATTGGGATTCCTAATATTCTATCTATCTTTCTGGGACTAATTTTCTGTAAATACATTTTCAACTTTAAATCTGTATATACAAATCTGGACTCTAAAACGTTGTCTTAACGTCTATATTTCACAACACATCGTGTGAGCGTCCGCATGGCACTTTCAGCAAACCGTAATAATCCGTGAGTCGAACGAACTACCCCCGATGTCTTCTTCGACGGAGAGAGAGAATGTGACGTTGCCAACCCCGGCGCCTGCGACCCCGACCCCGGCGCCGCCCGCGACCTCCCCGCCGCCGCCGACAGCTCCGCCGACAGCGCCGACGTCGCCCGCGCCTGCGCCGACAACTGCCCCCACCACTACGTCGACAACTCCGCCCACTACGACGCCGACTCCTGAGACCACTTTACAGGAGGTCACTAAACAGGTCCGTAATGGATTACACTTGTGGCCGGGAACATATTTCCGATTGTCGGATGAGATAATCTCAAACAATGTTAGAAACCTGAAATTGATGGTTCTGTAATCATATCAGACTCATCCACGGATCAAGATGCACGATAACCTACGTCTAAAAATGTCTGAAACATCGGTGATATTATATGAAAAGGTCATGCGATTGGCAAACGCACCTAACTTAGGCGAAAGCGTCAGGGAAGCTCGCGAAACTCAAAATTTCTTAAGTGATTTGCAATTTGCAGGTCAGTGTCAGATTGTACGATGATTAAAATATGATTCGCGACCGTAACCAATATGGCTTTACAGAATTATAATCATTAGAATCAACAATACAACTAACTCCATAAGTTAGAATTGGCCTCTATAGTCATAATTTCATGAAATCACGAAATCATTCAATAGATTAATATGAACTTAGATATGTATTGATGATTTTTATGATGATAATTATATAAATAAATATTTGTTACGGCCGCGAATCATATTTAGATCTGACCTGCAAATTGCAAAACAAACGTAAGAAAATTTGAATTTCGCGGGCTACGCGGGCTACCCTAACGCTTTCGCCTTAAGCACATCGGAAATATGGCCCCGGTACAGTGCAAATATGCCTACTGCATATAAGTAAGTACGTACGAGGTACGTATCCAACCACGTATCTTCCTCAATCAACACATCCAGTGTCATCCAGGGTATTTCATACTTTACTAACTACCTACTCCAACCGTGTGTGTGAACTGAATTCATTTTGTGATTGGGTTTCATTAATTTAACATTAAACCATTTTCTAAATTATTAATGGGCAGGTAAAGTGAAAACTTCTAAATTATATCTACATATTAATTTGGCATAATTTTAACGATTTTCAAGGCTGTAGGTATTTTAGTGTAAATTCTTCAACTTTTCTTTACTTAACTTTTTCTTTGCTTCGGACAACAACATAAGTTTCAAAATTAAATATAAAAAACATCTTAATTTGGCATGTAGAAAAAGTGTAAATTATTTCTTCTGTAAAAAAGAATGAACTACCTTTCTGCAATCAGTTATTTATTTATTCTTTCACAATGTAGGATGCGAACCCAACAGAAGGTAGAAGTACCATAGTCGGTCAGACAACGGAAACAGTGACATGGGCCATGCCCATCAACCAGCCGCCCACGCTCAAACATCACATGAAGAAACTGGCCATCACTGCTGGTAAAGCTTTCAGGTGGGTCACAAAACTACTCTTAAATCTAAAATACTGTCAACGAAAGCATCAAAGATTGATTACGAGGATTTCTTTGATTTTCTAACTGGATTGCGGTTTACTTGATCTGTGATTATCAGTGATCGGAATAGGTAGAGCTGAAATACCTAAAGTTCGAAAAAGAACAGAGACAAAGTGAGACGCCTTACGACAAAATATTTTTTTAGGGACCCGTTTTTTTTATTTGTCCCGGGTAACGAAACATTACAAACAAAAATTAATAAAGTAAAACAACTAACGATTTAATTTCCTGTTTCTGTTTAAAACAAAAGAGTATGCACGATTTTTATTGTTTAAATAAAATAAAGGTTTTCTCCTTATCTTCGTTTGAACGATGTAAGTAAGCGCGAATCCAATAAACGATAAAACGAGTACAGGTCAATGAAAAAAAAACAATTCACGAGTAAAAATTTATAGTCGTAAGGAAGAATACACTTTTTTGTCGCTGTTCTTTGAACTTTTGGTATATTAGCTCTACCTATTCCGATCACTGGTGATTATAAACTTAAGACCTGGCATCACGGAGATTACCATTTCCTAATATGAAACAAAAAAACATAACCTAGAATTAGTTCAGCACAAATCGGATCTTTAGGGATTTGCAGTTTTGTTTTATTCCTTCGTTGGAAACGCTTGCAAGTATCACATTATGAGATAATACTGTCCAATCATTATGTTCTCTTCTAGTGACGAACTGCGTTGCCTAGAAAAAAGAGACGGGGCTCTAGCTTTGCTGTGGGACAATACTGGCTAGATAGATAGCCTACCTTTTTACTATAAGCCCCTAGAATTCCGTGGTTGTAAGCTTAACCCAACTTCTTCAGGTACATCATCCCTGCGGACCTGTTCACGGATCCGGAGGAGGGCAGTAACTTAACATTCACCATGTACGAGGCGGAGAACGTGCCGCTCAGCAACAACTCCTGGATACAGTTCTTACCCAACGCTAGAGAAGTTTATGGATTGTGAGTATACCAATATTCTTTTAACATTTCGCCGTCTTTACATTCATTTATGCTCTGTCTTTTGGGCTTTATCCAATCTCATTAGACACAGTATCGTAAATTCATAGTACTTTGATGCTTTTGCTTTTTAGATTCGTTTTCCTTTAAGCTCTTAACTAACTATATGAAGGGCATTTTTTGGGTTGAAAGCGGCTACCGCAATTTATGTTCACACGGCTTGCGAATGGCATGGTTGACCATTTAATTTTCGTCTCCAAGCTCAACATAAATTCAAACAAAATTTTAATACCTAATCATTACACATCGAGTTAATTTGAATGTTTGCATATGCAAATGCATATAACGTTATTTTATAGCGTTATTGTATATTTCAGTAGCTAAATGTGTTAGGCGTATTGCGGGAACGAAGGCGGCCGCAGCCAGACGTGCCGCGCATCTTGAACCTAAAAGAATGTTAAAGAAAACGTCAAACAGACGACGCCGAGCAAAAATTAATGAATACTATTGTATTTTCATTAGCCTTCCCCCAACGCGACGATGCTTTGAGCAAAATATGTATTACCCTACTACTTATGTTAAACTCAAAGGGCCAAATACATATATTTTTTTTTACTTTTTAGAGGTTTTTGTTTGTGTCGGGGGTTTTTTTGCGAAACATCCTTATAACAAGGCGGTTGTAGCGGTATCTACATCGCCACATGCGAACCACGCATCACACTGACGTCACGCATAATCCTGCATCGCGCAAGCAGAGTTTACCGCCCAACTAGCATATAACAACGACCCGCTATCAATCGTCGGGCAGTTGCCCACCAACCACGACACCCGTCTGGTCGGAGGATCCTCCCTTTTCTATGGAGGTATGAGTGAACTTTACGCCCTGTTCCTTGTACCTCTATACGGTCTCTTTCTTCAATTGAATAGGGATGACTTATTGTAACCAATTATTTTTCCACCCGCAGACCGTTAGAAGCCCACGTATCTCGCTGGAACTTCATAGTCGAAGCTCAGGACAGCGAAGGTCTGGTAGCTCGCGGCCCCTTAGATATCACAGTGCAGCAACATAAGAGTGGTCGTACCATCAACCACCAGTTCACGATGGAGTTCAAACTGTTGAAGGAGTATAATAATGCGATTGACTGGCAGATTCGAGCGTTGGAAGGCATTGTTAATTTGTTCAGGTATGTTTTTTGAGTATTTGCTTTCACCTAAGTACATATTTATGTTAATCGTGGTCATAAAACGTGCGAGTAGCACGGATAGTGTTTATTTGTACGGATTTCTATAGACTCCAAACTAAACTTTAGTATATATGGAGCGAACTTAGATTTTACTCAAGCTTTTTATAATAATATGAACCTTATTTGTGTTACGTTAATGTTAAAATCCATATGAAACGCTTAATCATAGTCAATTATACGAATAAAGTCCATATTCGTATGAATCGCTGACTGAACTTAGCTTGAGCAATTTCTAAGTACGCTTTATAGATCTCAGGTCTCGTGTCGTCTGATTATCGCGTTTTATGACCACACCTGCCTTGACAGTTTCCGTTTACATTTACAGTATCAGTGTTAACATTTTAGATCACGCGTTTACATTTTTGTATTTGATTCATTATTATTTTCTATTTTTTACTTTTGATTATCACGTAAATCTAATGTACTAAATTAAAAGTATGCTTCACCGCCGTGTAGAACAGAACTTAATAGAATATAAATGATTGAAATTGTTTTTCAGAGATACGGATATGGATCACTTGACAGTACTCAATACGACTCAGAACGGTGACATGTGCGAGTTCGTGTGGACTAACGACACGTTGCCAAAGGATCCCGCTTGTCCTATGGATGATATTAACAGGCTGATGAAGGTAAGTTTAACATCATATTGTTACTTATTTTCTGGTTAAAAACAAATCCACGTAATTGACGCGGGCCTTTAAAAAAAGTTAATCAGTATAATAGAATAGAATTTCCTTTATTATTTACACCATAAAAATTACAATATAAAAGTAGAAAGGAGATTGTTCTGCTTCCATACATCTTTCGCCCCAGACCCAACAGCGAAGGAAAATTACTTTGCGTATTCTAAATTACGAGTAGGTATGTAGTACACGACCATCAAGACAAAATTTAATGACGGTCAACTTGCAGAAAGAATTTCTTTAAGAAGAAAACAAATATTTTGAGGTTATATTTAGTAAGAAACAATCCTTTTACTACTTAGAAATACATGCTAGTAAATGCCTGTCACTAATGTTATTTCTATTGCCTGTATGTGGCTAGTTAAGCTAAGAGATTCAGTAAGACATTTAAGTACTAATTACCTATCTTGTTTGGTGTTAAATAAGCAAATTAAAATCACTACATAAATTAATCACGATGAAATGCGAGCGACTGTGATGTGAGTGCAATAACTTGACAGTTGAGTTGATTTACATGATATGACAAGGATTAGGGATGCCCATACATTAGATTCGTATCAATATATTTTAAACTAAATCGATACGGTTCAGTACCCAGCGTGTTATTCTGTTTGAAATATTACAATGCATCTCACTTAGGGCGTTTGTGCACTACCTCGTATTCGGTTCGTATTCGTGATTCGTTAAAATACAATTCGAAATAGCCTTCATAATAAATGTATGTATTTGTGCATTGCTTCGTTTTTTTTTTATATTCGTGAATTTCTCACATCGAGTCAGTTTTTACGGATCGAAGTAGCCATCATGCTTAATATAGGACGTTTTGTGCACTCACTCGTATTCGTGTTTTTCACGAATACGAATCATTTAAATTACATCAATAGCGTTTAACTAAGATACCGAAACCCAGTACCACCGAGTGTTTATATACAATGCACTATCTGAAGTTACATACTTGAATCGCAGGCGCGTGTCCGACCTACAAAAAGAAGTTGCGTGGAAACTCGAAGAAACTGACCTATACACATATACCGCTGTCCTAGTTCATTAGTATGATAGCTTGACCGAAGTACGTTTTGAGTTATTCATACTTTTAAGAGTTTACTGTCAGTAATTCACTTGATGTTACTTGGAAATGTGGTTTATTTATTAAAACGATAGGCTAGTTTAATGGGTTTGGGAACTATTTTTATTTCAATATGAATTAAATATTATTTATAATAGTTTTATGGCCTTTACTAGTAAGATAACTTCGTATAGAACTCAGATAAAAAATGTTTTATGATTTCAATGTTGTCTTTAAAATAGTTTAATAAAAAATATATCTATATTGTATCTCCTATAGATATCTTTTTGTTTAAGAAGTACTAAAGATTTAACCAACCAAGTTTCCAAATTTATGGAAAATAAACAAACATCGGCATAAATATAAGACATCTTAGTATTACGGCACATCGATATTTGAGAATGTAAGTTGTCCGAATAAATCCGCGGAAATGCTTGGTAAAGGGATAGGACAATTTTGATATTAACGAAACACTGGGACAATTTAAGATGTATCTGTGTAGAAATAAAAGAAAAGTAAAAATCATCCTGACTCTCTCGATATCATAATATGTCAACATTTTGAACTAGTGTTCAGTAAAAATTATGTATCAATGTCTCAGTGAGATATTAAAAAATCGCTTTTTGCTATAAGACCGCCCATTGTGTCGTCCTATGTATAATTTCTACATATATATCTGTAATTCGTATACCTAATAAAGAGTGTTGTATGGAATGACTATATCTGTTATCGCTGTCTTCTCTTCCAGATAATGGAATCCGACACAGACGCCAGCAGCCCGTCCGCCGGCCTGGCGCGTGCCATGCAGCCCGAGCTGAAGGTGGGCGGCGTGCGCTGGCGCGGCGCCGGCCCGTGTGCGCACGCGCCGCCCGCCACGCGCGCGCCCGACACGTACCCGCCCGTCACGCGCAACCAGGTCGACCACTTCACCGCTACCGTCGGACATCTGCTGGTGTATAAAGTGCCTGAGGTGAGATGATTTTCATGACATTCTAAGACAATCAAAAATCTTTTTTGCTCTTTGTATTTCCTGCGTGTGTCCCAAATAAAATGTTCTTTTCATCAGTATGATGACAACATAAGTTTTAGAAAACATTATTTTACGCAACCAGCACCCTAATTACGTAACAGACTTTCAATCACATCCTGAATGATTTTGAAGCACATTGCTAATCCATTTCTACATATGCTCGAAAAACTGGTTGCCCAACAACGTTAATAACGCAATGAATGTTGCTGAACTGTCGAAATTAAAGCCATTGCTACTGATAGTGTGTTGCGCAATTCCCTCGCTGATCTGACGCCAATCTAAAATGTCAATACAGTTAGCAACCAATGAAGGGCAAAATGCGCGAACATATTCTTTGCAGTCAAAAAGAAATTATCTATTGCACGCTATTTTCAACTTAATTTTAGTGATTTAGTTCTTTATCAATTCAAAATTTCAGGAGCATTTTGCTGCTTTGTGTAGGTACTTACAACGCTGGCTTAGTCGAATAATCTCCTTATTACTGACAAATACTTTTTATTGCGTGAAAATTAACTGAGAATTTGCATCTCGATTAAAAAGAAAACCCCTCCCGGAATTTAATTTATTTAAAACTGTTACATGAACGTAACAACACGCCTCTAATCCCCGAAGGTGTTCCTATAGTACACGCACATGTTGATTAGCACATATAAAGGTACATAATTCACAGTATACACAACACACACATACAATGTATACCTTATTCTTCCTTCCCTCCCAGGACACATTCTTCGACCCTGAAGATGGCGGCACCCGCAACCTGGCCCTCTCTCTCCGCTACAGCGACCGCACCGAGTTGCCCGCAGGTCATTGGCTGCAGTTTGACGCTAAGAATCAAGAGTTCTACGGTCTACCCGCACCGAGCGACGAGGGCAGTGTGTCTTACCAACTGGTGAGGAATTATTACTTTTACATTGGCATTGTAAAATAATTACGATTATTCCAAAAAAATAACTACTGTTACCTTATGAGTAACTACAGTTTTGAGCCGTTTGGGGTCGAAACGCTCGGGTCATGGGGCCCTAGTGCGCGTCTCCTTTTGAAGAAATTTCTCGCCGACTGGTCGATACTTCACGTGACCAGAGGGCTGGCTCGATCTTTGGCCAAAGAATTAGCATTGCCATTCAACGTGGCAATGCTGCCAGTCTTATGGGCACGTTTCCGAATGACAGCGAAAAGGATTTTTAGTATTTAGTTAGTTAGTCGTTTTATTTAGTACCTAATATTAATAGTTACTTGCGTTATACTTTTATTATACTGTCTAAAATCATTTTAATGTTTATGAATTAAAATATATTCAAGCAACTTCCCATCACGGGCGTTCTGTTTAGGCGGGAGGCGTTCTACTATCGATTTTCAAAGCCTCGTCAAATAGCACTATTAAAAACACTGGATAACGTTAATTGAAGAACTCGAATGTAGTTCACACAGATTAGGATTCACCAGTTATTTAGATTTAAAGATAATAACAAGCTAGGCAATTGCTAAAATCTAAGTACATACATTTATCTTTTGCTGCGGCGAAGCCCTATTGGAGCCTAATTTAAAATTTATTATTCCAGATTGCCGAAGACTCGAGCAAGAAGAGTGCCTACGACAGTTTAATAGTGGAAGTAGCTAAGGCACCGACAATCAGACCCACAGTAGAGTTCCAGATGACCATGGAGTACCCGTTCCCGATGCTCGCGTACGATGCCAACAACAAACGCAAGGTTGTCGAGAAGTTAGCCGCCTTGTTCGGACAGAAAGAGACTGAAAATATCCGGATACAGAGCATCACTAATAATCCAACTACTATCATATGGTGAGTCAAAGTCAAAGCATTTATTTCAAATAGGCACATAGAAAGCAGGTTTGAACGTCAAAATTTACAAAAAATAGTATTGATTCTAGTTGCCTCTTCCAAAAGATAGTATCGTATGGAGAAGAATGGGCAGAAACTCAACCGTTACTCTTTCAAAATATTTTACAATATATTCTGTATAAGTACATTAATTATATAATTATATGCGAAGACAATGCACATATAATAAAATTACTATACCAAAGCAAATACAGGTAAATTAATTATGTGATAGATACATGGTCCTCACATATTTAAAAGTAGTAGTAGTACTTTAGATAATCTGAAAAATGGTTGATCTATTTTATCTTTATTTATAGCATTAAAATTATGTCTATCACTTATTTTAATAAAAACGAAAAAGATGTCGATTTTTTCTTACATACATAATATTTTTATTAATGAGTTAGCAAGGTACAGTTGGCTCCAGAGAAACCTCACCCCCTAGACATAGTAGGTGCACATATTCGGGAGGGGGTGAGATTTCTCTGTACCTACCGTCATATTCAGAGTTGATATGACAGAGGGGCATTAAATTAAACTACGTATACTATACGTGTTTAGTATGAATTCAATTGGTATAAAATAAAAAGCACCAAAAATTAGTTTTTTTTTTCAAACAAACTATATAGCTAGGCGTTTTACTCTGATTGGTATCAGAGTAAAACGCCACCTCCCTTTGTAATGAAAGTGTAAGTGTGTGTGTATTTATTGCCATCTTTTTAGCGAAAATATTTGGTTGTACTTGTGACTTGCGTCAGAGCGGCAACAACGCGTCGTAGGTTATACTCAGATTTATCGTTTTAAGGTGCATGACCTATGCGTATAGACATAATCAGCAGTTAGGAAAGATACATCGTGTTCATACAGGACAAAAAATTAAAAAATCATTTGCGACTAAACTACTGTTCCTATTTAATAGATTGTCGGTACAGAGCTTGAAAATGGTACCTAGGCAGTTTAAAGGAAAGCCCCTCTGTCGTATCAACTCTGTATATACATATATATGTTTTTTAAATACTTACCTAAGAGATTCGCGGTGACGTAGATTGTGAATGGCTCTGACAGCTCTCTTTTGCATAATAAAAATGGATTAAATGTCCCCCACAGTAAAATGCCATACGACATAATGCTGTGGAAGTAGCTAAAATAGACCAAACCCGCGTTTTCTACATCTGTTAACTGTCTTATCTTTCTAACAACAAAAGCGGCCGAGCTTAGGCGCCCCGCAAGAGATGTTATATGAGGTTACCGTGGTAATTACTTGTCTAGCGTGATTCCTAGAAAAACGATCAGAGGAATAAATTCTAGTTTATCTACATTCAATATGATCGCACATTCGTTTCACATTTCTCACAACTTCTAACATTTTTTTGTTCATTTAGTACCAAACTGTTTACCGTAAACCAATCTTGGACCAGAAGAATGGTGTTATTCACGTCGTCAAGATTTTGTGACCGTCGGTCTATTTTATAGATCAATAATGTGTCATTTGCAAATGACACCATAATCGGTTGATTTTGAAGTATGTAATTGGGGTAGATCAGTAATGTAAACTAATATGAGGAATGGACCCAATATCGAACCTTGAGGAACGCCCATTGCCATTTCAGACCCTAATGAGTTTATGGCATTTACTTGAACTTTAACCTTTCTATCTTTCAGGTATGATCTTAGTAAATCGAGAGCTGTATTCTTAATCCCATAGTGCTCTAGAGTCAGCAGAAGTGTCTCATGGCTTACGCAATCGAACGCTTTAGAGAGGTCGCAAAAGATTCCAATGGCATGTTGTGCTTCTTCCCAGGCGTTAAAAATGTTCTTTATTATGGTGACACCAGCGTCAGTGGTACAACGCCCTTTGGTGAAACCGTACTATTGTTCATGAAATATGGAATTTTTATTAAAGTGACGTAACATTTGATTGAGCATCAACTTTTCAAACACCTTACTGAGAACTGGGAGAATTGACACAGGCCTTTAATTGTTGGGTTCATTATCGTCACTGTTTCATAACATCCGAAAATACTCCTTGGTCTACACTGGTGTTACATATGAAAGCTAAATAGGGCGCAATGGTTCCGATGAGAGATCTACAGACTTTCTACAGAGATCTTCTGTTGATTTAATTTTAAGATCTTTAATGGCTTTTATAACAACTTGGCGGTTTGTATGCTGAAACCTAAACTCCAAAGGGCATGCCTTTAGATTATTGTTAAGTAAGGCAGCAGAAACCGCGGCTGAGGAATTTGAAGCTTCAATAGTTTTAAAGGTAATATTAGCAAAAAAGTTTTCAAATTCCTGAGCTATTTCTACATCTAAGCTGATAAGGCCATGTGAAGTCTCGATATTAAATTCAGTATTAAGCTGTATTTTCCTACCTGTTTCATTATTTCTTATTTGCTAGCTAGTTTTATTTTATCATCAGCTGATTTTATTTTATCGCTATTATAAAGAGCTTTAGGTATTTTGCACACACTTTTAAAAGTTTATGAACATTTTGCAACATACTGATGAAAGCTTGTATTATTAATATGTTGCAATAGGCTATACAGTTCAAATAGTTTTTCCGTGCTTTTACGAATACCTAGAGTCGCCCAATCACTAAATAATTGTTTGTGTAAATACTTTGTCTTTAGTGGAAAAGTGTCATTAAACTGCATGTTTAATAGTGAAAAGAACTCGGCATAGAACTAATTTGGGTCATCTCTGATCACATAATGTACCGGCCAAGGAATGATTTAATTTGTCTAAATTTTTACATTTAATTGGCCTAAACCTTATTTAATTTTTTTGTAAAGGCATGTTGGAACAAAATGTTATTGATTGTCCACTGTGATCAGATGGCAACTTATTTACAATTTGTTTGTGTAAGTAATCACAATTACAAAAAAAATATCTATGAAGAAGAAGCTGTCATTCGGGTTGGTCCAATAAAAACATTTGACTAATCAAATGACCCAAAAAGACTTAATAATCTGACAGTATTCGAGTTATTTTCTAATATAATTATGTTAATATTTAAATCTCCACATACGAATATTGACTTACTACTAGTACTAAGTTTCTTTAACACATCTTCCATCACAGAATCCTGCTAAACTGTATGAGAAATAGGTATTGAATTTCCGAGGGATTAGATAGAGGTATTTCGCCGGTTATGTTTTAGTCCAAGGTAATAGGCAAGCCAATTTACTGCCATCATGAACAAAATCAGACTCCGAATTGGTACTTAGAAACTAATAGATACCATCCATGAATATGGATGTGCGGGAAACTTGTGTGTGTGACTGCATTTAAGGGGTGTCTTGAAACGCTGCAAGTTCAAATGCAACGAAAACATGTATTCATTAAAATAGACTGAAAATTAGTTATTCAATTATTTCACAAAACACCCTCTTCTGTTCTAGGTACAACACAAGTCTGCCAATGGACCGATGCCCTAAAAAGGAGATCGAGGAGCTACGCAAAATGATCATAGTTGACGAGCGAGGCTCCACGGGCGGCGCGCTCAAAGAAAACGTCGACCACGTGTTCGATAAAGACCTTAAAGTGATGTCCATAAGACTCATTCCCCTCGGCTTATGCGCGGAACAAAATACTAAGATACCTAAGACAGCGGTGCATGTACATTCTGGGACATCGAATATTCAAAACAACAAAGCTAGTAATGCAGCTGATCCGAACTATTTGGTGACGTTCATCATACCGGCCATTGTCATCGTGTGTATGATATTGTTGGCTGCTATCATCGCCTGCGTGCTGTATAGGCGAAGGAGAACAGGTAAAATGTCTTGTTTTATTTTTTTATGGATTTGTAAGGATAGGCGAGCACGACAGCGATAAAAAAATAGATTTATCTGTCAGTAAATTTCAACCGATTTAAGTTTTGGTGCACGCCTGGCCTAGCTGACGATGGTGTAAAAATAATTATTTGGTTATGGATAAAAGCATAATACGGGTTAACTAACATCTAGTTTAATTCTGTAGGAGGTGACAATGCTTGAATAATAAGGTGATTTGAAAAGATACAAAACAATATTTTACTGTTCCACATTATTTTTGATTGAAAAGTCATTGCTTCTCACGTATTTGAATTATGTAAAACGTCAAAATTGTGCGCTAAATTATATCAAACAATAATCTCACAGTATCGCTTGCCTATGCTAAAACGCACCAAGGTTTTAAATACTAAACGCTTGAAAGTTGATTGCTATAAAAGTTTATGTAAATATATTTTGGTGTCATGGAGTATCACAGCGAAAATACTTTGTGTTGCGTAATTTTCCCGTTGGGGGTGCCACTATCGTACGATACTGAATAAATCTGAACATTCACAAATTCATATAGTACACTTATCGGATTTTCTACAAACGACTCAAAATATAGCACAGGAACAAAAAATAAATAGGTACAAAGGGTCGGATTCGGCATACATACGCATAGACAAGCGTCTACGTAAAGCGTACGCTCGTGCAAACGCACTCGCGAGTGGCGTCTATGTGTGCGTGCGCACCGCTGTTTTCTCTCGTCGTATGAAGCCGGCCTTCTGTACCTATCTATTTTGTCACATGAAGCAGTAAAGCGCTCGCTTTTAGTGTCTTTATTATTTTAACAAAACATAATAATGTGTACTTTCAGGTAAAATGAGCGTGGGCGACGAGGAAGAGCGGCAAGCGTTCCGCTCGAAGGGCATCCCGGTGATCTTCCAGGACGAGCTGGAGGAGCGCGGCGAGGCCGAGCCCGTGCACAAGTCGCCCGTCATCATGCGCGAGGAGAAGCCCCCGCTGCTGCCGCCCGCGCCCGACTACCGCGCCGCGCCCGACGCGCACGACGCGCGCGACGCGCACGACGCGCCCTACCGCCCGCCGCCGCCCTTCGCGCCCGACCGCGCGCCCCCGCGCCCCAAGGCCACGCCCACCTACCGCAAGCCGCCGCCCTACGTGCCCCCCTAAGCGGAGCCGAGCGTGTACGTGGCGAGGAGTCAGATTCTCGAACGAAAATTATCGCTAAACTAATGTGACAAATAATTGTCAAGCGCGCGTAAACTGCTGTGATTGGCTGTTGATGTTCAACCGATCACAGCAGTTTCAGCGCGCTAGACAATTTCTCACATTCATTTTGCAATAATTTTCGTTCGAGAAACTGGCCCGAGATCTTGCGTGTGAAGACGCTACCTTGGGGGTTGTAGTATTCGTGACGTCATCATAATCGAGTAATTATTAACGAAATACTTTCGATTATTAACTGCGATATGGTCTCAACTAGTCGACGCGAGCACCGACAGCTATTTTCTACGATTTATTTATTTATATATCTCTCATGAGCTGTCTTTTAATACTAAAAAAAATCGCAGCATTTACGCACCTATAATGAGATGCATTTATAAATTAGGTAGGGGAGTAACCCGACGTTGACGAAACGAGGAATTGTGCACAGTTTAATGTGACTACGAATTTCTTATAATGTAAGTACGTCACGACATATACCTGACTATTAGGGGAACGTATTGTCGTTTTTTCAATTATGTAAAAACTGGAGACTTCACAATAAGATAAAGTACCTAGTGTTATTGTTGAAGTAGATGATGTTACTTTAGCTCTTAGAATAAGGCGAAGTTCAATCGAATGTGTGAATGGTTTCGTAATAAATCATTTACAAAAACTTTGCAGTAGAGAGAGAATCTTGTGAACCACACGAATATTATTGAACTAAGTGAACTGAATGCTCATAATATTCGTGAATCAAATCAAATACGCATGATTAAATGTAAAAAAGCTTCACTTTGACATATTGCCAATTACCTAATACTACAACTTATTTATTTGCTAACGTACCAAAACAACAGTAATTAAAGTGTTTGGCTAAAAATGTGCCATTGTTTCACAGTTGTTATATAATGTAATTTAAAATAAAACATATCGAAAGTGTAACATTTTAGCCTTTAGCGTAGATCTTCCATACACGTTATATTTGTAGGTAGTGCGTGTGTGTGTGAAGTATATATGAGGTACTGTTGAGTAGGCGGCGATGACGTCACAGTCTGAGCGCCATTTTAACGAATCGCTGTTTATAATGCATGAATCGATCATGATTAGCTGGTGTGTAAACTATGAATTACAATTAACATACTATTGTAATGAATATACAACTGACTCTAGTTATAGGCTACGAATAGATATTTTTAAGGATGGAATATCATTTTGTACTTGTCTAATATTACCATAGCTGTAAGGTTAACAAATTGTGTAAACTTAGGGACTTGAACGAAATGAGCTATAATGATAACTTTTCCTTTGGATGTATTTTTTTCTACTGTATACTCATTTAGAGTTTTGCATTTATAGATCTTTTTAGTGTTATTAATATACAATTTTATAGGCCAGATACATTCAAGTTTTCATTTATCTTTACTTTGTTTCCCAAGTTGTGTAATAGGAGTACTTAAATGTCCATGTGACTGTACCATTTTTCATTTTTTAACCTTTTCATACTAGCTACTTTATTTTCTTTTAAACCGTTATAATTATAAACGCACATAATTTATGTAATTAATGAGCTTTTTATTTTAAATAAATAAAAATTGGTCTAGAGATGTGTGTTTCATTTCCTAAAATAAGTTTGAAAATAAAATTCAATAAAGATGAATAGCAAAATGCTGGACAACTTTTCAAGAAAAAAACGCATCCCGCAGTCCCTAGTGTTAATTTATTTCGACATTCAGTGCTGGCGACATTCTCGGTGCCCTGGCACCCCAAAGGAAAGTTGTATTTCTACTGGTAGGTACAGTTCTATGGCCTACCACTGGAGCTCCACGACTTCTACTTTTTACTGTTTCTACTCAACTACCACTTCACTATTAACCTTTTGGACGTCATTGTCACATACAGGGTGTGGCGTAAGTAGTGGTCCACAGTGGAGTGTGGACCACTACTTACGCCACACCCTGTTCAGGATTCGATGAACCAGATAATTAACTACAAAAATTAAAATTTTTAACCATTTTTAGTAGTAATTTTTTTACAAAAATCGCTCTTGAACTTGATGGTGTGTTAAAAATTAGGGTTAAAATTAGAGAAGAACCAAGTTTTTCTTCAAAAGAGCTGAATTTACATAAAAAATCATAATTTATCATGATAGCTCTAGTATTCAGCAGTAATTAACAGAAATCAAAATGAAAAAATAATGTTTTTTGTTGAAACTACAAACGAGTAAAGGATGGGATGAAAAAGAGAATACTTTAGACAGGAAACAATCTACCAAATACGGTCTTCTTATTCAACTAATGTTCTGCACATTCAACTTGAAGCGCATTTATGGGAGAAGATTTCATGGCTCCAATAGTAATTCTCAGGCATTTGGCCTGGATGCTGTCTAATTTCTTGAGCGCTTCTTTATTGCAAGGCTTAGGGGAGGTCAGCTCAAAGAGGCCATCTTAACTTTGAGTTAAAAAAAAACTTATTGGACATCCACCTTTAACAAACGTCACGTAAGGCCGCAATACTGTCAAGGGCGTGACGGTACGTGGAAATATATGGTAAGCTAAAGGGACCTACAGAGACCTACAAGCCTAACAGTCCCTACGACCCTAAGCCCTACAAGCCCTACAGCCCTAACCTACCATATACTGGCTGGCTGTCCGTTGTAACATGCTGGCCCGCAGGTTTGCACGGTGTACGAATTCGGTTAAAATCACGCTTTTTAAAGCATATTGCCAATCTTTTTACACCTGCAGCCTGTGGGTCAGTTATTCGCAGCGGGCATACAGCGACCTGCGTGTCCAATATAATAATGCACTCAGGGTACTGTTGGGGCTGCCATGGCGTTGTAGTGCGTCAGGGATGTTTGCTGAAGCGCGGGTGGATGGTTTTGCTGCTATCGTTAGGAAAAGATGCGCCTCCCTACTCGCTCGCGTTCGTGGCAGTACCAACACTATACTGGGTGTTTTTACTGATCGGTGGGAGTCCCCCATGCTGCAAAGGTGGGTGCAGCTTCATGTCGTTATTTAGGTAATTTTGTTGCCAATACTAACATTAGTTTTAAGTAGGTACTTACATTGTTACTAACAAAATATGGACCTGGTCTGAATTAAATGTTTATTATTATTATTATACCTAGTATGTGACAAATAAATATTTATATAAGTTCAGGATGTCTGCACCATGCGACCTAAGGTTACAGACGGATAGTAGACAGGAATACCAGGATCGGGAAGGGTAAACTCACTGCTAATCCCGCAGACTCACGGGACTGATCCGAAGACGGCTAAAGGTGTCTTGGCCACAGCGAGGGGTAATGAGACAAGAATATAAAATTCAAATCTGATTTATTTACAACGTGTTCTGCTTCTAAACTACTTTTTACTTTTTCTTAACACACACTAATATACAAATTCTATGTGTCCTATGCGTGTAAGATGCAACCAAATCATTCTTTTAACTGGGCTGCGCGTGAGCCAGGCCGAGTAATGTCCAAAGGTAACATTGAACACTTATTAAACAATAAACTTTTGAAGTGAATTATTAATAGCCTAAATATAATAAGAATTTATAATTTTTTTATAATGTGAAATTAAAATTCGCGCAAATTTAAAAATAACCATGTGATTTGTAAATTACGAAAACTTGTCAAAAAACCGCTTTGCCCGAGTGGTCGCCCAAAGCGGCCATGGAGGTAGGGGTAACATGGCCACCCCAAAAGTACCTACTTACACAAGAAATGTATTAGTTTTATGTTGAAAAATATCGTGCTTGACAAAATAAAAATACCTAAAATATTTTCAAATGTTATTTAACATAAAATAGTCAGCATTTTATACTTTATTTTAATCACAATCAGTCTTGAGGGTAGGTAATTTAACTTAAATAAATTGTTATTTTTAGTTCAAAACTTTAGTTTTGACAAAATTTTACATTTTTGTTAATCAACAGTAAGTCTTACTTAATTATTTCAACAGAAATCAACATCAGTAGTCATCTTCTATGAAAATGAAGGCTGTAAAATTTAAAGACTGTCTTAAAAAAAAAGTAAAATAAATAAAAAAAATATTGACAGTTATCACTACAAGTTATCACAGTAGTAAGCTCCAATTCCGGAGTATGCCGTACACGCTTCATGAGCCCTTATCTGGCAGTCGTCATAGCGAATTCAGTCCTCTACGGGTGGATCTTTGTATGGCTCCCTGCAAATCAAGCAAAAATATTGTTGGGTTGTGACATTGTCCTTGTGCTTTTCAGTATCATACCTAGTTACAGTCTTTTTTCACATAGTATTCGCACGAGTTTTAGCTCTTTTTTAAGTTCTTCATCACTGTTTTCTCTTTGTCAGCATCAACTCGAGCATCTAAACAAACTAATGAAGCATTATCTATAAATCATAATAATTTTACAAAGGGCAAAGCGGTCAGTTGGTCTCGCGTCAGGGGGGCGCGCATGCCAGGGCGCTATCTGCTTGACATGGGGCCAAGCAGATGCGTCGGCACGCGCGAACATTCCTTTCGCGAGGCGCCGCACAAACTCATCCAGGCCCTCAATCCCGAGGTCCCGCTGGATGACGTCGTTCCTCACGAAGCGAGGGGCGTCCACTATTGTCCGCAACGCTTTATTATGTTGCGTGCGGAGCAGCTTTATGTTCGACTCGCTCGTGAGGGCGAACCAAGCGGGGGCGGCGTACGTCAAGATTGGGTGCACGTACTGTTTGTACACGCCCAACTTGACGCGCGCCGGGAGGCGGGACGAAAGCACTGGTTTAAGGAGGTTGCGGGCGACCCTACCCTGTGCGGCGACCTTGCGGACGTACAGCCCCATCGTGAGCCGACGGTCGACACCCAGGTACTTGACCCGGGGCGACCACTCGATGTCGGCTCCTTGAAGTTTCAAGGGTGGTGGGAGGCACGCGAAGCCGGTGACCATCGCCTGCGTCTTACCCACGTTCACCGACAGCCACTCGGGAAGCAGATTCAGGGCGCGCTGCATCTTGACCGCCGCGTAGGTACTTCGCGTTGAGCGAGGTAGTAATGTACGCGGCGTCATCTGCATACAGCGCGAGCATCGCATCCGAGGTAGTGGGGATGTCGTCGGTGTAACGTGAGTAACACGCCGGCGACACGCAGCTGCCCTGCGGCACACCCGCAAGCACCGGGCGGGCGCTTAATAGCGCGTCGACCACCACCCTGAAAGTCCTATGGTAGAGAAAATCAGAGACCACCTTTACAACGCGACGGGGCGAGTCGGACGTGGCCATCTTGTAAATGAGGCCCTCGAGCCACACACGGTCGAAGGCCTTCTCCATGTCGAGGAATACTGCCACCGAGTACTCCTTCTTATTGGCTGCGGCTGCGAGGTGGTGCAGTACCCTCGACAGCTGGAGCGTCGTGCTGTGCTCCGCCCGGAACCCGAATTGCTCCGGCCGTGGCACAATGTGTTTTTGTAGATGTCGCAGCAGGAGTGCTTCGAACACCTTGGAGACTGTCGGCAGCAGCGTGATTGGCCGATAGCTCTCCGGCTTCAATGTATTTTTTCCCGCCTTGGGCAGCATGATGACGCTACGAATGAAACATTGGTGCCGATTCTCTTGTCACAAAATTCTCTAAACTAGACTAAAAATCACCAAAATTTAGTTTATTCCTGTCAAACGACGATTTCCCATTCTGAAATTGACTAAAGTGACACAACTTAACTATATTTTAGTTTGACAGCACTAAGATGGCACTGAGATTATAATTTAGTGAAAATGGCAATTTTGCTATTCTAAATTTTACGTTTTTCACCTAAAATTTTGATTGTCTTAAATAAATCTGACTATTTTTAATCGTGATTAAAAAGGTGTGGAATAAAATTAGTTGTCATGAACCAAAATTCACACCAACACCTCGACTTCAGATTCAAAAACAGTACTGTATCTTTTTTTTCTTTTCTTTTGCTCGATCTCGAAAATGGTGCGTCCTATCGCAAAAATAATGAAAATTTCGACACCCTTTATAAAACTCATAAACCTATAAAACTCAACGTGTTGGTAATATTTTTTATATTTTCCATACAAAAAGTAAAAAAAAATCATACAAAACAAGTCGAGGCAGCAAATAATACGCGCCACCGGCTCTAAAAAAAAAATCACGTGGTACGGCAAACAAGCAAGTACCACGTGGAGTGTGGAGTCACAAATGCCAAATTTGATTTTAGGTGTGTCAAAATTATTTTTAAAGGAGATTTTATTTTGCAGAATAGCGTTAAGATTCTTATAGCCAAAAGTAAGGAATTTTAGTGATAGTCTAGTTAGTTTAATTCGATGTACAGACGCCAGCACATCAAGCTACTACAATCTGTCAAATTTCTTTAATAGATTTTCAACTTTATCGCTAAAGCAATAAGGTTAGCTCAGAACAATAACTTAGTTATTGTTCTGAGGTTCTGAGGGTTCATCACTATTCACTATTCATTTTATTATTGATTTTATTGTCAAAAATAAACTGACACTTGACAGTGACATCGTCGTGACATCCAAACACTGCTGACTGCAGTCAAGTCAACCTGTAGTGACAGCAGCAGAGCAGTGTCAGTTATTGTCAAAAATCGGCCTTCAAAATAATTGTATGTAATAAAAAATATTCCTAATATTTTATTTATTTCGTGGCAAATAATAGTAGTATTGCTCTTTTAACTGGTTTTAGTTGACTCAAGTTTCTCGAACCTTATAAACAAAATAAAAATGACGGAATTACGGAGGACGAAACATAACTTCAACTTGAGGAGTCTTCGACTATCTCTAAAATACCGGCCTGAAATCCTGGAGCTGATACTAAGACTGAGACTGCGTATCAAACAGAAACAGTTTATCATACAAAAGCTAAAGAATGGCATAGATGAAATGGTAAGTAAACAACCAAAATACTGATGATTTCACAGATGAATTTTATTCACTATTTATTTGAAGTTATTAACCTAAAAATAAATAATAAACACTAAATGAAAAACAAACAACAATTGAATGCAAATATTACTTAGTACTTATGATATTATATGCAATTTTTTAGGTTTATGAAAAGAGTGTTAAAGATGTCTCGTCTGTAAAAGAATTTACAGATAGTGCTACTAACACTGATATAATACAAGCAAGCACAGATACTTCTAAAGACCAAGATCAATCCACCCAAACAGAGTGTAATGACACATCAAAATCAGAAGGAACAGGATCTGAGAAATCTAAATCAGTTATAACTAAGGACCAAACAACACAAATAGAAGAAAAAATCAACAAGACAAAACACAATGCTCTGAAAGTAGATACGGCAGTAGAAAAACAGGAGGACTCAGGATGGAATATAAATGACAACAATAAGGAAACTAAGAGCATAGCGGAGCAAGTAGCAGAGGTTGCTCAAGATGCTATGAAGGAATCTGGGATGGTTTATGTGGAGTCTGCAGGAATGTACTACGATTATAAGACTGGATATTATTATAATTCGGTAATATTTTCTTTATTTTACTTCTTTATTTTTTTTTTATAATGAAGTAAATATTAATCAATTATTTTTTACAAATGCATTAGAAGATTAAAAATAAGACCTACTTATGATAAACACTTATTAAAATCGTTCAACCATACCTGGGGCCGTACTATGAGCTGTTAACGCCATCATGATTCCGTTGAGAAATAGAGATAGTGCTATCGGTCATGTATAGCTCCGTCTCTCTTCCACACTGGAACAATGATGGAATTAACACGTCATAGTACGGCCCCTGGCTCCTTTATACCAGTTTATTTAAGCTGTCAACCTTTGCCCCTGCAGTAGGACACAAGGCAGCTCTCTCCACACTTAAAAAAAACCAGCCTCTTGTCTGCCATACCATGTTATATTTCGTAATTTGCAGGAGCTGGGGCTGTACTACCACACGGACACAGAATGTTACTACTACTACTCAGAAGATAAGAAGTCATTTTCTTTCCACTCGTACCCAGATAGGAGTTCCTCTAACGCAGCGTTACTGGCTCATGAAAAAAGGAAAGCTAGAAAACATAAAATGGTTAGTGGATATCTCACTCAGCATTGTCACACATAAGACAATGTGATAAATAAGTATATTGCATTGATGCCTATGTAGATACAGTATGAATGTGATTGTATTCTTATCAATCTATACTTAAATCAAGAGCCAAAATTGTATTGAAATAGTAAAATAATTGTTCCCTTATCTAGAATATACAAGTTATAAACTATGATATAAATTCAATTGTTCTCATATCAACTAATTTTTAAACTTATATTTTCAGGAAAGAAAAACAGAAGATGACATTGATAACCTGACGAAAAACTTATCTCAGGTTTCACTCCGAGGCCAAACAGCCTTAGGTAATTAAATGATGAACGGTTACACCCATACCAACATTCTAAATGTTATATTACAGGACAAAGAAGCTGATGGAAAAGAAGAATCAAAGAAATCGAAGCGTAAGAAGAAAAATACAAAGAAAGTTAAGAAAGACGATTCTTCTAAGGTTAAGACTAAAGATGAAGAAGACACAGAAGTAAAAGAAAAAGTGAAAGAAAATGTTGAAACAGTAACCTCTAATGATAAAGAAGAGGAGGAAGAAGAATCCAATGGTAAAACTGCAGTGCCAGAAGAGCTAGAAGATGGTGAATGCAGTGACACAAGCACTGAAAATTCTGAAGATGAAGATAAAAAGTCAAACATTAGCACATCAACAGCTAGTGATGATGGTAAATTTTACGTCACAGCTGTGATTTATATTGATAAAACCAAAATATTTAATAGATCAATTGCCTTTGGGGCATCTGGGTCCATAAGTCTTGCTACCATTATGTTTAATATCATGGTGTAAGTGCATTTTGAGCTTAGTGAATGTCTTAAGTAAGCTAAAATAAAATGTGTAACATTGCAAGTGTGACATATAATAATCTAAATAATTTCTAAAGCTTACATTATTCACAAATATCCATATCTGCATTAAGGCTAGTGCATCAAGGACCGAGGTTCATATTCAACATACATACTTTTGTTTATGAAAATTAAAATACGATTTCAAAGTTTGTGATTTAATATCAATAATGTTTGCTTTATTGTCAGGCAACTAAGGACCACGGATAAAATACACGAATAATAATACAAAATAATTAATAAGTACATATTAAAAAACCATTACAAAATCTGTTGACTATGTGGGGTCGGCGACGTATTGCGCTGACTCGAGGTGTCATTGTCTTCATCTGCTGTGTGATATTAATGCAAAATTTTATCTATGGACTAAAAAGTTGACCATGTTCCCTATATCCAGAAGCAGTAGCCAAACATCACCCGCCGTGCATGCGTGTGATCGTGCGCGAGACCACGTTACCGAAGTTACGCGTGGGCAACCTCTTCATCGTCACTAAAGATGGCGGCACCGTCGGCAGGGAAGGCGAGCAGCACACTATACTGCTTAGAGATAATAATGTTTCTAGAGTAAGTGGCGAAGTTATTTGAAGGCCCTTTTGGACTAAAATTGCGACGAATGACCGAAGTATGGTTTCTCAAGATTTATAAAATTAGAAATTGGTCAAATTAAAATAGAAGAAGTTTATTTTTAATTACCATCCTACTGACGCAGTCCGGTAAGAACGCCAAATTTCTTGACAATCGCACTGCTGAACGTGGGCCGCAAATTAAGGGGATCACATTACTAAGTTAGTAAGATTACTAAAATAGCCTTGTGATCCCTATTGTCCATAATCGTCACACTTTGATTTTTGATTGTCGTATAGGTATTAATTGGACAACACCATCACCATCATCAACAAATTGTACTTAGTCATTCTCTGCCACATTCTGATGGCACTATTGGCCTATTATTTCGAACTATAGAGAACTCTGTAGTTCAAAATATAACTCATAACTTACGATTAATATTTCTCTACTCAACACATTAAAAGTCTTTCATATTGTTTCTAGAATCACCTGGATATACAATTCGACCCGTCACGCAACTTGTATATGGCGATAGACCTCGGCTCTAAGAACGGGACGATACTCAACGGCACTCGAATGTCGGAGAGCCAGGTCATGAGCACACCTATGGCGGTAATTATTTATTATTATTTTATTTTTAGCCTATGTTGTCATCGCACTGCAGGACTAAGGCCTGACTTTGTCTTTTCCACTCCGTTCTGTCTTCATCTTGTGTGGACCAATCCTCTCTGTAAGGGCCGGCGCCCAATGGCGGCACGGCACGGCAAGGGATTTTTATGCGACGAATAGAAATATAACTTATATGTATGACAGTAAAATTGAAATTTCAATGAAAGAATAATCAAATCAAATCATATCAAAAGTCATTTATTCAAATTAGGCTGAGAATCAGCACTTTTTGAACGTCAAAATCACATAAGACAGTCCCCCCAAAACGCCCACCCTTCACCACTTCCTAGTGCTTTAGCTGGGAAGAAGAAGTGGCGGAACAAACTCCCCAGCAGCACTGCTGTCTGTTCAGTTAGAAGAACTGGATTCTATACATATAGTAATAAATAAATTAACATTACGAAACACAAAAATATTAAAATTATTTGCCATATGTCAGCTAGCACACGCCAATATTTAAAACATAATCAAGCATAAATAAATAATAAAAACAAAAAACGCAAACAGAACTTAATACATAATAAAAAGCCTCCTGGCATAAAGGGCGTGCCCGCTTACATATGCAATGCTGCATTATGTTTATATGTATATAGCTGTAACTAGTAGCCACAAATGATAAACTAGGACCTTCGAAGTAAAATAAAGAAACATTAATTTCTAATAACAATAACAAAACCATAGTCAGCAAGCTGACCTGTCACCACAAGCAGCACCCGTTCACGAGCATAACGCAAAGATCAGCCATTACCCCCCTCGCCATATTTGAGGGAAGGAGGCAACCCGACCCCCGACGCTACCGCAAGCATTGACATCTAAGGGAGCATGACGAACTTGCTGCCGGTTGCTCAAAAGAATAATATGATGAACTGTCGAGGTCGCTAGCTAACCATATATTGCAATACAACTCATTAAAAAACATTGAAATGAGTAGATTATGTCAAAAATAAATAAAAATTAAATTAAACTAAGGTGACTAATAAATATAGTCAAATAAAATAAACAATTATATGAACTCGTATAACTTGTCAGTAGGTAAGCTAATTTTGGAGAAAGAACATAAACATTGTCTTGAGTTAATCACAGCGACCAACTATTTTTATCGTTTAAGTAATCGTTGATTGAATAGTATGCCTTTGAACAAAGGTTGGATTTTACTTTAGCTTTAAACGCATTAAAAGGCAATTCTAACAAAGAAGAGGGAAGCTTGTTATAAAAGTTTATACCAAGCCCAACAAATGAGTTATGGACCTTATGAAGCCGGTGAAAGGGAGCACGTAGTTTCTCCTTGTTTCTAGTGTTAATATTATGAATATCACTGTTTTTTGTGTATAAGTGTATATTTTGCCTAATATATAAGATGTTGGCGAAGATGAATTGTGAGGCCACCGTGAGAATACCAATCTCTTTAAAAAAATCTCTCAGAGTAACTCTAGCACCTAGCTGGTAAATTGCTCGTACAGCTCGTTTTTGAAGAACAAATATATTTTGAATATCAGCGGCTTTGCCCCACAGCAGAATGCCGTAGGACATGACGCTATGAAAATAACTGAAATAGACTAGCCGAGCTGTATCAACGTCAGTGTATTGTCTTACTTTCCTGACAGCATAGGCGGCCGAACTGAGCCTTCCCGCTAGGCATGATATATGTGATCCCCACTGAAGCTTGGCATCAACTGTTATGCCCAGAAATACTGCCGAGTCTACAGTTTCAAGTACCTCTTTATCTAAGACGATGTTGGGTCCTAGATTTCTAACATTCGGTAAGGCGAACTTTACACATTTCGTTTTCTTGGCATTGAGAACTAGGTTATTTGTGGTAAACCAATCTGTAACCATTGATAGTGCACTGTTTACGTCGTCAAAATTTTGTCTGTTCCTGTCTACTTTAAAGATAAGAGAGGTATCATCAGCAAATAGTACAACGTCACAGATGCCCTTTAAATAGAATGGTAAGACATTTATATACACCAAGAATAAAAATGGGCCCAGTATAGAGCCTTGAGGTACACCTAACTGAACTGGTAGCCCGGAAGATTTCACACCATTAACATCTACACATTGGTGCCTATTATGTAAATATGAATCTAATACGTTAAGAGCTTCGTTTTGAATACCGTAATGAATTAGTTTACGCAAAAGCGTGTCATGGTGCACGCAATCAAAGGCTTTGGAGAGATCACAGAAAACTCCAATAGCATTTTGCGAGCTCTCCCATGCGCTAAATATGTGTTTCAGCAGAGCAACACCCGCATCTGTAGTCGAACGACCTTTTGTAAAGCCATATTGTTCATCATGAAGGAGGCTATTTAAATTAAAATGTCTTAGCAACTGCTTGAGTATTAATTTTTCAAATATTTTACTAAATGCAGGTAAGATAGAAATAGGCCTAAAATTGCCAACGTTATTTTTATTACCCGATTTAAATAATGGTATGACTTTACTACTCTTCATGAGGTCAGGAAAAGTTCCTAAATCAACACATTTATTAAAAGTAACAGCTAGATAGGGGGCTACGATGTCGATTATATTACTTACAAGTTTAATTGAGATGCCCCAGTAATCACCAGTGTTTTTTGACTTGAGTGTGTTAAAAACACTAATTACATCACGAGGTGTTACATGTTCGAAGCTAAATAAGCGACTACATTTAGGTACACTATTATGCAAAAGGTTTTCAGCTTCAGATGGGGACGAATTTAAGGAGCGAGTCGTAGTTATAGGTATGTTGGCAAAAAACTCATTAAATGCTTCAGCTACGTCAGCTGCTGTATTAACTAATTTGTTGTCGACCATAATCTCTAATTGTCTTTCTTGTTTAACCGACTTACCCGTTTCATTGTTAATAATTTTCCAGGTGGTTTTTACTTTGTTATTCGAATTTTTAATTGTATCGCTTAAAAATTTAGATTTAGCAAAAACACAAATCTTTTTAAATAATTTTTGACATACTCTAGGAAAGGAGTATCAAACCTGTAATTTTTCAAACCATATAACTCGTATAGTCTCACTCTACTTTTATAAATACCTGGAGTAGCCCATTGGTTGAAGCCAGCGGAGGTGCCATTAATATTAATAGTTTTGGCCTTGAAAGTAGATTGGTATTCTTTTTGCACAACATCAAAAAGGGCTCCATAGATTATATTAGGATTATCATGTTCTACAATCGACGGTTTAATTCTAAGGGCTATATTATTTTTAAACTTGTTGCAACGACTAGCTGTATAAGGCCTGCATTCTATTTTGTGTGGCTTTTTATGTATTGGCATAGGGAAGCTAGCTAATAATCCACAGTGGTCAGACGGTAAGTCACTTAACACTAATTTATTTTTGGCATCGCAATCACTAAAAATATTATCAATACAAGTCGATGAAGATGCTGTTATCCTAGTAGGTTCAAAATACAAGTTAATTAAATTAAAGGACCTAAACAGATTAAGAAGTCTAATACTTAGTGGAGTAACCTCTAAAATATTAATATTAAAATCACCACATAAAATTATACTTTTATTACTTGATTTTAATTTATTCAGTGAATCCTCCATTACCGATTCGAAACGAATAAAATCCCCAGAGGGGGGTCGATAAACGCAAATTATAACGTATCGCTCGAGTTCAACACAAGACAACTCAATAGTGCGCTCGATGGAAAGATTAACTAAATCAGAACGTTGTTTACATTTCAACTTGTTTGAAACAAGAACTAAAGATCCACCGCGAATAGCACTTTTCCTTACAAATGCACTTTGAATGGTAAAATTATCATCATTGATAAACACTACTTCATGTTCTTTCAACCAGTGTTCAGTCAAACATAGCACCTGAACATCATAGTTCTCCATAAATAAACTTAACTCTAGCTCTTTGCCGGACAGACCCTGCATATTTTGATGTACAACATTCAACATATGCGGCTGACCCGTTGTCGCACCTAATAGTTTAAACTACAAGGCGTATCAATAGTAGTGTTAGTACCACTACTAACAGTAATCGACGGTAACCTACAGGTACCGGTGTCACTGTGTATATTGTATGCTAATAGGTTAGCAATGTGTCTCCTACAACTAGGTGGCAAATACATTGTATTATTTGTCAGTTTGTAATCAGTAATAAATTGATTACAATCAAAATATAAAATAGTGTCACTGTGTCGACAAGTCCTATTATAAATGAACATATTTAAATTATAAATGTGCCTATTTTGCTCATCAGACAAATATCTAGAATAAGGCAGAGCACATAAAATAAATTTACAGTTATTGGTCTCATTGAGATATAACATCAAATGGACACATTCAATTATGTCCTTTTTCCTTACAGTTAAACTATCCCCATACAATAAAATAACAGTTGAACTGGGGTTTATTTTTGTCAATCTAATATTATTAACTAATTGGCTAATACTGGCACCAGGTAAACAATTATTAATTACATATTGATTCGAACACTGATTAAATATACTACCAAAACCTTGACCAAATTTGTCAGAAAATACATAAGTAGTATTACCTACTGGCTGAGCCACTGAGGGTGTGGGTGTAATAATTTGAGGCTGGGGTGCCAGGGAGCATGCACAGCTAAAAGACATGTTATTTGTCAGAGACTCATACCTCTCTGCATTGTGCCTGACCAGGTCAGCTAACTCATTAGCCTCCTGCATGCGCTTACTCAGGTCTTGTTGAGTAGCCTCATATTTGCTAAAGATATCTTTTAGAGCATATTCCCTAACAAACAATTCATCCTGAAGGCGCTGAGTGTCAGTGTCATACATAGTAGTACATAATTCTAGTTCACTATTACACTTCTCTAATTCTTTTATTAAATTGAGATATTTATGCCTAAGTATTGTGTTTAATTTGTTAACTTTATGGCATTTTAAAGATTTCGAATAAAATAGAATAGAATAGAATACTCTTTATTATGTACACCAAAAAATGACAGATATAAATGTAGAAATTTTACATAGGGTGACATAATGGGCGGTCTTATCGCTAAAAGCGATCTTTTACAGACAACCTTTGAATGGATTAAAGGGAGGAGAGACAATACTGCAAGGTAGTCAGAGGTGTACCAAGTACATATACAATAAATACATATACATAAGACATATACTTATCTACACATATATACAATAATAAACATGTAACAAGACCAAGGAAACCATATGTAATGATGATGTTTAAGGAGAGAGGAAGTGTTTTTTTACCATAATGTTAAAAGTGGACAAAGATTGAGCACGCCTTATCGACACTATAATGATAATGCCTAAGGACGCCGCGGCATGCCTAAGAATATCTCGGCATCGTTGCCGTTAAAATTTCAATTTTATTGTCATACTAATAAGTTACACTTCTGTTCGTCGCATATAAATCCCTTTCCGTGCCGTGCCGCCAGGCCGGCCCTAATTCGAGTTAGTGTTTTGTATCACTATTTACTATGACTTTTCTATATTTTTGTCAAAATCTTACTAGAAATTACACTTTTTTCCCCTATTCCAATCGCTATCTTTATTTATTATTACTTTTTTTTATTTTTTTTAAGCGCCACCGCCTTCTTGAAATAATAATTTTTCAGAAAACTGGTAGGAAGGAAAGCTGGAGTTCTTTACCCAGTTTTCAAAAGATACCTTATTAAGTTTGAAAGGATTATTGACTGGTATATAATTTTGGAAATAAGTCAGCCTTTTTCGTCTGTCACAGATAGTACACGGCAGCACTCTACAGCTTGGAGAAACAAAACTGCTATGTCACACACATCCAGGCAACGACACATGCGGACATTGCGAACCGGGACTTTTAATGGAAGGTAATGTGTCATTATTATGACAAATATCTCAAAACGTAGGTATGGAACCATTGACTGAAGCAGTAGGCCCACTCTTCTTTAGGGCTTTCATCCACGTCTCTTTCAAACGCAGCCACGGCATCTTCAGGGTTCATAAAACGAATTCCTCTAAGTTTATCTTTTATTTTTGGAAATAAATACAAGTCACAAGGTGCCAGGTCAGGACTGTAAGGACGATGACTTTCTAACTCCACACTTTCGATAGACCAATATTCGATAGTCCGTCTGGCGGAGTGAGCTGGAGCGTTGTCGTGGTGGAGGAGGATCCAGCTTCTTGGGCGCTGCTGTCTAACATTTTCCAAGACAACCGGTAAACAATGACTGACATACCAATCGGCAGTAACAGTCTTTTTATCTTCTAGGACAATTGTTGCGAAATGACCCCGTCCGTCCAAAGAATGAGGCAATCATCTTTTTCCTTTGACTGCTGCCCGTCTTTACTTTTGTCGGCAAATCTTCGAATGGAAATTGTCTTTTGGTTTCGGCTTCGTAATAACATAGCCAGCTTTCATCACCGTGACGATATCATAAACAGCATTCGAGTCACCTCCCTCATACTTTTCAAGCATTGACGGCACCAATCCAAACGACGTTTTTGATCTTCCGTCAAATTATCAGGTATCCATTAGACGAGTTGTAGACAGTGGCACGTGATGGGGCTTCGTCATGAAATGCTAATCGAAGTCTATCGTAACATTGTTGTTGAGTAAGACCGCAACGAAAGTCGTAATAAATCATTGAACGAAAATGGTCTCAGTCAAATCCATTTCGACGCACGACAGACACTTTATAAATTGCCGCCAATGTTTTTAAAAACAAATGACATAATGAATTCATTACACGTCTGGAGATTCCCGAAGAGTTCCTAATTCGAAATTTAAATGAATTTTTCATCGGCTGCTTTTCTTACTGGCGTATATTAAATGTAAAATAATGAAATTATGTCAAAGAAGTATGTAAAAAAATAAACGGCTGAACGGAATTGAATGAAAGGCATAGCAGAGGGGCAATTCCCGTATTTTTAAAAACATTCAAATTCTGATCTCAGCCTCAATCGGACAATTTATTGTATTGTATAGCGTTTACCTACATTTTTGACATTGTAATTGTCGCTTAGATAAGAGTGCGAATTGATTTTGAACGTTTTTAATTACGGGAATTGGCCTTCTGGGTCAGGACATAGAATACTTTTTATCCCGGCAGTACGTTCCCGTGGGATAATTTCCGATATTCACGCGGGCGAAGCCGCGGGCAAAACTAGTTTTTTTTTTTATACAGGGTGACTTGTAATTAGAGCACAACCTTGTAAGGGGATATAGTACAGGTCATTTGCAACAACTTTTGTAGGAACACGCATATGCAAAAGTGCACCAACATTGAGTTATAATTTTTTTCGTGTTATTTTGAAAAACTCTTATGGGGTAACCTTAAAAAATTAATAAATAAAAAACTTGACATAATTTTGTTAATTTTCTTTTTATTATTTAGTCTATAACGTTCCAGTTACATGTCAGCATCATCAAATGTACATTATTGACATTATTCTAGACACAGTGCTCCAAAATCCAAAAACCTTCAACAAATTTTACTGGCATTATTACACAAAACAGCCTGTTTAAAAAAAACTCACTATGGCACCTGCTCTGCGTATTATTAAAAAAACATCTACATTTCATAAGCTTTCAAATGAGGTGTAAAAGTCTGACATAGCTAGTTTAACATTAAAGATATTAGCCAAAGAATAGAACAGGCTGGAATATCGAAAGTTTCGCAAATTAATGGCCATAATGTTTAAAACACAATAAATACAAATTTAAGTAGAATGTGATCCACGCACTTAGTGGTGACAATTTTACAACACATTTTAACTTGATTTTAATTTTAAAATTTTTAGGGTAGCTGGTCCTTACTTCAAACTTCTCTTATTAAAAGAGACAAAAAGATCTAAAATTAGGAAATTTTAAAAGTGTGTTGTAGAATTGACGTTCTCTAGTCATCCTCAGTCATTCACTTAAATCTCATTTTCGAAATGACTCCCACCGTTACGCACGCAAATTCGCATCCTTTTCCTCAATTCGCTTTTCACCACCGCAGTGCTGAGATTTGCTCGAATTTGGTCAGCTCCCAAAATGATTCGCCGTCTTAACTCGTCAATATCTAGGACAGGCTGATTATCGACATAAACCAACGTTTTCATATGTCCCCAGACGTAATAGTCCATTGGCGTCAGATCTGGGCTTCTTGCTGGCCAAGGTATGGGCCCTCCTCTACCGATCCAATTATTGGTATAATTTTCGTCTAGCCAGTCTCTGATTTGTCGTCTGTAGTGAGCTGGACACCCGTCGTGTTGAAACCTGATAGCACGCAAGGTGGCTAAAGGTATGTCCTCCAGTAATTCAGGTAAAACATTTCTTAAAAAGTGTTCATAATATTCACCGTTTAAGTTGTCTGGCAGAAAAAAGGGCCCAATCAAATTATTGTTAATAATTCCCATCCACACATTTAGTGAAAATCTTCGTTGCGATCCTTTCGGTCGTTTTTTTTTTGGATTACCCACCGCCTTTTCTTCCCAGAAATGAGTGTTATGGTAATTTGTGATTCCATCTTTGTCAAATTTTGATTCGTCGGTCCACAAAATTTGTTTTAAATAATTTGGGTCCTCTATGTCGCAGTTTAGCAGATATCTGCAAAATTGGACCCTTGCAACAGGATCACGGCCTTCCAGGACTTGCACTGGAGTGTAGTGATATGGATGACGCCCAGATTCATGGACCACTTTCCACACTTTATACTGTGATATTCCAAGTAAATTGGCCACTTGTCTTGTAGAGATGTTAGGTTCCCGTTGAAAATGACGTAGGATTTCTTCTTCATCATCAGCACGGTATATTCGAGGTCTGCCCGCATCGCCTGATAAAAAAAACTAATTTAAATAATCAATTGCGGTAAACAATAGGGGTAATAAACCAAAGCCTATTCAGTTTTAAAGGAGCCATTTCGGCCAAGAAGCCATTTTGACTGAAATACAATGACAAAATTTATTTATTTAATTGTTCTAAAATAATAAATAAAAATACGTGGTTTTATAATTATTTTGTACAAATTAATAATTATTAAAAATGAAGGAAGATAACATAGGGAAAGTATCTGTACGTACCGCACCTGCTTTGCAAGTGTTTACAAAGAATTCACCCGCCACAATTTAATACTATTGTTATTGGTAATGAAATGACGGTCTAAGTGGAAACACGCAGCTAATACTGAATGCACTTACAATTTTTTAAAAATGATAACCCAAGTCAGGCCTTTGTTTGCTTACGAAGTTAAATTGCAATAACAAAAACATTTCGGAGAAAACTATCTTTTTTTTTCCGGTACTACGTAAGTAGGTACAGCCAGAAGCAAATCACGATTGACAGTTGAACTGTGTTTAACTCTCTAAGAAGGTACAAAATCTAAAGTGCTTAAGCAGCTGTTGGCTGTAAACTTGCAATTTAATCGCAATTATTTATTAAATTACATTTTTTATTACATACCTTGACGTCTTTGAAAGCGTCCAGTCTCGCGGGCTCGTCGATAAACTCGAGAAAACACGCCTACATCAGGTAAACGGCGATTGGGGTATCTCTGTTGATATTCGCGCTGGGCAGCTAAAGCATTGCCTCTAGCTACGCCGTAAGTGTACAGAATATCGGCATATTCTTCATTCGTAAAATTTGCCCGTTGTCTTTGAGCCATAGTCCTTGATACGCGCCAAAACCACAGATGAGCATAACACACGGAAACCAGTTGAAAAGCCAAGTCGTCAGGAGAGCAATCAATCACAAAAACAGTCACAAGCCGGGTCGTCAGAGATAAAACAAAACTGCAGAGCACACACAAAAGCATCCGATCGCAACGAATCACAAGGACGGACTAACCTAAACAACCCAAAAGAGATTAAACAATGACCGGCTGTTTTTACCTGCTTAGTAGAGCAGGTAGAAACAGACCTTTTTTTGGCCGTGCGCCTTTGTTATGCGAATATCTTCCCTATTGGACTAGCTATGTTAGGGTTTTATATCTCATTTGATAGCTTATGAAATGTAGATGTTTTTTTAATAATACGCAGAGTAAGTGTCATAGTGATTTTTTTTTAAACAGGCTGTTTTGTGTAATAATGCCAGTAAAATTTGTTTAAGTTTCTTGGATTTTGGAGCACTGTGTCTAGAATAATGTCAATAATGTACATTTGATGATGCTGACATGTAACTGGAACGTTATAGACTAAATAATAAAAAGAAAATTAACAAAATTATGTCAAGTTTTTTATTTATTAATTTTTTAAGGTTACCCCATAAGAGTTTTTCAAAATAACACGAAAAAAATTATAACTCAATGTTGGTGCACTTTTGCATATGAGTGTTCCTACAAAAGTTGTTGCAAATGACCTGTACTATATCCCCTTACAAGGTTGTGCTCTAATTACAAGTCACCCTGTATACACATTTTTAATTTTGGTCACTATTTCATTCAAACCCTAATCTTAAACAACAGAAATAAAATACTACGGATAATAGCAAAGCTGGGCGTATCATACGCTCCAAGTCGTGTGTTACGCAATTATGAACGCGTTCGGAACGCATCTTGTGTTGCTTGAGGTCCTTCACACATACATTATTTACTATACCCACCGAATTGTTAACTTATTGCAGTCCTTATTTATCAAAAAACAAATGCCACGTTCCAATTTCTAAACAAAATTCAACTCTACAGCCATAGAAAAAGAGAAGAAAGTCGCGTACACGCGGACCTGCAACGTTCAGATGCAGCATCAGTTGGAACTGGCCCGCCTGAAGAACAAATACGCGCCGAAACCGCTGGCTATCGAAGAGACGGCGTACAACGATAGGGCGCAGGCGCGGAGAGAAACTGTGGGGTCCTCGCACCACTCTGAGAAGACGCAGAGCACTGATGTCAACACGTTAGTAGAACTGTAGTGCATGAGATTTAAATAATAGTTTTTATTCCACACCCATAAATGAACTGGGCCTTCATTTTTGGGTGTGGAAAAAGAAAGCTCTATAAAGATTTATAAATCTTTGTAGAGCTTTCTTTTACGGGTACTGATAAAAAAAAAACTAACTATGGATTTAAAATGTTGCATTGTCGATAGGATTAAAATAAATTTTGCTAAAAAAAGTTTCGGGACGAAATCCCATAGGGAGGCAACTCTCATTTGCTGAACAATGAAAGTAGAAAGAAAATATGTTCTTTTGTTGTTGAAACTAAAACTGACTGACTGCTAAAATATAAAAACGACAAAATTATATCACATTATTTTGCCTACAATTGTTTGTTGCATTTAGTTATTTGTTTTCTGTTGCTTGCTGTAATTTCTGTAGTGTTTATGAACGTTGGTAAATCTAAATAAATAAAATAAAATAATATATCCCATTGACAGGTCTATAGAACCAGAGAACAAAGGCTTCAAGTTGTTAGAAAAGATGGGCTGGAACAAGGGCGAGGGACTCGGCAAGAAGAGTCAGGGAGAAACGGAACCGGTAAGTCACTTCATATTATTCCCAGCATAACCTTGCAAACTAACAACTAGTGCGTAGGTCGACTTGCTTGACTACAATTTCCAAAAACTGAACATAGAAAAAAAAGGACTGCAGACTGTTTGATTTATCAACTTTTTAGTAGGCAAGTACAGCTGCGTTTAGACTATGCAGGAAGTTTAGAACATGGCTTTAGTTTTGGTACCTTTCGCGATGTTATGAAGTTTAGAACATGGCTTTAGTTTTGGTACCTTTCGCGATGTTATGAAGTTTAGAACATGGCTTTAGTTTTGGTACCTTTCGCGATGTTATGAAGTTTAGAACATGGCTTTAGTTTTGGTACCTTTCGCGATGTTATGAAGTTTAGAACATGGCTTTAGTTTTGGTACCTTTCGCGATGTTATGAAGTTTAGAACATGGCTTTAGTTTTGGTACCTTTCGCGATGTTATGAAGTTTAGAACATGGCTTTAGTTTTGGTACCTTTCGCGATGTTGTGAAGTTTAGAACATGGCTTTAGTTTTGGTACCTTTCGCGATGTTATGAAGTTTAGAACATGGCTTTAGTTTTGGTACCTTTCGCGACGTTATGAAGTTTTCGCTGCTTATCGAACATAGTCATAATGCTGATGCTGGACTATTATTTCGAAGACAGTATAGGTATTTGGTTGGTTTTAACGCAGCGAATCTTAAAATATGTACTTTCCAGACCGGACAAGACATAACGCATCTTGACATTAAAATGACACTACCGCTACGCTGTCGACAAGCACACATTAGTAGTATAACCAATGAGGATAATCAAAATGTAAACGTCCCAAAGTATGCGAGTAGGTCAAAACTAATATTACAAAAGAATGTGGGTCGTAAAGGCTTAGAGAAAAAAATGAAACGATGATCGTTTAATTTTTTTCTCTAAGCCTTTCAGTCGACGGAAGATAATGGATCGTTACGATCCATTATCTTCAGTCGACTGACTACAAAATAAATTATAACTCCATTCCGTTTTGACGTGACTAATTAGTCCAGACCAAATAATATCTTTAACCTTGCTCTTGCTACGGAATCGTAAAACTTGAAGACTGCGGTCAAGTGCGAGTCGGATTTAACGACACACTGATAAATTACAGTTAGTACCCGGATGTGATCATGACAGATCGAGCTTAAGTAAGAGCTGTCACACAGGTACAGTATTTTTATCTCACGAAGCGACGCGCGCTTTACTTGTGGTAACCAAGTGTACAAAATACTATACAAAGATTTTTTGGGTCGTGCGGTTCGTGGCGCTTTACGGGACACCGGTGTGGGCGCGTTCCTTGAGGCGGCGGCCAGCCCGCCGGTTGAACGCGTCCCAAAGGGTCATGGCCACCCGGCTGGTCCGGGGATACCGTACGCTCGCCGGTGAGCCGGCGAGCCTCCTTACCGGATTACCGCCATGGGATCTGGAGGCAAAAGTGATCGCGCACATATGAAAGTGGCGCGAGGAGGCGAAACGCCGCACAGTGGATCCATATTGAAAATTAGTGGACATGGGCAACAAAGTTCCAATATCGATTCGATATTTTTTTATGTGATTCTTCATGATATTCCAGACAACTTTTACTCTTGTGAAATTTCTTCTAAAGTTGATCGTTTGTCTGAAAAAAAATAAATTAGATTTTTTTGTATGGAGCGAATCACGTTTATTTTTTTTTCTTCAATTGTACGAATATGTTAGGTGTATGGCGTGAGTATATGATAGCTAGGGTCATTCTCTATCCACGAAAAATATATCAGCGCCGGCCATCCGCGGCCGCGCGAGTAATCATTCGGTAAAAAAAAAATATTTTCTATGAAATTTTTTGCCTTTTAAAATCAATTCAAAGTCATATTTTCTGTCTCACGGGGCTGTTTTCACCTTTTTAGTTAAATATATAGTTTTAATAGCACAGGTACTCACAACTAGTAATTCTGGCAGAAGTTTAGTTATTATTGCATGTTATCGGTGGTACCTGCATTGTGATTGATGACTCATTTGTTTGTGCGCTCGGCTAATTGCTTAACAAACGAGTCACCGAAAAATAATTGTCTCTGATTGGCTGTTATTTTTTTAACTACCTGCACATTATCTATGGTTATCGGTGGCACCTGCATTGTGATTGATGACTCATTTGTTTGTGCGCTCGGCTAAGTGCATAACATACGAGTCACCGAAAAATAATTGTCTCTGATTGGCTGAATAATTTTCAGTCATGTTAATATGTTCACTACTTGAGTAATTAACACTGACTATAAATACAAAGACATTCATTAACTCCCATTAGTTTCGCTCTTGTCGCTTAAATTATTCATCTCGCTTGGTTTTGCCAAGCAAATGGGGCACGTTGCAAATGCAATAATATTGGCCACTTTTCCATCAATCGTGGTCATATGCAATTCATGTGATACAATAATATTTCCACACTGTGTAGATATTCGTTCATCAATTTGTTTTTTCATCTCCGACTCTTCAGACTTTATAAAATCAGCTGTCTCCGAAGTGAATGTGTTCTTCACTGGTCGACAGTACAGAGTTGAGCAAAGTGTGGGGTTCTCCCAAACTATATTTTCATTCCCAGATGATGAGCCAGACACTAGCCGAAGAGGGACGATGCTTATCATGACTACTGATGAATCACCGAACTCTGTAGCTGTGTTTGACGTTTTCTGTTTATAGTTACTCTGCGACGAAGAACCATCAAGCCCCCATTTCTAGGTTAACTTGAGTTCTTCATTTTGAGACCTATCAACAGAATTCACATCTAGTAAAATCCTCTCCACAGTGTGGTCCAATAGCGCTTGCAATTTAATTTGAGCTCCTTTTTCGGTAATCTCCATACTCTCTTGTGGTGGATAACATCTTTTCTTGGCATTAACGAGCTTTGGATAAGATGGAAAGGCAGCACAGTTTTCTTCTTTCAGAAATTGTCGAAGAGCTAAGTACCTACTTCCATCTCGTGAGCGCAAGTGATGTATAAAGAGCTAAACACTTATCTTCAGAGACAGTACTTAGGCTCTGCTTTTTGAATAGTCGCTCGTGTACTTCGGATAGCGTTTCTGGATTACTGGAAAGGTATTCGACCACTTTTGCCAGATTCGTTTTGCCGTTGTCTTTCAATTTTGTTAAGTACCAGTGCTGCAACTCTTCCTCGGAATTTTCTTCTACTATGGAAGTAGAACGTCTTTTTTTTTTGCTTATTACTTAAGTCTTTGAACGGTTTCTGTGCTCCTTTTCTGTAGATGTTCCCGCTTCCGTAGTACATACTGCAAGATTAGGAACATGGGAATTCATATCCACTGGCTCAGATAAGGCTGCGTCCGAAAAGCCCAACTCACTTCTCAGGTCAACACTGTCACAAACAGGCCAGTTGATGTTTTTTTTCCAACCACTTGCGATTATTTACACGATTCATAAAAGTTTTTTGATTTCTACTTGACTCTATCCACTTTTTATTTAGACTTACACGAAAAAGCCGACAGAACTCCTTGATTAGGTTTTTGTCTTCTTCAGAAACTGTGGTATTCAAAACAGAAATTATACTTTCATATAGAAACATATAATTTTTCAGATCACCACCACTTCCTAATTTCACAAAAAGATCTAGGTTGGTACAAAATCCAGCCATAGTTCTAAAGTAAATATAAAAATAAAAGTATTTCACTGTGTTCACAAATAAGCGACAAGAGCGAAACTAGAGGGACTTAATGAATGTCTTTGTATTTATAGTCAGTGTTAATTACTCAAGTAGTGAACATATTAACATGACTGAAATTATTCAGCCAATCAGAGACGAGCATTTTTCGATGACTCATTAGTTATGCGCTTAGACGAGCGCACAAACAAATGAGTCATCAATCACAATGCAGGTGCCACCGATAACTATAGATAATGTGCAGGTAGTTCAAAAAATAACAGCCAATCAGAGACAATTATTTTTCGGTGACTCGTTTGTTATGCACTTAGCCGAGCGCACAAACAAATGAGTCATCAATCACAATGCAGGTACCACCGATAACATGCAATAATAACTAAACTTCTGCCAGAATTACTAGTTGTGAGTACCTATGTGCTATTAAAACTATATATTTAACTAAAAAAATTAAAACAACCAAATGAGACAGAAAATATGACTTTGAATTGATTTTAAAAGGCAAAAAATTTCATAGAAAATATTATTTTTTTACCGAATGATTACTCGCGCGGCCGCGGATGGCCGGCGCTGATATATTTTTTCGTGGATAGAGAATGACCCTAGCTATCATATACTCACGCCATACACCTAACATATTCGTACAATTGAAGAAAAAAAAATAAACGTGATTCGCTCCATACAAAAAAATCTAATTTATTTTTTTTCAGACAAACGATCAACTTTAGAAGAAATTTCACAAGAGTAAAAGTTGTCTGGAATATCATGAAGAATCACATAAAAAAATATCGAATCGATATTGGAACTTTGTTGCCCATGTCCGCTAATTTTCAATATGGATCCACTGTGCGCCGGGGCGTAACTCCGCTACCGCGAGAAATCACGGCACAGCGGACATAGCTCCGACGGGATCTCAGGGCGGCATGGAGAGTGCGATTGTCGCAACCCAGTGCTGACCACGCCACAATTGCGGCGATAAGTCGATAAGAAGATAAGGCTGAGGAGTGGCTAGTGAGGCGCCACGGCGTCCTCACCTTCCGCCTGACGCAGGTCCTCACCGGACACGGTTGTTTAAGGAGGTTCCTGTTCCGGATAAGGCGGGAGAAAACGCCCGGGTGTCACCATTGTGTGGATCGCCCGGAGGACACGGTGGAGCATACGGTGGAGGTCTGCCCGGCTTGGGCGGAGCACCGCCGTGTCCTCGTGCAGGCGATTGGCGGTGGTGATCTGTCGCGTCCGACCCTGGTCCAGGCTATGGTATGGAGCGAGAGGGCAGGGGAAGCCGTCACCTGCGTCTGCGAAGTAGTAATGCTCGCGAAGGAGGAGGCAGACCGCGTGACGGAGAGGCAAAATCACGTCCTCACGCCCCTAGCTGCCGCAGGAGACGCCCTGGGCGTCAGATCACAAGCCGATTCCCGGCCACCGTAGGCGCGGGCTTGCGGACGGCGAGCAATGGGCAGCTCGCCGTCCGATACGGACCAGGCCCGGGTCGACGGCGCGTTGTGTTCCACGCGCGTCTCAAAGAGATGTCTGCAAGAATGACGGGGTCCGCTAGGGTCGATGCCTGCCAGGGTTGCGGGAAAGTCCGAAAGGGTTACCGTGGCCCAGGCAACTGAAGGAACACGGGTGGGTTTTAGTCAGCAAAAGTCTGACACGCCCTCCCGCTCCGCACAGAGCGGGAGAAGTTAACTATTTGATGATTTCACACCATAAAAAAAGTATAAAAAAATGGGGGCGTTGTTGGTAAGCATTTGTGCAATTGACACAAAAATTGTATTGACAAAACAAGATGGCGGCGTTAGTTTCGTATTTGGCCACGAGACAAAAGAGACTTGTAGCTTTGTACTCGTAATCATTGATGATATTTATTTAGGTATATTCATTTTTCTTTTGTTGTTCGTTTGTCAATTTAAAGTGTCATGAAAGGTTACGTCATTTGATCTTATTTCTGTTTTATTATATCCTAAGCACAAACATTGTGGTCATAAAAATTTAGTACCTTGTTTTTGTGGCTCTCATTTTTATATAACGCTGTTTTTAATAATATTTATCAGGTGCTCAGTGTCGCACGCGAATAATAACAATATAATACGTGAATCCAAAATATAGCCAATTTATTTTTATAGTAAAGTACAGTTTGTACAAAAAAAAATACCAATTGATAAAAAATAAAGTTCTTTATTTTTTAGAAACGGCCGTCTACCAAATAGAATTTCGTCTTTAAGCTAAGATGATAATAATTATCACTCTTAGGGAAATCCAGAACATAGTTATTTCTAATTTTTGACGCAAAATGTTAAGGCGCTTCCTCACTTGTAGTGTAACAGTCCAAGATTCCACTGTACGGCTAGGGCTTTGCAAGAAGACTGCGCAGGCCGTCGACTGCTAAGCAGTGTAGAGATATAATTGAAACCAGCAGGATAGGTTAAAAGTTACATATACTTAAAAGGTAGAAGTAACACGGCTAGGTCGTAGGTGAAGGTTACCACTACAGACGAATACTCCAGATGAGGGAGTGCCATAAAACTTCTACTTTATGCACAAGACAAAACTGGTCATAAAAGAGGGAACTTAATTGATTGCATTACTCTTGTTCGTTCATAAACAGTAAACAACTCTTTGATCCTTCTCAAATTTCAAAAACAGTATTGCCAGAATGTATCATGTTCTGCTCTAATTTATTTAACCCCAAACATTTTCATATTCCACATTATTTTTCAATATTCCATGCGGTACTCTAAAATCGCATTTTTTCCTCGTTTTTGGCAACAAGCCCCCCCGTCTGTAGGTCAGGCGGGCGTGAGCCTACCTGCCCATTTAAAACAATTTCCGCACTTGTTTTATTTTGCATCGCAAGCGCAACGCATTAGAGTCGGAGTGATGGCCTGCCATTAACTTGTGCAAAGTGTGACGCTTACGTTCTGTGCCGTATACATATGCACCTATATGTACTTGGATACCAAGACGATGTTCACGTTACCTACTATGGTTTGGTGCCCATCATAATTTTTGATAATCAATTCGTACGAGTACGGAGCTGAGCGGCTGAGCGTAGGATAACGTTTTGCGAATATATCAAACGATAAATCTTTCAGTAGAAAACTATAGTTGTAGTAAGGTAAAGGGTCGCAAATTGCTAAGCGTCTATAGAACTTCATCAACAAATTATACAATGTAATAGAATGCGCGTCATTCGCTGTTTGGAGTGCTGTATCTCGGGTTTTATTCGACCTACAGAACTACGCTCAAATTGTTGAAAGTTTGTACAAAAAGAAATGTACTGGTTGACTTATGTCACCCAGTACATTTTTTTTCCATTTTTCTTTTCTTTTCGATGATTTATGTCAAAAACTAAAAGAAGATTGAAAATGTCGAGGTTTTTAGAGCACCACGCAGTTAGCACAGGTCTTTTGAAGCTGCAAACTCGGTTTTACGCTACTGGTTAGTATCCTAAAAACAACATCCCAAAAAGTCAGTGCAGTGCAACTTTTGCGACCTACGATGTCTTAAATGACTGGCCAGTTTATGAGATACGAAAGAATGACACAGCTGAGGTGGAATACAGTGACCAAGACTCCATCCATCTGCCTAGCCTTTCCCAATTATAATAATAATAATACTTTTATTTCAGACCATGGTGTCCATTTTGTTAGTAACAATGTTCTTAAAGACTAGTGTTAGTAATACTCTTACTTAAAACTACCCACCACAAAACTTACAACTAAAACTCAACAATCATTACTGCGCCATTCCATGAGAAATTGCGCAGCAATGATTGATGTAACAACAGTCCAGCCGACTAGCGATCATGCTAAGGATGCTGTTGGCGCTGCCACGTACTCTACGCACCAGGGATGCGCATCTTTTACGCATCGTAGCGTAAAAGCAGTCTACTCGATGTTCAGCAAACATCCCTGATGCACTACAGAATCGCCGCAGCCCCATCAGCACCCTGAATGCATTATTAAGTTGGACGCGGAGGGCACTGTAAGACTTTTGAGTATAGTCGGCCCACAGGCTGCGCGTGTAGAATGATGTACAATAAGACCTAAAAAGTGTAATTTTGACTTCTGTCGAACAACGTGCAAACCTGCGAGCTATCATGTTCGCCCGCACTGCCAGCGCCCTCCGTTCCCTCTCGATGTCATCATTGTCCCTGAGGTCAGAGGTCAGCATATGTCCCAAGTACTTGAACTTAACCACCCTACGCAAAGCATTATACGCAAAAATTATGTTGGGGTAGGTTCCAGTCTAACAGCATGCAACTAAATACCAGTATTTTACATGGAGCGACTGCCTATCTGACCTCCACAATCCAGTTACTAGGTAATACGATACCCCTTGATAAGACTGGTTGTCAGACTTACGGGCTTCTGACGTGACGACCCGTAACGACTGTCAAAGATCCACGAATGACAGCCGGGACCGACGGCTTAACGTGCTTTCTGAGGCACGGAGGGTTTTTGGTATGTAAAGATGGTCACCCATCCACGGACCAACCTCGGCAAGCGTAGCTTAACCTGATCGATTAACCCGTGGCCCGTGCGGCTGTTATTACTTAATCACAAGCTCCTCAGTTACCAAGACTCTGTAATATTACGTCGTTTCTATGGGAACCAATATCTAGTCTGTCTAGGCTACATACCTGCCACATGGCGCCTGCAGGATTATTTCCCAAACCCAATTAAAACACGAATCTAAAATACATAAAATAAGTATTAGCATATCTTATCCTAAAGCTAATTTACGCGTATCCCGATGCAAACATTGCTAATGTATGCAGCGCCTTATTAGGGCGTCTCAGACATCACCGCGTGAAGTCGCGATGCAATTATTGGTGCATTTAGACGTCACAATGGCAGGGCTATTTAACGCAAATAAACGACCGGCGTAAGTACAACGTGTCACGGATCACTCCCGCCGCGGACGGGTGTGATGTGCGAGTAACCACGATTCGTACGAATGCGTGCGCATCTGTGCTTATAAGATTATGCAACTGACTGATTAGAAATATTTACACATAGCCTACCTATGTGTAAGTGTTTCCAATCAATATATTGCATATTGCAGCCGATCGCAAAAGATGTTTTGTCTGTCTAAACGTGGTAGTGTTTTAACATTTTATCAATTTATTGTAGCACTATCTGCGCCCCGCGGTTTCACCCGCATAAGTCACGACCCCGTGGGAATAGCGGGATAAAAATTATCATAATATGTCCTAGTCCAGCTCATGGTCTACCCATGTGCCAAATTTCATCCAAATCTGTTCAGCCGTTTTAGCGTGAAAGCATAAAAACAAACGTACAAAAAATCAAATTCTTTCTCTTTATATTATTAGTTTAGATTAGTGAAGTGAAAGCTTTCCCTAATATGGCAATTGGCAATACAGACACTGTTAGGAAAACTAACAAAATAAGTTCCCCACAAATCACCGAAAAGCCTGAAATTTTTGATCCCCAAATCTTTAAAAAATATCTCTTTTACTCTTACACACGCTGTCTACATCTCATAGTCTACTATCCTATCGCAGGTATGCTGGAAGAGATTTCAATAAAAATAAGCGTCACCTTTGTACCTATTTTTTTGTTCTTTTCTTCTTGTCTCTTTATATAATGTTGTGTTGTGTGTTGTGTTTTTAAATAAAAATAATATCTCAGACGAATCTGTGTTCTAGAACCCAGATGTCTGTATGATTCATTATTTGTGTAGCGTGAATACATACGAATCTGTAGGTAGGTGCGGAGGCGTATGTCATCAATCATTTATACAAGGACCTCCGTAATAAGGCCCTTTCCATTCGTCGACGTTCACTCAAACTTTGAATATAATACATTGCAGTCCTTTCAATTTTTCCGTTTTTTTTTCTTTTTTTTTTAATAACTTTAATACTAATTACTATTTAATTACTATTTTGTTTGTATTTTTTTGCAAATAATAAGGCTTTTTATAAGCGGAATAATAAGTATGAAACGCTATCGAAGTATGAAGAACTTTAAAGGTAAGACACTTGGCTTCCTAGGTGTGCAATGCTCAGGGCGTTTGTATCATTAATTATTGTAACTGAATCCAGTTATTGTAATATTATACGGGACTTACATCAGTATATTGTCTTAAATGTATCCTGTAAGTACTGTACAAAATCTCTAAAGCCATTTGATTTTGGGTAAAATTAACTTCGCATATTAATGAAGTTATGAAGGTAAAGACTACCTAAACAAATACGCTGAGATTCCAGAGGTAATACATACTAATACACAAAACTCTAAGAACATAAAATGACACGTGTAACATATAATAAAATCATAGCGAAGTCAAAACTGTACATTGAATATTTTTGAAAAAAAGTAATTGCTACGAGGTGAGCAATTCTAATGTCGGAAATATAGTTTTTAGTGTTTGTGTTTGTCTGAATCCACGCATATACTACCGGATAGGTTTTGTTCAAATTTAGTGTAGATATTCCCTATAAGTTTAGTGAGTCTGTAGGCTATTAACCATCACGCTATTTGTTATGGGGGATGAGCAATATTGCATTGTGTCCGTATTCTTCTATCAAATTATTCATCTACTACAAATTGTAAAAAGACGAGCCAAAAGGTTAGAATATTGCAGATAGTTTCAGATTTAAACTTTTTAAATGATTATAATGACGCTATATCTTACTACACTGCCCTACTAACGTAGTATACAGGGAAGTGCGTCGATGTCCCGGCCATCCTGCATATTGTGGTGACTTACGACTTCCACGCGAGGCGGGCAAAATCTAGTCTGGAATAAAAATAAAACAATAAAGCCACTACTTATTCAGCAAGCTGATTACGGATCAGCTGCGGCGGACAAATGTAGATTTATTTATATTTCCAAAAGTAGTTAACGATATTGTAAGCGTGTGATAATTATTACTCCTGAAAGATATTCTAACTGCACATAGCCAGTCCAGCCTACCTAAGTGAAACTCCTCATCTTGTCCTTCATCGATGTATTAAATAGCTCCAACTATCCTATAACAATAGAACAGTAATTGTATATCTTGAATATTATTATGAAAGGGACTTGTGTAAAGAGGACATCACAGTTAATTGTAAATAGAAACCGCCTACGTGATGAAATCGCTGACAATTGCGTTGCTACACAGCTACTGTCGCTATAGTCAACAGTTTTGGGAGAGACCTTATTATTTCTTCGAGTATTTTGACTGAAAAAAAATCGGATAAAATGAAAGATAACTTTAATTTCGGAAGTCAGTGGACTTCCAAATTAAAGTTTTTTTCACTTTGTAGTATTTTTTTTGGAAGCCGGTGGTTTTTTTTTTGTGAAAATGTTTTTATTTTTCACTTTTTAGTTGTGGTGCCTACCTCAAAACAAAGTCGTGTTCCTAACACTACTTGCAATGTAAATAACAGTGACAGGAAGTTATTACAACATCATCAACATTCACTAAGTGGAAAAATGCGAATTATTGAAGTTGACTCAAAAACCACACATCATAACTTGCCCTAATTTATATGGGATCAATCGGGAAGTATATCCTTTCAAACAAAAGAAGAATATTCCAAATCGGTTTAAAAATGACGGAGTTCTAGGTACCTAACAAACATTTAAAAAAATACAGCCAAATTGAGAACCTCCTCTTATTTTTGAAGTCTGTAGTTTCCATTGGAGAATTACTGAATTGGTTGCAGGGGTGCTAGTAACAGAAATTGGACAGAAAGTCTTTGAAAAAGCAGAGCGTTTATTATTCCTCAATAAATATTTTTCCGTCAGAAGTTTCAAGAGGCTGTCGTTCCTGAAGTTTATCAAGCCAAGCCATACATTTGCAAACCATGGTCACCCGACACGTAACACTATCTCACATAAAATATCTTACCGTTATTGGTTCCGAGGCAATTTAGTCATTTGTCGGGTGTCTGCCGTGGGCCGTCTCTCCGTCTGCAACTCGACCCCCCCCCCCCCCCCACACCTCTACCCGAGCCTTACATTGTTGCATGGGCTGTAAGCACACATCGTATATTACGTACCCAATGAGTGCCGCCGGTGATTAGCCAAGCTATTAACGTATACCACTGCATACTAGCAATTTATATAGAATATCACAATTACCTACATTATAGATTTTCCCGCCGGTGATTACAAGCTGTGGACGGTGATGCGAAATTAAATGGCACTCTTTCAATCTAATCTTAAGTGTAGGTTTGCGGTTTGTGCAAGTATTATTAAGCAAACTAAGTATGTTGTCTGATTTGTTTTATAGCTGGTTCTGTAACGTGATTTATGACAATCTAGGGGCAGTATTTAGTGTGCATCATTTTGGAAATATACTAACACATCTTACACATTTAAATCCAATAAATATGCGCAGATTAAATGTTATGGCCTGGGGGGCGAGCACGGCCTACTGTGATATGCTTGACTCGTGCATTTTTATTTTTCATTTTGGCCCAAACTGCCTATCACAGAGGCCGTGCTCGCCTCGCTGTAGTTGTGTCTTTATCATAGCATTTACTATTGCAGTTTAGCGCAACATAAATCACCGTGCTCTAACCATATTTCGTTTTAAATTTATCAAAACTGCAGTCTTGCAATTCTCGTTTAACTGTATGATGGATTTACCCACATCGTCGCAGACAAAGGTCCATTCTAAAAGAACATCCACACCCAAGCTTAGTCAGTACATTTGCTAAGGTAATATTGGAATTGATGTCCGTTTGGTCACGTCAGCACGCATCGCCTCACTCATGCATGCATATTGGCGTGTCCTTGATGAGTTTGCATATGTGTCCACGGATGCTTCGTCGCCTTGCGGTGCACCAAGTGGTTTGTCAATATGAGAAGTGCCTTCGTGTCTTCGCACTGACGGACTAATGTGTTTAAAATGTTGGAGTAGGTAGGTAGTACCACCGATATTGCCAGTGTGCTTTCCCGATGACATTCGTTTGTATGCTCTTGTAGCCAATTGTGAGTGAGTATCTGCTCGTCATAAGAGGTCTCGAAATTAGCTTCTTTAGCAGATGTTTGTATTTCCGCATAGTTCTCAGTGGTTTATTTATAGTTTATTTATTTATTTATTTATAACAGCTTAACTACCATTACAGGGTTTACCCTAATGCGACAGTTAAGAACAACCTAAGCTATATAGCTTAGGTAATTAATTAGTTTAGTAGTTAAGTACTTACATAAACAAAATATAAAAACTACAGTACGCACAATGGTCCATTTGAAGGACTAAGTGCGGAAACCAAACTCATAACATAGAACATTGAATATAAAAATTAAAACTAACAACATTATTAAAATAAAATCACAAAAAACATAGTATAACATAATTACTCATGTCACATAGTACTATGTGACGCAAGTTATAACTAGAGATCGGAAGATTCGTATGCATATTCACCTAAAGTTGAGATGTTGGCTAATATAGAATGCGCTTTTATATCGTAAAAATCTCGTTATTTTTGAATCGACAATTTTTTTGTTTTTTTTTTCTGTATTTAGAATCGGATGCATATTGTAAAGTAGTTAGGTAGATACCAAACTGCCATAGCAAACAATGTAAAGATAAGATAACGGACTACATACAGGGTGTTTGGAAGGGAGCTGTACATACGCCTAGGGTAGAAACTAGGGATAGTCTGCTACCTACCCCCGCCCATTATATTGACCTTGGCCTCAAGGTTTTTTTTACCTTACTACCTTACCTTAAAATTATTTCTTTACCTTACTACGGTACTTCAGGCCCCATAACTTTTCTTCTCCACAATTTTCTGGTGTAAAATAATTTTTTGCAGGACCCTAAGACTCTAACGATTAAAACAAGACCATTAGCCGACCGGTCCCATGGATAGATTTTGAGCTACAGGTAGTTTTAGTCAAAAAATCACAAAAAAGTCAAATAAAAAATAAAAATAAATTAAAAAAAAACCTTGAGGCCAAGGTCAATATAATGGGCGGGGGTAGGTAGCAGACTATCCCTAGTTTCTACCCTAGGCGTATGTACAGCTCCCTTCCAAACACCCTGTATATTTAGAATATTTCACGTATTTACCAATTGAAATATGTACTTACCTAGGTTTTTTTTATATTTTTTTTAGAAGTCACTTCAATAGGTACTATACACCTGATTTGTTATGCATTCCCGGTGTTCCTGGGACCCCTGGATTTTTTTACAATTTAAGTATTATTTATGAAGCCGCTTCCATACTTTCTTAGCTAAAAATTAAGCGTCCGAATATCCGATCTCTGTATAATTTTGCATTCACAGCTTAAATTAATTTTACTATTTACGCAACTACTGAGAAAATAATAGGTATCATTCATGTTCCTGCTCCTGTCCCATCTTACTTGGGTTCATTCTTCCCTGTCACCTGAGAAAATAACAGAACATTAGATATAGGTTGTTATATGATATAAAAAAAAATAGATCCACATTTTTTTATTTTTTTTATATGGAGTCTAATGTGTTAAGGTTTTATAGCTTCGTGTCTCCTACTACTTTGCTGTGCCTGACAGGGTCCATAATGATCTCAATATATAATAAGTTTCCACCTAAGTACCTATATATCGTGGAAAGAAATAAATGAGTATTGAGTTAAATAGTATCTACGAGGAGAAATGTAGGAAACAAATTGACTTCTAAATAAATCTTATAATATGGCGTGGAAGTTCAAAAACATAAGTCGAGAGTTCCTTTGTATATTCACATTCACACTCCGGAATTCAATACTAATGCGCTTGTTTAGAAACTTAGAGTACCTCGGACATTCCTGGCGCACAGCCAATTGATTGAACCACTTATCTCCACAAGAGATCTCGAAGAAAATAAACGTCGAATAACTGTGCATTCTAATACACTTTCTTATAGTTCTATTAGCTCCAATAACATTTGTTATCTTTCGAATACCTTAGCATACCAAGGTATCACCTATCTAAAGCCTCGTATTCATACGTACTTACGTAAAAGTGGCAGCAACGTGTTTATGTGTTGTTAGGAACATGTAACTGGCAGCACTGCACGTTATAGTCTGTGCACCATGTCTTAAGCAACACCGGAACATGTTGCTGCAACAATGTTGTGCAACTTTTCTTACCATACTAGGCTGAAGAGTTTACATACTGCTTGCACGACAAATCACTAAATACGAATAGCGCTAAACATATTTAAAACATCGTTCTGTTTCGGTCATTTGTTTGAAGATAACAGAGACAGAATGATGTTTTAAATGAATGATAAATGTTAAATGATTTTATTTCTGTAAGTAGGTTTGAACAAACACTTTTACACGTCAATCGTATTTTAAAAACTAGATGAGGTCGGCATTTCCTATCTGACTACTCTGAGAAGAAAGGCCGAAACAAACTCAGACGTCACAGTCTCATTTAAAGTCCAGACAAAATCTTGGTCAGATCATGTGAAGGCTATGTAGATCGATGTCTGAAATGGTCTTTTTGAGGAAAGAACCACACAGATTGAGTGGACCTGTCCAGTCAGTGCACGCAATTGTCAGTTCATTTAAATACGTTTAAAGCTAAACACATTTAAAACATCGTTCTGTTTCTGTCATTTGTTTAAAGATAACTGAGACAGAATCATGTTTTAAATATGTTTAGCGCTAAACGTATTTAGTGATTTGCAGTGCAAGCAGGCCTTATACTGTAGGTGTGAGCCTGTTTAGTAACAACAATCTGTTGCTACTGTCGTTGCCATGTGGACTGTGGATGTCGACACACCAGAAGCTCTAAACATAAGGTACATAAGTTACGACATTATTCAATAAGAAATCTTTGGTGACAATGTTTTAGTAAAATTGAAAACAGTAAAACGATGGAAAATATTACTGTTTACCACATCCACCAGTCGTGACAAAGATGGAAATAAATAAAGTTTTTATATGTAAATGTGTTGTAAGCCTATAGTTTATAGCCGTTTTAAGGAAGTTGTGTTAGTTTGTAGCAGAGGGAAGGCTTCAAAAAGATCTGATAAGACAAGCATAATCTGATCGTAGATAACCGAGATATCTTAAAAGGAAAGAGTGACTGGTTTCATCGTAATAGAGTTAATATAATAGGTATTTACGTATGAAGTTGCCGTTTTACAATACTGGCCATTTGAAACGTAATTTATGTATGGCTGGGAATAAATTCTAAATTCGAATGAATTTTATTTTCAAATCAGTCATTTGTTTATTGATTAGGGTTTTGTTTTCACTACATTTGCATCTTTTTCATCAATATGGACTCGATAAAAATACGAGTTATTATGGAATACGGATTCCGTCGCGGTAGCAATGCCGCACAAACGGCTCGCAACATTTCTTACGTGTACAGAGTGAACACTACAGACGAACGCACGACTCGTTATTGCTTTGAATGATTCCGACATAGAAATATTGATCTAAAAAATGAACCCCGTGGTAATAAATATAATAGATAACTAAAGTCAACAACGACTAATTAAAGGCGATAGTAGAAGCTGACGATACTAAATCTACGGCTGAGTTAGCAGCAGCTTTCAACGTTAGCATCAAAACAATATCGGTCCATTTGCGTCAAATTGGCAAGGTAAAAAACTTGATAAGTGGGTGCCGCACGAACTGAACGATCGCCAGTGCGACGAACGCGTTGAGGTATGCCTTGCGTTGCTTAACATACACAGAAATGAAGCGATTTTGAACCGCATTGTCACTTGCGATGAAAAATGGATTCTTTTTGATAATCGTAAGCGGTCATCATGTTCGTTAGACCCTGGTTCAGCGCCTAGGCAATACCCCAAACGAAAACTTACCCCTAAAAAGGTCATGGTCACTGTTTTGTGGTCTAGTGCCGGTACAATTCATCACAGCTTCTTACCAAATACCACCAGCATTACTGCGGATGTGTACGGTGAGGAACTGGATACAATGATAGAGAAGCTCGCAAATCTCCGGCCAGCCTTAGTTTATCGCTCGTCCCCGCTGCTACACGACGCTCGACCGCATACGGCAAAACAGACGGTCTCTAAGCTACAAGACCTAGGGTTGGTAGTGTTGCATCATCTACCGTAGGTACTCAGCAGATCTTGCGCCGACAGACTTCTACTTTTTCCAAAATTTGGACAACTTCTTGGCAGGGAAAAAATTCAATACCCGAGAGGCAGTACAAAATGCCTTTGAAGAGTTTGTTGGCTCCCGTACACCTGACTTCATCAAGAAAGGCATTGAAAAGTTACCACTGCGCTGGCAGAGATGCATCTATAGCGTGGGTGCATTATTTTGATTGAAGAAATAAAAAATATTTAATTATATTAAAAAGACTAAATTTCTTTAAACTAAACGGCAATTTCATATGTAAAGACCTAATTTTACTTATTTGCTGCCGATATCTTTTATTTATAAGCCCATCTAGCATTAGATTTAAGTTAAGACACAACTCCACCCCCCTAAATGAGACCATCAGAGTAGTAAGAACCGCACGACGAGCAGAATACATTTAACATAATCGCGGGCGCGCGGCGGACGGAATAAAATTTTGAAAGGGCAAGCCGAATTCATTACTCATTAATAATCACAAATTAAGAATACGCACGACAACAAACAGTAACCCGAATGCAACTTATTTTAATATAAATAAATTGCGCTTGAATAAAAAATTATTCAAATTAGTTAAATCGTGTACCATTAATATACTCTGATACATTGTACGAATAACTTTATACAATGTTGCAGGCCAGAGATGTCCAATATTCTCTGCTTAATAATATGAAAAGTGGACGTGCAAAACGGAAAGAGAACTTTTTTTTCCAAAATAAAGGGCCGCAACCCACGCACGCTGACAATAAACTTTATTTTGGGACTCCACAAAATGCGATGTCTTAAAAATCTACCCTTTTTTACTTTTACTGAAACCGCCGCTTAACCGGTTGGAAAGGCACAAAAATGAAAAGATAAAGTTTGAGTAAATGTTAACATCAATCTGGCACGGCGGATGTGGGGTCCAAGTGGTAATTGTGGCCCTCATATTGTATGCGAGAATAATGTTTTATTGTGAAGCTGTAGATCACTCACATATCTTCCTTTGCTAAATCTATGTAAGATGCCACGCGTGTACAGCGCACAGGATGGACTACGCGCAGGTGCGTTGTCAGATTCGCAGTTTATCGACGAGACAAATATTATACGTATTTCTGCAATGTCCTCAGTTAGATGCATGAGACATCACTGCAATATATTTATCTGCAACTACATCCACATCTAAAATGCAATACTTACTTAGATATCTGCCAATTTCTACAACAATGTCAACAGGTGTCTTAAAGAATCATCAGCCTCATCGCTTTTGTATAGGTACATATTTCTACGGCATTTCACCAGCATAGACATATACGTATTTCTGCAATGTCCTCAGTTAGATGCATGAGACATCACTGCAATATATTTATCTGCAACTACATCCACATCTAAAATGCAATAGGTACTTACTTAGATATCTGCCAATTTCTACAACTAATGTCAACAGGTGTCTTAAAGAATCATCAGCCTCATCGCTTTTGTATAGGTACATATTTCTACGGCATTTCACCAGCAACATTTTTTTTCTTTCGCTCTTTGAAACGTTGCAAAGCTTGCTAAAGGAAGTGGCTCTACAGTGCATACAAATTATCCTCATCTGTCAGCCACATGACAGCTGTTACCAGTGATTGTGTGAGCTATTTCCCTGTGCCTGCCCATGACGCGCTATGTACGGCCCGTGGTACGGCCTGACTTTTGCTCTATTTGTCGATGTTCCCGCAACATAGTTGCATTCATATCTACTTTCAGGGGGATTATTCTTGACTTAGGTCATCGGAGTGTTGTATTACGAATTACGCAATTGTTGATGTGCCAGTTATGTATCCATCTTGGATCTTTAATAAAATCATATGATTTCAATCGCTTTATCGAAAATTGAAGCTTCAACATCAGTAGGTAGTTACTTCGTTGGTCTTTCGAGACGCGTACACAACCACTTGATCTATTTTTATTTATTGATAGGTGTCTATCTGTTTTTTTTTCAATCAGTCGTCAGTCTTGTATCCTGATTCAATCAACGCTGTATTACCCACTGAAGCAATAAATATTGTATTGAATTATCCTGCCTTGTATAAAAAATCGTTACCTTAATACCTACATAGCGAAAGTGTACTACAGTCAAATTCCATATCACGCCTCTAGTCTTTACAAATCAAGCGAAGTATTTCGCTGACTTCGAGAATGTCGCGCTCAGACCTCATTTATCCGGTGGACATTTAAATGACAATACTGTGGTATAATCAGCACAGTTGTCATACCTCGGGGAATAAAAGCATTACAGCCTTTACAAGCCAGTTGGAATCAGAGCCTGCCCTCAAACTTCATACAATGTTAATATGCGTTGCACTTCCGTCACTTGGAGCCGAGAAAAGTATGAATAGAAGATATGCCGATAGGAATAGTATTATGCAGTTTCTAAGTTTACCCACAACTTATTACACCATCATTCCCTATGGAACCATTATCTACTGTCTCTCAATTTTTTTTTCCTGCTCTTGATTTCCTTCTCGGTCTTCCTCTTATTCTCATTTACTTCTGTCATATTATTATAGGGGTTTATAAGAAGCTAAAAGAATTAGTAGAATGGAAATTGCAACAACACCGCCAAGTGCAGCACGGAGTTAATGTTTTCGGTGGATAGATGTTTTCGTGTTTACCGATGTCATCTAATTGTGGCTTACTGCTGATTGTCTATCTGACGAGACTGTCTTTGAGTTGCGTTCATATTCAGTCTTGATTCATTTCAGTTTAAACTATTCGCATGTTCATCAAAATCTGCTAATAGCCCTTTCCCAAACATGTTGTGGTCGGCTTCCAGACTAATCGGATGCAGCTTATACGCATACATGGGGTGACTGCCTATCTGACCCCCACAACCCATTGTTACTGGGTAATACGTGCCCCTTGGTAAAACTGGTGGTACCCCCCCAAACTCCCTCTTAGAACACCTCGTTGTAAACTTTGACACCCACGTCACTAGATGCAGTGATTTATCGGCAGAGTCGCGACAACCTCATTATAGTGCTGAAGTTTTCATTGTAAGTTGTAACTGTTACTCTGCTATCTGGTCTATAATTCTGTCATCGCCAATAAAGTGTGGCCTGGCTCTAACTGCCTGCGACTAATATGTCTGCACATATGCCGTGTAGGTTTTAGCACTTATAGCTGATATAGGAGGTTGAGAATCATATTTAGTGCTAGCAACAAAGTGGTAAATGCCTCAGTTGAACTACTATAAGAAAAACAAAAACGTAGGTCTTCTCGGTTTTGTCTGAAAAACGTCCAGTCCAAGTATATACGAATAGCGCTCTTTTATAATTCAGCCTTCAATGTCAATCTGACACGCGATGGTTGCAGTAAACGCCAATAAAACTTTGTACAAAAAAACGTGCAAAGTGTAGAATTAGCAGCCGGGCAGGGATTTAGCTCGGATAATGCACTACACGAATAGCTTGCACTAGCAAACTTGCAACAATGTAGCTTGTAGCCGCTCCGCGTGGCGTATTACAAATCGCCGCGGCCCCGCTCGGCGCGCGCAATCTTTTACACGCGCACTACTATCTACCTCGTGCTGTACATTGTTTGTACACTTTAATAGGATACCATAATTCACCTGTCAAACATGCTTTAATAACGAACACAACTAAAATTGACCACGCTTCAAGGCTCGAAATAACTCTACTATTCAACCCATTACAATTTCAACCGTCGTATTTATTTAAACAGTTCTCGAAAACACTAAAATTATTTACCATAATCACTGTGTAACTGGCTGTCCTTACATTAATAATCAATTTAAATTGCTGCGGGACTGTACAAAAAACATAATTTTCGTAAACTGACGCGTCATTATACAGGGTTAACTTGAATTTAATTGAAGATTAATTGAGCTCTCGCGTTCATCGAAATTTAAAATCGTAATTAATTAAAATACAAGGAGCATTACGTTCACGTGGTGAGGGGGGAGGTCCGGCAGCTCGCTCGCCACACTCCAGACATAATGCAAATTGGCCGCGTTCGCCGACCACTCCCGCTGCCCGCTTACCCACAACACAACCACTGCACTGTTTAATTATTTCGTACCGCTTACAAACGAATTTTATTTCATTGCCACAGGTCATCGCCCCGTTCACACAGCACAGGTTAACTTGAGTCCCGGAGCTCAATATAATATCATCTCTCTAAATTAGACGATTTTGAGTCCAAGGAAATAAGTACAGCGACTCAATAAGTCGGTCGTAAACAAGCATAAGCTGATATTCTATTCTAGCCGTAGTGGGCAAGGAGTCGCGACGGCGACGCCCGCGCCGTGGCCCGTGGGCTCGTTTATGTTAGAATTAACAATGACAGCAGCGCGTACATAACCGAAGAAAATAAGGTCCATGCCTTGCAGATACTCATATGCGTGCAGTCTATTAAGTCGCCTTCGCATTTCTTATGCGACACGTAAAATCGAAACATTATCAGGTCAGACTCCATTATCGTTTTAGTACGAATGTATTTTACATTTTTAAATGTGACTACTCGGTAGGGACCTATTTAGTACGCCTTTTAGCACGTTCGCCAATCGTAAGCGGACGAAGGCCGCCGTCTGAAATGAGCTGAATGTAGGCTCGAGACACTTAAATCGAAACTTTACGGTTGTCTTTATCGTTACGATTGTATGCTTAAATGTGAAAACATAACGATACACGGCACGAATGGACGGACACAGATCGTTTAGAGCTTACCTAGGTTTTTTATTTTGCAACAGAATATTTTTTACGAGCGTGTCCTTACATTTCGTGGTGTCATGTAGCACATGGTAGTATTTTAAAATTGTGCATTTTGTGCCAATTGGAGTTAACGCAGTTTGTGGCATTAAGCTTAAATGCGTTTCGATGCGTAAGTAATGCTATCAAGGTTTAATGCGCGTCATTAAATTTCTGGCGGTAAAGATGTCGGTCTGGTTAAAAGTATGCATATGTGGGGGCGCGGGTGTAATCAGTGGGTGTGCAATATTTGCACGTCCGTCACCGGCGGCGCATTCGTGTGCAAGTCGCTCATAAAGCGATATAAACAGAGGTCCCGCAGTCCGTATGCAGATGTGGAAACTACACGAACGCCCACTATGGACGACTTATTTACTTGACATTGAAACTAGTAATCTGTTTAATGTATGTGCACACGGGATTATTAGCGACAGTTGCACGTAATACTTAGGGAAAGATTGACTGAATTTTTATGAACTGCAATAAAGCTTGCAACACATTTGTCGTCTTGCGGCTTTGCAGCGATGATATCAAAGAGAATTATTGCATGTCAACTTTTTGAAACTATTCTTTTTTTACCGCGATGTATCAATAAAATAACGTTTTAAAGAGAGAACATCTAGTTTTTCAAATGTTGTTAGGTACGAATTAACTGACTATATATCTAAGGCAATAGCCAGATTCTAAAACAGGTAGAGCATACCAATAATGTAGATATACAGGGTCAAATTAAATTAACTAGCGAAATTATAGCGAATTCATGGTCTTCCTTTAATTTGTGACACTATGTTATTTAGCAAAAAATTAATCCTTATGATGAAGCCTTTCGATGGGTATGATAAAGCTACAGGCTGATTATTTTTCTCAAGTAACGGGTTCGATTTCCGGTTCAACCATGTAATTATTTAAATATCTATGAATGCAGTTTAAATAAAATTGTTTTTTAAATTCAAATAATGTCATCTTTCAGTAAAATGTTCCATCTACAATATTCAAGGTACTTTCCCTCCAAGTGGCATATCCGTGGGACGCCCTGTATATTCGATATGATCACTCATAAAAAGTTCTGTACTGACAACAATAGCTAAAAAACATCAGCAGACACATACAAATCAATTATGTCTTCTCAAAATCCGTCGTATTACGTTACAGGATCGTTTGCTTTTATGGTTATAGTAATTTTATTCAAATACTGTTTTCTAGGCTGAGCAAATGGTTTGTCATGTGTGTCAACATGATTTAGGTACATAAATTAGATGACGGCTGTGCTTCGTATCTTGGTAGGCGATCTGTCTAAAACGTGGGAATATCACGAGTTCACATCGAAGGTGCCTATGACTATGAATCCTCAAAGGATGCGTATGTTTAGTGATCTTAAAGATAAATAAATTTGTGAACCTAACCCTAAAATATTCTGATCTCTCTTGGGGTTTTTCTGTGTCCTGGTAGAGAACTTTGTACGATTAAAAACGTAATGTAAGTAGCTCCTACAAAAAAATCGTCTACACTAAAAATAAAAATTTGCAAAATGTTGATGAAACCCTCTCTCCCTTCTCATCTCTAACTTAACGTGTTTAAATAGGTACCTTATTAAGCTTTTTGTTATTTCAGAAAAATATTATCAGTTTTTACATGTATAAAGTTAAATAATTTTCCTAGCAATTTTCCACTCCTCATCATGGCTAGAAAAATTGCAAATTAGCTTCTATTCTAAATATGTCAGGACAGTAAAAATCTCGAAGTTGCTAACTTGTATTTTACAACTTTTAATACCTTAAAACCCGAAGTTTAAGGGATTAAGGCTTTTACAAACAGGCGCGACACGCGATAGGCGGGTAGCGGTAGGCGGTGCCTTTGTGTCGCGCCTGTTTGCAGGAGCCTTTAGTAATCGGCTTAGCGATTTACGAAACAACTCAAAACTAGATTCATACGAATATGCCAATTTAGTTTATCAATTATTGCAAAATATGAAAATCCATGTAGATAAAAATCTGTAAATGGGTATCTATAAAAACATAATATTTTCTGACGTTATGTCGCAAGTTTACTATTGAAGTGATGTCGTCTGCTTTTACTGTCTTCAATTCAAAACGAGTATGCCTCAATCCTTTACCTAACATTCCGAGTTTAATATTAGGTACTTTTATTTTCATAACTTTAAAATGTTATCTCTAAATTTTACTCTGGTCATGTCAGATTCTTCCTTATCTCCACACTTATCGAAACCGTAAACTCTTATCTCGGTATCCTGTTCAAAAATCTTTCTGAGTGTATCAACGCCGCTACGGCGCATCAAAGGCAATCAAACTGAATGTATTTGACCCGATGATTTGACTGACCGGTTGGCGCAGTTGGTAGCAACCCGGCCTTCTGAGCCGCTGGTCCCGGGTTTGATCCCCGGACAAGTCAAACATTTGTGTGCATGAACATGTCTGTTTGACCTGTGTCTGGGTGTGTATATGTATATAAGTATGTAAATCAGTCATCTGAGGGGCAATTCCCGTATTTTTAATAAAGTTCGCATTCTAATCTCAGTGTCAATCTGTCAAAAATTGTATAGCGTTTACCTACATTTTTAACTGAGATGTCGCTGAGATGAGATTGCGACTTGAATTTGAACGTTTTTAATTACGGGAATTGGCCTTCTGGTTACCGTCTAGTTCGGGGCCTGAAGACCTTGTGTGAATGATGTCAAAAAAAAAAAATTTATGTATGCAAGGAGAATCTGACTCACGATGCCTAAAAATTCTTAGCACAAATGAAATTGCAATAAGTCTGCAAAGGTAATGACATGCTGTTGGCACGGTACCCAGCCTTGACACACCGAGTATGCAAAATAGGCACATCCAGACACTCGGATGCTTCGCACGATAACTCCCAAGATATCATCGTTCAGTAAAATAAGTACTTAGGTATTCCCACAGCCACGGTATCTAATTTAAATTGCTCTGCGTACATCAGTGCATATCTTAAGCGTGTATCAGTTTTATTGTTGAAATAGGTATCATATTTACATACCAAGACCCCTCCGTGCCTCGGAAAGCACGTTAAGCCGTAGGTCCCGGCTGCCATTCGTGGATCTTTGACAGTCATCGAAGTCATCACTCGTCAGAAGCCCGAAAATCTGACAACCAGTCTTACCAAGGGGTATCGTGTTACCCAGTAACTGGGTTGTGGAGGTCAGATAGCCAGTTGCTCCTTGTAAAATACTGGTATTCAGCTGCATCCGGTTAGACTGGAAGACGACCCCAACATAGCTGGGAAAGGGGTTGGAAGATGATGGTCATGGTCATGTCGTAAAACAAAAGAGAGTGCAGTCTGCACGACCTTTTGTACAAGATCGAATGTTCCAGAGAAATTATCCTCGTTACATGTTTTCCGTCAAGATCTGCATAATATCCATTATCTACACAGCCCTCGTTTAATGTAACTGCGTAGATATGGAAAATGACACGCCTTATCAAAACTGGAATAAACATATTTAGCCTCATCTGCATATTCTGATTTCCGCTGCAACACAGTTATGTGTTTTAAGAATTCAGTATTTTAGTTCCGTTCAAGTAGGTCAGTCACATCATATTTTAGTTGGAATCTTATAGGTAATGGCTACTTTACTATTTATTTCATTTTAATGTTCACTAGAACCAATATTAAATGGAGCTGCTTTAAAATATGTAGTACCAACTTTTCTAAGCTTCCTCCTTGTTAGATCTCTGTGAGAAAAGTTTGATGCGTGTTTCATGTCGTATAAGTCTACACTCAGATGCTTGCTGTCAAACATTAGTTGCGTAACAAAATTAAAAGCGACATCAAGTATTCAAGTCAAACCACTGCATTGTCCGAATCCTGCATTTGGTCCTCTCAAAGTGGGCCACATTAACTACTAGTTAGTACAATGCTACAATAACAGTCTCCCGAGAGAACTGCAACAAAACTGTGTGTCGTGAAGCCGTCAGTGCGTCAGTCGTCGTCGGCGGCTATCTAAACTGCATCGGACCGCTGCGCCCGCGCTCGCCGCAATGCATCGCCTCGCGAGCCGCACGCAGCCAACGTAATTGTCTTTAATGCCCATATTAAGACAACCGACAACTCTAAATTATGCACATTCACAATATTATGAAGATCTTAAATTATTTTATTGCGGCTCGCATTATGATATGCGGTGGGTCCTGGCATCTGAATCATAAGCGTGTACCGTCCATATTTCCACTTTCGTGGAATTTTTGAGCGTGTTCTTTTGGCGGTATTTCCGGATTTTATGTCATAATGGAAAATACCATAAGTACCTACTCATGTAGTTTGTTCGATATTTAGGCCACAATATTCTTATTCGTCTTTCAATCTTATTTTCTTTGCAATTACAGTAAACACTTGCTGACAATATCCTGATTGATTACCCAGTTGATTTCTTGATCAAACATACATAAGCGTATCAGCTTTAGTTTAAACAAGAAAAGACTCGAAAAACTTCATCAACCAGAAAACGTCGCAGATTGCAAAAAAAGAAGTGAAGGAAGTCCATCGCAATCACGATTACTGGTCCACTCTACCCACTGCTCCACACCACAATATATACGTAATTACGTCAACATAAATTGTCATCGGTGAATGAGATTGTGGGTGCGATATCATCGGGTACATAAGTGGTGGTCAGGCGCAAGCGCAACATTGTCGCGTGGGATTGCCCCGGCTAGGCCGGCCGCCGCCGCAGACGATGGCGGTGATCGGGTTACTGTGGTCACTTTCTTGTCTGTTGGTATGCGCTTAATGTGTAATGTGTACTCTCTCCAATGACTTGGAAAGGCTTTGGGGGCAGCAGATTAATAGTAGGTGTGGAATTTCAAGAAATGATTGTGTGAACGTCTTGAGGACTAGATTCGAGAGAGGTTTCTTGATGAATTTTCCACTTAGGTAGTCATGCATACTTTGGAAGCGTTTAACTCGTAGGTATTTGATATCTGAAGAAAAAACAAATGCATTTGGTTACTTCGCATTTTCAATGAATTCAAGAAAATGGTGCTTTATAGGTAAAAGGTAAAGATAGATCTGCCTAAAGCGAAAAAAAAAAACTATACACAAGCAATTGGCCCTAATTAATTCTCGTGCACAGAAATACAAAGACCACGTAAACTGATTCCGAAAAAGAAATACGAACACATATTCACGTAGTTTCGTGACCACGTCGTCGTTTCCCAATCAAAATGCCCACATGCCATGCAACTGAGCTGCACGGTCCTAATAAAGAAAATTTATCCATCACTTCGCAATTGTGATTGGTATTTTTTCCTGCGTACAAAAAACCGTCTAGCCATGTACTTAGTGAGCGGCATTGAGTCCCCTATACATGGTATTGTTTGGCTCCAAGCCGTTGCCCCGCGGATCTCCATACACCGACCTCGTATGTATGGCACAGGAAATCTGGACTTCCGTCCGTCTAGGATATTCACCTGGCTAGACAATGAATCGCTAATAACACATTGTCTGTGCGTCTGTCTGTCGTTAAACCTAATGTATGCGTAGCTACCCGTCATTTATGGTCTAGTGATTTAGTGCGCTCTTTTTCTTTAGGTCGACTTGAATGGATGACGTTCATGGTTAGGAACAGAATAGAGCACTCGTCATCGGTTATGTGTCTGCCTAACTTCCAGATCACGAACGAGCATTTCACGTAATTTGAGTGCATTTGAACGTAGGTAAACAAAGACCTGACGGAGGAACATTAAACACAAAACACGTAATAGGTTTACTTATAAAAAAAAAAAAAAAACACTAGCCGCCTTGTGCTCACCGCTATCTCGCTTTTAATTTTATATGACGTTCAGAGATAACGTTTAAATGGATTAAATAGTTTTATTAAACATTTCTTAATTTTGAATGCACTTTATATATTTAAAGTATAATGCCATGGTAGGAATAATTCCCATACATTATGGGCTAGATAAACTCCCATGTTTTTCTGCGTAGTAAGTCTCGAAACAGGTTCAAATATCCTGTAGTTAGTAGAGTCGCACTGCACTGATCCGGCTTGTAGTCCGTTATTAACTCAGTTATGAATGTATATTGTTTGGATTGACTTACTAAATTCCAATTAAATATTCTCGTCTGGCGTTTTACTATTATACCAGTACCTACTAGCAGGTCTATGGCTGAGACCTGAATATTTAAGCCTTTAAAGGCAAATAAATAACTAGGATTAATTCTTGAGTTCTGACTGATCTCTATGTGAATCGTTTCAATCTCATAACGCTTTTGGTGTTTATACTCCCGACGAAATTACGTCGGGGATGAAAACTGAATTTAATGAGCTAAGGCTGTCTCCTTTGTTGGCATAAAACACGAACGCTTTTCAAAATACTAAGTCCTTGCTTCAAAATAGCAGTCCTTCATCACGAATTGTAACGAAAGACTACTATTTACTTCGCCTTACTTCTCCTGTTTTCTCACTACCATTTTCTTGTTGCAGGTTCCTCTAATATCAAACGAGGGTAAAGCTGGTTTGGGAGCGGGTCATGGACCACCACCTGCTCGTCTTGCAAAGAACACGCTGGGCCCGGCAACCATGCGTCTGGCAACCAGGACCAAGATGCTGAAACCACCAGCCAAAGCATTCCAGGTTACTTTAGATGACGAAGAAGAATTAGAATGATAATGATGACGCAAGATGGTGATAATTGATGAGAGACAATGTATAAATTGATAAGGTTCAATATTGATTGATTCTCAACTGACACTTCAAACTTTTTAAAATGTTGCTAGTTTATTTATTGTGACTAAGTTTCAAGAGTTTGAACTATATTATATAATGTATTTTTGATGTCTACGAGTATATTATGCACTAGCACTGAAAATGTTGTAAATATTATTTTAGTTGAGATCTAGGCATTAGCTATAATCGAATTTAATAGAAGAGAACTATTTGTTTCTATGTACATTCTTGACTATTTATTGTCAGAAAGGAATAAACTTAAGTTACTGTTCAAATTTTTTATTTTTATTTTGGAGACCAGTTGGAACTCTGTCGTGGAAAAATTGTATTTCCTGGACACCATACTTTCTTAAAAATGGCTTGAATAATTATTATAATCTATAGAATGCACCAGGATGCATGGGTCAGTCGTCACTCGTCAGTCACTTGGACCCTGACGGGAGTCAAGTAGCTTGCCAAGGAATTCCCAAGAAATGCTGGCTTCGAATCAGATGCCTTTCTAAATGCTGGCTCGCAAAATCAAACACAGGTGCAGCAAAAGTATAGCCATGATAAACTACAGCCAATAAAGATATGTGAAGCGTTCACAGCCCAAAGCCTGCACCAGAGGCTGTCATGGCCAAAGAATTTTAATCCGCAAATAAAAATACTTAGAAATATATATAACTAAACCGACCACGACCAGCGAGAAATATAATTGCTTCTAAAGCTGACTGTCGCACTTACTTGTTCTACGATTACAACTACTATTTAAACCGTCATACCTAACTTGAATAGGAAGCTGGCAATTATATATACCTACAATATCTAAGGCTCTATTTACCTTATTGCTCGCGGAGTCGAGCAAGTGGCAGTTGGTGGCAAGCGTATCATTTGTGTATCACTTTTAGACATGTAGAAGGAGAAGATAACCGCAGTCGATTGAGGAAACTCCACATTAAAGCTGGCTGGCTACGAAAGGTAACAATTAATCTAAGTTCTCGAGGAATCGGACTAAATGACAGACAACACGTTTGCAGTGCATTTCCTAGAAGTGCGAGTGCTGAGGTGCGGCCGCGGCGTGCGGCTGCGTCCTGTCAGCTCGCCGCACGGCAATTTTGTTGTCGATAAAAAATGTGTTGAGTGACAATGCTTTGTGGAGGTGGGGTTCCGTAGGTGAATCAATATACAGAATTGGTGGTAAGCTGTGAATGTTATAGCAAACTTCGTCTAGATTCCCGTCAGTAGCGACGCGACAACTATTGCAGTTTTGTCAACCAACCTACCCTCTCTACTTTTCGGTAATTTAAAGTTTAATCACTTTACAATATGCACATACATAGTGTAGGTTTAGTACCTTGTTAAATTAGTTTGCACACTTTAAACATTTTTTTTAATAATTTTAACTTTTATTTGTTAACACAGGTAAAGAAATACAGATCTTGAGTTTAGTTAACAGAACGCTATGTTAGTAACATAGCGTTCTGTTAACTAAACTCAAGATCTGTATTTCTTTCCAAGGCAAGGAGGCGTACAAATATGGTGTGCACCTATCTAAATATTAAGAATTTAAATAATCATAAAATATGTTTGAAAATCATGCATAGGTACTTAATTAAAATGTCAAAATAAATCATAAAAATTATAAATTATTGTTTAAAAATTGAACGATGTCAGATTTAAATGAGGAATTATTTAGTTAAAATGTCAAAAAAAAAACTATCAGATTAATTGAAAATGTCAAAAATTAATAAATGACAATTTATTAATTTTATTTCAACCTCAAATTAATTCATCATTTAAGTTTGTTATATAACATAGAAACAAAGCACTGAGCATGAACATGTCTGTTTGATCTGTATGGGTGTGTATATGTATATAAGTATGTATATCAATCATCAGGTTACCGTAGTACAGGCTCTGCCTAGTTCGGGACCTGAAGACCTTGGGTGGATGTTGTCTCATAGTTCCGTAGGTGAATCAATATACAGAATTGGTGGTAAGCTGTGAATGTTATAGCAAACTTCGTCTAGATTCCCGTCAGTAGCGACGCGACAACTATTGCAGTTTTGTCAACCAACCTACCCTCTCTACTTTTCGGTAATTTAAAGTTTAATCACTTTACAATATGCACATACATAGTGTAGGTTTAGTACCTTGTTAAATTAGTTTGCACACTTTAAACATTTTTTTTAATAATTTTAACTTTTATTTGTTAACACAGGTAAAGAAATACAGATCTTGAGTTTAGTTAACAGAACGCTATGTTAGTAACATAGCGTTCTGTTAACTAAACTCAAGATCTGTATTTCTTTCCAAGGCAAGGAGGCGTACAAATATGGTGTGCACCTATCTAAATATTAAGAATTTAAATAATCATAAAATATGTTTGAAAATCATGCATAGGTACTTAATTAAAATGTCAAAATAAATCATAAAAATTATAAATTATTGTTTAAAAATTGAACGATGTCAGATTTAAATGAGGAATTATTTAGTTAAAATGTCAAAAAAAAAACTATCAGATTAATTGAAAATGTCAAAAATTAATAAATGACAATTTATTAATTTTATTTCAACCTCAAATTAATTCATCATTTAAGTTTGTTATATAACATAGAAACAAAGCACTGAGCATGAACATGTCTGTTTGATCTGTATGGGTGTGTATATGTATATAAGTATGTATATCAATCATCAGGTTACCGTAGTACAGGCTCTGCCTAGTTCGGGACCTGAAGACCTTGGGTGGATGTTGTCTCATATAAAAAAAAAAATGACTGGTAGAAAATGCCTATGGCATTAAGTCCGCCTCTGTACATTTGTGTGCTTAAAGTGTTAAATAAATAAATAAAATAAATATTTTTAGATTCGTTACAAGAAAAGCCACAAGGTACTAGTTACGAATATAGATAAAAATGTTAGCAGATACCTACAATACGAGTCTACCAAAGCATGAAATTTTATAACCCTGCAGTTATCAAGGCAATGTTAATAAGCTAAAAATATATTCATTAAAATTCTTTTCAGTGAAACTAATTAAAATTCTGACGTTCTTAATTTTATTTGTTTTTTTTTTTTTGTTGAAAAAACAGTGTGTCCATGAACTTTAAAAATACCCCAGATTACGGCGGTTAGCCCAGCTGTTAAATTAATGTAGGTACGAATAACTAAACTACATCGTTTGCATTTTGATGTAATAGTATTTAAACAAAACATTATCTCGTTGTTTTTTGCATACTACTTAATTATGATAACCTACCTCGGTTTTATAACCCGTGACTTGTCTCGCTGAAATATCAACTTTTACGGTACCAATATTTATGAACTAGTTATTGCCCGCGGCTACGCCCTGGATTTCAGAAATTATACCACGGGAATTTACTACCAGGATTAAAATAGGTATCCTATGTGTTCATCCAGATTATAAACTATCTGTGTGGCAAATTTCATCCAAATCCGTTCAGCCGTTTTTGCGTGATTGAGTTACAAACATCCAGACATATAAACTTTTCACATAAATCGTAGTAAATTCCCTGGCTCCTGCACACTGTTTGACAGGATCCATTATTACATTTTCGTGCTCACGAACCCTAAACAGTAGCATATTTCAATGGACAGTAATCATTCGCATTCGTCGTAATACATTCTAGAAAATAATTATATCGCCACTGCTCAGCAAGCTGCGCACTGACGAAGGTAATCCAGCTGATTGCGTCATTTCGAAATCATGACTTCATTTATATGGATGGAAAAATTATAATTTCATATTTCGGTTTCTTCGAAGTGGCGAAGAAACGACAAGAAAATCGAGTCAGTCAATTTATGAGCCATGACTGGGAATATGGCAAAGTCCGGTTCAAAAACTTCCCTTTTCTTCGAGCCCGTAAAAGTCAGACGGTGATCAGATCACTCCTGGAAATAAGTTACTGGGTGTGTCATGACAAGCAGATCAAGATAGACAAATTCTTTACCGGGATGGAATTAACTATTGGTCTTTCAGGGTTTATCTTTGTTGAAAGGGAAATAGGCGGCCTATGTATGCTTCAGCTGCAGCCTGCATCCTACTCTGCTATAAACGTCAATCGTGAAGAAAAATAAAATCTTTATGAAAAATCAGATTTAAAAATAATTTCATTTGTAAATTAAGTTATTCATTACGAGGTAAATGGATAAATGTATAATTTTACGACCAACCAATTATATGATTTTACGACCAATTTAATTTTTATACTTCCCACCTCATAAAATTTACACCGTTTTTGATAACGTCTGCTTCAAAAAAACTGATAAAAATACACCAATCCTATTTAAAACATAAAGAAACAACTTAGCATAAAGACTGTCTAGTTTTTATTTCTACGATTTCTTTTAATTGAATTTATAGATATTTTTAGCGCTCAACTCTCTAAAGTTCCTCGTATTAGCCGACAATTCTTTAGTGTAATGGCGTACCTACTTAATAGGCAAGACTTGATTATCGTGATGTGGGAAATCAGTGTACGGGATGTGGCTCGCGTGTGGGCGACGCGACACGGCGACATGCACTTTCATACTACTTACGTGATTATGGCACGGAAACGCTGGGCGGCTCTCAATGGTGGCATGCACGCGAATACCTACCACTGCACCCTGGCCGAATAAAAACCGCAATAAAATCGATTTTTAAAATGCTGCACTGGTTGAATTTTGTTTTTGTTTGTGTTTCGTTCGATTTTTCAAAATGTATATGTAGGTCGACTTGATTTAAATTAGAACTAAACCTATATTCTTGATATTATTATTCTTCAAATCTTGGCTAACTAATCTAACTGCAGAATACCTACAGACATCATTAATAAAAGATCTAGAAATAGGGCTGCATAGCAATTGCTTTCTGAAATATATACGACTTACAGAAATACGAATACTCGCAGTAGGCAGCAGCTTTCTCACGCACTGCAGGAATTCTCCAGTGATAATTTCTTCAACGAATTAATTCGGTTTTAATTATAAAACAATGGGTCATCCACCTATAAATGGAGTCTGGATGAAGCCGAATACCACCCCGTGTCCCGGTGCTCGTAAACAACGTGTTTTATATCATTTCGATTCGCATTCGACATATATTATGCTGCATTTATTTAATTATCACTCGTTGGTTTAAATGCCGGTGGAAAGGAGCAAGGGAGCAAAATGGTTGCTCGAGACAAGACAAATGATTTCGCAGAAGGATGTTTTGTTAGTCACTCCAAATGACCGGCAAATCTGATAGGTACGGTTGGAAACGTTTACATCCGCAGAAGTTACAAAAACAATCTTGATTGACGTCATTGATGTGGATCGGGGTCAGGTTTTTGTACAATGGTACAGTTAGCGTGAATTTTCTGATGTGAGGGGAATACCAAATTGTTTTATTCAAATAACTTGCTGAGAGATACCGATGTCCTAGGGTTGTCGGTGCCTGTTCCGAATCGATGCAAGTCGGCATTTAATTGACAGTTGCATCAACGGTTTCGGAAGAGTCTGTAGACTGTAGACACCATTAAAATACTCATCACAGAAGGTGCCAGTCATGAAAAAAGAGCAACCCTGTGGGCGTTAGAATCTTACCATGAAGTGTTGTCATGGATAAGATGTCGTATCAACTACCTACTTTATGGGCGACTGTTTCACAACACGACTAAACTATTGCCCCAAAATGTCCGTAGCACACACCAAGAAAATGTTGGCGTTCAATGGTAGAAAATCAATGACAACAATAACAATTTATATGACTGTAGGAGCGGAAAAGAAGGTGACGGCCTACCGGTAAGTACTTAGTCACCGCCGCCATCGACATCGCAGATATTCTCATACCTGAGTCAAAGCTGCGACTGCGTTTCTTCCATATGTCAAGCTTACAGCTACGCCGACGCATGATAGACTTACTATGATTGCGGAATATTGTTGACGGTTCTTTCAAATCTGATGGACTTCTCGAACACATTAAAATAAACGTACCTAAACTTAATGCTCGAAGAAAATGCACGTCCTTTTTCAATGTCCCTCGTTATAAAACCAACTTAGGCATGAATGCTCGGATGGCTAGGCTAACGTCGACGTACAACAATTTTTGCAATCTTTATGATTTGGATATCTTCCACGACCATCCCAAGCGTTTTAGATCTAAGATCATAAATGCGGGGAAGACTGAAGACAACAAAATAAAAAATTAAAAAAATTGACAATGTTTATGTCGATGAGTGTATTCTCTCTACTACCGAGATTTTAGCTAGAGCTTTTGTTCATAAATTATTTTTGTTTTTTTTTATTTATTTTTGTAACGTGAATACTGTGTTTCTATTTTGTTGTGAAAGCTGTGCACGTCTGTAATTGACGTAAACACTAGTCCATGTCTCTGTTCTCTGTTACCTATTTGTAAATGTTTGTGTTGTTGATGTGCCTTAATAATAAGAAATGAAGCTAAAATATCTCAAGTATCTATCGGCCATCCTTCAAGACGGAAAGCAGCAATGCCCCTTGGTAGCTACAAAAGGTGGTGGTGCTTTCCCGGACGAGATACATTACAAAGGTCACTACTATCCAAAATTAATAGTCAAAATTGAGTAGAATACCCCGACTACATTCTCATTAGCACTTTCCAAAGCCTTTCCAGGTGAATGCGTAAGGTCAGGGTGACCTCGGCACCAGGTGGCGCCACGGGCATTAGTTATTCGTGGCGGGTGCGCCGTCTGCCGCGCTTCCTGTCACCCCCACCGCCCCCGCCGGCGCCGCGCCCTGCGCCCCCCACGCGACCGTGGCGAAACTCATCTTAGTTAATTAATTGTTGAGGAAAATCAAACTCAAACTATTTATTTCAATCAAACCGATTACAGGCACTTTTGAGTCATCAAGGAGTTGGACAGTCAGGAAGATGAAGCTAGTTGCCCATTTCAAAACGTAGTAGGTTCTTATGGCGAAGAAAAGGCAAGAAACTCCACGGACAATCTTGAGTGTGTGCTGCCTTTTATTAAAATCCATCACGCCAGTATCCGAAGGGGTAAGTAGAGGTGCATTGTAGTACCTACATTCACATTTTGCCAGTTAAGTTTCAGCCCATAATGGGCAAACTTATAGCACTATTTGTTGAGGAAAATCTTGTGTGTATTATGTCTCGGATTAATAAAAAATATTGATTGGGAAAACCATTACTGCACCTTTATTTTGTCTTAAAGGACTTGATTATCATTAATTGGAGGTATCTTATCCTTTTGAGAATTTTACATGATTTTCTGGTTTGAAAAAAAATTAAAACGATTTTAATGAATTAACTCAAACCATCTTGTTTTTTATGAGTTGGATCTCAAGTTTCGATCGATCAGTGTTTTAAGATTACCCTCCAAAATATTATGGTGAGTAATAACTTATTAAGTCAATATTTGAAACTATGTTTTGGGCCAATGTGTCACAATATTTTCACATTTTCATGAAAGAGTTAAGCGATGAAGATTACCCCTGAAACTACGTTTTAGCAACGTCTTGAAGCACTATAATGTATTTAAATGGACATTTATTTATCCGGATGTCTACGCATAATCGGCATTTACCTTATATAAGTGATATTTGTATGACCCTATGTTTATTTTATACTGAATTACTGATATAATATTTATGTATCTTTTCAGTTATTGTTATAGACTAATTTAAGTTTGTGTTTGTTGAACTCTGTGTCTACGTTTCTTACCCAACTCTCCTGTCGCAGGTCTGCTGGAAGTTGCTATTGAATACCTAAGCAGTGCCTTTTTTTTAAACATTGCCCCACACTAGGAATTTCTCCTGTATTTTGGGTGCGTTTACAAACATTTAAAGTCACATACACTAACAGATTTGTGCTCCTAAAACTTTAATTATGTTTATCTAGTAAGTGTTTTGTGTGTACTCAGGAGCGGATCCAGCCCTCAAAAAACGTTGTGGTCACGTTGGATTAGGAGTCGCTCACGAGTCACGATCGATACGTTGCATTCCTATAAAGGAGACGTTTTCAAAATGTATGACGTCACAGCTAAGACCTTGCACCATGTAGGTTTATAAATTAAACCTGTAAAATATTATTCTATTTGCTCACGAAAATTACAAAAGTAAGGTAAGGCTATATGCTCGCGTTATGTGTGTCCTGTGTACATCAGCCTATCGACCTCAATTAGGGTTGTGAGCATGCCCACGGTCCCCACAACTGTGTATCCGGGCTTGTGTGTACATAATTAAATAATCGTCCTAGTCTTATCTCAATTACGTTTCATTTGACTTCTAGACTAACCTAGTTGTCTTGTCTCCAACTGATAACTCCACGATTAGGATTAGACCGGCTTGGTCAAGCTTTCGACTCCCCGTGACGAACGCTAAATGTGATCTAGGCAGTAATGTATGCTGAATGCTGGGTTTTATAAATAACTGGTCAGGTGTCTAACTTAGGTAGGTACTCGTATGTAGGTAAATGGGGTCTAGATTTTCTTTATTTTAAGTCGTTAAGTACATGTCTAAACAGCTTGATAGTAGGCATTCTTGACATAGGTACGCATCTATCTAATATTAGTAGGTTATTATCAACATCGCACGTTTTTAATTAAATGCTAGGTTTCAGCTCCATCTATCTGCATTTAATTTTTAATAATAACAACATATGTGAGTAACTACGAAATCTTGCAAGAAGCTAGAAATAACATCATTATCATAATTAGACCAATTGTTAAAAACTTTAATCTTTATTCCTATATAATCTGTTTGAATGTTAACTAGGCACTGTTTAAAGACCACTTAAATGTAACATTGACTTAAATATAAAAATAACGATGTGAAGTTGTTTACACAGTGTTATACGTGCGTAAAAAGAACTAAAAAATATGTCTAGACGAAGTAAACGTATTTTATTTTTATTAAACCGCGTAAACGGTGAATACTTTTTGCAAACCCGGAATATATTATAATATAAATGTAACCGATATTGAATAATGTTACAAAAACGATTAAAACCTCAAAAATAACTTGATTAGCCTAAACAGTGTCTAAAATTAGTCGATAAAAATACTAAACAATCCGGACGCGACCTCTCCTCCTATTTACCTTAGTCTTGAATACGATTTCCACGCCGACAGACATGTAAACATTAGAAAATCGACACTGTTTACATAAGCCAAGTACTTTTAAAGAGTTATTGTCGCTTATGCATGTTCTAAATGTTAAATGTAGGTATGTTGTTTAATAAATCGTGACCGATCCCGAGCTCAGTCAATAGACTTCTGATTGCTTTAAAGCGCTGATGATATTTTCCAGACCCAGACAGCTGCCAGTCTGTTCATAAAATTCTGGGGAAATTTCCTTAATGTTTACTGAATGATCGCCTTTAAAATTTGGTTCTCGCGTAAAATCTTTCAGCTGCAACGTTAAATAAAGATTTCGATGAAAATTATCCTACATTATATAATCAAGATCTGCGTTGCATATATTATCAAATACCTACAATCAACAATTCGACAGACTAAAGCCCTCTTCCCCTCTCCTACTTGGCTGTGCTCGACGGGGCACAGTGACGGTGTCTTTGTAATACCTACCATCTAGGTTCACATTGTGAAAAGGCAAATAAATATTGAATATTGAGTAGGTATTGTTAGAGCCGTGTTGGCCCGCGACTTGAAGAGTTCGAACCCCAAGCTTTGTATAAATTATTTCATCACCACTGCTCTCATAACCGGCATGTCCTAGAACCAACATTCGAAGACATGTGACATCTGCCAACACGCACTGGGCCCGCGTGGTGGCTGACGGCCCACTCCTAACACCGAGAGGAAGCCTGTGTCCCAACAGTGCGAACATTATAGGCTGATTATGAGTATTGTTGTCATTCAAAAATCACAATCACATCAAACTGCTTCGTGAAAATGAGAAAAGACAAATGCAGCACGCAGCTATTTCACAGAGGAAATGTTACAGTTCGTCAATACTTCTATCAGCGAAGTCTTAATTAAATATTTAAAATAGCTTGTGTGTCATTGGTGCAGTGACACACATTGTCTATCACTAGAATCGATAAATCTATCAGCTATCCAATTCGATTTGAGAAATCAAGGCTTGCTAGATTCGTTAGCCGATTTGTATGAGTGCAAGAATTGAAATACAGATATTTTTATTACTGGAAAAGGTGTGTTCATTTATTTCATTTTAGAAGTGGGCTAAACCAAAATAGTAGGGGAGAAGGGGCAGTTTTGAACGTATTTGAAACTTTAACTTTAAACTGTTAACTCTTTTAACCTCCTTACTTACCCGGAATGCTTATCCTGGTCGTTAACCTACATAATCGCTATATCAGCTTAAACAATAACCATGACATCAGGCGGCTATTCCCATTTTGGTGATAGAAGGGAAATGTTCAAAGCTGCCCCGACCGAGGGGCAGTTTTGAACATGCCTGGGGCAGTTTTGAATAACAGATTTAAATGGTCATTTATCAAGTTTTATTAATTTGTTCAAACAGTGTTTTTAAAATCACATATTTAGGAAGTCTCTAACAAGTCTATGTTACTCATCTGAATTACTTATTAACATTTTTCTCTTCTAAACAAGAAGTAACCACAAAGAAACATTAAAAAAATAAATCAAGTAAGTAGATTCTTACATTCAAATAACAAAAACATACCTATAAATCAAATATAATGATGTCATAAAATGAATTAAATCAACCTAACCTAAATTTAGTGAATTTAAATTTGAAAGCTATCATAAAAATAAAATGCCACTAATAATATCTTCCTCGTTAATATCTTGATCTCGTTTTTTTTTATAATTGTGCACCATTTTATCTTAAAACAAATGACCAAATGAAAAAATTAATGAATTCTCAAAAATATTTGCATTGGTTACCTATACTGACTCACAGTTATATGAATAACGCTTGCGTACTACGTAATTAGCGTGGGGCAGATTTGAACATGTTCAAAGGTGCCCCGTTCAATTTGTTCAAAGCTGCCCCACACCCTCTTTTTAAAGAAATTTAATATTTTTGCTCCAAAAAAACATTTGATGAATGAACATAAACGCTTTCACAATAGCCTACCTATATAACTACTGAATAAAATTATAATGATAACACTCAACAGTATCTAAAACTTTGTCCTTCACAAGCTTACACCTACCTCGTATCTTCTGACTTTGCAAGACAAAAACAAACATGGCCGTTAAATTGTTTGCAAGCTGTCAAACGTCACAAATACTACGTGACGGTTGTGGGTAACACTGCTACCACCCCGAAATAATTTTTCGTACTAAAATAGCTTTGAAAGTAACTGCGTAAACTTGTTTGTTCAAATCTGCCTCTGTTCAAAGCTGCGTCCTTCTCCCCTACGTAGATAATCTTTTAAATATTAATTGCTTGTTATTAATTTTATTTACACAAAATTGTTAAACGCTCACCTATGAAAAACTTGCCCTGAAGCTTATGATAACAACTAGGTACCTACCTACAAGAATTATTGTGTTTTGCTTTAAATTGCTATCATTTACCTATTCGACTGCATGACGCTGCTAATCAGGTCAGAACACCTCTCTGATGATTTGTTGTGTGGTGTAGGTTGTGTGTAGTACTGTGTTTGGGTACATGGCTACGGCTACACTCTGGCGGTACCTTAGCGCACATTATTGTACATATTGACCGGACGAAACGTATGCTTGATCGGGGCAAGTCCCTGATAGCACGGGATGTGTTCTGGTTGCGTAAATGTAACCGGTGAGCATGATTTCGAGGTAGCGCATATTAGATCCATTAAACTTAAAGTCTTGGGGCGCTTGTGAAGCACAAATTCACAAGGGATTATTCAAGTTACAATTTATTTAGTTCTAATTATTATCAGATAATCAAGACAGTGTAACGGCGAAATCCTAAAGCCATTCATCTTTCCTACTTATTCAGTGCCTATTGGGTACTTAGTACTTATTTAGGTACTGTGCTGTCACAATTAGTCTGCGTGAGCAACAGGTGCAATCGGGTCGAGTCATTTGCGAGGCGGGCGTCCCTGAGGATGCGAGGTAAATGCAAGTGTACGATTTATTGCCAAAACCAAGTATGTTGTATAACTACTAAATTATAATTTACAATAAATAGTAATTATACTGGTTTCACAGGCTTGGTTGATAGATTTTACATATGTACCTACCTGTCTTTGGTTGGTTGCAGTGAGAAGAAAAGCTATATTAGAAAGCCTATATCTAACAATGCGTTTGATGGATCACTGAACTAAAACTAAATTAACGGCACGGTTGGCGCAGTGGTTAAGCGATTGACTGCTGCGCTGCGTGTCGCGGGTTCGATTCCCGCACGGAACAAATATTTTTAAGACCTGCAGATAGTTGTTCCGGGTCTGGCTAAACAGCCATACCCAAACGTGTATGTGAATTTAAATGTTTGTAAGCTCACCCACGATACAGGAGAAATTCCTAGTGTGGGGCAACGTTTAAAAATAATAATAATAAATGCGCACACGCAAAACATCACCCACGTTTTTAAAATAAAAAAAAAAAACTTGGGACCTTAAAATAATTCTAATGAATACTTACTTAATTAAAGTTAAAAATATGCTCCAAAAAAATGTTTATCTTTTGTACATTGTTGTAATATAAAGTAATTTATTTAAAGCAGATTTCTATTTAAAATATGAAAGACACGGCTCTTGTTTATAAAATCTTACAATGTTTTCCTTTGAAAGCTGTAGGTACCTACCTATCAATGAAAGATAAATGATTTAACGTTTTTGAATCGATATTTTCCAGACCACTGTCGATTTTAGAACAGAAATCTCCCCGATCTCTTGAATCGTACCTACGTGGTAACAGCTACTTACCTCACCATCTTGAAATGGTGCCGACTTATTTATTATCTACTGTTAGTTTATTCTAAGATCTGTTCACAATAACTGCTCGCACTAACTCGAGATCGATATCCCTCGAAATACAGATTCGATTCCGGGAAACGTGTGCCTATTTTACGTTGATCTACGATAGTATTATTATGAATTATCCTTGTGTACCGTATGTAGATGAATCAGACATAGAAATCACGGGATTTGTTGAGTGTTGTAGGTATAACCTATGCGTATATCGAACAATTAGTTTGTAAGAACAATTAACATTATTACTTAATTTCTGTCTAGCTATAGATGAGGTAAGGACATAAAAAAATCTCTTCTGATAAAATTAAATTTTCCAATTAATTATAGGTACCTATAGAAATTCTTCAAGTCAAAGCAATGGGCTAGGATGGTAAGAACATCGGATAGATATATAGATCGATTTATTTATTTGCATAAAATGTAGGTTAATTCAATTTGTTGTTACAATATTTTTGAATCCATACGCATTCCGCCTCATGGCATGCAATTTATTTTACTAACTTTTACTACAAATTGTTATATTTACTTAAAGCTATTTAATTATTTAAGTAGTCGTTATCATTTAAAAAATCTGATACAGAGTATAATAGCATTTTACACGGTACCTACATCTGGTTTCTTTTTAATTTTATTTTCATATTAATAAATAACTCTGTAGACAATTAAGAGGTCTTCCAACAGTTACTTAAAAGCTTCTTAAAGATAGGAGAGCTACAAACACGCTTATTGGCAAAGTTACAAACTCACATAGCGCTAAAACTACCAACGCACAATGGCAGTCCAAAATCTGGAATAATCATTGTACGATGTGTATACGAATCGAGCAGTCATATTTTATAAACACACGTCATTACAACAATAGACAGACAATGTGTCAGCATGCACCTAAACAGAAAAAGAAAAAAAAGCGGCCCCTGCAAAAAGGTGCATTATCGAAGGACAAGAGCACACTGGTGAATGGAGGTGGGCAGAACAGGTGTGTGTCAAGGTTGCAGACGGCGTAACGAGTCCCAGAGGTGCGGCCGTCTGCCGAACGACCTTGGGTGTATAACCCGCCTTAGTCCCACATACGGCCGCTAATCGAAAATCAACCTTTCAGTCTTTTTGTGGCCAGACGTGTTGCAAGCTTTATAATTAAAACAAAAATCTTTCCCAAAAGCTACTCTTCGTTTTAAAAAGATACTTTGAAACATGTAACTTTAGGTACTTGTTTATTTTTTGCAAAACAGCAGACCCGTAAAAATTGACTCGGTAAATCCACCGAAAATGTGTCTGCGTTCTGAATTTGAAATTAAAAAAATACAATAGAATAGTTGAAATTGTTTTTGGTCTGACAAGCATAGAGCATTTGGCAATTAACATTGCTGTCTACTGAGTTCAACTAAGGTAGGTTTCGTCAGCACCTACCTACCTAGCTATTAATTACCACAGCATGCGTATACATACAGGCGCTACGCATTGTAGGCAGATTACGTATCTGTGTTTATATATTTCTTTATATAAGCCAAGTTATTACCAAGTTCAAGTTCGTACCTAGATACTCGTATTTGCACGCAAAGTTACCAGGCATCGGCCTGCAAAATCATTCTTTTAAATATTTTATAATACTTATTTTGACATAGGTACCTACATAATTAAATGCTATTCATAATAAATGTTTGGTGAAAATTCCTAAATGCAGACGGCTTTCTCTATGTTACCTGGTCTACCATCTTAAGATTTTTCACATTTCAGATAATAATTCTCATAATGATAGACTTACGAGTAAAATGGCTTCTAGTAGACAGCAATCTGCCAATGCAGTTAAGTTTCTCACAACATGGGGCAGCGTAGATAAACAATAGACTTAATGGAGTAACAGGAGCAACCCAATAGGTACATGCTTCATAGTATTTGTAAATACATTTCTCCTTCAGAGAATAGTGGGCTTGTAGCCCATCAGACGTCTATAGCCGATATAAAGGAATATCGGATAGCTGGCTAGGGGTGTAAATTGATATTGCCGAGTCCATAGAGACGAACTACGACGAGTTACGCAGGGTTATCACACTGATGGCGATGGCGACGAAAATAGTGATTTTCTTTTTTACAGGGTCACATTAAATTAGTTAGCAAAACTCCGCAGACGTGATGGTCATCGATATGTATAAATGATATAACAAAAAAGTTATAGATATTTTTGTTGGTCGATTCATCTATCGCCCCGGTTAGTGTACTCGCTTGAAAAATCAGTTTAATAAAAGTAAAACCTTTTTTTTTTGTTTAAACTTTATAGACGTGATGAGTATCATTATCTAAACTCGATGAAACAAAAGAAAAGAGATTTTCTCAATTTATACTTCAAGCAAAAGTCGTTGACCCAAAAAAAAACATGAAATCTTTCTTTATTTTATTTTATCATGTTTCGATATCGATAGCAGTCAAGACTGGAACGTTTCGCTAGCTAATTTAATTTGACCCTGTATACAGTTTAGTTGGTGAACGTCTTCATGTGATAATGGAGATTATAATCATCATATAAATATAGTATGTATATAAATATAAGGTTACTTGTACCTATTCAATCATGAAAGATTGAAAGTTTCGTAGCATTGAGGCTCGACGCGACAGCGCGATGTGATTTTTCTAGATCAATTTCCATGAAGTTTTCATAGGAATTGTTCTACTAGAGTCGCGTCGCGCCTGTTTGCGGGAGCCTTTATGTAGTTTTTGCTGTGTTATTGTTGATTACATTAGAGCCCTATATGTAATATAGGTAGTATCCTATCTATATCCTATCCTTATCTATAAAAACCAATGCCACTTTTCGTTGTAATTTTATAACTTAAGAACGGATGGACCGATTTTGCTAATTCTGTTTTTAGAATATTCCTTGAAGAACGAGGATGGTATATACGGAGAGAAAAAAAAATGTTAGGCGGTACGAAGTTCGCGGTTTCAGCTAGTGTTACATATAGGCAGGTACCAATTTCCTCATCATGCATTCAAATCTTCTGATTAATGTTCTCCTACCAATTACCAGGCCCTCGTCAAGTTCAGCAAATTAAAATTTGTTTACCATCAATAAACTGTCCAGTGTTTTTTTACGAACATACATAATTTTGTAAAAGTAGGTACACAGTGACAGTCGAAAATGTCAAGTAAATAATTCAGTTATGTATCATTTAATTGGTAGGTACCATACCTACTATAAATTATAACCACTATAATAATTATGTTACCCTGACATCAATAATTACAACAAAGTAGACAGTAAATTCTTGTACTTACGTACTGAACATTTGTTGAAATCAATGTATTACTGCACCAATTAGTCGAGCCCACCTGCCGACAGATTTACACAAATAAATTGATATGTCTGTCCTGTCGTTCATTATAAATTAAAAGTACTCACTTGACTTGCAGTAAACACATGATTATCGTGGCCAATTTGTATGATGAGGTGTAAACAACAGAAAAACAGACGGTTCTATAAAGTATAGTGTTCATTTTTTGTGTGGTTCAATTAAATAGTGCTTACGACATTATAGTTAGGTAGGTACCACAGATTTTTCATTGTTACTACAAGCAACGTAAACAATAAAGCTTTTTGTAACTTGTTTATTTTTTGTGTTGTAGACAATACACCAAATTTAAAACTAAGTTGCTAATTTCAAGTTATTTTTGTAGAAAACCATGATCTGCGGGATCATTTACTTAGGCTAAGTGCTGATATCAACACAGCTAAGTGATGAAACGTGTAACATAGAACACACGTAACTTTATAAGTTAACATCGAATCAAGTTCCTATAAAATACTATCGATTGACGATTGCTGCATTTTCAAGATGATATAAATGTAAGTTTATAATTGTCTATACTTAATTGCTTGATAAATATATAAGTAGGTAGGTACATAACCACGTTAAGAAAAACATACTTCTGTAAAGTATGCGTCAGCTCGAAACTTAGCTTGAAAACAATATTATTAAAATCAACTCTCAAAAATGTTCAGTCAATTTAACATTTTGATTCGTCAATTCGTCATTTGTTTACATTGGTGAACATCACTAAAAACCCGCGACAATTGTCACAGACTGCAGGCAGAGAATACCAAAGACAACATTAAGATAATTCGTCACGCTTGTTATCTGTAATTTTCGTGTGTATCTGAGCGTTGAGCAATCTTCGTGTGTCGGACAGCGATCTAGGCCTACCGTAACTGCGTGCTAACTATGTACATAGTCATTTGAGACTACAAACTGCACGTGGATATCGGAACAGTTCACACGGTCTTCTAGATGTGGCATAGTAATAATGTTGTATTTCTATATGGTTGGGGATCAAGCACGTCTTTTGCAGTTCTACCTCTGTGGCTAGGTGGCAAGCATAGCCGTTATGCGGGTATAATGTGATCTGCTGATTTGTAGGCCAGGCAAAGCTGACTACATGACAAGTGACAACTAAAACCGTCGTCCTTAAGATACGAAAATAGGCTAGGCGTAATTATATGGTAGGAATTCCCTACCATAGAATGGCAGCACTTTCGTAGTGATTCTACCAATTTAGAAGAGAATATACTTGTGGTCTTGTGAATTAGTAAAATCATTCTGTACAGCTCTGCTTGAAATATTGAATTCAAGGCTTAGATAAAGCTACTTTAAAATAAGTAGATACTTTGCCTATTGAAATTTGTATACAAGAACAACTTAAATACCTACTAATACTGAGCAGCGGTGGCCCAGTGGTAGCGGCCGCGACTTACGAAATGTAGGTCGTAGATTCGAATCCAGACAGAAACTTTAGTTTGTGTACATTATTTCATCATCCCTGCTCTCAAAACGGTGAAGGAAAACGTAGTGAGGAAACCAGCATGTCCTCGAACCAAAAAATCGAAGCCATGTGACATCTACCAACCTGCACTGGGCCTGCGTGGTGGATTACGGCCCACTCCCTCGCACCGAGTGTGTCCTAGCCATAGATATAATAAAGATTTCTGTGGTCCCAGCAGTGTGAACATAATTATCACAATTATTTTACATATTCAACAATTGAGGTTAAGGTCCGGTTTAACGATACCATAATTATACATATTATTATCACCCTGGCTTTATGTACAGACGCCAGCACATCAAGCTACTACAATCTGTCAAATTTCTTTAATAGATTTTCAACTTTATCGCTAAAGCATTAAGGTTCAAGGTTGATTGGGAAAATTTGACAGTTTCGGGTAGCTTGACCTGCTGGCGTCTGTACCTACATTTTCCTTCATTCTGACAAATCGGCCTAGAGAATTGGCAACTTTTTTGTGGCTTTTTTGTAAGATAGCACTGAATCTGAGATTTTTTGATGGGATTACGGGTACCCAAGTATATCTATTGTCAATTTTAATTTTACCTGTGTTTTGTTTAAAATACCAATAATGTAATCGCAGCGTCGGCACAATAAGCATTGCCAGCACAAAAAAAAACGCTGTCAGAAACCGGGTGTTCACCTCTTAGATCGATTTATTAGCGCGGCAGCCACGAAACATGCCTAAAAAAGCACGCATGGTAAAATTTAACGATCATTAATATACTTACAACCTCATCTAGTTTTTAATATATGATTGATGTGTAAAAGTGTTTGTACAAACCTACTTACAGAAATAAAATCATTTATCATTACAACGGCTCGAAACTGGTAACACATTCGAGTCACATCCAGGGTGTGTGTACATCGACGGGTCTCATGTACGCTGCCAGACGTGCACTTAGCATGTTCGGCCGGCCGAAACGTGATCTCGCAAATCGCAATGGTCTGTCTAGACGCCGCAGGCCGCCTGTCTGGCCTAGCCGTAGTCTGATGGCCCATACAAAGCCACCAATTACCAATCCAGTGGCCGACGCTAATGGCTATACCCGTATTGTTCATATTTCAATGTACGCCACGCGTCTGTGCAGTAGGTACAGATGTTAATTAGTTTGCTCCGACTTTTTCATGCGGTCAATGAACTATCGAATGATAAAGGTTTTGAATTCAATTTGTGCGTTAAGTTAAGACGCCTTTGTTGTTATTGAGATGTAGGTAATGGAGGAAAATTAGAAATGTGTTTTTCATTACAATTTTTTTTGAGGCTAAGGGACTTCAGTAGTAAGTATATTAATTAGGTAAAGGTCGAATTGACAATTTAGCTTATTTAATAAGTCACTAACCTATGAAATAGTACATTAATTAGGTGAAGGTCGAATTGACAATAAATAGCTTATATAAAAAGTCATAGTACATTAATTAGGTCGAATTGACAATTTAGCTCTTATAAATCAGGGAATTTTTCATCACTGTTTTTACTCGTATGGTAAGTAGGTAGATATTTAATAATGTAGCAATGAAAATTATTATTTCCAAAGGAATTATTCACGTTCCATGTGGTTGGATAATCAGACCGTAATTACAAACAAACGACAAGCAAGTAAGTAGGTACATCATATTATGACCTATGTATAGGTAACTATGTAGGTATAAGGCAATAATTAGATACTTGAAGATAATCAACGACACACCATCCTCACGCGCTTTAATAATAAACGAACAAGTTTGTATGACTAACACTTTTTGTGAAGCGACCGTCCACGATTTCCCAAGTCATTTATTTATAAAGTAATATGATCATTTGTTACGGCTACCGTGATACGCACAGTAATTCTAATACATTGGATAGATCGCGTCGTGTAAACACAGACGAGGAACCAGACGGTCATCAATCGAGATCGGAAAGAAAAACAGCCAATGCGGAGGCGGGGTAAAAAGTGGCGCAGACGCGGATGTGCGAGCGAGCGGGGAAAAAAGTGGTTGCATCGAGTGACTCGCGCGCACTGCAAGCTGCACCGCCAGCGGCGACCGACGACCGGCAACCAGGCTGCACGCAAAAACCACACTAACTCACCATGCTCAATGAAACGTGAACTTTCCACCACACGTTCAAACCTCTTCAGCGCGACCGTTGAGCTACTAAGAATTGCTAAGTACTTGCAAAAATCTGCAACAACACTATCGCATGTATTTATTCAGCATTCGAAACGTAATTCAAAAATCAGAGCCGTAACTTACGCCTTTCGGTCACTTAAGATTCTGTGTTAGTAGATAAAACGCACACAGAATTTCAAAGTATTGTTATTTAAAAGCGGCTCATATACACGTTATCTAGTATCATACAATAAATAGTAAGAAAAGGTTCACCGGCGACTTGATAATTGGTGCTGCAGTTTATTAGCGCGGGTTGTCTATTGACTTGATAAAGTCGAAATTAAATTATGACCAGTTTCATAATCACGCCACCCCTATAAGGCTGTGTGCGGTATATACTGCGTGTTATCACGGGCTATAAGTTATACGATATCAATATAGCTACTCTATCAGCAGCTGATCCAGGTGTAGCAGCTATTTAATTGTACATTTTGTATCGTTTCGTGTGCTTTAGATTAACTAAACGGCAGGAAAGTGCTATACCTTACCCTTTAATATTGGCTAAGGGTAATAAAGAATGCTGATAAGTAAATGTTTAACAGTGCCTTTTAAATGTCTGATAATATCGGCACTTCGGTTTATTTGCTCGTTTTACGACGTGCAAAAACTAAAGCAAACATTTTTGTACAATTTCAATTTTGGGAACAAACAACGGTTTTATTGTGAAGACGCCATAATGCACACATCTTCGTCTGTATTAGTTACTTGCTAGCTTCTCTCTGCGACTTCGTCCGCGTGGAATTCCACTATCTACAGGGTGTTTGGCGCATGGACCGACACAATGTTTCCAGGGATTTGGGGGGTCATGAGCTAGGTTCTACCCATACACCCTTTGTCCCAATTTTTTTTTAACGAATTTAGAAGTTGTAAAATTTCATACAAAAATAAACTTTGGAAGCTTGTAAGGAATTTTCTTGAAACCAGTTGTATCACTGCCACTACACCCACAAACAAAAAACTTACTACTTATTTCGAATAAAAGGAAATATTTTGGGTGTTTTTTTCATTAAAAAAAAATCATATGTAACCAACCGTGACGTTTGGGACAAAGGGTGTATGGGTAGAACCTAGCTAATGACCTCCCAAATCCCTGGAAAATTTGTGTCGGTCCATGCGCCAAACACCCTGTATAAGTTTATAGTCTATCTACCGTAAAACATGTCCTATTGCACTCGGCAATAGTGTAGCTTTGTAACAGTGTTTTTTTTTTATCGGATTAAGTAGTACTTCCAGGGATTAATTACATCTTACAATGAAACCAACAAATTTACTCTTAAAATATTTTTAGATCCCTAACTATATAAAGTGTCTACGAAACCTACCTATAAGAAGGAAGAGAAGGATTCAAAAATTGTTATTTAAAATAGAACTATAGAGGTATGAGGAACAGGGTGTAAAGATCACTCATACCCATAGTTACAGTTCACTCATACCTCCATAGAAAAGAGAGGATCCTCCGACCAGACGGGTGTCGTGTCTGGTGGGCAACTGCCCGATGATTAATGTCGGGAAGGTGTATATATGCTAGTTGCGCGGTAAACTCTGCTTGTGCGATGCAGGATTTGCGTGACGTCAGTATGACGCACAGCTCGCATGTGGCGATGTAGATACCGCTACAGAACCACCGAATTGAAAATCAGTAAGCCCCGGTCGAAATAAAATCCCTCCATTCAAAAAATCATCTAGAAAGAAGCACAAACGTATCACTAAGCAATTACAAAAGTATATTATAAGCTTACCTCATACTCGCGGTACATCGCTCGCTACGCAAGCACTTGCGTAGACGCAGTAAAAACTTACAGTTTTTAGTCACCGGATCAATAATGGGTTTTTAATCGATTTTTTCCCCACATCGTCGTTCTCGTCCTCATAAAGGATACAAGTCCATCCATTTATGTACGACAATGATAATTAAAGAGAAATTATAATCAGAAATAAATTACTTCTTAAGTAAGATTTAATTCGATGTCTGCCGTTTACTGATGTACCATTAAGCAATAATAATTATTATGGAATACCCGTATATTTATGTGTGGATTTTTATTTTTTTGGCGCAGATTATGGCAACGGAGTCGGTAGCTATTTAGAGTTAGGAAATATCCTTTTGATGATTTCATTGTTGCGAAATATCAGTAGGCCAATTCTCGTACTTAAAAAACGTTCAAATTCAAGTCGCAATCTCATCTCAGCGACAATCAATGTCAAAAACCTGTCAAAAAGGTATGTAAATTGATTGTAATTTTGACAGATTGAGACTGAGATTAGAAGGCGAACGGTCTTAAAAATACGGGAATTGCCCCTCAGATGCGGTGCAGTTGATGAAAACAGTAGTAAGGTCATTGGATGTAAGCGTAGACAGTAGTTTTCTGTGTCTACGGATGTAAGAGTGACAAGTTAGCCTTCACTCGGGCTGACACAGACAGACCATAGACAAAAGCTGGGCTCACTAAACCTTAGTAGGTTTAGTGAGCCCAGCTTTTGTCTATGGTTGGTTTGGTATGTTTGAGAAAACTGTCTGTCAACGGTTTGCAGTAGTCTGCAAACCGTTGACAGACAGTTTTCTCTCCTAGCTCAATGGTCTACGCGCTAGCCGTAGACAGAGAATATCTCTGTCTACGGCGCTAGCCCATACACTGACAGAATATTATACTGTCACCAAGTACATAGCTTTAGCCTTTCAGCAAAGAGGGCTTAGCTGTACATACGCCACTTTAGGTTCTGGTTCCTGGCAAAGTTCCGAATGACTGCTGGCAAAGAATAGGTGAGCTACTCAATACGCGACTAAAGATTTATCTCAAGAGGATTGGCAGAGTTCTTATATCTGATAATAATAGAATCTAGTGTTAGTAGTCAATCCGTCAGCTAAGCGATGCAATTGGGGCAATTTTCCTGATCATCTACAATTTTTTAAGATGTAAAATCTTATAGACAAGTCCATATGAAATGCAGACGTAGGTATATGAATCCCGCTCAAAACCTAGATTACCATAAAACGTTGACTAATCACGTCCTCTCCAAAAACGGTATACAAAAGCAAACAAGTCTACGATGCGGTATTGTCACATAGCGATCAGCATCAGTCATCACACTCGTCACACAAGGTCAGTAAGGACATAATATGATGATCACTGACAATTAAGGTAGGTAGGTTCGCGAAAAAATAAACTAATCCTGTTAGTCTTTACAATAAGAACAAGATAAATAGTTGTCTACTGTCTACATCCGCTATTTCAAAAGATCTTGAGGATACGTCATCATTCGTTTTTTAAGTGTTTATTAGGCATCTGCTGTTTTTTTTGGCTCATTCTTAGTGGTCAGTATATATGCGATTGCTGGACTGAGTATTAGAGGACCACACTAAGCGCTCGTGACAGAATCGTACCTGAATGTTGACTTGAAAACGGTGTGAAAATACTCTTTTTACAACCAAGTTTCTTTCTATGGCGAAAGGAAAATTTTATTAGGAGTGACCAAATCATTGCCAAAAATCAAAGTCTGTATCTGATTGAGTCTGGGTCTCGATTCTTTAACATCTTAATCTTAATTTCCTGCTTTCTTCTTTAGGTCATCATCACTACCAGAAAGATCCTTGATTGATAGGTACCGTAAACCGGGGCTACTTTGATCAATATTGAACTTTGAAAGTCCATATCTTTTAAATTAGTGGGTATAAAAAATACAAAAAATGTCTAATAATCGGTTTTTTTATCACTCTCGATTCCTGTAATGATAAGTGAAAAAATATGGCTTGAAATTGAGAAAAAAAATAAAAATTGGCTGATCAAAGTTAAACGTAGGATGGGGTTACTTTGATACCCCCGATTTTATTGCGTGATTAAAAAGTAACTCCAATAACAATGCAAAATCTGCCAACGGGAATAATAAATATTGACGTTTTTGTCGTATGGGGTAACTTTGATCTAGTAAAAGTCATCAAATAATTAGCATTTCTTTAATCAAAATGGTGCTTACAACATTTTAGCTTACAAAGCGTTTTAGTGCGGTTATTTAAAGTGCAAGTTATTTAAAAGATTGTAAAAAATGCATATGAAAAAAAGAGTATACTCTCTGGGGTTAATTTGATCACTTGATCAATCTCACACCATATACCCTATCAATAACACCCCGCATTAAACAAACTCAAGCCACTGCATTTATTTTGAGGTTAGGAAAACAACGATCAAAGCATTGGATAATCGATAATAGGCCACATAATGGAATGTATATAGAAATTTCATTACACCATCAAGCGATTGAGTACACATGAAGTTTTGCAGCTCAATTATTTAGCTATTAATAGAGAAGAACAATATATTTACCTTTTTTAATTAAAATCGTTGACGAAGTCTCCGCGTGTCCTCAGAAAAGGATATGACAGTTCTTCAGTGTTGGTAACATCGAAAAAAAAATCACCAAATTGCGTTTCGTTTAACGCAATTCGCGATTTTATACGAAATGGAAGTTTTGATCAAAGTCATCCCGCAATTCAAAGTAACCCCGGTTAATGGTAACTGTTTTATTGTTCTCATGAAGCATGTTGACGCTCTGCCCATTCTTGAAACGACACCCAGAGTATCTTTTCTTTCTTTTTATATTGCTGTATGTTCAATAAATATATAAAAAAAAAGCCTTTAGGTATAGGTAATTTAATTACAAAAAAAATACTTTATTCAGCATACACTGTTCCCACTGCTGGAACACTGGCCTCCTCTCTATGAGAGGGAGTGGGCCTTAATCCACCACGCGGGGCCAGTGCGGGTTGGTGGATGTCATACATGTCTTCGTATTTTTGGTTCTAGGACATGCCGATTTCCTCACAATATTTTCCTTCACCGTTTTGAGAGCAGTGGTGATGTAAATAACTTGAACCAAGTAGAGCGCCTGTCTGGGTCCGAACCTACAACTCGTAAGTCGTAGCCATTACCACTGGGCCACCACTGCTCTCAGGACTCTGCGACGGGTATGGGCCTCCTCCAGTAATTTCCAGCTATTTGCACGCCTCATAACGCGAAGCGGTTGAGGTAGTGCTTTACTCCCGACTCGTCAAGCAATTTTGTGATCTTCAAATGCCTCTTTCATAACTATATTGCACCTATAAAATAATATGAGTAGATGTACATCGAGAAAACACTTGAATGAAACCATCTTATACTTTCTAAAAATCATTTTATGTTGCTACTTTGAAAAAAAAAAACGTTTCGAAAAAAAAAATACGTGGACGCTGATTTTGTATGTACCAGCCGTAGACAGAGAAAACTAGTCTACGGTACCAACGATAACTCCCGAAAAAATTGACATATCGAGACCGGGCTTTTTTTATTAGTTCCATAATTCGGTGAACTGGTGCCGTATTTCATATCAGTAGCCTAGTTTACGTAATTTGAAAAAAAATATATACATGTAGAAAAATATAAGAACTTTTCTTGCATAATTACATGAATTTAAGTATTTTTATTTTTATATTACTTAACAATTATACGATTTAATATAATAAATGAGCATTATGAGGCGCGCACTTTTTATGTTTTCTGCTTTCACAAGTCATGACTTTCAAAGCAATTCCTTTATCTCGTCTTGCGAACTTTCTGCTAGTCTGCCTGTGTTCAATACCACTTACAAATTCTGTGTAATAATAATAATATCTCATAATTATTATGGTCCACCCGTTTTACCCAATGGAAATAAAGTGTCAATAGAGTGGTCCCAAGGTGACAGGCTGCCGTCCTGTTGACATCGTCACTTACACGTGCCCACGGAATTAGTATGTATGTATGTAGTACTACTTTATTGGTAGTCATGTGTCTCGTTCACATTGGCATTACCTACATCTATATTCATATCTTTATCTAGTAGATATTATAAATTAAAGTCACTATTCGTGTCTGTCTGTGTGACCACGTGGTTCTTCTAAACTCCGTAACGGATTTTGAAGAGGTTTCACCATCATGAGATATTCCGGAAGGTTTATAAGTATTTCATGTAAAACTTACTCAATACTCGATAACTTTATTGCTTTATCAGACTGTGTACTTAGGTGGTAACTATATAATTTAGATCAATAAGGACCCTTTAGGGCACGGCAAAATAGTAGGAGAGAGGAACAGGGCTTCCTCTCTCCTGCTCTTTTGCCTTACCTACTCTTTATTAGGAGATAATTAAGTTGTGATTGTGGGAACCAGTTTTAACTTACATTATAATCAAAGGAGATTGCGATTAAGATACTGACATTTATTTCGCTTATCTATTATTTATGACGTATATTTTTTTTTCGTACCACTTGCTCAAAAAAGTGACATTCTATGCCACAAAAAGCGAACATAACAATAGTCATTTTTAATCTGTTAAAAACAGGGAAAGAAAATTGTACTGAATTTCATTCATCCTCTAGGGGGAGAATGTGATTTAAATTTGGAATACTTACCGAAATTTATACTGAACTACATCTGTGTTTACACCATTGAGTTTGTATATAAAGCATTATACATCTTTTTGAAAAAGGAATACGCATTTATTATGCAGTTATGATAAAATTACGAAAACCGACGAGGCCGTATGAGCTTGATGCCTTTGCTCTCCGACAAAAAAATATTAGTCTAGGAATTTGCCGCGTTTTGGTTTTCTTCAAATACATAAACGTTAAGTTTATTTTAATTTATTTTTATAAATAAGTTAATGTTCTAAAAATACGTTTAATTGTCATTATTTTTAATAAATGCTTATCTCATATTATTATTGTGTTAATTTTTTCGCAAATGGTACGAAAAGTAGAGTATTTTCCTCGGTGATAAAGCTGTCTTAGTCTTGGGTGAACTTAAATCCCTCGCTACACTCAGGACTCGTCTTAAATCCCTCGCATCGCTCGTGATTTAAGTTTTTAACACCCTCGCTACGCTCGGGAGTAAACCTCGAGTCCTTCATTACGCTCGCGATTTAAATCGTCACCCGCGACAGAAGACACTGCTTTATCCCCTTGGTTAATAATCTACTATTAATCAATCAATTGTTTTTTTAATAATAACTGTCTGCAAAATGTACTTAAATATTTTAGATTATTTTTATATTCCTGGACATTTAATAAATTATTTATTATTATTGCTATTTTATTTAATTTTCTTATTGTTATTTTATTTATTTATTGTTATTAGCATACTATTTATTAATATCGTATCATTAACTTACATAATTTTGTCAAGTTGTAAAATCGTGCGAAGCAGGGGCCGGTTTTTAGTTGCTCATAATAATTAAAATGAAAAAAAAAACTGTACTTAACTACAAGAAACTTAAATTACAATATTGATCATGTACCATGACGGAGCGGATGACATTTGTTCGCAAGACCATCTTGGACCGAATACCAAATTATTGATCCACTTCACGGTTTTGCTTGGTTGCTAAGTACTTCTACATGATGAGTTCATCACTCCTATGTCCCGTGGCTTCTGAGCGCGTTCTTTTCAACGAGTTTCACGCTATGGCTCACCTGCTCCATCGGCCCTTCGACAGACATGAGCAAGTTACTGTGCTTCGGCTATCTAACTCTGCAAGCAATGTTGATCATTTTGCTAGGTGCGGGAAGGAAGCAATTGCAACATCATGAAAACGTAGGTAGGTATATTGTCAGTTAGTACAGCTCGCGCGATAAGAGTTTGGCTTTGACCTTCGGATTTTTGAACTTTTGATTGTACAACAGGAGTGCGCGGTACGTCGTATCGATGCGAGAGGCAGGGAACGACTGGAGCGCCAATCAGAGCACCGCGTGCGCCTACACACCCGCCCCGCACCCCGCTAATTGCCCGTTGATACCCAATTTCTGATTTCTGCGCAATAACGGTCAAAGCCAAACTCTTATCGCGCGAGCTGTATTGCTAAAAGATATTATAGAGGTACGATGTACAGGGTGTAAAGTTCACTCATACCTCCATAGAAAAGGGAGGATCTTCGACCAGTCCGGATGACCAAACGGGTCCACAAGACGGGTGTCGTGTCTGGTGGTCTGGTGGGCAACTGCCCCAAGCGCGATTGATGTCGGGACGTTGTATATATTTAAATATGCTAGTTGCGCGTTAAATTCTGCTTGCGCGATGCAGGATTTTGCGTGACGTCATTGTGACGTAGTTCGCATGTGGTGATGTGGATACAGCTATAATATAACTAATATTTTGCCCCTAGCCCGGATGAAAAAGTAAAACTTTAAATCAATATAATCGAATAAAAAAAAAAACAACTTTAAAATTACCCTCACCATCCAGCTCAATTGCTAGTTACTACAGTTAAACTGCAGTGGTTACAAGCAGAGAAAAAAGATGGCCAGGTCACCGAGCAAGAACTGTTTACTTGTCAAGTGGTCGCAACATTGTTGCAATCGTTAAACTGATACCAAACCGTGGTGAAAAACGAAGTTGCGAGCTAAACGGAAGCGTTTTGTATCGATAACTATCTACCTGCTCGACAAATAACGATGCTAGTTGACGATACAATTCTGCGTTGGTCAATAGTCCATCAATTAAGCAGTTCCTACTATTGACGGCAGAAATTCTAAGATAATATAGATCTGTTGCTAAGGGCATAGGTATTAAGTAACTGAGAATGAAGAGAAATTGTGTACAGGTTTGACAGTTCAACAACGTTCATTGCGTAATTTACGTTGTTGAGCGGACGAATTTTTCGAACATATGAAGCAATGGATTAGCAATATCCTTCAAAATGATTCAGATTCTGATTGAAACGCAATTAGGGTGCAGTATTTATCGAATCATAGAATATAATGACACAGTTCTGGTAGCCGTTCCCTAGACAAGTTACTTAAGTATATCCTAGTCACCACGCAAACTCCAATACGTAAAAAAAAAAAAAAAAAATACGAAAAAGCTACTATACTCGTATATACGAGTATAGTAGCGTTTTCGTATTTTTATTTTGGCTGTAAGTGCTGCCTTGTTTGATAAAAATTATAAACAGCATACAACGTTTTCTTTGCTGGGACACAGGCCCCCCCTTCTATGTTCTATGTTCTATGTTATTTGTCTGGTTTCCGCACTTAGTCCTTCAGTGGACCATTGTGCGTGAGCCATGTCGGCCGTCGGTGGTTATTCCAACCAGCCCACCTCCCTCCAGAAGCTGATTAGGTCTCCTGGTCTATTAAGAACATCTGTGTAAGATCTGGGTGTCCCGAGGGTTTTTGACCTAATTTGGGCGACGCCTGTGCACTCGAAGAGCACATGCGTGACAGTTTCGTCAGCCTCCATGCAAGCCCTGCATAGAGGGCTGTCCGTTATGCCTATTGTGTGAAAGTGTTTGTTTAGCGAGCAGTGTCCCGTGATGGTCCCCGTCACCAGGCGCATGCCTTTCCTGTCCAGGCGTAGCAACCGCCTGGTTAGCTTGCCGTCTAGTGATGGCATGGCTTCCTTGGATTGCCTGCAGCCCGGTGACGACGCCCACCAGCTCTCTGCTTGTGTGTGGGTGTACTCCTGTAGCCACCTGCGTAGTTGGTTGAACGGGATGGGCACGATAGGTTCCGGTCCACAGACCGACGTGCTGGATGCCCTCCTGGCCAGCTCATCAGCTGCGTCGTTACCTAGCGATCCACTGTGTCCTTTTATCCATTGTAGCGTCACTGTATTGCGGTTTGATACGGTTACCCGTTCAAGCGCATTGTGACATTCTAGTATTAGATTCGAAGTAATGCATTTTTTCCCTAGGGATTGGAGGACTGAGGCGCTGTCAGAGAGTATGCGGATTCGGGTGTCCGCAACTCTTCTGGCTGCTATGGCATAAGCCGCCTGTATTATGCCCACACACTCTGCCTGATAGACTGTGTTGAGCATTCCCAGGGGTCTGGATATTTTTATGTTGAGATCGTGTGAGAACACTCCGACTCCAGTTCCGCAGTCGGTTTTTGATCCATCGGTGTAAATTCTCAGTTCCTTTAGGCCTGAATGGTCGTACTGCTCCTCTTCAAGCACTACGCTGTAGTGCTTTTGAAAGCAGTATTGTTTCAGGGCCTTGTCGCAGGGTGATGCCATCATCGGCTGACGCCTGATCGCCTCTTCCCTTAAACGTTTGTGCTTGACCCTGGAGTCATTGCTCAGGGTTCCTGCTATATGTAGCCTAAAGGTAGCCAGGGTCGCCTCCTCCCTCACAATGAGGTGTAGGGGCGGTAGCCCAAGCATAGCCTGTAGGGCAGCGGTGGGTGCAGTTCTCATGCAGCTGGTGATCGCCGCACACGCGAGCCGTTGCAGCTTTTCGAGGTCTCTTTGGGCTGTGCTCAGTTCTGTTCTGGGCCACCAGACTACTGAGCCATATGTAATGATTGGTCGGATGACTGTGGTGTATAGCCAGTGGGTAACCCGTGGGCTAATCCCCCAATTCTTGCCAAGCAATCGCTTGCACTGCCACAAGGATATACTGGCCTTCGTGGTGATGTAGTTGGTGTGTTTTGCCCAATTCAGCTGTTTATCCAAAAAGATGCCCAGGTATTTGGTTTCAGTTGATAGGCTTAGGGTGGTACCAAAGAAACGTGGTAGTTGTAGTGTCGTTAATTTCCTCTTTTTTGTGAAGAGAATCAACTCGGTTTTTGTGGGGTTCACTGAGAGTTGGTGTTTGCCGCACCAATTCTCCACTATCTTCAGGGCCTGGCGCATTAGATTGCACAAGGTGTTTTCATGGGCGCCATTTATTATTATGGTTAGGTCGTCGGCGTAGCCTACGGTGAAGTAACCTTTGTCGTTGAGTTCTTTTATTAAGTTGTCTACGACCAGGTTCCATAGGAGCGGTGATAGGACGCCCCCTTGCGGGCAGCCCTTTGCTACAATGGCCCTTGTGGTGTCATTTACGGTTACTTGTACGGCTCTCTGTCTGAGCATATTGGTGATCCAGCCACTCAAGGACGGGTCTATATTGTGCCTGTCCAGGGCCGTGCTGATGCTTTTGAAAGTGGTTTTGTCAAAGGCGCCTTCGATGTCAATGAAGGCGGCCAGTGCTGAGCATTTGTAGTCCACCGCGCATTCAATTTTGGATACCACACTGTGCAGCGCGGATTCCGTTGATTTGCCTGTGGAGTACGCATGTTGTTGTTTGTGGAGTGGTCTTGCCCGAAGAGGTCCGTCTCGGATATGCCGATCGCAGAGTCTCTCTAGGGTCTTTAGTAGAAAGGATGTGAGGCTTATGGGTCTGTACGCCTTGGGTTGTGTGTAGTCAGCTTTGCCAGGTTTAGGTATAAAGATGACTTTCACTTCGCGCCAGGCTAGGGGTATATATCTGAGTGCTATGGATGCCCGATAGATAGCCTTCAGGCATAGTGTAATATAGTCAGCCCCCCATTGCAGCAGGGCCGGGAAAATGCCATCAAGACCTGCGGACTTGTATGGTTGGTAGGTGTTGATAGCCCACTTTATGCGGTCTTCTGTTACTAGACTGTGGGCTCTGGACCAGTCGCGTTCCGTTGGGATCCAGTCTGGCTCAGCTTCCCAGGTCCTGTCGTCTAAGATTTTACAGTCTGGGAAGTGGGTCTCAAGAAGGACCTTGCTGGTTTCCTGGTCCGTCAGTGTGTACGAGTTGTCGGGTCTTTTCAGCGCGCCGAGGGTTCGATCCTGGTCAGTTGCCAGTATCTTCCTTACTCTTGCGGCTTCATTGTTGTTTTCGATGGATTCACAGAACTTTCGCCAAGCTGTTCTCCTGGCGGTTCTGATTTGCTTTTTGTAAGTATATTGGGTCTCTTTGTATAGCTCCCAATCTTCCGGTAGTCTGGTGTTCTTAGCTCTGTTAAATTGCTTTCTTAGTGTATTCCTGAGTTTACCTAGTTCGGCGTTCCACCAGGGACATCTCTCACTGTTAGTTCGAGGCGCCCTTAGCTTGCAGCATGCATGGTATGCCTGAGTTAGGTATTCTGTTAGCTTTGTTACAGTGTATTCTAGTTGTGTGGTGTCTTTTATGGTTGTTTGTGATAGGTGCCTGGTTAGTAAGGCTGCCAGGAGGCGCTTGTACCCGGGTACATCGGTGTGCCGCGGGTTTCGTCTCGGCATGGGTTTTTTAGTATTGGTAGTTAGTGTGAAACGGATCCTTCTGTGGTCTGAGCAAGAAGGTTCTCCCGATACGTGCCAGTTTGTGATAAGGTTGGTCGCGTTTTCTGTAGCAAGAGTTAAATCTATGATGGTTTGTCCTCGGGCTGTGACCCAAGTGGGTTCAGAGCCTCGGTTAATAATGTTAAGGTTAGTAGAGAATAAATAAGTGGATAATACCTCTCCTCTGGAGTTCGATGCATCGCTACCCCAGAGCGGGTGATGGGCGTTCGAATCGGTGCAGATAATCAGGTCCAGTTTGGTGTGCTCACAGTGCTGTACCAGGTCGGCCATTTCTTTCGGCGGGCAGTCTGTGTCCTCGCCCGGCATGTATACCGAGGCCAGTACAATATCTGGAAGATCATCTACGGTCTGGAGTCTGACAGCTGTCAGATCTCTGGAACAGAATTGAGTAAGTAGCGTGGTAGGGATGTTTTTTGGTATGTATGCACAGGATCTAGGTTTGTCTGTGCTATGCGTGTTGAGGATTAGCTTACCTCCGATGTTACTAAGGCCGCATATTCTATTGTTCCTGATCCACGGCTCTTGGATCAGTGCGATTGTATGGGGGTTAACCTCCAGTGCCCTGCGTAAGCTAGCCGTGGCAGTTTGGCTGTGTTGGAGGTTTGTCTGGATGATATGGAGTGGTGTTGATGGCGATGGGGAGGGGGAGGTGTTAGTCTGTGGTGGATCCATCGGACAGTTCCTCCGCTACCCCCTCTCTGTATTGGTTGTCTTGTGTGTCAACCGGTGACGACGCTAACAGCCTCTCGCTCCAGCCGGGAGATGTAGGTGGTATGGTGGCCTCAACGTCAGCCATCGCCGCGCGGGCCATGACCTCCTCGAGCTGGGCAATCTCCGTGTCCTCCGTCCGTGTCCCTGTCGGTGCGGTCTCCGTGTCCGTCGTACTGTCCGTGGGCTGGGCCGTGGGCCAGAAGCGCACGTATATCGAACCTAGCAGGTACGATATGCGACGCTCCCGACCCAGGACCTTTTCCGCCTCAGTCGGTGGTAGACCCAGGGTCAAATATGTCCCATAGTTCTCACCACCGACCCTGGTTGCCCTGTACATTGACCACCTGGCTATGTCGTACCAGGTGTTCTGACGTATGAGTATGTTGTGGAGCCTCAGCACGTCTCCTCGATAGCGAGGGACGAAAAGCGAGGCTCTCACCCGGGTGGGCACGTCCGACTGTCGGAGTACCGTCAGTGTGTTGTCTGTGTCTGGCAGTTTTATGCGGGGTACGTTTTGTGAGAGCCAGGTTAGGGCGTAGTCGTCCTCACACCACATTTGCACTGTGCCCTCCGCTACCCGTGGGTATCCGCGGAAGGCAGGGAGTGGTGTTGAAGGGAGTGGTGTCGACAGGTCCCCGCCCATGAGTAGGTCTACTAGGCCTACTTTAACCTGCTCGGCCTCTTCTGCTGTCAAGTCTCTGGATGGGGGAGGGAAGCAGATTGCTACGGCGAGCCGCGCAGGAATATCCTTGGTGGCCCGCGCATAGGTCCTCGGCTCCTCCTGGGCGGAGTGGATCCTTACACGCTTTGCATCCCCCTGGAGCGTACCCGGTGACGCCGTGTCGTCCGGGCGATCCCTCTTCGCCGGCCCTGTACCGCTCGGTCCAGGCTGCGGTGTTTTGGTCTGGGATTGTCTCGGGATGTGTCGGTGTTTGCGTAAGGTCGACTGGCGCCCCCGGCAGACTCTGTCGGGTGCATGGGCTTTTCGCGCTGGGTTGCCCCTTCGCGGACTTGCCCTTGCACGCGTGGTTCCGCGTCCGGCCGCTTTTCGCGCTGAGTTTCCCCTTCGCGGATTTGCGGCTGGTCGCGTAGTCCCACGTTAGGCCGTTTTTCGCGCTGGGTTTCCCCTACGCGGACTTGCGGCCGTTCTCTGTTTTCCGCGTCCGGCCCCTTTTCGCGCCGGGTTTCCCCGTCGCGGACTCGTGGCTGGTCGCGTACTAACTCTTCGGCGTCCGATCGCGCTTCGCGCTGGCTAGTGCCTTCGCGAGGGTAGCGCTTTCGGTCGCCTACTTTCTTCCCCCGGGTGGTTTTTCCGCGCTTCTTCAGCAGTCGTACTCCGGCACCCGGGAGAGTGGTAAGGTCGCCGGGGTCATCGTCAGGGTAGCTTACGCTGTTCCTCACGATGCTCTGTTGCCAGATGCTCGCGGGAGGCATACGACTCGTAGTGGGTATTGGCGCGTGGGTCGCAGCCGTGGTAGGGTTGGTTGGCGCGTTGGTCGCAGCCAGAGTTGTGTCAATGGGCGCGTGGGTCGCTGCCTGTGTTTTGGGCGCTGAATCAGCAGCCGGCCGTGCTGAATAGCACGGCGAAGACGATGAAGTCGTGCAGTTGGTTGCCCCCCCCAGAATACGATGAGGGCTGACCGCCGTAGCGGTGTGGGATTCCCCGGCTTGGCCGGGACCCACCTGGGTAGATTTCGGTTCCATCTGCATTATTTCATTTGGCGAGGGGGTGGGCTTTTTTGGAATCGAGGTTACCCTTCCTCTGGGACCGATAGGAATTAAGGACAGGAGGGAGGGTGTTTGGAGATAAGGTATAGGTTATTGGTCACCGTAGGTCTGGGAATTGGCCTAAGGATTTATGGATTGACGGGATTTATGGATAGGGAGGGGTTGGGTTGATTGGGTCAAATTGGAGCATGGAGTAAGGTGTATGGGTTACCCTAGACCTGGGGCCTGGTGTTCGGGCACTTCTCTTGTCCGGGATCTCTTACGAGATGCTCCAGGTGCGAGATCGACTGTTGGCAGCCGGTCCCGCAGCCGGAGTTGGGCTATCCGCAACCTGCCCACCCGCTCGGTTGCATGAGAAGAAGTGCCCGGCAGTCTGGGTCGCTCCACCACGGATGCACGTATGCATTTGCGTTGGTTCGGCCCAGCGAGCCCCGAGTTGGCCCCCCCTTTGAGAGAGGGAGTGAGTCGTAACCACGCGGGCCGAGAGCGGGTTGGTAGATGTCACATGTCTCCGAAATTTTGTTTCTAGGACATGCCGGTTTCCTCACGATGTTTTCCTTCACCGTTTTGAGAGTTCTGGTAATGATATAAATTACACAAAGTGCCTGTCTGTGTTAGAACTCACAACTAACAACTCGAGAGTCGAAGCCCTTACCACTGGGCCACTGTGTTATCACCTTTACTAAATAATCACGGTCCAGTTGCAATAGTATTTGTAACTGTTTATATCAGTTATTGACAACCTTATCGCCAAGGGCTGGGAAAGTAAATTGCTCCACTTTCAAGGTTCTCTTTCTAAACATGTCAATTTTATTCCATATCTCTGATCTATAAACGCCTGGATACGAGGCTGTATTTATAATTTACATATAATCTAACTAAACTGATAGATACAAATTACTACAAGGTTTATCCTGATGAAAATTGTCTTAATATAATGAATTACTACTTTTACTTATCACAATGATCTAAACTAATATTATAAATAGAAAAGAATTGTTTTTTGCAGGGACATTGTGCTGCTGCGTCTATCGATCAGTGCCCTTCGAAAACTGATTTCGATCTGCGAGTGATATGTGGGGGCCCACGGGCTGAGATATAACGCCATTAAAAGAGAGCTCATGCATGGTGTTTATGGCGGGATCAAAAACTTATGACACTGTCCCACAGGTCATGCTGAATGGCAGTATCCTTAAAAGAGTCTTGCAGTTCAAGTATCTGGGCCACTGGGTCACCAAGACGCTTGTAGATGATATCGATATAGTCAGGGAGCGCAGGGCTTTGTCGTTAGAGCTAATATGCTGGCTCGTAGGTTCACGCGTTGTACTGTGGAAGTAAAAGCTACGTTGTTCAGGGCATTTTGCCAATAGTTTTACACGTGCAGCCTATGGGTCAAGCATACGAAAAAATCGTATGACACCCTGCGTGTTCTCTACAATATAATGCCTTCAGGGCGCTGATGAAACTGCCTCGTTACTGTAGCGCGTCAGGTATGTTTGCGGCCGCTTTAGATGGATTTGCGGCCAATATTCGCAAGAGAGTTGTGTCCCTGATGCGCCGTTTACGAGGCAGTTCGAACAGCTACCTTCAGATGTTCGCATGGAGGATGGATCTGGATCTGGATTGCCCAATAATGCGGTACTGGACCAGGCTGCGTATTCAGCATTCCGGATCCAAACCTAAATGTTGACTAAGATGAAACATATAATAAGTAGTGTATTTTAATATTTTTGTTATTGTAAAATTGTAATCAATAATGTTTTTATTGATGACTCTTCTAATGTTTATCTAATAATTTATGCATATGGACTAGTTCTGAAATAAATTAAATTTTATGATTGTTCCATCATCTCCCACTATTGTAAGCGACATGTGGCAGGCTGATGCGACTTTCTGCGCAAACCGCAGAGGGCGATGGCCGTCAGAGTCGTCCGCGGGTACCGCACGATTTCCTACGAGGCGGCTTGCGTCCTGGCCGGATCTCCGCCCTGGGACCTAGAGGCAAAAGTACTCGCGTCATTATATCGATGGCGCGAGGAAGAGCGGGCACGGGGCTCGAGGCCGGTGCAGCGGCAGATCGCGCTGCGCCGCGAGGAGCTTCGTCAGGTCTTGGTGGCGGAATGGCGGCAAAGGCTTCTGCGCCCTACCGCCGGCCTCGCTACCGTCGAGGCGATCCGGCCAGTACTCGACGACTGGCTCGGGAGAAGGCACGGCTCCCTGTCGTTTAGGGTGACGCAGGTGCTGTCGGGGCACGACTGCTTCGGCAAGTACCTGTGCCGCATAGGCAGGGAGCCGGACGCTCGGTGCCACCATTGCGTCCATTGCGGGGAGGACACGGCGCAACACACGCTCGCCGAGTGTGTAGCTTGGGAGGAGCAGCGCCGTGTCCTCACAAATGAAGTAGGAGGCGATCTGTCGCTGCCGACCGTAGTGCGGAGGATGGTCGGTAGCGCAGAGTCGTGGGACGCGGTGGTGTCCTTCTGCGAGGACGTGATGTCGCAGAAGGAAACTGCGGAACGGGAGAGGGAGATCTCGACTCCCTTCCCCGGCCGCAGAAGGCGCACCGGGCGCAGGAGAAGGGCGGACAACGCCCTTTTCCGGCCCCCATGAATGGGTCCAGGGGCGTGGGACTTGGGGAATTCCCCGCCCCCTATTTGATGGACCCGAGGCGGAGGCGCGCGCGGGTGTCGACGCGCGCCTCTGAGGCGATGCACGGGGTAGCTACAACACCTCACTACCCCGTGCAGGAGACGAGGCCCGGACAGACCGGGCCAGCACTAGTGTGGGGCCGCGGAAGAATTTGGATTCCCGCGGCCCCGCGCGCACGTGCGAGGAGACACCGGGGTGGTTTTAGCCGGTAAGAGTCCGGCACGCCCCTCCGCCTTTTCCCCAGGCGGAGGTAGTCCATGAGGATTTCCCCCCGTAAAAAAAAAAAAAAAAAAAAAAAGGCTGATGCGACTAACGAACCTCATTTACCTCATTTATGTAACCAACTATTGGTACCCACTTTCATATACCTATGAATTTTCATGTGTACATCCTAGTTTCAAATCAAACGGCTGTGATCAGCTGTGAAAAAAAAAGGGCGTGAAAAGGTATCAGCAAACAAACTTCCTTTCGCATTTATAATATTAGTTAGGATACATTAGGTCTAACGTTTAATATATAAAAAATGTCATTAAGGTTAACACCCCGACTCAGACTACCCCGACTCGGATAGGATATGTTAGAAGGCTAAGGCGGGAGCTCCGCTCCTGTGACTGAGGTAAATGTCTTGTCACATAATTTATGTCTATCGCAATATGTTTCCAACCAAAAAGTTTATTGTAAGAATGAACATTTATATTTGAAGGTTAAAAAAATGGGTCCTTATGGTAGGTATCCAATATGGGAAAACGATCTCTCTCACTCAAAGTGCGGATCATCATAATCCTACTTTATAATTTTTTTTTGAGGGTGGGAAATCATCAAATAACTTCTCTGTGTTCGTTTAGTTGCCTTTTTTTTTTTTTGTTTCCGAGGTGTAAAATCCTCATGGATGTCCGCCGCCCTTGGTCAGGCGGCGGGGTCTGTCAGACTCTTACTGACTAAAAACCACTCTGGTGTTCCATCTCACACCTACGCCGGGGGTCGCGGGAACGTACGATCCTTCCGCAACCCCCGACTGGTGCCGGCGCGTCACCGCGGGCCTCTTCGGGTCTGGGGGGGGGGAGTGAGGTGTTTGACTCCCCACGCGACGTCTAAGAGGGGCGCGCGTGGAACAGTACGTGCCGCCACCTCGGGTCCTGATGTGTGGGGGGCGACGGACGTCCCCGAGTCCGTCGCCCCTGGACCCATTTAGGGGGGCTGGAAGAGGGCGTTGTCGTTGGAAGAGGGCGTTGGAAGAGGGTGCGCCTTCTGCGGGCCGGGTGAGTGGATGAGATCTCCCTCTCCCTTTCCGCAGCCTCCTTCTGCGAGACGACTGTTTCGCAGAAGGAAACCACCGCGTCCCAGGACTCGTCGCTGCCGACCATCGACTCGACTACGGCCGGCATTCCTTCAGTTGCCAGTGCCCGGGGCCTTTCGGACTTTCCCGCAACCCTGGCAGGCATCGGCCCTAGCGGACCCCGTCATTGTTGCTGACATCTCTTTGAGGCGCGCGTGGAACACAACGCGCTGTCGACCCGGGCTTGGTCCTTATCGGACGGCGAGCTACCCATTGCTCGCCGTATAATCCTGCTACTGACAAGAAATTAGAACTGACAAAGGTTGGAAAAAAAATGTCAACGTTTTTAATTTGACGGAAACACTTCCATTACCTACCCAATACTTAATTTTCGTGAATTTAGAAGCATCATTATCATCATCATCAGTCCCAGTTTCTTTATTGTCTCCCATACTTCTCTATTAGTCGTCATGTCGGTCGTCACCCTCTTTCTAACCCTAGCATCATTCACACAGTCCATCCATGGATCCAATCGTATACTTTTACAATGTTTGCAATATGTTAGCACCATGTATCTATCACATAATTAACTTATTTGTCATTGCAAATTTTTTTTAATTCTTTTTACTTATTGTGGTAGGGTAATTTAATTATAGGTCCATCGTCTTCACATATAATTATATAATTGATGTATACGAAATATTGTAACACATTTTAAAAGAGTAACGGTGGAGTTTCTTGCCTATTCTTCTCCATGCGAAACTACCTTTTGGAAGGGGCGACTAGAATCAATTCTATTTTAATGTAAATGTTGACGTTAATTTCAAAAGTGCCTTTTTGTGCCTACTTGAAATAAATGCTTTGACTTTGAATTTAGAACAAAAAATAATAATAAATGCCAGCCCCGTCAAAAAAAAAATCAGTCTATTAAATTCTCCAAAGGTTCGTATCGGTGCATTCTCGTTTTCCCACGACCCAGAACGACTTCTAGCTAAAAAGACACTAGTCAAAACCATTGAGCTAGGAATAAGTCAATGGTCAAAACCTCGTCAAAACTAAGCAGTCGCTAGACAGATCGAAATATTTTTTTGAAATAAATCATTCCGTTTCACTAATTACTTTGACATACACAGACCAGATTCATAATGAGTGTGAAGACATCGTGTCTCACTTTTTCTAACCTCGAATATTTTTTGTCTGGGGTCGAAAAAAAATTACAAGGCATCAGTGTATGTACTTACTTACCTACCAATGTTCGATAATTATCGCCACGTGACGTTAGGCGCATTCCATACAAAAAAATTAAAGTTCAAGGCGCATTAGGACCAGCACCCTGATTGCGTAACGCACTGTCAATCTCAATTTGAAGGATATTGCTAATCCATTGCTTCATATGTTCGAAAAGTGTGTCTCCTCAACAATGTAAATAACGCAATGAATATTGTTGAACTGTCAAATTGAAAGCCAGTGCAGTGGGTTACGCAAGTACCTTGGTCAAGGTCTGCACACAACGTCCTACATAGCAACAAAAAAAGTAAAAAGTACTACCTAGAAGTAGATCCGTGTGTATCATCTTGGCCAAGAGTTTTAGTGTCGGAGACGAAAAAGATATGATGACGGAAGAATCGGTTGCAGCATAGTATATAATATCGTTCAGAATTGTTCCATACTTTGGAATTTAGAATGTTTATTAGGACACTTTCATTCGAAGTACACATTCGATTATAACCTCAGGGATCTTTTAATGAGTAGAGTTTCCCTAACTAAAACTTAAAGGGGAAGCGCCAGGGTGGCCCGAAAAATTCAAATTTTCTTACGTTTTTTGCAATTTGCAGGCCAGTGTCAGACTTAATTACAATAATTAAAATTATCAATACAACCCTCCAAGTCCGAACCCTGATTATCGAATTACTGTTACGGTAGCGAATCATATTTTGTTCAACATACAACCAGCTAGCCTATTCTACTCGTTTAAAACGTTCAAAATCTAGTCGCAGTCTCATCTCAGCGACAAACAAAATGTCTAATACTTGTCAAAATGTATGGGAAATTAGAGATACTTTTGACAGATTGAGACTGAGATCAGACTGTGAACGTTCTTAAAATTAGTAGAATTGTTCCTCTGATACTGACCTGCAAATTGGAAAAACCGTAAGATAAATTGAATTGGAAAAAAAAAAAAAAAAGACCAAAGACCAATTTTTCGGGCTACCGTGGCGCCTTCAAAAACTTATAGATACTTTCCATGAAGGTTGACAAAAAAAAGTAACGTATCGTTAATGGGTATCGGTTTCTAGTGAAAGCCCTCTGCAACAAAGGTCTACATTTTTTTTTCTATTTAAAATGCCTTTGCTTTTGACTCTAGTCTAGGTCATTGGTGGCAGAGACAGAGTCGATGATGGAGTGAGCTTACCCAGAAGAAGCCTGTTCACTCTCACTTTGAAGAGATTAGGGTTGTAAGCGTTCGGAAACACAGACTCAGGTAGAGAGTTCCACTCTTTTGCTGTGCGCATTACAAAATACATTTGGAAACGCTTAGTGCGAATTGGTGGATTAGCAACTAGGTAAGGATGGTAACTACATGGTACATTAGCACAAGATCGTCATAAAACCTAATAGACAACTTAATAGCGAGTTTTTGCCACACTTTCCCAGCCTCAATCAGAGTGTGAACAAGTCTACTTCAATAAACGGCTGTAACCGGCTCCAAAGCCTTTCTTTTACTCACTACTCCAATTACTTAGTACAAGTAACAATTAAGGCTCCCTTAATCATGATGTTGTAATACATTATCACAAACACATGTGATCAATGGAGTTATTGAGACTGACACGCGATATGTAAGCACGCTTGCACCATCAATTCTTTGAAACCCAGCAACGTGGAAACGCTGTATTCAGTGCTTTATTTATAAATTTTCGTCATTTGTTTTGGCGGGTCTCCTTACACATAATGTTATGACGATTGTCTTTTGATATCTTGTTGTGACGGTTGTTGGACAGATATTTTTGTCACACGGGAATCAACATGTACCTAAAACTAGCTTTTTGGATAAAAAAGGCTAGTAAGTTTACATAAATATTGTATTATGTATACTTACTTTGTATTTAACTCTTTCTATGTCATTATCAAAGTTGATGACACAATTTAAAAAAACGTATAAAGTACTAGCTCCTGCCCGCGGCTTCTCCTCCATCAATGTAGGATGTGTGTGGATTAGGATAATTACTTATCCCGATAAGTAGTATCCTGTCATCCAAATCCATTCCGCCGTTAAAGCGACAACGTGTAACAGACACAGATAATGAATGCAAATAATCGTTTTTTTTTAATATTTTATTGCACAGGTTTTTAAGATTCTAAATGTCTAATTTAAAAATAATAACAATTCATTTTAATATCATCATCATTAATTCGAAATACTCTAGCGTCGCCATTGACCACGTATTACCTATATATTAGCTTAGTTATTTTATAACTTCAAATTGTAATAACTCAAGCAGGTGGACCGATTTAAATTAAATAAAATAAGTATACTAAATTATATAATATCTCAAGATACGGGTTCTGACTATATTTGCAATTCCTTAAATCTCTAAAGAATAGTTAGGTACACAAAAATGACAATAATCATGTCAGTTTTGATATTATCACCTATTTTACCCCCTTGGCAGATGATTTTATAAAAACAAATACTTTTTTTATTTCTTACCAAAACCATTTATAATTTTCATATCCCTAACTTAAGAAATGTTAAGTTTCCCATACAAACATTCATCCCCTATATCACTGCCTTTTAGGATTTTTTTTGAGACAAAAAGTAGCCTATGTCCTTCCCTAGGATGACATCTATCTCCTTACTACATTTTATCGAAATCTGTTTAGTGGTTTAGGCATGAAAAGGTAACATACGGACAGACAGACAAAGTTATTACGTATTTTTATAATATTAGTATAGATTACTTCGACTTGTGTGAAACTAAAGGAATGATTAAAAATGATCATAGATTTTCATCACGATAACTTGAATATTTTCACCGGGCAAAAACTCTGGACCATTTTCTGAGAAAACGTATCCTGCACCAAGTTAAATTGTATTTGTAGGCACTTTACTTATTTGATAGTTTTTCATGTTTACTTTTCGTCTGGGATTGGCCGTTCTCTTCGGGGAGAATAACTGCATTATATTTGTCAATGCTTCGGCAATTCCAAATAAGTAAAATCCAAGTTTTAGCTGACTAGGTGTTAGAGTAAATGGTGTGAGGCTTGTTTGCTGTCTCGTGTCTAGACGCGATGACATAATGCTCGTCTGCATCGGTCACCGTTGCATGCCCGCTACCACTGCACCTTCCAAAATTAAAAAAAATATTTACTTTGGTTTATTTTTTGGTAGTTGTGACCCTGAGTCATCGGACGTGCTTTTAAATCAAAGGTACATTTTTAAAAGATTTGATTTTGCAACGTTTTTTAACTCAAAACTTTCGACCTGCAAGATTTTGTTTTTACTATGAAAGATATATAATATTTAAACAAATTGTGCAATTAGAAATAGCGGAAATTGGTTTGCGTAGGTTTTACGTATTATCGAAGTTTTTATTTGAGCGCGTGTTAATAAAGCGATATGTTGTAGGCATAAACAATGACGTATTTGGGTACCTATAACACGATGATTGCAGTAAAAATATTTTATTTATTTGTACTATAGAAGTGAACATGAGTCCTCGAATTTGTTTTCAAATTTAAGGTATCTTCTATTGTCTGTTTATTTTATTTTAAACGTTTTGCAACTCAAAACTCCTAAACACCAGATTTTTTATTTTCTAATTAATGGCTTTGGTACCTACTTATTTTATACAAATGGATAAATCAGAAGTTTTTCATAGCTAAGATGTTTTACGCGAAGTTATATAAACACGTGTTGAAAAGTAAAAATGTTTTATCAGACGGTGATTTTCATAGGCAACAAGACAAGACGGTGATTGAACTGATGACTAGTTTACTCAAACAAAGGATAAGTTACATAGTAATACAATCAAGCAACTCCCTATACTTAATGGAATAACTCATTACAAATTCTGGAAACTTACAAACTACAGGAATTGTCAAGATTCCTAATTATTTTAACAACACATCGCCAAGTTACGCTTGTCTATGTCATCTAGACCAACTTGTAAAGTTATCACCTAATCAATCACACTTAATACTTGCTTAGTCACTGTTAGTTGCTAAGGAAAACTTCTCGATCATAACGAGTACGGCGAATTTCACCAATGAAACTAAACGCGATCAGCACGTCTAAACCCTAAACCGCACTCAAAGGCTGTCACTGCTGTCAGTGTCACTGTCAATATTCCCCAACAATGATGAGTTGATGACATTCAATAACACACAATAATCATCGAACCCCTATTTGCCTCACTTGAAAATGGAATGGGATGTACACGATACAATTTCATGATAATTATAACGACAACGTAAAAAAAAAACAGCCAAATTGAGAATATCCTCTTTTTTTTTAAATAGGACGCGGTTTAGATATGCTGATCGCGTTTAGTTTCATTGGTGAAGTTCACAATAATAATTAGTACCTACGAGACTTACATAGGATGGAAAGCTGAAACACGCAAGGCAATTTACCGAATCTGTTGTAAATTACTCGAAGAAAGTCGTCAGACACCACTTTCAAGGGAAAAGTTACGCCTAGCAATTACAGCAAGGATTTAAAGTAAACTAGAGGCTTTATAACGCTAAATGACGTTTATATCGACAATTTAGTTGATCGAAATGGCGCTTGAGGCTGCTACCAGAGTCATTATATAGTTAAAAGATTTAGCATTTTTACTGTCATAAGAAATAAACATAAATTGCCTGTCGCGGAAGAAGTGAAATCGTTGGTTTGATTGAAAAGCTTAAATAGTGAGCGTAAAAGGAGATAAAGTATTATAATTCCATAAGAGTATTTTATTGCCAAAGCTCTGAGCAGACGAAATGTTTTTTTTTTAATAACATTGCCCCACACTAGGAATTTCTCCTGTATCGTTGGTGCGTTTACAAACATTTAATTAAAGTCACATACACAAACAGCCAGACCCGGAACGACTACTTGCAGGTCATACAAATATTTGTTCCGTGGCGGGAATCGAACCCGCGACAAGCAGCGCCGCAGTCAATCGCTTAACCACTGCGCCAACCGTGCCGTCAAATGTAAAAGTGCGTCGGCGCAGATGTTCAAAAAGAGCACTAACTGCTAGCTGTTTTTTTTTAGTAATAGATACTTAAACTTAAATGAAAATGGTTTTCCAAATGACGCGACGTGTAGTAAATGCTTCGCCATATTTAGGAAAAAAATACGCCACTTCTCACTCACCTTCTTTTTTCTTTGATCACATTATTCAATACAAAAACACTTTAAAAAAAATTAAGTGTACCGACCGTTCTACTCTTACGTAATGAGTGGAGAATTTGAAGCACTTCCGCCATAACTCAGTTTCCGGAATTTTATAGAAATATTTGATCATTTACGACATTATCTGAGCAACTCGCCGAACTATTTGCCATGTGATTGCAACATAAAGGACTTAATAGAATCTATAGTAACTAAGCTTAGTACAAATTCTGTTTGGAGGTACCTACTTACAACAATATATATTTCCTTCGTCTTCCAGAAAGCTGAGCTAAGTCCAGAAGATTGCATAAACTGAATACCTACTTAGCTAAATTCACATATAATTAAAATTCTATAGGCAAATATAAACATTTATCAAGAACTAGCTGTGCCCCGCAGTTTCACCCGCCTCGCTCGGCCCCTAAGGGTCGGGTCGTGGCGAATGCAAAAATATTTGTTTAAATCTGACTGCTAGTTCCTTAGTTCAAACATCCAAACTTTTCAGTTTTATTATAATAATACACATTTTTGCAAAACAAACTTCTAGATACCCATCTCCCACCCATTTCGAGAAACGGCATGTCATTGAGTGAGTGAGTGAGTCAGTGGCTCTGCAGTTTTATATAATATAAGTAAATAAGTAAGGAAAGTATAGATAAATTAATTAAAATAGGAAACTGCATCTGAGTGAGTAGCGGCTATATTTACAAACGACATACGCCAAAGGAAATCGCCACATAAATGATTTATCAAGAGCCACATGCAACCGAGCGAAGCCAATCAATCAATCATCAGATAACGATCCACTTACATCTATACATTAAGCTCTAATTGATTAATTATAAAGCCTTAAAACTGATATAAAATTACCTGTAGTTGGACCTAGATTTATAAAGAAATGATAACATAATTATACAGTGTTTTGTGGAACAACGGCTCGGTATTTTGATATAATTTCTTATGCCATTACCGTAATGGCTCGGCTTTATGACCTTCTGACGAGTCTACCTTACTTGTAGACGTCTGAGGTTAACTTCATTAGTTAAGTATAGCTTAGCTTTCTGAAAGACAGCATTTTTTTACGGTATCGATATAATATCAGGAAATTGTATCGTGTACGTTCTCTTCCATTTTCAAATGAGGCAAGGTGAGGTTCGATCATTATTGTTCCTCTGTCCAAAGGAGATTGACGAGTTGGGTACCTCATCAAATCTAAACGTTTCAAAATCTACTTATTATATGCAAATTATAGGTCTTAAGTATATCCGTAGCTATTTTCCGAGCTAAAATGTTTTAATAGTTGTTGGGAGTAATTAAAAAACCATGATTTTAGGGTGCAGCGCCGTTACGGAAACAAAACGCACTAATGCAAAACAAAACGCATGAAATAGAGCCAATTAAACGTATTACGTTGTGTTGCTACAATAATCCCAATTCGATGATGATGAGTTTAATGAGTTAATCACATAAAGTAGGACTCAGAACCGTGGGTTGTTGTTCACATGTCATGAGTATTGTGTGGTATTTAGCTTACGCTCGACACGAAGGAACAACCTCCCTGCGGTATTTCTTGACAATTGTATTGTTTACATTAGATTAAAATGTTATACAGTAAGAATAAATACTATGGTTTTATTTTTTACCTATTATATTTTAAATTGTTCATTGTCTTTTATTCTGTTGGCGACCATCTTGTGGATGGACCGTGGACCATCTTGGATGCGGATTCGAATCCCGTGAAAGGTACGTTATTACTATTATAAGTGACGTCATAGCAATTGGATGGCCCAAAATAATTCCAAATCTTCTTATCTATAATTGCCGTTTTCTTATCTCAACTTAGAACACGTTTCTTGAAAATCTAACTAGACAAAAATCCTTCTATAGTTATTAAAGTACAATCGGATAAAGTGGATACTTTATCTGAGTGAAATGTATGATTTATAAGGGTCTGCCTTGAGTTACATAAGTAGGTAGGTACCAAGTATTATTTTTGGTCATCCATTTTGAGGTTATGTATAAATCAATTTAATATCCCCAAGTCTGACGTATGTCTTACCATTACATATTTTGTTATACTCTATTGTTGCATTCAAATCCATATATGCATTCTATGAAACGGTAAGCCTGTATGTGGTACTGAAAATACATGGGTTTCTGCCAATCTCCTTTAAATAAGCGGTTTTTATCGGCTTTCACAAAAGGTAAAGACTAAATTAGTTTCATTGAAAATTCAGCGTAGAAAAAAAAACAAATAAGTACTGAAAATGCTTTGATCTACGCAGGAAATAGCTTATCTGTCACTAATTTGTCACTAAATATTATAATACGTACCGAATTCTGTCTTTACATTACATAAACATGGATTCTTAAGCGTAGATTGACAGGTACCTAACGTTGACAACTTGGTTAACAAGATGCTGCGCGCCCGCAGCTTTTCATCAGTTCGCCATTATTTTTTTGGCAAATCTAGAATTTTTGCCTGTATCTATGCTCTATGCTGCTATGCTCGTTTTGGAATAGAATGGTGAATCACCTTAGAATGTCTGCAATGTGACACGAATTCTTTACATGACTTTTTTCTAATGGTATTTGAAGGTGTGTCGCAGGATGGAGACTGGACAGGATCCACATGATTTTTAAAGAATTCGGTTGAATGTAGAATTATTTCAGAAGTGGTCTTAATCATTAGTTGTCTTAGCGGTAAACCAACCATGAAGTACCCTTTATTAACCCTTTAATTGAAACTGCGATGGGTTCATGAACCACAATGAAACAATAAAGAGTATTCGCAGACTCGAGAATTTATTCAGCAGCCTTTACTTTACCACTTAATCAGTCTCTGTTTTGACAGCTTTAAGACACGTTTTTACTATGAAAAGCTTTCAAAACATGCAGTAGAGGACCTCCCTGACCTTTACCGATACCGATAACCTTAGATGTTCACACCAATCGAAACTCGATAGCATCTCGCCGCAGCGAGATCGTATAACATGCGATACAAAGTTGTCGTGTGAACACGAATTAACGGTACTATACCGGTATTGTGTCCGTAAATATAGTGTACATTCAGAAATAGCCGTTGCCACAGCGAGGTAAACAAGTGCTATGTAAAGTTGCCGATTCGACCAAATTCTTGGCATCGCACGCCTGGCCGCATATTTGTTCGGCTTAAGCCCAGCGGTATTTGTTAATGGTCGTTAGTTGATGGTGAACGGAGCCCGAGTCACCCAATTGCCCGACCTTACGTACGGACAAAATGTCCCCAAGTTTCGTACCTTCGGAGCGTGCGTTCCGATCGACTGTTCGATGCCGATGTCTGATTGGCTGCCAAATGTCAGCGCAATTAGTGAGGGGCATGAGTGTGTTGATTTTGGCGGTACATCGTTGTGAATGTCACGTCTTGGTCTAAAAATAGGTAGTTTTGTAATATATACTATAAAGATGCATACCCGTTACACTATCTACATTGCAATTGTATGGAATTTGCCGTAGGATTTCAGGAAAACATGGGTGAATTGAAACCATAAAATGAGTAGGTAAGAAATTAAATACTGTCTTAAAGCTTTTATTATGTCGTCGGGTAGATGACGAAAGTAGCCAAATAGCGATTTTGCGCCAGTGCACTCTTGACTCTGGTGCACCATTGAATTTTCCAAAATTGGGATGTCCCACCAATCAAAACTTTGTATGAGGTGAACCTACTTCAGTATGAAAAATATTTTTTTTAAACTATTCATCATTATCATTCGCCTAGCCTTTTCCCAACAATTTTGGGGTCGGCTTCCAGTCTAACTGGATGCAGCTGAATCCAGTATTTTCATGGAGCGACTGCCAATCTGACCTCCACAACCCAGTTACTGGGTAAGACTGGTTGTCAGACTTTCGAGCTTCTGACGACCCGTAACGACGACTACCAACGATCGACGAATGACAGCCGGGACTAACGGCTTAACGTGCTTTCCGAGGCACGGAGGGGTCTTGGTATGTAAAGATGGTCACCCATCCCTGACTAACCGCGGCAAGCGTAGCTTAACCTGATCGATCGACTCGTGCGACTGTTATGACTTAGCCACAAGCTCCTTCTATTTTTTTTAAAGTATTAAGTATTTACTTATTTATCTACACTAGCTTGCGACCACTTAAATAGCGTGTTACTAGTTCATACAATTAGTTTTAACACTTGTAACAAATAGTTAACTAATCTAAGTAGTTTAGTGATAAGTGCTACAGTAATATATATATCAGCTTACGTATATATATTTATATAAAGGGTTTTTCAACAAGAACTTTGTTTTTTGAAACAAAATTAAACAAAGAAGTTTGATGAAAATGATAAAAAAATATATTGTATTAGTAAGAGTAAGGTTTGGCAATTATGAATGAAAAAGAATATCGGACCAATGTCCACCACGACCACGCTCACAGATGTCGATTTTTCAATCACTTTTTGGCAAAAATGCGAAATTATGCGATTGGGAAATTTGGTTTGCAATAAATGATTTTTTTCGTTAGCTGTGTTACTTGTGGCACCTTCCTGTTAGAACCACATATCAGTGATATCCATATCATCAATAATAGGCCAAAATTGAGTTGTTAACATCTCTTGAAATAAACCCGCCATTTTGCCAAAAAGTGATTGAAAGTTTTGATGAAAGTGATTGAAAAATCGACATCTGTGAGCGTGGTCCTGGTGGACATTTTTCCGATATAATTTTTCATTCATAATTGCCAAACCTCACTCTTTCTAATATAATACAATTTTTTTATAATTTTCATTTAATTTCTTTGTTTTATTAAGTTCTTGTTGAAAAACCCTTTACCTAGTAGGTAATGTATGAGGTATTAATAACTACACCTTCGAAGGTACTCGAGTGAAGATAAGTATTTCTTGCAATTAGTAGGTCATGCTACTATTAATAAATATTATATTTAATTAAGTAGGTATGTAAGCAAGCATTCATAAGGTACCTGCTAGCGATCCGTCCCTGCTTCGTAAGGTTTTTTACGACTTTACAAAACAGCGAGATTTTTATTTTGACAATTTTAATGTAAAATACACTTAAACCTTCCGGAATATATTATTATCTAAATGATGAAAAATGATGATGAGGAATTTCTGTTTCCTTTTTCTTTTGTTACTTTTTGTTTTTATATAGTTTGGTTTTTTATTTTATAATTTAGTTTGTGCGCTTCCTGTACGAGTCACAATAAACACTTTTTCTTTCTTTCTTTCTTTCTATGTTGAAAACCGCGTCAAAATCCTTTGCGTAGTTTTGAAGAACAAAGCGGACACACAGGCAGACATGAAAAGCGACTATAATTTAAAATATACAGTATATATATACAGGGTTATTTGTAATACGTCGGAAATCCATTAAGGGGGTGTAGGGGAGGTCATTTGCAACCAAATGACCCCTATGCAAATGTCAACCATTTTCGAATAATTACTCGAAACGGGCATTTCCAGTTTGTTTTTTTTTTTTTGAAGATTGCTGGTACCTTATTGTATCTCTTTGGGTAGCTGAGAAGTTGTAGATAGTTTTGGAATATTCTGTCGACAAAGTATATCCATGTTTTTTGGAAGAAATCAATCATTTTAGTCAAATAACCTGATCAAAATTATGAAAATTGTGTGCTCTGATTTAAAAAATATTAAAGATAATTGTCATTTTATGGTTGATGATTATGTATTGAAGTAGAAACAGATAATAATAATAAAAAAACCATGCATTGTTTTTTTTATAAATTCTCAAAGTTGTACCAACAAAAAAAAAAAAAAGGTTGACATTTGCATAGGTGTAATTTCGCAAAGTTCAGTAATTTTCCCATCAACTATGAAAATGCTGCATCCCGAATTCCTGACTTCCCGAGGAATTTTCATGAATGTAAAATATTTGTTTGTAAGTACCTACTGTGAAATACAATAAAAACGCAACAACGCAGACGTTGAAATAACTGCTGCAAAATTATTTTAGATCATACATTGCAACGTGAAATTACAGGCCATGTTTAAATAGGAGTAGGTGTCAGAGTTAATGATCCACAACAAAGATGACACTAGCAGATATTAAACGCGGTTTAGATGTGCTGATCGCGTTCAGTATCATTGGTGAAATTCGCCCTGAGTATGATTTTCTTCCACCTTTGATCCCAATCTAGAAAAGAACTACCCGGTAGACGGAAACAACCTAAATCTAGATTCGAACATTAGTGACAGAACATTAGTGACCTAATTCGTCTCGGTGTAGAAGTAGGAGGACCTACAAGGTCGTGAGGGGAGAAATGAGAGAATCCAGAAAAAAATCAAATCAAGAATCTCAATCCAGAGATCGCTGTCACGCACTTTATTGCTGATCACCATCCACGTCTGTCGCCTTTTAATTTAATTTGTATGTAAGTTAAAATTAAATTATTACAGGTTATGCTTTATTTTTTTATTTCGAGCAGTGGTGGCCCATTGGTAATGGCCGCGACTTACGAGTTGTAGGTCGTGGATTCGATCCCAAGCAGGCACTTTACTTGGTGTAAATTATTTCATCGCTACTGCTCTCAAAAAGGTGAAGGAAAATATCGTGAGGAAACCAGCATGTCTTATAACAGTTATAACCAAACATTAGACTTCTTTCTGACGGGTCCGTGTGGTGGAGTGCGGCCCACTCCCTCTCACAGAGAGGAGGCCTGTGTCGCAGCAGTGAGAACATAATAGGCAGATTATGTATCCTTATTTTAAAATGAAGATATCTCTGGTTCAGAGTTCGACCCCCCGACCTATAAACCTATAAAAGATTAATGACATAAGTACAAACAGCAAGAACGGTCACCTTTCTTATTTCAGGAAAAAGCCTCTTCCAATTGGCACTGCTATAGATAAAATCTACTCTGCATGGCTGCGTCTCCTTCAGGAAGATAATTGGTTTTCGACAATTTTGGTTTAACAATTCGCGAGCATAGAGACAGACCGATAAACAGTAAGTACTCCTAATAGGTACATTATTCTTCATCAAGGACACAACGAGTCATCTCTGAGTAACCGCCAGTGTCTGAATATGAAAAAGCGGCCAATTGCGAGCCGGACTCGCTTAAGAAGGGTTCCGTTCCATCGTTCAATATTTAACAATATTTTCAAAAAAATCCAAAAAAAACACGTTTCTTGTATCCTTTAATATTCACTTTTGTTTTATTACTATTATTTGTTGTTATATTGGACACAGTAGTACACAGTCTGTGGAAATTTCAAGTGTCAACCTATTACGGTTCAACAGATACAGCCCTGTGGCGGATGGACTGCGGAGCCTTAGTGCTAAAATGCCGTGGGCACCGTTTGGGTACGGAGCCCTAAGAACGAAATTTATGAATGAGTTGTGCATCAGTCACTTGGAATGCAATGACTCGTTGATGACGATGACAACATTCTCACATCCCCCCATTCAAATCAACATTATTTCCAAACTATCCGGATTTAAACAGGGATCCGGACGACGAATAGCTCTAATTATACATGATGCAAAATAGAGCGACCGACAGACAGACGCGACTCTGATTATAAACTCACGGATTGCTCAACAAGTGTACTAAGCACCGAGATTGGGGATGTGCGTACCGGGCTTAAGTACGTACAATCAACCGCACGTACTACGTACAATCAACCGCACGTACATGTTAACAGTTTGACTTTGAAAGCGCCTTTATTTCGTAGCATTAAGGCGCTAAAAGAGATAAATTCTACAAACAGGCTTGGTTAAAAAAAAGGTCTACTATAGTTTGTGGCAGCGGAAAAAATATATATTGATCTTGAACATGCTTATATATATGCTTATTTGTGAGATCTTGGCTACTGCCAATCTACCTTTTAGAAAAACATTCTCGATACAAATTCACGGTGAACTAATCTCTTACCTCACCTTCAATCCAAATTATCTGTATTACTTATCAAGTTGGTTCGTTTGTTAAATTAATACTAACAATGTATCAACAAACAACAACAACAATGTATGTATGTTGTATGTGTATGTAATGTATGTATGTATTTGATTGCAGAATTTGGTTGTGTTTTATTCTCGAGTACTCTACTAATTTTTTGAGTAGGAAATATTTATATTATTACTTAATATTTTGCAATTCATTACAAGCGTTTTTTCATCGCTCATCTCTTTCTTTTCTATGCAGACCGACAGTGACCGCCCTTTAGGTCTTGTCAGCGTCATAAGAGGGTTGTCTTAGTCCGAGTGTTACTACTGTATGTGGTTGATAGTACTCGTAAGTACCTGTGCCATAATGTGCGATAGTGTTGTTTATTTACAGACGGTCAGCGTTCAGGATGTGGACGAATTAGGGCACTAATGTGAATCTAGATTTAGGTGTGTATTTTGCTTGTTTCCAGCTACCGGGTATTTTCTAGATTAGGATAAGACGGAAGACAATCATAGACTCAGGGCGAATTTCACCAATGAAACTGAACACGATCAGCACACTAAACCGAGTTTAATAGCTGTCAGTGTCATCTTTGTTGTGGAATATTAATACTGACAGCTCTTGAAGATAGTCTAGGTGTGCTGATCGCGTTCAATTTTATTGTTGTAATTCTCCTTCAATTAACATATTAACATTACTTTTCACGGAGAATGTTTACATATTCAAATTGTTCATGTTCCAGTAAGAAGTGTTTTAACGAAGGTTTATAAATCTAGCTACGTCTATAGTATTTTTATCTTACGAAGCGACGCGCGCTTTACTTGTGGTTACCAAGTGTACAAACACGCTGTGAAAGTGTGTGTAAGCGCTGGAGCTCTCGGTACCGTCTGAGACAATGGCGATGTCGGAAGAGTGTGTGTGTGTGTGTGTGTGTTATGTGCTGACGCTACTCGTTATCACGCAGGCATTCACAGCGTGTTTGTACACTTAGTTATCACAATTAAAGCGCGCGCTTCGTGAGATAAAAATACTGTAGTTGAAATTAGGTTTCAGGTAGGTAAGTATACATTCTGAGATACCTATTCCATTGATCTTAATGATATTATTGAAAAGCACTTAACATTACCGAATCCAGCAGATCTTAAAACCTATGTCTCTCTTAAACATCAAACAGTTTTATGATGAAGCCGACGAGAGAAGCCGTCGGCTGTCATGTTTATAGTGCAAATCCCGTCGTAAAGCCATTACCGTAAATTCACGAAATATTCGCACTGCCCTAACTAAACACATCCCGGTATTCAGGGCAAAACAAACAGACATGCAAATAACTCGCTATGCCTAAGAGCATTAAATGTTGTGCTAAACTTATATTACAACTAGCTGTTGCCTGTGCCTTCATCTGTGATCCAGGATGAAGACTAGCCTATGTCCTTCTCCAGGTCCCAGGCTACCTATCTGTCAAATTTCATAACGATCGATTCAGTGGTTTAGACGTGAAAAGATATCAGACAGACAAATTATCTTCACATTTTTATTATGTAAATTCGTATGGATAGATTAATAATAATAATGAAATCCTACCTTTCGTCCAAGCTGAACACCTCGCTACGTGGGGGGCGGTCACGCGTACAGTACAACTGTACAAAAATCTTACGCGGCTAACAAGGAAAGGTAACCCTTTATGGAGATGAATAATAAGAGACTATATAATTTACGGTCGCTTCCCGGGGAGCGCCGGGGCGCATCTGGGGCCGATGCTAAATGCCACAGCTTGCGAACCATCGGCGGTGAGGAACTGAGCAGGCGGGCTCCCACCGAAAAAATTGCTACAGCTGGTCGTAGTGAGCTGAACAGGCGGGCTCACTACGTAGAAGCCACAGCCGATTCCACGGGCGATGATACTATTTCATTATTTTCACCCATCCCTTCGACTCGCCCCTGCTACATGACAAGAAGAACAGTTAGCTTATCCACCACCAGCACGTTTGATAGTGTTGTGCAGGAAGTCAAACTTGACTCTGAGCTTGCACCCACTACAAGCGCTCCAAGTTCGCGCAGACGATGGACACCTGAAATGAATAAGTTCATACTGCGCACTTATCTACAATTGACCGCACTAGATACAGACAGAAAAACTTATCTTGAACCGCTCCACCTAAAATTTTTAGAAAAATTCCCGAACATGCAGGTTAGTCGACAGAGAATAGGAGACCAACGTAGAGCCCTACTAAACAATAAATTACTACCACAAAAAAACTATAGAGGAGATACAAAACGACGTAAAAGAAGAGTTAGATTATCTACAATTTAATCATTCCACCCAACAGTCACAAAACTCTATCGAACACGTACGACAAATACTTACACAATCTACCCGAATGCAACCTAGAACCCCGGAAACACATAGTACTAACAATATAACACAGACACGAATGAGTTGGACCAGTGAACAAAATGAAACTATAATGCGGTCTTATTATCGAGCTACAGATTTAGTGAGAAACGAAACAGTATATAGAAGACGCATGCATGAACATTTTATCGACAGCTTTCCTGCACTTGCTCATCTTAACGAACAACGAATAGCTGACAACTGAGCAACTTTAAATAATAAATGTGACTAGTGACAGATTAAACTCATTAAAACTAGAAGTATCTGAAGAATTACGACTACATAATATTAACTGCACAAGCGAAACGACGCTAGTAAACCCAAACCACAACAGGAATTCTGAAACTCAATTTATAAACAGCATTTACATTAACTCCACACAAGAATCTTCACTAACCTTAAATCATACTAAACCCAACAAAAAAAAAAACTTTAAACTTTTCTACCGCAATATCAGATAGGCGACATCTAACGTTCAGGATAACAACCCAAATGATGATGATCATAACAACCCTGATTCAGAGATGTTACAAAAGTAAGACTCAACTATATGAATTAGCAAACTTGACAGAATAATTCTCGACCGATATTAAAATGGAATTCGGCATAGATAAATGTAAAATAAATTCGATTAGAGCAGGAAAGAATTACCAACACCAATACACTTTAGGAGCAGGAGAACAGATAGAACCATTAGACGAACAAGATAGTTATAAATACCTTAGCTACACACAATCACGACAGATACACTTTAAAAGAAACTAAACAAAAATGAACACTACAATTTCAATACAGACTGAACACAATTCTGAAAACGCAACTATATTCTCGAAATACTATAAAAGCGATTAACACCTTCGCTATACCGGTTCTCACATATTCTTTTGGAATAATCAATTGGACCAAAACCGACCTGAAAAACATTCAACGAAAAATGAATACCACAATGACAAAATTCCGCAAACACAACCCACGATCCTGTCTGCAGAGATTAACACTGCCGCGGAAAGAAGGAGGTAGAAGACTAATTGACATTCTGAACCTACACAATAGACAGATAAAAGCACTTCGACCATTCTTCTTCTCAAAAACCGAAACTTCTATTCTTCACAAAATTATAACACACAATGACCAAAACTTAACACCCCTAAATCTAAAAGATACATCTGAACAGAGAAAAGAGAAAGTCATCGACGACAAAATTAAGCTTTTAGAATGGACCCAGAAATATTTACAAGTAAGACATCGCCAAGACTTATGCTACATAAATGTCGACAAAGAGGCGTCAAACGCGTGGTTAAATCGAGGCGAACTCTTCTCAGAGACTGAAGGGTTCATGCTTGCTATACAGAACCAGGTAATTGAAACCAAAAACTACAGAAAGTTTATCATAAAGAATTTAAATGACACATGTAGGAAATGCAATACTTCTCCAGAAAGAATTCAGCATATCACAGGCGCGTGCTAGACAATAGCCCAAATAGACTACAAACACAGACACGATCAAGTCGCCAACATCATACACCAAAAATTAGCACACCAGTACAAACTTATCGATACCATTACACCCACAGAACAGATAAATTACACCATACTACAATAAATTACAATCCAGAAACTGTATTAGAAAGCCCCTCAACAAAACTATATTTTGATCGCGCTATTCTTACCGATCGAACAATACATTTCAATAGACCAGATATAACCCATATACACAAGATAAATAAAACTGGATAACCAAGCAAATACACTGAATTAAAAGATGAAGTAGCCCGACTTTGGCATCTGCAAAAAGTTACAATAGTACCAATAGTATTGTCTACAACAGGTGTAATACCGAAGCAACTTCACCAGTCCCTTAATTCCCTTAACTTACCTCCAAATACCTACCGTCTGCTGTAGAAAGCAGCGATACTTAACACATTCAGACTCGTGATAAAGTTTCTGCAATGTGAATCAGAAAACCCACATCAAAACACAAATATGCTACCATCTTCTGTGCAATCTTCTGCACGTGACCGCACTTGATCCAACTGATAACCACTTGGCTTAGGCCCGTGCTATCAGCTATTTCCGGCTAGCCGAGAATATAAAATAAATGTCAATTTAATCATAATATAATACATTTATTTATTCAGATAACTTTGATCCATACATGAGACATACAACTAGTACAAAATAGTAAGCAGGGACTTGGTCCGGTGCACTAAGATCCATGTCAGGGGTCAATCGTGCCTAGCAGCAATGGCACTCAAGATGCTGTGGCGACTTCCACGCAACCGTCTAATGAATGACGCGGTTTTTTTGCGCCATAAAGCTGCAAAGCCATCTGTGTGTGCATCAGCAAACATTGCTGATGCGCTACAGAAACGTGGAAGCCGCAACAGCGCCCTGAACGCATTATTAAATTGGACCCGAAGAGCATTGTACGCTCGTTGCGTGTAGTTACCCCACAGACTCCCCGTGTACAGTGAGGTGCAATACGCATTAAATAAGGTAATTTTGACTGCGTCTGTACACCGGGAGAATCTGCGCGCCAACATATTCGCCCGAACTGACAACGCTCGGCGTTCCCTCTCCATATCAAAATCATCTTTTAAATCATGGGTCACCCAGTGCCCGATATACTTAAACTTGTATACCTACTCTGTTTAAAGACTCACCATACAGAATAAGTGATTGTACAGGTGGAGTCTTGAGACCTGATTTAAAAACCATGTAAACAGATTTCTTTACATTATACATGAGACCGTGTGAAGCTACAATAGACTCACAAGGTGCGAGTAGCATCCGGAGAGCTCCGATTGAGGGGGCCAGCAGCACCATGTCGTCCGCGTAACTGAAATTGTTGCAACAAACACCGTCCACATAGCATCCGACCTGCATGCCGTTGAGCTCCTCAATCAGGGCGTTTACGTACAGGTTGCAGAGCAAGGGTGAGCTCAACCCTCCCTGTCGCACCCCACACTCCAACCTGCTCGTATCAGAAAGTTCACCCGTCCATTCACTTCACAATATTTTAATTTTTTTATTAAAAATATAATTTTAATTAATTAATTACTAATAAAATGTAATTTAACCTTTGGATAATATTATTAAAATTAAAAATTTTTCGTTAATATATAATTTTCATAAGTTAATTTTATTTTCATTACTGAAAAAAACATTAAATCATTATCTGAATTTATTCATAAATTTAATAAGTATTTAAATATAAGTAGGGTTCATCGAGTATTCCGGGACATAGACAAGCGGTTGCTCGACTCTTCACGTGACCAAAGAGCTGGCCAATTTTTAGGGCATACCTACAATGTGGCAACGCTGACAGCCTTTTGGGCACTTTTCGCACTGACAGCGATGGGGACGAATTTTTTGATGCCCAATGAGCTGATTCTTTTTTTTCCTTATTATAGTAGGTAGGTAAGTATTAAGTTTAGACTAGAATAGAAAATGTTTATTTGCATAAACTGTAGTTAGACAAAAGTAAAAAAAAAAAAATGGTGTGTGGTTTTGGCGGTTTGTTGGTCGTATATTAAAAGTATGGATAACAAAGAACCATTATAAACGAAAATCGACATAAAAAATACGTAATTTCGTTAATGATGCATTCGCGTTTCGTTTACTGTACATTAAATGTATTATTTGCGAAATTAACGGAACGGAAAACATGATTGAAGATCACACTGACGGAAATGTGGAGTCTGTCATTTGTGCAATTACGAGCAGCTTGGCAGCCTTGCACAGGTCAGACGTAACGGTTTCCACCAACTATACAGGAAATGTTAAATTAAAAAAGTACATTAATGAATTTACATTTCGGCAATTCGTTTTTAATTAGCTTTTTGTCAACCCTGTTTTCTTGGTCTCCCGCGATTGTAGTTTTATTTTGCGGCACTTTAACTTTTTTTCTTTACAGCCGCTTTTCCAGCATCTATAATGTACCAGGGGGGCTTCCCGTATTTTTAAGAACTGTCGCATTCTAATCTCAGTCTCAATCTATCAAAAATTGTATAGCGTTTACCTACATCTTTGACATTTGACCGTCGCTGAAATGAGACTTGAATTTGAACGTTTTTAATTACGGGAATTGGCTTTCTGATATGTCATTACATTATGTGAATCAACATTCATCAATCAATCCACATTCTAGATAAGTACTATGATTTATTTGGATTCTCAACGTTACAAACACTGCAAAAGTCTATTAACAATTTTGTGGGGAGAGTGACGAGTTTAAAAAAATAATTATATTTCTGTCAAATGTTTGAAGATGACAGAGACAGAGTGATGTTTAAAACTCGTTTAGCGCTAAACGTGTTTAGTGATTGGCGGTGAAATTGGGCCTAAACACGTTTAGCGCTAAACGAGTTAGAAACATCATTCTGTTTCTGTCAAATGTTTGAAAATATCAGAGACAGAATGATGTTTAAAACTCGTTTACCACTAAATATGTTTAGTGATTGGCGGTGCAAGTATGCCTTAGACACCTACTAGTTACCTACGCTCAACGCGTTTCACGAATCAAGCGACTCTATCAATCACACCCAATAAATTCGTATTAAAAGCGATTAGAGTTCAGTTTATAAATACATATGTTTAGATCCGATAGTGAGGTATACATTAGATTGGTTATCGAGGTGATAGTAATTAGTCCGCTAGGGTTAATTTGAAGCCGAGATTGATCAAGTTTTGCGACATGAGTAGGTAACTGCGATCAGTGGACAACAATATGATTAATTCTTCATAAGGTTTCTAGAGAGACATACCTCACACAGTCGTAATAATTTCCACGACCGTCATAAGTCATAACATCCTTCTATGAAAGTCATATTTCCACGACAGATAAAGAATCTTAATAATAACATGTTTAAAAAGAAACTGAAACAATTTTTAATTCATAAATGTTATTACTGACTTTATGAAGGACACCACTGACATTTAGATTATTAATATTACATTTAGTTAGACTATTATTTATATTTATCATATTTCGCAGATCGGTGGGATTGCCCGATGATGAGGAGGTGGATGCAGCTCCACTCTGAATTTTAAGTGTATGTAACTGTCTAACACTAGAAGTTAAGTAAAATTGTTACTGATCCTAAGGACTCCGGTCTGAAATAAAAGTCTTCTATTCTATAATTACTTGGACATTAGTAATTGTGTGTTAGTACCTACGTAAGGAATCGTATGTTAGTATGCAAGTAATTGAGTTAATTCAATGTAGGGTGACCTGTTCAACAGTTAACCACATAAAATTCAAACCACCATATCTCTTAATTGTTAAATAGAAACATGTTATCTTCTATTCTGGTCTAAAGACAGGTTCGTTAGGCTCTAAACACGGGTTAAAGGTACTTAACTTAGGAGCTTTGTACCTAACTGTCATCCGTGTTATATTGACCATTTTTTTTAATGGTTATTATGATTTTTAACAATAACTTTACTCCGCGTTTAATTATTAATAATACCTAATACATGAGAGGGTTTGTGATTAAGACTTCCATGTTTATCTAACAGGAGCTTCTTTTGCACCTATTTTTTTTTTGCTAGTTTTGAGTTTGCAACCAATTCTAATGATGCAATAGTATTTTCCAACGCGAACAAATAATGGTTATTAAAAGAAAACACTGGTATTTGCTTTTTCTTGTTTGTTTTATTTATGTCTGGCCTGTGTAGGTATCATAATTAATTTAATGATGACGAACGTTCTGTTTCTTTTGTGAAAAATATTTTAAGTTTATCGTCAGTTTTAGGGTACCGTAGTGTGATTTTTAGAATAGAATATGGTCTTATTAATAGGGTTATGATCTACATGTCTCCCATGGACTGGCATACAAATATTTTAAAGAGAACAAGCTATAATTAAGCACCTAGGATTAATAATAACTAAACAGTAATTTTACCTACTATTATAAAATTGTAATTTTATTTTTTTACAATATTTATACAACGTGTTGTTTTGCATCCTCGTCAAATTTCAGGAGGCTGTTATGAAAGACATAAATAATCAAATAAAATTACGATCCTGCTCAATATTTAATACATACTTGTTTTTTTAGATATTTAAGTTTGACAGTATTTCAGAATACTCTACTTTCAAAGAACAGAATCGCCCCGTTGCGTATACGGTAGGCAGTGTCGTACGACTATGTCGCTGTGTGCATGCGTTACAGTTACAGGGCGGTATCACACGGACTCTACACATGCCGATTTCCGAAAATTACAAAATTTAAAAATAAATACCTACTTATTTTATTATTGATTCGTGTCGAGAATCATTAGCATAGTTACCTCCTCGAATTTGACGAGGATGCAAAACAACACCTTGTATATTATGTTCATTATTAAATAGAGCATAGTTGAGAATGCTCAAGCCTCCGATGTAAGAGAAGAAGCATTTGCCCTTCAGTGGGACAATATGGGCTGGTTTTATTTTTAATAGGAGTTAAATATTAGGCAAAATATACACGTATACACAAAAATACATTAACACTAGAAATAAGGACGAACTACGTGCTCCCTTTCACCGGCTTCATAAGGTTCACAACTCACTTTTTGGGCTTGGTTTAAACTTGTATAACAAGCTTTACTCTTCTTTGTTAGATTTGCCTTTTTATGCGTTTAGAGCTAAAGTAAAAGTCAATTTTGTGCAAAGGCATACTATTCTATCAACGAATAGTTGGTCGCTGTGATTAACTCAAGGCAATGGTGCCGATTTTCTTGTACACCAAACTAAACTATCACTAAAATTCCTTACCTACTTTTTTTTGGCTATGATAATCATATTCATATTTATTTGCATTCCATAATGTTTAAGAGATGTTACAATGGCTTAAAGCTAAGGTACAGTTATGGACCCTGTAGGGCACAGCAAAAAGTAAGTATAGGTAATCCTTAAAATAAAAATTAAATTCAAAACACAAATTAACATTAGGCAATTTTTAAAGTAATATATGTTATCAACATTAAATAAGTAAATGTAACATTTTATTTTATTGAGATCAGTCTGTTATAGTTTTAGGTACATATAATTATTTGGTAAGGTCAATTAAACATATATCTATCTTATTATAATATTTATCTATGTATGTATGAATGTCTATGTCTATACTACTAACTGTGTGTGGTGTCTGTGTTCAATAGATTTTTTTGTCATGTATGTATTCGTTTATCGTGTAGTAAGCTTTTTTAATTAATATTTGCTTAAGCTTTTTTATAAATGTCGTATCGCTGGTTTCATCCTTTATTGCACCTGGTAGTTTATTAAATATTTAATCAATTTCAATCTTAAAGCTATTCTGCAAAACTCTAAATTTAAAAATAATTTTGACTCTTCTAAAATCAAATTTGACAATCGTGACTTGTGACGTGTTACTTGTTGCTCTACCCCGTGAATTTGTTTTACAGCCATAGGCGTGCTGGGGGGCAGCCTCGACGTGTTTTATATGGAATTTTTCACTTTTTGTTGGGTTGAATTGAATGTTGAGTTTTAAGGTTTTAGGGGGTAGAAATTTTCATTATTTGTGCGATAGAACACAAAAGAATAGAAAAAAAGATACAGTACTGTTTTTGCACCCGAGGTCGAGGTATTGTGTATGATGACAACTAATTTTGTTCCACACCTTTTTAATCGCGATTAGTGAGAGTTGATGCGTGAGATTTAGTCGACAAACAAAATTTTAGGTGAAAAACGTCAAATTCAGAATAACAAAATCGCCATTTTCAATTGATTAATAACTCAGTGCCATCTTAGTGTTGTCAAACTAAAATATAGTTAAGTGTGTAAATAGTCTGCGCCATTTTTCCTACTTAATTAATTACGCATTTTTTTTTAGACAATGAAACCATTTTACACATTGCAAAACTCAACATAAATCACTCATTCGAAGGCAGTTCCTTCCTCGTTCCTTTAGTTCATCTCCTGCACTCTCTCTATCTAAAACTCCTCGCTCTGCTAGTGGACACGTCTACATGGTGGTCCCATAAAACTCCTCACTAAAACTCCTCGCTTCCGCTAGTGGATACGTCTACATGGCGGTCCCATAAAACTCACTCAAAACTCCTCTCGCAACCGCTACCGCGAGTGGACACGTCTGCAAAGCGGTCTCATAAAACTCTCAAACTCCTATCTACCGCGAGTGGACACGTCGAGCAGGCGGTCCCATAAACACTCTCTCAAACATGTGCAAATAATTGAATACCGGTGTTGTGCGGTGATTCTATAGAATGACTGGATGTGGGAAATCACATATTAAGAACCAAGCAACCGAGCTGTCGATGAAGTTATCCGTGTGAGTATCTACCTTTCCCATCCAGTTAACTTGTGTCACTTTAGTCAATTTCAGAATGGGATATCGTCGTTTGACAGAATAAACTAAATTTTGGTGATTTTTAGACAACTTTAGAGACATTTGTGACAAGAGAATCGGCACGAATGTTTATATTCTATCTCCAGAATTAGCTTACAAGTTATAAGAGTTCATATAACTGTTTATTTTATTTTATTTGACTATATTAGTCAGTTTGGTTTAATGTTATATTGACATAATCTACTCATTTCAATGTACTTTGAATGAGTTGTATTGCAGTATGTGGTTAGCTAGCAACCTCGACAATTGATCATATTATTATTTTAAGCAACCGGCAACAACTTCGTCATGCTCCCTTAGATGTCACTGCTTGCGGTAGCGTTGGGGGTCGGGTTGCCTCCTTCCCTCGAATATGGCGAGGGGGGTAGTGGCTGATCTTTGCGTTATGCTCGTGAATGGGTGCTGCTTGAAGTGACAGGTCGTCTTGCTATGTTTTTGTTATAGGTATACAGGGTGGAAACTTTCAGCGGGGCAGTAAGGGGAAGTACCTTATCCGTTGCAGCTACGCGAAAATGGTCTTAGGAGACTATCCATAATTTTTTATGGAATTTTGATCCCCATTCACAGATTTTCAAAAAAAATAATTACAGTCAGCAAGAAAATAGCCACTTTACACAAAAAAAAATTGATGCCAATCGATCTTGTTTCTAATACTGATCAAAAACTTGTATCGGACCAACCATTGTTGGAGTACTCAAAAAGTCACAAATTGCAATAAACTTTTCATATAAATAGTAATATTTGCCTCTAGGATGTTGGCGACGTCACAGGGTACATACACGTTTCTTCAGCTTTTTTTTAAATATGTTTAAACTATCACACTCCTTTAAATTCTCCGGTTAATTATTGAATAGTTGTGCTCCCCCATTCAATATTGTATTCTTGTCGCAAGTAGTCCGTGCACGTGTAGTCTTTGGTTGAAACATTTTATTGTTATTAGTAATTAACTGTTTCTTTATTTTACTGCGAATGTCCTACTTTATAATTTGTGACTTCAAGTTACAGCTATATGAACATAGGTATTGCAGCATTGCAAATGTAAGTGGGCACGCGCTTTATGTCTGGAGGCTTTTCTTTAAGAGCGTTTATACCTTATGAGTGGCAACGTCGCAATTTAGTGTCATATTTCGTGGTTTTCAATTTTTATCATTTAATGGGAGCTATATTTTAAAAATCTGTTTATTTAACTTTTTAGAATTATGTGAAAACTGTGTAAAAGGTAAGAAATCGTTGCGTTTACAGTTCTATTTATATGCAAATAATACATTGGAAACTTGCAGGGCGTTATTTTCATTGTAAAATAACTATAAGCATTACGGTTACTTACTTTTTAAACATTTTCACGTAATTCTAAAAAGTTAATTAAACAGATTTTTAAAATATAGCTCCGATTAAATGATAAAAATTGAAAACCACGAAATATGACACTAAATTGCGACGTTGCCACTCATAAGGTATAAACGCTCTTAAGTATTAAGTTCTGTTTACGTTTCTATTATTTATTTCAGCTTGATTTTCAATGTTTTGTTGGTAGGTATATTGGCGTGTGCTAGCTGACATTTTGGCAAATAATTTAATTTAATATTTTGTGTTTCGTGTTTGTGACCATTTAAATTGTCAGAAATTAATGGTACCTACCTCGGGACGGTACCTTTAGTATTGTACTCTCAACAACCAATATAACGTAAGTGTATGTAGTATACATACTCGTATATGCCTCAACAAATAAACATTCGATTCTCTCGGTCTGCGTCGTTCGATGTCGGACTGCCGAGAGGACGTCTTAAATCCGACGGTACCGTTTAATTTAAGTCTCGTGGTCAATCACGAGACGTAGATTATATCCTGTCGCCGCGTTACATGATCGCAGGTATGTACCTATAGGTACACACTGCATGCCCAAACCCGCAATCAAGGCGGTTTTCTTGAACCATTACCACTAATAATCGAACCGGCTACTGTGCGTTTTCAAAATCATTAGCCACAGAAATAACGATAAAACGTTTCAAGAATTCGCATAAGAGCTACCCTTTTTCTGTCGATCGTGTGTTTTATCATAATCACCATACAATTATTATAATTACAATAAAATAACCACATCTCAAACATATGTAAACACAATTATGATAAATGGATGTACCATTAAGCAGTAATAGAATAAAATTTGACATCTAAGACGAAGTATTTTGTGTTACAAGACAAACTTGTTTTTTTAAGAATGTAACGTAATAAGCGCCCTTGAAAAGACTTCAACGCTTAACCGACATGAAGTTCATTGATCCAACGCTATTATTGAGCATGCTTTAATCAGATTAACTTCAATACAACTATGTGACTCGTTATTATGTAATGTATAAATATTAAAATTTTGATCAGAATTGAAAGTTCGATGATGTTTGATTATCGGATGTTTGGGCGGGAAAGTTTGTTGTAGGTGAGTGTCGATAGAGATAGTGTAACGAGATGATAACGGTCACAGTGTGACAGTGTGTTCGGTGCGGGTGGTGCGTGCGGCGGCGCGGCGCGGTGCTGGCGCGGCCGGTCGGCAGGCGGAAGGCCGGCGGGCGCGTGGCGCGGGTCGTCGACACTCCACCACTCGCTGCACTTGCACCGTCGCGTATGGCGCGTTGACGGCCGCGTCTCGTTCAGTCCGCGCCGGCTCTCAGGGGTACGTGGTCGCACGCGACGCCGGGAGGTGCAGCGGTGACTAGTTGCGGCACGTGTGCGCGGCGCCCGCCGGTGGCTCGCCCGCGCGCGGCCGCCACACCGCACGCGCCGGCATGCGCCGCTAGCCCGAGCATGCGGCTGCCCTTGCTGCCGCTGCTCGTGCTGCCGCTCGTGCTCGCGCGCCCGGCAGCAGGTGAGCAATACCCTATATATTCTTACAAACACACCTCACATCGCCAGTGAAGTTTGAACCAGTTTTACTTGGGAAATTGCCTTTCATGAACTTTACGTGTCTGTAACACTGCACACTACTGCTGTGAAACAGATGTTAACTCGTAAAAGTTTTTAGGTTTGAGTCGGTTCCGGAAAAAAAATAAAAATCCGTGAAAATGCTACATTTTGTATCATTAAAAAACATTCAATTTACACACTCTTTAGCAGTCTTCAAGAAAAAGATTTTTGCAGTTCTATGAAATCGTAATCCTCGATGGAATTCGAATAAAAATAATAATATAAAATAATTTATAGAAATAAATTTATTGTTCTATCACATTTGACAAATTCTATCCGTGAAAAGTTTCTTACAAAAGTTTACTTAACTTTTTAACCTATAACCTCTCCGGAAAATTGCAATTCGTGAAGTTTCTGCGTCCGCCGTATTTATAAGGTTACTTGGCAAAGCTTTCGTTCACTCACTTGCTAAATGGAATCGTAATTATTTTGCTTTTATTTCTGTCTTTATCTTTAAATAATTATTTGGCACAGTTGCATGTCATAACTCTTTTGCCTAATTATTCCAAAAAAGTATATTTTTTTAAGTCGATGTAGTCTGTAGAGAGTTAAATGAGGAGTGTGGTGATTTATTAATTATGTAGGTGCATAATAATTATGTTAGTAGAATATTTTTTTGTTAAATTTGAGTGGGCTGGGTATAATGAATAGTGGTACATTAATCAGGAGATGTGATAAGTCTGACGGACCGGTGCGACGGCTTCCGCGCGACGTTACGCGAGACGAACCGTTTTAAACGCACCAACTTATATTACCACGCTTATTAAATGTTACGTTGTTATTCACACGAATGTCTAGTCTCTGAGGAGACGGTTAGGTTAATTAAAAATCTCGTCTTGTGATAGTATCTATATTATTTATTAAATGAAAGTTTAGGCAGTTTTCGTGAACATTATTTCAGGCCAGTTGATTTAGCAGTTTAATTGAAAACGCAGCTAGTTATTCCCTATTCATGACATGTTATTTTCCACATGGACCGTTTTAACGAAGGTTTTGGGACTGAAATATAAAGTTGAAGTCAAGTTCCATGCCAAAATCATTCGTAGCTCTACTCAACACCTCTGCTTAACCCTTTCAGGAATCAACCGTGACTTGTAACTTTGTGGCTACTAGAAGATTTGTGATTTCGAGTTAGAAAATCTACGCTTATGGTTTTACATTTGCCAATGATTATATTTTAAACAGAGGAAGAATTCTTGATAAAATTAATTTAATTAATTCGGATCCTGTTAATTATTTCGTCTTACAAGTTTCTTGGAAACTTTCTTTATAAGTCTTGAGGAAAAAACATTCGTGAAATAAACAACATTTTCTGTATGGAATAATATGTACATTAGCTATTTGGGTGTAGGTAGCTATGTATATGAAGGTGGTATCTTTGTCTTACGATTTGTATTAAATAATAGTTATAATAACATTATTATTAAGTATATTATCTGGCTAATCTTTGATTATTATTATTAATATATAATCATAACTGAAAACTTAATCATTTTAAAATACCGTCGGCACTGTTTAAAAGTAGTTCAATTATTCGTTTACGAACCTAAAAGACCATATTATCAGCTGCCTAGCCTTTTCCAGTCTAGGCCAGTTAGGCTTCCAGTCTAACCGGATGCAGCTGAATACCAGTATTTTACATGGAGCGACTGCCTATCTGACCTCCACGACCCAGTAACTGGGTAATACAATAAATACCCTTTAGTAAGACTGGTGGTCAATCTTTCGAGCTTCTGACGACCCGAATCGACTGTCAAAGGTCCACGAATGTCAGCCGGGATCAATGGCTCAGCGTGCTTTCCGAGGCACGGAGGAGTCTCGGTGTGTAACGATGGTCACCCATCCACGGACCAACCGCGGCAAGCGTAGCTACACAGACTATAAACCTTTAATAATTGTACGAAAAACTCGCGTTCTTAAAGAAAATATCACATGTCTATCTTGTAATATTTTCTATATCTTATATATATAGCAAGAAAATATATATTTCTTATATATTTTCTTGCTAGCTACGCTAGGGTTCCTTTCGAGAATCAATGAGAACATTTTACAAAATCCGTACGAACTACGACTTCGATACCTACTGAAAAAGAACGTAGGTATACAACAAAATAGGTTCTTAAAAAATTGCGCATAATGTTACATCGTTATCGATAAGAAAGTGGTATCTTTTTTTTTTTTTTTTGTTTATTTTTTTTTTTTTTTTTGAAACGTTGCCCCACACTAGGAATTTCTCCTGTATCGTGGGTGCGTTTACAAACATTTAAACTCACATACACAAACAGCCTTTCAAAAGGCGTAGCACGAATAATTTGTTAGAAATGTTAGAAAGCTGTAGGTAAACCTCTGCCTAACCCTCCCCTTGAATACGAAAACGGTCGTAATGTTATGTTGGAATCATTAAATTTATTAGTGGACATTTATTGGCGCGTAGTTTATTCCATTATATATTGCATTAAATTCCTAAATAACTATAAATTAAAAATTTAAAAAACCCCCGACACGGCACATTTGATTTTGGTTCTTCCATCCCCACTTTAACCCACCATAACTCTTAAACGGCTCAATCGATTTTTATAAAACATAGCTAAGAACACTCTCGATTAAGTCTCCTTTCATCCAAAAAAAACTAAACTGAAATCGGTTCAGTGGTTCGGGCGCTATGATGCCACAGACAGACAGACAGACACACAGACAGACACACAGACAAACAGACACGTCAAACTTATAACACCCCTCTTTTGCGTCGGGGGTTAAAAACATTTTTGAATCATTATTTATTTATTTAACCATTTATGTACACACATATATAAACAGACAAGAAGAAAAGAACAGAAAAATAGGTACAAGTGTGATGCTTATTTCTAATGAAATCTCTTCCAGCATACCTGCGATAGGATAGTAGATCATGTAGAATTGTAGAGAGCCACCACCACCCAGCTATTACCGATTCCTTAGTCTCCAAATTCGGATTTATTTCATTTTCCTTCAGAATCTTAGTAGGTTGGACAGTATTTCATTATGTAAGTCTGTATAGAATAGGTCCATTCACTCCGTTTCAGTCAACAATCTCAAGGAATGAACAGCCAACATTTGCCAGAGAACAGTCGATTGCATTAAACCTTTTCTCGCTGCTACTCGTTATAGGTAAATTATGAGCTAACACCGGCACTCTCAAAGGAAGTGGTAACTCTCACCAGAGTACATAGGTACCTAATTAAGTATTGCAGAAACCGTATTGCAGACTTGCAGTACAGGGGACTGTCTTGAGCCTGATTTCCATTTATACAAATTAACAGAATCTATTTCCTCAAGTATGTTCTAAAATGAAAAGAACATGGAAACAGTAACTTGAGGAAATTAGGAATGAATGGTTGGGAAGCAGAAGAATTTTCACTCCAGCTTTTGTTTATGAATTTGTAACGTATTTTCTATTCTGTGATAAGTAAAGTCAAAGTTCTAATATAGGTACCTATTCAATCTTATAACTAAAGTACAACCATGTTTCTTAGAAGTTAAGTTAGTAACGCTCCTTGTACACTTGGTACTTAGAGTTATTAGCCAATGACTGAAACAATTTGGAAAGCAATCACCAATATTACTTACCTAATCAAGAAGCTAAAGACTAAAGTCTTCAATCAGTGCGTCCTGTCTGTTATGACTTACGGAACGTGGACACCCTCGGTACGCCTGGTCCATTAATTCAAGTTTGCTCAGCGAGCTATGGAACGAGCTAGGCTTGGAGTCTCTCCGAGTGAAAGAATCCGGAATGAGGTGATCCGGCAGAGAACCAAAGTGGTCGACATAGCTCACAGAATAAGCAAGCTGAAATGGCAATGGGCCGGCCATATTAGCCGTAGAACCGATGACCGTTGGGATAGACGTGTTCTTGAGTGGAGACCGCGAATCAGCAAACGTAAGATTCCTATCTTAACCCTCAGGCTAGGTGGAGCGACGATCTTCGCAGGGTGCCTGGTAGCAGCTGGATGAGAGTTGCCGAGGATCGAGCTAAATGGCGTGGCCTATGTCCTAAGTCCAGCAGTGGACTGCTGTAGGCTGATGATGAATCTAGAAGTTGACCTGACATACAACACATGTTTCTTGTCTAATAATTACATTAGTATAGGGTGGTCTCATTATAAGTTTTATAAGTGGGCTCATACAATCTATGTAAATGCCTGATCACCATACACCGGGCACCATTCCAACCTCGAGCTATAAATGAAAATATTCTCAAAAAATCTTAAAGAATGTGACATAAAAAGCAGTAATTTGGCCGTTGTCACACATAGTTGCATTGATGTGGAACCACAGGAAGTGGCGTACTTGATACTCTGACAGTGATGAGTACACTCATGTGTCAAACTGTTAGTTTCTGTCAAAAGTAACGCTAAAATAATGAGAAAACTCGACAAACGAAAATGTATCAAAAGTTTTTTTTAAGAAGTTTTTACGTAGGAAGCGCTATAATTGTCTAAGAATTTAATATAAATGTTATAATGTGAAAGATGTCGTGATTTTTGTAAAAAAAAATAAAACATTTAAGTATTGCTACCTATCACCGTGCACCTCCAAACTAATTGATTTCAAAAGTGTTGCATTTTTTGTACCTGTAAGGATATTAAAATCTTTATATTTGCTTGTCGATGCAGCATCATTTGCGTGCTTGAAATAAATTCCGAAGCACCGCATTCAAGTCCCAAAACTCGGTCGTATATTTTAATAGGCTATAAAACTTAAGGCAGATCTCGCAAAGGCTTGCGACTTGAAATGTCGGTCTTAAACATCTAACCTGAATGTCTTGAATGGAACTATCTTTCGTCCCAATTTTTGAGTCGCGTCGTCTTTGTATAATTCGCCCATAAAACTGACTAGTTAAGGCGCGTAGACACAGCTTAAAGCGTTTAAGTGAAATTAGCGGCAGTTAGCGCTTGCTTCTATGTATTTAATATCCACTTAACTGAATAACATAATATTTCTCTGTCTGGGAAACATCCGCTGGCTAGACCGCCGCGCCGCCCGGCTGCGGGCAGCCTAGTGCCACAGAATAGATAGTTGCAGAAGACCAGTTCCATGAAACGAGCGAAAACGCAGGAACACATAGATTCGGGTCGACTTACAGAGAGTTCATGCAAGCACATTCTCGCCTGGGATTCGTTTGAGATCGCCGCCGTACGCGTCTTTGTTTGCTAGAAACTATGGAGCAGGCCTTCTGTCCCTATCTATTCTGTGTTAGTGCCAGGCCGCCGATATCAATACATGTATGTTAACTACTTGTTTTTACTTCATTTACTTCGACGCGACCGACGTCTGGTTAATTACATGATCCTCGTGAATTAAAGAATAAGCGTTGATGACTCTATTAAGAACCTCGTAAAATGATAACTGATAAGAGCGCGTTTGTTTTTGCACATAACCTAATTAGAGTTGCGCTACTTAATTTATTTTATTTTTTATCGACGTTTTTGTTTGACATATTAAATGTAAACTATCGAGTCTAAAAATACATCCTAATTTTAGGTTATGCAAATGTAAGCTTAATCCGTCATAGACTTTTTTTTTTTTTTTTTTTTTATCCTTTATTAAAAAGAACCAGGTTCTTAATAATTAATTACAATCTAGCCTACAAGACTAATAAGCAATTTTAATCTAACTTAACTTTTTACGTGGTAATTATTTTAAAACAGAATAGTGCTGATTGTTTATAAACAAGTCCGTTCCACTTTCTTCGAGTCTAATATTATAATATAAACACTTTGTTCATGTGATAAATGAGTGACATTGTCACTATTATTTCTATATTACACTTTACACTACACTAATTCAAATCACGTCATAGACTGATGGTCTGAGTCAACAATAAATCTATAAAAAACATAATTATCAATGTTAACAAAAATACGTGTACTACTATCATGTATACATATCTGATCAAGCTATAAATTTCCAGTATAAGCTGATCTCGCATTGTATAGGATTTCCTTACAATGAGAGGTCTGTGTAAACTTGAATGTATAGCTTGATGTGCAGCCGTGTGTACGTATATCTACTACATCGAGAGAAAACCGGCATGTCCAAGAACCAAAAATTCGAAAGACGTTACATCTACCAACCCGCACTGGGCCCGCGTGGTGGATTACGGCCCACTCCCTCTCACCGAGAGGAGGCCTGGGTCCCAGCAGTGGAAATATTATAGGCTGATGATGATGAATATCTACTCGTACATTTATTTTTACTACTGTAGTTTTTCCTGCATGGAAATTCTTAGAAACAACCTCACATTTCATAGTACATTTAAAACTAAACTGTAATAATAAAAACTAATGCGTCACCTAACTTAAATTACGTTCGCAATTAATATAATGACAGTCTTCAGCGTATTCTTAACAAAACTGCACATAAATTAGTCATCAGACTGGATTGCCTGTTTGGTAATGTTTTGGCCGGTTTTGTGCATATTTGCATGTGTAAATAAATATTAAAGAGTTCGGTCGTCTGGTCTCGGCGATCCGTTCGGCGCCGGCGATGATTCCAGAGGAACCGCATATCGGACAACCAAACACCTGCGGGCTGGTGAAGGCGTGTGTATCGATATCGATAATGTTAAATGAGCGAGCAATGGGAAGGAGATTTTCGTTACGTAGTAGCGTTGCAGATTGCAGTTACAGATGATTGAATATTTTTTTCTTAGATAAACTGTACCTATGAGTTAAAATGTATGTATGTGTATGTATGTATGTATGTATGTATGTATGTGTAATATGTATGTATGTATAATATGTATGTATGTGCATGCATGTGTGTGTATGTATGTATGTGTTATATTATTTATTGCTGTTTATTTTAATGTAATTTGTTTTTATTTGATTGATTTTTTTTTATATAATCTATGGACATGTCTGAAATAAATAAATAATAATAAAATAAATAATAATAAAAATAAAATATATTTTTTTCCTCTTCGTGTGGTTGCCTATACGATGAATGCTAAAATATATTTAGCAGTGAAAATTTAATGCTTTTGTCCGCGACAAAAATGTCCCAAAAGAGGAAGACACATTTTCAACGCGACGCACGGCGACACTTTTGGGAAATTTGACGATTTATGAATTTATCGACGGACAGAGCTTAGGCTTGGTCCACGAATCTCTTTTATAGTTCTCCAATATGCACATTACGTCGCCACTAACGGGTTTATTGCTTTGGAATGAACGCGGCCGTCTGCATGCCAAGCGGCAATACCTGGTGATCGCCCCTTTGAATTATGCGCACGGGCACGCTTACGCGTCTGCATTCAATCGCCTCACGAGATTTATGTGTGTCCCGCCTGTTTGCCACATACAAATATTTCCATGAATTTCGACGTGAGAAGCCCGGTGAGCCGGCTGCCTCTGTACCTACAGACTTACATTAAAATCACTTCACTCCGTCTGTTTTATGTTATCGCGCGTTTAACTCCTCAGCGTGTAATGTGCAGATTGTTGACTTTAAAGAGGTTATTAATCATAACGTCTGGAACCTGTTTCTTATCTATGTTGATGTGATCGATTACAACGGTATATTTTAGTATCGATTCGAATTCATTAAGTAAATATGTCTAAAAGCTATATCAAATCCCATCGATTATGCTGTGACTTGTTTATGATCTGTAGTTTGTTGAAATAAATCTTTTTCCATTATATTTAGAGTCGTCAATATGCAGATAAATATTGATCAGTTTTTTTTATTCACCTAACGAACTCTAACACAAAAAATGTAGGTCGCAAAAATGTTGCAATCAATTATTAGTTTTATCGATATCTCACACAAGCTTGCAAGTGGTCGCGTCACTAGTGTGGTCGCAAGCGTGGTGCATGCGGCGGCAGCGGTGCCTCGGCGCACTCCCGCCATTGTTAGTAGGGATTGAAAAAATACGCGGCGCGCGACCGTGCGGCCCGGCCCCGGCGCGGCGCGGCCTGCCAAACCGGAGTATTTTGTGTCCCGCCACTTCAACTTACTGTCTCGCCTGCCCTTAATTAGATGTAGTATTTACTTGTGTACAGAACTCGCTTTTGAATGTAAGTTAGTCTCTTATTTATAGCGAAATATAGGCTAGCTAAATTCGAGATTATTTGTCACAGAAAACATGGAGTTTACTTGTGGAATCAGAGAATCAAACTACATTTCTACACTTTCAAGGACAGTGAGATAAAGTTGATATATTGAAAATGACACTAAAAAATTTCTTACAAAATAATACCAGCGGGGCGAGCACGGCCTCTGTGATAGGCTTGAGTCACGCATTTTATCACGGTTTTTGCTTCCAAACTGTGATAAAAATGTGTGACTCAGGCCTATCGCAGTAGGCCGTGCTAGCCCCGCTGGCCTATCGCTGGATTGCCATAAAAAACAAGTCAAGGTACCTGTAATATGACACCAGAAAAAATGTTAATGCAATACGACACTGGATCACGCGGCTTCTTACTAATATACGCAAATTTACACGGCTATAGGCGGTTTGTCTGTTTTGACGTGGTAAAAGTAACCGCCTGTGAGCGTAGCGTCATATCAAACACGAAAAAAAGTACGCCTCTGGCCGTGGCGTCAGTGAAAGTGTGAATGGGCTTTCGGGACATCCTGTATCTATGTCTTGAAACAATACAAAAGGACGACGCATGAAACATTATTTAGATATTTACATTTAATTGGCTTCTCTATGTTTAAAATCCGTCTAAAGCTTTTTTGCTTTTTTCGCTTATTGAACTTTCACTGTTTTACCGATAAATAAGAATGCATGAAGGAATACTGTTATAAAATATAAAATTATAATGGAACATAAAATCAAAGCATAACGTAACCTAGTCAAAATATTTCGATATATAGACAAAATAAACGCTCAATATGGAAACTCTAATATGTTATTGTGTTTCACGTTGCAACGTACTCGTAATTGGCTGTTTTCAGGCCCATGTTATTGTTATCAAATGCAGACGCCTATCCGATTACAAATTGCAACCACAAATTCTCCTTACACCTAAATTTGACGTACCGAGGCGAGGGACCACAGAGAGGGAGGGACTCTATGGTCCCTCGATACGTCAAATTTGAAAAAAGAACCGTCTGACAAAAGAAAAAATATTTGTAAAAGCTCTATTACCGCTCGTAGCGCGCGTAGCACATCTGCTACGATATTTTAATTGGTCTACGAAGTTAGGAATAAAAAAATTAATTCAATTATATTTTGTCATCATAATTTTAGAGTGGTGACTGTGTTTTGAAGTTTCGGATGCTTTCTTTGTACGGTCTCATCGCCGTACATTTTTGAACTTTCGAATGCTTACTTTGTACGATCTCATCGCCGTACATTTTTGAACTTTCGAATGCTTACTTTGTACGGTCTCATCGCTGTATATTTTTGAACTTTCGAATGCTTACTTTGTACGGTCTCATCGCCGTATATTTTGAACTTTCGAATGCTTACTTTGTACGGTCTCATCGCCGTATATTTTTGAACTTTCGAATGCTTACTTTGTACGGTCTCATCGCTGTATATTTTTGAACTTTCGATTGCTTACTGTGTACGGTCTCATCGCCGACTGGCTATCTTATGTCCACAACCCACTTACTGGGTAATACGATACCCCTTGGATAAGACTGGTTGTCAGACGTTCAGGCTTCTGACGACCCGTAACGACTGTCAAAGATCCACGAATGACAGCCGGCCTTAACGGGCTTTCCGAGGCACGGAGGGGTCTTGGTATATTAAGATGGTCACCCATCCATGGACCAACCGGGGCAAGCGTAGCTTTACCTGATCCATCGACCCTTGCGGCTGTTATTTAGTACTTAGCCTGATATGATACCTGACTAAACATTTAATTGAATCAGATTATTGTTCACTGTTTGTGTTACATCCATAACTTAATTTTTAATTGTGCTCATTATGAGCAATATTAAATTGTTGAAATATGTCTTAGTTTCTGAGAAATATTGTTATTAAATAACTATGTAAACTATGATAGTTAATGTTTGAATCTTAATAAATCTGAATAACTTAATATAGTCGGGTTGCCCGCTTAACTAACTTAACAGGGACATGAATTATATCGTTTACCCTTACAATTATTCCGTTTTAACGTCCCAAAATTAAAATATTTAATCAAACGGCTAGACGGCGACAACGTACCATATTACGCAAAATGTGCTCTCAACCCAGACACCTGGTTAAATTTGTCCTTCATTGTCCCAGAAACGAGAACTAGGTCGGCGAGAGGCTCCCAGACAATCACAATTTTAAATTAGGTACCCTTTAATGGCTAGACGGACTTTACAATACGTATGTAAACGCATTTCATTAGGGATCGCTAGGTCTCAGTTTACGAGAGCTTTATTAGGCCGTCTGGGACCTAGACTCGTCTTTGTCAAAGCCACTTTGAAGTTAGACGGTAAAACTTTACGGCTCATTAATAGTGATCATCTTGGCTACTAACTGTTTTGTAGATTTTATGACGTGATTTCCATTACCCGCGCAATTTGTATTAAACCTGCAGAATGTGTTGCTATGGAAACTGCAGTGGAGTCTACCTTGGAAATAGAAAAGACGTTCTTTTGTTTTTCAGTTTGGATCAAATTTATTACCCATTTAACATTTTAATTTTAGACTTCGAAGGCACATGAAAGCGCCAATAAAAAAGGGGACTTTTAAATAAAATAGAGATTTGTGAAAAAGTTTCATAATAAACGGTAATGAGTCAGGTTCTATTTTCCAAATATTATTCCAAAATAAAACAACAAATAACTTCCTCCAAGATGCCGCATCAAGCCATCACATAACCTGACAAACAGGATGTAGGTACAAAATTTCGCAAATCTTCTAAAATTAATCAACATTTACCTGTGACATTTTGTTTATACCGGACTCTCTGCCAAAACTAATAGCCGAGTTTCGTAAATCACTCTTAAATATAAGTATTTTGACGTAATCAAGCCAGCGGATGTTGTTCAATGATTTGTTGATGCGGATAAGACGGCCATTGAATATAATTAGAGTGACCGATTTAGACGCCACTATTCTTGGGCCATTCATATACCTACTCACCTAACCTACTCATAGGGTTGCTCACAATAACAATTTTTTTTTTGTTCTTTATTCTTGGCAGCAATCTGTCGTCAACAACATTATGCTACTTCTTTGTCCAATATCTCAGACTTTTTTTTTAAATTAGGTGTTAGAGCTTAAGTTTCTCCTTCCAGTCAGCTGAATCTCTCCCGAAGAGTTGGGACGCTATGTCTTCTTAATCTCTAGAATTGTAGGCCACCATCACCACTTAGTTTTAGAGCAAGTTCATTTTGATGTTTTGACAGTCTCTTCTGGTATTTGCCGCTGTGTTGAGTTATCTCTTGTTTGACTGTGGGTATTTTGAATTCTTGATATATTATATTATTTTGTTACAAATATATTGAGGTATGTTAAAAATAACTCTAAGTTTCTTCGATGGAAACCTTTCCAATATCTCAATATTACTTCGGCTGGTCGTACCCCAAAGCTGGATACTGTAAGTCCAGATTGGTTTGAGAATTACTTTGTGGACTGTTAGCTTGCTTTTTGTGCTCATTCGGGAGTGATTCCTATTAACCAGTATATGTTTCTTAGCGTTGCGTCCAACTGCTTTCTCTTAGTCCATATTATGTTTTCGCCATATTAACCTTCTGTCTAGGTGCATACCCAGATATTTGGCGTTGTCATTTTGAGAAATCTCTTCATTGTTTAGGACCACTGGTAGACAGGTATCTCTCCTGAGTGCAAAGGTTATATGCGTAGATTTCTTTGGTATGCTCTGATTCTCCAAAACTTTAAATCTTTCCTCGAGTTCGTTAATGTGGAGCTGTAGATATTCAGATGCAGTGGCTGGATATGCGTGAGTTGCAAGTGGGGCTGTGTAATCTGCTTATAATAATAATAATAATAATTTATTCAAAAATATAAGGACTAACGTTAAATACAGTTTTTCTTAAATCTATGTCAAGTTCACCTATGATTTGTGCCTGAACTAGGTAATCCTGTGTTTCAGGCGATTGGAGGTAACATTAATTGATTAAATAATCACATAATTATCATATATATCTTATTGGTACCTACTTATCAGTAGCGGCCCGAGGTACATATAAAATTTGGCTGTGAAAGCATGTTTTGTACTTTTTTGGGGGCAAACTATATCTTTCCGTCTCCTTTTTGTTAATTCAGTGCTGTATGGAAGCGCTGCGTGTTGTTTTAGTACAGTGGTCATTATAAATAACTGTCGAACTGTAAGTACTTTACAAGCTTTGTACAGTATGTTAGTGGGGAAAAGAAAAGGGCGGCAAGTAGCCACCTTAAGAATAGCTCTTTGAGCTCTTTCAATAGGCAATAACAAAGTTTTACTCGCCCCACCCCATGAAGTAATACAGTAAGTCAAAATTGACTGACAAAGAGCAAAGTATACTTGCCTAATTATTTCAGGATCTGCAATAAATCGTATCTTTTTGAATACGTATATTAGCTTACGAATTCTATTGTTTAGAGCTTCCATATGTGGTTTGAAGGAAAGGGTTTCATCTATTATAATACCCAGGTATTTTATTTTATCTGTCTTTTTAATATTCGGACACTTACACTGGCTATCTGCAGGGGCTGGGCAACAATGAGCATGCCAGGCTGAGGGGATCTTCGATATTTGCTTGCGCATCGAAAACTTAATGTAATTTGTCTTCTCTGCATTTAGGGTTAGTGAGTTATTTTGAAGCCATTTATTTACAATATTAAATCCGTGTTGTGCGAGATTGTAGACTTCATTTTCTGAGTCAGCCGAAAAAGTAGAGCAGTGTCGTCAGCGTAAGTTATGATAGTGCCATGCTCTAGCTTTAGATTGCAAAGGTCATGTATGTAGATCAAAAACAGAGTGGGCCCCAGAGTGGCTTACGTTGCAATTGTCGTTTTTTTCTTAGTAGGCAAGTCAGCAGTGTAAATAATGTATAGTGCTGGGTTTTTTTTTGAGGGTGAGAAATCATCAAATAACTTCGGGAGGGCGTGTCAGACTGTTACTGACTAAAACCCACCCGTGTTCCTTCAGTTGCCTGTGCCAGGGGCCACAGTATCCCTCTCGGACTTTCCCGGAACCCTAGCAGGCATCGGCCCTAGCGGACCCCGTCATTGATGCTGACATCTATTTGAGGCGCGCGTGGAACACAACGCGCCGTTGACCCGGGCCTGGTCCTTATCGAACGGCGAGCTGCCCATTGCTCGACGTCCGCAAGCCCGCGCCTACGGTGGCCGGGGATCGGCCTGCGATTCCCGACTCCCAGGGCGTCTCCAGCGGCGGATAGGGGCGTGAGGGCGCGAATATTGCCTCTCCCTCACGCGTTCCGCCTCCTCCTTCGCGAACATTACTGCTTCGCAGAAGGAGGTGACGGCTTCCCAAGCCCTCTCGCTCCGTACCATGGCCTGGACCAGGGCCGGACGCGAGAGATCGCCACCGCCTATCACCTGCACGAGGACACGGCGGTGCTCCGCCCAAGCTGGGCCGACCTCTACCGTATGCTCCACCGTGTCCTCCGGGCGATCCACACCATGGTGACACCCGGGCGTTTCCTCCCGCCTTATGCGGAACAGGAACTTCCCGAAACAACCGTGTTCGGTGAGGACCTGCGTCAGGCGGAAGGTGAGGACGCCGTGGCGCCTCTCTAGCCACTCCTCAAAGAGGGGACTTATCGCCGCAATTGTGGCATGCCCAGCGCTGGGTTGCGACAATCGCACTTTCCATGCCGCCCTGAGATCCCGCCGGAACTCTGTCCGCTGTACCGTGATTTCTCGCGGCAGCAGAGCCCCACTCCCAAATGTGCGCGAGGACTTTTGCCTCCAGATCCCATGGCGGTAATCCGGCAAGGAGGCTCGCCGCCTCACCGGAGACCGTACGGTATCTCCGGACCACCCGGGTGGCCATGACCCTTTGGGGCGCGTTCAACCGGCGGGCTGGCCGCCGCCTCAAGGAACGCGCCCACACCGGTGCCCCGTAAAGGGCCATAGACCGCACACAGTACTGGCCCTAGTATGCTCCTTGTGGTACACCTGATTTTATTTCATATAAGTCCGGCAGGTTGTTTTGGTGCTTAACTTCAAAACATCTTTTCTCAAGGTATGACTTCAATATGAGGAAGTACGAGTGTGGTAGCGACTTTTTTTATTTTTTAAAGTAGGCTGTCACTTTGTTGAAGGCTTGACTTATGCTGCAGAACAGTATTGATTCTTCTCCAGTGCTTTGCTTATATCATCTACAATACGATGGACTTCATCAATTGTGCCATGGTTCTCCCTTAAGCCGATTCGGTAATTTGGTAATATGTCAATTAAGTTTTCTTTCATTGGTTTTAGCAGTATCTTCTCAAACAGTTTTCCCGTAATAAACAAAAAACTTATTAGTCTATACGAGGTGATTTCATGTGGTGGTTTACTGGGTTTAGGAAGCATTTACTACTTGAGCAATTTTCCACTGCCCCGGCCACTGCCACTGTTCATATTTTTATCTTATACTACAGAGTATTAATAACTCAAGCGTCAAACTCATTTTTAAATCGAATGTTTTATTTTAGGTCTAAATTCAAATAGCTCAGGGTTGAAATGTTATTTTTTAAATTTGGAATTCAGCATTCAGCCTCATTCATTGGTGTTGGGTCATTATAAAGTAGGTATTCTTTGCTTTTTATTTCTTGTCTAGCAGAGCTTCAGTCAACCCTGTTCATCACACGCTTGACACGATGACGCCGCTGACGCGCCTCTGATCTATTTCCAGCGTGCACGCTCTTGACTCCTGGCTTGTTTGTTTTTCGCGATCGTTTAGAATTCCCCCGCTAATTGCTCCAACAATATTATCTGTACATACATCGTATTGTAACCGAACAGTTTTCACGGAGAATCTGGCTCTTATAGCTTTTTTATATCTTGTTCCAGTTTTTTTTTTTATGATGTGGTGAAAATTCTGCAATTAAAACTTTACTGAGGATGTTTAAAGTTTGACGTCTCTGTCTTTAGACTAAATGGATTCTGATAAAAATTGCAGTTTCAACCTACGCAAGGACCTGCAGGTATCTGGTTTCTATAATGGTAAGAAATTCATGGCATATAATTTTTCGATAAAAATCTCCGTCCGCAAATCGTTTCCACATTTTCCCGAAACAGACTAACTACCTATTCTGCCGTCCACTAACTAAAAGGCCGTTAAGCCACAGTTGGTCGTTTTTCACTTTGTAATGTAGTTTTATACAACTTTCGATGCTCTATCTTTTGGTGTAAGAATCATTTTTCTATGATTTATAGTTTTAGAGATACACAACATTACCACAGGAATGGTTAGCGGTGCAGTATACGATGTAAAAATGAAAAAAATTGCTTAGCTAAAAGTTAGAAAATGAATTTAAATAAAATGTTATTAATATAAATGAATGAAATATATCACATATTGTGCAAAAAGACTATGCCTACGTATATAACTTGCAACCTTGTTCCTAGGTAGCATACTTTTCAAGAGACATCAATTCCCACTTATTTTTGCGTTTTCTCGAAAACTGCTTTTGCACTTAGCTGCCTTAGTGGACGGCAGTATTCCACAGTGACCCCCTCAACGATTTCGTATTTGTTGTGTCTAGACTGCGACCGAATCTATTGTTTTGAGAATCTTCTAAAACAATAGGACCTACATTTTTAACGTTTGAAGGGTCCTTGTCTACGAAGCCACTTCAGCTCTTGACCTGGTTTTCTTCAAGACTTCAGAAGGCAGTATAAAATCTATGAATAAAACAGACTTCCAGAGACAGGTTACAGGGTATTACAGGTTAATATCGCTCATTTAATATTTAGCTCACGACCAGTTCCTTTTATCACGGCAAATTAATATGCAATACTAGTGTCATGGTTCCTGAAACTCGTGGGTGTGTTATGGAATACCTTTATGTCCCTTTGAAGGAAAGGTGTCGTTGGAACCCTAGCAACAGACTGGGACGGTTTAAACTTACATAAGTTTGAGTATCATTACGCTTTTAGCGATGAACAGGAATAAAGAACGCAACGTGCTAATTCTTAGTTCCTGATCTTTTTCCAAAACTGCGAGTACTGAACTCGCATTGACCGTTCTTATTTAAATATAATATTTGTTTATTAGTAAGTGTTTTAATGCTAAAAGTGCCTCGTGTCTTTTATTTGGAGGATCCTAACCCCACGATAGCGTAACAATAAAAACACTAGCCATTCACAGCCTACGTTTGAACCGCTATACATTTTTTGTCGCTTTTTCTCACACCCACACAATTGCAGCCGGATCTCGGCCCCAAATTGTGGCGCCAAAGTTGACGGAACCATCCAATGAATAAGAAGCGGAGTATTTAAATGTGCTGTAGAGCGCTTATTGAATTGAATTGGCTGAAACAAGTGTAAGAAAAGTCATTACCCAATTATATCACAATGTAGGGATAAGGAGGGACTGTATAACTTTACAGGAACTATGGTTTAGAAGAAATAGAAAAGCTTTGCTTGATAAATTAAAATATAGTCTTGCATAATGTAGATATTATTTATTATATATTTGACTGACCGGTTGATGCAGTTGGTAGCGACCCTGCCTTCTGAGCTGCTGGTCCCGGGTTCGATCCCCGGACAAGTCAAACATTGTGTGCATGAACATGTCTGTTTGACCTGTGTCTGGGTGTGTATATGTATATAAGTATGTATATCAGTCATCAGGTTACCGTAGTACAGGCTCTACCTAGTTCGGGACCTGAAGACCCTTCTGTGGATGTTGTCTCATTTAATATAATATAATAATATATTATTATCTTAGTATCTACTAATGCAGAACTCACTCAATATCTAAATATTGAGTGAGTGACCGGAGTCAACGTCCTCGCTCGCCACACTAAAATCATATTCGAATATATTTACATTTCTCCCAAGGTGCTTTACTGCCAGTACCGAAGTCCAAATTTGAAAACCGGTCAAGCACGCTCCGGACATTAACGCGCGCCATAATTATATCAATTTAAACTTTCTTGGCTTCATTAAAAACGTAGCACCACGAAGAGAGAAGATTTATTGATAGACCGACATCATATCCATACCTAGCCTTTTCCCAATTACTATTGATGTGAAACATTTTTATTTCTATAGCCGCACGTAAAACCGATTGCTGGCGCGGCGATGGACGCGTCGCCATAAGTTTCGTCGCGATTGCGCGAACGTGCAATTATGGTCCGTATGGATGCGAAGGTGTTAATTTAGAATTTTCGTATTTAATGAAAATAAATGTTTATTAAATAAACAATCATCATTTTCTGGAAAAAAATCGTAATATTTTATTTTTACATTATGCCATATTAGTTCCTGTCGTAATCTGTTATTTCATGCATATTGCTTGTACAAAATAATTTCGATTTTTCACATCTGCCAGGCGTCCCGTGACGGCTCACAATTTTTTTTGCGGTCGGCTTTCATTCTGACAACTGGATTCAGCTGAATACTACATACTATTTTATATGGAGTGACTTCGGATCTGACCCCCACAACCCAGTTACCGCCGATTACGATTACCCTTGACTTTTGGGCTTCTGGCTACCCGTAATTTCAAAGATCTACAAATGACAGCGAGGACCAACGGCCTCGGTATACATATAATGGATGCAATATCACCCACCTATGGACAACCTCGGCCAGCGTAGTTTAACCTTCGATCGCGTTATCACATAGCCACCAGCCCCTAGACAAACCCCATCGCGAAGCTCTAATCGAAACCATTCAAGAACTCGTGCGCTGGCGCTGTAGCTGCGCTTACGACTAATAATAGTCCTCCAGAGCGTATTTCGGCCGTGGCGGCCAATCTCAACGGAGACTGACCTTCGGCGCGGGAGATGTTATTGTGCACAAGTATGCGCAGACACAGGTCCGATGGTCTCTAGTCCGATGGAACGGCAATCCGACACGACCGGAGAGACCGGAGAGAGATCAGGAGCAGGACCAACGGCTTAACGTACAGGGGGAGGGGGGGGGGAGGTCACACCGCCGGCTTCCAAACTCCCGGCTGTTACTGACAAATTCCTAAAGGAAAAACCATTGATACTTTGCCCGACCTGGGAATCGTACCCTGGACCCCATGCTTAGTAGTCGCGCTTGCAACCACGAGACCAACGGGGCAGTTACGACTGCAGTCTAACCAAATGGCGTTTAGAACGTTTTAGTTCGTTGTCGCTACATTAATTGACCTAAAAATATGTTTGCAGTAGTTGGAGTTATCGGGCTTATAGATAAAGTAACCAGGCTTCTTGCCCATTCTCCTCCATACGAAACTAACTTTTGGAAGGGGCGCCTAGAATCAGTTCTATTATTTTGTACATTTTGACGTTTAAAAGTGCCTTTCAGTGGCCTACTTGAAATTAATTATTTGACTTTGTCTTTAATAAAAACATGAATTCATTTCTTTTAGTCCAAAGAGATTAAATTGCTAGTATAATTTAATGTCTTTGTTTTAGTCACTCATTGTGGTTACTCTTTTACTTATTTTCACATGCCCTGCATTTGGTCCTTGTGATTCGTCCATGATGCGGCGAGTTTAAAATTCTGGCCCTCCGTCTAAAAGAAACGACAAAACTTATGAGACTTAGGAGGTTGAAAGGGCTACTGTTACGTCTATTACTGATTCCTCCAATATAGTGAAGAGCTGCTTTCCCTAAGTTGTGAAAGTTAGCTAACAGGAGCTATCATAGCGAAGGCCAAGTCCTAGGTCAAATAAAAACATATCTACTTCCTTTAAACCTGACATTAGCAGGGGAAACACAACATGAGAGAGTCGAGTTCTCTCAAGTAGGCTCGACAACAACCGGTTGCCATGGAAACCGTTGCAATCCCAGACGGCCGCGCAATTTATTCCTACGTGTTGAATAAAGTTACATTTACATACGACCATCTAATAACAATAAAATAATGTTGATTACAATAATAATTTAATAAATGTTGTTGTTGTTGACCTATTTATTATAATATAACAAATATGTATGTCTATCTTATTTAATAAGTACTTATCTCGGTACCTATTTTATTTATAATTAAGATACCTTTTTTTTTTAAACCCTCACCAACAATGCGCCTGCTATGTGATGTCTCCACCACCTTTGGTTGACTGGTAGAGAATGCGAAGGCCCTCCTTTGTACCTTAATAAAATTGTGATACGAAGATAAATATATTATATAAATAAATTAAGAAACTCACAGCTAATAATATATAGCCTAGTAGGTAATAGCGCTATCGGTATAATCACCTATGCCTTGATTTATTAATTTATTTTGAGCAAACTACCGGGTGATTACGTAACTGTCTGAAAATTTGTTATGCACTATGGCTGAACAGTTTAAAGCCACATACCTAGTATAGTCGACAGAGTAATTTGAAAAAAAAGCATGTCAAAATTAACTGACGCTTGATCCTAGACTCGATGCTTGCTCATACATTATGCAAAATGAGAAAATTATTTTAAATAAAACACTCATTAACATTCCAAAATGAGTAGGTTAAAATAAAAACATCGGCTAAATCAATAGAATCGTCTCTCTGAACTTTTAAATATATTCATGATGAGCATTAATATACTTTAAATCAATGATAATTAGCCTAAATAAATTTAAATTAATCCATTAGTATTTGTAACACGTTCATACCTAAGTAAATTCCTCTAAGCCATTGTCATTAATTCTTCCCACTCACTTCTGATACCACAACATTTAATTTTTGAATAAAAATTTGTATTAAAGAATATGTAGATCGAGTTATCTACACATCGCACTATCAAGATTACCGTCAACGAAGAATGTTTCTCACGACAAATTGGTTTTCACGAACATGTCTCATCCACACATTCTAGTCTGTCGCCAAGTCTTCCGGATGCTAATAAAACTAACACCCACACGACATTACCCAAAATATAATTAAAGTTTAAATCAGACGACGGAGCGACACAATATCTTAAGAGATTACGATCAATCAAAACCTCGCCCTAATCGATCATGAAGCATTAACTTTTATAAAATTGATCCATAGATCCGTATTTTCGAGCGAATAGTTGTAAAAAGTCAATCGATTACTAGTTATAGGCATGTCGGGTTGCGGTCGTTCGGTCGCGTCGCCGACCGGTGCGGGCGCACATTGAAAAATAGTGTCTGGCGGTCGTCTAGCGCGGCTGGCGCGCGCAGCCGAGCCCCGTGACTCACGCGCTGGAATCCGACCGAATACGGCGCTCCGAGCTAGCCGCTTGCGCAGCGTCCAGACACATCTGTTCAATTTATGTTTAGTCTGGACCCGAAGCGAACGTTTTGTTATACTTTCGTATTATACCTATTGCAATTTTGTAATGTTCCACTGAGGAAGTTTTTAGGCTAATAACAATAAGATATAGCGAAACTGGGCTATTATCATTGATTAACATAGGCTACTACGGCTACGGTCTACTAAGGCTTTCTATATGGGGTTTTTTGCTAATTTATCATATATTTTTTTTGCCTATTACTTTAATGTCCAAGAAAGAGGCCTATTTATTTTAGCAACATGAACTACTTAGACTCGCCTTGGCTGTTTCCAAAACTGGTGCCTTTTTCGGCGCATGAGACTTTACACATTTATGCAAAATTGCAAACTACACATTGTGTGGCGGTAAAACTAAACAATCAGTCCGAACCGATTTTGAGATGGGACTTTAGGGTATAAAACGAAATCATGGGTGAACTACCCATGATTTCGTAGGACAGATTTTTATGATTTACCGTAGTATTATTGCGTTAGTATAATATACTATATTATATTATAATGTTATATTGTACCTAATTTTTTTTAAGTCTCTTTAGAGGCCGTCAAGAAAAAAAGGCCTATTATTTATATTATGTTATTGATAAAAGTCTACTGAAAGACTGGTGATGTGGAGGGACATTAGGTTTTGGTGCTAAATTAGCTAAATGTTACGTCTTTATTGTCCATAGCCGGAATCTGCTGGACGGGGATGGACCGCGGCGGGCGCTGCAGCTCGGTGGCGGCGCTACGCGTGGGTCGCGCCGAGTGCTGCGCAGGCGCATCGCGCGCGCCCGCCGCTTGGAGTCCACGCGACCTCGACAGCGGCGAGATATTCTTCTATAAAGCGCTTTCTGGTGGAGTGCCCTGTGTTGCCTGTGCTGGTAAGACCGCTTTTTCTTAAGTTTAGGTAAGAGGTTTTGGGCTGGTGTTAGAACTTAGACTAAAAATTGCCAACTAATTTGCGATTTCGAATCTTGATCTCTGGTCCATTACAATAGAAATGAACATAGATTGATATCCATTTGCAGGATGGATTCAATACCTACTTGAAAAAAATTAAGATGATTTTGTCAAGCGCTGTCCAAGAGATCCAATATCTATAATACTATGCCTGTATGAAATTACATCAAATCCCAATAATATGACATACCTACCTAGTTTAATTTTTTTATTCTCTCGCGTCATGAGAACTCAGCAATCAAAACTTTGAGATGAGAATTATTCAGACCAACATTCTACTTAATGTGGAATCAGACTCGAAGGACCAAAAAAGAACCGCAATAAAATACTTCAATATACATAATTGCAATGTTACAAGAAGAAAATAAAACCGTTCGAGAAGTTGTCTAGGCTTTCCGTTTATCATTTAATTTATGAACTAAAGGAAGCCAAAGCAAAGCATACCCGTAGACAATGAGCTAGTTACCCGCCAGCACAATGCATATTTAAATGTATTATTTCATGTTTTTCTCGCAATAGTTTGCGTTAGTTTGTCGAAGCTGCTTCCTGAGCTAATTAAAGACTTGGCCACATCCTTCCGGGCTCGCTGCTTCTAAGAAAAACACAGGTCAATTAGAATTCAAAGAAGGTATTGTTTTTGTGGTAATTTAGGCCACGAATGACGTCATCCAATAAATATAGTCGACGTATCCTGATAAAATTAGGCATGGGTGTGAAGAACATAGACTGACCGCAACATAATATTGAGAACTTTTTTCTCTGGTTTCACGAAACTTTGTCCAGCTCTTATTTATTTTTCTATAGTCTGATATCTTTATATAATGCAGTCTTTTTTTTTGAGGGTGGGAAATCTCGAATAATTTCTCCCGCTCTGGACGGAGCGGGAGGGCGTGTCAGACTCTTACTGACTGAAATCCACCCGTGTTCCTTCAGTTGCCTGTGCCAGGGGCCACGGTAACCCTTTCGGATATAATATGCAGTCTGCTGTGAACATATTCATTTTGGTTTTAATATAAAAGCGTGTTGAAATAACATTTTACTATCTTTAAATTGTCTCTATTTTCTCTAAGTACATTTATTGCAAAAATGCAACAACACCTCCGGACTGCATTCACATAGATGTATCTGGAAAGGAATGCCAAACAGCCTACCTATGCTGAAATTTCAATCAGATAGGCAAGTTTTATGTGAATCTCAAACAAACAAACAAATAAAATACAAAAAGCTTTCTTTACATAGTAGGTAAAAAGTGAAATAATAAATAAAATAAATATCGTCTGACATTGCACACAGCACCATCTAGTTCCAAGTTAAGCACTTAATTAAGGCTTGTGTTATGGATACCAGATGGTTGATACACTACTTAAATACATTTTTTTTTCGTAAATACATACATATTATAAATATACATCCATGACTCGGGTACAAATGTCCATATTCATCATACAAACATTTGCCCCTACCGGGATTCGAACCCAGGACCATTTGGTTTCGCTGACTACACTTAGCCACTGTAGCCACTACACCAAACGTGTCGTCGATATTTTATATAGGTATATTCGAAATCTTTCAGTAACATTGACCATCTTGTACTTACTTTAAAAATAAAACAATCCTAGGCAGTATATCAATTGCCTTAATAAACAGACATACCTAAAGCCTAATTACGCCAATCAACTAAACCAACAGATAAACTATATCCGACTGCTAACAACCAACAATATGGTTCAGCAAATAATACAATTGGGACGTGGAGTGCATCGCCCGATAGATGAACGTTGCGCATCGAATCAACACAGAGTTGGCAGAACGTCAAATATTTGAATTTGGAAATAAACAAATAATTTCTCAAATAAATGAATTGTTTTGGCAGAGAGATATCTTATGTAAGAGCATTTGTCGTCTTGAGCATATGATGTAGGTTTTAATGGTTTAAAGTCACTACAGAAAATTACGCGATAAAAATAAGTCAGAACCCGAAGTGACATAGGGGAAAACTGCACTCATGAATAAAAGTACCTTCTGTATGGGCAAAAATTTTTTTTACAAACTACTTGATAAAATAGAAACGTTAAATCTGGACAATTTAAAAACATAATATTAAGCATTTTGATAAATAAATGCTATATTACTCACTACAGGAATATTTGGGCGATAATTCTATAATTACTGCTACAGAAAATTGTACATCACCTCACCTATTTTGAAGATTTTGAATTTTGTTTGACATTAGCATTAATATAACATGTAACTTATTTTAATTGACATTTATTTTAAATCTGTATTGATATGCATGTACCTATTAATATTTACTTTATTACTAATGTGAAAGTTTACATAAATCTACCACCTTATGATATCTTAAAAGTTAAATTTGTGTTAAAAGTCAAAAATTGTACAATGTTATTTAAATATTTGTACGCCTCTAGGCAAAACATAAAGGATAGCTACCAATCTGCAATGATAGTCAAACGGGGTGAATAGGCATGCAGGGGTGAATAGAAACGAAACTTTAAAGGGGATTTTAACCTTGAAATAATTTAGTTTGACCCCAACAAGAGCACTTAATCGTTAATTATATTACAATAAACACATTAAGAGTCCTTTTTGGAATAAACTATATTATTTCAAGGTTAAAATCCCTTCTAAAGTTTCGTTTCTATTCACCCCTGCATGCCTATTCACCCCGTTTGACGGTACGTCATTGCCAATCTGTAGCATCTCGCACACTATTGTAATTTGACCTATGTAAAATTACAAATACAATTTTTTTTTATACTGATTCGGAATGCTGCGATAACTCAAAATAACTCTTCGCCGATTCAGCGCCAGCATCAATGTATATTGGCGCTGAACAGGCGAAGAGTTATTTTATTATTTAGTAGATACGAGGGAAATATTATAAGTCCATACGAACGTATGAGGCGATAATCGTTATTCTTCCATTATCTCGAAAACATACCTACACTTAAAAAAATTACAGTGAGTAAAACACTGTCACAACTAACAAACGAGCTTTTGTTTTTTTTACGAACATCTCGAACTTTTACAAATTATTTTACATTTGCGTGGGGGAAGAATAAACACGAAGGAAACAACTTTTTAATGACTCGTAAACTGTCATCATTCGTAAACAGTATATTCTTTAACAAATCACTAGTAAATGTTGCAATTTCTAGTTTAGTCTTTGACGAGCGATTCAAAGCGGAGTATTTTGATATCTCACTTTGATCAGCGCCTACATGTTTGTCGGGCCACCACGTGAGCCATAAAATACTCGATTCTATCTAAATATCTCGCGATCTATGTGTACGCCAACGACGACGACATCCGAGTCGTTAATGTATCTGGCAGATGTTTTCTTAAGTTTTTATATGAGTGATAAATATCTAACACCGCATACTTCAGCAATAGACTAAATAAGTAGTAGAATATTTTTCAAAATATTATTTATATATTTCATATATATACAATTCATATTTTTTTCGGTTTCGGTTTAAAGAAACTTTATTTTATTCCCAATAAAGACATAAGTCACTTACTTGAGAACAGTACTAAAAATATAGATTACAATATGTTCGTCATCAGTACTTATTACAATTTACTAGTTAGTTTTCATAATTTCTTTTTATTGAATTTGGTCCTTTGGTACATTAGTAAAAATCGATATAATTATTGGTCTACCTAATGGTCGTTGGATACGGATGGGTATCCGTATCCAACGACCATTAGACCAATAAGTAGATAAATACTGTATGTTTTTTTTTTTAATAATTGCTACGTGACGTTAGTATTGCTTGAGTAGTTTCGCTTTCTTCAACTTTTCCAGCCTTCTTTAAGGAGAAATTCACAGGCTGTTTCATGGAAAATGATCCCTACGACACATATAACTGAATAGATAGTGGGGAAAACATCATCAATCTGTCATTCTATCAACGTGCTCATTTTTGACAGAATCATGCGCCGGAGTGTCGTGTGGCAGCGGACGGCGGTGCGTGGTGAGAGGCGGTCGCGCACGCTGCGTCTGCGCGGCCGCCTGCCGCCGCGTCGGCGCCGTGTGCGGCAGCGACGGCCGGACCTACCCTTCGCTATGCCGGCTCCGGCGACGCGCCTGCCGGAGACCCGCCAAACACCTCGTGCTCGACTACCCTGGACCTTGCCAAGGTAAAGCTTTTCATATCTAAATTTTACGTATATTGCCGTTAGGTATTCCTGTGGCCTATGCTGTAAACCAACCCCTACAATGCATTTATTTCGGAATTCCAAATCTTATGTGGTACTCTCTCGTGTGCTGTTATACTCATATTTAGGAGTAGGTACACTGTAGGATGCTGCCAGGTGAAACGACAAAAATCTGGACAGTCCGTGAATTCCGGATTGGTAATTACAATATTTAGGTTCCTCGTGATTATCTACCTAATGATCTCGCCGCGACTCGTGAGACTGTCATAAGTGGGCAGTTATGCGCGATACATTACGTCCTTAGTCATTTATAATATAATAATCAGCGAATGATTCATTGTCGTTCAGTTGCCAACAGCTCCACCATCCATCATCCTTGTTTAGGGCAGGTAGCCAGGCTTCTGCTGAACAAACAACATGTATAGGATCGTCAGTTAGGCGTTCGAAGATTTCAAATATTCCTCCAGTGGGTTTCCATAAGTAGGTATATTTAAAAAAAATCCTCCATTAGTTACGAGATTTCAAGCCGCACTACTACGAATAATGACTCGCTGCCAATTTTTACAGCATGAACGTCATAAATAATATAGTGTTTGCCTACAAGAGAGAAATACTAAATAATCAAATAGATCATGGAGTTTGTTATAGTTATCGATCCTATTTTATGAAGATAAATCTGCAGCTGACAGCGAGATAGATGTGATTAGCTCGTAGTTAAATCACGAATGAACGTCAAAACTAAAGCCAAACACGAATATCACAATAACTCATAAATCTTCATTTATTTCAGCTCATAAAGAAGGTTTGTACAGTGCTTTAGAATTAATAATACAACAATAAGTACAACCACATTGAAACAATCAACTCCACAACGCAAGCCAATTTATTCTAGTTGACGATAGTTTAATCAACCGCTGAATACATTATATTGATCATGAACACGACTATTCGCGGTATGAACCCCTACCACTACCTCGACATAATCTGATCTATGATTATTAATAACATGGTGTACATCATACACAAATTACAGCCTAGCTGCCGTACATCGCCATTCAATTATCATCTATAACATCAGTCTGCACTTAAGTTGCATATTAATCGTATCAATCTACATCTATAAATAGCACATGATTCATTGCCGTTCACTTGGCAACAGCTCGACCATCCATCATTCGCAAACGCGGGCACCTAGTAACTGTCTTGCCGACTGGATAAATATAATAATACCTGTAGAAACCGACTGTTTAAAGCCCCATCAAAGTTTACTAGCAAATTATTGGCGCGCTCAAGCTTGACCGAAGCTAACGCTTGCCACGCTTATCGCCCCCAGAATGTTGAAATGCACAAAGCTCTGACGCAAACCCACGAGAATAACAATATCTAGGTCTGACAAATAATCATTTCTAAATTAAGGTGCGGGTGCAACAATCTGGTATTCAGATTCTGTAGGTAGAAACGTCGAAGTCCGATGGAAATGTTTCATGAAGCCGAGGAAAATACGTTACACAATAATCGCGAAATTCAAAGCAGATTTTGTTAAGATCAAGTCACCGGTGAGGCGGTGATGCATTGCACTTCATTCATTCATACGAAATAATGAATGACGTGCATTTTAAGTCATTTGCAACCGCCACGGTCACTTTTCTCATCAAGTGCAGAAATTACCAGAGCATGACAATTCAGAAAATGTAAACGTTTGCAGTTCACGATTGTTGTCGCTGTCATCCCATAATGATAATAGCGTGTTGGCGAGCTTTCGTATTATTCGGGCAAGTCACCGCGCAGGCTGCGTCTGCGTCGCCGCCGCCCGGTCGGGCACTCACAATAGCGTCATTTGCACCTCTCGAGCGCAACGCAGACGTAACGAACCGATGGCATCTACCCCGTCTCAGTGAATTTTGCCTTCGAATTGTAAATGTGAATTCAATTTCTAGTACACAGGTTCCAGAGAATTTTGAGTGACGGTTTTTTGAAGGAAAGCAGCACCTGAAACGTAGCTCATTAACGACAAAACATAGTGTCATCGGTAAATTCTGTTGCATCTAACCACATTTCACCAAAATGATGAGGTTCATTAAAGTTATTCCCATCGTTGCTATGTATATCTTTCCTACATATAAACAATCAGCTAGTTACCAACTCACCTATAATCTTGACTAAGTATATTTTATTTTCCACTTTACCGCCTACTAGGCCTGCACAGAACAATCGCCCATTGAAAGTCACGGAACTTTTTACTTACCTCGCTAAATGGGAGTTTCGCGGGTTTTATTTTGTTCGTTTGCGGTCGGGTGCATTAATCCTGACTGCCGTAATGACCGGACACACCCCTACTATCGCGCTAGTAAATTGCCCGCGTGTTCCTAGAAGGCTAGCTACATCTCTATTGGGATCGGGACTCAATAATGGCTCATTGCGATGCACGATACGTCTGGACGAACGCGTCTCGCCCGAGGTGCATGAATGTGAATGATAGTTTGCTAAGCAAACTACTGTTGGTTCTCGGCACGATATCACTTTTGAGAAAATATCATTTTGTTTCGGTATGTGGTAATCCTAACACACCAATTTTTGAATGTATGCCGAAACAAGTTTGATTGCCTTTATTTGGTGAACCGTTTGTGTACACAGGAGACTGTTCGCTTTAGCTTCTGTAAATCCATCCCTGGTGTGCGGTCACCGCTACACCGCTTAGTCGACACGTTTATTGAGTGATTTAGTGAAATCGAAAAACTGTTATAAACTTATAATACATTAATATGGTTAAAAGTCTAAGGGGTCAGCAGTAGATTCCGTATGCTTTAGCCAGTTATTATTATTATTATAGGATCCGTAGGATGCAATACACAAACAAACGTTTTGTTTTGTTAATTTTAGTTTAATAGTAGTAGAATACATTGGACGGTCCCCACAAAAAACGTGTGTATCCAATCAATGGTATTCATAATAAATGGTGTTTAAAAGCAGAGATTTCTCTCTATCTACCTGACATAAACCACAGTCTCCGTCAACAAGCCAATAAGTACTTATTGCTCGAATGAGAAGTTCGTAATTTCGAATAAAGAACCGTCGTCGTGTGCAAGACGAACGAGTCGTTTTCGTCGATCGAGAAATAGAAGTGACTAAGTTCGAGTTTTCGTAGTAACCCGTACGCTACTACACAGTTTGAGTAGTCGTTTTTTGTTGGTGGTAGGCCCTGAAGCTAACTAATAGCAGCGTTACAGGTAAATAGTGGGTAAGAACCTGATGTAATTGTACCTTTCTGTATTGACCTGCAACTTTTAAACACATCGTCATTCATGTTGGAGTCTAGGATAGGCAGACAAGGTAAACTACGAGGGGAGGTCCAAAAGTTCGTGGAATGGAGGGGATGGAGTGGGGATAGGGGCGCTCGCTTAGTGTCATACTAATTGGGTACACATCATTAGTATATAATTTGAGTTTCAGCCCTATTGCGTCATTCGTTTACGAACACTCGCCTGCTAAACAAGTCAATCCGGATGAAAACTGAAAGTATATTGAGAAAATTTAACACCGTGCTGTGATAAAATTCCTTATCAAGCAAGGAAAGAACGCTCAGACCATTTTTAATGAAATGGAAACCGTTTATGGAAAACAGTGTTCTAGTAAATCAATGATTTACAAGTGGCATAGTCTTTTTAAATATGGTCGGGAGTCGATTGAAGACGACGCCCGGCTGGATAGTTAAAGGGGATAAAACTGACTGATTAACTGATTACAAAGAAAAGGGAATGACCATAACCGGAGAATACTACGCAACGATATTAGAAAAAATTAAAGGAGGCCATCAAGGAAAAACATCAAGGAAAATTGACCAAGGGTGTGTGGCTCTTGCAAGACAACGCGCCGGTTCACAAGAGCAGAGTTGCAATGGCTGCTCTGCACACGCATGGCTTCGAATCACTAGTCCACCCACCCTACCATCCAGATCTGGCCCCAAGTGATTTTTATTTGAACCCCAATTTAAAAAAAAGACTTAGGGTGAAGGACATTTTCCGACGACAATGAGGTAAAGGAGGCAATTTTGGCTCATTTTGAGGCAAAAGATAAAAAAATATTTTTACGGTGGTTTAGAACAATTTATTCATAGACCTAATAAATGTATTCAGCTTAAGGGTGATTATATTGAAAAGGAAAAATAGATTTATTGTTTTATTTTATTTAAAACCCTTTCATTCCACGAACTTTTGGACCTCCCCTCGTAGCATATGCCCCGACCACCCCGTCGCATCGCACAGCCTTTTTTTTAGGTACCCTAGCTATGTAGGAACCTAAAAATACGAATTCGATTTATGAACATTGCCGGTATCTAGGACGGAATGACTCCGCAGTCTGCTCCATCTAATTGCATTGCGCACATGGTGCAATATATTCAGTTGACCTGAAAACAATCGAATCATAATTACCTACGCGAATATTCATAGGCTCGGCCCTATGAATATTCGTGTTACTGTCTACGGTTTTCAAAAGGTAAACAAGGAATTACGCAATTGCAGGTGGGTAGGCAGAATATTTTATCACCACCAATGTTTAAGGCTGTCTTGATTTTAAGAGCGTTTTATAAATTCAAGTCGTTCTAGAATTCAAAATAATTTTTAAAATACGGTCTTCAGGGCTGTTTAAGATGGGAGGTTCCTGTTCCGGATAAGGCGGGAGCAAACGCGCGGGTGTCACCGTTGTGTGAATCGCCCGAAGGACACGGTGGAGGTCTGCCCGGCTTGGGCGGAGCACCGCCGTGTCCTCGTGCAGGCGATTGGCGGTGGTGATCTGTCGCGTCCGGACCTGGTCCAGGCCATGGTACGGAGTGAGAGGGCATGGGAAGCCGTCACCTCCTTCTGTGAAGCAGTAATGCTCGCGAAGGAGGAAGCGGAACGCGTGAGGGAGAGGCAAAATTCGCGCCCTCACGCCCCTAGCCGCCGCAGGAGACGCCCTGGACGTCGGGAATCCCAGGCCGATTCCGGGCCACCGTAGGCGCGGGCTTGCGGACGGCGAGCGATGGGTAGCTCGCCGTCCGATAAGGACCAGGCCCGGGTCGACGGCGCGTTGTGTTCCACGCGCGCATCAAAGAGATCTCAGCAGTTCAGCACCAATGACGGAGTCCGCTAGGGCCGATGCCTGCCGGTTGCGGGAAAGTCCGAAAGGGATACCGTGGCCCCTGGCACAGGCAACTGAAGGAACACGGGTGGGTTTTAGTCATCCGCCCAGAGCGGGAGAAGTTGTTTGATGATTTCCCACCCTCAAAAAAAATAAAAAGGGCTGCTTAAGATTACTTGGAATTTCAAAATCCATTTAGTCTTTATCCACTTAGTCTTATGTGTTTACATAGAAAATTAACTTTCTTATATGTATGTGTATGTCCATGACAAGTGCTACATAAGCATTATATACATTCTAAATACAGAATTTTTGAGGAAATATTTAATACTTAATTGAATTATGTAGACTGAAATTTTTAAGAAGCCAAATCACGTAATACATACCTGACTCTGACTCACCAAAACCACATTGTCTTTACTCGTAGGTACTTAGTTCAGATAATATGAACATGATGCTATGAAATTTAAAGCCATTTTGAGCTATGTTTATTATGAATATAGTTATTAATTTCGTTTTCCCGGACTTTAGACTCTTTTTTCGATGTAACACAATTTTTACAACGTATCACGATAGGTAATAACAAACATAAATTATATTGAATTAAGATTCGGGTTTTGTTTAAATTGTTTTATTCTTTTTTTATCTTTTTTGTGCTAATAATATTATTATATCCTCATTCCTCAATTACTTTGAAGTTTTTTTAAGCCCGTAGGTTTTATAAAAATGTCTGTTATTTGACACTATTGTACGTTTGAATTTAATCTGTACGACTATATAAAACAACACTTTACAAAATAGGTAGCGTTGTTTTGATATTGTTTTGGTAATTTTTGAAATTCTTAACTTGGTAATATAGATATCTTACATACCATTATTATGTCTCTAGTATAACGTCAACATATCTTGAAGATTAATGAAAGAATTCACTCGTCGTACTAATCGTACTGAAGTTTGTCTGTAGTAGTAAGTAGTTATATGTAGCTCGAAGTTTTTCACTTATTCTGTAAACCTGTGTCCACTTTGGCCGAACTCTCTCTCTTGGTGGATATCCTCAAAATATATTGTGGGTCGATATGGTTGTAACCAAGACAATGGCCAAGAATTTAGTTATTGTCTCGAAGACATCTAAAAAACTTTTTTAAGACATGGCTGTGTAAACCATGTCCGTCCATGAGAGAGAGAGAGTGCTAAACGTTCGTCCGACGAATCCTGCGCTTCCAACCAGCAGACAGAATTATTGTTTTACTGGGTACCACACTCGTTCAACTCGTGTCGACACGAGAGAACATCTCAGGCTAGTTTAGTCGAAATAAAGGATAACGCTCAAGTAACGGTACGACTTTCCTAGCTGCTACAAAAAGAACCGCCCTTTTAATCAAAATTAAAATCAATACTTGGAAAAACTGTTCTCCATTTTTCCAAAAACGAAAGAACTTATTTAACCAAGTAATATACAGAGTTGATACGACATAGGGGCTTTCCTTTAAACTGCCTATACTAGGTACCATTTTTAAGCTCCGTACCAAAAATAAATTAAATAGGAACAGTAGTTTAAATGATAAATGATTTTATTTCTGTAAGTAGGTTTGTTACAAACACTTTTACACGTCAATCATATTTTTAAAACTAGATGAGGTCGGCGTTTCATAACTGACTACTCTGAGAAGAAAGGCCGAAACAAACTCAGAGGTCACAGTCTCTTTTAAAGTCCAGACATAATCTTGGTCAGATCATGTGAAGACCATGTAGATTTGTGTCTGAAACGGTCTTTTGAGGAAAAACCATACAGATTGAGCGGACCTGTCCAGTCAGTGCACGCATTTGTCAGTAATCTTGCCGCTCAACTGAGAACTTAAGGAGCACAACGATTCGACGAACAATACCAAAGAAAGGACATTTGGGTAGGCCGCATAAATTACTCAAGCTGCCAGATCGTGAAACTAACTTTAGAGTCACAAATGATTTTTTAATTTTTTGCCCCGTTTGAACACGATGTAAGTATCTTTCCTAACAGCTGATTATGTCTATACGCATAGGTCATGCACCTTAAAACGATAAATCTGAGTATATAACCTACGATGCGTTGTTGCCGCTCTGACGCAAGTCACAAGAACAACCAAATATTTTCGCTAAAAAGATGGCAATAAATACACACACACTTGCACTTTCATTACAAAGGGTGGTTGCGTTTTACTCTGATTTGTAAGCTATTTAGTTTGTTTGAAAAAAAAAACTCATTTTTGGTGCTTTTTATTTTTATACCGTATTGAATGAATACTAAACACGTATAGTATACGTAGTGTAATTTAATGCCCCTCTGTCATATCAACTCTGTATAATAAACTGTGACTAACTTATCGATGGTGTCTACCTTACGTAATACGCAAGTTTACAGGCTCGCGGATAGAACCGGCCGCGCCGACCGTTGATACACGCGCTGCGTTCGATCACACGTGGAATCGGAAAAACGTATTCTGAATGGACAGCATTTTTATATCGATGTTTAAGCAAACATCGATTTTCTATGTCTTCCAGTTGACATTTCAACTGACTACGTTAAAAAAATTCGACCGTATTCGTGACAGACAGACGCATATACTGACAGACGGCGGCGTAGGCTAAGTAGGTAATAGGCTTCCCTTTAAAACCTAAATTATCTGAAATTTATCTCTATATTATCAATTTATAACCTAACTAACTGTTGCCCGCGACTTCGTCTGCGATCCAGGATAAAGTAGCCTATGTCCTTCTCCGGGTCATGGTCTACGCATGTGCACAAATTTCATCGCAATCCGTTCGGCTATTTTAACGTTAAAGTGTAACCAACAAACATACAAAAAATCAAATATTTTCTCTATAAAATATAATATAATAATTAAACTGCCTTAAACTGGTCCTCCGACATTGATTGCACATCAGTACTTCCTTATCTAAAGACTTGTACATACGAGTATTAGTACCTATTATTATTTTAAGACTCTTAGGAATTGAAATTAAGTCAAAGGTGAGCTCCATTTTGGAGAAAATCTCAGAATTGAGATCATAACAACGACCATGTTAAGAGGACTCTTCAAAAAGACGTCAAATCTAAACGTTAAGTAGCCCTAAGCTAAATAATTGTCGAGGGTATTACATAACTACCGAACTTGGCAGCAAGAGAAGTGATGTCTTTATAGCCGATGGGTCCTGTTGCATGTACTTACATAACTCCTTACGACACCCACGGAACAAGATGTAGGATGGAGATAGCACCAAGCTATTACACCGCACAGTTATTTCTAAACCAGTCTCTATAAATAAACTTTATGTGTAAAAAGTTGTTAGTTGTTACTTTATTATTCATAATATCTAACGCTTAACTTCAACGCGGACATTCCATTTATAAAATTATCTGCCAAGTTTACGAGAAGGATAAATAACTTTATTAAAATGTCCCCTCAAAAGACAGCTTGTAACTTGGCATTAATATTTTATGTGTTGGCTCCTTTATTACGCGGAAACTTCTTAGTTAGGTTAAAACATGTAAGTTAGATGTTTTGCAGGAGTCGTAAGAATAATTGTAAAGTTAATGGAAGATCAATCTGAAGTCTCAACAGACGAATCAGATCTGCACCCGAACAGACTTTCAATCACAATCCAAACGATTTTGAAGGTAAATCCTAATCCAATGCATGTCTAAAAAATTCGTCTGTTCAATAACGTCTGTCAAAATGAATGGCATTGCCATTGCCATGCAACTTTACTTTTAGATATGTATTAGTTTATAGTTATTATTTGTACTTATACAACGTGTTGTTTTGCATCCTCGTCAAATTTCAGGAGGCTGTTATGAAAGACATAAATAATCAAATAAAATTACGATCCTGCTCAATAATTAATACATACTTGTTTTTTTAGGTATTTAAGTTTGACAGTATTTCAGAATACTCCACTTTCAAAGAACAAAATCGCCCCGTTGCGTATGCGGTAGGCAGTGTCATACGACTATGTCGCTGTGTGCATGCGTTACAGTTACAGCGCAGTTACAGGGCGGTATCACACGGGCCCTACACATGCCGATTTCCGAAAAATACAAATAATAAAAATAAATACCTACTTATTTTATTATTGATTCGTGTCGAGAATCATTAGCATAGTTACCTCCTCGAATTTGACGAGGATGCAAAACAACACCTTGTATATGTATGGTGTTTTTATGGGCCTTAGTTGCCTGAAATAAAGGATTATTATTATTATTGTAAGTGTTACGCGACCGTGTGTTCGAAAACGATCAGACTGTTTAGTTTCAACGATTTGCATTTCGATTTGCTATCTAATCATTGCTGGACCCGGGCGTCGTCGTAATCGACAATCCTACCAACGGTACCTACCTACTTACTGATGGTCAAACCAGACGGATCTGAAGAAAGAACCGATCATGTGTGGTAGATATTAGTTGGAGTTGCTAAAAGGTTTGCAGCACTCGTAAACGTGATCGTAAGCAGCCACATCCGCGTGTCACCTTGGCGTTGAACCTCGTCTGGTCGTGGGGCTGTCATAACCGCAGTCGCCCCAGACGTCCTCATTTCATATTTATATTATATATTCCGCGATAATATCGACGTAAACTTGGTTCTGAACGCTGCCACACCACTTCATTGCATTTACGAGCGTATAGGCCCGCAATCGCAACGTACCTATAGGTACCTGACATAAACTGCTCGTTGTAACTGGCTAAATCTTATACATTTTATGAAGTTGGTTTTTACAGGATAATTTTCATTTTATGTCTAATGGTTTTTCCACGGAGCAAGGAAGCCTATCAAGTAGGTACTGGCTCTAAACCAGAAATAGCAAACGATTGTAGATCCTCATCAAATTTTATTTTCTTTTGAATTAACATTATGTCTATGAAGGGGACAGACAGCATTTTAATTGGACTAAAATGGGATTTTAATTAAATTAATGGATCTTGGAGTCATAAAAGTCTTAAAAGCCTATAGGCAGGGAGACCGAGGGGAGTTGAAACAATTTTGACATTTTGTTTCATACACTAAATACTATAGACAGAAATCGTACAATAAAATTGAAAACGAGGAGAGTTGGAACAGCCTGTTTCAAATCTCCTCAGTAAGAATAAACCTCCCAATTTTTATTTAATCCACAATCAAGAAGCAAATACACAGAAATAAATTGTACCAAATATATATAATAAATCTTTAGTTAATGAGCTTTCGAAACACATATAACTTAAATCAAAATACAAAACATATATTTATATATGTTTTGTATTTTGATTTAAGTTTATTATGATATGACATGATTAAAAAAAAATCGTGAAAAGTAAGTTTTATAAAACTTACTTTTCACGATTTTTTTTTTCAAATCCCCTCGGTCTCCCTACTCTGCGGTCTATCAAAGTTTTCATTCAAAAATCTCTTTACCAATTCAGTTTAACGACGACTTTGATGCTATCCGTACACATCAAGCTTCGACAACGAGAACCAACGTAGGTATCTTAAAACATAAAGCAGACGTGTACCGGCCACGTCCGATCCGACCGATAAATTCTATGTAATCTACACTCTAAAGTCGAACACTCCATCGCCCAAGTCTAGACCAACGCTCCATAAACCGCAACACGATACAATCTGGGGAAAAGCGCGGGATTTACACGCGGACACGCGGTTTGACTGATTTCTATCACGTTATAATGTTTCCCAGACTTTTGTGTGTAACCGCCGCGCCTAAGAAAGTTGCCTAGTTACAATTAACTTTATCTTGCACAAATTTATGGCTTTTAAGTATAGTCGTTGGTGCTGCAGACTTTTATGTTTAAGAATGCTACTCCTGTTCAGCGATTGAAATGATAACTGTAAAATTAAGAGCGCTTGCACACTTAGATACAGGATGTTGTATAATTATTGATTAAGTTTACAATCACATTTAAAGCTTGCTGCTGTTGCATGCAAGTAAATGTCGAAATAAACCTGTTGGATCTTCATAGAGAATGAATGAGGCATCTCCACAGTTTGGCCTAGGTCTGTTTTGAATTCACACTAGGTTTCAGAAACGAAATATCAACCCCTTATTTTATTCACTTGCGTGAGACGCGCAGATACGATAGAGAGGATCTTACCTTGACAACCCAATCGATATTCGCTGTAGCTTTAATCTATGGATGGTCCATACTGGACTGGCTTTCTTTTAGTAGGTAGGTACCTACCTACTCAATATCCAAATTGTAAATATTACATCATTCAACAATAACTTACCACTTCATGTGTTGCAGAGGGCAGTTGCGAAGGCGTGCGCTGCGGAGGCGACAAGCGTTGCGTTCTGGACTCGGAACTTGGCGCGCATTGCGTGCGATGCGGGGCGTGCGGCGTAGCGGGTACGCCCGTCTGCGCCGTCGACGGACGAACATACGCCGGCGCCTGTGCGCTGAGGCGAGCCGCTTGCGAGCGGGGCAGAGCCCTGCCGCTGGCGTACAGAGGATCTTGCATTGGTAAGATTTATCTCGATTTAGTAGTAGGTACCTTTTTTATTGCAAATGGTCACTCGAAAATCAACTTAGATTACATAAATCTGAAGTAAATATCAACTCGAGTAAGAGTGGAAATTAAATGTAAACTACACAAAATTGCACCTTTTTTTTAAGCCTTTGGGTGATACATTTTCAAAACTCGTTCCTTAATGTTCATTTTCGATATTTATGGAACTCTTATTTTTTATGTTATTAAGTAGAAGATTCTGAATTCAAGTATAATGCATCTCCATAAAATTCTGCCCCTGGTACAGCGAACGCAACATGCGCGTCAATCTCCTGCGGCTCCGGCCAGCGATGTATGTCGGGCGGCGCGTCAGGTGCGCGCTGCGTGTCGTGCGGCGCGTGCGGCGCGGCGGCGCGGCGCCAGCTGTGCGGCTCCGACCGGCGCACTTACCCGTCGTGGTGCCGCCTGCAGCGCGCCGCCTGCCACGCCGGACGCGTCGTCGATCCGTTGCATACCGGACCCTGTAAAGGTAGCTGTCCCAAACTCTTTTCATCCACAGTCTATAAAAAATCCAATGGCAAACAAAACATCCCTGAGGAAATGTCGCCGAATCCACGCACTATGTAACTGCTGATCGGCTTTTTGCACTGAAGTTTCAAGTCACTTGTCTGGACTCAGGATTTCAGTCCTTCAAGGGTCTTTCGGCGCTCGACTGACAATACCAGGGGGTGCTATTGGTAAACATTTTGTGAAATTGGTTTGTGTTATGTACCGAAATAACAAGATGGCGGAGGTTGTTCCGATTTTGGCCACACGCCAAAAGGACCTTGTACCACAGAATAAATAGTACAAGCTTGTACAGCTATATGAGTGTTATAATTCAAGTGATGGTGTGCAATATCATGTCAGCTACTGAAAATTGAACGAGCACCCATTTCCGTGTGAAATGATGATCACAATGGCTAAATTATTTATACATAAACTGTCTATTTCCTAACGTATTTTTTTGTCCACAGGCAACAAAAACATAACGGACAATAGTGTGATTGAGAGAAGTGTGAGCGACGTGGACACCCCGCGCGTCCTATAGTCATAGACTCTTTAATATCGTGGACGGATCCACTGGCTTCGTAGTGTGTGGCTGGCGTAGACGATGGGCAACGATAGGCCAGTCTGGCGCCCAGTGCGCACTGGCTGGAGAATCACCCGTCGATACATCTACACAAGTCTTTGAGCAGTTTCTTCTCAGCGTGAAAGGGTGGTCATCCTTTTGAAATCCCACTCATACATCAGAATGAGGAAAGTTATGCAGTTTGTGCAGCAGATTACGTGTCTGTTGTTTTGGAAGCGGTCACTCTTGGCTATCTCGAACTTACAATAAGTAGTTAATCCTTCCAGAACTACATTATGATATTATTGAAATAATAACATTTCATATCATTTACTAATTATCGAAATCTAGGCGTTAGTGACCGCTTCATTGATTGTGACTCATCATCGTTTCAGATCTATAGAAATTAAAAAATTCTTAGCTAGTTTAGACTTACATAAATCTGTCGAGCTGATGCACCCTTTCGAACTTTGTAGATAAATAATTCTATATACCTAGTTTTAAATAATTAACACTTACATTATTAAATTTGAGCACCAAATCGTACTTAATATTTAGTCAAAATGTTAAACATAGGGACTGTAGTTAGCACAATATTTGGAACTTAGGTACTTTCTATATTAATAAATTCTAATTTCCGTCTTGTTGAACGTCGCTACAAAGAACGAAGCTCGTATTAGGATGAAATGTTTCTTTCATCGGACTGACATATTGTTCTTAAAATTTAATTAACTCTTAGTACTTTAAGACTTAAATATTTTTACTTCACGAGATGTGGTTAACGCTTAATGCAATATTTATTATTAAGTTACGAGTATGAAGTTTAGTGCAATAATTTTATTGAAAATTGTATGAAATTTATGTTATATGTTTTGTTTTGTTTGTCTTTAAACACGGCTCGTGATGCGTAGCACAGGAAAGGTCAAAACGTCATTCGAACATGGTGAGTGTTATAAATACGTTTTCAGTATTATGTGTATGTAAGATTTTTAGACTATCGTTATTTTCGAAACATTTTACATTGAAAATTAAGTGATTTTTATAGACTGTAGGTAAAAAGTAATTTATTGTTACTTTTAAATTATTTCCAAAAATGTTTCCAAGACTATTTGTATGTGAGTTTTATCTTCGTGAATTTCTCAAATGAAACAAAGCAATGTGTGATGTCAAAGTAGTAGAAACCACTTTCTCGGCGTCCTTCTTAGCTTTAAATAGTTACAAGTTTTTCTACTATTCATTATTATTATGTAATGGTATAACTTCAGGACAGCGGATGGCATAAGCTTTAGTGCATACTTAATACTATAATTTAATCCATCGAATTTGGACTATTATTATTGCTACTTATTATTTTAGTCTGGCCATTCATTGCGTCGTGAGCTTGTGAGCGATGCGTTTAGTGCACATAGTACATTTTGTTTAATGTTTTCTGAAAATTCGAAGAGGGAAAACGCAGCTCAATAGTTGTTGAAGTCATTGTATAGTCATAAAAGCTTAATAATTAATTATATTATATTATTTTTTCTGCGAACGAAAAATTATTATTGTTTATATGTGTACTTAATTTAAAATTGTGAACAAAACAATACATAATACAGTAGCTCGGCTCTTGTCAATTATGTCCTAGTGCTAAACACGTTGTTAACTGTGTCTGACTATATAATAATACTAAATTGTTGTAGTTGAATTAATTGCAAACATTAGATGATTTGTATAATATATTGTCCTTGTTTCTTCATAAATATTTTACACTGGTATCTGTATTATTATTTCAAATCCCTATAGGGTAAGATGTAAAAAGTAAAAAAAAATTGGGCCAAACTAAATTAAGTACATATCTTCAAAATTAAAACTAAAACAAAAAACTGTATTGTTTATAGAAACAACTCAAATATGAACTAAAAAATAATTTAAAATATCTTACACAAAATATGCATGTGACAGCCCTTTTCTTTTCTTATTTTTTTTTTTGCGCGTGATATCATCATATAACTTCTCCCGCTCTGGGCGGAGCGGGAGGGCGTGTCAAGACTCTTACTGACTAAAACCCACTAGTATTCCTTCAGTTGCCTGTGCCAGGGGCCGCGGTAACCCTAACGCGCCGTCGACCCCGGCCTGGTCCTTATCGGACGGCGAGCTACCCATTGCTCGCCGTCCGCAAGCCCGCGCCTACGTGGGCCTGGAATCGGTCTGACGTTCCCGATGCCCAGGGCGTCTCCTGCGGCGACTAGGGGCATGAGGGCGCGAATTCTGCCTCTCCCTCACGCCTTCCGCCTCCTCCTTCGCAAACAGTACTGCTTCGCAGAAGGAGGTGACGGCTTCTCCAAGCAACTGACAGCCCTAACGTTATTGTCCCAACAAGCAATACAACAACTTGGGATACCTATGGGCACCGTGCTAAACTACCAAACCCCCGAGAGAGATAGATGCTGTCATACGGTTAATTTACTAGAAGACTTTCAAACAATTTGTCAAAATAAAACCAATACTTGACACATAATGCACCTTTATTATTGTAAAACGGGTCATATTAATGTTACAATGTCTACACAAAATGATATTAAAGGAATGTCAATCTATTACAATTTTTATTTATTTATTGAAGTATAAATAAAAGTATGCTGTTACTGATATAGCTTAAATAAATACTATATTATCGTATGTTGAAACATTTAGCTCAATAGGCTCGAAGCTTTAACTTTTACAAGGATAATAATATAGTATTTATAGGACCAGACAAACATGGTTTGAAAGTAAGTAAATAATATATTAAAATGATTTACGAACGCTTAGCAACTAGCTTTATGTACTAGTTTATATTATTGGGGATGTACTATGAAGTTCCATGTTCTTCAATTTAATTTTAGAATTTTCCGTTTTCATCGTAAATTATAAACCATCGGCACAGTGTCGATAGAACATCTTAAACCAGTAATTATACTTGAATACCCAATCAGATAATTTACATGTATTGCCACTTAATCATCTATCTACTTTAGAGTTATGTAGTAAGTTCATTTTTGATAGACCATTTAAAAAGGGCTTAATAAAATTTGCTTGCAATGGAATTTGAACTTTGTCATGTATGAAATTGAGTTTGTGTTCTCACACTTCTCACAGACTTGAAATTATCTAAGATGCTGAATTCAAATATAGTCCGTACCTGAGGGCCTACTGCCTAAGCGCGTAATCCGTCGTTTCGGCCGAAGTTACGGACGTTTCCTACTCCGTATCACTTACGGACATAAAATTAGTCCGAGGTCCAAACAAACATTTATGACAAAACGTTTTGACAGTTGTCCTTACTCCCGATGTGTTTAACCCGTCCGGAAAAGTTAATTAATCGGGAGTAGAGTTCACTTCTAAGTATCGAACTATTTTCGGACGGGCCTGTACCGATCCTCGCTGTCGGACTTAGAGAGGCCGTCTGGCTAGTTGGCTGCTTAAAGAAAGAGGTCTGTGCCTGAACAGTAATGATAACTAAATTAAACGATACGAAGAACGAACAAACGATATGTGTGCTTTGCGCAAACTTGCACAAAGGTTGCTAGATATGAGTCATCTTCGCCTCTAGATTTGTGGCTTTTGTAAAAGACTCACCAAAGTTACACCATTATCACGGACTATGACAAAGAGGAGAATAAAAGAGTTTGGATTGCCCTAATAAAAAAACTCTCCACAGAAAAACTGTGCTGCCAGTCAAAAAATTCATACACATTAATAGACCTCTCGCTCGATCATCTGTCTAGCCTTTTCCCAACAGTCTTGGGGTCAGCTTCCAGTCTTACCAGATGCAGCTGAATACCAGTATTTTACATGGAGCTACTGCCTATCTGACCTCCACCACCCAGTTACTGGGTAACACGATACCCTTAGTAAGACTGGTTGACAGACTTTCGGGCTTCTAAACTAGCCATTACGACTGTTAAAGAGAAGCCTTTGGGTATATATGTTGAAAGAAGACTAATTATACATCCTTTTTATGTAGTAATAATATAATAATAATATGAGACAACATCCACACAAGGTCTTCAGGTTCCGAACTAGGCAGAGCCTGTACTACGGTAGCCTGATGACTGATATACATACTTATATACATATACACACCCAGACACAGGTCAAACAGACATGTTCATGCACACAAATGTTTGACTTGTCCGGGGGGATCGAACCCTGAACCTAGTAATCTCTAGCTCAATATCAAATTAGTCATTTATAATGTCCATTATATTGAGTTATGGTCCATGACAAGAACAAACAGTCTGTTGTCCAAGGCATGGTAAGACAAGCTAAGCAATCTTACAAATTCATAGTACATCAGTAGTTGACATAAATATCATTTGAAAGTGCGATCTACACCTAAGACTTTCACATACAACCAACAATATATTTACATGACAAGCACTAGTTACGATTTACAGACCTTTTGACAGTTTTAGGCATCTCAAAAACAGGAACAAACATAATAACCTAGCGTTGAACTAAACGCCAAGTATCAAAAATTTTGTGAAGAACTGTAAAAGTTTCTGTTACACATGAAAGGCGCATCGGAACTGGCGTCCAAAATAAAGCATATACCAAAAAGGACACAGCAATAATAACGCCTTCTAAATTGCGCCATTTGTGCAAGCATGATGCACTTATCTAGATCTTATGGGCACGTAAATAAGTGCCAGTATTGCGTGAAGCTGCGGCCCATAGAAAATTTGTTAAGGGCTAGCCAAATGAGAAGTCTGCTTGTAATAATAATAATTAATTAAACGATAAATACGATGTGTGTCTTAAAATATGAATAAACATTGTGTCGAATATTAGGCTAATGCCCAAGCATACATACTAATTTTAGCACCGAGTCGCCGAACAATTGCTACAAACAACAAAGCAATTGCTTAATCGCGCTGGTATAGTTGCCGGCACGTAACTTGGCAAGGTTTTGGCGTATTGGGAGTAAGTTTGCGCATGTACAATTAGTGCAACAAAAAAATTTACACTTTTACTGTTTGTCATTATTCTATGTTCATTGCCATATATTATTTTGAAACATGTCTGTTTAGAAGAAAGATAAAGAAAGCAAAAACGCATCTAACCAGTCTTGCCAAGTTACGTGCCGGCGACTATAACATAACAGAACGCAGAAAGTCGTCAAAACGTGATGCAATATGATCAATCTGCCTAACCTTTTTCCAACTACGTTGAGATCGGTTTCCAGTCTAACCCGATGCAGGTGGACCAGTATTTTACATGGAGCGACTACATAACTGACCTCCACAACACAGTTACTGGGTAACACGATACCCCTTGGCAAGACTGGTTTTCAGACTTTCGGGCTTCTGGGTACCCGTAACGACTGTCAAGGATCTAAGAATGACAGCCGGCATCAACGGCATAACGTGCTTTCCGAGACACGGAGGGGTCTCGTTATGTTATGGATGGTCACCCATCCATTGACCAACCTCGGCAAGCGTTGCTTAACCTCGAAAAACGATCCGTGCGACTGTTATTATTAAGACACAAGCTCGTGCTGCAGAACTGATGACGTCACAAAATAGCTGATCGCAGATGCTAAAAGAAGCATGTCTGATATTGACCTAATTCAATTGTTCAATATGTTTACCTTACTTTAACCCTTAAGCTATGATAATATCTAGACAACTATTAAATTCTTAACTCTATTTTGAACATCGAAGGATGGAACAATGGAACGGTTTATAAATATGCAATTCTAACCAGTTTAATTGACATTAAAAGTTTTTATTACAGTCCTATTTACGAAGGGAAAGCGGTAATTGGAAGAACATGAGGGAGAGTAAAGATCAGTCTTCTAGATCATTGATTTATCGATTACCAATAATAGTGTCACAACCAAAACCTCTTACAAACCAAAATATTCTTAGGGTAGTCGATCGTTGGTCGCGTAACGCCAGAACGGACAGGTAGATAATACAATATTCAACCTTACCCACTCAACTGATGATGGATTAGTGCGGCGAGCGTACTAGCTGGAAGATAACGAAGTCACGACCGACGCATCTTCCGTCACATGTGCGACCACCCTTAAGAAAATTCAAAGGCTATTTTTTTTCGTAGAAAGTTAAAATAGTAATATTTAAATAGCAAATGTTCGAAGATGCTTTTAGCTCGACAGGTCACAATTCCAATCCATTAGAAAATTATTGCTGAATTTCACAAAGCATATAAATAGTTTTGCAGTTAACTAACTGTACCACTATTTGTAGCAAATGTGCATTATCAACTTACTATAAGAATAATGTTGAGCTAGTTAAACATTCGGTAACACTGTGACATCCTTCGCATTTTCTATAGAAAACAAATTAGGCTTACCGCAAACTTACAAAAGGGTAGTCGCGAGAAAATAATATTCTTACTTCGTGATACTTTTTCGAGTCAAATTTATTTGCACCCATAAATAGTCGTGCGACAAAGCCTCAAGTGTACGGCAGCCCTATAACATCTTCCCTCATTGAACTTGCTGCATAGTAGTCCTTGTGAAGAGCTCCATAGTGAGAGCGCATAGGAACAGTGGGATAGAGCGGTGCTGGTGTAGGTGCAACTCTACTAGCTCGCCTAGAGTGGAAGAATAGTCGGTATGCACCATCTCTATTCCGTCGTCGTCAAGTGTAAATGTAAGGTATTCCTCCGACGATTCGGCGTACATGTTTGATATTCTGAAAAGAATAAAATAAGGTGTAAAATGGACCATGAAAATAGAGAGGACCAAAGGTTTCAGTGGAAAATATATCGATATGAAAGACTATGTGAAATAGTTCAATATCGATAGTAGAGCAGTAAGTACCTAGGTACAATAAAAATGCACTAAGAGTCAGTAGGTCATAGATTTAGATTTAAAATATTTTCTCAACCACCACTCAGTAAGGTTTTTAATTCTTATTCGTACTTATCCAAATAAATATAATTATTATAAAATTCGGCATTGTATAGACATGAAAGGCGGAAAGAACATGTTTGTTTCAAGAAGCGAACTGCGATAGAAAAAGATATTCAACTCACAAAATATAAATTATGAATTACTAGCTTTGACGACACATTTGGTGTAGTGGCTACAGTGGCTAAGTGTAGTCAGCGAAACCAAATGGTCCTGGGTTCGAATCCCGGTAGGGGCAAATGTTTGTATGATGAATATGTACATTTGTACCTGAGTCATAGATGTATATTTATAATATGTATGTATTTACGAAAAAAATAATGTATTTAAGTAGTGTATCAACCATCTGGTATCCATAACACAAGCCTTAAGTGTTAAGTGCTTATCTTGGAACTAGATGGTGATGTGTGCAATGTCAGACGATATTTATTTATTTATTTACTAGCTTTTGCCAGTGGCTTCGCCCGCGTGATGTCGGGAATTATCCTACGTATATGGGATAAAAAGCATCTCTTATCAGGGATATCTAGGTCATGGCCTATCTCTGTGCCAAATTTCTTCCAAATCCGTTACGCCGCTAAGCCGTGAACAGGTAGCAGACATACTCACAGACACGCGTTGCTTTCGCATTTATAATATTATAATGTATGAATGACTCACCTGTAATTCTTATGTCCGGTTCTATCAATTTTATAACCTAATAGCATATAACACACATCTCGGTACTCCTGAGCGGAAGACGTGAACTCTTCTTTCAACCTGAAATTATTAAAATTTAATTGTTATTTTAATACTTCTCTCGTGTACAGTATGCAGCCCTAAATACACATCCGAGTTTTAGAAATAGTTCGGCTTGTAATGATCGATGATATTTATTTCCGTAAATTGGTTCAAATAATAGGGGTTAAAGTATGAAATTGCTGTTTGTTTTATTGTATTGATATAGAACCTTCATGGTTTGAGATTTTTGAGTGAAACTTTTTTCACATGGTACCTATGAAGTTCTTCTTTTAAAAAGTGTGCAACATTCGATTATCGACTTTCAGTTGTTTTTTTTTATTCAGCTTGGACAAGAAAGATGGATACTTCGAAAATTCGAGTTATTTTTGAATACGAGTTCCGACGCGGACCTAACGTTGGAGAAACAGCTCCCAATATCAATGTTGCGTTTGGAGAGGGGACTGCTAATGAACGCATCGTGCGATTTTGGTTTAAACGCTTTCGTGATGGAAACTTTGATTTGAAGAACGAACCACATGGAAGACCGCCCACACAGGTGAAGAACAATGAATTGAAAGAGATGGTGGGAGCCGATCCGAGCCAAGCTACCCAGGAATTAGCGGCATGGTTTAACGTTACCTTACCAACAATATTGCAGTTTATGACTTTTTGCACTCGATTATGACAAATATGGATAAAAATACTCCAGTCTGTGCTATATTTTGTGACATGACTCAGGCATTTGATTATGTCCAACATGATATTTTACTAAAAAAACTCGATGCGTACGGTGTTAGAGGGAATGTTCTGGAACTTGTAAAATCATATTTGCACGACAGAAAACAAATAACCGAAATAAGTAGACTAAACACTAGCACCAAAAACGAAGAAAACTTTCTATCGGATGAACGAACCGTTACCTACGGTGTTCCGCAAGGAAGTGTTTTAGGACCTACACTTTTTACACTTTACATAAACGACTTTCCAAAGTCAATTGACCATCCTGTGACACTTTTCGCTGACGACAGTACGATAACTATACCTTGTAATAATAAAGACCTATATAAATATGACATTGACAATACATTGATCAATACTATACAATGGTTAGACAATAATAATTTAAAAATTAATTTAAGTAAGACAGTAATTATGCATTTTAGTCAGCGTATATTGACATTTCCCAATCTTGACATAACATATAATAATATAACAATTGACACGGTAGATACAACTAAGTTTTTGGGACTAATTATTGACCGGCATCTAAATTGGAAGGATCACATAGATTCTCTGAGTAAAAGAATTAGTAGTAGTGCCTATGCATTGTACTTGCTGTCACGAAATGTCTATAGGGAGGCATTATTAACAGCTTACTACGGTCTGGCAGAATCCATTCTCAGATATGGTGTTATCTTTTGGGGTAACTCGACTAATAGAGAACTAGCATTTAAAGCACAAAAGAGGTGTCTTAGAGCAATGTTTCATTTGAAAACAACGGACAGCTGCAAACCCTATTTTATAATAAATAAAATTTTAACATTGCCGTCCATATACATTCTTGAAACAGTTATGTTTGTCAGAAACAATCCAAAATTATTTCCGTGCAGAGCAGATCAATTTCCCAGGAACAGGCGTGACCAAACCCAACTGTGTGGACTTCCCTGTAGGACTGCACTTATGCGCAAAAGTGTTTTTCATATGGCTCCAATTGTTTATAATAAGTTGCCTAAAAGTTGGAAGGAGCTTAATAATGTACACCTGAAAAGTAAACTTAAGACATATTTAGTAAATAAAGCATACTATAGCATTAACGAGTTCCTAGAGGAAAGATTTGTATTGACATAGTAGCTTATTTGATTATTATTATTTTATTTTGTGTTAGTTAATTTTGCAATGACTTAGTTTAATTATTTTTGTATCTTTTTACCTATTTTTTATTGTTGACATGATTATTGTATAAAAGTCTTAATAACTTATATTTTAAATTTATTACAATATTATTATTTCATTTATGACTGATTTATTGTTATTTTATGAGAATGTTTTTAATTAATAATACTCTTTTTTTACATTTGCACGTCACATCAAGTGGCAAACATGTCTGTACGTAAAAATTGTTAATGTTACCACCATGCATGCATGTTTATTGTATGTATGTCACATGTTTACGCAAATAAATATTATCTTATCTTATCTTATCTTAACAATATTGACTCATTTGCCTCAAATCCATAAAATAAAAAAATATGAGAAATGGGTGCCTCATGATTAGACTGATCTGAAGATCTTGATACAGAAATGAAGGAATATTGGATCGAATTGTGACATGTGATGAAAAGTGGATTCTTTACGATAACCGTAAGCGAAAAATGCAATGGCTGACCCCAGGTCAAACGCCGCAACAGTGTCCTAAAGCAAAGCTTACCAATAAAAAGGTAATGGTAACTGTTTGGTGGTCTCAGCATGGTGTTATTCACTATAGCTTTCTCCGATCTGGTCAAGCAATAACGGCAGATGTCTACTGTGCCGAACTCCGAACAATGATAGCAAAACTAGCAGTGAAACAACCCCGACTCATGAATCAATCTTCACCATTATTGCTCCAAGATAACGCGAGACCTAATACAGCACGAGAAACCGTTTTAACTCAACAGGAACTGCAATTAGAAACCATTCATCACCCTCCGTATTCGCCAGACCTTGCTCCAACGGACTACCATTTTCTTCGTGATTTGGACAATTTTCTACGTGAAGTTTTCTTCTCAGGAGGCAGTACAAAATGCTTTCACACAGTTTGTCGAATCTAGATCACGAGAGTTCTATCGCAAAGGCATAAATGACCTTCCTATTAGATGGCAGCAATGTATAGATAATAATGGTAATTATTTTGATTAAATAAATATGTTAAATTAAAAAAAAAACGAATGTCAATTTTTCAGTACAAATCGGCAATTTCATACTTTAACCCCTAATACTTATACACATCAAATATAAATGATGTATTTAAACTAGATGTGGTCGGTGTTTACTATCCGACTACTCTAGAAATAAATACCGAAACAAACCCAGATGTTGCTTCTTCTCTTTTAAAGTCCAGACATAATCTTGTTCAGGTCAAATGAGGACCAGACCATGCAGACCGTCTAAGACGGCCTTTTGAGAATAAAACAAAACAAACCAACACAGATTTGAGTGGACTTGTCCGGTCAGTGCACGCATTTGTCCTTAGATCATCAATACCAACTAGATAACGGGGCACGTACAAAATCAAAGCTAAATGCTGTCCGCGTGAAAAAAGTTTAAAACAGTTATAAGTTCAACGTAATTACAACCATGGCTCCTAGTAATAAAGTCGTGTTTACGTAAGCTTATTTAGCGAGACGTGTTTCTTGCGCCGACCCGATATCTAGTCGGTATTGTTGATAGAAGCATTTGTCAGTAATCGTGTAGCTCAACACTCATTTAAAGGAGCTCAACGACTCGACGAAAAGACTAAAGAAAGGGCATCTGGGTAAGCCGCAGAAAGTACTCCAACTGCCAGAAAATCGTGAAAAGCCAGTTGAGCTTCGTCTTTGTTACTTCGTCTGTGCCACATTTAAGCAAGGGTACTGAAGTCAAGTGAATTATAATGACTGAACGTGTACCTTTTAAGTTTAATACGACTACTCTCCAACTGCTGCCGTAATTGATGCGTTTCTTCCGCACAAGCACCAGATCCGCCCCCTTCTCGCAACGTTGCCTTCAGCTTTTTTAACTGTAAACAGTACATTTAAACAATATAATATTATCATAATATACAGGTTTATTGGTAAAACACCATCAACCTCTTAAGGGGTCATTGTACTCATCACTATGAACTACTTTTACTATGGGACCAAATATTATATTTAAAAAAATCAGCTGGTCCCTACATTTATGTTTGCAGAACTCGTCAAAATGTAGGGACCAGCAGATTTTTTTTCGCGATTTAATATTTGGTCCCATAGTAAAAGTTGTTCATAATGATGAGTACAATGACCCCGTAAGAGGTTGATGGTGTTTTACCAATAACCCTGTATAAGCTAACAGACTTAATATAATAATAATATGTACATATATATTGTATATAAAAAAGAGTGGAAAAAATCATAGGGCATCAAAAAATTCGTCCGCATAGCTGTCAACAGGAAAACTGCCCAAAAGGCTGGCAACAATGCCACGTTTAAACAATAAAATACATTCATATAAAACTACTATGTTATATCACATACAATAACCAAATTATAATACTGAAATGTTGTCGCATTTGCATGATGACACTACGCAAAGCACGTGACACTATTAATTTGTCAAATGATAAAATGATAAATGATAAATGATAAATGATTTTATTTCTGTAAGTAGGTTTGTTACAAACACTTTTACATGTCAATCATATTTTTAAAACTAAATGAGGTCGGCGTTTCATAACTGACTACTCTGAGAAGAAAGGCCGAAACAAACTCAGAGGTCACAGTCTCTTTTAAAGTCCAGACATAATCTTGGTCAGATCATGTGAAGACCATGTAGATTGGTGTCTGAAATGGTCTTTTGAGGAAAAACCATACAGATTGAGCGGACCTGTCCAGTCAGTGCACGCATTTGTCAGTAATCGACAGCCTCTGCCATCGACGCGTCGACGGCCGCAGTTTCCTTTGCCGTTGACGCGTGCCGCTCGTCTATACGAGCACTTATTTTAATTTTAATCCTCTGTTTCTTGTTAGACGTGGAGGCTAAAATATTTGGAAAGCTCAACATTTTGACAATAACTTTAAGTTTTTAAGAAAATACTCTGATAGGGGTTAACTGAACCCTGGATCAGTGCCCGGGTGTGTGCCCGGTTCATGGCAACAGGCTCGTGGGACGCAAGAGACTTAAAAGTTACAGACGAAATGTCGGTGCACTATAGAGCAAGTCTGCCTCACCCTTCGGGAAGGCGTGATGTTATTCTATGATGTTTTGTTTATATGGTTAACTTGCAAGTTCCGAGAGCCCAGGTTATTGAAAAGAACTAGGCCGGAGATCTAAACAGGCTTTAAAAAATCTAGGCGCAAAGAAAGATAGATGGACAGAATACTCTTTGTAACGTACGCCATATAACTTCCAGGTATAAATGTAGATAATAAACAGGTGAGAAAATCTTAAAATAAAGGCTAATTAATGTATGTTTTGGAACAATACTCGTTGGTCTAGTGGTCGCAAGCGCAGCTACTGAGCATGAGGTCCTAAATTCGATCCCCATCTCGGGTAAATTGTTTATTTATTATTCATTTATTTTATTCATTATGTACATACAGTAAAACAGATACAGATACGATTATTAGGTTTATCCATGAGAGTTTGTCAGTAAGTCTGGATTTGTGCCCCTTTTTGATGTGAAACATCTAAACGCGCGTCAGCGTGGGGAGTTTGAGAAGCTGATGTTAACGCGAAGCGTAACGTTACACAAGCGTTGCAATTATGGATAGCGCCATCTATGCTTACGATCGCAAACTACTGGTTCGTAGCATGATGTTGATAAATCCCTACGATGTTAACAGATGTCGTTGTCGAACTAAAACTAATAGAGAATAGTTTCAATGTTTCACATCTGCCAGGCGTCCCGCGACGGTTATATTTTTTACATAGGACATAAGTTGTAGAAGTGTGGGTGAGCAGTGGTGAGGCAGCAGTATTTGCTGCCTTCCTCTTTGAGGAATAGATAGGCGCAACTGTTACGTTAAAAAGTTCGCTTCACGAAACCTACTCTCTAACTCCGTCAACGAAGATACGGGCCCGTCCGAAAGTAGTTTGTAACTTTGGACTGAACCCTAAACCCGATAAAGTAACTTTTTCAGACGGGTAAATGCATACCGGGAGTAGGGACAGCTGTCACATCGTGGTGTCATTCATTCTTAGGTCAGGCCCCAAACTAATCTTATGTCCGTAGGTGATGCGGAGCAGGAAACGCCCGTAACTTAGGCCGAAACTACGGATTTCGTGCTTAGAGAGTAGACCCCCAGCACCCGATACAAAACGCTATCAAAGTAGACGCATGAATGCATCGAAACAACGCCGCGACGGAGGAAACTTTATATGCACGACTTAACTGACTGACAGTTAGACTGACAGTTTCAGGATTCGAAACAGGATAAAAGAACATAAAACAGATTTTCTAAACTCATACTTTAAGTAACGACGCCGCGACGGAGGAAACTTTATGTGCACGACTTAGCTGACTGACAGCAGTCATCTATCCAATTCCAATTTTATATTAATGGCTCCATCGTTTTATCGATGATTCTGCCAATGTCAAGGTTGGAGGAAACAAAGTGTATCGCTGAGGATGACCGGTTATATTGCCTTTAGCACAATTTAATTAAAACTCTGTTTGAGTAGTCTGTAACAACAACACAATGTATTGGTACTCTAACAAAAATTAACACATCTAAGAAACACACATAAAACAACAAAAACACACAAATTAATTATAATTACAATCACAATTAACCACCGATAAATTTTGCTAAAGCTTGATGTTATTTAATAATATACATTTTTGAAGTGTTTTAATTAGGGGGGAATCAACGAGTGTTAAGAGGAATGGGATGTTAATAGGACGGGGGAAATTAGGGGGGAGTATATCATAAAGTGGGACTAAAATATTACGACAAGAGAAAAATATGTGTTCAAGAGTACCCTCTTCTACCCCACACTCACAAAGGGAATGATTCCGAATGCGTAGTTTAGCCAAAAACACTGGAGAGCAAACATGTCCTAATCTGAGACGAATAATAATAGATGTGGTTAATTTATTCAATTTCTTTTTTTTTGACAAACCAGGGTTTAGTGGGGATATTGGGTTGTATATCAGCAGTCATCTAAGTCGTGCATATAAAGTTTCCTCCGTCGCTTTTCGATGCACGAGTCTACTTTGATAGCGTTGTGAATCGGGTGCCGAATCGAACTAAAATACCAATTCGATACAAAATAAATAAAAAACCTTTTTTTTTTTTTTTGAGTCCACGATCGCTTGTAGTGTTGTTACTTAAAGTATGAGTTGAGAAAATCCGTTTTATTTTGTTTTATCCTGTTTAGTTATCGATATCCATCACGTATGCGAAGTTTACATAAAAAAATAACGGATTTTTTAAACTGATATTTTAAGTGACTAAACTAACTGAGGTCGATGACCCCACAAAAAACATCGTCAAATTAATATATTTTTTGTTTTATCGTGTTTAAATATCGATGCCCATCACGTATGCGGAGCTTCACTAGCTACTTTAATTTGACCCTGTATTATTAGATTGTTAAATTCACTGGAAAAGATGGATAGGATCTAGCTGTCACTTTGTTAATTAGTTTGTTAAATAATTGTTATTGTAACGATTTAGATAGTGGGTCGATTTAAACAGTGATTTTAATTTTAAGCCATTGTGAGCAGAATCTGTTCTATTAGGTCCTAGGAAACATGGGCAAAATTTTAAATATAATAAAAATTTAAAAATGTTTATAAAACGGATTTATACATAGTGTGCCAAACTGGTGGCCCAATGGAGCAGTAGTAGCCCAGCGGTATCGGCCCCGACTTACCGAGTTGTAGGTCGTGAGTTCGAACCCAGGCAGGCACTTAACGTTGTATATTTAAATTTAATATCATCACCACTGCTCTCAAAACGGTGAAGGAAAATATCGTGAGGAAACCGGCATGTCCTAGGACCAAAAATTAGAAGACATGTGACACTACCAATCCGCACTGGGCCCGCGTGGTGTATTACAGCCCACTCCCTCTCACAGAGACGAGGCCTGTGTCCCAGCAGTGGGAACATTATAGGCTGATTATGTCTCAAACTGCTGAACAATACATTTAGCTGGCTGTACATATGTCAATAAAAATAATATGTATAAATGATTGTTAAAAGTTGACATAGGTACCTCTTCTTGGGCAGCTTCTAATTCCGCCTGGATTTGTTTCTGAGCTTCAGCAGCTGGGTTGTTGCTCAGATGCAGTACCTAGAAGTGTGGACACAAAAATTGAGTTCAAGGCAAATTTCATTGCATCCAAAATTCATATAAAGTTTTTTTTAGGTTTCCGTACCCAAAGGAACGGAACCCTATAAGGCTTCGCTGTCCGTCAGTCTTTCTGTTAGCGGGCATGAACCGTAATAGTTACGACAGTTGAAATTTTCACAGACTGCGTTACTCTATTGCCGCTATAACAACAAATAATAAAAATAAAATAAACCTTAGGAGACGCCGCGAGCGGCCCGCCCCGCCCCACCGCGCACGTACCTAGGACCGGGTACTGCGGTATCGGTCAAGATACAAGTAGATATTCAAGTATGTATGTTGTGGTCTTACCTTAGTCTGTGAGTGCGCACCGATACGTTCCAGGTTAGCGTGTAGTGTGTCTCGCTGCGCGCGTAATTTGGCGACGTCACGTTTCAGATTTTCAGCCTCCTCACGCCATTTGCTGGACTCGGCGCGTAGACTCTCCACCACTGGAATGGAAAAGTTCGTTTTAGTTGAGAGAAAATACTCTTTATTGCAAGCAGTTTATGCAAAATACTGACTTATAATTGAGTTTGAAAGAGTGTGACTTCTGAATTTGTTTCAGTGTTTCTTCTCAGAGTAGCCGGTTAGGAAACACTGACTTAACCTAGTTTTCAAATAAGTATTATTATTTCTTTTCGATGTGTAAAAAGGTTTTTTCAAAACAAATTTACAGAAATGAAGTGTTGGGGTATTCTCGTCGTTGACTGATACCCCGGTAGTTGTTGTAGGAAGGTAGTTAACTCACACCAAACCACTGTTAGGTTCAATAGTTTTAATTAAGTTACGATTGTTTAGTTATCTGAGCCGCACTTGATACAATGCTATTATTGATCGACCCGCTCGTGGCTAAGTTTTAGTGACGACTGCGTTTATGTTAAAATATAATTAATAAAGTACGTTTAGCGTAATTCATTACGTGCGCAGAAACGTACTTTTGCTGTATGAGCAATATTGGCTCGTACATGAAGTATAATTTATTATTACAAATAATAAATTATTAATTTTATTATTACAAAAAGGATGCTTGAATGGGTGAATCTTGGTGGAGGTTGTATATTTTTTTTTTTTAGATTCAAGTAAAAGTGTTATTAAATGTGTTTCATCCAAATAGCCTCTTGATTTGAATAAATCTAAAAGATAGCTTTTGGATGTAGACAGGATAGTTTTGAGTCGGTTTTCTGGCCTTTGGAGGGCAATTGTTGCAGTCTAGATACAGTTTATTTGCGGCAGGTTACCTAGTTGACCATGTGGTTCAGACAATTTCATATTGATTGAGTGCTGGAAGCCCATTTACTATCTTATACAAACTGTCCATCGGTCAACTATGAATTTTGTGTAAATAGTATAGTGTACTAGCTCCTGCCCGCGTTGATGTGGAAACTATTCCACAGGAACGTGATTTATGGACAAAAAATAACATATGTCCTTCCCCAGGATGCCGTCTATCTCCTAGCCAAATTTTGCCGTGAAAAGGTAACATGCAGACACAGTTAGTTTCGAATGTATATTATGAGTATGGCTAGTCACGTTTGGTGTGCGCGGCCTGGTCGTGCGTGGCCAGCAGGTCGCGGTAGGCCTGCAGCGCCTTCTCCAGCTGCGCCACGCGCGCAGCCAGCAGCGCCGCGCCGCCCGCGCCCGCCTCGCCGCACTGCGTCACGGTCAGCTCCTTCTCGTAGCAGTCCAGCTGTTGTCTGCGAAACAAATTTTAATTATATTAAAAGGTTTCTACATTCTAGAAAGAAAATGCAAAAACTGGCCAAATGTGACTCGGACTCGCGCACTAGCGGTTTCAGTTTAATCGATTGGAGGACACTGAACGAGACACAATAGAATTGTTATTACGTCTAGGGGCGATTAGTGTCCCGCAAAGTGTTAATTCTTTTTTATTTTTTGATAGAGGTAAACCCTCAAAAAAAAAGATGGCAAATGGCGTCGAGTTAGTGATAAGGTCGAGTTGTCACCTTTTAGGTATGGAAACCTACAGGCAGCGGAGCGGGTTTAAAGATATATTTGGGTATTTAATCCCATAATGAATTTAAGTATCATGCATACCAGTCGTCTACTGTGTGACATTATGTCGCGAGCTACAACAGGCAGGTATATTTATTCGTCGGGATGTCGCGACCCCACCGTCAGAGGGCGTGACAAACGGTCACGGGGTTTTGCCCCTTCCATGCAGGAGCTATACCTTGGCTGACCCGTAACAACGGACCCGTAATCGTGTTTGTCAGTGTAGGCCATGGATACCCATGACCTATGTCTGTAGGCGCTCCCCGTTTTATTCACAACACCTTGGCGGTCAGTACCCGGCGGTGAGAGCCCAGTACCCTGGGGGAAGCCCGGCGGGAGATGGCCAGTGACAGAGGTGGCGACTCGACGCTCCTATAGAGTGTGTGGCTCCCGCCTGCTCCGCTTCCAGAGCTAGCCGGTCACGGGCAGGTATGATTTATTTACTTTTATTTTTTATAAATTGCATCTCACAGGTCAACCTAGGAGCTTGTCGGGTGGTTAACCGGGCTTTCTTGTGGATGCCTCAATAAATGAAGGTACTTTTTTTGTGTATGGCATTTCGCAGTTGACCTTGACAGGTCGTCACTGCTTAACTGGACTATCCTGTGGCTACCTGAAGCGGACTCAAAGCCTCCAGCCGGGAGCGAATTTAGCCCCGTTCTTAGGGCACCTCCTGTGGGGTACGGACCTCGGCTTAGAGCGTCGCTGGGGGGAGGACAGCAAGTTGGGATAATTATAATTAACGGGGGGAATTTAAAGCTACAGGCTCAGCTATGGCGCGGGCTCGCACTTCATCGAGCAAGGGTCGGAGGGGTAAGATTTTTTTTTTTTTTTTTTTTTTTTTCCTAACTATGGCATCTCGTAGTAGACCTAGAGAGGTCGTTACTACTTAACCGGACTATCCTGTGGTTGCCTTAAGTGAAACTCAAAGCCTCCAGCCAGGGGCGTATTATTACATACTAAGCGACTATCACCTAAGGGCACCCCCTGTGGGGTACGAACCTCGGCTTAGGGCGTCGCTGGGGGGGGGACAGCAAGGTGGGACAGGCTGGATCAGATTTTTCTTATTATTAAGCTTGATGAGGTCGGCGTTTCCTAATTGACTATCTCTGAGAAGAAACGCCGAAATAAACTCAGAGGTCACAGTCGGGGGGGGTTTATATTTACGGGCTCAGCTACGGCGCGGGCTGGCGCTTCGTCGGGCAAGGGTCGGGGGGGACGATTAAGTCGGGGGGTTCGCGAGGTACCTCGGCGGCGAGGACGGAATGACGGTTTGTGTAATTTGTGCACTGTACTGGTGGCCCTATTGCTCTCCTGGCGGAGTGTTATGGGGTCATCGGGGTCGGTGAGGACATGCCTTGGGCGGCGGAGGTGGCTGATTTTAGAGGGGACATAGCCTGCGGCCTTGACAACCAGAGGGTTGCGATGTTTGTCGGAGGTGTCGAAGAAACGCTTGGAGTTGCGTTTCATGAACTGATGGATAGTGGGGATTTTGAGATCTAGGTGGAGTATTTCGTTACGGACATACCAGGGGGAACCTGTTGCCCTACGAAGGACACGATTTTGTAGGGCCTGCAGCCTATGGATGTGATGGGGTTTGGCGTGTGCGAAGACTGCACTAGCATAGGTCATGATTGGGCGAATGCACGCTGTGTAAATGCGTAATTTACACCTGAGGGATAGTTTGCTGCGTGCATTCAAAACGAAGTGGAGTCTACCAAGAGCGAAGGCGGCGCGCGAGCGGGCCTTCCTTATATGCTCTGCGAAGGATAGGTGCTCATCGAGGATGACACCGAGGTATTTGGCTCGCTTCTCCCAAGGGATCGGCTTGCCTGACATAGTGATCGGTTGGGGGGGGCTGAGGCCGTGTCTCGGTCTTGTGAATAGGACCGCTTGACTTTTGTCGGGATTGACTTCTATTCTCCACTTTTTAAACCACTCGCCGAGTTGGTTGACTGCGGTTTGAAGGATACGAGCTATTGGAACTTTGCCATTACCGGTGTAGTAAATGGCCGTGTCGTCTGCGAACAGAGCCAGCTGAGCCTTTTTGCTCTTTGGGATGTCGCTGGTGAAAAGGGTGAATATGAGCGGGGCAAGCACAGAGCCCTGGGGGACTCCTGCGCGTATGGGATGAGGGGAGGATAGCGCGCCTTCGATGCGATAGCGGAATGTGCGGTTTGTCAGGTAGTCTCTCAGGATGAGGACGAGACGGTCTGGCACACCAAGTTTGTAAAGCTTGTATAACAAGCCGTTGTGCCAGACTTTGTCAAACGCTTTGGCTATGTCGAAGAATACGGCGCCCGTCATCGAGCCACGTTGGAAGCCAACGCTTATGTGCTCGACGATACGGTGGACCTGTTGAACGCAGGAGTGCTGGGTTCGAAAACCGAATTGTTCGTTTGGGATGAGGCCCTTTGTTTCGGCGTAATTTCTGAGTCGCTTATAAATAAGTCTCTCATAGATCTTACCGAGAACATTGAGCAGGCTGATAGGGCGGTAGCTGGTGGGCTCGGACTTTGGCTTCCCAAGCTTTGGGATACCGATGACGGTAGCTTTTTTCCACTGTTGTGGGAAGATATTGTTGCTTAAGGCACCATTGAAGATGGTAACCATTAGCATTATTAGGTGGGCAGGGAATAGTTGGAACACCCTATTGGTGATTCCGTCTAGGCCGGGAGCTTTCCGGGGTTTAAGTGCCTTGATAATATCCTGCACTTCGTCTGGAGTGACTGGAGGCAGAGGATACTCAGGGTCTTCGACAGGGGGGAGGGAAGCTCTGTGTTCAACTTCAGCGTCGACCTCAGAGAGGTGAGCTTGATCGACTGGTTGAGAGCTGGGTGTGCATTGAGCCTCGAGACTGATGGCGAGGCATTCAGCTTTGTCGACATCGTCATAAGCGATTGTCTTATCGGGGCGAATCAGGGGGGGCATGGAAACCACTTCCTGGGATTTGAGTTTCCTCTGGAGGTCCCAGAAGGCCAGATGGGTAGGCTCTAGCTCGCTCAGCATCCTGTCCCAGCCCGCAGTACGCAGCTCCGCTATGCGTTTCCTTACAGATCTCTGTAAGTAGCGCATGTGGGCTTTGTTCGCGTCGCAGGGAAAGCTGCTGTAGGCACGGACAGCTGCGTTCTTCTCATTCAGCAGTTCACGTACATCGTCCGGCAATTTCCAGCGACGGTCATCCGTCGCTGGAACTTCCCTTGAACAATCGTTCAGGACTGATTGTACGTGTCCAGTGAATGAGTCGATCGCCGCCGTCGCGTCAGCGATAGAGTCGAAGTGGTCGGGGATGGAGTCTAAGTGGGGGGACGTGTTGGATTTCAGGCAGTTGCTTACTTTCCTCCAGTCCGTTACCACTTTGGTAGATGGGGGTTGGTTGGGGTCAGGGAGCCCTATGCGGGGGGCCAGTTGGATGACAACTGGGCGGTGGTCCGAGGTGAGCTCTTGCACCGCCTCTATAGAGTCCAACCGTAGGTTGATATTCTTTAGAAGCGCTACATCGAGGACGTCGGGGGTATGGTTAGAGTTGTGGGGGAAGTGCGTGGGAGTCATCGGGGCGATGACATCGAAATTAAGGACGGGGCAGAGGTCAAACAGATGTTTTCCTCTGGCGGAGGTTCTAGAACTGTTCCAGGCGGAATGTTTGGCGTTGAGATCACCCGCTATGATAACGGAGTCACTCAAGCCAAGCAGGGCAGAGAGGTCGTTGGATAGGAGTTGGAAGTTCTCCGAACTATTAGTGGGGGGAAGGTAGGCCGATACTAAGGTGATCGGTTGGTGGCCTGTTAAGCCTAGTCGACAGACAGACACTTCAAGTCGTGACAGAGGGGGAGGGTCCAAGGGGATGCAGTAAAGTGACTTCTTGTAATAGATTAGGGTGCCGCCCAAGTGACAACGGGACCTGTCATTGCGAACTACGCGATAGTTGGCAATTGAAGGGGTCCGGTGGATGGGTTTTAGGAAAGTCTCTTGAATGAGAAGAATGTCTATTTGATGGTCGCGGAGAAACGTGGCGATTTCGTCGCGTTGACCTTTTATGCCATTGGCATTGAAGTAGCCTAGCTTTAGGGATCGGGGTTTGTATCTTGCTATTGGTGTATTATCCATTAGCGGGATAGGGGTTGGGTTTCGTGACGAAGGACGTCAGGGCCTGCGTAATTTCAGGATACGCGTTATAGATACTTTGTATCAAATAAAGGTTGCCGGCATTTCTTGCGGCGACGATTTCGCTAGCCATCTTTCTGGCGCGTGGGGTTAAGAAGGTATTGAAGGTACCTGAAATGACGTTGAAAGCATCGAGGGGGTTTTGGCCCACCACGGGGGTGGTTGCGGGTTGACGGGGCGTCATTGGTGCAGCGGGAGCTGCTTTCGGAGCAATTGTCATGGCAGGGGGGGCGGGTATGCGGATACGAGGATCCATCAGTGCCGGGATAGGCGGGGGGTGGGGTTTAGTGGGCGCTAGTGCAGGGAAGGCCTGCTGGTGATTTAGCCTATTCCACGGACTTGGTCTTTGAGGACCGAGTCGCTCAGGGAGCTGGGACGAGGGAGTCACCTGGGAGTAGCTGGGGCATTCCCTTTGCTGACGGGCGTTAGCACGCTTCCTCAGTTTTGAGGAGGATTTTGGGGCTTTTGAGCAGCCCCGGTAGTTAGCTGGGTGGCCAGATTGACCACACAGCACACAACTAGGAGGATCGGCACAGAGGGTGCGATCTTTCGGACGCGGGCAGTCCGAGGTGCCATGCTCTCCCAGGCACTTGACGCACCTGGGTTTGGCGAAGCAGTTTGTTTGGGCGTGGCCGTAGTGCTGACATTGGTGGCACTGGCCGATGATGCCGCTCTTTCTGGGCCTCTCTATTTCGAGGCCCGTGAGGCGGCAGATTGACTTAACCCGGAAGATCGGGTGATGGTCCTCAGTGGGGGGACATACCACGAGGACCATGTCGAATGCCTCTCTCCCTCTGGAGCGGTGCATCCTGTGGACCTCAAGCACGGGGACATTTTGGGACTCTAAGTCGGCCTTAATGTCAGAGGTTGGAATCTCTTTAGGGATCCTGCGGATCACTACCCTGATTTGTCGCTCCTCCGGGAGAGTGAAGGTGTGGAAAGAGACACCTCTCACTTTCAGGAGCTTTGTGAGTTCCCTATAGTCCTTGGACGTAGGGACCGTCACTTTTATACCCTGTTGGGTAGACTGCGCCTTGGTGAAACCGATCTCGAGATCGGTGCACCATTTGGACACATCGGACCATTTCCCCTTGTCCTGGATGAACACTGGGGGGGGAGGGGGTACCTTTTTTGAGGTGACCTTAGCAGCACTGGGGCTGGGGCATAAATCCTGCGAAGAGGATGAAGCGATCGGGGTGGGGGCAGTGGCGGGGGATGCCACGGGGGCAGGGGATAAGACATCGGCGTCTTTTCGGTTTGCCTTGGATGATTGGGAGGAGGGACACTTGTTCCTCCTCTTCTTTCTCGATACAGTCTTAAATTCTTCCTCCTCTGAGGAGAGGGAAGAATTCTGAGAATCGATGATTGGGGTAGGAGTACGGGCGCGCTTACTGGAAGCTTCGGCCACGTCCATCGCTACGTCGGATTGACTAGCGGGAGAAGGGGTATCTAGGGCGTCGCTGAAGGAAGCGACGGGGGAGGTCTGCTGCAGAGCAGCTAACTTGGCGCCATATTTGGCGATGAAGTCGGGGTCCTTGAGGAGGACCTCCTTAAAGAACGCAACGATAAGTGCGTCCATGTTCGCTTTTTGAGCGGGGGGGGGGGGGGGGGGGGTGGAATTTATGTTTCCATTCTAACCCTATACCTATCTCCCCGGGTGGATTGGCCCGGGGATGAGTAGCCCTCCCTGTCGGGTGCAGACAGGGGGGGTGTGTACCTATTGGTGAGCCCTAAGCTAGTAATCCTGTTGCCGGTCTTAATGTGCAACGGGGCAAGATTTATTTAAAATCTTGCGCGTTTATACACACATCAAAAGTGTCTAGGGATCAACATATATTTTTGCAATAACTTTTCTCCTGATTGATATTAATTAAAATTTTCTTTAAGGATTCATAAAATAAAGTGTTTTCGTTTGTCACAGTAACGATAAACCAAGTCACCTTTGCATTAATAAAGAAATTTGACATTTTCCTAATAAAGGGATTTTTGACATTTGAACCACTAACACAAAAGTTCGAAAAAAAGACTGAAATAACAGTTTTCTTTAAAATTTTATTGGGTAACTTAAACAATTAATAATCCGTGTTTCTACCGCGAACACTAACAACACAAGAACATCGGTTTGGCATACTCAAAATGAGTTCATCCAAATCACGCTGTGGAATGGCCGCCCATGTTCGTTGCAACAACAAAAAAAGGTCTTCTTGCGACTGGATACCCTCCATATTCGGCAGAGCTCTTCTCTGTAGCATATCCCATGCATGCTCAATCGGGTTCAAGTCTGGCGACTGAGCAGGCCAGGGCAGGACATTGATGTTAGCTGCGGCGAGAGTCTGTCTTACAACTCTTGCGGTGTGCGGTCGTGCATTATCATGCATTAACTGAAATAAGGGACCGATTTGCACTTGTAGAGGAACGATGACGTCTGATACAATCGTCTCAGCATAAATTTGAGCGTTGAGGTTGCCTCTGATCCAAATCAACTCAGTTCTTCCGCCGATCCAAATACCCGCCCATACCATGATGGTTCCACCACTATAAGGATGGACTTCCTGGCAGGATTTTAATCGCTGTTGGCGTCCAGGGGTTCTCCAGTGTCGTATACGTCTTGTATCCGGTCTCATACCAAAACGAGACTCATCAGAAAAGCACACGAAACGCCATTGTTCTTCTGCCCAATTTCTGTGTTCAAGAGCCCATTGATATCGAATCCTACGATTGTGCATTGCTATAGGTGGTACCCGTAGCGGTCTTCGGGAATGAAGGTTCACTTCATGCAAGCGGTTTCTGACTGTTTGGTCGCTAATTAAGTTCCCTGAAGAGTGATGAAGCCTCACGAGTTGTAAGACAGACTCTCGCCGCAGCTAACATCAATGTCCTGCCCTGGCCTGCTCAGTCGCCAGACTTGAACCCGATTGAGCATGCATGGGATATGCTACAGAGAAGAGCTCTGCCGAATATGGAGGGTATCCAGTCGCAAGAAGACCTTTTTTTGTTGTTGCAACGAACATGGGCGGCCATTCCACAGCGTGATTTGGATGAACTCATTTTGAGTATGCCAAACCGATGTTCTTGTGTTGTTAGTGTTCGCGGTAGAAACACGGATTATTAATTGTTTAAGTTACCCAATAAAATTTTAAAGAAAACTGTTATTTCAGTCTTTTTTTCGAACTTTTGTGTTAGTGGTTCAAATGTCAAAAATCCCTTTATTAGGAAAATGGCAAATTTCTTTATTAATGCAAAGGTGACTTGGTTTATCGTTACTGTGACAAACGAAAACACTTTATTTTATGAATCCTTAAAGAAAATTTTAATTAATATCAATCAGGAGAAAAGTTATTGCAAAAATATATGTTGATCCCTAGACACTTTTGATGTGTGTATATGCATGTGTTGTGCGCTGTTCCCGTTCTTACCTGTAGCTGTCTCGCTCGCGCGTGACGAGTAGCAGTCTCTTCTGCAGCCTGTGTATGAGACTCTCCTGGTTCTTGCGTACTGCGAGCAGTTCATTCAGCTTGCTTGTCGCCTTATCGCGCTCGAACTTGACTGATGCTACTTCCTGTGAATAAATACAAAGGTTATTTTATTCTAGCAGTTATTGCCATGACAAGACTACCAGAAAAAAAAAAAAGAAGCCGTATTTTTTACAGGATTTTTGACCTTAGAGCGTTCTACGTGCGTGTATTCGCATATTATACACGCATAATATTGGACATTCATAATTTGCCAAAGATGTAAACAACAATGGCCGCTCGAAATTTAGTTTTTTTATTTGGTTTATTGATGTGGTTGTATGAATTTTAATTTCAGGGGTAATCGATGTTACAATTCTGATTAAATTATTTCCGCGCATTGATTAAATGATTTGAATTATGACATTTTCTGTTTGTTTTTATTATTAAAAATTGACTCCAAATTAGTAGTTTTACAGATCACTTTATATGATAATTGCAAAAAATGTACTTAAAGGCTTCTTCTCCGCCCTTCTAATATACCCTATTTTTCCAGACGCTAAACATTACAATTAACATTATAATTTTTCTATAAGTGTGTATTAAATACTCTTTGTACATACTGTCGATAATTAATAAGTCACATCACATAATTCAATGACAAAAATAAATTTGGACTACACAAAAAGTTGTCAGATGTTTGACGATTGAATTTAAAAAAAATCACAGTTGTTTGCTATAATTGATGAACAAATAGTATATTTAATAGTTTTCTAGGGTTAATTTATTTATTTATTTATTTAACACTTTAAGCACACAAATGTACAGAGGCGGACTTAATGCCATAGGCATTTTCTACCAGTCAACCTTTGGGTGATGCAGAGACAAACAGTGGCAGGTGCAAATTATAATGATATTTTAGGTTAAATAATTTTAAATAATATATAGACACGTATAAACTTATTTAGTCTATAAATACACTCCACTAATAAGACTCCACTAATAGGGTTCCACTGGATGAAAAAGTTATTGTAATAATATGTGTGTGCTATTATGCGCGTTATTAATCAGCGACGAGCAGATATCGCGTTCTATTCCTAGGCAACTTCAATGTCATTGGTTTTGGTTCCTAGGCACCAGGGTGGCCGGATTATAGAGGAACAAAAAAAGAAATACTTCCATCCGTTTTTTTTTGCATTACACAACTTGTAATTGTTGTAAATGTTGTTTGTGTAATGTTAAAAAAAAATATAAAATTTCATGTTACTGAAAAATTATATAGGGGTCATAAGGGGTCATTTGGTTACAAATGACCTCTTATGACCCCTATGCACTATGCCGTATGCATGATCCCCTATCCCCTTAATGGATTGCCGACATATTACAAATATGAAATAACCCTGTATATGCCTTTACTTTTGATGTTGTGTTGTATAGTGGCAAGGTTTGAAGTTGCGGACACCAGCCCGTTATACAATATAACACTTATATATTATAAACATACTATTTATTTATCGACTGATAAAGTAACCTACCTCAGTCAGTTGCGTTAATTGCGACTGAGCTTGCGATGAAGCGGCGGTGGCGTTCAGCTGGCCGTTAAGCGCAGAGTCCAACGTACTCGACAGAGAACGCGCGTTCTCTACGCCGTGCGGACGCGCAGCCGCCTTCCATTCTTCTAGAGATGACTCGAGGAATGCTAGTTTAACCTGTAAAAAGAGTCGGTTGTGTAGGCTTTTGTTTAAGTACATTGAATAATTTGATTTCGATTTAAAGTAGTATTTTGTATTCATATTTTTTTGTGCCTTTGTCATCGACAGCTCGATTTATAAATAGAAAAGTACAAGTCCAAGTGTAAAATTTGCCAGTCTAATGCACTTGGAAGGGTTTTTAATCCATAATCACTATAATTACTACAGCAAACTAGAAATACTGTTGAATCTCCATAGATTTTTCCAATGAAACAATGTACATACTTTAAATTGTTCTTCACTGTTTTATCCTATACCAAACAACAAAAAAAAACCTTAAATTCATAAATGCCTCGCGGCAATCGTTCCACGTCTACTTACTGACAGTTGCGTCACGTCAACTGTGTTTGAAGCGGCGTATGAAAAGCGTCCGCACGCCATAGCTTTGTTACATCAGCAACAAATACAGTTTATTTCATAACCATTACCAAGACTAATATTGCAATATTGAACCTTATTTTAACGTCGTAAAGAACTCATTACCTTGGCCTCATGTAGCTCATTCTGCACAGGCTGAAAGGTATCGACCCTGGACTGCAACAGGTGTACTTGTTCTTCCAGCAACAGTTTGTTGCATATCCCGTCCCGTAGAGATCGCTCTTGCGCACGTAAACGTGCTACTTCTTTTTCTAATTCCGCCATGTTCGTTAAGCGTTTTTGTGCAGTCTGAAGCAAAGGAAAGTGGTAAATGAAAACAAAATTACACCAATTTTATCATACATTTGTAGTGTATTTTTTCTAAAAGTAAGGATGGTTGGGAAAATTTATTTGCACTGCGCTGTTATACATTGTGTGCTGTTAATAATGTGATCTCCATATCCACCCATTGACTTAGGTATTGGTGTGAATTTACTCCTAGCACGAGCATAATTGAAGTCAATGGACATAAGCGGAAAATTATTGTTAGAAAACTTTTATATTATTCCTTTTCAGATACTTCTTAGTGTCAGGTTTGACATTTGGAAAACATGGATTTTCCATAAAAATACTCTTTTTTTCTAAAAGCTAAATTATTAATCCATACATTACCTTAGCCTGTTGCTGCCAGTCTTTGTAAGAGTCCCTCTCATACTCCAACTCCTTGAGTTTGTTGGTGACGCTCTGTAGTTCGAAGGTCTGCTTCTCCAGTTGAGTCCTCAAGGTTGTGCACTGTTCTGCCTTACTGGTCTGTCTCACTACTTCGGTCTTTAGCATTTCTACTTCTGAGTGAGCGCCCTCTAAAGCCTGTGGGGGGGGGGGGGGGGGGGGAAATAAATGAGAACATAAATGAGGCAGCTTCGTGCGAAAGACGGTTTGGTTTCATTGTGTTTCTGTGTTGGTCCAAGACGTCCTATAATTCTTGACTTGTCTACTACAAGTCAAGAATTATAGGACGTCTTGGACCAACACCTTCACACAATTAACATCGAACTTCACTTGGTAAGTTCGTTTGATTTCTAATTATGTGATAGATGTGCTTATTCGCTATTTTGTGGCTTGCTTGAAGGAAAGTGTGTTACCTGTTTCTTTGGGCGCCTCTGCCCAAAGAAATATGTATCACATATCCAAAAATCGAAAAATAGAGATGAGCGGAAGGGCGCTTGTCACTTGTGTTTGCGATTTCACTGGCACCTATCTCACAAATCTGAGCACAGGAAACTTTATTACTCCTAAATTCTTGTAAGCCATACCCCACATCTATTTATTTATAATATATTCCCTTTTTTTATCTAGTTCAGTATTTTTATTTCACGAAGCGATGCGAGCTTTACTTGTGTTAACAAGTGAACAAACACGATGTGGAATGTGTGGGTGAAGACGAGTAGCGTGAGCACATAACACACTCACGCACGCATACACACACTTCTAACTTCGCCATTGTCTCGGGCGGTACCGAAAGCTCCTTCGCTTACACATACATTCACAGCGTGTTTGCACACTTGTTAAGAGCGTTTATACCTTATGAGTGGCAACGTCGCAATTTAGTATCATATTTCGTGGTTTTCAATTTTTATCATTTAATCGGAGCTATATTTAAAAAATCTGTTTAATTAACTTTTTAGAATTATGTGAAAACTGTGTAAAAGGTAAGAAATCGTTGCGTTTACAGTTCTATTTATATGCAAATAATACATTGGAAACTTGCAGGGCGTTATTTTCATTGTAAAATAACTGTAAGCATTCCGGTTACTTACTTTTTAAACACTTTCACGTAATTCTAAAAAGTTAATTAAACAGATTTTTTTTATATAGCTCCGATTAAATGATAAAAATTGAAAACCACGAAATATGACACTAAATTGCGACGTTGCCACTCATAAGGTATAAACGCTCTTAAACACAAATAAAGTGCGTGTCGCTTCGTGAGATGAAAATACTACAAGCAATATTGAACTGCCAAATACGCCTTGTTTTCACTCACTGTTTTTTTTTTCTGTTTTTCCAAATTGCTGAAACGTAGGGCAGAGGTGTACCTTTAGTACCACCCACATTCTGCCATTTTTGATTGGTGATCCATATAATAGGGGGTGGTTTCGTATGTCTTAGTTTTATAACCAGAGGTCGGAATTAGGTAGAGTTATTTATGTACTTACACTGATTTCATACAGCGAAAGAATAAAGTGGATATGCCTCAAATCCCGAGATTCATTTTAAAGAGCAGAACAATCCCGTGATTTATTAAATACAATAAAAAACAAGCTATTTACTTTTACACAATTTAAACCACTGCACGCGCGACGTTGCCAAATTTACATCAACGACATCGGATGTCCGAAGTTGCAAAATTCCAATTTTGCGATGTCGATTTTGCCACATTTGTAGTTCACACAACATAGCTTGTGAGACAAAAAGAAAACAATATCGGTAATGCGGAGCACTCGCCGCTTAACGAAATGTACTAGATTTTATCTCATTCTACCGCATTCAAACGGTATAAGTATGAGAATTTGCTTAAGACTATTAATAATTTGTATTGTGAATTAATGTAAATACTAATAAAACATGTATGTTAATTATCTTTGTTTTATTTGTCTGTCTATCTCTGAGGTTTTTATTATTATTTATTTGTAATATGGTTGGCCACATGGGATTGTCCATTAGAAATCCCGAGAAGATGCATATTAATATCAACATTTCGATGCAAATACATCAATAACTCTACTTAATTCCAACCTCTGTTTATAACACAATATTTACCTGCAGCAGTTCATCCATATCCTTTTTCATCTCGGACAGTTGATCTTTGCAGCTAACACTACATTCAAGCAGTTTGTCCCTCAAGTCTGCTATCTGCTTCTGAAGTTCCCCTTTTTGTTTGTCCCACTTTGCTTTGTTCTCCTTGTGTTCTCTTATAACCTGCATAGAGATTAAATGTGAAATAACCACAGAGTGAATACAGACAGTAGGAAAGGTACGGTGTATGGATGGTTTACCAAAAGCACATACGCTGGATGGTAGGTAATACGGGCTGGTGTCCGCAACTCCACGTCAATGCGCGTATTTTGCGTACGGAAGCTGGATGGTAAACATAATTACAGGTATGTTTACAGGAATGAAGATACAAAGACTTATGGGGCAATATACTTTGAGGCACAATGTACTAAGCATTAAAGGACTTTTTAAAAGCAATTTTTGCTAATTGTGAGTTTTAAGGAGAAGATTTGGTAGAGCCATTCATTACATTGTTTGAATTGACACATTGATAAGTTGTCCATTATTTTCGAACACAACTCCAGGCCATTCACATATATGTATTGGCATTAACATACAGGTTGTAAAAGACCCAGCACATAGCAGTCAACTATCAATCAATCATTCAATCAATCAAATTATTTATTTCGGGTTGCATAGACCCATAGATAAATACCTTAACCTAAGTATACATATCAACAATAAGTGTTAGTAAATAATACTTAAGCCTATGTTAGTAACACTTCACTAGCACTGCACTACGTCTTTGTGCTGTCGTGTGGAATAGGTCCGCGGAAGCGACGGAACACCACGTCCTGCGGCCAAAAGCACGTAGCACGTCGGAATACGCACTACAAATGCCTTGAAATTGACATTGCGGCGCGACTCTAACAGCTGCACCCTCGCCGTGTAGTTCAGCTTTCGGCGCACGTACTCAACGATGTCATCTGCCTCAGTGGTGTAGTGGAGGCGCGAGATATACACCGGAGTGTTCGGTTTTGCTGCACGCAGTTTAACGTTGGGCTCCAGAGGAGCCTGGCCGCAGCGGTTCTTACTGCTTCGTTGGCGGTATTTCCTCCGTTGCACTGTCACAAATCCGTCATCAACAGCCCGATCCATTGCCTTTACAGGCACGGGCTTCGCGGGGGGAGCAGCAGGGGTGCTGTCAATAACCAGCGACTCAGCTGGTCTCTTATTTCGAGCAGCGCTACGAGGAGGGGCTGCGGGGACGGGAGCACTATGCAATCCGTACATCATAGTAAGTAGTAACATTGAGCAAAAACAATTGCTGTTTACGGTAGTGCACAACGTAACACATGCAAATAATTGTGCTTATTGGTGCATGCAACGGTACAGGGGTTGTGGGGGGTATTTAAAGTTGTGTAATAACATTAAAAACTTGTTCTTGTAAATAAGTCAGTAAAAGTTGGAATTCTGACCTTCAATTTGTCCATTACCAGAAGGTTCCTAGGTATGGTCCGGAGACTCTCGCATTTGTTAAGGGTCTTTTTACATAGCTTTTCTGACAAATTATTTCAGTACATTCTGAAGATTACTGTCACAGTGTCATTATAACAATAAATTAAATTTTAACCTGATTATATTCATCCTTCAGCTCCTGTTCTCTCCTCCTAATCAGCTCCAATCTATCCTCCATTTCAGAGCGAGCTCTCTCATCTCTCTTGTGTTGTTCCACTAGAGAGCCTTTCTCCTCTTCAAATAAGATCTGCATCTCCTTGCGAATTGTGTGCAGGTGGTTTATGCGGGATTCTAACTGTATTACCTGGAAGAAAATAAGTTTTCTAATGGTTGTAGATAATATTATTATTTAATATTTTAAATGATACAAATATTACACACACAGCAGCAGGTCAGGTTATCACAAACTGTAAAATTTTCTCATTCGATTTTGAACTTAACCTTCAACATTTCAAAATAATTTAGAGAAATTTGACTGATTTTGTATAACCTGATGTACTGGCTGGATATTTAATTTACTCAATATTTTTTGCCAGGCTATAAAAGTAACTGAACTTGAACAGCCCATTCTCAAAGACGGCAAATTGAAGCAGATGTTGTTGGATATAGTCTGATTGATTTGCACTAAAGACTGAACACATGACAATACATATAATAAGGTGTTGTGGTGCAGCCTGGGAGAGGCCTATGTCCAGCAGTGGACTGCGATGGGTTGATTTGATTGATAACAAGACAGGTACTAAAGCATTAGAGAGGATTCAATTAGGACACTATAGAGAGAAGCTTTTTACATTTACATTCTTTTAAATCAAGCAGAGAAAGCATGTGGTTACCTGAGCTTTAGCAGCTATCAGATCTATCTTCAGCCTCTTTGCCTCCCACGGGGAAGGTGGTGCAGACGCTGGCGTGGAGCTAGACTCCGTCCGGATACGTTTCTCAGGCGTACATACATCGTTCAAGCATAGACTGGACTTTCTTTTATTATGCGACAGGAGGTTATTGAGTCCTGCAAATATTTACCTCAATCAAAACAGAATTCTTATACAAATATGGCTGCCGAAAGCATAAGACACAATTTAAAATATTACCTTCTTTCAGAGATTGATTACTATCAGAAAAATTCAGTTTTGTAGCAGACGACAATTTGTCTTTCGGCGGGTCCGTATTTATTGCTCGTCTAAATGGCTCTAAGACATCATTGAACAGTGACATATCTCCTTCCTTAGCCATTTTGTCACAATAACTATAGTTTTAAGTTATATTTAAATTAATTAGAAACCATTATCTGGAGAAAATCTTAGTTTTAAAATTCCGAAATACAACAACGCACGTACTCGTACAAAACGGAAGCAGATTAAAAATTAAAGCTTGCTTTGTGTCATTTGTCATTGCGCTAGGAAATAATGTCAATAACGTGGCACAGAGTAAAATCCGGGGCCAAGTGCATGTTGAACATAGATAAGATACTAAATGTACAAAATGTCAAACCATGCATAGTAAAGGATTTCGTACATGTAGTTGGGATGAATCATGAATTCATGATTATAAGTCAATGGGACGAATATTTGCCATTGACTTATATTTGCGCATGCAGAATGTTTTTTATTATGGACCGTTACAATAAGTTTGTTTAACATAGTATTTTACGAAAAAACTATGAAAATCGTAGTTATTTCTGCGGTTATAACCGAAAATAATTATGTCCACAAAAAAAAAAAAATATTGAATAGCAAAGTCACCTAGTAGTCCTAGGCCTAGTAGTCTATGCAACCCGAAATAAATAAATAAGATTGATTGATTAATTATGGAATCCAACTACACCCCACACGCTTATGTGCCCCATGATCTTCTCCGCCTAGTTTTAACTTATTTTTTACGAAGGGGGTTAAAAACTGAAAGCTTGTCATAGGTGGCAGAACTGTTCAACGTCTACAAGCCACCATTGTTTTGTTTATGATTACTTTTACGTTGATCACAAATTAAACGAAAACTAGATAAATATGTATGCGAATTGGAGCGTACCACTATTGAAAGACGAGCTAAGGAAAAGGGAAGCGTCTACCACTGGTAAAAAAGCAACTGTAGTGGGAAAGTAAATAAAATTTAAACATTTTATAATGTATAGGTTATTTTATGTTTGTCGACTTTGTTTGTTCTTTTTTTGTTTATGACTGGAGGTTTGCGACAGGAATAACCTCAATTCGAGGATGATCTTCCTGGCTGAAAAACTAAGGCCTGAAACTGCGTTAAGCGGGCGCCCGCGTCGTGCAGCAGTTGCGTGTCTAAGCGCGTGGACACGCGGGTGTGCTCCGTGCGAAGACCGTCGCGGAGACCGGGTAGGTTTTATGTACGCAGTGTCGCTTTAAATACTTATAAATTATTATTTTTTATATATTTGTTATAATAAAAAAAATAGTAGCCCACCGGTATCGTGAACAGGGTCCAAGATACCGGCTGTCAGTGCTCCAGAGAGGAACCTCCTAACAATGCGAGCCGTGCCCAGAAGTACCGCTTTCTGAATCAAGCCCATGATCCAGCAGTCCAACAAGAGGCTTCTCAAATGTTAGTCGAGGCTCTTCGTTATTGGGGTGCCTGGCAGAAAACCTCCCCGAGTGCTCAGTGGCTGCTGGTCCTTTTGTTTTCTTGAGGACGAGCAGGCGCTGGACGGGTGCACCCTGGGTGCCTACAACAATCTCCTCGTGAGGGGTGGGAAAGAGGAGATTGTTGTCAGTCATAGCGCCCGGACCCGACGGAATTCCTGGTCGAGCTCTCGTCCTGGCTCTGAAGGAGCTAGAGCCCAAGCTGAGGGGGCTCTTCACGGCATGTAACGAGCAGGGTCAGTTTCCAAGTGTGTGGAAGGAGGGGAGGCTGGTCCTGCTCAGGAAGGAGGGGCGCCCCGCGGACTTGCCGTCCGCGTATCGGCCCATAGTGCTGCTCGACGAGGCGGGCAAACTTTTTGAGCGCATTGTCACAGATCGCCTCGTCAGCCACTTGTGCAGGGAGGGGCCAGACCTGGACGACAACCAATTCGGTTTTCGTCGGGGGCGCTCCACCATAGACGCCATCATGCGCGTGAGGGCCCTGGCGGAGAAGACGGTGTCCCGGGGTGGGGTGGTGCTGGCGGTGTCTTTAGACATCTCCAACGCATTCAACACCCTACCCTGGAGTTGTATTCGGGAGGCTCTGAAATACCATCGCATGCCTCCCTACCTCCGCCGTACGGTAGGGGCTTATCTGGAGCATAGATGCGTCACCTATTGGTGTTCCACAGGGATCGGTCTTGGGACCGCTCCTGTGGAACATCGGCTACGACTGGGTGCTGAGAGGTGAGCTCCCGTCGGGCGCCGACTTGACGTGTTATGCGGACGATACGCTTGTTGCTGCCCGGGGGAGCTCGCACAGGGAAGCGACGGTGATAGCCACGGCTGCGGTGTCACAGGTGGTGAACCGTATCCGGCGCCTGGGCCTGGAGGTGGCCCTAAACAAGTCAGAGGCCATGGTGTTTCATGGCCCCCGACGTGCGCTGACGCTGGGATCACACATCGTGGTCAGCGGGGCCCGGATAGCTGTCGAGTCCACCATGAAGTATCTGGGATTGGTGCTCGACAGCCGGTGGGACTTCGGGCCCCACTTCCGACGGCTGGCGCCCAAGCTGATGGGTACAGCGGGTGCGCTTTCAACGTTGCTGCCGAACTTGGGGGGCCCGAGCGCCGCCTGTAGGCGGTTGTACGTGGGAATCGTGCGGTCCATGGCCCTGTATGGGGCCCCTGTGTGGGTGATGGGCATGACGGCCGGCACTCTCGCCATTCTGCGCAAACCGCAGAGGGCGATGGCCGTCAGAGTCGTCCGCGGGTACCGCACGATTTCCTACGAGGCGGCTTGCGTCCTGGCCAGATCCCCGCCCTGGGACCTAGAGCCGAAAGTACTCGCGTCATTATATATATGGCGCGAGGAAGAGCGGGCACGGGACTCAAGGCCGGTGCAGCGGCAGATCGCGCTGCGCCGAGAGGAGCTCCGTCAGGTCTTGGTGGCGGAATGGCGGCAAAGGCATCTACGCCCTACCACCGGCCTCGCTACCGTCGAGGCGATCCGGCCAGTACTCGACGACTGGCTCGGGAAAAGGCACGGCTCCCTGTCATTTAGGGTGACGCAGGTGCTGTCGGGGCACGGCTGCTTCGGCAAGTACCTGTGCCGCATAAACAGGGAGCCGGACGCTCGGTGCCACCATTGCGTCCATTGCGGGGAGGACACGGTGCAACACACGCTCGCCGAGTGTGTAGCTTGGGAGGAGCAGCGTCGTGTCCTCACAAATGAAGTAGGAGGCGATCTGTCGCTGCCGGCCGTAGTGCGGAGGATGGTCGGTAGCGCAGAGTCGTGGGACGCGGTGTCCTTCTGCGAGGACGTGATGTCGCAGAAGGAAATTGCGGAACGGGAGAGGGAGATCTCGACACCCTTCCCCGGCCGCAGAAGGCGCACCGGGCGCAGGAGAAGGGCGGACAATGCCCTTTTCCAGCCCCCATGAATGGGTCCAGGGGCGAGGGACTTGGGGAAGTCCCCGCCCCTTATTCGATGGACCCGAGGCGGAGGCACGCGCGGGTGTCGGCGCGCGCCTCTGAGGCGATGCACGGGGTAGTTGAACTCCTCACTACCCCGTGCAGGAGACGAGGCCCGGACAGACCGGGCCAGCAGTAGTGTGGGGCTGCGGATGAATCTGGATTCCCGCGGCCCCGCGCGCACGTGCGAGGAGACACCGGGGTGGTTTTAGCCGGTAAGAGTCCGGCACGCCCCTCCGCCTTTTCCCCAGGCGGAGGTAGTCCATGAGGAATTCCCCCCGTAAAAAAAAAAATAAGGCTCTTCGTTATTAAGCCATTGCCAGTCACGTCTATCGGCACAATGATCGCTAATTCCATATCCCACACGTCGACAACCTCACGAGCCAAGTCAAGATACTTGATCTTATCTTCTCGGCTTTCACGAGGTTCCCGTCATGCGGGACCGCTATGTCAACAATAATTGCGCGCAGCTTTATTCGATCCACCACCAGGCTTGTTGGCAAGAATCATTGAGCTAGGAAAAACATAAGTCAATGGCAAGAATAGACCTATAGGTGATGATTTTTCGACCAATACAATGTGATATTTCCATTTTCGAAAACTGGGTTGGGCACATACCTGTAGTACGGCAATTCCGATTCCACAAGGGTGTATTTCAGAGCAAGTTGCTAATGGATAATCCTAGCTACAAGGTTGTATCTATGCAAGTACTCTTCGTTAACTAGACGAGAATACCCAGAGATAATGTGTCTCATTCATTGACTACTTTTTCCTAGCTCAATGGTCTGATTGATTCCCCCGACCGGTGGCATGGCTGATAGATGTTGTTGTACACAATAAATCTCCAGTAATTGTTTGTCATGATATTTTCATCCATAATTGCACAGACAAAACCTTCGGTTTACCCGAAGAGGTCGCCGAAACGCATCTAGGCTATGGTACGGACGCTAGTAGATCTACATAGGGTTTATGTAGGGCCCGGTAATAGCATTCGTGAAGCTCCATTCTGCTATACCTCCCTGCGATCATTAGTGTCATGCACTACAGGCGCCAGTTATCTTTACCCAAAGGGAGCGGGGTGAGGCCCTTGTCCACTTCGACCACATCTCGGTGCATCCCCACGCCGTCTTCTAGGCAATATTCCCTGAGACTGCATGTCTCGCGGAGAGTCTTAGCGTTTAAAAGCCTCAACATCCACTATTTCGCAGGCTATACAGTCTCATTACCGACGGCCGTGGGTGATGCATTCGATTTCCAGTCAGCAGCCTATGGACCTTTCTATCCAGAGCGTCGAGTTCGTTCGGAGTCCATTTGAGTATGCCGAACGAGTACAAAACCGGCATGACCCAAACGTTGAAGGCGCGCACCTTATTTCCCCCGGGTAGAAGACTATTATTCTTTTCAACGCCAACGTACACAGAAAGCGATGCCTCGCCAGCGCCAAGCTATAAATGTATAACGAAATATATAGTAAACAGTAGGAGGGTATCGTCATATCGATGAATGAGATTTATACGCGTTATGTTGATGTTTTATTTATAATTTTACGAATATAAAATACTCCCGAGTCCGATTCCACATCTTGTAAAATATTTATAAGCTCATCCGATTCCAGTTCTTCATTCATTTCACAATTTGTTTATAGTAAAATAGAATAGTATTGTTGAAAGAAGGATGCGTGCGCGCTCACCCGATTAGTGCTGCACTATGCCAAAGTGACCTTGACAGCCGTACGCTTATGACGTCACAGAACGACTTCTATACTAGTCCGTGGCGCCCAGGCACACAGTTAGTTTTCTCCGTAGACAGAGGTTTTCTCTGTCTACGCACATAGTAGTTTTATATCGGGGCACTGACAACCATATGTTTTGTAAAGATGGGAATGTAGTGACATAGTACCTGTCACACAGTCACCAGAAAAGCAGTTACCACATACCACCGAACCAGTTACCAGATACCACCGAACCAGTTACCAGATACCACCGAACCAGTTACCACATACCACCGAACCAGTTACCAGATACCACCGAACCAGTTACCAGATACCACCGAACCAGTTACCAGATACCACCGAACCAGTTACCAGATAGCACCGAACCAGTTACCACATACCACCGAACCAGTTACCAGATACCACCGAACCAGTTACCACATACCACCGAACCAGTTACCAGATACCACCGAACCAGTTACCAGATACCACCGAACCAGTTACCACATACCACCGAACCAGTTACCAGATACCACCGAACCAGTTACCAGATACCACCGAACCAGTTACCACATACCACCGAACCAGTTACCAGATACCACCGAACCAGTTACCAGATACCACCGAACCAGTTACCTTACCACGTTTTTGACAGCCCGCAAGAAACAGTGAAGCAATCGTCTTGAAAAAGACGAGTTCAGTCAAAGAAATAAGATAGCTCCGACGTGGCACGAGCGTCATCACAACACCGTACACGTTCGCCGGTTCGCTTCGAAAGAAGCGGTTTGTAAGCGCAAGCAGAGCAAGCGAAGCACCAGCACCCTCCGCATCTTCACGGCACGATTCGGAGCAAGTGGATACGACGCTGACGACACACGTGTTCTCCAGACAGTCTTCACTCGACGACGGCGCCCGGCGAAAAGGACCGCGCTCGGCGCGCGACTCCTATTTATGCCTTCACGGTGAATAGTGTCGTGTGCAACACAGCGCCCCGCACCCCGCGTGCGGCTCGCCCCCCGGCGCATCGCTATTGGTTGATTTTATTGTAAATTTTAACAAGCTAGCGTCTAACTGTATCAATTGTAATGTATACATAAGTAGTGCGTTTTATAAAATAAACACAGGGCTCACAATCAGGCACTCACCTCCCTGTCTGCACCCGACAGGGAGGGTACTCATCCCCGAGCCAATCCACCCGGGGAGTTAGGTTTAGGGCCGATAGGCTATATTTGATATTTAGGTTTAGACCCACCCCTCAGCAATGGCTGAAGCCCTCCTATGGGCATTTGTTAAGGAGGTCCTCTTCAAGGACCCGGACTTCGCCGCCAAATACGGAGCGAAGTTTGCTGCTCTAGAGCAGTCCCTGACCACCCCCACCCCATCCCCTTCCGCATCCATCGCTGACTTCAGCGATGTGATATCCCTAGACCCCGTGGCTATGGACACGGAGGATTTCGCGTCCAAGCGCCCCCCTACCTACGCATCCGATAGCGAGTCCGAAAACTCGACCTCAGAATGCCCGTCTTCTACCCCTTCTGAGGACGACGGCTTCACGGCAGTCCAAGGGAAGGGGAAGAAAAGGAGGAAGAAAAAGGCCCCGGCTCTCCACGTGGAGAAAAAGGCCAACACGGTGGCGACTAAGTCCCCCTCTCCCACCGCGTCCCCCGCGCCCCATGCATCGGCCCCTCTGGCAACCCCCCCCTCCGTTAACCCGTCGCAGGGTCCGCGCCCCCCCACCCCGACTACTTCCGTCCCAAGGAAGCTCCCCTCCCCGCCCCCGGTGTTCATTCAGGACAAGGGGAAATGGACCGAAGTGTCCAAATGGGCTACCCAACAGGGTATAAAAGTCCAGGTCCCGAAATCTTCGGATTACAGGGACCTCACCCGCATGCTCAGCATGAGGAAAGTAAGTTATCATACTGACTCGCTCCCGGAAGAGCGTCAGACCCGCGTGGTCATTAAAAGAATCCCGCGCGAAATCCCTACTTCTGAAATCAAATCCGACCTTGAGGCCCAAAAAATCCCAGTCGACGAGGTCCACCGAATGCACCGCTCTCGCGCCAGAGGCGGAGAGGCATTCGACATGGTCCTCGTACTCTGTCCCCCGGTTGAAGGTCATCACCCCATATTCCAGGTGCGCACTATTTGCGGCATGATGGGGATTGACCTCCAGAAACCATGGAAGAACGGTGTCATTGGCCAATGCCACCGCTGCCAATTATATGGCCATTCCCAAATGCACTGCCATGCGACGCCCAGGTGCGTCAAGTGCCTGGGCGAGCATGGCACCGCAGAGTGCTCCCGGCTCAAGGACCGATCGCAATGCACAGAGCCTCCAAGCTGTGTGCTTTGCGGTCAGACCGGACATCCGGCAAACTACCGCGGTTGCCCCAAAGCCCCCAAAAAGTCGTTTTCCTCAAAGACGGCAAAAAGGTTCACCGACAGACAGACCAGACTGTCCTCCCCCCCTCAGGGATACCCGGTTCCCTCAGCCCAGCTTCCAAGCAGGCTAAGTCCCCAAAGGGCCAGCCCTTGGAACCTTCTTAGCCCTTTGACCGCTTAGTTTTATTTCAATTGCCGTGCCCCCAGCGCCCAGCTCATAAATCGACAAATAAATACAAACGACGAATTCGGTTGTGCAATGTAATAAATAACAAGAAACGAACATAGGTTTTCAGTCGTATATATACGACTGAGGCGATACGGGCACGAAAATATTTGTCGGATTAATCCGACGTAAGCGGTTAAAAGGTTAACCACCAGCAGGCTTTTCCTGCACTGAGGGAGGACTCAGGGCCCCTCCCCGCAAATCCCCCCCCCCCCCCCCCCCTGATGGATCCGCGTATCCGTGCCTCCGCGCCCCTTCCCGCGCATCCCCCCAAACCCGCGTCTGCTCCTAAAGCAGCCCCCGTCGCGAAAACACCCGCCCCCCTTCCCCCAACCACTCCTGTGGTCGGGGAAAACCCCATGGACGCATTCAATGTGATTGCGACCACCTTCACGGCCTTCCTCACCCCCCGCGCTAGGAGGATGGCCAGCGAAATCGTTGCCGCCCGTCAGGCTGGTAACCTCTTCCTAATACAACAAATGTACAATGCGTATCCCGAGATTACGCAAGCCCTAGTGTCCTACACCTATGTAACTTCATAATGAATATTACAGCCATTACAAGAACCAAACCCCGATCCCTCAAGTTAGGCTATTTTAATGCCAATGGCATCCAGGGACAACGCGACGAGATCGCCGAGTTCCTGCATGTCCATAAATTAGATATCCGACTTGTACAGGAAACCTTCCTCAAGCCCCGCCACCGAGACCCGTCAATTGCGAACTACCGTATAGTTCGCAATGACAGGACTCGGTGCCATCGAGGCGATACCATCATTTACTATAGAAAGGGTCTGTACTGCATTCCTGTGGACGCGCCCCCTCTCTCGCGTTTAGAAGTGTCTGTCTGCCGGCTCGGCATGACAGGTCACCAGCCGATCACTCTAATATCGGTTTACATCCCCCCGCAACTATCAGAAAACTATTCCCAGTTATCTGACGACCTCGCTATCCTATTTGGCTTGAGTGACTCCGTTATCATAGCGGGCGATCTCAACGCCAAACACACAGCCTGGAATAGTAACAGGATCTCGACCAGGGGCAAACATCTGTTTGACCTCTGTCCCATCCTTAGCTTTGATGTCATCGCCCCGATGACTCCCACTCACTTTCCCCACGCGCCCCTTCATGCCCCTGACGTCCTTGACGTGGCACTTCTAAAGAATGTCAACCTTCGGTTGGATTCTATAGAGGTGGTACATCAACTGACATCCGACCACCGACCTGTAGTTGTGACATTAGGCCCCCGACAGACCGCCCCTCACCAAAGTAGTCACGGACTGGAGGAAAGTAAGCGAAAGACTGAAATCCTCCACATCCTCCTGCCCCCGACTAGACTCCATTCCCGATCAGTTCGACTCGATCAATGACACGACAGCCGCGACCGACTCACTCACGGATCACGTACAATCCGTCCTGAACGAAAGTTCAAGGGAAGTTCCAGCGATGGACGGCCATCGCTGGAAGTTGCCGGACGATGTACGTGAACTGCTGACCGAGAAGAACGCGGCTGTACGTGACTACAGCAACTTTCCTTGCCAAGCTAACAAGGCCCATATGCGCTATTTACAGAGATCTGTAAAGAAACGCATAACGGAGCTGCGTGACGCTGGCTGGAACAAGATGCTGAGCGAGTTAGAGCCCACCCACCTGGCCTTTTGGGAACTGCAGAGGAAACTCCAGTCCCCAAATGTAGCCTCCACGCCTCCATTGGTGCGTCCCGGCAAGACCATCACGTTCGATGACATCGACAAGGCCGAGTGCCTTGCCGACAGTCTTGAGGCCCAATGCACACCCAGCTCTTAACCAGTAGACCAAGCTCACCTCTCTGAGGTTGACGCGGAAGTCGAACGTAGAGCCTCCCTTCCCCCCGTCGAAGACCCAGATAATCCTCTGCACCCCGTCACCCCAGACGAGGTGCACGATATCATCAAGGGTCTGAAACGCCGTAAAGCCCCCGGCCCAGACGGAATCACGAATAGGGTAATCCAATTGTTCCCCGCTAACCTCATAATGCTCATGACCATCATCTTCAATGGTGCTCTGAGCAACAATATCTTTCCCCAAGCTTGGAAAAGGGCCACTGTCATCGGTATTCCAAAGCCGGGCAAGCCCAAAACCGACCCCTCTAGTTACCGCCCCATTAGTCTGCTCAATGTTCTGGGCAAAATCTATGAGAGGCTTATATACAAGCGACTCAGAGATTTCGCCGAGACTAAGGGCCTCATCCCCGACGAACAGTTCGGATTTAGATCCCAACACTCGAGCGTCCAACAGGTTCACCGCATCATCAAACACGTAAGCGTTGGTTTCCAACGTGGGTTCATGACGGGTGCTGTGTTCTTCGACATAGCGAAAGCGTTCGACAAAGTCTGGCACAATGGCTTATTATATAAGCTTTACCAACTCGGTGTGCCAGACCGTCTCGTACTTATCCTGCGAGACTTTTTGGCTAACCGAACCGTTCGTTATCGTATCGAAGGGGCGCTTTCCTCCCCCCACCCTATCCGCGCAGGAGTCCCTCAGGGCTCTCTGCTAGCTCCCCTCATGTTCACCCTATTCACCAGTGACATCCCGAAATGTAAAAATGCGCAGTTGGCTCTGTTCGCAGACGATACGGCCATTTATTACACTGGGCTCGTCCCCGACTCGATATCTCGCACTCTCCAAACCGCAGTCAACAAGCTTGGCGCATGGTTCAGAAAGTGGAGAATCGAAGTTAACCCCGACAAGAGTCAAGCGGTTCTCTTCTTGAAACCGCGTGTCAAACGCAGACATGACGACGCCCGCCCGATCAAGATGTTTGGCAAGCCGATCCCTTGGGAGAAGCATGCCAAATATCTGGGTGTGACTTTGGACAGACGTCACTCCTTCGCAGAGCACATAAAGGTGGTTCGTTCGCGAGCCGCCTTTGCTCTGGGTAGACTACATTCCGTCTTAAATGCACGCAGTAAATTGTCACTCAGGTGCAAACTGCGCATTTATACGGCATGCATCCGACCTATTATGACGTACGCCTGTGCTGTTTTCGCACAGGCCCACACCCGGCACATCCACAGGATGCAGAGATTTTTCTACGTAAAATCACGAGTTCCCCCTGGTTCGTTCGTAACATCAACTTACATTTAGATTTAAATATCCCCACCATTCAACAATTCATAAAACGCGCTTGCAAGCGTTTCTTCGATACCGCTGGCAGCCATCGCAACCCTCTGGTTGTGAAGGCCGCCAGTTATGTCCCCTTTAAAATCAGCCGTCCAAGGCACGCACTGACCGATCCCGACGACCCCACCACCCTCCTCCAGGAAAGCAGTAGGGCCACCAGTACAGTATACAAACACAGACACAAATCGAAGTTCCGACCTCGCCGCCGAGGTCCTTCGCGTCCGCGTCCGCGTTCCTCCACGATAAATTCCTCTTCCCCTCCCTTGATCGGATCCACAGAGCCAGCTGATGGCGCACATTGGTACAAGGGCGGAAAAAAGTCCTTTGTTTCAACCTTGTTTAAAATGTCTACAATTTGGTACACACATACTAGAATGTTAGTAGAAACAAGTCCTAAAATTAATACGGATAAATAATTATACAGTATTTAATTATATGATGCCAAAGTAGGGTGATCGAGAATTTACAAATTTCGTGCAAAAAATATTGTTATTTCAAGTATGAATAGAACCAAAATACTATAATTATCAACTTTCATTTTTAGTTTAGTCATAAGTTTATTGTGTGTACTAATAAAATAGTAAACATAATGTTATAATATAATGAATAATTACTTACTATTACATTTTTAGTGAAGAAGGTCATTTGGAACCTTTTGTTTTCAATCATGAGATCATAACTAATCTCCGTTATCGACCGATACGTAATAATATACTTTCGGAGATTAATTAGACCCTATAGATTAAGAATACATTAGTTTTGGCTGCGATAACCTGCGATCACAGAGTAGAATAATATACCTATACGGCCTGCGATCTTGGAAATACCAGGTCCTTACTAATGACGCTCTGTAATTAAGAAAAAGTGCATTATATTAATAAGTGTTTCTAATGAGGGTAATTAACATTTTATCATATCGTGTAAGTATAAATAGCATTGAATGGTAGTTTTAACTTCACTTACAATTATTTTCTCTTACGATAACAGTGTTATTATAGTGATGGATAGCTTTACTATTGTCTATGCCGATTTAGTGGAAATCATAATATCAAGTAGGTAATCGTGAGATACATATGCCTCGAAAATTTAAAACTTATGTATCCACAGCTTACAGAAAGTGTTTGGAATCAAGTTTATGAAAAGTTAAGCCGTAATTTTCTACCCGTATTTACAAAAAAGTGGCAAACTGCAGCGAGAAATAAAAATGCTTTTATGGCAAAAAATGAACAGTGGCTGAAAAATATTTTTACCGTTGAGACATCTTCGGTGCAGACTGATGTGGTGAATTGTGACAGTAATGTTCCAGGGCCATCAAAACGCTCTCATAGAGGACGACCAGAAAAATCATTTGATGAATGTTGCGATCGAACAAAGCGATATAAAGTTAAAAGATTGTGTGAAAGCGTTCCTGAAGAAATGATTAAGAAAGCTGCCTCTAAGGTACTCGTACAAGAAGGATCATCGGATACTATCAAGTTTACTCCAGAAAAAGCGTTGGCATTATTACTTGATGCATCACTTTCGAAACATCAATATCAAGTACTGAGAAATGCAGCAAAAAGTATTGGTTGTGATATTTTTCCCGATTATCATAAAGTACTTGAAGTAAAAAGGCAATGCTACCCCACGGATATTGATGTAACGGAAAGCTACGCTTGTGTAAGTTTGTAGTCATTACTGGATCACACAACCAGAAGATTATTTGAAGTAATGTCTGAAGACGACCTTACACAGATTAGTGTAAATTCAACGTTTTTACACAAGTGGGGATGTGACGGATCATCAGGTCATGCTGAGTACAAACAGTCATTTATCGACGAAAATGTGTCAGATTCATATATGTTTTTGACATCATTAGTTCCACTGCATCTGTATGAAAAGGAAAATAAATCTGTTGTGTATTGGACAAATGCAACTCCTTCTTCTACAAGGTGTTGTCGCCCGGTACAATTCCAATTTCAAAAAGAAACTACAGAATCTACGTAAAATGAAATTGCTAGAATGGAGTCTGAAATAGCAAACTTAAATGAAACTGTTATTAGTTTAAAGGAAAAGACTTACAAAGTCTACCATAAACTTGTGTTCACAATGATAGATGGCAAAATAGCGCAGACAGTTACGGACACATCATCATGTGCAGTGTGTTTTATATGCAAGTCAAAGCCATCAGAAATGAATAACCTTGACCAAGTGCGAAATAAAACTGTGGATACGGAGGCTCTCAAGGTCGGTTTATCCCCGCTTCACGCACGGATTAAATTTATGGAATGCATATTACATATTGCGTACAATATGTCATTTACCAGTTGGAGAACGAACGCAACTACCAAACAACAAAAAGATGAAGAGAAGAAAAGAATCCAAAGTGAGCTGTTTCAACGTTTAGGTCTAAAAGTGGATTTTGTAAAGCAAGGAATGGGAACATCTAACGATGGAAATACGTCTAGAAGATTTTTCAATAATGCAGACATTGTAGCTGAAGTCACAAGAGTCGATAAAGAACTTATTCATCGGTTTGGTATAATATTGCAAACAATTAATTCTAGTGCATTAGTTGATTCGGATAAGTTTGGTAGTTATTGTTACGAGACTGCTGAACTATACGTAAGCCTGTACAGCTGGTATAATATGCCAAATACTGTGCATAAAATCTTGCTGCATGGCAAAGAAATAATAAGTGTTGCTGCCTTACCTATTGGGATGTTATCTGAGGAAGCTCAAGAAGCGCGAAATAAAGATTACCGCAATTATAGGTTAGGTCATTCAAGAAAATGTTCTCGTCTATCATGTAATGAAGATGTTATGAATATGCTCTTAGCTACCTCAGATCCCCTTATCAACAGTTTACGTGCAGTACCGAATAAAAAATACTATCCTCTTCACGATGATGCCAAAGCTTTATTAGTGGATAGCACCCATCTCTCAATCAATGTCTTCTCTATTTAATATTTAGTTTATTAATTTTTATTTATTTAAAAATGCTGATTTAATTATATGAAATTCATGTGAAAAAATTTGATGAATATTTTCATGTTAATAAAAAAAAAATACGTGTTATATCTTTCTCTTTGTAAACTGGTACATCCATTATATCATTTTAATAAAGTATTATGAAGAAACGCAACGTCTTTTCATTTAAAAATAATATTTTCCGCATGCCCGTACTACCTGCACCACTGTGTGGCGTAGCTGAGCCAGTAGTTTTAATCCCCCTTAATAATAATGAATCCATTCAGATCCAGCCTGTCCCCAACTTGCTGTCCCCCCCCCAGCCACGCCCTAAGACGAGGTTCGCACCCCACAGGGGGTGCCCTTAGGTGATTGTCGCTTAGTTTATAATTAATATTATGCCCCTGGCTGGAGGTTTTGAGTTAGCTCGAAGGCACCACAGGATTGACCGGTTAAGCAGTCACGGCCTCTCAAGGCCAACTGCGAGATGCCATACAAAAAAAAAAAAAAAACACAGTTCAGACAGTACCATCAAGTTCACCGTTTACTTCAGTGAGTTGTTTTATTTACGACAGTACCAGTACCTCATCAACACTGCATACTAAGAGGCGACGAACGCCTAAAGGAATATAATTATCGACAAGGATTGCTAACCACTGTTTAACCTTTTGACCACTTGTGTCGCATTTATGCGACACATATTTCTGTGCCCCTACCGCTCGTGTCGTATTTCTGCGACAGAAAACATGCCTGATTTTTTCGTTCTATTTTCGTCCTAATAACTGCGTGATACATACAACTAAAACGAAAAAAAATTCTAAAAAGTTAATTAAACAGATTTTTAAAATATAGCTCCGATTAAATGATAAAAATTGAAAACCACGAAATATGACACTAAATTGCGACGTTGCCACTCATAAGGTATAAACGCTCTTAAGATTTTAAGCACGCCTCAACTAAAATAGCAATCTTTAACTCAATAGTCAGATCAGCAGGCTAGAATATTGTAGTATAGTTTGGAGTCCATTCTACGAAATATTTAAACGTCGTTTAGAATCAGTGCAATATGGCCAGGAATCTAACTAGCTACAGCTCACGCTTGAAACATTTCAAACTTATGAGTCTGGAAAATCGCCGTATGTTTCTAGATCATCTGTTCCTATACAAAATAATGAACACTCATATGGATTGTCCACGGTTGCTGAGTCAAATAAATTTGAATGTGCCTTACAAACTTGCTCGTGGGTCTAGATATCAGTTGCTCCGTGCTGAGGGCTTTAAAACCAATCGGGGTCATTTTCCCACCATTAACAGAATGCAGATTCAACTTGTCGCTTGGGCTTTAAAACCAATCGGGGTCATTTTCCCACCATTAACAGAATGCAGATTCAACTTGTCGCTTGTCACGCTCAGCCAGCGTAGATATTGATATGTCTTACTCTTTACATAAAGTCAGGGCTGTATTGCTTAGGGCATTATCATAATAAGTCAAAAATTTATATTGCAGTTTCTATTGTCTTAATTTTCACTTAAATCTATCTAAATTTGTAAAATATGTTTTGTCTTGTGACTTTTTGTATTCTCTTTAGTTTTTTGTAAGGAACTCTTTTGTAACTGCATTTCCTACTACTATGTTTAATGCATGCCGTGCGTCTGGGTATATATGTTCTGTGATGCCGTGGCAGCCTTTAATTAAGGCTACACTATATAATGTCAAAATAATATGGGTAGTTTAACATGTATCTTTATCTTTAGTGTATGCTTTGTTGGTTGTCCTTAAATAAATAAATAAATCTTTGGGGAAATCTTTTCAATGAGCAGTCAACACCCCGTCAGAGTGTTCTGTCTGTGGTATATATGTTCTGTGGTCAACACTATTCAATGTTTTGATTTTGGCTAAAAGGTCCCAGCAACCAGGCCATTAAAATTATTTAAAAAAAAAATGTTTTGATTTGATCAAAAATTTATAGATTATGGAAAGGCGGGAAACTGTAAAAGTGTAAAGGCGCTCTTTCTCAAACAACATTTCAAAAAAAAATATTTATTGTATTATTAACATTTTTCTTTGTAAATATTCATATTAAATAGATAGTTGATAGTGTACATAATGCATTAGCACCCCGAAATGGGGAAAAAAAAAGGCGGAGGAAGGACGAAATGTCCTATCCTGACTCGCAGCAGCAGCAGCAGTCCCTTGAGTCTTCGGATTCTGATTCAGCGGAGTCTGAACAGACAGTAGTAAGCTCCAAACACAATGACAAGGACGCAAAGGATAAGTACGCCATTTACAAGGTAAAAGGGTACACACGTAAATATCCCGAGGAAACGAAACAAACGGACCTCATTGTATTTTTAACTCGTGTCGAAGACAATGTGTCATTCAGCGATAGGGATCGTATGGCCCTATCGAAAGGTTTACGGGAGCATGGCGTTTCAGGCGTCAAGCATCTACGTACCATTAATAAATATAAAGTCGGCATAACATTTGACCTTCCAAACAATGCAAATATGTTTTTACAGAACAAAAAGTTGCTAGATCAGTTGTCTCTTAAGGCAACTATACCGGCTGGAGATACTGAAGTAACGGGAGTCCTTACTTCGGTTCCCGTAGAAATGTCCAATAAGCAAATTTTTTCATTGATTGGTAGTTCAAAAAATGTAATACAAGTAAGGCGCTTCATGCGCAGGGTCAGAAGTGACGCTGGCGTAGCTTTCGTTCCTACACAGGCTGTTGCGGTAACCTTCGCCTCCACTATTCTTCCTCAATACATTTATTTGGACTCATGGCGTCACGAAGTGAGTAAATACATACCACCAGTAAAACAATGCCTTAAGTGTCTGCGGTATGGACATATTGCTAAGTTCTGTCGCAATATTGAAGTATGTTCAATTTGTACATTAAATCATCATTTTAAGAATTGTCAGGTTGACCCAAAGGATGCTAAATGCGCAAACTGCAAAGGTAACCACGTAGCTATCTCCTCATCTTGCCCAATAAAAAAACAAAAAGTGGAAGAAAATAAAATTAAGTCACGAAGCGCCACATACTCTGATCTTTTCGACGTTAATGCATTCTCAGCCCTAACTGCTCGAACTTTAGATATACAGATTAATAATTTAATGAAATCCGATACATTTATAAGTACATTAGTAGAAACAATTACAAAAATAGTTAGTAATAAAGATGTTCCTATTAACTCATCATCAATTAAAGAGGTTTTAAAAACAACTTTAGTAAAAAAATTCCTTTATCCTCATAATGGATTTGTCAAACTTAAATATAGTTCAATGGAATGCACAAAGTCTTAATAGCAATAAACATATACTTATAAATTTCCTCTATACACAAAATATACATATAGCAATAATTTCTGAAACATGGCTCAGACCTGATCAATCTTTTAGAATAAAAAATTACAATATTGAAAGGAATGATTGTGGTAACAAACACAATGGAGTTGCAATTATAATTCATGAAAGCATTACATATACTAAAATTAACACCTATTTTGATAATTCTTTACAAAACATTTGTGTAAAAATTACAGTTAATAATAAAGAAATAAGTATAGTCAGTTTTTATAGCCCTCTAAACTCTAATCCCGCTTTTAATAAAGGTGATTTTGATTCATTGGTGAAGTCTATTCCTGGTCCTTTTATATTTGCTGGCGACTTTAATGCCCATCACACTTCCTGGGGATGTGTTTCTGACTCTTCAAGAGGTAGAGAAATCTTAGAAGTCATTGACGAAAATAATTTGGTTCTGCTTAATGATGGTCAAGCAACAACAGTTGGTTCTCTAACATGGCATCCCAATGCACTAGATTTATCTCTGGTTTCATCATCGTTGGCACTTAATTGTGAATGGTCTGTACTTGATAGTCCTCTTGGTAGTAGTTATCAAATCCCTGTAATAATAAAAGTAATGGTTAGCAGAAATAAAAATAATGATGTTTATGGGATTTGTTTGAATGCTAAACATTTGCCCATCTACCCAAATTATAAACTCGTGGATTGGCAAATGTATAGCAATTGTGTCCGAAGAATTGTTGGTTGATTTTCAAATAGATAATTATAGTATTCTTAATTCATATTTCCAATTTTGTACTATTTTGCGCACAGCAGCTGCTAATTCCAAAATAAATTCCAATAATTTGAATTGTTATGTCAACACAAATACCACCAATCACACATGCCATAGTAATAACATTAAAGGACCTTCCCTTCCTTGGTGGAATCAAAAGTGTACAGAGGCTGTACACAATTTCAAAACAGCATATATTAATTTTAAATATAATCCAACAGAAGAAACCTATCTTCAATTTAAAAGGCTTCGGGCAGTGAAGAAACTCATTTTAAAAACAGAAAGACAAAAAAGTTGGTTTTCTCTTTGTGAAACTTTTAATAGATGCACACCATTATCTGTTATATGGAAATTTATGCGTAAATACAATAAGACATATAATAGTAATATTCATGAAAATGATGCATGGGTTTTAGATTTTTTAAAGAAATACACTCCAGACTTTGTGCCACATACTTCAAAAACTTTTACTGATAGTATTCATTCCAAAAATAGTTTTCTACTTAATCCTTTTACAATTAATGAATTAATATCTGCCATCTCCTCTCGAAGAGATACTGCTTATGGTCTTGATGGAATACCATACATCTTATTTAAAAAATTAAGCATTGCCGGTTTAGTAACATTTCTAGAAATAATTAATTTACTTTGGGAAAATAATATTATACCTCAAGATTGGAAAGTGGATTGTCTCATACCAATTTTAAAACCAGATAAGCCAAAGTTGTGTCCTGATTCATATCGTCCCATAGCACTTACTTCTTGTATTGGAAAATTATTTGAACAATTGTTGAAGCAACATTTAGAGTTTTATGTAGAACAAAACAATATCTTACCTTCTAATCAATTTGGTTTTCGTAAGAATCGGTCTGCTAGGGAAAGTGTTTGTCAATTACAGCTTGATATTCATAACTCTTTCTTGGCAAAAAAAAATTTGGTTGGAGTTTTCTTTGATGTTGCAGGTGCTTTTAATAGTGTAAATATAGATATTCTTTGTTATGAATTGTCGCAAATAGGGATTCCTGTAAAAATTATAAATTGGATTAACAGTTTTTTGACCAATAGAGAAGTATTTACTAAATTTAATAGACATCTTTATGGTCCTAGACTCTCGTCAAAGGGAGTCTGTCAAGGAGGTATACTATCACCTTTAATATTTATATTATATATACGAAGATTAAATCTTATTTTAGGGTCTCAGGTCAAAAATCTACAGTTTGCAGATGATTTGGTTGTTTATACATCTGGGAACAATTTATCACAAACAGTTCAAATAGTCAATGATGCATTGGTAAATCTTCATGAATATTTTTCTTACCTCGATCTAAATGTCAATCAGTCCAAGTCCAAAGTTGTTATGTTTGGTAAACAGCGTCATAATATTTCCAATGTGCAATATAATAATTGTGCATTACCTATCTCACTTGAGGTTAAATTTCTGGGGGTTCTTTTTTCATACAATCTAACCTGGAATAATTACACAAAACATATAATTAGTAAAGCAAATAAAGCTTATAATGTACTGAAATCTCTGTCTGGCTCATATTGGGGTGCAGATCCAAAAATTTTGTTACTATTGTACAAATCATTAGTTCGTAGTCATTTTGAATATGGTTTCTATTGCTTCGCTGCTGATGTTAAAATTGTAAATAGTTTAGATGTTCTTCAAAATAAATGTCTGCGTGTAATAACTGGGGCATTCAGAAGTACTCCAATAAATGCAATGCAGATTGATTGCAATGTTCCACCATTAAGCATTCGATTTAATTACCTAAAAGAAAGATTTATACTAAAACTTTATAGTATATCTAGAAACAGTCTTCTGGTCAATTTGTTACATTCAGTAACTCCTTCAGTCTCTAAAGCAATTTTTATGTTACAAGGTCTTCAAAGTTTCGTAAATTTTATTCAAAATTTAAATATTTATCAATCCAAACATATTTTGCCTTGCTATGAAGGAACTTTTACTGGTAAATTTCCAGCTATTAATATAATTTTAAAGAAAAGAAGGGACTTGTCCACTAAAGAGAAAGTAAATGCAATGTTATTAGAGTGGTCAGATCATAAATTTGTTTATACAGATGGTTCCAAGAACGATAGGGCTGTGTCTTTTGCCATATATGAGCCCTTTTCAAACATAGGCATTGGTCGAAAGATTGACAAAAATTCAAGTATTTTTACAGCTGAAGCTGTCGCTATTTTGAGTGCTTTGAAACATATTAAAAATTATAATTCAGGACATAATAAATGGGTTGTGGTAAGTGATAGCATGAGTGTTCTGGAAAACTTGGCAAACAACAAATTGAATGCTAACACAAATTATATAATTTATTTAATAAAACAGTTATGGGTGGAATTATATCAATCAAATATTGTAGTTTGTTTTGTGTGGGTGCCTTCACACATTGGTGTTGTAGGGAATGAAAAGGCAGACTATTTGGCCAAAAAAATTGTCGATTTAGAAGAATTAATTCCCAATTCTGACCCTGATATGGATGTTTCCATACCACCTACAGATGTAGTTAGTCTTCTAAGACAGCGCATGTGTCAAGAGTGGGGAAGACATTCATACCAGTGCACTCAGGTTGAAAGTAAAGGTACTTGGTTTGCTACCTTAGATGTTCAAATAAACTCCATACCTTGGTTCTGCAAGAATAACAAATTCATAAATAGAAAATTTTATTCAATCATCAGTCGTATGCGTTTTGGTCATTGTCGTTTAAATTATCATCTTCATCGCCTTAGAATGGTCAATTCTCCTAATTGTGAGTATTGTCAATCACAAAAAGTTCAGTCACTGCATCACATCTTCTTCGAATGCTCGTCTTTCAACATTCAGCGCCTTGTGTTGTCGGATGAGTTGCTTAAAATTTATAATAAGCCTGACAAGGTCCCGCAATGCATTCAGGAGCTACTTAAGAATGCCTCAGCTTATTTATACTTGTACAAATTTATAGTAGAGACTGTAAATGATATTTAGTTACTTACGTATTGGGTTTTCGTGTTATTAGTAATACTAAGTTTAGGTATAATTCATGTAAAAATGTAAATAAAATAAATAAATAATAATATGTACCTACACGAGGAGATAGCTCGGAAAATAACAAATAACAATACTAGAAATTGAAGAAGAAATAAAATGAAAACAATCTAGCTTGATTGACATTGACACTGACAGTAAGTAAAATGGCATAGATAAAGAATCTGGATTTGTCAAAAATAAAATAAAATGACTAAGTTTAAAATGGATTGACTACGAAAGACTTAATAAATAAAATAAATAATACAATGATTTTAAAAACGAAAGACGTTATCTTCGCAAAACTTACCACGCAAGAAATTCTGTACGGAAGACGAGGCGGTATGGTCAAAAGACTATAGCCTGCCCTTTTGGGCGAAAAAAAAAAAAAAAAAAAAATTATAGGTTAGGGTATCGTGTTTATCAAAGAATTGTTTTTGTGTTTTTTATTGTTAATTGCTTATAATTAAAGCAATCTATAAAATAAGAAGAATTATATGATGGAAGTAGATTCGGCGCAATATTTTTCAAGCTATGAAGACTTAGAAGTAATACTTAACAGGATAACCAAAAATTTTGTACTGTAATCTAAAACTGTGTGCGATATTCATAAAGTATTTGTTTTAGGTGCATAAGTTAATGCTAGAAGATGAGCCAAGAACTCTAGCTTATAAGAAAGCAATTTTAAATAACAAGGCATATTTTAAAGATAAGATTGTAATGGATGTTGGATGTGGCACCGGTATTTTGTCTATTTTTTGTGCTCAAGCTGGTGCTAAGAAAGTATTTGCTATTGAAGCTAGTAATTTGGCGAATTTAGCTAAGGAAGTAGTGAAGGAAAACAAATTTGAAAATGTTATAGAGGTAAGAAAACTTCAATTTGAACGAAAGTCTTAAAATATTTGCACAAACTTCGCTTTATACGTATTCCATCCGAGGCTTTATTTATTTGTTATTGTTCCATGATTAATCGACTAAGCTGAATCGGATGTTTCCGCCAGTAGGTACTGCAATTAATTGTACCCTTACAAATTCATTAATATTTTTCAGGTAATCCACAGCAGAGTAGAAGATGTGGTTTTACCTAACTACATGAAAGTAGATGCCATAGTATCAGAGTGGATGGGCTTCTACCTCCTGCATGAGGGTATGTTAGACTCAGTCCTGTTCGCCAGAGACCGGTTCCTCAAAGATGGAGGAGAAATATTCCCTGAGAGTGCTACTATTTATATTGCACCATGTAGGTAAGACATCCTCTTACCTACACTTCACAATATAACCCAATATTAATTATTTGGTGTTATTGCATCAGCATTCTTTCAATAATAAGAAGGGTATTGAACATTTAAACTTATTCCAAATGAATTCAGTATGGTCATGAACACTGCAGGCACTAAACGCCCCCAGAAGTAATAATAATAAAACTTCTAATGTCTTGTTCAGTGTCCTTCAACCGATTAATCTGCCTGCTAGCCATTGCATAATTGTCTACTTTCCAGCATTATACCCCATACAATAATTTACCCATTGTTTTCCAGTGTACCATCACTATACAACAACTGGGACAGCTTACATGGAGTATCCATGTCATCATTTGCCAGAGAGCTAAGAGCAAGTAAAGGTAGCAAGCCAGAGATCCTTACCATAAAACCGGATGACCTGCTGGGAACTGAAGTGGCCCTCTGCTGGGTCAACTTAAGAGAGGATGAACCACATGATTTAAATGCATACAGCATACAACATGTTGTTGGTAAGTGTACTATTATCATAACATACCGAAAGGTGCAGCCTCATAGTTACAGCGCTTGTGGTGGTTTAACCCAATAGGGCAAAGTACAATTGCTTACCACCTCAGCTTTTTGACTGTAGACCATGAGTCATTCTATTTACAATTTCTCATATTCAATATTTGTAACGTGTGAATACCCCTAAAACTTTTATTAGTACTGTTAATAACGGTAACTGTGACAGTTTACAAACTACCAGCATTAAAAAAAAAAAAAAATTTTTCATAATCGGAGGTTTTTGGTGCAAAAAAGTTAAAATTTTGTTCTAACAAGATTCCGGTAAGTGGTTTTGCGATATTTGGTAAGATTATATGATCCTGCATGACTCGTAGAATAACTTTTGACATGAAACTTGTACCGTCAAATGGGGTTACTTTGATACTACGGGGTTACTTTGATAACAACTTTAGGCTTATGAAAAACTTAATTTTATAATAACTACAACGCTATAATACAAAGAAACTATCAGTAGTGCCAAGTACTGATAGTTTATTTTTTAATTGGTGTTGTAGATATTATAAAATTAAGTTTTTCATAAGCCTAAAGTAGTTATCAAAGTAACCCCGTAGTATCAAAGTAACCCCATTTGACCGTACCAATTGGAAAATCTTCGTAAGCTCGGTGGTAAAACTTTTACCATTGCCCGGTTGCATCAACCTACGATTATTTGGTGGTAATATAGTTACCGTTACCCATTAGCGTACTTGTTATTTCAGGACAATGTCGAAGAAAAAGAAGCTATCTGATTGCGCCGGTATTCTAGAAGATGATCTCTTCGCTATTGAAAGTAGCGACGAAAGTGTCTCTGAAGAACCACGTTTGGGCGATTGCGTACTGGATTACGATAATGAAGTTTCGCGAGGTCTTTCAAGAATATTTGGTGAAGCGCCTGATTTTCAGAAGCCTCTCGGGCCACGTGCTTCGGTAGAATATCTAGAAGTCGTTGAACCAGTAACTGAAGAACCGGTAAGGGAAGTAAATACGCGAAATGAAAATGATAGGAACATATTTGACTGTGCTCTATCTGAACCAACCCAGGCAACTTCAGCTCAGTCTGACTTAGCGCAGCCTAATGAAACTGCAAGAACAAACGTAGTAACTAGGTCTATTTGTGTGGCACAAAACTGGTCAAATATGGTTTCTAAACATCGCATACCAAAGTTTGATAAACGTCACTCATAAAACTCCGCCTATTGAATATTTCGACAGTTACTTCCCCCCTGAACTCGTAGAGTTGCTGGTAGAACAAACAAACATGTAATAATAATAATCTTTATTTTATCCAAAAGCATACAGAATTTTAAATGTGCCGCATACAGATATATGCGGCACAAAGGCAAACGCTTCACTGGAGTCCAGCATTTGTAGCTGAAATGCGTGCATATCTTGGTATCTCGCTCGATACCGATGGTCTTCACCCCTTACCCGATGTCAATCTGTATTGGTCAACTGATACTTTTTATAGAAATCCTGATATTGCCCAAACTTTCACTCAAAAGAGATTAAAAAAACTGACTGAAAACATTCACATGAATGATAATACCAAAGAACCCGCAAGAGATACACCAGATCATGATAAGCTTTATAAATTACGTCCTATGATAACAAAACTAAACGAAGTATCCAGACCCAATGTTCTCAATCAAGCACCCAATCGGTGGACGAATGCATGGTAAAGTTCAAGGGTAAAAGCACACTAAAACAAGACATGCCCAAAAAACCCATAAAAAGGGGTTATAAGGTATGGGCTCAGTGTGATGCTAAGACCGGAAATCAGTATGTCTTCGATATCTATATCGGCAAAGCAGACGAAAATGCATTTGGTGAAGAAGACTTAGGGCAAAAACCCAACACTCTTCTTGCTTTCGACAACTTCTTCACTGGCATTCCTCTAATGAATGATTTGCTGATAAAGAAGGGAATATATGTCGTCGGTACCGTTCGTTTGAACCGAAAAGGCTTACCAGAGAAGTTGCTGCCCAAAAATAAACTCAAGAAGGAATAACTTGCAAGGCACGAGTTCATGTATAACACCAAAGCTCCAGTTTCTGCAATACAGTGGATGGATACTCAACTTGTGAATGTTTTGACAACAACACACAACGCAAAATCTGTATCTACGGTCAAACGAACACAGAAGGACGGTTCCAAGAAAGCGATTACTATCCCCACTGCAATTGCCGAATATACAGTGAACATGGGAGGTGTGCATTTTATCACATCCGTGCCTCGTATCCAACCGGCCGAAAATCTCGACGCAACTGGTAGCGCCTATTTTATTTCATGTTTGATGAAGCTATCATCAACGCATACATAGGCTACATACAAACTCACAGGCAAACGGTTCACACACACCGAGATTTCAGACTTCGTTTGGCTCACAGTCTAATTGATGGATTCACAGGCAAAAAAGAAACTTTTTTTATGGCAATTGAGCCGATGTCGACTATTCTGCCATCGTCACGTTTAGACGGCAGCGCGGAGGCGGGCCGTCGACTTTACACTTTGTGGTAGTACTACAGATGTTAGTCGCTGAAAAAACGAGGACAGGGGGTTAGTAAAACATTAGTGTTATTTTTAGAAATCAGAATGTCTTCTGTGCCACACTAAGGGAAATTTACTGGATGCCGATTTTGCAGTACAAAAAATACTCAAAAACGATCTGGGATTATTTGCGATGTCTGCAAAGTAGCTTTATGTGCCACACCGTGCTTCGAATCCTTTCACGTTGCTCCAGAAGAAGGAGAGCCTTTGGACTTTGCAGGTCAAGTACTTCCTCCCTCGTTACCACAACGGGCTAAGGTCAAATAATTACCACCAACACCAAAACGTAAACGGGCGATGGTAAAATGATTACCACCGAATTTTCGCGTACACGGCTACACATCAAGCTATACATTTCCAGTTTACACTGAACTCTCATAGTAAGGAAATCCCATACAATGCGAGATCAGCTTATACTGGAAATGTATATCTTGATCTGTAGCCGTGCGTACCTGTGATTATATATTTTTAGATTTTTACGAAAAATGTTAAAAAGGGTCCTAATAAACGTATAAATAAACACAAAACTTTTTTTTTTCAATAAGATTTTTTATTTTCGCCCTTTTTTTTTGCCGCGGGCTAATAGTTGGGTTTTGTGTCTCAACATTTATTAGTATTACTACCAAATGATACATCACTACATAGTATGCTAAATGCGGCTCAGCAATATCTTGTCAAGAGTAAAAAAATAAAACTGCTGTCAGCCAGCACAGATTACTTTTTTTTAGCTGTCAGTCAAAATACATCAACAACAAAAAAGCAAACAAATATAAAATTATGAGAATTAAAATAAAGTTAATAAATTAATGTGCTTTAGTGTAAATTTTACTGTCTTATACCCAGACTGTTGTCTTAAAAAAATTATGATTGAGTTTTGTGGGAAATATAAAAATGTTGGTTCAATATGAGAAGTTTTGTTTCCCTCTCCATGAAATAATCAGACTAAGAAAAAAACTGAAAATTGCTTTAATATTAAAATTAAGACAGTTATTTAAGGGAATGGTAAAGTCGTTTATAACTTTAGAGTTCAGAATTTCAGATTATTCCTGTATCTGAATACATATACTATAGGTACTTCAAAAATGAAATTTAAATTATAAAATGCAGCACCCATCAGTTTGATTAGCTATTTATATTTTAAAACATCATAATATACTGTCTGCAAGTGAGAAAATACAACATAATCGTTTCTTTTCAATTCCAGGTGCAACCAAAAATGGTAACTACCAAGGCCTCTGCATATGGTTCGAGTGTAATTTCCCCCAGCTTCCTAACACTACAGGAGACGGTCACACAGTTCTGGACACAAGTCCACAGAGTGCGGCCACACATTGGAAGCAAACGGTTATAGTGTTGCCGCGGCAGCAGGAGGTGGAAGCGGGAGAACCTATCGCCTTCCAGTTGGATATGAACAGGGCTGAGGTTACAAGCAGAAGGTAGGCTATTAAAAAAAAAATATGCTCGCTTTTGTCTAGTGTGATCTGTCTTGGCTTCAGATTTTCTCGATTTTTGGCGATTATTTGATATCCTGTGTTTTGACTATCAATAAGATCTGTTAGCTTCTTACAGATTTATGACAAAAAACGCGACGTCGATAGTCTGTGGCTTACACATTTAGACGCGGCGCCCACTATCGGTGGGTATTGGTGCGGTTCCACCTCCCGAACTATTCTTAGTTTTGCCGACGCTACCCGAAACCAGCCTCGGCGCCCTGAGGTATGCTTCCGACTGCCGAGGCAGCTCTCACGCACCCGAAGCCGCCCTTAGGCGCCCGAAGCCGCCGTAAGGCGCCCGAGCTGTACAGAGCCGCACCGATACCCACAGATAGTGGGCGCCGCGCCTTACTCGATTTGGTTTGATCATGTTTCGATTGCCAAAATTTGCAAATTTGTAGGCACCTTTAATGATTTGCAGCATACTTTTTCAATTTGAAACGTTAGATGCTAATCTTTCAACTTGCCACGAATTTCAACTGTTATGCCAATACCCAAAATTCTGTCACATCATCTTATTTCAAAATTCCTTCTTACAATTTTAATTTTTACAGGTACAACTTACAAATGACGATGTTAGACCCAGAAGAAGTTGAACACCCACTCCCTTGTTCCTGCCACATGACCAAATGTATACTAACTAAAACCTTCATGATGCAACATGCTGAACATGCTTTAAACCAAAATACTAAAGAAAATGGTACCAATGTTCTACAGGATGAGGAAATTGATGATGATGATGATGATTCAATTAATTAAAAAACACATAATATTGCGAGTATTTTGGTTTTATTTATAAATATAACAAATTAAATATAAAAGGGTTTTCTTAGAATCATGTATTATTATTCGAGAGTCAGATCAAATTAATCGTGAAATATAATACCAATTTGGTTAGTAAACCAAATTGGAAGTATTTGTGGCATTAATTCGAGTGGCTTCCAGCCTTGCGTGGTTAGGTATTATATTTTTCAAACGGTTGCTGCACCATTATCAGTTTTAAACGCTCATTTAAATCACCAGCCCGTATTTTGTGCCACTGAAGGCAAAGGCCTCTTCGACGACCATTGATCTCCATGCTGATTCATTTTCAGGCTATTAAATCCACGTTTTCTCTACCATCTCCAGTCCTTCATCAGCATCGCAACATGTTAGTAACAGACTGCGTTAGCTGCGCTTCTCCGCTGAGCCATCGGTTATAGTCGAGCCTCATCAGTAGGCGAGCTAGGTAAACGCCACAAGGACGGTCGCGTAGAGACACTAGCAGCTGCATCAATTGCTTCACTAGCTTACTGAATCTGAAATATACAACAAAAAAAAAATTGTTACCACAATGTTATTGTTATGTTACTACGGCATGTTTCCCAGTTTTGGAATGGGTACTATCCACCAGATGAATTCGTAAATGGGACAAAACTTGCTTGAAATTACCAGATAAATCTTAACGTGAATCCTCAGTTGTAACCCGCCAAATTCAAATGTTCTTTGGTTTTTTGCAAATTGCAGCTCATGTTGATCAAAATGCGATTTGCGACTGTAGGAATGATATACTTACTGAGTAATAATCATTAGTTTCATATCAATCGTTGAACTTGTTCCACCTAAGAATTTTCATATTCTAAAAAAATCTTAGGGCTTTCACTGAGGTACTACTAGTTACTATCTCTGACTTTTTCTCATACATTAAGGCGAAAGGATAGGCCAAACTACAAAATAGACCTCTCTTTGAAGGACTACTACTACTAGACGGATGGACCAAATATATAAAAAAAAAATACCTAATTCGCATAACATATTTGACTTTAAATTTTAAGTTTAATTTTTTTATTATTGTTTATACTTTTGTCGGAAAAAAATCGAATATATCCTCTTTAAATCTGCAATAATTTGCTTACTGCTTTCAAAGAACTGAAGCGATTTAAATATTTTTTTCACACTATCATAGACAATTTATTGTTTTATTAAATTTAAGTTCAAAATTGTACAAAATTATTACTTATAGGTGCCGTTAAATCAATAATATCATAATACCGGCGCTGGCGCTCACTCAGACGCGAGGGCCAGTCTCACCCTAGCGTTTGCACGGGGAGGCTGTGTCGCATGTTAGCGAGCTCCGCTCTATAAACTTTACGTGAAAGAGTAAACAGTGCAGATAGTACGTTTGGTACAGTAGTACGGTTGAGCTATTCTTTTTCTATTTATTGATCGAAGAAAACACTATCAAAGAAAAGCGAAAATTTATGAGTATTGAAAACGGAAGAAAAATCTAGCCAGCCACAAAAAAAAACAAAAAACTATAGAAAAAGAAAATGAAGAAGTGAAGTCAAGATCCAACGAAAGTAATACAGAAGAAAAAGAAAATACATGGAAATTAAATTATAATGATAGCAATACAGAAGAAAAAAGAAATGAAGATATTATATTAAAGTCAAACTCTAATGAAAGCAATACAGATGAAACTACGTATTTACAATCTACGTTTGTTAGGGAAATGCAATTTAACTAGTTTTGATTGGTTAATAACATTTTTTTTAAATGGTCCAAATAAAATGTTAAGTAAATATTATTTTGATATTTTCGTTTTTATGGTTTCGTAGCCAAATGACATGGAGGTCATTTGAAATATAGACACTTCCAGAGTGGTCAAATGTGCGCCCCTCTAATTTTTAAAATAAGTGTAAAATAAAATATGTGCTGGTAGATCTCAATGAAAAATTTCAATGAAAATTGGTTTGAACGAGATGTAGTCATAAAGCCCGGTTTCCACCGCGAGCGGAACGGACCCATTATTGACTTCGTTAAAATCGCAAACGCAAACTGCATACTTGTATTTCCTTTGTTGGTGGAAGTTTAACGAAGTCATTAATCGGTCCGTTCCGCTCGCGATGGAAACTGGGCTTTAGTTTTCGAGATATAGCTTTTTTGACTGACCGGTTGGCGCAGTTGGTAGCGACCCTGCCTTCTGAGCCGCTGGTCCCGGGTTCGATTCCCGGACAAGTCAAACATTTGTGTGCATGAACATGTCTGTTTGACCTGTGTCTGGGTGTGTATATGTATATAAGTATGTATATCAGTCATCAGGTTACCGTAGTACAGGCTCTGCCTAGTTCGGGACCTGAAGACCTTGTGTGGATGTTGTCTCATATTATAAAAAAAATATTATTATTATAGCACATGTTCAAAAACCGCAAATATAAATTTGTCATTCATACAAACACTATGGAAAACAAAGTTAAAAACAAAACTTTGCTTGCTACTACGGAACCCTTCATGGGGGAGTCCGACTCGCACTTGGACAGTTTTTTATTAGTCTAAGCACATTAATAAAAAGCGTTATTATTTCTTTTCACAAAAACAAATTGAAATTTTATGTATTTTGATTTACTCTAACTACAATAACTGTACTCGGTAAAGAATATTTTGTTCTCAAAACAAGCATTGCAAATGTTCTGAGTCTGCCTACATTCAATCGATTTATGATGATAAAAGGTAGTATTGTAGCGACAAAAATTCTTCGAACGCATCTGCGTCCGGTGATACTCTTTGACGGTCGGGGGATGAGCGGGCGCGCGGGGCGGTCAGCGCGCTGGCCGCTTGTTTCACGTTCAATGCTCAAGGACGTTGGGCTATCCTTTCGCCTTAACACATAAAAGACTTATACGGTGTTGAAACAGAGCAATATAATTATTCGATGTATTTCAAATAACGGCTCATAATAGTTTGAAGGGTTAAAAGAAAAATAGCACCAGTCGCGAACCATGTCGCAAGAAGTACTGCAAACAAACACAGATGAAAAGATAATCGTAACAAATTCTTTAGAATTCGATCTGGTCCTTAGCAATTTATATTACCTACTTTACTTTTTTTTTACTAAATTTAGAGAACTTTGATAGACCATAGATAGTTTTAAAGAATTCTCTTATGTACAGACGCCAGCACATCAAGCTACTACAATCTGTCAAATTTCTTTAATAGATTTTCAACTTTATCGCTAAAGCATTAAGGTTCAAGGTTGATTGAGAAAATTTGACAGTTTCGGGTAGCTTGACCTGCTGGCGTCTGTACACCATATAATTAATTAAAATGAAATTGTAGAAATTTTACAACGGGTGACAAAATGGGCGGTCTTTTGGCTAAAAGCTAGCTATATCAATCATAATCAGGATTTGTTTTAACCTTGACCAATATTCATCATCATCATCATCAGCCTATATTTGTCCACTGTTGGATGTGGGCCTCTCTTAGTGAACGCCACTGAGCCCGATCTTCAGCTCTCCTCATCCAGTCTCTACCAGCCGCCTTTCGCAAGTCGTCACTCCACCTGGCCGGCGGGCGTCCCACACTTCGTTTGCTTAAACACGGTCTCCATTCTAAAAACTCGTTTTCCCCAACGATTGTCGGTTTTGCGAGAGATGTGACCACCCCATTGCCACTTTAGCTTGCTTAGTCTTTGGAGTATGTCGGTTACCAATATTAGGTACCCACATTCAAACAATTGAAAACTCACCGATCAGAATATCCTCTAATATAGTAATCCTCGGCCGCTCTATCGGCGACATTGTCGTTCATCCCGCAGAAGGAGTGGCAGAGCTTCAGCAGTTCCATTATGTTGCAGAACACCGGGTTGTTTAGCGAGTCCGTCGTGTCGCTCGAACTGTCGCTGTCAGAAGACTGGAACATAGAAGCAGAACATTCATTATTTACTTGACAACATTTCAATGCAACTGTAAATATAAATTCTGAAGGTTTGATTTGTCACTCAATCACGTTGAAATAAATAAGTTATGATGAATGTTCCACACAGAAAGACTGGAATATTATAACACAAAGTATAGGACACTTTTCATTGCAATAAAGGGGATTCCCTAGGGTTCGTAAAGTCCACACAAAGGCTTGCTAAAAATATAAGTACCACCAACCATGAACCATGAATTCAGCACATGATTCTGAAACTTTTTAAACATTGAAATATTTCGTCAGATATAAAAAAATGCTATTTCATACATTTTGACCGCGTTGGTATTGCACTTTAGTAGGAAACGGCAGATTAAAAAAAAATACCTACCAAAAAATTCAATGTAGGGGCTAGAATCTTGTACTGAATCCATGATAACAGGTTGTGCCTTGATGTCCCCGCCACCCCGTCTACAAGGCCAAATTAAATTAGCTAGCGAAACTCCGCAGACGTGATAGGTATCAATGTCTGGCCTGGGGGTAGTTCTCAATAAGTTGGAGGCTGTGGTGTTTCACGGCCCCCGGCGGGCGTAGACGCCGGGATAACACATCGTGGTCGGAGGGCCAGAATTGCTGTCGAGTCTACCATGAAGTACCGAAGACTGGTGCTCGACAGCCGGTAGGACTTCGGTCCCCACTTGCGGTGGCTGGCGCCCAAGCTGATAGACGCGGCGGGCGCGCTCGCAACGTTGCTTCCCAATCTGTGGGGCCCGAGTACCGCCTGTAGGAGGTTGTACCTAGGGGTAGTGCGATCCATGGCCCTGTACGGGGCTCCAGTGTGGGCCTCTGACCTGACGGCCGGCAGCATCGCAATTCTCCGAAAACCGGAGAGGGCGTTGCCCGTTAGGGCTATCGCACGAACTCCTACGAGGCGGCTTGTGCACTGGCCGGATCTCCACCTTCGGACCTAGAAGCGAGAGCCCTCGCGTCACTGTACCGAGGGCGCGAGGATGTGCAGACGCGGGGCGTTGGACCGATGCTGCGAGAAAACGAGCTGCTGCGTTGGTCGCAGCTCCGCGAGGTGCTGGTGACGGAGTGGCGGGACAGGCTGCTGCGCCCTAGCGCGCCGGCCTTGCTGCCATCGGCGCGATCCGACCAATGCTTGACGAATGGCTCGGGAAGAGGCACGGCTCGCCTGTCGTTTCGGGCGACGCAAGTGCTCTCGGGGCATGGTTGCTTCGGGAAGTTCATGTGCATAAACAGGGAGCTGGATGCTTAGTGTCATCACTGCGTCAACTGTCGGGAAAACACGGCGTGGCAAGAGAACACTGGGGTGGTTTTTAGTCAGCAAGAGTCTGACAGACCCCTCCGCCCGCCCCGGGGCGGAGGACATCCATGAGGATTTTCAACCCGGAACAAAACCAAAAAAAGTATCAATGTCTAAACATGATAAAACAGTGAAGTTTACACAAACAAAAAAATTTTTTTTTTTTTGTGGGGCTAGCTTCTATACTAGGCTAGGTAATTCCCAGTCAGTTGCACCGAACACGTGTCTAAACACACTATGCCGAGGATACGCGACCGAAATTCGGCATGATTACGCCTGCAATGCTATTTGAATTACTGGCGACACATTATGCCGAAATTATGCGGCAATTCGGCGGCAACGTATTCTGTAGAACACACATTATACGCGACCGAAGTTCGGTTCGATTGCCGACGAAGATCGGGAGCGGGGAGCAGCGGGCGGGAGGCAGGCATGCCCCCGCCCGCGCCCCGCGTGTCCGCCCGTAGTGTTTATTATATAATGTATATTCTGAATGTAGTATCTTTTTTCAAAATGTTGTTACTGATGAGAAATAACAGTTCGTCGAAAGATTGTATTGTCATGCGAAAATACTTAAAAAAATGAACGGGATAGGCTCTGTATTTTGCATAACGTTGAAACTGGCCATCTTGTAGTCTCGTAGAATTCAATGGGTGCACCCAATATTCTTTCTTGTATTTGTCCTCTTCTAAAGCCTCTGCAATTGCTATTACTGTAAAATAATCCATTTTTCGGGTTTCGCACCTCAAAAGTAATAACGGAACCCTAACAGGATCACTTTATTTTGCATTTGTCTGTCCGGCTGTTTAGATAACACGACACGACGCCACGACAGCGCTCTAAACACTGAATATACACACAAAATTGCGCAACTGAATTTCTGCCGCGTAAGTTCGGCACTTATGGTGTGTCATATCAGCCGAATACGTTGGAACGTAAAATCAGCCGCGGAACTTCGGTCGCGTACGTTCGGCATAGTGTGTTTAGACACTAAGTCGTATCAAAAACAGTATAAAACAACTTACAGAAGTAACAGTCAAAAACGACTGACTCAGTATATCCGCGAGGAACGTAGCATGCGCCTTCTTAAGTTTCTCGAAGTCATGGGTCTTGTGCACCGCGTCCATGAGCCGAGAGAAGTTGGTCTCGAGCACATCGGCTTGCATGTAGTGTTGCAGGTTGTCCATCAGGAACATAAGTTTGTTGTGTAGTTGGCACATTGAGAAACTAGGAAATGAAACCAATAAATATTAACATTAGAACGCTATACGGCATAATCAGCCTATAATGTTCCCATTGCTGGGACACAGGCCTCCTCTCTGTGCGAGAGAGTGGGCCGTCAGCCACCACGCGTGCCCAGTGCGGGTTGGTAGTTAACACATGTCTTCGAATATTTGGTTCTAGGACATACCGGTTTCATGACGATGTTTTCCTTCGCCGTTTTAAGAGCGGTGGTGATGAGATAACGTACACAAAGTAAAGCGTTTGTCTGGGTTCGATCCTTCGAACTACAACTTGTAAGTCGCGGCCGTTAACACTGGGCCATGTGCGTTACGCCAGCGGAATGTTGTCGCTTTTCAGGATTTCAGCTCGTTAGATAATTAGCACTTCATGTCGTGTAATTGTGACCGCAACTTATAATTTGTGCGTACAGCCGATCCAAAAATATTCACGAAAAACAGATTCCGCTGGAGTAACGTCACCCCAGCGGTATGTTTTTTTTCCTGGTGGTCGTAGCTAAATACAAACTAGCTACATAGCTAGATATAAATTGTGCATAAATGAACCCAAAAAATAAAATTTGTGCGTCTTGAGGTTTCAGAGATGCCGCTGGGGTAACGTTTAGCAAATTGCTGTATCTCATAAACGGCATGACATACAACTACGATTTTTTTTACTACGATGGGTCTTAATTTGTGCAATTTTATTTTTTCTATAATTCACGCCGCCCGCCGCGCCGTTGGAAAATTAGAAATTAGGCATTTTTTTCAAAAACCCTAAAATTTATTCTTGCGCTTCAGTGAGAAACCCTAGAAACTTACTAATTATGGTGGTTTGAACTCTATGCAGCATGTGAAATTAGATGTTTCTATTCCAACTCCTAAGAGAGTTATTCCACTTTAGATAGTTAAAATCTGGCTACGATATAATGTAACGCTCCAATACATGAGTTACTACATGAGTGACGGTAATTATGATTCTACTAATAATTTGTACTCTTATTAAATTGTTTATCCTTAAAGTTTTAACTGAAAAAAACCTTATAACTACTCATACATAAGAAAAAAACAATAGGAAAAGAAATCACACGATTAACCAAACAAATTCGAATAACTACATAAAAGCGGCCGTACAGTACATTATGCCAACCTTCTTAAATTGGTAGTATTATAAATGAATTTTGATGGGTACAGGTGCGTACAAATAGTTTAAATAACTATTTATTTACTTTTATATAAATATGTGACGTAGACAGTTCATCAGAGAGTAGGGATTCGAGGGACCATATTGACGAGTTTATTACTTACAAACATAATGTTTCGAAAGTTTAATAATAATAATAATAACGTTTATTGGATAAAATCAGAACTTAGCCTACTACAGTTTCAGTACTAAAAACATAACATATAAGAGGCTTCTAATCTAAATGAACTCCTGATTTCCAAACTAGGTAAAACCTGTATCTTGGAAATGTTGCCGATTGCAGTTGTTGACAATTTTATTTTTTGGGCACATTTATGCACCAATTATATCTATCTAAGTAGCTAGTTTCTATTTAGCTACGACCACCAGAAAAAAAACATGCCACTGGGGTGACGTTACTCCAGCGGAATTTGTTTTTCGTGAATATCTTTGGATCGGCTGGACGCACAAATTATAAATTTCGGGCGTAATTACACGACATGTAGTACTAATTATCTGTCGAGCCGAAATCCTGAAAAGCGACAACATTCCGCTGGCGTAACGCACACCACTGGGGCAACACTGCTCTGTATACGGAGATGAGCTGAATTAACATAGTTATTTCAAGAAGTAAAGTCTTAAATCGAGGATAAGTATGCCCAATATAACAATATATTTATACACAATATATTTGCGGAAACAGGCACACGCGATTCAAAGAACTAACTTACCTAGCAGACTGTTTGTAAGTCTTCCAGAGCGCATGAAGATCATGCTGAGTCTTCTTAATCCTCAGCAGTAGACGAAACATATCATTGTACCTTGCTAGTACTTCTGGCGTAAATAACAGGTGGAGCGGCCATTTAAAATCGTACTTCAGGACGATACTGGACCAGCCATCCGCTACTGCAATCAAATTAAATCTAATGTAAAAATTAAAATTCACAGTGAAAATAATAACAATAAAATTATTGCGGCCTGTTTTTACCCTTCATTTTTACATCACAATAATTCACCCTGTATAAAAACGCAATCACACTTCTTGGTTGTTTACCCGCATTAGGATGTCTATGGAATTCGGGCTGGAGACCAATTTTAACCTTTTGACCGCTTGGTTTTATATCAATTGCCGTGCACCCAGTGCCCAGCTCATAAATCGACAAATGAATACCTATGACAAATAGGGTCGTGCAAAGAAATAAATAACAAGAAACGAACATAGGTTCTCAGTCGTATACAGGGTGAAATTGAATTCGTGGGCATTCTTTTAAAGGGTCATTGTACGCATCATTATGAACAACTTTTACTATGGGACCAACGCTGAAATCGCGAAATTAATCAGCTGTTCCCTACATTTATGTTTGCATAACCCATTAAAAATGTAGGGAACAGCTGATATTTTGTTGCACCCGGTTTATACGACCGAGGCGAAAACATTTGTCGTATTAATCCGACCGGGGCGGCCAATAGGTTAAATGAATAATGAGTCGAGTATGCAGACATCAGAAAAGTTCTTCCAGCATTGTCGTACAATCCCTTAGACATCCTAATTTGTCGCCAACCCGCACTGAGCCCGCGTGGTGGTTTGACGGCCCACTTCCCCTCACAGAGAGGAGGCCTGTGTCCCAGCAGTGGGGACACGATAGGCTGATTATGATACAATCTGCTTAGTGTTATACATACCCGTAGTGCTATCATCTTCAACAGAAGTATTAGTTGTAAGGTTAGGGTTAGGTTTCACATATGGTAGCTCAAAACTAAACTTTTCTATATCGGCACTATTACTTAGGAATACTGCTCTTGCTGCTAACTGGAACCCGTGGTTCATATCTGGAAATAATAATGAGGACTTGATTTCTTATTATTCAAGTATTGTTTAGGTCAGGGCCAGGCCTTGCGCTAGTCAAAATCAAATTAAACAACCATCTCTGACGGTCGTTCGCAGTTTTACCGAAAAGGACGAAAAAAAAAGTATGCTTCCAATACGTGGATTCAATCATCATTGTAGGAATAGTAACAATGTCACTTGCCTTAACATTGATGACACATATATTATGTCGTGTTTTTAACGCATTTAGCAAGAAATTTACCAGACAATTATTTTTTTTAAACATTGTCCCACATTAGTAATTTCTCCTGTATCGTGGGTGCGTTTACAAACATTTAAAGTCACATACACAAACGGCCAGACCCGGAACAACTACTTGCAAGTCATACAAATATTTGTTCCATACGGGGATCGAGCCCGCGACACGTAACGCAGCAGTCAATCGCTTAACCACTGCGCCAACCATGCCGTCTAAATTCTGCAATATCTCGCCGAGTAAATGCCATTGACAGGTCTAATATATCTAACCATTGTATTGAAGATTGTGTACCTCTAGTAGCTGTCCTAGCAGTAGGTTTATCGAGGATGTGTGCAGTCAGTCTCAGTAACTCCAGGAATAGTTCACCGCGACCCAGCAGGTAGAAGTCCTTCATTAGTCGCAGTTCATGGATCAGTTTAGCCTCTTCTACGGCTACTGTCCAGAGATGCTGGAGAATTAAAGAACACATTATATTTAAAATCTACCTAAGAAGCGTAGGGTAAGCTACCATTCAAAGAAATCTAAACTATCTCTTATTGTATCTAAGGGAAAAGTTCAAGACATGTTTGGTAGACATGTTTTGTTTGCCCAGATATGGTGCTTGAATAGTATTTTTAACCGACTTCAAACAAGGAGGAGGTTCTCAATTCGAATGTTTCTTTTTTGTATGTTTGTTACGCGATCATCCGCCAATTATGATTTGATTTTGATGATTTTTTTTGTTTGGTAGGTGGTCCCATATAAATTTTATCGAAATTGATTCACAGCTTTTTGAGAAAATCAATAATAAATTATTAAAAAAAAAGAAACGCCTTCAAACGGACGTGGACGTGTAAGACGATCGGTTTCGAATTGGTGTGGGGAAGGTACCATAACTAAAAAGTGAAAAATAAAAAAAGTTTTTACAAAATAAAAACAACTGACTTTCTAAAAACAATCAACTCAGTCTATCGCAGTCCACTGCTGGACATAGGCCTCTCCCCCCAGGCTGCGCCACAACACCCTGTCTTCCGCCTTCCGCATCCAGTCTGTCCCAGCCACTTTCTTGAGGTTGTTGGTGCAACTAGCTGGGGGGCATCCCACGCTTGCCGCGGCAAAAAAAAACACTACAATGTGGAAATAACTTTAATTTCGGAAATCGGTGGAAAAAACTAAAATACAGATACAAAGACACCGACTTCCGAAATAAAAGTTATTTTTCACTTTGTAGTGTGTTTTTAAGAAGTCTGTAATTTTTTTTTTGTAAGTAAATAGTTTTTTTAATGTAACATGATGCAGTGCAGCGAAATTATGGGTTTATTCGCTTTGATTTTGTCTCTAGCCTGTGGAAAATATTAAAACATTAATATTGTTAACAAACAATATTAATTTGTTTTGCGTACCATAGTAACACATTCCTTTATATCTCTGATAACTTCTCTAAGATTACAAACTTCAAACACTTCAGGGTTCTTCAGTTTCTGCAACTTCTCATGGAACTCAGCTTCTTTGTCGTCCCAAATTGTGAATCTTAAAATATAAACAGTTCTGTAGACCGCCACAAAATAAGTCCGCCTCTGTACATTTCCGTGTTTAAAGTATTAAATAAATAAATTTGTTACAAAGTGTGTGCGTGCGCGTGTGTGTGTGTTTCTGTGTGTGTAAGTTATAAGTGCATTATTTATAACAGACAGACTGAAAAGTTGTTTAGGGATTTTCAACACTCGGCTCAGCATCGAAAGTAGTAAATCCAACAGTGCTCTTTTATTTTGGGCATTCATTTAAGTGTAGCCTAGTGTTAGTGAAACCGGGCATAGCATTACCTTCTAGATTCTACCCTTAACTTCTGCAAAGGCATCAAAGTCCTGTTGGCAGTAAAAGAACTATTTTTTTTAACCTTCTTAGGCTCAAAACCGAATAAGATAATAGTCTTGCCAATAAACAATATCTCTTGGGCAAGTGAGAGAGGCACAAAGTATGGGATCATGTTTGTGTTGAGGGCATATCCACATTCTAAACTCGTATCTTGAAGCTGTAAGAAAAAAGAATTGGTTTATTGTCACAGACTGTTACATTGCATTGTTGCACAACGGTTACATAAAAAATATACAAATGCTTGCAGTTTTGGTAATGCCAATGCATACATAGCTTTATCCATGGGGACTAACCAAGTTAGGAAGGTGTCCATAGTACATTTTATTAAACTTTTAATCGCTTGGCTAAATATCAATTTGAAGACACGGTTGGCGCAGTGGTTAACCGATTGACTGCTGCGTAACGTGTCGCGGGTTCGATCCCCACACGGAACAAATATTTGTATGACCTGCAAGTAGTTGTTCCGGGTCTGGCCGTTTGTGTGTGTGAGTTTAAATGTTTGTAAACGCACCCACGATACAGGAGAAATTCCAAGTGTGGGGCAACATTTAAAAAAAAAAAAAAAAGCCGCACCTCTAGCGCGCGGCTACAAATCGATAAAATAATATTTTTTTAGTTTTAGTTGTACCACACAGTTAATAGAAAAACAAGAAAATAAAACGAAAAATTCATGAATGTTTTCTGTCGCAGAAATACGACACGAGCGGTAGGGGCACAGAAATATGTGTTGCATAAATGCGACACAAGCGGTCAAAAGGTTAATGAAATTGTCAATATTATGTCAAGAGACACAAAACTTTTCCCCAAAGTCTTTGGGTTAGACAGGCTTTTCCTATCAGGTAGTTTGGAGGAAAACAGTTGATATGATCATGAATTTAAGGGTGGATCATACAGTTGCAGTACCATAAACCACAGGATAAAAAAAGACAAATCCTTTTTTATTGTCAACTTTCATACTTACGGTGGAAACAAGAGATTTGTCACAGGTAGATGTTGGAGAAGAAAGGAATGTCTCCGATGCATTAAGATGAATCTGATTGTGCACTATGATAAACTCTTGATATGGGTCCTTCAGTTCACCATACAGAAGCCATGTGCATAACTGGTTCACAAATACTTTGTTAACACATGAGAATATGCTGGAAAATTAAAATAACTTTTGTAAAGTTAGAGAAATGATAGGATGAATATTTGTTATGGGACTTCAGGGTGAAAGCTGAAATTATGCTTTAAAAACTAATGCTTACTTCATTACACAAAACCCTGTAAGCTGTAAGGACTTCTTTTAAATTATATTTTATTTAAAAATAAATTACCTTACAACAGCTTCATGCACTCTTTCATTGCCATTCAAAATGTACTGATGCAGCAAACTCAGTATCTGACACCCGGTCAGTTTCCGCTGCTCAATAGTAGCTATAATCTTATTCAAAGTGTTGAACAACCCGCGGTACTTCTCTACGTAACTGTACACAAATGATAATGTATAGTTATGGTTGCCTATGACTAGGCTCTCCACTTCCATCAGATTTAGCTTGTATGACTGTAGAACTTCGGAGAAGCCTTCGCTGAGTGCTTGCGAGTATAGACCATACATCTTGAGCCCTGTTTTTAAAAATTTCATTATAAAAATGAAAGCCATTTAAGAAAAAAAGTCGAGTCTTTGAAATATACTAAGTATAGGCTTATTGTCTGTGTTATTTCTTTACTAATTGGCTCATAAATAAAAGAACAAATTTACCTGCATGAGTCTTCCTGGAGCGAAACCCCATAGCTTCAACAAAACGTTGAATTCTATGGTGACTCTTGGCTATGTCATTTATTCTTCCAAATATTTCTGAATCTCCCTGGTTGGCGTATTGTACTATCTCGTTCTGTAAAGTTATGGAACTATTTCGTTACACTTTATCTTCAGTCTACGGGTAAACACCTCAGACCACTTAAAAAATCGGTTTAGAGTTAGACACTTGGAAACAGTATAAGGAAACAAGAATGGCTAAAGATTGTTTAGGTACCTCTGGTCCTGTTTCAATAGTATGAGAACAATCCCAAAGGATTAGTAGAGCGTCGTGAATCATATTTCTTAGTTATTTTTGCGTTCAACAAAACACTAAAATAATTACTGCATCTTTCACGTCCTATCGAATATTTTTTTAAATTATATGAAAGACGTTGACATTCATGACATTGACATTCACAATTTTTTCTGCATCAATAAATGAAAACAACAACCACTCCTGTTATGCTCAACAACAACAAATATCCAAAACCAACAGATTACATAATTTTCGGGAACCATTCATTCTAGAAATTTAGTCGATTTTTTAATATAAATGTAAAAGTCCTTGCTTTTGTAAAAATGTATACGTAGGTACTGCTTTTGTTGTATATCGAATATGTGAATCGTTAACGTAGTTCTAAAGGAAATCACTATTGTATTGGCTTGGAAAACTTCACAGGAAAACTTGATAATTGTGGGATCCATCTAATCTTAGTTTTAATATATTATCTGTATGGGGTGGCGGCACGAGTAGTCCTACAGTGCGTGAACAAAAGTTTGCCTTTATTAGATGCGCCCACGCTGCGCTGTGACTTTACGGCATTGAACTAGTATCGATTGTATTGGTTTGTTGATTTTGACGTACAATAGTTATGTTGATACTGCGAAGATTTCGATAAATGAATTAACAGTCGATTCTGAAATAATAGTAATGACACTAAGGCAGTATAAGCTGCAGTTTATTTGTTTGTTTTCAATATGTGTTTATGAATGAATTTTTAGAATGGCGGAGGCTTGTAGATTTGGAAACCATAACATAGAAAGTAAAACATCAAACATTCAAGATGAAAACTTTTGTATCATTCATGTTTTATGTGTATTTATATCACTTGTTACGATATTAGCTGATTTGACGACAGGTGAGATTATCTTTTATATTTTGATCAATTCTAAAGTTAATTACCTACTAAAACCTACCAAATGATTTTATCTGTTATAATTTGAATTTAAGCCGGAGTAATAATTATTTCATCAATGAACCATGTAACATAAATGTTTTTTATTTATTTTTATTACAGATATAATAGTTTTTGCTGAATATTGTAAAGATGGACATCTTTACTGGGCATTTGGTACATTAATTTTTATAGTAACTCCAAATATTCTTATAAATATATTTTCAATTAGGTGGTTTGTAACTGATCAAAAATCAAGTTTACGTCATTGGATTACTCATGTTTGCCTTGTTGGTTTACTAGAAAGGTAAAGTATCGGTAATTAATTAATTATAAATAATTTGTGTGTAACTTTTTTCTTTATTTGATGTTTGCATTTTTGTTTCAGATATATAATATTTCTGCGCAAAGTTTTTGCATGCAAAAACCTAGAATCTATAAAAACTAATAAATTAATTTCTCAAAGAAATGATTTAAGTTTGTTGCATTTTTTATACATTTTTATTGGTACTGTGCCACAAGTAATATTACAAACGTATGCCATTGTTACTTTAGATGAAAATTACTATACAAAAGGTAAATTATTTTTATTTTTTAAACTTATACTTTTCTTTAATGATTAGGTGAGCAGAAGCGTGGTATTATGTTAATAAAGTTTGTTTATTTGCAAATAAAAAATGTATAAATTAGTTTCGTCTCATAAAAGTTTATTTATTTTCAGTTTTTGCTTTATCGGCGTCGATCGCGTCGGTTATTTGGGGTTGCGCAACATACATCTACAGTATTACAGCATTTTCCAATGAGAATTTCAGTTGGAATTCAATACTGCTGAAATTGATATGGCATTTCGGAATGTTAATCGGAAGAATTCCAGGAATTTTGTTATTTGCTATAATTTTTGGTATCTGGACACTGTTACCTTTAGGTAAGACATATTTTTGAAAAATGTTGTCCGTTGCTATCCTTAATAAATGTAGTTGGTATAACGCCTGTATGCCTACATTAGGTACTATTAGACCTAAAGCGTAGGTAATACCGAATAAAGGAGATTCATGTAATATCTACATGGTTTTTACGTGGTCTGGCCAAGATTATGTCTGGACTATTAAAGAGACGGCGACCTCTGAATTTGTTTCGGCCTTTCTTCTCAGAGTAGTCACATAGGAAACTCCGACCTCATCTAGTTTTTAAAATATGATTGACGTAAAAACCCACTTACAGAAATAAAATAATTTAACCTTTATTACGTTTTCAGGTTTGCATTGGTTTGCAATGACTTTTTGGATTGTCGTTCAAAAAACTACATTTTGTCCGAATAAATTAGAAGAAACTCTTTACAATGTTGTCATGGGCTTCGTTTATTGTTTCTGTTATATTAACTTGCGGGAAGGACACACGCGATATCGTTTGATGTTGTTTTATACTTTGATGATATCACAAAACTTTGGAAGCTTATTTTTGTATGTGCTTATTTCTGACACTGAAAGGCAAAACAAACCATGGTCCATTGCTGCAGCCATTTGTATCATATTTGGTACAATCGTTGGTACGTTAACACAAACGATGATTATTATAATATTATACATAAAAAAAAAAAATTTAATCCACACTAGGATTTTAAAAGTTATTTTTATCGTTTTCAGGCATTCTTTCTATGATATTATACTACAGATACTTTCATTCAACGGGACCTATTTCATGGAAAAATGACGACATCGAATTGAATAATAAAGTTGATATACAAGAATCAAATAATAAAAAAGGTCAAGGCAGCAGTCTAAACCATGTCAGATCATTTAAAAGTTCTCGGAAAGAAGAAGAAACTGACGCCAGTCCCAGGTAATTAAAAAAAAATCAAATGTCTCGTATGTATAACTTACAACAAAAAAAACTTTATAAGGATATTTACGTGTTTATTTACAGTAAAGATGTGTCAATTGAACAAGCTCAAAGACAGGAAAGTGAAAACGCTGACAAAAAGTTTTTATTGGAACACTGGATAGCTAGATCTGGTACACCTACATTTACATCGGCGCCTATCGGGAACAATAGCTTAGAGGTTTCTAGCGTAGAATTTTACACGCTTGAAAACACACCTCAATCGATTTTGCACGAAGATGAATACAAACATAAAAACAACAAAAAAATTGCTTTTTGTTCTCCAACAGAGTTAACATTAAAGTTAAGTTCCGTGGAGAATTTAGAAAGCTCAATAGACGAAATAACTTCCAGCAATTTAAACTTGCACAAGCGTAGAGGCATATGTTCCTCAGATGCATTAAGAGACAATTTAACTAATTTAAACGTAGACGTCTGTAACTTAATTAATGAAGAATTTATGAAAATGTTAAAGACGGACAGTTCTGAGATCAGTCACGATACAGATGGTTCTAATAAAAAGACTTCTTCTGACTCTATTGATATGGATTTAGACCTTAGCTTCAGCGATATCAATAGCTCGGATATAAACACATTTAACGAAAATATTGTCCAAAAGTTATGTTTGAGTGCACTCAAAAATATTAAAGTTGGAAACCAAGATGCCGATATCGAAAACATTCAAAGAATAGCCTTAGATATTCTCAAGGAAATGTATGCCAAAAAGGATAAAAATAAGAATGGAATAGGAACGGACTTATTCCCTTCGAAACCACGTGAGTTAGATACTCCATCAGAGGTGTTGTCAGTTCATGATTATGAAAATATATGTGCCGTTAATATTGCTCGAGAAGCTTGGGGACTGAGATCCTGGAATGGATATTCTGATATAGAAAACTGGCTTCATGATGGAAGTGTGGTAAGAGACAGAAGAAGAGACACCTTAACGTCAGGTAGCTCTGAGATAAGTAGCTGTGTTTCACAAGATCTCAAAAATGCTATTTTGGCAGCACCATCTTTCCCTAAAAAGCCACATACATACTCGAATGTATTTGTGAAATTTGATAGAACAAATCAGGATGATTATACTAATACATTCGTTTCTCATGATGATACCTTCTTAGCAAAACCATGCATGGCTGATGTTAGCAAGGATCCTAACCACTTAGAACCTATAATGGAAGAGTTAGATGACCTTGGCGATATAGATCCCTCGAATAAGAAAAGACTGAATTCCGAAAGCTCTCTGGTTGCAACAATAGATGAAATTCGTAAATCGACTGTTACAAATTCCCCAAGAAATTTATATTACAGGCGAGAACATCTATGGGACTCGCCTCAATTCAACACATCTACGAAAATTGATTTAAAACAAGCACTATGGAAAGAACCTTCGAAGTTTGACCCAAGCAATATAATGGAATCCTTGCCAGAAAAGGAAAATTGTATGCACATTAACCAAAGAACAAAATTTGAGATGATAAATAAAGATCTAAACGTTTCAAATATGTCATCAACATCCGCAGATTTACATAGTGCAGAAAATGTTACTGCTTACAATAAAAATACAAGACGTCGTCAAAAATCGAATTCGAGTATTATCAAACTACCAGGCAAGAAAATCAACGTTAAACCTGAACAAAACCAACATGATTTTTCAAATAAGGACATTGATTTTTTGTGGCAGTTAGTTTCAGAAAGCACTGCTCCTACTAACTCGAGTGAAGACTGTTCTTCGAATAAAATATCGACATCTTTACAGTCACTGATACAGAAAGATACTGCAATGCCAGTAGTCAACACGTCAACATCGAAAATATCAAATGTTAAGAAAGGAGCGAGAAGTCGACCACGACGAAAGTTTTCTATTTTAAGAGAAAGGTTTGAACCCAGGCTAAATTTAAACTCTGACGAAGAAATGTTATACGGCTCATGTGAAATAAGTCAGCCGCAAACTGATCCTAGCGGTGTTAATGTAAAAAACCAATTTGACGTAGATCCAGGAGTAAGGACAACACCACGACACCATAATTATGATAATTCATCTTTTGAAACTAGTGAAAATCTTCCAAGTGCTGCTGGATGCGACTTAGTCATGTCTAAAAACATCAAGGAAAAACGATCCTTATTTATGAAACAAGTTTTAAGCCCACCAAAATTCAATACGAAATTAAGACATAAGGTGTAAATTGGTAGTTACATTATGTGATTATCTAGTTCCTAATTTTTTTTTCTATTTTATCGCCACAAGGAATGAAGTCAATATGAACATTGATCTCAAAATGAGTGTAGTCATTTTATACTACCATAATTTTACAATTTATACAATTTAGAAAATTTCTGTTGATTTAAAACGTGGTCTGTGTTGTTCAGACTTTTAGTAAGATAAGAATAATGTAGTACTACTAATGATCGTTATAGTCTTCCATAATGTGATATTAATATCGGAAAAGTTGCACCTCTAGTAAAGTTCAGAATTAATTATTGTGAATATTGTGACTGTGTTTTTATAATGTATTTGTGATAATATTTAAGTACTTAATATTATGAAATTGTGGAACTAAGACATATCGAAAACTTGCCTTTATATTTTTATGTTAAGCCAGTATTGTAAACTATAATTACTTTTAGTTAATTCTATAGGAAGAAAATAAATTTTATTAAAAATATACTAATGTTATGCTTATTTTTAAATAATCCACGATAAAGTAAAATATAATATTTTTATTACAATATTATAAAAATAATATGCTGCCACAAAAAAATATTACAAAACATGTAGCTTCACTAATTTAATAATATAAACGAATTTATAGCATTTATAATGCTTCATAAATAGAAGATACACAACAATATTGTCTCGATTATCACATTAAGCAGTTGTAATAAAAACCAATTAAATTATTTTGCATTAACCACTAACATTACAATAAAATTGACAAATATTACTCTGATAACAGTCTTCTTATAGAATACAATGGCTCAAAATATGCATATAAATAGGAATAACTACAGTACTACTTAGCACATATCACTAGAACATATTACCAGCTAAAATGATAAAAAAATAGCTGTTTACTTCTACAAAAATCTATTATGAAATATAAAATAATATATATTATATAAGTCATTAAAATAATGTTATGATGAGTTACATTTTATGATAAGAATTAGATTGAATAAAAAACATTATAATGGAATTATTCAGAGTATGAAAAAAGACATTGCTTTAGTTTGATTATCACAAGCAAAACGTTTAAAGATCAGTTGTCATAACATTTGTGAGGAGGCGGATGCGATGAGCGTTGCAGTTTCGACAAAGAATATGATCATCAAGTGGGTAGCATCCTCGACCTTCTGACTCTGAAGACAGTAAGAGACCACAGTCTTCACATCGGTAACATCTCACATGGAAACTACGATCCAATGCCACCACTCTGACTGTTTCTTCCTCGCCTTCTTCTGGCATAATAGGCAATTCACAAACACAACAACGTGGAGCAAATTTCTTATGGAAATCCTCGATACAATGAATTTGATTCATGGCATCAACAGTGAACGGTATTCCATCCAGACTTTTTCCACATACAACGCAAGTGAAACAGTTGGGGTGGTAAGGTTTCCCAGTAGCTCGCAAAATCCTATCTAGGATTGGCATGTCACATACAGAACATTTCTCTAAGGTTTCATAGTAATCAGTTTCACAGTATGGCAGTCCTTCCACAGCATAAAATGGTTTCCCTTGCAAGTTTACATTACAGCGGTGACAACAGAAGCATGTCACATGGTACATGTTTCCCATTGCTGTGCATCCAGAACTCTCGCCTATCACTTTACCATCGCATTTAACACATGTTCCAAATACATCTAAATCCTGACTGTCTGATATAGACTTCACAAGAAGATTGGTAAGTGCATCCACCTCTTCTTCTTTATGCAGTGGTGACTTGCTTGTGTTAGACAAGTTATTGCGATAATTGTGTGAAGAAATAGATTGCGATGACATGTTGCTGTGTGGACGTGGGTTAATAGGCTCATAAAGTGACTCATAAGTTGATGTCTGTGAGACCCCATATTCAGGAAACTCGTTTTGATATATAGGTGGGTAAGATGGTCTTTCTTGATTATAGTTCAAGTTTGCTGTAGCTCTGACCAACTCACTGTAGTTAGAGCTTACAGGTGATGGTGGTGGCAAATATTCTTCATTATGTTGGCTCACATTGTATGGTTTCGATGATGCGATAGAAATTGATGGTGGTGGAGGTGGCGGCGGCGGTGGCGGTGGCACTGGAGGCAGGTTATCATTGCTTCTGTATGGAGGTATATTGCTGTATGTTGCATTGTAACTCTTAGGTGGCATGGGTAAGTTCTGTCTATAGGAATGGTTAAAAGTTGCCAGATTCAATGGGTTTACATTTGCGTAATCTTTATGTATATGAGGGCGTACATTTCCTGGAAGTGTGTTACTATACGTTGTATTATTATTTGTAGTCGGCATGATCATTGCCGAATACGACGGCTCACAAATAGTGCTTACAACAGCACTGTGTGGAACTTGAGGTTGAGCCTTCTTTTTTGGCGGTACGGCTGGTGGTATCTTTTTAACTTTGCCAGAGTTGTTTAAATCCTTAGCCATTTGCAATTCGGCTAATTGCTTTTCCAATGCGTCAATGTTATCAAGTCGTGACATTTCTGTGATATTATTGACCTGATAATGTAAGAATGGCAAATGAACGTTAAGAATATTTACCTTATACTAAGGAGATGTTCTGAATAAAAATATAGTGTTAATATAAAAATCACATTCTTTTGTGAACAGCGCTTTCACTTTACACATTTAAAGAAATGCTTTTGTTATCTTATAATCCACTTGTCGCCTTGCTCTGGTTCGATGATGACATATTCTCGTTCTCCTGACCCTCACACGTCATTGTCGATGTCGGCCATAGGTTGCAAATCCGCAACCTATAGCTGACCACAGGACCACAGATTACAATTGAATGTCACTGCGCATTTAAATAACAAAATCATTATTTTGTTTTAGTTTTTATATATTCTACTCAGATAATCAGATTTCTCTGTCTACGACATAAGCTGAATTGTATGTAGAAAAGATGCTCGGTTCAAGAACTTTACTACAATCATTATTTCAGTTTCTTAATCTTTCTTTTAGTTGATTAATCAGTAAGTGAACTGAATGAACGAATCGGTCACATCCTCAGTTACATCACTGCATTTACATGTGATGTAATTCATGACACTGGTTTAGTCTTTAGCATTACTAATAAAAGTCAATGGTCTTTAGTCATTGCACTGGTGACAGGTTAGAGTGACATGACAGGACACTGACACTTGACAGCACAAGTGACAATTTCGCATGGTCTACAAAACGGCAAGGGACGCATTTTGTTGTTGTGGAAATCGATAGATTTCAATAAATCATAATTTTACTTTCCAGATAGTAAAAAGTTTTAGTTTATATCATGTCTATGCAGTGTCAACTATGGATGGGCAGCGTAAGTATTAGATACTTTTCAAACAATATCACCATAAAAGCCAAGTACCGAACCTTCAATGTCGAAATATTACGAAGAAACTATCAAACATAATAAATTCTTATTTGTGTGTGAAGCTGCTAGCTGCGCTCTCTAGTTTCATGGGCCGCATGAACATTCCCATGGGAGCCATGCATTTTTCTGGGATATAGACTGTAATGCCAAGGGCATTTACCTCTGTAAATTATTATATGAATTATATATTCAATAATATATTATTCTTCTACTCATGCATGCTCTCTGACATATCCCAAGAAAAGACTGCTATACAATCTTTTGTAGAATCATAACTTTCGAACTTATCGTTAAAATAAGTCTGACATCGCCAATCAGCCTTTAGCAAGCGTGTGGGATTACTGCTTGTACCTTCTCTGTATAAGAAGAGGACATTGCCCTGAAGTAGGACCGTTACAGGCTGATATTTAATACTTCTAGAAGTTTTCCCTCTATTTATACCAAAATTACCTACATATTATGATGATTTCTTTTAGTTGGAGCCCAATATGACGGAGAGCTTCATCATGGCTGCTTTCAATCGGATGGGGCAGCGTCCACTGGCTGTAAAAGTCATGAGAAACAAATTCACTGGAGAACCAGCCGGATATGCATTTGTCCATTTTCAGGTACTATAAAACTTCTAAAGTTTTAACAGTTTATGATTTGGAACTCTGTAGAGTCAGTGAAATCTATTGTTAAGCAAATTAACACACAAAGTCAATTTGCTGTGTTATAGCCATTTCATACAACTGTTGAAGATTTACAGTTGTGATTTGAATATATGCATAATTGAAGTAGGTAACAAGCCAATTTACTTAAAAATTTATTTCCCTGCCTTTACTAAGCTCAATGATTACCATTCATACTTACAGCTTTTATGCCATAAATAATATTTTCTATTACAGACAGACGAGGAAGCAATAGATGCCATGCACAAACTGAATGGAAAACCAATCCCAGGGACATTTCCTGTAGTGAGGTTCCGCCTAAACACAGCATCGCGGGAAGCTCGTGCCAATATGCAAACCGAGCGGGAGTTTTCTGTGTGGGTTGGAGATCTGAGCCCTGATGTTGATGACTACTCTCTCTATAGAATTTTTGCATCTAAGTATTCTTCGATAAAAACTGCAAAAGGTATCCTTTTTATGTCACTTATTATATTACCATGAAATGTAATCACCAGAGGTCGGAATTAGATACAGTTATTTATGTACTTGCATTGAAATGTTGTTGTTAATATGGATCTTCCTGGGACTTCTAATGGACAATCCCGTGTGGCCAACAATATCTATATAAATAAAACAAAGACTGGTTTGTTACAACACTTTCTATATAAATAAAACAAAGACAGGTTTGTTACAACACTTATAACTCGAGATCTGCTGGACCAATTGTCAAGTTTTTAGACTTTTTGGATTTGTCTCCACCCCGAATAGCAGAATAACTATAGAAACGGGAAAAATTCAAGAAAAATATTGTAATGAAGATAACATTCTGAGGCGGTACGAAGTTCGCCGGGACAGCTAGTTTAGTTTTTATTATTAAAAACCTCAGACATAGACAGATAAATAAAATAAAGATAATTAACATACAATTTTTATTAGTATTTACATTAATTCACAATACAAATTATTAATAGTCTTAAGTAAATTCTCATACTTATACCTAGCTATTTTTATAAATAAGAAAGTACTTTTGCTTCTAGCATAGACTCATGAGGGTTTGCTTATTCAAACGGCCCATCAGAATCATTTTCCTTGTCCGATTCATTCAAAGTACCACTAAGATTTGATTTGTAGTGTTTGCTTCCGACATTACTGTATAATTTTTTTATTTACTAAATCATGGGATTTTTCTGCTCTTCAAAATTAATTTTAGGATGAGGCATATCCACTTTATTCTTTCGCTGTCTGAAATCAGTGTAAGTACATAAATAACTCTACCTAATTCCGACCTCTGGTAATCACGAATAGAGTTTCTTTCTATTAAAACAATTGCAATGGTTATCATTACAGTTATCTTGGACAGCTCAGGATATACAAAAGGCTATGGTTTTGTGAGGTTCGGCAATGAGGAGGAGCAAAGAAATGCCTTGTACGCAATGAACGGTTACAATGGCCTTGGGTCTAAACCTTTGAAGATTTGCACCGCAGTGCCCAAGCCTAAGTGCAACAACTCCTCACAGAACCCATCAGCTCCGTCAACACCTAATTCTACATTCAGTGGTGGAACGGTAAATGCTTTGTGTTAATAAAAACTGTGTGTGTTGGATGCTACCTGTGTGTGTGTGTTGGATGCTGGCGCCAAATGGCGGGTGTCTCACCTTCAGTATACAGGGTGGCAGTGATATCGACGCGCGAACTGGAATCATGGATTCAGCACATGATATTAGACCAGTATAGAAATATTGCATTGGTTATCAAAATAAAAATCTGTTGACCAAGTTCCTACGAGGTCAAAATGTATGGCAGAGCTAGGGTTGCCAACCCTACTATATAATCTAGTATCCTACTATATTAGAGGCCTATATACTATATTACAAAAACAAAAAATAGGCGAAACTACTATATTTTCGATGAAAATTGAAATAGAATTATTTTAATATTAATAAATAAAACAGTGTAAAACGAAATGCAGCCATAAACTATTTTGGAAATTTTTATTCATAAATAAATCAGTTTAATAAAATTCTGGCTATTGCTCTTTCTGACCAAAAATGTGTTGCTAAGCTACTGCTGAAAAATGGCAACAAGTGTTGCTTAGTGATTCTGACTCACGGAGCAGAAACAAAGAGGAGGTGTTGTAAAGTCATTCTTCATACAAAAGTAGTGTCGCAGCCTCGCGGGGTGCGGGGGGAGCCCAAACAGCAGAAAGCCATCTAGTGGCTAGTAGCAAAATCAACTCATAGACAAATTAGACAGATGTCGTAAGAGTTCTGCTATGTTTCATTAAGTGTCGCTTGTAAGGAGCCGGATTCAGGTTTAATAGTTTTATAATATACCGATATAGTTTTATTTCTATTATGTCCGACCGAAATACATTTTTTGTCTGAAACCGAAACCGAATTTCGGCAGCGGTCTCAGATTCGGCCGAAACCGAAACTTCCAGAAATTAACAAGTGTGAGGGAAAAATAAAGAAAACGTTTTTATAATCATAATTTTATTTTTTTATCTTTAAATCCTCTCCTCTTCTAAATTTTTCTTCTGAACTTATTTACCGAAACTAAACCGAATTCCGTTTTTTGCCGAAACTAAACATCTATTAGACTTCACTTTTCATATAGCATATATGTAGGTATGTGGTTATCAAAAAAGTCTGAGTTCGGACCTGCGATTTGTCAGTACTTCCGCTACTTGCCGATAGGGGGCGGCAATTACCGAACATTCGAGAAGAAATAAATTACAAATTTAATTTTAATTTTACTAGATATCTTTATTCCGTTTGAATTTGATTGATCCGTATAACTTCTGCAAGATAAAACAGCATTTCATGTTAATGCAATGAGTATGGGTTGGGAATACTTTTTAATCGTTTAAAAGACTAAACAAATACATGACAACCTATCCGCTTCACAACGACAGCTGTACTGACGAAAGCGCCGCCTGGTCGCAAGTAGTGCAACTACCGTGTGACGTAACGACTACATTGGTGGCTGATGGACTACTTTGATTGCAACACCTCCTCTTTGTTTCTGCTCCGTGTTCTGACTTTTCTTAATTATATTTTCAAAATGGTATCATTTCTTATTACCATAATTTATTTTTCTAAAGTAGGAAAAACATGAATTTTTGATTAAACATATTTTGATAGACAACGGCTTCGAAAATACTATATTTGATATAAAAAAAAAGTTGGCAGAGCAATATTTTTTTATTGACGGATTTAAAATTATTGTACAGGGGCTTCAGAATCAGGTACTGAATCCATAGTAACAGTAGGCCAATTCTCGTACTTAAAAAACGTTCAAATTCAAGTCGCAATCTCATCTCAGCGACAATCAATGTCAAAAACCTGTCAAAAATGTATGTAAATTGATTGTAATTTTGACAGATTGAGACTGAGATAAGAATGCGAACGGTCTTAAAAATACGGGATTTGCCGCTCAGGTTGTGTGTCACCCTGTCCAATGTCACCAATGTCCCTGCCACCCTGTATAACATCTTTCATTCTATAGCTTGCTTTTCAGCAATACAAATGGCCATGCAGATGGCTTGTGGAATAAACATTTAGCAAGATGAAAAAGATGCAGCGCAGCATTCAATTGAAATTATTGGCATAGCTTCAATGCTCTTATACATATATTTTGTAAATATTTAATGAAAATAAAACACAAATAATGTAATAATAAACCTACTACTTTATCTGTCCTATTCAAGAAAAAAAAAAAAAAACACTTATTTGTCTAAATGTATAAAATGCCAATGTTTTCAATTTACGACACTGACAATATCTGTAGGCCACCGCTTATTGCTTAGCCAAACGAAATCAAGAAGAATTTTGCTTCAGAACAAGCTTGCATCTTTAAAAACATCATCGCATTGAAACTAAAGAAAAAGCGGACCCTGGATAATGGCTTGACGGATAGACTGTCAGGATGTTGTACATATGAAGTAACATTTTACTTTATAGGAGTACAATCAATACTATGATCCGTCTGCATACTGGCAGAACTACTCTGCGTGGTCTGGCTACTACGGGCAGGGGGAGCCGGGCGCAGCGCCGGCGCAGACCGTGCCGGTCGTTGACCCCGTGCAGGCACCGGCGGCCAAGGCGCAGACCGATGAGCTCGCGCTAGTTGGTAAGTTGTCTACGTACACACGGCTACACATCAAGCTAATAAATATACAAATCCAGTTTACACTGACCTCTCATTGTAAGGAAATCCTACGCAATGCGAGATCAGCTTATACTGGAAATGCATAGCTTGATCTGTAGCCGTGCGTACATATAGATAAAGGCTTGAACTTTTGCATACATAATCATCCTATAAAGTTTGGGTTTAATGTTTTCACGGCTGAGATGCAGGCTCTCTATGAGTGTGTGGGCCGGGAATCCGGGTTCGAGTAGGTGGACGTCAGTTCTTGAATTTTTTGTTTCTATTCTAGAATGTTTCGGTTCCACACTGTTAGCATTTTCAGTGGTGATTTAATGAATAAGAAAAAGTACAGTGCACACGTGTATGTTTTCAAAACTACGATAATGGACTCGGGAGTTCCTGAGCCTCCACAGAGATCCACTGGACTTTTGGATGGCTTCTATAAATCGTAGAAATGATACATAATATCATATAATAGAGAGAGGTATAGAGACAGTGGTGGCCCAGTGGTAACGGCCGCGACTTACCGAGTTGTAGGTCGTAGGTTCGAACCCAGAAAGGCGCTTTACTTTGTGTAAATCATTTCACCACCACTGCTCTCTAAACGGTGAAGGAAAACATCGTGAGGAAACCGGCATGTCCCAGAACCAAAAATTTGAAGACATGTGACATCTACCAACCCGCACTGGGCAGATTATAGCCTACTTCCCTTTACCAAGAGGAGGCCTGTGTCCCAGCAGTGGGAACATTATAGGCGATTATGCTTAAGGCGCTCCCTCACCGGGAGCATTCGCGTGTAATGTAACATTTAGTACAGATTTGAATTTGCGAGCATTCACTTCTGATTTAGTTGTTTCCATAATGTCAGACGAAGCGGTCATTGTGCTGAGTGCGGCAATATTAATTCGACATTGTTATTTACGTAAAAAAAACCAAAAGAAACGATATTGGTGCCATGCATTTTTTCATCTCACATTGTATCTTAACAAGGTGCGCATTGTAACGCTCGGTTCTCCTCCTTCACTGATGTAAACTCGTTTTGTATCATTACAAGGTGCGCGCTGTTTTTCTCCCTCACTGATGTAATGCTCGAATCTGTAACGTTACGTTACACGCGAATGCTAACGGTGTGGGAGCGCCTTTATGCTATCATATAATGGAAGATAACCGCGTGGCACATTGTTTGTACAATAGGCTGATAGACAAGACAGTAGGAATTCCAGATATCAGTACGTATGTGTATTGTCTATTAACAAAAATTTAATTCCGAAATCTTCTGTCCACCGCTCTTACCAATTTTTATCGCCATTTCTCATAAAAAATACAATCGTTTTTCGAATATTTATAAGAAATAATGTGAACGTGGCTATCTGCTAGAATGCTTAAAAGATTCGCTTAGCTTGACTGATTTACAAATACTTAGATAAGAGTGTTTAGCAATGCAAAACGACACTGCTTATTGCTCATGAGGTACCTACCTCTTTGTTTTTACTCGCAAATGGCTATGATTAGCAGACTAATATGGACTATGATAGACATAATAAAAAGTGAGTGATGGAATATGATCGACCATTGGAACTTTTTTTTGATACGCTCCAGCGACGACTTACCCGCACCTGGGACCTGTGAAAAGGGTATTTTTCTTCAAAATGGCATCTCGCTGGTCAACCTAGGAGGTTGTCGACTGCTAAGCCGAGCTACCATGTGAATGCCTTAACAAATTAAGGCTTCTAGCAGCCAGGTCGCCAATTTTATAAGTTTTATGCCCTGTATGCTAGAACGTTAAGGGCACCCCCTAGCGTATGTACCTCGGTGTAGGGCGTCACTGTCAGGCGGGCAGCAAGGGACAGCTGTGAGAAGGGTCTAAAGCGTTCTATTAAATTCTGACTCACATGTGATTAAATAGCATTGCAGTAACAACTGAACCTGTCATCTCATTTCTGCTGGCATGTATTGGTCTTCAGTATATGTTCCTTTTATGAAATCTTTACTATGTATTTGTTTCGCAGAACACAAGAAAATTCTCGACATTGACCTATTGAACCAAGAATTCCTGGACCCTGAGTTCTCACTGTGGGACAGTCTTGAAGACTCGCAGTGGTTCCCCCACGAAGTTGTGGAGTGCTGAAAGTGAGCATACATTGGCCTTAATGCCATTTAAGTTAGTACTCTTGTAAATAAATGATTTTGCATTTATGTTTGCGATTATTATTTTGTTTTTGTTTTTTGCGACAAAATTATAGGTACGAACTGACTGTTCAAAATTATCTAAACTAAGAAAATGTAACCTTATAAGGCTGGTTTCACAGCTGTCTGGGAGACCCGTACGGGTAGCGCCCGCAGTGCGAGGGAGTAGTACGATATGATGTACGACGGGCTCTACCCGGAGCGGGTCGCGTACGGACCAATCCGCGTTGCTGTGAGACAATGTTCTGATAGCGCCTCACGTGTCTCCGTTCCGGGAGCCCGTACAGGTCTCCCGGACAGCTGTGAAACCGGCCTAAAAATAACAAATATATCTGTAAGAACTCCTTTATTATTTGGAACAATACTTCATAACATAGTCAATTGTTTTAAAAAGTTAGCTATTGAGGACACTGGTCTACGCTAATTCATATTATTTCGATGTATATTATTGCATAACTTTGAACTAGTCCTATAACATTATTTAAATATTTATCTGTAAGGGCCCTTAGACATGGCGCCGTTGACCCGGCAGCAAGATTTGAATAGTCTTGGTACCGCGGCGGCGAAAAACGCTGCCGATGCGACGCCATGTGTAAACACTCTAGTTCTCTCTATTAAATATATTTTGTAAACAATTTGTGGTCCAAACATTATTAAAAAGCTTTATATTTGTGAATATAACATTCATCTGAGATCGCACAAGATGTTATTATTAACTAGCTTCTGTCTGCGATTTCGTTCTGCAAATAATTTCTTGTTTCCCGACCCAGCTCGTCGCATCGCAGCACCTGACCGCGCTATCACTTCGTTTTTGCTTAGCGTTTTTGTTCTTTTTGCTCGGCTGCTTAAGGTCATAGCGTGATGCTAAATAGCCTATAGCCTTCCTCAAGAATTGGGCTATCAGATGCAAAAATAATTTTTCAAATCCGATCGGTAGTTCCAGAGATTACCCCCTACATAAAAACTTACAAATAAACAAATTTTACTTCATTATAATATTAGTTTAAGTAGATATGTTCAATATCACATAGCTACGTTCCAATCTAATAGTATAGTTAATTTTAAAATACTATACAATATACTAATTTTGAACTTCATTGTAGTTTTAAACCTATTTTTAACCGATATTAGGGATCGAGCTGATAACACAGGACGGCGCAATTTCTTGTATTTTCATTTTCGTTCACGTTGAAAAACTTGAATAGCTGTCTATGACCTACCATGAAAGGTAGGGCACAATTTTATTAGAATTGTGGTCTGTAAGATTCAGTGACTCTGTATCGTGTAAACAACTACTTGAATAGCTACTCATTTGGAACTACCGCGACACAATTACGTAACTAACCAGCCGCTTGCTAGGTTTTCTACAAAATTCACTTGTATTCCCAGCATTCAGATAGAAAATGCTCGCCATCTTTATTAAACATGAGGCGGACTTGAGGAATGTCAAACTAACTAAAATGCAATACATACAATTATGTAGTGAAATAAATTAAAACTCTTACGTCTATAACTTACAACTAAAACATACAATTAGCGTATCTAATTCAGCGTAAAACAAATTGACATAAAACTATTGGTTGGCAGCTATTGGTTTGGGTGTAATAATGGTGTTATTACACCCAAATATTCGTCGTTGCATCGATGTATCGATCAACTTCGACCGCATTCTTGGTCCAGCATGATGCGTATTTCTCTATACGTGTTCAATTCGAAACATCGGTTGCGGGAAATCACCACGCTTTTGTAGCTCGGTACATGCCCACCACGACTCGTGTTCAGTTTACGTCGATCAAACATTGTTTAGTCATGGACTAACCTTGTTTTCTTTTTACAAAACAGCGTAAAAGTAACGGTTTGGCCACAGATTAACGGATGTCCTTCAGTTGGCTTTGACCTTTGTCTAATTATTATTGTTGGATTTATATTGCATGAAGCTGGGTAGACATTATCTTATCACTGTTGTAAATCTAATCGGCAAATTAATTTAGCAAAATTTCATAAAAATCTCTTAAGCGCTCGTTTCACTCTGCTGAATTTTGTCTTCTACGAATTCAGACAACTGTGATCTTGTTTCGTTTTATATCTTAAAAACTAGTAGTCCTAGGTCAAAAAAAAAAAACCTCCCCTTGTATAAAATCCTTTGGTATTCATTGACCATTACTTTGGTCAATTGACCGCAAACTGAACACGGTTTTAGTTTCACGCAACCGTTGCAGTTGTCTCGAATTGAACACGGAAAGGAAAATGCGCCAACATGAGCGATGATTGCGGCTTGTAAAACACGATGACCGACTATCGATCAATATTGTGCATGTCTATCGGTAGTATCGAACAATCAATCAACCAAAACCGATTTTTTTATCGATCATTCGGTTCACGATCAACGTCAGATCAATCTGAAGCTCAGGATAATTGATTGATCGACGTTGACGGTCTATAATCGACGTTCAACAATGCCAACGATCGATACTCGATAAAGTGCAATAATAGCACAAATCGCTTGACGTTGAAAGGTCTATAATCGATGATGATAGATGTCATCGATTGACGTCACCCCCTGGGTGTAACATTAATTTTATTATCTTAACCTAGTATTAACCTATTAAATCAAAACAGCTGGTTACTAGCATTAGCATAACACTGCTTATTGAAAAATTATCATGATTTTATTACTTTAGGCGTAAACAATCCACTTTGCGTGCATATTATTAATAGCTTATTATACGTCTTGTCGGTTACAGTACCTGACAGTGTTGCTATAGATTCTTAGTCAAGGGTTTATAAATTAAGTCCGAGACACACTCTCAGAGAGAAATTTAAGGAGATTAATGTAATGACTGTGCTTTCTCAGTAGGTACATTTATGAAAATCTTTTAGAATTCTATAAAAAATATAAAATTGTATAAAAAAATCTGTGATATCCATAATTAAATACTAGGAACATACACAAATTTGTCGTCCCCACAACGAGGATCATAAACTCCCAAGCCACTTTCGAGATCTAACTCTTATTAAATTCATATCATTCATTTCCAATATCAATAAACTCAATCATTTACTCTGTGAAGTCTAATATTATTATTGTTTTAATTATTGTGAACGTGAGGACTATGTGTCTTTCTTTTTTTTCTCAGTTAGTTTTAATGATAATCTGGCAGTTTGAGTATTGTAGCGGCCTTCACAAATGTCCTTTCTTTGGTATTGTTCGTCGAGTCGTTGAGCTCCTTAAGTTTTGAGTTGAGCTACCCGATTACTGACAAATGCGTGCACTGTCTGGACAGGTCCACTTAAATATGTATGGTTCTTTGCTCAAAAGACTATCTCAGACATTAGCCTGCGTGGTCCTTAAATGGCCTGACCAAGATTATGTCAGGACTTTAAAAGAGACTATGACCTCGGCTGAGTTTGTTTCACGCTTTCTTCTAGGAGTCAGTTAGGAAACACCGAACTCATTTACTTTTACAAACGTAATTTAATTATGATGGGTAAAATTGTTTTTTTGAACCAATTTACAGAAATAAATATCATTTCATAATTTATCATTTAGTAAACGTTAGTTGCGCAACATGTAGCAGCAATAATGTTGTGCAAATTTTTTTGACCATGAATACAGAGTTTAATGAGAAACATAGGGCAGAAGAAAAAGAGATCTTGCGCTGATTAAGGCACTTGTACACAGTGCAAGTAATTTAAGCATGTTAAGGTGCGAGATACATGCACGGGTTTTTCATGTGGGCTCACGCTTTTTGACGATAACAAACATGAACTTGAGCATATATGCCTGAATTTGCGCATGTGTCTGAACTTGTCTATGTGCCTGAGCTTGTTTATGTTACATGCGTCGTGTATAAATAAACACCAACCGCTTAAACCCCCGAGGACCCTCTGAAGGGTCCTGTTGTCGCACGAACCGTCAAGCCCCGAGTACCACCGATCATTACCACCGAAGGGTCCACGGATTCATGCGGTTTTAATCTCTATTATATCTTATAAATAAGGGCTACTATAGTCTGTGGGCAGTCTCACTCTATGGCCTGACGGATTCTCAATAATCAACAATAAAACCATTTTTTTGCGAGCGGGAGTCATAGGCAGGTAGTGAGCCAGGGCTTGACAGTTGAACTTGACGTCACAAACCGGTCCCTGACCCTGTTTGATAGAGCGCTGTGTCTGTCGTACAAAGCGAGGTTGGCGAGCAGCATATAAACCATCCTAATAACTTGCGAGGCTTTCAGTAGGCCAATTCTCGTACTTAAAAAACGTTCAAATTCAAGTCGCAATCTCATCTCAGCGACAATCAATGTCAAAAACTTGTCAAAACTGTATGTAAATCTCAGACTAAGGAAAAGAAGAATAGACATGACATACCTACGAAAAAACGTGCCTACATATACTGTGAGTCTGGCACAAAGATGGCGGCTTGCGGTAGAGCTGCGCGCATTATAATATCAAAATTTTCTTCAAAACACTGAAAGAAACAAGTTGCTATGACAACTGATGTACTTGTTGGCTGTGACAAAACATGGCGACCGGCCGCAGTGAGATATGCTGTATACTGTTCGTTATGCCAAGTCCTTTCTTTTCCTTAGTCTGAGATGTAAATTGATTGTAATTTTGACAGATTGAGACTGAGATTAGAATGTGAATGGTCTTAAAAATACGGGAATTGCCCCTCTGGTCATTGTTCCAGAGCAAAAAAGGAAAATGAAAAGGACGTAAAGAGTACTGCATATTTCTATATTTTTTCCCTTGAACAATGTTGTATTTGATACTTCGCTATACGGCCCCGATAGGGGTTAGCCAGTGTACAAATAAGGTAAATTTGTACGCTGACTAAGCAAAAACACTTAAAATCGGGAATGAGCAGACCGCGTCGCCGATTACCATACAAGACCATCGCTTTGCACAACAAAATTAAAAAGACCGTCTTTTCATTCTGCCCATTGTTCACCCATAACCGTCAAGTACCATACACAAATCTTATAGTTGGGTGATAGTATACGAACTATGTCGCTTTCTTTTAGTAGGACTGTTATCCATCTGAATAACTCCTGGGGTGGAACAGGGTCGGCTGTCCTGGCTTGCAACACTGCTAGGGGAAGTCAAATGAGGCGAAGAACCCGCAGACATATTACTTTTAGGTGTCCCACCGTTCTTCATATAAGTGACAACGGTGTTTAGGAACGAAGGAGGCAAAGCGACAGGAGTCAGCCGACCTCCATCGCCAGAAATGTACGTCTGTAACATCGTTTTGGACGGAGATTTGGGGTCATTAACCGTAAGTACGACGAGGGACCCGTTTTCGATGTTCGAAGGCAAAGACACTACCGGTGTGGTTGGAGGCGGCTTATCGGGCGTTTCGCCCTGAGGTTTGGCGACTATTTTACGTATTGTGGCCATGTCATTGGGTGTGTGTGACTTTGGCCTGATGGCTACGAATTGTGATGAGGCTGTGGACCTCGGTCGGCCCCTCGTGGCTTTAGGCCGCGTGACCTTCGCGCCGCTTGCCTTGGCCTCGTGGTGCCGAAGTATCAGTTCGTCAGCCGTGAGACCGTTGTTTAATGAAGGGAAGGTAGACGCTCCCAAGGCTTTTGAACCTTGACCTGTAATGTACAAGAATGTTTATAAGCATGATGTTAATCAAGTTTAGGTGCATTAGAACAACCTTTTAATAAACTAATATCAAACTGAAGTAGTAAGTGAGACAACATGTGAGATTTTATTCAGAATTTTACATAATTTACATTTACTCAGATATATGTTAGCGTTATGTAGTTTAAGTTGATTTTTGAGTGACCATACATATATAGCATCACGCCTGTAAACCTGACGGGGTTAGGCAGTACCTATAGTAATGAATTTTGATTGCAATGTAATTTGAACTTGCTCATGAAAGAAAATAAAGAAAAGGTATTTATTGGGACTCGCACAGGAAGAGCACAAACTGAATATGTTGTATGACACAATTATTGTTATAAAAATGGAAACTTGTAATTGGCCTTAATTTTAATAAAACTGTAACCATTCTTTGTTATTCTTCTAGCTTTAGCTGTAAGTTTTCCTAGTAAAATAAAATAAAAACAACAGTAGTTATATCACCATTCATGTCATGCAGGACATTCAATTTTTTGTTCTAAAAGTTGATAAAGATTCTGAATTCAAGTATAAGCTGTATACTTTGCCGCTGGTCTAAATTAAACACAATAGGTACTCACTCATGCGCACGCGTAGTTCCCGCGCCTCTTTCTGCCTCCGCCGCTGGTCTATGGCACGTTGCTGTAACTCTTGCGCCTCAGCGCGCGCGGCTTTGTCTGCCTCCTCCCGTTCGGTTTGGAACTCGTCTCCTAATCGAGTGGCGTCCCACTTGCAAGTGGTGCGAAGAGCCTTGTCCACTTGTGCCATGTTAACACGCTCTTCTTTTTTAAACTGGAATCAAACATTATTATTGTTCTTATGATACATTGGGACCTTTGACAGCATTTTTTTTGTCACACACTATTTCTTACGCCGAAATGTGAAAATTCTTCACTAGGTGTTTTTTTTTGCTGTATGTTTCAGCTCTTAACCTCGATCTCGCTTGGTGGAAAGCGATGGATAAGGGCTATGATAGAACGAGCAAGCCCGAATACATGTTATTTTCCTTAGGTTTTTTTATTAGGGCAAGCTGGGTTTTTCTGAGGTACCGTCACGGTTGTTTCCTTTACCTTAAGCTTCAGATCTCTTCTGGTCCGTCCTGGGAACAAGCTCTCCATGAGCATGAAGTCAGTTCCCAAGGTGGCTAGCGCGCGGTAGAACCGTACTGTTTCTGCGTCACTCCATTCGGCAGTACGTGGAGTACGTCGGTACCGACCGCTAGTACTGCCGGTCCCCCAGGCGCCTTCGTGCACGATGCTTGATGATACCTTGCGCTTGTCTGATTGTTTTATTACCTGCGGGAGGGGAAATTAATATGGGTAGAAAATTGTGAGATTGTTAGTTTGATAGTGGATGTCATCTTCTTAAATTGCCTGACTGTTATAGACCTAAGCATATTTAGGAGTTAACTGCAACAGGCTTAGTTCATTGCCTTTATTGAAGCAAGAATTCTACAGAAAAAAGAATCGGCCTTTTTTTATTGTATCAGGATCGTAGTTTTATTTTAAAGCTGTATGTGTTAGATTTCATAGGCACGATCATCAATCGTAATTGAACCTTGAAGAGTCACATAAATTGCGTTCTTGATTAACAACGACTAAACTTTCTAATGTGATTTAAAAGTGTTAAAGTGTGGTGGCCGTCTTTAGACAGTTAAGAAAGAAAGAAAAAACAAATATATACACAATATTCATACAAAATCAGAAAATAGAAAAAACTTAAAATAGTATTGTGTGCCTCACGGCTGCTCCAAATAGGCCCAGTTCAGCATAACTGCCAGACAACTAGTGCCTGATTCTGGTTTTCAACTGAACCCTATGTTACGAGGATGTCTTACGGATATGTAAATCATTCTTATAGTGTGTAAATATATAAAAAAATTGATGTATACACACAAGTGTCTTTTCTAGTTGAAAATTCAACCTTGCAACTCAGTCGGGTTTGGCGGCCATTCGTAATCCAGGGATTCTTCGCACCCCCTACCTTGCCGTTACCGTGACCGCCGCCAAAATCAGGAATAGCAAGGCGGCCGGGAACTGGGGGCCGTGGTTGATTTTGGTTTGCCATTAGAGGTTTTGCCCATAATCGCCACGCTGGGCATGCGGGTTGGCGATCGCAGATCACAGCTTCTCGCACTAGTGACGCTGCTGTCCGTCACTAGTCTGCGCCATTCAGCTGCGAAGTTTTATTTTGAGATGGTTGTACCGCCATTTGTCGGTTGGCAGCGCCTCGTTTATTATCCAGCAGGGTGCACCACGAGCAGGTGAGGTTGACTTGGGGCACTGAGAGGGTAAGTGTGCCCCCTTACACCCCAACCACTCTCTACAGAATATAAATTAAAAATTCACTGACAGGTCAGATAAAGCACAGCCCAAACCGCTAGGGCTAGAAGCTTTTAACTTTGCAACAAGAGTTCCTTACATAACGAAGGTAAGAAGGAAGCGTTTTTGAAAATTAATCCCCGAAAGGGGGGCTGAAGGTTTGTATGGAAGTTTGCAATAATTGTCGCTGGGAAATCCCATGCCATCCGCTGGGCACACGGCTTGTAATAAATAAATTAAACATTGTGGGGTTTATACCAAGCTCTGTTCATCTAACATGATCTCCCCGTTGGGCCCCAGTTTGATCTGCGGCACGGGCGCGGCGTCGGTGTCCGTCTCGGGCTGATCTTCCACCGTGTCTTCAACCTGCTTAATAGCGGCCTTGCGAGCCGCTTCCTCCTTTTCATTGGCTTGCTGGGCTTTTAACTCGTCTGTATCGGGACTGTGAAGTAAATGATGCAGTTTTAATGTAGAATTTGCTGTTATGTGGGCACTACAAGATCCGGAGTACGGTAGTGAAAAACTACTTTGGTGATTTCAGAAAGAAATGAATAATGAATATTTTTTCGAGTTTATAAATCCATACTTAATGAATCTTCCATAATTTTAGACTTCCGCATATTATAAAGTAAGAATCTAGGGAAAAGAAACCTTAAATGCTTTTCAACATAACTTAGAGGGATCGCTGCGATAATTGTTTAGGTCTAGTATTTTTTGCAACATTATAAATGCTAAGAATACGTCCAAGTAATAAGCTTATTGTTTGAATTGTACACATAGATCTTTATTCTGACATTAGCTGCACCCCGCGGTTTCACCCGCACAAGTCTCGATCTCGTGGGAATATCGGGATAAAAAGTATCCTATGTCTTAATCCAGGTCATGGTCTACCCATGTGCCAAATGTCATCCAAATCAGTTCATCCGTTTTAGCGTGATAGCGTAACAAACAAACATACAAAAAATGAAATATTTTCTCTTTATAATATAAAAAGTCTTAAAATACAAAGAAAATATAGCCGACGGTCAATATTTTCTTTTTATTTGAATACTTATTTTTATTAAATATAAAATGAGAATAAATTACGTTCGGCTGCAGTCGAGGATGCAAATAAAACCGATATAATTTACTTAAAGAATGTAATTAATATAATTATTACAATAAGATCGGTAAAACTAAGATGCGTGACGATTGCTCGATGTGAGAAACAAGAGTGATTCACCAATACATTAAATCAATATTAATTACTGCTATTGCACAATTATCGGTCCCACGCCATCGGATTGCTAAGAAGGCGAATCTCACGGTGTTGTGCGCAATGCGGTGTTAGTCATAGTCTTAGGAATTTAGGGTTCCGTAAGTAGCGTCATAACAAATAGAACAACACACGATGTTGACGATGATGTGAGATGTTTCGCAACAGCGAAACTAATCTCTGTGAGTGTTCGTTCGACAACGACATCTGTTAACATTGTAGGGATTTATCAACATCATTCTACGAACCAGTAGTTTGGAATCGTAATCATAGATGGCGGAATATAATTGTAACGCCTGTGTAACGTTACGCTTCGCGATCACCACGCATCAGCCACTCGAACTCCCCACGCTGACGCGCGTATAGATGTTTCACATCAATAAGTCAAAGGGCAATGTACTCACATAATAGGGTTGCTGGTCGGGTTGTAGAAGATGAGGTCGTACATGGTGAGCGTATCCTTCTTGACGGTCTCACGACGACGGCGCATCGCGGCCATGCGGCGGGACATGTCCAGGCGCCGAGATCTGAAATTAGATATTTTAAGTATAACATGACCCTGCATTATATAGATTGGTTTTGTTTTTTCGATGGATTGTTTAAGGATTTATTAAAATCATGTACATATAAGAAGATACGATGTTTCATGTTCTCCATTGATACTTAAATGATATTTATTTCTGTAAATCTGTTAAAAAATTTAGTTTATAAAACTGTTGCTTAATAAGGGGTATTAAAAAACCAGTGCGTGTTAATAGTACCACACGAGTGTTTTAATACCTAGTTATGTGCAGTTTCATACACTACTTTATCTACTCACATACATTGGGATTGAAACTACCAAATTCTCACGAAACTCAGTAGGAACAAAACGTATGAATGCCTGAATGGCGCCAAAACCCAGCACATCACCGCGCATGCGCTAAAGCGGGAGCTGCCACAGACAAGTAAAAATTGGAACCAAAACTTTTTTGGAATGCTCTAAACATTATGCGTTTATTACAAAAAAAAAAAAAAATATGGAAACTCCTTTGTGATATTACTTCTTGGATTTATTTGCTCTGTATCGTATTAGTAAAAAAAATGTTTTAATACATTATTTTGTTAGAGAAAAAGTGTTATAATATGATTCTATTTTTAAATTTCGGTATTGTGTTTATAAAGAATGCCAATATAAACTCGTTTTGAAGTTTATAATTCGAATTTTACGATATGAGAGTAGATTACAATTGCATACAAGCACGGAGCAAATACAAAGAGGAGATGTTGTAATAAGGTTTCTGTATGAAACAACGGGTGACACTTTACGGGGTGAGGGGTGATCAGATCCCGCCCACTTCTTTATTTTACATCTACTGGTCAATAGCAAAACTATTCGCTCGTCCTGTTGATTTTACTTTGTAGTTATGTAACTATCTCACACTAGATGTCACTACATGCAGAATGAAGAACTATTTTAATAAATTACGCATAAAATTACTGACAAATGAAATGTGATGCCATCCATAGCATCAGAACGTCTATCCGAGTAGTTTTTACAAGATAAAACACCAGACTTCATTCTTTTTGTCTTCTAGCGCAAATATGCTGTAAAAACGGAACGTTTACAGAGCTGTGCACAGGACGAACGCCAACAATACACTGACTAAGGCCACGCCTACATGATGACGTCAGGATCTAGTTGAGAATCACAGTGCACAGTTGCTTAGGCCGTCTCCTCTTTGTATTTGCTCCGTGCATACAAGACTTTATCTACACCCATGATATGAATCCTCTATAAAATATTCTGCAACCATAGGGTGCTGTACACTGTTGTAAGAACCCTATGTAAATTCATAGTAAGTTTAATTGCTGAGTAGATACTCAGCAATTAAACTGGTGTTGTTGTTGTTTGTATTAGATACTTAATACAAACAAACTAAGAAATATCTGGTTATCAAAGCTTGTATCACTCCTTTTGGTAAACAACAAAGTAATAATTATTCGCAATACCTTCTAATATCGAACAAAAATGCCGGGATACGCCGTAAATTCGAATAATCTAAGTTTTTTTTTATTATTAGCTGTTGTATTGAAACGCGTGTGCATGACAATGTTCTTTTTTTTTAATTCATAAAGATACCACGAATTGAGTAGTGAGAAAGTGGCTGTTTGATGAGTAAGGAAGGGATAGAGTTCGAGTCGCTTAATGAAATTTAGTACAACATTATAACATTTGTTTGGATGACATTATGGTTACTATGACACTGGTTGTTTTAATGTTGGCAGTAAGCTAACTGTTTCAGAAACTTTTATACAGGATTTATAGCATGGTTGTAGATAAACACTTTTACCTACACCTCAAAAATAAATGTTTGATGTAGACGAGTAAAACATTGGAGATGACTCTGATAACATCACTAATTATGCCAAGCGAAGGAGGCTTTGTTACATTTAGTTTGAACGATGGTAAAGTGTGTGGGTAGCCAATAGATTCAAGTGAATAAAAGTAATTTGTTTTGTTTTTATTATACAAGGTGTTGTTTTGCATCCTCGTCAAATTCGAGGAGGTAACTATGCTAATGATTCTCGACACGAATCAATAATAAAATAAGTAGGTATTTATTTTTATTTTTTGTATTTTTCGGAAATCGGCATGTGTAGGGCCCGTGTGATACCGCCCTGTAACTGCGCTGTAACTGTAACGCATGCACACAGCGACATAGTCGTACGACACTGCCTACCGCATACGCAACGGGGCGATTTTGTTCTTTGAAAGTGGAGTATTCCGAAATACTGTCAAACTTAAATACCTAAAAAAACAAGTATGTATTCATTATTGAGCAGGATCGTAATTGTATTTGATTATTTATGTCTTTCATAACAGCCTCCTGAAATTTGACGAGGATGCAAAACAACACGTTGTATAAACGTTGCCCCGCACTAGGAATTTCTCCTGAATCGTGGGTGCGTTTACAAACATTTAAACTCACATACACAAACAGCCAGACCCGGAACAACTATCTGCAGGTCATACAAATATTTGTTCCGTGCGGGAACCGAACCCGCGACAAGAGAAAGAAATAAATAAGAAATTGTACCCATTTACATAAAGAATACAATGTTCTTTAAATAGGCCAATATAACCGGAGATTATCTTTTTATCGGTACCTGCAGTCATAAGCGATTTTCATATTAAAGTCAAGTATTGCTTCTAGTGTTTCCCACTTGACGCCGATAAAACACTCCGTAATAGTACGATTAGGAAGAAAACAACGTGTAAAGCGTTTAGAATGAGTAGAATTTGAGCTCAAAGATTAGTCATAGACAAGGACACTAGAGAATTGTTTATTGACCACGGCGAAACTATTTTTACATTATTATCCTAAGTATTTTATACTGCACTAAGTACGGTCTGTAAGGTAACACTGGTTTGTAAGAAACTGAAATATATGAATGCCCAGAAATGCTGACTATAAGAGACGAAGTAAATAACTACAGCAAAAAGTACAAATAAAGACTACAACCATAGTTAAAGATCTACTTCAAGACAAAGACCACATACAATGCCTTAAAAGATGGCACATACTGGAACTCGACCAAAGGGACTGAAGTGTTCCCTAATCAAAAAATTCTACCCAGACCACATCTAATTATGGCTGAACAGCAGATTGTAGAAAAAAGGAGACAAAAAAGGGAACTATTATCCTATGAATAAACTAAACCACTTACTTAGATAAATGTTTGTCCTTGACGGGAGACGAAGCAGCTGGCGCCTGCGCTATAGCCTGGCTGACACTCGAGCACACGGAGTCATTTCTGATACGGTTCACTTCCCTGAAACCCAATGAAACGTGTCTTACATTACCATATTTATTTTACCAGACCCTGAGGGGCACTACATAATATATTGATATATGAATCACATTCTAATTTGTCTCGAATCTGTCAATAAAAAGCTCTAGTTTCCCTTCATTTTTGGCGTTTATTGTCGCTGCTGATGAGATGAGATTGCGATTAGATTTTGAACGTTTTTATACACGGGAATTGACCATCTCTTCTAACGTATTTTATTGCTGATTATCAGATCTTTCATTAGGTTTTAAAGTAAAACTTTTAGAAAGATAGAGATGTGAGAAGCACACTTTTCATTTCATATTTTCCAAGTGAAATAATTTGCAGTTTCTGGAAAACACTGCTAATTTTATTGCAACTCAAAGCCTGAGCGCGTGTTTTGCGTATGCACAAGATTATCTTGCGTTCCCAATTTATTAACCAAACATGTAAATAAATATGTGTTTTTGGAAAATACTTGACTTAAATTCCAGAGTATAAATTTGATATTTGAATAAGTGGAAATAACATCAGTCTGAAACAAGGATATGAATAGACTTAAGGCATAATTTAGTTTTTTTTTACCACTAAAAAGGCCAAAAAAATAAATATTCATAGAAAATAGTTTACATATTCACCTGTTAGGCAATGAAAGCATAGTGCTGTGTGAAGTGTGGGAGTCATGTCTCTGTCGTGGTGGAGCCGGTGTATTGGCGCCGCCGCCACTCAGCAAAGCACGACGACTTTCATCCTCAGACTCTGATGCGCTTCCCTGAAGATTTAACAACATTATAGTGACACAATATGGATGAATTTTGTATTTAGCCCTGTAACATCTTTTTACAACTTCAAATTCAAAACCCGATAAATATCACTTTGCGGTTTTAATTATCGGTGTCCCCTTTGGCAAAGGCCTCCTCCTATCGTTTTTGTTTCGCTTGCTAGTCTAGTCGCCCGTCTTCACTATGAGGCACGGGCTGATGGATTTGCCGCTGTCATAAGGAAAAGATGTGCCTCCCTGCTCACTCGCGTTCGTGGTAGTTCCAACTCTATACTGGGTGTATTTGCAGATCGGGGGCAGTCCCCCAACCCTCATCTGCGAAGACGGGTGCGGCTTCATATCGCAGTTTAATTTGTGTTGTGTTTGTATACTAACATTAGTTTTTTTAAGTATATGGTTACTAACAATAATATGAACCTGGTCTGAAATAAATGTTTAATAATTAATAATAATATGGCATCTTTCCATTTTAATGCGTTTTTTCTTTCTATAATATTCATGAATACTTAACTTAGGTATACTGGGTGGCAGGAACATCGAGGCGCAACCTATTTATTACCATGGATTCAGTTCATGATTCTAAACGCCCCTGCATTCAAATTTTTCGGAGGTTAGTTAAAAAAAAATTGCTTTCCATACATTTTCGTGTTCATATATTTCGTTTTTTTTTTTGTTTCGAAATGTTGCCATAAAGCGTAAAACGTTTATTAAGGATGATATTCTCGTAGCATGTATATCCTATCACATTTAAATTCAATTATATTATGTTTATTAGGTACCACGTTGATAAGTACGCTGTACTGGTACAGCGTCCTAACAATTGTTTGCTCCACCGGACGACGTCATTACGTCAGCGCCGGCTGTCGCTGAAAACCAGCGCTGGGGCTGTCTTGTTCTTGTATAGGATCACAGCATAATGCTGAGCGATAGAGGTTTTGCGTGGATGTGACGCCATGTTTCCTCCAACCTTTTCTTATTTTTTGTGTTTATGTTCTTTTTTGCGTCATGTTTACCGCAAATAAACACATTTTCTTTCTTTCTTTTCTTTTTCATTTTGACTGCGTAGGTATTGATTGCACTTTTCTATGAAACAGCAGATTTTTTTTTTGATACGTGTCGTAAAATTTATTTGCTAGGGGGTTTAAAATCCGGCGTCCTCACCTTCCGCTTGACGCAGGTCCTCACCGGACAGAGTCATCAGGGGGTATCGCACGATCTCCTACGAGGCGGCTTGCGTACTGGCCGGATCCCCGCCCTGGGACCTTGAGGCGAAAGTACTCGCGTCATTGTATTATTTATTGGTGGCGCGAGGAAGCGAGGGCGCGGGGCGAGGGTCCGATGCAGCGACACATGGAGCTGCGTCGGTCTCAGCTTCGCGAGGTCCTGGTGGCGGAATGGCGGGACAGGCTCTCACGCCCTACCTCGTCACCGTCGAGGCGGTCCGGCCGGTGCTCGAGCGCTGGCTCGGGAGAAGGCACGGCTCCCTGTCATTTCGGGCGACGCAGGTGCTCTCGGGGCATGGTTGCTTCGGGAAGTACCTGTGTCGCATAAACAGGGAGCCGGACGCCCGGTGTCACCACTGCGTCGACTGCCGGGAGGACACGGCGCGGCATACGCTGGCAGAGTGTGCCGCTTGGGAGGAGCCGCACCGTGCCCTCATCTCAGAAGTAGGCAGTGACTTGTCGCTGCCGGCCGCAGTCGACTCGACGGTCGGCAGCGCCGAGTCCTGGGACGTGGTGGTCTCCTTCTGCGAAACAGTCGTCTCGCAGAAGGAGGCTGCGGAAAGGGAGAGGGAGATCTCATCCACTCACCCGGCCCGCAGAAGGCACACCGGGCGTCGGCGGAGGGCGGACAACGCCTTCTTCCAGCCCCCCTAAATGGGTCCAGGGGCGACGGACTCGGGGACGTCCGTCGCCCCCCACACATCAGGACCCGAGGTGGCGGCGCGTAGTGCTCCACGCGCGCGCCTCTTAGACGTCGCGGGGGAGTCAAACACCTCACTCCCCACCCAGACCCGAAGAGGCCCGCAGTGGCGGGCCGGCACCAGTCGGGGGTTGCAGAAGGATCGTACGTTCCCGCGACCCCCGGCGTAGGTGTGAGATGGAACACCAATGTCACCAATGTCAGTAAGAGTCTGACAGACCCTGCCGCCCGCCCCAGGGCGGCAGACATCCATGAGGATTTTCCACCCCAGAAACAAAAAGAAAAAAAAAAGGTCCTCACCGGACACGGTTGCTTCGGGTGGTTCCTGTTCTGGATAAGGCGGGAGGAAACGCCCGGGTGTCACCATTGTGTGGATCGCCCGGAGGACAAGGTGGAGGTCTGCCCGGCTTGGGAGGAGCACCGCCGTGTCCTCGTGCAGGCGATTGGCGGTGGCGATCTCTCGCGTCCGGCCCTGTTCCAGGACATGGTATAGAGCGAGAGGGCATGGGAAACCTCCTTCTGCGAGCGGGTAATGCTCGCGAAGGAGGAGGCAGAACGCGTGAGGGAGAGGCAAAATTCGCGCGCTCACGCCCCTAGTCGTTGCAGGAGACGCCCTGGGTGTCGAGAATCCCGAGCTCATTCCTGACCACCGTAGGCGCGGGCTTGCGGACGGCGAGCAATAGGTAGCTCGCCGTCCGATAAGGACCAGGCCCGGGTCGACGGCGCGTTGTGTTCCACGCGCGCCTCAAAGAGATGTGAGAACCAATGACGGGGTCCGCTAGGGCCGATGCCTGCCAGGGTTGCGGGAAAGTTCGAAAGGGTTACCGTGGCCCCTGGCATAGGCAACTGGAGGAACACAGGTAGGTTTTAGACAGTAAGAGTCTGACACGCCCTCCCGCTCCGACCAGAGCGGGAGAAGTTATTTAATGATTACCTGCCCTCAAAAAAATAGATAAAAAGGGGTTCTAAAATCTTGTGATAAATTCATGGTTACAGATTGCTGTATTATATTAAATTCTTGGTATAATAACATACTACTGCCACTAGGCAAGGGAACACAACATAGAATCAAGCCTGTACTTCTGAAAGGGGTAGGCAGTGACATATTGTATACCCTAATTCACTTTTTTTTAACACAGTTTGACAGTGTAACAATACAGGATAAGGAAGATAAATGTTTGGTTTAACACAATATGTTTTACTTATATAACTTATTTCAGAATATTCAGCTGTTCAAACAGTTAATAAAAATGTTGAATAAGTAACTTGAAATGAGAAAGTTATACTATGTCTATCCTGATTTCCTGAGAAAATAGAACTCTTGGAACGACAGCATAAAATAAAATAATGTGATTCCACTAAATATTTATAGTTTGTTTAATTCTCACTCACTCTTACAAATATACCTTCACACACACACACACACACACACACACACACACACACACACACACACGCACACCATACACACACACACACACCATACACCATACACACACACACCATACACCATACACACACACACCATACACACACACACACACCATACACTCTCAGGCACACCATTCACTACAAACTCGCAGATTTTGCGTTGATGTGTTCAAATTAGTACCTACTTAATAGTATTGCTTAAGAGGGTGAGAGCCTGGAGATCTGTCATACAGGTCCCGAACCCACTATAGACTCCAGCTCTCACAAAGGTTACAAATTTAATTTGATTTTATATAATATGATCCATTGTCTGTACCTTTTTGAGAGAAATAAATAAATCATTATCATTGTCAATTAACTCTGGAAATCAGCAGTTGTTACTTACCTGGCAGATAATTTCAATTTATTATATATTTGTTTAAACTTCATGTACAGTAGTGATACATGACAGTGTCTGGTAGAACCTCCTTGTACGCTTAAGGGCATACAAGTAGTCAGTATTATAAATTTATAAACCCCGAGTTTAAAGCATTTATCAGAAATGTTAATAGTTTAAAAGCCCTTACCTGCACACTGTTTCTTCTCAAAGGTGCAAGTCTAGGCACAGGTCGTAGTTTCGGCCGCACTTTGCTTGGTGAAGGAAGGGGCACTATGGGATCAAACAACACTTCCGCATTTTCTGATATAATCTCATTCTTCAACAAGGCAAGGGGTTTAGGGGCACTGGGCGCAGCTTGAAGGGGCACAATGCCATCCATAACAGTATCTTCAGTGATGCTTTCAGGAACGCTTGGGACACTGTAATCTATAAAAAAACATCATATTTATTTAAATGATAAGTTTATTTGTTGTGGTATAGCAAGGCAATAAACAATAAGGTTTCATTAGATCTATATGCGGCAGCACTGTACTTTATGGACCGGCGATTTTTCATAGTAGCTATATTTTTTTAAATTCCCAAACGAAGCAAAACCATAGGACCCAAGAAAAAAATCGCCAAGTTACTTTCGGGATTGGTGGCATAGTGGGAGTATTATGGTGAATTCTCAGTTGTAGCTCTCCAAATTCAAAATTTCTTTGGTTTTTTTGCAAATTGCAGCTCTGTTTTACGTCGTATGCTAATTGCTAATTTTGAATTTGCCGGGCTACAACCTAGGATTCACCTTAAGGGTGGAAAAGTTCTCGTGGCGGAACTAAATTGGTTTCCAAGCAAAATAAGTTGAATAACATCTTCAAGGTCAAGATCAACACTCCAAAAGTTAAGGTCGAACACCCCAAATATCAAGGTCATACCAAAATGTCTTCAAATCAGGAAATATTACCTTGTAACAAGCTCTAAGGTCAAGGACATATTCAAGGTCAAGGTCAATGAATTTTATAAGTGAGCCAGTTGGCCTTAGTCGACGGAGCTCCGCTTCGCGGGGTCCTATTTTTGTCTGCAGGGTTTAAAGGAACCTAACATGAAGGAGACAACTGGGACTTGTTGCGTGCTTCGCTCACTTACTTGAGGCCCCGTCGTCCTCGTACCTAACTTGTCCGAGTCGGGGTGCCCCAAAACCCTAGCTCATTTTGTTCGCGCTTGCTTCCTAAGTTCTCATTGCCTTTTTACTAAGACGGGTTAGGTTCGAAGGGAATGGCGGGGTCTTTGGTCTTTATTTGCCACAAGCTCTCAGGGCTTGCTCTTGTATCCTAAGTTCTCTTTGCGTTTTTACTTTAAGTCGAGTGTATTATTTTTGTATATTAAATGTTGGTTTGGTGTGTAGTGTAATAGTTTGACATAAAAAAAGAACTACTGTCAAACATTAGCGTCACTTACAACAGATTACATTTCGTTACCAACAATCTTTTAAGTATACAAATTAAACTTTATTATTTTTAATTTCATTAATTCTATTTTTCGCTCCATAATTGAGTTCATTACAGTAGCAGCTATTTAAAAATAAATAAAAGTTAAAAACTTACTATATTTATACTAAAAACCATTACAATGAGCTGTAACTTTGTCTGATTGTAACACTGAACCACTTAGGGAGTGAAATTCGTACATATTATGTGGTAAAATGTCAATTTTATTACAAAGAATAGAATATCTTTATTTCGGACACAATTATCCATAATAGTGTTAGTAACATACAAAACATAACTTATTACCTAGTGTTAGTAAAAATCAACCACCGCACAAACTGCTGTACAATCGGAGAGCCGAGGCGCTCGGCTACAGTTTTCAGGATGCTGTTCCGACTGCCCCGCACTCTCTTCAGTAGCGACACAGTTTTTTTTGCAAATAATTGCATAGAAGCCATCGGTGCGGGCTTGTGCAAACATAAATAAGTAGATTTTTTTATACTAGGATTGTTTTCTTTGGGGCATTATGCAAAAGCGTTCTACCAATCTGCAATAAAAAATATTGAAGCTTTGCATGCCTGATCCATAAAGTACAGTGCTGAGCCTAATTAAAAGTCATACATACCATCTGGAACATCTGATGGCACAGTACTGACCACATCCTTCCTGGCTTCCTTAGATTTGCCATCAGTAACATCAACCTCCACTGGTCTTCTCTCAACACTCTTTTGTTTTGGTTTCTCAGGGACTTTCTCAGGTGTGACTGGTGTCAATCTTTGCACATTAACCTCTACCTTAGAACTGTGCACCAGAGGTGACTCCACATGCCTCCTGACGTTCCGCGGCGACACAAACACATTAGGCTTCACACTATTAATACTTGTAATCACCGACACTTTTTCAGACCTTTTTGGAGTGACTGCAACCTCTCTTATGACCTCAGTCTGTGCTAAGGGCGATGGTACTCTCTCTGCTTGATGTAGATTAAATACATTGTTTACAGGGCGTGGTGAAATTATTGGAGAGCCAGGCTTCGGGGAACGTCTGTCAAAGTTTTCTTGAGCTCTAATAGAAGCTCGTGGCGTTCTAGGACTTCTAATCGGCTTTTCAATGGTTTCTTTCTCAAGAATTTTAGCTTTGCTGTTGTCTGTGACATTGTTATTTTTTCTTCGGGGCGGTAATGAGGTAACAGCTTTAATTCTTGCTCGTCTTGTCGACATTGCGGTACTAAAATACTCAAACTATTGTCTAAAAACTGCTTTATCGTCTACATAAATCTATTATGTAAAGTACACTTGTAATATTTGTGCGTTTAGATTAATCACTGCAATAAACGACTACAAACATTTAATCCCCAATCCTTAATGAATAACTGAGTACGAGCACCACTGCACCACGCACGATCAAAATAGTAGAAGACGTTCACTTTGACATTGACAATTGACAAGACAATACGCACAATACGCGATCGATAGGTAGATATTTTGACTTGACAATTGGTTTGACAGCTTTTAGCAATGTTGCCAAAAATAAATGTTTAATTACCAGTTTAACGCAGAAAATTTTTGTGGCCATATTTAAACCATAATCAAACATATCTAAACTGGGAGTTTTGATGTGTGATTATGGTTTAGATATGGCAACAAAATTAAAGAAAAATATGCTTGAAAAACTTTGATTATTTCTCTCGGGAGTGCTCTAAATATTTTTTTTTTTTTTGTATTTCAGTTTGTGACGCTCTCCTGGAAAGTCATGATTTTGTAGATAACCGTTTAAACTTTGCGGTGCGGCAGTCGATAATAAATAAATATACATACAAACATACACGCATGCCTTTTTCCCATGCGAGTAGGAAGAAATTACAGAACGCCACCTGCCACTATTCTTACACACTTCTTTTGCTTCGTTTACGTTCAAATGGTCATACATAATTGCCGATTGCCTTTATGTAAATATCTTGTTTGAATATAAAAATTAGGTAACAGTCTTGTTCTTTTTATTTTCGTTTGGGCAAGCTGCTGTAGTTCCAAAATATTTACGTAGTATTTATTTAACGAGCTAATAAAGAAGCATTATTTCTATAAAAATAGAAATCGTACCTTTAATGCCGTTTTCTGACGGAAACAGGTTACAAATAATTACGGCTTAAATTCCTTGAAACAGGAAAAAAATTATAGTAAAGGCAACACAACGGGACAAAACCACGTCATAGACAACTTTGTAGTTATTAAAATTGTCTATGATACGCACAGACCAAATCTTAGAATAATAATATTCTAAGGACCGAATAGCCTTATGATACGACTTGGTCCATGAAAGACACACGAAAGAAGGTCACTATTAGTTTATAACTATGTATTTAGTCTGATAGTCATAAACCCTTAACCGTTTAGGGTATATAATGTTATGTGGTCATAAATTCATAAAGTCTAAAACTCGCTTGGCTCAGTAGAAAATAGTGAGAAGCATCTTCAACTCTTCAAGCCTTAGTAAGGTTTCAAATGGACGTGTTTGGTAAGTTTGGAATTAGTAGTAACGACAAGACGTCGGTCGTCTTTACCGTCTTCCGTACGTGTGTTACATGTATTGTCATGTTGATTCCCGAGCCTTCCTCCAGCCGAGCTATACTTAAAGTTATACTTTGTTCGTCACATCTGCCACATCCTGTAGTTATTATTACAATAGCTTGCGCACACAGATTGCATTGTACCTATTCTGTAACAACTTTAACCCTCCCCCTGTCAGACCCACAGTCCAAGCCCAAATTTTAGAAAACAATGCGTTTTTATTATAAGAATAAGAATAATTTATTGGTCCACTGTTCAAAATAAATTTCAAAAATAATTATATTCTATGTGGACTGTAACTAGAATATATGTATAACAGTTATTTGAACAGTGGTCCCCAAATTAGGCAGCGCCTGCATTTTGGGGGCCTGAGTTGCGTTATCATAAATTTTAATTCGAGACAGGATGTTTGAAAATCGGACAGAATACTTAATTAGATAAGGGTAGTGAACTATCAAGATAAAATAAAAATTATTTGAACAAACTACAATAATTGTAAGTAGGTAATATTACAGTGTGTGAGCGTGGGTGTGTGAATGTGAGTGTGGTGGTGAGTTGTAGGTGAGGGTTTTGGTGTGAAGGAACCGAATGACTGTGTGAATGGAATGACTTGCTTGTAGAATTTGGTGTTAACCATGTGTTAACTCACTATTTCCTATGTGTCGTTGTATGACAGGAAGATAAGCCAACTTTTTGTCATTATTTTCAATAAGTGGGTGTTAAGATCTTTAATATGACAGAGCATGTTTATTTTATTGTTGATTTGAGTTCGTGAGTAAGACGGGCACTGTCTGGCCAGAAGCATAGACTAATACTTATATATAAACCCTGAAGACTGTTTGCATTAGGAAGAGGGACATGTAAATACGTTTTGAGAGCAGGCCTTGGTAGTCAGATCTGTTTTTAATAGATTTGTGTCCACGCAGTGCGGCACTATGTATATTTATATAGTTGACGTACTCGAAGAACCGGAAATTCGTTGTATAGCAGATCTGTCGGGAACCTAGAGGGCTTTCTGAGCATCACTTTAGTTACGGCTCTTTGAGCTCTTTCTATTTCAATAAATGTGCTTTTCCCGGCTCCACCCCAGACAGAGATTCCGTACTGAAGTACTGATTGACAGAGACCTAGGTATATTGTTCGGAGAATTTTATTATTATAATAGGTGTGCAGTCTCATAGTTTTTTGATAACGTAGATTAGTTTTCTGACACGGCCCTCTAGTCAAAGTCAAAGCTTTTATTTCAAGCACTAAGGCAATTTTGAACGTCAACATTTAGGTACATTAAAATATAATTGATTCTAGTGAGAGGATTTTAAAATCGTTGGAGTCAGGTAACAGTTTCCTACATTCTTCTAATTGATCACATGACACACACACACACACACACATCACATGTATGCCAATATATACCTAGTAACATTTTCGTCAATGTCCTGGATGGATATAAGTAGGTATAGGTACCTACATTTTTTTTAATGATTTTCAAGTGTACCTCAAGTGGCACATAATTAATAATTTATTTATCACAAAAAATTACCTTACTATGTTAGTACAAACATATATTATTACAACAAAAGGTAGCTAGGTACATGAAAGGTGTGTAGTCATGAAACCTCTCGCACGGGTGCAGGATAGATTGCCACGCTATCTGACCGGAAACCTAACGAAAGCCTTCATCACTGCCGAGTCATACCTACTTCTGAGCAATTAGTTGAAGGATTCTGTTAGTGCTGCTCTGCAATCTGTTTAGTAGGGAGGCGATTCGCTTGCGCATTATAGCATGGAAGCCATCAACCCAAGCCTCCACAAACATACCCGAAGTGCTACAAAAGACCGCCGTGTCCTCGTAGAGGCGATCGGCAGCGGCGGCGACTTCTCACGCCCGGCCTTGGTTCAAGCCATGGTCCGGGGCGAGGGGGAGTGGGAGGCAGTCGCCTCCTTCTGCGAAGGAGTCATGCTAGCGAAGGAGGTGGCGGGACGGGAGAGGGAGAGAGTCTCCCGTCCAAGCCGCCGCGGTGGACGCTCCGGGCGTCGGGAGCCGCGTGACGACTCCCGGCCACCGTAGGCGCGGGCCTGCGGGCGGTGAGTAATGGGTAGCTCACCGTCCGATCAGGATCAGGCCCGTGCCGGACGGCGCGTACGTGTTCCACGCGCGCCTCAAAGAGATGTCAGCATCGAAGAGGGGGCCCACTAGGGCCCAAGCCTGCCGGGAAAGCGGGATCATCCATAAGGGGTACCGCTGACCCGGAACATAAAGGGCCAAGGAAGGAATACGGGTGGGTTTTAGTCAGTAAGAGTCTGACACTCCCTTCCGCTCCACCCAGAGCGGGAGGGGTCATTTGATGATTTCCCATCCTCAAAAAAAAAAAAAAGTGCTACAAAAGCGGGGCAGCCCTAGCAGCATCCTGAATCCATTATTATACTGGACACGCAAGGCCTTGATCGATCTTTGAGTAGAGCTGACCCACAGGCTACTCGTGTAAAAAGTTTGGAAGTAAGCTTTAAAAAGTGTAACCTTTACCTCTTTACTGCAGCGAGCGAACCTGCGTGCCAGCATATTACTTTTAACCGGAAACGCCCTGCGCTCCCTTTCAATAAAATAGAAAACTTTTATTTCAGACCGGAGTCCATAGGGTTAGTAACAATTTCACTTAACTTCTAGTGTTAGTAGGTTACAGATATACACTACAAAATTCAGCGTGGAGCTGCATCCACCTCCTCATGATCGGGCAACTTGGTCATCAAGGTTCTCCGTGACATAGTGCCCTAGGTTTTTAAACTGGTAGACCCATTTACCTCAACACCATTCAATTTTAAGGACAGAGGCCACCGGCCAGAGGTCTCAAAGATCAAGAATACACTTTTTTTGCAGTTATACAAAAGATCATGTTTATGGGGATACTTTTCACAGACCATTAAGAGCTTCCTTATTGCACTGACAGCTGGGCTCAGCAGCACCATGTCATCCGCGTAGCTAATATTATTCATGCAAACATTATTAATTGAGCAACCGACATTAGTGCTGCTGAGCTCAGCTACCAAGTCGTTAAAGTACAGGTTAAAGAGCTTAGGGGAGCTCAAACCACCTTGCCTCGTCCCGCACTCCAAACCGTACACCTCGGAGAGACTGTCTGCCCATCTGACATTATTGGTCTGGTTGGCATACCAGTAGTGGAAGTCCCGTTGCTGTGCATGCACGCCCGTTTTTTTAAGCTTAGACCACAACAAGTCATATGACACTAAGTCAAAAGCTTTTGAAAGGTCGAGGAAACATGCTTACACACGTATACGCCTCTTTGTGTTGTTTTGCACGGTATGCTTGAGGCTCAGAATGGCGCTTTCAGTAGAAAGTCCTGGGTGGAACCTAAACTGCGCATCATGAATGCTGAGATGCTTCTTAAGGTCTGAGTCAAGCACAGCGTCCAACACCTTAGCTACTACTGTCGCCAATGAAATTGGCCTGTAATTTTCTTTTTTTATTTAATTTTTTATTTTAGACAATGGGAATAAAAATAGTTCGCAAGAGGTCCGTAGGCAGGTATGAATGACTCATGCATAGTGTGTAGAACATTGCCAAACCGCGCGGCAAATGAACGCCTGCATGCTTTAGATGCTCAATGCTGAGCCCGTTGCGTCGTGACCCGGCGACTTACCTCTGGACATCTTTATAAAAACCCGACACTTGTTTGGCTGAACATTAAATAAGTCATCGGCCACGACTGATCCAGTATCAGACATCACCTTTGAATGACCAAACGGGGAACTTACCCTAAAGTGTTCTCTAAACAGATCAGCAATGCCCCTACTGTCACTCACACCTCTCACGCTCACAGGGACACGGCAGGCTTAGGATTCAACTTACTTCTTGCCTTCCTAAAAATCACTGTTTTCTTGGCACCATTTCAACTATCTTTTGAACAGTTTTCGACTCTCACACATATCTTTATAGACGTTACCCTCCTTTAGTCTAATAAATGCCCAACCCAATTTAAAAATTCAAGTCTGGCATCCCTGTGCACCTCGCTTACATGTCTAATCCAAAAAAATACAGTACGATTTCTGCGTCATTTAGTTAAATAGGCCCCTGATGGTCGATGTTTATTCGATTTGGGGGCCATAGCTATTGCCAGCTGAGGAAGATGATAGATTGTAGGAAGGTAGTAATGTAGTAATAGGGAAGATATTCGGTAAGGTAAATCATATACACTAATTCAAACAACGGAGCGGTTTTCTTCATTCTTTAATGCATTTTTTCTCTAATTTTCTTGACAGCGATGAGCACTTTTGGTGACAATAGTTACCAGAAATTATTAAAATATGTAACAAATAACAGTTCAGATTAAAAAGAAATAAATTTTATATAGGTTTTTACTTATCCAGTAGATCAACTTCACAATAAAAATAGATCTCTTCTATAAAATTTATATAATTTACAAAAGCGGTAATGTTAGATAGATAAAACAACAACAAATAAATGCTTCTGGGAATGAAACGCAATTATATTTCTCTTTGTAGATAAATTGACAGATAGTCACTCTGCTAAGACCAATGTATTGTATAAATATCTTACGAGTACAAAGTATCTATTGGTGTTAGTCGCCAAAACTGAGAACTAGGCTGCGTTCATCTACAAGTAAGCTACTGCGTATTGGTTCGTCATTCATTATCTATATTTTGGCTAAAAAGTCAACATTTGCAAAACCATCTTTACAAATTGTCATGACACTATAAGAATTAGTCAACGATGATTCGTGCCCAAGTTTGCGACGCCGGCGCGGCCGTCGGCTCGGCGACAGATCTAATGCTGGACTGAGCCTCGCTAGGATATGTCGCTCATTATAATAAATAGTACCTACCTAAGTTAGGCTAAGTTATTCAAAAATGTATAAGCGTTTGCAGTAAGCCAATATCATTGCCAGAAGTAACTAAAGTGGCTATCGAAAGAATCAAACGATATATAAGTTCAAGTCAAAGAATCAGTGTCATGCGGTAACTGCGCTATCTACTGGATCTACCTACTGAGTACTGTGTGTCGCCGAGTCGGCGGGCGCGGGGCACGCGCAGCCGACCGCTGCTCTATCACATAATGTAATTCGTCCGAATTTGTTAACGCTCCGGCCTACTTACTCCTACGAAATGATCACTATCGACAATAAATAATTTTCACCTACAATTAAAACAAGGTAGGTATGAAGTGTAGTAGTGCATCGAGAGCCGAGACGTTCGTCGCGCAATGCGAGCACTCGGATAATTGACTGGGCCGCTCGAACAAGCGCCCGCTAACACTCCGCTCAAACGCGCCGCGCTAAGGCAACTCCTCGATATTACAATATTTACATACAGAAACGACTCTCAAAAGATTTGAAGCGCTACTGATCCACCTCTACTTAAGAAACTGAGAGAATTGTTTGCGCTAATTATGCCGATTATCGGTAGATACTACTTATAATTAAATGAAGAAAGCAACCGTGTGCTATTGGAGTCGCGCGTGAGGCTCTGTTTAGTTGTGCGTCGCTTGTGCAGTGGCCGCGCGGGCGCAGCCGCACCGCCGCCGGCGACGCGCGGCTCTCGGCACGCACGAGCGACATACTATTGTTGGTGCGCTTTAGCATGGCAATAGCGAATAGCGGTCATTGCCATTTCCATAATATCTCTTGGTAGGGATCCTAACAATAAAATATGTATTGGTTTTTATTAGTGAAGAATGTTGAAGACAACGATAGATATTCAGGATGTAAATGCGATTTAAAGGCTGCCCAACTCAAATGGGACTTGGGTAGGACAAGTCTGCCGCCGGACAAACTGTGGGCTTAAAAAGCACGAAACTGGTGCCCTGAGACAGTAAGACGAGGTTGGCAGGCCACGATGGAGATGGCGGGCCGAACTGGATAGGTTCCGTTAAAACTGGAAGGAGGATGCGCGGGCTCGCGAAAGATGTAAGAAGTACAGGGAGACCTTTGCTTAGGAGTGGGACAGAGAAAGCTAGAAAAAAAAGTACTTTATTTCTGTTATCGTACTAGAATCTGTAAATACTGTAGGTGGGTCCATGACCGTTACTGCCATACTAAAATGCACCGACTACAGTCGCCGACGCAGCTCGCGGCGACAGTGCCGAGGGTCGCGCGCCTGCTCGGGTCGTTGACGTTGTGTTCGGGGCGTGGGGCGGCACGGGTGACCCGCGCCCTGTCGCCTCACTCCAAGTGTACCCTCCCACGATCCAACTTTATAATTAAAGAGCTTCCAATATAATAATCTCTGAATCGTGATAATCAGGAACGTTTAATACACTTCGTACTTAACTTAGCGATCGAATATTCCGCATCAACAATAGAGGTCTATTTCATACGCCAACAAAGCATAAAATAGTGATATCTTTACATTTCAGTCTAGTCTATATAATTATTTCCTCTTTTAATGGCAAGGTATCTCTATAAAGATTCAATAGTATCATTCTTCAATATATAACAGGTATATCTATACAATCGGAATACGTCACGTATTCGTCGATTCCTCACAGCGTCAATGATATAAAATTTAACCTAAATTATAACACAGGAGAATTAAGTATAAGATCACAAAATGAGATTCAACGGGCGGCGCGGAGTCCGCCCGGCGAAGTCGCAGCTATAATACTCGTGTCTACGCTACAACTAGCGAGCGTGCCGCGGGACGCTCGCACTAAGCCTAGTATTGCTATGTCGCGCACTAGCACAGCGTGCGGCGTCAGGGCGCGATGCCCGCGTCGGACTTGTGGAAGGCGGCGCTGCCGGCCGACAGCGGCGCGGCGGCGCTGAAGTCGTGCTCGGACTTGGGCCGCGGCAGCTGCGCCGCCACGCCCAGGCCCGGCAGCGCCACGCCCGCCATGCGGCACGACGCGGCCTGCAGCGGCTGCAGCGCCAGGCCCAGCGAGCGCTCCGACAGGCGCGCCACGCTGTCGTCCGACAGGCTCACGTGCTCCGCCTCCGCCGCCAGCGCGTTCACCACGGCGTTGATGGTGTTGCCCTCGGACGTGGTGTCGTCCTCCCGGTGCGCCACCAGATTGGGGTTCTTCCCTATCTTGTTTAGTCGTTCAGCCGCAACGCTCTCCATGGTCCGTCGCATGAGCGGGTACTGGTCGAGCACGGCGTTGAAGTGGTCCACGGACAGGGAGAACAGGTTGCAGTACGTCTCGGCGCGGACGGAGGCCACTCTACGAGCGTTCGTTAGAAGACAGATTTCACCAAAGTAGGAACCGTCTGACAAACTCGTAGCCACCTCTCCGTTAGCCATGACAATGTCCACGATGCCTTCTTGGATGAAATACATTTTGCTTCCGATGGTTCCTTCCTTGATGATGATATCACCTTAAATCATAAAATTGGATACATTAGTATTTTGTTTTCATGTCAATGGAACCTACCAAATTCCATACCTACATCCTTACTAATGTTTTAATGCGGAAGTAACTATTCTGTTACCTTTTCAGGCCCTAAGGCTGAACGGATTTAGATAGATTTAAGGACATGATAGACTATGACCATGACTTGGTTAGGACATAGGATACTTGTTATCCCGGTAGTACGTTCCGGTGGGATAATTTCCGACGTCCACGCGAAGCCGCTGACAAAAGCTTATAATTGTATAAATTGGCTAGTAAGTGTTTTGTCCAATACACATAAAAACTCACCAGGTTGGAAGACTTCGTAACGTAATTTGGTCACAACGTCGGACACGAAGTTTGAGTCGGCGTTGGCGAAGAAGGGTACGGAGGCAACGAGCGAGCGACAGTTGTAGTTGATGACGTCTTCCCGCAGCTTCTCACTCAGCTCGCCCAGGATCAGCTCTTCGTCGAAGAACTTGCCCTGGTACCGGTGTTCGAAGTACTCCGTGATCCGCTGTCGCATCTCTCGAGGCAGCTTCCGATACGCCATGTACTCCTCCACTTGTTTCACCTAGAATACGTACACAAGAAGCTATAAAACGTGAAATAATGGAGTGTTGCGATCACACACGCCTCCTACGGCAAATATAAAATCATGCAGCTTCAAAAACCACGGACTGTTAGCGACAACTTCACTTTACATTGAAGGACAAACTACACACCTGCAAACCGACTCATCAACAATACACGTATGAATAATATGTAGAACCCTGACGAACAGAGTCCAGCAGTTAGTACCCATGGAAGTAAACAGTTATGAACACCCGTTAATATTTGTGAAATGTACGAAATAATGACTTTGTTATTTTGATGGGAGACATGAGTATTGGTGCAGATGATTGAATCTGTAATAACAACCAGTGAAACACTAAACAAACATTCTCTTTGTACTCACGTCTAATCTCTGAAACAGGCAATGAAGGCTTTAGTGATCGATTTATTAGATGGGGATATTACAAAGAAAATTTAGTCAAACACATGCATGTACGGTTCTGATGTAATGATATAGTTTGAGACTTATCATGGAATTCAGAAGTTCTTTTACCGAAACTTCGTCCGATTTATGTCCACAAAGTTGACTCCGCAGGTGTTCATAACGATTTATCTCCGACATTAGGATACAGGTTAAGAGGAAAAATCGATTAAAATGGTTGATTGGTTTTATGCATAGGATGCTATAAAAGAGTTGCAGGTATACCTTTTCTCGGTACTGTCTTCGTGAAGAGTCAAGACTCTGGATGAGGTTGGTGGCGTGACCGAGGAAGAGTGCGTAGCAGGTGGCTCCGGAGATCATAGACAGCATGGTGAGCCACATGTCTGTGAGCGACTGCGGCGGGAAGCGGCCGTACCCGATGCACAGCATGTGCGACATGGCCTTGAACAGCGCCCACGAGTACTGTTCTAGCCAAAAGGCCTCCTGGAAAGTCATCATAATTTCCCGTTATTTTATGTGGTTATATTAACTGAACTACTTTTTCAACAGTAGTCGCAGATTTAGTCTACAACAGGTTTAATGGTTTCTTGTTTATAAACCTTGTTCTGATCCTTTCGTGTTCATACAAGAGCGGTATCTACAAGCATTGTCGTTACATCTAGTCATCTCTCAGGGTTCAAGTTTTCGATGACGGGTACCTATTGAGTGCTTTATGAAAAAGTGCGAAACCAACCTTTGTTTTTCTTCCTTTGGTCCCACAATTCAGAGAACAGTCAAGTCTTTAAAATTTACATTTGAATACTGACCTGCAGTTCGTTTATTGCAACCCAGGAGTTTGGTGGGAATCCTTGCAGCATAGGAACGAGGAACTGTAGACAACCGGACCAGTGTCCGATTAACAACATCATGCAGATTAGGTTGAATATCCGCATGAAAACTGATGCCATGTTGAGGAACTGGAAAGAGAAGAAAATAAATTAACGAAGTCAGCAACAGATGTGATGTCGCCTCTAAAGGAAGCCGTGCGGACTGCGCGCGACAAGGACGCTCGAGGTCAAGCATCGCGATGATTCTCTACCGATGGAGTCGTAAAGAAGTGAGAAATAAAATATGAACGCGTGAGACGAGTTGTCGAGCGAGCATGCGTGGTGGCGGCGTGGTGTCGGTCGCGCGGCCGCGGCCGCCGCGCGGTCGCGCGACCGCACCCAGCGCGCCTCAGCCCGCGCGGCCGCCGGCGGGACGAGGGTTGGAAACAGAAACGCCAAAGAAAGAGAGACAGCAAAGCGAACGCAGCGGACTAAGGGACGCCGGGTGGCGTCGCCGGCAACATGCTAAGCGGGCGAACGAGCACATGCGCGCCGGTTCGTGCCGACCCTGGTTACCTTGAAGATTAGATTGCTTTTGGTGCCACCCTTCTTTTTGTTGGCAACGTCGGAGCTGAGACGTCCCCTCCGTTCCGTGCGCTTTTTTTGAAGATTCTGCAAGATCTAGAAAACAAGCGAGAAACACGAGATAGTAGGAAGAGAGCCAGGCCGCGCCCGAAGCGCGGAGGGGTCGGCGGGCAAAGGTCGCGCGAGGTGTGCGGGGCGGGGCTGGGGCGCGTGCAGGCACACACAGGATGCACTAACACCGAGACGAGCGGACGCGGGCTAGTCCCCTACAGATGCGCTAGCGCGCGGCGGGGCATGCTGCACCTGCGAGGCGAGGTCGCGCGAGCTGCTGTCCGCGTCGCCCGGCTCGTCACGCGGCTGCGGCGCAGGGCTCATCTGCACACAACACCGTCACTGCGATGTCGTCGCCACACCCTCCCCGTACTCCACTTCTCACTGACTCTCCGCTTCGTTACCGTTGGTTGTACGTTGTTCGGACGTAACCACTACCTACTCTTTGTTTTGCCAATTCTAACTTTCTAATGTTATGCAACAGTTGCTGGTAATGATTTGTTTCATTAGCTTCTTATGAGGCGAGGTGAAATTCTCGGAATGAGAGTTGGTTTTTCCTCTAAAGGTCTACATATTATTCGGAAACTACGTGCTCATTTCACTGAACAGGCAAGTATTTGGATCGGAAGGCGTTCGGTTTCATTAATCGCGTAAGATTGCTCATGGAGGAACTACGTTTTATGACGTTTATTGAATTTTGTTATGTATTTGCAGAACGTCAGCTTCAATGCACCAGTAGTACTAGAAGCTTTAAAAGCGGCAACATAATATTAACATTTTGGCAAATAATATGTCATGTTGGCAAGTGTGGGACGGTTCGGGTCGGCGTACACGTCGCGGGCTAGGTTCGCGGCGCGGGCGCAGAAACAAGAGATAGATCAGACTTCACGAGTGAGAGCGTGCTCAGGCAGAAAGAAGCTTGCAGAGAAGCAGTAGAGAAGTGCAGAGCGGGACGGGCTCACATACAGTGGGGGCGGGATCAATAATACAGGATTACAACAAAACTCCATATTACGTCATTAGGACCACTACGCTAAAACAGTTAACATTATTACTCATCATTATCACAACAATTTTCATCAAAATCACGTACAGTAGCAGCCAATCTCAAGATATCATAATCAATAAAAATTTTGAAAATTTAATTAGGTACTTATTGCAAACAATTAATCCAATATTATAGTAAGTTTTAGTAGCGTATTTAGTCATGTCGTGTTAGTAAATGTGAGCGTAATGTATATTAGAGCAATGTTAGTGGCAAGTAGTTAGGGGCAAACCCATAGTATGTGGGTCAGAAGAGCATGGTGGCTTACATATACTTCCTCCCATTGTGATACATATCGGACGAGCCTGGACAACCGCAACAACCGCACCAGAGACAGTAGTTTTGCTAACCGAAGTATCCTTAGTGCACGACCCGCGTGAAGAATTTGAAAGCTTTCACTAAAGTCCTGTCAACACAAAAACACACAGTTTAAATGGTGATGATTAACCTATTGATGCTCTAAAAAAAAGTTTCGAGCATCGCATCTAGCCGCAATTCCTATTGAGTTTTATACAGACGAAGTGTTGAAGACATGCATAATTGCAGTATTTGAAAGATTTCGTTAGCCAATGAAAAGTGCTGAAGCATAATAAACATGTTATAATTATGTTTTGTAAATTTACAATTTTAGTAGAGTTTTAAGTGGGGAATACTGTTTATTATTAGTGAAAGCTGTATAGTATGTAAAGAACAGGCTTGTAAATATCCTTCAGTGGCTAATCTAACATATTAAGCTTCAGTATTGATGCAATTCATAAGTTATATAGAGGTTCATTTAGACTTGTCAGTGTAGATTGTTAATATTACAATTTGGTCGTGTTGTAGCTGTTATAAAGTTAAAACCAAAGACAAATAAAAAATATATACGTATAATTATAAAACCCAAGACATGTTATAAATATGATATGTAGAAAACCAAAAGTATTCAGAAGTGGTAATTGTTACATTAGGAAGCTTTGAGACCATGCTGTATACAACTCTGAAGGTAGGAAACCAAATATTAAGAGGTAGAAAGAAGACGACGTGCATGTGACCAATGTAGAGCTTAGAATAGGAAATACAACTGTATATACCTAAGTACCAAATTATAAAGATATACAATAGACAACTTCGGAACAACAGAGTGCAATTTAGTGGAAGCATTTTAGAATAGCTCGTGCAATAATTTGGAAAGTGCTGATTAAAATCTTGAAAAGTTATTAGAAAAGGATTAAGTATCCCATACGATCATATAATCGGATACGTAGGTCGCTGACACAGCGGAGAGTAGATAAGAACAACATCAAGAAATCATATGGGTTACTGATGATACCGTGCAGGTGATATTCTGAGTGTGTCGAAATTATAATAAATAAAATTGAACAGACTTCGATGAGAATGAAAGTGGTGTGCTTTAATCAAACCTTTGCATGTTCTCTTAGACCCTGATTGTACAAATACTAATGAATACACGATGACGCACAGGTTCTCGTGGCGGTTGGGTAAAAGTTCACAATGAGAAACAAAAACAAAATGGAAACAATAACAACATATTGTCTATAAAACAAATGAACACCCAAGCTGAAACAGAATATCAACAACATAAAAGACAGTTAAAACTATAGTAATAAGAACAACACGGCCAAATTGCAACGTACGTTTACCTGATTGAAGATCAAAAATATATAATCTAGTGGTATACTAGAGATGAGGTCAAGGAAGAACCATGTCCTCAAATAGTGCTTCGCTATTAACTTGGGATCTAATATCACTTGTTCTGCATTATCTTGCTGCATTATTCCTGGAAAGATGAAAGAAACAAAATCAAATCTTTTGCCCTAAATACAATTTGGACGTATTGTGTAAAAATGTAATAATTACATACCTGTTCTAAAATTAACAACGATATCTATAAGAAATATGGTGTCGGAAAGACAATTAAAGGCGATCCAGCGCGTGCTGAGGTCATCGTTGAAGAAGGAGATGGCGACGGGCAGGATGATCAGGTTGGCCACGAGCAGTAGTAGCATACATAGATCCCAGTAGAATCTGCAAATAAGGAAAATACAACAATTAATGAATGAAAATTGTTAAAAGGCACATAATATTTAAAACATAATGGGGATTATTGGTGAAACTGATCTTGAAAATAAGAAGAATTTGCTACGTTTGTATGAAAGTAAAAACGCAGAATAGTTTCCAAAAAACCGTTTTTTTTTCTTTTTAAAACGTTGCCCTACACTAGGAACTTCTCCTGTATCGTGGGTACGTTTACAAACATTTAAACTCACACACACAAACAGCCAGACCCGGAACCCGACCCGACCCGGACCCGGCAGGTCATACAAATATTTGTTCAGTGCGGAAATCGAACCCGCGACACGCAGCGCTGCAGTCAATCGCTTAACCACTGCGCACTGCACTGATATTTCTTTTGCTCTCTTTGTACCTATTTTAAGTCAGAGTTTTATTTTAAGACCTTAAACCTGCTGACACATAGAATTCAAAGTAGGTATTTGCCATAAAAACGTCAAAGTTCTCCAATAAACTTGAGACCGAACATGCCAACTTTCACGTTACAATGACCTATTATTCATGGTTCCTTTGATCTACATAGGTAGGTAGCTATGTAGAACCGAAGTTTTTATATTCCATTGCTCATGGGAAAAACACGGTGTCACCATCATTAAACTATTAACGTGATCTTTTAATATAGCAACATTTTGATCACAACCAGCAAGCTCCAAATTCAAATTCTTTATTGCGAACTAAGTGTACAGAACTTTGAATTAGAACTTAGTTGCCTGTTAAGGCATTGCAATTTAAAAGTCTATACATATAAGAAAAAGAAAAAATGTGTACATAAACATACTTACTCAATATTACAGTTAAGCAGTTCACATTATATTATATTAATTATCATTATTCATACAGCTTATATTATTTCATACTATTCTTATAAATTATGTCACATTATATTATGTATCACCATAATTTTAATATAATAATTATTATTTATCTTCCAGGAATTCTTTTACAGAGTAATATGCCTTTTTAATCAGGAAGTCTTTTAGCTTCCTTTTAAAAATACCAATTGAATGTAGGTTCTTAATGTCTATGGGTAACTTATTATATATTTTTATGTCCATACAAAAATACTATTGCTATATACTGCAGTATGGGATGTTTTATTGAGTAATGTATTTTTAAGTCTACTGCTTCTTAATGTGTCATAGCTACTGATGTTTGATTTAACTAAAATTGAGGCCGCGTAAATATACATATAGAGCAGGGAGTGTTAATATCTTGAGTTTTATGAAATAAGGTTTACATGAATCTGTTTGGTGTATCCTACATATTGATTAAATACACTTTTTGTGCTTTGAACGCAATTTATTTATCAGTTGAGTATCTGAAGTAAGCTTAGTAAACATATTCGTAGTTGTCTTGTAAGGGACTGTTGTAGGACGCTACTCCAAATTCTAATAACACAATAAGTCCTACTTCTGCGAGACGCCTCCTTTGTTTTGCCTAGCAACGAATGTCGGCGTCATTCAGAAACATCAAGACATCATAAAATCAACCTGCTTAATATTATACTCATACTTCTTTGTACCCTTATCGCAATTTTTTTGCCTTTGTTTTTTCTACGATACATCTGTTACCCGTCAAGCCTTCCCATAACCACTATGGAATCCAACTAAAGATCTCCACAATAGACACGTTCGCCCCATTTTTCATCTCTTGCAGCTGTTTAGCCAGTTAATCCGTACCACCTGGTGAGTAATCGAGCAGTAAGCAGTTACATTGTTGTCAGTCGGAGGCGGGCAGGACGCGTAGCGTGCTCATAACTACAATTACCTAATTGAGAGGCGATTGAGCCAGCAATTGGCCGTGGAATGATCTCATCTGGTTTATAATCTGGCCGCACCTGCGCTGCCCCCCGCGAGCGATCTACACTTGTGATACAGGACTGATCCGTATTAAGTATTTCATTGTCGGTAGAAGATATATTTTACGGATTCCAATTTTTTTCAGGTTCTGTTGAGCTGATGTCGTTTTTGGTTTCTTACCGTTCACCGCTGAATATGAGCACATTGGTTTTGAAGGCACAAATTTTTTTGTTGGCCTTTTAAGCGGTTTCGTGTTTTAAAACGCTTTTCATATCTCTACTAATTATTGGTGTTTTATTTATTTATTTTGTTCTCATCTGCTCCATAAACCTATTTTAATAAATGCGAGCAGTTCTCCAAAAAGCTTACTGAAATTACGCCAAATCCAACAGTCGGCAGCCGGCCGCAGTTCGCAGAAATATAAGGAGGTAAATGACGGCAATTCCCGACAATAAGCTAGAAAAATCGCCACTATAACTCCGGTTTCAAGAGACCTGCGATGCTAGGAAAGCCGACTTGAAACTTTTAATAGGGCGTACAAGTGAAACTGATTCATAAAGCGATGAAAATTACGTTTGTTATGTACCGGCGGAAAATCTTGAGTGATTTTATTTTAAGCTCTATGACAGCTTTAGCTTCGTCAGTTTTTTTATTTTTTATTTGCGTGAGGTCCTGGTTTTGATTCCCAGGTCAGGCGAAGTGTTATTGGGTTTTCCATTGGGAATTTCGCAGTAGCAGAAAGTTTGAAAGTTGATGGTGTGATACCCCCGTGCCTCGGAAAGCACGTAAAGCCGTTGTTCCAGCGCCTGATCTCTTGCCGGGCGTGTCGGATTGCCGTCCCATCGGATTATGACAGTAAGGCTGAGAGCAGACTATAGTCACGACAGTCTCAAGACAGACTATGGTATAATAAAAAGTACTAAACGCGCACATTTGAAACAAAACGTCTCATAGTCAAAGCTGTCTAATGCATACAACAACTGCACGGCAACAAGTCTGACTAACGACTGTCGGCTTCCCTTTGAAGTGTATGCGAGCGCACACATCAACGACAAAACTGTCTAGCAATGTTAGCGATATACCTTAGTCTGATCCGAGCGTTCAGAGAAAAATAATTTTAATATTTTTTTTTTTTTTTTGCGTCGTCGTACACAAACAGTTTCGTCTTGGTATGCGCCGTGTGGTAGACACAACTGTTTCTCTTTAATCTTAAAGCTGACTTGTCTATGTGAAACAAGATTGTCTAAAAACTGTCGTGTCTCTAGTGTGCGATGGCCCTAAAGCAAAAGAGAGTGTACCTGCGTTTGCGCACGCCTTTGTGTACTATAATAATTCCCGCGTACCTGGCTAATCTCCGTTGAGATTGCCCACCGTGACCGAAATCGATCTGAAGGATCTAAGAAGTCTGATCTTGTTCAAGATTTTAACATTGTCTAAGCTGATACTAAAATCTCCAAATCGTAGTTTTTAAATCTCAGTGTGATGACTAAGCCTAACCTGGTTTAATTTGAAACATTCAATTGAACATTATAATTTAATTTGAGTTTCCTTCCTATTAAAGTTCTTGATTAATGAACCACGTCAATGTTTTGTTTAAAAACATGCGCAACAAATCATAATGGTGTCAGAGTTCTATTAAGCAGTTTAACAACATTCTTTTCAAAGGTATTCCGACCTTTGCCTTGCTCTAATTCGAAATGTTTGGTACAATGCAAGCTCATATATTAGGTGTCATGTGATTTTATCTTAGGAGTGAACGAATGATGACTTGTTTTGGTATATTGCTTGTTGTGTGTAAGCAATAGTCAAAGGTGTACTTAAAGATGAAGGTGTTAAAGGTTTTTTCAATAAAAATACATAATATAACATGATGCCTGTATTACCCGAATATTTAGGCAGAGGTGTATGTATCACATTGTAGTCACATTGGTCACATCAATTTTCGCCTGTTTTGGTTAAGCCATGTAATAGGGGGCGAGCCATTCGTCTCCAATTTTCGTCTCCCCAGAGCAACCAAAGACACCTCTACCTACAAGCGGACGACAAACGCTACATCAACCTCGAAGACAACCTAACAAAACGAACAAAGATATCCATCATAGACTCGTCGTCAGAGATCTACCAGGCAGAGAACGGGTTACCAGACCAGCCTAATATGGAATATGAGAGCAGCACCAACTATAGGGAGTTCATTGATGATAATGAGTGTAGGAAACAGTGGATTATATTGCCGCTGCCTGCTACTTATATTGCTACGAATTGGCCGTTGAGGGTGAGTTTGTTTCTACAAAATGGCGCGTACCTTATCACATTAAATTATACCGCGTAAACTACATGGTATACTTAGACGATAAACACAATTTGAATGAAAATCATTCACTAAAATAATCTGCTGTTGTCGCCATACATTTCGTCGAGCTACTACGTGTATTAAAATGTATGGGATGTGAGGGATCTAGGTATCATTTGATTCGTTATAGAAGAAATAGTACTGTAAATGATGTCAAGCAAAAAGTTTTAATGCTTAGGGAATCTTGTGTCTGATATCCATCCAAAACTATGCAACCTGCTTTTTTATGTAACCTGTGTCCTCAAATAACGCTATCGTCAATCTGGTAAAAATAATTTAACTACCCATTTTGAGCCTATTTATTTCACACTTAACTATAACATAACATCACGCCTGTAATCCCAAAAGGGTAAGGCAGAGGTGCACCTAAAATACACCCACATTTGGTCAGCTATGTTTAAGTCCCGTGTAATAGGTGGCGAGCCTATTGCTATCAACCGGGCACCAATCCAGGCTGCAGACTGCTACTGCGAAATTCCAGATGGAAAAACACAATACCACTTTGCCCGACACGGGAATTGAACCCACGACCTCAAAGGGAGGTTTGCCCAGCTTGGGCGGAGCACCGCCGTGTCCTCGTGGAGGCGATTGGCGGTGGCGATCTCTGGCGTCCGGCCCTGGTTTAGGCCTTGGTATGGAGCGAGAGGGCTTGGGAAGCCGTCACCTCCTTCTGCGAAGCAGTAATGCTCGCAAAGGAGGAGGCGGAACGCGTGAGGGAGAGGCAAAATTCGCGCCCTCACGACCCTGGCCGCCGCAGGAGACGCCCTGGGTGTCGGGAATTACAAGCCGATTCCCGGCCGCCGTAGGCGCGGGATTGCGGGCGGCACCAATGACGGGGTCCGCTAGGGCCGATGCCTGCCAGGGTTGCGGGAAAGCCCGAAAGGGTTACCGTGGCCCCCGACACAAACAACTGAAGGAACACGGGTGGGTTTTAGACAGTATGAGTCTGGCACGCCCTCCCGCTCCGCCAAAACATGCTTAGCAGTAGCGTTTGCGACCACTAGACCATCAAAATCCTTTTATAAAAACTGTCTTTTACAAATAAATTAGGTTATTTTTGTGATCAGACTTTCTTAATCTGCAAAATTAAGAAAACTCAAGAAGATAATACTTTTCTGACTAACAAAACACTATCGCAACTTCTTCTTTTCTTTGTGTACCGATTACCTACAGACACCGTCATTCAGGGTGCACGTCTTCCATCTCTTAGGGTCTTGACACGTCATGTTGAGAGCAAGGTCGCACGGTACTGGACGAGATAATAAGGGACGACATCTAAGCATTAGAGGAATTACGCATATGCATTATCCTGAACACATTGTCTGTTGATACTTTAAGCAATACTTGTATGTACATCTGAACAAGTCTATTGTATATTCACCGGTGTACAAACCGCTGCAACAAAGCTGTTAACTTAGAAGATTTATATAGAGCAGTAATTTACAGTGAAAACTAGCAATAAATTGCTGGAGCGGTATTGCTGTAATCCGCTTTCCTTCAGCTTAGTTTTGCATGCTTCGAAGATATAAATATGACAGCTGTCATAAGCCATAGTTCGCCAATGACCGTAATAGAAGTTACAAGATAGAATCTCCCAACGAATTTGGACATTGGACTCATACAACAATATAGAGGAGCACTGATGCTTTTAGTACACCTAGCACACCCTGCGGGACTTCAGGTGTGCCAGATGCTGTTGGCAAGGTTAATTTGCCCATGGCTGTTCTCGTAAAGCTCATCCCAACATTCTAGAAGAAAAATGCCTATACGACTAAACAGAAGAATGCTCAGTGACGTAAGCGGTCCACAATACACTTTTACTGTATTAATGTTGTGCAAACAACTGTACCATATTTATAGCCGATTAACTTGTGCAGTAAACGTCCCAGTCTGGTCCATAAAGGATTAAGACCTACCTACAATGACCGATGTGGGCAACACAATACAGTTTCCTAAGTACTTTGATAGACAAGTGCAGGATTGAGATTGAAGCCAACGTGAATCTTTGCGTTATTTTATTGGCTTACTGTGACTCTTGTTGCTAGGCAGTTTAAGCTCTGGAAATGTACTACCCTGAATCATACTGTGGTATAATTTCTCAGTAAGCAACGTAATATTACGCCTGTATCCTGGAGGACTGGACAGAAGAGTAAGCACCTATGTTCCACATTCCGTAAATTCTAATTTCGTTTTTGTATAGGGACTGATCTGCACTAATCTAGTAGGTAATTAAGTTTACACTAATTAACGGGACTAACCAAAATTGAATTATTCAATGTTTTCATTACAAAGCAGTTATTAGAAGGCCCATATTCATCAGTTAACGTTTACGAATTGGTATAATGATGTGTGGTTTACATATTATTGTTACTGGTCAACATTTTTGTTAATTAAAGTATCTTCAAACTCAAACTCAAAGCATTTATTTCAAATAAGCCAATTACAGGCACTTTTGATTTGTCAAGGGGTCGGTCAGTCGGAAAGATGAAGCTAGTTGCCCGTTCCAAAGCGTAGTAGGTACCTATGGAGAAGAACGGACAAGAAACTCCATGGACACTCTTTAATATCAAAATATTGTTACAAAAAAGTGTTTATATCATTCATGTTGAAATTATACACGTGAGAACGATGTAGAAAAACGTGCACGTTAAAAGCGTCCGTAATAAAAAGATAAACAACAATTCAGGAATTAAAATAAGCCTTGGAAGCTAAGAAATGACCAGGTATTTTGTATGGTAACTCAGCTTAAAAGCACTTCTACTGTTCTTACATCACTCTCATCGTACAGAAGGCATTACCCAATCTTAGTCTTTTATAAGGCTTACAAAAGATTAATACCGACACAAAACAACGGGCATTCTCGCTGAAGTTAACCTTTCTATATGGATGTATAGCTCGCTTTACCGCTCCTTTGTGCTTCTCTAATGTTATCTTAATAAAGATTGCTAATTATAATGATTAAACTGAAATTGTTTAGTAAATAATTTATGTAAAGTTAATTGGAAAGGGGAATTTGTAATAGGGACGGAGGATAATTCTAATACAGGGTGACGTTTGAAGCTTCACGTTTTGTCCTCCAAGATGAGGTATGTTTTTCGGTCAATGTTGGCTCAGTGATTTTGATTCTATATTTTCTTAAGCTCATTCAAGACAACGTCTGTCGGGACAGCTAGTATAATATATTTAAAATATAATTTACCTAATTTAAATAATAAACACATAATGCAATTATGACAGTGTGAAGTGGAAAGATATTGTTCTTTCACTCTTATTTTAAATACTGCAACAGTTTGGCAGTTCTTAATGTAAGGCGGAAGTGAATTCCACAACTGAACCGCGTGCACAGTGAAGGAGGAGTAGAAGTCGGTTGAGTGGGGAGGGGATTTGAGATTTCTTAGATGCGACCTGCAAGGCGCATCAAAAGGTCGGGCGGCGTAGGAGAAGCGTTCCTGCAGATAGGCGTCTAAGGGTTGTGAAGTATGTTAAATAGCAGACACAATATCCGAGAGTTCCTGCGAAGTCGAATAGGGAGCCACTTGAGTATCTTGCGAAAGTTAGAAACGTGATCATACTTTTTAAGATTAAAAACAAAAATAATATATAGATATTTTGTAAACGCTCAAGTTTCATTAAAAGCTCCTCGATGGCATCAAAATAACAGCCACCTGCGTAATCTATGATGGGCTGAATGAGAGTTTGAGCAAGAAAGATTTTAGTGTTCAAGGGCAAGAAGCTCTGGAGCCATTTGAACGAATGTAACGTGTAGTGCATTTTGCGACTGACTTGAGCAACATGGGCAGTCCACGATTAGTAAGAGTCCATGGTCACCCCCAGATTTTTTACCGTTTCTGCGTATTCTATCTCAACTCCATTCAGATAGAGTGGAGTCAGCAACATCGAACCTATTCTGCATATAGCTGTAAATATAACTGAGTTTATAGTTGAAAATATTTCCTTTTGGTACCTATCTAATAAGTGAAAAATCGCGGGTCGGAAAATCGGAGAGATGTCGTAAAGCGCGCTGAAGAGTTACGGCCGGCCGATAGAAAAAGGCTCTTAAAATATCAGTGTTTATAGGATATTACTGCGTGGGTATTCCACAATAACATTTTATATGAAATTATAAATAACATTCCGATGTCGAACGTCAATTTTTATTTTATTATCGTTTTATCGACGTGTTATAATATAACTTCAAAAACGTGGCGCTTATTTTTCTGTGATAAAATGTCGGGACGAACGAATGAAGTGCTCATAAAAATCGCAACATTATACAGCTAATATGCGTACATTTATCTAGAATATCGCTACCAATTAACGTGATTGCACCCACATTAGTTCGTCCGGTATAATCTCTACTAGGTGCGTGATAGAGTTGAGTTTGTTGTGTCCATCGTACTCATTGAGAACATTATTAGTCATTGGTTTAATTAACCTTAATTCGATGCACTTACCTATTGTTGTATATTCAAATAGCGCAATCGCATGAACATCGAATGGTTCAGATTTCAATTCAGATTCAATGTGATTACAATGTAGAGCGAGTGCAATCTAAATGCTGTCTCACTTTTTTAAGCTTAAATACTCCACTACTCCAAAGTATCCACTTCATTTTAGTGGATGCCTTCATACGCCAATAAATTTTATTCATTTAATGGAAAGTTTTAAGGCTCCTACAAACAGGCGTGACGTGACAGCGCGATGCGTCAGCGGGATGCGACAGCTCGACGTGAAAGCGGGATACGACAGCGCGACACGACAGCGCGATGTCACAGCGCGACGTGACAGTGCGATGCGTCAGCGCGACGCGACAGCGTGACATGACCGCGCGATGCGACATCGCAACGCGACAGCGCGACGTGACAGCGCTTCGCGACTCTAGTAGAACAATTCCTGGAAATTGTTCTACAAAGGTCGTGTCGCACCTGTCGCGTCACCCCTGTTTGTAGGAGGAGCCTTAAAACTTTTCATTAAAAGAATAAAGTTTATTGGCGTATGACGTCATCCACTAAAATAAAGTGGATACTGAACTAAATAATAAAAGTAACACAGAGGTCGAGAAAAATCTGTACGCGTCAGAAATTCATGAAATGTAAACCATATTCAGCCTGAGGCCTGGTTTTAGCGGCAGTTTTGCATATTTAAATAAATATGTTTTGTTTAATTTTGTATATTGTTTTAAATTTCTGGAGCGAGCACTTTACATTGCATTTAAACGAGATGCCACTGAAGTGGGCCATCTCTGGGTCATTTAAATTCCCACGAGCAACCTATATCTATGTTTTTATTAAATTGAAATGCACATAACAGTCACCTGCTCCATAATTGTGTAACACAATATCAATCTCAATCTGAACCATTTTGAAGGATATTGCTAATCCATTGCTTTATATGTTCGAAAAATTTGTCTGCTCAACAGCGTAAATAACGCAATGAATGTTGTTGAACTGTCAAAATGAAAGCCATTTCTACTTTTAGTGTGTTACTACATTTCCCTGCTGTTTACGTAAAGAGTACTGTACCACCAAGTATACTTAGACATATCCATATACAAGGCGTCAAATTTTACGCACTTGTTAATAAAGGCGCCAAAGAGCTCTCACTAGTGCGTCGATAAAAGCCCAAACAAAGGTAAGATTAACGATCACATCACGTGAGACTACGGCCCTAATCGGTACTCGTATATACCACCACCACCACCACCACCACCACCACCACCACCACCACCACCACCACCTGACGTACAGTCAGCGTCAAAAATATATTGAAGAACAAATTGTTCAACATGGTCTGACCGTCTGACCGATTATGAAAATGAAACAAAATCTTCGACAAAAGGGGTGTTTAAAAAAATGCACAACATCCATTAAAATAAGAACTTTACCCAATTTTTTTCTATATACAATCATGTTTTAGTCGTTCTGATCATTTGTGAACCGTCTGTTCGTCCTGATATTCAGTCACTGACTGTACCTGTAAGTACCTGTAGCACCTTTATCCCTATTAAAAGGTATCCCTGTGCCTGTGAGGTTGGAAAGTTTCAAGTTCGATGCGACCCTTTGATAAATCGTGGGTGTAGCACATAGTTGAATTAGTTAGCAGGTTTAAGAAATGGTTATCCTTTGGGAGCTTTTCCGTCGAAGTTCATAAAACCCGTAAGTTAGATTGTAGGTAAACAAACCAGTTTATGTAATTCGCGTAAACCGTTTTAGATCAATATTTAAAAATAGAGACGTGAGACACAAACGTAAAGACAGCTTAGTTTTTGAAAAAAGAATGAGGGTATAAACCATACCGTACCGTACCGCATAAATGATAGAAATGAAAACTTATATAATTTTCTAATTTTAACATATACTACATAAATTTATATAATAAAACGTTATTCTTGAAACGATGCACTCCTTGTTCGACAGTAAACGTGATCGATGACAGCAAATGACGACTGGAACCAAATATAGGTACGCGATTCAGCGCCGAGTATGCACGATTCAGTGTCAAAGACCAACTGGAGCCGAGTATACACGATTCAGTGTCACCGACCGACTGGAGCCGAGTATACCCGATCCAGCGTCAAAGACCAACTGGAGCCGAGTATGCACGATTCAGTGTCAAAGACCAACTGGAGCCGAGTATACACGATTCAGTGTCACCGACCGACTGGAGCCGAGTATACCCGATCCAGCGTCAAAGACCAACTGGAGCCGAGTATGCACGATTCAGTGTCAGAGACCAACTGGAGCCGAGTATACACGATTCAGCGTCACTGACCCGAGTGTGACAGTTCAGTTTCTTTGTGGCTATTCAAAAAGAGCGCAAACTGCGCCTAATCAAATTTTCTGCCCTTCAAAATTTACAAATTACACAAGGAAACGGTACGGTAATACGGAAATGTAATCAGACTATTACGCCCTGATTACACACATTATGTCATTACAGGGGAATTTTTAACACATATTCGGCTTTACAGGGAGCCATTTTAAGAGATCGTTAAACTGAATGGTCTATAACTGACGACCATAACGCATGATGGCTTATTTCGCGGCACATAGCTTCGTGCATACATAGGAGATGATGTAACATAGACACAAAATGTATGTAGGTAACAACAGCTCATAATTTATGTTCCTACAAAGTACCTACAAGCTGTTGATTTAGTTATCTGCATTAATTAGAGATGGGTTTCATAGGGAAAGTTGGTGTAGCTAGTTTTCTGTTCCTTTCATAGTGTCTGTTTATATTTGTGTGTGGGTACATAAATGGCTAAATAAATAAATAAACTTCTACACGATTACAGGTGACTAAATAAACAGTCTGTGTATTCAATAGTCCGACACTCATATTGTGCTTCATACTATAAAGGCACCGTTTTCAAAGGGAATATAAAAAAAACTGACGAAGTAGTGGATTCATCAAGTGCTTGTTGAAATCCATATTATTTTGTTTGGTACTTATTATTTTATCGGTTTTTGGATTTGCAACATAATCAGCCTATAACGTTCCCACTGCTGGGACACAGGCCTCCTCTCTGTGAGAGCGATTGGGTCGTGATCCACCACGCGGGCCCAGTCTGGGTTGGTAGATGTCACATGGCTTCGAATTTTTGGTTCTAGGATATGTCGGTTTCCTCACGATGTTTTCCTTCACCGTTTTGAGAGCTGCAGTGGTGATGAAATAATTTACAAAAAGTAAAGCGCCTGTCAGGGTTCGAACCTACGACTTACAACACGTAAGTAGCGGCCGTTACCACTGTGCCATCACTGCATCATGATTTGCAATATGGTAAAATGACACAAAATAGTAGAATTAACTTTTCAGAGAAGAGAAAGTGGAGAGAGTACCTATGTAAGGATCCTAGCAGGTGACGTTCTGTATTTTCTGCCTACCCCCCTGGGAATAAAGCGTGAGTATATTATGTAAGTGTAACTTTTCTGACTACTTAAAGTGAAATCGATCCATGAATTTAAGTTAGGTAATAATACGCAATAATCTAAACGTGCAACAAAACGTAAAAAGCGATTGAATTCTTAAATGGATTCTAAAATGACAGCAGTAATAGTTTTAAGGTCAGCTATGATGAATGGCATAGTCGACCTTGAAAATAAACAAAAGCACAAGACCTCATGCAGCAAATTATTGTAGTTCATAGCAGATTAAATCAATTTAAGCATGTTTAACTTCAGTTATATTTTCCTAAAGTACCCGAGTTCGACAGCCCCTATTACAGAGTTCACCTGAAACTGTCAAATGAGATGTAGTTCATAAGCAGTTAACGGATAATTCGATACATTTCCGTGTCAAATTAGACTCAAACAGGCGTACAGAGATACGCGTGTGCGGTGACCCGACCAAATTGGCAATATTGCTTATTATAACGTAGTTTATGTGAGCTTACTGTATTGATCAGATTACACTCTAGTGTTTATATCGTGACGGGACCATCGATTTATATAGAATAATCTAGTCGAGTAGGATGATTCGGTTGCAGAATTCGACTAGCTGGCTAGAACTGGGGTAATACCAGCCCGCGGTGAAGAGCTCTGCAGCTACATACATTGTGAAATTTTATGAGTTTATGACCCTTGTTGTACGTTGCACAGTTTATGATCGAATTATAAACCGTTACTGTTGACTAATCGACAACAGCTCTATCAACATTGGCCATCACTAGCGGAGTGGCTAATGCTGATTCAATGCGTGGGCGGTAAATTGTGAGCTTACTGTATTGATCAGATTATACTTTAGTGTTTATATTGTGAAGGGACCATCGATTTATATCGAGCAATTTAGTCGAGTAGGATGATTCGGTTGCAGAATTCGACTATCTGGCTAGAACTGGGGTAATTTCAACCCACGGCGAAGAGCTCTGCAGCTACATACATTGCGAAATGTTATGACCCTTGTTTATTTTACGTTGCACAGTTTATGATCGAATTATTCTGTTGACTACTCGACTACAGCTCTATTAACATTGGACATCACTAGTAGAGTGGCTGATGCATTGGCGGTAAATAAAGCACATTTCAAATCATAAAGGTACGTTACGTTTGATCATTAATTATTATTCGCAATGAAACGCTTTTGATGTAATAAACGATTTATTTTGCAAATGAATTGCTTTATTTACATTTGAATAAATTGAAAATGTTATTGCCTTTGATGACACCTCATGAAAAGATATATTGAAAAGATACGAATACACAAACAAACAGTAAGACGCCTTTGTTATGGAAGTTATTGTTTTGCCAAAGAAAATATTTTGTAAGGAGATAGGCGCTTTTTAGGTTTCATAATGGAATTTGAAACTGTCATTTTTGGATAACGGATACAACTTTGATTGTAAGTTTTGTGTACGAAAATGGTTGGAATGCATTACTTAAATAAATTTTAATCATTTTTCTTGTCTGCTCAAAGATGTTGGTACTTACATTCTACCAAGGTCAACGAAATGTTGTTTGGCAAAAAAGGTTTCACCAATATAAAATTTGCTGCGTTTTTCATTAAAAGGTGGAATGAATGCTAACAAAATAATAAATAAGGCGATAAGGCCGGATAAGGAGATAAGGATATTTTTGTTGTTATGTTTTTTTGTGGTGTACAATAAAGAATATATAAATAAATAATATTTTTTTTGCACTTTCGGTTTTTACTTTCTACCTTCATTCTAGAGAAAAGCTTTACATAAGTTTTCTTTACATTAGTAAAGAAAACTAAAAATGTCCATGTTTGTTTCTTTCACAGGCTTTTATTAAAAAGCCTGTGAAAGAAACAAACATGGACTAAAAAAAAAAAAAAACGTAATCTGAGCTTTCTGTGGACTTTAAGATGAGAGATAATTTATTTGTGGTTGTGAAACACTGTTGGAGTGTACCAATACGAACCTCAGTGATGTACAGTCAGCGTCACGATGCGGGTACCCCCCTTCAAAGTTAATTTTAATACAACTGGGGTAACCAATTGATGCAGCTCACCGTACCTAGATTATATCAACAACTGAATTTCAATTGACGACACGGTTGGCGCAGTGGTTAAGCGATTGACTGCTACGTTACGTGTCGCGGGTTCGATCCCCGCACGGAACAAATATTTGTATGACCTGCAAGTAGTTGTTCCGCGTCTGGCTGTTTGTGTATGTGAGTTTAAATGTTTGTAAACGCACCCACGATACAGGAAAAATTCCTAGTGTGGGGAAACGTTTAAAAAATAAACTGATACATCTATTTCTATATTATAAAGAGGTCCTGTGAGTTTGAATGAAGGGGAAATCTTTGAAACTATGATCTGATTCCGATTTTTGTTACATGTTACATACATTATTGCAATGTATCGTAGGATATTTTATGTTGAAACAAGAGATATCAAGCAAGTGTGTCTGTATTTGAAAAGTTTTAACTCTTCTAGTTTTAAGTTTTAACTCTCTTCTAGTTTAAAGTTTTAACTCTTCTAGTTTAAAGTCTTTGTTAATCACGAAGTGACGCACTCTATAATAGCTACCTATGTGAAACTCATGATTAACTTAACACCACACACCGAGGCTCATTAACACAAAACATAATTATCTTATCAAGCCAAACTCACCAGCCAGTAATAACTTGCATAAACTTGGCAAAAAGTCACCATAACTTGTGACGTAAGCAGGTTAATTCGTCTAGGTTTGCGGCCCGGCGGCCCCGCGATGTGGCTTACTAAGTTAAAGTGTGTCGGGCAGCCGGCCGCTTGATTAATCTGGCAACGGCCTTAACGCGTTCGTTAAATTTAACCTTAGTTGTTTGAAGTCGGCTACCAGATATACAACATAATTGCGAGTATACAGTTTCGGTTCTATTTTTAGTTGGACTGTTATATGTAGTTCCCGTTAAGATCTTGTTTTGAAATTATGATCTTTATTTTTATTTATTATTGATGGGCCAATGAAAAAGGTGAACATTGGTGGTATTCAGCTGCATTCGGTTAGATTGGAAGCGCCGACTTTAAGGCTAAGCGCGCACTACGATTTTAATCGTTGCGATTATTAAACTGCGAAATAAAGTCACAATCGAAAATAATAATAAAAAAAACAAGCGAATTCTTAAGCGATTTTTTACCGCAGTTCGCGGACTCTAAGGCGATTAGCGCGATTATCTTTATAACCTTCTGTTTTCGTTGTGATCTGTCTTCACTTCTTTGTTTTCCATCAAATATTGTTTTTTTTTGGGGTTTATAGGGTTCATATAATTATGGCACCCATGGTAGTAGGCCTACTGGAGTCACTAAACACCACTTTATGTTCCTTACTTCTCCTTTTTATTCTGTATTCTTGATAACCAGAATTAGCTTTCTTTTACTCCTTTATAACCAGAACTAACTTTATTTTAGTCCTAAACGATTTAAAAGAAAGTTAGTTCTGGTTCTAAATAACCAGAATTAACTTTCTTTACTTCTTTATAACTAGAATTAGCTTTTGTTTTACTCCTTCTTAACTAGAATTAGCTTTCTTTTACTCCTTTATAACTAGAATTAGCTTTTGTTTTACTCCTTTTTAACTAGAATTAGCTTTCTTTTACTCCTTTATAATCAAACTTAGCATTATTTTACTCATCTATAACTAGAATTAGCTTTTGTTTTACTCCATTTTAACTAGAATTAGCTTTCTTTTACTTCTTTATAATCAAACTTAGCATTATTTTACTCCTTTATAACTAGAATAAGTTTTTGTTTTACTCCTTTTTAACTAGAATTAGCTTTCTTTTACTCCTTTATAATCAAACTTAGCATTATTTTACTCCTTTATAACTAGAATTAGCTTTCTTTTTTCCTACACAATGTAGGTAGTAGTACCCTATGTTTGATGTGGCCAGTTATATTTGCAGACGGCTCGACGACCAATGTTGCGTACTGCAAACATTGCGCACTGTCTACACAACATGTCTATTAGTTTCCATATGTGAACAGTGATGGATAGCTTCCGGGAATAGAATGTCCATATTGCCGTGAATGAGCGGATATCAATAAAGTTCTTATTCAGGTATGATATTTTCTTTTGCTTCCGGTTGCGATAATGAAAAGTGATACGGAAATTAGTTTTCTATTATTTATGGTAAGTAGGTGTGTTATTGCTGTTTTTAATTAAAAGTTAGAGGCATATAACTTTTTCTTTGATTTATTGCTTATTTTTAAAATGTTTTAGAGTTATGTAGGTGTATTTGTTTATTATTTTCAGTGAATTTTTTATTTTTTATTTTACATGGGTTTGCTCTTGACTCTAGTCTAGGTCAGTAGTGACAGAGACAGAGTCGACGATGGAGTGAGCTTACCCAGAAGAAGCCTGTTCACTCTCACTTTGAAGAGATTAGGGTTGTATGCGTTCGGAAACACAGGCGCAGGTAGAGAGCTCCACTCTTTTCAAATCAAATCAAATCACTGTGCGCATAATGAATAAATGAAAATATTGATTTGTTAAACACAGTTGGTATCTACATTAAAATTTAGTCTTCAGTAGCAATGAAGTCAAACATGATATACGAGTATAATATAAACCAAGTTTTTGAAATATATTTTTAAAGGTATTTTTTATACAAAACTAGCTGACCCCGCGAACTTCGTACCGCCTAATACTTTCTTTTTTTAATTTTTCTCTCCGTATGAACCATCCTCGTAGGTACTTCAAGGAATATTCTAAAAAAAGAATTATCAAAAGCGGTCCATCCGTTCTTGAGTTATAAAATTACAACGAAAAGTGGCATTGATTTTTATAGATATAGATTACTCTTTAGATGAAACTCTACTTCACGTTATAGGTAGATACTTATTTAATTTTGCATTCTTTATATGTTTTATTCTATAATTTTGTTCATTCCAGGAACAATAACAAACTATAAATCATTGTAAACCTACAAGCATAAATAAATAGGAAAATAATGGAACACTATGTCACTATTAAAAATAACTAGGTAAACAGTTTAACCGCGGCTGGTGCATGAACAGTATTCATAGTCAAGCCGGTTAACTTAATGGTGACTATACATAGTCGCATCAGTTAATGATAAGCAATGACAATGGAAGTGCGAAAAGATAGAAAGAGGTATGTGGTACAATTTTGAAAGATTTTGTGAGTAGATAAATCTTTTGGGACAATTTTTGGCCAGGTTTTGGGTTATGAAGCAGTTATTTAATAGATATGACAGGAATACTCACTCCAATAATTTATTTTGTTCACTATAGCGGTATTTTGGAGGCCTGTGTTTAGCAGATAACGTTTACAAACGAAAATTGATTATTGATTACCTTTGAAAATCGAAGTAAAAAGCTCTTTAAAAAAAAGAATTATACTAAGTTGTCAACGAAGAAAATTACACACTTAAATAGGTATTGGGTTATGATAAATGATTTTATTTCTGTAAGTAGGTTTGTACAATAGTTATTTATGATACTAGTGCGGTAGTGCTGACTACTCTGAGAAGAAAGGCCGAAACAAACTCAGAGGTCACAGTCTCTTTTAAAGTCCAAACATAATCTTGGTCAGATCAGTGAAGACCATGTATATTGGTGTCTGAAACGGTCTTTTGAGGAAAAACCATACAGATTGAGCGGACTTGTCCAGTCAGTGCACGCATTTGTCAGTAATCGAGCCGCTCAACTCAGAACTTCAGGAGCTCAACGATTCGACGAACAATACCAAAGAAAGGACATTTGCGTAGGCTGCATAAACTACTTAAACTGCCAGATCATGATTAAAACTGAAACAATGACCCACATAGTCCTCACATTCACAATAAATAAAATAGGTTATAATGAACACCAACCTGCAAGCCTCAACTTAATTTTCGACCCAGTCTAACCTAGGTTTAAACTGCGGACCTAGTCCTGCACTCGACGACCATGTCGCAGTATATCTCAAGAGGCGCATACATTAACAACGGCATATAATTTTACATTTACGATGCTCTACACTTCTACAGAATGGCACTTGCTTTGAAATGGAAGCTAATTTGTGCGGGCTTGTGACAAGTACGGTCTTTGTTACTGCCTACTTTCAAAGGGCAGATGTTAGGTATACCTACGTATAATATAGTATAACATAACCTCACGCCAGTATTCGCTGAAGAGTTAGGCAGAGGTGTACGGGTCACCCACAATTTTTTTTGTAATGTTTCAGTCCCATTTAAGGGGGTGAGCCTGTTGACGTTAACCGCATAAATCCAGACTACGAGCTGCTACTGACAAAATCCTGGTAGAAAAACCAAATAGCACTTTGCCCGACCTGGGCATCGAACCCAGGTCCTTATGCTCAGTAGCAGCACCTTGCGAGCCATGAGGCTAAGTGTGCATGTGTTTATGTGCTGAGCTAAGTGTACATGTGTTTATGTGCTGAGCTAAGTGTACATGTGTTTATGTGCTGAGCTAAGTGTACATGTGTTTATGTGCTGAGCTAAGTGTACATGTGTTCATGTGGTGAGCTAAGTGTACAATTGTTGAGCTAAGTGTGCATGTGGTTATGTGCTGAGCTAAGTGTACATGTGTTTATGTGCTGAGCTAAGTGTACATGTGCTGAGCTAAGTGTACAATTGTTGCTAAGTGTACATGTGCTGAGCTAAGTGTACATGCTCACTCGAAGAAACAGAGATTCTCGACAATTGGTTTAATTAATGAACATATAAAAAACAGAATTACGAATGATTGTTTAAAAATATTATTTTAAGTTTATTGTAATTAACTATTTCGATTACTACTATACCCGAATTATCAAACGATAATTAACCTTTAACAGACGTTCTGAAAGGCCTTTCCGTAGCTACATTATGCTAAAGAAAAGAAACAAAATCGCACTGCAATAAGTTTTTTCACAAAAAAGATAAAAATGAATTAACACACTTACTCTTTCCTTAAACATCATCATTACATAATATAGTTTCCTTGCTCTTGTTTCATGTTTATTGTTGGATAAATATATCGCTCATTGGCAAAAAGGGTGACATAACTAAAATATACAGGTGAACGCAGAAAATTTTACTATTTTTGCTATAAAAACGACAGTATACTTAAGCCTAAAAATGAGGGAGCTAGAAAAATCAGACATTATGCTTCGTCGCACTCGTACCTACCGCTACTTTTAAACGTTTAAATCATCATACCCAAAAATTGCTCTTTTTGAAATATGTAAAATTTTCGCAAATGAACGATACGTACGTATATGTTTTATAAAAGTATTTGTTGTATACGTAAACGGTACACCACTTGACTGACCACCTGCAGTATTGTCTCTCCTCCCATTGTGTCACCCTATGTAAAATGTCTACATTTATACCTGTAATTTTTATAGTGTACATACTAAAGAGTATTATATTCTATTGAACTATCAAAAACCTTGGGTACAAAGGCGGGTTCCGCCATATCTTACGGCAAGCAAGGTTTACTCCGTTTCTAATGCCAACATAGCGTGATAGACCAGTATCCAAGTGCTTAGACCACTTCAACGTTCTTCAGAGACAGGAAGCTCATCGGAAACCCTTAACTCTGTAACACGATATTGTTAAGGGTTTGGCTTATCTTTGTTTAGAAGATAAATAGTTTACCTCAACCTTCGTTTAGATGTGGTTTCAAGTTAATGATGGTTTTTGTAAGAAGCCTTTTGATAGGGTTATAAAGATGAGATCATACATAATGATTTCAAAAGAATTAAGTAAACACATTGAATCAAAGTAGCTACTGGATTGCTAGGTAGGTACTTATTATAATCCAGTCGACTTTAAATATTACAGCTTGCAGTCATTAGTATTAAACGTTAACGCGTAGTTATTGTAGTATTGTATTATTCGCAATGTTTAAAAATTACGTATAACAAGCCAAATCTGGTCCACTCTCTAAGTCCTTCAACAAAGATACGGGCCCGTCCGAAAGTAGTTTATCTGTAACTAATGACAAATTCAATTTACGGACGAGCAAATACATATCGGGAGGAGGGACAATTACTGTCAAATCGTATTGTTATTCATTTTTGGTTCGTACCCCAAACTAATCATATGTCCGTAAGTAATGCGGAAGAGGAACTGCCCGTAACTTCGGCCGAAACTACGGATTTCGTGTTTATGGAGGTATTCTTACATTGTTTATGATTGTACCCGGATTGTCATTAACATCACACTTGTTTCCGCGAAGATAGTAGGCAGAAGTGGCAATACATTACATGCCAAGTTTATTATTAACCAGGCACAAATACAGACTTTAAGCATTTTATTACTGTTTAAACAATATCATATTCAGCAGTAAACCGTACAGTGGCTGTCAAGGGATTTGTTAATCAAAGTCCTAGCCGTCTAACTAGCGGAGCAGCTTGCTAGCATCCTCACGGGATGCCATGCCACGTCTCAAATAAACGAGATCTAGCTCACGTGAGGCTCAGATTAGTAAATGTATGTAGAAGCTACTAGAGATTCTAAGAGGAAAATGATTAAGAACATAGTAAAATACGTTCAAACGTTATATTGGTTATAAACGCTGATGACATCATAGTGATAAATCTATAGTTAATTATGAAGGAAATATATATACTAATAGTAAAGCTGAAGAGTATGTTTGTTTGTTTGAATGCGCTAATCTCTGGAACTACCAGTCGGATTTGAAAAATTCTTTTTGCATTTGTTATCCCAATTCATGAGGAAGATTATAGCCTATTTAACATCACGCTAGGACACTTAGAAAAAGTCAGAGAGAACGCCAAGGGGAAGCGAAGTAATAGCACGGGCAGGCGATGCGATGCGACGGGGTAGGTCGGGGGAACCAAATTTCACGCAGACGAAGTCGCGGGCGGAAGTTAGTCCATAATAAGAATTAATATAACTTCCTATTAAATGATGTTATTACGGACTACATATGGACTGCATATAGTCAGAACTTCTGAATACTTCTAAATTTATATCCTATAACAGTGTGCTTCACGGTCGTCAAGGGATTTGGTAATCAAAGTCACCTGTCTGACTGGCATAGCGGCGTAACAGCTTGGTAGCATCCTCTAGGGATGCCACATCTGAGAACAACTGGATCAAGGTAACATGGTCAGGCTTGGGCGTTACTGGATTGTTTCCCTTAATGCTTAAATATGGTTTTAAACAGGTAAATGTGGAATACATTAATGGTAGTTTCTGGTTTGTAGATGCAATTAAAAATGGCGTAGATATCTTTTTTATAAAACTATTGTTTGAGGATATTGAGGTTAATAGATTATTGTGGTTACCTCGAATTAGAAATGTTCTCTGTGCACATTGCAATTCTTAGAAATGATCTCTCTCAATAATGAAATCATTCTAGATATTATGTAATTCTGAGTCATCGTTTTCTTTTTTCCTTATCAAGGTTGCATATCAATATTCGACATTATATTATGGCCACTTACCTACTTACACATTCATAGTATTCTCAGAACCTAATTCAAATTACAATCTTCCTAATATCCTATTCATGGTCTTGAATTTAGAACACACACTTTCAGCCAGTATTTCCATAAAAAAGTATAGTTTTCTCAGAACCTAATTCAAATTACAATCTTCCTAATATCCTATTCATGGTATTTGAATTTAGAACACACACTTTCAGCCAGTATTTCCATAAAAAAAGTATATTTTCAATTCGTCCCTCACATTTCAGTGTTGCGAAAGTCAAGGAAATGTCAAAGCTGACCTTTATGTGGCTAGGGGGTTAGGGGGCCGGAACAACGCCCAAATTACCCTCGCAAATATGCAAATGTTGATAAATTGTTTCTCTAATAATATTTGCTATGACAGCTGTTTGATTTGACGACGTAGGCTTGGGTTATGGTCATTTTATCGGTGGTAAATGGTTCCGGAATCGTCAAAAGTTGTGATGAATTGGAGAGTTTGTAATATAACACTATTATCGGCTTCTTTGTGGTTGTTTATTTAGTTAGTTAATATACCTACTCAATTTAGTTAAAATTATCTGTAGGTACTTTTAACGAAAGCTTCGTTAAGCATTTATTCTCAAGTACGAATTACAATTCAATTATACAGTCGTCTTCGTACAAAACAAAGGAAAATGGCGTCTAAGACGAACAGAGAGAACTAGTGTATCTGCAGCTTTAATTTGTATGTAAATATGCTAAATTACAACAATTTATCTCTCTTCGTGTGCTGGTGACAGCATACTGATACTCTAAAAGAAATAGGAAAAGCAGTTTGTACCTCCTTTGTGTGATACAGCTGAAATTTGCATGACCTCGTTAAGGTTGCAGTAAGCGACTGGACCGTAACGGGCTTAGTCCTGTCCCTTTCGCTCATATAGCTTATATCTGTAGAGGAAGCAAGATGCGATATCTGTATACCGTGTACACACCATTCCGGACGATTTTGTCACGCTAGCCGTAGCTGGCTGAGCTTCCAGGCTTTTGCATAATAGGATAATGCCTAACTGTCATCTCCTGTACCACGGATTACACAGAGTAATTTCGTTTTGAGAGACCTCAAACTAAGTTACCGTGTCTGTTTTGGTGACTAGCTGCAGTAAAAGCTAGATTTATGAATTGTTACGTAAAAGTACGGTACGGTTGCGGATTTTAGAGGACAATTTTGTTATTCTAAGGTTATGTTAAGCTTAACTTTTCTAGTAGATAATGAAGTGTATTTGTGTAGTAGGCTTTACATAAATTTCATTTAATTTTAATTCGGTTGATGCCTCTTCTAATCGTTAACTTTAAAGCAGACAAAAGCTTTACTACCTAGTATCAAAGCATACCTTGACAATAAAAAAAAGTGTGCGCAGTTTACACGCGATGGAAGTGATACATTCAAAATTTGAACTTCAAGACTGTATATTGTTTTCTATCTCATTCTCCCGCACGTTAAATCCTATAGATGTATGTGTTTGTCTCTTTTTAATGTAGCTTATTCGTTTCATCGAGTTTCGAATCACAATGGGGTTATAGAAGTTTTCACGTCAAAAACATAAACATCCTGCAGTAAATAATTCTTTAGTTTCGTCTTTACCCTCTGAATCATAAATACTCTACATTTTGACTTTTTTTGTATCTCTGTTACCCTACAATTTTCATTCAGCGTCCAATACAAGAATAAATGCAAGTGGTGTGACTAATATAATTATTGGTATTAGTTAAGAGATTAGTAATATTCTATGGATTCACGTATTAGTAATCCGACGAATTCTCATATGTTAGTATTTAATATTCACATGATCAGGCCCTGCAGTCTCGACATAGTTAGCAATCGTTTTCGGTTGCTAAGTCCTAACAATCCAGATGTAACGATATTTTGTGGTCTCCACACTCAAATTTATCGGTTGTTACTGGTATTTTAGGTAGGTACCGGTAGGTAACAACCGATAAATTTGAGTGTTGAGACTACCAAACATTTACATCTCGATTGTTAGGACTTAGCAACCGAAAACAATTGCTAACTATGTCGCGACTGCAGGGCCTGGGATTAATTTCACTCAGCACGGATCGGATTCACTCCACAGATTTGAGATTACTATAATTAACTATATGAGCAGCAAGCATTCGTGAACGAATGCCGATATTATCGGTTTTTAAACAAAAAGTATTTTTTTAGTTTTTTTTTTATTTTGATCCCACACTGACGTGACACTTCATGTGAAATTTTGTAACAGTATTAGCAATTTAACATTCAATAACCACCTAGCAATAGATACAGTATATTGAACACTAATTTAATACAGCAGTGATAAGTAGGTACGTATTATTAGGTCCTAATTAAAGATCACTGATACTCAAATATTAAGAATAAGAATAATTTATTTGCAGAAAATATAGGTGTTACCAGTTGTAAAAGTTGGTGGTTAATGTACAGTCCATATTTTGCCTGTTTAGGGCATGCAAATTAGTGTTACATGAATAGGTACATAGGTAGGGTACTTATTTTAATAAGATATACAAAATATACACCTATGTTCTAATACAATTTCTAAATCAAGATAAATTTAAGTTACAATAATATATAAAAACACAACAAAACTTAACACCTATTAAAAATAACATGTTGTCTTTAGATAACATAAATTATTTATTAGAATAAACACATGCCACAAAACTATAGGAAACTTAGAATATTTTTTTTTCTTTATGTTGCAGAAATTCTTGTAAACTATAAAAACAATTTTCTATCAACCATCTACGCAGTTTAATTTTAAAATATTTAAATGGCAGTTCCCTTATGGTCTTTGGTAATTTGTTAAATATTGTAATGCACATAATATGATAAACATTTTTTTTACTTAAAGTTGTATTACAAAAAGGAACTAAAATCTTTGTTGCATTAGTTTTAAGGTATTATAATATGACTAAACGAATATATTCATATTAGCTAATACTGGTCGATCGGGACCGCCGGCGATCACTCAACGGTTCCCACCCTACAAACAATCGAGGTTGGTATTGAACCAGATTCTGGTTACATAAATAAATAAGACGATCAGATTCACAGGTAACTCGAGTACCTTCTACCTACATACCTCGGTAGGTAGCCTCAATACTCTTTGATTATTTAATATGTACCTACCTACTGTTTTATTCAACACTTTATCTCGAGCACAACGCCCGCGCCCTTGGATTAAGTATACGAAAAATGACTAAGGAATAATTTTGGTGTGAATTCTAATCTCGATGAAAGATGAGTGTGCTGTGTGTTAATATTTTTTTTATTTAGATGCACTGAATAATGGGGTTGTAAAATATGAGTTTCTATTTCTAAAGTAGCCTGCGTGTTTTCAAAAGATGGCAGTCTGTCCGTATTATTGTTTATTCAAAATGAAAATGCTTAAACCCTCAAAGTTACTACTTTAAGTCTCAAATAAAAAAAATGCAGAACGTAGATAGTATGTTATTTTCTCATATTATTAAGTATCTTTAAAATTTTCTACTGCCTATCTTTCAAAAGAAATTGTGTGCAATAAGTAATCTTTTTAAAACTGAATTGTAAATGAGAAATAACGACCCTACATTGAAGATGCAGTTTGCTTCTATTCAACACAATTTCTCAAGCCAAATGTCGATACATATTAATATATAGATACATTTAAATATATAGTCAGTATTTGTGTGTAGTATATCAGTAGTATGCAAGTAGTATGTCAGTCAGTGATCTGTCTACGGTAAACAGATCACTGACGACGACACACGACTCTAACGATATCTCGACAGAGTCGGTATCTTTATCATGTTCTGGAGTGTCCTCATCTCGTGTCCGTGAAAGTACTGGCTCCAAATTGCCAGGGTCAAAAGGCTGTCAGCCGTACTTCGCCTGTAGTCAAATCAAATCTAATCAAAATATTTTATTTCACATAAACCTACATGGGCACTTATGAAACGATAGAAGCTAGGTGCACGGTTCCAATTGGTTGTTTCCTATGGCGAAGAGCTGGAAAGAAACTCCACGTTTACTCTTTTCAAAGTAATTGGCTTTTACAATGTTTCCAAATTACATTGTTAATAGCTATGGAAGGACAGTGTAAGCCTGTCAACAAGTACCAGGTACTTAACAAAATAGAAAATGGTCTACAAATCTACAGTCTACAAGTTAGGCCTACAACGTTCTCACATTGACAATATATAAAAGAATCTGTATAAATGATAAAATAAAAATAATACAAATTAAAAGCCTATCTAAACCAAATGACATGATTGACACTACAACTGTAACAAGTTTGAATTAATATCCTGTCTACAAAAGCCGTTAGTAAAGAGTTGAAATTCGAATTGTAGGTATTATAATGTCAAATAATGAGAAGATTATGTCAAACAAGTATGTAAAAAAATATAAAATAAACTTATTGCAAAAAAAATACAACTGACTGTTAGGTACCGACCGGATCTGTATTTTAATTTTTTCCACCGACTTCCAATATTAAAGTTATTTTTCATTTTGTAAGTAGTGTTTTTTTTTGGAAGTCAGTTATTTCTACTTCGCTAAAAGTTTTTTATTTTTCACTTTTTAGTTATGGTACCTTCCCCACACCAATTCGAAAAGGATCGTCTTACACCTCCACGTCCGTTTGAAGGCGATTTTTTTTTAATTTAAAAATATAATTTATTGTTGATTTCTCAAAAAGCGCTCAATCAATTTCGATAAAAAATTTAGGGGACTACCTCTGAATTATGACCTACCAAACAAAAAAGAATCATCACAATCAATTCGTAAATGGCGGAATAATCACGGAATAAACAAAAACATACAGTCGAATTGAGAACCTCCTCCTTGTTTGAAGCCGGTTAAAAATAAACATCGTAATTTGGCAGCAGTTAATAGACATTTACATAATGATGCCGTTAATGAGGTACCAGGGAAGCCACATGTGCAGAAGGAATTATTGCCAGACTTCCTTGTCTTCAACGTAACGTTACCTTTGAGTATTACAATTTGTGAATGAAAATCTTTTCTTACTTCATTTGATTGGTAAATTGAGAGTGTGTTTTTGATACTGACGTACCGTGTAATTACACCCCCATTTCTCAACGTATAGCGGGCATCAATCAACCTGCACTGGGCCCGCGTAGTGGATTACTGCCCACTCCCTCTTAGGAAGAGGAGGCCTGTGTCCCAGCACTGAGAAAATTACTGACCAACATGGCCAGAGATCACACAAGACACGGAGGTTTGGACGGAAAAAGGCCTTAGTCCAGCAGTAGGGCACAATAAAGAGTAACAAAAAAGAAAACAAAATTAAAATGATATTGCAAATGGGCACAAATCTAGATTTCAGGCTGCTTCTGATAATTTTATTCTCTAATGGAAAAACCTATCAACACTTTGCTCAATCCTCACGCACACACACTCACACATCACATCACATCACACACAGCATGCATGCATCATGCAGCAGCATGATCACATGCACAGCAGTTCGCTTTGCGACCACAAACCCAACGAGGTATGAAATGTAACAGAAGCTTATCTACCATTTGCAAGTATCTATTATGATTTTATGAATCGACACAACACTGCAAAATAGGTCACGAAGATGCACGCTGGACCACCTGTCTAGCGCGTTGCCTATAAGTACCTTTGTCTAACCTACCCCGTACTGCAATATACATGAAACACATCAAACCTGGATAATTTCATCAGCCCACTCAAGATATCGAAGTTTGATATGAAATATCCAATCTTATAGCGGAAATAGGTATCGAGAGTAAGGAGAATTTTGATGTCGACGTTGGCAGAGCCTCAAGTGGCCTCGACAGGGCGAAGTGGCCGAGAGTCACTTGTTTGAGGGTACTCGGGCGCCACCTGAACGTGTCACAACCGTCTTTTTACTCAGCCAACCCAATTCTTCACTATTGTTTAGGCACGACCAAAGAGTATTTCGTATTCTATTCTTGACCTCTGTGGTAAGCACGAATGATTTGACGTATCTTATGGCTTACAAGCCAGTACGTTACTGGAGCCTACTTATGTGGAATGGCGTTTGCTGAATAAAAAATTAAATCCAAATGCAAGAGAACTGCAAGATAACGGTTTTTTGATAAAAATACATCTTTTTACAAATTTAAGGTCAATGTTAGTCGAGCTTGCTTTTCTGTGGAGTTTTCAAGTTACTCTTTGATATTGTAGAAGCAAGTTTTTTAAACTTGGGACAGTTCAGGTCCGTATCATATGAGGGTCAAACTTTTTATAGGAGTTAACTTAGTAGCTGTTCAAGGACTTTTGAAACACTCATAGATTATTTAGCTCTAAACTATAATTTATATTTCTTTATTTTTATTAAATTAGCTTCTCTTTATATCCGTTGAAGTAGTTCAGCTAGACCGGATAAATACTTCAGGTTTTAGAGTAAAGGTACTTCAGTTCAAAAATAAAGAACGAATTCGGCCAACCGGACACAATTTCAAGATTTTAATGTATCTAAATATGTTTCCGGAACAAACACATTTTGCAGGCTTTCCGATACTGTGCTAATTGCAATAACAACGTCTAAATGAATTGGTGTTTAGTATTGGCGGCATTTGTCACGTGAATCGTGATACCGTATTTAGAGATGAACTGCTAATGTGGAACTTACAAGTATGTTGATACGACAAAATATGTCAAGGAGTTTAATGGATCTGCTTAATATGATAATTTGTAAAGAACACAACGAGCTATTTATAAAAAAACGATGGTACGTACACTGCTTATATATAACCATTAGTGACCACTATCAATCGCAACATGTCGCGGGGAACTCAGGACCAAGCTAGATGAACTAAGGACCAAAAGCTGCTGGGACAAACTGGATGCAGGAAGAAGGTGGAAAACGGGACGGTTATGATGCAACTTGACAGAACTGAAAAACTCAAAGCATTTCAATAAATAAATATAAATATGAGACAACATCCACACAAGGTCTTCAGGTTCCGAACTTGGTAGATCCTGTACTACGGTAACCTGATGACTGATACACATACTTATATACATATACACACCCAGACACAGGTCAAACAGACATGTTCATGCACACAAATGTTTGACGTGTCCGGAGATCGAACCCGGGACCAGCGGCTCAGAAGGCAGGGTCGCTACCAACTGCACCAACCGGTTGGTCATTTATTTCAGTTAAGCCATTTACTGGCACTTTTGAATTGTCAAAGAGTCGGTCATTTAGTCAGGAAGTCTTCTTTTAAATCAAGATACTACAAAATCCTGGGTACACTATTCTTGTTGCGATAATTACGTAACAATTCAAAATATAAGATTAAAAATAAGCCGTGGCAGTTAAGAGATGACCAGTCTCAACCGACGGCGCCCATTCACGAACATGACCGGTCGATCAGCACCATACAGCTCAATAATTTTGTAGGGAACCAAATGATCTAACACACGCGCCACCTTCAGTGAGACAAAGACGTAGACTAGAAGTAGCTGTGGACTGCAATAGGATTAGTTCATTGAAATACATCAGAAGCCTACGTGCAATAGATTAAGTAGAATTTAATTTTGATTTAACCAGCCCAGTCTATGCAAATCGATCATACTAAATGCACGTTAGTCTAAAGTTGGTCTATAACTAAGTAACATAAGCAGGCAGGAAAACCAATCTTGAATATCGAGTTCTTCGGCGACATGTATTTTATTTATCAACGTAGTACGTTCTAGCAATAAATCTAACAAGTTTGGATGTGGAATACGGGATAAAGTAAGACTAATGGCAAAATAATCTCGTACGTACAACCGCGCTGTTGTGTGAGAAATGGCTAATAGATTGTACTTATGCGACCGCGGTATAAAATGTACACGTCTAATGAGTTATTTATTTGGTTTAGACTTCTTTATTTACCTTTTTTTAAATTTCCCTAGTCTACTTTATAAAAATCTTAAATTCGTGCATTCACAGGCAGACAACTCGCAGCCTAAGGCGCTGGTCTAGCTGGAAGCATGACATTTTGCACAAGAGTTCCCTTGTTTATCGTAAGTAAGCAATACGGAAGGATTTATGAAAATACATCCCACCGCGCACGGCTTGTATTTCTATAACACCACTACAATGCCGTAGCCTTCAAGATTTCGGAGAGATTCAGATTGCACGTAAGAATTTTTTCCATTAATTTCAGCCTGAAATGAAATCACAAATAAATCAAAGGCCAAAGCTACTCTAGCTACCTACATTTATATTACGTTTGGTGAAGTATTACCTATCCCGGCAACATTTTGAATGTCGGTCGTAAAAAGCACGAGGAATGCATAATGTGCCCCAGTCTGCGAGCTCTTCCAATAAAAAATAACTTATTTTGTTTCAGTGAGCTCGGCCCATGACTTACTAAATTTTTACTTTGAACAGAAGCTTAGACGCACAACACACTGAAATTTTCCGAAATGGGCGACTCAATAAAAAGTAAAACCGTGTTCGAAATTTAAAATTTACGTGATCGTTATCGTAGACAAGAATAGGTTTTATTTTAATTTTATTACTAAACTTTTCAAGTAGGTACTCAAGATTTCAAATCGATTAGATATTTTAAATTCAAAACATCTTTGAAAGCTTTACGTGTCGTGTCGCTATTCTTCATAGGAACTAGGCAGGTGTTCCAATACTAGTACTTCGGCAACTTTTATTCTAAATTCTGTGCACGAATATTTTTGACTTTACATGTGTTGGGTGGCACCGATTGGTATGTTATAATCGATTATGTCAATTCTTAACATAGAGTGTCAGTATCTTGTTTTTTGCCAGAGTAGGTTTAGTTTTACATAGTGGTTTAATTTTGTTATGTCTTTAGGACCGTTGTAAATTATGAACTCAGAGAAATTAGTGGTCTGGGCACAGTTTATGTGACCAGATAACAAAAGAGGTCAAGTACTTACATTTTATTTTAGGAAGCTTTTTAAAACAGCAACTACGGTAAGTTACTAAAATAACTTTTTTAAACCTTTAGCTACTTTCTGGCTGTGAAAACTGTTCAAGTTTACGTCTCCAAAAGACCTTGTAAAAGTAACAAAAACTAATGAAACAAGCTTTCTTTGAAGTTCAGACAAAGACATAAAAAGTTATTTGTAAAGGATAGGTACTTTTCTGTTTAGTTACCTACCATATAAATACAGACAACTTTTCGATGGCTTTTCGTGACTAGTTCATAAAAGCACCTGAAAATGGCTGGAAATATTTAAATAAAGATAGCATTAAAAATATATGTACCTAGTAATATTCATATCCCCTGAGAACCATCCCTTTTCAGGCAGTTTTATGAGCAACACCTGTGTTCTATCTTTTTAAATATTTTCATTTTCTTAGTAGCCAATACAAGCCTAGAGCTAAACTTGGGCTTAAAAAAAAACAACCCCCCCCCCCCCCCCCTACAAAAAATTCCAAAGGGATTTTGCTATAACACCCTTGGAAAGACTTCGGGTCTTTCAGTTACCCGTAAAGAGAAGATTACATAGGGATTTTGCTGTTACCCAAATACTTAGAAAGCTGGATTAGTGAACGAAACATCCCAAATTAGCCTTTCACAACATCTACGGATAGTCAAGGTAAAACACTGAGAACTTTTGATAACACTCGATACGGTTAAACTATAATATTATAAAGAGAAAAGATTTGTTAATATTTTTTTATTTTACTGATGAAATTTTGCACATAGGTACTTAGACCATGACCCGGATTAGGACATAGGTAACATTTTGTCCCGATATTCCTTCGGCATCGAGACTTATGCGGGTGAAACCGGGGGCGCAGCTAGTAGAATAAAGTGGTCAGTTAAACCAACATCATCGAAACACAAAGTTTATTCACGAATTTAATCACCTATTTGGAACCGAAGCGTGCAAACGCAAACCTTTCCCGTCGATGCGTGTAATCCTCTTAGTGCAGTTCATATCAATTGAGTGAGCTCCACACAAAATGGATGTGTCCCGAAAATTTCAACCCATATACTGGTCTCTGCATTTAGAACGACAGATTGCACCAACAATCACATAAATATAACTAGAAAGAACCAAGAGGGTTTTTTGAACTTAATTCGACGAGATTAGTTGAACAGATTCTTAATATTACGTATATTTACGTATAAATATACGTAAAGTAAAAAAGTACGGCCGCGACTTACGAGTTGTAGGTCGTTGGTTCGGACCCAAACAGGCGCTTTACTTTGTGTAAATTATTTCATCACCACTGCTCTCAAAACGGCGAAGGAAAACATCGTGAGGAAACCGGCATGTCCTAGAACCAAAAATTCGAAGACATGTGACATCTACCAGCCCGCACTGGGCCCGCGTGGTGGTTTACGGCCCACTTTCTCTTACCGAGAGGAGGCCTGTCTCTATATTATATATTTTAGGCTGATTATTGCAGAATTTAGCTTTCATAAGTAGGAACAGCCACGAGCTTTACAGTTACGCTAAATTCAAATTCAAAGCGTTCTTTTGTAAAAAAAAAACATCTTTGAGAAAAGACCTATTTAATAATAGTATGGTTTCTATAATACTGTGTTCGTAACACCATATAACATCGATCAATACTTTAGGAGAAAATCGCTTTTGAATCTTGCGTTAGGTATTTATTATGCTCGTGACTGTCCATTGTATTTAGTGAACTCGATAAAAAAGGTTAGATAATAATGAAATGTACCTGACAGTATTATCTCAGAATAAAGACTAACTAAAGTTTCTCGTGTTAACTGTACACTAAATTCGTGAACCGCACATCACCAACATTTTGCTCATTCACACTAGACTGAGGCTTTTCTGTTTTCGACTACTAAATCGGTTTAAGATGGTAGAATGATGCTAAGACCGGTAATATACAACGTGTTGTTTTGCATCCTCGTCAAATTTCAGGAGGCTGTTAGGATAGACATAACTAATCAAATAAAATTACGATACCTGCTCAATAATTATTACATACTTGTTTTTTTAGATACTTAAGTTTGACGGTATTTCAGTAGAAACCACTTTTAAAGAACAGAATTGCCCAGTTGCGTATGCGGTAGGCAGTGTCGCACGATTATGTCGCTGTGTGCGTGCGTTACAGTTACAGCACATTTACAGGGCGGTATCACAGGGGCCCTACACATGCCGATTTCTGAAAATTATAAAAAATTACCTACTTATTTTATTACTGATTCGTGTCGAGAATCATTAGCATAGTTACCTCCTCGAATTTGACCAGGATGCAAAACGACACCTTGTATAGAACAAGTCAGTCGCTATACACACATTATAGAATAAGTCTACTCGACCTTGTAACTGGTTTTACACCCTAATGTTGAACATCACTTGCACGTCATAAAACGACAATGTCTATTTGACTATGTGACAGTTAGATTGTTTATATTTAGTGTAGTTTCAATTTAATGGCAATTATTATCAAAAGTGATGGAGTAATTACGAAAGCAATAATACAATACGAAACACAAACGTAAGGTACCGATTCTCACTTCAGTCCTAAGCAAATATTTGACCAAACAGTGTTGATCGAACTGAGAAATAAACAACTTCAGTCATGTCTACTACTACTCCAATAAAACCTACCTCAAGCACTTTGCATTTTTAAGCTAGATAACAAATGTTAACGAGAAATGTAACAAAAATGCATTATCAAAGTAACAATTGGAACGAAGCGAACAATGCAAATGGCTCGTGTAGATTCTGAACAGTTACACGGAACTGCAGAAACCAGTTCGTTTTGCAAAACACTGCGGTTTTTCTTTCTCTAAACAACTGAAACTGTTCCGGTATTCGCTTCTGTGTACTAGTATTTAGGAACCGTTCCTGTGTAAATGGCTGTAATAAGCTGCATGTTCTGGTATGCTTTTTACCTACGAAATCGCCGAAAATGTTTATGTATAAATGTGTTTTTAAGTTTAAAATTTTGGGCTAAAGGAAAATTCAGTAGGTCGGTGCGAGATAAAAAAAACATATATTTTTTCTTCGGTTACGGGTTTAAGCCATTGTTCTAATAAAACATGGTGTCCTGCGTGTCTTATCGTCTGCACGTTACAGGAACTGATGGACGCTAGTAATGGCGCCAAACTCGTGGCCAAATTGTGGCCCGAGTCCATTTATATTGCTATTGACACGCTAAGAAGAACAATAAAACATGGATTTATATTCAAAGTCAAAAGCTCCATCTTCATAAACTTCCAAAGCTAAAGCTCCCATTTTCAGCTCAAAATCCAAAGACAATTTAACGGACTTATCCCATATTTTTCCATAGACATAACAGTCTGTCATAGAAGTCTGCAGTGACGATAAATTGAGTCAAGAGTGATTTCGACTGGACGTCCGTAATCTTCGCAGAAAACTGTTCTCGCCGCCATTAAAAATGAACTTTATGGGCGAGCTTTGAAATTAATTTTCTTTTAATGCATCTATGAAATTGTGAAAATTAAAAGTTGAGTTGTGTCGGTTTTAATGTTTTGTAATGTTGCAGTTTAATTTTCAACAGCTTCGAATTTAATATAATTTATTTTTTCTTCACACAGTTACTTACCTATTTGCGTTTCAACAAAACAATATACCAATAGCCAATAGCCAATTCGCGAGAGAAAAATGTGTCGATTTGTCTATACCTAAAAGTAAAGTAATAAACTATAAATCACCGCGCTAACAATATGTAAACATTTTGTCCTCCTTTTTTGTCACGATGTAAATCAAAGTTAATGGGCCTCCATTTCACTAGTCTCAAGAAGTATTGCTGGTTTTCTAAAATATTATAGTCTGTGGTTTGTGCCAACGTCTAGTACGCGGCACCCTTCAACTTCCACTTGAAGCCAGTAAGTGCATGCTTGCAACTTGCTTTGGGTAAAGTTCACATCTAAGACCTTGGGGACGTTTATAACTACGTCTATGCTGAATGTGGCGCACTTAAGTCAATGCGCTTTTGTGAACAAGTTATGCGTTATGCAAACGGTTGAGCGAGCGATTTTTTTTCAATAGCTCCTGCCCGCGTTTACCTTCGTGGTCGTCACCTATCCTGTAAAATATACTTTAAGGCACTCGGTAATAACGTAGCCTTTTATGTTAAATATATCATAAAACATTTCTTAGGGCATTTGGCAATAGCGTTGCTTTCTACGAGTGAAAGAGTTTTTGTAACTGGATCAGTATTTCCGACGAATACCTTCTACATCCAAATTTACAAACTTTACCTCATTATAATATTAAGGCAGACCGCAGGAAACCGCAGACAGGCGCATCGCGACACCGGTAGAACAATATCCATTAAGTTTTCATAGAAATTGCTTGCTGCAAACAGGCGCGCTGCCGCGTAGCGCCTATCCGCGGCAGCCTTTAGCGTGGATTTCATAAAATTTTCGGCCGTTTCTCAAAATTGCATACTTAATGTTATTTACGTAAAGGTATTTTGATATTATATTGTTTATCTACATAAGTACCTATGATAAGAGTAATTATAATTACAATAACCTATAGATACTTATGACTTTCATATGTCAGACTGAAAGCAGCATTATCATTTTATTACAGTTGAGCAAATAGGTACAACGATATAGGTAGACATAATGAAAATAAATGGGTAAACACATATGGGCATGCTAAACTGTAACAGATGTATGATATATGATATGTATGTTAATAATGTCGACTATCAATATTATCACAAAAAAATAATGATCACCGATCATTTCTCGAGACTAAGTAAGTCAAAGTGCCATTGCTCTACGTTCTTTAAGTCTACATGAATTTAGATCAGTCTTGAAGGTTACAATAAAATACCAAACATCTGGAACGGGTTGCATTTATTAGGTAGTCGTTTTCTATTGAATACTTTTCTCGTAACTTCAAAACTTTGGTGAAAAGCTCAACCCAGCTATTTATTGGTAATCAAAGTAATATTATACATTATTTATTTACTAAAACTTTATTCACAAGTAAAAAAATACTGTACAAAGGCGGACCTAATGCCTGAGGCATTTTCTACCAGTCAACCTGAGGGTGATGCAGAGATAAACCATGGCAGGTGCAACATACGGAATAGATAGCTCGGAAATAACTATAAAATACAAGAATAAATACTAATACATAGATACATACATATAAACAAAATAAACCTAGGGCAGGAGAAATAACGATCGCTAGAGGAGAAAACGAATCCAGCAACTCATCGCTGGCATGTTTCGGCCAACTTCTGACGGATATGTTCACGTGCCTTCACTTTAAACGATAACCGACTGGTTACCCTTCTGATATTCAGAAGGAGCGCATTCCAAAGAAAAAGCGCCTGGACACAGAAAGAAGAATGAATGAAGCCGGAACGGTGAAATGGACATCGTAGAAGACGATTGTTGGTGGAATGAAGATTTTTACTATAATAATAATAATTTATTTCAGATTTCTCCATAGCACTACTATGGTCCATTACTATGGGCAGTGCATAAATATTGAATTTGGGAAGTCAGGTAAGAAGGAGAAGTGGGTTTGTCCAGAATAGAGAACAACGTAGACAGAGCCCACAACTCTGTGCGCTGACGAATGGGTAACTATTTTAAAAACATGCTCATGATGATGATAATTATGTGATCTAATCACTAAAGAATTGAATCGCATCTAGCTAAGTAATAATAGAAAATAGGTAATTTGTTTTCCGAGAAAACGCCATAACTTTGGGACCGATAAACAAACAGAGCATTTTGAGTTGTATGAGCAAACACGGTAACACATAAATAGCCGAAAGATTTGGATCAATTTCAAAGTCATAGTATTTCGGTAGTTTTTCGAGAGTTTTGAATACCTATGACTGAAGGAAGTAATTTTTATTATGTATTTCACAAATAAATTACCCATGTTTTTTTCTACCGGGGCATACCCAAACCTCAAAACAAGCTTGAATTTTCCCCAACAATTAAATTCTTTCAAGCTCTTGGCTATCTGTCTGGTTCTAATAAAATTGTCTTTTGACTATTTACTTTTTCTTATCTCAAATCTAAACCAGATGACACTTGAAATTAACATAGGAAATCACGAGCATAACCCTGTAACCGTGACGTTTTCAAAGGCAGATTGCAGCGTCAATATTTAACCACCAGCCTGCTGACGTCGGCACCAGTCTCAGCTGAAGTTCTCGCGGGTGTAAGTGACTTTTCCCTTCCCTCTTCATGTTTAATTCAGTGTTTTAACTCTCTTGAGATAGGTACGCATCGATAAACATTGGCTTTTAAGTCAAATTACATACTTAATTCTGACCAAAAGGTTTTGAGGTTAGAATCCATAGGCACGGGCAATTTTTAAAAATAACGTTTTTTTTAACGCGCTCTGTAATTTTAACTCTCGGTGTTAAGCCGAGCAGTGAGAATCAAACAGAGTGCATCCCGGCGCGTCAAAAAAATACACCTTTGGATTTTCAAATTTCGACGTAGGTTGAAAACAAGTGCGCAATAAAAAATCGCTAGTGGGTTGACGGCTTAAACGTGGACTATGGCTATCACAATACTAGATTTTCTCGAAGAAAACTAAATAACATTTGCTGTGAAAATGGACCGCAGACCACTGAAGCGAAAACTGTTCTATTTGTAGCTTTCTCAGTTTACTCTGGACCACGGAACATTTCATTGTAAAGCAATTAAATTATATTGGTATCAGTTTTTGGAACGAAGTTCTTTAACGCAGGCGAAAATTTTCAAACTTTTCATCGTGGGTGTCATTTTCATGGTTTTCGAGTGTGCCAATGCCGATAGTGAGGTCAAAATTAAAATCCAAGATGGCGGCTGAGAGAATTATAAAAATTTTCGTCGTGGTAAATAATAATCAATCAAATCTCCATATCGGAGTTGAAGAAAAAGCGTAAGTAACTTCGTTCCTGACGGGGGCCCCAGACCCCACACGTTCTTTTTATTTATGACATAACATAACACCACCACACGACACGTTTGACGACACGTTTGGTGTAGTGGCTACAGTGGCTAAGTGTAGTCAGCGAAACCAAATGGTCCTGGGTTCGAATCCCGGTAGGGGCAAATGTTTGTATGATGAATACGGACATTTGTACCCGAGTCATGGATGTATATTTATAATATGTATGTATTTACGAAAAAAAAAATGTATTTAAGTAGTGTATCAACCATCTGGTATCCATAACACAAGCCTTAAGTGCTTAACTTGGAACTAGATGGTGCTGTGTGCGATGTCAGACGATATTTATATTTATTTATTTATAACACCACGCCTTGTTCCCCCGAAGGCATAGGCCTGTAGCGGTATCTACATCGCCACATATGAAGCGCAAGCAGAGTTTACAGCGCAACTAGCTATATACAACGCCCCGACATCAATCGTCGTCGGGCAGTTGCCCACCAGACACGACGCCCGTCTGGTCGGAGGATCCTCCCTTTTCTATGGAGGTATGAGGTATAACTTTGAATATGTTTAATAATATAATAAACTTTCTATATGTGCATCTATTTTAGTGTATTGTATACATACTTATTATTTGCACCAACAACAGCCCCATTTTATGTCCAGGAAAATCTCTGTCCATTCCAAGGTTGCCTGAAGAGATCGCAGAAAGCGATAAGGCCGCCCATTATATATTAAGTAGTGTTCAGTTTAATTTTTGTTGTTATGTTTTTTGTGGTGTACAATAAAGAATATATAAATATAAATAAAGAAATAAATAAATAAACTTTACAGCCTGTTCCTCGTACCTCTATACTGGTGACCCCGACGTGATACCTATATTAGGACACCAATTTTTCGCCAGTTATGCTTACGAGTAAGTCTCATGTAATTGGGGGCGAGTCTATTGCCATGGCAATGGCAGCCACAAATATAGACTCAGGCTGCTACTGCGAAAATCCAGTTGAAAAACCCATTTTTTGTATAGATTTCTTTTCTGTTCTTATTCAGTGTTTCTTAATAAACTTTGTACAGAAAGTTAATTAATCTAAAACAATCACGTAACGACTTGGGGAAGTTTGTTGGAGATTTAATCTTCTTCAGTTTTAGACATTTATTTTTTGTTCAGACTTTTGTAAGAATGTTTTTAGTGAAAAAGATTAGGTATGGAAAACGAACAGCTTTAACGAAATTTGTTGAAATAAATCTAAGGTAAAATAATACTAATTATACAGCATGTATCAAAAAGGTGTGGTCTTATTTAAGGGTGTGGTAGACACCATCAAACCGAACAACTTTAACTATGGGACCATTATCGTAATCGCCAAAATTCGTCAAAACATTTGTGTCGAATAGGTATTGAAGTTTTGTATGGGACAGTTGGTAATTACTGTCTCATACAAAACTTCAATACCTATTCGACACAAATAATATGGGACGGTTGATTATTTTTCGCGATTACGATGTTTATTTATTTATTTATTACATTTGGGAAAACAAACAGTAGTATATTAAGCATAAACAGTGTTGTCTTAAAAATTTAACATAACAAAATATACTACCCACAACATTTTCCACAGATTACTATATTATATAATAATAAACAAGCTGTTAGCAAACGTTAACTGTAGCAGGGCTAACTTAATGAAAACGAAATTATAAGAAAAGAATAAAGATACAAAGATGTAACACACAAAAAATATCAAGAATTCATGCGTTATGTACAGTGATCGGAATAGGTAGAGCTAAAATATCTAAAGTTCAAAGAACAGAGACAAAAAAAGTGGAGACTTCGTTATGACAATTGTTTTTTTTCGGAATATTGGTTCTGGGTTTCGGGACATCACATAAGTGCATTTAATTGAATTCATTTTCTTTTTGAAATGTTTTTATTAAACAATAAAAATCGGGCATATGCACTCTTTTTTAACAGAAATAAGAAATGAATTCGATAGTTGTTTTACTTTATTAATTTTAGTTGTGCTTAACTAATGTTCCATTAGTCTCGAAAAGTTTTTCTGTCGTAAGGCGTCTCCACTTTGTCTCTGTTCTTTTTCGAACTTTAGGTATTTTAGCTCTACCTATTCCGATCACTGGTGATTTATCACACAGGTCTTTAGCCTATTAACAATTGTACCTACACAGTGTAAAACCTATGGAGCCTACTGAGGATCCTTTAGAATTTTAATTATATCATTTTTAAATATATATCTGGTTAGGTATAATATGTCAATTGCACCAAAACACGTATTGTATGTGTCGACTAAGCGGTATAGTGGTGAGCGCACACCAGCATTGGGTCTACAAAAGCTGGTAGCGAACAGTCGCCTGGTTGAACCTCCCGCCCATGAACTGTGTTGGTCTCATGAAGAAAGCTTTTCAGTTTGGTATAGTGTAACATTATTCCTCGGTCGTATCCACGGAGCAGAAACCGTCGTATCGTATACCTGCCAACTATTACAACGTCGTCTCGTTAGGAAAAGTTCCGACATTTCTCAAGTTTTTAATTGGTGAGCTATGTCGTTTGAGCGTTATTAGGTCAAAGTCAAACTCGACTTATTTTCCGAAGCATTCTTGTTAGAATAACTTGTACTTTCCCCTTTTATAAAGTCACGATACCGTTTCTTGATGCATGTATTGAAAGTGGAATTCTAAAAATGTTCCACGAGTGGTCACCCTATTCTTTGTTCCGATTTCGTTTTCAGATAAAATAGTATCGAGAAGGAATTCCCTGATGGAAGCATTGTATAAGAAATGTACTTGTGTTAATTAAAGTTAATACTATTACTAAGAACTTTTAGGTCAAAGGTGACCGGCCATTGAACCTCTTTCAATACCTATACTAAGCTAAATGCACTCATAAACACGTTTTACAGCTAGTCGTGTCTGAAAATTACTATTTCGAAAAGGTCAGAAGGGTTGGTACCATTGTGTTCCAAAATTCCAGTCCATAAGACAACGTGAAGAGACGAACAGATCTGTAGAGTGTACGTCTTTAATTAAAACTTTGTCAGAACATCCGATAGGGGATGTTTGGTACATCATTACTATTGTTTTACGACTTTATGTACTTCAGGTAGGTACTTATTTATTAGTATTCGTCTGTTTCAATAAGTTCGTTGAACCTTGTTTTATAGTCTGTGGATAATTTCATTCGTTTAGTCACAGTTAAGTTGTTAGGTACAGACGCCAGCAGGTCAAGCTACCCGAAACTGTCAAATTTTCCCAATCAACCTTGAACCTTAGTGCTTTAGCGATAAAGTTGAAAATCTATTAAAGAAATTTGACAGATTGTAGTAGCTTGATGTGCTGGCGTCTGTACAATCGACTAAGCTGGATGTAGGCATTGATAGAACGATATGATGGCAAAAAAATATGTATGGAGGAAGATATGTTGAGCCATCCCGTAATCATTTTATAGACGAGATGATACGAAGGTAAGATAAGGTATAGAACTTTTGTATTTTTACCCAGTCAATCGTACCACTCAATCTCATTAAAAGAGAAAGGGAACACGTTACAGTCGATCGATTCTGTAACAATCTCACCGTGATAACTTAGGCGAAGTGAGCTATCATTCCACCTGCCGGTCGATTCTGTAAAAATCTCACCGTGAAGACTTGTGTGGAGTGAGCTGTCAGTGTCATCCCACTGATGCTAGGAATTGACCAACGTTACATTTACAATCATAATCGAGATTTCACTAATATTTTTTATCCAAATTCTATTGATTTTATATTGTTTCAAAGCTATTAAGTAGTTAAGTGGCTGAACATTACTATTTTCGGGGTTTTAATTTAAAGTAAAATAGCAGTCAGTCAGTTCAGTTATAGACTCAATGTTGTTTTTTTTAGACACAAATAATATAAAATTACTTAACAATAGAATTTGCATTTTTTTTTTAAATCTCGATTGTAAATGTAATGCTTAGTCAATTCCTAGCATCAGTGGGACGACACTGACAGCTCACTCCACGCTCACTTCACCTAAGTTTTCGCGGTGAGATGGTTACAGAATCGCACTGCTGATGCTAGGGATTGACACTGTTGACAGCTCACTCCACACTCACTTCACCTAAGTTTTCACGGTGAGATGGTTACAGAATCGCACTGCTGATGCTAGGGATTGACACTGTTGACAGCTCACTCCACGCTCACTTCACCTAAGTTTTCACGGTGAGATGGTTACAGAATCGCACTGCTGATGCTAGAGAATGACACTATCGACAACTCACTTCACCAAAGTTATCACGGTGAGCTTGTTACAAAATAGCTCGGCAGGTATTCTGGTGTAAATCCGTGTAAATCAAAGTAACTCGAATGCGTTAGATTGCAACAAAGTTAACAATTTACGTGTGACAGCGAGTGAAATCGTCGGCAGTGGTAAATGTAGTGCAATCCTGAACAAAGGTTCTGCATCTTTGGCTCTAACAGACTTATCTGCTTCGAAATGTATTTAGTTCGCTGCACCAACTTTCAATTGCTGGCAATCCTATTTATTTAGCAGAACGACTTTGGAATTTTGCCTGAAGACGACGTAGAATTAATGTAATACGATTTTATCGTTTCCATTAACAACTTGCTATGAGTATTCTCTTTGAATGTTATCACTATCAGCTTTTATTTTTTAAGATGTTTAGCTTAGAATAAGTTGCGCAATCAATATAATATGTACTGTATCAATAAGATTAACTGTTTAATTTAAACAAATCCGTTCATTCATCGGGATACCACCAAAATGAATGAACGGAATCCCTATTCCCCGTGACACCACCGCTGCACCGACAATCCAGCCCATAACTAACCTCAAAAATGAAAACGAATCAGCAAATATGTAAAGCAACAACTATACCTTTGACGACAAATCGATTATCGTCTTCACGAGGCTTTTATTAGCGCTCTATGATAATGAAATAGGTACATATTTACATAAACTTTATTGCACTCGCACTAGTAGAATGTCATTTTAATTGTACCATTACTTGGGTGCAAGTAGGTAGGTACACAATGATGAATAAATTACTAAATTACCTAACGTCTCCATGTGAAACACTGTTCATACAACAATATCGTAAACAGTATTTTTAAGTGCACATAATGATACAAAAACACGTCACTTAAGATCTTTAGGCTGTTAACGATTTGTGTCGTTTGTAATGTATTTTGTTAAGGACTGGTCGTGAGTGGGTCATCTCCTTTCATTCTGTGAATGTTACTTGTAAGAAGGGTTACCAGATGACAGGATTTTTCCTGATATGTCCGGAATTTCAGCTGTCTGTCAGGGAAACTGGGAAAATTGGAAATTGTCAGGAATTAAAAAACAATAGAAATATGTAGGTATATAAGAAATAAAATAATAATCAAAGAATAAAATCTAATAATTAACAATCAATTAGCTGATTATTTATTAATTATACACCTGAACCTCGTACTTTTCATTGCTGGATATAGCTTTCAGCAACTGCTGGTCTTTTCATAACAATTTTATGAAACTCTTCACATGATCTGTTCATCAGTTTAAACTGTGTCAACAGTAGAGCCTTAACAGAAGCTAGGGACAGTCTAGCCTAGTTTCAATCTTACCCGCCAGTTTTTAAAATAAGATACTTTTGCTGCCGAAATGTCAGGAAATTTATTGCTAAGGCAGGGATTTTTCCAGGAAAACTTATTCTCGGATCTGGTAACCCTAGCTGTAAGATATTACCAGACGCTATTCTCTGGTTATGACAGTACTATCTTTAACGTTCTTTAATACTGTCACGTAGATCCTAACGCCATCTGTTATCGAATAGCCGAACTACACTGGACCGTTCCCGTAAGTACTAGAATGTTCTGGTATTATGCTAGAACATTCTAGTAACTTACACTCGTCATATAAATAAGGGGTTGACAGCGTTGTAGGACAGTTCAGCTTAGAATGCGAAACAGTGAAGAACAGCTAATAACAGTAAAAGTGGACTAATAGTGAACTACAAGTGATTGTGTTTAAAGTTTCTGATTACTGTATTTGTGATTTTTAATTATAGTGTGTTTTTCGTGTAAATTGGTATAAATTTATTTATCCCGAACCCCAGCTCGTAACATTTGGTGTCAGAAGTGGGATAAATTATGCCAGTTTTTCCGAAGGACGACACGGAGGGTATCCGTACCCGGAGTCAGCGCCAGCAGGAGGTGGACCAGAGGCGGTTTGAAGGTTCGCCGATACAGACACCTGGTGGTAATCAGCCGACGACGGTGCCAATCTCCGAAGTACCATCTGGAGTTCCTACAGTATCACCAGCCATGGATCTTTCCGCTCTGATGGTGATGCTGCAGGAACAGGCCCGCCGACAGGAGGAACAGGCACGCCGACAGGAGGAACAGGCCCGCCGACAAGAGGAACAGGCCCGCCGACAAGAGGAACAGGCCCGCCGGCTGGAGGAACAGCTTCAGCGTGACAAGGAGGAACAGGCCCGCCAACAAGAGGAACAAGCCCGCCGACAAGAAGAGCAGATCCTCCTCATTAAAGATTTACGCGCGACGTTTGGCAAGGACATCACAGCCGTGAAGGAGAAGGTTCAGCTGCACGAAAATCGTATCTCCGAGGCCGAAATCCAGATCGCTGACATGAGAAAAGCGTTGGGGAACCTGAAAGCTGGAGACGGGACTGCGACTTCTGTAGTTGCTGCACCTTCGGTGCGCGGGTTTAAAGTGCCACCCTTCGATGGAACATCTTCGTGGTCGGCATACAAAATCCAGTTTGAAGCTGTCAAGGAAGCAAATGGGTGGACAAAAGGGCAGGCCATGACCGCACTTACTTTGGGCCTTCGCGACCAGGCCTTAACCATATTGGAAGCTCTCGGTAAGAATGTGACTTACGAGCAGCTGCTTGAGGCGTTAGAAGCCAGATACGGTGACGCACACTTGGAACACGTATTTCGAGCCCAGTTAAAAGATCGTGTGCAACGCAGTGGTGAAAACCTGCAGCAGTGGGCCCTGGAAATTGAAAAGCTGGTTCGAAAGGCGTACCAGTCTGCGCCTGCACCCATCGAAGGGATTCTGGTTCAAGCATTCATCGATGGTATACGGGACCTGGACCTGCCCATGCATTGGAGGTGGAGGCAGTAAGGCACGATCATCGAGCCCACCGCATCAGGGAGGTTGCGGAGTTACCAGGACGTGACCGCACTAGGTACAGCCCTAGATGCTACACTTGTGGAGAAAAGGGCCACCTCAAGTCGAGTTGCCCGAAGCGAAGCACTGTCCGCGAAGATCACACCCAGGAAAGAAGGGCGGCTGATGTCACCGCCCAGCAGCAGGGAAACGAGTAAACGCCAGGACTGTGGGGCGGGTGCTGGCTGGTGTTAAAAGAGCCCCAAGGATTTCGATCTCACAAGCCCATGATGGGAACAGCCTTATCATCAAAGGTGAAGTGAATGGAAGACCATGTAAGCTGACATTGGATACTGGAGCTTCTCGCACGGTTGTCAGTTCCCAACTAGCGAATCATTTTCTTGGGGACTTCTTCGGTAAGCATGACCGCGTAAATTTAGTAACAGCTACCGGTCAGCACATACCCGTCCGAGGAGAGAAAGAGGTGGAGTTAAAACTGGGTAACACAATTTACCGGCATAAGGTCATCATGGCTGACATAGTAGATGACTGCATCCTAGGTTTGGACTTCATGCGACAGCACTGTTGTGAGATCGACGTGAATCAAGGAGTCTTGAAATGTGGTTCAGAAGAAGTGTTCATGGAAGGTGCACCATCGGGCGAAGTGTACTGTTTAAAGAGGATTGTTCTTCCTCCCCGGTCGGAAACAATAGTTCCAGTTATTCTTCCACATCATTCTGGACAGAAAAATCGATGTATTCTCATTGAAAGATTGGACGAAAACCTTCCATGGAAGATGGCGCGGACCTTGGTTAGGGCAATCAACGTTGCAGCCGTACGCATACTGAACCCAAGTGAAAGGGAACAAGTAATCAAGAAGGGTACGTTGATGGGCACCTGTGAAGAAGTGGCTTGGTTGCGTAAATGCCAACATCAGCCTTCTCGGAATAATGTCCAAAGTGCAAGATTTGACATGTCAAATCTTTTGGAAGACTGTCGCAAAGATTTATCGGAAGGAGAAATGGAGAAGGCTAAGAAGATGCTACTTCAGTACGCCGACATTTTCTCTGCAAATGATGCTGACATAGGGAAGACTGGATTGGGACAAGCACATACAACCGTTTCTCCTGTCATACCGAAGTGCAGTTCACGAGAGTACGACTGTGACACCAGCCTTCGCGAACTTCGGAAGGGAGTTAAGGCTACCAGCAGATTTAATTACCGGCATCCCCCCTGATACTCCACGCAGTTTAACAGATTATGCGAATGACCTGCGCAACAAAATGAATGACGTATATGAGCATGTCAGACAATCAGGCCAACAGATGTCCGAGAAAATGAAAACTCGTTATGACCGGAAAATGAACAATTGTGGTTTCGACGAAGGTTCGCTAGTATGGATGCATAACCCAGCCCGCAGCAAAGGGAAGTCCCCTAAGCTACAGGCAAAATGGGACGGACCATACAGAATCGTGACCAAGATCAACGATGTCACCTACCGAATTCAAAGGAATACGCGAACTACTCCTAAAATTGTTCATGTCGATCGATTGGCACGATATTACGGGAATAATGATGCTCGGGACGAGCATGTCTTAGGAGGGGGCAGTGTCACGTAGATCCTAACGCCATCTGTTATCGAATAGCCGAACTACACTGGACCGTTCCCGTAAGTACTAGAATGTTCTGGTATTATGCTAGAACATTCTAGTAACTTACACTCGTCATATAAATAAGGGGTTGACAGCGTTGTAGGACAGTTCAGCTTAGAATGCGAAACAGTGAAGAACAGCTAATAACAGTAAAAGTGGACTAATAGTGAACTACAAGTGATTGTGTTTAAAGTTTCTGATTACTGTATTTGTGATTTTTAATTATAGTGTGTTTTTCGTGTAAATTGGTATAAATTTATTTATCCCGAACCCCAGCTCGTAACAATACTTCTGTAATGCGTTGTGATTATCGCATTCAGTAGGATTCGGTCAGTGGGTCGTCTTAAGGGGTGGAGTTGGAGTATACGCTTAGGGTCACTATGAGCAGGAAAGAAAAATTTGGGTCAGTACATTTTACGTTTTTTTTTTCGGAAATTACCAATTTTGATACCTTGTACCATCAACAAAGTCGACGCATGATCACTTTTATCATGATCTATTTTCGTTTGCACGAAGTGACCATGCTCAGTCCCCCGCCCAGAATGTTGTATTAAATTGATAAATTAAAAATTTATTTTTTTTATTATAAGAAACACATGTTTTAACTTTTTGCCTGGACAAAACATATTTGGTACTTCCTTCCTTGATTGGTTGGTCAAATTGGTTATGGCGGGGGTTGGGTCTAGTCGCTGTAAAGAAATATAAGCCTTAAGGTGGTCATGCGTCAACTTTGTTGATAGTACGTAGAAGCCATTTCGGTTCTGAGAAGCATGGCCCTACGATGCACAGTTTCGAAGTTAAGAGCATTTAGAAAAAAAAAAATTTGCTTTCAAGCAATAATAATAAGGCGGAGTCTTTAGGTTCTAAAAGGATCCCTTCGACAACATTTTTACGACAAACGGCTGGTCGGAGACAAAAAACACAAAGACGCCTTTAGCCTTATATTTAGGTGTTCTATACGATAGAATCGAGAAACTAACAATTTGCGAAAACAATATTTTTTACTTAACTTTGTTTTTACCTCAGAAAGTTATTAAAAAAATTGGAAGGCATATTTCTCGGATACGGTGCGTCATCGTAGGATCATGCTTCTGAGAAACTAAATGGTATCTACCTATAGACAATGTTAATCCGGTACCCGGTACTGCAATGAAATAGGTAAATTTCCGGGGAAAAACACTTTTTTTTTAAAAGCTCGCGGCCCTATGGCTAAACGCCAACCGAGAATTCTATTCCATTACACTCTGTTAGAACAATATTTTGATTGAAAAGAGAGTCCATGGTGTTTCCTGGAACCTAATGCTACGCTTTGGAACGGGCAACTAGCTTCATTTTTCTGACTGAACAAACCAACCCTTGACAATTCAAAACTGCCTGTAATTGGTTTGATTGAAATAAATGTTTTGAGCAAGCAAGCAAGGTCTGCAACTTCAACCTATCTCAAACAGTAGTCTACGAGACACCGAGTTTATTTAAAAACAGGCGAAACAGCAGAATACACGTCACATAATCCAGAAGCTATATACGACACATTTTTTTCATAGAAGGCGTTTAATTGTCCCATATGGGAAATAGTGTTAAACCATTTAAGCCATTGATTAGCCGTTATTACAAACCGCTGACTAGTGATAACACCATTTCACAAATGAAAGTCTAGAAGACTGAACGAAACTCCGTCATTGAGGGCCAATTCACAAATGAAACTGAACCATTCAGTTTCATTTGTGGGTATCGCGTTCAGTCTGAACGCGATACCTCAATGCAACTGCGTTCAAGAGCTGTCAATGTCAATTTTCCACAACAATGATGACACTGACAGTTCTTGAGCGCGGTTTAGATGTGCTGATCGCGTTTAGTTTGATTGGTGAAATTCGCCTTAAGAAGGATCCACAATGCATTCAGAGATTGGATCCATTTAATTGATATTAGAAAAAAATAAAAGCTTTTCTGTGTTCACTTTGCTCTCTAACAAATGGCTGTTCTGAAGCGATTGTTACTTAATGAATTGTTCTTTTTCATTCAGCTGGGTGTTAAATGTTATAACTGGAGATGTAATTATTGTTGAGTAGGGTATTTACCACGCTAATGGATTTTCATTCGTAAATATCGTTGAGAGATACAAAGATTTTAATTGTTAGATTTGCCCTCAACGTACTTATGTCGCGAAAAAAGTGAGCACACTGAGAAGAGTGAGGTCACAAATCCCGCTTATTATGGCGTTTCCATGGCGACTGCGACACTACGTGTGTCAGAGGTGTCAAAAAGAAACAGAAAAATTACCATCTGTTGAAGCGGTAAAAGATTTAAATCTAACGATTTAATGCGATCGACGATTTAAAAGATTTAAATCTAACGATTTAAATCTTTGGAGAGATATGTTTTTCTGTAATGAATGACGGATAGTCTATAGCAAGTGAACTTAATGTTATCGGGTATATAGACCGCACTGTAAGCATTTTATTTGCTTTGCGGTAGAAAAAAATAATGAATTTTCATTTGTCAATAACTTAAGATTATGGGTGAGTAATTTTTCTACCGAATGGCTATACATATTGTATGGCTTTTTTATTATTTATTTCTGCTTGAGTATAGTATTCAATATTGGCGTGTGCTAGCTGACATATGGCAAATAATTTTAATGTTTTTGTGGTTCGTAATTTAAATACTTATTACTGTATAGAATCCAGTTCTTCTAACTGAACAGACAGCAGTGCTGCTGGGGAGTTTGTTCCGCCAGTTCTTCTTCCCAGCTAAAGCACTAGGAAGTGCTGAAGGGCGGGCGTTTTGGGGGGACTGTCTTATGTGATTTTGACGTTCAAAAAGTGCTGATTCTCAGCCCAGTTTGAATAAATGACTTTTGATTTTGATAGTGAATTTGAACGTGTTTTACACACGTTAAACACGTGTTACATTTGTTTGGCGGTTTCGCTTGTGTGTTATGCTATATAATTATATAGCTGTATATAACATTGTCCGTTATGTACCTGTTTACTTAACATGTAAGGCTGTAGGTATGTGTAGGAAATATTGTATGGCTTGCCTATACAGAGTTCGTCACCTTATCCTGCATGATTTCCTTTCAAATCGAACTTGAGTCCCTAAAAATTGACATCATGTATGTCCAAACAAAAATGGCATCGAAGCCAATCAACTACTTTGCGGTAAACATAATTAAATAAACAAAATATAGCGTCTATTAAAATAGGTATTTATCACGTGTTCATACGTCATAGGATTTTAATCAGCTTATGAGTAAACAGAGTCCTTAATCATATTATTATACAGTTACTTAGTGAACCTGTTTACAAGAGCAAACTGCTAATAGTTATTTATTGGCGTTTTGTTGTAGCCATTACGTAGCAACTGAAGTACATTACGGCCAACGAATCATGGCCCGTCCGAACTTTGCTCAGAAGGCTGCGCAATAAAACAAACTAGGAAACGAAAGGAGATATGAGGCGAGTGTGAGTGGGAGAACATGCGCGAAAGTTTGGTGAGCCTATGTTCAGACCGGCCATGATTTATCCCGGTGAACTGTCTTTTCAATGAGTTCTGAAGACCAATTCCCGTAGTTAAAAACTTTTAAAATCTAGTCGCAACTTCATCTCAGCGACAACCAATGTATTATTTATTGGCGTTTTGTTGTAGCCATTACGTAGCAACTGAAGTACATTACGGCCAACGAATCATGGCCCGTCCGAACTTTGCTCAGAAGGCTGCGCAATAAAACAAACTAGGAAACGAAAGGAGATATGAGGCGAGTGTGAGTGGGAGAACATGCGCGAAAGTTTGGTGAGCCTATGTTCAGACCGGCCATGATTTATCCCGGTGAACTGTCTTTTCAATGAGTTCTGAAGACCAATTCCCGTAGTTAAAAACTTTTAAAATCTAGTCGCAACTTCATCTCAGCGACAACCAATGTACACACAGCAGCAGGTCAAGTTACCACAAACTGTCAAATTTTCTTATTCGATTTTTAACATAAAGTTCAACATTTTATGGTTTAAAATCATTTGGAGAAATTTGACAGTTTCGTATAACCTGATGTGCTGGCGACTGTACAATGGAAATTAGAAGTAGTTTTGACAGAAAGAGAGTCAGATCAGACTGTCAACGTTCTTAAAATTACGGGAATTGCCCCCTTTTTTTTTACCGGCCCGGCGCGTATTATAAAAACCCACCCGTGTTCCTTCAGTTGCCTGTGCCAGGGGCCACGGTGTCCCTCTCGGACTTTTCCACAACCCTGGCAGCTTTCCCGCAACCCTGGCAGACGGGAATTGCCTCTTTGGTTAAAATTGAGAGAAACTTTGAAAATCGATGAGAGTAGCGGTATATGATAGAAGTCACCGTTAGAAGGCCTAGGACAAGTGGCAATCGCTTTCAACGCGTTTCGTATTTCTACAACGACTTTCAACAGGATTGACATAAGTTTTTCGGTAGCTTAGGTCAGTCCTACTCATTTTTGACTTTTCCATCGTCGCGTCGTTATCGCTGTAAGAATGTCACTTTGTCTAGTCTTCTTACGGAATGACGAGATTCTTAGTAAAGGAAAATTCTGCACAGTTTTTCAAGAAATACAAGTGCACAAATTAAATGTGCAGTAGGAGTACCTATTAAATACTTTTTTTTAAACTAATTATTTTGTGTTGAATAAGATAAAAAAATCATGTTATGTCATCGGCAATGAAATGTCATTAGTAAAACCAGTAGAGGATATTGCGTATTGACTTCCTAGAACCTAAATTTCTTGGGTATCTCGTTAATAAGTTTCTCGGAAATGTCGTTGTTTTTACGGAAATACCAATATTGGAAGCGTGATCTAGAGACTAGGTCCTTACATAACACTTTTTGTCACTAAAGTCAACGATGTGGTTAATTTGTGGTTTAATAACAACCATGCAACTGTTTCTTGACACTCATGCTTGGATAAATTCTAAATTGATTGAATAAATAATAGGCGACCATGCATAACCTGGACCATGGGTACCTAATTGATTACAACCAGCTATATTCCATTGGTTATTACATTTAATTTGAGTTGAATAATATATAATTTCTGATTGAATTGAATTGTGGGCAAACACAAATTAGTAGGTATAAATTGTGTTGAATCGTACTCAGGTATGAAGCTAAAATACGAGTCTTCATATTGTACCCGTAGATATATATTGCTAAACTACACCTATAAGATTCTATACCCTTCAAGATTTAAGTAAGTATTTCCTTAATTATATTGTATTACTTATACTTAAGAAAAGTGTATCTACGATCTACAAAATTTTGTAGTTCACCTTGAGAGGGACCTTTTTTTACACTACTTAAAAAAAAACATTTAAAACAAAATAATAAAACAATGAATATTACTACGACGGTCGGCAATAAGCAAATATAATACGGGACCCAAAATTCCCGAGCGCCCGTAGGATTTCTAACATCTGGCTAACTTTCTAAAATGTTTATTGTTTATTTCCCAAAGACAAAAATAGCACGTGCTTAAAAAAAACTATCACGTAAACTATAGGATCGGCTGTCCTGGTCCTGCACAAAATCAAAACGTCTAAATAAACCATAAACAAAAAAATAAAATATCCCTACTCTTTATCAAAGTTAGATGCAATTCCAAATCCAATTAAATTAATTTGAGTCAGCATTGTTCAACGGTCCGGTCCACACACGAGCACTGAGCAATGCATGAACCGAGTAGGCGCGGCTATTGACGGCTAGCATTGTATAACATAGACTTCATTTGCCTGCTGGCTATATCGCTGGCTAGATAGAGTGATAGAGTTACTAACTGGCTACGGTTTTTGTACATTGTACTGTAGGATATAAAGATAAGGTCTGAAAATGTGATCAATTTTCCGTTCTGTTTCTGGAAGCATAAGCTACATAATTATTATCATCCACGACGCTGCACAAAAGTAACGAATAAAGGGTCCCCAAAACGATCAATTGCAATGGTCATTGTTTTGTGTATTTATTCTCTATCGCTTCAACTGCATTTGGTAGACGATCAACGTGTATCAATCACGTAAAAATTGAGAATTGCAGTTGACCCTTTAAAAAGTCAAATCACCAATGAGTAGCCAGAATGTCATAATACAGCTAGTATTTCAGCGGTGGTTCCGTACACGACGCGATTTAAAATAACGCTTTGTTAGCTAGTTTGTGATTGGTTGCGTCGTGTATGAAATACTAGTGCTGTGGCATTCCGACTATACTCATTGGTACAAATAAAATCTGTCAGACAGTGGTCGGTGATAGATTTTCGTTGTTCTCTTTTTTTTGTTCTTTTTTTTTCTGTTTGATCCTAGATGGTATCGTGCAGGTTATGTCAGAGTAAGGATAATGTTAGCGTTTTGTTAGTTCTTCTGATACACATCTTTTGTTTACATTTTGTCTAGGTTATTTATGCACTTCTTTAAGTGACACTATAATACTGAATGAGAAAAAAATGCATCTTTACTTTTTGATAGACGCTGGATATTTTGTTGAAACTATTATAGAAGTGAAAACATCTTTAGGCGCACTTTGCGCTCTTTCTGAACAGTGAAATAAACTGAACCGTCACGCTCGGGTCGCTGACGTTGAATCGGGTATTATACCTACTGTGTTCCAGTCGGTCGGTGACACAGAACTGATAGTTGCTCTTTTATCTGTTCTGTGGTCGGTGCCGCTAAATCGCGTATACTCTGCTCCAATCGTAAGTTTCCACTTCTCTTGTGTGCTCGTAAGCTACGGAATCCTAAAAAGCGGCTGTGTGACCCGCTTTTTAGGGTTCCCTATCCAAAGGGTGCCAACTAAGCCTCCGCTGTCCGTCCGTCCGTCCGTCTGTCTGTGCGCGAGCTGTATCTCATGAGCCGTAATAGGTAGACAGTTGAAATTTTCACAGTGTGTATTTCTATTGCCGATATAACAACAAATAAAATAAAGTAAAAAATTAAAGACGATATCCGTACAAGAAACGTGTATTTTCGGCGTCATTTGCTTTTTGGTACGTTTACCCCTTCGTGTGTGAGTTTGACTTGTACTTGGCCGGTTTTTTTATTACACCTATATTATAAAGCCATATAAATAAATAACTATTGAATATAATTCTGTTATAAACAGTAAGCAGGTAGGTACCTAAAAACGTGACGAGAACCGGTGTCACGTTTATTTGTAGTTAATTATTTAGGTATAATATATTATAATTTATATAAAATGAATTATCCCTTAATTAGCAAGCACTCAAATCATGTGCATGTCGAAGTACCCAATGACTGTGACGTCAACAATCGATAGTTTTAATCAATCTGCGCTCGCGCACACGTGCAACATAATATAAAAATCGATGTCTATGTTTACCTATGCATTAGGCACGCATACCTTTACGCTCAATTTCTCAGTAGGTAACTCTTAAATCCACGTGCGTATGAGTCGCTGAATGTAATTATGTGCGTAAAGACTGTCATACTTAGAGTTCTCCATGAAGTTTAAATTGGTGTTAACTAGCTTAACTACAAAACGATCAGTTTAATAGATCGTAGATTGAGATACAACATCGCCGTCGAGGTAGACCGCGGCGAAGGTGGTGTGACGATCTAATCATGTTTGCTGAGCCAACATATGCCAGAGGTCGCACAAAATAGAGAGGTATGGTAGGAAAAAGGGGAGACCTTTACCAAGCAGTGGGACACAACATAATATAGGCTTACAGAAAAATAGATATGAACATTATATGAAATAGCTTAGGTATAATTATGACGCGGTAAAAACTATAGCAAGTCAGCGAAGTTGTAGCGTGTCCAGGGTGCGCATTAAGTGCGTTGAGGCTCCTACAAACAGGTGCGACACGCCACGCGTATCGCACGCGACACAATGGCTCCGGTCGGCGTCGCGCGACATGTGGTGCCTTTATGTCGAGTCGCGTGGTGCGCCTGTTTGATGGAGCCTCTAAATTATTTCATTCGAGGCGGCTTTATACAGAATGATGAAAGAACAAAATATAATGCTGTACCGACCCTTAGTACATTGGGATACGAGTATGAGAAAGATGATGAGTATATAGAGGTATGAGGAACAGGGTGTAAAGTTCGCTCATACCTCCATAGAAAAGGGAGGAACCTCCGACCAGACGGGTGTTGTGTCTGGTGGGCAACTGAACCCCGATTGATGTCGGGACGTTGTATATAGGCTAGTTACACGGTAAACTCTGCTTGCGCGATGCAGGATTTTGCGTGACATCAGTGTGATGTGCAGTTCGCATGTGGCGATGTAGATACCCCTACAAGTTTAATAACATTTCAATCAATACTTACTATGAGCGTAGTTTGAGATACAATACTTAACTAAAAGCTGGAGCCGTGTTTACCATAAGTCGTGCTTTTTGGAGCCGTGTAATACCTACACGTACCTTAAGTCATGCTTTGTCAATATCAAGCTGCCTAGCCTTTTCCCAAATATGTTAGAGTCAGCTTCCGTATGCAGCTGAATACCAGTATTTCACATGAAACGAATGCCTATCTGACCTCCAGAACCCAGTTACGTACTTGGTAACATTATTACAGATAGGTAAGACTGGTTGTCAGACTTTCAGGATTCTGGCTACCCGTAACGACTGTCAAAGACCAACGGCTTAACGTGCTTTCTGAGGCACGGAGGGGTCTCGATATGTAAAAAATCGATATGTAAATGCTCACCCATCAACCCATCAACGAACCAACCGTGGCAAGCGTATATAAAATTTAAAAAAAAATCTTTAATGGCATAAATAACACGGCATTAACCTTTGATCGCACCGTGCAGCTGTTATTATTTAGCTATGAGCCCTCGTGCTTTCTCACTATCTACAATTGAAAGAAGCTTTACAAAATCGCACTGGGGCCGCGTGCTGGATTACTGCCCACTCCCTCTCACCAAGAGAGGCCTGTGTCCCAGTAGCGGGAACATTATAGGCTGATTATGCTTATGCTTACAAAATCACTAAGGGGAATAGCCAGAAAAGAACTATTACCTACGTAGTTTTTCTTCAAGGATAGAAATAATAGCATTGTTCCGGTCTTGAAAAGGATTACCGTGGCGGCCAGCTTGTTAAGAAGCATGCGACCATTTCTTTTATTCATGAGTAGAAGTTTCTGACTTAATGTACTATGCTTGTTACAGGAGTCTGCAATCCTTAGGGAGGAACATGTAAGATATGAGGGGTCTCTGTAGGAAGTTGTACAGCAAATGAAATAATCTGATAAAGTGATCTCGTATTATAATTGAGGCAGTTGAGTTCTCAGAAGTTCTCTAAAGTGTATATTGAGTTCTGATAGGTTTTCTGCAACAAAATAGGCCACTAAACACCCTCCTGTCACTGTATGTGAATGTTACGATTCCAATGGCGTCAACTGCTAGTCTGCTATCGCCAATTCGTCTACCAAACGTGGTTTTTGTGGGCCAAATTTTTTATGTTACATTGTATCGGTTAATACTCTTAATACCTGCCTAGAAAATTTAAAAAAAAAACACCGTTTAAAACAAAAAAGGGCTTCACAAATGCCCATGGCTTAAGTTAAGAATTGTCTTTTGTTTTAACTCAAAACTCAGTTAACTCAGTATATTCGCAGATAAAAAGCGTGTTTATCTCATACTAACCTCTGTTTATACCATTCCTTCCAACTCGATCACTTAGATATAGAGAATAACCATTCAAAGATTAATATCCAGTGTTTACCCATCACTGTTCCTCTCTTTGGCGTTTTAATCAAATATTCATCAATGTGGCACAGGATGTTGAATCGAACTCCGGATATTAATAGTTCTATAGCAATCACGCAGCCAGTGATCTGTCTGTATGTCATGTGAGGAAACATCCAGTAAATATCATATTTATTTACATACAGAAGTCGTTACTTATATATTGATGGCGGATTATGAATATTGGAATTATTTTAAAAGCACTCGTTACGTAGAATGCACTGAGGATTTCCTTACCTGTTGATGTTCTACGAAATTTATTTATTAAAACTTTATGCACAAGTAAATAATACTGTACAAAAGCGGACTTAATGCCTGAGGCATTTTCTACCAGTCAACCTTCGGGTGATGCAGAGATAAAACCTGACAGGTGCAACGTTCGGGATACGGGCTCAGAAATTACTATAAAATACAAGAAAAAATACTAATCATCTGCCTAGCCTTTTCCCAACTAGGTATGTTGGGGTCGGCTTCCAGTCTAACCGGATGCAGCTGAATACCAGTATTACATGGAGCGACTGCCTATCTGACCTCCACAACCCAGTTACTGGGTAATACAATACCCCTTGGTAAGACTGGTTGTCAGACTTTCGGGCTTCTGACGACCCGTAACGACTGTCAAAGATCCACGAATGACAGCCGGGACCAACGGCTTAACGTGCTTTCCGAGGCACGGAGCAGTGGTGATGAAAATAATTTACACAAAGTAAAGCGCCTGTCGGGGTTCGAACCTACGGCCTACAACTCGTAAGTCGCGGCCGTTACCACTGGGCCACCACTCTCTGCTAAGAAAAAATACTAATACATAGATATATTATATAAACAAAAAAAACCTTGGCAGGAGAAATGCTAGGGATGACAGTTTACGGACATAAATCTCCCATGCACCATCGTGATGACGACGATGTCGGAAACGAGACTTGACTTGAGATGATGATAATATACAAGGTTATTGGTAAAACACCATCAACTTCTTAAGGGGTAGGTACTCATCATTATGAACAACTTTTACTATGGGACCAAATATTAAATCGCGAAAATAAAATCAGATGATCCCTACATTTATGTTTGCAGAACTCGTCAAAATGTAGGGACCAGCTGATTTTTTTTTCGCGATTTCATATTTTGGTCCCATAGTAAAAGTTGTTCATAATGATGAGTACAATGACCCCTTTTAGTTGATGATGTTTTACCAATAACCCTGTATATGAAATAACTAACATTAAATAACACATTAAATAATAAACAACTACCTACTGTTTGAACAAGAACGGGTAATAACTAGTTACATATAAGTTCACAATATACATATACATAGGGAAGGTATTCAAGGCATATGATAAAGTTCCTTGGTCCCTTGGTACTTGACCCATAAGGGCTAATACACAAGGAAGTAATCAATCAGGTTTCCCATAAACTTTGATAACATTTTATGTTCTCCCGTGACTTCCATCTTAGATAAGTATTAAAGGAACTCCATAATTTTCTTGACTTACAGTACTGTTCTCATAAGAATCCCAATCAAAAATGAGTATGTAATCATCTCTATTTTGATTCGAGGATTAGTCAATGATAGGTACCGCACGGCTACAGATCAAGCTATACATGTCCAGTATAAGCTGGTCTCGCATTGTAAAGGATTTCCATAGAATGAGAGGTCAGTGTAGAAATTTATAGCTTGATGTGTAGCCGTGTCTAGAATGATTTCCGTCAGTTTGTACCAGTTCCACAAACAATGACTAACCACACATGGATAAACGACTGCTTCTAATTGTCTTGCAAACATATAGATAACTACACACATATCACAGTCTGTGTTACAAATTCTTAAAATTCCTCCCACCCTCTTTCTTGAGGTAGGGAGATTGCGCCTAGCCGTGAAAAGGCATCATAAACGCTGAGGCATGATAATTTGGGAGGTTTCACTGTTACGGTTACGTAACATGTATCTAAGCGGGCTCCGTGCCTTAATATTTTAAGCTCCTGTACAATGAGAACAAACGCATTACGTAATGTAAGACTCGTACATACTTTCTTTCGTTTTCTAGAGAAAATACACGTCTGTTAATTGTAACGTAGCCGTAGGTACTGCCGAGTCATACATAGAGCTTTGTACCGCGACTGAGTTCTCAATGTCCGGGCTTCTCATGCGGCTAATGTTTATAAAACATTACTCGCGATACGGTCTGTATAGGAAACAATATCGATAAGCAATTTCTTCATTTCCTAGTAACGCCATTTGTTATTGCATTTGGCCTTGATTTAAGTTTTGCTGCAACCCGATAGTGTATTGTTTATTCTTACCTGCTTGCATGACCACGCTTGAAAACAAAAGCCAGGCTTGTGAAGACTGATGTAACATTGCATGAAGCAACAAATTGAATAAAGGATCCCTAGTATTTTTGTGCAGCATTAAAACTTTTGTACTTACAACCTACGCCATTTCCCCACAGAGCCGAATGACGAGCATTAAGTATTACAAAATTCATAAAGTTATGTTTAAATACTTGCATATTCTTTTTCTTTCTTTCTTTAGTCTGTGTATTCAGCCAGCAATAAAATAACAAACGGAGGATATCGCTTCGGGAGCCATATTTTTGTCTGAAACAGACATGAATTTCAGTTTTTATACGAATCGTCCGTGTTTTCTGACTCGCTGAACAATCTGATAAAAAATCAATAGCTATTTACTTAGCTGCATTTAAATGGCTGTATGGGTATTCTTCATCCGAAAAAGAAAGAACTTTTGCGGTCTGACTTTTAACTCTGCACAATATAACCTCTAACTGGTTGCAAGCCTAATAAAAAAAATGCCCTGCTTTGTTAGACTCACGCATCTTATTATTATAATGTTTGGACTTGAAAAAGAGACCTCTGAGTTTGTTTCGGCACTTCTTCTCAGGGATTAGATCGACTACGAAATGCCGGCGCCATCTAATTTTAAAATTTTGTCCCAAAATTTTCTTGTAAAAGTGTTTTAGAAGATACTTACAGAAATAAACATTTCATTTCATTTTAAATATATAGGGAAAAAAGTTCTCTGGACGTAGTATTTCCCACTTGAACTTTTACTCCTAATTATTATATCAATAGATACTTAAAACGTATCAGTGTAGTTTCTTGACTGCTCTTCGCTGTTCTCATTCGTCTCGCGGTCATGTGCCCGAGTGAGCAATATCACAAAGTACATGTTATTGAGATAATTATAATGTTACGTCACTAGCCATAAGTGTACTAAGTTTATGTTCGTGTTTTACGATCCATTTGCTCAAAGAAATTACTTTGAACTACTTTCCAATCTACAATATTATTATGTGTATATTGTAGACCTAATCTATCGTACTTATATGTTTAAAGCTTACGTAAAGTAGGTAGGTACACTTCCCTAAAATCTGTAAATATTAGAGCGTCCTCTCAAACTCAAAGCATTTGTTTCAAATGTTTGTTGTGTTTTTAAAAAAGAAAGAAAGAATAATTAAACCGTTTACATGCACTTTTGAATTGTCATTCAGAAAGATGGAGCTGGCTGCCCATTCCGAAGCTTAGTAGGTTTGTATGTGAAGAACGGGCAAGAAATACCATGGAGTCGTTTTCTACAGGTCAATGTGTGAAATTAGCACTCGGGTACAACAGTTCCTTGTATTATAATGTGTAATTGGCCTGACCTTATAGGTATCAATGATCGCCTCAGGTGTCGTGTGAAGGTGCCTCAAGCAATCATGTGCAAATGGCACCCAGAGGCGGAACTTGAGAGCTAATGTACGATTGAATTGTAGCCAGAGCTAACACCAGGTGCGATCCAATTTGTGGCTAAGAGAGGACATTCACGATCGACGTAGAACGTGAAGACATTGCAATGTTACTCTCATATTATTGTTATCTATATACATATTATAAATTGTAGTCACTTTTCGTGTCTGTCTGTGTGACCAGTTTGTTCTTCTTAAGCACGCAACGGATTTTGATGCGGTTTTCACCATCATTTAGGGAATTAGTCCCAGAAGGCTTATATTGGGTATAAAACATTCATATTAAAGTTATTGATAATATTGTGGCTAGTAAAGTATAAATTTGAATGATTGCCGTGAGTTTGATAAGACTATCGGCAATCATTACCGAGATAAGAGTTACATTGCAATGACTTAGCCCACTAGCACCGCCAATCAGTAAAGACGTTTAGTGATAAACGAGTTTAAAACATAGTTCTGTTTGTGTCAAATGTTTGAAGATGACAGAGACTAAATGATGTTAAAAATTCGTTTAGCGCTAAACGTTAGCGATTGGCGGTGCAATTGGGCTTTATACGTCGATCGTGAACGTCCTACCGCAGTTCTAGCCAGACTCAACCAGGTGCGATCCAATTTGTGGCTAAACGATCCCTCTGACGGCTGACGGCTGTTGGAACAACGTAACGGGAAGCCGATGTTTACATGCCGTTCGAAGAATTGAAGAATTTGTTCAATACTACAGCTTTAAATGTCTGGTCATTCCGATTCGTTGAATTTTGGCTTCGTTTTTAAAGTCGGTTGAATGGATTTGAATGAAATTGGGTACGGAATAAAGAGGTGGAATCTATCCTGGATTAGCACTACTTTTTATCGGGGAAACGTCAGTAACTAGCCAAGCAAAGCCGTGGAAACTAGAGCCTTCTATTTTTATGATGCTAATATTCAGAATAGGCGTGTCAATGAACCTCAAACCTAAGAGAAAAGTTTTGAGGAAGTGTCGAAACTTTTTATGCAATTTTTCTTACACCTGTAGAAGTATTCTTATTCTTACTGTTTGTTATAAAGCTTCACAAGTTCACACATCTTAAAGTTCGGGTTATATTTTAACCTAAGTACTGAAAGTACAAGCGTGGGAGTTTCTATTCAGAGTCAAGTGGCTGCTACCCAATAAATTCTTGGAGTACAAGTTGTAGTGAGTGGCTCTGCTTTGCATTCGAGTCGAGTTTAGCAAGGACAATTAGTTACAAGTTTTTTATTTAAATTAACTGGTTCACTGACTGTGTCTTTAAAGTATTAATAGGTATATATCTTATATATAAAATTCTCGTGTCACAATGTTAGTTACCATACTCCTCCAAAACGCCTTGACCGATTTTTATCAAATTTTATATGCATATTCATAAGGTCTGAGAATCGGCTACTATCTATTTTTCATACCCCTAAGTGATAAGGGTTGGAAATAATTTCTAGGGACACTAGACATTCCCTAGAAATAATTTATATGGCAAAACAACGTTTGCCGGGTCAGCTAGTAAAATATAAAACCATCACTCCTGTTTCGCTAGTAATATTTAAAACTATATGTTTATTATTAGGGGCTTGTCCTCTATTGCTATTTACCAGTCTCAAATTAACCACAAATTAGTAACAAAGAACCGGAGTTACCGACATAGATTGCAGAGTAAGCATGCTGAAGTGGCAGTGGGTTGGCTATGTTTGTCGAAGGACCGATGGCCGATGGAGCAGACGAGTCCTGGAGTGGTATAGGCAAGCGTAGTGGTATAGGATGCCTCCCAGCTAGATGGACCGGACGACCTTAAGAAAGTGGGTGGGACAGACTAGATGCGGAAGGCGTAGGACAGGGTGTTGTGGCGCAGCCTGGGAGCCTGTCCTGCAGTGGACTGCGAAGTGCTGAGTTGATTGATTGATTGAGTCACAAATTCAAACACCGTGGTGCTACGGAGATATCATGACTGAAAGATTTAATAACACGTTGTCCGACCTGGCAATCAAACCTCACGCCATGCAGTTTTGTTTGCAACTACAAGGCCCAACTTAGTACGTCTGCCTTTATTTTTAATTAGCTTCTACTCGCGAATTCGTCCGCGTTTAATTTCTGGTTCCCCCGACCCACTCCGTCGCATCGCATCGCCTGCTCGCGCTGTTACTTAGTTTTCGCATAGCGTCCTTTATTTATTTATTATTTATGTACACACAGTAAAATACAAGAGATATGACATAATTATAAATTGAGTACAAAGGTTGGACCTTCTGTCCTTTCTGATTTTCATTATTTTTGCTCGGCTCCTAAGGGTACTAGCGCGAAGTTAAATATACTATAGCCTTCCTCAAGAATTGGGCTATCAAATGCAAAAAGAATTTTTGAAATCCGACCGGTAGTTCCAGAGATTACCCCCTACATACAAACTTACAAACCTCTTTTTACTACTACTACTCTTTTTACTTTTTACCTCTTTATAATATTAGTATAGATTATAAACACCTCAGGAGAATTGTATTATTATACTTATTTCAATAGTCTACGTCTCTTACACGCGTTGCCTATAATTTATGAACCCTTGACATTGGAGCTGAGATTTGCTCACCCTAACCGGTTGTATCTTCTTTCAATGAGATCGTTTCCGCGCAGCATACCAGCTCAAGACAGAATACAGAACTAACCAGAAGGCGCACACGATCATAACTTCATGCCGCACACTGTGTCCAAAAACAAATCATACACACACACACCTGCAACTTCACCACCCGCGCCGCGTTTGGAAAAAAATTGCCTTTTTTTCCTTCTATCACACGTAGAGTTTATTTATTTATTTATGAACAGCTAAAAAAACTATAAAACGGCGGATTTAATGCCATAACCCCATTTATACGATGCAACATTCTTGCCTGTTGCATACAATACAATTTAACAACACCTGACTTGCATCGTCTAAACACTGTTTAGAACTTTAGACAGTGCAACTTTAATTGTTGCTTCAACTTATTGCATATTGGCTGGCTATTTAATCACACAGTGTAAATCAGGCTTTAGGCTAGGCATTTTTTACAAGTCAACCTTAGGGTGATGTTGAACAAAAAAAACGGCAAAAATTAAAGAACAAAATACAGAGAAGAAGAGTCAAACCTAATGTATACCTACTTACACGTATTTTGTGTAGCTTTTGACGTTTCCCTCGGCTTCATTCAATTCATCCCGCGTTTGCGGCTTCTGGTTTTTCTATATTCTGAGTTGCCACCGTGGCCGCGTGGGTACAGTCGTTCTCCTGTATTGTACGGTCATTATGCGAAGCGCACGCCGCCATTGTTCTGCCAATAGCTTTTGATGAACATTGTTACTTTGTTGATGTTATTAATGGTGCTGAACTGATTGTACTCGCTAGTCTGTATTCTTTGGCATTTTATTTGTACTGAAACGGATTGTAGGTTTTTTTGACGTCTTTTTTATGTGAGTACAGTTGAACGTTCAGGTTGCAAAATATGTTTTATGTTTTGTTGGAAGGAATTTTTGCAATGTGGGTTGCACATAGCAAGTTTTTCCGTAAAGCCCTCCAACAGACATGATCCCTACAGATAGACATAGAGAGATAGAACATACGGCTATATGGCTCGTTATTAGAGTAGGTTCTTGTCAATAGTGCAACGGGTATAGGACTGAACTGACGACCTATTTCATGTCAATCCATCCATTAAATTTGGGCTACTGCCGCATCTAACTTTGATTTAAGTACTGTACCTACTTTGCCTTTTTCTCGGTAATTTCGGTTTATTTGCAAACAATTAATTTCAGAAATCAATAACGCCTCTGAACGCTTCGTATTTCTCATACATCACTCAAAAATAACATCGTCTGTTACATTTTCATGAGGCATTTGTTTCGTCAAATTGTGCTTTGTTTTTTATTAAGCATGTCGGCGAAACGACGCTGTGTAGAGTAAACGAACCTACGCTCATTATAACAACGATCGAGTGATATGTTTTATTTATATTGAAGGTTTTTGTATTATTTGATATTTCGCATTTATTGGCTTAAAAGTTGGTCTAGCAGTGGTCGGAACCCGGTTCAATTTTCACGTAGGGTAATTTACAGGGATTTTCAATAGGATATTCTTAGTAACAGCTCGGAGCCTGGACTTGGGACCGGTTAGTGGCAATTAAGCACATAGTTATAGTACACGAGACTTGCGTAACGTGGGAGATACACGGATACGCCTCTGCCCACCTCTACAAAGAACACAGTCGTGATGTTAAATAAAGTTTGAAAAATACACAGCAGAAACGTATAATTCTGAAGCTGTATCAATTAATTTTATCGAGAGAGAAGTGGGTTATTCGGTGCGAACGGATGCCAAGGTCAATGGTTTGATCTTAACCGGCAGCAAAGTTTGGCTGACAAGTACCCGTTAAATGAATTGGTGAGGTAGGAGACTGAAACATACAATCCCGCTTGTATTCTACGATGGAATAAGCAGAAGAGTTTTGCAGAAAAGCTATGTTAAAGTCCCATGACATTGAGGGTGAGCCTATTGCCACTAACTGGGCAGAAATTCAGACACTGGGATTCTTCTAAGGATTTTCTATTAAAAAAATACCCAATAACACTTTGCTTAACTTAACAGTTGCACTTGCGACCACTAGATCAACGAAACAGTTAAAAACAGCACGAATTTAAAGAAAGAATAATTTCAAATCTCTAAGACGTCAATCCCTAGTGACTATAAATTCGATATCGAGTATCGAATCGCTCGATCGATTGACGGTATCTAATCGAGACAGCAACGCGGCCGGAAGCTTTCCGATGCGGGACGGACATCGCGGTCCGATAAACGACTAACATCGGATTTCACTTTACAAAACCCAACAACTTACAATATTACATCTAATCGATTGCTAGAAAGCCATGTTACCTTTCACTTAACCGTCGCAAATGTCAATTTTAAATAAGGAATTACGTTTATGAGAGCGCCATGTCAGTGAACTTGCGACCAAAAAAATCGGTTCACTTTTTATCTGTATCGCAGCATAGTATAAAAATATATTGCTGGCATAAATACAGTGACATATTATATTATATTGAAATGATTGCTAATTGCATGAATGATTCATGTTTATCACGTGCGTTAGAGCAGATCATATAAAATGTATGATAATGTTTTGAATGTTTAATCTAGTTTATTACGTAGCACTTGAATTGGATGATAGACTATGACAGAAAAATATTTTTTCACCTATGAGATAATAAAAAACTCAGTATATTTTATAATTAAATTCTATTTTTAATATACAAGCCTTAAAAATACTGAATGAAAACTTATTTTTACATATACGGTACAATATACTGTCTCACCTTATATTACGTCTGTTTTACAAAAGAAAATGTATAAAACAGTCCTCAAACAAATATTGCCCACTAGTCTTAGCAGATAGATTTAAATTCTATTTGCCAGAAGCTCGTTAACGGATTTAATTGCGAAGTTTCCCTAGCATAGTTAACAAGCTTTTCTCCTATAAAGGAATTCGAAATAGCGGCCTAATTACTAGTCCAAATTAGGCCCACAATACGGCCATTGTGAGTTCAGCTCTGACAAAATTACATTTTAAGTTCGCGCTGCGTTCACTTGTACCTAAATTAAAATATATTGCCTACAATATGCAGGATGACAGCTGAGCAAGGTTCATTCTGTTTAATTTATTGTTCGGATCAATATAGTGCATTTACGTGTGTTTAAAAGTTTTGTGAGGAAGTTGGGTGTTTATTTCTGAACGAAAGTGTATTTTTTACGATATTTAGGTTTTTTCAGTGGCACCAACTGCGTACCCCTTGTAAATGGTGCTATTGCGGTCGCGTTTTTCTATTGTTTATATTGTTATGCAGATGTAGTAGGTAGTGTTTGCTTGTGTGTGTGTGTTTGTTTTTGAGTAGTGGTACCTTTATAGATGTAGATTACCTTCACTAGAGCCAGCAGGCAATTACCTTATTTTCGATTTTTAATGTTTAATGCCAATCGACGTAAAATACTATTTCGCGTGTACTGGCAAAAACTCCTAACACGATATTTGACTATATATCCTATTAAACACAAATACCTTTTAAATTATGAGACGCCAATTTTGGTTCGAATACCTCATAACTTTAAGTTGAAATAACTACTACGTTATTCTGTTGAAATTTTAAAAAAATATTGGTAGTTCGTCGTCGATATAAGTTATATATAACGGTACATTTCCATTATTAATTTTTTCCATTTATTTAGTTATTTGTATTTTGTATTCACATTTATATCGTGTAGTGAGATCTGTATGTGCATTTTAGTAATGCAGAGATAATGATCTACTAAATAATGCTCTTTGTATAGTTACTGAAAAAAACTAGGCGACTTACATGTTTACTCAATGACATATTATATTATTATACAAACATAAATTAACGCATTTTCCATGGGGATAAACAGATTCACAGAATGCGATGTGCTGCAATCCGTAACTATTATTTAACAATGACCAAATGTTTTTCACGGGAATGTCTTTGTCTACATCCACAGTAGAAAGCCTGATTTTCACGATGCAAGTTTCTTTCCTGTGACCTAGAATAAAGTTGAAGCAACAAATGACTTGCATCGTCTAAACCCTAAAACCACTTACATCGTGTTTACATGGTTGCTTTAACTTCTGGTATGCCACAAGCAATTAAATCGTATCTATCGTGTAAATCAGGCTTTAGTCAGCGAGACAATAAAAAATATTCAAATTATTAATTACCTATGTGCTTATAAAAGTATTTCGACTAGGCCACTCAGATTAGCTGTGAATAGCATTCAAAAAACAGATGTGAGTGAGTCACAAAAATTGTAGTTCGTTTAAACATATTCGGCCTTATTACAAAACAAGGTTTTTCTTTTGACATGGTTTAAACCATCGAGCCTGTTTTTGAAATAAGAACATAACTGAAATCGAAATACAGTTCCTTTTACAAAACTGTCAACTTAGTCCGGTTTTAGATTGTCAATTTTGTATTAAGAACTTTACTAAAGTCGGCATAAAGTTCCAAATACAAAAACTAAATCGAATGTGTAGGTTGGGGCTAAAGTTAGATCGTGTTTTGTAATAAGGCCCATTAGCTCTGTTAACGGATTGCTAAACCATGGTTATACTTAGTGGAGGTCAGACAGGCGGGACTGGTGCAGCAACCTATTGAAATTACTTCCTATATCAATTGTGATATTATTAAATGCGATATTTGTATAATCGGTCTATTTAATACTAATGACAGTTCGCTGAAAAGTTTTCCGATGTCATTAGCTTTTCCGGATCAAAATGATTAAGTAGGTACGATATTTGTATAATCGGTCTATTTAATACTAATGACATTTATATCAAAAGTTTTCTGATCTCATTAGGTTTTCCGGATCAAAATGATTAAGTAGGTACGATATTTGTATAATCGGTCTATTTAATACTAATGACATTTATATCAAAAGTTTTCCGATCTCATTAGGTTTTCCGGATCAAAATGATTAAGTAGGTACGATATTTGTATAATCGGTCTATTTAATACTAATGACATTTATATCAAAAGTTTTCTGATCTCATTAGGTTTTCCGGATCAAAATGATTAAGTAGGTACGATATTTGTATAATCGGTCTATTTAATACTAATGACATTTATATCAAAAGTTTTCCGATCTCATTAGGTTTTCCGGACCAAAATGATTAAGTAGGTACGATATTTGTATAATCGGTCTATTTAATACTTATGACATTTCGCTAATAAGGTTTCCGATGTCATTTGGTTAACTGGATCAAAATGATCAAGTCGTATAAGTACTACCTACTTGTTGTTGTTACCTACATATTTTTCCCTATTACTACTTTTAGCTTCAGTCATGAATTCATGATACTAGAGGCTAAGTTTAATTTAGAGAGGTGCTTCAAAGAGTTCAACATTATAGTTTACTTGACTAACTTTGCCAAACAACTAAAATACTGACGGCACGGTTGGAGCAGTGGTTATAAGCGATAAACTGCTGCGCTGCATGTCGCGGGTTCGATTCCCGCACGAAACAAATATTTGTATGACCTACAAGTAGTTGTTTCAGGTCTGGCTGTTTGTGTATGTGGGTTTTAAATGTTTGTAAACGCACCCACAATACAGGAGAAATTCCTAGTGTGGGGCAACGTATTTAAAAAGAAAACATAATTAGAAGAAAAGAAGAACTGTGGCGCAGCTATCAACGCCCAACTCAAAAATATATACAAAACTATTGTTCCAGACTTCCCAAATAAAGTTAATTAGTAGTTAATTAAAGGAAAAAGAAATATATACTCTATGTGGAGGTTACAATGTAGCATAAGTGTAGAGTGGAGGCGGGGTGATGTGTGTGTCTGTGTTCTACCGTCTTTATGATACCATAAGTTGCTCAGTTCAGTATTATATAACCTGAGTGAATAATATCTTAAGACAGAGACACCTGTTATGTATTATAACCAGTGATCGGATAATCGGGCGCGAATATAGGTACCAGTAGGCCAATTCTCGTACTTAAAAAACGTTCAAATTCAAGACGCAATCTCATCTCAGCGACAATCAATGTCAAAAACCTGTCAAAAATGTATGGAAATTGATTGTAATTTTGACAGATTGAGACTGAGATTAGAATGCGAACGGTCTTAAAAATACGGGAATTGCCCCTCTGAACTTCACTTTAATTCCCACGAAATAATAATACGAACATGCCTTTCAGAATCCCGGATACCGGAATTGTTTGAAATTCCTGAGATAGCTAAAAATGTTACCTGCATACAGACTATAGATAGAACTAGTTGTGAAAAAAAATTGTTTTATTTTAATTCTTCTGTTCGTATAAAATACAATAAATTAGCCGATTCGATCACTAATCGTTATCTGTTAGATATATAAATAAATTTCCACTACTTGACCACATTGGGCACATCATTTTTTATTGATATTCCATTTGTTTTGAATAAAATAAAGATACTAAATCAAAATAACCACTGCTATAATTTCATTAAGTATGTATGTATTTTATTTTCTATTTTACTCTTACACACGCTGTCTACATCTCTAAATCTGCTATCCTATCGCAGGTATGCTGGAAGAGATTTCATTAGAAATAAGCATCACCTTTGTACCTATTTTCTGTTATTTTCTTCTTGTCTGTTTATATAAGTGTGTACATAAATGGTTAAATAAAATAAAATAAGTTTGTTATAGTTTTTTTTTACAAAATTGTTCAATCCCGGGAACCCGGGATTACTTATTTATTCAGAAAGGAATGTCCATATTATTCTTTCGTGGGAAGAAGTTTAGGTATATAAGCGCCCGATTATCCAATCACTGATAACAGTGCGATAAATAGTGTCTAACATCGAATTAGAATTTATTGTATTTCTTGAGAACTCAAGAAATACATTTAAGTATAAAATTGCTCTAGGGCAGAGACAGAGTGGTGTTTTAGATACGTTCAAACAGGCCTTTGGTTGAACTTTAATTTCTTTTTGAAATTAAAATGGTAGAATTATTACTTATTTACCCACATTTGTTACTTAATTAATTTCACAAAAATATTATAGGTTTCCTTGAAAAAGAAATGTGTGTTAATGTAGGTTAGCGAAGGATGAAGTTATCACTGTTTCTGACAGGTTAGTAGGTAATTGCTGGAAATTAAAAGTCCATTACCATACCTGTACGTTTATATTGAAAAATAAAATAAAATTAATTAGCTTTTTATTCAATGAAATAATATGGCTATGATGGATTTAAAATAATAATTAAATTAACTTTCCAGTACCTACCCTAAAAATACTAGGAAGTACTTTACTTCAGGATTTTTAGCCCCTTTGTTAAGGCAGCATAGATTGATTCCTAGGACTGCCTGATCTCAACAGTGGAAAGCAAATTGACACCCTACGTCAATTTGCCGTGTCAAAGAACAACAGTTGTGATTTGAGTATACCTACCATTTAAGTTGGTAGTCAATTTGCAAAACAATTAATTTTCCTGTCTTTACCACACAATTTCTTTATTTCACTCCTTCACAATTAAAAACAACCCATAACAGCCGGTCGATTCTATAAAAATCATTTGCGTGGAGTGAACTGTCAGTGTCATCCCACTGATGCTAGGGATTGACCAACGTTACATTTACAATCATAATCGAGATCTCAATAATAGTTTTTATCCAAATTCTATTGATCATTTTATATTATTACAAAACTACACACATCAAAAGTGTCTAGGGATCAACATATATTTTTGCAATAACTTTTCTCCTGATTGATATTAATTAAAATTTTCTTTAAGGATTCATAAAATAAAGTGTTTTCGTTTGTCACAGTAACGATAAACCAAGTCACCTTTGCATTAATAAAGAAATTTGCCATTTTCCTAATAAAGGGATTTTTGACATTTGAACCACTAACACAAAAGTTCGAAAAAAAGACTGAAATAACAGTTTTCTTTAAAATTTTATTGGGTAACTTAAACAATTAATAATCCGTGTTTCTACCGCGAACACTAACAACACAAGAACATCGGTTTGGCATACTCAAAATGAGTTCATCCAAATCACGCTGTGGAATGGCCGCCCATGTTCGTTGCAACAACAAAAAAAGGTCTTCTTGCGACTGGATACCCTCCATATTCGGCAGAGCTCTTCTCTGTAGCATATCCCATGCATGCTCAATCGGGTTCAAGTCTGGCGACTGAGCAGGCCAGGGCAGGACATTGATGTTAGCTGCGGCGAGAGTCTGTCTTACAACTCTTGCGGTGTGCGGTCGTGCATTATCATGCATTAACTGAAATAAGGGACCGATTTGCACTTGTAGAGGAACGATGACGTCTGATACAATCGTCTCAGCATAAATTTGAGCGTTGAGGTTGCCTCTGATCCAAATCAACTCAGTTCTTCCGCCGATCCAAATACCCGCCCATACCATGATGGTTCCACCACTATAAGGATGGACTTCCTGGCAGGATTTTAATCGCTGTTGGCGTCCAGGGGTTCTCCAGTGTCGTATACGTCTTGTATCCGGTCTCATACCAAAACGAGACTCATCAGAAAAGCACACGAAACGCCATTGTTCTTCTGCCCAATTTCTGTGTTCAAGAGCCCATTGATATCGAATCCTACGATTGTGCATTGCTATAGGTGGTACCCGTAGCGGTCTTCGGGAATGAAGGTTCACTTCATGCAAGCGGTTTCTGACTGTTTGGTCGCTAATTAAGTTCCCTGAAGAGTGATGAAGCCTCACGGCTAACATCATGGCGGTTATTGTTGGAGCTCTTCGAGTTAAGATTTGAATGTATCGGTCTTGTCTCCGTGTGGTGCAGCGATACCGTCCTCCATGGCGCTCAGCCACGGTACCAGTGCTTCGGTAACGTGTCCAAAGTCGACTGATAACACTCTGACTTGTATTCAGAGCTAAAGCCACAGTACGTTGCCGGGAACCAGCTTCTATCATTCCCACGGCTCTGAGCATTTCTTCCCTGCTTAAATGACGTCGCCGCTCCATAATAACGTTGGTTTTAATCAGTAGTAGGGAAACAGTAGCACTAATAATGTCTTCAATGCGTTGTATGTTTTTATAGGGAAAATATTGACAGCTGATTTTCATCTTTTACTCGAATTTGATTCACAGTTCCTGATTCAAATTATGAAATGCACCAAAAAGGATCCATATAAATTTATAAAATCATAAATTTATTACAAAGCCACATCTTAATCTCAAGAAATCCGCATAAAAATGCTTGATCCCTAGACACTTTTGATGTGTGTAGTATGTAGTTTAGTGGTTAAACATTACAATTTTCAGGGTTTTTAAATATAGCAAAACAGAAATTCAGTTTGAAACACAATGTTGTTGTTTTGCTTAGCTTTGAAATAATATAAAATTACCAATAGAGTTGGCATAAAAAATATTATTACAATCTCGATTATGATTGTAAATGTAATGCTTAGTCAATCCCTAGCATCAGTGGGACGACACTGACAGCTCACTCCACGCTCACTTCACCTAAGTTTTCACGGTGAGATGGTTACAGAACCGCACTGCAGTACAGTCAGCGGAAAATGTCAACAAACAATGAGATAACAGCTCTATATAATTACTCATTCAACACTACTGCTGAACGGTCCGCTGAGCAAAATGATCGGCAGCTGATTTATGTGCTACGTTTACGTTATAATAACCTCTTTGCTTTTGTGGTAGTCTTCTATGATCGGCCATATTGTGGAGTGTTAATTGTGAAAAATAGGATATATCTAAAATAAATCATAATTACGTAGGTAGGTGTGCTGTTTGATAATAAGTCCTACCTACCCAGATACATGTTTTTTAATCGCGATCGAGGATACAGGATTTTCCTGAATGTCCTTTCTTCTGGGAAGTGAGTTCTTGTGGGAGTGATAAAATATACATTCTCGGATAAATAATTATATAAAAAAAAAAAAAAAAAATTTAGCTAAAAGTTTTTCTACTTGAATTAAACTTGTAGAATTATCCATATTATTAATTTGTTGTTTTGATGAAAAGGTCAAAGCTAATCATGATAAATAAATACTTGTAACACCGCTCGTAGACAAAGTATACGAAAAAAACTAACGCTCACTGCATGAACTAAATAAACATTAAAGGAAATAACAGTTATATCAATTTCTAATTGAAGTTTATATTCAAATTGGACAGGCTCATCTCTAGTTGAATTTATATGAGAACCTAATTCAATATTCTTCAACCTAATTTCGTTTGTTGTTTTGCACAGATAGCAGTGTTGTTTTGTTATTCATTGGGTTACTAACTTATTTTTTAACTTAATAACAAAGTGTTTAAAACATAAAACAAAACGCATGAAACTGGAAATATAATTTCTTCAATAGCAAACAAAAGGTATCCTTGAAAAATACTTGACATTGAACGAAATGAACGAACAAAACGCATATGCCTGAGTTTACGTCAAAATTACGATCTCTCATCAAAGATGGCGGGAGTAAAAATATCAGACCGTTAAACTTGCCAATGCTAAACTAGTGTAAACAATTAACCGCGCGTTACAGTTAATCGCTGATTTAAAAGTATCTTATGCTAGATCTTTCCTCGTGAAGCGATATTAATTACAATATTGAAGTATCTCCTTGATGGTTTTTTTAATGCACGAGTGATTAATTAACAAAAGTGGTTTTTATAGTGTGGATGTGGATTTACAGTACGGTCTATCGGCAACTCGCGTATCGTTACGTATTGATTAATTGTAAATTTATTCTAATTAACAACGGCGATTATCATAATTAATTACTTTTGAAGCCGAATATATTGACCCACATCAGTTATTTTTCTTAAAACACATACATTTCAAATCCTATTTAATTATTTTATCTTTTTTTTTTATTTTTTAAAAACGTTGCCCCACACTAGGAATTTCTCCTGTATTGTGGGTGCGTTTACAAACATTTAAACTCACATACACAAACAGCCAGACCCGGAACAACTACTTGCAGGTCATACAAATACTTGTTCCGTGCGGGAATCGAACCCGCGACACGCTGTGCAGCAGTCAATCGCTTAACCACTGACCGCTTAATGACTATATACAGACGACTTCTCACGATGAATAGGCTAAATGAACACATCCATTCATAATCTACCTAATTCATTTTATGGAACAGAACGTAAACATACCTACAATACTGCCATTTAAGTTTTGCGCCTCGGCAAACTCGGCAAACAATCCAAAAACAAAAGCCACTCACCTGAAACTACTGCACGGATGTATGACCCAGTGGCCCGCAGCTTTCTGCCTGATGCGCTCCTTCATCAGCGCCTTCTTAGACCCGAACAGCTTCATGGCTAGTTTGTTGTCGGTGGGCTGGAAGAGGGCCTGCAGCTGGTTTCGCAGGAATCCTTGCTTGCCGTCCGTGGCCGGGGGCGCTGGTTCCACAGGCGTGCCGTACAAGGACACATCGTCCAAACCACCGAAGTGGACTTTGCCGGTGCCGCTGCCCTGCTTCAGCGACATATCGGCGTCGCCTGTGGACAAAAGGTTACATTAGATATTGATGAAAAAATGTTTGTGACCCCGAACGGGAGAGCAAGTTTAGTGCATCCAGATATGAATGAACCATCCTTGTTCTTTCTTTAAAAATGTTGGCATTCATCTATAAACATGGGTGGCATCTGCAAGCTGCATATCGCATAAAACTTCCTTCTTCCCCGAAAGACCCTGACAGATTCTGCCACTAAATTCAAGCACATAAATCCCATTTGCAGTTTCCTGTCTGTACCAGAAACGTGACAATAATAAACGATGAAGAAGTTCGACGCGAATCGGTTCCGGCTTTCCGGGCACAGAAACAGATGTTGTTGGAGCGTTCACATGTGCATCCCGTGTTGTTACACGTTCAAGAGATACAGAATGGACATGTATGAACCTACTGGTCTACAATACAGAGAATATTGCACTTGCCGCTATTGCAGGGTGTGGAATAGAATTACACCTTTCTTATCGAGCCCATGCTGACTCACATTACGACTGCATTTATCACGATTAATTATTAATCATAGTCAAACATTTTCGCATTTTTTTTTAACTATAAATATTTGATAAGCACACTCAACACGTGTACTCAATAAAGCAACAAGGACCACACACAAACACAACTTTTATTACTATGTGTGTGATGACCGAAACTGCTAAACGTAACGGCAACCCCGAAATGGTGCAATAGTTCACTATTCACACGTCCCAACAATACGCCAGGGTCAGTGACGTTTGTGCACAATTGTTCCAAAATCAATAGAGATGTGAACAGAGCATGGCCCACAGAAGCAGCGCCCGAGGCGCGCCAATCAAGCCAATGTTATTGTTCTTTTAATGCATTCGCTTCCTACGAACTGTTTCACATGAAATATTTGTAGAATGTTATGTGAATGGAATGAAAGTTTATTATTGAAACAATCTCGGCTTGGTGAAGGCTTGTGGGCTACTATCACAGTTTAGGAAACAAAGAGCCTGAAGTTTTTAAGGTAACTCAATTGTGAACTACATAGAGATGTTTATAAAAACCACATTGTTTTTTTCAAAGGTCGAACAAAATCAAAACAGCCGGTGGTATATCATAATATGATTTCGACTCAATTAGACATGATATTGCGGAGACAGGTGTCGGGTTTACAAGAAAGAAAAGCAATCTGTAAAGGAGAAATGATTACGAAATCAGAAAAGCTAAAACCGTATCTTATCCGCGGGCATTTAATTAGCCAAACAGTTGCGTTAGTTCAGACATCAAAACAAACAAATTCTTGGAAATCAGCGTAAAAAATCGCACGTTTGCAAAGCTACAAACAATACATTGGTATCGCACGCAGGCACGCTGAACGTCGATGTATCATGATTGGGTGCCTTAACGAGCGGCCTGCACGGACATCTCGGCTATGTTCATTATAGCTGATAAAACAGACGATTAAACAATGAGCCAATGGCACTTCATTGATTCAAGTGGCGTCAACAGTGAAACGGGAGACGGCCAATCAAGCGATGCGTGAGACACTACCCTAATAGCAAAATCGTTTCACTAATCAAATATTTTGTCGTCTCTAACAAGCCTAGTCCATGAAACCATCCTGTTCCTCTTCAAATTATCTGTTATGAGGTTAACTTGGTTATTTCTCTGCGTTTGTCTCATGTTTTATGAAGGCAGAGGTAGATTATGTTCATGTCATATCGCAAGATTTTTAGTTTCATCCACAATTTTTCCTAGCTTTCCAGATGGTAAAATAAGACTTCTGGCAAAATGTAGTGTTTCGTTTGAATCTTTTATTTCCCGTAGTGTGGCCACTGACATGCACATGGGTATTAAATAAATGCATGTACCTACATACGACCGATTACTTCATTCTTATTTTATGATCAGCCTAGGTGGAATAAAAACATAATAATCTTGATATACGTGACCTCAAAGTATCAAACTGAGAAATGAAAAGACGAAACAGATATTGCTATAAGACTATACACAATAGTGATTCATTATGGCTGAAACAATAAGCAGTAGTCAGATTTATGCCTCCAGGAAATATTACTTGTTACTGGGCTACTTTATTTTGTTTGAGAGCACAAAAACTTTAATTAAATGGAAGCAGGTGGGTTGGTGCAGATTGATGCACCAACAATTTCAGTAGACGCAAACAAACAATTATATAAATTGTGAATTGATTGCTTATTGCATGAAGCGAGGCAACATAGACATGTGATTGATTAGCTCTTTTATTATTGACTTTATTAGATTAGTTGCATTTGTTGGTTATTATTGTCAGCCTTGAAATCAGCGGTTGACGATACACTTTAGTGGCGGTGATGTCACGAGATGCGGACACGTGAGCCACCAGCCACCAGGGAATTATAAACATTCCACGATTATGTATACTCGAGGAGCTCACTCCTCACGATGGTTCTTAAAAGTCTGTGTCAGCTAATTTATAATACATAGATCTAATCATAGCATTTCCTTCATAAATTAACATAATTTCAAAATGGCAATGAATACATGTCTCAACTCCTTGGTATAACGAGAGTGTTGAGGAAAATACTTCGATGGAAGTGAGTCATGTCATGATTAATGGATCTGCAATATTTGTGAATGTTGCTGTGTTACGACACTTACCTCTAGGCATCTTTAGAGTTTTAAGTTTCCCGTAAACGTGACGATTTGTGGTTAGCGGTTAGTTATAAATATAATCCACGTGGCGCTCCATGCAGTTCTCAAGCACATCACAAATAACACACATCGGAGACAGCACAATCAGCACGGAGACACTTGATATTATATATATTAGTTATATTTACACTATTCATCCACTAAGCTTTACTTAATCCAATGACTATGTATAATTGACTAATTTTGTTTTGGCTTTATATTTTGGCTGAAATTAAAAAAAAAATGTTGACTATGTTGGTAGGTTGTGTGACGTTATCGCATCCGAACCCTTTCAACGCTATGAATGATGGGTCGTTTAGCCGTTAGGTCAGTGGATGGCGGCCAGTTTTTTCATTCAATTTGTCCTGTCGCGGTATAATAAGTTTTAACGCGGAGCAACAGTTAAGGTGCAATTTGACAAACAGTAAGTGCAAATTGTATCTGAGAATAGAACTGAAGACGTCCCCAGCAATTACGGGCCAATTGAGACAAAAGGATAATGTTTGGCCGCCTGGACAAGGTCAGCGCGCTTTATTCGTTCAATTGGAAATAAAAATTGACACGCTAGATTTATTTATTAAATTAAATTTTTGTTTTATAAATAAATAATTTATATAAAATGTCATTTGGAATTTTAGACATCCTTGAATATATTATCTTGTATTTATTAAAGCTATTTAATTCTCCAAATTACTTTAATGAAATAAGTGAATTAAAGACCAACCTAACCATAATAAGTAATTTACCCAGTGACCACTGCTCCTTAGTTCTTAACATGATTATTTTCCTTATTATTTGTTCCAGTACATAACCATTGAATTTATTTCTATAAGCCGATTAGATATCTACCTATTCTACCTCTATACGAAGTTACCTCAAATTACCACGTTACAACTGTTTGTTTATGGAATAATTACTCAGAACGAGACGGTAATTAGCAAGTTGCACTATAAACAGGTAGCTATCAGTAAGTATATACCCAATGAAGTAGGCAAATGTCGACAAGATATTGACTACAGTGATCAATTATATGATCTGGTTATTCGAGTGAGTGCATTTGATCCGAATATGTAATCATTAAGAGGGAACGCGGCGTACATATATGAATTTCAGAAAAAAAAAACATACTTTGGGACATGGCAGAGGTATGGTTGGCATGGCATACATTAAGTAAGTATATCGTAAAAAATAATTGTATTGGTTTCATTAACCGGGGAGAAAACAGTGGAATACGTTAGTTTCGAACAACTACGCTTCTTACTATCACTTCTTTTATTCCAAAGTTGCGTTAAAATTAGCAAGAAAACCGAATCTTTGTTGGCTCATAACTTTTTAATGGCTTTTTATTTTAATATTCTGTTTCCGCAAAGATAAAATTAATAATAAGACAAAACGATATCATGTTTAACTTTGGATGCACAATGTCAAACAGTGGAGTAATACCCCTCCGAAATTTGTATGGAAAAAATGTCGACTAGACTAGCCTTAAGTCACAGATTACTAAATATTTACTTCGTAACTTAAGTCGAAGATTTTCGTCGCAGCCTGCACTGCAGCCCAAGAGTACCTACTTAGTTTCTCTCCGTTAGATGCAAATTGCATCTTCCAATTTCATGGTTAATTCATTTACAATTTAAACGAGGTAACAATGAAATAAATTTGATTCTTAAATACCACCGTAAAATATTTTACACTTATTTGTTACGGAACCACTCAGTGTGTGTATAGTAACTTTCATTATAACGTGGCATGCAATATAAATGGCATATTGGACCTTGACTCCTGAACTATTATCGCGAACAACACTGCCGTATGATTTTTACTTTAGTTATATTATAAACCAATGTACTGTTTGTTCTTAGTTCAATAATAATAATGAATTCATAGTGCTGATGTGGATTATATTGCTAACCCATGTGCCCGTTTGGTTTCAAGCATGGGAATTAATTATAAGTCAGTGTAAACATTAACTTATTTACTCAGTTTTATTTCAAAAGAGCGCATTGCCTACAATGCTTCTATGCGTCAATCTTTTCACGTGACTTCACGCATCCTATTCGCTTATTTTTTACAGTGCATCTACGCAGGGCTTCCGAAATTCACCGATGCATGTTTCATCTACAAACACCAACGGTTTGTTATGTTATGAGTAAGCTTCACCTTCAGCTTACATTATGTGTTCGTACACATTAGACAGTGCTTAAATACACAAGTTAGTTCTCAGAAACATTCTAGAAAGTTGCCTTGAGGACGTGTGCTGATTGAACACTAAACTTGCCTGTCTGCACCGCACTAGGACGCAAGCAAAAACGATTTGCACCTCGAAATATGTTAATAGTTTCGTAATTTGAGAGACAATAAAAACAAGCATTAAACTAACATAAACACAACACAATGTAGGCAAGTTTATGTTCCATCGCCGTTGATAAGTTACAATGAATTTTGTAGTCACATGTAATTATAATGTACAGAACGTTATCGGGTTTAATTTTAGCGTCGGGAACACTGTAGATTGAGCGGCTCGGTGCCGGTCGTTTTCGCGCAGTATTTACTTACTTTCGCGGCTGGCTAGTCCACATGTGTACTTCACTACACTACGGAACAGGTAGTCGGTGAACCTGGCACAACACATGTTCAGTGTTTTTAATTTAACGTCAATGTATTGAGAATGTCATTTTGATGACCGAGCGGCGCGGGCGGCGCGGGCGGTGGCGACGTGCGGAGCGGCGAGCGCGACTGATCGACGCACATAGCACTATGCTATTGACCGGCGGCGGTGGTGGCAGGGCTCGCTTTCTATGAGATATGCCACGGTGCCCCCCAAATATACACTCTGAGCTTATAATACCGTGTATTGTAAACGAACAGACGAACAAACGCCCGCCCGAGCCCGCTATCCACCATGCACTGATATTTTTTTCAATACAGAGACCAATTAATGCCAATGACTGACGAAACCAGAAGCAGATCAGTGGTGTTTCTCAGCTAATAGGTCTAATGTTTACAACAGTTTTATGGGGCGATCGCTTTACGACTCATTTTATCCGTTTTGCCAGTAACTTGGAAATAATTGATGGCATCTTTGTTCCGCGGGTGAGTGACGAACGATTGACATTAATAACTTACAAGAGACTCATTAAGAGGGCTATCACACTTTTTCTTGTATTTGAGTGTTTGAAGAGTCACACACTCAACTAGAAGAAAAAAATGTGATATTTATTTAGAACACTCCCGAGAGAAATAATCAAACTTTGTCGGACATATTTCTTAAAAAAAATTGTTCCATATCTAAACCATAATCACACATCTAAACAGTTTTGATATGTGATTATGGTTTAGATACGGCCACAAAATTAAAAAAAAAAATATGCCCGACAAAGTTTGATTATTTCTCTCGGGAGTGCTCTAAATAAATATCATTTTTTTTCATACAAGAAAAATTGTGATAGCCCTCACTTAAAGTGTTGGTTTCTTTGCATGGAACGTTACTAGTGATTTTTTATAAACATAACATAACATCACGCCTTGTTCCTCGAAAGGTTGGGCAGAGGTGTCGGTACCTATAGTATACCCACATTTTGCCAGTTATATAACTGGCAAAATGTAATAGGGGGTGACCCTATATTGTAATCAACCCGGCACAAATCTAGACTCCGGGCGGCTACTGACAAATTCCAGATAGGAAAATCCAAAAAAACTTTGCTCGACCTGGGATTCGAACCCAGGACCTCATGCTTAGCTGTAGCGTTTGCAACCACTAAACCAACGAAGCAGTCCATTTTGTTAGGATCCTATAAATAGGTACAGATTCTGAACACTGAGCAGCTAATTCGCGAAAGTGAGACAACTTTCGAAACGGCTCGACTGTTTCTAGATTGTTCCCATAAAGACTAATGTTGGCTTGAAATGTCAAAAGTCATTCTCAGCCCGAAGATAAATAAAGTTGAAATTTGTTTTTTAGCATTTGAACTTTGAGGGTATAATTCATGTTAATCAGATGAACGAAGTTAATTAGAATACTTGGGCCCATTGTTTCTTGGGTTCTTTAGATTACGTAATAATACAGCTTATGGAAAAATAATTACTTGTTAAGGAATGTAGGGAATGCGTAGCTGTTACCTATGTCTTCGTTCGTCATCTAGTTATTACGTTATTATTATAGTACATAAAATATATCTTACCTACACTTAAGTACCCTTTTGTGAGTTGAGTACCTATCTTATTAGGTACACTTTGGACTCACACATAACTGTTTAAGTTTCACACTCAAAATACGCGTTTAAAATAGGTATAAAAACTGCCATTTGCTCATTTCAGATGTCGCTACTGTCACTAGTCCAAGAATTTGACAGCTAGCTGTCACTATAATATTTTTTTTGGAAACAAGCGACTTTTTTAACGCACAATTAATTTATATGCCTCGTTGTACAGCCGTTGACTGCAAAATACGGGGCACCCATATATTGCCCAATGATGTTAACAACTAAAACTGTGGGAGAAAGCTCTCCGATGACGTCCGTGCTGCCACCTATCATGAGCTTTCAGTTTTTAACCCCATTATTACCACTTTTGTGATAGGTACTCTGTATTTTTTTTTAAGTATTTTCACTCCCTAGTTAATCTAAATGAGAAAGTACGTCTGACCAACCTTTATTTAGTATGCAAATATAAGCAACGCAAAAACGACCCTTCTGTGGACTTGTTTAAAATCGTAGACTGTTTTAAATAATATAATTTAAACTGTTTTAATAGGCATTCGTAGGGCTTATACGATACGCAAATTAGTAATTTGAGGAAAAAATATTACAGGATTAATTCGTAGAAACTGAAATTGTTAATTCTAGCTTAGCTTTAAGTTGCTTCAAGTAGGTAATTTTTTTTTTGTTAGTTTGATTAAATACCTATACAATGGGTAATGTATTGTATTAAATTATTCCGATAATCACGCATCATAACTTGATAGTCGTTTTTCATTTCGCAATTTGCTTTTTGTTTGCAAAATGGACCATCACTTCTGTGGACTTAGGAAAACTTTAACCACTATAAACATGCCTACCTAGACTTTACAAACTATTTAGCATTTCTAGGTCGCATATTTCTTGATTCATGCGGTAAGTGGATTGAGGAAAATGGATTATTGCGGTCCCGTAGCAACCAACTTTAATCTTTTTAAGCTGGTTTTGAGTACGAAACTGCAGGCATTACACTGAAAAATACTTGCTAAGCTGAAACCGCAGTAGAAACCGTTCAGATTTTTAAAACTTTACTTCTATAACTTCATTTTGAAACAAAAACCTCAGTGACAGACGGACAAGAAAATTATCATATAATGTTCCGATTTCCCTTAAAGGTCAGAATCCTAAAAAAATATTACTAAACACTAGTATTCAGCTGCATTCGGTTAGACTGGAAGCAGACTCCAAAATTATTTGGGAAAATGCTAGGCAGATGATTATGAAATTCATTTTTAAACAACAGTTTGATATATTACTAACTGCTGCGGTTTCACCCGCATAAGTCTCGATCCCGTAAGAATATCGGGATAAAATAAATGTCAAATATCCTATGTCTTAGGACATAGGATATTTGACATTTATTTTATCCAGCCGGTCGATTCTGTAACAATCTCACCGTGATAACTTAGGTTAAGTGAGCTATCATTCCACCTGCAGTGCGATTCTGTAACCATTGTGTTTCTAACTGAATTTCAGTTTTGATATCTTATTTTAAAACCCTGAAAATAGTAATTTTTAGCCACTTAACTACATACTAGTTTTGAAATAATATAGAATTATCAATACAATTTCGATAAAAAATATTATTAAAATCTCAATTATGATTGTAAATGTATAATGCTTGGTCAATCCCTAGCATCAGTAGGGCTACACTGACAGCTCACTCCACGCAAGTCTTCACGGTGAGATTTTTAAAGAATCGACCGGCTGATGCTAGAGATTGACACTATTGACAACTCACTTCAAGCTCACTTCACTTAAGTTATCACGGTGAGATTGTTTGTTACAGAATAGCTCGGCTGGTCATGGTCTACCCATGTGCTAAATTTCATCTAAATCTTTGCAGCCTTTTCAGCGTGAAAGCGTCACAAACAAACATACAAATATACAAAAATTCAAATCTTTTCTCTTTATAATATTACTAGCTTTTGCCCGCGGCTTCGCTCGCGTTAATTTAGAACTTGAAAATCAATTCGGGTTACACTCTGCTTGTTTGGCCGTTGCAATCATGGGCTCAGAACAGTACTTTTTTTCTGGATGAAAGGTACCCTATGTCCGTTTCTGTACACCTGACAACGTATATGCAAAATTTCAGGATGATCGGTTCAGTGGTTTAGCCGTGAAAGGTAACAAACTTACTTTCGCATTTGTAATATTCTTTAGGATTACATTATATTATTATTATGTACTAACTATAAGAAATATTTTTCGTTCTCAAAAACGGTATTTAGCAAATTACATATTAGGCATAGCCCATAGGTCAATGACCTACGTGTCTACCTTCAATTAAAGGTCGATTCCTATTCAGCCAGATGCGGCTGCATATCCAAACAGCTGAATCCTGAGAAAATACCCTGTTTAAACAATCTGCTCGTCCTATAAGGATAACAAGCGTGAATATAGTTTCTGAAACCATTGTTAATAAGACGAACAATCACGTACACTTACGGTGTGCAATAAAACAAAAGTCATAATAACATTCAGAAAACACTGAGACAGTTTGAGACCGTTACGTTAGTGGGAACCCTGCAGTTTGTTTTCTTAAAAGCCCCTGTAGACAGGCGCGACGCGACTCCGGTAGAAAAATTTCCATGAAGTTTTCATAGAGACTGTTCCACCAGAGTCTGTCTGCGAGAGCCTTAGCTGTAACTTAAATTGTTTATGTAACTTTGTTTTATTAACATTGTCTTGAGGAGTATAAAGTATTGTAATTCATTTGTTTCCAATTGAGAATCGATATTGCGTTCTACGAGGGAGTAACTATCGTTCAAGCGATCCAACAGAGCACTGCTAGTAAGTTCTGATTTTTATTGATTTTCCTTTATTTAAAGCGGATTTATTCCTTTATGGCGCGGTCTGGTAAGGGACTGTCTTATCATGATAATTATTATTTTATTTTTATTAAAAACTATTTTCTTTAAACATAATTATGACAATACACAAAATTATTTTCTGGCTTGTAATATGTACCAATACGCATAACAGTGCGACAAAAAACTGAGCTTTTTCGGTGTCCTACGTTTGAGCAGTGCCACAGACACACACATGACCACAGGAAAGACGGGACTTTCCTGTGGTCGATGTGCGATGTTGGAAGATTTTTTATAATGAGGTCCGAATTATTGTAAATAACTATTAGCCTAAATTATACTTTTTAAATTGTGTAAATCTTATCGTGGAAATTGAAATAAATATCATGAAAACCTTTGATTTATAATATGTATGTATAGATTACCTAATTAAATAATTCTTTTGACATTGTTTTACTTTTCCAACACTGATACATTTTCGATTTAACTAGCGTGAAAAGCTCTAGCTAAATATATACAAATACTGACACTTCTCGCTATTTCAGAAACTTGCAAAGATATCTACTGAAAATTCAAGGTAGTGTAATTACGTTTGGTATTAGCTAGTTTCACACGACTGGGTGATTTTGCGATGTCTCGAGGTATACTTAATAATTATTAATAATGGAGTAAGCAGTAATAAAGTTAATTTTGTTTTATTTCGTAGTTGTGAAATTCCCACGGTTTATTGTGTGAGGAGGTACTGCAGTGTCTGTCTAGAATTCTAGATAATAATAATATTGTATTAGCGATTTTGACAGTATAAGATACTAGACGATGTATTTAGCTTGTTGCTAACCAGCCGTTAGCGTTAAGGGGCTGACAACAGCTACAGCGCGGTCACTGTCGGACTGCATAGAAAAGAAAGAGAAGCGCGATGACACAAAGCTAAATTAAAATATGAAGCAATTCTCTATTTACAAAAAATCTATTGATGGGACTAAAACATTTAAACACTATTACGTTAATATGTTGCTTGAAGAACAAACAATCTGAATAAAAAACGGAATTATTGCATACAGTATGGTTTTTAACCGTTAAAAGAAATTTTTAGAGGTATATTGGTGACTTTTTTCTATCGTACCAAATTAGTTGTTTTATGTTTTCAACACAACACCAAATTAGCATTATATATATCCTGAAGAATATCATATATTTTCTGATTTTTAACCGACTTCAAAAAAGGTGGAGGTTCTCAATTCGACTATATGTTTTTTTTGTATATTTGTTACGCGATCATTCCGCCAATTAAGAATTGATTTTGATGAATTTTTTTTTGTTTGGTAGGTCATACTTCAGAGGTGGTCCCCATAAATTATATCGAAATCGGTCGAGCGATTTAAAAAATCAACTATAAATTATTTTTAAATAAAAAAACCGCATTCGAACGGACGTGCACGTGTAACACGATCGTTTTCGAATGGGTGGTTAGGTATCATAACTAAAAAGTGATAAATAAAAACTTTTTTACAAAAAATAACAACCGACTTCCAAAAAAAACAGTACAAAGTGAAAAATAACTTTAATTTCGGAAGTCGGTGGAAAACGCTAAAATACATATAAAAAGACACCGACTTTCGAAATTAAATGTTATTTTTCACTTTGTAGTGTTTTTTTTGGAAGTCGGTTGCTATGCTTACTGCAGTGGATCATATACTTTAAGGCATTATAAAACTTGCGTTTAGGTCATGTAGTCCCCTTAAGCCGTTGGTTCCGGCTGTCATTCTTGGATCTTTGACAGTCGTTACGGATAGCCAGAAGCCCAAAAGTCTTACAATCAGTCTGACCAAGGGGTATCGTGTTACTCATTAACTGGGTTGTAGAGTTCAGATAGGTAGGTTCAGACGGTCATTGTAAAATACCGGTATTCAGCTGCGTCCGGTTAGACTGGAAGCCGACCCCAACATAGTGGCGAAAAAGGTTAGGCATATTTATTGATTGTTGAACCAACCCTTAATTGCCGCGATCTAGAAAAAAAGGTGACTGCTAAATTTAAACAAAGTTAATTGCAAAATAAATTGATGGTAAAAAAACTTAAGACTTAATGAAGCAGCAAACCTGTTACGTATTCTGTTTTATTTTCAAAAGATAATTGTTTGAAAAACAAGAGCGCATTTGTTCAAACAAAATTGTCAACCATAATTATATTCTGTGACTTGAAAAATCCGTCAAGTGTCGACGCAGACTTGGTGAAGCGCGGCGCAGCACGGTTTTCAGAGTCAAACAATTATCCACCTTGTGACTCTTAAAATAAAGTCGAAAAATAAACTGTTTCTCTGTCCGCTTCATGCTCTCGCGGGGTTGAGGAAGATTATTTATTTTCAACTTTATTTTAATGATTGTAGTGTTCATATTTATCCGACAGTGAAAACCGCGCTGCGCTGCACTTCGCCAGATCTGCCCCGGCCCCAATTTCCCACAATCAAGGAAAACGTACTTGCTTTGACAAACAAAGTCAAGACCTATTCAGACGTCCACATTTTGAATATTATATTTTTTTCAGGTGTTTTTTGTACGCGTTCTATGAAAGTTTAATGATGTTTTATGTCAATTTACTAGGGCAGGGATGGCAAACCAATGGAACACGAGCTGGCACGAGACAACATAATTTGGGCACATCATAATTTTAGGAATTTAGAGACCTAAGCCATCTAGTTTGCAACAGCAGAAGTGGCACTACTTTGTTATTTCATTTAAATAAATATAAAACTGTTCATGTTAACATTACTGTATACATACATAAATAAATAAACATACACATAAATAAAAGTATTGTGAAAGTAAAAGTGTATAGTTTTTCCAGCAGTCACTAAGTCAAGATTGTTTGTTGGCACGTCATGGCTACATTAAATATTTATCTAGAAAAGAAAGGAACGTAGATGTAGAGGTTCGCCATCCCTGGACTAGGGTCTGCAAGGGCTTATAGGGCCCTTGCTAACAGATTAATAAGCAAACCAGCTGATTCACTTATTTCTTTGTTTGCTTTCATTGCATTAAATTTTTTGTAGCCAAACTAAACATCTAAAATGTTTACTTATACTATGTGGACTTACGCTACTACCTACAAAGTAATAAATCAACTAAACAACAATTTGAATTTGTAACGTGTGATACATTTTACCCACAGTTTTGCTTTGTATTATTTGGAAAGTGAGATTATCTATAAGTATTTTCTTCAAATCGGCTTATTTATTGTACACTGTCCCACCGTTAAACAGTTTATAACTATTACGGGGGTCAGGGTGAATCGGTTTCGTAACAACCTGAATTTATTAATGTGCACTGTGTTACTAATTGGGTATCTAATCTTTTAGATTCATAGAAAATAAGTACTAGCGTAAAAAAAAAAATAAGGTTGTTATTTTTTTGGAAAAATAAAGATTATGATTTCGAAATTACTTAAAAAAAAATTGCTAAATTTGCTTATTTAATTAACATTTGAATGAAAATCCTCAAATGCATGCATTGCGAGAATTCGTTGACAGATTGCCTAATGGTTACTGTAAAACAAATGACTAAAGTACGGCCAAGAAATCACGGATAAGTAGTAGTAAGTGCCTTGTGAATGAAGATTGTGTAAAATTAGACGCGGTTTGAGCTATAATTATCGATTTGGAATCGATCCGAATTGATAAAGTTTACCGTCGATTTCGTTAATAGACGAATTAAGGATTTTCTTTCCCAGAAAATCAAGTGTCGGGAAAAGTAAAAATTCGCTCACAATTTTTGAGTGTTAATCGATTCTTAACTCAGAACGATTGTGATTCGTAGGATACCTATATGACAAAAATTAATTGTAAAAGATCATGTCTTTTACAATTCGTTTTTGTAACTGTAGTATTTCGAATACAGATCAATAATTTCAGCAGCTACACACGCAAAAATACAAGTTTTTATAACATGATATACCTTGACGTGGCTGCGGATTATACAAACTTTACTGTTAGTAATAGCCACTAGGTAAGTACCAGTAATATTTATTTGTAAAACTCGTCGTGTATCTTATAGGTAGGTTCTTGTGATATAGTAATACTCAAAAAAATCATTCAAGAGGCTTGAAAAGATGATACCTCCGTCTTTATATGGTACCTACATTTTTCGATATTCATAGTTTTATTAAAAGATATCTACTCTGTTTTCCTTATGTCACAAATTCGGCCAAATTAGCAGAAATGCGTTTTAAAAGCTAATATCTCTCTGGGAATTGTACCCTCATTAAAAAGTCGGGTATACCGGTACCTATACCTACCTAACCAAACATCCTGGCCACCAGGTAGTCGGGTATACCCGTATACCGTACCCGGTGATCGGGAAGTTTGTGGCTATTAGTACACATTTTGTTGCTTCCCTGCTCTTCTTTGTTGTGTATGGTCAGCATAGAAAGTCAACAAATATTTGTCTTTTAATATTGTTATGTCATCAGGGGTAAACAAAAATTTATTTAAAAAATATACAATTTTAAAATATCCATCCGTTACGTTCCGTTTGTGAATTTTTGAATTGTAATTAGTACCTTCAATCTTCTTGAAACACTACAATGTTTAACAATTAGTTACCGTTTATGTTGACGGTACAAGATTGTAACGAGATAATTGATAGCCTTTCGTTATTGTATGCTGGAAATAATGATTGTTGACTAAACGATCGATAGGACTAATTGAGATTAATTATTGTTTAATTTGTTTTTATTCAATTTCTTAATAACATTATGAATGTCATTACCATTTAACACTAATTTTGTTTAAGTTTAATAAAAAAGTCGCCCTTATTTTTTAATAAACATCAATCATGCTACCGTGAAAGTTCCTAAAGGTATTTTATAATAGGTGAACTTGTGACAGTAAATTAATATCATAATACACACAGGGTGCAGGGACACACGATCTGTTACCATATGGATTCAGTAGATACATGGTCCTGAACCAGCTGCGTTGAAATTTTTCGTCCGTTATTTAAAAAAATGAGCTCTGCCATACATTTTGACCGCTTCGGTATCGCACTTTGTTTTGATAACCCACGAAAATATTCTACGCTGGGGGTCTAGAACCGTGTTGAGTTCACGGTTTTAGTTTGCGCATTGATGTCGCTGCCACCCTGTTTAGCGAAATCTTGGTTTCCCAAGTGTTTGTAAAGGCCTACCGAATTTTGTAATTGATCAGATTAAGTCGTCAGATCGATTCGGATTCTGGATAAGGCAACAGATCGAGAGGTTTTGAACAGTACTTAGAGGAAATGCTTTACAATGACAGAAAGTCATTGGTGCCGATTCCCTTGTTCACAAACTAAAAGAAAAAGATGCACTCAACTTAAATAGAGTTTACATTTAAGTTGAGTGCATCTTTTTCTTTCTATTTAATTATGAAAAGGACAGAAGATACATTTTAGTTTAGTCCTGTCAAATTAATCAGCGCCTGACACTACTCCATACAAGTTTAGACGTGATTAAAAAGTTGACTACTAAAATTACATCAAATTACGTCAGGTGCTGACTAATTTGACAGGACTAAACTAATATTTATCTTCTGTGCCTTTCTTAATGAAATAGAAAGAAAAAGATGCACTCAACTTAAATTTAGTTTAGTTTGTGAACAAGGGAATCGGCACCAATATTTGTTACTTATTAAAAGAAATTAAAGGTACCTATAATATATCTCTTAACAAAAGGAATCACGTCATTAACCGGAAGAGGCTCCAATGATAAAGAAGGAAGCCGTAACATGAATAGGTAAGGGAAAGTCAAGAATAAAAGATGGCGAGAAATTTATATTGGAACTATAATTTAAAAAAATCACCTCGTTCAATCATCCGTTAATAAGAAATGACGCAGTCCTATAATAACCGTTAGGTATTACCAAAACGGCTAAATTGCTGACTTAAATAAACTAAATGATGTTAGTTTTTAAGTAAATTCCACTGAGTTATCGACAGATTTTTCGGCCACGCCAGTATTCTTGGGCCAAAGTAATTCCGAAAACTTGCGTACAAAGGAGTATACAATTTTGACAACTCATTAATAGCTTGTCGTGTTGTGTACATATAATTAAATGAGGCATGGAAAACGTTGTCTGCCTTTTGAAATTGTCGCAACACGCAAATGACGTGCGGAACTGATCTCATTGTATACAATCACATATACAATCACGTCAAATGAGTTTCTTCGTTTTCAAATGTTTCAAGTGTCTACTCCCTTCTCTCGTTTATCCTATTCGTCAGTTAAAAATTGATTTGTTTGAGTCGTTTTTGGGATAATATCGCTTCTTGTTTCATGATTTTAAATATAAATATTAGATAAGACTGCCTAAGCAAAACTGGTATGCACGAACAGAGCAGGCGTGTAGCGGTATTTACATCGCCACATGTGACATGCGAGCTGCGCGTCATACTGACGTCACGCAAATCCTGTATCGCGCAAGCAGAGTTTACCGCGCGACTAGCATGTATACAACTTCCCTACATCAGTCGTCAGGCAGTTGCCCACCAGACACGACACCCGTCAGGTCGGATCCTCCCTTTTCTTAGGAGGTATGAGTGAACTTTACACCCTGTTTCTCGTGCCTCCATATGCGATATAGGCTTGTATGATTAGATTAGTCGAAGACCGCCTAAAATCAAGACAAAGTCTAAGTCTGTACTTAGACGTTGTTTTCTAGATACGAGTATGTCACCAAAAAGTCAGGCTGTAAGAATACGACTGTTTTTTTACGTTATTTTGTGTACAAAATCTGCCAAGATGTTCTACATAAACTAATATTTAATATGTTGTGATAAAATGGATCAGATTCATCCAATAACATTGAATTATTTACTTGTGAGCCTTTTCAGGCATTCTGCACTGAGTTCTGTCCATACGTAGATATGATTTAAACCGGTACATGGCTGGCCAATACTGGCCAGTATTGTGTGATGGTGATATCATACATCGATGTAAACACATCACATACACGAGCCACCAGAGTCTAAATCTGTTGAGACTGGTATTGATGAATGGGAGGCGCCTACGCGCTGTTAATCATTTTATGAAGATTTGATGGGAACTGATTACAAGTTGTTGTTAGGGTCGTTAAGAAAATTGTTAATTCACATTTTGAAGCGTCTTTGAGCACCAACATGTGCATAGAAAAAACTTTTTATAGATTCGAAACCTGTACCTACGCGTGATTTTAACGCGTCCAAACTCACGCGTACAGGTTTGGGGCGTATGAAACGCCTAGTTTCGATTCTATACGAAGTTTAAGTTCACTTTCTATGACAATGTCTTGGTGTAAGCTTGATAAATAGCAAAGCAGGTTAAGTAATGTTGGTTACGTAGGTATTTAGTTACGTTTTAAGCTTATCTTGTAACTTGTATGCATTATTACGTCGCGTCACGTCGTTGCCTTGGCTATGGAGAATATAAGAAATTGTCACAGCACAGCATCTGGAATATCTGCAGTTTCCAAATTATCTTTATTAAGTTCACTTACTGTACAAAATACTTCATCCTTTTGAAGTCTTTCTATGCAAGGGAGAGACAAAATAGGACATTTGCGCTCACGAATTAAGTAAATTAAGAACAAAAATATCATTACAATATTTTTCTGTACAGTGGAACTTAAAAATAATATTTCTCTTAAAGTAATATTTAAAATGAGCAGTTAGCTGTACGTTCGTAGTAAAGTAAATGAAGATATAGCTTTTTTAAGTTTGCTTATTACTTAAGTGTAGAACCAAGTTGTATTAATGTTTTCTCTGAAGTAGGTAATTAGATAATGATATCAAACAAAACGAATGTAAATCTCGTTTTCTTCGAAATTGGACTTTTGCCCGTAACCTACAGTATGATGAATATTTTAGTTTTAAGATGGCGTTTTTACATGGCGATAAAATCTAAACATAGAAAAAAATCAAAAAATCTCTTTACTGAAAGATTTAGCTCGAAGATTAACGCGACCGACCCTAGCGAACTAAAGCTTGGACAAAATAAAGCCAGTCTTCATCTCGAATACATGTTTTTAAAAGGACGTCTCATTTCATATAATTTCAAGGTGTACGTACTAAGTTACGTTGAACTTAACAACATGTTCAGTAAGCAACTGACACGAACATATTTATTGTCTGCTCCGTCACGCCAAAATATTGTTTTTAATCTTCATAATTTAAAATGAAACCACCTGAATTATTATGTTTGTAACTTTTGTAAAGGGGTGCTTCTCTTCAGAGCTGTGCCCATCTATAATTTGGACCATGGAAAACACAAATTCGATACATTTACTATAGAAGTGAACGTAGTGAGTGTAGTGGTGGCCCAGTGGTAGCGGCCGTGACTTACGAGTAGTAGATCGTAGGTTCGAACCCATACAGGCGCTTTACTTTGTGTAAATTATTTCATCACCGCTGCTCTCAAAACGGTGAAGGAAAACATTGTGAGGAAACTGGTACGTCCTAGAACCAATAATTCGAAGACATGTGACATCTTCCAACCCGCACGGGGCCCGCGTGGTGGATTACGGCCCAATCCCTCTCACCGAGAGGAGGCCTGTGTCCCAGCAATGGGAACAGTATAAGCTGATTATGCTACTATAGAAGTGAGAGTTCCTTATAAACGCCTGAAGCTGTATTCTCGTAGTGCGACATAGACTCCTAAGTCCTAACTTAGGAGTCTCGCTTATGGTGAATCCTCAGTTGTAGCTCGCCAAATTCAAATTTTCATTGTTTTTTTTTTGCAAATCGCAGTTCTGCTTTACGTCGTATGTTGATCAAAATGCGATTCGGGACTGTAGGAATGATATATTTACTGAATAATGATGTTTGAAAATTGTTCCACATAATTATGAATTTTCATATGAAATATTCAGAAAAATGCTTAGATTGAACAAATTTCCAAAGGTTGACGATCGATATGAAATTAATGGTTATTATTCAGTAAATATATCATTCCTACAGTCGCGAATCACATTTTGACTAACATACGACGTAAAACAGAGCTGCAATTTGCAAAAAATCAAAGAAAATTTGAATTTGGCGAGCTACAGCTGAGGGCTCACCTTAATTACAATCTCATTTATTTTCTATGGTCCTTGTTTGCGAAAACGATGGGTTACCTACAAACATTTATGTGTATGATAAATGAACGATGTTCGCAACAAATTATTTGCAGTGTGTATGTACTGCACGAATCCTTCGTTCTTGAAACTCTTCCGCGAGTGTGCAACGCTCAAGTGTCATATGTATAGTAACGCCTCATTTGCATTAGGACTTTATGCGGTCGTTAGCCTGCATGCAAATGTCTATGAATACGACACTGCTCAAATGTTTGCCTGTAATTTGAAGTCACCATAACGTTAGAGTAGATGACCTAGAACATCATGCACAGTTGGGAAATGAAAATATTAAGCAACTTAGGCTTTTAAAAAAAAAACTTTTATCACGCATCCATTCATAGCAGACTGTCCGAAATCGAGACCGAAATCAATGCTCAAGCATTCTCTGTATAAGAAGAGGCCTTTGTCCTGCACACATCTGCTTAGCCTTTATAATAATAATAAAAATAATCCTTCATTTCAGGCAACTAAAAAAAAAAAAAACATAATAAAACCTTTTCCCGACTATGTTGGGGTCGGCTTCGAGTCTAACCAGATGCAGCTGAATACCAGTATTTTACATAGAGCGACTGCCTATCTGACCTTCACAACCCAGTTACTGGGTAATACGATACCCCTTGGTACGATTAGTTGTCTGATTTTCGGGCTTCTGACGACCCGTAACGACTGTCAAATATCCACGAATGACAGCCTGGGCGGCCATAACGTTCCTTCCGAGGCACGGAGGGGGTCTTAGTATGTAAAGATGGTCACCCATCCACGGACCAACCGCTGCAAGCGTAGCTTAACCTGATCGATCGACCCTTGCGGCTGTTATTACATAGCCACAAGCTTTTGCCATGCAGTGGGGCAGTAATAGGCTGGTACCATATACATGAGACTTGGGCATACATGAATGTTCAGTTTGGAAATTACTCTAACTATCCCTACCACGGGTGTACTATCGAGGAAGTTCATATCTAAGCAGTTTTAAAACAAAATCCCGTGAACACGATGACCACATCTGTTTTATGCCCCTATTTGCATCGACCAAGGGCTGCAAGGAAACATAGTCCTTAAGGTGCATAGATATGAAATTCCTCGATAGTACGTACCGTGTACACTGCACATCCTTCGATTAAACTGAAGGATAATATGTAGAACAGATATGTTCAGGCTTAAATACATCGATACTTATTCGATTGAGCTAGAAGTTATAAAGCAGTTCATCTCACGGACTTACTAAAGCGACTCTGTGTTATTGTTTTAGTCTCATTGCAGGTGTATTCCCGATACAATTAGGAATGGAGACCTAGTTTTGTCGGAGTGAACACCTAAGTGTGTGGGAAGGGTTTGGTTAGTGACTCGCCACAATTGATGTTTTGTACCTTAATTTTCTGTGTGTAATACACAGAAAGTTAAGGCACAAAACATCAATTTTACAAAAATAAACTTTGTGGTGTGTAAGAAGGTACTTACGTATTGTTTAATTGAATCTTTCCCGTACAGCTTATACCCTATAAATTTACTTTAGCATGGTGGCACGTCAATACATATTATACGATAGAGCTGGAAGTATATTTATGAGTTCATCTCACGACAAAACAAAAACCGGGTTACTCGTATAATCAAGTCTGAACACGTAAAGCTATCAGTTTGGATCAATACACAGTACAATTATCGGGAAATGCGTAGTAAATTACGGTGTCAAATGAGATATAAACTTATCATTGGTTTGAGGCGAAAGGTCCACCGTTTAGCCGATCTGTCGTTAATGTAATGTTTATTTAACCCACGACTTACATGTAAATGATCAACATGTTGTGTTATTTATGACCGGTCGTTTCCAAACTCGAGGTTAGGAAGTTTTATAGAATGACTCGCTGGGTTGCAGCTTCGTTTGTGAACTTTTATATTTTACTGGATGTAAGTTCTCGTAAAGATGGTAGCTTGACTTTCTCTAAGTACTAAGCTATCTTTTTGGCCAATAACAAAATTTGTTCTCTGGTTTTGCAGTGAAAACCTTCAAACGGACAGGTTGACTTACAATTTGAATTTGAATTTGGAATACCTATTAGATAGTGTCGTCTAATTGATATAATCAATGTCATGTGCCAATTTAAAGTGTCTATCATTATTCAAATTTCAAATACGATTATCTACTGTGAGAACTAATCGCTTGTATGATAAATAATATTCGGAAGCACGTCCGATCTATACATTACATGTCACGAAAACATCGCAAAACTTGTTTTAAGGCCACACTTGATACTATTTATGTACCTACTTACATCTCAACGACATCCAGTTTCAAGACTAGGGTTATCAAAATTTTAGATTGTAACTTGTCTGCTTGTTACGTTATTTATTCGTGTACACGTGTATCTAAATTAAAGTCACGTGATAAAGATAAGTGGCTGTTTTTAATTAGTTAAGCTTATAGCTTTACATAATGTTAACAGGTTTTCTATACATGAATATCCATTATGACGTATAATGGTTACTTATTTATAGAAAATCTGTTACGTTATTTAACTACTTCGTGTGGTTATTTTGGTCACTTTGCCAAAGATTCCAAATAACAGTTACTAGCTTTTATTTATGTTAGAAGTATCTGAAACCCTTACAATTAGTTTTTCTATTCGGCCTTTTTATAACTATGTATCTATCTACATATTTTGCCCATATTGCCTCACTGCTGCACAAAGACTTGGGCTGTTTATAACTAGGTATCACAAACGATGTGCATAATCGCTTTACAGACTCTCATATCTACATAAGTATATTTCGATAACGTTCACCGAGAACAGGAAGGAAGGAACCTTGCGCACGCGCGGCCCTGGCCTTTAGTAGTTAATGTCTGCAGTCGTGGGAATGACCGCCCTTTGAACCATTTGTCCAATGTTTTGGCGTAACGTACGTTCAACTACACACAGAAGTAACATTTGTACTACGAAAACCGTCCCTATTTCTACTAAATAAAGTCCCTGTCCAAGCGAAAATGTTACCATGGACGAACGGTTGACTTTACTTGATTATTGATGAATTATAAATCCTTATTGCTTGTTTATAAATTAATTAGAGCAAATTGATAAAATAAGATATTTCAATGTCTATGTTGTGATTGATTAACAAAAACGGGGTGTGTTGAATTAATGACCTTGTTGAACCTATTAAAATATTTAAAGTACACACGACGACATATCAAGCGATACATTTCCAGTTTGCAACATTGCGAGGTCAGCTGTTATTGGAAATGTTATAGCTTGATATGCCGTCGTGCTTACCTGGCCAAGATATACTCGTAGGTGCAGCGAGCATTAGAACGGTGCGGTCATATTTAAGGGCACTACATGACCCAAAGGCAAGTTTTATAGTGCCTAAAAGTATATGATCCACTGCAGTAAATAAAATGAGAAAAATATATGATATTCTTCAGGAATATGCTAGTTATATAGTGTGTTGAAAACATAATACAACTAATTTGGTACGATAGAAAAAAGTCATGAAGAATGATACCTCTAAACATTTCTTTTAACGATTAAAAACAATATTAATATAAATGCAATCATTCTGTTTTTTTTTCAGATTTGTCTTCATGCAACATATTTTTGTGACGGTGTTTTCATTTTTTAATCCAATCAACAGATTTTTTGTGAATAGAGAATTGCTTCATTTTTTGCAATAAATTACCAGCTTAGTGTTATCGCGCTTCTCTTTCTTTTCTATGCAGTCTAACAGTGACCGCGTTTTAGCTGTTGTCAGCCCCTTAAGGGTGTAGTCATAGATATAATAAAGAAGGGTGTAGTACAAACCATCAAACTGAACAACTTGATGATTTGTCAAAATACTACCGTCTTCCAAAAAAAAAACATTAGAAAGTGAAAAATAGCTTTAATTTCGGAAGTCGGTGTCTTTGCATCTGTGTTTTATTTTTTTCCACCGACTTCCGAAATTAAAGTTATTTTTCACTTTGTAGTGTTTTTGTTTCGTAAAACGTTTAGTATTTTTCAATTTTTAGTTATGGTACCAACCCCACACCAACTCGAAAACAATCGTCTTACACGACGCCCACGTCCGTTTGAAGGCGATTTTTTTTATTTAAAAATAATTATTGTTGATTTTCTAAAAATCGCTCGACCGATTTCGATAAAATTTATATGGGACCACCTCTGAAGTATGAGCTACCAAACAAAAAAGAATCATCGAAATCAATTTATAATTGGCGGAATGATCGCGTAACAAACATACAAATAATAAAAAAAACATACCGTCGAATTGAGAACCTCCTCCATTTTTGAAGTCGGTTAAAAAGGCAATGCAAGGTAGTTTGTTACGCAATTACCCCGCATAAGTTTTTAACCAATTTATGTGACATGTTTATAGAACCGTGTTGAAGAGCAATGTTCAGAAGTTGATATAATATATATCCTTATATAAATATCCTGCAGGGACATTTGACTTTTTACCCACAGTTTTGCTTTGTATTATTTGAAAAGTGAGAGTATATCTAATTATTTTCTTCAAATCGGCTTATTATAATATTGTTAAGTGTCCCACCGTAATACAGTGTATAACTAATACGGGGGTCAGGGTGAATCGGTTTCGTAGCAACCTGTATTTATTTTTGTGCGCTGAGTCACTAATTGTGTATCTAATCATTTATATTCATAGAAAATTTGTACTTGTGTAATATTTGTTGTAAGGTTGTTATTCTTTTGGCAAAATAACGATTATGATTATTATTATGCAGGGAGGCGCGACGCGACGGTGCGACGAGATTCTGGTAGAACAATTTCGGTGAAGTTTTCATAGAAGTTGTTCTACCAGAGTCGCGTCGCGCTGTAGCGTTACGCCTGTTAGCGGGAGCCTTTATTATCAGCTGGTCTTGCAAAGTTTACATTTACGGCCTGCACAACGTGGAGTGAAATCGATAGTCTGTATTCCAGTGTAGGTATCTTCACGACTTTGTTTATTTTCAGAGGAGTAGGCAGAGGTTTGCCGTTCTGAACCCTATAATTATTATAGACAAAATCAAAAGTATAACATCACTCCACACTTGTTTGCCCAGAAGGGTTAGGTAGAGTATACAGGGTCAAATTAAATTAGCTAGTGAAAGGTATCGATATCGATATCTTAACATGATAATACAAATAAGAAATTAATTTGGTGTTTTTTTTTTGTGGCATATCAACCGCAGTAATGTATTCACTTGAAATATCAGTTAAAATAATCAGTTTTCTTTTGTGTAACCTTCAGAGACGTGATTGGTATCGATTACATTGATTGGTACACACGGCTACACATCAAGCTATACAAAACCAGTTTACGCTGGTCTCGCATCGTACGGAAATCCTATACAATGTGAGATCAGCTTATACTGGAAATGTATAGCTTGATGTGGAGGCGTGTGTACATGACATATTACAAGCCAGAAAAAAATTAGTGTATTGTCACATGTTCAAAGGAGAGACATTAAAAAAATAAAATAATATTATGATAAGACAGTCGTGAAACGGAGCTCCAAAATATATTTTTCGTCGCATAATTCTCAAAATTTTGAGCGTAAACTATCATATTATTCATGTAATGAAAATAAAGGGAATTCAATCAACAAAAGAAATAGCTAAAACTTATTTCATTTATTTTTAATTTAATTAAAACTGTACTTAAATAACTTTTATTTTGGTGGTCATTCGATTCAACTCACATCAAACACTTTACTGTTTTAAATCTTATTTGTTACCGCGGTACGCTATTGTGAATTACCAAAAAAAAAATTTGCTTCTTACCGCGCCATACGATTTTTATAGAAAATAGTGTCTAGATTTCCATAACATCAAAAAAGATAACCTCCTTAGGGCTAATGAGACGAGCCTCAGAAGTGCAATAAAATTAAAAGCTAATTAATATTGTACGAAGTTTAATTAACAACAATCATTAATCGGAGTGATTCGGTTTGGTACTCAATGCAGTTCAATGTCTCACAAAACGCAACAAAAACAGACATTACTTGGAGTAAGTTGATAATTTCCTAGCTCACGCTATGCAAACTCCAATTGTTTTTTGGCATTATAATACCAAGTTTAATTCAAGTACAAGGTAGGCACTGAGTCACCATATAAATGATGTCTAAGAATTTAAATTTGACCCTGCGGCTATACAAGTACCTATATTCATTTAAAAAAGAACATTATCTCATTCTATTGAAGGTGTTCAATTTGACCCAATTAAACCTCATTGTCTTTGCATGCCCAATATCTAACCTACATTTAATTTTTAAACGGCACCGGCAGCCTTCTTCGTCCTTACTTAAATATCTACGTAGGCATATGATTACTTATTCGGAGGTACAGATCTCGACGTTACTCTGCGCGAACAATAGAGTTTAATTATTCAAGGATTGAAGAAGTGGGAATGGTTATGCTGAATCGGGTCAGGTGTACGTGGCTACGTGGCTACGGGACTACGGAGCTACGGAGCTACGCATTATCTATGACGTCATGATTTGCTGTAGATTTACGATCGGTGTTCGGGTAAAGGAGTCCACTACAGCCATTAGTTTCGGTAAATAATTTATGAAAATTAATACGCTACACTCAATTCGGTGTCAATAGCGCGTCTATTGGAAATTCGGTTATGTGCGATTGTTTGGTATAAGTCTTGAACTCAGATAAAATGAAAGATACCTACGTTTTGGGTAGGGACATAAATTGACGTGTTTATGATTCTATTTTGCTATTTCAGACTACTTCTTTTTGTACCGAAATGTAACATACAATAATGTTGCAAACTTTTTAAACTAGACAATATTTTTCAAGTGAATATCTTCTACAAATTCTTCTTTGAAACATATTTTATGATTGCACGTAGCGTATGCTAAAGATTTACGGCATAAAATTTGGAACAAACTATTTCTTGAATGACTGTAGGTCAAAACTAGTTCGCTATATAAATATTTTTCAAGACCCATTTTATTAATACCATATGTGGTCCAAATACTACTAAAATATTCAATATAATTCCATAGATTTGTTCATACACCGAGAGAGTAAAACATTGCATTCGAAATTGGCAACCTAAAAATTCATACGACATTGTTTGCCAAATTGAAGCAAAATATACATATTAAAAAGTTCAAGGTGCTCCTTCCATTCTGATATTTAACCATTTTTTCAATCACAGAACTGTTATCTATACATATATATCAATATACATATTGTAAAATAAAGTCACTTTTCGTGTCTCTGTGTGACCACATTGTCCTTCATAACGGATTTTAATGTGGTTTTCTACATCATTTAGAGAATTTATATCGGTAGGTTTATGTGTTTAATACCTACCTTAATATTTAACTTAAGGGACTGACAACAGCTAAAGCGCGGTCACTGTCGGACTGTATAGAAAAGAAAGAGAAGCGCGAGGACACAAAGCTGGTAATTTATTGCAAAATATGAAGCAATTCTCTATTTATAAAAAAATCTATTGATTGGACTTAAAAAATTAAAACACTATCACGTTAATATGTTGCTTGAAGAATAATCTGAAAAAGAAACAGAATGATTGCATTTATTTTGCATGATTGCATTAGTATGGTTTTTAATCGTTAAAGATTTTTTTAGAGGTATCTTGGTGACTTTTTTCTATCGTACCAAATTAGTTGTATTATGTTTTCAACACAATATCTAACTAGCATATATCCTGAAGAATGTTTTTAATATATTTTTCTGATTTTGTTTACTGCAGTGGATCATATACTTTTAGGCATTATAAAACTTGCGGTTAGTACATGTAGTCCCCTTAAATAATGCACAGAAATCTCGGAGTTTTGACATGTCGCCATTGTACACATGCGAAGCAGTGACAGGCCACAGGTTTAATTAATAAGCTTATCCCTCAACTGATTTGCGTTTTAAAGTACTCGAAAATGTTTACCATCGTTCAATTTTAGAACAGGATGACTGTCTAAAACGTAGTTTGTGGCTTGGAATCGTTCGTCGACCACGATTAGGTCAATAATAAGTGTGACTTGATCATCTTCGTTTGACATAGACTAGTTAATTCAGGCGCGTGAACCCCAGCTGAACAAAGTAAGGGCTCCCGCAGACAGCTGATTCTTGATCGAACTACCTACTTAAGCTGTTTAGTTCAATCGGTCTTTAGCTCCAACAGTTCATGACTCGTTTAGTCGGTACGACCCACACTCTTACGACTATCTTAGCCATTTGCCTTGCAGGCAATTGTATGGCCAGTGCAACAAATGGCACACTGGCTAATCTTTTTACCACTTTATGTGTGCTAATATTCGCGTATAGCTTTTTCCGCCGACACGAGAGATACGTACTTAAGCAAAAAAAAATAGGTTTGGTTAGGTTAGTGGAGTACAGCTTAGGCGCTTGCGGTACAGCTAGTTTGTCGTGTAATTACCGCTTGAAAATGGAGTTGTTGTCAAGCATATATACATCCCAAAGTTATTCTTATGATTAATTAAACTATTGGTTGATGTCGCCTGTCTGTGGGCGCCCTAAATCGACGCGACCTTCGAGCCCGTTTGACGTCCTTTCGTCTTCGAAGGGAATTACAGTCGCCGCGCCGCCGGGCACTTGATAAGTTTAATCACTGAACAATACATAAATAGGTATACGATGCAACTGGGCCGTACGATCTAATAGTGACTCAATATACTTGTAGGTTCTTATCGTGGATGCCTTTAGTATGAGTTACTTTGAGGAAAATTTAATGATGGCAAAGTTTCGCAGGCACGTTTTTTGATATGGAATATTTATCACCGTTAAAGTTTTATCCTTAAACACGAATTAATATTGTTTCTTTTAAATATACTTATATTTATGCGCATTGCGAAACAGCTGAATACATGTGTGATTCTTGAAATAAGAAATGGATTTCGAAAGATTTTCCCGCCTCCACTCATGACTCGAGCGAACAACTTTAAAAGAAGAAAAAGAAAATTCGAAATTCAAAAATGCATGGAAACGGAAAGTGCAGCGCATTTGTACATGAAAAATAAAAGCTTTTGTACTATAATTCGCGACCGTGCTTCGGTCTCGAGCGAGAATCAAGATCGATACTTTCTTGTAGCCAAACTTATGGCCTGCTTCCGACCTTCCTCGCTGCGGTGAATACTATACAGTATAGGTACGTACCAACATGGTATACAACTGTGTATTACTATAAAGTTTTGTTTAACTACCATTGTTTATAAAGGAAACACTGGATTAAGAAGCTTTATGTGAGTTCCGTTCAAAATATATTTCGACGAAAAGTATTTTTAGTGCAAGTGTAAAATTGTTTTGTTTTGATATACCTAGTTCAAAGAGTTACATGTAGTCATGACGTAAAGAACCGTAATTATAGCAACAATTTAATAGGTAAGTACCTATGTTTTTGTTAGCTTTATATTTACTTTTGTAGCCATATTGAAAGGCCTTGCATTAGTCTGGCAAGTGAGGACAAAAACTAAGCTGAGATCTCATCACAAAAAAAGTTAACTGACATATTGTTCTTTTAAACTCCAACAAAAACGCGTCCCTACTAATGAATATCCATTCATTCATTCGCTCATTTGTAATGTAATATACATTTTGAAAGGAAAGTAGACGCCGCGGTTAGCCGTGCCCTAAAACAACAAGAACTTACAAGAAAAAAGGTGGACATGTGCGAATGCTTAGGTAACTGTGTATTTATCCACATTTTTTGCCTCAAAAAGGACCTACATTATTAATATCTTTAATTTATTTACATACTGTTTAGGTGCACAAAAACTTTGTAGGTAGGCTAAGGCTATGCAGATTTTTTTTATCTAATTTTAAACACTTAATAAATCATATCATTTTTCGGTCATTAACCTTTGAAATTGAACCTAGTGATTTACGACCCCTTTATCGTACGACAATGATCTACTTAAATACCGGTTAAAGTTTATTTGATGGCTACTGGGATTGCTTGACGAAAAAAAAAACAAATGAAGATTGCCAACAAATTGAATTTAGAATCCAGGGATACAGTATCTTCTCCCACTTTGATGTGGTCCACAACAATATTATGAAACAAATATAGGAAGGAAATATAACGCGGTCTGTGCCCAAAAGGCCATGACTTACATGATGGAGTGCTAAACCTTTCCACTGAGGGTTAAAACAAATTGTACACACTTTGGAAAGGTGTTACGACACCCAAAAAATATGATTCATTTGATACTAAATATTTACGATCAGACGGCGGTATACGCTTAAAATAAATGTTCGCGGTTAAATATTTGTGGATTTATCTACTCAGTTGAGTATTTGTAGAATTGTGTCCATGTTTGACCACAATATTTTGATATCATTATCACTAGATTGCTCTACGAATCTTTTATTAAAAGCTTTTTTATGACTTTTATAAAACTGGCGATCAGTTAAACTCACGCCAACGATACGAGATAAATACATAAATTATCAAATTTAAACTCAAGTAATCTAAGTTGATTTTTTAATGAAAAAAAGTATCGTTAATGACATAAAGTAATTTTAGTTGCAACGGAAACTGAACCATACGCGATAAAGTTAAAGTTTTTAATCCCAAAGCATAAAATTTATCTCGTCTCGTTGGCTTTAGTTTAGTTTAGTTAATAAGACAACAACAAAGTCTTAGGCCTAAAGTATTCTAAAAAACCTCTACTTTTCCAAAACTCTATGACATATACATTTAAACATATACTTAAACGTTCACTGCACAAGGTAGCTAGCTCCACGAAAAATTCTAAAACCTGCTATAATGGATTGAGGATGTACCAATCCCATTAAGCAAAACTGGACTCTGGCAATATGCCAGGTTGTACAAAAGGTATAATACCTATTTCGAAATGCACGACGCATAGCTACCTACCTACCTATCTAAGTAAAACCTTCAATCGAAATGACAGAGGACCAATTAATGATTTATTAAGTCATCATTCTCCTGCACTTATCCCAATATATTTGCAGTCGACGCAACATGTCTTTTTGTTTCATACCTACTTCTCTATCTATCTCGGCAGTAAACCCCCCTTTCTAACCATATCATCATTCACACGTCCATCCATCGCTTCTTTGGTCTTCCCCTACTCTTTTAGCCACCGACATTCATACTCAAAACTTTCCTCACGACATTTTCCTCATTCCTCCGTATCACAAGCCCATACAATGTCAACCAATTTCCACACAACTTACTACTTACTCTTTTGTACTCATTTCTTATTCTATCGCTTCGTGTAACACCACACATCTCTCATAACATTTTCATCTCAGCTGCATGCAATGGCTTTTCATTCACCCCTTTTGTGGCCCAACATTCTAATCCATACAAGACTGCTGTCTAACCATTGTTTTTTAGATCTTCCCTTGAGTTTAAGGGGAATGCGGGAGTCGCAGATTGTTCCCGTGACCTGCCGCCATTTCATCTATCCAGTGTTAATTCTGTGCTTAACCATCCGATCTACTTCGCCATCACTTTGCACGAGTGAACCGAGATACCGAAAGTCGGAGCAGACTCGGAGAAGCGCGCCAACAAGCGCTATGGCTCCAGAACTGGAGAGACCGCCGAAATTGCAGAACATATATTGAGTTTTGATTCTGCTGATTTTCAAGCCAACATTCTCCAGCTTCTGTTGCCATTTCTCCAATCTGCTCTGGATCCCAATTGCACCGCCAATCACAAAACGCGTTTAGCGCTAACCGAGTTTAAAACATAATTCTGTTTCTGTCAAATGTTTGAAGATGTCAGAGACAGAATGATGTTTAAAATTCGTTTAGCGCTAAACGTGTTTAGTGATTGGCGGTGAAGGTGGGCCCTAATCTTATGTAACAAGGGGCGAGCCCATTGCCAACATCCGGGCACAAATCCAGACTGCAAGCTGCTACTGAGAAACTCCAGATGGGAAAACCTAATAACAAAACAAATGCTCAGAGCAGTTCTTGCAACCTCTAGACAGACCAACGAGGCAGTCTCAAAAATGCTACACTACCTCGTAAACAGAGGATTGACTGTCTTAATTAACATTTACCTTAAGTACTAAATCATTTGACACATGCGTGCACTGACTGGACAGGTCCACTCAATCTTTGTGGTTTTTCCTCAAAATACCATTTCAGACACTAATCTACATAGTCTACTTACACATGAACTGAACAAGATTATGTCTGGACTTTAAAAGAGACTGTGACCTCTGAGTTTGTTTTGGGCTTTCTTCTCAGAGTAGTCCGATAGGAAACGCCGACCTCATCTAGCTTTTAAAATATGATTGACGTGTAAACGTGTTTGTACAAATCTACTTACATAAATAAAATCATTTATCATTTATCATTTCATTGACTCTGTCGACAACGTGTGACGTCTAAATACAAATTCGGCAAGTTTTTTGCAACATTCTACTTTTTGCAAGGAACACTTGAAATATTTCTAGGAGTGCGTCACTACTGTCGCATTCTGTGCCACGCACTTACGTCATAACATTAAAAAAAAACACCGAATGTCCACCTGCAGGTGTCACAAAAGGGGACTAAAATATAAGCCGTCAACAGGAAAAGCAGTCAAGTTTTCCTGTCCACTAATTCTAATACATAATATTTTGGATATACATACTTCTCATTTCATTAGCCAAACTCAACAAACGAGTTGGTGGTTTTTTCGGTCTTCGCTGAACCTATTATTTATTTATTAATCGCTTATCTGTACCTTGCTATCTAGCTGAACTTTCAATGGACCCGTGCGACTGTTATCATTTAGCCAGGAGCCCCCTGATTGCAACATTTATTTCCGTTAATATTGTAATCTGTGGAAATTATATTGTAAGAGCACAATTTCTTAGTTAAATGTCTACAATGTATATGAACTAACATTGTCATGTATATCGATTAATTATGAAAGAAAGAAAGAAAGAAAATGCGTTAATTTGCGGTAAACATGACTCAAAAAATAACATAAACACTGAAAATATGAAAAGGTTGGGGGAAACATGCGTCACATCCACGCAAAACGGCTATCGCTCAGCATTATGCCGCGACCCTATGCAAGACAGAGCCCCAGCGCTGGTTTTCAGCGACAGCCGGCATTATCATACTATCAAGCTATTTGTTATCTCTGGCGCATGGCGGTAGTGACTGGGGGTCATCGAGGTGATACGTGGGGGTCATCTGTAGACACATTATCACTTAGGTAGGTACATGTTTGTTCTGGGCCCTCGTGACTCTGTTATCACTACTAAATTATACAACGTGTCGTTTTGCATCCTCGTCAAATTTCAGGAGGCTGTTATGAAATAATCAAATAAAATTACGATACCTGCTCAATAATTCATACATACTTACTTGTTTTTTTAGATATTTAAGTTTGACAGTATTTCAGAATACACCACTTTCAAAGAACAGAATCAACCCGTTGCGTATGCGGTAGGCAGTGTCGCACGACGTGCGTGCGTTACAGTTACAGCGCAGTTACATGGTGGTATCACACGGGCCCTACACATGCCGATTTCCGAACATTATAATAAATAAAACAAAAATACCTACTTATTTTATTATTGATTCGTGTCGAGAATCATTAGCATAGTTACCTCCTCGAATTTGACGAGGATGCAAAACGACACCTTGTAGGCACACGAATGATTTATTTTTGGAGTTTACCCTAACATGCATTTCCTCCTTGTGACTCAGTTTATGTCAAGAACTAGGTTATTTTTATTAGTATCAAACATAATACAATGACAAATAACTTATTGTGATTCGCACTTTTACAACATGTTTTTTCGTTTGCCACTTTGATTGAGCTACGACAGCGGGGCGAGCCCGGCCTTCTGTGATAGGCTTGCGTCACACATTCTTATCATAGTTTGTGAGCCAAAAACACAGAGGCCGTGCTCTCCCCGCAGAACACCACATTCCTGTGTTGATCATTGCTAAGCCTAGGTTTCTCGCAGTGCTATTTAATTTGTGCCTTTATTAGAGCTTGCCATCATATTTTATTGACTGTGTGTTTTCGTAAATTTTCCGGAAACTAATAAATAATGGTAAAAAGTCTGTTGTTTCAGATTCAGTAACTTCACAGGGTCAGCCGTTTCAGAGATTGCCTTGGAAACAACCAGACAGAACATAAAACAGCTGTTTACACTGTCACGTAATATATACTCATATGATTTTTATTATGTCTGCGAAATCATTTGCTGAATAAACTTGTAATTGAAGTATCAATTACAAGTTTATGAAAGTTTAATGATTTATTCGGAAATTGACTCTCAATTCGCATAGGACCGAGGGGCTAAACACAGAGTTTCAAACACTTTTTGTATGATGTTCAACAATTTCAGTTGTTTATTCGAAAAAAAAAGGATGAATATGAGTGACAGTTGAAAGTATAGTTCTAGAATTTTGACTGGTGTCTTCACCAAATTTCCAAATTCGAATGAAAAACTTTAAATCTGACAATCATTAGGATGACAGTCACAATACCAAACAAACCCGAACCATTCCAAAACGTCAAACGCTAGCTTGAGAGACATCGTACAACCAAATTACGTATGTCGGTGGTTTAATTCTCTTTGGTCAGTACTAAGATCGCCAAATACGTCCGAGTTGTCGAGTAATGTCGAGCATTGCCGAGCGTATGATGTGCTGACAATGTAGGCGGATGGTAGTCACGTTAGCGCTGTCACACGGAACGAAAGCTATCAGTCAAATTCTTCACGACTGTCAGACAATTTACAACATAATAAAAACTTTGCACTGAAAGTGTTCGGAAATTGACGATCGTTACGGCTTGAGAGCCTGGGTAAACCATCTAACTCATAGGGTAAAAAACTACACATTAGATGACCGATGTGATGCGGTAGGGAAGCAACGTAGGAAATAAATACTTTTATAATGTTACTTCGTCAGTACGTGAACAGCTTAACCATCCAATTTCTAGAACAGAACAATGCTATATCATTCAATGCATTCTAATAGTTCTGATTCCTCGAACCACGACGACAATGTTATGTCAGACAGAGCCTCAGCCAGATACAACGTGCACGAATGCCACAAGGGCGTCGAAAGATATCGTCCTTTCCAATGTCACTCAAACTAGTTCCACATTGCCGTATTTAAGATTAATTTTGTAGACACGGCAAGCGCGACATACTCGTAATGTATACAAATAAATAAAACTAAGTGTCTGTTTGTAATGTTCCGGCTAATCTCCGAAACGGCTGGACCGATTCTGACGGGACTTTCACTGGCAGATAGCCGATGTTATATGGAGTTACTTACGCTACTTTTATTGTAGAAAAGGAATTATGGTACCGCGCCAAAAAACTGTAATCATAAATTCAGCACATGATTCCAGACCCCCAAGCGTTGAAAATTTTAGCCGGTTATAAAAAAAAAATTGCTGTTCCATACATTTTGACAGAGTAGGTATCACACTTTTCTATGAAACAGCAATTTTTTTTATAACTGACTAAATGTGGCTACCCTAGGGGTCTAGAATCATGGTTACGCAGTTTGCGCGTCAATGTTCCTGCTACCCTGTATGGTACTACTACGGAAGAAATTAGTTTAGACTTCTAAATAGTTCTTGAACATAAGTTTAATAATATGTAAATAAAAAATTATCGTAATTATTGCAGTCGGTGAAGGTGAGCAAGCTCTTTCCATGTCACTTATAATGACCGGCGGTGGTAATGATAACGAGTTAACCAATCCAAAAGAACTGCACGATGTAGATCACAATTGGATAAGAGGCGGTTAAAATGAACATGAGATGTCAAAAGCGCTTAGACTGCAAAACAATATCAACGCTTTAGCGGCTGTAAGTGCTGTGACCACTGTAGCGAATGAAATTAGACGAATTAATGAATGAATGCGTGGCAGCAAGGGACTAGGATCGCTAGTGGTGTAATAGCGATAATTTAGGAGAACGAAATAAAACTAACCGCCAATTACTTCTAATTCTAATAATGTAGAGTGTTAGAAATCATTGTTGAAATATGTTAGAAATTTTCACAAAAAACATATTACGTTAGTACGTTTTTAGACGTTGGTAACGCTTAAAGGCTTGAGTATTTAACTCGCATGAAGGCACACGTGTCTCGGTAACGTAGTCATTGATTGTGGATTAGCAAACTGTGACGAAAGACCCAACTTGAGCTGTAAGGTGGGCAGCGATAAGATGTTCGAAATCAATTCTGTAAACATTGTTTACACAATGGTTAGTTGTGGACTGCCTACGTTTATTTGTTGGTCTAGCTAGTCTTTTGTGTCGCTCGGCTTCTAGGCTCGAGCCATCGCCTATACAGTTTTCAGCCTAGTGTCCAACGAATCGATTAATTGCTGGTGAATTCTAACGTGGGCCAGTGTGGCGATTGGCACGGAAATTGCTTGTTTCTACAATAAATGTTGCAGCCATTTCCCACAATTTATCTGGCTGTACAATTTGTTTTATCTAACAAATGTTTATTTTTGCAACCGAACGGCCAGGTTGGAGTTATGGCATGAAGTGAAAATCTGGATATAATTGCCACAGTTATGGTGTTATCGGTTGAATTGGTTATTTTAAAACAAAGGTATATAAAGAATACCCAGACGCGATTTTACGATTCTTTAGGTATAGAATCTGAAGTTGATACATATTTCATATAGCAACGATCGAATAACATTGAAAAACTTAGTTATGTTCGATTGAGCAAATTCTACATCAGACCTATTTGTCAAAATAACATTTGAGAAATAAAGCGGTCCTCCAGCTGTATTTTTCTAGTAGAGAGAATAAAAAAACAGACAGATCGAGTGTGAAAACATGGCGGTTTTTTGGCGTCAAGCAGCACATGTGGCTCTCTAGTCGTTTTGTTTTTTGCCGCTGGCTGGATATACAGCAGAATTTGTAGAAAAGGAACTGAAGGCACTGATTTTGTTTTTTACAATTCTAAATTTGAAACTAAACTGTCACATTTTGTTCTTTGCTGTGTCATCACGGGTCGTTGAACGTCGAACAACATAATGTATTTAAGTATAGGTAGACACTTAGATAAAAAATTAATTCATTACTGAAACACAAGTAAAATGCGGAAACAATGTGTATTATCATTTTAACTGTATTATTTAATAATGACAATGTGTTTATTATTATTAACCTTCCTTATTTCACGCGTTCCTCAAATATGGAAATAAGTATTATTTTAATTTGGAAACAAAAGAGCCGAATTGAATGAGGAATACGAACCAAAACGTTGAAGCGTATTTTTATTTTATTGAACTGACGTCATTATTCAGCGTTTATTTACCTTTAGGCCTTATTTTACAGTAGGAGACTATACGTTTTATGATTATTCAATAGCCTCGTTACATTCAGAAAACGGAATAATTTTGTAACTTTCTTGGATTTTTTATTTCTAGTCTTAGACTATAACAAAAGTTGGACAAAGATTTATGTGTGACACTTATTTAACAACGTTTTAACCGTGTTAAGTGTTTATTGAAAATCACTTGCAAATAGTTAAAGTTATTAAAAAAAAAACTACGTTGGGTTGCGTCTTTAAAAATATTTCACTTTTACTATAATATCGTTCAAGGTAAATAATATTGTGATGTACGCAGTACCTACAGTTATTTATTATACGGAATTGTATCGCACCAGGTGAAAGCTGATATCTAAACTAAACAGACACCCTAACTTTTAGGTAAGTCTTGGAACTGTATCTAATTCAAACAATGTCAGCAAATCACCCTATTAAATTATAATTTTGTACGAAACACGTAGTTTTCCTACACATATAACTTGAGACTTGAGTTTATCGAAATTCGATCAATGAATAAATAACCAAAATCCGAAAATACATCTTACTTGTCGTATATTTGCCGTCAGTTCTGTGAAGGCGCGGCAAATAAACAGCGTTCCTCATGGCTGCACGAAGTGACGAACCAATCCGCTTCAAAAGGTCCATATTTGTCAACTTTTGCGCGAAAATAATATAAAACACCAAACGTTTACGCGAACAAATGTGACATCACATAAACACAACATACTTGCTGTCAGGTTAAAATAAAACTGACATATAAACAGAAGTGACTTAATTTTATTAGTTGGTTTTATAAATAACGAATATATTAAAACTAAAGGAAACCGGTCGCGGACTCACTGCACGTGGTTCGACCATTCACAATGATTCTTACACATGCCTTGATAACACTCAATCGAATTAAAATAATTTGCCGATAATTAATGACTTCACGACATTTTTATACAAAATCAATTCATTAACGTAATATTAATTAAACGAAAAGTCGTGCTCGAATTCAAACTGTTTGATGAGTTTTATTGTTTGCATAAGTACATTATGTAGTAACAGAATTCTTTACATATCTAATAATGAACACTAATGAAGTAACGGAGCAAAGTATGCGAGACGCAGCTAAGCAAATGTCGGCTCAAAGTGACATTTACTTTTTAGACATTAGGAAAAGATCGTCGTAACACAAAAGGTAAGTAAGAACAATACCTCTGAAAGTATTACGAATTGTGTGTTATAAAAATCCTATCGCCCGAGTTACACGAGGCTAGTTTTTTAAGGATAGCAAGCGAGTAATCTCTTAGCTAACTATCTTGACTAAGCACCATGCTAGAGCTGTATACACGGGGGCGCTACTAGCTCGGAAATATAACACCATCATATTACACTATTACACTTGCTTACTATCTTTCTCACTAGCTTGCTTGCACTATCTTGCTATCCTAGCTTCAAAAACTAGCTTTGTGTAATCCGGGCGTAAGCGCTGCAACAAACAAAAGAACAGCTGAGAAATAAATTGCAGTTTTGAAAGTTACTGCACGCGTCCATTAAATTACTAAGAATAAAGTCGTCACCTGCCAAAATATGCAATCCGATGCTGCAATAAAAACAAAGCCTAATGGCGCTAAGTCTACGATTCATATCTAGCTAATGTTGGATATCAATTATTCTGATATCAATAGAGATGCCTAATGTGTGAATTAAATTAATTGGATATAGCATAAAAACGCTAGGCCCCACTCTGTCTATTTATTTGTTGCCGAAGGACTTAGCAAAAACTGTTTCAGTTTTTTTGGCCGATCTCTCAATTTGATTGAGCTTTGGACATTACTTGAATGATTCCATTATGAAAAGCCGAATATATTGAAATTTCATCGATATATCACTATTTCAAATAGGGTTTTTGTGTTACTAAAGCAAACTAATGCGATCATTTATGTTACAAGAACGATATTAGCATCAGATTCTGATTCTACAAATGCACTAATATTTACATTTTATTTAAGATCAGTCAACGCTTCGTGATGATCTCGAATCTTATTAGAATTGATAACTGATCTATCTTTTGAATTGGATTTTCTATTCTACACGATGATATAGGTAAAAAATAAAATAAAAACGTTTCATTCCACGAGAAAATTCAATGCAACATGACCCAAAATCCTGTGTGTTCACACGGAGTTTACTAGCCCGTACTTTCATAGTGCCCGCCCATTGCACAAATGAATTGATCCAGACACAATTTCTATTGTCCCTGTGAATGGATGAAGTGAATAACGCTAGTACTCGTATAAACTATTCGTATACAGCTGTTTTGTGGTCTCTATCTGATAAGAGGACGTTTGTCATTTCACAATTAATGGTACCATTACGCTTTTCATTCTTATTACAGAATTCAGTCGAGCCTCACTCTACGTCATTTACAAAATGCTATTCCTGATTCGTTCATTCACCATTTATTGGCATGCAAAACATAGTGACGCCGAATCAACTTAATATGACCCCACTGGAATATATTATCTTCTATAAGTATTTATAGCCATGGTTAGTTTCCATGGAAAAACCTTGTAAATCTACAAGAAACGTTGGATGAAGTTGAACAACATTTTTGTATTTATATAAGTAATAGTATAATGTTTTAGACGGAAGAGGCAGTGACGAAAGCTTTGAACGAAATGCTCTGTAATATGTGAGAAAAATCAACAATGGACTAGATCGGTTCGACAATGAAGAATTTGGCAATGGCGAATAATATAAAGTATATGTTTGTATAGCCATCAATCTCAGGGAAGGACTCCGTGATGTTAGTGTAGGAGTTAAATTAGACGTGTAGGCGTTATTACAGTAGCATTTAACCAACTTTATAGGAAATCAATTGAATCTACTGTTAACGTTGTTTTTCATTCATCGTCTTACAAAACATTTTATAATTTTAACTAGTTTCTTAACGTTTTTATCAGTAGTACTGTTACGTTGGAGGCGACAATTGATTCGCGTCGCCGAGTGTAAACTATTCCCAATTCCAACCTGAATGACAGAAATTACGTTTTTACCATCGCACCGTCACAATCATTCTGGCTGCGATATCGTTCCGGTTTCATGGCTTCAACCTTTCGCAATATAGTCTATGAAGTTTTTTTCTCATCGTCACTTCGGTGTTCGCCGTCGGCAATTAGTCGTCGCGTATCTAATGCTACACTAGTATCGTTAATTTGTTTAATAAACATGAATTAATCGTCATCGTGCGACGTTCTCGCCACGTGACTTCGAATGGTAAATAATATAGTTGCAATGTCAAGTCTCAAGTGGTCGTAAGCAATATGTGTTGGTAGTTCGGAATCGTGGATTATATCAATTGAACTGGGGTATCAAGTATGCCAGCTGCTCCGGGGCACTCTTGAGGGTAATCACGATAGGATTGCGATCGTCTTCCACACACGTTACATGGTGCCTACAAATATTGCCGCTTGTTATTGCACGGTATTTTGATTCTCTACGCAGCTAATTTAACATCTGTGGTATTTCTGGAATTCGAGAACTTTGTACTGTGGTGGAATCGATTTATTATTTGCGATTTCTAATCGGGTACACTTTATAGAAGTTGGTTGTTACAATTAGTTTCTTTTTAGTCGGTACGCGCCGTGGTTTATATTACGCATATAAAGGTAACCTGTATTTATATTATTGTAAATATTGTTTTAAGTATTCAAGTAGGCGTCGGTTCCTTTTAAACTCCTGCCTATTTCTTCTTTTTATCTCACAGCGTTTTCTTATAAATCGCACCGCAAATTCTTTTTTAAATTGTCTTCGATTTTAAAATTAATAACTATGTTAGTAGTTCACATTGGAAAAGTTAATGGTACTGAAATTAATATCAGCTATATATGTTGGGGAATGTCTTCTGTTCTCAGTATCGATGCCGATGGTGTGGCAATCCGTTTGGCACTAAGCACGAACTATGTGTTAACCCACTTTAACATTTATTTCTGTTAGTTATGCTCCTTTTCTATGGTTTCATCGATGAATGATGTTTTTTTTCAATGTTGATAAATGTGACATTTAGCGTTGTTACATAAGGTTAGGACATGCGATAACATCGTTACAAAAATTACTTTGAAGCTTATTTTTATTACACTGGGTTTAATTTGTTTATTTTGCTGAGGCAGCACATCCTATTTTGAACGCAAACTGTTTTTCACTGAATAAAGCTTTTTTTAGGATTTTTTTTTGTCTTCGTGGACAAAATAGGATATTTAGCTAAGATTAATAAGTTTTAACATATTGATTAATACTTGGTTGAATTGTCGAGTCTTTATTTACACTGTAATCTTTGTATCAGAGAATTGAACAATATTACCTAATTGTTCCCCATGAATTCATAATTTTTAACATTCAATTTCATTGTTAGTCCCTTAGTTAGAGCCCAGCTGACGAGACAAAACAAACCCGAACATTTAGACATGGACAACATTTATAAGCTTTGACACTGAAATTCAAATTATCTACGAACGTGACAAAATCCCCTTCGCGACATTTTTCTTGAATTATTTCGTACACGTTGAAACAAATCCTTTGATATTAATCACTGCACACGCGATACACGGTTTGATTTATTGTATTGTCGGCGAGCTTGTTTCGCGATGTATGGAGCTTTAGTTGTGGGGGGTTTAGCGCGGCATGTCATCGCGCTCGACTGGGCGGCGCAGGACTGCTCATTGCTCGGAGCGAGTCGCCACACGGCCGCGGAAGCGAGCATGCCGCCATGCGCGCCTCGCCTCCTGAGCGCTATGCCCGCACATCTCACATGCCCAATATTCATGGTCAATGCTAACGGCTTGATGGCTGATAGCTGCGATAGCCTGCTGCCCAAACAACCCGCCACCGAATTTCAATACAATGCCAAACAATAAATTGCACCAATTACACGCACGTAAAGTGCGGATAATTAAAGCTGGAACTATTGCTAATTGGAAAATTACACTTGTTACTATCTAAATTGGGCTTTTAGAATTTACAGGAATAACAAGATTACATTCTATGGCGGATTTAAGTATTCGATAATATACATACAACATTGTAATGACTTGACACGCGGTGGTTTTCCTTGATGCCCACTCAGCGATGTGCTCGCGTTACAGTGATTGGTAGAGCTCGATATAATTCTCGCGTTTTCCCTGGAGCTTCCTATATGATGGTGTTTATTAGCTGGTCCAAATTCCTATCACTATATTTTTCAATCGTTTGGAGTGAGAGGGAGCCAGCAGTATCGCTGAATGTTTAACCGTCCGGACGGAGAGCGGCGTCAACTTTGCAATATTAATGTTGGTGCGCCTTAATCGTTTCAGGAAATGTGTTTCATATCCGCGTGTGCGGCCATCGCGGGCCGAATCTTCTCTTTAAACATTTTGTTCCAGTGAGGTTCCGGTGTATGTGTGAGTTGGAAAAAAAATATTGTGATTGGTGACCGAGTTCCGGAGCGTTATTATATTTTGCCAGCATTTCTGTGATTCACCCGCGCCGGAAAAAAACTCTTAACTGTAGACGGAAGTTTAATCGGTGACCTTTTACTCGGTTTCAGCAAACATTTTAGTAACCTTTCTTATGTAATCGATTCATGCAGCCTTTGTTATGTTGCGTTGGGTATTTTGGTACGTCAATCCGGTAATTCTTTCAAGAAATTGCTGAGTAACCCATGAGTAGGTACTTCCTATCGTGACGAATGCGAATTACTTTTACTTGGTCAGTTATACATAAATTGGACATTACGACTAGAATGACGCACGGGGTACTTTTTCAGTAATGTACATCTTTGTTCAAGTTCAAAGACAGGCATTACCTAACAAAGTCTTGGTAAGAATGCGTATCTGCCATCTTAGCTATTCATCCATTCTTCAGTCGTTCTTTGTCATTCATTTAGTCTTGGAAAGAACAAATACTTAAGGCAGTAGGCCCTAGATTGAGTGGTGCATAGCGGCTGCCGGCGACGAAATATAATATAAAAAATCAAGACGAATTTATTGTGATTGTTAGTAAGCCGTGACTGGGGGAGTCAAAATACCTCCTTGAAAAAGTATAATATTATTATGTAGTTATGGAACAGTTTTGAAAGTCGATGTGGTTCCAAAATATTTCACATCATCTTCAACAATCATCAATTTTATCGTCTTCCGTCGTGTCAGAGGAACCGTATTACTAAGCCTCCGCTGTCCGTCAATCCGTCTGCATGTCATCGGGCTGTATCTCATGAACCGTAATAAGTAGACCGTTGAAATTTTCACAGAGTGTGGATTTCTATTGCCGCTATAACACCAAGAATAAAAATAAAATAAATTTAAAAATTAAAGAGGTCTGTCACCTTAAAAGAAACGTGTTTAAAAAAAAATGTTGTGGTAAATATTGGCCGGTGGTATGGCTCCCTTCGTGTGCGAGTCCGAGTCGCACACTGACCGGTTTCTTTTCTTCAAGTCTCTTCAAAATAGCAAGGTGATGATGAGATCATCCAACCGATTTCGGCCACATCAACTGTATTCTATGTCTTCGATCATGGTCGTGGCGATTTCAAGCACTTCCATATGAACTACATAGTCCATAGACCTACACGTGACAGTCTATCAAGTGACTAGCATATCCATCTTTCGCTGAGAAACTCCGAGCACAAAGCGGCAAGGTAATTTACCGACAAACTGACTGGTAAGGCAATCGAGTTGAGGCGATCGGGATCATACTCGTTTCGATCTAAATAGAATCTGCTTGCACAGGATACGCAGTTTTGTACCGACCTTACTGCTGCTAACTGACAGTAAACTATTGATATTAATGAGGGTTCCCTCGGTCCGTTATTGACACAGCTTACCTATGTTTAAACAAAAAGGCTGAAGACACACAAGTTAAAGTGTCTAGGTATACTAATATTGAATTATGAATTATCCTTAGTTACGTCTGCCACCATAGCTGCCCTGTGTGGCAGGCTGTGTCAATTGCAGACCATTGATGTTATTGAAGTCGAGCATCTTCAACATGTCCTCTGTATCAGGGTCAACTTCAATAATGTCATGCTCCAGGGCAGAAACCTCCGGCACATAGTTGTTACGCCTCTCAGGCTCCTCTTCTTGCAGCTTGATGGAGATTCCTCTGACCTGAGAGAGCCTGAGACACCTCATCAAACGGGTAGCAAACCCAGCAATTTTGTTACGGAGGGGGCTTAGTCGGAATGATGGCGATTTCCTCACATATTCTCTTGTTTGTGTCGAAGTCAAGAGTCAGTCTAGTGTAGTATTTCTCAATGATGATCTTCGCCGCCTTCTGACACGACCCATGGCTGAAATACTGCAGCACTCTTCACTGACAGATACGTAAAAATAAAAAATTAATCGTAAGTAACTGTGTCCGTATGTTACGTTTTCACGCCTAAACTACTGCACGGATTTCGATAACATTTGGCAAGGTAATAGATGGCATCCTAGGGAAGGACATAGGCTACTTTTTGTCTCAGTACCACGTTCCCGTGGGATCATCTCCGACATCACGGCCGCGGGCAAAAGCTAATAGTATCTTATTATCGTAATGGCCACGAAAAAGTATGTTGATATTCAATATATTTTTTTATAACGTTGATATCTGTCGCGGTGTTGGAAGAAAAGACGTGAGTTTATATGTGCGTGTTCTGTCTGACATAATGATTTTTTTTTTGTATTATGTGTATGTAATTTTTCAACTGTATATTTAAATAAATTCTTGCACCCATGGTATTACCTACTAACGAAGGAGGTGGCGGGACGGGAGAGGGAGAGAGTCTCCCGTCCAAGCCGCCGCGGTGGACGCTCCGGGCGTCGGGAGCCGCGTGACGACTCCCGGCCACCGTAGGCGCGGGCCTGCGGGCGGTGAGTAATGGGTAGCTCACCGTCCGATCAGGACCAGGCCCGTGCTGGAGGGCGCGTACGTGTTCCACGCGCGCCTCAAAGAGATGTCAGCATCGAAGAGAGGGCCCACTAGGGCCCAAGCCTGCCGGAAAAGCGGGATCATCCGAAAGGGGTACCGCTGACCCGGAACATAAAGGGCCAAGGAAGGAACACGGGTGGGTTTTAGTCAGTAAGAGTCTGACACTCCCTTCCGCTCCACCCAGAGCGGGAGGAGTCATTCGATGATTTCCCATGCTCAAAAAAAAAAAATGGTATTACCTACAGCAATCTCTTATTATACAATAATGCAGCTAGGAGCTAGCTACGGTAGCATAGCTCGAGTAAGTGACAAATTGGACATGCTGCTTCACACCATGTGTCGGTGTGGCCATTGGCCATTTGTAATAGTAAAACCATGCGACGATTCGCTAAAAGCATTTCAGTTAGAATGCAGCGTAGCATTAGCATCGAAGCAACGAAGCAACTTGCAATGTGTCTCTAGAAATCTGAGGTTTCCATACTAAATTCTCACTAATCGTTCTGTCAACGACCCTGATGAAGATGGTTTTAATCAATGAGTCAGCGGTTTCAGTTTCGATTTAAGAATTCCAATGTGTTTTTTTGCTATTGATTCGGTTACCGAAATAACGTAGTAACTGGAACGGAAAACGTTATTTTTGAAACTTTTTTTATGAGTTACTGGGATTCCGGAAACGTCCTAAAAACATGAATCAAGACCAAATTTTATTTTGAGAAGGAATAGTACCGTTAGGTGTCTCATTGGTTTACTGACCGCAAGTATAGCTGTTTGGCTTGACGTCTTGTCTTCAATTCTGTGTCAGGTAAAGTGCCTTCGGGTTTTTTTTTTGTTAAGATTTTAGGAAGGTACCTATTTCTTTAGTAGATTGTGGTTTGAGTTACATACGTCAACGGGGAACTTATTATACCATCGAGGCCACCAAGATCGTTGCCTATAGCAATAGGCACGACAACGTGATAGCATTGTTTTTTGCGTTTAATTAATTGTTATGGTTAACGATATCATTATGATACTTGGGTTAATGAGTGAAATGTAAGTAATGAGTTTTGTAAGTAATTATATTTGATTACTAGTTCATTTATTTATTTATAAGTATAAAAATATATATTATTTATTAGGTATTTACCTATGTCGAAACTGTTTGTACTCCCCGTCACTTGTCCCTAAAGGTTCATTAGAAAACCAGCGTCAGACAGCATCTGTCTGGCATTAATGCTGAAATGATCCTTTTAGGCGCAGCCGCGAGACACACACTATTGTTGTTAAAACATTATTTTCACTTTTTATTTTGTTATTTGTATTCTGTGTTTCACGAACTGTGTCCAAATAAACGATATTCTTTCTTTCTTTCTAAATGTTAATTAAAATTAATTTTCTTAATTTGGTTTGTTATAGTTTGGAGTCACACCAAAACAAGTTCAAATCTGTTTTGTGCCGAAACTTTTTTGTTACGGTATGCGCACAATCATTGTCATTATTTTCATAAAGCTATGGTCTATACTCTGATCCGAAAGTATATGATGAATGTACGTTGGGTTCGTTGAATGATGATAATGTACGTTTTCTGAAACATTTTTTTACATTTTAATCAGATAATTTTTAAACTTACCATAATATATATACCTTAAGACAGTCTTCACTAGTTCTGCGTAGGGCCTAATAAGTATCGCTTAGTCTTCAGTGGCATTTAAATTCTGCATTTAATGGAAGAGAGAAAACTGTAGGTACCAATACTGAACCATCTCATGACGTCATGAACAAAAGAAATACAATACTAAATGGGTCAAGAGAATTACGTACGGGGTTGAACTGCATACGTCAGTAATAGTATATTATGTAGTATTGTGCAAGGAGCCACGTGCCAACGTGTTCGACCTTTGCATACTTCGGGAGGTCGCAGGCGCTGGCAGTCGATTTAAATCTGGCTGCCCTTCTAGCTAATAAAGAGGGTGAATACCGTCACGACTGTATTAGCGAGTGACAGAGCTTAGCAGAGGCAACGAGGCATCTGCATGACTCATGCGTTTTAATGCAGTTTATAATTTGTATTTCTGGTTCGCGAAAATTATTTATCTAAGACAAAGATTTTCGTGAGCCATGAATATTAAAGCTGGGATGCCTCCTTCACATCAGGTTAATTTTATAGGCGAATGAATGCTTTCATGTTGAGTATCTTCAGGTAAGATGCTATTTTTAGTACAGCTTATTTAAGGTTGAGTTGACTTTAAGGTATCACCGTTGATATTGGACAGTAATCGTATGAGTACAAGGGGAATGGCGATGTCAACAACCCGCTTCCATTGATTGTACACGTCATTCAGCAATGCCAACAACGTAATGCCCTTATGTTGACCAAAATGGCAGAATACCTAAATGAACAGCTGAAATGCGGGTTAATGACATAAAGCAATAATGTGCTGAGTAGGTGCATAATGGTATCAATTAAGCTGACGTTGCTTGTAGATTCCCTACATTCTCCAGCGTATGATACGGCCAGTCTCAGTTCTATGCGAAATATTTTTTTCTAAGGTATATAGTACCTTAGATAAGATTGTTTTTCAGATATGGATAACAGGGGTCAACTGTTAGTTGTACTTAATACGAAAAATGGTTGTTCCTTACCTAGCAGCAATGTCTCGTCGTCGAGGGCGGTGACGAGCGAGTCGGTGCAGCAGGTGTTGGTGTTGTCCATGGAAATGCGCACGGACGCGCAGTCGGCCGGCGAGTGCGGCAGCTGCTCCGCCGACTGCGCCGAAACCCGGCCGTTGGCGAGCCGCAGCGACGCCGCGCGCCCGCCCGTGCCTGTCGCCGCACCGCCTCCACCATCCTCGCATCTGGAGACAAAGAAATAAGGACATAAGAAAACTACTATTCAATTAACCAAAAAGGACCAGTCAGCTGTCAGGTGGTTTCAGGCACTTGAATTGTTCCCCACCAAAATAGCTTGTTTACACCAGGTCGACTTCGCTAGCCAACTCAGAGTAAACAGCGTCGCTCTTGTCGTTTGATGACTACAGCTCGCAGGCTGAGAAACTCGCCGAAAATGGCAGTAGGTTACGATGGTGTAAACGAGCCATGTTAGTTTAAACCCTATTTGACTAAAGTCTTCTTTGCACCATATTATTATTTGAAAGATGTGTGTGAGGGCTGAATTATAAATTGAGGACCAGAATGAGCAAGGAGCACTTATTAAGAAAAACGAAAAGCAAATTCTTAAAGGAAACCATTCAGTAAAGAATACCGTTCGAGCCAACAAAAAGCATCAATGAGTTGACATTGCAACCAGCTTTGCAGTAGGTATATACTCATCATACAACTAGACACTGTTTGCAAATAACTGTGTAGTTAAGAGCATTTTGGGACCGTTTCACTCTACTGAAAGTAGATATTTTCACGAGTCGATAAGTAGCCGCCAGTCATATCGTGTTTACTTATACTTATTATGAATGGGTCAACATAATGCTTTTCTTCAAATATCTAACAAAAATAGCACCGATTCTCTAAAATTGTCCGGAATTCAGGTCGGATATAAAACCACATCTGTGTCTTTCTTTGAATATTGCGTGCATTATATATATATATATATCTTAAGTGGTCTCACGTCTGATTTTCATTAGATCAATATAAAAATATACCTTAACGTCGTAGCTATTAGAACGATCTGTCTTGTATGTGAGACCCTCACACCAAAACCAGGGCTTCTGATTGGCTGTTACAATGAACTGTCGTGACAGCTAATAACTCAAGCATTAAGTTTGTCAAGCAGTTTAGTGATCGCTTTATGTTCTCATCATCTTCGTATGGTACATAATGCCTTGGTAGCCTTGTACACCATTAAGTTTAAAAGTGAATCAATACGCTCACCAGAAATGTGTACACGATCTACAGATATGGTAATCCGCTATGTTTTCCTTATAGAGCGTAGAACTGTAGATACTACATATTAAAGACATCTGTAACAAACAAGTGTTTGCCGAGGCCTTGCCAAATATTTCAGATGAAGCTGAAATGTCTCATGTTCCCGAATAAGGTACCGAATCAAATCTTAGCAATGCTGCCTGGCAGACATTTGAATGGAAAATACCGTATGTTTAGTTTCTTGGTCGAGTCCTTCCAAACAGTTTTACTATCTACTACTTCAGTGTTTTTCTTAACTTCTTTCTCTACTGAAATTTTATAAACGTACTGTACTTATCTACTCCTAAATATCTTTATTCGATTTTGCACATCAGAATCTCGTTTCTAAAAATGCTTTAGAACTGAGTTCGTTCAGTTATGCCATTTAGCACACGTAGGAAGCTGAATTCTTCCCTTGGGTGTTGTAACATATATTATGTGGAGTGGCCACTACTGGGTTGTATACCGACCATGTGATAGCAGATTTGCGAAGTGTAAGAAAAAGTGTGCGGGGGCGACGTATTGAACTGTCATTTTCTGAGGTTAATATGAAAATTATAGATCATAACACACATCTTTAGGTTGATAGTGGTTGTCTTTTCGTATAAAGAGCAATATGATTTGGAAAATAGGAAAGGACGAAGCTATTAGATGAACACTACGTTTATTAAGACTGTCAATTTTTAAATCAATCTACTACAACGTAAACGTAAAACAGTTGCGAGAAATATTCAGCGAGTGAGTGACTTTAGGTACCCCTGTTATGAAAATAAGCTGCTTTTAACGCGGGTTTCTGAGTGGATTCAGAACTCCGAATACGGTAGAATAAGAATGATTTGTGAATATTCATTTTCATTAGTTTTCCATAAAGTCTTCATTGGCTTGCTTATATTCATTTGAGTAATAACAGTTATCTTCTGGACATGAGACCTGAGTACCGAGAGTAAACTGTCCAGCTGATTTTCAGATCGTAGATCTATCTCACTTAGGAGGCGTGCTCTGATTGCTGTTTTACTATGGCTTGCATGGAAAACTGCAGGGGCTTTATGCTTCCAGTTCTAATATTAGTAAAACCGTTGTTTGGACCGTTTGCATGGAATTTCCACAAACAGCATTGTGGTGGTTCCAATGAAGGCAGAAATACGTATAGGTTACATGTACAGGTTGTTTGTATTTTATTATTTGGCGAATCAATGAATTATCGTCACAGATATAGAAGTTTTGTGACTATACAGAGTTGATATGACATAGGGGAGGGGTGTTAAATTACACTACGTATACTATACGTGTTTAGTATTAATTCGTTATGGTATAAAAATAAAAAGCACCAAAACTGAGTTTTTTTTTTAAACAAAATATTTAACTTACAAATCAGAGTAAAACGCAACCACTCTTTGTAAATAAATTTAACTGCCGTTAGATACCTAGGTAACAACACAACGCACAATGCAAACAAAAGGCAAAATTAAAGTGCAAGTGTGTGTGTGTATTTATCGCTTCCTTGTTTGCATTGCCATCTTTTTAGCGAAAATATTTGGTTGTAGGTCCTTGTGACTTGCGTCAGAGCGGCAACAACGCATCGTAGCACCTTAAAACGATAAATCTGAGTATAAACTCAGATTTATCGTTTTAAGGTGCATGACCTATGCGTATAGACATAATCAGCTGTTAGGAAAGATACATCGTGTTCAAACGGGACAAAAATTTAAAAAATCATTTGCGACTAAACTACTGCTCCTATTTAATAGATTTTTGGTATAGAACTTGAAAATGGTATAGGCAGTTTAAAGGAAAGTCCCTCTGTCGTATCTAGGTATATCTAAAAAAATCAATGCCACTTTTCGTTGTAATTTTATAACTCAAGAACGGATGGACCGATTTTGATAATTCTTCTTTTAGAATATTCCTTGAAGTACCTACGAGGATGGTTAAAAAAAAATGAAATAATGGAAAAAATAAAAAAAATAAAAAAAAATCTTTAGGCGGTATGAAGTTCGCGGGGTCAGCTAGTAGATTATAAATTAAAGTCGCTTATCGTGTCTGTCTGTGTGACCGCGTGGTGCTTTTAAACTAAGCAAAGGATTTTGATGCGGTTTTCTCCATCATTTAGAGAATTTATTCCGGAAGGTGTTTGTGCGTACGTTAATTTTGAAATTATATACACATAATTAAGAAATCCCGATGTTTTGGCAAGTCGTAAAAACCGCGCGAAGTCGGAACAGCTCGCTAGTAGCCTATAAAAATAACACTAGTAGAGAGTGAATCATCATTACTGTACTGTCTGTAACACAAAATATATAACTCTTATTGTAATTAATTGTTACAGGTTATGTACGGTCACCAAAATTGATAAGTAACTAGGGTCGTCAGATATAGTTGAAGTTTAGTAAGAAACCGATGGATGTTTCCGCAAAAAAAAAAACTAATTTAATTAATAGAAAACAAAACAGTTAATTTATCAAATAAAATTTCATTCGAAAACATCCATCAGTTCCTTACTAAACTTCAACTAAATCCGACGACACTGGTTACTTATCTCATTTGGTGCCTGGATCTATACCATTCATTGTTATAGGTGCCTACAAAAATAGGCTCTTGAAACTCAATACTTTGTTACTAAGAAAGAAACAAAAGAAATAATGTAGACTTTGACAGGCTTTCGGATTTCGGTGTCGTGAAAAGTGGGACGCAATCTTTCGGCTAGGGTTTCGTCAATGAGTTTCCAATGGCTTCCGTACGTGATCCCGAATAAAAGGTGTTCGCTTTTGTGTTTGTTTAATAGAATTGTGGTAATTTTCCATTTAGTACTAGCTAGTTACTTAATAATATTATTGTTCAGCTAATAATAGGATTTTGATAATTTAGTTTGTAGTTACATTTATTTTGGTTTCGTTGCTAATTTCAGTGTTGCAAACGGTATATTCAAGTTGGTCGTTTTCGGTCGGAGTTGGTTGGTTGGTAGTGCCGAGGTCTAGTCTGCAGAGGATGGGTTTCTGGGTCAGATCCCCACTATAAGTCCTGAGCCTAAAATTTTGCCAAGTTAATAGCTACCAACGTATCTGTTTCATTCGTATGTACCTACTTTCTGAGTTCATCTTGCACATTACTAGTGTCCGACCGAAGGTGCAATTCTGGCCGAAGCCGAAGCCGAAGCCGATTAATCGGTATTCACCAAAACCTTCGGCCGAAGCCGAAGCCGAAGCCGAAGGTGTCATTGACCTTGAGAAATACGATAGTTACTTTGATCTCAGAATATACTAGATACATATTGTGAGAGCTTTAGAGATTTAGCCCAATAACGAGCCGAGTGACCAACATATACAAGTAGGTAATAAAATATTGTCTAAAATAAAAGTTTCAAATATACAATGTTAAACAATGTAAAACAAATATGAAATATTTAAAAACAAAACACTTATTAGAATTTTAAGACGCGCTCTCAAACTTGTTTTGACTCGTTTAGTTTACTAACTGCGATTCGTTTGGTCCGGTGCGGCGGCGCGGCGAAACTCTGCTGCTCTGCACACTCTCCGTCTCGCTCTAGCATCGTTCAGTAAATTTCAAATTTTAACAACTAGCAAACCTTCGGCTTCGGCCAAACCTTCGGCAAATTTTTGGCCGAAGCCGAAGATTTGGCCGAAGGTGCTTTTTTGGCCGAAGGTGGCCGAAGCCGAAGCCGAAGCCGAAGCTTCGGTCGGACACTACACATTACTGACATCTTTGAAGGAAAAACTGGACTTAAGGGGACTACATAACCTAAACGTAAGTTTTATAATGCCTAAAAGTGTATAATCCGCTGCAGTAAACAAAATCATAAAAATATATGATATTCTTCAGGATATAAAATATGCTAGTTAGATAGTGTGTTGGAAACGTAATACAACTAATTTGATACGATAGAAAAAGTCACGAAGATACCACAAAAAAAAATATTTTAACGATTAAAAACTATTTACTAATATATACATGCAATCATTCTGGTTTTTTTTTCAGATTGTTCTCCCAGCAAGATATTAACGTGATAGTATTTTAATTTTTTTGTCCGATCAATTGATGTTTTGTAAATAGAGAATTGCCTCATATTTTGCTATAAATTACTAGCTTTGTGTCATCGCGCTTCTCTTTCTTCTCTATGCAGTCCGACAGTGACCGCGCTTTAGCTGTTGCCAACCCCCTAATTTAAGTCTGAAATCCCCAACCCGTCTTGAGCAAGCATAGTGACCAATGCTCGTGCTTTCTGTGTATGAGAAGAGTCTTTTGCCTTCAGTGGGACAGTAGTAGACTGGTATTATAATGGCATAATAATTAATAAGTGAATTAAGGTTTTTTTTTGTGTAGGAAACCCTAATAAATAAATAGATAAGTAGATAGGCTCGCCCTTATAACATGGCAAAGTGAATGCAGTTTTCACCTCTGTCTACGTCAACGCCTTTGGAGAGAGATGCGTGATGTTATCGTTGTGTATGTATTTTAGGATTCGTTTCTAATTTCAGATTTGTAAACAGTGGATTCCTAAATTGTGATTATTATGGTTTAGATTTAGCTTTTCATATTTGCTTTTACAATGTTTTTGTAAGCTAGAAAATACACATTCAGGTTATTTGTTTTTATACATTTTAATATAAGAATTATGGGTTTTACAAGTATAAAATAGGGACTTTTATGTTTTAACCGCTGGGTAAAAGATTGACTAATATCAATAAAACGTTACGTGACGTCACTACGTCAGCGCCGGCTGTCGCTGAAAACCAGCGCTGGGGCTCTGTCTTGCATAGGGTCGCGGCATAATGCTGAGCGATAGCCGTTTTGCGTAGATGTGACGCATGTTTCCCCCAACCTTTTCATATTTTCTGTGTTTGTGTTATTTTTTGCGTCATGTTTACCGCAAATAAACGCATTTTCTTTCTTTCTTTTTTCTTTCTTTAAAATATTCATTTTGATGACAAAGGTGCAATAAATAAATAATGTTTAATTGACTATTGTTATAGAAACAAATAATTGATTATGGATTTACATTAATGTCTTGTTAAAAACCTACGGGCGTAGGTTCTAGTGGGTTAGCTCCACAAGAGGTTATTTTCTTGTTTTTTATTTTTATAGAAAACGCAACGGTAGTATGTGAACTGAGAAGCAGCTAATATTTTTTTTATACCTACTCTCACGGGTAGTTATCGTTATTTTTGACGTTGTTTCAGCTTAACAATTGAAAATTAATTTATTTACAAAAAAAACTAACCTATATTTATTGTCAGTATATTTGTTATTTAAACATAGCCATTCGTTATTAATTATGCACATACAAATAGGTACATAGGTATCAGTTTGAAAATATATTTATTTTATTGTATTTACTTTGGCAGTTACGGGTTTACCAGAGAAATAAATCAGTTTAAACATCTGCATGTGTGCGCAGTCGTTTAACACGGTTTTAAAAATATCCCGGAGTTTAACGAGACGTATTCGATACGTTGCTGTCATATCAAAATTAAAATATGTTTATTTTTATACTGCACATTGGACATGAACAGTGATTGAAATTCTTACACTCTGTCGTTCTGTGGTTTGAGATCTGCGACTTGCTTTAAAACAAAACTATTTTATTCTGTGACTAAATGTGCTAAAGTAGGTATGTAGGTAAGTAGGTACGTTTTAAAAGGAAAGAACCCTAGATCTAAGTATGTACTAGCAACCTCGTCAGGTTGTAGTTATTTTGCAAATTTTCCATGTGCAAGAAAAAAATATCTAGGTATTAGAATTTAGTGGGTCCATAATCTACTTCTGCTGATAGATGGCCATTGTTCCTTATCGCTGAAGACGACTCCCATTTTTGCCGATAGAATAGAATAGAATAGAATACTCTTTATACTACACCTGCTTTGAAAGTACCTTGATACTTTATCAAATTTACGGTAGAAAGTACGTCATTACATATCAAACAAATATGCGGGGAGAAAACGCATCTGAGCGGGAGAGAAAAGTGTATGAAAATGCATTTCTTACGTGGTTTTTCTTTTTTAATTTTGGGTAAGACTATGCGCCGGTAACCTAAATATCAAAAGCCAAAAAGTTTTTACAGTGAGTTTTTATCTCCAAGTTCGCAAAATGACACTGGCCACTAGCTGTGTGTTGGATTGGATGGTGTCGGGCTGGCAGTGCGACCCTGCGGCGGCAGGATAAACAATTTGAAAAAAGAACATGTGAAAATTGCAGACCCAGTTATTCCTCCTACATTGTCGCAAACATCTCAAACAAACATTAATGGAAAAAGTGTTACATTAAGCTTCACTAACTGAAACAATTTCAATATAAATTTCAATTAGTAAAGATTTAGTTTTTTATTTTCCTCGTAGGTGTAGTATAAAGCACTATGTATCACTCGAGAGAAAGTGCGATTCCCGATCTCGGGTGTTTTAAAGCCCTCGCCTACGGCTCGGGCTTCAAACACCCTCGACAGTAATCGGTCACTTTCTCCTCTCGGTGAACAATGTACTATTATTATGTATCTACACACTAAAAATTACAGATATAAATGTAGAAATTTTACAGACAAAGGGAGAAGGAGAGACAATACTGCAGGTAGTCAGTGGTGTACCATTTACATATACAATAAATACATACCTACATATAACATATACTTATCTACACATGTAATTAAATATACAATAGTAAACATGATACAAGAGCAAGGAAACTATATGTGATGTTTAAGGAGAGAGATAGTGTTTTTAACCAATATTTAAAAAATGGACTAGGATTGAGCACGCCTCATCGACACGGGCAAGGCATTCCATAACCTGCTTGAACCTTCGATCAACAGTAGCACTAGATTAAGAATTAGGAACAAAAACACATCGCGCAAGTGGCCGCGATTGCATATAACTTGATTATAAACCTTAACACTCTAACATAAGGGTTATTATCGTTTACAATATATTGACTACTTCGATTGAAGAGTAAACGTGGTTTTGAAATAAGAATAAAAATATTTATGGAAAAATAAGACAGAATTGCTGAGCAATAAGGTTGAAAAAACGATGTTGTAAAATAAGACCACCACATTACCTATTTGTGGTCTTATTTTTCCGGCCGTTTTAGATGCGCTCATAGGAAATCTAGTACCTACTATTGTTGATCGAAAGCTTGAACTGTAAAAGACTAAACGTATATCCCGAACTAAACGTAGGGTATCTATGATAAAAAAAAAACCATAGGCAGTCATGCGGACTGCCGACAGAAGTGAAAACTTAAAACTATGAAACAACACTTTTTTTTCTAAAATTTTCAAATAAAGTACGAGCAAAAAAAAAAAAAAAAAAAATTATTAATTAAAATATTATGTGTATGCTCTCAGTGCTGGCCAAGCGCATACGCCATACTCATAGCTACTGTTACTATTAGCATGGCCGTAACGAGAACTTATACATATGATTTTCCCCTAAAACGACAATCGCTCAACGCGCCTAAGAGGATTCCAACTTTTCACATCGGAAATGTTTAGCCGTTGACTGGCAACAATGATTGAGACGCTTATAGAGTCATCAGCCTCCTTTAATATAGTTTGACAGCTGTCCGTCTATAAAGCCTTCATTGTCATTTAAAAGTCCATCAATAATTTCTTGATTGTTTGACATTTACATTGACTATGTAACGAGGGTGAATACCTACCTTTCCTAGTTCTTTATTTTCCGTTGCTTCCTGTAATTTCTGTAGTGTACAAACGTTGGTAAGTCTAAATAAATAAATTACGCAATAAGGAAAAGTAAGTAAAAATTAGATCGATGAATTTTTCAGTAGGTAACTTGTAATTATAGGTAATAGTTGAAAGAAGTCTGTGCCTTCCTGAAATTGGAAAATATTTTCTTGGAATTTGAGCTACATTTTCTGTTTCAATTAAATTTTCCTGCATCAATCAACTTTTTTTTCAACATAAATGCTAAACTTGATTGCTACCGCTTAGTTAATAATAACATAGGTAAGGTATCCTGGTATTATTCGATTTACTATGTAACTTTCAGAAACAGTTTCAGTACCGGGAAAAATACGGTTTAAAAAAATTGCACCTGCTTGAACCCGTTTTTTTTTTTTTTTTGATGGTGAAATAATATAAAACGATCAATAGAATTTGGATACAAAATATTATTAATATCTCGATTATGATTGTAAATGTAACGTTGGTCAATCCCTAGCATCAGTGGGATGACACTGACAGCTCACTGCACGTAAGTCTTCACGGTGAGATTTTTACAGAATTGACCGGCTGGTCCTTATTGGACGGCGACCTGCCCATTGCTCGTCATCCGCAAGCCCGCGCCTACGGTGGCCGGGAATCGGCTTGTAATTCCCGACGAGATTCCATACAGGTGTGGAAGCAATACAGCGTCTTTAGCATTACGGATTACGTTGAGGGACATCAGCTTTAAAAGTAACTAACTATAAGTTGAAATAAGCCCCCAACAACATGGTTCTGAAACCTACATAAATTTTTTCCATTTTCCAACATAACATTTCGGCTTATTTTTCTGTCAGTCATTGTCAACTGTGAGAATATTGACCATAGCGAACGCGTTCGTACGTCGCCGTCGGCATAGACAACGCAGCGTCGCATTGTTTCCTTTAATTTCAGTGAAAACAAAGGGACGTCATGTTACTAATTATGTGTAGACACAAAACGCAACCAATATACACGAGTACAAGTTTGTTTTGATCTTTTTTTCTCAGAATTATGTGACTTAGGTACTTATTTGGTTTTAATAGTACCTATATGTCCCTGTAAGTTATACATTCATTGTGCAAGAGATGACGGGGAACGTTATTTAATTCAGTGTTTATAGGTGTCCTTTTCACCTTAAACATAAATCAGTTCTGAATAAAAAACATTAGTACGAGTATTGACTCTTTCCTCAAAATTAATCAAGAAGGAACTTCAGTGATTTGGCGTTTCAAAAAGAATAATTCAGTTAAAGCGATTACAATTGGATAAAGTGAATCGATTTCCAACGCCACGCTGGCGTCGCGTCGGTTTCACGTACGCGACATGCATACAGTGCAGTGCATATCTCGATTAAGCCAATCGCCCGAAGCCCCCGCTCAACCTAGTTCAGCCTGCGGGCCATCATGATCAATAAATACCTACTCATATGGCTGACTCAATCTGGGGGATTTTCTTTGCACGGACGTGTATTAAAATGACCTTTGAAACTAAAACGCGTTAAAGACATAACTATCCCTTTAGACTTAAAACCTTTTGGGCTAAACAATTTCTTCGCTAAGTCCGCTTTGTAAGAAACAAAAACCCGAGAGAATTAATCTAGATATCTTTGATTAATTCTGCTACGTTTTTGTCTCTTTACGTACTTTTACCGATATAAATCACTATTGAACCCATCGATTACTATTCGAAGAGACGCCGTAATAAATTACCTTTTTTTGTCAAAGTAGAAAAAAACTGAAATGTGATATAATGATGACATAATACCACGCGAGGATGCGGTAACCGACAATGGCAACATTACGTAGAATACAGTATCACTTTCGCGTCCCGGAATTCTAAACCACTACACTGGTTTCCGTATAATTTTGAGGCTGCACCAGAGATATACCGCGAAATCGTTCATCCCACGCGTAGCTGAAACACTACGGTGAACAATTTATTTTCAAAATTTTCTCCGAACGAATAATGTTCACTGGCACTCGTACGCCACATTATTCATACGAAGGTTTCGGTAAAAACCCTCGGAGGAAAACTTCGGTGCTCGAACCGAACTGAACTTAACCTACCTTATAATTGCTAGTGGAAGTTTGCACTTGTTACATTTTGCTTCATTGCCATTGGAAACTTTGTTAATGGCGTTATATAATGTAACCTTTGGAAGCGGGCCCAAGGAGATTCATACTCGTACAATCGAGATTCGAGATAGGTGAAAACGAGCACGCGATGCTCTTTTGTTGTTTTTGAATTGAGGTTTTCGGATGAAAAGGAGGACATGTAGAAGGTTACACATACAGATCCAGAAGCAAGGGAAGGTTACAGACAGAGCCTTAGATCATCATCTCTAAAATATCACAGATTCTGATGTACTTGATGTAACATCACGCCCTGCTAATGCCAAAACGCCGACTAAAACCACGTACGACACAGTTCGTGATAGGTTTCAGTAAGATATTTCTGTTCGAAGGTCGGCGTATAATTTCAACGTTTGGATTACTGTATGTTTCCGCTCTAGCCCCGTGGGATAGCTACTGAGTGTCGGGCATGACGTATGGCCACCGCATGCCCCCGAACGGGGAGGTTTCATACCGGGAATCCTCTCAAAATCACCAGAATTACTTGGTCTCCCTCTCCCCTCGCACACAAGGCCGCGGAACAATGGGAGATGAAGCCTAATTAAGCGTCGCAGCTCAATTTTCAATGGACGTCGCTCAAATGGACGTTTACACAAATTGTATAATATGTTTGTTATAGGTACTGAAACTGCGGTTGTGTCCATATCTGTGTGTCGTTTTATTGTTATTTTTGTTGTACTGCTAATTGAAAAAAATGCACTGCGTATATTTTTTGCTCGTTGCCAAATTTAATCATGCGAGAGATGTTTTTATTGTGTACCTACATAGTTGCTCAGAGTTGGATATTAAAGTTTTAACAGAAAATGATTTTTTATTTTGCTGTAAATCATTTTCACACAAATATTTAAACAGTATTAATCAGTCATGTATCGATGAGAACAGCATAGAAAATCGCATCAAAACCAACTTAAATGACATACTTGTAAACTTGAACAAACGGTTCCTTCACAATGATGCCCCTTCAGCGAGGATATAACACCGAGTACCCTTATCTATAATCCTGTAGCCAAAAATGTTTGGTATCACACAATATTGAAGATGCCGAAGAAATCTGAAGGAATCCTCTTGACACGTTTGAGTACTAGCTATAGTACAGTCAACCGCACATCAGTGGGAACAATTTAGACATTGACAGCGCCTTTATGTCGTAGCGACGAGAACGATTTTCGTGATGCAATTGTTTTCACTGATTTCCGGTTGATTGTACCAACTTACCCCACGTAAACAGACAAAGGACACGCCGTAATATATTCGAGACAATTCCTTTTTGTCTTAAAGACAAGAATTTATTTGGTATAATGTGAAAGGTTTATTCCCGTTTTCACTAACAGTAGGGGACACCTACGTGAATGCTTTAATATTATTGCACTGCTGGATTTCAACTCTCAGCGCTAACCCAAACGTTATAAATCACACAGTACGCTTTTATTTAGGCGTTTCCTAGTGTTACTGAAAACAGGCATCTATAATTATATTTTTTGATCTCGTAGGCGTTCTTTCTTACTTAAGCGGTACACGTTTGGGGAAGTGATTTATGGGGACTACATGACCTATACGCAAGTTTTATAATGCCTAAAAGTATATGATCCACTGCAGTAAACAAAATCAGAAAAATATATGATATTCTTCAGGATATATGCTAGTTAGATAGTGTGTTGAAAACATAATACAACTAATTTGGTACGATAGAAAAAAGTCACGAAGATACCTCTAAAAATATATTTTAACGATTAAAAACCAAACTAAGTACATGCAATGCTTCTATTTATTTTTTCAGATTGTTTTTCAAGCAACATATTAACGTGATAGTGTTTTCGCTTTTTAGTCCAATCAATAGATTGTTTGTAAATAGAGAATTGCTTCATTTTTTTAAATAAATTACCAGCTTTATGTCATCGCGCTTCTCTTTCTTTTCTATGCAGTCCGACAGTGACCGCGGTTTAGCTGTTGTCAGCCCCTTCTAACTTTACTGAAAGTATTGCTCTGCACCATAATTGCGTAACACACTATCAGTCACAGTCTGAATCATTTTGAAGGATATTGCTAATCCATTGCTTTATATGTTCGAAAAATATGTCTACTCAACAACGTAATTAACGCAATGAATGTTGTTGAACTGTCAAAATGTAAGTCACTGCTACTGTTAGTGTGTTACGAAATTACCCCGCTGGTAAGCTAAGCTAAGTTAAGCTAAGCCAAGCTAAGCTAAGCTACTTTATGACAGATTCGTTTTTGACGTAGGTAATAAGACAACCGACATGGGTCTCTGTACTAGGATGAAATTTTCACTGAAGAAAAATGTCTAAATATGGTCTATGTAATATATTTTTAGTGGTGGCTCAGTGGTAACGGCCGCGACTTACGAGTTGTAGGTCGTAAGTCCGGACCCAGGCAGGCGCTGTACTTTGTGTAAATAATTTCACCACCACTGCTCTCAAAACGGCGAAGGAAAACATCGTGAGGAAACCAGCATGTCGTAGAACCAAAACTTCGAAGACATGTGACATCTGCCGACGCGCACTGGGCCCGCGTGGCGGATTACGGCTCAGTCTCTCACCGAGAGGAAGCCAGTGACCCAGCTGTGGAAACATTATAGGCTGTTTATGCTTAATATATTTTTTGGTTCTAATGGAATAGCAGTATGGAATCTCCTTATTGAATCTCACAACCTCTGAACCCCAAGGGCTTATTCTCGATAATGCGACGGTTGGCTATTATCTTTTAATATTAGGTCGGGGAAAAAGTTATTTCATATTTAATATACAAATTCAAAGCTCGTGTGGCATCCAAATAAGTATCGAGATTTTTTGTATATCCAGACTTTTCCAAATGGGTCAAAACTGTTTTGTGTTCAACCCCTAATTCTTCAGCTCTAACTATTAATATCTTGTTCCGCTTTACAAAAACGGCATCGACTGTATCCATAACAGGGCGACAGCGAGGTGCATCTTTGACATCAACATTCCCGGACTGAAATCGCTTGAACCAACTTTGTGTATCTTTTACTGACACTGCGTTTAGTCCATAAACGCCACATATTTTTTTCGCGGCTTGTGTCGCGTTTTCCCCCTTTTTTTGTAAAAAAAAAACTTCAACCTACTCATTTTGGCGAAAAACCATAAAAAATGGCGGGAAAGCGTGTTTACTTTTTATTTATCTTTTAAAATATCATCTATTTAATGGTATCAAAACCAGCCAGATACAAACAGTACAGCCAAAGAGATTTTACTACAATTTTATACCTATAAAATACAAAAAAAAAATCCCCGACATATTATTTTGGTCATAAATTTCAAAACAGGAAAAAAGACTACCACAACAAGACGTTTAATAATAATAAGTTCTTGGAGTCAGGATCAGTCATCATCATCACCCTCCTTTAGCCCAATTTATTACATATTTAAATCAGCACATCATGTCTTTGTCTTCCATCAATCATAGTAGCACATAAAACCGGTACTGACCAACCCTTCTATATATCAAAGTTAAGCCCCTGACATGGTGCAAGGTGACCTTGAAAGCTATGTATTCTTAATGTATTCCAACCTCAGAGTCTACTGCATCAAGGCCGGTAATAATATCGTGAACGCTGCTGAAAATAGCATACAAATATTTTTATTTAAGCAAGAAAGTAGTAAGATAGAGTAAGAAGTAAGCATATTTCAGCTTGTAACTTTACACCCTGTTCCTCGTACCTCTATAAAATAATGATGTTAGGAAAAATAAGCATTATACAATATCCATTTGCCTCGTTGTGACTTTATGACCATTTTGTTTTGAATAAATATTTAACAATAGTGGCTGAAATTAGGTTTTTTTCTTAACGAATTCTGTGCTTGAGCTAATAGACGTCTTTGCAATCATTTCCTGATGGAACACATATATGACGTTACATACCGCACCAGTATCATTCCCGTATTTTGACGTAAAACTTCTTTTCGCTCGGTGGTAAGTTCAATATTTCTGACCGACAAAAACATGTAAGATTTCAACCGCTAATTACTACGAGATTTTTAATGCTAGAGTAATGGTTAAGCGTTCAAAAGATAGTTCAAATTTATAAAAAAATTGAGGCAGGATATACTTTGCCTATGACGTGACACTGCGAGTGCACGCGCATGCGCGCGACACTCTATTCTCCGATATTTTTTGAAATTCCAATTCGTAAAGCGCTAAAAAGTGTTTAGCTACAGCAGTGATTCTGGTGTCGATTTCAAGAATTAATAAAGCACTACTAGGACCTAATGAAAAACCACAAACGTATTGGCCAAAATAGGGTTAAAAATTAATATGAAGTTGACAACAGCAAAGTAATTTCAGACGTCATCGCATATCGGCAATAAATCTGCTCAGACATAAATAAAATCCCAATCGAAGAAAGCTTGCATCTAAAGGAATGCTATGAGCCTTAAAAGTGTAATGCCTAGCAAATACAATAGCTACGGCATCGGTAGTGTCAGAAACTGTTAGAAAATCTAAAGTTTAAGATGTCGTCTCATATGGCCGTAAATCTGCTCAGAACTGAAAAATATCATAGTCGGTGAAAGATTACTTCATTAGGATTGCAATGAGCCTACTAAGTCTAGTGTCGAGCAAATACAATGGCTTCGGCAGTATTGGGAACCATAAGATTTATTACAAACACCTATGTAAAAACATTGTCCGCTTCATATCGGCTGTAAGTCCGCTCGTAATTGTAAAAAAAAGGCCAATCGAAGAAAGTTTACAACTAGAACTTTTTAGGCTCATTGAGAACCTAAAAAGTCTAGTCAAGGCGAATACAAAAGCCAGCTTTCACATGCGAAGAGAGAGCAAAGCGAGCCACTATTACTTACAAGAAAAACGAGTTTAGCGAGCCTACTTTAACTACGAGCGAACGATGCGAGCACACTTTTGAAACTACTGAGCGCCACCTGCTGTACTCCGCTCACTCGTGGCGAAGGTGGGCTCGCTTTGGCTAATTCTCAAGAGTAGTTTTCCTCGACTCTTCTGTCTTGTGGATAAGGCTCACTCCGCTAGCTTTTCTAGTGTGGACTCGTGGCATAGATGGGCTCGCTTCGCTCGCTCGATTTAAAAATATGCTTATGTGTTGGACTCGTTTGTCTAGTGGGGGCTCCGTTCACTCGCTTATTGCTTGAATAGACGCGCTCTGCTCAGTCGTGTCGTCCGTGGGATCGCTTCGCTCGCTAGTCACGAAACGGGGCTTACTACACTGGGCTGGGTTAGAGAATCCCATCGTTAAGCCGGCTTAGCTTGATGTGAATGTGACCTTTCATTTGTTGGGATAGAGCAAGCTTGGTGTGATAGTGGCTGGGAAAGCGCTAGCACTGACGAGGGATTTTTTAGGCAACTCCTCTCACTAGGTTAGGTCAGGTTACAGTTGTGACTAAACGTTTTCATAAAAACAAACGGCGTGGACTGGAACTGCGCCTACTTATTTTTTTTTAAAGATTGCTTTCTAATCTCAGTCTCAATCCGTCAAAAATATGTCTAATTTACTTACATTTTGGTCAACTTCTTGAAATTGATTGCAACTAGATTTTAAAAGTTTTAATTACGGGAATTGGCTTTCAGTTTCCAGTAGGATGGAAATCAAATGGCGTACATAAGGTCACTGGGTCAACATTATTATAATATAGAACACGATCATTAATCGAGATCAGCATAACGTTATCAACGCGGATACCATTAAGCTATGACCCTTTATATAACTTATCTCTTCACGTTCACGTAAGCAGTTTTGTTTGTAAACTTATAATCGCTGTGATACATGAACGGTCATTTTCTTAAGCTTGGTTTATGATTGGTGCAAATGGTCCAAAACGGTGGTATGATATACAGGGTGGCGATTTCGTCACCTGCATCCATCAATGAGGTGATTCTACCCGTCATACTAAACGGATGCAGGTAACTAATCGCCACTCTACAAAGGCCCCAAGAAGAAAAAGTTCTTTTCATCCCACCATCTCGGAAAGAGTATTTTTAATCTTCAATATCTGAGTGGAAAAGCCGTTTTTATTCTCTAGAGGATAAAGTAAATTGAATTTAGAACATCGTGTGCACTAAGTTTGTGAATTAAAAAAAACATTAAACCTATTTACTGCTACCTCTATGGTGCCGAATATATCATACAACTTTTTTTTAATTTGTTAAAAACTCAGACTCGGAACCTTCTTGGTGTTCTTTTTTCAATTTGCTTTGTACGCGGTTCTTTACGCGGCATTTTTTCACGTCATTGTTAAACCTTATATTAAAAACAAGAAACTTGAAAACAAGTGAAAAAACTAAAATGAGTGATTCTAGCGACGAGGAAGTTTGCTTGACGCCAACAGAATTGACTGAAACTGTTAATAATGCGCAAATGAGCTTTCTCCCTCAACAATCACGCGAGAAGTATTTAAAACAGTACGATATGTTCAACACGTGGCGACTAGCAAAAGGAGCCAAAACTTTCTCAGAAAACGTTTTGCTGGCATATTTTATAGAATTATCCGAGAACAAGAAAGCAAGCACTCTATGGAGTACGTATTCGATGCTAAAAGCAACAATAAAGATGAAAAAAGACAAACATATCGATACCTATCCTAAATTAGTGGCATTTTTAAAAAGAGCCTCATCTGGTCATCAACCAAAAAAATCGAAGGTTTTCACAGTATCTGATATTGAAAAGTTTCTTAACGAAGCACCCGATTCCGTATATTTGGCGGCAAAAGTAAGTCAGTTGCACATTCAGTATCTACTTAAGTATATTAATCTCAATTAAATAGTATACTTAGTAGATGTTGATAGGCATAATTATGCGTTCATATCAATTTTATTCATTTATCTACTACAATACTCTTTACGTTACAGGTTGTTCTTATTATTGGAATAAACGGAGCATGTCGAACTAATGAACTAACACAACTTAATGTCAAAAACATTGAGAAACATTCAGATGACTTACTATTAATTAATTTACCTAATACAAAGACAAAAAGAGACCGCAACTTCGTCATTCGCAAGGAATACGTAACGATTGTTGAGAAATATCAAGCCTTACGCCCGCCTAACACTCCAATCAATCGATTTTTTCTACAGTATCGCAATGGAAAGTGTGTTAGACAGCCTATGGGTACTAATAAAATTGGCAGTATCCCACGAGAAATAGCAACATTTCTTGAACTTCCAGAACCCCTGTTGTACACGGGTCATTGTTTCCGACGAACTTCAGCCACACTTTTGGCTGATTCCGGAGCTGATCTCCTGTCCCTTAAGCGCCACGGAGGCTGGAAGTCCAATGCAGTTGTAGAGGGATACATAGAGGATTCCATCCAAAATAAGTCTAAAATATGTGAAGGCATCGTAGGAGCCATTACACTGAAAGAGCCTCAATCGGATCCTTGGACTGGCCCTTCTACATCAAAAATAAGCCGTTATGAAACACCTAACCATCTCCCTCTCTCTCCAACATTCACGGCAAGGGAATCCGATGAATCGGTACAACTATTAAGTATGACAGATAGTTTACCGAAAAACAGTACACAAGTGACTAACACCAATATTACAGTACCAAACAAAAATATTACACTCAATTTAAATAACTGTAGCAACGTTACTTTAAAATTTTCTTAATTATACCTTAGTATTATTTTGTTATAATTTAAAGATTATTCTGTAATACTTACCTGTCATAATGTAGTAATTAATACCTAAACTGAAATAAAAGTGTACCTATCTTGTGATTGTAAACGTTTTTTTTTTGCATTTAGTCATTTCCTCGCTGAGGTGGAATGAAAAGTTACGTGTTGCACTCGAGAGCAAAGATTTTTCACCTCGTGCTCTTTTGATTCCCTCGCTAACGCTCAGGATTCTAATTTTGAATCACTCGCTGCGCTCGTGATTCAATTTTAGAATCCTTCGCTTGCTCGGTCATCAAAATTGAACACGCGGTTAAAAAGCAACTTTGCACTCTTGTATAACAAATAACTATTATTTATTTCTCAAAGAGACCTGTAGCTATAAAAACGTGGACCAAGGCTCAATTCTCACAATCAGGACTAGTTTTCCAATAGAATAGACAATGTTAGCAATAACAAATGACTATCTATAAAAGAACATGCATAATGTAGATCTATATAGATAGATATAAATAGATATGCCTATTATACTGTCAAAGACTATATTGAGGACAAAAAGGCTTGGGATTGAGTTGCTCCAATAAAGCACAGGCAATGTTAATTTATTTTATTTCGCTAACTACTTTTACTTTTAATCTTTGCTATAAGTATCTATACTTATTTACATATACAATGACACTAATATTTACTGTATAAAGTATTATATTATTTTAAATTATTGTGAATGTGAGGACTATGTGTGTTTTTGTTGCAGTTTTAATCATGTTCTGGCAGTTTGAGTAACTGATGCGGCCTACCCAAATGTCCTTTCTTTGGTATTGTTCGTCGAATCGTTGAGCTCCTTAAGTTCTGAGTTGAGCTACACGGGTACTGACAAATGCGTGCACTAACTGGACAGGTCCACTCAATCTGTGTGGTTCTTTCCTCAAAAGACCATTTCAGACACAAATCTACATGGTCCTCAAAGATTATTATAATATTATTCTAATTATTGTGAATGTGAGAACTATGTTGGTCATTGATTTATTTATATTTATTTTTGTATTTTTCTCAACGTAATCATGATCTGACAGTTTGAGTAACTTATGCGGCCTACTCAAATGTCCTTTCTTTGGTATTGTTCGTCGAATCGTTGAGCTCCTTGAGTCTAAGTTGAGCTGCACGATTACTGACAATTGCGTGCACTGACTGGACAGGTCCACTCAATCTGTGTGGTTCTTTCCTCAAAAGACCATTGCAGACACCGATCTGCATAGCTTTCACATGACCTGACCAAGATTTTGTCTGGACTTTAAAAGAGACTGTGACCTCTGAGTTTGTTTCGGCCTTTCTTCTCAGAGTAGTCAGATAGGAAACGCCGACCCCATCTAGTTTAAAAAAAAATATGATTGACGTGTAAAAGTGTTTGTTCAAACCTACTTACAGAAATAAAATCATTTATCAGATATAAAGCCATCAGATCCTAGTTCTCAGTACAGATTGAGCCCGACTTAGCCCCAGTGGGGTGTAATAGCATAATTGATGAGCACGCCAACACTTACTGTAGTACTAAGTCACTCCGTCTTAATTAGGACTGAGGTTACTTTCTGTAACACGTCAATCTCTATTAAAATCCCAAGACATATGTGTAAATCAACTTGTACTCTTCAAAGATCTATGCAGACAAAGAAGGCACGAATATTTTGCTGAACGATCCAAGTTAAAAGGAATCTGGTATAAGACCATCCAGTCTGTACCGCTTTGTTACCCATGGTTTGAAGGCAGGGAGATAGACAGGAAATTTGTAGTAGCTCTGTTGAGAATGCGTTTGGGCCACATCCCATTGAATAAATTTTAATATTTAATGGGTAAAAGTACCTCACCATACTGCGAAGATTGTTGAATATTTTCTGGTACGGGGGTGACATTATCACTAAGTGATAAAACCCTTTAAAAAAAATAAAGATTAAAAAAAATACACAACTTGTTACTCCCTATACTTACTCGTATGAGTAAAAAGTATTGCAAATCTAATGATTAATATTCTAGCAGATAATATAATCCGGGATCTTGACTTGGCCTATGTTGTGTTTAAGTGGGATGAGGAAACGACTAAGAAGAAGTCAAATCTGTTTTGAAGCTGGGAGTTGTGTACTTCCCCTTACACGCCAAAACATACCTAAAAGTTTCCTTATCTTAAATGACGTCACGGTAAAGAACATGTGAGCTTGTGGCTAAGTAATAACAGCCGCACGATCGATTAGGTTAAGCTATGCTTGCCGCGGTTGGTCCGTGGATGGATGACCATCTTTACATACCAAGAGCCCTCTGTGCCTCGGAAAGCACGTTAAGCAGTTGGTCCCGGCTGTAATTAGTGGATCTTTGACAGCCGTTACGGGTCGTCAGAAGCCCGAAAGTCTGACAACCAGTCTTACCAAGGGGTATCGTATTACCTAGTAACTGGGTTGTGGAGGTCAGAAGGCCAATTCCCGTAATTAAAAACGTTCAAATTCAAGTCGCAATCTCATCTCAGCGACAGTCTAATGTCAAAAATGTAGGTAAACGCTATACAATTTTTGACAGATTGACACTGAGATTAGAATGCGAACGTTCTTAAAAAATACGGGAATTACCTCTCTGATAGGCAGTCGCTCCATGTAAAATACTGGTATTCAGCTGCATCCGGTTAGACTGGAAGCTGACCCCAACAAGGTTGGGAAAAGGCAGGCAGTTGGTGTCGGTAATATATCATGTGTATATAAAATAAAGCCCCTGATACGTGCCTATAGGAAATGTACCGGGAACATATTCTTTATGCAATATTGCTCTCTTTAAACTCGAAACATACACGCGATATTGCCCGACGTGACTCCGAGCAAAAATATCTAGAATTTCAGACAAACTTGTATAAAATATACATTTTCTTACACACGTTGTTTGTTTGTTATTAATTTCGACAATGAGGCTAACTGACGAAACAAGGCATGAATACACAGTTTTGCTGCCTTTTTGCTCCTTTTGCTCTAACTAAGTTGAGTCTAAATCTCATTTAGAATTGAAATGGGTACTTCTTGTTTTTGCTTAGCTTTGCGTACAATTATACGTTAGTGCTGCGCAAAATTAAACACCTTTTTAGACTTTAGACTCGAATCTCGGTGTCTTTGTGGGCGTTTGTGATACTAAAGTGGGAACGTTTTGCGGTGGTACGCAGGAATTTATTAATTAGTTTTAGTTGATATTAATTGTAAGTTTAAATTGTTGCTGTGATTTATGGGCTTGTTCCGTTCTTGTTCTTTGGCAAAGTAATTCGGGACGATTTTTAGAATTTTAAGGGGTAGTTTTCCTCGAAGGATTTGCCCTATTTTCGCGATTCTATGAAAACGAGTTAGTCGTTTTAGCTGAAGACTTTCTGACCTGTCATATTAATTGTATTTACTATTAATGGATAGAAAGAGAGCAGTGGTGACTCAGTGGTAACGGCCGTGACTTACGAGTTGTAGGTCGTAGGTCCGAACCCAGACAGGCGCTTTACTTTGTGTAAATTATTTCATCACGACTGCTCTCAAAACGGTGAAGGAAAACATCGAGAGGAAACTGGCATGTCCTAGAACCAAAAAATCGAAAGACATGTGACATCTACCAACCCGTACTGGGCCCGCGTGGTGGATTACGGCCCACTCCCTCTCACCGAGAGGAGGCCTGTGTCCCAGCAGTGGGAACATTATAGGCTGATGATTATTATTAATTAATAATGTGCAAGATAAAATTAATACCTACCAAAATTAACCAACTGCCAAATGATCTGAAAATTATTAGCAAATGATTGATTGACTCGCCACTAGGGTGAGCCTATAGAGGCACTGCGGAGGCTTAGGTACACATGAATACGTGGTAGCTAACAGTAATGCATTTGCATGTTACACGGTTATCAATTATATCAGCCGTGTAGGATGTACAACTTCATGTAGAGCCAGTACATACTAGAGCGTATCTACTGGCTTATATGTGAATGTTAGGGTAGGTTCAGATTACGAGACTTTAAGTACTGTGTGGGATTGAAAACTTGCGGTTTCTTTTATAGGCAGATATCATATGGAGGGTGAAACGTTATTTCTTACGCACCAAGTTGCCTAGGCAGGTGTGTCTATGTCTATCAGGGTTGCGGGAAAGTCCGAGAGGGATACCGTGGCCCCTGGCACAGGCAACTGAAGGAATCAAGGAACACGGGTGGATTTTAGTCAGTAAGAGTCTGACACGCCCTCCGTTCCACACAGAGCGGGAGATGTTATTAGAAGATTAAACACACTCAAAAATAAAAAAGGTTTGTCTATGTGGCAGTCGATGAGGGTTTTTTAATGATAAACTTACGGTGAGGGGAAACTTCGTGAGAATACTTTTACGATGGTTTCCTTCACTTTCCACGGTGTCTAAAATCACCAGCACATATCACGCAAGTTTGGTGGTTCAACTGGCCGGTAGGAGGTAGCCTATAAACTGATCAAAAAACTTTCCATGTTTATTTTAAAGTATTTTTCCAACAGCAAAGATGTTAAGCCCAATGAAAGTTCTAAAGCATTAACTTCATCAACATAAAAAAAGCGTTTTATTCTAAAAACTAGGGTTTTTACTTGAATCGGTGCGACCTTGAATTTTTTATGCCATTTTTTGTAACACGTATTTAAATTATCTGTTTCAACAGCTATTATAAGATAACTTATAAGACATACTAATCAATGTAACTTGAGTTAGACGTTAACCCCCCCCCATATTAATAAACGTGGAGTAGAGTTACAACGAGTAGGTATAAGTAACCTTCAGATAAATCGTACTGTTTTTTAAAATCTTTATTTGATTAGGAGGCTTTTGGTCATACAGAACCATGTTAGCCCGATCATGACACATACACAGGACTAAAAAAAAACATGTTACTATTATAAAACTACTAATTATGACTGTGATAGCTAAAAGAGTTGTATACAAATGGATTCGATATGAGTCTTTGAATAGCACCCACATCTAGCCTATTTGGTGTTTAATTTGGTCATTGATGCCATAACTTTACTCCGTGTAGGGGTGCTGGTAGGTTCTTAAAAATTTTTCTTTTTAGAATTTCATCAATAAAACTCAACGCGTTCAGTACATCTAAACCACGTTCAAGAGCTGTCAGTGTCAAATTTGTCATTGTTTATTTTTTATTTTTTTTATGTTACAACATTCACACAACGTCTTCAGGTCCCGAACTAGGTAGAGCCTGTATTACGGTAACCTAATGACTGATATACATACTTATATACATATACACACCCAGACACAGGTCAAACATACATGTTCATGCACACAAATGTTTGACTTGTCCGGGGATCGAACCCGGGACCAGCGGCTCAGAAGGCAGGGTCGCCACCAACTACGCCAACCGGTCAGTCTATATTGACACTGTCAGCTCTTGAACGCGGTTTAGAAATGTTGATTGCGTTTAGTTTCGTTAGAAATCCGCACTTAGAAGTCTGCTGGTCTAAACCAACCTTTACAGATGCAAACTCACTCCAGTCGCATCGGATCGATGTGATGCAGTAAAGATGCATGAAACTACACTGTGTAGAGTGTAGGAGTAACTGTAGGGTACACGTTTTGAATGTTACTCCAACTGAGCGGAACATTTGGAGACTTTGAACGGATTTATTCAATCTGTTCCGTTGCTTGCTTCACAGTTTGTGAACACAAAACTTTAAAAGATAAACATGACATCTTTGAATGCTTATATTTGAAATAAGAATTTGATAAATTGGTGTTTAAGGGGTGACTACCGAGATGACGACAAAAGTATGGAAAAAAAAGACATGGTGCAACAACCATAAATAACTTGGGACAAGGTCAGGAGACGGATGATGAGGTAATCTAACCCATCGTACTCACTTTGATTAGAGATGTGAAATTTATTGTTTTTGAAGTGAAAACTACTTTAGGCGCGTTGAGCATTTTTTGGGTGAACAAAAATCATGGAACTCGCGTCATCGTCACCGAACGCTTTCCATGAGCTATATGTATACTGTGTATTACATATATGTGTACTTTTTGGGTGAAGAATATTTGATATCTGCAAATACATCGTGCAATGAATATTATTTATACAGTGCTCTGATAGAAGGACTAGTTAGTATTTAGTAAGATTTATTAATATTTATTCACAGTTAGCAAATTATATATTTGTGTCATTTGTTTATGTTTGAAAAATATTTATTAGTATCTAATAAATGATTTGTGAATAATGTGTAACCTCATTTTGTCGAATTATTTAAATATTTGATATAAGTGTTAATTTAAGAAACAAAATAATTATCCCGAAATACTTTTGTTAAAATTGATATTAATAACAAAAAAAAAACAATGTAAATAACTCGCGAGTCCGACCGAGGTAAGACCGAGTCGGTAATGTGAAATCCAGATTAATGTTAACAATTTCCATTTAAAAATTATGAAATTTAAATAATTCAGACTATAATTTATTGATATAAACATTCAAAAAGAACACAGATATTCCATTGTTTTGAGTTTTCACTTCTGTCGGCAGTCCTTATGACTGCCTATTTTTTAAATTAATTTTATTTACTATAACCACTTACATATGTTTTACAGGTGGGAACCCAATACAACGATGTAGTTAATAACCACACTTAGGTATGCTACCCAAAAACTAACGAAACACCACAGAACAGATAAAACAGCACAGAACAGATAAAGAGGTTAGAAAGGAAATAGTTCCTGATTTGTATTAGAACGCGTGTCGCCGCTTGTCTCCCACTCCTTAACTCCACTACAAGCAAGAGACCAATACGTACGCGTATTACACTCACAAATAAACCACACGCACTTAGATAGTGAGTTTGCTATTGGTTGTCACACTAATACAAACACTGCGTTTGACGTACACTCAGTCACGCGCAAAAGGTAATTTATTTCTCACGCATGTTACGGCGACCAAAAGGTCGATTACTTATATCGATAAAATTACTGTAATTTATAAGTTAGCAATTTTTCTCTATATTTCCGGGAAGAGGGGGACAATTAGTGTGGACTTCCTAAATACATATAAATAATTCAAACTCAAAGCATTTATTTCAAATAAACCAACTACAGGCACTTTTGAATTGTCAAGGGTTCGGTCAGTCAGAAAGATGAAGCTAGTTGCCCATTCCAAAGCGTAGTAGGTACCTATGGAGAAGAACGGGCAAGACACTCCATGGACACTCTTTTAAATCGAAATATTGTTACAAAAAAGTGGTTACATCATTCATGTTGAAATAATACATGTGAGAACGATGTAGAAAGACGTGCACGTTAAAAGTGTCCGTAATAAAAAGATAAAAACCATTCAGCAATTCAAATAAGCCGTGGTAGCTAAGAAATTACCTGTGCCACATTCAAGTCAATGAAAGACGAACCCAGTAAGTTTTATAGTAGGTACATAGTGCTCACACGTGCTATGCAATTATACAATACTAAGAAATTGAATTTATACAATGCAAAGATAGATTGTACAACCTTCATCAGCTCACAATATTTTCGAATGCTAATCGATTCGTTTAGGCGCTCTTGTAGAGCAGGACCAGCGCTGAGCCAAGCATTTTTGTCAGCGATATAATCCCCCAACTTATAATATGCTTGGCTGTATAGTGTGCGTTTTAGACAAGATTTAAATTTCGTTTCATTCAGTTGGAATATGTGGGGAGGTATTTTATTGTAACATTTTAAACAGTACCCCATGAAGGATGAATCTACATACTTTAGCCAGTCTGAAACCTGGTTGAACTAATTGGTCCCTATTTCTAGTCCATTATTTGTGTCTTTCACCTCTTTTAATGAAGATTTAAATTTTTCCTTAATACTGTCAAATTAAGGGGGAACATCTAACATAGCCGCGAAATTCAAATTTTCTTTGGTTTTTTGCTAATTTATTTATATATATATATAATGTATAACGCAAGGAGATATATCTATGTACATATATACACAGTATACATATAGCTCATGGGAAGCGTGCGGTGACAATGACGCGAGTTTCACGCTTTTTGTTCACCCAAAAAGTACACATATATACATAGTATACATATAGCTCATGGAAAGCGTTCGGTGACGATGACGCGAGTTCCATGATTTTGTTCACCAAAAAAAGTGCTCAACGCGCCTAAAGAAGTTTTCACTTAAAAAATACTAGAATATTTTAAAATTGAACTATAATTTAAACTCAATTTAAATGCTGATTTTATTATTGTCCCTGAAATAATACGAATTTATTAAGTAACATGCGCTTTGCTATCTTTTAAATTCGATTTTTTCAAAATAAAGTGCAATCTTAAATTAATATATTTTCCAATAATAGCCTTAGTTAGGTCTGTAACATGGTTTGCAGTAGGATATAATCCAACCTGATGATTACTAATGTTGCTAAATAATTCAGTTCCGACGAAGCTGCGCAAAATCTTTGCTGTCAACATATGTTTGTTAATATTCCGGAGATTGAAAACCTACTCAGAAACTAAATTAAAAACGCACTATAAACAATAATTGGTGATAGTAAACAAAGTTATTTTAATTATAATATTACTGATAATAATCAGCTGTATCAAACACACATACTTAATATCGACATTATTTACAACTTGGTACAACACTATCGATAAGCATGGATTTCGCCGAATTTCAGCTTTGGCTAGGCGTACGCGACGTTCGCAGTGAACGCAATACATTGCGCGATCACTGATCTAGTACAAGATGCTACCCATGCATTGCAAGCAATGTATAATTTTGCAACTACTGTTGCGATTGTATCGTTTTTATCTACAAACTACATAATACTATAGTAATAATTACAAATATCACTTGTATTTTAAGGTTTTTGGACTTACCGGTGAAAAGAAATCCCTTCCCGGGCTACACTACACACCTGTCTTCTTTTCCGACATGTTATAATAGCGCAAGACGGCATAATTCTTTGTTTTTCACGGAGCGTCGTACGTTGTCACAATATGAGCGCGACTGTTAGCCCGTGAAACAAATTTCGGTTGACTTTTGAGCGTTTGCTCATAAGTGCGGCGTGCCTGCCCCGCCCACAAGGCCCTTCTAACCTCTTTATCTGTTCTGTGCGAAACACCACTAAATTAATGTGCTGTTATTTTTAAATAAATAATAGCATTAATTAACATTAAACCATACTGGGGCATCGCAAGGTAGGCACGCGCAACCTGTTCAGTACATGATTTCGAACCCCTCTGCGCCGATATGAACAATATCATTCAGTTATTTGTTTAGTTAGGTGTTTGTTATGTCAGTTATTAAAAAAAAATTGCTTTTTCATATATTTTGACCGCGTGCGGAAGAGATGCGCTTGCATGATGGCGCGCTTGCGCTCCTCCTCCAATGGCATCCTGAATGTGTTTTCAGACCGGTGGGACTCTCCTACGAAGGTGGGTAAGTGTTCAGACACACTTATCCAAATAAACTGGTGTGCCATTGAACGAACAGTTCATTGTCATTCTAGTTGTTTAATTGTAAATTTAATTTAATACTAATATTAGGCTAAGTTACACTACTACTAACAATATATGGATGTAATTCTGAAAAAAAAAAATTATAAAATAAAAAGAATAAAATTATTAATAAAATAATAGTAATAATGTTGTTGTTGTTGTTGTTAGTAATAGTATTTTTTTTAAAATATTTGTATGTGTATTGCACTTTTCTATGAAACAGCATTTTTTTTTCGATAACCGACAACACGTTTCTACGCTATGGTCTAGAATCTTGTGCTGAATTCATGGTTTCAGTTTGCGGGTCGATGTCCCGCCACCCTGTACCAATGCGTTGCTTGCATTTTCGAGTGAAAGATTTTCTCGAAATACAAAGAAAGATATTATGTTGATCACCAGTGAGATATTTACTTGTGTGCCGTGTGCTCCTAGTTTTAAATATATATTTAATAGCATTAATTACATTAGACAACCGTAGCTATAATTGATTGGATTTTCATAAAATAGAAAAAAAGAAATGTTGATCTTCAGTGACAAATCAAATCAAATCGAAATATTATATTTCACATAAACCTAGGTACTATCGAGGAAGTTCATATCTATGCACCTTTAGGACAATTTTTCCCTGTAGCGCTCGGGCGCTAACAGTAACTAACGTAAAACAGATGCGGTCATCGTGTTCTCGGGATTTTGTTCTAAAACTGCTTAGATATGAACTTCCTCGATAGTACATGGGCACTGGTACGTCAGAAGCTAGGTGCATGATTCTAATTGGTCATTTCCTATGAGATTTACTAGTGTGCTGCTAGTTTGAAATAAATCGTAGGTATTAGGTACCTACTTATTTCATTTGGACATAGCTCTACCGATGGTTTGGTTGCATTTTCCAATTGATATATTGGTTTGGTTTGTATGAAGAATTGAGAAAATTGAGAATGGAAACTTTTAGTAGAAAAGAGCAAGTTATAAGTAGTGCTATATTATTATTAAATTGTACTAATGTGAACTGTAAATATTGTTTGAAATAAAAGTTATATTAATATTTATTATAGTTACTAAGTACAACAATTAAAATTACGCTCTTACGGCGGTCGGTGACTAATTCCCCTCTGGGCAAAAATCATAAAATGAACGCTACCAATTAAAAAATCATAAACTCACGAGAGCCATCAGTACAAGCATCTAGTAACCTCATCATAAAATTACGACGCACGACACCGCTCACAAAGTTAACACATAACATCATTTGAATTTCGAAACAGCTCGTAGTAAGTACCATACACAAGCTAAAAAGCTTTTACCAACCTGATACGGTGTGACGGGCAAAGATAATGAAACACGCAGCCTTTGGCTTCCACATCAATGTGGGTTAAGGCTGTGATAGGCATACTACAAATGATAATTGCTACGGTTCTACTTATTTTTGGAAGACTAATTAAGCACACAAGCTGATTAGCTGTTTTCTTGCTCATCTGATTTGAATTAGCCTTGACGGCGGAAAGGTATAGGCTGATGTAACTGTTGTATTTTGTTTTAAGCTGCATCCACACTGAAGTTATTTTTGGTAGAGCAACATTTTGCAACATGATAACAATAAGTCACTTTTAGTAAGTTTACTGTTATTGTTAGCCGGTGTTACCCACTAACACTTGCGAACGGTGCTCCACAAAGAGTAACTTAGCTTTTGATGCAATGTACTTATGTCACGTAGGAAGAGAATAGCTAGTGTTATTTCTAGTAAATAAATAAATAACTAAAAACTTTTATTGCGGACAACATGATCTATTAAATAAAATAAGTTCATAAAATAATAAAAATAAAATGGCATACATACACACCTCCTACACTCACGCCAAATGGTGTTGTTTCTGGACTATATAATCTAAAACTACTGATAGTGGTGCCGATTCTCTTGTCACAAAATTCTCTAAACTAGATTAAAAATCACCAAAATTTAGTTTATTCCTGTCAAACGACGATTTCCCATTCTGAAATTGACTAAAGTGACACAACTTAACTATATTTTAGTTTGACAGCACTATGATGGCACTGATATTATAATTTAGTGAAAATGTCAATTTTGCTATAAACCTAAAATTTCACCTAAAATTTCGATTATCTTAACTAAATCTGACTATTTTTAATTGCGATTTAAAAGGTGTGGAATAAAATAAGTTGTCATGAACTAAAATTGACACTAACACCTCGACTTCAGATGCAAAAACCTTAGAGCATTAAATGCTCTAAGGCAAAAACAGTACTGTACCTATCTTTTTTTTCTTTTCTTTTGTTTATATCTCGAAAACGGTGTGTCCTATCTCAACAAATAATGAAAATTTCGACCCCCATTATAAAACACCTAAACCTCTAAAATCCATCGTGTTGGTAATAATTTTTCATATTTTCCATACAAAAAGTGAAAATTTCCATACAAAACATGTCGAGGCAGCAAATAATGCGCGGCTCCGGCTCTAAAAAAAAAATATCACGAGGTACGGCAAACAAGTACCACGTGGAGTCGCAATTGCCAAATTTGATTTTAGATGTGTCAAAATTATATTTAAATTTAGAGATTGTATTTTGCAGTATAGCGTTAAGATTCACATAGGCAAAATTAAAGAATTTTAGTGATAGTTTAGATAGTTAAGTTCGGTGTACAACAGAATCGGCACCACTGTTCCTAATTCAATAAACAGTCTTTTCTGATCGTAACGGAAACTGCCTAATATAACGGAATTATATTAACATTACTTGTCGTTGTGATCGTGTTCTCATAATTGTAATTATCTATAGTCTTCATTTATTTTCGTTGCTTATAAATTTAGTATGTACGTATTTATGTATATATTATTTAGGATATGTATATAAGTGTATCTATTATTTAGGATATGTATATATGTGTATCTATTTTAGTGTATTGTATACATACTTATTATTTGCACCAACAACAGCCCCATTTTATGTCCAGGAAAATCTCTGTCCATTCCAAGGTTGCCTGGAAGAGATCGCAGAAAGCGATAAGGCCGCCCATTGTATATTAAGTAGTGTTCAGTTTAATTTTTGTTGTTATGTTTTTTGTGGTGTACAATAAAGAATATATAAATAAATAATAAATAAAGTGGATATTTTTTGTGTAATAAAACCAAATAATTATGAGTCGGAATACTCGGAACACGTATGATAATGTAAACTTTAAATACCATTATCTATATTATCATTATTATTGTTCTGAGTTTAAAGGAGGATAATGGTACCTATTGAAATTTTACATTATCATACGTATTCCGACTTCCATCTAAGTCACCTGTCACACTGCCGACGTCTAGCGTCTAGAAACGAGTTAGCGAACAGCGAGTAGCAAGTTCGGATAGATAGTTTTATCGCTGGGCTATGAGTGCAACGAGTAGAATGACTGTCCAGTCACTTGCGAGTCTCTCAGCGTTCATCTGTTCTGCCCGAGTGCCCGCCAAGTGAGCATCGCTAAGCGAGTATTTTCTTTCATAACTCTTGTCGCTGCGATACATTAGTGGAGAGAGTTCTCGCCGGCAGTGTGAACAGTCAGCGATTAACTGTTAATATAATTATGTATCTCATAACTGACACGCAACCTACATCCATTGTAGTTAGGGATGTTTCTTGAGCGAGACAATAGTTGATAGCAAGTCGCTTCCTCGTGCCGCGGTAGGACTGGTGCCTAACCTAACCGTACCTAAAGTATTAAATATAAATGTTAAAATCCATGCACTAAATCTACACTCCAGAATAAATTTGCGTTATACATCGTCACACTGCATTAAAATCCACAAAATGTACATGAATTATTGAAACGCTTATAGTACCTACATACAGTTTGAGTTGAACGTAACCCAGACTCCATTAGCAGTGATTAAATCCAGCATGCGATCTCTGAATTAGGCGTCCAATTTACTATCTAATTCTATTGCTGACGGTAACTAAATGTTAGTTTCATCAAATCTGTCTGATGTCATCATCTGCCGGCTTCCAGTCTAACCGGATGCAGCTGAATGCCACTATTTTACATGGAGCGACTGCCTATCTGACCTCCACAACCCAGTTACTAGGTAACACGATACACCTTGGTAAGACTGGTTGTCAGACTTTTGGGCTTCTGACAACCCATAACCGACCGAACCTGAACCGTGGCAAGCGTAGCTAACCTGATCGATCGACGCGTGCAGCTGTTATTGCTTAGCCACGTGCCCCTCAGTCATTTGACGTAATGTGCTTCTATTTGTAGGTTTTGGGTTCGAAACTTTCGAAACCATATAGAGATGTAATCTGAGGGGCAATTCTCGTTAGTAGGTACTTAAAAAACGTTCAAATTCAAGTCGCAATCTCATCTCAGCGACAATCAATGTCAAAAACTTGTCAAAATGTATGTAAATTTATTGTATTTTTGACAGATTGATACTGAGATCAGACTGTGAACGTTCTTAAAATTACGGGAATTGCCCTTCTGTGTATCTCAGGACGACGCCTCGGCGGCGACGGCAGCTGCTAGAGGTGACACTGTCAACACTTCATACACACCAAGTATCACTGTTTGCTCGCACTACGACACAAATGACGTATAGCAACTGACGGCTTTAAAGGCGGTCCGTGACAGAGTTGGTTAACGCACTTTCGCCGCCACGAATTTTATTAGCACTGCCGTTTTTAAACGCTCCCGGCGATTCTCAGCTCTGGTATAAAATTAAACAAAAAACCTTTTGCTTTTTATGTATAGTTTGGAATAGATGCACTTCTGAAAGCAGCCTATGTTTAGTCGCCAGTCGCGCATTAAGTGTATTAAAATTCCTATAAGATTATGAGTACTTTGTAGGTACCCCGTTAATTACACCAACAGTCTTATAAAAAAGAAATTTAGCTGTTATCTTTAACTAAATGTAAAAGAGGAAACATTGACTGACTGACTGGTCTATCAACACATAGCTCAAACCACTGAACGGATTGGACTGAAATTTGGCACACAGATTATGACGTAGTCATCAGCTAAGAAGGGGTTTTTGGAAATTCAACCTTAAAAGGGGTGACAAGGGGAGATTTTATTGTAAAATGAAAAAAATAATAATGTGAAAAATCTTATTCCATGAGTTATTAAACTTGAAACTTAGCACTAATACATATCTAAGTAAATTATAAAGATAATAATTTTTTATTTTTCTAAACCGTCTTACTCTCAATAAAGAATGTATTTATTTAAAGGGGGATTAGTTGGTGTCAAAGTTTGTATGGGAGAATTTTAACGCGCACTCCGATGAACTCGAAACTCAGTACTCATACTTACGAGGAAAATAAAGAATAACGTATATCAGGGTTTTGATTATTCAGGGGAATATTTTACTGCGTGTCTTGATTAACTCTTAAATTGGTATGAATAAACTTTAGTTGAACTTATGGAAACATCCCAAACGATTATTCAAAATTCCACCCCTGTTGGGAGAAGTGGGGATACAGTTTACCTATATGAAAAATCTTATTCCTTTGGTTAATAAACTTGAAACTTGGCAATATTTTCCTCAGTAAATAATAAAGATTATCACTTTTAGTTTTTTAAACAGCATCTCAAAGAGGGTTTATAGGGTGTCAAAGTTAGTAAGTAAAGGCACTCTCGGATTAACTCGAAACTCGGTTCTAATATTTAAAACAAAAAACAAAAGTACCTACGTAATTCAAGGTTTTCCAAAACCAACTCTTAATGGGATGGAAAAGGGTAATAAAGTTTAGGTTTTCCTGCTTGCTTCAATTAACTCGAAAATAGGTATAAATAATGTTAAATTATACAATGGAATCGTAACAAACACTTTTTTTAAAACAAGCCCTGTCGTGGTGAAAAGGGAGGATTTGATAAATTTTATTTCACTGATCTATTAACTTAAACTACTTATTTAACTGAAACCCGAATACTTATTTATCTAAATCTGTACTAATATGATAATATAATAAAGCTAAAGAGTTTTTTTAACGCGATAATCTATGGAAATTTCAGTCGGATTAGAAAAATTCTGTTTGCGTTTGATAGCCCAATTGTTGAGGAAGGCTATGGGTTATTTGACATCACAGTACGACTCTTAGGAGCCGAGCAAAGGGGAAAAGGCAGAAAGAATGCTAAGCGAGAACGAAGTACCTAATAGTGTGGGCGGGCGATGCGATGCGACGCGGTGGATCGTTGGAACAAGAAAGAAGGTAGAAACTAGTCATAGATAAGACTAATGTTTTGATCTAGTTCCTACACGGGACGTCGTTTCCCTAGTGCATAAAGATAACCTATGTGCATGTTATTAGCCATTTGAATATCGCCCCTGGCAACATTGTAGGTAGATTGACGTATGGTTATAGACTAGTAGCTATTACACGCATTCTGATACACACAGGTATAAATCATCATCTTCCTGCCCTTATCCCATTTTACTTGGGGTCGGCGCAACATGTTTTCTTCTTCCATTCTCCCCTGTTAGACGTCAAGGCATCATCTACTCCCTTTTCACTCATATCATTTCTCACACAGTCCATCCATCTTTTCTTTGGCCGTCCTCTTCCTCTCCCTCCATCAACATTCATACCCATCACTCTCTTAGTCACACAGGTATAAATAAATAAATAAAATAAATAAATATCGTCTGACATTGCACACAGCACCATCTAGTTCCAAGTTAAGCATGTTTGTATTTTTCTAATTGTTTAAATAAATGACTTAATACGTAACACTACTTAATACGAGTATGATTAATAACCGAAAGGGGAGTCGTTTGTGGCGTGTGTAGTACCTACACCCTATTTTTTCCAGATATGTTGTAATTCCCATGTAATAGAGGGATCATTCATTCATTCATGAATGAACATTTTCATCATCATCTACTGTGTTTTTTGACTTTGAATACTATGACTTTGACATTATGGGCACAAATCCAAGGTTTAGACTGCCGCTGAGAATTAACCCAACAAATGAAACCTGACCAAAGCTCGAACCCAGGACTCCACGCTTACCTAGCAGTCGTTCAGACACTTGATCAACAAGCCAGTTCCACATTAAATTGCTTTTATCGTACGCACACTAAACCAATTTTCGGGTACCTACACAGTTTTCCGTTAACATTGTAAGGTCTGAAAAAAATCGAGAACGAGCTTTTTAACGTGCACATTTCTAATTCTGAACCGTTTGGAAGTGTGCTGGAGTTACGGACTGCACCTAATTCCAGCAGCCGGAGTCGAAAACCATAGCTTCGTATCACCAATCTATCTCGTCTGCTCGACGTCCGTACGTCACTGCAGGGATCCGCCAGAATATCAGCGTCAGGTACATTTGCCTTACACATGCTGAGCTGAACTCCCATTTGGTGCAACCTTGAGACGCACACCGCACTTTGTATATTCCTCAGATGTGTATACAAGGTGTAACAGAATAAACGCAAGTCCTGAAAGTAGTTTGCTCTACTACTGAGACTACTGAATCCATTTCAGTAACTATAAATAAAGGTATTTTTTTTAAATTACGTATTTTGCAATACTGACCGCCGATTGAGCAAAAGAAAAATAAATCTTATTTCATGGCAATAAGACTCAATTTTAAATGCATAAAGTAATGCTAGGGTCAACACTATATTTTTAATAAAAATTGTTAGCCCTAAAAAAATTGTTTTGGTCATTGTCTTTTAACTCCATATTCTAATTGGGGTGTATGAGGTCTTACGTTAATTATGTTACACGTTGTATATTATGATCTGAGGTATATTCGTTATTTTGATTTGAAGTAAGTAGGTCACTTAATTTCTTTAATTATGTTTGAATTTCTTATTTTTTGTATGTTGGCAACTTATTTATAGATTCATGTAATTTGTTATAATTTAATTGTGCTTTTGTGTGTTGTTCTTATGTCTTTTGTGTGCACTGAATAAATGCTTTATCTATCTACCTATCAGTATAGACAAAAGTAAAATTATACGATATTAGCAATCCGCCCCTAATTCGCACGGTTTTTAAGACTTGTCAAAACATCGAGATTTTTTTATTAGATAATGGTGAAAACCGCATCAAATACGTTGCGAAATTTATTAAATAAGAACAACACGCTCACACAGCTAGACTCGAAAAGCAACCGTAATATGTTTAGAATTAGCCACTTTTTTATTGTACACACAGCAGCAGGTCAAGTTACCAAAAACTGACAAATTTTCTCTTTCGATTATGAACTCAACCATCAACATTTTAAGGTTTAAAAACTTGATGTGCTGGCGACTGTACTCCAAAATAACCACTCGTAATTCAAAAGTTCCGTTAAAAAATTCGAGTTGTTATTATTTTGCAAAGCTTATCGATAAAAGCGTTATTTTCTGTCCTTCGTCAAAATATATCTAGTCATAAAATCAATCGGTACGGCTCTAAACTCCAAACTACAATTATTATTTGAAATTGGCGAACTATTCTATTGGGCTAATATTGAAACAATCCTTTTACCTTATCTATACTACACTTTAATGGACGATGATGGCCACAAGTATTGCACGTGGATACCAATGATAGTATTATTTCTAGGTAATGTTGCCACGTGGTGTATCAATTGAAAAGGTTGCCAGATATACTGAATGTCTGTTTTATCGCTCACTTTAAGGCGGCGCCATACCTATATTAGAATCTACGCCTGTTCTAATATTAGTAATTGTATTCCATCCAAATGTTACATAACATAATTTCCTTGTATTAAACCAAACTATGATGCAAACAATTTGATAACGCACGTAATTTTGTAAAATTATCTGTAAATTCTTGCATCTATATAGGTAGGTACTGTAATCATTTCTTTGTTACGCAAAGGTTTTTATGTAAAAATCCCCAAGTGATTATGTTAAGGTAAATAAAAATGTATTGCTCACATTCGATTAGTGACCGACGATTGCTCATTATAAATTGCATAAATGTTGCATCGATTTGAATAAGATGACGATGGTATGATGGAATAACCGATTTACTTATATACCCGTTTACACACGTAAAATTACCGTATTATCCCTTGCCACAGGTTTCACATGTCCGGGTGTCACCATTGTGTGGATCGCCCGGAGGACACGGTGGAGCATACGTTGGAGGTCTGCCTGGCTTGGGCGGAGCACCGCCGTATCCTCGTGCAGGCGATTGGCGGTGGCGATCTCTCGCGTCCGGCCCTGGTCCAGGCCATGCTACGGAGTGAGAGGGGTTGTGAAGCCGTCACCTCCTTCTGCGAAGCAGTAATGCTCGCGAAGGAGGAGGCGGATCGCGTGAGGGAGAGGCAAAATTCGCGCCCTCACGCACCTAGCCGCCGCAGGAGACGCCCTGGGCGTCGGGAATCGCAAGCTGATTCCTGGCCATCGTAGGCGCGGGCTTGCGAACGGCGAGCAATGGGCAGCTCGCCGTTCGATAAGGACCAGACCCGGGTCGATGGCGCGTTGTGTTCCACGCGCGCCTCAAAGAGATGTCAGCATCAATGACGGGGTCCGCTAGGGCCGATGCCTGCCAGGGTTGCGGGAAAGTCCGAGAGGGATACCGTGGCCCCTGGCACAGGCAACTGAAGGAACACGGGTGGGGTGGGTTTAGTCAGTAAGAGTCTGACACGGCCTCCCGCTCTGCCCAGAGTGGAAGAAGTTATTTGATGATTTCCCACCCTCAAAAAGAAAAAAAAGGGGTTTCACATGTGCAAGAAACTCAAATGGCAAGCTTAGGGGCAAAATAAAATTACTTATACCGTATTTAAAACCTATGTATATTTTACCTACCTATGTCTTATACGGGGGAAGCCGAACGTAACACAAATTCGAACAAACATTTGAACAACGAAAATTTAGGAACAGTCACGTGTGAAGTTAGCACCTATATTTCAGTGTGTGGACTAGAATTCGAGTAGGAATAGATGTTGATTTACTATGAGTACCTTTTAATGAACCAAAAGTGATTGACTATTAGGTGATTGTTTATTTACCTACCCATTGCAAATCACAAGGACAAAAAGTATCCCTTAAATTCTAAAGGAGTTTCGTTTTCATCTTCTGGCTTTTCATGCCCACAAATTACCCTTGGTATGTACCTATAATGTCATAAAAGTAAACTAGTATTTATGCATGCAGTTTGTGCATTCTCCCCGTGAGCTTCAAGCGGTACCATTCCCTGTCAGCACCGGTAAGAACCTAGTACTTCATTACATGTATGTGGCTTTCACATACACTACAGGTAAAATATCACCCTACAATGTAGATCTGAACAGTTGAACCATCTTGGTTTTTTAAATTGCAGTTTGATTGACTTTTTTCCAGGAAAATTTATTATTAATACTAGTTACATATCGTACCTCACCATTGATATTTATCAATACTTTAATGAAGGAGGATAAAGGTATTTGCTTTTATTCATTGCTCCAATATCCTGCAGTGGGTATATACCTAATGCATATTATACTCATTCGACTTATGTAAGTAGGTGTCTGCAAACTATTGTCATCATGATGATCAATTGCATACCTAAGAGTTATCAATTGCATAGTCGACTAGTGGGTAGGTAATTACCTCATTAGAACGGAATTAACTAGGTACTTATACTTTACATGAAATTCGTTTACTTAGGTCTCATTAAATCTATTCTGAAAAAGAAGTCTCCAAAGTGGATGTTTGTATTATTATGATTCTTAAAGCTTTGATAAAAAAAACCTATATAGTAGATACTAAGCTAGACAGTTTTCACTTTAAAGATTCTAGACAAACTCTCAACAGCAATTTTATCTAACCATAAAAAATTGAGGCGCTTAAAAGTTCTAAATCGCAAAATCTTTCACTCGATAAAAACTAAGTCGGCCGACCCTCTAGTTATTGGTAGACGAGGTAACCCTGGAGACCCAGGTAGGCAGGCGGCCTCGGGGTCAGGGTCGATACTGTACGGTGTACCACATTACGGGTGTATCTTATGCCGACATCGATGACTTTCGCAAACAGCTGCTGTTTTCACCCCGCCGCTGTTACGTCACTGCCCCAATGCAGGATAAAAAATTGGAGCTATTAATTTAAAGTTCGATTTGTGTTTAGTTATGTTTTAGCGATTTAAGTGTTATGGTTTTGTTTAATATGTAATTTTAAATGCTTTTGTAATATGCTAGAAACGTAAATTAAAGCGTTTTTTAACGCTATCTAGTGGCTAGTAGCTGAACTAAAATGTTCAAGTGCAGCGCCATCTATACTGCTCAGATGGCACTACGCTTTACGGAACTTCAACACCGCCTGAAATCAAGTGAATGGCGCCACCGTGCTGAGGTTGCCCGCTACTCTCATTTTTTTTTGTGCATATTACGCTTAAGTGCACTTCAAAAAGCATTTGCCGTGATACATTTAATTTAAGTTCAAAGCTAAAAGTACTTATGTACGTACTGGAAACATTTTTTATTCGGTACAAATTAAGTTCATCGAAAAGAAGAGCTGACACGTGAGATTAAACGAAAAAACCTTAAAACTTTTCTTTTTAAATGGTTTGGAAAAGAAAATTGCGCTGCGGTGTTTTCAAACGTACAAAACTTTGAAAAGTTGTAATAACTGTTAATCCGTTTTAAATGTATATTAACTTTTGCAATATTTAGGTATGCTGCTATTTAATAAGTGTTATTAATGTGAAATAATTTATCAAGGCGTGATTTCTTACCATGAATGGCTATCTATAAATTAATTTCCATTTCGATATTACTTTTCTTTTCGAAGAATTGCGAAGGCTGTTTCGCAGTTAGGTACATGCCACATAGGTAATTATCTAAGTAATGTACTGTAATGTACAATCACGATTAGGTTTTATGAGTTTAATGGTTTGTTTCTAAAAAGAATACTATGTAGGTACGTAGTCATGTAATGTAAGTTCGGTATGCTACCGACAGGTGGCGTGAAAGGATGGCGTGGGTTTTAATTTTGTGTAATTAGGGGTTATAATAATTTTATATGTTGCATGGATTTAAAAGTAAGTATGGTGGTTAAAAGGGATGCCCAGAAGCATGCTTTTGTTTACCACTATAGGTACATAATATATCTATGTATTAGGTAGGTCTGCTATTAGGTAGGTACTGCTCCGTTTTTGAAGAGGAGTTCTTTGCTGATATTGAGGTACTTAAACTTACAACGTTAATGGTTATTGGCAATTAATTCTATGACCAAAACTAAGCGCGCATTTCGAATTTTAATCGTTGCGGATAATAATCGCAAATCTGTGAACAATACCAATATAGGTACTAGACTCCGCGAACTGCGGTAAAAAGTCGCTTTTGACATTATTTTCGTTTGCGATTTTATTTCGCAGTTTAAAAATCGCAACGATTATAATCGTAGTGCGCGCTTAGTCTTCGGTATAACAATTTAAAAGCGATGTGGATAAACTAAAAAGCTACATAGATTTTTTTAAATTGATATATAGGTACCTAGTTGAGTAATGAAAGAGTATTATATCTATACTACAATAATAAATACGAGGCTAGCCTAAAGGATATATTTCAATCACGCTTTCAAAAAAAATCAAACGAAAATCACGCAAAAGCCGATAGCGACGTGAAATACTGAAACAATTCGCATGCATTCGTTCTATATGGACCTTCGAACATAATGGATGGATTTTGCGACGCGATCCGATCCATCAGCTACATACCGTAGTGCATAAAGTAGGTACATAAAAATTATTGCATACGGAGTATTTGAAGTGGGATGTGTGCGACGTGAATTGCTTTATTTTAGCTGCTGTAATGTAAAATACAAAACTCAAACTCAAAGCATTTATTTCAATTAAACCATTTACAGGCACTTTTGAATTGTCAAGTACACTTTACACTTTATTACACAAGAAAGTGTGTAAAATAGTGTGCTCCTGTGCTAGGTGATATACCTGTGTTACAAGAGCCAGTGTCCTCTCCCAGTAGGAGATATTACAGAATCGTATGCAAAAAGATTAACAAAAATAAACAGAATATGGTAACAACAATGTCACAACAACAATGGGCGTTCGTCAAGGTTCGATGTTGGGTCCATTCCTCTTTTTAGTTTATATTAATTATTTACCCCAATTACTTCAAAATCAACCGAAGATGGTGTTATTTGTAGATGACACATCATTGATATTTAAGATAGACCGACGGTCACAAAATCTTGACGACGTGAATAGCTCTATTCTTCAGGTCCATGATTGGTTTACGGTTAATAATTTGGTACTAAATGGTAAAAAAACCAACTGCATTAAATTTAAATTACCAAATGTAAGAAGTAACGAGTGTGACATCATGTTGAATGGAGAGAAACTGGAATTTATTCATCACACGGTTTTCCTGGGAATTCGCTAGACGAGAAATTACAATGGGGACCTCATATAACATCTCTTGCGGGGCGGCTAAGCTCAGCCGCTTATGCTGTTAGAAAGATAAGACAGTTAACAGAAGATGTAGAAACCGCGCGTTTGGTCTATTTTAGCTACTTCCACAGCATTATGTCGTATGGCATTTTACTGTGGGGTCGGGCTGCTGACATTGGATCCATCTTTATTTTGCAAAAGAGAGCTGTCAGAGCCATTTATAATCTACGTCACCGCGAATCTCTCAGGGAACTATTTAAAAGGATTAATATTATGACGGTACCTTACCAATTCATTTATAAAAATATTATGTACGTAAGAAAAAATCTACATCTTTTTAATAAAATAAGTGATAGACATAATTTTAATACAAGAAATAAAGATAAAATAGATCAACCATTTTTCAGATTAGCTAATGTACATCTTTTATGGGGTACTGTGTTAAATGCTACAACAAAATACTTTGTCATATATTGCAATTAAATGAAAGAAAATTTAAAACTCATATACAAAGTTCACTGTGTAAACAAGCATATTACAAATTAGAGGATTATATCCAAGATAAGAATGCTTGGAAACATGCTGGTCCAGCTCCATAGGACAATCTAGGGTCTAGACAAAATTAAACTTGTTGCTACTTTAATTGTAAAGTTTATAGTTTATTTATTTTTATGACATTGATTTACATTCTGTGATTACTTTAACTCACACACTGAAATATTACTTGTTTACATAATTTGGGAAATCGTATACTTTTACAAAGTATGCATCACCTTTGTACCTATTTTTCTGTTATTTTCTTCTTGTCTGTTTATATAAGTGTGTACAAAAATGGTTAAATAAATAAATAATGTTTGTAAATATGTGAGCACCATGTATCTATCACTTAATTAACTTATTTATCATTGCTACGTTTATTAAATTATTTTTACCTATTGTGGTAGGGTAATTTTTATTATAGATGCATCGTCTTCACATATAATTATATAATTAATGTATACAAAATATTGTAACACATTTTAAAAGAGTAACGGTGGAGTTTCTTGCCCATTCTTCTCTATACGAAATTACCTTTTGGAAGGGGTGACTAGAATCAATTCTATTTAAATGTAAATGTTGACGTTCAAAAGTGCCTTTTATGTGCCTATTTGAAATAAATGCTTTGACTTTGAACAAAAAAGTGAAATAAACTAAAAGCGATTAAAAAGCTTGTATTGAGTTTGTGCGTGTTTGTGTGTATGTGTGTGTCTCAGTGAGAGTGTACGTGTGTGTATGGGTGTGTTAGGGTGTGTGGGTGAGTGTCAATGATTGATCAGGAGGGGTTTTGATGTTACGAAATAGATATGATAACTTTCTCTGTTTCGTCATAGTTCAGCGAAAGTACCTAGCCATGGCTTAAGAGTCTGCTTGACTATACACGGTGACATTTGAATCACAGTTTTGCTAGAACACACGTTGTTCAGACCATGGTCTACTACCATTCTATAGCATCCAATAGAAAAAAAACGTCTTGGTTTTCTAAAAAAACACAAAAAAGACAGTGTTAAAAATGTCGGGATTATCGTTACGCCCTACAACACAGACACTGCTTCTGCGACGCGCGGCGCTCGCGTCTTGAATTATACTCTACATACACATATTTGCATAGGGGGTTATTCATTTTAAATAAACATGCATCTGGATAGTTATGCAATCCTTTTTGGATTGCATAACTATCCCCGGGGTTTTTATTCTTTTTAGAAAAAAAGACAAAAGAAAATGTGTTCAGCCATTTATAGAAGTCTTTGTTTGTAGGTACCAGGTTTATTTTATTTTAATTTCTACCCTATTGGTGTTGATTGGTGTTAATATGGGTTTGTAGTAAAATCATCGTTTAAGTTATAGAGTAAGAAAAATAAAATACAGATAATTTAAGTTGGTACCTAGTAATTTTGCTTGATAATTAGTTTCCCTGGGTTTACACAGCACTAACATATCGAACGAATATTATTTAGCCAGCTGTTTATTTTAGTCTGTAGTCTAATTAGGTTAATTAGACTCATTAGTATCCCAAATAGGTAGATGCAGGACTTTTAATTTAGTTGTCAATCCGGTAGGCACGTATGGAATTTTGATATTAGAAGTATGAGGAACGGGGTGTAAAGTTCACTCTTACTCTATGGAAAAGGGACGATCCTCCGACCAGACGGGTGCTGTGTCTGATGGGGCAACTGCCAAACGATTGATGTCGGGGCGTTGTATAAATGCTAGTTGCGCGGTAACCTCTGCTTGCGCGATGCAGGATTTTACGTGACGTCAGGATGATGCGTAGTTTGCATGTGGCGTTATAGATGCCGCCACAATATGAATGCAAACTCTCGAATCTGGCAGGTAAGTAATGCCAATACGTACCTAAGTGAAAATAACAAAGGGGAGGGAACCTATTAGGTTACAATTACCTACTTCTGCCTAGCCTATTGTCAACTATGTGGGGGTCGCCTTCCAGTCTAACGGCTGCAGCTGAATAACAGTATTTTACTTGGAGCGACTGCCTATCTGACCTCCACAATCCAGTTCCTGGGTCACACGATACCCCTTGGTAAGACTGCTTGATAGATTTAGGGCTTCTGGTTACCCAACAACTATAAAAGATCTTCAAATGACAGCCGGGACTATGGACAGCTGGCATGCTCTTCGAGACACGGAGGGATCAATGTATGAAATGGATGGTCACCCATCCACGGAACGACCTCGACAAGCGTAGCTTAACCTTGAAGTACGACCTGTGCGGCTGTTATTTCTTAGCCACTAGCCCTTCTGGTTACAATTACCTACGATACGTATATACACTCGAGAGCAATGAATCCGGGTCACTTAAAGAATCCTAAAAATCTCGGAAACTGAAAATGCTAGGTTAATGCAATAAATTGTATTTAATAGACAATGTAATACTCCTTAAATGAAGGTATTAAAACTTCTTAGTTATTGTAAAGTTATATCATAAAAAAATCAAATTTGAAAAAGGGCCACTTTCGAAGATGGAACTACGAAATTACAGCATTTGGTTTTGCTTTTGTTTGTAATCTGTCATTTATGTGGGTACATAAACCATGTTGATAGTGCTCTATATTCATTATTCAAGCTGAAATTATGTCGCTTACGCCTGAAGAATGCACCAGAATACTTACAATGCTGGAAACCGGCCGGAGTCAGCGCGATACAGCCAGGACTGTCGGTGTGTCGCTGTCAACAGTACAAAGAGTTCTCCGACGTTACGAAGAAACTGGTTCTAACCTACGCAGACCGGGAACGGGCAGAACCAGGTGTACCACAGCACGAGAAGACCGATACTTGGTGAACACCATGCTTCGAAATCGCTTTCTCACAGGAACTGAACTCACCAATCAGTTTCGACGCCTCGGAGGAAGTAACCCAAGTGCATGGACAGTAAGACGTCGGCTTGCTGAATCTAACTTAAAACCCCTTAGACCTGCAAACGGCCCTAAACTGGAGCGTGGGCATCGTATTTCAAGACTAAGATATGCCCAGAGCCACGTAAATTGGAGTATTGAAGATTGGTCAAAAGTTATGTTCTCCGACGAATCAAAATGTATGCTCTACAAGCACGATGGAAGACACAGAGTGTATCGAAGACCAGGGGAAAGATTCAAGCAAGCATGCATCGAAGAAAAAGTAGCCTACGGTGGTGGGTCTGTACTTGTGTGGGCCGGAATTTCTTCTGAAAGTCGCACAGAGCTGGTGATCATAGAAAACGGCTCTTTAACTAGCGTAAGATATGTGGAAGAAATCCTCAATGATCACGTTGGTCCATTTATGGTCAATTTAGGTGAGGATGCTATATTTATGCATGACAATGCCCGACCTCATACAGGTAGGATTGTGAATGACTACCTTCAAGAGATGAACATTACTCGTATGGAGTGGCCAGCGCGCAGCCCGGATATCAACCCGATCGAGCATGCTTGGGACGAGCTAGGCAGATGCGTAAAACAACGAAACCCTCCCCCAATCACGCTTCGTGAGCTCAAAATTGCTCTCACAGAGGAATGGGAGAATATTCCCCAAAATCGTATAAGGAACTTGGTGTACAGCATGCCAAACCGCGTAAACGCAGTAATGGAAGCACGAGGAGGCAATACGAAGTATTAAAATTCAAGAAAATCGTAATAAAGTTCAAAAATTTCATGTTTCCTATTTTTGTTTTAAGGAGAGATCAGCAGTTTTTTTCTTTATGTAATTTTGTGTTAATAAAATGTATTTTTTTTTTACTTTCATTTAAAGAGTATTACATTGTCTATTAAATACAATTTATTGCATTAACCTATCATTTTTAGTTTCCGAGATTTTTAACATTCTTTAAGTGACCCGGATTCATTGCTCTCGAGTGTATATACGATACCTACAATAGTGCGCTTAGGGCACGATAGACAAATTAACATAGACACACACACACACACACACACACACATTTTGTAATAATTTGAATAATGTGATCAAATAGTTTGACAATATATTGAATGTTTCAACAAATTGACAGAATGGGCTCATCGATCCGATGCCAAATGCCGATCGTGTTGATAATGGGAAGGTAAATGTTTTCCTAGAATCGGAAGCGAGGCCCATATTACTGCTATTATGGAATATTATTATGGTTAGTTTAGCCATAACAATTTTCGATGCAAAAAAGGTGAAAGGATTCACAAGAAACCTTTCAGATTAATGTAATATTTAAACACGCAAATGAGACGGTCTTTTACTAGCCTTTGCACGCGGTTTCACCAGCGTGAATGTCGGAAACTATCTCACGGGACTGTACTACAATTGTTTTCATATAACACTATTGGTTTACGCGACGCTCGTCAGTAAAGCTCCTAGTCGGCAACATTTTTTCCGACGTCTTCAACAATCATCGTTATATTTCAGCCAATTTACACAAAACCTTCATGAATTATACATTACTCAAGAATCACTGCGTCCATTAGTAAACACCGTAAGAAAATCCGTTCGGTAATTTCGAGTTTATCGCATTCAGACGGACAGACAGACAAACGCGGCGAGGGAGAACTTTGATATACAGGTTGTGGCGTAAATAATTGATAACCCTGAAACTGTCAATTGCCAGATTATCATCTATCGTTTACCCCACTTATATCGCCTACATACGCGTACATTTTTTTTTCGATATAGGGGCCAAAATTGCATAATTCCGTAGAAAAAATGTTAAAATTTAAGAATAAGTATTTTTTGCAATGTTATCTTAGATTGTGATAAAAAATCTTGACCAGTAGGTCTGATAATACAAATATAAAAAAAAAACATAACGAGAACAAGTCACCAATTGTAGAGATGGCAGCTGATTTTGTAAGAGTAGATAAGTACGATTTTTATTGGACATATCAAAAATATCAATAATTTTGTCATCTATGGGCATTTATGGCGATATAAGTGGGGTAAATGATAGATAAGTAATAATCTGGCAGATTGACACTTTCAGGGTTATTCATTATTTACACCAAATCCTGTATAATAAGTAGCTATTATTTTGCTTTCCTTGTTTTCTACGGTTAAACTGCAAAACCGATTAGAAACCGAGAAATAACTAAGTTCCTAGAGAAGGACAAAGGATATTTTTCAGCCTCAAAAGTTAATAACTTTACAGCCAGTGCAACGGGTTGTATAATAACTTAACCCTATAACTGCTTTAAACCTCTCACGCCAATAGCCGATTTATCGTAATTGAAAAAGTTTGAACAGACAAAATAATAGGATTTATTCGAGACACGGTAAATTAGCCACGCCGGCTATGGAGGCGGCATTCCGTGGGCGATCCGCCCCTAATTGTAAGGGTTCCCTCCGGTTTATAGCAGGTTTTATTAGCCGCCTCGCTCGTTGCTCTCAAATACGAGGCTAATAGCCTACAACGTAAGCTCTATGATTGTATTTGTGCCATCATTTAAGATTATTGGCATCGGTTGAAGTGTTAAGGCGTGGGAAGCTTGGGGTTAACGTTTATGAAAGGGGGTAAAAACGTTTTAATTTGATGTTAGTAATGAGTTTGAGTCGACATAGCTCACAGAATAAGCAAGCTGAAGTGGCGATGGGCCGGCCATATTAGCCGTAAAACCGATGACCGTTGGGGTAGACGTGTTCTTGAGTGGAGACCGCGAATCGGCCAACGTAAGGTAGGACGCCCTCGGGCTATGTGGAGCGACGATCTTCGCAGGGTGGCTGGTAGCAGCTGGATGAGAGTTGCCAAGAATCGAGCTAAATGGCGTGCAATTAGAGAGGCCTTTGTCCAGCAGTGGACTGCTGTAGGCTGATGATGATGATGAATGAGTTTGGGTTCTCACTAGGAGAAGAAAGGAGTAGCTTTTAGTTCATTATTTCATTATCAATTACACCCTGTTTTTATTATTTGTTGTTTTGTTATAATAAGCTAACCAAAACTGTTAAAAGAAGAAGACGACGTGTTTAACTCTAAAATGGGCTGAAACCTGATTCCAATAATTCAATGAACCAAACACGTTCAAATTAAATTCTATGTCAACAATTCAACATCCATTGATTGTCCATTACATTATCCGTCCTACAATCAAATCATAACCGCACTAGCAATAAAGCCCGCAACACAGTCCTCGAGACAGCGTGTCGCTACTAGCTAATCACGTGACTGTAAACATTCCGCAAGCGATAAAAGCGATCGGTTGATCGCTTAGATTCGCAGAACATTCGCTTCTAAATATAGACGGGTCAATACCACGACCGCCGCCGGCGGCGTCTCGTCGCGGGCTCACTCAACACCCTGTGTGTCGTGTTCCTATTTACCGCTGCTGTTTCATTTTCAGTATTAGGTTTAAACTAGCAAGCATTATTTTCGTTTTTAATATACAAGGTGTTGTTTTGCATCCTCGTCAAATTCGAGGAGGTAACTATGCTAATGATTCTCGACACGAATCAATAATAAAATAAGTAGGTATTTATTTTTATTTTTTGTATTTTTCGGTAATCGGCATGTGTAGGGCCCGTGTGATACCGCCCTGTAACTGCGCTGTAACTGTAACGTATGCAAACAGTGACATAGTCGTACGACACTGCCTACCGCATACGCAACGGCGCGATTTTGTTCTTTGAAAGTGGAGTATTTTGAAATACTGTCAAACTTAAATACCCAAAAAAACAAGTATGTATTAATTATTGAGCAGGATCGTAATTTTATTTGATTATCTATGTCTTTCATAACAGCCTCCTGAAATTTGACGAGGATGCAAAACAACACGTTGTATTATTGTGGTTAATGTTTAAGGTAAAAGGTCGAGAACCCTTTTTGAAGCAATCGATATTTAGATTCTAAATATAAACTTAGAAAGTACATTTGAATGGAAAAAGTCACATGTTTCACTTCAGCGGCGCTAGCGGTCCGAAAATTTAAAGTGTCACGGCGCGATGACGTAGCTTGAAGGAATTGGTATATGCCGCAGCCGTTTTATACACGTTCTAAAGAAATACATATTAAACGTTGTGTCAAATAGCGTTTATCAAATTTTAATTATTATAACGTTCCTCCGCTCAAAGTGTTAACTTGGACATCACTGACACCGGTAAAGGAAAACATCGAGAGGAAACCTGGACTTATAATAAACAAAATGAAATTGCCAATTCGCCATGAGCAAGCGTGGTGATCAATGCTCATGCCTTCTATAAGAAGAGGCCTTTGCCCTGCAGGACAATAATAGGCTGACAATTATACTATTAAAATAAGTTTCTGAACTAAAATGTGGTCTCAAATTTTACAAAAAAAAAAAATATATAAATTACCACGAGTCATACAACATAGGTTAATCGTATGCTCTGACCTATCCAAACGCTGGCAAGGACACTGCAAGCCTTTAAAAAATAAGGCCACATTTCTGGCACACTATTTTATGTGTAAGACTGATCGTGAGAGAGAAAATGTATAACAAAGACGACCTAGATGGGTCAGTTATGTCATTAGGTCTTAAAGAACTCTGGTAGCTTTGTCCCGAATTATGTCACTGGGTCGTGACAAATAAATATACCGAGACAATTCCATCTCACGAGATAGAGATGCTGCCATGATGCCATGTTGCAGTTGGCAGGGTAATATGCTCTACTACAAATAAAAAATTGGAGTAGTTCAAGAAAATTAATGGCTACGATTTAGAATGTCATTGGTGTGAGCTTTAGTTTACACATTTTTGTAGTAAAAGAGATAAATTGTGCAGAATAAATTCTTGATTTTGGTCTCGTAGCTCTGGGAAAACATTTTGACCAAAGTCAAAAGTCAAAAGACTTTATTTCTGAACGAATTAGGTTTAGGGGTTCGAGCTTACCTTTCGCCAGTCCTAAGCTCGTTGAGACCAATTTTTTTGCTGAGGCTCTGAATACTAAACCACCTTTTCAGAAGCTTAATCTTAGCATGGCTTTGTTAGACTAATGGTACCTTTTACTCGACTGCTCCAGAAAGTGTATCAATGTATGTTTTTAAACATTTGCTTTATTCTATCAAGGCATTTATATCCTTCTAATGACGTCATATTTCAAGGCAAGGCATGACGAATTTAGAGAGGCGGTTTTGTTCCCGCAATGAATCATAAAATCATGTATAACAAGCATAAAGGGGTCGTCACGCACATTAATTGCGTAGGAAGTCTTTTGATTTATCGCCGTCATGACTTATGCTTTCTTGCAATAAATTTTATCATATTCACTGTTTGAATTTGAAATTTGAAATTGCAGACGTGTTCTTCCTTTCTTAAAGGTTGTCTAATTTAAGATAAAAGATCTAACCAATAATTTGAAACAATATATTTTTTATTTAGAAGAAAGAGTGTTCATTAAGGGTCTTCTCCATTCTTCTCCATAGGAATGCACTACCCTTTGGAACTAGCTTCATATTTCCGACTGAATCCTTGACAATTCAAAAGTGGTTTAATTGAAATAAATGTATTTGAATTAAATCATTTACAGTTCTTATCTCTGAGTTTGAGTTTTATAATCACATAATAATATTGCCTTGCTGGTCCACCTTTTTAACATACCTTACGGTCGAAATTGCACTTGGTTTTGCTGAGAATCTACAACAGCAGAACAACAATAACTGTTGAGCTTACAATCCTTGGCAGTTCAACGTTATAACAGGATTATTTAAAAGTCTCAATACGAGCATAGTCATCATTATATGCCTAGATTTTTCACAACTTTGTACATATATTATGTCTATTTCCTTTTACATTTCTGTTTAGTATATTCTATCACATTTAAATTAAATAATATTATTTTTATTTAAGTGCGACGTTCTAAGTACGCTGTACTGGTACAGCGTAATAACAATTGTTTGCCTCATCGGACGACGTCATTACGTCAGTGCCGGCTGTTGCTGAAAACTAGCGCTGGGGCTCTGTCTTGGATAGAGTCGCAGCATAATGCTGAGCGATAGCCGTTTTGCGTGGATGTGACGCATGTTTCCCCTAATCTTTTCTTATTTTTTTGTGTTTATGTTATATTTTGCGTCATGTTTACCGCAAATAAACGCATTTTATTTATTTCTTTAATTAAGTTGGGGTCGACTTCCAGTATAACCGCATGCAGCTATATACAAGTATTTTACAGGGAGCGACTGCCTATCTGACCTCCACAACCGAGTTACTGGGTAATACGAAACCCCTTGGTAAGACTGTCAAAGAACGACAAATGACAGCCAGAACCAACGGCTTAATGTTCTTCCCGAGGCACGGAGGAGTCTTGGTATGTAAAGATGGTCACCCATCCACGGACTAACCGCGGCAAGCGTTGCTTAACCTGATCGATCGACCCGTGCGGCTTATATGAGTTAGCCACAAGCACCTCTGATACGAGCATAGTATTCGTGCTTATAATACGGGCTGTTTTCAGGTATTGATTCTCCGCATTATGTGACGTCACGCATCCAACAAACGTTTGCGTCACACGTTGTATATTGACGTCGGTGGTCAGATTGGCATCCTCCCTCAATGTTTATTTACGATGTGTCAGCTGTATAATGAAATTGAATGACACGTTTGTTGTTTGTTTCAACCAGAAGTGGGAGTAACGATGTGGTTGAAAGGCTTGTTTGTAGTGGCTTGGATTCTGCAGTATTTGTAGGTTCTATTTGATAGTTGCAGACAGTGTTGTGTTTGGGGAGATATCTTTGATTGTTGATCTAGTATTTCTTATTATCCTTTTCCCTTTAATCCGTCCAAAGGTTGTCTGTAAAAGATCGCTTTTAGCGATAAGGCCACCCGTTATGTCACCCTATGTCAAATTTTTACATTTATATCTGTAATTTTTTGATGTACATAATAAAGAGTATTCTATTCTATTCTAGTATTCGCCAAAGCGACTGTTCAGCATGGGGTCCTAGGTTCGATCTCTCGGTGCTTGATTTTAGAATGCGTGGTGTCTGAATTTATGCCTAATTTATATATATATATATCTATATATACGAGTATGTATATGTATGTATATAAACATGGAACTTATAACATCGATATCATGCAAATTATGGATGTAGGTACATCTCTGCCTACTCTTTTGGAAATAAGAGCGTGGTATTTTTCTCATAATATAGCACTTAGGTAATAGTGTAAGTAAGTACTGATCAAGAAAAGGCATTACAAAAGCAATCCAGCTAACATTATTAAAAGGAATGTTGCGTAACGTGTCGCGGGTTCGATCCCCGCACGGAACAATTATTTGTATGACCTGCAAGTAGTTGTTCCGGGTCTGGCCGTTTGTGTATGTGAGTTTAAATGTTTGTAAACGCACCCACAATACAGGATAAATTCCTAGTGTGGGGCAACGTTTAAAAAAAAAAAAAACCTCCCGTTTAGCTCCCTATGAACCCTCTTTGAGTTAGGAATCAAAAAGAAAAATGGTCGTCGATTATTTCACACTAAACGGTTACGTGTGAGTTGTGTAAATTACAATTTATTACTTGTCTTAAACACGGCATACCCTTCGCTTCTGAATAATTGATGGGTAACCATTTGTATCAGCTGACAGCGCTTCGAAGAACTAGTACAAGAAGGCTAATTTTAGCTTGAAAGTGTTGAGTTGATCTAGTAGACAGGCTAATATTTAATTTTTATTTTAGCTCTTTGGTAAACTAAAAGGTGCTACGTCTCGCTTTGCTACGCGTTGCTACGGCGTAGCGCTCTGGTCTACGATTTATGTTTGAGGGGCATTTTTGAAATATTTACCTACCTTTACTTATTATTTTAACTGAACATTTGAACCCTGCTTTAAAAACCTAACTTACTATTTCTTTAAATTTATTTCCATGCCCACAAAATACAGACAGTCCCCCAGGATGGGCCTAATCTTCGAATAGCCCTATGATATTATTATCTTTATGACATTGATTTACATTCTGTGATTACTTTAACCCACACACTGACATATTAATTGTTTATACTATTTGGAAAATCGTATACTTTTACAATGTTTGTAAATATGTGAGCACCATGTATCTATCACAAAATTAATTTATTTGTCATTGCTACATTTTTTAATTATTTTTACCTATTGTGGTAGGGTAATTTTATTATAGTTGCTTATGTCTACACTATAATTATATAATTAATGTATACAATAATAAAAAAAACAAAAAAAAAAAAAAAAAATCAAAATAAATACAAATAAATAATTAATGTATTTTAACACATTTTCAAAGAGTAACGGTGGAGTTTCTTGCGCACTCTTCACCATACGAAACTCGAATAAAACTAGGAAGGGGCGATTAGAACCATGTAAATGTTGACGTTCAAAAGTGCTTTTATGTGCCTATTTGAAATAAATGCTTTGACTTTGATAAATAATATCACATAGTTTGTCTTACATACTATTTACTATTTATGACTAGCAATGAGCTGTGTTCACCTGATGGCTTAAATCAAGGCTAGACCTTTGCAAAACGTAAGCCTTAATAAATTAAAAACTGTGTTCTAACGTCCTTGACATGGCGAATTTCAAGGTTTTACTAAGAACGTCTACCATTTGACTTTTTATTTTATGAATATTTAAAAGTTGCGAACAAATGGAACTGGTGTTCACGAACCGTTTTGTCGCTTCTATGAATTACTTACCAAGTTAAATTAGACGTCTGAACTTTAACAATACTGCAATACAATAAGTACATACATATAATTTACACGTGTATACGCAATGAAAGTTACTGCTAAAACAAAAGGACATTTTTGACTTTAAAAATTTTAGGGCTAAAATCCTGGACGGTGACTGTGTTTTTCGTACAGAAAAAAATACCGGCCAAGTGCAAATGCGGTTACGTACCAAAAGGCAAAAAAGTCGAATAAACAGGTTTTTTTTACGGAGATCCTCTTGAATTCTTAAACCTTATACTATTTTTATCATTTGTTGTTATAGCGGCCTGTGGAAATTTCAACAATATACTTAATACGGTTCATGAGATACAGCTCGCTGACAGACAGACGGACGGACGGACAGCGGAGGCTTAGTAATAATAGGGTTCCGTTGTCACCCTTTGGGTACGAAACCCTAAAACGATAAAATATTATGCTTTTTTCTACAATGTTCTAAAGATTACAAATCTTTTCCTATCAAATGGACGTGAGCTACATAATAATATTAACATACATAGTTAGCAACACGATTACATAGAAACTGGGACAGTCGGCAGGTTTGTAGCTAGGTTCACTACCTACGGTACAGACAGCCTCAAACAAATTTAGGTATACATCGACAAGAATTCTTATAATGTCTTCAATCTTTTTACCGTAACATTGTATCAATATAAATAAATATGAGACAACATCCACACAAGGTCTTCAGGTCCCGAACTAGGTAGAGCCTGTACTACTACGGTAACCTGATGACTGATATACAGACTCATATACCCTACACACCCAGACACAGGTCAAATTGACATGTTCATGCACACAAATGTTTGACTTGTCCGGGGATCGAACCCGGGACCAGCGGCTCAGAAGGCAGGGTCGCCACCAACTGTACCAACCGGTCAGTCGGTCAATATGTAGCCACAAAACATTATGGGTGCTTAATCGGAGCTGCACATTGATTCCGTATTATGGGATACAAACTACACAAGCTGGGTTATTCTTTGGCCAAAGAATTAGCATTGCCATTAAACGTGGCAATGCTGCCAACCTTCAGGGCACGTTTCCGGATGACAGCAATGCGGAGGAGTACTTCGACGCCTAAGTTTCCTATGGTTTTTATTTGTATAGTTACTTAGTCATTTAATTTAGTACCTAGTGTAAATAATTAACTGTAATTGTAAAATAAATAACTATGAAAAATATAATCAATTATTGTCGATCTGTACATCTTTCTGATGCTGTTTGTACGGTGGATTTTAATCATGGAGGAAATCCTTTTGATTGTCTCCACGACTAAACAATACAGCAATAAATCCTCCTCCTAATCAAGAGTTAGCCAACAATCGTTCACAACACACGTAACAATAAAACTCTGCCTAACAAACTCATCGGGCCCACTTTCCCTTTCAGTGCTCGCGTGACTGCCTCCGTGTAATCACTAAATCAATAGGAACACCTTTCACGTAACCTTGCGATCCATTGCAGGCAGGTCTAAAAGGGAAATTAGTAGGCTGTGCATCGATAAGGAGTAATTAGGGGGTGAAGACGTCCAAGTTTACGTAATTATTGTGCCCCTGGACAATAATTGGGCAGCGAGTTAGCTATTTTTCACATGCTTCGGCTATTAGTCGTCGACGCTAGATTCCTGATAGCAAAGTGTACGATGGAATAAGAAAGCTTTCACGCTGGACAACACAATTGTCCCGGTTTACCTATACATTCTGATATTATAATTTTTGTTATCGTAATTGTAATCTTATTATTACTTATTTATTGCTTAATTTAAGTAAATGAAATTGTTTCTGATCTCATTTGGTTTTGTAGCCATAGCTAGCTTTATAGTAACTTATTTATTTATTTGAAAATATTAGTTAGTTTTGGTAATGCGGATAATGTCTTGGTTTGGTAATAAATAAAATATGTCATAACTGCGGAGAATGCAGTGGACTGCAACATTACTACTTAACGTTTTGTTAACCTTATGTATTATATAATATGTTGTAGTTGTTTATTATCCCTTAATAAATAAAATAAAAATTCTACTCTGCGTATAATTGCGGAAAATTTTACCAACGAAACCGAACTCCATCAGCACATCCAACCGACGATTAAGAACTGTCAGTGTCATTATTCCACAACAATGATGACACAGGCAGCTCGTTAAAGCGCAGACTTGAAGGTTTCTACTTATTTAGTTATCAATGTTATTATCAAAGAGATTTAAGATACGTACTATATAGAGGCTATGTGAAGAAACGTCATAGATAAACTGTATTCCCATGTCTCAGTGAAGCCATCTAGCGTAATATAGCAAAATTTGAACGGCATCCAGGCGTGCCGCACTAGACTGAGCGACTTTTGTCCACTAGGACAAATGTATTGGATTACGATTTTGTTCGCTATGTCCCGTCTATTTTAAAGTAAATTATTTAATGTATTTGGTTATTATATAAAATATGACAATGTTACATGTGGAAAGCGTCAACTATCTAATCCATGATATTTTATCCAGTATTCGTCAAAAGGCTAGACTAGGATCTGTCAGCTGTACGTTCCCGCGACCCCCGGCGTAGGTGTGAGATGGAACACCGGGGTGGTTTTTAGTCAGTAAGAGTCTGACAGACCCCGCCGTCCGCCCCAGGGCGGCGGACATCCACGAGGGTTTTCCACCCCGGAAACAATAAAAAAAAAAAGGATCTGTCAGCTAGTGGTGGTGGTGGTCTGTAATCTGTGATAATCCGTCTGCAAAATGTATCGTTTTTATCAATTCCTCTTTGGTCGTTCACATTGTAGCTACCAGTGTCATAAACATACATGCACTTTCTATATTGATCGATATTCTAGACTTATCTCACGGTTGAATCAACATGCAAGGGTTCTTGAAGGTGAAACGAGAAAGTCTCATTTGAATATGATTAATTTTCCCCATTTTTGGGCTGTAGCCAATAAAAATTATACATTGTGAGTGAGAGTGCATTGTACACAACAGTGAAACATAATTAACACAAAGTTTGCCAAGGTTTTAAGTGCACATTTTGTATAGCTGAACGAGAAGTACTAGTTTCCTGTTTACATAGACAAGTGTTGCAGAATATAGCTGTGTGGGAGTTTGAACCGGTACCGGTACGGTCCCGGTCGAAGAACGGATAAAATCATATGTGTTCTAAGAACTAAACTATATTTCATTCAGTAAAAAGCGAAACCTCACTGTAAATACATACTCCACAGTCTTAGGCCGCGTCTTAACCAAAAGTGATCGTCGAGCGAGTACGCGATCGTATGTCGCTCGATATCAAAATGAGGGTCCTAATATAAGTTTCCGTCGAGGATAGATCACCGCATCGCGCATTCGATTCAGTAAGGCACATTTCACAATGGCCGTCAGAAACGCTGAGTTTTTATTATGGGACTATTATAAATTACCTTGCTGAATTAGATAATTAAACACAAAGAAGAGAGAAGCGCAGCTGTCCCCTCCCCCAACCGCGTACGGCGCGACGTGGTAACGTTCGCGCGAACGTCAGTTCCGCAACCTGTTTGGTTTTAGTATGTTTGATCGCGCATTCGTACGAACTAAGCTCGCGCGAATTAGTAATCAAACATTTTATTTGAACGAATACCTACACCGCGCGAATGTCAATGAGGACACCGGTACGACTCCGGTAAGTTTGATCGCTAGTTCGTTTGTTCGTTGTCGCGTTCGGTTAGGACGCGGGTTCTGTTTCTGCCAGCTTATACTGACTTTCTTTTGTTTCTTTTTCATATTTCAAATTGCACATTTTAATATACAAAACATGTGACAAAACACCTTCGGTTAACCTGTCTTTGATGTTTAATAAAGAAAATAAATAGTTTCTAGTCCATTGTCAACAATGAAAGAGTAACCGGTTGTACGATATTAAATACAAGTATTATAACCCAGACAATCGTAAGCTCTCTAATAAGAATTAAAACTGTTTCCAACCCATCTAAAAATCAGGTATTGAGAGTGCAAGCGCAAGTATTAAATCTTCAAGAGTCCGAAGTTCCCTTCCGAATGAATAGAACTTCATAACAAGAAAGTTGAAACGATAAGTGAATAAAATATCGCTCGCGCTACTTTCTATAGATCTGGCTTACACTGGGACATATTCTTTTTTCTTTTTTGTAACTATGGCATCTCGTAGGTGTCCTTTAAAGGTCGTCACTACTTAACTGGACTATCCTGTGTTTGCCTTAAGTAAACTCAAAGCCTCCAGCCAGGGGCATATTCTTACAAAACTAAGCGAATATCACCTAAGGGCATCCCCTGTGGGGTACGGACCTCGGCTTAGGGCGTCGCTGGGGAGAGGACAGCAAGGTGGGACAGGCTGGATCAGATTTTTATTATTTAAGCTTGATGAGGTCAGCGTTTCCTATCTGACTAGTCTGAGAAGAAAGGCCGAAACAAACTCAGAGGTCTCAGTCGGGAGTTTAAAGTTACAGGCTCAGCTACGGCGCGGGCTGGCGCTTCGTCGGGCAAGGGTCGGGCGGAATTTAATAATATAGACATGGGCTTATTTATACTTGTCATGTTTCGCGTTTGTAAGTTCTACCAAAATTTACACTAAACATTTAAAGCAAATTTGAACCTATTTTATTAAACATGGCGTTGACCAAATTAAATCAATTTTAGGGTTAGTCCATTGTAATATTATAAATTCGAAAGTAACTCTGTCTGTCTCTCTGTATGTTACCTTTTCACGCCTAAACCACTGAATGGATTTCGATACAATTTGGCGAGGAGATAGATGGCATCCTGGGGAAGAACATAGGTTACTTTTTATTCCAAAAATAATCATAATAGGGAGTGATATGGGGAATGAAAGTGTATCGGAAACTCAGCATTTCCTAAGTTAGGGATATGACAGTTTCAATTTATACTTTTGGTAAGAAATAAAAATAATTTGTTTCGGCGTTATTGTAAAATCAACTCCCAAAGGTGGTAAAATAGGGGACTAATTTAAAATTCACATGTTCAATCTAAGGAATTAGAAATATAGTCAGAACCCGTATCTTGAGGTATTATTAAATCGGTCCACCCGCTTAAAAGTTATTGTAATATCAAGTTATAAAATAACTTAACTAATAAAATGTAGACAATTGAGTACGTGCAGTGAAGTGTTTCAAATTAATGATGGTTAATATTTAAATGAATTATTATTATTTTTAAGTTGATCATTTAGAATCATAAAAATCTGTTTAATAAAACAAAAAAAATATTATTTTCATTACTGTCCATCAGTTACCTTTTCACGCTTTAACGGCTGGATGGATTTGGATGGTAGGATCTAATTATCCTGGTAGCAAGTTCCCGTAGGATAATTATTGACATCCACTCGGACAAAGCCGCGGGCTGTAGCTAGCGTTTTATATTTATATCATGCAGCCAAAATTATAGCGTGTTTTTCAATTCGTTCTCAGTATATTATTTCGATGTCGCTGGACACTCTTTGATTCAATCTCAAATCCGGAAACCACAATGAAAAAATAGTACCGGTTAATCCAGAAACAAAGAAATATGCCATTTAAAACGTTCTATTCAAACCATGTATTCGCCTATATAGCTATATGAGTCGCTACGCCGCTACGCCGCTCGTAGACGCTGCTACGTGACCGGCCTACGCGCCTAGATGTAGCAAAATCATTTTTCAATTCCGTTCCTAAACCTCATTTGCATCGGCATTTGAGTCGGTAAAAGGGGTATTATATATTTATACACGTCCGATATAAGTACTTGCTGGTTGTATCGCGGCCATTGGCTAAATTTTTATGGTCCCGTAAAGAGAAAGTATTTATTTACATCGTTTTTCTTAATACATCTCGTGTTTCGAGATGTATTAAGAACAACGATGTAAATAATGATTACGATTATGTTCGTCTACTATCGAGATATTCACACAAACAATGTGAATATCTCGTTATTAGACGAACATAATCGTAAACAGATTCATTATTGATAGCGTTTAGGTAAATATTAGAATCTTCTATTTATTTGGATGGACGTTTAAATTAAACGGTTAACTGTTGATTGGAGGGCGATCTATATGGAAATAATTGACCAAATTTGATTGTTGGAATTAATTGTATCTGGAGAGAGCTTACTAAGTCAGTCAAACCAGACAAAAAGATAATTGGCGATTGGCTTGCTAAATTCCGACTTACGAGCTGTAGGTCGTGAGTCGAACGCAGGCAGGCACTTTACTTTGTGTATTTAACTTCATCACCACTGCTCTCAAAACGGTGAAGGAAAACATTGTGAGGAAACTGGCATGTCCTAGAACCAAAAATTCGACGACATGTCCAACCCGCACTGGGCCCGCGTGGTGGATTATGGCCCGCTCCCTATCACAGAGAGGACGCCTGTGTCCCAGCAGTGGGAACATTATAGGCTGATTATGTTGTATGTTGTTGTTGCTATATTCTAAAAGCTGCGACGATAAACAATTATTCCTTCTTCAAATAATAAATGAAGTCGGCAACATCTACAAAGAAACCTACGCGAAAATTAATAAAACAATTACGAGATCCTTACGTAAATGAAAAATGTATTTCATACTAACTAGATGCTGAAGTCTGAAGCTGGGGCGTCGGTACGTGAGTCGATTGCGAAGACTATCCCCGCCCCCTCCCTCTTTCGCCCCAGTTATTATTCCCCCCACCACCCATATCCTGCCTACCCCTAAATGGTTCTTATAAGAACTTTTATATTGCCTACTGTAGGCCTATATATTGACTGGCTTGACTGACAGCAGCTTATTAAATAATGATGTTCGTGTAATAAATATTGATAAGATTAGACTCCGATGATTCCTGACGGTTTGTGGATATTTAGGTCGTATTTAATAGCTGTATTATTTTTGGAGGTTATATTTAGTTTAGTTGCGTTTGGTTATAGATAGTTAGTTAATTACTTTAATGGTTGTGACTTATATTGATTGCCTGTATACATAAAGTTATTATATTGTAACGTGAGACTGTGGAAATAATGTTGAACATTTTAAGAGCCCACTGACCTATACCGTCACTGGTTAAATAAATAATCAGGCAAATGAAATTCCTAATCTTCTCTTATCTGTCATCAAAACTCAATCTGGCATGAAAACATTTAGATCAGGAAAAGTTCATTTTAAACTTAAGTATTCAATTGAAGCTATCGTTTAAGTTCGCTGTGCAAGCTGTTCCAAACTCATACTAGTCGATAAAACTGTCGATTAGAAAAAAAATTATCGCCGTTACATAACATCACGGCTTGTTTTTTGGAGGAGTTGGGCAGAGGTGTACCTATCAACCTGACAAAAAGGCTTGGGATTAATTAAGCTACTCCAATGTACCCCCAAGCAACAAACCATTTTGTACTATTAAGTGTTTTGGAATTAATAATGTCATTATAGGTTTACGTGACATAACTTATAATATTTTTGATGATATTTAAAAAGAAAACTTACTATGAATGTGAGTACCATGCAGGCTAGATAGAATACATGACTTTATAGCTGTCTGGCGGTTTTGAGTATTTTATATACGGCCTACGCAAATGTCCTGCAGATCTGGTAGCGTTGTGTGACGGGTCGTTGAGCTCCCGAAAATAGGGTTGAGCTACACGATGACTGATGCATGCACACCGTCTGTTAAGACCGGTCAACTCAAAGCTGCAATGGCTCTTTCTTCAGAAGGCCCTTCCAGACATGGCCCTGCATTGTTAGACTCACATAAAATCTTAATAATACAATGTTTGGACTTTAAAAGTGACCATGACCTCTGAGTTTGTTTCGGCATTTCTTCAAATCTAGCTAGGTAATGCCGGCGCGCGGCGCCATCTAGTTTTAAGATATTGACGTGTAAAAGTGTCTTAAAAGATCTACTTACAGAAATAAACATTTCATTTAATTTATCGGGCACAAATCTATAGATAGAAAAACCCGATGACACTGCTTACCTGGGAATTGAACCAAGGACTTCATGCTCAGCGGTAGCGCTTGTGACCACTAGATTTATCTAGTTTCTTATCTTCTCTTAAATGCTGCAAAAAATATGTGGACTAACAAACACACTTCCAATCTGGTAAAAAAACATTTGGATCAGGACAAGTGCCATTCAAAGTAAAGTATTTAATTGAATCTATCGCCTAATTAAACTACTCAGGGAGTTCCAAACTCACGCTAGCCGATAAAACGATCGATTCCAAATGTCATCGACCTTACTTTATTCTTTACCCCATCGAACATACTGGTATCGACTGAAGTTATAATAACTGTGAAGCGAGAACACATGTAATCCATTTTCTGTTATCTGAGGGGCAATTCTCGTACTTAAAAAACGTTCAAATTCAAGTCGCAATCTCATCTCAGCGACAATCAATGTCAAAAACTTGTCAAAAATGTATGGAAATTGACTGTATTTTTGACAGATTGAGACTGAGATCAGACTGTGAACGTGCTTAAAATTACGGGAATTACCCCTCTGATATTTACGAATAGTAGTCGTAGTGATAAACATGGCCGTATGAGTTATTTATGGCCTTAGAATGAGTGCCGTAAAAACTTGTAAATCCTAGAAAAAAAGGTTTAGTTTTTTTCTATGTTTAGCTATAGATTTTCATGTGTGTTTTTCCGAGTGATTGGGTTGTAATATTTACGTCATTATAAATAAAACTTGTGGAAAGCATAACCTCCTTATTTTTTTAAGTCGGTTAAAAAGCGTTTCAGATAAATTAAAAATGGAACAGAATTTATATGATAATAATCGGCCAGATAAGTTATCCGATGGTAATTACTTGTTTGTATAGAAATTGACTTTGATAGCGGTAGCGATCTTTAAACAAAATTTATCCGTAAGTACCAAAATTGCTGAAGTAACCTAGAGTAAAACCATAATGCATTATGTAAAGCAGTAAGAGCCATATTGCATATCTATTATCATCATTATCAATGAGCTACTATATTAAAAGTCCCCGTAGTTAGCAGGCCCCCGGATACAAGATAAAATAACGCGTTCTTAACGAGTGGATAATGTCGTGACCTGTCAGCGTCTCAAACGGGACATGACATCGTTAGTTCTGTTATTTTTATATTATAAGGCAGCATGGATGATGATCTACGATGTTATAACACCTCCCAGCAATTTAGTTTAATTTTGAAAAGGCGATGCTAGGGAACGATTACTTCACATCTTGAAATTGTGGCTGTATTTCATGTTTTAAACGATAGTAAATATCTACGTAGGTCTCTGTGTAACCCTTTCCTAACTTTGTTGGGGTCGGCTTCCAGTCTAACCGCATGCAGCTGAATACCAGTTTTGTACATGGAGCGACTGCCTATCTGACCTACACAACCCAGTTACAGGGTAACACAATACCCCTTGGTTGTCAGACTTTTGGGATTCTGACTTCCCGTAGCGACTGTCAAAGATATAAGAATGACAGGCGGCATCAATGGCTTAACGTGCTTACCGAGGCACGGAGGGGTCTCAAAATGTAAGGGATCGTCTCCCATCCACGAACTGACCGCGGCAAGCATAGCTTAACCTGCGATCGACCCGTGCGGCTGATATCATTTAGTCACGAGCCCCTCTAAATTAAACTACGTAGATTGAATAATAAAGAATTATTTAAATAACTATCTCGACGACATTCTAAGAACCAAGTATAAATCGGGAAACTGGCACAATATTCAAATGGTTTTTATAGTAAAGCTTCAACAAGTGAGCTTGGAATTGGAATTTGGCCATAAAAATAATTCGGCTCGGGACATTAATGGAATTAATGTCGAAGCTGCAGGAACTGGGTTAAGTATCATGTCATTACTATTCCTTTCAGGCTTGTTGCTATCGCCAAAATATATGAAAGTAGACGCCAACGAAAAATAAGCACAACAGAAGATTTTAAATCGAAGTTCCAATGAAATGAAAACAGCGAAGCCTACCCAATGATCTCAAGGATCATTGGGTAGGCTTCGCTGTTTTCATAAGTCATTAAATACATATGAGTAGGAAGAGGGTAAAAGTTAAAACCTCTTTGATCACGATAAACTTTTCAGAAGAACATTCGCGTATCCATGCAAAACTGGGGGTCTAATCTTTAAGTCCGTCAACGAAGATACGGGGCCGTCCGAAAGTAGTTCAATACTTGAAAGTGAACCCTGCTCCCGATGTATTGTTTGCGGACGCGCAAAAACACATCGTGAGTAAGGACATCATTCTGTCAAATCGTTTTGTCAATGGTTTTAGTTCGGGCCCCAGACTAATCTTATGTCCGTAAGTGATGTAACGAAGTAGGAAGTTTCCGTAAATTCGCCAGAAATTAAGGACTTCATGTCTATGGAGTAGGCCCCCTGCCCCGTAGAGTATTAAAGGCAGATTGGTAATCTTAGCACGAATGATTCGAACCAATTTAAATATTGATAGAATCCCTTGCCCTTTTAGGACACCCACGAGGAATGGATTTTTAGAAGAAAACGAGAGTGGGGAATGTTATTATTTAAAGTTTAATTAACTTAACAGCCCTTTAGGTTATTTGACTTGAGATAATAAGTACTTTTATTTCTTCATTATCTCTAAAATACCGCAATAAAAAAAAATATTGGTCTAAACACGGGAGGCCCACGCCGGGCGCCATTAATGATTTATTGAAATGGGTTTTAATAACACAAAGCCTCAACCGGATTTTATTTAGTATGTATAAATCATGTGAATTTCAGTCCAGCCCCTAGTCGAATCTAAATTTAAATATCAATTTCATGCATTCATAGCCCCAGACAAGATTTTGTAAATTTGACCTTGCCGCCTTCTATGACGCCCACAAAAGATGAAGTTCCTTCTATTTTTAGACGAGAGAAAACTTCAACATATGATGCTCTTTATAATAATAATAATTCAATAGTGATCAAACAGATGTCCGTTTTATTAGATGAGGACTGTTTTCTGTTGTATGGTAATACATTTCCCCTTCAAAAAAATAGTGATAGGTACATTATCAGAGTCCCGCGTTGGGCGCCATTTCCATATTCAATACAGAATGGATTTAAATAGAAAGTAGTCGTCACTGAATTAATCATAATAAATAAATTCTCAAGTCATCTGAGTTACATCACAATATTCGAACGTGGCTTATTCTAAACGATATCAATCCAGTAGAGCCGTTGTTTACGACGCCCACGAGATATTGCGGTTTAGTTATTTTTAGCCGGGTCTACAGTGACCTTATCTATTATTAATAGACGCATGATTAAACTGTACCTGACTACAACGACACAATAGATTTAACTTATTTATAATACGTTAAATCGATTGTGTAATTTAGTTGGTCCCACGCTGGGCGCCACTGCTGATTCAGTACTTCATTGAAACACTGAACAGTTTATTGAATCTATTATTCTGAAACATTAGCAATTCATGCAAGTCACATCGCGATATCCGAAAGCTCGTAATCCAAACGCGTTCAGTTGAAAGTTCTGGCCAAGGTCAGTACAAGGACTTACTTTTATTACATTACACTTTTTGGCTCGAAAGTAACTCCGATGTCGTGTTGCATCTTATGGTAATAACGGCCTTTGGCCTATATCCTCTTTATATTTGGCTGCAGTCAATGGGGACGAGGTTGTAACACACTTTAAAATTGATTACTTCTTCTTATTTGATTATTTTCTATTTTTTGTTCGAAGATTTGATGACATCACTCCTTTTAATTGTACTTATGTACAAACCCATTTACATTATGGCTTTCATGTATTGTTTTAGTATGCTATTATTAGATATGTAATAATTGTGTTCTTTATTGGTTCATCGTATTAAACGCATACACTAGTCCCAAAGGAACGTATGGCTTTACAAATAGTAATTTAAGGTTATTCTTTATACTGTTTTCTTTTATTATAAAAACACTGTTGCCATTATTTCATATCCCTGCAAAGTGATCATACAAAACAGTGAGTCAAAAAGTAGTACAAAATAGTCCCACGTCGGGCGCCATTACGTAACAAAATCGACTGGAGCATGAGTGAATTTGATGAACGTGTATATTATACTGAACATGTAACATTGATCAACGTGCGTCTACATAATACTTACTTCATCTAAACATCGATCGCACGTTTCTATACATAAAGCTACAATAAGCACAAATGGGTTCCCAGACACTGCTGAGGTAGCTGACATCAAAATGCAAAATAAAACAACAATTTGTGGGCGTAACATTTATTATAGCAGGCATTGCATTATGACCGACGATGTACACAACAGCCTGGGACTGCAACTCCAACGTGAAATGGGAAATGTGAAAACTGGAAATGTAAAGCGGGTGAGCAGCTGGCAGCCGGAGCAAAACAAAATAATGTGAAAGAGTCGCTGCGGAAATAGGTTTGACCGGACTCTTTGCACAGACGCTTTGCTTATTTACCCACTTTTATAATTCGAGTGGCGCTCTTTGAGCTTCTTATATAAGCGTCGCTTTAAGGAATAGAGTTAGTTTCTTTTGAAACTTTATTGAAAATAATGCATAAAGGAGATTAAAATAAAAATAATAAACAGTGAAGGCAATGATGAGTCATGGTTACAGAAGCTTGCAAGACTGACATTGAGAATTGAGATAGAGGAAGAAACGTACAGATGGTTGGTCTGTTCATGGTCATTGTTGTCTTGCGCCGGCTGCGAGCCGGAGCGCCGCAGCCGCCAGATGGCGTGGCGGGCCGCCACCAGCCGCGCGAATCCGTGACGAGCCACACTCGGGAGCGCTACGCGCGCATTGTCACCCCGCGATCAACAAGTACCGCGCGAACACCGACCGTATACCCACCCAATGCTCACCATGCAACCAGGAACACGGGATCAAGGAACCGGACAGGAAAAAACACAATCAACAAGTTACAGGAAAACGGGACCAAAAGGATCCAATTTCCACAACGTCAAAACGGCGGCTTGGACGTACACGACTCCGTTACACGATCAAACTTAACAGTGCAATATTATCAACAAATTACTAGCCCTATGATACTACCTACGAGCAAAAAGCTAGCCTAAAGGATTATATCACAACCGAATATCACAATAAAGCGGTGGCAAGCGAAGCTTCGTGGACGGCGGCGGCTTACGTAACGCTAACTTAAACTACGCGTGTAAAATGTGCTAAAATTTATTGATCACAGAAAGAAGCCTTAACACTATGATTATTTAAATGTGCCCTTTGGGGGTTCTTATGTAACGGAGTCGCGTTGTGTGGAAATTGTATTGAAGGGTATGTCTTGTGGACATGCGCGCGGGATGGGGGCCGGGCGAGCACTGGCCGCGGCGGGTGGCCGGTGCGCCGCCGCACCCCGCACCTGAACCGACGACCCCTTCCCTCCCGCGTCCTACTCCAACTTCGACATTACATTTGTGCGTTCCTGTCCAGCTGATCGCAATTATACTAAGCTCCCGGAATAAACAACTTACACTGCGTATTAAAAAACAAAGAACACGAGTTGCCCAAACGATCCTTTGCAAATCTTGAACTTCTTGCGTTAAAAATTATAGGTACTATTGAGATAACAGAGCTATAAATTTAATTTTTGTGGTTTAGTATCGTCTGTAAGAATTGGGATAGGCGTTTTGCTAGACCTACTAATTAATTGGTCTGGAGAAGAAAATTGAATACTCAATGTGATAGGAAAGGTATTCCTATCATAAAATTCATGTATCTAATATGTACATAGTATAATAGATGTTACAGTTATGATATATGTAGGTACTTAATGTTTATATTCCAAATTGGCTTTATGTTGTGTGTAGGGACATAACGCAATTTGTAACAGGTAGACTCGAACACGGACTATAAAGTGCGTGCCAATTTAAATTTCCAAGAAATAATGTAGGTATTTCTTTTATTCTAATCTAGACTCATTTATATCTTACCTAAAAACAGGTCTTTCTTTTTTAAATTAAGCGCACAGCTTTAAGCTAAATTAAGTAAAGCAATTGCGTACCCCGCTGATGTGACTTTCTAGACCTATAAAGTAAATGAGTGCGGTGGGGAAGACGAATGGCGCGCATAAACATTTCATCAATCGAAATCTTCTCGAATGTATTTTAATGCTACTTTTACAATCTTACAACTATTACTTTACTATTGCATACGATAAATACTTAATTATAACATAAAGGAGTTTATCAGAAAGTCCGTAAAACCGAGATTTTCAAGTTGTAAAGCATCTTACGACAACCGGTAGACAGTCATTATACTTTGTCGCATTTCAAGCCTGAAGTCGTACCAACAGACTTACTTTTGGGTATCAAGATTTTCAAGAAATTGCATGTCGTCTGGCAGTCGCTCCGTGTACTGATATTTTGATGTAGGAATCTAAAAAGATTTTATATTGATGGCAACATAATATCTAAGTAAGGGGAAAATATGACCCAAGTCTGGTAACTTTACTTAAAAAATACTTAAACTTTGTTATAGAATGTAACTAGATAAAAACATTCAGCCGGTGTTCGTATTGGAGATTGTAATTTTATAAAGTCTGTACAAAAATGATAAAATCTTATCATAAAGCCTTGTCTGTAGCCAGCTGGGTAGCTAAATTTAATACGATAAAAAGGCAGGATTTTCGTAATTGGATTAGAATGGAAAAAATTAGGGAAAGTTTGTTTTTTAAATATACAATGTAGGTACCTACCTACCTAAAATCAAAATAGAATACAGTGACCAAATATTAGCAATAAATTTGCTTAAAATTTAAATTTATGAATTATACTTGTTAAATTATTTTTAATTAATTAAGCATAATAGTTATCATAGAGGAAGCTAAACGACTAAAATTTCAGTATTTTACACACAGAAAATGAACAGCGCCATCTCCTGGCAGACAATACAACTACAACAACAGTCAACCCAGTACTTTCAATGTTACGTTTTATAAAGTGACTTCAGGTAAGCGGGCGAAATGGGTGGATAACGACCTAATCCGCAATATCGGTCGCTAAACAAACATACAGCCTTCGAGCCGTCCTTGGACACTGCCCTTTGTGACCGACACAAAAGAAAATAGCTTCTTTGTAAAGCTACTAACAATCGCACGATTTTATATAGGTAACAATGTTGCTTGTTGACGACATCCGGCTCTTTAAATGTAACAAGGGCTTTAGAATAAAAAAAATATAAGTAATGAAAGTTAAGAAATGCAAATGTATTTTTAGGTGGTTTTGGTTTTAACTTTGTGTATGATTACGACAATATTTTCTCGGAATTTTCATTATCTATTATTATATAGGTACATAGCAATCGTACTTAAACATTTTCGATCAATTTCAATGGAAACTAAATTATCTCTAGAGATGCTTATTACTTAATTTTAGTTACTGTTACGTATTGCAGCTACGTGGTACCTATTCTGAAAATGTATGTTTTCCAGTGGAGTTATACGGTACTACTACATGAAGTGACACTGTAGGCTTTTACGGCAGACAGTGGAACTAACAAAAGCTTTTGCTTTTGTGCTAAACTATTCGCTACTCGATAATAGATGGCGCTATAAGCACACAATTTGCCTAACTACTTGCAGTTTAGAATAATATTAGGTATTTCTCATAAAGTTTCGTAAACTTTATGAGAAATCAAAATTGGTTTGTCTTTATTCCTTTACGCTATTTTTCATAAGTTATATTATAAGTCTGTAACCGGTCGGAGTGGCGGTGCTCGGTGAGGCCTAGGTATGTCCAGCGGTGGACATCTTTCGGGTGAAATTATGTTGATGATGATGTTGTCTGAAAAACTGAAATTCAAGAAGTCCATCATTTATGTATTTTTAAAACAACTCGCTTTATACTATTGAAGAAATTCTGAAAAAAAAACCTTGATTAAGAAATAAAAGTAGTCGCTTTTTAAACTCGATTTTATTTTATTTAAGCCAGCTGGCAATACAGAGTGAAAGTCTCAACACAATCAAAAATATAGCCCTAGCGTTTTCTGTTTACGATATTTTAAATCAGTTAGCTCAGTCACGAATACCAGGAATTAAAAAGATAAAATATATTATTAAGTGCTTTTTAATTACACAAATTTTATGTCACAGCCTTACCCACGGGTGTTGTGTTGGGACGATTAAAGAGTTATAAAATATAAGGACCCTATTTGATAAACGTCATCGTTGAAAATTAACATTTCAACATTTTTGAAACAATTTGTCATACTTTCACCTTATGAAATTAGGTCGATTACATAAGTAGTTTCTTTATATCGTTGATGAGTAACAAACAAGTGATAATTGATAAATTAATAGATAAAATTACGAGATATTTCTACGGCTTCCCTAGTTTAACCCTTTATTGGCGTTTCTTCTTGTAGGATAAAATTGTAAATAGGTAATTTATTACTATCCTGACAACAATGTAAAACGAATTGTCAATAATAATACCAAAAAAACACTTATTGGCCTTAGGGGTGTTACAAAGTTGTACGGTTCCGGCATGATTCGGCACAATCGGGCGGCAAAATCAGATTTATATTTTGCCGCCCGGCTGTGCCGAATCATGCCGACCCGAACAAGTTTTGAACCGCCTAACGGCCCTTTTGTATGATCTGTTAGACCCATATTCGCTAGTACATTTTTACGGATTCGTCACGTCACCAATTTTTCGCACCAATATTGCGAATTTGCCTTGTAAAAGTAAAACCATCGTAAGCACCAATATTGTTCATTGTACCGGTTTATAGGGCGCTCACGGTTAACGGCGGGCTTTTACGGCCTGTTATGGTGACTGATTGACTGAATGGCTCAGTAATTTGATTTGTCCAGTAATTGGGAGGGCTTCCCTGCTTTTTAGGTAGTTAGTGGCAGGTTGATACTGTAGAGGCATGAGGAAGGGTGTAAAGTTCACTCATACCTCCATAGAAAAGGGAGGATCTTCCAACCGATCCTTTTAATTATGTTCATAGCTTAATAATTGAAGAGCCTGCTAAAATATAATTTTTTAATGGTAGGTACTCATTTAATATCTAGTATTTTTTATTTGGGATAAATGTCAAATATTGGGTAAATATCAAAAAAACCCTTAAGTGTCAAATATCTCAAAAACTATTGAATTTACAGCCATACATCACCACACATCAGCCTTTGACGGATAAACGTCGAATTACGAGTAACCCTGTTACGCTCTGTAGTTGCGTGGTAAACTCTGATTGCGCGATGCAGGATTTTGCGTTACGTCAGTATGACGCGTCGTTCGCATGTGGCGTTGTAGATGCCGCCACAATACTATAAGCTGTATATACATATTATAAGGAAATAGTAATATGGGTTTTCTTTAAACTATTCATACAAGTTACATATTTTGTCAGTAGGTACTTAAGTCTTACAGGTTATGAATATCTAAATGACTACCTACATATTTCATACACTACTTATATATAACACTTAAATTACTTATATATAACAACTAATTTGGCAAATTAAAGCTTTCTTCCTCTCTTCTACTTCGCTGTGCCCCGACAGGGTTCACAGTGATCATGTATTTGTAAACTTACCGCCTAAGTTCACATTGTGGAATGCAATCAATGTAAATTGATTTATGAAATTTTTACATTAGGATTCTTATTTCTTTCGGTTTGTATACCCGGTAATGGTGATAGGATCGCTCTCTATGACTTAATATACCTATCTATAACTAGCGAAATATAACACGGAACACAGTCACAATTCTGTCTACCTTTTTCGGGGAAAAGAAGCATATTTTTTTTAAATTAAAAGTTTTTTTATCCTTATTTCGCAGGCGATAAAGCAGAGTGAAGCTCTATTTCAGGTTGTTAAGTCAGTTAGAATTCCCCTAAGAGCTTGCAAGACCGTAATTGTTCAGTATTCTCTTTGTATGCTACTATTAAATCCCTGGCTTGCTACTCTCAAAGCGAAGTGTGTGGGATTGGTTTTCATTGTTTGCCAAAAGATTTTACGAATAGAGATTTAAGGGTCTTTACCGTAGATACAGTAAAAAGTGTTTTAGAGATTATGTAAAAGAGTTGAGCAGTAGCAAGCACCCTCTTGTCTGTTAACAACAATACCTAAGTGTAATCAAAGATTTCAATCTGCTGGGGAGTTTGTTGCGCCACTTCTTCTTCAATAGGAAGTGGTGAATGGCGGGCGTTTTGGGGGACTGTCTTATGTAATTTTGACGTTCAAAATGTGCTGATTCTCAGCCTAGTTTGAATAAATGACTTTTGATAAATGATAAATGATTTTATTTCTGTAAGTAGGTTTGAACAAACACTTTTACACGTCAATCATATATTTTTTTTGAAACTAGATGAGGTCGGCGTTTCCTATCTGACTACTCTGAGAAGAAAGGCCGAAACAAACTCAGAGGTCACAGTCTCTTTTAAAGTCCAGACAAAATCTTGGTCAGATCATGTGAAGGCTATGTAGATCGGTGTCTGCAATGATCTTTTGATTTTGCACCGCCCTATCGCGTCAAAAGATGATTGCGATTCTGTTTTGTTTTGACATATTTGACACACTCATTAAAACTCAAACGCCGTATACGGGATGTGTGGGCTCACTTTTCTCAGTGTGGACACTTCAAACGACAGCAATATGGCGAGGGCAACGATTTAAATCTTTCCGAACGTTCGCTATACCTTTTTTTTTTGAGTGTGGAGAAATTATTATACCTAGTGGTCATTGGAGAGCCATATTTAGCAATGGATTTATTTAGACTTATTTATAAAGATAACTAACTATAGCCCGCGACGAAAAGTAGTCGTGGTCTATCTGTGTGCCAAATTTCATCGAAATCCGTTCAGGGTCACCAACAAACAAACTTACTTTCGCAATTATAATATTAGTTAGGAATAAAAGAACAGTACTACTATTGAATAGCAGTCTATAATATATGTATATACCTACTACAGGGAAATTACCTCTCAGATGTAGGTATTTATCTACTAATATTGCGTCGTAGGTGCTTACGACTTTTTCTGACACAGTAATTGTGTTGTGGAGGTTAGATAGGCAGTCGCTTCATGTAAAATACTGGTATTCAGCTGCATCCGGTTAGACTGGAAGCTGACTCCAACATATATATATTTTTATAAACTTTGCCCCACCCTAGGAATTTCTCCTGTATTGTGGGTGCGTTCACAAACATTTAAACTCACATACACAAACAGCCAGACCCGGAACAACTACTTGTAGGTCATACAAATATTTGTTCCGTGCGGGAATTTAACCCGCGACACGCAACGCAGCAGTCAGTCGCTACCGGGTGTCACCATTGTGTGGATCGCCCGGAGGACACGGTGGAGCATACGGTGGAGGTCTGCCCGGCTTGGGCGGAGCACCGCCGTGTCCTCGTGGAGGCGATTGGCGGTGGCGATCTCTCGCGTCCGGCCTTGGTCCAGGCCATGGTACGGAGCGAGAGGGCTTGGGAAGCCGTCACCTCCTTCTGCGAAGCAGTAATGTTCGCGAAGGAGGAGGCGGAACGCGTGAGGAAGACGCAAAATTTGCGCCCTCACGCCTCTAGCCGCCGCAGGAGACGCCCTGGGCGTCGGGAATCGCAGGCCGATTCACGGCCACCGTAGGCGCGGGCTTGCGAACGGCGAGCAATGAGCAGCTCACCGTTCGATAAGGACCAGGCCCGGGACGACGGCGCGTTGTGTTCCACGCGCGCCTCAAAGAGATGTCAGCACCAATGACGGGGTTTGCTAGGACCGATGCCTGCTAGGGTTGCGGAAAAGTCCAAGAGGGTTACCGTGGCCCCTGGCACAGGCAACTGAAGGAACACGGGTGGGTTTTAGTCAGTAAGAGTCTGACACGCCCTCCTGCTCTGCCCAGAGCGGGAGAAGTTATTTGATGATTTCCCACCCACAAAAAAAAAAAAAAGCAGTCAATCGCTTAACCACTCCAACCGTGCCGTCACACTGGGAAAATAGTAGCCAGATGAAGATAACTAATAATAATATAATATACGATATATGAGACAACATCCACGCAAGGTCTTCAGGTCCCGAACTAGGCAGAGCCTGTACTACGGTAACCTGATGACTGATATACATACTTATAATCATATACACACCCAGACACAGGTCAAACAGACATGTTCATGCACACAAATGTTTGACTTGTCCGGGGATCGAACCCGGGACCAGCAGCTCAGAAGGCAGGGTCGCTACCAACTGCGCCAACCGGTCGGTCAATAATAATAATGACTTTAAAAAAAATTGTATGAGCTTGCCAGGCTTTGTACTGGAACTCTGTGAGTAGTTTAAAAGACTCACGACCTTCAAAATGTTATGGTTGAAATGAGTACTCTCATCATAATTCCTAAATGCTTTGTTAAGATAGTTCTCATTAAACAGACTACAATGGAACAGATTACGTTGACACCAGACTGGTTTATGTTTAGATTTCTGTAGGCCTTACCTAAAGCTGCTGCGTGTTGTACAAATAGAGGTTTGAGCGATTAGAACGTCTGATTATACTTTAGCCGTTTCGTAGACTTTGGTTAGGTCTTATTGTTTTATGAGCTTTAAATTATTTGGCTTTATAGATGGATTTTATAGATGTGTACTTATAATTATTTTTGGTAGCATTACAAGGCTAACTGCTAAGGCCGTAAGACTTTGGTTTTCTAAGCAGAACGATCAAACATTAACGGTTGTCCAAATACATACTAAGTACGCTTTTTTACACCTTAATGTCAAATGCCGGTGAAAATTACTGATTTTCATGACGGCCGTTATAATATGACCCGCTTTCTTAGGAAAACAAAGCTTAACTGATTGATATGTGGCGAATAAGGTATGTTCAGTTCTAATTTTTTCCACTCATGGGACAAAAGAGAACCCACGTCGGAAAAAGATATTTCAAGATTTTAATTTGAAAGTAGCATATAATAACTGTTTCCGCCATCTTCATCGTCGCGTTGGTCATGGTACTTATAATGTCTTTTTAAAATGGTGTTTTTATTGGATATGTGGATAATAATTATCTTTATCTACACCCATGCTATAAATCCAGTATAAAAGTTTCTGAAACAGTTAGCTTATTGCCAACATTAAAACAACCAGTGTCATAGTAACCATAATATCATCCAAACGAATGTTATAATGTTGTACCTACTATGTATATTCATTATGCAACTCGAACTCGATCCCTTCCTTACTCATCAAACAGCCACATTCTCACTACTCAATTCGTGGTATCTTTATGAATTTCAAAAAAAGAACATTGTCATGTACGCGCGTTTCACTACAACAGCTAATAATAAAAAAAAACTTATGGATTATTCGAATTCACGGCGTATCCCGCCATTTTTGCTCGATATTAGTAGGTAGGTATTGCGAAAAATTATTGCTTTGTTGTTTACAAAAATGAGTGATACACACCACCAGATATTTCTGAGTTTGTTTGTATTAGATACTCAGCAATTAAACTTACCATGAATTTAGATAGGGTTCTTACAACAGTTTACAACATACAACACCCTATGGTTTCAGAATCTTTTATAGAGGATTCATATCATGGGTGTAGATAAAGTCTTGTATGCAAATGTACATAATAGGTATTAAAACACTCATTTGATACTATTATCACAACCCACATTCGTGTTTTAATACCTCTTATTATACAACAGTTGCATAAATAACTATTATAATTATGTATAACCAGAATGAACGTACAGGAAGCAAAGGGAGTATGTAAGAATCGTAGCAGGTGGCGTTCGGTAATTTCTGTCTACCCTCATGGAAAAAAGCGTAAGTTTATGTACAGTCGCAAGCACATAAGGTTATATGAAACTGTCAAATTTCTCCAAATGATTTTAAACCCTGAAGTTCAACATTTTAAGGTTTATAATCATCAAAGTGTAAGGTTCCCGTACGCAAAATACGCGCATTGACGTGGACTTGCGGACACCAGCCCGTATTACCTATTACCTATAATCATTATGTACAAAATAAATAAATTAAGACTCTATACAATTACCACTACCGAACATCATCTAAAAAAATATATATAACGACACTAAACTATACAATATACAACAACTATATCTATACAAAAAATGTACTCTAATTAAGAAAATTATAACAAAGGAAACCCACTCTCAATGGACTTTCAAAAAAAGAAACCACGGATACTACACTAGAAATCGCAATAAACTCGAACTCAGACCACCCAGAACCAATTGCGGGAAGAGAAATATTTTATTCAAAGGAGTGGTACTGTACAATAAATTGCCAGAAAATATTATTAATGGAAAAAATATAAATATTTAAAAAATAAAACTGTTCAAATGAATGTAAAATTTAGCTAGAAAAATAATATTGCCAGTGTATGTATTGAATTTCAAATCTATAGAATCCTAGTGTTATACATTCTGTTTGGCTCTTATCGACTCACGGAGTCAATATGTTACCTAATAGCTGCATGATTTATTTGTATATCTCATTTAATAAGTGAACTGTTTGTGTTCTTAATGAGAATAAATTCTTTAAACCGAAACCGTTAAATAAGGTCAAAATCGAATGAAGAAATTTGACAGTTGGTGGTAACTTGACGTGCTGTTGTGTGTAGGTACCTAAGTTAAGTGTTTGGATGTTTGTTACTCAATCACGCAAAAACGGCTGAACGGATTTGGATTAAATTTGGCACACAGATAGTATACAGGGTTATTGGTAAAACACCATCAACCTCTTAAGGGGTCATTGTACTCACCATTATGTACAACTTTTACTATGGGACCAAATACAAATCGCGAAAAAAAAATCTGCTGGTCCCTACATTTTGCAAACATAAAGGAACAGCTCATTTTTTTCGCGATTTCATATTTGGTCCTATAGTAAAGTTGTTCATAATGATGAGTACAATGACCCGTTAAGAGGTTGATGGTGTTTTACCTATAACCCTGTATAAGTACGTAATTATCTTATATAGTCAAGAGCTGCTAATGGACATGACTCAGGTTATATTAATATAAAAGCATATTTAATGGATTTCTGGAAAAATCCTAAATTAAGGACTGTCAGGAGGCTTTCACAAGTAACGGAATAGATTAGATTTGCATAACATGTAGATTATAAAATCATGGTAATGTGATTACTGGTTGTATTATCTGTGGCGTAAATTGACATTAGGCTAACGTCACAGCGTGTCCAACATGGCGGCTAGGAAATAGGGTGCTTCTGTAAGCTAATGACAAGGTAATTGGAATAACTAGGTATCCAATTTGCTTAGCACACTGGTTATAATATGAATGTTATGCGGTGCTACACAACATTTAGCCTACGCATGGCTGTCTATTGTGTTGTTGTGGTCTTGTGTCGGGAGGCATGTAAAAGTAGTCAGTTTTAGTCTCAAAAACTTGTAAACATTGCAAGTTTTTGTGATTGAAACTTAAATTTATTCCACTACTTTTTCACTACTACAGCGGCAGCGTGTAGATTGCGATAAACCTAAAATAATACGACTTTATTTGATAATCATGAAATTAATAAAAAAAATATAGCAAATGGTACATGTCATACGTTTTCTTTTCGTATCTTTCTTGCTTTATATAAGCAAGTACAAAATAGCAAGATTATCTACCTACTTACCTACTTTAAGTTGAGTAAAGGCTCATTCTAACTGGCGCGACATGCGACGCGAATCACACGCGACACAAAGGCACCGCTTGTTGCGCGACAGGCTTAGGCGTTGACTTTGTGTCGCGTGCGCTTCGCGTCGCGTGTCGCGCCTGTTACAAGGAGCATTAGGTCGTTTTCATACTCTTACTATTCTTGCTAAAGGACACTCGGCAAAATTTTATAGGAAGCGGTCTATGACCTAAAAGTGAAGTGTTTGTACATTTTAAATGTAAGTACGCCACATGTATGCGCCAACAAACATCGTCAGATATTGGTCAATAAAGTATCTTTTGTAGGTGAACATCAGAATCCTAGCTATCGCCCCACATAGCAACAGATGACGCTCACCGCCACGGGCCAGCGCTCGATTACACAGCTTTATTAAACGCACAATCGATACGCACGCACAATGAATAGGAATCGATTAGATATGCCACTCACTATCTACCTACTAGCCGGTGCCAGTGGGGCGCTTATTGAAAATTGTAGGAGTTCAAGGAAAACGATGAGGGCAATGATATTGGTAAAGGTGGTTAGATGTACTTTTTACGTGAGGTAGGTTTAAATACTATTGGATTCGAGGAAACAATTGTCAGCACCTCTTGCAACCAGAAACCTGCATCTCGTGTCGTCAAAGAATAATTGTCAATAAGAAAAATCTCTTGGGCTATGTGAACAACAATCTAGAGGGTGATTTTAATGCTGAAGAGGGGGGGAGGAAGGGGTGAAAAAAAGTACGCGCCCGCAAAAATATGTGTTAACAGAGTTATAATAATTGAAATCATCAATACAGTTATCTGACTATTGAAGTATCAGCTCTAAGTATTTTAAACGTAGCGCTAGTGTATCTAAATGGGAAATATTAATTATTACTATAGGTTACAACTGCAAACAAACGCGCTCGAGCCGAGCGAGCGAAGTGAGTGGTGCCGCGGAAGCGGTCGGCGAGCGCTACATCCAAGAAGGTAGTATTTACTTGGATATTTAGTATTTTTAGGACACCAAAGTAGGAATTAATTGATGTTAACAACGAAAGGCGCAAGCATTATGTAACTTTATAGTGTGTTTTACGCCAACCTACTTACGAATTATTGCCTAAACCCTTAAGACAAGTATAAATTAAACAAACTAGCCTCAAGCGGTATTAGTTTGATAGCTCTAAGTATTTATTGTGCTCAAGGGAGTTCCTTAAACAGCTCACCAAACGCTCTACAACGAGTTAGAATATCTAATGTGCCCTACGAATAACCTAGCCTGATTTATATGATTTGTTTCCACACCGTTAGGTATAAAGCTGCGCTTACACGGTCAACATAGAGTGACCAGGTTTGGGCAATCTTGGTCACATAATATACAGTAATAATTAATTGGGGTTATTGGTAATATGTCGGCAGTCCATTCAGGGGATGTAGGAGAGGTCATTTAAAACCAAATGACCCCTTATGACCCCTATTCAAATGTCAACCATTTCCGAGTAATTTGACAATATATATTTTTACGGTTTTTTGCGGCATACAACTAAAAATTAATTTTAAAAAAATTGCATGTTTTTTTTAAAATTATTATTATCTGCCTTACTTCAATAGGTACGTAATAATCAACCATAAAATGACAATTATCTTTAATATTTTTTAAATCAGAGCACACAATTTTCATAATTTTGAGCAGGTAAATTGGTTGATATCTGTAAACAACAAGGACATACTTTATCGATGGAATATTCCAAAAATATGTACAACTTCTCAGCTATCCAACGAGATACAATAAGATACCAGATATCTTAAAAAAAATATAAAATTTCAATTGACTGGAAAATGGTTGACTTTTGCATAGGGGTCATAAGGGGTCATTTGGTTGCAAATGACCTCCCCTACATCCCCTTAATGGATTGCCGACGTATTACAAATAACAAGCAATTTACGGTGATGCCAATGTACCTAGTAATCGTTGCTTGAGATACTGCCGCACCATTTTGAGCGATATGGAGCAAATTAATAAATTGTTTAGGTATAACACAATACCACACCTCGTTTCCCCGAAGAGTTGGACAGAGGCGTACCTACAGTACCTACACCCACCTTTTGCCAGTTGTGTTTTAAGTCCCATGTAACTTAGGGCGAGTCTTTTGCCATCAATCGGGCTCAAATCCTGACTCCGGGGTACTACTGAGAAAGTGCAGATAGAAAAACCCAATAATACTTTGCCCAACCCGGGAATCTAACCCAGGACCTCATGCTCAGTAGTAGTGCTTGCCATCACTTGACCAATGAGACAGTGGATAGTTGGGAATCCATTTGGATAACATCCATTAAGTAACACAGAATTTAAGGAGCAATTAATTAAGCGTTTCCAAATGTCTTTTGTAATGCGCACAGCAAAAGAGTGGAACTCTCTACCTGTGTCTGTGTTTCCGAACGCATACAACCCTAATCTCTTCAAAGTGAGAGTGAACAGGCTTCTTCTGGGTAAGCTCACTCCACCGTCGACTCTGTCTCTGTCACCGTTGACCTAGACTAGAGTCAAGAGCAAGCCCATCATAAATAAAAAAAAATAAGGCAAAATCTAAGCGTTAAAAATATCCTCAATATCTCAATCACATCTGGCAATTATTAACGGGCAATAATAGTTGAAAAAAAATGTCCGTGTATGCGCAGCCTTTCAGTAGACATAACACATCTAGCCGGGAGATCTGATCTGATATCGTACTGCCCCCTCTCCTTCGCCCCGCACCCCGGTCTCGTCAATCATTTCATCTGAGAACTGGACCAAGTATTTTTTGCTCCTATTGTTTCAACGCGTCTGCCGAATTGATGGCGCTATGTTGAAGAAAAGGGTAGCCTTTGTTATTCCTCATGAATCATCGTAGACGATAATTTAAAAAAATAGTTTTACGTGAAAGAATGTCCTACAAGGATCTGACTTCGAGCTCTGTTGTGTGAGTATGCATGTCTAGTTTTGTCTTCTATACTAGATCAGTGATCCCGAACCCAGACAAAGGTTGGTTTACCAAAGATCCAAAGCCCAGTGCTGTTTAAATTATTCAGTATTTTACTGATGTGGATTGCTTTCAATATCTTAATGACTTGCTGAAGTAATTTTTCTATAACGATTTTGATAAAAAAAAATATACGTAAGCTTAAGCATATTATTTATCAGCCTATAATGTTCCCACTGTTAGGACACAGGATGACTTCGAGAGGGAATGGGCTGTAATCTACCACGCGGGCCCAGTGCGGGTTGGTAGATGTCACAAGACATGTCTTCGAATTTTTGGATCATGATACATGAGCGTTTCCTCACGAAGTGTTCATTCACCGTTTTGAGAGCCGTGATGAGGAAATGATTTACACAAATTAAACTACACACAATTTTGGGTCTTAATTAAGCTCAAAACAAAACAATAATGATAATTAACAGTCTTCTCATGTTAAAACGAAAAACAAAACCTCTCTTGTTCGTTGTTCATTACGATTCTTTTGTTCTCGATACTTCAAGACGGTATATCCCGTACATAGAAAAAAAGAGAAAAATAATTGTGGGACTGACACAGGAATATCACAAACTAAAATAAACACACTAACAAAAACATTATAAAATAAAACAAACGTTACATTAAAGTAAAAACAAAAAGTACTGCATGAGGCCAAGAATGCTGCCCTGACATTTAAAAATAAGGGTCGCAGCGTTAAATAATACATCAATAAATGATAAATAAAATAAAATAAAAATTTGATATGTGTTCATCCTCATCAGCCTACAATGTTCCCACTGCTGGGACACAGGCCTCCTCTCCGTGAGAGGGAGTGGGCCGTAATCCACCACGCGGGTCTTGTGCGGGTTGGTAGATGTCACATGTCTTCGAATTTTCGGTTCTAGGACATGGCGGTTTCCTCACGATGTTTTCCTTCACCAGGCACCAGATCCAACAGATCAGTTTTATACTATGTGTGAAGTTACAAATTATAAAACTAAAATTACGTAATCCGCGTCTCAGCGTGTCACTGTGCTTCCTTTATAACATTATGCCTTTGGTTGTCCTCCACCCGCACAGCTTTTTTACTTTTCTTTCTTTCTAGTTGCCGTCGTCGGTTGAGACCCCACGTAACTGGCGGGATTTTTAAGTCGGCCGGGTCAAGAGGCTAAGGATTCGGGCACAGCTTGGGACTTGGGAGCGAAGCTGGATATAGAAGACAAAAAGAGGCTAAATGCAGAGGTGTACCACAAAATCTACTGGTTTTGGAATATGTACAGTGGGCTGCATCATTTGGGTACCCCAGTTGTATTCAAATTAACTTTGAAGGGGGGTACCCACATCGTGAAGCTGACTGTACATTTACGTATTAAATGAAACTATTCGCTGAGATGGAAGGGTCAGCAGGAATAAGCAGCGTGGAAACAGCTTTGTAATGTTAGTTTACTTAATAAACTTTTTGATGGCGACACGATGATATTCCACGAGACAGGCACGGTTTAGTTTGGCGTCCTGCAAAATGCTTCGTTTGCGTCTTAATTTTTCAAATGTAAACATAGCTACTATTCAATACATATTATAAAACAAATTCCCCCGCTGCGTCTGTCGGCTGTCTGTCGGAACGCGAAAAACCCTAAAACTACCGAACGGATTTTCATACGGGTTTCACCAATGGACGGAGTGATTCATGAGGAAAGTGTAAATTGGCTAAATATTATGATGATAGTTGAAGATGTTGTAAACAATCATACCGACTAGGAGCTTTACTAGCGTGCGCCGCGTAAACATTGGATGGAATTGGGCACACAGATAGTTAATAACCTGGATTAATATATAGGGTACTTTAAATCCCGGTAGTATGTTTCCGTAGGATATTTTTCTACATCCACGTGTAAAGTCACGCGCAATGGTTAGTGTAGATTATAAGGAAATGTAAAGCATATAGATTACAATAGATTTGTAAATGTGTACCTACCTCGGATGGGGAGGCAATGGCTTCTCGTTATAAAATAGTAGTAGGTACTTCCAACACCAAGATTATGTTTAACGACATTATTACCTCGAGACCGATTGTCATTGACGGTGTCCCCCTTGAAGTTGTGCAGGAATATGTTTACTTCGGGCAGAATATGCTGTTGGGTAGAAAAATATTTGCGAGGGAAGCCGATACGAGGATTCAGCTGGGATGGGCAGCATTTGGTAAACTTCGTCAGGTCTTCTCGTCGTCCATACCACAGTGCCTAAACTGTGACTTACGGAGTCGAAACGTGGGACACTCACGGTTAGACTGGCCTATAAGTTTAAAGTCACGCAGCGAGCTATGGACAGAGCTCTATTTGGAGTCTCTCTGAAGGATAAAATCCGAAACGAGGTAATCTGCCAGAGAACCAAGGTAACCGACATATCCCAAAGATTAAGCAAGCTAATGTGGCATTGGGCTGGTCACATCTCTCGCAGAATCGACAATCGATGGGAAAAACGAGTTTTAGAGTGGAGACCGCGTTTAGGCAAACGTAGTGTGGGACGCCCGCCGGCCAGGTGGAGTGACGACTTGCGAAAAGCGGCTGGCAGAAACTGGACGAGGGGAGTCAAAAATCGGGCTCAAAGGCGTTCACTAGGAGAGGCCTACGTCTGTATAACTATAAACAACCAACCACCACAAAACAAAAAAAGTTGACGAGAAAAATTTAAAACAAACATTACGAGTTTTCATGAGCCCAGGTGCCAATTAGAAAGGAGTATGGAACAAGTAATTTAAAACGGTGCGAGTAATATTCACAGTTGTTTCATGTTTGTAGTAGAGAGTCATTAGCGCCATACTTTTGCGTCAACGGCAAACCCACTCCACCTGATATTACTCCTCGTGTTGAGTGTTAAATAAATACTAAATACTGTGCTAACTTTATCTGGTTATATTTTGAAGCAGATGTGCCCCGTTTGGACGACCGAGTTTTGGATTAACTGGCCTGGAAATTATTCAATGCCCTCTTTGCTTCCTATCTGCCTAAAATAGTTTGCTTTAACATCTCGAAACACTCCCATTAACTCAAACTATCGCAGTCCACAGTTGGACTCTCTCAAGTTGTATCACATCACTCGGTATTTTACTTCCGCATCCATCCTGTCCTAGCAGTTATCGTAAGGCCGTCATCTTTATCTGGGGCAAAAGCCCTTCTAGTGTAAAATTAACATTCACGTAGATATACCTATAACATATAAAAGTTTGTTTTACCCAGGAAATCCGAGGGATACAATGCCAATATTTTTAGCTTATTGCCACTCGAACCGTAAGCTCACAAGGATTGAGGGAACTCGAAGGACAGCCCAACAGGCATAATGGTGACAGGTCGTCTAGCTGACCATGGTTTTGTTATTGATATTAGTAATTAACTGTTTATTTATTTTATCATTTGTGACTTCAAGTTACAGCTACACTCGCGAGCAACCAAATCGACTGAACCCATGGGCAAGCATATAATATATGATTTTTTCGGAAAATACATATACAAGGTGTTGTTTTGCATCCTCGTCAAATTCGAGGAGGTAACGATGCTAATAATAATAATCGAAATCACTAATGAATCGCTAATGATTCTCGACACGAATCAATAATAAAATAAGTAGGTATTTATTTTTATTTTTTGTATTTTTCGGAAATCGCCATGTGTAGGGCCCGTGTGATACCGCCCTGTAACTGCGCTGTAACTGTAACGCACGCACACAGCGACGTAGTCGTACGACACTGCCTACCGCATACGCAACGGGGCGATTTTGTTCTTTGAAAGTGGAGTATTCTGAAATACTATCAAACTTAAATACCTAAAAAAACAAGTATGTATTAATTATTGAGCAGGATCGTAATTTTATTTGATTATTTATGTCTTTCATAACAGCCTCCTGAAATTTGACGAGGATGCAAAACAACACGTTGTATCTTATTTAAAAAAACCACATGACCTTTTAAAGCCTTTTAAAGCATATTTATTTTACTACGAAGTTCCTACGAGTAGTTTATCATTTGTGACTTCAAGTTACAGCTACTCGTATATGATCGCTAATGATTCTCGACACGAATCAATAATAAAATAAGTAGGTATTTATTTTTATTTTTTGTATTTTTCGGAAATCGCCATGTGTAGGGCCCGTGTGATACCGCCCTGTAACTGCGCTGTAACTGTAACGCACGCACACAGCGACGTAGTCGTACGACACTGCCTACCGCATACGCAACGGGGCGATTTTGTTCTTTGAAAGTGGAGTATTCTGAAATACTATCAAACTTAAATACCTAAAAAAACAAGTATGTATTATTTATTGAGCAGGATCGTAATTTTATTTGATTATTTATGTCTTTCATAACAGCCTCCTGAAATTTGACGAGGATGCAAAACGACACGTTGTATCTTATTTAAAAAAACCACATGACCTTTTAAAGCCTTTTAAAGCATATTTATTTTACTACGAAGTTCCTACGAGTAGTTTATCATTTGTGACTTCAAGTTACAGCTACTCGTATATGAGCATAATGCAGCATTGCATATGCAAGCGGGCACGCCCTTTATGCCTGAAGACTTTTATTTAGGTATTAAGTTCTTTTTCATTTTTACTATTTACTTCTGCTTGAGTATCGTTTTCAATGTTTTTCTTAGCATATTGAAGCGTGCTAGGTGACATATAACAAATAATTTAATGTGTTGTGTATCGTAATGTTAATTACTTACTATCGTATGGGATCCAGTTCTTCTAACTGAATAAACAGCAGTGCTGCTGGGGAGTTTGTTCCGCCACTTATTCTTCCCAGCTAAAGCACTAGGAAGTGGTGAAGGGCGGACGTTTTGGGGAAATGTCTTAAGTAATTTTGACGTTCAAAAAGTGCTGATTCTCAGCCTAGTTTGAATAAATGACTTTTGATTTAATTAGGTTAATGTCGTAATATCCGAAGTTATGGGACAGGACAGCCACCCCACTCTTGAAAAAACAACTAACGCCTTAAGCGGTGAATTAAAATGACATTACTAAAAGGGAACATTTTGCTAGAAACCAATTAGCTAACACCGTTCGCAAATGAATCGGCGTCGATTAAAAAATTTGCACCTTTTTCTTTTGCAGGCAGTTTTATTGGTGTTATGTTTAAGCTATACACGGTGTTGAACGAATGACAATATTAGCTCTTTTATTTTGTTCTAGAATTGGCTAATAAATTTGTTTTATAATGAATATTCAAAACTTGCAAATAAATATACCTTTATTGATAATATACCTACATTGTTTTGGGTCTAAACTAGCTTCGAAGGTCACCACTCTGAAAAATGATTAGCTTCTTCACAGTGAAAATTTTTTTTTTTTTTTTTCAACTTATAGTAGGAACACACCTTTGAGTAAACGACTTAAATAGCGAGAGAATAAAATATTAATAAAATGTAATTTTCAGTAGAACGTTACAAACAATTTTGTGTTTTGAAATTATAACGTTTTAACATTTTAACGTTTTAAGTGCCTTGCTTAAAGTGATGCTTTGATAATAAATTATTTCTTTACTTGATATTAATCAGCCCACGAAAATAAAACTACTTATTTCTAAGAAAACCACATAACTAAAATTATGTTTTAATTTAATTAGGTGTTAGATATTCGTAGACGACGGTGAACACAAAATTTCAACAATAAATCACCATTCCTGAATAGAGGTGTACCCTCATAAATTGTATCTTGGTTCAGTTTCGACTTGTTTCATCCACATAACCCCCGGGACCCCTAGTTAATCAGCTACGAGTACATTCCATTTACAGGTTGACGCGTTACAAAGCGTGTATTCAATTAGATCACTATAAATAGTTTCAATTACGATTGTTTTGTCACTGAGATTTTTGAATAGAAAACAAAATGAAACGGCATTTGTTGAACTGTCGAAATGAAAGCCATTGCTCTGAGTTGGTACCTCTTTCTAACAAACAATTGGGGCATGCAAACTCACACATTAACACACATACAAATACACACACACATCCAAATACACACACTCATACACTAAAAAAAACATACTTTCGCGCAAGATTAGAACCAAAATTATTGTTTATTTCTTTATTTTTTTCTATTTGTTCTTATTATACACATGTTAATTTTGTTTTTGCCTTGTCATAAAACAACAAAATTGTGTCTTTCATTACGGGAGGACGCTGGCTCCTGCATCACAGTTTCTAACTAGCGCAGGAGTCAGAGAATTCTATTAAATGTTGTAAATTATGTTTTATGTCAATAAATATGTTTTTATGCATAACTAAGCATGCATTGTCATCCAAAATAAGCGTGTATACCAAGTTTCCGCTCAATCATTTAAAGATAACTGATTTAAAATTCAGTTGCAAGATTCCACCCGGACAAACATACATACAATGCAAGTTAAAAAATATAAAACCTTGTAAAAAAGAAATAATTAAGATAATTTTATAAACTCGTGTCTCACTTGCGAATGCCATCATCCCCGTTGCAATCCCCCAAGTTAATCAGCTAACGTGCCATTAACAGGGTGTTGCTTTATCAAACAACGTTTTCAATAGGGGAATTAATGTATCAGTCTCTTATCTGTTGTAGGTAGAGATAGTTAACATTCTAAAAGCTTGTGTGTTTGAGTTTGATTTTGGTGAAAGTGGAGAGGGAATTTACTGACCGACCTTACTAGAGCTACTTAAAGCAGTAAGGTTGGTCCGTCCGAATCACTACTTTAATCGTTAAGACTTCTTAGTGATAAAAGATAAAACATGTTTATATCTGTATGTAGGTTTGTACAAACATTTTTACACTTCAATCAATTTTAGACGTGATTTCGTGAAATGCGACGGAAGTGTGTAACAGGAAGTCGGGGAAGCGCGCGCTATTTTATTTGACCAATGAGCGCGCGCGGTGGTAGAGTTGGCCGTCAGATGGTACCAACCCATTTTCCGAGAGGTTGGTACTGTCAGCCTACAGTTGCGTGTGTGTGACGTGAAAGGGAAAAGAGAAGGTGAACGCATCAGCGTTCACCTTCTCCTTTACAGTACATGGTACATGTACATGTGGTACACGGTACAGTTTATGGTACAGCTGATGCTGTACCATGAAATAATCATTTCAAATAATACCTGTTTTTTTTAGGATATAATGTTAATGTTTTGCTTATTACCAAGGTGAGATGTCGTATGTCATACACATCATATGCGACTACTGTAAGACTCGCTCGTTTTTTTTTTAAACTTGACGAGGTTGGTGTTTCCTCTGACTACTCAGATAAGAAACACCAATAAAAACTCAGAGGTTACAGTCTCTTTTCAAGTCTAGATATTGTCTTGGTCAGATCATGTGAGGATCTGAATGATTAGAGACTACTGCATGACTTAAACGCAAGTTTTATAATGCCTAAAAGTATATGATTCTTTAAAGTAAACAAAATCAGAAAAATATATGATATTGTTCAGGATATATGCTAGTTAGATATGTAGTGTATGTTTTCAACATAATACAACTAATTTGGTACGGTAGAAAAAAGTCACGAATATTCCCCTAAATATTTATTTTAACGATTAAAAACCATACTTACATTTAGATTGTTCTTCAAGCAACATATTAACGTGATAGTGTGTTCATTTTTTTGTCCAATCAATAGATTTTTTGTAAATAGAGAATTCCGTACGCAAAATACGCGCATTGACGTGGAGTTGCGGACACCAGCCCGTATTACCTATTATCTAAATAGAGAATTGTAAATAGTATAGTAGTATAGTAGAATTGTAATAGTAAATAGAGTATAATAGTAAATAGAGTATAATAGTATAGTAGAATTGTAATAGTAAATAGAGAATATATGGTAATAAATTACCAGCTTTGTGTCATCGCGCTTCACTTTCTTTTCTGTGCAGTCCGACAGTGACCGCGCTTTAGATGTTGTCAGTCCCTTAAAGTAGTGATTATTTTACCTCTAGATTTTAAAATAGTTCCATTTCTGTTCTTTCCAAAGTTTTAGATCTACCAGAAGACACTACTACAATACACATCTCTCAATCCACTCCACACTTAAGCGGTAGTCCACTCACTTCCTCTTTCATTTTGATCTCTGCATAGATGGCAGAATGCATGTAAATTAAGTAGACCGCGTCGTGTACTCCCGCAAAGAAACTCTTTTGCCTTAGAGCGAGGGCCCTCGGGTGAAGTGGCTTCGTCTAATTAGTACGACGACAGACCAGACACTTTCGCGCCGGAATAACGGTTTACATTTCTTCCGAAAAAAAAACCGGTAATTTTTTTGAACGACTGTTACATTTATTAATTTCCTTTTATTAAGTGATTTGTTAAACTTATAGCAGTAATAGAAAGAAAGAAAAATACGTTTATTTATCATAGAAACACCATACTTAAAGATAGGATAACTCGAATAATAAAGCAAAATACACAAAATAGTTCTATAACTACGAACACAGAACAGAAATAGTCGGCAGTTGCACATCCTTACTGTGACAAGAAGGCTTTAACTCAGCATGATGCTGTGCCGTGGGGGACTCACGTCGATAGTTATTGACTATGAGACGAAAAATACTCGAAAATAGAAAATTTACAGGAGTTGAGGAGAATTATGTTAGCTACCTCAACTAACCGCCTGAGAAGACGGTGATACATCCCGATTCAGAGTTTATGGCGGTTTGGAACATGAGGCGTGTGGCAGCGCAGTAACAAATTCACGTGTCAGCGGGGGTGAGGTACTGCGCAGCGAGTAGCGCACTTCAGAGCCGCCATAAAGTTTGAATCGGACTGCAACTGGTATATGTTACCTATAAACAGGCTATGTATGTAGGTGAAGGTCGCTCTTTCGACTTTTACTTCACTTGTCTTGTCTCAGACATGTCACTGACATCACCAAACAAGACACGCTATATACAAGTAGGTATAAGTATACGTTTTGATACGAGTGGGATATACCTACTGCCACACAATAAACTCTTCAGTTTTTTTAACACTCATAAGTAGCCAGTAATCGCAAAAACGCAATAGATATTGCTAAATTTATGAGACTCAGAATCTTTCTTCTCAAAATAATAGAACCTAACAAATGACATTTTCCATTCCATAAAGTTTATTATCCTGTCTACAGACACAGTTGTAGAAATTTACCCAAACACAAATCGTGCCCTTTATTCCTTCAACGGACAATAGGTAAATAATATATCGTGGTGACCAACTTCCTGCCCTCTTCATTATGGACTTGGGTTCATATTTGTATTACTCTATTTCTCGGGATAAAAGGATCGTAGAGATAACGTCAAAACATAAAAAAAAATATTTGAGAGATATTTTTGTTTTTGTCATTAGCTTTTTCGAGATTTCGATATCGTGGATTTTGGGATTTGATACAGATTCTTTGTAGGCTAACCCTTAGAAAGCTTTTACTGGAATAAAAATACTGTTCTAGAACATACTTTGTTTGTGGGCCTTTCATCTATATTCTTACAGACAGTTCGACTAGATTGAGTGATACTAATTTTATCATTCTCGTTTATAAAAATACGAGTTCAGATCCCGCACCAAAATACAAGAGTTAGTTATCACCCATGCATGGGCTAAATTAAGTACCCACATCAAAAGTGTGGGATCAAGCACCTTTTTGCTAGTTACTAAAATCAGATATTTTAATTATAATTTTTGTAACTCCTATGTAAGTATACTTTTTTTGTAAATTTCGTCATTTGAAAAGGCAATGAATTTCAGTCAAAGATGAAAATCTTCTGTCAAGTCGTATTCCTATATAATTCTGCAACAGTTTCGAGGCCAAATCAGTTAAATTTCTGCCATCCTTTCGAGAGGAATCAATACAAAAGAACGTTATTATGGAGAGAAGAAGCCATTTGAGCCGAAAAGAAATTATCAGAGCCCTGGGAATGTTGGAAGCTGGTTCTCAGCAACGTGCTGTGGCAATCGCTCTGGGCACTACGCATAGTGTTTTAAGTTGACTTTGGACACGTTGCCACATCACTGGCAGCGTGGCAGAGCGACATGGAGGACAAGCTCGGATCTCCACACGCAGCCAAGATCGTTGCGCACACATTATTGCTCGATGAAATCGTACAATGACCGCGATGATGTTGGTTACAAGGCATCATAGCTCTTCAGGGATGTTAATAAGCGATCAAGCCATAAGAAATCGCTTGCATGAAGTCAATCTCCGTTCCCAAAGGCTGCTACCTGTACCACCTATTGAGCCCCGCAATCGCAGATGGGCTCGTCAACACAGCAATTGGTCAGAAGAAGAGTGGCGTTTTGTGTGTTTTCCTGACGAACCTCGCTTTGGTATGAGGCCAGATACTAGACGAACACGGTATTGGAGGACTCCGGGACGCCAAGAATGTTTAAAATCACGCCAGGAAGTCCATGAATATAGTGGAGGAACAATCATAATATGGGCGGGTATTTGGAACGGCGGAAGAACCGAACTAGTTTTGATCAGAAGCAATCGAAAACATTTTATTTAATCAATCTAAGTAGGCATTTTTAATTAATATCAATAGAGTAATAACATATTTAAAAAAAGACATTGATCCCTAGACACTTGATGTGTGTATAAAGCAAATTTAGATTTTCGGTTTTTTGGCGTATGAACTTGTAGGTAATTTGAATTTAAATAAGACAAGTAGTCATTTATATTATATAAAACTGCAGAGCCATTGTTGTTATAAAATGAATATCAATTCAATGACCAGTACCTATTGCCTACGTACAGCTTTGTTCATCAGTAGACAATAATAACGACACTATTGATTATATTCGATAAATCTCCTTAATTAGTCGTAAATAACAAGCAAAAATACTATTACGTCCCTGAATAGATTCAGAAGTTAATCTATAAAAATATGGGCTTATCCGCGTTGTCAGAAATGTTCGAGTCTACTAAGTAATTAATGTAGGACACTATATGTTCCATTATCGTAAGCCGCTGCCAATCTTGGGTGCCAACCGTACTTTGGCTTAAAACATAGTTCAGTTTAGGAATGGTCAGATCGGAAAAGTGTATTGATGTGGTGTTTTGTTTTTGGGTAGTTAGGAAGATATTGATTTGAATCCTTGTCGTGATGTAAATTAACTATTTTTTTTAACTACGTAGCAATGTTATCATTAATCACTACAAAACCGATCACAAAGGACGTATTTTTTGCTTAGAACCAAAACAGTGCAGAAATGTTGTATGAAATCTCATGGTTGCACAGTTATTAATGCACTGTTTTTTATTTAGATATCAATTTACCACACAGGTTTAATGTCCCCCATTAAGTTTAATATAAAGTGTATACTATACATTAGATCAAAAAGATACTGGCTGAAAATTAAAAGTCGGCTGAATAAAACCGACTTGGTGAAAAAAAAAACAATTGTGAAACTTTGATACTTAATAATTAGCAAGAATAGTTTAAAAACATGGAAATAGACAGCGAAAGCGATATGAATTCAACTCCAGAATAATTCATAATCACAAATAAGCCAAAAAAATACTAGAATAAACGTTCCAAGTAAAAGTGCAAATTTCACTTTTAATAACTGCACATTTAATAATTGTAAGTTTTAAATGTTTGAGGATAAGATGAATTAAACTTTGTTTTCATTAACTTGAGTTTTTATTTTGAGTACGTATGTATTATCACGGTAGATAGATTGGGAGTTGAAAGAAAAGTAAATTACGCTCCTTGCTAAAGTGAGTAATTAATGCACTCGTGCATGCGCTCGGGTACCAACATAACACTCGTGCATTAATGACGACTGACCGGTTGGCGCAGTTGGTAGCGATCCTGCCTTCTGAGCCGCTGGTCCCGGGTTCGATCCCCGGACAAGTCAAACATTTGTGTGCATGAACATGTCTGTTTGACCTGTGTCTGGGTGTGTATATGTATATAAGTATGTATATCAGTCATCAGGTTACCGTAGTACAGGCTCTGCCTAGTTCGGGCCCTGAAGACCTTGTGTGGATGTTGTCTCATAGTATATTATATAGTATATTAGTATATTAATAACTCACTTTGCGCTCGACGCAACAATCTGCTAATATTCTTCTAGTATTAGATTCTGGAGGTGATTCCCAGTTCTAGCATGTTGACAAGATTGTTTAAGAATAACTAGCGAACCGATCCCGCTTCGCACGGGTTTTACGACTTGATAAAATATAAAGATTTCTTTATTATATGTAGGTACGTTTAATATTAATGTAACTATCATACTCAGAAACCTTCCGAAACAAATTCTCTTAATGTTGGTTAAAAACGTAGCAAAATCCAATGCGAAGTTTAAAATACCAACGGGGTCACACAGCCAGATACAAAAAGCAAATTTAATTTATAATATGTATAGGTAGAGACGAGACATCAATCCGAACTTCAGACTTGTTAGGCACGCCTCCTTTAAGTAACATGGGACCAAATCTGGATTTAGTTAAAATGTCTAACAAGCTATGTCCTAACTAACACATCTGCCTACCTTCCTTTAAATACAGGCCGATATTAAAACCATAAATTGTAAAACATTTTCGTTCAAAAAGCTGCCAGCAAAATTGTTTGCATACCACAAATTGACATTGACATTCACACGAGTATTTTGTAGAATATACTACAGCTACCCACCTTCCCGGAACCACTAGGTAGCCGGTACCGGCAGCACTATTAATAGTTTACTATCATGTCCGAGAATCAATCCAATTATTTGTAAACAACAGATTCAGCCATTTTCCAGACAGAATTCCAGGTATAAATGCAACAGACAGATCACAGCACCAGACTAAATTCCTGGAACTACCGCTATTATAGGTATTATCGACACTGTATGTATCTACTGCAAAATTTTAATGAGTTCGCTGTCTATAAATACTTTCATTCAACGTTGGCTTTATGAATGCAAGTTGGTATTTTCCGGAGGATGGCGGAGTTGTAGGTACTGTTGTACCTTTCTGTTTAGGTGATTAGGTAGTAAGAAGGAACGTGATGATGAATTACATCATATAAAGCCGGATTTACATTACAAAACTATGTAGCTGCGCCAACTTAGTTATTCATTGATAGTTTCACGTACAAACAGATAATTATTTACACGTGAAGCTATCAATGTTAACTGAGTTTGCGCAACTAGTTTAGTAATGTAAATCCGGATTAAAAACTACAAAAAAAAGTTGAGGTGAACATTACTTTTAGGGGACTACGGGAGTGAAAGGACTATGAAACTATGTGAGTAAGCTTCTCGCTCGTAAAGCCTAAACTCTTACTAAACCGATTTTAACAAAACTACCGACAATTTACACGACACCAAATTCAATCCCAGGACCTAACGGACATAACGCCAGGGCATAGCGCCTTCAGCTCGCCGTTCGATAAGGACCAGGCCCGGGTCGACGGCGTGTTGTGTTCCACGCGCGCCTCAAAGAGATGTCAGCACCAATGACGGGGTTGCTAGGACCGACGCCTGCTAGGGCTGCGGAAAAGTCCAAGAGGGTTACCGTGGCCCCGGCACAGGCAACTGAAGGAACACGGGTGGGTTTTAGTCAGTAAGAGTCTGACACGCCCTCCTGCTCTGCCCAGAGCGGGAGAAGTTATTTGATGATTTCCCACCCACAAAAAAAAAAAAAAAAAAGGGCATAGCGCCTTATTTCCCTAAAGGGCTGGGCAGAAGTGTACCTGTAGTAAACGGGGGCGAGCCTATTGTCATCAAATCAAACTCAAAGCATTTATTTCAAATAAACCAATTACAGGCACTTTTGAACTGTCAACGGGTCGGTCAGTCAGAAAGATGAAGCTAGTTGCCCATTCCAAAGCGTATTAGGTACCAATGGAGTAGAACGGGCAAGAAACTCCGCGGACGCTCTTTTAAATCAAAATATTGTAACAAAAAAGTTTGCTACATCATTCATGTTGAGATTATACATGTGAGAACGATGAAGAAAGACGAGCACGTTAAAAGCGTCCGTAATAAAACAACCGGACACTAATCCAGGCTCCAAGCTGCTACTGAGAAAATACAGATAGACAAACACTATAACACATTGCCCGACCCGGGAATCAAAACCAGGACCCCGTCCTCAACAGCAGCGTTTGCGATTACTAGACCAACGAGCCAGTTAGTAGAGTAGCTTACTTATTTATTAGTAAATATTATGTTATCCTTATAAAATGCTCTCGCTCGCGTTTTCATTGCAAAGTGACAAAGTTCACTAAGACGGTGAAGCCAAGTCGTGTAAGCCGGAAATCTCTTAAGGACCTCCGAGTAATCTTTAAGACTTACCTCCCGTAGGAAGGTAGCGGGCAAAATAAGCCCATGGAAAAATGGCGACAAGAAACGATCAATAATTAAAATAGCTAAATGTAGAAATAAGTACTTGCATTGCATATTTACCCATAGGGACACAGTACACTAAATAAACTCTAGTTAGCATAAGCTAACTAGCGTACACATAAGTGTACGACAATGATGTGAAAGAGCGGAGCCTAGTAATACGGGCATTGTTTGCTAAAAAGGAAGCTCCAAACACGTTTAAATGTAATGTAATTTTCTATTTGCCATAATAAACAATTTTGTATTAAATTTTTATTTAAAACTTATTTTATTTTGTTATAAGTAGTACCAATCATTGAACCTGACTTGGTTTCCGTACGTCCTTTTCGGGTAACCACTGAAAATCAGCGCTGTGCTGTGGGTCCCCCATAGCACAGTCATGACGTGCAGCTGTCGACGATTTCTGTTTTGTGCTCGTGATTAGAGATCTCTTTGTTATTTTTTACTTTTTTTTTCTTAATTATTAGAGCTAATTACTTTCTTGTATGCACGTGTTTCTGTGACAAATACATCTATTTGTCTATCTTTCTTTCTTTATATTTTTATTTTTTATTATATGAAGATAGCGTAGATTTTTGTTACAATTACGATTGCAATGTAAAAAAAGTCGAAAGGTGTCTACGGATGGGACACCCGGAACGAAGTACCTTTCCGTGTGTGTTATGTAATACAGGCACAAATTAAAAGCCTTTAGGAGTAACTACACACATCAAAAGTGTCTAGGAATCAAGCAAGTTTTTGCTAGTTACAAAAAATCCAGATTTTTAATTATATTTTTTGTAACTCATAAGGATAATTGTAAGTACCTTGCAATCAGTAAATTATAACTAAATAACTTTCATAATAATTGTCATCATGTGCCCATGATTATTGTGTGGTAAGTGTATGTTGCTAACAGTCAAAACTATGTATCTGTCATAAGCTTTGAAAGGTCAAACACTAGCCTCATACAGTGGCTCTATTATAATGAGTTACTTTAAGTTAGGATAAGTGCATTTTGTTCATTGTTCCGTTGTTAAATAAATGTATTTGAAAATGAACTGAATACTAAAGAACATAACGTTCTTTAGTATTCAGTTCATTTTCAAATGGAGAGACGACTTCATTTAAGCCGAGAAGAAATGATCAGAGCCAATGTTGGAAGCTGGTTCTCGGCAACGTGCTATGGCAATAGCACTGGGCACTACGCAGACGGTTTTAAGTCGACTTTGGACACGTTACCGCATCACTGGCAGCGTGGACGAGCGACATGGAGGACGAGCTCGCATCACCACACGTAGACAAGATCGTTACATATACATTATACTGTTCGACGAAATCGTACAATGACCGCGATGATGATGGTTACGAGGCTTCATAGCTCTTCAGGGATGCGAATAAGCGATCGAACCACAAGAAATCGCTTGCATGAAGTGAATCTCCGTTCCCGAAGGCCACTATATGTACCACCTATTGAGCCCCGCAATCGTAGAGCCTGTTTACAATGGGCTCGTGAACACAGAAATTGGGCAGAAGAACAGCACAGCTACTTGGCGTTTTGTGTGTTTTTCTGACGAATCTCGCTTTGGTATGAGGCCAGATACTAGACGTACACGGTGTGGAGGACACCTGGATGCCAAGAACGTTTATATTCATGCCAGGAAGACCATGTTTACAGTGGTGGAACAATCATGACATGGGCGGGTATTTGGATCGGCGGAAGAACCGAACTGATTTCGAGCAGAGACAATCTTAATGCACGGATTTACGCTGAAACGATTATAACAAAAAAGTTGTCATTCCTTTGCGGAACCAATTTGGTGCTTCATATCTGCTTATGCACGATAATGCACGTCCGCACACTGCCAGAGTCGTTGCAAACACTCTTGCCGCAGCTAATATCAACATCCTACCATGGCCTGCAATCCTACAATCGCCAGGCTTGAATCTCGTTAAGCACGCATGGAATATGCTTCAAAGAAGAACTTTCCCAAATACGGATGCCGTACACACATCACAAAATATTTTTCGCCTGTTACAGCGGACGTGAGCGGCCATACCGCAACGTGATTTGGATGAACTCATTATTGAGAATCGCTGCGATTGTTTTATACGCGTTAACGGCGGAAATACATTTATTTATTTATTTCATTTTAAAGAAGGCTTACAGACTAACAAACCAATGATATAAACAAAGTATTATTAAAAAAAATGCTAATAACAAGCCAACATACCACTAATAGTTTATTTTAAGCAATAAAAACCTTTATAAACTTTTATTTTTATCTTTTTATCACATTTTAAAGTCAGGATTAACTAAGGTGAAAATACCAGCATAAGCAAAAAGTCTTCATCAATGCATAAGTAGAGAGTACTTCGTCGATCGACACAAACGAAAACATTTTACTTAATCAATCTAAATAGACATTTTCATTTACTTTCATTAGGGCAATAATAGTTATTTGTTATACAAGAGTGCAAAGTTGCTTTTTAACCGCGTGTTCAATTTTGATGACCGAGCAAGCGAAGGATTCTAAAATTGAATCACGAGCGCAGCGAGTGATTCAAAATTAGAATCCTGAGCGTTAGCGAGGGAATCAAAAGAGCACGAGGTGAAAAATCTTTGCACTCGAGTGCAACACGTAACTTTTCATTCCACCTCAGCGAGGAAATGACTAAATGCAAAAAAAAAAACGTTTACAATCACAAGATAGGTACACTTTTATTTCAGTTTAGGTATTAATTACTACATTATGACAGGTAAGTATTACAGAATAATCTTTAAATTATAACAAAATAATACTAAGGTAGGTATAATTAAGAAAATTTTAAAGTAACGTTGCTACAGTTATTTAAATTGAGTGTAATATTTTTGTTTGGTACTGTAATATTGGTGTTAGTCACTTGTGTACTGTTTTTCGGTAAACTATCTGTCATACTTAATAGTTGTACCGATTCATCGGATTCCCTTGGCGTGAATGTTGGAGAGAGAGGGAGATGGTTAGGTGTTTCATAACGGCTTATTTTTGATGTAGAAGGGCCAGTCCAAGGATCCGATTGAGGCTCTTTCAGTGTAATGGCTCCTACGATGCCTTCACATATTTTAGACTTATTTTGGATGGAATCCTCTATGTATCCCTCTACAACTGCATTGGACTTCCAGCCTCCGTGGCGCTTAAGGGACAGGAGATCAGCTCCGGAATCAGCCAAAAGTGTGGCTGAAGTTCGTCGGAAACAATGACCCGTGTACAACAGGGGTTCTGGAAGTTCAAGAAATGTTGCTATTTCTCGTGGGATACTGCCAATTTTATTAGTACCCATAGGCTGTCTAACACACTTTCCATTGCGATACTGTAGAAAAAATCGATTGATTGGAGTGTTAGGCGGGCGTAAGGCTTGATATTTCTCAACAATCGTTACGTATTCCTTGCGAATGACGAAGTTGCGGTCTCTTTTTGTCTTTGTATTAGGTAAATTAATTAATAGTAAGTCATCTGAATGTTTCTCAATGTTTTTGACATTAAGTTGTGTTAGTTCATTAGTTCGACATGCTCCGTTTATTCCAATAATAAGAACAACCTGTAACGTAAAGAGTATTGTAGTAGATAAATGAATAAAATTGATATGAACGCATAATTATGCCTATCAACATCTACTAAGTATACTATTTAATTGAGATTAATATACTTAAGTAGATACTGAATGTGCAACTGACTTACTTTTGCCGCCAAATATACGGAATCGGGTGCTTCGTTAAGAAACTTTTCAATATCAGATACTGTGAAAACCTTCGATTTTTTTGGTTGATGACCAGATGAGGCTCTTTTTAAAAATGCCACTAATTTAGGATAGGTATCGATATGTTTGTCTTTTTTCATCTTTATTGTTGCTTTTAGCATCGAATACGTACTCCATAGAGTGCTTGCTTTCTTGTTCTCGGATAATTCTATAAAATATGCCAGCAAAACGTTTTCTGAGAAAGTTTTGGCTCCTTTTGCTAGTCGCCACGTGTTGAACATATCGTACTGTTTTAAATACTTCTCGCGTGATTGTTGAGGGAGAAAGCTCATTTGCGCATTATTAACAGTTTCAGTCAATTCTGTTGGCGTCAAGCAAACTTCCTCGTCGCTAGAATCACTCATTTTAGTTTTTTCACTTGTTTTCAAGTTTCTTGTTTTTAATATAAGGTTTAACAATGACGTGAAAAAATGCCGCGTAAACAACCGCGTACAAAGCAAATTGAAAAAAGAACACCAAGAAGGTTCCGAGTCTGAGTTTTTAACAAATTAAAAAAAAGTTGTATGATATATTCGGCACCATAGAGGTAGCAGTAAATAGGTTTAATGTTTTTTTTAATTCACAAACTTAGTGCACACGATGTTCTAAATTCAATTTACTTTATCCTCTAGAGAATAAAAACGGCTTTTCCACTCAGATATTGAAGATTAAAAATACTCTTTCCGAGATGGTGGGATGAAAAATATTTATTAAAAATAACTTGATCCCTAGACACTTTTTATGGAGCTAAATGAAAAAAAATATTTTAATAAGAACACAGCTGACGTGCATCCCGCACGTCTTTAGCGTGTGTACGTAAATAAATAAATAAATAATATACCTTTAGATAGACATACTTACGCTTGTTCAAACTCAAACTCAAAGCATTTATTTCAAATAAACCAATTTCAGGGACTTTTGAAGGAATTGTCAAGGGGTCGGTCAGTCAGAAAGATGAAGCTAGTTGCCCATTCCAAAGCGTAGTAGGTACCTATGGAGAAGAACGGGCAAGAAACTCCATGGACACTCTTTTAAATCAAATTATTGTTACAAAAAAGTGGTTACATCATTCATGTTGTAATTATAGATGTGAGAACGATGTAGAAAGACGTGCACGTTAAAAGCGTCCGTAATAAAATAAGCCGTGGCAGCTAAGAAATGACCAGTGCCTACTGACGGCGCCCGTTCACGAACATGACTTATGGATCAGCACCATTCAGCTCAACCATTTTGAAAGAAAGAAAGAAAGAAAGAAAGAATAACGTTTATTTGGACACAGTTCGTGAAACACAGAATACAAATAACAAAATAAAAAGTGAAAATAATGGTTTAACAACAATAGTGTGTGTCTCACGGCTGCGCCAAAAAGGATCATTTCAGCATTAATGCCAGACACATGCTGTCTGACGCTGGTTTTCTAATGAACCTTTAGGGACAAGTGACGGGGAGTACAAACAGTTTCGACATAGGTAAATACCTAATAAATAATACATATTTTTATACTTATAAATAAATGAATGAACAAGTAATCAAATATAATTACTTACAAAACGAAAACAACAAGAACCAACTCGGCAAAAAAACTCGAAGGAACTTGAAGGGAACTCAATGATCCAATACACACAAATACATAAAATACTAAAGCAAATTTGTCGTGACGGTCAAAATGATTCAATTTTTTCGGTATATCTCCCAAGTGTACAGAGTAACGAGCTAGACACTCAAGAACCGGACTCCTATACCGGTCGTTATTTCTCCTGACAAGGTTTATTTTGCTTATAATATGTGTTTAGTATTTATTCTTGCATTTTATAGTCATTTCCGAGCTATCTATCCCCTATGTCGCACCTGCCATGGTTTATCTCTGCATAATGTTGACTGGTAGAAAATGCTTAAGTCCGCCTTTGTACAGTTTTTTTTACTTGTGCATAAAATTTTAATGAATAAATAAACAGTTTCTCATATACCAAAAATAAACCATTTGTCTCATCTTAGGTAGTAAAAACGCATGAAATTTCTGGTATTCTGTAATTTAATGATATCTTTGGAGCAATAAGGTACCTTAGATTGATAATAATCCTGATATTAAGCAATAAGTATTTTTCGTTCAAGCGTTGTGTGAGACGCCCCCCAGCTTAGTACCGATGACCTTAAAAGGTGGCTGGGCAAGACTGGATGCGAAGGCGGACTACCAGGGCGTTGTGGGAGATGATGATCTGGGAGAGGTCCAACAGCGTACCGCGATAGGCTGAGTTGATTGATTCATTGTTTCTTTCGTAGGTCACTGCATACTGGTTTTGTTCCCATTCATTTTCAGCGTGCAAGCCGGGCCTGGCACGCTTTGTTGCAAGAATGTACAAATAAACATCCAAATTATAATAAATGTCCCTGTTGTATACTTTCTTAAGAGCCTTGTATGCGTGCTATCTTTGGTCGTAAGGATTATGAATACAGCCGGATTTTATATTAATATTTCGCTTAGGGATCTCACGTCGAAGAAAACGTACATACCTATAGATAATAATGTACCTACATACTTCCACAATCCAAATGTAAAGGCATTGTTGCTACGAAAATGTTTACTTTTTCTGATTGTAAGCCGGGTACCATGAAAATTCTTAATCTTTAGACGTACAGATTTAGACATCGAGCATTGTTTACGTTTATTACTTACTTGGAAACCCTCAACTATAGCATTTACTAGTACAGTTAAACCAGAAAAGGTTTGCACTTCGGCCATTTTCGTGTGTCCAATTTAACATAAACGTCGCGCCACAGTAACCCCCCACAGAGGCGAAGCTTCTAAGTTTAGTTATTTCTGAAAACCCATTCTAGAGATCTAAACATAATTATAGTAGGTGTTTCACCTCAATATAGGCATCGAGTAGGCTTCGTACTTACCACCATTGTCCACCATGCAGTTGCAAGTCTGACGTGTTATTGTTTGGGCTATTCTTGCTTAATGGATATCATCTTTTTGATGATTTTGTAGCGGTATCTACATCGCCACATGCGAACTCCGCATCACACTGACGTCCAAATACGTCATTGCTGACGTCACGCAAAATCCTGCATTGCGCAAGCAGTGTTTACCGCGCAACTAGCATCATTAAGAAATCATTAAGAGCTTTAATATATAATAACTTTATTTCAGACCCTGGTTCACTACCACTTTCCGCCATTCGTGGTGACTGACACATGACATTAGTGACAGCAGTTCAATACCACACTACTTGTGTGATTGAGACAGTGTTTACAGAAATAGATACAATAAACCATAAATTACAGAATATCCATACCTATTCTATTCCTTTCCATGTTTTTCTTCATTGTTTTTTATCCCACTGTAAGTCGTTTATAGGTTCTATGAAAACATCATGGAAATTGATCTACCAGAATCACGTTGCCATCTATCTGCGGGAACCTTAGCACATAAACTATAAAACCAATTTTAATCAAATCATCCATACAAAACGGAAACCACGATTTCGCTCCACTAACCTCAAATAAATACTTTTAAGTGACAGAAGCATCAATTATAAACCATAGTATATTAATTGATAGTACGTGAATGAAATAAATGAACATGTCCATTAATACTGTGAATGTTAAACGTTGAGTGAATGAGGGACATAATCCGTGTATAATCAACATTACTCACAGACTGGTAAATCCTTTAATGACGATTTAATATTTTTGTTTTTTGTGTTGAAAGTATACCGTGTTTCAGTTTGTGAAAAGTAAATTTGGGAAGGGGGGTAAATAAGTATACGTTAGTGCCTGATAGATAAGAATGAAAGCTTAAGCTAGGATTTCCTAAGACTGCGGTGGCCGTCATATAGCGTCTGCAATTTAGTGCCGAATGACGTCACTGAAACGTCATTTATGAAAGTAAGTATCTAAGTGTGTTTCTCAAGACAGCGTATTTGTAACCGACTTCAAAAAGGAGGAGTTTCTCAATTCGTCTGTTTGTTTTTGTATGTATGGTTGTTACGCGATCATTCCGCCAATTATGAATTGATTTTGATGATTCTTTTAAATAAAAAAAACCGCCTTTGAACGGACGTGGACGTGTAAGACGATCGTTTTCGAATGGGTGTGGGGTTAGGTACCATAACTAAAAAGTGATAAATAAAAAAACTTTTTCACAAAAAATAACAACCGGTTTCCAAAAAAAAACACTACAAAGTGAAAAATAACTTTCATTTCGGAAGTCGGTGTCTTTGCATCTGTATTTTAGCGTTTTTCACCGACTTCCGAAATTAAAGTTATTCTTCACTTTGTAGTGTTATTTTTTGGAAGTCAGTTGTCATTTTTTGTAAAAAAGTTTTATGATATTGTAAAATCAAACCCCGCTGCCATCATCTTCATGACGGCGGTCACTACGGCCGTTATGTGGCGACCACCACTGTCTTAGAAAACTAAAGCTGTAGGTATCATCCTGTAACATACTTCTTTGACCATCCAGTTATATAAATGATAAATGAATGATAAATGATTTTATTTCTGTAAGTAGGTTTGTTACAAACACTTTTACACGTCAATCATATTTTTAAAACTAGATGAGGTCGGCGTTTCATAACTGACTACTCTGAGAAGAAAGGCCGAAACAAACTCAGAGGTCACAGTCTCTTTTAAAGTCCAGACATAATCTTGGTCAGATCATGTGAAGACCATGTAGATTGGTGTCTGAAACGGTCTTTTGAGGAAAAACCATACAGATTGAGCGGACCTGTCCAGTCAGTGCACGCATTTGTCAGGATAGTCTATAGGATTTCTAAAATAAGAAGGGGGTTTTTACTTCCCTATTAAACAAATTGAAATGAAATCTGTCCCTAGTGTGCCTACCAACTAGTGTATACCACTACGGATATCTCTTTCATAACTTAATTTTCACTTTTTACTTACATAGCTTGTTTCACAATGTTGCCAGGCCCTGCAGTCTCGACATAGTTAGCAATCGTTTTCGGTTGCTAAGTCCTAACAATCCAGATGTAAATGTTGATGTAAATGTTTGGTAGTCTCGACACTCAAATTTATCGGTTGTTACCTACCGGTACCTACCTAAAATACCAGTAACAACCGATAAATTTGAGTGTGGAGACCACTAAATATCGTTACATCTGGATTGTTAGGACTTAGCAACCGAAAACGATTGCTAACTATGTCGAGACTGCAGGGCCAGCACACAAACAGGAAAACGATTAATATAGCTATTAAGAGCTACTTATATTCCGCAATGAACTTTAATTAACTAATTAAAATGAGTTAATCAAGGTGGGTTCGTGGCTAAATGATAACAGCTGCACGAGTCGATTGAAGGTTAAACTATACTTGAGGCGGTCGGTTCGTGGATGGGTGACCATCTATTACACATTGAGGCCCCTCCCTCCGTGCCTCGGAAAGCACGTTAAGCCGTTGGTCCTGGCTGTCATTAGTAATGATAAATGATTTTATTTCTGTAAGTAGGTTTGTACAAACACTTTTACACGTCAATCATATTTTAAAGCTAGATATGGTCGGCGTTTCCTATCGGACTACTCCGAGAAGAAAGGCCGAAACAAACTCAGAGGTCACAGTCTCTTTTAAAGCCCAGACATAATCTTGGTCAGGTCATGTGAAGACCATGTAGATTGGTGTCTGAAACGATCTTTTGAGGAAAAACCATACAGATTGAGCGGACCTGTCCAGTCAGTGCACGCATTTGTCAGTAATCGTGCCGCTCAACTCAGAACTTAAGGAGCACAATGATTCGACGAACAATACCAAAGAAAGGACATTTGGGTAGGCCGCATAAATTACTCAAACTACTAATTAAAACTAACTGAGCAAAAAAAAAAAAACAAAAAAGAATGCCCCACATAGCCTTCATGTGATCTAACAATGATCCTCACAATACGGGTAGACAGAAGCCCAAAAGTCTGTCAACCAGTCTTACCAAGGGGTATCGTGTTACCCAGTGACTCGGTTGTGGAGGTCAGATAGGCAGTCGCTCCATGTAAAATACTGGTATTTAGCTGCATCCGGTTAGACCGGAAGCTGAGCCCAAAATCGTTGGGAAATAGCTAGACAGATTGACATATTGAATCAAGGTATATGCACATTTACCTAGCTGTATCCAGCTCAGTACATTTCTCATTCCTCTGGCTTGTACCTCAATGTTTCTCAGTCACCTAGCGACCCACATTCGGGCGAACCTCCGTGACGTCGCAAATCTAATATACGGAAGGCAATTTTGTTGGTTATTAGGTATTGTGAGCGATTTCAGCAAGACACTGTCGACTTGGTTTCGTTGTTTATAGGTTGTTTTTTTCTTTTATCCTGCGGGTTGAAATAGGTACCTACATATTAAGCCAATATTAGACATTTAACACCATACAAAAATTATACTCCTTATAATAATAAAAATATCAGCCTGTTACCAGAGCAAAGGCCTCTTCTCAAACAGGGAAGGCACCTCCATTGATCACCACGCTTGCTTCAGACGGGTTGGCGATATTAAACTTATATAAACTATAGAGGTACAAGGAATAGGGTGTAAAGTTCACTCATACGTCCATATAAAAGGGAGGATTCTCCAACCATACGGGTGTCGTGTCTGGTGGGCAACTGCCTGACGACTGATGTAGGGAAGTTGTATATATGCTATTCGCGCGGTAAACTCTGCTTGCGCGATGCAGGATTTTGCGTGACGTCAGTGTGATGCGTGGTTCGCATGTGGCGATGTAGATACCACTACAAAACTATAAGTCAAGGTTTCCTCACGATGTTTCTCCTTCATCGATGGTGTCCGTAAGATTCGATGATAAAGGGAAAAAGGGTGACGTAATGCCTATAAGTACCTAAGTCATTAGTGTTTGCTTTAATAATTCCTTATCAGCTGCCAATCATGTTTAGGTAGGTAACAAAGAAAATGATTAGGTAAGTCCGGTTGTAATTAAACTAATTAGAGAAGATTAAATGAATGAGTCAATTTAATTTTTCCAGCCTTGTATCCAATATATTATGAAAATTCTGTTTACGAAATATGAATTAAAATGCCTAAATAAACGTTTTTATTTTGTTAATATTGCCACGCTAAGGGTTTATTTTGTACGATAAGCAACATTAACCTCCAATAGTCAAAAGATTATCCTCTTTTGCATTGAAATTCGAATATAAAATAATCTATTTCGCCAGCCAATCACAAGCTGAATCGCGTCCTACTACTCTACATATCCCACTCCTTCAGCCTATGTATTGAGGTCGACCTTACTTCCTTCGCCTCTACATCACCCGTGACATTTCCTACCCACTTTACCAAGCTCACCCTATTGATAACCTCAACCTAAATCTATTGTATCACTTAATGTCTACACAGGCCTTCAAAACTTAGTACCACACTTTTAAAATTGCTATTCTTACCAAACTATGAGTTTTGAAATAAAAACGTTTTATAGCAAATTTCATCAACTTTCTTTGAAATTATAGTTTTTAACTTTAAAAAGAGATAAAATTCAAGACGTAGACATATTATAACTTACTGGCAATAAACTCAAACAACTTTTATAAGTATGTTTTACGCCTTATTACATTTTAATAACTGGTATTGGTGCCGATTCCCTTGTTCACAAACTAAACTAAATTTAAGTTGAGTAGGTACATCTTTTTCTTTCTATTCATTGTGAAAAGGACAGAAGATAAATATTAGTTTAGTCCTGTCAAATTAGTCAGCACCTGACGTAATTTGATGTAATTTTAGTAGTCAACTTTTTAATCACGTCTAAACTTGTATGGAGTAGTGTAAGGCGCTGATTAATTTGACAGGAATAAATTTAAATATTAAACATCACGCTACGGCCACAAGAAACCGAGAAAAAAAAAAGTCAGAACGCTAACCAAAACGAATTAATAGCGCTGGCAGGCGATGCGATGCGACGGGGTGGACCCGGGGGAACAATAAATAAAAATAAAAACACGTGACAAACATAAGCAAAAAGCATGTTAGTTATGTGCTATAAATACATAATCAATAGGTACTACGCTACCATTAGCAATTTAGTTTACATGCTCTAATAGTCAAATGAAAAAGCTTGATAGCTTAGCAATTATCAAGGTAATTGGACGGAGCATGGTGTTAATTTATGGTTAGTGTTCCGCCGAGACTTCATTCCTATTGATTTTATTACCTAACTAACTCATAGCACTTAAAACACGTCGTTTGACTTGGCTAAAAAATGTCGACGTGAAATTTAATGGGGATTTAAATAATTTGTTGTAATTTCCTTTTATGTGGACTTTTCAAGATATTGCACATACTGGACAGGTATCTTTACTACCAATCTTAATGAATCCTTTTGCTGATGTTCTTTACGATAGCAGTTTTTTATTGCCTTTCCGACCTTGCCGACCTCAAACGGAAGAAAAAATAATTGAGATCTACCAAACTCCGCCAAAAAGTCACAGAAACCATGGACACAGAAATAAAAGAAAATTAACATCATCCAAACTCGACAAGCTCTATATAAACCACAAACAAAAAAGCAGTCCTAACATGTTTAACAAACAACAAAAGTCAGCTTTCAGCGGAAAATGAGCGAAAAAGCATAAAAAAGTAGGCGTCGTACAAACTTGTAGGCGACACATTCACACAATGCGAGATGCGAGTACAGTCGACGGCGCTTAAAATGATGCTCAAACATACTTTTGTGTGTTTTGCTCGTTGTATTGCACCCATTTTGTAACTGAATTAATCAGTGGGTCTGGTGTAAGTTACAAGAGGTGGAGTGCATGACAAGGTTTTGAAAGAATAACTTTGTGGAAGTATTAACCTGCACCCGGAAATTTATTGTACTTACAAAGAGAAATACATCAGTATTAGTGATAAATGATTTTATTTCTGTAAGTAGGTTTGAACAAACACTTTTATACGTCAATCATATTTTTAAAACTAGATGAGGTCGGCATTTCCTATCTGACTACTCTGAGAAGAAAGGCCGAAACAAACTCAGAGGTCACAGTCTCTTTTAAAGTCCAGACAAAATCTTGGTCAGATCATGTGAAGGCTATGTAGATCGGTGTCTGAAATGGTTTTTTGAGGAAAGAACCACACAGACTGAGTGGACCTGTCCAGTCAGTGCACGCAATTGTCAGCAATCGTACAGCTCAACTTAGACTCAAGGAGCTCAACGATTCGAAGAACAATACCAAAGAAAGGACATTTGAGTAGGCCGCATAAATTACTCAAACTGCCAGATCATGATTAAACTAACTGAGAAAAATACAAAAAAAAAGCAATGACCGACATAGTTCTCACATTCACAATAATTAGAATAATATTCTAATAAGCTTTGAGGACCATGTAGATTTGAGTCTGAAATGGTCTTTTGAGGAAAGAACCACACAGGTTGAGTGGACCTGTCCAGTCAGTGCACGCAGTCATACACTAAACATTATTGTACAAGTGGTGGACAAAATCAGGTTGGACAGCTAGCTCCAGATAGATAGAGCTATATTGATTGAACTTTGTAGAAATAAGAACAGCACTTACGATTATATTCGGTACTGGAGCAACTCTGAATTCGTGAAAACATGTACAATATTCTGACTGAGGCGCCGACGACGCAATGAATTTAGAATTACCCTCGCACCACATATAACTTTATGATGGAAATAAAATTGAGTTTCATGAAATTATTCTTACTTCGTCATACGTATCGCGTATTGCATGTACTCGTTATGATAATTGTATTGGTTTTATAGAGTTTTATTGTATTTAGTACCGAAACCTATAAGTTAATTAACCTAAACGAATCCTAATACACTTGTTGCTAACTTTAGTGAAAGTAATCCTTAATTCTACTTTTACTTATAGAGTATTAAAATCTCCCACCTGGACTCATGTCCAGGTGGTAGATTTTAATACTCTATACCTTGGCTTACCTGGAAGTCTTTTAATAGACCCAAGTCTATTCGCGTCCTCAAGTCTTTAAATAGGCCGAAGCAAGGAAAACCTTGGGCAGTGGTGGCCCAGTGGTAACGGGCCTGACTTACAAGTTGTAGGTCGTGGGTTTGAACCCACCCAGGCGGTTTACTTTATGTAAATCATGACGTCGCCACTGCTCTCAAAACGGCGAAGGAAAACATCGTTAGGAACCCGGCATGTCCTAGAACCAAAAATTGTACGCTGTGTGACATCTACCAACCCGCACTGGGCCCGCGTGGTAGATTACAGCCCACTCCCTCTCGAAGAGAGGAGGCCTGTGTCCCAGCAGTGGGAACAATATAGGCTGATTATGAAGGAAAACCTGCCCAGGTTTGGATACACCGATGACTCCGCCCTGGAGTGAAAATTTGGTGCTGTTACACATACAATGAGGCACACAAACAGAACCTGATGGACGTTACTGAAGCTGCCAAACCCGATACCAAATTCTGGGCTGATACTATTTAAAGTGCTATCGACACGTTAAGAAGAAGACTTATTAGAGTATGGAGCTGACGGATTCTGAAAATGGCGAATAATCAAAATATGCTACTCTGCATTTCACAGCAAAATATGAAATAATTGATAAACTCTAATATTATTTGCAATACCTTTTGTAAATAGTTTCATTAATGCAATTGCACTCGGAAAGGATCCAATTATTAAAATTAATTGTTTAATCAAGTTTAGTTTCCCGTTTAAATTAAATAAAAACAGACCCAACAACAACCGATTGTAAGGATGTGTAATTGTGCATTCAACGTATTAAGTTATAAAAGCATTGCTTATTTAAATGTTACCTTTTACTATCCGTAAGTTATGAAAATTAACTTAAAATTTGCACTGAATAACATTTTCTTAAGTTAAATCGCGAATTCTAGAAGCAGCATAACGCGAACTAAGCTCCTTACAGCAGTTTAGCTTTATTCGCTTCTCTACCTCCAGCTTAAACTTAAATGCAGCTTAAATTTTATTTCATCATCTTTATTTCGTTAGTGTCTACTGTTAAGTATTAATTATCAGGTTCACTGTCCATTAGTGTTATAGAGAGATTGTTTGATGAAATAATCGTGAAGAATATATCGTAACTTTTCCTGCAATTTAGATGCTTTGTATAACGACTACATGATGCACGGCGATGGTTAGTAGCCTAGCTGACACTTTGCAATTAATATTATATTAAGATAATACAGAATCTACTCAGCTATGACAAATATTTTCTTCGATAAAATCTTTGCCTAAATGCCGATGACGTAAAAGAAAACAGAATTACAAAACCTTTCGATATAATCTTGAACCCTATTCGAATTTCACCACGTTATCATAACCACCGACGATGTTATTCATAGGCATATTAATTCTACTACCGCGGGCAGGATAAAGCGGTACAAAAATATTTTGCTTCCAAATCGCTGCCGTAAACCTCTCATCACTTACCACACTCCAACGTTGGTGAATAATATAGCTCTAGGTACGCATGCAACAATCGCGTGACAAGCGTCCTAAACCTCGCGTGTCTCTGATACTCTATTTACACCGCGATACGGCTATCACACAGTCAAACTTACACTTTTTACCTCAAAACAACGTTATTCTGTCACGTTTCATTCAGTAGGGAATAAGTGATAAAATCTACAGAATTGTCGTCACAACTGCTGCAACCTTTTGGGAACACTTCGGGCACATTGAGAATGGAATTAATGTTATCACTAGATTATTTAATTTTAGAGGTTTTCGTGCGTATGCAGGGCGAGTCTCTAGGGTGTGTCCGTACGCAACGCTTATGTTTAAAAATTGTACAAGGTGGAGCCTTTCATTTGCATGATAGTTACGTGTTTGTTTTGGTTTATTTTTTCACCAATTAATACGGCCGTTTTCATGAAAAAAAAACAGCCTGAAAAGCTAATACCTTATTTTTTTAAATTTTACAAGAATAGAGAACATAGGTACTTATTCGGGTTTTTGAAATTTTATAAACGTGGCTTCTAAAGAGTCAAATTAAATTAGTTAGCAAAACTCCACACCCGTGATGGGTAAAATAAAAACTACTGGGCCAAACTGAATTAAATTTTTATGGGGCCAAATGGCAACTATTCCGCATCGAGCGAAAAAGAATCACGTAAATCGGATCAGAAATCTCGGCGTAATAGCAAAAAAAATAAAAAAAACAACCGAATTAAGAACTTCCTCCGTTTTGAAGTCGGTTAATTAGTTAACATCATCTCTATAACTGAGTATCTTTGAGCATGTAAGGATCGTAGCAGGTGGCGTTCTGAACTTTCTGCCTTCACCCCCATGGGAAAAGAAGAGAGTTTATGTATGTATCATCTTTATTACTATTAAGCTAAGGTTCAAGAAGCGACGTTTAAATCAAAACTGTTTAATCCAAATTCTCTCAATCGGCCCCCAATATAAAGCTATTAGTTGTACCAATTAACACCCCATTTACAACCCTTTCTATGCTCGATATCTAGAGATCCTTCACATTATTGTTGATATCTCTTATTGGTATAGGGATGCGAAAATATTATTTTGTTCGGATATCGATAATATTTAATTTGGTTTTTTCATAAAACAAATGGGCAAGTTTAAATACTATTATTATTATAGCTTGCATAATTAAATAAATGCTGAGTTATATCACGCCTTGTTTAGTATTATTAATTTTCCATGCGTGCATTCGTAACCAACATTTGTTAAGAATTCCTGGCTCGCAGCGAAATGTAAATACATAATGTAGGTTAAATAAAGTGTAAACATATTTACATAAACCCAACAAACCGCTGAGCTACACGCTGTGCGATATATATTTTGTAACAAAATATACGTGATATCAAATAATATTTCATTGTGAACAGTTTAGTGAACAACGTTTACAGCTTCATATTACAGCCGTTTATTGATAATTGTTGATAAAGCTCGTGTAGCATTTCATAAATCGCTGTTAAATAGTATTTTAGTGTTTAGTTTCAGCTGTAACAGATTATTTATTACCTAAATAACTAGGTCGTTAATAATATAGTACTTTTGTTTTGTTTTCAATCCCTTAACAATTTAAAAACTAAGACCGGTAAATGTGCAATACGGTAGAATCGAAATCCCCAATCACACACACACACATCGCACATCACAACGCGTCGATAATGATGAGAGCAACCCTAGAAGCTGTGTTGTCAGGCACAAGTATTCGGTTCCAGCCTTATATGTTATCGAGTACAGCGTCTCTATTTTAATTTCCCGATTATTGTGAAATATACATAGGTACCTTCACGGTTTAAGGGTTAAGATTGCTGATCTAAGTAACAACAACATGGGTGTACCTACATTATCTAATAGTTACTTATAATATTTAGGGAATCTAATAAATGGTCCATCAAAGTGGAATAGATTGTATAGTTAAATTAAACTAGTATCTAATAAAGATTCATTAAATTCCTTATTGGTCAAACTATTGTAGTCACGCCTATTGCCTCAGATAATACAAGTACCAGCCTATTACTGTCCAACTGCAGGGCAAAAGCCTCTTTTCACACAGACAAGGCACGAGCATTTATCACTACGCTTGTTCTAGACGGATTGGCGATTTCAGACTAATTAATTATAAGTCCAGGTTTCGTTACGATCGCGTCCAGCCCTGGTCCAGGCCATGGTACGGAGCGAGAGGGCATGGGAAGCCGTCACCTCCTTCTGCGAAGCAGTAATGCTCGCGAAGGAGGAGGCGGAACGCGTGAGGGACAGGCAAAATTCGCGCCCTCACACCCCTAGTCGCCGCAGGAGAGGCCCTGGGCGTCGGGAATCCAAGGCCGATTCCCGGCCACCGTAGGCGCGGGCTTGTGGACGGCGAGCAATGAGTATCTCGCCGTCAGATAAGGACCAGGCCCGGGCCGACGGCGCGTTGTGTTCCACGCGCGCCTCAAAGAGATGTCAGCAACAAAGACGGGGTCCGCTAGGGCCGATGCCTGCCAGGGTTGCGGGAAAGTCCGAAGGGGTTACCGTGGCCCCTGGCACAGGCAACTGAAGGAACACGGGTGGGTTTTAGTCACTAAGAATCTGACACGCCCATTCGCCATGGGTAATCATAAAAAAAAGGTTTCATTACGATCTTTTCATTCACCGATTTCAGTAGTGATCGACTAAAAAAGCTGAACCCAAATAATATAAAGCAATATCCCCAGAGTATTTTTTCCTAGGTCGTTTATTTACCTTACTTTAAAATTCATAGAATTTAAAACACAAGAAACCAGAACGCAAAGTCTTAAAACTTTTTAAAGTACATAAAATAAACTTTACAAAACACTTTGTCTTTTGCCGCCAACATAATTCCTAGTCAAGAACATTAAAAATATTCCCACGACAAATAAAACCATTTTAGGGAGGAAATTTCAGTTTCCCAAAACCGTTCTGCATTAAGTATAGGTAATTACCCGAACAATAGGTCTTTTTGCCTCTTCGTTTTTTTCCGCCATGATTCGTTGCTTTTCTTTCGCCTTGTTTATTGTTTATTTTTCGCGCATAAAACCTCATCTTCTTTTACTCGGTGGTTTAATAGAGTTTGTTTTCGTCGACATAATTATAAGATTCTTTTTACTCATAGATATAATCTATTGTTGTACAGTCCCGTCTCCTCTTAATAATCATCGTGTATAATCGTTGCATTGAGCAATAAAAAATTAATAGAAATTCTCAATACTCATGAATTTACATGGCATGTAAATGCTCCAATATTCCTGATTTACTAAATCTCATGAAAACCAATAAATGGAATTATTATTTAATTATTACTATTATTTGATTATTATTATTGAATTATTCTTTGATTATTATTATTTAATTATTGTTATTATTTAATTATTATTAGTATTTAATTATTATTTGATTGCCGCGTTGGTCTCGTGGTCGTAAGCGTTACTACTGAGCATGAGGTCCTGGGTTCGATTCCCGGGTCGACCAAAGCGTTATTGAGTTTTTCCATCTGGAATTTCTCAGTAGCAGCGAGTAGTTTGGATTTGTGTCAGGTTGATGCCAAAAGGCTCGCCCCCTATTACATGATAACTGGCGAAATGTGGGTGTACTATAGGTACACCTCTGCTTAACTCTAAAATTATGGAACCTAATCTAAATTTATCGATGTTTACACACATCACTAGAGGTACGCACGGCTACAGGTCAAGCTAAAAATTTCCAGTATAAGTTGATCTCGCATTGTATAGGATTTCGTTACAATGAGAGGTCAGTGTAAACTGGAAATTTATAGCTTGCTGTGTAGCCGAGTGTCACGTTACAGTAATATTTAGTCAACTCGTCCACTAGTCTAGCCAAGCCACTGATAAGTTTAAATGCCCGAGATCTGCCCCTCCACGGGGAGACCTCGAGTGACCCTTACCTCCCGCCGTATTAAGAGCTATGAATGTAAACTTGTTTTGTTTACGTTATGTGCCACCTACGTGTTAGTTACTATGAGGATTATGCGGATCCCAGTTAAGGGGCTTAAGAGATTACGCCGGGTCAAGAGGGAGAACGTTGTCCTAACTACAGTTATGACAGATTTGATTGGCAAGCTTGATAATTGGTGTATTTTCACCCGACTTTAAAAAAAGAGGAGGTTCTCAATTCGACTGTATGTTTTTTTGATGTATGTTTGTTATTCGATCATTCCGCCAATTATGAATTGATTTTGATGATTCTTTTTTTGTTTAGTAAGTCATACTTCAGATGTGGTCCAATATAAACTTTATGGAAATCGGTCGAACGATTAAAAAAAAATCAACAATAATTACAAACAAAACCGCCTTCAAACGGACGTGGACGTGTAAGACGATCGTTTTCGAATTGGTGTGGGGTAGGTACCTACCATAACTAAAAACTGAAAAATAAAAAAAAAACAACCGACTTCCAAAGAAAAAACACTACAAAGTGAAAAACAACTTTAACTTCGGAAGTCGGTAGAAGTAGTAAGTACTTCCGGAATTAAAGTTATTTTTCACTTTGTAGTGTATTTTCTTTGGAAGTCGGTTGTTTTTTTTTGTAAAAAAGTTTTTCTTTTATCCGTTCATAATATAGGTGCCCATGGTCAGCAGCTTATGGATGGTATCGTTGCCATATATGTACTCATTGACCCAGTTTTCGTTTGGATCTGCTTTTTGCCCCGTGACTGCTATTAAAGGAGATATCGAGCTAAAGGGTAATTCCAATCAACTTGTTGTATCGAGCGTTTTTACGGGGTTGACTTAGTTATATTTATTGAAATGAAATGAAATATTTATTTCTGTGAGTACATCTTTTAAGATACTTTTACACGTCAATATTTTAAAACTAGATGGGGCCGGCATTTCCTAGCTGACTGATCCCTGAGAAGAAATGCCGAAACAAACTCAGAGGTCATGGTCTCTTTTAATTTTATTTGAAGTAGGTAAGCATTACACTAAGCATTTTATACCAATCATACGTAAATTAATGTACATATTTTACGAAAAATAACATGATTACCATTTGATCCGTCCATTTCAATTAGTCAAACAAGCACACAGACAAACAACATTTACGACAATTTCGCCAAACACAAAGCTTTGAACGCGGAAAATACCACTTATTTAATAAGTAGGTACGAGCGGGGAGTCGTGTGAACAATGTAACGATGAGCATACTCACTACCAATGTAATTTCACCCTTCTTTTGTTTACGAACGGATCTAAAAACAGGTGGAACGTTCGAGCCGATTGATTCTTGAAAGCCTCCGTTTAATTAAACGCTTAAGAGGGCTAACACAATTTTTCTTGTATTTGAGTGTTTGAAGAGTCTCACACTCAAATACAAGAAAAAAAATTATATTTATTTAGAGCACTCCGGAGAGAAATAGCCAAACTTTCTCAGGCATATTTCAAAACAGACATCAAAACTCAGTTTTGATGTGTGATTATGGTTTAGATATAGCCACAAAATTAAAAAAAAAATATGCCCAAGATAGTTTGATTATTCCGGCGGGCCCTATCAGAAAACCAGCGCTGCGGTATTTATTTTTTAAATATTGCAGCATTATGCTGAGATAGGAGCCTTTTAGGCCTCGCACAGGTCTTTTTTTTTACTTGTTTATTGTTGTTTTTATTGTTCAATTTTGTTAGTTTTAAATACTCCATTTTTATTGTGTATCCTGAACGTGTCCCTAAGAGAATATTAATCTTTCTTTCTTTCAAAAGCGAGCCTGTCCAGGGTAAACGAAAACCTTTCATTATTTGTTGAATCTAGCAATTGTCTCGACATTTAATAGCGCCAACAGGTCCCATTTCACAGAAAATACGGTGTATTGGTTTTAAAGTTCGCCAAATTGCACGAACAGATGGCGCTGCTTGCCAAGAAGACGCTAACAAGTTTTATACACTATTGGCTGCCTCTACTTCCAACTGCTTTTGGACGTAAACTAGGCTTTGATCGTTGATATATGGCAGGAGAAATGAGTGGTTTATTTTTCCGGTTGGTTTTCCTGAAAATAACAGCGCTATCCTTTTAGGTTATTAAGCCTTATATTAAACTTTCGATGAAAAGTTACGATCTCTTATGATCTTCATTTATTGGTTATATTATACTGTTACCGACACTATTATACACCTGTGCCCTTCCTGAAATGCAGGCCTAATGTTATGATGACCACAAAACTCAAACACAAAGCATTTATTTCAAAAAAACAATTAGGCACAGGCACTTTTGAATTGTCAAGGGGTCGGTCAGTCAGATAGATGAAGCTAGTTGCCATTCCAAAGCGTAGTAGGTACCTATGGAGAAGAACGGGCAAGAAACTCCACGGACACTCTTTTAAATCAAAATATTGTTACAAAAACATCATTCATGTTGAAATTATAGGTACATGTGAGAACGATGTAGAAAGACGGGCACGTTAAAAGCGTCCGTAATAAAAATATAAAAACAATTCAGGAATTAAAATAAGCCGAGGCAGCTAGAAGATGACCGGTGCCAACTGACAGCGCCCGTTCACGAACATGACGTATGGATCAGCACCATTCAGCTCAACCTTTTTAAGGGAATATAATTATCCAATACACACGCCACCACCAGCGACACATTTGAGTGAGCATGACATACTCTCAGCCGCCAGGGCACATACGAGTCAATGAAAGACGAACCCAGTCAACTTTATAGTAAGTACATAGTGCTCACACATGTGCTATGCTCATTGCACAAAGTCATTAAAATTGGCAATGATTTATATGTGCACAACTGCACAATTAGCTCCTTTTTGGCCGTTCATTATCCTTAATTGGGAGGCAAAGTGCTAGGTTGACGGCAGATTTTTGATGGTTGGTTATGGCTTCTTCTCATACGGAAAAGACACAAGCATTGATCAACTGCACGCTTGCTTCAGACGGGTTGGTGATTTCAGAAGTCCAGGTTTCCTCACGATGCTTTTCCTTCACCGATGTCAGTTATGTCCAAGATAAAATCAGAAAGCACATATATAGGTAAATTGAAAAAGTCCAAAGGAAAAGTTGTAAAGGAAAAGTAGGAAAGTTGAAACCTTATAACATTATTATAGGTATAAGTTCAAAATAAAATCCGAACGATAAGTACCTACTGGTTATGCTGGAATTTATGTAGGTAACCAGTTCCATTCTGATTGAGACTCTGATCAAACCGAGACAGATCCCGCCTGAGATGCAGGAAGAAATTTACTCGCGCTGATTATGTCAACTAACTTAATATATGCATGTGTTCAAACTAACGCGATAGTCGCGTGACTTCGTAGCCATTGAAACAATCGACGCACGCTGTCGTGCCCCGCGTCCGTCGTGGGATTCACATCAGTTTGTCCAAAGCTTTATACCTAGATACACACATCAAAAACCACCTGCGATACGATATTGAAAACAGAACTTGAAAATAAACCTTGACAAATCCCTTTACATACAATTTAATAAATCAAATAATCATAACTTTAACTTCAAATTAAATATACCCGACTAAGTTCCTAGGAGTTACTATTGATGAAGATCTACATTGGAAGGTGCATGTAGACAATGTTTCAAGCAAGATTTATAAATAAATTTGTGTATGCTCTGAGACAAGTAAAAAAAGTACTAATCTAAAAACAGCTATATTAGCTTACTATGCGTATGTGGAATCCATATTACGTTATGGACTTATAATATGGGGTAACACTACCGACCATAATAGAACATTCATTGCTCAAAAAAAATGCATAGGGCTCTATACGGACTTCATCCTGAGGAATCATGTCAGCCAGTATTTAATAAACTTGGCTTGTTACCCCTACCTTGTCTGTATATTAATGAAATATGCATGTTTGTATGGAAACATAAGGATGTATTTAAAATAGCAAACGATGTAAATCCTCGATGCCGACGAGATCCTCACAGGCTCGTACTTACAATAAAAGCTGCTGAATTTATAGCAAATTATCTAGCAATCTGAAAATGTTAAACTCGAGATATGCTTTTAAGAATAAACTGTATGAATGGTTAATTGATAACAACATCTATAATATAAAACAATTCCTAGAACGAAAATAGTGTAGGTGTAATATAATAATAATTTTGTTACGGAAATTTACAAACATTTGCAATCTTGGCAAAACATGTCTGCTCTATTTTTGTACTGTAAGACCATTTTATGCCATGTTTTACGCAAATAAATAATTACCTAAATATTAATTTAAAATACCACCTTCATAAAAATACCATAATTATTTTATCGTCTAGCATACTTTTACCAGTACCTACAGTCATTACCGGTCTCCATCCTACGGCATTACAATCCTAAATGGAGATCCAGTTACTGCGATAACGGTCAACGCGTCGTTTCAGACTATTTTATTGAAACAAGCCACACCCACTGAATTTTATTCACATAAATATTCTGAAGCGGAAAGGATACTCCAAACTCTTCATTGAATTTCCTAAATTAGTGTTTTGAATAGGTCCTATTAGTTTTAGTCTTTGTAAGTAATGTTTCGTTCGGAATATACGGTTAGGTAAAACCTCATTTCTCGTCAAATATTAAACTTGACACGATACATTGTGGTTTTTGGTCGAACGTGTTACAAACAATGAATATTTAAAAAGAAATATCGGTCAGAAAAGTTATTGTAATTTTAACTGCGATATGAATTGACGAATTTTGATTGAGTCATACCTACATACAGAGTTGCAATTTTGACTTTTCACATCAATCGAAGTAATACGTTACATAATTTAAAATTCTTCTAAATTAGCCGAATCTGAACTGTTTAGATTTTTGCTCCAGAATATAAGTTATTTAAAGTTAGCGATACGCAGTAGGTACATAATATTTTGCGCTCAAAAATGACTCCATCACTTGTCAATGTCAAAAAAATATTTTCTCAAACATGCTTGGAAATTTGAGCATTTTGACAACCTTCTTCGAGATAAATCAAAATTGCTGTACTGGCCAAATACATGCGAGCAGCGGCCGGCAAAAGTTGTATGAAAATCCATATCTGTCGTGATATAGCGGCCAAATAAATTACATAGTAAACTCATATCTATCATGTAATTTAAAAATGGAACGATCTTTTACTCTGAAACATGGCAACCAAGGAGGCAACTTATCAAAGGATTTATTTAAATTTCGAACAGGCTTGCAAATAGAAAGAAGTTTATGGAAAAAAAAAACAAATTAACACTTTAACGCGGGTAAAATTATTGTTGTTCGTTGTTCGTCATTGATTTTGAAAAGTAATTGTATTTTAATTTCCGCGCATTATTTGAGAAAAGTACTATTACAAGCCTTGGCCACAGCTAGGCATTGATGGACTTACGTATGTGTGCCTCGGCTACACCTCGGCCCACATTTACACGTTCGTCCATCAATGCCTCTTTTGCTGGCCGCTGCAGTAATGTACTATTCTTAACCAATTCAAGCAAGGCATAGCCCACTGAAATGAGTACTTAAACAACCCGAACACAAGCCAAAAACAATATTCTCTCGCGTTTACGAACATTTTCAGATTTTTACGAACATTCTAAGCAACACCCAGCGCGCCAAGAGGCCTCAAATGATCACAGCAAGTGTCTTCGACAGTTATGTGAGTCGTAAGTCGTCGGCTCTGGAAGCTCGCCACGCCACAACGCGCGACCGCGCATCGCCCCATATAAGGTTTGCGTCACATGGATTAGTTGGGGATGCCACAGATTAACGAAATGGAGTGGGTCTAGATGAACTCGTATTTAAACTATTAACTTTAAGGTTTTCAAGTGATAGGTTAGGCACTCAATACTACGAAACAAGACCATGGTGAACAAGTGATTTTATTTATTTATTTAACCATTTATCTACACACATAATTATACATAAACAGACAAGAAGAAAAGAACAGAAAAATAGGTACCAAAGGTGATGCTGAGGAGGTGCTTATTTCTTCCAGCATACCTGCTACTACTATTTACTATGCCAACTACATACTATTTGCTGTTTACTATTTGATGTATTTTGTATTGTTTGCTAGATGCAGCAATGACCGTTTAGAAGTGTTGCGAACATTCCAAGCAACACACAGCGCGCCAAGAGGGTTCAAATGATCGCAGCAAGTGTGTCTTTGATAGTAATGTACGTCGTAAGTCGTCGCCGTCGCCGCTGGAAGCTCGCCACGCCACGATGCGAGACCGCGCATCGCCCCAAATAAGCCTTTCGTGACTTAAATTTGTAGGGGATGCCACAGATTAACAAAATGTAGTGGAACAAGATAATTTTGCATTTTAATTGATAACGTTTTTAAGTGATACATGTAGCAGTCATTATTACAAAAGAAGATAATAGTGAACCAGTGATTTTACACCTGGATTTTGTATTGTTTGATAGGTGGAGCGTTCACGATTAAGTGACAACACTTACAGGCATTCCAATGCGAATATTATAATAAGTGGTCGGTTTCCATTTATCCATTAATTAATGTTTATGGCAAAGCAGCCCCTCATTTTAAGCAGCTGTGGTGGACAGGACAGATGAAATCAGGGCAAGTGTAGTGTGAAGTTTCTGGCTGATAAATTAGATTCCCGCTTAAATTATAAAAACTCTTGTGAAGCAGACTTTATTGTACGCCGAAACCACCATTAGCCTGCTGCATTTTACGTTTTGGAAATTTCATTTGCATTCATTATAGAAGACGTACGTATACGTTTTACCCTAAAAGAATATTTTATAATATCATGCATACTCCGAGAAACAAACGATTAAACAGAAAATCATTGTTAGCTAACAAAAACTCCAGTTATGCGTAAAAATATCGAAAATATTCTAACAAAACTCTAACAAATAATATGATTTCATTTCCAACAGAGACCTAGATAAAAATGCAAAATGTCCGCCGTTTGGCGGACAGGCGACTAAATAAAATAAATTCAAAAGATTGACTGTCGCGTTAAGCCAACCCCCAGAGCCGAGTCCCAGCCTAACAAATCCGCAGTTGGAATATTTTCAGGCTGAAATACCTACACTGTGTCAAATATTAGCAACTAAAACGATTCATGTGGAATAGGTTTTTGTACCTTTTATTGGTTTGTTTTCTATTTTACGAACGCGAATATTTTGCCTTTAAGTACCTAATATTGTCACGTTTTCAACCGACTTCAAAAAAGGAGGAGGTTCTATGTTCGTCTCTATGTATTTTTTTATGGAATGTTCTTCGATATTTTTATCAATTATCAATTTTATCAAGCTTGCTATGGTAGTTTTTGAGTTAGCTTCAATACAATAACACGTATTTAATCGACTTAGTGTATGTTGATGATGTTATAAAACTTCCTGTCACTGTTGTTTACTAAACAAGTAGTGGTATACGAATTTGTAGGTAGATATGACCGATTAAAAGTGAAAAATAATAGTTATTTGTTATACAAGAGTGCAAAGTTGCTTTTTAACCGCGTGTTCAATTTTGATGACCGAGCAAGCGAAGGATTCTAAAATTGAATCACGAGCGCAGCGAGTGATTCAAAATTAGAATCCTGAGCGTTAGCGAGGGAATCAAAAGAGCACGAGGTGAAAAATCTTTGCACTCGAGTGCAACACGTAACTTTTCATTCCACCTCAGCGAGGAAATGACTAAATGCAAAAAAAAAAACGTTTACAATCACAAGATAGGTACACTTTTATTTCAGTTTAGGTATTAATTACTACATTATGACAGGTAAGTATTACAGAATAAAAATAATACTAAGGTATAATTAAGAAAATTTTAAAGTAACGTTGCTACAGTTATTTAAATTGAGTGTAATATTTTTGTTTGGTACTGTAATATTGGTGTTAGTCACTTGTGTACTGTTTTTCGGTAAACTATCTGTCATACTTAATAGTTGTACCGATTCATCGGATTCCCTTGGCGTGAATGTTGGAGAGAGAGGGAGATGGTTAGGTGTTTCATAACGGCTTATTTTTGATGTAGAAGGGCCAGTCCAAGGATCCGATTGAGGCTCTTTCAGTGTAATGGCTCCTACGATGCCTTCACATATTTTAGACTTATTTTGGATGGAATCCTCTATGTATCCCTCTACAACTGCATTGGACTTCCAGCCTCCGTGGCGCTTAAGGGACAGGAGATCAGCTCCGGAATCAGCCAAAAGTGTGGCTGAAGTTCGTCGGAAACAATGACCCGTGTACAACAGGGGTTCTGGAAGTTCAAGAAATGTTGCTATTTCTCGTGGGATACTGCCAATTTTATTAGTACCCATAGGCTGTCTAACACACTTTCCATTGCGATACTGTAGAAAAAATCGATTGATTGGAGTGTTAGGCGGGCGTAAGGCTTGATATTTCTCAACAATCGTTACGTATTCCTTGCGAATGACGAAGTTGCGGTCTCTTTTTGTCTTTGTATTAGGTAAATTAATTAATAGTAAGTCATCTGAATGTTTCTCAATGTTTTTGACATTAAGTTGTGTTAGTTCATTAGTTCGACATGCTCCGTTTATTCCAATAATAAGAACAACCTGTAACGTAAAGAGTATTGTAGTAGATAAATGAATAAAATTGATATGAACGCATAATTATGCCTATCAACATCTACTAAGTATACTATTTAATTGAGATTAATATACTTAAGTAGATACTGAATGTGCAACTGACTTACTTTTGCCGCCAAATATACGGAATCGGGTGCTTCGTTAAGAAACTTTTCAATATCAGATACTGTGAAAACCTTCGATTTTTTTGGTTGATGACCAGATGAGGCTCTTTTTAAAAATGCCACTAATTTAGGATAGGTATCGATATGTTTGTCTTTTTTCATCTTTATTGTTGCTTTTAGCATCGAATACGTACTCCATAGAGTGCTTGCTTTCTTGTTCTCGGATAATTCTATAAAATATGCCAGCAAAACGTTTTCTGAGAAAGTTTTGGCTCCTTTTGCTAGTCGCCACGTGTTGAACATATCGTACTGTTTTAAATACTTCTCGCGTGATTGTTGAGGGAGAAAGCTCATTTGCGCATTATTAACAGTTTCAGTCAATTCTGTTGGCGTCAAGCAAACTTCCTCGTCGCTAGAATCACTCATTTTAGTTTTTTCACTTGTTTTCAAGTTTCTTGTTTTTAATATAAGGTTTAACAATGACGTGAAAAAATGCCGCGTAAAGAAGCAAAGCCGTACAAAGCAAATTGAAAAAAGAACACCAAGAAGGTTCCGAGTCTGAGTTTTTAACAAATTAAAAAAAAGTTGTATGATATATTCGGCACCATAGAGGTAGCAGTAAATAGGTTTAATGTTTTTTTTAATTCACAAACTTAGTGCACACGATGTTCTAAATTCAATTTACTTTATCCTCTAGAGAATAAAAACGGCTTTTCCACTCAGATATTGAAGATTAAAAATACTCTTTCCGAGATGGTGGGATGAAAAAAACATTTTTCCAACAATAAAGAACCCGATATTAAAGTAATTCGTAGTGTTTTTTTGGAAGTCGCTTGTTTTTTTTTTGTACTTAATAAAGTTTTTACGAAAGCTAGGAAAATTTGCCTGGTGAAATTCGATTTCTAGAAAAAACATCAAAATACTTAAGTTTTACAAGATTTTTGAAAGCATTGTACTTGCACAAGATGTTGAGATAAAATTATTAAATTAAGGAAACCAGAAAAGTTATCTGAATTAGTATTAATATCATTGAAAATAATAACTGTTACGTGCTTAATGATGACTATCACATTAAAAGAAAGCTTTACGACACATTAAAAAAAAAACTCGCTGGATTCGGGGGAGCACCAACGGAATCCTAAAGATCATTTCTGGAAGGCCAGAGTCTGCAGTGTGGTGCATCCAGCTTCAAGTGACGAGAAGATACTATGATTTATATTATGAAACATGATTTCATTATTTGAAAAGAATAAAAATAACGCAGGTAAGATATACAATTAGATATTTTTTTAAAGATAGGTTACGTCACACCAAAGATGCAGACCAGAATCTAGCAACAGACACTCTGGGAAGAATTGAGAAAATACTGGACTGAAAATCATAGCTTTTAACATTACCTACGTTAGACTAAATCCTTCATACATCATGAACATCTCGGCAAACTGTCGTAGATTTTAGATAAACCTTTAAACCAAAACGGGGCCAAACGCCTACATATCAAACTATCACTTACTCAAATTCAGACAGCAATCTTAAGTTCGGCAAACAAGCATCTATAAATTGGAGCCTCGGCGACATCTACTAAATATATGTACTCAGCTAATAACTATTGCTCGGAGTTTGCTCCAGTTCAGAAATCAAGAGACAATAGTCACGGCCTTAGAGTATGAATTAGACAAGCTACAGCACGCTTACGGACGCGTGACCTGCTGAAGTGCTGCAGCCGCGTGCAATATTGGTAGCCAATTTAGTTCTAAGTTGGTCGAAATATCTAGGTTTAGGCAACATGTTTAGATAGTTTGCAGCTGTCGATGGCGACTCCTGCAGTTATCAAGTAAATTAAACAAATTAAAAATATGTATGTCAAAGAAATAGAAAAAATCATCGAGAAGAGTGGCACGTGACGTAATTTATTTAAACATAACATTTGGAAATGGCCGGGTGGTGTAAAGACACCACCCGGCCATTTCCAAATGTTTTCTCTTAGAAACAAGAGAAACATTTTAAATGTTAAATAAACGCTCCATTTGTGTTGTACATACTCTCAGGCGCCGAAAGACACTCAGGAGGTGCTCAGGTGACATTTGTACTAACATGTTCGAAGTAGGCTACCTCCCGCCCATTGCTCGGTAGTTACTCTTAAGTGCATAAGTTTGGACAACGCCTAACTTTATTGTGCCCAAATTGTAGCACAAATGTGGAAACACCACAAATGGTCTTATTACAAAACAAGGTTTTTCTTTTGACATGGTTTAAACCATCCAGCCTGTTTTTGAAATAAGAACCTAACAGAAATCGAAATACACTTCTTATTACAAAACTGACAACTTGGTCTGGTCTTAGATTGTCTATTTTGTATTAAGAACTTTACTAAAGTCGGCACAAAGTTCCAAATACAAAAACTAAATCGAAGATTTAGGCTCGGGCTAAAGTTAGATCGTGTTTTGTAATAAGACGGAAAGAGTTTCAGAATATCCTTATCTATAAAAACCAATGCCACTTTTCGTTGTAATTTTATAACTCAAGAACGGATGGACCGATTTTGCTAATTATTTTTTTAGAATATTCCTTGAAGTACGAGGGTGGTTCATACGGAGAGAAAAATTAAAAAAAAAATTTGGCGTTACGAAGTTCGCGGGGTCAGCTAGTATAATATAATAATCTCTTGCTGTTTGGGTTTTTGTTTTTGTTTGTTGCCAAATGGGCCTGCTCTTGACCTCCATCTCGCCTGGTTAAAAGCGATGTAAGAGGTCTACGATAGCACGAGCGTGCCCAGAAGATTCGTTCACTCTTGCTTTGACGACTGATGGGTCATACGCGGAAGGGAATACAGACGCTGGCAGAGAGTTCCACATTTTGGCCGTGCACTTATTAAATGCGGAGGAGAATCGCTGAGTAAGATTGATCGGTACTTTATGGGATTGGAATTGGTTTTATACCTCTTTATATTTCGTCAAAGACCTGTGGAAATTCAACTCTTAGTGGTTTTGTTTATGTTAAAAACGATACCGTAGTAGGTAACGCAAGATCGCTGAACGGCTGAAATTAAGTTTGACTTTGTATTACCTAAGTATACAAAGAAATCGTAGGACTTGCTTCAATTTTAGTTTGGTGCCTTCTTACCTAAAATTTCTACGTATTTAGAGATCAAGTTTCTTCAGAAAAGTTGTGGGATGTTGAAGGAAAAAATAATTGCTAGATGGAGTATTTATGTCATTTAGTGGCAATCAACCAGGCCAACCACCTGATGGTATGTGATCACAGAAACCTGCAGTCATCTTAAAAATCTGATTTCAGCGTCTCTTGTACCTACCTATCCTAGACAAGTGCCAATTGGATTTTCGACAGGATTGGTCAATCAGACATCTTTGACTTTTCCGTCATCGTTTTCGCTTATAGAAGGTCACTTTGCCTGGTGGCAAAAATACCAAACTTTTCTAAAATTCTCGCGTACATAAAGCTCCCTAAACGTGATTTAGTTACCGAGAACTTGACGTTACTGACAGCCCTAATGTCAGTTGTGTCCACTTGCATATTCAGTTATCGAGAACGTGCTCTCATTGGCTAGCTTCCAAATTGGCCTCACGCTCGCTATATGGCCGTATGGACTACATAATTGTCCTACGGTGCAAACCTAGTACATATCACGTCTGTTGTTGCCGATTTTCACTTTCTAGAGTCTAGATTCTAGACTCTAGAATAATGAAATTACTCGCTAGTGAGCGGGTTAATGAAAAATAGTTCGATTAACTATTTATTGCTGTTTTTGTGTTCGATGTTCGAAAACTATTTTTTTGGTTTCTGTTTGACTTATTTTGTTTATCGAAAGTTTTGATCGAATTGAGCTTCTGTAATAAAATTGGTGTTGCAAGTTTTTAATAGATTTTAACTACCTATCAAGTTATAATACTATTTACTCACATACAAAATCCAGACGGCAGTAATGAAGGCAACGTGACTTACCTGAAAAGATAAATTGATAATTAAATTACAGATAAAACCATAAATTAGATAAGCATTAGAATTAAAAAATCATTTAAGTACACCAAATCAAAAAACCACTCCTCTTAGATCCTTAATTAAATATCGTGCTATCAAAAAACGGATCATTATAAAAATCAGAGAGACAGTGAAGTGCCCTACAATTAAGCGCTTTAGACGCTGTGCCGGTCGCTTCCCGCTGCTTCCTCGAAAAAAACGAATAATGAGGAACTCTGCCCTCTAGGCGAGGTATCGATACCACCGCACAGCGAGAATTACTAACGATGCTTTACGGCCTCATTAAAAAGGCCAATGCGTCAGAATATGAATCCAGAAATCCTCTTCTGTGGAGGTTTACAGTTACATGTATTTTTTTGTTTCAACCTCCTTTATGCGAAATTGCTGACCATGAATTCTGTTGCCATAGTAGAAATTGTGGGTGTTTTCAATTTAAATTAATGCTTCATAATTAGGTTTTTTTTTATAAACACGATAAACATGCACCTAATTGGATATTAATTAAAAGAACCTCCAAGAGTAGACAGGTAATGCTAAACTAAGGTTCTAGTATATATTTCAGCCCGCTACCAACAATTTTGTTGGGCTTGTTGGTACCTACTATTTTCTAATACCTGAGCCTACCCGAGCGATTGACAAAGGCGAAGATCTTGCCGTAGAAAAAAAAACCTTATATCTGGTTGTTATCTATTGGCAATTACAGCACCACTCACACAAAACAAAACCCCTATCAATACAAAACAGTAGAAACTCACAACTCGATTGGAAATCACACATACGCCACCACAAATAGACGTTTTCTCCTCAAAATCCTTGGCACGAGGTGTCGAGAGCTGCCCTCGGGATTTGTCCCCTGTATTTTAAATCACACAGTCTCTCTAAGGATATGTCACAATCGTGCGAGATAACTCGCGATAGACATATTGAAGTTCCAGATTACGCCTTTTTGTTTTACGGTTTTGGTGTAAATCGTTCGTGGGATATTGTAGTTTTGTTTTATGTTAGTTTGGATTATGGATTTATGTACATTTGTATTGAAACTGATGTTATATATTATATTAAGGAAGGAGATTTTGGCAATAACGATACATTGCTGTACACCTTCATGAATCCAAGTTACGAACTGCAAGCGAATCGCAGTGACTGAAACACGTCTAGTGACTTAAACAGTTGTTTTAGAACAATTGCGTTACGATTGAACGTCACGACTGTGACGATTTGATTACAATATTGAGAAAGTGGAATCAAGCATGTTGGGGTCAGCTTCCAGTCTAACCGGATGCAGCCGAATACCAGTCTTTGACAGGAAGCAACTGCCTATCTGACCTCCACAACCCAGTTACTAGGTTACAACGAACAACGAGCCGTTTATTAATAAAGAAATACTAGAGAATTCTTACAAAAATATATATGTTAGTTAGTACGAGTATTATAGTGTCCTAGCAATCCATTGATATTAAAATCAAGGACCAAGGTGTCAAGTTTAGTTCAAATAAATAGGGGATACAAGAACTAAGGCGGATCAATTGGACAACGATCGTTTAAAAGGTAGGTAAACAGTTTGGATTGCTGGTATAAAAAAATATTTAGATAATTTTATAAATTTTTTCACCCACGACACGTTGACGTTCCTTGGTTTACCTAATTTACTAAACAGAATAGTTTGCAACTACTCCGTGTTAGCAATATTAGCTTGCTAAAAAAATATGTAGTCACGTTTAATTTTAAATCATTCAAGATTAGAATGGAAACGAGAAAACTGCACTGACAAAAGTAGTCTACATTATTGCTTACTCTAATTTTCTGGAGACTTGAGCAGTGGTTTGGTGTGTTTGTATTTTGTGTTGTTTAATGTACCATATTAAATATCACGCCAGTATTCGAAGCCAAGGCCGAAGGGATAAGCAGAGGTACACTCACATTTTGCCAGTTATTATTCAGCCCCATGTAATAGGGGGCGAGCCTATTGCAAATGACCGAGCACAAATCCAGGCACCTGGCTTCTACTGAGAAAATCCAGATGAAAAAACCAACAACACTTTGCCCGATCCGGGAAGTGAACCCAGGACCTCATGCTTCGGGATCTCAGGGCGGCATGGAGAGTGCGATTGTCGCAACCCAGCGCTGGGCACGCCACAATTGCGGCGATAAGTCCCCTCTTCGAGGAGTGGCTAGAGAGGCGCCACGGCGTCCTCACCTTCCGCCTGACGCAGGTCCTCACCGGACACGGTTGTTTCGGGAGGTTCCTGTTCCGGATAAGGCGGGAGGAAACGCCCGGGTGCCACCATTCTGTGGATCGCCCGGAGGACACGGTGGAGCATACGGTGGAGGTCTGCCCGGCTTGGGCGGAGCACTTGCCGTGTCCTCGTGGAGGCGATTGGCGGTGGCGATCTCTCGCGTCTGGCCCTGGTCCAGGCCATGGTACGGAGCGAGAGGGCTTGGGAAGCCGTCATCTCCTTCTGCGAAGCAGTAATGTTCGCGAAGGAGGAGGCGGAACGCGTGAGGGAGAGACAAAATTCGCGCCCTCACGCCCCTAGCCGCCGCAGGAGACGCCCTGGGCGTCGGGAATCACAGGCCGATTCCCGGCCACCGTAGGCGTGGGCTTGCGAACGGCGAGCAATGGGCAGCTCGCCATTCGATAAGGACCAGGCCCGGGTCGACAGCGCGTTGTGTTCCACGTGCGCCTCAAAGAGATGTCAGCACCAATAACGGGGTCCGCTAGGACCGATGCCTGCTAGGGTTGCGGGGAAGTCCGAGAGGGATACAGTGGCAACTGGCACAGGCAACTGAAGGAACACGGGTGGGTTTTAGTCAGTAAGAGTCTGACACGCCCTCAAAAGGACCTCATGCTTCAGAGCGGAAGAAGTTATTTGATGATTTACCAATCTAAAAAAAAATATCTTTTGACAAACCAATTTTATTACTCTGTCTCCGGAATTAGAATATCTAAAGATGAACGTGAATGAAAACGGTACAACACTATTTTATTGACACATTAGTGACGTTCCAGTGAGCCGGGAATCTATTTCTTTGATCGGTGCGCAAAGGAAATGATGTCATTGCTATTCTTTTTGGATTGGTAGCTTTTTTTTTTATAAATAGAATGGAAACACCTCAAAGAGAGAAAGGAATGCTTTTATCGACGGCTTTTTAGGCGCAACAGCTGATCGCTTTGTATCCTACAGTACCTCGGTACCCATGTAGGTTCAATACCACTCAAGAAAATAAATATAAGGTACCTAAAAATATCGGTACGTTTTTTGGTGGTGGCTTTGATAGTTTTGTGTGTCATGAGTTTTAAACATGTAGGTACATACCCAAACAAAAAAGAATGCGTATAATTTAATTATCGCGAAAACTATACTTACTTACAATATATTTGTAAATTTTGTGCAACGAGAAATACTAATCACACTACCATAATACCTAACCTAAAGTTTTCACACATCTAACTTCATTTCACCAATTAAGAAGAAACAGCTAAATTGTTCTACAACATTATAATGGCCTCGAATTAACGTTAATTTGACATTCAAGCCGTCAGTATCGTCAAAAGTTTCAAAGTCACGTTTAATATAATTAAAAGTGAGTTTAGTTTAGTAGTATAGACTCAAGGACTTAATGGGTGCGCAGACTAATGTGTTGGTAGTTAAAATGAATATGGACGTTAGGATTTAGTGGATCTGCAGTGTACACAAGCGTGCGTAGGATTACAATAACTGAGTACCCGTGACGAATTAAAATACTTAAGAGCGTTTATACCTTATGAGTGGCAACGTCGCAATTTAGTGTCATATTTCGTGGTTTTCAATTTTTATCATTTAATCGGAGCTATATTTTAAAAAAAAACCATGACTTTATTAAAACCACTTTTTTTTTCAACTTTTTTTTTTTTTTTTTTAATTAAGTGCTTTTAATTATGTTTTGTTCATATGTTTCAGCACCATTACAGTCATAAGCCACCACATTTCTTAAGAGCGTTTATACCTTATGAGTGGCAACGTCGCAATTTAGTGTCATATTTCGTGGTTTTAAATTTTTATCATTTAATCGGAGCTATATTTTAAAAATCTGTTTAATTAACTATTTAGAATTATGTGAAAACTGTGTAAAAGGTAAGAAATCGTTGCGTTTACAGTTCTATTTATTGCAAATAATACATTGGAAACGTTCAGGGCGTTATTTTCATTGTAAAATAACTGTAAGTATTACGGTTACTTACTTTTTAAACACTTTCACGTAATTCTAAAAAGTTAATTAAACAGATTTTTAAAATATAGCTCCGATTAAATGATAAAAATTTTAAACCACGAAATATGACACTAAATTGCGACGTTGCCACTCATAAGGTATAAACGCTCTTAAGAAATGTGGTGGCTTATGACTGTAATGGTGCTGAAACATATGAACAAAACATAATTAAAAGCACTTAATTAAAAAAAAAAAAAAAAAAGTTGAAAAAAAAAGTGGTTTTAATAAAGTCATGGTTTTTTTTAACGAAGCAACAGTAAGCGTAAATGAAAATATTGGTAAGATATTATTTTGTTGACTTAAGTATTTTTAATTATATTCAAAGCGTAATTGAAGTGCCAGCTACAATATATTTTTTTAATGGTAGCCATTCAATAGGTAAGTAGTTTTTTTTTTGTAATTTGGAATTAAATGTTAAATTTTCGGTAAATATAAAAAAAACCCTTAATATTCAAATATCTCCAAAACCATTTAATTTCGGCCATACATATGGTGGGTTCAATTTGTTGCATTTTGGCTCCCGTATCAGCTCCTGACGGATATACGTCGAACTACAAGTAACCCTGTATATCGTACCGTGAGAATAAATTGATTGACGTGTAAAAGTGTTTGAACCTACTTACAGAAATAAAATCATATAGCATTTATTATTTAAAAGGGACCTAACACGAAATTTGCATTTTGTGGAAAATCACAAAATTGTGTTCGCATTTTAACACCCTAAAATGAACTATGAATGAAGAACTATGTCGGTCATTGCTTTTTTTTTGTAGTTTTCTCAGTTAGTTTAATCATGATCTGGCAGTTGTGAGTAATTTATGCGGCCTACTCAAATGTCCTTTCTTTGGTATTGTTCGTCGACTCGTTGAGCTCCTTAAGTCTAAGTTGAGCTGCATGATTGCTGACAATTGCGTGCACTGACTGGACAGGTCCACTCAATCTGTGTGGTTCTTTTCTCAAAAGACCATTTCAGACACCGATCTACATAGCCTTCACATGATCTGACCAATATTTTTTCTGGACTTTAAAAGAGACTGTGACCTCTGAGTTTGTTTCGGCCTTTCTTCTCAGAGTAGTCACATAGGAAATGCCGACCTAATCTAGTTTTTAAAATACGATTGACGTGTAAAAGTGTTTGTTCAAACCTACTTACAGAAATAAAATCATTTATGATTTAATGCGAACACAATTTTGTGATTTCCCACAAAATGCAAACTTCGTGTTAGGTCCCTTTTATTCTCACGGTGCGATATGTAGATATAACAAGAGACTGAAGTAATTTTGTTAAATAAACACACCAGATATTAGTAATAACGAGATATGCCTGCTTATCGTGTTAACTTAGCATTAGGGAGCGGCACACGCGTTTTGATAGCAAATCCGACGCAATGTAAACACAGTGGATGTTGCTATTTATTTTGTGTAATTAGTTAGTACTTAAGTGAACATTAAATGACTGGCTCGATGGTCGAATGCTGAGCGTGAAGTCTTCGGTTCGATCTCCGATACAAGCAAAGTATTATTGAGTTTTTCATATGGGTTTCTCAGTAGCAATTTGGCGTCTAGATTTGTGCCCTGTTAGTGGCAATAGGCTCGTTCTCTAATCCAACATAACTACTGAAATTTGAGTGTACGTACTCTACTTCTGTAACTACTTATTACTTTGGAGAGTAGCGTGCCGCTGCGGCAAATCTCCTACGGTGCCCGAAGTCAGCTTGCGCGCCGCTAAGCCGAACACACCGGTGTACATCTCCCGCCTACACTAATCTACTAAGGCGGAAGACATCGTAGAGTACGTGCGCCAGAAGACGAGGTACATGCCGAGGGTGCAGTTCCTGGAGTCGCACCGCAACGTCAACTTCAAGGCGTTCGTGGTGCGCGTACCGAATTATTATCTGCCCGTCGTCATGGAAGAAGACATTTGGCCGCAGGACGTGGTGTTCCGTCGCTTCCGCGGACAAGTACTACAGGACAGGTCAAGGACAAGCTAGTGAAGTGCTACTAACATAGCTTTAAGCTATTATTAACACAAATTTTGTTTTATTTAAGAACTTTATATGTTAGTTTTTAAGGTATATGTCTATGGGCCATTGTAGCCTGAAATAAATGTTTTATTATTTATTATTATTATTATAATATGCTTTGTACCTAAGGGGCTACTCCTTAAGTACGAAATCCGTCGTTTTGGCCGAAGTTACGGACGTTTCCCACTCCGTGTCACTTACGGACATAAGATTAGTCCGGGGCCCGAACTAGAAATATATGACAAAACGTTTAGACAGTTGTCCATAATACCGGTGTGTGAAAAGCTAATTAATCGCGAGTAGGGTTCACTTTTAAGTAACGAACTACTTTTGGACGGGCCTGTACCCTCATTGACGGACTTAGAGAGTCAGCCCCCAGTTTCAGGCGTTTGCCTATTATATCTAAAATTCAGTGGGTAGAATTGAATAGAATACTCTTTGTTATGTACACGATAAAAATTACTGATATAAATGTAGATTTTTTACATAGGGTGACACAATGGGCGGTCTTATCGGTAAAAGCGATTTTTTACAGACAACCTTTGGAAAAAGTTCTGAAGTTCAACAGGTCATCAGACTAGCGTCTGACCCACGCTTAACTTTCCTAAATACGGCACTATCCCTATATTTGTATTAACCAAAAACTACAAAGACTTGCAGTAATAATCGTTACTCTGAACAGCGATCATACCAACCGAGTAATCGAATAATGTAATCGAGACATTAGCGACGTTCGAAGACACACGAGTTTGCGATGTAATCGTATTACTTACGCGCTATTCAAATATTGTACAGACGCCAGCACATCAAGCTACTACAATCTGTCAAATTTCTTTAATAGATTTTCAACTTTATCGCTAAAGCATTAAGGTTCAAGGTTGATTGGGAAAATTTGACAGTTTCGGGTAGCTTGACCTGCTGGCGTCTGTACAAAACAAATATATTATGTATTTGAAGGGGAAGTCTGTTCGATAATTTTTCGTTAAAATCCAGATATGGACGCGATTTTTGATTAAACATATTTTTACGTTTTTTTTTTTATATTTTATACAGAATGATCCTAAATGTCTATGAGACATAATAATTTATTTACAAGAAAAAGTACCGCAATTTATATAAATCAGAATTTTATCACACTTTAAAATAATGCCCAAAAAATAAGTTAATTGCATGATAAACATCAACAATAAAAAATACCGCCGTTTTACCAAGGTATAGTAAAGTTCAGTAAATGTTTCATAAATACAAAACGAAATGTTTTTAGTGCAAGTAAATTACGCTTTACAGATGGTCCAATTTAAGGTAGCAACACCAATATTTTCCAATTTTCTACCAACGAAATTCTACCATATGAGGTAAATAATAAATGTGCGATGCTTGAATGCACACCAATAAGGCAACGAGCCCACAATTTACATGTTATTTAACCTTGTTACCTAGTTTATCGAAATAGAAGCGATTCCTAAGTTTGTTATCGTAAGTTTAAATTACATCTGTTTGTCTTGTTTAAGATAATTTGTATTTCAACTTTATTATTAAGTTTTACTCTGGGCCTAATGAAGTAGACTTTTTTTTTCTGTTTTTGTTGTCCCTTACTTTGTTTCAGACTTTGTTCAAAATTGAGGAGAAGAATGAAAGGCGTAAAGATTTCTCTAATTTCTGACGGGAAAGCAGTTAATTTTTCTACTATTTATAAACAATAAATGAGTATTTATTGATCTAAGATTTAAATGATTATGCATTACTTCGAAAATACGTCGTAGTTTTCGTATTTTACTGTTAAATATAAAGTAATTCCGGTATCCAGTCTTATTAATGATTGTGTATTGTAAAGATGGACTAATCTCTAGAGGGAAAGAATGCAACAAGCTGACTTGGTATAGCATGCTAAGCTTTGCAGATTTTCTGTTACCTCCTCTCATGGAATCGATTCCAAACGATACGTTTCTAATGGTAATTTTATCAATAAAGACATGGAATAATTAATAATAATGGTACACGCTTGGGATCCCCGAATCCATTCAGGTCAAAACTCTGACCACCATTAGAATAATAACATGGGAGGAATAACATTACGCTGATTTCAGAGGATTCACAAAATTATCATTGCAAGTGCGTGCGTGCTATGGAACGAGCTATGCTTGGAGTCTCTCTGAGGGAAAGAATCTGGAATGAGGTGATCTGGCAGAAAACCAAAGTTGTCGACATAGCTCACAGAATAAGCAACCTAAAGTGGCAATGAACCGGCCATATTAGCCGTAGAACCGATGACCGTTGGGGTAAACGTGTTCTTGAGTGGAGACCGCGAATCGGCAAACGTAAGGTAGGACGCCCTCGGGCTAGGTGGAGCAACGATCTTCGCAGGGTAGCTGGTAGCAGCTGGATGAGAGTGGCCGAGAATCGAGTTAAATGGCGTGCAATTGGAGAGGCCTATGTCCAGCAGCGGACTGCTGTAGGCTGATGATGATGAAGTGAGTGCGTGCTGTGTGACCAGATATATGAACGTTAACGAAACCAAAGGAGTATGACATGTACGGTTGAAGCAGGAGGTATTCTGTACTTTCTGTCTACCCATACGAAAGAGGTGGGACTGTATGTATGTATATAAATAAATAAATATCGTCTGACATTGCACACAGCACCATCTAGTTCCAAGTTAAGCACTTAACACATAAGGCTTGTGTTATGGATACCAGATGGTTGATACACTACTTAAATACATTTTTTTTTTCGTAAATACATACATATTATAAATATACATCCATGACTCGGGTACAAATGTCCATATTCATCATACAAACATTTGCCCCTACCGGGATTCGAACCCAGGACCATTTGGTTTCGCTGACGACACTTAGCCACTGTAGCCACTACACCAAACGTGTCGTCTGGTATATATTATTAAGTGTACGAGATTGTTAATAGTTCAAGGGATAGAGCGTTGGACTGGCTAGCGAAAGCAGCTGTTGCACATTGCACAGGGACCCAGTAAATTATGAAGCATAATTTAGCTATGTTGCAAAACTAAATGAGAATACCAGTGTGCACATTGCAAATAATCTTATAAAGTAATAATTCAGCGTACATTATCCTCTATAACGGAACAAAGTTTTCGTAGAAACCGTCTTGAGCCAATCCTATTGCGGTCTGTTCAGTGATTTTATAAGTACATGCATGAGCTTTGCAGTATGCAGCCTTCTTATGTAAGCTCTTTGTCTCCTGCAGAATGTAAAGCTCAGTGATTCCATTATACCAACAAAGTAGCATTATGGAGATTTTAGCAGTATTGTGAATCAAATGGAGACGAGTGAAACATGTTCACAGTTTCGTAAATACCTTGCTCAAAAATGACAAGGTGCCTCATATATTAAATTACTTAATGCAACACCACAACGTTGGTATACAGGGTTACTTGTAATTCGACGTATATCCGTCAGGAGCTCATAGGGGGCCAAAATGCAACAAATTGAACCCCCATATTATGTATGGCCGAAATTCAATAGTTTGCGAGATATTTGAATTTTTATGGTTTTTCGATAAATTACCCAAAATTTGACATGCAATTCCAAATAAATAAAAATTACATATTGAATGAGTACCATTAAAAAAAAGTAGGTACCTAATTCAACAAAATAATTAAATTGATGAAAAAACAAAAGTTGTTTTAGTTATTTGTACGATTAATGTCATAGTAATTGTTTTAACAAAACAACATTTTTTGAAGCGTAAAATGAAAATATTGGAAAGATATTATTCTTAAATCGGTCATCATCATGCAGTTATTTTTTATTTGGATTTAAATGTAAATTTTGGGGTAAATATCAAAAAACCCTTAAAATCTAAATATTTCGAAAACTATTGAATTTGTTCCATGCATAGGGGGGTTTCAATTTGTTGCATTTTGGCCCCCCTATCAGCTCCTGACGGATATACGTCGAATTACAAGTAACCCAGTATTTCTCTTTCCATGGTACCTCCTAACATGCATACAACCCTAGTACCACAGACAACTGCCTCGTAGGTGTAATGGTCGCAAGAGCTATTGCTGCATGAGGTCCTAGATTCTATTTCCAGGTCGACCTTAGTGTTATGGCTCGCTTCCCATTACGTGGAACTTGGGTGTACGTACTATAGGTACACCTCTGCCCAACCATTTGGGGAATAACAAGCGTGATATTATGTTATGTACAACAGAAAACTAAGACTTATCTACCGAATAAAATATATCCACGCTCCGAAGCACAGACTCCCGGGAAATATTAATTTCATAAATTAAAAACGTCCTAGAAATGTCGTAAATAAAATATTATCTTTTTCATGATGTTCTGCATTTTTTAATACGATGCCTGCAGGCTTACCGCAAACCAGTTGAATTAACTGTGCTCTACTATTCTTTTGATTTGAGCTGTATTTTTTATTTTCTGAATAGACAGACGCGAAATGCTTTGTAGGCTTAATTTGGTTTGGGAGACAGAATAATTATGTACAAACGTGATTGTGAATAATAATGGCTACTCCAATATATTCTCTGTGTATCTAAGCTCATACATACATACCTAATATGTAAGATCAGCCACAAAAAGTTGTATTCATCGACAATAATTCATTTAAACGTCTACAATCTTTAAACGCACACTATGCAGACAGGCATATTATTAGTTGGCGGATTATATCGCTGATAAAAATGCCTGACTCAATACTGGTCCTGCTCCACAACCACAACTAATAGATTATCACTTGAAAATACTCTTGGAGCTGCTGAAGATTGTAAGACTACCTTTGCATTGTATAAACTCAATCTCCTTTGTATTATATAATTGCATAGGACAAGTGCGAGTACTATGTACTATCGAGCTACCATTTTCCGGGTAAAGTCTTTCATTGACTTGAATGTGCCCTGGCGGCTGATAAAAGTCATGCTCACTCAAATGTCGCGCTGACGGTGGGTGGCGCGTGTATTGGATCATTTAGCTCCCTTGAAAATAGTGGAGCTGAATGGTGCAGATCCATGCGTCATGTTCGTGAACGGGCGCCGTCAGTTGGGACTGGTCCTCTCTTAGCTGCCACGGCTTATTTTAATTATTTTATTTAGGGTTTGTTATGTTAAAATTTATATTTGTTGTACTCTAGACACTCAACGTGTATGTTTTACTTACATCGCTCTCACATATAATTACATATTCAATGATGTGACTAATATTTATGTAATAATATAATTTAAAAGAGTGTCCATGGAGTTGCTTGCCCGTTCTTCTCCATAGGTACCTACAACGCTTTGGAATGGGCCACTAGCTTCACATTTCTGACTGACCCACCACTTGACAATTCAAAAGTGCCTGTAAAAATGCTCTGAGTTTGAGTTTTATGCCATAATATGGTATCAATGTTACACACAAATCATTACACATTGGATACTTAACTGTAGTTATACATTGATACATAGAACACAATTCGTAGACAATCAAATGAATTCTTCTTTTTGACGCTGACTCTACCTACTTATACGTTATATTCATGACGTCATATCAAAGTCACCGACACCGCTGTTTTATTCATATAAACGACGACACGCATGAAAGCCTTGCATGCACGCGTGTTACGATTGTTTTGAATAACTTTAAATATTCCACGAAGTTTCATGCACACACCGTAAATAAAACCATGATAGTACAATTATTATTACTTACACACACGCTATGTACCCAGAATAGAAGACAAATTAACCATTGCAATATTTAAATGAAACTAAAAATTTATTCGGGTTTTAAAACACTTGTTCAGGTGGCCATGATTTGGCCTAACTGGACGGCAAAATCGAATAGTTGTAGATATTGGTTCAGGACAAAGCCGCAGGCATGATTCAACGAGGGCAGATGCCGAACGGAGTTTGCCGATCAACATGAGCCGAATACGTGTAGTAATTGTTTCAGGTCGGCTTTGTTTTTCAATAAATACTGCCGAATCGAATGTGGCACCCGGACAAATGTATAGCACCCCTTAGATCTAAATAGGTTGCAAGTTATAGTATTTTAAGTGACTTAAAATAACAAGCTTTTTATTATAATGGCGTGAATAAAAAAGACAAAATATTCTCAAGAACGCGTGATGTTTTCATTTAAAATACGAGTGCTTGGCCTGGATTCCTCGGTTGGCAGAAGTGCAATACTATACTTTTGTGGTGATAAAACTTTCCAGACGCCAGTGTCTGTTGATATAAAAAGTATTTTTAATAGTGAAATGTGGTTCTTTGGTTTGCTCGTAAAATACGGTATTAAACCATGACGTAGTTTATTTCATACTTAGTACGGAATTGCTTTTTAAGAATACTACAATAAAGTTTGCCTTCTCAATTTGTCACCATCCGCCACCATCGATATTTGAAGTAAAAACGGATATTTTAAAGAATACCTATTTTTGACCGACTTCAAAAAAGGAGGAGGTTCTCTATTCGGCAGTATTTTTATTTTTTATGTTTGATATCTCAGAACTCCATCCATTATGCATCGATTTGAAAAATTCTTCTTTTGTTTGAAAGGATTTACTTTAAGATTGGTCCAGTATTCAAGTAGTGAAGTAGTGATTGATGAACGGTTTTGGAGTCAGCTGCAATAATACGTTTTTTTCCACTTTTTGTATGTTGATGATGTTGTAATAAATTCCTGTCACTGATAATTATATCGCAAGTATTGGTAAAACACTACAAAGTAAAAAATAACTTTAATTTCGGAAGTCAGTGTCTTTTGTTTTTGTATTTTCGATATTTGCCACCGACTTCGGAAATTAAAGTTTCAATAGCACATCTGGTAGAGCTCATTGCGCTGATTCGGAATCAATGTTTAACTCATTTTGACGAAAATTGCACTTACTGCTAATATCGCTGACGCGGCAGTACACTTACTATGTGTAAAAAAAACAATTGGAATTATCCGTATGACAATTTAAGTTGAGAATCATTATTCATTCAAATCACAAACTTTCTTTCTTTGACAGTTACATGAAGTGGCATGACACGGCAAATTGACGTAAAGTGTAAATATGCTCAACAATTAAATTCCCTGACTGAACATTAAGGTATTCTGTAGTCACATGTGTCTTGTTAAAGTAGACTAAATGCTATAAAACGATGAAATAAGTTTTAAAATAACAACATACTGCTGTCACCGATCCATAAACAACGCGTGGTGAATTTGCAAATATGAACAAAACTATCAGTCACCGAGTTATTAATTGAATTTACCTCGCAAACGTCCACTCTTTGCGCAACTACGCAGAAAATAAATATTGGCAAACGATTGGAATAAAAAAACATGCATTTAAACATCGTTTTTATTCTAAACAAACTGGATAGTAAAATTTCAGAATAAAAAAAAATGTGGTTTTAAAATTTACACGGTAGTGTCGAAACGCAAACGGTTAGTTGGATTACTACGCATAGCTATGCTACGAGCGTAGCGCGTAGCCGCGTAGCCCCGTAGCACTTTTGCTACGACTACCTACATATAAATTGTGTTTTTTTGTTTGCCAATTGGATTAATTTATAAAAAAAAAAACATCAAGCCTGTTTTCCTCGAAGGGTACACTGAGTTGTAAAATTCACACACATTTGCAACTAATGATGTATAAATTATTTATTGGTTTTGTGGAACTATAAATTATTTATTTTCTGAAATGTAATTTCACCAGTTAAGTTGATTTTTATGTTGCAATAATAAAGACAGTTACGATTACCGCCAAAGCATGACTTTATGCTCGTATAACTATCGTTTAATTGATACTGCACTAAAATTGCTACAATGCAAAAGCTTCGTTCCAGCCCTATCGTCTGTCCAAGAGTGCAACAGTAATATGTCTCCCGGACGACATTAACGATTTGTTACTTTGTACTTTTCAACATCAGACTTTTTGTAAGGCGTTCTGTAAGACTATCTAGCTTTGTGTCTAATCACCCGTTTAATACACATATTATCACCCCGCAGTTTGTCAAACAAAAAGTGCCTTGTGAGATACACAGATGTCTGCATTAATTGGTACCCACCTATGTTCTACAATAATTAAAGTAAAGTAAATTATTTATTTCAATATTCATTACAACATTCAAAACTAGGCACACTGTATCTTGGGCACTATTAATAGGTACACCATATTTTTTATTGGTCCTTTTTAAATAAAGGAAACTAAAATATAGGTTGAAACAGTTAAGTTAGTTAGCCTCATTGAGACTAATAAACTAAATATACAAACAAACATAGTATCGAAGAGGCTAACTATCTTAACTGTTTCAACCTGTATTTTAGTTTACTTTATTTAAAAATTACCAAAAATAATATAAGAAGAATAACAGTATTATAAGAAATAAAAGAAAAAAAGAAGAAAGAAAGAGTTGTGTATTATTAGAATTGATTTCAGTTTTCCCTTAATTAGTTAAAAAATAAATATACAAACAAACTAACTAATTAAGGGAAAACAAATCAATTCTTATAATAAAATTTAAGTTTAAAAGCTAAAACTTTGGTATAATTTCCGTTTATGCACCATTAAATCGGTACTTACAATATTTTGGTAATTTTTAAATAAAATAAATTTTAAATTGGCTACAGTTATGCTAGTTATCCTCATCGAGACTACGAAACAAAATATACAAACAAATTTACCAATTAAGGGAAAACTAAAATCAATTCTTATAGTAAAAATTTAAATATAAAATTGCTTCTGTTGGTTATCATGACTGTTGAAACGTGGGTGTAAGTACTATAGATAACTACATCACTGTCTACCCTTTTGGGACTACAGACGTGATGTTATGTTGTGTTTTAACTGGTTATCTTATTTCCCAAGTTATGTATGGAACTGGCAACGAGTGCCCGATTAATACTGTGTCAACATGAAAATGTTTATGTATGAAACTAACGCATGGTTTCTGCTACGACAATTTCTGTAAAATGATTGTTTGACTGAATATAAAACTAGGAAGGTCAATTCCCGTAATTAAGAAATATTAAAAAAACATGTCAAAAGGAAATTAAAATTAAAAAACGTACCCATACGCATTTTGTCAGCCTTAATCTGTCTTTGACAGATTAAGGCTGACAAATGCGTATGTTCCTAAAAATCAGTAGGCAAATTCTCGTACATAAAAAAACGTTCAAATTCAAGTCGCAATCTCATCTCAGCGACAATCAATGTCAAAAACCTGTCAAAAATGTATGTAAATTGATTGTAATTTTGACAGCTTGAGACTGAGATTAGAATGCGAACGGTCTTAAAAATACGGGAATTGCCCCTCAGATCATCTGACATGAGTTTAATTTTGAGACGCCATTGATTTTCGATCGAGAAACCAGGTGTAGATGAGTCGATAAGGTGTAGATAAGTAGATAAGACTGACCGTCATTTTAATCTTATTCCTAAAACAGCATAAAAGTAATCTCTATTTTAAATTCCTATCTTCAAGTGAAGTGTTTTTTTATCTTTTTATTACGGACGCTTTTAACGTGCACGTCTTTCTACATCGTTCTCACATGTATAATTACAACATAAATGATGTAACCACTTTTTTGTAACAATATTTTGATTTAAAAGAGTGAAGTCCATGAAGTTTCTAGCCCGTTCTTCTCTATAGGTACCTACTACGCTTTGGAATGGGCAACTAGCTTCATCTTTTTGACTGACCGACCCCTTGACAATTCAAAAGTGCCTGTAATTGGTCTATTTGAAATAAATGCTTTGAGTTTGAGTTTTGAAGCAGATAGGAAGTCAAAACTTAGCGCAAGCGCCGCTCCGTATTGAACGATCAATTGACAATTTTGTGTGACAAAAGCTCCTGCCAATGTAATAAGTTTCAAAGTTGTGCAGATGTGACACACACAAAATTTTAAATTGCATTATAAGAGTGTAGTCTTATCTTTTTGGGGGTGACGCCTGTATTTTGCGAAGGAGAAGGCAGATTTGTGCTGTTGACAGTTTACTGACGTTTTAGTAAATAATAATAATATGAGACAACATCCACACAAAGTCTTCAGGTCCCGAACTAGGTAGATCCTGTACTACGGTAACCTGGTGACTGATATACATACTTATATACATATACACACCCAGACACAGGTCAAACAGACATGTTCATGCACACAAATGTTTGACGTGTCCGGGGATCGAACCCGGGACCAGCGGCTCAGAAGGCAGGGTCGCTACCAACTGCACCAACCGGTCAGTCAAATCACGGTTAGTTGTCATTTAACAACATCATTACAATATCTAGCCTAAAACAAAACCAGAAACTTTTAAACGACATACTTATATATACAAAAACTCACGCCTTCTTATCATAGGGGTAGGCAGAGACTACAAAACGCCACCTACAACGATCCATGCATACCTACTCGTTTTGCTTTTAAAATAATTTAGCAAAAAAAAGGTTGCACTGTTCAAACGTTATGGTTTCCTGCTAACCACTACAACAATTACATAATGTCCGTGTCCTAGCATGACCAATATCGCTATTAAAAACTACGCCTTTGTCTTCGAAATTCTCGAATAATAAGCGAATTCCTCCATTGAACTATATCGGTTTCACTCAAAGGAACAAAACGTGCAATCATTATGTAGCGCACGAGTGCCCTCGACATCTATAACATTACTTGGATGGGGGAGCTGGTCGCCTGCCTTCGACATAATTCCCGAAAGAATTGCGGGAACGGTCGATAATTTGTTTAAACCGAACTGCGGAGTCTTCTATCTGATATATGTGCCGCATATATATAGACATGGCTGTGATAAATGGGTACGACTTATTATGTAACGTCAAGTCGGCGGGATGTGAATTTGTATGATATACACACACTACACTACTTTTTTGACTTTATTAAACTTATTAGTGCCTAAAGGTGGTCTATCTCCAGCAATCATAGAAAAAGAAGAAACAAAAAAAAAATTTACATGCGGTCCTAATTTTCCATTTTGTTTTAAGTTTAATTACCTAATCTGCTAGACAAATAAAGCTTAGTACTTCTCATCATTTTCCTGAAAGGTGTTAGGTAGGTGTAGCCTATGCAATGAACGTGGTTACATGCATACGTAATTATTTGAGTTCAAAATCTCTAACACGCAGGTAGATTGTGCAAGTACGCAATGGTGCCGATTCCCTTGTTCACAAACTAAACTAAATTTAAGTTGAGTGCATCTTTTTCTTTCTATTTCATTATGAAAAGGACAGAAGATAAATATTAGTTTAGTCCTGTCAAATTAGTCAGCACCTGACGTAATTTGATGTAATTTTAGTAGTCAACTTTTTAATCACGTCTAAACTTGTATGGAGTAGTGTCAGGCGCTGATTAATTTGACAGGACTAAACTAAAATTTATCTTCTGTCCTTTTCTTAATGAAATAGAAAGAAAAAGATGCACTGAACTTAAATTTGGTTAAGTTTGTAAACAAGGGAATCGGCACCACTGCCTAATGTAGGTAAGAAAAGAGAGTGTCAGGAAGGTTGTGACTGTCTCCAAAGAGATTTAGGATAAGTAAATAAGTGCCTAATATGCAGGGTGGCAGGGACATCGACGGGTTCAGTCCAAAAACACAAACAAAAAAACAACAAAAATAATATCCAAGTGATTCAGAACCGGCGCCGGCGTTTAAATTTTTCAATGGTTATTAAAAAAAAAAATTGCTCTGGCACACATTTTGACCGTGTAGGTATTCATTGCACTTTCCTATGAAACAGTAGTTTTTTTTTTTTTTGATTACCGACCAAAATTGTCGACGCTATTGGTCTTAGAATGGTGTGCTGAATTCATGGTTTCTGTTTGCGCGTCGATATTCCTTCCAACCTGTATCTAATTGTCTTGGAATGCCTCGTTCACTTAGACCGACAGCAAGGTTAATTAACTGTCCCGAGAGGACATACTTTAAATATAAAGTTAATTGTATACAGGCTGATTTAGGCTCTTTGTTCTATATTATAAGAGCGATGTATTAATACGAATATGTAGGTAAACTCGCAATTTTTTGCACAAAAATTCTGCCATGTGTAGCGATGTCAAGGTCCTTGTCCCACATGGAGCTTGCCCTTTACTTGGTATTTAGAGAGCATTGTTGTCGCACAGAGGGGCTATTAATATCTTTAAGAGGCATAAACTTTAATATCCTGATAACGGTGCAATATATCAAACTTTATGGGTCTTGGGGCTCAGAATAAACAATGTATTTGGTTGAGGGTAGTTTTAGTCTGCTGAAGGTGACATTTTTATATGAAAAGTTGCCTCGACCTTGAATCGGGGGTGCGTAGACATAACCCTAAACCCGTTTACAGACACATGTAATGTGTAAGAAAATGTATCGAGTAATATAACGCGAATTCTGTGTGTGGACGAGACTACAAATTATAACATGTAACGCTCCCGCTGATCCAACGGCTGTCGGTTTTTAGCGCGAACACATACAGGATTCGCGTTGACTTTGTATACCGTCCACACTACTTGCATTACATTACATTATACACATTACACGTCTGAACATGGCTTAGTGTGCAAAAACATTAAGTTAACAAATTAGGATACTTCTAAACATGCCAATGTTTAGTGCCTCTTTCTCACTCTGCCTTATAGAAAGAGACAGTATAACTCTTACTGTAATATTATTTACTTCGGCCATAACAGAATCAGGACCGGTATCACTATAATATTCACGCAACTAAACTTGTTTCCGAAGATATATCACATTACGGAGCATAGTATAGCAGGTAGGTTATATTGAATTAATTAAGATATTAATCCTTCATCGTTCCATTAAATCACCGGTAATTTTAACCACCGTTACCGACTATTATCATAATAGCAAATATTATCAATATAGCAAAACTAAAAACATAGCTCTCAAAATACTAAATGAATTTCACCCCCGTTTTCCAAGTCTTCCACGAAAAATTCTTCAACTCCACTCAACGTCACTCAAAGTACCTATTGTCAAAAAATTCAACTCGATGACGTTTCGACAACCTCTTCATGAATCTCGACTTTTTTCGGAGAAACGCCATTGAACGCCATTGCATGCGAGTGTCAATCTCAGAAAGCTTGACCGTTTTATACCCAGATTCAAATATCGATCTCCGCGCTGTTCTATCATTCTTAGTTTAAAAGTCAAGCTAAAACAGTTCCAGTATCGACAACTTTATAAAACCCGCATACTTAATCTAAACTTGTCCCTTCTGAAATGAAAACACCTTTTCCAGTATAAATATTTCTGTATTTCAATTCTTGCACACATACAAACCTGGTATATAGCAATATTGTACTCAACATAATACCAATATAGACTTCTTGAAGACAACCCTTTGATTTCAAAACTCGAAGAGAACTAATTTAGAAAACTAGGCGCCGCACCAAAAATCATAATAATTTTCCATTCCGTTTGTTATAAAACCAGTACTTTTTCGATAACGTTCAAAAATTAGATACTTTTAAACTTCATGACTACACTGATACAAAAATCACTCGAGGCAAATCACATACTTTCAATTTTATATTCAGTATTTAAAGTCTCTAAAAATCTTATTAATATTTGGAAATCATGACACTTCCAGTAAAACTTGGATGAACTGTACCTAACGCTAGGTTCCACTCTCCGACTACACCCAGCTTCATTCAACAGTGCAAAGACACTCGGTTTCGAAGCGGTTGACTTGAATGAATCGCACTTGTCTATGGCACGAACATACGTCACAACATGGCCGCCAAGTCACTGGATGACTGGAGTCGACTGAGGGCGCGTTTACATTCGGTAGAGTAGACAACTACTGGTGGGTGAGTGCGAGGGACATTTTTTTTTAATTTTTCGGATTTATGGGTTAAACCGGTAAAAAATATAAATTCAAAGGTCTATCTATTTTTATTATAGTTAAAATCGCTTTATAAAGCTAGGCTAGTTTACAACAATCATCATAAATATTGTGTTGAAAAGATAATGATAACAGCACAATCTAAAAAAAAATATGTAAAAGTCGCAACAACTTTTTGGCAGGCTGCCTAATGTGACAGTTAGATGAATTTAATACCATAGTTATAACTGATGTGTATGCCAGAGTCGGCGTTTTTATTCCTATTCGTTCGTACATAAAACTGTGAGTCATTCTAGCCTGTTTTTAGTAATTATTGTGCTTTTAGCGATACGCCCGCCCGTTGTGTCACCCTATGTAAAATTTCTACATGTATATATAAAAAAGAGTATTATATTCTATTCTATTTTATTGTTAGACTGTTTTCTTCCTGTGACATCCATCAAATCGCCTATCCTTCGAGCAACCATTCTACGATCTCTTAAAATCATTATTTAAAAAAAAAACGACATCGAGTACCTATTAAAATTATAGTTGATACTTAAAAGGCCTAAAGGCCTATTTCTACTTAATTTCTTAATTTTCGGCTTTGTCATCCTACAAAAAGGCCACAAGGTACGTTTAGACCCAAATCATATAGAACAAGTAGCTAGCTACTCAGAGCCAGGGACATAATATTAGGTAGAAGAATACCCTACAAAATACCTCTTTAAAAATCAAGAAAACGTCGCATAAAACTTCAAAAAATATCGTCTCCCATAACTCCTCATTTTTCTAACTATCTCGGTCCATCCAGTTTTACTGGAGCCACGTTATAAAGGTTTCAGGCAGGTGGGCGATACGGCGGGCATCAACTATTCAGAGCACGCGGACAGTGACTGATGGCCGGGCGGTATAGAACATACCAAGATGTTATGTGGCCGTTTAGAAGAATTGCTTCAAGCCTCTGTGGCCAAATTAACTCGTTTAATTTGCGTCAAGTTAGTTTAATGAAGGTTTGGGCCGTTCATTTGGAGTGTAAGTTAATGTTAGAATTGTGGTCTCTTAAAGTCTTTTGTCACACATTATTAATCTGAATCTGAATAGTATTGAAGGATATTGCTAATCCATTGCTTCATATGTTCGAAAAATATGTCTGCTCAACAACGTAAATAACGCAATGAATGTTGTTGAACTGTCTATTATGTACTTAATTAACTTAATACTGAGTATTACGTAATTACACCGCTGGATTGTATTACAATGAAATAAGTGTGCCTTTCATAATGATTGTTTGAGCTCCTTAAGTTCTGAGTTGAGCTTCACGATTGATGACAAATGTTCTGGACAGGTCCAATCAAATCTGGTGTGGTTATTTCCTCAAAAGCCCATTTCAGACACTAATCTACATGATCATCAGATGATCTGACCAAGATTACGCCTGGACTTTAAAAGAGACTTTGACTCCTGAGTTTATTTTGATAGGAAATGTCGACTCCAACTAGACTAGAATAGAATATTCTTTATTATGTACCTACTTACACCAAAAAAATACAGATATAATACATAGGTATTTTCAACTAGCATTTTTTATTTCTTATTTGACGTGTTAATGTGATTTCGGTATTCTCTTTTACAGAAATTCAATTTCATTTCATTGATTCATTAGTGATCATGAACGAATTGTTGTTTTTTCGCCTTTTCGATTCGTTCTTCAAAACCTTTTGTGCTTTTATAAACATACTTCAGGATATAAAATTTAAACTACCAGCTGCAGTTTTCTGACACATTTATTGCTTCAAAGAATATCGAGTCAGATAATTCTGGACTGCACAAAGCTTTCCATTTATTCTTAAATCAAGAACAATTGGAAGTAAAGAAACAATTTTAAATTCATTTCACACGAAATTCCAATCAGTAATAAGTACAGACAGTCATTACGAAAATGTTTTCTGTAGTACTTCAATTTTCAACAGATATAAAATATAAAAAGCTATGCTGTCATCCGCGTAAATTAACGAGAAAACAATTTTGTTCCCTCCCTCACGTAACCACCGGTACGTTATTTTTTTCTTCATTCCACTGCATCTTCATTCGCGTTTATCTTTTTATATGTCTGTTCGTAAAGGCTCAGTTATATGGTTCCAATCTTACGTGGTATTAATTTTTGTGACTCATTCTTTTTTCCAAATACGAACTTTGTATTATTTATTAATACAAAACACTGGCAACTTTACTTCATAATAATTGGAAACCACCATGAAGTTTTCCATTTTTTTTTTTTATAAAACTGTTTCCACTGATTTTTTCTTATAGGTGAAGGCCAGCATTTAACTTTTTAATTGTATATCATTAGAAAAAGTTATTTATATATTTATTAAAATCTCCCGTACAACTATTATTACAGGTATGTCCCTAATGCGATAGCTTGCTCTCAAAACTAACTTGAGTTTTTACATTATAAAAATATGAACAACGTAAAAAATAAACACAGTAATCAAACATAGTTTTTATACTCTAGGAATTTTCTTGGGTGCTGCAACTAAACATCATGATTATGTAGGTATATAATTATATTAATTTAGTTGACAAGTTAAGTTGTTTATTAAGATAAACGCACACTTATCAGAGCCGAAGGATAAGGCGAGGTGTCATAGGATTTTATACAAGTAATAATTCTAAAATCCAATTCTTTCGGCTCCTTCGCTTCCTTTACCTATAACCTTTTAGATTTACTTTCAAATAGCACACAGCAAGGGAGAGAAGGGCATCCTAATCGGTACACCATTACCGATACCTTCGTGGTTATTATCAACCAAGATAAAGCTAAAAAATACTTAAAACATTTATATGGAGGTGTATAAGCAAACCGTTATTCTTCGTACATATTTCGCGGAACAAATAAGCTCTGTCTGCCTCCACGATCTTATGAAGGGACGAAATGGAGAGGAAACTTCTACCTTTTTGCAAATTGAGGCTCAGGCTTTGACCTCACTGAGATTAAATAGAGATGTTTCTGTCAGTATATTTTGCTGAAAGTCTATCGTGGGAAATATAAATACAAATAAGGCTATTATCGGGTTGTAGTTTGTAGCAAATGTTGCTACCAAGCATTTCAATGGTAATTTTTAACATGTTCGGCTCAGTTTTCTGCTGTATTATATTGTCAGAGTATGGAAAAAAAAAATATTGCTATAATATGTTACGTCAAATTTTAGTGTTCACATAAATGGGCTAACCTCTGAAATGAATTGAAATGTTTATTCCTGTAAGTAAATCTTTTAAGACACTTTTACACGTCAATATTTTTAACCCTTTGACCGCTTGTGTCGCATTTATGCGACACATATTTCCGTGCCCCTACCGCTCGTGTCGTATTTCTGCGACAGAAAACATGCATGATTTTTTCGTTCTATTTTCGTCCTAATAACTGCGTGGTACAACTAAAACGAAAAAAAAATTGTTTTTTCGATTTGTAGCCGCGCGCTAGGGGCACGGCAATTGATGTTTAGCCAAGCGCTTAAAAGGTTAAACTAGATAGCGCCGGCATTTCCTAGCTGACTGATCCCTGAGAAGAAAAGCCGAAACAAACACAAATTTCATGGTCTCTTTTAAAGTCCAAACATTGAGGATTTTATGTGAGTCTAACAATGCAGGGCATGCCAATGGCAATGCTATGTCTGGAAGGGCCTTTTGAAGAAAGAGCCATTGCTGCTTTGAGTTGACTTGTCCTAGCAGACGGCATGTAGCTCAAGCCATTACAGATCTGCCGAAAATTTGCGAAGGCCGTATATAAAATACTCAAAACCGCCAGACAGCTTTATAGTCATGTAATCAATCTAGCCTGCATGGTACTCACATTCACACTCTAGCTTCCTGTAAAATGGTAAAATGTATTTTACTGTCTATTCATTTGAAAACGTGAAGTTTAATAATAAAAAGCTCTCTTTATTCCTATTCCTTAAACTCATATTCAACTGTAGATGCTAACATTACTAACTAAAATAAGGGCCGGAATCAGGACTCAACATTACTGGGAAAAGGAAGCGGTGTTTATATCCATTCTACACTCAAAACATTTTCAACAACACAACCCCCATTTTTATTTTACTAACAGTTTCCGAAAATAGCCTCAAAACCAACTCATTGACCTTCAAAAATAAATAGCCAGTAAAATAACAACACAACAACTAATTTCGTAATTATGGGGGCGTAACATTTTCGGCGGTAGTTCGTCAAATATTTGTGGCGTTCGTAAACAGGAGAGCCAGTGGGAAATACGGACGTGAACATACCGATGTGGTCGAGTTTTAGTTTGACACCGGTATCAAACGGGGGGTAAAATGATGTATGGTCCTAGTCTAGTGTTAAATGGGCACGATACGTGTTGGCACATTTGATGCGTTTTTGTTTTGTAAATCGTTTTGTTTTGCTGCTAGATTTGTTTGAGAGTGCTTCTGATTGTTTTTTTGGTTGGTGTGTAATGGAGTTGTGTGTGTGTGGCGATATCAATTGAATTCAGGGGCCGTACTATGAGCTGTTAACGCCATCATGATTCCGTTGAGAAAAAGAGATAGTGCTATCGGTCATGTATAGCTCCGTCTCTCTTCCACGCTGGAACAATGATGGAATTAACACGTCATAGTACGGCCCCTGAACGGTAAAATGACGCGGTTTGAAACGTGGTGCAGCGGTTTTATTTATTGATTATTTTGTATATTTATTTATTTATTTGTCTATTTTATAGTTAATTTTTAATTATTAAAAACAAAGCACACAATTAGACCTCTACGTCTGTCTTAGCATGCCATGGCCTGAGATTTGATCAACGCGCTATTAACAGTTACGTTTTAATCGAGTTGATGTAATGTTCCTTCAGCTTACGCTTTAAGATTCTACTATTCATTGAGTCTCTAATGTCTACAGGTATTTGGTTTATTAAATTGGGTATTGTGAAAGAAGCGGTACGCCTGCCATAAAAGTTACATTTGTGTGGCTCTTGGAGTGATTTAAATTTGGCCTGTCGTGTATTCGCGTCATATTTAATTTTATGCATCTGCTTGTGGGGCTACTGTGGGTAGAGCTGATAGTGTTAGTTTTTTTAAAGCCTTTATAACCATAGTAGAGTTTTTACCAACTTCTACTAGCACTTTAAGAATACGTTTATGGCACATTGACTTTTGCTGTATTTTATGTAGCTCATGAAACTGCTTAGAATCCCGAAATGAAGAACAAAATAGCTTTGAAAACGATACTGTTTCACTTTCCTCCTTGCAAAGCAAAACCCATAAATCCACTCATAAAATTTTCAGCAAGAATAAGCCCAATTGAAGATCACCCGTTTAAAATATAAAGCATCGTTACGCAAAATACGTGTAAAATATTTGACAGCGTTCATAAAATTCATCGTTAATTTTCCTCACGATTATGCACGGGTATTAACACCGTGGAAATGACCGAGCTCCCCAAAGTCCACTCGTTCATTCAATCAATCATTCCATTCCTTCGCGAGGATCCTCCCACCTCGAAACTCATTTTTCCATATTATTCTATTAAATTATGCTCTGATTATTATGTATCGTGAGCTATTTTCAGTCTTTTGTAATTTTTATATTTTAGTAATATTAATGATATTGGATATTGAGGTACAGGATACTGTATAACTAGTTTAAAAATAGTTGCTACCTAACGACCTACCCTCAGTTCGTTTCGTTATTTTAGCGGGGTTAGCACGGCCAGCTGTGATAGGCTTGAGTCACACATTTTTATCACAGCTTGAGATCAAAAACCGTGATAAACTGCGTGACTCAAGCCTATCACAGAGGCCATGCTAGCCCCGCTCCTCAGGACTAGCCGGTTAGGATATGTCGACTACATCTAGCTTATTTTTTCTTTATAATATGACGTAAACGTGATTCCGATATCGTAATTACTGAATAAACAATTCCATTTCTACAGTTCAGGGTGTAACATTCTTTTAATGGTTACTTGTAAATTCAATGCTTATTAAACCGTATTATGACAGCATTATACTGCATAAACCTAACTTACTTACTTCCGGACGGTTCGCGGTATTCACTCAGCATAAAACCCCAAAACGGGGGCTCGTGGCTAAATAATTCTCAATTCTTTATTGCGTACCATAATGTATATACATAGTTAGTAGGAAATAATTAAATTAGTCACAATTATGTACCCTGTCTAAACAAACACTTTCACACAATAGGCATAACGGACAGCCCTCTATGCAGGGCTTGCATGGAGGCTGACGAAACTGTCGCGCATGTGCTCTTCGAGTGCACAGGCGTCGCCCAAATTAGGTCAAAAACCCTCGGGACACCCAGATCTTACACAGATGTTCTTAATAGACCAGGAGACCTAATCAGCTTCTGGAGGGAGGTGGGCTGGTTGGAATAACCACCGACGGCCGACATGGTTCACGCACAATGGTCCACTGAAGGACTAAGTGCGGAAACCAGACCAATAACATAGAACATAGATAGAACATGTACCCTGTCGGGCACAGCATAGATCAAGTAGGAGAGAGGAGGAAGAACGCTAGGTTTTTTTTTATGTGGTGAATTTTATTATTAGTTAAGTAGCTGTTGCAAGTTATACTGTTTTATTAATACAACCGCATGGATCGATCGAAGGTCAAGCTACTACGCCGCGGTCGGTGACCATACTTTACACATCAAGACCCCTCCGTGCCTCGGGAAGTAGGTACGTCAAGCCATCGGTCCCGGCTGTCATTCGTAGATCTTTGACAGTCGTTCCGGGTAGTCAGAAACCCAAAAGTCTGACAACCAGTTTTACTACGGGGTATCGTGTTACCCAGTAACTGGGTTGTGGAGGTCAAAAGCAGTCGCTCCATGTAAAATACTGGTAATCAGCTGCATCCGGTTAGACTGGATGCCGACCCCAACTTAGTAGGTAAAAGGCTTGACAGATTGATTTATTTATTTTCATGTGTCATCCTTCATACAAATACATACAATATTGTCGAAAATTACCATTCTCACAACGATATTATTCTCTATCCCTATTTTGCCGGCACAACCACACTGCTAAGCTTATTCGCGAAATTCATGAATTTCAAAATGTTATTTGCAAATTGTACTTTATTGCAGTTGTGTATTTCGAGAGCATGTTGCGTTAGTTCAGCTGGATCATTACTTATGAGTATAATTCTGCATCCCAGATCTGGGTTTCTAGAGAAACTATTAGGTAATATTGTTAACTTTATGTTTCTCTGTGGAGTAATAAACTGAACACGTCCTGGGGTCTACTCTGTAAGTCGGTCAACGAAGATACGGGCCCGTTAGTAAGTAGTCAATAAAAAAATTCGGTCGGACAAAAACACTTCGGGATTAGGGACAACTGTCAAATCGTGTTGTCATTCGTTCTATATTTTTAATACGCAGGAGGAAACGCCCGTAATTTCGGCCGAAACTACGGACTTCGTGCATAAGGAGTAGACCTCCTGGTGCGTGTAGTTTTTTTCTTTTCGCGATTATGGTACTTTTTTAGACTATTTGAGGTGGTACCACGTTAATAAACATTTGGCGAAAGGTAATAAGCTTCATTTTGACTCGCTGTTTTAGCAATAGCAATACTGGGTGGGCTTATAGTTAATACTAGCTTCTGCCCGCGTCTTTGTCTGCTTGAATTTTCTTGCTCCCCGACCCACCCCGTCTCATCGCATCACCTGCCCGCGCTATTATTTTTTATTACTTTTACTCTTTTTGCTCAGCTTCTGAGAGTCCTAGCGTGATGTCAAATAGCTTATGACATTCCTCACGAGTTGGGCTATCAAATGGAAAATTATTTTTCAAATCCGACTATCAGTTCCAGAGATTAGCGCGTTCAAACAAACAAACTATTCAGCTTTATTATTAGTATAGATATACATAGATAGATAAGTCTGAAATCGCCAACCCGTCTTGAATAAGCGTGGTGATCAATGCTCATGCATTCTATGTACGAGAAGAGGCCTTTGCCAATAATCGGCTGGCATTATTATTATTATTAAAAACTAGGTGCAGTTATTTAAAAAATCTTACAGTTTTTGGCGGCTATCCTTATGAAACCTGTAACTCTCAGCACAGCTTTTTTTTTGAGGGTGGGGAAGCATAGTACATTGTTCACCGAGAGGAGAAAGTGACCGATTACCGTCGAGGGTGTCGTTTGAAGCCCGAGCCGTAGGCGAGGGCTTTAAAACACCCGAGATCGGGAATCGCACTTTCTCTCGAGTGATACATAGTGCTTTATACTACACCTACGAGGAAAATAAAAAAACTAAATCTTTACTAATTGAAATTTATATTGAAATTGTTGCAGTTAGTGAAGCTTAATGTAACACTTTTTCCATTAATGTTTGTTTGAGATGTTTGCGACAAAGCTAGCAAAACAGTTTCAGAAAAAGATGCCGCATTTTTTTCACTTTTCCATTGCAAAAAATCGTCATAAGTTTTATTATATTTTTTAATTGATTTCTGTGGTAAAAGGTTATCAATCAGTATTTTTGCTGTTTCATTCAACTGCGGCGGAGTTAAAAAATCTTCATCATCACTATCACTACTTATCATTTTGATAGTTTTATTTTACTTTCTACGAAAACTGAATCCTCAAACAACACGCAAATTGAAAATGGCGCCAATGGCGTCTGCAATTTTCACATGTTCTTTTTTCAAATTGTTTATCCTGCCGCCGCAGGGTCGCACTGCCAGCCCGACACCATCCAACACACAGCTAGTGGCCAGTGTCATTTTGCGAACTTGGAGATAAAAACTCACTGTAAAAACTTTTTGGCTTTTGATATTTAGGTTACCGGCGCATTGTCTTACCCAAAATTAAAAAAGAAAAACCCCGTAAGAAATGGATTTTCATACACTTTTCTCTCCCGCTCAGATGCGTTTTCTCCCCGCATATTTGTTCGATATGCAATGACGTACTTTCTACCGTAAATTTGATAAAGTATCAAGGTACTTTCCAAGCAGGTGTAGTATAAAATAATTACTCCCGCTCTAGGCCCAGCGGGAGGGCGTGTCAGACTCTTACAGAATACAACCCACCAGTGTTCCTTCAGTTGCCTGTGCCAGGGGCCACGGTAACCCTTTTGGACTTTCCCACAACCCTGGCAGGCATCGGCCCTTTTTTTTTTTTTTTTTTTTTTTTTTTTTTTTTTTTTTTTTTTTTTTTTTTTGTTTCCGGGGTGGAAAATCCTCATGGATGTCCGCCGCCCTGGGGCGGGCGGCGGGGTCTGTCAGACTCTTACTGACTAAAAACCACCCCGGTGTTCCATCTCACACCTACGCCGAGGGTCGCGGGAACGTACGATCCTTCCGCAACCCCCGACTGGTGCCGGCCCGCCGCTGCGGGCCTCTTCGGGTCTGGGGGGGGAGTGAGGTGTTTGACTCCCCCCGCGACGTCTAAAAGGGGCGCGCGTGGAACACTACGCGCCGCCACCTCGGGTCCTGATGTATGGGGGGCGACGGACGTCCCCGAGTCCGTCGCCCCTGGACCCATTTAGGGGGGCTGGAAGAGGGCGTTGTCCGCCCTCCGCCGACGCCCGGTGCGCCTTCTGCGGGCCGGGTGAGTGGACGAGATCTCCCTCTCCCTTTCCGCAGCCTCCTTCTGCGAGACGACTGTCTCGCAGAAGGAAACCACCGCGTCCCAGGACTCGTCGCTGCCGACCATCGACTCGACTACGGCCGGCAGCGACAAGTCACTGCCTACTTCTGAGATGAGGGCACGGCGCGGCTCCTCCCAAGCGGCACACTCTGCCAGCGTATGCCGCGCCGTGTCCTCTCGGCAATCGACGCAGTGGTGACACCGGGCGTCCGGCTCCCTGTTTATGCGACACAGGTACTTCCCGAAGCAACCATGCCCCGAGAGCACCTGCGTCGCCCGAAACGACAGGGAGCCGTGCCTCCTCCCGAGCCAGCGCTCGAGTACCGGCCGGACAGGCATCGGCCCTAGCGAAACCCGTCATTGGAGCTGACATCTCTTTGAGGCGCGCGTGGAACACAACGCGCCGTCGACCGGGTCCTGGTCCTTATCGGACGGCGAGCTACCCATTGCTCGCTGTCCGCAAGCCTGCGCCTACGGTGGCCGGGAATCGGCTTGGGATTCCCGACGCCCAGGGCGTCTCCTGCGGCGGCTAGGGGCGTGAGGGCGCGAATTTTGCCTCACCCTCACGCGTTCCGCCTCCTCCTTTGCGAGCATTACTGCTTCGCAGAAGGAGGTGACGTCTTCCCATGCCCTCTCGCTCCATACCATGGCCTGGACCAGGGCCGGACGCGAGAGATCGCCACTGCCAATCGCCTGCACGAAACTCTCAGCACAGCTGGATGTTGAATACAGTAATTATCTTACATTCTTAATCAGTCTATTCTGATCGTAAACGAGAACTGTGGAATAGTATTAAAGCAGGTAGTAATGTAATAACGTTATAGTAATAATGGGTGCAGCAATTTGTCATGTAACAGTTGTGGTACACAGCGCTCAGAGTGCAATAAAGAATGATATATTTGAAAATTTACTTCCTTACAAGGCAAGCATTTTAATGCCACCAGTAAGAGATCTTTTAGTACTCCAGGTGCTTTAGGTACTTTATTGTCTTGTTTTGGAAGCAAGGCAGTAAAGTACAGCCGGTTTGGAAACTTATTGGCTCTCTGAAATTACTGTCTCTTAACTGCAAATTGGTACACACTACACACCTACAGCCCATGCTCAAATGAATTGTTGAGGTGACATACATGGTCGGTTACGTCATCAAAATCTGTTCTATCTGTGGTTGTTACTACCTCAAGATCTACGCATCTAAAACAGCCGGAGCGAGTACTCCTTGAAGCAAATTGCTTAAATTCATGAGATTATTTCAAGTACTGTCTCGAGCACTAAAATTATACACTAAGCAATCGATTTTACTGTGGAATAACTATTGCAACTTAGAGATACGACCTATTTCGTAACTCTATTTGTTCCAAAATACTATGTTCGTAACAACATAAAATTATAATATAAACAGTAGGAGAAAATTAGTTTTGAAAGTGGCTAAATGTACTGCTCTTGACTATATCTATGTGCATCCGCTCAGAATGATCTGGCGCAGGATCCTCTGCCCAGATTGATCCATTCATAAATGGCATTCTTAATTTGTTTTATGGCCAGTGCATCAATGCAGTGACACAAAAGGCTAATCCTATCAACTGAAACACACGAGAGTACTCCCATCCATTGTAAAGTGTTCGCATTGTTCATAGAACAACTGTGTCCGCTTGCCTTCCGACCATTGTCTCACAGATTCCACAAAAGGGTGGACCAACTGGGATCACTTTATTACAAACCACCACTTGAACATAGCAACACAATACTATTACACAGAGGTAATATGTTAGCTCTAAATGGTTCTGGTTGTAAGTGCCCTTAATGGTGACGTTCTTCAGAAAGGTGAGGTGCATACAAATGGCGTGCATAAGTGACCAGATGTGTTACCTTAAACAAAGCAAAAGGAGTATGTAAAGATCATAGCAGGTGGCGTTCTGTATTTCTGCCTACACCCCCATGGCCCCATGAAAAAGGCGTGAGTATATTTGTGTGTGAATTGTTCTGAAACGCCCTGTTAATTAAAAGAAAATAGTGCGACCAATTTTTAGGTATGTAATTAAGCTGAGATTTGAAAACACTAATGACCTCGGCTATCAGATGTAGTCTAGTGAATCCACTCGTGCAGCTTCTCAATCAGTGTTACAAAAATGCAACTTAAAAGCAGCAATATAAAATAACATATTAGGGTTACAAACAAAACCATACTCGCTTATATTCTTACAGTCTATAATGGTCCGAAAGTGCACGAGATCAATCTCCTAGATCAACAGAACATTTGAACTGAATCGTGGCTGTGTCAGTAGGCAAGTTTCCATGTGTTCCCTGAATCGATTGCACTCGATACGTCAGCACAGCAATGGCCATTTGAACTCTTATGTCAGTGTCCTTCACCCGAGACGACTTTGTGGTAGAAAAGCGAGTGTGCTAGAGCTTCGAATCGAGGCTAGTCTGAGTAGTGCCGTCTTTATTTCATTGACTACCTATGGTCAGTCCCAAAGGTACCCGATGACAGTTTAAATAAAACCTGTTCAATTTGATTTCTTACGCAATCAACCCCAGGGAATTAGTAAGAAATTCGTCTGTATTTAAAAGCTTTCGGCTTTATATATCTCACCACGTTTTCTAAGAACTTATTGTTTGAATAACATTATTAAATTGCAATTGAAAAATCATTGACGAATATTAAGGTTATAAAATGAGTCTAATTTGTCAAATTGAAAAACGTTTTTTTTGTAACGTTCGTCTAAAGTGATTTAAAATTCGAATTTCGGGTTAAAGTTTTCATATAATCAAATCAAAGTAATCAATTTGTAAGTTGCCTTATATATTGGCTTCCACGGGTACTTTTCCGATCCATTTGTTTACGTTTTCGTCAGATGCTGTTGGAACACATAGATATAGTACACACGAGCCGCAAAGAAAGCGGGTCGGTTATAAAAATTGCATTAACTTTTATAATATTTGAGCAATCCTTTTGAAATTAAACTTTATTTCATTAAAAATATAGGAAGAAGTAAAACCTTTTTATTTCTTTATTTTTAGCAGTAAATAAACAATAAAGACGATATTTAACATTTTAACAACTTTGAAATCATTTGTTTTACTTTTGGTTCTGTTTATAAATATGGCATTTCTTGTGCAGAAATTAATTATTCTGATCAAATTCAATTAAAAACATGTCACTAACTTCTGAAGAGTGTACCAGAATTCTGAAAATGCTTGAAAACAGGCGCAGTCAGCGTTATACAGCGAGAACAGTTGGTGTGTCGCTATCAACCGTTCAAAGTTCCAAAACCATTCAAGGTTCAAGGATCCAGTCTCTTCAAATCGCTGGAGCATTCCAGCGATTTGAAGAGACTGGATCCAATATTTGCAGACCAGGAACAGGCCAAACAAGGTGCACGACAGCGCTGGAGGATCGATATCGGTGTCAACAATATTGAGAAATCGACTGTTCAAGTCAAAAATCTCTACGTTCTGGAGGGAGCAATCCGAACACGTGTACAGTGAGGCGGGGCGTCTTGTTGAAGCAAATTTGAGGCCATTTAGACCTGCAAATGGTCCGCAACTCGAAACGCAGCATCAAAACTCAAGGCTGAGTTACGCTAGAGAACACATGAAATGGACTCTGGATGACTGGTCAAGAGTTATGTTTTCGGACGAGCCAAGGTTCATGCTATACACGCACGATGGGAGGCAAAGAGTCTACAGAAGACCAGGAGAGCGCTATAACCAAGCTTGCATTGAAGAGAAAGTCCCATACGGCGGAGGCTCCATACACGTGTGGGTTGGAATTTCTTGGGAAAGCCGCACCGTGCTATCGGTGATAGAAAATGGCATTTCAACTGCAGAAAGATGAAATCTTAAATAAGTATGTTGGTCTATTTTTTGTAAACACGGGTGAGAACGCCATCTTTATGCAAGATTAAGGAATTAATATAATAATAATTAATTTAAGGACAACATTTCTGTGAGCAACTTGGAAGTAGCACACGCCGGCCGCTCCGCGGCACCGCTCGCTTCGCTCGATCGGCTCGCACGCGGTTGTTCACAGTTCTAACCTATTTCGCATAATTCATTTCCAAAGTAAGTATCTGATTATGTATGTATATTATATTATGCCCTGTCGGCAAAGAGTCCCGTCGAAGTAAAGTCTTGTCAGTGTTGAGTCTGTCGGTGTAGTGTCTGTCGGCGTTTAGTCGTACACTGAGAAAAACCTGGAGAAAAATTTAAAAGCTGAAATTAGTTTTTCTTGAAAAAAAGGGAGGGTGTTTGTTTGGTCGTTTATAATCACAGTTATCTGGAAGCGAAAGGAAAACAAAACCCTGTAATTAACGATCAAAACGAGGGCAGTTTACCGCTAATGTGTATAACCGGCATAATTATAACGTTCATAGGCGATTGGTTAAACCACTAATTACTAGGCCTTTTGGCCAGAAATTTCGTTCAGATATTAAATCGAACAACGCTGTATTCTGAGAACTGTAAACATTCCATCAAGTTTTTTAAAGTATGGGATCTTAACGCCCGTTACTGAAAACGAGACTTCCCAAGAAATCATATCTAATCGTAGTTACAACTTTATAAGCTCTCGATTAATCGAAATTCATCAGCCCGACTACAGTAAGCCCCATAAGGAGGATAAGGAGTTTACTCCTTTTTGATGACACCCAAGACTGCCACACCGATCCAATCAAAACCCAATAAATTGACCCAAAAATATCTAAACAATGACCCCACCAATAATGTACAACAAAGCCACATAAATCGATCCAGCAGTTAATAGAAACGGAGGAAGCGGACCACATAACAACAATACGCCGCACTCAGGCTTGTCAGCAATTTGTCAGCCACATCATTGGGACGAGTAATTAAACGCTGCTCGGGCGTTCAGCCGTCTTTATGGGCAGTTATATTGACGCGCGCGGGTACATCGTAAACTTAATTTTTATGATTGCCTGGTAGGTACTGGTGGTCTGTGTTTTTAATTTTGCGTTGTTTTTAGGAGTTAATGTGGGATGATAGGGGTGTTTATGTGTGGTTAGTTACGAGACTGGTTTTTTAAGTAGGTACCTATGCGGATGTGTGAATGTTGTTACCTCATTTCACTTTTATCACTGGGTATTTTTTCAGACTTGATACAGAACCACGGGGCCTTATGTTTTCACATGGGTCACTTATAGTATTCAACTTTAATTATATCTACATAAGATAACATAGTCAGCCTATAACGTTTCCATTGCTGGGACACAAGCCTCCTCTCGGCGAGAGGGAAGGTCCAGTGCGGGTTGGTAGATGTCACACGTCTTTGAAGTTTTGGTTCTAGGACATTCACATCGCTTTATATACGATGATTTCCTTCACCGTTTTGAGAGCAGTGGTGATGAAATAAATTACACAAACCATGACCTATATATAACTAGTAAGTCGGGGCCGCCGTTACCACTGGACCATCACTACTCGTACCTCTATAGACACACAGATGATTGTTTTTTTGGGCGTCTATTGGTTCGACTGGATAGATAAATTCGCGTGAATTTGGGGATAGAATACACAAACCGTTTTACACCTGCGCCAATGCGCAGCGGTGGTTGCCGCGAAAGATAACGCATATTATATCAATTGAACTTAAAGCACCATCCTTTAATAACAAAACACTGTTACATTAATACCAATCCATCCACCAAGCCATACCAGTATTAACCCAAATGATCCTGAGGACATACCTCCCAACAGTCTCTACTACCCTGTTACTTTCAAACAAAAGTACAAATTACTCGGAACACGTGCTATTCAACAAGGATTTCCTTTCAGTCTACAAGACATTACATTCACATAACAACAGTATAGTTTCGGTCTAAAGCTCCGAGCGTGTTCACCGTGTCACCTGCAAGAAACAACACGTTTTCTCATATAAACTGTGACACTTTGGTAGAATTTACTAGTACAAGTACTGCCTTTTGTTTCACAAAAAAATAATATATAGCACGTCTGTCCCACCGCGAGAAGCGAGTAGAGCTAGCAACTAAAATCGATTGCAACGAGCAGCGAGTGCGCGACGGCGACGAGCGATAACTCGATGGTATGCGTAATGTACCAGGCGTGAGTCTATCGGCGAGTGTTCTGCTCGCCAAGCGAGCGTCGCTAAGCAAACTAAGTACTCTCTTTCTCTCTTTGATAACTCTAGTCGCTGTGATGTCGATGTGAACAGTCAGCGATCAATTGTTATTCTTATTAAATATGTGTATTTTTTTTACTTACACGATACACAATACATGGCTGTTTGTGTATGTGAGTTTAAATGTTTGTAAACGCACCCACGATACAGGAGAAATTCCTAGTGTGGGGCAACGTTTAAAAAAAAAAAAAATACAATAACACAAATACAATCTTTTGAATGTTTCGTGAGTGAGAAAAGAGAAAATAGTTGATACCTAGTCAGGGATCAACTATTTTCTCACTCACGAAACGTCGGCGGCGTCGTCGGCGGTGGGACAGGTGTATAAAGTCCGTAAACTTTCTACTCTAGGGCAAAGCAAAAATAAAGCTACACACAGAAAAAATAATGAGTATGAATGACCACGGTGGCTCCTGTGGCAATTTCAGAGGCACATTTCGTAAGATTTTTTTTCGTTCACGTTAAATTTTACTCATTTAGCGTTGAAAATGTCATGGTGCTTTTCATGCAGATTCGTAAACCCCTTGGCCGTCACATCTTTTAGTCATATTGTCAAACATTTTCTTTCTTATCTGGCCATGGGCAACGTTGCGGGTTTTTCGAGAAAAAGCTTGTTTTTCATCTTTTTACACGCCAAAAGTCTCAAGAAAATAAAACAAATTCACGATGTTATAAGTCACTAAACTATGAATAATGCGACGAGAGAATTAAGATGAAAATAATGTCCTTATGAATTTATAGAGCTTGAACTTTATGGGTAAAGAATTCTGTAGTTTATTTCTAATTTAGTCATAAAAGGGCTTGCTCGTACTCTGTCGTACACGAGTGATTCCGTGTTAAAGAATGTACGCTGTCGTACAGAAGTGAAAAGCGCTTCTCCGTCTTTATGAACAAACTTCTGCTTCGTACATATTTTAGGTATATAAGTACCTACTTATATACCTAAAATATGTACGAAGCAGAAGTCTGCATGCAATCTGGATCATTATGTCATACAACTATTTATGATGTGCCAAAAGGATCGAGATACGTCTTTTTGATGGTATTCTACTTGATTTTAAGGTGCAAAATGATTGTCACTTACGGGAGGAATGTTACTTAAATGTACGTTAAGGGGACTACATGACCTAAACGCAAGTTTTATAATGCCTAAAAGTTTAGGATACACTGCAATAAACAAAATCAGAAAAATATATGATATTCTTCAGGCTAGTTAGATAGTGCGTTGAAAACATAATACTTACAACAAAGGTACGTTATAAAAAAGTCACGAAAATACCTCTAAAAATTTCTTTTAACGATTAAAAACCATACCAATATACATGCAATCATTCTATTATTTTTTTTTCAGATTGTTCTTCAAGCAACATATTAACGCGATAGTGTTTTAATTTTTTTGTCCAATCAATAGATTTTTTGTAAATAGAGAATTGCTTCATATTTTGCAATAAATTACCAGCTTTGTGTCATCGCGCTTCTCTTTCTTTTCTATGAAGTCCGACAGTGACCGCGCTTTAGCTGTTGTCAGCCCCTTTTAAATGTAAAAATAAAATAAACGCTAGCCCCGTAAGTTTTTCTTATAATATGTTTACTTAATTCGTGTCGATACGAAGAAAGAGTTACACATAACTATTACTAATAACTACTAGGTACTAAATAAAAATTCGTTTTATTTAAAACCGCAGATTGTCTGAATAAGTAATGATACCTAAGCCAATGACGAAACAATGATATCAAGGCTAAGCAAACATGGTGTTGTTCTAATAAAATCGATCAACTGCGCCGTTGAAAGTTTATACATACGAGCGATTTATGGCTAACTAAATCGGGCCGTAGATATTTATTTATCTTTAATTCAGGTATAACCCATAAATTTGTTAGTATTCCTCAACCTAAGTTAGTATAATAGATTAAAATACACAATAACGAATAATACTTAATTTCGCCACCTCACTGAGACACGCGGCAACAGTACATGCACTGCACAGGTGCCCCATGAGGTACCTTCAGTCTTACTAGCAACAACGCTCAGAAGACTGCTGCCGCTACCCCGCATCCGACGCTGTAGTGAAGCGGATCTTTTACGAATGATCGCAAAAAAGTCGTATGTACGCGCTGCTTCGAACATCCCTGACGCGCTACAGAAACGAGGCAGCGACAGCAGTATCCTAAAAGCATTGTTGTATTGCACACGCAGGGCAATAAACGTCTTCTGCGTGTATCTGGTCCACAGACTGCAGATATAAAAGGTCTGGAGATAAGCCCTAAACAGAGTTATCTTGACATTGCTGTCGCACTTTGCATATCTGCGGGCCAGCATGTTGCATCTTACGGCTAACGCCCTACGCTCCCTCTCAATATCACAGTTGTCAGTGCCATCCTCTGTAACCCAGTGACCAAGGTACTTGAACTGTTTGACTCTCTTTAGGGTGGCACCACATAGCGAGACTGGTGGTACTACTTCATAGGTCTTGTTTTGTGCCCTAAAAACTAACAGCTCGCTTTTCTTGACATTATACCTTAATCCATGGGCCCCAGCATAGCACTCACATATATTTAACAGCTTCCTAAGATCACTAATCGACGGTCTCAGCAGCACCATATCGTCAGCATAAGTGATGTTGTTGAAGGATACACCATTACATAGATATTAAAGTTATTTAAAGGCTAGCGCAGATTGAGGCGGGCGCAGCCGCAACGCAACGCATTGTAAAAATCCTCCTTCATCATTGTATGAAAATGCGTTGCGCTGCGGCCCGTTGTGGTTGAAAGGTGCGCATGGCTTAATAATAGATAGGTAGTTCCGCGGTCGCCGTGAAAGAAATTGCAATTCACTAACGATTCTTGGGTTCAAGCGCAAAACATTCGAAAATCGAAGTCGAATTAACCGTTAAATTGAGCTCGATAGATCCTTAGAATGTAGATCCAGTCAATGTCTTAGATGAGTTTTGGAGATGGAAGTGATCAATAGAGTAAAGTGGTCAAAGAACTGGTTTACCTACTTAGATGGTAATCGTACCCGATGAGGATGACATTTGCAAAGAATACTATGCTATATTGAATCGTTGCAAGGACTAGACAGGTACTGTTACAAATCCTGTGAAAGAATATTATATAGATTTTCTTTAATTTGTTGCTGCAAATGAAAAAACCTGACATTTTTTTCAATTTTCTCTAACACAAGCGTCCATGTCACTCTCGAATTGGTGGTCCGCGTAGTGACACTTGCACCTCATGAAACATTTTCTAACTACGAGGGATAAAACAGCTGACAGTCTTTCAGCGGCACATGATCGTAATCTAAGAATGATTGATGTGTGATTGTCACAACTGAGCATGTGTAGAACAATAATAAAAAATAAAAAGCTTTATTTCACCAAAAAAAATTCTGCAATATTCATATTCTATAGCTAAAACCATAAAAGGCTCAATACAAAGATCAATACTTAATTACTCTGACACATATACTAGGTGCAAATTCCTGTGACTTGTGATTCTCGGTCGAAACAAAGCTATAAACTATTTGCAGTCATTTGGAACATTTTGACTAATATTAATGTGAGATCAACAAAGAGTCAAGAACACAACTTCAATCTAAGCAAATTTTGATCTTAGCTCTTTCTAAATTAAATCTATAATACGGTCTGCCTAGCGCGTGTTCTCAAATGTTCTTCTTTTAGTGTCATATTAATGTGAGATCAACAAATAGACAAGAAACCAACGTCCATCTAAGTCTAGAGAAGGAAACACGATATAACTTATTAAAAACTCAGAGGTTGCCAGTTAGGGTTGAAACCGCTGACAGCCTTCAGCTCCACATGACTGTGTGTGCTGGAGTGATTGATGTGCGGATCATGAACAGCTTGAGCGGTCTAAATTGCTTCCTGACTGTCGCAGCTGACCGCGTGTAGGCGGCATTAGAGTGTTGCATTGAATGTCGCACTCATCTTAGGTAGGGTTGCCACAATTGGGTCGACAACCTTGATAGTATTTTTTACTTATTTTAGAGTTGTTTTCTAGTCTAACTTTTTAGAGTTAGAAGTCTATCTGGCCTAAGCTCCGCAACTCCATTAAATATTTCACAGCAGTTAACTGCAGTTAGTTGTAGCTGCCGATGTCTAAATAATTCTCGCATTAGATATCGACTTTTCAGTCACCGTATATTTTTCTATTTTCGTAAGTAAAGCTCATGATTGACTTAGAGGCTTTTATGGGGGATTGACCGGAGAAGGCAACACACAGGGAAGAGTAGAAATCTGTGGGGGAGAAATTTGCCCAACAGTGGGACAACACAGTCTGAAAAAAAGCTTATGATAATTTTATCGATTTTATCGTTTCTTATCTTATTCGATGTCTTTATACAATAGCACCTACCTAGATGACATCAATGTTAGCTTATATGTGGTACCTAAGTACTTATTTACCTATCAGTCATTCAGTAAGGGGAGTGAAAGTAACAATCCCATACATTATGCATGGCCGAGCGTGTAAAAAGAGGTTACGTCTATTCAGACTCATGAATACCAATACAAAGTGCATTACATTCTAATATTAGAAATACCTAACCGTGTTAGTTTATTCAAGAGATTTTTTCCAGCTCTAATTGAGGTAAAACTTTGGTATTAAATTGTGCAATAAGCACTTAGTGGGGACGACACACCAGCAGAAATTTCAACTTCAAGTTTCACGGAATTCAACGTGCTAACGTTTTCAATTCGCAACCCAGTTCTGGCCTGATATTTTCAAGGTAAAAAAGCATTGTAGGTGATTATTTTGATCCATAGTAAATCAAATATTACTAAAAACAAAAAAAAATTGTTGATCAAATCAACAAACACATTTTGCCAAAATGTTTAGCATTAACTCAACCATTAGTTAAAAATTGCTAAATAGCTACATTTTGGCATAATGTGTTGATAAAATCAAAACATTTCGCCAAAATTTTACCATTAGTGACTATTTTTAACTAATGGTTGGGGTAACTACGGATCAAAAAACCGTCCCTAAGCATGCCGAACTTTCCGTCGTAGATTTTGCGTAGATGTGTGGAAAGGTTTTAATCAAGGTCTAAAAGTGACCACCTATTAATCCTATTTATCCTGTACTAATAAATGCTTGACACTTTTCTCCACTTGTCACACTAACTACCTAATAAGTGAAGGGCTTGCCATAGTATTAGGTTTCGTATAAAATCAATGATCATCGATTGGCGCAGTGGTTAAGCGATTGACTGCTGCGTTACGTGTCGCGGGTTCGATCCCCGCACGGAACAAATATTTGTATGACCTGCAAGTAGTTGTTCCGGGTCTGGCTGTTTGTGTATGTGAGTTTAAATGTTTGTAAGCGCACCCACGATACAGGAGAATTTCCAAAGGGGGGGGGTCAACGTAGTAAAAAAAAAATGTCTCTCTTTGGCCACATAATTGTTTTAAACGTCCATTTTGAAAAAAGAACCCTGTTTAATAAACTGTAGGTACCCTTGCAGCCTAAGATAAACTCCTACGAAAGTACCTGGATGGAGGTATGCTGCCAGAACTTTGTAAGTTATGGCTTAAAATGAACAGCAATTACTCTGTAAACACAACGAGTTACATAAAACAGTCGACCATTGTTGTAAAATAATTAAGTCGTGGCTAACGACGTTAAACTTTTCAAATATATTTTTCTTAGGAGACAACGTTTTGTGAGGGCTCTAAAAGATAAATACGCCTTAAGTAAGATGTTCTATTAAGACCACCAGGTATATTTTATACAAATCTCACCGAAAAAAAATTGGTGAAGTGAGCGATTGCACCTAATGCTAGGGATTGACACTATTGGCAGCTGACTTCAGTTAAGCTTTTACAGTGAGATTTTTACAGAATAGACCGGCGAGTAACCACAAGACAACAGATGACGTTACAAAATTTGAATATGGAATGTAGTACAACGTCGCGCAACGCTGGCACTATGACATGATGTTGTTATCGGGTGGTATATTTTCCGATACGATGGTTCGTCCAGGGCATTCTAAACAGCTCACTTCCAATCTTGCTGACTGGCAAATTTTTTCACTATCCCATCAGCTATTCTCGTGCCAACACGAAACAAGATAAAAATAAAATTTCACCACACCAATAGCATTTTGTTTAGGTGCCGTAAGTGGAATAGCTTAGGTGCCTTTCGGTCAAATGTTATTCAAATCGGTGTTGTACGTGGAATGCCTCGCAAAAACCAGCAAAACGCTAGTCAACAGCCGCGCGTTGCCAAAAAAAAAACTGTCGATAAAACAAGCATCTCACCGTGCAACAGAAAGTTGCTCACTAACCAGCAGGCTTTAAAATAATCAGTTTCAGTAAATATCAGGAGTCACGTAAGGTAAAATATTAAACTGTACGTGTTCCGGACATTGTGATATTATCGGGGGTGTTAAAATCGTTCTCGTTTCACCAGTTAATTTTTCACTGCTAGTCGGTTTTATCGTAGCCGTAGGTACCTACCTACCGGTCGTACCTACTGTTATAAATGGTGCGATTATAATTATTTCAAAACAAAAATAAACTTTCTGTTATTAATAATAGTTGAAAGGGGTTGATAAGGGTTGTGATTGTGGCAATATTACCTCATGCCGACTCAAATTAGTGAAGCTGTTAAGTATACGAAGAATCTAGAAAAAAAATTTTTTTTTCCAAATTGAATCAACAGAATTACAATGTGCTGCACCGTCAAAGAGCAGTGAGGAGGCAGAAACAGTGGGCACTTTACTTTGTATAAAAGATTTCATTAACACTGCTCTCAAAACGGTGAAGGAAAACATCGTGAGGAACCGGCATGTCCTAGAGCCAAAAATTCGAAGACATGTGACCTCCGCTAACCCACACTGGGCCCGCGTGATGGATTATGGCCGAATCCCTCTCACAGAGAGGAGGCCTGTGTCCCAGTAGGTAGTGGGACCATTATGGGCTGATTGTGCACCGTCAAGAACTTCAAAGTAAAAAGCTCTCAAGAAAGTTTTACGTGTACAGATCTGCACGATTGACGTGCACGATCAAAATCAATAACCAAAAAAGTCCCCACCGTAAAGTCATCGTTCAGAAATCATTCCCCAAATCAATGTATACTCCGGTCACATAGGGTGTCCCCAATCCTACATTAGGCCCGGCCAAGTTCCCCCCATTTGCTACTAACTGAAATTACCGAACTTAAGGGCTGCGGAACCGGAGGCCATCCATTTCTTCGGCCCCCGCCGCCCCTGGCCGTAATTAAGGTCCGCTTATCCCACTGGCTAGTTGAACAGTCCTATTAACGGTCTGTTTCCTCATTTATGTATCCCTGGATAGGTTTTGTGTTGATAATGGCGCTATCTTGTGTGAATGGTTTTTGTTGCTTGGTTGTGAAAGACGGGTGGAATGAGACACTGATTGTATCCATGATTTTGGGACATACAATTTTTCAATTTGACGAAAATAAAAGCGCTGAATAAAGCTTTCAAAATTCGCCAACACACTCGCGGATTTTCAGCGCGTTTTTTTCATGGAAAAAAAATATTTTACATATCGACAGGGACCACCGTAACTAAATTAAAACAAAAAGTTACGTTATTAGAAGCTAAACAAAACTCAGAACAAAAAGTTCAGACACGTCGACGTAATTGAGTAAACATTATTGAATATCACAGCGAAAATCGTGTATGAAAAATTATGCTTTCTTTAGTGTGATTATAGTAAAATATTCAGGTATAATTTAAAGTCAACCTTATAAAATTGTGGCAATACTCATTCGATGTGTAAAATATAGAATATTTTTTTTACTATTTTATTATAATCAAGTGTTCAACACTTGCCACTTCTCTAATGCTTTTGAAAATAGATCGCCATAGAAAAAAAAACGGACAACATAAGGAAAACACATCTTCGGATAAGCCTGTTGCATTCCCGGTACGTTGCTAAGAAGCCGCAGCAAATAGAGTTGACACCGTTCAGAACTTGCTTAGAATGTATATCCGAAATCTACGGATCTACCTCCATTTCAGAAATGTATCAGTTGGGAGATAGCAACATCAGAATTTCAAAGTTATACATTACCTGTAACTTTGTGACTAATATTTGGATAAAATGGTGCCTCGTTACATAATTTCTTCAGAGAGAGAATGGTTTTATCTTATGCCTAAACGACCGAGAGATAAATAGCTCGTACGTTTTATTATATTCTCGAAAGACGCAGACGGAAATTCTAGGAAAAGTCAAAGTCAAAGATTTATTTGCAGATAAATATGGTTACAAATGTTCTTAAAATGGTAGATAATGTTAGTAGCTTAGCATATTTAATCATAACATAATGACATGCAAATTTTTGTTATAGGTAGGTACAATTACATTATTGCTTAAATTTAAATTGAAAGAATTCTTTTATATTATAGAAGGGATTCTCAATTAACCACCTACGTAAAGCCCTTTTGAAGCGAACCATTGGAAGTTCTTTAATTTGGTTAGGAATCTTGTTATAAATTTGAATACACATAGGATAACAGCTTCGCCTATATAGTTCCGTTTTTATTCTCGTATTAATTAATCTATTAGGATATCTAGTTTTGAACGCACATTTATCTCTTAGTTTTTCAAACATCTCTGGATGAGATTTGGTAAATTTACATATTTCCTCAATATAGATGCCAGTCAATGTAAGTATTCTGAGTTTCTTATACAATGGCTTACAGGATGTGAGTGGGTCTACATTACAAATCGCACGTATACACCTCTTTTGTGCGATGAAAGGTCTTCCGAGATGCACCGAGTTTCCCCATATACCATAACACAGTATAGAACCAACATATGCATGATAAGCTTGCAGTGTGGCTTGTCTATTTGTTAGATTAGATAAACGCCATAGAGCATAAGCAAACTTACTCGGTCTTATTACAAAACAAGGTTTTTCTTTTGACATGGTTTAAACCATCGAGCCTGTTTTTGAAATAAGAACCTAACTGAAATCGAAATACAGTTCCTTTTACAAAACTGTCAACTTAGTCCGGTCTTAGGTTGTCAATTTTGTATTAAGAACTTTACTAAAGTCGGCATAAAGTTCCAAATACAAAAACTAAATCGAATGTGTAGGTTGGGACTAAAGTTCGATTGTTTTGTAATAAGACGGATTGAGTCGTCCACATACCATATCAATATGTCTAAGCCAGGAACAACTCTCATCTAGAACTATCGCAAGAAAAGTCATACTATCTGATTGTTCTATTTGTTTAACTTTATAAATGATTTTTAAATCAATTTTATTCCAGTGTTTGTTACAAAATTGTACATATTTGGTTTTATCTATGTTAGGTTTAAGGTTATTTTTTTCCATCCAAGTTATTATTTTGCTTACGGTGCTATTTATTTCCTTATTATAGTCGTCTTTAGTTTTTGGGATGATTACGGACACATCGTCTGCAAAGAGTATGCAGGGATGGTCAGTTACTTTTGTCAGGTCATTGATATATAGCAGAAAGAGTGGAGGGGCTAAAATACTGCCCTGTGGAACGCCTGTGCAATTGTAACCTAATTTGGAATTAAATTTCTGTTCACCATTTTGATCGACTTTATCCACAGTAATTTCTACAACTTGCGATCTGTTTGCAAGGTAGCTTTTTAGCCATGTATTTGCTTTTCCGCGGATTCCATATTTATCACATTTTTTAAGTAGTAGCTCGTGTGAAACAAAGTCAAAGGCTTTTGACATGTCAATAAATACAACAGTTGTCGGAATTTTCTGGTCAATATTTTTGGTAACTAGGTTAACTAAGATTTATCTATAGATTTTCTTTTTTGGAATCCATGTTGTTCTTGATTTAAAATTTGGAATTTATCGATAAAATGTGTTAATCGCGCATGCATGACCTTTTCATAAATTTTTGCTAGAATAGGCAATAGGGCTATCGGTCTGTAATTGTCAACAAGTTTTTTATTTCCTTTTTTATGTATCAGTTTAATAGTTGTAATTTTTAATTTTTCAGGAAACACTCCCGTGAATAATGATAAGTCTATTAGATGTACTAGTACCGGGGTAATAATAGGGGCTATGTATTTTATAATTTTTGTAGGTATTTCATCATAACCGGTTGAATTTGTATCCCTGAGTGATTTGATTACTTTTTGTATTTCGTCATTATTGGTGGGCATTAAAAACATACTAGTGTTATTAGGGTCAATGTCATAATTATTAGTATTAATGTCAAAATCGTTCTTCGTCAGATTGATATAATAGTCATTCATATAATTGGCAATGTCCGTGGGGCTTGTTAGTAGTCCGGTTTCAGTTTCTATCTCCTTAATATTTAGTTCCTGAATTTGCTTATCATTATTAGAATTATATTTTATTAGGTCCCATGATGCCTTGCATTTATTTTTAGTCCTAGTTATATAATTTGTATTATGAATTTTTTGAGCTTTTTTTATACATTTTTTTAGTAATTTATTATAATTTAGGTATTTCAATTTATTGCCTTTATCGGACGAGAAGTAGTATTTAAAACGCAAGTCTCTTTTAGTTTTAGCAGATTTTTTAATTCCTTTGGAAATCCATTTTGTATGTTGTAACACTGCACTTTATAATAAATGTGTATGTAGCTCGAGACTATTTCCTCGAACTACGCTTACCTACCTGTATAAAAGATATTTGGTGTTAAAAAAAAGAGTTACTGTCTTTTTTGAACACCAAATATCTTTTTCTCTGACGTTAGATGATGTGTGACGACGATGATGTGATGATCTGTGACGTTAGATGATGCCTAAGCCTCTTTGTAAAACAGTTCAATTTCTTATTGTTTCAACCCCCCACCCATCCCCCACCTCGCATCAGGCGAACACTTACTTTCTTGTTAGCCAAAACGGTATGCGCAACATCGATAAAAAATCAAAGCATTGTCAACGACTACTCTAAAACCCTTTCATGCTTAAAACACGCGTTATCTTCCAATAACACTGGCAATAATACAAGAACGCCAAAAAACCGTTAAAGGCTCATACAAACAGGCGCATCGCCACTTCGCGACTAGACTAATCTGAGACTATCATCGTTGTTGTGGACTATTGACACCGACAGCTCTTGAACGCGCTTTAGATGTAATAATCGCGTTCAGTTCTATTGGTGATGTTGGCCCTAAGATATACATCGCTAGCGCGACACAGATGCGACTTGTTGCGGTGTGTCTCAAGAAGGAACTGCGGTCACTTCAGATTCGTCTGACCGTGTGTGTGTGTGATCTACGCGGCTACGGCAGACCACTCCTATTTGGAGAGACAAATTCCTGAAGCGAATAATTTACAATGATGAGCCGGATTCGATCTGCCGTAAGGGCCGCGGCAGTCAGGCATCAAACGCCAAAAGCTTAATTGAAAGAGCCCTCAGCTCGTCTGTTCAGATTTATATCTCCATGTACGGTAGCCTGTAAAGTCTTAATTCGACATGTCGCATGTCAAATCGCGCCTGACTTTAATCGACGGTAACGCCGACAATCGCAACGGATAAGTGTGCGCGCCGACTTACACCGTATCATGATTGGATTGGAATCAAGTGTCTTCTTAAATTTTTCCGTAAATCGGGTTCTGTTCGGTTACTTTCGTCCTTTTTCGTCGTCTGTGGGCGTCGCATCTGTTTTACTTTTTTGTTGCGATTAAACGTAGAACTTTGTGGGGTTTTTCTGGCAGTCGTAATCTTCTTTGAAATTCTTGAATTGAGTAAAGTCTATCTAGTTATTTTTGAATTATTTAACGATCGGAATAAAGAATTTCCCTTATTAGAGTTTTTAATCGATACCTAGTTTAATAGGATCATTCTATTTTACGGCCATGATTGTAAATGGAAAGGGAACCCAACAGTGGGATATTATGGGCTAAATTATACTCGATACGCTAATAAATAAAATAAATAATAACAATAATTGGTACACAAATGGTTAACTAAATAAGTAAACAGATCGAGTGTAAGATTTAAACGTTATTGATTCAATTTATATTTTATATGCTTATAATATCCTTACTGTTTAAATTAACTGAGGCCTTTTCTCATTAAAGAGCTTATTGCCCTAATCACCGGTCATCATAATATAAAGACAGCGCCAGTACAAACTCTCTAATTACAGTGACCAAGAAGTGCCAACATTAACCAGTAAATTATCCTGCCTATACCACACCCCCATAAACATAATGATTGTGAGCAATAAAACAAGAAGTTATGAGGGTGGTCAGCATAAACCCATAAATTCAGACATCAGCAGTTCGAAACATTAAATTATGTACCTAAGTACGTATAACCTTCCAATATTACTGAAGGACTAAGTGCGGAAACCAACCCCAGTAACATAGCACATAGAACATATTAATCTAAGTTTAATATTAATGAGTTAATTATACATATAAACCTTTCGGACTAAATTTAATCTATGTTTATTATTAATTAGTTATTATACATATAAACCTTTCGGAATAAATTTAATCTATGTTTAATATTAATGAATTAATTATAGGTACATATAGACTAACTGAACAGATTTTGACAAAATTTGGCTAAGAGATAGATGGCATACTAGGAAAGAACATATTATGTTACTTTTGGTCTCAAAAGTAATCCTATAGGGTGATATAGGGGATGAAACATTATATGGAAAACCCAGCATTTCTTAAGTTAGGCATATGAAAATTGTAATTTAAGCATTTTGTAAGAAAAAAGGAACAACGTTCCATCATGATATAACGCGTTCAAGGTGTTAAAACGTTTTTTTTTGTAAAATCTTCCCCAAGGAGGTGAAATAAGGGCTGATTCCAAATTTAAATTATTAATTACCTATAGAAATGTTTGTGTAGTACTACTTCTTTCTAAGATATTTAAGCGATTGGAAATATAGTCATAGTTCGTATCTCGAGATAACATTAAGTATTTTCATTCATTTACGGCTGAACGGATTTGGATGAAAGGCGGATAGGCCATGATTTGGGTTAGGACATAGGATACTTTTATCCCGGTAGTCCGTCCCCGTGAGACGATATCCGCCATCCACGTGGGCGACGCCGCGGGCAACAGCTAGACTTCATATGTTTGAAAAATTCGTCTGATCAATGTCTGGCTGTTTGTGTATGTGACTTTAAATGTTTGTAAACACACCCACGATACAGGAGAAATTCCTAGTTTGAGGCAAAGTTAAAAAAAAACAAAAAAAAAATTAAATAACGCAATAAATATTGTCGAATTGCCAAAATGAAAGACATTGCAATTGTTAGTGTATTACGCAATTAACCCGCTGGTCATACAAGCCTTTCTATTTTACTTAATAACCAAGTACCAGTAACCGTTCTATACCTTGCCTCATTTATAGGTACCTCAGACCTATCACCATTCATTCCGCTTGAATTGGACCATGAGCGGAATTGGCCGAGCCATATTTACCAATATTATTGCATTGTATTCTCGGGCTCCTCACAGATTGAATGCTACCAATCTGTCCCAATTTGTATTAATCCTATTAGTATCTCCCGAGATTGACTCTATTAGAGGTTGACTATGACCTGAGGGGAAATGAATTGAGCTTACTACAGCTTGTTAGTGGCTGGCGAAAATCAGTGCGCGTATAGATAGAATGAATTGCTTTCTGCGTGTTTAAGTGCGTGACATTTTGCTTTTGATGTAAAACATCTATAGCCGCACGTAAAACCGATTGCTGGCGTGGCGACGCATGCCGTGGCGACGCGTCGCCATTATGTCGTCTTTATTACCAAAGTCGCTGATTAAAAGAATAGAGTTTTTGTACTTAATGAAAATAAATGTTTATAATATAAACAATCATCATTTTCTGGAAAAAAATCGTAATATTTTATTTTTACATTATGCCATATTAGTTCCTGTCGTAATCTGTTATTTTAGGCATATTACTTGTACAAAATAATTTCGATGTTTCATATCTGCCAGGCGACCCGTGACGGCTCACAATTTTTATAGTAAAAAATGCGCAGTAGTGTAATAAAGAACATTACGCTTGTATTCACTGAATGAGTTGGCAGAGGATGAGCAGGTACGATTACATCTTACCAGTTAGGTTTTAAGTCCCTATAACAGGGGGCCAGCCTACTGCATAACCATTAACCGGGAGCTAGTCCAGCCTCCAGTCTGCCACTAAGAAATTCTCAACGAAAACCCTAATTACACTTTCCTCGTTCTAGAAATCAGTACCGAGGGCAACACGCTCCACAGAAGAAAAAGACTTGCGACCTCAAGACCAGCGAGGCCGATATCAGTCTTCAGAGAAACGAAGGATACTGGCCGTCAAAGACACGCATGTGTCTGCCATCACCCAACATCATTCTGTCAACGGTATAGAGTAACAATTTCCTTTGTATTTCTGCACAGTTATGCCACATTATTTTCTTCGCCGGCTATCCCCTTTCAATTTATTAGATAAACTGTGTAACGTTGATTTGTACCAGGTTCGGGGCGAAGTGTCGGGCCAAAGGGGAAAGGTTTCAATTTCCCTAAGTAGGCTTTACTTCGGCTTATTAGCCAGCTGCCTTGCTATATTTAATTAAACATTACACTTGGTAACTTGATAAAAGAAACGTTGGTGGTTGATGGAGGAAATGTCATGTCTTCTTAGCGAGTCAACCGATTATCCTTTAAAACTAAAGTTCACGAGCACATTCGCAAGAAGCTGGCAGTATCGTCACAGCGGTAATGTTTTCTCATTGTTTGTCCTAATTGTTTTTAATACATTCGTGTATTTTTGTGTGCTTATACGAGTCTACAGTCGCACGCGCCGCCGAGCAGTCGCGCCGTGTCCGATCGTTTGCTCGGGATTAGAAGTCGTGGTGTAAACAATGGCTACTAATAATATAGTAAAGTGTGTAAATTGTAATGTCGTTATAAGTGAAGTATTAGCTTTTATTTGTAACAAACTGGATGTGATGGACGAGCAAAGTCTGACACGTATATGTATTAGTGCATTTACGGAAGCTGACATTGTGGAGTCAAAAAATTTGCTTTTTAATTCTATATCAACAACAAAGCGTAAAGTGACCAGGAAAAAACAGGGAAAGGCAATACGTGACATTGAGGATATTGTCTGCCTTTTGAAAGAAACAGATCCTGAAGAAGTCCCCATTTTCGTCGCAAGGGATTTGCAAAGACTACCCCCAGTGTTATTCGACCATGTTGATGTGACCAGACTTCTTAAAGATTTGTTGAAAATGCAACAAGAAATCAATCGTATTTCCGAGGAGTATGCTACATTAGATCAGTTGAAGGAGCTGCACACCGAGATTCACTCTCTTAAGAATGCACCTATCGCCAGCAACTTTTCACGAAATGTTAATGTACGACGGGGTGCCTGTACATTGTCAAGTTTTGAACAAGATAGTGGACCTGTGGGTCTATCTCCGGCAGGTGTTGATCATATACCACCTGCAAATCTGCCTGCCATGACGCCTGTGAAGAAAAATTCTGGTCTGCATACTTTATCATCAAATGAGGGTGGCGGAATAAAATCTCTGCGCAAAACCGTTAACGGTACAGAGCCCGCAAGCAAGCAAGTATCAGCTGATCGCCGCTCGCCGAACGCAGTGATGAATCACACGATCCCCACCGCTCCCGCCAGTTGTGTGTCGCTAGCCGGCAACCAGACCAACCAAAATCTGCAGAGCGATGTAAATAATAAAACATTTTCGGTTGTAGTGCAGGAAGGGGACTTGAATCCTCAGTTCAAATCGCAATCGCCCAGTGATGAATGGACTGTAGTTCAGAAAAAGAAGATGAGGAATCGATTTATAGGTCATACAGGGAATGCTACAGCTGATTTAGATAATAAGTTTAAGGCGGCGAATGTTCAAGTTCCCATCTATATTTATAATGTGTCGAAAGAGACGACATTAACAGACATTAGTTCTTATGTATTAAAGAAAACTAATTTGACTATAAAACTGGACAAAATGAACATGAAAATTAACAAGGATTATGATGGATACATTGCTTACATTCCCAGACAAAAAATATCTATGTTTTTGAAGAATGACTTTTGGCCTGAGGGGGTAAAATACCGTCGTTTTGTTAACTTTGCTCGAAACACGGAGAAAACTACTCACAAGGGATTAAATGGAATTAATTCATCGGCTAATGGATAGTGAAAACCAACTTGTAAAACTAGTTACTTTTAACTGTAAAAATGTTAAAAGGTCAGTCGAGTGTGTTAGAAGACTGTGTCGGTCAGCTGACATTGTGGCGCTGCAAGAAACCTGGCTTATGCCGCATGATATACAGTACTTGAATGATATTGATGACTCATTTTCGTTCACTGGAAAGTCAGCTGTGGATACATCTACTGGTTTGATTATAGGAAGGCCATACGGGGGTGTCGCGATACTGTGGAGGAAGGCTGTGTTTACAACGGTGTCCGTCATAGCGTGTACAAGTGATCGTATTGCCGCGATAAAAATAGTTCATAACGACCGGTCTATGTTAGTGCTATCAGTGTACATGCCCACTAATGATATAAACAACTTAAGTGAGTTTACAGACTGTCTCGGTGAACTAAACGCCATAATAGAGAGCAGTGATGTGGAATCGGTATATATTCTCGGAGACTTCAACGCGCACCCAGGTGAGCTGTTTTGTAATGAGTTATTAGCTTATTGTTCGGAACAGTTGTGGTCGTGCGTAGACATTGAGTGGTTGCCACGTGAGACTTTTACATTTGTGAGCGATGCACACGGGTGCTTGCGCTGGCTCGATCACTGTGTAGTGACAGGTGCTGCGCGCCGATCGGTTGTGAATGTGTCAGTACTATACGACACATATTGGTCAGACCACTATCCATTATGTATTGAATGTAATATAAATATTATTTTACCCAAAATCACAGTTAATTGTAATTCATTTAGTAAATGTAAATGGGGGATTAGAGGCCGTAAGGAAACTCATAAATATAATATTAATTGTAATTCTAGATTAAAACAGATTGACTTTCCATTTGAATTTAGACATTGCGCAGACAGTATTTGTAACGATGAGTATCATAAAACACTATTGAATAATATGTATAATAATATTGTTAATATTTTGACAGAATCTGCAAAAATTAGCTGCAACAGAACTAAACCTAAGAATCGTAAAAATGTAACAGGGTGGAAAAGGTATGTCGCTGATGCTCACCGGTGGGCAAGACTTTGCTTTCAGACTTGGGTTTCACATGGAAAACCTAGAACGGGTCCTGTGTATAACGATATGTACGAATCGAGAAAAATCTTTAAAGCGAAACTAAGGAACTGCCAGAATAAAGAGTCCCAGATTAAAATGGATATAATTGCGGAAAATCATGCAAATAAAAATTTTAGTAGTTTTTGGAAAAATACAAATAAACTGAACCCGAAGTTAAGCTCACCTTTGAGTGTTGGCGGTGCGCAGAACCCTCGAGATATAGCTTGCGCTTTTCAGCGACATTTCAATGTTGTGTCTCCGCTCGGGCCCGCGTCTCGGATGCTTGATGCTGAGAGTCGTCCGAGGGATATTAGTGTCAGATTTACTGCCAAGGATGTAGCTCAAGTTATAAAGAAGATGGTGAGAGGCAAGTCTCCAGGTCATGATAATCTCAGTATCGAGCATTTGAAGTACGCGGGTGTACACCTACCAAGAGTACTAGCACTATTTTTTAACCTGTGTATTAGTCATACGTATCTACCCGACGATCTATTGTATACGGTCGTAATACCAATAATAAAGGATAAGAATGGGGACTCAGCTGACCTGTCTAACTACAGGCCAATCTCACTGGCGACTGTCATAGCGAAGGTGCTGGATAGTTTGCTTGACCGACAGTTGGAGCAGCGCACGCAGCTGCACGACGCTCAGTTTGGGTTTAGGAAAGGGTTGTCGACTGAGAGTGCTGTTCTCTGTCTCAAGCAGACTGTCCAGTACTATACAGACAGAAACACACCTGTGTACGCATGTTACTTAGATCTCTCGAGAGCTTTTGATCTAGTCAGTTACGATAAGCTATGGCAGAAGCTACAGTGCGAGACAGATGTGCCTCATGAGATTGTGTCCTTATTCAAGTATTGGTACGGTCAGCAAAATAATAGTGTAAGGTGGGCTGATGCGCGGTCGGACGTGTACGGGTTGGAATGCGGGGTGAGGCAGGGGGGATTGTCCTCGCCTCGTCTTTTCAACCTGTATATGAACGGGTTGATAGGTGAGCTCAGCAGCACTAATATAGGTTGTTCCATAGATGGGGCATGTATGAATAACATAAGCTACGCGGATGATATGGTGCTGCTGAGCCCTTCGATCAATGCGCTACGCAAACTGTTGGGCATTTGTGAGTCGTATGCGGAGGCCCATGGGCTCAAATATAATGCCAAGAAAAGTGAGCTAATGGTTTTTAAAGCTGGTACCAAAGTTTACTCGTCTGTACCTCCGGTTATTCTGTGTGGCACACCGCTCAAAAGGGTGACGCATTTCAAATACTTGGGCCACTGGGTCTCCGACGATTTGTGCGATAACATGGACATTGACAGGGAGCGCAGGGCGCTGTCCGTCCGGTGTAATATGTTGGCTCGCAGGTTTGCACGTTGTACTCTGCCAGTAAAAGTGACTTTGTTCAAGGCCTACTGCCAATCGTTTTACACGTGCAGCCTGTGGGCCAACTACACGCAGCGGGCGTACAGCGCACTGCGTGTACAGTACAACAATGCCTTCAGGGTGCTGTTGGGGTTACCGAGGTTCTGTAGTGCTTCAGCTATGTTTGCTGAAGCACGAACTGATGATTTTTTTGCCATAATTAGAAAGCGGAGCGTTTCACTTCTTGGTCGCCTGCGTGGTAGCACTAATGGCATGCTGAAGGTATTGTCCGAGCGATGGGATCTGCCCCTTTTAAAGACATGGATGAAGTTGCATGCTAGTGGATCCTCACGTTTTATTTAATATTTTGTTATTGTAAATTTTTATATCTCAATTTTATTTCAATTTCGTTTTAATTTTAAATCAATCTTTATTTTTAATTTATTAATTTTTGTTTTAATTTTATTTCAATTTTATTTTAGTTTTATTTCAATTTTATATCAATTTTATATTATAATTGTAATTGACAATCTTTATATGTTTTACTAACACTAGTTGTATAAGAAAATTGTTACTAACCATTTATGAGCTCTAAGCTTGAATTAAAGATTTCTATTCTATTCTATACCCAATTATATATAAATATATAATTGGGTATATGTATTATATTTATAGTCTTAATAAGTTTATGCGTGTCTGTATACTATTTAAAAATATTTATTCCTAAATTATCATTATAAATTGCACCTACCACTGTTTGCCTCTGCATCACCCAAAGGTTGACTGGTAGAAAATGCTGTACATTTGTGTGCCTAAAGTGTTTAGTAAAAAGAGTTCAGTCAGCCCAGAATTAGGCTATGAGTTTGGTACCGTCAGTAGCGCCCGTCAGTTCCTGTAACGTGCAGGCAACAGGACACGCTGGACACGATATTAAGTACCCCATTGTTATTGGGGCTGCACCACATAAACACTCCAGGGCGGAGTCATCTGTGAATCTCCACAGTTCAATGCAAGTTCATGTGAACGTTGTTCTTATTGTGTGATTTTCTTTCATCTAAATTGGTAAAAATGGTTTCTTTTTGACAAAAGCAATTCACCTCCTTTCTAAGCCTTATCAACTCTGTCAGCTGGTAGGTACGAATTGTTGTTGGTTATTTGGTGAACCTATCACAAATGCTAATATGAATTTTGACTGCAAGTTGAATAGGTTAGATTCCAGAAATCGCGGGGGGTATAAAGTAAACACAATAATTATGCGCTATGGACCTCTCCTACAAAGGAATTGGTTTGACATGTAGTTCACAGTTATGTTACGCTGAATAAAGTAGATAGGTATGTAATAATAATAAGATTTATTCACAAAAACCTAAACTATGACAAATAAGTATACTAATTAATAAAATAATAAGTATAGTATGTGTATCTACTTACACGAATACGCTATCATCAAAGTACCTATGAAGTACAGAAATATTTCCAGGAACCTACGATCATTCATAAATAAGAAGTCATTTCGATCTGGGACAGTTTTATTCCAAATCTTGAATTAGAAAATGTCAGATCAATTTAAGGGCAAAGGTTAATCTGTAATAGGTTTGACTGCTCTTGTCTGACGCAACAAACATAATAACAGTTTATGTAAATCCTCCTCTAGCATCGACTGTCACCAACAGCAAAGACTTACGTACAAAATACAAGTATATTAAGAAAAAAAAGCAATTTCCGAACCAATGAACATGTCGGAAACATCGCCAGATATCTCCACACAAGACTTATCATTTAATTCAGTTGCTTGTCATTTAAAGACATCGTTGATATGTAGGGGCGAAAGGAATTGTAAGTAGGTCAACCGTTCCCCACCCTGTTTACACCTAGACCCTACCTGAGTTCACTTCAAATCCCGTAAACAAACAAGAATATAGAATGTGTGTATAACTACACTACCTACTAATAATCTATTGTTTGGAAAAGCTTCAAGATAAGTGGGCTTAGTTAGTAATAGGTACCTTTACTTCACATCTGTAAAAATATACACGCACAGGATGTATGGTTTCGAGACCTTTGCCTTCTTAAAATCGAATATTTCAACCATAAAGCAAGGGTGAGAAATTAATTTTTGGCGGGAAATTTACGTATTAATTAAATTAGATTTCATTGATAGACCATTTGACCTAAATTAGAAAGTAGTGTCTTTCTAATCTACTCCTCTGTTCAATTATTACACCAACAATACCGCCTCGGAGTAAAACCAAACATGGCAAACTGACACTTCGCAAAATGTATAATGAATCTGAAGATTATGTTGTAAGGGAGTAAATATCTGTATTATTAATTAACTACATATTTACTAACTAATGTAAGCGTTGTACAAACAACATACCTTGCCCAAGCCCTGCTCGTAAAAAGGGATGAGTGGAAGTGGAAATATGTCAAGAAGATGGGATGTGTTTCCGTGTCTGCAAATAACAACAAACTGCCAACAGCGTGATTAAGGCAATTTCCTCTTTGTCCGTTCATTGGCAGTGGACATTTATGCCTTTAGCCGAGAATATAAGTAACTTTTTCTGCCACGGGGAGCGAGCAGAATAAGTTGTAACGACATATTGATAAATTTTATATTGTGATAGAATAATGAAAAGAAATGCACTGTAGCGTTTGCATCAACAAATCTGGCAAAGGATAGGATGTCCTTATGCTAAGAGGAGCGACAATATTTGCAGGGTGGCTGATGGTAGTAGCTGGATGAGAGTAGCCGAGGATCGAGGTAATTAGTTTGCGATTATAGAGGCCTATGTGCAGCAGTATGCTGATGATAACGTATGTGTCGCTTTGTAGTCCTTGTTAAGCTTTTGGGGTAAAAGAATTGCAGCTATAGATAGATAGATGGAAATCATAATAATAATATGAGACAACACAACCACACAAGGTCTTCAGGTCCCGAACTAGGTAGAGCCTGTACTACGGTAACCTGATAACTGATATACATACTTATATACATATACACACCCAGACACAGGTCAAACTGACATGTTCATGCACACAAATGTTTGACTTGTCCGGGGATCGAACCCGGGACCAGCGGCTCAGAAGGCAGGGTCGCTACCAACTGCACCAACCGGTCAGTCAAAAAGATAGGATGCTCTTTATTATGAACACCATATACAGATATCAATGTACAAATACATAGAGTGACACAACGGGTATACTCGAGTCGCTTTAGCATGGCAATAGCGGTCATTGCCTTTTTCGTAATATTTCTTCGTAGGAACCCAAACAATAAACTATGTATGGTTTTTCGTTATTGGAACATAGATTGATCCAGGGCGTTAACGAACTTCATTTCAGTTTTTGAAATAGAGAATGCTAGAAAAAGAAGGTGGGCAATGACCGCTATTGCTACGTTCAAGTGACTCGGGTATAGTAGAATATATAACCTTACAACTTACAACCTTAGTAGACAGAGCAACTCTACAAAGTACTAGCATATCCTAAACAAAAGACACTCTTTACCTGAGTGTTGGGGAGTCTCAACAAAGGAAAGAAGAAAATGCAACAGTTATATACAAAAAATGCTTAATAAGAGAAAAGGTTTGGCTTTACTTAAGTGACTTAAGATTAGGGGAGAATTCTCGGCATATTCTTGATTTTTGATGGAACATTTTGTAAGTAAGATGGGAGTTGAGACGCAGAAAATGTTGAAAAGAGGGAAAAAGAATTGTTAGAATTACAGAAATGCTTTGGCGCCACGTTTTTAGCCATCTTTTTGTTTCTTCCGGGACTGTGAAAATTGTGATAATTTTTGTTGTCAAGGAAATAGCTGATTACGAAACAACCACGAAAAATATATACGAAGTGGTTGTAAAATGGTCCTTGTTGCTAAGATTTTAGAACTGATCGAATTTAAGGAAATCTGTTTGTCTATATAGGACAGTTTTCTAGAATTCGTCAAGCGAAAAGACGTAATCAATTATGTTGCACAATATCAAAGTATTGGGCAGGTCTAGCTCGCGCGAAAACCTTAAAGCTTATGATATTGTAGTCTGTGAGCTTATGGCTCATGCTTCAATGTTTGTCAATGTTATTGCATAATAATTAATTGATCCTTTGAGTGCAAGGGCTGATTCAATAATATTGCGCAAACTTATTGTAGGTGTAGGGGCAGACCTGACACTAGTCTGCCATTCCCAACTAATGTATTTAATTTACGAGTAACTACATAGTTTTCTAACAGTATTTTTACATCCCCAATGCGCGTAATTTTTTGAACTAGAAACTCGTGATAAATATCAACTGAGTCTACAACCTACCTCAACGAATAGGTACTGAACCAATAAAATACCATACATCAAAATAATAACAACCATTACATCCTGTTTCACAATATCAATTTAGCATAATCAGCCTTTAATTCTCCCACTGCTGGGACACAGGCCTCCTCTCTGTGCGAGGGAGTGGGACGTAATCCACCACGCGGGCCCAGTGCGGGTTGGTAGATGTCACATGTCTTCGAATTTTTGGTTCTAGGACATGCCGGTTCCCTCACGATGTTTCCCTTCACCGTTTTGAGAGCAGTGGTGATGAAATTATTTACACAAAGTAAAGCTGGATTCGAAGTCACGACCTACAACTTGTAAGTCGGGGCCGTTACCTCTGGGCCACCACTGCTCTACAAGCTCTAAAATTTACAAGGTCATATATAATTGAGCATTTTTCACTAAGCTAATATTTACCTAATGAATATCCGACATAGGTGACAACATCATATTCATACAGCCACTGCCCTTTAACTGATAAATTAATTGATTTAAGTACCTACATGCTTGATGGCTGTTACAGCATGCAACATTGCTTCCAACATTGTTACATAGCTTTCTACTTATGTAATACGTATACTCAAGGGGATAATAACAGCCGCACGAGTTGATCGAAGGTTAAGCAGCGGTTGCCGCGGTCGTTTCGTGGATGGGTGACCATTAATTAAATATCGAGACGCCGCCGTGCCTAGGAATTGGTGACGGCTGCCATTCGTAGACCATTGAGAGTCGTTACTGGTACTCAGAAAGTATCGTGTTACCCAGTAACTGGGTTGTGGAGCTCAGAAATGCAGTCGCTCCATGTAAAATACTGGTAGGTATTCAGCATTGCGATTCTGTAACCATCTCACCGTGAAAACTTAGGTGAAGTGAGCGTGGAGTGAGCTGTCAGTGTCGTCCCACTGATGCTAGGGATTGACCAACGTTACATTTACAATCATAATCGAGATTTTAATTATGTTTTTTAATGATAGTTCTGTTGATGTTTTATATTATTTGTAATCTAGTATAAAAGTGTCTAAATATTATTATTTAGAGTATTTTTTTTTTATAAAACAGCAACACAGTAATCCAGTCAGAAACTAGTTATGGAAATCAAAATAAAATTAATTATTTCAGTTTCAAACTGAATTGCTGTTTTATTAAAAAAACCCGTAAATAGTAATTATTGGCCACTTAAATAGTAGCCTTGAAATAATATAAAATGATCAACAGAATTAGCATAAAAAAATATTAAGATCTCGATTATGATTGTAAATTTAATGCTTGGTCAATCCCTAGCATCAGTGGGATGGCACTGACAGCTCACTCCACGCTCACTTCACCTAAGTGTTCACTTCACGGTCACATTTTTACAGAATCGACATACAGGTGCATCAACGTAGTTGGTAAAAATCGAGGCAGATTGATTAATTGTAATATGTTGGCACACGTTTGCTCATTTTATCAGTGGAGGTTTTTTCTATGAACAGTAAACAGCAACCAGTTGTTTCGCAACTGAACTTTTTGAAACCTACCAGGCTTACAAAACAGGTTTGCAGACCTGCCTCAGGGGGTCAAACTTTCATAAAACTGAATATATTACAGGAACAAGCCGACCAATTGGCAAATGAGAACAACAAGTCAAATATTTCAGTTACGATAGCCGGAGCCAATGTTAATTTGCTGTTCAGCAACGCAAAAACATACATTGTTCACTAATTAATGGATCGAGTTGAATAGGCCTGAAAATCTATTAAAAAACAGCATTCTTTGAATTGAACGAACGTAACAGATATAAATCACGGTAAGTACTGTAGAAGTGTTATCCTAGATCGCTTTCTCATTCAACTTCCAAGAGTATTTGTTAAGTTAATTAGAAAGACACATTGTATAAATAAACATTATTAGGTATTTAGAATACAGAAAAAAAGATCCGAGAGTCACCTCCGACGGCTGACAGTGTATATTATAGTCATGGATGGACCTATAAAAAAAGGCGGACGCCGTCTCCTATAGCAATAACTGAAGCACCCTAAGTCGGCCAGCGCGCTAATATAGACAAGCCAGCACGCACACATTCACAAAATAGTCGGTCGGCCGTCGGCCATTACGCTCCGAAGTACTCCGCAGAACGCCCGCGTGTTATTTTACTACTAAAACTTAAAGGATGCCGTCATGTGTTGTAAAAAGTTGTCGAAACCATAGTGGTTCAAGAAAAAAAGCCAGGGGATCACTTTTCATAGATAAGCATGTCATTTATAAGCTTATTTCTCGATTTTACGTCAATTAATTTAATAAATCACGAAATCAATCAGTGTTGCAACTATTTCAATTTGCAAATTATTTTAAATGTGGGAGATTTATATTTTTATGTTACTATTTATCGTTATTATGTATTGTTCTACATTTTACAGATTTCCCTCAGCAAATGACGTATGGAAAAATGATTGGATAAAAATAATAAGGGAGTGTAGAAATGAAAATAATTGGAATCCAACAAAATATAGTGTAATCTGCAGTACTTATACATTTTGAGAAGAATGATTTGTACACAACTAAAGGCGGACTTCTTCGGACAACGATTAAAAATAGAATAATTTAATGACTATAGGAAGTTGATTATAGGATATCTGGCAGGCAGCATATGTCATTATTACGCAATTAAAAATATTAAGTGCCAAAAATGTATCGCGCGGCTATGTACAGATGACTGGTTATTTTTTCACAAGTTGATAAATTTAAAAACAAGGGGAGGCTTAAGTTTTTCATCAAAAGATTTGTACGACATTTGTTGCACTTGTGAGATGGTGGTCCGAAGACTTTTAAAAGATAAAATAACATTATATAAAGAAAGGCAACATCAGTACATGCTAAACAAAATCTTAGAAAAGTTTATAGCAAACGACAAATATTTTTCAGATTTGGAATTTGAACATCCTTTTGCAGGAATGGAACATAAGGTAGCTTTAATTAAATACATAGCCGAAAAGTATCTAAACATTCGTTTTCACCACATTGCTAAATTAGAAGGGATTTCTAGATGTGTTGATAGCAAAAGACAAATCAAAAAAAAAATTAACCAACAAAAGGGATTTTAAGATTTTATTAACATAAGTACCTATTAAATAAGTTGTAATTATTTTTATTTTCAATGTTATTTATTTATTTTACCTTTTCTATAACAATATCCGTCACAAAAACATGTCATAAAACCCAAGCGAGATCTTATGAAATATTGTTTAGTAAAAATGGGTAAAATTTTCCTTCATCTGGCATCCCTTTACACACGCACACACAGTTACGCCGCCGCCATTTTGGTGCTTCAGTTGTTTCTTAGTGAAGTTCCGTCCGCCTTTTTTTATAGGTCCATGATTATAGTTATATAAAACTGCAGAGCCACTCACTCACTCACTCACTCCCACAGTACATAGTCCTCCTTATCGATGTCGATAACGTCCTTACGTGGTGTGCCTTTAAATGGCTCGCTAGACCGAATTTCATTTTGGTACATGGCACATTTTGGTCACAATACTTAGGTACTCAACAACATTTTCCAAAATGGCAACGAAAAAAGTAACAATCAGCAAACCAGAGAGATAATCTACATTTTGTAACCTATTTTAGTCCTTTAATCCGTTGACACAAACTGTTAAACTCACAATTTAATTAATCCAGCATGTCACGGTTAAAATGCTTACCCCGTTACCCCATCAGGGATGAGCCCAATCCAAGTGGGCTAATGAAGTGAAATAATTGATTAATTGCGAGCCACCCGCGGGTCGCGACTCTGACTAATTACGACTTATGACTGCTTTGACTTATGACTACAAATCGCTTTGGATGAAATATGACGTAGGCGTCAGGGTCACATTTTGGACATTTAGAAAAACTGTATAGGTATCATCAACAAGTATGGAGTTGGTTCAAATATATTGAAAACCAACTCCATAGTTGTTAATGATACCTATAAATTTTTTCCAAATCTAGATGTTTTAAAACATGACTATTGAGTAGGACAAAAGGATGATGAGCAGGGTTTCTCACTGCTAACAAAAACAAAAGACAATCATCTGAATGTCTGCGAAGCATGATAATTATGGGATACTCATTCACAGCAGTGAGTATAACATTAGTAAGCAATGGCGGATTTACAGCAAGCTGAGTAGGCTTGAGCCTAGGACGGCAGATTTTAGTGGCGGCAAATTTGGGAACCTTTTATGTAGCCGTCTTACATAAATCAGAAAGATTTCTGTAAGACAGTTTTCTGATGTCTTGCAGAAAGTAGTCAAGAAGACATATTTCCGATGGTTTTTCGCTCTTTCCTTTCATTGTACATTTAACCGTACCGCAAACTTCTATGTTTTATGGTAAAACACCCAGTTCTCAGCTCCCAACCAGTAGATAAATGATCAAACACCCGATGAAGAGACGAGAATGACCGCCAGTGATACTTTCAGGGTTAACACATTTCTCGTCGTCATGGAGACACTCGTATCCGACTTCCAAAAAAACTGTATATTTATGTATGAGTAGTCAAGAGAAAACCTTACCTATCTGGAGCGGGGTGCTTAAATTTTCGAGATTGCTTCGCTTGCTCTTATATCGTACATTCTCTTAGTTCGAAAACTATTATGCATTCCCGGGCGGGGAGCCCCCCTTTAGTTTTGCCGCTCCGGGCCGCCAACAGGCATAGTCCGCCACTGTTTGTGCAATCAGTGCAATTTCAACCAAATGAATTGTTCGATTGTAAAAATAATCTAGGAACTGACAATATGATGGCGGTAAAAAAATACAGCCTATACTTGGAAAATGTTGTGTAAATCTACCACTGTTGGTAGGCAAGTTGTACTCAACGTATGTATGTTGAGTATAACACTTATAACGACTTACGTATGTATAGAGAATTTACTCAGAATCTCGAGATAAACAAATCTGTATTGATGGTAAGTATATTTATTCTTACGCTGTTATCGTGTTTGAAGATATAAATTGGGATACTATTAACGAGCGATTTATACAAGCATCAGCAGGAATAGATGATTCGTCTAATAAATATATCGGTTAAGGTTATCTAGCGATTTTAGTGGGTCAAGGCTAAACGCGATGCTAATCTTCTAGAGAAAATTTTAAAATATAGATACAATTTAATTAGACCTATATGTATATTATTACCCAATGATATTTTTTTATTGAGACAACATAGCGACAAGGTCTTCAGGTCCCGAACTAGGTAGAGCCTGTACTACGGTAACCTGATGACTGATATACATACTTATATACATATACACACCCAGACACTGGCCAAACAGACATGTTCATGCACACAAATGTTTGACTTGTCCGGGGATCGTACCCGGGACCAGCGGCTCAGAAGGCAGGGTCGCTACCAACTGCACCAACTGATCAGCCAATCAGGTCCGGTTTGGTCATTGTCTTCGTCACAACTTTTAAAAATATACACATAAAAGTGCCTGTGCATTTTTTATCGAAACCGATTTACGGCTTTCTTGCCTCCCTACGCACGACAACATAACTCCATTAGATTTATTTGTACATACTCTTCCAAACACATAGGTATAGTCTACCTACTGAGATTTTCTTTAAAGGCCATCTTACGCACTACAACCGTAGAGATATGTCTCTCGTTCATAAATAAATTGTAAACGTTCGATCTAAGTATGGTAAAAAACGTTTTTTACCATACATACTTCATCATCTTCCTTCATCACCTTCATCATCATCTTTCTTCATCGTTCATTTTTACTTAAAACTAGGAATATAACAAATAAATGCAGCTAGATTGTAAATCTATACGGTAATTCGATGAAATAATCGTGCAAAACTGTTTGAAGGCCTAGGAAACTCGTATGACTACCTAAACAATTCACAAAATAGTAGGTAATCGTTACCAACTTTTTTTCAAAACGGCTTATAAGTCTAACCTGTCATTGACATTTTCCTTTAACAAAACGAACAAGACTAGACGACGGCTTTATAAATTATAGTCTACCCAACAAGCCAGTTATATTGTGAATATATTCAACTCTGTGTGGGATGAAATTGATTGAAATAGAATTATACACTCTCATGCTAGATATGTGACGTAAGTCTGTCTGTCTGCTACGTTTTCAAGGCCTACCTAAACTATTCTTCTTTTTTTCGCCTGAAAATATATAGGTTTCTTGACCTGGTGTCTACGACAAGACATACGAGTAGCTTTTATACACTCGTGAAACGTAGTAAGTAGGTACTCCATAGTTTCGTCCACAACTACTGACTCTTCTTTTAAACATTTTCAATGTTATATAAGAACATGTCAAAGTCAAAGTCAAAGCATTTATTTCAAATAGGCACATAAAAGGCACTTTTGAACGTCAACATTTACATTTAAATAGAATTGATTCTAGTCGCCCCTTCCAAAAGGTAGTTTCGTATGGAGAAGAATGGGCAAGAAACTCCACCGTTTCTCTTTTGAAATGTGTTGCAATATTTTGTATGACATTAATTATATAATTATATGTCCGCCTTTGTACCTTTTGTGCGAAAAGTAATAAATAAATATGTGAAGACGATGCACCTATAACCACTAAATAATATACCAAATATATATAACACAAATATATAATATACCAAAAATAATATACCACAATAGGTAAAAAGAATTTAATAAATGGAGCAATGAAAAATAAGTTAATTAAGTGATAGATACCTGGTTTTCACATATTTACAAACATTGTAAAAGTATATGATTTCCCAAATCATGTAAACAAGTAATATGTCAGTATGTGAGTTAAACTAATCGCAGAATGTAAATCAATGTCATAAAAATAATAAACTATACAATTAAAGTAGCAACAAGTTTAATTTTGTCTAGACCCTAGATTGTCCTATGGAGCTGGACCAGCATGTTTCCAAGCATTCTTATCTTGGATCCTCTAATTTGTAATAATTATGCTTGTTTACACAGTGAACTTTTTATACGAGTTTTAAATTTTCTTTCATTTAATTGCAATATATGACAAGGTATTTGGTTGTAGCAATTAGTCGCCACATTTACCAAATACTCGCCATCCAAAAGCATGAAATGAAAGAGATCACTAAAGTGATATCCTAATCCCTATCGAGATCCGTATTCATAGTGACCTTATTTACCACAGAAATAATACCAAACCCCAAAAAACAGTACCTTCATAAAACAAAACTCTTAAAATCGTACCTAGTTTCAAAGATATTTCCAAACCAATTTACATAATTGAGTTATTCGGGTAGTCGAGGCAAAGGTTTTCGAAGTTATTGTCTCCAATTACTAAGCGGCGTCTTCGGACGAAATTAAATAGAACAGACGAAAAAAAATGACATTATTATCACTCGACTGTATTTCTACTGGAGCGGCGTTATAGCTCCCGGTAGGAGAGAATCGGTAGTGAACCTAAGTAGATTTTGATTCCTTTGATCCTGTGGCTTGTAATGCAGTTATGTCATCGAACAGAACGTTTCATCTCGTACAATTAGAGTTTCCAACAGTTAAGTGAAACAGTTTGATTTTGAAAGTTGCTGTATTCTAATATGGTGAAAGAGATTTGTGTTTTATTTATTTTAGTAAGTTTCATGGTCAAAACATTCGGAATATTGATAAATGCACCTATACGCTTAAAATACAGGTTAACTGAGAAGCTTATTTCCAAAGTCGGTAAAAAGAGAAAAACATTTTAAATTATGTAAGCATCTTTAAAATTATATCCCCAATATTTGTTAGCGTCGTTTTCAAATCTCATTTTGTGTTATAATTTATTAAATCAAGAGGCAAGGAAATTGAAGGCGCCTGCCATTTCTCCATAATAACCCCCTTTGTCTTCATTATTTTTGCCCCGCCCTTGCTCTGTCAAAAATGCTTCTTCACTTAGTCCAAAGGCGCATTACGGTGTTGTAAATCATCTGATATTGTTTTGAACGGTGAGCTAATTATGGGCATTTGTTAATTTATATTTATCTATTTATTAGCTACAGCTATATGATTACTTATAGCGTTTCACCTATTTATACCGCTGTTTATTCTAGACTGGGTCCTTGCCATTTCGTAACATTATGCTTCAATTTGTACAGACGCCAGCACATCAAGCTACTACAATCTGTCAAATTTCTTTAATAGATTTTCAACTTTATCGCTAAAGCATTAAGGTTCAAGGTTGATTGGGAAAATTTGACAGTTTCGGGTAGCTTGACCTGCTGGCGTCTGTACATTATCCGTCTATGTCATGCAACAACGAATTCATAATAGTCACGTTTTATTATTACATTGTACAAAACGCATGGTTAGGTCCATAAATAAATGTTCTTTATTACAAAATCAATCAATCAGATAGGTAGCCTACCAAATAACTCTGTATCAGCTAATACATGTCCAATTAGATAAATTAAATAGTCGAGTTCTGTTCTAATATAAATATATTAGAACAGAACTCGACTATTTCCATTTACACTCGAGAGCCAAATCGATTTCCAGAACATTTTTTTTCTTCTGTTGATCTAAGTACCAAAGAGCTAATATACATACTATTTCCATTCAAACTATAAACTGCATAGATCAGTTTTTACTGCCTGTCGCAATACGTTTAAAATTCGAACAGATGTTAAGGAAAAAGTTAAAGTTTCAAATAGAACCATTTGAAACTTCAACTTTCTAACACTAACAATCAACCACTCGATTACAGTCGTGTCTCAGTTCTACTAATGTCTTCCCGATCATAAATATCGTTCATACAAAGAAATCTCTTTTTCCGCTTTTTATTTAACCAACTGGTTCAAAACATGGCAACTTTGAAAACTTGTTTACTGACAGTTACGTCTTTCTCTACCGCAGTTGGTCGGCCCAATTGATTGACATTTTACTGTGCGATTTATATCGAATCGAAATCGTTGATAATCGAGATGAACCTACTCGATTCCGGACGAGGCTGAAACATTTTTCAATCGTTCTTTTCCAATTCTCTTTTCAACTGTCAAAAGTTTTGTTATTAAAACTGTTTTATCGCCCAGGCATCGAGTGTGAAATAAATTATAGTAAAATCGCTTATCACCAGCTGACGTAGCATTGTAACATAAGTAGGTCTTTTTTTATATTTTCGTTAAAAGGATTATTTGTTAACGAAAAATATTTATCAAACTAAAGTTATGATTCCAAACGCAGCAACACTTAATCTAACTCTCACTAGTCCTTACCTACAACCAATTACTATACTCTTTGCCTACAACTAAACTTCTCACAATCTTAACTATGAAGAAGCTCTCCTCATTCCCCTACAAAAAGTGTTTAGCAAAATTCATTACTGACATTTTTAATGACGAGAAATTTATAACAGACGGCAGTTGCCACCATTTGTTGTTGCATCACTCCTATCGATATTCAAGATGCGGTCGAGTCTTCAAGTTTGGACTACTACCCACTGGCGCCAGTCCAAAGAGTCCAAACCAGACCAACACAGAACTTCGAAACAATGTAATGTTATTAGATTTAAATCAACTTAGTCTAGCCTAAAGTGGAAGAGATACGAGGTACTGGCTGGTTGAGTAATTTAATTCGTATGTTTTATTGTTGACTGTACTTTTAAACGGTGTGCGGCGTGGGTTGAATTGTTTATGGTTTCGTATTTTTCTCGTTGGGGAAAGGTATGAAAATGTTAGGAATAAATTGAAATGTTGTCAGTGTTGACTCTGCATTGTTAGCAGCCAGTCATTCACTTGTTTATTTTTTTTTCCTTTATTTATTGGCTTTAGGATGCCACAAAGGTAAGCGTTAAACCTTTCATTATTTACTCATTTTGACTAGTTGGCTACAGAGTTTAGAGCGGTGCTTCCTTGTCTATTCATCTCAATCAATTCGACATTAATATAAAATAATCATCGGATAACAAACAGAAAATTAAAATCTAAATTTAAAAGACTAACATTGGTTCTTCAGAATCAACTCATCCAGTTACACGATATGCAATTTATGTAGATATATGTAGGTGCATACAGCAATTAATTTTACAGTTCCGATACCAAACCGGCGCGGCGTGATATTGAGCCGATAAGCGAAGGTTGAGGTGTATACATACTAGTTTAACTGAAATGGGTCATGATGAATTTCAACGTTAAAATAACTTTGACTGAATGTCCAAAGTTTGACGAGGAAATCTAATGGTCTCTAATCTACATGGTATTCACATGATCTGACCAAGATTATGTCCGTACTTTAAAAGAGACTGTGACCTCTGAGTTTCTTTCGGCCTTTCTTCTCAGAGTAGTCGGATAGGAAACGCCGACCTCATCTAGTTTTTTTTTTAAATATGATTGACATTGGAAGTGTTTGTACAAACCTACTTACAGAAATAAAATCCTTTATCATTTTTCAATATTCTTCAGTCCTGAAAAAATAACCGTACCTACTATTAAACACGACGTGTGGTACATATGTGGTAGCTACTAGAGTTATTTTTGCGTTGTTTTTCATAATCGCTTATTACCCATGTTTTTTTTCTATCTACTTATTCATCTGTAGCGATGAATTGATAATGATAAAGTGACAGGACACAATTCGGGACACCACGCAGCGTTCGAAAAGGGGTATAATGGACTTAGGCAAGAAGTCTGCCAGGCTCAAATGGGATTGGGTGGGTTACATCAGCCGCATTCACGATGACCGCTGGGCAAAAGTCTCCACATAATGGGTGCCTGAAGATGGACGGTGCCGCTGAGTTCGACTCAGAAAGCGGTGGCGAGCGACCTGGACTCGTACGGCGAGGGCTGGTCCAAGGTGGCGCGGGAAAATAGTTCCTTGAAGGACTTGGGTCCTACCCCCAAATCCTTCAAGGAACTTTTGCCTTTGCCCAGCAGTGGGGCAGTATAGGCTAAACCTAATGCTAACGGTAATGCATTCTGCGTTGTCGCTGTTTCAAGACCCGATTTTAAGTAAAGGTGTAACTCAAAATCAAAAGTCATTTATTCAAACTAGACTGAGTATCAGCACGTTTTGAACGTCAAAATTACATAAGACAATCCCCCAAAACGCCCGCCGTTCACCACTTCCTAGTGCTTTAGCTGGGAAGAAGAAGTGGCGCAACAAACTCCCCAGCAGCAGAGCTGTCTGTTCATTTAGAAAGACTGGATTCTATACAGTAGTAATTAACATTACGAAACACAAAATATGAAAATAAATTATTTGCCATAATTATGTCAGCTAGCACACGCCAATATTGAAAACTATACTCAAGCAGAAATAAAAAACAAAAACATAATCAGAATTTTGGCATTCAAGCATAGTTTCGGGCTCCATGCAGCATAGCCTTATAGGCCCATAGGTACAGAGATCATTTTAATTCGGCCTTTCTATATGCGGATGGGCTCAGCATGCTCTATATGTTGTTGCGTCATTTTCCGTAATTGCAAAACTCCAAAGGGTGGAACACGAAGGGCGTCTATTTAGGTCAGAATAGATTACTGTTCGCGTAAAATTGGTCCGCTTTTGAAGCTCTGTTGTTTTAATAAGTTAAGTAGACACTTATCTTACAACGGAATGTATATACAGTGATTTTGTTCGTAAATTATGTAAACATTTGTATGTGCACTTCTGAGATTGGGTCCTGTTACTACATGTTTGTGATAGTATTTTAAGTTTAATATTGTAGGTATAACAACTACGAAGCGAGTGGGTTTTATTGCTACCCGATGAGAAAGTAATAAAATCTGAGTCAATAGTGCTCACTTTCAGGTTATAAACCACCCAATCAATATGTTTAGCCTTTTCCCAACTACCTATGTTGGGATCGGCTTCCAGTCTAACCGATTTTATATCACCCATAAATAGTTTTTGTAAAGACATAAATATTCCATCAATTTCACTCTCAGATACCTATATTTTTAGTTTCGGGTCATATAAAAACGATACATCATTCCTTTCCGTATCGAAAAAAGCTCCAAAACTCTCCAGTGCTTTGTTTGTAATCCAATCTTATTGCAGACGTGTGACAGGTGCTGATGAAATTTTGCTCAAAGAAGCAGTGTCTCCGGAAAAGAAATGAGAAGCGTTTATAGCGAATAACCCGATGCTCCTCCCGGGATATGAAATAAAACATTATTCCTCAGTATCGCTCAAACGTAAGAATATCTATTCAATAAGGTATTGGACGAAAGATTTTCTGATTCTCAAAGGAAATTGATGCATTTTAAACTTCGTGTTCTCTATGTCAATAATGATGTGCTATGCTTATCAAGATTCACTAACCTGACTCAATATCAGGATTTTAGCACACGAACAAGGCTTCCATTTTTATGAAAAGCTTTCAGGCTTCAGCCTTTTCAAACGCACAAACTAGGTGAGAATACCTGATGCCTTGGTAAAATTATTATCCAGTCAGCTAGGAGCAGCGAGGTGGTTTGACAATGACGCGCCAGGCGTCCGATACACACTCGGTTTCTGAATACAAAGTTAGAAAGGACTTATGAAACTCTACTTTAGCATTAGGCGTGAAAACCCGCGGAATTCAAAATGTATTTGCAAAAATTTAAGAAATTTTTAATTTCGTGGGCTACATCAAAGGATGCTGGAGTTCGATAAGACTTCCAATTCGCAATTCTGAAACCGGCTGTAAGCATTGCCACTCGTAGTGGTTATTTAGAGCTACCCCAAATTGAAAAAGAACTATCCCATTAATAAGGCTAACTAGTTGTAACTCACCCATTCTTAAAACGCTAGACAAAATCCGTAACTTGCACACTAATTCGCTTTTCACACTGTATATTTCTAATTGAATATCAAGTTCGATAGTATATATAGCACCCATAGATTTGCAGTTCATATACATATAGGTATGAATTACAAATCCATGTAATGAATAGTCGAGGAAGTTGCGACTGTATCGCGGATTGATTAGTGGATGGCTAGCCGAACACGTCATGGTGGGACACAATATCTATTAGTCATAGATCAAGGACACGACTCGACTATAAAGTTCGCGTTGCATTCTTGTTCTATTCTGTAGTTTACTTCAAACCATCGAACCTCGCTCTAGTGACTGCAACGAACTCGCATGTTATTGAAGTAAATATGGAAATTTACGATCCTCTTTTATTTTATGCACGTAAATTTTTTAACCGAATTTTTTTATGCAGACATTCATCCTTTATCTTAGATCTCAACCAACCTTAAAAGTCTTTGAATGCAGTCACTATGGCCGCAATCGACTAGGAGGCATCATCGCCATCATCATCACCCGTCACCAGACCTCACTATTGCTATTGCGATTATACTTTTAGGATACTAAGTTTTGACAATGTATCTTGACTAGTTAAAGCATAATTTAAGCTGCTAACTTGATCGTTTCTAACTAGTCCTTAAAAGAATAGAATAGAATAAGCACTCTATATTATGTACAGCAAAAAATTACAGATATAAACGTAGAAATTTGACATAGGGTGACATAATGGTCGGTCTTATCGCTAAAAGCGATTTTTAACAGACAACCTTCAGAAGAAGCTAATTATTATTAGATTTTAAAGATATATTACCTCAAGTGTCCATAAAAACAATAAATAATACTAGGTGACCGGTTTTTGTTTAATTAAGTAGGTGTTTTGTGTAGGTGAGATACAATAATATATGCATTTATGTAAAATGAATTTTATTGAAATATAAGATGGAGCACCTACGTGAGTCACCTCCGGTCGGTGCCTTTTGTAGAATTTGCGAAAAAAGGTCAGTATCTATTTCGGTCGAAGATTTTTTCTACAGTCTCCAAACGAAATCACGACAACATTTTAAAACAAAAGAGTTTACAAAATGGCTAAGTACTCTGTCATATAGTGGATCCTGACAAAAGATTGAAGTGTCAAGAGGAACAATTGAGAAGCTGTAAGCACGTCCAATTTTTAAAACGCCGGTAGACAAGTACCCTTTGTAGGTTTTATACCCTCTAAAAGAAACCAGGTCAAAGTAAGTTTGTAGTAATCCTCAAAAGTTTCCAAAATAACAGCCTGTGTATGATTAAACTAAAAGTTAGATACACTGGGCCGCAAAGAAATAGGGTCAGTAACAAAAACGTCAATAACTTCCAAAATATTGGAGCTAGCTTTATATGATAAACACTGTATTAGACAATTTTATAGTGCTTAAATCAATGTCATAAATGTTCAAGACTATAAAGTTTATTTTGAAGACAAGTAAGTTAAGTAAAAATTACCATTTTCATTAGATTTCGACACATGTGCTACGGTATCAAATATGCAATTTTTACACATTTTGTATTGCCATCACGAGCTGTTAATACAGCTGTTATACGGTTTGGCATGCTTTCCACCAGATTTCTGAGCCAATGTTGAGGAATATTCTCCCATTCCTCTATGAGTGCTTCTTTCAGTTCACGAGGCGTGATTGGAAGGGAATTTCACTGGCGTACACGTCGTCCCAGTTCATCCCAGGCATGCTCGATGGGGTTCAGGTCTGGGCTGCAAGCTGGGCACTCCATGCGTGTGATAGCGACATCTTCAAGGTAGTCAAACAATATCCGAGCTGTATGGGGATGAGCGCTATCTTGCATAAAGATGGCGTTCTCGCCCATGTTTACAAAAAATGGGCGAACATATTCATTTAAGATTTCATTCACGTATATTTCTGCAGTTGAAGTGCCATTTTGTATCACCACTAGCACGGTGAGGCTTTCGGAAGAAGTTCCAGCCCACATGTGTATGGAGCCTCCGCCGTATGGCACTTTCTCTTCAATGCAAGTTTGGTTATAGCGCTCTCCTGGTCTTCCATAGACTCTTTGCCTCCCATCGTGCGTGTATAGCATGAACTTCGACTCGTCCAAAAACATTACTCTTGACCAGTCATCAAGAGTCCAATTCATGTGTTCTCTAGCGTAACTCAGCATTCAATTTCGATGCTGCCATTCGAGTTTTGGACCATTTGCAGGTCTAAATGGGTTCAGGTTTGCTTCAACAAGACGCCGCCTCACTGTACACGTGCTCGAATTGCTTCCTCCAGTACGTAGACGGTGATTTTTTACTTCAACAGCTGTTTGAAATCGATTTCTAAACAATGTAGACTACATCCTTCCGCGCTGCCGTTTACCTTATTTGGCCTGCAAATTTTGGATCCAGACTCTTCCAATCGCTAAAGCTCTCTTTGAACGGTTGATTTCACGACACCAACAGTTCTCGTTGTATAACGCTGACCGCTCCTCTTCAAGCATTGTCAGAATTCTGGTAAGTACACTCTTCAGGGGTTAATGGCATGTTTTCAATTGAATTCGATCAGAATAATGAATTTGTGCACAAGAAATGCCATATTTATGAACAGAAACAAAAGTAAAACAAATGGTTTTAAAGTTGCTGAAATTTAAAAAATCCTTTTTTTTATTTATGGCTTTTAATTCAATCACTGAAAAGAAATAAAAAACTTCTTCCTATATTTGTAATGAAATAAACTTTAATTTAGTTCTTATTTTAAAAGGATTCGTCAAATAAGCTTTAATAAGCTCAAATCAAGCTTTCTTTGCGGCCCAGTGTATACTATAACTTCGCCTCAATTATCTAAAGTTGATCTAAAATATCGGTACAGAATCTATTAAAATATATCAAAATAGTAACGAAGCCAAAACTGTATATTGAATATTTTTGAAACAAAACTAATTGCTACGAGGTGTGTGGGAACGAGTATAATGCCGAAAATATAGTTCTTAGAGTTTTGACCGTTTGTCTATTGTCTGGATGTCTGGATTGGTGCAAAAACGGCTGAATGGATTCGCATAAAATTTAGCACACAGATAGTTACAGACCTGGATTAAACTTTTAATCTCGATAGTAAGCTCCTGTGGGATATTATCCGATATATACGCGGGTGAACCTTTTTATCGATCAACAAAATCTACGTAGACACCTACAACAGCACCCTATCTTGATTACATCAACATTTAAAAAACTTTTCTAGTCTGTGTGACAAAATTAAACATCAAAACGTGCTGGTTATTGTGTTAAACGGAGCTTAAAGCGATACTTGAATGACAAACTTGGCTATAACGTGTAAGCCCATCGCCTTCGAGTGCCGTATTAACCTATTTTCTTTAGAACCACTCGCTACTTGCGCGGGAAATACCACAGATATTTTTCTTTCAATCCTGTATTAAAAAGCTATCGAGGAGTTTGAAAAGACTTCTAGGTTGCCTGTATTTATTATAATATTTTTATGATAGGTATAACTTTGTAGTTCCAATAGGCTGGGACTTCATTTTTTTTTCTTTTCTTGGGGTTTAGGTACTTTGGGTAGTAATGCCCTCTTTATCTGTCTAGGTCACCTATATCGTGAAATAGTGATCGCGCTTAAAGCAGTTAAGTCATTTATAAGTAATGTAAGCACATAATGTACTCTCCGAAAAAAGTAGACTCAAAATGCGAAGCGAAGTAAGATTTATTATAAGTTATAACACTGATTAGGTTTATTCATTCCTTTGTATCGCTTCCAATATTAAACAAACAACGTTTCAATATTAAATCAAAGCAGATACATAGATCGAAGATCCTGCAACCCATACAGAATAGAAAGGCCGATATTTTCTGACAATACCCCGTGATTTAAAAGACAATAGCTAAGGGGAAGTGGGGCAATAATAAATGTAGGTATATATATATATATAGAGAGCTCAGCGACTATGGATTTTGATTTCGTGGGAAGGAGCAATAGAGCGCGGTGCCCTATTGCCCCATTTTATTTTTTCCGCATTTTGATTCATTTGAACACACCTTAGGCCCGTTTTGTGAACGTTTCCGAATGTGTGTACGGAGCTTAGGAATAAATGTGTTTATACGGGATTCGAAATCGCAATTGTGTCATGAATATCGAATATAACGGGCTCACGGAGAACTTTTATTGGTGTTGGTACAAGGTTATGCAATTACATTTATAGAGGTTTTGCTTAGTGTTTTGATTATCTAGGTACCTATTCAGTTGGTAGGTTTTGAATCTGTACGAAAATAGATACTTAATGGGTTTCTTCAAATAAGAAAGAAAAATATTTTAATTGGGACACGCACAGGCAATACAAACAGTAAAAAAATAAAAGAGCATTTAAAACTAACAAAATTAACATTAAAAATAACAATAACAAAAAATTATAAAATAAAAGGCCTGTGCGAGACCAAAAAGGCTCCTATCTCAGCATAATGCTGCAATATTTAAAAAATAAATACCGCAGCGCTGGTATTCTGATAGGGCTCGCTGTGATGCCACGGACACACCTACGGACATATATAAATCCCACTAGGGGAATACAAAAAGAAAATAATAATAAGTAAATAAAAACCATAATAATATTAATTATGTATGTACGTGAATCATAGGTAAACTTATATTTTATTGGTACGCTTATGAACCTTTATAAAATGCCTGAAAATATAAATAGCTAAAAATTCTTTTGAATCTCAAATGACATTCATCCCAAGATCCAACACATTTTCCATTTTCTGATTCAAAGATCGTTTTAGGATTTATTGGGAAACTATTTTTATTTCGTTTCACCTTACCCCATGCTTGTCCAAACTCTTCACTCAAGCGACAATTCAAAGATATCTTGATAACCGGGTCAAGTGGTTACAGCAAAAAAAATACAATGAACCGTTATCAAACATGAAAGTCAAGAGTTTGGTAATTAAAAAGTGAAAATTGGGAACGGCTAGTATTTCTCTCTATAATATATAACACATTCTGGCTTGCCTCCAACTTTTGAAATTTGGGTCATTCCGTAGGTCATCTGAATTTTTTAGTTTTTTTTTTTGTATGTTTTAGTTACAAGTTGTTTGTTGGCCGCTGTTATGAGGTGATCAGTTTTCAGCTTTGATTGCTGTATATTTTACAGAAATAACGAGCATTTAATTATTGTATTAGCTTCTGCCCGCTAGAAATTTCAGCCCCCGACCCACCGCGTCGCATCGCATCGCCCGCCCTCGCTGTTACTGCCGTTTTCGCTTAGCGTTCTTTCTGAGCAATTTTTGCTCGTCTCCTAATGGTCTTAGCGTGATGTTAAATAGCCCTACCTCAAAAATAGGGCGGTGAAATGCATTTATTTTTAAATCCGACCGTTAGTTCTAGTGTTTAGCGCGTTCATATCAACAAACAGACACACAAACTCATCAGTTTTATTATATTAAATATAGCTTCAATGAACAAGATGTTAATAGACAGATAAATGAAGATAACAAAAAAGTATTTACGGTTTATAAAGAACAAGAACTGAATAAATGCACAATAATTTACACATTGCCTGTATAAAATAAGGCCGGAAACACCAGCAGCATTCAAAGCATACCGCTGAATAATCCAAAGAAGACACGGCACATCGAATTGAGTGGCACACTCGGACGAGGTCATCAGATTAGCTATCTCACCTGTCTTTACAACCAGGCTGGCTGATACTTTATCAGCCTTACGTAGCCTTCCCTCTGAAGGGTGTACCAGCACAATCGATTGCGTTACTTTGATTTTAAAAGAATTAATAAATTGTGATTAAGTCAAAAACTTAACGAAATAAAGTCCTTTTAACATAATTTTGGTTGAATGTTCTTAGTGAATTCAAGGCAAAGTAACAGATACCCTGCTATCGTCAAATATTATCTAATAATATTACTACCTCATTCAGTCGGTCACCGACTGGCAAAAACGCATAAATAACCATTGATATCACTGAAGATTTTAAACAAAAAATTTATAATCTCTGGTACCCATACCCACGGAACAGAAAAAAACAGCCCATACATCACAAAATATAATATATGTGATCGGCCCGAAGAGTCAACGCCTCGTTATATTAAGATAATACATACAAGTCATGTGATCGTGGCAACATTCCCTAAAACCTCAGATCATATAAACACAATATGATCTGAGCCTAAAACTGACTCTATTACATTAGAGATGGTTCAGAAAAAAAATATTCGTGCCACATACTACAAGTGCGTGCAACCTGCACAAGGATTCCCTGTGCAGGTTTGCTCAAGCATTATAGAATATTGAGCTTGGATTCCAGACGTTCACTGATCATGGTTGTGATGCTGTACGGTATATGCAATAACAAATTTAATTGTACTGAGCTCTCGAATAGATTGTGTTACGTTGTTAGAACTGTTATTCGGCGGGAGATGCGCGCACCTCGACTATTCTACACTGCGCGATGCAGAACGAAGGCCGGGGTGCGAGCCTCTCTCCGCCGGCTTTTAGAAACCTATAACTCACATGATTTTGATATTTTCGCGCTGTCGCGATCTAAATTTAAAAGAATGGTTTCACAATCTCTTGCAGGTCGCCCATAAGTCAGATGCTCTTGTCATCCGCTTCCTTTAATTCATCGGTATATGTTTAGTGTTTTTCTTTTAAATATGTCCTTTTTATTTTTTCTCTCATTTAACACGCGTTCGTTATCATACTCCGACGTCACTTCGTGGACAATAGTGTGGGTTATAGGTTTTTTCGACTGTGATATAACTATTTTTTGTAAATGCTGTAACGTATAACTGTTTTTTGTCCCAAATAAATAAAATAAAATAAAATTACAGCACCCTAATTGCGTAACACACTATCAATCACAATCTGGATAATTTTGAAGTATATTGCTAATCCATTGCTTCATATGTTTGAAAAATGTGTCTGCTCAACAACGTAAATAACGCAATGAATGTTGTTGAACTGTCAAAATGAACGCGATTGCTACTGATAGAGTATTAAGCAATCACCCCGGCGCAGGTTTAGAAGACACAATTCATACCAATTCCAATTCTGTCCTAAACCTTTCTTTAAAGAAAAAATTGTTTACTATTTGAACAAGTAAACCTTAACAACTAGTGATTGAAGCCTCCTTTTAAAAAGATAAGCCTGTGTTAGGAGACTCCGCTCTTTCAAAACTTAAATAAGTATTTTTTACTTGTTTTATAATTTTTCTTTTACATGGCTCATTAAGTAGAATCTGATCAATAAACACGTCCCACATTATCCCCCATATAGATAAACGAATAAAAAACAAAATCACCCTTGTATAAACGGTGACATATTGATTGAATAAGAAGTTCTGGACCGATGCCAACTGGGGCCGTTCGCGAATGAAATCAAGTGGCTGTTTTACACTCGTAATATTATTATAACGAGCAGTGATCATTTGGTTATGTCACCGATGTGTATTATGTATGTCATGTTCGAATTGCAAAATTGCTGCCAGATCGAGCCGCGCTGTGCTTTTTAGCCCATCGTTCTACTGCCCTTATCTCAATTTGTTTGTGGTCGGCGCAACATGGCCCTATCTTTTCTGTTAGTCGTCATCTCGGTAGTCATCCCTTTCTATAGTTTCTATCCATATCAACTTACACACAGTCCTTCCATCATTTCTTTAGTCTTGTCTTTTTGTAACAATATTTTGATTTAAAAGAGTGTCCATGGAGTTTCTTGTCCGTTCTTCTCCATAGGTACCTACTACATATTCTACTTCACTTCCCTTCACTTCATACTATTCAAAAGTGCCTGTAATTGGTTTATTTGAAATAAATGCTTTGAGTTTGAGTTTCAGCGTCCACATTAAATGTGTACTAGAAACTTTCCACACAAAAATTTTGCTAGGTACGTCATGTAATTATGAAGGAATTCGTGCTTCATCTAGAATTCTTGGAAGTGCAGTGGGTCAGATTAAATATGGAACATAATTTGGATCTAGATAGAATAGATACTGTTTAATGTTCAACGGCGAAATTGGATCAATCAAATTTTCATTTGGAGAAGTATAAATACTGATCCAAAGTTGATGGCTGTTTGAAACTCGTATTATAACAATCTGTTATAATTTGGACAAGCCGCCAATGTATGTATGTTTGTCATAATATTCGAATTGCAAAATTGCAGCCAGTTTAAGCCGCGTTGTGCTTGTTACGTACGTCATGATGTGATTATGAGAGAATTGGCACGGTTTTTACGACATTACAAAACATCGGGTTTTCTTTACTATAATGTGCAAGGTTAATATTAATTTGTTATACACATAACCTTTTCGGAATAAATCTTCTAAATTATGGTGAAAGCCATTACCATCAAAATTCGTTGCGGAGTTTAGAACGACACGAAAAACCAATTGAATTTATAATAATGTATATAGATAAATAGATTCTATGTGGTGCCGTGGGTCAGACAAAATACAGAATATAATCTAAACCTAGAGATAATAGGTAGGTACCGTTTATTACTCATCAAAAAAATACCTCCAAATTCTAAAAATATGGGCAGTCAATTTTCGTTTAGAAAAGTATAAATTCACAGATTTTCGATCTAATACATCTAGTAGAAGTAGGTTCAAAGCTTATAGACAGGCTTACAGGTCCCTTGATATATTCGAGCGAAGCCCTAATGATTTGTCTAAAACCTACCGACCCTCATCAAGCTCTGAAAAGGCGAAGGTTGAAGAATTAGTCATTTAAATAGAAGTGATAAACAAAGTTCGCGTATTTCGTTCTCCTTTAAAATCTATGCCAAAATTACCAATTCCTTTAACTTCACATCAACAAAAAGATTATTTTTAATTTACTTTTTAAAACTATACTATTAATATTATTACGACATAAAAGTGAGTTTGTATGTAGGCGATACTCTTCCGAACTTCTGATCCGATTCTGATAACTCTTTCACTATTGGAAAGCTACAGTATCGTCAAGTGTCATAGTATATATTTTACTAGTTATGCCCCGCGGTTTCACTCGCATAAGTCTCGATCCCGTGGGAATATCGGGATAAACGTATCCTATTACCTAATCCAGGTCATGAGCTACCCATGTGCCCATGTGCCGAACCCGTTCAGCCGTTTTAGCTTGAAATCGTTACAAACAAAATCTGGCCGTTTGAGTAATTTATGCTGCCTACCCAAATGTCCTTTCTTTGGTATTGTTCGTCGAATCGTTGAGCTCCTTAAGTTCAAAGTTGAGCTGCAATATTACTGACAAATGCGTGCACTGACTGGGCAGGTCCACTCAATCTGTGTGATTCTTTCCTCTAAATACCATTTCAGACACCCATCTACATGGTCTTCACATGATCTAACCAAGATTATGCCTGGACTTTAAAACTTTTTGTTTCGGCCTTTCTTCTCAGAGTAGTCAGATAGGAAACGCCGACCTCATCTATTTAAAAAATGTAAAAGTGTTTATACATAAATAAAATCATTTATCATACAAAAAATTAAATCTTTTCTCTTTATAATATTAGTTTAGATGTTAAAACAATAAATTTCACGCTGACAAAGTCGCGGGTAGAAATTACTAAATAATATTCCCATTTTAAACAAAAAAATAAAACGTTAACAGAACGTAAATAATCAGTTGCGTTCGGTTTAACGTTTTATTTTTTTGTTTACCTAGGTTGGTACCTAGCAAAAACATGACAATCATCACGGACGACCAATATGTAAACAGCTTACTTCATAACATGGCTCTTTGTGAATGACAAAGTTAAAGCCGACTGTCACAAGTTCAACAATAATTTGCTTTTGCAGCCAATCGATTCGATTGTCATTTCGTTTTCCATTCAGTTACCACTGTAAACACGCTGTAGGCGGTCCAAACGATCGTGTGCACATACATTGTGTAATTCGTTCGTTGTACCCAGCGATGTTTACATTGCCACTGTTCCATGGTTGCGTAAGTTTTGTTTGTTCTGCGTTTTATCATCAAATTGTATGTTTGATACACAATCAAACATACAATTTGAAGATAAAACGTTTAATGTTTTTGGGTAATAATCGTTAAATACGATGATATGTGAATTTTTACGGTTTCAATATAGTATCCTAAGTATGATTAAATCTATGTGTAATGCTACGTTTAATTATAGACCTTCTTTCAAGTTTAGTTAGGTACATAACTAACTGCAAGCAATGTTTACATTTATGTCGTTTTTTAGCTACATAAACCCCTCTACAGAAAGTACTAGGCGCCTCTATAGTAGAAGTAGTGAACAGCGCATCAAATCACAGATTGCGCGAACAACGATGCACGATAGCGACTCCGACTGACAATTTCCTGCATCTACATTTATCGAGGTTCGATATGACAAATAATTTTTGACCAAAGCATTTCGAAATAAAAGCGATAACATCGAGTCCAATTTGTAACACATCCATTGCACCAGTTGCGAATGAACGCTCCAAATAAACAAGTTTAACGAATATACTTAATTCGATAAATTAATTAATCCTTTTTGCGCAAAACTGCGAATGTCAAGAACAAAATATTATGGGTAAGTACTTACATTCCAATACTTTATTGATAAATTAAAGCACGTTACAAATTCCATTTCTGATACCGTTAATGTTTTTTTTAACCCGTCGCGTGTGTATGTGGACCTCGTTAGCTTTTGCGAGCGCCGCGCTCTGGGCAACCCGCTTGCACTTTCATAAATTTATGGTTTTCATTCGCCGGACCCATGAATATTTAGAAGCTATATGCGGCCCACCGCTACCGTTCATTTCATTCACAAAACCTACCAAATATTAAACGTTTGTTCCGAGAGTTCCGTACAAACATGTTATATACGACTGGGGCCAACTTTATTGAACATACTTCCAACTTTTGAGACAGAATAATGAGAAACATACACAAGAGATCACCAAATATACCTATTAAAACTCTAACGGACACAGATACTCACAAATGAATAATTTAAGCTGTTGAAAACTTCAGCGTTTATCTAATTTCTGAAGGGATCCCCAGAACTTGTAACTGAATATTAAAGGAAATTCTTAAAGACGACGTCGTTGTTTTTTGTTCTCCCATTACGGTCGAGTCGGATTCAATTGATTTTTGCTGCCCGGTTGGTAATAAGCGATTCGTAATCTAAACGTGCTTTCTTTGTAGAAATATTTATAATTGGAATTTCAACAGGTTCTTCGGGTAAATTGGTTTAGATTGGGTTTAAAAGGGAAAATATATTTTATACAACTACACCTGCTTGGAAAGTACCTTGATACTTTATCAAATTTACGGTAGAAAGTACGTCATTGCATATCGAACAAATATGCGGGGAGAAAACGCATCTGAGCGGGAGAGAAAAGTGTATGAAAATCCATTTCTTACGTGTTTTTTCTTTTTTAATTTTGGGTAAGACTATGCGCCGGTAACCTAAATATCAAAAGCCAAAAAGTTTTTACAGTGAGTTTTTATCTCCAAGTTCGCAAAATGACACTGGCCACTCTAGCTGTGTGTTGGATGGTGTCGGGCTGGCAGTGCGACCCTGCGGCGGCAGGATAAACAATTTGAAAAAAGAACATGTGAAAATTGCAGACGCCATTGGCGCCATTTCAATTAGTAAAGATTTAGTTTTTTATTTTCCTCGTAGGTGTAGTATAAAGCACTATGTATCACTCGAGAGAAAGTGCGATTCCCGATCTCGGGTGTTTTAAAGCCCTCGCCTACGGCTCGGGCTTCAAACGACACCCTCGACGGTAATCGGTCACTTTCTCCTCTCGGTGAACAATGTACTATTTGTAGCCCGGAAAAGGGATTTTTTGTTCTATTTGGTAAAAATGGTGTCTAGAATAAAAATGCCTAAGGCATTGTTTCAGTCTACATTTGTATTATTGTGTGTTTAAAGTTAAACAATTAATATGTATGTAAGCCCGAAATTCTGCCAAGCAGTCTTACCAAGGGGTAATGTATTACCCAGTAACTGGGTTGTGGAAGTCAGATAGGCAGTCGCTCCATGTAAAATACTGGTATTCAGCTGCATCCAGTTAGACTGGAAGTCTACCCCAACATAGCTGGGGAAAGGCTGGTGACACTGATGATGTCTAGGCAGGTGCATTATCATATTCTATGTTATTTTAAAATGAACCTAAATACCACCGACTTAGGTTCGGGAATGGAAATCGTCGCGTCGTGAAGAAACCTGTGGTGGAGTGGTGGTCAGATGCACTTTCTTTCTTTATACGATAAGAGAAGAGGCTACTACTCTGCAGCAGGGGGTCAACTCTCAAAGCACGAAATCAAAGTCAATGCATTTATTTCAAGCAAATAAAAAATAATAAAACAATAAAAGGCACTCTCTCTAAAACTCTCTCGATACCGCCTCTTTTAAAACGTGTTAAGTACAATATTTTGTATACATTAATGATATAATTATATGTGATGACGAATCCGCAGTTTTGGTCGAAATAACGGGCGTTATCTACTCCGTATCACCTACGGACATGAGATTATTTCGGAGCCCGAACTAAGAATGAATGACAACACGATTTGACAGTCCAAACGTAACCGATGTGTTTTTACCCGTCCTAAATGTTAATTAATCGGGAGTAGCGTTCATTTCGAAGTATCGAACTACTTTCGGACGGGCCCGTGTCTTCGTTGCCGGGCTTAAAGAGTAGGCCCCCAGAAGTCAGGACGATTACCTACAGGCAGAAATTACTCTTGTTTATATTAGTACTTCAGTAGTTGAGCCTTTATGTGACCAAAATAACTGTTTTATCTTTAAACCCAACTCATCTATCTTGTTTTAACCTTTAGTTCGCTTGTAGTGGTTACCACTGCTAGTTTATCATTTTATCCAATGATATATAAACTATTTTATCCCTAAAAACTAATTGCAACACTACACATTACATTGCTTACCCTCAACCATAAAATAATTTCGGAACGAAACGTCAATGTGACATGACAGTTGCTTGCCAACTGTCATGTCACATTGACGTTTCGTTCCGTCGTAGACAACAAACGAGGATTAAACATTATCTATTGCTTACAATGACAAACAAATTAAATATCACCACTATTACTTATTTATTATATTTACAACACACACTACGCAACAAATTACTTTTGTATCTTTAAATCTGTCCTAATTCCAGCCTTGGATCGGTCTGAATCCTGTAATACGTATGTATTATGAGATAACCTCAGTGTGCCAAGATCGAGCGCTCACCTCAAGATGTCCCCTTAACCTTGCTTGCCAAATAACACTACCTGTCTTGCTCTAACACGTAGTTTTTTTACATTCGTGTCTCTTTCGATGTTTGCTTCTTGCCGAACCCTCTACCATACACCTTTATATAATTTTGTTGGTAGATTACTCTTGGAGGAGCATGTTTTTACGTGTGATGTAACAATTTTCATTATTTTTTTTATTGTGGCACGCAAATCGAAAGGAGCGCGTTCGGCAGTTACTTTTTAAATCCTTGTCGTTTGGGCAAATATTGTGTGGTAATGGGAGATGATTACGTAAAATATGCGACATTTTATTATTTATTTTGTGTATTAGTAACAGTGCCAATGCTTGAGTAAGGAGGTAGGTACCTACTACACTGCTACACAGGGATCTTTTGGCGCTCGAATGCTGTCGACAGGAGGGCGCTGTGGGTAAACATTTTTTTGTGATATATATTTAAAAAAAACAAGGTGGTAGCGTTAGTACCGATTTTGGCCACGAGCCAAAAGGTCCTTGTTCAGCTACCTACGAACACTAAAATTTGAATATCATACTGAACGGTAAGACAACAAGGAGTTAGTAGTTTAGAGCTGTGAAATTAGTTTTCAAATCATCTTAGTATGACGTATATTCTGAGTTGCCGCCAAAACTTTCAAGTAGAGAAAGTTAGTTCAACTCAATTAAACAGATATAACTTCCACTCATATCATTGTTGTTTTATCTAACAGGTAAGTGGTTATTGTAGCAATGAAATATATTTTGCAATTTACGTGAGTCACGCTGAAAGTTTTACAATAGGCCATTACAAAAAGCAGTCAATGAAAAATGTATTTAAATTTAGAATTAGGAACTCTTTGGGAATCTGTATACGTGTAATGTTTTCATATGTCATTTGTTTTTACAAATCGGCGGCAATTTAAGAAGTGTCGTTCGTGCGTCGAAATGGATTTGACTAGAGAAAATTTTCGTTCAATGATTTATTACGGCTTTCGTTGCGGTGTTACTCAACAATAATGTTACGATAGACTTCGATTAGCATTTCATGATGAATCCCCATCCCGTGCCACTGTATCTACAACTGGTTTAATGAGTTTAAACGTGGTCGAAGCAAACTCACTGATGATTCGCGAGAAGGACGTCCTTCTACGGTGAGTATATATATCTATACTGCTAAATACGAAGCTTCCTTTTTATAAGAGGCCGTGAACTCTTAAGATGAGATCTATAAACGTTACGTAGCTCGTGTTCTGACGAAGTCATGTTCCTGTCTATATCTTGCACTTGTTTATTATTATTTTTATTTGACTTGTAGTTTGACAGTTGTGAGACAGTGACAGGAATAACGGCCTCACTTTTTGACTGCCCTTTCATCATTTGGACAGACTTAAAATAGTTATCAGCAAAACAACCTATGCACAAAGCCTACCTAACAAAACGATACCTAACAAATAGCCATTCTCAATTCCTTCAAGAACAATAAGATAATACCTACTACAACTATATCTACATCCAAGTAATACTAAGCACACAAATTCTTCTTAAATATTTGTCAAAGGAAACTTTCTGCTTCGGGAAGCAAGCTTCGTTGTCCTAATTAATAATTTTCTGCGAATACAACAATAGCTAGAGTACCTACCGTCGAAGTTTTTGTTTCGTCCTTCGGGCATGTACAACTCCCTAATTAGATCCATGTAGGTACATACGTTATTCGGCTCGTGGATACGTAGGTACCTATGCTAAACTGGCGGCCATTTTGTTTTGAAGCAATATTTGGCTTATGATTTAGAAAAATATTAATTAAATTTCTGTGCGACCATTTACTTGATGTTTACTTACTTGTTGTTTTAGGAACAAACAGTGATGAATATAAAAAAATATTATGCAAAAAAAGGATGGGCTATTTTTATCTTAAAACTTTCCATGTGAAAATCGAATAACGTCGAGATAAAATTATTTTTGAATAGACAGATCTGATTAATTTTATTACGGACAAGCCTTTTCCTGTATTGAAATATTAGCTAGGTTATTCACCCTACAGCCCCTTAAAATTTAACAGTATCCCATTTGGCATTGTTATATATTCACCTCACATAGACGTACGCTTCCTTACAAAGGACACATGCACGACCGAGCACCTTAGTTCCCTTCTCACCCCTCCGAGATTACAATCCACATTGTAAATACGACATATTCAAACTCGAACCTTTTGGGTCCGAGCCAAGGTCGCGTGACGTCAGTGCCATGACGTCAGCAAACATCTCTCTATTTCAGTTCAAGTCTTTTTGGGGCTATTTGAAAAATTGCCACAGAATAGATAGGTACCTACAGAAGGTCGGCTCCATACAAAAAAGAACATCATAGGGACTGCCGACAGAAGTGAAAACTTACGGTAGGTATTGAACATTCAAATTAGTACATTAAAATTATTACTATTAGTCTGGTTTTCACGTCTATCGGCACTCCGAGCAACAACAAGCGCAAAACGACATAGTCATAGCTACAGGTATACTGTTAACATTAGCCTGTCGGTGACACAAATCCATAAGATTTTCCTCTACTGAAAATCGTTCAGCGCGCCTAAAGAAATGTTCACTTTTACAAGCGAAAACACAAGCACACATAGACACGGAAATCTCGAATTGTCTTGAATTATAGTAGCGCTTTACAATCAAGAGCATAAATACCTTACACTTACGCAATATTCAAAAGCAATTTTCTCCTAAACTCTCGAAACCATACTATAATGAACGCGCTCAAAGCAGAGAACGGTGCAAGATAGTCAGACGCGATCAAGAAGGCTGTTTGAGCTGCTCACACAGCAGAAGACCGCATAACTTAGAGACGAGTCCTATGTGGCGAGCCTCGGCATTGAGGGAACGAGAAGAAGTAGAACGGTATTTTATGTTCGTGACTGTACGTGGAACGTCTGTGTGTGCGTGCGTTTCGTTGACCAGAACTGAACTTCTGTAAATATTCTGTGATATGGAGCTATTTGAAGGATTGCCCTATGAGGTAGCCTCTTGTTTAGACGTTAGTGTGGGAGTTTAGCGTTCACTTGGTCTCCGTGGGTTCATGTTACGTTGGTAGGTGTTTTTAAGGTTGAGTAGACAGAAATATTTGTGTTTCGGATTTTTGTAGTAAACTTTTTCAAGTGTTCAACAGCTTGATGTTTTGACTTGATAACTCGATTTTGCAACAAATGCTGTTAAAACCAATTAAGATATTTAAGCGCGTCGTCAAAATACAGTATATTCAAGGAGTGCAGAATATTTTTCAAGTCAATAACGAAAGGACAGTATCTTCACTCTAAGCCAAACTTTTTCATCTTTAAAAAGTATCCCTTGTAATATTATTCCTGTGTGTTGTGCGGTGAGGCAGGGGGGGGGGGTTATTCGCTGTTCTCGGCAAATCATTTTTACGTAGAACTTTTTATCATTCACCTGCACAAATTCTCATTACTTACTTTTTCCGTTCCCCGAGCCCAAGCTAGGTCTATTTTGACGCTAGCCCATTTCCCATTATGTTTTTCACCTCTTAACGCGCTAGTTTTATTCTTGTATTTCATTTAGGATTGTCCACTTTCATTAAAAGTGCCATCCCCATAGAAAAAGTTTTATTCTTGTTTAGGTTTTATTTAATTTTGCCAAAAAGCAGTTTGTTAAAATAAGATAGAATACTGAAAGACACTTCAAGTGAAAGATTTTTCAATTGAATTTCTATGTCATTTATAAGTTTTCAAACACTTTTACCAAATTAAAATTTATTAATTAAAAATACCTCATCCATGTATATTTACGTTTGCGTCCAATTTAATTTTAATTCGCATAAAATTTTCACTTATGACCACGTGTCGTTCGTGTATTATGTAGCGAAGTAATAAAGTATGCATTGTCATGAAACCGCGAATGTTGCTGTCATTCGAGAGTAGGCTTTATTTATAACGCTGAAAATATACAGCAGTATAATATTATTTACTATCGTCGTACTTAATAATATTAAGCTCACAAGTGGGATGTGTTTTGGTTAGAAACTACCATTAAGCCCCTGCTTCGTAGAATTTTTAAGACACAACAAAAGATTGAGATTGTTTTATTATATGTTATTTAAATAAGAATGTGTTATACACATACACTCCCCGGTATAAAAGCTCTAAAACACTAAATTATTGTGAAAACCGCATCAAAATCCGTTGCAAAGTTTAGGAGAACAACGCGACCACGCAGACAAACACGAAAAGCGATTATAAATTGTAATATTTATACATAATTATAGAAGTGATTTCTAGGTTACGTAGTAGCTAATAGTATGAACAGATTTTATGACCGGAACCTATTAAAAAAAATTACACCCGTAAAATTTGTTTGTTTGTAAGTTTGTATGTAGGGGGGTAATCTCTGAAACTCCCGGTCGGATTTGAAAAATTGTTTTTGCACTTTATAGCCCAATTCTTAAGGAAGGCTATAAGTTATTCAACTTCACGCTGGGACCCTTAGGAGACGAGTAAAAAGAAAAAAAGTCAGATAGAGCGCCAAGCAAAAACTAAGTAGGTAACAGCGCGGGCAGGCGATGCGACGCGACGGAGTGGGCCGAGGGAACTAGAAATTACACTTGAATGAAGTCATGGGGAGATGCTAGTAATGAGTAAATAAGAATATAGGTAGGAATACTTATATTCATATTTATTAGAGCTACTGTTTCCTAGAAAATTTGTCATGTCCTGTCATGAAAATGGGTCATATCCTGTCATGAAAACGTATCGTGTCCTGTCATGAAAATGGGTCATGTCCTGTCATGAAAATGGGTCATGTCCTGTCATGAAAATGGGTCATGTTCTGTAATGAAAATGGGTCATGTCCTGTCATGAAAATGGTTCATGTCCTGTCATGAAAATGGGTCATGTTCTGTAATGAAAATGGGTCATGTCCTGTCATGAAAATGGGTCATGTCCTGTCATGAAAATGGGTCATGTCCTGTCATTAAATTGTGTCGTGTCCTGTCATGAAAATGGGTCATGTCCGGCCATGAAAATGAGTCATGTCCTATCATGAAAATGTGTTATGTCCTGTCATGAAAATGATGGCCACGGGGTTTGAGATAAATAGTGAGAGAAATTAAAAAATACATAAATAGATAAATTAAATAGTGAATAAATGCATGGTAATTGTATATAAGAATAATAGTAATATAATAAGAATGTATTTAAACTCAATACAAATTTGTGAATACAGTGACACTTAGGTTAAAAGATCTCACCTTTACCAAAACAATGTATTCCTGGCAAATAAACGTTTGATTTGATTTGTTCAAGTATCTTTTTACTTAGTTCAGGAGCCAGCTGTTCAAGCTGCTTTTGACCTCCACTTGTACAACCATGTTTAGTGTCTGAGTAACTTTAAGTACTTATGTGTTTCTCTTTGTACAATAAACTTATTATTATTTATTATTAACTATACGGTTTCAAAAAACGCTCTCCAGGGAAATAGCTAACTTACTTTAATAAACACGTTACGGACGTGACGTCATACGACGGTAAATTGCGGATGCTATGTGGTGGCCACCGTAGTCTTAAGAAACCCTTGCTTTAGTATATCAGACAAAGCCAACGCAACGCTAAGTAGGAAAAAACTTAAGAAAGTATACCCACTGTTATTATATACTGGCATATAAATTAAACGATGTCAGAGAAAAAGGACGGTGCCTAACATCAGCCTCTGATTCCTCTCACGTTCTACTACTGCCGTAGTTAGGCGCGATTCATCCACGCACAAAAATAAATGTCGCTATTTTTCCCTCTATTGTACAGTATATTTATTTTACAATATATTGCCGGCATTCAGCCTCAGTGTCCACAATATTTTACCTACAACAATTCCGCTTGTGTCACTAAATCTCGTTCATACACAGACACTATATTAAACACGTGTTAACACAATAAATAAAGCCCTTTATTAATTACACCTCGATATTCGCAACAAATGCAGTGTTTTTATTGCAATATATATTTGTTCTGTTTGATCAAGAGCTCTTAACTTTTATTGAAAATTGTACACAACGTTGAAATAAAAGGGAACAATGATCAGAGGGTTTAATTAAAGCTAAGTGGGTTAATCAACTTTTACAGCTACAGAATACACATGCCATGACTGTGTTCGTAAAGGATGGAAATACATTCTACGCGGTTTGAAATCCACTTTGTGGTGTGACCCTTGTACCCTAACTAAAGACCTATGAGCAACAGCACTATGTTATGCAAATTTCGACCGTCTTGTTATGACCGTAAAGCTAAAGATTTATCGACATACAACTCAAGTGGTCTACGCCGTAGACCGTTGCTACGAAATTCTACGGAGTTTCAAGCTACGGCAAATTCTTGTGTGCTACGCTGGCCCGTGTAATATCTGTTTACCCGGCTACCAAAAGTCGTTCGTGTTTTTTGCTGGGATAATATTTTACTTAAGATATTTTGATCAATTTCTATACTGCTGACGTAGAAATTGAGTATTCTAGATCAAAACAAAAACAGCCAAATACGAAAAAGTGTTGATAAGCTGGTCTATCGCTATATCTGTGGGGACTGGCTTTATATTATCAAATATAAGCCAAACAAACATAATTAATAGCTTAACGTCCAAAATTGAAGATATAGCATGTTTATATGAATTCAGTATTATCGCTATCCCCAGAAGACGCGGGAACAAATTGGATATATTCATGCCAAAGTCAAAATAATATAAAATTATTGCTTCAGACTGTTGAACTTAATCAATCATCTATATACATAGTTTGTTTTTCTGATGTTTTTTGTGGTGCCTTAACCTGGGTCAAATAATAATAATAACCCCACCGCCGTATCTCGGCGTTGACGACTTGGTGGGGCTTGCGCGGTCCTGAACTCTGGGTCTGTACCGGTAGAGTTTACTTTGCCCAAACAGGTCTAGGGTGAGGAGCCAGACCAAGAGAGATACAAAAAACCGTAGCGCGCATGTGGCTAGCTGTTGGGCAGTAGCGACCCCACGGACCCTATCTGCCGGGAGAAGTCTTGTTCCTCACCTCGGGCTTGCCTTTATTGGCCGGCCGGAATGAACAATGACGGAGAACAGAGCTCCCGCCTCTTTCTTGCCTTTATTGGACAGCTTGAGTGAACATTCATAAAAGCAGACGTGCTCGGAGGAAGGAAGTATTCCAGTGAGATGCTGGTAGGGATCTTGACCGTACTTACGGGATTGTCCCGATAGCTGAGGAATACCGCTCCGCTCCTCATAAGCACCTTAGGACATGTTGCCCCCTTGTCACTACGACACTTTGGGCTAGTGACCGTTTTTGGGGGCCCATTATTGAGTGTAGGTACAAGTCGCCCCCTGCCATTTTATTTATGTATTTTATATACAACATTGGTCAGACAGGGACCAGAGTCTTTCCATTGTTCTAGATAACCAATCCACTTAAGCTACCCAAACCCACAGCCCCATATCTTTGTTTCCACATCTTGCAACATTCCTACCCCAACCGGCGGTTGTCCTTGGGTGCACTAGCATAATCTGAATAGGGATAATCGTCGGTTGGTGCCTCAATGCTTAAAACCGTCTAAGGGGCCTCTGCGAGTTGGCTTCGGCCCCTCGTACGCCTTTTAAAGGTCTGGGACCCTAGGGTCCCGAGATATGTAAAAGACATTTAAGTAATAATAATAATCTTACTATTTACAAACCTAAACCATTTTCAAACAACAGGCTTTCAATTTTCTCTGATTAACAACTATTTATTTTCTGATGAAATATTTGACTTCATAACCTATAAACCGAGCAAATTCCTCAAACAATTTCACTGAAATACTTCGAATGCTTTTAATAAAAAGTATAGATAGTAAAATAAATCTGCCATACGAACCCATAACCCGTAGCTTCCCAGCATAAAACCCAATCATTGTATTCTTTGGATTACCCATAAAAAAGGGAACATTGATTTACCCGCGGTTCGGGGAAATTTGCCGCCCTTTATGTGGATACGAACTTCATACGTTAAAGTAATGTTATGCTTAAAGAAGATTAGATATTGATAAGCAAATAAAAAAAGGTAAGCATTTTCATATTTTTATCGTGTTTTTATTTGATTATAATTTTCAGCAAATTGTTATTTCACATAATCTTTTTGTCTATAACTGCTTGCTGTCGACAAAATTAATGTTAGCCTGGTACCCTTTATTATGTAGACCACATAAATTACAGATATAAAGGTAGAAATTCCACATATGGTGACATAATAGGCGGTCTTATCGCTAAAAGCGATCTTCTAAAGAAAACCTTAGGATGGATTCAAGGGAAAATAATAATAAATTGGTAACTGTGCCAGCTGGGCAGAGCAGACCTTCTTATGAATAGATGGATCTACATAATATTATTTACTTCTCTGTTTACCCTATATACTCCAATTACAAGCAAACGTAAAGCTCAAAACAATAACACATCAACTAAATACGGTAAAGAAACCATGGAAACCACACATACACTACTCTAATTGAACCCGACAAATCATAACACAATTCCTTCCGTTACGTCAATGACGAATGCAAACCATAGCAAATGTCCGTCCAGTCCATTGAACGTTCACAGTGCGTGCTACCTGACGCTTCCCCATACAATGTATTGATATCGGACGTCCAATGGCGCGCGAGCACAATCGTGTACCATGACCTTGTGACGTCACGACCCTTTCACACGTCCATCAATATGATTTACGTATCTTTGGAAGGTTTTCGTATCGATATCGTGTTTTTTGAATTTCTTGCTATTTGGGCAATGGTTTCGTTAACTCCTATTACGTAACGTGCTAAGTAAGTGCTTATTGCTAGTTGAAGTTCAATTGCATGGTCTTCTGCCCGACAGTCAGGCTAGTACCGCCCGATTATATGAAATTTGGAAGTTTGGATTAATGAATACGTACATTCTTGCCAACAAAACCGACATTACGTATAGCATGCGCCCACTGATTTGCATAAATTATGCCACAATTATCACCCCTAATTGTGCCCGCTAGACGTAATATCCGATTTAGATCCCATTACACACTAAAAACAATCTAGTCGTTATGGCATAAGGTTCATTTTTACTCACTCTCTCCGGATTTATAACAGTGCGCTCTGGATTGAGGTTCGGTAATTGAATATTCGCAACCCGATGGTAGACCGTTCGACATTTTGATGACGTGTGGGTAGAGTAGGTTCGAGCGTCTTTCAGATTGGAATAAATGTGAATGGGTTAGCTTCTAAATCGACCCGTTTCAATTATTGGGCTGAATGCCCAATCAATGCAAATGTGCATGTCTATTCGGTAAAGTCAATGGAAGCTAGCTCCCGTTAGCTAAATATTGTATCACATCGACTATCATGCGCGTTCGTACATACAAGTAGATATGATGACAGTTACCGACAATCAAGCCTGCACCCACGCCCGACTAGTACTATTATTTTATAAACAAAAAAAAAACACAAACAAAACAACAAACAAACAAACATCAAATCAAATGTTGGTACAAAATACCTTTTACATAAATTAGGAAAAAAATTGTATACGATCGACAAATACAAAGTAAAAATAATTTAGACGTAAACAATTACTTTTCCGTAAAAAAGCTTTCCACCAACAAATGCCTAAGCCGAGAAACACTGGTATTGAATATATACAAATCATGTTCACCAGGCAGTTTATTAAAACTTCTGCTCGCACGGATCAGAAACGAATTCCGCCTGTACGCGGACCTGGAATGAGGGGCATGTAACAGGCCAGGTTTGCGAAACAATTTGCAGTGTGTTACTAATCCTAAGCAGCTTAACAGCTCAGGGCAATCTATAGTACCATTTGCGATTTTAAATAAGTAGGTACGTCACATCTGCATTGCGTCTGCGCTCATGCAGTGGTAAGATGTGAAACCTGGAAGGTTGAATACATTACTTGCGAGTCTCCTGGTAAAGTAGTTGAAGGTGTCCTTGCCGTCATAATCACAAATATTAACAATAGCCATACAAAAACAAGAAAATGCAACTCACGTGTTATTGGCGGATGATAGCCGCCGGTGCAGGCTGCGCAGCGACATGGCGTACCCCTAGCAGGTGGGACTCCCGCTGCCTTTGCCGCGCGGCCGGCGCAGCGCACGCGCCCCGAAGAACGCGCCCTCTTCGTTACAGGACTGCGAGCGCTGCGACGCCAACATCACTCCGGCCGCGCGGCCCAGCGCGTGCAGCGGCCGCACGCGCGCGCGCCTGCCCCACCCGCACCCGGTCACCACCTCAATCTTGCCGGCCCGACGCGCACGCGCGCGCGACTCTCTCACGCCGACAGCGGTCCGACGCACGTGACGTGACTCACACGCATTGATTCCTGCGACACAAGCAACCGACGCGACCGACACACGCGACACCTCGCGCCTCACAACCACAACTTTATCTTCTAAACTACTCTATCTTATCTTCTTATTAAGCTAGCTAATGCGTAATTGGAAAATTGAAGGCGCTTCGTCGTTTATTCGATAAATTTTTAATATTATAGGTACTAATTAATTAATAATTTTGTGAGGTTAGCGCTGCTGCCCGTCGTAGTATCTGAAACAAATAAAATTCATAATTAGAAGAGCGAATCGAGAGGAAATTACGATTGAGCGACCCCGTGTTAATCGAATCAGTGCGTCCAAATTACCGCGCGAGATACCTATAGACACGCGTTAGTGTTAAGCTCCATTTACACGGTGCAAGTTTATTGCCTGAGGCATACCATAAAATTCAAGCAACAATTGACGAGCACATGTCTAAACAATATGTGCAATTATTGCAAGATACAGGCAAGTTAGTTGCCACTCAAAACTGGTATAGATGTATACAGCACGTACAATAAAATTAAAAATTTTCTATCATTCAAAAAACACGAGCGAACGAAACAAATGAAAAAAAATGTTGAGAAGGTATTCAATATAATTGAATGAAATATTTGGCAGCGCAAATACGGGTAGCTAATACTGGAATCAATTGTACGAGGACGTGCAACTCTGTGTTTAGACAAGGCAAAATTTGCATGCAATTACAATACCATTTTGTAGACATCGCACGCGTGTAAACACTTACATACATACAGGGTGTGGCTTAAGTAGTGGTCCACCATTCAGGATTCGATAAACCAGATAATTAACTATAACAATTAAAATTTTTAACCATTTTACCCATGGGTTCCGAAAATATTTCCTTTTTGTCTTTTATTTACGAAATTTCTACCTTTTATTACAAATTTGTTTGTAGTTTCAACAAAAAACATTATTTTTTCATTTTGATTTCTGTTAATTACTGCTGAATACTAGAGCTATCATGATAAATTATGATTTTTTATGTACATTCAGCTCTTTTGAAGAAAAAGTTGGTTCTTCTCTAACTTTAACCCTAATTTTTATCACACTATCAAGTTCAAGAGCGATTTTTGTAAAAAAAACTTACCACTAAAAATGGTAAAAAAATTTAATTGTTATAGTTAATTATCCGGTTTATCGAATCCTGAACGGTGGACCACTACTTACGCCACACCCTGTATATTGAATGGCAATAATTGAACGTGTTTTATGGCATGCGATTATTGCTCTTGAACGTTCCAGAAACTTGCACCGTGTCAATGGGGCTTTAGTCGCGAATGTATAGAACGCATGTCAGTGTCACCATTAATCCGTACATGTGGATGAGTCATGAGTTACACGCACATTTAATTGAGTCACGGAATGATTTTTGTTTTGAATGTAATTAGGGTGCCCGTCGGGACGAAGTTTTATTGAAATGGTCAGATGGAGGTCGCCCCAGTTAATCTTTTGAAAGCTTCTAATCCGTGCACTTCGAACAAGCCTGCTTTGTTTATAATGTATCTTATGTGGTTATAATAACGAACTCTGTTGGAGCTACGGTTTGTTATTAAAAAAACTTATTAATGTTACTTTCCAAGTAGATATTTATCAGAAAGGGAAAGTTAATTTAGTTTAAACTACAAAATACTTCACGTCGAAGTACACAAAAGAAATCTAGTGGCTTATACATCTCTGTTATATCCTTGATTATGAACTGAGACGAACGGCGGATAATAAAGAAACTTCGAGTTTGCCGGCCGCGTGGAAACGAAAAAATAACACTAAAACAAAAATGTGAGTCGAATATTTTCAAGATGTTTTTAACAAATGTTCGAGACAGCTTGCAAAGTTAGCGATAAGTCCATTATTTCATTAAAACTTGATCTGCGACTTTTAATTTGCTTATTCCGAGTGGCAACACTGCTATTGACATTTTTTTTTCAGATTATTACGCGCGTCACACAATTACGAAATTTTTACTTTTTAAGTATCAATTTCCTTTTAATTAATCACTGTTCTTGTCATGGACACGTAATTATTTCAATTAATTCTTAATTATTGCCGAAGCGATAACTTTTCTCATTTATATTTAAATATGGTTTAATATTAAAACGCGGGGCGTGTATGGAAAAAAGGTAGCGAATGAGATCCAGGGTGGTTCGTTTGTTGCGACTTTAAATTATTTCCCATCCCGCTCAATATTCGCGGTCCACTATGGCGTAATAATAACTACATTTTGTATTGTAGTTTTGAAACGATATTTTCATGTATTTATTAAAGCACGAAATCTAAATTTAACTTTGACATGAGTTACTGGTGACACAGAGCTAAGGTCCGCTTGCACCATATCTCCCTAAATGCGTTTAGCGCTAAAAATATTTTAAACATCATTCTGTCTCTGTCATCTTCAAACGATTGACAGAAACAGAATGATGTTTTAAATACGTTTAGCGTTAAACGCATTTGTTGATTTGTGGTGAAAGCGGGCCCAAGACTAGGTGACACGACATGGTTTACCAAAATCCGTTCCCAGTTACTTTACCTCTGAGTTTGCATCACTGTCAAAATCACAATTATCTTTATTGCCGTTACAATAAGGTTACTTTTTTGTTGCTGCCATTTACAAGTCTGTCAAATTCACAATGATCAAACAATCTGCGAGTATGTATGCCACAGGTTACCTAATCATGACCATCTATCATAGATTGATTCACCTCACTAACCTTATCTGAAGGTTCCTCAAAACCCCTTTATTTTGTTCTAATAAATAAGGATTATGTTAATAAATCATATTCATAAAGCTCGAAATTTAAAATTTAAATTAGGTTGGCGGGGACACGGGAATACTAACCGCCGCCGGTTTGTAATGTAAAGCCGATCACGGTTTACGCCCGTGTTCAACCTTAGCTCAGAGACCCTAGCATGAACGCGCGACGTAAACGTTACATAATTTGGAGTGTTTTCTTAATCGAAAATATAACTATTCTATAGCATTATGATTTAAATTGCGACAAGCACAATTAGGACCACTTGCACCACGTATTTAAAACATAATTATGCTGTCTCTGTCATCGTCAAACGATTGACAAAAAGATTTATGAACACAGTCTTAAAATTTATTTACAGTTAATTAAACCGGTACAACACCAATTACATTATTTAACTTAGAAACATACATAATGTCGACAAATATATTGTATATAATTGAATTAAAATCTTACATGGAACAGTGACTCCCTTTTATGTTTACTTTCCCTCACAGAACACCAGACGCATAATTTTAGTCCATTCATCCACAAACACATCACACATTCAGGGCTGGCAGTCAGTAAATAGAATGTGCGCAACGACTATTTAAAATTTTGAATCGTTCTAGATAACGTCAGTGCTGGGCCCACAGACTGTGTTACATTTTAGATACAATTTCTCATGACGCTTCCGTAAGAAGATTATTAAGATCGCTCTTAAATTAATGGCTAGAGTCTAAAACATAATTATGTTAGGAATATGTAACAATGATTGATCGGTTTATTATTTTTGAGGTAAACAGAGACTTAAAAAAGTAACACCCGAAATAAAAAGCTAAAGCGTAGATAAACCTTTGTACTCAATTTTAATATGTCGTATCTGTATCTGTTTTACGGTGTGTACATAAATAAAATACATAAAAGTGTTAAGGTCATTGAAACGTTTCTCTGAAGACTGATTAAATAATGTTTACTTTTACAAAGAGTTTTTCAGTAAGGGTTAATTCTTACTGAAAAAAATTATGTATTAATGACATACGATCAAAACGAAATTATATAAGTAGGTATATTCTTTGACTAAGGAGCTCTGAAACGCCAGTCACAGCACTAGAATATATTACTATTTATTTTGTACACCATAAAAATTACAGATATAATTAATGTATACATCGTAAAATGTGTCTTATACTAACATGTGAGTATTAAGTTTAATATCGCTGTGTTGTACGTCCAGCCGGAGACAGATTGCTTGGTGGCGGCCATCACTAAGTCCCGGTTGGCCGCCCGTTCAGATAGAGCCGGTCAAATTGAACGACCGACATCTAATTCATCAAACCTTCCTATAATATAGTTTGATGAATGAAATTTCTTGATATTAATTTAATTCGCCGTCTACGGTACCTAGACAGGAAGAGCTTCGGATTTGAAATAGGAATATATTCGTGTTTCATAATTCTCCGCATTCGGGCCCGAATACTTCTAGCCTAGTTACCTAGAGACCAGTTACTTCTAATTTTAAATTAATATTATTTTGACCGAAATATATATGTTTTAGAAATCAGGTCAATTACATTACCACAAGCATTCGCTTCCTGCACTTCGGTACCTCTCAACGTTTTTCAAACCTTCATACCTACTTTTACGTGCGCTGTGTTTGAGGCTTTCAACCCCCTTTGAGAGAGCGGAAAGCTGGTATGATTTGCACTGCAGTGTACTTTAATAATAATTGTGCTCATTAAACGTTATAATTACCCACATTTGAGCTGCTGTATTGTTCTCAAGGATTTGTTTTGTTACACGCTCATTGTTTATGAGCGGGTGAGCAAAACTCTGAGCTGTGTAAAAACTAGCGCTGACAGTGCAAAAGTGTTTCATTTAGCAGCGAGCTTGAGATAAATGATATCATTTCATTTCTAGGAAGATGAAAGTCTTGGTATGAGATCAAAATGTTTACGTTTGCCTTTGCAAGGATAAGCTTGCTTCTCAACAAGGGGCCTTTACTAGGAATGGAGTATGTAAAGATAAAACATATATTTATGTTAAGTTATTTGTTATTTTACTTCGTTAAGGGGGAGGCGCCTATAGAGGTATGAGGAACAGGGTGTAAAGTTCGCTCATACTTCTATAGAAAAGGGAGGATCCTCCGACCAGTCAGGTATCGTATCTGGTGGGCAACGCCCCGATGATTGATGTCGGGACGTTGTATATCAGGATGGTCCAAATAGTGATAAAAAAGTCAATCAAAATTTTTTTGATTTATATATATATATATATATTCTTTATTGTACACCACAAAAAACATAACAACAAAAATTAAACTGAACAACAAATGTTACAGGTTGTACTAGTCATTTTTAAAATTGAAAAAGAAAATCAACTTTTAATCGTAAGAATGTAAATTTCTCACTTTGAAGATATTTTTTTTATACATGAAAGGGTATTTCACGATAGTCACATCGCAAAAAAAAAACAAAAATAGTTTGTCGAAAAAAAGTAATAATTTTTTAAAGAACAATTTCCCCAAAACATAAAAAATAAAACATATCTCCTAAACTATCAAAAATCGCGGAACATACATGGGATACTTTCGGATACCCCTAGGTATGAGGAGTCAATTATTTTTTATTGACGTCACTATTTGGATCACCCTGTATATGATAGTTGCGCGCCAAACTCATGTAAATACATACGTGTTACGGTCGCGAATTATATTTTGTTAACATACAACCTGACACTGACCTGCAAATTGCAATTAACGTAAGATAATTTGAATTTCGCGGGCTCCCCTGGCGTTCGCCCTTTAAAGAGAACAAGTTCAGAGAATCAGCAAACAAAATGCCTATACAGCGTGTAACAGAAAGGTGTAGTCAAATTTAAGAGTGTGGTACAGACCATCAAACTGAACAAGTGTTTCCATGGGACCAACACTGTAATCGCATCGATACACTCTGTATAAGCACCTATTAATATATCGTAGTTTCTTTTTCAAATTGTATTTCGCTAATAACCTTATTCTGACTATCATAGACATTTTAAAACAAAAATAGCCAAAATCGGTCCAGCCGTTATCGTGTGATGCGCTTACCAACGAACAGCATGTAATGTTTAGTATGTATACAGGGACAAATTAAATTGGCTAGCAAAACTCCGCAGATGTTATGGGTATCGATTGTAAACAAGATAAAACATAAAAATTGATGTTTTTTTTTTGTATGATCGTAGGCCGCAGTTAGTGCCGCTATTCATTTGAAATATCAGTTTAAAAATCAGTTTTTTTTATGTAAACTTTACAGGCGTGATTGGGTATCGACATCTAAACACGATACAACATTTTTTTTCAACTCATAGGTACTTCATGTAACAAAACTACCAGCGGTCATTAACTCCTGAAAGAAAACATCAAATCCTTTTATTTTGTATTTTATCGTGTTTAGATATCAATACCCATCACGTCTGCGGAGTTTCGCTAGCTAGTTTAATTTAACCCTGTATAGATAGACAGATTTGTGTCGTAATGCAAGTAAACAGTGATACGCTTGGTTTGTACGGAAAGTAGTGACAATGTCACCTCTAGCAGCGGTTTCCGAAACGTGCCGTACGCTATGAAAACCATCGTTGAAAAAACTAATAGTTTGTGGAGACTTCCTTAAAGCTCCCGTAGACAGATGCGACGCGATTCTAGTAGATCAATTTCCATGAAGTTTTCATAGAAATTGTTTTACTAGAGTCGCGTCGCGCCTATCTGCGGGAGCCTTAACAAATAACCATACGTTAGTCAACTTTTCCTTACAACTCCAGGTATCCAAGAATACCCAGCTGTATAAACAAAGTAGGGAAGGTAAAGTTCTAACATGTCTTCACTCGTTAGTAAAGTTCCGGAGTCGACTAGAATTCCCTTTTAAGTGTAATCGTAACATAACATGAATTTATTATATTCAAACATTTCTACAATTTATTGAAAATTTTATGCGTGCGTTCTAAAATTTGTTGAAAATTTTGTACGTGCGTTCTAAAATTTGTTGAAAATTATATGCGTGCGTGTGGTTCCTGATTGTGAAAGGCCATCCCCTCTTACCCTTACCCCTCTTCAAAGGTAACTGTCGGCATAGAGATGATTCACAAGGAGGGGCAAAGCGTTCGACAGCCCTGCAATCAACACGGTTGGAGACCGATTTGTTTTCCAATGGTGTTTTTGTAGAGGTTTCCCGCTGCGGCATAGTAACGTTCGCTTTATATTTTTATTTATTTATTAAAACATTATGCACAATTAAAAAAAAATACTGAACAATGGCGGACTTAATGCCTGAGGCATTTTCTACCAGTCAACCTTAGGGTGATGCAGAGATAAAACATGGCAGGTGCAACATACGGGATAGACCGCTCGGAACTGACTATAGAATACAAGAATAAATACTAATACATAGATACATACATACTTAAAAACAAAATAAACCTTGTCAGGAGAAATAATGCCCGGTAGAGGAGGAAACGAATCCAGCAACTCAGCGCTGGGATGTTTCAGCCAACTTCTGACGGATATGTTCACGTGCCTTCACTTTAAACGATAACCGACTGGTTACCCTTCTGATGATCAGAAGGAGCGCATTCCAAAGAAAAACCGCCTGGACAAAGAAAGAAGAATGAATGAAGCCACAACAGTGAGAAGGACATCGTAGAAGACGATTGTTGGAGTATATTCCTGTTTCAGCTTGTCACTTACTTTTACAAATGGAGTGAAACCCATAAGTGGGATCTCAAGGGATCTACGATTAACTATCACTTAAAGGAGGCTTTTCATTAGCCCAGTTTCCCAAATCGTCAAATTTAAAATGACAGTTGTCTTATTTACAGAGGCCCCCGCTTCGACACGTCGAAATGTACCGTATTTCATATGAGTATAGAGGTGAAAATGTTCATTAAAAATACATATTTGAAATGATTATTAGTAAAGTTGTCTTACTTAAACAGGCTATTGAACTACAAAGTCCCATTATTATAGTGGTAAAAATCGAGTAAATCTAACAAATGCTTTCTCGGTTATAAAGGCTCCTACAAACCGGCGCGACACGCGACGCGAATCGCACGCGACTCAAAGGCAACGCGTGTGTCGCGGCAAGCTGTGCTTTTATATCGCGCGCGATTTTAACCTTGATAAGTGGGATCTCAAGGGACCTACGATTAACTATCACTTAAAGGAGGCCTTCATTAACCCAGTTTCCCAAATCGTCAAATTTAAAATTACAGTTGTCTTATTTACAAAGGCCCCCGCTAAGACAAGTCGAAATGTACCGTTTTTCATTTAATTATAGAGGTAAAAATGTTCATTAAAAATGCATATTCAAAATGATAAATGTTGTCTTACTTAAACAGGCTATTGAACTACAAAGTCCCATTATTATAGAGGTAAAAATCAAGAAAATCTAACAAATGCGTTCTCGGTTATAAAGGCTCCTTAAAACAGGCGCGATACGCGACGCGAATCGCACGCGACTCAAAGACACCGCGTGTCGCGCGACTGGCTGTGCTTTGGTATCGCGCGCGATTCGCGTCGCGTGTCACGCCTGTTTGTAGGAGCCTTAAAAGTTAAATTATTCCCAGTAACAGAGTTACTTCAATACAAAAGTGTCGGGACCTCATTGTAATTATTAGTAGTAGAGTTTTCTCACATATCCAGGGCCCACTTAAGTCACACAATATCAATCACAATCTGAGTCAATTTGAAGGATATTGCTAATACATTGCTTCATATGTTCGAAAAATTTGTCTGTTCAACAACTTAAATAACGCAATGAATGTTGTTGAACTGTGAAAATGAAAGCCATTCCAACTGGTTAGTGTGTTACACTGTACTTATAAACACAAAGTATATAGATAGGTACCTTTTTCATTTCGTGAAGATCGTTTAAAAGATGTTAAAAATTCATGAACCAAAACTCTCGAGGCGTGTTTCATCTGATACTTAGTATTATTTAAATATATTATATTATTTACATTCTTTACTTGTACCTACTTAGTTTGCTTTTAGACCAGCCTAAAGCCTAACATTTATCTCAAGAAATTATCCACCCACGTATCTACCAACTAACAGGCCTGCCCTGACCTTTACCTAATTCATCACAAAAAGCAAGCCCAGACAGAATGTCACAAACACCGAATACGACAGACGGGTAACCAAACTCTTTATGACACGTTAACCCAGTTCGTCCGTCTGTCTGTCAGGAATATGACACCTACATAATGGCAGAGATCGGAGGCTTGCGTCGCGTAAGGATAAAGTAGGTACATTCAGCGTCAAAAAGACGTAGAGGTACATCGACAAGAATTTGAGATAACATTTGATTGTCCTCAATGTTAGTTCCATAATATTGTATGGATATGTAGCCACAAATCGTTATAAGACTTTCGGGTACTTAATAATAGCTACACATTGATACAATATTATGAAACACAGATTTTAAACAATGTTTTTTTTTTTCGATGTCTGTACCAACACCTTTTTGAGACTAACTGTAGCTAGTGCCCCGCTGTCATGTCGCACGTTTTTCACGTCGGACGCAAAAGGTTCGCTGCATTCGAAGTTCGAACCCGCTGAAGTAATTCTTTTTTTTAATCCAGTTTGTGGCCAGTAACCAGAAATAGAAACGAAAAAAAATTTATTCGGTGTTTGAAAACCAATAAAATTACCTTCATGACGTGGAGTTGTTCAAAATATGAACAGACTTCAAACAAGGAGGATTTTTCTCAGTGATTACTGGGCTGATTTACGTGATTCTATTGGTAAAAGACGCCTGCGCGGCGGTGCCGCGGTGGTCCCAAATCTTTTTTTTTTTTTTTTTTTTATGACTTTGGTTGATTAGTTTTTGATTATGTTGATGATGTTGTTATCATCATGTACATCCCGTTCGTCGAGAGAATGTGTTCCTTGGCACCTATCAGTGCGACAATTCAAGTAATTAATAAAGATCAAATTCGCAAAACACGTATTCGTTTGTATGAAACTGACGGGTGTGAAATAATGGTACTTACATGAAATTATTGAAATAAAATAAAAAATTATCGACTTAAAAACAGTATTTTTGTCGGAAGTTTTTTTTAATTTTATTGATTGACGAGTTATTGTGGACGAGGGTTTCGTTCGGGTTCCTGAAAATTCGTTCGTCAAAATTATTTCATCAGACTTTTATTTTTATGAAAATTGAGATGAGAATTTATTAAGTACCTATGTAGTAGGCTGTTGAAAAGTTATCCAACAAACAATTATCATACCTACTCATTACATGTGATTACACACACAAATATTTGTAAACACAAATAAAAGTGTAATTAACAACCCTGCCGCAAAACATACAAATTAATTACAGCCTGTGTTAATCCCGTGTTCGACTGATATCGAACATAAATTAACTTTTTGTTTTAAACAACTGACAACTCCACACATTAATAACCAACAATTCTGCATATAACATGTGGGTACTTTGAGGGATTTTACAAAACAATTCAATCATGCAGTGAAAATTACTGTTCTGTTTTAAACAAATATAGCACCACCCAAGACATTTGTTTTATCTTTTCTGAACTAGTGATGCTCCCGTTTTGTTTAGGCAGTTAGAGCAGATATTATATATTTTTATCTTACAATACCTGCATTAACATCCACCAGGGTACCTACTTTAGCCAAATGGCAAAAAAATATTTTTCAAAAGTGTCCGTTTCGAATAATTTCACTCCGAATTAATTAATAAGCGAGCAAGATATTACAATTTGTCAATAAAATTGCAAGTACCCTTATCAGTTACAATATCTTATTTAAAACGGGTATACCTATATATATTTTATCTAATGCACGAATGAAATGTACTTATAAGTTAAGAGCGTTTATACCTTATGAGTGGCAACGTCGCAATTTAGTGTCATATTTCGTGGTTTTCAATTTTTATCATTTAATCGGAGCTATATTTTAAAAATCTGTTTAATTAACTTTTTAGAATTATGTGAAAACTGTGTAAAAGGTAAGAAATCGTTGCGTTTACAGTTCTATTTATATGCAAATAATACATTGGAAACTTGCAGGGCGTTATTTTCATTGTAAAATAACTGTAAGCATTACGGTTACTTACTTTTTAAACACTTTCACGTAATTCTAAAAAGTTAATTAAACAGATTTTTAAAATATAGCTCCGATTAAATGATAAAAATTGAAAACCACGAAATATGACACTAAATTGCGATGTTGCCACTCATAAGGTATAAACGCTCTTAAAATTAACAAAAGTGCAGTGGTGGCCCAGTGGTAACGGCCGCGACGTACGAGTTGTAGGTAAAACAGACAGGCGCTTTACTTTGTGTAATTATTAATGATTTCGTCACCACTGCTCTCAAAACGGTGAAGGAAAACATCGTGAGGAAACCGGCATGTCCTAGAACCACAAATTCGAAGACATGTGACATCTACCAACCCGCACTGGGCCCGCGTGGCGGATTACGGCCCACTCCCTCTCACCGAGAGGAGGCCTGTGTCCCAGCAGTGGGAACATTATATGCTGATTATATAACAAAAGTTTAAAAAATCTGAAAACCTTTCTCATTATCTTAAAACCAACTTTAGATCTATTCTAGTACCTACCTATAAAACAACATTTGGCCAGCACGTTCGCAGACGTGTAAATCAATGGCTACGTTACCGATGATTGATTCGCGCCGACCCCGCTTGATTAATGACCCGGCAGCGACGCCCACATGAACAACACTTCAAAATTCACTTAGCAATGTGCTCTTACTTAGCGGCTTCACTAAACTTAACGTTACTTAACTGAACTTGACGCTAACTAGTTTGTGTTGATGACTTTATAATTTATTTGCGATTTTAGAGACGGTAATCGACCTAATCTAAGTATTTAAGATTCACGTGGTAATGTAGGTACTATCAATAAAGTTGACGCATGACCACTTATATTTCTTTACAGCGACTAGACCCAACCCCCGCCATAACCAATTTGACCAACCAATCAAGGAAGGAAGTACCAAATATTTTTTGTCCAGGCAAAAGGTTAAAACACGTGTTTCTTTTAATAAAAATAAATCAATTTTTATTTTATCAATTTAATACAAAATTGTGAGCTGGGGACTGGAGCATGGTCACTTCGTGCAAACGAAAAATTTTCAAAAGTGATCATGCGTCGACTTTGTTGATGGTACATAGTGACGCCCTGACGAAATAATAGTGTTGGGTACAGGCAGTTTGTTAAATACTATTCATATCCCATAAATTAACAGAGCACAAGCCTGTCGTTGTCTATGTCTAATGAATACACTGAAAAATTTATTTTTTTTATTTGGAGTCTCTCGATTTCCTAGACGAATCGAACACACGCTTAGCAACTGTTAAAAAATTACACAACTCGCAAAGGTATTCCCTTTCCAGCTCAACAAGTCGGCTTCCCATCCTAATTAAAATCCAAAATTGTCTCAACCCAACATACACCTACTCGAAGCAAAACATTCTCACTAATTAGTCAAAGAAACCTAAAACCCCTTACGTCAATACGGAAAGAGAGTAATAAAACTTGACACAATTTTAAAGAGCGCGCAGTAAGTACGCTGGCACCTCTAGCTTTATCGATTTTTCACTAAGTCTATTTTCGCGGTCCTCGTCTCGGCCCAAATACGGAGCATTGTACACGCGGATACGTCGCTTTTCCTCCGTGGTACTATTATGTACCTATATAACCTCATGCTCCACTCCAGCAAATTGCTGGGCATTGACTGCTTACATCCCCAAAACGTTCTCGCTAACGCCGCCGCCGATCCTACCATAATATTATAAATGTCAAAGTGTTTGGATGTTTGTTACTCAATCACGCAAAAACGGCTGAACGGATTTGGATTAAATTTGGCACACAGATAGTATACAGGGTTATTGGTAAAACACCATCAACCTCTTAAGGGGTCATTGTACTCATCATTATGAACAACTTTTACTATGGGACCAAATACGAAATCGCGAAAAAAAAATTAGCTGGTCCCTACATTTATATTTGCAGAACTCGTCAAAATGTGGGGACAAGCTATTTTTTGTTTTGCGACCCCTTAAGAGGTTGATGGTGTTTTACCAATAACCATGTATAACCGGGATTAACGCAAAGGATAATTTTTATCCTGGTAGTAGGAACGTTCCTCTGGGATAATTTCCGACATTCATGCGTAGCCGCGCTGGCAAAAGCTAGTTTGCAAATAGAATCTTTAAAGAAATATCTGGATCGGAAAGTAGAAGCGGAGAAAGCAGGCGTGCCATTTTTAAAGTTCACGGCATCGACTTGATGCTTCATAGATGTTTCTCGGATATTTATAGGAGGCTGAGACCGGACCATTTATATCTGATCGGGGTACGGAAAAAAATGTCAGTTGGAGTCATAGTAAATGGGTTACTGGACCGGTTTCACCCACTTTTTTTGATACTGCGATATTTTATGTCATGGTCCATGTTTCGGAGTTAGGTATAGAATAGGAACTTAGAGAGATTGAACCAGAATCTTCTATGAAGACTTACGTCTTCTATATCTATAAATACCTAGAATCAAAGAAAATCACGTTTGTGAACGCTAAGTTCTTCTAAAATGTTTTAAACTAACCAATAGAATTTGTTGCGGTTTCCCCATATTTTAGAGAATTCTCTAAAAGAGAACAGAGAGAGAGAGAGTCTATAATATTATATGTAAGTATACAGCCTAATACAGGCCTGGCAGGGAGATCGACGCACAAACTAAAAGCTTGAATTCAGTAGTTACATGATTCTGAAGTCCATCTGCATTAAAATTTTTCGAGGGTTATCAAAAACAAATCTGCTGTTTCATAGAAAAGTGCAATACTAAAATGGATTTTTAAATGCAGTTTGGTGTGGCTCAAAATGATCGTGTTTTGTTTTAAAACCATGACGTCATCTCTAGGTACCAGTACCTATCGTTCTTATTGCGCTGACATCGACCTTCGCCTCAATTACATTTGCATCACAATAGACACATCCACATGTAATTATTTGATTACAATGCACTGTTATATAAGTAGTATGTACTAGATTCTTTGTTATATTCTTAATGTGATTCGCATCTAGCCAGTGAACGACATAATGATGTTTTAGATTCTTGAGTCTTGTTAAGCCTGTATGGAGAGTCTATCAAAATAACTATACTTTTGAAAGTTTAGCTTGCAATGAAACCTGGTTACTCTGGTCTCTCTCTAGTCTAAGAGCCCAAGTAAAATGTTCAGGCCAATCTGATGTATGGCTATAGGATGTATGTCCTACTGGGTGGGATGATATACTTAATAATAAACTTAAAAGTATTAGATACATATTTGCCCCTTCGCTAACCCAGATTTTTCAGCTATGTTTATCTAAAGCACTATAACGAGACTAAATTAATATTCTTTTCAGTTTGTTGCAAGGGTCTTCTCATAAACAAAAGCTAATCGGATCGGCTTTCTGTAGAGTAAATCAACGGTGTCTTCGATCAACATTATGGCAAGTACATTATGTCGTTGAACAAACAGAGGGGTAAATTCAAACTTTTTTTTAAAACATTCCCACTATGAATTTCTCCTGTATTGTGGGTGCGTTTACAAACATTTAAATTCACATACACAAACAGCCAGACCCGGAACAACTAATTGTAGATCATACGAATATTTGTTCCGTGCGGGAATCGAACCCGCGACACGCAGCGCAGCAGTCATTCGCTTAACCACTGCGCCAACCGTACCGTCAACTTTAATTTATCGTAAGCTTCAATTTCTAGCATTCAATATACATAACTGTCACAAGTCTTTATGTACGGTTGCCAGCATATCAGGTTATACGAAACTGTCTATTTTCTCCATATGACTTTAAACCTTAAAATGTTGAAGGTTACGTTCAAAATCGAATCTGAAAATTTTACAATTTGTGGTAACTTGACCTGCTGCTGTGTAAACTGTGGAGTAATCAATATTTTCTTTATTTAGTTAGAAAGTTGTTAAGTTTTAAGTTCTTCACCGTTGTTCAAATATTGGTAACTACAAAACTTTTTCGGACAGAGCAAGGGTAGCTACAGCCTTTAAAAACCTTCTTTGGGGTATTTTAAAATACTTGCTAGTTTTTAGATATGCAAAAGTATTAAGTATCTTTAAAATGAACTCCTCTTTTACATATTTTGGAAACAAGAAAAAGAAATATTTAAGTACCGTATTTAGTTTATAATAGGAACATTAATGTCACTACATACTAATAAGGTAATTAAATACATATTTTATACCATAATGATCACTTATGTCGGTGCTGCAAGATTACTATGTACCTACATGTTTTTTTTTTTTTTACTCTAATAAAATAGTTATGTGAGCAGCGGTGGCCCAGTGGTAACGGCCCCGACTTATAAGTTGTAGGTCGTGGTTTCGAATCCAGGCAGGCGTTTTACTTTGTGTAAATAATTTAATCACCATTGCTCTCAAAACGGTGAAATCGGCATGTTCTAGAACCAAAAATTCCAAGATATGTAACATCTATCAACCCGCACTGGGCCCGCGTGGTGGATTATAGCCCACTCCCTCTCACAGAGAGGAGGCTTGTGTAGTACTATAGTTTTGTTATTTTTAATTTTACGCCTTCTACTACACACATCAAAAGTGTCTAGGGATCAACATATATTTTTGCAATAACTTTTCTCCTGATTGATATTAATTAAAATTTTCTTTAAGGATTCATAAAATAAAGTGTTTTCGTTTGTCACAGTAACGATAAACCAAGTCACCTTTGCATTAATAAAGAAATTTGCCATTTTCCTAATAAAGGGATTTTTGACATTTGAACCACTAACACAAAAGTTCGAAAAAAAGACTGAAATAACAGTTTTCTTTAAAATTTTATTGGGTAACTTAAACAATTAATAATCCGTGTTTCTACCGCGAACACTAACAACACAAGAACATCGGTTTGGCATACTCAAAATGAGTTCATCCAAATCACGCTGTGGAATGGCCGCCCATGTTCGTTGCAACAACAAAAAAAGGTCTTCTTGCGACTGGATACCCTCCATATTCGGCAGAGCTCTTCTCTGTAGCATATCCCATGCATGCTCAATCGGGTTCAAGTCTGGCGACTGAGCAGGCCAGGGCAGGACATTGATGTTAGCTGCGGCGAGAGTCTGTCTTACAACTCGTGAGGCTTCATCACTCTTCAGGGAACTTAATTAGCGACCAAACAGTCAGAAACCGCTAGCATGAAGTGAACCTTCATTCCCGAAGACCGCTACGGGTACCACCTATAGCAATGCACAATCGTAGGATTCGATATCAATGGGCTCTTGAACACAGAAATTGGGCAGAAGAACAATGGCGTTTCGTGTGCTTTTCTGATGAGTCTCGTTTTGGTATGAGACCGGATACAAGACGTATACGACACTGGAGAACCCCTGGACGCCAACAGCGATTAAAATCCGGCCAGGAAGTCCATCCTTATAGTGGTGGAACCATCATGGTATGGGCGGGTATTTGGATCGGCGGAAGAACTGAGTTGATTTGGATCAGAGGCAACCTCAACGCTCAAATTTATGCTGAGACGATTGTATCAGACGTCATCGTTCCTCTACAAGTGCAAATCGGTCCCTTATTTCAGTTAATGCATGATAATGCACGACCGCACACCGCAAGAGTTGTAAGACAGACTCTCGCCGCAGCTAACATCAATGTCCTGCCCTGGCCTGCTCAGTCGCCAGACTTGAACCCGATTGAGCATGCATGGGATATGCTACAGAGAAGAGCTCTGCCGAATATGGAGGGTATCCAGTCGCAAGAAGACCTTTTTTTGTTGTTGCAACGAACATGGGCGGCCATTCCACAGCGTGATTTGGATGAACTCATTTTGAGTATGCCAAACCGATGTTCTTGTGTTGTTAGTGTTCGCGGTAGAAACACGGATTATTAATTGTTTAAGTTACCCAATAAAATTTTAAAGAAAACTGTTATTTCAGTCTTTTTTTCGAACTTTTGTGTTAGTGGTTCAAATGTCAAAAATCCCTTTATTAGGAAAATGGCAAATTTCTTTATTAATGCAAAGGTGACTTGGTTTATCGTTACTGTGACAAACGAAAACACTTTATTTTATGAATCCTTAAAGAAAATTTTAATTAATATCAATCAGGAGAAAAGTTATTGCAAAAATATATGTTGATCCCTAGACACTTTTGATGTGTGTATTATTCCAAATGAATTTCTTTTCAAATAATCTGTTACATCCTTTAAAACCCCACCCAACAATTCCCAAAAGCTGGGCAGGCCTAACTGGAGGATAACCGGCCACTTCCAACTGACAGTGCGGTCAGATGATAACAAAGTTGAAATACCTCACCCGTCCAAACTACCGTACCCACTCCATCCTCATCAAACTTGTCCGACATTTGTCGACAATCCCGAACTTTGACAAAAATTCACAACACTATAGCCTCAAGTTCACTGGAGACTAATTTCGTGATTCCTTTTAAACTCAGAACGAATTTATTTCAAATGGTATAAATATAATGCGTTTATAAATATAAAAGAGTTCCAACAACGCCCTTCATTTAGACAGTAGTCAACCGTTTGATATAGTAAACTGTTTTTAACACCCGACGGAAAAAGAGGGGGTGTATTAAGATTAACGCGTGTATCTATGTGGCTGTCTGTCTGCGGCATCGTAGCTCCCAAACGGCTGCACTGATTTTGTTTTTTTTTTTGTTTTGTTTTAAAGGTGACTTGATCGAGAGTGTTCTTAACTAAAAACATGAAAAAAGAAAGAAGAAAATCTGTTAAGCCGTTTCAGAGGTTTTTGTTTGTGTCGGGGGTCTTTTAAACTTTAAAATTAATTTTTATTATTTATGACATGATCAATTTTATTATTCAAATCTAAAAGACACTTTTACTACCAAACACATACTACAACTACAACAGACGGAAAAAAATGTTTATTGTAATGAAAAATATTATTTAATTAAACGGACAATTTAAGTTGAAACAATTTATTTCCTTGACTTTACAATATTTGTACATTACTATAGTTTGAATCTTTGCCATAATAATCTCTTAGTGGTCTGGCTCTATTGCTCTTTATGCAATTAACGCCACTAACGCTATAGTGGAAATAATGAAATCCCCTAAAAAAATCAGTTTTGTATACAGACACACAAACATTTCTTTATCGTCATCTGCCTAGCCTTGTCACAACGACGTTGAGGTCAGCTTAGAGTCTAGCCGGATGCAGTTGAATACCAGTATAATACATGGAGCAACTGCCTATCTGACCACCACAACCCCTTGGTAAGACCTGGTCTTCAGACTTATATCATAACAAAAATCTCTTATTATTTCGTTTTTATTATGAATTTTGATACAAAAATACATTCATCCTAATGCGAAAGTGAGTTTGTTTGTTACGCTTTCACGTTATAACGGCAGAACGCATTTGGATGAAATTTAGCACATGGGTAGCCCATGACCTGGAGAAGGACATAGACTTCTTTTCATCCTGGATCACAGACGAATTCGCGGGCAACAGCTAGTAACTCAATAATACAATAGCAGTGGGAAAATATCTTAAAATAAACGTAAACAATTGTGTTAGGAGGACAATATATCAACTCTGAAGACGTCTCGTCTAACTTAATGAACCATAATTGAGACAAATGGTCCTTTAACCATGTAGGTGAGTACTCGAGCCTTGGATTATTAAGTAGTTGGAAACCCTTTCAGTAATGTGAGCCAGAATGAAATGATAAAAATTACAAAAAAAAATACAAAATGAGCCTCAATGAAACCATACATAAATAAATTAGATTTTGATACAAAAACATGCTTCGTAGTTAGTAGTAGAGCCTAACTTGAATAAGCCATAAGTGAATGGTTTGTCTAAACTGGATATAAGTACCAACCAACTATTTCTGGGACTTAACCGGAGCCCATTATGATGACCATCGTAAACTTTTAAATAATAAAGGGTCGAATCAAATTAGCTAGCGAAACTCCGCAACCGTTTTGTCATGTTTAGCTATGGACACTTATTAAAGTGTCCATAGCTAAACATGACAAAACGGTTTAAAGACGTATCCTGGATAATCCACTTTTGTGCGTCGCATCTATCTGTTCACTTGTGTAAGTTAAGTAACCTACTAAGTACTCGTTGAGTTAAAACCTCTTCGACGGATCATCAGGTAGCACAATTTAGTATGAAGAAAAAGTACCATCGTAAAGAAACCGACACGCTCGAGTACCAGATATCCGAAGACCACCAACACACGCTAACCCGTGGTTCGCGGTGAACTATGGCCCACCTTGCCCACAGAGGACAGGCCTGAGTGCCAGCAGTAAGACCATTCATGGACTGATGTTATGTTATGGCAATAAACAACAACAACTCTTTGCAAAATATATAATATCAATAATATCAATCCGATTAGCGTAATTCTTACGCTACAGCATGGACGAACGAAAAAAAACGGACGGAACTCCGGTAAGACAAAACTGAGTCCCGTTTATGTGTGAGTGTTGCCGTTTGCGCGCGTAATGGCCGACCGACTAATGTGCGAATATGTGTTACGGGCTGTGCGTACAGCGAGCTGGCTGACTTGAGTGACACAATTTTATGTTAGCGAGAATCTGTCCGAATTTTTCGTTCGTCCATGCCCTACAGTAAGCAAATTTGGAATTTCCTTCACCCGTAGAACCCAGTCTAAGTTCACTCGGGTTCAAACTCACTCTTCATAGCCTTAAGCCTGCGCAGTTAAACGTTCGTTAAAATAAAGCAGGACCATGTAATTATGCAGGCTTTTAGTTTAGGTAATAAATTTAAAATAGGAGTTGGCACCAGCCTAACCACATTTATCGTAATAACGTACTACCGTAAATGGAGGGTAATGACTGACTATTTATTTAGCTCGGGTTTGACTGGTACAGTTTGGCAAATATTTACACCAGGCGCAAAATATTTTGTTGTTTTGTTTTAGATGGCAGATCACTTTAACCCAAAAGAAGATAAGACGGGAAGGAAGACCAAGGAAACGATGGATGGACTGTGTGAAAGATCATATAGCTAAAAAGGGGGTGACTATCACGATGACGACTAATGGAAAAGGATGAATGAAAAAAATATGGGATATGGGCAGGAAAAAGATGATGATAGATCACTTTAAACTGCATGAAAAAGAAACCTTTGGAAAGAACATCAAGTTTTCCGACAAGACGAATTTAGAAATGAGGAAGATCGTGGTGGTCACTGTATTCTCAACATATAACAAGAAAGTTTAAGGCAGGGGCAACGAGTATAGCCATATAGTATAGTATAGTGTAGTATAGTATTGCAATAAAAAGGGATAATGATGACAACAAACTGGAATCCGAAGACAATGCACAATCGCCCTTGGCATAAGTAGAAAGAAAAATCGTGGTAGATCATCTTTGAGAGAAAGATGCCTTTGCAGCAGACGATCTCGATATCGACTTAAGCAAATATATAGATACGAGTATGAAGACAGTTTTGGATTTCAAATACGATTTAAAAGGAGGACTAATGACTGTCTGAATAAATACCATAAATACCACCGTACACAAACACCAAAAGCGAGAATCTGAAGAGATTTGAATACAAATCGAATCTGTTCGATGAATCGTCCGCGCTTTGATGGTAAAAGATATTACAGAAGAAAGTGAGAATGAATTAACAACACTTTGATTTCTTTTTTGAATAACATATAAAAGCCTGTTTTAAAAAAAACAAGTATCCTTTATTTATTTTTTAGTATTTATGATGTTAAATAACTAGTTTAGTAATTTCTATCTATTTTTTTATTTTATTTATTTAACCATTTATGTACACACATACAAACAGACAAGAAGAAAGGTACGGGAAAATACTTACGAAGGTTATGTTCTATCTAATTTACTTATATATATATTTAATTATTAACTCGTTTGTTTATTTTCATACCCATTAAATACATTTTTAAATATTTTTATTTATTATTTAGAACCAGAGTACTTGTCAAAACGAATCAAACGAGCCCCACCTCGATGGGCTTGTGTCGTTTTATTACAGAGTTCCCATAACCGCCTCTCAGGTTGCCATATGATGGTTGTCAGGTTGGATATTAGTATTGTCATCCAATTTACATAAGCATGCTAAATTTCAGCCCAATCAGAAACCGGGAAGTGGAACAAATGGTACTTGCAAAATTTAATTACAAACACCTGCAGTGCTATTCTGTAACCATCTCACCGTGAAAACGTAGTTGAAGTGAGCGTGGAGTGAGCGGTCAACAGTGTCAATCCCTTGGAATGAAAGCTCATTTCAAACTCACTTCACCTAAGTTTTCACGGTGAGATTTATACAGAATAGCATTCCTGGACACGCTTGTTATACCACGGTACCACAAGGGGATCGGTGACGATGCGTTAGACCTCATTTACACGTAACAACACATTGCATCAGCCGCGGACACGACGACAGGACACGAGATGCTGACTTCGCGCACCGTGACAACCATCCCACTACCATTTCCAGGGCATCAGAATTGGCCACTTCGGTATCAACCTCGAACGTAGTCATAATCATAGCTATAGCCGATTAATGTAATTTCTCTTTAAATAAATTCATTTCCTTTTTTTTTTATCTCCGACTGCAGCCTCCGTAATTCGCTTGTAAAACAATACAAAACAAACAGCAAATCCTCTTAACCGAAGCTCATAATTTTGACATTGTTAATTGAGAGATATTGAAAAATAACAACCAACATTTTAACCGAAAAATTAAAAATGGTTATTCCTGTGTAAAATTCTCCGTTCGTTTATAAAGGAAGTTAAACAGGTTGCTTAACTTTGTGGTATTTATTTCATCACCACTGCTCTCAAAACGGTGAAGGAAAACATCGTGAGGAAACCGGCATGTCCTAGAACTGAAAATTCAAAGACATGTATTGTGACACCCACCAACCCGCACTATGCCTGCGTGGTGGTTTACGGCCCACTTCCTCTCACAGAGAGGAGGCCTGTGTCCCATCAGTGGGAACATTATAGGCTGGTTATGCCTTATATATTAAGGAAATTGAAAAACAGGTATAAGTAGGTAACACTGCTAATAAAGTTTATGTGCGACCGTACGCAAGTACCGAGTACCGCAACTCCCAAAAGTGGCTCGTTATAACGCTTAGTTATGAGTATATTAATATTTACGCTGAAATAAACCATAATTATGTTTATTGCAACATATTTCAAGGGATTACGTTACTTGTAAAGATTAGTTAGAAGTCATGAAAAGTACCTAATCTATGATACCTATGATTATGTAGTGTACCTCGTAGCTGTACCCAAAGATCATAAGTCACCCTCTGTTAAAAAAATACCTAACGTTTTGTCAGTTTAACCAGCTTTTACGAAATAAAATCTACCCTTAATTAACTACTGACCAGAAAAAAATCGCAATCGATTTGGAAATGAGGCAAGGATGGACAGGCTGAGGACAGGATGTTGTGGCGCAGCCTGGGGTAGACCTTTGATCAACAGTGAACTGCAATGGGCAGAGTTAATTGATTGATTTGGAAACGTAGTTCACATTAGCATTTATGATAATAAATATTGATCATCATCATTGAGCAGCCTTGTTCCATCGACTGCTGAGTATATAGGCCTCCGCCCATAATTATTATAATCTATATTAATATAATATTGGTACCTATAGATTATAATAATCTTTATGAATTTCATCTTGATGAATTTTATACATATATACAATGTCTTGGGTATTTACTTTGTAAAGTATTATTATTATTATTTTAATTATTGTGAATGTGCGGATCATGTGGGACATTGCTTTTTGTTTTTTTGCTCAGTTAGTTTTAATCATGATCTGGCAGTTTGAGTAATTTATGCGGTGTACCCAAATGTCCTTTATTTGGTATTGTTCGTCAAATCGTTGAGCTCCTTAATTAAGCTCCGAGTTGAGCTGCACGATTACTGACACATGCGTGCACTGACTAGACAGGTCCACTCAATCTGTGTGGTTTTTCCTCAAAAGACCATTTCAGCCACAAATCTACATAGTCTTCACATGATCTGACCAAGATAAATTGATCAATAAAAATAGAGGTAAAATTTGTTTGTAAGTTTGTATGTAGGGGGTAATCTCTGGAACTACCGGTCGGTTTTGAAAAAATCTTTTTGCATTTGTTAGCCCAATTATTGAGGAAGGCCATAAGTTATTTAACAACACGCCATGTCCTTGAGGAGCCGAGTAAAAAGAACACTAAGCGAAAACGAAGTGATAGCGCGGGCAGGTGATGCGATGCGACGGGGGAACAAGAAATCGCAGGCAGAGCTATCTTTCATTAAATAAGCCTTAAGAAACTTTCAGTCATAAGTTCTAAAGACCTTGTCATTCTGGAAGAGTATTTTGGTAGGAGGTGCCATGACCTAGTCGCCTCTGAATTTCCGGAACACAACCTTGAGGTCTCCTAAAATAGCACTGACTGGAACTTGTGACGGATGGTATGATTTGACATCCAATGAAGGCAAATTTTTCAATTTCAGTGATTTATCTTTGAATGTCATGAAAAACGAGACCTAGGAATCGAAAGTCGAGAAAGATCTCGCAAAACAAAAGTTTTGTTTTATGAAGGCTATTGACGTGACTAATCTATATTAAAGATGAAGAGTTTGTTTGTTTTTTTGTTTGAGCGCGCTAAGTTGTTGAACTGCCAGACAGTTTTTTTTTGCATTTTGCAATACTCGAGGCTATTTAACATCACGCTACGACCCTTAAGAGCTGAGTGAGGCGGGCCACAGCTAGTTGGTATATAAAGTTTATTGCCGATCCTTACTCCAGGATTGTTTTGGTTTTAAAAGAAATACAATCCAACTACGAATTGGAGTATTTGTAGGGAACATTTTCGGTATTGTTATTGCTGGCTCATGATAATTTTCTTAAAATTGATAACCAGAAAAAATTACACTTTAAAAAAAGCTTTTGCGCTTTTTCTTTTGCTTTTTTTAATTAGCTTTTTCTCAGTAGTAGCCTTTTTAGATTTGTGCACGGTTTATAGCAATAGGCTCGCCCCCTATTACATGGGACGGCAGAATGTCGGTATCCTATAGGTACACCCCAGCCTAGCCCTTCGGGATTACCTTTGTGAGGTTATGAAGTGCTGTGTTTTAAAATAAAATTCTGTTTTTTTTTTGTTATACTCAAGCTAAATGAGCTTTTTTGGCGATTCGGACTCGTAAAAAAGATTAACGAGAAACATAACCTACATCTATTCGGCATAGTTAATTATATTTTCGATCCGTTTGGTGTTGAAACCATCGGGCCGTGGGGTCCGAGTGCTCACGGTTTGATCAAAGAACTCTTCAAACGCCTGGTTGACACTTCCCGTGACCCAAGGGCAGGCTTTAACCTTGACCAGAAGCTAAGCATTGCCATACTACGTAGCAATGCCGCCAGTCTCTTGGGTAGATAACCAATTGACAGCGATGCGGAGGAATTATTCGACGCCATATTCTAATTTCTTAAGGGGACTACATGACCTAAACGCGAGCTTTAAATTCATAAAAGAATATGATCCACTGCAGTAAACAAAATCAGAAAAATATATGATATTCTTCAGGATATAAGCTATGTTAGATAGTGTATTGAAAACATAATACAACTAAATTGATACGATATAAAAAAGTCACGACGCAATCATTCTGTTTTTTTTTTCAGATTGTTCTTCAAGCAACATATTAGCGTGATAGTGTTTTCATTTTTTAGTCCAATCAGTAGATAATTGTAAATAGAGAATTGCTTCATATTTTGTAATAAATTACCAGCATTGTGTCATCGCGCTTCTCTTTCTTTCCTATGCAGTCCGACAGTGACCGTGATTTAGCTATTGTCAGCCCCTTAATAGTTTTTGTTAGTTTAGGTTATTATATTTTTATTTTAATAGTTTGATAGATAGATAGCGATGGCCAGAAACACAGGTTTTTCATAAACCTAGATCGGGCAGGTCTACATTACAGTTAGAATTTAAATTTCTTTGGTTGTAATTAATGTAAATCATATTTTTGCTGTACTTTATACTTGATTTTTTTTTTATTATTAGGTATTATTTTATTTAATAATATAGTTTATTTAGTATAAGAAGTTTTTGTGAATAACTAATAAATACGGTTCCACACAGTTTCATTTGTAACCCTTCCGACTCCATCTTGCTATAATTAAGACCGCAGCCTCCGCGCAGATACTAATTAGCTGATCAATTTTGACAAGGCGAAGTAGTTGCGTGCCTAACTTGAGATTGGATCTCAGCCCACACCTGTATATCAGGCTTAATTTATTAAAGTTCTAGGAAACCGAACTAGTGGTAGTAGTTTATAATTAGGTGAAGTGATGTTTTATTAATTAAAAGGTATAAAATATTGGTGTACCATTTTATAAATATTGGTGTACCGCTTTTAAATATTGATGCACCATTTATAAATATTGGTGTACCATTTATAAATAGGTTTAATTGCGCTGATGGTTTGACCGCATACTTGAATTTTTTCAACTGGAAAACATTATGCTGGATCATTAAGGTACTCGTCTATTTGTATTATTTCGAACAGCATAAATAGGTAAGTAGGTACCGAAATATGAATTGCTACCACTATTGTTGCAGACAAAGCTTTTTTAGGCAAAGAAAATGGCTGTAAACCTGATTTGATTTGGTTGCGTATACCGGTCATAAAATACTACTATAAAAATTTATAAGGCATACTGTTGAAACTAAACTCTAGTAATTACACTTAGATATACTTATAAACTCACGTTTCTTCTTCCCATGGGGGTAAGCAGAAAGTACAGAACGCCGCCGTCGCGTGCGTACCCTTACCTACATACTCCTTTTAGTTCACACGCACGCCGCCACCGCGCCGCCGGTGGCGAGAACTACTTACCTGAACTTCTGAAGAACATCACTAAGGTCACTATGTCCTTCTAGGGCGTCCCTCTCGGCGTTTCTACTCATTCACTCTAGTAATTAGTTTAATCAAAAATGAACCTAATCTATACCCGTCCTACTCTCAAAATGGCCCTAAAATGGACAATCCGGGACATTTCCCTTATTTAAGAAAGTTAATAACATTGCTACTTTCAAAAGTGGCTAGGAAAATGTCCCATTCGGGCCATTCTGAGGCAAGGATAGACATTATTCTAGCCTTTCTTATTCTTTCTTATTTTATTCTTCCTTGTGTATTAACGCTTAATTTTGTATAAGTAGTAAATTTTAACTTATATTAACATAATTCCTTTGTGTCCCCGAAGTGTTCGGAAAACAAGGCGATCTACCTATAGTACTCATTTCACCTATTATGTTTAAGTCCCATATAATAAGGGACGAGCCTATTGCCATCGACCAGGCACAAATCTAAACTCTGGGCTGGTACTGTGAAATTCCAGATGGAAATACCCGATAACTTTTTGCCTGGCCTGGGAATCGAACCTAGGCCCCCATCATGCTCTGCACCAGAACTTGCGACGAGTTAGTTTATTTTCCCAAACATTCTTGGAAATTTGAGCTTTATTTTGACAACCTTCTTCGAGATAAATCGAAATTGCTGTACTGGCCAAATACAAGCGAGCAGCGGCCGGCAAAAGTTGTATGAAAATGCATATCTGCCGTGGTTTAGCGGCCAAATAAATTACATAGTATAAACTCATATCTATCGTGTAATTTAAAAATGGAACGATCTTTTACTCGAAAACATGGCAACCAAGAAGGTAACTTATCAAATGTTTTATTTAAATGTCGAATGTCCTTGTTTTGTTGTCGTTTTAATGTTTTAATGTCGATGTGTTGCTGGCCGCTGCAGTAGTCTACTATTTACTGTGAAATATTCTAGACACGTCTAGTGAACTCTAGTGCTCTTAAAAAGGTAATAAGAAACATGCGCGGCATTACTTATAGTTTTTCATAGACCATTAACATGAATTATAGGTACCTATCTACAGCCTTACTTTAGGTCATTTTTCGAGCTGTGGTATGATATAAATTATTTCCAACTACCCTTTTTTATTCCAAGATCCTCTAAACTCTAGAGAGAGAGAATCCTCTTTTCAGGCTGTTCGTCTGTTAACAAGCTACCAGCCCGATTTACGTCGCGATTGAAATGCCTGTGGCGAATCATAAGATGAAGCAACAATATAAGTTGCACCGTATAAAGAGAACTTGTATGGCACAAGAAGACGCTTGCATTGAGTAAAGGACCTTTGTGTACCTTCATACTGTTTCCAATTATACGGGGTCAATTTGAATTAGCTAGCAAAACTGCTAGTGATGGGATATCGATACCTAAACATGATCTAAAAAAATTCTTAATTCTATGAGTTTTTTTGGGGTCATCAACCGAACCGGATATTTACATAATATACTCATTTCAATGTTTTTTAATAAGTTGTATTGCAATATGTGGTTAGCTAGCGACCTCGAATTGATCATATTATTCTTTTGAGCAACCGGCAGCAAGTTCATCATGCTTCCTTAGATGTTACTGCTTGCGGTAGCGTCGGGGGTCGGGTTGCCTCCTTCCCTCAAATATGGCGAGGGGGTTAGTGGCTGATCTTTGCGTTATGCTCGTGAACGGGTGCTGCTTGTGGTGACAGGTTATCTTGCTAACTATGGTTTTGTTATTGTAATTAGTAATTAACTGTTTCTTTATTTTACTTCGAAGGTCCTAGTTTATCATTTGTGACTTGAAGTTACAGCTACATATATAAACATAATGCAGCATTGCATATGTGAGCGGGCACGCCCTTTATGCCTGGAGGCTTTTATTGTGTATTAAGCTCTGTTTACGTTTTTATTATTTATTTCTGCTTGAGTATAGTTTTCAATATTGGCGTGTGCTAGCTGACATATGGCAAATAATTTATTGCTTTGTGTTTCGTAATGTTAATTACTTACTACTGTATAGAATCAAGTTCTTCTAACTGAACAGACAACAGTGCTGCTGGGGAGTTTGTTGCGCAACTTCTTCTTCTCAGCTAAAGCACTAGGAAGTGGTGAAGGGCGGGCGTTTTGGGGGACTGTTTTATGTAATTTTGAAGTTCAAAAACTGCTGATCCTCAGCCTAGTTTGAATAAATGATTTTTAATTTTGATTTTGAAGGTAGGTTGTAGTCACTTGAAATATGAGTAAAAAAAAAACAGTTTACTTTGTGTCAGTTTACTTTGTGTTCACAGACGGCATGGGTATCGATGTCTAAACACGATAAAACAAAAAAATACAGAGCTTCTCAACTCATACTTCAAGTAACAATACCACCAGCTACGGCCGTTTAACCACAAAAACAAAATCATATTTTTGTTTTTATCGTGTTTAGTATCATCATCACGTCTCCTGAGTTTCGCTAGCTAATTTAGTTTGATCTTGTATATTATATATTATAAGAAACGCGTCAGTCTTGGCTCCACAAGATGTGAATTCTGTCACACTGGTAGACTTTTCATTATCATCACTATGTCGCCCCCATTTTCTACTAGACTTAATTAAAGCACACATCGATATCTTTGGCCAAGATCTATAAACGTTATTTAGCGCGTGCCTTGACTTAGATATGTTCCCGTCTCTATCTTGCACTTTGTCGTTTGACAGTTATGCGACATCGACAAGAAAAACGCTTAGCCAAAGTTTGAGTTAAGTAACGTTACAACATGTAACATAATTAACGCAAGTCCTCATACACCCCAATTAGAGTATTGAGTTAAAAGCATAATACAATTAATTACCAAAACATTTTTTTTAAACTAAATAGAAAAATTAAGAAAATTTTGTTGACCCTAGCATTAATTTTTGAAATAAGATTTAATTTTCTTTGGCTCAATCGGCGGTCAGTATTACAAAAACCAAAAAAATTGAAAATGATTCCTATATTAATAGTTACTGAAATCGATTCAGTAGTCAATTATAAGCAAACTACTTTCAGGATTTTTTTTTCAGGACTTTATTATGCGTTTATCCTTGGCCTAAAGCTATACGGTTTCCTAGAAGAGCGATTCCGTCATATTATAATGGCTGTCATGAGTTTCAGTCGTTGTCACCAGTATTTGAGAGTAAAGTGCAAAAAAACGCTCTGCTCCTGTATATTTTTTTTTTACTTTGTAGTGCCTGTTTGTGTCCCAAATAAAATACTTTTAAATATTTTTCTTTCTTTCTTTTCTCTGTATTTGGACAGCTGCTATTATTGTGTGACCATTCACCGCTTTCATATGAAATCCGGGCTTTAGAGATGGACTTATGACGTAAATGTATCTTTCAATGCTCACTGAATATGTTACTACACTTGAACTCATTCGCGTGTTTATAGAATATTTATTGTAAACACGCCCGCAAAAAGACTCAGGTTCGCACGAATATATTTCAAGCGGAAACAAAAACCATTTAAATTTGTTCACCTAACTATGAACGGGAACTAAAACGTTGAATTTTAATAGGTTGGTACACTTCGTACTCCTCCACAGAAGTGTCTGTTCACTCGATATACAAATTAAACGTCTGATTTGTAACTACATATTAAATTTGACTATGGATAATAATAGAATATCGCTTATATAGCAGTATATATAGAACTATTTAATTTTTTTTTATTTAAGATTTATTATAATGATATAATATTTTGTAATCTGTCTATTGTAAAGGCCCAAAAAGACAGGTTCCCCAAACCCCTAAGAAAATACAACGAATTAGATGACGTTAAATAAAATAAGATTGAAGAGTACAACAAAATGGTGTCACAGTATTGCGCCTGCCACCATATCACTGTGAGCTCAATCCAATTGAGTTAATAAGGGCTCAAGTTATGGAGTTTGTAGCCGAGAAAAATAAAACTTTTAAAATGGCTGACCTAAAAATTCTTTTGCCAGAGGCTTTACCTAATGTGACTGCTGAGAATGGGAAAAATTGCGTGGGTCATGTAATAAAAGAAGAACAGAAAATGTTTAAATTAGACAAAATAATTGATGATACGACTGAACGCTTTATTATTAATGTGACAGATAGTTCATCAGATTCAGAATAGAGCCTATTAATATGTGACTCTATAAAAATCAATGCCACTTTCCGTTGTAATTTTATAACTCAAGAACGGTGGACCGATTTTGCTAATTCTTTTTTTAGAATATTCCTTGAAGTACGAGGATAGTTCATACGGAGAGAAAAAAAAATGTTGGGCGGTACGAAGTTCGCGGGGTCAGCTAGTATAATATGATTTTAACATTTGAAATAAAAGGTTTAGCATCTATGAGTCACGTGGTCTTTTTTGTTTACCCTATTTTAACTACCTAAACTATAGTATAGTATAGTAGTAAACTATATATAGTATAGGTAATAATTTACATACATAATTCCGAAGACAGACTAGTCTAGACATTCAGGTTTGGCCCAGTCAGGTTTAAGAAACAGGCTTCGTAGAGGCGCCAAAGATATAATTAGTCACACGCATGCCTGTTTATGAGCAGGTATCATAGCAAATCAGGCCCTGGCGTGTAAAATACTGGGCAACAAACTCCATAAATCTTAGTACACACGGCTACACATCAAGCTACACGGTTCCAGTTTACACTGAACTCTTATTGTAAAGAAATCCTATACAATGCGAGATCAGCTTATACTGGAAATTTATAGCTTGATCTGTAGCCGTGCGTACCTATGGTCTGTTCCAAAAGTATCTGATGAAAGAGTAAACAAACCCTGTTCAGGTGAAACTCCTGCGCAATAAATCACTGAAAGGAATTGGTATCACATTCATCTATATTTAGGTCTTAACTTTATGTCTCAGCACTGTTTACAAGAATTATCGTTTGAAAAACATTATTAAATTGAAATTGAAACATCTACGAAAATTGACGTTATAAAATTAAATCAGATATTTTTGGAACTGACTATAGCTCCGAATGCTAGTAATAACATCAGTCATGGAAATTCAATAAATCTCTACTAATCTGCGACCTGCAGCGAAAAACTCTTAAAATCATTAAAAAGTCTCGAAACAGTTATGTAAATTCCAGGATTTTATTGAGGTAACGACTCTTAATACTTAGATACCTTCGAAACTATTATAAATCATATTATATAGGTATGTACTAGGTACATGTACCACGCACTAAAATTCATCAACTACGAGTAGGTACGACCATCATTTCATACGACATTTAACATAGCCAGCATGGGACACAAAGCTTGCCTACCACGAAACTTCTTGAAAAGACGGCCGAGCCACAAAAAGCCGTGTACCGGAAAACGTTTAGCCACACAAGTCTCAACCCTTCCTAACGACTGTGGAAAGTAATGCCACAGAATAGTTAAGTACAGAGGCAACAAACGAGAATAGCGGGGCGAGCACGGCCTCTGTGCATTTTATCACGATTTTTGCTCCCAAACTGTGATGAAAAGGTGTGACTCAAGCCTATCACAGTAGGCCGTGCTCGCCCTTTGGCTAGAGAGGCGCCACGGCGTACTCACCTTCCGCCTGACGCAGGTCCTCACCGGACACGGTTGTTTCGGGAGGTTCCTGTTCCGGATAAGGCGGGAGGAAACGCCCGGGTGTCACCATTGTGTGGATCGCCCGGAGGACACGGTGGAGCATACGGTGGAGGTCTGCCCGGCTTGGGCGGACCCCGCCGTGTCCTCGTGCAGGCGATTGGCGGTGGCGATCTTTCGCGGCCGGCCCTGGTCCAGGCCATGGTACGGAACGAGAGGGCTTGGGAAGCCATCACCTCCTTCCGCGAAGCAGTAATAATGCTTCGCGGAGGAGGAGGCGGAACGCGTGAGGGAGAGGTAAGATTCGCGCCCTTGTGCCCCTAGCCTCCGCAGGAGACGCCCTGTGCGTCCGCGTCAGGAATCCCAGGCCGATTCCCGGCCACCGTAGGCGCAGGCTTGCGGACGACGTGCAATGGGTAACTCGCCGTCCAATAAGGACCAGGCCCAGGTCGACGGCGCGTTGTGTTCCACGCGCGCCTCAAAGAGATTTCAGCACCAATGACGGGGTCCGCTAGGGCCAATGCCTGCTAGGGTTGCGGGAAAGTCCGAGAGGGATACCGTGGCCCCTGGCACAGGCAACTGAAGGAACACGGGTGGGTTTTAGTCTGTCAGAGTCTGACACGTCACTAGTCCCTCCCGCTCTGCCCAGAGCGGAAGAAGATATTTGACGATATCCCATCCACAAAAAAAAAAAGACCGTGCTCACCTCGCTACGACGGGCACGCGTAGATACGTAAGTAAGATGAGTTCAAACTACATATGTCGACTCTTCACTCTTATTTTACAATGATTTTGATTTTCTATTCGTTTATTTGGTGTGCAATTAAAGAGTTGGATGCAGTAGACCAAATCTCCACCCTGCATTTTATCTATGCCATGACAAACGAATAAGGATCGCACGTGCCCTTGCAAACGCTGTAAGTAGAAGTGTGTCCAGGTGTGCGTGCGTTTTCGCTCGCTGTATGGAGCCGACCCTCTGTTCCAATCTATTCTGTGACCTTTTTTCTAACGACTGTAGTAAGTATAGCTGCACTAAGCTTGCGCCGCAGATATGCTCGCAAACGAATTTCCTATGGGAAATGTTGTTAGTTTTTTTTTAAATTGAGGGATATCAGATTGGCGGCTGTAAAGTTAGAACTTATTTGTTTTTGCTATTGAAATACAGGGTAGTGATTAAGTCACCTGCATCCGTCAAGGGGGTGATTCTACGTCATTCTTAACAACTTTTGCTATGGAACTCATACACGAACTGTAAAAAAAGACAACCCGTACAGTAGTCGCATACGATGTGTAACATCTGACATCTCACCTTGGTAATAAGCAAAAAATTAACATTAAATCCTAAACAAATGATTCAGGTATTATTTGAAATGATTATTTGAGGTTAAGCGCACAGCTGATGCGTTCACCTTCTCTATTTCCCTTTCTCGCCACACACACGCAACTTCTTAAAGTTACATGCTCTGTGACGCAACTGTTGGCTGTCAGTACCAACCTCTCGGAGAATGGGTTGGTACCATCTGACGGTCAACTCAACAACCGCGCGAGCTCATTGGTCAAATCAAATAGCACGCGCTTCCCCGGCTCCCTGTTACACACTTTGACGACACGGTTGGCGCAGTGGTTAAGCGATTGACTGCTGCGTTACGTGTCGCGGGTTCGATCCCCGCACGGAACAAATATTTGTATGACCTGCAAGTCGTTGTTCCGGGTCTGGCTGTTTGTGTATGTGAGTTTAAATGTTTGTAAACGCACCCACGATACAGGAGAAATTCCTAGTGTGGGGCAACGTTTTATAAAAAAAAAAAAAATAAAAAAAAAAAAAAAAAAAAAAAAAAAAAAAAAAAAAAAAAAAAAAAAAAAAGACTTCCGTCGCATTTCACGAAATCACTTCCACAGATGGCAGGAAAGCGAGAAGAAAGATATTACACATCAAAAACATAAATGCAGCGAAATAGTCTGTCTACTGTGTTGTATGGGAGTTAGATTATTTTTCCCGCGTCGGGTAAGTGTTTCGGAGCGAAAATTGTTTAAGATAACGGGTGGAATCACCCCCTTGACACAAGCAGATCGTAACCCTGTAAAAAGGGGAACCTTTAGAGATTTTTTGACAATATGGCAACAATTTAATTTATCACTGATTTAAATTGTAATTATTGTTGTTGTTATATTTGTTGTGGCTTTTGTAATTGTTACATATTTTAAAATTGTTATTTTTATTTATTTATTTCTAAAACACTCAACCTATAAATTATTACACTTTGGTTTTACCCACACAACGAAAACCTCTCAGGGTTTATCTGTGTGCTGGCGAGTCGCTCATTTAAGTTTTACAATCAATGTTAATTACACACTACAATGATACATATTTTAATACTTTTCAAATGGTGATAAAGAAATTTGTAGGTACATTAATACATACATTAGGATAAATTATGTGTAAGGAAACGTTTTGATTTGTACTTATAACTTTTCAAATTTGCTTTGTTTATCGTTTGTAGGTCTTCTTGAAGTTTATTAAGGAAATAAGGTACCTACTAAGTATTCTACAACCCTCATCCCGTACACATTATTGAACTTTGGTAATATGTATTTATTATTAAGTGGTATCGTTCTCAAAAAGTCAAGTCTTATTTTTTCGGTTAGGAGCTCAGGCCCTGCAGTCTCGACATAGTTGGCGATCGTTTTCGGTTGCTAAGTCCTAACAATCCAGAACAATCCAGATGTAACGATATTTGGTAGTCTCCACACTCAAAATCGGTTGTTACCTCTACCAGTACCTACCTAAAATACCGGTAATAACCGATTTATTTGAGTGTGGAGACTACCAAATATCGTTACATTTGGATTGTTAGGACTTAGCAACCGAAAACGATTGCTAACTATGTCGAGACTGCAGGGCCAGGTCTATTGACTTCCGCAAGAGTAAAAAAATCAACTTTCTTGAACACATTCATAACATTACAGTATTTAAAACGATCGTCGTATTGTAATTGTAACTCTGTAAATATACCTAAGTAATTGTTTATTTATTTTTATAGTTAATTAAAACGGTACAATACCAATTACTTACATTAACTAACATAGAAAGAAAACAAAACTATACAATAGTGTCATAAACACTTACTAACATGCAACAGTGGACACTTTCGCCTACTATTTCTCACAAAACCTCAGATATTTGGTTGACCATTCATGATAATAACAAATGCTATGAGAAGGATAACAATATTTTACTCAAAATATATCGATAGCGTCCATAGCAGCAAAATATAAATTAATAAAAGAGAAAAGTCATAAATAAATTTATCTATCCATGCGATAATGTTAATATTGAAACTAGATAATAACTAATAACATAGATCACCAAACAAGACCGTAATCAGACTTATCAGCTTACAAGCTGTGCCCGCAGTTTCACCCGCCATTCTTTTCTTTTTGCTTTTTGCTCGGCTCCTAAGGGTCCTAGCGTGATGTTAAATAGCCTATAACCTCCCTCAAGAATTGGGCTACCAAATACAAAAATAATTTTTCAAATCCGACCGGCAGTTCTAGATATAGTTCGCGTTCAAACAAAAAAATAAACTATTCAGCTATATTATACAGGTACAGGGAGCTTTTTTTTGCAAGGTTTAGGTGGTTTATGAACAACTTTATTTCTCTTATACAATTGCATACATAATATTCACTTACTGAGAAACAATATCTAAAACTAAGATGAATAATTAGAGCGCACAGATCCTACGTACCTACATAAAATAACAAAACAAAATTGCAAAGGAAATAAAATAATGTGGGTAAACACTAAACAGATAACATAAGTTTATACGTGTCTATATATTTAAAATTATTTAATCCTAAATTATCATTATAAATTGCACCTACCACTGTTTGTCTCTGCATCACCCAAAGGTTGACTGGTAGAAAATGCCTATGGCATTAAGTCCGCCTCTGAACATTTGTGTGCTTAAAGTGTTAAATAAATAAATAACATAAACTTGATCGTAAGTTATCCAAGCACAACATGGATGTGTAAATATCGACGCGCAAACAGTAACCACGAATTCAGCACATCATTCTAGGATTCTCCCTAGGGTTGAAAAGTTTCGTCAGTTATCAAAGAAATCTGCCGTTTCATCGAAAACTGCGGTCAAAATGTATGGAACAACAATTTTTTTTTTTTCAATAACTGCCGTACATCTTCAACATTAGGGAGTCTATAATCATAATTATGCTGAATTCATGACTACAGTTTACGCATCCATGTCTCTTCCACCCAGTACTTGTATAGATAGATAGTATGCAATCACACGAGTGCAATAAAAGTTGCCATTAATAAATAAAGCTGCCATAAAAAACGTACATGCACCACATAATGAGTGGCAACGAAAAAAAAAGGTGTCGCGCGCATAAGGAGGTTGGTAACCTACGCGACCTGCCTGGCTCCTAGGGAATGTGAAGAGTTTTTATTTTTTTATTCGAGTTCATTTGCTTTTGCGTAGAGTATAGGTAGGTAGGTACCTATAATACGTTCTTAGCGTGTTATGAAATGGAACTACTTTTAAATTGCGAGTATTATCAGTGTCTGCAAAAGTTAATAGTGTCCATGGAGCTTCTTGCCCGTTCTTCTCCATAGGTACCTACTACGCTTTGGAATGGGCAACCAGCTTCATATTTCTGACTGACTGAATCCTTGACAGTTTAAAAGTGTCTGTAAATGGTTTAATTGAAATAAACGATTTGAGTCTGAGTTTGAGTGAATTCCATGATTTATGTAGGTACATCCTATTTTGTGTTAATACATAATTTGACTATTAATTTGGTAAGCATGTTCTGTTTGACTTTTATTTTTAAACAATTTTGAGTTTTCGAGTAAGTTTGCCAAAATATATTTTTCTTGGAAATAGATTGCATTTTTGATTGCGTTCGAAAAGTTAAAATTAATTGGAAAAAATACTAGGTATACATAGAAAGACCACTTTAGTAAACTAATATTTATAAGACACTTTGAGCTTTGTACACAATACCTGCAAACATCCTTCACATACTAAAACAGGTAGGTAAAGTAGATAAGGTAGGTAAGGTAGAGAGAGTTTTCTTTTGATTGTCTACAATTTGTGTGCCATAATACTGTATAGTTTAAACTGTGCAGCTATAATTTAGTAACCAATGTGGAATTATGGATCGAAGATTCTAGACAAGCAAGTTAATTCTTGTCTTGGCTACAGATCAAGCTATAATTTCCAGTATAAGCTGATCTCTCATTGTATAGCATTTCCTTACAATAAGAGTTCAGTGTAAACTGGAAATGTATAACTTGATGTATAGCCGTGTGTACACATTTATTTACTTGTTTTACTTTAACATAAATTATTGTAGATAGGTGTTATTTGCATAATTTTAAATAAATAAATAAATAAATAAAACGGCAATCTGTCGTTCATCATCATCATCATCAGCCTATAATGTTCCCACTGCTGGGACACAGGCCTCCTCTCTGTGAGAGTTCATGGGCTATTTTCCACCACGCGGGCCTAGTGTGGATTGGTAAGTGTCACATGTCTTCGAATTTTTGGTTCTAGGACATGCCGGTTTCCTCACGATGTTTTCCTTCACCGTTAATCTGTCGTTAGCTAAAGTTAAACATTAGACAAAATATTCATACACTCATCAGAAGTCAGTATGACAAAACCGTCTTCAATTATCCGCGAACAGTCAGGTTTAGCGTCCAAGAGAGTATTGAGCGCGTTACATATGTTTGAGGCTGACTGTACCACGAAACACGAACTCAATAAATGCACACGTTATTTACAAAGAGGTCAATGCTCCGACAGCTTACACAATACGTATAAAATTTTGCATAATGACAAGATATAAAGAACGAACCAGAAAAAAATACTATACATTAAAGTGGCGGTTTTTTAGGGTTCTGTACCCAAATCGTGCCAACGCGTCCCTCCGTCCGTCTGTCACAGGGCTGCATCTTGTAAATCGTAATAGGTAGACACATGAAAAGTTCACAGAGTGTGTTTTAATATGGCCGCTATAACAACAAACACTAAAAATAAAATAAGTTAAAAATTAAAGGGGTCCCCACACAAGAAACGCGTTTTTACTAAAGTATATAAAAAATATTGTACCTTGAGTTAAATATCGTACGGTGGTACGGAACCCTTCATGTGCTAGTTCCACTCACACTGGGCCCCTTTAAAAAAAACCCAGTTATATTTCCTTGAGCAAACACAGAATAACCTGTCCTGTCGATGGTCTTTGAGAATACTTTCGGAGAACATAAATCTATTATTTAGACGGGAACAAAATCTAACTTTGGCTAGCTTTTATGAGTCTCACTATTCTGAGAAAGACTTTGCTTTGTTAGCATGTAGGTCACAAGAAATGTTAATCTGGTTTACAAGTTAGAGTTTTATTTACTTCAGCACTTTTGTTGTTTGCGTCATCAATGAATGAAGAACATAAGAATATCTACGTATGAAACTATACCTAAAGGTTTTAGGTGGTGAGTGTGGTGACCGACATGGGACTAGCGAGTTTGGTGACCGACATGGGACAAGCGAGTTTGGTGACCGACTTGGGACTAGCGCGTTTGGTGACCGACTTGGGACTAGCGCGTTTGGTGACCGACATGGGACTAGCGAATTTGGTGACCGACATGGGACTAGCGAGTTTGGTGACCGACATGGGACTAGCGAGTTTGGTGACGGACTTGGGACAAGCGAGTGCGGTCACCGATATGGGACTAGCGAGTTTGATGGCAGTGCAAATGGTCATCATCATCATCAGCTTCAGCCTATATTCATCCACTGCTGGACGTAGTCCACCCCTAGTGAACGCCAAGCACTGAGTCCGATCTCTGGCTCTTTTCACCCAGCCTCTGCCAGCTGTCTTTCGCAAGTCGTCACTCCACCCGACCGGCGGGCGTCCCACACTACGTTCGCCTAAACGCGGTCTCCACTCTATAACTCGTTTTCCCCAACGATTGTCGGTTCTGCGAGAGATGTGACCAGCCCATTGCCACTTTAGCTTTCTTAGTCTTTGGGCTATGTCGGTTACTTTGGTTCTCTGGCGGATCACCACGAATGGTCATATAATGGACCAAAGCGATAATAGGCAAAAGTGTTACTATAACACAGGGTGGCTCGACGTACAACCTGTTACCATGGATGCAGTACATGAATCTTAACACACCTGCGATGAAGGTTTTCGACAGTTATTATATAAAAATATTTGCTGTTCAGTACATTTTGACCTCGTAGGTATTGAACCGAAATGAAATGAAGAGATCCGCAGGAGAACCAAGGTAACCGACATAACCCGAAGAATTGCCAAACTTATGTGGCAGTGGGCAGGGCACATTGCTCGCAGAACAGATGGCCGACGGGGCTGGAAAGGTCTAGAGTGGCGACCGCGTACCGGAAGACGTAGCGTTGGAAGGCCTCCCACAAGGTGGACAGACGATCTTGTCAAGGCCGCAGGAACCCGTTGGATGCGGGAAGCACAAAAGCGGTCGAAGTGGAGGTGCTTGGGGGAGGCCTATGTCCAGCAGTGGACGTCTTTCGGCTGAAATGATGATGATGATGATGAGGTATTGAACTTTGCTATGAAACAGCAGTTTTTTTTTTGATATCCCACGAAATATTTCTACAATAGACGTTCTAGAATCATGTGCTGAATTCATGGTTACAGTTTGCGAGTCCATATCTCTGTCACCAGTATACGGGGTGATTCATTCAGATGTATCGGTATGGAAAATCTGACAAGAATGTAGAGAATGAATGGATCCCAAGACCAGGGATAGACAAAATTGATTTTGACTGGCAACCCTTTGGTGGGCCAATGCTATTTTCATGAAAATAAAAGATAGTTCTGCCAAGATCCAAGACAGAGTCGTTCAACATGTCACTGCTAAGAAAAATATGATATTTTATCCGAAAGGTTGTATTACAAACAAAATATGACGTAGGAACGGTAACAATCCTGTTCACTAGAACAACAACTTGTTAAAAAAATAGAACAGCTCTCCTGAGAAAGCAGAGCCTTCATTAATCATTCCAAGCAAACGTACCCCTTCAGAACATTTCCGAATAAAAATGACAGTAAAATAACGAATATTATTAGAGTACTAACTTTTTATCATTTGTTTGGGTCTGGCGTAGGAGGTCAATAACAAAAATGGCCAACATAAAGAAAATGGAAGGTCCGACGTTTATACTTGAGATTCCAGTCTCCATAACTTCTCAGGTAACATATATCTGACATTCTTTGAAATACACGGAAAACGCTCATAATTACAAAATAATTTAAGAGTAATTACTTCGGAAATCCTACCTTCTAAGAACTCACACGATTCCTCTAACGACATTACAAAAACCAGTTCAAAGTACGACTCTCGGCTTACGACCCTACTATAGTACACAAATACACCTCTTTATCGGTCCCCAATCTCAAAGATCGAAGGGTCCGCCAGTGACCTTTTGACGCCAACTCCATCCGGCTTTAGGCCACCACCGCATTCATCCCACCATAAGGATAATTTATTCGCACATTGATCGACAACGAACGAGCCGTTTCCGCAAACGTTATCAGTGATCGCAATTCACTTCGGTATGTAGCACCAAAGCTTGTTTGCCTTTCAACGTTACAATACCCCTTTGTTATTCAACAAAAAGCTCAAAGTAAAACATTTTCGTTTTCTCGTATGAGTATCCCTTTCTTTTTTCAAATGACACTTTTGTTTGTTGAAATAAATAAAAATAAAGGCAAACTTTGAACAAGCATTTCGTTGAAAGAATTTCCAACTTAGTTTGTAAATATAATATCATCGTTATTAATGTAACAAAAACAAGTAATATCTCATCAAAATGATTTGACATTAATTGAAGTAAGTGATAAGAAATATTCATTATTACGGACTGGTGACATTAATATTTTTGTCATACTTTGCCCAAAACAGACTCGAAATAACAGCGCGTAGTAAAAACGTGGAAATAACAAGAGGAACATCGGTTGCTACTGGTCGTAACGAGGGACGAGCCTCGCCAAATTGGCAGGGAAGGTGAACACAAGTGCGACACATCTGGAAGTGCCACGTCATGAGCGGAAATTTGATGCGACGCCTTATGGAAGTCAACGTTAGAAAATGGTTTAAAGCTGTGCGGGGCCGTTTTATTAGCATGTTGACCAAATTAACCTTAATTAAATTAAAGTATTTCCAAAAAAATTAGAAGCAGGCTTGACGAGAAAAAGCAATTTCAAATGAGCTAGAAAATTACTTACTAAAATTTTAACAAAATATACTCGTAAAATAATATTGGCATACTTGTAACAACGTAAGCCTGTATACACAATAAACTTGGAAAGATGATACCTTGAGAGTTTGAATTTCAAAGTTGTAGCCGTGTATGAGAGGAGAATCCTTGCCAGCCAAGTTTAACCAAGTAAACTTAACACAATCTTACTGATTTTCTTGTGTAAGCAACCGCCCCCGACGGCGACGACCAGATAAATGATTTTAATATGAGTTCCAAGTACCAGAGCTCTGAATTGATAAACTAGCGGCTACTTCGGTTTTACGCCAAAATTCGGGCTGTGACTGAATATTTGCGGGCTCCGATTTAAATTCCGACGCTATCGTAATTTTATGCTCGTCAGTGTAAAACCACTATTCCCTGGGTTAATATCGGAACTCTGATTTTAGTTGCACGCTGTCACATCTAGCGTAATGTGAACCTCGTTTTTGGCTACACATATTTTTAAATACTGCAATTTCAAACTAGCGAGTTGATTCAACATCAAAAACCTTCCGTGATATACCAACAAAAATCAGAGTTTAAAACGAGTTACAGACTCACAGAAATACCTCGGCCTTCTCCCGGGCATTTTCAGTGAGTCGAACTAATGCGTAGTGCACACAAACACACCGAGTGGGCAAAATCAATCCACGTCGGGCCCGGAGGCGAGGCCACTAAGTGCCTTAATACCCGCTGCTCAACCTCACAACCTTCGAACACAGAAACATGGAAATTACTTCACATTCTCAGAATAACAGCCGAAAATCGACGATTGCATCTGTGTATGTCCATTTCGTGAAATAAAAGGGATCATTTTTAAATTCAGATCAGTCAAAGCCGTGCTCTGAATTATATTAGCTTTAACGTTTTTATCGGAACAGTTTGGATTGTTACATTGCTTTCTAGTTCAACCAAGTTTATCTGGAATTGTGTGTAGGAGTTATAATATAATACGGTTAATAACTTGTTGCTTATGTATGTTTTTGGCAACTTTAACAACTGCAAGGCGAATAACGTGTTTCCTTTTCATATTTCAGTAGACTGGATGAAGACCGACTTTTCGAGTGGAACTTAAAAGAAACCTACGATCAGGAATTAACCGATACAGACCAGCTGGTAAAGATTTAGGATCTTTGGCTAATTCCAACAATGATAAGACCGTGGAATCGTAATATTCTGAACGACTGCTCCCTATCAACAGAATCGTAAATGATCTATAACATCGAGGTCAGTCTCCCAACCTCAGGTATACGTTCGAATCAATATGTTTATGCTCATCTACCCTAATGGAGTGCACTGAATTCCATGCGGTATCAACACTAACCGAGTTGGCAGGACTCCAGGCCACGTGCACCGCTTGAGTTTAAATAAATAACTATAGTACAGCTGGCGTGATACTTAGGTCTTGGATGCAATGTCGGTCGGATCGGCCGATGCCTTACCGTGACGAAGCGGAAAAAACGAATTTCAACACTTAATATCTGTGTGTGTGTGTGTGTGTGTTGAATATCTGTGTTGTATGTGCGGTGTGTGTTGTGTGTGTGTGTGTGTGTGTGTGTGTGTATGGGTGTGTGTTGTATGTGTATGTCTTTTTAATTTTCACTTAGATCTATCTAAATTAGTAAAATATGTTTTGTTTTGTAACTTTTTGTATTTTCTTTAGTTTTTGTAACTCTTTTGTAACTGCGTTTCCTACTCCTATGTTAAATGCATGCCGTGGCAGCCTTTAATTAAGGCTACACTATAAAATGTCAAAATAATTTGGGTATTTTAACATGTATTTTTGGTGTATGCTTTGTTGGTTGTCCTTAAATAAATAAATAATATAATTATTCCGAGTGGAACGATCCCGGTCAAATCGGTTTTCCATGAAAATTAATGGTCCAAATGGTACCTTTTTGCTCTGAAATAAAATATAGAGAAAGTTTTTCATGACAATTCTCGGTGTCAGAAAGCCTGATCAAGATTCTCCAGTAAATGATAGTGATTGGTTAAGAAACAACAATTGCATTGAACACCAACTACCTACTTTATGATTCAACAATTTTTTTTAAAATAAGAGAAGAAAAAAAAAGTTAAATTTTCTGTTTAATTCAAATCTTGCATACATTTTGGGACACTTAAATAAGCTTTCAGAAACAGGACGTAGTAGCCACCTCCAGTTTTTTATTAGGGTAACAGCTGATCGAGAAGCATCAAAGAATACTTGCTGTGCCGCCCCAAAAAAATTAGAACAGCCGGTCTATTCTGTAAAAATATCACCGTAAAAACTCAGGTGAAATGAGCTGTAATTCCACTTGATGCTGGGGATTGACACAACTGCGTTTATCGACAGCTCACTTCACCTACACAGGTTATCACAGTGAGATTTTTACAGAATAGATGGGCAAGGCAAGAGAACGACGAAATACTTATAAATTGACATCGCTTTCCCAAAAAGTCTATACAAAATCTATGACACATATATTTACGTTCAGACGCATCCGATATCAAAACGTTTGAATTGGGAATATTTGCCAGAGCTGTCATCGGCTTCAATGGAACGCGAGTAGGCTTTTGTCGCGCAGCCTTTGTGCCAAAATGCTCGTATACAAGGCGCGACACCATACTGACACTTTAGGCGGCAAATGATTTATTACCGAATAAAGATGTCATATGTTCTATAACTCTTTGGTACGGTAGTTAGGCAAAGTATTGCTATAGCTCAATTTCATTTGGTTAGATACTGTTTGTGTCTGTTTCATGTCAATCATGGATCTGAGTTCTAAAGGGCCGACAAACATTTTTTACATTGATTCAAAGCTATAAGGAAAGGATTTTTTTTTTGTTAATTCGGTGTTATTCAAAACAATAAACCATGATGCAAAATATGCCCCTATTCTCAAATATTTAAGTTAAACTAAACTACACTTAATTTTCTCCCAGTAATTAATAAAACAACTGAATTAAACCCATACATCTAAACAAACATTATGCCTATTACAACAGAATCAAGACTCAATTCAACGTAATCGTTTAGTTAATTAAGAAAATAACATACATAACAAGAGTAATTTTTTTTTTTGTTTGTCAAGGAGTAGGAATTTTAACGATGGTGGTACATTTTTTATTTAAATAATCACACAGTGGCCGCGGGCCGTCTAAACTGAACCAATTATGGTATACATGATAACTTTAAATGATTAAGTTAGATTTAAAGGATTGTTTTATTAAATTGCAGTTAATTGCAGATTCCTTTGATAGATACATAGTAAACGCATAATCCGTAGCTAATGTGCATGCTTCCATGCAGTTTGCACGTGTTAATACATCGTGCATTAACAACCTGAAAAAAATGATTCATACAACAAAAATACATTTGTAAAGCGAGTTTTGGAAACGAGAAAATAATTAGTAATGACATACGAAATCAGTGTTTTTATTATTACGCGTACTCGCGCGTATCCCGCGCCTATCCCGCATGCAGGCAAATACGTATGACACTAGAAACGACCTTACTGATCAACGCAAAAGGACCTAAAAAATACAAGTTATACCGTTCCATCCTTAATGAATGGGAATTTGAAAATAATATTACGACTATAAAATAATGTGCCACGAGGTCACTTTCCGACATTAATTACATTACCACAGCGAAAATGCACCAGTTGAAATGTACAAAAACTAATTGCATTTTTTTACATCACACGTCTCATTTAAAAGCAATGGTATTATCGACAATTCCGTTTAAAAAGAGAACAGCCATATAAAACAGAAAAATAAACTTTAAACCATAAAGTCTGAAGTTAAAATAGGGTTTATTCTAATGGGTAATGTTTCTGTGAAAGCCAGTGAATGGAATAATGCCGTTCAGGTATACCTAACTTACTTCATGTGAAGCGGTAATGAAAGGAAAACTTTCAATAGCCGATAGTTAAAACTACTTTCAGAATAAATACGTATCGAAATAACATGTTCTGAGAATCTGAGAATGTTAACGTTTTTGCAGGATTTAGAAAACTTAACTGGTTGATTGAACGATGACTCGAAAAAGGTGACAGAGACAGACTGGACGCGGAGGCAGATTACCGGGTGTCTTAGCGTAAACTGGGAGAGGTCTACTAGCAGTGGCTGGTATTATAGTTGATTGTTCATTTCAGAAAATGTTGGGAAATATTCATAAAAACAATAAAAAGACTGTGATTAATTTTACTGGCGAAACAGCGGTTAAATGCAAATCTACCCAGATTATGTTTTAATTTGCAAAAGTTTTTGGTAATTTTATTTACCCCTCAAAACATTTTTAGGAACAAAAATATACTGTAAAGTTGTGAAAAAAAGTTGCGTTTATTACTAAATATTTAGTCAGACCTGGCATTTTTAAATCACTAGCTAACTAAACCTAAATTAGGACATCGGTAGATAACATCTAATATCTATCGTCCGGTAATAATATGATAATGATATCACTGCTAAATATTCATGACATTATCAGGTGTGGGTTTTTTATACAGGTATAGGTAAATCATGAAACTATATCAAGAATCTTATAGTAACAGTAAAACATTGCCAGTAGTTTGTCTAACAAAAACATAATAAACTAAGCGATTCTGATATTTCGAGGCTAACCGTGAAAGTATAAATAGAATGTTGATGCTAAACGGGGCGTTTAGGAACGATATCGCTTCAAAGCACTTGCTTCTCCAGGAACTAATTGCCCTATAACTCATTATATAAATGTATAGTCTACAAAATGATACGACTAGCAATATAATTACGGCCTGATAATATGCTACGCTATGTCGGACCTCAAAATAGACCATAAAACGTGACCGAGTCTTCACAAAATAAATAAAACTAACTAAACAGTTGCGAAGTAGAATCAAAGTTCCATTACGTGTTTAAATATATTGGTTTCAAAGTCAATAATCATCAGTTAAACGAGCTGTTAAACGATCTCGATAATAAACGCTATGTAAATAATATGATTTGATTTTGAACTCGAAGAAACATGACGTATAGACAACAAATTTAGCGGAAAATCGGTTTAATGGTCAGGAAGAAAATGTTGCAAAATGTTTTGCGCTCCTGGAAAAAATATTCGCGGTGACAGACTTTTATGGGTGCTGTGTTATCGAAACCATTTTTGTTTTAGTATAAGTCGCCCGTGAGTCTGCCTGTCATAGACATATATGTGTTTAGCTTTCAACTTGTTCTTTTCCATGAGAGATTTTCTAAATTTGAATATTGGTAATACCTACAACATTTGGAAATTCTCGAAGATTCTGAAGGGAACTGTCACATCACATAGTTCTCCGTTGATACAAAACATGAGCCATCTAATAACCGATTGTCATCGCGGTACGTAGTTACATTCATAATTATACCTACATGATACACCTACTTACACCCAGATTACGTCATCAATCCAAACAACTTTATTGAAAAAATCTTGACCTTGACACTTGCAAAGCAGAATAAACAATGCACAGATTATGCAGAGTACACACGATCGGATACAGTTACAAAAAAGAAGTGTTTTGAATATAGAACTTGATCTTTTAGACCGTCCTTGCTTTTGTGTCACTAGTAGCGTTATTACCGCATAATTTTGCTGCGATATTTAAATATGGAACAGTGTTGTTTTGCGATCTTTTTGAAACTGGAATACTGTTTTTTTTTTTATTTGAAGTCTGGTAGCTATTTTAAAAAGTTAATTTTAGATTGCAGAAACGTTAATTTGCAATCTACCAACATTATTCTATTATCTTAAATTTCTCTATAAGCTTGAATCGCGTGGGAGGAAGAATGAATAGCGTACCTGTAGTACCTATTTACATAAGTTTAGTTTAAGTGTCAGTTTGTGCAAATTTTGTCTAGTTAAATTTTTATGCGACACTGTTTTTCTATACAACATTGAAGACCATAAAATACGATCATGCATTTTGAAGCAAGGTCATCATAATAATGTAGCGGGTATCTAATGTTTGTGCATTTTATCTCCTTTACGAAATTGCTTTTAAAAACCTTAGAAGAATACGACCGAATTACCTGCCTATTATGGATGGAAAATATCAAATTGATTATGCCTATTCTGCATGAGGCGGATTTACATTCGCAAATGCATTTGCATTAGGTAGTTAAGTAGCGAGCGTAGTCCTTACTGAAGTCCTAATCATCGTGAAACGAAGACCAAAGAATTTTTTTAGAAGCCTCTCTTCAAAGGCTTCCATAATAAAGTCTGTAGTCAAGTGAGAATAGCCAAAAAAACCCATCTAATTTCTAAACCATAAATAATCGCTGAGCATACATGGGGGTGTTTCGGGAAGCTCTTGGAGAGGCTTCTTGAAAATTTATTTGGACATCGTTTCACAGCCCACCCAGTATAATATGCATTGTATATAAATGTGACACTCCACAATGAAAAACTGACACTTTTTGACTGCCGTTTGGACACAAAAAACTCTTTCCACTAGAATCACTATCACCATCCAAACTACTCAATTTCATTGAAACTGCACCTATAGGTAACCTAGGCTTAATATCTACTGTGTTCATGCTAGTGTCACATACGATATTGATTAGACGACCAATCCGCTCGCCAAGTGTAGTATTTATGGCGCTACGTTCATAACTCCATTCATTATGACTGATTTACACACTCTTCAGTTAAATGAAATTCCCGTGTGAAAATTGATCGAACAATAATACTCTATGTATCAATAATACAATACACTTTATTCTATCGAACAATTATCTATGATTTAAAATATTTGACAATTACTTAGCTAGAGTATAAAATATTGAAATGATAGTGCTAAGCTACGCTTGCCGCGGTCTAGTCGTAGATGGGTGACCATTCATTACATATCGAAACCCCTTCGTGCCTCGGAACGCACTATAAGCCGTTTGGCCCGGCTGCCATTCATAGATCTATGACAGTCGTTACGGGTAGTCAGCCCTAAAGTCTGACAACCAGTCTTAAGGAGTATCGTGTTACCCAGTAACTGGGTTGTGGTGGTCAGGTAGGCAGTCGTTCCATGTAAAATACTGGTATTCAGCTGCATGGCATGCCCTTCCAGACATGGCCCTGCATTGTTAGACTCACATAAAACAATGTTTGGACATTAACATTTTAGTAAGAGACTGGTGGATTCCTCGTTCATTCTCTAATCAGTGAATTAATTTGATTGAACACGGGATGACCCATGCTTGAACTAGGTTCCAAACATTGCCATCGACGGGCCACTACCTAAATAGTCTTTCTCAAACATGCTTGGAAAGAGCATTATTTTGACCACCTTCTTCGAGATAAATCGAAATTGCTGCACTGGCCAAATACATGCGAGCAGCGGCCGGCAAAAGTTGTATGAAAATCCATATCTGTCGTGGTTTAGCGGCCAAATAAATTACAAATGTAATTTAAAAATGGAACGATCTTTAACTCCGAAACATGGCAACCAAGGGGGTACTTAACTTATCAAAGGTTTCATTTAAATTTCGAACTGGCTTGCAAATAGAAAGCTGTTTATTGAAAAAAAAACGAATTAGCACTTTAACGCGGGAAAAAAATATTTTTGTTCGTTGTTCGTCATTGATTTTGAAAAGTAGTTGTATTTTAATTTCCGGGCATTATTTGAGAAAAGTATTAAACAAGCCTTGGCCACAACTAGGCATGGATGGCCTTACATGGATGGCCAACTAGGCATGGATGGGCTTCGCCTAGGCCCATATTTGCGCGTTCGTCCATCATTGGTTTTCCCTCTATCAAAACAATACCAAATGCACATGACTAAAACAGAACATTTTTCTGTTCAGTGACCTGGCTACAGATGTAGGTGACATGTTATTTTTAACTTCTAAGATCCAAAGTCAACTTCTAAGATTAAAGTCAAGTGTATTGTTGTGTCAAAATACAGAAAATTTCAATTAGTCTTTGATATAATAATCTATAAGTACAAATAAATAAGTGTCTGTTTGTAATGTCAAAATAGCAGCTTTTTACTAAATGCATATTATGAGTATGAAGACTCACAAGGTACAATTAACAAAAAAATAAAACATTTTATTATTATTATTATTTATTAATTGCATTATTTCAGTAAATGAAATTGTTTGTGATCTAATTTGGTTTTGTAGCTATAGGTAGCTTTATAGTAACTTATTTATTTATTTCAAAATATTTGTTAATTTTGGTAATGCTCGTCTAGTGGCAACCACTGGTCTTTAAATGTCTTATCTGTGGATAATGCAGTTGACGGCAACATTACTATTTAAAGTTTTGTTAACCTGATGTATTAAATATGTTGTAGTTGTTTATTATCCCTTAATAAATAAAATAAAATATTTTTTTTTAATTTTGACTGTCTGTCTGTTCCAGCTAACCTCCGAAACGGCAGGACCACTACTAACGGGACTTTCACTGGCAGATAGCGGATGTTATAAGGAGTAATATAGGCTCCTCTTTGTACGATGGCACCATCTCGTGGGATAATTTTCGGCATAATTACCAATATTACACTTTCAAAAACTCTTCGAAATTAGTCATTGCGTACTTGCACAATCTACCTGCGTGTTAGAGATTTTGAACTCAAATAATTTCGTATGCATGTAACCACGTTTATTGCATAGGCTATACCTACCTAACACCTTTCAGGAAAATGATGAAAAGGACTAAGCTTTATGTGTCTAGCAGATTAGTTAAACTTAAAACTCAAAGCATTTATTTCAATTAAACCATTTACAGGCACTTTTGAATTGTCAAGTGGTCGGTCAGTCAGAAATATATGAAGCTAGTTGCCCATTCCAAAGCGTAGTAGGTACCTATGGAGAAGAACGGGCAAGAAACTCCATGGACACTCTTTTAAATTATATTGTTACATAAATATTAGTTACATCAATAATCTTGTATATAGGTTTAATTATATGTGAGAACGATGTAAATAAGACGTACACATTGAGTGTCCAGTGTACAGCTAATATAAATTCAATCAAAACAATCCATAATAAAATAATTAAAATAAGCCGTGGTGGCTAAGAGATGACCAGTCCCAACTGACAGCGCCCGTTCACGAACATGACGCATGGATCAGCACCATTCAGCTCAACCATTTTGAAGGGAGCTAAATGATCCAAAACAAAATGGAAAATTAGGACCGCATGTAAAATTATTTTTGTTTCAACTTTTTGTATGATTGCTGGAGATAGACCACCTTAAGGCACTAATAAGTTTAATAAATAGGGTCAAAAAAGTCGGGTCAACCAAATGTGACGTTATATCAGCAGAAACCAGAAAAGCAACTATAATTTCATCATGTAACAATTATCCGGAATATACCAAATAACACAATATCTGTTAAGTTTACAGCACCATAATTTATGAATCGTTACGCATTGCTGGCCGTTCATAAAGCCGTCATGACCATCCGTATATTGGAACCTAACAGTTCCTTCAATTACGGCCAATTTCAATTAAATTTCACAGGAGAATGCTTTTTGCGTGCCCAAAGCAGCGTGAAGGGAATTCACCCAAAGAGTAAAAACGGCTTGAATTTAAAAATGGAAGGTCGAATTCCTGAGATCATTCAACCGTTTTTTTTATTCCTTCTATTTTATATTGATATACGAAAATACCCACAGTGTTTTATAGCTACACTATCCGTGGTTTGATCTAGATCGAAAATAGGTTCGATTCTCAGAACAAAATCTAGATCTTTGAGAAAGTAGAATTATATCGCGTACGCGTACGAAATATTATTAATTAAAATGAATGAAATGTCCAAATCTGTTCTCGGACTTTGCAAAACCAAAGTCAAACAACTTTGCCCTTTTCCCTATAATCAAAAACTTTTCCAATTCAAATATTGTGATTCTTAAGAAGGATCAAATTAAGTACCTACTCCCTAATAAATCTATTGTTGTACTTAATCACTTCCGGAGTACCTAATTATACGTTTCTACAAATAGGCAATACCTGTCTCTTTTTAATATAGCACACTATTCAAATATTTTGAACGTGAATATGATATATATAATGTAATAAGTCGTCAAAGTATATTAAATATTACCTTGACGACTTGATTGATTCGTTTTGTGACGACAACAAAATATAGGTAATGGATTCAAGAATGTAAACAGACCGCGACAGAAACATAATAAACAATTTAGGTTTAATGAGTAAAGGATCAATAAATAAAATTACGGTAAAAATAAATGGAGATGGATATCATCCATCTGGCCTAATTTTGAGATACAATTTAATAACATATTTTTCTCGTCTGAAAAACTTATCGACATTAATAAGTCTTTAGATAAAACGCTTTTGCCCAAATGTCACCAGCAGTATCATGATAAATGGTCATCTACTTGACAGACTTTTTTGTTTCAAACGACGTTCTCTCAAGAAAAGATCGCTATCTTACCGCTTTCAATTGTCCCCTCGAGACACAGTTTATACAATATTTATATCGTAGTCTATAGACGGAATAGATTTCTTCTTAATGATATTACGATTGGAAACCATTCAGACAATTTCTTTCAATACCTACCTATTTGGAAAGGCTCTCTAATATAAGGTGTTGGAGCCCCAATAATGTAAACATGAACTAATATAGATTCCACAGAATATAATACCATAAATCAGGAGGTATAGAACGCTTATCCCGGCAACAAATTTTCCACGATTGAATGGATTTTTTATGTGGCTCCGACCTTCCAATTAGGCGAGCCTCTATAGGAACCTCTTAACTCACGTTCTTATTATACTCCTACCTAAGGAAGTTAAGAACGTGCCTAATTAAGCACAAGCACATAATTGGCTTACACATAATTTCAAGGAACAGTTTGGTATAATGAAGCTCGAGATACCATAATATCACGTTTTCCACGTGATTGTCGAAAGCGTTTGAGATGAGAAATTGTTCGTGATAACGAGTGTCATTAGTGAGGCATGCGAGTGACGATCTCCGTAAAGCGGTGCCTCAACAGCAGGGTCACAAACTGCCGCGTAAACGGTGTTCCTCGTTGAGCGAACTGCCGGCATCCAGAGCAGGCTGGCCCGCTCCATGAGCCTCCCGTTATATAACGCACCTGCATTCCGCGATTACTCGCACTCACCGGACACCGGTACTTACTGCATCGATTATGTCACCTCTCAGCTGACGGTAAAGCACTACGTACGAGCGTATCCGAGGTAAGGTACAGTCGCGCGGTAGCTCGCTCCGCGGAGGCGGCCGTGTGACGGAGCGCGTGGGTTCGAGTCGCGGGGTCGATGTCGGGGAGGAAGGGGCACGGAGGCTGCGGACTCACCGTGCGGATGGTTACATAAGTCGGTTGGCGGGAGCGAGGACACGTGCAGCCCCTTCGGGGCTTGTGGAGCGACTGGCGGCGGGCCTGGCGCCGCCCCGCGCCACAGCCACGCGGGGCGCCGCCGCCTTCCACCCAGACACGATTAAACAGCCTTCACGTGCGACTCACGCTTTAAAAGCGCGCCTAATAAACCTCACCTATACTTACATTTAGAGATTAAAGAGCTCAGATTTCTTGCAATTATTCATCATGTGTACACCGGCTTATTAACTCGTTGGAATTTACATAGAAGTGTTGGAAGAGGTAGGTTTTGTTAGACAGTCTAGACTAGTCTTTATCGTCGTTAAATATGCAAACGTATCGCTTTATTCGAGCGCGGTAATCTGCACTTGAAAGTATAATAGGGTATTATTTACCTCTGCTATGCTACTATAAGGAATTAGGGGTAATATCTACCTACTAAGTATATTGATAGACAATTGAGCAATTTTGGGCACTAGCACTACACTGGAACACAAACATAAAATGTGTTTGGACAAATTATTATTGAAGCGGATGTGACATCAATATACTTACTGTTAGATCACTAGTGAAAATAAGTCCACATACGATATTATTACAGATAATTCGTTTATTTCACTTCAACTACAGTACAATCACACTTCTGCTTATCTCTAACAAAACAATTAGGGATAGTTTAACCTTCCAAAAGGAAGACGCGTCTAAAACTAAAGGTAAACCGAAAAAACTCGACGAGATAACATGTTAAAGAGTATCATACAAACATGTAATGAGGGTAACTTATGAAACACACTTCACTTTTTCTTTTTAATCGAAGATGTTACCAACTGAATAAACCAATTATGGATAATTATTTCTTTTCATATTAAAATTTACTATATTATTTTATACACGTAAAAAAACTACAAATCTACATAAATGTTGCCAGCTGAATAAACTAATATTAAGTATAAAAGTGTATATAAATAAAATACTAAAGTCATTCATTATATATTTTTTTGTTAAACCAGATTTATAATTGTTTGGTATTATTTGACACAAGCGTTTTAACAATCAAAAACTTAACCTTTGGCCAACTTTGTGAGACAATAAAATAATCCCCTCGTTACGTGATTCATTTAATTCATGCATGCCATCCCGTTAAAAGAAAGAAAAAAAACGTTTATTTGTCACAGATTTTTTGAAAAAGACCTGAGGGGCATTTCCCGTATTTTTAAGAACGTTCACATTCTAATCTAAGTCTCAATCTGTCTAAAATTGTATAGCGTTTCCCTACATTTTTGACACTTGACGGTCGCTGAGATGAGACTGCGACTTGATTTTGAACGTTTTTAATTACGGGAATTGGCCTTCCGTTAAGTCGAATAATAAAATAAAATAAAATAGATATACAGGTTGGCAAGGAGATCGAAGCGCAACCTGTGACAATGGATTCAGAAAATGATTCTGAACCCATGCGTTGAAATTGTTCATCGGTTATCTATACTTCTACATTAATATTATAGAGGTAAAGTTTGTGAGTTTGTGAGGTTGTAGGGGGTAATCTCTGGATCTACTGAACCGATTTTGAAAATTCTTTTTCATTGATAGTCCAATTCTTGAGGAAGGTTATAGGCTTTTTAACATCACGCTACGACCCTTAGAAGCCGAGCAAAGGGCGATCAGGCAGAAAGAACGGTAAGCGATGCCAATGCGACGGGCTGGGTCAGGGGGACAAGAAATTTCTCGCTGACGAAGATGCGGGCAGATGCCAATTCAAAATAATATTCGCTGTTCCATACATTTTGGCCGCGTAGGTATTGTACATTTCAATGAATCATCAGATTATTTTTTGATAAGCAACGCAAAATTTCTACGCTGGGAGTTCAGAATCTAGTGCTGAATTCATATGTACAGTTTGCTCCCTGATATCCCTGTAGCGGTATCTACGTCCCCACATGCGAACTACGTCACATTGACGTCACGCAAAATCCTGCATCGCGCAAGCAGAGTTTACCGCGCAACTAGCGTATATACAACGTCCCGACAAAAATCGTCGGGCAGTTGCCCACCAGACACCACACCCGTCTCGTCGGAGGATCCTCGCTTTTCCATAGAGTATGAGTGAATTTTACACCCTGTTCCTAGTGCTTCTATATCCCTACCACTCTGTATAATCACAGGCACAAAACAGAAACAGTGGGCAGCTGTAGGTCGCGACTGACAAGAAGGCTCTGACTCAGGATCATGCTATGCTCTGGGGGACCCACAACACAGCGCTGATTTTCAATGGTCACCCGAAAATAACCTACGGAAACCCAGTCAGGCTTAAAGACTGTCCACAGATAGGTAATAAAGTAAAATTAAATAAAACAGTCCTAGTAAATGACCACTGTAGAACATGGTTGTCCTAATAGGCGGCAAGCGATCGCTCGTTAGGGTATATTGCCTAATTACAGCACTTACAGCGCTCGGCAACGATTGCTGGTACGTACCCATGTTATAATGAAATTGTGTGGAATTAATAGGATTTGTAGTCTTCAGTTTAACAACAATTTAACCCTAAAGGCGAGTATCAACTAGAGCATTTACTTGTAACAAAACATTGAGCCGCTCTAACGTGTCACCCTCTAACGAACCGAACAATGAGCACGACGGTCTACACTTTGTTACAACTTGTTTTTGCAAAAAAACGAGCGAATCTGCGTAACATTTCATCGAGCAAGACACGAGCCAAAAAAAAAGAGGGCCTACTCTTTAAGTCCGTCAACGAAGAAACGGGCCCGTCCGAAAGTTGTTCGATACCTAGGAATTAACCGTACACCCGCTCAATTAACTTTTTCGGACGGGCAGTAAGGACTAACTGTCAAGCGGAGTTGTCATTCGTTTTTAGTTCGGGTATCGAAGTAATTTTATGTCCGTAGGTGTTACGGAGTAACAAACGCTTGGTACGTCAGCCGAAACTACGGATTTAGTGCTTAGAGAGTCGACCCCTGCAGATCCGACATTTCAACGAAGAGTGAACGCAAAATAGAATGTAATTTTACAGGTAAGTGCTCACTCGCCCGAGCATTACTTCGGGCATCGTGTCAAACATGCGCAGGAGCGTTACATTACATGGAAATGCTTTTTTAAATTGAGCTTTAGCTTGTATTGTTCCATTCGTAAGAACCTTATATTACATGGATGGAAATGCTCGAGAATATGCTCTAGTGTATACTCACGTTTATATATATATATATATATATTCTGCTCTGCTACTACCTATCTGAAATACAAATTATTGATGTTTTCTTATTTTAAATAGCAACAATAATACATTTTGATGATCTAGTTCCAGTGGCGGAACGCTTAACCTGAAGGTTCGATTCCTCAAAATGATCTGAAAAATACCTTTATATTGTTAAATAGCTCCTGCACGGTGTTTGAGCATGTTATTTTTCTGTATATAACAACACCCTGAGTTCAGAAAGATCCTAAGATTTGAGAACAAAACTCAAAGGACACAAACTACCCCATTGTACGATAGGTATGAATTGTATACCTATATTATTGATTTCCAAAATTACTATTATCTCGTTGTCGAATAAGTATAGGGATAGGTTATAGTGATATCTCTTTTATTTTCAGACATTTTTACCAGACGTAACCTTGCCTATTTCCACACTATTGTTGTTAAAACATGATTTACACTTAATTAATTTTGTTATTTGTATTTTGTATTTCACGAACTGTGTCCAATTAAACGTTATTATTTCTTTCTTTCTTTCTATTAAACAGTCCATTTTCTATAACAAAAAAAGAATAATTATTATACAAAACGGCAAAGGAAAACATCGTGAGGGGCATAGGCGCCACAAGCGGGGTGCAAGAGGGTGCTCTTGCACCTCCCTAGCTTCAAAATAAAATATTGTGGTAAGGTGTAAAAACGTATAAAACTAAAAAAATATCCGAAAACGCCTAATACAATATTATAGAACTTACTTAGCCTTTTCGAGCAATCTCTCAATACTAAAGCTTTTGTGCATTAGTCAACACAGTACCGAACTCCTATTTCCGAAAGTCTAATCGACCCTGGCGAGGTGTTAACATTATCGAGCTTGCTTCTCTCGCTCTTGCACCCTATTCTATCTTAATTCATAAGCTTCTTTATGTAAGTCGACACAGTTAGACCTCTTTCTGTTTGCATGGACAAAATAAAACCTACCTATCCCATTCGAGGCGAGATGCAAAAATTATCGAGCTCGCTTTGCTCGCTCTTGCATCATACAGTCTCTTAATTGTTAAACTTTTCTGCATAAATCGACAAAGTTACTCCTTGTATGAACGGACAAACGATAACCTAACATATCCGAGGTGACGTACAAAAATGATCGACCTCGCTTCGTGCAGCTGAAGATGCACCCGCCTGAAAATAAAGTTACCGGTGCCCATGGTGAAGGGTTTCCTCACGAAGTTTTCTTTCGCAATTTGGGCGGCCTTCCTTCACCACTCCTAAAACAAACAATCGAAGATATTTGACATCTACCAACCCTAAGCTACGCGTGGCGTGTCCCAGCAATGGGAAGGCTGAATATGCTTATATGCTCTTATAAATAGGTAAAATTGTTTCTTTGTAATTGGTAGTCCCGGGATGTACCTACCTACTGATCCGATTACTATTTCTTTTTTATGAGGAAGCTAACTTATTGCCGTGTGCTATAGGATAAGTTTTATGTTAAAACACGCGAGCCAAGTCGGGTGCAACAGCTACTAAACTATAATTTTGAAACTTCTTGCTCTGCGGGACAAACAAAAGGAGCTGTAACAATCTAGCAGGTACTATAGTTTCTATAGAAATAAAATCCCTGCTCAAATACATTTTAATACAAACAAAAGGTAAAGCAGACGATTTTTCCAAACATGTCTTAGAAGCAATGGGTTATTAATTTCATTCAAAACCCTTCGGATTGCGATAAAAAGTGTGTTAACCAGTTACCCCGCTGGTATTTTTCCTTTGTAACTTCTAGCAAAAAACCAGCGCGGCTAGGCATTATACAATTCTGAACTTAGGGGGTACCTAATCGTTACAAAGAAGGAACCATTAAAAGCGACAAGCGGCAGCTGAATGAGTAACCTAGCTAGGCTCAAATATAGGTACAATGAATGTTAACACGTATAAAGAGTGTCAATACAAAGAGTAAAATAAAAGAATCAGAGATAATGCGTTGAAAATAATAACGTGTTAGAATTATCTTTATAATTATTTTCTTATTATTGTGCAGGTAATAAAATTGTAGAGATACTTTTTTTTTTAATTTTGACTAGCCTTATTTGCTAAAAACCACTGGCTGAAACAATAAACAATTTTCTATTCTATTCTGAACTCTTCCATCTCAGATATAATACATTTCTAATGGCCTGTTAGTCTAGGTAAATAACTTGTTTTTAATATATTATTCCCCCCTAGGCACTACATAAGCAAATGTGACTCGTCTCGGGGCCACGGGTGTCAAGACCACGCTTCTCAAACTCGGAACAGACACAGTTGCCCCGATTTACTTCTCCTTTGTTTTCGCTACGACGAACTTAATCTTAGAAACGTGCCTCGAGTGCTTTCTTTCCTGGTATTATGTCTGGAGCTGTATTTTTTCACTTGAAGTAATAAGTTGGATATAGCGCCATCTGTTGTCGAGTAGCGGTAGTATCAACATTTTATTTATCTAAAACATAGTTTCGTAGTTACCAAAGCTGCCATCTTGTGAATTTATTTCTGTCGGCCCAATTTGAGCTGGTGCTCAAGTACCGTATATTATTATAGCTTATAGTCCTCATCACCGCATCCGGCGAAGCGACCCAGTTTTATTTTCTTTCTTTTCATGAGATCTCTGATGAATATATAGGTATCGTCACATGGCGCGCGGCGGAGAGTGATCATGGCAAGATGCACCATATTTCAAAAAAGAATGGGCTTACACAGAGCACGGAATCGCTGCGCCAGCAGCGTCTAGAGACGATAGCACTAATAAAATTGGTTGCCCCGAAAGTGCATTGAGCCACGTCTTGGGATTGGCTGTCATAAGGACAAAAAATACAGGATAAAAAATATCCGTCGTATTTATTAAAAAAAAACTTACATAACAATACTGTTTTATTTATACAAGTGACATTTTTCTATCATCTTCGATGACAGCATCACCTCCGCCACGGTTCAACTAACAACACAACTTCTGTCACAGCCGCCATTCAAAGCCGTCATTAGTCTGAGGTTTCCATACGTCAGTTGTGTCCGTTTCACCGTGTCATCGTTTGGAGGCACGTTTGTATGGAGTGATGACAAAGCCGCCTCTAGTAGCTCTGTGCTCTGTGGGCTGTTAAAATACAGGGTTATTGGTAAAACACCATCAACCTCTTAAGGGGTTATTGGTAAAACACCATCAACCTCTTAAGGGGTCATTGTACTCATCATTATGCACAATTTTTATTATGGGACCAAAGATGAAATCTCGAAATAAAATCAGCTGTTCCCTAAATTTATGTTTGCAGAACTCGTCAAAATGTAGGGAACAGCTGAATTTTTTTCTCGCGATTTAATTTTTGGTCCCATAATAAAAATTGTGCATAATGATGAGTACAATGACCCCTTAGGAGGTTGATGGTGTTTTTCCAATGACCCTGTATATGTAGAAAATAAAACCAGTTTCGATGTGAACGTTATTTATTAGAGATAAAAACGTAAGGATAGTTGGACTATCCACAAATCACAATGCACATAAATACTTAGACCGTTATTACAGTTATCTTGAGGTTTATGTGTAGACCATAATGTTTCATGTAAGTAACTTTGTAGATAAAGTTACATTTTGATTAAAATTTTTCATAATTTATAAATATTTTTAACTTATTAGGTACCTACTACTTAAATTAGTAAACCAATACCTAAATTGTTTAGATTTTCGATAAAATTCTCATTACTACAATATAAATAGTCACGCGTGTATTATTATATAATAAATACGTACTTAGTCATTATTATTCTACTCCAATAGATAATGAATGTAGAATATTACATACGAAAATACTTATAAAATATTAGTAGGTACACACGACTACCTATCACGCTACACATTTCCAGTTTTAGCTAACCTCGCATTGTATAGGCTTTTCGTACATTGAGAAGTTAGCTGATACTGGATAGTATACAGGTTGTGGCGTAAGTAGTGGTCCACCGTTCAGGATTCGATAAACCAGATAATTAACTATAACAATTAAATTTTTTAACCATTTTTACCCAAGGGTTCCGAAAATATTTCCTTTTTGTCTTTTATTCACGAAATTTCTACCTTTTATTACAAATTTGTTTGTAGTTTCCACAAAAACCATTTTTTTTTGTTTTGATTTTTGTTAATTACTGCTGAATACTAGAGCTGTCATGATAAATTATGATTTTTTATGTAAATTCACCTCTTTTGAAGAAAAAGTTGGTTTTTCTCTAATTTTAACCCTAACCTTTAACACAATTTTTGTAAAAAAAACTAAAAATGGTTAATTTTTTTAATTGTTATAGTTAATTATCTGGTTCATCGAATCCTGAACGGTGAACCACTACCTACGCCACACCCTGTATAGCTTGATATGTCGTCGTGCATACCTCCTACTTACAAAAATACAATTTGAATTAACTTCAAAATAAATATTTTTCACACAAAATTAAAATTAAAGCTACACAATGTATTGATACTTACTAATAAAAAGTATTTTTAACTTAATGGTTTTGCTTAATATTTTAGTTTAGCAACTTGGCAACGCATTGTTTTCTTCAGTCTTCATTAAACAAAGTTTCCTTGCAAGTAAATTAATTAGCAATGGCACCTGAACCATAATTGCATAACACACTTCCAATCACAATTCGAATAGGTAATTTTGAAGGATATTGCTAATCCATTGTTTCATATGTTAGAAACATTCGTCTGCTCAACAATATAAATAACGCAATGAATGTTGTTGAACTGTCAAAATGAAAGGCAATGCCATTGTAAGTGTGTTAAGCAATTTCCCCGCCGATTTATAAAAGCCTGATCAAGACTGAACATTAAATCTGTTATCAAAAATATCATACCGACAGTTGTGATTGATTGAACGAAATAATAAGAGTCAACCATACAAAACACGTCGAGACTGCACAAAATGCGCGCCTCCGGCTCTAAAAAAAAATCACGTGGTATGGCAAACAAGTACCAAGTGGAGTCGCAAAACTGCCAAATTTGATTTTAGTGTGACAAAATTTAGAGATTTTATATTGCAGAATAGCTTTAAGATTCTCATAGCCAAAAGTAAGGAATTTTAGTGATAGTTTAGTTAGTTTAGTTTTGGTGTACAAGAGAATCGGCACCAATATATTTGTCAGAAGAATACATTAAACTAAAGTATTAAAATAACAATTTTGTCTCAATATGTTTTCTCCTGTTACATTTTCATTATACAATCATCTATTAACCAGATATTAAGTTTTCCATGTTAGGTACCTAAGTGCTCTATTCGGCAAAATTAGGCTTATAATAATAGTGATTTAGGTATAACTATTTATATTAATAACAATAGATACACGTAACTTAGAAAACGAACTAAAAACACATAGTGTACAAATTTAATTATTTAAAATGCATGCATTTAATAAATATTAGTGAACGGATATAATTATTTCAATTCACACTTAATTGACCAACACTTAGGTAATTCTCACTCAATCAAAATTGTACAAATGGTAACAATTGAAATTGACGTTAATTCCTACATTTATGGCAATTTAAAAACATTCAAAATGTTCCCAATTCTTAAAAACAATATTAATTAGAATACTCCCTAGGCATCACTAGGCTACACTGCACTGGACACTTCCTAGGACTTGCCAGCGTACACAAGGACATTTTCTAGGAAATTCCAAGGTACACAAGATTATTCCTTCAAAATTTCCAAGGAAATGCCAGGACCAGGGCTGTAAGCCCCTGAAATCAATGCATTATGGCTCACTCATCGTGTCAAACCTCCCAGACAGGTGTGTTAATCGTTCATATAGTCTTCCAACATACTTCTACGTTGATCGTACATATTAGTTCCCCAACATACTTCTCTATGTTTTTCTGTCCTAAACTAAACTTAAAATAGTTAGGTATTGAAATATTTGTATAAACAAATGAAGTGAAAATATTATTATTATTTGGATTTTGACTATACAATCAATGAGGAGTATTTTTAGTTTTTTTCCATGAGACGGCGCGGTAATGTCGGTAAGGTAATGTCTGTCTACATTTATTTACCATTAGCTGACCCGACAGACGTCCTGGCAAAATTTTAATATATAGAATATCCTTTCAGTTTTTTCACGAATTTACCAACTTTCCCGGGCACTTTTCAAATTTTACTTTCCGGACGAACCTGATTCGGACAATGAGGAATGTTCATAGGTATGTAAAATCACTTGAAGCTTCGTGACAGTAAATCTTTTATATATACAAATACACTAGTTTTTGTTTTATTTAAAAATACAAGCATTGAAAGTTCGCGTAAATTTATAGCCCCGATAAAATAAAACAACTTTTCCGGCGTCTTGGTAGTAGTACTTGTACATTTTGGCACAACACAGGATTTCCGAGAACTAGGATTGGACATATCCAATGATTTTAAGGGAAACGTAAGGCTGCGGTACGGAAGAGCGCGAACAGACTGAGCGATTGTTGGAAAATGACGTCATGAGGCGCGAGCGCGAGCCAACGGTCGTCGAGCCGTTGGCTCGCGCTCACTTTAAATTCTATAACTTGGGAATTAATTAACGTATCAAAATAATTCTTTCACATGTATTTTTTATTTTTGACAGAGAATACATTAAGCTAATATTCAAAATTAGTGAATATTCTCCATTAGACACACAAAAAAATTGCCATATCGGTCCAGCCGTTCTGAAGTGATTTGCTAACCAACAAACAACATTCAATTTTTAACCGACTTCAAAAAAGGAGGCGGTTTTCAATTCGTCGGAATCTGTTTTTTTTAATGTATGTTCAGCGATTACTCTTAGACACCTGAACCCATTTGGAAAATTCTTTTTTGTTTCAAAGAGTAAACTTCCCACTTCCCAGGTGGTCCCATTAAAATTTTATCGAAATCAGTTGAGCGATTTAAAAAATATCAACAATAAATTATTTTTTAATAAAAAAAAAACCGCCTTCAAACGGACGTGGACGTGTAAGACAATCGTTTTCGAATTGGTGTGGGGTACCTAAGTACCATAGCTAAAAAGTGAAAAAAAACACAAAAAAAAAACAGCAGACTTCCAAAAAAAAACACTACAAAGTGAAAAATAACTTTAATATCGGAAGTCGGTGGAAAAGACTAAAGTGCAGATCCAAAGACACCGACTTCCAAAATTAAAGTTATTTTTCGCTAAATATAATATACTTACTTATATATTTTTTTTGGATGTCGGTTGTATTTTTTTTTTTGTTATTATCAGTATAAACTGCTTTAAAAAAAACAGGACCGAATTTAATTACTCAAACGAGAAGTTCAAAGATAAAAAAAAGCTTGGAAAAGGATAGATGCGCGACATACTGGGCACAATGTAGCTTTTCTTCGAGCCTTTCGAGCCATATTTGAATGAGTCTTTACAGATTTCAGTTCTAAAATACTCCTCATTGCTTTACATAATATTATTATACAATAACAACATCATTAAATCGACTTATAAATAATCAAGTAACCACAAACTTCCATATACGTTAATAGTGATAACATCAAGATCATAAAAACTTACTTACGTCCACAGCAAATCATGCTGCAGAAATATCTTTTTACTACCTTTGGTTTGGTTTTCTTTGGAGACGAGGTCGGGACCCTTTGGTACCTGGACGAGTGCATCGGTATGACCAGCTCTAGGACCGAAGCGTCGTCATCTTCGTCGGAAGCAGTCAGTTCTACTTCGTACAGCGGTGGTGAGGATCGGTCGGGGCTGGTCTCCCGGGTCGCGTTCTGGTCTTTGGTGTACTGGTCCTGAGGCCACTGCATGATGACTAGATCATGGTCCTCGTCTACATTTTTCTGTAATTCGAACGCAATTGGTTTTAGTTATGTATGAGAAAGTGAGTTTTGGGTGTCGTAAAAATTTGTTCAAATTAAATGTGCTTTTCTAAGCATCGATTCTGCTACACGGGCTCCAAAGGCCTTTGCACTTTTCTGGGCATTCAGACATAGTTATGGCAGCGCCAGTCCTTACCGTCTTATTACAAAACGAAATGTAACTTTAGTTCCAGCCTAAACCTGTGAGCCAGTTTTTGCACTTCGACTTACTTAAGTTTTTATTACAAAAATGACCACTTAGCACTAGACTAAATGGTCAGTTTTGCATAAAAAAGTTGTATTTCTATTTCTTAAATTAAAAACTTTCTTGGTCGTTTAAACCTAAAGACCAATTCCCATAATTCAACACGTTCAAAATCTCATCGCAATCTCATCTCAACGGCAATCAATGTCAAAATCTTGTCAAAAATGTATGTGAATTCAGGTAAACTAGTGTCTTTTCACTGTTATTTTACTTCTTACAGCTGCAACCCAACAGCAACCTTATTTCAACAACAATAAAGATCACAGTGATTTTGACAGACTTGACAGTTGCAGCAACCCAACAGCAGTCGCATTGTCACGAGACTGAAGATCACTGTGATATTGACAGTAATGCAACATCAGAGGTCTAATTACTGTGAATGGACTTTAGAGGTATTTTTGACAGGTCGAGACTGAGATGAGAATGCGAACGTTCTTAAAAAAACGGAAACTGCCGTTTAACTTAAAAAAAAAAAAACCTTGTTTTGAAATAATGGCGTTAGGTTCCAGTAACAGTGCTAGTACCATCCAACTCTGGTTTGGGATATTATGACATCTGGATGATTATGCTCCTACTAACTTTAGCACAAAGAAAAAGCTAGCATATTTACCGGGCTAGCCCGTCGCTCGTTTCGATGCCTGTTTGTAGTTGGTGAGGGGATCTGCAGCTCATCATCGCTGCTGCTCTCATCACGGAACTGGAATCAGAAAGGTATAACAGGTATAAATAAAGAGACCGAAGCTGGTACAGAAGGATCATCCTTCTTTACCAGCTTCGGTCTATTTAATTGGTCTTTGGATGCTTTTAGGTATCTCTTCCTATGCTGACCAGATAACCAGAGCTGTGGCTCTGTCTCGCATAGTGTCACAAAATTATGCTGAGCAACGGCCGCTTTTCGAGCATGTGACGCATATTTTCGCTCAACATGTTGTTAGGACGTTTTACTTTATTCGTCATGCGTCACCTTTAGTGCAAATAAATGTATGTTCTTTCCGTCTCTTTCTTTTTTTTTTGTCTGGCAGCGTCAAAAGCTTACATTAAATACTTGGAAAGTAGTATAACTGAGTAAACTTCATCGCACGTTAAAATTGATATGGCTAACTAGAGCTCTATTATCAGAATGACAGAATAACCTCCTCCGTTTTTTGGCACCTATTTAGGCGAGAAAACGAAGGAGACACGATCACAAAACCCTCCTGCCTACTAAAGTACCCAGTGCCCATGAGCCTAGTTTAATGAGAGAGGCGTTACAAAGAGGAAAAAGCTAAACGAATAAAGCTTATTTTTTAATAAGGCTATTACAAAACAAGCTTTATCGTTAGATCCAGATTTAAACCATCGAGCCATTTTTGAATTTCGAACTCTGTTCCTACAAGGTTAAAGTTTTAATTACTGACATCAAACCCAAGTGTAAGTTTTAATTTTTTTATTGACTTCTTAGCCGTGCTTTGGATATGTATAGTTATAGCTATATTTATAGTTTTTAATTCAACAACAAGCTCGAAGATTTGGCACTGGATTTAACCTAATTTCGTAGTAATAGGTTTGTACAAACAATTTTACACGTCAATAAGTAGCATAGCCACTAAGGGAATAAAGCAGTGTCTTAGTTTACGGACGCTATATTTAATCTTGAGTGCAGTTTCCTCGCAGTAGGTGCGAAAAGTAGAGTATTCTCCTCGGGGATAAAGGTGTCTTCGTCTTGGGCGAGCTTGAATCTCTCGCTGCACTCAGGGTTTTAGTCTTAACTCCCTCGCTTCGCTCAGGGGTTAACTCAAGGCTTCCTCGCTGCGCTCGGGTGCCCTAGAATACTTCGTTGCGTTCGAGATTCAAAATAGCGCCCATGACATAAGACACTGATTTATTCCCCTAGTGAATAATCTACTATTAAAAACTAGATGAGGTAGGTGTTTCCTATCTTACTACTCTAAGAAGAAAGGCCGAAACAAACTCAGAGGCCAGAGTATCTTTTAAAGTCCAGACATAAAATGGTCAGATAATGTGAGGACCATGTAGGTAGATTAGTGTCTGAGATGGTATTTTGGGGAAAGAACCACACATATTTGAGTGGACCTGTCCAGTCAGTGCACGTATTTGTCAGTAAACAAGTAACTCAACTCGACGAGTAAAGTTGAAACTCGCTTGGTAATAAAACGGAATAAATCTATAGTTACCGGTAGCCTCTGATGAGCCAGGATGAGTCTCCGCACAGCGTCGTCGCTGTCGATGCCGCTGTCATCAGGTTCTCGGACAGGGATCAGCAACCCGCCACCTCGGTCGCCCTCAGCCGCCAGCTTGCACGGTTTGACTGGGAACTCGGTTGAACACTCCTGGAATTGAGAAGGAACATTGATTAAAGGCCATGCCATATACACGGTGTAGCGGACATCAACCTGCAAACTGTTACCATGAATTCAGCACGTAATTCTAGACCCCACTTATTTTTTTTTTTTTTTAGGTTGGTATATCATCAAATAACTTCACTCACACCGCCCACTCCACCCAGAGCGGGAGAAAGACTCTTACTGACTGAAACCCACCCGTGTACCTTCAGTTGCCTGTGCCAGGGGCCACGGTAACCCTTTCGCACTTTCCCGCAACCCTGGCAGGCATCGGCCCTAGCGGACCCCGTCATTCTTGCAGACATCTCTTTGAGGCGCGCTTGGAACACAACGCGCCGTCGACCCGGGCCTAGTCCTTATCAGCCGGTGAGCTACCCATTGCTCGCCGTCCGCAAGCCCGCGCCTACGGTGGCCGGAAATCGGCTTGGGATTCCCGACGCCCAGGGCGTCTCCTGCGGTGATTCTAGACCCCAGCGAAGAAATTGTTCAAAGGTTATATTTGCACGTCGATGTTAACTAAACACCCTGTATGTTTGAACAATTTTGATTCAAATTAAACACATTAGTTTTCAATACGTACCGGTGGTTCAACAAACTTTGATGAAATTTGTTTGATCTTACAAATTAATTTTCGAAATGAAACCATCATTTCAGTCCTCATTCTCGACAATTGTTAAGTCTAAGGGTGATCAAGAATATTCAATGTAAGTACTCTTATTAAGTCTTCAGCAAATTTACGTGCTTGTGGTACCTATGCTCATACGCCAAAAGTTATAAACTGTCCTAAAGCAAATTAATTACACTGTGTTAATTCAATTATTGGAAACAATAGACGGGGCTTATCAAGATAAGCCTAATTAATTATCTATGTGTAGACTGTGACCTCTAGGCTTCATTTGCAGGGCTTCAACAAATATTCGAAGGTACTGTTACAATAACTCTGACACACGTTCATAAAAATTACAATTTGTGTTTGTGATGCTCGCTATATCTCGGATATCTGCCAAACCCAATCATTTTCAACTACTGTAAACAGCACTACAAAACGAAATACACAATAACAAGTATTAGAGTGTTAACGCAAATAGAACGACTCTATCCAGCTTAGATGGATGCTGCATAATGCAACGAACTAAAAATACATAAATCGGATTTGTGAACGTTGAAAACGGCCCGAGAGGAACGGAATGCGACCGACTATAAACGGATTTGTAAAGGTCAGCCACTCAGGCACGCTGAAAATAACTTTAAAAAGTAGCAATTAGAATAATTTTGCACTTCGTTTAATAATAAATGCGCAGTTTAATAATACATTTTCATGAAAATGGAATGAAAAGAAATGAGTTAAATAAAGTTTCGTTGGGTGGCTGGGTTTTCATAAAGAAATAATAGGATTTTTACACTGAAACAACAGCACGTATACTTTCCAAAGCCCTATGAATGGTCTGTGGTCATTCATAGAATATTTACAATTAATTATACTAGCTTTTATGCCTCCATTGTTTAGCTTACACCATTGTTTCCAGTAATTACCACAATGAAATGTTACTACAATATATCTTGCACTATGAATTACTCTTCATTTATTGTGATGTGTTGTTAATCGGACCCCCGTGGTCTTAACACTACACACAATTCAACTAATTGGACACCTACGCCGCTCGTAAAGGACATAACGGTCACCTCCACTATCAGTCACCTTATGTACCTATATCGTGACCACAGTCTAAATATAACTGACGACAAGCGACTTTTATGCTGTATCTACAAGGATAATAGTACTATAGGATTATATAAGGAAGGGTACCTTATGTGCGGATAGAGCACCAGATGATACCGGTAGCAGGCAAAACACGTCAAAACTACACGGTACTGCAGCCCAACTAGGGATGAGGGGCGCTCCGCCCCGTTGCCATGGCAACCGAGCCTTGCGCGCGCAGCCGCTTAACTCACTACCCACTGTCAAATTTATTTACGTTTTGTCAAACTTTTTCTCCGCGTTCAGATTTTTGAAAGAATAGGTATTGTATTTACTTAGAATTTGTTTAGTTTTATTTATGCGAGCGCCCTAACATGGCTCCTAAGAAGGTAAGCAATGTCTTTTAATAGTTTGTCAAACATTCAACTAAGTTTCCGAAACATGAACTCATAAAAGAAACAGTTTGTAAATGTTGAAAATAATAAAATGTATTCTACGTTTATTGTGTAAACACCATTTAAACTGTGTTCCAATTACAATGTTACGAACTCATCGTAATGATTGATTGATTGATAAAATAAATGTATTCTACGAATATTGTTTTGTATATTATGTAAGTACCTAGCTGCCTAAGTAGCAACATTGATCAAACACAAACGTTACAACCCATCGACGGATATTTGCTTCTCGCAAACTGTTCCTACTGTTTACATTTTGTTTCGAATAACATTAACATATTTGAGTTCAGACTGATTTACATGTCAAATAATAGATACGGAAACTAATCTGGCCCCAGTAGAGATCTCAAGCACTTATCTACAAGTTGTCAGTTCAATGCCAAAGGAATATTTGGACTAGTAAAACAGTAATGAAATAGAAACTGTTCTAGATTCCAAAAGACGATATGACAGAGCTAAGCTCACTACGAAAACTCTCCTTGAACTGCATAAGAACATTTACATAAACGACTGAACATCTGCACATAAAACATTGCACAACGGCACAGCGTTAATATTGTAACCTGATTTTATTAGTTATTTTACAGAGTTCAGCGTAAGTATCAAACCAATTAAGTATAAACACTACTTTCATATAGGTATATATAACGAAGACATATACATAACAATCTACAGGTACAGGCTTTTCATATACGAAACACTGCACATGTGTACATTCACATATACCGTGAATACTTGTAATAAGTAATCCTTTGCTGCCTGATTTAGATCCCTAGCCCGAAAGGGATGAAAAAGAAATTGCCAGAACTCTGGCGCAGTAAGTCCAAGGAGAAATCTATAGGATTGGCACTACTAAAGAGATTGAGAGTGAGTAACGGTCCTTAGGACACAGCATGCGTGTGCGTCACTTCATTGTAAATACGTACGACCTTGTACCTGTGTTTGTGTCTGTCTTGGCCAATATTGGCTGCCGTTTGTGACCGTCTTCGCCTACTTTATTGGTGTTAGCATATAGAAATGTTGGGGCCAATCTTGGACGATATGCTGAAGCCAAAAAGCTGTTCATTGTTGTACATATTGTGTGTTAAGGCACCTCACTGGATAAATCACTGCATTATCTTTGAATAGATAATTTATTTGTGTAACAATACTCATAATGTGTACGTCAACTGCATGCCTTGTGACCCTGTCTTCGTATAAATCCCATGCTTCTCTATATTTCGTGAGGTATTATAGTGAAGTTGCAATTTTGCTTTGAACGCTAAAAGCAATGCTTAAACAACAGTAGTTTAGTCGTAACACGTTAATTAAAGCGCGTTTTATCTGTCACGAATTGGAGAATTTGATTGAAATGGTTTGTGGCAAAAATGGCACTATGTGTGACAGCATCATACATTCATACACAGACTGTTCGCTAATCGTCTGATATTTTAAAAGATGTCATTCATATAAGATGTAAAGAGTAAGTAATATATAACTACATTTAATGTAGATATTTATTGAACTTAGAGTTTAAAGAGTATAAAACTGTCTACGAATAGAAGCTCTTATTAAGAGTGTAACCTTTAAACAAATAATAAATAAATAAATACAATATGTATATTCAGCACAGCAAAAGATTCGTAGAATTAAATTAAAACGTATTTACGTAGTAGGAAACTAAAATCAAATCTTACCTACAATCCGCCATCAAATCTGTTTCAACACTGCAACATTTAAAATACCTCTATTTCACTACGACAGTTCGAACCGACAACTAACTCATCACTGCGGCTCCCTCATATGAAATAACAAAGGCAATCACTCAGCAGTACTCAGAACTGTTGGTTATCACGATAACCGCTATCAGATACTGTTCCACGTCGATCGAACATCATCATTCCAAATCCATCACGCGAGCCTGATGCATGACGGAAATGTATATCATAAAACTTTATGATTACAACTGTTTATAATTTATAATTTAGACTGGCCGAAATTGAATGTTATTTGAATTTCGTACGCTCTGGTTTAGGGGTGCGCAAATCAATAATGCCGGTATTTCTGTAAAAAGTTAGGTGAAGAAAGCTGTCATTCCACCTGATGCTAGAGATTGACACTATTGACAGCTCACTTCAAACTCACTTTGCCAAAGTTTTCACGGTGAGAATAGACGGGATAGTTTCCGTCAGAAATTAAAAAAAAACTACCGAGGTCCTTACTTGCTACGACGATACGCAAGTAATGCAATACGGTGCTTGAAAAGGACGTTTGGAAAAATATGTGCCGAATTCAGTATATTCAATATACAGGGTGGAAACTTTCAGCGGGGTAGTAAGGGGAAGTACCTTATCCGTTGCAGCTACGCGAAAATGGTCTTAGGAGACTATCCATAATTTTTTATGGAATTTTGATCCCTATTCACAGATTTTCAAAAAAAATTACAGTTAGCAAGAAAATAGCCATTTTACACAAAAACATTTTTTGATGCCAATCGATCCTGTTTCTAATACTGATCAAAAACTTCTACGGGCCAACCATCGTTGGAGTACTCAAAAAGTCACAAATTGCAAAAAAAAACTTTAGCTTGTAGCTGCAACGGATAAGGTACTTCCCCTTACTGCCCCGCTGAAAGTTTCCCCCTGTATACCACCAATATACCACATTTATATAGTGACGCGACCGAATTACTCGCAGGTTTTTCGTCATCGGGAGTAAGAAAGAGTCTTGAAACGTTCTGCCATCGAAAAACACAACCATTAGCATTGATTTTGACCTTTGTTTTTCTAGAATCTGAATGATTTGCGTGCCGAACGTATTATCCTGTTGCGTGCCACTTATGGCACGCGTGCCAAGGGTTCTGAATCCCTGCTTTTCTACGTATGATGTTGGTTTACAATAATAGAATAGGCCCTGTACATGGGTGTACCACCCCTGACTTAGACATAAACTATTATGTGATGTACAAGAATAGATTCGGAGTAGGCTCTATGTTGCTTCAAAACTTATAATGAAATAGTCGATTGATGACTTAAACAACTATCAATTTTAGTTTTGCCCTGTGAAAACGTATTTTAGTTCATCACGTGCACCTAAAGCGGATCATCCGCTGCGGAATCCATCTTGTTGAAAGCGGTAACGAAATTACGAAAGGCCAGTGCATTTTTATACAAGCTGTGAATATTATGAAGTTCTAGTGCTAAAGGGAGCGATGTTCGATATTTATTAGTTGACAATTTATTAGTTACTATAACAATATTGGCACATGAATCGAACGAATAACAAGTTTAGCAAAACTACTGGATCTACATGAGATCTTTACTTTTAGTAATATACAATTTTAACCGAATTGAGGGTCGTTATTTATCGCGTCTACAAGAACGTAAAAATCACACGTTTTTTGTAAAGTACCTAAAAAACTGACTGCTTAGACGACTCAAGCAAACATGACGTCAAAAGTTTATATGCTTGCTATCGAAGCACTAAAGCTAAGTACTAAGGAGCCCATAAACCTTCCAAACAAAGTCTTGTACACAAAACAATAAAGCTCTGCCACAAATTTATCATACAATTTATTTGTATAGCGAATTCGTTTGTCGTAAAATAACAAATAGGTAAAAAGTACAAACCAATAAAATAAAGACAATGATTAAGTTAAGGATAATTCAGAAACTTATAGAAAATGTAAAACTGCAAGACGCAAGTAAAGCATTTTATGGTATAACATCCAAACCGTATTTAAAATTTAACCAACCAAAAAAATATTACTATGAACTTACCGTAACGTAATAATTTTGAGAAAGGAACCTTCTATTTCTATCAGCATTATGGTTACAACCAAAGAGAGTAGCTCAAAATGTTCACCTAGGCTTAGGACTGCGCGAAGACAACTGAATGTTAATCTACCCTCACATCAACATTGTCGCGATGTCGTGATTCAACCCCCGGTAGGTACTAGCTAATACCAGACACGGAGACTAATTAGAATTTGGTGACACGCCCTGCCTAGGGAAGTAATTTGTAAACTTTGTAGTACAGATTGCATACAAATAAAAACTAGGAAATAAATTGTTTAAAATATTAAACATTATTAGATGAACAATCTTTTGGTACGAGGTATGTTTTTGCTGATGGCGATGATGCAAGATATGAAATATTTTAACAATATGATCAAGGAAATAATGATGTAGCAAAAGTAGAGAAATACAAACATAAGTAATTCGAAGAATTATACATAAAAGATTATTTGATAAACGATTCGTAATATAATAAAATTAATCAATACCCAAAACGTTAAAGAAACTATAGAATACTTAAGGAAAACACAAAGTATGAGAAATTCAGAAGAATTTGAAAGTATATAATAACACAAGACCAAGTCGTAAATTATCCTTATATCTAACAATTTCATCGCAATGAAAGATTTTATCCGTATTTAAAACTGAAATAAGCCTCTCTGTGGCTCAAACGACCGTTAGGTCATTTTATGGCCAATTAAAACGATTGCCTTTAATATAATTACCATTCATAACTTGAGAATTACCAACATAAAAGGTTATGGCTAAGAGGAAGCTTTAGGCCATTTTACAATGTTATCCACCTCTGGAATCCTATAAACCGTTATGTATTTTGAAGGAAACTGATAATAGAATCCTATTTAAAATGTTAAGTTTTCACAATTTCTTTATGTTTCAATTTCATTTCCAATAAAGCTGCAATTCAATACTGAATACAAGGTAATATCAATAAAAATAACAAACTCATTACTCAGAACAAACTTGCAGTTTTCGCGTGATACAAATAAAATTATCCGTATTTTGCTCGGCATTGGTAGTTAGCTTGTACTAGGTACATTAGTGACTGTGGTTACTAATGCAGTTTAGTTCATTCTTCGGTCAAAGTTCATTTGGTATCTGGGTGAGAACCACATGCTATAAGACACTGCAGTACTGACTAGCGCTTCCAATGTTAAAGGCAATCTTTAGACCGCGGATTTTGGTAGAAATGTCTTCTGAAACAGTACCTATATATAGCGAATCGATAATATCACATGTGACTTCCAAATCGAATGATGATATTGACGTAAGTAAAATCAACGATAAAATTTTGCGTTGACCATAAACCTGGGACTTAAACACAAATTATTATGAGTAAAGATACAATCCAGCATTTATTGGGCACGCAAAGGTTTAATCGTTTGTTTACGCTTGCTTCGCTTAACTAAAAGTGCCTCGAATTATTTATAGTCGAATTACATGATCGTCCCCAATAAAGACCTATCAAACAATATGCAAATGTCTCTAGAATATTTACTCGTAAATCCGCTCGGAGTTCTCAAACGTTTAGAAAACTAAGCAGTGTTTCATTTGCTGTCAGACATCGCTTGCGTGCTTGCGTATTTCTTTGTTTCTGGAGTAAATAAGAAAAAATTAAGCAAAATGTTGAAGGCTATGATAAAACGCGCTCTTAACGTCACCGAGGAAAAAGTGCTTATAAACAAAACATTGCAGTGCTTGGACGTACGTAACCACACATCATGCTGAGGTGTTACGTGTTGTCGATGTACGTGTTTATTTTAAATGGTGTTATTTAGCAGAAAGATGGGGCAGCAGGGTCCCGCGGGAAAATAGCTGATGACGAGGCTCTAGAATGGCTCAAACCACGCAATCTTATCAAACCTGATGACCAGGAGGAATTGCCCGATGCAGTAAGATATTACAATTTAACACTAAAATTAATAATAAAGTAGTGCACAGATATTTCTTCTTCTACCTGCCGTTGTCCCATGTTAGTTGGGGTCGGCACTAAATGTTTCCTCTTCCATTCTCGTGACGTTATCATTCACTCCCTTTTCGTTCACATCAGACGTCACACAATCCATTCATTCTATTTTGGTCTCCCTCTAGTAAATGTAAAGTAGCGCACAGATTTGCGGATATTAAACCTGAAGGTATAGGACAAATCTCGAAAGTTACTTGGCGCATGCGTACAATGAAAAAATACATATTTGAAGTAGAAAACCTTTATGGGACTAAAAACTGTTATTGCCATTATATAACTGCTGCTAATAAACTTTCATCAAGACGCTATAAATAGCATTAGTTCAATTTAATTGCAGAACTGGGTAATCTCATTAGGGAATTCGGATTTGTGACCTGCACCCTAAATGCGTAACACAATTTTGATCAATCTTGAATCATGTAGAAGGCTATCCATTGCTTCATATGTTCGAAAAATGTGTCTGTTCAACAACGTGAATAACGCAATGAATGTTGTTGAACTGTCAAAACGAAAGCAATTGCTACTGTTAGTGTGCTACCCAATTGCCGCTGGGTCTTTATTACTTACAAAAGGTACGTATGCTTACATCTCTGCCTACCCCTCAAAGAACACAGACATAACTATTAAACTTCATTAAAGCTCATCTTACAACACAATTTAACTAAGTTACCGAACGTCCTCAGGATCTCGAAGAAGAGGTTGGTCGTTGTCTGACCACGATCAACCCTCAGTGGGTAGCTGATGAAGTGGCGTACCACTATGGCAAGGGGCTGTTCGTGGCGAAGCCTAAACCGACCTTCGGGAAGGCGTACCCGCTGTTTATCTACCAGGGCACGGCTATACGCAAGGACTCCGATGAAGCCAAGGCGCAAATAGCTGCTGGATATGGTGAGTGGCCATTTTATGATGTACTGGATCACTGTACTTTTTTATTTTATAATTATTAGGACAAACAAACTTAGCTAAGGCAAGTTATATGTAGATATATCAATTTCAGTGACTTTGGAATTATCTGAAACCGGCAGTTCGTAAAGTTGTGTAAAAAATTAGGACAAAAAGAAACTCTACATTTTTGATTAGTTCATCATTTCATTTCTGAAATTGAAATGGACCTCGGAGAACGTAAAACTAGTGCGTCGGTATTGTTCGAGGTGTTCGTAAAATATCAACCTAAATATGCGTAACCGTTCAATGGTTACGCATATTTAGGTTTTTAGGTAAGATATGAAGAGAAGAATCAATTTACTCAAATTAATAAAATCGAGTCAAATGAATTGAATTTCGAATGAAATCTTATGTCTTGTTACAGGCATGGTCGGCTTCGACGATGCTGGGCCGAAGCGTGTGAAGATTAAGAAGACCAAAACTGAGGAGGAGGAGGAAGAGGAACCTGAACCTGACCAACCTGCGCCTGAGGAAGCTAAAGCTGAAGGTATAACAGACTAGTGGCTTACTCATATACTGCTTGCAATTCACGAGCGCGCGTCATTAGACTCTTATGTCATCGTGTTAATATTTTGTGTTATTGGGTTTTGCCATTAGGAATTCCTTAGTATCAGCCCGGAGTTCGGAAGTTGGTGGTGTGATAACCCCGTGCCTTGGAGAGCACCTTGAGCCGTTGGTCCTGCGCCTGATCTCTCTCCGCTTGCCGTCCCATCGGACTGTGAGAGTGAGGGAAGAGAGAGTGCACCTGTGTCTGCGCACACTCTTGTGCACTGTAATACCTTCTGCGTCGTAAGCTAGTCTCCGCTGATTGGTCGCCATGGCTGAAATTCAGTCTGGAGGACTATTATATCATTGTTATAAGATATATAATATGTTGGTTGGTAGGTTGATTGTTGTTGGTAAGTGAGTTGTAAGCGCGTTTAATTTATTATTATATTATAATGTATAAACTATACATACTGTTGGCACAATCAGAGTTTAATGTTCCTAGTGGGACTCATCGTGATTAAAAGTGAAGCTATCTCTCTGTGAGAGAGCGAGAGGGATGGTATCCACCGAACGACACGCAACGTGGGCCCTAAATAGGTTTGTGGACGTCCGGACTCTTTGATTTTGGTAGGTATAATACAAGCCTATGGCACAGCGTCATACGGGGCAAAGGCTTCTTCTCATACAAAAATAATCAACAAATACAGCATATTTTTGTAACAAAATAATTTTTTCTCTTCAACTTTTCACTTCTTCTAAATTTATATTTTATCGCACGTTACTAATGCACGCCGTAAGAAAAAGATTTTATTGTAAATATTATAATTTTCGAGATGTATCTCTAATTAAACTAACTGACCTGAGTAAATAAATAATGTTGCAAGCACATGGTTTTTAAACATATTAGATAAACGCTCTGTATAAAAATTCACAAACATATATATGAGTCGCTTCTGACTCATTTACGTGGGTTTTATTACCTTGACAAATTCTACAACTGCAATTTAAATAGAATTCTAATAATGTAATAGTTTTATTTAGGTTCTTAATTCTTGTATAATTCAGTGAGAGAGATTTTCCGGTTTGGTTCCCGTCGGTTAGTACTTACGTCGCACGTCGTTAGTATTAAATTGTTTGGTACACAGTCTTCACGGTTCTTGCCACTATTAACGTTCAAAGAGGAAATGCCAGAAACACCTGGCTTTTCAGACGCAGATTCATGCCAGAAGTAAATGTTAGGACACTCCTTATAATATTTTTACTTCGTGCTTCTTATGCCTTCTTGACGTTACCCTTTTAGGGTTAAAGGGCTCACTCACCCTAAGGGCTGAATTTTCCAACGTCACATATCTTATGCCAGGCATAATTATGAATGTTTGACAGTTTTTCCATACAAAATCTGTCAAATGTCAATTTTATTCCACGGACAAAAGGTATCTGACTTTCTAAAAATCAGCTTATAGGGCCTGATCACACGTACCACAACCACACAACAAAGACAACACGTGGTCGGGCGCAAATTGATATGAAAATGTATAGTTTAGTCACACTGACCATTTGGCCGTCAGAATCAACAGTGTGGGCGATATCGACCACATCAGGGCCACATCGCAGCAACAACGCAACCACCTACGAGACCGAGCATTAGCAGCCGGCCACATTGCAAACACGACGCTGTCACCGGAGCCGGAGTCAATCTGTCTGTCTGCAAACAATAGCCACAACGTCACCACATCGCAACTACTAGCGACAACGCAACCTCATCGAAATTTTGTATTTACCACAACGCAACTGCAAGAAGCTGCAGCGACATTTTTCACACGTAACCACTGCTCGCCCACATTTTGTCGGGACAATGTGGTGTGGCATCACTTGTTGATGGAATGTGTCCGATATGAGGCTGATAGGAGCAGGTTGTTCAGGGCTCTAAAATTGAACAAGAACGACATAGGTACATTCCACCGATTACTAGCTAAACCGAGTTCAGATGAATCAAGAAAGTTGTTCGACTTTATGGCCCTGATACATTGATCACTAATTTTTTTACATTGTTTTAGGTTACGATGGGACTGACATGCGCTGTGCGTCATAAAAGTCCCTAAAATTAAAAGAAAAAAAAATGTGGTGTGGTTGTGGTACCTACGTATGTTCGGACCATTAGACACTTCGAACGTATTGGGATTATTAGGAAACAATACAGAATGTTCTCTTAGCTTAACACAATAAAGAAACGAACCCTTCTTAACGTGCATAAATCACAAGGTAGGTAGTTCGATTCCACGCGTTTCTATTCACGATACAAATGTAACGATCTTCTTATGATAAACCATTGTAATACCGGTTGGCTTACCCTTGTAACCTTTTGTTGACATCTGACACGATAATCCATTGAATTCGGAATATTTATAGCGATGCCGAAATCGATTTAGAGCAACCATTGATTGCATCGAGTTTGGCTGTGGAGTGCCGCTATTTATTCGTCCGTACGCGCGGTGGAACTATTTTTGCGCGATTTGTACGGTATCCATGCGAAATATTTACTGAAAAATAGTGACCCCAGCCATTGCTTGTCTGTATCCTATAGTATATTGTAGTCAGTGCTTGTCTGTAATAATATTCACAAGTTTGCTTTCGTTCGTTTGATGTTTTCATGAAAATGTAACTTCGATAATTCCTTCTTTGTATCTATGTCAGCGAAAACCTATTTAATTTGCAATACTTACCTACACCGATTTAAAAAAATATAAAAAATAAACTTAGACTGCTTATCGACTAGGCTGTAGACAGGCCGTCTTCATAGGAGGCACGGTTGGACAAATTCCACTTGTTACTGTATTCTTGACAGTGTTGGTACTTAGATAAGTAAAAACTGAATTCACGTTAAAATATTATATCGCTTATTATAACAGAGGAACATGCAGCAGAAGAAGAAAAGCTAGCAGAAACAGCACCTGCAGAAACAAAAGTAGATGAAGAACCTGCTGCTGAAGTAGCAGAGCCAAAGGCAGAAGGGGAAGGGGAAGGCGAGGAGGTGCAAGTAGCATTAGAAGAAAGTAAGTCCTGGCATAATTTATAACGGGTGTGAAAGACGCATAACGCAGCCGAGAGATAGACTTGTTCTTCCCGTCATTGTGATAATTTTGTAGAGTTCCGTACCAAAAGGGTGCCATTGGAACCCTATTACTAAGCCTCTGCTGTCAGTTTGCTGTCAGTTTGTTTTTTGTAGTGCTGTCGTCGGTCTGTCACCGGGCTGTACCTCATGAAGCATAATAGGTAGACAGTTGACATTTTTACAGAGTGTATTTCTATTGCCGATATAACAAAAAAACAAAGTTAAAAAATGAAAAGGGGTAAGTATTCAAGAAACGGGTTTTTTCGGCGTTTTTGACTTGTGATACGGAAGCCTACGTATGCGAGCCCGATTCGCACTCGCCGGTGGTTTGTACAAGACCATACCTGGGAACTTTCTAGTTATGGAGATATTGAAGATCAAACTTCTTAATGTTTCTGAAACTATCTTTACCTAAACAAGCTTCAAATGTTTTATCTTTACTTTATATAGGTATCCCACGACCCCTGTACCGTTGCAGACCCCCTTATTGCATAATGTCACGTGCGTAACATCGGGTGCTACTTACCGTAAATAGCGATTTTCAAACCAAAAATAAACATTGTTCCCAACAATTCTTTTTGTGCAATGTTAGTACAGAATGCGTAGTTGACGGCTATATGTGATGGGTCTTGTTGCCCTGTACCAAATTGTTTAGCCTAGCTGAGTAAATGATTCTTCGAGCGTTATAGCTACTATAGAGAGGTGCGAGGTAGCTAAGCGACGAAGCTAAGCTACAGAACATTGACTATATTTCCACCAGAGCTAAGTGGTGTAGCAAAGCAGGTAAGATGTGCTTTGAAAAGGTGCTTTACGCGTATGTAAAAAAATTGAGCCGTCAAGGGACGCCTTTCAGATGTGTAACATCGAAAACCATTCTTTCATACTTATTTACTATACAAAATAGTATAGTAAATAAATATGAAAGAATGGTTTAATAAAAGAAAATAAATACGGCCATGATCAAAAACCAAATATTCAGTTTTTTTAAGAAATAAATTGTTCTTTATTAAAAATTTGGCGTCAATCGGTTTTACGTGCGGCTATAGATGCTTCACATCAAAAAGACTTAGATTCGTTGAATCCTTTTTCCCGGAGCTAAGCCAAGTTATGCTATTAAATTCAAACGATCTTACTGCTTGATATCAAACACATCCATGTCTACGCAGCTAAGTACATCTCCGGTGAAAAGATAGCCTTTGTGTTTTTTTCCCGTTCTTCTCCATAGGTACCTACTACGCTTTGGAATGGGCAACTAGCTTCATCTTTCTGACTGACCGACTTCTTAACAATTCAAAATTGGTCACCTACTGTGCCCAAACAGTTTATGAAACATAGATGTACCGTCGAAACGAAAAAGGAAGAAGTCAAAAGTGTCAGTAATTGGTTTAATTGACGTTGAGTGTAAAACAAGCAGGACCCCTGAGCCATAGATCGAAATCCGAAAATAAATTGCATTAATGGTAGTAGGTTGGAGACGTTGGAGTGGCCAATATTCTCAGATATCAGTGTAGTTCTTATACACGACATACGGAAAAGTCCTCCACGTATCATTAGGTCTATCATCGAACGGCACAATTTTAATGTATCTAACGTCGTCGTGAACTTTTGAGCTTAGAAGTACCTATGCTGCTGCCTCCTGACTTTTGTCTTAGTGCTCATATATTCGAGCAGCACGCACCATCGGCATGTCGAGGGCTGCAGTTGCCTCTCCCGATGGTGCGTGCTGTTCGGATACAAGAGCACTATTTAAGGCAACCATCAACTTGGAACGACTTCGAAATAGAATGGATTACAGAACGCTATATAATTATAAATAAATCCAAAACTATTAACTACTTCGAAATAGTTTTGTACCAGTTTCTACCTTTTTAGACAAATCTATATTAAGAGAAACTCTAACAAAAGTTTGCCACCGACTGCGTAATGGAAATATTATGTAAAGTATAGCAAAAGATTACTGGATTGAGCACGAAATTAATTTGTAAAGTTGAGCGTATGACAATTTTAGATGTTGCGTGTTTTCATGTTCTACTTTCGATTCAAGTAATGTTTCGTTGATTTCATATTATGATAACGGTGTACCAGTTACCACAGCGTAACGACCCTCTGCAGCGACTATATTATAATTATAAACATCAGTTTATTATAGCAGACCTGAAGGCCAGTTCCCGTAATTAAAAACTTTCAAAATCAAGTCGCAATTTCATCTCAGCGACAAGCAAATGTCAAAAATGTAGGTAAACGCTATAGAATTTTTGACAGATTGAGACAGATTATTTTATCTACCTGGACAATGGGCATTTTCCTTCGGTATTCGTTTTATCACAACAAGAGCAACAAAAGTCTATTTACAATTCAGTTTTTATAAATCTTAGTTAAGTATTGAGCAATAGTTATTTATGATACTAGTGCGGTAAGTTGGTTTTTACAAACGAGGCTTACCATAGTCACGAGTTTGTAAATACAAATTTCCGCGCGTGTGTCATACAACGTTTTTCAACACATTTGCGAGAAAACAGTACAATAGGTAATGAAACAAACTTTTGTTTATAAAAATATCAGTCAGAAAGTCGCAACAATAACAATCTTTGACGTTTCTAATATGAAAATGGCGCCATTTCCAAATGGCGCTACGTGCGCGTGGTGAAAATTAGAATCGCAAAAAGTCGAATCGCAATAGTCGAGTCGAAAAGCATCTTTCGTCTCATTTTCTCTTTAATACTAAAGTGAGATAAACTTATTGAGCAAAAGCGCTTCCAAGGAGGTTCGATCATTCAGCTTTGAGCTTATTTATTCTCGTAATTTGAAACTCATTGGTGGAATTCCTAAATATTTTTTTTATGGTAATTACAAAAAAACCGTAAAGAATACGCACGGCGCTATACAACGAAGGGGGCGGCAAAACGTGTACTTAGATGAGAGTACCTATTTTACCGCCCGTTCCGTTGTATGGTGCGTAATTTTTAACTTTCGAACAAAGTATACTGGCATTTTTTGAGCAAATGTGTTGAAAAATATTAAATTAAAATCGAAGCAGAAGTAAAATTTACAGAATATTTTATTAACTCTCAGCTACTATATTATGAAGTGCTGAAAAGCAGTAAAAACTAAACATTTTGTATAAATTTTCATGATGTGTAAACGTGCCAGTGTTAATGGGCTTCTGTTTCAGACCGTAGGTACGATCCATTGTAGGGATCATAAACGACAAACAGTTGAATTCCAGTCAAAATCGGAATACGCCAGGCCCTGCAGTCTCGACATAGTTAGCAATCGTTTTCGGTTGCTAAGTCCTAACAATCTAGATGTAAATGTTGATGTAAATGTTTGGTAGTCTCGACACTCAAATTTATCGGTTGTTACCTACCGGTACCTACCTAAAATACCAGTAACAACCGATAAATTTGAGTGTGGAGACCACCAAATATCGTTACATCTGGATTGTTAGGACTTAGCAACCGAAAACTATTGCTAACTATGTCGAGACTGCAGGGCCAGGGTTATGCTGTATGATATGCTGCGAGCTGCGCAATTGTTATGAACCTATTGTACTTTCCTTAAGAGCGTTTATACCTTATGAGTGGCAACGTCGCAATTTAGTGTCATATTTCGTGGTTTTAAATTTTTATCATTTAATCGGAGCTATATTTAAAAAATCTGTTTAATTAACTTTTTAGAATTATGTGAAAACTGTGTAAAAGGTAAGAAATCGTTGCGTTTACAGTTCTATTTATATGCAAATAATACATTGGAAACTTGCAGGGCGTTATTTTCATTGTAAAATAACTGTAAGCATTACGGTTACTTACTTTTTAAACACTTTCACGTAATTCTAAAAAGTTAATTAAACAGATTTTTAAAATATAGTCCGATTAAAAATGATAAAAATTGAAAACCACGAAATATGACACTAAATTGCGACGTTGCCACTCATAAGGTATAAACGCTCTTAACGTCTTGTTGAAAAGAAAACAACAAACCTCCGAAGTACAGTTTTTTTTTTAAATCATCAGTGACGGGGCAGATTATTTTGCATTATCCTTAATAATTTTAAAAGTTTTACTCTGGTGTCTAAAGGCCTCGTATTCATGGTAAATAAAACATTGTTGTATCAACAAGTTTATGTGTTACAACTTGTAGTCTTGCAGTGTTGCTGGCAGGAAGCAAACCATATTGCCAGGGTAGATGTTGCGGAAAACAGTGTCTAGCAACCGTTGCTCAAATTTAGTTTCCCTGAATGAGGTTTTTGTCTCTTTAAGATTCGAAGTTTTATAATAAAACTTTTTAATTTCACGTCAATTCATTTCAAGTCTGTCATTAAGGTACTAAGTATTTTTTATTTTAAAATAAGAACTTTAATATATATGAGTGTAGATAAAACCGTAAATCAGCACAATTGTGTCGCACGAAAGTTATAATATATCTTGTAAATGTTCAGAGCAGGAGGAGCCTGAAATTTTTGACGACGAGGTCTTCCACATCAAACCGCGTGTCAAGAAGCTGGCCAACCAGTTCAACTTCTGTGAACGAGCGGCGCTCACCTACAACTATCCTAGACGAGTCAGTTGCTCTTTTATTATTATTATCCTTTATTCACTTTAACACATACACACAATATTAAATATTAATTATAAAACTAATAAAATATATCCATTTTAATAATAAAAAACATAAAAGCATAAGGCTCCAAAGATAGAAACCTTCTCACAATGCAAGCCGTATCGAGGAGTACAGTACTGTCTTCTGAATTAGGCCCTGACTGATCCAGAAAAATAAATTGATCGAATACGCTGTACAGACACCTTATAAATAACAACATCCAGTCCAGTCGCCTAACGCGAGTCTGGCGAGCTGTTACTCAAGGTATTTGGCCTTCAGCCCATTGGCGGATAGGACAATCGGCACAATGATAGCAGAGCCGACCCTCCACATGTCGACAACCTCATGTGGTGCTCAGTCGAGAATTATTTGTTTCCTTTTCTCAGCTTTCAAGAGGTCTCATTGCGCGGCGCACTAAGAGATCTATCACCTCTATATCAGGCTTATTATTATTACTAACCGACTTCAAAAATGTGGAGGTTCTCTATTCGGCGGAATCTTTTTTTTTCTTCGAGTAACCGGTGAAAAAATCACCGGTTACTCGAAGAATTTGGAAAATTCTTTGATTTAATTAATTCTCAGTTTTGTTTCAAAGGGTAATACTTCCCAGGTGGTCCCATTTAAATTGTATCGAAAACGGTAAAAATTCAACAATATATTATTTTTTAATTTAAAAAAAACCGCCTTCAAACGGACATGGACGTGTAAGACGATCGTTTTCGAATTGGTGCAAGGTAGGGACCATGACTAAAAAGTGAAAAACAAAAAACTTTTTTTCGAAAAATAACAACCGACTTCCAAAAAAAAACAATACAAAGGGAAAAATAACTATAATTTCGGAAGTCGGTGTCTTTGGATCTGTATTTTAGTTTTTTCTATCGACTTCCAAGACTTCGTAAAAGAGTTTTTTTATTGTTCTACTGCAAGGCAAATAGTTACCTCCCTTCCCTCTTCCCATTTTTCCCGATCTAATTTTGGGCCAATCCTTTAAAAAGGAGTCTAGCTCACCGTACCATCTCTTTCTTTGCCTATTGTTACTTCTTTGAATTAGCTCATTTTCACGAAAAAATTCGGTCATACGCGAAGTACCTCAACCGGAGAAATGTTAAACAACCAGTGTGTTCAGCGAGTTTCGAGAAGTACCTCAGCCGGAGAAATGTTAAACAACCAGTCTGTTTAGCGAGTTTAGGGAAGTACCTCAGCCGGAGAAATGTTAAACAACCAGTGTGTTTAGCGAGTTTCGAGAAGTACCTCAGCCGGAGAAATGTTAAACAACCAGTTTGTTTAGCGCGTTTCGAGAAGTACCTCAGCCGGAGAAATGTTAAACAAGCAATCTGTTTAGCGTGTTTCGAGAAGTAGGTACCTCAGCCGGAGAAATGTCAAACGAAAAAATCATCGCGACGAAAAAGTCTGTTTAGCGAGTTTCGAGAAAATGCGCATAAAGTATTTACCAAGTTTTTTTGGCTATTCTTATCGTAATGTCTGCGTTTTGTCTGGCACCATTGATAGAAAACGAAAAATAATCATTGTTTGTCGTTAACAATGCAGGATTTTACACCTACTTTATAATAATGACAATCAATTTATTTTTTATTTTTCAGACAGTTGACACTCCGCTTTATTGTGCACTATATTTAATTATGTTATAAGAATAAATAATCTCTTATTACAAATATTTATAGCAATGACCGCATGTTCCCATATAATCGACGACATATTTCCCATTTTGTGTATATTATATGTTAATTATATACTTACATAATAATGTGTATTCTTATTATATAAAGGGAAATTATAACTACCTACGAATTAACCGTTTACTAGTAGGTACGCACTATCTATATTTTTCATTTCCACGTCATTTACAGCGAAGTGTAATTATATAGATATTTATATTACTACGTCGCCTTCTTAATTATCATTAATCAAAACCTTATCTTTTAACTTCATTTCCATTAGATAAGTTCCTAAATTCCACACAAAAGATAACATTATATTTAATTAAATGTATCGACCGGCATGCATATTGCGTATTTATTAATAACACACTTTGCTGCGTAGATCGTAAGAGATAGATTTTGAACACACAAAACATTCACCAAAATACTACACTAACAGACATTTACGACTAGTTTTATACTCACGTTTAATTAAAATATCTTCATAACCGTTGTTATTGTACACCACAAACACTACAAAATCCTTTTTCGTTTGTCAAAACTTTTTTCCCGAATCTACTTCAAACTGGGAATTTCGTATACGCTACATTAGCTATCTAGACGGGCGGCCGCCGCGCACGCTGCTCCACAAATACTTCAGAACAAGACGTAATCTTTATGTGTTGTGTGTAGTCGGTGGACACACAGACTATCCCTCCGCCGAGAGCCAACTACGGGGCCACGGCACTGCAGTGTATCATCTTCGACTACTACCAAGAAGACTACGCTAGGAAAATGAAAGAAAAGGAGGATGAAAGGCCAAAAAGGGTAATCTCATTCGCCCATTTATCTATAGGTACCTAGACACAGGATTAAACCATCGAGCCATTTTTAAATTTCGAACGTTATTCCGAAAACGTTAAAGTTCTGAATACAAAAACTGATTTTAAAACCCGAGTTCAAGTATTATAACTGTGTCTTATATTTTGTTTGTATTGTAATTTTGTGTGTAGCTCCCCTAATCCATAAATCATGATCCACAGCCGTGTATTGGATCTACGAATTAGCACATTGAAACCAAAATGTGAATATTTTATCATTTATCTTGCTTTTATGTGCTGAAACTTTATTTAGTTCCATTTAAATCGGAAAATAGAAGTAGCAAGTCAGTACTTTTCCTACAATATATTTATATTAATTATAAATTTAAATAAATATTAGTTCAACGTCTACTTCTTAATGTATTTGCTTGTTCTGTTTACCTCACGTTGAATACAGACCAACGCAAGCGCACGATGCAAAGTAACCATTTGTATGTACAATGCAATGATATTCTTTGATTATGACTATTCAAGACGGTTTCAAAATACCTTATCTTGATAGTTAACCCCCACAAGATTCCCCATAGCTCTTTCGGAAAAATTCGCCTGTTTTTTTGCCTAACCCTGGCCACAAGAGACCAAATTTACCTTTAGTTGAAAGAAAGAAAAAGAAAACGAATGTAATCGTTAGTTAGTTTCAGATCATCATGCTATGGTATCAATTATGACAATTTATTGAATGAATACTATGCTAGATTCTTCTCCAAGTTGTCTATGGCAGGTGCGGTTAGTCTCTTCCTCATACAATTGTTTGTATCCAACACAGCTCCGGAAGAAGAAAGCGAAACATGCGAAGACGGAGCAGCAGATCCACGACGAGCTGCTGGCACAGAGGATCCGAGAGGCCTGGGCCATCCTCGAGAGACTCGTCAACCAGAACATTTATGATGATATCGGTATCACAGCTTTTTATATAAAACTGGCGGACCTCACAGACTTTGTCCTGCCCGAACAGCGCTACCTACCGGGTCCAATTGTGAATCTAAACCATCCAGAGACCCACTCAAACACACGCAAAAAAATACATAAAATTCGTTCCAGCCGTTTACAGGGAGTTCAGTGATATACCACACGTACAGAAGAATTATACAGGGTGAAATTGAATTCATGGGCATTATTTTAAAGGGTCATTGTACTCATCATTATGAACAACTTTTACTATGGGACCAAACATGAAATCATAAAAAAAATCAGCTGTTGCCTACATTTTGAAGGATTATGCAAACATAAATGTAGGGAACAGCTGATGTTTTTTTTGTGATTTCCATTTTGGTCCCATAGTAAAAGTTGTTCATAATGATTAGTACAATGACCCTTTAAAATAATGCCCATGAATTCAATTTCACCCTGTATACAGCGTGGCGCTGCAATGGTGACCTTAATTTAACACACATATACGTTTTCACATTTTCGTTTCATGACAATTTTTTATTTCCATTAAACGTTATTATTTACAGATTTATTAAAGAATTTAGGAAATAGCATCTTAGAGCAACCTGTACTTAAAGAACTGTCGCGCAGCGGTCATTTCCCTCGGTCACGGATCATAACTTCGCATCAATGAAATTAAAACGAATAAGCAATACTATTAGGATGAAACAAATGCATAGAGTAGGCGAATTTAAGGAAATTTCCTTTGTTGGCGAGCAGCGCAGGCGACGCGCGCTCTCCCTTCCACCCACCCGCCGCACCGAACACGAATTCTTTTTTTGCTTTTCTAGTGCTAGTCGAACCCGTGTCCTTGACGCACTTATTTACACTAGTGCGCATAATTACGTCGCGAAAAAGACTCTTAGCTATTGTTTTATTTATTTCTTTTTGTGTAATTAGGATAGTAATTAGATCATGGTACTGCGATAAAGACACTTTGATTGGTTTTCGTTTTCTTATCTAGTAGGTACGTTTACACCTCTTGCGATACGGACGCATTTATTTGTGCTATTAGTGCTTGTGTAAACTTATGATCGTGATGGCAGTGATTAGTGATGACAGTTATTACTAATAGTAACAAGAGAGGGTGATGTGATAAGTGTTTGTACCACTTGCGCCGCTCGGTTTCTTTGATAATATGCCGTCAAAGAATCGGACCGATCACGAGTAGGTACAAGACGCGATGCGCGGTTGCCAGCCCGCGAACCGACACATTGCCGCTCCGAGTTAACGTAAGCGAGCTAGGTAAGTAATTTCATGAATGAATTTTTGCAAGGGTGATCCCAATTTTAATGACTTTTTTATTATTTAGTTTGTTTGAAAAATTTTTTTTTTCAGTTTACGTATTATTTTAACCTATCAATATTTATATGGTTAATGGGCACTAGCCCTACCCGTGTATTAAATTAAAGTCACCATAGTAGCGCCACGTTGTATAAAGATATTCTCTCAGGGTGCTTGCCTAATTCCGGTCCCGCTTTGTCTGTACAGGTTGGTACTGATAGGTAAAGATCAAAAATCCACGAGTGCCTAGTATGAAAAAGTTGGTACCGACAAGTTCCAACCTGTTTTTTATGCGACCGCGTTCAGACAGTATGGGACTATTTTACCCGCACCGATCGGTTCCAACTTGTCCGTACTAGGAATCTTTATGCAAGCAGCCGTAGACACCAGGCGAGGTTGAAACTGAAGAAAAATATAATAATGTCTTGCAATTGCAACCAACAGTTTTAGGCTCTAAAAACTCGCAAGTGCACGGAAAACAAGTTGTAGGTTCCGAAATATATTTTCACTTTTCTAACCAAAACCACATTAAAGTCTACAATTGGTCGCAAGGAAAACTCTATTCTATAATTTTATGTTCAAATATTGCAAGGTCAGCCTGAAACGAGCTCCCAATTTTTACAAAACTTGGCCATATAGGTAACTACCGTTTTCGCGTACATAATCTTACATCATGTTTCTAACAATGTTTGTTTCGTACCCAGCTCAAGATTATCGTTATTGGGACGATCCATCAGACGAGTTCCGAGAAGGCATGGGATCTTTGCTGCCTCTGTGGAAGTTCCAGTTCGACCCTATGAGAAGCCATGCTGTCTGCGACATCCAGTGGAACCCACACTACCAGGACTTGTTTACCGTTGCCTATGGATCCTGTAAGTTACAACCACATGTGTTTTACCTAAAAAACTCAAACGGAGAGCATTTATTTCAATTAAACCCTTAACAGGGACTTTTGAATTGCCAAGATACCCCAATGAAATCGTTTAACCCGTTTACTAGTTATAAATCACTAGGCGAAAATAGACAGACACTTCACACCATTTACCGAAACATTTACGTTAGAGAATCATTGAGTCACACCATCGAAGAAATGAAAAATCTGTCCAGCTTCTCCCATCTCATTGCCACATTCATTTATGCATCCATATCATAAATCATCTGTAACTTCACAAGCCCATTTGTCTCACACATTGTCCCAAAACAGTTTCGCCTCTCGATTTTAATAGGAAGCAATTGAGAATGACAACGGTTAGTCAATATAGGTGCTGAATACCGACACTCGAGTCCATTACGAACGTCGCTTTGGCAACAATGAGACCCGAAGGTGGCCGAAGATTGCCGACCTCATACGATTTTGGGTCACGTTCCACCACGCTTTTAATATAAACATGTTGTATTTTTGGCACCTCGTTTGTTTGTAATTTGTTCTTAATTAAGTGGGCAACTCTTTAAACACTTCTTAGCAGGATACATAATATAGTATATTAGCTGTTGCCCGCGACTTCGTCTGCGGTCCAGGATGAAAAGTAGCCTATGTCCTTACCCAAGTCATGGTCTATCTGTGTGCCAAATTTCATCCAAATCTGACCAGCCGTTTTAGCGTGAAAGAGTAACAAACAAACAAACTTACGTTCGCATTTATAATATTAGTTAGGATGGTTTTATTTAGTGGGCTATAAAAAAATATACGTCATCTATACTCGAATGGCGGATTTTTTTAACCAAAATTTACTGTCCGTGAAATATCGTAATGAAATTGGGATAAGATTTACATTTCGTAGCATGTTCTAGAGCAGCGTGAATGATAAATGATTTTATTTCTGTAAGTAGGTTTGTACAAACACTTTTACACGTCAATCGTATTTTTTTTTAAACTGGTAGAAGGATCCTTTCACGAGATTTTTATCTTGTTGCTAACGTGGGTAGCCCCCCTAAAAGTTGTATCGACGACCAAGTGAAGATTGCGGGAATCTGCTGATTGCAGGCAGCGCAGAATCGGTGGTTGTGACTATCCTTTGGAGAAGTTGTCCAAGAGTGGACAACTTTGGCTTGAGATAATGATAAAAGATGACGGATTGTACAGCATTCTAAGGAGTTAATGATAAATAAATGATAAATGATTTTATTTCTGTAAGTAGTAAAAAATATATATTATGCTTGACGTGTAAAAGTGTTTGTACACATGTACCTACACGTCAAACATACCTATATATATATATTTTAAACTAGATGAGGCTATCTGACTGCTCTGAGAAGAAAGGCCGAAACAAACTCAGAGGTCACAGTCTCTTTTAAAGTCCAGACAAACTATGTAGATCGGTGTCTGAAATGGTATTTTGAGGAAAGAACCACACAGATTGAGTGGACCGGTCCAGTCAGTGCACGCATTTGTCAGCAATCGTGCAGCTCAACTCAGAACTTAAGGAGCTCAACGATTCGACGAACAATACCAAAGAAAGGACATTTTAGTAGGCCGCATAAATTACTCAAACTGCCAGATCATGATTAAAATAAGTGAGAAAAAAACAAAAAAAGCAGTAACCGACATAATTCTCACATTCACAATAATTAGAATAATATTATAATAATCTTTGAGGACCATGTAGATTGGTGTCTGAAATGGCCTTTTGAGGAAAGAACCACACAGATTGAGAAAAAATTGATTGATATTTGAAAAAATGGCATCACCTTTAGTTTGAAATTACCCACAAAGAGCACTTCATCACTGCTTCGTAATACCAACTTCGTTTCACCATCTATCCCTCCATCTGTCCTTGCTATTGCAAAGTCAAGAGCGATTTTATAATACGGGCTTTAGAACAGCAAAATGGTGGCAGGTTCGAGCACATTTTCCTCAATTGGATGTAACAGCTTGCCGAAAGAGTAATCATCTTATTGAGTCTAGTGGTTGGAACGGTTCAACCACTAGAGGATAGCACTGATTCGAGTTCACAGCAGACAGGCTGAAGAGGTTCCGACGGGAAAAGTGGTGTGTCATGTCAAAACTGAGTCCAATTGACTGTGAAAACTTTTGGAAAATAACCTGACCTAGTAAAGAAGAAAAATTATAATTTAAAACAGGAAATGCAGTCTTCACGACGCGCGATGACGTCGTTTTATTTCAAACAAGTCCTCTCTTTCTTACGATATTTAGAAGCTCGGCCACGTCTCTGATCTAGGAAGCATAATCAGCCTATAATGTTCCCACTACTGGGACACAGGCCTCCTCTTTATGAGAGGGAGGGGGCCAAAATCCACCACGCGGGCCCAGTGCGGGCTGGTGGATGTCACCTTGTCTTCGAATTTTTGGTTCTAAGACATGTCGGTTTCCTCACTATGTATTCCTTCACCGTTTTGAGAGCAGTGGTGATGAAATTAAATACACAAAGTAAAGTGCCTAATCTCGGAAACTGCAGTCAAATCGCCAGTTTTTCCAATGATTAGTTGATCAAAAATAAACAATAGCTAATCATACAGGACGTGGTCCACGTATTTTGATCTAAAACACAGTATTCACACCATGTATAAGACTCTGGTCAAATTGAGGCGAATCCGGCGCGGGATACCTACTCAATGATTTTCGCTCGCGCCGATTGTGTCAACTAACTTGTACGGAGGTGTTCAAAGTCTTCCATTAGGAAGAGTGAGAGTGAGTGGAATGATAACTTTTAAACAATCGACGTGCGAAGTCGTAGGATTGGTCTCAAACAATCCTTGAGTTGACAACAGATTCAATTGATAGACTATCAAAACCTAGGGTAATTTTCTTATTCCCCAATACTTGCTCTACAGTGGACTTCACATGCCAGCAGAAGGTTGGGTGCCTGTGCTTATACAGCATCAAGAATCCTGCTTACCCCGAGTACGCCGTGATCACGGAGTCGCCGGTCATATGCCTCGATGTGTACAAGGAAATACCTTACCTGATTTGTGTTGGTAAGTAACCTGAAATCCACTTCTCGTACTCAAAAAACGTTCAAATTCACTTCAATTTGAATATGACTTTATTTGTCTCTGAAATGAGATTGCGACTTCGCCATCTCATCTCAGTGACAATCAATGTCAAATGTTTGGCAAATATGTAGGTAGATTAGAGGTTTCATTGCCAGTTTGAGACTGAGGTTAGAACGGGTATTGCCCCTCACTACTCTGTTCCAATTGAAAATCTACGCAATAATTTGGTTGCCCTAATTTCTTTCAGATGTTACCGTCAGTAAAGGAATAAATATAAAACAAGTGCGAGTTAAACTCGCGTGGTAAGGGTTCCGTAAGATGAATATGTTGGTAGCTACCATGGTTTTATAAAAAAAAAAAAGCCTTCCAACAAGCATTCCAACTGCAAATGTAAGTTTGAACGCACAATATTGAGAAAGAAAAGAACCATTCTCTTTCATTTCCATTTTTATTTTTCTATAACATTATTTAATTTGAAAATGTAATTGTGAACGTCTCAACAAGCCCTTTCTTTTGATGTGTCACAACTTGGAAACGTATTTATTTAAATGTTCAAGTTGCCCCCTAAAAGTGACCCCATATTCAAAATTAATTTAGGTTACACGTCCGAGTTTGGGTCACAGAAATTCATATGTGTATCAAATGTCAGCGTAGATTCGGAGCAAATTTGCCGTGACAGACAGACAGACATACGAGTGATCCTATAAGGGTACCGGTTTTTTTCCATTTGGACGTACGGAACCCTAAAACGGAGTTATAGTAAATAATAATGCATGTATAAGTAAAATGTAGGAAACATCGGTTTTTTTTACAATTCGTAGCTGCTCCCGTTATTAAAGCTATTCATATTATTATCTAAGTATGGGTAATTTCACCCAGTTGAAGTAAGAATTATTGCACCTGGTTCACACATTTTGCTACGCCTCATATTTTAAAACCAGCCGTTACCAGTCTCTATAGAGTATTTTCATATTATGTTGACGCACCACATACGAGTATGCGGATTGACAGCGGAAAGGTACAGCGCACACACAGTAAAAGTTAAGTATAGTAAAAGTAGGTCATTATCACCTACCTAGCTTTTTCTCAGATATGTTGGGGTCAGCTTCCAGTCTAACCGGGTAGAGCTGAATACCAGTATTTTTAACCCCCGATGGAAACAGAGGGGTGTTTCTGTGTGTCTGTGTATCTGAGTGTTTGTTTGTCTGTGTGTCTGTCTGCGGCATCGTAGCTCCCAAACGGCTGAAACGATTTTGATTTTTAACACGCGTTTATTAGCTTCACTTGTAACTAACAAACAATGTAAAGAAAATCTTAGAAGTAAATTTTAATCTACTTCTAATTGTCGTATCGAAATTAAACTTTGTATATACATGTAGTTTGGATGACAAAGCGTATATTTGGTATCTTATAGCAGATCTGATGATGGAGCCATGAGGTGGATAGTGGGACTCTTCAGTAGCTAGTAAACTCCTCGAGTTTGGGCTCATAATATGATTCGTTTTGACGAGTCCAATACGTTGGGCTTAGGCAAGTAGGGTTTGATAATGGAGTCAGGAGGTAAATAGTGGAACTCTTCAGTGGCTATTAAAAAATCCATCGAGTTTGGGCTCATGATCCGCTTTGACGAGTCCAATACATAGGGCCTAGGCAACGAGGGTCTGATGATGGAGCCAAGAGGTGAAAGTGGAACTCTTTAGTGGCTCCTAGTAAAACGCTCAAGTCATACCTTCGTTGACTTCAGACTTATTAACTAAATGAAGAATATATCTAGACCAAAAAGTTATAAATAAATCACTGTAGTTTAAAAAAAACTCAAAAAACGCTTTTATCACGCATCAAAAGTCATAAAATAAATAAATTGACTTGTATTAGTTCTTATAAAAAAAATGTACTTAACAAAAAAAAAAAAAATTTTTTTTTTTATATTTTGTAATATTTTGGGCGTGATAAAAGCGTGTTTTTTAGTTTTCTTTAAACTACATATTTTTTTTGTTTGAAAGATGACTTGTTCGAGAGTTTTATTAGCTATGATTCAATAAAATCTGTTCAGCCGTTTGAAGAATATCAGCTCTTTTCTAGTTTATATAGGGATATGAGCATCTTCCACAGGTGTGATCAGGTCAAAATTTTGTATTCTGACTCATAGTAGAACATAGTACTTAGTTAGTTTTGCTAAAGTTTTATGCACATCTATAAATGTTTTCAACTATTCGCCTCATTAGCCCAAAACCTAAAAGAGGAAATGATTATGACCGCTGACATCAGCTTATTGAGTTAGCTGAAAAATTTGCTCTACTTTGAATCAGGTGCTGATAGCTCTTTCTTCTGCTCTATTCTTATTAGATTAAGTTCTTAAGTAAAATCTAGCCGTGGCTCGTGAAAAACTAGAAACAACTGGTTAAGCGTGCCGAGACTTCAACCGAAGAAAATAATGATAGCATGAACATTATTGTACTAGACTAGCAGCCCGCCCCTACTTCACACGGTTTATACATTTTGATGAAACGTCGAGATTTCTTAGTTTATGTGAGTTTAATATTAATCTATACAGGATAAAATTTAATGGTTCAAATTAAAATATATAATTTAACGTGTTATTTATAAAGAATCTTTTGAGCATGTCATTCGGCCGCCGTGAGCAAGGAAAGGGATAGCGTAGGCAAGCGGATCGCTGTCGACTCCACCATGAAGTATCTGGGATTGGTGCTCGACAGCCGATGGGAATTCGGGCCCCACTTCCGGCGGCTGGCGCCCAAGCTGATGGGTGCAGCGGGCGCGCTTTCAACGTTGCTTCGTAACTTGGGGGCCCGAGCGCCGCCTGTAGGCGGTTGTACGTGGGAATCGTGCGGTCCATGGCCCTGTATGGGGCCCCTGTGTGGGCGATGGACATGACGCCTGGCACTCTCACCATTCTGCGTAAACCGCAGAGGGCGATGGCCGTCAGAGTCGTCCGCGGGTACCGCACGATTTCCTACGAGGCGGCTTGCGTCCTGGCCGGAACTCCGCCCTGGGACCTAGAGGCGAAAGCACTCGCGTCATTATATCGATGGCGCGAGAAAGAGCGGGCACGGGTCTCGAGGCCGGTGCAGCGGCAGATCGCGCTGCGCCGAAAGGAGCTCCGCCATGTCTTGGTGGCGGAATGGCGGCAAAAGCTTCTGAGCCCTACCGCCGCCTACCTATCGCCTCGCTACCGTCGAGGCGATCCGGCCAGTACTCGACGACTGGCTCGGGAGAAGGCACGGCTCCCTGTCGTTTAGGGTGACGCAGGTGCTGTCGGGACACGGCTGCTTCGGCAAGTACCTGTGCTGCATAGACAGGGAGCCGGACGCTCGGTGCCACCATTGCGTCCATTGCGGGGAGGACACGGCGCAACACACGCTCGCCGAGTGTGTAGCTTGGGAGGAGCAGCGTCGTGTCCTCACAAATGAAGTAGGAGGTGATCTGTCGCTGCCGGCCGTAGTGCGGAGGATGGTCGGTAGCGCAGAGTCGTGGGACACGGTGGTGTCCTTCTGCGAGGACGTGATGTCGCAGATGGAAACTGCGGAACGGGAGAGGGAGATCTCGACTCCCTTCCCCGGCCGCAGAAGGCGCACCGGGCGCAGGAGAAGGGCGGACAACGCCCTTTTCCGGCCCCCATGAATGGGTCCAGGGGCGTGGGACTTGGGGAAGTCCTCACCCCCTATTTGATGGATCCGAGGCGGAGGCGCGCGCGGGTGCCGGCGCGCGCCACTGAGGCGATGCACGGGGTAGTTAAACACCTCACTACCCCGTGCAGGAGACGAGGCCCGGACAGTCCGGGCCAGCACTAGTGTGGGGCTGCGGAAGAATTTGGATTCCCGCGGCTCCGCGCGCACGTGCGAGGAGACACCGGGGTGGTTTTAGCCGGTAAGGGTCCGGCACGCCCCTCCGCCTTTTCCCCAGGCGGAGGTAGTCCTTGAGGATTACCCCCGTAAAATAAAAAAAGGCAAGCGATTTGGCAACGTCGCGCGTCGTCGCCCGCCCTTTTTTTCGTAGGAACGGTAAAAATTTGGTAAATGACTGCTAGCTCAACGCGTTGCCAACTTCATGTTGTGAACTCTGCGATGAATGCATTGCTGTTTGGGCGCGCGCTAAAATTGATAGGACTTATACTTTAATTTTCTTATTTGTTTATTTTTTATTTTTACTGGAACGACGATAATTATTCGTGTCTACTTGAAGGCAATAATTTAGTTTGCACTATCTAAGACGATAAAAGTAGGTACACGACTTTTTTCAAGAATTTAGATTTGCGAAATGACAATTCATAATGATTATGTAACAGTTACTGGACCTCCTATTTCGAGATGGCGCAAGTTTTCGATTTCATCCTGGTTTGTATTCTTTGATCTGTGGTCCTGTATACAACAAATCAAGTATCTTGACTTGGCTCGCTAGGTTGTCGACATGTGGGATGTGGCCGCAGAGATCATTGTGCCGATAGTCGTGACCGCCAATGGCTTATTAGCCAAAACCCTCGACCAACATCTGAGGTGGCTCTCGTTGGGCAGCTGGATCAAGGGCTTGATTCAGAAACCGGTACTTCTGGACACGGCTCGCATTGTTAAGAGGTTCCTATGTCTGGAGCCCGGACCGGTAGCCTGGACCCTATTCCCGATACCGGTGTGCTATAATATATTTTTACATTTTTAAAGACTTTTATATTTAATTATTCATAATTATATAAAATTAAATAAAAGATAATAATCTATTTAGGAACGGGCTAATCTCTGGAACTTCCAGTGGGATTCGAAAAATATTTTTGGATTTGATAACCCGAATCTTGATGAAGGTTATACGACCCAAAAGAAAGAAAAATAGAAAACGTAGTACTTAATCGCGTGAATTAGCATGGGCGGGTGATAGGATGCGACGTGGTGGATCAGGGACCGAAATTTTAAGCGGACGAAGGGACGAGCAGAAGCAGAATAAGTTTATAATATGTATATGTGCTTCCAAACATATATCACGATAACCGTTTAATGTAGTAGGTATCTGATTCCGCGAACATTAATATCGGAATAACACCCTGTTTTACTTTTATAAAGTGATAAAGAACAGTTGTCAGCTAAAAATAACTTCACATTACAGTTTTACGGCATTATACAAAACATACTGCTGTGATTTGTTTATCGTATCTTGTAATTTTAATCGATTGTACTCGTATAAACGATTGTGGGATACCGATGACTCACTAGATTACTATGTTTTCGTTCAGTTTCGATATTCGATGATTTTTTAAGAAGATTCAAATAGTTTGCTAACAGATATAGTTTTACTACAGTACCTAACAAACACTAGCCCTGTGGTCCACATTAGCTCAGGATCAAAAGAGCTGGAAGCCATTTTTTTTTCTGGTGGGAAATCTCCAAATAACTTCTCTCGCTCTGGGCGGAGCGGAAGGGCGTGTCAGACTCTTACTGACTAAATCCCACCCGTGTTCCTTCAGTTGCTTGTGCCCTGGCACAACCAACTGAAAGAAGACGGGTGGGTTGGTGGCTCAGGAGCCACGGTAACTCTTTCGGACTTTCCCGCAACCCTGGCAGGCATCGGCCCTAGCGGACCCCGTCATTTGGTGCTAACATCTCTTTGAGGCGCGCGTCGAACACAACGCGCCCTCGACCCGGGCCTGCTCCTTATCGGACGGCGAGCAGAAGAGCTGAAAGCCATGAGGAGACGCTTTTACCCAGCACTTAGATGATGCAGCTAACATTAACAGTAACCTAACACTCTCTTACTATAAATTGTATCTGATAGCAAAGTATTTGAATAAATTATAATGATAAATGATTTTATTTCTGTAAGTAGGTTTGAACAAACACTTTTACACGTCAATCATATTTTTTTTAAACTAGATGGGGTCTGCGTTTCCTATCTGACTACTCTGAGAAGAAAGGCCGAAACAAACTCAGAGGTCACAGTCTCTTTTAAAGTCCAGACAAAATCTTGGTCAGATCATGTGAAAGCTATGTAGATCGGTGTCTGCAATGGTCTTTTGAGGAAAGAACCACACAGATTGAGTGGACCTGTCCAGTCAGTGCACGCAATTGTCAGTAATCGTGCAGCTCAACTTAGACTCAAGGAGCTCAACGATTTGACGAACAATACCAAAGAAAGGACATTTGAGTAGGCCGCATAAATTACTCAAACTGCCAGATCATGATTACGCTGAGAAAAATACAAAATAAATATAAAAAAAATCAATGACCGACATAGTTCTCACATTCACAATAATTAGAATAATATTATAATAATCTTTGAGGACCATGTAGATTTGTGTCTGAAATGGTCTTTTGAGGAAAGAACCACACAGATTGAGTGGACCTGTCCAGTCAGTGCACGCTATTTATGGGTTGTCTTGCTAGGCACCTTTCTAAACCCACATCAAGCCATAAAAATGTCTGTCAATGAACAGCCTATCGTAGGTAGATCTGAAGATGTAAATTGAAAAAAAAACAAATTTATTTTTCACAATCTTGAAAAAAACATGAAAAAAAACTTGGCACCTTGGTTTTTTTTCTACAGTTGTTTTTTTTTCCTGAAGAAGTAAAACACAATAATAAAATGGAATAAAACACTAAATGCGTTTTATATGTTTATCTACACCCATGCTATAAACCCTCTATAAATGATTCTGAAACAGTTAGCTTATTGCCAACATTAAAACATCCAGTGTCATAGAAACCATAATATCATCAAAACGAATGTTACCATAATGTTGTACTAAATTTCATTATGCAACTCGAACTCTATCCCTTCCTTACTCCTCAAACAGCCACATTCTCACTACTAAAAGAACATTGTCCTGCACGCGCGTTTCACTAATACAACTACAATTTTTTTTTTTACTTATAAATTATTCGAATTCTCGTTGTATTCCGCCATTTTTGTTCGATATTAGTACTGTTTCTTACAACACTGTAGGTTCAACACCCTATGATTTCAGAATCTTTTATAGAGGATTCATATCTTGGGTGTAGATAAAGTCTTGTATGCAACTGTACATAATTAGGTATTAAAACACTCATGTGATGCTATTATTACACTCGGCTTCGCCTCGTGTGATAAACCCACATTCGAGTTTTAATACCCCTTATTATACAACATTTGCATACATAAATATAAATCAATGAAGTTAGAAATTATATAGGTAGGTACAGTATTACTATGAATCTGTATAAGTATCAGTAGCTACGCTTGTTTTATCGACATCGGAATAATTGACCTCCTGTGTCTGCATTTGTTTCATCTGCAGGCTTAGCACGAGAACCGTAGAGAAGTGTTTTGTCGACGGAAGAGTAGACAAAAATGACGTTGCCGTGTAGACAGTGGAAAGTTTTCTACCGTCTTTAACATGGCGATTAAATGATAAATGATTTATTTCTGTAAGTAGGTTTGTACAAACACTTTTACACGTCAGTCATATTTTAAAAACTAGATGAGGTCGGCGTTTCCTATCTGACTACTCTGAGAAGATTACAAAATCAAATGTAAAGAAAAGTGTCTTCACTACCCTAATGTCTACAACGACAAGCATGACGTACAATTTTTCTCCGATTTTGACAGTTTGGGATAGAAATCTTTGTTCCGAAATAGTCTACATAAAAAAGGACCGATTCTGAATCAACGACTTTACTCTCAGGAATTATAATAACTTCTGTTTGTGTTAATATTATTGATGATTGTACTGATTGCAATCTTAAATTGTGCGCAATATTTGTGTGTAATTGTGCACTATTTTCCCAGCCCTGTCTGTCCTTTATCAGTCTATTTCGTTTATGGTATGAATGTCGCTGTACGTTCTAAATGTTCTCTCGCACGCTGCTGATGTAGTAGCAAGCGAGAGAAATTGAACGGCTACTTTAGACGAAGCAGTTGATTTGTAGTTGCCAAATTTTTATTTTCGTAAAAAAAACCTACTCCAAAAGTAAAACGGTTTCTTTTCATGTTTTTTTTAAACGTGTTGTTTTTCAACTCAGAAAAAAAAAGTTTTATTACAACTATTCTGCTGCTGAACGTGGGCATCCGCCTTTCGCATCCGGTCTGTGTCAGCCCCCTTTTAAACGGTGTTTATCCATCCAACTGGATAGCTCTTTAAGTATATGTCTTATGTATATTATGTATTTATTGTATAATGTAATTGGTACACCACTGACTATCTGCAGTATTGTCTCTCTTTTTCCCTTTAATCCATCCAAAGGTTGTCTGTAAAAGATCGCTTTTAGCGATAAGACCGCCTATTATAAAATGTCTACATTTATATCTGTAATTTTTTGGTGTACATAATATAGAGTATTCTATTCTATTCTGTATGCTGAAATGCCTAAATTTTCTCTAAACTAATCAGTCGTCTAGCAACCTAATCTTTCCTTCTGTTTTGTCTCAGGACTATATGATGGCAACGTCTGCGTGTACAATGCTCAGCTGTCACTGGAATCTGCTTATCAGTACAAATCGAATTCTGTGCGGGACAAACACAGCAACATCGTGTGGGAGGTGAGGGCATTCAACAGTTTTTTGTTTGTCGCATGATATTTGGAGAGAGATTGAATGAAAATAAAAAAGTTGATCTTATTATGAGCTCACAAGAGCATTCGTGACAGAACTGCATCATTTTGATTGCCTGACAGGTTTTTTTTTTATCGATAATACAGTGTGGCAGGGACAAATATTAACGCGCAATCTGTAACCATGAATTCTACACAATGTGCAGAATTCATGGTTACAGATAAAATAAATTTTCCGTCCGCGGAAAATTTTCGTCGGTAAATCAAAAAGAGATTGCTGTTTGTTAGTAGAAAAATGCAATACTTTACGCGATTAAAATGTACTGAACAGCAACCTTTTTTTTAATAAACGATGAAAAATTTCAAGGAAGTAGATATGAATATTATCTTCAAAATGTTTGGCTCGTGGAGATGCGGTATAATAATTATGTGCATAAAATATAGTTGTAAAAATTATTGTCTATGTGATATTTTGCCTAAAAATGCTTTATAAGTTATGTTTTACATGAATCATAATAGTTTAATCAAAATCCAGACCGTATTTCGGGCATGGCAGCCAATCTCAACGGAGACTAGCCATCAGCCCTCGGCGGGAATTGTGTGCGCAGATACAGGTGCACTCTCTTTTCCCTCACTCTCATAAGTTTAAAAAATTCCATAGTATCCGAGGCATAGGTAATATTTTGTAATTTTTTCTGTTGACTTCGTTTTTTTTTTATTTGTTAAAATGAAATTGTAAGATTTTTTTAAATATTTTTCATGATTTTCGTTTCTATTATTTTGATTAATTTATTGTTTTCGTCCTTGTCTTATTTGTTGTACCTACCTAGATAATAAGTGAATGATGTGGGCTCCTATATAAGGAAACGCACTCTTGTATCTTTGTCCCTGTTTAAACAGGGACAAAAATACAAGAGTGCGTTAACGCTATAACGCGTTAAAGGCTACACAATTACATGCATGTTAACTTAAGTTAACATGCATGTAATTGTGTAGCCTTTGTTGGCGATCCAAGAAATAAATAAATTAACTCAAAATGTTTAAATCTGATCAAAAATAGTTTAAGTTTAGATACCTATCAATAAGGTTTAATTTTGCAAGCTATGTAACTTTTTTACTATCACCCAAAGATCCGCTGGGGTCATCGCCTCATCGACGGGGAGCCGTCATTCTTCTCCATTGCTGGCGATGGCCGCGTGGTCCAATGGGCTGTGATGCCGGGAGAGTTGCAGGCTACCACTATCATCACCCTGACTTCCAATGTGCCTCCTATACCTGGCCCTGATGGCACGATGCTGACAGTTAACAGTAAGCTGAGCTATTATTAATATTACAGGTTAACTAGAAAATGTATGCACTGCGGTAATGTTCATGTTTCCGAATTATTACGAACGTCGCACCACAGAGTAACCCCCCACAGAGGGCAAGCTTCTTAGTTTTGTTCTGCGGCGTTCTAGAGTAGTGCACCTATCACTGCGCATTTACATATATGAAGCTTTCTCTCTGTTAGGTTACATACTCTGGTTATCTGTCAATCAAAACTGGCCAAAACCCCTCTGACTAGAGCAATTCGCACCATCAAATTTATTCAGGTCGAAATTGATTAAAAATATAATTACACGTCACTGGGGGGTGAGTTCGCAAAAGTACTATTGTTTACGCTATGTTACAAACAATGATCTTTATGATCTTTAAAATGTATTTTGTGCTTTAATTTAAATGTTGTGTGTGTGACTTGGTTATTGCATTAGGTTAAGACCCGTAATGAAGGTATAGGGCATTTAAATAAATAATAAATCAAAGTTATTAAGAGTTTTAAACGTTATAACCATTGCAATACTAAATAGGTAGTTACCTATTTTGTATTGCCTACTTCTATGCTTGTAACTGCTCTACATATAATAGATTTTAACATCGCGCGTTCGTATTTTAAAAGATATACTATGTTTGCCGAAGCACATACTTCTTCTGGGAGATCTTTAGATGAATTTACAGCTTTTTCTGTCTCGGTTTCAGAAAATTTACAAATTGTCTGGTAGGTTGACCAATCACACTAACGAACATGGATTTTGACAGAAGATACACAAAGCAGAAACGTTGCTCCAACATTTAGAAAAATGTAGACTCTACTTGAAAATAATTTCGATGGACTGTTAAAAGTTAAAAACAGAAAACGCAACAGCCCTAGGAAGCTAAACTGCTTTTCTCACGCCTCTTCGGTTTCATTAGCTAAAAATACAGCTGGTGTGCGAGCATAGCCTCTATCAAAGGCTTGAGTCACGCATTTTATCACGGTTTTCGCTCCCAAACTGTGATAAAAATGCGTGACTCAAGCCTATCACAGAGGCCGTGCTCGCCCCACTGATCTATGTATAATCGATAAAACAAATTCAAATTTATTTATTTGTACACATAGGTATAATGTCGACACACTAATAAAAATAATGTCGTAATGTCGTATAATGTCGATGGTATACAGATGTTTTAAAAATAAAAAAATATTGAGTCACTATGTGCTGCCTTGCAAGGCGTACAAATATTACTACACAGTTGGTAATAGGTATACAGGTAGTATAACCTATATAATTTTATATAATGCTAAGTAACCGTCTTACATCTATAATAATAGAATAAACATAAACAAAATAGTAACAAACAAATTAAGGTAACAAAAATTATTAATTAAACTTAATAACTTAAGTAAGTAGGTAATAAATAAATCGGAGAAAAATTATTACGGATTTTATTTTTCATCTAAATAGATTCATTTATAGTGTAATATGCTTTCTGTATCAGAACTAACAGAAATAACAGAACAACCAGAATGTACCGCTAAGGAATATTTTCTGTTAGTTAAATTTACTCATAACGTTGTGATTTGAGTAAATAAATAATAATAATAAGATAATATCTAAGCTTAGGTCTTGGTCGTGTTCTTTATTGGATCTCGTGCAATAAAGTTCTAATAGAACAAAACTGCGGAATGTGGGTGTACTACTCGTATAATAAAAGTTTAATCCATTTTGAACTTTATAGCATGAACCTTGTGAATGAGACGCAATACCTTCTGTCAGGCCACACTCACAATATTATGCAGTTGTTCCTTCTCAATTAAGAATAAATAAAGAAAGTTAAATATTATATTATTTATATTTTTATTTTTACACCCGCGGCTTCGGTCGCTTGGAGGTCGGATACATAATATTATCCCAACGGAACGTACCAACTACCGGGAAAAAGCATCCTATGTCTTAACCCAGTTCATGGTCTACCTGTGAGCAAATTTTCATCAAAATCCATTTAGCAGATTTGAACGTGGAAAGGTAGCATACAGGCAGATAGACTGACAGACCGACAGACAGACATGAGAATGAGTAACTTTTGCATTATAAATATTAGCATGGATTAACTTTCAACACAGGTTGCGGCAGCTGCATCTGTTTCCATCCTGAGAAGCCGGAGATCTTCATGGTGGGCACGGAAGACGGCATGATCCACACCTGCTCGCTGAAGTACAACCGGAACTACGTGCGCTCCGTCCAAGGCCACCACATGCCCGTCTACAGGATCAGATATAACCAGTTTAATAACAGCATCTACGCCTCCTGCTCAGGAGATTGGAGGGTTAAGATATGGGAGGATGGGAGGGAGTGAGTATTTAGCTTATTCTTTTAACCTGTGTGTGTCTGCGATCTTCACTCATGGTCCACTTCATGGATGGTCAATCAAACCAGTTAACGCATCCACAATACAGGAGAAATTCCAAGTGTGGGGCAATGTTTTAAAAAACACAAAACAAAAACACTTCAACGGACCGGGGGGTCTGTCCAAAAGGCCTCCAAAATAATTTTGTGCCCGACTCTGTCTAGTCTACATTATTTACACCGGCTATTACACGGTGTGACGAATTGCGTTGCGTTCATAAGGGTTTAGCAGTAAAGGGTTGAATGCATTAAGCGAGATTTTTTATGCATTTTTAAGTGGTATAAATAATTTGTGTGTGTTTTTCTTTAGGTGTAGAGGAGTTAAATTGTTTCAGTTTTAACTTGGAGGATAGAAAGGGATGAATACTGAGATGACGGATGATTGAGACGCTATCGTTTTAATGTAGAATTTTATTTAGAAATCGTAACATTATAAATATATAACGGGTGTAAGAAAACCCTGAATGAAGCCGAGTGTGCCCGTCATTGGAATATTATTTTTTTGTACCCAACCATGCCTGGGAACCTTCTGGTTACGGAGATATTAAAGACCAAAGTTCCAACGTTTTAACGTAACTTTAAATGGCCTCACAATCCCTATACCGTTGCAGGCACCCTTTTTTTTTTGACGTAGGCAAATCATCTAATTACTTCTCCCGCTCTGGGCAGAGCGGGAGGGCGTGTCAGACTATTACTGACTAAAACCCACCCGTGTTCCTTCAGTTGCCTGTGCCAGGGGCCACGGCATACCTCTCGGCCTTTCCCGCAACCCTGGCAGGCATCGGCCTTAGCGGACCCCGTCATTGTTGCTGACATCTATTTGAGGGCGCGCGTGGAACACAACGCGCCATCGACCCGGGCCTGGCCCTTATCGAACGGCGAGCTGCCCAGCTCGCCGTCCACAAGCCCGCGCCTACAATGGCCGGGAAGCGACCTGCGATTCCCGACTTCCAGGACATCTCCTGCGGCGGCTAGGGACGTGAGGGCGCGAATTTTGCCTCTCCCTCACGCGTTCCGCCTCCTCCTTCGCGAACATTACTGCTTCGCAGAAGGAGGTGACGGCTTCCCAAGCCCTCTCGCTCCGTACCATGGCCTGGACCAAGACCGGACGCGAGAGATCGCCACCGCCAATCGCCTCCACGAGGACACGGCGGTGCTCCGCCCAAGCCGGGCAGACCTCCACCGTATGCTCCACCGTGTCCTCCGGGCGATCCACACAATGGTGACACCCGGGCGTTTCCTCCCGCCTTATCCGGAACAGGAACCTCCCGAAACAACCGTGTCCGGTGAGGACCTGCTCGCGTTTGGCCTGTGGCGGCATCTACATCGCCACATGCAAACTACGCCTCACACCGACGTCACCGTTTCAAACAGAGTTTACCGCGTGACTCGTATTTATACAACGCCCCGACGTCAGTAGGCGGCCTCTGCGGAGGATCCTCCCTTATCTATCGAGGATGAGTGAACTTTACAGTCTGTTCTTCATACCTGTAGATGTTGTAGGTGGCAATCGGTGAAGTGAAACAAAAAGGTAGCTTAGACACTTATATTTTGGAAAAGACACGGATAAAATTACAAACAAGGTAAACAGTACAAGCGCACCCGCTTGCAGTGCTCGCGCGGACTCAACTGCCGGCGTGTTGGGTGGGGGTCCAGCGGCCCATGGATCTATACTTAGATTAACTTACATATATGTTATTAGGTACTACTAGACCTAAAAACAAGACCGTATGATAAACTTACTCCCCCAACGTCTTATATTTTTTAATTATAAGCGTCAGACAGGACAACACATCAAAATGTTCGGTTTTTTTTAATTTTTTTTGTATATATAAAATGTACTTTGAAAAAATTAATTGATTCTCAAATAAATCGCAAACAATGTGCGCAATATGGATGGAGTTATAGAATTATGGAGAAGTGTCTTAACGCTGCGTGAGCGTGCGTGGTCCATCGCCGCCAGTTCGATGTCCACCACGCACAGGATGGATGGAATGGAGTAATTGTTGTATGACGTTCCAGTAGGAGGATAAATACATAAATGCGTCATGTTTAGTACAAACTAGCTTTTGCCCACGGCTTCGCCCGCGTGGATGTCGGAAAATATCCCAACGGAACGTACTACCGGGGTTAAAAGTACCCTATGTTAATCCAGGTGAACTATGTATTAATTCCGTAATACATTGGTTGGTATATCTCTGTTGCATGTTGCATGATAGCGGCATGATTTTTTGCGACATCTTCAACAATCATCGCCATATTTCAGTCAATTTAAACAAAACCTTGAATTAATTACACACCTTCCCTTCTTCACGGTTTTCACTAATAGACGGAGGGATTCATGATCAATCCATCTATAAAAAAAGAAAGTCTAGTAGTAGTAGTAGTAGTCTAGTAGAAAAACCCGTTCGGTAGTTTTTGAGATTATCGCATTCTGACAGACAGACACGGGGCGGGGGGAATTTGTTGTATAAAATGTATCATAGTAAAGTAATAAATGTATTTTCTTTCTTTCCTATAACGTTTCAATTTGTTAATTGTAAATGTAACTACCTCATTCAATCTTCTAAAATGGTGCAGCAAGTATCCAAACCCTTACATCTATTGTGTACCTATTTTGATCAGTGACAAGGCCATCGTAATTTTTTTCTAATTTAATCTTCCTCTCCTTTCGCCAGTGAACCCCTGTTCATGTTCGAGCTCGGCTCTCCGGTCGGCGACGTGAAGTGGGCGCCATACTCCAGCACCGTGTTCGCAGCTTGCACTGCTGATGGAAAGGTAACCAATTTATCTTACTAGCTGTACCCGCGTGAATGTTGGAAATGGATATCCCACGGGAATCTACCACCGCCACCGGGTTAAAATGTACCTATGCCATTTCCAAACCCAGGTCATGGTCTACCCATAACAATAGAATCTGTCTACCTATAGAGTATAGGTTATTTAGGTTTAGCCACTATACTCTAACTTGCACTACCACGTTCAGAATAAATAAAATTGACCGAAATCTTTCCACCGTCTAAAAATAAAACATTCCATTCAGCGTTGCCATTAAATCGACATCACACATTACAATATCCGGCCACACTGATCGATTTATGTCTCACAAGTAGGTTAATATGGATGCTCTCCATTTAACGCCAGGTGATTTCACTTTGAACTATACGGGGGGCTAGCACGGCCTCTCTGATAGGCCTGTGTCACGCATTTTATCACGGTTTTTGCTCCCAAACTGTGATAAAAATGTGTGACTTAAGCCTATCACAATAGGCCGTGCTCGCCCCGCTGTTGAAGGATATCAACCTGTCAGTCATCACTATGGGGAGGTCGGGGCTCAACGTAGACAGCGTATGAGCAATAGTCACTAAATAACAACAACCCCACCCCAATATCTTTGCGTTGACGCCGTGGCGAGGCTGGCGCGCTCCGAACTCTAGGTCTAAAGTATAAGGTGAGGAGCCTGACCAAGAGTGATACTACACCCGCAGGGCAGCATGTGAGTAGCTGTTGGGCAGTAGCGATGCCACGGACCCTATATCATGGGGAGGAGTCTTGTTCCTCATCTCTGGCTTGCCTTTATTGGCCGGCTTGAGTAGATATTCGCAAGATCAAACATGCTCGGAGGAAAGGAGTAGGGTATCTTGATGTTACTTCCGAGATTGCCATATTAACTGTAGAATACCTCTCCACTCCTCAAGCACCTCAGGAAGTGTTGTCCCTTTGCCGCTATGTCACTATGCGCTAACGACAGTTTTCGGGGCTCATTATTGAGTGTGCAAGTCACCCCCTGCCATTTTATCCGTGTATTACATAACATTATTCAGGCAGCAAGCATAGTCCTTGCATAGTTCTAGGTAACCAATCCACTGTAGCCACCCAAACCCGTAGCCCAATATGTTTTATTTCCATGTTCTGCAATAGTGCTACACCAATCGGGGGTTGTTGGGTGCACTTGCATCCTCTCGCAGAAGGAGGCTGCGGAAAGGGAGAGGGAGATCACGTCCATTCGCCCGGCCCGCAGCAGGCGCACCGGGCGTCGGCGGAGGGCGGACAACGCCCTCTTCCAGCCAAAATGTCTAAATGGGTCCAGGGGCGAAGGACTCGGGAACGTCCGTCGCCCCCCACACACCAGGACCCGAGGAGGCGGCGCGTAGTGTTCCACGCGCGCCCCTCTTAGATGTAGCGGGGGGATTCTAACACCTCACTCCCCCCTCAGACCCGAGGAGGCCCGCAGTAGCGGGCCGGCACCAGTCGGGGGTTGCGGAAGGGTCGTACGTTCCCGCGACACCCGGCGTAGGTGTGAGATGGAACACCAGGGTGGTTTTTAGTCAGTAAGAGTCTGACAGACCCCGCCGCCCGCCCCAGGGCTGCGGATATCCATGAGGATTTTCCACCCCGGAACAACAAAAAAAAAATGGGTGCATTTGCATAGTGCAAACAGGGATAATTATCGATGGGTGCCTCATTCCATTTATAATTCCCTAACAGGCCTTTGCTGATTGGCTTCGTCACCTCGTACATTCCAAAGGATTTTATATCCAGTACTAAAAGTAAAAGAGACATAAATTGTTTCTCTATCTCTTTCGCGTAACTTTTTGTCGGGCCCCAGTTATTAGCCAACAAAACGGCTGTCACGGCATGATTTCTTTGGAAAGTATTACCAACTACATTCTACAGACTATGGCTATCACATAAAGGATACGCCGACAGGACAGCTAATCTATACCATACCAATAACACACATGGAGCAACCGCCCATCGCTCCCTGAGTTTCAGATGTCATAGGTAGGTACAATTGAGAAGAACATTGTTATGGATGGTCAGAATTCTAAAACCTAAATTACGCATCAGTTTAGACTTAAATATCAGTCATGACTGACACGCCGACGTTATACGCCAATTCCGACTCAAATATTCACCTATTCCCGTAGACAGATCTCTGTCTACGCCTATTCCATATTTCAATACTTCTTTCCAACTTTTTTCTTTTCCACTTTAAGAAATATTTACGTTATGTAAAAAAAAAATCAGCCAGTATTGTCCCACGCTAGAATATAGTTGGTACTTAATCTATGGTCCCACTCACGGAGCAAATACAAAGAGGAGACGGCCTAAGCAACTGTGCACTGTGATTCTCAACTAGGTCCTGACGTCATCATGTAGGCGTGGCCTTAGTCAGTGTATTGTTGGCGTTCGTCCTGTGCACAGCTCTGTAAACGTTCCGTTTTTACAGCATATTTGCGCTAGAAGACAAAAAGAATGAAGTGTGGTGTTTTATCTTGTAAAAACTACTCGGATAGACGTTCTGATGCTATGGATGGCATCACATTTCATTTGTCAGTAATTTTATGCGTAATTTATTAAAATAGTTCTTCATTCTGCATGTAGTGACATCTAGTGTGAGATAGTTACATAACTACAAAGTAAAATCAACAGGACGAGCGAATAGTTTTGCTATTGACCAGTAGATGTAAAATAAAGAAGTGGGCGGGATCTGATCACCCCTCACCCCGTAAAGTGTCACCCGTTGTTTCATACAGAAACCTTATTACAACATCTCCTCTTTGTATTTGCTCCGTGGTCCCACTACAGGGCAAAGGCATATTTCCTTTTTCCACTCAATTCGATCCTCTGCGCGAACGTGGCCTCAACTTTATGTCAGTTTAAATTAAGTTGATTGCAGAATAACTAGTTCTATGGAAATAGTCAACAAAAAGTAACTATTAGGTATTTATGTGTCCTCCAGTCTGCGCCCTGAATATCCTTTTAAAATGGTCCAAATCGGAGTTTTCAAATTCTTTAGATTTAGGTAAAGCCCACAATTGCTTCATCGGGTGTGTCTGTTTAAGTCATTAGGGGTTAGACCGGACACGATCATACCAAAATCAACGACTCTGAAGATCACTTTATTTTTGGTCCATTTTCGAAATCTGATAGTGGGCTCATGACCACGGGGCTCCTATTTGAAACTTTTCTAATATATTTTGCTGTTCGCTCATCATGCTGCACCTACTCAGCTATGAACTTTTCACCCTGCATATGGTTGCTCAAAAACCCTCTGGGCTATTAATTAAAAAATAACTGATAAGGTTTATGTACGGAAGCTAAGGTAAGTACTGTAAGGTAAGGTAGGTAGCTACTGTAAGCACTGCGACTTGCGTGCAGTGACATATTCTACTGTTAGATATATGTAGCTGCCTATAATTGTATCCTTAGATAGGAAGAGCTCTTAGGCTGAGATCTATAGAGCGAACATTGACTTTACTCAAGCTGCATAAATACTGTATTGTTCATACGATTATGAATCTTACTCGTAGGTATTAATGTTCATATTCATATAAGTGGGCAAGTGTTTTATACCTTATTTGCAAATAAAAGGGTTGCATTCGTATGAACTAACTATGCTTAGCAAAATATAGTCAAAACGCGGCTTGAGAATTTCACCCTTAGAATGTTATATTTAGATTCATATCTATAGATAATTCCTCAGGTGTATGTATACGACCTGAACGTGGACAAGTACCGGCCGATATGCGTGCAGGCTGTGGTCTCCAAGAAGACCAAGAAGCTATCTAGACTCGACTTTAACACGAAACTGCCCGTCATCGTCTGTGGAGATACCAAGTAACGTGGATTTACATTAAAGTTCTAACAACTAACAAAACCAATTAATTTAATTAATTTGTTATCTTATCTACTAAACTTGAGTTGGTACCTACTTACTTTTAAAGATCATAATTAATAAATAACATTAAGCATACTCATATCTATGCAAAGTGTAATTGAAATATGTGGAAACCTCTTCAGGGGTCAATGTACTCGTCAATAGGAACAACTTTTACCTAATATGGGATATACCCTAAAAACGTGAAAAAGAATCAGCTGTTCCCTTCAATTTGTCGAGTATGCGATCAGAAATGTTGTATAAAACGTGAAGTCATTTATTTAATTAGCTAATTAACTTTGTTATCACACCTATATAAATAAAAAAGTATTGGAAATATTGCTGTCCTGCTGTAGAATTCTTGTCGCAACATTTAATTATCTATTTCGCTGCGCTTCACATAGCCTCCATAGCTCAGGGGTTAGAGCACTGGTCTTGTAAACCAGGGGTCGAGAGTTCAAATCTCTCTGGGGGCATCTGTGTAATCTTTTTCATGGATTGAAATTTTTATGATTTTCTCGCGTTTTTTTGTATTATTTTCAATAGTAATATCGTTTCCTTTTTAGGGGAACGTGCCATGTTTTGAAGTTGTCGCCGAATTTAAGAGTAATGTGTAAACCGCCTAAAAAATCTCAAGGAATTGAACAACGGACATTACAGGTATCATATTAATTTTCTTTTTATTATAACAATTTAAATAGATTTTCGTCAATCACCGTGACATGGTAAAAAGGCATTTTGGATCCGAATGATGGTGTGACTCATAAAAATTGATAGAACATTGTTTAGCCACAAATCACAAGTTCACGAATTAACACAACTAGTATCATGGAATAACAATATTTTAAATACTTCGTGCGTGAATAAATGTGACACACGAAATCCGTAGTATTGGCCGAAGTTACGGGCGTTTCCTACGCCGTATCAACTTCGGACATAATGAATTACCCAAACGAATGAATGACAATCGGGAGTAGAGTTCATTCCGAAGCATGGAACTACTTTCGGACGGTCCCGTATGTTCATTGACAGACTATAGAGAGTAAGCCCCCGGACACACGAGTATCATTATCAGAAACGTCGCTCTACAAAGGCAGAACATTTCCTAGAACTCGGATGATACTTGCTGCCAAAGACAATCATTTGTTTTTTTATGTACTAGATTATGAAACTGGACAAACTCCTAAGCTTGGTTCGGGACCCGCCCTTCCAAACGGGTGTCGTGGATGAGAAGTTCGAGGATGACTGAATAATAGTCAACTACAGCTAAAGCTACCGCCGACAACTAATTTTAATTGTAATGTTAATAAATAAAACACATTTTTTACTCTTAATTGTATAATTATTCTAATAAAGCTTTGAAATAAAAAATAATAACTTATTCTAATACAATGAAAGGTGCCTAGAAAGCTAAAGGCACGTAATACAAAATGCATTTTATAAACTCTCAAAAACAAAACAACTCCATTTTGAATGGTCGCCATCTTTAATGGCCTATATACAAGCATGCCATGTGCGGATCCTAGCCTGTTGTTAATATTTACCATCTTCCCACGATCACTTAGCTCAGCTCAGAGGTTGATTTACATTGATCCAGTATGTCAAACCAGTGAATCCAGTAGCACTGAATTGCCAAATAGCAGATGCTCTATTTAAATCTAGCGCTGGATACAGGACGCTGGACTGGATTGCATTTGTCAAATATCGACCCAGGGTCAGTGGGTTATTAATTAATTGTATTTCCAACAGAGGCTACACAATTACATACAAGTTTACAAGAATCAGAACAAACACGAGACCACATCATTCACTTATAATCTAGGTACAATAATTTTGGCAAGGACGAACATTTTAGTTACAGCCCGATTCAAACTTTATGGCAGCTCTGAAGTGCGCTACTCGCTGCGCAGTACCTCACCCCCACTGCCACGTGAATTTGTTACTGCGCAGCGACTCGTCTCATGTTCAGAGCCGCCATAAAGTTTGAATCGGGCTGTAGCATGGATTCAGTACATGACATAATATATCGTCGGTTATTAAAAAAAAATATTGCTGGTCCATATAATTTGTCGGCGTATTATTGCAATTTCTATGAAACAGCAGATTTTTATTTAATAACCTTCAAAAATATCATGTACTGAATCCATGCTACAGCCCGATTCAAACTTTATGGTGGCTCTGAACATGAGGCGAGTCGTTTTAATAACCTTCGAAAAATATCAACTCCCCGGAGTTGATATTTTTCGAAGGTTATTAATTTCAGACTTATCTGCTGAATTCATGGAGCCAGACTTGAGGCGGCACGCAGGCGAGTAGGCCGCATTCCACCCAGTTGTCAGTGTTGGTGAGCTAATACCTGTCAGATATTGGAACTGTGGAACAAGCTGTATAAATAAATAAATAATAAAATTTGTTTATTTCAGACTAGTTAATGTCCATATTTTGTTAGTAACAAATTAATTATCTTACGGCTAAGTTAGTAGCAATGTATTTCGGTAAAATAATTTGATTGAGAATAAATTAAATTGAAATAGACAAAATTAACTAAAGCAAATAATTAATAAGTACTTAAATTTAATTTAATTGTAACAAATTATGTCAAGTTACATTGAGACAAAGAAAATATATACTAAAATTAAATTAATCAAAAAATGTGTAGCCTGATGAGCCTTCCCGCCACTGGCAATACTGGTCGATCCGCATGTATATTATGTGCCGTAAGAAGTAATACTTTGTCGACTAGAATAGTGTTCACTAAATTCTTATTTGTTGGTATTTAATAAGCAATAGGACTAGTATATTAGATCACAATGAATATTGAAAATGTTCTTATTATTAAAATTACAACTAAAACTATACTATTTTGTTGCAATTATTATAAGTACCTCTTAATTATTTATTTATTCTTTCCACTTATTTATTGATATCGGAAAATATTTTTTTTATAATTAAATTTATGATTGCTTTCAAAATGTTTAAATACTAATATAAGTAAGTATTTACATACAAAGATGAATCGAATTTTCAAATTTAGAAAACTCTAATACTTCACTTTAATTCTTATCTACAGATCTAAGTATAGTCCTTGCAATTCACGAGCGCACGTCATTATGACTCGTTAAATCATTGTTATAAGGTATAAATTGCAATAACTGCCACGTTCGTGAAATAAGTTGTTATATTTCCGCGCGTCAATGCAATTTTTACCTTAATACAATGACATAAGACTCATAAAGGTCGACGCAATATTTAATTCAATCCGAACTTGCGTCAACATTCTTTTGATTCGAATTAAACACGATTCGATTCAAAATTTTAACAAGTTGAGAGTAAATATTAACAAAAAATTAATATGATTCTCTACATCCCTTAATTAATTAACAAATAAAAAAACAAAACACGGCTACACCTGAGTTTTACTAATACTGACTAGTAGCTATTGACTAGTATTCATTACTTGAACAACTCATTTTAAAATGGTTAATGAATAATAAAAGCATATTATTATGTGAATAAAATATAAAAATGAGATATTTGGTTCCTATCAGCCGGGCTCATATAAATATCGAAGACGACCACCAATAAGCGATCGAGGCAACGGCGAACAAAAACTGCGAGTGGAGAGAACAAAAAGCATACTAAATGCATTATGGTGCATCGTTAAGTTTATTTTAGCGGACCACAGAGTCAGAGTCGTCACGCCGACAGCGGTCTAGAGACGACGGTTCTAATAAAAATTCGTCGTGCCGAAAATGCGTTGAGCGCTTACTTCTGTCACGGACCGCCATTCAAAGCTGTCAGTTTCTGTACCGGTAAAACGGGGTTAATCGGGACGCATGGGTTAATCGGAAATAAACTTTAAAATGGATTTTAACATTGAAATAAAATCGTTTGCTGCCAAAAAGGGCTCATAATGTGTTTACTGTATTATAAATAACGATTAAGTGCTCTTGTTGGCAACAAACTATATTATTTCAATGTTAAAATCCATTTTAAACTTTCGTCCCGATTAACCCCTGCGTCCCTATTAACCCCGTTTTACGGTACGTCTTTTGTGTCGCAGTGCGAGTAAACGGTGACGCCCACTGACACGCTTGGTTCGGAAAGTGTTGACAATGCCGTCTGTAGCAGCGGACGCCGTGGCGTCTCCGAGTTCGTATGTAGAAGGGAAAATGAGTGCACGGGATAGTCCGCCATCTGGTAGTGAAGTAACAGCTGGTCTTCTTATAATTTCAGGCCCTATGTTGGGAACAGTTTGTATTGTATGGGTCTTAATGATTTGAACCTTAAGGATAGAGTAGTTTAGGTCCAAGTTTATCGCATCGCTCCACTGCGTTGGCGCCTAACTTCAGATCTAGGAACGCTCTCGCGTCGTTCGGAGCAGGCGCTTGGCGGCCCGCGAAGGTAATCTGTAAGAACGTACATAAGCGATTAGACATAGTCAATGAGTGAGTGAGTGAGTGTGTCAGTAAGTAGTGCTAGTGATATAGGCTTCGTTATCCTAATTCTACTCCATTTCATGCACACTTGAAATTATAAAAGTTACTTAAATTAGAAAAACAGCGAATTTACCGGTATATACAACATGTAACATAATTAACGCAATACCTCATACACCCCATTAAGAGTATTGAGTTAAAAGCATAATACAATGACCAAAACAACATTTTTTGTTATCAAATCCAAATCGTGTTGACCCTATCATTACGTTATGCATTTAAAATTGAGTCTTATTGCCTTGAAATAAAATTTATTTTTCTTTGACTCAATCGGAGATGAGTAAGTATGGCAAAATACATAAAATTTGAAAAAAATACCTATATTAATAGTTACTGAAATCGATTCAGGGGCCGTACTATGACGTGTTAATTCCATCATTGTTCCAGCGTGGAAGAGAGACGGAGCTATACATGACCGATAGCACTATCTCTTTTTCTCAACGGAATCATGATGGCATTAACAGGTCATAGTACGGCCCCAGTAGTCAATTATGAGCAAACTACTTTCAGGACTTGCGTTTATTCTGTTACACCTTGTATAAATGGGTGTATAAAGACCCATCACATAGCCGTTATCTACACATTATTTACATCAAAATATGTAACACTGAGCAACAATTTCTGCTGGGAACCGACTCTTAATATTGGTGTGAGAAATCGCTGTTTACGGCAGCGCGCAACGTAAGGTGACGCACGCAAAACATTGTGCTTAAGGGTGCATGCAACGGTACAAGAGTCGTGGGGGTTATGGGGAATTAAGTTAATAAATTTAAATAATTAATTATTAGTAAATTTTTGCACCAGTAAAATTCGTTAAAACTGCGTATGCCAAAAAACAATTCAATACAAATTCCGTTGCCCTGTATAATAAAATAAATAAAATAATTAACATCTATCCTATGACTACTAAATACTACAGAAAGGCAATAAGTTCAATGGCTAGAACTGAAGACTTATTATGACATTGAATTATTGATGCAAGCATCGTCAATATGAGTTGAAATAATACACACACGCACACACAATCACATACACACAGACACACTGTTTTAGGATAATTATATCTTTCAAGTTACTTTCTCTTTTTTATTTTTTAGTTAAGTATAGTTAAGTCTTCATGTTTAGTTTCGAGGTTTCACTTGTAATTTTTTGTTTAATTTCTTTTTTTCTTTTGTACACCACTTTTACATTTTTTTTTTTCAATTGTCATTGAAGATCGTGATCTCCTAGCACAGGTATATCTTGTACTTAAAAGGAGGTCCCTATGTAAGATTCACTGTAAAAGTTGTACTTACAAGTTTATTTATTTATAAATTGTTTCCGCGAAAAAAGTAAAAATAATGGAACCCAATAACCCTATTAACCCATTAAACCCAAAAAAAATATCACAATGACGATGCGCATAGCGACTCTCGTCTTTAAGAAAACAATATCAAGCATCCATTACCTGTGCCAAAGGATGCAAGTGCCTCTCAGGGAACTCCCTCTGATGTGCCAACACCCAGTCAGCTGGCCACATGGTGCCATTCCTGGCTGTAAACGGCAGTATCAGCACATAGACGCGATTGGCCGCCGAGTAGGCGACTCTGTAGTAATGTCCTTTGGTTGCGCGCTCCCACACGAAGCCGTCGGCGTCGGCCCCGCCTCGCTGTAGCCAAGATACTCGGGACACGTCGGAAGCGTGGATGCCTATTTCGACGTATTCTGCCCATGGTAGGATGTCGCCTCTGGAAGTTTTTGGCGAGTTTTATAAAGGGTTGATGAGAGGGTTGCAGTATTTGTATGATAATAAATGATAAATGATGATCCAAGGTTGCCTGGAAAAGATCGCAGAAAACAATAAGGCCGCCCGTTGTATATTTTGTAGTGTTCAATTTATTTTCTGTTATGTATTTTGTGGTGTAAGTACAATAAAGAATATATAAATAATTAAATAATGAGTTTATTTCTGTAAGTAGGTTTGTACAAACACTTTTACACGTCAAATAGTGAGTAACATAAGAGATGTAATTTAATGATTCGCTATTTAAATATTGGATTAGCAAGGAAATGCCGAAGGAAAGGTGCGGCTGCGGCTGGCGAGCACTACATCCAATTTACATTATTTTTCTTCTAAATGCAGCAAAGATAGCCAATTTTTAGCAAATTTTAGATCTGTTTCACGATTTGTCTCAGTATTACTAATATTGCTGTAAACCAATTTTAGAGGTGCCTAATTGAATATAATTTGCTGATCAATTTTGTTATTCTGCTGGCCACTAGTACCATCTCAATTCACTGTATTTACTGACAGAAAACATTTTGGAAGTGACTAAAATCATAACCGAAATTAATTAATGTTTTAACATTACTTAATTACAGCTATGATTTTGGAATACAACTAGGTAGAATGAAATAAGGTAACGAAAAATAAGGCCTGTCGTTCGCGTGTCGAATTCTTAGAAAGGTGGAGACCTGGAGTTTTTTGTTGGGCATATTCTAACTGAAACCACATGGTGGCTGTCTCTGGGATCGTCAGTGAGTTGTACACGCACCAGCACTGTGCTTAAGGCGCGGTAAGAAGCATTTTTTTAGGTAATTGACAATAGCGTATCGCGGCAACAAATAAGATTCAAAACAGCGATGCGTTTGATGTTATTCGAATCGAGTGAACACCAAATTTTGCAGTTTAAATGAAATTAAAAAATAAATGCAAGGTTCAGTGGAATAAAGTGATTTTTAGGTATTTCTTTTGTTGATTTAATTCTCTTTATTATCATTACATAAAATATGATAGCTTACGCTCAAAATTTTGAGAAGTAAGTATGCAACGAAAAATATATTTTTGAGTTCTGTTTTACAGTTGTTTTAGGATGCATGATACTATTTTATTTTTAAGTCTTTTCTTTGAACATTTGACAATGCACCCATTTTTATTTCTGGATTGTAATATCTACCAATAGGCCTAACTGTGCGACAAATATCTGAGCGTTTTACGGTGTCCTACGTTTGGGCAGCCCCTTAAGCATGCCTCCGTACACCTTGCGTAGATCCCGCACATTCATTTTAATATCTTAAGGGAGACAGAAATAGGAGGGACACACAGCTTTATATTTATTACACTTCCAGTGCAGTAATCTTCTATCATAAAGATTGTGGCAATGACGAAATTGTGTTGAGTCATCCACAAAAGCCTATATCTAGAGTGTATTTATATCCTTGTTTCCAATTGATGTTATTTCCACTTAAACAAATGTCAAGTTTATACCAATAAAAATTAAGAAGATTTTAGAATGACTAGTATTATTGAAACATTATTAAGAGCGTTTATACCTTATGAGTGGCAAAGTCGCAATTTAGTGTCATATTTCGTGGTTTTCAATTTTTATCATTTAATCGGAGCTATATTTTAAAAATCTGTTTAAAAAACTTTTTAGAGTTACGTGAAAGTGTTTAAAAAGTAAGTAACTGTAATGCTTACAGTTATTTTACAATGAAAATAACGCCCTGCTAGTTTCCAATGTATTATTTGCATATAAATAGAACTGTAAACGCAACGATTTCTTACCTTTTACACAGTTTTCACATAATTCTAAAAATAAATTAAACAGATTTTTAAAATATAGCTCCGATTAAATGATAAAAATTGATAACCACGAAACATGACACCAAATTGCGACGTTGCCACTCATAAGGTATAAACGCTCTTAAGGTTTGCTGAAGTTGCAGAGCAAAGTGAATCTTGTAGTTTCTTTTTCTTTTTTACATTTTTGGAAACTAAATTATGAATGCTGAATAGTCAATTGGAACCAATTACCTCATAACAGCCCCCAGTAACGACGTGGTCTCGAGCCAGCACCTCGCGCCGGCCTGTAACAACGCACGCAACACGTGCCCAGCGACACGACGCATGTTGCGACGGCAACATGGCGGCGTGTTGCGCCCCGACAGCATGTAGGATGGCGTGCCTTGCACGGATGGGTAGCAGCGCTAGAAATAGAAGGATAATTGTTGAAGAGACTAATAAATAAATAATAAGTGTTAGCTCATAATATCATCCTATTCGCACCGACTGCTGCCGATTAACAACAAATGCTCCAAGATCTGAGCACAGCAAGTCTTGAGGTTAGACTAATGATGAATCAGTCAGACTAAAGTTGCGACCAATAGCACAAAAAGTAGGGTTGAGGTAGACGGGCAAGAAGTCCACTATGTCGATGAGTACATTTACTTGGGCCAGTTAAAAAACAGGCAAGGCAAAGAAATTGACCGTGTATTAAGAACGCCTAGAAGAACTACTGGTCCATGAAGTCGCTGATGAAGGGTGACCTGCCTCTATCCCTCAAGCGCAAACTCATCGTCATGTGCGTTCTGCGCAACCTAACTTACGGTACTCAAACTTGATCCTTGACTGAGTCTCAAAAGTCCCAATTCATGGTTTGCGAGAGGACGATACAGGTCTGCTATGCTGAAGAGGGATTGGGCGGGCCATGTATGTAGGATATATCAGGACACCAGTAGTGGGAACCAGGAGACAGGCGTCGTCGCCGAGGGAAGCTGAGAAAACGCTAGCGTGATGACTTAGAGGAGTTTATGGGAGATTAGCCGGAGAAGGCAACACACAGGGAAGATTGGAAACCTGTGGGGGAGACAATTGCCAAGCAGTAAGACAATACAAATTGAAAAAGAGTTAGATAACAACTAGTATATAGTACTTATTATAGGGTAGAATTTTGCGATAGGGCAGTAAAGGAACCTTAACCGTTGTAGCTACAGAAAAACATTCCCTAAGAACGTTTTTCTGTAGCTACAATGGTTAAGGTTATTATTACGACTGTTCTTAACTTTTTGGGTAATTGCTAACTGCATTCACAGATTTTGGAGAAATGCTACAGTCAGCTAGAAAAACATAAATTCTCAAGGTTTATTTTTTTGTATAAAGATTGAAAGTCTCTTGTGGAACAAACTGAGGTTAGAGTACTAGAAAAGCCACAGATTACAGAAAACTTTTACCTTCATGCCCTTTATTTTTCTGACTTTCAGCTGAGATAAAATAAATCATTACATCTCAAGCTAAAGAGGTGCCATACTGGATAAAGGCATCCAGGGAAGGAGACCTAAGTCCAGCAGTGCCACTGCCATAACTTAAAAATTATTGAGAAAATTTTGTAATTCCTTACAGCTCTTGTTTATTTTGATATACAATAACATGATTACCACTAATTTAATACTTGATCCATGCCAGTACCTACCTGTAGCATACATATGCTAGGTCCAGAGACACAAGAAAACAAATATAATAAAATTGACATACTGTTCATTTTAAATTATTGGAATTTACTTTGAGAAGATAGATGAATTATAAGTAGAGAGTAGAGAGAGAGTATTCGGATGCATATTCGCCTAAAGTTGAGATGTTGTTTAATATGGAATGCGCTTTTGTATCGAAAATATCCTGCAGTTCCGGGATTGACTTAGGTTTCTAATTATAAAATCGGATGTATATTTACTAAATTTCAAATGTTATATATGATGCACTTTTGTATCGATCGTAAAAATCCGACGATTCCCGAATCAACAAGATTAGTGTATTTTTCTAACTATAGAATCGGAGGCATATCTCTTACCTAACGTTGTAAAGTAGGTAGGGAGATACCAAAGTGCCATAGTAAATAACGTCCTACATATAATTAGGACAATTCATGTAAGTACCTATTTCCATGCCTAGTTATTTTTTAGAAGTCGCTTCCAGACACACCCAACTAGTTATGCATACCCAGTGTTCATTGCAGTCCGGTTTATTTTACATTTTTTTTTATTTAAAAAACACTTTCATAGCTAAAAATTTACTTTAGGTAAAATTGGTGATACCAAGATTGTATGACATCTACAAATTGATTACCCATTTTTATGGCAAAAAAATATTTTGAGCTGGTGCAGTAGGTATATTATACCTGTGTCTCCCTCTTGCAGCCAAACCACTGTACTCTGCCATCTTCTCTGATAACTGCCTTCACTCCCAACTGCTTGTACAGAGCAACTCTGTAGTCCCGCATGTGGCGAGATGTCCTCTGCTTTGCCCCTGGAGTCTTCAGCACTCCACGACCTGGGCCAAGCTTGCCATCTGATATTTGGACCTAAAATTCAAACATAAAATAATGTAGGTAAGATGTTGGATTTTAATTGGTGAAGTGGCAATTTTTTTTTTTGGTATGGATTTGGATAAACAAGCCCACCTTAACATTTTTAACTGCAGTTTGCAGATAAAGAGACTCGGGAAAAGGTAATGCAAAAGGTTGTGGTACTTTCTGCAGGACAGCAGTTCTAATCAGCAGTGCATGCTGACCATGTACAGCATCACAGATCTTGCCGGAAGCATCCTTCCTGTAGTGCAGGGTCCAGTCTGCATAGTTCCACTGCACATGCTGACATATCAAGTGAGAGTTGCCAACACCAATAGCTATGGCTTGTGTGGGACTTGCCAAAGCCGCCGCCATCGCGATTTGCAGCACCCTACGCGAGACTCGAGTTGAATCAGGCACAAACAATACATACTCAGTAAATATTTGCGTCAAAGGATTGAAATCTTGCGGCGAAGCACTCAGCTTTAGTTCTAACGACAGTACTTTTACATTCCGTAGAGTCTCATTCGTTACAGAGAACGGGAACGGTGGGTAAGGAGTATTCTCACATACTACCACCACAGGCATATTGGGAAACGCTGATACAAACGACTGCACGCTATCAGCGATGTCATTTTCAAAGTCTTCAAACTGGCGGAAAACTACAGTCATTAACTTGGACAAGTGGCGTGAAGAACGAGGATGCAGAGGATTTGGTGGCACGGTCACTGGGGCAATAGGATACATCGGCGGAAAAAAGTAACAACATATCGACGCGATTATTATTATAGTAAACACTATGTAGAACTTGAATGTTAAACGACCGCGAAAAAGTCGATAGAGCATTATTTTCATTTATAAACTTGCACATTTCAGTCATTACATTACATCAAATATTTATTTTGATCGAAAATCGAATTCACAACAATTTTCACGATTTTAACTTGACAGATGACCGATTTGTTTTGACGTTTAGGAAAGAATGTTGTCAAGTTGAAAAGAAAGATCAAGCATGGACGAGTGCAAGCGTAAACAGTCTACGAGTGCAAGTTACTATTACAGTCTGTGACCATAAAAAAAATATAATTAGATTTTATTTCTTGTTGCACCAAATAACAAAAAAAAACATGTGTGCTGTTCACACGTGAAAGCAAAGATACTATATTTATACTCGTGAAAGTGAAACCTTCAAAAATTTTGTATAATCGTAGTGTATAATGTATTCTATCTCATTCTCTCTCTCGCACGTTAAATCCTATACATGTACTTACGTGTTTGTCTCTTTTGTCGCATTTTCAATTCATCGTATTTCAAATCACAACGGGGCTAAATAAATTTTCATTTCAATATACAGGGTGTTCGGCAGAACGTTGAACATAAGAATATGGCAAATAGGTGGGGTCGCACGGTCGTCTGCTATCGACCCAGCTCAAATGATTTGACCTAGGCCCCAAAGATTTTTTTATTTAGATTTCTTTTTAATAACCGAATTTCAGGAGTTTGAAAACTTCGAAGTAAGATCATTTTATGTAGGATAGACGAAACTGGCAAAGTAATTTTTTTGTTTTTGTCTCGACTGTTTGTAGATTCCTCTAAAATTATTGTTTGGTGCAGTTATCGGGTAGACAAAAAGGTATGAGCCTTGAAACATTACAAAAAGAGGTAAAACATGATTATAAGATTTTCTATACATTGCATTAAAAATTAAATACTAAAAGTGATTAAAGACGTACGATTTCATCGAAACGGGTCCATATTGGCTCAACTAAAGTTCTTTACCCGAAATTGTTCTTCCTAACGATTTGTAATCCGAATGATCACTCTTCCTAACATTTTTCATCCTAAAGTTTTCATTCATACTATTTGTAGTGCTACCGGCGATGTTCATAACACTCATGTTTCCGAAAATTGTAATTAATAATATCATTAATGTAAATATATTTAAACTCCTACTGTTTTTTATCGTAACGCTTTTATCCCTAAACATAATTACCATAATATTTTCACTCATACTCAGAAAGAAACATTTACCAAGTGTTATAAAAAATATATGTGGGTAGAAGATGATATTTATAGTTTTAGGTTTTTTTTTCTGTGCCTGGTTGATGGTGGGCTAGGTCGACGGAGCCCCGCTTCGCGGGGCTCCTACTTCTGTGTGGTTTATAAAAAAATAACCACGAAGGGGATGGCGGGGTCTATTCGCTCGCTTCGCTCGCTCACACGACCCCGCCATCCCCTTCTAACCTAACCTGTCCGAGTCGGGGTGCCCTAAAGTCCCAATTGCATCCAATTTCTCTTGATATAAACAACCGTTACACACCCGATGTCGATGGCAAATTATGTTATGGCATATCATAATTATGGCATGTGATAATTAGGGCTTACAATGATTAATGTATATAATACTGATTATTATGAATAAAAAGAAATCTAAACAAAAAAGATATGACTTTGAATAATAGTATAAAAGATGGTTATGTTGAGAAAATATAGGGAAACAAATAAAAGTATAATAGATGTTTATTGCTACTGACATTATGAAGTTGAATGCTTCGGAATTATGAACATTAGAGACAGAGTAGTTAGGAATTGTGATTGTTATGATGAAAAATGTTAGGAAGAACATTTTCGGATTTCCAATTATCGGAGTTGAAAATTTAGGTGAACTTTGGCGCACCCCATCGAAACATCCTTGGTGTATGGCCTTTCGAACGGTATGTAATTTGTTTAATAAAAAAAAAACTTTAGAGTTATTGACCAATTTTTGTTCAAAACGGGAATTTTGATGCAATTCGATTTTTGTGAAATATAAAATGTTTTGCAAAATTCATTATAATATAATCGTGGTAAAAATTAAAAGTCGATAGTGTATTGGGTAAGTACCTGATTGGTAAAAGCCCCCCGTGTAGATTTTAGTCTTGATTGCAAAAACAGGTAAAACATAGCTTATCTTTGCATTTCATTAAAAAAGCATATTATCGAGTACTTCTAACTCTATCAAAACACCTCTAGTGCATCGCCTTTCTAAAGGTATGTATACTACGCGTCATGTAAAAAGAACGCTGGAAGAAAGTGGAGGGGGTGTGTTTGCGCATGGGTACACTCGCGCACGAAAGTACTAGGCCTGTTGTTTTATTTTTGAACTAGCCTTTCGCTCGCGGCTTCGTTTATTGGTACATTGAAAAATATATTAGATAGAATATTATTAAATAGAATTAAAAACATGTTTGATTCAGTGTAGAATGTTTAATCTAATTACAAAAAATTAAATTAATGTTGAAACTCCTTCCATTAAGTCGTCGTGGGTGACGTGAAAACCAGATGAGGACGCGGTGTTGGTGCTAGAGGTGGCTATTTCGCTGTCGTCACTTGAGCTTTCATCACCATTTGTGTCTGAATCATCATCCCCTACGCGAAGAATAAGTGTTTCTGTCATCATGTCAACCACATGATCGCTGTTACAATATTCGGCTTCTATTTCCTTTACCTTGGTGCACAATTTTCCCCATTCTGTTGCTCCCATTAAATTAACATCACTTCTTTTAGTATTTATTTTTTAATGCAATGTAAAGAAAATCTTATAATCAGGTTTTACCCCTTTTTGTAATGTTTCAAGGCTCATACCTTTTTGTCTAGCTGTTATCTGCACCAAACAATAATTTTAGAGGAATCTACAAACAGTCGAGACAAAAACAAAAAAATAACTTAGCAAGTTTCGTCTATTCTACATAAAATAATCTTACTTCAAAGTTTTCAAACTCATGAAATTCGGCTATTAAAAACAAAAAAAATGAAAAAATCTATGGGGCCTAGTTCAAATCATTTGGGCTGGGTAGATAGCAGACGACCGGGCGACCCCACCTATCTGTCATTTTTGTATGTTCAACGTTCTGCCAAACACCCTGTATTTTCATGTAGTTTTACGGTTGTAACCATCAACATCAGTACTGGTCAATGACTAAAGAATAAGAGAGGACATGAACTAAAAGATCGTATCGCGTGCCGGCGTGGAAAGTAAAATGGCGTAGGCTCCGCCCATTACCTAGTGTTGTCCTCTGCTCATTCTTTGCAATGATTTTGTTCATCGTGTTGATTACAAATCGATTAATCGAAATCACATACATTAAAATAAGGTTTTTGATTTTAAGTAGATAGTAGGTAAGTAGGTTGTTATTCGATTCTCATTCTAGGACGTCGCATTATGGATTAAGTACAAAAAAGCCTGTTGTTGCGTAATCTGACTGAAAAATTGCAAAAATCATCAATTTGACGGTTCATTTAAAATTAATTGTACTTGATATTATTTACTCTATGATTAATAGTTGCTCGTGATAATCAAGCTAGAAGAAGAGTAAATTAAACTGCAACAAGGAATTCAAAACTATACCGATTATTAACAAAATAAAACAACAGAAATCGATATTATGCATTTAATGGGAGAACCGTTTTATTTCAAATAGATACAATAATATCAGTTTGTAATTAGTATTAAGTACACCAATAATGTGAAATACAATAAAGTCTGCCTGTCTACAATAAATGTACAGGGAAATAATAATGTATTATGACTCAAACTCAAAGCATTTATTTCAAATAAACCAATTACAGGCACTTTTGAATTGTCAATGGGTCGGTCAGTCAGAAAGATGAAGCTAGTTGCCCATTCCAAAGCGTAGTAGGTACCTATGGAGAAGAACGGGCAAGAAACTCCATGGACACTCTTTTAAATCAAAATATTGTTACAAAAAAGTGGTTACATCATTCATGTTGTAATTATACATGTGAGAACGATGTAGAAACACGTGCACGTTAAAAGCGTCCGTAATAAAAAGATAAAAACAATTATGGAATTAAAATAAGCCGTGGCAGCTAAGAAATGACCAGTGCCTACTGACGGCGCCCGTTCACGAACATGACGTATGGATCAGCACCATTCAGCTCAACCATTTTGAAGGGAACTCAATGATCCAATACACACGTCACCACCAGCGACACATTTGAGTGAGCATGACATACTCTCAGCCGCCAGGGCACATTCAAGTCAATGAAAGACGAACCCAGTAACCTTTATAGTGGGTACATAGTGCTCACACATGTGCTATGCAATTATACAATACTAAGAGATTGAATTTATACAATGCAAAGATAGGTTGTACAATCTTCATCAGCTCCAACATTATTTTCGAATATATGGGTAAATGTAGGCTTACAATGAAAATGTGATAATTTACCTTAGGGAGCCTTGTCGGTATTGCATTGTCGTGAAGTCTCACTATATCAAGACTTCTATTAATACAAGACTCTTCAAAATGTAGTGAACAAACATTTTCCTGGCTGGAGTCGATATTTTCTTGACCCAATGATTCAAGCCACTTACTTTTAAGTTTATCATTTTTTGGTAACCTAAAAACACAAACAAAACACGCAAACTAACATAAATGTGTATATTTTTTCATGCTAAATATTCAAACGAAATTTGGTTTTTATCGATGCTAAATCGATTCGTTGTGCAAATTACACAATCACAACACTATATTTGTCAATAAAAATACGTAGTAAACAAAACCAAAATAATGAAATATATCGTTCGAAATACTATGAATAGGCAATAATCTATGACCGAACAGTAATAAACATGAATTGAGACTAGAAATTGGTATAAATTTATATAGGAAACTTAATAATCTATGAATTCTTTCGACTTACTTGTGCAGGGATATCAGAGGCGCTTTTTTACTGTAATTCGAGCCACAGCCCCTCACACAACACTTAGGCATGGTTTCCTCTATCACAGACAGCCTCAGTCAAATTTACAGCACTCAAAATGTTCTCAAAATGGAAAAAAACTTAATATTTAGTCGCACGATAACGCCAAATGACACTTCATGTACACTCTGAGAAGTACTCAAAACCAGAAACTAAAATGGCGAACCGGCCGATGGGCAGGGCTTCCGTGACGTCAATTGAAATTGAATTGCAATTTTAGAAAACTGACAAAATACGGTTTTCTCTTTTTGACACTTGCAGAATTGCATAAGTTAGAAAGAAACATGTATATTTTTTTATTTCTGTATAGAATCGTATGATATTTCCTTAATGTATTTAATTTATATAGATCTTTTAGTTCATGTCCTCTCTTAGTCTTTAGTCATTGGTACTGGTACATTCATCAATGCATTTATTCATCATAGAGATGCTAGAGTAATGTTCATTAATTTTGACATTGACTTTGACACTACGCTTTGACAATTACGTCGGATTATCAGATTTGCGCATGTCACGTCACGTTACGTCAAAAAATTTACGTTTACGATTTTCGAGTTGAGCTGTTTTGGAGTACATTAAATAATTTTGTTAAATTAATTACTCTGTAAAAATGGAAGAAAATAAAGATTTGGACATCTTAGAACCTTCCTTGAAAAATGTGGTTGACCAGAAATCCCTGAGGTGGATCTTCGTTGGGGGGAAAGGAGGAGTTGGTAAAACTACGTGCAGGTATGCAATTTATCACAAAAATGAGTAATATCATCGAGATCCAATTAAATCTAATAGTGTTATTTGTTTTTAGCTGCAGTTTGGCCATTCAACTAGCCAAGGTCCGGGAGTCGGTCCTCATTATTTCGACTGATCCAGCTCATAACATTTCTGATGCATTTGATCAGAAATTCTCCAAGGTAGGTTATGTTTTCTTAAGTGTATAATTATTGCACTGAAACCGATTTCTACGGAAAAACGTCAATGGCAGAAATACCAAATATGTGGCTGATGAAACAATTGTTTTTGTTAACCTGCTCTTTGTGACTTCACCTAAATCACATTGTTTACAATCTAATAACTTTTTCATCGAAGTACCTATCCGCTGCCCGCCGCACTAACAATCTAGGTCACATGCACACGCACACACACTTTATTGTTACAGATAAACTCAATCAGTATTTTGTTTTTTTTATGATTTTATTTACATTTCAGGTGCCAACTAAAGTAAAAGGCTTCAATAACCTATTTGCAATGGAAATTGATCCCAATGTGGGGCTCACTGAGTTGCCTGAGGAATATTTTGAGGGGGAAACAGAGGCTATGAGGCTGGGGAAGGGAGTGATGCAGGAAATAGTTGGAGCCTTCCCTGGCATAGATGAGGCTATGAGTTATGCAGAGGTAAGATAAATTTAATAAATGAACCCAACACTTAACTTAAAAACAGTCTTTGTAATACAGCAAGTTACTGAGAAAACATGGCAACCTCTAGAGTCACATTGCCTTTGAGTATTCAGTTGTAAGTTTTTGTGTAAAGAACAGCAGCAGGAGCAGAAGCAGTGACCTCCAGTGGTATTGTCCCTGACTTACCGAGTTGTAGGTTGTGAGCTTGAGACTACTTTACTTTATTTCATTGCCACTGCTCTCAAAACGGTGAAGGAAAACATAGTGAGGAAACCGGAATGTCCTAAAACCTAAAAGTTCAAAGACATGTCACATTCACCGACCCGCACTGGGCCCGCATGGTGGATTATGGCCCACTCCCTCTCACCAAGAGGAAGCGGAGGTGTCCAGTGGGAACAGTATTGGCTGATTGTGATGATGATGCTGTAAAGAAGATATTGTTAAAATGTGTCTCCATATTGTTATGAAATAAATGACTTAGGGCTGATTTTTCAATAGTCAGATAACTTTTATCTGAAGAATAAATCTGACAGTTTGACATATTTTCCATACAAAAGCTGTCAAACGGCAATATTTATTCCTCAGATAAAATTTATCTGACTATTGTAAAATCAGCCCTTAGCCCTTTTATTTGAATGGAATAATAAGCATGTGTAGTGTATACAGCCTATGTCCACCCTGAATGTCCATTCAAAATTGTAATTTTTGAAATTGGATAAGTAGTTTTGGAGATTACCTCGTACACTCATACTTACAAACGTTACCTCTCGTTATTATTAGTGAAGATACCTGCTTTTTAATTTCATTTATTTATCAAAGAACAATTCATATTTTGTTATTGCGTTTTATGTAAAATCGCATTAGACAGACTATCACTCACACTGATTAGTAAAGAAAGAAAGAATAACATTTATTTGACAACAGTTCTTGAAGCACAAAATTCAAAAGTAATAAAAAAATCTGATTTGCCGCCCAGCCCTAACAAGATGAGCCAGAACGCCCAGAGCGGGAGAAGTTATATGATGATATCCCACCCTCCAAAAAAAAAAGCCCTAACGAGATAAGATTATATATGACCTACTGGTTTCTTGTTTCTAGGTAATGAAGCTAGTGAAAGGCATGAACTTCAGTGCAGTGGTGTTCGACACTGCGCCCACAGGACATACTCTGCGTCTACTGTCTTTCCCGCAGGTGGTCGAGCGAGGCCTGGGGAAACTAATGCGACTGAAATCTAAGGTATGAACCTTTTCCAGTAAATAAACATAGTCCATCTCTATAATAGTCATAAAGATTCGTGGCAGTTGCGGTCATAAAACTTGTAAGTAGGATGGTGCAATGTTAGTACTATATTCATCTCGCGCCTACGTTTTATGACCACAAATGTTGGTGTTTTGGTGTAGTATGAGTTTGCTTTCATAACTTTGACACAAGTATTATTTATTTTGACAACACACTAGATGGCATTGAAACTCGACACTAATTAGCAATTTAAAATAACTAGCACAATTAAAGTCAATTGGGTGAAGGTCAGTTGTAAGAAAAATAACTAAACTTGTTTTTTTCTTTCCCTTATTCGTTTTTCAGGTGGCCCCATTCATCAACCAAGTAGCGACACTGTTTGGCCTCGCCGAGTTCAACTCGGACATGTTCAGCAACAAAATGGACGAAATGCTTTCAGTTATCAGACAAGTCAACGCCCAGTTCAAGGACCCAAACCAGACTACTTTCGTATGTGTTTGCATTGCGGAGTTCCTGTCTCTCTATGAGACTGAGCGTCTAGTTCAGGAGCTGACGCGGTGCGGCATCGACACGCACAACATTATCGTCAACCAGCTGTTGCTGAGGACATCAGCACCATGCGATCTGTGCGCGGCGAGACACAAAGTTCAAGAGAAGTATCTCGAACAAATCGCAGACTTGTATGAAGACTTCCATGTTACCAAACTACCTCTCCTGGATAAGGAAGTGCGCGGTGCGTCGGCTGTGAACTCGTTCTCAGAGTACCTCTTGAAACCGTACGACCCGCTCGCGCCCGCCACGTGACTTGCCCACTTCCACACCTAACAACTATATACGTGCGTGTATTTCAGAGTGCAATGAATTTTATATCCAGTTTCAATTATTCGTTTCTAAATTAGTTATATTGGTGAGTGAAGGTGCTATTCGTCACAAGCTTAAGTTCTAGAGTATGCTAGCCAAGTGACCACAATTCTAGGGTTCCAAGATTTGATCATATCATATATTTTGAACTATAATTCTCCTCACATTGTCATTAAAAGGGCAGCATTCTAGAAAATAAATGTTATAACCAGTGATCGGAGTAGGTAGAACTATTTTGGTTCAATGGCCGCAAATGTTGATGTTAATATGGACATTTCCTGGAATTCGAAAAAATACAATTGTTTTTTTTATTAACAAGGATAAAAGAAAGCTTGTCTAATGTATCTTACAAAGGTGTTACAGAAAACTTAAAAAATATATTATAAAAATTAAATGTTTTTAATTTCATTAACCTGAATCGCGTCCGTCTTATAATTACCCGACGGAAGGGTGGAGGGATATGTGTTCGTTCATAATTCCTTAAGACGTGAATAGCTTTTTACAAAGTAATTTCTTACTTATTTAATAATATATATATCAAATCCCGGGATTCCGGGAGTGTCCATATTAAAACAATGTATCGCAAGTACAAAAAATAGCACGACCAACTCCCGATCACTTGTTATAATATATAAGTTTTAATTTATTTCTTATTAAAACCCAATAGTGTGCTAAAAATCTTTATTGTTATAAAAAAATCATATTGATTGTAAACCAAAATCACAATGCCAATGCAATAAGTAATAAATATATATTCTAATCTTCATATCATGGCGATTTTCAATTAATAATTAGATACCTTTTATTACTAAAACTATAATTTCACGTATGTCAACTAGAACAAAATACTGATTTATTTGAATCAACAATAAGTTAATTTCAATCAAAGAAATAACATTTCTAAACACTATTTTGAATAACAACTATGTAACAGCCTATGGCAGTTGTTGTTCAGATACAATAAATTAAATTTAAACCTATGTTTAAAATGCTTTGGGTAGACATCACGTCATAATTATAAAACAATTAAAATTATTACAACCATTAAGCACAAACTGAACCCGTAACTTCGTAAAAGAACTTCGCGCAACTCACGCATTAAAACATTCCAATATGAGTAATATTAAGGTGCTCCCTCACATGGAGCGTGCGCCTATAATGTAACATTTCAGATTCGATTTTGAGCATTTAGTTGATTCCACAATATAGACGAAGCGGTCGTTGTGCTGAGCGGGGCAATATTAATTATTATTCGACATTGATCCATGCGTCATGTTCGTGAACGGGCGCTGTCAGTTGGGACTGGTCATCTCTTAGCTGCCACGGCTTATTTTAATTATTTCATTTATGGGTTGTTTTGTTTAAATTTATATTTGCTGTACTCTGGACACTCAACGTGTACGTCTTATTTACATCATTCTCACATATAATTATACCTATATTCAACGTTAATGATGTAACAATATAATTTAAAAGAGTGTCCATGGAGTTTCTTGCCCGTTCTTCCCCATAGGTACCTACTACGCTTTGGAATGGGCAACTGCTTCATATTGCTGACTGACCGACCACTTGACAATTCAAAAGTGCCTGTAAATGGTTGTAATTGAAATAAATGCTTTAGAGTTTGACATTTACGAAAAAAAAAAAACCAAGACACGATATCGGTGCCATGAATTATTTCAAAACCAATGTAATGCTCGAATCTGTAACATTACCGATTGCGCACTGTAATGCTCGGTTCTCTTCCCTCACTGATGTAATGCTCGACTCTGTAACGTCACAGTACAGGCGAATGCTCCAAGTGAGGGAGCACCTGTATAATAATGTCTTTCACATTCGCATGCAGCAATTAATATCTTCATAATCTCAACCGAAACAGTACCATAAGATTATTTTAGTTACAGCAGTCTGTCCAAGCGTAACTAAACACTAAACAATTAATCTCAGCACATTTATTTTTGGCCTTTAAAAATCTAGGAAAAATACTTGGTCGTAGCCAGAAAGTACAAAGCTTCTAAAGGCTGGTCTCACACTAAACTTAAATGGCAGTATGGGCGTCTAAAAATGTCATACACTGTTTCACAGCACGAATGAAAGCATTTGTTGTGGACCAGCCCTATTACAAATAATAGGAGACGCAAGTCTTAACATTAAAGCAGGTGGCAGTACTTACGAACAACAGCAATTTCGGCGAGAACCGAGCTTGATTTTAGGAGTGACTCAGCTCGTGCCAAGATAGAAAATAACCTTTCCATAAAAACACCGTAAATATATTATTCTGCTATACACACTAGCTGTCCTTGTCACATCAATGAAGTAAGAAATCCTTGAACACAATTTTGTGGTGCCACAAACTTATCTATTCAGGTTATGCATGTAGCTTGCATTTAACTGGCCTTGTAAATAAGACGGTATTAATATTGAAAGTCGAATCCTCAATAGATAAGTTTATGACCATAGAATTATAAAGGTCTATCCACACAGTTCAGGGTCAAGACTTTCTGAACTCTTAGCTGTAAGTTTGTGCATACGCCCGGATGTCCCAGTTTACCCAGATCCTGATATGTGTGGAAGGACTTTTAGATGTTTATAACAAGTAAGTAATATCTAAACACAAAAAAGCATTATTATATTTGCAGTTCTTAGTTGTCACTCCATTCACTCAAAATCCGAGGCCTCCACTAGTCCAGTCCATATAAAACTAGGATCTAATTCGCCCGCTTGTGTCAACTGGAGCGATGTTGCGTGGGCAAGTGCCACGCGACGAGCGTAGCGCCGAGCACTGTGCCGAACAGCGCGGCTGCGCATGCGCCGGCCTCGAACAACAGCTTCGGTGTGAACACGCCCCAGATCATCAAATGGCGGCAGTGGATTGTAGCTGAGATCGCGCACGCGAATATCTGATGAGCCATAGGTAGGGTTTACAAATTAAATCAAAAAGACGTCAGGTCATTTCGCAGCAGTCGTCGAAAACTTGATTTTCATTTTATTTAGGTAGATACATTTAACTGTCCAACCCTTCGGGCAACAAGGCGTGATGTTATGTTATACATTCAATTATTTTAATGTTTTCCTAAGAACAACCTCCAAAACCAGCTTTACAGGTTGATACATACAGGGTCTAAAAAGAACCATCACATAGCCGTCAACTACGCATTCTGTACATCAAACTAAGTAACATTGCACAAAAATAATTTCTGGGAATCTAATTTTATTTTTTTGTGTGAAAAATCGCTGTTTACGGTAGTGTGCAATGTAACGCACGTAAATCATTGTACTTCTTGGTCCATGCAACGGTACAGGGGTCGTGGGGGTATTTAAAGTAGTGTTATAACATTAAACACTTGTTTTCGTAATAAAACGTCAGTAAAAGCATCGATCACTAATAAAGGACTAGATACACAATCAGCGACAAAAATGTCTTCACCGAATGAGCGCCCATTTGAACATTTGGGTGGGCTTTTAATCTAGTAGCAATCGAACGCTCCGACGGTAAACACGCCTCAGCGCTCGTTAAAAATAGTAAAAATCACATCTAGATCGATAAAAAAGGAAGAGGTTTTATACTGTCGGTAATTATTAATATTATCGTTATATATATATGACTGTATTGTAAATACTGATATTTTATCAAGAAATCATCGTAAAATAATTTTTAATAATCAGCAGGAGTTAGAAAGCATCTCAATTGTAAAGACTCTTACTAAACTTATTAATCATACTATCGCATGCCCACTTTAATTGTTCGGGCTATATGAGATGATTCTATTCCATTTGTTGGAGACGCTATTGTTTTTTTTTGTTTGTTGTTTATTTTTGTTTTGAATGACTGTTTTTTTTTTAATGAGCACGTCTTTCTACATCTTTCTCACATGTATGATGTAACCACTCTATTGTAACAATATTTTGATTTAAAAGAGTGTCCATGGAGTTTCTTGCCCGTTCTTCTCCATAGGTACCTACTACGCTTTGGAATGGGCAACTAGCTTCATCTTTCTGACTGACCGACCCCTTGACAATTCAAAAGTGCCTGTAATTGGTTTATTTGAAATAAATGCTTTGAGTTTGAGTTTGAGTCTTCTGTACTGTTTCTATACAGTAACATTTTATAGATTTAATTTTGACTAAATGCATGTTATAAAATTAAAGATGTGAGACTTTATTTTTGTTTTTTTAGCTTTCCTCAAAATTCAGTGAGGTGTTGTGAATGGACATCAGTTATAGCACGTCAAACATACGAAGAGTTCTTCAAGTCTTATTCTTATAGTTAGCCTTAGTCATAAACAAAAAAATATATGCCAGTTCGACTCCACTCATTCCTTGTCCTTGCGGCGAGTCTCGGTCGTAATATTTTTCACAAAGCTTTGCGAGTACAACTTTAAGCACTGTGTCAGTGTTTAAGGTTGAATTTACACTAATATATATTTATTTCAACTAAAATTACGTAAACACAATTGGCGACAGTTTTGAAAGAACCTTGGCATTGGATTATGTATTCTTTATTAGTGATCGATGAGTAAAAGTTGTAATTTTGACCTTCAATAACGCCGTAACCAGAAGGTACCCAGGTTTGGTCCACTTCTAAAAAAATATTCCAATGACGGGGAGTACAAGTGACTCTGGGCTTCGTTAAGTGTCTTTTTACACCCGTTATAATGGTGAGACTGGTATTGAACTAAACAAGGCCTGGAAAATATGTAATAAGCCCATCTATCTGGGTTTATAAGTCAGACAGAGCTTGTTTTCATAATTACCACTTCATAAGACGCTATTTTTTCATCCAACTTAATGTATTGTACGGTTTTGTCAGGATCAGGTGTGGCTTACATCTGACAAAACCGCACGGTGGCCTTGACGGCGGTCTCAATAATAAATGAAGTGTGAACGGTTTTATCTGTCATCTCACAGAGGTAGGAGACGCTTTGGCGGCCGCTTCTAGAGCCGGCATTGTCAACACTGTCCATACAGACCAAGCTTATCACCGTTACTCGCTCTATAGAGTGAGTAACGGAGCGATATCTTATACACCAATGAGGTATAAGACTGGCTTTGAATGGTTGTCCGTGACAGATTGTGCGCTCAACTTTCGGCGCCACGAACTTGATTAGTACTTTATTAGCCTCTAGACGCTACCGGTGCGGTAATTCTTATGTGGTCATCTCATAGGTACATACCCTAATAGCGAAGCAGAGCATAAACTTGAGGCACAGTGAGAAGACGGCTGCAAGCTGCGTGCGAGGACCAACTCGACCCGCTCCATTCTCACCCCATAGCGCTAACAGGGGCACTGCCGCGCCGAATGCCAAAAGGGATCCTGACAAACAAAATCATTGTAAAGGTAAACAAAATGCAAAAATATTCAGTGTTTAAAATCATGTTTCCAGCCGGTCTATATTAAGGAGGGAAACGAATTTGAACACGAAAAAATAAAGGAATGCTGCCATAAAATTTAGATTAAATGATCGTAAAAGATTTCTCTTCCATATACATGAACACCCTACTGTAGTAGTATTTGGGCACTCACTTCCATTCAATTTCTTACCGAATAATTCCAGTGAGACCAAAGAGGCAGTGATGGGCGGTCCTATATCCATATAGTTAGGGTCTCCAGCATGGAAAGCAGGCGCCCATCGAACGTGGCCCAGCGTGGCGTGGTGGCCCGTGGCGTAGAACGCGTAAGATGCCAACAACGCCCACATACAAGCCACGCTTGAGTTGCATCGGGTTACCAGAGCTGAAAAAAAAGAACAGGGATTAAAAATAAATTAAAACGATAGGAGTTTCAATTTCAATCAAAAAGAAAAACACTTACAAAATTTCGTAGAACCATCACTCTTCAAGTTTGCAACAATATTCAGGGCTAAACATCCTAGTATAAAAGCTAAGACTGCGCCCGGAGCGTACGACACACCAAGTACTAGAGTGTTAGCGACGAAAAACATCAGACTAGTCGCCATCAGTGGTAGAGTGGCGCCGCGGCCTTCCCGCTTCCATATTAAACACATCATCACTGCAAGGACTAGCCAAGCGGCCCGCGCTAACAATTTGGCACGGCTTGGAGATCCTAATGACCCATAACCCGTAGCCCAGTGTGAACAGGCCAATAATCCTGCTACTACGGTACAATAACCCCGCCAGCCCACATGCCGCCTACATATAGCTACCACAGCAGCCACAGTCCCCATGCCTAGAACTAATGCAGGTCGTGACGATTGCCCGGATGCCACACTCGCCCCCGCCGTCCAACAATCCCCCTGTTCCTCCCTACAACCGCGATACAACCTCGTCCCCGCAAAAATAACTCCACAAGCGATCCAATACAACAACGTGTTTATATTCGATGCATCCCATGCCATCAGTCCCAACACAGTCATAGACAAGAACGCGAGGGTAGACCCCTCCTCTATGATATAGCTATTCGATACTAAAATGGCTGCAGAAGCCGCTAAGGCCGCGCGTGCGAAACGTTCGTAGAACTGCGAACGTCCTTCATACCACCTTTGAGCAATCCCATCCCAGTGCATGATTACTAAAACACACATTATACTGGCCGATATTAAACCAGTACTCAAGATAATTGCATGTTCAAGATCTTCTAACAGTTTGAAGTAGAAAGCTGTATAGCATACGGCGATGCAAACAGCCATTGAGATCAGTCCAGTCGGGACAAAGGTGCTAGCAAATACAGCCGGAAGCCTTTCCATAGGAAGACCTTCAGTTATCAACCAATTGAAAAATATCGCCAAGAGAAGAAGCAGAAGAGCTCTGAGCATAGACAGAGAATCGAACTCGACCCAGACCTCGCGGAAAACATTGCGGATGTCGTCAACCAGAGCCCTGAAACAAATTTCAACTTTATTACCTTACGCCAACATTCAAATTCGTTTGTTTATATAATTTCCGCATTACCTGACATCCGCGACGTAATTGTTGAGTTCGTCATTAGTTTCAATGGAGGCGGCCTTATGTAACTGTTCCCTCGTCGCGTTGATAAGATCAGCGAGTCGGTCGAGAGACACTTGTTGGGATTCCTCACCGTAACGAATCATGTATTGTGTTATCTGTCGGTGGTATTATTTTGTTTAAATAAGCTGAATATTTTATACAGATAATGAGCATTAGTGCTGCTGCAGACGTTAGTCACACAAGATGAAATTAACATTCTAACTAGGTTGAAAAATAAAATGATGCTATATTAGGTTTCAACAAGAGATAATGAAAGTTGGTTATAATAATATGATGATAATGAAACTCTTGGTTCATCTCACCTGTTTCAAATTATTTGTCATATGCAACAATGTATGACTCTTGCTGGCCTTAGGCAATACCGGCAACAGTAGCTGTCCTAGAGAGGGCGCGGGCGGCGGTCTTCCTAACGCCGCACTTAAGGTAGGCGCAAGATCCGTCTGCTGTACTTCTCTACCGGTCATTATGTCCTTCCCAGTTCCGGCCAGGCCTGCGGCCCGGTACGCGAAGAATGCCGCTGTGCGTTCGGCTTTACTTTCGCCGCCATGATCGCCTGGTTAAGGGACGAGAGAATATTTTTAGGATTGTAGATCTACATGCCCTAAAGACGATTTTCATGCATAACGTATCTAGCTGATAAAAAAATCAACATAAGATTTTTATGCTTTATTTTTGAATTCAAAGTCATTATAAATAACACGGATTCTCTTAATTGTTAGATAGCAACGAAATATTTAAATTATTGATTTATAAAAAACAACAGAAGTTAGAGCTTTGTTACTTAGAGCGCAAATTAAAAATCACATGACTATTCACGAAAACAACGGAAGTAACTACAATCTATTACCATAGACACAAATTCTAACAAAAATGCTTTAGAATCACACACATAGCAGCAAATTTAGCCTAAACGAAACAGCATTATTTACACATAAAAATCTTCTACTTTGCAAGCAATACTATTGAATACCTACCATCAGAGTTGGTCCATTCATGTGAGTCTAAAACAATGTGAAAAATTTGCACCTTTACTTAATATTACAAGTACAATACTTGGTGAATATATCTGTAGGCCAAGGCTTCTGTCTTGGTCTACAGATGAAAGATGGATGATCGAAGAGAAACTTGTCTGCTCCCTAAATAGAGAATATTCATGTGATACAAATATAATAAGGGTCAAATATTCTTATAATAAAGTGTATTTCTTCCGAATTATATTTTTGATTATAATTTATTTGAGAACAAGAAATATGCTTTAAAACTGGGAAATTGAAATATTTGAAAAGCGACGCCATTGATCAGACTATCAGAGCGAATGTGACGTAACAGTCTATGACAACAATAAATGTCAATGTGTTTTTATAAGAATGTTTGCGATTCAGTCCGTTGTCAACAAAGACCTTATACCTAAAACTAGACTGTGCACTATGGCGCAAAAACCGGTCCGCGCGAGAGAGCTCCCGTTGGTAGTATGTCCCTTTCTAATGAGGTCACCATGACCCAACAGAACACGGGACAAATTGCTTGTAAAAACGATTGTGTAATTGTATCCTGAAGGCCATTTCTACTAATTTAAAACGTTCAAAATCTAGTCGCAGTCTCGACTCGGCGACAAACAAATGCCAAAAACTTGTCAAAATGTATGGGAAATTAGAGGTATTTTTGTTTTTTGAGACAGATCAGACTGTGAACGTTCTTAAAATTAGTAGAATAATTGCCCCTCTGATATATTGATACTACTTAACTAGCATAATTTCACCTACCTAATTTATTGTAAGTATTAAATTAAACCAAAACGTGTGTATATCTACATAACCCTACACGTGGGTAAGGGTTGAAAGTACTTTTTTCCTCCTTTTAGGTATCATCTGACCTAACGTTAATTTGACAACAACCTAATAAACCTTTCGCTCCATTTAAAAAAGGCAGGTATGTTTCTCAAATGTGAGATATCCCCACATATTATTATTATTAAATAAGAATGATGATTTTGGTGAGGGAAAATACCGTGAGGAAACTTGCACATCCAGATTTCTTAATGTGTAACCATGATCCGAAAAATGAGTCTGATTCCCCTTGTGGTTATGAAAGTCAGATGGCAATCGCTTTACTGTAATTATCAGACTCGCCACTCCAGGATCATGTTCGGCGAACCCTGGCAAGCTCCAAAGTGAAAGCTTTGCGCATGTAACCGGGATACCTAATATTATTCGCTAAAATGAGATGAGGAGGATTATTATTATTAAATGAGTGTTAGGTTAAATGAACGTGATGCAAAACATTGTGGACGGAAAAAAAGACAGATTTTTTTTTATATTGATTTATTTTTACACATTGCTGAACGGTTTGCGGTACAGTTTTACGTAATTTTTGTCGTAATGTAGCCTTATTTCCTACGTGCTTGAGGGTTAGACTTCCCGTAGCTTTTAAGTCTTTTTAAGTATTTTTGACCAATACATTTAATCAGTTCCAATTCGTGAGATTCGTCAGAGCTTGGATGGTCAGGTTTATTTTATTTTATTTTTAGTTTATTTTATTTAGGTTGATTGATGATCAGGTTTCAGCATTTTCCTAGTGTATCTAGGAATAAAGTCGTCACATTTAAAATTCTCACTGCAAACAACAGACGACTTTGAGATTTATCCAGGTACCTACTGCATTTTCCCATTTCAATTTCTGGTTTTCATTTTTCGGAAATCTACAATACAAGAAATATAATTAATAATAACACGTCAAAAAAATCTTTGATTAACAAAATTCATGGTTACCCTAAATGTTATGATTGTTGTTTTTACTTACCCGTGGAAAGAAAAGCGGCTACCGGGATAAGACTCATTTTTGCACCCTGTCACACAACAAGAATTCACCATATTTCATGAAAAACCAACAGATTTAATATGACAATTTACACAATCGCAAATCGAAGCACAAGAATCAACCAAACAACCAATGAGCAAATCACCACCATCTTGCATTTATTGTTACCAGGCCCAAACATTTGTACTGCTGTTAACGAAGTATTTTTTTTTTCTTTTTATAATACTACGAACTGATCATTAATTTTATGGACTATAAAAATATTGATATATGTTTTATAGTTTATGAATTGTTCGTTTTGGTAAAACATAAAAAAGAATAATATTTTTTTTCTACCATTTCTACCAAACCCTATGGTTAGTTGAGCTGGCAAGATGTCAGACAAGGACACACTACCAGCGGTAGCCCTCTCGCTCGGACCGCTTTTAGCTAGCTACCGCTTTTAAGAAAATAGCTACCCTAAGTGTAAGACGATAGATCTCATTTTAGCTAAACAAAAATTTTTGGTACACAGTCTAGTTTCAAGTATAATGTCTTTGGTTGTCAATGTCATAAACACAATAAGCGCGACAAAATGAAGGGCGTTTAAGGTGCCCGTGTCGGTTGGCTATTTTTATCTATCTTTTAAGCACTTATCATATTATGGAGATGTAAAGTTTCAAATAGAATTATAAAAAAATACATGCATATTCCCTATTGCGTAACACACCCCTAATGACAGTCCCTTTCATTTTTTAGACAAGACAAAATCCATTGATTCAAACGTTAAAAAACTTGGTCAGTTTGAAATCTAGATCAACACATTACTGAACGAGCGATACGCAATTAGCATGATGCTTTCTCAAAACTGTTAATTGGCCGAAGTAGATGGTTTGTCCTCAGACATATCCACAAGATCATACTTATATTTTAATTACATTACAATACAATGATTAGGCGATGAATATAGGTAGATGGTTAAAATGAATGGTCCTGACTTTTACACTTATATACAAAACTGATTACTTCTGCAGTAGTGTAATTAATGATGTTTGAGTGGCAAGATATACATAATTATGATTAACGATAAAAATTTGATACAACATCTTGCCAATATTATATTCAAGTATTCAACTAAGTAATTTATTATTTACCACAATAATAATGATTTGACACACACTATCACAAACCTGTTTCAGTCATTCCATGGTCTCCAACGACAAAGAGCAGTACATCTGGTGGCAGCATAGATATTATTTTCTTCAGTCTTACATTGGTTTCGTCTAGTTTCCTGGTCATCTCGGCGTGATTGGGCCCGTACCTGTGGCCGGCATGGTCCACCCCCAAGTAATGGGCCACTAGCAGGTTCCAATCATCTCTTCTTAGTTCGTCGTATATTTTCGAATCAACTTCTGCAAGTAAGGAGTGGAAGTTGGTGGTTTAGAAGTTATGCTCAAAAGTTGGTAGGGTACTAGCGAATGCAATGCTTATTAGAAAAAAAATTTTTTTTTCTTTATTTTAGGTTCGCCTACTAGTTACATTTTCCAAAATAAGACATATCTTACCAGTATTGGGAACATGGTCCAAGCTACTGGTTATTGTTATAATTATTTCGATCAGGGTGTAAAGCGTAGGCATATTAAGTATCTTTAGTCTTAGGCAATGTATGACGTAGCTTGTAAGTTTACTCTAAGTCCTCTCAACCTCAGTACACAACATCACCTTCCACCAACAACACGCTCATTAATTTGCCGAACCTTCTGATACACCACACCAAATACCCTATACCAGTTTTTTTCTGATATTAATAAATGAGTTACATTTATTTTAGTAGGTAGGTAATGTATTTCTTTTTTAAATTACGTTTTTATTCTTTGTCAGAGAGGCGGTTTCTTTATGTAAAATACTGGTATTCAGCTGCTTTCAGTTAGACTGGAAGCCAACCCCAATTTTGTTGGGAAAGGCTAGGCAGTTGATGATGCCCTTTTATTATTTGTTTTTTTTTTTTAAATACTGTGTGGACATAAGACATGTGCCAAATGAACATAAATAAGTATAAGTATTCTTTCTTTTACCAAAACTAAAAAGAAAAACAATACTGTAAGATTGCATTTCCTGGAGCAGAGTTGTAGATTTTGTCATTTAATTTACTTGGTTTAAATTGTGTTACATTCAATAATGTGTCAAATGATTTTAGAGGAATTAGCTGCCATTGGGCCATAGGCCGTTTCCCTAGTGTGGCTTGAAGTCGAGGACTGCTGAGATAGATATTTTGGTGCTCACTGAAATACAGTAGCTAGGTGATATTCAATGATCGGAGTTGGTAGATTGATTTTTGGTACTTGTATCATAAATGCACACAGAAAGAATAACATGGATAAGCCATTTTCCCGGAAAGTAATTCCGGTATTTCCGGATTCAATTAAATATTGTTAATGTTGGTAGTGATATTATTCCTACTCAATTCAAAATTTAAAGGAAGGTATCAAAACTAAATTAATTAATTATTTATCTGTTGAATAATAAAAACAATCGAATTCCGATCGAAGCTTTTTTATTTTTTTATTTTTAGCCTTTTATGGCTAGAACTTTTATAGATAGACATAAATTGTTGCACTTAAATTTAAATATTTTCATAGTGGTCATGGTAATTTGCATTAAGGGTAGAATAAATGACGGGGCCCCATAGAGGGCCAATGCCTGCTGGGGTCGTGAGACTGTTCTAAGGATGCACCACGACTCTGAAACGTAAAGGGCATACGAAGGAACAGGTTGATTTTAGTCAGATTTTAGGACCAAAAAATAAAGGGGTAGAATATAGAAAAAAGATAAAAATCAACATTGTTTATTGTTAAATATGTACATTTTACATTTATTCACATTTTTAATCTTCATCAATTACAATGTCAAGTAACGTTTTCACAACACAGTAACAAACAAAGATGCGCACTCTACGAACCGAAGTAAACGAGTGAGCTACCTGGCATGTCGTCGGCGGGCATACGCATTGTTCTGATAACCGGTTATTGTACCTCCCTTGATCCTTTGTTCTGATTGGTCGTTGGGTTTTGTCAAATCGTGACTGTGTGCCGTTAAAAAAATTAAGAATAATAAATAATAATATTGCTTTATTACAATTCCTACCTTTTTTTTGAGGATGGCAAATCATCAAATGACTCCTTCCACTCTGGCAGAATAAAATTCCTACATAAGTTCCGGTTTTTTTTTAATAATCCACCAATTCCGCAGGAATGTCCATATTAATATATACGTTTCGGATCAATGACCCCATTTCAATCTACCTACTTCGATCATTGGTGATATTATAGCTCAGTAAAGAGATTCAGCTGCAATGAAAGTATGGTTGGCCTCAAGAATAGTTTTATTTAAGGAGACATTTATGGAGCACAACAAGGTCTTGTGAACACAGAGCACCTTATAATACTGGTACTTGTGAATCTTGTGATGTCACAGAGTAGAAATCTAACAAAAACTTACAAAAATGGAACAATTTTTACCATAGACTAAAATTTTAACACTCAGCAATAAAGTAAAAGTTCTTATTAACAACATTAATGAAAAATTTGGTGTGATAAGTTATAGGTATTGTAAAGTACTAACCTGTATCAACAGTATCCAAGTCCCAGGTGTGGAATGAGTACATAGCATGAGACCGTAGCCAGCGTTTTGGTAGTAGACGAGACCATGTGTCATCTCCAAGGAGAACCACATGACCATTGTTCTTTTTCACCTAGTTTTTAATAATCTTGTCAATTGGATGGTGAAGATAATAATTGAGGACTTGTATATGGTTAAAATTCATCATTATATCAATGAAAAATGTAGTTTAAAACGTAAAATTGTTAAACAAGCACTTTAATCAATTACCTGATCAATGATGTTGTCCTCCTGCAACTCCATAGCAGCGAAGTTAGCGCTTGCATCAATGAAGGTCGGCAGCGAGCCAGTGGCGAGGGCCTTCACACGCTGGAGAGTAGTGGTAGGCGGATCAGCCATGAAGCGATAAAGCCGCGCGCTCTCCGGCCAGCGGTCCAGCATCTCACGCATTATCGGCAACCGGTTCTGATACGGCAACGGCTTCTCAATACTCTCATCATACTCCGTAAAATCATACCGTAACGCATCCACTAATAAAAACACCACTCGAGATCGATGCGGGACGCACGCCAGCGGCCCGCCAGGCACAGATAAAATTCGACGAATCTTCTCATCCTCAGTACAATGGCCCTCCACTGTAGAATTTTCACGTCCATCACATCCAAATCTATCAAGCGGCACACATTCAGTAATATCACTCAGAGTTTTACGGGATAACAGGAATCCATGCCCGAACATGAGAACCGCTGACAGAACCAAGTAGGCAAACCAAACTAAATACAAAACAAAATTCCATTTTTCTTTCATGGTTGTAACTGTTTAAAGAAAATTAACTATTTTTATATTCCATCTAAATAATAAAATGAAATAAAATCGGTGCACGATCCATTGCATTTACAAAATTTTGCATTGATTGACAATGTGTAAATGACAGATCTGTAATTTTTGACATAATATCAGAAGTGCCATAGTCAGAGAGTGGCATTGCCAGGGAAAAATTTTTTTTTCACTAAATTATTATTGTATAATTTCTTACATTTTTTTATTTTACGGCTACTACCCACAACACTCACAGACAATACTGCAAAACCAAAAAATACTACAAGGCTATTTTCACGCTCACCTCAACAAAACAATCAAACAAGCTCATTTTATTTGATTTTCCCGTAGACAGAGATTTCTACGGATTTTCCATTTCCACCAACGACAAGATAGACGAAGAGAATTAATTCTGACTTTGACATTTATTATTACTTCTATATTTTTGCTATGCTATTGTTCAATGTAGTTTTCAGTAGTTTTTAACGAATCTTTAAAGCAATACTATTACATATCTTTTAATTAGCTCTACTTCTGCTCTTTTCATAGTTCAGCTAGTTACTCTTTATTCATAACCTATTATTTGCGGTAAGCTTTTGTATCTTCATTACTTTCAAACTTTTATAACCTTGAAGAGAATTTATGATTTCAAGTTATTATTTATACAGTGTGAATAACTGTCTGATGTATATCGCACATGAAAGTAACTAATAGCATGTGTTGTATGAGCCGGAATCTAAAATGTCTGCACCGTCTAAAGTCAACAAGGAAAACTTCCGTCTTTTGGACTTGTCTAGCGACGAAGAGTCAGAAGACTTGCAGTTAGAAATAATTCCCAGCAGAAAGAAGAAAATTACAAGGTTCGTAGTAGTATAAATATCAGCTAAAATACTACCTAATGCTATACAAGAGACTGGTATTAAAAAAAGAGATAATATGAAGATGAATCTAGGTAATATAGTAAGTATAAAAAATAATGCTATTGACTTAATTCAGATGACTTTTCTTAAAGATAATGTCATTCATTACATTATTGTTCATATCATGAAAAACTTGGTATCAGAGGGATATTACCCGAATAGTATAAGTACTTATCATTTATTTCCTGCTACTATAACTCCCATGTTTATTTAGTACCTAATTATTATGTGTGATTAGATTAGAACAATCAAATCAATTATAATGTAAAAAAATGGTTTGTTAGATTAAAGATAGATTCAGTACAGTGTACTATACAAATATCATATTTTTTATCCTTGGGTAAGTCATAAACAATCAATTATGCATTTTATGAAATTTTTGTTGTAAAAAATTATTCAAGTATACCTGTAACTTCTCTATCAAGTGCAGACATTCAATGTTTTTATATAAAATGATATAACTTTTTGCAAATTTGCAGGCGTGAACGCAGCCGCAACGCTGCCCCTGTACCCCTAGAGCACAACATTGGAGCTGAAGTGCAATGCGCTCTGCGCTGGGCCGTGAGAGGCACTCTCATACTATGGCTGCTGATGCTCACCTGGATTTGTGCTGCCCTCTATGACCAAGTCTCGACTATGCGTATAGACATTGGACACGGTATGTAGTAATTTTTATTTTGCATGAGCTGCTACCCACAACTTTGCATGAATTTTTTTATAATATAAATATCTAAGACTAGCTGCCCCCCGCGGTTTCACCCGCGTACAAGTCGATTCTTTGGGATAATTATCTTATCCTATTATAAACCTGTAGTACATTATTTTGTTCTATCATTAATAGTTTTTGCAGGGTACGCCAAAAACAATTTTGGGTTTTCTGCCTTAGGTTACAATATTGCAATTTTCTTACGGATCCCTAATTTTTTTTAAATAAATTATTGCCTGTGTTATTCCGTAATAATGTAGCTATCTACTGGTGAAAGAATTTTTTAAATCGGTTCGGTATGTTCCAAGCGAATTCATTACAAACAAAAAAATCTTTCCTCATTATAATATTAGTGTAGATGAAAAGGATCCTGTGTCCTTCTCCAACTCCGAAGCTACCTATCTGTAATTTCATAACAATTGGTTCAATGGTTTAGACATGAAAAGGTATAAGATAGGGAGAAAGAGTTTATTTCACATTTATAATATTACAGTATGGATTTGTCTGTAATTCTTCTCCTAAATCAAGCTGTACAAAATGACTGAGTCATGGCACAAAGATTTGTCAGGCAGCAAGGTTTAAAGTTGAACAGATTGTACAGTGTGTCAAAAATGTGTATAATGACTTGAGCCAAGGCACTTATAACGCACATCATTATTTATCTTGTTTACAATTTGAAATTGTGCATGTTCATGTACTGGCCGTTTATACCACAAGTAAGTAATTAAATATACATATTAATGTCTCAAGTGAGGCAAGTACAGCAATTAGTTCTGCAATAAGAACATGTGTTTAGTATAATGAGAAAAATATTTTTAAGATAAATTGACTGGAGCCAATATCAGCTATAAAATATTATCTATTATATACTTCGAAAAATAACTCGTTTATGCCACGTTTTCCCTTAAACAAGACTGTACCTGGCTGTAAGTGTCAACCACATTTAATCCTTATTAAAAAAAAAAAAAACTCGAAATTTTTAAAAGTAAGTATTATTATAAAATAATGTTCATTACTTTACTCTATATTCAATTCACTGCATAGAAAAACATTTAGTTTGTTTAACAGCAATAATAAAAACTCATTCCTTATGGTACATATTTTTTTTAATGAGGACAGCTTGTTATAAATACCTACACGCCTATGTAGATATAACACAGTCATGATAGTCAACTCTAAAGTGTAACGCGATAAAGATCAAGATATTATCTTTGTTTACATTTTTTATTTGAATACCTTGTGTAAAAGACATGTTGGAATTCTTTGAGGAAAATTCTGTGATCGATTATTTTTCTATCAACGTCATCATCTTCCTAGCTTCGGCTTATTTTTTAATATCTAAACTAATATTTTAAAGAGAAAAGATTTGATTTTTTGTTAAAATTTGTTGTTTTTTGTGTTTGGTTTTACGCTTTCACGTTAAAACGGTACAACGGAATTGGAAGAAAATTGGTACATAAGTAGACCATGACCTGGATTAGGACATAGGATACTTGTTATCCCGATATTGCCACGGAATCGAGACTTATGCGGGTGAAACCACAGGGCGTAGCTAGTTATTCATTTGTTTACTAATTCCAAAAAATATGTTGTTAGACCAAGAATACATAATAGTACACCATGACTACCTAAATAAAATAGCACAACAAAGTCGCAAAGTCCATGTAGGTATATTTGGACAAAATAATGCTTAATTTTTCATTTCCATGGTCTCGTGCAATTAGCAATACCTACTAAACACAAATACTCGCGGCAGTCGCAGTAATAAAACGCGCGAGTAAGACAGTGAATATTGGGATAAATCAAAATTATATACGTGCTAAGTCTCGTTTCGTCTCGCTCCTTCGGTGTATGACCGCGCTTGCCGCGAACGTTGGCGTTAAGATAAGTATACACACATAGTAAGTAAACTTATCATATCCATTCTGCCTAAACCCTTTTATTTGACAATTGGGAAACAATGCATTCCGTGTGCGATATAAGATTATGCGTAATCTAGAGTACCTATACATATAACACCGCGAACCGTAACATCCTATAACGTATAGGTCCAAGTCAGCCTATCTCAGTCCACTTTGGAATTTGTCTTCTAAGTCTAAACACTTGCGCCGCTCTAATTAATTTAAATTATGCCAGTGACGCTCTCTGCGTGACTGTTGTAACTTATATTATTTACTACTACAATCTAGTTTCTATGACGGCTCTTACACACGTAATACTCGGGCCATTCACCGAATTTGACCCAAAGTAAAAATTTATGAACCTTCCGCTGCGTTTGGGGAGCAATTTTTGTCTTTTTGACGGCAATAACCAAGGGTTATCCACGCTCTTGCTCAATTATAACGAGAGGTGAAAGGCTATTTGTTTGAAACGACATTTTGGACGATATTGAGACATATCCGGATTCAGCATATTTTTGAGCCGAGTTTTGTACAATTCTAAGCACTTATTTGGCGCTTAAGGCAATGCAATTTTAGTACATATAATTCTAAAACATGATGTTATGATCTAACATCAAATTTGTATATTTTTTTTAGTAAGTACCTACTTCATTTAAGCTGTACACAAAAATAGAGAATTGGAACATAAGCCGTTATTCTCGTCCTAAAATTTCAGTTACGATGGCAGATAAAGTATTTTATACTAACACTATTCAATGTCGCTTCAACCAGTTTGCCGTCAGTCTGTTCAGTTCGTCAGTTCGATTTGAACCGACATGTCTTATCGCTGCAACTGTTTTGCACTCTGTTTGGAGCTTAATGTTCCTAGTCGCTGAAACAGTTGTTTAGTATCCACTTTTTTTTAAATACGTCATATAAGATAAATCTAACATCAAGTGGTTAGATTAACATATTTTTTTCTGTATATATATAAATAGATTGTCTTTTAAACCATCCAATTTTAATATTACACTCAACACATCACAACCGAACACCGCGAGCCTCGTGCCGCATGCCGCTAGTTTATAGATGCCGCCAAACGATTTTACACTTTAGGCAAATAAATAAAATACGTAACAGCAACGTGATAGTTTGCACTATGTGGCAACGTCGCTTTTCAATGTTCAAGGATTCAAGTTCATTGAATCATTGACCTAGTGATCCAATTCTACAGAGTGTTCAAATTTGCTCAAAATTAAAACTCTACTTTTTTACCTAATTACTGGACCGATTCCGTTAATTTTCTGTATATCGTCAGCAAAGGCGATAACATGTATGTGGTTTCATTTATTGCATATTTAAGTGGTATCAATACTGTATGTAATTTTATTTAAAACAAATAAATGTTGGCATATTTTTCGTAAACTGTGGCAGTATTATTACTTTATTACTGTGCCTACAACTACATGCTAAACATCAGTCTCCATCTCAAACATAAATCTTCGTTAGCAACTAGCAAATCTAAATAAAATGATCAAAAAAAAAAATATGTGACATTAACATAATTCCAAAAATATTTCATGCTGAGTATACGTAGGTACTGTACGTTATTTGCAAACCTAGTGGATACTGAAGATGAGACGGAGGAATTAGATTAGAAAATAGATTTAGGTTATAACTTATAGGTAATGCTTACCTAAATCCATAATTTTTGTTTTATTTTTTTATATTTCTGCCCTATCTCTATTTTGTAATAAATATTTTTTCTTCGTAATTGTTTTTATATATGCGTCAACTGTTCCAGCAGGAGTAGTGTCATAAATTATGACACTACTGCTGCTGGAACAGTTGACGCATTATCTCTATTATGACTCATAATAGAGATAAAGCAAAACTTATCTACATGATAATTTTGTTAATAATTTTTGAGTAGGTAAGTACTCTAAAAGTTTTGAAACAAACCTTCAAGTGCCTAACGTGGACGGTTTTGTTACAAAACTACACATCCTACTACCTAATTGAAAAGCTTCTACGTAATTGAGTACGTTTGATCTTTATGCTTTTTTGTAATGGTACAAACAAAAATTATGATTTCTATTGGAACCTATTTAGAGCACTGTTCAGTTATTTAATTAATTAATACCTAAAATAATTTTCTAAATAATTGTTCACCCATTTCAATGCTCTTCTTAATTACTCATAAATTTGTCATTATGATGTATTCAACAACCATGTTTTATAAAATCCTTTCGAAACATGCTTAAGTCAACTTGCCTGTATCGTTATCAAAACTCAATTAGTAGTTAAACAAAGTAGCCTATTCCTATTATCATTGAGTTAAATTAATTAAGCACACAGATGTACAGAGGCGGACTTAATGCCATAGGCATTTTCTACCTGTCAACCTTTGGGTAATGCAGAGACACAGTGGTAGGGGCAGTAGGTGGTAGTGGTAGGTTAAATAATTTTGTTTTCTACTGCATTAGCACTGTAATGTCATATAAACCAAAACACCACCACCATTAAAATAAGAGCCTCCGATCCCCATTAAAATAAGAGCAGTACCTAAGTAGCGTTATATAATGTTCTTTATTTAAAAAAAAAAAAAAAAATTAAATGGCTCTCTCTCTCCTGTAAAGTTCGTAAAATGTCGCTTGAAACAAATAGCCATTCACCCCTCGATATGGTAGGGCTAACCGGGCTACTCCCGAAACTGTTGGATAAGGACTAACGAACCTGACCATGTTATGAAGAAGTAGCCTCGCACGGTATATATACTTCATTACCAGCATAGGAACTACGACTACCTAACCGTTCGTTCATTATGAAGAATACGCCAGAATTCGCCCACTAGTATTTATTATTACCGTCAAAACATTGCCAATTTTCAGATGATTTCTAGCGCCTGACAAGAAATGAGAAAGATAATAAAAACAGTTCGGACGATAAATGGGACAAGGCTTCCATAATTTCGGGCCAGTTCATCGGATTAATGATATATTGTTCAATTTACGGCTACTGCGCTCCTTGAGTAATTAATGTAGAAGAAATTAGGACACCAGTTACGTTGGCGTAGTAAACACGGATGTATAATAGTGTCTGAAAATTATATCTAGAATGTTTTGTCGTGTAAATTGTTTTGAAAATGTGAAAACTGAGTTATCTTAATACATAAGTGATCATTTTATTATTTATTGAAATCGAATAATACCGAAAACCTCTCACTCTTACTTTTTGTGTCATCATTATGGTGTGAAGTGCATCGAGAAACATGGAATGATCGTCATAGAAGTAGAAGACAAAAATGAATAATTCCGTCACCATTTAAGACTCTGGACTAGAAGAGAGATAAGTTAAGTTTACAGATGCTATGACAGACTCTCAGACCTTTCAAAATCCATTTGTTTTGAAGTAAGGAATGCGATGTGCGTAGTAATGTCCGAACTACTGCTTTAAATACTAAAGTTGAGTGGTGAGATTCCTAGAGAAATTATACAACATGAAATATATGACATCCTTGTAGGTATTTGGAAGTCTGTCGTCAACCAGCCTGGGTCTTCAAATATTGATCAACTTTGTCGTATTATCTGTTGATATTGTGTGCCCATAATTTGTTTCACTACCCCAAATCGAACAAGCAACTCCGTTTGCGTTGACGGAGTTGTTTTTTTATTTATCTAGATATTTATCGTACATAAGCATCCAGTATCTCTATATCTGATGCGGTGGTTTCTGTACGCATGCGTCGCCGCGCCTGGGTGACGTCACGGACAGTTCTAGCCCCACCGTCGCCCTGGACCCTTGCTCCGCTATACTCGGTTTACAATAGCCTATTGGGAGTTGAAAAAATTCCTTTTCCCCCGCGTACAGTGTCTTATGAGAATATTCGTGTATTTCTTTTAAATATTGTGTTGATTTGTACATTTTATTGATCAGTGTACAGTGAGTTTGTGTAGCAGTTGTCTTTTGATTGCCTGTTCGTCTGTGTGTTTTGGTGCTATATTATTTGGCTACTACTTACTTACATATTTATTAATTTTGTTGTCCTTTTATAGGTATATTTGCTTACCTGTGGTATGGGTCCCTCCTGCTAGATTAATATTAATATTTGAGTATTGTTTCGAATACAATGGTGTCGCAAGTTGCGGGCTGTTCTGCGCATGCTCGGCTTTCATTCACCGCGTCCGACTGGCCCGTAGGTCGATAATGCCACTGTACTATCTCGTAAATAATGTTATCACGCCTCTATGCTCTTTTCTTATCGTGGTTTCAGTCGTCAGTGCTCAGTGCGCGAAAGAAGGGTTGCTTTAGTGAGCCTAATTATTGTTACTAGTTTTATATGAGAGTAGGTAGGTACTTGAGAGTCATTACCATAAAATTATTTTAGACGTGGTTTAAAAAAAAAACATGCTTCAGTTATTCGTGTTTCTTCGATGTCTGTAGTAGACCAATTTATTTAAATCGAAGAGGAAATTAAAACTGCTGATTGATCAATCTTAATGGCTTATTAATTATGTCGATGAACGGTAGCATTGACGAGTTCCACACAAAAGGTATGATGATAAATATTTAACAGGAAATACTGTACATTGAATAGTACGCAATTACTTGAAAAACACGTTTACGCAAAATAAAGACTGAAGCTGTGACTAGACTGAAGATCACCCGTCTGGACATGAGTTGCCTTAGGTAACCTAGGAAGTCTGTAAACAGACTCCGGACCCAGGTTGGCCGTAGCAAGGACAACCTGTTCAGGCGGAGATTCATAGACGACTCCGCCTTGGAGTGTAATTGTGGTGCTGTTCCACAAACGGTTGGACACTTACTATTATGCCCTGCGTTTCCTGTCAGCTGCACGTTACAGGATTTAATGGACGCTAGCGATGGCGCCAAACACGTAGCCGAATTCTGGGCTGACTTCATTTAGGTTGCCATAGACACGCTAAGAAGACCTGTTTACATTTATAATTGATTGATTATGTAGATAATAATTTTAGAAAGTTCCTATACCAATATATAATGCCTATATTCATGTACATATACGAATATCTTATTATTTTATGTACACCCATGCTATAAATCCTCTATAAAAGTTTCTGAAACAGTTAGCTTATTGCCAACATTAAAACAACCAGTGTCATAGTAACCATAATTTATCATCCAAACGAATGTTTTAATGTACTAAATTTCATTATGCGACTCGAACTCGACAGCCACATTCTCACTACTCAATTCGTGGTATCTTTAAAAAAATATTTAAAAAAAAGAACATTGTCATGCACGCGCGTTTAATAAAAAAATATAATTTACATAGGGTTCTTACAACACTGTACAACACCTTAAGGTTTCAGAATCTTTTATAGAGGACTTATAATATCATGGGTGTAGATAAAGTCTTGTATGCAATACTTTGAATACCTCTTATTATACAACAGTTGCATAACTAACTATTTCCTAATCCCTATGACAACGAATAAGTATGAAAAATATTTGATAAATTGCTTGTGTTATTAATTTATTTAAAGACAAGCAGTTGATTAATATATCTTTGAAAAAATCTAGTTCTATTAAAAGGTTCAAAATAGTCGAATCTAATCTTTTCTAATCTGCATTAGATTGTCATAGTGTAATTTCCATTATAGATTCAATCCACAAGATCAAGGTTGCCAGCTTAAGACATGACTTGGTACCGGTCCAATGTCAACGTGTAAACGACCTTAAACGTTCGAGTTATTATGCTGACCGTACTTCACATGTGTCACATCTTACTGTAGAACAGGGATTCCCAAACTATTTTGGGCTAGAGACCCCTTGTCCAAAATGTACTGGTACCTCAGACCCCTCATAGCCACATTACTTTTTAAATCCTATCTCTAGTATTTTTTCCTATTGATATAAAATGTTAAATCGCATACATGGTTCAAATACAGAGCAAGTCAAAACTTACGTGGCTGAAAGACTTGTAGGTACTCTCTTACACAATATCTTGCACGGACTTGTCCACGCTTATTGACTTGCCGAGTTTTTCATCTTGTACGAACTTGTGCACGCTTATCGACTTATTGAGTTTTTTTTAAAGTACAACAATGATACTTTTCACTAAAGTATTTGTCATTCTTATATCAAGTTGGTACACGCAACACAACTTATACAGTATCAATTGAAAGTGTCAAATAAGTACTTGTGTTAATTAATAAGTTTTAATATAAATTACGTAAAAATACTTAAATGGATGAACCTGGTGACTTAGCTAAATCTGGTTCAATATTGGTGAGTTGCAGCCTTAAGTCTCCGCGTTCGTTGATTTTCAAACGGTTTCCTTGTTTTGCCAAAAGGTTTGTAAGTAACCACACTGAAGCCGTTTTCGACTAGGTATGATGATCGAAAAGCAGTAAGGTATTTTTCAGCAATGTTCCACAATGCAGGATACTGTGTTTCAATGTTGCGTTGCAACCAGAACTTCTTTTAGCCTTGGTTGAACTTCTGCTTAAGCTCTTCGTCTGTACTGATAGTAATCAACTCTTCTTGCATTATTACACTGGCTTCTTCCAGGGCTGTGATATTGTACGGATTTATTATCCATTGAGGAATTTGTATATTTAAGAGATCCTCAAACCTCTTAGTAAAATCCTTGTGTAATTCGTCCAAGTGAGTGACACGTGATAAAATAACATCGGCTTGAAGCATTTCTGTTAATTATGACAAATGCGGAAACTGTAAATATTCTTTTCTGCTTCACTTTTGTTTTAGAGTATGAGTTTACCCACAAAGGCCGATATTATTGATTTTGTTTTAATCAAGTTGAGATCGTCACCCTGCAGTGCTGCTGTTCAACATACCAAAGAAATCAGTCAAGTAATAAATATCTGTTTTACAATTATTGTTTAAATTTTCTTTCGAATTCGGATCTTTTTCTTGTAGAAACTCCAACACAGATTCAAAAATAGCTGAAAATCCTGCTAAGCAAGAGCCTCTTGATAGCCAGCTAACTTCAGTGTGCAGAAGTAACTGAGTAAAGACTTCGTCGTATCCCTCACACGGCTGAGCAAATAACCGAGAGTTCAAAGAATTGCTTCAAATCTTGTTGACAGCATTTAATTTTTACATATTATAAAGACTGATGCAATCTAGGACTCAGGTTTTTGCTACTAAATGCTGTTTGTGAATCACGCAGTGAATGACCAGTACCTCAGGCAGTTGTCGCTATAAGTGAGCTATAAAATCACGATGACGACCAACCATAGATAGACAGAAACAATGTTCTTCCATGGAAATGTGGAATAGGATTGTCGGTAAAGAAACGTCCCACGGCCTGAAAAATCGATTCCACTCTGGTATCAGTCTCTAAATATGTAGCAAAAATTGCTCTTGGCACATATTTTCATCTTTAATATATCGAACATAACCACAGACCTAACCTAACCAGACCTATACCTAACAACAGAGCTTCATTGCCGGCTAACGTAGACTCGTCCAATTGGAGAGCGAATCTGTTGGTCTGTAAGAAATTGCATAAAATGTTTTCCCCGTCGCAACCCATCTCATCTATTCTTCTCTGAACGGTGTTATTGCTCAAAGGAATTCTCTTTATAATATCATGTGCGGGGTTGTGCAATACAATTTTGAAGACCTCCGCAATGGCTAGTAAAATAAGCTGCTCTCCAGCATGTACCTACTCTTGATAAGTGTTCCTTCATTTTTTAAGTCTTCATGGCATCACTACTGAATACTTTTTCACATATGAGACACATCGGCAAGTTTTGAGGAGATGAAAAATAAATCCAAACTAGCAACTAGTCGAAACTGTATTGTCTGCATTTTTTTTCGTGTCTGCCATCATAAAACTCGCAGTCAACCTGCAAATAAAAAAAGAAATGTTTAAGAAACTACTTAAAAAAACAACAATAAAACTGTAAAATTTGCACGCGAGCTTATTTTTATCACACCTAGGTACTAGATGTTTTTTAAGTACTTATGCTCAGGAACTGATCTACTCATTGATAAACTTGGATATTATAGTCACTGTAGTAAGTATAGAAAATTTGTATTAGGAACCAATCAGCGTAAAAAACGAAAACAAAGAAAACTGAACATTTATAACGTTATGTAACAACTTTTCTAAAGTAATTATAAAAAATACTTGGGAAAATATCAAAACGCTTTTTGGTACTGAAGTACCCTGTTACTTTTTTATAACTGCAGAAACGTATGGTTACGCTACTAATTATCGCGCGTTGGTGACTAAGCATTTTGTTAATTCTGTTTCAATGACTTTATTTTAATTCACTTTTTATTTAGTTATGGAATCATTTTGTAATCTCTTGAAATAAATTAGTAGATGAGTGTATTATCATTTATCAATCAAGCTCCAACGAATTTCAAATCAAAACGCAAATGAACCTTCAACCTGAGTGCAAGCTTGTTATAATGTAAAACATCAGGAGCATGTTTGGACGTGAACTTGATCATGATTTCGTTCGTGTTAAATCGCATAAGTACATGGTTCAAATACAGAGCAAGTCAAAACTTACGTGGCTGAAAGACTTGTAGGTACTCTCTTACACATTATCTTGCACGGACTTGTCCACGCTTATTGACTTGCCGAGTTTTTCATCTTGTACGAACTTGTGCACGCTTATCGACTTATTGAGTTTTTTTTAAAGTACAACAATGATACTTTTCACTAAAATATTTGTCATTCTTATAACAAGTTGGTACACGCAACACATCTTGTACAGTATCATGAAAGTTTCAAATAAGAATTTGTATTAATTAGTAGGGGTCGATTTTTAGACCTCATCGACCGCCAAAAATCAGTTTTCGTTTATGTCGACCCCTAATAAACCGATTTCGATCCCAAGGGGTCGATATCGACCACTTTGGGAATCCCTGGTCTAAGACTATAGGTTCTCTACGTGGGCGATATAACGCCTCCTCGCGGCCTCGTGGGCGTTTGTGACTTTCAGGGGGGCAGTAGAAGACTCAGAGAAAATTAGATTTTTGAGATGGGATCTTACGACTTGTATAATGTTACGTGTTTAAATATAATCGCGGCAATTTAGTTTCAGATTCGCGACAGATGGCAAGTAAAAAAATGGGGGTTCTAGAAAAAAAATATTCTCAAAGTGGCGTTGGGCAAAATAAGGCTGAGAACTTATGGTCTAGAACTCTAGACTAAGACAAGTCACTACATCATTGTTTCTCAAGCAGAAAAGTCGCAGTCCATTAGGTCAAAAATTTAAAGTATTAAATTTTTGACCTAATGGACTGCGACTTCCGCGATCCCCGAACCGCTTGCGATGCGCTTGCGATGCTCGCGCTTTTGCTTTCCGAAGTATCGGAAATATTTGTATGATGATAATTAGTCTGACTCTTAAAACAAAACAAATTCAAGTAATCTTGATCCAAAGTTTATAGTAGGTCCTCCGGTTTTTGGATAAGGCGAACATCATGTCACTTCTTCCCGTTATTGCGATATTTGTTTGTACTGGACCATACCTGGGAACGTTCTGGTTACGGAGACATTGACTGACCGGTTGGTGCAGTTGGTAGCGACCGGCGACCCTGCCTTCTGAGCCGTTGGTCCCGGGTTCGATCCTCGGACAAGTCAAACATTTGTGTGCATGAACATGTCTGTTTGACCTGCGTCTGGGTGTTTATATGTATATAAGTATGTAGGTATATCAGTCATCAGGTTACCGTAGTACAGGTTCTACCTAGTTCGGGTGGTTTAATTCTCTTTGTTCGGGACCTTGTGTGGATGTTGTCTCTTATAAAAACAATAAAAAAATAAAAAATTTAAGGTCAATGTACTAACTTTTTTTGACGTTTTTTTTTTACGAAAGACGAGTGGGCGATAATATATGACGGCTTCGTAAGGGTTATTTTTACACCCTGTATAAAATAATTTATTCCTAACTCTTTTCTTCTCTCGTATTGGCACGAATTATTTGGGAATAACTTATGCTGCCCGTTGTAAAAATATTAAGCAGCCAGGAATGCGACCGACTGCCAATTACGAAGGGTAAAGACACTAAGGTTGACTGCCAATGCCTTAGGAAACGTCCTCTCGTCTTTTCTAGAAGGAAACTAAACAGACTTGTCCTAGAAGTCTAGGTTCCATCGTGATTATACTCTTAGAATAAATAGCGCTAATGTACTCAATGTGATCAAACTGCACAAACACGTTGTCAACCTGATCACGTTTCTCCGCCTTCTAGTCAAATACGATGTATTTGTAAACAGTGTATAAATACTGCTCTTACGTCATTCTGTGAATTAATTGTGTAAATCTGGAGATATTTTTCGGAAAAACAGCTTGTTTATCACAGCTCTGTCAAATAATGAATCAAAGAAAGCTTCTCAATGCTATGTCTAGCACACAGCTTTAAAAGAAGGTATATGTTTTAAACTTATTGAATCATGAATCATGATACAATGTTATTAAACGTTGATAATACCTATGCATGAATTAGCAACATAAAACATTTTGCTGTTATCGGTCGTCAACAATGAATCGTCACTGAAAAGCGATAAAATTAAGCCAAGACTCGTTTCGCAAACTATCAGGTTTCAGACTATCACTTAACTTGAAAGTGAACAATCCTAACGTAAGCAACTTGTAAGAAACACACAGACAAACAGTAGTCGCAATTTACAGAACATTACACCTCTGACATCGAAATAAGTAGACTACAAATCGTAATTTCATATGCTGTGTCTGAGTAACATTATCATTTACGGCCATTCGGCAAGTCGCCGCGGTGCAGATCACACGTGTCGGACCTTTCAGAGTTTTCGATCGTCTGTGGCGTGACAGTGAGTGTGTTGCGGGTGTGTGCGGATGCGTTTGCGGTAGCGTTGTGGTGCGTTATGGAGAGTGCGGTGCACGCGGCCGTGCCGCTGCGGGTGGGAAAGAAGATGAGGAAGAGGCGGGAGCTGGATGCTCTTGTAGGCGGTGGAGGTTCCCGGGGTGGACGACTGTTGTCAGCCTCCAGTGATGAAGGGGAGCCCTGGGGCCGCCGCACATCCCGCCGCCGTCGCTCCAGACCCTTCGTTCGCCTGGCTGCAGCACTCGCCTTCTGCGTGTGCGTTGTCTCGGCTGCCACCGTCCTCTGGCTGTTCGTTGATGTCAGGCGACAGATTGCTTCACTACGCATTGAAATGGACAGAGGTTCGGGCTTAAAACTTTTATTCTACTACCAATATAGCTGGCTAGAAGTTAGCACCAAATTGTTATCCATGAAGTCTTTACGGGTGTAAAGACTTCATGGATAACAATTTGGTCTTAATGGAGCCTGCATCTTGAAAGTTCAATGCGGTGCAGAATTAATTTTCATTTAGCCTATAGTTATTATCTGCGAAATTTGATGTGTCGGTAAAACACTATCAGACTTGATACCGTTAGTCGTTACCTTGAATATATAGACAATCAACAAATTTAAGTTAGAAGGTGTAACCTTTCTTAGAAAATGCTTTTGAATTGCGTCATACCCTGTCATTAGGTCATTAGCTTGAACAGGCTATAAGAACGTATACAAAGGCACGCTAAAAGATTAATTTTTAATGGATATTGAATAATTATAATACCTATATGATGTTTGTTCTGTTACTTCTCTAGATAAATTTAACTTGATTTTCCTTAGTCAACTGTTTTTAAAAGACTTAAAAAGGAAAGAGGAGTTTCTCAATTCGGTTGTATTTTTTTTATATGTATTATGTTTGTTACCACAGAACTCCGTAATTTATGAACCGTTTTGAAAAATTCTTCTTTTGCTTGAAAGGGTATAATTATAGGGTTGTTAGTCCCATATAAATTTGGTCAAGTTCTGATGAGTGGTTTTTGAGTTAGCAATAATACGTATTTTTTTCCACTTCGTGTATGCTGATGATGTTATAATGACTTTCTGTCACTGTTATTTACTTAGCAAGTGAACGTTTACCAATTTGTGTGTGGGGAAGGTTACAACAAAAAATGTAAAAATTAAAAAACTTTCATCGGTGTCTTTGGTTTTGTATTTTCGTTGTTTGCCACCGACTTCCGAAATTAAAGTAATTTTTCACTTGTAGTGGTTTTTTTTGTAATAAAGTTTTTAAATTAGTTTTCCGTTGAAATCAGAATCCTCCTGCCCAAATCCTAATTTATTTGGGATCGAAACAGCACGTCTTCTGCCATATTTTTTTCTCATTTCTCATATTATTTTATTTAATTTCATAAAGGGAATTGTTTTTGATTTTATGTATTTTATTTTCTCTTTTACTCTTACACACGCTGTCAACATCTCTAAATCTACTATCCTATCGCAGGTATGCTGGAAGAGATTTCATTAGAAATAAGCATCACCTTTGTCTGTTTATATTTGTGTGTGTACATAAATGGTTAAATAAATAAATAATAAATTAAATAAGTAAATCTGTATCAACTATCATCTCAGTATTGACCCTCTTTCTAGCCGTTGCTCTTTCAATGTCATTTTAATCAAATCAAATCACGAGAACTACTTCAGGTTCTCGTGAATAATTACAGCGGTGAACGTCAAAGCGTGGGTGGAAAGTCATCTCGTTAAGTAAACTCAACTTCGCGTATTGTTACTTGGATTCTCATACAATGCTAATATTTAACATTGGAATCACGCCTACGCAGTACCTATGTCTATTTTGCATAAACAATTATATTCCTTTCATAACGAGACGATACTGTTTACTTCAATTATGACTATATTTTGTAGTAGATTCTTTTGTATTGAAGTGTATTGATGTCTTTCAAGTAAGACTACATTAGCCATGTTCTGTTCGATTAAGATCCGATTTGAGATTCTAAAAAACTTGCTACTATCATTTCGAATGTTGTTATTTTCTCTTTCTTTCTCCTTACTCAATGTCTTTGACATCTTGCATTACAACACTGATTGCATTATTCATTAAGTACATCAATGGTGTCCTAATTTTGGTGTTTTCGCAATTGACCCCTTGTGTCATCGTCAAATTAGGCGCAAAATCATCACAGAGTGCTTTATTCTCTGCTCGTCTGAAGTATTCAGATTTACACACGGCGTTTAACACCTTTGAAATAAAACGATGCAAACTTGCAATGAACCACATGCTGTTTGGATCATTTATTTTGTACATTTATTCTTCTACGTTTCCGTGTGATCTAGAGTGCATAGTCTGCGTAGAGCTATTAAATTTATTGCAGATCGTGCTATGTAGCTTTATCCATCTTTATGGTGCCATATATGTCTATAAATGACATCCATTTTGTAATTGATCGCCTGACAAGGAATTATAGCAATCCATGTGCCAGCTACACCAATCATCTTGCCTTGACATTGAATCGAATGGACGAACAAATAAGGAACTAACAATACCTTTATGTCCGCTAATAAGTAATTATTTAGTTACGGCTTTATGCGACTTCCTGGTCAAAGGGTACAGTTAGTTTGATGAATACAGCCTGTTTACTTTGTTTACCACTTAAAATACGAGACAAAATTATAATAACTGGAACCTACCTATCTACGTCTAATAAAATTAAGGTCAGATTGGTACTTAATATAGGACCTTGTGGTACGCCTGTTATATTTTATCATATTATTAGTTATTAATTTAGTCCCGGGTGGTATTATTATTATTTTTGTTAATATTAAAGTTCTCTATGGCAAAAAATGCTATCTAGGTAGAACTAGCCCGCGAAAGCCTAAACCTGGGTTAGGCAACGTGAAGTTTTCCCATGAGTACCTACATCAAACGTTCTTGAAAAGTCAAACCTAGTCTGACTATAGTAAAATGATTCAAGGAAAGTTTACAGCGTATAAAAGAAAAGAAGAAAATTCACTTCTAGACACAAACATCTGTGTAGCCCCTGACTCTTGTACTAGGCTTTCATGTATCCCAAGAGCCAGCCTCTCAATTTACAAGGAACATGTTAAAGAAGCGCGACAGACAAAAATGAATTAAATATACCTGTGAACGCACGGTAAACCTTTATACCACCATGCATTTACAGGTGGGTATACATTACAAGTATAATAAAACCTTGTTTACTAATCACGTTCTACTAAAAATTAAAAGTAATAAACGTGAAGGCAGAAACGAATTGTATAGAAGTAATAACATACAAGTCCTACATTAAAATGTTCTTTGTTATTATATTACCATTCATTATTATAACAACAAAGCTAAAGGTCATTGGAAAGTGTACACGGGCAGGAGGCCATTCGATCTATGACTTGATTTCTTCGATCTACAATACTAACTAGATAACGGGTCACGTACAAAATCAACGCTAAATGCTGTCCGCGTGATAAAAGTTTAAAACAGTTCTAAGTTCAACCTAATTACACAACCATGGTACCTAGTAATAAAGTCGGGTTTACATAGCTGTGTTTCAAGCAAACTAAACAAAATAAGAGCTCACGTCTCAAGTGCGCTGATATTTACGGAGACTTATTTTTTGCGCCGACCCGATATGTAGTCGGTATTGTAGATCGAAGCTTGATTTGCTCGTGACTGGTGTCAAAATTAACAACTGCAACACACCTTACTATAGTCCTCTCCTTATTACAATTTACTGCACACACACGACTCCACAACTTCTGCAAGATTATAGGTAGGCATTTCCTTTAATGTTATTACTTCTTATGTTTTTGTTATTCATATTGTTTATGTTCTACTTTGTTTTTAATTTTGTTCTGCTTATTGTTTACCTCCTACTCTCACACGTTATCTCTGTAAAGCTAATTCTAGCCTGGAAGGGGCTTGGTGACCTGTAACACAGGTTCTTCCCAAAAACCTACATCAGGCACCAGTCTCTCACTAAGGCTGAAGACAGCTGAGACAATTAATATTGTACACATTAACTTTAATTCAGCTTTGTGAAGAGAGAATAAATGATAAATTATTATTAATATTATGGACATTTCTCGGGACACTGGGGTCCCGGACCTTTGGAAGGCGTACGAGGGGCCGAAGCCAACTTGCAGAGGCCCCTTAGAAAATTTTACGCGTTGAGGCACCCACCGACGATTACCCTTGTATGCACTATGCAAGTGCACCCAAGGACAACCCCCGGTTGGTGCAGGACTATTGCAGAATATAGGAACAAAACATATTGGGCTATGGATTTGGGTGGCTATAGTGGATTTATTACCTAGAACTATGGAAGGACTATGTCCCCTGCCTAATCAATGTTATGTAATACACGGATAAAATGGCAGAGGGTGACTTGCACACTGAATAATGGGCCCCCGAAAACGGTCGCTAGCACATAGTGACGTAGCAACAAGGGGGCAACACTTCCTGAGGTGCTTGAGGAGTGGAGAGATATTCCACGGCGATCAGGACAATCCCGGAAGTACGGTCAAGATCCCTACCAGCACCTTACTGGAGTACTTCCTTCCTCCGAGCACGTTTGCTCTTGCGAATCTCCACTCAAGCCGGCCAATAAAGGCAAGAAAGAGGTGGGAGCTCTGTTCCTCGTCATTGTTCACTTCAGCCGGCCAATAAAGGCAAGCCAGAGATGAGGAACAAGACTTCTCCCGGGAGGTCGGGTCCGTGGGGTCGCTATTGCCCAACAGCTCGCCACATGCTGCCCTGCGGTTTTATTAATATTATTATTATTATTGCATGGAAAATTCGCTATTTTCGAGAATTTCCGCGCAATTTTCATGCTATGGTTTCCATACTTCTTTATTTGCGAAACAATATCGTGTCAAAATAATTCGCCGTCTGGGGTGGTACGAATGTTTATTTGGGGCAGACTATAAATAAAATATTGGGTATAAATAAGGCATATTTTTCTGTCCGAAAATAAACTTCTATTTCATTAAAGCTACCTGAGAAGGTATTCTAGATTAGATAAGATATCTTGGCTTCTTAATACTTAAGTCTGGCTGTCACCACTTTTAAAGTTGAATTATTTTAATAAATTATTTTGATAGAGTTTAAAATTATTGCACTCCTATTTTAACGCTTTAATTAATTATGTCAACTAAATGTATGCAGTGCAATGTGATCCTTGTTTATGCAACAAATTAATATTTATTTATTTTATTTATTTAAAATGATGTCTTCATTAATCTGCCTAGCCTTTTCTAACTACGTTGGGGTCGGCTTCTATTCTAATCGGATGGAATTGAATACAAATATTTTACACAAGCTTCTTCCCGCGACTTCCTCCGCTTGAAATTTCTTGTTCCCCCATCCCACCGCGTCGCGTCGCATCGCATCGCCCGCCCGCGCTATTACTTCGTTTTCTCTGAGCGTTCTTTCTGACTTTTCTCTTCCTGCTCATCTCCTTATGGCCATAGCGTGATGTTAAAAAGCCTATAACCTTCCTCAAGAATTGGGCTATCAAATGATGAAAGAATTTTCAAAATTGGTTCAGTAGATCCAAAGATTACCCCTACAACCTCACAAACTTTACCTCTTTGTAATATTAGTATAGATGGAGTACCTAGTATCGTACCTCCACAACCCAGTTACTGTGTAGGTAACACGATACCCCTTGGTAAGACTGGTTGTCGGACAATCGAGGTTCTAACTACTACAGCCGGGACCAACGGTTTAACGTGCTTTCCGAGACACGTAGCGGTCTTGATATGTAAAGGATGGTCACCCCTCCACGGACTTACCTCGGCAAGCGTAACTTAACCTTCGAATGACCCGTGCGGCTATTATTTTAAATATAAATAAAATAAATAAAAATAAAATAAAATAGCTTTATTGTTCTTGCACACTTTCCTTATTATCTAACACTAAGTACTTTTGCCATAATTGACATTATAAACCAATAAAATCTGTAACAGGTTTTTTTTTTATTTTTTTTTTTTTCTATACATTTTATAATATTTTATATCTATGGTGTACAAGGACCACTATCTATAGCGGTAAAAGCCTCCTCCAGCCGTTTCCAAGCTGATCTGTCTCTGGCGATTCTGCTCCATGTTCTGCCTGCTATCTTTGCAATATCATCGCTCCATCTTTTGTGTGGTCTACCTGGTTTGCGTTTTATATTTATTGGATACCAGTTCGTGGTGATTTTTGTCCATCTGTCGTCTGGTACTCGTTGGACGTGTCCAGCCCACTTCCATTTCAAGCCCAGCACTTTCTCCGCCACTTCCTTTGCTTTGGTTTTCCTTCTGATTTTACTGTTTCTCACTCTGTCTTTTAGCTTGAGATTCATGTAGCTCCTCTCTAGTCCTCTTTGGCATATTTTAATTTTTTCTAAATTCCGTTTTGTAAGGGGCCATGTCTGGCAGGCGTATGTGAGTGTGGGGAGTAAGCATGTTTCCATGGTTTTCGTTTTTAGTTTAGTCGGTATCTTGCTCTTAAATATTTCTTTCAGTGTCCAGTACTTATTCCATGTGCATTTGATTCTTCTCTCTATTTCTTTGTCAGTGCAATCTCTAAATGCAATGAGATGTCCTAGATATATATATTCCTCTACGTATTCTAGGTTTGCAGATGAACATATGACTGGTGCTTTGTATTTGTTTGTCATCAGTTTCGTTTTTGTTTCGTTAACTTCTAGGCCAACTTTTTTGCTCTCTTCGAATTATTTTAAATAACCCCTGTTTATTTAAAATAATGTATTATTTCTTAATTATACAGTTGTGTCTGCTGTCGTTTCTTTTCTACTTGGAAACATATCCAAAGGATGTTTAGAGTTTCATCAGCAGTCTTAAGTGTGTGAAATTTCTTAATGCATTGATTATGGACGAGTTCCGTTAAAAACATTTATGATTCGCTGTAGTTGTATCCGCTTGTATGCTTCTGGTTACTGAATCGAGGCTTCTTCGATAAACACGGTTGTTTCCTTAATTCTGTTGATTTCCTCCTCCAATTTTCTTTTGGGATTCATTTCGATGCAGGTTTCAAGTCTGTTTATAAACTTATCTGGGACTCTTCGAGCTACATGTCTCGGCGTTGTTTTGGTTGGGCGCTACTGTACATTTTGGTTTGCATAATGCAGACTTGCAGTTGTAGGTATTGTAGTAGTGTGGTGTGCTTGTCGAGTCTTCACAAAAATACAGTTTACTCTAACCGTGTGAACATTTACTACCTAACAAAAGAGAGGTTCTTTTGAGGAGGTTTAAAGATTTCAAAGCAAACGGGGCCCAATGAGCATTATCTGTTTACTCTCCATGATCAGTTTTATAATTAAATTGAATGAATGCCTAAAAAAGCAGTGGTCTTATTAACGTAACAATCCCATGAAATCCGAGGCATGTTGACCCACACAATTAATGTGAGCTGCTTTAAAAAACTCGGTTCTTTTGGAGTTTTGACACATGTTTCCTTCATGAGTCGAGTGTTTTAGAACGATAAACAGCTGAGTCACATTGTTTTTACTATTCCTTAGTTACCTAGGCACTGATAAAAATAACTTTATGGCTTAGGTTTTAATTCTTGGCTGTATGAATTATAACTGGTCGTCATGCTTTATCAGAATATCTGCGCTTTTTAACTACTAAAAGGGGTTACTGTGGTTTTTGCTCTTGTTAAGCTTTAGTACGATCTCCTGATTATGGTTGCGATTTTATAAACATACAGTCTGTCATGTTGCCCGCTCAGTCATGACATACGATACGATTTGCTAATGTATAATTAGTACTAAAATCCATTTGAATCCATTTTCATAATTATTTAGTACCCTTCATTGTGAGAACCTTTTCTTACACAGGTCCTGCATCTAAACTGGAGCAAATATGACTAACTATATCTTCCTTCAACAGTATCGAGAAGCAGCAACAGCGTCGACGACGCTCTACAAGTATGCCACACAGATACCAAAGAATTGCGAGCGAACGCCAGCGATCTAATCGCGAAGTTCGCAGTTTTAGACCAAGAACACAAGAATTTGACACAGCGGGTGGCGCAGGCAGTCTTAGAGTTGGCTGCCGTGTCGGAACAGCTGTCTTCAGCGCCCAAGTTAGCTGACACACCGCGAAGACTCGGCGAGCTGCAGAGAACTGTCGCTACGTTTGGTTCACAGGTATAATTCAACTTCCGTGCTACAATGATAACATCCGTATTCTCAAAGTTGTAAACAGTTGAGTACGTGTAAGTTGGAATCACACAATTTAATTTATCGTAATCACCAGACGACCAAAGGTAGCTATACGCCAACGCAATATTATTGCATTTAGGTATTCTTTTTTGATAAATGTGCGCCATCTTTGTCTGCACTATGAGATAGAGGTCAAACAAAAGCTGAGAAGCCTGTCGAATATTAAATTATTATAGAACCTTGTTGTACATTTCATCACCACTGCTCTCAAAACGGTGAAGGAAAACTACATACTATATTACAGCTCACTCCCTCTTACAGGGAGGAGGTCTGTATCACACCAGTGGGAACATTAAAGGCTGAATATTATGCGGTATAGAAGCATAGGTACATAAAGTATAAATACGCTTTTATAGCCTTTGCGGTTTCTATTCTATTATTGGATAGAGGCAGCCAGGGAATAAAGATCGATACTCTCCAATGCCTAGACGTAAAACGGCGGGTTTTGATAAAACTGGAGGCTTTTGTTCATCTCTCGTGTCGGCTCTAACTGTAACAATAGCTAATGCTGTTGTAAAAATGTTACCAGTACTATAAAACTAAAAATTCTACTAATAAAACTAAATATAATAATTACTCCAATCTGCTAAAGAAATGTATTTACGGATAAAAAAAAACGCAAACATAAAATACATTAATACACAGGATACAAAATGCTAAGCTACTTATAAATATTACCACTCCCGAAAATAACATAGAAATCATAAAGTTAAATGATGCCGTAATTACAGACCCCGTAGAAATGGCTTCCATATTCAACGACCATTATGTAAATTTGGCGCATGTACCAACTCAACAAAGTGCTGGCCCCAAAGCTCTAGGAAAAATACGTTTATGTGTGTCAACTCCATGTTTCTCAAACCTAATGCAGGAAAGTGAGGTGCGACAAGAAATAATGTCTCTGTGCAACACCAGAGCTGAGGGCTATGTTGAAATTAACACAAATATCATAAAAGCAATGAACTGACTGGTATCTTGACTCACATAAATCAATATGTCATTCTTACCTGGGACTTTTGCCCATGAATTAAAACTATCAATAATAAAGCCGCTATTCAAAAATAGAGATAAATGTGATATCAATAATTATCGACCTATAACTTTAATACATATCTTGTGTAAAATATACAAAAAATGTATGTATAAAAGGCTTATTGATTTCTGTAATAAGTTCGAGTATTATGTAACGAGAAGTTTTGATTTCAGTCGAACAAATCCACATCAGTAGCCATTTTTTTCTGCTAAGAAAGCAACACTTACAAATGTTAACAACAATCACCTGACTACTGGTATTTTCTTTGATGTATCTAAAGCCTTTGATCTGGTGTCTCACGATATATTGCTAGACATGTTAGAGACTATCGGGCTTAGAAGACCTGCACTTCAGTGGATATCGACTTATCTGAGTAATAGACAACAACGTATCATTATCAATAAAAAACCAACATAATATGGTACCTTAATTATCGGAATATAAACAACAAATATGGCGTTCTACGAGGTAGTGTGCTAGGACCGATATTGTTTCTTTTATATATAAATGACACCATAAAAATAACCAAGCATAAATGTATATTATTCGCTGACGATATATCTATTATCATCAGCGAATAATATACATATGACATGTGATAAAAAGAAAATGCAATTACAGATCATGAGTTTGATATTAATAATACATACACATTACTGCATTGTCTTGACATGATTCATGTGTTATCTCTTTGATTGTATTTATGTTAAGTTTGATGTTGTTTTTACTATTATTCGATTAACCAATCGAATAATAGTGTTGAATAGAATGTAAACGGATTTTTCAAAATTTATTTTCTAATCGTTTTTGTGACATGCACCACTTTTATGCGTCACTCATAATAGATTAAGATATTAACTGGAAAGAACATGTAGATAGTTCAGCACTAGACTTATACAATTCGATACGCGCTCAAGCAAGTTAAAAATGTTACTAACATAGAAACAGCTATTATATCATACCACGCGTTTGTAGAATCATTACTACACTATGGTCTTGTCGTGTGGGGTAATAGTACCGATGAGAATAGAGCATTTGTCGACCAAAAAATTTTTTTAAGACCAATATATTGTCGACTTCTACCTTATGAGTCAGGGCGACCAATGTTCGAGAGATTTGGTTTGTTACCGTTGCCATCTCTGTACATTTATGAAGTGTGTGTTCGTTGTTAAGAACACGGAGGTATTGAAGACAGCAAACGATGTAAATCCTCGGAATAGACGAGATCCTTACAAATTATTACTGAATGATTTGCCAAGACTTGCCAAATACAACAAAAACTGCGTAGCAATGTGTGCGTATCCTTATCTATAAAAATCAATGCGCCTTTTCGTTGTAATTTTATAACTCAAGAACGGATGGACCGATTTTGCTAATTCTTTTTTGAGAATATTCCTTGAAGTAGGTACGAGGATGGTTCATACGGAGAGAAAAATTAAAAAAAAAATGTTAGGCGGTATGAAGTTCGCGGGGTCAGCTAGTTTATAATAAGATACGAAGCCATTTCAAAATGTTGAATTCGAGATTATTTAAAATTAAATTGTTTAAGTGGTTAAATGAGTGTAATTGCTATAGTTTTAAAAGAATTCATAGATAAAAAATGTTAATGTCCTGTAACATTTTACCAATAATTTTTGCATGTTATGTTTAATCCTAGCTGAACATGTTTGTGCCATTCTAATTATTAACACCATTGTATACCATGTTTTATGCAAATAAATTATTTACCATTTACTACTATTTTACAAATAATAGCCAATCAGCAAGGTGATACCGAGGCAGACTGCCCAGGGTAGGCCGGTCGTGAAGTCAGAGAAATTTAAACAATGAATTTCCTTGACTATACATTTAAGTATCACCACTCGTGGTGGCTATTTTAATGCACCCCAAACTATAGTAAATGTAAACACCGCGATACTTAAGGCGGCAACAGACTTATAACACGCCATCCCAGGTGACGTCAATCTAGCGTGCTCATTGCTACATTTCATGTCATGAAACCGTCTTTCGTCATTTCACTAGTAAACAAATGACGTGACATCGGGTATAAAATAATATGTTATACCCGATGTCACGTCATTGGTTTTGTCATTTGTCACGTCATTTGTTTTTGTCCGCACAGCCCGCAAACACATATTATGTGTTGGCGGGCTGTGCAGTGTGTGTCAAGAAATGCATACCCCAAAAATAAGAGGTAGTATATGTGTATTATTTGTCATATAACTGACACATACACTCGTCCACGCGCAGAACAGATATGCCAATAACGGTCACCGACTTGTGTTGCATGCCAGATTAAAATAGTTATCAGCTCATAAACAATTCTCCAGACTACACTTATCTTAGAAAAATTACTAAATGAGTTATGACTCAATGTGTCACGTTATTTACAGCCTTGAACCTCATGATTGTTTTGATGTAAATTGATCAAATGTACAGGCAAACCGGGGTTATTAATATGCTGCTGAGCAATTATTTGATAATATTAACCCGATTTTGAACTCTAGTAATGGGACGTCTTGGTTTAAAATAGCTTTAATGCTTTATTTTAAGGCAATATTAATTCTATCTAAATCTGGCCTGGGATCAGAATTTGCCAAGAAGTAAGCAACAGAATTTCGTAACATTTAAAATATTGTTTTCTTTCGAAAGGTCAAAACGGTATTTCCATTTGTTTTTATGTCGTGCCTTCGTGATATTATCAGAGTATTTTGACCATCTTGAGAACGTGAATAATGTTGGTATTGGTAGGTATGTAGGTCAATATTATTAATCTAATCGTTATCTCGCATGCAACGATGACGTTAGTGTCTTAAACCGGATTATCTTCAGATATCGGTTCGGCATCATCATCATCATTTCAGCCGAAAGACGTCCACTGCTGGACGTAGGCCCCCTTTTCGACCGGTTCTGTGCTTCCCGCATCAGCGGATTCCTATGGCCTTCACAAGGTCATCTTCCTCCTTGTGGGAGGCCTTCCAACGCCTTTCGGCCCCATCGGCCATCTGTTCTGCGAGCAATGTGCCCTGCCCACTGCCACTCAAGTTCGGCTATTATTCGGGCTATGTCGGTTACCTTGGGTCTCCTGCGAATCTCTTCATTTCTGATTCGATCACGTAGGGAAACTCCGAGCACAGCCTAGTCCATTGCCCTTTGGGTGACTTAGCTATCTTATAAGGTCCATTGCGAGCGACCACGTTTCAGTGCCATAGGTCATCACTGGCAAAACGTACTGGTCAAAGACTTTCGTCTTGAGACACTGGGGTATGTGGGACGAGAAGGTATTGCGTAGCTTCCCGAACGCTGCCAAGCCGAGTCAGATTCGACGATTGACCTCTTTTTCGGAGTTGGAAGCACCTGTTTTTTTCCCCTAATTGGACAGTTGGTCCTAGGTAAACATACTCGTCCACAGCTTCGAGTGTAGAGTTATCGGTTACAACATTATAAATAGCGGTTTTCTAGATTCTTTGAGTCTTAGGTAGGCTTAGGGCCTTTGTTGTATGTGCAAATAAAACACTTCATAGGCGATGGCACCTTATCGCATCAAACAGAATCGTTAAGAGATAACACTTCGTCTGATAGCGCCTTGGGGACATCGTAAAATATATTTTTTACATAATTAAATATAATTGTTTTCTTTTTCTAGTTAATAGGTATAAATATTATGCTAAATTCTCAAGCTCACCAAAATAAATTATGATTTAAAAATACATTAGGTCGTGTTTCCTTTGTGATTAATACCCAGAATCAAACTCAGAGTCTCCTTTTGGACCATGCAGATAAACGTCTGAGATGGTCTTTTGAGGAAAGAACCTCACAGATTATCAGACAAGTGCACGCATTTATCAGTAATCGGGTAGCTCAACTCGGATCTTAAGGAGCTCAACGACTAAATTATATTTCTAATACCGCTATTCTGAATAAAAAAAAAACCCAGCTCAGCCAAAATAAAAGAAACCAGCCAAAATTAACCCCTCTTCTCTCTTCTTCCAGATCAACGGTTTCGACAGTTCGATAAGTTCGACCCACAAGCAGGCCTTAGCAGCAGTGGCAGGGGTCGAGGAAGTACGGACTCTTCTACACCAGCTCGAAGCCAAGACGAACGAGACAATCGTAAACGTCTCGGCAAACACGAAGAGAGACGAAGAAATCCGAACAGATATCGGAACACTTAACACGACGCTCACGAGCAAATTCGAAGCCTTGCAGAACAGGATACAGGAAATGACTGTAAGTCTTATGCCGCGCTGTCCGAATTTCAACGCTCGGCTTAGCGCCGAAAGTTGAAAATACAACAGCGCGCTTTTTTTAGGTATTCACATGCCTAGGATCTGAATTTAAGGATAACCAGTACTTAAGTTATCAATGCAGGTATTTCCGGGGCATTTTGGTACCTTGAATTTCAATGTGACGTGAAAATTTACATTCAATAAAGGTGAATAGGTGAGTAGAATAATTGCCGAAATTGTGAACAGGTTGGCATTTTATTGATGACAGGCTACTTGTGAATTTCATCCTTGTGGCATTCGAATACAGTATATATTAATTTGATTTAGGTCTCAGTTAAGACATCAATATGAACTGATTAGCGGCGCCTACTGTTCTGCAGTCTTCCAGAATTAAGACGGGTTTACTCTTATAAATGAGGCGACTTTACCTAAATCTAATAAAACGTATTTTATGTATGTTTTATACGTTTTTATTTTCAAATGAAAAAGTAACTAATTTTCAACCTTGTAGTCAATATAATAAGATTGAGAATTCGTTACCTGTTTATGTATGTTCTTTTTAAACATTAATTACCAAGAACAATTCAATACATACATCTGTGCTCATTTAAAGTCAATGTAAACTAATGTGAACGATGATTTAGTGTGACGTGTTTCATTAAAATCAGCACGCATCCATTATCAGCCTCCCGATCCATTAAAATCACATGAGTAAACATCAAACAGAGACCAAGCTTAGAACAATATTTGCGTAATATACCTAGTTACGATCGCGGAATAAAAATATTTATCAGATTTCAAATCCGATTCCTTTTTCAAACTGTGGAAATTGAGGTTTGACATGGCAATGAGAGAAATGTCTAGAACCTTGGTCTCGTGTTCCAAAACGATGTTCTTTCTAGTCTAGTACGAATCACGATTCTCGACTCAAATAGTATGACAATGAGTTTCATTTTATGGCGTTCTCTAACGAATGACTATTTCATGAAATCATGACATTGGAGGCAATTTTAACAGTGGCGTAGCTAGACGTGGGCGAAGTGGGTCATGCCCCCAGACTTTACCACAGATGACTAATTAATTTGATCACTTTTTTGTCTATGAACTGCCCCGATCATTGTTTGAGTCTCGCTGCTCGCTCACATTCGTCATAATTTCGTAATTTCATTGTAAGCGCTATTGAGACTTACATCATAAAACAATACGTATCTTTAATAATTATTTACTTTTACTTGTGTTAGATTGTTACTGAGTATATTATATGGATTGATTTAGAGTTATTGAAAGTCTTGGTTACTTTCTTTGAATCTTACTGTTTTTATTATCTCGATACACGTGTGGTACGAAATGTTAAACCGCGTCAATAACATATGTAAGATCTGGCAAAAAGTCAATATAAATATAATTCTTGTCTATATTAGTCCACGCTACGCCTCTGATTCTAATTATTTGAATTCTATAAATACATATTTGTTACGGTCGCGAATCATATTTTGATCAACATACAACCAGACACTGTCCTGCAAATTGTAAAAAACTAAAGAAAATTTGAATTTCGCGAGCTACCTTATCGCATTCCCCATAAATCAAGTTTATGCTTGAATCGAAACGTTCTAGAATACGGGCCTCAAAAATCTTCACACCACCACAAATTTTCTTAGCACCCTAGACTTTTATTTTCGAATTGCCACTCAGAGGACGGAGGACAATTTCCATCACGCCTGATAGAAATGGTTAACGCGAACTCCACCGGCCTTCAAAATGTATTACCACACTTTTAAAATAGCATTTTTTCCTAAACAATAAGAAGTTTTGAAATAAAAAATTATAGCATAATTCACAACTTTCTTTGAAATTATAGTTTATTTATTTTATACATTAGTAACGGTTTTAACTTTAAAAAAATTAATTTTGAACTTACTGACAAAAAACTCAAACAACATTTCAAAGTATGTTTTACGTCGGATTTACATTTTAATAACTGGTATTGCGTCTTCGGGCTCTGATTACAGCTTCGTGCCGGATAGGCATACTGAAGACGAGGTTTCGGAGACGATGTTGGGGAATGTTCTCCCATTCTTCCATCAGAGCCTGTTTTAGGCCCCTCAGGGCACTAGGAGGTGGTCTGCGGCTTCTGACTAGCCTCCCGAGTTCATCCCAGGGGTGCTCGATCGGGTTGAGATCAGGCTTCTTGATGGCCAAGCCACCAAGTTGATACCAACCTCCTGAATGTACTCTTGTACGACCCGAGCGGTGAGTGGCCGGGCGTTATCCTGCATCGGTATCGATCCATCACCCATATTTACTAAATATGGCCCTGCATTCTCATTAAGGATGTCATGAGCATGTCTATCCCTAGCCAAGGTGCCATTTCCATGTCTATCCCTAGCCAAGGTGCCATTTCCATGTCTATCCCTAGCCAAGGTGCCATTTCCATGTCTATCCCTAGCCAAGGTGCCATTTCCATGTCTATCCCTAGCCAAGGTGCCATTTCATTGTCTATCCCTAGCCAAGGTGCCATTTCCATGTCTATCCCTAGCCAAGGTGCCATTTCCATGTCTATCCCTAGCCAAGGTGCCATTTCCATGTCTATCCCTAGCCAAGGTGCCATTTCCATGTCTATCCCTAGCCAAGGTGCCATTTCCATGTCTATCCCTAGCCAAGGTGCCATTTCCATGTCTATCCCTAGCCAAGGTGCCATTTCCATGTCTATCCCTAGCCAAGGTGCCATTTCCATGTCTATCCCTAGCCAAGGTGCCATTTCCATGTCTATCCCTAGCCAAGGTGCCATTTCCATGTCTATCCCTAGCCAAGGTGCCATTTCCATGTCTATCCCTAGCCAAGGTGCCATTTCCATGTCTATCCCTAGCCAAGGTGCCATTTCCATGTCTATCCCTAGCCAAGGTGCCATTTCCATGTCTATCCCTAGCCAAGGTGCCATTTCCATGTCTATCCCTAGCCAAGGTGCCATTTCCATGTCTATCCCTAGCCAAGGTGCCATTTCCATGTCTATCCCTAGCCAAGGTGCCATTTCCTATGACCACCAGCTCTGTGCGACCTTCTGAAGAGACGCCAGCCCATACGTGTACAGAGCCTCCACCGTATTGGACTCTTTCTGTGAAGTGGGCTTGATTGTGTCACTCACCAGGTCGGCTGTACACTCTTCGCCTTCCATCGGAAATGAATAGTGACAATCAAGACTCATCAGTGAACAAAACTCTTGCCCATTCTTCTTTACTCCACTGTATGTGTTCACGTGCGTAGCACAGGCTTGGTCCTCGAGGCCCTCTAATGAGTTTGGGGCCACTTGTGGGCCTTTGGGGCTTTAGGTTTGGTTGAGCAAGTCTTCTTCCCACTGTACTTTCACTAATGTAGTCTCTTCGGGTCTGAAGAAGCTGCTGCTGGACTTCAACTGCTGCTTTGAGGTAGCGATTTCTCAACAGTGTGTAGACAATATAGCGGTCTTCTCGGGTACTAGTGCATCTGGGTCTGCCATTACAAGGTCTCAGATGGTTTCCAGTTCCTTCGCTTCAGCTGCCGAACCGTTCTTAACGTTACACCCACCATTCTTGCAGTACGACGCATACTGATGCCTAGTTCCAGAAAAGCCATGATTCTTGCACATTCTTCAGGTGAAAGAGGCATGATAAGTAAAGTTTACGTTCTGTAGACACCTTGGCTTTTGAATTAAAATTCGTAGATCAAGAAATAAATGTGAAAACAAAAAATTCAAAATTAAGACTGCAATTTGAAGTATTTTTGTTTATAAAGTTTTTTTCAGGCATTCCCTAAAAGAAGGTTATCGAGTATAAAGATTTTATATAAAAAAAAATTGTAATCCTTTTTATTTCGAAAATATATCTTGTGTACTTTAAAAGTTATTGCAATTTTAAAAGTGCGGTACTAAGTATTGAAGGCCTGTATGTAGTTCTAAAATCAATCATTTCAATTCTCTGCTAGATATCTAATCAAAGCACAATGCGATGTAGTGATATAAAAGCTAAATCAATTCTTATTGATAGCAGTGATTAATTATACATAATAAATGATACAGATAGTGCACTGACTGTGGAAGTTGGAACAGTCCCGTTTTATTTATGTTACTAAGACTTGTCATTTGTCCAAACTCTAGCATATTCCTGAAAAATAATGTTTATTGACATAAGCTATGTATTAATAAGGAATTACCTCATCTTACTATCTTGCCAGAAGGGACTGTTTACTGTGACTCTAATTTCCTCAGCTCAGTTATAGGAAAGTATCAAACAATCCTAGGATTAGACAGGTTTACAACCTCCATCCATACCAGGGCCTACAGTCTCGACATAGTTAGCAATCGTTTTCGGTTGCTAAGTCCTAACAATCCAGATGTAACGATATTTGGTGGTCTCCACACTCAAATTTATCGGTTGTTACTGGTATTTTAAGTAGGTACCGGTAGGTAACAACCGATAAATTTACATTTACATCTGGATTGTTAGGACTTAGCAACCGAAAACGATTGCTAACTATGTCGAGACTGCAGGGCCAGATGGAGGCTGTAAACCAGTCTTTCATTCGACAGAAAGACTTCAATGTGCAAACTATGACTGTTGAATTATAATATTCAATGTATGTAGTGTCATCTAAACATCTTATGTCTAGTCCGTAGACTCTTACATCTTACGTACCATTTCATTCGAAAGACGTCCACTGCTGTGCAGAGGCCTGCAAGATTTACTAATAGATATGTTGTACGTATTTTCAGAAGCCTGTAAGTACAGCAGCGCCGGCGGTGGCGACGCCGGCGACCGTGGCGAGCACGGCCGCCGCAGGTAACGCCACCTCCACCTCCACGACCACGGGACCGCCAGGTGAGCAGCCAAACTTGAAAATATTTACTTTTTTACGTATTACGGAAATACTCTAAAAGAGTAAGGCGTGCTACACACACTCGTTCGGGTGATTCGGAACGATTCGGCACAGCCGGGTGGCAATATCATGCCGACCCGAACGTGTGTACCACCCCTTAGGAGCGAAATAAACAGATCAGGTGTTACAGAGAAATCTTTCAATTCCTTTCCTTGTAAGGACCTTATTACTAAAATAGTTGGCGGATATACATATTATGGTAACTAATATATCATATCTTAGTTACTATGTGCGTATCCACCATTTATTTTAGTCATAAGCTCCATGGCGTATTGTTTTTCGCGCCATCCAGCGTGTTTATAATCGCTCGCTGCAAGTTTAGGCGGGTACTGTGACCACGGATAGCCAAGTCACCTTGCTGCAGGCGTAGCATGGCGCTTTCTATTTCTACGAAGAATGGATATAGATTTTTCTATGCAACGTGACATTTCGTTTCTTCATTTTTGACATCGCACTTAATAGATTTTTTTTTTCTACTATCTGTCATTTTGTCTTTCATTTTCAACGATATTTGTTCTAGATCTTTTTATACATAGACTATTTCGGAAGATAGTTTTATATCCTTACTGTCAAAATCACACTGACAATTACTGATATTATTTGTCTAAGGTAGTGAAGACAATAATTACCGATGGAGCCAGAACCATAAAAAAATAGAATAGAATAGTGAAGACAATTTGATTTTGGAATCGCCAGTAGAAAACTTTCTACTCGGAGGCCACAAAGTATAAACGGTTATCTACAAAATCATGATTTTACAAGGGAGCGTTTTGAACGCAAAACTTTGATAATTAATAGAAAAACAAAGCTATCTTCTCCTATTTTACATCATTTAGTTAATAGGGCATAAGTACCAAGGAAATAGTTAAGGCCAATATTACTGTAAAATTGTTTGATCCAAAATACGGTACTTCGACATTTTGAGAAAAATTGTCGAATTAATCAGTAAAAATAGAGAATCAAACAGAAAAAAAATCCTATGACAAAACAACTGAGTCGAATTATGTAAAAGAGTGAATTTCGTAAAAAGTGCAGTTGACTCTTTCTACTTTGTTGCCGTCCTTCTGTCTACACGAAACGTCATTTTTGTCTACTCTTCCGTCGACAATACGGTGCTCATGCTACGCTTGCTGGTGAAGCCTTCGGGATGTCGCTGGCCGTCAGCTTCCAAAACGAATGATAGTTGCGAGGTAGTTGATTTCATAGTATCATTGTTTGGCTCCTTGTTTTTCTATTCTTATATTCATTATATTCCTTTTTTTTATTTAAATACAAAAACTAACCCAAACCTTTGTTACAGGGAAACCCGCCGTGCTACAATGAGGGATACCAACATCCGTCATTCCTCAAAACTCGTGAACCGAACTCGGATGACGGGAGAAACGCTCAGTCTTGATCTCAATACGTCCACACGACAAATATACACACGTAGACGTAATCGAGAGACATAGGGAACGGATACCCTCCAAATATAATAAGGATTTTAATGTCGCATTCGACAACAAACCTTCGGGCGGGACGGACGCGATTTTGACTCGGCCATGCATTTCAGTCAGTATTTTTAATATATTTTCTTTGACTCAGCCTCGATGTATATAAATTCCCTATACCCGATTTGTGACATTCAAATTTTTCAATAACTATTGTACTATATTTAGTATTTGTACTTATATAACGTGTTTATAATAGACTTGAGATATTATAATTTTATTTATCGACGGTTACTTTTATGTTTTAATTTTAATTGTGTACGTCTTGCATGAGATGTGTCAGCGAAGGGTGAGGTACACCAATGCAATATCGTCGAGTGAGAATTCAGTGCGATACCATGTAAATATTTAATTGTAATGAATAGTTTAAATGAGCGTAGTTATACGCGCGACCGCACTGTGTGTCATGTTGTCAGTACGAGTGTGAGTTTTATTACTTGTAATAAATTATTGTTAATAGATCAGTTATTATTACACTGTATTGTTTCATTTATCTTATCATACAAACCACTTTCTTAACCGAGTTCAAAAAACAGGAGGATGTTCTCAATGCGTCTGTATTTTATTATTTTCTTTTTTAATTTTTGTTACCTCAGAACTCCGTTATTTATAAACCTATTTGAAAAATATTTCTTTATTTTAAAAGGATGTACTTTCTGATTGGTCCCATATAAATTTGATCAAGTCCTGTAGAGTGGTTTTTGAGTTAGCTTCAATAATACGTCTCGTAGTCTTTTCCACTTGGTGTATGTTAATTTTCTTGTAATAACTTCCTGTCGCTGTTATTTATATTGCAACTAATAGTATATGAATTTGTTTGGAGTAGGTACCACAACTAAAAAGTGAAAAAATAAAAACTATCACTTTATAGTGTGAAAAAATAACTAATTTCGGTGTCGTGTGAATTCGGTGGCAAAGAACGAAAATTCAAAACCAAAGAAACCTAATTCCGAAATTAGACAAAAGATGTAAAAACAGGGAATTAGGACAGAAAATTATATTAAAATGTAATAACAGTAAAAATATTTATTGATTCAGTTCCATAGTTTCATGCATAAACAAACATAAGCAATCGATTTTATAATATTTACAAATACTACATACATAAAAAGTTCATACTGAGCTAGACAAAATGCAAGATACAGATCTCAAGAACATTGTCATTCAAAGATTCATATTTCTTAAAAAAAATATAATCTACGGGAGCCAACGCAGCAAGACCGGAATTTAAAGTCATTTGCTCGAATCTGCTTTCGGCTAGAACTGGTTCATCGTGTTTCTGTTTTACTGAACGCTTAAGTACTACAGGGATGTCAAGTGGACAGATTTTTTAATCCCTGGTCAAAGCCATCTGCGTTCTTATTTTCAAACTTCTGTACCATCGATGGATTTTTATCTAGAAATCTTGGCGGCCACCAGCTCTTGTAGAGATAGAGCTATACGGGACGCATCTCTTTCTCACATTGAAGTAAGATTACAATAATACTGCCAAAAGCGGTGGTGTTACGCTCTCAGTTCTCGAGATTGCCCAGCACAAGTCTACTTCTTAACAATGCCGATCTCCCGAGCGACCTCCCCAAAGGCGTGCACGGCGCGCTGCACGTCGGCCGGCGCGTGCGCCGCGCTCAGCTGCACGCGCACGCGCGCGCCGCCCTTCGGCACCACCGGGTAACTGAACGCTACCACGTAGATACCGCGTTCTGGAAAACGACAGAGAAAATTAGGGAAGACCGAAACGTTGCGTGTGGAAGTCGTTGGGATTCATTTTTCGAGGTCCAAAAAACGCATTTTTATACGATGAAATAGAAGGTCCAAAGAAAGGTAGAAATACGAGGTCCAAAAAACAAATTTTTATACGATGAAATGTAGGCTGATGGTGACCGCGAATAACAATATTAGATTGTTATTCGCGGTCACCATCAGCCTACAGCAGTCCACAGCTGGACATAAGCCTCTCTAATTGCACGCTATTTAGCTCGAGTCTCGGCAACTCTCATCCAGCTGCTACCAGCCACCCTGCGAAGATCGTCGTCGTCGGTATTCGCGGTAGTCCCTATGTATAAGAAAAAAAAAAATACAAACCCTCATCCTATTCTTGAAGTCCGTTACTATTTTAAAACACCGAAGTGAAAAAGTGGGGGTAAAAGCAGCAATTTATTTCAATTAAACCATTCAGTCACTTTTGTTTGTGATTGTCAAGGAGTCGATCAGTTAGACAGTCCGTTGCAGCAGCTGTGCGATCTCCGGAAATAGTCAGCCGAAGGAACTAGCTGACTGACTCGCCTGAAAGAACTTCTGGTCGCGTCTAGATCCTTTCGGTAGGTCGCTGGTCGAGCACATCGTCAAAGATAATACCTTGGCTAGCCGTGGCATAATACTTACTGAGCATGTTAGTAGCAAGTTCCACAGCCAGCGGCGCCTCGCCCACCATGACGGGACAGATGGGATGCTCGTCGCCCGCCACGGTCAGTCCTGCTGACTTCAGACCTTCGCGGAAGGATTTGGTGTTGTCTCGAAGACGTTGGCGAAGGTCTCCGCTTTGTTCTACGAGGTCTAGAGACTGAAATAGAGAAGGTAAGGGATTACGTTTCATTAATTTCAAATGATTCCATACAACTTTCATTGTGAGAAATAAATGGTTCACGAACTGAAATTCGCCTTTCTGCGTCAGTGTATAGAAGTCAATAGGTATCTGAAGAATGTAGAAATAATTAACTGAATTTTATCATTATTTCGCTATCGACTTCTTCAAGGGGAGTTGAAAAAAAGTGAAAAAAATCTATGAAGATATAAATTTATAAATGATGCCAGACAACCCGTGACCAACCGCAGCTGGTGTAACGCAGCGCAATGCGAGTGAGTGTGAGGGAACATTTGTTGATGTTTTCGGAGAATCCGTTCCATGGCGCATTTTAGTAATCTCGAAATAAAAGGTCAATTTAAATTAGCTAGCGAAACTAGACATGATGGGTACCCTTATAAAAATGATGATCTAAATAATTATGATAAAATAAAATAAATGGTTTGATGATTTTTTTGCTTGCCCATCGCGTCTGTAAAGTTCACAAGAAGTTTATCAGTTTAAAAACACAGTCTAAGGAGTGGTCGTTGACCCCTAGAGGACTTTATTTGTCATTTTAAGATACGCATACCCTGTGCGTACAAGTCTGCAGTTTCGCTAGCTAATTAAATTTGACCATGTATCCTATCAAAAACATAAAAACAGCAAGATCTACGTACCTTTATCGAAGCACAGACCACAGACGGCGGTGGTGCATTAGAGAACAGGTATGGTCTAGACACGTTCCTCAGCAAAGTGATGAGTTCTTTCGGCCCGGTGGTGTAACCGCCGGCTGCCCCGCTCACTGCCTTGCCCAGTGTCGAACAGATGATGTCTGCTGCGCCCAAGGCGCCGCAGTATTCCTCAGTGCCCCTGGAATAAATAAAATTACATTTTAGACTTATTCAGACGAGGTTTGTAATCGCTTTATATGCGGTATTTTTTTTAAGATTTCAGCATAAAATTAACCAATATTAAGAGCCGGTATTCTGGAGGGCTCTATTCACGAGATGAATAAAAAAAAGAAAAGTAGGTACTTATTCGTGTGTTCTATTATATTAATATCCACTTCACGTCTTATCCTAAGAGCGTATGTGGTCCAGTCCTGAGCAATATCTAGAGATGCCACGGATTAAGAGGTTGTGGAACATTCTAAAGTTACTTTTGTTCATATTGGATTGTGCTTGCAAGCTTGCTGTAACCCACGGATTTGTAATGCCACGCATTATGAGGTGGTGGAACATTCTAAAGTACCTACCTAGCTTCATAATTAGTATAAGGTGTATGCTCTACAAAAACTTAACAAAGTATTTGTATACAAAAAAGTCCATGTAGGTATCTACTTATGACACACACACACGTGTAGATATGATTGCAATAAGGAAAATTAATTCATTTTTAATGACAACACCAAACTCCTTATTCAAAAAATGCCACCGTGTCACGGTCTCAAAAAGACATTGAATTATGTACAAAACGGTCATTATTATTATGGCCAACCGCTCGTCAATGGTAGCAGATTGACCTTGAAAGCGTCTTTATGTCATAGCAGTAAGGACGGTTTTCGTAATTCAAATGTTAGTACTGACGTGCGGTTGACTCTACGACTGTACGTATCGGCAGCAGTACCTACGAGAGTATTTTGTTAGCGAACTACCAACAAACTATGTTGTTACAAAAGCATTTGCACTAAACCGTCACAATTTACCGGTTTTGGCCGTTCAAGTCAATAAGGAAAATCGTTGAGTGCTCCAACTCCATTTTATTAACTTGTGTACGTTATTATTAACCTGAACTCGAACTTAGGATAATAATTCAAACGATAGTCCGTCAACCTTGATGCAATATGCAGTAACGAATCAAAATGATTATGCAAATTAGCTGCGATAAGAACGCATTGATTAAAACTGAGTAGCCGGTTATATTCAGAAATTCTGCGGAACAGGGATCGCCATTCATACAATTATAATGAGAAAAAAATTAAAATTTGCTAGCAGTAGATTAAACAATCGTTTGCAATGGAGCTTAATTTGCGACTCCCCAATAGTTGCTTCGACTGCAAAGCGAATTCAGGAAACATTTGCATCGTGAGGGCGAGGTCGAGCAAGTTAGTTGTCTCGTCCTTTTTCAGATGTGGACCAAGGACGAATCCACTTATATGACATTTGAAGAATCATGAGCTTAATAGCCTACCAACTCACCGGCCAGTCTCCCCAAAGAATCCAGTCGCATGACTGTCATCCACAGCCAGTAAGGTGCGGTATTTGTCAGCTAAGTCTCGTAGTTCCTTTATCGGTGCCACGGTGCCGTCCATTGAGAACACGCCGTCGGTTACGATCAGCTTGATCCGAGCCTCGCTGTGAGCTAGGAGGTGCTCTAGTTCTGTTTAACAAAGATATTGGAAAATTAGCAGTTGTGAGGATCACGAGAATCTCATTTTGAATTAGTTGACGTTATTTTGGTCAACAAATATCTATTGCTAAGGTTGGACCACTGATCAGACACATAAGGTTCTTTTAGCAGTCTGCGAAATCAGAGAAAGAACTTGGCTCATGGAGAATGATGCCTCTACAGAAAGTAAAAATACGAAAATGGATACATTAATACATAGTAGGCCAGTACCTACATAAAAATATACTACAAGATAAAAAAAATTGTTATGTTCACTATTATCATACTTATTATGTTTACGAATTCGAAGAAAAGTGCATTGAAGTCATGCGGCAAGTATTAATGTCATGTCATGTCTTCTAATGTTTTCAATTTTTCTCCCTATTAATGAAGGAACTCACCATTCAGATCCCTATGTGGATACCGGAACTTCTGCGCCTTGCACAGTCTGATGCCGTCAATGATGGAGGCATGGTTCAAGGAGTCGGAGAACACGGCATCTTCGGGCGTCAGCATGGACTCGAAGAGACCAGCGTTGGCGTCGAAACAGGACCCGTACAGGATCGCGTCCTCGCGATCGTGGAACTTGGCCAGACGGTTCTCTAGCTCCTATGGAAATAAAAGGGTAAGTGGAAATATTTCTATAACTCATTTTATCCGTTGCTACCAAATGTAGCAAATCTATGTTTTTTTAAGACCTCAAATTAGCTTTTAGATGGCATCTTTGAGGTCGCATTTTTTGTTCCACAAAATACCGGAATGGTTTTTGTGATGAGTTTTGCAATGATTTTTCAAGTGATATCGATAAACAAAAAACGACACGACTTTTATTCTCGTGCGAATTACAAAACGAAGGCAAGGACGAGGATACTGCTTAAATACAGTTAAAAAAATTAACGCGACTGCACCGAATTAAAATAGGAATTAATTGGGCTCTCAAAAAAATCAACAGAACAGGATACTTATCCATGTCCTGTAGCACATAGTGCCTGCTATGAACTCATTGCTTATAGGACCCGCTGCTATGGGTTCTATTAGGAATTAAGATGCCCTATGCTCAAAGGTCCGCACACGCATCCAAAAAGGCAACCAAAAAAAATTCCTTACCTTGTGTATGGTTTGCGTGCCGCAAATGAACCGAACAGAACTAAGTCCTGCGCCATATTTCTTCAAGCCTTGTCTAGCAGCTTCTACCACCTCCGGATGGTTCTGTATTTTTTTTAAACAAAACATTATTATATCTTTGAGTTTATTTTAATTTTTATGTGTACTTATACTTTCATAATATCTTTATTTTCTACTTCGTCTTATATCTTTTGAACTTTTTGAACTAAATAAAACATTAACTAAACTTACAGAAAGTCCTAAGTAGTTGTTCGCGCAGAAATTCAGGAACTCTCCTTCGATGCCTTGAACCGTCACCTGAAAATATTAAGGCAATAAATGGTCAGCAATTGTTACTTGAATCTATTTTCAATATTATAAAACAAAGAAAGTAGAATATACGACTATTTACGTAGAATCAGCCCCAAAAACATGTATGAGTAGGTACACTACACAGACAAGGAACAATTTCTAACCGACTTCAAAAATAGGAGGAGGTTCTCGATTTGGTTGTATTTTTTTACTTATATAGGTATGTGTTTCTTCAGAACTCCGTCATTTATACACCAATTCGAAAAGTTCTTCTTTTGTTTGAAAAGGTATAGGTTACTTATAGGGTGGGCCCACATAAATTTGGTCAAGTTCTGATAAGTGTTTTTTGAGTTAGCTTCAATATTACGTATTTTTTCCACATATTGTATGTTGATGATGTTATAATACTTCCTATCACTGTTATTTACTTAGCATGTGAACAGTACGATTTTTTTGTGGGGTATAGCTACCACAACTAAAACGTGAAAAATCAAAACATAAATACAAAATCAAAGACACCAACTTCCAAAATTAAAGTTAGTTTTAATGAAATAAGTAGTAGGTACCTACATTATAATAGATATTTACAGAAGGTGCCGTTTTACAATACTGGCCATGTGAAACGTAATTTATGGATGGCTGGCAATAAATTCTAAATTCAAATGAATTTGATTTAAAAAATATGCAATTCTATTATCAAATTCAGTCATTTGTTTATTGATTAGTGTTTTGTTTTCACTACATTAATTGTATCTTTTTCGTCAATATGGACATATTAAAAATACTAGTAGGTAATTATGGAATACGAGTTCCGTCGCGGTAGCAATGCCGGACAAACGGCTCGCAACATTAATTACGTGTACGGAGTGAACACTACCACCTAACCCAGGACTCGTTATTGATTTGAACGCTTCCGACATGGAAATTTTGATAAAAAAAATTAACCCCGTGGTCGCCCGATAACTAAAGTCACCAACGACGAAGTATAGGCGATAGTGGAAGCTGACGGTACTCAATCTACGGCTAAGTTAGTAGCAGCTTTCAACGTTAGCATCAACACAGTATTGGTTCATTTGCGTCAAATTTGCAAGGTAAAAAAACTTGATAAGTGGGTGCCGCACGAACTGAACGATCGCCAGCGCGACGAACACGTTGCGTTGCTTAGCAGACGCAAAACTAAACGGATTTTGAACCGCATTGTCACTTGTGATGAAAAATGTTTTTTAATAATCGTAAGCGGTCATCGTGTTAGTTAGACTCTGGTTCAGCGCCTAGGCAATGCCCCAAATGAAAACTTAGGTACCCCTAAAAAAGTCATGGTCACTTTTTGGTGGTCTAATGCCGGTATAATTTCTCACATCTTCTTACTAAATGGCACCAGCATTTACTGCGGATGTGTACTGTGAGGCTCTGGACACAATGATGGAGAAGCTCGTAAAGCCAGCCTTGGTTAATCGCTCGTCCCTGCCAGCTGCTCCTACACGACAACGCTCGACCTCATGAGGCACAACAGACGGTATATAAGCTACAATAGCTAGGGTTGGAAGTTTTGCGTCATCCACCGTACTCACCAGACCTTGCGCCGACAGACTTCTACTTTTTTCAAAATTTGGACAACTTCTTGGCAGGAAAAAAATTCAATAACCGAGACGCAGTACAAAATGCCTTTGAAGAGTTTGTTGCCTCCCGTACACCTGACTTCTTCAAGAAGTGCATTGAAAAATTACCACTACACTGGCAGAGATGCATCGATAGCATGGGTGCATATTTAGATTGATAGAAATAAAAAATGTTTATTTAAAAATGCCTTTGTCTTTCTGTATACTAAACGGCAATTTCATAGGTAAATATCTATACTATATATTAGCTTTAAGTGGATATGCAATTATGGAACAATAAAATGGTTATTGGTCGACTGGACAGAATAAAGACGCGATAGAATACCTACTTCGCATGATACAGAGAGGGGGACTATTTTCGTTTGTTTATTGCGGACTCTAATCATAGGGCCCTTGTCTGAAGTGACCCATCATAATCCAATATATAAACTTGACCAATTAGGTACGTCACCGAGATCTATCGGTCACCTAAACTAGGAAATTCGTCTTTACTCAAAATATTCATCCATGTCCGATTCCGTTGTAATCTTTAACGGAAATTTCTTCTTTTAGACTTGGTAGACTAGAAGCTACTCAAAACTAAGACGTCGATTGGAGCGATAACTGCAATATAACGTTGTTTTTGTAACATGATCAGTGCCAGTCTTCTTGTTACCAACCTCTCAAGCTCCATAATGGCGTGAGAAAATGATAGTTTACATAGTCTGGGCGCCCGCGGTTCGCCATAACACTTCAAACCATAAACTTACTTACCATTGCCCATTCTGTCTACGGTACACTCGAATGTACACATCCGTCCGAGGACGTGATAAGTGAACCGCGTTATTTCACAATCGGAGCATGTGTGTGCGAAAATAATCAATCCCACATGTTTTCCATCAACTTTATTCAAGTTTATGTAAAGTCAAGACTACTACTGAATATATTGATAGCGAAACGGAGGTTTTGCACATTGTGACTATGGTAAAACACTCATTCACAATGCTTGCCTTTAATCCAATTTATTTGGGGCATGTTTTTCTTGCACCTCTATAGGCCGTCATCTCAGTACAGTATCTATACCTAACCTACACATCTTTTCTAGCCGTAACATCTTTCACACTTCGTCAATTTCTATACCTGTGTATTATACTAGTGAAGGGCCATTGATACCTATGAAATAAATGGTGATCGTCAATGGGTCATCCTAAACATATTTAACTGAAGCATATCTTTTATTTTTTTTATTCAAGATGGGTTTGCTCTTGACTCTAGTCTAGGTCTGACAGACAGAGTCGACGGTGGAGTGAGCTTACCCAGAAGCAGCCTGTTCACTCTCAATTTGAAGAGATTAGGGTTGTATGCGTTCGGAAACACAGACGTAGGTAGAGAGTTCCATTCTTTTGCTGTGCGCATTACAAAAGACATTTGGAAACGCTTAGTGCGAATTGGTGGAATAGCAACTAGGTAAGGATGGTAACTTGCAGTGCGTCTAGATGACCGATGGAAGAAGGGGGCCGGTGGAATAAGGTCGTGGAATTCTTCGGCACACTCACCGGAGTACAATCTGTAGAAGACCGACAAGCAGGCAACCTTGCTAGTACCTCTACCTATATGTAGATACTATATGTTTTTAGTATAGTAGGTATGTTTACGTGCTAGCATAGAAATATTTTCAAGTAGCTACATCGATCACCAATAAAGAAAGTTCTTTATTAGTGATCGGTGAGTATGTTCGTTGAAAATCTATAGGTACATCGCAATCGCGAGAGTGGAAACATTTTTCACACAGATTTTGTCTCTACATAACAACAGCACAGTCAAGTTTCGGATAGGTACTTGGAGAAGCGACATCTAATTAAATTAGCATAATGGTGTGCTGTGTGCCAAACGTTTTCAAACAATCGTGTTCGGAATTTATTCCATGTTATTGAAGTCAACAGCTAAAAGTATTTTACGTTTTTTTATCGCTCCAACTTAACTTTTTATGACATAGTCAAAGTCGTGAACTTCTCCGAGAATTCGAAAGGATCTAGACTAGTGGTAGGTCTAGGTCTCGTACACCTACTTATCATAATTATTTAATAAATAATTACCTAGAGATACGTAATTCGCAAGGCCAAGAAGAGAATGCGCACTTGAATTTTCTGATTCAAAATATTCTATTTCAAGGGCACCTAAGAAACATCAGAAGCTAGGTGCATGGTTCCAATTGGTTGTTTCCTATAAAGGAATTCCTTCCTCCTTCAAAATTCCTTCATAATGTGGGTAACCACATTAGGAAGGAATTTTGAAGGAGGAAGGAATTCCAAAAAGGAATTTTCTATAAATAAGAGCCGACAAGAAACTCACGGTAACTCTTTTAAAAACCGTTGCCTTTCACAACATTTTCAAACTACAGTATTTTCAGATACATAATAGGAGGCCAGTGTTTGCCTGTCAACAGATACCAGGGTGTACCTATCCTCACCTTAGTATCTTGAGGGGAAGTGAGGACTCTCTCATGTTTCCAGGTCTTGGCTCGCTTGATCTCCCTCAAGCGATCTTCTAGCACATCTCTCAGTGTGGCCACTCCTGCACGCTCCTTGTGTAGCTCGTGCAGCTGACGAGACTGGGCGCCTTTGATACCTGGAAGAAGTAGGATGGTTACTGTGGGCCATTAAAGAGAGCAGCAGAAAGAAGTCACTTGGTTTTAATGGTCATGGGTGTTGTGAAAGTTATTGTAGGTCGTCATCAAAAGCTACGCATCTTCTTCGCCGGTGTTTATTCGTAGGTACCTACTGACATACACCTGGAAATTTTTAACTTCGGGCTTTAACGACAACCTCTAAATTCCTCAATGTCAAAATCAACAATGCCTCTAAATTCCTATGGCCGTCGAGTTTTCTTGTACGTCACACCTGTCAATCATCACCATCGCCAGGGAATGTCGTGGATTGTACAATTCCCCGCTTCCAATTATTCTGTAATCTTTTAGGTAATGTATACCTAATGTACAATTGTTTGCTTTACAAACTAATGGAATGATTAGCTCGTAATAAGTAGGATAGGTACTTTTGACTCTAGGACACGCATGCCAGAATACAGTGCCATTTGTCGTACTGAGTCTAATCACCATCTGACTACAATCATATCGTGATCGTGCTCACCACACAGTACGTACTAACATAAATGTAGTATCCAACAATAAATTGCCATTTAATGTCACACATACACAAGAGCAAATAACTGTTATCTTTATTCATACGGCTCAACCAATTATAATGCAATTTCTTTGCACAAGGTCTACCTAGATAAACAGCATATTATGGCGAGAACTGACAAATACAGAAGGCGCTGTACACCGAACTAAACATATAACTAAACATACAACATAACAACTGAATAATACAAAAACAATCCATTAATTTAAGAAAACGTATGGAAATATCATCGGGCCTCAGTATCGAATGAACAAATAGTCTGTTTCAGTCATTTGTTTTTTTATTAAACATCATTTTATCAGCTCTACCTACTCAATGCTTGAAAAACCTAATTAATTTCGCACGCGAACACTCATTACAAAGACCTTTCATTTTGTAATTAACATTGGTATTTGAAATGTCATTAAATCGAAGACTTGCGTCTCAACTCAAGCTTCGAAAAACAAGTGACCGAACTATCAAAAACCTGTAATACTTAGCTCGAAAAAAAGACGCCACAAGGTCGCGGTGACAAAAAATCCTTTGTTGGCATTTTCGGTCACCAAATTTTTGCTGCACTATACACTCACTTAAAAACACTTTTGCTGAAAGAAAAAAATTTAAGGGAAATGCCTAAAAATATAATTTAGATTATTTTATTGTGTAAATGGGTACTCACAGTTGCGCAGGAGTTGTGAGCGTAGCGCCATCGCGTCGAATGGGGGCGCGGCCGCCGGCCGGTGCGGCGCGGGCGACGATCAACTCTTTAGCAGACCAGTCACGCAGGTTGTTCTGTTTCGTGTGTTCGAACATTATTTTGTTTTCACTGCACTGTGGTTATACCTGAATGGAGTGACTGGCGGTTTGATGTAGAGTTTTATTTTAGAATATTTGTTTTTTCTTGCGCTGGCGCATGGCGATGGCGTGGCGTTTTTTTAACATGATTGGATTCACCTGTCTTATGTTAGGTACGTTTTGGGTGATTAATATTTTCATGGATGTTACCTACTTAGGTACCTTTTTTTTTTTTTTGAAGGAACCTGGTTGTCACAATTGGTGAAAGTATAATAACTACTAGGTATATCGACTCTTTCCGCTACAAAGGGGGTAAAGACCATTTTCGGCAAATTTACTTTTAGATGCAGTCTTACTTACAGTTTTTCACGCTCTTTCGAATGTGTAGGTACCTATACCTATTTAAAATTACGCTACGGTGAAAAAAAATGGTTTTTACCACCCAAAATGTTTATTTTACATTACGACAGCAAACTTATTGAAAACCGGGGTAAAACACACAAAAACAAATTGTGATTTACCCCGTTTTTTGTGTGTGAGTGTCAAGTGTAAAGTTTCTGTAAAAGTTATTCTAATTAAATGGTCGGAAATAAAGTAGGTAGCTTCTGGCTGAGTTCTAGCTGGACTCTGGACCTGGGTCTTGGAATATTATATTTAGTTCTGGATTACTCTCTAGATGTCTTACTTCACTCAAGTTCTTACTCAGTTCTCTTCAACCGAATCTAAATTTGGAGAAAAACAGAAGATTCTTTCAGGCATCTTTATAACCGACTTCAAAAAGGAAGAAGTTCTCAATTCGTCTGTTTTTAGGGTTCTGTAGCCAAATGGTATTACATAGAAACGGAACTCTTATAATTTCTTCCTGTCCGTCTGTCCGGTCATAATTATGTCACACAATCAAATTACTCGGGGGAGGCATTTTTTTTTAAAGAGTCTTCGTCTGATATGGTCCCATTTAAAATGGGATCTGACAGTTGAACTCCTCAATAACGTACAGTACACGTATTGTGATTTGGTTATTGTACAGAGATCAAAGAAAATTACTGGTGAGTTATTAACACCACGGGTTAATAACTCAACTGATTATGGACTTGGAATGTAAGTAGGTAAGTACCCACTTGCCCCATGGAACCTCTCATCGACGAGTCGTAAACATTATTGTGAATGGGTAATCGGACGGGGAAGGAACACAGTAGCTGGTTAAGTAGGTACCTGCCTGACAGTGGTCGACTGATCATGGACTGCGAATAAACCCTACTGGCCCGGAACAGTATAGGTATACCTACCTATTGGGATGGGTAATCGTACGGCGTGTGAGAAAAGTTGCTGAGTATGGATATAAATTAGTACACGAATTTGTGTGAGGAAGGTAACAAAATAAAAAATTAAATACTTTTTTGCCGACTTCAAAAACAAAGCACTTCAAGGTACAAATTACCTTTAGTTTGGGTAATTTATTTCCTAACGACTTCCGCAACTAAAGATATTTTGCATTTTGTAGTGTTTTTAGGGTTCCGTACCTCATTGTCCGTCCGTCCGTCCGTCTGTTCGTATGTTCGTCTGTCAAGACCCTTTTTCTCAGGAACGCGTGGAGGTATCAAGTTGAAATTTATATCAAATACGTAGGTGTACCTATACGGTCCTAGCTAACTCAATTTTATAAGTATAAAAACAAAAGAGTTACAAGAAAGTTTTATTTTTTTATTTTTTGCCCATTGCCAAATTTCATGATTTGGAGTTACACCCTTTGTAGCGGAAAGCGTCGTACTTATACGATTTGGTGTAACAAGCGGTTTTCTGTTTGTAAATCTTTACACAATACACTGTTTTCTTAATACTTATAATTTGCTGAAGGCACCTTTCGCATCTAGCATGCCTAGGAATTCCTCAAACGTTGCGCAAACGCATCGCTAAAGCAACATAAACGCACGTATTTCGATGTAGAACTACGTCTACGTTACGCTACGCTAGCAGCGTCAATACTGCGTCGACGCAACGTCAATCAGCACCGGTGACCAAGAGACGCAACCCCAAGATCATTTTCGCCGTTTCGTTTTCCACATCTAGACAAATCCAACAAAACCCAGTCAACAAATTCGTCAGTCGAGTATAAAAGTCAAAGAGGACGTTTTATCTCCACGTAATACAAAATTAATATCTGCCTACATGTAGGTATACATAATAATTATAGCCGAGCCACCGAACGCGTTACGTCATACCGTAATAAAACACGATTCAAACATATCGAATCCTTCAAATCGATAGATTTATGTCAACATGTTATGATTATGACTTTGTTGGGCCACATTGCATACTAGTCTTTTCCATTGGCCACTCTGGGCAAGTGCCCAGGGCCCCGCGATCTATGGGCCCCCCTAGTTCTTGCCAGCGTCGTAGCTAGAGGCTGTCAAAAGAAAAGCTAAGTAAATCCCAGACGGGTGCTAAAATTTTCGAGCTAGCTTCGCTCGCTCATAGGTACATCTTCCGTTTTCTTAGTTCTCAAACTTTTCTGCATAAATCGACGATGTTGGAGCGTCGGGTATGGGTCCATCGTAATATTCAACTATTATTATCGTGAGAAATACGGTTTACACTTACTTTCGTATTTTTATTAGATGTTATTGTTTATTTTATTTATTAAGTTGTGTTTCTATAAAAAAAAAATTGACTCTAATGCGATTTATTATAAGTTTGTAGCTGTGTCCGTGACATCACAACGGGCCTTATCAGAATACCAGCGCTGCCGCTGCGGTATTTGTTTGTTTTTCAAATATCACAGGATCATGCTGAGGTAGGGAGCCTATACGGCCTCGCACAGGACTTCTCTTTATTTTTATTGTTTTCATGATTTTGTTTGATTTCATGTTCTTTTTTTATTGTTTGTATTTCCTGTGCGTGTCCCAAATAAAATACATTTATTTCTTTCTTTCTTTGTTAAGTAACCAATACCCGAAATATTTGCAGGTTTGCCTGTTAAGTAAAATGTGAACCATCCAGTACCTTATTTGCGTAACACACTTTCATCACTATAATCACAATCTGAAAGATTTTGAAGGATATTGCTAATCCATTGCTTCAGTAGAAGTACCTATTCCCGTTAGTGTCCCAGTACCCGGTACAAGTCGAGTTTTGTATTATTGCACTTTTCTACCAATACTTTATTAAAGTTTGCGAATGGCTATACAGTCTTGGTAATATTCTGTATAATTTAAATGGCAACATTGACCAAAAAGGTTATGGCGTCAAAACTGTGCGATCGAAAAGTTTGCACTAGGAAAAATTTTGGAAACTTCAAAGTTGTGTCAGTGAACTACCAAACCACCACGTCGCATTGATCAGCTAGCCACACTACGGCGGACAACGATAAGGTAAGAGTGTTAATTTTCTAAAATATTTGAGTGTATTATTTAGCGATATAAACTATAAATTGATGTGAATCTAATTGAAAAGAAAATATTTTTGCATGTCACATCTACCGGTACTCACAAACCCCTACTTGACCTAGTACCCGTTAAAATCTTACTTTTTTTACCGGATATTGGTACACGATCAACCCAGTAATACACGTTGCACCAAATCCCGTTATTGTATACTTATTGCTTTGAAATAAGTCGCATTTTTCTTTGACTTAATAGAATGTAGGTACTATGTTCCTTGTTTGTATTGTAACCACGTGGCTTTGATTGCTTTTTTTGTTTTTCTGTATGATTTCCCAATGTTTGCACATCTCGCGTTACTACTCTGTTATTTTGTGTGTTGCTTGTTATATTTTTTTTTTCAGCTAGCCATGACGGATAGACTGGCCATATTAAAGGCCATGGAGGTAGTCAAAAAAGGGGCCTCAATTTCAGCTGCTGCCAGGCAGTTCGCGGTCGACGTTGGATGACAAAATACGCGGCCGCTATTCTGTCGAATGCTCAAAGGGACCGGCTACAGTTTTGACGAAAGAAGAAGAACAACATTTAAGAAACTGGATTATTTTTATAGCAGATAGTGGGTTTCCCGTAAGTAAGGCGCAGTTATTGGATAGCGTGCGTTTACTGGAAAAAAAAGATGAAGCGAGATAACCCATTTCAAAATGACAGACCAGGTCGTCACTGGTTTGAATCTTTCATAAAGCGACACCCTGAAGTAGGTCAACGAGTGGCCCAAAATTGACACAAACCCGTGCTTTAATCAAAGGAACCCATTTAAGAGCATGGTTTAAAGAAGTGGAAGATTATTTTACAATGACACATCTCGAGAAGAAGCAACTAGAGATCCACGTAGGATTTTTAGTTGCGATAAAAGCGCTTTCTTTTTGTCACCATCTGATAACAGAGTTCTGACAAAACGAGGCTCAAAAAACGATTACAACGTTATTCCCAGCGGTGTAAAAGAGTTCGTGACCGTCTTGGTTACGGCAAACGCAGCAGGTAAATTGGCACCTCCGATGGTGTTGTTCAAGCTGCAATCAATACCACACAAAATTTAAAAACTGCACCGAAGAACTGGGGATTAGGATTTACGCCAAAGGGTTGGATGGCAGGAGAGTCATTTTATGAGTGTACATGGCAAATCAACTCAGCTTGTCGCAGTCCACTGCTGGACATAGGCCTCTCCCAGGCTGCGCCACAACACCCTGTCCTCCACCTTCTGCATCCGGTCTGTCCCAGCCACTTTGTTGAGGTCGTCGGTCCGTCTAGCTGGGGGGCACCGCATGCTACGCTTGCCGATACGCGGTCTCCACTCCAGGACTCGTCTGCTCCACCGGCCATCGGTCCTTTGACAAACATGGCCAGCCCACTGCCACTTCAGCTTGCTTACTCTGCAAGCTATGTCGGTAACTCCGGTTCTTTTCCGGACAATTTCATTTCAGATTTTATCCTTCAAAGAAACTCCGAGCATAGCCCGCTCCATAGCGTGCTGAGCGACCTTGAATTTGAGGACCAGCTTAACAGTCAGTGTCCACGTTTCGGCACCGTACGTCATAACGAGCAGGATGCACTAGTTGAAGACCTTAATCCTTGGTAAAAAAAAAATATATATTGCGGGATTGGCGACGAGAAGATTGACAAAGTTTCCCAAACGCTGCCCAACCCAATCGGATCCTTCTGTCCGCTTCTTTCTCAAAGTTGTGTCTACCGAGCTGGATGACTTGCCCTAGGTAGACATACTCCTTCACAACTTCGAGAAGCGACCCTTCGATGTGGATTGGAATCGACAAGACGTGGGAATTTTACATAACTTTCGTCTTGTCCAAATTCATGCCGAGGCCAACCCGCCGGGAGGCTCTATTCAGGCTGTGCAGAATCTGGTCTAACTGTTCCAGGTAATTTGCCATTATGACGATGTCATCGGCAAAGCAAACGTGTGAGATATACTCGCCGTTCACGTTGATACCCAGTCCAGTCCAGTCTAGCGTCTTGAAAGCGTCCTCCAATGCATTGGTAAATAGTTTCGGGGATATCACATCCCCCTGTCTCACTCCTCTGAGCAGTTGGATGGGGCTGGTTTTCTGATCTTGGATCTGGACAGTCATCGTGACATGGCAAATGTCTTCTTAAAATAACTCGAGCGGATGCTTAAAGGTGAAACTAAAATGTTCTTCAAATAATTTCAAAGAGTACTTTAAAAAAGAAGTGATTCATCATGATACTTACTACTTACTTATTATAATCGGTTTAAAAACTTAAGTATATACAAATAACTGTTGTTATCTATTACCTATAATTTTTATAAAATACATTTAAAAAAAATCATTCATAAAATACATTTTCAAAATATCATAACTAATATTTAATACGTTTTTTCTTTGGATAAGCCCTTTTTTATTTATTTTACAGAAATACAAATTTAGTATTTCTGTGAACTTTAACGTACAGCAACCGAGTTCAAATTCGCGGTGAAAATTACCGGATTCTGGGACAATTTAACGTTTATTAGTACAAATCTACCGGGTTCTGGTACAATTGGCCATTTATTTAATTTTTTTGTATTATTGTTAATGAACATTTATACTAATTTAAAAAGAGAATATTACACTAAAACTAGATTAAATTATCTATATAGTCATGTAAAATTTATTTTTGTAAATCTACCAGTTTTAGCATAGCAGACCAGCAAAGTCAGTAAAGTTCATAACTTCACGGTTACTCGGCCGTTTACCTTATGTTCAACAACGTAAATAACGCAATGAATGTTGTTGAACTGTCAACATGAAAGCCATTCCTACTGTTAGTGTGTTAGGCAATTACCCCGCTGTACTGCCGATGTCAACCTCACTGACATTGTCTAAGTCTAAGTAGCTTGGTTGGTTATTAATTATAATCAACCAAGCTACTTAGACTTAGACAATCGAAAATTTGGTTAGGTATCTATTATAACTATAACTTATAAATATAATAGATACCTAACCAAATTTTCGAGTTGCGTTCACTGGACCTTGAAATATGGTCAGACTGCTAGAATTTTTTGGTTGTCAAGTGGCTGCTGATTTTCTGGGTTGTTTAGTTCCGTAGGGCCTACGCTCGAAAGTCGGTGAACGAACATACGGGCCCTACCGAAAGTAGCTCGATGCATCAAAACAAACCCTACTCCCGATTAGTGAAATTTTTCGGACGGACACAAAACACATTGGGGGTAAGGACAACATCTGTCAAATGGAGTTGTCATTCATTTTTAGTAATAGAATAACAGTAGAAGTAATTTTAAGTACGCAGGCAGGCAGGCACGTAGTAACTATTTAGTAATCTGTGACGCAGGTGACACGGAGAAGGCAACGCCCGAATTTTCGGCCGAAACTACGGACTACGTGCTATGATAGTAGACCCCCTGTTCTTTTTTTTTAAAACGTTGCCCTCACTAGGAATTTCTCTTGTATCGTGGGTGCGATTACAAACATTTAAACTCACATAAACAAACAGCCAGACCCGGAACAACTACTTGCAGGTCATACAAATATTTGTTCCGTGCGGGGATCGAACCCGCGACGCGTAACGTAGCAGTCAATCGCTTAACCACTGCGCCAACCGTGTCGTCATAAGGCATAAGGCAATGAAGGTGTAATTAAATTAAAACTTTAATAAGTAAGGGTCAGCTCACACCGAGACGCGACGCGACGCGACGCTGCGCGCACATTTTAAAAGAGCGACTCAAAATACAACTTTATTTTCTACACGAAAAGATACACATTTCATTGTGAGAATTGCGCGGCGCAGCGCGGCGCAGCGCTACGCCGCGCTGCGCCGCGCTGCGCCTCGCGGCGTAGAGCGAGGCAGCCGGTGCGCGCGGCGTGCAGGAGCGGCGCTGCGCCTCGCGGCGCAGCGCTGCGCCGCGCTGCGCAGCGCGACGCCGCGAGGCGCAGCCGAGGTCACCGTGGCGAACTATTTTCGTCCAGACTTCGTGTAGAATTGATGCAGTTCGGTCGAGTGCTCGAGTGAAATTATAATGATAGACTAATATATGTCTCTAATGTCTCTAATGATACTCCATAATGCACCCGCCAAATATACGTCGTTCTCATGCGCTTGCAAATGGTAGAGTGCGGGTGGACGGGCGGGGCGGGTGATCGTGGCGAATGCAGCTACACGTTCCGCTGCGCCGCGCGGCGTCTCGCTGCGCAGCGAGACGCCGCGCGGCGCAGCGAGGCGTCGTGTTGCCAACGATTTCAAGATGCGCCTCGCGACGTTGCGCTGCGCCGCGCGGCGCAGCGCGAAATCACTGGTCACGTCGCGTCGCGTCGCGTCGCGTCGCGTCTCGGTGTGAGCTGACCCTAAGTTGTAAGGCTTTTAATTTAAAGTTTTACAAAAATATACCAATGGACGCCTATTATGAAGGCATAGAGAGCGTTCTTCTCTCTTGTTGTTCTTTTTACGCCATTTACAGACGACTCTGAAACAAAAAATAACATTTTTAATGAAATATATTAAAGTAGATACTTATCTGGCCCAAAAAACTCAAACATGACTTAAAAAATGAAAAGAGAATGTTTCAGTTTCAATTTTGAAATCATATTTGTGGTCGCCGCCGCAATTAATTTCGTACCTACTTTCTGATTGGAAAATGGAACACTTTAAGTATATGTTCGTGTTGTGAGTGAGTTGAGTTTGTTTCGCCATTTCTTCTCAGGGGTGATAGGAAATGTCGACTCCATTTAGCTTATTTTTTCATATACATTTTTAATATGACTTGTAAAATATCCTATTCACAGAATAAACAATTTCATTTCATCGTCGTAGATAGAACCAGTTTGATTGACATTAAGTAATTTCAACACGGCTACCTCAGGCCCCACATGTATGGCCAACATCATATCATAGTCGTTGGCCCCAACAGTTATATGCGCTCGTCCGTCATTGCCCACAGTCACCGTTTTGCCCTGACATGACGAGCCCACTTTGTTGCCCGATATCACGTCGCAGTATCTGCCCGCAGGCAAGCAGGTCTGGAAGAAAAAAATTAATCCTTTTAACTAGGAGGACGTAAAGTGGTAATTAAGGACGGATAACTCAACTAATTAAATAAAGAAACACATGTGAAAAATATTATCATAAAAAACGGCGAGACGTATTCTGCGTTTCAAATACAAAGTCTTACTGCGTGCACTGACTGGACAGGTCCACTCAATCTGTGTGGTTCTTTCCTCAAAAGACCATTTCAGACACGAATCTATATGGTCCTCAAAGATTATGTCCGGATTTTTATATACACATTCCTTCTTTTCTTTTTTTTAAAAACGTTGAATGAACATTGACATTGATGAATTTTATATACTTATATAAAAATTGAGTATTTACTTTGTAAAGTATTATAATATTATTTTATTTATTGTGAATGTGAGAACTATGTCGGTCATTGTTTTTTTGTATTTTTGTCAGTTTATTTTAATCATGATCTGGCAGTTTGACTAATTTATGCGGCCTACTCATAAATATGTCCTTTCTTTGGTATGGTTCGTCGAGTCGTTGAGCTTGAGCTGCACGATTGCTGACAATTGCGTGCACTGACTGGACAGGTCTACTCAAACTGTGTGGTTCTTTCCTCAAAAGACCATTTCAGACACCGATCTACATAGCCTTCACATGATCTGACCAAGATTTTGTCTGGACTTTAAAAGAGACTGTGACCTCTGAGTTTGTTTCGGCCTTTCTGCTCAGAGTAGTCAGATAGCCTCATCTAGTTTAAAAACAATATATGTTTGACGTGTAAAAGTGTTTGTACAAATCTACTTACAGAAATAAAATCATTTATCATTTATTTATCATTAACTCCTTAGAATGCTGCACAATCCGTCATCATTTATCATTTTCTCAGTCCAAAATGGTTCACCTCTGGACAACTTCTCCAAAGGATAGCCTCAACCACCGATTCTGCGCTGTCTGCAATCAGCAGATTCGCGCAACCTTCACTTGGTCGGGCCTACCCACGTTAGCAACAAGATAAAAATCTCGTGAAAGGATCCGATTGCTACTTTTATCCAAACTAACCTTGATACTAACTTCATCAGATACATTCTCAAAGGCTACCATGATTGCATAGACAGACTGGATAAAACTCAGAACAGTAAATAACTGTCTCATACCTGAAGAGTCTGGTTAAGATCCCAATAATCATTATTGATAGCGATGAAAGCGTTGCCACCCCTGCAGAAGGCGATCTGGTTGGAGCCGTTGTCCCACCAGTCGTTAAGGCCAGTGTTGCCAGCTGCGTTCTTGAAGGCTACCATCGCGAAGATCTGGCGCCAGCGGTGTTGGCAGATCCAGCCGTTGCCGCAAGAGCCGTCCTGGTGTAAAGAAATAATAATAATAATTAATGGATGCAACAATGATTCTACCACATGGATTCAGCAAAAATGGACAGTTGTATAGTGATAATAATAACGCGAATAATTACATAGAAACATGTGCGTAAGGATATGGATGAGTAGAAGAATAAACAAATGAGTCAAATAATGCTGGTCTGTTGATGATTTTGGATTGCTTTTAAAAATGTTCTTCCAAACAATTGAGCTCTGAATGATCTGCCAAAAAAAAACCATACTTATATTATCTTTTTAAGAATAAAAAGTGAGTCACTTACGGAGTTTATGGATGGCGAAATAATATTCCCATTATTATCCATAGGTGGTCCAATTTCAGAGTCCAAGAAATCAAAGCTGCTCATGATCTGAGGTTCTCCATACGGATGAGCAAGCAAGAAGGCAATAGCTCCCTTGTACTGACGAGGCTGTTTATACGTCAGGATGCCACCTCCTCCGCCATGGCCTCTTTCATTGTCATGGTTGTCTATGAAGGTTAGAGAGTCTTCGTGAGCCAGCAAGCCCCATTGTGGACCCCAGCTGGATAGCCATCTAAGTTGATTATTCCCTCTGAATGCGTTACTCAGTTCTAAACCAACTTTGAACTCTGTGACAGCTCCTATAGGAGTGTATTCGTCTCGACTGATAGCTTCACTGCCGTAGTCAATGACTTCTTGGTAGATGTACGGTCTGGCGTTGGCGGGGAAGCCGTGTTGAGTGTTCAGGTTGTTGAGACGATCGTAGATCACGCGGAGGTCTGCAGGCCACATGTGTTTGGCTGCGTCAATTCTGAATATATTTAAGAAATAGTTCAGAAAAAAGTGTTTATCCAAGAAGCTATTTATTTATAGTTATTTTTTTATAATTAAAAACAGCACACAATTAGACCTCTACGGTCTTATTACAAAACAAGGTTTTTCTTTTGACATGGTTTAAACCATCGAGCCTGTTTTTGAAATAAGAACCTAACTGAAATCGAAATACAGTTCCTTTTACAAAACTGTCAACTTAGTCCGGTCTTAGGTTGTCAATTTTGTATTAAGAACTTTACTAAAGTCGGCATAAAGTTCCAAATACAAAAACTAAATCGAATGTGTAGGTTGGGGCTAAAGTTAGATCGTGTTTTGTAATAAGACGGCTAGGGTCTGTCTTAGCATGCCATGGCCTGAGATTTGATCAACGCGCTATTAAGAAATACGTTATAATCGAGTTGATGTAATGTTCCTTCAGCGTACGCTATAAGTTTCTACTATTCATTGAGTCTCTATTGTCTACAGGTATTTGGTTTATTAAATTGGGTATTGTGAAAGAAGCGGTACGCCTGCCATAAAAGTTACATTTGCGTTGCACTTGGAGTGATTTTAATTTGGCCTGTCGTGTATTCACGCCATATTTAACTGGAATTTGGATATCATTGTTATCAAAATGTTCTATGAGGAACTCAGCGCGGGCTAGAACAGGTAATACTTTGCAATGTTTAAATAGCCCTGTGTAATTGTCTTGGTATTTATTTTTTAATTACTTTGGTACCTACTAGAAGTACAGCAAACGTGTTTGCAAATTATGTATTTTATCTAGGTAGGTTTTAAATGTGCGTCCATAACTGGTGAGTCCATAGGAGATTATCGACTCAGCAAGAGCTATAGTACCTACATTTGAAGGAGGGTTCTGTACGGTATATTGCGCTTTATAATGGAAAACATGGTAAGTAGGTGTAACGCACGTAACCCGCCGCAAACAGATTCCACCTGGTAACTCCAGTTGAATCTGTTATATATTATTAATCCCAGATAGGTATGATATGGGACTTGCTCTATAGGCGAGCAGTGGCAGTCTGGTACGTTTTTATGCAGACAATCATGACTATGAGCTATGATTTGAAAGGGATGGGAGGTACTTTTGTGACTTGAATGTACGTGTATAACTTTTGTTTTTTGTGTATTCATAACAAGTCCCTTATCATGAGCCCACTTAGCCATAGACTTAAAATCTTTCTGCAAACATTCTGCGGCCAAATTAGGTTATGGTTTGATGCAATCTTTAAGGCAGAAGGATGACACGGAAATTAGCTAGATGCGGGAGGCTTGGGACTCCTGGGAGAGGCTTTTAGATCCAGCAGTGGACGTCTTTAGTATGAATGAAGATGAAAGTATTTAGCCAACAGCTCACCTGAATCCGGCAACGCCCAAATCAATGAGTTCGTTCATAAAGTTGACAATCATGTTCCTCACGTGTTCGTCTGCTTGGTTCAGATCTTTCAGTCCGACGAGCTCACAGTTACGTACCTGCAACACAATAAATACTTTGCTTAAAATCCAGTCGTTCAATACTCGAATTAGTATTACCTAAAATGCAGTATGCCGATGTCAATGCTTTCAAGCCTTAAAAACTACAGCCCTTCAAATTTAAGGTAAATCCTCAAAGACGGTCGACTTCCGTAAATCTGTATTCGCACAAGAACGTAATGCAGTTACTTACCCTCCAGGCGTTAGTAGCGTAGTCAATGCCATCGATGACGCAGTGCGGCCAGTTGAAATGGTGGCGGTTGAAGGGCACGGCTGGGTAGTACCACTCGTTGAAGACAGCAGTACTGCCGGCTGTTCCGACGTTCTCTGGAGGTTCACCCGTCATGTGGTTAATCACAGCATCTACGTAGATTCTAGAATAGAAAACAGGAAACAAAATTAAAATCACGGACTTCCTAGCAATCAAAATAGTACATAATAGCTAATTAAACTCCATCCAATGTTTTCTTGTAATTATTTAACTGAAAAGCAGGGGTAATCCAGTGGTAACGGCTCCAATTTACGAGTTTCAGGCCGTGGGCTCGAACCCAGACAGGCGCTACATTTTGTATAAATAATTTCATCACCACTGCTCTCAAAACGGTGAAGGAAAACATCGTGAGGAAACCGGCAGCTCCGTTGTAAAGTTTTTGGTTCTACCAAAAACTTCGAAGACATGTGACATCCACCAACCCACACTGGGCCCGCGTGGTAGATTTTCTTTTGAAGAGAGGAGGCCTGTGTCCCAGCAGTGGGAACATTATAGGCTGATTATGAATTTAACTGAAAAAGAGCCCTATCAACAATAGCCCCTTTCCAGCCCTGCTAAGAGCGTTGGTTCGATTTAGCCCAAGTCAAAATGTACACGATCTATCGAACGGCGTAAGCGCTGCGGCACACTACAATAGTATAATGGTTTCTCTGTGTGCATGAGCGCTAAACAGCTAGCACGAATAATTTTGATACTTTTATTTATTTAGGATGTATTTTATGATTTTATTTTTTGGATCGAACATTTGTAATAAATTAAAACAAGCTAACTTTAGGGTAAGTATTTAATTTTAAAATCGCACATCTCTAATTGTCATTGACCGACTTTTTCTTGGGTCGATCATCTCAGGCAATAGACATTATTTTATCGTAGAATTCCAATAACTTGGATTCCATTTTTGTTTTCCAAAAGCCGTCGTCTCGAGTAATTTTTGTGGTCTTCACAGCGAATTCCAGTCCTGTCCACACCGCAAACAACAAACATTTTTTTGACTGAAAAAATAAATTAAATGCATTTCTATCAATGACTAAACGTAATTAATCTACGTAATACGCACAGTCAACCGAACGTCAGTCGTTACACTTGAACTATAATCACACATCGGACACTTCATACAACGCTCGTAAAATATTATTAATAATATCTATTACTACTAGTTAATCAAATACACATCAAGTACACGTGTAAATGTGTGAGTGAACTCTAATAGGGTAGGTTGTCGTGCGTAGAGTTTTTAATTACCGTAATTAGCGTAACTAATACTTATCTACTATGTTACTACACTATGAACATGGGGGGGAACAACACAACACCCATGATGAAAAAACCGAAAGTTTTCCTCGGCGCCTTCTTGGATTTTCATATTGACGTCATTTTCGTAATCAACGGCCCCAAGAACCATGAAAACGACGCCCATGATGAAAAATCCGATTTTTTTTCTCGGCGCCATCTTGGATTTTCAATTTGACCACATTTTCGTTATCAGTGACCCCAAAAACCAAGAAAACGATACCCATGATGAAAACACCGAAAATTTTCGTCGGCGCCATCTTGGATTTTCATTTTGACGTCATTTTCGTTATCAGCGACCCCAAAACCATGAAAACGACACCCATGATGAAAAAGCCGAAAATTTTCCTCGGCGCCATCTTGGATTTTCAATTTGACCACATTTTCGGTATCAGCGACCCCGAAAACCATGAAAACGACACTCATAACGGAAAATCAAAAAAAAACCACCTTCAAGTACATAAAAATAACAGGCGTGATTTATGGTTACTCTACTGAGTAAACCTCGGTGGCCATGTCACGCAAAAGTCCATGCGCGCATTTGTCTTTTCGCGCAAGTGTCCTTCGCGCCATCAACTGCACATAATAATCTGTGGTACAGGCGCTTTTGACTAGTCGAAAATAAGTACATTTCACGCGGTTGAAAGTCGCGGGTGGAAGCTAATAATAATATTACATAACCAACCTTTTAGCTCTTGCCTCATACTTTAATTTTTTTTCCATTTTCTCTTTCTTATAGTTCTCTTTGATTTATTTCCCATTCCGTCTGAAACATAATTTTGTTGTCACTATCAAATAAATTCGGTTATAATATACAAGGAAGGAGGTATAAAAGGAAGTACTTACGATCACACAATATTGCTGGTCATCAAAAATAAAATAATTTACTTAGCAAAGTACTAAGATTTGACGGTCACACTTTACGTTTGCTATCCGTGTACGCACGACAAAGGTCAACAGGGGTCAGGGAGACCGCCCAGCGACGTGTCCGCTCTCTGGAAAGGCTCACTGCCGACTGATTTGAATCGGTTCGTACGCAGAGTTATAAAGTAGTTTTAAAAATTTATAGAAAAATAATAGAGTTATTTTTGTTGATTTTTTTTGGTGTAAATTATAAAGAAGACATTCTTCTATTATAAATAAGTATAAATTATATTAAATTAAGTAAGGTAGATGGTGAAAATAATCATTTTATCGACTGCAATTTCTAAAAAAATCATATTCTTTGGATTTTTATTTCTTAAGATATGAGTCTAAAATAAAAAATCCTTCTAATTACAAATTTTGTTAAGGATATTTCCAGTTAGATAAAAAATTTTGTTTGTTAGATCTATTAGTAATTTCAGATATTACTAGCTTCGAAATTGACACTGAAAGTGAAATCAAGTAAACCTCTGTTCAGTTATCTTGATGGTATTCACAAATGTTGTATTAATCGAAAAAACCTCTTAATTAGAAAAACAGACAACAATATTTCCTAAAGTTATTAGTATTTCTTATGTTTGTAAGATTAGTGGTTGTTGGACAATCTGGTTTGAAAAATCACGTTTTTAAGCCAAGCAGCGCACGGACCGAGTAAACGCTCAAAACCCGGGTTAGTATTAATATCTGCCTTTTATTATAAATATCCTTCGTATGCAAAAAGTAGCTACGTTATCGAGGACTTGTGTATCAATAATTATAGCTGATTAAATGAGCTATCTACGTTTGTTGTGCTTAGAAATATAAACCATAATATAAAATTCGTTAGAACCCACCCGTTAAAAACGGTTTTCGTGTCTGTCTGTTGTTCCGCGTTGTTCTTCTTGTTCCACGTTGTTGAATTTGATGCGGGTTGGACTAGCATTTAGAGAATTTAATTCTGGAAGATTTTAAACTTACATATACCCTACTTGAAATAAAGAAATCTCGATGTTTTATCAAGTCGTAAAAACCGTGCGAAGCAGGAGCGGGTCGCTAGTTTCCATGAAATTACCACATACTCTAGTTTAAAATAAATACCTGACGCCTACAGCATTGCATCTTCGCAACATGTCGGCGAACTGCCGCTCGTTGCCGGAGCGCGTCACCAGTTTGTACGACATCGGCTGGTAGCGCTCCCACCACGGACGGTTGTATCCCCATAGCACCACATTCTCATTGGGTGGTGAAATCTGTGAGAAAACGTAACTTAACGAAAACGTATACATTTTTTAATAACTCATTAAACTTTTCGCATGTTTAAGTTAGTAGAAGTTAAAAGCACTTTTGAACTTTGTATGGTCAGCAATGAAGGATTAGTCTCGAAGTCAGCACAAATTTCGTGAAAATGAAAAATTACTCGCTGTACAAACGCCGTCTCGCAGGCTTAAATAAAATAGGCGGCGAGCCTCCTTGCCGGATTGCCGTCGTGGGATCTGGAGGTAAAAGTCCTCGCGCACGTCACTCCGCTGCCACGAGAAATCACGACACAGCGCACAGAGCTCCGACGGGATTCATGGCGACATGGGACAGTGCGGCTGTCGCAACCCAGTACTGGGCATGCCACCATTGCGTCCTCACCTTTCACCTGACGTAGGTCCTCACTGGACACGGATGCTTCGGGAGTTTCCTGTTCCGGATAAGGCGTGAGGAAACGTCCGGGCGTTACCATTGTGTGGATCGCCTGGAGGACTCGGTGGAGCATACGGTGGAGGCCTGCCCGGCTTGGGCGGAGCACCACCGTGTCCTCGCGGAAGCGGTTGGCGGTGGCGATCTCTCGCATCCGACCCTGATCCAGGCCATGGTACGGAGCGAGAGGGAATGGGAAGCCGTCACCTCCTTCTGCGAAGCAGTAATGCTCGCGAAGGAGGAGGCGGAACACGTGAGGGAGAGGCAAAATTCGCGCCCTCACGCTACTAGTCGCCGCAGGAGACGCCCTGGGCGTCGGAAATCCCAGGCCGACTCCTGGCCACCATAGGCGCGGGCTTGCGGACGGCGAGCATGGGCAATGGGCAGCTCGCCGTCCGATAAGTACCAGGCGCGGGTCGATGGCGCGTTGTTTCACGCGCGCCTCTAAGAGATGTCAGCACCAATGACGGGGTCCGCTAGGGCAGATGCCTATCAGGGTTGCGGGAAAGTCCGAGAGGGATACCGTGGCCCCTGGCACAGGCAACCGAAGGAACACGGGTGGGTTTTAGTCAGTAAGAGTCTGACACGCCCTCCCCGTCAGTGCGGGTTTACATGCTACGAGTTTGACACGAAAACTGCTGGAAAACACATTTGGTGTGTTGTTTTGTCACAACAGCAGTGAGGTATACACACTTGGTGTGTTTTTACTATTATTTTGTTTTCCTGCAGTTCTTTACTTTTACTTCGAAACTTTACAAGACTTACCTGAATGCCTCCATAGCCCCTAGGACCAAGGAACCTCTCGCACTCATCGGCGATGTCGTCCCACTTCCACTCAAAGAGGTGCACGTTCACCGACCTGCCCGGTGCGTAGTAAGGGTTCTTGTACGCGTTGGCGACCGTGGCCACCAGCACCAGGCTGCAGAGTACTGACTGCCAACCCTGCGAATTCAACAAGATTCCAGTGGCTGTCGTTACGGGTAAAGATTACCCTTTAACGCCTGGTCAAAATCGAAACTAACGCCGCCATCTCGTTTTTAAGGTTCCGTACTCAAAGGGTGCCAATGGAACCCTATTACTAAGCCTGCGATGTCCGTCCGTCTGTCTGTCAGCGGGCTACACCTCGTGATCCGTAATAGGTATACAGTTGAAATTTTCACTGAGTGTGTATTTGTATTGCCGCTTTATCAACAAGTAATAACAATAAAATAAAGTTAAGTTAAAAATTAAAGGGGGTCTCCATACAAGAAACGTGTTTTTATCGGCGTTTTTGCCACTGTCGCTCCAAGTAAAATTCTAGTATTCAGCTGCATCTCAGTGATACTGGAACCCAACCCCAACATGGTTGGGAATTGGCTAGGCAGATGATGATGTAGGTACTTATGCCGCAGTTTGAGGCGTCGACAGATTTTTAAGGTCAAAGGTCGAAAAAAAAAATTGCTGACGATGGCCAATTCGTTAGAAAATGATAGCACCTGCGGGGTAATTGTAACACACTAACAGTACCAAAGATTTACATTTTGACAGTTCAACAACATTCATTGCGTTATTTATGTTGTTGAGCAGACAAATATTTCGAACATATGAAGCAATGGTATAGCAATATCCTTCAAAATGATTCGGATTGTGAATAATAGTGTGCGGAATAAGGGTGCTGGATAAATTCAAACTCAAAGCATTTTAAATGGTTATGGATATTGATACCTGCAACACGGTGGAGTTCTACCGGAACAAATGCTGGTACAAAAATAGAAACGGTAGAATGGCACCTTCTTTCATGGACGAGCCTTTTCACAAGAGCTTCACCAACTTCTCTTAGGGAAAAACTTCTAATAACTAGTACAGTCGCCAGCTCATCAGGTTATACGAAACTGTAAAATTTCTCTAAATTATTTTAAGCCGTAAAAAGTTTAAGGTTAAGTTGAAAATCGAATGAGAAAATTTTACAGTTTGTGGTAACTTTACGCGTGCTGGTGTGTGTACATAACCATGGTACCTAAGTAAGTACATATAAGTTAAAAAATATGTCACTCAAAATGGTGAAACTTAAATAGGTATTTACTAACATCAACTGTTAAATGATAATATGTCTAAGAATTATAAACTAAATGTGGTGCAAAAGCTAATTATCTACTTACCATCTTGCCGCGACCTTATCAAATTAGTTACAACCGACGACTAACTAATATGCTTCGCAAGAAAATAAACATAGTAGGTACCTGCATAATGCATGTAATTATTATTTATCGTTAAATAAGGCAAAGTAATTATCCTACTCCTTATCATAATAGGTACCTACCTACCTACTTTCCACAATCTGAGTAGATATTATCGCGATAAGCCCGAAATGTGAAGTAATACATAGTTCGTTTGCCCATCAATCTTATATTTTCTAGATTGTAGGGATTTAACTATAATTAGATACCCTTTTTTTTGTTGGTGGGAAATCATCAAATAAGATTTCCCGCTCTGTGCGGAGCGGGAGGGCGTGACGGACTCTTACTGACTAAAACCCACCCGTGTTCCTTCAGTTGCCAGTTCCAGGGGCCACGGTAACCCTTTCGGACTTTCCCGCAACCCTGGCAGGCATTGGCCCTTGCGGACCCCGTCGTTGGTGCTGACATCTCTTTGAGGCAACACAACGCGCCGTCGACCCGGGCCTGGTCCTTATTGGACGGTGAGCTACGCATTGCTCGCCTTACGCAAGCCCGCGCCTACGGTGGCCGGGAATCGGCTTGGGATTCCCGACGCCCATGATGACGTCTCCTGCGGCGGCTAGGGGCGTGAGGGTGTGAATTTTGCCTCTCCCTCACGCGTTCCGCCTCCTCCATTGCGAGCATTACTGCTTCGCAGAAGGAGGTGACGGCTTCCCAGGCCCTCTCGCTCCGTACCATGGCCTGGACCAGGGCCGATCGCGACCGCCAATCGCCTGCACAAGGACACGGCGGTGCTCCACCCAAGCCGGGCAGACCTCCACCGTATGCTCCACCGTGTTCTCCGGGCGATCCACACAATGGTGACACCCGGGCGTTTCCTCCCGCCTTATCCGGATCAGGAACCTCCCAAAACAACCGTGTCTAGTGAGGACCTGCGTCAGGCGGAAGGTGAGTACGCCGTGGCGCCTCTCTAGCCACTCCTCAAAGAGGGAACTTATCGCCGCAATTGTGGCGTGCCCAATAATTAGATACCCTGCTGACCGGGCGGGATTTTTTATCAGTTTAAAATTGTAAGGTTCTGTTATGGATTATTAGTACTTACCCAGTAGCACAGTTTTATACTCTGCTGGTAGTAAACGACTCGACCTCGTACTTATTTTACCAACCTAAGGTCAAATATATATCACTAGCCCTTTAGGTGACAGTCAGATCTAGTTTCAACCTTATTGAAGTTTCAACACAGAAATATAGTTTCAATGTTCGTATACTGGGAATTGTTGTCAAAAGTGATAAAGCAATTCGAGGTCAACTACGTAAATCTATGTGAATACAAATTATTGCAGGTAAGTAGGTACCTAACTGATTAGTATTTTGTGTTTCACGAACTTACCAAATAAATTATATTATTTCTCAACGATAAATTAAGAGAATGATAGGTTTAAACAAACTCAAAGCATTTATTTCAAATAAACCAATTACACACACAATTGAATTGACTGAATGAATTACGGAGAAGAACGGGCAAAAAACTCCATGGACATTCTTTTAAATAAATAAATATTGTTACAAAAAAGTGGTTACATCATTCATGTTGAAATTATACATGTGAGAACGATGTAGAAAGACGTGCACGTTAAAAGCGTCCGTAATAAAAAGATAAAAACAATTCAGGAATGAAAATAAGCCGTGGCAGCTAAGAAATTAGCAGTGCCTACTGACGGCGCCCGTTCACGAACATGACGTATGGATCAGCACCATTCAACTCAACCATTTTGAAGGGAACTTAATGATCCAATACACACGCCACCACCAGCGACACATTTGAGTGAGCATGACATATACTCTCAGCCGCCAGGGCACATTCAAGTCAATGAAAGACGCACCCAGTAAGTGTTATAGTAGGTATATAGTGCTCACACAATATGTGCTATGCAATTATACAATACTATGGGATTGAATTTATACAATGCAAAGATATATTGTACAATCTTCACCAGCTCCAACAATATTTTCGAATGCTAATTAATTAGTTTACGCGCCCTTGTGGAGCAGGACCAGCCCTGAGCCAAGCATTTTTCTCAGTTATGTAATCCCCCAACTTATAATATGCTAGGCTGTATAGTGTGCGTGTATATTGCTCTGATGGCTCTTTTCTGCAGAATAAAAATAGACTCAATATCGGCAGCCCGTCCCGATAATAAAATACCGTAAGACATGACACTTTGAAAATAACTAAAATAGACTAGCCTCGCGGTATCTACATTAGTAAATTGACGGATTTTTCTTACAGCTTATGCTACTGAACTTAGTCGTCCTGCAAGAGATGTTAAATGAGGACCCCATTGCAGCCTTGAGTCGAGCGTTATCCTCAGGAAAACAGTTTCATCGACAAATTCTAGATTCTCTTTATTCAATACTATGTCACAATCAATTCACTACTTTTAACATTCTGTAAAGCAAATGATTAAGAAAGTATCGTCAGCAAATAACACCATTTGTAGTTGGTTTAATAATAAATGGGGTAGATCATTAATATATATACTAAAAAGAGGAAAGCACCTAATATCGAGCCTTCTGGAACACCCATTTGTACTTTTAAATCACGTGGGAGGATTAAAAGGATTTTCTGAGGAATCTGAAGGAAATTCTGAGGATTGAAAGGGCGCAGAGAGCCGTACTGAAGGGTACATACATAAACACACAAGTTCACAAAAACCTAAATAAATATGATTTAAAATCAAAATTAATGGAATGGCTACTGTAAGAGGACTATATACGAACAGAATCCTTACTTACGTGTCCTAACTACCTACATATCCCCAATCACACACAACACACCCACACACACACACACACACACACACACACAAACACAAACACTAACACACACGCAAAAAGACACACACATCTCGTATAAAATATTTAATATTACTTAAATTAACTTTTTATTCATAGTAGCTCAGGTAGATCGACACTGGTGCCGATTCCCTTGTTTACAAACTAAACCAAATTTAAGTTCAGTGCATCTAGTTCTTTCTATTTCATTAAGAAAAGGACAGAAGATAAATTTTAGTTTAGTCCTGTCAAATTTCAGTTAAATATTCAGTTAAATAACTCAAATTTTTGCTTCATAATTTCTACGGGCTTAGGACCGTCGCGTCAGTAATAAGTTAGTACATATTACGTATCTAAGTAGGTAAGTACTTACTTACTTGTAAGTACTCTTTTATTCACTTCACTTTTCACAATATTAAAAGCGTCCACTGTCGCACTTCTTAAGTCATCTCGAGTAGTACGCTAATCGTAAGAAAATAGTCTTTTTATCTCGAACCGCAAATAAAAATCCAGTGGTGTTAAGCCAAGGCTCCTTGCGGGCCAAGCCACAGGGCCACCGCGACCTATCCACTGCTCACCAAACACACTGTTTAAATACGCACGCACTGAAGTAGCATATTGAGCAGGGCATCCATCATGCTGATAGAACAGACCGCGTTAATGTGCCAGAGAGATACATAATATGTATTGGCTAACATTGAATCGCCTGGCCGCCATTATGGTACTACGACGTGGCCGCGTGGGTCGCGTTCGAAGTATTCCTGTATATCTACCTCCAATTCCGCCAAGTATGGTAGTCTACCGCGGCCCTGCGCGCGTGTGTGGGCGCTCGAAACTGTCCATGATCGAGGAGCCGCTGGGTTACAGCCAGGATGGTGGAGGTGAAGGGAACTTGAGGGTCAGTGATTCCACGTGCGCGCAGTGAGTTCAGGTCTTCCGGCTGAGCATACAAACGTCTGGCCTCTTCCAAGTTATGGTTCGCCATGTCACATAAAAATCCACCATAGCCCAAAACTCCAATTTTTGGCGTGTAATTAGGTTGCGCGTGCGTGATCTAATACAACGAAACGCGAGACAATACTAGAAAGGAATAAGAAATTAGGAATGGCGGGGGCGTGCGGGCGGTCGGCTAGACTGTAAGGGGCCGGGGGCGTGGCTTACGGATCATGCTGTCTGATCGATGAATGAATTTTTCAATGGGTACCGTTCGCAAGTGTTGCAGTTTGTCGATACGTTTTACACACGTCATATGCATTGATCGCAAGGAAGCGTTACTACGAGTTCTCACTATTACACAAAAAAAACAATAAATTAGATTTTTCGTGATTTCGATGATCGAGTATATTATGGCTTTCGGTTCCAGAACGACCTAAAATTGACCGTGTATAGTTTATTTTATGTTTTTTAGGTAAGTTTAACCGTAGGTTAAGTGTGTTTATGTTCAATGCCGGCTGTAGCGATGCCGGAAACTGTGCCAGTCAACCTGCCACATCGCTTGATGTCCAGCTGGTGAGATGTCCACATTGCTCACAGGTACGCTTTTTTAAAGGCAACGGGGGCTGGGGAATACACTATGGTAAGATTCACAAATCACATAGTGTACCCTTGTGCCCCCCACCCACATCCCCAACATCAACACCTCTAGAACTAAACTAGTGGATAAAGCGTGCAAAATTAAAAAATTCTACCCTTGTGTTAAAGAGAGTTCCCCGGGGCGCGAGACGGTCTGTTGCATTGAGTTTGGCGTAATGTCTCCGTCTTGCCACCCAGGAGAACTCACAAAGTGCCTGGGAGCAATTACTTACCTTCCCTTATAGGATCCTGCATATTAAAAAAAAAATCGCAACTAAAAAAAATCTTAACGAACCAAATTAAAGAAAATTTTAACAATTCGACCAGAATTTTAGATCCAAAATTACCTGCATTCAATAACCTATCACAAAAAGGCTTATATTCACATGTGGAATCCAAATTAAGTGAAGGTGACAGGGTCTAACCTTTATAGCAGAACTTTTTGCCATAATATTATTTTGCATAACAGCGAATAGCATAAAAATTTCGCAGAAAATCGTTTGGCACACACTCATATAACATACATTCCAAACTCATAAGTTTGTAAGTTAGAATCATCTTTATGCATAAATGTCATGTACATAATATTTAAAAACTAGAAGCATCATATCGCAGAAAGTTCACATTTGGCATACATTTTATATCGATAGTCGTTAAAAGGACGAACTAACATTATCTCGGAGTTTGCAGTAAGAATCACCTTTTGGCATATTTCATATCCATAATACACGAATAATTTTACATCGTTCTGGAGCCGAAACACAGTAACTCCAGACGATTAATAGTTACTATTGGCATTGTTAAAAAAAATTTAAGACATCTAATATAGAAGTTAGAAATTTGTCACTTTTATTCTGTCATTCGAGTTAAATCTTAGTAGCCCTTCCACTATTTCATTCATAAACGCGGTGATGACGTAGCGCGGAACAGCTGTGCAACGGACGTTGGACGAATAACCTGCTGCAAGTAGGTATTTTATTTCAGGTAGGTACGATTTAGGTTGCTGTAAGTTCATTTACCTCCGTTATCTCTCGTTTGTATTGGAACCTAATTGGACGCACGGCACGGTGTTTACCACTATCACATCTCCTCGTAAACGAGAGAAATTAATTGAAATGTCACTCACTACTCTCGCATCACGAAATCACTAGTAATCGTACGGTCTATTACCTCAACTAGACACGACGAGTACGCTTGTGAGTTTTATTTAAGGCCTTGAATCGAGTGTCCACCAATCGAGCTAATAGGTACTTAATAAGCATACAGCTACCTACCATAATAAAATTATGATGAATAAAAATAATACTGCTTACCAATTTTTACAATGTTTGCGGCGGGGCGTCTACAAAGGCAGGCAATTCAAACAGAAAAAATGAATCGTTTTGTCTGTCAAATAGAGTTCATTATAAGTTGGTGGTGCCCTTTTCTACGAAAATATTGGACCGAATTAAGACCTTATTTTTATAAAGTTAACCGCTGAATTCGGTTGTGCATCAATTCTGTGGCTTCTCAAATTAATTTTAGTAAACTGCGTACCTACGTTCCTTGTACCTAGTTTGGTGAAATTTCTATTTGTTACCGTTTACGGTTAAGAAATAAAGTCTGAATTCGCTTTTCGTATTTTTATTTGTGTACCTATTTTATCTATTGCGTGTTAGCGGCGATCGGCGACCTCTGTGAACTAGGTACCTACGCATAGATAAAAAGACATAGTACTACAGCCATATGTTTAGAGTATAAATACCTAAGTTTAAATCCGCTTAAATAGTGGCGGTACGTCCAAATGGCAAGCAGGAATTTTAATGTAATAAAAAGTTTTTTTTTTCAGTAGGTAGGTACATTAATACTAGAAATTTGCTAGCAAGGATATTATTGAGGAACCTCCTTGTCCTCCCACGGTCAAAAAAGATTGTTTTGATGTAGGTAGGTACACAGTGAACAAGATGTCCACCTTTCACTGTGGTGTTCAGTCACCAGTCGCGGTCATCAGTACCTACTTGCACTTTGTTGCTGTAGATACCTAAGTACCCGCGACAATAATAAATCGTTTGATTCTGCATTCATAACCATTGTAGGTATATAGTGGTCATTGTATTGGTCATCTGTATTGCGATTTTAATAGGTCTTCTGTTTCACTGTAGGATTTTGATTTACAATGGTTTTGATTGATTGTGTTGGTTGTGATTTGGATTTACAATGAAATGTGTTAAGGGAATGTACTCGTATATTCAAAAAATCTGGTTCAGTTTATTATAAATGAGGGCGCTTAGAAATGGGTAGTGTCGTCTAGCAAAAGTCGTTTGCGAGCTTTTTGTTGGACATGTGGGTTCTGGTCTCCTTCTTGTTATGGAAGGATTATTAATTTTTAATAGCAAGTTTGAGTGTCTGCGGATTAGTGCGCGATAGATAAAAAGTTGCCGGACTGTCAAAACCTTGTACTCCATATACCTATAGTAGATGCGTGGGAAATCTAAAAGGTTTACTAAGAAGCACCTGACCGGTATACATGTAGTCTTCGCTGCTCCTCCCCTAGGCAGTAATACAATACGTTAAAATGGATTCACAGAGGCAGAGTAAGCTATAGAATATATAGGTATATATATAATATATATATATATAGAACTCAGAACAATAAATAGAACTTCTCTAAGGGCGGACAGTCTATGTTTTTTGAAGACATATATGCACTGACCTCTATTAATTTTAATAGAGGTCAGTGCATATATGACATAAGTTTTCTAACCCGCGCAGATAGAGTCTCAAGGTGACAGTGCAAAGATAGACAGGCGTCAACCTGTAGGCCTAGATATTTAACGACCGGGGCTCCGGTGTATCGGGCAGGAACACGCTAGCAAAATACTGAGCAAATGCCTCGGCTGCTTTGACACCCGAACATAAGTCTGACCATTGTACTCCACGTTTGCCTCAAAGCCGCCCTTTGAACGCAGGCTAGAGATATGCTGCTAGAACTGTCGCGGGTTTTTGCCAATGTTATTTATTTGCTATATTATTACAATATAATCTGTAGGCATCCTGGGTTCTTACTTTAAGATCCCGTCGCAGAGCACTAATCTCCGCTTATATAAGATTATAGCGTGAAACTTTCCATTTATATGATGTAGTTTGGTTTTACGCTGAGTATCGTTCACAATATCTTTAGTAAGCCAAACTGGATACCGTCTATTTCCTGCGATCATTATCTTCTTCTTTGGAATGGAAGAAACAAATAAGTCATACATTATTCTGTAAAACTCACCAGCAGCGGAGGGTGCGTCTTTGCAGCGAAGAACTTCTTGCCATGGAGCAGTACGAATTAGATCACTAAAAAGTGTATAGTACCCTTTCACAAAGTTCCAATCCCTACTACGATTAATGTTGCTGCGGTCAAATTTTTCACTATCCATGCGATGTGATGGTAATCGCAATATCTAAAGGATGATACAAGTCGATTGGAACCAGCTCTGTACCTTTGACGTGATCGCAGTTTACTTCGGTACCCTCCCGAGCCAACGCTACATCTAACTTACTCCCACGCATATTCACCACTTCATTCATCTCAGCCAGACTACAGAAGCTTAAGAAATAGCAGTAGAATTATTAACATTCACAGATGCACTTTTTATGTTAAGGTCGCCTAAAATGATTATCATCCCGATCAAATTGGAGATGATGCTCTCAACCTTACAGAACCAGGTCATGTATTCCTCGTCACTTGCAGTGGACTTTATGTAGACAACACAAACAGATATGTTAGAGCCGTAAATTGTGATCGTAGCCCATATATTCGCCACGGTCAGTTTCGAGATCATGCCTCCTCTTTATGGTAACGCCGGGGCGCGCAGCAAGCAACACGCCGCCACCTAGAGTCACTCTGTTTCTGCGTAGAATGCTCCAATCTCAACTTGACATTTCTGAGCCCTCTATTGAAGAGCCCAGAATTGTCTCTGTTACGGCTATTAATTCATGCTTGGAGAGTAACAGGCTCGATCTCCATGTAGGTAGTTTTGTATTGAGGCCACGGACATTCTGATACAGAAAACGCTCATAGACATTGCGATCAGTAGAATCGGGTAAGGCAGGAACGTTGAAGTGCTTACTGAGTCTCATTCTCATTACTTCCACGAAAGTTGCGGCGCTATAGTTTGACGCAAATATACTCTGCCCAGTTTTCACCTGCCATAACGTGTTCAGCCAGTCTCGAGGGCATACCCAACTTGAAGGAGGCATATTTGCCGCGGAGTTTGAGCGCATCAACCGTGCAAACATCAGTTCCACAGATGGTAATTAGGTGGTCACGTAAATGGCTATCAGAAATGCCCTGGTTCACATAGAAGAGATGACGGTATCTCCATCTTTCCGACGCCTCTAAATTGGTGGTACCAGGTGCCGCTGTCCCACGCAAAACATTGCTTAGCGAATGCCGGGAGTGCCTGTGTCGAACTTCCGTCCATCCATCCTTAAGCTATATATCCTGGTTTGTGGCACCCAATAGTTAGTAGTAGATAGTTGTTGATACCGGCTTACCTTGACCTTCGTGGCATATGTCCGGCAATTCCGTCTCGCCAGTTTCTCCACCCATTGCTTCTACCCCTTCTGGCGCTATCGATATGAGATCCCCTACTTCCTCAGTATCGTTCGGTGGAGCAGTTAGTAGCTGGGAAGGTGCCAAACGTAACTGAAGATTAAGGTCTTGAATGTCCTGCTGGCGTTTCTCTTGATCCTTCCCTCTCGGTCTTTTCTTAATACTAGCTGATTTCATACCGACTTCTAGCCCAATGGTGGTTTTTTGAATGGCCGCACACTGCACTTTGTTGTCGGAGAGTTCCTTAACTGGGGCGGACAACATTGCGTCCTGCTCAGCCTTCCACGTAGACAGCCTAAGGTCATGTTCGGTCCTCCGTTTAGTGAGCAGCGGCATGAGTTCACTTTTCCATTCCCGACATGTACAGGATGAGTCCATCACCGGGTTGCTGGGTGAGTCATCGATACGCGACCGTTTGCCCCTAACGGTCACATTTGCATTGGACTCATTCGCATCGCATCTGGAAGCCGAAGCAATGTCAGGAACAGATTGCGATTGTCCTGGTCTGGGGGTCATCGGGGATTTGGGGGGAGTGCGATGCATTTTAGGCATTTATATTTGATGTGAATCCAACAACAATAGGGGCCAGGGGGAGCACTCCTGTCGCATAGAGGATGTGTATGACCATGACCATGTGACAAAAATAACAAAACAATGCTCGAAAACTTGTTTTTTTTATTTCTGCATCTGGAACGTCTACGTTAGAAAACTTCGCTGAGTGTTGGTAGCACTGACGATGGCACCGCGAGTAAGTAGCGTAGGTACGCCGTAACAGCACTTATGCCTCTATATAGTCTGTGCATTTAACTACGAGTGTCCGTTGCGCACGAGTTTGAGCCTGAATGATAAGCACTTTCAACAGTATTTTCGTTATTTATTTTAAAGTTTTTTGAAGGCTAAACGTTTTACGATTATGTTAGAACTTAGTTTATCCGAAGAGCACTTGAACTTCCAAGACAAAACAATCTGAAAAATTCGTAAAAAAATTAATATAAACAACAGGATCAAATTTGGTGACTAGCGCGTCAAGAAGTCAAGCAATATGCAGGTAGGTACTATGTTTATTTTCATGCGAAGCATATTAGTTAGTCCTCGGCTGTAACCTATTTGATAAGGTTGCGGCAAGATGGTAAGTTAGCTCTTGCACCACATTTAGTTTGTAACAGTTGTTTTTAGTAAATACCTATTTAAGTTTCAGCATTTTGAGTGAAATATTTTTAAACTTATATGTAGGTACCTACTTACTTAGGTATGTGTATGTACGCACAGCAGCAAGTCAAGTTAACACAAACTGTAAAATTTTCTCATTCGATTTTCTACCTTCAACATTTTACGGCTTAAAATAATTTAGAGAAATTTGACAGTTTCGTATAACCTGATGTGCTGGCGACTGTGCTACTTATTAGAAGTTTTTCCCTAAGAGAAGTTGGTGAAGCTCTTGTGAAAAGGCTCGTCCATGAAAGAAGGTGCCATTCTACCGTTTCTATTTTTGTACCAGCATTTGTTCCGGTAGAACCCCACCGTGTTGCAGGTATCAATATCCATAACCATTTAAAATGCTTTGAGTTTGAATTTATTACACACTATTATTCACAATCCGAATCATTTTGAAGGATATTGCTATACCATTGCTTCATATGTTCGAAATATTTGTCTGCTCAACAACATAAATAACGCAATGAATGTTGTTGAACTGTCAAAATGTAAATCATTCCTACTGTTAGTGTGTTACACAATTACCCCGCAGGTGCTATCATTTTCTAACGAATTGGTCATCGTCAGCAAATTTTTTTTTCGACCTTTGACCTCAGACCAATAAAAAAGTATAGACGGAGCCGTCGTAAACAATCGCGACGAAATAAGTGAGGCCAAGTCTCGGCTTTGTGTGCGTAATTCGGTGTAAGATATCGTAGAATTGCGCATGTGTACTAGAGAAAAATGTTGCAAGCGTTGTGTTGCGACTCCCAAGTGCGAGAGATATACTTTGGTGAAAAGTTTTATTATTATCTAATATTGTGTTTTATTTGTATTGGGTGAATGAAATGAAAGATAATTAAGTATAATGAGAGTCATTTATTTTAATATTAACATCAATAATTAATTTTACAAAACACACAAAACTTACGTAAATAAAAAGGACTAATGCCCCTTATGTTGTGTCAGTTTTTTATATGTCTGGCGTTTTGAGTCACAACTTATAAGTAAAGTTCCTTGTTTTGCAATATGGTGGAATCTTATATTTATGTATTTATTAATTACAGATCTTATTAAACTTGTTTGGGCTCTACTCTCTACGCTTGAAGGGAGCCACTCGACATCATTTCTGTTGTCCCATACAACTTTGATCCAGTTTTCTTTCCACGTTTCATCACCTGGAAACCTAAAAAATATCACAACAAACATTAACTATTATTTTAATATATTATATTATAAATAAATTTTATAAATACTTACGTATCATGCATAATAACATGAGTACCCAATATACTCCAAAACTAAATATGCAAGTGAAAGGACATTGTTAATAATGGCCTATGAATCAACACGTATGAAACCTTTACAGTAATTATTAGTTTTTTTTATAATTTACATTACAATTATTACAATAGAACGGACACTTCTTAATTTCGAAAACATTTTAAAAAGTAATTCACTTCGGTCTTATTCCCCGGCGCCATTATTTTTGTTCCAATTTGACGTTTTGGTGTAGGCAAAGGGCAATAGCTCATACAGCCAAGTCTTTTTGCGCAGCGGTATAGTGTGCCCCGTAATTACAACTTTCAGCACTTTCAGCGCTTGATCTATGAATAAGGTAATTAGTTACAAACAGAATAAAGTGATTAAAAGCGCTGTGTGAAACTAGCAACAGCGACACTGACTGTCGATGAATTGACAGATGACAGTTTGACATTTCATAGTAACGACAGTGTTGTTATTTTGTCACTCGCTTCCTAACTCCTGTGCTTGCATCTTGCGTTGGTTGTGTGTATTCGTTTGTGTTATTGCATTTCTTGTTTTTTTTCGATTTTAACTAACAACTTGGCGTGAACAAAGGACTGTGATTTCCTCTTGAAATATCGACCTCTGGCTGTGATTGACTGATACGGAACAACTAAGAACGACGACTTGGCATTTAAAAAACTGACTTTACAGAGTTAACATGGAATTTGAAAGTGTTTCTGTATTTTGTGTTAACTGCGGATCAGCTTCTGGTTCCATGGTATTGGGAGATGAGAACATTTTCTATTGTATACAGCAATGGACTGCTCCTCGTTTGGTGAGTAAAACCTCTCTTTTTCTCGACTGATTCCTTTTTTGAAACAAGATGCGGAATGTTTCAAAACATATTGAACCATCATGCACTGGGCAGCGGTTAAGACCTAATCACTCTCTCAGAGAGTAAGCCTGTGTCCCAGCAGTGGGAGCATTAGTAGGTTGATGATAATAATTACTGGTGGTGGTGGTTAGTGGTGACTGTTTAGTAATCCCAAACTTTTTTCAGGTTCAAGCTCATGATCTTATTTGTACAACATGTTGGACGGAAGCCAGGGCTACAGCAAGCATTCCAAACGTATGTCATATTGGTAAAGAATGTGCTCTCTGTCAAACTATATTGCCACATCGTGCACGTTCTCACCAAGTTATTGCACTGAGAACAGACACTGTACAACATGTGAATATTAGAAACATCATCTTGGAAAGACTTCTTCCATTGCAGGTAACTAATATATTTTCTTTTTTTTTTCATTAACAGACCTATGCTGTGGCCTGTGGGTGCAGTTTCAGACAGATAATGATAAATGCATATACACCCAGTGTGGAGCAAATAACTGCAGGCCATAATAAATATTTATACCATGCAAGAATAAAACCTGCAACTAGTAAAGCAACAGCCAATCACACAACCACTGCACCAATTGTGTTTAGTAAACGTTTTTGTAAAATGGTGTATTTTCAATTGTGTACTTTCAGGTTCGTGCATCACATTATATTTGCCATCCCTGCTGGCAAAGGGCTGATCGTGCTGCGAAGCATTTTTCAACACCATCAACTTCATCATCGGTTACTACCAGCAATCCATTAAGATGTGCAAACTGCCACATTGATTTGACGAGGTTGAGGCGACACATTTTAAATAATGATACACTTTTATCACAAATACAGCAACGTGTTGCACCACAACTGGTGAGTGTTTTCTTATAGTTTGTGTTGTTGTTCTCTTACTTATTTGTAAATAATTATTATAAAATAAAGCAACGTTTCTCATCACTCAAATAAGACTAAATAATTAATTTTAATACAGGTGAGCGCCACTGACTACATATGTGATGCATGCCACACAATATTTGATAATACACCAATGGCCTTAGAAGATTCTGCAGCGTCTGTAGGCCATCAAAATGTCTGCATAAAATGCGGTCACTCCGTGGCACAACAGAGATACTCCATTGTACTAGCCGGGCAAAACCAGCATATTTTAAATGTTGTGCAAAACTGGATTCACCCACGAGAGGTAAAAGACTGTTATCAGTACGTTCATATTATATAAATATAATTATGCAATCCTGATTTAATTTCTGTGTAATATAATAACCGTTTTTTTTTTAGATTCAACCGTCAGATGTCATTTGTCACAGATGCTTCCAAAGAGCCGAAGCAGCTGTTCGAGCAGATGCAGTTACAGCAAGTAACCAAGTAACACAACGACCTGAAAGAATTAGTTTACCAAATTATTTAAGAGCACCTGATACACATTCTCGATGCTTATTTCCAGCTTGCAATAGTAGTTTACAGCAATCGGTTCCATTTACAGTCAGGGTGAGACTCTTTAGTGACCACAAATATTACATACCACCAAACTGTAGGATATGCAGTTTTCATCTAGAAAACCAATTGTGGCCACTTTTATTTGAGGCTGAAAATACCCTGCATAGTTTTTCAGCTGCCCACATAGAGGATTTTTGTGAGCTACTCAAAAATGATACAAACACTCTAGACTTTGAAAACATTGACCAAATGGATGACAATATGGTGTGGTATTGGCTGGGACGCACAAAACAACAATTTAGAGAATTAGAAGCCGAATTGCCTGATTTTCATAAGCGTGCTATTGCACTTGGAGCTTATTTGATGAAACTTCGTACGGGGGACTCCGATGAAAGGATTTCGAAATTATTAAATATAAGCAGAAGCACACTGAGTAAATACATAAATAAAGCAAGAGATGTAATGGTGGCAAGCTTTGTACCACAACATCTGGGCTTGGAGCACATTTCAAGAGCAGAAGTTGCAGAGAGAAACTTATACATTCCAAACTCATTGTTCGGAAACCCTGGAAGCAACATTGAGGATAGAAAAGCCATTGCAATAATGGATGGGACATATATTTATGTGCAAAAAAGCAGCAACTACTCTTATCAGAAGAAAACTTATTCACTTCATAAATATAGAAATCTAGTCAAACCATTCATAATAGTATGTTGCGATGGCCACATAATCGACGTACTAGGCCCGTATCCTGCCACAAAATCAGATGCCGATATTTTAACAGATCAATTTAGTGATGCGTCTTATCCTTTGAGACAATATTTTAGAGAAGGTGATGCATTTATTTTGGATAGAGGCTTTCGGGACAGTATTTCCCTATTGGAAAATCTTAATTATTCAGTACATTACCCTCTGTCAGTCCAACAAGGTGATTTTCAATTAACGACAGCAAATGCGAATGAATCCCGTAAAGTAACGTTATGTCGTTGGGTCGTAGAGGTAGTTAATGGGCGCTTCAAGCGAGACTTTAAGTTGCTGCGACAGGAATATTTTAACAAAGCCTCAAAACATTTAATGATTGATTTTAAGGTCGCAGCAGCCTTAATAAACAGATTTCACCCTGTATTGGTTGACAGAGAGGATGCAAGGGAAATTATATCAATAATTCAAGAAAAAATGTTTACAAATAACTATTTGGCAGATTTTGTGGAACTAAATAATTTGAACAGGAGACGGGCACAATTTCACAGTATAACTGTAGAAAGAGATAACGTTGAAGGCTTTCCACAAATGGAATATAATGATTTAGTTTTAATACCAGTAGGAGTATATCAAATAAAACAGGCTCGCTCATACTATGGTGAACATATGAGACAAGACGGTTCATATACTATTGAAGTATGCAGGGAGGTCGACGAGGAGTTACTACGTGAATTACAAATAACAGATGCAGAAAATACATGGCTACTTCGAGGCAAAATACGTAGTCGCCATATAAGCCAAAAAACATACTTTGTTTATATTTTAGTAGACGCAACCCAAATTGGCAGAGAAGCCATAAAACAGTACTGTTGCAATTGTATTGTTGGGCGCAGAACTATTGGTTGCTGCGCCCATGTTATGACAATAATATGGTACTTGAGCTGGGCAAGACATCAAAACTCTATCATCGACCCCCCTGCACAGTTTTTGGATGATATTTTAATAGAAAATATAGACGATCCTCCTGATGTGACTAGATAACGCAATGTTCAATTACCATGAAATTAATTAAATTATTTAATAAAAAAATCAGCTGCAAAACATTTTTGTTTTATTTTATGAAGTATTTAGATTGATCCCATATTATATTATTTCTGAAGCCTTGCAAAGACTGTTTACTTCCTCTTGGCTGCCGGTGTTAACTTCTAATGGTCGTAACCGTCTGCTAATCGTCCTAGGTTCGATCCCTGGGTCAAGTACCTAGTCTTATTGGGATTTTTGAAATTCTCAGCTATAGCCTGGAGTCTAGATGTGCACCCGGAATATGGTGATAGACTCACCCCTATAAGATGGAATAAAAAAATCTGTCAATCAGGGTGTATTAAAGTATAGGTAGGTATTTACTTCTGCTGCTCTGCATACCCTTTTCGATAAACAAGCAAGATTTTATGTAAGTATGTAGTATTCTTCGTAAAATGAAATAATTCTAAATCACACAAAGACGAAATAGTTCATAGCCCTAAACTAGTAATAACTACAAATAAATTAGTAACTACTTATACAGAAAGAATGGTTCTGACTTCATAATAGTACATTATGCATTTAATGAAACGTTTGAAGATAAAATCCAATGTATTTTCACTAATAAACGCTAAGTTAGTATGTTTCTATTGGCCTAATTATAACCTCAGAATCCGAAAGTGTTTTAGATTTTTTACAATTCTCAGAAGTGTCCGTGATTTTAATTTAGTTTCAGTCGAATATATGCATTATTTAGAATACAGAAAGTAAATTCCCGTCTCTGTTGGTTCTTAGGCGAACGATGTATGAACGCCGAACAATGTCCTTTCCTAAAACACATTTAGTTGTAATGTCACAGTAATAAATCACAACTTCCCTTACTTTTGGGAAAAGATAATGATATTAACTTGAAACACTGACACAATGGCGATTGGCGTCTAGAATTCGTGTTCCGAGAAATGATGACAAACATTTTACGATTTTGTTTCAATTACACATCAAATCGGATACTTACTTGTGAAAAGTAATCCCAGAAGACTTTTTCTGAAAACATGAATTGTTTTTGCAGCAGTTTATGAAGCAGGACGGCATAATTTCGCAATTATTATTTCACTAAAATTACGTCTTGCGCACTCGCTCACCCGCGGCACGGCGGCAGACTACCGCGCGGCCGTCTTCATATTGCCGAATCGTCTTCATATTACGTGCTTCACTTTTTGAGCGCAATGTTCTGTCTATACTTTTTTATTGGTCTGAGCCTTTACTTTTTTATTGGTCTGAGCCTTTGACCTTAAAAATCTGACGCCTCAAACTGTGGCATAAGTACCTACATCATCATCTGCCTAGCCATTTCCCAACCATGTTGGGGTTGGGTTCCAGTATCAGTCAGATGCAGCTGAATACTAGAATTTTACTTGGAGCGACAGTGAGCTACTGCCTATCTGACCTCCACAACCCAGTTACTGAGTAACACGATACCCCTTGGTAAGACTGGTCGTCAGTCTTTCGTGTTTCTGACTACAGTAAGCCAGGAACATTTGGCGCTCGAATGACGTTGACAGAGGCGCTGTTGCTAATCATTTGTGAAAATTATTTAGTGAAATGTATTGAATAAAAATCGGACTCCTCGCACACGAAGGGTTCCATACCACAAAGTAATAAACGCCGATAAAACACGTTTCTTGTATGGAGACCCCCTTTATTTTTTTATTATTTGTTATCATAACGGCAATAGAAACACCTACACACTCAGAGAAAATTGAAATTGTATACCTATTACGGTTCACGAGATACAGCCCGCTGACAGACAGACGGACGGACATCGCAGGCTTAGTAATAGGGTTCCATTGGCACCCTTTGAGTACGGAACCCTAAAAACGAGATGGCGGCGTTAGTTTCGATTTTGACCAGGCGTTAAAGGGTAATCTTTACCCGTAACGACAGCCACTGGAATCTTGTTGAATTCGCAGGATTGGCAGTCAGTACTCTGCAGCCTGGTGCTGGTGGCCACGGTCGCCAACGCGTACAAGAACCCTTACTACGCGCCGGGCAGGTCGGTGAACGTGCACCTCTTTGAGTGGAAGTGGGACGACATCGCCGATGAGTGCGAGAGGTTCCTTGGTCCTAGGGGCTATGGAGGCATTCAGGTAAGTCTTGTAAAGTTTAGAAGTAAAAGTAAAGAACTGCAGGAAAACAAAATGTCAAAACCGTTTATAACGACTTCACTTAAAACGACGTACCGGATATTACGACGGAATGTTAGAAGTCTTGCGATAAGGACCTATGTACTTATATGTATATTTATAAGGACTATCGGCTATAACGTCAGCATTTGGACGGTCCCTTCAATGTCGTTATAAGCAGTTTTGACTGTACGTCAAAACCGTTTATAACGACTTCACTTAAAACGACGTACCGGATATTACGACGGAATGTTAGAAGTCTTGCGATAAGGACCTATGTACTTATATGTATATTTATAAGGACTATCGGCTATAACGTCAGCATTTGGACGGTCCCTTCAATGTCGTTATAAGCAGTTTTGACTGTACGTCAAAACCGTTTATAACGACTTCACTTAAAACGACGTACCGGATATTACGACGGAATGTTAGAAGTCTTGCGATAAGGACCTATGTACTTATATGTATATTTATAAGGACTATCGGCTATAACGTCAGCATTTGGACGGTCCCTTCAATGTCGTTATAAGCAGTTTTGACTGTACGTCAAAACCGTTTATAACGACTTCACTTAAAACGACGTACCGGATATTACGACGGAATGTTAGAAGTCTTGCGATAAGGACCTATGTACTTATATGTATATTTATAAGGACTATCGGCTATATAACGTCAGCATTTGGACGGTCCCTTCAATGTCGTTATAAGCAGTTTTGACTGTAATAGTAAAAACACACCAAGTGTGTATACCTCACTGCTGTTGTGACAAAACAACACACCAAATGTGTTTTCCAGCAGCCTTCGAGTCAAACTCGTAGCGTGTAAACCCGCACTGACCGGCCTGCCACCTGCCTATCCTTTTCGGTCTGCTTCCAGTCTAACCGGATGCAGCTGAATACCAGTATTAAATGGAGTGACTGCCTATCTGACCTCCACAACCCAGTTACTGGGTGACACGATTCCCCTTGGTAAGACCGGTTGTCAGACTTTCGGGCTTCTGACGACCCGTAACGACTGTCAAAGATCCACGAATGACAGCCGGGACCAACGTGCCGGGGCCGGGACAAACCAACCAACGTGCTTTCCGACGCACGGAGGGTTCTTACACAAACACATAATTATTTATGTTTGTGTGAGCACCGCACTCGCTTTTGGTTAATAGGTAGATTCACAAGCTGCATATCGATTCGCAACCGTTCGTTAAAGGACTCCTTCGATAACATTGATTGATGTTCTAATCGGCACGGAAGCGTATCGAATGATTATACATAGCTACACCTAGTGTGTATTCCAGCAGGCAATTAGGTTCAAACTTTTTGTAGACACCCTGTCTGTTCAGTCAACGACCCACGATTACTTCAAAGGCAGTATTCCGTACACGATCGAATTAGATATAATATGGCAAACCTGCGAGACTTATTTATAAAACGACTAGTGCCGAACTGGATGGGATGACCAAATCCAGAGACCGACACTACTGGACAGAAATGTGGGAGGCCTACGCCAAGGAGGCCGCTACTACTTATTTATTATACATAAAATGAATACAATTACAATTTAGCACTATCATAGGTACAATAAGAACATGAAAACTCCAATAATTAAAAATGCTAAAATTTTGCATGTTTTTTTTTTATTGTGATATATTTTAAATATGTATTACGCATGCTACAAATATTTTGTAAAGAAACTGTATTAAGGGTAGTAGAACCGCGCGGAGGCACTACGACGGGGGGAAACCCCGCTTCCGCGGCAAATCGCGGCGGAGCGGACGGACCTCCGGCGCGATGTCATGGCGGCATGGAAAGAGCGACTGTCGCAACCCAGCCCAGGGCACGCCACGATAGCGGCGGTAAGACCCCTCTTTGAGGAGTGGCTAGAGAGGCGTCACGGCGTCCTCACCTACCGCCTGACGCAGGTCCTCACCGGACACGGAAGTTTCGGGAGGTTCCTGCACATCATCAGGCGGGAGGAAACGCCCGGGTGTCACCACTGCGATGATCGCCCCGAGGACACGGTGGAGCATACGGTGGGGGCCTGCCCTGCATGGGCGGAGCACCGCCGTGTCCTCGTAGAGGCGATCGGCAGCGGCGGCGATCTCTCACGCCCGGCCTTGGTTCAAGCCATGGTCCGGGGCGAGGGGGAGTGGGAGGCAGTCGCCTCCTTCTGCGAAGCAGTCATGCTAGCGAAGGAGGTGGCGGGACGGGAGAGGGAGAGAGTCTCCCGTCCAAGCCGCCGCGGTGGACGCTCCGGGCGTCGGGAGCCGCGTGACGACTCCCGGCCACCATAGGCGCGGGCCTGCGGGCGGTGAGTAATGGGTAGCTCACCGTCCGACCAGGACCAGGCCCGTGCTGGACGGCGCGTACGTGTTCCACGCGCGCCTCAAAGAGATGTCAGCATCATAGAGGGGGTCCACTAGGGCCCAAGCCTGCCGGGAAAGCGGGATCATCCAAAAGGGGTACCGCTGACCCGGAACATAAAGGGCCAAGGAAGGAACACGGGTGGGTTTTAGTCAGTAAGAGTCTGACACTCCCTTCCGCTCCACCCAGAGCGGGAGGAGTCATTCGATGATTTGCCATCCTCAAAAAAAAAAAAAAAAAAGGGTAGTAGAACAAATGGCTTTTTTATTTATTTATTTTATTTACTTAAGCTTTTTTTTTTTAGTTTGGGAAATCATCAAATAACTTCTCCCGCTCTGGGCGGAGCGGGAGGGCGTGTCAGACTCTTACTGACTAAAACCCACCCGTGTTCCTTCAGTTGCCTCTGCCGCGGGGCACGGAAACCCTTTCGGACTTGCCCGCAACCCTGACAGGCATCGGCCCTAGCGGACCCCGTCGTTGGTGCCGACATCTCTTAGAGGCACGCGTGGAACACAACGCGCAGTCGACCCGGGCCTGGTCCTTATCGGACGGCGAGCTGCCCATTGCTCGCCGTCCGCAAGCCCACGCCTATGGTGGCCGGGTATCGGCCTGGGATTCCCCACGCCCAGGGCCTCTCTTGCGGCGACTAGGGTTGTGAGGGCGCGAATTTTGCCTCTCCCTCACGCGTTCTTCCTCCTCCTTTGCGAGCATTACTGCTTCGCAGAAGGAGGTCACGGCATGGTCTGGACCAGGGCCAGACGCGAGAGATCGCCACCGCCAATCGCCTCCACGAGGACACGGCGGTGCTCCGCCCAAGCCAGACAGACCTTCACCATATGCTCCACCGAGTCCTCCGGGCGATTCACACAATGGTGACATCCGGGCGTTTCCTCCCGCCTTATCCAGAACAGAAACCTCCCGAAGCATCCGTGTCCGGTGAGGTCCTGCGTCAGGCGGAAGGTGAGGACGCCGCGCCGTTGCACCTCTCTAGCCACTCCTCAAAGAGGGGACTTATCGCTGCAATTGTGGCGTGCCCAGCACTGGGTTGCAACAGTCGCACTCTTCATGTCGCCATGAAATCCCACCAGAGCTCTGTCCGCTGTGCCGTGATTTCTCGCGGCAGCGGAGTTACCCCCCGGTGTTTCGCCTCATCGCGCCACTCCCATATGTGTGCGAGGACTTTTGCCTCCAGATCCCACGGCGGCAATCCGGCAAGGAGGCTCGCCGCCTATTTTATGCCTGCGAGACGGCGTTTGTACAGTCAGCGATAAATTTTTCATTTTCACGAAAGTTGTGCTGACTTCGAGACTAAACTGTCATTACTGACCTTAAAAAGATTAAAAAGTGCTTTTCACTTCTACTAATTGAAACATGGGTTAAGTTTAATTAATTACTTATATTTAATCCCCTCTCAATATTTCCAGTAGATACATCGTACATTAAAAAATGTATACGTTTTCGTTAAGTTACGTTTTCTCACAGATTTCACCACCCAATGAGAATGTGGTGCTATGGGGATACAATCGTCCGTGGTGGGAGCGCTACCAGCCGATGTCGTACAAACTGGTGACGCGCTCCGGCAACGAGCGGCAGTTCGCCGACATGTTGCGAAGATGCAATGCTGTAGGCGTCAGGTATTTATATAGACTAGAATATAGTACTTTTAATGCTAATTTCATGGAAACTAGCGACCCGCTCCTGCTTCGCACGGTTTTTACGACTTGATAAAACATCGAGATTTCTTTATTTTATGTAGGGTATATCGACGATGAACTATCAATATCTTCTATCTAATTTTAGAAAATTTCAACACAATAAAATAGTAGTTCTATGAATAGCTACTTCAAGTTACGAGGTATTCGCAGCCAAATTAGCGTCTCATGATTTAGGAGTTATTTCTATTAGTGTTTAATGGGATAAATAGTCTAATATCGTGTTAGGAAGTTTTGCCAATACACACGTGAAATAGCATTTTACGTCGATTGGCATTAAAAACGCTAGCTATTATCGAAAAAAAAGGTACGAGATATTGGTAGTTCATCGTCGATATGTAAGTTTAGAACCTTCCAGAAACAAATTATCAACCCGCATCAAATTCAAAAACGTGGAACAAGAACAAGAAGAACAACGCGGAACAACAGACAGACACGAAAACCGTTTTTAACGGGTGGGTTCTAACAAATTTTATACTATGGTTTATATTTCTAAGCACAACTATAGAGGTATGAGGAACAGGGTGTAAATTGCACTCATACCCATAGTAGAGGGAGGATCCTCCGACCCAGACGGGTGTTGTGCGTGTCTGGTGGGCAACTGCCCAACGATTGATGTCGGAACGTTGTATCTATGCTAGTTGCACGGTAAACTCTGCTTGCGAGATGCAGGATTTTGCGTGACGACAGCGTGATGCGTAGTTCACGTGTGGCGATGTAGATACCGCTACATTACTCCCCTCCGGAGACCGGAGGTCGATAGTGGGCTGAGTACTGTATCTGGCGATGCTTGCCAGTGCCAGTGGAGGCTCCAGTGGGTCGGAACCGGGTGCCGCATAGTACAGTCACGAGCAATAATGTATCTACATAATATACATTGTCACATTTTCTAAAATATTTCTTCAACCATTCAAAAAACATGTGTACGACATTTTTTTCTAAATTACCTAACCATCAACCTCTGTCAAAACTGGGTATACATTGGTTTCACAGTAATATAAACGAAACAAAATCAGTAAAAAGTTTGCACTTCGTATATCTTATGTTAAATGAGGACCCCGTTGTAGCCTTGAGTCGAGCGTGATCCCGTGGAAAACAGTTTTACCGGCGAATTTTAGTTTCTCTTGATTCAATACTATCTCACAGTCACTACTTCTGACATTTGGTATAAAAATCGTCATGGATAGTTAAAAATTTAAGCATATAAGAATGGTCATGGATACATTTAAATGGTACCGTCAAACGGGGTGAATAGGGACGCAGGGGTGAATAGAGACGAAACTTTAGAAGGGATTTTAACCTTGAAATAATATAGTTTATTGCCAAAAAGGACTCTTAATGTGTTTATTGTAATATAATTAACGATTAAGTGCTCTTGTTGGGGTCAAACTAAATTATTTCAAGGTTAAAATCCCCTTTAAAGTTTCGTTTCTATTCACCCCTGCATCCCTATTAACCCCGTTTGACCGTTATTGAAAGTTTATACCTACTTTTTCCTGTTTTTGTTAAGTTTTTTACAGTTTTATAAATAAATAGGGGTTGGTTACTGCAATATTACAAGAGCCTACAAAATCAGTGTTGTAATTCGTTACCAAACGTAATGATTATAAATAAAGCGTAGTTATGCGTAGTTTATGTTTAGACCAAACGTTATTCAAATATACAACATGTCCCGTGATTAACGGACACCCTCATAAAGGGTCTTTAATAAATCAGCTGTTTCATACATTTGGTCGAGTAGGTATTGAACTTTTGAATGAAATAACTTTTGAATGATTTCAAGTTTGGTCCGACAGTAATAGATGTCCATAATGATGAGTACCCCTTAAGAGGGTGTGCGTCAATTACGGGATATTTTGTATAATATTTGATTTTTAATCACAATTTAATCAAGTAATTCACTGTCGCTACACATAACCATTGTTAATTTTAAATACGAGGTATCTGTACTTAAATTAATTAAAATCTTGTATAGCCACCTTGAGCGTTTTTCCTTCATTGACGAAACCATATTGTAACATACATATTTGCCTCTAAAACTATCCCTTAGCTCATGGACCTGTCTGACCAAGACTTCTCTGGTTCTAGCTTGGTGGCTGTCCCACTTTTGGACCACGAGCCCCCACAAATTCTCAATAGGGTTGAGGTCAGGGCTTTTAGGCGGCCACGGCAACGAATTCACGAAATTTCGGTTGCGACTGAACCAGGCCTGAGTGAATCGAGAAGTATGGAATTGTCCTGCACAAAATCAATAGGCGTCAGCTCTGGAAAGTATACCTCCAGACTAGGCAGTAAAACTTCGTCTAAAATACTGACATATTGCTCGCTATTCATTCGTCCACTGAACTCTGCCAAAAAAAAAAACAAAGCTGCGCTGCAAGGTCTATTTTACTCCCTCTAGAACGTGCTCAAAGAGCAATTCTAAAGGTAGCTTATCCGGCCGCCATAAAGACAAACGTCCATCAGCAGAAGAAACAAACACTGTTTCCTCAGAAAAATGGCTCTGCTAAAATCGTAGTTTACATATTCTCGAGCAAATTGTAGTCGCTGTTGTTTATGGCGTGCACTAAAAAGTGGTTTTCGCGTCGGAACTGTGTGACGTATGCCAGCTGTGCGTAGGCGTCGTCGAATCGTTGAAGATGATACGCGATATGAAGATGATATTATGTCCTGAATTCGCACAAATCCATTACTAACTGTGGCGGCAGGAGATTTTAATGCAAATTCTGTTGTAGTAATGTTTAGCCACTTATCTCATACTAGCTTTAAAATAATAAAAATGATCAATAAAACTTGGATAAAAAATATTATTAAAAGGTAAATGTATTTAAGTAAACTGTTACATTAATAATTGTATAATTTATTATTTTTATGACATTGATTTACATTCTGTGATTACTTTAACTAACATACTTACTGACTTATTACTTGTATTTAATCAAATTATTATTGTTATCAAATAACTATTTAAACTAACCAAACAAAAATATAAAATATAATAACCTAAACTAACTAAAACTGTTAACAAATTAAAATATGGCGTCAAAAAATTCCTCTGCATCGCTGTCGACTGGTAAAGTACCCAAGAGACTGGCGGCATTGCCACGTTGTATGGCAATGCTAAGCCTCTGGCCAAGGTAAAGGCCAGCCCTTGGATCACGGGAAGTGTCAACAAGCCGTTTGGAGATTTCGTTGAACAAACCGTGAGCACTCGGACCCCACGGCCCGAGGGTTTCAACCCCAAACGGCTCGAAAATATAATTGCCGATAAGGTTATTATACTTTCGCCGTTTGAGGTTTTCCGCAGCCGCAGCAGCAGCGCCAGCACAACACGCCGAGTCAGGAAGATGGGATGGCGCAAGAGTATCGACACAAGTTGCGTCCCACACTAAAGGCCTACCCACCTTCCAAGGAAATAAAGACATGCCGTCCGGTCTCTTGCCATCGTCGCGTGCCAAGCCATTAGGTTCTAATACAGCTGGAACGCCGACGGTGACAAGAGCTCGTCGGATGATGTCATTTATGTTCGCGTGCCGAGCTAAGCGGCCCGCACTTCGGCTGCAAGACAGGCCATGGTGTCCAAGGCTGTTGACAACTTCGCCACAGTGACAGCGATGGGGAGAACAAGAAGGAGCTCCTAGTCGTAGGCAAGCAGCGAGGCGGAAAGTAGTGTCGTCTAACAAAGTGCCTATGTTCGACGACGGTAGTGCATGAAGCCAAAGACCCGACTCCCACTTACCCACAGCATGCAGGCGCGCACGCTCCGCAGTAGTAGCAGACGTGTTAAGTAAATTGTTCTGTACTACTCTGCAAAGCGGCTCATCCCACTTTCTCTGGGAAGATGGATTATCGGGTTGATCTGAAAGCGGACAAGCGAGTCTCCAGGCATGCATAGCCTCGGTGAAGCATGGCACATCAAAATTAATCAGTGTGGGGGCTAGGATTTTCCTGATTAATTTTTCAGTGCCGTAGACCAAGGATATGAAAGCCGGTAAACTAACACTAGAAATTTTGCGGACGCCGAGGCCTCCCAAACGAATGGGAAGAGTAAACTGTTACTAGTTAAGTAAAGTCAAAGTCAAACATTTATTTCAAATAGGCACATAAAAGGCACTTTTGAACGTCAACATTTACATTTAAATAGAATTGATTCTAGTCGCCCCTTCCAAAAGGTAGTTTCGTATGGAGAAGTAATTTAATAAAGAACCCTAAAAACGGCTGCGCAACGCACGGCACCCTATAAATAGCATAATTATAATATTGGAATGATAATTCAAATTTAAAGAGATAATAACATTAATTTGAACTTTTTGTTTCGCATCGCAATTGCCAAATTTGATTTTAGGTGTGTCAAACTTATTTGTAAATTTAGAAATTTTATTTTGCAGAATAACGTTAAGATTCTCAAAGCCAAAAGTAAGGAATTTTAGTGATAGTTTAGTTAGTTTAGTTCGGTGTACAACAGAATCGTCACCAATGTCTGTAACCGAAAGTCCCTGTTGTTTAAGCACAACGATTTTGTGTTAGTCATAAATGTAGAAATACGGTAACGTTGTTATTATTCATTTTACATCGATTTCAATAATAATCACAATAACACAGGAAATATTTATCTAGCTGCTAGCTGCACTGTACGACAGCAAAAAACAGCCGTATTGCGCGCATATCCCTTCTGTATGATTTTGATTTGCAATGTTGCCTTAGGAATGTAATAGCACAATAGTTTTAGGACGGTACACGGAAATACAAACAGTCGACGGGCGAGTCGATGCCACTCGCTGATGGCAACTAGCTGCCTTACTATAATAATAATACATTTTTTATTCAGATAACTTTGATCCATACATGAGACATACAACTAGTACAAAATAGTAAGCAGGGACTTGGTCCGCTGCACTAACATCCATGTCAGGTGACAATCGAGCCTAGCAGCAATGGCACTCAAGCTGCTGTGGTGACTTCCACGCAACCGGCTAATGAATGACAAGATTGCGCCAAAAAGATTTTTTTTTAAATAATAAAAAAAAAACTAGGCTGGCTGTGTGACCCGCCGCTCGAAAGCTTGAGAAAGCGATAGTGATGACGTCACGCTGAACTAGCTGCTCGAAGGCTGCGTCAATGTCCATGTTCGGGATCACCAGTATAGGGGTACGAGGAACAGGGTGTAAGGTTCACTCATACCTCCATAGAAAAGGGAGGATCCTCCGACCAGAGAGTGTCGTGTTTTGTGGACAACTGCCCGGCTATTTGATGTCGGGACGTTGTATCTGTGCTAGTTGCGCGGTAAACTCTGCTTGTGTGATGCAGGATTTTGCGTGACGACAGCGTGACGCGTAGTTCGCAAGTGGCGATGTAGATACCGCTACACAACAAACGTACGATAGCTCATTTAATCAGTTATAATGATTGATACAAAAGTCCTCGATAACGTAGCTACTTTTTGTATTCGAGGGATATTTAAAAAAGGGCAGATATTAATACTAACCCACTATGCAGGGTAGGTCAGCAGGGCTTTTTTTTTTGAGGGTGGGAAATCATCAAAAATAACTTCTCCCGCTCTGGGCAGAGTGGGAGGGCGTGTCAGACTCTTACTGACTAAAACCCACCCGTGTTCCTTCAGTTGCCTGTGCCAGGGGCCACGGTATCCCTTTCGGACTTTTCCGCAACCCTAGCAGGCATCGGTCCTAGCAGACCCCGTCATTGGTGCTGACATCACTTTGAGGCGCGCGTGGAACACAACGCGCCGTCGACCCGGGCCTGGTCCTTATCGAACGGCGAGCTGCCCATTGCTCGCCGTTCGCAAGCCCACGCCTACGGTGGCCGGGAATCGGCCCGTGATTCCCGACGTCCAGGGCGTCTCCTGCGGCGGCTAGGGGCGTGAGGGCGTGAATTTTGCCTCTCCCTCACGCGTTCGACCGCCTCCTCCTTCGCGAACATTACCGCACCGGGGCACCGGTGTGGGCGCGTTCCTTGAGGCGGCGGCCAGCCCGCTGGTTGAACGCGCCCCAAAGGGTCATGGCCATCCGGCTGGTCCGGGGATACCGTACGGTCTCCGGTGAGGCGGCGAGCCTCCTTGCCGGATTACCGCCATGGGATCTGGAGGCAAAAGTCCTCGCGCACGTTTGGGTGTGGCGCGAGGAGTCGAAACGCCGGGGCGTAGCTCCGCTGCCGCGACAAATCACGGTACAGCGGACAGAGCTCCGGCGGGATCTCAAGGCGGCATGGAGAGTGCGATTGTCGCAACCCAGCGCTGGGCACGCCATCCAGCTTCATGGCATGGCTTCCCAAGCCCTCCAGCTCCGTACCATGGCCTGGACCAGGGCCGGACGCGAGAGATCGCCACCGCCAATCGCCTGCACGAGGACACGGCGGTGCTCCGCCCACACCGGGCCGACCTCCACCGTATGCTCCACCGTGTCCTCCGGGCGATCCACACAATGGTGACACCCGGGCGTTTCCTCCCGCCTTATCCGGAACAGGAACCTCCCGAAACAACCGTGTCCGGTGAGGACCTGCGTCAGGCGGAAGGTGAGGACGCCGTGGCGCCTCTCTAGCCACTCCTCAAAGAGGGGACTTATCGCCGCAATTGTGGCGTGCCCAGCGCTGGGGAGGGCAAATTCGTAATCGGCCTATAATTTTCCCACTGCTGGGACACAGGGCTCCTCCCTTCAAAAGGGAATGGGCTGTAATCCACCAGCGGGCCCAGTGTGGGTTGGTGGATGTCACATGTCTTCGAAATTATTGGTAGAACCAAAAACTTCACAACGGACCTGCCGGTTTCCTGACGATGTTTTCCTTCACCGTTTTGAGAGCAGCGGTGATGAAATTATTTACACAAAATAAAACGCCTGTCTAGGTTCGAACCCACGACCTACAACTGGTAAGTCGGGGCCGTTACCACCAGGTTACCACTGTTCTTCAGTTAAATAATTACAAGAAAACATTGGACGGCAGTTTAATTATCTAATAAGTATTAGGTTGATTGCTAGAAAGTCCGTGATCTTCAATTTTTTTCTGTTGTCAATTTCAGGATCTACGTAGACGCTGTGATCAACCACATGACGGGCGAATTTCCAGAGAACGTTGGAACAGCCGGCAGTAGTGCTGTCTTCAACGAGTGGTACTACCCAGCCGTGCCCTTCAACCGCAACCATTTTAACTGGCCGCAGTGCGTCATCGATGCCGTTGACTACGCTACTAACGCCTGGAGGGTAAGTAGCTGCATTACGTTTTTGTACGAATACAGATTTACGGAAGTCGACTGTATTTGAGGACCGAAAGTAGTTAATAGGATCGCCGGACTGAACATTGAACATAACACTGCCTTCAAGTTTAAGGGCTGCAGTTTTTAATGGGTGAAAGCATTGACATCGGCATACTGCATTTCAGTTAATACAAATTTGAGTAAGAACGACTGTATTTTAAAGCAAAGTATTTATTGTGTTGCAGGTACGTAACTGTGAGCTCGTCCGACTGAAAGACCTGAACCAAAAAGACGAACACGTGAGGAACATGATTGTCACCCATATGAACGAACTCATTGATATGGGCGTTGCCGGATTCAGGTGAGCTGTTGGCTAAATACTTTCATCTTCATTCATACAAAAAGACGTCCACTGCTGGATCTAAAAGCCTCTCCCAGGAGTCCCAAGCATCCCGCATCCAGCTAATATCCGTGACATCTTTCTGCCTTAAGAGTGCTTATACCTTATGAGTGGCAACGTCGCAATTTAGTGTCATATTTCGTGGTTTTCAATTTTTATCATTTAATCGGAGCTATATTTAAAAAATCTGTTTAATTAACTTTTTAGAATTACGTGAAAGTGTTTAAAAAGTAAGTAACCGTAATGCTTACAGTTATTTTACAATGAAAATAACGCCCTGCAAGTTTCCAATGTATTATTTGCATATAAATAGGACTGTAAACGCAACGATTTCTTACCTTTTACACAGTTTTCACATATTTCTAAAAAGTTAATTAAACAGATTTTTAAAATATAACTCCGATTAAATGATAAAAATTTAAAACCACGAAATATGACACTAAATTGCGACGTTGCCACTCATAAGGTATAAACGCTCTTAAAGATTGCATCAAACCATCAACTTGTATGAACAATTCTTGTATGTCTAAACTATTTCTCAAATATCATCAGAATTGACGCAGCCAAACACATGTGGCCTGAAGACCTCCGCGTGATCTACGATCGTCTCAACAATCTGAACACTCAATACGGCTTCCCCGCCAACGCCAGACCTTACATCTACCAAGAAGTCATTGACTATGGCAGTGAAGCTAGCAGTCGAGACGAATACACTCCTATAGGAGCTGTCACAGAGTTCAAAGTTGGTTTAGAACTGAGTAACGCATTCAGAGGGAATAATCAACTTAGATGGCTATCCAGCTGGGGTCCACAATGGGGCTTGCTGGCCCACGGAGACTGTCTAACCTTCATAGACAACCATGACAATGAAAGAGGCCATGGCGGAGGAGGTGGCATCCTGACGTATAAACAGCCTCGTCAGTACAAGGGAGCTATTGCGTTCTTGCTTGCTCATCCGTATGGAGAGCCTCAAATCATGAGCAGCTTTGATTTCATGAACTCTGAAAATGGACCACCTATGGATAGTAATGGGAATATTATTTCGCCATCCATAAACTCCGTAAGTGACTCATTTTTTATTCATAAAAGATAATAATATATGGTTTTTTCATGTGGCGATCATTCAGAGCTCAATTGCTTGGACGAACCTTTTTAAAAGCATTCCATAATCATCAACAAACCACCATTATTAGACTCTTTTGTTTATCTTTCTACTCATCCATATCCTTAGGTTCATGTCTCTATGTAATTATTCGCCATATTATCATTACTATAGTCCATTTTTGCTGAATCCATGTGCTACATTCATTGTTGCATCCTACAATTATTATTATTCTTTCTTTACACCAGGACGGCTCTTGCGGCAATGGCTGGATCTGCCAACACCGCTGGCGCCAGATTTTCGCGATGGTAGCCTTCAAGAACGCAGCTGGCAACACTGGCCTCAACGACTGGTGGGACAACGGCTCCAACCAGATCGCCTTCTGCAGGGGACGCAACGCTTTCATCGCCATCAATAATGATTATTGGGATCTTAACCAGATTCTTCAGGTTTGAGATAGTTCTTTACTGCTCTGAGCTTATTTTATCTAGTCCGTCTATGCAATTATTAGTAGCTTTTGAGAATGTATCTGATGAAGTTCGTATCAAGGTTAGTTTGGGTAAAAGTAGCAATCGGATCCTTTCACGAGATTTTTATCTGGTTGCTAACGTGGGAAGCGCCCCTTTTTTACTGACTAAAATCCACCCATGTTAATTTAGTTGCCTGTGCCAGGGGCCACGGTAACCCTTTCGAAATTTCTCGCAACCCCGTCATTGTTGCTGACATCTCTTTGAGGCGAGCTGCCCATTGCTCGCCGTCCGCAAGCCCGCGCCTACGGTGGCCGAGAATTGGCTTGGGATTCCCAACGCCCAGGGCGTCTGCTGCTACGGCAGGAGGCGTTTGCACTCTAGATTGGGCAGGATCCGCTTCAAGGCAGCGCCGGCCCTTTTCAGTCTGGGAGCCAAACGTCGGAAACGCTCCATGAAGTTCCTCCGGCTATCGAGGACGAGTCCCAGGTACTTCATCGTTGACTCGACGCCGATGTGAACCCCTCCTACCGTTATTTTGGAACCCGACGGTAATCATGCAAATAGTTCAAGTAAAAACATAACCCTCCTCCTGGCACAGTCGGGTAGTAATCCGAAACCTATTTTATAGTCGTACCAAACACACAACTCGCTAATATTCTACTCATCCATGCGTCACATGGAAAGAAACCGATGCGATGGCGCGGTAGCAGATCGCAACCTGTCGGGGAGCAAGTTCGTGCCTGACCAACCATCCACGCGTCGCATGGAATGAAACCGATGCGATGGCGCGGTAGCAGGTATACCTGTCGGGAATATTTTACCATTTGGGGTGGCGCAGCTAAAACTAGATTTTTGGACGTGGAACGTGCACAACGAGCACATAAAAAGGTTATGTATTTTAAAAATAAAAGACACTACTAAAAACCTATATGAAATCAGCAATTTACTCTCAGTCAGAAAACTGTATGTAACCCAAACGGTCCTAAAAAAAACATAAAACCCTCCCTTATCATATGAATAAAAAACACAAAAGGAGAAAGGACATCATTGCAGTAGTTCCCCCATGTAAAACCAAATTTAGTAAGTAGTAGACAATTTCACCATCTTTCAGCTCAAATATACAATAGGATTAATAAAAACATATATATACATAATAAAAACAATCACGACTGTAAAAAAGTTATAACAAACTGTACAAAGTCTCTTAGTTATGAGGATACGGAAGCTCTTCTGGTTTATCATGAGTAATACAACACACCATAAAGATACAAACCTTACTCTACTCCATACACTACACTACTCTACAAATCACCACACTATACCACACCACACCACACTACACCACACCACACCACATTACACCACACCACACTACACCACACCACACCGCACCACACACCACACCGCACATCTCATCTAACCGCACTACATCTTACACACGCGCCACGTCTAACTAAAGCACACCACGCTTCACGTGATACATGTTACATACTGAAGATGTTACATTAAGAAATAGCAATTCTGCTGTAATATTATTATGTAACAAATATATCAAAGATATGGAGGAGCGGAGTCTCCTAACACAGGCATTGTTTGCCTAAAAGGAGGCTCCAAACACAAATCATTGTATATGAAGCATTTTGTTTAAATAAAAATATTTTTCATAATAAGAAAAAAAAAAATTACCTATATAAGCAGGGCCAAAATGTGAAACGTTCAGTTAGCTGCGATCATCACTTTAGTAAGCAACAAAGTTAGCTGCCATCATCATTTTAGTAAGCAACAAAATTAGCTGCGATCATCAATTCAGTAAGCAACAAGTTAGTTGCGATCACCACTCCAGTAAGCTACAAGCGTCACCCCAGCACTAGTTACTATTGTATCAGTTCGTCCTTACAAGACAGTCAAGTACTTGGTACCAACAAACAGCAGTACTACTAATAAGTAACTTTAAAGTGTCTAATTCTATTAGTGGTTATTATTAGTGTCTTATTGCGTGTATTTTATGTGCTCGTACTTTTGTGCTCTTATGTTGTGTCTCTCATATTTCTATGTATATTATGCCAGTCCTCTGGCCTGCAGGATCTTCGCGTGGAGGGCGGTCTTTGCCGCTCTGTACCCTTCGTACAGCTCCGCCTGAATGGCTTCCGTATCCGGAGGGCGAATACGAAGCCTGCGGTGCCTAGTGTACCGGCGTCGCGTAGCAACGTACGCACTGCGCAGAGTCGTCAACTCTGGCAACCACCAGCACACCTGGCGCTGGACGCGTCCAGGCTGGACCCGGAGCATTGCCACGTCACATATTTCGGACATGGCTTCCCGGAACCACTCCGCCCCGTCTTTGATGTCAGCAGGCCTGTCCGGTGATGACACCCAGGCCTGCACGATCGAGACTTCCAGGAGGAGCTCCCGGTCCAGCTGCTTCAGCACCTGCCGCGGACCACTCGTGGCCTGTCGGACCGATGCGCTCGAGGTCTGGGCGGAGACGTCAAACCGGATGTACCGGTGGTCGCAATAGTTCCTCACCTTCTCTATGACGCGCCAGTCAAGAACACGCGGCGACAGAGCGGGGCTGGCGAACGAGAGGTCCACCACCGATTCACTCCGCATCCACACACACGTAGGGACAGAACTCCGGCTTAGGACGACCAGGCCTGTTTCCAGAGCCCAGTCCTCCACCATCCTGCCCCGTGTGTCCGTATCCCGGGAACCCCAAGCCACATTCTTGGTACTGAAGTCTCCGAGGACGAGGACGGGAAGGGAACGGAACCCGACGACGACGACTTTCAACTTTTCGAGGGAGTTGTGGCACTCGGCAAGATTCGGTTCGGGGAGAAGTATACCCCTTTTTTTTTGTTAAGATTGGAAAATCCTCATGGATGTCCGCCGCCCTGGGGCGGGCGGCGGGGTCTGTCAGACTCTTACTGACTAAAAACCACCCCGGTGTTCCATCTCACACCTACCCCGGGGGTCGCGGGAACGTACGATCCTTCCGCAACCCCCGACTGGTGCCGGCCCACTGCCACTGCGGGCCTCTTCGGGTCTGGGGGGGGGGGAGTGAGGTGTTTGGGTCCCCCCGCGACGTCTAAGAGGGGTGCGCGTGGAACACTACGCGCCGCCACCTCGGGTCCTGGTGTGTGGGGGGCTACGGACGTCCCAAAGTCCGTCGCCCCTGGACCCATTTAGGGGGGCTGGAATTGGGCGTTGTCCGCCCTCCGCCGACGCCCGGTGTGCCTTCTGCGGGCCGGGTGAGTGGACGAGATCTCCCTCTCCCTTTCCGCAGCTCACCCAAGGGAACCACCGCGTCCCAGGACTCGTCGCTGCCGACCATCGACTCGACTACGGCCGGCAGCGACAAGTCACTGCCTACTTCTGAGATGAGGGCACGGCGCGGCTCCTCCCAAGCGGCACACTCTGCCAGCGTATGCCGCGCCGTGTCCTCCCGGCAGTCGACGCAGTGGTGACACCGGGCGTCCGGCTCCCTGTTTATGCGACACAGGTACTTCCCGAAGCAGCCATGCCCCGAGAGCACCTGCGTCACCCGAAACGACAGGGAGCCGTGCCTCCTCGGTCCCTCACCCCGCGCACTCGCTTCCTCGCGCCACCGATACAATGACGCGAGTACTTTCGCCTCGAGGTCCCATGGCGGGGATCCGGGCAGTACGCAAGACGCCTCGTAAGAGATCGTGCAATACCCCCTGATGACTCTGACGGCCATCGCCCTCTGCGGCTTTTGCAAAACTGCGATGCTGCCGGCCGTCAGGTCAGAGGCCCACACCGGGGCCCCATACAGGGCCATGAATCGCACGACCCCCACGTAGAGCCGTCTACAGACGGCGCTCGGGCCCCCCAGATTGGGAAGCAGCGTTGCGAGTGCGCCAGCCACGCCCAGGAACTTGGGCGCCAGCCGTCGGAAGTGGGGCTCGAAGTTTCACCGGCTGTCGAGCACCAATCCTAAATACTTCATGGTGGACTGACTCGTCAGCGATCCGAGCCGCCCCGACCACGATGTGTGAGCCGGGCGGCGACGCCCGCCGGGGGCCATGAAACACCATGGCCTCCGACTTCCTGAGGGCCACCTCCAAGCCTTGGCAACGTATGCGGCCCACCACCTGTGAGACCGCAGCCGTTGCCAGCAACGCTGCCTCCCTGTGCGAGCTCCCCCGGGCAGTGACCAGCGTCTCATCTGCATTACCTAGTTCAGGCAAATTAGCAACTGTGCGCTATTTTAATTGTTAAGATATTCATTGTAAATGTATCCCTTTTTAAAAAGTAAACGTTTTATTATTATAACATGTCAGGTCTACGCCCGGTTGGAGCTCGCCCCTCAGCACCCAGTCGTACCCGATGTTCCACAGGAGGGGCCCTAGGACCGAACCCTGCGGAACACCGCACGACATGCGGCGCTGGTTTCCGCCATCACGTCCCACGTAGGTGACAGACCTCTCGAACAGATAAGCCCCAACGATGTTGCGGAGGTAGGGAGGCACCCGATGATAGCGCAGTGCCTCTCGAATACAACTCCAGGGCAGGGTGTTGAAGGCGTTGGAGATGTCCAAGGACACCGCCAACATCACCCCGCCCCGGGACACCGCTTCCTCCGCCAGGACTCTCACCCGCGACACAGCGTGGATGGGGGAGCGCCCATGCCGAAAACCAAACTGGTTGTCGTCCAGGTCCGGCCCCTCTTTGCACAAGTGGCCGACGAGGCGGGCTGCGATAATACGCTCGAGAAGTATACCCCTACCACTACAATTTCCCCGACTCGTGCTGCCACGCAACCCCGTCCTTTCGTGACAGCCTCGAGGGACGGAGTACCGGCGGCGGCCGACGAAATTAGGGTCACTGAGCCGCTGAGGTCCTTCACCCAGTCATGCCTGGGCGGGACAATGTACGGCTCAGCGACCACGGCGATGTTAATCGACCACTGCGCCATGCTCTGGAGCAACAGATCCTGAGCAGAGGCGCACTGTTTGATGTTCGCCTGGAGGAGGCGTAATGGGGCCCTTATTGGCACTCCATATCAGCCCCCGCGGCGACGACGGCGGTGGAAGCTACAGTGGCTCGAGCGTTGGCTCGGGAGAAGGCACGGCTCCCTGTCATTTCGGGCGACGCAGGTGCTATCGGGGCATGGTTACTTCGGGAAGTACCTGTGTCGCATAAACAGGGAGCCGAAAGCCCGGTGTCACCACTGCGTCGACTGCCGGGAGGACACGGCGCGGCATACGCTGGCAGAGTGTGCCGCTTGGGAGGAGCCGCGCCGTGCCCTCATCTTAGAAGTAGGCAGTGACTTGTCGCTGCCGGCCGTAGTCGAGTCGATGGTCGGCAGCGCCGAGTCCTGGGACGCGGTGGTCTCCTTCTGCGAAACAGTCATCTCGCAGAAGGAGGCTGCGGAAAGGGAGAGGGAGGTCTCATCCCCTCACCCGGCCCGCAGAAGGCGCACTGGGCGTTGGCGGAGGGCGGACAACGCCCTCTTCCAGCCCCCCTAAATGAGTCCAAGGGCAACGAACTCCCACACATCAGGATAGTGTTCCACGCTCGCCCCTCTTAGACGTCGCGGGGGGAGTCATACACCTAACCCCCCCCCCCCCCCCCCGACCCGAAGAGGCGCGCAGTGGCGGGCCGGCACCAGTCGGGACCACCACGGGCACCAGTTGCGGAAGGATCGTACGTTCCCGCGACCCCCGGCATAGGTGTGAGATGGAACACCGGGGTGGTTTTTAGTCAGTAAGAGTCTGACAGATCCCATCGCCCACCCCATGAGGATCTTCCACCCCGGAAAACAAAAAAAAAAAAGGCCTTTCGGCCAGAGCGTCAGCGGCTGGGCCGCTAGCCGCACCGGGGATCTCCAGCATCCGGGCCCCAGTCGCCGTGAGCCTTACCCGGATGCCTTCGGTGGCGCTGAGCTCAGCTCCTCGTGGCTCACCGCCTTCCCCACCTTGGCTAGCACGTCGCGGTAGGACACGCCCTTTTTCTCCGCTTCCGGCTGTAGTGTAACCACTACAGCTGCGGACTTCGGGGCGCGGAGCCTAGTCGCGACGCTTCGCCCCTCGCGCCGCTGCCGCCTCTCTTCCTTCGTTTTCTCCCCGGCTACTTGTAATTCGCCGTCGGCCGGAGGAGATTTAGAAGGTAGGGGCGGCCGACTTGCCTGGGCCAGCGCCCTCGCCGTCTGTGTAGCAGCCCCGCCCTGGGCATGGACGGCCCCGCGGGTTTTGGCACGGGAGGAGCCTTGCTGTGCCCCGACGAGCCAGGTTTGGCCGCGGCAGCTGCGACGGCGACAAACGAGACCGCCTTCCGCTGGCCCGAGGCCGGCTGGCTCGCCGCTAGTGGAGGGCACAAGACAATGGCCTCCAGGGCGGAAAACTGACTCTGGAAGGCAGCCAGCTCCTGCCGCACCAGGGTCAGAACCCGGTCTTCCGCAGGCACGGGCCTTCCTTGCCCATGCTGCTGCGCCCCCTCCTGCATCACCTCCCTGGGGCCGGCTGCTCGGAGCCCGGCTAGCTCCACTTGGAGCTTCTCGTTCTCCTTCCGGAGAAGCTCCATGGCGGCCGTCAAGCGGGCGTCCTCCGCCCGCATTTCTGACATTCCAGCCGACGGAGGCCCGGGTTGAATGGCCTCCGCTGCCACCGTAATGGAGGCCGTGGCCGTGGATATGGCCTTGATCCTCTTGACGGCCACATCCTTTATCGCGGCTACCACGACCTCCGCAAACCTGACCGCTCGCTCCGAATTGGAGCCGCCAGCGACGTCTGAGAGACCCGCCTTGTGGCTGGTCGCTCCCGGCTGGTTCCCCTCGGAGGCGCCAGTTGTCCCAGTTCGCTGGGCCGGCTCGGCTGATCTGGCACGGCTCGGCTCATTGGCCTCCTGGGTGCCAAGCCCTCTGCCTAAACCTTTCTCCCGGGCCCCACCTCGCCGACTGGAGTGGATTTTTAGGCGCTGAAGTCCACTCTTTGGAGGACGACCCCTGGCCCTCCCCCGATCTGGGGCCTTTCTGGAAGAACCTTCGGTTCCTCCCAGCAGCCCCCACCACTTCGCGCTCCTAGCTCTGGCATGAGCCGTTTGCGCCAGATGCGGCGTCGGACTCCGACCCCGCATCACTCCTCTCCTCTTCATTGTTTTGGTTTAGTTTTATTTCCATAGTTGTTCCCACGAGTAAAAACTGTTTATCATCGCAAAAAATTGTGGTTCGCACTAACGACTAATTATACTACCCATTAGCCAAGCTATCAACCTCTCTCACGGTGCGCCGCAACTTGGAGGTTTGGGGTGATTTTTTATAGTGGCTTTCTTCCTCGTGGCCCGGGTGGTTAAGCCTTGACGAGACTAACGGTGGCAGAAGGAGGAAGACTTTCTCCTCCTGCCTGCCCGACGGCAGGGTTAGTGCACATCGAGCCCGGTTTTGCTCCTCCGCTGTGCGCCTCTGCTTAGAGCACAGGTACACACGTTGGAGCGTTCCTGCGACAGGATATTAGCATGCGGGCAACGAGACCCCTTAGACACACAGTGCCTAATGGGGAGTCATTGCCCGCACCCCAGTGTGCACCGTCCCGGAGACTGGCCTTCCCTTCGGACGTATCCATAAAGGAACTCCAGCCCACAGGCACACGGGGAGGTTTCTTGTCCTAGCGCCCTGTGGGTAGCCCCCCTAAAAGTTGTGTCGAAAGTGAAGATTGCGGGAATATGCTGATTGCAGGCAGTGCAGAATCGGTGGTTGTGGCTAACCTTTGGAGAAGTTGTCCAGGAGTGGACAACTTTGGCTTGAGATAATGATAAATGATGACGGATTGTAAAGCATTCTAAGGAGTTAAGACTTTGTATTTGAAACTCCCAGAATACGTCATTGATTAAATCAATGGTTTTTGGAAAAGAAGGATTATATGTAATATACTCTTATTCTTTAGTCATTGGTAATATATAACTGTTCATGAGCGATAAATAAATAGATAATGATAAATGATGACGGATTGTACAGCTTTCTAAGGAGTTAGACTTTGTATTTGAAACTCTCAGAATACGTCTCGCCGTTTTTTTATGATAATACTTGTCACAAGTGTTTCTTTATTTAATTAGTCGAGTTATTCGTCCTTAATTACACCTTTACGTCTTCCTAGTTAAACGGTTATGTTGTGACTAGTTATTTTATTTTTACTTCCAGACCTGCTTGCCTGCGGGCAGATACTGCGACGTGATATCGGGCAACAAAGAGGGCTCGTCGTGTCAGGGCAAAACGGTGACTGTGGGCAATGACGGACGAGCGCATATAACTGTTGGGGCCAACGACTATGATATGATGTTGGCCATACATGTAGGGCCTGAGGTAGCCTTGTTGAAATTATTAATTATTGTCAATCAAACTGGTTTTATTTACGACGATGAAATGAATTGGTATATTCTGTGAATAAGATATCGGATTCACTTTTACAATTCATATTAAAAATGTATAAAAAAATAAGCTAGATGGAGTCGACATTTCCTATCACCCCTGAGAAGAAATGGCGAAACAAACTCAACTCACTCACAAATTCTGTACGGAAGACGAGGCGGTATGGTCAAAAGACTATAGCCTGCCCTTTTGGGCGAATAAAAAAATAAAAAAAAAACAACTCACTCACAAGATAGAGGTAACACAAGTCACAACACGAACTTATAAAGTGTTCCATTTTCCAAATTAGAAAGTAGGTACGAAATTATTGCGGCGGCGACCTTAAATATGATTTCAAAATTCAAACTGAAACATTTTCTTGTTTCATGATTTTAAGTTGTTTTTTAAGTCGTGTTTGAGTTTTTTGACCAGACAAGTACCTACTTTAATTTTACTTTTATATATTTCATTAAAAATGTCTTTTTGTTTCAGAGTCGACTGTAAAATGGCGTAAAAAGAACAACAAGAGAGAAGAACGCTCACTACCTATATCTTCATGATAGGCTTCCATTCCAATGACAGGTCATTAAAAGACTTACAACTTACTAAAGTTTTAATTTACTTACACCTTCATTGTCATAAGCCTTATTTACTTTACGGTGCGATTTAATTGCCTGCGGTATGTTCTGTTATGTTGCTTTAGACAACAATAACGAAACTATAAACAGGGGGTCTACTATCAAAAGCATGTAATCCGTAGTTTCGGCCGAAAGTACGGGCGTTGCCTACTCCGTATCATCTTCTACTATGATTACTATGACTAAGAATTAATGACAACACCATTTGACAGGTTGTCCTTACTCCCGATGTGTTTTTGCCCGTCCGAAAAAGTTAACTAATCGGGAGTAGGGTTCGTTCTGATGTAACGAACTACTTTCGGTAGGGCCCGTATGTTCGTTCGCGGACTTTGAGTGTAGGCTCCCCGAAACGAAACAACAAAGAAAATCTGCAGCCACTTGACAACTAACAATTCTAGCAGTCTGGCTATATTTCAACGTCCAGTGAACGCAAGTCGAAACTTTGGTTAGGTATCTATTATACGCAACCAAGTTACATAAACAAAGTCAGTCAGGTCATCTTCCGCAGTACCTACAGCGGGGTAATTGCCTAGCACACTAACCAGTAGGAATTGGTTTAATGCTCTAAGGTAGGAATGGCTTTCATTTTGACAGTTCAACATCGTAAATAACACATATTTCGTCTCGTTTTCTCTTTAATACTAAAGTGAGATAAACCTATTGAGCAAAAGCGCTTCCAAGGAGGTTCGATCATTCAGCTTATTTACTCTCGTAATTTGAAACTCCTTGGTGGAATTCATTATAAGTATAATTTTTTATGGTAATAAAAAAAAACCGTAAAGAATACACACGGCGCTATACAATGAAGGGGGCGGTAAAACATGTTGTAGGTGAGAGAACCTATTTTGCCGCCCATTCCGTTGTATGTTGCGTAATTTTTGACTTTCGAACAATGTATACAGGCTTCGTAAAATATGCATTTTTTGAGCAAATGTATTGAAATGGTATGTTTATCCTATGTGCATGCATTACAATCTATAAAAAATTATCAAAGATCATAAGGGAACTGCCGGTTATATATTTTAAAATTAAACTGCGTTGATGGTTGATAGAACAATCATGGTTTTTACTTTTTATACTTAGTTTACAAGAATTTCTGCAACATAGTTTTTGTGGTGTGTGTTTATTCAGTTTTATTATTAAATAATTTATGTACATATTTATTTATTTTATTATTTATGTACACACAGTTAAACAGATACAGTTACGACATTAGAATTGAGTAGGTACAAAGGTACTGCTTTTTTTTTTCTTTTTTCTAAAGACAACATGTTATTTTAAGGTTTTACGTTTTGTCGTGTGTTTATTTTATTATTGTAACTTAAATTTTTCTTTTTTTATGCTTCATGATTAATACTTACTAATATTTACATAATTTAAAAAGCTAAGTATTAAAACAATAATATGTACAAGTAATAAGAAAAATAAATCAAAGGGCGTCAAAAAATTCGTCCGCATCGCTATCAACAGGAAAAGTGCCCAAAAGGCTGGCAGAATTGCCACGTTGTATGGCAATGCTGAATCTTTGGCCAAAAAATTGGCCAGCCCTCTGGTCACGTGAAGAGTCGACCCACCGCTTGGCGATGTCTCGAAAAACTAAGTGGGTACTTGGACCCCATGGCCCTAGTGTTTCAACCCCAAACGGGTCCAACACATAAGTCCCTAAAAGATGTGAGTATTTGCGCCGTTTGAGGTTTTCCGCACCTGCAGCAGCCGCCCCCGCACAGCCCGCCGTGCTAGGAAGATGGGAAGGCGCAAGGGTGTCGACACACGTTGCATCCCACACCAAAGGCCTACCTACCTTCCAAGGCATTATGGTCATTCTTTCTGGCCACTTCCCATCGTCGCGCGCCAAGCCTTTGGGTTCTAAAACACTGGTGACAAGAGCACGACGGATAATGTCATTGATGCTGGCGTGCCGTGCCTGCGCTCTTACTGCATGATAGGCCATGGTGGCCAACGCAGTCGACGCCTTCACTGCATTAGCAGCGATGCGGAGCCACGCAAGGAGCACCCAGACGCAGACAATTAGCGAGCCGGAAGGTGCTGTCACCCATCATAGTGCCTATGTTGGGTGACGGTAGCGCCTGAAGCCAGAGGCCTGAATCCCACTCACCCACAGCCAGCAGGCGGGCACGCTCAGTAGTATTGGTGGACGTATTAATAAGATTATTTCGTACCAACCTGCAGAGCGGCTCATCCCACTGCCTCTGGGAAGATTGGTTCACGGGCCGATTTGTATCCGGACAAGTCACTTTCCAGGCATTTACCGCGTCGGTCAAGCGCGGCACTTCAGAGTCAACCAGGGAAGGGGCTAAAATTTTCCTGGTCAGCTTTTCGGTGCTGTGGACAGAGGACATGCAGGAACGCCGTTAAGCTAAAACTGGTAGTTTTGCGTATGCCGAGACCACCAAAACGGATGGGTAGCGTGGCTTGCAGCCACGCTCGGTCATCCAAGACTACATTTAAAATTAATGTTAGTGTGCTCCGAATGATTTGGTAAATTCTGTCCAAGAGGTGAGGCTGCTTCCATAGAGGGGAAGAGCGTAGTTAATATATAAAATTTGGGCCAAAATAACAGTATCTAATCAGGGTGAATGCCGAATGTAAATTAATTTTGGAGAGTCTGTCCGAAATGTCGTTGAAGTTTTTGATTTTGTCGTCGATGAAAGAAGAAAAGCTTTCTTCTAAAATTGGGGAACCTAGGAGGTGCAGTGAACCTTTTTCTAAAATTTTGATTTGTGGGGCTATTGCATTAAATTTCTCTAGGGTCAATTGTCTGTCGGTAATGTCGAAAGGTAAATTTCACATTTTGATGGGTTAAGTTCTAAACCAATAGATCTAAAATGCGGTTTGAGGGTTGTAAGTCTTCCAAAACGGTGTCTACATCACCTCCTAGCGTTCCATCATATATATACCACACGTTAAATTTCGAATTTAGTTTCTGAATAATTGGATGAATAGCCAAGCTGAAAATGACTGGCCCGAGAGGGTCACCTAGTTGGCAACCTACAGCAGATTCCAAAACATTGTCCTTGTATAATAATTTAGAAGGGTACCTGTAACATTGCCACATAAAACCATAAATTTCGGGTAGTTCCTTTTTGACTTCAGCCAACAAGGTGTCCCTGTTGACAGAGTTAAAGGCGTTCTTAACGTAGACCTTGAGGATGACCTCACCTTTGTTACAGTTTAAAAAGGTGGAAAGGGTATGCATGGCAGCCTCACAGCCCCTTTGGAGCCAAAACCAAGCTGCAGGGGCTGAAACTTAGCCGTAAGTGATTAGCTGTACAGCTTACAGCATATTTTGGCTGCCGTACGCCTGTAGGTGCACTCAATGGCATTGGGACGAATGCCACCGTCCTTCTTGCGCAGGGCACATAGGTTGGCCTTGTATAAGACATCGATGACGGCCTCTTTCACACCGCCGGTGAGCATGAGGTTTATTAGGGCCGCAAGCTCCTTCAAAAGCGACTCACCAGCTTCCCCGGCGCCTGAACTCAAAAGATCCTTTAAATGTTGTGAAGTCATGCCGTCGAGGCCACCGGCTGAACCACTTCGGAAGGAGCTCACGGCTGAAAACAACTGGGGAGCCAAAATGTTTAGGAAGGTTGAATTTAGGTCGGGAGGGTCGGGGGGATCGGGAAAGGATAGATCATCCGTAGGCGCTGGGTGTTTACTCTAGAGCAGTTAGCGTTTCCGGAGAGTAAGGCGCCACCACAACGCTGCTGAACAGTATCCTGGTGGCTCCCCTGATGTCACCTTGGGTTCCCTCTATCTATCAGAATCTTGATGCTCCGAAATTTATTTGGCATAACACTCTCGGCATAATCTTCTAAACGAATATTATTATGGCATAAAAAATATTTAATATTATTGTTCTGTACTTTACTTTTATGGAAATAAAGATATATTATTATTATTAATTAACCCTAGGAAATTTAATGCGAGTAGTGAGGGAGATAGCATTCCCCTTCCCTTTTTAACCCCACTGGATGTAGTTAAGGCGATTGCCAAATTCAAACCCTGTAGCTCGGTTGGCCCTGACAACATTCCAGGCTTAAGGGATGTCATGACATCTTATCAGCCCCACTAGCTATGTAAGAACCGCATCGATGATGAGCAGGGTCCGTGGTAGCACCAACACTGTCCTCAGAACGTTAGCGTGCAAAATAAACGGTCCGTTTACTGTTTACTGGGCGAGTGTTCACTTGCTCAGAAATAGGAAATAGATAATGTACTCTGTAATGTATGTAGATAATGTAATGGAATAGTATAATGTACTCGTACTATACCTACTAATTTTGATTCTGTACTAACAAATTACTAACGTTTCATTTGTTAAAAATGTATGGACGTATGTCTGAAATAAAGATATATTATTATTATTATTATGTCATGTTTTTAACTTAGTCCTCCAGCCTGGTGTATATCCTGCGCAATTCAAAACTTCGCGAGTCACTCCCATCCCTAAAACCAGTGATAAAACATCCGTTGAAGAACACAGACCCATCGCTGTTCTGCCAACTATTGCCAGGGTTTTCGAACTTATACTCCACGCTATAATTTACAAAAGCATCAATATGTTTTTATCCGATGCCCAACACGGTTTTAGGCCAGGTCGCTCCGTGAATTCGAACATACTGATTCACGTAGAATACATATCCCGTGGCTTGGACACCAGTGGGCAGGTTGACGATCTGTATTTTGATTTCCGGAAAGCGTTCGACAGAGTTGACAACGATGTGCTTTTAACTAAGCTAGGAGCCATCGGTTTCTCGTCCAGCCTTCTTAACTTCTTTTCCGACTATCTGCGCGATCGCATGCAGTTTGTAAGACATGGCTGCTTCAAGTCCAAGCCTTATAATACTCGCTCGGGTGTAAGCCAGGGATCCGTCTTAGGGCCGCCTCTGTCCCTGATCATGATCAACGACCTCATTACTAAGGTTGAGTTTGCCAAATGCCTGCTTACCTTAAGCTAGTCGCACAAATCCGAACGGACGACGATTGCAAACTCCTACAAAGGGATATTGATGCCATCTATGAGTGGAACATTGCAAACGAACTAATGTTTAATATTGTCGCCGGCACGTAACTTGGCAAGGTTTTGGCTTAGTGGAAGTAAGTTTGCGCATGTAAACTTAGTGCAACAATAAATTGACTATTTTATTGTGTAACATTATTCTATGAATAATGCCGTAATTTTTTTTTAAACATGTCCGTTTGGAAGAATGATAGAGAAAAGGAAAGCGCATCTAACGATTCTTGCCAAGTTACCTGCCGGCGACTATACTAGCAAGTCCTACGTTGTGACTTCCGGTAGGGGGTTGCGGCCAATTCAATATGACTACAATTTGGGTGGTCACGTAATTACTCGTGTCACCAACATAAAGGATTTGGGAGTGACTTTCGACCGCTGTCTAACTTTTCGAGATCACGTTTATACCCTTGCGAAGGAGTCTTTCAGGTGCTTAGGTTTTGTTTTGCGAAATGTTCGTGACTTTCGCAATCCAAACGTACTCGAGTCCAGTACCTGAATTTGGCACCTAAACTATAATCACACATCTAAACTGGGAGTTTTGATGAGTGATTACGGTTAAAATATGGCCACAAAATTTTAAAAAAATATGCCTTAGGAAGTTTGATTATTTCTCTCGGAAGTGCTCTAAATAAATAAGATTTTTTTTATTGTGTTGAGTATGTGACTCTAAATACAAGAAAAATTGTGATAGTCTTAATAAAATCTACATGTTTCTTAGAGCTAAGCGGTTTGGTAGGCACATGTGCTATCATATTTTCAGTCTGTAAGTAATTTACAGTTACAATATTATTATTTATTAGGTCTTTTACAAAATGGTATCTGATATCTATGTGCTTCGTTCGTTTATGACAGAACTCCTTACATTCTAACAACTTAATTGCACTTTGATTGTCATTATAAACAATTGGCTCCACATTTATACAAAATATCTCTGATGAGGATAACAGACTTAACTCAAAAAAGACAAAAATATCGCACGCTTAATAGAATATTGGCTTAACTAAAATAAGTAGATTTCTGGGAAATCGTCGTTTAATGTTTTGCTTTCGAGGTCCAGTCGGCTTATTAGCCAATATAAAAATATGTAATGAGCAGTTAAATATAAATATATAATCCTACTTTTCAAAAAACCATTGATTTAATCAATGACGTATTCTGAGAGTTTTAAATACAAAGTCTTAACTCCTTAGAATGCTGTACAATCCGTCATCATTTACCATTATCTCAAGCCAAAGTTGTCCACTCCTGGACAACTTCTCCAAAGGATAGCCAGAACCGCCGATTCTGCGCTGCCTGCAATCAGCAGATTCCCGCAATCTTCACTTGGTCGTCGATACAAAGTTTTAGGGGGCTACCCACGTTAGCAACAAGATAAGAATCTCGTGTATGGATCCGATTGCTACTTTTATCCAAACTAACCTTTATACTAACTTCATCAGATACATTCTCAAAGGCTACCATAATTGTATAGACAGATTATACTGTACAGACAGATAAAATAAACTCAGAACAGTAAAGAACTATCTCAAACCTGAAGAGTCTGGTTAAGATCCCAATAATCATTATGATAGCGATGAAAGCGTTGCATCCCCTGCAGAAGGCGATCTGGTTGAAGCCGTTGTCCCACCAGTCGTTGAGGCCAGTGTTGCCAGCTGCGTTCTTGAAGGCTACCATCGCGAAGATCTGGCGCCAGCGGTGTTGGCAGATCCAGCCATTGCCGCAAGAGCCATCCTGGTGTAAAGAAAGAATAATAATAATTGTTGGATGCAACAATGAATGTAGCACATGGATTCAGCAAAAATGGACAATTGTAATGATAATAAGGCGAATAATTACATACAAACATGTACCTAAGGATATGGATGAGTAGAAAGATAAACAAATGAGTCTAATAATGGTGGTTTGTTGATGATTATGGAATGTTTTTAAAAAGGGTCTTTCAAGCAATTGAGCACTGAATGATCGCCACATGAAAAAACCATATATTATCTTTTATGAATAAAAAATGAGTCACTTACGGAGTTTATGGATGGCGAAATAATATTCCCATTACTATCCATAGGTGGTCCATTTTCAGAGTCCATGAAATCAAAGCTGCTCATGATTTGAGGCTCTTCATACGGATGAGCAAGCAAGAACGCAATAGCTCCCTTGTACTGACGAGGCTGTTTATACGTCAGGATGCCACCTCCTCCGCCATGGCCTCTTTCATTGTCATGGTTGTCTATGAAGGTTAGACAGTCTCCGTGGGCCAGCAAGCCCCATTGTGGACCCCTGCTGGACAGCCATCTAAGTTGATTATTCCCTCTGAATGCGTTACTCAGTTCTAAACCAACTTTGAACTCTGTGACAGCTCCTATAGGAGTGTATTCGTCTCCACTGATAGCTTCATTACCGTAGTCAATGACTTCTTGGTAGATGCAAGGTCTGGCGTTGGCGGGAAAGCCGTGTTGAGTGTTCAGGTTGTTGAGACGATCGTAGATCACGCGGAGGTCTTCAGGCCACATGTGTTTGGCTGCGTCAATTCTGAGGATATTTAAGAAAATGGTTTGATGCAATTTTTAAGGCAGAAGGATGTCACGGAAATTAGCTGGATGCGGGATGCTTGGGACTCCTGGGAGAGGCTTTTAGATCCAGCAGTGGACGTCTTTAGTATGAATGAAGATGAAAGTATTTAGCCAACAGCTCATCTGAAGTTACCAAATTAATGAGTTCGTTCATAAAGTTGACAATCATGTTCCTCACGTATTCGTCTGCTTGGTTCAGATCTTTCAGTCGGACGAGCTCACAGTTACGTACCTGCAACACAATAAATACTTTGCTTAAAATCCAGTCCTTCTTACTCAAATTAGTATTAACTAAAATGCAGTATGCCGATGTCAATGCTTTCACCTATTAAAAACTGCAGCCCTTAAACTTTAAGGCCGTGTTCTGTTCAATGTTCAGTCCGGCGATCCTATTAACAACTTTCGGTCCTCAAATCCTCAAATACGGTCGACTTCCGTAAATCTGTAGTCTCACAAGAACGAATGCAGCTACTTACCCTCCAGGCGTTAGTAGCGTAGTCAATGCCATCAATGTCGCAGTGCGCCCAGTTGAAATAGTGACGGTTGAAGGGCACAAAGTCAAAGTCAAAGCATTTATTTCAAATAGGCACATAAAAGGCACTTTTGAACGTCAACATTTACATTTAAATAGAATTGATTCTAGTCGCCCCTTCCAAAAGGTAGTTTCGTATGGAGAAGAGTGGGCAAGAAACTCCATCGTTACTCTTTTAAAATGTGTTACAATACTTTGTATACATTAATTATATAATTATATGTGAAGACGATGCACCTATAATAAAAATTACCCTACCAAAATAGGTAAAAAGAATTTAATAAACGTAGCAATGATAAATAAGTTAATTAAATGATAGATACATGGTGTTCACATATTTACAAACATTGTAAAAGTATACGATTTCCCAAATTATGTAACCAATTAATATGTCAGTGTGTGAGTTAAAGTAGTCACAGAATGTAAACCAATGTCATAAAAATAACAAACCATACAATTAAAGTAGCAACAAGTTTTAATTTTGTCAAGATCCTAGATTGTCCTGTGGAGCTGGACCAGCATGTTTCCAAGCATTCTTATCTTGGATATAATCCTCTAATTTGTAATATGCTTGTTTACACAGTGAACTTTTTATATGAGTTTTAAATTTTCTTTCATTTAATTGCAATATATTACAAGGTATTTTGTTGTAGCATTTAACACAGTACCCCATAAAAGATGTATGTAGTTTAGCTAATCTGAAAAATGGTTGATCAATTTTATCTTTATTTCTTGTATTAAAATTATGTCTATCACTTATTTTATTAAAAAGATGTAGATTTTTTCTTACGTACATAATATTTTCATAGATGAATTGGCCTATAATATATAATATAATAATAATATACCATAATATACCGTCATAATATTAATCCTTTTAAATAGTTCCCTGAGAGATTCGCGTTGACGTAGATTATAAATGGCTCTGACAGCTCTCTTTTGCAAAATAAAGATGCATTCAATGTCAGCAGGCAGCCCGACCCCACAGTAAAATGCCATACGACATAATGCTGTGGAAGTAGCTAAAATAGACCAATCGCGCGGTTTCTACATCTGTTAACTGTCTTATCTTTCTAACAGCATAAGCGGCCGAGCTTAGCCGCCCCGCAAGAGATGTTATATGAGGTCCCCATTGTAATTTCTCGTCTAGCGTGATTCCCAGAAAAACTGTGTGATTAATTAATTCCAGTTTTTCTCCATTCAACATGATGTCACACTCGCTACATCTTACATTCGGTAATTTAAATTTAATGCATTTGGTTTTTTTACCACGGCTGGGTAGTACCTACCACTCGTTGAAGACAGCAGTACTGCCGGCTGTTCCAACGTTCTCTGGAGGTTCGCCAGTCATGTGGTTGATCACAGCATCGACGTAGATCCTGGAATTGACTACAGAAAAAAAATTAAAAAAGATCGCGGACTTTCTAGCAATCAACATAATACTTATTATATAATTAAACTGCCGTCAAATGGTAACCCGGTGGTTACCGCCCCGACTTACGAGTTGTAGGTCGTGGGTTCGAACCCAGACTGGCGTCTTAGATTGTGTAAATAACTTCATCACCACTGCTCTCAAAACGGTGAAGGAAAACATTGTGAGGAAACCGGCTGGTCCTTTGTGAAGTTTTTGGTTCTACCAAAAACTTTGAAGAAATGTGACCTCCACCAACCCACACTGGGCCCGCGTGGTGGATTACAGCTCATTCCCTTTTGAAGAGAGGAGGCCTGTGTCCCAGCAGTGGGAACATTATAGGCTGATTATGAATTTAACTGAAAAACTTAGGTACTTATTGACAATAGTCCCTCCCCAGCCCTGTTAATACTTACCTACCCCGCATACCCCGGGTTAGTATTAATATATGCCTTTTTTTCTAAATATCCCTCGAATGCAAAAAATACCTACGTCATCGAGGACTTTTGTACCAATAATTATCCGTCACTATGCATGCGGGTACAGTTACGTACCGTATTTTTTACGCGCGCGACTCTTTACTGTATTCGGCACGGAAGCGTATCAAATGATTATGCACTAATACAATTATAATTAATATACCTACACTGGTGTGTATTCCAGCGGGCAATTAGGTTCAAACTTTTTGAATACACCCTGAACGTTCAGTCAACGACCCACAATAACTTCAAAGGCAGTATTCCGTACACGATCGAATTAGTTATTATGGCAAACCAGCGAGACCTATTTATACAAAGACTAGCGCCGAACTGGATGACCAAATCCAGTGATAGGCACTACTGGAAAGAAATGGGAGAGGCCTACGCCAAGGAGGCGACTACTACTTATTATAACATAAACTTTTAATACAATTACAATTCAATTTAGCACTATCATACAATTCGAACATTAAAACTCAAACAATTACTTAAAAATGCTCAAATTTTGCAGATTTAAATTTTTATTGTGATATATTTTAAAAGTATACGCAGGCTACCAACATTTTGTAAAGATACTGTAATTGGGTAGCAGAACAAATAGGTAGCTTTTTTATTTATTTATTTTATTTAACCTGTTTTTTTTAGGTCCATATCATCAAATAACTTCTCCCGCTCTGGGTGGAGCGGGAGGGCGTGTCAGACTCTTACTGACTAAAACCCACCCGTGTTCCTTCAGTTTCCTGTGCCGGGGGCCACGGAAAACCTTTTGGACTTTCCCGCAACCCTGACAGGCATCGGCCCTAGCGGACCCTAGCTGTCGTTGGTGCTGACATCTCTTACAGGCGCGCATGAAACTAGCGACCCGCTCCTGCTTCGCACGGTTTTTACGACTTGATAAAACACCGAGATATCTTTATTTTAACTAGGGTGTAATAATTATGTAAGTTTTAAACCTTCCAGAATTAAATTCTCTAAAATGATAGTCCAACCCGCATGTTGATGCGGGTTGGACTATCATTTCATCATTTGATGGTTTTGATGAACAAATGTACATACGATAGCTCATATAATCAGCTATAAAGCTGATTAAATGAGTTATCATACGTTTGTTGTGCTTAAAAATATAAACCATAGTATAAAATTTGTTAGAACCCAACCTTTAAAAACGGTTTTCGTGTCTGTCTGTTGTTCCGCGTTGTTCTTCTTGTTCTTGTTCCACGTTGTTGAATTTGATGAAGGTTGGACTTACTTATCAAATTAGTTACAACAGAGAACTAACTATTATGCTTCGCATGAAAATAAACATAGTACCTGCATGTACCTAAATATTTATCCATAAACAAGGCAAAGTAAATATCCTACTCCTTATCATAATAGGTATCGCGATAAGCCCGAAATGTGAAATAAATTAATAGATAATTCGTTTGTCCATCAATCTTGTATTTTCTAGATTGTAGGGATTAAACGATAATTAGATACCCTGCTAAGCGGGCGGGATATCTTTATCAGCTTAAAATTATCAGTTTTTGTTATGGATTATTAACTACCTAACAGCACAGTAAATAAACTGTGCTAGTAGTTTATCAACTCGACCTCGTACAAATTTTGCCAACCTAAGGTCAAATAAATATCACTAGCCCTCTAAGTGACAGTCAGTTTCAAGTTCAAGTTTCAAGAAGTTTCAATAATATACTGGGAATTGTTGTCAAAAGTGATAAAGCAATTCGAGGTCAACTATATTTAGGTGAATACAAATTATTACAGGTAAGTACTTATCCAATCAACTGATTTGTATTTTGTTTCGCGAACTTACCAATTAAATGTTATTAATACTTTATCAATGATAAATAAATCTCTAAGAGAATGATACCTAGGTATAAGGTAAGTCTGTCGAATTACGCCTACTTAAGGATGAACGTAAATTTCTCTAATATATTAAATTAAGATGAAGAACAGAATGTGTTAATGGGATGTATGTTTAATAATACATAAATAAAACACAAAATATTATTGGTCTGTTTATTAAAATAATAAAAAAAGATACAAATTCAAACACCATCGTTTTGGCGCAATTAAACTACTGAAGTTAAATTTCGCCTAAAATAGTTTTCTTAAAATTACTTATTGTTAAAGCATTAACACAGATTTCTGTAATTAGGAACATAATAACTCTAAGCAGGAGTACCTTAATCATCAGTTCTTTTAAATTTTTCAACATATTTTCACGGTTTTACAATGAGGTAAAAAAAAACTAAAATTACTAAGGTAATAACATAATTTTTTTTTTCTTCAATGGCACATTGTTTAAACATAATAAAATAGTCTGTCTATAGATTAATCAAACAAAAATAAATTCTAAAAAAAAAACAATTGTTGGCGTTATTATACGCAGTTGAGGTAGTAACGCCTATATAAATCTACGTAGCTAGAATTAATCACAACCATCAGGACATCTAAATTCTTCTATGTCATTTTTTGTCAAACCGATACACTCCTCGTGGTACCATTTTGTGCAATTCACACATGATCTCATATCGGCAATACGATCCTTACAATCCATCCAAGCGTAGCAATACCATTCCCCAGTTTTATTCTCTTTACCCTTCTTTTTGCTGATTTCTTTTTTTTTCCTTTAGTTCGTGCTATATTCTCTTTTTTTGTTTTTATAATATTGTGTTCTCTTAATTTTCTCTTGTTAGCTGTTTTCTCCTTATCGTCCGCCTTCTTTTTAATTCCTTTTAGTTTACCTTTGGCTAGTTTGACTACTTCACATTTATCCGCTTTCTTTTTCGTTTCTTTCGGTTCATTAAATAGATCTTTACTTACTCTTTGACCTTTGTAATTCAAAGCCTTTCGACGTGGTCTTTTTTTTGGTGATTGCATAATTCGGTGTAGGCATAAATTGTTGAAACTGCGATTTTTGCGATAACTCAGCCAACGGTATGTCTCCTTCATGATTTCCTTCAGAATCCGAGTCAGATGAATAAATTCGTAACGATTGCTCTACACGTGATCTTGTGATGAATCTTGACATAATGTCACTGTCAGAACTATCTTCACCATCAGAAGCATGTGTACATTGTTGAATAAGTGGTCTTGCGGTAATCATTTCACTATCAGAAGTATGTTCAGAGTCGGAAGCATCAGTAGATGAGCTATAACATACAAGTCTCTTTACAGTTTGCACGCCACTTGTTGAAGCAACCGGCGATCTGTAAGAGGGTTGACTTTTTGTGTGTGACGGAGTTAACTGCAAAGAATGTGGTTTGATATGCGAGTCTGGAGGAGTACCTCGTGGCGTTGGACTCATAATAGGAGAATGCTATGAAGTGTGTTCAGGAGTAGGCCAAACAACTGAGCGCGGTGATGTGACATGTGGAGATGGACACTCAATTAGTGAACGCGGTGGAGTGACTTGTAGAGCAGAAAAATCTACGTCAAAAGTGTTAAAACTTTCAATCAGGGACGGTGAGAGTGAGATGTCTTGTGTTAAGTATGCAGTGGCTTGGGTTGCCTGCCGAACATTCACCAAACGTTCGAGCTCGTCATTGGTATCTGCCATTGGAGATATATCGCAAGATTCACTTCTATCTTCATTTAGAGGTGCCTGTGGTTCCGTTAACACTGAGGGTGCGAAAGCGCTGTCAGGCAAAATATTTGGATTAAAGGGATATAACCCTGTTGCTCGGAAGCCACTAGTGATGTTTTCATGTGTCATACATTTTGACAATATCTTCGACAAAATCTTATTGAAATCGGGGCGAGTTAATTTTTGTGCATGAGTTTTATAAAAATGTTGAAGAACTTCTTGGTCCCAGTAACTCTCAAAATGTTTGTAAAGGCTTTATCAAGCGGTTGCAATTCATGCGTCGTATTTGAGGGTAGACAGTATAGAGTGATACCAAGGATATCAGCTTCTTCAGCAATTCTGTAGTCTAAATGACACTTTGCCCCTTAGAGCATTAAACCAACTTTAATGCTCTAAGCTTTGCCCCGTCAAATATAAGAAGGCAGTTTCCCGAGGTCTTGTATCTAGCGAAATGTCTTAAGAAGTCAATAAAAAGCTCTGAAGTCATGCTTCCCTTCGGAGCCATTCTAACAGTTGAACCTGGAGGCAGATTTAATTCGAATTCTGGCTTCCTTCGAACGCCTTTAAATATTATCATTGGTGGTATAGAATTCCCTAACGCATTTGCACAACCTACGATCGTGACATTTTCGCCATGTTCAGATGCTTGTAAATGAACTCTTTTTGTTCCTTTCTGAGCGATTACTGTAGGTTGTTTGTGCATCGTTAAACGGCAACCTTTTTCGTCCATATTGTAAAGCCTCTCAGGATTGTAACGGATTCCTAATTCGTCATATAATTTTTCCACTTCTTTAAAATGATGTGAAACGATTGCTTTGTTGAATTTTTGGCCTCTGGCTTGATTTAAAAATTGGGCTTTGCGTTTTGCTACATTGCTATTTCTTTTTAGGAATAACTTAAGAAAGTCTCGTCCGGCAATGCCTAATTGCTTGTTAAATTTGTTAGTAATGTTATATGTTTCACAAAATACAAATGCTTGTCTGCGTATCATCTTTGGCGTTAACGGGATCCCCAAATCTGCAAACCTAATAATCCTTTTCACAAAATCTTGTTCCTGTTCCCTAGTAAATATTGATCTTCTACCTAAATTTAGTTTGGACATTCCACTCTTTAAATAATCCCGTAATGTTCTTCTAGGGATGTTATAACTACTAGCTGCTTTATAACTAGGTAACATGTTTGTCTGAACAGCAGTAACAGCAGCTTCTATAGGTATCACTTTGTGTCCACGAGGCACGCTTTTTCTTTGCAGTTGACATATTTTTAAACCTAAAACAATGAACTGATATGAAAAAGCGCATAGGTAACTTATTACTATATTTTGAATACATATAAGTACAATGAATTACATTTCGCGGATCCATCAATTAATTTTCATAATGTGCAAATGAATTCATTTCATGACAAGCTGACGAGATGGTTAAAAGCGCATATTGTAGCATTTGGTATGGGTAATAACGCCTAGGCGTAATTACCGTCGAGGACACTTCTAATAAGTTTGAAATAATTATAATGGAAAATCGATTGCTTAATACTATAGAAAAACTGGTTATGAACGGTTACATAATCATACAAACAAATAAGCCTTAAAGTTTACTACTAAACTTACAAATTTTATTAAAACTTACCGCTTAATGCCTGTTATTAAAAACGGCACCGCGACTACCGCTAGGAGTAATAGTGTTCTGTGGCGACTACTCACCAAGAAGGACGTCAGTCGACTAGTCGACTACTAGCTTGCGGGGTGACGAGCGCCGCGAGCGGCACTCGGGGTTGTTTCGGGATGTATGAACCTTGATGCGTAGGTATTAAGTTTGATTTTAACTAGTATGTAACCTGAGTTATTTAGTACAGGCGTAATTAGCATCTAGGCGTAATTCGACAGACCTACCTTATATCAGATTATTAAATGCATATAGTTTGTACCTAAATGTCGCTACGCAGATCATTTGTTTTTACTTAGGTTCCTAACTATTGCAATCAATACGCAATGATGCTTAGAACTATGCACCTATTTATATTCTCCTTCTCACGAAGATGAAGCCTGCGCCCAGTATCTCTACTCTGTGCGATAAAATAATTTTTAATTTAATTATTGCAAAATGCAAGGTCTCGACGTATCGTATCTCAGTTATTATAAATAAAAAGAAAAATAATTGCTTGCTTGCTTTCTTATCATTTTGACAATTAAATTTTTTTTCACGCTATCTGTTGTTTTTTTTTGTGGCTTCGCACGGTCTGTGCATTTAGCCAATGTCACGTTTAGTTATCGAGAACAAAGGTAGGGAAACGAAAGAAAAAAGTATAAATTAATAATTCGTTATCACATAGAGCAACACGGACCACCGCCAGTCCGTGTTGCTCTATGTTATTCTATGGTTTCTATCTTCATGTTGCCAACACAGAAATATTTTAAGTTTTGTTTTCTTTAGATACAATCAATGTTAATTTTATGAAAAATGGGTCGTATAGCAAATAAGCAACGGTAGAAAATTTCCACTACTTGGTAGAATTTTATCTCAATTATAATGTAGCCGAATCAATATCGTATTTTTATTTAATTTAATGAGGCTAGTAACATTGCTGATAAAACCTGTTGATTATCGTTTCAAACATCATCTGTGGACTACTTTAAAATCATTCGTTCTTATCTTACAACTTTCTTCATTCATTCAGTAATAAAGTAAACTTTAATGGGTGCCTGACGCTAGATTTGTTCTTAATATTCGGATATAAAAATTATTTTAAGTTTGTTTCTTGCATGAAATTACATGTAACATATAAATTAATAAAGTGCCAATGTTTTTTTGCAAGTATATGCCTAGTGAACTCTCCTATTATTGAGAAAATTTATACGTATTTGTGTTGTTTATTTTTACAACTTTGTAAATTCCTCAAGTGTCGTGTTTACAATTTGTCTAAAACTGTGGCAATGGCTGGAAAATTCTACTTCGTCGTAGCGCTAATATGCATAGTGCCAATAGTATACGCTTGTAATGAAGCTATTTGTGCAAGTGTGGTATCAAAATGTATGCTGACTCAATCTTGTAAGTGTGACTTGAAAGATTGTTCGTGCTGCAAAGACTGTTTCAACTGCCTCAGCTACTTGTACAGCGAATGCTGCAGTTGTGTTGGTTAGTATATTCAATTAATTAACTCTGGTAATGATTATATATCACACATACATAGTTCTAGGAAACTTCTTTTAAAACAATACACTCCTTCCATATAATGTCTTTCTGACCAAGGTTTTAGTATTATGAAACACACCTAGTACAAAAAGATGCCTTTTATTAGCAAAAGTCAATCTCACAATCAAAGCAGCTTACATATTATTCCTCCACAGAAAGCAATATTCCTGAAAACAAGATAAACCAAACAAAACACTCAATTCACAAGTACATTGTATATTTTAATAATTGATAACATATTACTTATCACTATAATTTTCCTTACAGACATGTGTCCAAAACCGAACGACACGCAGACAGAATTATCAAAAACATCATATGTGGAAGAGTTAGCAGACGGTGTTCCTGGACTGTTTGCTGCCCTTACAAGCGAACCAGATGCTCAGCAGAGGTGGTTGTCCATCACCTACCCGGTGGACATTGATCTGTCCGCATACAGAGCTGTTCCGGAAAAGACAGTTGTCTTCCATTTACGTAAGTATCTTTTAAAAATATTATAAAAAAATCTCAAGAAATACCTCGAGCCATAGCTAGCATAACCAGGATGATTTTATTAACAATGAAAACCTAGTTCCTAAACCCAGTTATGTAATGAGGTTTTACTTATCGAAGCCTTAGAGTGAAAACCTCGTAAGTGTAAAAGAAGTAACTTTTCAGGAGGAAGAAAAAAGTAGGTGCTGTAAAATTTTTGTATGGCATCTTTTTTTTATTTTTTTTTATTAATTAATATGGAAATTTAACCCGCTTTTATCAACAAACAAATTAGTCAGATCAGGATATGCGTTGTGAGGTTTTCTTCCTAAAAATGCATTAAAATAAATTTGAGCAAAAATGCATTTCCGAGGATTTCATTCCAAGGCGACATTATGTCAATAATGCTGAACATACAAAACTAACTTTGTACCTTTTCTTGTAAATTCCTAATTTAAAATACAGTAAAGTCAAAGTGATTGTTGATACCATCCTGCATTGTTACATTTAAAACTTAGTTTTTCTCGTAATTAATAATAGCTTAAAGATTTAATGAAACCATGTAAGATCAAGTAAACAAGTTATGTGAGTCATAAAACAAGATTTTAATTTATTAGTGAACTTCATCTACACTGGCACTCCTCAGTAATTTGCATTAGATATTATAATATTGATCATATCCGATTACCAGTGTTTACCGTGTATTATGTTTCTTCAAATCCATGTTTTATTAGTTTGGCACTGTGGGAGGTCACCAGGTGGCTTGGTAATGATAGGTATGGAAAATGTAGAAGTAGACATCACAAAAAACTTGGCAAACTAAAATCTTTTTCAGTGTACACAGTGAAAGAAGTTGATTTACACTATCCAGTTTCAGAAGACATATTTTTATGAATGAAACCTGGCTAATTATTAGGAACTTGATTGTAACAAATCATTACAGAATATGTGACGGTTTAGTACATAGATATAATAAAGAAGGAGATATGGCGTGGAGTTCAAAGTAAAGAAAACCGGTGAAGCCACAATTGCCCCTCCATAACGCTAATATTGCACACAAAGTTCTGTCAAAACAATACTACGAACAAGTGCACACACGCGCCATCGATAACTCAGCAATTTAAACATAAACCATTATAATATTCATTAAACCACAGCGTACTTTTTCCGTATAATTTATCATTGTGTGTTGTCGGGACTCGGGGGCGGATACGACATAGTGCTTGACTAAATCGAAGAGTTATCGATAAATTTATCATAAAGTTTTTGGAAAACACGTGATGCTGAGTGAAACGCTCAGCATCACGTGGTCGCCGACACGCCCCCTTGCCACTTCTCCTGTTTTTAATATTTCTGTGGTTTATTATATTAGATTTAATTTAAACAGCTATTAGGTTTGACAATCTAAAAATCGTAATTCCAAAATAATCGGCTACTTTTGCTGCTGACTCTACTTGTAAAAATTTAAGCAAGAGTAAAACTAGAACTCAAAACGCTTTTTTCCCAATCTAGGAATTTTCGTTATTAATAAGACTTCGCCGTCGACTTTTATTTTATAAAAGCAGACAAAATAAGTCATCGTTCTCCTGCCCTTATCCCAATATATTTGTGATCGCCACAAAATGTGTCTTTTTCTTCCATAATTCTCTCTTAATCGACATCTCGGTAGTTACCCCCACTTCTAACCATATCATCATTCACACAGTCCATCCATCGCTTCTTTGGTCTTCCCCTACTCTTTTAGCCACCGACATTCATACTCAAAACTTTCCTCACGACATTTTCCTCATTCCTCCGTATCACAAGCCCATACCATGACAACCAATTTCCACACAACTTACTACTTACTCTTTTGTACTCATTTCTTATTCTATCGCTTCGTGTAACACCACACATCTCTCATAACATTTTCATCTCAGCTGCATGCCTTACATTCATTCCTTTTGTGGCCCAACATTCTGATCCATACATGACAGCAGGTCTAACCATTGTTTTATATATATTTCCCTTAAATTTAAAATGCGGGAGTCGCAGATTGTTCCCGTGACCTGCCGCCATTTCACCTAACCAGTGTTAATTCTGTGCTTAACCATTCGATATACTTCGTCATCGCTTTGCACGAGTGAACCGAGATACCGAAAGTCGGAGCCGACTGGGATAAGAGCGCCATCAAGTGCTTTGGCTCCAGAACTGGAGAGACCGCCGAAATCGCAGAACGTATATTCAGTTTTGATTCTGTTGATTTTCAAGCCAATATTCTTCAGCTTCTGTTGCCATTTCTCCAATCTGCTCTGGGTCTCAGATCCATCTTTACCATCAAGAACAATGTCATCGGCAAACAGCATGCACCATGGTGCCTCTTCATGTATTCCCGACGTCGGAGCGTCCATAATCAACAAGAAGAGGTAAGGACTTAAAGCCGATCCCTGGTGCGGGCCTACAGGCACACTGAACTCGTCGGTACTGCCAGCAGCCGACCGGACTTAGGTATGAGATTGACTGTACATAGCACGAATTAACTCTACATACTTCCCAGGCAAACCTTTCTCTTTCAAGGCCCACTATCATATTATGCTTTCTTCAGATCAATGAACACCATGTGCAAGTTCTTTTGCGCACGTCTGTATTTCAATTGGCGGAGTGCAAAAGTAGCGTCCATTGTTCCTCGACCTGGCATAAACCCAAACTGGTTTGGTGTAATCTCACTCTCCTCTCACAGTCTTTTCTCTATTACTTTCTCCCATACCTTTATACTATGTGACATGAGCTGTATCCCTCGGCGGTTGTAGTCATGTACATACATTCCCTTTATTCTTGAAGATGGGCTCTAGCGAACTATTGCACCATTCTTGTGTGATCCCTCCTTAATGCAACAACTTATTGAAGAATAAAGTCAACCACATACAATCCATCTCTTTTAAACACTTACATAGTTCTACTGGTATCTCATCTGGGCCCATAGTCTTTTCATTATTCATACCTTGAACTGCCTTCCTTACTTCATCCATGCTAATTTCCGTCACCAAACCCATATTTACTGGTACCTCTTTGTGCACATCATTCCATTTCTTCTCTGCCAATAAACCTTCCATCATTCTTTTATTTCGTCATCTTTGGACAGAAACTTACCGGCTTCGTCTTTCATACGTTTAATGCGAATCATATCTCTCGTTCTCCTTTCTCTTGCTTTTGTAATCCGGTAGAGCTCCTTCTGGCCTCTAGAACACAACTCAGAACAGACTCTGAGTGAGTCATACAACTTCTCTTGCGCCTTAGCCGAAACGCAGACAAAATAAGTAATATCCGTAAACTATCCCAAAAAAATTACCGGTATAAGTTTGTACCTACTTATTTCCCAGACAAATCCAGTAGGCAGTATTAAACAAAAGTTTGAGTACAGTTAAGTCATATAACACAAGACAATTACTTAATCCTCGTCGACAATTATGTCTCATTCAATTTTCGATGACGGACTCGGTAAAAAAAACAAAAACGGCGGCGCAGGCGTCTCAGGGGCGTCCCACGGAGAGATGCGCATGATTCATTAACGTGGAATGTAAACAACTACCTGCACCCGAGGTGGCTTTATTAGCTTACGATCGATGTTCTATTGGGCATTGGGTGGTCTGTCTTTCCTCCTTTATTTCTGGATCGTTGTAATCAATAAGTACAGTTATTTATACTACGGCATTTATAAAAATCAATACATTTAGGAATTGAACTGCGCCTTGTGTATTCAGGCGTAAGTAGCAATAGGCCTTAACCAAAATAATCTACCGTTTATGTAACGTTTTGTAATAACACGTAATATGTAAGTACCTGCGGCTCATCTATTATTACTACAACGCTATATACATATAATCCACCTGTATTGTATGGTTTTAGCGTCTTTAGCAATTCCCGTTAGATACCATAGGCGATCCTGCTGTTAAAATAATTTCCTTCCGAAGAATTCGAACCCGTTGTTTCTGAACAACGGGATTCCGAATTCCTACTACGTATGTATATTCAGTAAACACTTCTTCAAATAGATAAAATTACAATGAGAGAATGAACACTGGTAATTCGGTTACCTAGGAACTGTAGGAAAAAGAGAATCGTAGCAAATCAATAATTAATATATAATAGAAAAAAAAACATTTATTTTTACCAAGAAAATAAAAATGTGTTGTCAGAAAAACTTCCAGAAAATTTCCGAGAATTAAAATCTCCAATGATAATTCTGCTTCTTAACGGTATTTTGCTGCTGTCTGCGCTGACCTTAAGTTTACAAGTACTCCTAAGCTAAAACTTCGTACGTTCTGTCCTCAGAGAGCGTAGAACAAGAATCAGAACCTATAAGCCGCGACGTGGTCACCCTCAACTGCACGGTCGCGTATATGTCGCAGTGCATGTCCAGTGACAAGTGCCGAGCTTCCTGCCGGTCTATGGGCGCCAACAGTATGAGGTAACGTAACGTGATCATCTCTGTAACCAGCTCCTAGAAATAACGGAAGACGCAAGAAACACCAAGTCGGTCAACCAGTCTCTCTCTCTCATCAATCCATTTATCAAATGATGTTTATTCCGCCAGACAGAATCCTGGTGAACTAGTTTTGTCGGATACCTTAGTTCCAAAGTGATGTTTTAGGATAATGCCAATGCTCCTATCATGATCAACTCGCAAACATCTGCAACATTAACCTGGCACCCACCCGACTTACGTCCATACTGGTCAAGAGTCATAGAGAACATTGGCATTCAGATGGATAAAATCACAGTAAGTTGTAATTGGCAGTCAGACAGATGCAACTGCTCATCCGTTTAATCCCATTTACTTATTGGTTGTATACAACTCATAAAATTTCGTAGTCACGAGGTGGAAAGAGCTTTAGTTAAGCCGAATGTGTTTACTGGGCCCTGGATGGCGGAAGCTAGCAATCAATCATATAATTTCTTTACTACTTATTTGTTTACGTTTTCCAGATGGTTCCACGACGGATGCTGTGAATGTGCCGGAGATAAATGTTTATCTTACGGAATCAACGAGAGCAGGTAATTATTGACTATAATGAAGCCCTTGGGCATAACCTCCTTAGGCGAAAATTGCGATCTGAACCTATTAATCATCATCCGCTCAGCTTTTTCTCCATATGTTGGAGTCGGCTTCCAGTTTAACCCGATGCAGCTGAATGCCAGTATGTTACATGGAGTGACTGCCTGTCTGATCTCCATAACCCAGTCATTGGAAAGAAAAGAAAAAGAAAGAAAGAAAATGCGTTTATTTGCGGTAAACATGACGCAAAAAATAACACAAACACAGAAAATATGAAAAGGTTGGGGGAAACATGCGTCACATCTACGCAAAACGGCTATCGCTCAGCATTATGCCGCGACCCTATACAAGACAGAGCCCCAGCGCTGGTACACGATACCCCTTGTTAAGACTTGTTGCCAGATTTTCCGGCACCCTAAATATTCAGATAATACAATATAACATTAGCGAGAAATAGTATGACAGGTTGTCAAGATTGCGAAGGCACACCTGCGTAACGAGGTCGACTTCACATTAGCATATTATAATATTGAGCGCTGACCTGCGCGTACGCCGAAGGCGTATCGAGTTACCAACAGGTGTTGCCAATTAATAATTATTAACTAGCTGCGCCCCGCGGTTTCACCCGCTCAGGTCTCGATCCCATGGGAATATCGGGATAAAAAGTATCCTATGTCCTAATCCAGATCATGGTCTATCGATGTGCCAAATTTCATCCAAATCCGTTCAGCCGTTTTGGCGTGCAAGCGTAACAAACAAACAAACTTACTTTCCCATTTATAATATTAGTTAAGATTAATCGGAAATGTTTACGATGGTATTATGTGAATTATGTTTTAATAATTTACTAGCTACTAACTGGGTTGGGGAGGTCAGATAGGCAGTCGCTCCATGTAAACTACTGGTATTCGCCTCATCCGGTTGGACTAGAAGCCGACCCCAACAAAGTTGGGAAATGGCTAGGCAGACGAGATGATGAGTTGATTATTTGCAATTATAATTTAATCTCATACCACTATTACACATTAATAGTTAAAGTTACGTATAAGTTACAATGATTTGTAGATCGATTCAAGTGTGTAGTTTTTCAAATCCCTTCAAAGCCATCAAAAAGATTTATAGTAATCAGTATACCTCGTCATGTTATCAACTAGGAGCACGTATTTCTAACATTAAAACAAACACACATCATAATATTTACCCTCCATATTTACAGATGTCTGGCGTGCCCCGGCGGCAAGGAGACTACGGTTAACTCTCTCGACGAAGAGCTGACGTACGAAGATCTTGACTACGGCGAAGAGGTCGAAACGCAGTCCGTATAACAAGTTGTTTTGTGTAGTTAGTTGTGTAGTATTGGGCTAAAACGTAGTTAGCATTCATTCGTGATTTGTTCTTCTATGACTCCGGCGCAGGAATACAGTTCATTCACAGTCTGTTATTTTAGCTGTCAGAGGACAGCAGCACCCAATAGCAACCTTATCATCACGAAAATAAAGATCAACAATAAAGATTACAGATGTAAAATAACTGTGAAATGACTTACTACCGACATCTTTCGTGTTGGCAACGGAATTGTATTTGGAATTCGAAACAAACGAATGTCAAATTTGAAATGTTCCAGAACTCGAACCGCATTAGTAGATTTTATTTATATAATTCCTGTTGGTTTGGGATATGGAACGAATTGGCCTATGTACTTTCTTGGGTTGGCGACAACAACATAAGATAATGCTATAATAGTGATAGCTTGGTAAATAATAATTATACAATTTCCCTCGTTCCATTTCCAAGAATAATTTTATTAAAAGGGCTATCACATTTTTTCTTGTATTTGAGTGTTTGAAGAGTCACACACTCAAATTAAATACAAGAAAAAAATTGATATTTATTTAGAGCACTCCCGAGGGAAATAATCAAACTTTCTCGGGCATTTTGATGTGTGATTCTGATTATAAACGGCCGCAAAATTAAAAAAAAAAGTGTCTGAGTAAGTTTGATTATTTATCTCGGGAGTGCTCTAAATAAATATCGTGTGTGACTTCAAACACTCAAATAAAAAATAAATGTGATAGCCCTCTTAACAGATTGAATGAGCCACAACCTAGGCCTTTATCTCACGCAAGAGCGAATTAATGTTGACACGTTTTAGGCCCGTAAAACCCGATGCTTCCAGACTGCTTTCTAGACTAGAAATAATCTGTTATACTGTAGATCGGACATTTTAATATTATAATGACGTAAACTAGTATTAGAAAAAAATTGTATTCGTGCCACAGTGTATTTAAAATTTTACAATCACGCAGCCAACGACGATTGTTATACTCATCGACTTTTAATGCTTTAACGACTGGTATTATCAGTCAAAACTACCATGCACATAGAAAATGTAAACCTACATAGTCGGTAAGAACTTCAGAACCGGTCAGATGCAGCCTTTCCCAACCCAACCGACTAAAATAAATGCCGGCAAAGTTCTAGCCTTGCCAATATCACGCTCCCCAGACGAATAGTTCCAGTGATTTAATTTAAAATGGTGGACAATGATATGAAATGAATTCGTTTATTTCGAAAACAAGAATGAGTGAATGAGTGCATACTCTGAAAAAGTGTGAAATCATCGAAAAGAGCCGACAATTACCGTCAGTAAGCGCCCTTAAGCAAAATAAAAATAAATAAATTAAATAATCCATCGGTAGTCCTTAACAATAGCTGCATAGCAGTCGTTAGTACATAAGCGTGTATTGGGGGATAGTTTTTAGTATCTTTTGTACCTTTTCACACTTATTTCCAGTGGTAATATATTTATAACTAGTTACTATAAGCTTATATATTGTCGAACAATAATGTTATAAATTATAATATTTGAACAAATCAGGTTAGAAATACTGTTTGCCACAAAAAGGTTCTCAATCTTTTCTATGCATTATACTTCCGTCCCTAACATTTTAAGTAGTGAATTAGTTAAGCCACGTGTTCATGGTAAACGAGATGTTGAACAATATTGATGCAGCAAGCTGTTTCTATGATGTTGGCAACACAACGTGTTTCAGTGTTGCTAGCAGCATGTTGACCAAGTTCTCAGTGTCATGCAGACGGATTGTTAGGGCAGGAAAGGATAAAGAAATATCGTTTCAGCAACATTTGAAGTGTGTTATCAACAATGTTGAACAACTGTTACTCACTCACATTTATTTACCATGATAACTTTATTGATGAAATTAACAACGCCTATATGTTTATGTACACCTAGCAGTTAGATGTAAGCTATTTTGTATTTTTTATACTATTGAGAGAAGGAATCTCAAAGTGCCAAATGTATTGCTTGTACAAAAAATGCCATTACTTTTTAATATTTACGTAATTTGGAGTAGGAATCTTAGTAAGGCGGTGTTTATTTATTATGAGGCTTTGTTTCCACTTTCGCGCTTATAATAAAAAAAGAAGACTGACCAGACAAAAAATTATTATATAAAAAAGGAAGTTAACGACCTGAAAAACAAAAATTAATGAACTTTTTTTAAAGCAGCAAATATTATCAACTTGTTGAAAAAATCTCTGAATAAACTGAGATTACCAAATCTTAGTAGGTAATGGTAAATTGTTGTCACGTGATGATGACAAAATGTTTTATAAATAACAGGATATTTAGAAAACATTATAATAAGATAACAGGCTTAAAAAGTTGCAAAATTATACAGCTATTAAGATTTTTGCTAACGATAATAATCAATGAATCTTCAGAAAAAAGATAATTCACAAATGACTGATGAAATAGATAATCCCATTTTGTTTGATTTCATTCTAAAAAAAGAACTTGGCAAACGTTTATGTTACACGTTTTTAATCTGTGGAAATATTGCCTCGATTTTTTTTTATTATAATTGGAATAAGATTTATATTTGAATCTCTGATTTTTGCCGCCATAATTAGTACTTTTAATTATTATAAGTGCCTTTTGGATGTATTTTATCGTTTATACACTGTTTATAATTGATGTCAATATTTGTGAATCGTAATAAACAATTTTTATATGGATCACGATAGTTTAATTTTATTTATCACAATCTTACTAGACGGATGTACAAATTTCTTTAGACTTGTAAGTTGTTTGGTTTGATTAAGGTTCGCGCACATTTGGGCAGGTCGCGCCGCATCGCATCGCAACGCATTGCAAAAATCCTCCTGTATCACTTTAGTACATTTTGTAAGAACCGAGTGTGCGAGCCTCATTGCACAGGTGTGGAAACAGTTAAATTCGATATTTGAATCTGTCTGAAATAATTACTGCGTTGCGGTGTGACCCGCCGCGGCTACTAATGTGCGCTTAGCTTAAGAATGGGTACGACGAGGTAGCATTATAACTAAAGTCCTTTCACAGTTATTCCATAGATTTTGCAACACTGACCTTTATTCTCGATGCAAAAAGGTCGCTGTTTGGTTTCTGTCCGAGGTAAATTAATTATTAAAGGACTGTGAGGGTGGCGTATCTAAAACAAACGAACGCTAAATATTTATTTAAAAAATAAACTGGTGACACCAAGATTACTGGCTTACATTGGCGAAACTTATATCGTCATCATCATTCTCCTGCCCTTATCCCAATATATTTGTGATCGCCACAAAATGTGTCTTTTTCTTCCATAATTCTCTCTTAGTCGACATCTCGGTAGTTACCCCCACTTCTAACCATATCATCATTCACACGTCCATCCATCGCTTCTTTGGTCATCCCTTACTCTTTTAGCCACCGACATTCATACTCAAAACTTTCCTCACGACATTTTCCTCATTCCTCCGTATCACAAGCCCATACCATGACAACCAATTTCCACACAACTTACTACTTACTCTTTTGTACTCATTTCCGCCGGCCCAAGGCCGGCTGGCTAGCCGCTAGTGGGGGCGCAGGACAATGGCCTCCAGGTTGGAAAACCGAATCCGGTCCGGTCCGATTCGGTCAGAACCCGGTCGGTCCGCAGGCATGGGCCGTCCCTGCTCATGCTGCTGCGGCACCCCCCGGGAGCTGGCTCCTCGCAGCCCGGCAAGGTCCGCTCGGAGAACGTTCTCCTTTCGGAGAAGCTCCATGGCGGCTGTCAAGCGGGCGACCTCCGCCCACATCTCGGACATCCTGTTAAGGAATTAATCCTCTTCAAGGTCACATCCTTGATCGCGGCTACCACGACCTCCGCAAACCTGGCTGGTCGCTCCGAATTGGAGCCGCCAGCGGCGTCCGGCTCACCACCTGAGGACTCTTGAGAGGGCCGCCCTGCGGCTGGTCACTCCAGGGTGGTTCTCTTCCGTGGCGAGTCTCTCAGCTAGCTGGGCTGGCTCGGCTCGGCTCGCTGGCGTTCTGGGTGGTGAGCCCTATGCCCAAGCCTTTCTCCCGGACTCCATCCCGCCGGCTGCAGTGGATTTTTCGTTTTTTTCGACACTCGTCGGAAGACGACTCCTGGCCCTCCCCTGATTTGGGGTGCTTCTGGAAGAACCTTCGGTTCCTCCCAGCAGCCCCCACCACTTCGCGCTCCGAGCTCTGGCATGAGCCCTTTGCGCCAGATGCTGCGTCGGACTCCGACCCCGCAGCACTGCCATCCTCTTCGTCTTTTATATTTTGTTTTTTATTTTGGTCCATTGTTCCCACGAGTAATAAAACTTTGTATCTCTCAAAAAATAGTGGTTCGCACTAGATACTAATAAGACCCCAGAAATTTATCATCGGTTATCAAAAAAAGACACTGTAGGTACATGTACTGAATTCATGGTATCAGTTTACCTACACGTCAATGTCCCTCCCACCCTTTATACCTACACAAATGGCCTCGAAATTGTATACATATTGTAAATGCACTTACATAAATTATTTAAACTATACTTTTAATTAATTTTAATGCACATTTACATCGGTGAAGCGGGCGGATATATTTCCAATGTTCATGCTAACAGCTATTTTTGAATGTAAATTCCTCATTTAAATTCTTGAAACGACCGTTAAGTGCAGTTTTATATCCTTTCTTTACTTTTAAACCAGACGGTGACCTGACCTAACAAAATGTTAATTAATACGTGTTCACAAGGAAATAAAACATTATTTATGTATTTAACCATTTATGTACACACAACAAACAGACAAGAAGAAAAGAACAGAAAAATAAGTAGGTACTAAGGTGGTGCTTATTTAAAAGGATATTATTGTTTATTTTCTATAAGAAAGGTTTCAAAACTAGATCTGACGCACATATATTATGGCAATTAAAGGTGGCTATAGTCGAACCGTTGTACTATTGTCTTGATCCCACACGACAGTAAAATTGTTAGTAGGTAATCATCTTGAAAATATGTCTGTGTATCAATTATCGTTCAATTACACAATCATGTAGGTACTATGTGGCTTTAATAAATTTAAGTAGTTTTTGTGCGGCTTACCCAAATGTCCTTTTTTTTTTTTTTTTTTGAGGGTGGGAAATCATCAAATGACCCCTCCCGCTCTGGGTGGAGCGGAAGGGAGTGTTAGACTCTTACTGACTAAAACCCACCCGTGTTCCTTCCTTGGCCCTTTATGTTCCGGGTCAGCGGTACCCCTTATGGATGATCCCGCTTTCCCGGCAGGCTTGGGCCCTAGTGGGCCCCCTCTTCGATGCTGACATCTCTTTGAGGCGCGCGTGGAACACGTACGCGCCGTCCGGCACGGGCCTGATCCTGATCGAACGGTGAGCTACCCATTACTCACCGCCCGCAGGCCCGCGCCTACGGTGGCCGGGAGTTGTCACGCGGCTCCCGACGCCCGGAGCGTCCACCGCGGCGGCTTGGACGGGAGACTCTCTCCCTCTCCCGTCCCGCCACCTCCTTCGCTAGCATGACTGCTTCGCAGAAGGAGGCGGCTGCCTCCCACTCCCCCTCGCCCCGGACCATGGCTTGAACCAAGGCCGGGCGTGAGAGGTCGCCGCCGCTGCCGATCGCCTCTACGAGGACACGGCGGTGCTCCGCCCATGCAGGGCAGGCCCCTACCGTATGCTCCACCGTGTCCTCGGGGCGATCATCGCAGTGGTGACACCCGGGCGTTTCCTCCCGCCTGATGATGTGCAGGAACCTCCCGAAGCTTCCGTGTCCGGTGAGGACCTGCGTCAGGCGGTAGGTGAGGACGCCGTGACGCCTCTCTAGCCACTCCTCAAAGAGGGGTCTTACCGCCGCTATCGTGGCGTGCCCTGCGCTGGGTTGCGACAGTCGCTCTTTCCATGCCGCCATGAGATCGCGCCGGAGGTCCGTCCGCTCCGCCGCGATTTGCCGCGGAAGCGGGGTTTCCCCCCGGCGTAGTGCCTCCGCGCGCCACTCATACAGGCGCGCGAGGACTATCGCCTCCAGATCCCACGGCGGCAGTCCGGCAAGGAGGCTTGCCGCACCGCCCGAGATCGTGCGGTAGCCCCGGATCAGCCTTACGGCTACCACCTTTTGGGGCGCGTTCAGATAGTGGGCGGCTCTCCGCCGCAGTGAACGCGCCCACACCATACCCAAATGTCCTTTCGTTGATATTTTTCGTGGAATCGTTGAGCTCCGTTTTGAGTTGAGCTGCACGGTTACTGACAAATGCGTGCACCCTCTGGACAAGTCCACACAATCTATTTGTTTTTTCCTCAAAAGACCATTTCAGACACCAATCTACACGGTCTTCACATGGTCTGGCCAAGATAATGTCTGGACTATAAAAGAGACTGGCCTCTGAGTTTGTTTCGGCGTTTCTTCTCCGAGTAGTCAGATAGGAAACTTATCTAGTTTTTAAAATACGATTGACGTGTAAAAGTTTGTACAAACCTACTTTCTAAAAAATCTTCTTTCATCTAAATAAAATCATTTATCATTCACTCTTCCCTATAAAGCTTAGACATCAATGGCTTTAACATCATCATCCGCATAGCCAATACCAAACTATTTTGTGGTCGGATACGAACACTAGTATTTTATCGAATACTAGTATTTTACATAAAGGGACTGCCTGTCTGACCTCCACAACCCAGTTACTGGGTAACACTGGCCTTTGGGCTTTCCGGCTTCTGTCTACCCGTACCTATCCATTGTCAAAGGTTTACAACTGACAGCCGGGACCAGTTGCAGAAAACGTGCTTTCCGAGGCACGGAAGGGTTGTCCTTAGATGGACCCGTGCGGCACTGTTATTAATTAGCCACGGACGCCAAGCCACCCATAAATGGCTTTATAATAATAGTAAAAAATTAAAAACAAAAATTGTTTAGACAACAATGATCCATATTATGTTAGTTAGGTACATAAAAAAACTTAAAGACTATTACTTACTACTACTACTTTACATACTACACTACTTACTATTACTTCTTATTATTAATTTTTTCTCATTGTTTTTTACTTATTTTTTGTGTTTATGTTATTTTTTGCGTCATGTTTACCGCAAATAAACGCATTTTCTTTCTTTCTTTTTCTTTATGTTAGTGTGTTATATGACTAAGTACTAATCCCACAGCCCGCTTAGTATACTTTAGTTATTTTCATAGTGTAATGTCGTACGGTATTCTGTTGTGGGGAAATGCCGCCGATATTCAGACGATTTTTGTTTTACAAAAAAGGGCAATTCGTTCAATTTATAAATTAAGTCCCAGACACTCCCTCAGAGACAAATTTAAAGGGATTAATATAATGACTGTGCCTTCTCAGTATATTTATGAAAATCTTTTGTATGCACATAAAAATATTAATCTGTTTAAAAAGTACAGTGATATCCATAATATAAATACTAGGAACAAACACCAACTTGTTGTTCCTACTACCAGGCTCATGAAAATAGGTGGCTCGTTTAGATGCCAATGTAGGTATACGTTTTTATAATAAACTTCCTAGCCACACTCAAGGACTAAGCCTTAATAAATTAAAATCTTTTATAAAAAGGAAACTATGCCAGAATGCCTATTATACTGTCAAAGACTATATTGAGGACAAAAAGGCTTGGGATTGAGTTACTTCATTATAGCACAGGCAATGTTTATTTATTTTATTTTGCTAACTATTTTTACTTTTAATCTTTGCTATAGGTATCTATACTTATTTACATGTACAATGACACTAATATTTACTATATAGAGTATTATGTTACATAATAAAAAGAATAAAAAAACAATTATAGACTTCTAAAAACAACTTCAAACATACGTAAACATATCTACTCTTAGTATTTCTCTCTGCTTATTTGTATGCATTACGAAACTCTTCATACAAGTTTTGAGTAGATGCAATAAACGATAAGATTTGATTTGCAATATTACTCTCTAATCTCTTATAAATATGTATTTATTGCCATGATTTGAGAAATTTGTAATTTTAGGAGTGATAAATAAACTAAGTACTTATTAAACTTTAATTTCGGAATTCGGTGTCTTTGGATCTGTATTTTAGTTTTTTCTACCGACTTCCGAAGCTAAGTTATTTTTCACTTTTTTGTTATGGTACAGTACCTTGCACCAATTCGAAAACGACCGTCTTACACGTCCAAGTGCGTCCGTTTGAGGGTGGTTTTTTTTTTTAATTTAAAAGCAATTTATTGTTGATTTTTTTAAACCGCTCGACCGATTTCGATAAATAATAATTTTTCAAATCGGCTAAGTCGTCTTCGAGTAATCGGTGAACATACATAAAAAAAAAGATTCCGACGAATTGAGAACCACCTCCATTTTTCAAGTCGGTTAAAAAGCAACTAGTTACATCCATGATTACGGCCGGGGTCGTCGGAAGAAGGTTGCCGCACCGATTGTCATCGGTTCTTAACACCACATTAAAACGTTAGCAAGATTAGATATAAGGTATGCCTCCTACCTCGCTATTAGATAAGATCTACAAGTAGGTACCATAGATAAGCGATAGAAAATACCACCTGAAACATGACAATAACCTCATATTATCGTAGCTTATTTTTTATCATTTTTTATTTGTATCATACGTCTCTAACTACGATAATAGGGATAGCAAAAATGTGTACCTACATATCAGACGGATAGCAAAGATAATTATAAAATAATAATTATCGCACAGTTACCTACTTGCAGTTAGCGCTAATTTAGATATAGATCGTAACTTAGATACTAAGTACTTGATCTAAATCTGTCCCCCTCTCGCTTTCTCGTTGGACAACCAAACATTAATCGATTGTATCTTTTCAGCTTATAACTTACTGCTATCCATTGTTGGACATAAGTCACCTACAGTTCAGCATCAAATCCGCCCAAATCATGCAGGGTCTTTCTTTACATCGTAGGTTGGAGGTGTCTAGTAATACCTACGCTTCTGAATCGCAGTCTTCACTCAGAGTTCAGAAATTAAATGACCAGCCTTTCACCACATTACGTTCGCAATAACTACGGCCAGGACTTCTTTTAAACATCATAAAATGTTACTGCTGGTTATGTTTAGCGTGTTGAAGTGGATACCAATAGAAAAGAAATCATACTGCCTACATACCTAGGTACATATTCGGTGCGGCCTATTTGCGATACTAAATCGGCAGACTGGCGCTAATCAGATAATTAATTATTGCTGCCAATTCAAGTGCGCGCCAATCGTGATGACTTAATCTTATTAATCTCTTAAAAGACATTTTCTGATGTCCCCTGAAGTTTTCAACTCGTCAGTGAATCCATCTATTCTCAGGTAGCCTATGTTTAGCGCTAGACCACGCTGCTACGTTATGCAATGCACTATTCAGTAATAAAGGCAACACGACGCGCATATTCTGTACCGCTGAAATGAAACGTTTGATATTAGTTGAGCAATATTTTTTCAGGGGTGATGATAAAACTTGAATAGAGTAGGAGCATCTCTGACACAGTGCAAATAAAAGCATTTTTTTCGTACATGACACTTTAGGTACATTTATTGGGGAAATACCGTGAGGAAACCTGAACATAAAGTTAATATAAGTCTGAAATCGCCCACCAGCAATGCTCGTGCCCTCTCAGTATGAGATTAGGCCTCTACCCTGCAGTGGAACAATAATAGGCAGTAATATTATTAGTATGTAATAAATATTAGGTGGGGCCTTATAATATTTTACACTAAGTAGGTATTACCTCTAAGTAAGTAAGCAGGTACCTAGTCTGTGGTATCATGAATAAGGCGCAATTAACACACCTATAGGCTTAATATCTAGGTAGATACCTTTTAATCGCACTGCAATAAAATAAAATTATATCAGTATTATCATCAAAATCCACAAGTTCCACAGTTTTTCGTATCGTATTTTGATCATTGTATCTGCTCATACAAGATGTTTTTGATTACAAGATGTTAGCAACGAAATTTTGTTGGTAACCTAACTATCAATCTACAAATTTTATTTCTGTGTAAGTACAGTCAGGTGCGGAAGTAATCGGAGGAACTCACCAAGCTAATGCTTATGGCACATCTAGGTTTAGATGCTTCTAGGTCTTGATAAAATGGGGGAGATTTTTTGCTGTTTTTTTATTTATTTAACAAATGTAGGTACAAAGGCGTACTTAAGACTTAATGTCATATAGGCATATTCTACCAGTCAACCTGATCCATACTGAGTTGTTTTGGTATCCTAATTTTTTTAAATTAGTTTTATGTTTATATATTGTTGATTCTGAGTGAATATAGTATTGGTTCCCGTCAGCCGTCATACATTCAATTTTGTTTTTTGACCAACATCTTTGAGTTGTGTGTATTTTATTTTTAGTTACTGTACATACGGACATACCATAAGATAAGCACCTATCAGCGCCGACCAAAAATTATATTAGGCTTACCGGATCGACTTTATCTAAACCCACCAATATCTGGCATCAGTCAATGGTATAGCGTTTATCAACTGCTTAATCTGACAACCGTTAGCTTTGCGATAGGGGGTTGTAAACTTGTAAAGAAATGATAAATAATTATAACGTCCCACATAGGAGAGCGTATTCAACTGCATACAATCCAGTATTATTTATAGTGGTGTAGTGGATCAGCTGATGGAGCAGCGTGGCGCGCGAGTCGCGGCCGCGCGCGCGAGCCCACCGCACATCCTGCGCACACGCCGCGCCGACCGACACTATCTGCGTTATCGTACCAAATAATATACACGTGAGCCACCAATAAACCGGCTCCGCAGCCTTGTTTACCCGACTACTTACCGGCCGCACAATTACAAGGCACGTCAAACTGAACTGACTGCAAATATCATTATATCAACTTAAAAGTGACTTCAAGTAACGTACTATATCTTAGTGTTTTTATTGTGCATCATTTAAAAAAAAAACCAATGCTTTGTTACGCAACAACCGAACGCGTGTGAACGAAGATACAGTGTAGTGATCCGTCAAGGAAATAATTCATAGGATATAAACAAATTATGGCTCCTTTCTAGGAACTCGAGTGGTTGTAATTTGAACTCTGTGCAGTGGTAATAAGGTGAAAATGAGGAGCGACGTGTTGGCACCGAGCGAGCTGGAGGGGACCGACTACCTTCTCTCCTCCACGATGAGACTTGAGGACAGCTTTCTGCAAATACTCGGTAAGTGCCCACACATGATACATGGAAGTGTTAACTTGTCTTAACAAAGTTTTTTGACATAAAAATCGTATGTAGAGGACGGATAACAGAGTTTGTTTCAGTGAAAACATGAAAATCTGTGTGAAAACAAAAAAAAACATAATTAATCCGGATGGTAACAAAAACATGAAGGTCATATCAGCGTTTATACATAAGTATTAGTATATCACATAGATTATATAATAAATGATTACGGTTAACACGGTGAAATGATCTAATGACGGACAGACGGAATACAAACTGTTTCTAAGAACACTGCGTACCTATTGAATCACACAACAAAATAATAAAAATGGGTGTGTAATTGTATAGTAGATAAATACAAATATTATGATAAAAATTTGTAAGTACAGTACATAGTACGCACGGCTACAGATCAAGCTACACATCTCCAGTATAAGCTGATCTCGCATTGCATAGGATTTCCTTACAATGAGAGGTCAGTGTAAACTGGAAATGTATGGCTTCGATGTGTAGCCGTGTGTACATACTTGTACTAATAATAACAATCCATCAAGTTGATAACAAAACTGAAAAGACATAAAGTGACCGTGTCAGAAAGGCTAAAAGACGATTTAAAATTTGTATGATAGAATTGTAAGTAGGTAGGTAGCTATAATTACTAAATTGAGTATCAAGTCCCGTTAGTGCAGAGTCATTCATTAGTCCAGTACTGCTTCTTTGAGCTAAGTTACGTTTAAAATAAACGTACTTATTTTTTTTTATTACTTTTAAGAAGGCTTACAGACTAATTACAAATAAATAGGTAACAACAAGCCTCCACAGATATAAGATTATCCTGTTAAAAAGAGCGCAGAGAATGAGTTTTAGAATTAGAGTTTAAAGATAAGATAACAACAGATTTTTTTTAAAACGGGTAATCCCTTTGCACAAATGTAAATTATTTATTTGTTATCATAATTATCGTGAAATTCGAATTATAAACTTCAAAACGAGTTTATATTGACATACTTTATAAACACAATACCGAAATTTTATAATAGAATCATATTATAGATAACACTTTTACATGGCGCGTATGTAAAGCTGGGTTTAAACTAAACGAACAAAGAGCCAGAGCTCTAGCTCTAGCAAGAGCATTATTTCTTGATCTTTTATTGTAAACGAAAGCTCGCTTACAGCGTTTACACCAAAAGAATATCAACGAGGAAGAATGAGAACCAAGAGCTAGAATTCTTGTACGCGCTCTAGAGATGCTTAGATCAGCCGAACGAATGCTCATTGCTCACCCGTGTCAATTCTGTGGTTGGTAGTTTGTCCGACTTTATAGTCATTGTTTTTGTCTTTCTTGAAGGTAAGATGCCCATCTTGTCTTTTACTTCTTCAACATTACGTTCTAGTAGGTTTCCAATTTCCTGCCAGGAATCTTGTTTGCGAGTTAAATTTTTATAATGCTCAAAAGTCGGATCCCACTGACATATGGCATTTTGGTACAGTTCTATCTTCACATGAATTGACATTTTTCCTTAGACCAATCCATAATTACATCGATAAGTATGTATATCAAGTCGCTAGAACACAAGAACGCTTTGAAGAGACCGCTCCTCGGAGCGAGCGCGTCCGAACCCGAAAGAATGCGTACGCTCTCTCTAGTGCCGTTTACATCAAGCGAATGGCATTCTTAGAATATTCCATAGAATCTTTGCGAACGCAGACAGAGCAACAAAAGAATGCTACACACATTAAAACACATACGCATGTACACTTTTACACTAAAATAAATTCATAGAGTGGGGGTAGAATGAGCATTCGCTCGTCTGGTGTAAATCGGCCTTTATAAAACAATTTTTTTACCAATACAGTACAGAGAAAATCCAAGAAGTTCCAAGAATCACCAATTTTTATTGCATCACAAAAAAGGTTTGATTCCAATTTTTACTTGTCTGTGGCAGCGCATGTACGGTGTTTATGTGCTCGGTTTGGGTGCCATCATACGTTTTGGTGTGCTAAATTTCGTGGGAAACTTTGATATTTTATTTAGTAGGATCAATCAACCCCAATGTATGAGAGTAGATAAAGTAGTGTATGAAACTGCACCTAACTAGGTATTTAAACATTCGTGTCATAATATTAAAAAAAAACTTGTGCGTGTCAGCTCCGACGCGTGGCAGGGAGATCGACGCACAACCATGGATACCATGTTACCATGGATTCAGTACAAATGATTCCGAGTTTAAACTTTAAGTAGGTTATTAAAAAAAAATGCTTTTTCACACATTTTTGACCGCGTAGGTATTGCACTTTTCTATGAAACAGCATTTTTTTTTTATAACCGACTAAAAATTTCTACGCTATGGGCTCTAGAATCAAGTGCTGAATTCATGGTTTCAGTTTGGGCGTCGATGTTCCTGCCACCCCGTATACTATAGGAAAAGGAAGTAAATGAACTTATGTACCTATTCGATTATATTGATTTGATAAAATATATTATATCCATTATATTATATAATAAAAGTACCTACCTACTTCACAATGAGTGATAGGAACTATCAATAAGTAATCGAATATCAAATACTTACCTCTACAAATGGTGCGGCTTGTACGCAATAAGTGGTGAGAAAAGCAAGGATATTATTACGCTGAGCCTAATAATCTCAAAATTTTATGCAACCGAGGTGTGATCAACTCACAAGTGCCAGGCCTGCAATTAAGTCATATTAGCTGTAGCAGCAACACAGCGTCTAATTGATCACGGTCAGCTTCGCAGCCCACCGCATGCGCCAGCTCGGGACCGCACACGATATTCACCTGTTCTCGAAGAGAACACCTTGGATTATTTTGAATTACACCCGCGACGGAGAACCAGAGGGGCTTCTGAAAGAAATGCAGGTAGGTACGTACCTAAGGGACATGAGTCAAATGTATAACTTCAATATAGTCGAACGAAAATAAATTGATCAGTTACTCATTTTTCTTCCATCTTAGATTAAAATTTTAACGTCACTATCGTCATTAAAACCCTCGAAAACCATGAAAACAACTACACCCATGATAAAAAATTAAAACATTTCGCAGCCGTCATCTTGGATTTACATTAAGAGTGACAGCGTAGTAATTATTTCAACAAATAGGCCTAGTTTCCATACTGTCCATAATTATACTGTGGCGCTGAGGAGCGGGGGGCGCTATTATGAGATGCGCTAGTATGTTGCGCAGAGGAAAACCATTCTAGATTCCACTCTAGATTTTAATAATACCCATCTATTTTTCATACCGTTCCCTATACAAGGTGTAACAGAATAAACGCAAGACCTGAAAGTTGTTTGCTCATAATCATAACTGACTACTGAATTCATTTCAGTAACTAATTAATATAAGTTTTTTTTTCAAAAATTATGTGTTTTGCAATACTGACCGCCGATTGAGCCAAAGAAAATTAAATCTTATTGCAAAGTGATAAGACTCAATTTTAAATGCATAAAGTATTTCTAGGGACAACACGATTTTCTTCGATTAAAAATTTAACTCAATATTCTAATTGGGGTGTATGAGGTCTTGCGTTAATTATGTAAACACGTATATGAAACGAGTCTTATGGAGTAAACTCCAAAAACCCTATATCATAGTTTCGTCATACGTACAGCCCGCAAAAAAATTGTGCATGTTAAATTAAGAGTTTATGTGAAATAGAAAATAGTAAACAAATACTTACCAACTTACATAGCAAAAAATATGTAAGTATTTTTTTTTGTGCAGATAAATCACTTTATCAACATTAAATAATACTTAAAGTAAGTACCTATCCGCGTCTGTTACGCGCGGAAACCGTTTTTGGAAAACATCAAGATTTCGTTATATTATAAATAGCTTAATGACATAATGTATGGAACAGCAGATTTTTTAGTGAATGGATATCATTCAAATTTTGTATATCGTCTAAGTATACGCAAGTAAATACGCGTCGTAAATATCAAGAGCGTTGAGAGCGTTTCCTTTGAGAACATTAAACAAGAGAAGGGCAAGACAATCGAGTGCATGCAACTCCTTGAACTTGAGGCGCCCTCAGCCGATGTAATTATGCACACGCACTACAATGGCGGCATGCATTCGTTTCTGTTACGTCAATTACAGACAGCATAATTTAATCATTGCTTTCATGAACATTAGAAATGATTATCACAAATAATTGTATTGTTGTGCTACGGATACGAAGCGGCCACGTGTATGAAATGCAAAATGTAGGATAAAAAATACGAAAAAGATATGTCCATGTTTTTTGGAACTAAATTCTTCAATGCAGCTTGCGGTAGGAGTCATATTTTAAAAATAGTCGCGTATAGAAAAAGCTTTATGCCCCCTCCATGCGACTTTTTATTATAGGTATACAGTATGGATTCTACATATAAGCAATAAATGAAACCACATATTTGTTATCGCATTTGCTGACCATATCCAAAATATGAACGAAATTGGTCCAGTAATTACGTCAATAGACTTTAAATTTTTAGTAAATTTGAACACTGTAGAATTGGATCACTAAGTCATTGATTCAATGAACTTGAATTCTTAAACAATAAAAAGAGACGTTGTCACGCAGTGCAAACTATCACGACATTCACGACGGCGCTGTTACGTACTCAACATATTTGCTTAAAATGGAAATCGGTACACCTAAACGAAGGAACTAAAAGGTACGTTGTCAAAACAGTGTTTACTTTTACTAAATTTAAATTAATATCTACTTTGTTTGAAAATTTCACTTTTTTTTAATTTACGGTTTAATATGAAATATATATTTAATTAATGTTATATTTCTGAGGACTAGTATTACTCGTGGTTTCATTTATTGCATATATGTGGTTGCCATACTGTATAATAGAAAGAGGACAGAGAGAGATAATTTTCATGGTTTTCGAGGGTGCCTATATAAATATGCCAATAATTAGTGATCCAAGATGGCGGCTGCGAAAATGTTCAAACACTTTATCATGGGTGTCATTTTCATGGTTATCGAGGGTGCAGAAGCCGATAGTTGTGTCAAAATGAAAAACCAAAATGACGTCTGCTTAAATTTTCAAATTTGTCGAGTTAAAGAAAAAGCGTAATGAACTTCGTTCCTGACGGGGGTCCCCCGACCCCACACGTTTTTTCAATTTATATTTTACAGCCAAGTTGTTTATCTCGGTTATACAAAATAAAGTGTCAAATAACTTAATGTTTATTTAAAAAAATCTTTCTACTTTAATATTCAAATTAAAATCGCACGTCGACTTGGTTATGCGTCTATTGACCTTACCTATGTGTTCTACCAAATCCCATTAAAGTGTAGCGCCTAGTATTTGAGTCACGTCGTTCCACCCACTCGAAAATTTTGTTTTATTTGTTTACTCTTTTTACTCTATGTATAGTTTAAATTAATAAACAAATATTACAAAACACATGTTTTTTTTTCACATTATATTTAAACCATTGATGTGGTTTGAACTTTGTCAAAGTTAGATTTATCTACCTAGGTGATCTACATTTTACTAGTCATCATAATTATGCAGTGCTTTTTCCGAATTGGAATGAACACAAAAAAGATTGCGTTTGCGGTGACACAGCGATTGATTTTCGCATATTAGTTATGTATGAAACATAACGGGTGTAAAAATACACTTAACGACGCCAAGAGTCACTTGTAGGTACTCCCCGTCATTCTTTTTTTTTTGGTACTGGACAATACCTGGAACCTTCCGGTAACGGAGATATTGAAGGTCAAAATTTCAACTTTTACAGACGTTATTTTACGAAAACCAGTTTTTAATCTTCTAGGTTTATAACACAACTTTAAATACCCCCACGACTCCTGTACCGTTGCATGCACCCTTAAGCACAATGTTTTGCGTGTGTTACTTTGCGCACAAGGTACCGCAATTAATAGCAAATTTTCCCGCCAAAAATAAAAGTCGTTTCCAAGCAATTTGGTTTTTTTTGGCGGTTGACGGCTATGGGATGGGTCTTCTTACACCCTGTAGTTATACCTATAGATCTAGGAGAACCCAATGTGTACTCATACATAATAATACCTACTGTTGTATAAAAAAGGGTGCTAATTAATGCAGCTTCTTTAAAATGTCATTCTCGTCTGCAAATATATTTAGTTGTCTAATGAATGAATAGGTCAGCGACGAACTTTTAGCGTCTAATAAATGGTTTATAAGCGACCATATATTGTAAAACAAGCTACTGTTAATATGACGCAACATGGTGATAATTCTTGCAACTAAATTTGTGATATGTCTACTCATTGCCAGCTTCTATTATGTGTATCAACTTCATCTATAAAATAATATCAACGTACTCTAATTTCATAGAGTCACCTTTATTTTTATACTTTAGCATAAGTAATTGATGAGTGAATCTACTATATTTGAACATAAAATTTCCTTATTATTGTCATCAAATAATGGTCAATGAAAGCTCTAATTTCATGTATTCGCCTATCTATTTATAATGTTACCATAAGTAATTGACTATTATACCTACCCAAATGAACATACAAAAAATATTACTGTACATTGCGGCGTGATATTTACTCATTTTTAGGCAAAATTATGTAATGATTAAGTAAACATCATACTGTTATAACCTCATCTAACCCAAATGATTCACCAACAATAATATAGAGGGGATCTGGCGCTTGGCGGCCGCTGCCGCGGCACGCTCGCTTCGCTCGCTCGCCTTCGCGCGCTAATGGTCACTGTTCTAACCTAACCTTTTTTTTTTTTTTTTTTTTTTTGTTTGCGCTGGGAAAAATGCATTACGCATGCCCACCCATCGGGGGACGGGTGGGGTATGTGGGACTCCCCGGTAGAACCGGTATACCCACTAAACAACCCAGCGGCATTCCCGCATCGTCTGAGTGGAGGGGGACTGGGAATCGGCAGAGCCTTTCCATCCTGCCCCCCGCCGACGACCGCCCGCCTTTACGGCGGGCCCGGCGGGCCCCTCCCGTCGGGGGGGAGGGGCCCAGGAATGACTGACGACGTGGGTGGTGGACAGTGCAATGCAGGAGAAGGCGCCCCCGCGCCTGTCTCCCGCTGTTCACCACCTGGAGGCGCGTGACGACGATCATACAACCGCCGTCTCACGCCCCGTCTTCGCCTGCGGAGCGGCGCCGCGAGAGGGTCTTCCTCCCGCACGCGCTCCGCCGCCTCCTTCTGTGACATTACCTCTTCGCAGCAGGAGGCGACCGCTGCCCAGGCCCCCTCGCTTTCCAGCATCGAGTTGACGACGCCGGGAAGCGAGAGGTCCTGCCCGACCGCTGCGACCAAAGGTAGGCGCAGCTCGGACCAGGCCGGGCACACCTCGAGGGTGTGCTGTGCCGTGTCCTCCGCCGCGCCACAGTCGTGGCACGACGGGGTCTCCTCCCTTTGGATCCGGTGCAGGTGCGATCCGAAGCATCCGTGGCCGGACAACACCTGCACCAGACGGAAAGAGAGGAAACCGTGGGACCGCTCGAGCCAATCCTTCAGGACCGGCCCGAGCGCGTCCAGTGTTCGGCGGCCGAATGCGGCAGTGGCGAGGTCCTCCGTCCAGTGATGGACGATTGCGTCCTTCGCCTCTTGCCGCACGGCCTCCCGCTCTTCTGCGGCGGGGGGCTCCCCGAGCGCCTTACGGCGCGCCTTCCATTCGTACACTCTGGTCAGCACCCACGCCTCGAGCTCCCAAGGAGGGGTGCCGGCCAGAGCGCACGCCGCAGAGAAGCCTACCGAGCGGTAGGCCCTCGCCACCCGCAGTGCAATGGCCCTTTGGGGCCTGCGGATGGCCGTGGCGTTCTCCCGCCTGTGGAGGGAGTCTGCCCAGATTGGGGCCCCGTAAAGGGCCATGCTCCTGAGGATGCCAGCATACAAGCGCCGGCATCGCGCCTTCGGACCCCCCAGGTTCGGGAGGAGCCACGACAGGGCGTTCGCGGTCTTCAGCAGGCGCGTCGACAGCCCGCTAAAGTGTGGGCCGAAGCGCCACCTGCTGTCGAGGACAAGGCCCAAGTACTTCATCTGGGCCTTGACCTCGATCCTGACGCCCTCCACTATAATGTGGCCGTCGGGAGGGATGCGCTGCCGTGGACCGAGAAAATACACGGCCTCGGTTTTGTGCAGCGCAACCTTCAGTCCGAGGCGGCGAATCCTTCCTGCCACTAAGGATCCGCCGGCAGAGGCCAGACTGGCCGCCTCCCTGAAGTTCTAACCTAACCTAACCTAACCACCCACATGATTCACCAACCTTATAGGGGATCTGTTAGATGAGGAGAATAAGAAAACATATTAACGTTACTAAGAAATATAGCGATGAGGGTGTTTGGCGATCCACGCCGCAATGTACAGCGATTTGAAGTGGGGGCAATAAGGTCCCAGTCGCCACCCGGTGGCAACTGGGATTTTTTTCTCCCAATTGCCACCTGGTGGCAATCCATGTGGGGGCGACTGGGACTATACCCAAATGGCCGGTCGCGCCCACAGAACAGATAAAGAGGTCGCGCCCCTCTGATTCCCAACGAGCGTCAGGTACACTCCCGCGCTTGTGTTGCAAACTTTCACGAAAAAAGAATATGATTTATTAATTTAGTTGTTGAATGAAAAACTTTGATTGCTAATTTTGAGGCTGGAATTTGATTTTATTAGCAGACAGATGTTGAATCTCTAAAATATATAAAGTAGCTCACTTACAACATTAGTCGCTGAGTTATCAAATCAGAAGTAAATATATTTATCGGTAGCTCGGAGTCATATTAATTTACGCTCGTAAATTGACGCTGGTTTTTTGATATTCTTTTGGAATAGTAAAGATGACGAATTAATATAATTGAAGCTGTTCTATTAACTCGTCGCCTACATATAAAAAAAGACGCTAGGTTGCAGGTGCTAAATAAAACTTTTGTTGCCACACATATAATTTCCCTATAAAAAATAAGTAGGTATAGGTGTAGGAAAATTACACCAATGAGTAAAAAACTATGCGCTTGTACATTTTCTGACACGCGCCTATGCCAAGGTTAGTAGACACTACTTTAACCTAACATAAACAGTCTAAGTTTTATTTGCTTGTATTATATATAGGTAGGCACAACCGGAATTGAGGGTCAAAACATCGCATTGTAGAGACTACAATAAGATATTTTACATGAGAAAAGAACTTTATGTACTTGGTTAAACTTACAGAGGATACCAACAATTGAATAACACAATCACAGGCCATACAGTGAATATTAATAGGGTGTTAAAGAGTACTAAAATAAATACCTAAGTAATACTAGACTATTTTCGTCATCCAACTAAAATACTACAAAAATATTTTTTTCCAACAAATTGAGAAACGATTCATCTTGACTACGACGCCAATCAGCGTTAAACATAGGATTATAAATGAGAACCTCTCAAAGACTTTGCTGGTACCAAAAAGTATTTACCTTTGCATTTATAACCTTCTTGTCCTATAGGGTAAAATGAAGAGGGAAATACAACTGATTGTCTAAGGTAAGCAGGAAGATGTGACCAAAGATCACATAGACCCGTCTGCTTATAAATGACTAAACAAGTGCATTTAGCAGACAATTGGCAGTGACAGCAAGTACCAGTTCTTTTTTGAAAAAAGAATTCGTTTCTTATATGGAGACCCCCTTTAGTTTTTAAGTATATTTTATTTTTACTTGTTGATAAAACGACAAAAGAAATACACACTCTGTGAAAATTTCAACTGTCTACCTATTTGACTGACCGGTTGGTGCAGTTGGTAGCGACCCTGCCTTCTGAGCCGCTGGTCCCGGGTTCGATCCCCGGACAAAGCCAAACATTTGTGTGCATGAACATGTCTGTTTGACCTGTGTCAGGGTGTTTATATGTACATAAGTATGTATATCAGTCATCAGGTTACCGTAGTACAGGTTCTACCTAGTTCGGGACCTGAAGACCTTGTGGGGATGTTGTCTCTTAGTATATCATATTATTATATTTACTGTTCATGAGATACAGATGGACGAACGGACGGCGGAGGCTTAGTAATAGGAGTCCGTTGGCACCCATTGGGTTCGTAACCCTAAAAACGGACTGTTTAGGATGCCTATGTAGTAGGTATAATGCACTGCAGTAGCTTTCTTCTGTGAGACCGTGAGGGTCCAGAAGGAGGCCGCCGAGCGGGATCGGGAGTGGGCTGATCCTGCTCGGATAAGGAGGCGTCGGGGAGGCAACCGCCTTGGCGCCTGATACGCCGAGGTCTGCTTACCAATCAAGGTAAGTGGACCTTTGGGGTCGCGGGTGCACAGAGAGGGGACTCTGTCCGCCCACCAAGTGACCCCAGGGAGGACGGTGGCACAGTGGTCACGTGCTGCCGAACATAGCGAGGCTCAGGGGAGGCCCCTTTACAGTCTCCCCAGGGATGTGCCTTACAGGCATTGCACAGGGGTGGTTCCGGAATTGGTCTTTTAAGAGGAACCGGGACCGCCCCTATGTGCTGATGGTGATCACCGGGGTGGTTTTAGTGAGGTAAAAATCCCACACTCCCCGACCTCCCTCCCCGGAGGTCGGGTGCCTTTTGAAGGTTTCCCCCCGAAAAAAAAAAAAGGTATAATGCACTGCATTGTTGAATAAACTGTTCGTTTCTTTCTGTCTGAGTCGGCTTCCAATCTAGAAAAATACTTCATTATCACAATCAAATTGAATTCAGGTAAGTATGCAAAGCAGGTATGAAAGTAGTCGAACAGCATATCTCTACGTTACCAAGTTGGAAGCTGGCAGAAACGTGTTTTGATTTTAATTATATAACCAAATACATATATGAACGCGACTCTGTACCTATTTGCTTTGCAAATTAGCAAAAAGTCATGTAGGTACCTCTGTAACTATCTATTTTTAAATAACTCCTTTTCCGTTCGTGTTTTTTTTTTCGAATAATTTTTGCTTCTGCTAACACTGACACTGTAAATACATCATAATAACAACTTAAATAAGGGTCAGCTGTTTTTGTGTGACATTGGTTATACGGGCGTTAAATGTTAACTGTATTTACATTTTACCACAATAAGACTGACAATTTCATTTTTAATATAGGTACTTATTTAAGTTTTGCCTTTTAACTTAATTTGATTCCCATCAAAATAAGTGTACGAAGTTGACTGTACCTACAACGATGCAGCGATGTGTGTTCCGGATTGGCGCTGGCGCAACAACGGAAGAACGGATTTGGATGAAATTTGCCACTCAGATAGTTTATAACCTGGTTTAACACATAGGGTACTTTTAATCCCAGGCAGTAGTACGTTCCCGTGGGATATTTTCCGACCACCACGCGGGCGAAGCCGCGGGCAAAAACTAGTTGTAAATAAATTTATTTCATAAAAATAACTTTGAATGCAAATGATTAAATTAAAATTGTTTATTGGGTCTCAAACAGTTACATTTGCAGATGTGATTGAGACAGCCCCAGTAAGTAATTAATAATACTTGTGTTGGGGTTGTCTCGCTCTTTCCCTTAATTGATAGCTCATACACTATTGAGACTCTGTAACAATTAAAATGAATCTAATAAATTTAATTGAGCTATGTAATTTAGAAACAAAGAGAAAACAATGACATAAAAGTAATTAGCAGCTCTGTGTAATAAGCAATTGTGAGTATGAGTTTGTGTGACTGTAGTAGTGCGTGATCGTGGGTTTGTTTGTGTATGTATGTATGTGTGTGTTAGTGTGTGTTTATGTATGAGTTTACGTGTTAGCTGATAGTGCAATTATGAATCGAAGTTAATAAAGATACAATTAGGTGATCACAATGTATAACATTATGATAAAGAAGAGAATTATTCATGTAAGTCTGACTAGAATATGCTCTGTTTCTTCGTAATTTAGAGTTTTTCACCACTCGGTTATAACTTTTTTGCATTGATGCGAGACCTCAAGGTGGAACTAGTTTATCGCTAATTTTATTGTATATGTAGGCTGACTGGCATGTAATACATACTGACGCCTTGCTAAAACCGTACGTACCGGTGTAGAGGAAGCCACAATATATTTGCTCCTCTAGCCTGTCTTTCTGAGTTAACTGGAAGGTATTTATGTAAATATAGAATGTTGTTTAAATGGTATAGTTTCCTGACTGATATTAGCACTGTGAATGTCCTCGTCAGAAAATGCACTCACACAAAGACTATTGCTCTCTTCGTTCATCACATCAATTTTATTACTAACAAAGGCTAGAACCTCGTTGATAACAATGTTGCAACTCGAACAATTGCAATTTGGAGACGAATATCAACGTCCTGTACGTTGATATTAGCTGCGACAAGTGTGTTTGAAATAACTCTGGCAGTGTATGGACGTACGTTATCATGCATAAGCAGAAATGAAGCATCAAATTGGGTCCGTAAAGGAATGACTAGATCTATATGGCTTAAAATAGATTACTTTTAAAAGTGACCTTTGGGCTCTTTCTAACTCTAGAAACTTAGTTTTGGCGGGTTGGGCAGTTTATCATGCCTACCTATATTAAACAACTTTGAATGCAAAAGGTTGCGGTGGCCAGTTTATCATGCCTACCTATATTAAACAACTTTGAATGCAACTGGTTGTGTAATGTGTTAGGTAGGTTAAGGAAAACCTATTAATTAAACACTACTTGAGTATTAGATATAAATGTTTATTAACACGAAATACTTATAAGAACATAAACTAAAACAATAATGCGCGGCGCCAATTATAAAAATGGCATGCATTCGCCGTAGAGGTTTGTAGCGGACTGCTGAGGGCGTCCGAGGGACGCGGCCGTGCGCGGGAGGCGCGGGCGGCGGCGCGGCGATCCGATCGTGGCTTGTTTGTTCCACGCGTAGCTCGTAGGTATCGACGGCGTGCGGCACAGCGCGGGCGCAGGGCTCCGCTAACCGTGGCGCGCGGTCGAGCGGTAGGTAGGCAGTAAGGCGGTGTACAGACTCATGAATGTTTTAGGCCGTGTACACACGATTGTGAGTATTTAATTAAGAGTAGTTATACATATTACTGTTGTATGTACATGTTACATGTGATTATATTGTGTGTAATAAGTATGTAAGTAGGTATGTGTTTAATATTTATATAAGTATGTGTGTAATATGTATGTATAGCCTACATCACTCCCCCGCTGAGACCGGTTCACGGGCGATAGTGACGCGGAAATCTTACTGTTCTTCCGCTTCTTGTTTTTATTTCCGGTGATGATGGTGCTTGCGAAGATGGTGGTCGTGGTGGAGCTTGTGGTAAAGGTGGTGGTGTTTTCGGAGACGAGCCATCGTTGTTGTTAGCCATGTACGCTGGTTTAAGCCTATCAATGGTAACGGTTATGTGTTTTCCTTGGACGTCTATTGTAAATGTCTTTGCTCCTCTTTCTACGACTTTGTGCGGACCAGAGTAAGGTGATTCCAATGACTTTTTTAACGGTCCTTTTCGCAGGAAGACATAGCTGGCTGTACTAAGTTCTTTAGGTACGTAAAACATTTTCTCGCCATGGGTGGATGTTGATGCAGGTGACAGTTTCGATATATGTCTTCGTAATCGTGCTGCGAAATCTGCTTCATCTATGATGTCATGGGTGTTTGATGGTTTCAAGAACTCACCAGGTAATCGAAGAGGCTCGCCGTACACCAACTCAGCTGTAGAAGTTTGGAGATCATCCTTCCAGGCGCTCCTCATTCCTAGGAGTACAAGAGGAAGTACCTCCGACCATTGCGTGTTGTTATGGCACATTATGGCGGCCTTGAGCTGTCTGTGCATTCTTTCCACCAGACCGTTGCATTGTGGGTGGTAAGCTGTCGTAGGACAATGGTAGGCGCCTATAATTGACGAGATGCACTGGAACAGTTGAGAGTCGAATTGTTTCCCTCTGTCAGTTGTAATCTTCTCCGGACACCCGAAGCGCGCGACCCAGCCAGAAATGAAAGTGCTAGCGCAGGTCTCTGCTGTGATGTCTGCTAGAGGGTAGGCTTCTGGCCATCGAGTATACCTATCTATAGCTGTAAGGCAGTACCTGAAATTAGAAGAAGGTGGCATAGGGCCTATTATGTCAAGGTGGACGTGGGAAAAACGATTGGAAGGAACAGGGAAAGATGAAATAGGAGATTGGGTATGGCGGGTAACTTTGTTGCGTTGGCAATCAGTGCATTGTTGAGCCCATTTTCTGCAGTCTCGACGAATCTTAGGCCACACAAATCGTTCTGATACAAGTTTAGCTGTTGCATTGGGGCTTGGATGACTGAGATTGTGTAGGTTGTTGAAGATTGCTTTTCGAAAAGTTGATGTTATGAATGGCCTAGGACGAGAAGTAGACTGGTCACAGTATATGTATCCGTCCATAGCTTTTATTCTCTCTAACTTTAACGCTGTGTTGATATTTAGCAAACTCTGTAACTCACGGTCATTTTCCTGTTCATTTTGAAGTGCTTTGTAGTCGATGGTAGTGTCGATACTTTCCAGTCGTGAAAATGCATCGGCGACTACGTTGTGATTTCCTGAGATATGATTGATTTTGGTTGTAAATTGAGAGATGTAGTCGAGATAGCGGTGTTGACGAGGTGAGCAATTGTCTCTTTTTGTAGTGAAGGCGAATGTGATGGGTTTATGATCGGTGAACACTTGAAATGTTCTCGCTTCGACCATATACCTAAAGTATTTTATTCCTTCGTAAATGGCGAGCAATTCACGGTCGTACGTGCTATAATTATCTTGACTGAGCAGGAGATAACTTGCGGGAAAAGAATCCTAGCGGTTGCCAGCTGTCATTGGTTCTTCTTTGTTGTAAGACAGCTCCGATGGCCACGTCTGAAGCGTCGGTAAAGATTGCTAACTCAGCTTGTGTATCAGGATGCGAGATGAGAGTGGCTTCTAACAAGTTATTTTTGCATGCGTCGAAAGCTTCTTGAATCTCAGGTGTTATAGTGATGGGCGTGTTTCCTTTAATTTTTGGACCACTTAAAGCTTGATTGAGCGGGCCTTGTATTTGAGCGGCGCCAGGAAGAAATTTTCTGTAGAAATTTATCATCCCTAAAAATCGTCGTAACTCCTTAGCATTTTTAGGGATGGGGTATTCTTGAATCGCCTTTACTTTTTCAGGCAGGGGTCGTATTCCAGCTGCAGATACATGGTAACCCAAGAATGTAATTTCGTTAACACCTAATACGCTCTTATTGGTGTTGATTACCACGCCATACTTTTTTAATTGTTCAAAAAGTTTTTGTAGGTGTCCAATGTGCTCTGTCTCCCCTTTTGAGAACACGAGGATATCATCTAAGAACCCAAACGTAAATTCGAATCCTTGCAGAATTTCGTCGAGGAACCTTTGGAAGGTCTGCGCAGCATTTCTTAAACCGAATGTCATTGCGGTGAATTCAAAAAGTCCGAATGGTGTTGTGATTGCTGTCTTTTTAATATCGTCTTCGAATACTGGTATTTGGTTAAATGCTTTTACGAGGTCAATTTTTGAAAAGATGGTGGATCCTGACAGCTGGTATGCGAAGTCGTGGATGTGCCTGACTGGGTACCGGTCAGGTATTGTTCGCGCATTTAAAGATCTATAATCGCCGCATGGCCTCCAGCCGTCGTCTTTTTAGGTACCAGGTGTAGTGGAGATGACCATGGACTTTCTGAACGACGAGCTGTGCCATTTTGTAACATTTCCTCAAATTCTTTCTTCGCGATCTGTAGGCGATCTGGTGCCAAACGACGCGGTCGTGATGTTACTGGAGGACCGGATGTTGTCCTAATATGATGCTTTGTGTTATGTATTGGTACACTATTTGAACCAGCTGGTCTGGTTATCTCTGGATAACATCGTAATAGGTTGAGATATGTTGTATTACCAGTAAATGTTTTCAAGGACAGGAGTTCGTGTGTTATTTCGTGAGACGAAGGTGCGCCGACGGTCAGATTCGTAATCGAGTCGATTAACTGTTGTCGTCTGCAGTCGACTAATAAATTATAAAAACTTAAAAAATCGACGCCTATTATAGGTTTTGAAACTTCTGCTATAATGAACTTCCAAGTAAACTCACGACGTAATCCAAGGTTGAGATTAAGTTGGTATGTACCGTATGTAGGTATCGGAGTACCATTTGCAGCGACAAGTTCGTAGTTGCATTTATTATGATAGCGCAGCTGATTACGTAATAACGATTTAGGGTAGGCGCACACGTCTGAACCTGTGTCTACAAGAAACTGTATGCCGGTACGTTTATCTGAGATAAATAGGCGGCCTTTACAGGTAGAGCAGTCGTCAGCCGCCATTACTGACTGCTTTTGCAGTTTTCCGACTTAAAATCGCAAGGCTGAATACATTTGGTGGCCTTTGAACCAAATTTAAAGTGGTACCAACATGTTGGATATTTATTTCGTGAATGAGATCGACTCTGGCGGGATTTTGATCGGTCGTCACACCTTGTTGATCGGCCTGCGCGGGAAATATGGTCCACTTTTTGAGTTAGTAATTGCATTTGTTTTGTAAGTTCCATCATTTGTTTCGACAAAGTTTCCATGTCACTCACCACATTTGCTGATGTCGAAGCCACTTGATGACCTTTCGGCACGACGTCGTGAATTCTGTCGGCGAGATCGGCTAATTCATCGAGGCGTGTGGATACCTGAGACGCGATTATGGGCTGTATGTTATTAGGCAGCCGGCTCGACCATATTGTCCTTAAAAATTCTTCAGGCACTTTAGGACCGGCGAGGTGCTGCAGGTGTCTGAGAAACTGCGATGGTTTCCTATCACCCAGCTCTTCGTGTGTCAGTAGTTGGTGAACTTTCTTCTCGCGGGATTCTGAGAGCCGCTTTATAAGTTCTGTCTTCAATTTGCCGTATTTATCTGTCGCTGGTGGATTCACGATGATATCTTCGACCTCTGTTGAATATCGCGGGTCGAGATGACTGACGACGTAGTAAAACTTTGTTGTGTCTGCCGTAATATTAGATATCGCGAACTGGCCTTCTATTTGGGCGAACCAAATCGCGGGCTTCTCGGGCCAAAATGGAGGGACTCGCACGCCGACCCGAAACACGTCATGTGATGTCGGTGATCCAGACCGCTTCGTATCGTCCATGACCTGTTCGGAATCACTCATTTTGTTGTAAAAAGTTAAGTTTTTGTTCACTTTTGAGTCCACACACTCCGCACTAAAGTTCCAGGTAGCACTAGCACGTGTTTACTGTTCGGGGTCACCACTGTAGTGTGTTAGGTAGGTTAAGGAAAACCTATTAATTAAACACTACTTGAGTATTAGATATAAATGTTTATTAACACGAAATACTTATAAGAACATAAACTAAAACAATAATGCGCGGCGCCAATTATAAAAATGGCATGCATTCGCCGTAGAGGTTTGTAGCGGACTGCTGAGGGCGTCCGAGGGACGCGGCCGTGCGCGGGAGGCGCGGGCGGCGGCGCGGCGATCCGATCGTGGCTTGTTTGTTCCACGCGTAGCTCGTAGGTATCGACGGCGTGCGGCACAGCGCGGGCGCAGGGCTCCGCTAACCGTGGCGCGCGGTCGAGCGGTAGGTAGGCAGTAAGGCGGTGTACAGACTCATGAATGTTTTAGGCCGTGTACACACGATTGTGAGTATTTAATTAAGAGTAGTTATACATATTACTGTTGTATGTACATGTTACATGTGATTATATTGTGTGTAATAAGTATGTAAGTAGGTATGTGTTTAATATTTATATAAGTATGTGTGTAATATGTATGTATAGCCTACATCCGGCGGCGCGGCGATCCGATCGTGGCTTGTTTGTTCCACGCGTAGCTCGTAGGTATCGACGGCGTGCGGCACAGCGCGGGCGCAGGGCTCCGCTAACCGTGGCGCGCGGTCGAGCGGTAGGTAGGCAGTAAGGCGGTGTACAGACTCATGAATGTTTTAGGCCGTGTACACACGATTGTGAGTATTTAATTAAGAGTAGTTATACATATTACTGTTGTATGTACATGTTACATGTGATTATATTGTGTGTAATAAGTATGTAAGTAGGTATGTGTTTAATATTTATATAAGTATGTGTGTAATATGTATGTATAGCCTACAGTTGCATTGGCCAGTTTATCGTGCCTACCTATATTAAACAACTTTGAATGCAAAAGGTTGTGTTAGCCAGTTTATCGTGCCTACCTATATTAAACAACTTTGAATGCAAAAGGTTGTGTTAGCCAGTTTATCATGCCTACCTATATTAAACAACTTTGAATGCAAAAGGTTGTGTTAGCCAGTTGATCATGCCTACCTATATTAAACAACTTTGAATGCAAAAGGTTGTGTTAGCCAGTTTATCATGCCTACCTATATTAAACAACTTTGAATGCAAAAGGTTGTGTTAGCCAGTTTATCATGCCTACCTATATTAAACAACTTTGAATGCAACTGGTTGCATTGGCCAGTTTATCATGCCTACCTATATTAAACAACTTTGAATGCAAAAGGTTGTGTTAGCCAGTTTATCGTGCCTACCTATATTAAACAACTTTGAATGCAAAAGGTTGTGTTAGCCAGTTTATCATGTCTACCTATATTAAACAACTTTGAATGCAAAAGGTTGTGTTAGCCAGTTTATCATGCCTACCTATATTAAACAACTTTGAATGCAACTGGTTGCATTGGCCAGTTTATCGTGCCTACCTATATTAAACAACTTTGAATGCAAAAGGTTGTGTTAGCCAGTTTATCATGCCTACCTATATTAAACAACTTTGAATGCAAAAGGTTGTGTTAGCCAGTTTATCATGCCTACCTATATTAAACAACTTTGAATGCAACTGGTTGCATTGGCCAGTTTATCGTGCCTACCTATATTAAACAACTTTGAATGCAAAAGGTTGTGTTAGCCAGTTTATCATGCCTACCTATATTAAACAACTTTGAATGCAAAAGGTTGTGTTAGCCAGTTTATCATGCCTACCTATATTAAACAACTTTGAATGCAAAAGGTTGTGTTAGCCAGTTTATCATGCCTACCTATATTAAACAACTTTGAATGCAAAAGGTTGCATTGGCCAGTTTATAATGCCTACCAATATTAAACAAATTTGAATGCAAAAGGTTGCGTTGGCCAGTTTATCATGCCTACCTGTATTAAAGAACTTTGAATGCAAAATGTTGCGTTGGCCATTTTATCATGCCTACCTATATTAAATATTTCACCTTCACCAAACACAACACTGCTATCATGTCACATTTATTAGGATATTTCTGATAAAAAATATTCGCATTATCTAGATTTATAGCCCGTAGTATACGCAATATTTCGGTAAGATAAGCCTGGCTGGCATAACTTCCAATATCTTTCAACTTAAAATTTATTAATCTTCTTCGTGTGATAAAGTTAATAAAAAAAGGTAAAACATGGAATGTCTATTTAACTGTTGTGAATTTTCATAATGGTTTTTGTCATTATAATAATAATAAACCATTTATTTCAGATTCGTCCTACGATTACATGCATATTTGTTAGTACAATTGCGAGCCTACAAACTAGTGTTAGTAATAATTAATACTTGATTGACATAAATAATAATATAATTAAATCCCCATCGCCGTATCTCTAATTCTCTACGTTGACGTCCGCGTCGTGGTGGGGCTTGCGTTTCCGAACTCTATGTATGTCATGTGCAGGTAAAGTAAACTTTGCCGAAACAAGTCTAGGGGGAGGAGCCAGACTAAGAGAGGTACAAAAACCCGCAGGACAGCATGTGGCGAGCTGTTGGCCAATAGTGACCTCACGGACCCTATCTCCCGGGAGAAGTTATGTTTCTCATCTCTGGCTCGCCTTTATTGGCCGGCTGGAGTGAGCACTGACGAGGCACTGAGCTCCCACCTCATTCTTGCCTTTATTGGCCGGCTTGAGTGGAGATTCGCAAGAGCAAACGTGCTCGAAGGAAGGAAGTATTCCAGTAAGATGCTGGTAGGGATCTTGACCGTACTTCCGGGATTGTCCTGATAGCCGTGGAATACCTCTCCATTCCTCAAGCACCTCAGGAAGTGTTGCCCCCTTGTTGCTACGTTACCTATGTGCTAGCGACTATTTTCGGGGGCCCATTATTGAGTGTGCAAGTCACCCCCTGCCATTTTATCCGTGTATTGTACGTATAAAACATTGGTAAGGCAGGGGCCATAGTCTTCTCATAGTTCTAAGTAACCAGTCCACTTTAACCACCCAAATCCTTCATTTTCCATATCCTGCAATAGTCCTACACCAACCTGGGGTTGTCCTTGGGTGCACTTGCATAGAGCATACAGGGATAATCGTTGGTTGGTGCCTCATTCCATTTAAAATTGTCTAAGAGGCCTCTCCATGAGGTTCTTCCACCCCGGAAACAAAAAAAAAATGGGTTGCTTGCATAGTGCGTACAGGTTTAATCGTCGGTTAGTGCTTCATTTAATTGAAAGCGTCTATAGATACGGGCCTCTGCGAGTTGGCTTCGGCCGCTCGTACGCCTTCCAAGGGTCCGGGACCCCAGAGCCCCAAGATATGTCAAAGACACAATACAATAATTAAATAATAAATAATAATAATAACAATTTTATTTTATCCTATTTAATTAAACAGTCAGTGGCAGGTCCGGATCGACTCGCCGATGATGATTTAGTCGTGACTCACGATATTATTTCATAATATAACATAGCCCTACATAATTATATTGATCAGCAACACCCGTCCCTGACTACCGATTTCACAATTTTATTAATTTCCAAAAACCTACAACTTTCTCTGGCCGTCCAACTGACTTTTTTTCACTTTCTTCTTTACATACGATTTTTTCACTCTATTTTCTGTCTCCAGGCATTTAATATTGTCTTCTAGCCTATAGTATAAAGACCATTTTCAGAGTATAAATCCTACATTATAGTCCTACACAACAACATGGTAAAATATATTATTTTACCATCACAGTTTCCCAAGTGGAAATTCTCGTCTTCGTTCTTAAATTGAACACGCAAATGTTACTTGTTTTGAAACGGCACAAATCGTACTCTGTAAACGAGGAAGTAGTTAAGATTAGGGCCCTTAGTTCACACTGCCGCCGCCCACTGCTCAAATTGCCCCTGACCTGGATAATGTGATGTAATGACACCTAAAATGATGACGAGGGGACACGTCAAGTATAGTATGCAGACAGCCCACGTGGTCAGGGATAGTCGACACACGAAGCATAAGGACCCTATGTTCTATTCTATTCTATCCGTAAAATATAGCGACTAGTACTAGCATTCTTTTGGCGCGTGGGAAAAATCGGAACTAACGCCGCCATCTTGTCATCTTTTTTTTTTTCACATAACAATGTAGCACGTATGTTTTCCAACAGCGCCCTCCTGTCAACGTCATTCGAGCGCCAAAAGGGCCTTGTAGCACTGTATCTATGGCACTTGGCTAGACGTGGTAATAGCAGGTGGTGGAGAGCCTAATTAAATGGTTGCCGACAGACGGTATGAGTTTTGGCTGACAAACATAGCACCCTTATGGGTAGATCAGTTGATGAGCTACAAAAGACCGCGAATAAAACCTTGATGAGACCCGCACAGAATAGACCAAGAAAGGATGGCAAAAAGGAAAGAGGACTGTAGATATTACGTATTTATAGGTGGAACAAGGCTGCCAATTATGATGATGATCGGAACCTTTATACAATCAATATTATTTCCATGTATCTTTAAATTGGTTGTTATTTTTATCGTCAGACACAACAATAATTCGACACAAAAAACTATATTTCCCTCAGAATTTTACGTGTAACGTTATGAAATAACATAAGTCGGTCGCGTCATTATTTTAATAGCTCTACGTCTATTTTTGTTCCATCTGAGAAGATAACTTGTTTACCGCTGAATTTTAATTTGTGTACATCGCGGCATTGGCTTAATTATTCCAGATATGTTGTACAGAAATGATAGTTTGTAGTACACTATTACATTTTTATTGTTATTTTGTAAATATTGTATAACAGTGGCAACACTAAAAATACGTTAATAGAACACGTTCTTTCCATTAAACGTTACCATAGCTTTTTCAAGCACCCTGTATATCAAAATAGGTACAAATGTCTGGAAGACAAACGTTCTAATTATAAAGTCGGGATTATTATTGTTATTGTTTTCGGGAGAGCAATTTACGTTTGTATTTTTAACGGGTACGACAGTTGAAATAATGGCACGGGTTTACATTGAAAAGTTTTGCAAAGCACATACTGGTATAATACAGGATGGCAGGAATGTCGACGCGCCACCTGATACCATAGATTCAGTACATGATTCTGAACCCCCTCCTTTTTTGTGTGGTAAATCATCAAATAACTTCTCCCGCTCTGGGCAGAGCAGGAGGGCGTGTCAGACTCTTACTGACTAAAACCCACCCGTGTTCCTTCAGTTGCCTGTGCCAGGGGCTACGGTAACCCTTTCTGATTTTCCCGCGACCCTGGGAGGCATTGGCCCTGGCGGGCCCCATCACTTGGTGCTGTCATCTCTTTGAGGCGAGCGTGGAACACAACGCGCCGTCGACCCGGGCCTGGTCCTTATTGGACGGCGAGCTACCCATTGCTTGCCATCCGCAAGCCCGCGCCTACTGTGGCCGGGAATTGGCTTGGGATTCCCGATGCCCAGGGCGTCTCCTGCGGCATAAGGGCACGAATTTTGCCTCTCCCTCAGGCGTTCCGCCTCCTCCTTCTCGAGCATTACTGCTTCGCAAAAGGATTCTGAACCTCCCTACGTTGAAATTTTACGTCGGTAATTTAAATAGTTATTTGTTATACAAGAGTGCAAAGTTGCTTTTTAACCGCGTGTTCAATTTTGATGACCGAGCAAGCGAAGGATTCTAAAATTGAATCACGAGCGCAGCGAGTGATTCAAAATTAGAATCCTGAGCGTTAGCGAGGGAATCAAAAGAGCACGAGGTGAAAAATCTTTGCACTCGAGTGCAACACGTAACTTTTCATTCCACCTCAGCGAGGAAATGACTAAATGCAAAAAAAAAACGTTTACAATCACAAGATAGGTACACTTTTATTTCAGTTTAGGTATTAATTACTACATTATGACAGGTAAGTATTACAGAATAATCTTTAAATTATAACAAAATAATACTAAGGTATAATTAAGAAAATTTTAAAGTAACGTTGCTACAGTTATTTAAATTGAGTGTAATATTTTTGTTTGGTACTGTAATATTGGTGTTAGTCACTTGTGTACTGTTTTTCGGTAAACTATCTGTCATACTTAATAGTTGTACCGATTCATCGGATTCCCTTGGCGTGAATGTTGGAGAGAGAGGGAGATGGTTAGGTGTTTCATAACGGCTTATTTTTGATGTAGAAGGGCCAGTCCAAGGATCCGATTGAGGCTCTTTCAGTGTAATGGCTCCTACGATGCCTTCACATATTTTAGACTTATTTTGGATGGAATCCTCTATGTATCCCTCTACAACTGCATTGGACTTCCAGCCTCCGTGGCGCTTAAGGGACAGGAGATCAGCTCCGGAATCAGCCAAAAGTGTGGCTGAAGTTCGTCGGAAACAATGACCCGTGTACAACAGGGGTTCTGGAAGTTCAAGAAATGTTGCTATTTCTCGTGGGATACTGCCAATTTTATTAGTACCCATAGGCTGTCTAACACACTTTCCATTGCGATACTGTAGAAAAAATCGATTGATTGGAGTGTTAGGCGGGCGTAAGGCTTGATATTTCTCAACAATCGTTACGTATTCCTTGCGAATGACGAAGTTGCGGTCTCTTTTTGTCTTTGTATTAGGTAAATTAATTAATAGTAAGTCATCTGAATGTTTCTCAATGTTTTTGACATTAAGTTGTGTTAGTTCATTAGTTCGACATGCTCCGTTTATTCCAATAATAAGAACAACCTGTAACGTAAAGAGTATTGTAGTAGATAAATGAATAAAATTGATATGAACGCATAATTATGCCTATCAACATCTACTAAGTATACTATTTAATTGAGATTAATATACTTAAGTAGATACTGAATGTGCAACTGACTTACTTTTGCCGCCAAATATACGGAATCGGGTGCTTCGTTAAGAAACTTTTCAATATCAGATACTGTGAAAACCTTCGATTTTTTTGGTTGATGACCAGATGAGGCTCTTTTTAAAAATGCCACTAATTTAGGATAGGTATCGATATGTTTGTCTTTTTTCATCTTTATTGTTGCTTTTAGCATCGAATACGTACTCCATAGAGTGCTTGCTTTCTTGTTCTCGGATAATTCTATAAAATATGCCAGCAAAACGTTTTCTGAGAAAGTTTTGGCTCCTTTTGCTAGTCGCCACGTGTTGAACATATCGTACCTACTGTTTTAAATACTTCTCGCGTGATTGTTGAGGGAGAAAGCTCATTTGCGCATTATTAACAGTTTCAGTCAATTCTGTTGGCGTCAAGCAAACTTCCTCGTCGCTAGAATCACTCATTTTAGTTTTTTCACTTGTTTTCAAGTTTCTTGTTTTTAATATAAGGTTTAACAATGACGTGAAAAAATGCCGCGTAAAGAACCGCGTACAAAGCAAATTGAAAAAAGAACACCAAGAAGGTTCCGAGTCTGAGTTTTTAACAAATTAAAAAAAAGTTGTATGATATATTCGGCACCATAGAGGTAGCAGTAAATAGGTTTAATGTTTTTTTTAATTCACAAACTTAGTGCACACGATGTTCTAAATTCAATTTACTTTATCCTCTAGAGAATAAAAACGGCTTTTCCACTCAGATATTGAAGATTAAAAATACTCTTTCCGAGATGGTGGGATGAAAAAAAGTTTTGCTGTTCCATACATTTTGACCGCGTTGGTATTGATTGAACTTTTCAATGAAACAGTTGTTTTTTTTCTAGAATCGTGTGCTGAATTCATGGTTACAGTTTGCGTGCCGATGTCCTGCCGCCTTGTACGAGTATGTATATGCAGAAAGAAAGATAGAAGCTTCTTCAACTCGGTCTCGAATGAGCTACCTACTAGCAGTGAAACAAACTTGTCGTCAAATTAAAAATGTCCTTCTCCTTGTACTTGTACAGACCGGGGGCATCCGCGCCGCCCCCATGTGTCAGTATAAATCTTTAGTTATACACACATCAAAAGTGTCTAGGGATCAAGCATTTTTATGCGGATTTCTTGAGATTAAGATGTGGCTTTGTAATAAATTTATGATTTTATAAATTTATATGGATCCTTTTTGGTGCATTTCATAATTTGAATCAGGAACTGTGAATCAAATTCGAGTAAAAGATGAAAATCAGCTGTCAATATTTTCCCTATAAAAACATACAACGCATTGAAGACATTATTAGTGCTACTGTTTCCCTACTACTGATTAAAACCAACGTTATTATGGAGCGGCGACGTCATTTAAGCAGGGAAGAAATGCTCAGAGCCGTGGGAATGATAGAAGCTGGTTCCCGGCAACGTACTGTGGCTTTAGCTCTGAATACAAGTCAGAGTGTTATCAGTCGACTTTGGACACGTTACCGAAGCACTGGTACCGTGGCTGAGCGCCATGGAGGACGGTATCGCTGCACCACACGGAGACAAGACCGATACATTCAAATCTTAACTCGAAGAGCTCCAACAATAACCGCCATGATGTTAGCCGTGAGGCTTCATCACTCTTCAGGGAACTTAATTAGCGACCAAACAGTCAGAAACCGCTTGCATGAAGTGAACCTTCATTCCCGAAGACCGCTACGGGTACCACCTATAGCAATGCACAATCGTAGGATTCGATATCAATGGGCTCTTGAACACAGAAATTGGGCAGAAGAACAATGGCGTTTCGTGTGCTTTTCTGATGAGTCTCGTTTTGGTATGAGACCGGATACAAGACGTATACGACACTGGAGAACCCCTGGACGCCAACAGCGATTAAAATCCTGCCAGGAAGTCCATCCTTATAGTGGTGGAACCATCATGGTATGGGCGGGTATTTGGATCGGCGGAAGAACTGAGTTGATTTGGATCAGAGGCAACCTCAACGCTCAAATTTATGCTGAGACGATTGTATCAGACGTCATCGTTCCTCTACAAGTGCAAATCGGTCCCTTATTTCAGTTAATGCATGATAATGCACGACCGCACACCGCAAGAGTTGTAAGACAGACTCTCGCCGCAGCTAACATCAATGTCCTGCCCTGGCCTGCTCAGTCGCCAGACTTGAACCCGATTGAGCATGCATGGGATATGCTACAGAGAAGAGCTCTGCCGAATATGGAGGGTATCCAGTCGCAAGAAGACCTTTTTTTGTTGTTGCAACGAACATGGGCGGCCATTCCACAGCGTGATTTGGATGAACTCATTTTGAGTATGCCAAACCGATGTTCTTGTGTTGTTAGTGTTCGCGGTAGAAACACGGATTATTAATTGTTTAAGTTACCCAATAAAATTTTAAAGAAAACTGTTATTTCAGTCTTTTTTTCGAACTTTTGTGTTAGTGGTTCAAATGTCAAAAATCCCTTTATTAGGAAAATGGCAAATTTCTTTATTAATGCAAAGGTGACTTGGTTTATCGTTACTGTGACAAACGAAAACACTTTATTTTATGAATCCTTAAAGAAAATTTTAATTAATATCAATCAGGAGAAAAGTTATTGCAAAAATATATGTTGATCCCTAGACACTTTTGATGTGTGTATTATTCTAAGGTATAAATACATTTGATAGATTACATTGAGATATCACTCCTAAGTAGGTGATAAAACCATCGATAAAACATAGTGTAACCTTATCAGCCGTGCAAGGTCTGTCGATGGAGTTTGTCTTATTTCAGAGAATTTCTTAATTTAGTAAGATTTGCATAGTTTACGCATCAATATAATTTCGTATGGCTCCAGTTTCCGTGAACACACAGTGATGGGACACATGAGACTATCATGATCCCAGTCAAGCTAAGAAAGTAAGGCAAAGATGGGTGCAGGCCAACTACTCTTCAAATCCCTCCAAAGGTTGAAACAAAGGAGCTACGTTGATGTTATGTTGAGAGTAGTTAAGACCAACAATAAAAGGCCAAATCACGGTAATATTATATATGGCCAAACGGTCTTGCAGACGCCGTGCATTATAAATGTGATTGTAAACAACTGCACTTCATCCTAGATTTTTTCATTATCTTATTGCTGTGGCGGCATCTACAACGCCACATGCGAATTACGCAACATACTGACGTCACGCAACATCATGCATCGCGCAACCCTGTGGTTATATTAACTCAGGCGTAAGCAGAGTTTACGGATAAACTTTCCATTATGGGCCGTAGACTTGGAAGTTATTTTTTTTGTAAGTAGGAAAAAAAAAGAAAACAGAAGGCTTTTTACAAATTTTTAAGTTGCAGATACTCACGGTTTACGAGATATAATTTTTTAAATTTTCCATATAAATTGAAAACTAACACGCAATTTAGAAAGATAAATTGTCATGGTAGATGTCAAATTTGACGTTTTACGTTCCGTTGACGGTGGAGGTGTGTTTCATTCAACAATCTATCAATACAGTCATAAGTGTCACATCAGTCCAAGAGCGAGCGAAGCGAGCTCGGAATTTTAGGGCACCCCGACTTGGATAGGTTAGGTTAGAAGGAGGTGGCGGGGTCGCGGTCGTAGTGAGCGAACGAAGCGAGCGAACACAGACCCCGCCACCTCCTTCGAGGTTATTTTTTTTAAAACCACCCAGCAGAAGTAGGAGCCCCGCGGAGCGGGGCTCCGTCGAGCTATCTTGGCAGGTAGGGTAGTGTTTAGGGCACCCCGACACGGATAAGGTTAGCCTTCGTGGTTATTTTTTTATAAGTACCCAGAAGTAATTATTAATTTCAAATTGATGGAAATCAGTGTTTTAACCTAACCTAACCTCAAAACTTTAACCATGGATATCTCCATAACTATGGGGCTTCGCGGGGTGGGGATGGGACAGGGGGTAGCCCCCCCGCCCCCCTCTCCGACCCATAAATCGATGGCCCATAATGGAAAGTTTTACCCAATAGGTACTCTAATTGGGGTGTATGAGGTCTTGCGTTAATTATGTTACACGTTGTATAACGTCCCGACACCAGTCGTTGGGCAGTTGCCCACCAGACACAACGCCCCTCTGGTCGGAAGATCTTCCCTTTTATATGGAGGTATGAGTGTGCTTTTCACCCTGTTCCTCATACCTCTATATTGCCTATTTTTATATCTTACAACAATATAACAAACTAGTCTTCAAAAAAATTTTAACAGCCCAGTCAGGCATGCACCAAACGCGACTAATATTCAAAACGATGCGTTTCGTACAAAGCCAAAACGCATATTATGTTTCCCCAACTTAATCTTTTTATGTTTGTGTGCTTTATTTTTTTGTATAAGTATCTCGTTTAGTGCATATAAATGTATTTTCTTAAATTCTTTTGTTCTAACTTAGCTATACTTACTTAATTCCTCTAGAATATGATTCAGTTTGTTTTTTAAAATGTTATTTGATAGTTAAAAAGCCGAAGGCCTACATGAGGATTGTAGCTCACTATATATGTACCTACAACTGCAATCCCGGAGACAAAGCTGAAAACTGATTTCAGCTTGGCTATATAAATAGTTATGGTACGACGGCATCTCTTCGTGTGCGGACCCACCATACCCCTGGTGGTATGGTGGGTCTAAAACTATACCACTGAGAAAATTACTTGGTGAATAATTTGGGTTGGGTTAGGTTAGAACTGTGCCCATTAAAGCGCGAAGGCGAGCGAGCGAAGCGAGCGAGTCGCGACAGCAGCGGCGGCGCGCGTGCCAGATCCTCGTAGTCCACAACATTATTTTTGGCCAGTGGTATGATGGGTCCGCAATGATCTCTTCTCTGGTCGAGCTCGTTCACACTCGACAGTCCTTTCACAGTTATTTTACCTCTAACACCAGCATTCCAACAGCAACCATAATATTATCGCAAGAATAAAGATCACTGTGATTTTGACAGATCTGTAAGTGGCAGCAACCAAACAGCAACCTCATTGTAATGAGAATAAAGATCACTGTGATTTTGACAGACTTGTAAGTGGCAGCAACCAAACAGCAACCTCATTGTAACGGGAATAAAGATTATTGTGATTTTGTCAGACTTGTAAGTGGCAGCAACCAAACAGCAACCTTATAATAACGAGAATAAAGATTATTGTGATTTTGTCAGACTTGTAAGTGGCAGCAACCAAACAGCAACCTTATAATAACGAGAATTAAGATCCTGTGATTTTGACAGACTTGTAAGTTGCAGGAACCAAACAGCAACCTCATTGTAATGAGAATAAAGATCACTGTGATTTTGACAGACTTGTAAGTGGCAGCAACCAAACAGCAACCTCATTGTAACGAGAATAAAGATCATTGTGATTCTGACAGACTTGTAAGTTGCAGGAACCAAACAGCAACCTCATTGTAACGGGAATAAAGATTATTGTGATTTTGTCAGACTTGTAAGTGGCAGCAACCAAACAGCAACCTTATAATAACGAGAATTAAGATCCTGTGATTTTGACAGACTTGTAAGTGGCCATAACCTAACAGCAATCTCACTGTAATGAGAATAAAGATCACTGTGATGTTGATAGGCTTGTCAGTGGCAGCAACCAAACAGCACCTCATTGTAATGAGAATAAAGATCACTGTGACTTTGACAGACTTGAAGTGGCAGCAACCTCATTGTAATTAGAATAAAGATCACTGTGATTTTGACAATGATGCAAAGTCAGAGGTAAAATAACTGTGAAATGATTGTAATCTTTGTTAAGGAGCACGTCCATGGGAGATATTATTTTAATAAATTTATTGTGATATCTATAAAGTACACAGAGGGCTGATGTGAACGAAGTTGTTGGCATCTGACCTGTGTGACATATTACTGTGTGGTGATTCTATGATATAGACCGCTTGCCAGACTATTTGGGTGTCTGATGTAATCACTGTCGTAGCCTCTTTTTTAATTATGGTTGCATCTTATAATGGGTTAAATGGTTTGGGTCTATGTAAATGACGAAACTAAATGTAAGATTGCCTAAAGTGCAGCTCTACGGATGCTTCGGCTAACGTAACATAAACAATGGTATCTACAAGAGTATCGTATCACGTCTTCCCGCCTGGTGCTCTCCGAGGAACACAGGTGCCTCGATGCGTGCTTCAGGTCCTCGTCAGTGCTGTATTCCGCTATAAAGGGTCTAGTTACTGGCTCCCAAAAAGAGATTTGGCATATGTGCTGAATGCTTGCAATATCTCCATGAACATTATTATTTATTTAATTTATTATTTAACCATTTATGTACACACTTATATAAACAGACAAGAAGAAAATAACAGAAAAATAGGTACAAAGGTGATGCTTATTTCTAATGAAATCTCTTCCAGCATACCTGCGATAGGATAGTAGAACATTCTTGGTATTTGGCACTTTTCAAATTTCTCTATGTGTGATGAGCGCAATGGAATGCTAAAACTAGTTTTAGTTCCCTAATTATTTCCCCGTTGCATGTCACTGAAAACTTGTATCGTGATGATCGCTAGTTTGAACCGTCTTTTTAGCGTGTCGATGGCAATCTAAATTGAGTCAGCTCAGCGATTAGAGTTTAGCGCCATTAGCAGTTCCTGTAACTGTATAGGTATTTGATGGCAATTAAATACAACTTTGCCAAATGGCTAATCATTTCACGATAAAGTTATCGTATAGCTTGTCTCGACACATAAGAATACCTACATTCTTAAGTACTTCTTACGCGTCGGCTGTTTCGCCACGAGAGTTGACGACACCCTCGATATTGTATGTTTATAATTACTTATAAGTAGTTTACATTATTTCTTAGACAAATCCGGGTCGTTGCGCCCTACTATCAGTGTTATCACCACAGACGGATGTCGTAATCGTGTTGGTAAATGTTCTATATTATGCCTAGTGCTTATGACGGGTAACGGGGATCAATCAACCTATTTGAAGCATAATATGCTCTAGAAAGAGTGTGAGCGTGGCTAGAAATGGAGAAGGTTGGAGGAGGTTTTTGCCGATTGGCAAACGGACATACAAAACATAAACAAACTGCAAATACGAGACTGACGACTACACGTTATGCTGGTCCGACTAAAAAGATAATAAATAAATAAATGCCCTTGAAAACTTGTGGCTCTGATCCTCTGATCAAAATGTTTAAATTCAAAAGTTTGTTACTTATTTGATAACCTTCTCAGAGTTAATACTACCTAGTAATAAAGAAATCTGTACTATTTAGATCTAATATTTTCCGTTTCCACAAGTCATTCATGCGACATTTCCATAGGTTACATAGTTATTTGTTATACAAGAGTGCAAAGTTGCTTTTTAACCGCGTGTTCAATTTTGATGACCGAGCAAGCGAAGGATTCTAAAATTGAATCACGAGCGCAGCGAGTGATTCAAAATTAGAATCCTGAGCGTTAGCGAGGGAATCAAAAGAGCACGAGGTGAAAAATCTTTGCACTCGAGTGCAACACGTAACTTTTCATTCCACCTCAGCGAGGAAATGACTAAATGCAAAAAAAAACGTTTACAATCACAAGATAGGTACACTTTTATTTCAGTTTAGGTATTAATTACTACATTATGACAGGTAAGTATTACAGAATAATCTTTAAATTATAACAAAATAATACTAAGGTATAATTAAGAAAATTTTAAAGTAACGTTGCTACAGTTATTTAAATTGAGTGTAATATTTTTGTTTGGTACTGTAATATTGGTGTTAGTCACTTGTGTACTGTTTTTCGGTAAACTATCTGTCATACTTAATAGTTGTACCGATTCATCGGATTCCCTTGGCGTGAATGTTGGAGAGAGAGGGAGATGGTTAGGTGTTTCATAACGGCTTATTTTTGATGTAGAAGGGCCAGTCCAAGGATCCGATTGAGGCTCTTTCAGTGTAATGGCTCCTACGATGCCTTCACATATTTTAGACTTATTTTGGATGGAATCCTCTATGTATCCCTCTACAACTGCATTGGACTTCCAGCCTCCGTGGCGCTTAAGGGACAGGAGATCAGCTCCGGAATCAGCCAAAAGTGTGGCTGAAGTTCGTCGGAAACAATGACCCGTGTACAACAGGGGTTCTGGAAGTTCAAGAAATGTTGCTATTTCTCGTGGGATACTGCCAATTTTATTAGTACCCATAGGCTGTCTAACACACTTTCCATTGCGATACTGTAGAAAAAATCGATTGATTGGAGTGTTAGGCGGGCGTAAGGCTTGATATTTCTCAACAATCGTTACGTATTCCTTGCGAATGACGAAGTTGCGGTCTCTTTTTGTCTTTGTATTAGGTAAATTAATTAATAGTAAGTCATCTGAATGTTTCTCAATGTTTTTGACATTAAGTTTTGTTAGTTCATTAGTTCGACATGCTCCGTTTATTCCAATAATAAGAACAACCTGTAACGTAAAGAGTATTGTAGTAGATAAATGAATAAAATTGATATGAACGCATAATTATGCCTATCAACATCTACTAAGTATACTATTTAATTGAGATTAATATACTTAAGTAGATACTGAATGTGCAACTGACTTACTTTTGCCGCCAAATATACGGAATCGGGTGCTTCGTTAAGAAACTTTTCAATATCAGATACTGTGAAAACCTTCGATTTTTTTGGTTGATGACCAGATGAGGCTCTTTTTAAAAATGCCACTAATTTAGGATAGGTATCGATATGTTTGTCTTTTTTCATCTTTATTGTTGCTTTTAGCATCGAATACGTACTCCATAGAGTGCTTGCTTTCTTGTTCTCGGATAATTCTATAAAATATGCCAGCAAAACGTTTTCTGAGAAAGTTTTGGCTCCTTTTGCTAGTCGCCACGTGTTGAACATATCGTACTGTTTTAAATACTTCTCGCGTGATTGTTGAGGGAGAAAGCTCATTTGCGCATTATTAACAGTTTCAGTCAATTCTGTTGGCGTCAAGCAAACTTCCTCGTCGCTAGAATCACTCATTTTAGTTTTTTCACTTGTTTTCAAGTTTCTTGTTTTTAATATAAGGTTTAAATGACAATGACGTGAAAAAATGCCGCGTAAAGAACCGCGTACAAAGCAAATTGAAAAAAGAACACCAAGAAGGTTCCGAGTCTGAGTTTTTAACAAATTAAAAAAAAGTTGTATGATATATTCGGCACCATAGAGGTAGCAGTAAATAGGTTTAATGTTTTTTTTTAATTCACAAACTTAGTGCACACGATGTTCTAAATTCAATTTACTTTATCCTCTAGAGAATAAAAACGGCTTTTCCACTCAGATATTGAAGATTAAAAATACTCTTTCCGAGATGGTGGGATGAAAAATAAATTATCACTATGATTCCACTTATAATTGCATGATTAATGCTCTACGTGTCTATTAATTACGACAGGTACATTTATAACTTTATATACTTTATAGCTTTTATAACTTCCTAGAAATGAAGATACTATACTATACTATGCTATCAAATGACTAGGACTGGCCTTGAAGGGTCGTAACGTCAGTTAGATGTATCAGCAGCTGAAATGAGTTTTACAGGTAAAATAAAATATCATCGCGAAAAGAACCTACATTGTTCTTCTGTGTAGACAGAACAAGGTTAGGTAAAGAACTGAACAAAAATACTAACAGATAGGCTTAACAGATACTAAGGTTTTACTTCGTTAGTACGTCGAATTCAAACAATTTCCAGTCACGAGCATTTAATAAACTTAAGTCTGAAAAAAGAAGGATGAATAATAAAATTGGAAGAACAATGAGGGTCCTGACCCCATGAGCTTACAACTAACTGAAAATGCTAAACAGTGAATGTAATACGTAATGTTATAGTGTAATAGGTAGGTACATATACAAACATACCTACGTCTGTTAACGGTCAATAACTTTTAGATATGAGTAGGTGCTGGAGTTTGTAAAATTACATTTTTTAAGAGCTAAAGTCGAGTTCTGGAAAATTTGAAAATTATCGACGGATTCATTCTATAAATTTTCCCATGTTTTGTTTTTATTGTGTTTTATGTAAGTACCTACTGTTGTGAAGGAGCGGAATCCTCTAATACAGGCATTATTTGCTTAAATGAAGACTCCAAACACAAATTGTTTGTGTATAACTTTTGGACACAATAAACGTTATTGTTATAAATATCCTGAGTCCTGAAATATATTGGGAATTGATTAGCTGCTGCGTCCTGTGGCATCAGACCACGGAGAAGAAAAAGAAGTTGATGGCGCTAACAATGATTACGATGCTATAAAGCCCTAACAATAGGAAAACGATTGACTGTTCCAGTGTTTCTAACAATACTTCGTTAAAACTAAGTGTGACAAAGAAAGATCGCAGCTGCTGTGGTCTTTTCTTTGACCCTAAACTATGGTAAAAAGTAGAAAATTGGACTAAACCGTATTTTAGTAATACGATAATATCATTAGCATTAGCATTGTCTATAATCAATCACATAATAATTGGCGAAGCTAATGTGCTTTTAGTTTTTATTTACCTACATTAAAACTTCATAAGAATAATAAATTAGATACTGAGGCTACAATTTAAAAATAAATTTGTTTTTTGTTTGTTTTATTTCTCACAAGCTGATACCTTGAGACGTTATAAAAGGTCAGTCTTATGAATGTAGTAAAAAAAGTACACAAAATGAATTAATGTAATTTGTTAAATAAACTAATTGCGGAAGGGCCATGTAACTGGTTAATATTTATTATGTAGAATATTGATATAAGTAATAAATAAGTTATTAGGTACTTGTTGTGAAGATATAAAAGAACCGGATTAGTGCGAGAAGAACTCGCGAGAAGAACTCGCGTGGAGAGGGTTCCGTACGATGAATATGTTACCCACCAAAAACATTCCATGTAAAGTATGTTACCAAGACTTACATAACGCTTTCATTGTAAAAAAAAGTTATCAGATTTAATGTAGAGCCAAGTCCCTAACTCTACAAGGCTGAACTCTATGATAGAGGAATGAGGTAGGTACAGAGTGTAAAGTTCACTAATCCTCTAAAGACAAGGGAGGATCCTCCGACCGGACGGGTGTAGTGTGTGGTGGGCAATTACCCGATGATTGATGTCGGGACGTTGTATATTATTATATGCTAGTCGCGCGGTAAACTCTGCTTGCGCGATGCAAGATTTGGCGTGACGTCAGTGTGATGCTTAGTTCGCATTTGGCGATTCAGATGCCGCCACTGCACTCCCCTCCGGAGACAGGAGGTCGATAGTGGGCTGAGTCGTGTATCTTGCCATGCTTGCCCAGGTCAGTTGAGGTTCCAGTGTGTCGGAACCGGGTGCCGCATATTTCACGATGCGCCGGAACTGTCTGCAGTAAGATTTAGTAGTGCGTCTGAGTAGCGCTGCATTATTCTCCAGTGTGTCGTACGTGGTACAGCGCCGGGTTAAGGCTCGCTGCTAGTGTTGACCGAGAGAAGGTTTTAAGGGCTCTGCTTGTTGACTGGCCAATAGTGCAGTGCGTTGTACCAAGGTTGCTGATGAAGCTGAGGGTGATAGGAATGCGTGTCCGCTGCACGCTGGCAGTCAGGATCCCCGTTGAAGCCGTGGGTGCTGGCTGGCTGTGTGACTCGCCACCTGAAAACTTAAGTAACTGATGGTGATGACGTCACGCTGTGCACGAAGGCTGCGCTGACGTTCCTAATCAAGGTCACCAGTATAGAGGTGTGAGGGATAGCGTGTAAGGTTCACACATCCTCCATAGAAAACAGAGGATCATCCGATTAGACGGGTGATGTATCTGGTGGGCTACTTCCCGACGATTGATGACAGAACGTTGTATATATGCTAGTTGCGCGGTAAACTCTGCTTGTACGATGCAGAATTTTGCGTGACATCTGTGTGATGCGTAGTTCGCATGTGGCTATGTAGATGCCGCCACACTACAAACCTTATACATTGGTCAAATGTACGGTTTGGCCGTTTCGCGGCCGTCGCACAGACACTCCTATGGTAAGAAGTTAAGTCACTGGTCTTTAATGTTGTGTCAAGCAATAGTTCAAAAGAAAGGTGTTATAAGTCTGCTAACTACATTTTATCCTGAGAATTTGAGCTCTCTAGCATTATCCATGCCGAAGCTATGAGGGTATGAAAATATGACGAATCACTTCGAGAAAAGGTGTAGGTGCTTTTTGTTTTTGGCTTGTCTTGGCCCTCGCTTACAATTGTAGTTGTAACGTATGGGAGAACATGATTTTCAACTACAATTTCAAGTTTCTTCTTGGGATCTGGGGGCACGGTAGAACGAGGTTTGATTTGTACGCACAATATTGAAAGATAAACCATGTTATTTTAAGACCATAGACTTATTGTAGGTTTTACTGTAATCCCACAGATTACAGGAAAACAGAAATACAGAAATTAGTAACGAACTAATTTCTGTTTTTTTTCAAAATTGTTGGCTCAGCAGTTTCGGAGATAAGGGGGCGGGGGGTAAATTTTCATATATTTTCTTAAATAACTGCAAACTGTTTATTTTAAAACTAGCCCTTCATTTGATATGACACACGGTACAGTTTGCAAAACTTTTGTTTATAATTTTCTATTTTGTCCCCCAAAAGTGACCCCCTATTAAAAATGCACTCATTTATGTTACACGTCCGTGTTCGGGTCACAGAAATTCATATGTGTACATACGTCTGTGTATAGACGTCTGTCGAGGTATCAACCAAGGTATTGGCATGTCTACTTTGAGGCACTTGTATTCTAGAAAGGTTGACTGGTAGAAAATGACTATGGCATTAAGGCCGCCTCTGTGGATTTGTGTGATTAAAGTATTCAATAAATAAATATTCTACGTATTTAACTGTGTTTTTTTTACTGGTGGGCAAGTATCTTTTCTTCTTGTGAATGTGACATTTACTGCCTAGGTCACGTTGGCTTTTATCCTCCACTACTTACTTAAGCCAGAGGGATATGTCGTCCAAACAGGTCTGCAGCATAGCTGATGCCACTTTATTATCAGTATGGGATAACAACTGCGTCATCCGCAAAGGTTTCTGGGATCGCTAAATTTGGTATTGGGAGGTCAGCAGTATGACGCAAATATAAAATCGGACCAAGCACACTGCCCTGAGGAACCCTAGCAGTAATAGGGTTTAGTTTTGATGAAGCTTCGCCATTCTGTACAAAGAATCCTTTAAGTATGACAAGAAGATTATGAAGATGTTTCTTGGGAAGCTGTTAAGTATTGATTCTATGGAGGAGACTTCGTGTCAATCTCTATCAAAAGCTTGTAAAATTTCCGTGTATTCACGATCGTCCCACCGACTTCGTCCCTGACGTGGGACGAACAGGAATTTACAAAAATAATATTAATTTTGTTCCCGATCGTCCCATTCGGGATTTTAGAGGGACGAATGGGAATATGTCTTAACATTAGTGCCATTCGTCGCACTAAATAATTTTGTGCGTGAAATGTTTAATCGTTGTCTCGAGAATTTTATTTTGTTGTAATGATTAAGTGTATGAGTATTTTGATACCTAGGTACGTAAAGTTGATTCTGGGATTTTTATTCCTTAATAAAAAAATAAAAAAAAATAAAAAATAAATGACTGATTTTTATTTTATTTGTTTTTTTTACCATATTTTTACAACCAGTCTGCTATAAAAATAAACTGTTTTGATTGTTCGTTTTCATAGGGCTATCTCACAAGCCGCGTGTTTCCTGATGCACGTGTTATTTTCTATTATGTACTAATGCGTAATTATCCGACATTATAGTCTGGACATTATAATTTACCTATGACTTCATGTTTACATATTGATATCTAATGTAAAACTATTTTATAATTACTCATCTCTCAGTGTAACTAACCTATTAATTTGTTGTCAATCTCAGTGAAGTGATTCGCCAACATGATTGATTTAAGAATTTTTACTACTTCGTGGTTCTAGTGGTCGCAAGCGCTTACGGTGGCGGGGAATTGGCTTGGGCCGACCACCGTAGGCGCGGGCTTGTGGACGGCGAGCAATGGGTAGCTCGCCGTCCGATAAGGACCAGGCCCGGGTTGACGGCGCGTTGTGTTCCACGCGCACCTAAAAGAGATGTCAGCACCAATGACGGGGTCCGCTAGAGCCGATGCCTGCCAGGGTTGCGAGAAAGTCCGAAAGGGTATACCGTGGCCCCTGGCACAGGCAACTGAAGGAACACGGGTGGGTTTTAGTCAGTAACAGCTCTGCCCGGAGCGGAAGAAGTTATTTGATGATTTCCCACCAACAAAAAAAAATCGGTCCTATCAGAATGGGTAACATATAAATACTTATATAGGTAAGAAATTCCAAACCCGAAATTCTTATCATGATAAGGTGGAAGGAAATTAACACATCATCTAGATATACCACTGAACAGATTAAGAAGAAAACGTTAGCATTAACGTTGGTTATATCGTGAATGGAAAATCTATCTTTATCGCCGGGATGCCAGTCAGTCATTAAATATAATCGATACTCATTAGAGATGATTAAAATAGGTAGGTAGGTAGGTATATAAGTACATATTTATCTTCCAACAACAGAAATTATAACCAGCAAATTATAAGTTTAAACAACAAACATAGTTTACTTTATAACTTAGTAAGAAAAAAAAGGTCGTGTTTAGCTGTTCACCTTGTCTAAACTTCCTTAAAAAGTTCAATTTTATCATTTTTAGTGTTGTTTTTAGATCCTCCTCTAACGCCTCTATCACTGGAATAGGTACCTACACTGTTAACATTTACCTTCATTTTGGATGAAACAACCAATTTGAATCCTTTACCCGTAATTTAAAAGTTAATCATAGACGGCCGATACCGAACCCACCCTTTATTTCTGCACCGTTTAATCATTTGAACTGTGTAAATATCTCTAACTTTTCCATCACTCATCTTTCTCCCCTCTAAAACCTAACTCTTGTTTACCTGTTTCTTCGTTATTTGTAAAATACGATTATTACCTTTCAGTAAAGCTATAAATCTAAAGTCTATAACATTTTGTTGTACAATTATCATGCATCGAAGTGCGCTTAAATAATATTGTAGTGTTCAGTTCACACCAAGGCCAGGCCGATGACTTATATTTGGACGTGGCTGTTAACGAATCATGACGGTCTGTGACCGTATAATTTGGAACCTACATGACTACTCGTACCACGGCTTAAATTATTACATGCAGGGTTTGTTTTATTATGTTACATAAGTTTAAAATCATTGCTTTGGTTTTGCTGGAAAACCTCTGCTCTGCTGCAGTCAATTTAACTGAAAACGTTTCTAAAGAATTGAAGGGGCTCCCGCTTCGCACGCTAATCTTTTGAAGATTATAGGCATACTGTGTCAGTATACAGGTTGGCAGAGACATCGACACGCAAAATCAGCTGTTTCGTTTCATAGAACAGTACAATACCTACGCGGTCAAAATGTATGGCAGAACCATTAAAAAAAAATAACCTACGAAAAATTTCAACACAGGGGTTTCAGAATCATGTACCTACTGAATCCATTCTAACAAGTTATGCGTCATATTCTTGCCACCCATAGACAAACTAAAAATGGTCAGTTATTATAACCTACATAGAGGAAAATCCACTAGGTGGAATCTCTTACGACATTTTACCTCTCCAAAACATTGTAGTGGGAACTACTGTGTACAAAAATAAAATGTAGCTAATGATCTGTTGAAGGACATCTGTTATGAAGATACAGAGTTGAACGACTTATATTAGCACACAAACATTACCTAACCTACTTACTTAAATAAACATTCTATTTTATTGTAGTGCAATTTTACATTTTATTTTAGTATAATTATTTACCTACAAGACCTGCAGTGCTATTCTGTAGCCATCTCACCGTGAAAACGTAGGTAAAGTGAGCGTGGAGTGAGCTGTCAACAGTGTCAATCCCTAGTATCTGCTAGTATCGGCTGTATCGGCTGTCGCTAAAAACCAGCGCTGGGGCTCTGTCTAGCATAGGGTCGCAGCATAATGCTGAGCGATAGCCGTTTTGCGTGGATGTGACGCATGTTTCCCCCAACCTTTTCTTATTTTTTGTGTTTTTGTTATTTTTTGCGTCATGTTTACCGCAAATAAACGCATTTTCTTTCTTTTCTGTCTTTATTTCTAGTATCGGGAGGAATGAAAGCTCACTACAAACTCACTTCACCTAAGTTTTCACGGTGAGATTTTTACAGAATAGCATTGCTGTTTCTACAGTTGAAGGATTATCTCATCTGACATTATGTTCATAGATGCATAAATCGGTGTCAACGGAAAAAGCCAAGCCAGTTCAAAGCGGGAAAGGCACGCCGTTGAGCTGCCAATGGGTTCCTAACCTATGCCAACGCAACGGTTGGCGCGAGCACCGCGGGCGGCGGGCGGAGGCGCGTCAAAAACCCCTGGACCGCACGATGCGTGCGCGCACGCTGTGTTGTTGGAGACATATGTTATATAAAGCTGTTATATTTAAAGCTGAGTGCACTTCCGGAATGCGTTAAAGATAATAGTAATTTGGATGGCAAACGTCCAACTCTCGAGTTGGGAGAATAGTTTTCACGGGTGTTTATGGGAAAATCCTGGCCATCACAGTGGGATGTCTTGATTAGCTTGGAAAAAGCCCAAAAACTTCCACCAGTCGTAATTCTTTGCCAATTGGAAAGAGCTTCTGAACCCATGGCTTCAGTACAGGTTCTCGAAGCAGTCACTGAGATAAACAGCCGATCTATTCATGAAAACTTAGGTGTCAATAGTGTCAATCCCCAAGCATCACGTGGAATTACAGCTCGCTTTACCTAATTCACGGCCGGCAGTATAAGGCGGTAGGATATTTTTACGTCCATATTTGAATGTTCAGTTGTGGAAACAAACAAAATCATGAAATTATAATTGCTGACATACTCAATACCCATGAAAAAACCTGTTGTATTCGAGGTCATGTTTATGATTATTTTCAATGTTACAAGTTACAACCACACTACATCTTTACGAGATGCGAATGTTAAATCATAACGCTGCTAGTAGATACTTATAGTTTATTTCTATTCAAATGAAGGTTACAAACATGGGGCTATTTTTTGTGTTGAAAAGAGTAATCATAGTCATAAACTCAAGCTGCCAATCACCGTGATGAAAGCGAAAGCCATAGAATGCAGTCGCTGTGGCGGAAATGACATAAGCATCGTCATCAACACCTCACCTTCCTTAGACTGTAGCACTGAATTGATAGACTGCATCAATGAGAAAAAAAGAGCGAGTACTCGACTAGGTGTGCACTTAAATTTACCGTGTCAGAAATATATATTTGCATTTCAAGCCGCCTGTTGCCAGATTGCCAACAAATTCATTCAGTATTTTTCAGTACAAGTTTATTGCACACGACCTAGAGTTGTGACAGGTTTTGTTTTGACGTTTCTTACAGAATTAAATTGTTATGTCCTTGTGGCCCGGTTAGGTCAAGTGCAATGTCAAGGCTTGTGACAAGCTCGTGTTTATCTGATTTAACTTTACTTAAGATTAAACACAGATACGGAGTGGCGTACTAACCTACCTACGGTACGGTTTTATTTACATCCGTAAGATTAGCTTGTTGCAGCGTGATTCTGTTTGCATACAGACAAACGCAAATGTTAAATAAAAAAGATAAAGATTACCTAAGAGGCTAAGATACTGACTTAAGCGCGTCACTAGTGTTCGATTTTCCTTAAGGCAACGGCCATTATATAGATGAAAAGATAATTGTGTATCTAATAATAGTAACATTAAAACTACAATGGAGCGGACAAACAAATCATCAATGTGCCCAGATTCGTTGAGAGAGAACTGGAGCCCTCAATTTCTTTGACATCGAGCCAATAGATCTATATGTTTGTGGTGCGAGGTGTCATGCGGACTTGTAGATGTTATCAGACAGAAGGACGCTGCAGCCCTTTAGACATACAGGCAGTGCTGTCTTGACTCTTAATTTGTGGTCTTAGTGGTGTCTGCTATTTCTGTGACAGCTTTAAACTCTGCCTGCCTGACTTCTATCATCAACCATAGACTATTGTAATCTTCAACTTCAATCTGTTAGATTCGGTATTTTTAAATCAACATTTTAGCAGATATCGAATGGACAGTTCAAGATGAAAGGGGTCTCCTGTTCATCTTGCACTTTTTTACCCACTCTGAGACAATAATTATAGCGAGGGATTCAAAGACTTAGATCCTCATTTATCTGTACAAAAGGCGTAGTGTTGTATTGTATCGTTCCTAATTACAGAGGACAAGAGACTAAACGTTATCGGCCGCATACATTATTGGCTCAACGCCCTCTTTAAGTTATATCTAGTGATAAGTAGAAAGCTACGCTTGATATTTGGTTCTATGATAACCTTGCAAGTGTCGATCTAACTGTCTACCTATTTCGGTTCATGAGATAGGTACAGCCCGCTGACAGACAGACGGACGGACAGCTGAGTCTTAGTAATAGGGTTCCGTTGGCAACCTTTGAATACGGAACCCTAAAAACGATTGCCCAAAACGCGCAGTTGATTTTTTTACTTATGATGCTAATATTTTTCATAATAAAAACACGATTTTTTATAAATTCGTGTTTTTATTAGCGCGTTGTTGTATTTTTAACGCTCGTATTATTACGAGCGTCGAAAATACAACAACGCGCTTATTTTAATAGGCATTCATTTAGGTGTCGCGTACCTAAATAATGATATAAATGCACACGAATAATTTAATTTCTAGGATTGGAACAAAATTCAAGTTTATTAGTAATTGTTTTCCGTAATTTTGCGCTAGTCAAAACTTTTTCTTCCGATTACCAATTTTGATCTACTGTTACAGCAGATTTTTTTTCGATAGTGGAGTTTGTAGCTAATGGTTTCACTATTGACAGATAACATATCTAATCTCATGCCAGTTTTCAATAATTCATAATTAAAATTTTCAATAATTAATTAAATTTCATTATTTACGTGTCTGGTGGGAAATGATCCGTCGTTAACGTCGATCGTGGGCTAGTGACGGTAATTTCTGATTGGCATGCCAATTACGTGCCGATTGCAGGTACTTATAGGTACTAATTATTTTATGTAGGCAATACTGTCCGCAGCCGTTTGAATTTTATTAACATTTATATTACGATAATTTATTGATGGATTTTATAGCTAGCTATACGTCTGCCTTTAAAAGCTAGGTAATATTTCAACGTACAGTGCATCTTCGGCCTAGCTTCCCTGGGTCTGCTCTCTAAGCACGAAACCCGAAGTTATGGCCGACATTACCTATGTGTGTCTTTTGTTATGCGTACAGCAAAAGAGTGGTTCCGAACGCATACAAACGTAAACTCTTCAAAGTGAGAGTGAACAGGCTTCTTCTGGGTAAGCTCACTCCATCGTCGACTCTGTCTCTGTCAACACTGACCTAGACTACAGTCAAGAGCAAACCCATCTTAAATAAAAATAAAAAAATAAATTGCCCGTCCGAAACTGTTAATTAATCGGATGTAGGGATACTTAATTCTGAAGAATCAAACTACTTTCGGACGGGCCTTTTTCTTCGTTGACAAACTTAGACAGTACGCCACCTGTTTCAGTAAGTGGGAATGACTTTAAATGTAGCCCTACCTATTATATTTATTTACTAAGTACCTATATTATATAAGTACCTACTGTTATAGAGCTAATTATTAAATGAGCAAGCAATTTCACCCTGGGATGAAATCATGGATGACTACCATAATGACAAAAGTCAAAGAGCCTCATCTCTATAGATATTTCCGAAGTCTATGTAGAAGTACTTATAGTGTAATAGGATCGTCTGTCCGTCTGTCTTACTTCCGCAGGTCAACTCATGCTGCATTTCCGGCAGTTTAGTCTAAGCACTCGTAATCTTGATAAATTGCTTAAATAGACCGTAACTTGACCTTTAATTTTATTTACGTAAGAAAGAAACATGTTGTTTTCTTTTAACACAGACTACTTAGTTATTTATAAAGCACTAGCTTCAGCCCGCGACGCCGCGCCGCCGCCGCCGCCGCCGCCGCCACCCGCGCCGCCGCCGCCGCCGTGCGCGTGGAAGTCGTAAGACACCACAAGAACCAAAAAAAAAATACAGCCTAAGTATCTTATTCGCTGAATCGCTGCTATTAGGTATAGCTTTATAGGAGTGAAAGTTTTTTTTTAATCGGTTAAGAATTATTTTGAGTTATCCATTATTTAAGTACTTAAGACAAACAAACACAAAAAAAAATCTTTTGTCTTTATAGTTAGATCATCAAAGAATTATTGATAGTGGATCTAAGTAATTATCAGTCATTGGCAAGAACAAATTTTTTTTCAATTTTGAGGTAAGTATACAGGAGAACGTGTCTTATTGTTTTTGATACAAAAACGACATTACGCTAAACCTAAAAATGAGGGAGCTAGAGAGGTTGTGAGTTTATGCTCACCGCACTCTTACCGCTACTTTTAAACTTTTAAATCATCATACCCAAAAATTTCTGTTTTTAAATTAAGCCAAGCTTCTCTCAAATTAACGTTATAAACGCAAATAAACGGAAGTGCAGAATATGGCAAGTGCAGAAAAGAATTGAAGATACCGCGACAAGAAGAAAGGACAAAACTTATCATAATTATATAGACGTACACTAATAAATACTTGACTAGGACTGACACGCACTACTGACACCTGACACATGAATAAAAAACCGAGCAGAATGAAGGCTCCAAGAGACAGGCGCGACGCGACAGCGCGACACACGTGACTTGTAGAACAATTTCCATGAAGTTTTTATAGAAAGCTTTATTTATAGCCTTGAAAGCTTCATACTAACGGTTATCCTAATTCGCTTATTCATTCATGTGCTTACTGATACTGGTATTCAGCTGCATTCGTTTAGACTGGAAGCCAAGCAGACCCCAATGTAGGTAGTTGCGTAAAGGGAAGATAGATAATGAAGTACTTACTTCTACCACATGAGTAGTTAATTAAAATCATTCTTCTTATAATTGTTAAGGCCACAAAAACTTGCGTTTACCTCCAATTACGACCCAAACAGGTTTCAACCTTGAAGTAAGTACCTACGTAAGTAGATGGCGGTTAAAAGCACAGTACCTAGTACCTATTACCTCAAGTAGATAAATCAGCTGTGGTACTCTTTATCTGTAGATAAGTAAGGTAGAATGGTAAGCAGAGCTGTGTAAAACTCCAGAGCTAGTTAACCAACAATAAACTCGGTATTTATGTATTTAATTAAACGTGTTAAAAATATTGATTTTCTGTTTTAAAATTGTAAAAAGTGCTGTGCCCTTACAGGGTTCGTGTCAGGGGCTGGACCCTTAAAACTGTAATAACTTGTTTGCCACTTGAGAGCAATATACATAAAAATATTTGAATTTGACATAAATAATCTATACTACGCCTCCTCCGATTTGCTCCACAACCCAAGGTTCCTCCGCCTTTCGCTTCCTGCCCGTATCGGCCACTTCGGTCCATCTAACTAGATGGACTATCTAGGTAGATAGACCGAGGCGTCCCCAACTGTTTATAGCTGGTAAATAATCAGCCTATAATGTTCTCTCGGTGAGAGGGAGTGGGCCGTGATCCACCACGCGGGCCCAGTGCGGGTTGGTTGATAGCTGGTATGTCGTACTTAAAATATGCGTTTCTGGAAATGAGACCTGTACCTACATGAGTGTAGGTACGCAGTATAATTTATTTAATGTTAATGACCAATCGCAGCTAGTATCATTTCCTTGATGTGACCAACATTATGAATAATTGAAGGTAATACCAGTATAATGCGACATAGCCTTGTCAATCAGAGAGCAAAACAAAACATCGTTAATGGTCTACAAGAAAAAAAACATTCTCAAAAACAACGAATTTCGTTGCTATTTCGTAGCACAATCGTAGCTTAAGATTTCATATAGATAGTAAATTATTTCATAAACTTTTGGTCTGCACAAAATGCTCGAAGGTTTATACATTATTTAGGTATCCAAAAGGTAGTATTTAAAAATAGTTTACACAAAAATCTTGCTCAGAACATTGAATTTCGTTGCAAAACATTTTTTTTCATAAATGCAAATATTGCATGGCAAATAGGTTTATAGAGGTACCTACGACGACCAGGGTGTAACGTTCACTAATATCTCCATAGAAAAGGGAGGATCCTCCGACCAGACGGGTGTCGTGTCTGGTGGGCAACTGCCCGACGATTGTTTGTCGGATTGTTGTATAAAATATGCTAGTTGCGCGGTAAACTCTGCTTGCGCGATACAGGATTGCGTGACGCCAATATGACGCGCAGCTCCAATGTGGCGATGTAGATACCGCTACAGGTTGCCTGTGAGAGATCGCAGAAAGCGATAAGGCCGCCCATTGTATGTTTTGTAGTGTCAAATGTATTTCTTTTTGTTTTTTTTTCTGGTATAAGTACATTAAAGTATTACTTATAAATAATAAATAAAGGGCGTCCGGCCCTGGTCCAAGCCATGGTACGCAGTGAGATGGCTTGGGAAGCCGTTGTCTCCTTCTGCGAAGCAGTAATTCTCGCGAAGGAGGAGGCGGCACGCGTGAGGGAGAGGCTAAATTCGCGCCCTCACGCCCCTAGCCGCCGCAGGAGACGCCCTGGGCGTCGGGAATCCCAGGCCGATTCCGGGCCACCGTAGGCGCGGGCTTGCGGACGGCGAGCAATGGGTAGCTCGCCGTCCGATAAGGACCAGGCCTGGGTCGACGGCGCGTTGTGTTCCACGCGCGCATCAAAGAGATCTCAGCAACAATGACGGGGTCTGCTAGGGCCGATGCCTGCCGGGGTTGCGGGAAAGTCTGAAAGGGATACCGTGGCCCCTGCCACAGGCAACAGAAGGAACACGGGTGGGTTTTAGTCTGTAAGAGTCTGACACGCCCTCCCGCTCCGCACAGAGCGGGAGAAGTTATTTGATGATTTCCCACCCGCAAAAAAAAAGGGGCCTATCATTAAAAATGGCTGGGGCTGTCCTACAAGCTAGCGAGCTAATACTTATATAATTTTTTGGCGCTTGAATGACATTGACGGGGGGCGCTGTGTTGTTGTAAACATTTGTGAAATAGTTGTAGGTAGGTATTGAAAAAACAAGATGACGGGTTTAGCTGATTATTGCCACGCGCCAAAAGGCTCCTGTACAGTTGTAGAGATAATCTCCTTCGAAAAACCTTCAAACCCATTTTGACCTCGTTTAGGTAACATCATAAACACGAGCGTCACGCGTCAACGGCAGAGGCAACTGCAGCCGTCGACGTGTCTACGGCTGTCGCCGACTTTAGTGTCGACGGCTGCATGAGTGCAGTTGACTCTGCCGTTGACAACGTGCCGCTCATGTAGGTACATGAGCACTAAAATTGTCATCTTGGATAATAGAGTTAGTTACCTTCCTAAAAATACACCTGTTACAAACCAATTATACAGTTTGTGTTTATAATTTGTACAAACAAACGGTTTTTAACATTATTCTCACACTTTGAAGCCCAAATAACGTGGTTTTATAATGTTTATTTATTTAGGTGTTTCAAACAATGTACTAATGAATTATGAAGTTTAGGTAGGTATATGAAACTTAATGTAGTCGACTACTAGGTCAGAACCATAAAGGGGTTTATTTATAAACGTTGATTAAAGTTTTTAACGTCAAAAATTTATGGTTAACCAGTCGCTAATCATTACATAGCTTAAAACAACGTGAATGTTTATCAAATCTTTTTGATATTACCTATTTATCGCTCGTACACATCGTAGCAGTACACAAAATACTTAACAAAACATAAATTAAATACCTAAGTATTTAATTTATGTTTTGTTAAGTATTTTGTGTATTGCAATAAGAAATATATAAATACTAAATATTAAATTAACGGATTTAGATGTTTGATGTTACCTACCTATCTATCTACACATAACTAACTATTTATTTGAGGAAATACGTTACTTCTATCGATGCTGCCTAGACAACCAAAATCTATAGTGATAAGAGATAAAGTGTTAGATCATTAAGTCATCGAAAACACACAGACAAAAATGTGTCATAATACATAATGTGTACCTATATAGATAATGTAACCGTCTCCCTACAATCTAGAATAGCTGTGCAGATTACCTTGGTTGGTAGATATGCAGGGTTATTTGTAATACGTCGGCAATCCAATAAGGGAATGTAGGGGAGGTCATTTGCAACCAAATGACCCCATATGGGCCTTATGCAAATATCAACCATTTTCCAGTAGTTTGTCATTTTAAATATTTTGAAGATATCTGGTATTTTATTGTATCTCGTTGGATAGCTAATAATAAGTATATCCATGGTGTTTGCAGAAATCAACCATTTTAGTCAAATATAACCTGCTCAAATTATGAAAATTGTGTGCTCTGATTTAATAAAAATATTTAAGATCATTTTAATTTTATGGTTGATTATTAAGTATTGAAGTAGACCCAGATAATAATATCTTTAAAAAAAACATGCTTTAGGTTTTTTATTATAAATTTTCCAAATTGTGTATCGCTAAAAAAATTACAATTAAATACTCGTAAATGGTTGACATTTTCATAGGGGTCATTTGGTTGCAAATGACCTCCCCTATATCCCTTTAATGGATTGCCGGCGTATTACCAATAACCCTGTATAAGGTACTGGAAACAAAATTAAGCACCCTACCAATGGTACCACCATTGGTAGGGTGCTTATTTACTTAAATTGCTTCCCTTCCTAGATCATCTCTTTTACATGGAACTTTGAAGTGCTTTACTTTAACACCTTCAACTTATCAATCAAGGGATCCAAGCGGATCGGCCGCAGAAGCGTCCAACTGTCTGCATAACAACATAGGTACTGCAACCACCGATTCTTCTGCCAAGCAAGCGCATAACACCTCCTATGACTTTTAATAACAGAGCGACCCGCCCACTTTACCACTGTTACTTTCTTCCAGCAGACTGAGGAAGTCAGTGAACCCTGATGTGAACGATGAATATATCCAAGGATCACAAACTAACATACCTACTTAAATCCCAGGTATGAATGGATCGCGTCATTCTGAACTGTGACATGGTTCTGTCAAAGGAACCATGTCATTGAACGACCGAAGTGCCGCTGCCAAGTCGTTGTCCACAGCCTGCCAACTTCAGCGTGACGTGGTGGTGTAAATCATGATTCATTAAAATTAGACTGTTGCATAATTACCACATGAAGCACCGTAGTTACTATTTGGTATTTTTATAAGTGTTAGAATTTCCATTTTTAGTTGTGTCAGTTGTATGTTGACGCGGGAACTTTGCCAACTGGCAAAGGCGTTGCACTCCAAAAAGGTTACGTAGAAATTGAAGTGAAGCTTTTACAGCGCCATTTTCTCTGATGGATTCTCTTTTTTAACATTTAAATACCGGGTTATCTTTTGTGATGGGATTTCAACGCAAATACCAAAACTATCTAATTACAATTAAATTAGAATAATGTGGTTAATCAATCTGGTACTTAGCTCAATTTTGGAGAAATATAAAGCCATCCTGTATGATTGCACTGAGCGATGTTAAAAGAAACCAACAAGTTAGATAGGTAACTGGCGAAATTTTTACTTACCCTCTCTCTACTAAACCCCTCAGTTACTAAACCCCTACTTAAAAGTGGTGCAAATCAATCTGTGTCAGTCGCCACATAGAACCATGAACCGTCTGTCGTAAATTAGTCGTGACAGTGAGCCAGCTTTTAGTACACACGGCTACACATCAAGCTATACAAAACCAGTTTACGCTGGTCTCGCATCGTACGGAAATCCTATACAATGTGAGATCAGCTTATACTGGAAATGTATAGCTTGATGTGTAGCCGTGTGTACATATTTCATCACAATATTTTTTTTGTCGCTGAACGACATGTGGCTTGAAACACGTAAATATTGTCAACAGAATATAGTTATACACTGAACTCTAGTGCCATGTGAAACTAAACAATAGGTATGTACCTATTACCTCACTGCCGTTTTAAGAAGTTTTGCGGTTTATTTTTGATTGTAATAAGTAGATATAGGCTGAGTTTCCTACTAACATACTTCTGATAATTTATAGATAAGGGTTAGTTACACAAAAATAAAGCTAATTTAATAGGCAAGAAAAACTTCGTATAATTAGGTAGGTACCTTATATTAGACATTATTATTTGTCCACAGAAATAGTAGGTACCTAAAACTGCCTTGACGTAACACTTGCATTGCACCAATAGTTTTTTGTTGCTATTTCTTTGTAGATTTAACAATAGCCATTATTATGCCATAAACCATCTTTTGGCTGTCTAAGGGCTGATTTTTCAATAGTCGGATAACTTTTATCTGAGGAATAAATATTGCGGTTTGACAGCTTTTGTATAGAAAATATGTCAAACTGTCAGATTTATTCTTCAGATAAAAGTTATCTGACTATTGAAAAACCAGCCGTAAGAGAATTAAAGGAGCTGGATAGTGGCCCATTGACAGCTATCTATGCCATTGTACGGCCCATGTACAGCTTTTACAATGCTTTGGACTGCTATTAACAAGCTACTATAATGCTCAGAGCTGGTTAATTTGGGACCAAATTTAGAATTATAAGAGCTGTGTAGCCGGATATACAGCCCTTGTACAGAAAGCATAACATTCTCGAGTTTTCAAAAAAACTGTTTTCCAGTGACTATAGGTACAGCTATGTGTGCTGCTTGGGATTGAACTGCGATCCGTAAGCTGATCAGACGCTTAATTTTTTGTTCATTTTTTGGCTTTCATTCGGCATCATTCACTCGTATTGAAATGTCAGAACACAAAATGAAACAAAAGAGAAAAAAAGATTATTAGTGAACCGATCCAACGATTTTGGATTTCGGCACTTCGACATCTTTCAGTCGCCTACCGAATGATCGACAATTAAAATGAAAGGAGCAGATGAACGTCCATATCGTTCATGCCTATACTTTTGTCGTGTCGTTGTCGTGTGAACGTGGAATGTAACAAAAATGGAACTTCACTCGAGTGAAGCATCTGATATCGGGAGTTGAGTTACCAGTTGAGTAACCACGAGAAGTCGTTCTGATGATTAGAGCAGGAAGCTTATTAAACATGATAATTGTGGCGCAAAAAATCGAGAAATAATGATACCTACTTAAGTAATATAATATGTAGGTACCTATTATACTGGAACGTTTAGTCTAAGTAACCAGATAGAAATCTGAATCTCGTAATTTTTTTTTGTTTGAAAGTTTATTATGTACCGAAGGATGAACCTAATCCTAAGCATCAGTACGTACTATGTGTTGTTTTTTGAGGCTTTGAGATTAATTACAAATACACAGATAACTAAAAGTAATTTGAGACCTATCCGTATCCTGTTAGAACAGAACCTGAAACCGGCTTTTTCTTTTAAAAATGGTTTTTCTGAAAACGTCATCAAACACTCAACATGCTCTGTGCAAAATTTATCAACATGGCATTTTAATAGACATGATAAACAAACTATTTATTATGTAGGTAATTAGTCATTACATTACTGACCCTCATCTAAAGAGCAGTGGTGCTGGTGGCCCAGTGGAAACAGCCGCGACTTACGAGTTGTACGTCGTAGGTACGAACCCAGACAGGTACTTTACTTTGTGTAAATTATTTCATCACCACTGCGCTCAAAACGGTGAAGGAAAACATCGCGAGGAAACCAGCATGTCCAAGAACCAAAAATTCGATGACATGTGACATCTAACAACCTGCACTGGGCCCGCTTGGTGTATTATGGCCCACTCTCTCTCACCGAGAGGAGGCCCGTGTCCCAGCAGTGGGAACATTATAGGCTGATTATGCTATGCCTCATCTGAGAGGCGTAAAAAGTCACGGTTCACCATTGGAGCAACCAAATCTAATCTAATAAATTCGTCTATAGCGCCGCCGCGCCGTACTTGACACACATTCCTATATCTATAAATGTTTGTTTTGCTACGAACTTTGTCTGTTATTTCAGTTTTAATAATATCTTCGTTAGATAATCATCGATGGGAACTAGCTTTAAAAATAGACAATCTATTTTAATTCAAAGTCGCCGATTTCTCGGGGTATTTAGCATTTTAGCATTTTGTTCTAAAACCAACTAGGTATATAGCAATTTCCCGTGGTTCCTCACGTGCTGCTTATGGAAGTCACTTACCCAGGCTATGTCTGTATCCATGTGCCTGAAATTTGTAGATATCTAACTGAAAAAATATTGAGTGTTTCTTACTGCTAAAGTGCTAACTGCCTTCCAGTTCAGCTGCATAGGCTGTGTTCCACACCTACGTACTGGTATTGAAAGTGAAACCCGCAAAAAATTGCGCGATTGTGGAAAAACTTTTTAATTATTGCTTATGTAGGTGATACGAAAGCTACGAACGAAGCATAAACATTGGTTGCTTCATTTGTTTTTTTTTTATACAGTGCTGGAGTGCCTAAAGAAGATGGGTAGGTAGCAAGTATCCTACTATATTAGAGGCCAAAATACTATATTTCCAAAAAAATATATAGTAGGCGAAACTACTATATTTTCAATGAAAATTTTTAAATCATTATTTTATTAAGAATAAGTCTTGTGTAAAACGAAACGCAGCCGTAATCTGTTTTTGAGATTTGTATTCAGAAATAAATCAGTTTAATAAAGTTCTGGCTATTGCTCTTTCTGAACAAAAATGTGTTGCTAAATCTACTGCTCAAAAATGGCAACAATGAACAAGGGTTTTTCAGTGATTCTAACTTTTCTTATATTTTGAAAATAGTATCCTATTATCTTCTAGCTAAACCAGCAACGTGAGCTTTTACTGAGCGCATATTATCAGTGCTGGCGTTTGATGAGACATTTTTAAAAACCTGATCTATAAGCTCAAAAAAGTAGCTCAGTTATATATATACCTACTATTTATATTCCGCCCTCTACTATATTTTTACAGGCAACGGATTCGAAAATACTATAAATGATATAAAAAAGTTAGGGAAGACTGCCGCTGAGGGTGGCCATTACCTGCCGGAGAGCGAGAGGAAATTCTAGTGCTCAACCGCCCCGGCGGCGGCGGCGGCGGCATCGGCAAGAGGTACCTAGTCGAACACTGTCAAGTATCTATTTTGAAGGACACAGAGTCAGTCAGACACACACAAGACAGACTGAAATCCACACACCAAAAAAACTAGATTCCAAAGAAAACAGAAACGAATGCAATACCTGTAATTTAACATGATTCGATATTTCTGTGGAAAACTTTTATAATTTTGAATTAAAAGTTAGATATTCTAATTGATCAATTTTGTAGAAAAGCAGGTAGCTCTATCTAGTGATAAATGTAAGACACTTATTTTTGATTTAGATGCACAAACATAGATGTCGCTATACTAAATTATTGACAGGTTTTGACTATCGTTCATTCACTCTTCCGTAAGTCCCATCCATCCCATCCTGACTATGGGAGCGTTCCGAGTTGCGCTGTAATCGATTTGAGCGTGCTAACGGGCGTACAGAATTATTAGCGTGTGCGCGATAATGATGTCACGTGAATCGTCATATATGAGGTCATGACATGCGCAACCTTGCGATAACGCCGACCATGCCCTAAATTAATATCACCGTGGGCGCTGTCAACAATGATGGTAAACTAAAGCGGCATTTTTGAAATTATGCTGCAAAATCGAAGACGTAACAGAATACCTGAAATGGGTTTTAAACTCATGCGCAATAAATTTAATTATTGTTGCATCTATGTTATTTGTAATTCTTGGTAACAATTATGAGTGTAATTGTAGTTTTATTAATTATTTTTAACATAGCCAATAATGCCCATGGTTATGTTTTAAAGTGATACAATAAGAACTGTAAGAACTGTCTTTTTACCTGTGACAAACAATAAATAAATGAATATGAACATGGTATTTTACTTCGGGGCAAATCTTTGCCGAGAGCATGTAAATACGCTAATATAAGCACATCGTTATCCGATTCATCCCTGGACGGGTTGTCGTTCTCAAATTCAAAATCGGAGTTATCAGAGTCGATGGAATAATCCAATTAAATAGAAGTGCCATTGATGCGTTGAACTCCCATTTGCAGAAGAATATCCAATCGATCTTTTTTGTGCAAGGTTTGAGATTGACGTTGAGCGACCACTGTGAGCCGTTGACAGCTCTGTCTACGCTGCTGTGAGCACGTTCACGAGCGTTCCGAATTGATGGCAGTTCTAAACTGTCATAATCATGATATTATCTAAACCGGAACGCAAAATATCGATGTGATCGCTGTGAGCTCCGAGTGTTCTGTGGCTGTGAGCAATCACGGTCTAATTCGGAATGCAGGGTGGTGTATATAATAAAATTATGTTCTGTGTATATGCGTCCTGACCACAGAGTACATTTTTATACAGGGTCCTGACAATTGAATTTGACAGCTGTCATAATTGTCGAGAATTAATCATCAATGAATTAATAAATGTGTAAAATCAAAGAATTCTTCATTTAATCCAAGAATTGCTTTATAAACGTAAAGATTGACTCGACAATGGGACTCTGCGACGAAGGTAGGACACTTTTATGTATCATATTACCGATTTATTGATGAGAACATTTTATAGTAAACAAATTAATTACTATCAATTTAACTTACTGATTCTAGAGCACATGCCTTGTATGTGCTGTATAATTTCTTGCTTTAATCGATTCTATAATGTCATAGGAAGAGTTTGAACTTGCTATTGATAACTGCGCTGTGCAGTACTACGCCGTTGTACAACTTGATTCCTTCGCGACATGTTTTCCGTTTGTTTAGGTAAATGTGTTTGCAGTAACACTTACGATCTTACGATACTTGTGTGCTGGCTTGATCGCGGAAATATGTGACAACAGGTTTGACCTCTAAATGTTGTTATCCAATGTTTATGTTTAATGGGTTATCTGTTACTTAATTAAGTTGGTCAATAAAGTAGTTTTAACATACTTGGCCATTCATATCTTACCTATTTTTAACATGGCTTTGCTTGAAGTATGGTTTCAACATAGTTTATAGATCATAATAATTCTTGGGTAACGGATCTTGATTCAATTGTTGTTTGAAGTAGTTATTCAAGCATAATATAAATTTAAATCACCAATAATAACAATGTAGATGGCAAAGGAATTTCTCTTTATGTAATTATTGACATGTCAATATATTTTACGTATGTATGTATGATAATGTTGTTTATCAGTCGTATAGCCTGCATCCTATTACATGATGCTCAATATTGGTAAACACATGATGCAACTAAAATATTTATTTTACTCAACATTTTAAATAATCTCTGACATGTGATTAAATTAGACCATGCAGCTATTATTATTATCTTTGTTGATAAAATTTAAGTTGTGATAAGTTTTGTAAAGAGATATAATTTTATTATGATATTAAAACATCATTTATTAAATAGTTAATTTTTCATTTGAAAGACTGGTCTATAAAACAACTTTTTTTTTACAAAACTATTTACAGATGATGTATTTACGTATCTTAGTTTTTAACAGACTTCAAAAAAAAGGAGGGTTGAATTGTAGGAGTTCAACACTTTTTTTGTTGACATTGATTTTATCATCCTATCGTGTATTAGCCTTTTGAAATCAGCTGGATATTAGATAATTCACTTGCCAATTATGTATGTTGAAATGCCACTAGAAACTTGGATCATATTATGACAAAGCTTATTGAATGTACATTATGGTACAGTCACAAGCACTAATAAGTATACACTTAGCAAAATTTAAAAGCGAATTTCTTGCGGAATATTGATTGCAACTTTGAAATAAGACCTATTTCATAACAGTATAGGTCCCAAAATAGTATGTTAATAACAACATAAAATTGCAATCAATACAATAGGAGAAAATCACATTTAGAAGTTGCTAAGTGTATACATATTAGTGCTCGTGACTGTACATATTGTACAGTACCTATGGTTGATGGTTTTGGTCAAGATTTCAGGCCTGAAACTAGTAAAAAAGTGGTTGGAAGATTCATTATTAATTTATTTATCTTGATTATTATATTTTGTTATCCCGGTAAATGACATGGCTTAACAACTGTTATCAATGTTTGTTTAAACTAGCTTCTGCATTTTTAATTTCTCTCTGGACACAATTCTAAAGCCCACGCAGTCGAGGGCAGAAGCTAGTAAGTACACATATATTCCTGAAAACTATAAATTAAAATATTTAATAGAAAATCAACACCCTTTTTTTTTTTTTTTTTTTTGTGGCTGGGTGTTTTTTGTTGTCACATATAAATACTTATCTTAGGTACATATTATAAAGGTAAACTTTATGTTGTTTACCTATGATATTAATAATATGTACATCTATATAAAAAAGAAGGAAAAGAATCATAGGCCATCAAAAAATTTGTCCGCATCACTGTCAACAGGAAAAGTGCCCAACGCTGGCAGCATTGGCACGTTGTATGGCGATGCTGATTCTTTGGCCAAAAAATAGGCTAGCTCTCCTATAATCCTCCTCCCTACATATGATTTTATGAGATAAAAAGATAATATTTACCCACACGGGTAAAAGAAGTTATTGTTCGCTATGACCAAGCTAAAACAACAAACAACTAAGTTTCCATACGGAAACCAAACAACTCACTCCTACACATACTTATTTCTTATAAAGGAATAATAAATAAATATAACATCAAATCTTACCTAAAGTAAAATCGTACCTACAGTAAAAAGAAAAATAGATAGGAATAAACCTAGAATTGTATTATTAACTGTTGCAACTACATTATATAACCATAAATCATACAAGGTGTGATAGAACAAATAAATAATAATAATACTTTAAGAGGCAACAGCATTCATGGTTATTACAAACCAATATTTTATTGTTTTTCAAAATCAGGCCGACCTGCAGACCCCTCTCCTATGATATATTTTTTCCAAACCTGAGTCAAAATGTTCACATTATTACACAGGTTGTTGTTTTCTGTTTATTTGGATTGCCAATTAATTGTTAATTAAATAAGCTTACGCACATCATAATCTCTTTTGAATAAATTGCAGAATTAATGTTACTTTCCAAAGGAGAGCCTGTGCATTAATTCTACAAATTAAAAGCAAATTAACTTCAAAAATTTCATTGAAACAAAAACCATCATAAAAAGGTGAATTATTTATTTAGGATCTCCAACAAAAGATGTACACAATACATGACACATAAATAAAGAGTTATATCAGGTAATAAGTAAGTGTACTCCTTCACTTATAGGAGACCACAACATGCACAAAGTTAAACAACTAAGCTAACAAAGTTACAATTTGGAAAAGTTAATTAATGGACACAAAACGTAAACAAAAAAAAAAAAATTACAAGAAGATAAAACCTTTAGATATTGGTACTCAAACTGAATCTATTAAGAGTTTCTTATATTTAGACAGAGACTCGCAGATGTCTAAATTCGTAGTTTTAGATAAAATTATTACATGCTTGGATGTTAAAATGAAGCTCAAATAGGTAATTGCTCTGATGTATGAGCATTGTGCATTTAGCAGCATAAGGACACAATTAGTTTCAATTGTAAGCTTGCACCACTAGACCCAATTGAATGCCAGCCCATTTATTGTTGCTATCACATGTAGCTACAAACATATTCTATACACTTTACCAATTATTTTATATTATTGATAGAGTTTTTTTGTATATTAGAGGACAGATAATTGAGGAAAAATAACCAATGGTTTAGTGTGTTTAGTGACTCTGGAGGGTCATTTAATTAGTAGGTAACCTCATTTTTTGTAAGTCGGTTAAAGATCGTTTTTTACACAGCATTTTAACATATTGTAACATTATGATAATAAATGATTGAACTATAATGATCTATTCACAAAACCAGTAAAAATATGTTAAATGTCATAATGAATGTTATGTTATGGTAGAGGTTTTGGTTTCCGCATTTAGTCCTTCAGGTGGACCATTGTGCGTGGGCCATGGCGGCCGTCGGTGGTTATACCAACCAGCCAACCTCCCTCCATAAGTTGATTATATCTCCTAGTCTCTTAAGAACCTCTGTGTAAGCACTGGGTGCCCTTAGAGTTTCTGTCCTAATCTGGGTGACGCCTGTGCTTTCAAAGAGCACATGCGCAACGGTTTCCTCAGCCTCCATGCAAGCCCTGTATAGAGGACTGCCCGTTATGCCTATGTCATGTCATAACGAAAGTTAGGTACGTATAGCAATAGCAGATAGGTGCTAGAGGTTCTCTGAGAGATTTTTTTTAAAGATATTGGTATTCTCACGGTGCGGTGGCATCACAAGTCATCTTCGCCAACATCTTATACAGGGTTATTGGTAAAACACCATCAACCTCTTAAGGGGTCATTGTACTCATCATTATTAACAAGTTTTAATATGGGACCAAATATGAAATCGCGAAAAAAAAATCTGCTGTTCCCTACATTTTATGTTTGCAGAACTCATCAAAATGTAGGGACTAGCTGATTTTTTTCTTATTTTTTTTTTAATATTGTTTATAGATTAAATAATTAGCATTACGAAACACAAAACAGTTTTGTGTTTCGTAATGCTAATTATTTATTGTTGTATATAATCAAGTTCTTCTAACTGAACAGACAGCTGTGCTGCTGGGGAGTTTGTTGCGCCACTTCTTCTTCCCAGCTAAATCACTAGGAAGTGGTGAAGGGCGGGCGTTTTGGGATTGTCTTATGTAATTTTGACGTTCAAAAAGTGCTGATTCTCAGCCTAGTTTCAATAAATGACTTGATTTTGAATTAAAATTGTAAGTGTTACGCAAATGGCTGCTTGCATAATTGTCTTTATAATATTATTACACTAGCTTCTCCCCTCGACATTGTCCGCGTGAAATTCCTGACTACCCCGACCCACCCCGTCGCATCGCATCGCCTGCCCGCACTATTAATTTGTTTTCGCTTAGCATTCATTCAGAGATTTTTCTTTTTGCTCGGCTCCTAAGGGGCGACGTTAAATAGCCTTCCCCAAGAATTGGGCCATCAAATGTAAAAAGATTTTTATCAAATCCAACAGGTAGTTCCAGAGATTACCCCCTACTGTATACAAACTTACAAACAAACAAAAATACATTTTTATAATATTATTAGTATAGATTATTCAATTTGGGTGCGAAGGTAAATGGCAGTCACAGCGTGTCAAATAAGTAATCAGCCGCAGCTGGCTAGGCTAGAAAGGCTAGGATGGTTGCTGACGAAGCAAATTATCTATCACTAATTCAGAACCGCGTGAAAATCATAACAGTCTGTGCTGCCACGCAATCGGGTGAAAAGAAACACTATAATCATTTTTATTTCGATAGGTCCCTGGTCCATTCATTTGTTGAGCCTTCTTGTGATAATAATGGACACCATTGTATAACATCAAATTGATTTAATTAACAGCAGAATCGAGCCCTAGAATGAATACAGAACGAATACAGCTGAGCTCAAACCAAACCTACTTAAGGCATAAAAAAAAAACTTAATGAGTCATGCATGCATTACAATTAATTCGTATCTAAAAATAATATGTTGTTGAGGAATGCGGCTATCATTAGTATTTTCTTAGTACCTAATTAACTGGAAATATTTACTAATCTTTTTCTGACCACTTAAAACCCCTTGACTTTGCCTGAATAACTATTCAAGACAAACAAACAACTGATAATGACTAACTGGATTACAAACATGTAAAGTTTCAAATAATATACCCCACATCATATATACATTTACTAGTAAGTAGTTATCTTAATAATAATATACTGTGCTCGCCCTACAACTAATGATATATGTTCAAATTATTAGGCGAGGACGCTGGCACCCTCAACACAATTTAAATCTTATTTCACTCTTTCCCTTAGTTGTAACGCTCCATAGTGTTTAGATAAATGTTCTTGTACAGCCCATCAGGTTATACGAAACTGTCAAATTTCTCTTAATCATTTTAAACCTTAAAATGTTGAATGTTAAGTTCAAAATCGAATGAGAAAATTTGACAGTTTGTGGTAACTTGGCCTGCTGCTGTGTGTACAACTGAAGGCAATCATTTTTCTTTTTTTTATATACATTGTTTACATCATTTAGTGGTATATTATTACATTTTTATCAGTGAAACCAGAACTATTTTTTTATACAGGGTGTTTTATGTTATGTCAACTCTGTGATAGGTGGTCGTGCATGGGGTGACTGTCCACCGAAATACTTAAAAGTACTTTATCAAGTTTTTTTAAACCGAGATATTCACAATATTGTTAACCTTTCCCTAGCATTGTAAAAAAACAACATTTTAAATTCTTCAGTTCTGATATGTACCTACCTATGCTATTTTATTTTTGTTCGCCTCATCGGCATTAATTTTTGTTGTTATTGAATGTCCGGTAGAAATTTTCGAATAAAAACCCTAGTGCCATCAGTATGTATGGTTTATTTGTTAGTAGTAAATATTCAAGACAAACAAACAACTGATAATGATTAACTGGATTACAAACATGGTGAAGTTTCAATTAATATACCCCACATCATAAATATGCATTTACTAGTAAGTAGTTATAATACTGCGCTCGTCCTACAACTAATGATATAATTATTTTCAAATTATAGGCGAGGACGCTGGCACCCTAAACACAAGTTAAATCTTACTTTGGGTGTCAGAGTTCATCGGAAACACTCTTTCCCTTAGTTGTAACGCTGCATAGTGTTTAGATAAATGTTCTTGTACAGTCGCCGGCACATCAGGTTATACAAAACTGTAAAATTTCTCCAAATCATTTTAAACCTTAAAATCGAATGAGAAAATTTGACAGTTTGTGGTAACTTGACCTGCTGCTGTGTGTACAACTGAAGGCAATATTTTTTTTTATTTTTATATACCTATACCTACATTATTTACATCATGTAGTGGTATATTATTTAATTTTTATCAGTGAAACCAGAACTTTTTTGTATAAGTACAGGGTGTTTTATGTTCGTTCATCTCAACTTTGTGATAGGTCGTGCATGGGGTGATTGTCCTCCTAAATACATCAAGTTTTTTTAAACAGAGATATTTACAATATTGTTAACTTTTCCCTAACATTGTAAAAAAACAACATATTAAATTCTTCAGTTCTGATATGCTATTTTATTGTTGTTCGCCTCGTCGGCATAATTTTTGTTGTTATTGAATGTCCGGTTGGAATTTTCCAATAAAAACCCAGTGCCATCAGTAATTATGGTTTATTTGTTAGTAGTAAATAATTATAGCCGTTTATTTGCACAGTCATCGTGACAATGCTGCTATTACTAAAAAAAGATAATTGTTCCTGTATCTAGTTATGTATATAAATAACATCCTTGGATTATCTTAGGTTGACTAATGAGTGACTCAAGCTGGCACACTTTGTTGTGAAACCACAAAGTATTTTTATTATTGCTTATTGTTATAATATAGCAAGATTGCACCTAATAAATATGTACGCTATGCAAAATCAGCCTACAATGTTCCCACTGCTGAGACACAGGCCTCCTCTCGGTGAGAGGGAGTGGGCCGAAATCTACCACGCGGGCCCAGTTGGTAGATCAGATGTCACATGTCTTCGATTTTTTTGTTTCTAGGGCATGCCGGTTTCCTCGCGATGTTTTCCTTCACCGTTTTAATAAATATATATATATATTTATTTTATTTTATTACCTTCTGTTGTACAAGAACATTTATCTAAACACCATGCAGCGTTACAACTAAGGAAAAGAGTGTTTCCGATGAACTCTGGCACCCAAAGTAAGATTTAACTTGTGTTTAGGGTGCCAGCGTCCTCGCCTATAATTTGAACATATATCATTAGTTGTAGGACGAGCACAGCTTATTATTAAAATAACTACTTACCTACTAGTAAATGCATATATTATTATGATGTGGCCTTTTAAAGTACATAGGGTATGTATGTGTATATAAGAGTGAGAGATAAATTTGGTGACAACTTGCGTTTATGTAAGTCTGTATACCTAAATATATGGCTTATGTGTATTTATAATAAATTAATTATGTCTGTAACACTGGCTGTTGAAAGGTATGGGTTATTGACGTGTATAATTAATCATGTAGAAGGACAATAAGTACCTAGTTAAAACCTGAATCATGTTATAATTATTTTTCTCAAAAAGTCCTGACTCAGATTAATTTTTGTATAAGTGACTCATCATTCTAAAGTTAATCCACAAAATATTTGGAGGTCAAGGTCACTTTAGTTTTCAGTTTGTTATGATTTATCATGTCATTTGGTTTAAATAGGCTTTTATTTTTTTATTTACCTTTTAGATAGATTCTTTGTATTTTGTGAATTTGAGAATTTTGTTGGCCTAACTTGTAAACTTAATATTTGTAGACCATTTTATATCTTGCTAAGTAGGTACCTGTTATCTGTTGACAGGCCTACACTGTCGTCCCACACCTATAAACACTGTAATTTGAAAACATTGTAAAAGTCAACTATTTTTAAAAGAGTAACCGTGGCGTTTCTTGTCGGCTCTTCTCCATCGGAATCGACCAATTGGAACCGTGCACCTAGCTTCTGACGTTTCGGTTTATGTGAAATAAAATACATATTTTGATTTTTATCTGGACTTTGGAGTTTGGACCCCTGAAAGTTCTGAAGTTATATAATATTTAAGATTAAAGTCTTTATTACCTAACTTTTATGTATTTTTATGACGATTTATTAAGTTATTTATATTTGGGCATCGTAATTATGATCGGACTAGCAGACCACTACTTTTATGTTGAGTTTTTTTTAAATAATCTTCTACATTTTGATCGCGGTTTCAATCGCATCGTGTCCAGTACAAAGTCTATCATGTGCTAAATCTGTTCAGTGTTCAGCCGTGTAAAGTTTTGTGTTGAGTAGATAATTAAAAGTAGATTGAGTAACAAATATATCCATACACTTACGCATTTAAAATTTAGTATAGACAGAAATACACAAACGATGATGTTTTATTAACATTTCTACCAAAACATTTGCCTTATTGACTAGAAAATGCATGCTTTCATACATGTAAATAAGCACGTATATACATTTTTTGTCAATACATTATGTAGAACTAGACTTTGTACAGTAAGTGGACTGTGCGCCATGTTACTCAGTATTATTACTTGCAAAAAAAATAAAAAACTTTATTAGGTACTGTATACATATTACCTAAGTAGGAGACTCATAGCTAGACTCTGCCTTTGTTCCTTCATTGCACAATTTGACCGTTAATGCAGAATTTGGTTCGTGTCTTCAAAGGTCATAGGTCAACCGACACTTGGTGAACAAAGATGACACTAGGTAACCCCCTTCTTACACTTTAAGACTTAACACCAGTAAATTATATTTCTTCATCAGTAAACTTAATAATAAAAAAGAAAGACCATAAATAAGAAGAATTTTCGATTTTAAAATATAATAATGCGCAGACTGTAAGCGCATACAGCACAACTAGCTATTGAATCTAGTGACCCCCCCCCCCCCCCGTATTCACCGCAATTGGAGAATTGGACTTTGGACCCAGACATTTCTGTACCTACATATTCTGTAGGTACAGAAATGTCCAAAGGTCCAAAGTCCAACATGTGATTGCGTAAATCTCTACAAAGCGGTCTTTCTTGAATCGCAAGTCATCGTGATTTGGGCCTTAATTCGTATGTGTGCTAATAATAATTATAATTTTTTCAAAAAGCATGTTGGTAACCTTGGTTTTTTTTAGATTGCTTATTTTTTCTCCTCATTATGAAAACATGTCAGATGTCTTATTTTTACCTTCGTACGTTAATACTTCCTTGCCCAGCCTCAGATTACAGCAATATGTAGGAAAATAATCCTATGGAGAAAATTGGAAGTGAAGGGAATCACTTCCAAGTTTCTCTATATGCATTCATAAATTAACTAGTTTATTCTATTATATCTTCGCAGTTCAATTGCAGATGAAAATAACACAAAATAAATATCTATCCGACTTCGATCGACCATCGCGACTTCGTCCGCCTGAAATTTTTTGTTTTAACAAAAATATCAAAATCAAAAGTCATTTATTCAAATTAGGCTGAGAATCAGCACTTTTTGAACGTCAAAATCACATAAGACAGTCCCCCCAAAACGCCCAACCTTCACCACTTCCTAGTGCTTTAGCTGGGAAGAAGAAGTGGCGGAACAAACTCCCCAGCAGCACTGCTGTCTGTTCAGTTAGAAGAACTGGATTCTATACATATAGTAATAAGTAATTAACATTACGAAACACAAAAATATTAAAATTATTTGCCATATGTCAGCTAGCACACGCCAATATTTAAAACTATACTCAAGCAGAAATAAATAATAAAAACAAAAACGCAAACAGAACTTAATACAAAATAAAAAGCCTCCTGGCATAAAGGGCGTGCCCGCTTACATATGCAATGCTGCATTATGTTTAATATGTATATAAGTAGCTGTAACTTGTAGCCACAAATGATAAACTAGGACTTTCGAAGTAAAATAAAGAAACATTAATTTCTAATAACAATAACAAAACCATAGTCAGCAAGCTGACCTGTCACCACAAGCAGCACCCGTTCACGAGCATAACGCAAAGATCAGCCATTACCCCCCTTGCCACTCGGCAATACTGTAAGGAATTAGTGAAAGACTTTTCGGAATCAGATCAGCAGTTCCGATGATTACCCCTCTACATAAAATAAGCTCACATGTTTTATCTCTTTATATAATTAGTACCTATATGTAGACAAGTATTGATAATAGCGGGTTCATCCTCTCTAGACTGTGTTGCTATGCAACATGTTACAGACAGAATGTGTCGTCTAAATAAAAATAAACATTATTAGACCATTTTTGACTTTCAAATATTTAAGGTTCTTTGTCTGGTGATATCTGTGAGTAAAAAATATATTTGATTAAGATCGACTGTTTTGTCACACGGTGCCCGCGTGACAAAACAAGTCTCACGGATTTTACTTATAATTTGGCGTTAAAAATAGAAAAAAAAGTTGATAAACAAGTACATGTGGAGTTTTACTGCGACATAATAAGATAAGTCAATTAATAATTTTCACTTATTATCATGTCTGCAAAGGCAGATAAGTACCGTCCTAAGTAGTTTTTTTTTTCTTGTCTTGATAATAATAAAAGTCATAAATACAGGCTGGATTAAAAAATAAAAATAGAGAATGGCCTGAGCGTTTATAGCCTCACAAAAGTGAACACTCTAGAAAGAGGCAAAGTGACTTTCGGTTTCTCTCTCTCGTACCTTTCGATCCGTATTCACTGCACAACTGAATACGGAACGCTTAGTTCATTCTCTATGTCTATAGATTAAAAGTAGTGTCCGACTGAAACACGATTATCAGTCGAAACCGAAACCGTAGGTAACCGAACCTTCAGCTCCACTTCTAGTTTCGGTCGAAACGGAAACTTATGAAGTTAAGAAAAAAATTGTTAATTAAATGGCATTCTTTTCTGAGACTCGTCGTTTGTCGTAGATTTGTTACAAATAATTTGATTAAGGACTGATCTTGCAATTATCAGACTTCCATATAAAAACAACTTTTCTCTGATTTTGTGTGAAAAAAGGTCTAAAGGAGATGTTTGATTTTGGGCCACCACTATGTACACTGCATAGATACATAGGAAAAACATAGGGGAATTTCATAAAAATACTAAAACAATAATTTGAAGAAGGGTACAGACGTACAGTGGTTCAAAAATGATAATTTAAAAAGTTTTTTTAATAAGATAACCCTATTTTAGGGCAGCCATGACAGTTGTGTTTGACATGACGTTTGACAGTTTAAAGCACAGCTCACTCCTCTCCTATGAATTATCTAAGTCCAGAGTATATTGATAGGCACTAAAGAATGAAGCAGTAGGACTGTTAATAAACAAAACGTTCATGGCTTCGTTACGTTTCTTGCTCCTCTTGACACCGATATAACCAATCTCTTAACTGCTCGAATAGGTGATAGAAGAAGTGCTGCCGCAGTCGAGTAGAATACCCTGTCGTCTTATTTTATCGAAACCGAAACCCAACCCAAGATTTTCGAAATTCGTATTGTTTTGTTTTATGGCAGCTAATACACGTCAATCAAATGTCATTGTCAAAATTGAGTGACCGGTTGGTGCAGTTGATAGCGACCCTGCCTTCTGAGCCGCTGGTCCCGGGTTCGATCCCCGGACAAGTCATGTCATTTGTGTGCCATGAACATGTCTGTTTGACCTGTGTCTGGGTGTTTATATGTATTTAAGTATGTATATCAGTCATCAGGTTACCGTAGTACAGGTTCTACCTAGTTCGGGACCTGGAGACATTGTGTGGATGTTGTACCATAAAAAAAATTACATTTTTTGCATGCTGCTAATCTGATCCACCATGTTTAATTTTATGTTGTGTTGCTCTCCTTGGCCATGTTAATTTGAGTATACTTTGAAACGAAGTGAAATTAAAGAAAATTAACAATAAAAAACGGTTACTGTAATACATAGCGATATTTACATATAGTGTACATAGTGCTGGCCCAGGCTCCATACATTTCTGGAACATCTCCTTTCAAAATGACCCCTAACTTAAATAACGGCCTTAGTAGATGCTACTGTTAGCTTTTGCGATTAGCGATTTAGTATTTTTCGAGATGAGAGATTAACACCGCATAATTTTAGCATTAACAATCGGCGATTAATCGCTTTTCGGAAGTTCGATATACCTTTTTTTTTGAGGGTGGGAAATCCGCGTGCACTGACTGGACAGGTCCACTCAATCTGTGTGGTTCTTTCCTCAAAAGACCATTGCAGACACCGATCTACATAGCTTTCACATGACCTGACCAAGATTTTGTCTGGACTTTAAAAGAGACTGTGACCTCTGAGTTTGTTTCGGCCTTTCTTCTCAGAGTAGTCAGATAGGAAACGCCGACCCCATCTAGTTTAAAAAAAAAATATGATTGACGTGTAAAAGTGTTTGTTCAAACCTACTTACAGAAATAAAATCATTTATCATTTATCAAATAACTTCTCCCGCTCTGGGCAGAGCAGGAGGGCGTGTCAGGCTCTTACTGACTAAAACCCACCCGTGTTCCTTCAGTTGCCTGTGCCAGGGGCCACGGTATCCCTCTCGGACTTTCCCGCAACCCTAGCAGGCATCGGCCCTAGCGAACCCCGTCATTGGTGCTGACATCTCTTTGAGGCGCGCGTGGAACACAATGCGTCGTCGACCCGGGCGTGGTCCTTATCGAACGGCGAGCTGCCGCTTGCTCGCCGCTCGCAAGCCCACGCCTACGGTGGCCGGGAATCGGCCTGCGATTCCCGACGCCCAGGGCGTCTCCTGCGGCGGCTAGGGGCGTGAGGGCGTGAATTTTGACCAGAGCCGGACGCGAGAGATCGCCACCACCAATCGCCTCCACGAGGACACGGCGGTGCTCCGCCCAAGCCGGGCAGACCTCCACCGTATGCTCCACCGTGTCCTCCGGGCGATCCACACAATGGTGACACCCGGGCGTTTCCTCCCGCCTTATCCGGAACAGGAACCTCCCGAAACAACCGTGTCCGGTAAGGATCTGCGTCAGGCGGAAGGTGAGGACGCCGTGGCGCCTCTCTAGCCACTCCTCAAAGAGGGGACTTATCGCCGCAATTGTGGCGTGCCCAAAGTTCGATATACCTAGCGACAATACCTTATCTCTCCGCCAAACAATTCAGCATAGTTAGAAAACGGAATTCTTAAATCGTACTCAAACGGAATGAGTCGCCAAAACGCGATGCAGCGTCGAAATGATCGCTGAAACGTGTGATATTGGTATTGTGACCGAACGCACATACAGTAGCTAAGATGCATCTGCTATTAAAACTTGTATTAATCTTCCAGAAAGCGAATAAATCCCTACTCGCTGATACTAAAAGCAGAATGTCTTAACAAACTAAATGACTTCTATTTATAAGTAAACACTTATTTTTTTGTACAAAAATGGTGAAAACGGGACCCCGTTACTAAGCATACGCTGTCTGTCTATCTGTAAATCGTTCGTATTCTATGAAAACCAACAACTCACGAACGCCAGGGATACACCAAAAACGAACCGCGAAACGAAAACGAATTGCGGCCGAAAACTGCTTTTTTGTTCCAAACTGGCCGAAACCGAACACTCGATCGGACACTAATTAAAAGTATGCGTCAATAATTATTATCTTTATCTTTAGAAGGTACACCTCAAGGACGATACACAATATAAAATGTCGGTTATCTTATAAGCAAGGCGTTATAGGTACATAACTAATCATATTCTGAGCAATTATTTGGTAATCGACGAAAATAACTTTTTTTTCGGTAGGTAGGTAAGTACGGTATAATTTTCCTATCGCTATTGCGCAGATTCAGCACAAATGAGGTCGCTTTCGCTATAAAAATAAAAAATTATGGAAAGGAACTCAGTTTGTTTAAAAAAAATGCCATTTGGTAGTACAGTGATAGAGAATTTACAATGCTACAAGTTCGTTTTGGCGCGTGGTCAAATTCGGAACTAACTCCACCATAGTCCATGTACCATGTCAATACCATTTCTGTGACAATTTCACAAATGTTTACCAATAACCCCCCCTCGATTATCATGTCATTCTAGCCTTTCAAGTTTCGATCGTAGTGGTGTTAACAGAAAGCGCTAAACTTCCAGTATCCAATACTTCAAGCTGTTTAACGTTCTGTATAACAATATCGCCGTAGCTCCAAACCGGCGCTATTAGCTGCTCCGTTTAACTTAGTTACACATTACCACGTAGCGAACTCAAATCGTAAACACCCGTGGCTAGACGCTTCCATGCATTTCTTTCATGAACATCATTCATTGAAGGTAGGTACTCTTCAATTAACGTTCTATGCGTTTGTTGATTCGTGTGCGTCGCTACATATCCAGCGATTTGTGTCTAGTGTGTAGAAATGGGCCAGGTAGAAAATTTGACAAATAATAATAATTTATAAAAATTAGTTACTCATTTTTATAATAATTAAAGGCTGTTTCAGAATATTAAAAGGAAAACGCCAGGTTGCCCGGGAAAATTAAATTGTCTTACGTTTTTTTTTGCAATTTCCAGGTCAGTGTCAGGTTGTTAATGACCCAGAAGAAATTTGAATGACAAAATCAAGGTCACATAAAAACTTGACAAAATCAAACTCATAAATTGTTGAAATGTCAATTTGAGATTGCTAGAATGTCAAGAAATAGTCTGCAGGTCCTTTATAAAATAAACCACTGGGCGCTGATCAAAAACGTAGAAGACAGAGTAGAATGTTCTTAAATGTAAGTCTTAAATCGAAATCGAATAATCTTGTCTACAATGACGCTAATAAATAAGTAATATGAAAAATAAATTACTTATGTTAGCAAAATACCGTTTTACGTAAGTGAATTGTTAATTTATTTGTTAGCTCGCTCAAGTACTTACTTATGTGTTTTACAACTTGATGTCAAGGTATGGGTCACAAAGTGACGTAAGTATGAAAACGGAAAATGATTATTATTCGCACGTTACCAGCGTTTCATTTGTATTAATAAACTCGTGATTTTATTTTAAAGTGTACACTTAACATTCATAATTAAACAAAAAACTACTTAAAAATTTAAAATAATTCATGATTGTAAGTAAAGTCCCCAATACTATGCATGATTTCAGATAATATATAATAATGGCGTATATGACATTGTACAGGTGATCTCTTGTCGAGTTGTGGAACTACCTACCACTCGAATTTGAAAAAATCTTCTTGTATTTGATAGCCCACTTCTTGAGGAGAGTTATAGGCTATTTAACATCACGCTAGGCCCTTGGAAGTCGAGCAAAAAAGAAGTCAGAAAGAACAGTAAGCTAAAATGAAGTAATTAGCGCGGGCGGGCGCACTATGTGGAGATTGAGTCGGTTTCGGGTCATAAATCCATAATTTCCATATGTTTTTATAGATATACAGCTAATATTATTAATTTCTATGCTTGATCTTTGTGGGTAGCACTTTCCTTTAGCTTCCTGAATGGATTGGATTTCCTGGATTTAGAATACGCCAGTAAGAAAAATGGCCGATGAAAAATTTATTTAAACTTCGATTTCGTATCAGGAACTCTTTGGCATCTGTAGATGTGTAATGAATTAATTTATGTCATTTGTTTTTACAAATTGGCGGCAATTTAAAAAGTGTCGTGCGTCGAAATAGATTTGACTAGAGAACATTTTTGTTCAATGATTTATTACGACTTTCGTTGCGGTCTTACTCAACCACAATGTTACGATAGACTTCGATTAGCATTTCATGACGAAGCCCCATCCCGTGCCACTGTTTACAACTGGTTTAATGAGTTTAAACGTGGTCGAAGCAACTGATGATTCGCGAGAAGGACGTCCTTCTACGGCGACCACTGAAGATAACATGAGTGCCGTGCGGCTAATGATAGAAGCTAATAGAAGGGTGACATGTCAACAGATTCGGGCAGCATTAGGCATTGGTATGAGTCAAGTACAAAAAGTTTTACATGAACATTTCGGCGTCAGGAAGCTTTGTACTAGATGGATACCTCATAATTTGACGGAAGATCAAAAAACGATTTGGATTGGTACCACTCAATGCTTGAAAAGTATAACGGAGGTGACTCGAATGCTGTATATAACATCGTCACAAGTTATGAAAGCTGGATATATTGCTACGAACCCGTAACCAAAAGACAATCTGCGCAATGGATGTTTCCATTCGAAGATTTGCCTACAAAAGTAAAGAAGGGCAGAAGTCAAGGGAAAAAGATGATTGCCTCATTCTTTGGACGGACGGGTCATTTCGCAACAATTATCCTAGAAAATAAAAAGACTGATACTGCAGATTGGTATGTCAGTCATTGTTTACCAGTTGTCTTAGAAAATGTTAGACAGCAGCGCCCAAGAAGTAGGATCCTCCTCCACCACGACAACGCTCCAGCTCACTCCGCCAGACGGACTATCGAAAGTGTGGAGTTAGTAAGACATCCTCCTTACAGTCCTGACCTGGCACCTTGTGATTCTTATTTATTTCCGAAAATAAAAGATAAACTCAAAGGAATTCCTTTTATAAACCCTGAGTGCGTTTGAAAAAGGCGTGGAAGAAATCCGTAAAGAAAGTCGGCCCGCTTCAATCAATGGTTCCATCGCATGCGATGATGCGACGGTGCTTAGAAAGGAACAGAAACTACTTCGAAAAGCAATACAAATACTAACATCATTCCGTTGTTTATTTTCTAAAAACTTTCAGTGTGTCCCACGTATTAAGGTTCAACTCTATGAAAATACTGAGGGCTTCATCTTTAGAATATGTTGTTAAATGCGCCGGTTCATGCGACTATTTAAAAGATTTTGACGTATTTCACTTTTATTTTTTCTACGGGCAATATTTGTAAAATTTCGACAATGAATGCTGTTCTGTTTCCCCTTGAGATCTCAATCCCTGAAGATATGAATTCAGTATAAAATCAAGGCCACATGTTTCAAGCAACTCCTTGTTTTTTCGTCTTTGTGTTCTATCAGAACTGTCGTCGTGGGATTTAGAAGGGCGTCCTCACTTCCTCGTCGATGATGAAGGTTCAGATTCACAATTAGGATCTTCCTGATTCATAGTGAATATGACGTGCAACCACAGGCTATTCTGATTAACTTTTTTTTCCTTATTTCTGCCAGATTTCGTGTAGCGTTGACGAAAGTTAGTAATACTTGCAAAGTCAAACTCAAAGCATTTATTTCAATTAAACCATTTACAGGCACTTTTGAATTGTCAAGTGGTCGGTCAGTCAGAAATATGAAGCTAGTTGCCCATTCCAAAGCGTAGTAGGTACCTATGGAGAAGAACTGGCAAGAAACTCCATGGACACTCTTTTAAATTATATTGTTACATAAATATTAGTTACATCATTAATGTTGAATATAGGTATAATTATGTGAGAACGATGTAAATAAGACGTACAAGCTGAGTGTCCAGTGTACAGCAAATATAAATTTAAACAAAACAATCCATAATAAAATAATTAAAATAAGCCGTGGTGGCTAAGAGATGACCAGTCCCAACTGACAGCGCCCGTTCACGAACATTACGCATAGACCAGCACCATTCAGATCAACCATTTTGAAGGGAGCTAAATGATCCAACACACGCGCCACCGTCAGCGAGACATTTGAGTGAGCATGACATCTATCAGCTGCCAGGGCACATTCAAATGAAAGACATTACCCGGCAAATGGTAGCTCGATAGTACATGCAACAAATTTATCTATATTTGCCTCGGAAAAGTTGATAATATTATCCCGTATATAACGTGTTAAAGCAACAACATAATTCCCGTCACGTTCAATTAAAACAAGACAGGTCGCGTCTGGTACCTACAGTTGACTTCACTCATTGCGAGAAGGTAGGTGGTTAGGTACACTTTTAGTAACAACAATGAAGAAGGAAAAACAGTATGTAATTATTGAGTATGCAGATGCCCTATTTTATATAAAATAATTGATTTGAAACGTGTGCAAAATGTAGTAGAAAGAACCAATTATCACTATGTGGTTTCCGATATATTTTATTGATAATTTACTATGTATGTGAACTAAAATAATGTGAGAAATACTCGCTACATTATCTAAACATAAACTGCAATTAATAAAATGTCACAAGTTTATCCTATAACAACTAATAAATCAAATAGCATCACCTACGTATTTATAAGAAATTTACACTAAGTACCTATTTCATGTTATAGGTAATTATATTCAATTAAGTTGCAATTTTTTTTCTTCTTGTTTGTTAATGTTAAATTTCTTATCAAATAACATCATTTACAGACCTTCGGCAAATTTCGGCAACTGTCAAAAGTAATTGAAAGTTTCAGATACGCAAACATGATATGTCACGAGATAAATATTTCTAGTAAATAAATATTAACAAATTTATAGCATATTTATTTATCAGACGAAAGTATATAATTATGGGTATAAGCTTTCTGGAATGGTATAATACTTGGTATAGTTTTCATTGCTAGGTCACCAGAAAATAATCCTGAAGATGTTTTTGTGAGAATTTTTGAATCATCGTATTTAGATGTTCTTCGCTATAAATCAGCACCAACCACATACATAATTTATGTATAACATAGTAGATTAACTTCATAGCTACAGTTTGAGGTATAATACAAGTACCTGCGCCGATTTTTACAAAATGTAAGTATTTAATTATTTATGGCCAAGCTCTCTTAGGCACCTCCACATAGTAGGGCGGTGCGCTGCGGTAGGTCGGGGGCGAAATTTCATGCGGACGAAGTCGCAGGTAGAAGCTAGCTAGTCTTAAATAAAATATTCATCGAGAAAAATCACTCGAAACATTTTTTTACGCCTAAAGCCATTTCTTTTGAAAATCTAAAACCCTCAGGGTCTAATAACTGAGCTTTTTGGCTTACAATGAATTATAATGTGAAGATTGTTTTTGAACTGGTGAAATTTGGGTGTACATGGGTACACCTCTGCCTACCCCTTCGGGGGAACTAGACGTGATGTTATGATATTATGTTATGTTAAATGGTTTTTAATCATATTTAAAATTGTGTTATTTCCAACACCTGTGTCGTCTTTCTTGAGAACAACGCGCAACGTAGCGAATGAGACCTTACCGCCAAGCTAGATCTAAAGATTTCAATAGTAACACGAGTACCTAATCATATAATTTTCTCAGCCTTATAGCACGGTAATATTATCTATAATATTACCGTGCATATAGTCAGAAACGCTCGGAACGAACCGGATTTTCCTCATTTTTTTTTTCTTAACACAAGCCGATCTATGGCGGGATGGTAACTTTTTTTTACAATCTATAAACTTTTTGTTTATCACCTTAACTAAGATATTAATCTTATGCCAATTAAAATGTGTAAGCTATACAAAATAAACAAAAAAAGGGTAATTTTCCGATGAAAATAAATTAGTTAAAAATTATACAGGCTGATGTGATGTATGATTAAATAAATGGGTAATTAAATATTTGTCGCATGCCACTTGATCACAATGTTAAGATCAATATAAATAGTAAAGAAATATTTTACGAATATGGTTTTCATTCTTATTTCAACACAAATTAGCGTGTCTTGAATAAGTACCTATCTGTGAATTCTAGAGGTTGTGGCTTATGCAAGTTACATAATATTTTAACGTGTAAAATACTAAGTAAACGACACTTACATAACACTTACAAATCTTAGTAAATACGTTGACAGACCATTTAAAGATATCTTAATAGTTGGGTAGAGACTAAAATACATATTGACTTATTCAGTCGATGATTAACATTCACCATGATCTGGTAAAAATGAATTATTTCTACTGCGTCTGTAGTAGCTTGCCTTGAAAATATATAGTTAATTAATGTATACATACGTGATTATTATGTGACTAGGTACTTAACCTCTCAGATTTCCGTAATTATGTTTCTTTTATTATTACGGGCACGATTATTTTTGGAAAATGTATAGGGAAGTGCAACCTCGGCTCATAAATAAAAATATTGTCACCTGGCGTTATAAGTTTTAATCAAGTATTTAAAAGAAACAAAAGTTTGTTTTACCGTGGTAGCTAAAATACTGAAGTATGATTTTAAAGTCTAAGAGTGAAGCAAAGTTTACAAACCGTTCTTGAACACGAAGAAAAATTTGCCACAAAGTAGAATCTATGTTTGAGCTATCGAAAATTAGCCGTCCGTGTATGGAAATTAAAAATTTTCCTCACTTTCCCAAGTAAGTATAGGTTATAAACTTATAATTGTCCAAATTAAAAGGACGTTTCACCTCACTGTCGTTTTTGGTCTCAATTATTGAACAAGTTTGAAGAAATAGTTCAGTGATTGCCTTCCATACTTTTCTAATATAGTTGTTAACATTTCATGTCTGCTATTTTACAATTATTTCAACGAACGTTTATCTAAAAACTCGTGTTTTACGATAGAAAGGGTTATTATGGCAGGAGTATCGGCATCGTTGCTCGGCCGAGATATCGCGACCCCGACTTGCCCCGTCTGCCGATAGCTCCAGAATGCCGCCACTGTTTACATCTTATTTATTACGTTTTAGTACCAAATCACTGCATTAAACGTGATTAGTATACAGACGGCTATTAGCTTTGTTTGTCAAGGATCATTAGAACTTACAATATAATTTAGACTAGGCTAATTTAGATTAGGCTCATGAGTGTTTGGGAGTTGGGAGTCTTGTCGACTGTTTATATACCTACCCATATTAGTCAAATATAATAAAAGCTACTTATATTATTTACTTAGTTATGATTGTCAAGCTGTTGTCTTACCACAATATAGTTATAGTTGCAGCTGTTTTTAAAATAATATCTGATATCTGTGTGAAATGAGTGACAATGACAGAATTCGATGATATGTGTCGTGTCGGTCATTACTCCTTATCATCTCAGAGATAAATCATCTCCACGAACATTATCAGAATCCTGATAGATATACCAGCCCACACATAGCAACAAAGGAACATACGAACAAAGCCAGTGCGTGTGACAACTAATTAGTCACCCGGCAGTTTGTTTACTTACTGCTACATGACGGTTATGGCAAAAGTCTCTGTCCGTCAGCTGCTACCGAGTGACTCCTCGGGCGCCGCATTCGATTCCACATCCGCTGCATTTCCGATAACGGGTGAGTCAGCGCGGTGTCGGGTGCGCGACGCAAATCGCTACCATTTGCTGACTTGGACACATAGAGCGGGTCATTCATAGGTGCTGTCAGCAGATTGGCGAAGCGGATGTTAGGTGTGATGGCGACCGCGGCCGTCAGTCGCAGTTACACCGCGAGCGTGGAAGGTCGCGTCGTGTCCAACAGCTAATCACCCGAGACCGGCGTGATTCTGTATAAACAACACTATCGAAAAGTGGTACACAATTACTGTGTGATAAAAACGAAAACATTACGCGGAAGCGGTGCATTAGTTGTCACCAAACTCATTATCGGAACAATATTTGCTGTGATAAACTTAATATTTGTTATGTATGATCCACGTTTCGTAAAGTTTTCCGTGATAAGGGGTTGTGTTATTTGGTCTGGTTAAACCACCTGTTGATTAATCGTGTTTATGTGGAGCATTATCGGGGTTATCGTGTGTTTCGTTACTTTGATTAGTGGATAACAGTTGGGCGTGGGTGTTGTTGAGTGGTAGGCGGCTGGAAGATGCCGGTGCTCGGTTACGAGATGACGTCACAGGAGTTGTGTCCGATGTACAGCGCGGTGGATTACATGATGGGTGCGCAGCCGCAGTGGGACAAGCACGCCAGTACGCCGTACTACGGCCCTGTAGTACGTAGTCCCCCGCAGGAGGCGCGGCCTATCATGACGTTCAACGAAGGTTTGTTGACACCACACTCTAGTGATCACGTTTTTATTTGCACATTAGCCATTTAATATTGATGTGTCGGCCATTTGCATACAATTAGGTAAAGGTATGTGCAATTTATCAGCGTTTAAAAATATTCATGGCTATATTTGGACGATTTTTCTTTTTTATCTTGTTTTCAGCTGCTTATTGTAATCTATGTTGATAACAGTTGACACCTTATAAAGAACGATGTATTTAATTGCTGTTTTGTACGTTATCATGATGATAGATGTAGGCATATGATATGATGCAATCACAACAATAGAATTCGGGTTTCTTAATAGAACACTGCGTAATTATTCGCTTTTCTCAACAGAAGTAAACAATAGAATGACAGTAGGTTTTAAAAATTGTGGTACTCAAAGAACATAGCTATGGAAATTTCAAAATCCACATGAAACGTATCCTTATCAAAAAAGCATATTATAAGATTAAAGACAACGTTGAAGACAAGGAAGCTTGGCAATAATTCCTTCTGCACGTGTGGCTTCCGTAGTAACTCATTAACAGCATCACTATGTAATTAACTGCTCCCAAATTACGTTTTTTTTTTACATTCCTTGACATATTCTACTCTTCTCATTATTTGACATTATAAACCTACAATTCTAATTTCAACTCTTTACTAATGCCTTTTGTGGACAGGATAATAATTCCGATTTGTTAAAGTTGTAATGGCAACCATGTAATTTGGTGTAAATAGGCTTTAATTTGTTTATTTATCTTGTACCTACCTATAAAGATTATTTTGTGAATGTGAGAAAATTATACTTGTAAACTGTAGATTTGTAGACCATTTTCTATCTTGTTAAGTAAGTTACGTTTAAGTAAGTTAAGTACCTGGTGGTACTTGGTGACAGGCCTACACTATCCTCCCATCCTATAAACACTGTAGGTACTGTGAAAACATTGTAAAAGCCAATAATTTTTAAAAGAGTAACCGTGGAGTTTCTTGTCAGCTCTTCTCCATAAGAACCGGCCAATTGGAATCGTGCACCTGGCTTCTGACGTTTCACAAGTGCCCATGTAGGTTTATGTGAAATAAAATATTTGGATTTGATTAAAATTACTCCAATTTTTGTGGGGGTTTACAAGTCGCGTTCAATAAAACTCTGGAATCAAAGTCAAAGCATTTATTTGAAATAGGCACATAAAATACACTTTTGATCGTCAATTACATTTAGATTAAAATAGAATTGAATCTAGTCGCCCCTTCCAAAACGTAGTTTCGTATGGAGAAGAATGGGCACGCAACTCCACCGTTACTCCGTTACCGTAGAATTACAATAACATAATGCTTACCAAACATGGTGACAGGTGACTGTGGACAGGATTTACCTGACTTATCTATTCGGACAATAATGATCATCATCATTGGCGACCTTGTTCAATCCGCTGCTGAGTTCAGGCGTTCTCACTTAGCACTATATTCACCACTTTAAGGGGGAAGTTCAAGCCAGCCCACGAAATTAAATTTTCTTTCGTTTTTTCCAATTTCCAGGTCACTATTGGGTTGTATGTTGATCAAAATACGATTCGCGGCCGTAACTAGTATGTAATAACGTAATTATAGTCATAAGAATCATCAATAAAACCCACTAAGACAGAATTGCCTCAAATGTTATGATTTCATGAAATAGTATTAATGTATTGCTTATTTTAATTATTATAATTCAGTTAATAAATACTTGTTACGGCCGCGAATCATATTTTGATCAACTGATTCAAATTCGCGGGCTAGCTTGACACTTCCCCAAGCAGTCTTTAATAGCCATCGCAGACACGCCCTCCCACTCTGCCCAGAGCGGGAGAAGTTATTTGATTTCCCACCCACACAAAAAAAAAAAAAAAAAAAAGATTGTTATTCGCAAACCGACCACTTGACTACCCATCCCTTTGACATAAAACTCGAACCAAACCACGAGTGCATAGATGACGTTTACTTTCTAGCTAGAGTTCCGCACGATACAAACTACTGCAGGTTGATATGTCGAAGTCTGATTGGTCAATTCAACCCAGTGCTATCAGCTAGGGTTAAAGAAAGATAAACCTCTTTCAATAAACATTTGAAATAATAGGTATTATCAATCGTTCTATAGGTCACCAACAACCTAGCAACGTACCTTGTACTTTAGAAAGGTACCTATGTGAAAGAGTAATCACGTGAATGCAGATATTGAAAATTCATTATCTTCTTAACGAAGTTAAGGCTCCTTCAAACAGGCGCGACACGACGCGACGCGAAGGTACCGCCTATCGCTCGACGAGCGTGCCTTTGTGTCGCATGCGATTCGCGTCGTGTGTCGCGCCTGTTTGAAGGAGCTCGTAAGTTCATATAATCCCATTGAATGACAAAATATTAATCAATAGGATTATATCAACTGGTATTGATAATTTTAATTATTATAATCCTGTAAATACATACTTACCGTACGTACTTACCTTTGTTACGGTCGCGAATCATAATTATTTTGTTCAACATACAACCTGACACTGATCTGCAAATTGCATTAAACGTAAGAAAATTTGAATATCGCGGGCTACCTGTGGCTTCCCCATTAACGTTCTTTCCGACGCAGGGAGGGAACATGGTTATACAATAAATGTATATGTAGATAGCCTGAATAGTTACCGTAACGTATACTGACCACTGACGTATTGTAGGACAATTAGGTATTAAATTCACGATATTATTTAATTGTTTTCTTCAATAACTTACACACGTGCAGCTGAATAATGAAACGGTGATTGACGTATAGCCTCATTGTCTGACGTCTATTCCTACTGTGATGTGGTCGTTTCTAGTCATACCTAAGTTTGGTTTTTACCCGGGGTGAATGTTTTAAAAGAATAGCTGGAAAATATCGATGATATGCTAATTTTAAGTCGACTGTCAGGCCGTCCGTCCAGCGTCCTGGCTGGGGAATGCGATCTCGATTTGCAATTTGAGTCGAAATAGGCCTCACGAGTCGAAATTGCCAACTCGAGATCTTGCGAGATCGAGGTTGCATTCCCTGATTATGGCTTTTAAAGGCCGCGTCCTAACGACATACGAACTACTTTTGAAAACCAACAGAAAATTGTAATGTTTATCATTAATTCATTATCATACCGCTATACGACCACTGCTTAACAGGTAAACCTGTTTTTCAAGGCAGAATCGAGTCTCAATCTCTCGATATTGGTACCTACCTAGATCTACCTAAAATATTGTATCTAGTCTGTAACATGGTCCCACTCGTCTGCCTAGCCTTTTCCCAAATATGTTGGGTCAGCTTTCAGTCTAACCGAATGCAGCTGAATACCCGAATTTTACATGGAGCGACTGCATAGCTAACCTCCACAACCCAGTTATTGGGTAACTCGATACCCCTAGGTAAGACCGGTTGTCAGACTTTCGGGCTTCTGACGACCCGTAACGACGACTGTGATCCACGAACGATAGCCGGGACCAACGACTTAACGTGCTTTCGGAGACACAGAAGCGTCTCGGTATGAACAGATAGTCCCATCCACTGACCTGTCTTGGAAAGCGTAGCTTAACCTGATCGATCGTCCCGTGCGGCTGTTATTGCTTACCCACTCACAAAAATACTAAAGTTTATCACTCTTCTTGTTTCAGACAGCGACATGCAGCTAGAGACGAGTGGCAGCGAGGCGAGCGCGGCGTCCTCGGCGGCGCTGTCGCAGCACTGCGCAATATGCGGTGACCGCGCCACCGGCAAGCACTACGGGGCTTCCTCCTGCGACGGATGCAAGGGCTTCTTCAGAAGAAGCGTCAGGAAAAACCATTTATACACATGCAGGTAACAAAACATAATATGGATCATAAAAAGGCGTCGTCCACAGAGCACGAATCGCCACACCTCCGGCGTCTAGAGACGCCAGTACTCATAAAATACGTTGCGCCGAAAGTGCGTTGAGGCCGTACGCAAAATACGCGTTTGGACCTCTAGTTGCGGACACCTACCCGTTAAACTAAGTGCGTTGAGGGCATAACTTCTGTCACGGACCGCCTTCAAAGCCGTTTCTATATTATGTTATTTGTGTCCTTAGTGCGTGTAAACGGATTAACGGAGACACGCTTGGTTTGTATGGAAAGTTTTGACAGTGCCGCCTGTAGCAGTGGTCGCCGAGGCGTCTCCGTGCTCTGTGGAACCGTCGGTAAACCACCGCATAGTGGTCGGCAAGGGTGGAGGGGGTGGTGTCTAAAAAATAGAAATAGAGTAATGAAGCGTGAGAAAAAACATTAGGAGGTGCCAGCAGCCTGCTTGGCTTATTTCAATGCACAATGGACTATACAATTTCGCTTGATTTTAAATCTAGGGTTACAATAAGACACGTGTCGTTAATCCTCTTACACAGTAGTGCGAGCTACACTATTACAATAATATTTACTAGTATAGAGGAGACGGAAACGCAACAATTTTATGTCAAGGATCACAATCAACTCGAACTACACATGTTTTGATAAGTACCACTAGGCAAGGTCATGGTTGTATTATCACTCTGGTTCATTGAAATAGGTTTGGATAATCAACGTAGAGGAAAACATCGAAATTAATGTAATGTGTGATGGTCAATTGGCTAAGCCGGTACAGGCGCTAGTTGAAGGCGTAATCCATCTTGATTTGTCACAGCCCATTAAGACAGGCGTAATTTATGAGCCAACTGTTTCACACTCTGATAATGGAGTATCTATAAATACTAGTCTCTTATTTCACATTTATGCGTTTTTAACATGTCTAGAAAAAGCAAAAAAAATATATATATGGTTAGACTAGACAGTAACTAGACTTGGTACAGGAAGGTTGAAAGTATTTTAATGTTTTTATTTAGATCGCAAACATTTTCACAAAAAAAATGCAGTGCCTTACAAAACACCATGTACCGTCAAATGGGGTTACTTTGATACTACGGGGTTACTTTGATAACAACTTTAGGCTTATGAAAAACTTAATTTTATAATAACTACAACGCTATAATACAAAGAAACTATCAGTAGTGCCAAGTACTGATAGTTTATTTTTTAACTGGTGTTGTAGATATTATAAAATTAAGTTTTTCATAAGCCTAATGTTGTTATCAAAGTAACCCCGTAGTATCAAAGTAACCCCATTTGACCGTATACAAACAAATATTGTAATGTCTCAATTCATAGACCGTCGACGACGTCGCCCAAACACGAAAACTGGGTAAAATTTACTCATACGGGATTTTGCTCACATTTTTTTTTGTATCTTGTAATCTAACAAACTGAACCACGAAATAACAGATATTTGTTGCTAAACATTAGTCTTTTAAATAGGTATATGATCCTATTACGTTGTGTTATCACTAATTGTGGATTCACGACTGCTCTTGTGAAACTGGTGAATGATAGAAATTGGCACGCCTATGGTATTCGCTTCATCTGTATTGGTGGGAACCCCACAACCTTAGCCGAACCTGGGAGCATGCCAAATAGGGACTACTCACACTTCTCAGGTATAAATCGCACGGCGCGAGTTCGAAGACTGACTGAAAATTTAAAATGATAAATACTCGTACGTTTGAAAGGAACTAATATGACGCTTTACTGTAGTTTTTTTTTATTATTTTACATAATACAAAATACATAATAGGTATGCATAGAAATTCATACTTCATACTGTAAATCACTTCTGAGTTATTCCAAATTTCAAACACCTTATTGGAATAGTTTTTTTTTTTTTTTTTTAATTTTAATGGCCTGGTTGCTGGGACCTTTTAGCCAAGTCTATAATTGGTTTATTGGAATAGTTGCAGTAAATGTACCGTCTGCATCAAAAATCACTAAAATTATTCAGTAATCAAAATATATTATGTAACATTAAAATAACACAGACTGTTGCCTTGTATTAACATTGAATTCTAAAAAGCAATTTAGATTTTAGATAAAAGTAACCATGTAAACCAATTTTCAGTTCAGTACCGACCACACTGCGAAAGGGTGAACTCGCAATTCGCTGTCGCTGTCAAAATAAATTGAATGAATTGTGATTAGTCCTTCAGACGTCCATACAGAATGATGTTTTTTTTACCCGACTACAGCAAAAGGAAGGGTTATGATTTTATTATTACGTGTAATTTGTATGGTATTACGTCACTTAAATAGTTTGGAAGTAGAATGCGGTTTACCATGACTGAGAAACTTGTTTCCTCTTAAATATGACCGAGTTTTTGTGTCAGTTTCTGAACGTCATTAATTACCTATATGGGTAGATGTTTATTACCTGTTCGTTATCAACAACAAAATCTAAGAAGTTAATTTAGGGGACGTCATATTGTTTCTGTACTTAACAGGTCATTTACAATATTTGTTACTGGGAATTTTCATTAAGCTGTGTATTTATTATTCCATATTAAAAACATTGTATAAAGTGTGGGATACTTCCAAAGGAATATGTCCTAGGTAAAGCAAATGAATGATAAACCCATTATTATTAAAGTTGATAAAATTTTGCTAAAAAAATAGGGATTAGGATTCATTTTAGGTATTTTTGTTACCATGTTTGTCTCTTATTTTCGGTGTTAGCCCTGCGATTCTATCTCAGCAACTCATTCTGTATTCATGTTACGTCATTTTTATTTAAAGCACCATGAATGGGCTAAAATAACAACATCTCAATATTGATTGGTATAACAAAAAAAAAATATTCAACATATCTATGGCTTCTATTGACGTACCTAAATATGCAAATAATATGTATAACCTTGAAGGTTTTTATTTAGATGCCTTTCTGTTATTAGTATTAATAAATTCTATATTTTCCACTTTGATTTAGAATTTAAACATACAAATAAATAAAATTGAAGTGTCTGCTTGTAATGTCAAAACATGGGCGAATAAAAAAAGTTGGACAGATTCTCGCTAACAAAAACTGTGTCACTCAAGTCCGCCAGCTCGCTGTACGTACAGCCCTCTGTACCTACATATTAAGGTTCTTTCAAACAGGCGCGACACACGACGCGACACAAAGGCACCGCCTGTCACGCGACGTGCGGTGCCTTTGCGTCGCGTGTCGCGCCTGTTTGAAGGAGCCTTTAGTCGGCCGACGCGACGACGCTGACGTTCGGCTATTACGCGCGAAAACAGCAACACTCACACATAAACGGGACTCCGAAGTTCCGTCCGACAATTTGTTCGTCCATGTGTCATAATAACAGCTTTTTACTCAACGCTTAGATAAATATATACGATACTTCAAACCGCGAAAAAAAAATCAGCTGGTCCCTACATTTTGACGAGTTCTGCAAACATTAATGTAGGGAACAGCTGATTTTTTTTTCGCGATTTCATATATGGTCCCATAGTAAAAGTTGTTCATAATGTTGAGTACAATGACCCCTAACAGATTGATGGTGTTTTTACCAATAACCCAGTATAACGTAGGTGAGCACTAAAGAAGAATTTTTGAAAATTAATCCCCCATAGGGGTTAAATAGGGGATGAAAGGTTGTACGGACGTTCGTCATTTTAGCCGATGGGAACTCCCATCCCTTTGGCATACGGTTTGTTTTTCTATAAAATATTAACCAACCTGTTAATGTTCAATTGTTTCAGGTTCAGCAGAAATTGTGTGGTGGACAAAGACAAAAGAAACCAATGTAGATATTGTAGGCTAAGGAAATGCTTCAAGGCGGGCATGAAGAAAGAAGGTGAGAAATACAACATTAAACCTATAGGTACCTACCGATGTTATCAAAACGACTGCATGCTTTTCTGTGTGATACTTTAAGGGCCTTGGGGTATATTAAGACTTTAATAAATACAGGGTTTTTTTATATATAAATAAATAAAAAGTAATTTTAAATGATTGGTACACTTGAATATATAAACAACTTTAACTATACCTAGTTAGGTATAATCCACCTCTTAGTTACTTTGCCACATTTAGATAGATAGATAGATAATATAGTATAATAATAAATAGACATTTGACAACGATTCCCAGTAATTATACTTGTGGTATGTACGTAAGGTGGTGCATTGTTATGTAGGTAAAAGAGCGCCTCTCGCCATCAAACGTAAAAGTTTGGCGAGTTTAGAAATAAGGAACACCCCTGTATTTATTATCTTTCAAATAAAAAAATAAAAACTTAAATAAATAAATAATATGAAACTTCACTAAAGTTGAACCTATCTAACTATCACTTAGACAAATAGACCTTGTTGTTTCGTGATATTTAACTTTACTGCAATAAATTAGTTACGAGGTCAATTAAACAGTTCGGAAATGCCGAAACAAAAATTGCTTTCTTTCACAAAATTTGCGATATCAAAACATTTAAAACTGACACCCTGTTTAATGTTTGAGTTTCGGGATAGCCGAAAATCAAATCTTAAAGCCGTCTTATATTTTAGAGAGTATGTCCCTTCATAATATTAATATAATTTGTTCGTTTGTCCTCATTGCTTCTCGGAACCAGTGGACAGGTCGCCAACCTATATTATCTTCACCAGACGACAATACTTTAATTACCACTTTAATTGAACAATGTAGTTGGTACGTATGTAACATAAATGATGTATTTAGTACCGTATTTCTTAATGCAGTAATTGGACATAGCTAGTATCAGAAATCCATACTTAATATTATAAATGCTAAACTAACTCTGTCTGTATGTTACCTTTTCACGCCTAAACCACAGAACGGATTTCGACTAAAGACAAGGTGATAATCTGGGACCTGGAGAAGGACAAAAGCTACTTTTAAAGTAATACAAAATATACACAGACGAAGTCGCATGCAACAACTAATTTTAGATTCAGAATGTGCAGTCTTTATTTTAATAACCTAAACAGAATGACAAATGCATAAAAGAGACAGACTCAACATAACTAATAATTTACTTATTATTCACCGTATTATCGTTACTACGCAAACGGATTCATTGGAAGCTAATCTAAATGGATATTTATACGTTTAATTAATTCAATTCATTTGAATTATTCGTTTCTCGTCATAAGGTAACCACATACCTACTTCAGACTTACTGCTGGTACATAACTATTTAGGAGTAATGAATGACGTTCAGACTCAGGAATATGTATTGTGATTTTATTTATTTTCCCTGTGTTACCTACGTATGTGCTTAAAACAAGGAAATTGTTGTATTTGTTTTGGGTTTTAAATTCATTGGCGAGAAATGTATACTGATTATTAGTATGGGTAAAAGGTCCCCCTGACCCAATATAATATATAATAATATTCATTACGTACGTAATAATCAAATGGACTTCAGCAGATGACAAACTGTAGTTTAAAAGTATGAATTACAAAGCATATTCTTATAAGACGCCCGCTGATTTGAAACTTGAATTTGCTGGCTTCAAATCAACGCGTAGAGAGAAATCGTACTGATCGATGTAATGCTTTATATTTCTCTGAATGAGAAAAAGCAAACTACTGCTGTGGTCTGTTCCATAAGTATCTGACGAAAGTGTCAACAAACCCTGGTCAGGTGACATTGTTACGCAAGCACAGGGAAATAACACATTCATAGATGTATTTAGAAGGTTTCAACTTTATGTCACACCACTTTTTCCAACAATTATTCTTTAAATATCATTACTAAATTGAAAAACATCTTTATAGGTGATTTAAATTTAGAATTTTGGGTTTAAGTATTCAAATAATCAAATCAAAGCACTCAATTTCTAAGTGGCACTACAAATTAGCACCAACATGTAGGTACCTACGTTTTCTGATCCATTTGTTTATTTTTTTTTAAACAGGCTTTTTTACTAATCTGTTATTTATCTTTATTGGGTACGGTCTTAGTCTCAGCATGCTGCTTCTAGAATTCAGTGCGATAAGTTTTCATATATTATTTCAGCGGTACAAAACGAGCGGGATCGCATCAACTGCAGGCGACCATCTTATGAAGAGCCGACGCAAGCCAACGGACTGTCTGTCGTGTCGCTGCTCAACGCCGAGCTACTCAGTAGGAAGGTTATTGATGAGGTTAGTAAGCGTCGTAATTATGTTAGTAAGGTTTGCTTAGTAAGGCTGCAAAGGGCAAAATGTCAAGGAGTTGCTAAAACCATAATAAACGCGTTTTAAACTCAAGGGAGCGCTGGAAGAAGTATGTCTTTATATACAACGTGTAACAGAATAAACGCAAGTCCTGGAAGTAGTTTGCTCATATTTGACTACTGAATGCATTTAAGTAACTATGTATTAATAAAGGTATTTTTTTATCAAAAATTTTGTATTTTGCAATACTGACCGCCGATTGAGCCAAAGAAAATTAAATCTTATTTCAAGGCACTGACCTCTATTAAAATACGCTGGACTGGCTATACCATACAAAATGACAGCTATTTGCTGTGCCGATTCAAAGCGCCCCCAGTGACAGACGTGAGAGTTCTGAGAACTAATAAGATTGCAAAATTTGATTTTACGCTAAATGTCTCTGCGGAATAAAAAGTTTTCTAAAGTGTTTACTGTGATTGTGATATAAATTAAAGTGTTATAATAGTGACAGTGATTATATCATAGCTTGTATTGTTCGTCCAACATGAAATCGTGCGTATATTGTAAAAGACGATACGAAAAGGGCAGTGGTGTCAGTTTTCACAAGTAAGTGAATCTAAAACATAAATACTTATTAGAACACCGCTTAAAAAAGTGTATTCTTACAATAACAAACGTAAACTATTCGAGTTTACGGGATTTTACGAACATTTTTATAACCAATAACTTTTGTTAGGGATGTCAAAATTCATATCGATACTTTCGTAATATTATGATGTAAAACAAAAGTCATGCTCATCATTGTTAAAATAATGATCACATTATAATGATCTCTAATAATAGCAAAACACTTCAAGGTTTATTATTATTAGAGTCAATAACAAATAATTTAACATTTATGATTCATAATAATCTCATTAAGTGTTCTATATAATTATAGATATATGTTTATAATTTTTTACCCATACCTACTATAATGTTTCCTTTAATGACAGGTTCCCCTCCGATTACACTCTCAAACTTTGGTTAAAAAATATGAAGGTTGTCAACTGGACTCCGACAATGTATTATTATCTGTGTTCGAAACACTTCACGGAAGCCTGTTTCTTAAAACATCAGTTACGGACTACGTTGAAAAAATGGCTCGACAGTAATTTTTCATTTAATAAATTATGTGATTTGAGAATGCTTTTTTATTTCCCTGTCTCCCTCCCCTGCGGTAATTAAGTTGTTACAAGTTAATTACCGTAATTACAGACCTAATAGAAAGTTATTGTGTCTCTTATCACATGGCAACATGCGGTATTTGACTAGTAATAATATCTTATTGTGCACTCTTTATTGGAAGGGATTATCTTATTAATTACTATTTATATCTTAGTAATTTACTATTTTACAGAATTTTATTATTTATTGATCCTATAGTGAACTGTTATCCGATTAAGGAGAACAAGGAAAGAAGGGGTCAACCCGACATGTGATACTTATTATTACAGTCCATAAACAGTACTAGATATTCAATTTATTTTTCTAATAATTTCTAATTCTATTTCAAGTTATGTTTTCTACGTAAAATATCTGTATATTTTAGTAACATTTGACAAAATATATACCTATATTGTTTTAAATCAATTATCTACAATTTAAGTAAATCTTAACATATGTTATAAAACGTATTTCACGTTTTTAAAAACATTACGTATAAAAGACAACACGAATGTTACATGTTAATAATTACCGAAACCAATTTAATTTATAGGAAATCTGTAACAATAGCGTTGGTAATATTTCTATCATTGTGGTCGATATCAGAAAAGTTTTTATCGATAACAAACCTTTTGTTATACATCACTAGTATTAGTTCCATTCCCCCACACTGCTGCCGTCAGCGCCAAAATGGCGATTTTCAAATAGGCACATGAAATTGATAGCGATAGCCAGTCCAGCGTATTTTAATAGAGGTCAGTGTTTCAAGGCAATGAGACTCAATTTTAAATGCGTAAAATAATGCTAGGGTCAACACGATTTTCTTAATAAAATAGTTAGCTTTAAAAAAAATGTTTTGGTCATTGTATTATGCTTTTAACTCAATACTCTAATTGGAGTGTATGAGTCTTGCGTTAATTATGTTACACGTTTTATATATTTATGTTTTCCTTTTATAAGTATCACAGTTGGTATTGGTAGCACACTACGATCTAGCCTATTAGCTAATTTGTAATTTAAATACAACTTAAACTGCTAAGTAACTATAAAATGATGAAATCTTCCAATACTTAACGTCTTTCTTATTCGGGTTATGTATGACTTTAAAAAAACACTAACTTTAGTTTCAATCTATTCACTTATTTTGAAGAAACTTTGTTTATTTTTTATGCTTTTACGTTTTTGAACTTGACTTTAGTTCGGTATGTTATTGAAGTTAACAGCACTTTCAAATACCCCCTGATATGAGTAATAGTGTACAGTCGCCAGCACATCAGGTTACACGAAACTGTCAAATTTCTCCAAATGATTTAAAACCTTAAAATGCTGCAGGTTAAGTTCAAAATCGAATGAGAAAATTTGACAGTTTGTGGTAACTTGTGTACCTACTTAATACCGCGTTTTCAAACATTTGCGGTTATGGGAAGTAATGTGAAAACCCGGCCTTTTTTTCAACGGGTCATTAAAGAAAGCTATTGTTTTTTAATATTTTTTTGGGCATTTTCTCTACTTTCCGATAAAGTCACCTAATTCAATGTTGCACCTTGATCCACAGACGAACAATGTAACGGACGCAGAGATAAACAACCGCAAGCTAGCGAAGATCAACGACGTGTGCGACTCTATCAAACAGCAGCTGCTCATACTGGTGGAGTGGGCCAAGTACATCCCCGCCTTCACCGAGCTGCATCTAGACGATCAGGTGAGAATAAAACAAAAGAAATAACTCTACCAGAATATGCTGAATTCATTTATTTATTTAAAATGTATTTGTTAGATATTGTTGTTACAAAGGTGTCACACACGTGATATTCTGCTGTTTCCAGCGTACAAATATTTCAGGGAATTAAAATTAAGAGCGTACATCCCGTCACATTTGTAGTGGTTTTTCGTGATTATTTTATTAAATTTAAATCAAATTACATTTTTTTTCAGCCAAGCAAATGTTAAGATTTTTTTTTTTATGTTTTTGTTTGCGCGCAAATGTCCCTGCCACCATGTATATCTAATAAATCGTATGTGGTTTAAAAACTACATTATTCTTGAAAAGTAATTCTTAATATTATCGGTAATGTTCTCAGGTCGCCCTCCTACGCGCTCACGCAGGCGAGCACTTACTGTTAGGATGCGCGCGTCGCTCGCTGCACCTCAACGACATCTTACTGCTCGGCAACAACTGTATCATCACCAAGCACAACATAGGTATGTTTGTCCTTAATTCTTTAACTCCAACTATTATGTACTTAATAGCTTTGGGCAGAACTGACAAAACTGATCAATGTGCTCTCAACTTGCTGCCATTTTATGTGCTAAGGATAAAGGGTATTATTATTATATCTTTGACATATCTCGGGACCCTAAGGTCCCGGACCTTTGGAAGGCGTACGAGGGGCCGAAGCCAACTCGCAGAGGCCCGTATAGATAGATATTTTTTATTTCGGTTTGGATTGTTGATTTGATCATTGTTCATGATACTTTAGTCCTCATCGCTCTTTTCATATAAAATTTTACGTTGACATAACCTCGGGGCACCTGAAAAATAATGGCGTCCACATTTTCTCGCGACAAAACGATATATTTGCCGGATAGTGACGTTTCGTTTCGGCGCGAGGTAATGCGGAGACAAAATTTTTGCCTATGTTAGCGTGGCTCCCTATATTTATGTATTTTCTCATAAATTTGTTGTTTTTCACAGATGGTCGCATGGACATAGACATCAGCATGATCGGCATGCGCGTGATGGACGAGATCGTGAAGCCGCTCCGAGAGATCGACATCGACGACACAGAGTTCGCGTGTCTCAAGGCCATCGTGTTTTTCGACCCTAGTAAGTATACTATACCTAATTCAATACTTAAAATATTAAGGCTTTTCTCAATACGTAAATTAAGCACATGTAATGATCGTAGCAGTTGGCGTTCTCTGGTTTCTGCCTACCCCCATGAGACAAAGCATGAGTTATGTATGTATTGAATAATGCACTTTATAACTAGGTCTTAAAGTGCAAAATTAAACGAACATCGACGGACATATCAAACGGTTCCTGGGCCGTTCCCGAGTGCGCTCGCAAAGGTTTCGTTTGCATTTTAATTGACTGTTAATAAGGATCATTATTCAATGTCAGCTGGTCTGCGTCTGAGCTATAATAATATAAACTGTTTATTCTATTGAATTTAGTACAGAGTATCGTATTATAGAAATATTATAAGCAGTTTACCTTTCCAATCTTATGATGTCCTGTTTATTTTACGTTTGCAATGTGCAAAAATCCACTTCTTCGAAAAAACAACTTTGTGCCGAAATTGTGTATTAACAAAGACTTCACTTTCCAGACGCAAAAGGCCTCTCCCAGCCACAGAAGATCAAGCAACTCCGCTACCAGATACAGATAAACCTAGAAGATTACATCAGTGACCGTCAGTACGACGGGCGCGGCCGCTTCGGAGAGCTGTTGTTGTGCTTGCCGCCGTTACAGAGCATTACGTGGCAGATGATCGAACAGATCCAGTTCGCCAAGCTGTTTGGAGTCGCCCATGTTGATAGTCTGCTGCAGGAGATGCTACTCGGAGGTCGGTCACCATGTCATATGGTTCTTTAGTATTCGAGACTTACCCCATGCCCTAGACGAAAGCCACCGCCCCTCTAAAACGCGATCGTTCACCTGAAAAATTACGTACATACGCGACTTGATTGACCGCGCGAGTACGTCATATTCTTTCATGCCCTCGCACTCACCGGGCGATTTTTTATCGTACACTGAATTATCAACACATTGCTTAGCGCCGAGAGTTGAAAATCCAGTAGTCTGTTTATTTGACTGGTAGATTGGATTCTCAATGCTCGGCTCAACACCGAGAGTTAAAAATCCAGTGCACGATAAAAAATCATGGCGCCCTTGCGAACCTGGGCTAAAAGAGCGCGACGATCGCTTGCGGTCAGGACGCGGCCTCGGCTTCTGAAAGGCTGCTCAACTTAGCTGACAGATTATAAAATCTCATATTAACTGATGTGATTGGTTTACCGATATAACAACAGCCAATTTGAGAAGAAGGCTTTCAGAAACCGGGGTCTACACAACTTGTTTATATACCGTTGTTTGCCAATTGACCTAAAACTATAATCTTACATTATTACTTCAAGAGCCTGCTTCGCAGTGTCCGGATTGGCACTATCTAACAAAAATTAACAGAATGATCATGAACTTATCTGCCAGACAATATTAATAAAAAAAAATTTAAAGGACTCTTCTTATGGTCTACGGGATATTAAAAAAACTGTTTATAAACATCTTCTCACCATCTAATCCACTTACACTATAAATAAAACAACTCCCTACAATTTGAACCTAACACTATGAGATTGGGTATCTGTACTTGTATTCTTTGATCTGTGCTAACCATGGCCTCCTAACTCGAACAACGTTTAATTATTACAAAAAAAAAACTCATAGATGGCGTCACAGGTATCGAGCGAAATATTTGAACCAGTAATCGCGAAGATTTAATGATTTTTACACCTTAATAAATTCAACGTATCTTAATTATATCAAAAACATCCTTTTCTACATAAAATAAGTGTATATTTTATAAGTTGAATAAATGCAATAAAATTGATACTAACTCCATCAAACACATAACTTTCAAGCTTACTACGTCACTAGATGGCGCCATCACGGATCACGAAAGTTCTATGGAACCACAGGCTCCAAGCGTTTCGTTTTTGTACATTCTTGTGTGATGCGTAATATTGTCTCAAAAATACTACTTTTATATTAAAAACAAAAAGGTCCTAAGCGTTGCGCGTCTATTTATTGCCCGGAAAGTCAATGCCATCTGGTGATATTTCAATATATTACTAAAACAATGGTAGGCTGACAGCGTCATAGCCGTGCTAGCTCAGATACTGCATTTATTGGTAACGAATTTTTACGGGACTAAAATTGTCTACATTAGGACGGCACGCGTTTGCTCTATGAGATTGGGTATCTGTGCTTGTATTCTTTGATCTGTGCTAACACACACACAAGTTGTGCCCGTACACTCGTAACTTCAACTGATGTGTCACGCAGGGGCGTCTACAGAAGCGACAATAGAGGAGCCGCCGCCCGGCGCGCCCGGCGCCGCCGCGTCGCCGCTGTCGGGCGCCGGCTCGCCGCCGCTCGTGCCACAGCTGCCGCTGCCCGAGCCCGGCTACCTGGAGCCCATGCCCTTCAAGCAGGAGCCGAATATGTGAGCTTACTACGGTTCAGCATCGATTAATTAGTGCCTTAAATATAAATGCCAATTCCCGTAGCTGAAAACGTTTAAAACTAGTTGCAATCTTAAATCAGCGATGTAAATACAAATATGATAATTAGAGGTATTTTTGACAGATTAGAATGTGAACGTTCTTAAAAATACGGGAATTGCCTCTCTTGTAACAGATATTCTTTAACCCTCATATTAATAAACCCGGACCACCGATATGCCAAATTGCAACATCAAAAAAATTATAGTTTTACAGTTAATACCTAACTGCTTGTAACTTTACTCCGCGTTTTTTAATAAGGGGGTATACGTTTAGGTGAAAACGCATACGACCGCTTGGTGTCGGTGACCGATTGTTGTATGGACCGTATTGAATGTCAAAACGTCCGACTCTTTTATGTATTGTAAACGACCAGTGGGGTGTCGTTTGCATTTTATTTTTAAAGTTCTCCGTAATGAAGTTCTGATACTAAAGTTAGTACAACTATTATGTTTTTCGAAACCCTGGTGAAGTCGGTCCAATTTCAGCATTTGCATCTTATTACTTATCATCAATATAAATTAAAACATAATAAATTGTTTGTATACATGGAGTTTTTATGGATCGATTTTATACGGTCGTTTGCGTTCTTCCTTTACGATGATTTGCATGACACATCCAGAAGCAACCTTTAAAATTTTTGTATCGTAGCTGACTGCTACGTTAAATCGATGTCGACAACTAACAAGTTAAAAAAATATCGATAATATTAAGTATTGGTTATGTGTCGTGCAAAAAATCATGAAATGAAAAGGCGGTGCCTTTGTGTCTATGAAATGTAGTTTTTATAATGTTATTTAGAACAATAAAATCGTGTCAATATGTATGACACCTTGTTGCCTTCTCGAGGAAATGTCTCGACCATGTAATTCACGTTTCGCATTGCTAATAATAGATCTCATTATATAAATAGATTAGTCTCCTAAATGCCAGGTTGATATCTAGCTATATCAAATTTTAATTTGAAATATTTCCCTTATAAACAGCCATTATCGTTTAGCTATTATAAGTCCAAGAATGCCATGTTTAGTATGTGTAAGATTTCGTTGTTTCGATAATCCAATCTAAATAACGAGCCTGTATTGTGCCACTGAAGGGCAAGGCCTCCCTCTCCTTTTTCCACACAATTCTGTGTTTTGCCAGTCCCTTTGATAGGAGGCAAGCCCGTCTCGGCCTGCCCCGATGGCGTTGTCCGTTTAGTGGGACCCAATCGTTGGTCCTTAGCCCATTTGTCACCTGAATGCGGCTAACATGTCCGGCCCAGTCCCACTTAAGCTTCGCGGCTTTCTGGGTAACGGCCATGATCTTGGTTTTAGCGCGCAGTGTTGTGTTCCGTAAACGGCCTGAAATTAGAACCCCCAGGATACTGCGCTCCATGGCTCGCTGGCAAACCACAAGCTTGGACCTCTGCTGAAATGTCAAACACCAGGTTTGAGCACCGTATGTGAGAATGGGGAGAATACTCATGTCCATAATTCTCCATTTGACACATAGTGGTAGATCTCCTTTTAGAAGATCTTTCATTGACCAAGAGCTCCTCCGCGCCCTCTCGGTGCGTCGAGCAACATCTTTGTCTTGTCGCGCCTGGAAGGAGACTATTTGGCCCAGAGACTTTATAGTCTTGGACATATGCAGTTTAGATAATTATGATTTATTTCTAGTGTCGATGTGCACAATGTATTGAATAAATAGGTGATTATTTTATAATACCTACGAGAAAACCTATGACGTCCGAAAGCATTGCAAATGATGCTCTCTATTTTATACCGTACAGAAATCAAGCTTACATGCAAAATCATCAAAATACTAATTTAGTTTAAATATCATAACTAACATGTCTAATGTTATCGTGGTGATCGGGTGACGGTGGTCATTAGTTCCTAGTTCTGGGCTAAGGATGTTATAAAGCATGTAGATAATGATCATTATTGTTTGACCAGGAGCCCCGACCACGATTCGACAATGCTGAAGACTGCCGATATTACGTTGTTATAGTGACCTTTATACGATATCTTAACACGCTGTCAGACACGCAATGTGCTTTTATGTGAATGAAAACATCCTTGAGTTATTCGCGAAAAAGAGATGAAAGTTCTTCGCGGTATGCATATGCATTTTACAAAAGTATAACCATCCAAAACTGAAATATCTTGAGATAATTAATTATATGAACGTATTGATATGCATGGCATGATATGCATGCATCGTAGGTTGAAATTGTGTAGGTATTCACGGGAACCAAAGTCAATGGTTATTTTTTGTAATCGTTTTGTACGTAATAATTGTCGTACTTTTTCGCTAACTAGATTAAGAATAATAGCAGAATAAACTAATTTGTAAATAAGAATTTGTATCAAAAGAGAATCAAGCATATCGCTTTATTGGGCAGAGTTAAAATTGCAGCTTTAAAGATAAGGAAATTGTGGGAAATGCAATGATTTTTAAAAGAGAAGAAATTTAGCTTTAGATATTATAATTCAATTATGTATATAAAATGAGAACAAGTAACTTTTATGAATGATCAAACAATTTTATAAATTATTTATATACAAGATGTTTAGACTTAACTGTTTGTGCCTGTATTTTATATAATTGTTTTTGTGTAGGTGTAGGAAGAGCGTTTGCCAATTTTTATATAAACATTTTATTACTTTAAGAGTAGGTGTTGGATCCTACAAGTGCTGTACATCCAGTCGGCTGTTTAACTTTGTAGCAAAGTTAATGAAATTATTTACATGCCTACACTTTTTGGATGTTTGTAATATTTACTAGATTTTATCTTAATTTATTTGGTGTCGAGTCAAAATTATTAAGCGCTACACTATGTATTTCGCTCTAGTATTTGGAATATGTAAGTTACCATTAAAGTAACATATAGGTGTTGGTATTATAAGAAATCACTAGAAGTCGTTATTGAAAGTTTAGGTAGGAGAAGATATGATTTATAGGCATTTTATCTCGATTATATTTAAATAGAATTATATCTATACAAGTTAGAGAAGTGATTTTTGTAATGTGTCTACATATTATATTGTGTGGACACAGTTTATATGTAGATGAACCATTTGTTAGTAAATGCTCAAAGTAGTTATGTTATATTTCCTTGTTACTCAATTGGTGTATACCGTTATGTGGTGAAAGTTACTCTTGCGTATGAATTATTTTTGGGTTTAAAAAGTCGTAGATTTTATGTCATGTAAGTTAAAAATAGGTGCCTTATTGTCCTATTGAGGTGTACTGTTGCAAATGTACATACTATGTTATGAATTTTAGTAGAATATATATTTTAATAAATAATGTTACAAAAAATGTGATTTTATTATTTATTTTCCCGTGCTATTCCCGGCTACCACTGTGGGCGTGCGGACCGGCTGAAGCGAATATTTCAGGAGCATGCGAAGCATAGGTCTGTGCACAGATAACGTCATTCTATCATAAACACTAACAAAGAGGTGTGCTCCGTGAGCACAGCAGATGTTAGTTTATGTGAATATAATTTGGGCAGGCTAATTTGGCACTCTTCTCTGAAAGAGAAATGCATTAATGCAAGGTTGAATAACCAGTTATTCATTATAAGGAAATATCACTCCACCCATCACTTGCACATGAAACTTGCAGCTCATAACCAGCCTATTTTTTTATTAGCAATGCAATCAAAGGGCCATAACAAAAAGATCAACGCGTACAATTAATTATAACTATTAAAACATAAGATAATCACTAAAGTAGTTCAGTCACCGTCCGAGGGCTTCTCATGCACGTCCATGTAGCCTTGTCGGCTGCTGCCTCTGTTCTTGCAGTACAGGAATATCACCGAGGCGGCGGATACAGCAGACATGGCCAGCAGTGGAACATACACCGGGAACATTGCCTAATCCACACAATTAGACTCGTATGGATTTTTCCAATATTCTTGTCTATATTTGAAAATCATATCAATCATATTCGATACGTGCTATGAATGCTCTTGACAGTAATGATTTGAAGGCACGTGGTCTTTGGAAAAGAGTTTCTGAAAAGTTTCAAGAAAAAGTTTTAATCTGAATAGGCACCTATTGCATAGACAACGATAGAATAGATTAGATCTAAGGCTCTGAACAAACTGAGGCAGCTCCCGCGCGGGATGTGGGACTAAATCCACTCGAGCCGATTGCATCAACTAATTTGATTTTTGGCGTCCATAATTTCAAAATGATTAAAAGTTGTTTTAAATTTTGTTACTGTTACATGATAGTTTTATTCATAATTTAGCAACACAATTTTGTAAATTATTCATTTATAGCGTCTAGGACTAGCAATATTACCCTTTCCCCCTACCTTTTAATTGCTTACATCTTCGATCAACAATAGGTACCAACTAGATAACGGGTCACGTACAACATCAAAACTAAATGCTGTCCGCGTGAATACATAATTATACGAGGGGAGGTCCAAAATATCGTGGAATGAAAGGATTTTAAATAAAATGAAACAATAAATCTATTTTTTCTTTTCAATATGATCACCCTAAAGCTGAATACATTTATTAGATCTATGAATTAATTTTTCTAAACCACCGTAAAAATATTTTTTTAACTTTTGCCTCATAATGAGCCAAAATTGCCTCTTGTACCTCATTGTCGTCGGAAAATTTCCTTCCCCTTAATTCTTTTTTGAAATTGGGGAACAAATAAAAATCACTTGGGGCCATATCTGGACTGTAGGGTAGGTGGCCTAGTGATTCGAAGCCATGCGTGTGCAGAGCGGCCATTGCAACTCGGCTCTTGTGAACCGGCGCGTTGTCTTGCAAGAGCAACACACCCTTGGTCAATTTTCCTCGACGTTTTTCCTTGATGGCCTCCTTTAATTTTTCTAATATTGTTGCGTAGTATTCTCCGGTTATGGTCCTTCCCTTTTCTTTGTAATCAATCAGTATTATCTCCTCACAATCCCAAAAAACAGTAGCCATCAACTTTCCAGCCGACTCCGACGCTTTGAATTTCTTTGGCGGTGGTGTCCCCTTTCATGCCATTGCATGGACTCTTGTTTGGACTCAGGCTCAAAGTGATGAACCCATGTTTGACCTCCGGTAACAATCCGCTCCAAAATCTGTGCAGTTTCGTCTCCACACAACTCCAAAAATTGTTTTGACGGATCGACGCGCTGCTGTTTCTGAAGCGGCGTGAGCATTCTCGGTACCCATCTGGCACTGACTTTTGCCATACCCAGGTGGTCCTGTAGGATTTGCAAAATGGTGGTATCTGTAACTCCAACTAACGCAGATAACTGTTTTTTCTTCAAAAAAAAGTGGAAAAAATTGTAATGGAGGACACCCGATCCAGTACAATTTTTTCCACTTTTTCGACGATGTTTTCGTCGTCTTCAATCGACTCCCGACCATGCTTAAAAAGACTATGCCACTTGTAAATCATTGATTTACTAGGACACTGTTCCCCATAAACGGTTTCCATTTCATTAAAAATGGTCTGAGCGTTCTTTCCTTGCTTGGTAAGGAATTTTATCACAGCTCGGTGTTCAATGTTCTCCGTAGTTTCAGTTTTCTTCCGGATTGACTTGTTTGGCAGGCGAGTGTTCGTAAACGAATGACGCAATTTGTTGGAAGTCGCTGCGCCCCCGCAAGGGGGCGCGGCGAGCGGTACCGGGGCATCGCTCCCCGGCCGCGGATGCGTCACGGTGGCCCGTAAATACGGGCCCCTCATAATAGTTGCCATATTATTGGCCTGTAGAAAATTGAGCGCACGCATAGTTACGCGCGCCCATGTGAGTGTTGCTATTTTGTTTCTGTAGGCGCGCCACGACGCTGATACACAGCGCCGCTATCTTCACGACACCTCGGCGGCCTGTCCCCGCCAGATGAGACCCCCAGTTACCTAGGGGAGGCCCGGCGAGAGACGACCAGCGACGAAGGTGCCAATTTTTTTTTTTTTTTGTGTATGGCATCTCGCAGTTGGCCTTGAGAGGCCGTGACTGCTTAACCGGTCAATCCTGTGGTGCCCTCGAGCTAACTCGGCGGCGAGGTCGGAACTTCGATTTGTGTCTGTGTTTGTATACTGTACTGGTGGCCCTACTGCTTTCCTGGAGGAGGGTGGTGGGGTCGTCGGGGTCGGTCAATGTGTGCCTTGGACGGCGGATTCTACTGATTCTAGAGGGGATATAACTGGCGGCCTTCACAACCAGAGGGTTGCGATGGCTGCCAGCGGTATCGAAGAAACGCTTGCAAGCGCGTTTTATGAATTGTTGAATGGTGGGGATTTTCAAATCTAAGTGTAAGTTGATGTTACGAACGAACCAGGGGGAACCTGTGATTTTACGTAGAAAACGGTTCTGTAGGGTCTGCATCCTATGGACGTGCCGGGGGTGGGCCTGTGCGAAAACAGCACAGGCGTATGTCATGATAGGTCGGATGCATGCCGTATAAATGCGCAGTTTGCACCGGAGTGACAATTTACTGCGTGCATTTAAGACGGAATGTAGTCTACCCAGAGCAAAGGCGGCTCGCGAACGAACCACCTTTATGTGCTCTGCGAAGGAGAGACGTCTGTCCAAAGTCACACCCAGATATTTGGCATGCTTCTCCCAAGGGATCGGCTTGCCAAACATCTTGATCGGGCGGGCGTCGTCATGTCTGCGTTTGACACGCGGTTTCAAGAAGAGAACCGCTTGACTCTTGTCGGGGTTAACTTCGATTCTCCACTTTCTGAACCATGCGCCAAGCTTGTTGACTGCGGTTTGGAGAGTGCGAGATATCGAGTCGGGGACGAGCCCAGTGTAATAAATGGCCGTATCGTCTGCGAACAGAGCCAACTGCGCATTTTTACATTTCGGGATGTCACTGGTGAATAGGGTGAACATGAGGGGAGCTAGCACAGAGCCCTGAGGGACTCCTGCGCGGATAGGGTGGGGGGAGGAAAGCGCCCCTTCGATACGATAACGAAAGGTTCGGTTAGCCAAAAAGTCTCGCAGGATGAGTACGAGACGGTCTGGCACACCGAGTTGGTAAAGCTTATACAATAAGCCATTGTGCCAGACTTTGTCGAACGCTTTCGCTATGTCGAAGAACACAGCACCCGTCATGAACCCACGTTGGAAACCAACGCTTACGTGTTCGATGATGCGGTGAACCTGTTGGACGCTCGAGTGTTGGGATCTAAATCCGAACTGTTCGTCGGTTGGGACTATCCTATACTATATTGTAGTCTGTGGTTGGGACTAGAGAGCCGTCGTGAGTAGTGTGTGAGCGGTATTGTACTGTGTGAACACCGCTCAGTGTCTACGCGAACCGCGGACCCGCGCCGCGTTCACGTGTGAGTAAACGATATGCTCTGTGAGTAAACGAATGACGCAATAGGGCTGAAACTCAAATTATATACTAATGATGAGTACCCAATTAGTATGACACTAAGCAAGCGCCCTATCCCCACTACATCCCCTCCATTCCACGAACTTTTGGACCTCCCCTCGTACCTTCCTAATCAGACAGCTACATTGGTTTACTAACGAACTGAGACAAAAGTTTTAAAACAGTTTTAAATTCAAGCTAATTACATCCATGGCACCTATAATTTTTTAGTAATAGAGGCACAAATCTTCAAAATATTAACATTGCAATAAATTTCCTGACACTTAGAAATGAAGACATAGGTTAAATAACATTTAGTGTGTAATCAACCTTAATTGGCAACAAATAAAGTACTTTTTCCCGTACTATTACTTAGTTTAAAGCTTAAAATATACCTAACTTATTCTACATGTGCTTACAAGTAAGACACTCGGGCCGTTAAATTGTTTTTTCGGGAATATTTTTTGCAACTTTTGAATACACATTGCGGCATTGTGAAACGTGTTTACAGCGCAGCGCAGCGCAGTGTTCAAGCGAACTAAACAAAATAAGAGCTCGTCTCAAGTGCACTGTTATTTACCGAGACGTATTTTTTGCTCCGACCCGACATCTATTTGGTATTGTTGATCGAAGGCTCTAAATCGAACACAAAAAAATATTCAACAAGTTCTGAACATATTTTGCAAATTCAGTCGCCGCCTAGACGATTAATGAAGCTGTGTGAATCCAAGAGGTCTAGGTAAATTAAAGGTCATACCTTCATCTATAGACAAATTCCCTGGGAGTGTGATAAAAGGGGGATGAAAATTTCATTATTTTTGACGCAGGACGTCTAGTTTTTGAGATATTTGCAAAAAACGGGCGCTGATTGTCGCCATTTATCATACACCAACGGTTGACTATACTATCCACTTATAAGAAGAATATATCTGATTAAAATGGAACATTTGTACTTGACTAGGACGGGACGCCGAAAGTAGTAGAAAGTAGTAGTAAAAGGACGTAGAAAGGCCTTTCACGAATCTTCATTATTCTTCATACAAAATATATTATCGCGATCTGGTACAAAACATGCAGAGAGGACAAGCCGCAGGCGCGTCGCTTTTCCATCTGCATACTATTGCCGCGTCTGCATCCCGTCCTCGTCTCACGTCTCTTCCGTGTGGCCCGCGCCTAATGTAACCGGAACTCATCCGGCGTTGGTGAAGTAATAATGAGTATTAAATTCGGTTAAATGAAACACAAGATATCAAAAATATATTTTATTATTTCTTTCATGCGATTAGCACCATTTTTTAAGAGATTGATTTCTTAATTATTAAAAATAGGTATGAGTCAACCGCATATCAGTGGTAATACTTGAACTAGGTAAATCGCCCTTACTGCGACGATATAAAGGCGCAGTTAATGCCATTTTACCACTGACGTGCAGTTGACTCTACATGTCTAAACATAATTATCATTTATGGAACAAACCAAATAGGTATATTCCGAATTTTGAGATCACATATCAAATAATTACTTTGGTCAATATTTTTTGCGTGGTTATAATAAAACTTTTACAAAACTTTATCATAGTAATAAAAAGTTAGCATATGCATAATCACCCTATAATGTTCCCACTGCTGGGACACGGGCCTCCTGTCGGTGAGAGGGAGTGGGCCGTCATCGTCATTCACCACGCGGGCCCAGTGCGGGTTGTAGATGTCACATGTTTTCGAATGTTTGTTTCTAGGACATGCCGGTTTCCTCAAGATGTTTTCCTTCACCGTTTTGAGAGCGGTGGTGACAAAATTATATACACAAAGTAAACCTACAACACGTAAGTCGGGGTCGTTACCACTGGGCCACATGTTAGAAAAATTATAAAAATGTTATGTAATAAGTAATTTAGCGTCTGATCCAATCTATAAACAACAATACAAATAATACAATATGTACAAGTAAAAAAACTCTGTACTGTCGTGTATATGTGTTTGTAAAAACCTACTTACAGAAATAAAATCATTTATCACTATTCAAAAATGGCTTATTGATACTTCGATCAATACACCCATTTGACCCACCACCAAGGTAAATTATAAGGTATAATATGCAATTGGTTACATTTTTGCTTTTTAAACTAATTGGCCAAACTTCAAACATATTTCACGTAACTACGCGCGATATGGGGTTGGAGTTCATCTCGTCATAAGCTGTTTACAAAATATTTTTATTTTTATTTTTATCTAATAGTTTTACTGTGTTCAGATCGCGATACCCATCAGTTCTGTGAAGTTTCGCCAATTAATTAAAAAGTGGGGGATAAGCCCCTTTTTTAATCCAACAGAGTTTACACAGAAATACAGGTTACAAATAAAACGATTAACAAAATATACACAATAGACAAGCATTGTATATAATATATATGTATGTATATCAGTCATTAGGTTACCGTAGTACAGGTTCTACCTAGTTCGGGACTTGAAGACCTTGTGTGGATGTTGTCTCATATTATTATTATTATTGGCATGCTAATGGAAATGATACAGGCTTTTATCCTTTGACTATGTTAGTTATTGTTTGAGTAAAAAAATATTTATGAAACGATACTGTGCTGTATGGTTCCTTTCGGTCGGCTTACAAAAAGGCAATTGTCAAAAATATTGTCGGTACTTCCCTGTCGTGCGGGGTAATTGTCAAAAATATTGTCGGTAGTTCCCTGTCGTGCGGGGTAATTGTCAAAAATATTGTCGGTAGTTCCCCGTCGTGCGGGGTAATTGTCAAAAATATTGTCGGTAGTTCCCCGTCGTGCGGGGTAATTGTCAAAAATATTGTCGGTAGTTCCCCGTCGTGCGGGGTAATTGTCAAAAATATTGTCGGTAGTTCCCCGTCGTGCGGGGTAATTGTCAAAAATATTGTCGGTAGTTCCCCGTCGTGCGGGGTAATTGTCAAAAATATTGTCGGTAGTTCCCCGTCGTGCGGGGTAATTGTCAAAAATATTGTCGGTAGTTCCCTGTCGTGCGGGGTAATTGTCAAAAATATTGTCGGTAGTTCCCTGTCGTGCGGGGTAATTGTCAAAAATATTGTCGGTAGTTCCCTGTCGTGCGGGGTAATTGTCAAAAATATTGTCGGTAGTTCCCTGTCGTGCGGGGTAATTGTCAAAAATATTGTCGGTAGTTCCCTGTCGTGCGGGGTAATTGTCAAAAATATTGTCGGTAGTTCCCTGTCGTACGGGGTAATTGCGTAATACAGTCATAATCCTTATGGCATTCATTTTGACAATTCATCAATATCTATTGCGTTGTTTACGTTGCCCAGCAGACGAACTTTTCAAGCATATGATGGAAGTGATTACGAATTTCCTTCAAAGTTCTTCGGATTGTGATGGAAAGTGTGTTTCGCAATTGGGGTGCAGGGCTCTCAACCACAAAATTTTAAAATTCTACAAAAACAAAAAAAAATATCCTGAAAAAAATTCGTAACACGGAAATTACAAATATGTAAACTGTAGACTTATCGCTAAAGTTTACATATTTGTAAGGTTTTTCCGTTGCGGTTTCATAGAAGAGCGGTGACCGCAACATGCGGCCGGAATGTCCAAATACAGAGCGTTAGCAGGAATTTCAAATACTAATTATCATGACGTCCGTTATAAATATGACGGTAACGCTTTTCTAGGAAACCATATGTTTAGAGTTTTGTGGTACACCCACTTGTAAGATTTACTTAAATTGTAATGGTAAAGTTTTGTGGTATATTGCCCAGATCGTCTTCTAGAATACCTGCTAAGATCACCAAGCATGGTCATCGTGACAAAATATTTTCTTAATCAGCAAGCTTGACAGACTAATCTAGAGTATACGGTCATTACAATCATGTTTCCAACTTTCCGTTGAAATGAAGGATAATTTAAAATTGAGTAAGGAATTAAATTGTTTGTCCAAGAAATAACGAACGTCTATACTCCATTTAATAAAACATTAGAAAAATAACGGTTATCGCCCTTTCGTTATTTCGACGTACAATAAACTCTGTAATTTCACGCCAAATATAAAGCGATACACAAAGCAAATATGAACCTACTCATTCGTTTATTAAAAAAAAAAAAAACTTTTATTTACAGACTACATAGGCCCACGTTGTGTTAGTGACTAAATTATCCTATAAACTATGTTAGTATATACTTAAAAAAAGGTTAAAATTATATCGACTATAGATATTTTCATCAAGCCCCATGCAATACATGAAGCTTGATAAACCTACCCATGGTAGGCCCATCCAGCCTTTCAGCAAATACCTTCAGGATACTGTTGGTGCTTCCTCCCACTCTGCGTGTCAGCGACGCCACCTTCTTACGCATTATCGCAAAGTAGTCGTCAGTGTGCGCATCAGCGAACATACCTGACGCACTACAATAGGCTGGAAGCCTCAACAGCACCCTAAAGGTATTATTGTATTGAATTCGCAGGGCATTGTTTGCTTTTTGGGTATGGTTAGCCCAAAGGCATTCATTGCATTGCATTTTTGCATTTGATATTTTTGTTTAATTTTAATTCTGTGACCTTTATAATTTATATGCTTTCTCTCGTTTATTTCAATTGCATTGACGTTTTATTTTATTCTGATCTATTCTGTTTGCATTGTTGCGAAATTAAATTTTATTTAATTTGGGTTTTGCTTAAATTAATGAATTATATTTTATATTTAATGTAACCATTTACATCTCAAAATAACTATAAAATGCAGCTTATTTCAACAATTACACAATAACTGTCGTTATTTGGCCATTACTTTTCTAAAGTTATAGTATAATTTAGCTTACATTTTAAACAATGTCGAATTTGGTAACAATTATTTTTAATCAGACTAGAAATAAATTCTTTATGTATTTATGTATCCGCAAAACAATCGAGAGCCGAGTCTTTTGTGGGAGAGCACGGAAGACTACTTGGGCGACTTTTCAACATAAGTTGTGCTGCGCTGTGCTTGGCTAAGTTCACTTTCCCGCGCTACGTTTTGTGAGCTGTCCGAGGTGTGCTGTACGAATGGAATACTACAGATAGCTGCTATACCCAACCGTGCTTGAAACAAAGCGCAAGCGCATTCTATCGCGTTTTCTTTGTTTCCTCGTTAAATATACGTATTATAAATTAAAGTCATTTTCGTGTCCGTCTGTGTGCGTTGTTTTTCTAAACTACTCTTTACTACTTTCACGATCATTTAGAGAATTTATTCCGGAAGGTTTATACGTATAGTACATTTATATTAATAAACTTGCATTTAGTAAAGAGATCTCGATGTTTTTTCGAGTCATAAACACCGTGCGAAGCATAAAGAGCGAATTAGCCAAATGGAGCACAACATAGCTTTACGACTAGTCATCGTATTGTAAAGGTGGAGTTTCTTGCCCATTCTTCTCCATACGAAGGTACCTTTTGTAAGGGGCGATTAGAATCAATTCAATTCTTTTGTAAATTTAGACGTTCAAAGTGCCTTTCCTGTGCATTTGAAATACATGATTTGACTTTGACATTCTAACATTTATTTGGCGCGAAAAATTCCGCGTGGATTAACTAACATAACTTAACGATAATTTTACTTAACCTAAGCTTAATTGATCTAGTATTAAAGTGCTCTTCCGAAGGCGACCGTAACGACAAACGGCAGCGGCAACGTCACCCAATCGGAATTACGCGGACCGCAGCGACACGACTGGTCTGTATGTAACTCTATGATAATGGTGACAGGGGCATGTCCCCATCTACGGAGGAAGCGTTTTCATAGTTAGATAGAAACCAGTCGTGTCGCTGCGGTCTGTCATAGCGATTGTGCTGCGGTTGCCGCTACGGTTGCCTTCGGAAGCGTACCTTTAGCCCCAAAATTCTCAATAATAATAAAGTTTGTATTAGTCAGAGCTTGTCAGAGGTCGTTCAGAGGTCGTGCCCTTGAGCGCATGGTGTTGACGCCCACGTAACAGAAGCCGGCGTCGACGCCGTGCTCCAGGAGATACTGCAGCCACTGCAGCTGCTTGATAGATGGCTTGTCTGCATCCGTCTTTACTTCTACGAACTTTATCTGTGAAGAAAGAAAGATAGAATAGATGACTGCGAGTATCATTTAAAGGCTCCCGCAGACAGGACGGACGCGATTCTTGTAGAACAATTTCCATGAAGTATTCATAGAAACTGTTTTACTAGACTACTAATCGCGCCTGTTTGCGGGAGCCCCAGTCTCATTCACATAAAATGTCTCTTGAATTTTACATTATTGAGTGGCCACCAAGCAAACAGCCCACCTGGTGATGACTGGTCACCATCACCTATAGCCATCTGAAATACCTGAAGCATCGCAGGTATTCTGCATTTGCAATTTTGATTCCAAAAATGTAAACAAATATGAGTATTCGAAAAATAACTTCAATTCGTACTAAATAAGGGTCAGTTTGCGCTACAACTTTAACAAATTTTATAACTTTTGCAATAGTACCAGCTATTCTAAAATAAACTTAATTTACAGTAGCTTATAGTTGAACATCAATTTGAAACAAGCATTTACATAGACTATAGTTGTTACCGCTAGAGCCAGTAACACCAGCACAAATATTCCTTATAAGCCGAGAGCACAGGAAATGCTGCTTAGCGGCAGACCAGGTATAGTAGTGTTACTTCCCTGGACGCTTTCTCAAAGAGCTCTACTTCACAATAAGCTGCAATCAATGAACATTATAAATACCTTTTTAGTATGTAAATTCCACAGCGTAAGGTCAGGGAAGCCACTCTTGGCGTACCCGTAGTTGCTGGCGAGCCGGCGACACACGGCCGCGACGCCGCGCGCGCCCAGGCATGACGTCACGTCACGGACTAACTCCCAGCCTATGCTGCGCTGGATATCGGATATCTCGTCTACGATTACAGAAAGAACATTGTTGAATAAGCCAATGGTTTGTGTAGTACATATCGATACCGGAAATTTCAATTGTCGTAAAGGACATTTTGGAGAAAATGAGTTATAAATATACATATTTGGAAACAGCGTCGCGAGCTCTATCGATTGCTATATTTAAAATAATCCTAACTTTAATAAAAAGCCCCTTACGACCTGGATTTTCAACAGCTTTAGCTCGTTTTTTTTTTACTATTTGGGAGATAGATATCGTAAAAAATTTTGGCTCTACTGTAAAGTCGTGTTTTGTCCTTTACAATTGAAATTTCCGGTATCGATATATTCTCTTTAGAAGGGAACAAGCACAGATCACTGTCAGCTAGCGATATCTATGATGAACGTTCTTGGTATTTAAAATTATCGGATAATTACATGCTTTATTTTGAACCTACAATTACCGCCTCATCATGAATGTTCAGCCTGTCACATCCATCTATCTAAACTAATAATAAAGCTAAAGAGTTTGTTTGTTTTTGTGTTTGTTTGTTTGAACGCGCCAATCTGGAGCAAACAGTCGAAAAAAAAAAACTTAATCTTGTTGCATTTGATAGGTTTAACATCACGCTAGGACCCTTAGGAGCCGAACAAAAAGAAAAAAAGTCAGAATGAACGCTAAGCGAGTGCGATGCGATGCGATGCGACGCGGTTGATCGAGGCATCAAGAAATTTCATGCGGACGATGTCACGAGCAAAAGCTAGCGACTAAAATAAAATGACGATAGCAATACTCCATCTGAACGAACGACCTTAGTTTCGGGGCGCATGATACTTTAAAACATAGGTTTGAATCGGTTGTGATCCTGATGACCGAAAAGCTCTGAATGGGTTTCAAAACCAAGTTAACACCTGCATCGCAAGCCTTCTGAAAGCCGTTCAGAGATTTTCACTACTGTATGAACTTAAATATCCGCCAATACTTACTCTCAGGCCGTCCATCCCAATTAGCTTGCATGCTCGCCAACAACTTATTCTCTGTACATTCCTGTATGAACATCAGCCTCTCATCGATCAGCGTCTTCCGGTTAAGGTAGAAGCTCTCGGAGAACATATCCAGTGGATGTCGCTGGAAGTGGCTCATGAAGATACCGGTGACGCCGCGCGGCTTGCTGTAGATTATATCCCAGAATAGTAGGAAGAATATTGTGGATACGATGCGGCCTTCCCAGTGTTCGCCTGTCAAGGAAAATGGCATAGCATGAATATTGTCTTTCTAATAGTAGTTCTAATATGAGTATTTGGGATAATAACTTTAACTCCTACACATAAGGTTCAGTTTGCGCTGCAACTTCAATTAGTTTTATGAGATTTGTTTCGTCTTTCTTCTCAGAGTATTCAGGCAGGAAAAACCGGCCTCATCTAGTAAAAAAAAGTGTTTTTTTTTAAACCAAGTTACAGAAATTTATATAAAATCAACTTAATTTACACTAACATAAAGTTCGTAGTTGTTTATATGGAAATAATATCAATTGGAAACATAGATTCGAAGAGACTTTTTTTTTTTTTTTTGGATGGGAAATCATCAAATGACCCCCTCCCGCTCTGGGTGGAGCGGAAGGGAGTGTCAGACTCTTACTGACTAAAACCCACCCGTGTTCCTTCCTTGGCCCTTTATGTTCCGGGTCAGCGGTACCCCTTTTGGATGATCCCGCTTTCCCGGCAGGCTTGGGCCCTAGTGGGCCCCCTCTTCGATGCTGACACGCATCGCGCGTGGAACACGTACGCGCCGTCCGGCACGGGCCTGGTCCTGATCGGACGGTGAGCTACCCATTACTCACCGCCCGCAGGCCCGCGCCTACGGTGGCCGGGAGTCGTCACGCGGCTCCCGACGCCCGGAGCGTCCACCGCGGCGGCTTGGACGGGAGACTCTCTCCCTCTCCCGTCCCGCCACCTCCTTCGCTAGCATGACTGCTTCGCAGAAGGAGGCGACTGCCTCCCACTCCCCCTCGCCCCGGACCATGGCTTGAACCAGGGCCGGGCGTGAGAGGTCGCCGCCGCTGCCGATCGCCTCTACGAGGACACGGCGGTGCTCCGCCCATGCAGGGCAGGCCCCCACCGTATGCTCCACCGTGTCCTCGGGGCGATCATCGCAGTGGTGACACCCGGATTCGAAGAGACTTTAGATAACTAAATATCAGGATCTCTTTATCACCAAGGAGAGTAGGGGGTAGGTAAAAATCAAGAATCGAAATGGCCATTATAAATGTTGGTTTACTTATTGATGCGACATTGGTGCCGATTCTCTTATCACAAAATTCTCTAAACTAGACTAAAAATCACCAAAATTTAATTTATTCCTGTCAAACGACGATTTCCCATTCTGAAAATGACTAAAGTGACACAACTTAACTAAATTTTAGTTTCACAGCACTAAGATGGCACTGAGATTATAAATTTAGTGAAAATGGCAATTTTGCTATTCTGAATTTTACGTTTTTGATCAAAAATTTTGATTGTCTTAACTAAATCTGCCTATTTTTAATCGCGATTAAAAAGGTGTGGAATAAAATTATTTATTTATTTAACCATTTATGTACACACTTATATAAACAGACAAGAAGAAAAAAAACAGAAAAATAGGTACAAAGGTGATGCTTATTTCTAATGAAATCTCTTCCAGCATACCTGCGATAGGATAGCAGATTTAGAGATGTAGACACCAACACCAACACCTCGATGTATTCGGTCCATGTGTGGCTTAAAAACTACTGAAACTTGTGAACCTCACTTTAAATCACTAAAATTACTGACATTTCCAGCTATGTACATTTACGAAACTGCTTTGTTTGTCAAAAGCATTTCGATCTGTTTCAAAAACTCTCTGATGTTAAAAAAACTCCAATGCGTTCTCAATATACAAACAAACTGTGCGACATAAAATGCAGAACCGCTTTAATGAAAAAGAGTTTTTTTGGTATAGCTCCGAAAATTTATAATAAAATACCTGATAACATAAAAAAATTGCCCTTAATTAAATATAAAAAGATGCTCTACTCACTACTAATAGAAAAATGTTATTATACTGTAGAAGATTTTATTAATGATAATAATGTTTAATATTTCTTAAGCGATAAACACTTATATGTATTCAATGTAATTTTTAAAGACGACTGTTACTATAGTAAGTTTTTTTAACTATAAATTTTATAAAGATATATAGTTCCTTTTCTCATGTAAGAGTTTATTTTTGCTTTCTTCTTATGTTAATAGTTTAATATTGTTATTTTTATGATTTTTATTTCAATATTTGTACGCCTTCACGGCAAAACATAGCGCACATATAATAACCTAAGATCTTTATGTACCTAAATACCTATGTTTCACAAATAAACACTCTGATTCTGATTCTGACTTCAGATGCAAAAACAGTACTGTATCTTTTTTTCTTTTCTTTTGCAAAAATAATGAAAATGTTGACCCCCTTTATAAAACCCCGAAACATCTCAGAACCAACGTGTTGGTAAAAAAAATTTTTTTTTTTAATATTTTCCATACAAAAAGTGAAAAATTCCATACAAAACATGTCGAGGCTGCAAATAATGAGGGACTCCGGCTCTAAAAAAAAAATCACGTGGTACGGCAAACAAGTACCACGTGGAGTCGCAATTGCCAAATTTGATTTTAGGTGTGTCAAAATAATTTTTAAATTTAGAGATTTTATTTTGCAGAATAGCGTTAAGATTCTCATAGCCAAAAGTAAGGAATTTTAGTGATAGTTTAGTTAGTTTAGTTCGGTGTACAACAGAATCGGCACCATTGTGTGTACAAATTCCTAATATTCCTAATTCCTGTCTGGCGGTTTTGAGTGTTTTGCCTACGCAAATGTTCTGCAGATCTGGTAGCGTCGTGTGACGGGTCGTTGAGCTCCCTAAAATAGGGTTGAGCTACACAATGACTGATGCATGCATGCCGTCTGTTACCCGACAGGTCAACTCAAAGGCTCTTTCTTCAAAAGGCTCTTCCAGACATGGCCCTTGCATTGTTACTCACATAAAATCCTAATAATAAAATGTTCGGACTTTAAGAGACCATGACCTCTGAGTTGGTTCCGGCATTTCTTCTCAGGGATCAGTCAGCTAGGAAATGCCGACAAAATCTAGTTTTAAAATATTGACGTGTAAAGACATACAGAAAAAAAAAACAAAAGAAAAAGGTGCCGATCAACAAATACGAAGTATAAGTTACAAACCATTCGTGAACTGCCCATTATTAATATAGTGTGCAATACAATATTCTTCACATGTTAATGTAGACCTTCCTTCTTTAGTATGCATTTCAAATTTCAGTTTGCCTCTTTGGTTGTAGTTACTGTAACAAAACAGTAGTGTAAGTCCGATGGGTGCGGGCAACAAAATGGCGGTCGGTGTGACGATGTTTAGGGCCTGTATCCGGTAGTGGACGTCGTTCAAAGTGATGATGTTGGAACTTTTTAAGGGGATAAAATATATAAATTTATTCGTGAAATAGCGATTTGAAATACGAAGGAAAAATTCATAATATGTAGTATGGATTCGAAAATACTATGTGTTGAATCAATTTTTATGGTCGTGATTTATCACTTACTCCATTGGCTGTTTATAAAGATGGTCACCCGGCAGTGTTCTTTCAAGTATAGTTTCTTTATCGGCATAGCTTCGTAGTTCCTCCCTCAGTGATTCCTTCAACAGTATATTCTGCTGGTTGGCGATCTTCAGGGCGCGCGGCCGCATTTCGTCTTTCATCTCCTCTGTCATATCTTGTGATTTGAATCCTTCTAGCAAAATCTTTGCAGCCTGGAAAAGAAAGATATTTCTGATTTCAGGACAACAAAGACTCAAAATGGAATGAAGACCAAGAATTTCATTAATATTTATTAATTCTATTCTAGGCTAAGATATTATAAGATACCTCATCTGTATTACATCTAACTGTTTGCTGAACATAATAAGGGAAGAAATTTTTTTTCACATTGTAAAATGATCAAAGGTTCACCCAATCTTAATGTGTCCAGAGTTTGCCAAAACTGTTGACCGCTAGTAGAGATGTTTCCCTCAATTTCAAAAGGACACTCACTTTTAGCCCACGTACGCACGATCGCTTTTCTTAGTGCCATAAACAAGATTTCAAAATTCAACACACTTTTTTACCGTCTCAGGGATACGCTCTGTTGGGTTTTCAATACTCAGCTCAATGCCGAGAGTAGAAAAGTATAAATATAATAACGTTGCGTTAATAAAGCGCCCGTGCCTACGTGGGCTTACTTAATAGAATACGGTTTAATATACATTTTCACAAACATGCTTGGAAATTTGAGCATTATTTTGACAAACTTCTTCGAGATCGAAATTGCTGTACTGGGCAAATAAATGCGAGCAGCGGCCGGCAAAAGTTGTATGAAAATCCATATCTGTCGAGGGTTAGCGGCTAAATAAATTACATAGTAAACTCATATCTATCGTGTAATTTAAAAATGGAACGATCTTTTACTCCGAAACATGGCAACCAAGGAGGTAACAAATCAAATGTTTTATTTAAATTTCGAACTGGCTTGCAAATAGAAAGCTGTTTATTGAAAAAAAAAAACAAATTAACAGTTTAACGCGGGAAAAATGATTGTTGTTCGTTGTTCGTCATTAATTTTGAAAAGTAATGGTATTTTAATTTCCGCGCATTATTTGACAAAAGTACTATACAAGCCTTGGCCACAACTAGGCATTGATGGACTTACGTATGTGTGCCTCGGCATCGCCTCAGCACACATTTACACGTTCGTCCATCAATGCCTCTTTAGCTGGCCGCTGCAGTAATGTACGATACCTGTTCAGAGCTATCCAAATGGCTGTGCAATATGAGTGCTTTTTCTGCACACCATCTAGCTTTTCCATGTTGTCTGAACCCTATCTGCCCAATCAAAGTGTCAAGCATCTCCACTGCGAGTTTGTAATACTCTTCATCCTTCTGTTTCTTGAGTTCTTGCACACCACTCTCCAGGATTTTTACGTAAATGTTTGGCGGAGTGAATCTACGTAGCCATGTTGGTAATGATTTGTAACTACAAATTAAAATAACGGTTAATGGAAGATGAAGGTATTCTTATAATAATGAGACAAATACATAATTAGAATACAATCTATGAAATAGATAGGCAGTAATGTTATGAAACTGTAAGACTTTAAGTGTCAATTTACAAGTTTTTAGTACATGTTTTAGTTTAAAATTATTAATGACACCCTCATGAGAAACATGATTAATGGCAGCCGACTCTGCTCTGTATAATATGACAACAATGTTTCAATAAATTATTATACCGTGACATATACTCCTCTTCGATTCCTTTGAACAAGTTGTGCGCTTGTTTTATTAGTTCACACTTTTTATCTAGGTCAGTCTCTTGTACATACTTCTCGTAAATCGCATGAGCCTGAAGATACCTGGAAAACACAAGAAAAATTTGAGTTAAACTTTGATAATATACGAGCTCAGCTCAGTGAAAGAGAAAGAGGGGACCGCCGAGCCGAATGGGAAGAGAGCCGCAGAGTTACGAGCGGGTGGCGACAACTGTCGGTCTGACCCTCGCATTAACCCCTTTGTTTATAAAACGTTGTTTTAAGTTAGGTAGTATTAGCGGCTGATTAACCAAACCATACATTTTTGACGTGCAAATGTCTCTTCAAAAATCCATATTCTATATGGATTTGATATCCATAGTTTTTCATGTGGATTTTATAGTAATAGTAATAGTAATATTTATTTCTAAGTATATGGTACATTGGGATCTTAAATTAAACATTGATTCACATATACTACCATTGCTGGTGTAGAAAAATTAAATAAGCTAAGTGCATGCAAATCGTAGACATTACAATAAAAATTATAATAAATTAATATAATTGTTTTGAATTTATATATTTAATGATATGATACAATAATATTGATTTGGATTAATTGAATAGGATTATGTGTAATGTCAAGATATGAATTATTTTGTCAAACATGAAAACAAAACACGACAAAAAAAAAAAAAAAAAAAATTGCATGTCAAAAATATGAGTTCTACATAGTGTCAAAAATATTAATTATAATGTCAAAATACTAATAGCATAAAATATTAATTACAATGTCAAAATACTAATATCATAAAATATTAATTACAATGTCAAAAAGTATGATTTAAAAATTCATTAACGGAATAAAAACACATGTCTAAGAGCCAACTAAACATTTTACATTTGAATTTATTCATTGGTAACATTCTCAAGCCAGATGGTAGTTTATTATAAATTTTTACTGTCATACAACTGGCATTTCTACTGTATAGTTGCAATCTCTGAGGAGGTACTAGCAATTTCCCAGCATTTTTTTATTCAGTCTTTGGGAGACTTGTTCATTTAATAGGAATAAATGTGGGTGTTTTTTTACAAATAAACAAACCTCAAAAATATACAGGCACGGGAGTGGAAGAATTTTTAATTCTTTAAATAATGGCCTGCAATGGTCTAAATATTCTGCTCCGCTCATGGCTCTGATACATTTTTTTTGTACTTTTAATGCTCTGTCCACATCCACTGAATTACCCCATATCACTAGACCGTAACGCAATACTGATGAAACATACCCATGATATGCATTGAGGACAGTTTGTTTACTGGACACCAGTCTTAACTTACGTAGGGCATATACAAACTTATCAAGTTTGCTGCATACTCTTTCTACATGTTCCTTCCAGTTCAGTTTATTGTCAATTATTATACCTAAAAATAAAGCCGATGGTTCTGGTTGCAAAATTGTATTATCATGTCGAATTGTTGTTGGTGTTACCGACATGTTTGAAATTGAACAATTTTGGTTTTATTAACATTAACATTAAGATTATTGTCCCCGAGCCATTTTATTACATTAATTAATTCAATGGTAGTATTAGTTTCCATGTCAGTTTTGTTGGAAGATTTTATAGTCAAAGTAGTGTCGTCAGCAAATTGGATACATTCATATTTTAAACATTTTTTGAGGTCATTTATGTATAATATAAATAGTAGCGGACCCAGTACGCTTCCATGTGGAACGCCAGATTTATTAATTTTTAATTCTGAGCTATATGTCGTCCTAGTGTTTTTTTCTATTTTAGAAATAACAGTTCTCTGTTGGCGATCAGACAAATAGCTTTTAAGCCAATCATGCGCCTTGCCTCTTATTCCATATCTCTCTACTTTGTAGAGTAGTCGCTCATGTGAGACAAAATCAAATGCCTTGCTCATATCTAATCTATATCTTATTATAGTTACCGCATTTCATACCAGCTACAGAAAAAGAAAACATTCTCAAATCTTAGTAAAAAAAATGCACTTTACCTATAAAATTCTTCCCTATCTTGGAAAACAACACTTGCATCGTCAACAACCATTTGTTTATCAACTGGAAACATCTCTCTATTAATTTTTTCGTTTATAAGGGTTAGCTCAAGCTTTTTGTCCCTTATGGTGGTGTAATCAATTCCCAAATACATCAAGACATACAAGTTGTGGAATGTAGTCCGCGCCAGATCTGACATCTTGTAACAATGACCTATTTTAGATTTAAACCTGAAAAAAAATGCATTTAAAGAATTTCTTAAAAAAGTGGGTGTGTGCTTATGACCACACTATAGAAGTGAAAACTTATATAAATGTGGCTGACGACTGCAGCCGAGTATACGCGATTCAGCGCCGAAAATACACGATTCAGCCCACCGATCAACTGGAGTCGAGAGTAGACCCGATTCAGTGTCACTGACCGACTGCAGCCGAGTATACCTGATTCAGCGTCACTGACCCGAGCGTGACGGTTCAGTTTTGTTCACTGTTCAGAAAGAGCGCAAAGTGCGCCAAAAGAAAACTTTACTTAATAAAATAATAATTGCCTCATTGGGTTAGTAGTCAGAATCGGTAATGTGGAGCCTGGTTCTGGGTTCAATCCCCCACAGTTCGCAAAGTGGTTTTTGGTTTTTGCATTAGAAATGTCTGTTAGTCTCAATAGTATGGTATTGTTCATCGAATCGTTGAGCTCCTTAATTAAGCTCCGAGTTGAGCTGCACAATTACTGACACATCACTGACTGGACAGTGGTGTGGTTTTTCCTCAAAAGAACATTTCAGACACTAATCTACATGGTCTTCTCATGATCTGACCAAGATTATGTCTGGACTTTAAAAGAGACTGTGACCTCGAAACGCCGACCTCGTCTTGCTTTTAAAATATGATTGACGTGTAAAGGTGTTTGCATCATTGACTTTAGCTCAATGGTTTGAACCTAGTTTGTACAAATCTATTAGGTACAGAAAAAAAAACATTTAATTTAGATAAATATCAAAATAGATTAGAGAGATAAGGTGTTACAATTCACTAATTTTATTATAATAGACAAGCTTATCAGCATGTTTATAATGATTATGTCTGCTATTTGTGTAAATTCAAGTAAACTGAGTAGATATCATAGCTGCTATAACAATTATTACATACAGTAAATTACATGTATACTTACATTTCCAAAACTCTGTTAGTATTATTACTGACTTTGTTTTTAGAAAAGAATTTACTGATGGGTGCACGCTTGGAGAATGTTCTCAGTGCTTCCACAGCATCCTGTTTAGACTGTATCTTTAACTTTAGCTCCTTGGCTATTTGCAGAATGTCTGGTCTCTTCAGCAGCTTCACATAGTCATCAAACTGTAGATTAGGTTCACCTGCAACATATTTTAGTTTGTGTTTAGGATTATTTGTGTGCAAGATTTTTCAAATTCTTTTGGTAGATAAAACCGCATTAAATGTGGTAATAAAATGATACAGGTACAAATAGCATAATATAATGTTTGGGAGGACCCTGCATAACTTAAAATGTATCACAAGACAGTGAAGCTTTCACTATTAAAATGTAATGAGTATGAAGATCTCACCATCAGTTCCAGCCTGCGTGACCAAACCATACCCTTTCAAACAGGAGATCATATTCAGGAGGTCTGGACTACTCATGCCTCCCCCTTCCTTATCACTATCTTTCTTCTTCTCCGTGGCTATCTGCCCAAGTTCCACCATGCGGTACCAGCCAGGCCGGCGCCAGTATAACCGGCACATCAGCCTCATGCCAGGCTTCACCACTAGCATGGATTTTTCTAGAAGAACTTGTGAATATTCTTCTAGTAAAGGCTTCAGAGTTTTAGACTTGAGGTACTTGTCAATTATTGATAGAAGGAATCCAGCTGTAATTAGTAAATGATGTTTCAAGTTAGTTAATTTCATTATAAATGGAGTTAAGTCTCTAGTTATTAAAGTTTAGTAATGAGATTTAAACTATTTTTTTTATTCATTACAATAGCCAATTGATTTAAATATTACATCACAAATTTGGGCCTTAAGTGTTAAAATGTAAGTAAAACTATGATTAGTCCAATTTACAATATTCTAGAAATTACTTATTACTCAACCCAAAAGCAGCCCAATCAACTGTAGTTTGGTAGAAATATTCTCAGGTAAATCAAGCTCAATGCTTAATTTTTTTTCCTTATCAATGTATGGTTAAAATAAAGTCAAATATATCGACGGGTTCCGGGATAATTGTATTAAGCGACACTCTGAGCGATATAGACTTTTATACATATTTGGAATCAGTGAATTTTTCTGCGTCATTTGAGTTGGGTTTGGTGACGATCGGAGCACTTTTTTGCCGCTTAATACAACCGCATTTTTGGGCCCATTTTGGACTGCAATGTATGAAGTGACAAAAAATATTGGCAAATTTAGGAACTGTGTACTTAAGCTGACTGCCAAATACCAGGCAGTCGTTTAAACGTTTTTTCCTGGAGCAACAATTTACAGGCAACTTACGTTAAAGCATTTAGCCTGCCTTTATAAATATATAGAAATGTCGCTTCATACAATTAGCCTCTTTGTTAAATTCTTATCCAGTGTCACTTAATACAATTAGCTTTACCTTGTAAATATACAAGAATGTAATGTAAAAAAATCAGTCGCATAAACTAATTAGCCATACATTAATAAGTTTAAGATATGGTATTTAAATCAATTAGCTTAGGTTTGAAATATGACCAGCACTTAGCTTAGAGCCATTATTTGCATGCCTAGGCGGTTAAGTAATTTAGCTTGGAACAAGAAATAATAAACGTAGGCGGTTTAGTCATTTAGCCTGGAATAAGAAACAATAGTCATTTAGCCTGGAACAAAAAAATTTAAAATATGGGTCATTTTGTATTAAGCGACATCTATCTTCGTTAAAAATAGGAATATTCGAAAAAAAAATAATCTTATTATGGGGAATATGTTATAAAAACAGTAATATCCTTCTTTTTAAAAAAATCATGCAATTTGCTTTTATAATTTTTTTTCTAAAAATCGTAACTTTAAACTGCTCAGGTGTAAAGTTTCAAAAATGTTGGTTAATACAAATAGCCCGGAACCCCTCGATATGGTTTGCCTTTGTTCATTAAAATAAATAATAAAATGCAGTATGAGGCCCAAATAGATTACATGCAATCACTAAATCAAGTTTCGCTTTAGTAGGCCAAATATTCTGATAAATATTCTGTTCCTTCAAAACATTTCAACAACTATTATTTTTTTCATTAAGTATATCATAAGTTTTAAAACAAAGTTTACTTACTTTTATCATCTCTGTCTTCAACATTCTGAGCAAAAGCTCTATCCTGAAATGAGGAGTTTGGAGAAAAATTTGCATTGAACTGACTTGCTAAGTTTCTCTTAGCTGGAGATTTCTTTTTCACAACCCTTTTTTTAGTTGGAGAGTAGAACTCCTTGGTACTTGAACCTTGAGATGCAGGGGTCCTTGGTGATCGACCCAATACCCCAGGTGACACATTGTACTCCATTATTTCTACAGAGGAATTTGAACCACCAGCACTGGCTCCTAATTCCTCAGTTGAGTGCTGCTGAGCAGTATGCACTGGTGTCCTGTCTCGTAGTGATTCTATACTTCTAACAGAGATGCTAGCCTTTCTTCTTTTTGATGGAGTTGCTTCATGTTCACTATCACTTGACAAAGTTACAATTTCTTCTTCCGTTTTCACCTCTACCACTTCTTTGCTTGGTATTGTGGGTGACATTTTTGGTGTTGTGGGTGACATTATCGGTGCTTTAGACGCTTTATCCGGTGTACTGGGTGACTTGCTCGGAGTTCTCCTAAGGCTCAAACTACGCTTTTTACTACTCATGGTCAATGGGATCGATGATGATACTGATCGAAAATAGTTCGTTAATGTAGATTGTCGACTCATTTTGAGAGCGCCCAGACTTCCCACTGACCAGTAGGTATATTTTGTATAAAATAATACAAAATATACTTACACTTACAAAAAATCAAAACTTTAATAATGTAGGTACAAGTTGCACCTTGTATTGCACACACTTGACGAGACCTGCCCATACACCTGCCGTAGAAACTAGAAACCTTGGTTACTTTACTTGTCCTGGACTATTGTGGTAGGTTAGGTAGGTAGGTAGGAGGTAGGAGGTAGGTGAGCTCTCAGCTCACAAGGAACCCCAAACACGTTCAAAATTTTACAATTCTAAGGCGACACTATACTAAATTTTTTTAGAACACAATCACGTTCACGCAATTACGACTTGTTGTGGAAGTGGATTTTCTATTTGTTTTCTTCGCTTCGCCTTTTCGTGGCAATAACACGCCAATTTTTGGCAGCCGCAGTGACCAAGGACAAGGAGAGTGTTCTGTGGCAGTGACAGTCACAGCTGACAGCACAGAACATATTTATATACCCTGTAGGCAGTGACAGTCACAGCTGACAGCACAGAACATATTTATATACCCTGTATAAAAATCAACTTTAGTCATTGATAAAAATGTACTCTGTGATATATACCCTGACGGGGTGACAGTGACAGAAACAGAGGGAGCGTTCCGAGTTGTGCTGTAATCGATTTGAGCGTGCTAACACCACTGACGTATAAATCATATTATTTATACGTCAGTGGCTAACACCCGTACCGAATTAGCGTGAGCGCTATAATGATGTCCCGTGAATCGTCATATACAGAGTTGATACGACAGAGGGGCATTAAATTACACTACGTATACTATACATGTTTAGTAAAAAGCACCAAAAATTTGTTTTTTTTTTCTTTCAAACAAATTAAATAGCTTACAAATCAGAGTAAAACGCAACCACCCTTTGTAATGAACGTGCAAGTGTGTGTGTGTATGCATTGCCATATTTTTAGCGAAAATATTTGGTTGTACTTGTGACTTGAGTCAAAGCGGCAACAACGCATCGTAGGTTATACTACTGTATATTTCCTAACAGCTGATTATTATAGACATAATCAGCTGTTAGGAAAGATACATCGTGTTCAAACGGGGCAAAAACTTAAAAAATCATTTCGACTAAACTACCGCTTCTATTTAATTGATTTTTGGTACAGATCTTGAAAATGGTATCTAGTGTGGGCAGTTTAAAAGAAAGCCCCTCTGTCGTATCAACTCTGTATGACGTCCTGACATGCGCGATCTTGCGATAATGCCGACCATGCCCTAGATTAATATCACCGTGAGCGCTGTCAAAAATCACAGTTGAGCGTTTTGTTTCGAGTCACTTCATATCTTTAAACTAAAGCGGCATTTTCGAAATTGTGCTGTAAAAATCAAGACGTAACAGAATACCTGAAATGAGTTGAGAAATGAGAGACTCATGCACTCTCAATTAAGAGTGTAAGTAATTGTATTTTTATTAATTTATTTATTACATATCCTATTATTATTGACATACGAGTACATATAAATATTGTACACCCCATGGGTATGTTACAGTGATACAAGTGATAGGAAAGATAATCTAAAAGAACCGACTTATTTATTCTTGCACTCAACATTATAAGTTCACAAAATAGCACAAACACATACAGTGACCCCGCGCATACACCCACACTCACGCTCTCACGCATACGCACACGCACACGCACGCACACACACACACACACATACACACACACACACACACACACACACACGCGCACAGAATGGCTACAGTTTATACTTTTTATTTTTATACTTTTTGTATGATTTTATTCTATTATTTTGTTTTTGTACGACATTTATCACTATGTCACTCCGAATTTGTTTATTATCTTGGTAAATGTTTAAAGAGAGAGCCCTGACACCCATAACACAAGTTTAATCTTAGCTTGGGTGCCAGAGGTTTAAACTCAGTGGTATTCTTACAATTTTTAGGTTTATTATAGTCTGTTCTATGTACATAGTGCTATTCTGCTAAATTGTAAACTTGGAAATAAAGCATTATTATTATTAATAATCGTACTGTAAGAACTGTCTTTTCACCCGTGACAAACAATAAATAAATGAATATGAACATGATATTTTTCTTCGGGGTAAATCTTTGCCGGGAGCATGTAAATACGCTAATACAAGCATTTCGTCATCTGTTTCATCCCTGGACGAATCGTCGTTTTCAAACTCAAAATCTGAGTTATAAGACTTATCAGAGTCGATAGAGTCAACCAACAAAATAGAATTGAAGTGCCAATGCTTTGAACTTCCATTTGCCGAAGATTAAACAATCGGTATCTTTTGTTCAAGATTTGAGGTTGACATTTAGCGAGCAGTCGAGCACTGTGAGCGCGTTCACGTGTGGTTCACGTGCGTTCCGAATCTATGACAGTTCTTAGCTGTCATAATCATGAATATCATGATACAGTCCTACCAACTTATCTGTGAACTGAAAGAGGACGGCACCGTCGATTCAGTGTTGGTAATTAATATAAAGTGCCCAAAAATGAAGAAGGAAATTTGACATTAGACATAATCGTTTAATAAGAATTACAAATTAAAACAATGATACCTGTATAAAAATAATAAAATAAATAAAAAGAAATTGATTATTTACAGTTACGTAGGTACGCTAACAGTTTAGTCTCTCAGCAATAAACAATGGCTTTATCTAAAAAGTAATCCAATGAAGTGGATATTCAGCAGAGAATTTTTCCGAATTTTTGTACCAGTTTCTTCTGCTGCGTGCCCTTCCTTAACTATTTTTTAAATTAGTCCTTGACTCACACCTAAAATATAAGATAATAAAATAAATGTTAGTAGAAATTTGAAATGTGGCAGGTTAGTTGGCGCAATCACTTAGCAGGTTACCTAATAGATGTACGTTACCGTTACGCTAACCTGCAGCAAGAATAGAAACGAATATTTCGTGGATAATTAGTTAAGTGTCGGGTAATTTATAACAAGAAAGTTGACAACACTAACCTGTCGCTGCCGAAATTCGTTTGTATATTTGATTAAATGGAATAATCGGAGACCCCACCCGAGCTTCTTCTTCAAAAAAGGTTTTAACCTTTAGAATAATGTTTCGAGCATCACTTTCAATAGCTTTCGGCATATTTAACTTTATAAATTCAGCAATATCACAACAAAACAACCAGAGAACCCGAATGTAGTAGACACTGACAATCGAATGACATTTCAACATGACGGCCGTACTACGGCCGCCGTAGTTCCAATTTTCGCCATTTCACAGATAAGTTGGTAGGAGTGTATCTAATACGGAACACAATGATATATTATAAACTATAGATACGTTGCCCGCGCTCTGTAGTGGCAACATGAATGCAAGGCAATTGCCGTACTTCCATTTAGTCGCGCACAGACTATATAGAGAAGTGCCGCGGCAGTACGTGACATTAAAATAACTTTTGTGTATAACTTCCTCAAACAACGAAAAAAAAATGCCGTCCTGTGTTTTTAGGACATGTAAAAACTATACTTTAACTGTGAAAGATAGAAAAGTATCATTTCATGCGTAAGTATCAAGAAAAATGTATTTTATTTTATATTTTTCGATGCCTTCTAATGGCGGCTGGCGCCTGAGGTAAGTCACGTGCCGTTAAGGGAAGATGGGGTACTTTGCATCAGTGTTTATGTTTTATAACATTGTTTTTATTTTGATGAATTATATTGTTTGAATATAATATTATGTGTTATGAAACCTAATGATCAATAATATTAATTAAATTTTAGTAATTTAATTTAAACGATTGTTGTACCTACTTTTTATTTTCAATTTTTAATTATTCAAATTTTTTTTAATAACGATTTTTATGTTTATAATATTACATTTTGTTTTATTAATAAGGTAACAATAATTACTCTTGCAAAATACTGCATTCATATTTTTAAGGATGGAAAATAATATTATTTTACCCGTAAATCTACTACCTATATCAACACAAGAAAATCGAGTGTCCATTTTTCCCCACATGCCTCCTTTTGTTCGCGCTCGGCCAATGAGCATGCACCACAGAATGACAACGGAATTAAAGAAATATATTTATCTCTCTCTAACAACAAAAAATCCGTAATGACATTTAATTTTCTTTCCCTTTCTTCGTGCGTCTAAGTAGCTATCTAGCTACCGACAGTATTTACGCTGTATTCGACAGCCGTGATGTTCATGCATGACGCGTCTATTTATAATACGTCATTGACGGATTTATTTACATGTCCTAAAAACACAGGACGGCATTTTTTTTTCGTTGTTTGAGGAAGTTATACACAAAAGTTATTTTAATGTCACGTACTGCCGCGGCACTGGCGCATGGGGGCTTACCACGAGCTCATAAAGCAGGGCAGAAGTTGAACTGCCCGGCTTTTTTGTACTATGACATCTTATTAGCAGGCCTGCAGCAGGCTTCTTGCGTTGACGTTTACGAAAACCGTTCACCTTTTTTTGTATAGACTTTTCATACCATGACGCAATAATCATGCTCTGTGGCAATAATTGACAGCAGCAAAACGACTATTGAACGGCTGTAACGTCAAAATCACAGAGTATCAGAGTACTTTTTTAAACGATCTTCAAGAACTAAGAGACTAGCTTTTTCAAAATTGTTTTGTATACGAGGTTCGAGGTAAGCTGTTGTGAGGACCCACCTACAGTTTTGCTGATTCGATGAGGTTGTGAAGTCGTTGTTAAAAAAAGATAACGTTTATGTACAACACTTTATTATTTCTCTAATTTTGTAGATGTGTGACGATTATGAATTATTTGAATATTTGGATAGTGAATATCAAAGAAAAAAAAGAAACCGACAGCGTCGCACTAGGGAACTATATAACCCTTTTGAAATGGACGAAAGGGAATTTATGAATCAATATAGCTAAGAGCTTTACAAAAACTTTTAATTTTTTGTATCCAATTCCAACCTTTTTAAAAAGTAGGTAATCAAATAAAACGAAAGTAGAACCAGCAGCTCTAACATATACCTAACTAAAATGGTAATTAAATTACTCTAGTAATAACTTCATTACAATTGTTAGAGACTAAATGGTAAATATACCTTTGACCATTCGGATCCAGACTTCACAGTTCCGTCACCAGCTGAATTTAAAATTTTTGCAACCCTATCCCACATTCTTTTGCTGTGCTCCCTTGCTTGGGTGGATTTGTTAAACCCAACTGCTATTTCCCTATGATTAGCTAAGAACTCCCATAGGTGAAGCAGTTGGATCATACTAACACGACGACTTGTTCGTGTTTCACTAAAAATAAAACCACCACGTTAATCAAAATTAATCTGATAAGCCACATTTCGTAACTTATTGTACCTACACCAATAAGATAATATTTTAAACTAACTTACGACTGTGAAGATTTATAATAAAAAATAGCAACGAAATATTTTAAACAACAACTTTCGACAATCCAGTGACCGGAATAAATGAGAAATCAGGAAATGGACAGGGAAAGGGAAATCGGTAGAAAAATGTAAAAAACTTTTCTCAGTAAAAATACAAATTTATGGCGCCACCAATATTGTTGCTTGACATATCCATACACGTTCAAAATCACTTTGATTCTTTCACTGACCTCTATTAGATAGAGGTCAGTGGATTCTTTCAAGCTATAAAGTTATTTTGAACGGAAAATTGAGCTTTTTAGTGCTATTAGATAATTCATCACGGTAGCTTGTTATACATAAACATAGTTAAAACATGTACATACCCAAAAAATATATTTTAATCCTTATAAAAAAACCGGTAAAGTGGTAATAGAATAAGGTTTACGTTTTTGAACGTTACTTATAAAAAAGACAATGATATTACAGCAGGCCACAGACAAGCATTACCTTCAACTTCGTTCAATAGTCGTTCACCTTTATTACTGTCATAGTACGATTATTAGCAATTCAGAAGCAGGCCTGCTTTTGAACTGACTGGAAATTGGACGTTTTCTTAGAAGCTCATAGTAAGCCCCCTGGTTGGTACGCGACTAAATGGAAGTACGGCAATTGCCTTGCATTCATGTTGCCACTACAGAGCGCGGGCAACGTATCTATTCATTGACTATGTCATGATATTATATCATGATCCCGTCAGGGTATATAATTATATTCTGTGATCATGATATGTATTATCTTAGAATAATAACTAAAGCATAGAAGGAAGGCTAAAATCGCTAAAATAGCAACTGAACTCAATATATTTGCTTCATTTTGACTTATGGAGCCTCTACGATGTTAGAGAAGGACACGTATACAGAATACGTTTCGAAATTTCGTAGGTTGTCACTCATTTTAATCTGACTAGTGATGTGATCTACTAAATTTCAACGTCGATAGAATTTAGAATAACATGCATTATCATAATCATATACTACCAAAAATAGTAACCGTACCTATAATTTATAAATTACTAAGCATACTTATGAAAGAATATAGTATTTACATCGTCTTTTTGAAGTTCTTTTAAGATGAAACGATGCCTTAATAAGTACGAACTAAATAGTTCGTTATCATCATCATACCTAAAGTCCTTATTGGTTCCTTAAAGCTGTTTATGTATCCAAGTTAATACTCGGACCGTTTTTTTTTTTTTTGTGGGTGGGAAATCATCAAATAACTTCTCCCGCTCTGGGCAGAGCAGGAGGGCGTGTCAGACTCTTACTGACTAAAACCCACCCGTGTTCCTTCAATTGCTTGTGCCAGGGGCCACGGTAACCCTCTTGGACTTTTCCGCAACCCTAGCAGGCATCGGTCCTAGCAAACCCCGTCATTGGTGCTGACATCTCTTTGAGGCGCGCGTGGAACACAACGCGCCGTCGACCCGGGCCTGGTCCTTATCGAACGGCGAGCTGCCCATTGCTCGCCGTTCGCAAGCCCGCGCCTACGGTGGCCGGGAATCGGCCTGCGATTCCCGACGCCCAGGGCGTCTCCTGCGGCGGCTAGGGGCGTGAGGGCGCAAATTTTGCCTCTCCCTCACGCGTTCCGCCTCCTCCTTCGCGAACATTACTGCTTCGCAGAAGGAGGTGACGGCTTCCCAAGCCCTCTCGCTCCGTACCATGGCCTTTTTTTTTTTTTTTTTTTTTGTTTCCGGGGTGGAAAATCCTCATGGATGTCCGCCGCCCTGGGGCGGACGGCGGGGTCTGTCAGACTCTTACTGACTAAAAACCACGTCGGTGTTCCATCTCACACCTACGCCGGGGGTCGCGGGAACGTACGATCCTTCCGCAACCCCCGACTGGTGCCGGCCCGCCGCTGCGGGCCACTTCGGGTCTGGGGGGGAGTGAGGTGTTTGACTCCCCCCGTGACGTCTAAAAGGGGCGCGCGTGGAACACTACGCGCCGCCACCTCGGGTCCTGGTGTGTGGGGGGCGACGGACGTCCCCGAGTCCGTCGCCCCTGGACCCATTTAGGGGGGCTGGAAGAGGGCGTTGTCCGCCCTCCGCCGACGCCCGGTGCGCCTTCTGCGGGCCGGGTGAGTGGAAGAGATCTCCCTCTCCCTTTCCGCAGCCTCCTTCTGCGAGACGACTGTCTCGCAGAAGAGTCTGCGTCCTGTCTGCTGTCCTCCCCCCAGCGAGGCCGCTTAGTAATTTAAGAAATTCGGCCCTGGCTGGAGGCTTTGAGTCCAGTCAAGGCATCCACAGGCTAGTCCGGTTAAGCAGTGACAACCTCTCAAGGTAAACTGCAAGATGCCATACCTACACAAAAAAAAACGCGCCTCGCCCTATAGCATTGTATGATTTGCAGCGATCGCACGCATTTATCGGAGCTCTCCCTGGACGGGTCGCTATACTTAGTTTAAAACATAATTGCTGCTGGCCTCTGTCCTCCCTCCTGTCCCTTAGTATGCTTAGGTCTTTTAAACGGCGCAACGGATTGATGCGGTTTTCACCATCAGTTAAGTAAATATTTTTTCACGGAAGGTTGATCATTTCTGACATTCACGCGGGCGAAGCCGCGGGCAGAAGCTAGTTCATTATAATAAGTTAAGTTTTGCACAGATTTTTTCCTATCCTATCTATCGTCTTAAATACACCCTCCAGTTTGCTCGCAATGTAGATTTTAATAGCATAATGACATAGAGCCCAAATTTAAGTCTTCAACATTAAACTCTTGACTGAGCAGGACTGGAATCCGAAGACTATCACAAATTCACAATATCTTAGAGCCACTGTAGGGCCAAAGCCGATTTTATGCCAAAGATCCAAACTCGCAATACAATAGGTATTACATTTTAGCTCGCAGTAATCGGTCACAAAAATAAATCTAATTCACAGCCTACTGTCGGCCGCGCCTAACGACTTGAATGAGGTCCCTATTTTAATATAAAATGAATGATATACCTAGGTAATTCAAAAAACCAGTAGGCTGCTTAAAAGTAGATTGGAAAATGTCTCGTGAATTGAGATATTCAGTGGGAACAAGTACAGTAATAGGCAGATACATCAGCTTCAGAAAGTCCAAAGCGGTAATTTGCATAACCCGCACTTAATAATAGGTAGGTAGTGTCTTAAACGTAATATAAATAGTACCTATACGATTCTATTACGTGGTTTCTGGTTCTGGTGATCACTGTCTCATCGCGTAGGACGGACCTACATTGTAGGATATCTGCAGTACGTTACCTATTGTTAATGGCCCTAAAAAATGTGATGAAGCTACAGTGATGATCAGCGATCTAAGGATCATAACTAGTAGGTACCTAATAATCAATCAGTTTGACAAAAGTATAATAAAGTGATAGGTAGTGAAAATATTAGGTAGTACTTCTGGTTATTGGCACAACATCCAACGGTCATCGGAAGGGCCGCTTAGCAGTAGCCTTTACCGAATGCATTAAATTGAAGTGGCTGTTGTAGTAAGTTGAGTTTTTACTTTGCCAAGCTTACACCATAGGTATAGGTAGAATGATCTAAGTTGCCAAGTGATTAAAATCCAGCACACTACTAAGTTAGTTCGTTTTAGTCAATTTATGCCTATAAAAGGCATTTCAGTGAAAGTGAGGGGTGATGTAACTTGGTTGGTAGTGTTGCACCTGGTTAGAGTCTCTTTTGACACTGACCCCCTGCTAGTAGAAAACCCCTTTCAATAGTAGGTAACTTAGTTTAATCAATAAAAGTCATGTTGCGATGTTCCCCATGTATTTTTGTATTGATCCAACAACATGACTGAAGAAAGCAAAACTAAACAGGTCCGAATTTATCAACCAACCTACCGACTCAACCCTAAGACTCGTTTTGATGCTGAGAAAATACAAAAAGTCCTGAAGAGAATTGTGGACGCAGAGTTGGTGGAAATAGAATATAGCGAGAAAATAGTTCCAGATCTGTGTTTGAGCCTCGCAGAAACGTTGCGTAACGCCGTGAAAGAAGAAAACTATGACAGGTAATACATGACAGAATAGTCTTCATCATAGAGTATAGTAATCTAGTCTTCATCTTATTGTCTTATCCATAGTCTTATCATTGCTTTGTAAAATGTAGATTCATCAATAAAGACACTATATTTCATGATTGTTTTGTAAACAATCAATATTTATCTTGGGACAATGTGCACGATATTATTGCCATGATGTACATTTTGCCGCTCTTGGCCGGCATCTCGGTAATCTCATGTGCTTACTGTTTCTGTTTTCGAAGAAGTTGATGTTGACCTGTAAATTATCTAAATCATGTGTAAGTATGTGTGTGCCTCATAGATCTATGATGCCTAGACGACGATGGGTGTCGTTAGGTCAGTGTTCGTTGATATTTCTGGGGGACTCCCCAAGTTAAGTGTTTGTGGACAATCATCACATCTCCGCCCCTAAGACGACCCACTGACCCACATCTAACATGGACGATTCGTGTACTGCAAGTCGATTAGTCGACGCTAACACATTGTAGCCGCGGTTTGCTTCTACCTTGATAGATATATGATGTGCAGGAAAATCATAAAAGGAGGTGTTGGAAGTGTTTGCTTAATCCTATGGGACAAAAGAGTAAGTTTATGTATGTATGGAACGACAGATATCTCATCTCTGTCCAGTTTTATTATATTAAGATGAAATTCTTTCATGGTTCTGTTTTGTCTTTTCAGGTACAGAATCATTGTAAGTGTGTGTATAGGACAACGTCGGCAGCAGAGCGTTCACGTGTTCCATACATTCCTATGGGACCACGAACGGGATGCCTTCGCCTCGTACAATTATGAAAACCCCCATATATTTGCAAATGTCGTCGTCTATGGAGTTTATTTAGACTAAAAATGTAATAAATCGTAAAATTGAATCTACGATAACGCCTACTCATTGTGTAAACGAGATTTGCTGCATAGTTTCAACGAGTGCAGCTCATAAACTATCTAAACTTTAATTTTGGGTGCGAGATCAATACAAGCAATAAAGTATGCCAGCTGCCAGCTAGTGTGGCACAAATCAAAAGGAGTGGTGCCTTGAAATAAAAGACTCGAGTAAGCATTTTTACAGATCATACATATTTATTTATTTATTTCATAGTATAGATATCACACTGGCCCGCCCTTATAAAAATAAATGTGTAATACAATAACGACCCAGTCTGCTATGAGCCTGCTGGCGTGACCGCGCGAGTTTCACCTTCCTTCTCAACCCATCCTCAAGGTAATAAATATTGGCATCAATTTCGATACTAACCTACAACAATTTGGACACAATCACAAACGGCGCAGTCACCCCAGCTCTATTACTATTGAATTTCATCAAATATCCTTATAGAAGAAAATTCAGAGATAATTCTAAACCATTATACAGGTCGATATACACAAGATTTAATTAATATAGGTTTACATTACAAGAAATTCGCACATATTTGACACACAAAGCGAAGAATATTACTGATAAGGAGACTAAAGTAGCTTTAAGATATTGGTCCGAGACACTGAAGCGAGATGTATCCGCATACGATACGAAACTAGCACCAAGCCACCGTACGAACAAAGCAGCGTCATACACTCGTGTGCCACTACTGATAATGTTACAAAAGCTACTTCGAAAGTCCGAGTGCGTCGCTCCGGTGTTGCCATGCTACTCGCAGCCATCACAACCTAGGGCGCGCGGCGGTCGGCACTTCGCACCGGATCACCGGATACTGGAAGCGGTAGGTACTATCGGTCGGATCACAACACGCGCTCATGTTAAACTATGCTTTTGCAAAAATGTTCAAAAAGGGGTAAAAGTTTATAAAAATTCAAGTCTGTTAAACAAGTCAGCGGTAGTATGAACACACATTATTAGTACAGAGCGCGGTGAAAATGTTGAGCAGTGTGGATGCAGTGGATGTTTTACTCCGGCGCACCGGACTACGTTCAGCCTCTGAGAGTTACATTTTACATCCGCATGATATGTGTTTACAGATAAAATATTTTAGTAGTACTGGGTACATTTACCTACAACCATACTGTACATTTATATGGCCGAAAATGTTACAACCTTAAGAAATAAGGGGGTAGACAAATACAATATGCTAGTTATATCAAAAGAAATGCAGTGAATATTGGTATCAAAATATTAATCCTAATTATACATCGCGTGAATGTGTACCTATGTTCGAGTAGATATGTGATAATCGTGTGAAAGATACATAAAAAGCTTTATTATATGAGATGAGACCGTGGTACAGTCGTTTATTATTGGAATATAAAAATATTACTTACATCATAGCATAGATGACATCGATTATGTTGATTCGTATGAACTTAGCCACAAAAATATTCCACATTTGATAAGCTCGTCCTAAGTTAGGTTCAGGAGTAGAAGACTCTAGCTAGGCGGACGATCGTGTACGCCACGCAATGACCGGTGCGTTCAAATAAACTCTGTGAAATCTCCTCTTAACTAGAAAATAATTTACAAAACGTTAAGTATAAAAATATAAAGTAATCGTTTTTAAAATGAAAGTAATAAAAATAATATGACATGTAAAGGCAGCATAAAAATACCGCAAAACATCTAGCATACCTACCACAAAATATCACACGTAAGGTTTTTATTCGTTAGTCGCTGACAACAGACAGTCGGACGTCGAACGAGTGCGACGGGTGCGACGACGCGACCCGGGCGGGTGCGGCTGTGGGTCTCGTGGGCCAAATTTTAAACATTTACTAATAAAATATTAAAGCTTAACATACATAAAGATTAAGCATCTCTGCACCTTAGATACAATAGCCATTTAAAATAACTGCAGATTAAAATATCTCATCTTAAAAATAAAGTCTTAACATTAAACTATAGTAAAAGAAAAACTGTATGTATTATCTGAGACGATTCTTCTTAACTTAGGCCAAATTATGAAATTAATTTATAATAGAAATAATTGATTAAAAATAAATTCCTTATAGTTTCGCTGTCGCATTTTAAATGATTAATTTCTTAATAGTTCAAACAAAACTATACAATATGATGATAGACAATAAATCGAATAATTAAAAACTAAAATTAGCGTGCGGCATCGTCTGATCGCGTGTTACAATGATTACAAAGATGGAAAACATTTATAAATAGGATGAGCGATCGGAGGATGTCGGGTAGTCAGACTTGTATAAGATAAGAAGGTGAGGCAACACATAGTAGCGCCGGCGGAGCAAGCGAGGCGCGGCGTCCTCGGGACAGCTTCAACTCTAAAATAATCAATTGGCGGTGGTTTATCTGGTTCAGTCCTCGAGAGAAGTGATTCAGCTAGATTCCTTTTCCTTCTCCTTTGACTCTGCAAGTTGAGAAACAAAAACGTAATAAGTACTAGATCTAATACCACAATTAGTACCTCTTAGTACGGTCAACCACACGTCTGTACACTTGAACGACGAAAAACGCCCTTAAAGCCACAAAATAAAGGCGCTATCAAAGTGAAGCTGTTACCATGGACGTGCGGTCTACTGTACAAGAAATAGAACCGCAGCCACGTGTGTGGTACGGTACCTATGCTAGGCGCCTAAATTTTCTCGAGTCTGCATTCCGTATAAGTTTGGGATAGCTCATTAACATTTAGTAGGCGCCCTCAGTTTCAAACGTAAATCAAATGAACCAACACATGGGGTGCGCTCTGAGATTAAATTTTCGAATTGTTTTACAGACTGACAATAACTGTAACTTTTAAGATATTTTCTTAATCTTATACCGGTAAGTTTCTATAAAAACTTTAACTAAAACCTACATATATGAAAAGCCTTGAATCTTTTCAAACCCAAGTTAAAAAATAATAATAATATGAATGTCAAGAGATTCTGATTAGTGATTACCTATTTAAAATCTACTATCGTTTTCTAATTGTTTTATAAAGCATGCTCATGTATTCTAAGCATCGACACGATATAAATATAATTATAAGCTAAAGCTATCTAATAATAATCGTTAGTAGATTCTAACTACAATCTAAACCTATAAGTAATCCTAGAAAACTCAGACCCGACTTTTATGACCAAGCTGGCTAAACGTATATTTTCAGTGATTAAACAGCCCATAGACATGGTTTGTTGATGATGTTAAGAATTGAATTACCATTTTGTTGGAGGAAGAACTTTGGATAAAAAACAACGAAAGAAGAATGTATATTCAATGAGAAATAATATATCAAATTATCTCTCGCCAAATTTTTGAGAAACTGGCCAAAGGTGGGAAAATTATGCACTTGCATAAAATTCACACGGTCAGAAAACAGTCTTAATTTGTCCTAAAGGTACTGACTGCTATGGAGCATTTGAATTATATGCAATTTTCTATCTTGATTAATAAATGTAAAACCCCACTCAACCGTACATGCTGCAGCTATAATTGAAATATAAATGTATTCTAAATGTTTAGAACATACTATTGCTTTATTTATTAAAGCTTAAAATAAAGCATATTAATTGATGTAAACTAAATGACATGAAGGGTTGATTCAGTTTTTTTATCTATACTTTATGATCGCATGTGATTAATAATAATATGCCAGTACCGTTGCTAGCAAAATGTTAAAAAAATAAATGCTACCTACTCGCAAGTCTAAAGGTTGTATAAATACTTGAATATTCTTAAATATAGAGCTCCACAAGAAGCCAATATATGCGTTTAGCCAATAAATGCGTGCGTAGTTAATTAAAATAAAAGCCATAATACAAATAATAATAGGGTGAAACATACAACTGCGGTCAACAAGCTTTAATTGGTATCTGAATAAAAAGCGGTCCCTTGAATTGATAGACAAATTAAGAGTTAAAAAGGTCGTCAATATCAATTTATTTCGTAGGGTGCATTAATTTCAGAAGCCAAAAAAGTATCATACCACATACCGACATCGACAGCTGTTTATTTCTCCCGCATATTTAATAAATACTCGTTACATGTAGCAACACTACTGAATTGTCTATGAAAGTCGTGCCCCGTTTACACCGCAGCCTCAACTGTACGGTCCACAAAGGACGACGTCACAGGTTATTCAAAAATGGAGCTGTCAAAGCATGTTCGCACTACGCATGCCTGGTCACAATAGTTCGAGACTGACCTTCGTCGCTGTTACCGTTAGTGAGCGGTTCTTCACCGTTCTTTTCACCATTCTTTTCACCGTTCTTTTCCCCGTTCTTCTCACCGTTCTCAGCTGGTTTCTTCTCTTCTTCCTTGGTTTCCTTGTCCTTCTTGTCTTCGGAGCTCTCTTTCGCTGGTTTCTTCTCTTTGCCGGACTTGCCCTTGGCTGGGGTGGCTGGTTTAGGCTTCGGCTCCAGTGATGGGTCCAGCACTAGCTTGCCGATGTTTTTGCGATCGTGCATTTTCTGCATGGCTTCGCCGACCTGATGGTGGGAGTGGATGTTAATTTCACAGTACATACAATTAATGAGGATAGTATTTAAACACCCAATGAAAACAGCTCTCCAATGGCAACAACTCCAATGGTTCTAACTGCCTCCCAATTTTCGCTTGAACTCAATAGTCCTTTCTAGGTGAGCGGGAAATTCATCCAACAAAATACAATGTTTCATGAAATAGACCTATGTCGCAAAACAGTTCCAATTGTTCTATCAGCAATACCTTAAAACCAGCTCTTCAATTTACACCACCTAGAAACTCTTCCAGTAAAACAAGTTACGTACATCCTCGAGCGCCCAGGTGGAGTCAACCAGCGGCTTGACCTTGCCCTCTCCCCACAGCGCGAACACGCGCTCCACAGCACGACGCACGTACTCAGCACGGCCATGTTGGAACAGCAGATGCCGCAGGTTCAGACCCGCCAGGCTCTTGTTCTCGTCGAACAACTTGATCGGGGACACCTTGTCTACTTGCCACCACTGGAATAAAGGAAAGATGTTTATGCAAAGCACTTTGTCAAGTTTCGAATGCGTTAGGGCAGGCCAAATGAAGCTGGCCATTTCATAACTTGTCAAGCCTGAGGATCAAGTTCGAAATAAAATTAAAACATTTAGACGAGAAGTTTCCAAGGAATGCAAATGCTACAAGGTTGAAGCATGTGTGGCGAACATTCGCGACTCAAAACGAACCGCGATTCGCTAAACTAGCGCTTAAAAAATATTATATACATTTTAAGAACTTTTTTTATGACTTTATAGTTAGGCAAGGCAAAATAATTTAAAGTTTTTTTTTTTAAACGCCAATGTAATAATGTTCTAAAGTACCCATTGAAGTGTTCTCTAACAAAAGGCACACAATCTCATTTGAACCGATCATAGTATTATTTATTAGGTCCTGCGCACACGCACTTCACTCAGCCCATCAGATAATTAGTGATTGAGTACTCACAGCACGCGCGGCGCTGAAGAAGCTCTTCGTCTCGCCGGTCACGATGTTAGATGATCCTGTGATACACGCCATTGTTTACTAACACTTATTTAAACACACACTCAATAGGATATCACATTTACTAAATTATCTAATAATGTCTATACAAAAAGGGAATAATCTTGTTAATTTTAGTTATGAGAGTTTAGTTTTATGGATTAATACTAAAGCATTAATCTGTAAGGCCAGCAGGTATTCCAATACGAAGCTAAAGCATACATCTCGATTTATTTTGTATTTGATTTTAAAGGAAAATGCTGTCTTTCTGAATTAGGGCCCGGATACAAACTTGAGTTGAGCGCCTTTCTAGAATATGGGCCAGCGATGTATAAAAACTGTCAGGATGGAGTAGAGATCAATACCATTAATACTTAGCAAGTAATATCTCAAATTATGCCTCATTTATTTTTATTTTTATTAAAGATGGGTTTATTCTCGACTCTAGTCTAGGTCAGTGGTGACAGAGACAGAGTCGACGATAGAGTGAGCTTACCCAGAAGAAGCCTGTTCACTCTCACTTTGAATAGAATGGTTGTAAGCGTGCGGAAACACAGACGCAGGTAGATAACAATTTACAACTTCATAAAAAAAGTATAACTATGTCCTTTTTAACTCAAAGAAGAGAATGCCTTGTGACAATAAGTCCGCCTATGTACCTCTACTGTACATGAAGTTTAAATAAATAAAATCAATACATACCATACAAGATGTATCGTCCCATCGGTTTCAGCAGCTGGTAGCCACGGTTGCACTCCTCACCGCAGAGGCAGTCCAGCACGATGTCCACTCCATCGGCAGACACCCTGGTGATATCACAAGACTTTAGACAAACTCACCAATGAAACATATAGATACCTAGAAATTTTGAAACTGTCACTGCTGAATTTTAGAAAGGAAGGCTGCAGACTGAATACATGGTGAAGGTCACGGAAATACGCTTTATAATGTTAGAACAGGACCATTCATTGTGGCGATCCTTGGAAGACGTTTATGTTCAGAACTCAACGTCTAATGGCTGGAATGATGATGACTGCTGCATATTGCTTTACTCAGCAAATTATAACCATTTGGGAAGAGATATTAGCAAAAATCATAACGTTTTTTCTGGAAATTGAGTAACGGCATTCTGATGGTTAGAAAAGTTGGAAATTATGTACATGCTTTCTAATAGAGGAGCCGCACGTTCTTATTCTATAAAGTACACATAATTACAGGATTAATACAGTAATCTATGTCATCTCAGCCTATTATTTACAGGAAACGAGTTTCTTATTAACCGCCATTTTATTGGCTAATAAAACATTTAATGATATTAAAATAAAGAAATGTACATAAAGCGTTTGCCAAGGTTATAATAAAGCTGTAACTAGTTTTCTATTCATATTCAGAAAACTTATGTAAAATAACGGTAGTGGATAATGATAATAAATCAAACGCAGGTAATGGGATTTCTAAATAATAGTCTGCAGTTAACTAGGTAGGTTACCACAGCGGAATTCGGTTTTTAATTCGATTAAAACTTAGGATGCTAGAAATCATATATTACCACACTTTATGTTGTAAATCAATATTGTCGTAAAAGCATTTCTCCGCGCAGTAGATAACTGCCTATTTATTTACACTGAACTTCTGTGGCTCGTTGTTTACGCTATAAAGTGCTCACCAGATATAAAAATATCTTTGTCTATTTACGAGAATTAATTGACGCGCTTGTTACGAAGCAGCTGCCATAAGGAGCGGGTTATAAAGCGAACAATTAACGTGGTACGACACCAACTTAACCAGACCTCGACTCCAGCTATTATGTCCCCTACTTTAAACCGTTAATAATAGATAATATATAATAGATCTAGGGGGATGGGAGAGGTCTTCATAAACCGGTAGGTAGGTACGGCACATATCACACGAGGAGGACTCGCACTGAAATATGTAACTGTAATAAGCGCCAATTAACTAAGCATGGGATTGGGGACAACATACTTTAGCTCTGAATCGTCGGGAAGTAGATCATCTATGATTCAACTTTGAATTATTTAACGCAGAACCAGATGATTATAAGCTTAAGGAATCCGGAGGAGATTTATGTAACCCCGTAGTAAAACTGACTAACAAATTGCCGAAACTAGCCAGAATTTATTGTGACAATAATAGGAATACACGGGCATAAAAATCCTCGCATGCCCAACATTTAGTGCGTGTAACGTAAACAAAGGTATTATTAGTAAGATGAAGGGCCGCTGAACGGGATATTTATAGCTCAGTGATATCACGAATCCGATCCTTCCCTTCTTTTATAGAATTCATCATGATTGCTGAACAAATAATTTTTTCTTTTTGTGATTCATAGCGGTTGGCTTTACATTCATTTTATCAGTTAATACAACACTGTTTCAAGAAATGGTGGTTTGTTGAAAGATTACCTACGTACATGTAAAAGTAGGTACCACGTTTATGACTGTTAATAGTACAAGACCGGTCACTCATAAACTCGTAGGTAATAAATAGGGCGGTACCAAATAGATTTTTTCTCTTTGGCACGTGTTCAAAGCACAATGTTAATAACAACACTGTTTCAAGAAATGGTGGTTGTTGAAAGATTACCTACGTATATGTAAAAGTAGGTACCACGTTTATGACTGTTAATAGTACAATACCGGTCACTCAAACTCGTAGGTAATAAATGGGGCGGTACCAAATTGATTTTTTCTTTTGGCACGTGTTCAAAGCACAATGAATCTCATCAAACTATTGATGATCTCACCGAATTCTTGATATGAACTTTAAAATTCGATAATCGTGAGAGATCGTGTTGTGAATGAACGCAAGGACAAGGAGGAACCTACCTCAATGTTGAATGTGGTTAGTAATTTATTGAACATAGGTACATTATAACTCATACATAAACTCTCGCCTACTGTTCCTGGGGGTGAGCTGAAACTACCAGTTACAATCCTTACTCCTTTTGCTTCGTTTTTGTTCATACATCTGCAGTACTATTCTGTACAAATCTCACCGTAAAAACATAGGTGAAGTGAGCGTGGACTCGTGAAGTGTTTAGTCACTTAAATAGTAGCTTTGAAATAATATAAAATTAACAATACAATAAAATGATTAGCTTATAAAATATAATTAAAATCTCGATTATGATTGTAACTGTAATGCTTGGTCAATCCCTAGCATCAGTGGAATGACACTGACAGCTCACTCCTCGCTCACTTCACCTCAGTTTTCACGGTGATATTTTTACAGAATCGACATACTGGTCATCCACGTACCTACGCCGGCTGCGATTACTGACCTTTTTGAAGAACATCACCACTGAACAACAGACTACCTGAACAATTTCAAAAATAATGCTCATCTATCAGCTTTATCCGCCTATAGCATAACTGAACACAGGCTTCTCCAATCGAACATTCAAAGCTCAAAACTCAAAGCATTTATTTCAAATAAACCAATTACGGGCACTTTTGAATTGTCAAGGGGTCGGTCAGTCAGAAAGATGAAGCTAGTTGCCCATTCCAAAGCGTAGTAGGTACCTATGGAGAAGAACGGGCAAGAAACTCCATGGACACTCTTTTAAATCAAAATATTGTTGCAAAATAGTGGTCACATCATTCATGTTGAAATTATACATGTGAGAACGATGTAGAAAGACGTGCACGTTAAAAGCGTCCGTAATAAAAAGATAAAAACAATTCAGGAATCAAAATAAAAAAAATCAAAAATCAAAATAAATAAGCCGTGGCAGCTAAGAAATGACCAGTGCCTACTGACGGCGCCCGTTCACGAACATGACGTATGCATCAGCACCATTTTGAAGGGAACTCAATAATCCAATACACATAGTTCGACTTTTTTTTTTTTTTTCAAAAAGATTAATTGCGTTTCCTGGCAAAATCAAGCGATTCCCAAAAATTTAAAGCGTAGTTTTATTGTTCTCTAAAATCAAGCTCATGACTCCTTTCACAATTTTTCTCTTGTTATCATACTTTCGGTTCTGACGCCCGATCTTTACAACTCAATAAGAAAGTGCAGACTTACTTCCTAACTTCGCTGGTGTAGTCACTGCCGCGCTCCAGCAGATGGTCGATGTTGTTGTTGTTGGCCTTCAGAGCCTCGTGCTTGGTCTTCGAGCACACGCCGAACACCGTCACGTTCTCTACAGTCTTAGCCAACTGGGCCACTGCTTGGCCCTAGAATGGCAATAAGAACATTAGTCTCCTCCAAAACATTAAAAATTATCGAACTAAGATATCAATGGGAACTTTAAGATCTGTAGGTCCAGTCTTAATTAACTAACTAGTCTAAATTAATAACTAATGATTATTGGTTTTAAATCTAATTCGTCTCCCACAGATTTTCGTAGTCTATACAAATAACTAAAGTTAAAAGTGTCGGTTTGTAATGTCAAAATAACAGCTTTTTACTAAATGCATAATAATATGAAAGTATAAACAGTAGACAATTATAACAAAAAAAAAAAAAATCTCTGTCGTCTTTCTGTCTGTCTGTTTGTTCCGATTAATCTCCGAAACGGTTGGATTTATTTTGACGGGAGTTTCACTGAAAGATAGCTGATGTTATAAGGAGTAACATAGTCTTTGTCCCAGTAGCACGTTCCCGTGGGATAATTTCCGAAAACCACGCGGGCGAAGCCACGGGCAGCAGCTAGTTTACAAATAAAATTGGTATCAAAAACTGTAAGCAAATCGATTACCTAGTCTTTCGATACGAACATCAAACAAAGATACACTCTGCATCTCTATTATGTCTTCAAAGTATTGATTTCCGGACCTAGTGTAAACGTCCATTGTCGTTTCTACAGAAACATGCCGCTTACAAGCAAACTTTGTAGGTGATACAAGAAAATCCAGTCGAATACAGACAAGTTCATCGACCCACGTTACCAAAAGCTTTCAACAACAATCTCCACATTTTCCATCACATTATCATCAATAGTTAGCATAGTCGTAGGTTATTTGCCAGTAAATTGGTTTCCCTTGTTAATAAATGTCAATTAATTGGTATTATCACCCCGCCCCGCGATCAAGCTTCGAGTTACCGGTCGCCGACACGCGAGGGTGGTCAGTCACGTTATATGGAAACTAAAACTCCAGAGCAAACATGAATATTTTCGGAACTATTTAGAGCAACAATTAGACATCTCGTTAGTCTGTTAGCTCAGTAATTATCAAGTACACAGAAGTGTGTGAAGCGTGCTGTGTGCTCAGACTCAAGGGTCAATGCTACTGCGAGTATTTTCGATTTCATTCGGTATTTGTCAAGTTCTGAATAAACTTAATTTTAGCTTTGCATTCATGAGGTTTTGGGAGTGAGTCAGTTTTTATAGTCGATAAAATGACGTGCTCTTGAACTTCACTTTCATTTCCTAAAGATACGCTTGAGGAGTAGATAATATTTTACAATGACTTTTTTCTTGGATTTGTTTTTTCATTTTACCTGTCGTCTTAAAATTCATGTGTTTTTTTTTGCACCTTTTGCAGTTGTTAAGTACCATCAGTTATTTTAGCCTAACAAATGTCACTAGTAACCAGAGTTTATTGCTCCTGTCGAAGAGTGCTCCTCCGAAACTATTCATAGATATTATAGACAAACATTTAAAATTAAAACAACAATAACTTACCACGCCGCCTCCAGCGGAGTGCACAAGCAGGCTCTTGCCAGGAGTCAAGTTAGCCATCTCGAAGAGCAGCAGATAGGCCACCACGTAGTTGGTGGTAACTGCCACCGCGTCCAAGGCAGTCATGCCTTCTGGCAGCACGTATACATACTGGGCTGGCACGGAGACGAGCTCGGCCCAGGCGCGGTACTCCGGCAGGGCCACAACTTGGTCGCCAACCTGGTTGCAAATTTTGGTAAGATTAGGATAAGCTCCAAGGAATATATCCAACAGATATCGTCATCAACAGTGTCACGTAATCTGGCAAAGTGGTTGTGATCGAAGAACCAGTTGGAAATCAGTTAACGAATTTACGGTATTCAGGATAGCAAGATGAAAAGTCCCAGAATTCAAGAAGACTACTGGTTTATCAGAAATACCCAGTGATAGATTGATCGATAAAGTTAACCACTAACGAATAATTTGGAACTAACTATGCATTCCACCCAAAACACTAAATCGTATAAGAATAACAAGGTGTCACTGGGCGCGGAAACAAAGAGAAGTGTTTATAGGGCCGTCCATTACAAAGCTTTGATGTAGATTTCACACATTCGTAGAAGATTAATCGGTGGTAGATTTTGTGGCCCGACTGATGATCTAAAATTATGATTATCGACCTGAAGAAGTCAGATAGGGTAACATGGATAAAGGTGTAATAGATCAAGTTACTATTTGAAAGGGCCTAGTTAATGATGAAGAGATGACTGCCCGATGAGCTAAGGATCCCATACTCAACATCAACAGTGGACGTTTCATCATTCTCCTGCACTTATCCCAATTAATTTGCTGTCGGCGCTACATGTCTTTTTCTTCCACACTTTTCTATTAGTCGTCATCTCGGTAGTCACCCCCATTCTAACCATATCATCATTCACAGTCCATCCATCGTTTTCTTTGGTCGTTTATGGGATGATATTGTTAACGATGAAGTTTAAGTAGCAAATTGAGAATTAAAAATGAGCAAGCTGCTAGGTCTTATTACAACTATAGAAACGGAAATTTTATTATCCACCACGGACAAATTAAATTAGAAATAGTGGCAGTTGCAATCCGTTGCGATATACCACGAGCCCGTGACCGAAATCTATCAAAGAAGGCATTGAACGAAATTTAATTAATTTAACATTGCGATAAAGCATCAGTGGAAAGGAAGACATTTTAATTAAAATAATTTCCCAGCCAGTAGGGACTCTGTTCTGAACATTAATTGTATTATTCATTAAAGAATTAATATTCTGAAGGCGTGTGAAATTTCACATAGTGATGGTGAGGAATTGCACAAGGAGACGTATCAGAGAAACTAATTAAGATTAGGGTTGCCCGAATGTCCCAAGAATTTCATGAAATTGCTTGGCGGAAAATGCGGTGAAATTGCAATGTCTCCGGAATTCTACAAAGGGGAAATTACAGAAACAAAAGACTGAGATTGTGTATTTAACTATTCACCGCTTCATATTATTATAGACCATATTATAGACCTCTTTTGGGAATGGAATTATAGGAAGGCTAGACAGAAACTACAAAACACCACGTGGTACACACGGCTACACATCAAGCTATACATAACCAGTTTACGCTGGTCTCGCATCGTACGGAAATCCTATACAATGTGAGATCAGCTTATACTGGAAATGTATAGCTTGATGTGTAGCCGTGTGTACTATCCTTACACACCCCTTTTGCTTTGTCCACGTTGGTCATTACGTATGTCAAGCCCGTTATTTGTAGTTGTTCCAAATATGTTTCCATGGTTACCTTGAAGTTGGTGACGCCCTCGCCGACCTGCTCGATCTCTCCGGCACATTCGAAGCCGAGGATGAAAGGTGTCTTAGGAGGTGAGTCGATGGCGCCCTGTCGCACAATCAGGTCTTGGAAGTTCAGGCCACTGGAACAAATAAAGGTAAAGTTAGTATTTTAAAAGTTAGGCATGACGTTAGTGCTGAGGCAACGCTGGAGGCTGATGTCCAGTAATCAACGTCTTTTGTCTGATGATGACGAGTAATGTTACAGATATTCAGAATTTGCAGAGGAATGGTTAATGATTTTATTTCTGTAAGTAGGTTTGTACAAACACTTTTACACGTCAATCATATTTTTAAAACTAGATGAGATCGGCGTTTCCTATCTGACTACTGTGAGAAGAAACACGGATACAAACTTAGAGGTTCATATGAAAACCGTGTAGATTGGTGTCTGAAATGGTCTTTTGAGGAAAGAACCACACAGATGGTGTGGACCTATGCAGTCAGTGTACGCATTTATCAGTAACCGTGCAGCTCAACTTAGAATTTAAGGAGCTCAACGATTCGACGAACAATACCAAAGATGGGACATTAACCCATTAATATTTATTAGTCATTAATTATTGGCCGCATAAACTAATTCATTTGCCAGACCATAATTAAAACCGAAACAATGGCCCACATAGTCATCACATTCACAATAATTAAACTAGTATAATACTTTTTACAGTATAAAAACGTATACATTGGCATCTAAATGAGCCACCTATTTTCTTGAGCTTGGTTGTTGGAACAACAATTTTTTGTTTCATTGTAGGTATTTTTTAAACAGATTAATAAAATGTGCATACAAAATATTTTCATAAATATACTGAGAAGGAGTCATAGTCCTGATAGTCAGAGACAATTTTAAAGAGATTACTCTTTAAAATTGTCTCTGAGGGAGTGTCTGCATTTTGCAAATTGAACGAATTGCCCTTTTTTGTAAAACATAAATTGTCTGAATATTGGCTATGTATACTAAACGGGCTGTCTCTAAATCAGTTAAATCACCAATTTTTCTAACGGCGTATGCTGCAGAACTAAGCTTTATTGACAATTGACCTATATGGGGGGGGGGGGGGGGGCTCATTAATGCTTGGCATCCAAAGTTTTATACGTAATCATACTCTCTATTCAATGTAATTTAAATCGCACGCTGTTCGTGTTTATATTTAAGTATATAGCTTTTTTATATTATGTGAAAAATGTTGTTGGTTATACATTTATACTCCCTTATTAGTTTTAAGTTTCTATACTATAACATTGCAATGTGTAACCGTTTATTTTCCCAAATAAATGAAATAAAATAAAGTTATGCCAAAGAATACTGTGGTATCTTCGGGTTTCAACTCTTCACCCTTTATGAGAACACTAGTTTCTACTTGTGTAACATGGTAGGGCTTGCAATCCGGATATCCGGATATTCGTATTATCCGGATATCCTCTGATTTTCAAATCCGGATTTTACTTGCATCACCATCCGGATTTTTCGGATGTTACGGATAGTTGTATTTCTCTTTTAAATATTAAATAAAAAGCAGTCATCTGTAAAGTACATAACCGTTATTACGTTATTTATTATTTTAATATCAAAATAAATGTACAAGATTTTGAAGACTCCGATGGTGAAGAAGGTTTTATTGTAGCTACAAGTAATGTACATGCAACTGGTCGTAGAACTGAAGTTTGTTTACAAGATTATAACGAAATAATAAAAAGAGCTAAGAAAAGTAGTCAAGAATTCAAGATGTCTAAAAAATCACCGACCAAGTCTGCGGTGCTTTATAAATACACCGCAGAAGGAAAACAAAAGAATATGAACTTCCATGAAAGAAGATTCATTAGATTGTTTAAGCTTTTTAAGATCATATTTCCAGAATTTGGATAAACAATCATTAAAGAATTTCGTAATTTATATTTTATAGGGCAATTTGATTATTTTGTTCATTTTTGTTTTATTATATTTGATTTATACTATTGTTGTTTAATAATTGAGCTGATTTGCCAGGGAAAGAGATATTGTTATTTAATTATTATGTTTTCAATAGGTTGATTTGATCGGGATGTTGTGATATGTGATAAATGTAAGATCTAATTTATAATTACAACTGTTTTTATAGAAGAAAAGATACAAATGATTTTTGCGGTTTCGTTGTTTTATTGTATAATTTTAGATCTTTTTTATGTGATTGTTACTTGAAATATTGGTATAGTTTATTATTTCTTTGTCATTTTGCTTGAGAGACTGAAAAACGTGTCACAAAAACTTATCAGTATTATTTATAATAAAAATTAAAAAAAAAACCGTATTATCCGCATTATCCGGATAATCCGGATACTAAAATATTAATATCCGCATTATCCGGATAGTAAAAATGAACGGATATTGCAAGCCCTAAACATGAGGTATAGTAAACTTAATACATTTCGTTTTTTTTCTCGTTGAGAAGTAGGTTATTAACATTAAACCAGTTAATTACTTTTGTGAGTGCGCTATTTACTTATTTATCCGGGTGATCATTTTCAGTTAACATCAACTCTCTGAATCCTATCACTTAAATAAGAAGATTCCGAGAGAGGCGTTCCGGATTCAGTAGTGGTGCAGTTTCCTGATTAATGTTTCATGAAGAACACAAACGAATGCCTTGGACAAATCGCCAAAGATGCCCAAAGCATCGCTTTCGTCCTCCCATGTATTATAAACATGTCCTACAAGTTGAACTCCGATCAGTAGTCAAACGATCTCTTGTAAAACCGAACTGTTTGTTATGAAGTAATCTGTGTTTATTACAAAATCTTTGCATTTGATTTAAAGTTTTTCAACAATTTTACTAAGAGTAGGTAGCACTGAAATAGGTAATTAGTAGGGCCTGATATACACCCGATTTAAACAACGGTATTATTTTACTGTTTTTCATAACATCAGGAAACTCACCACGGTCAATACAATTATTAAAAATAACAGCTAAAGTAGGAGCTACAATGTTTATAATCGACTTAACAACGTCCACAGAATTACCGGTCTTTTTAGCATTGAACTTTGGCCACACTACAAACTTTGTTAAATAATTTTGATTAATTATTAACATATAAATTAAATTCAGCAGTGTTTATACAATTCCGTTCATCATATAGTCATCATAACGTCGTTTTCTACTTTAATATACCTACACCACTGGTGGCCCAGTCACTGAAGGAAGAGTTACTATTAACCGAGAATGTCTTTGGAATTAATGTGTCATCAAATTGTATGCAATACATATTAAAAAAAGCATTATTTTGTTTAATAGGGTCATTATCATTAATCATTATTAGTCGACAAAAGTGGTAATTTACTCAAAAGTTTAATTTTAAATGTTTCCAAGCGATTTCTAGTTTTTAGGTTAACAGTTATCTTTCTTAATATATCCGCAATGATCAGAGTCTAATAAATTAATAATTTATTTGTGGGTTGGTATAACATCAGAAGAAGCACAAGATGCCATTGGAATCTTTTGCGACCTCTCTAAGGCGTTCGATTGCGTAAACCATCAGACACTTCTGCTGAAACTAGAGCACTATGAGATTAGAAATATAGCTCTTGATTTACTAAGATCATACCTGAAAGATAGAAAGGTTACAGTTCAAGTAAACGGCACAAACTCATTAGGGTCTGAAATGGTAATGGGCGTTACTCAAGGTTCGATATTGGGTCCATTCCTCTCTTTAGTTTATATTAATGATTTACCCCAATGACTTCAAAATCAGCCGAAGATGGTGTTATTTGCAGATTACACATCATTAATCTTTAAGATAGACCGACAATCACAAAATCTTGACGACGTGAATAGCTCTATTCTTCAGGTCCAAGATTGGTTTACGGTAAATAATTTTGGGTACTATATGAAAAAAAGAACCAAATGCATTTAATTTAAATTACGAAACGTTAGAAGTAGCGAATGTGACATCATATTGAATGGAGAAAAACTTGAATTTATTAATCACACGGTTTTCCTAGGAATCACGATAGACGAGAGATTACAATGGGGACCTCATATAACATCTCTTGCGAGGCGGCTAAGCTTGGTAGAAAGGTAACAAAGTTAACAGATGTGAGGTGTGTGGTGTGTGGGTGTGAGGTGTGATGTGTGTGTGTGTGCTATTTTAGCTACTTCCACAGCATTATGTCGTATGTCATTTTACTGTAGGGTCGGGCTGCTGACATCGAATCCATCTTTATTTTCCAAAAGACAGCTGTCAGAGCCATATATAATCTACGTCACCGCGAATCTCTCAAGGAACTATTTAAAAAGATTAATAATAAGATGGTACCTTACCAATACATTTATGAAAATATTATGTACTTACGTAAGAAAAAATCTGCATCTTTTTAATAAAATAAGTGATAGACATAATTTTAATACTAGAAATAAAGATAAAATAGATCAACCATTTTTCAGATTAGCTAAAGTACCTACATACATCTTGTATGGGGTACTGTGTTAAATGTTACAACAAAATATTGCAATAATAAGAAAGAAAATTTAAAACTCATATAAAAAGTTTACTTTGTAAACAAGCATATTACAAATTAGAGGATAATATATCCAAGATAAGAATGCTTGGAAGCATACTGGTTCAGCTCCATAGGACAACCTACAATCTAGGGTCTAGACAAAATCAAAATCTAACTTGTAGCTACTTTAATTGTATAGTTTATAATTTTTATGACATTGATTTACATTATGTGATTACTTTAACTCACACACTAACATATTACTAGTTTGAATAAATTTGGAAAATCGTATACTATCACAATGTTTGTTAATATGTGAGCACCATGTATCTATCACAAAATTAACTTATTTGTCATTGCTACATTTTTTAATTATTTTTACCTATTGTGGTAGGGTAATTTTATTATAGGCATTCACATATGTATACAAAATATTGTAATACATTTTTTAAAGAGTAACGGTGCAGTTTTTTGCCCGTAGGTACGGGCAAAAAACTGCACCGTTACTTTTTACGAAACTACATGTTGGAAGGGGCGACTAGAATCAATTATATTTTAATGTAAATGTTGACGTTCAAAAGTGCCTTTTATGGGTCTACTTAAAATAAATACTTTGACTTTGATCTGTATGAATGTTATCTATGCATGTGGCACTAGTGGGAATAATCTAGTGGGCTCCAAAAATTGGTTAGGAAGATTGAAGATTGTATGACTGAAACAAACTTATAATTTTAGTACTTAACCCAAAATTTTCTAACAACTACACTTTGAGGACAGCCCAGGCATGGAGAGCAAAGTAAGGAAAATGACGTGTCCCGACTAGAAATAAAGAACGCTTTAGGCAGGAGGAGACTTAAAGAACCCCCACTTAGTATCCATAGTCTCTACTAGTCTGATAAGCGGTAGTTTACTGAATGCCTTAATCCTGTTGAAACGTTACTGGAGCGATAGACCGATACACGATACAATTTGAATTTATTAATCTTATTCAAGTCATCATTCAAGTTTATCGTGGTGATCGATATCAATAATTAACAAGTGCGTAGGTAGGTAGTTACTTAATAAAATTATAAGACTGGAGTCAGGAATGCGGCAGCCATTTGTTATTATTATTATGTTCTAGAACACGCGTACAGAATAAAAAGCCCGCATTTAAATTTTTAAACGTGTTGACGAACCAATCAATATGAATATGGTAGGACATAGGTGGCCTCACTATTGTTACACATATAGGACTCGATCATTTAGGTTAATTTAAGTCACAGCTCACTCCCAATGTCAAAATTGTTGGTGCAGTGGCGTACGATAAAAAAGGTGCGCTTTTATTATTGAAAAAGCTCAATTTTACGAGGTCTCCATCTGGACGAAAGATGAATGGTTAATGAAATGGGTCATAAAGATAGTTTGCGACTGCAGCACCACATATCGTACGACAATATAACAGACAACTGGTTCCATACACACAAACGCACAAAAGACAAACAGAAAGAAAATATAAACATGAAAGATGATAGCTACGCCATCGCCATAAGGCCCAGACAAAGAAGTCGCTGATATTGAACTGAAAACAGTATCTCACGGAAGTTTAAACAGATGAAGATCAGCAATACTGTCAGATAAGACAATGAAAAAAATAACAACACGTTGCTAAACCAGCAGAATACCGTGAAGACATAAACACGTGTTACAATATTGCACGACGCCATACTGGATCCAGTCACTGCGGGCGTCCTACCTACTCGTCCCTGATCGATATGTCTCGATGGAGCTCCCTGAAGTACCGAAGTACCTATAGATACTACAATACATTTACTTACACAACCGTTTTATTTGCTTGCATACATGTATAGAACTTGATTTAAAGTAATATTATCACTTTGTCTGCTACTGTAAAATCTAACTATTTTAAAGCTGTGCTTCGCCTTCAGCATGTATTTACGGCATGAAAGGTTAAAAACAATCGATACAAAAAGTAAAATTTTCTGTTCCAAGTACTATTCCAGAAACTCTGTACCATGTGCACTCGAAAGTAATAAACGTCTGCTGTGTTAAAACTACCAAATGTTTAATTTTCCAAATGCCTATTGTACCTACGCCTAAACAAGGAAATGCCATTGGTCGGCTAATAGAACTCCGAAAATATCCATAGTGTACGAAACAACAAACAATGAAAGCTGGAAAACTCCGAACTCGTATTACGGTAGCGAACATAGTTTACCTAGCAACAGTATTACATAATACTGTTGCTAGGTAAACTCACACGTACCTACATGAACAGAGTTCTAATTTAACCAATTGTTTTGAATCAATTTGTTGATTAAATCTATCCAAATTGCAGCCCTAACGTAGGTAGTACCTACGCGCAAACACGGTGTAATTTAGTGCCCTTCCCTTGTCTGCGTCCCTCCAGTGTTTTCATGAGTCATCGTCTACCCCATTCCCAGTATCGATGCATTGTGGTGAATGCGGAAATTCGATATCGTTTGTCATCGGCGCCGACGGTACCTATTAAACTACCCGTAAATCGCAACGTATAATTCTTTACTTAATATTTTTGTTGATAATTGATAATTACCTTTGTTAAGGTTACTCAATCTCCCAGCTTTTCGGAATTACTTTCTCGCCATATATTTACAATTCAATCACGGTTCAATGACTAGTCGGAAATTACAAAGTTGAAGCGTATTTTGTAAATTTAAGCAGTGATCTACAGTTGCTGTCCTGGGGTGAGTGTGGGTGAGTAGGCGAAGCTATATTGAAACCGTCGCCTACGATAATCTACGTTACGAATTTATGAATGCTACAAGGTCTAAGTTAAGGTTACATTTGAGAAAGGTGCTGCCTCGCTAGAACAAATGTAAGACTATTTTGGCGATCTGGAGAGTCTTCTGAACCCTCCACAACATTTTTGTTTTTCCGGAGCAGCGTGTTTTTTTTTTTAATAAAGAATAGTAAGTAGTATTTCTTAGGTTAGGAACGTATGTAAATTTAACTACATTTTAATGATCGTAAAAGGGATAACTTGCTATCAATGGCTGTGTAAATAGGTAGTGTGTTGTTGTATAGGCCCTTTCCTCATATTATTAATTGACCTGCCATTATGCACAATAAACAAATAAGGAAATTAATCATGTCGATGAGTAATTTCTCTATAAATATTACGCCTTTGTCAAAACAATCAGTGATGATTCATTCGCATCTTTGTACGCAATATAACTTTGTATTACGCATGAAGGAGTTAAAGAAAAATGGTTGTTCCCGTAGCATGTCATATGTTATGAACGCATACTGAAGCTTTCAATTTGGGGTAATTAGTGCGACATGGGAGTCGAATGAGTCGCAAGTCGCCACGGTGTCGGCTGTCGCACGTCTGTCACCCGCATACGTTTTATTGGGTAAATTGGGCGCGGGCTCTACGGTTTCATTATGGAAAAAGCTTTGTCCTACATTGGTGCTCCATAGGCGACGATCCTGGGACCCAAGGGTCGGAATGTTAATCTGAGATAATCTCCGGCGAGTCTCGCTCGTATCGAATTTTACGCACGCTACCTGACCGTTTATTCAACATTCATTGAATGGCTTCCTTCTACAACAATAGTTCGTTACGAGCACGTTATGAGCAGGTAGACTAGTTTTTGTTGACGCTTGCACTACTCGAAAATAAATAACGCGAATTTTACGTTCAGGACGATTAAAATGTTCCCTGATGAAACTTGGAACCTACGCACGGTAAGCGTTTATAGTAGGCAAGGTTTAATTGTTACACACTATTATAGCATGTAGATAATAGCGTTAGGGTGGTTGGCACTTAAATAAATTATTATGTTAGAACATTGTTTCCAAGTGTTGTTGCCAGTTGCGTGTTTCAGACTCCTTATGTCAAGGCCCCGGGGTCGATAAAACCGACGACGTCGCCGTCGCACCGCCCGCCGCCGCGCCGGAAAGGCCAAACTGCGAGTCATCAACCCTGCCCTCCTTCGATTATCTTAATTACGGAGCCATTTCCACAAATTTGAAGATAAACGAGTTAAACATTGAATGTTAACTTAAAAACCCCAGCAAAGTGCTAATGCGATTAATGCGTTGCGTTGCATACAATTTCTATTCACGCAATTCAAATAACTTCACGGTTTATTGAACACTAGCAGAATGATATGTCGAGAATAATTTTGAATATGTTATTATTTGCGTTGCTGTTCGCCCCCTCACGTGTGCACGATCATTTAGAATGGACATTAAAATGAACGAATGAACACCCTCAGTCAGTGCGGGGTAATTTAAAAATTGCATCGGGGTTGACGGTGGTATGACGCGACCGACCGGCGGCGGCGGCGGCGGCGTCAGGCGTCAGGTCGACGCGACGCCTTCCAACATGTAGTACTTACCCAGTATACCATTCTAGGTACCTACGTAGCTAAGTACTACAAATGGCTCACAACCTAGGGAAAGTTTTTCCATAAGAAACTCATGTTCATTAACATACGTGCGGGCAACCGCATAGATGTCTAGACTGTATTTTTTAGGACTTGAGAGAAAACATTCGTTGATTATGTTTTGGCTCTGGGGTTCTCACTAGGGACCTAGTCAGTAATCAAATAGATCGATTTTCAGTAAGAACGTAAACAGAATGATTGTTCCAATCTGCAACGTTTCGTGGCTCGTTCAGTTCAGTGGAGGAACTTGCACAAGTCGGATGTCGGGCGTCACGTTCCAGTGCACTTCGGCGAAATCCACGCCGCGCGCACTTAACTTACAAGAACGAAATTGCTTTACTGAACTTTGCACTTTCGTTTTCATCGTGCGACAGTGAAAACTACTGAACCGGACCGATCACTTGCACTGTCTGCAATTTTAGACCTTGTAGTCGTAGTTTTTAAGACTCACCACACCTGCCAAGTTAAATAAACTAAAATTTGCTAGCTCTAGTCTAGATTGTACTTTGTACAAGTTCGACAGCTTGATAGTTTGATAGTTTAGTAATAAATAATAATTCGTCGAAAATACAAAGAAGACCAAAAAATTCTAAGAAAAAATCATGAACTTTTCAGATTTACAATTATTAGGGAAACCCGCGATGACAAATTTTTTAGGTGCTAAAGTTAAAAACCCGTCCAAATGACAAAGAGGAAAAATATCAATGGGCAGCTAACACCGCTGAAACTTCCTTCCTTTTCATATACCTACGTTATTGGAAAACCCGCAATTACTATTTCAGGTGCTGTTATGTCCATAATGATGCCTACTCAAATACACATTCCTTCAAAGTAAACCTTCTACGGTGTCTAGTCTTACGTGTTATCAAAACATCAAAGAACATAAAACCACGTACTACAGTCGATTCGTCAGCGTCTAGCGTTTCCTACGAAAACTTGAGAGCGCGAACATCATTGTAATTCAGCGTATGTACTGCGTTTATGTTAAACTCTCCTTCCGCCCGCGCTCATGTTTCATGTTCCGAGCGTGTTCACGATACTGGAAGTGACTGTTATCGCTTCGCTACACTACAACTCCGTCAAACTTGTGTCTTTCACGAAGATGTTTATTGCTTGGTATATTGCATTGTGGCGAGTCAAAAGTTACGAGTTTCACTTGTTTTTAATGGGTTTGGTCGTCATTGGATATGAATATGACAGACATCTGATGGAAAACACTACGGGGTTTTCTAGGAACAGCCACGTTATGTGGTCAGTAATTAGTGGCAAGCGTCAATCTCCTAAAAAAAATGTATGATCGTCTATCAAGTCTTGTAAGTGGCACCTACGTGATTGATCATTGATCATATCAATTGGCAAATAGTGGTGAATCTTTCACAAAACATTAGTACCTATATCAAGAGCTGACGTCAGTATACATTGATTATCTTCTCACTTTCCTATCCAAACAATATTTGAGTAAGTACCGCTACCGACCCACAAAAAGCTAAATTTGAAACTGAGACTCGAGACTGACTGAGTTAGCGATATTTTTGAAAGCACCAAAAAATAACAATAAATGAGCTAATCCGGATTTCGGTTTCCGGAAACGTGGCAAGTTCACTAATTCAAAACATCGCGGTCCCGAATGCAACGGGCAACACCACAAAAACTAAATCCGGGATTTGGGATCCCGAGTCCTATTCCCAAACATGCAACGAACAGCGAACTACAAAAACTCCAGATAAAAAAGTCCTTTCCGAGAATCCGACCTTCCAAAACGCTTCATTGTCTCAGATTACAAATATTACCTCATTCTTCATTACCTACTTACCGTGTTAATTAAGGGTGTTATTACTGTGTAGATGTTCGAGCTATGACGGTGACTCACAACCTTCCAGTCCGTACAAAGACTACGACTTGTGAATAGGAATGGCTCATACTATTAGTTTATCATACATGAGCCTCTCCTAGTACGAATGCACCGAAAGGAATTTTCTTATTCGTGTACTTTCTGATTCATTTGAATTCCACACTGACATGAATCGACGTCGAGTTGTCGAGTTAATACACATTAACTACTAAGCTATGAGCTTATACGATAGGCACCGGAAGTTGAGCTGGCTGGATCGATCGCTCAATGCCTGAACCTAAGTTCTGACGTATGTGGTCGTGGACTCATTGCATGATAATTAAAACAATTGTCGTTATATATTTTATACTAAGACAATGTTTATTCAGTAGGGCGTATTAGTATATGGTGTTGAATATGACGCACGAATGAGTTATTATTTAAATCATTTTCATCCTAGAATTTTACCGTATTACCGCAAACAAATGCTCCTTTTCATCTTGGTACTTTCCCACTATGCCAAACAAGGTCTTTTAATTAAATAAAGGAGAAAAACTTGGGCCGATCTGATTGACTGCGTAGCCAACTTGCGAACATTAATTTGCGGAATCCAGGTTTTCGTAGGAGTAGGTGGGTGTGGCTATATGGCACCTGGGTCTTTGCCTGAACTAAAACCACAGGCGAAAATCATGATACGAGTATAATGACTAGCCTCCCTAAGAATTTATATTTATTCTAAGAATGTTCTGTTTGTTTTATTTTATTTCGTTATAAGTAGTACCAATCATTGAACCTGACTTGGTTTCCGTACGTCCTTTTCGGGTAACCACTGAAAATCAGCGCTGTGCTGTGGGTCCCCCATAGCACAGCATCATGCTGAGTGGAAGCCTTCTTGTCACAGTCATGACGTGCAGCTGTCGACGATTTCTGTTTTGTGCTCGTGATTAGAGATATCTTCGTTGTTATTTTAACTTTTTCCTTAATATTAGAGCTAATTATCTTTTTGTATGCACGTGTTTCTGTGACGAATAAATCTATTTTTCTTTCTTTCTTTCTTTCTTATATGCCGTGTGGTAACATACATAGCACTATGAGTTTTAAACAGAACCTAGATACCTAATCAATTAGGGTCACATTAAGGTATTTGTGCCACAATGCTTAATGGTTAGCGTGACATACAATATGACCTTATAAAAAAGCCACGTTTGATGCTTGTTTTATATCTAGAAACAAACCACATGCAAGTGAGCATAACATGCAGTTTACCAAAGGAAAAATACAATAAATTGGTGTAACTAGGCCACACTTACTTACACGATACCTACATAGTGTCAATTAATCGCTGTTAAAAGATATAACGATTGGTCAAACCAGTAAAAGGGTCTAGAACTCCAGAGTCAGCGGAGTATCACGTACTTATTATTTATACGAACCAAATGGCAGGCAATAACATGAGCAGAGCCAGATATGGCAAGGAATAAAAAAAGGATTCCAGCATAAACAAAAGAATGCGTCCGTGTAACTGCAAAATCACTTGGTGGGGGCGCATAGCTTATCAAAGGCTCGGAAGGAATAATTGAGGTGGTTCAAAAAAGCGTTAATATCCGGCTAGCGGGCCGTGACGCTGACCAGAATGAATACACCATGACACGCGTGACGAAGCTATCGACTTCCGATCAGTGGCTATGACGAGAATGCAAGCCAGCCGCGTGTGACACCCGCTTTACTATTACGGCTGTAATTAACTGTTGGTGATAATGCTAGGCTGATAGATGCACCCCAAATTGAGTTTAAATGACATTTCTAATTAGTGTTTACTTTTCATTTACTAACTGCTACTATACGTTAATGAGTGAAAGTTTATTTAAAGAAGACCGCAGGATTAACTGAAGCGAATTAGGCAAAAATACGCGTTTTGAGTTTGGAACGCTTTCTCTCATATTCAACTTCAGCCTATTTTGTTCTGAAATAGCCTGGCATCCATTCCTACGGGAGATTTAAACATATTGGAATAACCGCACATGTGGTGGCAAATCGCTTTGGCTCGTTCCTTCACAAACATATGGAAATCCACAAGACAAAGCAAATACTTAGCACGGTGCTTAATTTACATGACGTTAATAAATATGTAACAGCAAATACAGCCACGAATAAATAAACTCAAAAAATTGTGTTGGATATAATTACTTGATGTTCTGGTGGACGGAGCTGATTGTAATGTGCAAGTAGTTGCAACCTCATTAGTCACACATTGACATGCTAATGGTAAACCATGTCAACGATGTTTCGGTCCGTACGTCAGTCATCGGCTTTAATTGTCGACTCAGGAAGTGAACTTGCATACCACAGATGGCTGAACGCCCAACGTTTAACTTTAGAGTGACTAAATAATTTCAATTGAGTCGTAATTAAGCGGGCTCCCCGGTCTCGAACGTATCATCCATTTCATAAATTGTTGCCCACTCCGCATTAAGCGCACGCATTAGCCACGCACTGCCGTGCTCTATAAAACAGACAAGAATTCGATTCAGAACTGCAATTATCGCTTTCAAAATGTGTGTTACACAATTACTGATAATGATAATAGTTCTCGATTTTGTACTTCCAACTACCTTCGCACCTACTGTTAAAGCTTAGATAGGTAATTTTGATTGGAGCTACAGAAAAGCTACGTGAGCGAAAGTTGGCTTTCGCTTCGGTGTTAAGGAGCTTTTATACGTACTCGATTATTTATCAAGACTCATTTTATTGTAATAGTCGATGAGAGAGTTTATCAGACAGGTACTATATCTCAATAATCATCTCGTTCAAAAGATTGTGACTGTCGTGGTCTTATTTGCTTACCTACCACATTTTTGTTACATCGGTAAACATAACAATAGCTTTCCATTCATAATTTCTTGTTCAGAAAACTATCTTTTTCTTGGTTTCCGAAGATCGAACGATAAAGAAAACAAACAAGGATAAATTCAAGTTCAAATAACAGACCTTTCGGATGTGACTGATAAAACTTGTTGCGTTGGCCACCCCTCTGACAATAACACATTCACAAGAACTGCTATACGATTACGATTTAATTCGAAACAAAATCTCTTACGTAAATTACCAAGAATAAAACCAGCATTCAAATAAAAATAAATGTTACATGAAAGTAAAAGCAAACAAACCGAGCCTCCCACATTACGGTAACCGTAAAACTTTTAACAAAGCTATAATATCCGAAATCAATGTGGCTAACCCTCATAGGGAACATATGCGGGTCGGCAAAAAGTCATCTACACAGCGTGACGCGGCGCTCGTAGGGTAATAAACGGAATATCATATAGTGGCCGAACCGAAAGTCGGCAAGCAAAAAGGTGTCGGAACGAAGCATATTAGGGCGTGCGTCGATTCTGTACGAGAGGGTGCCCTTACTGCTACTTAACTAAATATAGATCCGCAACGACTCCGCTACAGGAATTTGTACTCTAAACACGTCTGCGATGTACCCAAGGCCCACTGGCTTGAGCTTGGCTTTGAGCAGATTACTGTGGAGCTACCACTAACTCAACCTCCTCTGTCTATTGTTTTTTTTGGGACAGATAACGTTACAAATGACTTATTCTCAGTTTGTCCGATAACACGTTGTTGTTTAACTATCAACCTGAATTGGTATCATATTTTAAATTATTTATAATTTAAACATCTTTAGGTTAAGGTCAATAACGGAACGTAATGCGGATTAGGGTAACCCTAGTGTAGTTGAGTAGTCACGAATTGTTCTATTTCAAACCGTTTTTTTCTGTTATTGTATTGTATCCTTTTGATTCGATGTTACTTTTATTTGCAGTCATCAAGTGCAAGTAGGCGCTGCATATTTTTTTTTTTCGAGTTTATCGTCCACGTGAGAACAAAAGTTCGTAGATAATTGAAGTAAAGGCGATTGCTGTAGCAGTACTCGTGAAATAAGTCCAAATAAACACACTAGTGGGTACCGGCATTCGTGTTTAGAAAAAATACCAACACATGCTTTTATTCATTTATCGAAGAGCATGGTTAATGGAAGCTATAAAAAAACAAGCACTGGCGTCGAAAGACGTAGGGCCTGCGGAGATTGGTCGGGCGGCATGGCGCGGGTAGGGGACGCGCCGTATTGATCCGGCGCGCGCCCCGGCCCCGGGCCCCGGGCTCGCCAGACATTACAGAAGCACTCGCAACCCTCACCCCCGCACCCTCCGCCCACCCCCGAGCCCGACGCACACCACCTAGCCAACACCCGAGTATAACGCAACCACACCCCTTTTTCATGCAGAATCGAGTCACGGGATTTTCCAATTCAATTTGCTAACCAATCTAGAACATATGCAACGGCTGTTGAGATCATAATGGATAGAAAATGTGATAAATAACGCGACTGATGTAGTCACTCTCTTCGACGGCAAAATTATCGACCAAAAACATAGAGGCGGGCGGGACTTTCTCGCCACAAGATTGATTACAGATTAAGATTCAATAAGGCATTCACGAAGATTGTTGCTTCCAGAAAAGCTCGCCGAATGTTCTGGAGTTGTATATCTTGTCATGAGTATTTTATTTGTCGAAAAAGATGAAAGTATGCGACGTGTTTTCTACCATATACAGTAGCGACTTGATTCGATTATGGGCACAATAAGCGAAGGAGCATTTTCGTAAGTTCGTTGACTCTGCGAACAATGTGCCCGCGGGCGGCGGCTGGGCCGGCGCGACCCCGCCTGCCGCATCTGCTGTCCGATGATGGATTTTATAGCGACAGCATATGTTACAGCTACAGCTTCCGACAAGTACAACTTTTCGAGTAATATGAATATAATGGCCGAACATACGTGTAAACACTCGAGCAACTTCCCTGTTCACAAAATTGAAAGCAAACAGGAATATGTGAAACCAAATAATAAGTAAGAATTAAAAACATTGATTACTTCAATTTGTTCTGATTTGAAGCTTTTCCTTAACGTGAAAATGCCTACACACTACACCCTACCGAAATTAGCAATAATGACTCCCACTTCTATTCTTAACGGTATTCGTTTAACGATTATCCTCGTTCAAAACTAATCGCATGTTTTAATGGGAGCACAATAATACATCTCTGTACAACTTACACTAAACTTCTGCAAGGAGGGCGAGTACGCCAGAAACGTCCAGAATCTGGTGAAGGTGAAATTGTTTGTTGTATCATGTCCTAATTGAGGGGATCACCTACAAATCACGGATATCGTTGTTAACTCCATATCTATGTTGTTAGGTGAGCCAGTCGTGACCGCCTAACTTGCTCTGATTCATCTGTTTAAGTTGGCTGTGCAAGTAATACGGGAATAAGGTCGTGACGCATCGCAGCACTCATACACACTTATTATTCAGCAAATGAAATAATGTTAAAACAACAAACTATTGAAGAATTAGCTCGAAGTGAAGCTTTAACGTGCACGTGTAGCAACGCTGTCTCTCATCATGTTTGATTGATGGATGGACCGAATCCCACAGGTCATGCTAACGATAACATATTATTATAAAAATACGAATATAATAATAGGCGTTGTTATTATTATACCACAAATTACACCTTTATGTTGAATGCACGAGTTGGGTAGGTGTTACCTACAATTTAAGTTACTGAAACAGTGAAGGATCAAATATCAATGGCAAGTTAATCGAGATTAATAAGTTATGAGGGCATTAAATGCAATAATCAATTGATAAAGCTACCATTATGATGAATAACAACTTAATAAAGGAACACAATATACCCCCATTATCAAATTGACTTCAATGGGCGCATAATAACAATAAATTGTTCTTTTATATTACTTAACTTAAAAAGTTAAAAGCAATGAAAATAACCTTTCCAGTTTATTGAATACAAGAGAGATGCTAAACCAGAAGGCAGTTGTCTGAAGGCACAGGTATCAAATGAAACACACAAACAAGCCATAGTGTTCAGTACGGTACTGAATCGCAAGCGAATCTACCCACTCAGTCCCAGTCAGGTACCACAGCAAGTTATTTGAATCGAGTTAGCTCAAGAACATAACTTTCTAGTGACTCATAGGAAGAGAGCTATCTCGCGCAGACGCTCTCAATAAGGAAGAGGGTAATAAACAAATTCATCTCTCCCGTCTTATGCGGCTTCGGAGCCCATTAAAATGCACAATACTGCACTTTATACCATAGAGCCCGGCCCCTGTACTCGAGGGGCAGATGTTATTTTTAAGCTTTAAATTGATACGCCAACAAAGGAAAGGATGTGAGCAATTAACACTGCACTTTCGATACAAAAAGTACCACCGATCTTGTACTGATAAGTACACAGTGAAATCCTTCATATTTACGATATCCCTGACCCCAAAATAAACTCGTGTTCGAAATGATGTAGGCCAGACGCCCAGAGCACATGGACGGAACAAAAAAAGTCCAGTCATCACAATTCCCATCATCTCCACATACAATTAAGCGCTCTCCATATAAAAAGAAAGCCACTTATCCGAGGCGTGAGTACGACCATTGTTCTTGGAAGACATCTCTTACTGACACCGGCTTGACCTAATTGAAAATAATGACGCGTTATTCATTGGATCCCTTATGAAGTCTTACAAAATAAATCAGCCGAAAAGGCGGCTGCACGAAAACGATCCCTGTAGGCACCGGGGCCACTCACGTCCGTATCGTAATAAGATGAATATCATCATTCTATAAATTGTAACGTATCATTTGTTTTACACCGCTGTTTAACAAACGTTTTTGTGTACGATAAACTTGACCACCTTCTGAAGAATTAGATAAAAAACACCATTGTTGTTTTTGAACTAGGCTTTTGTCAAGGGACTTCCACAAAACAAGCAAATATTGTAGTAGGTACTCCGTGTGAACCAAATCACCATAATTATGTTAGTATTTAGAGCTTTGTTAAATATTTATTATCAGTTAACGGTATTGAAACGGGATGTCTCTTTGAGAGCTTTATTTGTGGTGACCCTAGCGAGCGACGACTGCGTGATCAACTTTAATACAGGTATAGTATTAAACTACTGATATAATACAACGACTCCTTAATTGCGGTTCAACACACTCTGACATAGGTACCTTTAATGGTCCAACTTTTTAAACTTCGGTACCCAACGAGTAACTATCAACACATAAATAAAATTTATGTGTCTGTCTGCGTGTGACTTCGAACAAAGATTTTTATATCCATTTGTGGATTCATTGTCTGCGATATAAATATGATAGGATTTCTCAAAACCCTTCAAAACCGTTCTTATTGTGTTTATTTACACAATTTAGATTACAACTACGCGTACAATTAAATCCTTTCAAAGATATGACGATAACAAGGAATGTAGAAATTGGACCTCCGTCATCCGTGAAACGAGTTTGGTATCAAATCGCACTGGACTCTAGAGAGCGCTCATTTCGACGAGAACTTTGCTGTGCTGGCCGTACCCTGAAATACCAGGAATCAATGGTTTACTGTGTTTGGAATGTCTCTGTACAATTCTTCGGAAATATTTAATGGTTCTTGAAATCTGTTTTTCTTTTTCCATAAATCCCATTTAATATCATTCATCATAAGACTGATAACATTTCTAAGAACCTTGAGAAAGGTAGTACATTGAGTGGAAGGAAGTCGCCTTTTCTGACAGTAATAGCATTATGCACATTCCTGTGGTAATCAGTTCCGAATTACCGATTACCTTGCAAATTCTCACAAAGGAATGACCCAGAGTTGCCAGACTGTAGACCGCTAAACTTGGATTGTTCGCTCGCCATGTAGGCGGAACTCACACGTTTTTGCGGCTCACAACTAGAGAGCAAACTTGTACTGGTACCGGTCCGAGACTCAACCAGTCAGTTAATATTTTTGCGGCAGATGGCGTCGGCTATGTCGCGGTCATTTACATAGTAAGTCGACGATAAGCGCGCTATATTTAGCACGCGCGGGGATGCGCCCTGGCCGGCCCTGCCTCGCACCTCGCATTGCACCTACACACCTCGTCTCCATTCCTCCCTTGCCTCTCTATACGCCTCCGTACCATTAAATTGCACATGCAGTCTCTTCGTAACAATTATTTCTCGTGAACCCAAATCTAACTTAAATTCTAACCCAAGTTTTTTGCACATGACATCCTAAGACAATAACTAGGTAAGTACTGAATAAGACCATATAATTGCAAACCTTTAAAAGCTTCTTAAACAGATCAAATTCTTACCCTCTTGGAACCCAAGAATTTGTATTATCATTTCTTGATAAAATTCCTGATAACATTTGGAGCAAGCTAAAAAAGAAAAACTGCCTGCCTTATCAAACATCCTAAGCCGATGAACGTCGGACCTTGTCCCAAAGTAGCCTCTTATAAAAAAATATCTCATTCATGTGACTAAACGTTTCTGGTGTAACGAAACAAATAATTCACAGTTAAGTGAGTGTTTTGTTAAGCCCCTAACGAAGCAGTTAACGTTAACGAGAAAAGTGGCAGATAACTCATGTGTCGCGGTTGCAAGTAGCACGTTGACGCGACTCGTCCGTTGCATTATCTGAAGCAGTGGAGCGATAAAAACGAACAAAGAACAATGTCAGTAGGCGCTCAACTCCCTTTCGCACGAACTCGCCTCGTTCGGGCTTCGAATGACAAAATAACATTAATTTGTTACAACCGTCGGCGACGCTGCGTCCACGCAGCGACGCGCTCCGGTGCGCACATGCATGCAGTTATTCCGATGCCGATTGAAAACAAATTTCCATAGCATATTGAATAAATAATCTGGCGAAATCGAATGAAATGACACGGCTATGTAAACATATTGTACATCAAGTAAGAGAGAGGCTAAAACAAGCACATAAATATTAGTTGGTAGTCACAGCGACGGCGGGCGGTCGACGAAGTGTAAATCCGCTCTAGGGCGCGTCGCAGGATCGGGAGTGGGTGCCAGTGTGCGTGCAGAAATTTCAATCGGTCGAGTGCATGAGCTGTGCATCTCGACGGAGGCAGATGTTAATGAAGCAGCCAAAAGCCCGACACGCGGCGAGCGACGGACGAACGGGACCCATCCGCGCAGACTCCGGCGAAGTGGGTAGACTACATGGAGAACATAGCCTACCCAAAAAATAACATCCAAAAAGATGAAAAAAAAAAACAATAGGGTATAAAAAATTGCACCTTCTTCAAGACTAACATGATTGTATATTACAAGGGTCGTTTACTTTTTATTTCACAACTTATTGACTGCTAAAGAAAAATAAATTTCTTCGTCCCATGAACGAAGAAATATTCAAACCCAACGTCTTTTAATCTGTCGAAGAGTTGGAATGAAACAATTTTTTTTTGTATTTTTAAGCTGTTTCTAAGTAAGGATATGCAAGGAGTACTCACCACGCCTTCACACGAATGAGGACCTCGCCTTCTCCGACAGTGGGCTCAGGCTTCTTCAGAATCTTGACAGTTTTGAGTCCGCCGAAGCCGGTGAGGACGACAGCGCGCATCTCCTTGGGCGGAGGAGTCTCCTTTTCTTTTTCTTCAGTTGCCTTCTCTGGGGTCTCCTCGGGCGGGGTCTCGGTAGTTCCATTCTCAGTGGGGGTCTTTTCAGGCGCAGCTGCCGCAGGGGTTTCTGTGCTCTCCGTCATGATGGCGAGGTGTTCGGTTACTAGGTGGAGCGATCGGAGCGGTGTGGCTAGCGGACGCGATAGGAATGAGCCCGGGCGAGTGCAACGGAGGCCGGCCGGCAAGTTTACGCGTCGCGAAACGAATGATTCAAGAGAAGGGAGAAGCGCGCGCAGCGGCGTCGAGGGTGCAGGGGCGCGGGCGGGACCGGGGGCGGGGGGCGCGGGGCCCGGGGGCAGGGGCGCGGCGGCCCGGGGGGCACACGCGCGCCACCGCGCGGCGACAGGTGGCCACCGCGCCGGCCGGTTTCCCCTCCCGCAGCCCCCCGTCCGATATTACACTACACAGGACCTGGATTAACTTTATTGCACGGAGGTCGATATAAAAAGCAAGCTGTGTTAGTTAAGTACAGGTCCACCGAGTAGACGCACTACGTGTAGCCTCGAATCGACACCTTCCGAAACTGTAGGCAAACACCCTGAACGTGACTTGGCAACGGGATCGATATTGTAATTTATTGCGAGTAAAGTTGCATATACCTACCTCGGTGCTATTGAGCGACCGCGGCCGACCAATGTGCTGCGCTGCGAGCATACGAGCTAGGCAGGAACAGACGAAGACGAAGCAAGCACTAACAAAAATGGTCCTAGTACAGCTACCCTACCCTCATTAGTCAGCATACGTCATGAGTCTGGAGGCAACCTGTTGATTAACGTTGATAAAGTTAGTCCAATAAACGGAAATATTTTCATTGTTCATTCGAATCATATATCGGTTCATAAACTAAGTACAGTAGGCACGATATGCATGTAGACTGCTTCGCCTTTGTTATGTTGCAAATGTTATTAACGCATTGTTTATGTGATAAAAATGAGGTTGTTAATTTTATCAACGCGACCTTCGGCGATGAAAGCGTAAACATTGTAAATATTATTATATTACAACTTATATTAACATTAATGGTCAAAACAAATAACTAGGTAGGTATTTCTGTTACTTGTTATGTACCTAATTATCTCTATCCTAATTATTATTATACATAGTCAAAGCTCTTTGATAGTAAGTAGGTAGCTACATTGTATTACACTAGGTAAACTAACTATTAACTAACTACTTACAAGAATACATGGTGAGTCAGTGTTGAAAGAACCACTGATATCAAAAGAACGAACACCTCATAGGGGGGAATCTACCCTGAAATGTCAAAGATAGTTTTTTTTTCTGGCTTATTTATTAAAGAAATTACTAAGTACACAAATTTATTAATCATTTTATTTTCCTTGGCTTGACGGTATCGAACCGGCTACACCAGAAGATCAGATCAGCACGCTTTTAGGGTTCAGACCTCAAAAGCTAAAACGGAACCTTTTTAAGATCACTTTTTTGGTGATTGAATTTTTTATTGGAATTCCTTTACTATTTCAACTAAGTATAAAACATTGTTTATAAAAACTGACAGTTTTGATGCCAGTTGGCCAGTTATACGTTTCTACCCTGTATAATAAACATTACGCCTGTATTTTATTTTTCCGAAGGTGTAGGCAGAGGTCATAGGGGACGAGCCTGTTGCCATGAATCAGACTGACCTGCTGTTGTGAAATGAGAATTACCATAACAAAGTTAATCTCAGCCCTTGGTGGTAACCAAAGAATCATTTATAATAAACAGTATACAGACTCTCTACAGCTCCTGGGACAAAACCCACAATTTCCTGCCAAATATACTAAATTAAAATTAACCGCCACAATAGACATGACCAAGAAAAGCTGCATTCATTAGATTGCGACGACTAGGCAAGTATAGAACACCACTTAAGATAATTACAACTACTTTAGTTGCGACAGTATACCTACAGATTGACGGAGACACTTACTTGATTGGACCAACTTGATTTACTCTGCTCAGACCAATTTTAATGGTCTAGATTCGTAGAAACTTCTCTATTTAACACTCATTTTTATATTAAATAAATAATTTTATCATTTTCTTCTTAGCGGTGAGTCAGCCCAGAATTTGGCTACGAGCTCGCCACCTTCAGTGGCATCCATCGGTTCCTGTAACGTGCAGAGAACAGGACACGCTGTCCATTGTACCTACTATCTGATGCGTTGGACTATTGATTGCTAACGTGACTACCGAGCGTACGATTCTACCCTTGGGTTAAGCAATATCGTGGGTTTTCCCAGTACGAGTTTCAGTCTAGAGTCTAGATTTGTCCCTGGTTACTGACAATAGGCTCGCCCTTATTGCATGGCTCGCCAGGCATGCAATAAGGGCGAGCCTATTGTCAGTCAGCCCCACATATCGCCATATGTGGGGCCACCATATACTTCTGCCTACCCCTCCAGGGAAAATGCATAGTCGTGATGTTATGATAAATTTGCCTATACGTAAATATTCTCACCACTATCGTCGTCATCGTCGATATTCTAGAACAATGCTCAGTTTTGAATCTCGATTTAAAACTAACAGATATAACAGTCATAATCATAAGTCAAATCGAGATTTGTGTAGATATGACTAAGCTTCGTTCTTAGTAGATAGAATATACCTTAATTACTGGTTTTTTAAACGTGTAAGCAGAGTGGCTTTAACACTAAAGTAAGGCGCTATTGTTCAAAACCTACCATGAGGTTTCAATTGAATTTGAAGACTACGTCTGATGAGTTGATGACGTACAAGCACGATCATAAATTACCTTATACGTAAGCAAGATTAAAAATCGAGGTTTGAAAATTTTTGATAGATATTTTATGGTGTTACGAACATAGTATTTTCGAAACCGATTGTTATTTCACGCTTTTGAATTTTGCGTAACTGTAAGGTTTTATGTTCGTGGTGTGCCTACTTATCATCGGTCCCAAACAATAGGCCGAGGAATGCCGAATGCATAGTCGATTTCTACAAGCTTATCAGATTTTGTGATAACTGATAAGCTCCAAGTGGATTCTTGATGCGTCACAAAAACGTGTACTTTATCACAATGGAATGTAATCATCATGGAGTTTTTCCCATTCTGATAATGCCAGTTTTTTACTGGGATAGTGCCAAAATAGTATTCAAAGGAAATAGTGTCACCGGTCTGATTTTTAGGTCCGGTTCCGGTTCCGGTCAAGCTCATTTTAGTGAAGTTACCAAGCATTAAGTGTTTTACAGGGTGGTCCAAATAGTGACGCCAATAAAAAAAAAACGATTCCTTATACTTAAGGGTATCCGAAAATACCCCATATGTATATTCCGTGATTTTTGATAGTTTAGGAGATACCTACATATATTTTTTTTTTTTGAATTTTTGGGAATTTTGTTTTCGACAAGCTTTAATTATGATTTTTTTATTGCGATGACGATGAAATACCCTTTCATGTATAAAAAAATTTTCTTCCTAACATTAGTGCAAGATACATATTTTTTAAATCGAAAGTGAGAAATTTACATTCTTACGATTAAAAGTTAATTTTCTTTTTCAATTTTAAAAATGTTAACATATGTTTCAGGTTCTACTAGTAATTTTTTAAATTGAAAAAGAAAATCATTTTCTAATCGTACGAATGAACGAAAACCTACCCCACAAAAATTCGCTATGTAATTTTGTATAAATCAAGCTTGAATACTTTGTGCTACAACTAGCTTCCAGTGTCGAAATAATATGCAACTACTACTACTAACTATGATAGAAAATGTGAGTGTACCCTGATATACTGAATGTGATGTTATGTTGTGTGATTGCGTAAACAATGCATATTTATGCGAGAGCAGCAATCGCGGTTGTTAGGCTGTAATTTTTTTAAGAGTTCCGTTGTCTGTCTCCGAAACTCCTCATCAAATCTATATTAAAACCTCTTTGGAACAAAAAAAATATTTTGCAATTATTTTCCGTCTATAATGACGGAGTTACGCCCGAACATACATAAGAAAAAATAATTATAAACATCCGAATTGATAACCTCCTCCTTTTTGAAGTCGGTTAAAAATCACGGCACATATCTACATGCGGTATTTTCGGTTACCCTTAGGTATGAGGAATATTTTTTTATTTTATTGACGTCACTGTTTGGACCATCTTGTATAATTTCTGCTTTTAGCGATATTGTTGCACAGCTTTTAAGCATATCCAAAAGTAGGTAGCCTGTACCTACTTAATGTCATGGTGAGAATTCCAGTGTGAAGAACACACAAATAGTTATAAAGAAGTTCATGGTCAGTAACATGCTTCCAGCCATTTTGATAGAGACCCAACCCAGTACAGGTTGGTACCTTTTTTTTTTTTTTTTGTTTCCGAGGTGTAAAATCCTCATGGATGTCCGCCGCCCTGGGGCGGGCGACGGGGTCTGTCAGACTCTTACTGACTAAAAACCACCGCGGTGTTCCATCTCACACCTACGCCGGGGGTCGCGGGAACATACGATCCTTTCGCAACCCCCGACTGGTGCCGGCCCGCCACTGCCGTGCGGGCCTCTTCGGGTCTGGGGGGGGAGTGAGGTGTTTGACTCCCCCCGCGACGTCTAAGAGGGGCGCGCGTGGAACACTACGACAGGTTGGTACCTACATCATCATCATTCTCCTGCCCATAGCCAAAGTTTCTTTTTTCTAAACTATATAATAATAAAGTGAAAAGATTAGGTAGATTTTTTATATGTTTATTTGTTACGCTTTCACGCTAAAACGGCTGAACGGATTTAGATTAAATTTGGCACATGGGTAGATCATGACCACATCGATGAATACATCGATTTTTCTGTCCAGAATTATGTGGAAGAATAACTGGAACTATTGTTTCCGACCGGGGAGGAAGAACAATCCTCTTTAAACAGTACACTTCGCCCGATGGTGCACCTTCCATGAACACTTCTTCTGAACCACATTTCAAGACTCCTTGATTCACGTCGATCTCACAACAGTGCTGTCGCATGAAGTCCAAACCTAGGATGCAGTCATCTACTATGTCAGCCATGATGACCTTATGCCGGTAAATTGTGTTACCCAGTTTTAACTCCACCTCTTTCTCTCCTCGGACGGGTATGTGCTGACCGGTAGCTGTTACTAAATTTACGCGGTCATGCTTACCGAAGAAGTCCCCAAGAAAATGATTCGCTAGTTGGGAACTGACAACCGTGCGAGAAGCTCCAGTATCCAATGTCAGCTTACATGGTCTTCCATTCACTTCACCTTTGATGATAAGGCTGTTCCCATCATGGGCTTGTGAGATCGAAATCCTTGGGGCTCTTTTAACACCAGCCAGCACCCGCCCCGCAGTCCTGGCGTTTACTCGTTTCCCTGCTGCTGGGCGGTGACATCAGCCGCCCTTCTTTCCTGGGTGTGATCTTCGCGGACAGTGCTTCGCTTCGGGCAACTCGACTTGAGGTGGCCCTTTTCTCCACAAGTGTAGCATCTAGGGCTGTACCTAGTGCGGTCACGTCCTGGTAACTCCGCAACCTCCCTGATGCGGTGGGCTCGATGATCGTGCCTTACTGCCTCCACCTCCAATGCATGGGCCAAGGCGTCCTTCAGCGTCTCATGGTGCCCAAGTCTAACAGCAGCTCTAACTTCCAGGTCCCGTATACCATCGATGAATGCTTGAACCAGAATCCCTTCGATGGGTGCAGGCGCAGACTGGTACGCCTTTCGAACCAGCATTTCAATTTCCAGGGCCCACTGCTGCAGGTTTTCACCACTGCGTTGCACACGATCTTTTAACTGGGCTCGAAATACGTGTTCCAAGTGTGCGTCACCGTATCTGGCTTCTAACGCCTCAAGCAGCTGCTCGTAAGTCACATTCTTACCGAGAGCTTCCAATATGGTTAAGGCCTGGTCGCGAAGGCCCAAAGTAAGTGCGGTCATGGCCTGCCCTTTTGTCCACCCATTTGCTTCCTTGACAGCTTCAAACTGGATTTTGTATGCCGACCACGAAGATGTTCCATCGAAGGGTGGCACTTTAAACCCGCGCACCGAAGGTGCAGCAACTACAGAAGTCGCAGTCCCGTCTCCAGCTTTCAGGTTCCCCAACGCTTTTCTCATGTCAGCGATCTGGATTTCGGCCTCGGAGATACGATTTTCGTGCAGCTGAACCTTCTCCTTCACGGCTGTGATGTCCTTGCCAAACGTCGCGCGTAAATCTTTAATGAGGAGGATCTGCTCTTCTTGTCGGTGGGCCTGTTCCTCTTGTCGGCGGGCCTGTTCCTCTTTGTCACGCTGAAGCTGTTCCTCCAGCCGGCGGGCCTGTTCTTCTTGTCGGCGGGCCTGTTCCTCCTTGTCACGCTGAAGCTGTTCCTCCAGCCGGCGGGCCTGTTCTTCTTGTCGGCGGGCCTGTTCCTCCTTGTCACGCTGAAGCTGTTCCTCCAGCCGGCGGGCCTGTTCCTCCTGTCGGCGGGCCTGTTCCTGCAGCATCACCATCAGAGCGGAAAGATCCATTGCTGGTGATGCTGTAGGAACTCCAGATGGTACTTCGGAGATTGGCTCCCTCGTCGGCTGATTACCACCAGGTGTCTGTATCGGAGAACCTTTAAACCGCCTCTGGTCCACCTCCTGCTGGCGCTGACTCCGGGTACGGATACCCTCCGTGTCGTCCTTCGGAAAAACTGGCATAATTTATCCCACTTCTGACACCAAATGTTACGAGCTGGGGTTCGGGATAAATAAATTTATACCAATTTACACGAAAAACACACTATAATTAAAAATCACAAATACAGTAATCAGAAACTTTAAACACAATCACTTGTTCACTATTAGTCCACTTTTACTGTTATTAGCTGTTCTTCACTGTTTCGCATTCTAAGCTGAACTGTCCTACAACGCTGTCAACCCCTTATTTATATGACGAGTGTAAGTTACTAGAATGTTCTAGCATAATACCAGAACATTCTAGTACTTACGGGAACGGTCCAGTGTAGTTCGGCTATTTGATAACAGATGGCGTTAGCGTCTAACGTATAGTTCTTCTATTCGCTAACAGATGGCGTTAGCGTCTAACGTATAGTTCTTCTATTCGCTAACAGATGGCGTTAGGATCTACGTGACAATATGAAGATGTAAGACATGAAGATGTAAGACATGAAGATGTAAGATATGAAGATGTAAGATATGAAGATGTAAGATATGAAGATGTAAGACATGAAGATGTAAGATATGAAGATGTAAGATATGAAGATGTAAGACATGAAGATGTAAGATATGAAGATGTAAGACATGAAGATGTAAGATATGAAGATGTAAGATATGAAGATGTAAGATATGAAGATGTAAGACATGAAGATGTAAGACATGAAGATGTAAGATATGAAGATGTAAGATATGAAGATGTAAGACACGAAGATGTAAGATATGAAGATGTAAGATATGAAGATGTAAGACATGAAGATGTAAGACATGAAGATGTAAGATATGAAGATGTAAGACATGAAGATGTAAGATATGAAGATGTAAGACAAGAAGATGTAAGATATGAAGATGTAAGACATGAAGATGTAAGACATGAAGATGTAAGATATGAAGATGTAAGACATGAAGATGTAAGATATGAAGATGTAAGATATGAAGATGTAAGACATGAAGATGTAAGATATGAAGATGTAAGATATGAAGATGTAAGATATGAAGATGTAAGATATGAAGATGTAAGATATGAAGATGTAAGACACGAAGATCTAAGATATGAAGATGTAAGACATGAAGATGTAAGATATGAAGATGTAAGACATGAAGATGTAAGACATGAAGATGTAAGATATGAAGATGTAAGACATGAAGATGTAAGATATGAAGATGTAAGACAAGAAGATGTAAGACATGAAGATGTAAGATATGAAGATGTAAGATATGAAGATGTAAGACATGAAGATGTAAGATATGAAGATGTAAGACATGAAGATGTAAGATATGAAGATGTAAGACATGAATTGTAAGACATGAAGATGTAAGACATCGTAGGAGGTAGGTGAAATCTTATGTTTTTACGAACATAGTAAGTACATATTTTGGAACCCATAGTTTTATGTAATAGTAACAATCGTATTTCATTGTTACTAGAAACTGGAGAAAACACATTCAAGGATCCATAATATTCACGCCCTTTGCCCACAGAGGATAGGCAGAAAGTAACAGAACGCCGCGTGGTACGATCCGCGACACGCAACGCGATACACACGTACCGCCTGTTGCGCGACGAGCGGTGTCTTTGCGTCGCGCGCTCATTAAAGATGGTTCCTTAAAATGTATCAACCTTAAGCCTGACCGCCGCGCCGTAGTTTCTAGAACGTGAATTAAATCCGCGCGTTTCTACCCAAAAACCTCCGTCATTTCCATAAAGTGAAAACTGGGGTTCTGTAGTTCGGGTCGAAGCTACGGGTGGTTTCTACTCCGTATCACTAACGGATATAAGTTCGAAGCCCGAACTTATAATGAATTACAACACGATTTAACAACTATCCCTACTTCCGATGTGTATTATCCCGCTAGAAAAATTTTAAATATTCACTTGTTTCACTGATCAACTACTTTTGGACAGGCCCGTGTCTTCGTTGACGAACTTAGAGAACCCCCTGGTTATAAGTTTGTTTAATCCCTTTCCGAAATTTCAATAGATCCTTTGAGCCTTTGGTTATTGCAGCGCTGCAGGTTGGTCTCGTGGTTGCAAATGCGACTGCTGAGCGTGGGGTCCTGGGTTCAGCGACCGACTCCACGTCACACCAGTGTGACGACGAGTATTTTTTTCCTCGTCGTCACACCATTGGTTTTACAACACTTTTTATAAATAATAGTGATGTACCTAAGTACCTACCTTTCAAAATATATGTAGGTACCACTTTTCGGACTGTTTGTTCCGTAGACAGAGAAAACTAGTTTGTTCCCATCTGACATTTTTTTTTCTATCATAATATTGTTACTCTCAAAAAGGTTAGGTTAGAACCAAAAACGACTAGAATACACAGTATTGATAAACTGTAGGCGAGTTTTCCATTCGGTACTTATTTCATATAAATATCCAATATCTTAAAAAAAAAAACATTATATTAATCGTTCGTTAGCAGGGCCGTCTATAGTCTATTTGAGGCCCTGGGCACTTATGGATAATGGGCTCCTATGGAGAATGCAGGATGTAAGAGGTTAGGTTTTCTTTTGTCCGCTCATATAGAAATACAAGTTACTTTGTCGACTTTGCATAAGCTTTTCTTTTGAGAGCCTCTAGCTATGACGCTGGCAGGAGCTAGGGGGCCCCATTGATCGTGGGGCCCTGGGCACTTGCCCAGAGTGGCCAATGGAAAGGACTGCCCTCTGTTCGATATTGCGATAAATTTTAGTTTAATCAAAAATAAGTAAGTAAAGCAGTAGGTACTTGAGTCGACCAATGCGTTAGATAGGATAGGTAGATGGAGGATTTATCTATTACAAACACAACACTAATGTTGTGATACAAAAGGTGTAGTAGGTAAAACTAGCGGTGTGACGACGAGGAAAAAATACTCGTCGTCACACTCGTGTTAAAACCTGGTGTGACGTGGAGTCAGGAATGCTGGGTTCGATTCCCAGGTCGGGCAAAGTAGTATTGGGTTTTTCCATTAAGAAGTTCTTAGTAACAGCCAGTCAGTTTGGAAGTTGGTGGTGTGCCTCGGAAAACACGTTAAGCCGCTCTGGTCCTGCGCCTGGTCACTCTCCGGTCGTGTCGGATTGCCGTGCCATCGCTCTAAGAAAGCGACGGAAAAGAGTGCACGGAGTGTCTGTGCCTGCGCACACACTTGTGCACTATACCTAATATCTCCCGCGTCGATGGGTAGTCTCCGGAGATTAGCTCCCATGTCCGAAATACGGTCCGGCGGACTATATGTATACACTGCAGCAAGTTTATTGCAAATGTTCCCCGACTAATAATATTGTCAAGAGGATTTATCCGTGACATTATCCTCCACGAGTGGCGATACTTAAGTACATCCGGCGCACCCAGTCAGCTTCGCTACTTATGTTGTTGCCTTGTTAATCTTTTAACCATGCATGACATACAGGGTCAACTTAAAGCAGTTAGGATAACTCCGCAGACATGATGGTATCGATATCTAAACATGAAGTTGATGGGTTATCTGTTTGTCCACCCGAAAAAATCCATCTTATTACGGTGGATAGGTACCTACGCGGAAACGCATGTCCCAGAATCCACCCTAGGCCTAGTTGGGACAAACGGAATTCGGATTTTTTTTTTTCGGCTTAGTGTGGATTCTCGGACATTACCTATGCCTAAGGAACCCTATGTGCCAACGGAACTCTATTACAAAGCCTCCGCTGTCCATCCGTCCGTCTGTCAGCGGGCTGTAATCTCATGAACCGTAATATGCAGCCTATTGACATTTTAGCAGTGTGTATTTTTATTGCCGCTATAACATCAAATAAAAAAGTTAAAAATTTAACTTTGCTTAAATTAAATCTTGCTCGCACTTGGTCGGTTTTTTAAATATCGATAACCATCACGTCTGCGGAGTTTCGCAAGCAAATGTAATTTGACCCTGTATACATGTGCTACTATCGTCTATCGACAGGAGACAACGAAACACTGATAACTCAAACTCAAACGTAGAACTCAAAGCATTTATTTCAATTAAACCATTTACAGGCACTTTTGAATTTGTCAAGTGGTCGGTCAGTCGGAAATAAGAAGCTAGTTGCCAGTTCCGAAGCGTAGTGGTACCTACCTATGGAGAAGAACGGGCAAGACACTCCATGGACACTCTTTTAAATTATATTGTTACATAAATATTAGTAACATCATTAATGTTGAATATCGGTATAATTAGGTATATGTGAGAACGATGTACTTATGACGTACACGTTGAGTGTCCAGAGTACAGCAAATAGAAATTTAAACAAAACAATCCATAAATAAAATAATTAAAATAAGCCGTGGCGGCTAAGAGATGACCAGTCCCAACTGACAGCGTCCGATCACGAACATGACGCATGGATCAGCACCATTCAGCTCAACCATTTTGAAGGGAGCTAAATAATCCAACACACGCGCCACCGTCAGCGAGACATTTGAGTGAGCATGACATCTATCAGCCGCCAGGGCACAATCAAGGCAATGAAAGACATTACTAAATGGTAGCTCGATAGGATAGTACATAGTACTCACATAAAGTCACGCAGAAGAGAGCATCTCGAATCTAATATTAAGATAGGTTCGTTATTGTGCTGAGTGTTATACCTACATATAGACAGGTAGCTGAGGTAGGTAAACAAAAAAGAATCGTATATAAACGGGTTTTTGATGAAAAACGCTACCAGTTTTACGCCACCCAAATTTTGACTATGGCGGGGGTAGGCAGAGCACCTCTCTGCCTACCCCGCCAAAGCCAGAATTCGCGGAACAAGGGCGTGATGTTTTTTTTTAACCCACCAGTACTTATCATTAATAGTGTTAATGAGGATGCATATCATCAAATCTTATGGTAAGGGTTACGTAGCGAGGTGCACATAGGTTAGTTCCCTTGAATCATAAACCGTTTGCATTTAAAGGGTTAATTTTATGCCACAAAAGAGTCTTCTTACTTTGAGCATGACGTCGACACTCGTATCTAATATAATGTGCGTCTACCTTTCTTACTAGGCCTCCGAATCGGACGTTTTAGAAGGGCTCCCCGAATAAAAGGGTTGATGGAAAAGTTTGATAACCACATAAAGTTGGAATAAGCGCTCCAAGAGAAGTATGTTGGAATAAGCGCTTAAATAGAAGTAAGTTGGAATAAGCACACAAGACAAGTAAGTTAGAATAAGTGCTCAAAAATAAATAAGTTGGAAGAAATGCTTTAAAAGAAGCAAGCTGGAATAAGCGCTCAAAGATAAGTTAGAATAAGCACACACGACAAGTTGGGAGTTAGCGCTAAAACAGAAATGATTTTGAATAAGTGCTCGAGAAGCAAGATAGAATAAGCGCGCTAAAAGATAAGTTGGAATAAGCGCGAAAGACTGTGTTATGCCCATCTCTTTTGAAACTAACTCTCAGTTTTCTCTTTGTCTGAGCGTCCGCTACCGCTATGTAATTAAGCTAACGATTAATAGCCCGTTTGATCACCTATACTGATAAGTTCCAGTTAACTCATCTAGCAGATAATTTAGTTTAATTTAATTTAATTCCGTTCTATTTCTCAGGCATCTATATGGTAGATACAGTGTCTATCCGGACACTTATGCTATTTTAGCAAGACAACTGACAACTACTCTTGATTTCAATCCCCGGACTTTGGGTTTGTGTCTGGCAATAGGGTCGCCCCCTATTTCATGTAGGTGTATAATCAGCCTATAATGTTCCCACTGCTAGGGCACTGGCCTCCTCTCTACGGGAGCTAGTGGGTATGTGGGTATGCCACTTCGACAAAAAGCCGTCGTTTTATGTATGTACCTATCTAATAAAAACAACAAGACATTTCATTCCCGTGAAGCGTATCTGATCTTACGACACGCAATAAATACAAGAAAATACCACTATTGACCGAAGTTGTAATCAAATCAATGTGCGCGCTTAGACTTCTTTCCAATAAGATTGTATGTGTCCATTCAATAAATATATAAATATGTATGTTAACATCAAAATTATTACGCAATTATAAATCTTTTGTAAAAGGTGTCAATCCCACTAAAGTACACTGTCCTTCAAGATACAAGATTTTCCTAGCTTGAAGGGCAGGGGTCTTACTGATCTGTAATAGCCATACCCATCCCATAATGAAACAACACTGATTTTACCTCGTCTAAGTCTTTCGGTAAATAAATGATTACTTACATACTTTATGTGTAAATACGTTCAGTTTCAGTATAGTAGTTTCAATATGTCGGCTTTCGTGGCAGCTGTATAAAAAAAATACCACGATACGTGCATGTGCAACCTACCTAGGAAGATTTGCAGATATATGATATAAGGTGTTTATGGTTGATTATTATGTATTGAAGTAGAAGCAGATAATAATCATTTTTTAAAAAATCATGCAAGCTTTTTTTAAATAAATTTTCAAAGCTTTATACCGCCAAGAAAATATAAAATGTCAAATTACTCCGAAATTGTTGACATTTGCATAGGGGTAATTTGGTTGCAAATGGCCTCCCCTACATCCCCTTAATGGATCGCCGACATATTACCAATAACCCTGTTTATATCATCATACTAAATAAGAGCAGTGGAGCAGTGGAAACAATAATTAATTAGTTATTGTTTCTGTGCCTAACCACTTTTAGGCCTACATATCTGCCTAAATGAGCCGCCCATCACCAAAAAGTATTTGTTCCAAATAACAAAAAATTCTACAAGTGCCATCAGACTTGCTTATTCCATTTAAAATTTCTTATATTAAACCAATATTTTTTATTATTGAAATATATAAGCTAACAGACTTAAAATTATATTAATAATATGTACAAATGTACACAAAAAAAATCGGTTGTCTGTAAAGTCGGTTTACTGACGATAGTTGAACGTGACAACGTCATAAGAAAATACTGATGGAATAGTTGCATTTTTCAAAAGAAAATTTTTATTTTATTTGTTTGATTGATATTTTGTATGGATATAGAGAAGGAGGTAAATGGAAATCACAATTGAATTGATCAAGTTACATCTAATTGTACACATAAATACAATTATGTCAATTTTTACCTTTATCGCCGCAATTATCGTTGTTATAAACAATTGACACCACATTCACTTTTCACTGCACTTCATACTTGACGAAAACATGTAAATGTATCATTGTATAGCAGCTGTCCACGCGGACGCATCGCTCACTCAAGTAGGAGAGAGACAGATGTCGAACGCTGCCGAACGCTGAGGCCGATTGTGCCTCTTTGTCGCTCGTTCCGCGCTCTCGCTTGCACTTCAAGCCTTAAATGGAACGCCTCAGAGCGAGGTAACGCCGCATGCGTCATGTTTTTTCGTGCGGCGAGGTAACGCCGCATGGTCATGTTTTTTCGTGCGTGCAGCCGGCTCCATCGAATTATAAGACGTTATCACGTCAAAAAGTAGGAAAATAATCATAGGGTATCAATTCGTCCGCATCGCTGTCAACAGGAAAAGTGCCCAAAAGGCTGGCAGCATTGCCACGTTGTATGGCGATGCTGATTCTGTGGCCAAATAATAGGCCAGCCCTCTGGTCACGTGAAGAGTCGAAGAGTCTAACCTAACCGCTTGGCAATGTCTCGAAAAACCAAGTGGGCACTTGGACCCCGTGGCCCTAGTGTTTCTACCCCAAACGGTTCGAACATAACTGCCAATAAGGTTGGAATATTTTCGCCGTTTGAGGTTTTCCGCACCTGCAGCAGCCGCCCCAGCACAGCCCGCCGTACTAGGAAGATGGGTGGCGCAAGGGTGTCGACACATCATGTTGCATCCCACACCAAAGACCTGCCTAACTTCCAGGGCATTATGGTCATTTCGTCTGGTCTCTTCCTTTCGTCGCGTGCTAAGCCATTGGGTTCTAAAACAGCTGGCACCCCGGCAGTGACAAGAGCACGGCGGATGATGTCATTAATGCTGGCGTGCCGTGCTATCCGGCCTGCGCTCTTACAGCAAGATAGGCCATGTTGTCCGAGGCAGTCGACCGCTACACCACACTGGCAGCGATGCGGAGCCCCGCAAGGAGCGCCGACATGACAAGCAGCGCAGACAAGTAGCGAGCCGGAAAGTGGTGTCACCCAGCATAGTGCCTATGTTGGGTGGCGGTAGCGCCTGAAGCCAGAGGCCCGACTCCCATTGTCCCACAGCCAGCAGGCGGGCACGCTCAGCAGTATTGGAGGACGTATTGATAAGATTATGTGTGATTATGATATTCCGTACCTACCTGCTGAGCGGCTCATCCCACTGTCCCTGGGAAGATGGGTTCACGGGCCGATCTGTATCCGGGCAAGCTGCTATCCAGGCGTTCACCGCATCCGTCAAGCACGGCACTTCAGAGTCAACCAGGGAGGGGGCTAAAATTTTCCCGGTTAACTTTTTGGTGCTGTGGACAGAGGACATGAACGCCGGTAAACTAATACTGGTAACTTTGCGGACGCCGAGGCCACCAAAACGGATGGGTAGTGTGGCTTGAAGCCACGTTCGGTCGTCCAAGGCCACGTTTAAAATGGATGTTAGTGTGTAGGAATTTGGTCAATTTTGTCCAACCGATGTGGCTGCTTCCATGTAGGGGAAGAACTTGAGAAAATATATAAAATTTAGCCAAAACAACTATCTAATCAGGGTGAATGCCGAATGTAAATTAATTTTGGAAAGTCTGTCCGAAATTTCGTTGAGGTTTTTGATTTGTTCGTCGATGAAAGGAGAAACGCAGTCTTCTAAAATTGGGGAACCTAGGAGGTGCAGTGAACTTTTTTCTAGAAATTTCATGTGGGGCTATTGCATTAAATTTCTCTAGGGTCAAATTGTCAGTCGGTAATGTCAGAAAGGTAAATTTCACATTTTGAGGGATTAAGGTCCGAGCCAATAGATTTGAATTGCTGTTTGAGAAGTAGGTCTTTCAAAACGTGTGTCTACATCACCTAGGGTTCCATCATCTAAACACCACACGTTAAGTTGATAATTGGATGAATAGCCAAGCTGAAAATGACTGGCCCGAGAGGTTCACCTTGTTGGCGGCATCGTACTGCAGATTCCGAAACATGGTCCTTGTATAATAATTTGGAAGGAGTAAATTTCGGGTTGTTATTTTTTTACTTCAGCCAACAAAGTGTCCCTGTTCAGAGTTAAAGGCGTTATATTTTTTTTTTTTGTAATAAACGTCTGTCGGCGCCTGCCTAGATTGAAATCAAACTATAAATAAATTCTACCATAATTTATTTATCTACGTTATACTAAGCTACAATTGAGGTTTCCTATCAAGAAGGCCGGATAGTTCCCTGGGTCCGGTGTAGTAGTTGTAGCTCTCCTCATCCTCATCTTCGTATTCGTCTTCCTCATCAATTTCTTCAGTGCCCTCCACATTTTCGGAGAGTTGCCAGTTTTGGCGAGAGTCATTCATTCGCTTATGGAGACGCTTTTGCTCGATCTGGAAAATGCAGACGGACTTGCTTATTTTTTGTATTGTTTATTTTATTTTATTTGTGTCTAAATTAATAATGTCACGGATTGGTGATGGACGTTATGTGTATAACAAAACATCTAATACAATTAAATATTATGGCGGTGTAAACCCTTTACATTTTACGACACCCACAGCAAAAGTTCGGAAGATGACGGGTAATTTCTTTTCAAGGAGCCACAGACCACTAGAGCAGTAGGTACTATATATTACTACTATTCATTATCGAAGTAAAAAGCAAAAAGCATCTGAAATAGCGGGTAGCTAGCTATTAAGTAAAACACGATGCTGATGCGTCTTACTCATGGCTGCAGAGTTTGTAAATTGTGGGAAAATGACGATGGATAGATGAGTGCCCGAGGATAGAGTTCAGTGGCGTGCAATTGGACTGGCCTATGCCCAGCAGTAGACTGCTAAAGGCCTTCTTTTTTTTCTTCTTCTTTCGGTTACCTTTCTCACCAACAAGATTTCAAAAAAAACTTCCATGATAATAATATTGTTGAAGCATCAAGTAGAACAACATGCAATTTGAGAGGCCTATGTCCAGAGTGGACTGCTATTGGCTGATGATGAGAAAGCTGGACGTTTTCTCAATAAACTATGATAATACAATGACTTCATGAAAATTCACGCCACCAGTTGGCGCCACTTTGACAAGAGGTCTCCCATAACCGACAATGAATAATAAATTTACGATGACGTTCATCATTCGTTTCATTCATTCGTTCATCTTTCAATCACAACAACTGATAAAATAAGAAAAGAAAATATAGGCACTTTGACATTATTGACAGGTGCCCGGACCTGACGTCTCAGTGCTGCCTGCTATTAAACGCTATATCAAAAAACCCTCACTGTAATAACAACACTAAAAATAGATATACCTGTCTCTTCTGTAAGAATTCAGCCAGTTCTTTCCTCTGGTTCCCAACATGCTCAGGAACTTTATCGGGCGTCGCTCGATATGTTATGACGTCACTGTCCGTGTTCAGGGTGCTCCAAGCATCCCGAGTCTTCTTCCTAGCGGCTAGGAGTCTGCTCATTATCCTAGAGTGGTCGAGACCAAAGACACTGTGGGTCATTTCAGGGAGTGCTTCTTCAAACATGGGTAACTCTTCTTCTAGCTTCTTTATTTTTGCCTGAAGAAATAATAAAATTTATATAATTGCAAGCCCTTTACCTAATATCACGCGTTTTCTGCTGGGGGTAGACAGTAAAATTAAAATGCCCAATACGCCTACCCAAGACGCATTTTGCTTGCAATGAAAAAGCAATTCGAAGCTGCATCACCATTCCTTTGAAGTGTCGAAGGCCTCAGTTTGGGATTTTAACCACAGCGTAAAGACTGCCGAGGACTTTTTCTGCACTTTCTTCTACACCCACCACCGCCGCCTACTTCGCTGTCCACAGTTTGCTATAGTATTTGTATGGAAAAATGTCGATATTTTTTGCCCATGCCTACCCTAACCTATAACCTGTAGGAAGAGGTGAAGGGCGGCCGTTTTAGGTGACTGTCTTATGTAATTTTGACGTTCAAAAGGGGCTTTAATTCTCAGCCTAGTTTGAATTAAAGGACATGATTATCAAGATTTTTTCATACGAACTTTTCTTGCTGCTTACACAAATCGAGAATGCTATAATATTTCCAGGATATAACTGTTCATAACCATATGAAACCCTCAATAACAATCATAAACCAGAAAGACAGGTAACTACATAAGTCTTTTTTTAGCTGCACAAACCGACTATGACGCCCGCAGTTATCACCAGTTCCCTTCTTATCAGCGTCGTGTACCAGACTAACGCCAATACATTGTCGGCCTTGGGTAGTTTCAGCATCTCAATGAGTTATTAACCTAAAATGCTTACCTTCACTTCAGCTGATAGCTGTGTGTTTAAGGTGAACTCTGACTTCAGTAAATGTCCCAAATCAGTAGGCACGTAGTCCTCGCCATAATCTGCCATTACTAAGCGACGATCCAAGTCTACAATATGGGCTTCTTGTTTATCTGTGAACATTTAGTGTGAATTTTTAATACATTGTATTTCATATATTAACTTTTAAAAGATTACAGTTGATAGATATGGTTGGAAGCATGGGTCTTACTGCCCCGGCGTCATGTAAGGGCAGGAGGATGACGATCATATTTCTTGTAAGGGCTGATGTAGCTACTGCAACTTTCAAATGGCCAATCCAATTTAAGAGATATCTCAAATACAGCGTGTAACAGAAAGGTGTGGTGAAATTTAAGGGTGTGGTACACACCATAAAACATTAACAATTTTATAAGAGAAAAAATAATCATCCGTACCATACATTTAGGACGAGTAGATATTGAAGTTTTGTATGGGACAAGTTGATAATATTTCGCGATTACGATGTTTACTCCCAAGTAGAAGGTTGTTCAGTTTGATGGTCTGTAATCCCTTAAATATGACCGCGCCTTCTGATGCATGCTGTATATGTAAGAAGCATATTGTGGTGGACTGTATATGGGTGGAGTTAAAATTAACAAAAAAATCGGTTTCTTCAGGCTTTATTCTTTACCTCACGTAAAGAATAAAGCCTGAAGAAATCGATTTTTTTGAGGCCTTGAGGCCGACTGTGTTCACAATTTCTTCTTGTTGATTTTCACTTGTTGGAGGCCGACTGTGTTCACAATTTCTTCTTGTTGATTTTCACTTGTTGGAGGCCGACTGTGTTCACAATTTCTTCTTGTTGATTTTCACTTGTTGGAGGCCGACTGTGTTCACAATTTCTTCTTGTTGATTTTCACTTGTTGGAGGCCGACTGTGTTCACAATTTCTTCTTGCTGAAGAAACCGATTTTTTTGAGGCCATGAGGCCGACTGTGTTCACAATTTCTTCTTGTTGATTTTCACTTGTTGGAGACCGACTGATGTCCGTCAAAATGGCCCTTTTGTACAATTTGCCATAATGATTCTCGGAATTTTACGGTGAGTCATAGGGACTATTCAAAGGCTCAGCCAATCACGGCAAAGCGCGATAAAAAAAATGGAAAAAAAAAAAAAATATGGAATTTTTATGTTACGTACGACGAAACCTTACCTAACAGAAAGCCGTCGCACAGTCGGGCAATTCTACGAATTAGGCGGCCAAAAATACAATTCCTAAAATTTGTCTCAGGTAAAAAAAAAAGACTCCCCGCGAATGGTAAATAACCGTAGAACAATGGGTAACCCCACCCACTTCCCCACTAGGAGCGCGCGCCAGAATGTGCCAGTCTAAACTTGATCGTCGCTCTGAGTGTTCGTATTGCTTTTCGACATTTCGTGCAAAACTGTTATTTTAAAAGTGAATATTTTTATTTTGGAGTGTGTTGTGAAGAAAATTATGATGGATTCAAGTATATCAGGTAAGCGTACATACATATTAATACGTTTTAGGCAAATGGTAAAGTAAAATTTGGCGTACTGGTAGATTTAAAAACATGCTCGTGATTGTTGTTTATAATTCTCATTTTTTAAATTTAAAATGGTTTTTGTTGTACTTCAGGGTTCGTCCCATTGGTTTTGGCTGTTGTAGTATAAATAAGAGTATTTAAGCTAATTGAAAACGATGAAATTGGCCGTGATCTTCCGTGAAATCGTAGTTTTTAACATCAATGAATTACATAGTACAAATTCATCGGATTTGCAATTTTTATTTTTTTATTTTTAAATGTGTTCTCATTTTGTTCCAGATACTGAGGGTACTTCAGGGATGCGGGTAGTAACGCGTAGATACCTTTTTGATAAAATGCAGGAACAAGACTTGCATAATTTTGACGAAAAGTTGAATTATCTCGAGCGATATGTTTTATCACAAGATGAGTATTGTGAAGAACAAAAGAAGGAAGTGAAGCATAAATTATCCTATTTGAAGTCTCAATTCAAGAAAAAGTGGATAGAAGCTCATAAAAAATCAACACTTTTCCTTCAAAAGAATGATAAGTGGTTACAAGGAACATTGGAAATACCGAGAGCTAAAAGGCGTTCTTCTGGTCGACCAACAAAGTCATTTGTAGAATCAAGTGAAAGGAGTAAACGCAGAAAAACGCAGGAAGTACGCAGTGTTGTTGACAAAGAATTGTTAATACATGCTGCTCAGACATCCCTTCAATATTCTGGAGAGAGAATTGCATCCAATATTCTAAAAGACATTACCAACTCTCCGCAGACAGCTCAAGCATATCAAAAAGCATACAAAATAACCAAGCAGTGTGAAAAACAATCACAACTAGATCCAACGGCCGCTCTTTCAATGTTTGTGGAAGCTGATCTTTCAAGGCGACAATATGAAATAATAAGAAACAGCAACAAGAAGTTTTATCCGAGCTACAAATTGTTACAGCAAGCAAAAAATACTTGCTATCCAGCAAAAGATGCGTATCGGATAACTGAAACATGTGCTGAAATTAACCTGCAGTATTTATTGAACCATACAGCTAATCGCTTGGCAACATATTTAGAAGATGTGCTAAAACAATTAAGTCCAGAAGAGCGTCAATCGTTGACTCTTATTTCAAAATGGGGTTGTGATGTATCGCAACAATCACAATTCAAACAAAAAATGCAAGATAGAGACGCGAGTGACAGCAACATTTTCCAAAGTTGCTTTGTTCCGCTACAGTTGGTATGTGGGTCAAACAAAAAAGTGGTTTGGCAAAATCCAACTCCTTCTTCGCCACGATTTTGTCGCCCAATAAGGATCCAATTTACCAAAGAAACAGTTGATATCACTCAGTCTGAAATCGCAAATGTCGAAGAGGCTATAAATTCTTTGAAACCCAGCGAATTCGTACTAAGCGAAATGCTATTAAGTACAAAGCACGTCATGACTCTGACTATGGTCGATGCAAAAGTGTGTAACGCTGCAACTTCGACGACTTCAACCATGAGATGCTACATCTGTGGTGGTACATCAAAAGAATTTAATAATCTCAAAATAAAGAAAACAGTTGATATCGACGCAATACAGTTTGGCCTATCTGTGTTGCATGCTAGGATTCGGTTTTTCGAAAGCATGCTTCATTTGGCATACAAGATTCCTGTACAAAAATGGCAGCTAAGGTCGGAAAATGACAAAGGCATTGTCAAACAGAAAAAGGCAGAAATACAAACAAAATTTAGAGAGCAAATGGGCCTATTAGTAGATGTGCCGAAAGCTGGTTTTGGCAATACCAATGATGGCAATACTAGTAGAAGATTTTTCGCCAATCCAGAAATTGCTGCTGAAATCACCGGTGTGGATTTAAATCTAATAAAACGCCTGAAAGTGATTTTGGAAGTCATATCCAGCTCTCATAAAGTCGATTTACAAAAGTTTGCTCAATATGGGTATGAGACTGCGAAGATGTACGTTGATTTATATCCCTGGCATCCCATGACTCCCACAATGCATAAAATACTAATTCATGGCGCAACTGTCATGGAAAATGCACTTTTGCCTATAGGTTTATTATCGGAAGAAGCTGCAGAGGCGCGTAACAAGCATATTCGACTTTACCGGCAGGATTTCGCAAGAAAATTTTCTCGAGAGCAATGCATTTTAGATGTAATGAACCGATTATTGCTCAGCTCAGATCCCTTGATATCTAGCATAAGACCAAAACCTAAAAAGAGGTCAACACCACATAGTGAAGAAGCAATACAAATGCTTATATCTGCTGAGGCCCACAGGGCTGAAGATGAGGAAACTGCCGCAGAAGAGTCTGACAGCGAAATGCAAGGATTCAACACTGATGAAGAGACGTGGGACTCCTAATCGTTTATTTTTTTATTTTTTTATAATAAACCTTTATTTTGTCATTAACAATTGTCTTTTACTTGAATATATCGCACCCCTAGATGAAGACTCCGGCAACTCAAAAAACCTCATTTTTCAGAAATGACGAAAAACTGTTTTTAGGGTATATAAGAAAGATATCAAAGATCTAATGAGAGATTCGTAAAGGTAACGTTTTCTGAAGCTGTTTAATTAGCTTATTTGTATTTTATCAGTTAAAAACGTGGAAAATAACGGGATTTTTGAGTTACTCTAGTTTTGCAGCGGGAGTAAGCAAATTTTTTGTGTACTAAGTCAAGTTACTTTACTTTATCTGAAATAAAATTGAGTTACGTTACGTTGTCGGGGGTTTTGAGTTACTTATGCTATGAACGGGTGATTGCAACGTGCTAATCTTAGGAACGCAAGCTTTAGTTTTTATAGATCTAAAATAGTTGAAATAAATAAAATGTGTCCTCAAATAGAAAGTTATTTATTTAAGTACTAAATGAATAACAAAGAAAACTAAATACAATTATTAGTGTTATAAAATATTAGGTAAGTCCTTTTTATAACAGTTATTACTTAAATACTAGACATTTTCATGAAATTGAGATCGTACACGTACAATAATGAATAATTATGCGTTTTTAAATAATCACAGCAATAATACCTTTAAAAAAAACTCATCTCCCATAAAAAAATATAAATTTGAGTATTCTTATCTCTTTACGCACTATCAGAACAATCTTAAAATAAGTACAGCCTCTGAACGGCATTATCGGCATTGTTATTTTCGTTGCGTTGAATCTCGCAATTAGGGCCAGTATCGTCATGTTCATTCGTTGAGTTACTACTGCTGCTGCTAGAGCTACTGCTCGAGCTACTACTCGAGCCTGATGAACTCGAACTGCTAGACGAAGACGAAATGGAGCGAGTTCGTGGCATTTGTGAAATAGGCGAGTTACGCAAGGGAGAGAAAATTATTTTTCTTTTGGGAATAGGGTCTTGATAGTGCGGATCTGCATCGGAATCGTCGAAATCGCTTTCATCGCCGCTATGAACTGGCGAGGTAGCATACTGACGTTTAGGAGCTCGTCGTCGTTCCTCAGCGTTTGTAGGCTCATTAAGACTCAAAGAAGATTCTAAAATGCTCGGTGATGGAGCTAACCTTCCTTCAGCTGGCAACTCAGGCTCGTTAATACTATTGAGCGTTACTATACCAGGAGATGTAATAGGTCTTGAATCATCTGTTGCTGCTGGTTGCTCAGGATCCTCTTTTTCTTCGTTAATCATTTGTACCATGAGTTTTCCTCGCCCTGTCATCATCCTAAAAATAAATAATATTCAAATTCAATAATGAATCAAGTAAAGTCAACCAACTCAAAAAACCCCCAAAAGCACGTACTGTGTTTAGTTACTGTATAACAAATAAAATAAAAAAATTGAACCTTTCATAAACAACCTATTTTCTCTTTAAAAATTAAAAATTTCATTGAACAGGCAAAAATAAACAAAGTTAAAGTTAGATTCAACAAAACTACGGTAAATCGAAATTTACTTTTACTTTCATGTAAACCTGAGGAACTCGAAATATTTAAAAAAATATTGCAACATAAAATCATCAAAACCCCCGTAAATCAAAATTAACTATTACTTTTTACAATGAAATTTCAGCAAAACTCAATCAACTCAAAATAAATAAGAAACTTACTCAATAAATTTCGTGTAAACTCCAGCAACTCAAAATCTGCCACTATTCAAACGTGTGTCACTTACGCCAATCCGAAAACAACTAAAAATGGCGGACTAGTACTCGCGCCTGTCGGGGCAAGGTCATTTAAGTAAAGCAGCGTTTAGCGCCATCTTTTAACAATGGTTGAAGGTATCGTTACGCGAGTTATATTGATGCATAGGTCTTCGAGTCAGGAATTCGATAAGGCCACTAACTCAAAACTCGTACTTTTTGAGTTAGTGGGGTTTTTATCTAGGGGTGCGATATGTTCACCAAGAGCTTATATAATTGAAATAAAATCATAATAGACCATTTAGAATACATAAAAAGAAGAAAATAATTTTGACCGCCTAATTCGTAGATTTGCCCGTACGTGCGTCGTCCAAAATTGAATATTCTTACATCTATTACATTATCTTATCCTAACCTATATGAGATAATACTTATTAGAATCTTCTAGCGAGTATTGCTCGGCGTCCGTTACACATAATATGTATAACGGACGCCGAGCAATACTCGCTAGAAGATGTTTTGACTTGTAAAAATTCATGTTGGTGTTCAGTATTATAAAGACACTTAAATTGAGTTCTGCTTAAAATCAATACTGAATACAATACATTCAATTCAGGTAAAACAGTGTTTGAAGTATTGGTTAAAAAAGCTTTCTCTGAAAATCAACTACAAACATTTGTATAGACAAACAGAGGTTTAATGAAACTAGCCTTTGACAGAGCAGACTACCTTTGAAATACTAAAGGGCCGAATTTGAAATCTTCAAATAACTTACTAATAATAAATAACTGAGGAATAAAACTCGCACTAACTAAAGCTTTTGAATGAAAAATATGTCATACCACCATATTCTTCAGATCAAGTTCTGTGACAATTGAAAAAAGGCCTTAAAAAATTGTTATATTGTAACTTGCCTTTAACAAACACAATGTAAGGTATTTCCCCCATGACCCGCAGTGTGGACAGCTCATGCCTCAGACCACCGGCAACTTTGTTAAGCACCTTCTCTGTCTCATCATCTGAAGCATTGCCTTTGCACACCCAGAACACATTCACTGTGTTCATGTCTGGAGTCACATTGACCTGTAAATATGAACAATATCTACGATTTAACATTCACATAATAGTTTAGCTAGAGGGATGCTTAGCCATAAACTTTGTTGTAGAACTGGCAGTTTCTATTCAAATCCAGTTTTTATTTTTTGGGATTCATGTATGTGCATCATTCTACTTATAGCACTTGACAAGTGTTTCTATCCTGTTATCTGGATAAGCACTGTAATAGAAAGAAGGAAATTACATACTAAAATACAGGTTGTTTAATACCTGCCTTTTCGGCTTTGCTGCAGTTGGACAAAAAGTAAGTTTCAAGAAATATAGTGGCCAAAACTTCACAAAAATAATAAGAGAACCAGATTAGTGAAGAGGTGGCTACTTACTTTAGAGATTTCAATGCCTCTTCCAACGATATCCAAAGAAGCAGTGCCAGTAGACATCAAGTCAGTGATCTGTTTCATAAACATTTTGTTCAGCATGGCAGTTCTGCGCTGCCCACGCTTGCCAGGCTCATGCTTCTGTTGAGTTAGACTCTTTACCGAAGGCAGAGCATTTATTGCGAACGCTTGAGTTGGATGCCACTGCCTAAGAAAATAACAACAATATAACCTCAAAACAATAACAATAATCTAAACATATTAAAAATGACAATCACCTTTTACTCTTCGGATTCACCATTTTACATAGTTGTAGCCCTTGCTTTTTGAAACTGAGAGCTACGCAGGAAACATGGTAAAGTCGATGAAAAGATATCATTTTCTTTACAAAATGTAAACGTTCTAAGATTATTGTAAGGTTGTAAGATACTATCAATTAAAAACAAGGAGAAGACACGTACAATACACATACAATGCAATAAATTCGAAATAATAATGTCTCTTGTGAACAAAAATAAATGAAAGCACAGATTTTTCAAATTTGAATTTGGAAGAGATTTTTTCATTCTGATTCATGACGTTGACGTGTTTGATGTTCTGTACTTGTTCTGTACACAGAACCCTTTATAAAAATGTACTCTGCATTTTACTATACTATATTGTAGTCTGTGGTACTCTGTGACAGAACCTCTCTAGAGTATATTATATTCTGTGCACAGAGTCATGGTATAACTGTTTTTCCTAGCTCAATGGGTATAACTCAGAACAATATATTGTTCTGAGTGGTATAATAATAAATTACCTACTGTAATCATTGAGCTAGTAAGGCTGCATTCCGAATTAGAACGTGAGCGCTCACAGCGATCACATCGATATTTTGCGTTCCGTATTAGATATTATTATCATGATTATGACGTTTAGAACTGTCATCAATTCGGAACGCTCATGAACCATTGAGATAGGAAAAACAGAACGCGCTCACAGTGGTCGCTCAACGTCAACCTCAAACCTTGCACAAAAAAGACCGATTATTCTTCTGCAAATTAAAGTTTAACGCATTGGCACTTCTACTTTGTTGGATTACTCTATCGACTCGGATAACTCAGATTTTGAGTTTGAGAACGACAATTCGTCCAGGGATGAAACGGACATCGCGAAGTACTTAGCGTATTTACATGCTCCCGGCAAAGATTTACCCCGAAGTAAAATACCATGTTCATATTCATTTATTTATTGTTTGTCACAGGTGAAAAGGCAGTTCTTACAGTTCGCATTATTGTATCACTTTAAAACATACCCATGGGGTTCACATTATTTATATGTGTGTCGATATTATTGGCTATGTTAAAAATAATTAATAAAACTACAATTACACTCATAATTGTTACCAAGAATTACAAATAACATAGATGCAACAATAATGAAACTTAATGCGCATGAGTGTATAACTCATTTCTGGTATTCTGTTACGTCTTGGATTTTACAGCATAATTTCGAAAATGCCGCTTTAGTTTAACATCATTTTTGACAGCGCTCACGGTGATATTAATTTAGGTCATGGTCGGCGTTATCGCAAGATGGCGCGTGTCATGACGTCATCTATCACGATTCACGGGACATCGTTATCGCGCTCACGCTAATTCGGTACGGGTGTTAGCGCGCTCAAATCGATGACAGCCCAACTCGGAACGCTGCCAATGTCTGTAATTCAGTTTCTGTCAAGTGTCAAGGTCCCACTGTCAAAGTGTCAACTATAAACCATTGACCTATAATTATAGTATGGACTGGAAATATCAACAAAAAAAAGGTGCCTACCTACCACTCATAATGTCTCATAAAATGGCTGCCATTGCTAGGGTTGTGGCAATCAAGGAATATTGGTGTTACTATAACGAGTATCGATACGAGTCTTACTTGATATCACGTTTGGTTCTTAATTATATACTTACTTAAAATCTGTTTTAACAGAAAAAGATGAGTAGTTTACTTACCGTCTGTTATCTGAGGATCAAGTGTTTTTTTCTGTACAGAATTAAAAACTTGTGTATACAACATGTCTGTGTAACATACCTATTTATTAAAGAGTGAGTTGTGGAGTAAAAATAAAAATAATATTTTTTTTACTTAAAATATGTTTATTGGTGTGATAATAATTATAAATGATTTTATTTCTGTAAGTAGGTTTGTACAAACACTTTTACACGTCAATCGTATTTTAAAAACTAAATTAGGTCGGCGGCGGCGCTTCCTATCTGACTACTCTGAGAAGAAAGGCCGAAAGAAACTCCGTGGTCACAGTATCTTTTAAAGTCCAGACAAAATCTTGGTCAGATCACGTGAAGGCTATATAGATCGCTGTCTGAAATGGTCTTTTGAGGAAAGAACCACACAAATTGTGTGTACCTGTCCAGTCAGTTTCTTCAGAGTATTTTCTTGGTGCGGGTAAACCTTTGGACTTATTAATTTGTCTTTTTAAGAAGTTTATTGGTCCCGCCAATTCTTCTATTACAACAGTCTGTTCCATGTTGATACAATTTTTTCTTCGAAGGTCTTCTATAATATCTTTCAAATTGGCAATTTTTTTTGTTTTTGTTTCGAATCTTTTCGATAAGGCGTTTAACTTTTTGTTGTTGATTGACACATTTTTCTTTTAAAGCCTTAATTTTTTCAATTTGTACAACCTGAAAAAATAAATGAAAATTACTTCAATCATCAACTTGCGTCGAAAATGCTGCTTTGTAATATTTGTTTCATGCTAAGTCTATAGATCCTAAAAAATCCAATTGTATATTTATACTTTAGCACGAAGATCAGAAAACGTGCTGATAAATCACTGACAGGTGGACCTGTAGTACAGCTACGCAACAGAGAGGATACGTCATTGGTACCGTAACCACACCTTAAATAAGAGAGAACTCAGCTCATTTCATCGCCACATTTCATTTTTGATAATTTATCCCCTGTGGGTAGATTTTGTTCCAAAAATACTTTATTTTTCTACTTTGTGAAAATGTCTCATTTGGATTTCAATGTTTTCTCATTATTATCGTAATGTTATAAAATTTTAATTTTCGTAAGAACCTCCTGTAATTTTCTAGCATCAAAAACGTTTGAGTAGATACACACCACTTTGTGCACTGTTTCGTCTGTTTCCACAATTCGGTGGGGAACTGTAATGGAGGCATTACAGTAGATGTGATGATACGTGGAGAAACGTCCGTGTTTTGAATGTTTCTCGTTTAACATAATACAGATGACTCGTGACGTTGTTTTTTGCCAGGTGCCTGAAAAAAATAGATACTAATAAGCAATAAGCAATTTACAATATGATTTATTTATGTAATTAATTATTGTAAACAATTATTATTTACACTTACCGAAAATACTGTGGGAACAGAGTAATCATGTAATCTCATTACATCAAGTGTTCTATTGAAACTGCTTTCTTCAAAGTGAAGAGAACAGAGGTACCATTCTTTATGTCGCGGATTAATATTTTCTTTACCAATAGCCTCTAACCACTTTTTCTTTAATCCTTCATTTTTAGGAAACCTATAAAAAAGGTAAGTATTTTGATCAATAAATCATTTTGGTTAGAGTTGCTGCTAATATCTAACTAAAATAAATAACTAAACGTCTTATTTTATCATCATATAAAACTGTCTCCCGGTGCTGTGACCAAGCAAAGTCACTCGGACCGATTAGGACACGCAGAACGATTTATGTTAACATCGCTGATTGTACCGATATCGTTTCAGCGGAGGAACTAGTTTCGGAAACTACTACAGCAACGGTACAACACTATTCCACTATGACATATTATTGTAAACAAACGAATGAAATAATAAATAGGTCTGTTATACGAAAATGACCCCAAATATACCTTACCAAATATACTTTAGCCTTAAGATCACGATTGAGTAACAATTTGTTCATCGAACGTGTATGAATTTATGTATTAATGCATGAAAACTGGCTACTAACCTATGCAAAGACAATTGGGGTTGATTTCCATTCTTTCTTGCACCACACTTCACAATTTCACACTTAGGCATGTTGGTTTGCTGTTTTCCAACATTTACATTCATTTTTAAAGGTAAACTTCTCGTAATATTCTCGCAAATCTCAATAACACAAAAAATAAACAACCATTTGACAGCACAACTACCACGAAACTCGTCGCCACAGACTAAATAGATGTCGCATAAGATGGCTGCTAGGGCACTTACCTACAACTGTCCCTACGTCACGACAAAATGTTACCATAATGAGCAACAACTTAAATATTGTTGTCTCTTTTATCACATATGATTATTTCATTAGAAAGAATGAGACAAAACGATATTTCACAGTCTGTATCGTATTTCACTCATATTTGTATGCAAAGTGTATGTCAAATATAACGCGGCGCCTCCATGTTTTTCCTATCTCAATGCTATAAACGCACGGGAGTAGTAAGTAGAATCCAGTAACCCCGCGACCTGGTAGCGGACGACGACCCCATCCCACCGGACTGACTCCCGAGTAAGCCGCATCCAGGTTACACGCGGCTTACTCGAAACAACTGAACTCCACAACACCACATACATCCGTTGCGTAGCGTGTGCTAGGTTAATATAGGCACGTTACGTAAACGAAATACAGACACCCACCTCTATACAGGCGCCTAAACACACACGTGAATGCGCGGCGCGGGCGGCGATTCACGTAGACACTGAGCGGTGTTACACAGTACAATACCGCTCACACGCACACGACGGCTTCTTAGCCCGGACCGTGACCGGCTAGCTCTGGAAGCGGGACGGGCGGGAGCCACACACCCTACTCTGTAGGAGCGTCGAGTCAGCACCTTCGTCGCTGGTCGTCCCCCGCCGGGCCTCCCCCAGGTAACTGGGGGTCTCACCTGGCGGGGACAGACCGCCGAGGTGTCGTGAAGATAGCGGCGCTGTGAAACAGCGCCGTGGCGCGCCTACAGAAAAACACATAGCAACCACTCACACGGGCGCGTGTAACAAACACGCGCCCGACCGCGGCTAACAAGCCACTGCAGCAGACATACTGAGAGGCCCGTATTTACGGGCCGCCGTACTGCATCCGCGGCCGGGGGGCGAAGCCCTGGAACCGCTAGCCGCGCCCTCTTACGGGGACGCAGCGACTTCCCAACGTTAGAATCCAGTAATTTATCATAGTGCAAACCGTCAGGGTATATAATTATGTTCTGTGGTGCAAACCAATCCACTGATAAATCTTATTTCATAAAATTCTCAGTTGTCATCAAAGTTCGGTGTACCTGTGGGTGTACCACTGAAGCCCAGCACCTGTTTGTCACTGGCAATAAAAAAGATAGCCAATAGCCCTGCAGTTGCTGGATCTTGTGCACTGTGCAGACGTAACTAGTGTTTGTATGCCTGGCCAGCACAGCAAATCTTTACTAGAACAAATTTGGTTTTCAAGTATATTCAGAATTAAAATTAAATACATATATAACAACTTATATCTAATTAATTAATCAAATAAAATCCTAACATAATTCCTAATAAACCCGATTTTTTTTTGTAATTCGCATCTCGTAGTAGACACTGAGAGGTCGTCACTACTTAACCGGACTATCCTGTGACTGCCGCCAGCAAGGGGCGAATTCCTTAAATTACTAAGCGACTGCACGCTAAGGGCACCCCCTGTAGGGATGAACCTCGGCTTAGGGCGTCGCTAGGGGGAGGACAGTAAGGTGAGACAGGCTGGATCAAGATTGGATAATTATTATTATAGGGGGAATTTAAAGCTACAGGCACAGCTACGGCACGGGCTGACACTTCGTAGAGCAGGGGTCGGGGTCAAAGATCAACATGAAAAACAATAATTATTAAATTGGTCCAGTGGCTCAGATTCAACCATAGAGAAAGAAAGCTTTGGTGAGACGACTCTTTTGGCAGCCATGTTTTGAAACCAAAGACAATATTGCCGCGCGTGGGAGGAGTCGTGCTATTCCCGCCAAATATCTGTCAAATTGTCAAAATCGGGATAAGTTTACGTGTGAAGTTGTTTATTTTTATGTTTTATTTAAATCAATAGTGAATTCACTATAAAAATGTCTATATTAGAAGACAGTGAAGAAAATTGCATTGCTAAAATGGACGGTCTTTGTTCAGATTTAAATGTCGATCCAGTTGCAGCACAAAAATCCAAGGAGTCCTTTTTAGAGATAAAACGAAATTATTCTTTAGATGTAAGTATTTTAGTCTAATCTATTTACAATATTACTGCGATTAATATTCCTCTATTCGTAATTCTTTCGATTTTCTTACAAAATCATCTTGAGCATCGTAACATTCCCTGTGTCGATTCACTAGTTCTTCCCAATGTGATGATTATATTTTGGTTTTTTAGTGAAACTCTCTATTGTGATTATTAAGGCGGATGTTACTTCGTCTCTTTGAGATTTAAATTCATGCAATTTTTTTTAACCTGCAACTTCTTTCACCTGTATAATCCACACCAGGCCCTTATCTAAGGATGGTCAATGACTATAATCACTTATCAGGATATAAAGCATACCATGCATGACACAAACATTGAGACAATATTAGCAGGAATCATTTTTCCTAAACCTTTGTTTACTATACCAATTTGTATTGTTTGAAAATAAGTCATTAAATCATATGATATAGAATACACATATCTTGTTTCCTTAGGGTGATACATTGCACTGGATGGCTTGTGCCCTGTATGTGGCATGCAGAACCTCTATTACTCCAACAGTGCAGTCTGGAAAGGCTGTGGAAGGGAACTGTGTCAGTCTCACCAAGCTCCTAAGATTATGCAACATAAGGTAACTATATTTTCATTGTTTAAATAGACTTTTATTATTCTTTAGTTCAGCATCTAGCCATTCTATTTAAAATATAAATCTTGGTATCATAAAACAGATTTTTGATTTTCTCCACAGTCTAATCCAGTTCTTCAAAAAAATCAAAAACTGGATGGAGATGGCTTCAATGTCAACTGAATTCAGAGATAGGATATCTCATTTGGAGCACAAGTTTGCAGTGTCCACTGTGCTGTACAGGAACTTCCAGCCAATCTTCCAGCAGATCTTCTCTGGGTTGACAAATGAACCTTTGAAAACTAGTACTAAAAGAAGACCTAAGTAAGTGATTCATCCATGGATTGATATTATAACTTATAAGTAAAAGTATTAATACTTATAATTTATAAGTATTAATACTTTTTTCAGCTTAAGAGTAATACAGCTCATACATAACCAAAAAATATTTAAACAGTAATAATAAACAGTACATTTGTTTTCAAGCAGATGGTTGGTGGATCAAATTAATAAGATGATCACCAAATCTTTCTTTCTAGATTGTTTGGGCTGACTCATAGAATATCAAAAACAGGTTTCCACATCAATAGATAACAGGATGTTGGCTATTGTGTTGATTGCTGATTGTTGATTACCAGTCAACTGAATCTCATGTTTTAAAACTTTACTTTATATTTTGACTCTAGTTCTTTGTACATTCGTGTTCAACTTTAAAATTCAAATGTGAATTTACTTGTTAGCTATCAGTATCCGTGTAATTTCGCTGATTGCATTGGTGTTTGTTAAAACTTTTTGTTAGTCAACAAAATATTTAAGTATAGTTCACAAGTGCTTGTCACCGCCTGAGGTATGTAAGCAGAGGGACAGGGCAGGTAGACAAAGGCCAAGCTAACTCAGTCTGCCAATTTTGTCAATGGCACCCTCCCCTGTCCCGCCGCTCACATACCTCAAGCGGTGACTAGCACTTGTGCGGGGTCTGTACAGAAAATTTTAATTAACTAAAGATTGTGGTCAGGCCAGTTCTCACTTACTACACCCATCAATGCTCCAATAAACGCTATAATGCTATGAACATTTTCCTCACACAGGACACAGCCGTGTACTACAAATGCTCTGTTTGAGTTCACTTGGTGTTTGTACATATGTGTGAAGGGAGAGCACCACAGGTCAGCTCATGATCTTGTGGACATGTACCATTTGCTGCTTGCATCTTTAGACTTTGTTTTTGCAAATGCCTTTATGGACAGAAGGGTAGATTTAATTAATCCTGCATTTAAAGGTTTGTATACCAAGTGATTGAATATTTTCACTTTATTTATTTATAATAGGTTGGGAAAAAAGTTTTTCGTATTTTATAGGTATTATAAAGTTGTAGTAAAATCTCTTTGGCTGTACTGTTTGTATCTGGCTGGTTTTGATACCACATAAATAGAGTACATTACGATTAATAAAAATTTAAATGAAAAAATTGTAGTTTATAAATAATTAAAATCCGCCCTTTTATCACACACTAAAAATTATAAAATATTTAAATTGACTTTTATTAGTTCTTCTTTTATCCAATGATAAAATCAAAAAGCGCGAAGCACTTTGTTTAATAATAGGTAAACACAACTAAAAAGTGCTTCACGCTTTTTGATTTAATCATTGGATATAAACGAACCAATACAAGTAAATTTAATTATTTTATATTTTTTGTGTGATGAATTCATGTTTTTTCAAACTACATACCTTTTGGTCTAGTATATTCTTCATTTGGTTAATAAGTCTAAAGTCAACGAGTTATGACTTGAGCGGTTTTCTAGGAGCCATTGAATAGTTCCACTATCACCTCTTGTCTCCATCATCAGACTCTCGTTACCAAGCCTAATCTAATGGACTCGCCAAAACAAATCATATGAGCCCGAACTCGAGCGGTTTACTAGTAGCCACTGAAAACTTACACTATCCACCTCCTGGCTCCATCATCAGACCGTCAACACCAAGTACAATCTTTTAGACTCATCAAAACAAATTATATGACCCAAATGTCGAAAGTAATTATTAGTAGCCAGTAGCCACTGATGATTTCCACTATTTACCTCCTAGCTCCATCATCAAACTCTCGTTGCCTACGCCCAATGTATTGGACTCGTCAAAGCATATCATATGAGCCCAAACTCGAGGGGTTTACGTGTTTCCACTGAAGAGTTCCACTATTCACCTCGTGGCTCCATCATCGGATCAGCTCCAAGATACCAAATTATAGTTTTGTCATCCAAACTACACAGACACATACACACTCACACAGAACGGTGTGTACAGAACTACGTAGTTTCATTTCGATACGAAAATTAGAAGTAGGTTAAAATCTACTTCTAAGATTTTTTTACATTGTTTGTCAGTAAGTTACAAGTGAAGCTAATAAAGCTCGCTCTGGTCGCGGTCGCTCTGTTACGGAAGAAGTCGATGCAATTTTTGAAAAAAGTGGAGCATGGTCGGAATATTAGTAGTTACGACGTAGCTGAAAAGTTAAGGGTTGAACACAGAACAGTTTTGACCCATTTGCAAAAGCCTGGGTATACAAAAAAACTCGATATTTGGGTGCAACGCGAGCCCTTAGTCTTGGATTTGTATATAAAATACGAAAAAACTTTTTCACGGACCTAATATTATATTTTGCTGTTCTAGTCGCATATTTATTTCGAGCTAGAAGAGCTTTTTTCGAGTTGAAAATTAGTCAGGACAACCCAAAATAAGTATGAATCCTCCTCATGCTTATGGGTTTTCTTGACTCATTCATTATTCAACACAATTAAACAGTCTCACAAAAGTTAAAGTAAATTAAAAAAAAGAACTTTGTTATTATGTCTAAAATACAAGGTATACGATGTAACTCGTCATGTAAGAATTTATTCTTAATTTTATAGAAAAATATGTCAACTTATATATTATTTATTAGGTTTGCCTAGTGACTGGTTAAAAGAGGATTTCGAAATGCCCTCAACTGCACCCTGCATTATGTCAGTATTATGTGAAATCAAAAATGGACTGCTAGTAGATGCTGCAGCCTCTAAAGAATACACCTGGAAGCCAGCTTTAAAGAAGTTTTTCGAAAAACAAGTAAGTTGTAATGCTAAAATTTTACCCCTAGTGGCAACCAGTATTAACTTAACTACGCATTTTTTTTTAAGAGGGTTAAGGTTCAACTTGTTTTAATACCTAGGTATTATTTCATCATTATATTCTATCTCCTTTTGAACCTTTAAACTTCCTGTATTAATTTATTTCTTATATTTTTTTAGATCCTAAAAGGTGATATTGACGAATTTAATGGAGTCCTAGAAATCGGCACTTTTGACCAAAATCTCAAATCATTGAACAATTTATATGAAACTTATGTGCTAAGTGTTGGTGAATTCGATGAACGTATATTCTTAGGTAAGGTACATTAATTGTTTATAATAGTGTAACAAACATAACTGTAACTTTGTCCCCAGCAAATAAAACTTAAGTAAAAATCGATGAAAAAAGGTTTTAATGTGTCTTACTGGCCACTAACACAAAAGACAGGATTTATTAAAAAAAAAAATAGTAATTTTTCAAAACTTTGTTTACTTGAAAGCGAAAATGTCTAATATGTATTATTTAAATCCTATTTTAACTTGCTTTGTAGATTACGAAGGTATAAAATATGTTATTTAACCAGATGATATTATAAATCAATAAAAATTATAATATATTAAAAAAAAAACTAAGTCAAAAATGTTTACTGAGAATTTTATGGCTTAATTTTTAGGTGAACATGCAAATGAACAAATCGGTACTTCAAACAAAGTGTCTGGAGATGAAATATCACAAGTTATTGCTACTTTTGGACCTGTGAGTATAAGTCTTTATTACTGTATAAGAAAATAAGTCTGAGTTGCTGTCATCCCAGGGTTTACTCCCTAAGCTCGAAATCCGTAGTTACGGCCGAAGCTACGGACGTTTCCTACTCCGTGTCACCTACAGACAACATTACTATGGCGCCTGAACTAAACGTGAATGACAACACGATTTGACAGATGTTGTCCTGTCCTCGCTCAGACTAAGGGTGTCCTCGCGATCATGGTATAATAATATGCTTCACCTGGTATTCTCTTCCCACGATGGCCTAAGACTACGTCACGATAAGTGTTGCCATTGATTGTCCGTTTCAGTAAATTTAGGGACTTTCTTAATTAGGTAATAAAATAAAATAAATTACTAACTAGCTTAACTATTTAGTAACTCTTGTGATTCATCTTTTTAGTTTTAAATTAATTAACATATTTAATTATTAGTTCATAATTGCTTTGATAAGTTGTAAAATGCATTTTGCTCAGGTAATTCAATCGCACACAGTAGCCACACATCGGATTGACAAGTGTCATACTAACAGCTCCCCATTTCATCACTATCGTCGTGTCGCTCATACCTATAGCGTTGTTTCGCTCGGTGAGCAAAATACTGTGGTTCCCAAACATTAGTTAGGTACTATAAAAACTGTGTAAAAACTGTGTTTGAAAGATACACAAGAAAAAAAAAATGGTTAAATGTTCCGTACTAAACTGTAAAAACAGAAGTAAAAAAGGCGGAGTAATAAGGTTTTTTTCTTTTCCCAAAGAAGAGATGATAGCAAATAAGTGGCTTCAATATTGTAGACCAAAAACAACAATAAGAACTGGTAAGTATGTACCTTTCTACATATTATTTCATTTATCTACGGTTGCAAATTCCATATAAGGCATAGTTGTGCTAATTCGGCTGTACGCCCGAACATAACCTAACCTAACTAGTTTTTGACTTATTTTTCAAGTTGAGTTAATTGCGTCCTATTAGGTTTTCGTCGTGTACTAAGTTGGTCCATGTTATTATTTCATTTTGTAGTGATTTTTTTTTGGTTGTTCTTTTAGTCCTAATTAAGGACAGGCAAAGGGATCTTGGCCCATACAGCCAAGTCAGATGTATTTCTTTTTCAAGTGATGTTGACGTAGCTTGCTAGATAGTTTTTTTTTTTTCAAATAAGGTTTAACGGCTCTGTATTCAAGGCCGTTTGGGCACATCTAAAATATTAAAAATGATAAAAATTGAGTACCCGTTGTATTATTTTTATCTTTTTCCCCACTAAAAAACTTTAAGAACCGCATCGCAACTGATGACGTATACTTAGGCCAATCACGTGACCCAGCTGTCACGGGAAGAGAATACCAGGCGAAGCATATTATTATACCATGCTCGCGATGAGTTTTTGCCCATTCGATTTTTTTTTATTTGTCACTTTATTTGACGGTTTTACTACTTTCGGACGGGCCCGTATTTTTGTTGTCGGTCTTTCCCCAGATATGGCGAAGATGAATAATATTAATACTTATACTGTTTATGTACTTGTAATGCCCTGTTAAAATAAATGAAGCACCATTCTCCAAGTCCACATTTGCAACTGCATTTATATTATTATTCATCCTTTTTAACATGACCGTGATATTTATTTATTTTATAATTAAACATCTGGCATGCCATGTGTGTGTAAACTCATTTTTCGGACAAATAATAATAATAATAATCTTTATTTTTTCTCTTCACAAAGGTTCACAATAGAAACAAGTTTAACATTTAGACAAAAGCATAAAATATGATCCTTTGTGAGAGACTGGCGTCCATACTAGGATACCCTGTGTGACGGATCACCAGGCTCTCACCCCGAACTAACCTAAATAACATTAACATTAAATTTTTAACTCTAAGACATTTTATGAAGGGAAAAAAAACATACATGTATAAATTTAATGAGTTAACCAAAAAAAATATAAAAAAACAAGAATAGAATAATAAAAAAGATTGTTATAGTGTGTATGTGTAGTGTGGTGTAGTGTGTGTAGTGTGCAGATGTGGTGTGATGTGTGCGGAGATGTAGACTAATGCTGTGAGTGTAGATGTGTAGGGTGATTGTTACAGTCAAGTACCCGAAATTATTAAATAAATTATGAAGGAACTATGAGTAGCTGCTCAGTGCCATCATAGTCCAATTTTTGTAACCAGGCTGAGAGTGTTTTCTTGCAACACTGTTTGGGGAGGGCATAAATTGATAAAATTCCGTTAATTTTATTATACTTACAAATAATTTCCAAGAAAACTGAAATGTCGACGGGAAAAAGCAGTATGGAACCGAGTAGTGGGACAAACTGCGTGTTTACGTCGCTTACCTTCAAAAAGAGTAGGATTATAAGTAAGAAGAGAATGTTTGCGCAAGATAGTATTTAAAATGAAAAGTTGACGTACAGTTAACAGTCCGGTTCGCTCATAAAGTCCTCTGGTGGGAAATAAGAAAGGCAGGAAATTGGTGACCTTTAGAACGGCCCTTTGTGCACGTTCGATCCGGAGCATTGATGTTTTGGTCGCACCACCCCATACAGTTATGCAGTACGAGAGTAACGATTGGCATAACGCAAGATAGACTGATCGCAATAAGTCAGTGTCTGCAACATGACGAAGATTTTTAAATACAAATATTAGTTTACGGATTCTAGTGGAAAGAGCATCTATGTGCGGGTGAAAACTTAGAGTGCTATCTAGCATGACGCCCAGATACTTTATTGAATCGGTTTTATGAAGGTGGGGACATAAGCAATGAGTACTATGAGACAAAATGCACGCGGATGAATGAGCTGTAATTTTGAAATTATCTAGTGATTATGTGGGTTTTTTTTATGTAGAAAGAAATAAACTTTTTGTCTACATTGAGAGCGAGTCTATTATCAGCTAGCCAGGACAACAGCAAATTCAACCCCATCTGTGCACAACTGTAAACTTCGGGCCAGGTGTTGGCGTCAAACAAACAACAACAATAAATAACTTATATTGTGTTTATCTGCGATGCAGTTCGCTTGTGAGCTTGTCCTGTGCAAGTACCTCGTTTTCAATCTGCAACAAAGCTTGTCAGCCAAAGTTGAGTACAAACACATTAATTAAAAATAGTACAAGCGAAAGTCGCTTTTATTTATTTTATTAAAACTTTATGCACCAGTAAAAAAAAAATACCGTACAAAGGGGCGGGCTTAATGCCTGAGGCATTTTCTACCAGTCAACGTTAGGCCTCGTTTACGGAGACGCGGGGCGTCGCGCGTCGAGTGCGGCGTGGCGTCTCGCGTCTCTCTCGGTCTCATACAGCGTGGTCGAGAGCGAGAGAGACGCGAGACGTCACGCCGCACGCGACGCGCGACGCCTCGCGTCTCCGTAAACGAGGCCTTAGGGTGATGCAGAGCCCTTTACGGGGCACCGGTGTGGGTGCGTTCCTTAAGGCGGCGCGGCGGCCAGCCCGCCGGCTGAACGCGCCCCAAAGGGTCATGACCAACCGGCTGGTCCGTGGATACTGTACGGTCTCCGGTGAGCGGCGAGCCTCCTTGCTGGATTACCGCCATGAGATCTGGAGGCAAAAGTCCTCGCGCACATATGGGAGTGGCGCGAGGAGGCGAAACGCCGGGGCGTAACTCCGCTGCCGCGAGAAATCACGGCACAGCGGACGGCTCCGGCGGGATCTCAGGGCGGCATCGGCACGGAGAGTGCGATTGTCGCAACCCAGCGCTGGGCACGCCACAATTGCGGCGATAAGTCCCCTCTTTGAGGAGTGGCTAGAGAGGCGCCATGGCGTCCTCACCTTCCGCCTGACGCAGGTCCTCACCGGGCACGGTTGTTTCGGGAGGTTCCTGTTCCGGATAAGGCGGGAGGAAACGCCTGGGTGTCACCATTGTGTGGATCGCCCGGAGGACACGGTGGAGCGGTGAAGGAAAACATCGAGAGGAAACCGGCATGTTCTAGAACCAAAAATTCGAAAGACATGTGACATCTACCAACCCGCATTGGGCCCGCGTGGTGGATTACGACCCACTTCCTCTCACAGAGAGGAGATCTGTGTCCCAGCAGTGGGATCACTTATAGGCTGATCATGATGATGATGACTACTTTTTGCCTTAAAAATAATCATTTAGGGGGCGATATAGGGGATGAAAGTTGGTATGGGAAACCCAGCATTTATTTGATAAGCATATTATGAAAATTCAAATTTATGCTTTTGGTAATAAACAAGTACCTAATTATTATTATTAATAATTATTATTCGTCTGGTGTTTTTGTAAAATCGTCCCCCCAGTGGGTAAAATAGGGGTGATTTTAAAATTTCCATGTCATATTGATATTTTTGTGTACTTCTTTTAAAGAGACTTAAGGAATTGGAAATAAGGTCATAGACCGTAAACTGAGCTAACATTTAGTAATTTGGCTAACATGTAGGTAGCGTGTGTACGACAGCGTACGAGCGTGACCCTGCATAATTTTAATTTTCGTCACCTTTTTACGCCTAAACCGCTGTATACATTGGCAGTTTTAATATTACATATTTGTCTAAAGGGGGTGATAGAGGGGTTGAAAGTTTGTTTAGGAAACCCAGCATTTCTTAGCTTAAGGGATACAAAAGGCGAAAAATGAAGGAAAATAAGGGGACATAATTATAATACGCTTTTGGTAAAAAATAAAGAATTACATGTTACAACTTTTTTTCTACAATCATCCCTTTTGTATCCAAGGAGGTAAAATGGGATGATCCACGAGGGCGAAGCGGCGAGCATAAGCTAGTATTTTTTTTAATATTTCCTAAAAGAGGTATAACAACATTTGAAAAAAAAAGTGGTCCGCCGGTGTAGGGAGCTGGGTCCTTGCTACCGGTGTTTAGGGCTCCAGAGACCGAAACCTCACTCAATCAGGCCCTTGATCCAACCGCCTAACGAGAGCCTCGAGAAATGTTGGTCGCAGCTTTAATCATTACGACAACAACCGTGTGTGCTAAGTCGAGATATTTTATTTGTTTCAATTGGAAATTCGTCATGTGGAATGGTAACATCGACTATCATTGCGCGCCGCGCTAATCTTATCTATTATTATTTCTAATCATGTTAATATGAGCTGTGGTGGGTCAGTTGCAACGACTTCGACGTACAAGTCTGAAGTTCTAACCCAAGCGGGCATGCTCCGTTTTTGGAGCAGTAAATAACTAAATTGCACTAAGTAGTTAGTGCAATTAAAAACAGTGAACGAAAGCATCGTGTGTAAATCGAATCAAAGAAATCGTGCGATATGTGGCATCTATAGACCTGAACACTGGGTCGCACGACGATATATCAAGCTATTATCTTTCCAGGATACGCTGACCTCTCATTGTATGGAAAGCCAATATAATATGGAGCTGGCTTATACTGGAATGGAATTGGTTGATATTGTGTCGTCGAGTGTACATTATAGGCTGATGTATTTGTTTACCTTATCAGAGTGGTCGCGCTTGCCATGAGACCCCTCTCACTGGGAGGCGCTACTTAGCACGACGTGGTGAGGAACTGACGCCAGTGTCTGAAGCCAAGAACAGTCTGGCACGTCTTGCTGCGTACCTGAGAAACGCCAAGCCGCAGCCCTCGAGAGATCTCTTGAAGTTGTTCACGTAAGTATAACGTAGCTACCAGTATAGATGATGCAGTTTAAGGTTGCGCGTCGTGTGACTCTTTATGTCATTGCAATAAGGTATAAATTGGAATGGTGGACGCGCGTTCGTGGAATTCAATATCTGTAATGAGATGGTTGTACTGTTTGCTGATGATACCTCTCTTATCTTTAAAGTAGACAGGAATCGACATGATTTTGAGCGTAAAACGTGCACTATCAATGGTTACGGATTGGTTTGCCACAAATAGCCTAGTTCTCAATGCCAAGAAAACCATAAAGAAATGTATAAAGTTTGCTTTACCGAATGTTAGAAATCTAGGATCGTCTTAGATAAAGAGGTGCTTGAAACTGTAGACTCGGCAGTTTTACTGGGCATAACAGTTGATGCCAAGCGTCAGTGGAGATCACATATCAAGCCTAGCGAGTATTGTATTCACGGAGGTATCACAAACACAATTCATCTTCGCCAACATCTTATATATTAGGCAAAATATACACTTATACGCAATAAACAGTGTTATTCATAATGTTAACACTAGAAATAAGGACAAGCCATGTGCTCTCTTTCACCGGCTTCATAAGCTTCATAACTCATATGTTGGGCTTCATATAAAATTTTATAACAAGCTTCCCTCTTCTTTGTTAGATTTGCCTTTTAATGTGTTTAAAGCTAAAGTAAAATCCAACCTTTGTTCAAAGGCATACTATTCTATCAACTATTACTTAAATAATAAGAATAGTTGGTTGTTGTGATTAACTCAAGATAATGTTTAATTTCTTTCTCCAGAATTAGTGTACCCAGTGACAAGTTATATAAGTTCATATAATTGTTTATTTTATTTGACGATATTAGTCAATCTAGTTTAATTTATATTTTCATTTATTTTTGTCATAATCTACTCATTTCAATGGTTTTTTAATGAGTTGTATTGCAATATGTAGTTAGTTAGCGACCACAACAATTGGTCATATATGACGAGGGGTATAGTGGCTGATCTTTACGTTTTGCTCGTGAACGGGTGCTGCTTGTAGTGACAGGTCGTCTGGCTGACCATGGTTTTATTATTGTTATTAGTAATTAACTATTTCTTTATTTTACTTTGAAGGTTGTAGTTTATCATTTGTGACTTCAAGTAATTGGGCACGCCCTTTATACCTGGAGGCTTTTATTTAAGTATTAAGTTATATTTACGTTTTTATTACTTATTTCAGCTTGAGAATAGTTTTCAATGTTTTTGTTGGGTAGGTAGGTATATTGGCGTGTGCTAGCTGACATATTGGCAAATAATTTGATATTTTGTGTTTCGTATGTTAATTACTTACTATTGTATAGGATCCAGTTCTTCAAACTGAACAGACAGCTGTGCTGCTGGGGAGTTTGTTGCGCCACTTCTTCTTCCCAGTTAAAGCACTAGGAAGTGGTGAAGGGCGGGCGTTTTGGGGACTGTCTCATGTTATTTTTACGTTCAAAAAGTGCTGATTGTCAGCCTTGTTTGAATAAGTGATGTGTGTACCACTTGGGTTTAATTGGCTTGGTTTTAATTTTGGGTACCTACTGATAATGCATTTTAATGAAAAAAAAAAATGGTTGTCATTTAATTAATATTACCACCATTTTGAATTGGAATATTTTGTCCACAGTGATTGCAACGTCAACATGGATGCAATAAACACAAATCTCGTGCAACCATGCAACAATTGGATGGAACAGTTCGCAAACAGCCTGAGGGAGACTAACAGTACTTCCAGTAACGAAACAATCAGGTTTCGGTGCAATATGGTCATGTGCCTGTATTACAAAGTATTTGAACACATCATCAGAGAGGAGCACAGGAAAAAACCGCAAGTGTCTTTAAATGTAAGTCTTAAAAGTCATCATCATCTGCCTAGCCTTTTCCCAACTAGGTATGTTGGGGTCGGCTTCCAGTCTAACCGGATGCAGCTGAATACCAGTATTTTACATGGAGCGACTGCCTATCTGACCTCCACAACCCAGTTACTGGGTAACACTATACCCCTTGGTAAGACTGGTTGTCAGACTTTCGGGCTTCTGACGACCCGTAACGACTGTCAAAGATCCACGAATGACAGCCGGGACCAACGGCTTAACGTGCTTTCCGAGGCACGGAGCAGTGGTGATGAAATAATTTACACAAAGTAAAGCGCCTGTCGGGGTTCGAACCTACGGCCTACAACTCGTAAGTCGCGGGCGTTACCACTCGGCCACCACTGCTCACTCGGCCACCACTGCTTCACTCAAATGTAAGTCTTAAAAGTATTTTAATTAAAACATAACGCGGCCAAGTGCGAGTCGGACTCGCACACGAAGGGTTCCGTTCCACCGTACAATATTTAACACTACATATTTGTTAAATAAGAAAGTCGCAAGTAGCAAGAAACGCCGAAAATAACACGTATCTTCGATGGGGACCGTACCCCCTTTCATTTCTAACGTTATTATTTGTTGTTATAGCGGCCATAGTAGTAGTACACGCGCTATTTCAATTTCAAGTATCTACCTATTAAAGTTCGGAAGATACAGCCCTGTAACAGACGCACGAATGGACAGCGGAGCGGAAACTAGTTAGTAAGACAACAGAAGTTACCCCGTCAAATAACCACTTATTATTAGAGAATAATAAAACGGTATCTTCTGGCAATATTACTCATAAAAATAAAAAAAACAAAGGGAGAGCAACATACTTTAAAACTATTTCATCAAAATATCCAAGGTTGCTCTTCCAAATTACTGGAAATGGAATAATTGTTTTTAGAACATACCAAATTTGATGTAATTTGTTTAACAGAACATTGGTTAAAGGATCATCAAGTAATGTCAATAAATTATGAAAACTATTGTGTAGTTAGCCAATTCAGCCGAAAACGTATGATACATGTTGGTTCATTGATATTAATTAAAAATTCTATTAAATCGAAAGAACGAAAAGACATCATCTTCGGACTGTCTGTTGAACACACCATTGAATTGTCCTGTGTTGAGCTTGATAAGCATGTTATAGTTTGCGTATACAGACCTCCAAGTTACCAGAATCTATCTGTGTTTGATTCTGTAATGGAAGATGTGCTAAAGAAACTTAGTGCTAGTAGTAAGTCAATAATCGTATGTGGTGATTTCAATATTAATTTATTGGAAAATAACTCAAATACTGTCAGATTATTAAGTCTTTTTAGGTCATTTGATTTGTCAAATATTTTTATGGAACCAACCCGAGTGACAGCTTCTTCTGCCACTTGTATAGATAATATTTTTTGTAATTGTGATTACTTACACAAACAAATTGTAAATAAGTTGCCATCTGATCACAGTGGACAAACAATAACGTTTTATTCCTACATGCCTTTACAATAAATTCAAATAAGGTTTAGGCCAATAACATGTAAAAACTTTGAGAAATTAAATAATTCTTTGGCCAATAAATTATATGTTCATGGTTTTAATAATATATGTGACCCAAATGAGTTCGTATTTAGTGATTGGGCGACTCCAGGTATTCGTAAAAGCAGGGGGAAACTTTTGGAACTTTATGGCCTAAAGCAACACATGAATAATACAAGCTTTGAACAGTATGTTGCAAAATATTCAAAAACTTTTAAAAGTGTGTACAAAATAACTAAAGCTCTTTATATTAGCAATAAAATAAAATCAGCTGACGATAAAATAAAAACTACCTGGCAAATAATAAATAATGAAACAGGTAGGAAAAAACACCGTAATACGGAAATTAATTTAGAGACTGCACATGGCCTCATCAGCTCAGATGTAGAAATAGCTCAGGAATTTGAAAACTTTTTTGGTAGTATTCCCCTCAAAACAACTGAAGCTTTAAAATCCTCGCCCGCGCTTTCAGCTGCCTTACTTAGAACGAATGTAAAGGCATGCCCTTTGGAGTTTAGGTTTCAGCATACAAACCCCCAGGCTGTTATAAAAGCCTTTAAAGATCGAAAAATTTAATTTACTGAAGATCTCTGGGGAATGTCTGTAAAAGTCTGTAGATCTATCATTGAAACCATTGCGCCCTATTTAGCATTTATATTTAACACCAGTGTAGACCAAGGAGTCTTTCCGGATCTCATGAAACATAGTAAAATAGTTCCTTTGTTCATTTCCGGTGATAGTAAAGAACCCAACAATTATAGGCTTGTGTCAATTCTGCCAGGTCTCAGTAAGGTGTTTGTAAAGATGATGCTCAATCAAATGTTACGTTACTTTAATAAAAATTCCATCTTTCATGAACAACAGTACGGTTTCACCAAAGGGCGTTGTACCACTGACGCTGGTGTCACCCTAATAAAGAACATTTTTAACGCCTGGGAAGAAGCACAAGATGCCATTGGAATCTTTTGCGACCTCTCTAAGGCGTTCGATTGCGTAAACCATCAGACACTTCTGCTGAAACTAGAGCACTATGGGATTAGAAATACAGCTCTTGATTTACTAAGATCATACCTGAAAGATAGGAAAGTTACAGTTCATGTAAACGGCATAAACTCATTAGGGTCTGAAATGGCAATGGGCGTTCCTCAAGGTTCGATATTGGGTCCATTCCTCTTTTTAGTTTATTTTATGATTTACCCCAGTTACTTCAAAACCAACCGAAGATGGTGTTATTTGCAGATGACACATCATTGATATTTAAGATAGACCGACGGTCACAAAATCTTGACGACGTGAGTAGCTCTTTTCTTCAGGTCCATGATTGGTTTACGGTAAATAATTTGGTACTAAATGGTAAAAAAACTAAATGCATTAAATTTAAATTACCGAATGTAAGAAGTAGCGAGTGTGACATCATGTTGAATGGAGAAAAACTGAAATTTATTAATTTATTAACCTGGGAATCACGCTAGACGAGAAATTACAATGGGGACCTCATATAACATCTCTTGCGGGGCGGCTAAGCTCGGCCGCTTATGCTGTTAGAAAGATAAGACAGTTAACAGATGTAGAAACCGCGAGTTTTGTCTATTTTAGCTTCTTCCACAGCATTATGTCGAATGGCATTTTACTGTGGGGTCGGGCTGCTGACATTGAATCCATCTTTATTTTGCAAAAGAGAGCTGTCAGAGCCATTTATAAACTACGTCACCGCGAATCTCTCAGGGAACTATTTAAAAGGATTAATATTATGACGGTACCTTGCCAATTCATTTATGAAAATATTATGTAGGTACGTAAGAAAAAATCTACATCTTTTTAATAAAATAAGTGATAGACATAATTTTATTACAAGAAATAAAGATAAAATAGATCAACCATTTTTCAGATTAGCTAAAGTACATACATCTTTTATGGGGTACTGTGTTAAATGCTACAACAAAATACCTTATATTGCAATTAAATGAAAGAAAATTTAAAATCCATATAAAACGTTCACTGTGTAAACAAACATATTACAAATTAGAGGATTATATCCAAGATAAGAATACTTGGAAACATCCAGCTCCATAGGACAATCTAGGGTCTAGACAAAATTAAACTGGTTGCTACTTTAACTGTATACTTAATTATTTTTTATGACATTGATTTACATTCTGTGATTACTTTAACTCACACACTGACATATTACTTGTTTACATAATTTGGGAAATCGTATACTTTTACAATGTTTGTAAATATGTGAACACCATGTATCTATCACTTAATCAACTTATTTATCATTGCTACGTTTATTAAATTCTTTTTACCTATTGTGGTAGGGTGATTTTTATTATAGGTGCATTGTCTTCACATATACTTATATAATTGATGTAGATACTTATACAAAATATTGTATCACATTTAAAAAAAGTAATGGTGGAGTTTCTTGCCCATTCTTCTACATACGAAACTACCTTTTGGAAGGGGCGACTAGAATCAATTCTATTTAAATGTAAATGATGACGTTCAAAAGTGCCTTTTATGTGCCTATTTGAAATGAATGCTTTGACTTTGACTTTGAGCCTTAGTAATAGGGTCCCGTTGGCACCCTTTAAGTACGGAACCCTAAAAATAATTATAATGTACTTATCTTATATCCATGTGGTGTAAGGGTGGGTGTAAAGGACAGTCATGAGCAGACCCCGCTATCGCTATCAATGCTCAAACAATTGTTTTGTTGTGATTGTGAACATTTCATTATATCGACTATATTGGTATTGATATTACGAGTATCATGCACCTAACGTAGGTATTAATCATCATTGCAAACAGTCACAACGAAAATAGTAAATATATGTGCTATAAGTTTCCTTGAAGAAAACATAGAAGAGTATTTTTCATGAGTGTTATCTAGTAAGAAATATTTGTTTGCCATTAGGTCCCATATTTATTGCTCAACATAAATTTTGACAAATAACCGTTGTTATATTCAGATGAATTATTTAAAGGATAATATACTATTGCTGCACCTGCCCACGACAGTAGCTCGTAAAATATTTCGAGATGTGATTGAAATGATTCAGTCACATCTTGTTAATAATGACTACCGTGCGAAACATAGATATGACAACTGTTACGCATCGCACTGGTATTTCACAGGGTTGTTTGAATTTAAAACCGGGTTTAACTGTTACGTTTGTCACCAAACATTGTTTACTGCGATTTAAAAATATGTGAACCACTTCGTGTGTTATTCAGTTTGAGTGCAACATAACTAAAGTATGTGTACTTATAAAAATACTAAATAAATATTTTAAATGTTTAAAAATGTATCTATAACGATCAGAAGAGGCTAAATGATTAATACTTACGTTAGGTGCTTGTTAATACCGATACCAATATAATGAAATGTTCAATCACTACAAAAGAATTGTTCGAGCATCCACGATAACGGGGTCATGAGTTTAAATTCATGACACAACACCAATTGCAATGTTGACGTCATTCCTTTTCAAATAATTTAAATTTAGTTGTTGTGCAACCCACATTGCAAGTAATACCAAAACAAAAATAAAACACTTTTTATATCACTGCACCAGCATTGTGCATGCAAATCATATCAGCTGTTATTACTGGATGTAGATAATAAATGATAAAGTAAATTTTGTTATCATGTTGTGCTATCTTTCGGGCTATGACCTAGGTCAATCATTATTATCGTCCAGTTTTTTGGTAATGGTTATGCATGCAAATCGCAATAATATTACCAAACAGCAGTACAAATTATGTTACTGTTACGTCTTACTGATTTAAATCTGTAGTCTTTATGTGACAAATAAAGTTAAGAAAATACTTTTAAAAAACAAAGGTTTGCTGCATCCAAATATTACCTTTTTGTTGTAAAATCCTATAAATGGCTTACGTTCAGGCCTTGCTTGTCGCGGCTGTTAGGCATTATGTCATCTCTATACTGAGGTAGCCTCGTACAACCTCCCCAGCAAAGCGACCTGCTTGCTTAAAAGCTCCTATTTGGGACTATATTTAAACACAAAAACTTTACCCAACAGATGCTGCTCAATCAAGAAACATACCAGCTAGCAGTATACGCGTGTTGCACAGAAATCGTTCTACACGCATACGGCGTTCACTCGCTCAAGTTTCCGAGAGTGCTACAGATATATGGACTCAGTGCCTTCCACTTTTACAAGATTATCGAGCTGGTTGTACAGGCCGTCGTCGAAAAACTCAGTCGGGATGTTATTAAACATCTGAACGCTGTAAGTTAATCCGTATCTTATGTATTATTGGGTGGCATACATGCAGTCGACCCACCTGGTGATAAGTAGCTGCAGCCGCCGATGGACATCTGCAAGTCATCACTACCTGATCTATCTCAAGTGCGTGTGACTGCTTTAGTACAGCCACGAGCATAAACATATTAATAGGAAAAGCTCGGGAATAATATCTGATTGCATGATTCATCCATTAATATGTGACGGCAAATATATGTGCTAATTTGTGGAAGGCAAATGGCAGCACAAATATGTGACATCGAAGGAACAATAAAACCATCTGTAGAGACAAGCGACGCCAAAATATAGGATGCTGCATCGGATTCAAAAATGTTTGCGTCATAAATATCTTCATACTCAGTTAAATTCAGAAGTACGTGATATCTCGTTGTGATCGAAGATTTATAATATTGCTTTGCAGCATAAAAACCTTACAACCTAATAGCCTTCCACAAATGATCACATACTAGCTTCTGCCCGCGAAAACGTCCGCGTGAAATTTCTTGTTCCCCCGACCCACCCCGTCGCTATAACTTCGTTTTCGCGTAGCGTTCTTTCTGTTTTTTTTTTCTTTTTGGTCATCTCTTATAGGCCATAGCGTGACTGCGTGATGTTAAATAGCCTTTCCCAAGAATTGGGCTATCAAGTGCAAAAATAATTTTTCAAATCCGAAGGGGAATTCCAGAGATTACCCCCCTACATACAAACTTACAAACAAACAAATTTTACCTCTTTACAATATTATTAGGGATTTTGCCGTCATATATTATTGGATGAATCATGCAATCAGATATTATTGCCGAGCTGTTCATAATATTATGTTTATGCTCGTGACTGTACAGTACTCCTACCATTCAAACCATACAAGAAGCAACACCGCTTATCCTCTTGTCGGTCAATCGAACTGATTATGTTCGGTAAAGGGGCGTCTAAACGGACTATATTTTACGACAATTTGTGGCTGCAATTATTGGCAAACATTGCCCAGCCATCAAAAAAACATTTTAGTGCATTTTATGGCTGAGCAATCAATTGCAGGCAACATGTTGCAATATGGCTGCAATAGTATGGCCTTTGATTCAGAACCCTTTAATGAGCCGGCTACACATAAAAACATTTTGACATACCAAAAAATATGTGGCTATAATGCCGGGCCATCCTTAAAATATTGCATAGTGTGGCTGGTATTGCTAGCAATGTTGCCGGCCACAGTATTGCAGCCACAAATTGTCGTAAAATATAGCCCGTTTAGACGCCCCTTAACAATAGAAAAGTAATTGTGTCTCATTAGCGACGGTTAAGCTCTTAAAGGCAGGAATAAGTACTTCTATTCCAGGCAAGCGCTCCCTCACAATTATGAAAACCTTTATTTGCCATATCAACATTAGGAACTGTTCTACTACATAATACTTGATTTACGTAGCTACAAATGTGAAGACATGTCGAAACCAAACTTATATTTCTCGTTTTCTCAGGTGGAAGAAGAAGTATTGGAGTCTCTAGTTTGGACATCGGACAGCCCATTGTGGGACCAACTCAGTAAAACGCCCGTGCCACCATCCAATGACGTCAGAGTACATGACTCGCCGCATCGTAGGTCCAGTAAGTACCTTGGGTCCACACCTCGGCGCGGCATGTTCTTCCATAATTCTCTTTTAGCCATAATTTCAGAGTTCAATTCCTTCCTAACCGTAATCGTCATCCAGCTTTTCTTTGATCTGTCGCTTTTCTGATAATCATCTAAGTTTTTCCTGATATTACTGTTTATTGTGTTAAACTTTGAAAATAAACCTCCTTTTTACAGAAAATTACTGAAATGTAATAAACTAAAAACCAAGCCAATAGTTTTGTTCTAGGAACATAGCATAATGAATCTCTGTATTTTATTTTGCCTTTATTACAGCAGATACTTCTTTTACAGACGGTCTTCAGTCACCTGTGTCGGCTGATATTGACCGTTACCTCTCACCAATGGCCGACCAGGCGAAAAAACAGCTATTCAAAGACCCTATCAAACCTGGCCAATCGTTATTAGGTAAGACATGTTAACAACTTGCACTCAATATCTTAAAGAGTAGGTACTTAATTTACTTCTCCTATATCGGCACTAAGCCTTGTTGAAATATTGGCGCGTTAGCCAGTTCGAATAGAACACCTATTCGAAATTACTAACGCGCCAATATTTGCATAATTATCTTGCTTTGCATATCACAACCGCACGTCAATCAATGTAATTAAATCCTGCAACCTAATTGCGTAACACTTTCAATCAGAACCCGAAGAGCTTTGAAAGCAAATGCTAATCCCAGCTTCATGTGTTTGAATAATTCGTTGGTTCAACCACGATAAATAACGCATTGAATGTTGTTGAGCTGTCAAATCGAAAGGCATGACATTGTAAGCGTGTCACGCAATAACTTCGCTGACATACCCTGATGACAATTTCATTTAAGTCACCACTTGCACCCAAAATCTTATAATCTATTGTTTCAGTTGCCACAAACAATACGCCGGCAAGACAAGAGTCTAGTACATCACAGCCCACACCGAGTTGTTCGAACGGTGAAACGAACAGCAACACGTCCACACCTAAGAAAACTAATAACTCGCTAATACTCTTCTTTAGAAAAGTAAGTTGTTTTCAGTCTTACACTTGTTTTGATAAGGCTCAAATTATTGTATTTGAGTTCTGATTATAAAAGTAGCCACAATCGTGTTAAATGGCTCATCCAGACCACAATTAGTTGTTTCTTTTTGATTTAATTGGTAATTCAGGTAAAAACTAGCCATTTTAAGTTATTTCAGTCAAAAGTAGTAAACATATTTTAAATTAATAGCTTCAAACTAGCAAGACTTGTTTTGCTGTATATTTTCTGAACGTTTCGGGATTTAGAACCTTAAATTGACAGCTAGCAAGCTGTTCAATAAAGCCACAGAAAATCACATCCAATCCACAAAAAAAAAAAACATTCTAAGCATTCCAAGAAATAAATCCTACTTGTAGCCGCGCAGGCTAGTTACGCTTGTTGCCACGCAATCAATAATAAAAATAATACCAGCCTAATATTGTCCTACTGCAGGGCATAGACCTGAGGGGCAATTCCCGTAATTTTAAGATTGTTCACAGTGTGATCTCAGTCTCTATCTGTCAAAAATATAATCAATTTACACACATTTTTGACATTGATTGTCGCTGAGATGAGATTGCGACTAGAATTTGCAACGTTTTTTAAGTACGAGAATTGCCCCTCTGTTCTTATACAGAGAAGGCACGAGCATTGAATACCACGCTCGCTCAAGACGGGTGGGCGATTTCAGACTTATATTAATATTTCTATTTCCCCTGACACACCCCGTCTCATAGCATCGTGTGCCCGCGCTATTACTTCGTTTTCGCTTAGCGTTCTTTCTGATTTTTTTTTTTTGTTGCTCTGCTCCTGACGGCGTTATAGTAAATGGCCGATAGCCTTCCTCAAGAATTAGGCTATCAAGTGCAAAAAGAATTTTTCAAATCCGACCGGTAGTTACAGAGATTATCCCCTACATACAAACTTACAAACACAAGTTGTACCTCTCTATAAGATTAGTGTAGCTAAGTCTAGGTTTCCTCACTAATGAATGACACGACTTTGTTTGCAGTTCTACAGTCTAGCAGTAGTGCGTATAAACGACCTCTGCACCCGACTGCGCCTCACTGACGAGGAACTAAAGCGCAAGATATGGACCTGCCTCGAGTACTCCATCATGCATCAAACGCAGCTCATGAAGGACCGCCACCTCGACCAGATCCTCATGTGCGCCGTATATGTTATATGTAGAGTGAGTTCAGTCTTACATTACATGTATATTATTTTTGGTGCACTGGGCAGATAAATTGGACATAACATACTTGAGAACAGTACAAATGGCGGTCTTATCGCTAAAACAATGCTTCCAGACAACAGTGGGATAGAAATTTAAAAAAATTCTTCTCCTTTTATTAATTACGTTAATTTCTGTCAGTACAACGATTGTAACGGCAATTATTCTGACCGATCGAATGTTTTACGCGTCCCGTATGCGATCAAATAAGCCTAGAGATTCGAGTCGTATGGTATGCCCGGTTTCGATTTTAAACGAATAATAAAGTACGAAGATTTTCGTACTTTATTTGTACAACTTGCATAAAAATCTCCTGTAAAAGTAATATTATAATTTTCAGGTGTCTAACAATCCTACAAATCAAGTTGAGAGGACGTTTGCAGAAATCATGCGCTGTTATAGACAGCGACCTTTAGCTGACAATCACGTGTACCGATCTGTTCTTATTAAGCAGAGTGAAGGAGAGAGTGAGTAGCTTTTTTTTTGTCTTTACATAGTTTATCATGATATAATTAAATGATTATTGTTGTGGCTAACTGGTTGCCCAGCCAATGATACTCCCAATAAATAGAAACTCATGTAAAGAAGTTGACATATTGTGTCAACCGCCCGTACATTTCATAATTCGCCTTTGGCAGGGGTCTTTATTACGTAGTAATATCCTATAGTCTTTTCGCCCTAAGATGAGTTCCCTGACAGTTCTTGTCTGACAATTGTAGTGACGTGACCTAACGAAATATAATCGATTTTTTTATAATATCGATTCAGTTGGCAAAGAAAATGGAATCGGATTATCGATTTTAAATTAAAAAAATTTTTTTTTAATAAACTGGTTATCCTACTTCCTACTAATATTATAAATGTGAAAGTTAGTATGTGTGTGTGTGTGTGTGGATGTTTCTTACTCTTTCACGCATAAAGTACTCTACGGATTTTGATGAAACTGTACATTAATATAGCTTATACATCAGAATAAGACATAGGCTACATAATAAGGCTACAAGACGCACTCGTACTGACGCGACGCGATCGCAATTACAAAATGGCCGCTCTGATTCATCTATTTTGTGTCGGTTAGTGTATTGAGTAGTGTCAATCTCTATTGGCCGACGTTCCGTTCAACCTCAGACTAAGGAAAAGAAGAATGTACATTAATATAGCTTATACATCAGAATAAGACATAGGCTACATAATAAGGCTACAAGACGCACTCGTACTGACGCGACGCGATCGCGATTACAAAATGGCCGCTCCGATTCATCAATTTTTTTGTCGGTTAGTGTATTGAGTAGTGTCAATCTCTATTGGCCGACGTTCCGTTCAACCTCAGACTAAGGAAAAGAAGAATAGACATGACATACCTACGAAAAAAACGTGCATACCTAAAATGTGAGTCTGGCACAAAGATGGCGGCTTGCGGTAGAGCTGCGCGCATTATAGTATCAAAATTTTCTTCAAAACGTTGGCTGTGACAAAACTAGGCGACCGGCCGCAGTGAGATATGCTGTATACTCTGTATACTGTTCGTTATGCCGAGTCCTTTCTTTTCCTTAGTCTGAGCGTTCAACGCATTAGACATTTTTAAGATTTATACTTTATATTTTATTTACTTAATTTATTAACAGTTAATTATAACTACAATAATTTACTTAGTAATTTACGAAAGGCAATATTTTTTTATCATTTCTTTTTTAATTTTTTGCCAGTTTATTTTTTATTCGTATAAAGTAGTATGCGTGCCACGGAGAAAAAGGAACTGTCAGGGAACTCATCTTATGGCGAAAATACTATAATAGTCTTTATTTCGTTGTTTCACAATCCTAAGGATTTTGAAAAAAATCCTAATATTGTTGCTCCTGGTTAGAAATTTTTTTCTGCTCAACAACGTGTATAATGCAATGAATGTTGCTGAATTGTCAGATTGCATAGCAATTGTTAGTGCATTACGCCGCTGGTTTTCGTATTTCAATTGAAGACATGAGTGGATGAAGGTGATATGTCACATTTTTAGATTTTCGCTGTTCTATGCATGGATGATGGTGTTATGTACATACAAACAATTTAAAACCTTAAAACAACCATATTTGTGGCTATTTTAGAAATTCACTACTGGATGAAGGTGTCATGTACACTATTATTTTTAATCAATATTGGAAGAATGTGGTATGGGCACTTAACATTTTTATGGATGCCTAAAAAGTAAAAAGTTAACTTTTCTGCAGTGGATGAAGGAGCTATGTGCTGCACATATCACTTTCATTCATAATACGGCGTCAACATTCCGTTCCGTTCATTCCCGCTCTTTTGTCAATCGGACGCACGAGCACGCACGAGTCGCTTGTTGTTGTCAAAAATACTTTAACGGTGTTAATAAATCGATATTGATAACTCACAAAAACAAACAAACTTCTGCTCCAAATCCAGACTGCAGGGGCAAGCACCAGAATCGTCCTCACAAAATGGATGAAGACGTTGTGAACCGTATTAAAGCAAATATATCGAGTTTGCCCGCCGAACAGTCCCACTATTCTCGTAATAAAAATAAACACAAGTTATATCTTTCTCCCCTTTTGAATATGACCAAGATGCATACCTAGTCTATATCTGAAAATGTGTGAAAAAGAAAATTTAACTGCGAAATATAAAATCAAGAAGATAACATACTTACAACAAAATCTTTGTCACAGAATTTAATTTATCTTTTGGATACCCAAAGAGTGATACCTGTGCAACATGTGATGCTGGGGACTCAAATGAAGAACATAAAGCAAATTACTATGCAGCTGTGGAAGCGATGCAAGCCGACCGAAAGAAACCTAAACCGGCTGATGGTGTGCTTTACATTACAGTAGATTTACAGCAAACGATGCCTTTGCCAAAATTAACTACATCCAAGGCATTCTATCTACGACAAATCTGGCTTTATAACTTTGGTATTCATGTTATAGACGGCACATCCAAAGAAAAAGCTGTTTGTTGTACATGGACTGAAGATATAGCGGATCGTGGAAGTTCAGAAGTCGCAAGTGCACTCTTGAGGTTTGTGGAGGTAGATCCAAGTTGCCAAGGTAAAGATCATTTGATAATTTGGTCGGATTCATGTGCCGGACAGAACAAAAATTTCAATTTAATATGTCTTTACCAATACTTGATCTAAGAGGATAATATATTTTAAAATCATAGACCACAAATTTCCCGAAGTGGGACATTCATATTTGGATTCGGATCGAGATTTCGGGAGGATCGAAAAAGTGCTTCGAAAAAATGATACAATCTATGCACCTGAACAATACCGAACCATTATAAGCAAAGCTTCACGAAACAACATAGTTATTGATATGACTGACCATTTCAGGAAAATAAACGATTTGCAAGTGAATTTAAATTTGATTAACAGGAAAAAAATACTAATAATGGCAAAATTAGTTTTAGGGATGGCGTGAAATGGATCAGAATTGATGAATACGGTTCATATTTATACAAAGAGTCATACGACGAAATGACACCTTTCCAAAAAGTTGATATTTAAAAAAAAAGGGGTCAAATTAATCCAAATTTTGAGGTGCCACGTGTGAATGGCAAATATGGTACTGTGTCAGTTAAAAAAAAAGCTAATATTAAGGACCAACTAAAATTTGTTAAACCGGAATATCGATATTATTAACAATCCATTCTTGGAGAAGAATAACGTTTATTTTTTTATTTTTTTTCTAATTTCTTAAGTAACTTGTCTCCTTCAGACTTAATTTTCTTAAATTGATTAAAATATTGTTTTGCGGAAGAAGGAGTTATGTTCAGTTTTTCTTAAAATAAAGTAATAAAAATACATTTTATTCTTTAATTTCTTCCCTATTTTAAAAATACTAAACGGTTGGCGCCGCCAGACACCCTTTTTAGATAAATACATTAAAGGCGTTTTGAAATATCCTAAAATGTTTATGCGAAACTTTGAACTCAATTTTCTCGAAATTAGAATTTTGCGACATATCACCTTCATCCACTCATGTCTTCAATTATTGTTGCTACTAACTTTTTACTGATAACACGTTCAACTCATTGCAACGACCATATAGCCTATAGACGCCTAATGCTTGATTTATCGCATCAAAACTATTCTGTCAACTAGCTGAAGTATGAGGAAGCGGGGTACTGCCACGTAGGTACTGCGTTCTGATTGGCCCTGCCAAGGTCATTACGTATCACTAGGGATGTGACAGGTATAGATTTAAAAAAAAAATTGTACTTAATAAAATTTAACTTCTTGTTTTTAATATTATTTAACATTTACACAATGTAATTAATATACTTAAAATGTAAAAAATAAAAACAAAATATCAAAATTCTTTCCGTATTTATTTAAAAAGAAAACATACTTTTCTCGGTGGCTGGTTCATAATGTATTGTAATAGGTACCTAGTTATTTTTTTTTAATTAATAACATAAAACTAAATTCTGAAAGTCAAATAATTATTCTTGCAATACAATAATGGCCTATAATGTTCCCACTGCTGGGAACGGCGCCTCCTCTCCGTGAGAGGGAAATTTTCTGTGTGGTTTGAAAAAACATCTAATTATTTCACAATTATAAATACCATTATAAACATAATATTATGATTTGGTGTATTTAAAAAATCATTAATACTTTTTGAAATGCTACGGATAAAATCGGGTTACTTTCATAGTGGGTAAAAAAGTTCTTCAAATTTCATATAAATATTACCAATAGGTTTTTGCTTTATCGATACTTTGGTCATGATTTGGTTCATCACTAGTCATGTTTACCAAATAATAGAGGAAAAGAGATAGCTAAAAAAATACTTTACGACGAAAGGGATGCAAACATAAAAGACATCAACAAGAGTCCTTGCACCTTTTTTCACCTACAAGTAGGACCAGTATAAGATGAACTCCGGTAAATAATATCAGAAAATAAATCTAATTATGATTATATGTAACTATTAACTTACCGATGAAATGTTATGTCATCTGTCCGGAAGTCCGAAGTCTGGCTGCTGTTACCACACCAACGTATAGTGCAAGGGGTCATTATAATATTTATTTTCACCAATTTCTATGGATTAACACGGAAGTGTTTGCGGCTCACAGTAGTGGTCGATACTGAATAGATAATGTTGAGCGGCGACCTATATAAGATCTATAAGTCTGATGTGTTGACAGATATTGGTCGCTTATTATTAGGCGTCTATGGTTTATGTGGTCGTTGACTCATTGCAACTCAAGTACTGGTAATTATGTCTAGTTTAATATAATATATATATTTTTTTTAATTTTATAATTATTGTTTTTCAGGTTCACCAGAGAGAGGCGATTTGATTAATTTCTATAATAAGGTTTATGTGCAATGTATGCAAAACTTCGCGTTGAGATTTACTGGGAAACATAAAGATGTAAGTTATGATAGTCATAACTTTCTATTTTCGCTTTTGTCTTTGCCTATCATCATAATTATATCAGATAAAAGACTTGTTGGATAGCGGCATTAAAAGTTGCACTGGAACACAATTTTCCGGTTTTCTCATGTTTTGCAATGCAGCTCTCTCACTCACAATGGTTTTTAATATGCATATGAAAGAGCATGATCAGCGCCGCTATTTCCAAATAGTATAATCTCCTTTCACATTTATTTTACCTCTGGTTATGCATCACTGTCAAAATCACTGTTATTTTTATTATCCTTGATAAGGTTGCTGTTGGGTTGCTGCTGTCAGAGGTAAAATAACTGAAAGAAGTGTTGTTATAACACCCGCGTGTGTCCCGCAGGAGTGCAGCCTGTCGCCCCTCCCGGCGGGCCGCGGCGACGCCACGTGGTCCCCCGCCGGCCAGCGCGTGTCCGAGCGCCACCAGCTGTACGTCAAGCCGCTCACCACGCCGCCCCCGCCGCACCACCACCTCACGTACCGGTTCAGTCGCAGCCCTGCCAAGGTAACTACTTACTGCCCGAGTGCCAGCGCGTGTCCGAGCGCCACCAGCTGTACGTCAAGCCGCTCACCACGCCGCCCCCGCCGCACCACCACCTCACGTACCGGTTCAGTCGCAGCCCTGCCAAGGTAACTACTTACTGCCCGAGTGCCAGCGCGTGTCCGAGCGCCACCAGCTGTACGTCAAGCCGCTCACCACGCCGCCCCCGCCGCACCACCACCTCACGTACCGGTTCAGTCGCAGCCCTGCCAAGGTAACTACTTACTGCCCGAGTGCCAGCGCGTGTCCGAGCGCCACCAGCTGTACGTCAAGCCGCTCACCACGCCGCCCCCGCCGCACCACCACCTCACGTACCGGTTCAGTCGCAGCCCTGCCAAGGTAACTACTTACTGCCCGAGTGCCAGCGCGTGTCCGAGCGCCACCAGCTGTACGTCAAGCCGCTCACCACGCCGCCCCCGCCGCACCACCACCTCACGTACCGGTTCAGTCGCAGCCCTGCCAAGGTAACTACTTACTGCCCGAGTGCCAGCGCGTGTCCGAGCGCCACCAGCTGTACGTCAAGCCGCTCACCACGCCGCCCCCGCCGCACCACCACCTCACGTACCGGTTCAGTCGCAGCCCTGCCAAGGTAACTACTTACTGCCCGAGTGCCAGCGCGTGTCCGAGCGCCACCAGCTGTACGTCAAGCCGCTCACCACGCCGCCCCCGCCGCACCACCACCTCACGTACCGGTTCAGTCGCAGCCCTGCCAAGGTAACTACTTACTGCCCGAGTGCCAGCGCGTGTCCGAGCGCCACCAGCTGTACGTCAAGCCGCTCACCACGCCGCCCCCGCCGCACCACCACCTCACGTACCGGTTCAGTCGCAGCCCTGCCAAGGTAACTACTTACTGCCCGAGTGCCAGCGCGTGTCCGAGCGCCACCAGCTGTACGTCAAGCCGCTCACCACGCCGCCCCCGCCGCACCACCACCTCACGTACCGGTTCAGTCGCAGCCCTGCCAAGGTAACTACTTACTGCCCGAGTGCCAGCGGCGGTACCTTCATACCAACCTTAAAGTTCGACTTGCGATAATTACTTGTAGGGCGAATTTGACCATATTTTTTACCAAGTAAAAGTCTTTATATTGCAAAAAAATTTTTGACGTCTTGCGGTTTTATGGAAAAACTGTAAAAAAATTCGCCTTTAATAGTTTCAAAATCAATCAAAATCAAAAGTCATTTATTCAAATTAGGCTGAGAATCAGCACTTTTTGAATGTCAAAATCACATAAGACAGCCAAAACGCCCACCCTTCACCACTTCCTAGTGCTTTAGCTGGGAAGAAGAAGTGGCGGAACAAACTCCCCAGCAGCACTGCTGTCTGTTCAGTTAGAAGAACTGGATTCTATATAGTAATAAGTAATTAACATTACGAAACACAAAAATATTAAAATTATTTGCCATATTATGTCAGCTAGCACACGCCAATATTTAAAACTATACTCAAGCAGAAATAAATAAATTAAAAAACAAAAACGCAAACAGAACTTAATACATACTTAATAAAAAGCCTCCTGGCATAAAGGGCGTGCCCGCTTACATATGCAATCAATGCAATGCTGCATTATGTTTATATGTATATAGCTGTAACTTGTAGCCACAAATGATAAACTAGGACCTTCGAAGTAAAATAAAGAAACATTAATTACTAATAACAATAACAAAACCATAGTCAGCAAGTTCAAAGGTTTACAGTCTGCATGCCCTAACTACTACATTATTTTCATACCCGAACCACTAGTAATAAACCCACACTTGTTCCCAGGACCTGCACGCGATCAACACGATGGTGTCGTGCGAGGTGGGCGGCCTGACCTCTTCCCTGGGCGCGCTGGGCGTGAAGCGCGGCGCGGAGCTGGGCGGCGACGTGGTGAAGCGCGCGCGCCTGGCTAACGCGCACGTGGCACGCAAGCTGCAGGGGCTCATGACCGACCGCCAGGCTGTCTAGAGGTAGCTGACTATTTTCTACTGATTTTGAAAGACTACCATATAATGTTATGTAAAAATATTTCGCTTTAATTCCGCAATAACTAGATCCGGGTGCAACATGCAACCCAAACCTCTACTCCTATAGCCTATACTGTACCTGTAGGTTTGGGTTGCATGTTGCACCATAATAACCGCATCTTCTGCCATCCAAGCCTAGAACTAAAAGTATTTTTACATAAAATACTTACTGCCATTGATTCCCGCAAACGCCTGATTCCATAACTTATCTAAAGATTACCAACAGACACCGCGACTTGTAACGATGAACCGGTAAAGATCGCGGGATAGAAAGGCCCGATCGATGTAGCAATGCTTGGTCCAGCTTATGGTCAAAAGTTCGGCTTCGTAGAGCGTCGTTTTCATTCTCAAATGTGTAACTGTCTCTATAATAACCTTAATTTGTTTTATAAACCCATTTTTTAGTTAATATTTTATTTCTCTTTCTTTTCAGACGCATCCGACTCCATCCAAATTAACATTCGAGTCTATTAACGTTCTTAGTCATATTTATTTCGTTTCACTTAGTACCAAAAATCGCTTCTAGCTCTCTAGCCGTCGTCTTTCCTTTATAAAATGATTTGATTATTTGACGAATTTAATATGTAAATGTGAAATCAATTTTGTTAAGATTGACCGTAATGAGTAATGTTTAACTTGTCACAACTTGGTATTGCAAGTGGTGCTTGCACGCCGCCCGGAGGCAGTCCCGCGTACGTAGCGACCATAATGTTGAGAAAAATACATATTGATCTCATTTTTTATTTATGTTGATATAAATATAGTATTGATATGCCATAACTTGAATTTTGCTCATCGCTTACATAAGATTTAAGTTATAATAATAAGCGAGTCTTCAATGGCTGTGTCGGAATGAATTGGTGTTTCTGAGGCAAGGACACTTAATTGTTTTTATTTACCAGATTACATAATGAAACTAACTTCGTCCTACTTAGGTTAATTGAGTTTTTATTTTCCATCTTACCACAATAATTTATGACTGAATGGTTTGCTTGAAGCAAATGTTTTATTTTTTATCCCATAGACTTTACAAATTATAGGTATTGCACTGTACCTAAAACAGAGTTCCTCGTAAATTTTGTTTATTAAAATCTGACATATTGTAGTTTCTTCCATTAATTATATTATTACTCCTTAGTTTGTAAGTAATCAGAGAAAATTATAAAATCAATTTGTTTAAACTACCAATCAAAATTAAATGATTGTATATTTCGGACTTAAGCACTATATATCATGTATTCTATTAGATTTTAACCTTAGAAAATAAAATAAAAAAATGGTATCCAATACATTGTTTTATTTACGCACCAAACTGTTTATAACCTTCAATATAATTAACTAGCTTAGAATTAAATATCGAGAAATGACATTCTATGAATTTATAAAATACTGTTTATGAATAAGTCCATGAATATAGCAAAGCAACATATTCAATACACAAACAATGATTTCCTATATCTACTATCTATCAAGTTAGCAACACACGTAAACTTAAATATACTCCAGACTGAGGTAGGCCGAAGCAAAGAAAACCAGCTCAGGTGGGGTTTCTCAGGTAATGTAATGTGGTGCTATCCCACAAACAATGGGGCACTTTATATCGTGTCCAGCGTGTCCTGTTGTCTGCGTATTACATGAGTTGATGGACACTACTGACGTGGCTCATAGCCAAATTCTGGGCTAACTGCATAAAGACGTGAATTCCTAGTGTGGGGCAACGTTTTATAAAAGAAAAAGAAGACTGCCATCGACAGACACGCTAAGGACATAAGGTACAATATTATTATTCGTAGACTACAAGTAAGGAAGTTCGGAAGATTTGGATCGAAAATGCGGATCTATAAGTGAAACACATATTCATACAATAATTTAGCAAGCAGTCCCAAACTTTTGCTGTACAAAACTTTAAACTAAGTAAGATTAAATCTGGCGTATTAGGGCCAGATTCACCGACCACAACAAATTTACTTTGCTAAGTAAGCGTCGCATACGAATGTGGACATTATTTATATAGTATTAATGTTCATATTCGAATGAAACGAATGCTAACATACGCTCATTCTTTTGTCCTTATCACAATGAATATGAACATTATGTGCATATGAGCAAGGTTTATTTTATTCGTATGGAACGTTTATTTAGTAAAGTCAAATTACGATTTGTGAATTTTCCCTTAACATAATCCAACTCCCACTTGACTTAAACTAGCATTACATTTAAATTACACCAATAAATGACCGACAATCGTCATAAATAAACTACATCTTCGGAATCCCTTACCACGCCTGTGTTCCGCGAAGGGTAAGGCAAAGGTCAAAGTCGTAGATTGTTTATTGCTTGTTGCAAACACTTTTCAAATGTATGTATATACATTTTAGTGGAGGGGCGTACAGTTTTATAGTAAACGATATCTACCTATCGTACAACCACATTTCGCTAGCACTTAATAAGTCCATGTAATATCAGCCTGTGTAGCTACACTTCGACAGCATAGAGTCGACTGGACGGCGGGCGCTTGGTGGCGGCGGGTGTTCATTATTTACTGAACTATCGGTTGACTATTTCGACGGCGACAGTCCCATGGTCCTAGCGGGTGACGGGGAACGCGGGTAAAAACAAATGACCGCACAAGGGGTTTACACCGCACAGGTAAAATCAATAACACCACAAAATGACCGACAATCGTCCCCTTCGAAATCCCTTGCCCGCCCTATAGCACTTTATAAGTCCATGTTGTATCCGTGTATGCACCAGCCGATCTATTCCGTAAAAACCGTGAAAACTTCAGTGAGGTGAGCTGCCAATAGTTATGTTGTCAATCTCAAGCATCAGGTGGAACGACAGCTCACTTGACCTAAGTTGTCACGAAGAGATTTTTACAGAATAGTAGTAGTCTACAGCATACAGTCGCTGGAGGTGGCATCGGAGCGGCTGGAGGGCGGGCGCTCGGCGGCGCAAGGTCAGGTGGCGCGGCCCTTGCCCTCCTTGATGGCAATGACGTAGCGCTGCGCCACGCGCTCCGGCGGCGAGTAGCCGTCTGCGTATGATGAGTCCTGCGAAAATGTTATATGGGTTGAGTAAAATTGATATCAGACGTTTCACTCGAGTGAAAGATGCCGAATGTAAGGCAAAAATGGAACAAAAAGTGTAGCGATCAGGCGCTTCCCTTTTCGTTTACTTTTGCCTCGGCGTGAGCATCGAGATCTGGCTAGCTGGCTCCTACAAGTTGACCAGCGAAATATAAGCTCGTTTACACAAGAAGAGTTTCTCGTTCAGTGGCGACGTACAAGCGAGTAATATAGCGAGACTCTCATGGAACACTTGCGTGTAAATGAGCCAGAACCAGTTACTGCTAAATTGCGCAGTTCACTCCAACGAAAATTCACGACATTATTAATGTGACTCAGGCTGGCTGGACAAATCTTCAAAATAGCTAAGATAAGATTATTCATAAGGTCACATCTAAAAGTTACATCATCATTACAATGTTACATTTTAATATTATGAAGAAAATATAACAACAAAACGCATCGCATTTAACTAGGTCAATAGGGCACTTTACGGGACGGCTAAACACCTATTTCAGAATTTGTGACGCTACAGAATCTTAGATAATTGACCGAAAACGTGTCCAGTCAGCTTCAAAAACCACTTTTCGCTGGTCTCTCAATCTCGGTAACGGAAGTGATTTTGACGACTTTTTGCATACCAACGGGCATCACATAAACTTGTGACAGGCATCGAGCTAAAAGTTTTGTGATACGTACAGCGGTTTAGTAGAAAAATGCAAAAATCTGTCCAGCCAGCCTGAATTTACGTATAAAACTTCTGGCTGGCACTTCCGAATCTCAATAACAGGAGCGATTTCGAATATGGTTCCTTTACTAACATTTAGTGACGCAATGTGTTACTGTAATAACGTTTGATTTATGGCGTCACATGTAAGGCTTTACGAGAAATCAATAAAAACTTAATGTCCACCCAACCTGAGCTCAAGCTGGCTGGACACATGTGTATCCGCTGCCTGATGATCTACGGCCTTCGAAATGTGTTCAAAATTGTGTGACGGGGGCGATAATGATAACCTGGATTTGTCACGGAGAAACTTTGAGTACCTAGTTTCAAATATATTGATCATTTAAATTTTCCCATACAAACATCCATTAATATTGTGAGGTGACCATAATTTTTGCATAAATAAAGGATTTCTTTTGAAACGACTAATCGGCCGGTAGCACCCAATACGGAATAAAAGGTTTTCCCACAGTAAAAAGCGTAAGTATGTGTAAGGTACAAGGCGGGGGTTACTGAAGCGCAAATAGAGTTGATCGTCGTCATTTGAAACGCTTTAAAAGTACAAATAAATAAATGTGATTTTATTTACAGCAAACATTATTTTTTCATTTAAATACCTTCGAGCATTAGTTATCCTGACACAATGGTGCCGATTCTCTTGTCACAAAATTCTCTAAACTAGACTAAAAATCACCAAAATTTAGTTTATTCCTGTCAAACGACGATTTCCCATTCTGAAATTGACTAAAGTGACACAACTTAACTATATTTTAGTTTGACAGCACTAAGATGGCACTGAGATTATAATTTAGTGAAAATGGCAATTTTGCTATTCTGAATTTTACGTTTTTCACCTAAAATTTTGATTGTCTTAACTAATTCTGACTATTTTTAATCGCGATTAAAAAGGTGTGGAATAAAATTAGTTGTCATGAACTAAAATTCACACCAACACCTCGACTTCAGATGCAAAAACAGTACTGTATCTTTTTTTCTTTTCTTTTGCTTATATCTCGAAAACGGTGTGTCCTATCGCAAAAAGAATGAAAATTTCGACCCCCTTTGTAATTCCTTAAACCTATAAAACTCAACGTGTTGGTAATATTTTTTTATATTTTCCATACAAAAAGTAAAAAATTCCATACAAAACAAGTCGAGGCCGCACATAATGCGCGCCTACGGCTCTAAAAAAAGATCACGTGGTACGGCAAACAAGTACCACGTGGAGTCGCAATAATTGTCAAATTTGATTTTAGATGTGTCAAAATTATTTTTAAATTTAGAGATTATATTTTGCAGAATAGCGTTAAGATTCTCATAGCCAAAAGTAAGGAATTTTAGTGATAGTTTAGTTAGTTTAGTTCGGTGTACAACAGAATCGGCACCAATATCTACCTATGTACTTACCATGAAAAACACCAATACCTACCTATTAAAAAGAGTAGGTATCTGCACGTAACTAATCAATATCATTACACAATGACTCCCCCCCCCCTTCCTCATTTCTATACTTTTGTCTTCTATCGATTTAAATACGTACTGTTGTTCGTATTAGTATCAGCAATACACGGATTATCGTCCATTAAACAAAACACCTTAAAATATACTTAGTCCTACATAAAACCTACAATATTGGTAACGCTACTGCAGTGTTTGTATGGGAAAATTTAAATGATCAATATCTTTGAAACTACTCAAAGTTTCTCCGTCACAAATTCAGGTTATCATTATCGTCCCCGTCACAAAATTTTGAACATATTTCGAAGGCCGTAGATCATCAGGCAGCGGAGATACATGTGTCCAGCCAGCTTGCACTCAGGCTGGCTGGATATTAAGTTTTTATTGTTTTCTCGTAAAGCCTTACATGTGACGCCATAAATCAAACGTTATTACAGTAACACATTGCGTCACTAAATGTTAGTAAAGGAACCATATTCGAAAACGCTCCTGTTATTGAGATTCGGAAGTGCCAGCCAGAAGTTTTATACGTAAATTCAGGCTGGCTGGACACAGATTTTTGCATTTTTCTACTAAACCGCTGTACGTATCACAAAACTTTTAGCTCGCTGCCTGTCACAAATTTATGTGGCGCCCGTTGATATGCAAAAAGTCGTCAAAATCACTTCCGTTACCGAGATTGAGAGACCAGCGAAAAGTGGTTTTTCAAGCTGGCTGGACACGTTTTCGGTCGATTATCTAAGATTCTGTAGCTTCACAAATTTTGAAATAAGTGTGTTTAGCCGTCACATAAAGTGCCCTATTGACCTAGTTAAAAGCGAGCTATTTTGATGATTTGTCCAGCCAGCCTGAGTCACATCATTATTATCTTTTTTAAATTATATTTCCTATATTTTTTAGACGAATTTCAAATGTAAACTAGAAACAATGAACATACCTCAAACAGCACTTCATAAGGATCAGCAGCGTTAGCCGGTAGTCTATTCACCACAGCTCTATAGAAGCAAGTTGTCTGTGGATACAGTGCCATCACGACGGCGCCTTTAGGAAACAAAGCATGCTCATCGACGCGTGGGTCGGCGCGCATCAGAGGAAGTGGGACTACCCGGCGTTTACTCAGGATGTGACGGTTCTTTTGTTCTTCATCTATGTCGTCAACTTCGTATTTGCCTTGAGCAGGCAGCCAGCTTACCACCTATAGTAATAATGAAAAACATTCAACCCCTTAATAACAAACGTGAAGTGAAGTTACAACCAGTATAACCTTCAGGTTTACCTTACATTTTTCGAGGTTAACCGAACGTTTATTAATAAGGGGGCAAGAGAATGCTTGCTTTAAATATGACGCTACAGAAACTGCAGCGTCATTTTTAACTAAAACGGATCGTAAAATTTTAGTTATAATATATAGGCGCAAACATGATTTGGCGCGCGTTATATGTAGAGATCGCCCGAGCCAGGGTTGTTGAAAAACCTACATACATAAGATCGCGCCTGTTTCCCAGACGGGTTGAGCAGAGGCTTTAGAAGCAATTTCCAACATCTGTCCTTATCAAAATTCAAAATATTATTTTATTTCAGATTAACCTATGTGGGCTCCTATGAAACGTCAGAAGCTAGGTGTGCGTTTCCAAGTGGTTGTTTCATATGGAGAAGAGCCGACAAGAAACGGCTTTTACAATGTTTTCAGATGACACTGTTAAAAGGTATGGGCGGACACCTATCCATAACCCACCTCAGCCAATATCCAGTTCTCCTCTTTCTCCGACACCCTGACGAGTGCAGCAACAGCGTCCCCGGCCTTCGCCACATGTCCAGAGTCTGGCGGCACGGCCCCACACAATGGAGGCGCACGTTCACCCACTCGGCCAACGTGTAGGGGCAGAGTCTGCGCCGCACTTAGCAACATCTTCATTAAGGCCCCGCAACCGATTGTCTCTTTATTGCCTGCGTAACGCGCCTGAAAACAATTCGAAGAGTTATAAAAAAAAGTGCCACTTACAAATTGAGTGCTTTGATTTGATTATTTGAATCATAATTCCAGCCTATTAATGTCCCACTGCAGGACAAAAGCCTCTTCTTTTACAGAGAAGGCACGAGCATTCATTGATTATTTGAATAAAAAACTCAAATTCTAATTTTAAAGATATTTATCTTTTTACAAATGAGGTTAATTTTATAGCCTCAATTTTACCCCCTGATTCCCTCCCTGATTTTTCAATTACAATTTATTAATGTTATTCAATCAATAATTGTTGGAAAAAGAGGTGAGATATAAAGTTGAAACCCTCTAAATACAGATAGATGAATGTGCTACTCTTTAGTAAGTGATTGCGTAAGAATTAAACCTGAACTGGGTTTGTTTACACTTTTATCAGACACTTTTGAAACAGACTATACAGGTTTTTTTTGTAGAAAAGAACTTATCAAATGAATTCATTCTTGTATGGTGTAGGTAGAGCTATTAGCTAGTATTCTATATTGCAAGGTCTTACTTACAGCTAACCAAACTAATATTGAATTTATTTTGGTAGAGAGATAATCTGGATCTTGAAAAACGCAGAACAGTCTGGATTGTCTAACAATGGCTATGGTTTATTTCATTGTAATTGTACCTGTATTCTTCTCTCATTCTTGATGCTACGAATCTCGTAGATACGCGACAAAGCCTTCCGAAGTAGGTTCTCTTCTTGTTCTGCTGCTGACAATCCAGCTTTATACAAGCTTTTCAACTGCATCTGTAACATACCATATGTTCATCAGACAAGAATGCAAAGACCTGTAGGCCAATTCTGGTACTTAAAAAACGTTCAAATTCAAGTCGCAATCTCATCTCAGCGACAATCAATGTCAAAAACCTGTCAAAAATGTATGTAAATTGATTGTAATTTTGACAGATTGAGACTGAGATTAAAATGCGAACGGTCTTAAAAATACGGGAATTGCCCCGAATTTGGATCATATTCATAAGACATTGAATGAAGAAGAAGGAGCAAACTCTTAAGGGAAACTTCAGGGTTCATTAGAATAGAATATTATTTATTGATGCTGCAGGTGCTTCTCAACATTAAATAACTCTGCAATTCGTATGCAGCGCATGTGCCACAATGCAGATAAAATGGGCAGTTCAATAAAGAGAGGGGGGGGGGGGTTCAATTAACTGAACATTAAAATGTTGACTGACTCTTGGCCAAATAATTTGGTGTTACATAATATACCTGTTGTGAAGAACTGGAGGAGTCTTCGTTGGAGGGAGGTGACTCCACAGTTTTCTCTGCTCTCAGTATTGAATCTATGCACTGCTCATTGCGAGATCTCTCTGCCTCAATGTCATAAATCAATCTATGCAGAGATCTGAGACGCTCCTGAAAGAAGAAAATTCTATTTGTAATATTATAGGTATCAATTGAACTTGTATTACCATAGATATAATAAAGTTCCTTAGCACAAATCAGCAGTGAAGCATGTTATGAAAAAAGCATGGACAGTCAGGTAATAAAATTGAAACATTATACTGTCTTGAAAAGAGCTTAACACAGCCAGTAGCCAATGTAAGATTAGATTGTCAGACAGATTATTTATTTATTTATTTAACCATTTATGTACACACTTATATAAACAGACAAGAAGAAAATAACAGAAAAATAGGTACAAAGGTGATGCTTATTTCTAATGAAATCTCTTCCAGCATACCTGCGATAGGATAGTAGATTTAGAGATGTAGACAGTGTGTGTAAGAGTAAAAGAGAAAATAAAATACATAAAATCAAAAACAATTCACTTAATAAATAAAACAAATAATATGAGAATATACATACATACATACATACTTCTAAAATAAATAACACTAGAATATTAATATATACGCAACTATGACGAAGTGGAAAGATAGTGTTCTTTCACTCTTCTTTTAAAAACTGCAACAGTTTGGCAGTCCCTAATGTCAGGCGGAAGTGAATTCCACAACCGCACCGCGTGCACAGTGAAGGAGTAGGAGTAAAAGTCGGTGGAGTGGGGAGGGGACTTAAGGAGGTTTCTAAGATGCGACCTGCAAGGCGCATCTGAAGGTCGGGCGTAGGAAAAACGCTCCCGCAGATAGGATGGCGTTTTAGGGTTGTGAAGGAGGTTGAATAGCAGACACAATATCCGAGAGTTCCTGCGAAGTCGAATGGGGAGCCACTTGAGTATCTTGCGAAAGTTGGAAACGTGATCATACTTTTTAAGGTTGAAAACAAAACGAATACATATATTCTGCAAACGCTCAAGTTTATTTAAAAGCTCCTCGGTGGCATCCAAATAACAGGCATCGGCATAATCTATGATGGGCTGAATGAGAGTTTGAGCAAGAGAGATTTTGGTGTTCAAGGGCAAGACGCTCTGGAGACATTTCAACGAATGGAACATGTAATGCACTTTGTGACTGACTTGAGCAACATGGGCAGTCCATGATAAATAGGAATCCATGGTCAACCCCAGATTTTTGACCGTATGTGCGTATTCAATCTGAACACCATTCAGACAGAGTGGAGACAGCGACGCAACATCGAGCCTATTCCGCATATACCTGCCGCCGATAATCAAGGCCTGGGATTTCTGGGATTTTTTTTTATTTTCTTAATTATCCGTGTGTTGTGTACCTGGACTTGTTGAGCAGCTACATCAGCTGTGAGCGGCATCTTTCAGCACTGGTGATAAGCTCCAACTCAGATATATTGCATGGAACCAACAGACACACACAAACACCTGAAAGTTTACAAATATGTTAGAAAACAAACTATTATTGTGTAGTTAAATAAACAAACAATTTATTTTACAAGGGAAACCACCAAACAAACTTGGTAGGAATATTGGATACCTACTGAATGGATTTTCGTTTACATATGTACTTACCGCAACCAGTATTTTGTATAAACTAGAATACACCATCAGTGTATTAAAAAGAAGTACTTAAAGTTGTATTCTGATGTTGTTATTTGTGATTAGTGATAATTTATATAGTTATTTATCAACGTATATAAAGAGAAAACTTCGTTATTTTTTATTGTACCTAAGTATTAATGACTTATTCTGGCGTTGCCTTTTGATTCGCGTCAGCGCAAGAAGAAATATAATTATAATCTCACTCACGATTCGGAATTCGAGAGATTTTTTGGTTCATTATCGTATAAAGTACTCAGTGTGAGTGCTGCGATATATTACTTTCCTGGAGTGCTGTCTCCTAAGTAACAAGATTATTATAATAATATTGAGTACAAATCTGTCCCGTCTGTCTGTCTGTCTATCTTTTATAATAGTTTCAGTTTCACTCTAAAAAAAGTACTCTGTGGTTTCACTAGTTTCAGTGACAGGTACCTATTATAAGGTGCTCTGTGATCTGTGAGTGACAGCTTGACACTTGACAGTGATAGGCTCACTGTGGGCACTGTTTAAAGTTACATGCTCTGTGGGCACTGTGGGCAGGCCGTAGTTTTCTCTGTCTACGGGGCAGGCCATTGACTTATATTTTTCCAAAGTCAATGTATTTTTCCTATCCCAATGGGGCAGGCCAATGAATGTCAACTTCAGACTCGGGGTTGCTATAATTTTTCTGGTTGATGGCGATGTACAGACGCCAGCACATCAAGCTACTACAATCTGTCAAATTTCTTTAATAGATTTTCAACTTTATCGCTAAAGCATTAAGGTTCAAGGTTGATTGGGAAAATTTGACAGTTTCGGGTAGCTTGACCTGCTGGCGTCTGTACATGTACTGTCAGCCTTTAAAAAAATTAAAATACTAGTATGGCAGGGCAGAAACCTCAAGTACACAATGGGCGGCATCAACAAGGCAAGATATAGAACCTTCTTCATTACATTTTACGAATATAATTTATTTTAGTGGTTGTTCTTTTGTTACAATTTTTTTTCAATCAGAAAGTTTTTTTTACTATGGTCACATTGTCAGTTGTTTGGTTTGGCGTTTAGTTTTTAGATATTTTGGCCGAAACGAATCTGTAAATATCAAAGGAATAATAGGATGTTCATGAAATTACCACTTTTGTAGTGAAAGCTAATGACCCTAAGTGGTCAATGTGAATAGTATTTCAAAAGTAGGCCATTTGCGTTCTAACGGATTTGGTTACCGGTACGTCAGAGTAACTTCGTAATCATCAAAATTATTTCAACGTAGAGTTTCACTAATTACGTGTTGTTTCAGGGATTTTGTGAAGTGTGAAGTTCTAAGTGTTGAATTCATGAAAGAGGCAGATAATGGCCATGGCAGACAATGATGACTATTTAGAGACGATTGACAACAATCATTTGGACGGCACCAACGGTTCCCTAAATATGACTGACAATAGTCTTGGAGTACGTATTTCTCGATTTTCTGTCGTCTAAAGTAACATAACGCTTGAGTATATAGATGTACTAATACAGTTTATTAGTAAGCAGCAGAAGAAAACAGTTATTCCGTGGCGAAATGTTACACTTACTGAGTATTAACGGTAATCGGCCTTTACACCACTGGTTTACAAAGCTAACCTGTAAATCATCGATTACACGTACGTGATACATATTATAACTTTCTTGTAAACATAACTGCAATTTAATGAGAATTCGTTATTTTGGTCAAATGCAGGATCTCAAATTGGCATTTTATTATTATTTATAGTCAATGCTATACACAGATGATAACAAACAATGTAATTTTGGTTTAGTAAGTCCGATAATAAGACCCAAGCCACGTAATTTAAAATCATGATGACTGGTGCATAATGTTTATTCATTTGTTTATCAATATGCATATTTGATTTATATTCTTTTGTGATTAGAAACTTGATGCTTAGCTAGTCTTCAAGTAAAATAAGAGTAATCATTATCTAAATTGCATTAATAGATACTACAAATTTGACAAAACTCAAAAATTTTAGATTAAAAATGATTGATGCCATAACAAAAATGGTGTTTCCATTTTTGTTATGGCATCAATCATTTTTCACTATTGATTATTGTAGGTTAATTTTGTACATTGTTGCTAAAGAAAATTAGCAGGCGGTGTTGTGTAGTATCTGCCTATGCCGATGGGAAGAAGACATAAGTTTATATGTGTCAAAGTGTAAAAATGTAATTTTCATAATTTCTATTTGGTAACTAGGTGTACTAAGTATTATGTACACCTCTGTCCAACCTTTCCAGGAAACAAAGTGTGATTTTATGTTATGTTGCTGTCTAATTGTTATTGATATGGTGAACATACAATAAAGAGTACCTATCTATTTACAAATTTTTGGTTAGGGTGGAGATGAAGCTGCTGGTAGTGAAGTGCCAGACTTGGCCGCCATCAAGGCAAGGGTACGGGAAATGGAAGAGGAGGCTGAGAAACTAAAACAGATGCAAACTGAAGTAGACAAGCAGATGAGTATGGGTAGCCCACCAGGACTTAGTAAGTTTTTGTTTCTATACCTTATTACAACCCATAGATCTCTGTATAAAGAAGACCCTCCTCATAGACCGTAGGTGAATAGAAATAGGCTTTGTCCTACCTTGGCAGTGCAACACAAAATTTTGCAAACCAAAGAACAAGATCAAGAAACCCTATGCTGTAGATGAGTCCTACATAACAGCCATATCTTGGAAAGTACTGTTTCTTTTAAACACATTTAATTTGATTGGTTGTCACTGTGCTGCCCAGCATGGACAGTATTAATCATAATTGCTAATTAGCTAGGAAACTGAGGATAAATAGCATTGTATAAAAATTTCCAGCCACAGCATAATGCATTCAGTAGTTCTATAGCTATCCAATTTTTTTTATATTATGTTATATGGGTTAGGTACCTAGTTTACCTAGATATAGCTTAGTTTCTTGTATTTATAAATATTTGATAGTCGGGGAAATTAATTGTTAAGAAAATTTACACTTTACATAAATTTGATGTGTTATAGCCATTTTTTTTAATTGTCAAAGAATAACAGTTGTAATTTGAATATGCAGACAATTTAAGTTTGTAAGTTTAATTTGCTTACAAATTAATTTCCCTGACTTTACATTAGTTTTGAAAATACAGGTTTACTGTCTCTTACATCAAGAAAAGTTAGGTATGGTGTCATTAAAAGCCTTTAGTGTACTCCAAACTATTTGCTCTTAATGTTTTTTTATCCAAAGGTCTTGCTTCAAAATATTAAGGATCTGTTCTGGTAAACCTTAAAATAAGTTCCGGTAATACAAGGTGCTCTGAGAAATAAAAAAAATGGGTTTGCATGATTGATGTTACTTTGTGCAACATTCACATTTGTGCCTCACTATTATTAGGAACCTTAGTTTTACTCATCTCACTTGCCCTCCTTATTTCTCTGTCATTCAGGATTTGAAAACAGTAGAAAAATAAAGCTCATTAATATACTGAGTGTAAAAAAAAGACCTGTCTCATAGCCGTTATCTACGCATTCTGTACTAAATAACATTGTAACACTAACTAAGTTACATTGATAGACCTGGAATAACATGGAAGCATTTCTAGGAAACCGTTTTTATTTTTGGAGTATAAAATCTCTGATTAGCGCGCAGTGTAACACACGCAACTCATTGTGCTATTGGATGCATGCAACAGCACAGGAGTTTTGGGGGTATTTAAAGTTAAGTTATAGCATTTAAAACATTTTCGGGAAATTATATTTAAAAAAGTTGGTACTTTCACCTTCAATATCTTCATAACGAGATGGTTCCCAGGTATGGTCCTGTACTAAAAAATTATCACAATGACCGAGAGTACAAGTGACTCGGCTTTGTTAAGCGTGTTTTTATACACCTGTTTGAAAGAGTCAGTAAGAAGATGGGCAGGTTCTCAATAGGAAACCTAGTTAAAGGAAATAAGGGTGGGTCCCTTAATAAATTGGACTGCTGAAAAGACTCAAAACAAATTTGGTGTTTTCTCTTGTTTGGCTTGGGGCATATGCGAATGTTGTATTATAATGACATGCTCACCGTGCAATACGCGATAGTTTGTGGGAGCTATGTTTCGCAAGAATTTTGAGTAACTTTGAAAAGCAAGAGAATAGTTTATGCAGTATAAAAAGTACAGGATGGTTTTTTTCATAAATAAATAAATTATTCAGTTTGTATGTAAACTTTTTTCTGAAAACTAACAATACCCTTTTGTACCGTGCTCCCAATACATCGCCTACTGCATATATCTGTTGTAATAAAAAATAAAGTGAATATTATAATATTTTTAGAAAACGAACTCTTTCTCAACTTGTTTTTTTTTTCTGTTTCCACAGCAAGTCCACTAAACATGTCGATTGAGGAGAAGATAGAGGCAGACAACAGATCGGTGTACGTCGGCAACGTGGACTATGGTGCCACTGCTGAGGAGCTGGAACAGCACTTCCATGGATGTGGATCTATTAATAGGTAAGAATAAATAATCATAAATTAAAGTCGCTTTTAGTTCGTCTGTATGACCGCGTTATCATCTTCTAAACTACGCTCTACTACTTGCTACTCTTGATGCGATTTTCACCATCATTTAGAGATATTTATTCCGAAAGTTATACTTACATAATAATAAAATTTCTCAGTGTTTTTAAAGTCGTAAAATCTGTGCGAACCAGGGGGCGGGTCAATAATATAAGAAAAAAATATACTGTTCAACTATGCGTGAAATAAAATTGTTTATTGAAAACTATTAGATCCAACTTTGTTACAATTTTTCTTTTTCATTCTTGTCTCAAACTAGCGGCACGCGTCTTACATAAAACCATTGAAATATAGGCTAATAAATAAAGCTTACATCCCTTGAACAAATCTAGATGACTGCCTTGTTTTCAAAGTGTGCGTGTACGCGCGTTTGCATGGCTGATAGCAGAATCTACACGTATACTTCGGAAGCACACGACAGCCTACGTTATCATTGGAACCTGGCATTTATTAATCTATAGTCAATTAAAGCCAAAAAGGCCTGGACATCTTGGAATGTCTGGTATATTGTAAATTCTTTATTCTAATTTCAAAATCATGCTAACTTCCAGGGTTACAATATTATGTAATAAGTTCGACGGTCACCCAAAGGGATTCGCCTACATAGAGTTCGGCGACAAAGACAGTGTACAGACTGCAATGGCTATGGACGAATCATTATTTAGAGGGCGTCAAATTAAGGTAAGTTGTGAATTATTTTTTAGAAGAAGACTAACCAAGCGGATCTACAATCTGTGTCTTACTGAGGAACTTGTGTAGTAATATATCTTATTGAAATAACTTACAATGTAATCTTTAATAATTGTATCAACAATTTTTTTTAGATTGGAACCCATTTTTCTCAAATTCAAGCCATTTATTTCAAATACAGGCACTTTTGAATTCTCATTTAGGATGTGGCCTGCTGAAAATCAATTCAATGCATTGCTGCCAGAAGCGTATTATTTGTTAAGGTGGTTAACCATAATAAAATAACAGTTTAGTGGTTTTAGGGATAATTTATGCTAGACCGTCACGGGCGCTAGCCGCGTCCCTGTCTGCTCAATTTGTACGGACCATGACTCGGTCGGGACATGGACGCTGCTTGGTGTAGCATGCACTGCTTCAAAATGTTCGTGAAAGTTGGCACGGCTCGGGCTAGCGTAAATCATCCCATAGCTGACTGACATGCCTCAACAAAGCAGCATAATTTACTAGAGTCGACTGGTACTGCATTTAGACTGCAGTTAGACTGGAATCCAACCCAAAGATAGTTGGGATAAGGCCAGGCAGATGATGAGTTTGATATCCGCCTCATTTTAACATGAAACTACTAGAATAGCATGACGTTGTGTGTGCGCAGGTGATGCCCAAGCGCACCAACAAGCCGGGCCTGTCCACTACGAACCGGCCGCCGCGCGCCATGCGGGGCCGCGGCCGCTCGTTCCGTGGCGGAGGCTTCTCCCCGTACTACTCCGGCTACCGGCCCGTGCGCCGCGGCAGGTACAATCCATATTAACACTGTCTACATCTTCAACTTCTGTGGTTTTTTTTTTACTCTGTTACATAATTTGCAACTGTTACGAGAATGACATTGTCCTGTAAACAACACTTTGCCACACAAAGTGTTGTAGCTAACGATCTTTGTACAAAAATTGTTTTGAATTGTCTCTGTAAGAGCCTTGGATATAAACTTATCTGTAGTGTATTATAATTATAATATTTAATAATACGATCTCAAGACATTGTCCCTGAAAGGCCAGCAGGATATTAATATCATACGATAGTTTGTAAAAACCGATAGAAGAACGATCTTTTATAAATAATTTTATTGAGAGACCATCTCTTTATTTTATTGAAACAGATTGTAAAATTTTGACTTTTATGAAGAAAATATGTCAGAGACTTGTGACTTATTTAGTGTTTTATGACTATCAATATTTCTAGCCTAAATTCTGTTCAAAAAATTATGTTTTATTCATTTGTACAAACAAACAAAAATTGTAAAATGCAAATATGTAGGCATTTAAAATTGATAGCAAAATATAAATCAAGAAAAATAAATTTAATTGTTTTACTTAGGGTGACTTCCTGTCATTTAAATACATCCCCGAACTAAGAAAATATTTTATTTTTTGTTAGGATTTATTTTTGTTATTCTATCCTACCAAGTTAATCGGTATTTTTTTGTCATTTTGTTTTCATCTCATCTCTATTTATAATAAAATAACGCATCCACACCCTCCACATACGCATACTGCAAGGTATTCTCATTATTATCATCAGTCATTAAGTCATATAATATGACTTAATGACTTGTGCAATCGACAAATCTGAAATTAACTAAGGCTCCAATATCAGTATAGTTAAAAGAAGCATACACCGTTTGGTGTGACACTAATGAGAGACGAAGTTTGGTACCAATTATTGTAATACATTAACAGTTGCAAATTACACCAATTTCTACATTAACTTGTGGAAGATGTCACCTCTCTCCTCACTTGTTCTACTTCTGTTTTATAGATTTAGAAGTGGAAGGATTTTAGTCAATTGAATATTGATGCTAACTAGATGTGACATCTTAAGCAATGAAACACTCTGTAGACAGTAGACACTGTTGTAAAATTCGGTACAAACTGTTGTTAATTGATCAAAAGAATGACAATATTTATACACACTTTTTACAAATAAAGTTTGTAATAGAAAACTGAGTATTTTCAATGCGGCGCCCTTCCTTCGTCGTGGTCGTAGCTTGCATGGCAGCATGTAGCGGTAGTTTGGTATCTGTAACGTGTAGTAGCACGTAGCTGTAGTGACTAACGGCGTGCCTTGTTTGCAGAGGTTTCAGGCGCGGCACGTATTACTCTCCGTACTGAGTGCGGTAGAGGGCCCCCCGGCCGCCGCGCGGTAGCTTTGTGCGAGTGTGCGGTATAGCTAAGTTAGTGTGTGGACGCCGCGACGTCGACTCAGCTAGAGCTGCTCGCCTGCGCCACCGGACTCTAGCTCTACCTTTTACCTTTACTTTCTAAACGTCGTCGGTTACGATTATGTAGGTAAGGAAAATATACGGACTCCGGTGTATTTATGACGGATCGCGTTAAGGACATATGGATTTTATTTGTATAAGTAAGATTACCGAGATGAAGTGACTGTTTTGAAAATGTGCTGTTTTTGATTGTGAATAAAAATATACTTCCTAGGACTCGTTTAGGGCGATGTGTATAAAATAAGTCTAGCGAATATATCATAACAATATACGATGTTGACTTCCGTTGATAACCGCGTGAATGTCTGACTTATAATTAAAATGTTGAAATATTTTCTTTGACACTAATTTTGTATTATATTCGCCTTACGGCCAGTTTCTTCATCAACAGTTAAAATAATCAGTAAAAGTATTGACTTTTGACCTTTACTGATACTACGGCAAATGTGTTTCTTCATTCAAGTAACAGCTAAAGTAAAAGTCAATAGAGTTGCCATTACACAAACGTCGTAATTTCCCCAAAAAATCATGGGGAGCTTTTAATTCACATGGCAGCGCCACAATTTCACTGTCAAGTGGTACCAAATGTCAAAGTAAAGGTTCTTCCTTGAGTTCCTTCCTTCGTAACACAGCTTTGTAAATTCAAATGTCTGTACTGTTTTTATTGAAATTGCATTGAAATACTGCATTACATTGAATATGGAGTTTATTGGAGTTCATGAAGAAAATGTGGACATAAACTTGACGCCTGTTGTCATTATTATAGTAATAGCTTTAGGTGACCGGTGTTCCTCGTCAAAAAAAAAATATCCTTGCTAATATTAAATCTCTTACGCCTATGCGTTAAATAACCCACGATAAGTTCATCGTCTGTTAAACTTGAACTTTCACTGGACGATCTTGATGACATTTTAATATAAATAATATCTAGGTTATTACTTATTACACGCAGTGATTTATGTTCGCTAACAGCTCAAACAGGGGTTGAATCTTAGCTACAGCAGTACAACTTGGACAAAATGACAGTTACTTTAGCTTTTACAGCAGCTTAACGAGGAGTAGAAGTTAGGGGCAGAAGTAACAGTTAAAGCAACAGCTAAAATTGTGAAGAAACTAATATAACCGTTACTTTGACTTTATCACGTTACTTTGGCTGTTACTTTTGACGAAGAAACTGGCCGTTAGAGATGTCGTTAGTAATTTTGTGAATACTATTTTGGCAATCATTGTTCATATCGCGTTTAGGTGTTTAGATTAAAGTAAGGGTCATATTGTAGCCGTTGTGAGTGCTGCATAGGCCGATAGAAATGCTAGTATACAGATAAGTCACAATATGAAGTATTTTAAAGGCTGTACGGTTGGTAAATATTATTAAATGTACATGCAACAAGGTCGAGCAGTATTCGCGTCACCGTGCACGTACCGCGCCGCCTCTCGCACCTGCCCGTAGGGACAGCTTCATTGTGAAAACCTAAATATAAGGTGGCAGCTGTCTAATTTAGCTAACATTATGTATTAAAATGGCTAGTTATATTTACACTTGTGTCGAAGAATTGTTATAATTTAATATTTGACTGTATCTACATTGTGTTTATTACTTTATGGATAAGGTTCCATAACTGAATTATGTTTATGTATAATAGTATTTTCCTGGTACCTAGTATTAGTTCGTATTCGTCCACACCACATAGGTAATGATTTTAAAAATGTACAATTACTTTTTTGAAACATTAAAGTGGTGGTAAAAGTATTACTACAAAGTTAGAAATGCAGAAATTGGTTTTTGCTCGTTTATTATACAAATGGAAATTCGGATTTTATCAATTAAATTAAAAAGTACAATGTACGCGTATGATATCTTATACCTTTGTAATTTTTGTGTTCGTTTTCAAAAGATATTGCTAAAAATGGCACATTGAAAAGCTCGAAAGAAAGAAGTAAACTGAAAAAAGATAAGAGTAATTTAAGAATAATTTTAAGAATGATGCTGTTGTTTTATTTCTCTTAATTTCATTTACCTTATCTCAATTTTATTGAAGATCACCCACATTTTTTTTGCCTATGTGTTGCCAAAACGTAAGGTTTCACTCACACACCAGAAGAATTACCCGAATAAAAAGTCTTATTTTACATAAACTATACCCAGAACATGGACATTGATCGCTCACAGCGATCACATCAATATTTAGCGTACCGTTTTAGACGTAGACAGAGAATTTTTAGATATCGTGATTATGACAGCTAAGAACTGTCATCAATTCGGAACGCTCGTGAACGCGCTCACAGCATTGAGCTAGGAATTATAAGTCAATGGCTCACAGTGGTCGATCAACGTCAACCTGCACAAAAAAGGCCGATTTGATATTCTTCTGCAAATTGAAGTTCAACGCATTGATTGGCTCTTCTATTTTGTTGGTTGACTCTATCGACTCCTGGTAACTCAGATTTTGAGTTTGAGAGAACGACGATTCGTCCAGGGATGATACGGATGACGGAGTGCTTATATTAGCTAATTTACATGCTCCCGGCAAAGAAAATACGAAATACTATGTTCATATTGCTTTACTTATTGTTTGTCACAGGTGAAAAGACCGTTCTTACACTTAGCATTATTGTATCACTGTAACATACCCATGGGTGTATAATATTTATATGTATGTCAATATTATTGGCTATGTTAAATATAATTAATAAAAATACAATTGCACTCTTAATTGTTACCGTGTCACTGACTCTGGCAGGGCCTCGGGATCCAGGATCAGGGATTTTAATTTTGAAAACACAAAAAATGTGTCGCTAATTAGTCGCAATTTGTCGCCAGGTTACAGATTTAGTCGGTGTGTAATTATAAAGATATTAAAGAATTCAATTTCCCCATACAGTGGTACAAGCGAGTACAAAATACTTTATGTAGTTTCTAGACAATGGTGCCGATTCTCTTGTTACAAAATTCTCTAAACTAAACTAAAAATCACCAAAATTTAGTTTATTCCTGTCAAACGACGATTTCCCATTCTGAAATTGACTAAAGTGACACAACTTAACTATATTTTAGTTTGACAGCACTAAGATGGCACTGAGATTATAATTTAGTGAAAATGGCAATTTTGCTATTCTGAATTTTACGTTTTTCACCAAAAATTTTGATTGTTGTAACTAAATCTGCCTGTTTTTAATCGCGATTAAAAAGGTGTGGAATAAAATTAGTTGTCATGAACTAAAATTCATACCAACACCTCGACTTCAGATGCAAAAACAGTACTGTATCTTTTTTTCTTTTCTTTTGCTTATATCTCGAAAACGGTGTGTCCTATCGCAAAAATAATGAAAATTTCGACCCCCTTTATAAGTCCCCGGAACATCTAAAATCCAACGTGTTGGTATAAAAAAAATTTTTTTTTTCATATTTTCCATACAAAAAGTGAAAAATTCCATACAAAACATGTCGAGGCTGCAAAATAATGCGCGACTCTGGCTCTAAAAAAAAATCACGTGGTACGCCAAACAAGTATCACGTGGAGTCGCAATTGCCAAATTTGATTTTAGATGTGTCAAAATTATTTTTAAATTTAGAGATTTTATTTTGCAGAATAGCGTTAAGATTCTCATAGCCAAAAGTAAGGAATTTTAGTGATAGTTTAGTTAGTTTAGTTCGGTGTACAACAGAATCGGCACCAATACCTATCTATGAGATCATCAAGACACACAAAATGGATTAAATACGTATTATCGCAGCTAACTCAAAAACTACTCAGTCTTCTGGAGGAATGTTTGTTTCGAATTAAATAAATATAAACTTATTCTATCATTTCAACCCACCATAGGAAAGCTGTATTCATTACCTATAAGCAAATCTACGATAAATATATGTGTAATTATTTATCTAACACAATGTGCACTTACCACTTAGTCGCTGGCAGATAGATCGCTGCGCGTGTACAGACGAGTTGCCCGTCACGGTAAGTTAAAGTCGGCCAGTTTAATTAAAGTGGAACTTATTATGAATAGTTACGAACTCGAGTGTTGTTATCTCTAGGTTTTCCGTAAATGCAAAAAACGGAGAAAAGAGCGAGATATAACGAGGGTGTCACCTGCTGCACGTCACGGGTGCGGCGCGACGGCGTTCGCGCCCGCCGCTCAAAGTACCTACTCTAAAAAAATAGGTAAATACACAAACTTGCTCTAAAGGATTTTTTCTTAAGTCCTAGCGACAAGGTTTGTTTGTGTAAAAAATTAAAAGAACAATTACGAATGCGGGTATTTAAGTGCATTGAACAAGTTGGTGGACAATTTTTTGAAAAGAGGACGCGCCGAGTGCAGATTTATATGTAAGTTACCTTGATTTTTCACGTCACTAGCGTGTTTGTGTGTGCGTCCTTAGGAACCAATACCGAGGCGCTACCTGCTAATGTAGCCCGTCGATGTCCATATATTATTTAGCTACAATTAGGATAACTAATTTAAATAAAAACATTACTTATGTGCTTCAGTGCATAAATTATGATTGTAACTTAATTTTCTAATTGGGGTGTATCAGGCAGGGTGTGCATTATTCCAGTTACATGTTGTATATGCCTCGCGAGGATATGCTCATTCAGGACGAACCATTTAGTAGGTATCTATTGAATTTTAAAGTGTTAAATAAATAAATAAATTCACGGGACATCATTACATTATCGCGCTCAAGCTAATTTGGTACGGGTGTTAGCACGCTCAAATCGATTACAGCGCAACTCCGAGCGCTCCCTACATAACTTGTGCCATATATTATGCAAATCTGCTCAGCCGGCGTATCTACTATTTTAATCATCAAAGTTCAAATTTGCGAGCCAGTACAATATTGGGTGAAATTGAAAACTTGGCACAATACGAGCGTAGCAGATAACAACCACGGAACAGAAACTGTTTTTTTCTGTTCCGTGATAATGATAACAGTATCGTGTCCGTCGCACACAATACTCTTTCCCAAATAGGTACCTACTGTGAATGTAGAGGCTACTAGATGGTACAGACGCCAGCACATCAAGCTACTACAATCTGTCAAATTTCTTTAATAGATTTTCAACTTTATCGCTAAAGCATTAAGGTTCAAGGTTGATTGGGAAAATTTGACAGTTTCGGGTAGCTTGACCTGCTGGCGTCTGTACATTGTAAAAGTGAAAAGTACACACATCTCAAATTCTGAGGAAACAGATCAAACTATAAAATAAAAAAATGTACGGACACCATACAGCTGGCCATGCTCTTGATGGTTTGGTGGGTCTAAAACTATACCACATTAAAGCGCGAAGGCGAGCGAGCGGCCACCGATCGCCAGATCCTTGTAGTCCACAACACTATTTTCTCAGTGGTATAGTTTTAGACCCACCATACTACCAGGGGTATGGCCAGTGGTACGAAGTCCGCAATGCTTTTCATAAGCTATACGGTCTAAACGTGGAGCATTTTTTTTTTTTTTTTGTCAAGCTGCAGTGCAAATACTGGTTCATCGCGTGCTATAAATATGCTGTCCTAGAGCGCTAATATGGTCCGTGCCTAGAGCGACGTTGTGCTAAATAGAGGTACAGACGCCAGCACATCAAGCTACTACAATCTGTCAAATTTCTTTAATAGATTTTCAACTTTATCGCTAAAGCATTAAGGTTCAAGGTTGATTGGGAAAATTTGACAGTTTCGGGTAGCTTGACCTGCTGGCGTCTGTACATACTAATTCCATGGTAGCAACTTGTCCTTCACTCAGTTCCACTGTTATATTTTTACTGCTTGCAACAATAAAAAGGTACCTTCCGAATTGCGCTGTAATCGATTTGAGCCTGCTTACAAGCTTTTTCAACATTGTTTTGTAATTCGAGGTTCGAGGTCGAGCTGCTGTGAGGACCCACCTAAATTTTAATCGTATCGATGAGGTTGTGGAGTCGTTGTTTAAAAAAAAGATAACAGAGGTGCCTAAAAAAAACTTTATTATTTCTCTAACCGTTCGGATCCAGAACAGTTCCTTCGCCAGCAGAATTTAAAATTTCTGCAAACCTTTTCCACATTCGCTTGTTATGCTCCCATGCTTGGGTGGATTTGTTATACCCAACTGCAATTTCTCTATGATAAAGAAAGAAAGAAAATAAGTTTATTTGACCTAGGACACAATATTACACAAAAACAAACAAACAGAAAGTACTTAAAATAGTATTGTGTGCCTCATGCATGACTGCGCCAAATAGGCCCAGTTCAGCATAAATGCCAGAAAACTAGTGCCTTACGCTGGTTTTCAACTGGACCTCAGATAGGCACTCCCATAGGGGAAGCAGTTGGGTCATACTAACACGACATTTCACAAAAAATAAAACCACATTAATTAAAATTAATTTGTTATGCCACATTTTGTAAAGTAAGTACACCATTATGATATTTTCATATAAGTAAACAAACTTACGAATTAAATTTACGTTACGTACTTAGAATAAAATTTACGTTTTTGAACGTTACGTATTAAAAACCAATGACATTACAGCAGGCCACAGACAAACATTACCATTCAACTTCGTTCAATAGTCGTTCACCCTTATTACTGTCATAGTACGATTTTATAGCAATTCAAATTCAGAAGCAGGCCTGCTTTTGAACTGACTGGAAATTGAATGTTTTCTTAGAAGCTCATAGTAAGCCCCCTGTATTACTTATATTACTCTTTGGCTTATGGCATAATTCGGAATGTATGTACCATAGGTTGTTGCAGTGTCAATCTAAACGTAACTGGCTCATTGAGCTATAAAAGTCAATGCATTGGCTAAATGCACAAACCATGCGAAGCCAAAACAAAAAAGAAAAAGAAACGAGGAATGGTAAATCACATTCCTTTTATGTTTTGATAATGATAAATGATTTTATTTCTGTAAGTAGGTTTGAACAAACACTTTTACACGTCAATCATATTTTTTTTAAACTAGATGGGGTCAGCGTTTCCTATCTGACTACTCTGAGAAGAAAGGCCGAAACAAACTCAGATACTTCTTAGAAGAAGGCACTGAAGACGAGGCGGTATGGTCCAAGACCTTAGCCTGCCCAAGTAGGGCGAAGAGAAAAAAAAAACATGTTTTGACACTGACAGTTGTCTTCGTTGTTTTTATGATTGATTACAGGTACAGGATTTTGAGGTTTCTCAGCTAAAATACTTAATTTTAATACTTGTTATTTTGTACTGTAATATCTGTTTGAAACATAAAGTGCTGTGGTGTTGCTTATTTTTGTTCCATGAACTAATAAAAATTGGAGCATAACTGCTTACAGCTGCTCCCATGATCGTACAAATTGCAAAACAATTCCATCAATAGACTGGTTGCCTGGAATGTGTAGACATGTTTGCAATGGGTCCCGAGTTTTTTCATTTTATGAAGAAACTGGAAGAAAATGGTGACAAACTTATTTGTAGTACTCCAAGTGAGCAGCCTCTAGAGTTTGAGTTTGATGTACGTATGAAGAACTTCGAAATAGTAGTAAACTAAGTGCCAAATATTCAGTTGTATTGTATCAGAGTGTGATAAATGTGTTACAGAATTCTACTTGTCACGTGTGCAATGGGTACTACGGTCCTAGCTTCGGGGAGCCAGTTTGTGTTACTTGCCACGCATTTCTCTTCCCGGATTTCCCATCGTACTTGCCTTCTTCGTATTTCTACAGTGAAAAGACAGATGATGGTGACTCGGGGAACGATGAGCCATCAGATTTGAACTATAGTGCTGAACGTAAAGTGAACAGAGCCTGTGCTGCAGTACCTTCCTGGTGGTATTACAGAGTAAGTTTCATTTTTTTTTTTTTTTTAATTAAAGTATGCTGATTGATAGCAATTTTATTTATTTTGTGTACTTGTCTGTGCTTAAGCACAAAGTAAATAGTTTTATACGGAGATATTTATAAAGTCCAATGCCCAAACTAAGAAGAGTGAAGAAATAAAAGATTGAAGTATTTTTTTTATTTGTCAAGTTCTTGTACTGTAAGGCCGCATCCTAATAGAAAGCAATCAACTGGGACACATGGTCGCTTCGACAGAGTGCTGCCGGTTTATCAAACAAAAAGATACACATTAACACCACAATAGCTTTCTATTATGACGCAGGGTAAAGCAAATCCATTTTCATGGTTATTGAAGTTTTCTTGTAACATTCATTTGGTTGTTGAGTGTTAGTATTATAGTATACCACAATGAAAGGGTAGCATAATTTTGGTATTAAAGAATAGAAATACTTACTGCTATACTCCATTTGTTTAGGTAATTAAATAAAGGTAAACAAAAAAACCACGTGACTTAGTTAGCCGACTAAACGTAATATCACTCACTTCACTTGTCATGCTATGTCACAGTTGTACTCTTCAATTTAGCAACATTATTAACGAATTATAACGTTGCTAAATTGAAGAGTACAACTGTGACGTAGCATGACAACTGAATAGACTGGTATTACGTTTAGTTGGATAACCACGGCACGTGGTTTTTTTGTTTACCTTTATTTAATTACCTAAACAAATGGAGTATACCAAAATAACATGGAATACCTTTTTTTCTTAAGGATAACAAACAAATAAAAATAATAATAATGCTTAATATTTAGGTACAGATATTATACAAAACACTTAAGTAATCAGAATCACACAACCAGCATTGTTATCCACAAATTAATCTAACAGTGAAAACAGTTTTAAGGTCCAAGCAAACTTAGTAAACAATTGTCTATCATAGATTAACTATTGAGTCTTATGAAATAATGTGTGACAAACTAGAAGTGAGAATATAAAAACTAAAATTATGTGGTATTTAAAAGGGACTTTTTATAAATTTACTATTTTAAACTGTGTGAGTGACAATGCAAGTATGTCAATATCAGAAAAATTATCATTGTAACTTTTCATTAGTAAATGTAAAGGAGCTCGTTCTCCTGCATTGGTTCTGCACTGCTTAGGCCTGAATAGACTGTGAGTGTAAGTAATGTGGTTTAAGAAATGTATTTCTCAAAATCAATACAATTATTCACTTAGAATGAGAAATACTGGTGGCATGCATATAAATGTTCTTTGGAACGAGTATCGGAATGGTATGTTTGAAGTTAGAAGTAGGAATAATATTGTTAGTCATTAACTTATCATTACGTTAGCAAAATGATGAAAGTTAAAAAAAAAAAAAAAACTCAGTTTAAATGTTTAAAAAAAATATATTTTTATATAAGTACCTGCAAAAAATATTAAGTCCATAATATGTATCGAAACACAGTTTCCACCAAAGTTACAAGTGAAAGCATAACAATAAACATTTAAATGTATTTTTTTTATTTACAGTTAGTTTTCATTTTGCATTAAGTATTATTTAGGAGAGCAGTGATGGCCCAGTGGTAACGGCCGCGACTTACGAGTTGTAGGTTCGAACCCAGACAGGCACTTTACTTTGTGTAAATTATTTCATCACCACTGCTCTCAAAACGGTGAAGGAAAACATTGAGAGGAAACCGGCATGTCATAGAACCAAAAATTCGAAAGACTTGTGACATATACCCACCCGCACTGGGCCCGCGTGGTGGATTACGGTCTCTCTCACCGAGAGGAGGCCGGTGTCATTATAGGCTGATGATCATTATTTAGGATCTCCAACAAAAGATTTACACAATACATGAGACATATAAATGGGCAACATCAGAATAATATTAATTTATTTGCTGAAAATACATGTTTTACCAAATATAAAAACTGGTGGTCTATGCACAGTCCATATGTTGCCTGTATTGTATATGGCATGCAAATTAATTAGTAATACCTACTAGGTACTTATTTTAGTAAAATTTACAACTGCATATTATGTTCTAATATACATTACAAAACAACCTTATAATAACATATTTGATTTACCTAAAGGTACCATAAAATATATATTTTCTCTTTGTTGCTTATATTCTTGTAATGTATAAAAACAATTTTCTGTTAATTGTTTTTTTTCTCACATCTTGCAGTTTAACTTTAAAATATTTAAATGGGAGTTACCTTATATTCTTTGGTAATTTATTAAAAATAGTAATTCAGTATAAGACAAACATTGTTTTTTATGAATGTTTTAATGCTGTTTCAAAACCTTTTTTTTTACGACATATATATCTGCTATTTCATAGAGTTCAATGGACAGTGAAACAAGTCCAGAAGACGAAGCAAGCCGGGCAAGTAACTCAGGCGCAGGCGCAAGCAGCAGTGGATGTGGCAGCGGCGTTGGGGGTAATGGCGGCCCAGGTCGCGTTGACGGGCCGGGCCGCGCCGACGGGCCGTGCCGCGCCGATGGGCCAGGCCGCGTAGATGGGCAAGGCCGTGCCGATGGGTCAGGTCGCGCTGATGGACAAGGCCGCACCGATGGCCCAGGCCGCACTGACGGACCAGGCCGCGCAGATGGGCCAGGCCGCGCAGATGGGCCAGTGCGCGCGGATCTGCCGCTACGTATTGATGCAGCACTGCGTTTTGATGGAGCCCTGCGTCCCGACGGGCCGATTCGTGTTGATGGCTCCATGCGGGTCGAGGTCGCTGCTTTCATAAATGATCCGCCCCATGCTGATGCACCGGTATGCGGCGAGGGCCTGGCCCCGGGCCCCGCAGACGAGCCTGAACCGGCTAGTGACGATAGAGCTGGTCTGGGGCCCCCACCGCATCCGCCATGCCTCGCGCACTCATTGCAGGCGCTGTCAACGCCTAGGCCACCTGACAATCTTGCCGCTGGACTTGTGGAGCAGTTACCTTCTGAAGGTATTTCTTCATTGGAGTACTTCAAAACAGTTTTATGCAGTTAAATGAATATCTTTCCAAAAATTTAAACCCATCTTTCAAAGAAGCGATCCTTTTAATTATTACACCAACATTATGCACATTCATTAATGAATTCAGATATGGATAATAATAACAATTATTATGAATTTAAGAAGACACATCAGTCTTATATACAGCCTTTACTTGACTCCCCAAAGTATACTAAAGAAACCTCACTTTACATTTGTAATTACAGGTTTCCACGGAATTTTGGTCACTGTCTTGATGCCATGAGTCATGACAAGCTAGTAATTTCTTGTAACAAAGTCATATGTGTGTTTGTAGTGCTGCTGTGCATATTCAGCTACTTGGACGACCTATCTCTATGCGCGTGCGCGTGCGTGTGTGCGCGCTGGTGGCGCCTAGTGCGCGCGCGCGTGGCTCCACCTCGCTGGGCCGTCTTCACCAACAAGCGCTTCCCGCTCTACCGACCCCTGCTCTCCAACATCGACTGGCATAAGGTAACATGACTTCTCAGAATAAAGAACCAGAAGGCACAAACAGTAAAACTTAGGCAACAGAAACAACTCACAAACACCAAAAATATTTATATCATATCAAATATTAAAAAAAAAACAAAGGTATAATTTTTGAAATTTAGGTTTGTGGTAAGAAAATAGATAACATTTTCTCAAGCTAGACATTGTGGGAAGGAAGAGAGGCAGATGGATGTTTGTTCTCTTTGGACCCTGCGCGACACAGGTGTATGATCTTGGGCGCCTGCTAGTTTGTTCTGTATTTTAAGCTTGTATTCAAATTGTCATCAACATGTTTACCATAGTCCCACTCAAAGTCTCCAACCTTGGCTGGCTGGATGACTACAAAAATGTACCATGGTGCAAGCCGTTCTTGACCAAATCAGCAACTCCAATTTTGGTAGTTAATGTTTTCATTTAATTTTGACAAATTTACATATTATTTAAGATAGGTCCAACTTGGTTTAAACAAAAATTGAGTCACAATTCCACTTAATGAAACCCAGAGCTAATAAATTGTACCAAGCAGCTGGATCTAATACAAATACATGGTTGTCATTAGGAGGGATAGCTTCACCACTTTTTACTGCAATATTATGAAATTAAATGTTTATTTCTGTAAGTAGATCTTCTAAGACACTTTTACACGTTAATATTTTAAAACTAGATGGCGCCGGCCGGATGTATTGTGTAATACATTAGTGGCAATGCATATTGGAAATGAACCAATAGCCATGGATGGAAAACCTCCTTTGCAGTCTTCAAATAACCTTTTTACACAATTCCTTGTTTTTAAGTGGGACTCGTTGTAGTCATTATACAAGATTTTAGCACCAGAATTGCACTGTTCTAGCGGAGTCATCATATAGCGGTTACCTCCAACCCTCCCTCTCCAACAAGTACAAGAGTTCCATATTGCCCCTTTTCAAACACAATTTTTCAATAACAATTGTAGAAAATCTGCGATTGTTCTGGTTAGCGTGCAACAATATCAATAAATTCTGATTTGGCATTGGATTGATATGGCTTCAATATTAAGTCAGAAATAGTTTTTTTTTGTAACGAAAACTGGCTCCACCTAACAGATAAATTTGTTTGTATCTGAATTGAATTTAGCAAATAATGGAATCACCTATAACATTTGGAAATCAATCTTATAAAAATCCTTCTGTTCGACGCTGTTGTATAACGCCAAAAAATATAGAATGTCATTTACTCAATATGGCTGACATTTGCATATGGGTCATAAGGGGTCATTTGCTTTTAAATAAACTCCCCTACATCCCCTTAATGGATAGCCGACATATTACCAATAACCCTGTATAATACGCTTCTGGACACCTGAATGGATCCACCCTGCATTTTTTGTATGAAGGTCTGTTACTTTTTAGAGGTTCGTGAATTCAAGTTCGAAACAACGATGACACCAAAATCATAGCCAGTATGTCGGCTTCAAAGCTGCATATAAACATTTATTGACTCATAATAATTATTTTGATATTTTAGACAGATAAACTTACATGAAAATATGCACGGTGGCTCGATTTTGGAGTCCGGGAGTGTATTTGCAAATCGTCATTGTTGTTTCAGAAATACCAATGCCTGGTAGAGTCGTGTTTCTGCCGCAACTGTTTGGTGCAGATGTGTGTGCAGGCACAGCCCGCCGGCGAAGAGAACGCGTGGCGCCGGAACCGACTCAGGATTGAACTCAAGGTAAACTATTAACAAACAGCTTGTTCCAACTCTTTTATAGTAAAAACTACAAATAAGAAACATACACGTTTTATATAACAATTCGACAACACAGCCGCGCAGGATAGGAGCCGAAAAACTGCAACAGAGGGGACATAGTTAACGATTCTGTCTACAGAACGCCTGCGCTTACGACATTTACCATGCATTGAAACACAGGGGACTATCCAATAAACGCAGTCGTCTTTACTAAACCAGCGGCACTGTATGATGGCGCTTGTGAGAGCTTACAAATTATAAAAATCTAACTAATGATTTAAAAAATTCTATTTACAGCGGCACGTGGTCATAGTGTCATCAAAACTCCCAGTTTAGATGTGTGATTATGGTTTAGATATGGCCACAAAATTAAAAAAAAAATGCCCGAGAAAGTTTGATTATGTATTTCTCTCGGGAGTGCTCTAAATAAATATAATTTTTTTTCTTGTATTTGAGTGTGTGACTCTTCAAACACTCAAATACAAGAAAAATTGTGATAGCCCTCTTAATTACCCTAAAGGCAAATAAAGATCTTTATTATTCTTAGTAAACTAAGATGAGTCAAAGTAAAGATCGGCTAATTAGGTACTTTCATCTACAGATGTTGCGTAATGACCCCCCGGAAGGCATAGCGGCGACCCCGCTGGACCCCAAGTGTTGTCACTGGCAGGCGAGCGTGACCGGGCCCATCGGCTCGCCCTACGAGGGAGGTGTCTTCTATCTCTACATACAAGTGCCGTACGCGTAAGTAGAAATACTTTGCTATCAGCTTCAAATATTAGCCTGTATACCGGGAAAATTATCAATTCTAGCGTTGCCTTAGCTGAAGCATGTGTCCAATTTAGTAGTGTACGTTACCCCAGCAAGAAAGTGTCTCCTAGAGTTATAGGAGTAGAACGTATAATTGGTGTCTTATCTGCTGTAAATGTGCCCCCACATAAAAAATGTGTGCCACCTGTCGTTTTGAAAAAAAAAAATATTTTAATCAACATACAACCTAGCACTTAATGAAATTTTGAATCGAGAAGATAGCTTACCTTGGAATAGCACTTAGGCTACTAATTATTCTGAGAAGCCACAGAATTGATGCACAACCGAATTCAGCGATTAACTTTATAAAAATAATACAGATACAGAGATACAGAGACATCAAAACGTTACTCCAACAGGAAATGCAATATCTCGAAAACCTGAAGGGGCACAGATTTTATTTTTGGGGCCACATTTTGGCACGCATATAAGCTCTCTGGCCATGCACAATTTTTCTCTCTCCGACCATTCGTTTAGAATTTTCCTGCTAGAAAAACGTTACTCCAGCAAGAATCGTTTTTTCCATTTTTTTCCAAAAGACAGGGGGCACACATTTTTTGTGTGGGGGCACATTTACAGCAGATAAGGCACCAATTATACGTTCTACTCCTATAACTCTAGGAGACACTTTCTTGCTGGGGTAACGTACACAATTTAGTATCAACCACAGTAGAATAACAGTATTTTCTTTTTTTTATCGACCAAATATGGAGTTTAAGTATTCCAAGGTCGTACTAATTGAACCGTTTCGAGTCCAACTGATACTGCTTAGAGTAAGGTCAGAAAAAGATAATAAAACTCCGTATAGAAGTAAAACTCGAGTTGCTGTCAGCTTTAGGGCGTATAGAACGCCCAGTTTCACATCTACTATGCTAAGTTTTTTGATTTTCTATGTCCAAGGGCTTCCATCGGTCCTTCTTTAGGACACCACTTCAGGGCTGAACAATTTCATACATAATACTTATCCCACCAGGTACCCAATGAGTCCCCCAGTGGTACGTTTCCTCACACGGATCTTACACCCGAACATCTCCCGCCACGGCGACGTGGGCATAGATTCCGTGCACCACAACTGGTCGCTGGCGCTGACCATCAGCAAGGTCCTCATCTCCATACAAAGTCTGCTGACCGACCCATACACCGCGGTGAGTGTAAGCAAACTTGAATTTCTAGCATGGACGTAGCTAGATTTCATGTTTTTATTATTAATAATATATGTGCTCTTGGCCTCAATCTCGCCTGGTGAAAAACTGAGGTCTACAATTATTGAAGGAATATGCCCGGTACACAGGGTCAAAGTTAAGTTAGCTAACTAAACTCTGCTGACGTGATGGATATCGACTATCGATATCTAAACACGATAAAATGAAAAAATATATGATTTAAAGATTTTTTTGGGGTCAACGACCTGTGGTAATATGTTTACTTAAGTATGAGTCTAGATTTGTTTGTTTTATTCGTGTTCATATACGAATATCCAAGAATGTGACGTTTACACAAAAAAAAACTGATTTTCTAAACTAATACGTAACTACAATACTTGCGATCGTTGACGCCAAAAACCACATCAAATGATTTTTTCTTTTCGTTTTATCTTGATTATATTAGATAAACATCAAGTCTGCGGAGTTTTGCTAGTTAATTTAATATGACCCTGTATAATAAGTAATAATAATAACTGTTGTGTACTTTTTATTACCTGGTTGTAAATATGACACATTGAGTTAAAAAAGAAACTTCGGCTCTATAGTGTCTTCTTTGTCATGTCATTGTGTGATCGTCTCATTCAAAAGATCGATGTGTTAATTACGCACGGGTACTGTACGTTATTGTATCAAATTGCGTTTAAAGCATGTTTATGTGTGCTACAAGAGACGCATGCGCTAGACGTAAGCCATGTTTTTATTTATTAGTCTCCTTGTGAACTGACTCATTCACGGAAGTTTCTTGCCGCCAAACTTTTTTTTTCAATAAGCGGTGGTAAACCCTTTTTAAGGGGTGTAAGCTTTTTGCCACACGATAACAAATAAAACCTTTTCACAACTGTCGGTGTCTTTGTTTTTTCCTTGTTTACCACCGACTTCCGAGGTCGAAAGTGTGGGATTTTTTTGTTTGTTTTTTCCTTGTTTACCACCGACTTCCGAGGTCGTAAGTGTGGGTTTTTTTTGTTTGTTTTTTCCTTGTTTACCACCGACTTCCGAGGTCGTAAGTGTGGGATTTTTTTGTTTGTTTTTTCCTTGTTTACCACCGACTTCCGAGGTCGTAAGTGTGGGATTTTTTTGTTGGTTTTTTCCTTGTTTACCACCGACTTCCGAGGTCGAAAGTGTGGGATATTTTTGTGAAAAAGTTTTTACGTTTTACTTTTTAGTTGTGGTACCTACCCCAAGCAAAGTCGTATACCACTACTTGCAATGTAAATAACAGTGACAGGAAGTTATAAATAATAAAAATAAAAATATTTATTTAAATTACAATGGGCATTTAGATACATATTTTTGGAGATCTCCTTTTAAGCAAGGAATTGCTTGTATTAGGAGTCTCCGCACTTCTACTGTTATTACATGATCAACATACACTGAGTAAAAAAAATATATTATTGAATCTGACTCAAAAACCGCTCATCAGAACTTGACCAACTTCATATGGGACCACCTGGGAAGTATATATACCCTTTGAAACAAGAAAAGAGTTTTCCAAATCGGTTCAAGAGTCTTTGAGTAATCGGTGATAGAACATAAAAAAAGAAAAAAAAACCCGACGATTTGCGATCCTCCTCCTTTTTTGAAGTCTGTTAGAAAACAAGTAGCATACTAAATTAGTAAGCGGTCATTGCCGCCTATAAAAAATGTTATAGCTGTAACTACTCCGTTGCGTATTAAACATAGCTTGATACTTGAGACTCAAGGCGCTGTACGCGCAATTTGAAGCGTACGTCATGTCAAGCTTACGGTACACACACATTATGTGAAACGTAACATGAGATGTAACATACGTTGAAACAGAACATGTCGTCGTTATATGTATATTAAATACGAGGGCGGCACTGAAAATTGCGGGAATCAAGGAAGTGACACAACATTACTATTTAAAAATGTATTTATTGCTTTTCGAAGTATTCTCCGCGAAATTTGACACATTTTTCCATACGATGGAACCAATCATTGAAGCAACCATTCCATTCGGAAGTTGGGGTCTCCAAAATGGCCGTTTTGTAGGCGTCCACAGCTTCTTCAGGTGATGAAAATCTCTGTCCACGCAATTTATTCTTTATTTTAGGGAAAGTATAGAAATCATTAGGGCTTAGGTCGGGGCTGTACGGCGGATGGTCTAATAATTCTATGTTTTCTTGCTCTAAAAACTCTTTTGTTCTGTGCCCGGTGTGAGAACTCGCATTGTCGTGATGGAGGATGATGCGGCGGTTGCAGTTCTCTTTACGGAGTTCAGAAACGACCTGTGGCAAATAAATGCTAGCATACCATTCTGCATTAACCGTTCTTTGTCCCTCAAGAGGAATAGTCGTAACATGGCCGGTTTTAGAGACAAACGTGGTCACCATTTTTTATGCAACACTCTGTGAACGAACAATTTTTGTTGGCTTTAACTCATTTTCGAACACCCAAACTCGTGACTGGTTTTTTGTTTCGGGTTCGTACGCATATATCCAGGATTCGTCACCTGATACGATGTTGTATACAGCATTTGAGGATCCTGCGTGGAATCTTTCGAGAGTTCTGACGCACCAAGTTACGTGAGCCGCTTTTTGCTCTTCACAGAGCGAATGCGGTATCCACCAGGAAAACAACTTTTTTACACCTAATTGTTCATGCAAGATTATTTGTATTTGACTCATGCCAATGTCTAAAGTTGCCTGAATTTCGCGGTATGTCACATGTCGATCTTCCTCAATCAGCTTACGCACAGCATCAACGTTGGGTGTCTGCAGTTTTCGGAGGACCTTGACGGGGATCATCACTGAGCTTGACACGTCCACGTTGAAATTCAGCAAACCAGCGATAAATTGTGGTTTTGGATGGGGCTTCATCACCAAATGCAGAAATCATCCGGTCTACACACTGTTTTTGTGTTAAACCACTTCGAAAGTCATAATAAATCGTCGCTCTTGAATTTTCTCGAGTCAATTCCATTTTCTCAACGACTAAACAAGTTTGACAAAAACCTTGTGACAAGACCGAGAATCTTTTTTTAATTAAATAAATGGTATTCGATTTTTAAAACCAAGGAGTTTTCAATTAAAAAGATTTTAATATGACAGGAACAGTGGAAATATTCCATTCTCGATACTTTTAGTGCAGCCCTCGTACGACATAAAATGTAACAACAACTAGGCGAATATGTTTCAATGAGTGGTAGCCAAATGTGTGAGTGGTAGAAAAATGCAAAAATCTGTGTCCAGCCAGCTGTGATCAGTAACCCCCGCCTTGTACCTTACACATACTTACGCTTTTTATTGCGGGAAAACATTTTATTCCCTAATTCCCTATTGGCTGCTACCGGCCATTTGTCGATTAAAAAGAAATCCTTTATTTATGTAAAAAATATGGTCACCTCACAATATGAATGGATGTTTGTATGGGAAATCTTAAATGATCAATATCTTTGAAACTACGCAAAGTTTCTCCGTCACAAATTTAGGTTATCATTATCGTCCACCTCACAAAATTTTGAACATATTTCGAAGGCCGTAGATCATCAGGCAGCGGAGATACATGTGTCCAGCCAGCTTGAACTCAGGCTGGCTGGACATTAAGTTTTATTAATTTCTCGTAACGCCTTACATGTGACGCCATAAATCAATCGTTATTACTGTCACATATTGCGTCACTAAATGTTAGTAAAGGAACCATATTCTAAAACGCTCCCGTTATTGAGATTCGGAAGTGCCAAGAAGCTTTATACGTAAATTCAAGCTGGCTGGAAACTGGTTTTTGCATTTTTCTACTAAACCGCTGTACGCATCACAAAACTTTTAGCTCGCTGCCTGTCACATATTTATGTGACGCCCGTTGATATGCAAAAAGTCGTCAAAATCACTTCCGTTACCGAGATTGAGAGACCAGCGAAAAGTGTTTTTTCAAGCTCGCTGGACACGTTTTCGATCGATTATCTATGATTCTGTAGCGTCACAAATTCTGAAATAAGGGGGTTTAGCCGTCACATAAAGTGAAGAAAGAAAGAAAGAAAAATAGATTTATTTGTGCCCTATTGACCTACTTAGTTAAATGCGAGCTATTTTGAAGATTTGTCCAGCCAGCCTGAGCACATAAAAAAGATTGTACAAGCCCAAGTCATTATTTATCATTCTTTCATTAATTAATTATTACTTTTAATGAAATGAAAAAAAAGTGCATTACATAAAAATTATGCCATGCGCAGTTTTAATTTTTTTTTTTTTAATTTGCTGAAACACCTTTTTCGTGCTGGATTTAAACTTAGCTGCCATATAATGAAATAAAGTGTAGGTACCACAAGAGCTGTCCTATGATATAGGTTTCTTCACTGTTGCACAATTTTTAAAAGTGGGCCCAGTGTTCATATAAAAATGCCCATGGTCCTTTAAATGTTTAGTACTTTAAACTACACTTACAAGATCTAATACTTACTCAAAAAGAAATTCTAATTTATGAATAAAGCTCCAAAGTTATTCCGTAAGTGTTGTTTTTAAAATTGTATGTGTCATTGATATGTTGAAGATTTTGTCTTTATTTACATTCTCTGTGTTATAAGCTTATAGATTATTCAATTTATTACAAGTACATAATCCCCTTATAATATATCAACCTAAATTTGAATGATTCAAGTGTTTACAGACGTTTATAACTTGTTCCAATTAGATAGCATTATCGTTCTGTTTATTAAAAACCAATTGAAATGTTTGAATAACTCGAGAAAGAATGTTAAATGCGATTTATAAATAAGAAGCTGATAGTCATAATTTCTGTATTAAAATCGACCACCATCGAATGGTTGTGATACCTGCAAACCACTATTAGTGGTAAACAATCTCGACATAATAAACTGAGACTTAGGCTGCTACGCTGCTTATCTGACGGACAGAGCCGTCATCTACCCCGGTCACGACGGGGATTGGAACCGGCGGGAGATGTCGTGTGGTGTCCCACAGGGATCGGTTCTAGGGCCGCTCCTGTGGGACATCGGTTACGACTGGATGCTGCGGGCCGACCTCCCTGATGGCGTCAGCGTGGTGTGCTACGCTGACGACACGCTGGTCCTGGCGCAGGGGAGGTCGCATCAGGCGGCGGCCGACGCGATGACACGCAGGGTTGCGATAGTCGTGAAGAGGAACCGGCAGTTGGGTCTCGAGGTGGCTATGCACAAGTCCGAGGCCATGTCTTTCCATGGGCCCCGGAACAGGCCACCATCGGGATCCCAACTAACGGTAGGAGGGGTTCACATCGGCGTCGAGTCCACGATGAAGTACTTAGGACTCGTGCTCGATAGCCGGTGGAACTTCGTGGAGCACTTCCGACGTTTGGCCCCCAAACTGGAACGGACTGGGGCCGCCCTCAAGCGGCTCCTGCCCAACCTGAGGGGTCCAAACGCCTCCTGCCGGAGGCTTTACGCGGGGGTCGTGCGGTCCATGGCTACATATGGGGCCCCGGTGTGGGCGCGTTCACTGCGGCGGAGAGCCGCCCACTATCTGAACGCGCCCCAAAAGGTGGTAGCCGTAAGGCTGATTCGGGGCTACCGCACGATCTCGGGCGAGGCGGCAAGCCTCCTTGCCGGACTGCCGCCGTGGGATCTGGAGGCGATAGTCCTCGCGCGCCTGTATGAGTGGCGCGCGGAGGCTCTACGCCGGGGGGAAACCCCGCTTCCGCGGCAAATCGCGCCGGAGGTCCTCCGGCGCGATCTCATGGCGGCATGGAAAGAGCGACTGTCGCAACCCAGCGCAGGGCACGCCACGATAGCGGCGGTAAGACCCCTCTTTGAGGAGTGGCTAGAGAGGCGTCACGGCGTCCTCACCTACCGCCTGACGCAGGTCCTCACCGGACACGGATGTTTCGGGAGGTTCCTGCACATCATCAGGCGGGAGGAAACGCCCGGGTGTCACCACTGCGATGATCGTCCCGAGGACACGGTGGAGCATACGGTGGGGGCCTGCCCTGCCTGGGCGGAGCACCGCCGTGTCCTCGTAGAGGCGATCGGCAGCGGCGGCGACCTCTCACGCCCGGCCCTGGTTCAAGCCATGGTCCGGGGCGAGGGGGAGTGGGAGGCAGTCGCCTCCTTCTGCGAAGCAGTCATGCTAGCGAAGGAGGTGGCGGGACGGGAGAGGGAGAGAGTCTCCCGTCCAAGCCGCCGCGGTGGACGCTCCGGGCGTCGGGAGCCGCGTGACGACTCCCGGCCACCGTAGGCGCGGGCCTGCGGGCGGTGAGTAATGGGTAGCTTACCGTCCGATCAGGACCAGGTCCGTGCTGGACGGCGCGTACGTGTTCCACGCGCGCCTCAAAGAGATGTCAGCATCGAAGAGGGGGCCCACTAGGGCCCAAGCCTGCCGGGAAAGCGGGATCATCCAAAAGGGGTACCGCTGACCCGGAACATAAAGGGCCAAGGAAGGAACACGGGTGGGTTTTAGTCAGTAAGAGTCTGACACTCCCTTACGCTCCACCTAGAGCGGGAGGGGTCATTTGATGATTTCCCATCCTCAAAAAAAAAAAAAAAGAGGCTGCTACGCTAAAAAACAACTTGACGACACGTTTGGTGTAGTGGCTACAGTGGCTAAGTGTAGTCAGCGAAACCAAATGGTCCTGGGTTCGAATCCCGGTAGGGGCAAATGTTTGTATGATGAATATGGACATTTGTACCCGAGTCATGGATATTTATAATATGTATGTATTTACGAAAAAAAAAAATGTATTTAAGTAGTGTATCAACCATCTGGTATCCATAATACAAGCCTTAATTAAGTGCTTAACTTGGAACTAGATGGTGCTGTGTGCAATGTCAGACGATATTTATTTATTATTTATTTATTTCTCATTTTTATCATTCTGAAATGAACCCACCATTTATAGCATATATAGCATAAGGTTGAATTCTGTGTAAACTCCAACAATTATTTCTATTACTACAAGCATTATTGTTCACCAGGTATGCATGGAGCCCGAACTAGGCGAGATGTATGTACGAGACAGGGCGCGCTTCGAGACCCTCGCCAGGCACTGGACTTGGCGGTACGCGATGCATGACATCCTGTCGTACTGAGTGGGAACATGGTGTTCCCAGTGCAAAGACTGTCACAGTGATACGTGATAAGACAAGCAACGTAAAACGGCAAGCTATATTAATTGCCTTCTACTGAGTTTTTTTTTTCAAACAGGTTCAAATCAAATTTGTTTGCGAAACTGCGCAAACGTGGTGGGTATCGACGATAAAACAAAAACAAAAACTAAACTTATAATTTCAAATACTTTATTACACAACCACAGGCCGTAGTCAGTTATAGTAACTTGAAATTAAGAGTTTCGGTTTTTAATATTGTATCCATAACACAAAAGTGTTGTGGATACAATATTTTTATCTCACGATGCGACGCGTGTTTTACTTGTGGTAACCAAGTGAACAAACACGCTGTGAATGTGTGCGTGAAGACGAGTAGCGTCAGCAAATAACACACACACATAACACAAGTAAAGCACGCGTCGCTTCGTGAGATAAAAATACTATTCCCACCACGTCTGCGGAGTTTCAATAGCTAATTTCATTTAAACCTGTATTTTTGGGGGCGGATCAAGACGTAGGGTATTGTAATATACCTGTAGATAGTATGTTTTAACTTTTCAAGGCTCCCGCAAACGGGCGTGACGCGACGATTTCTATGAAAACTTCATGGAAATTGTTTTAGAAGAGTCGCTTCGCGCCTGTCTGCGGGAGCCTTGAATGTCACACAATTTATACTTTATGAACAATCAGTATCGATGTTTTATATTACAAATCTATACATATTATAAACTAAAGTCGCTTTTCGTGTCTGAGTGTGTGACCTCGTTGCTCTTCTAAACGACGCAACAGATTTTGATGCGGTTTTCACCATCATTTAGAGATTTATTGCGGATGGTTTTTATGTATAGGTAATACACTATAGTATTAAACTTACATATAATTAAGAAATCTTTTATACGTTTCGTCAAGTCGTAAAAGCCGTGCGAAACGGGAGGGGGTCGGTAGAGGATTCTATAAGACAGAATAAAAACGCACTCCACAAACTTTATTGTAGAAAGGCTGTGTAAGATATTCAAATAAAAATAACGATTCTTTGTATAACCGCAATAAACATATGGTACCAAATTAGGACTTTTTATTTGATAGTTTTTTGTTTTCCTCTAATTTTCCCATGACTATGTAGTTCCATCGCTCTTTGAGTTTCTGGCAGTTACAAAGGGCTGGTATACATTTTCCACTTCCGGGTGCCCTACAATAGCCCGGGTAAGGCGCTTCACCTTTAGGCAACCATCTTCTTGCGTTCACAAACCGCAAAGGGTCATATACAGGGTCATCTATTAACTCCCGTAGGTGGCCTAAATGGACCGTGTAAAGTTTGGTCTGAATTTTAAGACTGCCCGGTTTGAAATAGTGAACGTAAACAGCAATTGCAAATAATCCCTGGAATTGGAATACAATATTATAGTAGGGTGAATAAATCTGGTGGTGTGGAGCAGTGGTGGCCGGGCCACCACTGCTCCACACCACCAGATTTAAACTCGTAGATTTAAACCGTTACCATCGGGCCACCGTGGCCCGATGGTAACGGTTTAAATCTACGAGTTGTAGGTCGTAGGTTCGAACCCAGACAGGCGCTTTACTTTGTGCAAGTTATTTTCATCACCACTGCTCTCAAAACGGTGAAGGAAAACATCGTGAGGAAACCGGCATGTCCTAGGACCAAAAAATCGAAGACATGTGACATCTACCAACCCGCACTGGGCCTGCGTAGTGGATTACGGCCCACTCCCTCTCGTAGAGATGAGGCCTGTATCCCAGCAGTGGGAACATTATAGGTTGATTATGGAATAAATCTGTGTTCTGATATACAAGGTCAAATTAAATTAGCTAGCGCAACTCTGCAGAAGTGATCCACAGATATCGACCCATAAAAACAAAGCTTTGATGTTCTTTTTTTCAGGTTAACGACAAAGTGACTTGTTCAGGTTTTTTTTTGATATCCACACAATAAAAACTCTGTTTTTTATTTAACAGATATTTCAAGTAACTTCGCCACATAAACGGTCGTTAAACCCAAAAAAAAAAATAGTTTTGATTCGTTATGTTTAAATATCGATACCCACCACAACTGTGGAGTTTCGGTAGCTAATCTACTTTGACCCTTTATAGGAATAAGCAAACTGGAAGAACGCCTCTGCTCTTTAAATGTCAAGGTCATTTTCATTTCACTTGTGACACACGGCCTCCCAACTACCTCTAGCCAGCGGGCGGGCATTAGCCTGCCAGAAATTCAGGCGGGCTCCGTCACCCTACGGCCTGTCCTCCTGAGAGGAGCACCGTAGGCCTAAGTTTGTTTAGGCGACAGACTGCCAAATACCATCGCTCGCGAGGGAACATACCTCTGCCTACGCCGTTCAGGTAATGCAAGCGTGATGTGTCTGTATGCAGAAGTGTAGGTACTTACCTGAATGTCAATAACTTCAGAGTGAATTTTATGGATCGACATTATAATAATAACAGTCCCTAGGTATATTGTTATCAGACACGCTTATTTTAGCATGCAGTCAGTCATACTAGGTATGTGTGATAGTGTTTTTATGTGATTTTTAATTATTTGATACTCTTGTTTTTTGATAAAACAATGAGTAATAAAGGTTTTCGGGACTTTTTTGCCAGAATAATAATATTATGGTGTTTTGTATAGTAGGAAGAATAAATAGGGCGATTGTTAAAAATTAAGTAGGTATATATTTATTTTTAGAATTAACCTCGATACCTTTATATCAGTTTAAAAAGAATGGACAGTATGATACATGCTAAAATAAGAACATTATCTGTAATAAAGTTTGGAATGATAACTAAATAGTGAGTTATTACTACATACATGACATTCAGTCCTCCATGAGGACAGCTAGAAATTATACAAAATGACACGGGTCTTGCTTTTACCTTCTCTGTCTACGCTTTTACCCCACTTTATATAATTATGTGGTTTCTTCTGTGACACATTTGACCTTTTTTCTCGCACATCTGCACTGTGTTTCACTTTTCTACGAGATTCGTAAGTTATTCTCAAATATTTCCATATTTTTTTGTAAGTACCTACTTATTATTTTTGATTTCAGTAATTTTTTACAGGGTATACCTACATACTTTTTGTTTCTATTTGTAACACCGCACTCAAACTCAAAGCATTTTATTTCAAATAAACCAATTACAGGCACTTTTGAATTGTCAAGGGGTCGGTCAGTCAGAAAGATGAAGCTAGTTGCCCATTCCAAAGCGTAGTAGGTACCTATGGAGAAGAACGGGCAAGAAACTCCATGGACACTCTTTTACATTAAAATATTGTTACAAAATAGTGGTTACATCATTCATGTTGAAATTATACATGTGAGAACGATATAGAAACACGTGCACGTTAAAAGCGTCCGTAATAAAAAAATAAAAACAATTCAGGAATCAAAATAAGCCGTGGCAGCTAAGACATGACCAGTGCCTACTGACGGCGCCCGTTCACGAACATGACGTATGCATCAGCACCATTCAGCTCAACCATTTTGGAGGGATCCAATACACACGCCACCACCAGCGACACATTTGAGTGAGCATGGACATACTCTCAGCCGCCAGGGCACATTTAAGTCAATGAAAGACGAACCCAGTAACCTTTATAAGTTATAGTCGGTACATAGGTAATGCTCACACATGCGCTATGCAATTATACAATACTAAGAGATTGAAACAATGCAAAGATAGATTGTACTCGTCAAGAACATTGTGTTATCTTGATTTTTTTATCTAGAATGGCCCCTGGATCTTCCTCTGGTACGGTCCCTAGATTTACCTCTGGAATGACCCCTAGATCTTCTTCTGGAGTGACCCCTATATTTACCTCTAGAATGTCCCCTGGATCTTCCTCTGGAGTGCCCCCTGGATCTTTCTCTTCTTTCCCCGCGGCGATCCACATTTCCTCGAGCCCTTTTTCCTGTCCGTTTTACAGATTTACCTCTTGATGCTCCTCGAGACCTTCCCTGAGAGCGGCCTCGAGATCGGCCTCTAGAGTGGGTACGAGATCGGCCTCTAGAGTGGGTACGAGATCGGCCTCTAGAGTGGCCACGGGATCGCCCCCTGGAGCGGCCGCGAGACTTTCCCCTGGAGCGTCCCCTAGACCTACCTCGTGATCGATCGCGTTTTCTCGATCGATCTCTAGAACGGTCGCTGCAGTGAGAACACCTCGTATCAGCTTGAACTTCGGTACTTACTTCTTGAGTCTTAGAATTTTCTTTACCGTAGGTCCTAACTCTAACGACGACTGCTTCCATCCTTATGGCGTCTCCGATTCTCTGTAACAGACTGAGCAAAACTGTTTGCTTTTTTAATGACTGGTTATTGTAGTATCACTTAGGTATCTAACTTGTGACGACTCTCCTGAATGGATGATAACAATCCCGTAAACATCCCGCTTATATTCATCTTTGTTATCTAATATGGTGTAATTATATTGTGCACTAATTTCATAAATTGTGCATTTCTTATGTAATTATTGCGCTTATTGCACCAGTATTGCGCAATAAAAACACTTTCGGCCTTATTACAAAACAAGGTTTTTCTTTTGACATGGTCTAAACCATCGAGCCTGTTTTTGAAATAAGAACCTAACTGAAATCGAAATACAGTTCCTTTTACAAAACTGTCAACTTAGTCCGGTCTTAGATTGTCAATTTTGTATTAAGAACTTTACTAAAGTCGGCATAAAGTTCCAAATACAAAAACTAAATCGAATGTGTAGGTTGGGGCTAAAGTTAGATCGTGTTTTGTAATAAGACGGTTTGATGTTAAGGGTTTTGGAAAATTCCGCTGTACTTACCCACTTCTGCTTATTTGTGTCTCAGTTAATTTAATTATCAATTGTAGCTTGCTAATCGCCGGCGACTCTACTTTCCAATAGTCATCATCTGCCTAGCTTTTTCCCAAATATGTTGGGGTCGGCTTCCAGTCTCACCGGATGCATTTGAATACCAGTATTTTACATGGAGCGACTGCCTATCTGACCTCCAAAACCCAGTTACTGGGTAACACGATACCCCTTGGTAAAACTGTTTGTCCGACTTTCGGGCTTCTGACGACCCGTTAGGATTACCAAAATGGTTGGGCCTGCATCGTCTTCGCCAACATCTCTGGCTTTGGCAAGTTCTGTTTCGCAGTTGCCCGAGTCTTCACCTGCTTAGCTGGTGGACTCGCAAGCTCAGAGTTTTTGCCATTCTCCCCTCTGTCAGTCAGTAGCCTGCTAAGGCTTAAAGGCTTAGCAGGCTTATCAAAGAGTTGCGAGCCAATCACGATCAAGGTTCTCCTTGATCGTGATTGGCTCGCAACTCTTTGATGCTGCGTTCGCTTGCGCGTGTGGGACCGAGAGGAACTCGTAGTCGTTCAGAGGCGTATGGCATTTGCGAGCAAGAAGAGTACCATCAGGAGTCACTCACCAGATCGACGGCAACCGGGGTAGGCCGGCGCGCACAAATTATAAAAATATAATAATAATAATATGAGACAACATCCACACAAGGTCTTCAGGTCCCGAACTAGGCAGAGCCTGTACTACGATAACCTGATGACTGATATACATAGTTATATACATATAAACACCCAGACACAGGTCAAACAAACATGTTCATGCACACAAATGTTTGACTTGTCCGGGGATCGAACCCGGGATCAGCGGCTCAGAAGGCAGGGTCGCTACCAACTGCGCCAACCGGTCAAATTGTGCACGTGTTGGTACCCTCTTTGGTACTTTCTGTGCCTTTTTCGCAGGTGCATTCTTTGACACTTCTGTGCTGGGCAAATCTTGTGAGTTTTGTTTTGTTTTTTTTTTGCGGTAGTCTGCTCTTTAGGTTCCGGTGCCACGGATAGAATCCATTGACTCTCATCACCGGTGAGCCACATGAGTGGCTCAATGCGCCCCTAAAGGACGGATAACAATTCGATTGGAATTTAAAGCGATCAGTCTCCTCCCTAGAATACGAGTTGCCCGACCGAGCTCTGCTCAACGAGGGATTCTCCTGGGGTAGTCGTTTTATTTGATGAGCTTTCCTAATGATTGCTGAACTCAGTTTTGCCTTTTTTACGGGGTAGGGTCCCCAGGTAGTTGATTTTTAGCGGGGTTATTTTGGGTGACCACTCAACATCCAGGACTTCTATCCTGTCCCCAAAGTCACTGATACACCTTCTCAGTTACGTTTGATGAGCCGACGCGTACCTACTAGAAGTGAACCTACCTTCCCGAGCCTGTCTGATTGGGCCCTCATCCTCAGCGCTTGACAAATAAACCCAACCCAGATTCGCTCCTCGAAGATTTCGAGAAACGAACCATAAATCACTCTCCTCAAAAAATTAGACGGCACACGACAAAAACCTTAACCCACTCCGCGAAGAACTCAACCAGTGACTCGCACGTCACACACCGTCCGAAAGACCCGCTCCGCGAGTCATCGCACGATGTACGACGGAATAACCTATTCACTTTCCTAAAACTCGGAGAATGAATCGCGCATCGTTCAGCAACACGAACTCCGTTTAAATCCCCATACGGTGCGCCCCTCGCAGGAGTCCGAAGTTATGGACCCTGCCCCGTGTCTTGTCTGGGCTCTCGCCCTACCGGCAAAGCTCCAAGATAATTGAAACACGCAAGCCCCACCACGACAACGTGATGGCATCCTCGGTAGAGGACTACGTATTTATTAACGCAATAACTGCTGATTAGGGAATTTTAACTACATAATATTAGCAAATTTATTTTATAACTTCAAATTGTAATTACTTTTTAGCGGGTGCACAGATTTAAATGAAATATATACATACTAAAATAAATAATAGCACGAGTCTGCACGAGATCACTTCCAACCGGATACACCTATTCGGCTGGGCGATTTTCACCAATCTTTTATACCTAGAATAAGTCTTATCGTGAGAAAAAAATTTGTGTTTTTGACAGTTCTTCCATACTAGAACTGTCAGACGTCAATTTTATTCCACGGATAAAATATGTCTGACTTTGGTGAAATCAGCCCTTAGGGCTGTTTTTTCAATAGTCAGACAACTTTTATCTGAAGACTGACAGTTTGACATATTTTCTATACAAAAGCTGTCAAACCGCAATATTTATTCCTCAGATAAAAGTTATCTGACTATTGAAAAATAAGCCCTAAGTCTTTTTTTTTGTATTTTTATAATTGTCAGGACAAGGTTTATAAGAAAGAAAATGTTTGAAAAATCTTTGTATGCAAGTTAGTAATTTTTTCTGATTAAAATTCCCATCGGGCGCAGTGGTATTATATATATATATATATATATATTATGGATTTAGGCTTTCGTAGCCGAGTGAAACTGTTCTACCATAGAAACCGGAGTGACAATAATTGGGATCAGGTTTTTAACCAATCATTCTAAGCATTTGGGAGTTTGGGAGGCCGAATACCTAACTGTGGACATAAATATGGTCAGGCAAAGATGAATGTACTCAATAATATAGTTTGAAAATATGAATAGGTACTATTACTAAAAAAACATCCAATAGGGACCATTCTTTATTACTCCTTAAAAATAAACTATTACTAGAACACATTTTATTGTTGATGACAAGTCAAGGCCCGAGGCAATTAATTGATCAAAGAAAAGTTAGGCTAAGATTTAAACAGTTTTATACTTACAACAAAATTTACATCTTGTGTCAAAAATAACATGTCTGCAGAATAATAATAAAATACGAAGTTGATTGAAATATGTACTTTCGAAATACATACGGTAATTGGAAAATTATAAATTATTACTAATCCAGCATAACAATCAAAAAGCAGTTGTCAGCTACTAGATTAACAATAGAATGTTTGTGGTGAACATAACAAACTACGGGGAGTTGGAAATGTCCATGTTATCAGGAGAATTCTTTTCGTCACATACATCAGAAATCTTATTTTCTAGAACAGAAATGTCCTTTTCTTCTATAACAGAAAGATTAGGAGTGTGATCTCGCGATTTTCGGTCGTGAGGCGTTTTGGAGTCCCTATGCGAGCGACTCTTAGATTGACGACTGTCCGACCGGGAACGCTTACGATCTCTGGATCGAGATCGCTTTTTATCTCTCGATCTAGATCGTTTTCTATCCCGAGACCTAGTTCTTTTTCGATCTCTTGAGCGAGAACGTTTGCGGTCTCGCGACCTAGACCTCTTTCGCTCCCTAGATCGAGATCTCTTTCCTCTAGAGCGCGACCTCCGGCGAGACCGCGAGCGTTTCCTGCGGGATCGTGAACGAGATCTGCGCCGAGACCGGGAGCGATCGCGCTTTCTGTCACGAGATTTGGTTCGCTCTCGTTTCTTTGACGGTGACCTCTCTTTTTCTTTGTCTTTTTCTTTTTCAACATCCTTTTCTGGTTTATCGTCGGCTGGCGTGGACGCCTTGGACTTTACATCAGAAGAGTTGCCATTGGTTTCGACGACGACGACTGGTTCTGGTTTAATTTCTTCTTTCTCCTCTTTTTCTACTTCTTTGAGAGGAGACTTAGATTTTTCCTTCTTCTCCTTTTCAGTGGATTCCTTCTTTTCTTTGCGTTCCTTGTCCTTGTCTTTGTCTTTATCCTTGTCTTTGTCCCGCGAGCGGTCGCGCTTGGAGCGAGAGTTACGGTGGCGGGACCGCGACCGAGACCGCCGGGAGCTGCGGTGGCGCGAACGAGATCTGAAATAACAAAATATTCAATTAATAACAATGAAAATAAGGGCTTGACACACCTTAAAAACGTAAGGCTTGGTGGAGCAACTATCTTTGCAGGGTGGCTGGTAGCAGCTGGATAAGAGTGACCGAGGATCGATTTAAATGGCGTGCGATTGGAGAGGTCTATGTCCAGCCGGGAACTGCACGCAACGCATTTTTCTTTAATTCTATAGACTGATAATAGTGAGCTCAGAACGGTATAGCGAACTCCTCTACGCCGAAATCACTCTTTGTCGACGGTTGTTTCCACGAATAAATCTATCGCCGATAAAATTATTCGCCGAAAACACCGTTCATCGATGGTCGCTTCAGCTACAACACCTTTTACCAATGGAACGGGTCGAACGAAATGTATCTAAGGGTATGCAGGTTACGGTTAGCACATTGCGGACCCACCATACCACTGGCCATACCCGTGGTGGTATGGTGAGTCTAAAACTATACCAGGCTTTTTTTACTAGTTCCAGAATTCGGTGAACTGGGTGCCGTATTGCATAACAGTAGCCTAGTTTACGTCGTTTTTTTTTAATGATTTTTTATTAAAATTCACTATGATACACACATACAAAAATATAAGAACTTATCTTGCATAATATTTTATTTTATTTTATTACAAACCAAACAATTTATTATTTTATTAAAATAAATAAACGTTGTGAGGCGTGCACTTTTGGATTTTCTAAACTTTATATAATAGATAGAATGTTTTTATCGATCGTGATCTCGTGGACCATAATTTAAAGATTTATAATACTTAAATGATTTTATTTCTGTAAGTAGGTTTGTAGAAACACTTTTACACGTCAATCGTATTTTAAAAACTAGATGAGGTTGGCGTTTCCTATCTGACTATTCTGAGAAGAAATGCCGAAACAAACTCGTCTCTTTCAAATTCCAGACAAAATATTGGTCAGATCATGTGAAGGCTATGTAGATCGGTGTCTGAAATGGTTTTTTAATAAAAAACTATATACAGAAATGTGACACAAAGAAAAAAAGTCTGAAGTAAAGTGAGAATTTCCCAAAAAGATTAAAAAACGTCAAGATCCTTAGCTATAAATAATTGCTGAACATACATTGGGTTGTTTTGGGAAGCTCTGGACCTCATTCCGTGGTCCTGTAGATAAAAGCGAAAAACTCGACAAAATACTACCCTTGTAATATTATATATCTAATAATAACATCCTAACTAACATGAGATTTGCGAGATAGTAAATGTAATTAAGGCCGGGTGTTATCTCAATATTCCCAAAAATTGGTTTCTTAGAACGTCGAGTATGACGTAATGTAATAAAAATAAGTAACGCGAAAAATACAGTGAACAGAGAAGGGTATAAAGAAGAATTTAAACCGAACAGAATAATAAATAATAGTTTGATATTCCCAATAAAAAATTGGGAAGTTGTAGCACAAAAATAAACTTTGACGTCGAAGATCTCTGTATTTCCAGCGATAACAACAGTTTTTTTTTTAAGAATTTAGTAGGTTTTCCATTTTTTTAAAACTTTAACCAAACCATTATTTAATTTTATGTCTATATTTTAAATAATCTAAAGAAAAGCAGTAAAATAAATGCCCATTCGCAGCTTACGTCACATTTCAACACAAATATCATTTTCAATTTTCAATCTTATTGACGCTCCATAGTGGTGACAATAGTTTACGCGGTCATACTTTAGTCGTCGGGCAGCGCTCGACTTGGATGGTTGGCACCGGACGCTCTGTGCATAATTCGATTGTAGTTTTCAAGTAATTTATGACTGAAAACAGTGTGTGAATTGAACTAAAGTTCTGTGGCGGACTACTAAGGCTACTCACTGCCTAATATTGAAGTGAAAATTCAGTCTCAGTGGAAATATGGGCAATAAAAATAAAATGTTGCGAAAGAGTTTTACAAGAAAAAGACGAAAAACTCGAAAAAATGATGGAATGTTTGGGTAAGTAGGATGATTACGGTATTGTATCATAATAACATTTGAAATTTGTATTTAGTTTAGTATACTTACGAAACTGTATAAATCTATAGAAACGGTATTGACAATTTCTACAAACATTTTGCTAAATCCAAAAACAAATAGGTGCACTCTATTTTGATGTCTATAGAATGCATATTTGAATGCGTCTAGTGCAAACGTCTCTGGTCGAAGCAACCATCGAGGCGATAGCCATATTGCAATAGTAGGTATAAGTAACAAAAACAAACTTGCAGATAAATCAGAGTGCGTTCGTAATTATTATAATAATATAAATATTGCACTAGTTATATAAAAAGCATTTTGATTCTTTTGTAAGATTATTTTTATAATATTTATTGAGTCATTAGACCAGTGCCGATAATTTTTGAAAACGAAAAAAGTCACAGTAGGATGAAACCCATTGGAAAAGAAAGAGAATATAACAAAAATGAAAGGAAAAATAATTTACGGGCGATCCGAGGGTCGGGAAGTGGGGGTTATCTCGATTTCCGGCAAAACTACAAGTCTTATGGAAAAAAGTGTAATAGCAAAGTTGTAGGTAATAAAAAGATCTACAACTTTTGTATTCACACTTTTTTCAAGTAACCTCAAAATTTATGTGAAAAATTCAAATTTGACAACAAACAATTTATGTGAAAAATTCAAATTTGCCGGAAATCGAGATAAACCGCTTTTTACCCTTAAACCTCCACTTCCCGACCTCGGATCGCCCGTAAATTATTTTTCCTTTCATTTTTGTTATATTCTCTTTCTTTTCCAATGGGTTTCAGCCTACTGTGACTTTTTTCGTTTTCAAAAATTATCGGCACTGGTCTAATGACTCAATAAATATTATAAAAATAATCTTACAAAAGAATCAAAATGCTTTATATATAACTAGTGTGCAGTATTTATATTATTATAATAATTACGAACGCACTCTGATTTATCTGCAAGTTTGTTTTTGTTACTTATACCTACTATTGCAATATGGCTATCGCCTCGATGGTTGCTTCGACCAGAGACGTTTGCACTAGGCGCATTCAAATATGCATTCTATAGACATCAAAATAGAGTGCACCTATTTGTTTTTGGATTTAGCAAAATGTTTGTAGAAATTGTCAATGCCGTTTCTATAGATTTATACAGTTTCGTAAGTAAACTAAACTAAATACAAATTTCAAATGTTATGATACAATACCGTAATCATCCTACTTACCCAAACATTCCATCATTTTTTCGAGTTTTTCGTCTTTTTCTTGTAAAACTCTTTCGCAACATTTTATTTTTATTGCCCATATTTCCACTGAGACTGAATTTTCACTTCAATATTAGGCAGTGAGTAGCCTTAGTAGTCCGCCACAGAACTTTAGTTCAATTCACGCACTGTTTTACCAATTTTAGCAAATACCAACTAATATTCAGCCAGCAGCAGCTTCCATTCCCGTGGATGATCCCTCTATCGTCTAAATTTTTCAGAATTCTAGCTTCCGTCCCGGCTCCGCATTTTATTAGAAACATTATGGCATTTGTCACTTTGGAGCTGTGATATTATTGCATTTATTTAGAGTTTATGTGATTTTTAAGTGGTCCGAGGGCCTTTATGTTGGTTTTGTTTTCTATTTTTTTACCGCACCCACTAAGTACCTATCTAAAACACAAACATTAGTTTGAAATGGCATAACTACCCATTTAATTAACCCTTCCATCCCTGATACTGACTTACACCCGAAAAGCATAATTCCCCTTCTAGAGCAGTCGGGTAAAATTCGGAATGTTTATATTTGACCTGTTTATCATGTACTGTAATAAAAATAAACAGTAGTGATGTTTTTTTTTAAATTGTTATGTGTAATTATTTATTGTATCATATTATGAACCGACACTGTAATTACATCGAATTTTAGAACGCACGTCATAAGTAAGTATATTCAACAGAAAACATCTGATTTCCTTACGTATACTATGCAACTTTCCTTGAGCACACAAACGCCCGTGTTAGCGTTTGCGAGTGTGTGCATAATTACCGTAAAACGCGCAGATGCGGTTGTGTGAGTGCGGTAATAGCGATTAAAATCGTAGTCGGTCCGCGCCTTAAGGCTCCGTGCACATAAAAAAACCCTCTTTTGCCAATTTCTTATCTAATTGTGACAAAGCTGGAAATAATTGAAACATTATGTCTGTGTGACTACAAAAGTACAGTTTTCATGGCGCTAAACCATTCGTGTCAGTCACAGCACCTGTTAATAGTTTCATCACTTTTGCGCTCTCGAAAATATAGTTTATTTTGCCTTTGATTTACGAAATGAAAATATTGTATAATCATAAAACGAAATTTTAATTTTATTTTAAGATTAGCTGAAGATTAATGTGTGATTTTTAAATTTCTTGAAACGGTATGCTCAATAATAGGAAAAAATACATAACTACCAGGATTTGTTTCGAAAAATAGGTTTTTGCAACATTATTTTTCTGTTATATTTTGTATCTAAGTTGAAAAAAGTGGTCCAGCTACATGCAAGTAGACCATATAATGATGTTAATAATTTTTAATGTTAAAAATCAAACGTAGTTTCTAGTAAAAAATTATCAAACGTCAGTCTCGCGTCATATTTTGGAAAACTTGTTGCGAATATTAGTGATTTCCCATGAATACTTAACTTATTTGAAAAATCCCTTTCAGCCACATGCAAAACAAAGAACTCAAGTTTTCGAATCACAAATCATTTTGTTTAAATAATGTTTTCCCTTCCTACAAATAATGCACAAAATTGATCAAAATCAGTTGATTTCGTGCACGGCCCCTTAACATCGGTAAGTAGCCCGGCCATGCCTGCGGACGATTTGGGAAGATAGATTCGATCCACATTAGGTGCTATGTTTATTATTAATCACTAATAGTATCTCACTGCAGGTCAAAGGTCTTGTTCTCTTTCCACTTATGTTTATCTATTGTTGTCTAAGGCCAATATTTATGAATTAATATCTAAATCCAAACTTATCATTAAAATAAAACAATCAATTCTCAATTCCCACCAACCAGGCAGTTTCTACAGACTCAAAAAGTAAAGGACTATTGAATTGGTTAAACATGACCTGGTCGATAAACGCTTGTGACCTTACCTTGAGCGACGAGAGCGGTGTCGGGAGCGAGAGCGGGAGCGCTTGGAGCGATGGCGCGACCGGGACCGGCGTGAGCGTGACCGAGACCGCCTTCGCGACCGGGACCGAGACCGTGTCCTAAAAACAATGGTAGTTCAAATTTAGATGACGGAGTCAATCCCTTGTTTCTTTGAGCCAAGTCAGTAATATCTATAAATGGATTGACAACTTAATTAAGTATATTTTAGTATCTTTTCAAGACAGACATTTTATTATGATATCTATCTACTTAAAAATATCCAACCATAAGAGAAGGGAACCTAGCCACAACTCACGACTTGAAATTGGTTTTTTATGTGTTCCTTACCAAAAAAAAATAAAATATTAAAATAACTGGAAATTTTACGAACAAATATTATGATATGACATAATTATCTTACCTTATTATACCAAAAAAGAACATTGTACTTGTTAGTCAGTACAGTAGGTATGTAATGTTATGATTTCATTAAAACATGCTTGCTATAAGTGTTGGTATGATCAGAAGTTACAAGTCATTTACCACCTAAATAGATAAAATAGCATTACATCCATATGAAATAAGCTAGTCAAATCTAACCTCCGTTTATCCTTAGACAGAAGCCCTATGACTGGGTCAATAGCAGCCGAGATCAAGTTTTGTGCTTCCTTCACTCGGCACATGGCTTCTTCAATCTCTCGTTGAGCCGCCTCATTGCTCTTTGTCTGAGGCTTGCAAATAGCTTGCGTTGCATGGTGCACCTGTAATATTGTGAAATTAATATAAAATTTTTCAAAATCATTATTAACACAAATCATATAGGTTCTTTTATAGTAATAATTAGTACTTTATGTTGGATGCTTATCTGATAGACCTAATGCCTGCCATATGTCTATGGCTTCACACTTGCTAAATCAGTATTTCAATAGAAACCATTCAAAATGGTACAAAATATAATTGACATTAAAATGTTGCTAAAGTGAAATAGATACTTATAACATGCCTGATCAGTAATTCTAGACTAGAAAGATATCTAACTACTTAAAAATTATCTCACCTTGATGGCCTGTCCTTCAACCAGACTGCCGTTCAACTGCAGTGCTTTTATGATAGTCTCCTGCTCTGTCATCTCAATCAGTGCATACCTCTGCTTGTCTATGTCCCGGTCACAAAACCTCATGTATTTCACTTCACCAGCTTGACAGAAGTGATCTATTAACTGCTGGGAAGTTAAATTGTCCACATCACCAACTAGGACTGTCCTTCTTATTTCCTCTATCTTTCTGGAGTCGTAAGCAGCCGGTAGCGGCGGATATGGAGGCAACCCTAACGCAATCATCTTAGGGTCGTGACTTTGGATTACCTGGTTGGGAGGAACGCCATCCAGGGCGTTGATCACATGCGCCGGTAGTCGCGGCTCCACTGTGCTCAATCCCGGCACTAAGGTCCCGTTGCTAGACATTTCTAAAGCTTTGTGCTCATCCGGAATCTCTCCTGACTGCATAGGAATCACTATAAGTGCCCGATCAATGAACACAGTGTTGGTCATATGCTGGGCAACGTTTACGGTTGCCGAATCGTAATATTTTACATAACATATTCGAGACTGCACTGGGCAGGACACGTCTCTGATAGTTGGATACAATCTGATGTCGTCAATCTTCCCCAAATACCCGAAGAGTGTTTGCATCTGATCTTTGGTGGCCTGGGGTGCGATGTTGGTAACTTGAATCACCCTCGTGCTGCCCGAAACCATTTTCGACGATTTGCACATTAAAGTTACAAATGACGAACACTTCAACTTAAGTATGAGGTTTAGTTGTATCTAGAAACCATTTCGATTCTACATCTTGTGTAACTTACATTAGAGAACTTTTGTGAAATATTTTTCGCAAACCACCACACGCTTTCTTTCCACAGATAAAAAACAGTTACAGACTTAGGTACAGAACCACAGACACAGATGACAGAAAACGTCAGACACCAAACAAAACAACAGAGTAAAAATCTAAAAAACACATTTTTTTTTGAACAACACCAAAAACAACCTTTTTTTTCGTTAACAGCACCAAAACTTACTGGAAGTTATATTTTCGAAATAATTCATTTTTAATTTCATACTTTTATAGATTACAGTTTTCTGTAGCAATACCCACTTAACGGAGAAAAGTGTTTCTTCTCACTTTATAAGATCAATATTCTGTGTACGTGTACTCGTGAGTGCTTCCACTTAAAAAAAATAGAACTTTAATTGACTCTGTGTCTAATTCGAACCAATTTCAACCAATAGAATTTGGCGCCAGCGGCAAGTACGATTTTGGTTAACAAATTAATATTAACAATCTGCTTGGAAGAGCATCAAGCCTCAACAATGTTTAGTGACAATGATACGCTTGAGTCATTAAAGTTAAGACTGAAATCTGGTAAGTATTTTGAAGCATACATCATTTGTATAATGTAGGTATAATGTAAGTATTCAGGTTGCCTCTGGTATACCTCTGGTACCTATGTTTGCGGAGGCTTGTGACGGTTTACATGCTACCCACGTTATGCGATCATACGTTTACAGGCGTGCACAGACGCGCGTAATGTAACGCGGAATCTCCGTGTGGACGGGACTACGAGCAAGAGCATCACACGTACATAACGCTCGCGCTGGTCTATCGGCTGGTTTTAACGGGAACACTAAGGCTCTCGCAATCGAACACATACAGGATTCGCGTTGAGTTTGTATGCCGTCCACACAATTCGCATTATATTACACGCGCCTGTACACGCCTTGAAGGTAATGCTTCGACAGCAGGTTTCGAGGCAACGGCATCCTATATTTTATTACAGTGACCAAACAGAAGTTATCAAAAGAAAGAGAAGTATTAAAACTACGCAACCAAGAACGATCACTTACCGACGAACTCTATACGACCAAAGCCGATGTAGATCATTTAACAGAACAATTGGAGGTAATTACTTAATCAGAAGTACCTACCTAGACCTAAAATAGGTTTATAAACTAGGGCTCGTCTGACGTCTCATAAAATCTATGGAGCCAAGGTCGGTATCGAAGCAGATATCCCCGGGTGTCGTGTAGCCCTTTCTCGGTGCTGGCGCTTTTTTAACGCGTGTTTAAAATGCGCTCGAATTAAACAGATGACAGCGGTAACATAATTATGTGTTTGCATTTGCACGAGAGCGCTTTTTTAACAACACCGTTTAAGTAGGATATAAAAAATAGCCAACTGCGTTTTTCTAGCGCGCTTTGAAAGAGCGCCCGTGCGAATGAGGGCTGGTTGATGCAGTCCTGAGTGACTGTATGGGGTCAATGAAGTATGAGTTGAGTTTTTTTGTCGTTATCGTATTTGGATATCCATTACTATTATTACTTCTGTGGAGTTTTGTTAACTAATGTAATATGACTCTGTATACGGAAGATTGAATAATATTCCGTTGCTTATTATTATCCAGCTCCTGAAGAATCAAATAACCCAGAGTAAGCACCAGATTTCAATGATCGATATGTGCATGGCATCTGAAGATTTGAAAATAGAAAAGCACATTGATATCCTAAATGACCACTTGGGAGGATTTCAACAACTGTTCGACAGAGGTTTGTGATATCGATTGTGTTATTTCACAGTAGCTACCCGGACGATACCATCCGGCAAATAAACAAATCAACACCCCCCAGGCCTCGGAAAACACGTTAAGCAGTTGGTGCCGGCTCTCATTTGTTAATCTCTGTCTGGTGGTCTGACAGTCGTTACAGGTAGTTGAAGCCCAATAACTCTGATAACCAGTCTTACTAAGGCGTATCGTGCTACCCAGTAATGGGTTGTGGAGGTCAGATAGGCAGTCGCTCCATATAAAATATGCTGGTATGCAGCTGCACATCCGGTTAGACTGGAAGCCGACCCCAACATAGTTGGGGAATGGCTAGGCAGATTGAATAATATTTTCAGTAAAAGCTAACTTGTCATTGTAGGGAAATCTTGTTGAGCTCACATGAGGTCAACTTATCCTGTAAATGTATAGCTTACTGCGTCGTGTGTACTCTAACCATCACAGATCAAAGAGAAATAGAGCAGCGTTTAAAGGAACAAAGAGACAAGGAAGCTAAAATACACGAAGATTTGCGTCAAAAAGAGAAGCAGATAGTTAATGAAAAACAACGGCAGATGAGAGAAGCCGCTGCCATTGAAGAAGAATGCGAAGTTATTGAACGAGAGTGCGCTGTGCTAAAAGTAAGTCCCTAAGGGAGCCCCTATTTAGATTTTGCCGATGGCATCCTGACCTGTCACCAGAATTCGAGTATTCATAAAGGGGTTATGGGCATGGGCACAAAGAGCACTTAATTCTATACGTAAATTAAGCAACAATAAATGAATTTATCTTAATCTGGCTAAAGCCGTTTGACCACGAAGCGGTAGAAAATCTACTAGCAGTGGTACCTTACAATAACTACCTGTTTAGTGTTGCCCAAGTGCAACTTCATGCCGCTGGCATGGGTGGGATTCGAATTGGCAATACTCGTTGTCGTTTCGGGGCTTACCTGCGACGGCGCACGGTGGACTGTTAAGTAACCGTAGAAGACTTTCGAATCAAAAAAGCTGAATTAATTTATAAAAAAAAAATACACAAATGATATCTACTATCCGATACAATATAATATTGTTCTATGACTTTTACGTTTTACCTATTATTTTTAAAGCTATGAATATTTAAAGTTTTTTTTTGTATGAAGAAAAACATACATTCATGAATTTCTCTCAATTCTCAAATTTTCACAAACAGCGGATTGAAGATTTAAATAGTACAGATTATTAATCTATTTTTGCATCTAATCTGGTAATGTTTTGCGATATTGGAGATATTAGGGGTTAAAGTATGAAATTGCCGATTTGTACTGAAAAATTGAAATTCGTTATTTTTTTTTAAATTTAACTCATTTATTTAATCAAAATAATTACCATTATTAGGTATCTGTACATTGCTGCCATCTAATAGGAAGGTCATTTATGTCTTTGCGATAGAACTCTCGTGATCTAGATTCGACAAACTGTGTGAAAGCATTTTGTACTGCCTCCTGAGAAGAAAACTTTTTATCACGTAGAAAATTGTCCAAATCACGAAAAAAATGGTAGTCCGTTGGAGCAAGGTCTGGCGATTACAGAGGGTGACGAATGGTTTCTAATTGCAGTTCCTGAAGAGTTAAAACGGTTTCTCGTGCTGTGTGAGGTCTCGTGTTATCATGGAGCAATAATGGTGAAGATCGATTCATGAGTCGGGGCTGTGGCTTATTCCACTATTCCCCCCTGAGAGAACCCCCCTCAGGGGGAAAAACTGGACCCTAATGTAAAAAGAATCCAGAAAGTCCCCTTATCATTTTGAGTTATTCCACTTTTCCCCCCTGAGAGAATCTGCCTCAAGGGGGAAAACTGGACCCTAATGTAAAAATAATCCAGATAGTCCCCTTAACATTTTGGATTATTCCACTTTTCCCCCATATTTTTAGTTTAGATTTCTACGCTCTTACAGTAAAAACAAAATAGTTATTAGGTACAATGTAATAAACAAAAAACGACAATATAATACATAGTCATTAATCTGTCTTTTTTTCACAGGATTATGTTTCGATTTCTACGCTCTTAAAAATAGTGATTAGATACAATGTAATTAACAAAAACACGACTATATACTCATTAATCAGTCTCTTTTTTGGAAATTTGCAGAAAGTAAAAACGTAGTAAGTCTTACAAAGATAAAGATGTAGATCACACCTGAGATCCCTCCATATATCTCAGCCTCACAAAACCAGCTACTATTCTTATTCCTTCTCTGTCCATGCTGTAAGACTGGAATGCACTCCCGCCTAGCATTCGTGATTTAAATACTATTTCTCTATTTAAATTTCGATTAAAAGAGCATTACCTTTCCTCTATACTGTAAGTATTTATATATACATATATATATATATGCTTATATATTTTAGCATTATGTATTTATTTAAGTATAGGTACATGTTATTTTTTTTTTTGCATTATTGTGTAGGTATATTTAATATTTTAGCTTTAGACTTCACACATTCATATTTTTCTCTTCTTGTTCTCACGCACTATTGTCTACGTTTCTTTTTTACTTCTCCTTTCGCAGGTCTGCTGGAAGAAATTTCTTAAGAAATAAGCAGTACCTTTGTACTCAATTTATAATTATGTCACATCTCTTTATATTTTACTGTGTGTACATAAATAATGAATAAATAAAGATAAAAATAATATAAAAACAATCACTCGTAAACGAAAACACGGTTGACTAGTAATTAGACAGTTTACGAATAGGTACTTAAAAAAAAACATTATTATACGTACAAAAATAAAAAAAAACGATGTAAGTAACACTAAACCAAAAAACTTAAAGGTAATGCAGAGAGTAAAATAATCATAAACGTACAACAATAATAAAAACTATGTAAGTACCTAATGCAATCAAAAATAATAACAATTCTAGTAAAAATAAATCATAAGGGTAGGTAATCACTGAAAGTAAAACAATCACAAACGCGTACAAGTAATTCAGTGCAATAACAATAAAAAATATTAACAATTCAAAGTATCTCAATCTCCAACCCAAGTTTCATAACAATCGATTAAGCCGTTATAGCGGCAGCGTGAAGAGAAATCAAATCAAATAAACGCAGTTTCGCCTTTAAAATAATTTATTATAGTTAGAATCTTGCTAATAATATAAATGCGAAAGTCTTTTTTTGTTACACTTTCACGCTAAAACGGCTGAACGGACTTAGATGAAATTTGGCACATGACCTGGACTAGGATATAGAATACTTTAGCCCGATATTCCTACGGGATCGAGCGATACTGCGAGTGTAACCGCGGAGCGCAGCTAGTTCTTAATAAATAAACTGCAACAACATGTCTGCCTATTTAAAGTATTTAAACTCGAATAACATTAAATAATTCAGTATATTACCTATATTGACTAGGTCGACGAAGGCCCGCTTGGTGGTGCTCCTATTAGTGTTTGAATGGTTAAAAATTATTCCCAATCTCGCTTCGCTCGCTCCTGCATTCTAGGTTAACTAAGTAAAATATCTGCCGGCGCCCGCTGTAAATATTTTAGCAACCAGCACCGGCGAACAAATCGGCGCCTGGCGCCGGTAGCAGAAGCACTCCTTAAATTTTAAGAACCTCAGTGGGGATTTCTGGACGTTGGTTTTTCTCAGATTCCAGCTTTTCCCCGTAAGGGGGATTATCAGAGGGGAATTCAAGACTTTTTTTTTCGATTCCAGTTTTCCCTCCTGGGGGGGATTATTCCACATTATTTTTTTATAGATTCCTCTTTTCCCCCCTAAGGGGGATTTTCAGGGGGGATTTGTGGAATAAGCCGGGGCTGTTTTACTGCTAGTTTTGCTATCATTGTTCGGAGTTCGGCACAGTAGACATCTGCCGTTATTGCTTCATCAGATCGGAGAAAGCTATAGTGAATAACACCATGCTGAGACCACCAAACAGTTACCTTTTTATTGGTAAGCTTTGCTTTAGGACACTGTTGCGGCGTTTGACCTGGGGTCAGCCATTGCATTTTTCGCTTACGGTTATCGTAAAGAATCCACTTTTCATCACATGTCACAATTCGATCCAATATTCCTTCATTTCTGTATCGATTCAACAAGACAACACAAGTTTCAACACGCGTTTCTCTCAGCAGATCAGTCAAATCATGAGGCACCCATTTCTCATATTTTTTTATTTTATTGATTTGACGCAAATGAGTCAATATTGTTGGTAAGGTAACGTTAAACCATGCCGCTAATTCCTGGGTAGTTTGGCTCGGATCGGCTTCCACCATCTCTTTCAATTTATTGTTATTCACCTGTGTGGGCGGTCTTCCACATGGTTCGTTCTTCAAATCAAAGTTTCCATCACGAAATCGTTTAAACCAAAATCGCACGGTGCGTTCATTAGCAGTCCCCTCTCCAAATGCAACATTGATATTGCGAGCTACGAGCTGTTTCTGTTCCGCGTCGGAACTAGTAGGTATTCAAAAATAACTCGAATTTTCGAAAATTCGAGTTGTTAGTTTCAGTTGTTTTTTGCACTCGATAATCGAATGTTACACATTTTTTAAAAGAAGAACTTCAGTACCATGTGAAAAAAGTTTCACTCAAAAATCTCAAACCATGAAAGTTCTATGTTAATTCGAAGTACTCAATACAATAAAACGGCCATTTCATACTTTAACCCCTATTCTATGGAGTGTTTCTTTTAAGTTGGCCAACAGGTGGACATCGAATCAATAAGAGATATCAGAAAACTTTCTTAGAAAACTTTAGTTCTCTTTGATCTTAACAATTTTGGCATATTTTTTTTTTTGGTCAAGTGTGAGTTGTTCATAAGAATGAGTGAATTCCACCAATGTTTTTTTATTGCTATTCGACCCTGTTTCGTGTAAGGATCTTTCATTATATCAGAAAAAAAACATCGGGACTGTGGGTGTGGAAGTTGGTCAAATTGTGCAAAATAATTTTTCGTACAATTTGTATACCTAATCAATTTCATTCATTTTTATGGACAACTCACACTTGATCAAAACATTAAGTACCTATGCTAAAATTGTTACGATCTAAAAAAAAGCTAGTTTCCCTAACAAAGTTTTCTGATATCTCTTATTGATAAGATTTTGCCCCTGTTGTCCAACTCAAAATGAATCACTCTGTATATTTTTTTATTATCTATTCCACACCACCCCAGAGGTAGGGAACTAGGCGCGTTTTTTTTTGAATCAGTGGTTTCTCCAATAAGCCTAATCCACTACAGCAAATATTCTTCGTCCTTTGACAAACGTAATCATTAATTTAATATTCAAGACGAGTCAGATTAAATTCGAGTTCATTATGCAATGATGAGTCTACACTTAAAAACTTCTTATCATTATCGTCAATAAATGTCTCAGTCATAATCAATAAAGCTTTTGCCTCTTCTGAGAGGGCTTTGTGTTTTCGGAATAGTTTAAGACGTATTTTTTAAATATGTGGGTCAGAGGTGACTAGCAAATTATTCAGAATAATTATCTTCATTGGTAGCCTTTCTACAGAATTTTCTCGAATGATGTGCACGATATCTCCTGAAGTTTTTTTTTTTCGAGCTTCAGCAGCTTCTCCGGTTAATTTTCCAATCGGCATTAAACCAAAATGTTCAATGATAGCTGCCCTGTGAGCAATAACTTTATGTACACTTGCAGGCATGAATACCAATTATACAAATCAACGTACAATTTCATGGTGGCTTCGGCATGTAGCGGTATCTACATCGCCACATGCGAACTTCGCATCACACTGACATGACGTCACGAAAATCCTGCATCGCGCAAGCGGAGTTTACCACGCAGCTAGAATAGATACAACGTCCCGACATCAATCGTCGGGCAGTTGCCCACCAGAACGACACCCGTCTGGTCGGAGGATCCTCCCTTTTCTATGGAGATATGAGTGAACTTTACACCCTGTTCCTGGTACCTCTATAGGCATAATCTTTCATCTTTAAACGTGCTTTTTTGCAATACAATAAAATTCTAATAATATGTATGGAAAAAAATCATACAATATTGAAAGTGGTTTAACTTTGAAAGTAATGGGTTAGTGAAGAAAGTCACATGCCATAAAAGTATGGTATGTAGATTTCAAAAATGTACAGACGAATCCTTAAGTCCGTACTTTTTGATTTCGTTCCACTGTGCGGCGGTCCAGAGTTTCATAGTTTTAGTGATGGGACAGGATCAGCCGAGTTAGTACCTCTTCCAAACAACCAATTCAAGCATGCAAACTCACACACACAAACACATTACACGCGTAAACACATACACATACATTAAAAACATACTTTCGCGCAAAAGAAGAACCGTATTCTATTTTAACTTTTTTTATATTCTTGGTATATACACTTTTTAAAGTATATAGACCTGTTTGTTTCCGTTTAAGTATATTTTTTTGTGATTCCACCTCACGTTATCGCGATAACACAGGGAAGTAAAATGTATGGAGATATAGGTATGTATGACAAACGCTTTTCCGTCCACGATGTCGTTATAACGTGCACGTATTTCCATACATTTTATAGATTTGAACGTGGTCGTCCACGATAATAATACAGTCACGTTAGAAATTATAAAAGCGCACATTTTTAGAAAAGAAACAACGCGATAATGTTGAAGTTGAGAAAACGATTGCTCGAAGCTGAAAACACAAGACGCGAAGTCATGAAGCGAAACGCTCCGCAGATGAACAGCAACAATGAAAATGTGACTAATTGAAAAACGTATCCTTTTATTAATTAAATAAAAACAAATGCGAAATTATATTATTATTTTATTTTCATACCATGATTAAAAGTTTAGATTGCACCAAACAAGTAATTCCTAGTAAGTTGCAACCAAGTGTTAGATTATATAGAGGTATTTTTTTTATATAATGTAAGTATAGCACCTTTCTACAGTCAGTCGCGGGAAACTTAGGTAGAAAAACCAAACTACATTCATCTCGCAACTTTAGACGAAACTAGAAATTTCATTTTAACTACTGATAACAACATAACAATGGGCATAGCATTTAGTTAGGTATATAGCATAGATACTTATGCCTGTAAGGCTACCTGGACTATAACATCCCCCCCCCCCTATTTTTACCGATATCCCCATATCGGAAAAAAAACACGATTCATCAATCGTGTTTTTCGGTGACAGCAAACGGGATGGGATAATGTGACAATCACGTGTAACTTGTAATTATTTTTTAAACATAGTCTTTCAATTATATATTTTAATCACGGAGCAAATACAAAGAGGAGATGTTGTAATAAGGTTTCTGTATGAAACAACGGGTGACACTTTACGGGGTGAGGGGTGATCAGATCCCGCCCACTTCTTTATTTTACATCTACTGGTCAATAGCAAAACTATTTGCTCGTCCTGTTGATTTTACTTTGTAGTTATGTAACTATCTCACACTAGATGTCACTACATTCAGAATGAAGAACTATTTTAATAAATTACGCATAAAATTACTGACAAATGAAATGTGATGCCATCCATAGCATCAGAACGTCTATCCGAGTAGTTTTTACAAGATAAAACACCACACTTCATTCTTTCGTCTTCTAGCGCAAATATGCTGTAAAAACGGAACGTTTACAGAGCTGTGCACAGGACGAACGCCAACAAAACACTAAGGCCACGCCTACATGATGACGTCAGGACCTAGTTGAGAATCACAGTGCACAGTTGCTTAGGCCGTCTCCTCTTTGTATTTGCTCCGTGATTTTAATACATAAAACACGTGATGCTGGGATGACCGGAGATACAGTTTTAGTGATAAAATTGGTGAGGCAGTTATTGTGGTCGCAAAAGAATACAGTTCTTAAAACAAAGTTCAAGCTTCAGATAACTTTTATCTGAGGAATAAAAATTATTGCTGTTTGACAGCTTTTGTATAGAAAATAATGTCAAACCGCCATATTTATTCTTCGGATAGAAGTTATCCTCAGAACAATAACTTATTGTTCTGAGAAGTTATCTGACGAGAGACGATCGAAAAATCAGCCCTATGTTGACAGTAGGTACCTGTTGAATTAGGTTTTTACCGTAGAGAATATTTTTATAATAATTATTCTGACTCAAAGGTTTGAACCTCTAAAAGTAAACCTTGTTTTGTATTTTAATTCATTATGTATTTTTGGGTACGAAATAAATGACCTCATCACGATGAAATGCTATTTGCTTTCAGTCTTAAAGGGCGACGCGCGGTGGGTATAGGAGCTGACAAAACGCGTCTTCCAGGCAGAAGCGATAGCAACTCAGTAAGGGAAAGCATGTATTTAATAAAGGCTACAGCGCGACATAACTTGCGCCGACACGAAAGAAGAAAACGTTGAAAACCATATCCGTTAATTGTCGAGCTGAAGCAGTAAGGCCACGCTTCGTTTAACCCAATGAGCTGAGGGTTTATTAGACGGCAGATAAAACGCTAGTACGAAATTAGATGAATGACCTGTTGTAGCTAATACTCCTTTCCTCTCTAAAGTCTTGTACAAAGGACATTTGTATCTTGAACCCTCTTGAAAGTCTAGTTTCATCTTGGGGTACAACCATATTACTGGCATATTATCATTTAGTAATTTTGGGAATTGTTCGCCTATTGCATGGGCCTTCCGATCCCAACGGCCTCCATCCATGAATAGTCCCAGCACATACACTCCTGAATCTGGCGGAATGTTTTCATAATCAACATTATGTACTTCGAAGTCAAATATTAGCAAATCTATAGGAATTTTCTTAGCTCTAGCGTAGTTTTGGACAGATCCGGTGAGGAACGCCTGAGTGAAAAAGAACCCTGACAGCCAAAATGTGGGTGGTTTCCCATTCTTGTACCAATCGTTCAACATAGCCAAACGTTCTATGAAATCTGTTACATAACTAGGAAGTGGCTTCAAACTTGGGTAGGAAACTTTACGCCAGTTATCTGGAATTCTTCCAAGCAGCATTGCACCGGACTGTAATTCTAACGAGGCGGACATCACAATAAGACCTTTGACTGCTTTTTGCAAATCTAGTAAAGACATCTTTATCTCACTAAACAATTTGTTAAAACGTTCCATCTCTTGAATTAAAACTGTATTCATAGATTCATTGTAATCAACAGGATATGTTTTTTGCGCAGTTTCCAGGTCGAACTTACGTGGTAGCTTAGAAAGAATTTCTTCGGCCATTTGAATAATAATGGCTTCTGTATTGCCACCCTCTGCGCCGCTGCCGCCGCCTTCAACGAGAACCAAAGCTGCCGCTAATTCCATGGAAGTAGTGTAATCACGAGTTATGCCTGCATTCATATGCAGTCCGAAAACTTCAGGTGGGGGATTTACGGGAACAGTTTCAATATGCTTCAGGTAATCTTGATATTCACATCTCCGCGGCAAGCCATATTGTGGGCCGATGTCACTAAACGTGTAATTTGGGTCATTTACGACGCCAGCATTAACAAAGTTATCTAATATTGTAACTATTAAACGACGATCCCAATCATCGGTCACTCTGCCACCGTAATTGCACTCACCGGTCAAATACTTAATAGCTACAAATTGAATTTCTTCATATTGGTTTAAAAACATTTGCAACTGCATTACTGATATTTGAAAATCAGAGTCATTGAAGCCGTATTGAATATTCCATCCTAACGGACCGAACTTTTTTCTTTCTTGCACTACGGCATGGAAAAAACTGATGCCGTATAAAAGTTTGCTAAAAGTTTTATCTTTTCCGGGGCATCCTTCGAAAAATTCAGTTTCTTTTACAGGCTCTGAAATATAAGATCGATTTAGATTATGTTGAAGTCCCGTAGGTGGCTCGTTTGTCATTTTAACCGCTACTTGTAAAACAGATTGAGGAAATTGGTTAGAAGGATAACTAGTCAGCCATAATCGAAAACTTAAATCTGTGTTCGTTAAATCGAAACCTTCTATAATTTTCTCAAGAGTTGGGAGCCACGAAACCGCTAAGTGACAATTTTGCAAACATACCCAGCCACCTTCAAGTTGGGCTCTTTCAATCATTGCTCGCGCAATTGGGCCTTGTCCCTGTCCTAACGATATGGAGTTGAATCTATGCGAATATCCCATTCGTTCACAATATTTTATCAATGCTCCCATTGGATCCGAGCCGGGAGACAATATGAATACTAAAGGTGCAAGACAGTTTGAATCTCCAAAAGATTTACCTATATCAAACGGCGGTGGCGTTATGTATTTCTTGCCCATTTGTTTTTCCACGAAATCTGATATTGCTATTGTCAATTTGTCAGGTCTCAAAACCCTTACAATCAACAGTTTTTGAAATTGACTCAATTTCCTGTCCCACGCTCCGGGCAGTGGTCTATTGTGTGGTTCCATATCATCATAAACTTCTTGCCAGTTCCTTATATTCCTTACGAAATCGTCGTGAAACCCAGCATAATTGGGTAAGTCACTTACTCTACATATTTCGTCCCAGCTCTTATCAGGTAACCATTCAACTGGTTTTTTTAAGTGATTTTCAATAGCTATACCTCCAGTTATAAGAAAAATATGTTCATCTACGTTCATTTCACCTAAAGAAAGTAGCATTTTAGAGCACATCACGTAAGAAAACATCAACTTATCTTTGTCAAAAAGTGATCTACATACGTTGCTGTATAAATAATAAGTAAAAGTATCTTTCAAAAACTTTAGTCTTTTGTCCAAATCTTTAGATTTATTCGCATTCTCGATTGAAATTATGTAAAGATTTATAAACCAGACTAAAGAATATTGATACATAGGATCAACGTTAGGCAATTCCGTTACACAATAATATAATACAGCAGAATGTGAAGCGATCGGTCTATAACCAAGACGGAATTTTTCTATTATAATCTCGGTCTCCACGCTAGCTTCCTGCTTTTTCATAATATCAACAGCTAAATTTTTCGAAGAGTCCAGGACTTCAACAGCAGTTTCATCTTCCAATATATCCCCCTTTGTTTCTTGTAAAGTACGTAGGATATCATCTTCCACTTGTTTTAATGCAGCTCGGTTACCAGCACTTTGAACGATTAATTTTTCTCTTTTTTCTTGCAAATCTGGTCTTTCTTTTGCTACTACTATGCCTAACAACTGATCTTCTAATCCATCTTTAGTAAGCGCGAAGTTTATTAACGTTACTTTGTTAAAAACTTCGGGTAAGTAATGCGGATTCCTTAATTTAGTCGTCATGTAAAGTCTGAAGTTTGGATGATATTCTATTACGTTATCTCCTAGGGCAATATATTCTTTACCTGCCTGCATATATGTATTTTTTAAAAGAACTGGGTCTAATGGCGCATCAACCTCTTCCATAACACACTCTATGAGGGCAGGTTTCCCGTATTCCAAACAAGTTTCCATAACTTTCATGTAATTGCCATCAGTAAATTTAAGTAGTTGCAAATCGTTAGTTTTTTCCATCGTTTTTATCCATTTATTTGCTTGACCTTGTGGATCAATCATTAAAGACCATCTCATTGAATTGTCTTGTATGACACCATTATCGACGGAAAATGAATCTCTGGGTAGTCCAGCTATACACCAATTTTGAATCTTGATATCGGTGCCTAATATATCTTTGAATACAAAGTGTTTGGAATGTGGCATTTGTAATTTTATTACCAAGTCACGCCATTGGTCAATCATCCTCGTTCTGATAGGCAAAGTATAAGGCGATAAATAAGCCATGATGGCACATGATACAAGGATATCCCCAGCTAAATGATCAAATAACGTCTGTAAATTTTCAGCAGCCTGTGTCCACCGTACTCTTTCGCCCCCTAAGCCACCGATTAACTTTTCAGCCCTAGCCAATTTATCAATACACAACTGTACTTCGTCTTCCAATGCTTTCTTTTTAATATTAGCTTCTTCTAACGCTTCGTTCAATTCCGCTAACCTGGCTTCTAATCTGGCTACTAATGCTTTCTTTTCTTCCAAAATAGCCATTGTCTCTGCAAATTCTCTTTCAGCAGCCTCTAATTTTGCTTTTTTAGGGGCTACGACTTTAGCTACGGCATCGTACATATCCATGGCAATAATCCATTTGCAAAGACCTTCAGCAGCTGTCGAAGCTTTTGCAATAATATGGGGCTTAAAGTCTTTATGACAAAGATATTCTTTTCGAATTTTTTGCATAACCGGAACAGGGATATTATCCTTGTCGAAGTTTTTTAAAGACTCCAAGAAACTCATGTCTCCTAGTATTCTTTTACTAGGGCCCCAATAATCCAATATTTTTTTTCCAGGGTTGTTTGGATCTGGGATTTTATCAGGTTGGATACCTTTTATCACACACACTGCTGCCATGACTAACTTCACAGTAAATGGGGGATTCTTCATAGATTTTACAATTGTTATGTCAGCTGGTTTTAAAGTATTTAAAGCTGCAATAGCGTCTTCTAAAATTGGTAGCGCGAGAGCTAAGTCAGCTTCACAATCTTTTTTAAGTTCTTGTGCAGCCGCCGCTTGAACATTTGCAACTTTTTGATCCTCTCTTACTTGAGCGGCAGCTTTATCGGCGACTGCAGTTTCTACTTCTATTTCTTGCATCATCTTAGCTGATTTGGCAGCCATAATCATAAGTTGAGGTTTCAAAGCGTTTAAATCACGCTGCATTATGGATACTGCATCTGCCGCTTGACCTAATTTATCTAAACCATTGGTATATCTAAGTTTGCCTGCTCTTAATTCTCTTTGCCTTCTGTTAGTTAATGAGGTAAAAGATTTTATTAAATCCAAATAAGACGCTGACGTAATATAGGTTTTTCTCCCAAGTGTATTGAAGAATTCAATCGATATGACTCGAGCGTCTACATGAAATTGTTTGCAAGCTATTACGGCAGCTGCTTTCACTTTATCGGGAACATTAACTTTAACCATATAATAATGTGCAACCATTTCTAAAGCATCTTCGGGCCAGCTGTCGTACCAGTCAATAGTACAACAATTTACTAAAGACGGATAAAGTCGTAGTCTTGTTCTAAAAGCACTTCCTATTGGGCTGAAACACAATACAATGTGTAACTTTGCTTTGCAGCGCCCAACGAAGAAAGCCAGTATCTGTAAAGGGCTTATGTCAAGATTCCTGTTACCTCCTTGTGCTGCTAAACGCGTTAGTTCAAGAATTTCTTGTTGTTCGTCTAAGCCATACAAATTAGGCACTTCACCAGAGTTAAGTAGACTGTCTAGATTCTGTATATACACTTCTTCTTTTATTTGACCTTCAGTAAACAAGAAAGTAGTGTCTTTATTCAAGCCACCTGATTCACGAAGGACCAATTTTACGTCGTCGTGCCAATCTTTTACGCTGTAAGTTTTTGTTATCTCTGGCTGAAATACTTGTTGACCTAATATAGTACTGGCTAAACGCGTAAGAGATTGTCGCCCAGAACCACCAACACCAACAAGTAAAGCGTTTCCAGAAGGCATACATAAAAGCCTACAAATCTTTGATAAATGTTCCAAAGCATAGTCAAAGAGTACAATAGTCATTTTTGCTTTGTGCAATGCATTGTATTCGGCTAGCATTGTGAGTGCTACGTTTAGTACAGCTTCCTTTGACGGCATTTCCTCATATCGTCGTTCACCTTCTAGGCTGTCTGTGTCTAGGTAAGAACCGAACATCATGGCTTTGATAGTATCGCGAGTAACGTACTCTTTTTCATTTTGATAAATATCTAAGGCATTTTCAAACGTGTCTTTCATGAAATCTTTGGTGGTTTTTTTAAGACCTTCGAAAAACCGAGAACGATCATCATCATCGACAAGTCGGTCATAAAATACGCGTAAAATTTCGTGAACCCAAACCTTTACGAATGTTTTTTTATTATCAACAGATTCTTTTCTTAACAATGCACACCCTTGGATAACTCTTGAAAAGTCTCTTAAGTTAAATGTATAATGCGATTTAGCAGGCGTTGGTCTTAATTCTATTATAGCATTATCATATACGTCCATTGTAGCAGCAACAATGTTTATTATAACGGGCTGTGTGTCTTGACTGAATCCATTTCTTCTCCATCCCAATTGTAACAAAGTAGTAAATATCTTAGTCATACTCTCTTTTGAAAACTCATTAATGGAGTAAATATTATAATGTCTTAGCATTCTTGGGTAAATAAGCTGTCGACTACCACCAACTGGTCCAATGGCCCCATAGAAGAAGGTGTCATGTATGTACAATTTATCCGTTGTTTTTAGATCATACCAATGTTTTTGATCAAAATATAATCTTAGTAACTCTATTGCTGGTTGAGCACCATATACTTCTTTGGCAGGCATGTTCATATCATCAATAAATATGATAGCTATTTTTCCTTTTGATGGACCGTAATTATTTTTTCTTCTCTTGTATAGTTTTGAAATAACTAGCTCTTGCGTTTGATTGGCAGAGGTTGTAGTTGTAAAAGTTATGAATCCTGGAGTATAAAGGTCCATAGAAATGCGATTCATCAAATAATTTTGGATAATGAAGCTTTTCCCGGTACCCGTAGGTCCAATAAAAAGCAGAGGCTGCATGAACTGAGTATGTAATTCTAACAGAGCATAGTATTTTTCGGTTTCCAACGTTGGAATAACAGTTTGAAGTAAATTAATCTGTTCCTTTACAACAACTGATTTCACAGCTTCTGTCCACGGTTTCCAACAACCTTTACCTTTAAACATGTAATAATGATCAAAAAGCATACCTTCTGCCGGAACAGATACATCGATGCGATCAACCGTGGGTGGCAAACCCTTCTCGCCCCTGAAGTACTCTCTAATTAAAACGTCGTATTTTTCACGGGAATCGGTATTTAGTATGCCACCAACACCCCAAATTAAACCACTCATCAACGCAGCTGTAAACCAAGTTCTAGTATACCTTGTGTCTTCTTCACCTTCGATCGCATTATCCATATACATGACCACAAGTCTGAGCGTGCTTACTACTAAATTGACATCTCCACCTGTCACTAATTGTGTGCAGTGTTTTTTTACGAAATAAATTAATGGTTCAAATAGCCAATCGCACATTGCATAGATATAGTCCTCATTTTCTTCATACCATATAGGATTCAGGGTTTTCACCCAGGATGTATAGAACGGTCTGAATCCAAGTGACACTGATTCCATGTAAATCATTCCACATCTAGAGACGGTAGCTGGCGAGGCCTGAGCTAGGTCCGAAACCTCAAATATCATGGACATAACACTAGTCATAGCCATCACTTCACCCGACGTTAAACAAAGCTTTTTATTGTCATCTAAAACAGTATTCATATTTTCGATCCAAACTGCATCTACAGGGCCGTCAAAGACGATCCATTTCTTGACAGGAGTATCCTGTGAAGCAAAATCTCTAAACATTGTTGCCACAATACCATCAGTCCACTCATACGAAATTGGATCAAACGCACCGTAAAGCTGACCCATGGTGACTGCTTTAGGGTTTAACACTTTGTACGTGCACGCACATCCGTTAGGCTGATTCCTCTCTTCCATCAATGTTAGCGATTCTGATAATATCTTTAATGTCATTGATTTGCCAGAAAAAGGATCACCTACTATCATAAATCCATGCCGCACTATCATCATTTCAAATATTTGTATTACTTTAAGAAGGAAACAATCCATTGGTTGGAGATTATTTCTTTCACATGTAACATGACATGCATCCAAGAAGTTGACATAATCCGGTTTCGGTAGTGTAATCCCGGGGAATAAATCGGATATTATGCCTTCAAATAAAGGTACGTCACAAGATAAAAATTTGGGTAAGTTGACATCTGTGATAGACCGAAGGAGAAGAATGCTCTCACTTTCATTAGGGAAAGCTCTTTTCAAGTTACCTGCAGCCGATAAAACAGTTTTCACAGCTCGCATTCCATAATCGTAGTGATTTTGTGAAGATAACTGTTCGGAACACAATCGATACGTAGTGACGATTTTTACCGATAAACTTCTTGCATCAACAAAGCCAAAAGAATACAAGGAAATTTCACCTATCATTGCATAATCTGGTACCATCATTGCAACTGTCCTAAATAGTACCTTTAGATTGTCAGGTAGCTCAGACCGCCCTGCATAGCCCGGATTCATAGTAATGCAAACATAACAAGCAGGGTTTAGATTTAATGTTGTGCCTTCAAAATCAAAGGTTTCTAAATGTTGTCTAATTGCTTGAACTATGCATAATATTTGTTGAGCAATGACAGAGAGTACCTCAACGTCTATTCTATTAAATTCATCAAAACACGCCCAGGCACCACAAGAAGCCAACCCTTTAAAAAATTTACCCATTGCTTTGTAATCTAATCCATCTGAACAGTTGAATACAACGCACTGAACGGCTAATGCTTTGGCTAAGTCCTTTGTTGTTTCAGTTTTACCGGTTCCCGCGGGACCCTCGGGAGCACCATTTAAATGGAGATAGTAAGCTCCTATAAGAGTTCGGTAGCATCGATCAGTCAATGGTGTTATCACTAATCGATCGGTGTTGCCCAAGTATTCGTATGCAAAGTTCACAACGGCATTTATAATTTTTACAGAAACCTTCTCCTCTTCCCAGTAGTAACGAAGTTGTGCTAGCCACTGAAAATCTGTTACTTCAGTAACACCTTTACCTACTAAATCAAATATTACATCTTTGGCGTGCACATCGATTACAATGAGAGCTTTTATTGTAACACTGTTTAATTTTGTTAAATCAGTACGTCGAATTACGGCAACAGTTTCGTTTAGTTGTTTAGTCAATAAACGATGAAACGCTTCTAATTCGCTTAATTTATGTGTTTGCAGAGATTCGTGCACATCGATGGCCCAATAAATTTGAGAAATAGCTAGCACTACCATACCTTCCCACGAAAGTATCCATTCAACACGGCTTATATTTGGATAGTCGTAATAAGATAATTCGGTTTCTGATTTAACGGCTTTTAGCATTTGATCCTCGACTTGAACCAACCACTTTTCCACAGACCCCCTCGCAGCTTGAACACTAATAATTTCAAGGAATTCAATTTGTTCATTTTCCTGAGATATCATAGCAGATATATTATATTCTTCATCGAATACTAGTTTATTTATTCCTTCAAAACATTTCTTTAAATGAGGCTGAACTTTAAGAGGTTTTTTTGTTTCGGACAAAATTTCCAACATTTCGTCATTAGATAAGAAGAAGAATCTTGGGAAAAATAATCTTTTCTTTTCTAGGTAATTATTAACACCATCGTTAATTTTGTCCAGTAGCCCTGTTGCAATTTTAAAAGCTTCTAACACACCGATGGCACCTGCGAGCTCAAGCGCATGAGGGTCTTTTTCCACGCAAGTCATGTATCTGCGGTATGTGTTATTTACTTCAACAAACATTACTCCTTCTTCGGGCATCTGGGCAACTATGTCTTTAGAAGAGAATATGGGTAATAAATACAACCATTGACTTTGTACTTTTCCCCATTCATCGATGGTTAGGTTAGTCCTCACAATTTTTTCATACCATGATTTAACTTGACCTTCAAAAGGTTTAACGAATGCAGAACCTCTCATACCAACAGTTTTGACGATATGGTCGTCTAAAACACATTGAATATCGTCAAGTGCCGTGAGTATATTTATTCCGGTGTCTTTAAATGGATTAGTTTTAAAACATATGTCTGTCCATTCAGCCATCATTTTGTTGAGATTTGTTACCAAAGCGAGTTCTTTAGTTGCTGCTACACTTATAATTTCGTACTGGTCAATGTCCTCCCAGAGATTGTAGTCAATGATTTTTCGCAAAGTAGTACCCGCCGTAGGAGTCAAATCAAAACCAGCAATGGTAGACATTTCATCCCAATGCCTCTGCACTAAGGCTGGGTTACACATTATATGGGCCATTTGTACATAAGGCCTCCAATTCTTTAATTCGGAAACAGCTTGAGCGCATAACTTCATTGGAGCCGGAAGGTTGTTGACATCAGGATCATCTACCAGTCCCTGGAAACGTTTTTCGACGCCTTCTGCAATTTGTTGCTTTATCTTACTTCTGTAACCCTTTGATGACTTTAGGAACTCCTTATAATAAAAATCGTGATCAAATTCTATTTGAGTGTGATCCATATATTCAAAAGGTCCATCCATCCAAGTATAATAACTCCGCTTCCATTTATGAGCTAAGAATATAAGATTGTGAAAAGGTTTAACGTAATCTTTTAATTCTTCTAAGTCTGGATAGCTCGTATTTGGAAATTTAAACGTTGTTTCTTCGGCATTAATCCATGTCACGAGTTTATCACAATCGTCTAATCGATGCACAAGTTTCCTCAAGTATTCAAGGTATTCAAGTGTGTGGTTAACATCGTCCATGTTGTCTAAAAGTTCTAAATGCGGAATCATTTCAAGAACTTCTTTGTTTAGGAAGGCAATTTTAGCAAGAAGGTTTTCTTCCATTTCTGCTTTGTGTGATTCGTATGCTGCAGCGTTTCTTTCAAATATGGGTTTAATGTCTTTGAGCCAGTTCACGGTTCGTGTGTTAGATGCTACATGTTCTTCAGTTAGTGAAGTCATCTCGAGGAGATTGGATATAATATTAATTTGTACTAAAATTCTTTCCTTTAACGCTTCAACTAACACTGTTTTTGCACGTAAAATATAAATTCCTTGTTCTATTAATTCTGCCGCATTTACTGGATCTTTAAGAGCTTTAGCTTTTATATCTTCAAATGCAGCACATATGCTATCATTTTCTTTTAAATGGGCGCAGATAATACCCGCTATTAAGTCATTAACAAATTCCAAAGCTTTCCGTTTCAAACCGTCCACCATTCTGAGTTGACGAACGGTTGCACAATTAAAATATTCATTTTCTAAAATACCTGTTATTTCGGAATCTACTTCTTGGAAATATTTAATCTTATCCCGACACACTTCAAATTTTTCTTCTGCTTGAATAAATTTGAGCAAGGCTTCCTTCGCTGGCGAACCGTATAGCATACTGTAATCTACTCGTAACTTGTCTAAATAACGAAGTAGTGGTTCGAATACTACATCTAATTGTTGTTGTAGTCTTTTATGACCGTCTTTGTGTAGCCAATCGTTGTAATGCACTGGTAATGCGTCAAAGTTATATGATATTCTAAGATACTGCTCTATAGGCATAAGTCTCTGTGAAATATTGCATAATGTGTCTGCGATATTATGAAAAGCTTCGTAAACACGTTCCAGTGTTGGATCGTAAATAAAGTCTCCGTCAAAATCTAGATCTAAATGCAGAATAAGAACCGTCTCTGGATCTTTAAGCCCGTCTATAATAGCGTCAATTGATCTTCGCATAAGCTCTTGAATCTGCATTGCTATCATTTTGGTCGCACATCTCACAAAATCTGGTATTTTCTTACGACGCATTCCTCGGAGACATCTAGGATTTTTGAGCCAGTTAACAAGGATTCCATACCATGAGCTAGACACAAGATACTCAGCGCGTTTGATTTCTTCTAAAACTTTTGCTAGAAATTCATTCAATTTTAAAGCTCCCCGTGTCCTATACTTAGCTAAGTCAATGATACATTCGGGAAACATTCTTTCGGAAGACTCTAGTACTAGCCTTATAAAAGGATGTAATATAAGGGCACCATCAACTAGTTTTTTACGAAACGTAAGCATTTTCTCATAATTTTCTGTAACACCGTTATATTTAAAGTAAGGTTCTTGATACCTTATCCTGGAAACTCCGGGTTCATCTCTGATGATGGTCTTAACCGCGAGGCCGTGAAGATTTTTGTTCCATTCCAGTTTGCTCTCATTTATCAATTCGTCCATCAAAATTGGAAACATGTTTCGTAGTCTGGAGGGGACCAAGTTGCAAATTTTTCGCTCCCAATCTTTAGACATGGGTGGCGGTTGTATTTTTTGTGCGCATTCTCGCAGAACTGCGATGTGTCGTGACTGTGATATCTCTAACCTGTCTCGTTCTCTCCGCTGAGGCAGCGGCCGAGCTATCTCTACTTTCCTCTCGGTAGCCTTTGCCTCGAGGATCTTGCGGAAGTTTTGTTGTTTGTCCTGAAATAAATAATGCTTCTGAAAAACCTAGTGCTAGTGTAAGGTTTTATCTGGTTCAGTGGCAATTATAGACCCGAGGCGCATGAAGGGTGGGTGCTCAATGTTACAGTGTTACATACGCGGGAAGCAAGAAGCACTTTTCATCGATGTAGCATCACCATTCAGTCGAGAGACGTCCACTGCTGGCATGCCAGCGTGTGGCCTCACCCAAGCGTCGCTATAACTACCAGTCCTGCGCTTCCTGTGCCCATCGACGTATATATATAATAAAACTACTAAACAGATTTCAGACCAACTAAATACGTGCGGTAACGCATATAGTAAACTTTAATTATAGTGGGCCCTACCTGGGAATCGACCCCACAGCTTGTCATATTGTCCTATTAAACCTCATATCTATCTGTTCAATATGTACGTATGGGACTAAATCATACGCGTAGCATTATGTTATATTCGTGGACGAACTCTGAACTAGGTACCCACGTCTAAATTCTAATAGTTTCGAGACGCTTGGAGACATGAAGTTCTGCAATAAATCAATAGCTTTACCTTGATTCTGCTATAAGGCGGTAGCGGTACAAACGGCAGTTTGTCCGTCTGGTGTACATCGGGTATAGGCCGCATCAGTGGCACACGACACCCATTTTTCGTCGTCAGCAGCTTTCTTAAATCCCTCTCGTCCATTTTGACAGTTTCTAAATAAATAAAACAATTATTTGTAACAAAATGTTGTTTTAACAAATCTATAGCATTGCAACAAAAACCATTCTGACGTAGAAATGACTCAATGCAGTGTATTGATGTCACAAGTTTGAATGTGGAACTCAATAATACCATGGCAACCGTTTTGTTTATTTGCAGATAATAAACAAACAGAACGAAAGTAAATAATAGGTAGTCACATGGTATAATATTATACCATGGGTAGTCATATAATAGTGGATAGTGGGGATAGTACGGGCATATAATATAAGGTTGTTTCTACTCTACGTAGTTCTGGGGCCGTACTATGGCGTGTTAACACCACGGGTTAACACCATCATGATTCCGTTGCGAAAAAGAGATAGTGCTATCGGTCATGTATAGCTCCGTCTCTCTTTCACGCTCGAACAATGATGGAATTAACACGTCATAGTACGGCCCCTGGATCAGGGCAAACCGGGAACGGACCGTCAAAATGTTTGCAATAAACTTTTCCCGTCTCGGACACCTCACGGGACACAGCCCGTATAGTAATTATACCTACATGATACATGTACGATACCTGTATAATCGAAGGATACCGGCTTGCCAGATTGCCGAAAAAATTCTGGAATGGCGACTGCGTACCGGAAGGCGTAGCGTGCGTAGGTGAACCATAGAGCTGAAGAAGGTCGCAGAAGTACCTACTCTACTCGACACACAGGACCGGTCGTTGCGACGATGCTCGGAGGAAGCTTATGTCCAGCAGTGGCCGTTTTTCAGCTACTTAAATGATAACGATGACCTTTTATCGTTATGCTAACTGAATGGAGTCAATAAGTCCAACTACCAAAGTGCCAACCTTGCTGATGATTTTAAAACCAAGGTCTGGTTTAGGGTGCGTTCCCACTGAAACGGAGACATGTAGGAATCTACCAACCGAGCGAGAATGCGTTTCTCGCTCGCTCGCGATTGGTCAAACAATCGATTTGGTTGAAATTTACATTGCGTCTCTCGCCTCGTCTGTGATTGGTCGATTCCTGCAGGTCTCCGCTCCGCTCGTTTCTGCTCCAGCGGAAACGAAGCCCTTCCCATTACTTATCAGGAAATCCCAGTAAAGTAGCCACTGTTACAATAACCCCCCGTCTTGTAACAGTACTCTTTTTGAAGTTAATAAGACTCATCGTGTTATAGAACGAGGTTGCAGTCATACATGCATTAGTGACAAAAACGTCGTGCGAAGCTCAAATAACATCACGCCCTGGTTCTCCGAAGGGTTGGTCAGAGGTATAGGTACTTATAGTAGGTACACAAACATTATGCCAGTTATGTTTAAGCCATGTATAAACGCCGAACTCTTTCTAAAAGTCGATGTGCCACTTTAAGGCACCTGTCCCACCGCTGTACTGACGAGATAGCGACTAGCTATCAACGATGTTCTCGCTCAAGAAACATAGGTACAAAAGATTGTAGAGCCCGTGTAAGTAAAAGAGGTATGTATATTAATAAATTGTTGATCGCGTACTGTTCACACCACCCCGCACCGGCGAGTACCTTCTCGTTTGCAAAGAGAACACTCGTTGACAGACATACCAGCGATTAATCGCTCGTCGCCGTCGCGCCCTCGCTGCTCGTCAACTCGTTTTTGGTTGCTAGTTCTACTCGCTTCTCGTTAATCGCAAGGCGGTGGGTCGGGTGGCTAAAGGCCGGCTGGGTAAACTTTATATAAAAAAAAACATTTAAAAATAAAACTACAATGAACACGTAAGTGAATTATATTCGCACAAACAATGAACAGATGCACAAATATGTTGTAATGTATGTTATAATAATAGATAAATATATATACATCATAGTTTTTATAAAACTTGTCCTTATTTTCAATATTTACATTACATCACAATCATAGATGATTTTTGCTTTCATAAAATTGTGGTAGGTACACATTATCTAGACAAGTACCTAATATCATTTCATTTATATTGAATCAAATCAGATCGTAGTCATAGTAGGTATTTAATCAATTTTAATAATGTGACTAATTCGTTATCTATATGAGAAATAAGTATGTTTTAAATAGCATGATAAATCAGTTAGACAATTAATTTGACAATTCAGAAAGATATAAAATATTTTGCTACCCTGCACGTAGCCTTCGATCAAATATACTTGACCGAAGATATGAGCTCTTAATTGCCAGATAGTTGCCGGTCAGCTTAGAAATGGCAACAAACACATTATTTATTTTTATTCAACAAGCGCACGGGCAGGTTGGCTCACAAATGCCATGAAGTGTAACGTAATGTAGATGTAATACTAAACAAGTGTAAAGCTACCCTAAACAAGTGGAATTTAATAGGAAGATATGATTCCCACGACTTTCTCAGTCTTTATTCGATGTTGGTGTACATAATATATAAAAAAAATCAAAATACATGGCACTACTATGAGGATCTAAGTACTATACCGTGTAGAAACATTAAAATTATCATATTTTCAAAAGTAAAACGTATAAAAATATATTTATATTTGATATAATATTTTTTTAAGCAAAATGGCATATTTGTACATGATATACTTTTATTTCAGCGTTCAATTAGTAACGCGACATCGCAATTCCAAACATGTTTAGTACTGGAACTCTATTTAGTTCTCTAACTTCATTGGTCGGAGATAATATTCATAAACATCTCACAGGGTACAAGTACTTCATTTTAATACAACAAAAAACGATCTTTTAGAATTATGGCCACACTACACATAACAAATATACTATGCTAGCACAATCGTCCAAACTACCAAGTCTTGCCCTCAAAACAAGCAAAAATATAAATATAAAGTCTTTTTACAATAATTTTATCTTTATTTATACAATAAGCATTTATATAAAAACTAAAATAATTGTGATTCGATATTACTTATGTTAAAGTATATAGGAAAGTTTATATTATACGTATTTTTTTAATACCTAAATATGTATTTTAATAATAGGTGCCATGTTACATTATAAATATAATATACACCACGTTTAACTGCACACCCTGCGGTCAAAATAAAATTAGGACTGACTTCGCCCGGACTTCACATGGATATGTACGCGAATTTTTATATTTTGATACGCTAACGTTGAAAACGCAACGTTTGACAGCTGATCCGTTACAACATGGCGAAAGCACATCCCTATTTTGATAGCAAAGTACTACATAACTTGCCATACCCACTAATATACCTTTAATTTACACATATATACAAATCACAATTTTACATGTATCGATTACAATTCGAGTAAAATGGAAGTGAGAAATTCACGATATCGATAATCGATTAACGATTATTTGATCAAAATTCAAGTACGTATCGTTAATTGATTTTCAATATTTCATTATCGTAAACGGACTACTGACCGACTAGAAGGCTGGCCGGAGAGTCGTGAATCAATGATTGAGGACCTCGGCATGGCAAGTCAGTAGTGGACCAGTACTTTCTGTTACTAAACGATCGAGAAAATGAAACAATCGGGAGTATTGCCCCCCCCCTTACCACCTCCAGGTCTTATTTTAGTTCCGATTGAATCGGTCAAATATTTGCGGATGACGTCACAACAGACAGTTGTTTAATATACTAGGTTGGCTAGTACTACTCTAAGAGATTACGATTTAAGCCCGAAATACACTGGGCTTCCTGTAGGGTCATACGCTAGCGCCTAAAAGACGTTCGTCCGCTGAGTCTCTCTCTTCCTCGGAACCTGACTTCTCCTTCTTGATGGATTGATATCTCACCTGCCAAATTAACAAAGAATACGAAGTAAATATTTACTGTACTCACGTAACATGTATAGACCACGGATGAAACTCTAGACGCGCTTCGCAAGTGCGAGACAGATTTTTATCATGGGAACGTGACTTAGAGGATCACTTTTGCAAGATAATGTACAACGCAAATATACTGTTGATCTGATGAGCAACGGTAAGTAAAGGGTAGGTATGCGGGAATGGCTTACAATGATACTGCTTTGGCTTGATATGGTATACGCATTCGCCAAGACTATGCAGTATGGTTGCTTTATAGGTACATTAACTAACTGCTGCTCGCAACTTCGTCTGCGTGAAATTTAAACCTATTGCCCGGCAGCGCTAGTAGTTCGTTTTCGGAATTTTTGCTCGGCTTCTGACTGTCGTAGCGTGATGTTAAATAGCCTATTACCTTCCTCAAGAATTGGGCTATCAAACGCAAAAATAATTTATCAAATCCGACCACTAGTTCCAGAGATTAGCGCGTTCAAACAAACAAACTCTTCAGCCTTATTATAATATAATAAATATATATAATTTATAATATATAGATAACCTTATGAATAAAAACATATGATCTCTTTTACCTTGGTCTTTAGTTTTGAGCTGACTCCTCGCGGATGGTACATGAGGAAGTTGTCTGTCACCCAGAATATTAATATCTGAAACAATATCTTGTTATGCAATAGCTTCTTATAAAGATTAGTTATCTACTTGGAGGTGTAGGTCGGTACATTTGTCTGTTTTGGTTTATGTAGATCAAAGGGCATGCCTTCAGTCACTGATACATTTTATCAATATTTTGATTACTAGTGCTTATAAGCAGACGATGCCGGAACCAATTAACCCACATCACAACGAAGACACGATAAAATATTTACGTCGAATTTACATTTATTTTGTGATTGATAATGATGACACTAGTTTAGAAATTTTAACTTTTTATATATACCTATGTTAATCTTCCTTAAACCTAAAAGTGTGAGCAGAAAGATTTCATGACGTCACAGTTTTTTTCTACAGTCAAATCATTTTTTTAACTTCGTGGTAGCTTCAGTTTAATATTCATTTATTCGATTCAAACAACAAATATCTTGTTTCACATTGAATTAAAATGTCGAATAGAAAGTGTTATATAGGAAGTGTTTTACATCCTAAAGTTCGCTGATACCTCACGGTAAAGGCAGGATCCTCCGACCAAACGGGTGTTGTGTCTGGTGAGCAACTGCCCGACGATTGATGTCGGGACGTTGTGTATATGCTAGTTGCGCGGTAAACTCTTTTTTTTTCTTTTTTGAGGGTGGGAAATCATCAAATAACTTCACCGGCTCTGGGCAGAGCAGGAGGGCGTGTAAGACTCTTACTGACTAAAAACCACCCTTGTTCCTTCAGTTGCCTGTGCCAGGGGCCACGGCATCCCTCTCGGACTTCCCCGCAACCCTAGCAGGCATCGGCCCTAGCGGACCCCGTCATTGGTGCTGACATCTCTTTGAGGCGCACGTGGAACATAACGCGCCGTCGACCCGGGCCTGGTCCTTATCGAACAGCGAGCTGCCCATTGCTCGCCGTTCGCAAGCCCACGCCTACGGTGGCCGGGAATCGGCCTGCGATTCCCGACGCCCAGGGCGTCTCCTGCGGCGACTAGGGGCGTGAGGGCGCGAATTTTGCCTCTCCCTCACGCGTTCCTCCTCCTCCTTCGCTAACATTACTGCTTCGCAGAAGGAGGTGACGGCTTCCCAAGCCCTCTCGCTCCGTACCATGGCCTGGACCTGGGCCGGACGCGAGAGATCGCCACCGCCAATCGCCTCCACGAGGACACGGCGGTGCTCCGCCCAAGCCGGGCAGACCTCCACCGTATGCTCCACCGTGTCCTCCGGGCGATCCACACAATGGTGACACCCCGCGCGTTTCCTCCCGCCTTATCCGGAACAGGAACCTCCCGAAACAACCATATCCGGTGAGGACCTGCGTCAGGCGGAAGGTGAGGACGCCGTGGCGCCTCTCTAGCCACTCCTCAAAGAGGGGACTTATCGCCGCAATTGTGGCGTGCCCAGCGCTGGGTTGCGACAATCGCACTCTCCATGCCGCCCTGAGATCCCGCCGGAGCTCTGTCCGCTGTACAGTGATTTCTCGCGGCAGCGGAGCTACGCCCCGGTGTTTCGCCTCCTCGCGCCACTCCCAAATGTGCGCGAGGACTTTTGCCTCCAGTGCGCGGTAAACTCTGCTTGCGCGATGCAGGATTTTGCGTGACGTCAGTGTGATGTGTAGTTCGCATGTGGCGATGTAGATACCGCTACAGTGAAAACAAAGTCTTGATCGTTTTTGCTACATTTATGGAGTTTATATTTTCTAAAAAAAGAAGAAACAATCTAAATTCGTTAAAAAGTGCTTTTCTTCATAATTTTGGATTTCTTGTTGCGAACCAAGAGCAAACGTGGGTGCCCCATGTGTTTTCTGGAGGCTGTAGAATCGTTTTACTCCAGTGGCCATGAGGAGATAACGTATACCTTCCATTTGGTTCACCAATTTTATGGAGAGAACCTAGTAGTTCCATTTTTAAGTCGATAAAAATTCCTAAAACCAGACCTGACAGAATTTTTTTGATTATTTTTTCGCGATAAATCTTACCTAAATAAACAATAATTAACAACTTTCATTTTGTGTATAAAAACCGTGTAATCAACAGACGTTTGAACTATATTTCTTATCTATCTCGACAGTAAAGTTCATCGTCTATGCCAGCGATTGTCTACCGGCGGCGAAGCTAAATTGGCTTATCCGTACTGTTCATTGTCCTCAAATAAAATACACCTTCTAGAAATCCGTATTACGTACGTGTTAGGAACAAGCAGACTGCATTAAGTAAATATTATTAACTAATTATTATGCCCGCGACTGCCACCAGCGTTAAAGTCACCTTACCATAAAACCTATGGCACCCTATGCAATCCCATGGCACTCGGCAATAGTGTAGCTTTCAATAAGTGAAAGAATTTTTGTAATCGGATCAGTACTTATGGCTTAAGACATTTATTTCTCAAAAACCGAATACAATTTAATTCACTTACAATGAGAAACGCTTTGCATATGTCGTGGCCAGATTTTAGAATTGACTATTTCATGAAATATAACATCGACCGCTCGTCACATCATATGGTCTGGCCAGATCATTGAATACTCAACGTTTAACGATATGGACAGTTAAACGCATGAGTACCTACTTCATAATGTGGCCAAACATTAGTGATCCTACCGTAAACAAATTAGATTATCCATCGGTAGTGGCGTTGATGTCGCTTAAATAACACATCTCGACTTAGTAAAACGGCAATTTTACTAGGAAAAGTTAGGATACAAGAGCGAGCGAAGCGAGCTCGGGAATTGCGAAACCCTTATATGATCTGAGGGAAACCCCGACTCGGACAGGTTAGGTTCGAAGGGGATGATTTAAAAGAGTGTCCATGGAGTTTCTTGCCCGTTCTTCTCCATAGGTACCTACTACGCTTTGGAATGGGCAACTAGCTTCATCTTTCTGACTGACCGACCCCTTGACAATTCAAAAGTGCCTGTAATTGGTTTATTTGAAATAAATGCTTTGAGTTTGAGTTTGATAGCGGAGTCTAAGGAGCGATCGAGTGAACAAGCCGCCTCCGCCGAGCGGGAGATCCGTCGACTGCGCCTTATTATTATTGCTTGGAAACAAATTTAGACCCGCCATGTGATCTTTCCCACCCTTAATACTCCCATCCCACTATCTCACCAATCCCGAAATAATCTGGTATTGCCCCCTATGGGGTTTTCAAAAATATACTAAAATGCTACCCAAAAAAACATTTTTTAGTCTAAAAAAGCGCCGGGTGTTAAAGTACCAGCATAGCGGTTCCATAAATAATAAAATTACTATGACTTCAAATATTTTAAATGTTAAACATCCTAGTAATATTTTACTTTTTTAGCTGATAATTGGTATTTATATGTCGTGGCCAGATCTTAGAATTGATAATTTCATGAAGTGGAACCATGGATACCCTACATTATTGATATGGCCAAACGTCGACTGACATAATTATCATTAAACGTTGCGTTTAAACGATATGGTCAATTTTAGCTGGTCATTTCATAAAACACAACCATTTCAAGAAATTATCAATTCTAAGATCTGGCCGCGACACATACAGAAAAAAAACTAAACGAGCCGTACAGTAGTTGCATATTATTATGATGTGTGTAACATTTGACATCTCACCTTGGTAATAAGCAATACATTAACATTATATACAAAAAAAATATATTCAGGTATTATTTGAAATGATTATCCCACCAAAAACATTTTCACGTAAAATGTAGAAGCTTGGCTCTACATGAGATTAGATAACTTTTTGACAGTGCGAGTCATAAGGTCTCGTCTTGGCAACATTTTACATGAAAATGTTTTTGGTGGGAAATCACTTCTTTTTGTAAGTTGTTTGTTGTTGCTTTCTAGGATATTAGGTTAGGAAGTACCCTGAGAATTTTGATGATCGTCAGTGAGTCAGTGACGAAATGAGGGTCTTTTTAGATATCAATTAAATCTAAAGTATAAGAGCTATGCAATTAAAACTTTATATGTTTAATAACTCTGAGGGGCAATTCCCGTATTTTTAAGACCGTTCGCATTCTAATCTCAGTCTCAATTTGTCAAAATCACAATCAATTTCCATACAAATTTTTGACAGGTTCTTGACATTGATTGTCGCTGAGATGAGATTGCGACTTGAATTTGAACGTTTTTTAAGTACGAGAATTGGCCTACTGCTATTGACAACATATCCCGAGAATTTTGTTTATCTGGTATAATCCAAACCCAAGTTTGAGGAGAAAAGGTAGATAGTGCCCTTGCGCTTCGCTTGGCCCGTCTTGGCGGGGGCACTGCCGTGCCCCCACATTTGAGGTTAAGCCGCACAGCTGATGCGTTCACCTTTTCTATTTCCCTTTCTCGTCGCTCATACGCAACTGTTGGCTGACAGTACCAACCTCTCGGTAAATGGGTTGGTACCATCTGATGGCCACCTCTACCACCACGCGCGCTCATTGTTCAAATCAAATAGCGCGCGCTTCCCCGGCTTCCTTTTACACACTTCCGTCGCATTTTGCGAATTCACTGCCACAGATTGCAGGAAAGCGAGAGGAAAGATATTACACATCAAAAAACGTTCCTTGGAACGGGTATCAGAACGCTGTTTCAAGTTAGAAGTAGGTACAATATTGTTAGTCATTAACTTATGATTTTGTTAGTAAAATAAACTATGTTAAAAGAGATCGAGCTTAGAAGGATAGTTTTATAAATATTTTTGTTTGACGTAAATAATAATCTGCCAAAAATATTGAGACTGAGTCCATATCATACGTATCGAAACACAATTTCTAATTGAAAACTTATTACTCTTTAATGTTTATTTTTATCGAAACTTAGTTTTAATTTTGCATGAAATATTCGTTTTATTGTATTTGTTGTGTTTAGGTATGATAGCGCTGGCAAATGAAAACAATACCACAGACTGAAACAACGTCATAACGGTTGATGTCGTAACGGAAACACGAATCAGTGCAATATATAAAAAAGTGATTTTGCATTACATTATAAAATCGTATTAAATAAAGTATTAATTTAAAACTCAGAAAAGAAATTGGAACACTGTTACACTGTTATTTCAATTAAATAAAATTATTGTTAACTAACTAAATTTACAACTAAAAGTATTTAAAATTAGTATAACAGAATATAGAGTCCACGACATAAACCGTTAATTTCCTTCCTACACAGGTAGATGCTAGAATGCGACCCATTCACAAAACGGTTCAATCATTAACATTTGGCTAGATAAGATTTTATTATAAGCAGTCTATACAGTTTTATGTTCTATGATGAATTCGCTTTATAGACAGCGACACTGGTAATAATGAAAACATAACATCACGCCTGTGTATTGGTTATGCAGAGATGCAGGTATATGTATAATAGTACCTACACTCACAAATCCCTAAATATATTTAAGTCCTATCTTAATATGTGGCGAGCCTATTGCCACCATTTTTTTTTTTTTTTTGTGGGTGGGAAATCGTCAAATAACTTCTCCCGCTCTGGGCAGAGCAGGAGGGCGTGTCAGACTCTTACTGACTAAAACCCACCCGTGTTCCTTCAGTTGCCTGTGCCAGGGGCCACGGTAACCCTCTTGGACTTTTCCGCAACCCTAGCAGGCATCGGTCCTAGCAAACCCCGTCATTGGTGCTGACATCTCTTTGAGGCGCGCGTGGAACACAACGCGCCGTCGACCCGGGCCTGGTCCTTATCGAACGGCGAGCTGCCCATTGCTCGCCGTTCGCAAGCCCGCGCCTACGGTGGCCGGGAATCAGCCTGCGATTCCCGACGCCCAGGGCGTCTCCTGCGGCGGCTAGGGGCGTGAGGGCGCAAACTATGCCTCTCCCTCACGCGTTCCGCCTCCTCCTTCGCGAACATTACTGCTTCGCAGAAGGAGGTGACGGCTTCCCAAGCCCTCTCGCTCCGTACCATGGCCTGGACCAGGGCCGGACGCGAGAGATCGCCACCGCCAATCGCCTCCACGAGGACACGGCGGTGCTCCGCCCAAGCCGGGCAGACCTCCACCGTATGCTCCACCGTGTCCTCCGGGCGATCCACACAATGGTGACACCCGGGCGTTTCCTCCCGCCTTATCCGGAACAGGAACCTCCCGAAACAACCGTGTCCGGTTAGGACCTGCGTCAGGCGGAAGGTGAGGACGCCGTGGCGCCTCTCTAGCCACTCCTCAAAGAGGGGACTTATCGCCGCAATTGTGGCGTGCCCAGCGCTGGGTTGCGACAATCGCACTCTCCATGCCGCCCTGGAGCCTATTGCCACCAGCCGGGCACAAATCAAGATTCCGAGATGCTACTGAGAAATTCCAGATGGGCCCAATAACACTTTGCTCGACCCAGCAAGCGAACCCAGGACCGCAAGCTCAGCAGTAGCAGTTCCAAGTTTGCGACACTAGACCACCGAGACTATGATGAAAAACAGTACTTTGAATAGGTTTTTCCTATTCGCGGTAAGTCATTCTTAGACAATAAGTATTAAATAATTGACACGAAAAAAAGAAGACGTAGCTAATTTTAAGTATCCTAGATCTCTTGGAGTTAGGTACTAGAGAGTTAAAGGTTTTCTGAGTTGATCTGAAATGCCCTAATAAGTCTTGACTAATGGTGAGACAAAAGTTCTGCAACCCCAGGGCGGCTCATCAATAAGTTAAAGTTTCAGGTCTTTTACGCTCTTTAAAACTGAAGTTTTTAATTGAACCGCAATCAGCTTGTAAAACTTCTTTGCATATGAGGTTATTGGCCTTTTAAAGATAACGACTGCAAGTCGAAAATTAATTGAAAAATATAAAAAAAAAAATGTGTCATTTAATTTACGTAAGTACCTATTAAACACAATTATGTATTCTGATGTAGACAATAATAATGTGTTGAAGTACCTACAAGGCTGGCGTTGTTGGGTGGGTAAGCAACACGTATCTACATCACTTTCATACACGTAAGTACCTCCTTTTATTAATAAATGCGTGATTCGTACACAGCACTATAGTGCTGTGTACGAATGCATATCTTTCTACGCTAAAAATAGAGTAGCAATCGAGGGTTCTTTTTCAAAACGGAAAAACCTATTGGTAACAAAGGGTAGCTAAATTAGTTAAACGGTCCCCGAAACGATCAATTGCAATCGACAATTTTTACGTGATTGATACACATTGATGCGCAAATTGATTGTCTTCAAAATGCAATTGAGGCGATTGCCAATAAACACACAAAACATTGACACTTGCAATTTATCGGGCCCTCCCCTTAAGACGTTGATAAGTTGGAGGTGCATTTTTGCTACAATGAACTATGTATGTGAATTAGTTAGACTGGTAACGAAGGTACTGGCGGCACAGTAACAGGGGGTATTGTGGACGAAGGGGGTGACTTAATTGTGTAAGTATCGTACATGGCTGTAGTTCTTGCCTACCCCATCGGAAAAAGACGTGTAGGTAAATTGTGGAGCCAATGTTCAAGACATTAATAATTACTTAGCGACGGAGGCAATATTACGTATGGCCTGCGACGTTTTGTTGACTTTGTTCTTACCTATTGATTTACTTGTCTTACCCACGTTGCATGTGACGAATGTTTATAGGGGAAAAGTAATTGTTTACTCAAGTGTACACTACATACTAAGTTTCTGCATTTATTCCACTTGTAGGTACGTACCTACACCTAATAACTTGTGGCCTATTTGTGTTTTTTTAAGTGATGGAAAATTTATAACATTTATGTAGGTATGTATAACGTAGGCGTTATCGCGCGAGACGAGTAAATATTGCCGATAACACTTATATTATGTGTAAACGAACTGTTTCAAGATTATTTCAATCCGAAAGAAATCTATACGTAGTAAGGCTCTTGCCTACCTACGATTAAATTTTCAGAAATAAAAAACCTCGAAGTGTCGAATAAATTATTTTTAGATTGACTCTAATTCATTAACGTTTTAAATGGAAAATCTCTCGCAATGAATATTCCATCGCGCCCGCCATTGTTTGTTTGTTGCGACTTTATTCTGTGATCGTAAATATATTTTTTAATAATGTTAATTTGCTGAAAGACCTTTCATAGCCTGCAAACAGACGCGGTAACAACCACATATTTTATTTCGAAGTGGTCACGACGGGGGCAGGGCAGGACTAAGAAAAAAAAGATTGTGTAATAAGAGCGAGCGAAGAGAGCTCGAAAATTTTGGCATCCCGCCTCGAATATGTTGGGTTTTGTTTTGTCTATTCTTATGGAAATAGTAGTTAGGTACTTTGCTCACTAATGCGGAAAAGTGCGTCCTTTCTCAGATTGGTTAGATTTTGTTTTGAGTTACTTTGTCGAGTAATGCAGAATAATGAGACCGACACAGCGAGCGAAAAGGGCTCAACATTTATGCACGTTCTCCAATGGCTTAAATTGTCTTTTGATCATTCAAACAGAAATAGACCTAGTGTTTTTGTCGAGTTACGCAGAAAGACTTAAGAACTGTGAGCAAGAATAATGCAAGAGCGAGCGAAGCGAGCTCGGAAATTATATATTTGCACCATCTCGGATAGATTTGGTTTTCTTTCGGCCATTTATATAGAAATGGGGCAGACTGTGGGCCTGCAAAGTGTGCCCCCCCTGGGAGCCGCTCGCCTGGCCAGCTCCTAGCTACGGCGCTGCAGCTATTAAGCGCTGAGCAAACGATGGACTATTTATGTCGACGATAGAATGTATGGAAATCCGGGCAGTCTATTTGTCCTACAGTGTGCGATATTGTATAGTTTTGTTTTTGTCCGTCGTCTGCTCATCGGTTTAAACTAAAAAATACTCACATTAACAAAGAAGGGTATTATGAGCATGACGACCGCCAGTTCCAGTCGAGGGTCGGAGACGGGAGACAGTCTCAACGTAGACAGCACAGCAACCACTGGCGGTAGCCGCAGCACCAGGGCTAGCACTGACTTCGCGAAGGTTGCCAGAGCTGCGTATAGTATGCACTGGCATATCCATGCGGCGCACATTGGTGGCTTACCTGGTAGATAAATAAGAGATGTCAATGTAAATATTGAGATAACATCATGTCTATGTTTCATGCTACTGGTTGAGCGATATATCGCGCGGCCTGTCGAGCTATTTCGTGCCGCCTGTCGAGCTATTTCATGCGGCTTGTCGAGCAATTTCGTGCAGCCTGTCAAGCTATATCGTGCGGCCTGTTGAGCTACTGCGTGCGTCTAGTGAGCAGTTTAGTGCGGCCTGATGAAGTGATGAGCTATTTCGTGCAGCATGGTGAGCTATCTCTTGCGGCCCCGTTAGAGTTTGGTGCGGCTTGTTGAGCTTTTTTGTGAGAATCCGTGAATTTTAGAAACTGTCAGGCGTAAGTATATGTGGTCTGGTCAGCATTTTATTAACGCTCATCTCACATCTAGTTTAATCTTACTGATATTTCTTGTCATATCATGACTATTTCATTGAAATTTTACATCTCTGAAGGCTTGGCTAGGCTTGCAGTATAATTATAGTTATAAAGACGATAAAGTAGGTAGTAATTATAGCAAATTACGAGAAAGCGTAATGTGACTTTAAAGTCGTGGATGTAAGGTTTAAATTGCAATGACACACACTCGTGACATGCATTCACTTAAATTTTAATTGTTAAAAGACTGTTCACTTACCATATTCACCAAAATTAATGAGTGGTATGTCATAAGCTCTTGCACAATGCTGAGCTAGTCTGATGCCTGCCCATATTATTAACAGGCCCAGTGTGGAGTCCAGCATAAAGTTCACTATGTACCTGTTAAGACAATTACATTCACTTTAACAAGGCTTTAAATACATAGAACATGGCAAAGACTAAACATTTATGTTGGTTACAGTACTTTACAGGCTTCAGTAAAGATACATGGAATATTAGATCTCAATGGTATAGTTTAAGGTTCACAATTGATTGTTCTATATTGATATTGCACATTGATGCATTGATAGTAATTTATAATTTGTGAGTCATGGTCAATGTTCATACTGCTTTAAATTTATTTTTCCCATTTTGTCCTTAATTCATGCAAGTATAGCTGCCAATCCTGTCTACAGACTCAAGTCTGTTATTATAATTCTTCTGTATGTGTGTATGTCACTGAACTCCTCCTAAACGGCTGGCCCGATTTTGATGAAATTCTTTGAGTGGATGGTTAAAATCAGATTCACAATTGGACCCGGTAAGTGGCACTCTGATCAAGGTCTAGAAAACAGGACCATGTCTGTCCGGTCAGCTAGTATAATATAAAACTTCAAGATCAAGACCAAGACCAAGAGAAGACCAAGTCTGCTGAGAATTCATTGGATGCTTTCCAAGTAAATTATACTATTATTGCAATCTTATTAGATGGCTTTAGTAATCACACTTTGACTGACTATTACCTATACAATAGTTAGAAACACTGTTAAATATCAGAATATGGTCATACCTCTTTGCTGATACAATAACATTAAAAAATAAGTATAATACCCAAAAATGATCTTTCAATGCTTACACCTTCTCTGTATGAGAATCTGCCTTTGCCCTGCACTAGGACAATTAACAGGCTGGTATAATTATTATTACTTGTTTCATTAACTTTGCATACCATGTGCATGGGTTCCCAGTGAGGTGCGGTGACAGCCACACATTGGCTGCATGTATGATCAGTGCTCCCAATCCTTGCTTTGAAGTGTCGTAGAACCAAATAAGCCATGGCCTCCGTGCATACCGCGGCTCACAAAATCTTTTACCTTCAATGAAAATATAATATTTCATCATTACTAAACTAACAGTAGTTGTTTAATAATAATATGTATAGGACAGTGCACTATTCGATAATGATAATCGTTTACTGCCTAAGTCCAGTACACTAAAGATAAGTTACCTTAATACTGTCAAAATTGTTTAATCACTTATCTTATTACTTATGGTGTGTTAAATGATGTGAAAAATTAAAAAAAAATCGTAAGCGTAGAAAATATACTGTGTCTCATTGAGCAACGTAGTGAAGAAACGTGCGCAATATTGGAGTCGCTATCAAACTACCTTGAACTCCGACCTGTATTATATTCACAACTTCTTACCTACTAAACAAGTAAACGCCAAAACCGCCAACAGGAACTGCATGAACCACCCATAGTTATCCGTAAGAGCATCTTTTGAGCAATGTAGCTCGGACCAGTAAATATAATCCGAGCTGTTATTCATTTTTCATTTCTCGGAATTCAGAAATGCTAAATTAATTATATTTTTTAGTACTTTCACTAGGTATTTCTCATGGTAAGCGTCTTCCTAAACACAAACTACAATGAACAGCAATAGACTTAATTTTAAACAGACACACAGTATGTAACAAATCGAAATTTTCTCGCCGCGAAATAATCGTATTTATCCCAATCACACATTTTTGACAGTTTTGTTTGACATTGTTATTTCAATGTTTTTTATCACAATCAGAACTGTGGATGCAAAAGTAACTTTTATAAGAATAGACGGATATTCTCGCTCGCCAAACATAATTTAACACAAATAAATAATTCTAGATTGTTAGTGGTAAAATTGTTAATCGTAAGTACGCAATTTGCTTAGGTAACGAAGGCCTGCCCGTCACCCACCAACTCACCCAGATATATCGTTGTCCTAGCTCAATGAGTTATATAAATATTCGTTTATATAATTTTAAATTTATTTTATCTGGTTTTCCATCGATTAATAAAATGGTAGATAATTAAAAAGTGTGGTAATACAACGAGAAAACCTACCAAACATCTTTTTTTTGTACCATTGCCGCCATTTTTTTGTGGTTTTCCTGTTTCGCAATTTATTTGGTTATTCATTCTAAGTTGATTTAGAAACTGTCGTTACATAAATAGGTATTTGTGCAGAAGATAACAATTGTTGTATTACGTCTACTAAAGGTACGTCAATATTTAATTATTAAAATCGCTTGCTACTTTTACAAGTCAAGAACTCAAGACCGTCATGTCATGTTATCGATTAATTTGCAACCGGCGTTGATTGAATTGCAATTATTAATATTTACGCATAGAAGGTTATTAGGCTCGTATTTATTGTTAAAATTTGCCAGCTAAAGCTGCGGTAAAACTGAATTTGTATAAGTTTCAAGCAATTGTTTACTCGATAAGTCGTAACGTAAATGGGTTAATTTAGTCATGTTCAGGATTAGAACTAGATCAAAATATCCTCGAATCTGGATCCTTTAATAACATTCTATTAATACACTTATTACTTTGGTGCTCACACTGCTCACTAGACATACAATCTACAAAACGTTGGTCTACCTTGTTCGGTACAGATGTGTTTGAAGATTCTCTAATGCATAGAAAATAGTTTTTATAGCTATTTAGTTAGTGTCTCAAATGACACTTCAATCTTCTCTTTGGGCTCCATCAGCTCCATGAGTGAATCTGACCTCTATTAATGTTAATTTCCGTAACTATGAATGTTCATATTTCTTTCCTTCAAATTCGTCAGAAAAACAATATGATGAACTAGAAATAAATGTGTTCAATGACCAATGACTCCGCCCCTAAGACAACCCTCTGACAAAAAGGTGTTCAAATTGAGTCCTAAACTAACCAGACTTAAAGAACTCAAACCATTATTTAATTATTATAATGCCAATGATTGAATGTAACTATTTATTCATGTAGTTTTATGAATTAATCGAACATGTTAGTTACTAATGCTTTTCAAATTAAGTTCAAGAGAAACCATTATTAATGTTGTATTATTAGGTATTGGAAAGTAGTCAAATGATTATTCAAAGTGTGTAATGATATTGTATTGTTAAGTCTCTCCTTAAAGTGAAGACTCCTATGAATTACTCACACATGGTGCATAAAACTTGCACCATTTGCAAGTTTTATGCACCATGTGTGAGTGTTTGTTAGCAAGGAGTAGTATAAATCAGATGGGAGGTTTGCTGTCCACTAATCAGCATGTGTATGTAATAATTAAACAATCTGCACATACCATTATGTTCAGTGGAACTGTGAACCGGTTAAGACACTTACCTATTTGCTTCTGTCGTCAAGTTTGAATTAACGCAAATTCAAGATGCATAGGGAAATTTGTCATACAAAATAAGAAATACCATAAATTTTTCCTTATTCCTGTATGTATGTTGTTGAAATCAATACCGGTAAAACATGGTTAATCGGGATGAACCTTTAAAATGGATTTTAACATTGAAATAATATAGTTTGCTGCCAAAAAGGACTCTTAATGTGTTTACTGTATTATAATTAACGATTAAGGGCCCTTGTTGGCAACAAACTATATTATTTCAATGTTAAAATCCATTTTAATGTTTCGTCCCGACTAACCCTTGCATCCATATATATTATAAACCCCAATTGACTGCTGTGTTACGTGTCGCGGGTTCAATCCCCGCACGGGACAAATATGTGTATGACCTGCAAGTAGTTGTTCCGGGTCTGGCCGTTTGTGTATCTGAGTTTAAATGTTTGTAAACGCACCCACAATACAGGAGAAATTCCTAGTATGGGGCAACTTTAAAAAAAAATAAAAAATTGAAGATTTTTACTCCCAAAGTATGAATAACACAAATGAGTCATTCATACTAAACATAACTTAGTTCATTAATTATGTAGATATTTGTTACATTGTTGGAATTCTGATAAGTTCATTATAAAATGAAACAACAAAGAGGTACATAATTTTTATTGATAAACCTTCTGAATAGTACTTAATATTGCAGCATTATGATATAAATATTAGTCCCATTAACCTTGTTGACTGTTGGATATTATAAGACATCATCTTATTTGTATCTTAAAACTGCTTTACTTTTCTGCATTCCGAACAACTGTCACAACTGTCTCACCTCATCAGGTTATTGATTTGACTAGCTATATTATTCAATACACAATATCGGAACAACTTTTCTGCTCTGCCAATACATTAAAGTTCATATTTGTTGGTTCTCCAATTCTCTTTTTATGAATCTCATCACCATGGTGCAGTTTTAAGTGAGCTCTAGCATCCCATTGTCTATGTACAAGTTTTGTAAGTTCACACTAGATTTATCCATAGCGGTCTTTATGTAATTCCCAATTAGGCAATTGGATTTTCAAATAGACAGTATTGTCAATAAATCATCATCATTCTCTTAACTATATCCCAATTTATTCGGGTTCAGCACAAAATGTTTGTTCCATACTTCTTTATTAGTCGTCACGCCCATTCTAGCCATATCATCCTTGACACCATCAAACCATTGTTTATTTGGTCTTCCCCTACTGTTATAACCATCCACATTCATACTCAAAACTTTCCTCACGATATTTTCCTCTTTTCTCTGCATAACATGCCCCATGAGTACCATGAAATCAATGTCCACACAACTTTTCAGTCACCGGTGCCACTCTCAGACTTCCTCTAATGTACTCATTTCTTGTTTCATCCATTCGCTGTTCCACCAATTCGCACAAAGCGTTTCCAAATGTCTTTTTAATGCGCACACCAAAAGAATGGAGCTCTCTACCTGCGTCTGTGTTTCCGAACGTATAAAACCCTAATCTCTTAAAGTGAGAGTGAACAGGCTTCTTCTGGGTAAGCTCACTCCACCGTCGACTCTGTCTCTGTCACCACTGACCTAGACTAGAGTCAAAAGCAAACCCACCATAAATAAAAATAAAAAAAGCGTAAAAATTGCAGTTAAATATATATTTTTCGTTTCTCACCCCACTATGGGACCAAATACCACGGGCATAACAGCTCGTCTCTACGTACCCTTCGGGCACTGCAGACGTTTATTTTGATTGAATACCTAATCAATCAAATTAAATACTATCCATCTGCCTAGCCTTACATGGAGCAACTGCCTACCTGACTCCACAACCCAGTTACTGGGTAATTCAATACCCTTTGGTAAGACTGGTTGTCAGACTTTCGGGCTTCTGACGACCCGTAGCGACTGTCAAAGACCCACGAATGACGGCCGGCACCAACGGCTTAACGTGCTTTCCCAGACACGGTGGAGCCTTGGTATGTAAAGATGATCACCCGTCCACGGACCAACCGCGGCAGGCGTAGCTTAACCTAATCGATTGACCCGAGTGGTTGTTATTACTTAGCCACAAGCCCCTCCTCAGCCACAAGCCCCTACATTATGATTAATAACTTCACCTAGAAGCAGTCAGACACATCCAATCAATTTGTTTAATGTCAAATACGTTACTTAAGCAGCATATTTCTTGATAAATATTACACCTAATGTATATTTTGTTCTATTCCTGCAAAGGTTTTATGTTTTCGTAGTGCACAGTAACAAATCAATCATGCATGTTTTAATTTCAAAACAATAAAAAAACTGCCGCTTTCCAAGCGAAATTAAAAGTCAAAACTAATATTGTACCAATTTAGATTAGATAACGTTATCTTTGGAGGACGCAAATTGCCTCGAGTCTAATACAGCCATGTAAACGTAATAAAAGTTGGCTGTATAAATAGCCTTAAAGAGAAAACAGTTGGCCTCATTTTCCCATAATACAAAGTAACTCTTTCTAACAGTAGTGGTTAATTAATGACTGGCTCCCTCTCGCCCTTAAAACGTAGCGGGGTTCTGAGGCAATCCATCACAAAGTCAAACATCTATGAAATCTCCTAAGTAATCTATCTCGAGGAAAGCGATGGATCCGTCGGGGCTCGGCTGTTATACGTATCTACTGTTATACGTATCTATTATACATCTTGTAAATATAATTCAGTAAATAAAAATCACCCCAAGTAAGTAATTGACTCCGGCGAGAGTATTTAAGTAGGACATAAAAATGTTTAATGATTTTATTTAATAACCTATCCACGCTGTTTACCCACGGGGACATTAAATTGAATAGAGCCTCGGTTATTTATTGCCTCGCGTGCGCACACCGGACCGGACTTATGACTGTTTATACGGTGCCTGCCATTTAATTTCACCGTACATGCAATACAGTATTGGAGAAAACGGGGATCTACCTAATTGTCACCTCACCCCTTAGGTCGTGGTGGCACCACCACAGAGCGGTGTGGGTGGCGCCGATAGCAACCGGAAACGAAAGTAGAACGCAATAATTATCGGTGGTGGGTCTGGTGGGCCTGGGCTGGGGGCCGGTGGTCGCGGTTCCAGCGGCTCGACCGTCAACAAACCGTCGCGCAGCAACTGCTCATGACATATGCATGAGAGCGGCTCGGACGACGACGCCGCGCCGCCGCTTAAATATACAAGGACGGACGGACGGGGAAATTACTAGAGAGGCAAATACATACAAGATGTCTCCCGCCCGACTCCCGTAGCGTGCGGCACGCCCACGAACCTCTCCAATTATACTCACGAAACGACCGTCCGATACCTTTCTTACTATTCTAGACTATTTTTACTTCGTAACCACCACGTCACCTCCATAAGTCATGAAGACAACCCCATTTCGCCCTTAAATGCATCATTTGATATTCCTTTTACTTTATAGACTTGCACGCAAATGCCCAATACGGAATTATGTAAAGGGATATTATGGTTTAAATATTAAATGCAAGTGGCTTTCTTGTCCGTCTGCTTCGAAAAGAAAATTGGAGAGTCGCCACTTAATCGTAGGCCGTTTGGTCGGCTAGTGTAGAATATTGTAATGATGAAATTAGAAACGGACTTGTAATGGAGAAATAACATCTCAACTGATCACTTAATAATTAAAGAATTAATTAAACCCTCTTCTAGACTATCAACTCAGGCTATCGCAGTCCACTGCTGGACATAAGCCTCTCCCAGGCTGCGCCACAACACCCTGTCCTCCGCCTTCCGCATCCAGTCTGTCCCAGCCACTTTCTTGAGGTCGTCGGTCCATCTAGCTGGAGGGTGTCCCACGCTACGCTTGCCGAAACGCTGTCTCTACTCCAGGACTCGTCTGCTCCACCGGCCATCGATCCTTCGACAAACATGGCCAGCCCACTGCCACTTCAGTTTGCTTACTCTGCAAGCTATGTCGGTAACTCCGGTTCTTTTCCGGACAATTTCATTTCTGATTTTATCCTTCAAAGAAACTCCGAGCATAGCGCGCTGAGCGACCTTGTTTCCATGTTTCGGCACCGTATGTCCTAACGGGCAGGACGCATTGGTTGAAGACCTTAGTCTTCAAACATTGCGGGATTGGTGACGAGAAGACTCGACGAAGTTTCCCAAACGCTACCCAACCCAATCGGATCCTTCTGTCCGTTCTTTCTCAGTCTTTCTTCTAGACTAACCAGCAATTAATAAAAAAACAGAGTTTTATCTTTGACTAATTGGACTTGGCTAATCCACTTTATTACCCTGGTTGTTCAATAAGAATGTCGACCAAATTGATTACCACTGTGATCGATTTGGGAGACAAATTTTAGCGCGACATCTTCACTAGATAAACACGATAGCAGTACGTTTACATCTTTACATCATTAAATTCGGTTGCGAAAGCCGCGCTGCTTACCCTAAACAATACTGGTGTCTGGTCCATAGCAATAAAATGAATTAGAACTGACGCTGTGGCTACAAATTAAAACACATTGTTAATATGAACTAGAAGGAAAAATACCTGGGGATTCTATTGTATGAGAATTACAGTTGTCCTAAATTGATGTTCGGGTGATCTGTAACTCAGGGCCCTTCTATCTCCGACACCTTCCTGTATTTAAGATTGTGCATTTTAACAAGTGCCTGTGATATGATGTTGATATATATTATATAAAGATTTATGATTATGTGAATACCATTGGCTTTTCAAGTGAATGCAGCCTGATGTAAACAACAGTTGCTACTGTAGAGGCCCTTCTTCGCTACCTCGTAACCCCGCAAAGAAGTTATGATCGATAGAAACATCAAATATTCACGCACACCGGCCCACGAAGAAACGAAATGGATAACCGTTGTCTGAAAGGCCACAGGGGGCGACCGAGGCGCTCCACTCTGCCCCTTTCCCCTAATTACCTAAACGTTTTCTTCAAATAGAAACAATTCTTTAACTGCGCTCTTAACATTTTAAGGCAATAATTAGGATTTGGTAATGGGCTCGACAACACAGCTTTCAAACATTCTTAGAACTCATGTTAAATTACAAACCCTTGCACGCATCCAAATTTTGTGGAATCAGATTTTAAACCTGAATCGCCATTAAATTGAAATTTCGACTGTTTTCGAATACGTTGACCGCAAAAGGACTGAGGGGCAATTCCCGTATTTTTAAGACCGTTCGCATTCTAATCTCAGTCTCAATCTGTCAAAATTACAATCAATTTACATACATTTTTGACAGGTTTTTGACATCGATCGCGCTGAGATGAGATTGCGACTTGAATTTGAACGTTTTTTAAGTACGAGAATTGGCCTACAGGTACCGCAAATAAAATGCTGTTTACTGTGACTTTAGCTACACTTCTCCTCCCAGGTTATTTCTGTTTGGGCACGCCACAATTGCGGCGATAAGTCCCCTCTTTGAGGAGTAGCTAGAGAGGCGCCACGGCGTCCTCACCTTCCGCCTGACGCAGGTCCTCACCTTCCGCCTGACGCAGGTCCTCACCGGACACGGTTGTTTCGGGAGGTTCCTGTTCCGGATAAGGCGGGAGGAAACGCCCGGAGGACACGGTGGATCATACGGTGGAGGTCTGCCCGGCTTGGGCGGAGCAACGCCGTGTCCTCGTGGAGGCGATTGGCGGTGGCGATCTCTCGCGTCCAGCCTTGGTCCAGGCCATGGTACGGAGCGAGCGGGCTTGGGAAGCCGTCACCTCCTTCTGCGAAGCAGTAATGTTCGCAAAGGAGGAGGCGGAACGCATGAGGGAGAGGAAAAATTCGCGCCCTCACGCCCCTAGCCGCCGCAAGAGACGCCCTGGGCGTCGGGAATCGCAGGCCGATTCCCGGCCACCGTAGGCGTAGGCTTGCGAACGGCGAGCAATGGGCGGCTCGCCGTTCGATAAGGACCAGGCTCGGGTCGACGGCGCGTTGTGTTCCACGCGCGCCTCAAAGAGATGTCAGCACCAATGACGGTCCGCTAGGGCCGATGCCTGCTCTCCTGCTCTGCCCAGAGCGGGAGACGTTACTTGATGATTTCCCACCCTCAGAAAAAAAAAAAATGCTCCCATAAAACACTTATTTTGCCTTGAAGTACAACAGTATTGAAGCACTAAATGCCCGAAGGTGCAGAGTAGAACTGTACTGCCTATTCGGAACAGTAATTAAAATAGTAGTAGAGCCATGTCAGCCATGTTACTCCGTGACCGAGAGGAATATTTATATTAAGTGCTGAAACCTTCCGGAACCCTTTCTATTATGTTCGAGATTAGCTCCAAAAGGCCCAAACATTGTCCTACCCTAGTTCTTATGTTACATGACATACATATCCAAATTAAGTTCTTGTTCAGGTAGGATTACACTTACAAGATGGTTTATCTCGCAGAGAGCTGTAAACGTAGCGAATATTAGCCTGGCAACGTCGTAAGTAAGGTTGTAATGCTTTCATGGTTCGTTGCACATTATACTAAAGCGGATACGACAGACACGGGCGCCCAACGTACGTACGACCTCGAGCGTGAAATAAGTACGATTGCTTTGTGTGAAGTGGCAATCACGACATACTGAGTACAACACTACGATGATTTTACCATAATAATATTCTGTAGATTTTATTATTCGACGTATGTGAGCGCTTGGTGATGTTATGAATAAATGAATGCTGTCGGATAAAATCTTAGTCGTCAATCTCAGAGGGCTAAGTGGATCCTTTCACGATTTACGTAAAATATTAATGGTAATCTGGGAGAAAAACAACGGTGCGTTTATGCTAATGTTGTTATTTCATCTTATTTAACTGTGGTGTGTGGATAGCGTTCAACTTGTTTAAGAAATAAGATCTACTGGGTCATTTGAAAAATTATTCAAGAGGGTACAGATTTTTCGGTAAATATGTTTGTTTTGTAAATTTGATTGTACAACTAGCATGCTGCTATTCTCCATTTGACTGTTCTGCTCTTTAGGGCAAAATGATTTAAAAATACATTTATCCTTGATGATTGATGAATAATATAATTTTTCCTTAGTCTGTATTAAATGACAAAAAATAGCAAGGTGTTTCACAACATCATCTATAATCGAATTTCCCCTTGGCCAAAAGGCTTGTGCCAAAGCCTCCCTCTATCAATAATAGATTAGGTCCTTACGAACCTTTGCGCGGACCTCTTTCTCTAAACGTCCCCAAATTTATAGCGTAGCATCGCTTTAGCAAAATATATGAGACAGGCGTGTATGTATTCCTTCCTTACTCACAAGCACAACTACTTGCCGCATGCGTCCCATTTCAAAGAAAAATCTTATATTCTATTCCACGATTATCCCACACAGTCATACGTAGAAATAGTATAAATTCGACGAAGTACTTTAAACATGCGCCACGTTGTTATCGTATTAAAAATGCATGCACCGGGAAATTTCCTTTGAAATAGTTCCAATCAGACAGTTTTACGTCGTGCATTATCACTTTAAAATGCACAAGAAACATCGAGACGTGTAATTACGGCCATTTGGATTATGAAGAAGTGGCCTCAAAGACACCTGCATATTCTCTAGGAGGGAATTAATGATATGGGGTGGTGGTGGTGTAGCCTAGAAACATCACGTGTCCAGTCTCAGGGAGGTGGTCGGTGGCGCCTGGCAGGTTCCCATTGTCGCTGAATATTTTAGCAACCTGTGTCAGGTAAATTATAGACTTCACTTCAGCCCTCAGACATCACAGTACTACAATTACACGTTTGAAATAATGTCGCTGGAAGAAATGCGAGCTACAATTAGGTCAGCGCAGCATAATTTTCCCAACAGCCGTCGGTTCTCACGAGTGTACCTTCGGAGCACATGCTTCATCCCACGTTAATATTTAATCAAAGGCAGTGACAATTTCTTATTTTACTTACCAAGACTTTTTCATTTTTGATAGGATTTTGTGGTTAAAGATACTTTATTCTCTTAAAGAAATTTACATTTCACTTAACTGAGAACATATTAAGTTTCTAGGTAAAACATACATAGCATGCATTCGGCATTCAGACTTGAAATTAAAATAAGACAATTTCAAGTTTTTAAGTTATCTTGGTAGGTTCAACAGGTTGTAAATTATACTTATTAATAACGTGCTTAAATATGTAGTAGAACCGATTTCGATATTTTTTTTTATAATAGTAAAGATATTTATCGAGCCCCGTCCATCTGGCAGTTTCAGACACCCTTGTCGAAGGGCGCACCTCGCCAAGTGTTAAGGCATTCAATGTTTACCGCTCTGATTTCTCATCAGATTTATTTTTTTCGTGGTTCTTCAAGGTTTCAGAAAATAGAAATGCTCAAATAAAGCAATTTAAGTTAGTTATTACGCTATTTATAAATTGTTTCGTTTTCAGTTTTTCACCATTGCTCAATATCTCTTGCAACTTGGTCACCATAATAAACTCCGCTGTTCCTAGGCAGAGTATTATTATAGTGCGCATTTTTGTTGTCATTAGGTAGCCTAGGCAACGATTGTCTTCGACGTCGCTCATCGGTAGGCTATTAGCTATTGACATATAACTACAAACATTAAATGTTGGTATGCATACATACATTCATTAAATGTAGTCCCCACACACATATCGGACTTCGATCGCACGAATATTTGGATGGTCTGATTGATCTTCTGTCCGCAGTGGAAGTAATTTACTATCCGATGTCATTATTTTTTCGTATCCAGATATTGTAAATTATGTAAAGTACGAATCATTACCCTATTAGTTTATAAGCTTTTGTCTTTGGTTTGGATTGTGTGTGGTGGAGATTGCAAATTAATAAGGGCTTCATCAGTACCAAAACGACTGATTTAGGCACAACTGCGTTTAACTAAAAAGCTATTAATGTTGTAGTTATGTGTTATTGAGGTGGACGTGTATCAACGAATTTAACGTCCATTTATTGTGGTCAATTTGTTAAGTGAAGTCATAGGTGGACATTAGCGGCTCGTAACGACAGTGTCGCATGCAAGTGTTGCCACCTAGAATGTTTATTATTGTAGATTGCTCTGACTTTCATCACACTGATAAGAGCGTGTTATCTAACGAAATAGTATAATTTTACGCTGTTTAGTAATCTGTAATTAATGTGTGTGGTTCTAATAGAATCTTCCTGTTTCCTTGGTCTTTATTGGTATTTTTTGGGAAAACTTCACTATAGTTTCTCTCGTACTCGTTATATTCTCTGTCTATTCAATTTTATCAATTGTTTCTTGTTATAATATAAATCTGACTTCATTCATAGTCCCTGGTACTGAAGCTATCTAATTAACCAAAACGCGGAACCTTTGTGCAAGATCTTGCTGATGGCTCGCACAAGGTAGTAGAGCAGTCGCATGGCTTAGAATACTGCATGCTTTTCCTACTGAAATCAACACTAATCTTAGTTACATTGTGTATAATATATACATATCTGGGTAGGCTTGGACATAGAACAGGGTGTCGTCTTGCGGCGTGACTCGTTAAGTCGTCGTTTCCGGGGCACAATGAGAGGCAGGGTGTTATTGACGGGGCGGCGGGTGGCGCGCATGTGCACCTCCGGCCGGCGCCCCGGTGTCTCGGGGTTGCGTTACTAAAAGCCCGTCGGAACACAAACGATGTCAGTCTACCCGCGGACGTCTTCATAACTAGACGCGAACCAACCCCAACAACATGAAGCCACACGCGCTCCTTTTATTTTAAGTCATTACAAACGGTTCTAATTTTTTTGCGTTTCAAGATTTTAATTCAAACAATTCGTTCTTAAATCTAGTAGGGCTCATGTTTGGTTTTACGTGTAAACTGCCATGGCCTAATCTCTCCTGAAAATCGGTGAGTATATTGTTTCCGCGTTTTTTTGTTCTAGTTTTCCGGATTTCCAGTTTTTCTTCGTGGAGTTTCTGCATTTTGGGTTTCAATTTTCTTTCATTATCGCCTTTTTTCCAGTTTCTTTTAATTTTTAGGGCCGCTTGTCAATTTTTATTGGACCTACTTACAATTAACTTATAACTCTTCATTCTGCGTCGCGTCTCCGTTCTCGTTTAGCCTAAAAGAAATATAAAGAAATTAAAAGGGAACAATGACTTTAACAATCCATTATGTTTATTAGGTTATTTAGTATAAGGCGGAGGGTTGGCTAGCTAAAGGAATGGCACACAGGTGAGGTGGGACAGCTGGTAGTGACATTTTGAGCGACGGTTGGCTGTAGAGTTTTATTTTATAATATTTTTTGCGCGAGTTGGGTTATAAGTCTTTACGTACCGGTAGGTATGTCGGTCTTTGTGCGTCGAACACCTGCCGAGTTCCGGGCCCCGTTTCACTCCTGCCTGTTCTATTCACGCATTCGATTATACTTTTGATCGTCCTTAACCTGGTTCTAATTCCAGAAACTCTACGTTGCTGTTCTTTGTACTTATAATAACAAACATTATCGCTCTATTTTGCCGAGTTTTGCGATTTCTTTGTACATTTATTTTTATACTTTTGATGTATTATGGTATTTTTGGTATCATTTTCTGTGTTGCGTTTTCAACGAGATTCGGGGAAATTCGGGTCTGTCTCGAAAAAAAAATAGAACTGACGAATTATTTTATTTATAAATCACTTTTGTTATTTAAAACTAAGTCTTAACAACTCCGCGACACATTATATTCGAAAACTATCACATAATGTGAAACTAATATTTCGGCTAAACGGGACTGCTCTGTTTCGTTCTCTAAAAGCGAATTCGGCAGGAAGTGAAGAAAGTTGAAGCTTTGTCGATGGTTGATAGTTGGCAGTTTGGCACACTAGTACCCTTTGTGGCGCGAACGCTACTTGCGAATGTAGGCGTGCACCTGCTGGTGTCAGTGACCTCGTTCACCTGCTGCCCGGCAGACGGTCACATTAGCATACGCTGGGCCAAACGTGCCATCTGCACCCTTGGACTAATTCTCAGTCTTTACTCTTTAATTGTCTTTCTTGGTTCTATCCATTTGGCTCACAAGCTGTTTAGGGATTTTTAAGGCTGCGGCGTACAATGCTTACAACTTTTTTATTTTCTGTATAATAAAAACCCTGTATAATATAATAAGGGCAGTATTTTTTTTGGAATATTCATACTTTAATTTCTAGCTTTTTTTAAATTACATGAAGAAGTATAAACAACAAAAAAAAAAACAACGGAGCTGGGTTGCGAACGTAATAAATTAAAATGGCTTAATATATTGATTTTAACTTTTAGCACAATCTCTTGTTTATCTTTTGGCATACATTGTTATAAACTGCATAGTAGTATGAAATGTAGTGCAGTTTTACTACTGCAGTTTCATTTGCTATTAGGGGACTCTACGCCCTCGACACGCCAACTTCTGTTTCCAATAGTTTCCCAGCAAAGTTTTAACACGAACTACAGTTAGCTAGAAAAATAGACGAGCGCTTGCAACATGCATCAGTGCTTTGTGAACTGAACGAATTAAATTCCAAGTGGATGCAATGTCACAAATAACAATAAAAGAAGAAAATACAAAGTAGGTCCCTTCAGTCTCTTGAGAAACGTTCTGCTTATAAATGAGTATTACACGGTAACCAAACGCTTTTATTATTGCATTCATATTTTCCCGGAACCCCAAGTTGCTCGTTATTTCGAAAACCGTTAAGATGTCGGTGTTGTTTAGACGTACAAATTAATGAAGAGGTTGATAACGACTTTGGTCGATGTTTTTAGGTCTCCAAGATACAGGTAACTACAAGTTTGGGGACCACCGTCCGTCAAGATAGTGACTGATAAAATAATTATGTTATTGTGGTCACCTTTGTAACAATGAACAAATATATTTATTCTTTTACGAATTAAATCAAGTTAACTATTTCTGAAGAAAGTAAAGTCTTATTTAAATGTACTTCAGTTCATTAATGTTTGAAGCTTCCCTTGAACGACTTAATTATAGAAGCTGAACACATACAAAATACTGTTTCAAAAATTTCTAAAAATTGTAGGTATTACAATCTACAATGATCCCCTAAACATTGGTGTTATATACCTAACAAGAACAACTTAAAGGGTTGGACAGCTTGGGTTTTACTTAATTAATTTTGTACATATGATTATTTATTCAAATAAATCTCATAATTTTATTTAATCTGGATTTTTGAATATAAAGAGACATCGGATGAATAGATTGCTATCATAATGAAATTACCGGTCGCTGACGACGGTTTCCGCACGCGCGACAAAGCGGAAACGTAACTATTAGTCGTATTAGTAGCCGTTATTTTCTCGTAAAAATCTTGTAATAACTTTATATTTATGTATCCTCTTCTGAATTTCATAAAAAATTATGAATGATATAATGATTATCTACTAGTCTGTCACATTTAAGTTGCATTTGGCTTCCAGCAAACTTAAAAGAAACGTATGATTAAAAAACGTACGTGTAGTAAGTTCTTTTGTAATCTATTCGCAAGGAAGGTTAATAGGGTCCAGAGAGGATGTAGGTCATCCGTCCGCCTCGCAAAGTCACGTCCTGTACCCAGGACTAAGGTCGTAGCAGTCCTTTATAAATCAGATAATCTAGTTACATTGGAACCTTATTACACATATGAACATAAATTAACATAATATTTAGCATTTTTTAATACTAGGTACTACGGGTGTCAGGTAATTACCTGAATTTACAGTAAAAACAGTATTTCTACAACAATACCGTTATTGTTTCACTTACTTTGGTCTGACATTGATTTTTAATAGTCACTATATCAGGTAAGAGATTTTATTTTGAATTTTTGACAGCTTTTCCATACTAGAACTGTTAGACGTAAATTTTATTCCACGTAAAGCTTAAATTTAATCATGTTGGGTACTGTACAGAACTGAATTTATCAAAATCGATTCTTATAATAATAAAATAACCATTAAAAACTCGTAGACCTGTTAGTAATCAATCAATATGCACTTAAAATCGATAAGAACCCTCATAAAGTTTGATTCGATTTGTATGTAGTTATTCAGTAGTTGCGCAGTAATGGACACATGGAAAATTCTCGCGATATGAACGAAGCATAAGTACCGTTTGTTCAATTCAAAGAACGTATAAATAAAGCTGGAGACAAAACAGCAATTCTTTAGGCGTTTAAATGCAACACATAAGCAGATGCATCATACGTTTATGGAGCCGATGGCCGAACGTGTGTACACCCGCTACGGTACATTGTTTGATTAGTTTACCAGTGCGTAAATGACCTAACATTTTACGGAAAACAAAGATATGTTTTGTCGTCTCTTGAAAATAATTTTGTTATTGACAGCGATGAGCTGTAAACAACTTGCAGCCATCTTAGAGACTGCCAAAAATAGTTTATCCTATGTTAAACTACTGCTCCACAAAGTAGACCGATGACTTGGTGATGGTCGCGGGAATCCCTTGGATGGCATAATAAGCACAGGACCGGTCGATGTGACGCGGGGAAAGCCTATGACCACCAGTGGACGTCTTTCGTCCGACTAATGATAATGTCGAGCTCAGCAATTATATTATTAATTAACTTGAAATTGTTTTGTTGTACAGGTAACATGAAGCGAGACGCGTATGGAGATGAGGGGGGGCCCATGCAGAAACGTCCGCGGCAGGCCGACGACGAAGTTACTTTTCTGATACCGAGCAAGGTAAATTTTTTGTAGTTGTAATTTTTTAGCGTATGTAGGAGGGAGCTGATAATGAGTATTTAGGCGCAAATTATAAACCTAAAGTTACCCAGACCTGAATACTAGGTCATCATTATCTGCCTAGCATTTTTCCAACTTGTTGGGGTCGGCTTCCAGTCTAACCGGATGCAGCTGAATACCAGTATTTTATAACCCAGTTAATGGGTAATAAGTACGATACCCCTTGGTAAGACTGGGTTTCAGACCCGACGACGACTGTCAAAGAGCCACGAGTGACAGTCGGGACCAACGGCTTAACGTGCTTTCGCAGACACGGTGGAGCCTTGGTATGTAAAGATGGTCACCCATCCACGGACCAACCGCGGCAAGCGTAGCTTAACCTGACCGATCGACCCGTGCGGCTGTTATTACACTAGGTAATTGTGCAATAAAGACGGAATTTCAATAAGTTTCATTTTGACAACTTAACATTGTCGTTAGTAACATAACATCACGCCTAGTTTCCTCGAATGGTTAGGCAGAGGTGTACTTACCTATAGTACACCCACATTTCGCCAGTAATGTTTAAGTGACATGTAATACCCCGACCTATGACATGAATATTTACTTTGTAAATTATTATAATATTATTTTAATTATTGTGAATGTGAGAACTTTGTCGGTCATTGCTTTTTTGTATTTTTCTCAGTTAGTTTAATCATGATCTGGCAGTTGTGAGTATTTTATGCGGCCTACTCAATGTCCTTTCTTTGGTATTGTTCGTCGAATCGTTGAGCTCCTTAAGTTTTGAGTTGAGCTGCACGATTGCTGACAATTGCGTGCACTGACTGGACAGGTCCACTCAAACTGTGTGATTCTTTCATCACAAGATCATTTTAGATACCGATCTACACAGCCTTCACATATTGATAAGACCAAGATTTTGTCCGGACTTTAAAAGAGACTGTGACCTCTGAGTTTGTTTCGGCCTTTCTTCTCAGGGTAGTCAGATTGGAAACGCCGGCCTCATCTAGTTTAAAAAAAGTATATGTTTGACGTGTACAAAAGTGTTTGTACAAACCTACTTACAGAAATAATAGTTATTTATCCAACATGTGAGGAAAGTTCGTTTTTCCTATGAGTTTTGATTTTGAGTTTTGAGCGAACGAAGGATTGAAAAATAGAATCACGAGCGCAGCGAGTGATTATAAATTTCAATCCTGAGTAAGCGAAAGACTCAACAAAACGAATAGCATATATGAACTTTCTCACAATGTTGCATACAAAACTTTTCACCACTCCCAGCAAGAAAGGATTCAGTCGTCATAGGTAAATAAATTAAATAGTCGCAAAGCAAATAATTAAAAATTAATCAATAAAATTATTTATTTTTTAAAATATCTTTAAAACTTAAGGCGCGGTGTTATCTCAATATTCCCAAAAATTGGTTTCTTAGAACGTCGAGTATGACGTAATGTAATAAAAATAAGTAACGCGAAAAATACAGTGAACAGAGAAGGGTATAAAGAAGAATTTAAACCGAACAGAATAATAAATAATAGTTTGATATTCCCAATAAAAAATTGGGAAGTTGTAGCACAAAAATAAACTTTGACGTCGAAGATCTCTGTATTTCCAGCGATAACAACAGTTTTTTTTTTTAAGAATTTAGTAGGTTTTCCATTTTTTTAAAACTTTAACCAAACCATTATTTAATTTTATGTCTATATTTTAAATAATCTAAAGAAAAGCAGTAAAATAAATGCCCATTCGCAGCTTACGTCACATTTCAACACAAATATCATTTTCAATTTTCAATCTTATTGACGCTCCATAGTGGTGACAATAGTTTACGCGGTCATACTTTAGTCGTCGGGCAGCGCTCGACTTGGATAGTCGGCACCGGACGCTCTGTGCATAATTCGATTCTAGTTTTCAAGTAATTTATGACTGAAAACAGTGCGTGAATTGAACTAAAGTTCTGTGGCGGACTACTAAGGCTACTCACTGCCTAATATTGAAGTGAAAATTCAGTCTCAGTGGAAATATGGGCAATAAAAATAAAATGTTGCGAAAGAGTTTTACAAGAAAAAGACGAAAAACTCGAAAAAATGATGGAATGTTTGGGTAAGTAGGATGATTACGGTATTGTATCATAACATTTGAAATTTGTATTTAGTTTAGTTTACTTACGAAACTGTATATTAAATCTATAGAAACGGTATTGACAATTTCTACAAACATTTTGCTAAATCCAAAAACAAATAGGTGCACTCTATTTTGATGTCTATAGAATGCATATTTGAATGCGCGTAGTGCAAACGTCTCTGGTCGAAGCAACCATCGAGGCGATAGCCATATTGCAATAGTAGGTATAAGTAACAAAAACAAACTTGCAGATAAATCAGAGTGCGTTCGTAATTATTATAATAATATAAATATTGCACTAGTTATATATAAAGCATTTTGATTCTTTTGTAAGATTATTTTTATAATATTTATTGAGTCATTAGACCAGTGCCGATAATTTTTGAAAACGAAAAAAGTCACAGTAGGATGAAACCCATTGGAAAAGAAAGAGAATATAACAAAAATGAAAGGAAAAATAATTTACGGGCGATCCGAGGTCGGGAAGTGGGGGTTTAAGGGTAAAAAGCGGTTTATCTCGATTTCCGGCAAAACTACAAGTCTTATGGAAAAAGTGTAATAGCAAAGTTGTAGGTAATAAAAAGATCTACAACTTTTGGATTCACACTTTTTTCAAGTAACCTCAAAATTTATGTGAAAAATTCAAATAACCAAGTTTTTGGTTTTATATTTTTATCTTTTACACAGCATTTTTTTTTTCGCGAAATTTGCTGAATACTTACCTTTTTATGTTCCAAGCACACTGTATTTTTATTGATTTAAAATATTTATTTTTTTCACCTTATTTTGACCTAATATCGAAAAAGCACCCTAATTTTCAATCGAAAATTCTCACGTGAAAATATCTGCTTTTTTTAAAAACTCGGTAAAAAAATAATTGCTGTGTAAAAGATAAAAATAAAAAACCAAGAACTCGGTTATTTGAATTTTTCACATAAATTTTGAGGTTACTTGAAAAAAGTGTGAATACAAAAGTTGTAGATCTTTTTATTACCTACAACTTTGCTATTACACTTTTTTCCATAAGACTTGTAGTTTTGCCGGAAATCGAGATAAACCGCTTTTTACCCTTAAACCCCCACTTCCCGACCTCGGATCGCCCGTAAATTATTTTTCCTTTCATTTTTGTTATATTCTCTTTCTTTTCCAATGGGTTTCATCCTACTGTGACTTTTTTCGTTTTCAAAAATTATCGGCACTGGTCTAATGACTCAATAAATATTATAAAAATAATCTTACAAAAGAATCAAAATGCTTTATATATAACTAGTGCAATATTTATATTATTATAATAATTACGAACGCACTCTGATTTATCTGCAAGTTTGTTTTTGTTACTTATACCTACTATTGCAATATGGCTATCGCCTCGATGGTTGCTTCGACCAGAGACGTTTGCACTAGGCACATTCAAATATGCATTCTATAGACATCAAAATAGAGTGCACCTATTTGTTTTTGGATTTAGCAAAATGTTTGTAGAAATTGTCAATACCGTTTCTATAGATTTATACAGTTTCGTAAGTAAACTAAACTAAATACAAATTTCAAATGTTATGATACAATACCGTAATCATCCTACTTACCCAAACATTCCATCATTTTTTCGAGTTTTTCGTCTTTTTCTTGTAAAACTCTTTCGCAACATTTTATTTTTATTGCCCATATTTCCACTGAGACTGAATTTTCACTTCAATATTAGGCAGTGAGTAGCCTTAGTAGTCCGCCACAGAACTTTAGTTCAATTCACGCACTGTTTTACCAATTTTAGCAAATACCAACTAATATTCAGCCAGCAGCAGCTTCCATTCCCGTGGATGATCCCTCTATCGTCTAAATTTTTCAGAATTCTAGCTTCCGTCCCGGCTCCGCATTTTCTTAGAAACATTATGGCATTTGTCACTTTGGAGCTGTGATATTATTGCATTTATTTAGAGTTTATGTGATTTTTAAGTGGTCCGAGGGCCTTTATGTTGGTTTTATTTTCTATTTTTTTACCGCACCCACTAAGTACCTATCTAAAACACAAACATTAGTTTGAAATGGCATAACTACCCATTTAATTAACCCTTCCATCCCTGATACTGACTTACACCCGAAAAGCATAATTCCCCTTCTAGAGCAGTCGGGTAAAATTCGGAATGTTTATATTTGACCTGTTTATCATGTACTGTAATAAAAATAAACAGTAGTGATTTAATTGTTTTTTTTTAAATTGTTATGTGTAATTATTTATTGTATCATATTATGAACCGACACTGTAATTACATCGAATTTTAGAACGCACGTCATAAGTAAGTATATTCAACAGAAAACATCTGATTTCCTTACGTATACTATGCAACTTTCCTTGAGCACACAAACGCCCGTGTTAGCGTTTGCGAGTGTGTGCATTACCGTAAAACGCGCAGATGCGGTTGTGTGAGTGCGGTAATAGCGATTAAAATCGTAGTCAGTCCGCGCCTTAACATAAAAAAATCAGGCAAGGTTAGTTTCTGAACGGGATCATAACTTTCCTCACTGTTTAAACAGTGAGGAAAAACCAACTTTCCTCACTGTTTTCGTAGAGGAAAGACACTTCTTTCGTGCGGGAGTGGTGAAAAATCATTTATCACAGATGAAAAGCCTGAATAGAACCAGTCCTGAAACCTAGGCAATTGCGCTACTCATTTAGAATTTCAATGCGTACTTTCATTTTGACAACTCAAAACATTATCGTTTGTATTTTTTGGTTTATATTTTACATTGGTTTGAACATATGTTTTTGGTACCTACATATGGTTTACATTGGTTATATTAACTTTTTTTTCTTAATATTAAATTAATTGTTTTATAAATTTTGAAATAACAATTTTAGTTAGCACGTACTACTAAAGACGGCGCGTTGTTGTCGGGCAGACGTATTTTTCAAAGCATAATGAATGAAGCAATGGATTTAGTTGTAGGGATTCTCATTCCAAATGTGTTACGCAATTAGGGTGCCGTGTGCTGGTCAAAGGGGAATGCACTTCCCTTCCCACGATGTTGCAAATAAATATAACGCTATATTTTATTGTATATTTAACAAATTAAAATACAATATTATTTTAAGTAGTTTTAGAACAGCCAATATCATACACAAGGCACAAACAGGATATCGTGTTAACTTTGCAGTTGTGTGCCTTTAGCTAACCCTCGCCGGCGATGTCATTAAAATTGCATAAAATCAATTCAAGCCTATGCGAGGTTGCAGTGCGCGCGGGTCGTGTTTATGTACAGTTTGCTGAACATGTATTAGCATATTAGCTCCGGCTGTAATAGGCAGCTATTTCCACTTGTAGCTATTACAGGATTTCAATTGTGAATGGAAGCTTTTGCGTAGCATTTGAACGTGAAAAATGGGTCTCAAAGAGTAGAAGTGGCTTTAAAATGTGCTGCTTACAGTTAGACACTATTTTACTTGGATTACATAAAACAGGGGCCGTACTATGACGTGTTAACACCATCATGATTCCGTTGCGAAAAAGAGATAGTGCTATCGGTCATGTATAGCTCCGTCTCTCTTTCACGCTGGAACAATGATGGAATTAACACGTCATAGTACGGCCCCAGTATCATCACCGTCTGTCTAGCCTTTTCCCAACTATGTTGGGGTCGGCTTCCAGTCTAACCGGATGTAGCTAAATACCAGTATTTTACATGAAGCGACTGCCTATCTGACCTCCACAAACCAGTTCAGTAACTGGTACCCAGTAGTAATACGATACCTCTTGGTAAGACTGGTTGTCAGACTTTCGGGCTTCTGATGACACGTAACGATTGTCAAAGATCCACGAATGACAGCCGGGACCAACGGCTTAACGTGCTTTCCGAGGCACGGAGGGGTCTTGGTATGTAAAGATGGTCACCGATCCACGGACCAACCGCGACAAGCGTCGCTTAACCTGAACGATCGACCCGTGCGGCTATTATTACTAAGCCACAAGCACCACGATTACATAAAACGTTAATGAACTTAAAAAGCTAATGAAATTCAGAAGCTACGACAAATCTCACCTCGAATATTATTACGATAATGGTAAAAATTGGAACGGAAATGCTCATGTTTAAAAAAAAAATTGTAGTATCTGATTGACCGATACGATTTGATGAGGCTATTACCATTATGAATTCATTGTCATCAGGTGGCCGGCTCGATCATTGGGAAGGGAGGCGCAAATATTTCCAAGCTCAGAAATCAGGTCAGTATTTACAATAATGTCCGCCGCTACACCTGAAGTAAGTAGCGAATTGTTGCGAGTAGACTCGTTCAATAAATCAGCTTGAACCATAAAGTATTACTTTATAGGTAGGTACTCTAATCTAGTTCTTCGTTCAGTATTAATGTATTTTTGTAAGCTTTCAAGCAATAGCAGGTATTTATTAGGTTATGATTAAAGTTGCTTAGACCAATCAAAATAAAATAAATATTATTTTATTACATTAGTAAGTTTATATTCGCATTTTTGTTTATTTTTTCATTGTATGCCTATCTGAATGTTTTTTTAGTTTATATATTTAACTTTTAACCATTTTTTCGCTACAGGTACGTCCACCAATCTTATAAACTCTAAAAACTGTACTGCTCTGTGCCTCTATTGGGTAATACAAAAACCTGTCAGACCCGTATCTTCTATGCTTAATCAATTACGCTATTCTAGTCTGTCTTGTAGATAGCTAAGAGAACTAAAATGAACGAAGAAGACTGTAAGATTCGATTCGAGTCTTGCGACAGCGGCGAGTCCGTAGACTTATAGACAGAATAACCCCCCGGCAGCCAGTTTGCAGGTCATTAGCGCCCCCGAGACGCCCCTGTGGCTAGTAGCGCGACGCGCCGCGCGCCTACACTCATACTGACGCCAGTTGGCTAGTTTCAACTCACCTTACTGAGAGTGTTACGTGAGTGATAATATGAGTTGAAGTTGGTCAAAGCGCGCCTAGGGTGAATGAGTGTAGGCGCCCGGTGCGCCGCTACAGCGTGTCTTGGTTGCCGGTCCCGCCCCGTTGGACGCCGCTGCCCCGCACCCGCCGCCCCGCCACGCAGTACAAAGCCTCTATAACAGTCCCAGATTGCCCCGGCCCCGAACGGTAAACTATATCGCCAACATCTACTCTCAAATCTTAATACAGCCCGAGTGGAGCTCTTGCACGCTACTCGTCAACAGTCAGGAGTTGGAATCTTGTAAAACATCATTAGCTCCCGGCGTTAGGCGCTTAACTCCGTATCTCGAGCTCCCGCCCTCATCACCTCCGCAGGATGCACTGTGTCGCACTGGACGCCTTCTGATCTTACTTTCACGACCTCGGTGTCCTCGCATCTCGCTCATTAGCCGCTATAAGTCTGTTCCCTTAGGACTGAATCCTCTCACTTGACTTACTTCTGTCCACGCTGGAAGGCATTTACTTACTGAGTATGACACGTACGGACATCAAGTTTCATCGCCATCATGCTTCAATTTACTTATGAGTCCAGACCTCCCTGACCGTTGATTCGTCTGTACCGTTGTTCAATATTGTGCTGTGATTTTATTTCCACGGACTGCGAAAATAGTTTGCGTTAATGATGCTTGTTTTTCAGGGTACTATCGATAACGGCGCCGGATGTCGACACGATTCTGGAAATCGTAAAAGAAATCCTGCCATGCCTGGCTGATGTAAGTAATATGTAATGCCCTGATTTTCGTTGCGATAAGTACTAAGTTTAGAAAACCTCATTGTCGTAAACGTAATTTATGTTCATTTTCACAACCAGATTTTAATGTTTTACGGTGAAAAATAATACTCGCCTTCGTAGTTTAATCAAGTTAGCAGTTTTACATCTCATTGTCACGAAAATTCTTTATCGCACGTATCTTTAGTTGGCATTCTAATGACAAACAAAAATTATTCATTAGGGAGGTCCAAAGAGCAGTAACGAAGATTTGGATGTCCGCCTACTGATCCACCAGAGCCGCGCCGGTTGCGTCATCGGCAAGGCAGGGGCCAAGATTAAAGAGCTGCGAGAGGTAAGCGTAATCATAAAATAACCTAAGTAGGAATAAAAGTAAACGGATGAATTATTAACTAAAATATCTGGAGCATATCTCCAACGTTTTTCGCGCAAAAATACGGTGAATTTCGAACGCCATGAGTCTTTCATCTATCTTCCACAAACAGCACCGCGGTCGAAAGTCAATAAGTCGCCATGAATCAATCACTGGAATTGATCTCGCTCGAAAACATTCGGGAAGCAAAATTGTTTATATTCTATCAAACCACAATATCTATTGAACACTGGCTGATATCATTCCAATAGGACCAATGTTGATAAACTTGGTTAGCAAGAGTGTAGGTATTGTATGTAGTATATTTATTTATTTTTATTTTTTATTTTATTTGTTAGGAATAACAAACAGCAGTATATTACACAGTAGGCATACAATATAAAACTTGCAATAAAAGTAACAAATACACTACTCAAGACGTTATCCACAGATTACAATTATTTATATTGGTTTCCAACTGCAGAATTTCCGCTCCTGTCTATTAGTGTCATCTTCATATCTTTTGCGATTAAATGCATCCCGTTCTTATTCCCGTATCTACGGCCAATAATTGAGGTGAGCAGATGCGTCGAGCTTTTATGACTTGTTAGCAGTCATCTGCCGAGCGAAGGTGCAGTTATACTTAGGGATTTTTTATCGTGTAGACACCGATGGCATACAGCCACGTGGTGCCTGCACGGGCTTCAAGGCAGATGTGATAGCAGCTGCCGCCCCAAATCCCGAACCTTTTATCTCTTTATCGACAATGTAATTTTTAGATACACTTAATAATGTTACTGTAACAAAACGTAGACTCCTTTGTTCGTGGAGATAGTTCTGTAACTTAAAATGCATCGCCCTCCACAAAAGCTACAGTAGACGTCATAATTTGTCGTCAAGTCGAACAAACAAGGCAAAGCGGTCCTGCATAACTGCAGAGTGCATCGCGGAGGATCAATTACCACTCGAGCAACTTTGCTGGAAGTTATAAAACGTGTACGTGCCGGCGTTGTCGGGACGCGACGCCGACAACTTCGCAATCTAGCTATTAGCGGTGTTGCGTTTCATAACTCGAGCTAGTTAGCTGATGTTTGTTCGGAGATTTGAGTAACGAGGGATGATGCTACAGACGTGACTAGTAGCGGCCCCATGTCTCGGGGTGCGATCGGGGGTCTCTATGATGAACGAGTTAACCGTTAGCCTATTCCCTCGCGAACAATGCCTTTCATTTGAATGCACCAATGTTGATCATCTCCAGTATAAAATTTAAAAACTCGATTTGATCTACCTGACTCCATTTTGTTCCCTTTTTCTTTGCGTTTTTTTTTTCTTTCGATCAGCTGTTCTCGCAACTCCTTTGTTCAATTTACGTATCGGCCTCAATTTAACAAGACACAGAATTCTTTATAGCGTACTGAATTAATAATATCCCCATAGAAATACTGTCTTGATAAAAAATACGATGAATGGAGATGTCTTTATGATAAAGGTAACATTGTGTTTTCGCGCAAAGGCTATTATTATTGGCGCTATTCAGAAAGCAAGTGAATCGACATGTACTGGAGGTGGAATTAATAAGAGGTTACCGACCTTAATTTATCAACTGTACCTAGGGCAGCAGTTTCCTTGAAGTGTGTTGTTGTCGCGGGCCCTGGGTCGGCGCGTGCGCGGGCGGCAGCTGCCATCACTCTGGCGGCAGGTGCGCGCGCAGCCGCCGGAAGGCCTCACAAAAAGCTTGCGGCGCACCTGGGCTTCACCCAGCCTACCTACTTGCACAATGCTCCTCGCCCCTCGGAGGCCTCCTCTCTTACATAAATAGAAATTTCGAACATATGGTGCCGCATCCGCCGCTCCTATATTTGAATCGTGCAGGTAAATTTACAATGCGTTGCATGTAGGGCAATGAGGACGGATTTATTTCAAACATCGCCCTTTGAGTCTTCTAGTATAAATAAACTGTAAGCAGCCTTATTAGCGCAACTTCTCCCGTCTGTTTTCTTCAGGTTGCGTAAACATTAAAACGTTTGGCTTCACTTTTAAACTTGGGAGTTGATACAATACATTTTGTAAATTGCTACTTGTGATGAAATCGCGGTTCTTGGTAGAGTCGTGAAATAGCCGTAGGGTTATATCACATGTAAGGTTTCATCCGTAGGAAGCGCGCGGCGCCGGCGTCGGGTTACCGGAGCCTCGCGCACGTGACGCAGGAAACTTTTTGTGTACCTCCTCTACATCCTCTATGTAACACCACAAAAAATGTTACAGCGGATATGTTGAACTGTTCTCATGACAGTACCACAATTATAAATACATTGTTATTGAGGGTTAAAATGGGAATGTAACCAGCTTTTAGGTGTACAGTGGGTATGCTATTTACATTTAGACAGATAGCAGCCGGCGTGCATATGTCGTCGGTGTAATTAGGCGCGGGTGACACCGGGCTGTGGCGGTGTCCCCGACAATTACGGGCTACTACGGCAGCACGCGAGCTAGCCGCTTCCGTTTCCGATCGAACCGCACCGGTTCACATACGGCTTCTTTGCTTTGAATCGTATCGACCGGCACAACAATTTTTGTTTAAATATTTGGGTTAAATGGCCCCTTTTTCAACCATTTTGAATGTTGTCCAGCCCCTAGAAAAGCTCAGCCCCGAAATAAAAGCAACAGGTACAATTCGAGAGCTCGGATCAATACTACAAGAGATCGATGTAGGGTTGTTGATCCGTATTCTAATTTCGAAGTTAACTGTGTCAACATTTTTGGAAATTCTCCCTATAATTCTACATTGTTTAGTGGTGTAGGGAATACTAGCGTTGCTCTGAATAATGTTAACGCGGCGTATTCAGAAATATTACGACTTGCTCAGTAGCTGATTAGCGGCATGCTCTCAGGGGAAATATCTTGCCAGCAACACATTTTGGGCTTGCTGTGTGTACTGAAACATGCCTGTGAATACTATTAATTATTTACGAAATGTTATACCCGACTATTGGTTAGTTTTTTGGTAACCTAGTTTAGCTCTGGTTAGGCAATCTTCTTCGTTATAAAGCCACATCATAATCAATACCATTATCAACTCAGCCAAATGCATTCTGCCACTGAACTGTTCCAAATTGCATCAATATACTTAGACAAAGGTCTGAACGAAGTAAACCACCCTATCGGTTAGCGGTTGAGCTTTAGCGCAAAGACTGCTTCACTTTTGATCAAGACAAATTGTGTTCAAATATTTGCAGCAGCTTTTATGGTTAGACGAGAGAACTTTATGATTGATTGTAGGTGCAAAGTACAGTATGTTGTTATATGAGTCTGGCATGTTCATGATTTATAGGCAACTTTATTTTGTTACTGCTCCAGTAAAACTTCGGAAGTCGGGTCACGAAGGAGTTTTGGTCTTTAGCTTCCTAGTTTTCGTGTGGATATAAGCTTAGACTATGCTGATAAATTATGTCGCCGACGTTTCGCCAACGGTTCCTTTTCAGACTGAGCGACGTCTCGGACTCGCGTTCGTGACGACGATCTGAAGTGATTTACTTTTGTAATGGATGCTGAATACGTTACTTTTGTTATGGATGCTGAATACGAGTGTGTACCACATGTATTAATCAGGAAGTTTTTACTCCTTGAGCAAAGGAGTAAAAATACAACAGTATACAATGCTAAACTCATAGACGCCCAACCAAACAAAAGCAATTTGAATTGGCAGATTTCTATCTGCGACTCCGGTAGTCAGACTATCCCAATTTCGCTTGTGTTGTTCAGAATGGGAATTCTGTCTGTCCATTACTTAGAGGCATGTGGTAGGCGTGGCGCGTGCGAGCTTTCCGCGGAGCCCCACAAGTGCAAGGAGGGGAGTCGGGCAGGTGTTGCACGCGCCGCCGGTCGCCCGCTCATTCGCGTCCGACCACCCTCGAGGGATGGTCGCTCCGCCCGCTCCCTTCTCAGCCTAACATTGTACCGTTGACTTCGTTCGACATGTTCCGAATAATTGAAATTCGAGTGTGCACTTTTTTTTTAAATTTTAACTTTAGTTGGATTAATAGTTTTTGGGTCTAGGGAACAGTGTAGTGTTTGGTAACTGAATAAATGTGAAGTGAGTTCAGTTGACGCGCGTCAGTATTGAGCAATGGCTCGTAGTGGTAGTAGGCGGTGCGTTGCGGTACGTCGCTCGCATGTTCGGAGGGCGGGTTTCAGCGGTTGTTTGTGCGTGACCGGGTGGCAGCCACGTGCGCCGGTCGATGTAGCCGCGCATGCGCCCTGCCTACTGTCAAACGTCATCGACACCACACATCACACACGTACTCTGACGTTATCTAATATCGGTAATTGATCACACATCGATTTCACATGCCACTCTATAGCACCCCGACTATGTCGCGACAGATTACCGTAAACAACTGAACTAAGTATGTGTGTTATATAACTTGTTTTGGAATTAGGGCGTTGTATTTAGAATTGTTAAGTAAATGGTTATTGTTTAAATTAGTTCGAAAGCTAATGCTGCTATACTAGTAAACGTTTACTACTAGAAGTTTTCGGGCTGGCTGCTAGCAAAAAAATCCTTTTCCCAATTCTTTGGTCAATATTATTTTGCTGCATTTATAAGTCGCTAAATTATTTCAGTGTCTCGTAACAAAATAAATACTTAAATAAAAAAATTACTTATGGTATATATGCCAATACCCATAAAAATAACCGTGTCTCAACATATCTGACAAAAGTGTTGGTCTCTTACAGAAAACGGGCGCTCGTCTGAAGATATTTTCGAACCCCGCTCCGCAGAGCACGGAGCGCGTCGTGCAGCTGGTGGGCAAAGCCGACGCCGTCGCCGCCGGCGTCAAGGAGGTGCTCGACCTTATTAGACAGGTGAATATATTCATACCAGACCTCAATAAGGACATACTTAATTATTTACTTTTAGTAATTTTATTAATTTTGTTCGGCCATTTTTAATAAGTAGTCTTGTTCATTGGTTCCTTGGATATATCGTTGCCGTGTACGGAAAGCCTCGTTATTGCAATAAACGTAATTTTACAGGGGCAGATACAAACTTGTCAAAATAATTTTATTCCGATTGAAATTGGAATTGCGTTTTCAAATAAAAGCGTGTTACACCGTTTTTTTTTCTCTCTTGCTGTTAAAATGTAACACGCCGCCTGACCAATATTTTATATAAAATACACATAAATGGCAGGGGGGGGGGGGATGACTTGCACACGCAATAACGGGCCCCCGAAAACGATCGCTAGCACATAGTGAGGTAGCGACAAGGGGGCAACATGTCCTGAGGTGCTTACGAGGAGTGGAGATCTATTCCACGGCTATCAGGACTATCCCGGAAGTACGGTCGAGATCCCTACCAGCATCTTACTGGAATTCTTTCTTCCTCCGCGCACGTTAGCTCTTGCGAATTTCCAGTCAAGCCGCCCAATAAAGGCAAGAGGGAGGTGGGAGCTCTGTCCTTGTCAGTGTATACTCCGCCGGCCAATAAAGGCAAGCTATCGGTGAGGAACAAGACTTCGCCCAGCAGATAGGGTCTGTGGGGTCGGTACTGCCCAGCAGCTCGTCAGATGCTGCCCTGCGGGTTTCTTTATCTCTTGGTCGGGCTCCTCACCCTAGACCTGTTTCGGCAAAGTAAACTCTACCGGCACAGACCTAGACTTCAGGAGCGCGCAAGCCCCACCACGACGTCAACGGCGGTGGGGTTATTTTAATTATTTAGAACCAGAGTACTTGTCAAGACGTATCAAACGAGTCCGAATTCGATGGGGTTGCGTCGTTTTATTACAGAGTTCCTGTGGCCACCTTCCGGTTTCATCATCAGATCGCCTCTATGTCATAATAATATTGCATTGTCATCCGATTTACACATGCATGCAAAGTTTCAGCTCAATCGGAAACCGGGAAGTGGGTCAAATTTTACTTGCAAGATTTCATTACAGTCAGACAGACATCAGGACAGGTTAAACTAAATAAAAGTTTGTAAAATATCCGTTTTGACGTCCTACGAGGGACTATAGATGATAATAAGAATATTATCATCAATAGAAGGCAGTAGATGCATGTAAGAGATGTGCACGTTTGTTCTAAATTTGCATTACGAGGTTTTCTACACAACAAATTAATAAAAAGAAAAACATTTTTGTTTAATTATCTTTTCACTGCACGGCGACAATATTGACACATTCAGCATTCTAGAACTGCTTGTAAAATTGCAGGTTCCCGTAAAAGGCGCAGTACAAAATTACGACCCGCACAATTACGATGACTTCTACGCCGACGAGTACGGAGGATTCGGTAGCGGGCAGGGAGGCGGCGCGGGTGCCGGCGGCGGCGGGCCCCGCGGTGGGCCCCGGGGGCCTCCTCGCGGCCCGCCGCGCGGCATGCCGCCCATGGGGCCCGCCGGCCGGGGGCCCGCGCCCAGGGGGCCGCCCCTAGGCCGCAGTGGTCCACCCGGCGGCCCTAGAGCTCCGTTCAATGACTTCGGTGGCCCCGGACCTCGAGCCAGCTTCAGCGGCCCCCCGCGCGGTGCCTTCGGCGGAGGCGGAGGGGGTGGCGGTGCAGGTGGTGGCGGCAGCTTCGGGGGGGGGAGCTTCGGTGGCGGCCGCGTGGGGGGAGGGGGGGGCGGCTTCAGCAACAACGGCGGCAACCAGCAGGACTCCAGCACGCAAGTTACCATTCCCAAAGACGTTAGTATTGCTCTTCTTCATAACTTCGCTGCAAAGCAAAATTTAATGTTCCAATATAACTAATTATCTAGTCTAATTTAACTAGGTACATACAATGTGACACTATCATTTCCGTTCCAGTTGGCCGGCGCGATAATAGGCAAGGCCGGGTCCCGCATACGTAAGATCCGCGCGGAGAGCGGTGCGGGCATCGAGATCGCCGAGCCGCTGCCCGGCTCCACCGACCGCATCATCACCATCACCGGCACCTCGCAGCGCATACAGATGGCGCAGTATCTCCTGCAACAGAGGTACGTTCATCCGATGAGTACAATAACCCTTTTATGTTACTACGTTAGTAAACACAACCAAAACTGATTTCCGAGATGTGAGAATGCAAGATGAATATAAATTATTTGAACTGATTTTTGTTACCTCCAATTTCATCGTGTTTCCTCAACATCATGTTTAATGTTCCATATCAAAATAAAAGAAAAGCATGTCAACATTAATTTGAATAACTACCATACTGTATCATTGCTAATATTGTGAGAGAAACTGATTATTTTGTGCTGTTAACATTTTATTTGGTTGAGGGGTTTCCCGAGACATTTTGCTATCACAATAATTCAACATTATCACTAACACAATATTATTTTGGCGATAGAATGTTTGAAGAATTCCCTGAGTTGGCACCAAACCAAACTAAGATTAAGTAGAGTTTGTTGAACGGATTTGACTGTATGACGTCGATGTTGTGATGCTAAGGTAATGTGCACACACTTGTTAGTAGAGGGAGCGTAGACATTTCGAGAGTGTTCACACACGTACCTACCATTCATGTATTATTCTCGCTGTACAACCTAATTCTAGTGTAACTTAGAAACGATCACTCATCACAACTATGTTCTAACTCATTTTAACCTTTATTGTGACTAACTCCTTTGGTGATTAACATTTCTAGGTGTTCATCAACTAATGGGCCACAGCCACCGGCCACGCGTTGTATGGAAGACTAGTGATTTTGTTGTTTTGATTTGGATAACAATAAATCACTAATCTCCCTACAAAGCGCTGGCCCGCTCTTCGGATCAAGATAATCTTCTGTGTTGCTGTTCTCTGTAATACTAACAATGTCTTTTTTCTTGTGTGCTTTTTAATTTTACTGTTTGTGTTCCTAACTTCTATAATCATAGTTTAAGCATTTTGACATTTCATTATGTTAATATTATAACCTCATATCAGAGTCATAAAAGTCACGATTCAAGTTAATTTAAAACGCTACAACTAAAACTGTTTACCCACTTCTGATTCGCGGGGACCTATATTCAAGATGAGTTTATTTTACGCTACTTCTGCATATTTTGAGCCTTTCATTCAGCCATTCACCGTGTTAACTTTTCTTAGCGGACCTTATTCATCTTTGGCGTTGCACATTATGTGCAATAGGGATAGAGGATAATAACTAACGCTCCCTTAATTTTATTCACAGTGTGCACGAGAGCAACCCGAATCTCGGCGGCCGTGGAAACTTCTGATTGCAGCCGCAATCGCGAAGTGCGTTGTTAAAATTATAAAAAGCTTTACTTTAGTCACCTCAGATCACGTCATTCATTATATACAGTATCAATTCTGCGAGGCTCACCTTATTATTATATATCTGTACATAGTAACTAAGCCCTACCAGGAAAATGAGTAGTCGCACTGATGGCATTTTAATGAAGGTACACACAGCAGCAGGTCAAGTTACCACAAACTGTCAAATTTCCTCATTCGACTTTGAACTTAACCTTCAACATTTTAAGGTTTAAAATCATTTGGAGAAATTTGACAGTTTCGTCTATCCTGATGTGCTGGCGACTGTACATTATGAAGGTCTTAATGAATTTAAACATCTCTGTTTTATTTTAGTAATAGGCTATATGTTGTCTTAAATTGTTTGCAATATCCTTTATGCTTGCAATAAGAGTGTAATATAAAAAAATATTATTTCTCTGGTCGGGTTTTAGCTATTTAAGAATGCATTTATCATTATTAATAATAATTGTTAAAAGATTTTTAACTAAGATTGTGTCAATGGATTTACCGATTTCTTTGTTACATCGATGTATTTTTAAGTGATAGCAAATAGAAATGGAAAATAAATAGTTTATTTTGTGAAATATGTTTCTTATTACAAATGCCTTCCTGATTTTGTAAATCTGATAAAAAGAAGAAAGAAGTTTTCAGCGCATGGAATCTCACACATAATAAGGTGCTTCTATACTCACACAATCTTATCATAGACAGGCTGGCAGGGATATCGAAGAGCAACGTATTTTTTTTTTGTACTATGGATTCGGTACGTTTCTGTACCCCCAGTGTTGCAACATATAGTCGGGCATGTAAAAAAAAAACATAAATTTTTACCGCCTTGCACTTTTCTATGAAACAGCAATTATTTTTTTTGATAACCAAACGCTTGTGGGTCTAGAATTTAGAATCATGAGCTGAATTTTATTCATGGTTACAGTTTGCGCGTTCCTTTTTTTCCGTGCCTCCCTGTATATCAGTACCTACCTTCGACTGTATTGCTTCTTTTGGCAAAATTTATTAGAATTCGTGAGTGTGATAAAAGTAATTAACAACATCGATAATTACGACAAATGATTTTATTTCTGTAAGTAGCTTTGAACAAACACCTTTACACGTCATCATATTTTTTTTTAAGACTGGTTAATTAATTCATGATCAATGCCATCGCTGATCTAAATAAATTAGTATCTGTCCTGTCGGCTGCACGTCACGGGAACTGATGGACGCTAGTCATGGCGCCAAACACGCAGCCGAATTCTGGGCAGTGTCCATTTAGATTGCCATCGACACGCTAAGGAGAAGAAGTATCTGCATAGCTATTCACAACCGTTCGATACCGTTTCCGTGCCGAATCTAACATCAATGTTATCAAGAGTCCTCTGAAGGCTGTTTACAAATCCAAAACCCGAAATTATTGTCGGTTTAAATAAAATAGACGACCGCGAAAAAAAAAAACGCGATTTTGCGTGAATTTTCCTTGCAAATAGCTGTCTGAAGAAAGGCGGTTCTTCAGACAGCTATTTACCTACAGTCGGTGGCAAGGAAAATTTGTAATTGAAAACTTGACATTTTTGATTCCACAACCTGTTGTATGGTTGTGAATAGCTATGCTGCTCCGTCAATTAATGAGCAACAGATCTATACATATACAAAGGAAAAGGGTCTGTTATTTAGCGACGACTTGGCATATTTCCTTTAGGTACAGTTTTCAATACGAGACACCACCGGTTGTGTGAAATCACCACTTTTTAAGCACGGTACCTACATGCCTAACAAAACTGGTTTGCGTCAATTATTACACAGTTTAGACCAGAGGTGCCCAGTTTTTTGTCTCGTAGACCACTTGCCATGCTTAGCTAATATTGCAGTTTTGAAAATTCATCAACTTCCAATGTGTTTTGACTGCTCTGGAAACAAATGAATCAAAATCAAAAGTCATTTATTCAAATTAGGCTGAGAATCAGCACTTTTTGAACGTCAAAATCACATAAGACAGTCCCCCCAAAACGCCCACCCTTCACCACTTCCTAGTGCTTTAGCTGGGAAGAAGAAGTGGCGGAACAAACTCCCCAGCAGCACTGCTGTCTGTTCAGTTAGTAGAACTGGATTCTATACATATAGTAATAAATAAATTAACATTACGAAACACAAAAATATTCAAATTTTAAAATTATCTGCCATATGTCAGCTAGCACACGCCAATATTTAAAACTATACTCAAGCATAAATAAATAATAAAAACAAAAACGCAAACAGAACTTAATACATAATAAAAAGCCTCCTGGCATAAAGGGCGTGCCCGCTTACATATGCAATGCTGCATTATGTTTATATGTATATAGCTGTAACTAGTAGCCACAAATGATAAACTAGGACCTTCGAAGTAAAATAAAGAAACATTAATTTCTAATAACAATAACAAAACCATAGTCAGCAAGCTGACCTGTCACCACAAGCAGCACCCGTTCACGAGCATAACGCAAAGATCAGCCATTACCCCCCTCGCCATATTTGAGGGAAGGAGGCAACCCGACCCCCGACGCTACCGCAAGCATTGACATCTAAGGGAGCATGACGAACTTGCTGCCGGTTGCTCAAAAGAATAATATGATGAACTGTCGAGGTCGCTAGCTAACCATATATTGCAATACAACTCATTAAAAAACATTGAAATGAGTAGATTATGTCAATAATAAATAAAAATTAAATTAAACTAAGGTGACTAATAAATATAGTCAAATAAAATAAACAATTATATGAACTCGTATAACTTGTCAGTAGGTAAGCTAATTTTGGAGAAAGAACATAAACATTGTCTTGAGTCAATCACAGCGACCAACTATTTTTATCGTTTAAGTAATCGTTGATTGAATAGTATGCCTTTGAACAAAGGTTGGATTTTACTTTAGCTTTAAACGCATTAAAAGGCAATTCTAACAAAGAAGAGGGAAGCTTGTTATAAAAGTTTATACCAAGCTCAACAAATGAGTTATGGACCTTATGAAGCCGGTGAAAGGGAGCACGTAGTTTCTCCTTGTTTCTAGTGTTAATATTATGAATATCACTGTTTTTTGTGTATAAGTGTATATTTTGCCTAATAATATAAGATGTTGGCGAAGATGAATTGTGAGGCCACCGTGAGAATACCAATCTCTTTAAAAAAATCTCTCAGAGTAACTCTAGCACCTAGCTGGTAAATTGCTCGTACAGCTCGTTTTTGAAGAACAAATATATTTTGAATATCAGCGGCTTTGCCCCACAGCAGAATGCCGTAGGACATGACGCTATGAAAATAACTGAAATAGACTAGCCGAGCTGTATCAACGTCAGTGTATTGTCTTACTTTCCTGACGGCATAGGCGGCCGAACTGAGCCTTCCCGCTAGGCATGATATATGTGATCCCCACTGAAGCTTGGCATCAACTGTTATGCCCAGAAATACTGCCGAGTCTACAGTTTCAAGAACCTCTTTATCTAAGCCGATGTTAGGTCCTAGATTTCTAACATTCGGTAAGGCGAACTTTACACATTTCGTTTTCTTGGCATTGAGAACTAGGTTATTTGTGGTAAACCAATCTGTAACCATTGATAGTGCACTGTTTACGTCGTCAAAATTTTGTCTATTCCTGTCTACTTTAAAGATAAGAGAGGTATCATCAGCAAATAGTACAACGTCACAGATGCCCTTTAAATAGAATGGTAAGTCATTTATATACACCAAGAATAAAAATGGGCCCAGTATAGAGCCTTGAGGTACACCTAACTGAACTGGTAGCCCGGAAGATTTCGCACCATTAACATCTACACATTGGTGCCTATTATGTAAATATGAATCTAATACGTTAAGAGCTTCGTTTTGAATACCGTAATGAATTAGTTTACGCAAAAGCGTGTCATGGTGCACGCAATCAAAGGCTTTGGAGAGATCACAGAAAACTCCAATAGCATTTTGCGAGCTCTCCCATGCGCTAAATATGTGTTTCAGCAGAGCAACACCCGCATCTGTAGTCGAACGACCTTTTGTAAAGCCATATTGTTCATCATGAAGGAGGCTATTTAAATTAAAATGTCTTAGCAACTGCTTGAGTATTAATTTTTCAAATATTTTACTAAATGCAGGTAAGATAGAAATAGGCCTAAAATTGCCAACGTTATTTTTATTACCCGATTTAAATAATGGTATGACTTTACTACTCTTCATGAGGTCAGGAAAAGTTCCTAAATCAACACTTTTATTAAAAGTAACAGCTAGATAGGGGGCTACGATGTCGATTATATTACTTATAAGTTTAATTGAGATGCCCCAGTAATCACCAGTGTTTTTTGACTCGAGTGTGTTAAAAACACTAATTACATCACGAATGTTCCTAATATTACTAGGTATTTATTTACTGATGAATTAAACGAGTCCAGTGCAAGTCAGATTTCTTAATAGTTCCGTCTTGAGGTAAGAATGGACAAGCGCTTCTCCTTCGTGTATGCGCGTAGCGGTATGGTATGCGCGAGTTTCTACAAGTTTATTGCGAATTTGTGACCATATAGCGATTATGCTACTAACTTACACAATGGTATGAGATGTATTAATTTGCTACTAATATTGTGAAATTGCGAAAAGAAGTTTGTTTACAAATTCTACAATCAGGGATGCGGATTATTTAATTTTTCATTAAAATAAAATGAATAATTATACTTATTCAAATTACTTTCCTTTGGCAATGCTACAGCCACCCTTCTAAAGTACTGTATCGGGAACACCTTCTGGAATGTGCTGTTGGCTGCCAACAAGGTGACCCCCTCAGGCCAGTGATTTTTAGTTTAGCCATTCACCAAATTATTCGACAGCTAAATTCCAAATTTAACGTTTGGTATCTTGACGATGGAACTTTGGGAGGCGATGTAGAAACCGTTTTAAAACACCTACAGTTCTTAAAAAAAATAACTTAATTCCATTGGCCTTGATCTCAACCACCTCTAAATGTGAACTTTATATGGCGGACAGTAGGTACTGACAGACATCTGACACTCCCCAAATTTAAGGCAATAGCTCCAGAAATCCAAATTATTGAAAAACGCTCACTTCCTCTCCTTGGGTCTCCACTGTTCGAGAATTCCTTTCCCGTTTTTATTGAGAAAAAAATACAACATTTCAATGACGTTTCTGAAAGATTGCTCCAGAATAACATGCATTGAGCCTTAACCTTAATCCGTTATTGCTGTTTCGGCCCTAAATTAACATATTTCCTTCGAGCTTCCCATTTATGGAATCATCACCTTTTAGACAAAATGGATCAAATTATTCGACATCAATGATATATAAACTATAGATACGTTGCCCGCGCTCTGTAGTGGCAACATGAATGCAAGGCAATTGCCGTACTTCCATTTAGTCGCGTACCAACCAGTGCCGCGGCAATACGTGACATTAAAATAACTTTTGAGTATCTTCCTCAAACAACGAAAAAAAAAACCCGTCCTGTGTTTTTAGGGTGTCACTGACCTAAAAACACAGGACGGGTTTTTTTTTTCGTTGTTCGGACATGTAAAAACTATACTTTAACTGTGAAAGATAGAAAAGTACCTATCATTTCATGCGTAAGTATCAAGAAAAATGTATTTTATTTTATATTTTTCGATGCCTTCTAATGGCGGCTGGCGCCTGAGATAAGTCACGTGCCGTTAAGGGAAGATGGGGTACTTTGCATCAGTGTTTATGTTTTATAACATTGTTTTTATTTTGATGAATCATATTGTTTCAATATAATATTATGTGTTATGAAACCTAATGATCAATATTATTAATTAAATTTTAGTAATTTAATTTAAACGATTGTTGTACCTACTTTTTATTTTCAATTTTTAATTATTCACATTTTTTTTAATAAAGATTTTTATGTTTATAATATTACATTTGGTTTTATTAATAAGGTAACAATAATTACTCTTGCAAAATACTGCATTCATATTTTTAAGGATCGAAAATAATATTATTTTACCCGTAAATCTACTACCTACATCAACACCAGACAATCGAGTGTCCATTTTTCCCCACATGCCTCCTTTTGTTCGCGCTCGGCCAATGAGCATGCACCACAGAATGACAACGGAATTAAAGAAATATATTTATCTCTCTCTAACAACAAAAATTCCGTAAATGACATTTAATTTTCTTTCCCTTTCTTCGTGCGTCTAAGTAGCTATCTAGCCTAGCTACCGACAGTATTTACATGGTATTTACGCTGTTTTCGACAGCCGTGATGTTCATGCATGACGCGTCTATTTATAATACGTCATTGATTCGACATACATTAACTTCGATTTTAAATGTGGCCATGGACGACCGAGCTTCGACACGGTAGGTACTCTTACCATTCGTATGGGAGGCCACGGCGCGGCGTCCCGCGAAATTTCTAGTGTTAGTTTACCGGCATTCGTGTGGTTTCTCTGCTAGATGTAAGTACTAACACTAGTTCTAAGTCGAGAGTAGGTACCTATACTAAATAAGTAACCAAATGGACGTCTGAAATAAATGATTTTTATTTATACTAAAACCGCAGCGCCATGGCGTGTGCATCGGATAGCCTGGTTGCAGAGCGGGGAACTTACGTGACGCGAACTGTTAATCCAAAAATAATGACGAAAGATCATGGCCAAGGTCAATTAAAGGTCATCCATTAATCTTTTTTTTTTTTTTTCTGTTTTGATCTGCGATCAGTCGCAAGACTATAAGCAGATGAGTTGAGTGTGTATGGCGTTTAGGCGAAGAGACCAGTGTCTCGACTGCCATCTTAGAACACATCCTTCCTTTTCAGCCTTTTCACCGCAACGGAAGGGTTTAGGAGGTCATAGGCCAGGGTATTTGGATGAACCGAGAGCCGATCAGCATATTTAAATTTGTACTTCTCAATTTCAGTCTGAATAGTGGGAACGCCAAGATATTCGAGGATCTCGTCATTTCTGGAGAACCACGGGGCACTTGTGATGGTGCGCAGAATGTTGTTTTGGACACGTTGGATGTACATGACGTTGCTCTTACTGGCAGAGCCCCACAGTGGGATTCCGTAGGTCCAGATGGGCTTCAACACGGCGTTGTAGATCAGAAGTTTATTATCAATAGAGAGGACAGAGTTTCTACCCATAAGCCAGTGCAGGTTTCGGAACTTATGATTAATTTCATCCCGTTTCTTCTTGATATGATACATCCAAGTGAGCCTTCTGTCTAAGTTAAAGCCCAGATATTTAACATTCTCAGTATGCGGGAGAACATCAGTGCCAAGTTTGACGGGAGGGCAATTTCCCCTTCTTAAAGTGAATGTGATGTGATTCGATTTTTGAGCACTTGCCCGGATGCGCCATTTTCTCATCCATGCATGGGTCTCGTCTAGTAGGTGTTGGAGCTTATTACTAGCCTGTGCTGGGACTTCATCACTTGCGAGGTAGGCTACGTCATCTGCGTATGTTGCTACGGTCACGTCTTCCGATACTGGTAAATCTGAGGTGAATATATTATATATTACAGGGCCGAGTACGGAACCCTGTGGAACGCCGGCTTTAATTTTACGTAGCGTAGATCTGGCATCTCTCTGTTTCACTTGAAAAAGCCTGTCTTCAAGGTAGGACTTGATGATGAGGAAAAGAGAATGTGGAAGTTTATCTTTCACTTTGCACAGTAGCCCTTTGTGCCAGACTCTGTCAAACGCTTGCTGAACGTCTAAGAATGCCGCCGAGCAGTAAAGTTTAATTTCAAAGCAGCGTCTAATCTCGTGATGCACCCGATGCATTTGCTCAATTGTCGAGTGCTGTTTCCGAAACCCGAACTGGTGCTTTGGAATAATGTCGCAGAGGTCCATGAGTTCTTTCAAGCGGACTAGAAAGGTTTTTTCCCATAACTTAGAGAGAACTGGTGTTAAGCTTATTGGACGGTATGATGAAGCTTCATGAGGAGGCTTTCCAGGTTTGTGAATCATAATGATTTCCGATACTTTCCAGATTAGAGGAAAGTAAGACGTTCTTAGGGTTGCATTGAAGAGTGAAGCAAGAAATGTTATGCATTTTCTTGGGAGATTTTTTAGTATTGTAGGAGTGATTAGATCAAATCCCGGGGCTTTGTTGGAATTCAGTCGTCTAATCTCGCTCGCGATTTCCTTTGGGGATGTAGGTTTGAGTGGCAGGCACAGCTGGAGATCCTGGCTGAGTATTTCATCAATATCAGATTCATCGCCACCATCATTCGCCTTGAATACATTTTCCAGATGAGTTGCAAATGCTTCTGCTTTCTCAGCATCCGTTCGTGCCCATGAATTCGAGTATTTGAGGGGATGGAGATGTTCTTGCGGCTTCCCGATAGTTTTAGCAGCTTTCCAAAGCGACTTTTCGCCCTTTCCCTGAGGTGACAAGCTTTGTAGAGTATTTCGAAACGAGGAGTTTGCCGAATCTTGCAGTAGCGTTTTAAGTTGTTTCGCGGCCCGGTTGTAAGCTGTTTTATCTGCAGGATGCCGAGATTGATGCCAGATTCTACGTAGCCGGCGTTTATCTAAAAGGTTTGCTTTAATATCTGCTGGTTGAGATAACATCATTGGAAGGCGAGTTAAGCAGGGTGAGTTTATCCATGCTGATACTTGTATCAGGTTTGTAAGGTACTCACAAGCATTGTCGATATCTTCTGGAGACTTCATGGGTATGTTTAACTTAATGTTTTCATCCATTAATCTGTAGACAAAAACCCTGGGTGAAACTTTATTATGTTTGACTAGTCTAGTTTTAAGCTATTCGCGCGAAATACTCAAAAAAGGGGGCGAGTTGTTGTGGACTCGCCGTAGCTGTGTGCTACGTTCAGATGGTATCTAAGCCGTAGGATTGTTTTAGCTAGCCCTACCCTTCAAACTATCACAGAAACAGCACTGGTGGACTAAGGTGCAAATTATAAAGAAATGGCGTAAGGTGAAGGCGCGGTGCAGGCGCAGAGCAGGCCGCGCCTTAGAGGGAAATCTCAAATCTCGGGAACCATTTTTAATTAAATCACAAGACTAAAATTTATGTTCAGTAAGGGTTGAACGACATTGGTCAAGTCTGACATTCGTCAAATTTGATATTGTTCAAAGCTGTAGTTCGTCAAATCGTCTTTTTGTCCAATTACGAAGTATGCCATACCTACGATGATTGTTTTATATTTAGTATTTTCTACACCAGTCACAAAGTGATCATGACGTTAAGTCGTTGCCGTCACCGCTCGCTTCGCTCGCTCGGCTCGCGCGTGGTCACAGTTTTAACCTAACCTAACCATTTTTATTATCTTCTTTTGAAATATGAATTGAATACGTAAATGAGTTAATAAAAATATCATGATGTACTTACAGTTTATTTTACTTAAATTACTTGACCAATAGCGTATTTGGCAAGTTGCATAATGGACAAACAGACGATTGACGAACTACATACAGCTTTGACCAATATCAAATTTGACGGTTTGCCAATTTGACGAATATCAGACTTGACCAATGTCGTTCACCCCTTGATCGAAGTTCACCCCTACAGTAAGTATACAGATAATAATTATACAGATAAGGCCTCTTCGCCCGCTCCTGCGAAGCAGGTACCTAGGTAGAATGTAGAAAGATGCCAAAAATGCCGCACATGTAGGTACAAATTAATCCCCGTTTTCGCTAACAATGCGAAACCTAAATGAATGCCTAAATAAAAATCGCTTTTGGATTTTCAAATTTCGGCTGGCTTTAGCATTCATTAGGTGTCGCTTAAGATTAGTGAAAACTGGCGTTACATAAGTACCTACGTAGTACTTAAAAGCTTACAGAGTGAATTATTAAGATGGAACCACTGACCTCTATTAAAATACGCGATGGAACTCAAAGCAAAGCGGCAACTTAGATTTAAGAAAAAACAAAACGTCACTCGACACACTCGCCGCAATGGCTGACAAGATGGCAGAATATTCAGACCCCAACAACCTTTAGAAAAAATTGCCTGGCTTCTTTAAGCTGCGTCTACGCTAGGCGAGCTGGGTATGAACGGAGCACGAATTCGCGTAGTGTAGACGGACTTAGGAATCTTGAACGAGCACGCCATTATACATATTAATCTATGGAGCACGCCTCGACATGTGAATTCGGGCTCCGCTTGTGCGCGGCTCGCCTAGCGTAGACCACAGAGCACCTTAGCGTAGACGCAGCTTATGGAGTCGCAAACTCTCACAGATTATACTGTAGGTAGTAGGTACCTACATACCTGGCAAATGTTTTGTTGATAGGAGCAAAATCCACAAGGGTTGTCATGTGTTCAAGAGTATTTTATTTTGAAACACAAATAAGCCGAATTTATATTTTAAAATGATAATAGTTATGATACTAGTGCGGTAAGTTGGTTTGTACAAAGGAGTAGACGAATGTAAGCCATATGTAAGCCCGAGACGAAGCCGAGGGCTTACATAGAATCGCAATAGACGAGTCGAAAATCATCTTTCGTCTCATTTTCTCTTTAATACTAAAGTGAGATAAACGTATTGAGCAAAACCGCTTCCAAGGAGGTTCGATCATTCTGCTTATTTATTCTCGTAATTTGAAACTCCTTGGTGGCATTCTTATATAATTTTTTTATGGTAATTAAAAAAAACCGTAAAGAATACGCACGGGCGCTATACAACGAAGGTGGCGGTAAAACATGTACAAGGTGGGCCAAAAGAAATCACCCTATTGGAAGATGCTCTCATTTTTGCAAATTAGCGCCAATGTCAAATCTGTTTTGACATTAATTTGTGCACTAGACAGATGCAGAATACAAGTGAACAAGCCATAGAGACTCCCCAAGAACGCGGAATAATCGTGTCTATTTTTTTGCGTAACAATTCGTCTGTGGTGTTAGCGTAGCGCGAATGCCGTCGCTGATTCCCCGGCCGTCCGACACCGACTGCGCAAACACTGCGCCGTTTGGCCCCCAACCTTGAAGAGTATGAGACCACACGAGACGTTGCCAAGAGTGGCCGGGCCCGGAGCACCGGTTCTGCCGAGAATATCACCGCTGTTGCCGAGGATGTCGAGCTGTCGCCAAAAACATCGACCAGACGCCGTGCCACACAATTAGCCATCAGCCGGACGTCCCTAAGGCGAATTTTGGTCGAAGACCTGCGCATGTTCCCGTACAAAGACCAGTCCGTGCATCAGCTGCTGCCTACCGACCGCAAAACGCGCGTAACCTACGCCCAAGCCATCCTCAATCTCGAGGAAGAAGTGGACGATTTTTCGACCAAAATCATAATGAACGATGGGGGTCATTTTCACCTCAACGGTTACGTGAACAAGCAAAACTATCGCTTCTGGGCCACCGAAAATCCACGAGTGATGCGTGAGGAGCCATTACACCCGCTCAAAGTGACTGCATGGTGCGCTGTTCACGCTGGAGGAGTCATCGGGCCATTTTTCTCGAGAATGCCGCTGGCCAAACGACAACAGTGGACGGTGCGCTCTATAGGTCCATGTTGACCGAGTTTTTTCTGCCGCAATTGGACGAATTAGGACTGAGGGACATATGGTTTAAACAGGATGGAGCAACGGCACACACTGCGTGATCCACAACCGATATTCTGAAGGCAGCGTTCCCGGGTCGTCGCCTCATCTCTCGTTTTGGCGATTTGCACTGGCCCGCAAGATCGCCCGATTTACGCGTTCCAGACTTTTTTTTGTGGGTTTTTTTGAAGTCCCGTGTTTACGTGAACAAGCCCGAGACTCTGGAAGCCCTCAAGGACAACATTCGACACGAGTGCGAGAATCTGTCGCCCGAAGTTCTCGCCGAAGTGATGAAAAATGCCATAAAACGAGCCCGTATGGCAATCAATTGTGACGGCGCCCATTTGGCCGATATAATCTTCTCGACTTGACCAATAAAATTCTAAAGGTTCAAATAAACATAATCAAGAAACAGAATCGAAGTTTTTCATTTAGAAAAAAAAAGAGAGCCAAAGAACATCGGATGACTTCTTTTCTTTTGGCCCACCTTGTACTTAGGTGAGAGTACCTATTTTACCGCCCGTTCCGTTGTATGGTGCGTAATTTTTTACTTTCGAAATTGTATACCTACAGGCTTCGTAAATGCATTTTTTGAGCAAATGTGTTGAAAATTTATGTTATCCACCTACTATCCAATTAGATTAGATAAACAAAACTTCTACTTCTACTATGTATGACACTGACACTCAGCGCCTTCAGGATGAATTGTTTGTTAGGGAATATGCTCTAAAAGATATCTTTAGCAAATATGAGGCTACTCAACAAGACCTGAGTAAGCGCATGCAGGAGGCTAATGAGTTAGCTGACCTGGTCAAGCACAATGCAGAGAGGTATGAGTCTCTGACAATTATAACATGTCTTTTAGCTGTGCATGCTCCCTGGCACCCCAGCCTCAAATTATTACACCCACACCCTCAGTGGCTCAGCCAGTAGGTAGCTGTAATAATGTTGGTAGTAATAGTATGAATAATTTGATTAACACTACTTATGTATTTTCTGACAAATTTGGTCAAGGTTTTGGTAGTAGGTAGGTATATTTAATCAGTGTTCGAATCAATATGTAATTAATAATTGTTTACCTGGTGCCAGTATTAGCCAATTAGTTAATAATATTAGATTGACAAAAATAAACCCCAGTTCAACTGTTATTTTATTGTATGGGGATAGTTTAACTGTAAGGAAAAAGGACATAATTGAATGTGTCCATTTGATGTTATATCTCAATGAGACCAATAACTGTAAATTTATTTTATGTGCTCTGCCTTATTCTAGATATTTGTCTGATGAGCAAAATAGGCACATTTATAATTTAAATATGTTCATTTATAATAGGACTTGTCGACAGAGTGACTCTATTTTATATTTTGATTGTAATCAATTTATTACTGATTACAAACTGACAAATAATACAATGTATTTGCCACCTAGTTGTAGGAGACACATAGCTAACCTATTAGCATACAATATACACAGTGACACCGGTACCTGTAGGTTACCGTCGATTACTGTTAGTAGTGGTACTAACACTACTATTGATACGCCTTGTAGTTTAAACTATTAGGTGCGACAACGGGTCAGCCGCATATGTTGAATGTTGTACATCAAAATATGCAGGGTCTGTCCGGCAAAGAGTTAGAGTTAAGTTTATTTATGGAGAACTATGAGGTTCAGGTGCTATGTTTGACTGAACACTGGTTGAAAGAACATGAAGTAGTGTTTATCAATGATGATAATTTTACCATTCAAAGTGCATTTGTAAGGAAAATTGCTATTCGCGGTGGATCTTTAGTTCTTGTTTCAAACAAGTTGAAATGTAAACAACGTTCTGATTTAGTTAATCTTTCCATCGAGCGCACTATTGAGTTGTCTTGTGTTGAACTCGAGCGATACGTTATAATTTGCGTTTATCGACCCCCCTCTGGGGATTTTATTCGTTTCGAATCGGTAATGGAGGATTCACTAAATAAATTAAAATCAAGTAATAAAAGTATAATTTTATGTGGAGATTTTAATATTAATATTTTAGAGGTTACTCCACTAAGTATTAGACTTCTTAATCTGTTTAGGTCCTTTAATTTAATTAACTTGTATTTTGAACCTACTAGGATAACAGCATCTTCATCGACTTGTATTGATAATATTTTTAGTGATTGCGATGCCAAAAATAAATTAGTGTTAAGTGACTTACCGTCTGACCACTGTGGATTATTAGCTAGCTTCCTTAGGCCAATACATAAAAAGCCACATAAAATAGAATGCAGGCCTTATACAGCTAGTCGTTGCAACAAGTTTAAAAATAATATAGCCCTTAGAATTAAACCGTCGATTGTAGAACATGATAATCCTAATATAATCTATGGAGCCCTTTTTGATGTTGTGCAAAAAGAATACCAATCTACTTTCAAGGCCAAAACTATTAATATTAATGGCACCTCCGCTGGCTTCAACCAATGGGCTACTCCAGGTATTTATAAAAGTAGAGCGAGACTATACGAGTTATATGGTTTGAAAAATTACAAGTTTGATACTCCTTTCCTAGAGTATGTCAAAAATTATTCAAAATTATTTAAAAAGATTTGTGTTTTTGCTAAATCTAAATTTTTAAGCGATACAATTAAAAATTCGAATAACAAAGTAAAAACCACCTGGAAAATTATTAACAATGAAACGGGTAAGTCGGTTAAACAAGAAAAACAATTAGAGATTATGGTCGACGACAAATTAGTTAATACAGCAGCTGACATAGCTGAAGCATTTAATGAGTTTTTTGCCAACATACCTATAACTACGACTCGCTCCTTAAATTCGTCCCCATCTGAAGCTGAAAACCTTTTGCATAATAGTGTACCTAAATGTAGTCGCTTATTTAGCTTCGAACATGTAACACCTCGTGATGTAATTAGTGTTTTTAATACACTCAAGTCAAAAAACACTGGTGATTACTGGGGCATCTCAATTAAACTTGTAAGTAATATAATCGACATCGTAGCCCCCTATCTAGCTGTTACTTTTAATAAATGTGTTGATTTAGGAACTTTTCCTGACCTCATGAAGAGTAGTAAAGTCATACCATTATTTAAATCGGGTAATAAAAATAACGTTGGCAATTTTAGGCCTATTTCTATTTTACCTGCATTTAGTAAAATATTTGAAAAATTAATACTCAAGCAGTTGCTAAGACATTTTAATTTAAATAGCCTCCTTCATGATGAACAATATGGCTTTACAAAAGGTCGTTCGACTACAGATGCGGGTGTTGCTCTGCTGAAACACATATTTAGCGCATGGGAGAGCTCGCAAAATGCTATTGGAGTTTTCTGTGATCTCTCCAAAGCCTTTGATTGCGTGCACCATGACACGCTTTTGCGTAAACTAATTCATTACGGTATTCAAAACGAAGCTCTTAACGTATTAGATTCATATTTACATAATAGGCACCAATGTGTAGATGTTAATGGTGCGAAATCTTCCGGGCTACCAGTTCAGTTAGGTGTACCTCAAGGCTCTATACTGGGCCCATTTTTATTCTTGGTGTATATAAATGACTTACCATTCTATTTAAAGGGCATCTGTGACGTTGTACTATTTGCTGATGATACCTCTCTTATCTTTAAAGTAGACAGGAATAGACAAAATTTTGACGACGTAAACAGTGCACTATCAATGGTTACAGATTGGTTTACCACAAATAACCTAGTTCTCAATGCCAAGAAAACGAAATGTGTAAAGTTCGCCTTACCGAATGTTAGAAATCTAGGACCCAACATCGTCTTAGATAAAGAGGTACTTGAAACTGTAGACTCGGCAGTATTTCTGGGCATAACAGTTGATGCCAAGCTTCAGTGGGGATCACATATATCATGCCTAGCGGGAAGGCTCAGTTCGGCCGCCTATGCCGTCAGGAAAGTAAGACAATACACTGACGTTAATACAGCTCGGCTAGTCTATTTCAGTTATTTTCATAGCGTCATGTCCTACGGCATTCTGCTGTGGGGCAAAGCCGCTGATATTCAAAATATATTTGTTCTTCAAAAACGAGCTGTACGAGCAATTTACCAGCTAGGTGCTAGAGTTACTCTGAGAGATTTTTTTAAAGAGATTGGTATTCTCACGGTGGCCTCACAATTCATCTTCGCCAACATCTTATATATTAGGCAAAATATAGACTTATACACAAAAAACAGTGATATTCATAATATTAACACTAGAAACAAGGAGAAACTACGTGCTCCCTTTCACCGGCTTCATAAGGTCCATAACTCATTTGTTGGGCTTGGTATAAACTTTTATAACAAGCTTCCCTCTTCTTTGTTAGAATTGCCTTTTAATGCGTTTAAAGCTAAAGTAAAATCCAACCTTTGTTCAAAGGCATACTATTCAATCAACGATTACTTAAACGATAAAAATAGTTGGTCGCTGTGATTAACTCAAGACAATGTTTATGTTCTTTCTCCAAAATTAGCTTACCTACTGACAAGTTATACGAGTTCATATAATTGTTTATTTTATTTGACTATATTTATTAGTCACCTTAGTTTAATTTAATTTTTATTTATTATTGACATAATCTACTCATTTCAATGTTTTTTAATGAGTTGTTTTGCAATATATGGTTAGCTAGCGACCTCGACAGTTCATCATAATTATTCTTTTGAGCAACCGGCAGCAAGTTCGTCATGCTCCCTTAGATGTCAATGCTTGCGGTAGCGTCGGGGGTCGGGTTGCCTCCTTCCCTCAAATATGGCGAGGGGGTAATGGCTGATCTTTGCGTTATGCTCGTGAACGGGTGCTGCTTGTGGTGACAGGTCAGCTTGCTGACTATGGTTTTGTTATTGTTATTAGAAATTAATGTTCCTTTATTTTACTTCGAAGGTCCTAGTTTATCATTTGTGGCTACTAGTTACAGCTATATACATATAAACATAATGCAGCATTGCTATGTAAGCGGGCACGCCCTTTATGCCAGGAGGCTTTTTATTATGAGTTCTGTTTGCGTTTTTGTTTTTATTATTTATGCTTGAGTATAGTTTTAAATATTGGCGTGTGCTAGCTGACATTTATGGCAAATAATTTTAATATTTTTGTGTTTCGTAATGTTAATTTATTTATTACTATATGTATAGAATCCAGTTCTTCTAACTGAACAGACAGCAGTGCTGCTGGGGAGTTTGTTCCGCCACTTCTTCTTCCCAGCTAAAGCACTAGGAAGTGGTGAAGGGTGGGCGTTTTGGGGGGACTGTCTTATGTGATTTTGACGTTCAAAAAGTGCTGATTCTCAGCCTAATTTGAATAAATGACTTTTGATTTTGATTTTGAAAAACACCCGATTGCAGTAAAAAAAGAAAAATAAATTTTAAATGTATTTGAAGTGAAATGATAAAGGACAATGGGAAATGAATGTATGGAGTCTGGGCCCACCCTTCAATAGTAACATCTGATATACCGTTGGATAGGGCTTTTTAAGTGGAACATTAGTTACTAATATAACTATGGTCAAATGTTAGTACTTTCGGAGATACGACGTCTTAAAGTCGTCAGTCTAACATATTCTTTATGGATACTTATAAGGTAAAATAGTAATAATAAGTACACTTTAAAACAAAAGAGATTTATTATTCGTCTTGGACATCAAAGACAATTACATCATTTAAAAAACCCACGGGGGCCACGAATGGTTGATGTCTCCCAACTCCTAGGTACCAAATCAAAGAAATAGTGTGAGCGCAACTTCCTACAGTTCGCCGTCCGGTCAAGCAAGAGCAATAATATTGTGATATCGCGTTTCTTCCAACTTGGTTTCGATCAATTAATATAATATAGCAATAGTATATTCTTGCTCTTACGTGGCGTGACTGTATCCTACCACGCAGCAACCACACATTCTCTGCTGGTATATTATATTCTATTAAATCATGTAAATCGTTTTGTCTGTACATTTTTCTATAACGTATAAACCGTCTCGAAGATGTTCACTGCAATATGACTGATCGCCATTTGCAAATGCGCCCGGGCAAGCGGCGGGCGCAGCGGGTAGGGTGGGGGCGCAGGTAAGGAGCAAGCAGATAGGTGCCGTCCGTTTTGAGTCTGGCCATAGTTTATCTTATAACGAAGTAAACTACGGTCACTTTTATGGCAGTATAATAAGTAGTATAACTCCGAAAGTACTGACTTTTGACCTTAGTCGTAATAATAAGTTTTATTCTGCATAAACATACCTATTCATTTATGAGTGTCTTATTCCTATTGAGAGGTGGGCCCATCATTACTCATTCTCCTTTATGTTATCCACCTACTATCCAATCAGATAAATGGGCTTGTTTTAAGCTTTTCAGTTTTTTTTTAACTTAAGTTTTTTACCGCAGTTAAGTACTTTTTTGTTTTTTTATCTAATTGGATAGTAGGTAGATAACATATATTTATAATTTCACTTCAAATAAATACCTATAAAATATAATTTTCTTTTTTACCGCAGTTGGGTGTTTTTGTTTTATTTTCTATGTACCTATATTTTTTTTATTTCGAGTTTTTTAGTTTACAAATGTGAAAGATTTCGCAGACGATTTAGTTCTTGCAAGGAGTTTTGGTCGTGTGGGTTATTTAAAGATTTTTTGGATCAAGTGCACAAATAGCCAAGCCTTCGAGCATCCTAACTCTGCTCAAAGCAACAAAGCAACATAGGCTTGACCTTTTATTTTAGCATTTTTCATTCCAAATTACGTGTAAACATACAAGTTACATAAATGGTTGCAAGCTATTTAAGTAAACCCTTTATTTTTTTACCCCACTCGATAGGATTTGAGTTTTTTTTTTTTTAAGACAATTTTCGACAAAAATCGGCCATTTTATTTTGATATACCCAGTGTCCCTCTCACAATATTAAGACTAATCTAACGGCACCTCTCAAGCTGTATTCGATCAAGCCGTTTAGGCTACAGAGCGTGTATACATACATACACTCTAAAAACATAACCCTCCCTCTGGCGCAGTCGATAAAATCTCATCAACATTTTTACAGAACTATGTATAAATAAAATCAGCATTGATACAGTACTTATAATGATACATTTTTATTAAAATAATCACATAGCATCCCTCAGTGATATATAAAATTGATTTATCATGAATTTTATAATGAATACCATTACAACTTAAAGCTTTTCCGTCAGATTGTGTTATATCAGTCAGTCATCGATTTGAGTGTAATGGTGGAAGATCTGAAATTTCTGAATGTTCATGTTTGTCTAAATAAAACATAACATACACAAGAGGTATCACAACACCTAAGACGAGCATACAGCACACTAAATGAAACCATTTCAGTCCAAAGTCTGCGCCGTGTGAAGTCAGTTCCTTCACCACAACTGATTCAACAGATATCTTTTCTTTATTACTTGGCAAGAGTTGAGTATCTTCTGTAGCTAGTAGTTGTTCATTCTGCTCAGAGTCTGTGTATGGCGCAACAGATGGCGCCAGTGTACTGTTCATCACAACTGTGTTACAATCTATGGAGCACTCCACATCTTCCTTGGGAGGTGCATTTATTGATACATTATTTTGGTTTATAGGTCCATTGTAATTATTAGTATTTAACAATTCCTGTAGGACTGAATGAGATGAACTGTTTGAGGTTGCAGGCACAGGCTCTGGGTTCTGTGTAGGTATTAGCTCAGTCAGTACCGAGTATGGTGTAACTGGCACCTTTATAGTCCGTCTGGCAAATATTTCATTATCTTTATGTATATGGTTGATCCTTTTTAACTCTGATACCTGAAATGTGTTTAAAACACGATGTGTTAACAAGATAGATAACAATGATAACATAAAGTTACTGATACACTTATTCAATTTTAAACATAATAGTACAATTTTATTTTGTGATATAAAACAATTAGTAAAGTATAATTGATAAAAATAAACGATTTTAACTTACAGAACAATAAAATCGCAACGCAATAGCTTGTAAAGAGTCCCCTTCTTGAACTTGCGCTTCTATAAAATGATCCAGGGGTTTTATTCTATGCAGTTGTATTTCAGTGTGGTCAGCAAGGTCGTCTCCCTTCTTTCCCATGGCGTAAGCCACCATGTCATCTCCGCCTTGCATTGGGCGAGCCCTTCACAAACAAACAACTTTGTCAGTAACACGTAAACAACATTTTAACACGACTAAACTGACTCATCTTTTGCTACACTTACCTTTGTTTCATGTTCAAATACAACACTAATTCTAATAAAATCTACCATGACCTGAATAAGGAATACAAAACTACCTGTTTTTACCCAGTTTTAATTAATTTTAGTTATAAAAATGTTAAACAGCTGTTGATTCATTCGTCTTGACAATTTTGACAATGACATGACAATGAGCACAGAGAATCATTTACTGGTATGGTACACACTACACTTTGATCTTAGCCAAAAGGCCGAGAAGCGATAAACTGGTATGGTAACAATTGGGTGGGTCAATTGGTCAATTGTCAATGACGACAACTTTTACCGTCGTAGACAGGTTGCCAGAGTTAAAATAATAAAAGCCAAAACAATGTTTTTTCCGTTCGTCTGCAATATCTGGGGGCTTACTATGAGCTTCTAAGAAAACATTCAATTTCCAGTCAGTTCAAAAGCAGGCCTGCTTCTGAATTGCTAATAATCGTACTATGACAGTAATAAAGGTGAACGACTATTGAACGAAGTTGAAGGCACTATAAGTCAATGGTTGAAGGTAATGCTTGTCTGTGGCCTGCTGTAATATCATTGTCTTTTTTATAAGTAACGTTCAAAAACGTAAATCTTATTCTATTTCCACTTTATCGGTTTTTTTAAAAGAATTAAAATATATTTTTTTGGGTATGTACATGTTTTAACTATGTCAACTGTATCAAGTTACCGTGATGAATTATCTAATAGCACTAAAAAGCTCAATTTACCGTTCAAAATAACTTTATAACTTGAAAGATTCAAAGTGATTTTGAACGTGTACGGATATGTCATGCAACAATATTGGTGGCGCCATAAATTTGTATTTTTACTGAGAAAAGTTTTTTACATATTTCTACGGATTTCCCTTTCCCTGTCCATTTCCTGATTTCTCATTTAGTACGGTCAGTGGATTGTCGAAAGTTGTTGTTTAAAATATTATCTTATTGTTGTAGGTAGGTACTTACGTTACGAAATGTGGCTTATCAAATTAATTTTGATTAACGTGGTGGTTTTATTTTTAGTGAAACACGAACAAGTCGTCGTGTTAGTATGATCCAACTGCTTCACCTATGGGAGTTCTTTTTTGTATAACTAAATGGTTGGGTATAACAAATCCACCCAAGCAAGGGAGCACAGCAAAAGAATGTTGGATAGGGTTGCAGAAATTTTAAATTCAGCTGGTGACGGAACTGTGAAGTCTGGATCCGAATGGTCAAAGGTATATTTACCATTTAGTCTCTTACAATTGTAATTATTAGTTATTACTAGAGTAATTTAATTACCATTTTAGTTATATTTATGTTTGAGCTGCTGGTTCTACTACTTCTACTTTCGTTTTATTTGGTTACTTTTTAAATAGGTTGGAATTGGATACAAAAAATTAAAAGTTTTTGTAAACCTCTTACCTATATTGATTCATAAATTCCCTTTCGTCCATTTCAAAAGGGTTATTTATTTCCCTAGTGCGACGCCGCGCCGTCGGTTTCTTTTTTTTCTTTGATATTCACTATCCAAATATTCAAATAATTCATACTCGTCACTCATCTACAAAATTAGAGAAATAATAAAGTGTTGTACATAAACGTTATCTTTTTTTAACAACGACTTCACAACCTCATCGAATCAGCAAAATACAGTTTTGCTCCTGTAATGGGTCCTCACAACAGCTTACCTCGAACCTCGTATACAAAACAATTTTGAAAAAGCTAGTCTAATAGTAACTTCTTGAAGATCGTTTATTTTGACGTTACAGCGGACAGCCGTTCAATCATTGAGATAGGAAAAACCTCAGAACAATAATATTGTTCTGAGGGAAAAACATTGAACGGCTGTCCGCTGTAACGTCAAAATAAACGATCTTCAAGAAGTTACTATTAGACTAGCTTTTTCAAAATTGTTTTGTATACGAGGTTCGAGGTAAGCTGTTGTGAAGTCGTTGTTAAAAAAAGATAACGTTTATGTACAACACTTTATTATTTCTCTAATTTTGTAGATGAGTGACGAGTATAAGTCAATGCGTTCAATAGTCGTTTTGCTGCTGTCAATTATTGCGTCATGATATGAAAAGTCTATACAAAAAAAAGGTGAACGGTTTTCGTAAACGTCAACGCAACAAGCCTGCTGCAAGCCTGCTAATAAGATGTCATAGAACAAAAAAGCCGGACAGTTCAACTTCTGCCCTGCTATAAGAGCTCGTGGTTATCCCCCAGTATATTTATGTTATGAGAGTCAAAAGAGCGGACGAAAATGTTTAGGACCGGTCATGAATGGGATATTCAAGTCCGGTCCTAAACTGTTTTGTAGGATGTATAAACGGTATAAAGAGATGATGGAAACTAAAGAGATCCCTCCTTTGGTAGACAAAGAATGGCTGTACCGACACATTTTAACACCAAGTTCAAATTAAGCTTCAAACCACCGTCAGACGACACTTGTAACGATTGCGATGCATTTGAATGCATTTAAAGCTTACCTACGTAAATATAAAGATTTACTACTATTTAAATTCGGTGCTGCCAAACACTTCTGCAAATCAAAATTCCTAAGTTTTTTTAACTTGTACTTGTTTATTTGATTCTACAGCTAATACCGCTGCAAACATTTTGTGGTCTGAAAATATAGGTGGCAGAGGAGGAAACGAAATGGCTTCTTGTCTGATTCGATCGGTTGAACAAAATATCTAAAAATTTACTGACGTTGGGAATTCATTCGTGGTCTGATAACTGTGCGAGAAAAAACCGAAATTAGATGGTCGTGATGTCTTAGAATGTGGTTATTGCACATACATCCTCAGCTGAAAATAATAAAACACAAAATGATGAAGGGTCTTACAGACATGGAAGTCGATCAAATACACTCACAAATCGAAAAAATAAGAAACATTTGAAAACAATGCAGATTGCGAATATTGCGATACCTCGAGACTGGTCTCAGTTTATTCGAACTGGCGAAACGAGAACTTTTAACGTCTATGAAGCAACTTCATAATAATAAAGACGTCACGTCCTTATATTATATGAAAAAAAAAAGGTTGTAAAATTGTATTTTTGTTTCCAGAAAGAAGAATAAAGATGGTATAGATTTTAAAATATCAGAAGAGGTTGGGCTGGTCTTGTTTGACAGTTTAAACACGACCAGCCCGGAATATTATTTTATAAAACACAACATTTGCAGAATAGATTTCTGAAATATCTTTCCTCCGAAATGCTTCTAAGCGAATTCAGTCCCCTGAACATTTACCTAGAGTAAGTCAAACTGAAAAGCCCGTATCAACTGCAAAATACAATGATTTGTTGATTCCTTTACAATGGATTCCATAGGAATTCCATACATACATTTGAGTAGCTGATGTGGCCTACCCAAATGTCCTTTCTTTGGTATTGTTCGTCGAATCGTTGAGCTCCTTCTGAGTTGAGCTGCACGGTTACTGACAAATCCGTGCACTGACTGGGCAGGTCCACTCAATCTGTGTGGTTCTTTCCTCAAAAGACCATTTCAGAAACAAATCTACATGGTCCTCAAAGATTATTAAAGTCAAAGTCAAAGTCAAAGCATTTATTTCAAATAGGCACATAAAAGGCACTTTTGAACGTCAACATTTACATTTAAATAGAATTGATTCTAGTCGCCCCTTCCAAAAGGTAGTTTCATATGGAGAAGAATGGGCAAGAAACTCCATCGTTACTCTTTTAAAATGTGTTACAATACTTTGTATACATTAATTATATAATTATATGTGAAGACGATGCACCTATAATAAAAATTACCCTACCAAAATAGGTAAAAAGAATTTAATAAACGTAGCAATGATAAATAAGTTAATTAAATGATAGATACATGGTGTTCACATATTTACAAACATTGTAAAAGTATACAATTTCCCAAATTATGTAACCAATTAATATGTCAGTGTGTGAGTTAAAGTAGTCACAGAATGTAAACCAATGTCATAAAAATAACAAACCATACAATTAAAGTAGCAACAAGTTTTAATTTTGTCAAGATCCTAGATTGTCCTGTGGAGCTGGACCAGCATGTTTCCAAGCATTCTTATCTTGGATATAATCCTCTAATTTGTAATATGCTTGTTTACACGGAAATTCCACGGAATAGGCATGACAATAGTAGCCTATGTATCCCTAGTTCTAGAACAACTCTGATGCGCAAGGGTGTCTGCTGCATGGCACCGGTGATATATAACAAAATACCAAGTTGTTGGAAGGACTATACTTTTACATTATTCAAAAAAAGACTTAGGAACTTTTTAGTAGATAAAGCTTATTATAGGGTTGAAGATTTTTTATTGGAAAAAGACGTTGTTTGACTAGTTTATATATTGTATTCAAATAAGTATTAGAAATGTTGACATTAATTATATTATTGACTGATGAATCAGAATTATTTTATGTATTGAATGAATTGAATAGTTGAACATTGATAATTATTAGTGAATGATGAATTAGAATTATAATATGTATTTTAATTGTAGGTAATCTCTATACTTTTGCATGCTATGTAATTGGCAAAATATGGCTGTTTCTGTATTTATATTATGTACCACCATGACTTGTACCCGTATTTGCAAAATAAAATATCTTTATCTTTATCTTACACAGTGAACTTTTTATATGAGTTTTAAATTTTCTTTCATTTAATTGCAATATATTACAAGGTATTTTGTTGTAGCATTTAACACAGTACCCCATAAATTATTTATATAAATTATAATATTATTTTAATTATTGTGAGAACAAATAATCAACAATAATTGTTGTGTGATGTGAGAACTATGTCGGTCATTGGTTTTATAAATTATTTTTGTATTTTTCTCAGCTTAATCGTGATCTGGCAGTTTGAGTAATTTATGCGGCCTACTCAAATATCCTTTCTTTGGTATTGTTCGTCGAATCGTTGAGCTCCTTGAGTGTAAGTTGAGCTGCACGATTACTGACAATTGCTTGCACTGACTGGACAGGTCCACTCAATATGTGTGGTTCTTTCCTCAAAAGACCATTGCAGACACCGATCTACATAGCCTTCACATGATCTGACCAAGATTTTGTCTGGACTTTAAAAGACTGTGCCCTCTGAGTTTGTTTCGGCCTTTCTTCTCAGAGTAGTAGTAAAAAAAAATATGATTGACGTGTAAAAGTGTTTGTTCAAACCTACTTACAGAAATAAATCATTAAATTTATCATAATATAATTTTTTAATATCTGTATTTATTTTATTGAAGGTTTGATCAGACATGATCATGCCACCCTCATAGGCCTCACAGAGATTGACTTATCTACGCTTAATGGCTAATTTAACTAAATTAAAAATTGACGGCCAGAATCAAGTTACATAGGTATGCCCGTTTCCCGCAGATTCACATCACAGAACATTATACCCTGACGGGAAGAATGTTCACTTCATAGAAAGAAAATGAAACGGAATTCGACTCTACCGCCCTCTCTGATCTGCCCCAGTGCAACAATTACTGGCGGAAAATTTGAACCTTAGCATGTTATAAAATATTTATTTAGAGACTAGAAACTATTCTGGCACTTCCAATTTACTTCGGAAAGGCCACAGAGTACTTTTAAAATATAAAGGCCCTCCCAAAGTAAACTGGAAATGACAGAATTGTTTCTAGTCCTCATTTCTTCAAGATCTGAGCAGGGTTAAAATAAACTAAAGGTATTTTTTTATACTTTTATTATATTAGCAAATAGTTACAAATCCATTTTACAACTTAGAAAAAATCGCATATCAACATAGAATACTTGTAATTCTTCAAAATATTTGTTAAAATATGTTATGTTTTGCTTGAAATTACAAAATGAATGCACAGAAAACGACTGTTTTGTTATTGTAACTTATTTTTGACAGCAAAAACATCTGAAGTTTCATACATTTGAATAACAGGATTGACGATTAATAAACCATCTTTCAGAACAAGCCATTTTAGATATTTATTTGTTTTAGTACATGGAGGACTTACAGCTAATAAAAACAGACAAAAAAAGGGGCACCATAGTCACCAGCAAGCCAATTACAAATCCTCACGTATAGAACAATAACAACAACAACAAACAACAAATACAACAACACAACAACAACACTTCGAACAACACACACACACTTGTATTGAACAATAGTTCGAAACCAATCATTTACTTTTACCAACTGCACTTTAAGCATATTATTATGCATGTTGGTTTTACAATAAATTGAACTCTTTATTTATATACGTTAGTTTTATTGTTACTATGGCAGCAAGCTTGAAATCGAATCGTGTGTTGTAGGGTTCAGAATAAGTGTGTTTTACATAAGGGTAGATAAAAATCCTGTATTTTACATTATGTTGTAATGGTTTAGTCACATCTTTAAAAAAACCTTTCAAGAAAAGTAGCTACGTCTTCTTTTTATCTACCCCATAGTTAAATCAATGAACACATTATTCTTAACTCTATACATGTTTCACAAGATTTGAGACTTGCTGCCCTAAGAGGGCTATCACACTTTTTCTTGTATTTGAGTGTTTGAAGTCTCACACTCAAATACAAGAAAAATTGTAATAGCCCTCTTAAGAGTAGCAATGAATGTACTTAGCCTAGTATGTAATACCCTCCCTGTCACACGCACAGTGAATACGAATCTAAAGACACCTCGTATTTATGTTTAAATCCATCATGCCGTTTAGGCAACAGAGCATGCCAAAGAAATACATACAGTCAAAAAACATTACCCTCCTGGGTCAGTCGGGTATAATGAACTTTCCGATGATAAACAACTTGTTGCTATTTGTGAATCTTTCCTATGGTAGCCATACACGTTACGATTTACTTGCGCAAATATGCAAGACGCGCCGGTATATACCAAATTTGCAACACACGCAACGATAAACTTGCGCAAGCCTAAATTTGCGCAAGTAAATCGTAACGGCTACCATAACATTTTATTTAAATAAAAAGTTGCCAATCTTCCAAACACACACAAACCAAGAAAATGTATATATTACATACATAATGTAATAATTACTTTATTTATGTTGTAATATATCAATTTTCCTTTTTAGTGCTTTGTTTGTGTGTGCTTCTGAAAATTGGCGATTTTTAAGCACACAAAATCGTTTAACAGTGATATAAAATACACTATTCATAATAAAATCAATGTTAATTTTATAATGTTCTTCACACTTCATTAGCAACAGATCCTAATTATAATAACCTTTAATTTGTTCAAAAGAAAGAAAATGTACCGAAAGAAAAAGAATAACTTCTTGCTAGAGGCATTGTTGCCAGATAATGAGGACAAACCAGAACCTGTTTTGGAGTATAAGCGAGTATTTGAAGAAGATCATACAAGAAATTTGTCACTAATAAGCGCCCTTTACATCTACACTGGTACACCACCTCATGGGTATGGTACACAAGCACCCAAAGTGGCTGTTACAGTCAATAGAGCAGAAGAATACAACAGAAAGAAAGAGAGAAGAACCATAAATGTGGGGGAAATCCAGGTTGTCCGCTTGAATTGGGAAAAGAAAGACGGAGAATTTCCCCACTCAGAGGTTCATGGCAATTACATCACAACTTTTGTAAGGTCATGTGTTGAGAGTTTTTTTATTAAAATACCACACATTAGTAGACAGCGCTGTAAACCAGACAATGCAGGAGGTAACAATGTCTAGTTCAGACGTTCTAACACGAGGAAGGCAGACGTTTTGTCCTTTTCACGAACAAAGTGTGACAGCAGCCCAAGCTTATGAGAATGCATACAATTTCTTTGAATCCAACGGAATTGACGATTGTCATAGCTTGATAGGATGGATAAAAGGAACTATTGAGTGTTTTGAAAAAGAACATTTAGTCAATGTGAAAGTAATAGAGAAAGAAGTCACAACTACTATCTATGACCCAACCACAAAACAAAAAATCACAACAAAGAAGAAAAAACTGATAACCAGGACGACGACAACACAGAGCAAAAAGGAAACAAGAGAGAGAATGCAACAAATAGTGTGCAGATTTGCCTCATACATCAAACATAAAGAGAGGGGAAAGAAAGACAGGAGGGCTATTGCTTCTGGAACAATGTTTATAAGAGCCTTCTTACACATAATGGAGTTGAACTCCCTTAAATTATCTGAACATCTCCCAGGGTCAACTATCTCTATAGGTGGAGAGGAAAAGAAAGCTAAGATTACCAACAATCTAGAAGAGTGCATGTTAAGCAATGGAATTGCTACTCATATATGCCAAGGGACGGAAGATGCCACAAAATGGAATGAATGTTTGTCCCCGGGTATCTTTGCCTTGACTCACTATTATCTATATGACACTGACATAAGGATTAAATTAGGTTTACCCTCAGAACAAAACTAAAGCATAGAAGGAAGCTAAATTTAACTAATATAGTCGTCTCTGTTTTCTTATACACTCATAACAGCATTAGAAAGAGACAGATGTAGGTTGCTCAAAATGCAAAGCGTCACAAAGCAAACGTCAATTTGGCTACCTTGGCTACCTTTATGATACTAAGTTTAAAAGCTACTTAACGTCTCAGGTTTTTGTATATGACTTTGTTCATCGCATTTTTTCGTATAATGCTTATGGGCGCATGGGAGTTGAAGTGCTTCGTTGATTTTACGTGTTTTTATAAAAATAGTAAAAAATTAATAGTGATTTAGTGTAAATCGCAAAGCTTAAAGATTAAATAATGTCCTGCATTATAGTGGGATGTAAATCACATTCATCCCGCAAAGAAAATTATGCGGAAATCATAAGCTTCCATCGGTAAGTAATGAAATATGGTCATTTTATCGGTTTTGTATTCTCACTGTAGGTTATTTTGGCATTTTTTCAAATTATTTGAGCTTAGTGTACACGGTAGTGTTTTGAAATCAATATTTTATGTAATTAAATAATTCGATTCTAGGGAAAATATAAATTTTAAATCGGCATAGAAATTTTTGCAATAGTGCTTGCAAAAATAAACTATCGATAGAATATCGATAGAACTAGCGCCATCTAAATTATTACATTATTTTTCTTTACACGTAGTTTTGGGAAGGATTAAATATATGAGTGAAATAAATACCTAAATACCTACGGTCTTGCCAGCTAATCATACGTTGTCATGGATTACTTCACTAAGTGGCCGGAAGTCTTCGCCATTCCTAATCAAGAAGCTACGACAGTTGCTGATAAATTAGTCCACGAAGTCTTCTGTCGGTTTGGGGTACCTTTAGAAATCCACAGCGATCAAGGACGAAATTTCGAGTCTCAAGTGTTTCAGGAAACATGTCGGGTGATGGGTACTCACAAAACCAGAACTACTTCATACCACCCACAATCTGATGGAATGGTGGAAAGATTTAATCAGACGTTGGAAAGATATCTGGCAAAAGTTGTAGCAAGCAGACAAAAGGATTGGGACAAGCACGTACAACCGTTTCTCCTGTCATACCGAAGTGAGATACACGAGAGTACGACTGTGACACCAGCCTTCGCGAACTTCGGAAGGGAGTTAAGGCTACCAGCAGATTTAATTACCGGCATCCCCCCTGATACTCCACGCAGTTTAACAGATTATGCGAATGACCTGCGCAACAAGATGAATGACGTATATGAGCATGTCAGACAATCAGGCCAACAGATGTCCGAGAAAATGAAAACTCGTTATGACCGGAAGATGAACAATAGTGGTTTCGACGAAGGTTCACTAGTATGGTTGCATAACCCAGCCCGCAGCAAAGGGAAGTCCCCTAAGCTACAGGCAAAATGGGACGGACCATACAGAATCGTGACCAAGATCAACGATGTCACCTACCGAATTCAAAGGAATACGCGAACTACCCCTAAAATTGTTCATGTCGATCGATTGGCACAATATTACGGGAATAATGATGCTCGGGACGAGCATGTCTTAGGAGGGGGCAGTGTCACGTAGATCCTAACGCCATCTGTTAGCGAATAGAAGAACTACACGTTAGACGCTAACGCCATCTGTTATCGAATAGCCGAACTACACTGGACCGTTCCCGTAAGTACTAGAATGTTCTGGTATTATGCTAGAACATTCTAGTAACTTACACTCGTCATATAAATAAGGGGTTGACAGCGTTGTAGTGCAGTTCAGCTTAGAATGCGAAACAGTGAAGAACAGCTAACAACAGTAAAAGCGGACTAATAGTGAACTACAAGTGATTGTGTTTAAAGTTTCTGATTACTGTATTTGTGATTTTTAATTATAGTGTGTTTTTCGTGTAAATTGGTATAAATTTATTTATCCCGAACCCCAGCTCGTAACACTATTTAGAAGAATTTGTATAGTAGGACACCTAATGCAAGCCTGGAAGGAGATACAAATTGGACCGGGTGTCCTGGTAGAAAATGAAGAGAATTATTCAAGGATTGAGTGGAAGAAGGAGTACAGGGATTCCATGAATGAGGAGACAAAAGAATGATTTGACAAGCTAGAGACAAGAATGTCCAAATGTGGAAGATTTATTAGAGCGAGCCCAGGTATGTTAATGGGAATGCTCAACGCTGTATCCACTATTGTAGGCCTGCTACCTGGGAATATGAATAGCGAGGGAAGTCGAATGAAGGTGATCTGCATGAGATCAAGCGATGATTCAACAACCAAATATCTCGCTGATAATCCAGAGGACAACAAGAGATGTGTAATAATAAATAAGCAAAATCTCTCATTGGCTGGTATCAATTTGAGTCCAGACAAGACATTTTTCTTCCCTGAGAACATTGGAGAATACACATCTTGGTACTTTTATTCAAAATTTGTCTCACAATATGGAACTGAGGTCCCAAGCATCCGACCACAAGGGAAGAACCCATCGGATGACTTGTATTTTATTGCAAAGAGTACTGCAACTGCAATTCAAACACTCACAATCAATCATATGGGAGCAGCAATAAGGCTTAGACTGGGTGTCTCAGCCTGCAAAAGGTTGTGGAGGATGAGAGAAACTGGAACTAATTTGAGATACGGTATTGCACCAGATGTGCAGATGATCGAAGATGGAGGAAATAATCTCTGGAATTGTGTAAACTGTCACCTAAGTGAAATTGGGATGAAGAGGAGATTGATTATGACAGAAGAAGAGAGAAATTATTTTAACAAAATAATGAATCCTGAATCACCTTTCATAGATGAACCAGAAGAAGAGATGACTTTCTCCAAAGAACATGGGAAACTGATATTAGATGTTGTGGAGGCTCCAAGAAACGTCTTTACCTATACCAAAAGATCAAACAGAACATTCAGAGAAGAAAAGAAGAAGGCCCAAGCAGAAAAAGAAAAAAGTAATTCGGCCGTTCTCAAAGTTATACAATTACTGGATCCGACAGTTCATTTGGAGTACCCAAAATCTTCTTGTGGTTTGAAAGAGCATCTGAAAGCGAGTATGGAATCGATGAAGCAAGATGTGGATATGACTCCTGAAGAAAATGAGAGATATACCTCTGCTCTAGGTGTTTTGTCTACTGGTGTGGCTGTTGAGCGAGACGACACTAACAAATTCGAAGATTTTGATGATGAATAGATTTATGTTTTCATTTTTTATTGGATTGGCATTATTTGTATATTATTGAAAAAAAAAAAAAAAAGTGGAGAACCAGAAAAAAAAGAAGTGGACCAGAGGCGGTTTGAAGGTTCTCCGATACAGACACCTGGTGGTAATCAGCCGACGACGGAGCCAATCTCCGAAGTACCATCTGGAGTTCCTACAGCATCACCAGCAATGGATCTTTCCGCTCTGATGGTGATGCTGCAGGAACAGGCCCGCCGACAGGAGGAACAGGCCCGCCGACAGGAGGAACAGGCACGCCGACAGGAGGAACAGGCCCGCCGGCTGGAGGAACAGCTTCAGCGTGACAAGGAGGAACAGGCCCGCCGACAAGAAGAACAGGCCCGCCGGCTGGAGGAACAGCTTCAGCGTGACAAAGAGGAACAGGCCCGCCGACAAGAGGAACAGGCCCGCCGACAAGAAGAGCAGATCCTCCTCATTAAAGATTTACGCGCGACGTTTGGCAAGGACATCACAGCCGTGAAGGAGAAGGTTCAGCTGCACGAAAATCGTATCTCCGAGGCCGAAATCCAGATCGCTGACATGAGAAAAGCGTTGGGGAACCTGAAAGCTGGAGACGGGACTGCGACTTCTGTAGTTGCTGCACCTTCGGTGCGCGGGTTTAAAGTGCCACCCTTCGATGGAACATCTTCGTGGTCGGCATACAAAATCCAGTTTGAAGCTGTCAAGGAAGCAAATGGGTGGACAAAAGGGCAGGCCATGACCGCACTTACTTTGGGCCTTCGCGACCAGGCCTTAACCATATTGGAAGCTCTCGGTAAGAATGTGACTTACGAGCAGCTGCTTGAGGCGTTAGAAGCCAGATACGGTGACGCACACTTGGAACACGTATTTCGAGCCCAGTTAAAAGATCGTGTGCAACGCAGTGGTGAAAACCTGCAGCAGTGGTCCCTGGAAATTGAAAAGCTGGTTCGAAAGGCGTACCAGTCTGCGCCTGCACCCATCGAAGGGATTCTGGTTCAAGCATTCATCGATGGTATACGGGACCTGGAAGTTAGAGCTGCTGTTAGACTTGGGCACCATGAGACGCTGAAGGACGCCTTGGCCCATGCATTGGAGGTGGAGGCAGTAAGGCACGATCATCGAGCCCACCGTATCAGGGAGGTTGCGGAGTTACCAGGACGTGACCGCACTAGGTACAGCCCTAGATGCTACACTTGTGGAGAAAAGGGCCACCTCAAGTCGAGTTGCCCGAAGCGAAGCACTGTCCGCGAAGATCACACCCAGGAAAGAAGGGCGGCTGATGTCACCGCCCAGCAGCAGGGAAACGAGTAAACGCCAGGACTGCGGGGCGGGTGCTGGCTGGTGTTAAAAGAGCCCCAAGGATTTCGATCTCACAAGCCCATGATGGGAACAGCCTTATCATCAAAGGTGAAGTGAATGGAAGACCATGTAAGCTGACATTGGATACTGGAGCTTCTCGCACGGTTGTCAGTTCCCAACTAGCGAATCATTTTCTTGGGGACTTCTTCGGTAAGCATGATCGCGTAAATTTAGTAACAGCTACCGGTCAGCACATACCCGCCCGAGGAGAGAAAAAGGTGGAGTTAAAACTGGGTAACACAATTTACCGGCATAAGGTCATCATGGCTGACATAGTAGATGACTGCATCCTAGGTTTGGACTTCATGCGACAGCACTGTTGTGAGATCGACGTGAATCAAGGAGTCTTGAAATGTGGTTCAGATGAAGTGTTCATGGAAGGTGCACCATCGGGCGAAGTGTACTGTTTAAAGAGGATTGTTCTTCCTCCCCGGTCGGAAACAATAGTTCCAGTTATTCTTCCACATAATTCTGGACAGAAAAATCGATGTATTCTCATTGAAAGATTGGACGAAAACCTTCCATGGAAGATGGCGCGGACCTTGGTTAGGGCAATCAACGTTGCAGCCGTACGCATACTGAACCCAAGTGAAAGGGAACAAGTAATCAAGAAGGGTACGTTGATGGGTACCTGTGAAGAAGTGGCTTGGTTGCGTAAATGCCAACATCAGCCTTCTCGGAATAATGTCCAAAGTGCAAGATTTGACATGTCAAATCTTTTGGAAGACTGTCGCAAAGATTTATCGGATGGAGAAATGGAGAAGGCTAAGAAGATGCTACTTCAGTACGCCGACATTTTCTCTGCAAATGATGCTGACATAGGGAAGACTGGATTGGTTCAGCACAGAATTAATACGGGAAACGAGTTACCAATTCGTCAGCGACCAAGAAGAATACCAGTGGCAAGAGAAAAGGAAATGGATAAGATGATTGAAGACATGGTAAAGGATGGAGTTAATGAGCCTTCATCTAGTCCATTGTGTTCTCCTGTGGTCCTGGTGAAAAAGAAGGATGGCAGCATGCGGTTTTGTGTGGACTATCGTCGACTGAATGACGTTACAAAGAAAGACAGCTATCCACTACCCAGGATCGACGACACATTGGACACGCTGTCAGGAATGAAGTGGTTTACCACGTTAGACCTAAAAAGTGGCTACTGGCAAGTGGAGATAGATCCTAAGGACAAGGAAAAAACCGCATTCTCTACGGGAAAGGGACTATGGCAATTTAACGTCATGCCATTTGGATTGTGCAATGCTCCTGCAACTTTCGAAAGGCTTATGGAGCTAGTACTCACCGGATTAATTGGAGACGCCTGCCTTGTCTATTTAGATGACATCGTCATCGTAGGCCGCACATTCGAAGGCCACCTCCGAAACTTGGAACGTGTACTGTCAAAAATCCGAGGAGCCAATCTTAAGTTAAGTCCGAAAAAGTGCTCATTCTTCAAGAAGCAAGTAAGCTTTTTGGGACACGTGGTCTCGGAAGAGGGAGTACAAACTGATCCAGAGAAAATCGTCGCCGTCAAGGATTGGCCAGTTCCGAAAGACAAGACGCAAGTCAGAGCATTTCTGGGTTTGTGCTCGTACTATCGACGGTTTGTCAAGAATTTTGCTGATATTGCCAAACCTCTACACAAGCTTACTGAAGAGAAGCGACAGTTCTGTTGGGATAAGAGCTGTGACATGGCTTTCCAGGACTTAAAGAAACGTTTGTGCAATACCCCAATTTTGGGCTACCCTGACTCAGAAAATGAATTCATAGTTGACACGGACGCTAGTAATACTGGAATTGGCGGTGTGTTATCCCAACGGAAAGGAGATCATGAAGTTGTGATAGCTTATTTCAGCAAATCTTTATCAAAACCAGAGATAAATTATTGCGTCACGAGGCGCGAGCTACTTGCTGTAGTGAAGACATTACAGCATTTCAGCAAGTACTTGTTGGGACGTAAATTCCACCTGCGAACTGACCATGCTGCATTGAAGTGGTTGTTGCAGTTTAAGAATCCAGAAGGACAAGTAGCGAGATGGATTGAATTGCTACAAGAATTCGACTTCGCAATTGAACATCGCAGTGGGAAATCCCACGGTAACGCGGACGCTTTATCAAGAAGGCCTTGTCCTGAAGACTGCAAGCATTGTATCAGACAAGAAGCTAAGGAAGCGGTACCTGTCAGGATGGTAAGAACGGACCTTAGCGACGAATGGAAGAAAACTCTACAGTATGCTCAGCGAAGCGATACAGATATCAAGCCAATTCTCGAGTGGATTGAAGCTAATGCTCCTAAACCGAAATGGTGTGATGTTGCAACGATGAGTACAACCACAAAGAGTTATTGGGCACAGTGGGAGAGCTTGGTAATCCAGGACGGTGTCTTGTGCCGCAAATGGGAAAATGCTCGAGGGGACAGCTGCCACCTGCAAATGATCGTACCTAAAGCAAAGGTACCAGAGGTTCTACAGCTCTACCACAATGGATGTTCAGGAGGTCATATGGGAGTAAAAAGGACTCTATTGAAGATCAGAGACCGGTTCTACTGGATCCATTGTCGAGAGGATGTTGAGGATTGGTGTCGCAAATGCACTAGTTGTGCTGCGGTAAAAGGACCTCACACACGCAGCAGGGGTGCATTGAAAGTGTACAACGTAGGAGCCCCCTGGGAACGGATAGCACTAGACGTCGCTGGCCCTTTCCCTGAAAGTGAAAGTGGAAACAAATATTTCATGGTTGTCATGGATTACTTCACTAAGTGGCCGGAAGTCTTCGCCATTCCTAATCAAGAAGCTACGACAGTTGCTGATAAATTAGTCCACGAAGTCTTCTGTCGGTTTGGGGTACCTTTAGAAATCCACAGCGATCAAGGACGAAATTTCGAGTCTCAAGTGTTTCAGGAAACATGTCGGGTGATGGGTACTCACAAAACCAGAACTACTTCATACCACCCACAATCTGATGGAATGGTGGAAAGATTTAATCAGACGTTGGAAAGATATCTGGCAAAAGTTGTAGCAAGCAGACAAAAGGATTGGGACAAGCACGTACAACCGTTTCTCCTGTCATACCGAAGTGAGTTCACGAGAGTACGACTGTGACACCAGCCTTCGCGAACTTCGGAAGGGAGTTAAGGCTACCAGCAGATTTAATTACCGGCATCCCCCCTGATACTCCACGCAGTTTAACAGATTATGCGAATGACCTGCGCAACAAGATGAATGACGTATATGAGCATGTCAGACAATCAGGCCAACAGATGTCCGAGAAAATGAAAACTCGTTATGACCGGAAGATGAACAATAGTGGTTTCGACGAAGGTTCACTAGTATGGTTGCATAACCCAGCCCGCAGCAAAGGGAAGTCCCCTAAGCTACAGGCAAAATGGGACGGACCATACAGAATCGTGACCAAGATCAACGATGTCACCTACCGAATTCAAAGGAATACGCGAACTACCCCTAAAATTGTTCATGTCGATCGATTGGCACAATATTACGGGAATAATGATGCTCGGGACGAGCATGTCTTAGGAGGGGGCAGTGTCACGTAGATCCTAACGCCATCTGTTAGCGAATAGAAGAACTACACGTTAGACGCTAACGCCATCTGTTATCGAATAGCCGAACTACACTGGACCGTTCCCGTAAGTACTAGAATGTTCTGGTATTATGCTAGAACATTCTAGTAACTTACACTCGTCATATAAATAAGGGGTTGACAGCGTTGTAGTGCAGTTCAGCTTAGAATGCGAAACAGTGAAGAACAGCTAACAACAGTAAAAGCGGACTAATAGTGAACTACAAGTGATTGTGTTTAAAGTTTCTGATTACTGTATTTGTGATTTTTAATTATAGTGTGTTTTTCGTGTAAATTGGTATAAATTTATTTATCCCGAACCCCAGCTCGTAACACTATTTAGAAGAATTTGTATAGTAGGACACCTAATGCAAGCCTGGAAGGAGATACAAATTGGACCGGGTGTCCTGGTAGAAAATGAAGAGAATTATTCAAGGATTGAGTGGAAGAAGGAGTACAGGGATTCCATGAATGAGGAGACAAAAGAATGATTTGACAAGCTAGAGACAAGAATGTCCAAATGTGGAAGATTTATTAGAGCGAGCCCAGGTATGTTAATGGGAATGCTCAACGCTGTATCCACTATTGTAGGCCTGCTACCTGGGAATATGAATTGTGAGGGAAGTCGAATGAAGGTGATCTGCATGAGATCAAGCGATGATTCAACAACCAAATATCTCGCTGATAATCCAGAGGACAACAAGAGATGTGTAATAATAAATAAGCAAAATCTCTCATTGGCTGGTATCAATTTGAGTCCAGACAAGACATTTTTCTTCCCTGAGAACATTGGAGAATACACATCTTGGTACTTTTATTCAAAATTTGTCTCACAATATGGAACAGGTCCCAAGCATCCGACCACAAGGGAAGAACCCATCGGATGACTTGTATTTTATTGCAAAGAGTACTGCAACTGCAATTCAAACACTCACAATCAATCATATGGGAGCAGCAATAAGGCTTAGACTGGGTGTCTCAGCCTGCAAAAGGTTGTGGAGGATGAGAGAAACTGGAACTAATTTGAGATACGGTATTGCACCAGATGTGCAGATGATCGAAGATGGAGGAAATAATCTCTGGAATTGTGTAAACTGTCACCTAAGTGAAATTGGGATGAAGAGGAGATTGATTATGACAGAAGAAGAGAGAAATTATTTTAACAAAATAATGAATCCTGAATCACCTTTCATAGATGAACCAGAAGAAGAGATGACTTTCTCCAAAGAACATGGGAAACTGATATTAGATGTTGTGGAGGCTCCAAGAAACGTCTTTACCTATACCAAAAGATCAAACAGAACATTCAGAGAAGAAAAGAAGAAGGCCCAAGCAGAAAAAGAAAAAAGTAATTCGGCCGTTCTCAAAGTTATACAATTACTGGATCCGACAGTTCATTTGGAGTACCCAAAATCTTCTTGTGGTTTGAAAGAGCATCTGAAAGCGATTATGGAATCGATGAAGCAAGATGTGGATATGACTCCTGAAGAAAATGAGAGATATACCTCTGCTCTAGGTGTTTTGTCTACTGGTGTGGCTGTTGAGCGAGACGACACTAACAAATTCGAAGATTTTGATGATGAATAGATTTATGTTTTCATTTTTTATTGGATTGGCATTATTTGTATATTATTGAAAAAAAAAAAAAAAAAGTGGAGAACCAGAAAAAAAAGAAGTGGACCAGAGGCGGTTTGAAGGTTCTCCGATACAGACACCTGGTGGTAATCAGCCGACGACGGAGCCAATCTCCGAAGTACCATCTGGAGTTCCTACAGCATCACCAGCAATGGATCTTTCCGCTCTGATGGTGATGCTGCAGGAACAGGCCCGCCGACAGGAGGAACAGGCCCGCCGACAGGAGGAACAGGCCCGCCGACAGGAGGAACAGGCACGCCGACAGGAGGAACAGGCCCGCCGGCTGGAGGAACAGCTTCAGCGTGACAAGGAGGAACAGGCCCGCCGACAAGAAGAACAGGCCCGCCGGCTGGAGGAACAGCTTCAGCGTGACAAAGAGGAACAGGCCCGCCGACAAGAGGAACAGGCCCGCCGACAAGAAGAGCAGATCCTCCTCATTAAAGATTTACGCGCGACGTTTGGCAAGGACATCACAGCCGTGAAGGAGAAGGTTCAGCTGCACGAAAATCGTATCTCCGAGGCCGAAATCCAGATCGCTGACATGAGAAAAGCGTTGGGGAACCTGAAAGCTGGAGACGGGACTGCGACTTCTGTAGTTGCTGCACCTTCGGTGCGCGGGTTTAAAGTGCCACCCTTCGATGGAACATCTTCGTGGTCGGCATACAAAATCCAGTTTAATTCCAAGTACGGGAAGTCGAATGAAGGTGATCTGCATGAGATCAAGCGATGATTCAACAACCAAATATCTCGCTGATAATCCAGAGGACAACAAGAGATGTGTAATAATAAATAAGCAAAATCTCTCATTGGCTGGTATCAATTTGAGTCCAGACAAGACATTTTTCTTCCCTGAGAACATTGGAGAATACACATCTTGGTACTTTTATTCAAAATTTGTCTCACAATATGGAACTGAGGTCCCAAGCATCCGACCACAAGGGAAGAACCCATCGGATGACTTGTATTTTATTGCAAAGAGTACTGCAACTGCAATTCAAACACTCACAATCAATCATATGGGAGCAGCAATAAGGCTTAGACTGGGTGTCTCAGCCTGCAAAAGGTTGTGGAGGATGAGAGAAACTGGAACTAATTTGAGATACGGTATTGCACCAGATGTGCAGATGATCGAAGATGGAGGAAATAATCTCTGGAATTGTGTAAACTGTCACCTAAGTGAAATTGGGATGAAGAGGAGATTGATTATGACAGAAGAAGAGAGAAATTATTTTAACAAAATAATGAATCCTGAATCACCTTTCATAGATGAACCAGAAGAAGAGATGACTTTCTCCAAAGAACATGGGAAACTGATATTAGATGTTGTGGAGGCTCCAAGAAACGTCTTTACCTATACCAAAAAGATCAAACAGAACATTCAGAGAAGAAAAGAAGAAGGCCCAAGCAGAAAAAGAAAAAAGTAATTCGGCCGTTCTCAAAGTTATACAATTACTGGATCCGACAGTTCATTTGGAGTACCCAAAATCTTCTTGTGGTTTGAAAGAGCATCTGAAAGCGATTATGGAATCGATGAAGCAAGATGTGGATATGACTCCTGAAGAAAATGAGAGATATACCTCTGCTCTAGGTGTTTTGTCTACTGGTGTGGCTGTTGAGCGAGACGACACTAACAAATTCGAAGATTTTGATGATGAATAGATTTATGTTTTCATTTTTTATTGGATTGGCATTATTTGTATATTATTGAAAAAAAAAAAAAAAAAGTGGAGAACCAGAAAAAAAAGAAGTGGACCAGAGGCGGTTTGAAGGTTCTCCGATACAGACACCTGGTGGTAATCAGCCGACGACGGAGCCAATCTCCGAAGTACCATCTGGAGTTCCTACAGCATCACCAGCAATGGATCTTTCCGCTCTGATGGTGATGCTGCAGGAACAGGCCCGCCGACAGGAGGAACAGGCCCGCCGACAGGAGGAACAGGCACGCCGACAGGAGGAACAGGCCCGCCGGCTGGAGGAACAGCTTCAGCGTGACAAGGAGGAACAGGCCCGCCGACAAGAAGAACAGGCCCGCCGGCTGGAGGAACAGCTTCAGCGTGACAAAGAGGAACAGGCCCGCCGACAAGAGGAACAGGCCCGCCGACAAGAAGAGCAGATCCTCCTCATTAAAGATTTACGCGCGACGTTTGGCAAGGACATCACAGCCGTGAAGGAGAAGGTTCAGCTGCACGAAAATCGTATCTCCGAGGCCGAAATCCAGATCGCTGACATGAGAAAAGCGTTGGGGAACCTGAAAGCTGGAGACGGGACTGCGACTTCTGTAGTTGCTGCACCTTCGGTGCGCGGGTTTAAAGTGCCACCCTTCGATGGAACATCTTCGTGGTCGGCATACAAAATCCAGTTTAATTCCAAGTACGGGAAGTCGAATGAAGGTGATCTGCATGAGATCAAGCGATGATTCAACAACCAAATATCTCGCTGATAATCCAGAGGACAACAAGAGATGTGTAATAATAAATAAGCAAAATCTCTCATTGGCTGGTATCAATTTGAGTCCAGACAAGACATTTTTCTTCCCTGAGAACATTGGAGAATACACATCTTGGTACTTTTATTCAAAATTTGTCTCACAATATGGAACTGAGGTCCCAAGCATCCGACCACAAGGGAAGAACCCATCGGATGACTTGTATTTTATTGCAAAGAGTACTGCAACTGCAATTCAAACACTCACAATCAATCATATGGGAGCAGCAATAAGGCTTAGACTGGGTGTCTCAGCCTGCAAAAGGTTGTGGAGGATGAGAGAAACTGGAACTAATTTGAGATACGGTATTGCACCAGATGTGCAGATGATCGAAGATGGAGGAAATAATCTCTGGAATTGTGTAAACTGTCACCTAAGTGAAATTGGGATGAAGAGGAGATTGATTATGACAGAAGAAGAGAGAAATTATTTTAACAAAATAATGAATCCTGAATCACCTTTCATAGATGAACCAGAAGAAGAGATGACTTTCTCCAAAGAACATGGGAAACTGATATTAGATGTTGTGGAGGCTCCAAGAAACGTCTTTACCTATACCAAAAAGATCAAACAGAACATTCAGAGAAGAAAAGAAGAAGGCCCAAGCAGAAAAAGAAAAAAGTAATTCGGCCGTTCTCAAAGTTATACAATTACTGGATCCGACAGTTCATTTGGAGTACCCAAAATCTTCTTGTGGTTTGAAAGAGCATCTGAAAGCGATTATGGAATCGATGAAGCAAGATGTGGATATGACTCCTGAAGAAAATGAGAGATATACCTCTGCTCTAGGTGTTTTGTCTACTGGTGTGGCTGTTGAGCGAGACGACACTAACAAATTCGAAGATTTTGATGATGAATAGATTTATGTTTTCATTTTTTATTGGATTGGCATTATTTGTATATTATTGAAAAAAAAAAAAAAAAAGTGGAGAACCAGAAAAAAAAGAAGTGGACCAGAGGCGGTTTGAAGGTTCTCCGATACAGACACCTGGTGGTAATCAGCCGACGACGGAGCCAATCTCCGAAGTACCATCTGGAGTTCCTACAGCATCACCAGCAATGGATCTTTCCGCTCTGATGGTGATGCTGCAGGAACAGGCCCGCCGACAGGAGGAACAGGCCCGCCGACAGGAGGAACAGGCACGCCGACAGGAGGAACAGGCCCGCCGGCTGGAGGAACAGCTTCAGCGTGACAAGGAGGAACAGGCCCGCCGACAAGAAGAACAGGCCCGCCGGCTGGAGGAACAGCTTCAGCGTGACAAAGAGGAACAGGCCCGCCGACAAGAGGAACAGGCCCGCCGACAAGAAGAGCAGATCCTCCTCATTAAAGATTTACGCGCGACGTTTGGCAAGGACATCACAGCCGTGAAGGAGAAGGTTCAGCTGCACGAAAATCGTATCTCCGAGGCCGAAATCCAGATCGCTGACATGAGAAAAGCGTTGGGGAACCTGAAAGCTGGAGACGGGACTGCGACTTCTGTAGTTGCTGCACCTTCGGTGCGCGGGTTTAAAGTGCCACCCTTCGATGGAACATCTTCGTGGTCGGCATACAAAATCCAGTTTAATTCCAAGTACGGGAAGTCGAATGAAGGTGATCTGCATGAGATCAAGCGATGATTCAACAACCAAATATCTCGCTGATAATCCAGAGGACAACAAGAGATGTGTAATAATAAATAAGCAAAATCTCTCATTGGCTGGTATCAATTTGAGTCCAGACAAGACATTTTTCTTCCCTGAGAACATTGGAGAATACACATCTTGGTACTTTTATTCAAAATTTGTCTCACAATATGGAACTGAGGTCCCAAGCATCCGACCACAAGGGAAGAACCCATCGGATGACTTGTATTTTATTGCAAAGAGTACTGCAACTGCAATTCAAACACTCACAATCAATCATATGGGAGCAGCAATAAGGCTTAGACTGGGTGTCTCAGCCTGCAAAAGGTTGTGGAGGATGAGAGAAACTGGAACTAATTTGAGATACGGTATTGCACCAGATGTGCAGATGATCGAAGATGGAGGAAATAATCTCTGGAATTGTGTAAACTGTCACCTAAGTGAAATTGGGATGAAGAGGAGATTGATTATGACAGAAGAAGAGAGAAATTATTTTAACAAAATAATGAATCCTGAATCACCTTTCATAGATGAATCAGAAGAAGAGATGACTTTCTCCAAAGAACATGGGAAACTGATATTAGATGTTGTGGAGGCTCCAAGAAACGTCTTTACCTATACCAAAAGATCAAACAGAACATTCAGAGAAGAAAAGAAGAAGGCCCAAGCAGAAAAAGAAAAAAGTAATTCGGCCGTTCTCAAAGTTATACAATTACTGGATCCGACAGTTCATTTGGAGTACCCAAAATCTTCTTGTGGTTTGAAAGAGCATCTGAAAGCGATTATGGAATCGATGAAGCAAGATGTGGATATGACTCCTGAAGAAAATGAGAGATATACCTCTGCTCTAGGTGTTTTGTCTACTGGTGTGGCTGTTGAGCGAGACGACACTAACAAATTCGAAGATTTTGATGATGAATAGATTTATGTTTTCATTTTTTATTGGATTGGCATTATTTGTATCTTATTGAAAAAAAAAAAAAAAAAAATTAGAAATCTAAAATTGGCTTCTTCTGATAGTTTATTAATCGTATTTTGTTTTAAATTCAAAGAATATGATGATGTTAAAAATACACTGTTGCAGACAGTGGCGCAATTTTCAACACATCTAACTAATTCTTGAGATGCATAGTTCAATCTCTTTTTTATGTCATCATATTCTTTGAACGCTACGAATGTGTACAACATCTCGCCAGCATCCTTTGCTTTCAAAATTGAGTCACAGTTTTTACATTTATTTTTAAGACTTTTTAATAAAAAGCCACAAACATACGCACAAGCCTGTAATTCTTCAGAATCAGACACACTTTCTTCAAAAGAATTCTCAATCAAAGAAAGCATGTCTGAAACAATTGGACATTCCGTGTCACTTTCTGTGCTTATGTTTGTGGCAGTGGTTTTGGTCAAAAATTGTTTGAAATTTGACATTGTTCTAGAGTCGTCTTCTTTGCAATTGCCTGAACCCAAGTGAGCAAGGTTGGACAGGATAGCCGTCTTCAATCCAGCGATAAATTGTCCAGTGGTTGGATTATAATTGGCACCACAGTTTCCTCTTATGGTGCCAAACAAATTTTCGACAGGGTCCTGCTGAAGACGGCGAGTTGAGAGGGCTTTAATATCGTGTTTTTTTTTTTTTAATTAATAAATAGCTTTCTGATTCCGTTTAGTGTCCATATCCAACCTTGCTTTGATGGCGGTGTGCTTAGACACCCCACAAATTCGGAAGTTTCAAAAAACTTTTTCATTTTTTCAAAATGTTTTAAATGCGGGGATACATCCGTTAAATTTGTGGAATGTGGTTTTCCTTTTTTTAAATCTGCCGAGTCACTGTTCACGCAGTCGAACAATTTGTCCATATTGGATAAAAGTTCTGCAGTTACTGTTGCTTCTGTAGGTAGCAGCCCTGGAAATCAACAGAATGTAATATTAAAGTAATATATTTATTTGTAGTACAATGATTTTGATAATTGAGACAACATACACACAAGGTCTTCAGGTCCCGAACTAGGCTGAGCCTGTACTACGGTAACCTGATGACTGTTAAACATACTTAAATACATATACACACCCAAACACAGGTCAAACAGCTGTTATAAAGCTGTTATATAAATAATAAATAAATAAAACTAAATAATGTTAAAATTATGATTAATGTTAATACCTTGGGATATTCTGGCAAACATTCCTGCAGCCACCGAGTGACTCAGAACTTGAGCAGCAAGATTCACTCGCATTTTTTGCTTACTATTAGGATTCAAATGGTCCTTTCTTAACTTTGGAGCAAACACAAAATTCCCATCACTGTTGTCCACTTCGTAAAAATCTTCTACATATTTCCATTTGGCAATGCCTATAAAATAATGAGAAATGTATTAAAAAGGGTTAGTTATGACTACTACAGCTTAATTACCATATGCTTTCATGTTAACTAAAAATTCACTTGAACGGCACGGCAGGCGGGCGCATTGGTTAAGCGATTGACTGCTGCGCTGCGTGTCGCGGGTTCGATTCCCGCACGGAACAAATATTTGTATGACCTGCAGATAGTCACTCACATACACCAACAGCCAGACCCGGTGGTCTGGCTGTTGGTGTATGTGAGTTTAAATGTTTGTAAACGCACCCACGATACAGGAGAATTGTATTGTGTGGGGCAACATTTAAAAAAAAAGTAACGTTTATTACTAAACATAGTATTGGCTAGTACTACATGAAGATATAAGTAGGTACTCTGTACCAGATGCAACATGGAGCAATTACAGATAAAAATGACTAAACATACCACCTTTGAAGTTTCTTCATAAGCATTATGAGAATTTGACTTTTAGTGACCTCAATTTACTCTCCAGATAAAAAAAAAACAACCTTTATGTTAAAATGAAATCACAAAAATATTTTTAATGCATAAGTACTTATCGCTTTTATTCTTATATCAGTGAACGCCTACTTCAGAATAAAAACAATAATAAAATAAAACTATGTAAACAGCAAGACCACACCCTAGACTTAAAAATGAAAATGTATTTAAACTAATTACCTTGTCCTTCGCAATTGTTTGATGTTACATTTGAATCGCATTTCAAAATATATTTTAAGAACATGTTTCTGAAACACTTCAGTAGATGTGGTGGATCAAACAATGTGACCACTTCATTGTTTTCAAAATTAAAATATGGAGTTTCTGAAGAAGCCCCCATAATGGTCAATGCTCGCCTGTTGACACCACCCATGTCACATACTGTTGCCGATATATTTAAATAAATTTGAAAACATTTACGTAAAACCTAAAACGAAAAAAAATATTAAATACTTTGTGATAAATAAAAAATTAAAGTATAAATCTTCAACATCCAATCAACTTACATTTTTTATAAGTACAGCTAATCTATCTGCAGTCACATAAGAGCTGGAAAGATAGAATGCAACTGGTTGTTTCACTCTTTTTCGTATTCCCGAGACCATAAACACAAGGGCATGAGTAGCCTCTTGTGGGGACCTTCCATGTTTGCCATGGTCTTGGTATCCATCCACTCTGTCTTCTTTATTATTGAACCAGAGATGTTTTTTGAGATGGCCATTTCATCAAACATTAGTATATATTCATTACTTGATGGCTCTTGACTATCAACATAGTTTTTCAAACTTTTAAAAACCTTTTCGTTTAGACCAACATCTAATTGAAATTGCCCTAATAATTTTTTTTAAGTGCTTGGAGCTGGGAGACACCATAGTCTTCTTAGCAGACGATAGCATGCTGCAGACCTTTTGTACATTCTCAATGCTATGATTTTTTGTTCAGTAGTCCACCTTCTACCTTTATATTTTGTTTTGGTATTTTTTAACTCTCCTTGCAGAATGAGAGCAAATGAAGGTGTTAAGCGTGCACTCAACTTCTGGACTACTTCATTGTCACAAAGGATATTTAATTTGTTCTTGGTTTTTAACTTTTTAATTTTAGTTTTTAGTTGGCAGATTTTCTTTAAATAATTGGTGCATTTCTTGTATACAGGGTCATTAATAACAGGAATTGACTGTAAAAAAAATACAAAATTATACTCAATCTTCTAACTCTAATTTACTAAAACAATGAATGGTACAGGGGCCGTACTATGACGTGTTAATTCCATCATTGTTCTAGCGTGAAAGAGAGACAGAGCTATACATGACCGATAACACTATTTCTTTTCGCAAGGGATCATGATGGTGTTAACACGTCATAGTACGGCCCCAGGATTTATATTTACCTTTTCATTGTATTTTTGTGTGCTCTTAATCGGTACCTCTGATGGGCCAGGCTGAGATACTGCTGCATAGTCTTTGGAGGTGTCTAAAGGAATGTTATGCACAAGTTCTTTAGGAACAGAGACAACTTTGTCCTAAAACAAAAACAAACAAAATATTGAAATGTACATAGTAGTTGCAACAAGTATTTTAGTACCCTAGAATCACTACATACAGGAATAAAAAGAACTCCTTCATTGTCTTTAAACCTGGCTATGTGGCAGTAAAGACAAGCAACAAAATAAAGCAGTCTTCATGTCACTGTTTTTTACCCTTCACCGCCAGTAACAACTAAGAGTAATACACAGATAGACTAGATTAGCAAATCCAAATCCATCAAAATTGGATGGACTGTGGGCGTAATTTTTTTTTGTGTGTTTTTGGCCATCAAAGTTTAGGTTAATAAGAACAATAAAGTACCTGCTGAATATTTGTGATATCCATTAATTTTCGCGTTGGCCCAGGAATGGGATGGTGTGGTGGTCCAGGTTGTGCATACAAATGATCAAATACCGGAGTTGATTGTTTCTGAAAAAATATTAGTATAAGTATGTTAAATAAAATGTATTGATGATGATGATTTATACCATAATTATTCAGTAAGTATAAACTGCAGCAGAGCCTAACATTGTCGTCGCGCATCACATATTGATCAACATACAACCTAATATAGAGCAACAATTTTATTTACAAATCTACTAATGAATGTAAGATGTACTAGGTACTAAAAATAGAAAAACGTTAAAGTACATTAATAAGTAGTACCTTTAGAAATACTACCTAAACCGACAGAGTACACAGAAGATAAACTATTGAAATTACCTCCACCTGTTCAGCGTCAGGAACGGCACATTTGTTCAGCTTCTTCCCAGCGAAATCGGTAAATGCTTTTCTTTCAAAATGTAAGTTACACAACATTCTGTGTTCAGCATACAACTGCAGATGAAAGTCTTTAGAAGACCATGCTCCATCAGGGAAACTGAATTTAGCCCACAATTCACAACTGAAAATAAATGAAAACTAGTTACAGCAATCAATCCCCTATCCAAACAGATTGTTAGGTTATGTCACAGAGTACTTTATATTAAGAGGTATGTTAGTGCTCTTACCGCTGTACATTAATTGTTAGCCCAGGTTTAGGGAATCGGCACAATTTGATGTGAGGGTCTGCACGAGGTGAGCTCCCACATTTGAGACATTTACGTCTTAGGTTATCTCCCATGATTGGAAAATTGGAAATTCAACCAACCACAAAAAGTGACAAAAACAAAGTGTCTCTATCACAAATAAAAAAAGTACTCTGTGATCACAAATGAAATAACCACGCCAACAACACTTTTAATTAAACACAGTTACGGAGGAGAACGTGCTCAACTCGACGTAAACGCGAAAAAAGAAAAAGTTTTGTTTAAGAGCGTTTATACCATATGAGTGGCAACGTCGCAATTTAGTGTCATATTTCGTGGTTTTCAATTTTTATCATTTAATCGGAGCTATATTTTAAAAATCTGTTTAATTAACTTTTTAGAATTACGTGAAAGTGTTTAAAAAGTAAGTAACCATAATGCTTACAGTTATTTTACAATGAAAATAACGCCCTGCAAGTTTCCAATGTATTATTTGCATATAAATAGAACTGTAAACGCAACGATTTCTTACCTTTTACACAGTTTTCACATAATTCTAAAAAGGTAATTAAACAGATTTTTAAAATATAGCTCCGATTAAATGATAAAAATTGAAAACCACGAAATATGACACTAAATTGCGACGTTGCCCCTCATAAGGTATAAACGCTCTCGTCGGTCATAAACAACAAACGGCGGCCATTTGTTGTTTTTTTTTTTTTTTTTTAACTTTATTCATGACCATGGATACATGTCCTTCAGTCGCAATCGCTAAACATACTACTCATATTATAATAAAACAATAACAAATGCATAGTTTTTACCGCTCTGAATAAGAGCTAAGTAGGTACATCTGAGTGACAATGAAATTATATAAACAACAAAAAATTAAGCGTTTAAAAATAAATAACAGAGAAGAAAAAAAAACAATTCAATTAACCCTGAAACGATTAAATTTTTTCAATAGTATTCAATATAATATATTGAATACTATTGAAAAAATTTAATCGTTTTTTTATCTATATAATGGATTAAATAAACAGTTTTGGAAAGTAATTCCTGAACGTGGCGGGGAACACATAGAGAGTTTTGTTCTGCAATGTCACTAATTTCACTGACAAGTATTAATCTTTGCAATTTGCATGGCAAACGAAACGATTCACATTCAAATACAACGTGTTTTATATCCGCAATTTCCTCAGAGTGTAACGTTACATTTTCCCGGGAGGGGGAAAATGTAAGGTCAAGGGGGGAACTGTCACCAGAACTGGAGGAGTCCCGGCTTAAAAGAAAAAGTAAAAAGAAGAAGAGATGGTAAAATAATATAATTGATGTAGAATAGAAGGTCAGGGAAACCGGGTATAAGTTCAAGGTCCAAGTGTTTCTTCTAGAGAGGCTCGCAGGTTGTAAAAGGAGGGTCCTTGAGTCAAACCACGTCACCGACCTCGGAGGGGCAGGCCGTGGTAGAGGAGGCCGGCAGAGGGCTGAGATCTATCAGCCGTCGGCGTCACTAGTATATTGTAGACCACGACGTAATCTTCTTGCGTCAGTATCCAGAACTGACGCCAAGGGTAGCCATCGCCGGTCTAGCGAGTTTCCAACATAGTCTGGTGTAGAAGGACGCGTAGATTTATTTGTTCAAGCACAGCTCACACTATCAGAGGACACGGCCCTCCCACCGAGCGCTATATAACTTCAGGACCTCCTGCCAAGACGAGCACCAAGAGTAATCTGGTCTGACGGTCCCGGCTCCCTTCCTTTTCGGATCGGTTGACATATAAAATTTTTAACAATGATTCTGATAAAACTATTTTATCAATATAAAATAATACTCGTGGTTGTGACATGTAAAAATATATATTAATTAATAACAGCGGTTGCTAAGCAATACATCTGACATAGGTTTAAAAGGTTTTCAAAAATAATAAGGTTCTAGTATAACATACTCCTTAACATCCTCCCTTTTTGGCAACCCTATTACTTTAGCAAGCCAATTTGTTTTGCGATTGATACAATCCGTGGCTTATGTAATGCTTTGGTCAGTAAATCCGCTAGTTGGAACTCGCTGGGAACGTATTCTACACGTATTTCTCCATTAGCAACGAGTTCTCTCACATAGAAATGTCGAATAGCAATATGCTTGGTTCTTCTGTGGAGTTCTGGATTGTGTGAGATCTTTATGGCTGCATCATTATCAACCTTTAGCTTAGGTATTTCTTTCAATTTAGATATTTCACCAAAGAGTCTTTTGATCCAGACAATCTCTCTAGCTGCTTCACTGGCAGCAACCAATTCTGCTTCAGTGCTTGATATTGCAACACATGTTTGTCGTCGACTTGTCCAAGATATTGCTCCTCCAGAATATAAGCATAATATGCCTGATGTCGAACGTCCGGTACTTTGGTCCCCACCGTGGTCAGAATCACTGTAGCATTCTAGAATTCCAGCATTGCAGTTCTTCTTAAAAACTATTCCATAGTTGAAAGTTCCTTTGATATATCTTAGGATACGTTTCAGCCTCTGGATGTCTTCTTTAGAAGGGTTTTCTAGACTCCGGGATACAACGCTTACAGCATATGCTAAGTCCGGTCTGGTTCCAACGGTCAGATATGCGAGTGCTCCCACAGCTTCTCTATACGGAAATAAAGCAGGGTCTACCACTTCTTTATCCAGATCTGGCAGTCCATCTTTTTGTATAGGAGTGGTAACAGGTTTGCAATCACTCATACCAAAGCGATCTAAAACTTTTTGAGCATAGTGCTTTTGCGACACTTTTATATCACCGTCATGGTCCTCTATTTCTAATCCTAGAAAATAGGATGCATCTTTTATCGTGATTTTAAATCTTTTCTTCAATTCTCTCATTAACTTTTCAGAATCTTCCTGATTTGTTGCAGCGATCAAACCGTCATCTACATAGAGAGCAAGAATAATTTTGTTACTCACACGGTTTCTTATAAACAGGCAGGGGTCGGTATCGCATTGTTTGAATCCAATGGTTTTTAAATAATCCACCATACATTTATTCCAACACCGAGGCGCTTGCTTGAGACCATACAAACTTTTCTTGAGTTTACAAACCTTGTTAGATCCATCAGAGTAGCCATCAGGTTGATTCATATATATTTCTTCACTCAGTGAACCATAGAGAAAAGCAGTCGATACATCAAACTGTGTCAGTTTTAGGCCTTCATTTGCAGCAACGCTTAAGACTGATCTTATTGTTGACATCTTAGCAACTGGGCTGAAAGTCTCCTCATAGTCGATGCCCTTTTTCTGTGTATATCCTCTAGCAACTAGTCTTGCTTTGAATTTATCTAGAGAGCCATCAGCATTGGTTTTGATCTTATATATCCATTTACAGGATATAGGCTTCCTGTCTTTTGGAAGGTCCACCATTATCCAGGTTTTGTTTTCCTTTAAAGACTTCACCTCACTTTCCATTGCTTTGACCCACTGATTTTTATGCGTACTAGTCATTGCTTCTTTGTAGGTTTTAGGTTCATTGATCTGATTAAAAATGTCATCTGACATCATGACGTAATCTCCGAATCTGATAGGTGGTCGTATTTGACTTCTATCTCGAAGAGTCATTCTAGTGGCTATCTCAACTATATCATCTGAGATTCTTGGTCGTTCAGTATCATCACCATCATCTAAGGCGTCTTCATAAGGAGGTGATGTTGGCCTTGATGCTTCTGAAGACGTTTGTAAGGGTTCAGTATAGTCATCTTGGCTTTCTATTTCCTGACTCACAACCAAATGCGGCGATGTTGGGGGCAAAGTAGAAATAAGCTCATCAGAGCCAATTGCAGCGCGATCCAAGCTATTTTCGACACAATCATCCTCCCTTGCATCACACATCGGTGGTACTGAAAGTGGAAAGTATGTTTCAACTGAAGGCTGTTCTTCCAAATCACTTTCACCAAATGGAGTCAATACTGATTCATTAAATGTAACGTCTCTTGACCTTATGAGTTTACCATGTTTATTCAATAAGCGATAGCCTTCATCACCCTCATATCCAATAAGAATGCATTTCTCAGCCTTTTTAGATAGTTTTTTCCTTTTTTGTTGAGGAATATGAGCATAACATTCACATCCAATTATTTTTAGGTGACTGATTGCTGGCTTCTTCTGAAACCACAATTCAAATGGTGATTTTCCATTTTCTGAAGTCGGACCAGTTCTGTTTAACACGTAGGCAGCGGTATTTATCAATTCTGCCCATGTAGCAAACGGTAATTCTTCATGAGCATGCATCATTGTACGAGCGGCTTCAACTAAGGTTCTATTGTCACGTTCACTAAGACCATTTTGTTGTGGTGTATAGGGCATCGTGAGCCTTTGTCTAATTCCAGCTTCTAGTAGAATGCACCTGACGTTGTGATTATCAAATTCACCTCCGTTATCGCTAAGAAATTCTTTAACAGAGTATCCAGCTGCTTTACATTCTTGTAACATTTGTCGGAGTTTCAAGTAAACTTCCGATTTTTGTCGAATAAAATAAATGTGTCTGTACTTGCTGTAGTCATCTTTGAATAAAACGAAGTAGCGAAATTTGTTAAAAGAAGGAGGGAATGGGCCACATACATCAGCGTGTAAAATTTCTGCAGGTAATTTAGCTCGTACTCTTGTTCCGAAAGACTGTCTGTGTGTTTTACCATAAATACAGCCAGTACACAATTCTGAATCTAGTCGAACTTTAATTCCTAGTTCTCGTTCTATAACACCTTTAACGTGTTTTTTATTCTGATGGGCTAACCTTTCGTGATACAGTTGTAGTATGTTTTCTGTTGACAAAATGTTTACATTTGGTGTTGACTTTGTAATAGTCTCTACTTTGAGCTTGTATAGGCCACCATTCTTGACCCTTTTGCCAGTCAGTCTAACTTGTCCATCAACTTTCAGCGAGCAGTGTTCCCTTTCAGACATGAAAACACTTTTATTTAGTCTGTCTTGAGTGGCCAGTACAGAGAATAGGTTTCGCATAATATCAGGTACATACCATACATCACAGAGTGTTACTCTGGATTCCTTGCCATTGATAATCGTTTTCAAGTCGAACAGTACCCTTGCCAATTGCTTTGACAGTAGCTCCATTAGCAGTAATCACCATACGATTATCTTCAAAATTCTGAAAACTAGAAAAGTAGTCGTTTCGGCAGGTGACATGATTAGTTGCACCATTGTCGACGAACCAACTTGATGTATCATAGTTTGTATGCATTGAATTTACATCTGTATTGACTTGCATGAGCATTAAGTTCAAATTTGTTGGGGTCTGTTTACTTTCAGGCTTAGCTGGTTTACCGTCAGCTTTCCATCTATGACATTGCCTCACTTTGTGACCGACTTTTCCACAATATCCACATTTCTTCTTTGCTTTATTATAATTCTGTAAGACTAGAGCTTCTGCAGGACCTTCACTTTTCAAAGAGATAGAGCGCTCATAGGCACAGAGTTGTGTAGTCAGATTTTCTATTGTTCTATCTGTCTTTGACATCAACATCCAGCTTGATTTGAATGAAAAATATGGTTCGGGTAGAGTATCCAGAATTTTGCAGATTAATAGGATATCTGGTAATTCAGACTTATCTATCTTCATTAATTCATTTATCAAATCTGACCAAATGGTTTTTATTTTGGAGATATGAGTTGGGATGTCGTGTGACGGATCTTTTGAATAGCTGAAAAATCTCATACATAGATCATAACTTTTATCTTGTGACGTCCCATCGAACAAACGATGTAGTTCGTCCCAAACTTCTTTAGATGAGTTAAAACGCATGATTTTCTGTAGAGTTTCATCTGACATATTTGCGGTTAGCAGAAGTAATGCAGAACTATCAATTTTATTATATTTTTCGAGAGCAGTATTATATTGAGAAATTTCGTCGACATTGTTGGTAATAGGTTTCACGGGTTTTATTAGAGCACCGTTTACTGCATCCAATCCACCGGGCATACCTCTTAGTAGGACAAGTATATAATCAAAGCTTAGTAGTAATGTCGCTTTAAATTTCCAAGTCGACCAGTTCTTCACACCCTCCAGGTGACCAATATCAATTTTACAACTTGGTGATTGCATTATTAATATTTTGTGTTCCCGGATTATTTTAAACTTGGTTAGTGACTTCTCTCTAGTTACTTTCACTTGGAACCACGCTCTGCTACCATGATAAAACTATTTTATCAATATAAAATAATACTCGTGGTTGTGACATGTAAAAATATATATTAATTAATAACAGCGGTTGCTAAGCAATACATCTGACATAGGTTTAAAAGGTTTTCAAAAATAATAAGGTTCTAGTATAACATACTCCTTAACAGATTCTAGAACATAAAAGAAGAATAATAGTTTATAATAAGGTCTAATACCTATACAACCTTACCTACTGGCAGCTCTAGCAATACATTAAAAATAAAACCTAGGCTTGTCATTATCTGACATTACAAAAGGTAAATAAACATTGGGAGAGCATGAGAAAATCGAAATAACTTAAAATATAGAGGCCTAGGAATGGTTAAACAACAGACAATGGCCATGCAGATAATTGGAGGGAACGTATAATATAAGATCTAATACCTAGCTAAAACGTAAGTAAAAAATACAAACATTACAAGAGCAATATGTACACTTGCTTTCACTGATGATTCTCATCCTGTAGAGATGTGCTGGGACTAAACAATGGCCAAAACGCAAGCGATTAATGACAGTTATGAACTTTCTGCTGGAGTATTTGAATTTGTTGTACCACGGCGTTGTTGGTAAGTCTTTCTGTATTTCTGCATACCATTTTCCTTTATTTTCAGTCGTTGCGTCCCAATAATCCTTCCATATCTTCATAAATAATCTTTTAAATTGGTGATAATAATCCGTGAAAGGGACCTTGAAAGTTTCTGTAAGATCCTCGTCGTGATCCTGACGAGTCGCCAGATCTACAACCTCATTACCAGCTATGCCACTGTGAGATGGAACCCACAAAAATTCTACATGTTTTCCCAACTTTTGTAGAGTGTACTTAATTTTATGTACAGTATAATTTTGTTTATAACTGAAGTTACAATACATAAACTAGACAAAACGCTCTTAGAATCACTTACAATTAATATATTATTTACATTTTTGCTTACACTATGTTCATTGGTATTTACAATACTATTTACATATGTTAAAGCAGCTAGTATAGCCCAACCTTCTGCAATGAATATACTACAATTATTTGGCATTTTAAAGCATTTGGTTACTTTCCTTTGTGGGTCATAATAAGCTGCTTTAACATAATCATCGGTTTTAGATCCATCTGTGTAAATGATATAGAAATGTGATTTGTCATTCAAAATTCTAAGAATTCATATTTATTTTTAACAGTATCTAAAAAACACTTGATATCAAAATAAGCTAGTAAATTATTATAAGGAAACTCATATACTGGCCACTTGTTTTTGATGTACATGTCATTTGTCAGGTTCTTTACTTTAACTAGAATGGTTGAAATTTCAGGCAGTGAACCAGAAATAAAAGTATTTGCTGAGATGGAGGATGTTACAGCTGACTGTGTGACCTCTTGAGGATAATAAAATTAATATTATCAAGAACTGTACCATTACTGCAGGATAACTCTTTGAGACAAAATCTCTCAGCCAGCTGTAAACGTCGCAGGGATAAGGGAGGTATATCATTTTCAATTTCCATAGAATTTATAGGGGTGGTGCGCATTGCTCCACTAATTATTCTTAAAGCCATATTTTGTATCACATCCAATTTTCTTAACCAAGTAGTAGTTGCATTCATATAGGCTAAGCAACTATAATCAAAATGACTTCTGACTATGCTTTTATACAACATGCTGAGTGTTTTTGGGTCAGAACCCCAAAATGTTCCTGCTAAACTCCTAAGGACATTAATGCTCTTCATGGCGTTTTGACAGATGTAGTCAATGTGTTTATCAAATTTTAGTTTACCATCTATTATAACCCCTAAAAATTTATGATTATTAACAATAGGAATAACATTGTTGTTATATACAATATTTACAGTGGACTGTGCCAATGAATCTTTACTAAATATTAACACTGAACTTTTTTCAGGACTTATATCTAGTTTTAAAGTATTATTATAATAATATTGTAACTGAGCCAATGCAGTATTCATATTGTTAACACCCATATTTAAATTTTGATTTATTGTGTATAGAAGCAAGTCGTCAGCAAATTGTAATATTTTGACTTGAGAAGTATTCACATATTTAAGAATCTGAGATGTATAGAAATTATACAACAGCGGTGAAAGTGTTGCTCCCTGCATTGTGCCTTTACTAACCAGCCTAGGGCCATGTAGCTTATTATTAAATTTAACATACAAAGTTCTCTGGTACAAAAATTTAAAAATCCAATTTAAGATCTTATTTGGTAAGCCCAATTCATGTAAAACATGAATTAGGCATTCAATATTAACATTATCAAAAGCACCTTTGACATCTAAAAAAACACATATGACATTAGAATGACTGAGTTTAGCCTTTTCAAGGTCTGATATGAATGATACAAAGCTTTCAGAGCAACTTCTGCCCTTTCTGAATCCATACTGTATATCTGGTAACTTGTCTTGAGTTTCAGCAAAGTAATCTAAACGTAACTTAAGCATGTTTTCAAATAGCTTACCTAAGCAAGATGATAGAGATATAGGTCTATAGGATGAAGGACTATTTACAGATTTATTGGGCTTTAAAATTGGAATGACACATTGAGTTTTCCATGATTCTGGTATAAGCAGACTGTTCCAAAGTTTATTATAAACACTTAACAAAATTTGTAAGGCATTAGGGTGTAACTTTTTAATTAAGATGTATGGTATGTTATCCAGACCTGGTGTTGTATCTTTTCTACTCTTAAGTGCTATGTGCAATTCATTTATTGTTAATGGATTATTAAGAAAGCAGTTTGTCTCAGATTCAACAGACTCTTTTAAAATATCATTTATATTATTTTCATTCAATAGTGATGAGTCAGATAAACTTTCTAAGAATTCAGGTACCCAATCATCATTTAAATATTTGTTAGAGGAAGAGCCTATCCGTTTAAACTTTTTAACCTTTTGACCGCCAATCACTTCTATACAAGTTCGAGATTTTCGTGCCCTCAGCGCCACTACTTGATTAGAAGTAATAATAGTATAAAATAAATTTACGACTTTTACAAGACCTTTTATTTTGTTTTTATGGAAAGTTGCCCTGTTATTAGCCATATTTTTAACTTTTTCACACATAATAAGTTCTTGTTTGTTTTTTAATCAATAGAAACGAAAACGCCAGAAAATATTTTAATGACCCCAACGCCAAGTACTTGATATAAAGTAAGCCAGTGACATTGAGTTATAATGTACTACGTACTAGAGAAGCTATTTCAAACAAAAGATAGCGCACGCACTTCATGACAGCGGGGCATGCGCGGGGCAAGCGGGGGTTGTCATGTTCCCATAGATAACAATCAAGGCGCGCAGATGCGACATAATTTTATTATTCTGCCTACGTGGGTAGTTACTCAGAGAATAAATAAAAGAGTATTTAAACTGTAACAATATTTTAATTTCCTTTAAATAAAATAAGTTTAGTTAGTTTCTGCCGTTTGGTATAGTAATCCACAGTTGGATCAGTTTTTGCTTCGTGATGCAATCTAATTTTTGTGTACTGATTTATTATGGCTCGAATTAAATGTATTCTGTGATTGAACGTTGATGGCTGATTCAGTGAATGTTGATTCAAATTTACAAATACTTCTTTCCCAATGAAATGCTTTAGGGTGTTTACGGTTATATAATTAAAATCATATTTCGAGGCAAGACTTCCACCGGATTGTCGAATTAAATTACGTATGATCTTTTCCGTAGCCAAGCATATTATGTACACGTCTTCTGCAGAATAACATAGATCACCCATGTCTTTTATAGTTATAAGTGTGTGATGTGGAAGTTTATTTGGCGTAGTCAAACTGTCAACGCAATCTTCACATTTTAACTTTTTTGTTAATTGTCTTGATACATATCCAGATATATAACCTACTACCAATTTTGACTCACATGTAAAGGATTCGTGGTCAAGCATTGTTGCAAAGATATCGCAATTATTTTCAGCTTCTAAATTGGATGTCAGCAATCGTGTACTTTGTAGTATTTCATAAGGTTGTTGGTCATATCTAGTTGAACAGGATGTACTGTTAATTATGTTTACGGATGTAGAATTTAAAATTGAGAAATTATCCAGAGGGATGCAATTGCCGGTAAAAGATGACCGAAGTTCAAGATGATTTAAGGTTTTTTTATAGGCTGCTCTAAATTGCAAAATATTTGGATTGTTATTGTAGCCGCCATGTCTTCTTATTAACCCAAAAAATAGTTCCAGGTGGTCTTGGCTTATCCGGTACATAGATATGTAACGAAGCATCTGCTTTTCTTCAACTATGTAGTTGTATAGTGTCTTAATCGATTCAATGCATATTATGGCACCAATGAATCCTGTTTTGTTAGCAGACTCAACTATGTTTTTCTTTGAAATTTGTAATAATATTCTGGATGTCTGGTTTGTTCGTTTAATTATTCTTCTTGATTGAGAACGAAATTTCAATGCAAGTATAAAGGATTTCACTTTGTCCAAATAAGAAAATATTTGAGACTTGCTTTTGCTATCGACAGGGCGTTTAAAACCATAGAAATTACATTTTCTAGAATTCATAATGTCAAAAAAATTATTCATTAAAGTTATGAAATTCACTGTTCCTGATGAATCTTGAAACTGTCTCGAATTCAAAATTTCATCACATAGAAGTAAAGCTTTTGCTACGCTCATACTCAGCAGCTGTGTTGCAAGCTTTACTTTCATAATCTGTTGTCGAAAATTTATATGACGGGGTGTTATCTTGTTTCCGAATCTAAGACCTTCATTTTGTTGAAGCTTATTAAGATTTATTAGTAATTGCCATTTGATTTGTTTGTCATTATTATCGAACAGCAGTCTTTTCTTCTCGAACGTGTTTCTTATTAGTTTTATAACATGGCAAGGGTCTATAAAAATGCAAACTTTTTCTCCCGTGCATGGATGTGGAAAATAAGTCTTCATATTACTGACATCTGATAGTTTACAGCCCAAAATTTCAGCTGCACCGAAGTTTGCAGAACAACCATCAAATGTAAGACTTAAAACTATGACGCCAACCTCATGGCACTTTTGCAAGCATATTTTTATCAAATTTGCCTTTGTTTCAGCATTTACACCGGCCGTCAAAAAGTACCCCACGGGTAATTTCCAATTTTCGTTAAGGGCAACCAGCATAAATACTAAAGCTTGCGTTGCCACAGTCTCATCTTCTTCACCTTGCATAGGACCAGCTCCAAAATTAACTGCACCCAATTTTTGATTGTTGTGAAAAAGCTTCTGTCTCCTGATAGCTATTTCGTCAAAGACTAATGAGCAGATTACAGGTTTATTTGAATTTGCGTTGGATTGCGATTTATTTTTTAACGCTGTAAATGCTTCTGTTGTGAAACCGGGTTCTGCATTTACCGTTGAATACCATCTGCAAATTGTCCTAGGATGTGGAAGAGCTTTATTGTAGCATTCTCTAACGTATTTATATGCAGCTGGTGAATAATAGTGTAATGTCAATGCGAATTTACGTAAGGGTGCAGTGTATAATAAATAATGCCTGCTCTGTTTATTCTTCTTCATTAAAGACTTATGTAACTCGACAACTTCTGCTTTAGCCATTAAATCAATCTCAGCATTTAAATTGAGACCGAATTTCTCTTTCAAATTTTGTACAATTGTTTTGTAAGAAGCACATTTTTTCTTTAAATAAATATTTTGTCTTCGTATTTTCTTAAATTTCTCAGTGAGTTTCTTTTTAGCTGCAGATTCCTTGCGTAATTTATTTTTAAGAACAATTTTTCTTGGAGTATCAAAAATTGAATTTGAACTGCTTACTGATTCAGACAACGATTCTGATACTTCCTGTTCACCACATGTTGATGGCTGAAAAAAAAACAAATCGTTATTTTGGAAGCCTGTAAATATTCTAGCGTTACAGTATTAAAAAAACCGCCATAGTTATACTGGTTCCGCCTCTAATAAGCCCCGTAAGTATCACAAAATAAAACAAAAATCCCAGCAATGTTATACAATAATATAAATTACGTTATCGCATGGTACTGCAGATTTCTTTAAGTACACTCTTCCTGTCTTTGTGGTGTATTTGTCGTTTTCTTGGAAATGCATGGAACATATGCGTGAATAATCTGAAGGTAACCACATTTCTTCGCTGCGATTCTTCTGAACAAATTTGATCCATGATTCTCTTGTTTCATGACACGGCCGAGGAAACCTTTAGATCCAAATAATAATAAAAAAATATTATTACAACATTCCTATCGAGATTATTAAAATTTTTTTTGCTCATAATTATTAAAATTATACCTACGTCGATAGTGTCAAGTCTGCGCATACAAAATGCTTTACTCTTTGACGTTCACGTAAACATGGCCGCCACCACGGCACGCCACGGTGACGCGTTGTAATTTAAAAATTATAATTAAATTACGCGTGTTTTAAAGATAATAGTTGAACTTACTGGTGAAAAGTCACTCCTTGACTTTTTACTTATGTTTCTGGAGTTGTTTGAACAGTATCTCAATGCACACGAAGGCATATTTTAATAAACAAAACTTCACTCAAACGTGTCACGTTGCAGCAAGCGCTTGGCACAGACTAAGTGCGTTGGAGTGCGCGCGCTCTAACTCGTGTTACAAACAATCGAGTTGAGGCGTCTCCTCTAGTACGTAGTACATTATAACTCAATGGCCAGTGATGGGACACGATGAAGACCTCGCTATATTTCATCTCGTCGAAACGATCATAAAATACTATTATTGCTAGAAAATGACGTGAATAAATAATATTTTATAAATATTGTAAACTATAAACTACGTTTTATTCACCTTAATCAAGAATAAATAGGTTTTCTAATCATTGTCGATAGTGAAACACCGTTTGAAAAACCCATCCTTACAAAGTGGCTAATAGTCAGTGCGCGCAACGCCACGAACTTGTATAGAAGTAAATCTGTGACGTCATAAGCGGACGGGTTTCAAGGTCATAGTGACTTTGTGCATTTTAGTGTAGTGCAATGTTTACATCTTGCGTTGGCGCACGTGTTCATACGAAAAAATGAGTGACGGTGAATATGATGAATTATTACGAGTATTACAAGGTGTGGAGTCCGAATCAGAATTTGATGTAATTGCAGAGGACAGTGAATCGGTAACATTCTATCTGTAACATCTGCGTAAAACAGTCACTTACCCTCCATTTTAATTTATAAAAACACGTATCTAGCTTCTATTGATTGTATTTGGTTCTATTTGTTGTAAGTAAACGAAATAAATTATGCATGAATCGGTTGAGGTTATGCACGTGTAACTCGACCACAGTGAATAGAAAAATACCATAGACATCGACATCTAGACATCCTTATATCAGAAAGGATTTTGACGTGCCTCGAGCGCCAACGACTTGATATGAAGTAGAAGGATTACATTTGGAGACAAATAGGGATGTGCCTTCTAGAACACACGTCTAATAAATTTACAATTCTTTTCTTTTATTATGGGAAATATATCCAGGTTTTCATATTGTTTTTTTTATGAAATAAAACAAAATATGAAAAATACGGTATCAGTTTTTATTTAGCTTCGTAAATTGGCGAATAAACATTAATTTCAACTTATAATATTATTTGTCGATAGGACATTAATCCCATCCCTACGTTTTACTATAGATACGTTATACATTTGTAGCGTGGCGCTGGAGGACACATCGCGTATTATATAGATGGGCGGTCAAAAGGTTAATATAACCCCATATTCTTGCAACAGGTGTCATTCTATTAAAACTACTGCATAATTCATGCCATGAATTGATATTCTCCTCTTTTAATGTTCTTTTCTTTTGAGCATCAAGCTTTTTGTATTTTATGAAGTTTGGGATACTTGGTGATGTTCTATATTCTAACAGAGCTTCCTTAGATTTTTGAACTGCCTCATTACATGTTTGGTTCCACCAAGGAGCTGGTTTTCTTAAAATTTGCATAGTATGGTTTGATTTTTGTTTTGGAACTGTATTTATTCTTAAATCATGTAAAGTATTTACAAAATTATCATACACATTAATAGGTTCCATATTATCTATGTCTAAATGTGAGAAACAGGTTTCTGATAACTCATAATATTTAGTCCAATCTGCTTTACTATAAATATATTTTTCTTCCACAGGCCGGACTTCATATGTTGATGGCTTTACATTTAAAAATACCTGGGTTGGGTAGTGATAACTGCCCATAGGATCGTCATGAACCTGCCATTCACAAAAAGGAGCTATTGCTGCACTAACCAGAGCTAGATCAATAGCCGATGCATTCCTGTTTGGGTACTGTACAGTGGTAGCCCTACCATCATTTAAAATGCACATGTCAAATTCATCAATAAGATTATATAAACTGTTACCCCTATTATTGTTTGTATGACATCCAAACAATATATGGTGTGCATTAAAATCGCCCATGATAAGACATGGCTTGGGAATTTCAAGAAGCACCTTTCTCATTTTATTTGTATCAAATCTGTTGCTATTGGGAGGACAATACACACACAAAATATGCAATCTACCCATGGATGTTTCTATGGAAATACATATATTTTGGACTGACTCATAAAAAGTTGTTTCTATTACATTATAAGCAAAATTTTGTTTTATCAAAATGCCTACTCCATTGTGTGCATTAATAGAATTTTTATATATAAAGTTGTATGATGTAAAATGAGGAATTACACTACTACTTTTAAGCCAAGTCTCATTCAACAGGCATATATCTATTTTTTGTTCCGAGAGAAATGTGTGTAATAAGGCCTTCTTACTCTGTAAGCTTTGTACATTGAATTGTGCTATATTTAAAAATGTATCCATCAATTAATTATTAAATTTGTTAATAACATGTCTTTTATTCTTTTATTTGTTATTGGAACATTATCTTTATTATTACCTAGACTAATTAATGATTTTACAATGGCATTTATAATTATTTAATTATTTACAATTTCTTCAGCTATTGACTTTGAGTTCTCACCCAAAGTCCTTTCAGTTGTTTTTTTGAGAGCTGGGAAAACATTTGTATCGGACACAGTTGGAGGAGGTGTACTCACCACACTGGCATACGACTGGTTTCGATTGAGGAACTTCTTCTTCTTTTCTTCCATTTTCTGTTTCTTGATGGGGCAATCCCTTGAAATTGCTAGGTGATTGCCACTGCAGTTTATACAAATAATTTCCTCAACATCACATTCTTTGTATGAGTGCCGACCAGCACAAGAAGAGCACTTTTGCTCACCACGGCAAGCTCTCGCAGAGTGGTTATATTTTAGGCATTTGTAACATTGTAGCAAAGGAGGTATATAAATATGTACAGGGTACCTAAACATTTGAATATATGCGTACTGTGGCAAAGCCGTTGCGGCAAATGTAACTGCTATGGTGCCCAATGGCGTAAGTTGTCCATCAACTTTCCTCATAAATCTTTTGATAGAGATGACTTCAACATCACTTTGTATGTTTTTGTAGACTTCTTCGTTAGACATGGTCTTCGGTACATAACGGATAACGCCTGTTGTTTCCGTGATGTGTGCAGGAACGAAGGCTTTTAATTTATTTTTTCCTAAGAAATGGTCCATTTTGAGAAAGCTATTCGCCGGTGCAGGTTTTTTAAAAGTTATTCCAACTTTGTAGGCGTTTACGCGATGTACACCTATGATTCCTTTTACATTCTCAGTAAATAATTTAGTAAGTCCAATTGGGTTTTTGTTGCCCAGTTTTTCATTATCTGATGCTTCTACATAGACTACACAATCACCACTATGGCATTCGGGAAATTGTCTCTTGTAATTTGGTTTCATGAATATTTTGTAAGCTGCAGACTGTGTCGAATCCATGAGAGCCAATTTTCGCTTTTTCGGTTCTTTATCGATGGGGGCATCGCCCCCATCGCTTTCCGTTCCCATTTTACTATATATGAATGAACTATTTAACAAATAAATTCAAAAATTACAAATATAAACTTAGGAGAAATTTTTAAGCACCCGTGCAATTTGATTTCCCGCCAAGGATCCTTTGTAAGTGTAACGGGCCAGTGTTGCCATACAATTGTAAAGTATGATGAAAGACCTAAATTAAGGCGCGGACCGACTACGATTTTAATCGCTATTACCGCACTCACACAACCGCATCTGCGCGTTTTACGGTAATTATGCACACACTCGCAAACGCTAACACGGGCGTTTGTGTGCTCAAGGAAAGTTGCATAGTATACGTAAGGAAATCAGATGTTTTCTGTTGAATATACTTACTTATGACGTGCGTTCTAAAATTCGATGTAATTACAGTGTCGGTTCATAATATGATACAATAAATAATTACACATAACAATTTAAAAAAAAAACATCACTACTGTTTATTTTTATTACAGTACATGATAAACAGGTCAAATATAAACATTCCGAATTTTACCCGACTGCTCTAGAAGGGGAATTATGCTTTTCGGGTGTAAGTCAGTATCAGGGATGGAAGGGTTAATTAAATGGGTAGTTATGCCATTTCAAACTAATGTTTGTGTTTTAGATAGGTACTTAGTGGGTGCGGTAAAAAAATAGAAAACAAAACCAACATAAAGGCCCTCGGACCACTTAAAAATCACATAAACTCTAAATAAATGCAATAATATCACAGCTCCAAAGTGACAAATGCCATAATGTTTCTAAGAAAATGCGGAGCCGGGACGGAAGCTAGAATTCTGAAAAATTTAGACGATAGAGGGATCATCCACGGGAATGGAAGCTGCTGCTGGCTGAATATTAGTTGGTATTTGCTAAAATTGGTAAAACAGTGCGTGAATTGAACTAAAGTTCTGTGGCGGACTACTAAGGCTACTCACTGCCTAATATTGAAGTGAAAATTCAGTCTCAGTGGAAATATGGGCAATAAAAATAAAATGTTGCGAAAGAGTTTTACAAGAAAAAGACGAAAAACTCGAAAAAATGATGGAATGTTTGGGTAAGTAGGATGATTACAGTATTGTATCATAACATTTGAAATTTGTATTTAGTTTAGTTTACTTACGAAACTGTATAAATCTATAGAAACGGCATTGACAATTTCTACAAACATTTAGCTAAATCCAAAAACAAATAGGTGCACTCTATTTTGATGTCTATAGAATGCATATTTGAATGCGCCTAGTGCAAACGTCTCTGGTCGAAGCAACCATCGAGGCGATAGCCATATTGCAATAGTAGGTATAAGTAACAAAAACAAACTTGCAGATAAATCAGAGTGCGTTCGTAATTATTATAATAATATAAATACTGCACACTAGTTATATATAAAGCATTTTGATTCTTTTGTAAGATTATTTTTATAATATTTATTGAGTCACTATACCAGTGCCGATAATTTTTGAAAACGAAAAAAGTCACAGTAGGCTGAAACCCATTGGAAAAGAAAGAGAATATAACAAAAATGAAAGGAAAAATAATTTACGGGCGATCCGAGGTCGGGAAGTGGGGGTTTAAGGGTAAAAAGCGGTTTATCTCGATTTCCGGCAAAACTACAAGTCTTATGGAAAAAAGTGTAATAGCAAAGTTGTAGGTAATAAAAAGATCTACAACTTTTGTATTCACACTTTTTTCAAGTAACCTCAAAATTTATGTGAAAAATTCAAATAACCAAGTTCTTGGTTTTTTATTTTTATCTTTTACACAGCAATTATTTTTTTTACCGAGTTTTAAAAAAGCAGATATTTTCACGTGAGAATTTTCGATTGAAAATTAGGGTGCTTTTTCGATATTAGGTCAAAATAAGGTGAAAAAAACAAATATTTTAAATCAATAAAAATACAGTGTGCTTGAAACATAAAAAGGTAAGTATTCGGCAAATTTCGCGAAAAAAAAAATGCTGTGTAAAAGATAAAAATATAAAACCAAAAACTTGGTTATTTGAATTTTTCACATAAATTTTGAGGTTACTTGAAAAAAGTGTGAATACAAAAGTTGTAGATCTTTTTATTACCTACAACTTTGCTATTACACTTTTTTCCATAAGACTTGTAGTTTTGCCGGAAATCGAGATAACCCCCACTTCCCGACCTCGGATCGCCCGTAAATTATTTTTCCTTTCATTTTTGTTATATTCTCTTTCTTTTCCAATGGGTTTCATCCTACTGTGACTTTTTTCGTTTTCAAAAATTATCGGCACTGGTCTAATGACTCAATAAATATTATAAAAATAATCTTACAAAAGAATCAAAATGCTTTTTATATAACTAGTGCAATATTTATATTATTATAATAATTACGAACGCACTCTGATTTATCTGCAAGTTTGTTTTTGTTACTTATACCTACTATTGCAATATGGCTATCGCCTCGATGGTTGCTTCGACCAGAGACGTTTGCACTAGGCGCATTCAAATATGCATTCTATAGACATCAAAATAGAGTGCACCTATTTGTTTTTGGATTTAGCAAAATGTTTGTAGAAATTGTCAATACCGTTTCTATAGATTTATACAGTTTCGTAAGTATACTAAACTAAATACAAATTTCAAATGTTATTATGATACAATACCGTAATCATCCTACTTACCCAAACATTCCATCATTTTTTCGAGTTTTTCGTCTTTTTCTTGTAAAACTCTTTCGCAACATTTTATTTTTATTGCCCATATTTCCACTGAGACTGAATTTTCACTTCAATATTAGGCAGTGAGTAGCCTTAGTAGTCCGCCACAGAACTTTAGTTCAATTCACACACTGTTTTCAGTCATAAATTACTTGAAAACTACAATCGAATTATGCACAGAGCGTCCGGTGCCAACCATCCAAGTCGAGCGCTGCCCGACGACTAAAGTATGACCGCGTAAACTATTGTCACCACTATGGAGCGTCAATAAGATTGAAAATTGAAAATGATATTTGTGTTGAAATGTGACGTAAGCTGCGAATGGGCATTTATTTTACTGCTTTTCTTTAGATTATTTAAAATATAGACATAAAATTAAATAATGGTTTGGTTAAAGTTTTAAAAAAATGGAAAACCTACTAAATTCTTAAAAAAAAAACTGTTGTTATCGCTGGAAATACAGAGATCTTCGACGTCAAAGTTTATTTTTGTGCTACAACTTCCCAATTTTTTATTGGGAATATCAAACTATTATTTATTATTCTGTTCGGTTTAAATTCTTCTTTATACCCTTCTCTGTTCACTGTATTTTTCGCGTTACTTATTTTTATTACATTACGTCATACTCGACGTTCTAAGAAACCAATTTTTGGGAATATTGAGATAACACCCCGCCTTAATAGGTCTGTCATCATACTTTACAATTACTGGCAACACCTCAGTATCCCCAATAGGTATTGTTCTGTGCCCCATACAAAGTCGACCGGGCCTGATTCACATCATATTCGAGCATTAAGTTGACCCTCTCAACCTCGTTCCGGGCACATTCGGCTAACACATGGTAAACATCCTCAACCACGTCACACTCAGCACAATTGGGTGAGTTGGATTTACCCATCAGGAACGCAAAGTTGTTTAGCGGTATGTGCTCGGACCGAAGTCTTAGGGCAGTTACCATATCTGTTCTAGACAAACCAGACTCGGGAAACCACTGTGAACGCTTAAGGCCAGGCTGTGTGGTCTTATACAGATGCCTTTAGATAATGACCTCTCATCAAAATGCTCCCTCCAAATCTCTGTGCACTTTTCCCTAACTAAGTATAAGCAATCGGAGAATAAGGTTAAGCAGGTGAATGGTATTCCATTACAACTAGCTTCCCTGGCCAGACGATCGGCTTCTTCATTTCCTGTTATTCCCACATGTGAAGGTATCCATTGAATTTTAACTATTTTATTTCTAATCCTAAGTTTGCGGAGCGATTCCAAAATGTTATTGGCTATCGGTGTGCCTCGAAAATTCGAGGTGCATCGAGCCAGATGTTGAATAGCACTCTTGGAATCTGTCAAAATAACATATTTCCCGTCCATAGAGGAATCAATATAAGAAATTGCCTCTGTTATGGCTATCAACTCCGTATACATAATGGAAATTTTCCCGTTATTATTCCTAATCATCAATTGGATGGAGCTATTTGTTTGAGGATTATTAACCCTTCAGCCACTTCAGTTTGCGCCACATTTCTTTTTGAGTGGTTTTACCATCCAATGAAGTACACAACTCATGCCAAGATTTATCTCGAGGTTGACGGATTAATCTTTGAGAGATTCTTATTTTGTCTTGCAATTTTATAAAATTATTTGGATTAGGATTACGTCGGAATTCCACAAGTGCCAAACGCCTTTCAGCTACACATTTGACACCAATACGGTTTAGGTGAAAACTTATTGATTGGATTACGGTTTATTATATAATGTGGTATAAAACGATCTGCTGCTATGTTCAAAAAATTAACAAATGTGTCATATGATTTTTGAAGGTCATGATCCTCACTAATTATAAAAAAAAATAACTGGACTTCTAATAAATCTCGATAGGATATCCAGTCTGCCTTCCTATAGTTACGTCGCGAAATTATGGAATCCCAATTCGCTTCCAAATGTAAAAACCTTAATAATAAGATGATCGCTGCCCAAGTTTTCATTTGTAGTGGACCAGTTCAACCTTATCGCGATGTCAAGTCAAAAGTAGCTAATGTCACATCAGGTGAAGATGTTTGCAGCTGATTGTTTACTAATTTCATATGGCGATAAGGCCGCCCATTGTATATTAAGTAGTGTTCAGTTTAATTTTTGTTGTTATGTTTTTTGTGGTGTACAATAAAGAATATATAAATAAATATAAATAAATAAATATGGCTGTTACTGTCATTTAAAATTACAAACTTACTTTCTAAGAGAGCATCGTTCATTTGGGAACCTCGCGAGTCTGTTCTGTAAGACCAATTCGCATGGTGAGCGTTAGAATCACCTAAAAGAACAGCTTTTTTGTCTACGCTGTTAAATAGATTCTCCCAGTCTGATTGATTGTGTGAACTGAAGGTGCACACTAAACGGAGAATACATATTCAATAAAGTCACAGTTGTTAATTTTGACCATTACTACTTTAATATCTGAATTACCTACTACTCCTAAAAATATGTGAACCAGCTTCTACAGATCTATGTATCAGTAATGCTACCCCACCATATGAATCATGCCTATCTTTACGGAAAATTCTATAGCCACTCATCTTAAATTGACTATCCGGTTCCAGCCACGTTTCGGTCAGTGCCGCAATGTGAAACTTAGGGCGAACACTTTGTGCATTCCATTGAATAATATTAAGTCTTATAAGATTATTATTCATTGTACTCGACATAGGTACTACAATATTAGCTTCATTAGTGGCCAGTCCGAAATATTTTCTAGTACTACTAATATTACCCATTGCACACAGCATTTTAAACAACTTTTGATGAACTGTTTCTCCTTTCAAAAACAAAATTTCCTTCAGCCTACTTATAAGCTCATTGAATTGTACTTCTCTCGTCTTATTCTTCTATTCATTTGAATCTTCTTGTCTATCCATCCCATCATCTTGTACCAACATCTCAAATGCATTAGGTTTCTTAGACTGTTTTTGTTTATGAGTCTTAGCACTCGCTTGATCACTGTCTACCCTAGGCGCCTGTGTTGCTACTTCTGTACGAGGCTGTTTTACACAGGCCGAAAAAGACAATTTCCCAGCCTGTGTAGCCGCCACGTCCTATGATTATTTTACTGTTATGACATGCTCAACTGGTTTGATTTCCTTAACTGGGACATACCTATATTGTCAAAGCACGTCGGTATGTGCTATTAAATTCCGCCATCAACTCCCTCAACCTCTTCTCCTTTAAGTATGCTGGGCATGATCGCAGTAAAGCCATATGTTGACCATTACAGTTGGTGCATTTAAATGAAGTGGTGTCACAATTATCGTGATTCTCGGTACATTTTGGGCATCTGACATTAGCTGACGGGCATTTTTGTGCCCTATGTCCAAGCTTCCAGCAGCGTGAGCATTGGAAATATGTACTGCTCGACTCGTATACGCAATCCATCATCGGAAATATATGCTGGACGGAATGAGCCCTTAAAGCAAAAGCGTACAGACTCACTGGGCTTCCAACCTTCACCCTCTGAGTTTCTACGCATGAGTCTCTGGACAGACTCATGTTGCGCGGGTTCCGCACACTTAATACGCTCCAACATGTCTTTCTCGGTCAGATCGTGGTCTCTCATTACACCATAGGACAAATTAACTTCCATAGCCCTTTGAATTCTCCAACCTCTGTCAGTAATCTCCTTACACTTTTCCAGTAACCCCATACTGTCCTCATTTGTCACCTCGACCCTAATCTTGTAAGGATTAATATACTTAATCTTGTCGATATTTAGTATCCCCTCATTTTTAAATATTTTAGCCAGTGCAAACTGTTTCGGCATTTTATCATTGGATGGAATGTAAATTTAAAATTTTTCCCCTTTATATTTCTTGCCTTTGTTTCTGACAACCTCCGTCCACCCATCCTCATCTTCTTTTTCTCTCTCTCTCTTACTTGATCTCCGCTCTTCGCAGTTTTCGTATGCTTCCTGTGAATACTCCTGCAAATATTGTTCCTCATTCTTCATTTCTTGCTCATAGAATACACTCGGGTCACTCATCAAGTCGACTGTATTTGTTGTCTCCTGTTCGGTAGTAATTTCATCCATTTCTGTTGTCGCGCCGACCGGCAACCGTAGGTAAAACCGTAAAACCTATTGGTGCAGACGGGCGACCGCAGCGCGCCGTCGAGTCGGGCGCAGTGCGGTAAACGCCTCGACGTAAACAAACTAATTAGCTAATGAACGCGATCACATCGTACGAATGCCAATACGAGACTGATACATAATATAATAACTTAAAACATTCCGAGAGGCGGTTCTCTTTAAAAAAATACAAGTTTAAAAGCCATAAAGGTACATATAAGTTTTGACGTTTTTTTTTATTTCAATTTATTTCCATCATAGGTAGATAACATAATAAATAATTTTCATTACTCATACTCGGAAAGTAGGTCCGAAGTTGCCTGAGGAACGGGTTGAAAGTAATACTTTTCAGCCCTAGGGAGAAACGTTTTCAACTGACAGCTGTCAAATTATTAAAAAAAAATTCTATTTTCACTTCTATTGAACCATTTCTTTTTACGGGGGGAAATCCTCATGGACAACCTCCACCTGGGGAAAAGGCGGAGGGGCGTGCTGGACTCTTACCGGCTAAAACCACCCCGGTGTCTCCTCACACGTGCGCGCGGGGCCGCGGGAATCCAAATTCTTCCGCAGCCCCACACTAGTGCTGGCCCGGCCTGTCCGTGCCTCGTCTCCTGCACGGGGTGGTGAGGTGTTTAACTACCCCGTGCATCGCCTCAGAGGCGCGCGCCGACACCCGCGCGCGCCTCCGCCTCGGGTCCATTGAATAGGGGGCGGGGACTTCCCCAAGTCCCTCGCCCCTGGACTCATTCATGGGGGCCGGAAAAGGGCGTTGTCCGCCGTTCTCCTGCGCCCGGTGCGCCTTCTGCGGCCGGGGAAGGGAGTCGAGATCTCCCTCTCCCGTTCCGCAGTTTCCTTCTGCGACATCACGTCCTCGCAGAAGTGCTGGTGCTGGTTTCCATTTGTATCTTTGCTGTAGTTGATGTAGATAATCTTTTGTCCAACTGTTCCGAAAATCTTTTTGAAAGATAATATTTTATTTGGGACACGCACAGGAAATACAAATAATAATAATAAAAGCTCCTATCTCAGCATGATGCTGCGATATTTGAAAAACAAACAAATACCGCAGCGCAGGTTTTTCATCTTTTGAATCTGTTTCCATCTGTTTACTAGGTCAGTATTAATGTTTCCGATCGGATCTGGTATTCCTACTGCTTCTCGTCCAATAAGAAAATGGCTCGGAGTTAATACTGTGTTGTCATTAATATTTTCGGTTTGCGCACACAATGCGTCTTGAATTCAACACGCTTCAATTTGGTGGAGAAAGGTTGTCATTTCCTCGTATGTTAGTGTCGAATCCCCGATTAATTGACGTAAATGATGTTTCACTGACTTTACGCCAGCTTCCCAGATGCCTTTCGTGTGACGGACTTTAGAAGGAATATCGAAAGGAACATTTCAAAATGTCTAACAGTATTTTTATTCTTGGCTTAAATGTTAGACCATGCATTAGGAGAATAAGCTGACAACCGCTGATAAAGAATGCCATTTATTTACCGTTTGTGTCTATAAGCTTTTCACTTTTCGGTTTATTAGTTTGCTGGGGTAGTAGAATTAAAAACAAAGTAATAGTTTTCGATCGTTTCGTTATAATTTGAATAACTCCGAGTATTTTACACAACAGTTACAGAACATAAATACCTTTGGTATTGCGCCGTAGAGATGGTAATAATTGCACATAATTAATTTCCTCTAGCTACATTATGTACAAAAAATACATGAATACAAAATGACGTCATCACTAGTTTAGAGGTAACATTAGTTTACATGAATACATTCGTTATGGTCGCTATAAAATGATTATGGGTCGTTAGGTTTACATTGAAGGTACATTAATTTATAATTATCAGATAACATTACATTCCTCTTTACATTCTTTCAGTTACTTTTCAGTTATTTTGTTTATCCTAGATCAGTTACTCTGTTACTTAAAGGACTGATTAATGCTATAGGTATTCAATATTTAAGTCAACACTTTAATAGGTAAGTTAATCATGTTAGAAATAAACATTTTCATTTAGAATATTATTTAATTGCTTTATGCTGTTTTTCATGGAAACGAGTGCATAAAAAATTAAGTAAAAAAGACTTCCGGGATAGATCACAATAAATTAACATTATCACAGTAATGATTCACTAAACATAAATTCCATAATATCTTAGAAGCACAATTGACGCATAATAATAAAGACGATCGCTTTTACAGAATATTTCTATCACAACAAAACATAAAGCATACAAATGTATGACATGTTATTAAAAATTAATGAGATAGTCAATTGATTCACAAAATGCATCAGACTTTGAAAACGTACAACATATTCATAAAATGCGTGTTTTTCTTTAATTATACACGGTGACATTTGAATCACAGTTTTGCTAGAACAAACGTTGTTTAGACCATGGTCTACTACCATTCTACAGCATCAAATATGTTATTAAAACAACCAAATCTAGGAGTTCTCAAATTAGTCTTATGTTGCTCAAACGTGTAATAATGTTTGAAACATTGACCGTAACTTCAAAGTACTCATCACGGTAGCGATATTGCATTCAAGACGCGAGCGCAGTGCATCGCAGCCGCAATGTCTGTGTTGTAGGGCGTAACGATAATCCCGACATTTTTAACATTGCTTTTTTATGTTTTTTTAGAAAACCAATGACGTTTTTTTCTATTGGATGCTAAAGAATGGTTGTAGACCATTGTCTGAACAACGTTTGTTCTAGCAAAACTGTGATTCAAATGACACCGTGTATAAAAAAAAAATTGCAAAATTTTTGACTACTTTAAAATAATGTACTATAATGTAGAATGTTAAATGCATTTTTATGTCTTTAATAATACGAAATAAACTACACTTAATAAAGAAGGTACGATCGGCAAAATTAAAATAACCAGTACTTTAACACTTTCGAAAATTATTCAAGAATGTTCTAATATTTTTTGATTATGTGCTCAAAAATAGTTTAGCACAAGTCCAGTCGTCGACGCATATATTTCAATTGATTTACAAAAATTAATTATTTACATTATACAAAGCGGCACATGATTGCATTGTAGCAAAATATTTACAATACTTATCAATTTTATTAGAAACTGTACAGATTTGTGCCCAAACTTTCACTGATTTCTTTCCATACCTAGAATTTTGTTATTCCATAGTTTTGACTTACTTGCTGTTACAGTCCAAAATATATACTAAAATAAATATCATTGTTTAGGCTCACTGCAGACCGAAAGGAACGCAAAGCAGAGGATTATCTGATGACATTGAATAATAAACTTTATGATTAGTGGCATAAAGTGCAAACTAACCCTTGCACTTCTCTAAGAACCCAGAGGAACCGTTTGATGTTTATTCAATTATGCATTTTATGCTCTGTTGATAAAGTGTATTTTTCAATATTATGAAAAAATCCGTGCTAATTTCGGTCAGTGCGGAGCGGAGATAATATAATGTAAAAAGTCGGAATGATTGTTTCGTTATTAATATAAAATACACTAGATATTTGATCCACTACGTCTACGAATATGTGCAGTCTTCTAAATAAAGGGTTTATAAATACCACATCTTTTTATATACAGGCGAATTGTATTTATTCACGACGCGAAATGTATTAAAAATCATGTTGATTGCATCCGTCACATCATTTCTGCAAATCGGCCCTTCATACAATTTCAAGAGAATAAGCGTTCAAAAGTATAAAAAGAGTCTGATTCCATTGTACAGAAGAAAATATTAAAATGCATTGCAATGAACGTATTGTAAAAACTTATTTACCTAAACGACTATTTAGAAATTCATACAACACTACTTTTAAGGACTTGTGACACTTGAGGTAAAAAATAACAAGAAAATACACAAAAAGGAGCGTAGAAATAAAAAAATAAAAATAAAAGGGCGTTGCTCATATATATCACAGGTTGCGTCTAAAAGACACATACAGGCATGACGCATCTCTTGTCTGTACATGTCCCAACATATATACATAATACTAGGGCGACAATGGTCAGTGGTTATATAATATGTAATCAATAACGGCATGTAATCTTAAAGCTAATATTCTAACATAACGTCTTTTCACATCACTACGCACCTCTTTGTAATAAGTGGACTATTATCTATGGTCATCCATAAAAGTACGAGAATTTTATAAAAATGCATCATTTAAAATTGACGCGTAATGATGTGAAAAAGCTTTCAATTTGAGAACGACCGGGACCGTGAGATTATTTTAGACATATATCTGGGAGTCTATCGCTCAGGGAACATACGAGATCCATGGAAAAATACTTAATTTCTATGGCAAGGCTCATTTCATTATCAACCCTCCTTCTTACGACCTTTACGGAAACTATCCAACACCTCTATTTGCATTCTTTCGTATACTTCAAATTACGCGCTGTTTTATTATTTTAAGCATATTTTGATTGTAATTGGCATCATTCATCCGGCTGTTCTGTCAAAATCATACTATTAACATTTTCATGAAAAAATTCTGTCGCGTTGCGAGACATAATTTTAGGAACTTTTACAAGCAAGTTAAAAACTAGTATGTTCGTGTACAAATAGAGGTTGAAAAGTGGGAACAGGGGAGAAATGGAATGTTCTGACTGCTTTTGCAGATCCTATAAGCTGCCATTCGAACAGTATTATCAAATTTAAATGAACTAATCAAAAAACTTTTATTACTAGAAAAAAAAAAAACCTCTACCCACTTTCATCCCCGTTCCCACTGCCCTTCTCACAAAAAAAGCTGTCAATTCACAAAGGACAAACCGGACCCGAACTCACGCGTTATCAAACCCTTGAAAGTCACCTGGCCAGTTCTCCCGTCTCGCGGCACGGTCTGACCCAGTACACGCAAAGAACGCATCTCCTTCGAACGGATCCGACTCTCGAGTGAAGATGTTTATAGAGTCCGACTTACGAATGTCTCTCGTGGCGGCGGCAGGCGGGCGAGCACGCAGCGGCGGCAGCTCGCCCTCCTCCTCCTCGGCGATGGACGCCGTGCGCGCGCGCGGGGCGGCCGCGAAGTCGTCCTCGAACATGGAGCGGGGGGAGATCGAGTCCGAGTCGAACCGGAACCGAGTCGCGCTCTGTTCGCTGTCTCTTGCGCGGGCGCTGCTAACGGAAATTGGGGAGGCTGTTGCGTCTTCTGGTTCGAATGCGAATCTGGAAGAGATTTTGTTTTGTTTTTAATGGAAAAGAATGGTCATCAATTTATTTCTATTGTTTGAGTGTGTTCCTCCTGCATAAAATGGAAGAATGTTGATCTGATCTTATCACACATCACAGATTTGATCAGGTTATTCAGGTGTTAGTGTTACAGTGGCCTGCAGATAGCCTGCCTATATTATAGGCAGGTGACTGCTTTTCTAAGATATTTGCATTGTGCGGGTATCTAATTTAAAAAAACAAACCTAGTCCCCTCCAAATTGGCATACGGCGCCCTCTTCTTGCCGGCCGGCGTCGGCGTATCTTGGAAGTCGTTATCAAAGGGCGAGGCATGTTCTCTGTCCCGCGGCGAGAAGTCGTTGGAGAAGCGATAGTCGCGCGGGCGACGTGTGTCGTCGCGACGCACGCGGCGTCGGCTGTCGCGCGCGACGTCGCGCTCTCGGGAAGATTCACGACGCGTACCCGCGCGACGGGCTGACCAGCCAAGGGTTGAGCCGTACCTGGGCGATAAGAAGGGTTTAATTATTGGTTTTTGTAATATAAGTGGTGATTAATTAGTAGTGTACAGTGGTTAAGCAGGTAGGTATAAGCGATTAAATTCTACGCGAACTCATGCAAGTTCTGTTAACCGTACAAGGTAAGTTCGTAGTGGTTGGTTGTGGCACAAAAATCTTTTTTGCCAATTAATAGTCATTGTGGCTACAACAATGCTATTCTGGCAATGATTGCCAACAGGCTGGACTGCCCTTATGTCCGGCATTGCTGTGGCAGACATGTTGCTGTTCCAATGCCGATTAGAAAATTATAATTATTGTATTGTTTGTTTGACCAATAATGTAAATGTGATTATGAGAGTGAATAAGTTTAATTTAATTTATTTCATGTCTTGTATTGTTATTGTAATTGTGTGCCTAATAATTAGTATGAGTCTTGTGTTACTTGATTATGAATAAATAATAATAATATTACTAAAATAGAAAAGTTCACAGACCTTCTCTCGCCAGAGTCTTCACTTTGTCTCAGTTCAGCACGACGCCTCGTTTCTCGCCATCCGAGTGAACCATAATTTCTCTCTGAAAGTAAATAAAAGGAATATTTAAAAATATATTTTAAAACGATGTGCCTAAGGTTGATACATTTTTGGCAATTATAAGTGCGCAACGCTTTGCCAGGTGTGCGCCAGTCAGCCCGTGCAAGAATGATAAGCAACCTAAATGCGTTGTTTTTAGGGTTCCAAACCCAAATGGTGCCAACGGAACCCTATAACTAAGCCTTCGCTGTCCGCCCGTCTGTCTGTCAGTGCGCTGTAATTTCTTTTTCTGTCCCTCATGAACCGTAACAGTTGAAATTTTCAGTATGCATTTCTATTGCCGCTATAACAACAAATATAGCGACAGTTTCCGGGGGCCCATTTTTGAGTGCGCCAGTCACCCCCTGCCATTTTTTCCGTTTATAATAAAACATTGATCAGCCATAGTCCTTCCATAGTTCTAGGTAACCAATCCACTATAGCCACCCAAACCCATAGCCAATATGTTTTGTTCCCATGTTCTGCAATAGTCCTGCACCAACCGGGGGTTGTCCTTGGGTGCACTAGCATAGAGCATACAGGGATGATCGTCGGTTGGTGCCTCAACGCTTAAAATTGTCTAAGGGGCCTCTGCGAGTTGGCTTCGGCCCCTCGTACGCCTTCCAAAGGTCTGGGACCCTAGGGTCCCGAAATATTTCAAAGACATTTAAATAATAATAAAATAAAATTAAAAGGGATTCAAAAAAAGTGTAAAAAAAATTTTGTGTTAAATATTGTACAGTGGTACAAAACCCTTCGTGTGAGATTCCGTCTCGACGTTTTTTTTAATTTAAAGATACTATAAATACAAACCATCTCTCCTCCACCGCTGGTCAGGCCAGCGCTCTCTGGGTGATGATCGTCCTGAACCACAGCCGTCACTGTAACTGGTAAATATTTAAGCTGCATTTATTTGGTGCATAAGAGCTTCAATTATTTATGTAACAAGTACTTCAATAAAAATGGAATGGCTACAAAAATTTAGAATATCAACTTACTCTTCATCCTCATCATACGAATGCCTGGGCTTCCTATGTCTATCCCTGTCCTTCTCTCTGTAGTCTTTGGGCAGTCTCTCTCTACTCCTTGAATCCCTATACTCTCTCTCTCTACTATACGTTCTGTCCCTGTCCCACGAATCGTTCTCCCGATCCCTAGACCTTCTATCTCTCCTTTCTCTATGATCTCTATGGTCCCGTTCTTTGCTGACGACACGGCGGTCCCGGCCACTGCCGGAATCCCGGGCTGAGTCCCGGCGGTCCCGTGCGGAGTCCCGGCCGTCGCGACTGATGTCTCTCTCTCTGTCTCTCATGTCGCGTTTGTCTCTGAGTTTGTCTTTTTCTCGGCCGCTGCCTGAGTCAAGGCATTCTCTTGAGCCGGATGAGTTGTGCCTGTAAGGTGTAATAAAGAAAATATAGTTAAGTGATTGTTGCATTAGATATAATATACAGTAGTACTATATTATCTAATAATTATATATAACGGCGTCACCATTGTGTAAACATAACGTGCAGCGGGCCGAGTTACGAAGTGTAATGCGTCACTTACGCCTCCCCACTCTCACCACTCCTCAAGCCGCTCTACGTAACCGAACGCGCAGTGAGGAAGGGACACCTCCATCATGACATATGCCTGTGCAGTTTTCGCACAGGCGCAGCCCCGACATGTCCATAGGATGCAGACCCTACAGAACCGTTTCCTCCGTAAAGCAACGGGATGCCCTTGGTTCGTTCGTAATAAAAACCTAGATTTTTAGATCTTAAAATTCCCACTATTCAGCAATTTAAGAAACGCGCTTCCAAACGTTACTTTGATACCGCCGGCAGCCATCGCAACCCTCTAGTTGTGAAGGCCGCCAGCTATGTCCCCTTTAGAATCAGTAAAATCCGCCGTCCAAGGTATGTACTGACCGACACTGACGACCCCATCACCCTCCTCCAGGAAAGCAGTAGGTCCACTATATAGTACAGGTACACTATACAGACAGACACAAATAGATATTCGTCCTCGCCGCCGAGGTCCAACGCGTCCGCGATCCTCCCCAAGTAATTGTCCTCCCTGTCCCTTGATCGGATCCGTGCCAGCTGGTGGCGTAGCTGAGCCTGTAGCGTTAAATTCTCCAGATAATGATAATGAAACTAATTTGATCTAGTCTGTCCCAAACTTGCTGTCCTCCCCCAACGACGCCCTAAGCCGAGGTTCGTACCCCACAGGGGGTGCCCTTAGGTGATGGTCGCTTAGTTTATAAATATTAAGCCCCTGGCTGGAGGCTTTGGGTTCGCTCAAAGGCACCACAGGAATGACCGGCTAAGTAGACACGGCCTCTCAAGGCCAACTACGAGATGCCCTACATAAAAAGAATGAAAAAATAAGGAAGGGACCTTCTTGTCGCAGGCTTGGCGCATTAGGAAATTAAATTTGAATTATTATTATAGTGAATTAATAAAGTGTGGAAATAAAAGTTGATTTCTGCTATATTCTTACTTTTATTTAAGATGTCGGACCCTCTGCCGTCATAAATGTTTTTAAGGGTGCATTGTAAATATTTATGAAAATCAATTATTTCAATAAACAATCAACAACTCAAAAAAGTTAAGAGATTATTTTTGCACTGCAATAGTTTCTAAGTTACTGCGTCAATAGGCTAATTGTCGCAAACGCGATTGCTGATCTATCGATCCGCAGCTCAGAGGAATTATTAGGATTTATCTGGATTTGTGTCCGGAATCAGGCGATAGAATCGTCCCCTATTACATTAGACTTCCAAATTAATGGCTTAATAGGGAGTACTAAATACCTCTGCCAACCCTTTTAGAAAATACGGAGTTTGGGCACGGTTTTTACGACTTGACAAAACATTGAGATTTCTATTAAATGTCTATACTAATATTATAAAGAGGTACAGTTTGTGAGTTTGTAGGGGGGCAATCTCTGGAACTACTGATCAGAATTGAAAAATTGTTTTTGCATTTGATAGCCCAATTTCCGAGGAAGGCTATAGGCTATTCAACATCACGCTGTGGCCCTTAGGAGACGAGCAAAAATAAAAATAAAAGTCAGAAAGAGCGCTTAGCGAAAACCAAGTAACAGGGCACGGGTATTTAGCGAAAGCCAAGTAATAGGGCAGGGGTATTTATATTTTATATTATAACAATAAATTTAACGCGGACGAAGTCGCTGGTGAAGCTACTATAAATTTTTGGCATTTCAAGATTCTAAATTCAAACAATTCGTTCTTAAATCTAGTAGGCTCATATTAGGTTTTATGTGTAAACCACCATGGCGTAATCTCTCCTGAAAGTCGGTGAGTATATTGTTTCCGCATTTTTTGTTTATTTAAGTTACCTTGAATCTCTTTCTCTATGTGATGGCGGTCTCTGCAGTCTGGTCACAGGCGGCAGTTCTTCATCCCATGGAGATACGTCGCGGGAAGATGACGATGTTTGAACTAAAATAGATTTTGAAACTTCGTAAATTAATGTGTTATGACTTTAATTAATAATGTAAGGGAGCTATGGTGCATCAGGTAAGTTTTTTAGTTAACATGTTTTAAGACGTTGAGAGGTCGACGACGAGGTAATTTAGAATAAGGTATAAAGGTATTATATCAGCAAATTATTATCGACATTTAATTTTAACCAGAAGACCGAAACCAGTCTTACCAAGGTATCATGTTACCCAGAAACTAGGTTGTGGAGGTCAGGCAGGCAGTCACTACATGTAAAATTTTCGTATTCAGTTGCATCCGGTTGGGCTAGAAATCGACAACATGGGGTGCATGTTGAAGAGCCTCCTCGTGGCGCACCCTGGGCAACGTCGGCTCCAATTGCTCCCATTGCGGTCTTGGTGGACAATTGGGGCTGGCGGCTAATCTTCAACAAGCGCGGAAAGGTCATGGTTCCAATCACCGATCATGCTTGATGGTCGGTGAAGGGAACCGGGCTACAGAGGGTAGATATGTCCACTCCTTCTCTGCTTACAGAGGGAGGTGAGTGGGCATAAACTGGGAAGGGCCGCCGCTGCGGTTTAGGCGGTCGTGTCCCAGAAGGAGGCGGCGGAGCGCGCGCGGGAGGACGATCCTCACGCGGCACCGCTCCGAAGACGGAGGAGGGGTCGAAGGAGACGTCAGTTTGACAGTCATCTCCGGCTCCTCCCACGTGGAGGCCAGCAGGCAACGGGTGCGAGGGCGCCCTTGCCTGTATTGCACGGGCCTCCACCAGTGTCGGACGGGAGTGGCCGGGTGTTCCCGGCCATTCCCGTAGCTCCTCAGTTAAATGGGGGGCATGTGGGGCCCGCCAGCTAGTAGGGCATACACCGGGAGGGTTGTGGTAGTAAAGGCTGAGCCGGTTTCCCATGGCCCTCCCATCACGGCGATGTGGGAACACCGCTGAGTTTTAGTGGGTATACTGTCAGTGGCGGAGTCCGACAGGAGTCCCTCATACCCCGTCTCGTCCCCCACGAGCGTCGACAACATAGTTGGAAACGGCGAGGCAGACGATGATGGATGTGGACAATCTCTCAACGTTGACGCGACATAGTGACTGACCAATAGGCGCTCTCGGCGGCGGCTCGTGATGCCTGGCGCGGCGCAGGCGCACGCGCGGCTCGTCGTCCCGCGAGTCGGAGGAGGCGGGCGAGGCGCGCGGGGCCAGCGCGGCCCAGCGACTGCCGAGCTTACTGTGCCGCCGACTACTAACCAATAGGCGCTCTCGGCGGCGGCTCGTGATGCCTGGCGCGGCGCAGGCGCACGCGCGGCTCGTCGTCCCGCGAGTCGGAGGAGGCGGGCGAGGCGCGCGGGGCCAGCGCGGCCCAGCGACTGCCGAGCTTACTGTGCCGCCGACTACTAACCAATAGGCGCTCTCGGCGGCGGCTCGTGATGCCTGGCGCGGCGCAGGCGCACGCGCGGCTCGTCGTCCCGCGAGTCGGAGGAGGCGGGCGAGGCGCGCGGGGCCAGCGCGGCCCAGCGACTGCCGAGCTTACTGTGCCGCCGACTACTAACCAATAGGCGCTCTCGGCGGCGGCTCGTGATGCCTGGCGCGGCGCAGGCGCACGCGCGGCTCGTCGTCCCGCGAGTCGGAGGAGGCGGGCGAGGCGCGCGGGGCCAGCGCGGCCCAGCGACTGCCGAGCTTACTGTGCCGCCGACTACTAACCAATAGGCGCTCTCGGCGGCGGCTCGTGATGCCTGGCGCGGCGCAGGCGCACGCGCGGCTCGTCGTCCCGCGAGTCGGAGGAGGCGGGCGAGGCGCGCGGGGCCAGCGCGGCCCAGCGACTGCCGAGCTTACTGTGCCGCCGACTACTAACCAATAGGCGCTCTCGGCGGCGGCTCGTGATGCCTGGCGCGGCGCAGGCGCACGCGCGGCTCGTCGTCCCGCGAGTCGGAGGAGGCGGGCGAGGCGCGCGGGGCCAGCGCGGCCCAGCGACTGCCGAGCTTACTGTGCCGCCGACTACTAACCAATAGGCGCTCTCGGCGGCGGCTCGTGATGCCTGGCGCGGCGCAGGCGCACGCGCGGCTCGTCGTCCCGCGAGTCGGAGGAGGCGGGCGAGGCGCGCGGGGCCAGCGCGGCCCAGCGACTGCCGAGCTTACTGTGCCGCCGACTACTAACCAATAGGCGCTCTCGGCGGCGGCTCGTGATGCCTGGCGCGGCGCAGGCGCACGCGCGGCTCGTCGTCCCGCGAGTCGGAGGAGGCGGGCGAGGCGCGCGGGGCCAGCGCGGCCCAGCGACTGCCGAGCTTACTGTGCCGCCGACTACTAACCAATAGGCGCTCTCGGCGGCGGCTCGTGATGCCTGGCGCGGCGCAGGCGCACGCGCGGCTCGTCGTCCCGCGAGTCGGAGGAGGCGGGCGAGGCGCGCGGGGCCAGCGCGGCCCAGCGACTGCCGAGCTTACTGTGCCGCCGACTACTAACCAATAGGCGCTCTCGGCGGCGGCTCGTGATGCCTGGCGCGGCGCAGGCGCACGCGCGGCTCGTCGTCCCGCGAGTCGGAGGAGGCGGGCGAGGCGCGCGGGGCCAGCGCGGCCCAGCGACTGCCGAGCGCGCCGCCCGCGACGGAGCCCACGACCCCGGTGCACACTGTGCCGCCGACTACTACGCCGCCTATTTTTTCTGTAGATACAATACATGCACATTTCAATATCGGTGGCTTGCCATCGTCGCATTATAACATATCAATTAAAATTATAAATCAGTTCAGGCACATTTTGGTACCCACCGCTAACTTATATTTTCCAAAAATGATTATCTACAGGTCTTTTTCCCGAGTACCTAAAAAAAAGCTGTTGTTGTACCTGTTTATAAATCAGGCAGTAAAGATCAAGTGACAAATTATAGACCATTTCCCTACTGCCTTTTATGTCCAAAATATTAGAAAAAATTATAAATAAAAGGCTATACAATTACTTGGAGGATAAATTAATTTTATCTATACGGCAGTTTGGATTTAGGCCCAAAATGTCAACCGACGATGCCGTACTGGTGTACGGCATCGTCAATAGTCAATCAAGTGGTCTTGATTGACTATCTAGCACAACAACTTGTTAAAGGTAACCATACTGTAGAATCTTCCTAGACATCACCAAAGCTTTTGACACGGTTCCTGTTCCTATTCTGTTGCACAAGCTTGAAGCCATAGGTATCAGAGGCACCCAGCTGAAACTATTTAAGAGCTATCTAGAAGACCGTCACCAATGTGTAAGGATTGGTAATGTTCTCAGCGATGATTCAAAAACACGTCCTTTGGAGTTCCCCGAGGAAGTATTTTTGGGCCTACACTATTTTTGATATACATAAACGACCTTTGTAATCTAAACTTAGATCACGGTCAAATTATTTCATATGCTGACGACACTACCCTACTTTTTTCGGCTGACTGTGAAAAAAAATTCTATAAGCTTGCGCAACACGGATTCAATGTTGTTAATAAATGGCTTCAACATAATTTACTAACACTAAATGCAGACAAGACAAATTACATTAAGTTTTCAATGCGCAAGCAAAAATCAACTATCACTACCTCCACATTATTTGCTTAGGTATTATTGCACAATTCCTACAGATAACCAATGTGTTTGTCCCAACATTGAAATGGCAAATACAACAAAATACCTAGGTGTTATTATGAATGAAACACTTTCGTTCAAACAACATATAGAAGCTTTAAATAATAGAATTCGCAAGTTGGTATTTGTTTAAAAAAAGTTACGCTATATTGCTGACCCAAAAATAGTTAGACAAGTTTACTTTGCTCTATGTCAATTGATATTAGCTTACTGTATTACCACATGGGTTGGAGCTGGTAAAACAATGTTACTAACCATCGAGAGAGCTCAGAGGGCGATTCTCAAAGTGTCTACTTTAGGCCCTTTCCTTTTTGCTATTAACCTCCTATCCAAATCTTGTGAAGTGTTAACAGTTCGACAGCTATTTATACAACATGCAGCTCCATGCCATTCAGCATTGAATATACTAATAAAAGGCGTAATAGTCTGTCCACAAAATACAACAAAACATGCTTTTATGTCTGAATTTTACTTATTCCTCGGTCCTCTCCTCTATAATAGGCTAAATGCGAAAGCAAACATTTATTCCCTGAACTACACAAATTTGTAAGAGAATTCTGAAGGATGCTCTCCAAAGTATGTCTTACGAAGATACAGAAACTTTACTAACTGTGTTAAAGTAAATATACATATATACAAAATTCACATAGGTTAATTATTTATCAAATTTAGAAATTATGAGTAGTAAGAAAAGCTTATAATCTGCATAATATAATTATTTGTCTATTGTCAACTTTTGATTATTTATTAATTTTATAAGACTATTTCAGCTCATCTCGCCTGAAACACTGGATTACCTAGTTCAAGCACGTTAATCTTAGATAAATAATTTGCATTTAAGCAAAACTGTACTTATTCTTATGCCCTGTAATTTTCTGGATAAAAAGATATTATATTATTATAATATATGTTCAAAAATCCTTTAAATAAAATTCTTTTTTTAAATCGCTTGCGCGTAACTTGTCTTGTCTGTGACTATTTTTGGATTTCTTAAGATTAGCCTGATCTAAGTATTAATACCTTTTTGTAATCCTTCTATTCAATAAAATAATGTAAACACAAAATAGTCACGTCAAGTCAAATTAGCATTCAGAGAAAAAATAACTTGTCCAATAAGATATTTCGTGTTATTCTACTAATAAAACGAAATCAACGACCGCAATTACATCCTTTGGAAAAAAATACATGATAATTCAGATTGATCCATCTGATAGAGATATTTCTTCTCAATCGCGAAAATACACAAAAATTTGCCTCATTTACATGTTAAACACTACAAATAAAGTTACAATAAATCTGCGATAGTACGATCGGATGCGAGTCCGATCATCTTACTCACTGATGCATCTACTCGGTAAAGCTGACCAAGTGGCCAATAACCAAAAAGAGATTATTACTAACATACCTTTAGTATCCGGCGAAGACCCACTAACGACGTCACTAATAGACCCCGTAGACAACCTAGTAGGTGGCGCTAAATCCCTCACAGGTAACGGCACAATCTCAATTATAGGCTCCTTTTTTATTTCATCAACTTTCTTCTCTTCCTCCCTCTCTCTCTCCTTCACAATAGGACTCTTTCTAAATGCGTCCTCCACGTGCGTGAAAGAGAGGGAGCTATTGTCGATGCAGTCGAAAAAGTCAGAATTGTCGAATCCGTCCGATTTCTCGTCGGATCTCTTTCGTTCCTTTGGAAGCTCTGGTGGTAGGGACTCGAATTCATCTTGTGGTGGCTCTGTTATTGTGATCTCGCGTAAGGCTGCGTACCTGGAAGTATTGGAAAGGATGCTGCAATTGAAGTGAATTCAATTGAATTATATTAGTGTAATGAAACAAAAATAAAATAAAGTATAAAAATAGTGCTGACTTTTACGGTGCAATTCACATTTATTTTATAATTTGACTTTTTAGACCAAGATATCAAGGCTTGTATTGGAAAATATTTGTAAATAGACAATGAAATGTGTGCAATCTATAAAAATAAATAAATAAAAGAGAATACATACCTATCATTAGTATCCTCACGTTTAACGTCAACATGTCCATTATCTCGCGGCGACACACTTCTCCTGCACTTCTCTATTTGCAACGTCTTCATAACAGACTTTATATCTTCGATCTTCGCGTCGATCTGCGACGGTTTAGGACTCACTGAGTTTCTGAACATATTGAACGAATCTAACGTCAATTCGTCTAAAGTTTTCATTGGACTACGAGTAGTTTCTTTGTTTTCAATCTCTCTTTCCTGATTGGCTCTTATTAAATTATCTATGGCTGTTAATTCTTTTTCGTCTGAGTCTTGCTTCGGTTCAGATTCCAAAGCGTCAATAGGGTCTAAAATAGACTTTGCTTTTAATTCTTGTTCCTGTATTTCTCTAAAAGCTGCGTATCTGTCGTACGAAGGATTCGCTTTCTTGTCGAAATCGTCGAAGTTAGCGACGAAAGTGTCGCTGATATCTGCGGGCGGAGTGAAGTTGTCTTCGAATTGCGGTTTGAAGTCGTTCTGTATTTTTATTTTCTCTGGCTTGGTGAGGATACCGCTTGGCGTTGATAACCCTGATATTGCTGTCACCGTTGGTAAGGGTTTTTCTTTTTCCGCTTTCGTAACTGGTTCAACGTGTATATGCTGTAAATATAACTGAGGTTAATTAAACCCACTAAAGGTCAAAGTGGATGTCATACAACTAAAGGATCACTTTAGTGGATGGGAGTGTCATTCGATCTGCTAATAATGTAATAACAAAATTCGTTCACTAAGTGATTAAAGCAATTATATCTTCTTTGATCGTTAATTGGGAGGTCTATCATGAGTAGTGGTTTTCTTTTAACACTATTATATATTTTGAAACAAACTGTCTTTAATTTTTAATAAATGACATACTGCTCTATCATTATCGGCAGCTAGATACGATCTGAGGTAATCGGTGAGTTGAGGTAGTGTCATAGAAGACAGAGTGGCGGCAGGAACTCGTAATCTGGAACAAAAACACAAATATAGGTCATTTTTATTGTGTGGTGTACACAATAGCGTTGAATAAATAATAGGTACTTATGCCAAATACTGCCAAAGGTTGGATTTTTTTTTGTGAAAAAGTTTTTATTATTCACTTTTTTGGTTTCTAGGCACCACCTCGTGTATAGGTTCGTGGATTCGGTGCAGTTCTGTTTGTCTGTGGAATGTGGTATTGGTCGGTACCTGTGCGCCAGCTCGTCCATGGTGCAGGTGAGCAGCTGGCTGAGCGTGATGTCGAAGCGTCGCGCGGTGGGCAGGGGCGGCGGCGCCGGGGTGAGGTACTCGTCCTCGCTGCTGTTGGTGGCAGCCGAGGACAGGCGCGGCTTCATGCTGCGGTCCGCCTGCGCAAAACCCTTTTTTTTAGATAAACAATCTAAGCGGGGTCTAGGCCGGCCGAGCCACTTCACAAACGCTCTAACGCGTAATGAATGAGGAATCGCTATGCACGTCGACCTAGCGTTTGCCCTATCGTAGCAGCCTCTCGCCTCGCGAGGCTGCTCGGTCGGTGTGGAGTATGGACCGGGCAGATGCGTGACCAATAATGGGATTATTGGTAATTTATCCGTTACAAAGCATTTTTTTTACAAAACGTTGGTTGCGTGGATCAGTATGTCGATTCTGTAAAAATGTCACCGTGAAGTCAACACTTTTTTTTTTTTTTTAAACGTTGCCCCACACTATGAATTTCTCCTGTATCGTGGGTGCATTTACAAACATTTAAACTGACATACACAAACAGCCAGACCCGGAACAACTACTTGCAGGTCATACAAATATTTGTTCCGTGTGGGAATCGAACCCGCGACACGCAGCGCAGCAGTTAATCGCTTAACCACTGCACCAACCGTGCCTTAGGTGAAGTGAGCTTGGAGTGAGCTGTCAGTGTCATCCCACTGATGCTAGGGATTGACCAAGCGTTACATTTACAATCATAATCGAGATTTTAATTACAAATTTTAATGTTAGTTCTGTTGATCATTGTCTAATAATTACTATTTACGGTTTTTTATTAATAAAACAGCAAAACAGAAATTCAGTCAGAAACTCAAATAAGTTCTCTTATTATTTTTTTCCTTAACTAGTTTCTGACTGAATTTCTGTTGCTGTTTTATTAAATAAAACCCGTAAATAGTAATTATTAGCCACTTAAATACTAGCCTTGAAATAATATAAAATGATCAACAGAACTAACATTAATAAATACTTTTAAAATCTCGATTATGATTATAAATTAATCCCCAGCAAGCAAGCTTGGTCAATCCCTAGCATCAGTGGGACGACACTGACCGCTCACTCCACGCTCACTTCACCTAAGTTTTCACGGACGGAATCGCAATGCAGTAACACGGGTAATTAAAATGTTCTCACCAGCGGTTCCCTCCTCATAGCCGGCTTGGGTAGCGGCGGGCCCACGTCGCGCTCGTCGCCGTCGTGGTCGTGCGGGGGCCGCGGCGGGGGCCGGGCGGCGGGCAGGTCGGCCACCTTCTTGGGCGGCAGCGGCGGCGGCGGGGACGCGCTGTCCGACGTCAGCTTGTGCGCCTGGGGCCGCTTCCTGACTGTGCTGCCCTCTGTGCTCTGCGAATGTAAGGTTACAGTTCATGCAAATCACGAGCGCGCGTTATGACACTTTTATTTGATTGGGGGTGGACGCGCGCTCGTCATTTGCAATGACGTCATACTCAACGTTTGGATAGTTGCTGTAAGAAAGTAAGTCATGAGGAAAAGCTGGGGTTGAGCGCGATAGGAGCAAGATAATTTACCAGATATAATAGAAAGGTAAGTACAGAGGCCATTTGCACCATTGATCACCATGTTTAGCGCTAAATGCTGCTTTACTATTTGGTGAGAAATGGTGCAAAAGGACCTAAGATTAGGATAAATCTTAGAAAATATCTGTAAATTTTCGTATTCCGATATATCCAATAGATATTTCCGCAAAATTTTATATCAACGATGCCTACCTGTCTCTGGAGCCGCGGCGACTTGGGTGCGGATTCCGGCGGCAGGCTAACCTGCAGCGGTCCGTTGAACACACTCTTGCCGTTCTCCACCACCTCAGGCTTGTCAACAGTCGCCTCCCTGCTCAGTTTGCTCTTAAGCTCATCCACTCGCAATACACTCGACTTCGGGAACTCCTGCATACTCGTAAACGGGTCGTCCTTAAATGAATCCGAGAACGGATCAGTGTTATCGAAAGGATCCGTCTCCGCGAACGGATCCGACGAGAAAAAGTTCCCCGAGAACAGAGCGCTGGGCGTCGGCTTGACGATCGCTACGGACCCGCCCGAGTGCCGCGAGAGTGACGTCATCGTCGTCGCCGGCCCGTAATGATCTATCTTAGTGTCTGTGGTGACCGGCAATATGTCTGATATTAGACTCTGTGTGGACACGAGGTCTTTGAGCACTTTCTTTGGCGGATTTTTGAGCTCCTGAAAGAAGAGTTTTTTGTCAACGTAAGGTTTACTCCGGCCGGTGCCGAGGGGGTCTAGTTCCGTGAATACGTCGTAACTGAGCGACTGCGTCGTGGACGCGCCGGGCACGTAAACCTGTAACACAGCCGTCACCATAACACTAAGTATATGCAGACGTGGAGCGCATTCATAGTTCAACAGTTCAAGAATTACTCGATCGTTGACGATGCAAGTAATCCATGGAATTTGATAAAACATTTGAAATTTTTAATAAACAAAAAAGTTCGTTCTACAATGATGAAAGCGTGCGTCTAAACACATAACCGTAGATTGTGCGTTTCGTAGTGCGTAACGTAAACCGGGCGAGAGTCGTGCGGGAGTTCGTTTAGCTTAAGATACTCGACGATAGTTTCGGCAGCCATATTGACACCGCGACTCGCGAGGTAGCGTCATGCTTCAGGTAAACGGTTCTCGATAAAGTAAAGTTAAGCGTCACGTCCACATAATTCAGTCTTATAGCATACATACCAGACGTCACAGCACAGGGAGCTACTACTGACTACGAAATGTTATTGCGAACAATGTTTTAACTAACGATAAAATCAGTGAGGCATTCACACTCACCACGCAGAATTATTCTTGGTAGAATTCTACTGTGTCTACCATTTTCCGCTGGTAGTATAGGGTAGATCATCCTCAATTAATTTAAGACACTACTTTACTACAAAACGCATCTGCCCTTACAATAAGGCCTAAGAAAGAGGGCAACAAGTAAGGCCAACGAGACGAGATACAGAATGTAAACAACCTGCGATAAGGCCGCCCATTGTATATTAAGTAGTGTTCAGTTTAATTTTTGTTGTTGTTTTTTGTGGTGTGCAATAAAGAATATATAAATAAATATAAATAAATAATAAACCTGACCTTTACTGAGTTACATTACGATACCGAGCGATTATAATCTCTGTCCTTATCTCTCGCATGCAATAATGACGTCGGTTTGTCGACGACGGCTGTCGTTGTGTGATTCGTGATACAGGAAAGCGGTCGGTAGAGCAACACTCCTGTTTAGATTGCGTTCGAAGTGATACGAATTTTTTCGTTTCCGTATTAGTTTAGTTTTTTGTTGTTATTAATCCGTTATTTTTAGATTTTCTTGTTGAATTTTACTGTTATTGTGAGTGGTTACTGATTTTAATTATGGAATCACAGCCTGGCAGCTCTAGACAACCTTTGAAAGCTATCAATTCACCACGAACAACACTTTCTTTAAAAAAAAATGTTATAAACCCCTGAGAGTTTGTGTATATTCTATATCTTGTCTCGTTGGCTTTATTTTATTTAACTTTCGCAATAACATCCCACACCAGTGTTTTTAAGCAATACCAGAGATCATGCACTATAGGGTACTAAAACAGTTTATCACTTACTCATAACATTAACATAAAGTACACAGCATTGGCAAAATAAGTACACTACAATAAAAACTTTAATTGATAAATAATTATTACATCTGTCCAAACGGCCGTTTCACAACATAAATTAAGATATATTTAGGCATAATTAATATCAGTTCATATAAATATGGAATTTACGATTATTCTTATTGTTTTTCATACGTTTCACCACTACGCGATAAAGTTTCTGATGTCATAACTAGTACAAAATAAAGTGAAAAGAGGGCAGATTAATATTCACACTCATCTAGGATTGATAATTGATTAATTTCTGTAAATGGGATTTAAAAACACTTTAAACTTCTAAAAGAAATAATAACATTTTAAAACTAGACGAGGATTTATCGGCTAGTGGTGAAACATGGCTTAAGTTTTATTCGCGAACTCGAGTTGCCAACATTGCTTTTATGATCCTCCTGATACGAGCCTCTTGAGTTCACGAACGCAAATCAATACACATTATAGGTAAAGAGTACTACAGTTAGAGCAGAAAGGGTACGCGCTTCGGTAATCTTCGTGTTTCCGAAATAGTTTTTTTTTAAATATAATTTTAATGGCCTGGTTGCTGGGACCTTTTAGCCAGTTCCGAATTAGTATAATCGTCGCACCAGAGAGTAACCCCCCACAGAGGCAAAGCTTCTAAGTTTTTTACTGGCGCGCTTTGTGGTGCGCGTTTGTATAAAGCTTTATCTCTGTTGCGTTAACAGCTACTACGCTCGCACCTCGTTATATATCACATTTTCAATTGTTTTTTTTTTTAATTGCATAGAGTTGTTAATCTCTTAATTTTGTAACCATGGCAATATATAAAAATAGGTAAGAACTTCCACGGTTGTTACAGCTCTAAATGAGATTTCGTCATAGCACGATCGTATTTCAAAAGATAGACGATGATTGCCGAAGCGCATATTTTTTCTGAGAGAACTGTAGTCATTGAGAATTTACGTTTTTACGACAATCGTTCTAATTGGGTAAACCACTGTGAAACGAATGGCACCACTACCGTACGAAGTGTATTTTGATAATTTTACAAACTCCGAAACAAAAATAAATTATTCTAAAGGATCAATACGCAAGTGATGTCATTGTCATGTTTCGCTTAAACTATTTACTCCATACAGTGGTTTATTGCTTATTTATTCGCGGATACTTTTACATGAATAATTGAAAACGGTCGCTAAGTCAGAACAGTATTTGATACTCCTTGGAAAATTAGCCCCGTTCATTGTCACGGTAAGATAATTCAGTTAAAACGAACCGACTGTATAGAGTTATCCACATTTCATAATCTTATGCCGGGTACAGATTGTTGAAACGTAACGTGAAGCTAATTCGCCTGTGTTCATGTTACTTTCTACCAATCTGTACCCGGCATTACAAACGTCTTATAACTGAAATGGGGTAATATTCTCTTGCCATCTCAATTCATTGGCATGCAAAAGACAAGGACAGAGAATTATAAAACGTTTATACACGGTTCTAATAATTATACAAGAACCATGGAAAAAGATATACTGCAAAATATGGAAGCGAAACTCACGCGCAGAACGCGTTACAAGTCTACAAATAGATTGGTAACTCTTTATTGTATAGTCGAAATCATAATTCCTTCACCACCCGAAGTTTGAATGTCATTTAGACGTCATAAAACGACCAGGTCTATTTGCCTATATGACAGTTAGATATTATCAACTTTAACGAAGTTTCAAGATGCTGGGAATTGTTGTCAAAAGTGGTAAAGCAATTATGAAGTCGGCTGTGCACCATATAAACAACAATTAAAAACTATGAAAGTTACATACATAGCGAGTTACTATGTGCGATCTTATCGCTCTAAGCAGCCTGTAGATTCAGGGCGTCAGAAACGCCCAGTTTCACTTCCATAAAAAGTAATATTTCTTTTCCTAGATTAGAACACGTCTTTACATTCAATTTTAAGCTTTCGGTACTAACCGGTGTATCATTAATATTGTCGACTAGAGCTGGCGTAGGTTCAAACTCGGCGGCAACGGTGGCGAGGTCGAAGGGCAGTGCGGGTGAAGCCTTGCCCGGGCTGAACACGCCGCGCGAGGAGGGCGGGGCCGCGGGAGTGCCGCGACCGCGGGTGGTCGCGCCCGCCGGAGGGGGCGGGAGGAGACCCTTCTGGAAACGAAAACGAAACGTTCATTAATTTTATATGTGTAATTCAATTTAATGTAATGGATCATGTCTGAAAAACAGAAGACTTAAGATTTTGATTAGAAATTAATTACCCTATATTATAAACAAGCTCAAATAATAGAGATTTCAAGAATGTTTTAAGCCAGGGCTATGCTCGGTGGTTTCGAGCGATATTTGCTTTCGGAATGAATGAAAATGATGTGAGAATATGAATTATTTATGATTGAGATTGGAAGAGTCGAGACTTCTATATTTTATATCACCCATAATAATTGTGTAAAAATATATCTAACTGTAGAAATAAAATTTTTGAATATTGCAATTCTCATATTTAACGCCAAATCCGGGGCGTCACAATAGTGGCGGTGGCGCTATTCCAAATGTTTGTAGGGCCTAACAATAAAGGGAAAAGCCAAGTTCAGCTGTGGACATTTACTAGCAAATATTTTATTTTACGTATATTTTATACTAATATTCTAGGGGCCTGTTTCACTACCTACGATTAAGTTCCCATTCAATGACTGGCAGATAATTTCATTGAAATTCTGTTTCATTTTTGAATTTATTGCGGTTACTAGTGGCTATTTGATCAACGTGAAACAGGCCCTAATTATTAGACATTGGCACCTGTACCACTGCCGACAAGTTAGCGAAAAGCTATCGACTATTTCTCGCTCAAGAAACGTACAAGTTTAAAGGTTAACATTTATTTATTTATTTAACACTTTAAGCACACAAATGTACAGAGGCGGACTTAATGCCATAGGCATTTTCTACCAGTCAACCTTTGGGTGATGCAGAGACAAACATACACACATTAATAGTTGTTTGCTGACTGTACACACTGCCGGCGATATCTCTCTCTATTGTACGTTTCTTGAGCGAGAAAAAAGTCGATAGCTAGTCGCTTCCTCATTGGCGGTGGCGCCGTAGTTACCAAGTTTACCTGCGAAGGCAAAGCCGTGAAGGAGTCTCCAAACGGGTCATTCGATGGGGTCAGACCCTCGACCTGGGTCAGTCCTCTCCTAAGGGAACTGAGCTCCTGTTCCAAATCCACCAGCTCGGCCACGCCCCCTTCCGCCCCAACATCCACGACCTTTGATGTGGATAAATTGGTCTCACCAGCCGAAGCGATACTCTGAGGAAGATTGCGATACTATCTTTGAAATTATTTATGTCTTTGGAAAGTAATTCAGTTCCTATAGTAGGACGTGGTAAGGGAAACGAAATAATAGTTCGTATAGAAGCTAAACGAGGCTTATCGTACGCCCTAAAGCTGAAGCCTAAGAGCGCCATTGTATACAGGCAGCTAGCTTGCAAATACTTAAACAATGTTGTTTGTGAGTGTGCTGAGTATTCAAAACTTATACAACTCTCTTAATTAACGATGAACGGATTAATGGTCTTGTGCCCAGCTTTGCAAGTGATCATATCTTCACATATACATCAATTGCCAAGTATCGGGTTTAATGTGACCAACGACCATATAGCCCATAGACGCCTAATAACAGGCGACCAATGTCTGTCAACACATCAGACTTATAGATCTTATATAGGTCGCCGCTCAACAATATCGATTCAGTTTCGACCACTACTGTGAGCCGCAAACACTTCCGCGTTAATCCATAGAAATTGGTGAAAATAAATATTATAATGGCCCCTTGCACTATACGTTGGTGTGGTAACAACAGCCAGACTTCGACTTCCGGACAGATGGCATAACATTTCATCGGTAAGGTAATAGTTACATAAAATCATAATTACATTTATTTTCTGATATTATTTATCGGAGTTCATCTTATACTGGTCACACTTGTAGGTGAAAAAAGGTGCAAGGACTCTCGTTGATGTCTTTTATGTTTGCGTCCCTTTCGTCGTAAAGTATTTTTTTAGCTATCTCTTTTCCTCTATTATTTGGTAAACATGACTAGTGATGAACCAAATCATGACCAAAGTATCGATAAAGCAAAAACCTATCGGTACTATTTATATGAAATTTGAAGATCTTTTTTACCCACGATGAAAGTAACCCGATTTTACCCGTAGCATGCATTTCAAATAGTATTAATGATTTTTAAAATACACCAAATCATAATATGATTACAATTGTATTTATAATTGTCAAAAAATTAGGTGTTTTTTCAAACCACACAGAAAATTTCCCTCTCACGGAGAGGAGGCGTCGTTCCCAGCAGTGGGAACATTATAGGCCAATAATGTATTGCAAAAATACAATAATGATAATAATTTGACTTTCAGAATTTAGTTTTATGTTATTAATTACATTTTTTTAACTAGGTATTGCAATACAATATGAACCAGCCACCGAAAAAAGTACGTTGTCTTTTTAAATAAATAAAAGAAAGAAAGAAAGAATTTTGATATTTTGTTTTTATTTTTTACATTTTAAGTATATTAATTACATTATGTAAATGTTAAATAATATTAAGAAACAAGAAGTTAAATTTTATCAAATACAATTATTTTAAAAAAAAATCGATACCTTCGTGTTTTATTAAAACCTGTCACATCCCTAGTGATACGTAATGACCTTGGCAGGGCCAATCAGAACGCAGTACGTGGCAGTACCCCCCTTCCTCATACTTCAGCTAGTTGACAGAATAGTTTTGATGCGATAAACCAAGCATTAGGCGTCTATAGGCTGTAAGGTCGTTGAATGTGACATAGTCCAAAAGTGACCAACAGTTTCGTAGGACATTGTGTGGTACTGTTCTGACTGGTTGACAGTATCATGGGCACCAAAACTGTAAAGTAAACAGTAGCGCGATTTTAAAAGCATTAGGAGAAAGATTTAAATCGGTAGATGTGCCCTCATCGTACTTATTAGGCCGCGCGAAAAAGTGTCCACGCTGAGAAGAGTGAACTCACAATTTTCAGTATCAGTGAGCGATATAAACAGAAACATGACCGTTGTTTGACGCAATAGGGCCAATCTACGCATTTAAATCTTTAGTGAGGAGCAGGAGTTTCTGAAAGTGGCACCGGTGCCGCGATGAGTGAAAAGTTGTGTGGAAATCGATCGAATGGAATGGAATGGAAGACCTACAAGTAGTTGTTCCGGGTCTGGCTGTTTGTGTATGTGAGTTTAAATGTTTGTAAACGCACCCACAATACAGGAGATACTCCTAGTGTGTGGCAAAGTTTAAAAAAATAATTTAAAAAACACATTATCATAGTATGGGGTATGTGATACCGAGGAATGAAGAAAATGTCGTGAGGAAAGTTTTTGAGTATGAATGTCGGTGGCTAAAAGAGTAGGGGAGACCAAAGAAACGATGGATGGACTGTGAATGGTGATATGGTTATAAAGGGGGTGACTACCGAGATGACGACTGATAGAGAAGTGTGGAAGAAAAAGACATGTAGCGCCGACAGCAAATTAATTGGGATTATTTAAGGGCAGGAGAATGTTATGATGATGATGATTGATGACGAAGTATTATTTATTTTTCTATGGACGCGGGTTCTTTCTATTGGTTGAGATTTGGTTCTTATCTTATATCGATTTGAAATTGGAATCAATTTGTATGCATGCCAACTTTATTTTTCGTGAGCTACGGGGTTTTAAATGACAAATTATAAATATGTACATAAAATAATTATAATATAATATAATAATAACCAAATTAGTAAAATATTGATATTATAATAAAATACTTGCAATTAAACCCCGCAATAGTCTATAATAATGTCTATACCAACTTATATTATAATATCTTTACACCCTGTATATAAATACCTAGAAGATTTACCTTTATGAATAATAATAACGTAATGAGCAATATTTTTTTTAGTATTAGAAGTAAACACTCAGTGCTCTTCCTTCTCTCTCCCATAATTATTCTATGCTGTGCCCGACAGGGTCCAAAATTGTGTCGTTATCACAACCTACCAGCTAATGTAAACTTAAATACACACATCAAAAGTGTCTAGGGATCAACATATATTTTTGCAATAACTTTTCTCCTGATTGATATTAATTAAAATTTTCTTTAAGGATTCATAAAATAAAGTGTTTTCGTTTGTCACAGTAACGATAAACCAAGTCACCTTTGCATTAATAAAGAAATTTGCCATTTTCCTAATAAAGGGATTTTTGACATTTGAACCACTAACACAAAAGTTCGAAAAAAAGACTGAAATAACAGTTTTCTTTAAAATTTTATTGGGTAACTTAAACAATTAATAATCCGTGTTTCTACCGCGAACACTAACAACACAAGAACATCGGTTTGGCATACTCAAAATGAGTTCATCCAAATCACGCTGTGGAATGGCCGCCCATGTTCGTTGCAACAACAAAAAAAGGTCTTCTTGCGACTGGATACCCTCCATATTCGGCAGAGCTCTTCTCTGTAGCATATCCCATGCATGCTCAATCGGGTTCAAGTCTGGCGACTGAGCAGGCCAGGGCAGGACATTGATGTTAGCTGCGGCGAGAGTCTGTCTTACAACTCTTGCGGTGTGCGGTCGTGCATTATCATGCATTAACTGAAATAAGGGACCGATTTGCACTTGTAGAGGAACGATGACGTCTGATACAATCGTCTCAGCATAAATTTGAGCGTTGAGGTTGCCTCTGATCCAAATCAACTCAGTTCTTCCGCCGATCCAAATACCCGCCCATACCATGATGGTTCCACCACTATAAGGATGGACTTCCTGGCAGGATTTTAATCGCTGTTGGCGTCCAGGGGTTCTCCAGTGTCGTATACGTCTTGTATCCGGTCTCATACCAAAACGAGACTCATCAGAAAAGCACACGAAACGCCATTGTTCTTCTGCCCAATTTCTGTGTTCAAGAGCCCATTGATATCGAATCCTACGATTGTGCATTGCTATAGGTGGTACCCGTAGCGGTCTTCGGGAATGAAGGTTCACTTCATGCAAGCGGTTTCTGACTGTTTGGTCGCTAATTAAGTTCCCTGAAGAGTGATGAAGCCTCACGGCTAACATCATGGCGGTTATTGTTGGAGCTCTTCGAGTTAAGATTTGAATGTATCGGTCTTGTCTCCGTGTGGTGCAGCGATACCGTCCTCCATGGCGCTCAGCCACGGTACCAGTGCTTCGGTAACGTGTCCAAAGTCGACTGATAACACTGACTTGTATTCAGAGCTAAAGCCACAGTACGTTGCCGGGAACCAGCTTCTATCATTCCCACGGCTCTGAGCATTTCTTCCCTGCTTAAATGACGTCGCCGCTCCATAATAACGTTGGTTTTAATCAGTAGTAGGGAAACAGTAGCACTAATAATGTCTTCAATGCGTTGTATGTTTTTATAGGGAAAATATTGACAGCTGATTTTCATCTTTTACTCGAATTTGATTCACAGTTCCTGATTCAAATTATGAAATGCACCAAAAAGGATCCATATAAATTTATAAAATCATAAATTTATTACAAAGCCACATCTTAATCTCAAGAAATCCGCATAAAAATGCTTGATCCCTAGACACTTTTGATGTGTGTATGTACATTTTGGAACGCAATAAAGAAATTGAGTATTGAGTATTGAAAGTTACCACAACCCAAAAACTGAGATACAACTTATAACATATTCAACTTCTCAAAAATCTACACATTGGGCTTCCACTATGTCACAATCATTACCTCATTATTTTTTAAGAAATATTTTAAAACAATTTAAACAAAATGAATGTTTAAAAAATACAGTAATTCTCAATTTCATTCATTAACAAAGCCCCAGTAAGAATATACCTACTATAATAAGTCCACAAAGAAAGAAATATATTACAAAAAGGCTATCGACACAAGGACGGGGGCGGTCATTGGTATAACACTATAACATCTCAACAATATCCTGCAACGGATATGATAAAACCTTGACCATGACCTACGGATACAACGTCAATGTATCGGATACAAAGAAATTACTACAGACAGAGATAACAGGTTGACAGCCTTTTGTTTTATATTGCATATCTCGGAAGGAAGGATTTTCGACATCGATCTTCTTTATTAGTGATCGATGACTTTCGATGATTATTGAAGCTTAAGCTTTTGTCTTGGTGGAAGTTAATTAATGATAAGTTGATAACTCATTAGTACATTTTGTGAGATAATAAATCTTTTAATTATTATCAATTCATTACCCTGGGTTGTATTTGTATTTAAGGTGATGTGAGGTAATAAATCTTTTAATTATTTTATTTTAGTTGTTTTTTATTTCGTTTGAGGGATTGCATTTAATTTTTTAATAGATTAAACTTATACATGTAATACATTGCGGAAATATTTACTACATTTAAATGTATTTATCAATAAACGGAACACCCTACTTAACCTGCCCCGTATTTTAGTATAAGTTTTTGTAAATTTGCTAGATTCCGCAGCATTGCGGGGTTCTATCCCGCGGGACTGCAACGCGAAGAAAAAGAGATGACTTGAAAGGATACACTTATCCGCCTAACCTTTCCCAACTACATGTGTTGGGGTCGGCTACCAGTATTTCACATGGAGCGACTGCCTTTCTGAACTCCACAACCTAGTTACTGGGAAACACGATACCTGTGGTGATTCTATCCATGGAAATTATAACACATTTTAAACAAGGATTGTCTTAAGCGAATTTTTGAAACCATCATATAAAATAAATATAGTTAAACTCTGTTCATTTTGCTGTTAAATTGACCTTCCAAATGGTTGAGCTGAATGGTGCTGATCTATACGTCATGTTCGTGAACTGGCGCCATCAATAGGCACTGGTCATGTCTTAATTGTCACGGCTTATTTTAATTTGTTATTTGATTGTTTTTATATTTTTTATTACGGACGTTTTTAACGTGCACGTCTTTCTACATCGTTCTCACATGTATAATTTCAACATAAATTATGTAACCACTATTTTGTAACAATATTTTGATTTAAAAGAGTGTCCATGGAGTTTCTTGCCCGTTCTTCTCCATAGGTACCTACTACGCTTTGGAATGGGCAACTAGCTTCATCTTCCTGACTGGCCGACGCCTTGACAATTCAATTATGCCTGTAATTGGTTTATTTGAAACAAATGCTTTGAGTTTGAATTCAGCAAGCAGTAAATTTAACAACAAAATTAACTGAATAGGCTTGTAGCGGTATCTACATCGCCACACGAGAACTACGCATCACACTTACGTCACGCAAAATCCTGCATCGCGCAAGCAGAGTTTACCGCGCAACTAGCATATATACAATTTCCCGACATCAATCGTCGGGCAGTTGCCCACCAGACACGACACCCGTCTGGTCGGAGGATCCTCCCTTTTCTATGGAGGTATGAGTGAACTTTACACCCTGTTCCTCGTGCCTCTTATTGGTGACCCCGACGTGATGAACAACATCAACAACAACAATCAACCAACAAGCAACAACCAACAATCAACCAACAAACAACAACAACTCGACCCACTATCGACCTCCGGTCTCCGGAGGGGAGCAATGTAGCGGTATCTACATCGCCACACGTGAACTACGCATCACGCTGACGTCACGCAAAATCCTGCATCGCGCAAGCAGAGTTTACTGCGCAACTAGCATTATATACAATTTCCCGACATCAATCGTCAGGCAGTTGCCCACCAGACACGACACCCGTCTGGTCGGAGGATCCTCCCTTTTCTATCGAGGTATGAGTGAACTTTACACCCTGTTCCTCGTGTCTCTATAGGCTTTAGAACTTCTCGACTATCTACCAGTTAAATGCCGAAACTCAGTTTGCATGATGCCGAAGGTTTAAAACAAATCGCGTGAGATATAAAAATGGTCGCCCGTGAATACTAATGCACTGCTTAAAAACGATTGCTGTTCGCAAGTCATGACAATGTTACAAACGTTATTTGCGGACCAAACTGCAGTCTAGATAAATTACTTCCTATAAATTAAGCACGTTCGTTTCCAGTCAACGTTATTTAAATTATAATTCTGCTGCAGGATTAAATATCATTCAACCTGGTGTCGTTTTTCTGCATATGTTTTTTTTATTTTCGTCAAAATTATCACATAGGTACTATCGAGGAAGTTCGTATCTAAGCAGTTTTAAAACAAAATCTCGTGAACACGATGACCACATCTGTCTGTTTTACGCCCCGTCTTGTATCGACCAATGAAACAAAAATACTTAGTAATACTACTTTTTTTTCATTTTTTATACTTTTTTTTCATTTACAAAAACAAGGGATTCATCAAAAATCTCATGGTGCGATGCTATTGGTTGATGAGATTTCTACAGCGGCCGAGCGCTGCAGGGAAAAATAGTCCTTGAGGTGCATAGATATGAAATTCCTCGATAGTACATACATCTCATATAGGTGCCGACTGAGATTCAAAACAAACAGTCTGTAGGTCACACAAATAAATTACGTAGCTCGAACATCGATCCAGCGACCTTTAGCACCACACTACCATCACAGACAGCTTAGAATATATTAGCAAGTCTTCGAGAAAGCAGAATCTTAACGAGATGTACTATTATTTCAAACTGTCTGAACTTTACCCTACGCGATAGAAAAAGAAAAATGTTTAATTTCCATTTGAAATAAGAACTAGAAATAAATGATTCAGCAAAGGTCAATCATCCATTAGACCCAAGATCTAAATTTAAGGAGATTGAGGATTAGCGTAGCGATGGCTTAACAGCTAAGTATTCGCATTAGATTCATTTTTTAACCGTATTAATTACCTACATAATCAGGTCTCGGAGACTCATGCCTCCTCTCGGTGAGAGAGAATGGACCGTAGTCCACCATCCGGACCCATGGCGGGTAGGGCATATCCTCGAATTTATTGTTTTGTTTTGTTCTAAGACAATATGCCCGTTTCTTCAAGCGGTATCCGTAACCGTTCTTAAAATAGTGGTAATGGAATAATGACACACAAATCGTCGAGACCACTGCTCTCAGTAGGTAGGTACGGTAGGTATTAACACCAAACAATTATATTCAGGTTCAGAGAGAAAGCAAACAAGATCAATACTGTTATATAAATAAATGTAGGGGTAGTTACGTCATTTGACTCCTGAAAGACTGAGTTTTATTAGCTCATCTTGCTTTTATTCTCGCTCTAACTTATAGTGTTATCCTTTTTTCGCTTTATGACATTGATCTATCGTAAGTAACCTGTCTGTGTTTGTTTTAGAAACGGATGTAATTTAAAAGTAAATGAATTTATATTTTTTGATTTTTAAATGACACAAGTTAAACATTTTGGAAAGTATTTGCCATTGCTATAATGGTTAAACTTTTCACACTATCAAATAAAAAAGTATTCATAAGTAAATAAAATACAACTTGCGTAACGGAAATAAGTACTTAGTCCAATGTGTTTAAATCACCGTAGTATTGGTAGTATGAATAAACGCTCACAACCGAATATGGCCTTCCCACACACTGCCCTACAAACAATATTAGGTACAAGAAACACCAATATTTAAAACACACAGATGCAGATTGGTGTTTGTGTATCCCCCTAAAAATCGAAGACGCGCGCACTCATATTCAAAATACAACACAACATATTGAACCAATCACAAAGTCAACACTGCACCTTTTTATTAATTTCCACAGACCAAGCCGGTATAAGGAGCCACGTCTCCATGTTCACATTTCACAATCATTCGGTGTCAGTTACGCACATTATGTGAACTGAGCAATGCCAAGTGTTGATTGACCAAGTTATGCGATGTTTTGACGAATCGATTCAGCATTCGATTGATTGTCACATCGCAATGATTTTAATGACGAATGTTTACGTTGTAGGTAGTAGTGTTAATTTACAGTAAGTATGTTAGAAGTCGATAACTTGCACAAAGGTATGAAAGTTTCTTCCATCCCATTGGCACATGTCCCACCGCCTCGCCGACGAGCAAGCTATCAACGATTTTTTCGCTCAATAAACGTACAAAAGATTGTAGGTCCGTGTAAATAAAAATGATACAAAATATACAGGGTTATTGGTAAAACACCATAAACATGTTAAGGGCTCATTGTACTCATCATTATGAACAACTTTTACTATGGAACCAAATATGAAATCGCGAAAAAAATATCAGCTGGTCCCTACATTTTGGCGAGTTCTGCAAACATAAATGTAGGGAACAGCTGATTTTTTGTGTTGTTCATTATGATGGGTACAATGACCCCTTAAGAGGTTGATGGTGTTTTACCAATAACCCTGTATATTAATAGTTGATCGCTGACTGTTCACACCACCGGCCCCGGTGAGTACTCATTTGTCGAAGCGGCAAGCGCTATCAATGAGATTACTCGCTCAGCGACGCTCGTTTGACGGGCAGAACACTCCCTGAGAGACTCACGCATGGTACCATAGAAATAAAAAAACAGCTTGGTAAGTACATATACAATACGCATACCAGCGAGTAACCGCTCGTCGCCATCGCGCACTAGCTGCTCGTTACTCGCAAACTCGTTTTTAGTTGCTAGCTCTAATCGCTTCTCGTTAATCGCCGGCGATGGGACGGGTGCCATAGTGACATTCACCAATCAGAAGTTGTTACGGCACAATGGCATGCAAGTTTCTTGCACACCTTTCTGCAAGTTACAGGTTAAGTACCTTATTTGCGAATTAGGTATACAGGAATCAAATTTGTGAAAATGTTAAGCATATATATCTAGATGATGTTCTCAGCTAAACACACCGAGAAATGTAAAGTATGCTATATTTTGCATTAGCGGTTTCCAAACACATGAAAAGTGTACTTAGTTATTTCCCTTCTAAAATCCACAACTCTATGCTACTATTCCTTTGAAACCAACATTGTTTTCAAAACAGCCGCTTAGAAATCTATGGAACGCATAATATGTTTATGAGTTTTAAATACTCGGCTTAGTACAGTCACAGTAGTTAGTCAGTACAGTTATACACTTAGCAACTTCTAAATGTGATTTTCTCCTACTGTATTGATTGTTATTTTATGATGTTACGAACATAGTATTTTAGTACCTATACTGTTATGAAATAGGTCTTATTTCAAAGTTCAATCAATATTCCGCGAGAAATTCGCTTTTAAATTTTGCTAAGTTTATACTTATTAGTGCTCGTGACTGTACGTGTGAATGTTTCGGGGAAGGCCTGAATACTTTAGAACGCTTACGTTAAGCTGCCAAGGGTCAAAGGTCTCACGCGACCAAACCAAGCAACGGAGCGCTGAGTACATATTACTTATAGAGAGGGAGTTTGAGACGGTTAATCTTCTCCGTACAAAACGCTACGCTACAAGTGACAACGCAGCCTTATGATGAGCTTTACGAGGCAAAGTCGCGTTCCAAACGTTTGGTTCATAACCTCATTACAGCCTACACTTACACCGTTTGTCCACGGCTGCCACCGTCAACGGGACGTCAACGAGAAACGAGATTATTCGAACCGAGCGTGACGTCCCGGTGACGGTGGCGGTGGACCAACGCCGTTAAACAGCGTTTACACGAGGCGAGTTCCTCGACCGTCGGGAGGCGAAAGTGTTCATGCGGGACTAGTAGGCGAGGACCGACGGGCGACTTATCACATTCATTTGTTTAAACTCAGACGAGAAACAAAAACGCAAATAAGACTACTTATCTGAAACGAGACTTCCTGCTATTTTCTCGAACTGTGATTTGACAATTTCAAATGCCTTAGATTTTTTGTTTTCACGATCGCTGTCTATTTTCAAACGTGAGGACTCTCGCCTTTCGATGTGCAAATATAGTACGAAATGTACACAAGAGTCAACTTTTTTTTATCTCATTTCAATAATCGAAACAAGAAACTGACCCCGTGTAAACGAAACTTTATAAATTTAAATATAAAGCTATAATGCTTACAAAGCCTATGTTGTGAAGCATACATTGGATATATTTCTAGACGAAAAGCTGTGGCCATCAGGCATTTCCTTTAGGCGCTTTGTCAACTTTGGGGAAAGGAGGAATGTGAAAACAGATTCAGAAAGTGTGGCAAATATAACTAAAGATTTAAATAGACAAAGAAGAAACTAGATGTTCCAGTAAACTTATTAGTTATTATTGGAGTTACGAGCCCTATGCCAGACTGCTGATGTGGTGGCACTACAGGAGACGTGGCTCCCGCCACACGAGTTACCTGTGCTGAGTACTAATAATTTTTATTGATATATGTTTAGGTTAAGGTTTCTATGGGTCTATGCCACCCGAAATAAAGTTATTATTATTATATTATAAACACAAACGTCACTTAATGAAAGTTATTAAACTAAAATAATAATTCTAAGTATGTACCAAATGCCAATAATTACCTTAGTTTTACTTTCAATGGAGACGGTGGTCCCGTAGCGGACTAAACTGCTGGTGACCGTCTTTCCTTCCAACTGCTGCTTCGCCATCTCCACTTCTTTCTTCTTGAGCTCGAATACTACTTGAAATAAGTCTCTCATCGCTATTACTACCTATAACAGAAATGTTTTAAGGATATGTTGAGATGTCTCACGAGCTTGGTCTGAGGGGCTTGTGGCTAAGTAATAACAGCCTCACGGGTCGATCGATCAGGTTAAGCTACGCTTGCCGCGGTTGGTCGAAGATGGGTGACCATCTTTACATATCAAGACCCCTCCGTGCCTCGGAAAGCACATTAAGCCGTTGGTCCCGGCGGTCACTCGTGGCTCTTTGACAGTCGTTACGGGTCGTCAGGAACCCGAAACTGAAAACCAGTCTTACCAAGGGGTCTCGTATTACCCAGTAACTGGGTTGTGGAGGTCAGGTAGGCAGTCGCTTCATGTAAAATACTGTATTCAGCTGCATCTACTGAGACAAAGTTGGGAAAAGGCTAGGCAGACGATGAGGTGAACCGATACAACGATGTTGGATTTCAGCACTCGCTTACCAAACGATCGAAAAATTAAATGAAAGGAGAAAATGATCATTAAATCTTTTATCAGTGTCGTGTGGACGTGGAATGAAACCAAAATGAACCTTCACTCGAGTGAAGCGTCAGATATCGTTTAGCGTATCGTGAGCTGCACGATTGCTAACAATTGCGTGCACTTACTGGACAGGTCCACTCAATCTGTGTGGTTCTTTCCTTAAAAGACCATTTTAGACACCGATCTACATAGCCTTCACATGATCTGGCTAAGATTTTGTCTGGACTTTAAAAGAGACTGTGACCTCTGAGTTTGTTACGGCCTTTCTTCTCAGAGTAGCCAGATAGGAAACGCCGACCTCATCTAGTTTTTAAAATACGATTGACGTGTAAAAGTGTTTGTTCAAACCTACTTACAGAATTAAAATCATTTATCATTTAACCAATAGTCACTTAGGTAGACACCGGCTGTTAATATTATGCCGACCAAACTAGGTAAAGGAGCTCCTAGCGGCAGGCTGTTTGTCGGCCGGTGCCATTCACTGCCTGACTTTAGTACGAGGGGGCGTTTTTAAGTTCGCGGAATGGGGGGGAGGGGATAACAATAGATAATTATCGGGATGACCACAACTTTAGCCACTCAATATTAGTATACATACCAGGTTTTATCTTAATTGGATCATTAGTCTTTGAACTATCGTCAAGCAAACAACTCAATTGGGAAGAAACTGTGAATTATGGAAAAATCGAGTACCGTGCCGTAATAAAGTTCCTTACCAAGCAAGGAAAGTCAGTTCAAAATATACTGGAAGAGATGGAATCCGTTTACGGGGACTCTTACCCGGGTAAAACCATGGTTTACAAGTGGCACAGTCTCTTTAAACAAGGCAGGACCTCACTTGAAGACGACCCACGGCCCGGACGGTCGATCGAGGTAACTACTCCGGAAATCATTAAAAAAGTCGAAAAAATAATATTGGAAGATGCCAGACTAAATAAGAAACAGCTTGCAGAAATGGTTGTAGTATCGGATACGACAATTTTCAAAATTCTACACGATCATCTTAGCATGACAAAGGTCAGTGCAAGATGGATGCCAAGAATGCTCACGCTGTCTCAAAAACAACACCGCGTGGAGTGTTCTCGCACGTTTTTGGACCTCTGTAACGAAGATAAGGATGGACTATTAAGTCGAATTATTACTGGAGATGTAACTTGGGTTCATCATTATGAACCTGAGTCGAAACAAGACTATGCAGTGGCACAAAAAAGGCACACCACCACCCAAGAAGTTTAAAGTGTCACAATTGGCTGGAAAAATCATGGCAACAGTGTTTTGGGATTCAGAAGGGATCCTGTTGACCGATTATAAAGATAAAGGCGTTTCTATAACCGAAGAATACTATGCTTCTATCCTCGAGAGGTTGAAAGAAAGCATTAAAGAAAAAAGGAGGGGTAAATTGACCAAAGGTGTCCTTCTTCTTCACGACAACGCGCCTGTTCACAAGAGCCGTGTTGCGTTGACTGCCCTGCATAAGGTGGGCTTCGATATTTTAGACCATCCACCCTACAGCCCAGACCTGGCTCCCAGTGATTATTACCTCTTCCCAAAACTGAAAAAAGAACATCGTGGAAGAAATTTTCAACTGATGAAGAAATGAAGGACGCGGTTTCAGCTTATTTTTCAAAGCATTTTTTTATGAAGGTATACATAAGCTAATTGAAAGATCTGAAAAATGTATAAGGGTAGCAGGTGAATATATTGAAAAAGAAAAATAATTTAGTATTTTCATTTTCACTTCTCACCCTCCATTCCGCGAACTTAAAAACGCCCCCTCGTATGTCCGCATGTGTGTATTTAAGAGTTGCTAAGTTATAAACATCCTCAATATGATTGATGAATAGAATGACCGAATATTGCTTGACAGAAGTGTTGTGAGTAAATATAGAAATACGCATGTACTTATATTGTACGATGTGTAGCGGTATCAACATCGCCACATGCGAACTACGCATCACACTGACGTCACGAAAATCCTGCATCGCGCAAGCAGAGTTTACCACGCAACTAGCATAGATACAACGTCCCGACATCAATCGTTGGGCAGTTGCCTGGCACACAGATAGACCATGACCTGGATTAGGACATAAGCTACTTTTCATCCTGCATCGCAGATAAAATCGAAGGCAACAGCCAGTTTAAGTGATCAAGTAAGTTCTTATGAGTAATAAATAATCTTTAAACCTGTGTCTAGTCGCCTATGATTGAGGTACGTCAGGCTCATGAAGATGAAATGCTTTTCGCTTTCCTTCCAAGTTGGCCGAATGCTGGAAACCTTCCCTTTTGTAACAGGTCTGGTTTAGCATTGTACAATAGGCTGCGTGACATTACGTTTTGTTTTATATTCTTTTTATTACGCTGTTTATTTGGATGACTTGTTAGAATCCCTTACCAATAAATGACCATTTATTTATCGATGATAAATTATTTTATTTCTGTAAGTAGGTTTGTACAAAAACGTATACACGTCAATCATATTTTTTTTTTAATTCGATGAGGTCGTCGTTTCCTCTTTGACTACTCCGAGAAGAAAGGCCGAAACAAACTCAGTTGCCACTGTCTCTTTTAAAGTCCAGACAAAATCTTGGTCAAATCATGTTTAGACTAGGTATGTAGATTGGTGTCTGAAATGGTCTTTTGAGGAAAGAACCACACATATTGAGTGGACCTGTCCAATCAGTGCACGAATTTGGCAGTAATCGTGAAGGTCAACTCAAAATTTAAGGAGCTCAACGATTCGACGAACAATACCAAAGAATCGACATTTGTGTATTTGACTAAGGAACAAAAGATAATGGTTAATGGCTAACTTACTTGACTAGCAGCTTTATCAGTCTTGATGCCGAAGAACCGGTGGCCAGTGTCGGGAGAGCCGAATATGTAGCCAAAAGCCCTGGAGTCCGTCATGTCTTGAGCGATGAACGATATCTTGTGGACCGGGTGGTGATACAGAGAGTCCTAGTAACATAGTGGAAGTTAAGCATTATGGATTACTCTAGCTTCATCATTGGCCCAATGTGTGGTTCAACATCGCCCAACACGTGGCCCAAAGTTTACTGGAGCCTTACGACTCGTGAACCGATGTTGGCTCAGATTGACGAATCGGACTTTGAGCCAAAACTACGTAAGTACCTACTTGTTCTCTCACCTCGAAAATTATATCAGATGCTTCACTTGGATCATTTGGATTCTCACGCATCAAAAATATTTGGAACATCCTTCAATCAACAATCAATTTGCAGCTGTTGGATTTATACTTAGTTTATACATAGCAAGCGAATAACTGATCGCATTTATTTTATTAGAACACACATGAATCCTAGTTTATATCCTCGTGGCCTTAATAGCCTTGGCGCCACACATGTTTCAGCCATCTATGTTACTTGTAAATAGGTTATAGGACAAACAACATGGACATAGATCACTATATTATAATACCTTTAGTACTTACATTGACAGCAAAGGCATGCGATGGTGAAAATATTAAAAACGAAACACCAAAATGTATGCAAAAGTGGGAGTCTTTGTCCCGTATTACGAAACCTCACTCAAGGCTCAAGCAATTCGAATAGGGGGCCCACTAGGGCCCAAGCCTGCCGGCATAGCGGGATCATCCGAAAGGGGTACCGCTGACCCGGAACATAAAGGGCCAAGGAAGGAACACGGGTGGGTTTTAGTCAGTAAGAGTCTGACACTCCCTTCCGCTCCACCCAGAGCGGGAGGGGTAATTTGACGATTTCCCATCCTCAAAAAAAAAAAAAAAAGTCTCAAGCAATACTTAGAACTACTTTAAAGCCATTTTATCGGTTGAAGTTAGTGTTAAATAGGTACCTACATAATGCTCAAGTCTTGAGCGAGGTTCTGTAATACGGACCTTAGTCTTTCGACTTTCGGGCCGGCCGGTATCTCAGCGGAATGCGTCGGTGTACTCCCGGCGTATTGTCGTGACAGGATAACGCTTAGAGCAACCGCAAACTAATGATTACGTATTGCGGATTTCAACTTCCCTTTCAGTAATAAATGTACCTATCTATTTCAGTAGGTACAATTATACTTGTTAAGGGGGGGATCTGTGAACGCAGAAAGGCAAGTGCTCGACCACTAAGTCATTCAGGTTGTCGAGAATGTTCGTGTTGGTAATTAAAAATGTAATAGGAAGCCGGTACTTCTTCATTATGTATAGGTAACAGACCACAACCTCGGTTGCTTTGCATTCCCTTTAATTGGGTCACAGGTGGCGTTTCGAAATTCCTGTCTAAAGATTTTAACCCTTATAGGAAAATGCCATGAGGCAATGAAATGGTCACCAGTTCCCGCAGTGCGATTGTTTCTAGTTTTGAAAAATCCTGGATCTTGGGGATTAAAGGAACTGAACGATATTTATCGTCAAAAGTTTCGACAGTGTTTTGTTTCTCATTCATGCACGGAACAATTTTATCTGTGGATTTTTATGCAAATATTACTAAGAAAAGATACTTACCCCGGTCTTATCGTCACGCAGCCTCAGGCCATCTATAGCGACGTGGACCTGTATCCTTTGCTTATGTTCACCAGCGGCTCTGATGGCCATCTTCAGGTCAGCCAGGGCTTCTTGGCACATCCTGTCCCCCCGAGCCTCGGGTACTTCCAGTACACCGATCAGCTTCGCGCGAAACGAAACGCCTTCGCCTAAGAACCGGCCCGGCTCGTTCTTGTCTGTTTAAAGTCATATTGAAATATTATTAGGAAGAAAAAAACTCTTTGTCAGGGAATAATGCCCTGTAATGACGCAGATCAGAGATGACAGGTCGAAAATTTGAGCTACGTTTTTCTGGAGTCACTACTATTTTTAAGTTCTCCGACACACGGTTCGGTCAACGTGCTGACCCTATAAGTAGAGCTCATTATTGGTATTTAAAGTCCACGGCTTTAAAGCGGCAAAAACGGCTTTAAAGACACACACACTCACGCTAAAACACTCATATCTTACTAGGGCCGATGACTTGAACTTTAAGGCCAATGTCGTTCAACAGCATTGTTTTCAGAATAAATCAGGAGTTCACATAAATTACTTCGACAGTCGGCATAATCAGCCCGATTACCCATAGGTGGAATTAAAGCATCGCAAAGACAACCGTAAACAGTACCAGAGTTATACACCAAGCAAGTCACCCAGCGATCTAAATATAACAAAGCACATTAGTCGAGCACAAGTAGTTTGCACATCACCTTTGCTTATCAAACTTTTTGATTCAATCTTTTTCAATGTCATGGTTTTATTTTTACACTTTTTTTTTCGAGAGCACTACACCGCGGCTGAAGTCCACCGTAAAATAAAAGTGAGCGCGGGTGTCCTATTTTGGCCCCTGTTTACGGTCCACCATTCCCAGTTAATTGAATATCCTGTTTTTAAATTTAGAACCACGATTGTCGCACTGGCTGTACTTGTTGGATGTGACCTTTTTAAACTGAAGATTCACAGAGATATGTTTTAATCCTCTCTTCCACAAGTGTGAGGAAACAGAAATACTTCAAGAATGTTGTATGCAAACTGCGCAATCATTGCATACATATACATAGATATAGGTATGTATGTTATTTACAAAAGAGCATGCTTTATTATTGAGGATACGATGTTAGTCTAGTCGCGGAATTCGACGTTATATTGTTGAAATTCTATTTACCGAATGTTACTAAACAGTAAGAGCGGCATCTCGTTTCTAAACCTGCAGTTAAAATGCGATAACATTGCAGATTTGATTGGTTATAGCGATAGATATAAGGCATTCACCCTAGCCTTTCATTTTTAATTAACCCACCGAAACATCTTTTAATATTGTTACATAGAGCGATACTCATGTAAAATTTTAAAAGTCATCAGAATAGTCATCACATGATTGTGCTCTAAATTCTTTGGCGTAAAATTTATTAGACGTAAACACGTTGCCTGTTCATTCTAAATTAATACGTAGGATTTAGCGGGCAACGTTTTTAACGAATACAGCAGCGGCATTAATTAAAAATAATAAACGAAGCAGACAACAGGAATAATAAAGGAATGAATACATGCGATGACATTGATACAAAGGTACATACGTAGATACAAAGCACACAAGCAAGATTGTCGTATCTAAGGACAGATGTACTCACCGAACTGCCGTAAGAGGTGCTGGAAATGACACACCTGCATAATTCCCGTACAAACCAACAAATAGCAAGTTATGGAGTTAGTCCCCCCGACGCACCGCCGCTCCACATCCGCCACGGGCCCACAACACACCCTCTGTCCAAAACACCACGGGGGTCACTAATTATGACATGGACTAGCACGCGACTCGTCTACACGTTGCTGAGTCCACCTCTTAGTTAGTAGGGTGATAGTATTGGGCCGATCCATGCAGGTTACAACATAAACCGCAAAATATAATAAAGCTAAGATACGAATAACGTGGTCGGGAACATTTAGCGCTATCTAATAACAACGTATTACCGCAATATCAAAAGTATAGAGAAACATGATGATCGTGAAGCTGCTCGATCTAACGTTAGCGTTACGGACTCACATTTGCAAGGGCTGGTTTTCTTACGAAGGGTTTGCATTGGAAAGTCAGTCGGTAACTTGTGATTGAACATCGGTAACTTTTTATATATTCACTGAAATACAAATACACTATTGGAACACACTCCACACCGTTGCACGACTACATTACAGCCACTGTTCACATGGAAATGCAATATCCAAGTTTCACTGGGAGATTTATTGATTTTTTCGTTGTTGCTCGCAATTTGTGAGAATGCGTTAGGTCGCGGCCGCGGTCCGGCTCACATGATGGAGTGGCACGGTCGTGGGCGAATATGGCAGGAATAGTTGATATTTGGTGGATTTTAACATTAGTGTATAATTGGGATGGCAACGGAGGGTCGCAGCGGTGGCACCACATGGGCGCACTCGGGCGGCAGCGCGCGCAGCCGGCTCCCCTCGCCGCGCCGCTCGCGCGCGCAACCACCCCTAATCAATATTCGCTCCCGATCTCCACTTCGTACAACTTTTATGATTCCCATCAATGAAACAGTGCTCATTATTCTGTGCCGGGACTTGTAAATATGAATGCGACTTTTTTACTTTTTGTTGAGAGTAGGTACCTACTTCAGATGGCGTAATTGTAATGCTAAAAGGGTTCAACTGTCTCGACTATTATGTAACGTTGAGTTTCATTGCTCATAAATATTTCGTTATTTAATTATTAGAGTAGGTACTGTTTTAAATTTATTGTTTATCAACTTCAAGATAAAATGAGAAATAATCCCCAGGCTGATGGTGTCGAGGCTCGTTTATGTACAGATAAGATAATGTAAGAGTTGAAAGGAAATGGGGTGCTGAACATTTATTGTAGATAAGAAACCACGAATTTTAATGAATATTAGATACACGGGAAAATTATGGTCCTACTAAGAGAAATTATAATTCTATTACCCATCGGCTAACAAAAAAAAAAACATATGTATAATGTTATAATAAAAAGCTATACAATGCAACTTTTCTAAACTAAATTTTTGTGAAACTGTTTTTCCTTATTGATTGTTGTGGTATAGGTATATTTAAGTGCATTCTTTTTAAATAATATAAAAATTATATTTATGTTTACAAATTATTTTTAATAAATTTTCCCGCTCTCTTGCAAATCAATCCTCATTGCCCTTTTTCTCATACAAATATTTTAATATTAATTATAAGTTACCCAAGTACCTACTTATATTTAATTTTTCATAAATTTAATATTTAAGTAAGTAGAATTTATATAATTATATATATTTATAGAAGTTCTTTTCTAATTCTAAACATATATATATTTTTTTTTATTAAAGACCATTATTTTGTTTAAAGTAAAACCATTTAATTTTTTATCACAAACAAAATCATGAACCAGGACCAGACCACCACCACATAGGACATGACACATAAAAGTCCATACCTACTATACAAGCAAAACCTAAAATGTTAGAGATAGTCTAATTTAAAATTGCGCGCCCCTCCACTAAAATTTCTATACAAACATTTGAACTGTGTATGCAACAAGCAGTGGAGGGCCGTGCCATTTTAAATTAGACAATCTCTACAACTCTGATGATCATTAAATAATTTTTCTAATTATATATGGATGTACTTACAGAGTTGGGATTGGAACTTTTTATTAAATGTCTAAGCTTAGTTTATGTTGAATATTCCCAATTTTTACAATTTATAATTTTACTAAAATCTTACTACTTACATACTTATGTAACAACCAGCCACTTTTCTTTGTAATTAAATATATAAAATAATCAGTACCTATCCCAAGTAACAAATTGTTTCATAGTTCCTAATTAATTAAATCTAGGTTTCTAAATAATCTAATAAACAAGCTAGTTAATACTTTAGTCACACTTTCTGGATAATAATTGGGTAGTCACTAATTTCAGAAAAAAATTGAATTAAAGTTTTTTTTTTGTCATAATAAAGTGAACACTTTTATAAGTTTATATGCAGTGTAAGTGATGGTTATTTTTTAAGAGACGATCTAAAATAAATTAATATTTAATTAGGTTTATTCCTAATGAGATGCTTACTCAAGATAGAACTATACAGATAGAAGAGTAGGTAATATTCTTAAGAATATAATATAATACAGCTTAGTTACATATCTTAGCTCACTGCTAAATCAGAAAAACCGGAAGGCTATATTTTTTAGTAAATTATATTATTTACAAATTGAGTCGGCGGAGCAATGCCGTCTTTTAAGTTGAACATTTTACTACTAAAATACATGGTAAGAAATTAAGTTATAACAAATGTATAAAAGAGAGTTACCTTTATTAACAGCCATGATCTAAATTAAAGATCCTCCAATACAAAACATCGTCATCAACTTCTTCAAAAAATGATTTTCTGTTTCAAAACAAACTTGCGAGATAATCAGCTATTCAGCGAATCCGATCACGTAATATGCGCGTGATTGCAATTTCCAGTCTTAAAATTCGTGCTAACTAAATGTACAACAAACCGTTGAATTAACGAAGCGATCGTGAATCTTCCAACTTGATTTGCTTTTAGCTTCGAGATCAAGCAAGTCTTCCTTGATGTCTCGTTTTGACAGTTTATTTACTTGACACTGACAGCAACTTAACGGATCTTGAGCAGTAAAAAATTAAAAACCTACCAAACAAAATAGTATATTATGCAATTAGTGAATAAAGGACGGATTTAAAGCGAGGGCCATAGATGAATCACGAGCTAGTGAAGGATTCTAACGACTGAATCAAGACCGTAGGGAGTGATTCATGATGATTGAATCACGAGCGTAGCGAGTGATTCAAGTATTAGAATCCTGAGCGACGCGAGTGATTCATGGCCCTCGATATAAATCCGTTTTATTCAAGAGTTGCATACTATACCTACTTTATACCATGACTACGAGAAAAAGAAAGATTTAAGCGAAAATAAACATTTAATAAAGAAAAAGGAAGCTTAAATTAATTAAAATGCACATTAAAATTGGAACAATTACTAAAATTAAGAGTAATTTTCTTGTTATTATTATTAGGATGGTCAACTTGTGTAGCGATATAACAGTGAGTAAAAGTGCTTTTTATTCACTGTTTTCAGTGAATAAAATAAGCTTTTTAGAGGGGGAATGGTATAAAAAAATATGTTTGATCCATAGCATCCTTTCTGTTCAAAAATTGTCACTGGTTTTTTTAGTTTAACCTAATGTTTTTACTGACCTCAACCTACATACTGCAGATACAGCCGCGGCCCACGTGAACAATGTGTAGCATAGCATAATCAGCCTAAAATGTTCCCAACTCTTGCTTCATTTAGGGTGTTGTAATTTTATTGATAAATTGATGATGATGTAATAGGGTTAAACACTGAAAGCTCGTTACATCGTTCAACGTCTACAAGCCGCCAGTATTTTGTTTATATTTACTTTTATGTCGATCACAAATTAAACGAATTCTGTATAAATATGTATGCGGCTTAGAGTGTAGCACTTTAAAAGACGAGCTAAGGAAAAGGGACGCGTCTACCACTGGCAAAAAATCAGGTGTAGTGAAAAAGTAAATAAAATATGAACATTTTATAATTCCTATGTTATTTTAAGTTTGTTGAATATTTTCTTTTTGTGGAAGGCTGGAGGCGTATGTCAGGAATAACCTGATCGGAGTTGAAAACCAACTAACCAAAGTCAATTTTAGCTATGATCTATTATGCTAATATAAACACACACACCTTTACTATAATTTAAACCAACTAACCAAAGTTAATTTCACCTATGATCTATTATAAATGATAAATGATTTTATTTCTGTAAGTAGGTTTGAACAAACACTTTTACACGTCAATCATATATTTTTTTTAAACTAGATGGGGTCGGCGTTTCCTATCTGACTACTCTGAGAAGAAAGGCCGAAACAAACTCAGAGGTCACAGTCTCTTTTAAAGTCCAGACAAAATCTTGGTCAGGTCATGTGAAAGCTATGTAGATACCGATCTACATAGCTTTCACATGACCTGACCTGACCTGACCTGACCTGGCCTGACCTGACCTGACCTGGTTCTTTCCTCAAAAGACCATTGCAGACACCGGTCTGCAATGGTCTTTTGAGGAAAGAACCACACAGATTGAGTGGACCTGTCCAGTCAGTGCACGCAATTGTCAGTAATCGTGCAGCTCAACTTAGACTCAAGGAGCTCAACGATTCGACGAACAATACCAAAGAAAGGACATTTGAGTAGGCCGCATAAATTACTCAAACTGTCAGATCATGATTACGTTGAGAAAAATACAAAATTAAATATAAATAAATCGATGACCAACATAGTTCTCACATTCACAATAATTAGAATAATATTATAATAATCTTTGAGGACCATGTAGATTTGTGTCTGAAATGGTCTTTTGAGGAAAGAACCACACAGATTGAGTGGACCTGTCCAGTCAGTGCACGCATTTGTCAGTACCCGTGTAGCTCAACTCAGAACTTAAGGAGCTCAACGATTCGACGAACAATACCAAAGAAAGGACATTTGGGTAGGCCGCATCAGTTACTCAAACTGCCAGAACATGATTAAAACTGCAACAAAAACACACATAGTCCTCACATTCACAATAATTTAAAATAATATAATACTTTATACAGTAAATATTTGTGTCATTGTATATGTAAATAAGTATAGATACTTATAGCAAAGATTAAAAGTAAAAGTAGTTAGCGAAATAAAATAAATTAACATTGCCTGTGCTTTATTGGAGCAACTCAATCCCAAGCCTTTTTGTCCTCAATATAGTCTTTTTTTCAAATCAAATCAAATCAAAAGTCATTTATTCAAATTAGGCTGAGAATCAGCACTTTTTGAACGTCAAAATCACATAAGACAGTCCCCCCAAAACGCCCACCCTTCACCACTTCCTAGTGCTTTAGCTGGGAAGAAGAAGTGGCGGAACAAACTCCCCAGCAGCACTGCTGTCTGTTCAGTTAGAAGAACTGGATTCTATACATATAGTAATAAATAAATTAACATTACGAAACACAAAAATATTAAAATTATTTGCCATATGTCAGCTAGCACACGCCAATATTTAAAACTATACTCAAGCATAAATAAATAATAAAAACAAAAACGCAAACAGAACTTAATACATAATAAAAAGCCTCCTGACATAAAGGGCGTGCCCGCTTACATATGCAATGCTGCATTATGTTTTTTTATATGTATATAGCTGTAACTAGTAGCCACAAATGATAAACTAGGACCTTCGAAGTAAAATAAAGAAACATTAATTTCTAATAACAATAACAAAACCATAGTCAGCAAGCTGACCTGTCACCACAAGCAGCACCCGTTCACGAGCATAACGCAAAGATCAGCCATTACCCCCCTCGCCATATTTGAGGGAAGGAGGCAACCCGACCCCCGACGCTACCGCAAGCATTGACATCTAAGGGAGCATGACGAACTTGCTGCCGGTTGCTCAAAAGAATAATATGATGAACTGTCGAGGTCACTAGCTAACCATATATTGCAATACAACTCATTAAAAAACATTGAAATGAGTAGATTATGTCAATAATAAATAAAAATTAAATTAAACTAAGGTGACTAATAAATATAGTCAAATAAAATAAACAATTATATGAACTCGTATAACTTGTCAGTAGGTAAGCTAATTTTGGAGAAAGAACATAAACATTGTCTTGAGTTAATCACAGCGACCAACTATTTTTATCGTTTAAGTAATCGTTGATTGAATAGTATGCCTTTGAACAAAGGTTGGATTTTACTTTAGCTTTAAACGCATTAAAAGGCAATTCTAACAAAGAAGAGGGAAGCTTGTTATAAAAGTTTATACCAAGCCCAACAAATGAGTTATGGATCTTATGAAGCCGGTGAAAGGGAGCACGTAGTTTCTCCTTGTTTCTAGTGTTAATATTATGAATATCACTGTTTTTTGTGTATACGTGTATATTTTGCCTAATATATAAGATGTTGGCGAAGATGAATTGTGAGGCCACCGTGAGAATACCAATCTCTTTAAAAAAATCTCTCAGAGTAACTCTAGCACCTAGCTGGTAAATTGCTCGTACAGCTCGTTTTTGCAGAACAAATATATTTTGAATATCAGCGGCTTTGCCCCACAGCAGAATGCCGTAGGACATGACGCTATGAAAATAACTGAAATAGACTAGCCGAGCTGTATCAACGTCAGTGTATTGTCTTACTTTCCTGACGGCATAGGCGGCCGAACTGAGCCTTCCCGCTAGGCATGATATATGTGATCCCCACTGAAGCTTGGCATCAACTGTTATGCCCAGAAATACTGCCGAGTCTACAGTTTCAAGTACCTCTTTATCTAAGACGATGTTGGGTCCTAGATTTCTAACATTCGGTAAGGCGAACTTTACACATTTCGTTTTCTTGGCATTGAGAACTAGGTTATTTGTGGTAAACCAATCTGTAACCATTGATAGTGCACTGTTTACGTCGTCAAAATTTTGTCTATTCCTGTCTACTTTAAAGATAAGAGAGGTATCATCAGCAAATAGTACAACGTCACAGATGCCCTTTAAATAGAATGGTAAGTCATTTATATACACCAAGAATAAAAATGGGCCCAGTATAGAGCCTTGAGGTACACCTAACTGAACTGATAGCCCGGAAGATTTCACACCATTAACATCTACACATTGGTGCCTATTATGTAAATATGAATCTAATACGTTAAGAGCTTCGTTTTGAATACCGTAATGAATTAGTTTACGCAAAAGCGTGTCATGGTGCACGCAATCAAAGGCTTTGGAGAGATCACAGAAAACTCCAATAGCATTTTGCGAGCTCTCCCATGCGCTAAATATGTGTTTCAGCAGAGCAACACCCGCATCTGTAGTCGAACGACCTTTTGTAAAGCCATATTGTTCATCATGAAGGAGGCTATTTAAATTAAAATGTCTTAGCAACTGCTTGAGTATTAATTTTTCAAATATTTTACTAAATGCAGGTAAGATAGAAATAGGCCTAAAATTGGCAACGTTATTTTTATTACCCGATTTAAATAATGGTATGACTTTACTACTCTTCATGAGGTCAGGAAAAGTTCCTAAATCAACACATTTATTAAAAGTAACAGCTAGATAGGGGGCTACGATGTCGATTATATTACTTACAAGTTTAATTGAGATGCCCCAGTAATCACCAGTGTTTTTTGACTTGAGTGTGTTAAAAACACTAATTACATCACGAGGTGTTACATGTTCGAAGCTAAATAAGCGACTACATTTAGGCACACTATTATGCAAAAGGTTTTCAGCTTCAGATGGGGACGAATTTAAGGAGCGAGTCGTAGTTATAGGTATGTTGGCAAAAAACTCATTAAATGCTTCAGCTACGTCAGCTGCTGTATTAACTAATTTGTTGTCGACCATAATCTCTAATTGTTTTTCTTGTTTAACCGACTTACCCGTCTCATTGTTAATAATTTTCCAGGTGGTTTTTACTTTGTTATTCGAATTTTTAATTGTATCGCTTAAAAATTTAGATTTAGCAAAAACACAAATCTTTTTAAATAATTTTGAATAATTTTTGACATACTCTAGGAAAGGAGTATCAAACCTGTAATTTTTCAAACCATATAACTCGTATAGTCTCGCTCTACTTTTATAAATACCTGGAGTAGCCCATTGGTTGAAGCCAGCGGAGGTGCCATTAATATTAATAGTATTTGACAGTATAATAGGCATTCTGGCATAGTTTCCTTTTTATAAAAGATTTGAATTTATTAAGGCTTAGTGCTTGAATGTGGCTAGGAAGTTTATTATAAAAACGTATACATTGGCATCTAAACGAGCCACCTATTTTCTTGAGCCTGGTAGTAGGAACAACAAATTTGTGCTTGTTCCTAGTATTTAAATTATGGATATCACTGTACTTTTACAGATTAATATTTTTATGTGCATACAAAAGATTTTCATAAATATACTGAGAAGGCACAGTCATTATATTAATCCCTTTAAATTTGTCTCTGAGGGAGTGTCTGGGACTTTATAAATTGAACGAATTGCCCTTTTTTGTAAAACAAAAAACGTCTGAATATCGGCGGCATTTCCCCACAACAGAATACCGTACGACATTACACTATGAAAATAACTAAAGTATACTAAACGGGCTGTCTCTAAATCAGTTAAACCACGAATTTTCCTAACGGCGTATGCTGCAGAGCTAAGCTTCTTTGACAATTTATCTATATGGGGGCCCCATTGAAGCTTGGCATCCAAAGTTATGCCTAAGAATACTTTGGTATTTTCGGGTTTCAACTCATCACCCTTTATGAGAATACTTGTTTCTACTTGTCTAACATGAGGTATCGTAAACTTAATACATTTCGTTTTTTTCTCGTTAAGAAGAAGGTTATTAACATTAAACCAGTTAACTACTTTTGCGAGGGCACTATTTACATTGTCAGTAACCAGCTGCTGACGTTTAAGTTTAAATAAAAGTGAAGTGTCGTCTGCAAACAGCACTATATCATGTTCATCCTTTATGAGGTAAGGCAAGTATGATAATATACACACACAACTTTACAATGATTTACTTACTTTATCACAACACAAGTGCCAGTAGGTAACGAAAACCGACTTAATCCTCTTGGGAGGATCACCTGTATGCGAATTTCTCCCATAAAAGTCTTCAGATATAAAAATGATAGCACATACACTCGACGAAATATCAGGTTCCCAATTTTTTTTTTCGTAGTCCTTTCTCCGACATTTGTCATCTTTGGCAAATACATGGGTCCCCGTATTTTTAGAGCCACATGCCTGCGCAACGGGGCATATTAAATAATTATACGTAAAAGAAGTCGCTTGTTTACAAAAAAAGGTCGACCGCAGCTGTCATTTTAGTCTAGCAAATAAAAAATCTGAGTTTTCTGTAAGAGAAAAAGGCAACAGCAGAAAAACAAGAAACTACCGTTCAATGTTATTTATGTATTGTTGGCAAACTTAAAGTTTGCTGTCATCACTGAAAGAGTGGTGTCATTGTCATAAAAATGTTACAATTTTAGACAAGGACAGAGAATAAGAACGTTGACATAGTGTGAGCAAGACGAAAACAAAAATAAAAGAAATGGCTATCAAAAATCCCAATATTATTCATTTTTTAGTGCATCCAGCTGATCGTAACGAAATAAATCAAATAGTTATGACGGAAAGTGTAACACATAGAGGAAAGTAATATATCGGTGTAACAGTTATGTGTTAGAAATAGCCTTCTTCGATCCTAGAATAAATATTCTACAGAAGTTCCTCTAGTTTTCACTACTTTACGTAGAAAAACAAATAATGGCTATAATTTATGAGAATCTTGATTATTACTTGATTGATCACAGAGAATTTATCACCAGCGTTTATAAAAATACTTTAATTAACGAAAATGACACAAAATCATTAACTATATTAGCAAAACTGTTCTCTATTATAAATGTTGATAAAACCCAAAGCAACAGGAAAAGGACACACAACTCTGAAAGTTTGCAAGAAGATGTAAGTTGAAGTGCAACTAAACTGTGGCTTTTGGTTCGAAATATATTTGCGCATCATCATCAGACTATAGCAGTCCACTGGCTGTCATACTTACTAATTTGGAACATTTAATTTTATTGTTGTAATTAATATTTAACTTAAGTACCTACCTAGTTTTGTTTTCATTTCCTGAACTTTACATAATCACATATTGTTTCATGTTTTCAGACAGGAACAGTGATGAGAATTTACGAAAGATTCATTCAAGAAGTGCCTTCAAAGATAAAAGAGAGCTTGATCAGTAAATACAAATTACTGGACACATCAGACGTCAGAGATCTATCCAAACAATTGTTTGTAGCCACCATTTTTGACTTAATGGGTGTAAACGGTGGTAATAATGCCAATACTTCTTTAAAATGTAGAGTGAAAGAGAGTAATTTCTTAACACCACCCAATTCAAGGTATTGTTTATTTAAAAGTAAGAATAATATTACTTAACTTCTTATTATATTTTTGTTCATTTCAATAGAAATCTTTCTAAAACATTTAGAATCTTCCTTGAATTAGATACTTTAACAGTAATTGTTTCTGCAAAAAACTTAAACACATGCTCTAATCATATTGTGGAGAGGATAAAAAGTGCTCCATGCTTTTTGATTTAATCATTGGATATAAAAGATGATAACTAATTATACAAGACGATTTAAATATTTTATAAATATTGGAAAAAATCGTTTTCAAAAAACTGAAAGAAGTACATTATTTAAGTTTTTTGAAAACGATTTTTTTCTCAATCTATTGGACTCGTCAAAACGAATCGTATGGGCCCAAATTAGAGCGGTTTACCGGTAGCCACTGAAGAGTTCCACTATCCACCTCCTTTTTTTTTTTTTTTTTTTTTTTTTTTTTTTTTTTTTTTTTTTTTTTTTTTTGTGGGTGGGAAATCATCAAATAACTTCTCCCGCTCTGGGCAGAGCAGGAGGGCGTGTCAGACTCTTACTGACTAAAACCCACCCGTGTTCCTTCAGTTGCCTGTGCCAGGGGCCACGGTAACCCTCTTGGACTTTTCCGCAACCCTAGTAGGCATCAGTCCTAGCAAACCCCGTCATTGGTGCTGACATCTCTTTGAGGCGCGCGTGGAACACAACGCGCCGTCGACCCGGGCCTGGTCCTTATCGAACGGCGAGCTGCCCATTGCTCGCCGTTCGCAGGCCCGCGCCTACGGTGGCCGGGAATCGGCCTGCGATTCCCGACGCCCAGGGCGTCTCCTGCGGCGGCTAGGGGCGTGAGGGCGCAAACTTTGCCTCTCCCTCACGCGTTCCGCCTCCTCCTTCGCGAACATTACTGCTTCGCAGAAGGAGGTGACGGCTTCCCAAGCCCTCTCGCTCCGTACCATGGCCTGGACCAAGGCCGGACGCGAGAGATCGCCACCGCCAATCGCCTCCACGAGGACACGGCGTTGCTCCGCCCAAGCCGGGCAGACCTCCACCGTATGCTCCACCGTGTCCTCCGGGCGATCCACACAATGGTGACACCCGGGCGTTTCCTCCCGCCTTATCCGGAACAGGAACCTCCCGAAACAACCGTGTCCGGTGAGGACCTGCGTCAGGCGGAAGGTGAGGACGCCGTGGCGCCTCTCTAGCCACTCCTCAAAGAGGGGACTTATCGCCGCAATTGTGGCGTGCCCAGCGCTGGGTTGCGACAATCGCACTCTCCATGCCGCCCTGAGATCCCGCCGGAGCTCTGTCCGCTGTACCGTGATTTCTCGCGGCAGCGGAGCTACGCCCCGGCGTTTCGCCTCCTCGCGCCACTCCCAAACGTGCGCGAGGACTTTTGCCTCCAGATCACTATCCACCTCCTGGCTCCGTCATCAGGCCCTCGTTGCCCAAGCCTAATCTATTGGACTCATTAAAACGAATCATATGAATCCAAACTCGAGGGGTTTAATAGTAGCTACTGAAGAGTTTCACTATCCACCTCCTTACTCCATCATCAGATCAGCTCCAAGATACCAAATTATAGTTTTGTCATCCGAACTACATATATAATACAAAGTTTCATTTCCATACAATAGTTAGAAGTAGGTTAAAATTTACTTCAAAGATTCTACTACATTGTCTGTTAGTTAATTAAAAAGTGAAGCTAATAAAAGCGTGTTGAAAGCATAACTTTTTTAACCAACTGCAAAAAAAGAGGAGGTTCTTAATTCGGCTGTATATTTTTTTTATAATTTGTTAATTTAGAATTCCGTCATTTATAAACCGATTTGAAAAATTCTTCTTTTGTTTGAAAGGATATACTTACTTCCCGATTGGTACCATAGAAATTTGGTCAAGATCTGATGAATGGTTTTTGAGTCAGCTTAAATAATACTTATTTTTTCCACTTAGTGTATGTTGATGATGTTGTAATAACTTCCTGTCACTGTTATTTACATTGCAAGTAGTGGTATACGACTTTGTTTGGGGTACATACCACAACTAAAAAGTGAAAAATAAAAACTTTATCACAAAAAAAAAACTACTAAGTTGGTGTCTTTGGTTTTGGTTTTTTCGTTGTTTGCCACCAACTTCCGAAATTGAAGTTATTTTTCACTTTGTAGTGTTTTTTTTTTTTTGAAGTCGTTACTTTTATTTGTGAAAAAGTTTTTGTTATTCCTACATTTTAAAGAGTGCAGCAATACAATATTCTCCATCACTTTTTCAGGTTTTACTGTGGACGCGTGAACGAACAGTGCCTGAAATTAGATGGCAGTAAGTTTGACATACTTGTTGCAGATCCACCCTGGTGGAACAAGTACATAAGGAGGCTGAAGAGTGCTAATGATAAGTTGAGGTAAGAAAAATCAACTATACCCATATTATATTGACCTTAAGCTTATCTTAGCTCGCATGTGGCGATGTAGATACCGCTATACAGACTAACTAATTATTATAAATAAAGAAAAAAAAAAAACAGGATTGCTAACCAATGCCCTAGGTAGCTCACCAGTGGACCATTACAGGCCTCCCAGATAAGTAACATTTGAAATTTCTATTCCAGTTACTCAATGATGTATAACGAAGACATAGCAGCAATACCAGTACAAAACCTCCTTTCAGAAAACTGCCTTGTCGTAGTATGGTGTACAAACGCACCAAGCAATATTGCCGCTGTAAAAAACATAATATTTCCAAAATGGGGAGTGGAGTATGTTGCTACTTGGTATTGGTTAAAAGTGACAGTAGATTTGCAGCCGTTATGCGGCTTTGGAACTGGTTGTAAAAAGCAGCCTTATGAGAGGATAATATTGGGAAGAGTTGGGGATGTAAAATATGTGCCGGATTGTCAGTTGGTTGTCAGTGTGCCCAGTGCTTTGCATTCGCATAAACCGCCGTTGTTAGGTAATTATATTATTACTTTTAAAGTGAACGTTCTAAGGTAAAAAAAATTAAGGGCTAAGAAATCCACTGCCAGATATTCATAGACTCTTCCGTCCCAAAAATATCTGCTATGTACTGCATATTCTTTTTTTTAAATTAATCTTCAATGTAGAAATACTTGCAAATCTAATATCAAAATATTTCATATCTATTCCAGATCTTTTGTGTCCCTTTGTAAAGACAGAAAATCCACAGACCCTCGAACTATTTGCACGATATCTTCTACCGAATACAACCAGTATTGGATATGAACCATTGAAATGGCAACATGATTCTTTGTATGAAGAGATAACATGAAAAATAAAAATAAAGAAACAGGATGAAAAACGAAGTTTTTATTTTCTTATCAAAAAAAAATACTGACCTACTGCAGAACACTGGTTACCTATATTAGATCTTGATGCTATTTACGGCGTCCGTGTCGACTGCTCAAGCTATACCCGAATCCCTAGCATCTTATTATCTTATCTTATAGAGGTACGAGGAACAGGGTGTAAAGTTCCCTCATACCTCCATTGAAAAGGGAGGATCCTCCGACCCGACCAGACGGGTATCATGTCTGGTGGGCAACTGTCCAAGAATTGATGTTATAATATGCTAGTCGAGCGGTAAACTCTGCTTGCGCGATGCAGGATTGCGTGACGTCAGTATGACGCGCAGCTCGCATGTGGCGATGTAGACACCGCTATATCTTTTATCGAAAACCGGCCAAGTGCGAGGCGGACTCGCAGACGAAGGGTTCCGTAGGTACCATCGTACTAAATTTATCACAAAAAAAAATTAAACACGTTTCTTCTATGTGGACCCCTTTAATTTAATTTAATTTTTATTATTTGTTGTAGCAGCACTAGAAATACACATTCTGTGAAAATTTCAACTGGCAGACAGATGGACAGCGGAGGATTAGTAATATGGGGAGTAATACCGTTAGCACCCTTTGGGTACGGAAACCTAACAAGGAACATGTGGACGGTGGAGTTTCAGTGGCTAGAAATCTGTAAATTCATACCTAGATCTCTGTCATCCCCTGAGCGACGGACGTGCGTCTGGATTGCCTCGAATACCGTTAGTCCGTCATAGTCTAGCGTTGGTATGTCCAAAATTCAGCTCTTGTCACTTACGAAAATTAACCGTTAACAAAAAGCTATATCTCGTCTCGACTTTAAATAACACGACTATAATTTATTTTCGCGCGGTCCGGTAGGCAATAATAAAATAACGTGTTATAAATAGTCGGTATACTTATTTAATAATGAGCTATAAATAATAAGGACTGCTATGAAATGCATGTTAACTGTTGCCATTCACGTTCACAATGACGCTCGTCTTCTTGCTCTTCTTGGGATAGCCGTCAGGGTTCATCGTCTGCCATCGCCAGAAGTCAGTACCTAGAAATTATGAAAAAGCTTATAAAATTGCATGTTTTTGTCTGACCATTATTTCGATAAATGAAATCTATCGATTAGGTAACTCAAGCTCGTCACCCAAAAACAAATTTGCAGACAAAAACTTTTTTCCTAGTAGTACCTACCTACTACACAATTTAAAAAAAAACGTGTGCAGTCGTAGGACCCCCGTCAGGAACGAAGTTCCATACGGCATACGCGATACTCGCACGCGCACACACACACACACTCGTATATATAATAGAAAGAGACAGAAATAAGGTGCTCCAAAGTCGATTCATGCGACGAGCCACGGGTAGCCCCTGGTACGTACGGAATGCGCATAGGTACGCTTCTTCGATTCTGCTACCTCACACACTAACCCTAGTGGCAGCAGCTGCCCGATATACATCATCACATGTCACGCATACGACGCCCCAAACACGCACTACTAGACTAAAGACGACGAGGTATATATATATATATACATACCCTATCCCAACAGAGGCAAATGTTAGCTCGCAAAACAGTCAACACTACACAGAACAGACGCTTTACATTCCGTACTCGCCGGCGGGTACCAACGCGACCTAGAGTAATTGCCCGAGTGGTGCAAGTAACTCTATACAACATCCCAAATAATAATGATATCGATCCTAATCTCCCCGTAGCGCGCTAAGCCCAGGTTCGAGTCCCGCTAGGGGGCGCCCTTAGTTGTGCTACTCCAATTTTGTATAAATTATATTTTTTGCTAGGCGAGGCCCTTCTGGCCCCGCCGACGCCCGATTATGCAGTCAAGGTTTCTCGGCGCCAGTTGCAATAGGTACGAAGAAACAGAAAGTTGCATGGAGGCGGCATAACGCTTTTTCCTTACGTGAAGTTACGTGACAATTTGGTCCCGTCAACTTCTACAGCAAACCGCGTTTAGGAACTTCGTTCCAAATTTAATTTTTATTTTTAGCGCCACCAGTAAGGTCACCACAGTCTAAATAGTAGGTACCTTTCCCATTCTGAAACAGTTGTTAAGTTGTTTGTCAAATTTTATCGCGTAGTAAAGGTTTATAGAGTAGGTAACTAGTATCTGTAATGGCCCTTTAAAGATATTCAGGCCCTTATTCAATCTGACCCAACAAACAGTCTATCAGCCGTTCCGATTTGCTGATATTTTTCGAGGTTTGGCCTCGCGCTGTCCCTGACCTTACGAGTTGTAGGTCGTAGGTTCGAACCCAGATAGGCGCTTTACTTTGTGTAAATTATTTCATCACCACTGCTCTCAAAACGGTGAAGGAAAACATCGTGAGGAAACCGGCATGTCCCAGAACCAAAAACTCGACGACAACATCTACCAACCCACACTGGGCCCGCGTGGTGTATTACGGCCCACTCCCTCTCACAGAGAGGAGGCCTGTGTCCCAGCATTGGGAACATTATCTAGGCTGATGATGATGATGCTGTCCCTGTTACAAATACAAGATCCAACAGCTGCATTGAAATGTGCTGATTCTACTAACAATCTCATTAAAAGTCGAATAGACGATAGATGCTACTCACACATCTCCTCGACGGTCAGCTTGGTAGACCAACCTAGCTCCTCCTTCGCCAGCGTCGCATCCGCCCACATAGCTGTGATGTCGCCCAGTCTTCTAGCCACGTACTTCAGAGGTATCTTAGTACCCGTCACCTTTTCAAACACGTCCACTAGCTCTTTGACTGATACACCTCTGCCGGTGCCCAGGTTGTAGACCTGACAATTAAAGTGACTGTGAGGAAGAAAGCTTTAAAACGCAAAGTGTGTTTGATTTGTTTTTAGAGTTGACAAAATGGCTCTGCGCATATTATACCGTTCGGGGTGACGAAGTAGTTTTGCGGGGCAAGCAAGTACGCAATCACCAAAAACTCCGCTACGTCTGTATGCCTACATTTGCTTTTTATAGCGAGCGTTCCATACAGGTACCAACAAAAAAACATATTGGATTGAAAAAGGTATAATTTATGCTCATAAGATGACGAATTTTGGGTTTGTAGCAATTTATGATTTTACCGAGAAAGTCTGTTCTTCCCAGCACAATCACGGGAGACCAAAAAATTTGCAGATAGAGGTCCTTGAACCCGAGGACCACCCGGATGTAATTGAGTGATTGAATCGATAGTTACCTTTAGTTTAACGTGATTGTTGCCGAGCAAGTTCAGTGCAGCGACGTGTCCGCTTGCCAGATCCATGACGTGAATGTAATCTCTGATACCTATAATTAAAGACGAAGCAGAGAGTTACAACCATAAACAACAATAACACCAAAAGTTTTTGTTTTTACTGATAACTGGGACAGGTCTGTTGTTGGCTTGAAACGCTTTTGAGCATGTTATCAAAAGCCATTCAGAATCTTGATAAAACAGAGATGACTTAAATATATTTCTATGCCCAGCGTAAACGCAGATTAATTAAGAATGAGACAGCACACTCTTCTCTCCCTCATATAAAACATCTGCTTACCAGTTCCATCAGGGGTATTATAATCGTTTCCGAAGACTGTGAGCACAGGTTTGTTACCGAGGGCCACTTGTGCCATGAACGGCATTAGGTTGGAGAACTCCTTGGTCGGGTCTTCTCCGATCAGGCCCGAAGGATGCGCGCCCACTGGGTTGAAATAGCGGAGGCATATTATGTTCCATTTCTGGGGAAGATAAATTAGTTCCATGTAGCGTTTTGTGGCTTTTTAGAACCTTCTGAGCAGTTACAATAGTAGATTGTTATACAAGGAGCTACAATGACCCATTATTTACGAGGCAGGCGACCTTGTGGCGATGAGCAAACCTGTGAAGCTTGGCATCCACCAGTTTTACGTCGCCAATGAGCCTCTTAGCTCTGCGTTCCACCAAGTCAGGCGCGGCAAGTTGGTACTTCGCTGAGCCATCCCAAAGGTGGCTGCAATACTCCATGCAGGATCGGACTTGCGCTTCGTAAAGGGTCAAAAGCTGTCCAGACGTAAAGTATCGCTTCACTCTATTTAGCATGCCCAGTTTCTTGGCCGCTGTTTGGGACAAAAAGGTCCTACATCAAAGTTTAAAGATAAACGCAGTTGTCTTAGATCTGCTGTTATTTTTTTAGGAAGAACAATCTAAAATTCTAAACTAATATTATACTTACAGAGAAATGATTAGATTTTTTGTATCTTTGTTTGTTATGCTTTCGCGCTAAAACGGCTGAACGTACAGACGCCAGCAGGTCAAGCTACCCGAAACTGTCAAATTTTCCCAATCAACCTTGAACCTTAATGCTTTAGCGATAAAGTTGAAAATCTATTAAAGAAATTTGACAGATTGTAGTAGCTTGATGTGCTGGCGTCTGTACATACTTGGATGAAATTTGGAACATGGGTAGACCATGACTTGGATTGGGACGTAGGATAAGTAGGTACTTTTTATTTCGATATTCCTACGGAATCGAGATTTACGCGAATAAAACCGCGGGGCGCAGCTAGTTTTTCATAAAAGCTATCGTGCATAATTTTTATAGCCGGAAATAAACCACAGTTAATGTAGCTTGAAATATGTAGGTACCTACCTATCTAATAATATAATAATAAATAATTATCTTCTCGACAGATAAATAAATGAATGCATTTAAATAGATCATTATAAAAATATGTGATTGGAATCATTTGAATGACATAATTTACTCGGATGATACGATTATGCAGGCGTATTTCGACCTTGGCATTCGTGGTAGTAGGCCAACAAGACCGGTATTGAATCACACCGGCTTGTCGTGTCGTTTAGAAAGTGTACACATTTAACAGTTGCCTGCATGTTTACTAGAAAACATTTTCCGTGAATAAAGCAGGTTTCATAATTTGTCTTTAGAAAAAAATCGGCCAAGTGCAAGTCGGACTCACACGGGACGGGTGGCCGTACCGCCGTACAATATTTAACAAAAAAAAAAATTTAAACACTTGTTTCTTATTGGGACCCCTTTAATTTGTTGTTATAGCGGCAATTGAAATACATACTGTGAAAATGTCAACTGTCGACTTGTTACGGTTCATGAGATACAGCCCGGACGGACGGACAGAGGAGGCTTAGTTATAGGATTCCGTTGGCTTGGCACCCTTTGGGTACAAAACCCTAAAAGAGTTCTGTAAAAATTGGGAATTGGTCATTTAAGTACAAGAAATCTTAGTGCTACCAAACCACTCACACATAGATCCTAATCTGGTTAAGAAATGATTCTTATTTAGCTGACCCTGAGGCTTGAGCATTTTGTTGACCAACGTCGAAGAAATTTGGTCTAAGATAACTTAGTAAAGTAAGTACTTAGTAATTTTGAACAAAAAAGAATCACTAAGCCTACGCGCCCAAGATGGCTGTTTACAGACTATAGGTACCTACGGCCATATCACCCCAAAAGATTCCGCATCCGTCCATTACTGTTATCACCTAGTCACTTCCATGATACTTGTGCATTATATTCTTGGAGATAAACACCCGCATCATCGTACGCAAATGTTAGGTATGTAAGTACTTTACATTGTAATATGGGGTAACTCAGTAGATTTTGACAGGGTTTTCAAAGCTCAAAAAAAATGTATCCGAGCAATTTGTGGAGCTCACTTTTTAGACAGCTGTAAGCCACTATTTCAAAAACTTAATATTCTACCTTTGCCATGTTTACCTATATATTTTTGAAATATGTATTTTTGTTAAGAGAAATTATAATGTTTTTGATACTAACACTGACAGGCTAAATAGCCGAACACGCCATAAAGACAGGCTTCGGCTGCCACCAATAAAACTAAAATTATTTAAGAAAAATGTATACTGCATGTCTATTATTATTTTCAATCATTTACCAAATATTCTTCAAGACCTACCGCTGACAATGTTTAAAAAAACACTTTTCAAACTATTATTATTTAAAAGATATTATACCGTTAAGGACTATTTAGAAGACAAGTTAATAGAGTGTGATTTGTAAGTTAGATTAATAATTAAAATCGCTGATTGTTTGACATTTGCACGTCATGTTATGGCAGGATATGCTGAAACAAACTTACTGTAACACCTTATGTACCATATTCTAGCAAATAAATATTTGATTGATTGATTGATTGATTGATACTTACCTTATGCATGTTGAAACTGCCCAAAACTAACTAACACTCGGTCGTAACCAGTAAAGTATATATCAGAGATTGCACAGAACGTTACCTCATCAGCGGCGCTAAGGTCTTTGAGCATCTCCTCGATGAAGTATTTGGTCCTTCCGTACACGTTGGTGATGCTGCCAGTAGGATGGGTCTCGGTGATGGGCAGGTATTCCGGCTCGCCGTACACCGTGCAGGATGAAGAAAACACCATTTGGTAGCAATTATGTGACCGCATTATCTGGAAAGGTAGGTAAATATTTGTATTTGTTTTTTTTTTAGGAAGATTTTGGCAATAAATACTTATGAGTTTCGTGGCATTATACAAATCTACGAGGAAGTATGTCAGGTATGTGCCGCTCTGTACAGAAAACCTCAAGAATAGGTATCCCAGTTCTTAGTTCAGGTAACGGTAAACGATATAATATCTTATGTAGCATTATGAGCAATATTTGTAACGGCTGTTTAGATAAACTTGGCAACTGGCCAGTCTTACTGCTCGAGCTCGTAGTAAGCAAGTAGGTAGTAAGACTGCACCGGTAAACGTAGCTAAGATAAATAAGTATGTTGTGTGTAGGCTAGCTATATACTTTACAAGAGGGGTATTCCCCAATTGCATGTAGTTGTGGTTGCCCTATCCAAAAATAGAAGTAAGAAGACCCGGTAGATAGGGGCGATGCTAGTGACAGTGCGTTAGGGAAGACAGTCGGGTAGGTCATTAATTGTACCTATATATAAGACCTCATAAAAGCAGAAAATCATAATTTTTACGTCGCAGAAAAGTCAAAACTTCTCAAGGTATTATAAAGGTATTCTTTCCTCTTTTAGGCGAGATCATTAATTAGAGTCGATAGTGAATCAGAAATTAAAATGAGTAATGCCACAAAGCTGATAAGAAAGTGTTTAAAGTACTTACCTATATATTATAATAACGCGGGTAAATAATATAATTTAAGCAGGTACATATTTATCTAATTAACGGCATTTCCTGCGATTAACGCCGTGAATTTGATCATTTTAAGCAAATTCTACACGAAATATCAATTTATAATTATCAAATTAAAAATCTCAACAGATTTGAATCTTTCAACTGAATTATTCAGTCTGTATCATACATAATCACATTATAAACAAAGCGTTTAATATTTATGCCGCTGCGTACGCACGACGGTATGTCAAGCTATACATTACCAGTATAAGCTTTTTTTTTTTTTTTTTTTTTGAGGATGGGAAATCATCAAATGACTCCTCCCGCTCTGGGTGGAGCGGAAGGGAGTGTCAGACTCTTACTGACTAAAACCCACCCGTGTTCCTTCCTTGGCCCTTTATGTTCCGGGTCAGCGGTACCCCTTTTGGATGATCCCGCTTTCCCGGCAGGCTTGGGCCCTAGTGGGCCCCCTCTATGATGCTGACATCTCTTTGAGGCGCGCGTGGAACACGTACGCGCCGTCCAGCACGGGCCTGGTCCTGATCGGACGGTGAGCTACCCATTACTCACCGCCCGCAGGCCCGCGCCTACGGTGGCCGGGAGTCGTCACGCGGCTCCCGACGCCCGGAGCGTCCACCGCGGCGGCTTGGACGGGAGACTCTCTCCCTCTCCCGTCCCGCCACCTCCTTCGCTAGCATGACTGCTTCGCAGAACGAGGCGACTGCCTCCCACTCCCCCTCGCCCCGGACCATGGCTTGAACCAAGGCCGGGCGTGAGAGATCGCCGCCGCTGCCGATCGCCTCTACGAGGACACGGCGGTGCTCCGCCCATGCAGGGCAGGCCCCCACCGTATGCTCTACCGTGTCCTCGGGGCGATCATCGCAGTGGTGACACCCGGGCGTTTCCTCCCGCCTGATGATGTGCAGGAACCTCCCGAAACTTCCGTGTCCGGTGAGGACCTGCGTCAGGCGGTAGGTGAGGACGCCGTGACGCCTCTCTAGCCACTCCTCAAAGAGGGGTCTTACCGCCGCTATCGTGGCGTGCCCTGCGCTGGGTTGCGACAGTCGCTCTTTCCATGCCGCCATGAGATCGCGCCGGAGGTCCGTCCGCTCCGCCGCGATTTGCCGCGGAAGCGGGGTTTCCCCCCGGCGTAGTGCCTCCGCACGCCACTCATACAGGCGCGCGAGGACTATCGCCTCCAGATCCCACGGCGGCAGTCCGGCAAGGAGGCTTGCCGCCTCGCCCGAGATCGTGCGGTAGCCCCGGATCAGCCTTACGGCTACCACCTTTTGGGGCGCGTTCAGATAGTGGGCGGCTCTCCGCCGCAGTGAACGCGCCCACACCGGGGCCCCATATGTAGCCATGGACCGCACGACCCCCGCGTAAAGCCTCCGGCAGGAAGCGTTTGGACCCCTCAGGTTGGGCAGGAGCCGCTTGAGGGCGGCCCCAGTCCGTTCCAGTTTGGGGGCCAAACGTCGGAAGTGCTCCACGAAGTTCCACCGGCTATCGAGCACGAGTCCTAAGTATTTCATCGTGGACTCGACGCCGATGTGAACCCCTCCTGCCGTTAGTTGGGATCCCGATGGTGGCCTGTTCCGGGGCCCATGGAAAGACATGGCCTCGGACTTGTGCAAAGCCACCTCGAGACCCAACTGCCGGATCCTCTCCACGACTATCGCAACCCCGCGTGTCATCGCGTCGGCCGCCGCCTGATGCGACCTCCCCTGCGCCAGGACCAGCGTGTCGTCAGCGTAGCACACCACGCTGACGCCATCAGGGAGGTCGGCCCGCAGCACCCAGTCGTAACCGATGTCCCACAGGAGCGGCCCTAGAACCGATCCCTGTGGGACGCCGCACGACATCTCTCGCCGGTTCCACTCCCCATCGCGACCGGGGTAGATGACGGCTCTGTCCGTCAGATATGCCTCGACTATTCGACGGAGGTAGGTTGGCACCCGGTGATACCGGAGTGCCTCCCCAATGCAACTCCAGGGCAGGGTGTTAAATGCGTTGGCGATGTCGAGTGACACCGCCACAACAACCCCGCCCCGAGACACCGCGTCCCCCGTCGTGAGGGCTCTAACGCGCATGATGGCGTCCACCGTCGAGCGCCCCTTGCGGAAGCCGAACTGACTATCCGCAAGATCCGGCCCCGTCCTCACCAGGTGCCCGACGAGGCGGCCTGCAATTACTCTCTCAAAGAGCTTGCCGACCTCGTCGAGCAGCACAATGGGCCGGTATGCGGACGGAGAGTCCGCAGGGCGCCCTGGCTTCCGAATGAGGACCAGCTTCCCCGTCTTCCAACGGAGTGGAAACTGGCCTCTCTCCATACATGCGCTTAAGAGCGCCTCCAGTCGAGGCCCAAGAGCCGTCGAAGCCAGGACTTTCCCTGGCAGGCCGTCGGGTCCTGGGGCGGTATTTTTGGCCTTCAGCCTACCTACCGCCACACCAGTATAAGCTGACTTCTCATTGTACGAAAAGCCTATACCTATAATGCGAGATCAGCTAAAACTGGAAAATATTGCTTGATAAGTCGTCGTATACACATGATCGCGATAAAGATCTGGCGGATTTTCTCATCTACATATACCCTGTGTTTACGTAGTAACTATTATACATATAATTTGTGTCTGTGTGTTTTTGTAATTAATAATGATGCACAGACGAACCACCTGATATGAAGTGGGATGGGGTGGTGTGATGTTCCGTGTTACCTACCTAGAGATCTCTTAAGTGGTTTTGGTCTGGCAATACAGAAAAGCTTAACTAATGGATTTGCATCATTCAGCGATGCACCTTCCATATTGCCGAAGTGGGAACTATTGTATAGGTAGAACTTACGTGGATAATTCTTACCTCCAATAAGTTGAGCATGCCAAGCAGATTGTTCTGGTAGTACAGTAGCGGCTGTTGCATGGATTCCCCGACAGCCTTCAGCGCAGCGAAGTGGATCACGCAATCTATTGGGTGCTGCAAACAAACTGATATGTTACCATTTGCAGTAAATACTGGGCAAGATAGTTTTTGCAAAATAGTAGATATCCGGAGACAGATGGTACTTACCTACAATAACTTAGAATTAATGGCATACAGGAATCGTGGAGGACAAAGGTCAAATAATGACCAACAACTCCTGCACTGAACGATCGATCAGAAAGCTTATAGTTTGGTTCGTTCTATTGAATTTAGAATAACGGTTCATTATGTCAAGAAATCAAGACCTATACAGGCTACATGCCTCACAGGACCCGTAATGCCGTCACCGTCAGTCATGGCAGAGGTCAGGGGAAAAGTAGAAAAACGAAAGTCTGACAACCGGTAAAAAAGGTACGAATTCTAACTCACCTTATCAAATATATCGTTAATTTCATTCTTATCCAGCAAATCTGCTCTGTAGAAATGAATCGTCTTGCCAGTGATCTGTTCCGCCCTTTGCAGAGCTGGTGACCCATCATCATCACCCACGGCGTTTGCGAAGTTGTCTACGGCAACGACGTCATGCCCAGCTTGCAGGAGATCCACCACACAGTGGCTGCCAATGTAGCCTGCTCCTCCAGTGACCAAGATCGTCTTGAAACGCGGCATTTTGATTGTTGTTTGATCTGTAAAAGCGTATTTTTTCAGTTTGTGTTTTTGGGGCGTCTCCTTATGGATAAAAATAAGTGGATATCCTCATTTTCTCCTCACTGCATAATGTAGTCTGGGTACCAGCTGAACGGGAGCCGAGCAGTAGCATAGTTTTATTAGTCGACCAATCGGCCTGTGTTAGGGCTTTAAAATGAAATTGGGTAGCAGCCTGCACGTTAGGTAGGTATATTTACCTAATATGATTAATATTTTTTAAATGTCCATGTTGATGATCATGTTAAATAGCCGTTATTCTCCAACCTATTAGTATTAATTTCAAAGGCAGGTAACATGCGCGCTACCTTTTGATCGTGTTAGATACAGACACGGACACTCGGACAGGTACCTAAGGCACAAATTCGTTTGCCCTCTGAAGAATTTATTGGCTACGTTACCAGTAGGGATAAATATTTATGTAAGTACATATATATATATATTAATATACTTATGTATTTACTAAGAAAACTGCCCATGTGTGTGTTTTCAATAACAAGTTTTTTCCTTATTCACATTTTGTGGACCTGGATTAATATGCATTACCTACTGTTTTTCGGTGGTCTTCTCAATACAATCCAACTTCATTTCCCAGAAAATACATTAGCCTGCGTTTAATTTAAGCACTAAAAATGGAATGGTTTATATTTAGCTTGAGTCTACTCTAGACTCTACATCTGTCTGTTTCTACCAAGTTGAACAATAACAACATTTTAGTTATGGATATTTACCGAATGACTTCGAGACAATTTTTAGGTAACCTAGACCTACAAATTGTACCAACAAATTATGATTTGCAACCTTAAAAATCTAAAGGAAGATTTGCAATTTGCTTCCGCAAGCATAACCCACTTCCTAATGCCTGGTGCGGTGGTGCCTATTCTATTGATCTAAAACAATGAGCTGGGTGAATTTCAACAAATGCCATTTTTCTTATCATATCGGTGAACTTTTTCATTTATATATATTTTTTATTTTTTTCATGTTTAATGTAATATTTAGGATACTAAATACTCCCTTATTGGTAACCATCAACGTATCTTTTAAGACTATGGAGAAAATTCAGTTTGAATTCTGGTTTCCACCGATGTGACAATCCGGCACCGATTATCTTTTCTGTACACCGATATGATAAATTTATTCACCGATGTGATATACATATACAGCGATATGATAATCTATCCACCTTTGAACATCAAAAAAGAAATAGTAGGCTTATACATTTTTGAAGGAGTGACTAAGAACTGAATACCTGAACTAAGGGTATTATTTTCTTAGAATAAAAAATAATGTTTTTTTTTATTATCATTCTGTTTATTTAAAAGAAGTATAAAAAACAAAAATTTCTTGTACGTTATTGTACAATACACATTTATTAATGTGGCGATCAAGCTAATTGTTTTGCCATGTGTACACTTAAAACATTGTGGCGTTCTAGGTTCAACAATACTAAGAATAGAAACTTTATATAAGAAAACTTTATATACCTAATTAATCAGCCTTTTAAGTTTAACCTTAATCATAACAACACTACAATAATCACAGCTTTAATTATCACTTAATTTAATATTTTTAAAATCTTTGTTCTCAGTGCGTAAGTATCATAGATTACATAGAGATCGCTTATATCTTACATCTAGCAAATAATCTTTACCCTTAAAAAAAAAACTTAAATTAAATCTGTCAGTATAATTTGGTTATTATGTTAATCAGCCTTTAAGTTCAACATAAATCACTACAGAACTTGAACCGTCTTCGTACTCCACTTTTATTAAATTGCACCATAATTAGACTTTTAAGTCATAGAAGACTATGTAGTATACCTATAGTTAATCACAGCACTTAATTACGTACTTTTATAATTATTATCTGTTACAACAATTAAACCTTTTTTTTTCAATTAAAACTAAAAACAATAAAAATAAAAATTTTAAAAACAAATCAGCCCAGATCAAAATAAGTCATCATCAGTGTCACTGCAACCAAATATATAATTAAATCTCTGTTTGATGTCAGGAGTTGGTTTACGTGGCTCATTTTTTTCTTTTTTAAAGTTAATTTTAGATTTTATTCTAAATATTTCCTCATCGGTGTCACTGTCTTCCACGGTAGGACTTGAAAATCTATTAGATGCTTTTACCGTATCCTCTTTATTTACGAATTGAGTTGATTCCTCTAAACCAACTAAAATGTTCGTGTCAATTTTCTCTAAAAATGAACAGGCAGGAGTACTTTGATCAAGATCTACATAGTTCAATAGCAAACTTTCAGACATTTTTGTCGAAGAGGATGATCTGGGTGCCGCATTTTCCGAGATTTTTAATGTATTTGATGGTGTAAAATACTTTGAATGTGATGGCTGTGGGAACAAAATTAATTTGTCAGTTAACTTTACTGGTCGCATTTTAGTGATATCTATTTTGGATTTAGTTCTGGATTTTTTATTACTCGAAGTAGAAAGTTGAGGTTTAGACTTAATTTCGTGTTCGGTTGACAAATTGTGGAAGTCTAGATGTTTGCCATGTGGACATTTAACAACATATTTCATACATTCATCTTCTATACAAGAAAGTCGACGTAAAACTATACGATTTTTAGCTTCTTTAGTCCAAATGACTTGTTTGACTTGCAATGTTCCACGAAATGTGTTCAAATTTGTAGGGAGAAGCCAGTCCTTTTCTTCAACTTCATATTCTTCTACAGTACTAATTTTCACGCCTTGGACAGCAGATTTTAAATAGTTTACAAAAGAGTCTATATTATTCATATCACCATCGTGTGCAACAAATCGATCCGCCGTTCGCTTCAGTAGCCCACCTACTCCATCTGGCGCACCTTTTCCATGACCACATTCACTATAGTTCCATATTATGTTAGTCAGAGAAGAGCAGTAAATACTGAGTTGGGACATAATATAAAAAATTTTCTTATTCCGATACTGGCCTGATGGAGAATCAGAAATAATAATAAGATTCTGAACAATTCGAGCTTCCTGTTTAATTTCTTCTAATATTGGAACAAGGTGAGCCCAAACGGCGGCAGCATCATGGCGCAGTGAAGAACTAATAGTGCAGAAACATTGAGTTGTTATATTCTCTTCCTTATTTTTATAGTAAATTACAGCAGTGTGTAATGTGAATTGTTGACGACTGCCACCAAAGTGCATAGATTGTATTTCGGACCCGTACTTGGAGCTATAGTTCTCACTAAAGTCAATGTGAACGACACAATCCTTTTCAGTCATGTTTTGTTTGTAGTGCTTAAAAGCTTGACTTTGATTTCGTATATTACTACAATGTGTTAAGAACGGTTTCAGATTGTTTTCAAATATTTTGATTAGTTGTAATGGTTTAACGGTTATTTTTACTTTTTCTACATTAACGGCTATTTTATCGACTCCATTTTTTTTGTAATTCTTTTTTATCTTCTTCCAATTCCAATAAATAACATCTTTGGAGTTATCAAATTCTTGATAATTTAAATGACGATTCTTACAGACAGGACATGTTCTTTGCAGGCATTCTACCTTAAAAATATCACAGCAAATACTACTTAGAATTTCAGTCGTGGTGTTTTCTTTTATGATACGATTTCTTTTTAAAGATGATATAACAAGATCCATGTTCTCATGTTTCTCACATAGGCATGTATTTCTCAAGTTTAATTTTGGCTGCGTGACCCAAAACGGCCTCATTCTTGTAAAAGTGACGTAACTGATTGGAGGGTAGCCCGAAGTCAAATACTTTTTGTGTAAATTTTTAATTGTGTCTTTCATCAGCCTTTTCTGTTTTTTTACTCCATTTTGTGTGACAGTATCCTTTTTACCTGGGCAAAGATTTGAATTTTCATCATCCTCAAAAAACTGAACAACAATCTTACGGATACGTTTTTGCAGGTCTATATTTTTTGGCTTCGTTGGGATTCGTCTCACTTCTAAATTACTCTGTTTTAATTTCTTAAATTCTTGATGTAGTCTCATGTATCTCTTTTTGTACATTAGTTTCTCTTTATTAGCCTTTGCCAATTGTTTTCTTAAATCGTGTATTTGCTGAGTTTTAACGTTTTGATATTTACGAAATTTCATTTTAATGTCTTGTTTGAATTTAACAGTATTAAAGGATGTGTCTAAGTTAGGACTATTTGGGCGTAATGTTGATTCTTCTGAATTTATAGAACTAATACTTGGCGTTCGTAAAGGAGATGCTATTGATAAATCTAGGGGACTGCTTGTACGTAAATAGTGGGAACTACTCGCTACTATGGCATCAATACGCAAATTAGGACTATTACATCGAACATTCTGTCGCAATAGCCGTGGGCTATGAGGTCCTATTAGTTCTTGAGAAATACCGGGCTCATTATCTTGATTTTTCGGTAGCGATTCTGCGTCATTGGTCTCTGAAACACTTGTTGGGTTGTTGCGGGCACCATTTGCCTTATTTTTTTTCCGCTGATAATATGCACGGGCACTGATTCGGTTTTTCTTTTGTGCATTGCGACGTGCATGTGCAGTCATTTGGCTTCGGGTTAGGATAAGTCCAGCTGCCTTTCTTTTAGCTAAGCGTTCTCTGTCTTTTCTTAAATGCTGCTCTCTTAACACAGGATCACTTTTGATTTTAGCTTTTCTTATTCTTTCCATCAACCTCTTTCTCTCTTTTTTCTCCTCCTCGTTTAGTTTTGATTTCAGCATTCTTAAACAAAATTAATCTTAAACAAAATTACTCGAACGAATTGTGTGCGGCACGAGCTGCACACAAGTTAATATTTATGAAAGTTAAAAAATATAATATGTGTATATGTATGTATATAATGTATGGTTGTAGGTATGCTCCATTGTTTTTTTGTTTACTTTAATGAAATGACACTATGTCTACCAATATGATAAAATTACACCGAGGTGATAATATGATCTACCGATGTGATAAAACAATCCACCGATGTGACAAAACTATGCGTCGATCATGAATCAAAACACCGATATGATATTTAAGACACCGATTGATTTTTCTTATCACATCGGTGTAAATTATCACATCGGTGGTAAAAAAGACCACCGATTACAGCGATATGAGAACAGCGACGTGAGAAATTATCGACTTTTTTGAAAATTATGAAAAATGTATAATATTTAGGCTAAATTCAAGTACCTTTAATGATGCTAATTTACTTACTATGTCTGTTAGAACCAAACAATCGTAATAAAACTTCACATTACACTAGAAAAATGCAACCACCGATAATATAAAATAATTGCTTGGAAGTAACTGAAATGTCGTACTTACGTAATTGGCGGGAATATGCAGCGATTTGACACACGTCCGTCCTGACTGCGCACTAGCACACACTAACGAGGGAAATAAAATTGGGGTGGGGACACTGTCGGACTCATCGATGCAAAGTTAGGTTTAAATTACTTTTGTGCAGCGATATGACAAAATTTTGCGAGACAAGTACATTTATGCCTCTCAGTAATAAATATTATGAATTACGTAATAAAATATGCTACATATTAATAATAAAACTAATATTCTATGAAATAGAATAAGTTATATTCTTAAGTTACTTATTTTTATAACGATATAAGCGTTTTTGCTTGTAAAAAAAGTAGAGGGACAGCACCGATGTGACAAAAATAGAGGTTTATGTATTTATTTCTACCTTTGTAAATAGACTTAGACAAATAATATTTTATGCCACAACCCAATAAATACCTAATGAATACAAAAAAAATAGTACAGAACAATATTCCTTTTTTCAAATACTAATTTCAATGAAGACAAAAAAAAAAGTCGTTTGGGAAATTCACCCAGCTATTAGCCAGCTGTGTCTTCGTGAGTCATTTAAGAACATCCTTAGTAAGATCACGTCTCACTCCGATTCTTTACGATTGATCGTCTGTTGTTTGTTAATTAACGATTTATTAAGGTCAACGCTCGATTATTTGCGGTTATTTGTCGTTAAGTGCGCTTGAATTTTGTTGTTTTCCTTAATCAATTGACCTTTGAAAGGTACTTACTTGTAAAGAGGACATTTTTGGCAATTTTCAATAGGTGTTTAACGCACAAGTTCGTTTATTTTTTTTAACAATTTGATTACCCATTGACGCTTATCAGCATTTGTGGCTATATTTTATCCTAGGCACGCTTCTACGACGACATAGCCATAGCTATATATTCTAGTTGGTAACTGCTGTAGCTAGGTAGGTACTTCGCATTTGGTTTTAAAGTAAACGCTATCAATACTTAGTATTTTACAGGAGCATTACACAAATAAAGAAGAGATATCTAAGAGGCAAGGTGTTGCCAGATAGTTGTCAACTAACAATTAGACTGGTGTTGCTAAACGTTCATCAAAGAGTTGCGCTTACACAACTGCAAAGGACAATGTAGGTACTTCACCAAGATAGTCGTATTTTGTCGCAATTTAATTTCTAAACCACGGTCGTGTTTAAATGAAAGGGTTTTATGGTCTGTCTGACCTTACGGTTACCTACTAACTTAGCACCTCTACGTTGCATGCTAGCAAAAGTTCAGTGAGGATAAAAGTTCCTGTCATTCAAATATCTTTTAACTGGAGTGCAGTAGGTACCTACACCTACCGACCTACCTACCCGAAGCTGTGGCTGTAGGTATCGCAGTTGAATTGTCGAATCGGCTGTTTTATATAACCGCTAGCTGTTTTACAAAACAGCTCCCTTATGTAAAACAGCTGAACGACGTTTAGCGGATTGATTGACATAATGACTTGCATAATGACGCAGAATTGCATAAACGTTTTGCATGTATCAATGACGCTGCATTGATAAATGCAAAATATCAACGATTAGAGGCTATGTAAAACATTCAGACGGTCAGATTTTTGTTCTAAATTGTGTCGCTCGTGGCAATAAAAAGCTATCCGACTTTTATGAGAGTCAGTCCTAAAAATACTAAATGGCCAAGTAACTGCGACCAATTGGAAGTAGCGCTCGCGTCGCGCGCACGTCTCCCGCGCGGTTGGTCACAGTTCTATCCTAACTTATACCAATTGGTCAGGGTGAACTAGCTTAGTTACTGTGACCAATTGGCTTTAGAAGCCACACCAAACAGTTATTGTGACAGATAAGCCATTCTGGATTAGCTCTAGACGTGGGTAGCAGTTTTGTTAACGGAGCTATTTTGTAAAACAGCCAGTAATTGTTATGTTATGTTGTAACTTATGTTAAACAGGTAAGCAACCCATATGCGACTAGACATGGTCGACTCCTATCTACTTAGCCGACATGTGAAAGGTATCAGAAATGTAGACAGTATACACGTATACAGTATACGGAATTTTTGTAAACAGTTCCTTGATCAATCACTCAAGTCATAATCCAAAGAGGATGCTAATCGATAACCTATGTAATTACGTCATCATAAAAACAATTAAACAGAAATCACGATACCTACCTTGAAAATCGTGATATAGTATTAAGATGTGTGAGTGTAATTTACTTTATCGGGATACGGATGCGTGCTACACCGTTTCGTCAATTATCAAAATGATGAGTTAAACAATTTATCAATCACGGCTTTTACCTTTATCTTTAGAAGCGTGTAAGTATTATATTATTTTCATAGAATCTTTTCCGCATTTACGTCATTCAAATAAACCTGTAGCTGCATGTAAGCAATCAAAGTGCAAAGTTGTGTTGCCCTAACTGGTGCCTTTTGTATTTTTCTTAGACACTGCTGAGTTTAAAGGATAACATCCCGTATTATATAAACATCATCTGCCTATAAGCCATTTCCCAACTATGATCATTGGATCGGCTGCCAGTCTCACCGGATGCATCTGAATAAGCAGCTTTTTACATGGAAGGACTATCTATACCTCCTCAACCCAACAACGGCAACAACAACATCCCCAGTACTTAGATGCTGTAAGTGACTATCAATTTTCGGCAATCACCTTCACTCGTTAAACAAAGCTTAGCTGGGTTGAGGGTGAGACCCATGCCCAGCACATCTCCATATTCAGTTTACTAAATGCTTACGTTTTATAAAGCAGGAAGTTGAGAGGGTTATCCTCCGAAAAAAAAACAAAAAGGAGGGTCTTTGGTCCCCAATTTTCTCGGAAATACTTTAATCATTATTTGATGGGACGGTCATCGCTAAACGTCTTCAAAATAAGGAAAGAACGGGAAAAACCCACAATTTAAGTAACGTTAACCATAAATTACTGGCCACACTTGCAAGGAGCAAGGGTTTAAAGACTGTGCATGTTGCATTGCTCTTTTTACAACGTCCTGTCCTGCGGCGTAATTGAGTTCATGCACCCCAACGCATATAGAAATGCAGCCAGGAGCTAATATTATGCATTAAAATACATTTTCATCCCACCATCTCGGAAAGAGTATTTTTAATCTTCAATATCTGAGTGGAAAAGCCGTTTTTATTCTCTAGAGGATAAAGTAAATTGAATTTAGAACATCGTGTGCACTAAGTTTGTGAATTAAAAAAAACATTAAACCTATTTACTGCTACCTCTATGGTGCCGAATATATCATACAACTTTTTTTTAATTTGTTAAAAACTCAGACTCGGAACCTTCTTGGTGTTCTTTTTTCAATTTGCTTTGTACGCGGTTCTTTACGCGGCATTTTTTCACGTCATTGTTAAACCTTATATTAAAAACAAGAAACTTGAAAACGTGATTCTAGCGACGAGGAAGTTTGCTTGACGCCAACAGAATTGACTGAAACTGTTAATAATGCGCAAATGAGCTTTCTCCCTCAACAATCACGCGAGAAGTATTTAAAACAGTACGATATGTTCAACACGTGGCGACTAGCAAAAGGAGCCAAAACTTTCTCAGAAAACGTTTTGCTGGCATATTTTATAGAATTATCCGAGAACAAGAAAGCAAGCACTCTATGGAGTACGTATTCGATGCTAAAAGCAACAATAAAGATGAAAAAAGACAAACATATCGATACCTATCCTAAATTAGTGGCATTTTTAAAAAGAGCCTCATCTGGTCATCAACCAAAAAAATCGAAGGTTTTCACAGTATCTGATATTGAAAAGTTTCTTAACGAAGCACCCGATTCCGTATATTTGGCGGCAAAAGTAAGTCAGTTGCACATTCAGTATCTACTTAAGTATATTAATCTCAATTAAATAGTATACTTAGTAGATGTTGATAGGCATAATTATGCGTTCATATCAATTTTATTCATTTATCTACTACAATACTCTTTACGTTACAGGTTGTTCTTATTATTGGAATAAACGGAGCATGTCGAACTAATGAACTAACACAACTTCTCATACTATTCGTTTTATTTTATTAAGTGAATTGTTTTTGATTTTATGTATTTTATTTTCTATTTTAGTCTTACACACGCTGTCTACATCTCTAAATCTGCTATCCTATCGCAGGTATGCTGGAAGAGATTTCATTAGAAATAAGCATCACCTTTGTACCTATTTTTCTGTTTTTTTTCTTCTTGTCTGTTTATATAAGTGTGTACATAAATGGTTAAATAAATAAATAAATAATAAACTTACCTAATGTCAAAAACATTGAGAAACATTCAGATGACTTACTATTAATTAATTTACCTAATACAAAGACAAAAAGAGACCGCAACTTCGTCATTCGCAAGGAATACGTAACGATTGTTGAGAAATATCAAGACTTACGCCCGCCTAACACTCCAATCAATCGATTTTTTCTACAGTATCGCAATGGAAAGTGTGTTAGACAGCCTATGGGTACTAATAAAATTGGCAGTATCCCACGAGAAATAGCAACATTTCTTGAACTTCCAGAACCCCTGTTGTACACGGGTCATTGTTTCCGACGAACTTCAGCCACACTTTTGGCTGATTCCGGAGCTGATCTCCTGTCCCTTAAGCGCCACGGAGGCTGGAAGTCCAATGCAGTTGTAGAGGGATACATAGAGGATTCCATCCAAAATAAGTCTAAAATATGTGAAGGCATCGTAGGAGCCATTACACTGAAAGAGCCTCAATCGGATCCTTGGACTGGCCCTTCTACATCAAAAATAAGCCGTTATGAAACACCTAACCATCTCCCTCTCTCTCCAACATTCACGCCAAGGGAATCCGATGAATCGGTACAACTATTAAGTATGACAGATAGTTTACCGAAAAACAGTACACAAGTGACTAACACCAATATTACAGTACCAAACAAAAATATTACACTCAATTTAAATAACTGTAGCAACGTTACTTTAAAATTTTCTTAATTATACCTTAGTATTATTTTGTTATAATTTAAAGATTATTCTGTAATACTTACCTGTCATAATGTAGTAATTAATACCTAAACTGAAATAAAAGTGTACCTATCTTGTGATTGTAAACGTTTTTTTTTTGCATTTAGTCATTTCCTCGCTGAGGTGGAATGAAAAGTTACGTGTTGCACTCGAGTGCAAAGATTTTTCACCTCGTGCTCTTTTGATTCCCTCGCTAACGCTCAGGATTCTAATTTTGAATCACTCGCTGCGCTCGTGATTCAATTTTAGAATCCTTCGCTTGCTCGGTCATCAAAATTGAACACGCGGTTAAAAAGCAACTTTGCACTCTTGTATAACAAATAACTATTGTATTTGCTAATAAGTAAGCTCGTATGGGTACTTAGGGAAAATACGTTCGTCGTTCGTTTGTTTCCAGTTAGGTACCTCTTTTTCATCTATTTTTCAAGCACATCCTGGCATTCGATTGTTTCAATAAATACTGAACTTCTTTTTACTTAGAGTGATTTTCCTTCCGACATTAAACACGGTGGATGGTACCTATACCCGCGGAAATATGTGGATTATTTCAGCTTTGGTGTGGTAATCAGACCAATCATGTGAAACGGGACGGTCCGCTCTCTGAACCGTATGAGTTGGAGTGCGAGGTGAGACAAGGAGGTCTTACGTCTCCCACGCTCCTCAACCTCTACGTAGATGACACGCACGCGTGTCGGATGCAGTGTTGACGGGATTAGCATTAATAACATCAGCTACGCTGACGACATGGTGCTGCTGGTCCGTCTGCGGGTGCAATCAGAGAGTTGCTTAAGACTTGTGAAGCCTAAGCTGCTGAATATGAAGTCTTCTACTTCTTATATGCTTATGCATCAATAATGTGAATACATGGTCTTTATGGTCGGCAAATGCCGTGAAGTGGAACCCGAGCTACTTATAAACGGGTCAGTAATTAAAAAAGTATCCACTTTTAAATAGCTAGGTTTCATTCCGACGACCATGTAGATATAAACATTGGAGAGGAAGCGCAGGGCACTCGCCGTTTTGTCCGTGGATTTGCTCGGTGAAACATAGTGAGACCTAGTTAAATTACTATTTTTGAGTCTTACTGCCAGAGTCTGTACACGAGTAATCTATGGGTCAATTACAACAAAAGATCTCTGGATGTCCTGCGCGTCCAGTAGGTATAACAACGGATTTAGGATGTTTTCGAGACTGCCTAGGTACTGTATCGCGTCGGAAATGTTTGCGCATGCTCGTCTCGTACCGACCGCGACGGATTTCACGCGATTGTGTTCAAGAAAACAGCTTCACTACCGAGGAGGGTGAGAGACAGTCGCAACCACACTACCCCTGAGAACTGTAGCGGAGAGTTTCAGCTCTCCAACTGTAAGGTAGTTTGTGCGGAGGGTGATTGGTAGATACAAACACTAGATAATAAGTTGTTTTAATACCTATTATGTTACTAATACTATGGATTCTGTGTCCCGAAATAAAAACCATTAGGTATTTCATTTATTAACCCACTGCCTGCCGTGGTGTGCCAGAATGGTCGAATATATTTAACAAAAACAGATTCGTAAATTAGATTCGTTCGACACATTTTAAACCGAAGATATTAGATTGTTATGCTGATCTCGTTTATTAGCATAATTTATTTAAAACTCCATTCAACAAAAAGTCAACACGTTTTGTCTATGTCCGACGGATTGTCTGAATGACATGATGTGACGAATCTGGGAAATTTTTGTGTGCCTCGTGCCTCTATAACCACAGAGCATGTAACTTTAAGATCTATAACCACATCTATAACTTAGGGAAATACTTAAAAAATTAGGTAATGATTTCTACTAGAAAATGATAACAGTCCCACAGGTCGATCTAAGGTTAAGCTACGAATGCCGCGTTCGGTTCGTGGATGGGTGACCATCCATTACATTGAGTCCCTTCCGTGGCTCGGAAAGCAAGTTAAGGCGTTGGTCTCGGCTGTTATTCGTAGATCTTGGACAGTCGTTACGGGTCGTCAGAAGCCCAAAAGTCTGACAAGCAGTCTTACCAAGGGGTATCGTGTTACCCAGTAAATGCGTGATGGAGGTCAGATAGGCAGTCGCTCCATGTAAAATACTGGTATTCAGCTGCATTCAGTTAGACTGGTAGTCGACCTTAACATAGCTGGGAAAAGGCTAGACAGATTGTTTTTTTCTTGCAAGAAAATCATGTTTGGGCATTTCTCGGAAACGAGAGTTTCGATTTTGAATTAACTGAATTCCAGCAGTAAGCTGCACAGGCAACAAATGACACGTCGAGTCGTCTACAGCAAACGATACGGTACCCAAGATAAGCAAAAACTGTAAAAGTTTAGCTCAGTCTGTTTTTAGTGACAGCACCATGTAACTAGAAACATAGTTCTAGTAACTATCTAAATAAGTAATTTAAATTTACTTTCGGAAACGCAGTTCATGACAGGACAGGACTCCCAGAAAGACAGGTAGTTGCAGATACGGACGGCCTAGATCATAGGTTCTCAACCTTATTATGCCCACCGCCCCATTGAAATATTTTTTTTTACTAGAACCCCCATTTTTTTTACTTACCTACTGTCGCGAATCTGAAACAGCTATTGCCACGATCATATCTAAACATGTTATAGTACATAGTCGTAAGATAGGATCTCAACGCCCCCTAATTTTCTCTGGGTCTTCTGTCTGCCCTCTGAAAGTCTCAAACCCACGAGGGAGCGTTATCGCCCACGTTGAGAACCTATGGCCTAGATAGACACTCACTTCGTACAAAATTACTTTGAAAAGCCAGACCTACCAGAAAGAACAAAAACAAATCCGAGAGCTCTTCTGAGAAACGGAATGGGATAACCGAAGTCTAAACCGACGTTCATGCCTTAATGGTACTTACTTATATGAATAATTTATAACACATGGCGATAGTTACTTAAGATGCTTCCGTTTGGCCTGACTCACGATACACGATGCAGTTTTTTTATTAGACAAGTGTTTGTGGATTTACATGATGGGATATCGTGTAGTTATGTCGTCGATGAAGAATCTGTGATTTAATAAATGCAAGCTGAAGGAAGGAGGAATCCTTGTGGCTTAGAAACGACTGGCCAATTTGTGAAGTTTGTTTAGCTTGCAATCGAGATACTGGTCTTATCCACTCTTTACTTCGAAAAAGAGTAAAGATCCATCTATTTTCGGATATTCGGTCCTGTGACGGTAAGGTACACATTGTTAGGAGCTCAAAAGAATGTCGGAATAATGCACAAACTGGTGCGGAAATTAGAAAGTAGGCATGATGGAAGATGCAATCAAACACATCTCGCGAATGAATCAATAGTTCGCAAAAAAGACTGGACACAGGATGCAATGACATCATTCCGATATGCTACGCAAGATCGCCGGTTGCAGAAAGACTCTACAGTTGCATGAAAAGGATCTTTTTGAGTTGCTGTTATGTTTTACAGTGGACTGCTTATCCTTATGTTGGTTCATTGATCAAAAATTCTGAAACCACATTTTTCGACGATGCTGAAGATTTGTGAAAGCATATTTCTGTAGAATGAAATATAAGTCATCCTATGATTTATTTTTTTTACTTTTACCAACTTATTATGAAATATCTTAGCACTGGTCAAAAGTGATGGTAGGCCAACGACAGCCGACAGGACTACAGGATCTTCGGGTAAACCCACATAATTATTATAAAAGCATGCAGCATGGTTGGACTTTGGACTGGACAATAAGATTATTTTTTATGAGAGATTACCTTACTCGAATATTTTACCGTGCCCCCAGCCACATACACACACATTATAAATGTAGTTAATAGCATAGATAGTAAAGTCCTGAAGTGATTAGACAAGGTGCATCATATATTTTATCGACAAATTGGTTAAGTGCTCTCTTTCTCCAAGATCTTCGAAAATATCAAGTTCGCTTAAAACTACATGTTCCATTTTAGCAATCTTCGTTTTCACTAAACTGGTTTTGTTACGTGGAAGGAGTTAAACTAGAAATAATAATGGTTTCTCTACAAATAGATCATGTGTTAGTAAGCTCAAAGCAGTTTAATATGCTCACTCTGTTAACTGGCATTCCAAAAGAATACGTTTGCGATCAGTGGCATATTATCGAAATAGACACTGAAAATATTGGAATCCAAAGATACTATAAGACGTTTGGTAAGTAGGTACCTTCCTAGGTATAGATAGCACATGAAACTTTAGCAGGTAAGTATAAAATATTGATTTTTCTTCGTGCCTGCCTGTTGGGTAATGAAACCTCATTAAAACCTCCAAATAAAAGGGTAAATAATGTTTAAAAAAATCAACCGAAAATACAATTCGCACCAAGATTTCAATCACCCTGACAGAAAATATGTAAACTACTGAAAGGGACTTAGTGAAGCCATTATTTAAAGTAAGGTAGGTTAGGAACATACAACTGATCAAGTGATCACATCGCATGCATGCATCCGCACGAGAATCCCATCTAACTAACTGTTTTCACAGAAATCGCCGTTCACTTTCGAGCACCGTTAGAAAAATAAATAGTTTTATAAACACTCACCTTTATTTAACTATTCCCATTAATTGATTGTTACATTAATTTTAACACTATGTTACGTTAAAACTAAGCTAAAACTAAATTAAAATTATTAAAATAAGCGGCGCGTTCAGTACAAGTCTGATCGCTCGCGCATCTGGCGGGTTGAGGGCCGCGGACGCGCAATACTCGGTGTCTCAGTCGACGTCACTGTAGTGTAGTTTGCAACCTGCTTGATTGCAATCACACCGAATTATCGGTACGAATATCAGGCGCGGTGACCGCGGTGATAATACCAAAAATTCAATAAGTAGGTACATAATTATAGGTGTGAGCGCACGACTGGTTGTTTACGCTTTCTAATCGGTGAGAAATCTCGATTTCTATGATTTACCTTTTGCTTATTTGTTGATTTAGATCGTGCACGATCCTAGCGATGGTTTGAGGTCTGTGGGTCAACATTTCTAGCTGAGCTATAGCCCTTCAACGGGCTCCTGAATAGAAAACCTCCTGATTTTTGTAACGCCCCTGCACCCAAACAAAGCATGAGGTACCTATGTTTTGTTTGGGTACAGAGCTATGAAGGCACCTATGTCAAACAAACTTGTCAATTTATCATAATGTATTTAAGTCCTCTCTGATTAATTGAACTGAAACAAGACAGGACGATAGAACCTTCAAATTAACTTAACCTGAACTTTACGTTAATTTAAAACTCTTTCCAGGCACTAAAGAAAGTTTTAGAGCTCTCTAAACTTAGTGGTTAATCCACTAGAAATAATTTAAGTCACTTCACATTTTTATCAGGACAACCAAATTAAGCTTTCAAATAGAGGTTTTTCTGCGAGGGAGTCAATAAAATCCACAAAATAATATAAAGAAAGGCCTCGCTCGTATCGGTGTGACTGCGGCCAACTAGCCAGCGACAGTGACCTCATAACGAGCTATACATACAATCTATGCTAATAACATCAGAATACCGTAAGTTATCTAAAAACTTGGCTGTCTCATCGTTCCTACATCCGAGATTCCAAAAGCTTCCGTTGCCAGTCACGAACGGAACTGTGCACAAACAAAAACCTGTTTTATCTAGCTATCATTCATCGGTTTTTGTTGTCGCGTTACAAAAAAGGCAGTAGATTTAGTAGGGTGATATATTATATACATTTGTAATAAGTTTGTTTACTCAAACTCAAAGCATTTATTTCGGGTGTTTCCGTTTTCATCCCAAGTTTTCATCCCACGAATATTTTATTCCGTTTTCTACCGTTGAAAGCGGAATAATTATTATTATTTTTAACTCCTGGGATGAAAACGTGGGATGAAAACGGAAACACCCTTTATTTCAAATACTTAAACTAATTACAGACACATTTGAATTGTCAATGGGTCGGTCGGTCAGTCAGAAAGATGAAGGTAGTTGCCCATTCCAAAGCGTAGTAGGTATCTACCTACGGAGAACGGGCAAAAAACTCCATGGACACTCTTTTAAATCAAAATATTGTAACAAAATAGTGGTTACATCATTCATGTTGAAATTATACATGTGAGAACGATGTAGAAAGACGTGCACGTTAAAAGCGTCCGTAGTAAAAATATAAAAACAATTCAGGAATCAAAATAAGCCGTGGCAGCTAAGACGTGACCAGTGCCTACTGACGGCGCCCGTTCACGAACTTGACGTACCTACCTATGCATCAGTACCATCATCAATCCATCAACCATTTTGAAGGGAACTCAATGATCCACTACTGATTATATACATTACTGACTAGCTGTGTCCATGTCAATGGTGTCAAGTCTTCGTCACTTGTTTTGACCACGTCCACTAATGTGGAAAGGGTTTCTGAAATATACCTACAGGGTGGCGATTTAGTCACCTGCATCCGTCAAAGGAGTGATTCTACACGTCATACTAAACAACTTTCGCTATGAAATCCACACCAATATAAATTTAAAAAAATCGGTTACTGAAGATGCTGAAATAAAAATAAAAAAAACCGTCTTAAAATGGACGTGGACGTGTAAGACGATCGTTTTCGAATTAGTGTGGGGTAGGTACCATAACTAAAAAATGAAAAATAAAACTCTTTTTTACAAAAACAAAACAAACGACTTCAAAAAAAAAACACTACAAAGTGAAAAATAACTTTAATTTCGGAAGTCTGTGGAAAAACTAAAATACAGATGCAAAGACACCGACTTATAAAAATTAAAGTTATTTTTCACTTTACTTAAACTTAGTGTTTTTAAAAATAATTTATTCTCGTTTTTTTTTAAGTTTAAAGTTTATTATTAAAAAAAAAATATATATGCACGATTACTGACAATTGCGTGCACTGACTGGACAGGTCCACTCAATCTGTGTGGTTCTTTCCTCAAAAGACCATTGCAGACACCTATCTACATATTCTACATAGCCTTCACATGATCTGACCAAGATTTTGTCTGGACTTTAAAAGAGACTGTGACCTCTGAGTTTGTTTCGGCCTTTCTTCTCAGAGTAGTCAGATAGGAAACGCCGACCCCATCTAGTTTAAAAAATAATATATGATTGACGTGTAAAAGTGTTTGTTCAAACCTACTTACAGAATTAAAATCATTTATCATTTATAATCCGCTGGGCCGATTTCGATAAAATTTATGTGGGACCACCTCTGAAGTATGGCCTACCAAACAAAAAAAGAATCATCAAAATCAATAATTCATAATTGGCGGAATGGGTGATGCCCTATCTCCCCAAGTTCCAAGTTCCCCAAAATAATTTTTCTTACATTCATTCCCAACGTCCCCAAAATGTAAAATTAGTTTATTTGTAAAGTTCACACTTGACCATTCCTCGTAGGTACTGACGTCTCCAAAGGTGTTAGAATAAAATAATATCAGTACCTAGTTAAAATAGCACGTTTCCTATTGACAGCGATGCGGACGAATTTTTTTATGATAAGTAATAGGTAATCGCGTAACAAACATACAAAAAAAAGATGCAGTCGAATTGAGAACCTCCCCCTTATTTATTAATATTATTTAAGTCGGTTAATAAAACTGATTGTTACCTGAACTAAGGCTACGTTGGTATGTGTACCTAATACAGGGACAACAGCACACAATCTGTTACCATGGATTCAGTACCTACATGATTCTGAACCCTCAGCATTGAAATTTTTTGCCGGTTATTTTTTTTTATTTTTATTAAAAAATAAATGGCTCTGCCATGCATTTTGCCCACGTAGGTATTGCCCTTTTCTATGGAATAGCCAATTTATTTTTTTATAACCGACGCAAAATTTCTACGCTAGGGGTTCTATAGATAGAACCCCTTGCAAATGCTTGGTAAATCCCTAGCATCAGTGGAATGGCACTGACAGCTCACTTCACCTAAGTGTTCACTTCACGGTCACATTTTTACAGAATCGACATACTGATGATCAACGAAACTGGGATCCTTGTCTTACCTATAGGTAACTACTTATTACTTAAACTGTACAATAATTTTCTCTCATGTTCTCTTTTTAAACCAAGCTGGTGAATAACTACCTAATCAGAAGTTCCTGTTTCAAAATGCGAGTTAAGTAAAGTATGTAGGTAGGTATCTCGTTATTTACTTGATTGATAAAAGTACGTTATCTTTATTTTATTTACCTGTCCATTATCTATCTGTGATTTTTAAAGTAAATACTTAGTAGGTAGTAGTCGAAAGTACGTTATCAGCACCCTAATTGCGTAACACACTATCAATCACAATCTGAATCATTTTGAAGGATATTGCTAATCCATTGCTTCATATGTTCGAAAAAATTGTCTGCTCAATAACGTAAATAATGCAATGAATGTTGTTGTACTGTCAAAATGAAAGCCTTTCCTATTGTTAGTGCAATTACCCCGGAGTTACTGGAGTTCCGGCTAAACACAGCTGTCAGTCTAATATCGCGTGGTTGTCCTTCTGAAAGGAAAATGTGTGATTTTCAGTGTGGATCAGCTTTAATTTATGTATTCAACAACACAAACATTTACAAGAAAAAACACAGTCTTCACGTTACAAAAAAAAAACAAACAAGAACAAAAGCTCTAGCTAAAATCTCGGTAGTAAAGAGAATAAAATACCCTTTGACTAATTAATTATACATATTATTTTGTTTGTGTTTATAATGATGGTCGTGGAATATATCCAAATCATAAAGATTGCAAAAATTGTGGACGTTAGCCTAGCCATCATCGGAGAATAAAATTCATGCCTAAGTTGGTAAGTTATATGTTTCCGCAACGCACATAATCCTAATGTCGTGATTATTGTGGTTCAATTTCATCCCTATAAATAGGCTCTCGTTCTCAGGTTCTTTAAAAAGAGAAGAGATAGGTACCTACTTAATATCACTACCTTGACGTTTATCTATAGGTTACTGCTGTTACTCAAAAAATATACTTATGCAATTTGCCTTCCAGAGAGCTTACTGAAAATGAATCATCTGCGACAATACCTACTGTGCCAAGTAAGTACGTTTTCCTCACCCTAAACAACCCCAATACCACCCCTGCGTCCTACAATTTTTTATTAGGACATACCTACATATAGCTGCACTCGTCATATAGCTCATGTCGCCATGAAAGAAGAGTATTGATTTATTTATCAAAGCTAGGGGTTGGCAAATAGGGGTTGTTTCTACATGTCAGTGTGGCTCGTTGGTCTAGAGGTATGATTCTCGCTTCGGGTGCGAGAGGTCCCGGGTTCAAATCCCGGACGAGCCCGTTTTTCCTAGCTTTCAATGTTCTAGGAAAAATTGACACAATGATTTTTGCTTTCGTAATTTAATCGTTAGGTATTTGATGGGGAATTAAAAAACAAAATGGAAAGCGTTTTAACGATAAGAATATACAAGGAATGGTGTAGGACTAGGAACACATAATAGATGGAACCACACACAGCTACATAATATGCGTTGTTATTTTATTTTATTTGTTAAACGTTTTTTTTACGTTTTCTATACTCCATCGTTTTATGCGCTTTGCGCTCACGAGGTGGTGAAAAAACATCGAAAGCTGTGCGTTGAATCTTTATTAATTGCACGTGTGGTGGCCAATAATAAATAACAGGGTAGGATTATTCTGGAAGTTCAGGTATACCTACAGCGTCAAACTAAATTAGCTGAAGAAATTTCGAAGACGTGGTATTAGACAAAGTACAAATAAAAAAGTGTTTTATCTTCACTCGATATCGATAGGTACCTATACACCTCTGCGGAGTTTTGCTGACTACTTAATTTAATTTGCACCTTAAAGTGTCGCGCTGAAAAACCTAGGTACGTTAGGTACTTCCACTGCCGTTTTCAAAGAGCCGCCCCGCTCGGATTAATATGTTTTCGTGCCTGTGCCGCCTCGGTCGTATCTGATCTATATACGACTGAGAATCTTTATTCGTTTCTTGTTATTTATTTCATTGCACGACCCTATTCGTCGTAGGCCTGTATTTATTTGTCGATTTATAGGCGGGGCGCTGCGGGCACCGTAATTGATATAAAATTAAGTACTGTAGAAAGGCTTATAGAGTAGGTAGGTACCTACTTAGAACGATTTTATCGGTGTATTATAATTGCGTTTTCGCTTCATCCAATTAACTTATTGGATAACGTTTATTTTACCTGAAACATTATTTCTAACGCTATTATCAGGAATATCATATTTAAAATTCCTAACTATCCTCTTACTTTCTATCGCCCTTCAAAGCGTTAGTGAATCACTCATCACTGTTTATTTGTGTCAGGGTTCGGTTTGCCGGACCTCGATCAGTTTTGTATTAATTAACTTCGTGTCTTGACTACTTAAAGTCTGTTCCAAAAGTATTTGATGAAAATGTAAACAAATAGATCAGAAAACGTACCTGTGGTTGCCTATTTGTAGTGTCACTTACAAACTGAGAGCTTTTATTTGATTACCCGCACCCTAATAGCGTAACACAGTTACAATTTACAATTCGAGAGTTTTGAAGGATATTTCTAATCCATTGCTTCACAGATTTAGTACATTCGTCTGTATCAACAATGTAAATCTCGCAACGAACCTGGCTGAACTGTCAAAAACTGAAGTGTTAATTTTTAACAAACAATAAGTAAGTACCTACCTAATACCTACTTCTTACCACATGTTTCTAAGTCTTCTCTACCTAGTGCACTCTGGACTAGTAGCCCGTACTTGCTTATTTCAAGACTTGGTTCCATCGTGCGTTGGCGGTTCTTGCGCTCCCTCGCCTTCGACTCTACTACATACCTACAGCTTTTCAGTAGCAAGACAGGACAGCTAGAGAGACGATACGTTGAAATGGTCGATAGACTACGGTTTTGACCGGACGGTGCCCAAGGTCCGGTTGAAGAAATCCCGGACGCGTTAGGCGGACGACATCGTCAAACTTGCAGGAAACACGTGGAAAAGTGACGATGTGATGACGATTGTTGAATTGCGAGTAAATTCGGTCATGCATCTTATTATAATACATACTTAGTGACTATTTGACTTGACCTTCGCTCCGCACTATTACTCAGCCCCCACAATAAGTCTGTGACTTCAAGTCAAGAGTGCCATCGTGAAACCGGTGGAGACAGTGGAGTTCGAACTTACATGCATCTTTTCGTTTCGAAGTTGGGACGTTGCCGAATAAAATTAAACATGGAGAGGTTTATAATTAAAAGTCCAAAATTAATAAAAACAATTTATTGCTTCCTTTAGCATACCCAGATATCATTGAATAAGAAATGCATGTTACATGTCATGAAACATTTAACGTGTTGAAAGATGTGTTCCTCGTTGCAATGCACCCAGCAACTCGGTTAGACCTTTCTACTAAAATCACAATTCAAAATTCTAATAAATAATGTAGTTACTTAAGTATTTTGTTTTGATATGATATTATTTGTACACGAATATAATGCTCCTCATCGCGTGCACCCATGCGAATCGGTCAGAATATTCATAAATCTAAAACTTAACTAAAATATTGCGCGGGAAATGGTAGCCATTTTCCCAGTTGTTTTTTTTTATGTAAAGGAAGTCGGCTTAGTCGATTTTCGTTTCGGGAACTAACATACATATAAAAATAAAATTACAATGCTCGATGGTTTTATTTTTTTTTCACTCAGGGAACACTGGTATAGGTACAGTACTGTATGGTACCAAGCACCGATCATTTTTTTTTGTAATTTTACTATGCTTACATTATAATATTGGTAGATATTATAAATTATTATGGCAAGTTTTTATAGCATAATTGATACTGTGGGTAAATACTAAATGTATCACAATTTTGTTGTAGGAACTGATTAGCTAAATATCAACTACTTACACCCCCTCTAACTATATAACAAAAACTCATTATACCACGTCATTAACTAAAACATTTATAAACTTTAAGACTAGTGGATCTTAAAACTAATGAAATCAAACTTTGGTCGTTGTGCCATTTTTTTAGGATTTAAGGATTTTACAATTTTTTTTCTTTTTTCCTTTTTATAGTATTATTTTATTGCATATCAAGCCGTCACATTTTGCATTGTCGGTGTCAGTTGATTGCGTAGCGCAAATATTGAAGATGATAAAATGCGACCTGAAAACAACGAAAGATTTGGTTAGAATTTGTGGCCACGCCAAAATGTTTGTGACACCTGTCAATAAATTGCTAAAAAAATACTGGTGTGTGTGTCTTTCTTTGTTCTAATTAAATTTGATCTTTTAATTAATGGACATTTACTAAAATAGCTCACGTTGCGGTATAAATTAATATTCAACGAGATCTGTATCAGGACCTTTCACAGAGCATGGAGACCCCTCCACTGCTACATGAGGCGCCATTATCATTATCAATACTTTCCATTCAAACCAAGCGTGTCTATGGTAGGTACTCGCACTACGACACTAACGACGAATAGAAACTGACGGCTTTGAAGGCGGTCCGTGACAGAAGTTGTGAGCTTAACGCACTTTCTGCGCCACTAATTTTATAAGTATAGATCTATCTACTGTCGTTTCTAGACGCTGCTGGCGCGGCGATTCTGCTGTGGTACCTATACTGCCCAGAATTTGCCGAACTTGACTTAATAAAAATGCATATATCTATGAATCAATGGTACTTGAGCATGGTCACTTGATATTCATAGCTAGTTAAGAAGTATACTACGTACCTGATGGTATTGGCTAATTAGTTTTTTTAGTATCCTTAGTCTCCTCCTTGGGCAGTCCCTTGCCCAGCAGCTTGGCGAGAGAGTCCCAGATACCGCCGCAGAACAGCGCGCAAAATAGGTTCTCGAAGGGCACGAAGGGATCGTGGATGCCCAGGAGAATTGATGACAGCTGAAAGAATAATATTATATTTTTTTAATAATCAAAGGGTCGGTAGATGGCGATGCCTTATGTCCAGCAGTGGAAAATGTGGCTAGTTCAGCTCATAAACAGCCAGACTGAGCTGTATCTACATGATAAAAGTTTTTTCTTCCAACTAATTTAATAGTACAGGTTATCGCACACCAGTTACAAATTGACATTGACAGCGCCTTTAAATTTTGAATCAGTAAAAGTGATGTTCGTAGTGAAAGTTTTACCTCTGATGCGGTTGACTGTACCTACCTATATAATATATTATGTATACCTATAATACGAGAAAAACACGCGCTGAATAAATATGCAAAATACATAAAAGCAGGGCATTTGTTTACTTCTCCTTGTTTTCGAGTCGATGGATTTGTATTATGAGTTCAGCCCAGTCCATTATTTTTTTAAGGGAAACATTTGAAATTACATTGAAATCGAATAATTTAATAAATCTGTAGGTACCCACCTTGAAGTATACGAAGAATATTACTATGCCGAAGTACACGAGAGCGTGCGGCGCAGAAATAAGGTCAGTCTTCTTGTCCAACACGAAGATAATGGACGCAACCAGAGAGGCCTTAGTATAGCTGAAAAAAAAACAGAGGAATTTAGATATAGAATAAGTAGCTAACCATTTGACTACCTACGTGAGGCGTGCTTGTCCCGGGTTAAAAAGCGAGCTTATTGTTTATGGTCAGTGAGGGTTAAAAGGGTTACCTTTGGTGGTGCGACAGAGACCTGCATGCAGTAAAGAAACTTAGAAAGCCAGAAGTTATTGTTTATAATTCGGTGATATAGGTTTTCGAAAGAGTTCCATGTCTCTGGGACCTTTGTTATGGCGGCCCAGAACTGAACTGAACAGCAATTAATCTATTCTTACTATTGACCTTGTAATACCGTTCTTTAAAATTTTACATTTCTAATGTCATGATCAAAGCCCTCTTTCGTCGTCGATGATGTTAGAGAAGACAAGGATTTGAAACTCTGTACTAAGAGGAGAGACAAAGAAGCAGCACAAACCAGCCCTCAGTCCTTAGAAAGATCGAAATTGTTTGACAAGATTGCAAACAAACCCAAGACCGTGTGGAGACTCTGAACGGAGATCCATGGGGGCGCCCTTACAAAATGGTGCGGAATAAACTCCGCACCTGGGCCCACCCGCTGACGCAGAGTCTCCGCCCCCAGCTGGTGGAGGAGGTGGTGAGCGCTCTGTTCCCTTCACGGGGGGAGCATACTCCCCCGCCCATGGCTCCGCCGCTCGCGGTGCCTGAAGCGGACCACGCGGACGACGACGACACCCCTGAAGTGACCGGGGTAGATCTGAGAGTGGCGGTAGGTAGGCTGAAGGCCAAAAATACCGCCCCAGGACCCGACGGCCTGCCAGGGAAAGCCTGGGTCCTGGCCTCGACGGCTCTTGGGCCTCGACTGGAGGCGCTCTTAAGCGCATGTATGGAGATAGGCCAGTTCCCACTCCGTTGGAAGACGGGGAAGCTGGTCCTCATTCGGAAGCCAGGGCGCCCTGCGGACTCTCCGTCCGCATACCGGCCCATTGTGCTGCTCGACGAGGTCGGCAAGCTCTTTGAGAGAGTAATTGCAGGCCGCCTCGTCGGGCACCTGGTGAGGACGGGGTCGGATCTTGCGGATAGTCAGTTCGGCTTCCGCAAGGGGCGCTCGACGGTGGACGCCATCATGCGCGTTAGAGCCCTCACGACGGGGGACGCGGTGTCTCGGGGCGGGGTTGTCGTGACGGTGTCACTCGACATCGCCAACGCATTTAACACCCTGCCCTGGAGTTGCATTGGGTAGGCACTCCGGTATCACCGGGTGCCAACCTACCTCCGTCGAATAGTCGAGGCATATCTGACGGACAGAGCCGTCATCTACCCCGGTCGCGGTGGGGAGTGGAACCGGCGAGAGATGTCGTGCGGTGTCCCACAGGGATCGGTTCTAGGGCCGCTCCTGTGGGACATCGGTTACGACTGGGTGCTACGGGCCGACCTCCCTGATGGCGTCAGCGTGGTGTGCTACGCTGACGACACGCTGGTCCTGGCGCAGGGGAGGTCGCATCAGGCGGCGGCCGACGCGATGACACGCGGGGTTGCGATAGTCGTGGAGAGGATCCGGCAGTTGGGTCTCGAGGTGGCTTTGCACAAGTCCGAGGCCATGTCTTTCCATGGGCCCCGGAACAGGCCACCATCGGGATCCCAACTAACGGCAGGAGGGGTTCACATCGGCGTCGAGTCCACGATGAAGTACTTAGGACTCGTGCTCGATAGCCGGTGGAACTTCGTGGAGCACTTCCGACGTTTGGCCCCCAAACTGGAACGGACTGGGGCCGCCCTCAAGCGGCTCCTGCCCAACCTGAGGGGTCCAAACGCCTCCTGCCGGAGGCTTTACGCGGGGGTCGTGCGGTCCATGGCTACATATGGGGCCCCGGTGTGGGCGCGTTCACTGCGGCGGAGAGCCGCCCACTATCTGAACGCGCCCCAAAAGGTGGTAGCCGTAAGGCTGATCCGGGGCTACCGCACGATCTCGGGCGAGGCGGCAAGCCTCCTTGCCGGACTGCCACCGTGGGATCTGGAGGCGATAGTCCTCGCGCGCCTGTATGAGTGGCGCGCGGAGGCACTACGCCGGGGGGAAACCCCGCTTCCGCGGCAAATCGCGGCGGAGCAGACGGACCTCCGGCGCGAACTCATGGCGACATGGAAAGAGCGACTGTCGCAACCCAGCGCAGGGCACGCCACGATAGCGGCGGTAAGACCCCTCTTTAAGGAGTGGCTAGAGAGGCGTCACGGCGTCCTCACCTACCGCCTGACGCAGGTCCTCACCGGACACGGATGTTTCGGGAGGTTCCTGCACATCATCAGGCGGGAGGAAACGCCCGGGTGTCACCACTGCGATGATCGCCCCGAGGACACGGTGGAGCATACGGTGGGGGCCTGCCCTGCATGGGCGGAGCACCGCCGTGTCCTAGTAGAGGCGATCGGCAGCGGCGGCGACCTCTCACGCCCGGCCCTGGTTCAAGCCATGGTCCGGGGCGAGTGGGAGGCTGTCACTTCCTTCTGCGCAGCAGTCATGCCAGCGAAGGAGGTGGCGGGACGGGAGAGGGAGAGAGTCTCCCGTCCAAGCCGCCGCGGTGGACGCTCCGGGCGTCGGGAGCCGCGTGACGACTCCCGGCCACCGTAGGCGCGGGCCCGCGGGCGGTGAGTAATGGGTAGCTCACCGTCCGATCAGGACCAGGCCCGTGCTGGACGGCGCGTACGTGTTCCACGCGCGCCTCAAAGAGATGTCAGCATCGAAGAGGGGGCCCACTAGGGCCCAAGCCTGCCGGGAAAGCGGGATCATCCGAAAGGGGTACCGCTGACCCGGAACATAAAGGGCCAAGGAAGGAACACGGGTGGGTTTTAGTCAGTAAGAGTCTGACACTCCCTTCCGCTCCACCCAGAGCGGGAGGAGTCATTTGATGATTTCCCATCCTCAAAAAAAAAAAAAAACCCAAGACCGTTAATTTGAGTCTGTAAATAGGTACTGTTGGTATAAAACTTACAAGCTAGGCTGCATGGTTTCCATGGCAGTTGGTGTCCAGGCTCCGCGGATGAGTCTCTCTATCAACTTGGTGAAGCCTGCACCGTTGCCCTTCAGGGTACCTGGAAGTAAACGAAAGTTTTGTTTAGCTTGAAAAGTTTTAGCCAGCTTAAATTTTTGCTGTTGTGTATATTATCCAAAGAGAGGAGTATGAATCGAATTTTAGAATGTGTTTTTGGGGATCTTAGTTTCTTATACGGATAGCTTTGGCGTCTATAGTCCTTCCTAAACGGGCCAAAAATCCAATAAAAGCTATGATTATTTTTTCGCACTATCCATAATCATACGTTATTAAGATGGATAGCGCGGTAGTAGGTACCTATCTAGACGTACCTAGGTTTAGTTATAATTCATAACATACAACCGGTACCTATCCATAAGACGGAAACATTTTTTTTACCAACGCACTGCCTTATCTTAATAAAACATTTATTTAGCGAAACCCAACATTATCAGAAGTCAGACTACCATATTAGCACAGATAGGACAGATAATCTCACTTACCGACTATAATCATGATAACGTAAGCGTTGGGGTAAAGTTTACCGGCGTGGCTAACTCCGTCATACACTTTCTTTGCACGGTAGATTTCCTTCATGGCTGACGCTACTACCTTAACAGGTAGAAACTTTGCTACTTTATACCCCACGTCGAATGGTGTGTAGAATACTAGGTACCTGGAAACATGAAAAGGGTACGTTAGTAAATAGAACAAGCGATAGTCTGGGAAACTCGATGTCTAACTTGCAAATGGTTAACTAATCCCCGAAATCGAAGCGGTAGAGATGCTCATGTACCCTCTCACCACGTACCACCGAAATATTTTAATTGAAAGCTTATTTAAACTTAAACATATTTATTATCCAGCCTAGAACTGAATCATCTGTCCCTTCCTCTTCTTGTCCCCGCCCAGCTCGAAGTGCTTGCAGCGCTTGAGCGCCACCTGTGACCTCACTTTGCAGTCAGCGCACTCAAGACGGAGTACAATTTTCATTGTGGTTTTTGCCTTCTTCTTCTTTTTTCTTTTGCTAGGTCCTTGAATTATATTTCCAATCCTAAGCATTTAGGTCCAGCAGGGGCCTAAGTCTATTATTTTACAAACGTTGCAATGGTCTCGCCATTGTGAGTTATTGACAGATTTACCAAACAAAATCTGAGTGACCATTGCGACGTTTAAAAATTAGTATACTTAGCCCCCTGCTCTAAAAAAAAGCTGAGAACTAAGTACTTAGGTCGATACCTAGTAGAACTATGTTTTGAATTTTCTGTAACTACAATTAAACGTGTCAGGAAACTCAGCTCTTTACATTAGTATCGATCAGTACCTATTGGGTTTTCTGGTCGATCGGCTAGAAAAATCATGGCAACAGTGTTTTGGGATTCAGAAGGGATCCTGTTGACCGATTATAAAGATAAAGGCGTTTCTATAACCGGAGAATACTATGCTTCTATCCTCGAGAGGTTGAAAGAAAGCATTAAAGAAAAAAGGAGGGGTAAATTGACCAAAGGTGTCCTTCTTCTTCACGACAACGCGCCTGTTCACAAGAGCCGTGTTGCGTTGGCTGCCCTGCATAAGGTGGGCTTCGATATTTTAGACCATCCACCCTACAGCCCAGACCTGGCTCCCAGTGATTGTTACCTCTTCCCAAAACTGAAAAAAGAACTTCGTGGGAAGAAATTTTCAACTGATGAAGAAGTGAAGGACGCGGTTTCAGCTTATTTTTCGGACAAAGACAAAGCATTTTTTTATGAAGGTATACATAAGCTAATTGAAAGATCTGAAAAATTTATAAGGGTAGCAGGTGAATATATTGAAAAAGAAAAATAATTTATTAATTTTATTTTCACTTCTCACCCTCCATTCCGCGAACTTAAAAACGCCCCCTCGTAGCTAGTCGTAAACCTAATCTCTCCGGTTCTTGAGTAGCCCTTCTATCTTCCTACCTGTGCAAGCCAGCACGCTTGACCTTGAAATACGCGGTACCAGAGAACTAGAGCTCCTTTATCTGTATCCTGTCTAACATGATACATAATAAATAATATATTATCCTACAAGTTTGTCTAGTTAAAGGAATTAGTCGTCAACTCATCAAGAGTCCCTTTGGTATTCAAAGGCAACTGCCACGCCGCAAAGATCAAGATCTTATTCTATGTCCATTGTATATCATATCTTAAATTATAATTTTGGCCATCGTCCATCGCATGTATTGTTGCTAAGTGCATTTTGTTAAAGCTTATGTCGGACGTTGTACCGGTAATAAACACCGACGACGACCCGACGACCTGAAGAAATTGGCTGGGACAGACTGGATGCGGAAGGCGGAGGACAGGGTGCTGTGGCGTACCCTGTGGGAGAGCAATATATCCAGCAGTGGACAGCGATAGACTGCGTTGATTGATTGATGTGATAAAGATCGCTTCGTATTGCAATTTACTTACTTAAGTACTTGCGTCAATACTAAGATGATAATCAGTTAATAAAAAATACCTCCTATACCTAATTGGTGAGCACTTACTGGCAATAGGAACTTTAATAACATGTCCTACATAAGGCAGTGAACAGCGTAATGTCGTGGTGTGATGCCCATTCATTTTATGACATCTATAAACGGCCAGTAGGTACGCAGTTGTGACTAAAATACTAACTACAAAACTGGTTGAATCAAGTTAGCTTAGCTATACAGGTTATTGGTAAAACACCATCAACCTCTTAAGGGGTCATCCTACTCATCATTATGAACTACTTTTACTATACGGGGCCAAACATGATATCGCGAAAAAAAAATCAGCTGTTCCCTACATTTATGTTTGCAGAACTCGTCAAAATGTAGGGACCAGCTGATTTTTTTTTCGCGATTTCTGGTTTGGTCCTATAGTAAAAGTTGTTCATAATGATGAGTACAATGACCCCTTAGGAGGTTGATGGTATTTTACCAATAACCCTGTATAAGAATTGTTACTTCCAAACAAGATCTAATTTTCCTTAGATTTATACATAGTAGGTGACCTTTACACCGGCAAATGCAAAGCGAGAGGATTCCACTGTTCCGCATCGCCACAGTGAACCCCTTTTATATCCAAGCATTGGGTTTTTATGATTCTCAATTTCTCAGAGGTAGAGAGGTAGAGGTAGGTACCTACCTCTTGCTCAAAAGTTTATGTTGAGTTTTAAGTACCTACATAAATATTTGTTCACTGCCTGTATGCAGTAGGTATGCACCCATCGAAAACAAACCCGTAAAAACTTTTTGATGGAAATAACATACCATGTGACAGTTCCAATAACGAGTTGCGGCGTGTTCTTGAGTGGTGCTAGCATGGGTTCCCCGAGCAACCCGTTGACCACCATGCCGCCCGCGAAGATCACCAGCATAGTGGACAGCCAGCATGACAGGGGGTGCTTCCGGGAGAACGCTTGCGCTCCTGAAAATGGTAAGCATGAAGAGTTACTTATAGGATGCTCGGCAACCTTAAACAGTATTATGTATGGGTTGGCAAATCGGTATACTTGGTGGAAAGTGGTTACCACAACCAAAGCCATAACCAACCTGCAATTTAAACCAAGAGTCTAGATCTATGATAGACCACGAACATAATCTCATTCATCATAGCATAATCAGCCATAATGTTCCCACTGCTGGGACACAGGCCTCCTCTCTGTGAGAGGGAGTGGGCCATAATCCACCACGCAGACCCAGTGCGGGTTGGTAGATGACACATGTGTTCGAATTGTAGGTTCTAGAGATGCCGGTTTCCTCACGATGTTTTCCTTCACCGTTTTTGAGAGTAGCGACGATGAAATAATTTACACAAAGTTACGTGCCTGTCTGGGTTCGAACAGGCTGCGACGTAGTCGCGGCCATTGCTCTAATCTATTTTTTTTTTGTGAATATTTTCTTAAAATAATTAAAATCTCATTAATTATGTCAATATAGCTACTATACCTAAAAGGGCATCACTCTTCGTCCGGAATAATATCCTACGTAACACCTACCTGTTGGAGGTCCGATCCAGCGACTAGGTACCGTTTGACCTTTGCTACCCCTTGCCCGCAGGGCGCAGAGAAACTAGGGAACTAGGTTTTGGCAATGTAGGTCATAATAACGTCCCTCCTCCCTACAGGTCTTAGATACATTTTACCTATCGTTGGAGTACCTTACTCATGAATACCAATGCTATATTTAGATTGAGACTCACGGTTTGGAAAGTCTACAACAGCTACTATAACATCACTGTATATACCTATTACATGTATAGCAATAAAGGTAAACGGATCGAAGGAGCCTGGATCTCACGACAAAGTGAATCCTAGTGCGAGTTCCAGGAATCAACGCATTCGAATGTAATTTCTTATACAATAAATTATTCGTATTCTTATCACGCCTGGTATCCTAGAGTGATTGGACAGAGGTGTACCCATAGATACCACCCATATTTCGCCAGTAATGTTTAACAGGGGGCGAGCCTATTGCCAAATCAATATTTGCGAGTTCTTCATTCTCTTTTTATGTATTCTTTATTGTACACCACAAAATACATAAGTACCAAAAAATAACACTACTTAATATACAATGAGCGGCCTTAGGTATCGCTTTCTGCGATCTCTTCCAAGCAACCTTGGAATGGACAGTGATTTGCCTGTACATAATACCTATGGGGCTGTCGGCTTCTGTCTTTCCTACATGATTAACCCCTGCCTTTACTAAATTACTCATACTAAATTACTATTAACCTATAGATACTAAATTACTTATCCCTATGGGCAGTACCTAATGATTCTGCTTCCATGATTTTGCAATCCATGGGCAAATCGAGATGGCGATAGGTATCTATTTTTAACCAAGAACCAAACGACATGGGCATAAACATTACTTCGGAGCTGGCACTATAATACCTACTACCTAAGGGCCTTAAAACACTGGCGATTTACGAGCGTGTTTCCAGCAACGTGCAGCACGTGTTCGCCGCGTTTGCGAATTGAGAGCGGTTGACGTGAGTTTGCAAGAGAGATCGAGACAAGCGCGTGAAAAATATTGTAAAAACGCGGAGAACGCGTCGCGTGGTCGCGATCGCGGCTAGCTTCTTTGCACCTGCGGAGAGTCCATTTCCCAGCACCGCCGCGCCGCCGCGCGGCCCTGTCGTTTCCGAATCGCCTCGCTGCAAACACGCTGGCAAATCGTCACGTCTCGCAATCGTGATAGGTAGCTGTATGTGGCTCATGCTCATGTGACTGCCATAAAATTATGGTTTGCAATAATGTGGTACGATGGTAATCGAAACGGTCGGTAGATTCTGTAAAAATAAAATCTCACCGTGAAGACTTGCGTGGAGCGAGCTGTCAATGTCATCCCAATGGTTCTAGGGATTGACCACGGAACAGAAAAACCAGTTGACCCACATTACATTTACAGTCGTAATCGAGATTTTAATAATATTTTTTACCCAAATTCTATATTGATCATTTTATATTATTTCAATTCAAAGCTAGTATGTAGTTAGGTGGCTAAACATTACCTACTATTTTCGGGGTTTTAAAATAAAATTGCAAAACAGAAATTCATTTAGAAACTTAATGTTATTTTTTTTCAGACACCTAAGTATTAGCATTGACATAATATAAAATTATCAATAGAATTTCCATAAAAAATATTATTAAAATCTCGATTATGATTGTAAATGTAATGCTTGGTTAATCCCTAGCATCAGTGGGATGACACTGACAGCTCACTCCACGCTCACTTCACTTAAATTTTCACGGTGAGATGGTTACAGAATCGCACTGCAGGTATAACTGTTTTAAGTGACAGGCTATTTTTGTGTTACTCAGTGTCAACAAAGTCTATCTACCGATTGATTTTCAGTCGGCGTCACAGGAACATAAATAAACCTTACCTTTAAGTCACCGATACAGTACGTGCGTGCGTGCGTGCGTCTGGCAAATATAGAAGCAAAATTTCCCATCGCGCGTCGATCAAATTGTTCAAAAGCGGATAACATTCAACTGACAGATTGACTGATTTTTGTCTAATTAATTTGGTCGGCTAGTTAAGTATTAATTTTTGGTTGGTAAATAATACCCGCCCATTATTGTCCCACTGCAAAGGCTCTTCCATTATTTCTGTGGGCTCTTCACACACAGAGAAGGCACGAGCATTGATCCCCACGCTTGCGCAAGACGGTTGGCGATTTCAAACTTTTATTAACAATACAGCTCAGGTTTCCTCACGATGTTTTTCCTTCACCGATGTCAGTAATGTACAAGATAAACTAAGAAAGTAGGTACATATGAATTGAAAAAGTCACATTGGTACTTGCCAGGCGTTGAACCCACAACTTTGTACATGAGAGGTGCTAACGTAGGTAGATACCTAGTGGTTAGATGAACTCGGTTGGTCACAGACGGGTGCACTGCAGGAACTGTTCATCCACTGTCCGCCCTTTATCAACAAGTAGGTGTTCATGACAAGGAGCCAGAACGTAATTTTAGCGCGTTTGCAGCATCAATTCCACAGTCATTTATCAAAGATGATTATAAAGAAACTCTCCTGTTTTTTCGACATCAACGGATGTGCGTGTTTCTCGACCCGGTTTGTCGTAATATTGCAGCTTTTTATAGCGTACAGATCAGGCATAATGATTAAGAGCATACGTCATATTAAAATAAGTATCTACATTGCAGCCTGTGCTAATCTAGGAAGGCAGAATAAATCACGAAGAAAAATTATAATGTATTGAAATTACCAGTAGTCTCTTGTGTCGTGAATTCATGAGACAACTGTGTTTGCTGGCTTCAGGCCAACAACCTGTCTCTTGGCATTTTAATATTAAAATACCGCAGGTTATCTACACGTGGTCTTCAACGGTTAACCAATGTATTGTGCGGTTTGAAGCATTGCTCTTACATTTTGTAACGGCACCGCTGACCGCGTGCATTTTGGGCTCTGCAATACCTACAGTAAGTACCTATTATGTATACATGCACAGATACAACGCAATGCTACTTATGAGACAGAGGAGATCACTTGAACAGTTGTACACAGCCTTTTTTCTTTGAGGGTGGGAAATCAACAAAACTTTTCCCACTCTGGGCGGAGCGAGAGGGCGTGTCAGACTCTTACTGACTAAAACCCATCCGTGTTCCTTCAGTTGCCCATGCCAGGGGCCACGGTAACCCTTTCGGACTTTCCCGCAACCCTGGCAGGCATCGGCCCTAGCGGACCCCGTCATTGTTGCTGACATCTCTTTGAGGCGCGTATCGTACACAGCCTAAAGTGAAACCTAATTGGATTGATACCGGTCTACTGTATAGTTTAGAAGAATAGACTTAATGCTATTCCTTTGTTTCATTGAAGTAACTTTGCACGCGAGTAGTACCACTAGGTATTTTTTTTTTAATGTTTTGTTTAGAACTCATAAAGTAGATGCTACCACCGTGCCAACGACATTGGTTATCGTGATCTTTACATCTCAAAAGGTACCTACCCAAAAGGTCTTACAATTAGGTGCAAAATTTAGCGTGACGCTGATTTTGACAAGTATATATATATATACCTACTTATGTACTTATTATGATTTTGTTTGTATAATTATGTGTGATTTCTAGGCGCTATCGCTATACGGCAGCATAAGGATACAATTATGCGTGAGTAAGTATTAATCAATAGAGCAACGCTTGATTAAAAGTTAGTATAAATATTTTGGTTCAATTCTCCCCTTTTTCAAGCATAACGCGAAACATTATTGATGACGTGGGAGTTTGTGGCAACTAATCTGTAATTTCGCTCACGAGTAGTATGGCTCGTTGGTCTAGGGGTATGATTCTCGCTTCGGGTGCGAGAGGTCCCGGGTTCAAATCCCGGACGAGCCCGTGAGAAATCACTTTTAGATTATAGTTTTATAAACGGGAAGCTTTCAAATACTTTTCTTTTAATTTTGTTGGGGAAAGATTTACTTTTTAGTTTAGCGCCATCTATTCGCTAGGTGTAACAAGACGAAGGACGCTAGTCTTCAAGCTTCAGATAACAATACGACGGACAAACTAGTTCAATCAGGCTCTTACCTAAAACCTAACCTCACCAGCTCACTATGGAATATTGATGAATAAAAGATATGAATACTGTATTACTTCCACAACAAGTTACAAGTGTCCACGTCAATGATAAGATCAAGCGATCATTTATTTGATAAAAATTTACGATACTTCGGAAATAATTTATTTAAAACATTTTTTCAATACTTATGGACACAGAGCATCTTATGGATACTGACATTTTCTTCCATACTTCAACGTGTTCATGCAAATATATTGTGTTCAGTTAACATTAGCTGTTATTGGAGCTATTCGGTCTGGATGCTGCGGGAACGATCTATTTATAAACGCGTTTAGGTGTCTTTTATTTTAGAACGTTCCGCACAAATTACTTTTCGAACATAAATTGATTACAGGATGCGGAAGTGCGACGATAAACCCCATTATTTTGGCGGGATACATTTAAAAATACATAAACTAACACTTACCGGATCCTAAATCCTCTCTGACTGCAAGAGCGCATAATAGAGAATGTGCTATATCGAAATATGGGTACATTTTTAGTTTAATGACCTGGTTGGCCAGGTCCAAAAAGGCTTCGGGATCCATGGTGTTAGATTTTAGTTTATTTCACGGTTTATTATCAATTATTTGCACAACTAAACACCGACAATAGCGTGACACGATGACGCGCGTCCGCGACTAACCGCGGGCGATGTTGCCGCGAGACTGGGATGCGGAGAGCTCGCTCTTACTATTATGTATAAGAATGCCTTTTATTATTTTGGTCAGACGCAAAAAATATCTCGTTTTGCCTCCGGGGTTAGCGTTGTGCGACAGGTTGCTTGGTTATAAACAACTCATGTCAAATTCTTCGACATTTTTGTAAGAGTTTGTTTTAGTTCAGAAAGTGGATTGTAATTTTGACACTATAAATCAAGTTTCCGTAGTGTAGCGGTTATCACGTGTGCTTCACACGCACAAGGCCCCCGGTTCGATCCCGGGCGGAAACAGTTCCTTTTTGATAATATTTTTCTCTTCACGCTATCTTGAACTGGAGCTGATCAGAGATATCTGAAAAATTATTATATTATGAATAATTTGTTGAATCGTTTTATAGTTTCACAGAATAGTATCTGTTCGCCTTGAAACTTGCGTTTAGAAAACTATGATTGTTACCAAGGCTAAGTTTGCTGCAATAAACGATTGTCAGGCGAATGATGCAAAATTAACGTCGTATCGGATTACCGGGGCTCATTTTGATTATAATTAAATTTGTAAACGAATGCCAAAAGACAGGGAACTTAATAAAACCAATGGAAATATTGTTAAAGATATATTTGTAACAATAATTTTATAATTTACAACATATCAAACTTTATAAAAAATATAAGATTATATAATTTAGGAAACGAAAACATTTATAATAGTTAATAATAGTTGTTACAAGTACGCAAAATACGCGCATTGACGTGGAGTTGCGGACACCAGCCCGTATTACCTATTACCTAGTTGTTACAATTTCATCAGTCTTTTATGTTATTTGATCTGTACACAGCCAAATCTTTGGAAATAGGAAATAATAAATAATTTTCTCCAAATAATTTCTACAGAGTATTATAATGGGGTAATAATTTCACTTTTTAAACAACATTTTAATGTGCCTTTATAAGACGATGATCATTCAAATGTAACGAAATTTGAGTATTCTAGTCAAGCATTACTGTGCATTTAATAAAACAAAGATACAAAAGTCGTACATGTTTCACTAATTACAATTAGTTAAGAATATTTAGTCTTACGATTACTATTCACGGAAAAAGATGTTTCTATTTTATTTTACATTGATTTTTATATGGTTTACATTTACTATTGCATTGTGCGACCTCTAACCTTAAACATTAAAAAAAACCTTTATGTACCTTTATCAGATCATAAATTTTGCCTCCTTTCCTTAGCCTTAAACTATTAGAACTTATATTTAAAATGGTATATAACATAAAACAATTACGTAAGGAACTCCAAGTAACATAGACTCCCAAATTTGGGTTAGAGCCGTTGCAAATCACAAGCGCATCATGTGACTTAAGTCATTTCCATAAGGTTGAAAATGCACTGATTGACGCACGCTCGTGAAACGCAACCACTATACGAGCAACTTATTTGATTATTATAACTTTTTGCGACAGATCCTTATTATAACTATAGATTACTCCTGGGGAAAACAAAGATATAAGTATTTAGTTTTCTATCAGAAAATAATATGAAGTCGGTTAAAAAGAGATATTGACATTGTGTTTTAAACTTCAAAACTGTTTTGAAAGATATAATGCTTATTGTAGACCGTTACTGTACAGTTATTGAATGCAGTAATGAGATAAGAAAATTGACAGCTGTTACATAATAAGTACTGTTTGTTTACATAATAATTGTAACTACTTACTTTAAATTAATAATAGTGATTGTTTTTCTTAACACTGATAGCAGCTGGTGTGAAATGCAAACCGGGCAAAATTAACAGGTTGTAGTTTGATCAAACTGAACTGAATACTGACTTACATAAAAAATAATATAACAGATAATAAAAAAAATCTTATCATTTTAATTCCCCAGGAGCGAAATATTGTCAAAGTAATAAAACGGACCAAATTGCGAGATTCACATAGTAATTGGCGGTATAGAAAACATAATAAGGTTATATCATACAAATTACGCTTATACAGGGTCAAATTAAATTAGTTGGCGAAACTCCGCAGACTTCGTACGAGCGGTCGTTGACCGCAAAACTAAATATATTTTTTTTGTCTTCCCTATTTTGTGTTTAGTATCGATACACATTAAGTCTGCGGAGTTTGACGAACTAATTTAATTTCGCAGATCGCTTGCCAGTCTCACACATTGTCTAAAGGTCTATTTACACATTGATAAATGGAAAACGTGTAAGTTTATCGCGCATCACTAATTACCGTAGTGTTGGTGATAATGTGTTGTAATAATGTATGCACGTCTTATGCTAATTTACTGATGTGTTGCACTAATTAAAGTGTACACAGGCCTTAACGTCTTGGCGACAAACAGAATGCGTCACAAATTCAACAAAAAAAATACAGGCATACTATTATGGTAGATCATTTTTTTTCTGGTTTAGAGCAAAAGTAACTTATGTTTTTCGTTAAATATAATTACATAATAATTATGGTACTTATGTATGGAATGTAGGTGTGTCGTATTTGCCAAATTTGCCTGTATTGTAAATTTTTAAATCAGCAGTAGGTGCCTAAGTTGCTAGTTTTATCGTGTGTCTACACCAATGATACCCAAAGAGGTCTTTATCGACCCCCAGGGGTCGACGCCGACCTGTAGGTCGTAGGTTGTTTTTTTCTTCTACATCTCACTACAGTTACCCATCAGTCAAAACACATTTGAAGTTGATGAATTTTCAAACATGCAATGTTGGTTAAGCAAAACCTACCAAAACCCAAAACCGAAGAATATGGCAAGTGGTCTATCAGACAAAAATGTTTGGGGACCTCTGGTGTACACAATATGCATTATACAATATAAACATTATAAAATTGTACGCAATGAAGGCACTTCATTCCGAGTGTAGGACTGAACACCGACAAGACTTTACTTCGACAGGACTCTTCGCTGACAGGTCTGTGGCCTTGTGTTTCATTTACTGGTGATTTTTTATAATATGTGAAAACATTTCGGTGAGCAACTTGGAAGTAGTGCTCGCCGGCGGCTGCCGCGGCACCGCTCGCTTCGCTCGTTCGGCTCATGCGCGGTTGGACACAGTTCTAACCTATTTCGCAAAATCGATTTCCAAAGTATCTGATTATGTATGTATATTATATTATGTCCTGTAGGCTAAGAGTCCCGTAGAAGTAAAGTCTTGTCGGTGTTCAGTCTGTCAGCGTAGTGTCTGTCGAACTGGACCTCATTAAAAGGTACCTATGTATTAAAAAGGCCATTAGACTTTCAGTGTACATAATTATAGCTTAGTTCAAAGCGACCACGATGATAATATAAACGATACATAATGTGGACAGACATAAGACCTACACATGAACAAACTTAAACTAATAACGAACTGCACGGCAGCCTCCTATGATTGACTGTGCGAGATTTACTGAAAACAGAAATAAATATACTTAGAGTATTATAGATTTGTTAATAATGTAGCAGCCGGAGTCTGGATTCATGCCCGGTTGAGGGCAATAATCTCGCCCCCTAATTACACGAGACTTGAAAGATAACTGGCGAAATGTGGTGCACCTGTGCTTAACCCTTCGGGAAATAGGCGTGATGTTATGTTAATACCTATAAGGTGAATTGAAAATGGTACTTGGATAGGATAACAAAATCGGAGTAAACAAAAAAATTACGGCACATGAGCCAAATAAACCATTAAAGCTATCTAATGATGCATAAAAACAAGAGCAGTGGTGGCCCAGTGGTAACGGCGGTGACTTACTAGTTGTAGGTCGTAGGTTCGTAGCCAGTCAGGCGCATTACTTTGTGTAAATTATGTCATCATGTATAAACGTGCTCTTAAAACGGTGAAGGAAAACATTTGCATCGTGAGGAAACCGGCATGTCCTAGAACCAACAATTCGAAGACATGTTCAATCCACCAACCCGCACTGGGCCCGCGTGGTGGATTACAGCCCACTCTCTCTCACCGAGAGGAGGCCTGTGTCTCAGCAGTGGGAACATTATAGGCCGATAGACAATCGAATAAAACAAATGTCCAAAGATTATGAAAAATGTTGGTGTATTTGTAAACACACTTCTCAGTAAAAGATTGATTAAATGGTTGTATTGTATAAACAAATTATTACAACAGTTAATAGTTCATTTAAATCATACCGATTGATATAACATTCATTTATCTCTCACCGACGCGATTGCAATTTTCACAAACTGCGCGTTTTTATGTAATTTGTAGCCAATACATTTGTTTACACTTTGTTATGGGAGTTAAATTAAACATGCATATAGCGATCTGTGTGTCCAGTATAATAACGCATTCAGGATACTGTTGGGGCTGCCATGGCGATGTAGTGCGTCAAAAATGTTTGCGGATAGGCATTAGATGGTTTTGCGGCCATCATTCGTAAAAGAAGCGCTTCTCTGCTGGCTCGTCTTCGTGGCAGTACCAACACTATCTTCAGTTTATTCGATCTGCGAATAAACTCAAGATAGTGTTGGTACTACCACGACTCCCATCTATCTAGATGGGAGTCTCCAATGCTGCGACATTGGATGAAACTTCATACTAAATAAAACATGTAGATATGTCTACTAACACTAGTTTTTAAGACCATTGTTACTAACTCTATGGGCGTAGCCTGAAATAAATGATATAATAATAATAACATAATTTCTCTGATTGTTCTCGTCTGGCTAACGGCGAGTACTTGCACAGGCATAACCAAGTAGCCAGGATTATTCACCAGCAACTTGCTTTAAAATATAAACTAGTGGATACCGAGGTACCGTATTACAAGTATGCGCCCGACCCAGTTCTCGAAAATGACCAAGTCACGTTGTACTGGGATCGGTCTATCATTTCATTACTGACAGGACTATTGTCGCCAATAAGCCTGATATAGTGGTGTTAGATCGATTAGCGCGCCGCACAATGATTATCGATGTTACCATTCCACATGACGAGAACCTCGTGAAAGCTGAGAAAGAGAAACAAATTAAATATCTCGACTTAGCACACGAGGTTGTTGACATGTGGAATGTGAGCTCGGCTGTCATTGTGCCGATTGTCGTATCGGCCAATGGCCTGATGGCCGAAAGCTTCGATCAACATCTCTCGAAGCTCTCGTTAGGCGGTTGGATCAAGGCCCTGATTCAGAAGGCAGTACTTCTCGATACGGCTCGTATCGTGAGGAGGTTCCTGTCTCTGGAGCCCTAACCACCGGTAGCTTGGACCCTGCTCCCGATACCGGCGGACTACTATTTTTATATTTTTAAATGTGTTTTTTATAAAAATATTTAAAAATGTATTTATATGTATGAAAATAAATAAATATAAGAAAATAAATAAACGGAATAATAATAAATATAAGAAAATAAATAAACGGAATAATAATAAATATAAGAAAATAAATAAACGGAATAATAATACACTTACTTATTTTCAAAGGTGTGGTTAGCCTGCACGGACACATTATTGTGTCGTGTTGTGTCGTGGAATCAGAGGGGCAATTCTCGTACTTAAAAAACGTTCAAATTCAAGTCGCAATATCATCTCAGCGACAATCAATGTCAAAAACTTGTCAAAATGTATGTAAATTAATTGTATTTTTGACAGATTGATAATGAGATCAGACTGTGAACGTTCTTAAAATTACGGGAACGGCCCTCTGGTCAGGACTACGTCAAATCACAACTAGTTTTGATTGGCTAACACTGCGTCAGAAGACGACACGACACAACACAGTAATGTAAATCCAGCTTTAAGTACATATTTTAATAATCAAGCATAACCGAAGTATAATTTTATAACAGAAAAAAATAAAAAAACTATGCTCAATATAAATAAAATAAAAAAATTAAGCTCTTAGAAATGAGTAATGCTGAATGACAGCGTAGGGAGCAAGGGCGAGTCCAGCCTTCGAGTCAGGGGGGTCACATAGTCGAGGTCCAGTCAGGACAGGCTTCAGTCTTCTCAGTTTATGTAGGTAACATTTTGCAAAAAAAGAATAATGATAAAAAGAAACCAAGCCTAAAGAGCGTGATTATACCTTCACATGGGCCTCGCACGCGGCAAAATTTTATTTTTTAGGGATGTGCATTACCCTCTTCTCAATACGCTATATATACGAAAAGCAAGAATGTAGGATGCAGATCGAGCGAGGCGAGCTCGGAATTCTTTGCACCCCGTCTCGTCATTCTCGGTTAGGTTTCTATTGAAGATTCTTATGGAAATAGGAGTTGCTTTGTCGACTTATGCAGAAAAGTTTGAGAGTTAGAAGAATATAGGATGCAAGAATGAGCAGAGCGAGCTCGAAAATGTTTGACCACCGCCTTGTGTAGCTGAGGTTTTCTAAGTAAGGGTTACTTTGTCGACTTACGCAGGAGGTTTGAGAATGTTGGCTGCAAGAGCGAGCGAAATGAGCTCGAAAATATTAGCACCCTTTTTTTTTTTTTTTTTGAGGATGGGAAATCATCAAATGACCCCTCCCGCTCTGGGTGGAGCGGAAGGGAGTGTCAGACTCTTACTGACTAAAACCCACCCGTGTTCCTTCCTTGGCCCTTTATGTTCCGGGTCAGCGGTACCCCTTATGGATGATCCCGCTTTCCCGGCAGGCTTAGGCCCTAGTGGGCCCCCTCTTCGATGCTGACATCTCTTTGAGGCGCGCGTGGAACACGTACGCGCCGTCCGGCACGGGCCTGATCCTGATCGGACGGTGAGCTACCCATTACTCACCGCCCGCAGGCCCGCGCCTACGGTGGCCGGGAGTCGTCACGCGGCTCCCGGCGCCCGGAGCGTCCACCGCGGCGGCTTGGACGGGAGACTCTCTCCCTCTCCCGTCCCGCCGCCTCCTTCGCTAGCATGACTGCTTCGCAGAAGGAGGCGACTGCCTCCCACTCCCCCTCGCCCCGGACCATGGCTTGAACCAAGGCCGGGCGTGAGAGGTCGCCGCCGCTGCCGATCGCCTCTACGAGGACACGGCGGTGCTCCGCCCATGCAGGGCAGGCCCCCACCGTATGCTCCACCGTGTCCTCGGGGCGATCATCGCAGTGGTGACACCCGGGCGTTTCCTCCCGCCTGATGATGTGCAGGAACCTCCCGAAGCTTCCGTGTCCGGTGAGGACCTGCGTCAGGCGGTAGGTGAGGACGCCGTGACGCCTCTCTAGCCACTCCTCAAAGAGGGGTCTTACCGCCGCTATCGTGGCGTGCCCTGCGCTGGGTTGCGACAGTCGCTCTTTCCATGCCGCCATGAGATCGCGCCGGAGGACCTCCGGCGCGATTTGCCGCGGAAGCGGGGTTTCCCCCCGGCGTAGAGCCTCCGCGCGCCACTCATACAGGCGCGCGAGGACTATCGCCTCCAGATCCCACGGCGGCAGTCCGGCAAGGAGGCTTGCCGCCTCGCCCGAGATCGTGCGGCCTTTTGGGGCGCGTTCAGATAGTGGGCGGCTCTCCGCCGCAGTGAACGCGCCCACACCGGGGCCCCATATGTAGCCATGGACCGCACGACCCCCGCGTAAAGCCTCCGGCAGGAGGCGTTTGGACCCCTCAGGTTGGGCAGGAGCCGCTTGAGGGCGGCCCCAGTCCGTTCCAGTTTGGGGGCCAAAATATTAGCACCCTTCATTTATATTTTGCATACCTTACGGGGCCTCTAAATCCAAGGTGCTTCTTACTGAATATATTATTTTGACCATGTTTGGGATTAGATTAAACTTCTAAAGATTTGGGGGGAAACTTTAAAAGGGGTGTTAACATTGAAATAATATAGTTTGTTGCCAAAAAGGACTCATAAGTTGTTAGCAACAAACTATATTATTTCAATGTTAAAATCCATTTTAAAGTTTCGTCCCGATTATTTATTTATAGTTACTTAAAACGGTACAACACCAATTACATTAAGTAACATAGAGACAAATTACAATTACGTTGACACTAATATAAATAACCTTAAAACTAACATGGAACAGTAGACTCCCTTGCATACTTTTTTCACAGAACACCAGACATATACTATACGCATCATTTTAATCCATTCATCCGCAAACACATCACATTCAGGGTTTGCATTTAGTTGGCATTGGTTTAGCCAGAAGGGCATCAAGCACCTTTAGACTACGTCAGACTGGAGATTCGGCTCTGGTTACAGTTAAGTGTTATTAGCCCCTGCATCCCTATTAACCCCGTTACGGTATTTATTTTATTAAATTTATCAGTGAGATTAGAAAAATTATTTGTGGTCGACCTAGACACAGCCCAGGGGGAATCCGCCCTTGGTAGGGAGCAGAAACAATCGAGCATCTTACAAGTAAAGAGATATTATCAGAAGAGAACGCCAGTTACCTTTTTATCCTCCTTACATGGTGTTATTTTCGGATATGTTTTTGCCATCTGAGTTTCGTCTGTCTTTCTTCGTTATCGGCGATCCTGAGTAACAAATAAATATTATAAAAAGATTTTATGTGTGCAGAAATGACTCTTATGAAGTATGGAGCAGGCATTTTCGAAGTGTATTTTGGTATGAACAATATGAACATGCTTTATTGAATTTTCATTCCTATTTATTTCATTCAATGAATCGTGTACCTATTGATTTATCTTCCCCCACTAGCTATACGTGTGATTATGCAACAGAGGCTCATTAAAATGGACACTTTAGTTCACATCCATCATTTTCATAAATCTCGAAGTTATTTATTATCCTAACAGATTGCTTCTGATAGGTATAACCATATTTTTAACAGTCACACGACCAATGAACACTCAAGGCCAGTGGGTCATAAACGCGAGAACTAATAGTTTTTTTTACTGTACATTGTTTGCACTCGAAGACCGCATCGAGACAATGAGGTAGACTAATAATACGTATAAGCAATACGTGTTATATTCCATATGCAGCATAATTCAACATTTTAAATGTCTTAATTTAATTTTGCATAACACATACATAATCAGCCTATAATGTTCCCACTGCTGGGACACACTCATCTCGATCTCGGTAAGAGGGAGTGGGCCGTAATCCACCACGCGGGCCCAATGCGGGTTGGTAGATGTCAATTTAATACTGATAGTGTTTAATTTTTTTAAAGTAAACAATAGAGAGGTAGAAATAACAGGGAATGTTACGTCAGAATTAATATTATTATTATTTTCTTGGCAAGTGTGAAAAGTTACAGTTTTAATACGACAAATTCGTGCTTTTTATTTCTAATCAAGTGAAGTCTTGATAAGCACCTAAACTTAATGCTCGAAGAAAATGCACGTCCTTTTTCAATGTCCCTCGTTATAAAACCAACTTAGGCATGAATGCTCCGATGGCTAGGCTAACGTCGACGCACAACAATTTTTGCAATCTTTATGATTTGGATATCTTCCACGACCATCCCAAGCGTTTTAGATCGAAGATTATAAATGAGGGGAAGACTGAAGACAACAAAATAAAAAATTAGCCAATGTTTATGTCGATGAGGGTATTCTCTCTAAGTAGCTACTGAGATTTTAGCTAGAGCTTTTGTTCTTATATTATTTTCGTTTTTTGTTTATTTTTTTTTGTAACGTGTATACTGTGTTTTTTTTTTTCTTCTATTTTGTTGTGAATGCTGTGCACGTCTGTAATTGACGTAAACACTAGTCCATGTCTCTGTTCTCTTTTATTTGTAAATGTTTGTGTTTGTGTTGTTTATGTGCCTTAATATTATTAAATAAAGTCTTTGCTGAGTTTTCAGTATAAAAGTAATGGTGTCAAAATAATCATTGGGAGGCAATGAAATGCATGCTCAAAATATCACAAAATCTTAAGAAATCTTCTAATTATAGAATACTCCTAAAATCTTCAAATATATTGTTGACAATGGACCCCGAAAATCACAAAGATTTATAGTTAGCTATCGCTCTTTGTTAGAGAATATTGCGTCGGATTTGTGAGTAGGTACTCATAAATATTAAAGAATTTTTAGCTATCATCACATTCATCACCTATGAAAAATTTAGAAGAGCTGTTAACGGAGAGACATGAGAGCATGATTTTCACTAAAAGAGAGGCTGGCTTAGACAGAAAAAATTACAAAAATCTAGTTAGAGTATTCAATACTTCACTCATAATGAGTTCATATTTTTGAGGATGTTATAGTACAATAATAATATGGATAAGTATATGTGGAAAGACAATAATTATGAACTGTAATATGTTAAAGTGCAAGCGGTTTAAGTCAAATAAATGCAAAGCCTTTCTACAGCGTTGTTTGTAGAAAGAAGTTCGTAATAATGAGTTTTATCGCAAACATGTGGTTTAATGATGATTTTTAATCAATGCAACTTTAATGATTTTTACGGATCACTGTATTACAAAAACATTTAGATATAACAATTAAATTGATAAGGCGTTTTTTATCAGCGGAGTGAGACAGATAAATTGTATTTCTTCAAATATTTATAGAAACGTAATCATTCGAAGATAAAAAATGAATCATGCTTTTAAAAGAGAGTAAAATTATTGTTAATGTGGCGCAAGCAAATTACTATGAAGAATTCTGATCGCATTTTATATGATAAATCAAGCATCTGTTATCAAGTCATCAGAATACCTTTCTTTTTGCTGGGCACACTCTTAACCGTTCGCCCATTGGCTGAAAAACAAACAAAAAAAACTCGATCAATACTCCAACGTACCAAGTGATGTATTTCGTTGCTTAGAGAATCTCTCTTTCATTTTAATAGACCAAATCTTTAATTTCGTACCGATTTTCTGTTCGTTATTTGGAGTTCTCGGGATTTTTGACGGCGTCGTGATCTCTTGCTGTATGACATTTTGCGTTTCTTCTTTTAGAGCTAAGACTTCACGCTCTATAATCGTTTCTTCCGGCTTCTCCCATCTAGGGGGTGTTTCAGGGTCTGTACTTAGTACTTCTGATCTTTCGGGAGTGGAGCAGGGTGCTTCGGACATGTTGAGTGAATATGGTGACTCTATTTGTTGGCAGTTGTCCTCTGCTGGCTGTTGTGGTAAGCCGTTGTTGTGGTAAACAGTGTCTTGGTCGGACTCTGTGGTGAAATCTGATCGGTCGCTCTTTGGGCTTGTCACGTTGGTTAACTGTAATATGGTTCAGGTAAATTTTAAGAGGGCTATCACAATTTTTCTTATATTTGAGTGTTTGAAGAGCACACTCAAATACAAGAAAAAAATTGATATTTATTTAGAACACTCTTGAGAGAAATAATCAAACTTTCTCAGGCATATTTTTTTTTTAATTTTGTGGCCATATCTAAACCATAATCACACATTTAAACTGGGAGTTTTGATGTGTGATTTGTATAATTTGCTTTTAAGAAAACCGGGTAGACTAAATTGTGTCCTTTAGAGTTTCAACATCAACTCATTAATATTAATTGGTACATTTACAGTAATTATGGTAATACTTTTGAATTGCCAAGGAATTGGAAGTCATACATTTAATTAGACACAATTATCATTAAACCATAGTAGTTACTTCGTCGTCTGTGAGACTGTGTCAGGGCCAACAGCATGATCTTCTAAGAAAAGGAAACAACTTTTCAGCTATACTACCTAGAACATAACAACACGCTGTATCCGATGCAAGTGAATATACAGGGTGGATTTTTGTGACGGGGCATTAAGGACAGGTACCTTAACCGTTGTACCTATAGGAAAACCGTCTTAAGAGTCTAGCCCTAACTTTTTGAGAAATCTTGATCTGCGTTCACAGATTTTGAAAAAAAGATTGTCGGCAAGAAAATAGGCAATTTTCACTAAAACATTGTTGATGCCAATGGACCTCTATTATAATTCTTTAGTTTCTTTCTTTAAGTATAAAAATATGTTATATGAAAACGAAATTGAAATATGGACAAGTAAAAAGCTTTAAATAAATAAATACAATTTGTAAAATACCGTAAAACTGGAGTCCTCATCCGAGTCTGCATCGAGGTCCACCATCATCTTCTCTATGAGCCGCTCCATGGTCGTCTCGCTGGTAGACGCCGCTGCCGGAGTCGTGTGTGAACGGCCGCGCTTACTTCGCTTCACAACCTGCAAGGCATTGAAATAATAAAAATAAACGTTTTGATATTGGATAATATTCCAGATTACTTCCAGATTACGGGCCATTATTCCCCAGATTACGGCTCCAGACAACAGATTAGTTGGCATGTCAAATGAAATAGGCTTAGGAGAGGCTGCACGCGTAGCACGCACGACGAAGAATAGATATAATGACAGATTGTAGAAAAAAACCTTTACAAATCTGTTAACAATCCGTCATTTTGTCTATTCTTCCGTCGACAAAACCCGTTTCTATGGTGGTCATGCTACGCGTGCTGCAGTTGACAACGATAATAACTTTCTTAGTACTGTAGTAGGTATGTGGTGAAATAAGCAGTAAATACAGTGCGTTGATTGGGATTATTGACGACCGGACCGTCCTGTCCTAATCGAACAGATTCCTGAGAGAAAATAACGTAGTAATTGTCACATTTTCATAACAGGTGCTGTTTGATAAAGCAGAAAACTATGATAAAAAACTGACAAAATTCTAAGAATACCGTATTGTCGCCTGTCACCAGTCGGTTTTATTAAATAAGTCCTAGGTCGTCGGTTCATCTTATGGTAGTATATCAACCCTGCGAGACGCCGGTACGCGGTCGTTTGTCCTCAAACCGGCTTCCTTTGATGTATAGTGGCACGTCCCTCGCGGTAGTTTCAAAGGGCGGCCGGCACAATTTAACCAGATTAACTGAACTTATAACTTACTAATACTTCGTCGTTGTTACTGACGCGGGTCGTGTTGTTGTTGCCGTAGTGCTGCGACGGGCGGCGAAAGCACATGGTGAACTCGAAGATGGAGTGCAGCGCGTTGGACCAGGACTCTCGCGGTGGGCCTGCACTGCTAGTGCGTGCGCGCATCATTCTGTTGCCTTGATACTTTAGGGTGCGGAGGTAGCGTCTCTTACTTTGTATATACATTACCTGGGGAAAATGGAAGAAACATCTGTCAAAGTATAGTTTAATTAAGGAAAATAATATTCTTGACAGATATCAATACCAACAAAACAAGTTTTTATGGTAAAAGTAGGCAGACAGGTCACCCTTTCGGCGATACGCCGGATCGTCTTGTTCCTCTAAACAAACTTAAAAGTCCTTACTGCTTAAACAAAAGTAAATGCTAGGCCCTAAAATAAACGGGCAATAATTTCTGCACCCCCGTCCAAATGTACTTTTTTCGAAAACTTATATTAAAGAACAATAATTATGTAAAAAAAACTAGGACGTACCACATCAGCAGACCTTAACGGCGGCTTCCCCATGACCAGGTTAAGCAGTGAAATACCCTCGCGAGTGATCCTCAACGTCACTATCATCATTAAGAAGAACACCCACGGCAGCGGCCGCACCAACTCCGGCTGAGGGCGCTCGTCTTGATCTACTGCAAAAATAAAAGAGGTTTTTATTACACCATTGCCCCATTCAACGATGAACATTTCTCATGATGCGTTTATAGATAGACATCCTTGATGCACCAACACTAAAACGTTTGTTACCCCGTGTTTACACCAAGAATCACAACTTTTCTTGTATATATTATACAAAAGCTGTGATACTTATTTTTAACAAGTCTAGTAAAAGATTGACTACAAACACGCTGTGTATAAAACATGTTTAATACATGTGTTGACGTTGTTTCAGACATGTAATTACTGTTTACAAATGTTTTGGATACGATAAAGTCTTTGCAACTTGTTTTATGAGTAAACGATAAACTAAACAGTAGACACAATTGACAAAACATGTCGAATACACGTTTTATACCTTGGTGTAAACGCCGTACAAATATTTTTTGAGTCTAAGTTAGTGTTACAATATCGCAATGATACTGGTTGTCACATTTTCGGCTTTCAATAAATGATAAATGATTTTATTTCTGTAAGTAGGTTTGAACAAACACTTTTACACGTCAATCATATATTTTTTTTTTTAAACTAGATGAGGTCGGCGTTTCCTATCTGACTACTCTGAGAAGAAAGGCCGAAACAAACTCAGAGGTCACAGTCTCTTTTAAAGTCCAGACAAAATATTGGTCAGATCATGTGAAGGCTATGTAGATCGGTGTCTGCAATGGTCTTTTGAGGAAAGAACCACACAGATTGAGTGGACCTGTCCAGTCAGTGCACGCAATTGTCAGTAATCGTGCAGCTCAACTTAGACTCAAGGAGCTCAACGATTCGACGAACAATACCAAAGAAAGGACATTTGAGTAGGCCGCATAAATTACTCAAACTGCCAGATCATGTTTACGCTGAGAAAAATACAAAAATAAATAAAAAAAAAACAATGACCGACATAGTTCTCACATTCACAATAATTAGAATAATATTATAATAATCTTTGAGGACCATGTAGATTTGTGTCTGAAATGGTAATATTGTCCGTAACGCTTACCATAGATAGTTTTCGTACTGACCTCCTGCTTAGCATAATCAGCCTATAATGTTCCCATTGCTGGGACACAGGCCTGCTCTCGATATGAGGGAGTGGGCGGTAATCCACCACGCGGGCACAGTGCGGGTTGGTGACCCCTGCTTAAGTGTAAAAAACCGTCATACAGCTACGCTACTTGATTGATCCGCGTATAATTTGCTTTTAGCCATGAACCGAATACAAAAAAGACATTAGTTAGAATCCGTTATAGCTTACTAGTTTAGTACTAAGTAATCTAGCCTTAATATTAGTCATACGATGCCGCAATTAGCAGACGACCATTATTAAGCGCATGATTCACATACGCAGATAATGTGACAGATAGCATGATTTAACAAAACGTAGCTAACGATAAACTTTATCTCGTAGAAAAATAAAACAAAACAGAGAGCAGTTTCCATTCAGCTCTATATCTATTTCTCTTATCTCACGAGGGAATGGTAAAATGGACTTTAAACATATAGTAAGTAAAGGTGCTCATGCGTTGATTAATTTTGTTTGAACAAGGTGCAGCGTCTTGACGAATTAGGTGCGTATTCCACTAGATTTGAGTAGAGATTAGTATGTAATCCCCAAGTGTTCAATCTGGATTCAAAATTAAGCATATTTATAACATACAGGACCTGGAAACGTTTAGCTTGACGACTGCACATGCTCTTAAACGATTATGAGTATTGAGTTTTGCTTAGACATTGAACAAGAGCACTGTAGATACTTATAACTACTTAGAAGACTTAGAAGGCTAAGTGTACTTGGGAGAGCCAATATCGTAAGACTGCAGTCACGTGTTATCAATATTCAGGTGATACCTACGTAAAAAATAAATCATAGCTCGAGGGGCGGACATAAGAAAGTGACAGAGTCAATTACTTCCACATGCGAAAAAAGAGAGCGCAATAATGCGTAATGGAACCAAATGTAAAACCGGAAAAAATAAATTAAGCTATGTATCAAAAATATGTTCAGCCAGAGTTTTGAATTACCTAATACGCACATTTTGAATGCAATTTTGCAATGAAATGAAAGTACTTAGAAGTTTAGAATTACATAAAAAAATATAAAAAGGTAGAGGTGTTTTCGGAATTTAACTCTATTGAGGAAATATAACTCGATTGCGTTTTTCTTCAGTCAGAGTATTAATCAAATAGTCAATATAATATATAACCAAAAATTAAATCCTTACACACTGTAAAAATAAATAATGTCAATAATGTAATGTAATGTTAATGTCATAGTGAAATAAATGGTTACGAAAAAGCCCCCAATTTATTTTGGTATCAGCTTCGCTCGCGTTAATTTAGAATTTGACAATCTATTCGGGTTGTACTCTGCTTGTTGTTTGGCCGTTGCAATCGTGGGCTCAGATCGGAACATTATTCTAGGACGCTCCTATACACAATGTTGTATGTCCTTCTATTTGGCGCTAATACGTATAAATTCTATAAATAAAATTGAAGTGTCTGTTTGTAATGTCAAAACAACAGCTTGTTACTAAATGCTTATGAAAGTATACAATGTAACTGAATCAATGCACATTATGATATTAAGTAGTTTAGAATCGTTTACTGAACCGATTTATGTCATTTTTAATATATTATAGTTAGGAGGATGAAAAACCGGTCTATCGACACTCTAGACTCACAAAATGTATTAGGTAGGTACTTAAATAAAAATAAAAACTTTTAACACTACATTAAACCCACACTACACGGGGCGCCATCTATTATCATAAGAACGTTATTGTTGTTTTCCTCGGAAACAGTACTTTTTTTCGGGATGAAAGGCACCCTATGTCGGTTTCTGTACACCTGACAACGTATATGCACAATTTCAGGACGATCGGTTCAGTGGTTTAACCATGAAAAGGAAGCAAACAAATTTACTTTCCCATTTATAATATTAGTTAGGATTCAAAATACGTTTTCTATATAATACTTACCTAAAGGTACCGGCCAATTTCAATGACAGAAGGCACGAATGTACACCTACCCGATTATATACTCAGCCATTTCTGCCTTCAACGGGCGATTGATGAGAGTGACAGCAAAAGCGATGCTGGTGGTAATTGTTTTATCTTTATGGAAGACCCTGAATTACACATATGAAGCTAAGAAGTCAAAATACTAACACGGCGGAGGAACAGCCCATCTAGCGCACTTCTCGACGACCCACAGCGTTCGGTCGAGGTGCCTCAGAGCAGACTGCCCAAGTCGGTAGCTCGCTGCATGCTCCGCTGTAGTCTGGAACACTTCTTTAGCCAGAGAGACCAGCTCCATATCTGAAACAGTTGAACATACAGCTGAATACTTTTGTTTAACGTGAGGATGTCTTTAAATTACGAAATAAAGCTGTCTAGATTGTGGAGTTGGTGGGAAGTCTGGAGGACAAAGAACTTTTGGATAGTCACTGCTGGGTGGACCTTGCTTCTTATAATATGCGAGAAAGAGCGCATTTAATAAGGCAATTGAAACAGTGCATGACGAGTTACTTTGAAGCGCCTGCGCTTTAACCCGAAAAGTAAAGCGGTAGGTATTATCTCTTGATCAATGTGTGAGCTTAAATTGAAACTCATTCTTGCTTTATTTATCCATTTATGTACACACATACCTATATGCACAAGAAGAAAAGAGCAGAAAAATACGTATCTACTTACGTACTTTATTCATTGTTATCATAAACGCCTTTTCCTGCCTGTCCAAATCAGTTATCTCCATTACAAAACGAGAAATAAAGAGTATTCTCTAAGCAAAGCGAACAAACTGATGAAGCTAATTTTACAAGAACGCGTGAGTAGTGTACAAATTCGAAGTTTGTTTAAATGCAATATTTCTGCATTACAGATAAAATACTTAAGTACTGATAAATAAATCATGTTATGTTTTAAGAAAACAAAAACATGTCCTATTGGCCTGAGAGCAAGTTGTAAAAGCTGAGAGGGAGATTGTAATAATTAAATTATTTTATGTAACATGTTCGAACATGGACATTGAACAATGCTGAGCGATAGCCGTTTTGCGTGGATGTGACGCATGTTTCCCCCAACCTTTTCATATTTTTTGTATTATTTTTTGCGTCATGTTTACCGCAAATAAAGGCATTTTCTTTCTTTCTTTACATTGTAGAAACCAAGAAAAACAAATTAAGCATTTAAAAGCAGTAAGACTGGTTTGTTGCGACGGATTCTCTGTATTGATGAATGCCCGAGCACTCCGCTCCCTGGCTAGAGATAGTTGGAAGCACATGGTGTGATTTACCTAAATCAGTAGAGTCTGACAGACACCTCCGTCCGCCCATGGCGGACCGGGCGGTGGACATACCTACATGAGGTCTTCATAATTCTTGCGAGATTTAGGTATGATAAGCCAAAGTTCGCTTGATATCTGCAATGTCTATACGTCTTTAGGATTCTATATCTGAGAGCGGGCCAACGTTGACCTTTGTTCCCTTAAGCCTCTTACAAAAGTGAAGGGAAGAGATAAATTGGCCTGTTATTAAAGGGGCAAGTACATTGACGTTTTTGTACTTGACAAATAATCCCGTTATTCGCTATTACAAAATAAACTTTATTCCCTTTGCAATAAGGTGTATTATGTATTTTCAATCGACACGGAATCGCAAATAAGCTAACTACTTCCCCGTTCAAATTCCAGTGGCAAGTAAATATAAGTAATAAGTACTTCAAGTAGTTATGTTGTGGAGATGTAAACAACATAAATATGGAAATTACAGCGTCCGTGTCTAGACGACCATATGTAATAATAAAGGGTAATTTATCAGATTATGTTTCTAATTAATTTAGAATCACTAATTGGAGCAATTAAATCATACATGAGAAATATTTTTGTGTTAAAGTTATCGTAAAAAATTGTATTCACTTCGTCAAAAAACAAACTCACAAACAACTCGCAATAACTCGTCGCAATATTTACCTATCGATATAATACAAAACTACCCTATACTTTTTGGCAAGTATCCACTTTAGTAGGTATCGCTAAACTAAAGAATCAGTATTTAAACCGAAAAGACTGTACTTACAGAATAAATGTTTATACCTACCTAAATATAAGAGGTACTTAACTATTATTATTTATTATAGAAATAATAAAAGCTCCTGGAACTCACGTTCACCCTTAAACGTGATAGCAACACAACTAAAGCATCGTCACCGGTCACCACATCACAAACGACAGTCTCGCTTCGCTGCTTATCCCTCAAATTATCACAGAGGACAAATAAATTCAAAACAAAAGACATTTAAGATATTATTTTATACTAATTAACATTACCTTCACAATTTCCGCAAAATAGTCTCAGTCGATTATCGTGTAACACAAAACTATGTATGATAAATTATTCACTAAGCGCATGTCCGCACGTATGATGAAAAAAGAAGTCGTATGCACCGTTATCTTTTTAATTTTTTATTATTTTTATTGAGGTACTGGTAATGAGTGCAGGAGCCAGAGTGAATTCATCATTTTGACTTATTTATACCTTATAGATAATGGGGGCGCACAGGGCAGAGGTCAGTGCAATCATAGACAGATACCGTGTGAGCCCAGTGAGACAAAATAATATCCAATATATCAAATTACTAGTGATTTTCTACGACTTTGCTCCTCTAATTTGTGTTTAACAATCAATTTACCTATTCTATTCATTTATTTTAACAGAATGTCTTATTTGTCTAATTATAAATTGCTGCAACAATTAGATCTTAAGAACGATACAAAATTAAATTAATTTGTTTTTAGTTTTATTATGCTTTAAGCTTCACTCTGAGAATAGGTACTGGTTAATCTGTAATTGACGATTATGTAAGTCCGAGGCTATTGTTACCTCTAATACTTGAGATATATTATGTACTGAAGCTGTTGGTAAACCTTTATAAATAAATAAATTAAGGTTTTTTTTACAACCCATCAATGGGCCTTATTTCTGAGACCAGAGAATCTAATATAGCTAATTTAAACAATCAAGTATACTGCTAATTGAACAGACAATGAACGAACTTCCTTTTGCTTAATTACCTAGGTGTGAATATAAATATTAATGTTTGCTTATCCCCTAAGGACAGCTATTATTTTGTATTATTACTGTAAAAAATTAAATTCGTCGGTATCGGCGGCGAGTAGAGCGATACACTCAGAATCGCACCTTCTTCCAGAGCGATGAAAGGTGGGTTTAGAGGGGTTGGGAGCGACCGGACCATGGTGTGACTGAGACGTGCCTACCGGATGATGATGCCATGTGTTCCTTCTGGCGCAGCATCTGGTCGGTACCTGTCAGTCACACCGAAGGTGATTGGACTCGGAATGTCGAGCGAGCCTGCGATCCGATACCAGAAATGGGGGCTATTACCATCTGCCCCCAAGATGTAGCTCGTGCAGTCCGTCCACTACCCAACTGGAAGTCTCCAGGGCCGGATGGACTGCACAACTTTTGGATTAAATGGTTCACAAGATCGCACGCTCGCTTGGCATCTCAGTTTCAGACAACTTTGGAATCTGGTTCGCTACCCCCATTTCCTAACGACAGGAATTACCCACCTGCTCCATAAATCAGGTAGAACCGCGGAACCCAAGAATTATAGGCCGATCAAGTGTTTACCGACGGTCTATAAAGTTCTTACATCCATTTTGAGAACTAAAATTAACAAACATATAGACACCAACTCCATCATGTCTGCCTCTCAAAATGGATGTAGGAATAGGTCCCGCGGTACTAAGGAGCTACTCCTCATTGATATGACCATTAGCCAACAGGTTCGTCGTTCCCGAAAGGATCTGTCGACATGTTGGATAGATTATAAGAAGGCCTATGACTCGGTGCCGCATACATGGCTCGTGAGGGTGTTAGAGTTGTATAAAGTAGATACAACTCTTCGACCTTCCTAATGTCATGTATGCGGCAATGGAGGACGGTCCTTCACTATCCAGGATGTCGAAATATTCATGGGAATAGCGAACCGATAAGGATCGAGCGAGGCATATTTCAGGGCGATAGTTTGAGTCCGCTTTGGTTCTGCTTAGCTTTGAATCCTCTAAGCACACTGCTGGAGGATTCAGGTCTAGGCTATCGGTTGAGGAGAGGTGGTCAGGTTATATCGCACCTCCTCTACATGGATGACCTAAAACTCTTTGCCCCCAACAATTTGCAACTGATGGAGCTACTGAAAGTAACTGAAACTTTCAGTAGCGCCATCAGGATGGAATTTGGTGTGGACAAATGTGCGGTCATGCATGTAAAGCGAGGGGAGATTGTTGAATCCGTGGGAACCCAACTCTCGGATTCCACAAACCTTAGAGCCCTCTCCGCATCCGAAACCTATAAGTATTTGGGTATGTCGGAAGCGTTAGGCATCAATGTTACTGACATGATGCAATCGTTGAAGGAACGCTTCTTTGGCCGCCTGAAAAAAGTACTTAACAGTCTTCTTTCAGGCGGAAACAAGGTGCTTGCCTTCAACGGTTGGGTCATGCCGGTTTTGATGTACTCTTTCGGCATACTCAAATGGACTCAGACCGAACTCGACGCCCTAGATAGGAGGGTCCGCACGCTGCTGACTGCAAATCTAATGCATCACCCACGATCATCGGTAATGAGGCTGTATATCCCGCGAAAGTGTGGAGGTCGAGGCTTTTTAAACGCTAAGACCCTCCACAATCGCGAGATATGCAGTCTCAGGGAATATTTCCTAGAAACCGACGTGGGTATGCATCGAGATGTAGTCACGGTGGACAAGGGCCTCACCCCGCTCTCCTTGGCTAAAGAGAACTGGCGCAAACCTGTAGTGCTTGACACTAATGATCGCATGGAGGTATGGCAGAGTAAGGAGCTCCACGGACGCTTTTTCCGGGCCCTACATGGACCGGATGTAGATCTACTAGCGTCCGTTGCCTGGCTACGTTTTGGTAACCTTTTCGGGGAAACTGAAGGTTTCGTCTGTGCAATTATGGACGAAGTTATCTTGACGAATAACTACCGGAGACATATATTATGAAAGACGGGACGGTTGACGTGTGTCGGGCATGCCACCGTCCAGTTGAATCCATCAGACATATTATCTCTGGTTGTCCTCGTCTGGCTAACGGCGAGTACTTGCACAGGCATAACCGAGTAGCCAGGATTATACACCAGCAACTTGCTTTAAAATATAAACTTGTGGATACCGAGGTACCGTATTACAAGTATGCGCCCGACCCAGTTCTCAAAATTACCAAGTCACGTTGTACTGGGATCGGTCTATCATTACTGACAGGACTATTGTCGCCAATAAGCCTGATATAGTAGTGATAGATCGATTAGCGCGCCGCACAATGGTTATCGATGTTACCATTCCACATAACGAGAACCTCGTGAAAGCTGAGAAAGAGAAACAAATTAAATATCTCGACTTAGCACACGAGGTTGTTGACATGTGGAATGTGAGCTCGGCTGTCATTCTGCCGATTGTCGTATCGGCCAATGGCCTGATGGCCGAAAGCCTCGATCAACATCTTTCGAGGCTCTCGTTAGGCGGTTGGATCAAGGGCCTGATTCAGAAGGCAGTACTCCTTGATACGGCTCGTATCGTGAGAAGGTTCCTGTCTCTGGAGCCCTAACCACCGGTAGCTTGGACCCTGCTCCTGATACCGGTGGACCACTATTTTTATATTTTTTAATGTTTTTTATAAAAATATTTAAAAATGTATTTATATGTATGAAAATAAATAAACGGAATAATCATTTAATAATATGAGACAACATCCACACAAGATCTTCAGGTCCCGAACTAGGCAGAGCCTGTACTACGGTAACCTAATGACTGATATACATACTTATATACACATACACATCCAGACACAGGTCAAACAGACATGTTCATGCACACAAATGTTTGACTTGTCCGGGGATCGAACCCGGGACCAGCGGCTCAGAAGGCAGGGTCGCTACCAACTACGCCAACCGGTCAGTACCTATGTAAGGATAGTAGGAGGTGGCATTCTGTAGTTGCTGCCTGCCCCCATAGGAACAAGGCGTGAGTTTATGTATGTATCTCTGTTACTTACATGGAGCAAATATTTTAGCTGTACAAACTAAGAAGTTGAAAATTATTCATTCACAAATGAGGAATTTTTTTTAGCACATGCATAGAACCTTGCATAGAATAATATTTAACAGGATAATATTATTTTACATACATAATAAATTATAAATAAAGATATTACGATTCTAATCAGTAAAATTTTGAAGAAAATAGGATGATTCTAGTTGCCGCTTCCAAAAGTTAGTTTCGCTAAAGAATGGGCCAGAAACTCAACACTTATTCTTTAAAATGTTTTACAATATTTTGTATACATACATTATACAAAGTGGCGCGTACCTTATCATATTAGATTATACCACATAAATATACTACATGGTATACTTAGACGATTTACAAAATTTGAATGAAATCCATGCACTAAAAAAATCTGCTGTTCCATACATTTTGTTACACGTAGCTCAACAAAATGTATGGAACAGCAGATTTTTTTAGTGAATGGATTTCATAAAAATTTTGTATAAATGATTTATTTCTGTAAGTAGGTTTGTACAAACACTTTTACACATCAATCATATTTTAAAACTAGATGAGGTTGATGTTTCCTATCTGACTACTCTGAGAAGAAAGGCCGAAACCAACTCAGAGGTCACAGTCTCTTTTAAAGTCCAGACATAATCTTGGTCAGATCATGTGACGGCCATGTAGATTGGTGTCTGAAACGGTATTTTGAGGAAAACCATACAGGTTGAGCGGACCTGTGTGCACGCATTTGTCAGTAATCATGCAGCTCAACTCAGAACTTAAGAAGCACAATGATTCGACAAATAATACTAAAGAAAGGACATCTGGGTAGGCCGCATAAATTAATCAAGCTGCCAGATCGTGATTAAAAACTAACTGAGAAAACAAAAAAAGTAATGACCCACATAATCTTCACATTCACAATAATTAAAATAATATACCTAATAATTTACAAAGTAAATACTCATGTCATTGTATGTATTAAATTCATCAATGTCAATGCGTTTATAAAAGTTCGGATATAATCTTTGAGGACCATGTAGATTGGTGACTGAAATGGACTTCTGAGGAAAGAACCACACAGATTAAGAGGACCTGTCCAGTCAGTGCACGCATTTGTCAGTACAGTAGTACCCAACTGACATGGCGCGTCGTGCGTGAATCTTCGTTCGCGCAGAAAAGAAAGTATGGCTCCGAAGATTAACGAAAGAATGCTCAAAACTTACAATCAACCTTAGGTCACTATTATAAGGTACATAATACACTGCAGCTGTTAGTTCCGTCTCACTCGCAAGTCACGCCCCTCCGCACAATTACACTTCGTGCCAATTTTATCGGGCCACCAGTTTTATCAAATAAAAATATTTAATTAAAAATACAGGTTATTTAAAATGTACGATTTATTTAATAAACAATTTAGTAAACAATAGAAAAAACTTAATCTAAAGGCCGCACTCCTGCTATCCCAGTATCCTAGTAAAAAGGGGGCACCCTTTTAAAGGAACTCATTTTAAATCATAAAAAGAAACAATTTTTTTGCCACTACGTGTACTTTTACATGCCACGCGGCGCGCGCTAACATGGCGGCAGCTGCCGACCAATAGGGGTACAGGAAAAAGAAGCGCGGTACGTGGAGCGTGCCGATTGGTCAATAGCATTTCCCGCGCTTTAAAAATTCATCTTCTGCGCAGGTACATCGGTAAGCCATATCAGTTGGGTACTACTGTAACCGTGCAGCTCAACTCAAAACTTAAGGAGCTCAACAATTCGACAAACAATACCAAAGAAAGGACATTTGGGTAGGCCGCATAAACTACTTAAACTGCCAGATCATGATATCCTCTAAGTATACCATGTCTTGTAGTATATGTGGTATAATTTATTTTGATAAGGTATGCCCCACTTTGTATTATTAAATGTGAAGACATGTATATTTGCTACAAAACATACTAATTTTATATAAACAAACTAACACACAACCTGTTACTATTTCATATAGATATCGCAATAAAATTATTAATAACAGTACTGTATGATTTCATTTACTACATGATCAATATGTTATACTCAAACTCAAAGCGTTTATTTCAAATAAACCAATTACAGGCACTCTTAAATTGTCAAGGGGTCGGTCAGTCAGAAAGATGAAGCTTGTTGCCCATTCCAAGGCGTAGTAGGTACCTATGGAGAAGAACGGGCAAGAAACTCCATGGACACTCTTTTAAATCAAAATATTGTTACTAAATAGTGGTTACATCATTCATGTTGTAATTATACATGTGACAACGATGTAGAAAGACGTGCAGGTTAAAAGCGTCCGTAATAAAAAGATAGAAACAATTATGGAATTAAAATAAGTTGTGGCAGCTAAGAAATTACCACTATGACGAGTGCCTACTGACGGCGCCCGTTCACGAACATGACGTATGGATCAGCACCATTCAGCTCAACCATTTTGAACGGAACTCAATGATCCCATACACAGGCCACCACCAGCGCGATACATGTACAGACGCCAGCACATCAAGCTACTACAATCTGTCAAATTTCTTTAATAGATTTTCAACTTTATCGCTAAAGCATTAAGGTTCAAGGTTGATTGGGAAAATTTGACAGTTTCGGGTAGCTTGACCTGCTGGCGTCTGTACATAAGTGTGAATTGTTCCTTAATATATTATTTGTACTTATGTAGGTGCCAGACTACAGTCAGTAATGACGACAGTATTTATTTAAACTTTGTTTGACTTGAGATTTCTTATATTGATGTTATCCGTTTACAAATAAGTTGAAGGAAAATAAACTGAGAATACTTTTGGACCTTGAATGGTTCAGAAATAAATTAATGATTTATTCATATGAAGGTATTATTAAGGAATTTAGGTACTTTCTGTTCCTACATTTATGATATCTTTGACAATCAAGAACAGCTTGATGGAAAAACCTTGTTTATTACAGAAATTGATATTACTTGATGTAATTTTTTTTTTATTCTCCTGAGTTAATTTTATTGTTGAGCTGCTCTTGTCACAAGACTAAGGATTATGGATCAGTTCTGAGAAATGTCATCAGGCCGACAGTTACAGTAGTAATTTACTCAATAAATAAAAAATATACATATAGTAGGTAGTTGGATCTAAAATAGAGCTAATAACTGATTTTTCTGTACAACCATTGACTAATGTCACCGTAGTAATTAGAAGATTTAAAAAGCTGTGTATATACAGAACCAAGGTATAAGTAATGTAACATATTAAGTATAATAAACATACAGGTATGACATAAGTTGGTAGGTACAAATAATTAATAGAATACCGGCGAAGCAAAATAACGCATTTTTAAAGTAGATTCCCTTACTAAACATTTAATAATACGTCCTCCTTTGAGTCAGTAGTAGTATCACAAGAATATTATACTACAAAGCCGAAAGCATTATTTCCTTTGCGAATTAATTGATTGCGTATTAAAAAGTTATAAATGCTTTCTAAACTTTCTTAGTACGTAAAGGTGCAGTACCTATATTATTATACAGGATTCTCTACTTACAATAACAATGGATTTATTGTAATAATTGATTATACATACCAATGGGATTTATTTTTAACACCGGGATTTTGTTTGTGTTTAACAAGTTCACAATTTTCATTCGCTAAATAAAGTTTGTCTGTTCATATAGAGATGTCCATCCACATTTTGAATTTGTATCGATGAAGGATGAATCACTAACATTTTGTGTCCGACCATGTCCAACAACATTAGATACTTCAATCAACTACGATCTCGCGTTAACGGTTTTTTCTCATGTTAATTTTACGCTTTTTGTTGTCATACTACTAATACATCATAGGCGATGATCACAGACTACAATACAGTATAGGATTATGCTGCAGGCGATGATGCTGTCGGGCGAATTCAACGATGGCAGTGACACATACTTGTCGAATAATTAGAGATTATAAACCAGGGATGTAGCTACCGCCTTATTAGCAGTCTCAATGATACGGGCCCCAAGCTACAGGGGCTGCCGACGACGTGTGGAGGCAAAAGTTGATAAAATATTATAAGTTGATAAGTAGCCCGTAATAAATGAATACTTACTGAAAATATTGAAAAAAAACGTAATTTGCTTATGTCTTATAAAAGCTTCAAGTTACGTTGGCCAATTCTCAAGCTCTTCCATATTTAGTAAAACCTATTAATATTATAATAACCAAAATTTCGACATTCTCTAAGTTATAAAGAAATTTTAACCTATCCCAGTCAAGAATGCTTCAATTATCCAGTTCGCTTCGCTCTCCAATGAGCACTTGAAGACATAATTATCCGAGTCAGGATGCTTCAATTTTCTAGCTCGCTTTGCTCGCTCTTACGTTATCTAAGTTTATAATCTCAGCTTAACGACCCGAGTCAGGTAAGATAATACCCTCATTTTGAGCTCCACCGCAGCCGGGTAAGAAGGGCACCCAACAAATTTTGATACATGCTCTTATGAACTAGCTAAACCACTACATACAAGTACCTACTTACCCAATTTATTTAAAACATTAGAAAAACCTCACCCCTTCAACCCAAACTGAAGAATAATAAAATTAGTCCCGTAATAATATTATTTTTAATATTATTAATCATATTCTATCAAATGTTACCAATGAGTGATAGCGATTCGCAAGACCCCTCAGTGGTATAATATATGTTCGGTGCGCGTTTAGTCGGTCTTTTTGTTTAGATTCATAGTTTCTGACGAAAAAATCTATCGAGTGATTTCAATATTATTTATAAAAACGCCTGTCTACATCTCTAACATCTAATAATGTCATTTTTGACAAAAATATAACCAACACGGATCCACAGACTGTTAATATTTTAGAAGCAGTACCTACCTATCGAGCGTCTCGGCTGATTACTATGGCGTATTTTAATAGAGGTCAGTGTTACTATGGTATTCGTATCGAGTTTGTATTGAATACAATTGAATATCGAGATACAGTTGTCATATTACTAAAGCAGTGGCAGTTGGCCCCTTGTTCTGAGGTTGGCCTAGACCATTTACTTATTTCCTAGCTCAATGGCCCTGACTCCCAGAGCACGACTATATAGAGAACTACGTTTCCCAGAGGTATCAAGGATTCCAACTTATTAGTCTACAACTAATTACATAAGACTACAACTAATAAGTTGGGACTTTATTTATTTATAGGCCCAGGTATACTTTATTTGTGCAATTTACTTCAATACTTACTGCTCTCAAAACAGTTCTAAAAACGGTAAAGGAAAACGTCATTATCAGGAAACTGGCACACAGTAGGTCGAAACCTATGATTTTAGTGACTTAGGGACAAAACAAAAAAATGTTTTTTTACTTGTTTCTTTAGCGGATGGATAGAGTTAATTAACCACAATATTAAATGCTGTGATGTTTTTTTCCTAATCTTTATACTTTGGGTAGAACAATGTGTTTTGTTATTTTTTTGTATGGAGCGATACAAATTAAATTACATTCCTGCTAAGTAGCGTGTGATCCCACTTTGAAACTTTATTTTCCTTGTACCTTGTCTAGAAAGCTTCATTTTTTTTTTTCGTAAGTTCTTTTAAGTTAAATTTGGTATGGAATAGTAAGTAAAAGCACGTAAAATACACATAATTACTTAATAACTAACAATAATATATTTAGGGAAATGTATTGTTGTAAGTTATTACTAATTAAGGAATTTAGTCTTATAAAATGTGTTTTTTTTTCTATTTGCGTGTTTAATTATTGTAATTTGCTTAACCTTTTACTTTAGAAAAAAACAATGTTCTTTCACTTATAACCATTACTGTAATGTTAATGAGGATAATTAGATGAGGGTAGTAGAAAAATTAGTAAACATTTCTTTGTCACTGGAAGTATAAAATTACCATTATTTATTATATACTAACTAGTGTTCGTTTATTCGTACTACTATACTACTCCCAAGCCATGTTATACATAGAACTGAGCCTCAACCAATTTAAATCATTTACAGAAACTCTGTCGAAAAGGCTTCTATAACGTTAAAGATTACTTGGATGACAAAAAGGCTTGGGATTAATTAAGTTACTCCAATGTACCCCCAAGAAACAAACCATTTTGTACTTTAAGTGTTTTGGGATTAATAATGTCATCATTATTGATTTACGTGACATAACTTTGATGATATTTAAAGAGAAATTAACTGTGAATGTGAGTACCATGCAGGCTAGATGGAATACATGACTTTATAGCTGTCTGGCGGTTTTGAGTATTTTATATACGGCCTACGCAAATGTCCTGCAGATCTACTTACAGAAATAAACATTTCATTTCATTTCAACCATTGAGTAAAAAGTAAAAACGATATTCCGTAATTTTCCAAATGTTTTCCTGCCCGCCAAAAAGTGTTACTCTAAAGCTGGCTTCCCACGGTGCGTGATATTGCGGACGGATGCGGACCAGCCCACACCGATGCACCATGGGAGACTGGGGAGAGTATCGTCCGTGCTCCGTGGTAGCGTAGTCACGGTTCATCCTATCAACGGCCGGCGGCGGCGGCGACTACTTTTTTTTTGTTTTTGGTTTGGCATCTCGCAGTTGGCCTTGAGAGGCCGTGACTGCTTAACCGGTCAATCCTGTTGTGCCTTTGAGCTAACTCAAAGCCTCCAGCCAGGAGCATAATATTAATTATAAACTAAGCGACCATCACATAAGGGCACCCCCTGTGGGGTACGAACCTCGGCTTAGGGCGTCGCTGGGGGAGGACAGCAAGTTGGGGACAGGCTGGATCAAAATGGATTCATTATTATTAATATTAGGGGGTTTTAAAACTACTAGCTCAGCTACGCCACCAGCTGGCTCTGCGGATTCGATCAAGGGACAGGGAGGGGAATTTATCGGGGAGGAACGCGAACGACCTCGGCGGCGAGGTCGGAATTTCGATTTGTGTCTGTGTTTGCTGTATACTGTACTGGTGGCCCTACTGCTTTCCTGGAGGAGGGTAATGGGGTCGTCAGGGTCGGTCAGTGCGTGCCTTGGACGGCGGATTTTACTGATTCTAGAGGGGACATAACTGGCGGCCTTCACAACCAGAAGGTTGCGATGGCTGCCAGCGGTACCAAAGAAACGCTTGCAAGCGCGTTTCATGAATTGCTGAATGGTGGGGATTTTTAAATCTAAGTTTATGTTAATATTACGAACGAACCAGGGGGAACCCGTTATTTTACGTAGAAAACGGTTCTGTAGGGTCTGCATCCTATGGACGTGCCGGGGGTGCGAAAACAGCACAGGCGTATGTCATGATAGGTCGGATGCATGCCGTATAAATGCGCAGTTTGCACCTGAGTGACAATTTACTGTGTGCATTTAAGACGGAATGTAGTCTACCACCTTTATGTGCTCTGAGAAGGAGAGACGTCTGTCCAAAGTCACACCCAGATATTTGGCATGCTTCGCCCAAGGGATCGGCTTGCCAAACATCTTGATCGGGCGGGGGTCGTCAGGTCTGCGTTTGAGTCGCTGTTTCAAGAAGAGAACCGCTTGACTCTTGTCGGGGTTGACTTCGATTCTCCACTTTCTAAATCATGCGCCAAGCTTGTTGACTGCCGTTTGGAGAGTACGAGATATCGAGTCGGGGAGGAGCCCAGTGTAATAAATGGCCGTATCGTCTGCGAACAGAGCCTACTGCGCATTTTTACATTTGGGTATATCGCTGGTGAATAGGGTGAACATGAGGGGAGCTAGCACAGTGCCCTGAGGGACGCCTGCGCGGATAGGGTGGGGGGCGGCGACTACGGCAAGCACAGAACATTATATACCCTGACGGCGAGTCGGTAACTTCAAAGGTGCGGTGCGAGGAGGTGCGAGGGTGCGAGGTCATCCGAAGAATAAACCATTGAGCTAGGAAAAACATAAGTCAATGGAATAAACACAGACAATCATGTCAAAACCTGTCCATTTCGCTGAGAGCCGTGCACGCGTACAGTGGAGTTTTATTGTTCGGCTAAAATGAATAATAGAGCGGATGAACGAGCTTATTTTTTAAATCTGTATCAAAATGAACTCACGCTACCTATTTTTCTAACTACTATAACGATAACTCGCTACCTATTTATGTAATAAAAGTCGTCAAGCTAGAAATCGACTACCTAAACACCAAACCGTAGACTGAAAACGGCAGTCAATAATTGGTTGATCCCTGTGGTTGGTCCCATTGACTTTTATTTTTCCTATCTCAATGGGTTGGTCCTCTTGCTCACAGAACATTAATCATTATACCCTGACGGGCTCTTACTGGACTTTTCTTTTATTTAGTTATAGTTACATTACTTAGTTTCTCTGTCTACGTTACATGCTCTGTGTGTTTAGCTATATTGTAGTCTGTGGTATTTAGTTTTAGCAACATGGCGTAAGTGGCGCGTTTGTTAGCTCTGAATATTTTAGTTCTAAGTACAGCCAATTTGCAATATTCATGATCATCTTTTATTGTGCATATACAAAACATGAGTCCTTAAAACAACGTTTCTAAAATAAGAATGAAGTGGTGATGGAATCCTTTGAAGACTCAAATTGTCACTCCATGAGCGATAGTTTTTCTTTGTACGAACGCTATTTGAGAAGTTTTAATGTTGTTGATCCTTTGCAAGAAGAAAGTGTAAAACGTGAAACGAACGAGGATATATCTTCGAACCACTGTGATTCTGTAAGTTCGCATAGCAGAGGTAACATAGAGTTATCTATCGTAACATCAACGAATGTTAAAAATAAACATTGCGAAACAGCTGAAACTGAGAGAAATTTATTAAATCAAATTGTTCGTGATCATATGACTGACAAAGGGTCTAGTTTAGATACAGATTTGTGTGTGAAAATCAATTCACCTTGTTCACCACTCGCGGCATCATTACTTGAGAATTCTTTCGCGACGATTGACCACAGTCTTATAAACGAGAAATCCAACCAAACCGACCTTCAGACATCTGAGGATTCAAGAACAGAAACACATAAACATCCCATGTTCATAACCCCTACTATGGAAAATAGCAATAATGCAGTAGACAGTGTGCCTATGTTTAGAGATGTGGGGCCTTCTGATAACGTATTCAAGTTACCTATAAGTGAACTATCTTTTAATGGCACAATTAAGCATGTACAAAAGTTGAAACCTATCGTAGACCCTCTCTCGGCAATGAGTTGTAGCACCAGTTTAGCTAATTTAGAACATAAATGTGAAGATGAAAGTTGTGGGATGTACACAAGTAGCAACTATAATGGGGAGTCAATTATTGAGAGTAATGACTGCGAGCAGAGAGTTAGTGATGCATCAGATAATGCAAGTGATAGATTAGATAAGACTTCGGAGAGTACCGGAGACTCTCACTATGAGGATAAGAAGGACTGTCCAAATATAAATGAAGATGGGAGCACAGCAAAGTGGAATTCAGAGCACAGTTACTCATCTCTCGAGGCATCTTTTGACAGTGGTGTCAGATCTCCAGATATGTTTTCTGATAATGATGATGATGATGACAACCCACCTCCAGAGCCAGAACCTTTTTGGAGTTTCCTCAAAGATTTTGAAATTCATGAGAAAAGAAAAGTCAGGAAGATTGAGGTAAGCATAATTCTAGAATACTAACATTATTTTTAACCTTACCTTTCTCATTTACATTATAACCTGTAAACCTACATTGTCTCATTCTGTTTGCTTAACAAACAATGTTATTTGATGACCTCAACATAATAACTTCTAAAGAATAATATAATACAATCATGAATTGTCAGAAATAATTGTGTTACCATGTGATTTTTTTATACACCTTGCATTTAGTTATCTGAGTAGGTATGCAGTTCTTATCAGTTGCATGCATCACGGTTAAATAAACACTGATATTTTTTGTTAGTAAATTTTATAGCATTACAATATGTGGTTACCAATATCCTTGTGTGGTTAACACACAAATGTTATTATTATTTACATGTTCAATGACCTCATTTTGTCTCATTTGACTATTTTTGTATATCAATAAGCAGCCTCATTTGATAACTTGTCTATTAAAAACAAGTACTTACACAACTACTAATTAACTAATAATTATTTAATGGTCCACATTTATTCTGAATATTTAGGATCTTGAAAACGACTTGTAAAGTAACATAAATCATTTAATTTTACTGCAATCTCAGTCTTGTGCTGACCGTGAGCTAATTCTAATTAGTAAACAAGGCTTTTTACTCAATATGTAAATAATATATTTATGATAAAAAATGTAAACAAATATTATTTAGCAGCAGTGTCTCTTTTGGATCTCTCTCTATTTTTGGAATTCTTATAACACTTACAGCCTTAAAGTAAAATTAAGTTTCCTCATGATATAACATCAGAAGCCCTTTAATTTGGTCTTTTGTTTTCCATAAAATTCAAAATCTTTTATATAAAATTCTCGTGACACATTAGTTACCATACTCCTCCATAACGGCTTGACCCATTTTTATCAAATTTTATATGCATATTCAGTAGGTCTGAGAATCGGCTACTATCTATTTTTCATACCCCTAAGTGATAAGGGTTGGAAATTATTGGCAAAACAATGTTTGCCGGGTCAGCTAGTCATCTTATAACAGTTGTGGCTATTTCATCTTTTAAATCAGTTTATTGTAAACATGTTGTACAGAGGTTAGAATAAGATAATACAATATAAGCAAAACAAATTACATAACAATACACTACAGCCATGTGACATTGTACAGAACAGTTTAAGTCAAAAATAGAATAATTTTTATTTTATTATTAACATTCCAACAGGAAACTCTACAAGGAGTCTTACCACCGCCTTCAGTGACCATCCTAAAGACTGATGTTACAGAAATGCTCAAGAAGTATTATTCTTATCTACCTTTGTTTGATGAAGAAGCAAAAGTTATTGTGCCTGAAATCAACTCGACAACACCTACAAAACGAGTGTCTTTTGTAGAAGTCCCCGAACTCACAAAAACACTAGATACTGAAGAAAGTACTAGTAAAAGTTTGAATGGGGACAAATCAAAGAGTTCTACATATAATGAGGCTTCTGAGTTAGATACTAGTGTTATTGATAAGAGTATACATTTGAAAATGTGTACTGAAATTGAGGCAGCTGAGACTGTGTGGCCAGATGTGGTGAAATGCAGATACTATGATGTGTAGTAAGTATCTTTTTCTAATAATAACTGTTGTATTTTTTTGCAACCTAGTATTTATTATTATTTTGCATAGGTATGGGGCAAAATATTTGCTCATGGAAACAAACAATGTTTGAGGAAGTAGACGTTGATATGATATTATGATATACTTATCTATAAGTATAATAAACTAATAATAAAATACTTTATACTATAACCAAAATTTTTGCTGATCTAGTTTATATAATAGAACAAAACCCTTTTTAAACCAAACAAGCAACCTGTCCAAGCTTGTTCAGGCTATTTTATGTCAAATCATCCATCCTCAATCAATGAAGCGAAAGATGGCAAAAACTACATAATTATAAAACTTTCAAATCATTTTAAAACATGGCTAGGCAAGTTATTTCTTACTTTTTGTCGATCATATTTAAACTTTAATTGTTCTATTATTTTTCCAGCTACAATGTGACAAAGCAATCAGAGAAACTAGAATTACTTGCGTTACGCTATGGAGAGAGATATGTTGGAGCCGAGACTGATACAAGTGTAAACATATACTCTGGAGGCCTGCAGTCTCCTAACAGTGCTAGCAAGAGGAAAGCAATGAGGCTCAAGTATGTATATATCATATAGGATGGCTTAGATCTCTCTTTACATATTTGGTGTTTCTCGGTTAGTGTATTGAGGCCTTTTTTTTCCAAAGTTTTTATATTCTTGTAGAATACAAAAATATAAAAAATACACCTATACCTTTACCTCTGCCGGTCAACTCTATTGCATTAGCTGTGACCGGGTATTTAAAACAAAATTCGATCTGGAGTCATATTAGGCCACAAGCTAGGAAATAATAGCTTCAAAGGGTTGCCATTATCGAAATCAATAAAGAGGTCTATAAATATCATAGTAGATAATATTATATAATAAGTTAAATAAGAATGTAGATATTATCTTGGGTAGGCAGAGCTGAATATTATAGTACACCCACATCTGGCCAAGCAAGGGAGGTTACGAGTCAACAATTTTAATATTTTATTGTTTATTATTTAGTCAGCATACTCAGAATTAACATGCCCTCATTAACTAATTAATCATTGAAACATTGCTTGCATAACAGTAATCATCTCTGATGATTTCTTTGCTTATTAATTTAGGTGAAGGCTTAATTATTATGGAAAGGAATTATAATAAAACAACACTACTACTAGGACCCATGTGGCACATGCCATACCGTTTTTTTTTCCACCAAAAAAGAAAGGTAAATCTTGTAGGATTTTGAAAAGAGCTACCTTTAAAATGTAAGATTATAAAGCCCATTAGCATCTAGTAGGGTTTCTCTCGTTTTCTGACGGGAGGGGAGGAGGGGGGGGGGGGTCACCTTGGTTCCCGAAAAATATTGAACAGATCCTCTAAAAATATTACCCAAATGATGCAGTTTAAAAAATTAACCTCTTCTGATCTTTTCTCACACGTCTGCCTAGCCTTTCCTTTCCCAACTAAATCGAGGTTGGATTCCCGTCTAATAAGATACAGATGAAAAAGTACCAGTAATCTGTCATTGTTTTCTCTTTGTTTCTAAATTACATAGCTCAATTAGTTTTATTAGATTCATTTTAATTGTTACAGACTCTCAATAGTGTATAAGCTATCAATTAAGGGAAAGAGCGAGACAACCCCAACACAAGTATTATTAAGAGCGTTTATACCTTATGAGTGGCAACGTCGCAATTTAGTGTCATATTTCGTGGTTTTCAATTTTTATCATTTAATCGGAGCTATATTTTAAAAATCTGTTTAATTCACTTTTTAGAATTACGTGAAAGTGTTTAAAAAGTAAGTAACCGTAATGCTTACAGTTATTTTACAATGAAAATAACGCCCTGCAAGTTTCCAATGTATTATTTGCATATAAATAGAACTGTAAACGCAACGATTTCTTACCTTTTACACAGTTTTTACATAATTCTAAAAAGTTAATTAAACAGATTTTTAAAATATAGCTCCGATTAAATGATAAAAATTTAAAACCACGAAATATGACACTAAATTGCGACGTTGCCACTCATAAGGTATAAACGCTGTAATTTTTTTTTTTTTTAGTAATGTTTATACTGCCTATCTGACATCAAGATAGAAAGAGTAATTGTTATTTCAATTTGTTCACAGAATGGCCCAAGCCAAGTCTCCTGGCCGTCGTCTATCTCACTTGGCTCGTCGGCGGCAAGCCTTCGCCAGCGCAGCCACCATCAACGAGAAGGCACAGGCGTCTACCGCCAAAATGGTGCTCATTGATAAGAAGTAAGTAAGCTATGCAATACATTTAAAAAAAAAATTCAACATTTTGAGATAAGTGTTGGCACAGAATGATTTAATTTCTTTATGGATACTTCAGAGTGAAATCCTCAGATATCCCTGTACTTATGTATATAGCTTTCCATTGCCATAGAAAATTTATTTGCACTATCAAAACGTTTTTTTCTATGTACGTATGTATCTAAAGTTATTGCTATATTTATTTTATGCTAAACGGCGTCTGCCGCATCGAATGGGTTAAGGCGGGGTGTTATCTCAATATTCCCAAAAATTGGTTTCTTAGAACGTCGAGTATGACGTAATGTAATAAAAATAAGTAACGCGAAAAATACAGTGAACAGAGAAGGGTATAAAGAAGAATTTAAACCGAACAGAATAATAAATAATAGTTTGATATTCCCAATAAAAAATTGGGAAGTTGTAGCACAAAAATAAACTTTGACGTCGAAGATCTCTGTATTTCCAGCGATAACAACAGTTTTTTTTTTTTTAAGAATTTAGTAGGTTTTCCATTTTTTTAAAACTTTAACCAAACCATTATTTAATTTTATGTCTATATTTTAAATAATCTAAAGAAAAGCAGTAAAATAAATGCCCATTCGCAGCTTACGTCACATTTCAACACAAATATCATTTTCAATTTTCAATCTTATTGACGCTCCATAGTGGTGACAATAGTTTACGCGGTCATACTTTAGTCGTCGGGCAGCGCTCGACTTGGATGGTTGGCACCGGACGCTCTGTGCATAATTCGATTGTAGTTTTCAAGTAATTTATGACTGAAAACAGTGTGTGAATTGAACTAAAGTTCTGTGGCGGACTACTAAGGCTACTCACTGCCTAGTATTGAAGTGAAAATTCAGTCTCAGTGGAAATATGGGCAATAAAAATAAAATGTTGCGAAAGAGTTTTACAAGAAAAAGACGAAAAACTCGAAAAAATTATGGAATGTTTGGGTAAGTAGGATGATTACGGTATTGTATCATAATAACATTTGAAATTTGTATTTAGTTTAGTATACTTACGAAACTGTATAAATCTATAGAAACGGTATTGACAATTTCTACAAACATTTTGCTAAATCCAAAAACAAATAGGTGCACTCTATTTTGATGTCTATAGAATGCATATTTGAATGCGCCTAGTGCAAACGTCTCTGGTCGAAGCAACCATCGAGGCGATAGCCATATTGCAATAGTAGGTATAAGTAACAAAAACAAACTTGCAGATAAATCAGAGTGCGTTCGTAATTATTATAATAATATAAATATTGCACTAGTTATATAAAAAGCATTTTGATTCTTTTGTAAGATTATTTTTATAATATTTATTGAGTCATTAGACCAGTGCCGATAATTTTTGAAAACGAAAAAAGTCACAGTAGGATGAAACCCATTGGAAAAGAAAGAGAATATAACAAAAATGAAAGGAAAAATAATTTACGGGCGATCCGAGGTCGGGAAGTGGGGGTTATCTCAATTTCCGGCAAAACTACAAGTCTTATGGAAAAAAGTGTAATAGCAAAGTTGTAGGTAATAAAAAGATCTACAACTTTTGTATTCACACTTTTTTCAAGTAACCTCAAAATTTATGTGAAAAATTCAAATAACCAAGTTTTTGGTTTTATATTTTTATCTTTTACACGGCATTTTTTTTTCGCGAAATTTGCCGAATACTTACCTTTTTATGTTTCAAGCACACTGTATTTTTATTGATTTAAAATATTTGTTTTTATCACCTAATTTGACCTAATATCGAAAAAGCACCCTAATTTTCAATCGAAAATTCTCACGTGAAAATATCTGCTTTTTTAAAAACTCGGTAAAAAAAATAATTGCTGTGTAAAAGATAAAAATAAAAAACCAAGAACTTGGTTATTTGAATTTTTCACATAAATTTTGAGGTTACTTGAAAAAAGTGTGAATACAAAAGTTGTAGATCTTTTTATTACCTACAACTTTGCTATTACACTTTTTTCCATAAGACTTGTAGTTTTGCCGGAAATCGAGATAACCCCCACTTCCCGACCTCGGATCGCCCGTAAATTATTTTTCCTTTCATTTTTGTTATATTCTCTTTCTTTTCCAATGGGTTTCAGCCTACTGTGACTTTTTTCGTTTTCAAAAATTATCGGCACTGGTCTAATGACTCAATAAATATTATAAAAATAATCTTACAAAAGAATCAAAATGCTTTATATATAACTAGTGTGCAGTATTTATATTATTATAATAATTACGAACGCACTCTGATTTATCTGCAAGTTTGTTTTTGTTACTTATACCTACTATTGCAATATGGCTATCGCCTCGATGGTTGCTTCGACCAGAGACGTTTGCACTAGGCGCATTCAAATATGCATTCTATAGACATCAAAATAGAGTGCACCTATTTGTTTTTGGATTTAGCAAAATGTTTGTAGAAATTGTCAATGCCGTTTCTATAGATTTATACAGTTTCGTAAGTAAACTAAACTAAATACAAATTTCAAATGTTATGATACAATACCGTAATCATCCTACTTACCCAAACATTCCATCATTTTTTCGAGTTTTTCGTCTTTTTCTTGTAAAACTCTTTCGCAACATTTTATTTTTATTGCCCATATTTCCACTGAGACTGAATTTTCACTTCAATATTAGGCAGTGAGTAGCCTTAGTAGTCCGCCACAGAACTTTAGTTCAATTCACGCACTGTTTTACCAATTTTAGCAAATACCAACTAATATTCAGCCAGCAGCAGCTTCCATTCCCGTGGATGATCCCTCTATCGTCTAAATTTTTCAGAATTCTAGCTTCCGTCCCGGCTCCGCATTTTCTTAGAAACATTATGGCATTTGTCACTTTGGAGCTGTGATATTATTGCATTTATTTATAGTTTATGTGATTTTTAAGTGGTCCGAGGGCCTTTATGTTGGTTTTGTTTTCTATTTTTTTACCGCACCCACTAAGTACCTATCTAAAACACAAACATTAGTTTGAAATGGCATAACTACCCATTTAATTAACCCTTCCATCCCTGATACTGACTTACACCCGAAAAGCATAATTCCCCTTCTAGAGCAGTCGGGTAAAATTCGGAATGTTTATATTTGACCTGTTTATCCTTAGAGCATTAAACCAACAGGAGACGTCACGCGCACACTTTTCTATCTAAAAAAGTCTGCCGTTTACGGCGCGGGGGACGAGGCAACGCACACAAATAGTGTTAACACCAATGCATTTTTCAGATAACGTCACTACACACGCACACGACAAAATTATCAAACACCAGCATAAACTATACTCACACAAGTACAAAGTGTACAAACACATACATAGACAACCTGTCCGTGAAAGAGATGACAAGAAGTAAACATCGATAGTGCGAGGAACATGACAATAATAAATAATACACTTATCGATATCTCATGGTCGATGAATTTTGTTTTGTGCCAATTATAATAATAATTAAATATCAAGTTTCTGTACCAGCATTTTACTAACTTGCAATTATTGTATTGGTACGTATGTTAGTATATCTATGTTTAGGACAAATCATGCAAACTGATTTAGAATCACTTTAAATTATCAGTTTATTAGTTGATTTTTTACATGTTGGTTTAGTTCGGATGGCAATGCATTATACCATCGAGTACCATCGAGCTGATCTGATGATGGAGATAGAAGGCGGCCATAGGATATCATATAAGGGGTATCGAGTGGTTTGTTTAGAAGTATATACAACATGAAATGTCATGATACGTACTTATTAAAAGGGATTCTTTTTATGCACGTAACACACGATCTTTGGACAGACGGTAAAAAGATAACAGGATTATTTTTTTCCACATGAATGACTGGTCTGAATTTCGGTTCTTCACGACAGATTTACATTGTATCTTTTGGAGATAACATAAAAAAAGAACCAGAGAACAACTTGTATAAAATAGTTTATTTGTACAAATTAAGCGTTATTTACAGCTATTGCAGCTTCATCGCGCGCATTAGCAACACTACACACTACTACACACACACACTACACTATTGATTCTTAAAATGAATAAGTTTTGTGTATATGTGCCTAATACATTTCTTAGGGTCAGTTTTTTTAGACAAGTAACTTATTCTAATGTTGGTATACTTTTGTATGACAGTTTTCGCAAGTTCAATATTGTGCACAACAAAATCATTATCAAAGTAATGCCTTTCGATATTTGGAAACAGTTGTCTACCAACATAATGTTGTAACACTTTATTTGTAACCCACTGCGGCGTACAAGAGCGGCTAACTTTTTTGTCATCAGATAAGTTTTTCCGGATTTCCACTTCGCTAAGACGACATAAACCAATAACTTCCTTCGATGCGTACTTTAGACCACCTCTACTTTTTTGGTACGTTATACTTTTTTTATTAGGCTCCCCACATAAACCCTTTACGCATGTACAGCATTTAATTCTTTTGATAATGGAAAATACTACGTAGCCCGCTATGTATTCCACAACCTTTTCTCCAAAAGGGGATAAGTATGTTTCGATCTCTATTTCTGAAATTATATCACTTTCTTCCGAGGGATTATCCGTTAAAAACGTTTCTGTTTCTATCTGTCGGGATGTACAATTTATTTTTTTGATTGCTGATGTACAGTTGAGTATTGAGATTTTTTCTAATGGGATACAGTTCGTACCCCTTTCATTTCGAATTAACTCTGTGTGGACCAAGAGTTTTTTATATATGGATTCAAACTGACGAGCAGATGGATTGTCAGAATAACCGCCGTGGCTTCTGACGACAGAAAAAAATATCTCAATATGATCCTGGCTGATTTTGTGTAAGGGCAGGTATGTAAGTTGCGTATTTGGAGCTAAAACCAAGTTTTCAAATAGGCGTTTTGCACTTTCGATACATACAAGAAATCCCAGAAAACCTGTGTAACGAAGCGATTTCAATAGATTGACTCTATTGATTACATTTTTACGATTTTTGACGTCAGTCTCCAAATTCAACAGAACTGCTTTGGCTTCATCTAATTTTGCAAAAGCAGCTTTATAGTTTTTTTAAATTCATAGCTTGTTTGAATCCGTTGCCCCAAGTTTTAGAATCAAGGATGTTGAATAAATCGTTGATTAATTTAATAAAATCTGCTGTTTCACCAACGTTTTCAAACATGGGCAATTTCATTACATTGTCACAAAAGACCAATGCATCAGCTACACTTGTACTGAAGAGCTGGGCTGCAAGGCGAACGTTCATTATTTTCGTTTTAAAGAAAATATGATTTGCTTTTAATTTGTTTGCCATATAAAATAATTCTTGTTCCTGTAATGCATGTAATTTCTGAATATATGACCACTCAATTTTATTTCCTGAGACAGGTTGAGCAAAGAAGCTAAAGTGCTCGAATGCATTACGAACCAGTTTCAGCATATGGCAGGGGTCTAAAAATAAAAAACATTGTTGTCCTGTTCGTGGGTCCAGAATTGTGGTTTGTAAATTGTTTACATTTAAACAGCAGCCTAACTCTTCAGCCATGCCAAGATTTGCTTTAGTGCCATCACAAGTTAACGCTTTGATTTCTACACCAGTTTCATGAACTAAGTGAAAAGCTTGCGTCACAAGTCGTGCTAATAGTTCAGCTTTTACACCCTTTACTAAGAAGTACGCAATAGGTAATTTCCAAGTAGTATTTATTCCGACTAATAAAAATACTAAAGCGTCAGTTGCTTCTTCAGAATTATCAGATATAAATCAAATCCATGGTCCACGTAACCGTAATATCTTTGAGTACCTAGTTGCTACATTTTCCGGTAGCTGTTTTATTTTCATTTCATCGATCACCAATGTACAATAAATTTTCTTTTCCGGGTTACTTTCAGCTCTTAGTTTTAACGCATATAATGCTTCCTTCGTAAATCCTGGTTTTCCGTCGATAGAACTATACCATTTTGTTAGCGTCCTTGGTGCAGGTAAACACGTTCCAAAAGTCTTTCGCACATATCTGTATGCTTTCGGTGAATAAAAATGTAAAGTCAAAGCAAAACATCTAAGTTCAGGGGAATATTTGGTTCTAGGAATATTTCCAGTTTTGCTTTTAAGTAGCTGTCTATTTAGAAGCTCTTTTTCCTCGACGCCAATTCTGTCTAGGACTAGACAATTTTCTTTATCAATTAACGATTTTTCTGACAAGTCATTTAATATTTCTTGCAATCCAGCAACTTTTTTCTTCAAGTATCTTTTTTGTGATTGAAGTCTTTTTATTTGTTTATTTTTCATCTTTAGAAGATTTTTTAACTTTATTTTTCTTGGTGTATCATTCAACTGTGGGTTGTAATTTTCTGACTGTGACGTATAGGGCTGATCTTTGGTACTTTTAGAGTCTTGAGTTTTAGAAGGTAGAGAACCTTCCAATGTTTCAGCCTTTCTTCTCTTAGGTGTAGACAGTCCTGATTCTTCACGAAGTTCAACCTGACAAAATAAATAATAATAATAATAAATATCGTCTGACATTGCACACAGCACCATCTAGTTCCAAGTTAAGCACTTAACACTTAAGGCTTGTGTTATGGATACCAGATGGTTGATACACTACTTAAATACATTTTTTTTTTGTAAATACATACATACTATAAATATACATCCATGACTCGGGTACAAAAATGTCCATATTCATCATACAAACATTTGCCCCTACCGGGATTCGAACCCAGGACCATTTGGTTTCGCTGACTACACTTAGCCACTGTAGCCACTACACCAAACGTGTCGTCAAATAATAAATCAAGATATACCCATCGCTTTTTCTTATACACTGCATTTCTCGAAGGCGACACGTGTTTAAAAAAAACATGAATAAAAAAGTATAATAAGTTACATCAAAAGTTAGGGTTGAACCTCATTTTATCAGCAAGCTTCCACATTTAATTTGGACTAGGTAAATTAATTTTCATTAGATATGCTACCTTGAAAAAAGCGAGATAAAGTTTTAAGGCGATCAGTTCCACGTGAACAAAGTCATGGGCAAAAATTAGTAAATAACATTATAAGATTCACCTTTGGTAATTTCAAAGTTGGCAAGGCACCCTGATTTAATCTCCTCTTGTTATTAAATTGTGTTATAAAACAGGTAGTTTCAAAATGCTGAGAGCAAATAGTGCTAGTACGCTTAGGAGTCCATGAAACATGATTTCCACAAGCTCGGATCCAGACATCCCTAATCATTACATCTTTTGGGAATCTGAAAAATAAATTATAAGAATAACATTATAATGTTTATATCGACATTTTTTTTTGTGCTGTCCCATCACTATCTTTCCTAGTACAGTGTTGTCAGAGTAACAAATTAAAAGTGCCTATTTACGGAACTAGTGACGATCGTAAATTCCTTATAATTAATTTAGTACAACCTTAACTTAATATATTTAAAACATTAAATAAAAATATAATTATGTTGAAAATAAAAGAATAAGTGAATTTGCAAACAGTAATCCATCATTAATTCATTAAGCATCTACAATTATATTTCACGTTATTTATGGTTAGTACCATTTTTTATTGGATAAATTGTGTTATTAATAACGAATGTAAAGTAGAACTTAAAATTAAATATTTATACAGTCAACTTTAAAAATTACCCTAAAGTAGATCTAGTACCATTAAGTGACAACACTTTTAGATTGACAATATTTTTTAGTTTTTTGCAAATTTAATGCACTATTTGATAATATTTAAACGTAATAATACTTACAGATGAAAAGTAACGTTGTCCTTTTGTACACTAGATGTTTCTGATCTCTTATTACACGAGAACACGTTGCAATTCGGCATTTTAAGCTCACGTCATTCTGCGCTCACTATGATTCGCTGAATGGCGCGGAGCGCGCGTCAACTAGTTTTATATAACCGCTATGACCGGCGGTCTCGTACCTTTGGCAGAGGGGAACGCCTGTCAATGGCCACTCCTGTTGGTTTAATGCTCTAAGTGTTTATCATGTACTGTAATAAAAATAAACAGTAGTGATGTTTTTTTTTAAATTGTTATGTGTAATTATTTATTGTATCATATTATGAACCGACACTGTAATTACATCGAATTTTAGAACGCACGTCATAAGTAAGTATATTCAACAGAAAACATCTGATTTCCTTACGTATACTATGCAACTTTCCTTGAGCACACAAACGCCCGTGTTAGCGTTTGCGAGTGTGTGCATAATTACCGTAAAACGCGCAGATGCGGTTGTGTGAGTGCGGTAATAGCGATTAAAATCGTAGTCGGTCCGCGCCTTAATACTAGAAACTACTTGTGTTTTATGACTATCTAATACTGATATCGAAATCTTTTTAAGTTTCTTCCCACACAGAAAGCTGGTCAATTCATCAGAAAGAAAGAGTCCCCGCACACGACGCACTCCGGGCAAGAGAACACCGATTCGCAAGACCCCAGGCAAGAAGACTCCAGCAAAGACGCCCAAGACACGAAGCGGCGGCTCTAGCAAGAAAAAAGCCATGAGAAGATTACTCATGGATTCCGACCATCTAACCAGATCCCAGCCTGCACGAGAAACTCTCAAAAGAGCCCTATTTAGTCCTGAAAATCGAAGACCTATGCCTCAATCTCTTTCGACATCCGTACCAGCTCAGGCAATGAAATCAAAACGAGCATTATTTGGGTCACCAATCCGAACTGCCGAGACTAAAAGCATGGATGGTACACAAAGTGATAATTTTCTAAAAAGAAAGCGCGATCCCTTTGATGATGACTCGGATAATGGAAGGAGTAAGATAGCAAAGAGTTTGTCGTTCGGAGGTGATAGTATTGGGAATTCGCAATCACAACTTACATTCGCACGACGAGCGTCTGAGGCGTTTGGTACCAGGACCTCCAGTGAATTGAATGAGACTCATAAGAAGGTTAGTAATATTTATTGTATGTCCTTTACGTTACACTCAGCACCCCGTATGCCCCGTAGGGGTTGGCACAGGTGTATCGTAAACTCACGTTTCGCCAGTGACTTCACGTATTATGGAGCGACCGTTTTGCCATCAACCAGAAACAAATCCACACTATAGGTTGCTATTGAGAAATTCCTAATAGAACGACCACCACGACCTTATTCCACCGGCCCTCTTTATTCCATCGGTCACTGCAAGTTGACATCCTTACCTTGTTGCTATTCCACCAATTCGCACTAAGCGTTTCCAAATGTCTTTTGTAATGCGCACAGCAAATAAATGGAACTCTACCTGCGTCTGTGTTTCCGAACGCATACAACCCTAATCTCTTCAAAGTGAGAGTTAACAGGCTTCTTCTGGGTAAGCTCACTCCAGCGTCGACTCTGTCTCTGTCACCACTGACCTAGACTAGAGTCAAGAGCAAACCCATAAAAAATAAAAAAAAAATAAAAATAAAAAATAAATAAAAAACCTAAAAACTCAAAACATAGTATTTCCACAGTAAACGTTTATTTTATACTTATCCGTCTAATCTTCTTTACAGAAACTGTTGTGGGCAGTATCAGAGGCTCTCCGCGTGCACGGCTGGCGTATGTCATCGCCCGGGTTCCGTGAAAAGGCGTCATCACTGGCTCGACTCACGCGCCGTTTGTTAGCGCTGCCGCCACACGCTGCTAAACTGGCCGCGCCTAAACTATCCACCTCTGAAACTATGCTAAAGTGAGTAGCAGCTCAATCATCTAAAATAAGAAAATCGCAATCACATAGGTACAGCCCGGTTCAAACTTTATGTCGGCTCGGAACATGAGGCGATGCGCAGTTACCAATTCATGAGCCAGCGGGGGTGAGGGGTGAGGTACTGCGCAGCGAGTAGCGCACGTCACAGCCGCTTTATAGTTTGAAGCGAACTATACCATCGCACCTGTGTTGTCATAAGTAGGCAGAGTACAGTACCACAGGTCGCCAGTTCTGTTACATTATATAGGACTATGAAAACTGAAGTTTTTAATTCCGCTAACATTATTTAGTTTACGACAAGCAACATTCGAATAGGCATTGCCGCACTGCCCTGCGCCTCCTATTACATTTACATTAATAAGTTTTCCATTTGTATTGTCTTTTTCAGGCTAGCGCGTCAGTACGTATTCGCGATAATACAAGGTCGCACGGTCGACGAGTGTTTCCAGGAGGAACAGATGAAAATTGCAAACGAAACCAACATTAAAGTATCAGGCTACATCTCAGCTAATGCCTATCAGCTGATGAGGGCCCGGCAGAATATACCCAGTACATTCACTTCACAGATCAAAGAAAACACGCACAGTATCGGAATCAAACAGGATCAACAAAATAGTGTCTCCAAAAATATCCTACAAGACAAACTAGTGAATATAGATAGTAATTCAAATAGCAGCAGTGGACTCAGCATGCTTGACAAGTCCAGTCTCGGCCTCTTCAAGTCGAATTCCATGCCTTCGTTCGAAGAAGCAGCTAAAATGAGAGCGCGTCGCCAAATAAGTTTTGACAATGTTGACTTCCCTAAAAGGTGATGTGGAGGCGCAAAGCGTCAACTTTTCAGCTGCAAGGTTAATCGCAACTGAAAACGATAAACCAAACCGACGCTTGTAAATATTAGTGACAATCACAAGTGCAAGTGGAATCATCTGAAACTTTAGTGAAAATGATATTATTCTTATCTTATGACATGAATTTCTCGATTATAGAAAGCTTTTCTAGTAATTTTTGAACCAACCACTATTTAGTCATATTCTTATATCTTAGACGCTTCCTTAATTGCAAGTTTATTACAGTATATTGTTTTGTCTCATATATTTATTTCGTTGTGCATGACTTTCTAGCAACTAGTAGCAACAACATTATTCTGGAATAAGTAAATTAGCAATTTGTAGAGTGAAGCATTGTGTTGCTATATTTGTATTGCATTGACTTTTCGTGTATGTATGTGTTACTATTGCTGAGTTTGATCTCGGGTGTTACTTTTAAACAATAAATTATTTTTCCTTAATACAATTCGCAGTTTCATTTGAACAATTGGCATCTGCTGACGCGGCGACGACGTCATAAAGTAATATATGAATAACCTTTAAATCGATATAATCTTGTTTTTAATTACTGTTAATATGTCTGATAAGATAATTTTTGTACAGATATTAAGGTTTTGTTAATATACACGAGGATTTCCGATCAAAGCAGTGAGTGTTTGTGTTTACACGGAAATAAAATAAAAAACTAATAAAATAATGGGCAGTGCACAATCTTATCCGGGATTGACCCAGGATGTTCTAGAAGACTATGCATCCTTGACTTATCTGACTAAGGGAGAAATATTATAGTAAGTGATTCATAGTTATTATCTCTCGTTATGGCGATTTCATCAAGTTCCACCAGTCTAAGCAAATAATACACGTTTTTCAGCTTGATGAAAAAGTTTTATTCTATTCATCCAGAGATGATTAAAAATAACTACCATCATAGATTTAGCAGAGAAGATATTGTGAACAAGTTCTGCGTGCTAAAGGTAACACTCGTTTTTAATTAAAACATTTCTGCAAGATAACCAAATTGCCAGATTATCCGAGTCTGTTAGCTAGTCAGGTAGGTAGTCTGTTAGCACAATAACAAAATAAAAAAAACTAGGATCATTTTTCCTAGAAAAATAGTATCTTTTGCTGAATTCTGAGATCGGAATTACACAATTGAAAAAAAAATTGGAGAAAAAAAAAACTGCAAACTGAAAATGCTTTTGAAATCTTTTATTGTTGTCAAATTATTGCAGATTTTGTAACACGTTAATTTTCAGAACAATCCTTTTCAAGACAGAATATTCAGTGTGTTTTCCTCGAAAGACGATGATTGTTTCTCGTTCGAAGACATGGTGGACTTATGTTCGGCCATGAGCGCGGGCTGCCCTGCCGAAGTTAAGGCAGCTTGGGCGTTCAGGGTTTTTGGTACGTATTTTATTGTATGACGTGGATGATATAATATGACGCACGTAGAGTTGGCTGGAGTTTGAAGTTTATGTTTGAAAATCTGAAAGCATATTAGCATTGGTTGTAAAATAGTATATTTATGAAAACCTAGTTCAAAATAATATAGTTAATTACTTTGCCGATAAGGTAGAGTATTTGGTGTGTGTGTATCAGAAGGTTCGGCAAATGAGAGAGCGTGTTCTTGGTTGAAGGCTTACTGAACGACTGACGTTGTATACAGGAGTTGAGAGGACTTAGGATAAACTTACGAGCTACGTCATACATTGCCTAAGACTAAAGATAGTTAACACTTTCCGGGACAGACCGCCTCTAAACGTTATCTCGGTATATCGTTACGTGACGGTACGGCTAAGGGCGTTGAACTTTATTTCATGTAATTTGGCAAACCGTCGATAGCCGTTGCTTGCCCATAACATTCCTAGGAAGCACATGATCTAGTGTCACATCACGCGACTTTATTCGTTCGTAGGTGTCACGACAAACTCTTTTCCAGTCATTTTTCAACATTATACATACGCAAAGCTTGTGCACCAAACCAACACGTTCACACCGCCGAGAGGCGTAGTCATACCATACAATCTGCCCATAGGCGTCAACGTCTGTGGCCGTATTTGCTGTATCAAGAAATTAATAATATAATGTAATATGGTAGTACGGCTGTAGACGGTATGATAAAATGTATGGCATTTTGAAGTGTCATATCATGACATTTGCAAAATAGTCAAAGTGTCCCGGAACGTGTTAATAGGCAGGACACGCTACATTATATACAATTTTATTTCTAGGATGAAAAGGGACTTTAGTAAACAATGGTGCCGATTCCCTTGTTCACAAACTAAACTAAATTTAATTTAAGTGCATCTTTTTCTTTCTATTTCATTATGAAAAGGACAGAAGATAAATATTAGTTTAGTCCTGTCAAATTAGTCAGCACCTGACGTAATTTGATGTAATTTTAGTAGTCATTTTTTTTATCACGTCTAAATTTGTATGGAGTAGTGTCAGGCGCTGATTAAAATTTGACAGGACTAAACTAAAATTTATCTTCTGTCCTTTTCTTAATGAAGTAGAAAGAAAAAGATGCACTGAACTTAAATTTGGTTTAGTTTGTAAACAAGGGAATCGGCACCAATATAAGGGAACAATAATCCATCGGTATTCCTTATCAAATGCGTAGGCAACTTGTAAACTTTATTTCTCAATGGGTGTCAAATTGCCTTGGGCTTCCGAACTATACAATAGGTACCTACAATAATAGTGCAGTGTGATATCATCACTGTTTTTTAGATTATTTCAGAAAATGATTTGCAGATCTCGATGAAGATGGTCAGATTACCGAAAAGGATATCAGCCGTATCGTGGACCGGTTGACTTGGAGTGTTTTTGATAACCGTATTACGGCGGATAATAACATCGATCGGGACTCCAAGCTTAAAATTGCTAAAGTTGTAAGTATAAATCTATGTTACTATTGCGGTGGATGCCGTTTTGAACCTGGGGTATTACATTACTATGCGCGGTTCTGTTGTCCCCAGGCCCGAGCAGGGGGTGGTCGGTACCACCTTGGCGAATTTTTGCCTTTTGTAAAGTATTCAAAGTTGGTCTCATTACAATCTATTATATATAAGTAACTTAAATGTAAACTAAACTGAGGTAACTATAAAATAAAGGGGAATACACTTGATTCACGAGTTCTATAAAATAATCAGTCACTTTGTGAATGTTGTGCAAGGGCCGACATAGGGGGGCATAGGTATCGAATGAATATATCGAGACGACAAAATTTCATACACGTTTCTAAAAGCGGATACGTCACACAGGTCCATTTGTATTGCTAAATGAAGTTTTATTGCAGCTGTTTGCAATTATTTTAGATCGTCTCATTTGTGAATGGGTCTAGCCGTTCATAATATATTTGCTCCATCTTTACGACTGGACTTTCGTATCCATTTCAGTTTTTTACGATGATTTTGCCAATACAGGTATCAAGGACGAATGATATGCTTCGAAATTATCTATATTGTGTGATAGTTTTAGTTTGTTTTAGTGTTTACTAAAATGTGAGGTGAGTTACTTATAAAAAACCCAGCAATTTGTAAGCTTTATCGTAGTATTCAATTATTATAATTTTTTAAATTGTGTTTTTGTTCTAATGATGTTTATAATTACCTATTGTTTAGTTGTTTCTTTTTTTTTATAATGTTCTAGTACGCTAATTGATAGTGCCGTGCTTTCCAATAAATGATAAATGATAAATGATTTTATTTCTGTAAGTAGGTTTGAACAAACACTTTTACACGTCAATCATATTTTTTTTTAAACTAGATGGGGTCGGCGTTTCCTATCTGACTACTCTGAGAAGAAAGGCCGAAACAAACTCAGAGGTCACAGTCTCTTTTAAAGTCCAGACAAAATCTTGGTCAGGTCATGTGAAAGCTATGTAGATCGGTGTCTGCAATGGTCTTTTGAGGAAAGAACCACACAGATTGAGTGGACCTGTCCAGTCAGTGCACGCAATTGTCAGTAATCGTGCAGCTCAACTTAGACTCAAGGAGCTCAACGATTCGACGAACAATACCAAAGAAAGGACATTTGAGTAGGCCGCATAAATTACTCAAACTGCCAGATCATGATTACGTTGAGAAAAATACAAAAATAAATATAAATAAATCAATGACCGACATAGTTCTCACATTCACAATAATTAGAATAATATTATAATAATCTTTGAGGACCATGTAGATTTGTGTCTGAAATGGTCTTTTGAGGAAAGAACCACACAGATTGAGTGGACCTGTCCAGTCAGTGCACGCATTTGTCAGTAACCGTGCAGCTCAACTCAGAACTTAAGGAGCTCAACGATTCGACGAACAATACCAAAGAAAGGACATTTGGGTAGGCCGCATCAGCTACTCAAACTGCCAGAACATGATTAAAACTGCAACAAAAACACACATAGTCCTCACATTCACAATAATTTAAAATAATATAATACTTTAAATAGTAAATATTAGTGTCATTGTATATGTAAATAAGTATAGATACTTATAGCAAAGATTTATAATAATTTAGATACATAAGCGAGATCTAAGTATATTATGAATTTATGACAAAGACTTTCGGTTAATGCTGTGTATGTCAGTTGCGGATTTACCAGCAGGCTGAGTAGGCTTGAGCCTAGGGCGGCTAATCGCGGCAAATCTTGATGTGAAGTACTGTTCAATTAAATCCCAAACAAGACCAAAATAATTATGTTCAGTAAGAAGCAGTTGGAGGCCCCATACTTACAAAGTGGCGCGTACCTTATCACATTAAATTAAACCACGTATACTACATGGTATATACTTAGACGATAGGTATACAAAATTTGAATGAAATCCATTCACTAATAAAATCTGCTGTTCCATACATTTTATTACACGTAGCTCGACAAAATGTATGGAACAGCAGATTTTTTTAGTGAATGGATTTCATTCAAATTTTGAATTTTGAAATGCCTTCTTAAACTCAGAAGACCGGAGGGCGGCCTCATTTTGTTGTGCCATCTTACATTACCCCGCGCCCTTGTCGTCCATGATTGAGCTTTGTTTAGCTTACAAAATATATCCAAAAACGATTTCTTGTGTTATCTTAACCAAACTGTTAGATTGTAAACATAATCTAGGAACTAACATTGTAAGGGCGGCAAGCAATGTACTGCCTATACAATATAGGATATGTGTAAATCCGCCACTGGTGTATGTACAAGTACTTGGTAAGCCATTAAATAAATAAATAAATAGTCATAGGCTGGCGATAATATGAGGAGGGTATATGATAAGGGCTTTGACTCTAAAAAGATATTGAGATAATGATGGCCTTTTTTTTTTTTTTTTGAGGATGGGAAATCATCAAATGACTCCTCCCGCTCTGGGTGGAGCGGAAGGGAGTGTCAGACTCTTACTGACTAAAACCCACCCGTGTTCCTTCCTTGGCCCTTTATGTTCCGGGTCAGCGGTACCCCTTTTGGATGATCCCGCTTTCCCGGCAGGCTTGGGCCCTAGTGGGCCCCCTCTATGATGCTGACATCTCTTTGAGGCGCGCGTGGAACACGTACGCGCCGTCCAGCACGGGCCTGGTCCTGATCGGACGGTGAGCTACCCATTACTCACCGCCCGCAGGCCCGCGCCTACGGTGGCCGGGAGTCATCACGCGGCTCCCGACGCCCGGAGCGTCCACCGCGGCGGCTTGGACGGGAGACTCTCTCCCTCTCCCGTCCCGCCACCTCCTTCGCTAGCATGACTGCTTCGCAGAAGGAGGCGACTGCCTCCCACTCCCCCTCGCCCCGGACCATGGCTTGAACCAAGGCCGGGCGTGAGAGATCGCCGCCGCTGCCGATCGCCTCTACGAGGACACGGCGGTGCTCCGCCCATGCAGGGCAGGCCCCCACCGTATGCTCCACCGTGTCCTCGGGGCGATCATCGCAGTGGTGACACCCGGGCGTTTCCTCCCGCCTGATGATGTGCAGGAACCTCCCGAAACTTCCGTGTCCGGTGAGGACCTGCGTCAGGCGGTAGGTGAGGACGCCGTGACGCCTCTCTAGCCACTCCTCAAAGAGGGGTCTTACCGCCGCTATCGTGGCGTGCCCTGCGCTGGGTTGCGACAGTCGCTCTTTCCATGCCGCCATGAGATCGCGCCGGAGGTCCGTCCGCTCCGCCGCGATTTGCCGCGGAAGCGGGGTTTCCCCCCGGCGTAGTGCCTCCGCGCGCCACTCATACAGGCGCGCGAGGACTATCGCCTCCAGATCCCACGGCGGCAGTCCGGCAAGGAGGCTTGCCGCCTCGCCCGAGATCGTGCGGTAGCCCCGGATCAGCCTTACGGCTACCACCTTTTGGGGCGCGTTCAGATAGTGGGCGGATCTCCGCCGCAGTGAACGCGCCCACACCGGGGATAATGATGGCCTTAAATACAATATCTTTTTCTTTCTTCGCAGATATTAGATGAAATTAATTTAGACAAGAGTGGAGGCATCGGGCTGAATGAATTCAAACTCATTATGGCTAGACTACCAGAGTTTACATCGTCATTTTATTTTAGATTGTAAATAATTCATAATTATAAATGTTAATCGATTGTACATAAATATACCTATCATACGTTATTATTATAGCTACTATTATTTTACTTTTTGTCCTACTATTCCTAGTCGCAAAAACAAATTGTGCCGACCCCACGCAGCATGGGGGTAGAACGAAGATTGACTATATTTTAATATTCCTAGTTTTTAGAAAGAAAGAAGAAAGATTTTTAAATTTTTTTTTAGGGTTCCATTCCCAAAGGATGTCAACGGGAACCTCCTAAGCCACGCTGTCCGTCCGTCTGTCTGTCAGCGGGCTGTATCTTAGGACCCGTAATAGATAGACCGCTGAAATTTTAACAGTGTGTATTTCTGTTACCGCCAGAACGATAAATAATAAAAATAAAATATAGTTAAAAATTAAAGAGGGTCCTCCCCATACAAGAAACGTGATTAGCGTTTGTGTGTATGTATATGTAGTGTTAAATATTGTACGTTGGTACGGAACCCTTCGTGTGCGAGTCCGACTCGCACTTGGCGGGTTTTTATTTAAGTAATGATAATTGTCAAACTGAATGTTGTCATGTTGGAAATTAGGTGATAAGGACGGCTTCCTCATACCTTTGAGTACCACTACAAGTACAGCCTCCGAAGTAGAAGTAGCTAAAATATGCTAATATATGCTAAAATATGTAGTAATATATGTATGTAATATATGTATGTAGTAATATATGTATAAAATATGTAATAATATATGCTAAAATATGTAGTAATGTAATAAGTAGCTAAAATATGCTATATAATAATAGCTTAGGTACGAAAGAAAGCATATCAAGTGAAGTCCTTCCGTGTTGATAGCAGAAATATTAACATGAAGCGCGTTTTTATAAAAGAAAAAAACTAGATTCTTCATTCGTTATTATTCTAAGTTCTACATATTATAAATTGAAGTCGCTTTACCTGTCTGTCTGTGGCCGCGTTGTTCTTCATAACTATGCAACTAATTTTGATGAGTTTTTCACCATCATTTAGAGATTTTATTCCGGAAGGTTTACGCGTGTAAACCATTATCATTAAACTAACACAATTATAATAAAGAAACCTCGAAGTTTTGTGAAGACCTAGCAACGGTCGCGAAGCAGGGCCGGGTCGCTACCTCTCTAGTACCTAACTAGTTAGTAAATACGAAAACAGTTACCGTTCCAGTTTATCTAACGAATGCTTTACAAGCTGCCTTATTGAAGCGTCCGGCGATTGTGCGGCCCGGCAACGATGGCATCTCTGAGGTACGGCCTAAGTTGTTAGGCAGCATGGCTGGCTGTTTGTACTTCACGTGGTACATCGGAAACGAGAGGTATACACTGGGGAAAGATAACAGCAAGTTAGAGGACGAAAGGGCTTATCAATCAAGTTAGGTAATATTTCGTGGCGATGTTTGGGGCAGGCCATGTTCAGCAGTGGACGTCTTGCCGCAGATATAATGATTTTTCCTGACTGTCCTACATATAGGTATATTGTGTAGAGTTCATTGTAGTAGTAATATGATACCGCAAAATGGTTGACACGTTCATTAAGTTAGGATTGACAGGTGCCAGGCAGAACTGCATTAAAAAATATGTAAGTAGTTTAAAAAAACGAAAAAACACGCTTTTATTACCTACGCATTAAAAATGTTAGTACTTTTTTTATATCCAATGATTAAATGAAAAAACGTAGAGCGGTTTGTTTTAAAAATGAATTAGGTGTAGGTACCTACACGCAACTAAAAAGATCATCAGATCTGCTCTATGATACCAAATAATATTATAGTTTTGTCATCCGAACTACATATAAATACAAAGTTTCATTTCGATACAACAGTTAGAAGTAGGTTAAACTTTGACTTCCAGGATTTGATTAGGTACATTGATTGTTAGTTACAAGTGAAGCTAATAAAAATTATGGATACACGCTAAAGATCGCGACGTAAGACGAAGCAGTAGGTACTGTAACGGTATTTACATCGCCACATGCGAACTACGCATCAGTCTGACGTCACATAAAATCCTGCATCGCGCAAGCAGAGTTTACCGCATAACTAGCATAAAATATATAGTACAACGTGCAGTTGCCCACCAGACAACACCCGTCTGGTCGGAGGATCCTCCGTTTTCTATGGAGCTATGAGTGAACTTTATACACCCTGTACCCTATAGTACTAATGGAGACCTCGAAGACCGTAGCCATTAGATTAAGAAAGCTTTTCATTTTTGTTATTTCCTATCTATAACACGAAGTACTTACGGAGTCATTTCTTGAGGACATTGCCACATATATTCAGCATCCTTGAAGTAAATTAGAGGATGATGAGCATTGGGATATCCTCGGTAGAAGTCCCTATGGAGCTGGCAGGACTGTAAAATGCAATAAACCCCTTATAATCAACCCAACTTAGTACAAAACATAAATTTTGGACTGTCTAAAACATACATTTTGGACGTGTATTTTTACGGTAGGTACTTACTTCATAAAATGTTTCTATTTCATCTTGTCTTGCATTATCTATGAATAAAATGTCCATTTCCAAAGCCTATTGTAATTTTGCTAGTCTGGTTTTGTTATAGGAATATACGCCGCGCCGCCGCCGCTGGCGCCGGTCATAGCCGGGTGGAAAAATATTTAAATTAAATCGTTTGAAATTTTGAAATCTTTGCGGGTGGGTAGTTTGGTAGTTTACCGAAATTGGCAAACAACTACAATCTTACGAGTGACATTGCAATACTGACGAGTGACATTGCCAACTGCCAATGTCACTCGTCAGTGTCAGTGTTCATTTTTATTTTTTTATGAATATTTGTCGCCAGTAATTGCCTGAGAGTGTATAGAAATACGTGGCACGACGATAATATTGCTGCGAGTCTCTCGCTCGTGTAGGCGGCCCCGAGGGAAATAGATAGGTATATGTAATTTACTTTTTTTTTTTTTATAAATCCTATTTGGTTTTTTTCGAGAACCTTCAAGGTTCTTCTCGAAAAAATGGTCACGTTTATCAGCTATCATCAAGATAATTTTGGTTAATAGGTCTAAGTTTTTACTGGCACAGGGTGGCAACTGGCATACATTTTAATGTCTTGCTATTCAGCGCCATCTATGTACCAGAACATAATTTAAAATTTAACAGTGCTGCCAGCGTATATCCATGAAGCAATTGGAGTATATTTTACTAGAAGAGTAAACGTATATTCTTTGATTTTTATATAATATTCTGAGTTGGTTATTATTTTTTGCATTTCAAGTTCTCCAATAATAGTATTTGGTTAATATTTTGTTTATATTGAAAGAAACTATAGTATAGTTTGCAATAAAGGTTATAATTATACAGGGTGTTTGGTAGAACGTTGAACATACGAAAATGGTGGTTAGTTGGGGTCATCTGCTACCCACTTGGCCCAAATTATTTGACCTTGGCCCCACCGATTTTTTTTATAAAAAATTTTCTTTATTTTACAGAAAATAACCAGATTTTTAACTTTAAATTCGAATATCTTTTTTTGCGATCGGTAAAATTGGCAGGATGTTGTTTTGTATTAATGTTTATTAGTAGCAGACTCTCATAAAATTATTGTTTGGTAAAAATGTTAGTAGGAAAAAAGTTATGAGTCTTTAAAGGTACAAAAAGATGTAAAAAAATACTTAGAGCGTAACTTTGACTTGCATTTAAAAAAAAACTAAAAGTGATCGAGAACTTAGGATTACATCAAAACATCTCTGCTGTATGAGTTTTCTAACGGTATGTAATTTACATTTACTAAATTAAAAAGTCAGGACTTATTTGACAATTTTATCAAGTAGGAGGTTTTTGACGAAACATAAAATTAAAATGTTTTGCGAAATTTGAAACTGTCAAGTTGTCAAAAATGTAGCAATCAATTTAAATGAGAGGAGTACTTAAAGTACCCATTCAAAGGGCCTTTTTCTGTTACCAGTCACTGCACAGACTCCTTTGTTGCGAAATTTCTAGGAAAACTAAACCACTTACATTTTTTTACCTGGGGTCTGGAGCACTAAGCAGGTAAACATTTTGTCTCACTCGTGCGCAGTCATAAGGCATGTTTTTTTCTCTTTCGCTCCCGGCGGGGCCCGCTGAAGAGGACAAAACGATGATTTTGAATAATTTGAATCAGTCGAGACTTAACTGCCTCTGCGATTGTTTGTGCCCGTCACTTCTGTTTTCGTTCCGAGTCGTTTTGTTAATTACTTGTTGTGTTATCTGTCTGTTAAGTTTTATGTTACGTTACTGTACCTACTGTTAAGTTTCTTGTTACTGTGCGCTATTACGTTTTTCTTGGTGAAAAATGGCTACCTTTACCCACTGGTAATAAGAATACGCTGACATGTTGTTAGCGTATGGACGCGCCAACACTAATTCGCGTGATGCGCGAAGGATTTACCAGGAAACTTATCCTAACCGGCGAGTACCAAGTCATCAAACTTTTGCCAGCACTTACCGACGTTTACGAACTACCGGTAATCTAAATTTTCAAGAGCCAAGAGTGAACCGGGGAATTCACGATGTCGCCGTTGACGAGCAAATTCTAGCTGAGTTTGAGGCAGACCCTAACACTAGCATAAGGGTGATAGCTAGACGACTTGGCTTGTCCATTTGGAAAGTGTGGTCTGTTCTCCGGGCAGATGGGAGGCATGCTTTTCACCACACTCCAGTGCAAGGTAAGATTTTTACACATCGAAGCATTTGTTTTGATCCGAAACAAAATTGTGGCATGAGTAAGTTTCTAGAATTAAATAAAAAAGAAAATTTTAAATTAGTTTGACCTTGACTTCGCCAGTTTTTTATTTGTGTCTTATGCTATGTATCAATCAGGCATCTTTGCACTGCACTGCATTGCATTCCCTTTTGTGAATGTAGTTTTAGATCTTTAAGAATTAACCCATTAGGTAAATTTTTTTATTGTTCTAAGACTTGTTTGGGGTATTACAGATCTTGAAGATAATGACTTTGGGAGGCGAATGCAGTTCTGTCGCCATTTGCTGCATACTGATGTAGAAGATGTCAACTTTTTGCGGAGCATACTGTGGACGGACGAATCTAAGTTCGATAAAGAAGGGATTACCAACTTGCATAATTTGCATCATTGGGCCCCTAAAGGTCAAAACCCACATACGAAGAGACGAAAGGGGTTCCAAAGAAGATTTTCAGTCAATGTCTGGGCCGGAGTGATTGGAAACAGGCTTATAGGGCCCCATTTTTTGCCGGAACATCTTAATGGGAGCAATTATTTCGAGTTTTTGATCAACGATCTACCACCATTGCTACAAGAAGCATTTGATGAAGACAGGCCTATCGTGTTCCAGCATGATGGCTGCCCAGCTCACTGGAGTCTGAGCGTACGCGAGCTACTAAACAATTGTTTCCCCAATTCATGGATTGGCAGAGGGGGACCAATCCCATGGCCTCCGCGATCACCCGACCTCACTCCGCTCGACTTTTACGTGTGGGGAAGAGCCAAAGAACTTGTCTACTTCACGGTAGTAGAAACGCGTGAAGAATTAATCAACAGAATTAATGCTGCATTCGAAGTGATGAGGGGAGAGATGCTGCTGCGGACGACAACCTTTGAAATAAGACGCAGATGTCGCGCGTGCATTCAAAATGGAGGGCGTCAATTTGAGCAATTACTTAATTGAATAAATTCATTTAAATGTAATTTAATTGTTTTATTACCCACTGACATTTAGGTAACAGAAAAAGGCCCTTTGAATGGGTATTTAAGTATTTCTCTCATTTAAATTGATTGCTACATTTTTTGACAACTTTACAGTTTTAAATTTCGCAAAACATTTTAATTTTCTGTTTCGTCAAAAACCTTCTAACTTGATAAAATTGTCTAATAAGTCCTGACTTTTTGATTTAGTAAATGTAAATTACATACCGTTAGAAAGCTCATACAGCAGAGATGTTTTGATGTAATCCTAAGTTCTCGATCACTTTTAGTTTTTTTTTAATGCAAGTCAAAGTTATGCTCTAAGCATTTTTTTACATCTTTTTGTACCTTTAAAGACTCATAACTTTTTTTCCTATTAACATCTGTACCAAAAAGTAATTTTATGAGAGTCTACTACTATTAAACATTAATACAAAACAACATCCTGCCAATTTTACCGATCGCAAAAAAAAGATATTCGAATTTAAAGTTAAAAATTGGTTATTTTCTGTAAAATCAAGAAAATTAAAAAAAAAAAAATCGGTGGGGCCAAGGTCAAATAATTTGGGCCAAGTGGGTAGCAGATGACCCCAACTAACCACCATTTTCGTATGTTCAACGTTCTACCAAACACCTGTATAGTATGTAGTGTAGTATAGTAGAATTTACAAATATGAAATATCTTTTCATGACATTGATAATGCGTACAACAATGTAAATTTAGAACGTTTAATATATATTTTAGATAGTATAGGGATAGGTAATAAAATATGTACGTACCTACGCTTTTTTTTAAAAGAGAGGAACTTAAGTATTGAGACAGATAATAACTCTGTCATAAGTAGGAGATGTTGTTTCGGTTTGGCTCAAGGTGATCCATTTTCCCCGCTTTTATTTAATATCTTAACAATGGAGATTTGCAATACAATAAATAATGTCTTTATATCACAGTACGCAGATGACTTCGTGCTATATGTAACCTGTAGTAATATAGAAGAAGGAAGACACCAATTACAATTGGCTTTAAATCAATTTGTTAATACTCTTTCTCTTGCCGGGTTAGAAATTTCAGCACTTAAAAGTAAAATCTGTATTTTCCAAAATAAATTTGTACGGGACCCTGTGTCTCTAGTTGTAGGTGGTATCTCTTTAGAAGTAGTGGATTGTGTAAAATATTTAGGTATTTGGTTAGACAGGAAGTTACGATGGTCTAAACAAATAAATGAATTAAGAGAAAAATCGTCAAAAGTTCTTAATGTTTTTAAAGTTTTAGCGGGGACAGGTTGGGGTATTCACCCAACTAATTTAAGGCGCTTACACATATCGTGTATTCGTAGCAGACTAGATTATGCAAGTTTCCTTTACGGTAATAGTTGTAAGACACATACAAGCAAGCTGGATAAAATACAGAATCAGTGTATGCGGGTAATAGGTGGCTTTATTAAAACAACACCTATACACGTCATGGAGTGCGAACTACACCTACCGCCTTTAAGTGTACGAAGACATTACCTGGCCGGAAAATATTGGTTAAAAGCGAAATCCTTTTCTAACCATAACATTATTCAAATTTTGGATGATTTAATTCCTTTTAGTCAAAATTCCTATTGGTGGTGCAAAGAAAAGCCCATATTAATTTTAGTTCATAGTTACCTTAAAGATACTGCTGTACATGTTAGTACACAATTAGATATGTTTGCACTTAATACCTGGGTCAGCAATGTGGATATTTCAAATTTAATTAAGTTTAACATAGATGCCGTAAGTAACGCTAAAAGAAGTTATAATTCGTTCGCTTTACAACAATTATGTAATAGTTTTATTAAAAGCACGTATTTAAATTATTATAAAATTTATACGGACGGTTCGAAAGAAAGTAATTGTGGCGGATTAGCTATTTATGACCCGCAAGTTAGTAGTTCAGTGAAACTACGTATTGACTCAAACATCTCGATAATGTTGATAGAATTGATAGCAATATCAGAAGCAATTTCATATATTCAATCTTTTCAGTCAGGCAAATACGTTGTTCTAACAGACTCCAAGAGTGCACTATAACACATTGCTCGATGCACCTCGAATAGTCGAGGCACACCGATAGCATACAGCATCTTGGAGTCACTTTCCACATTAGCCACTAAAAATTATACAATAGTGTTGCAATGGATACCTTCACACGTAGGCTTGGCAGGAAATGAAGAGGCAGACTATCTCGCTAGACAAGCATTATCTGATGGTATCCCTATGGTCTGTTTGCCCTATTATACCGATGTTTTTTATATGATAAGAATTAAATGTAGAAACATGTGGAACGAATATTTTGATGAGCGCTCTCTAGTAAAAGGCATATGGTATAAAACAATACAAAATAATTTGTCCCGTTCTCCTTGGTTTATTAATTCAGAACTGTCTAGACACACCATAGTATCTGCTATGAGGCTGCGTTCCGGACATATCCCATTGAATAGTTTTGCGTACCTAATGGGCAAAGTTGCTTCTAAGAATTGTACTGACTGCGATTTTATTGAAGACGTTTTTCATATTTTAGTGGAATGTGTTCGAAACGAAGCCGAGAGGTTATCTTTTAGGCTTGCTTACGGCATTAGCTTGCACGACACCGGTGTATGTAACAGTATTCTTGCTTTCCCCTTATCAGAGGAAGCAAGATTCGTATATAAAATGGTTGATTGTGCCCTAAAACGTAGATAAGATGTGAATACGTAAGATGTATGTAACTATGGGGATGACATGATCATGCATGATCAAATCCTCCTTTTTCAATAAAGATATAAAAAAAAAAAAAAAAATATCTTTTCAGGGCACAGGGTGATATTGACGTTAATCATTATTTAATTGCAGAAATGCCTGTGGTTGCGCATATTTTTTAATTATTTCGTTTGCTTTGCTTCCCGGTTTTGAGTGTAATTAACGCCAAGTTGAGCGCCCTGTGCTCCTCTGTTATTTAATCGAACACAATTGCAGTTTGGACCATAATATTTAGGTGTTTGTGTATATACAACAATGTTTTGTTTTACTAATAAATATGATCATCCAAAATTGGAATTTGTTTTATTATCCTCGAAACAACAAGTTTATTGTAACATCGAATTAGATTTACCGAGTAGAGTAATGTAGAATGGTTTATATTTATGTTGTAGTAAAACTAAACATAAAAAATTCAAATCTAGATTCTGTAATCAAACTCAAACTCAAAGCATTTATTTCAATTAAACCATTTACAGGCACTTTTGAATTATCAAGTGGTCGGTCAGTCAGAAATATGAAGCTAGTTGCCCATTCCAAAGCGTAGTAGGTACCAATGGAGAAGAATCTAATGGTAATCTAGTTTTGATATGTTTTTTTAGGTTTAGTTTTACTACAACAGAATTTTCAACCATTCTACATTATTCTACTTGGCACAATATAGTTATATCGTACTACGGAGGTATATTGACGGAAGTATAGTGTATGTCCTAGTAACTAGATGGCGCTGCCTAAGGAATGCGTAAGATACCAGTCTTTCTTTCGTATTATAAATGTAGTCTAAGTTTACTGGTTTGTGGTCTGTTAGCCACGCTACAAACGGCACTTTTTAATTCATATTAATAAATAATAATTTTTAAGTTTATTCATCAAAACATTCCATTTATAAGAGCCCATGTAAATATGATAGTTATGATCCTTTATTTTCTTCCATTTATCTGACAAAAAGTTTACAAGAGCCTCTATTGTATTGCCCAGCCAAGGTTCTGCCAGGGAGTGTGGGTATTTCAAGAGTGCGTTCCAGAGTTAATGGCCATGATACAGGTTGCTTGTACTTCACATGGTACGCCAGGGAACTCAGGTACACCCTGTAAAATAATTGAATAAGGTTAATGAGCATCAACCTAAATATTGACAGGTCCATCCCTTACTATTATTTTTAAATTAAAAGGCAAATAACTCCGGCCAATATAATCTACATAGGTTTAATGCAACTGCACTTACTGAGACATTTCTGATGGACATTGCCACAAATAATCAGACTCTCTGAATAACTTAAGCGGATGATAGCATTCAGGGTACCCTCTGTAATAATTACGATGCATTTGACATGCCTGTGGAAGAGGTAAGTTAATGAAATTAAATTGCTGTGTAACTAACATGTATTCTCACGCATTAAATTTACAAACCGTGTAAAATGTTTCTATTTCTTCTTGCCGTAAAGGATCAGAGAATAAAATAAATTTTACCATTATCAAAAATTATTTGTGTCAATAACACTGACAGTTGCAAGTTAATAACACGTGTATTATTTATAACCAATATTATAACACGTTAATAATCATGTCAAAATGTAACCTTTTTCTAGACCACAATCAAAACGAATCGGTCATACAAACTTCGTTTCTAGCCCGTTGAATCTGCGAGGCCACGTCACGCCGCACGGTGGGCTGAAAATCAGCTTTCATAGACTTAGGGATTTCAATCTGCAAGTGCCTGATTTTTTGCCGGATATCGCTTCTATTAGTTGTTACTATATTCAAAAATTGACACCCGAGGTAATTCTGCACAAAAACGAAGGAATTATAATTTCTTTACGAAAAATTTGTATGAAGCTAGTATGAAAAAGTTAATTATCTCGCAAACAGCAAGGAAAACCGTAATATTCTTACAGGTGGTTATAGTACTAATTATTTATGATTTTTTGACATAGGTCATATAATGGTTATCGCTGCAATTTTTTTTTTAAAAGTCTGTCAAAATATTTTTATTTATTTTTACGTCTTCTAATAAGTCTGAATAGGTGATTAAATGATTGTTAATGATTACTGATAAGTAAGCTAATTTGTTGATTAGTTGTGCTAAGAGTTCTAAGAAATGTTTTGGACGATTATACATTTTCATTAGCACATCTTTTAAAACTCTAATGAGGGTAGTTAACTAATTATCGACGTTTTGCAATAAAAGAGCTAAAATTTTGCTTTATAATTTAGATTGTCCACAACGGTGTAACTGCTAACACTAAATTTTTGCCCTGCGACTAAAATCTTAAAATGGAAATTTTAATCACCAATTTAGACTTGTTTGCATAAACACTAACTGTGTGACTGTTTGTTAACTTGTTTGTTTGTTTGTTTGTTTGTTGTTCGCATAGGCGATTGCCTTTCTACCGAAGATCGAGTAACTCTCAAAGAATTTTGTCGAAAATTCACGCGAGCTGCTTTACAGAGATGGCAGAAATCCAACCGATTCCTTGATCACTTCAGAAGACTGTACGGAAATTGGCTGCAAGCAAATATTGATTGGCCAAGTTGTGTGCAAACTTTAGTTAATCAAGAACCAACTGTTGATGAGATACCAAGAGCACATCAGACTCTCAAGAACCGTCGTCGTCGGCATCATTGTCCGTTCGCGTTGGAACAATGACGAAAAGGTCCCGAAAACCATTCGAAGATTTGGGAAGTAAACAGAAAAAGAGAAGATCTGATGATCATACAGGCGAAGACTCCAGTGAATTGGCATATGCAGCTGCAGCGCGTTTAAAAGAAGAAGGGCATGAGGATATTGCATCTGTGATCGAATACATGATGAAAAATCCTGAAGCAGCCGTTAAAATTAAAGAAACGCTTCAGAAACCAGTAAAAAAAGTCATATTTACACCAGAGAAAGCGCTTGGATTGCTTCTTTCACTAAAACTGTCAAAGTGGCAATATATTACTTTGCGAGAGGCTGCCATTCGGGAAGGTGCTAAGGATATCTATCCATCCTACTATAAAGTGCACCAAACTAAGCTTGATTTAGCAGTGTCAGTTACGGATTCCGCGGCTAGGATTACACTTCAAGCTTTACTTGACATCACGGTGACGAGGATCCTTCAAAGTCTTTCTGACTATGCGGATGTGCAAAATAAGCAGCTAAAGCTGATATCCAAGTGGGGATTTGATGGTGCTTCCAACCAAAGCCGATACAAGCAGAAAATGGAGGGTGAGCAAGATGATGCAAGCATTTTCATGACCTCCTTGGTGTCACTAAAACTGACAGATGGAGATAATACTGTATGGACGAACCCAGAACCATGCTCAACTTTGTATTGTCGTCCAGTTCAGTTTACTTTTGTAAAGCAGAGCGAAGCAGTTGTCATTGGTTTCAAAAGACCCACAGAGTGCATTAATAACATGGTGACTCATCAACTAATGATGACAATGATCGACGCCAAAGTCTGCACGTACCTTTCTGAGGCCAGATCTAAGGGTTGGACCTCATCTGGCAGCACGGAATCGCCTTTTTCCGTCGCCCTTTCTCTTTCTGTCGCTTAGAACTGCCATTTGCTAGACCGAGACAGAAAGCATAATGCGATAGCACGCGGCGGAATCCTCGAGGCGATCGGCATCACGGACAAAATGCAATGGTCGGCAGGGAGACTCCGGAACATGAAAGAACGCGGCAGTATGCCACCCATGCTACAGCATGCTGACGCGTGCGATCGCCTTTTTTGTCTGCGGAATGCGACAGCGCGCATTCGCATGCGGCAGCATACTGCAGCACGTGGTAGCACAGGCGGAACAAATGCGATTCCGTGCTGCCAGATGAGGTCCAACCCTAATGCATCGTGCTACCTGTGCTTAGCAAAACCTACGGAAATGAACCGCTTAGATGTTGTAACATAGACTGTGTGTGCTGACATATACGAATTTGGCTTGTCATCCCTACACGCACGTATTAATTGTATGGAATGTCTGTTACATATTGCGTACAGGCTCGACTTCAAACGGTGGGCAGCGAGAAGTAATGAGGACAAAGAAATGTTGCAGAACAGAAAACAATCTATTCAAAATAAATTCAAAGATCAGCTCAACCTGTTGATTGATATTGTGAAACAAGGCTCGGGAACTACCAATGACGGGAATACCGCAAGAAAGTTTTTCGAGTTTCCCGATAAAACTGCAGCTATTACCGGGTTGGACGAAGATCTTATTAAAAGATTTGCTGTGATTCGATAACATCTGGCGAGAAGATCGACGTAATAAAATTTAAAGATTTTGCCCGCAAAACAGCAGAAAAGTACGTGGAATTTTACGACTGGTACTACATGTCGTCAACCGTACATAAATTATTAATACACGGGGCTGACATAATCGAGAAAAATGATATTGTGCCGATTGGGACTCTCTCGGAAGAAGCCTCAGAGTCTCGAAACAAAGATTTTATGAGGTTCCGGGAACATCATTCGCGGAAAAGAAGCAGGCAAGATTCTAATCAAGATTTATCTTAAATATGCTTATTGTTTCTTCGGATCCTTTCCTAAGTGCACAAAATCCTAAGTTAGATGCCAAAAGAAAGCAGAGCTTTTTTGCTGAAACTCTCTACTTAATTCAGTTTCAGGAAAGTGAGTTCGAGTTTTTAGATATTATATCCAATCTGGATTCTGACTCAGAATTGTAGTCCGACAACGACAGTGATAAGGAAAATGTTTAATATTTGATTTCATTTTTTCTATTTTTTAAAATATTTTTCTTGTTTTATATAGTATATTTGGGTCAATAAAATTCTTCATAAATAACAATGTTCTTTATTTAGTCACTAAAAGGAACCGTTTCATATGTAAAAATAAGTAAAAATAATTTGACGATTTAAAAAAAAATAATTAGCAGCGATAATCGTTATATGACATATGTCAAAAAATCATAAATAATTAGTACTATAACCACCTGTAAGGATATTACGGTTTTCCTTGCTGTTTGCGAGATAATTACCTTTTTCATACTAGCTTCATACAAATTTTTCGTAAAAAAATTATAATTCCTTCGTTTTTGTCCAGAATTAACTCGGGTGTCATTTTTGAATATAGTAACAACTAATAGAAGCAATATCCGGCAAAAAATCCGGCACTTGCAAATAGAAATCCCTAAGTCTATGAAAGCCGATTTTCAGCCCACTGTGGCCAGCCCCCGGCCGCGCCGCGAGGCGCTCCTCTTACAATAACGCTAGGCGTTCATGTAGCAGACGGGCCGAGACATACGTCAGTGACCGAGACGCAGCGCAGTAGGTACAATAATAATCCACCTTCAATAATTTTTTTATGAATCTGTGACGAGTGGACAGATATAGTCAGGTGGATTCTTGTGTGGTGGGTTCTCCTGACCAACACCTAATTTGGACGCCTAGCTTTCACATCAGTGGTTACACTTGAACCATTTAAAACACCCTTGCTGGTACGACGACTTATACTTCGTAAAAGATAGCTTGATCTCTGCGACAGCTGTCAGTAAAATCACGCCTATGAAGTTCTAAATTTCATAGTAGTAGAGACACGTTGTAGACAGTACCTGTAAATGTCATACTTTATGGGCATGCCGACCTACTTAGTGACGGGCGATGAATCATCGTGCGGTCGACAATGTATCTGCAGAAAACTGGAAGAAGGTGGTAACTAAATGCCGAAAACTAATGGAAGAAGATTGGGAGCGGGACGTCCGATTTGACAATATTTGCGAACAAGAGTATAAAATAAAACAAGATGGTTCTAGCGATTCTGGGGCCGTACCATGACGTGTTAACACCATCATGATTCCGTTGCGAAAAAGAGATAGTGCTATCGGTCATGTATAGCTCCGTCTCTCTTTCACGCTGGAACAATGATGGAATTAATACGTCATAGTACGGCCCCAGAAACTGATTCAGATATGGATTTGAGGTGTACTCCTTTACGAGAATAAATGTATTTTATATTCAAATATTCGTTTAATTTAGTAACCTTTGTAATTAAATTAAACCCAATTAAATGTTACATTAGCATCGATAATAGTAAGAAACGTCGATAATTTCTATCGACAATTTTTTATATCATGACAACCCTAGGAATGTCAGTTTGACTTATGTCGTAGAGATCAAGCTATCTTTTACGTAGTATAGAGGCGCTGTCAATGGCATTTTTTTACCGCTGATTGGTAAAAGCGCAGATTAAGTAAAAAAATACTGGCTTTTCAATTACTCTTTGATGCAGAGCTTTCTCCCATAGTTTTCTTTTATCAACATTTGGTAATGTAAATGGATTTCCATATTTAGGCATTGTAGATAAAAACTGCCACTTGCTCACTTCAGATGTCGCTGGTATCCAAAGTCCAAGAATTTGACAGCTAGCTTTCACTATCTATACATTTTTTGTAAACAAGCGACTTCTTTTACGCATAATTAATTAATATTCCCCGAGCGCAGCTGTTGACTGCTAATAAACGAGGACCCATGTATTTGCCAAAGATATTAAGACGAAAATTGTGGTGAAAAAATTTGTAAGCCCGATATTTCGTAGAGACTATGTGCTATTCTTTTTAAATCTGAAGACTTTTAAGGCAGAATTTCGTATACAGGTGATGCTCCCAAGAGAACTAACTCCGCTTTATCAGGCACTTGTGGTGTGATATTACGTAAATTATGGTAAAGGTATTTTTATTTTTTTATTTTTATTTTTATTTTATTTGTTAGGAATAACAAACAGCAGTATATTATGTGTATGTGTGCATTTATATGATATTATCATGATAAATCAGTGCTAGCATTTAGAGATATCAGTATCCCTGATACTGTTCAGTCAGGAAGAACATTCTCGAGTTGGTTGCCAAAGCTGTTTTTTTAGCAGTGGTAGAGGCTTCCTTTTTCCTACGCTCGTCTTTTAATCGTGCTGCACTCAAGTCTCATACATATTTATCTAGTTTTCGTTTAATTTGTAATTGACACAAAAGTAAACAAAAACTTAAGCAATGGCGTTTTGTAGACTTTGAACTGTGCTGCCACCTATGCAGCCTTTCACCTATGCAGCACCTTTACAGCTGCACAAATGGTCATTTAATTATTCGTAAAAGATAAATATTCATAAAAGAAGTAGTTTGTTTTTTTTTAATTCATGGACAAGTGGTAGTAATGACATCTGAAGTGAGCAATGCGAAACAATGGCAATTTTATCTTCATTACTAGCATTGACTTATAATAGTAATTACTAGCTAGTTCTCTGTGTACGATTTCCTAGCTCAATTAGTTTTCTCTGTCTACGGGTCTACGACTACCGTAGACCATTGACTTATAATAGCTCAATGCCGTAGACAGAGAACTACGACGACTACACACTATTTTATAACTATGGTACACACAAAAACAAAAAAACCTGCAGTAACTAGGTACATACCTATAGACATTGTAAGCCAATGGGTATAGACAACTGAGTAACGAAACGTCATTATTTACGTCAAAATCGTATTTCATTGATAATCTGTGCCAGGTAGTAATAAACGTCAAAACAAAATCCCAAAATTTTGTTCTACTATTATTTTATTTCTTTGATATTCATTGGGGATTTTATCGCTTTTATTGTTAATTAATCCAAGCTGTGATTATGAAATGTGTATAATATTCGTTTGTGATAATTGGAAATCAGTTCCCAGCGGTCGCTTTTATTTTGGGTGAACTATTTTTGTCCGCTCTAGTTTCGGTGCATTGGAATAAATTTTGACATCCAGGAAAAGAATGTTCTTCCTGTACGGTAAGTTCGTTAGACCCTAGTATACATTATAGATAACAGCTGTAGGCTAGAATTAGGTTAAATATTGTATGAATCGCACATTGGTGTATCGCGTGGGAGTATGATCATTAGCATATTTTTTGCTGCGACGTCGCTTTCTTGGATTCTTTTAATGCGGTAATTACTGCCCGTATCTTCTCTAATTTACACACTTGATATCTCTAATTGGTTTCTTTATTAGCTGTGTAAAGTTGCAAATATTTGGAATGATTTCCTTGAAATCATCATCAAATTATTTACTGTCAAATAAGGAATTTATGGTCAGATCCTAAGTTCACATATTTTCAAGTATTTCTTTTAAAGTATGACATTGCATTTACCTGTGAACTAAATCGTTTGTTACTGCTAAATAAACAATACTAAATGGTGCTAATGTTTTTATTTATTGTTTACATTGTTACATTTCTTTTTCTTAAAACTCAGCTGACCAAATGGCATGGAATGTTTTGTATTGTTTCAATATTAATTATAACAAAATTTATATTTATTAAACAAAAACTAAGTTTTTAATTTATATATTTTTTTAAACAACTTTAAGAAATTAAAAACATGATTGTCTCATAATTTTATTTGAAATCTAAAACCAAAACTATTGTTTTTTTTCTGTTGATTCATTATGTAATATTGATTCAACTGAAAAAAAAAAACAAAGCTTTTTTGAGTAATCAAAATACAAAACAGTCGGTAATAGTGCATGAGTCATATCACACACATGATAACCTTATCTGTATGTGTTATCTTATCATACAATTATATGTTCCTAACAAATTGACTTCTTCATTTGTTATCAAGGTGGAGCCATTATCAGCTCATTGACTGATAACAATTTTACAGAATAGAAATAAAAAAAAAAGATTGGAATTTAAGTTTTTTCTGGTTTTGTTAAGTAATACTAATAAGACAGTATACAGTTTTAAATGTTTATTTTGTTTAAGTTTTTGTTTTCTTAATATATTTGATATTGAAATTCAGACCTATCCATTTAACTAGCTACAACTTTCTGACTAACTGACTGAGTCTTTGACAATTCAAAAGAGCCTGTAAATGGTTTACTTGAAATAAATGCTTTGAGTTGAGTTAGCTTTCATTCACTCACTGATTAGACTAGATACCTTTGACCAACTTATCTGGTTTTGAGCTAGTCTTTCTTTTGGTCCAGTCACACAGTTAGTTAGCTGTGCGTGACTAAAAGAGACCAAAATAAAGACTTATACAAGGTGGTGCATACCTTATCACATTAAATTATACACTTGTTACACATAGCTCGAGAAAATGTATGGAACAGCAGAATTTTTTAGTGGTTGGATTTCATTCAAATTTTGTATATTGTCTAAGTATACCGTATAATTTAATGTGATAAGGTACACGCCACCTTGTATATTAAACTTGACTTAACTTATGCAACATAAGGCACGTGAACATATCCGTCAGAAGTTGGCTGAAACATCCCAGCGCTGAGTTGCTGGATTCGTTTTCTCCTCTAACAATCGTTATTTCTCCTGACCAAGGTTTATTTTGTTTATATGTATGTATCTATATATTAGTATTTATTCTTGTATTTTATAGTCATTTTCGAGCTATCTATCCCGTATGTTGCACCTGCCATGGTATATCTCTGCATCACCCTAAGGTTGACTGGTAGAAAATGCCTCAGGCATTAAGTCCGCCTTTGTACAGTATTTTTTTTACTTGTGCATACTGTTTTAATAAATAAATAAAGGTACACACGGCTACACATCAAGCTATACAAAACCAGTTTACGCTGGTCTCGCATCGTACGGAAATCCTATACAATGTGAGATCAGCTTATACTGGAAATGTATAGCTTGATGTGTAGCCGTGTGTACAAACGCAGACTTATTGCCTTAAGCATTCTCTAAGAGTCGGTCAAGGGTGTTGGAGAGATAACATGGTATAAATTATAAGAATAAATTGCATAAAAAGAGGCAAAAACGAAAAAAAAGTATTGATTTTATTGGTTTTAAAACACCACTCATACTCCTTAGCAAGAAAATCTTTTAATTTTGCTGTCTGATAAAATGTTATCATTTATTTGTAATTGCCTGATTCACCAAATTCTGATAAGTTTCAATCCTTACCTGGGAGATATTTTCAAATCTGGCTGTCTGGTAGGTAGTGCCTATACTGTCAACTGTCAGGGGGTCACTACCGAGATGATGACTAATAGAGAAGTATAAGTGTAGTGTGTGTGTGTGAAGTGAAGTGAAGTGTAAGTATGAAAGACAGAGTAGGCGCAAAATGTATAGCCCCCAAATAAATTGAGATATGGGCAGGAGAGTTATGAATGTTGACTGTCAACAGACACTGATTCTGACCCTCAAAGTTCTACTTATAACGATTTTTGTCATAAACATTTAAAAGTATCTGTGAAGGACATCACAAAGTCGTAGTCAGTTTTTTTTTTATGTTACTTATACCCATAGCCTTTCGTAATGTTTCTGTACCTTGCTGCCACAACTAGGCAGTTTATTTTTAAAATACATGAACAGAATTTTGTAAAAAAAAATTGGACAAAAATTGTTATTGTTTGTTATTTAAATTGTAATTGTTCTTCATCTCCTGAGCCTGGCTGCACCACCCACTTCAAATGTCCCTGGATAAGGTGCACAAACAGAATGGCTGAAACTAGACCATTAAGTACCGTCAAATGGGGTTACTTTGATACTACGGGGTTACTTTGATAACAACTTTAGGCTTATGAAAAACTTAATTTTATAATAACTACAACGCTATAATACAAAGAAACTATCAGTAGTGCCAAGTACTGATAGTTTATTTTTTAACTGGTGTTGTAGATATTATAAAATTAAGTTTTTCATAAGCCTAAAGTTGTTATCAAAGTAACCCCGTAGTATCAAAGTAACCCCATTTGACCGTACTCATCAACGAAAAAATTGGAATAAAAACTGAAGAGTTAAAAGTGAAAATTATTGAAAAAAATGCAGATAATATTTTCAAAATTTCAAAGAGTGGATTTACTCGTTTTATAGGGTTTTTTTTTGTAACAAATTATCAAACATCATTATTATTTTTATTTTAACGAAATGCAGTCAATTTATAAAAGTTATTGTTTTAAATACAGGGAATCTTTATTAGGCAAAATCTATAATAATGATTACGTTTTTTTTCCAATTTTTTTTGTCGATATCTTGATATATAGGATCGAGTTTGAGTTTTTGAGTTTTAGTTTGTAAAAAAGCTACCTACGAAAGTCAAGTTTAGTACCTACATTGAAAATACTTTATAATATAATATTAGCATGACTAACTAATTAACTATGATGTATAATGTAACAGACCTATCACCTAACGTTGACCCCTCAGTTATGCACTAAACATTCAACAATAAACATCTGTTCAAAGTTCAAACTATGACAAATATAATATCATATCATTGGAAATACTACACCAACATACTGAAACACATATAAACCGACCCATCAAGCAACAATTCATTGTCATGAATGAATGAACCATCGATGTATTTGCTGAACAATTGCATGACTCACTCGCGTATTGTGCGAAACGCTCTCCAATAGCTGATTGACTGCCTACCCCCTCTTATTATGCTTTGTATCTGCCGGAGCACGGCACGGTACTTTTTTCAGACAAAGGATTCGCAATTTGTGTTCCTATACTTGTAATCGTAATTCAAGTTGCTACAGTTCGCAGTTTACTTCGTTAGCGCGCTGTTGGATTTTCGACTTTCGGCGTGGAGTCGAGCGTTGACAAACCAACAGCGCTATGCTTTTATTTAGACATTTATTTCGGTGTCGCCAAGTGTTACTCAAAACGGGACTTAAAGGCCTAGGCTTATTGGATCACACTGCGATCAATGCAGTAGAAAGAGGAAATGGAAACATACACCTATGCTACAGTGACGCGAAACATTGTCGCAGTGTGCCTTGGCCCTGACTGCGAGACCTTAGTATATATACATGCCATTGTAATTTAAACTCTATTGATGTAAACACAAATTTTGTTATGCCATAATAAAAATACTACATTGCATGCCATGCCGTGTCGTCGTAGTAAGGCCAAGCAGTTCTTAATATTCACTTTGCATTAAAGTTACGTACGACTTCTTCGATTGCGTTCTTTGTTTGATAACAATGTTTGTTGTCATGGATACCACTACCAGTCGATTCTGTTGTTCTGATTGATAACACGGGTTGTGCGTGATTTAATTGTTTATCAACAGTAAATAATAGTAGGTACCGCTACAATGTGGTGACTGTGATGTGTTTGTTAGTTGTTTGTGCTCATAGTGATTCCAGATGGTTTTGGAATATTTTGTATCTGATGTAACAGACAGACTTACGTATGTACTGTAAGTTTCGATTTGAACATTAATTAATAAGACTACTTATTTGTAGAGAATATTATATCGTTTAATTGTAGGATTGCTTACCTTAAAGAAACGACTGTGATCGTTTGCAATAAAATCAGTTGTGCTCCCCATAGTATCAACAAAACCTGTTGTTACCAAGATTACGGTTAAAGGTTTGGTAGTCCTAGAGATCGGTGCATTTCGTCGTCCTCGTTCATGACATGAACTTGGTAGAAAACACCCTATCTGAATCACTTTGAAGGATATTGCTTATCCATTGCTTCATTTATGTTCGAAAAATATTTCAACTGTCAAAATGGAAGCCATTCCTACCTACTGTCAGTGTGTTACGCAGTTACCCCTGAGTACCTAAAACCTACCTTTTTACCTTACAATAACTGTATATCAGCGATTTAAATCATCTAGACTTTATGTATAATTACGGTCTTTTGCGGCGGTACAATACTCCCCCTTGCGTACCTAAGCCTACTCCATCGAACTGAAGTACCGTCGCTTTGCCTGCCTTTGGTCGTGAGACGGAACTGCATCTGGATAGCTAAGCACAGATGGCGTGGTTACCAGAAAAAAACAATCACACTGCACCATTCCGGCTTGCATGGATTCGGGGTCGATTCATATTTATTGAATTGGGTGAACGAAGCAGGAAAAAAGTATCTCAGAGTACGAGAATGTAATGAGAATACTAGCTATAAACTCTAAAGACCTACTTTGTAAGAAGTACTTCTGATCGCTTCAGCTTTTTAAATGCGAAGTACCAGTACCCTATTTCCGATGCTATATTTAACTAACTGGATTGCACTAACTGAAAGAGATGTGGGTTAAACTCTACACCAGTCATTACTTTTGAATGATTTACTCACCTTTCAACATTATCTACTGTGGTTTCGTCATTGTTCTGTGTGCCAAGTCTGAGCACAGTTGGCATGCAGGAAAGAGAAACTGCCTAGTAATAAAGTACCAGTTACAATTTCACTTTAGATATAAGAGTCAAAATGATCCGCGAGTCCTCGACAGATTGGCAGTTCTTCTAAGAAAGACCTTCCCATGGGCTATTATTCGAGAATATTTCTTGCTCTTGCTCAACAGTTGTCGGTCTTTCGGACAATTCGGCCTGGTCATTAAATAATAAATTATGTTTATTCTGTAAATTGTATTTAACAAACACTTTAACACGTCAAATAAAATATTATAAAATCTATATAGGTAGGTGTTTCCTATCCGACAAGACACAGAATAAACACCGAAACAAACTCAAGAGTCACAGTCTCTTAAAGTTTAGAAACTATCTTAATGGATTGTGAGGAAGTAACCACACATACTTGAGTTGACCTGTCCAGTCAGTGCACCACATGCGTGCACTGACTGGACAGGTCAATAATCGTGTAACTGAACACAGAACTTAAGGAGCTCAACGACATTGCCATTTCAAGACCCTACGGGCTAACTTTATGTTAACTTCGTTACGGGTGTTGTCGCTTGCTCTCCAACTCCGAGATTGCACTATTTAGCTCGATATTAGACCAACGGTGAGGATTCTTCCAAGTTAACAAATAATACGACGGGAGGTGTATATGCCATGTGAACGGCGTTGTTTAGATTTTTACGCAGGTGACTGCATCATGCCGCATGAATTATACGTAGGTACCCATCGCGGGATAGTTCTACGGAAATCTACGTGGCTCTTTCAATTGGCCATTCCAGACGTTATCCCACGTTTATTCACATAAATTAGTCTTTTAACAAAAAACATATTTAACGCGCAAAATGTTATCATGAATTTATTCAGCATATGATTATAGACCCCCGCGTAGAAATTTTCGTCGGTTTTAAAATTGGCTGTGTATCAACATGCAATACTGACAGTCAAAATATAATATGGAACAGTAGATTGTGTTTTTAATAACCGATTAAAACTTACGCTGGGGGTCTCGAATCGTGGTCTGAATTCTTGGTAATATATTGCGCGCCAATAATAGTCCCTAACACCGTGTATGGAGGGGTTTTCAGTATTTCTTCTTAAATATACGTCAGTTTAAAGAATTTTTGCGTACGTTTCCTGTATTTATATGTTCCACCTTTCGTTCCCCAGTTGACCCCTGACCGGTACCTCTGTGATGGTGATGACGTGCTCGTCGGGCATGGGTGACGCGGTTCTTCGCGAGCGGCTGCCCACCTTGTGGCGCCGCATCGAGGACGCTCACTACAGCTACCTCGAGACCGATGACAGCCCGGAAAAGTTGGAACAGAAGAAGAAGCTCGAAGGTACAACTAAAGCTGTAGATTTTTATTTTAAACTAGCTTTTGCCCACGACTGTAACCGTTCGAGGTCGGAAACCATCATATGACAAAAAAAAAAAAAACACGGGAACGTACTACCGGGATAATAAGTATCCTTAGTCCTAATCACAAACATACACAATTTCAGCAGAAGTTTCTGATTTCTGATAGTGACACAGCGTGGGTAGGCCCTCAAACAGGTGGGCTGATGACTTAGTGAAGGTCGCGGGAATTCGCTGGTTGCGAGAAGCACGGAGCGGTCGATGTTGGCGAAGCTTGGCCAATGTTCAACAGTGGACGTCTTTGGCGAAAATGGCTATGATGATGTGACAGTACTTAGTATGGTTTGCAGGAGTTCATTGTGGTTACAGTAACAACGGTTTTAGTTACGCTTTTGTATTTGTAGTGACAATAGCGGAAAGTTATGCGCCAACTATTAGCTAATAGATGGAGCATAACGAGCTGCGACTGTGCATTGTTAATTTAACTCTAAAGCATATCAACTTAGCCAGAATACTGCTAAAATTAGTCTGTATGGTTATGACCGGGTAAAGAAAGGAAGAAAATTATTTCATTGGCCTAAATAACATTAATCCGGACTGTTTTTATTAGGCCAAGTTAAATGTCTTTGGGTTCAAGACAAGTTTCAATTGCCTAATTTAAAGTCTGCATCAGAACTAAATGTTGACATTCATAGACTTCCCTACACCAATAATCGCTAAAATACTTAATTTAAATCGTTTTGTGTCCCTGTTTTCAGACTACATAATAGAATACCTATCATTAGTGCCTCATGAGTGCAAATTCGGGCTCGCAGAGACAGGCAAAGTGTTCCAAAAGACGATAAACGAGTTGACAGAGTTCAGCGCGTATCGAGCTGGGCTGGGCTGGGCGGCGCTGGCCAGGTATGCGGCCAACTTGCTGGCCCAGCCTTGGAGGAAGGAGTATAAGGTCATACGGGTAAGTAGTGTAGACTGGTTTTAGTGCTAGAAGTAACTTTGACTCGGACATCTTTAAGAAGGAAAATGATCGATGTGAGTAACTGCTTTTATTTGTATCTCAAAGTGCAATATATCTGTCAAACTCGAAACACAGTTGAGCCCTTGCGCAAACTTTTTTTATGTGTGGAGTATATTATCTCTTTTCATGATCATAAAAATGATCTCTCTCCGATTAGCGTAATTGGCTTTTATGTCGTTATGATTGAAATTAATTAATAAATGATCTCTTCACGAGACCTCCTGGCGTCGCTTTTTATTACTATTGATAAAAAGCGACGCCAGGTTGTCTCGCTGATTCGATATTTTTTAGTGGCAGTGCTGATGAAGTATCAGAGATGTTCAAGACTTACATTCTTTTCAAGCTTTAGAGCTGATTTATAACACCTAGATATGTTTACGTACTTATTTAACTTTGTAACTGTGCAACAACTTGGATTTATCTGTAATGTTGTGCATGTTTTCTCAATAAATAAATAATGTTTTCCAGTTGTATTGCGGCTACTTCAAGCATGAGGTAGAAGCCAACATGGTAGGAGCAGAGACCCTTCTCCAAGCGATGGGTTACAAGTCGTCGGGAGCTGGTCGGTTCGAACTGGACGCGCCCATCTGTCCGGACATGGTCGCCGCGGTGTCTAGGGATGCTCTTATTGCGCAGTGTGAATGTCAGGTACGTAGTCAATAAAATATGTTTGTTTATAACCAGTCTTTATGGTGTAATTGAAATTATGACAAGGGGTTATTGAACTCTTCATTAAAAACAACTTTTGACGGACCCCGATATCTCTAAAAATTAAAACCGCTGCTCCAAACATTTTGCGGAATTATGTGAACACAAATACTCAACAGCTTATTTTGATCGAGGTTTTTTTTTGTTGAAATCACAAAACTGATAGGTATACCATCTTACATAATTATATAATGCATATTATTTTTATTATACAACACTATTCGTCTGATTGACATCTGTTAGATGTGAATCCTGCATGCACATATTTAGCTAGACACTTTTACTTATAGGTACACACGGCTACACATCAAGCTATACATTTCCAGTTTACACTGACCTCTCATTGTAAGGAAATCCTATACAATGTGAGATCAGCTTATACGGGAAATGTATAGCTTGCTCTGTAGCTGTGCGTACACGCAACAGCAGGTCAAGTTACCACAAACTGTAAAAATGTTCTCATTCGATTTTCAACTTAATCTTCAACATTTTAAGGTTAAAAATCATTTGGAGAAATCTGACAGTTTCGTATAACCTGATGTGCTGGCGACTGTACCTTACCAATAAAATTAAGTTAAATATTATAAACGTTTTCATGACTACATCAAAAAGCCGAGAAAAATAATGTAATTAGGTTTCAGAGTTTAAGTTCTAACTGAGGCCACAGAAGGTCACATAGTATACGTTCAAGTTGATCATATTCATGAATTCAATGATCCCTTTTCAGGTTTTAGTTAGTTCAATTACACCTTCTGTATGTAGGGTGTCTTTAGAGAAGAAAATCGGCAATTTAGCCCTGTTTCGCATTGGAACAGTAAGGTGAATTATTATTATTGTTTCCTATTATCAAAACATGTGCAATTGTGCATTACGAATAATATGAGTCATTTTCTAATAAGTATAGTATACTTTTGTGGTAAATATCGTGGGGTATTCTATTGTCGTAGCTTTAGGAAACAATCGAATGTTTTCAAAATATGTACGATTGTTGAATTGTCATTATTTAAAATTCCGATTATCTCAGCCATTATGAAATTCGTAAAAAAAATTAAAGCAGTTCTAGAATTCTTTGGTACCGGCTAGATAATTTTGGATTTGATTTTCTGTGTGGGCAACGAATAATAATAGTTTGTAGTTAATATACAGGGTGATAATTTGAAATGGGTTCTGTCCCACATGGACCGCTACCCTAAAGCCTGATGTACACGGTGCGATTTAACTGTCTGTGGCATAAACCATAAGTTGAAACGACAATAAAAGTCATTTGTTGCTTCAACTTTATTGTCTGCCACAGACAAGAACCTTCAATCATGTATATCGAGCCTTACCGAAGTGTATTGAAAACGTGTCAATCGCTTTCATAGGAAACTGTGCAATACACAAAAAAAATATATTATTTGAAAATACGAGTATGTCTTAAACCACGTTTAAATGCTTAATAGTCGTACGTATATTCTTTTTCGCGATATCACTGAAATGTGTACCTTTTCGTGTGGTAAATAAGTTCTATAGTATTTAAACACAAGTATAATCTCCTTATAACGTTCCCACTGCTGGGACTCCCGCCTCCTCTCTGTGAGAGGGAGTAGGCCGTAATCCACCACGCGGGCCCAGTGCGGGATAGTGGTTGTCACATGTCTTCTAATGTTTGGTTCTAGGAGAGCAGTGGTGATGAAATAATTTACACAAAGTAAAGTGCCTGTTTGGGTTTGAACCCACGACGGCCACGACCTGCAACTCGTTAATAGCGGCCATTACCACTTGGGCCACCACTGCTCATTGTGTAAACGCGGCTTTAAACAATTTGTAAATAATATTTATTTCTGTAATTTGATTTTTTGTAAACACTTTAACATATCAAAAAAAATATGTTTTAAAACTAGATGAGTTCGGTGTTTCCTATCCGACAACTCGGTGAAGAAAGACCGAAACAAACTGTAATGCTTATGTCCAGATAATGTCCCACATTTGGGAAGAATCCTGGACGCGCGGGTGTCGCGTGTCGTGGCGTGACGTGTGGCACGAGCGAGTACAACACGCCGCCCCCCCCCACGCGGCCGCCGCGCGCCTCGCCGCCCCCCCGCATTTAGAGAGGAACAACAAGTGTGTGTATACTGAGAGTGAGTACTGTTTTATATTATGCCACAAACACACACACACTCACACACACACTTCTCTACGTGTGTAGCCGTGCGCTAGCAAAGTCAAGGTGGAGGTCCGAAGGGTAGTTTTTGATGGAGAAGAATTGTTAAGGAACTCCATAATGACTCTTTTAAAATGTTTTCAATATTTTGTAAACATTCATTATAATATTATATGTGAAAACGATGTAGGTAACTGGATAAAATTACTATACCACAATAGATACAAAGTATTAAAAATTAAGCAATGACAAATAAATGAATTATGTTGATAGATACACGGTGTTCACTAATATTGCAGACGACTTTTACTACGACGATAATTCAAATTCAACTGTTTTCCTTCCAGGTTCAGAAATATACTCGAACATACCAACAACGATTGCTTCCGATGCGTACCGAAGCCGACTCGTCGATGACAGGTACCACGGTACGCAGCACTGCAACCACATCTGCGACGAAACGGACCAGGAAATACAGCCAGTGCTTCAGTGTTCCCCCTACATGGTGCCCCCCATGTTGCCGCACATGATGTACCCGCTCCCGCAACACATGCACCCCGACGTGCCCGTCACCCTCCCACAATGCAGCTCCATCCCAATGATGACCCCCTACGGAGTCCCTTACTACTACCCCGTACAGTCCCCCTATATGCTCCCCACCCCAGTATACGCCCCTATCAAACACGCAGCTACAGTCCCCGTAAACGGATACCCCCCAATGGCACAGTATAGGTACCCCGCTGTCCCGACCGCACAACTCATCGAATTAGACACCCCATCATTATACGAAAACGGAAAATTCGAAAGGTACAAAGACGATGAAAGAATTCACAAGAAGAGACACGCGGAAAGTTCCCGAAGAAGTAGCACATTGAAATCTGGGTTAAGTGATGTTTCACTACCAAGTTTACCGCGATCCGACACGCAACCAGCTCTTAGCAAAGCGAGGGAGGATGGAATGGGGACTTATGAGAGCTGGGATTACGTCTTTAGGAATTTATCGAGCAAAGATCAAGAACGGGATGGGAGAAGTCGGTTTTCGCCGTCACTGGATAGAGATTCGAGGACGCTCGACAGACTAGACAGAGAGGAGAGGAGGGCTAAGTACCAACCGACAACTCTGGACCTAGAAGACGGCTTACAAGCTCTGAACCTCGACCGGTCATACGACGAAGAGATGTACCGAACAGCGAAGGTAGAAAACCTGATGAGGATTAAACAGGAACAAGAAATAAAAAGAGCGAGACAGTTGGCGAAAAAACAAGCTGAGTTGAAGGCCAGGAGACACGTACCAGAACCAGTTGCAAACCCCAAGGCCGATGCGTTGATAACCCCAAAAGTTGCACCAGATAAAGTGAAATTACTTAGCAAGAAGGACATAAAAGAACGAAAGGATGTTATAAAGCAGCAGACCACGGTGAATGGGGCGGGGCCTAATACGGCTGACGTTAAGAAAGTCAAGAAACCATTGAAACTAGTGGCTATTGAGGCAGATAAGTTGAAGAGTAAGGCGGTGGAAAACGGAGTTCACAGTACGGCGCATAGTTCCAAAAGTAATCCAGGTGAGCTTTGATTTAACATAATATTATACTTCCATTCAGAACCTCAGATAATTTACATTATTAGGTCCTTACATATGAAATTGGCGTTTTGTATGGAAAAACAAAACGATTTTAAAAAAAATTAATTAATCAATCAAAGTACTTATGTACCATTGTTATCTATGAACTTTCGCCATTTTATCGGTAGGTCATTGATTCTTTTACTGAACAAATTGTGGGAGCGAGAATCAATAAAATCTTTGAAGGCGGTTTAGACAGCCTCATCAGAATTGAATTTTTTTCCTAGCAGGAAGTTGTCCCAATTCCGGAAAAAGTGGTAATCTTCACTTTTCAAATTTGTTCCAAATGAATTAAAATTGTTTTATCACTCACACCGAAGCCTGCCGCTAACTCTGGCGTGGTTTGCGATGGATCCGCTTCCATGATCACTTTTAATTCTTTATTATTAACTAGGGTCTCCGGCCGTCCACGGGGTTTGTTCTGTAGGTCACAATTTCCAGAACGAAAACGTTGGAACAAAAAACGTACCGTATTTACTTTTACGGTAGCTTCCCCATACACATCATTAATCCTTCGAGCTGTTTCTGCAGCGCTGGTGCCACGGTGGACATCGTATTCGTAAATAAGCCGATATTTTAAGTTTTCCATATTGTGAACCCAACGATGTCAAAGAAAAATCAAATGGCGCGAAAACAAACGAATCGCTTAATTGGAAACACAACATTATAAATACACAAGCCTAAATTTGAATTTGGAACTCATAGCCAAACTATTTGAGATCAAAGGCCGGTTTGACAACGGCAATTTCATAAATGTAAGGACCTAATATTTGCCACTTACTCAACTATGTTCTTTAGCGTTATGTAGTCTTAAGTTGATTTTTGAGTGATCATTAAACCAGTCATAAAAAGGTCCTAAAAATTTTGGTTGCAATGGTTTTTAACTTTATCATGTTCGAAATTAAGTTTGTGGTTCCAAAACATAACAATTATCTGAGATTCTAAATTCAAGTTTAGTTAATTTTTTTAACTAAACTTGAATTTAGAATCTCAGTTCTTTGATATTCTTCTCATTCAATAGCTGGGTCCACACCAGACGGTCCAGTGCGCTCCGAACGCGCGCAGCAATTCCACACCGGCCGCACATTGATCCTGCCACGCCCGACTAGAGCGCACTGGACTGGATCGTCCGGCATGGGTGGACCCAGCTCCTGACTTCTTTTATTTTTGAATTGTCAGTAATTTATCGTATTTCTTCTACATGACAGTTACAAACACACATCCTTCGAGCTACGACCTAAAAGCACAACTTATAGTATCACTTGACGAAGCGGATCACGTTCGTCGTTCCCCGCCGAAGCATTCGCAGCAAAATGGCGACCGAGAGCGGCCCGCCAGCAGGACGCCGAGCCAACACAACAGCGAGAGGGAGAGGCCAGATACGGGACCTAACGAAGTGAAAAGAGACAAATGGGAATGCGGGACTTGCACGTACTTGAATAGGGGAAGTATGCAAGCGTGTGAAATGTGTGGTAAGTCGAAGAGAGGGCCCGAAATACAGCCGTTAAGGTCAGGTGGGCGTGAATGCCCCGCTTGCACGCTCGTGAATGAGCGAGACGCAAAGGTGTGCGACGCGTGCGGCACTAGTCTAGAACATTGCCCCACCTACATATAGAACAGTCTTATGACGTCATCGAAACTTTCGGGTTGCCAACTTACATCTAATCATTATTTAGTATTATTTTGATTATCAAATATACAGTTATTATGAATGCACAACTTTTCTTTTTATATTTATTAGTATTATTTGCAGTCAGCTGCGGTTTGTAGTTTATTTAAAGATGGCAGTTTATACACATTGAATGTGTTATTGCACAGCTATTGAGGAAATTTATTCGAGTATTAAATTATTCATATCGGTATATTTACAAATCCTAAGGGCTCCTTAAATTTGTTATTAATTATCAGTATATGAGTGTTACAACATGCGCGTTGAATATTACCATTGCATTATATTATGAGACTTAATGATGTTATTAATAATAGTTTAACGATCATTAAAAACTATTGTTCGTCGCGTAATTTAAAATGAGTTTAAGCAATAGTTGGAAGTAGGGCCATGAAATAAGCGATTACCAAAGACACTTTGAGCGGCCCTCATACTGTCTCTTTTTTATGTCTGATACGCTCAAAATGAGCATCAAAGACACAGATATTGCATTTTTTTATGTTGTACCGTATTGTATTGTCCTTAACTGACTTTTTTTATTTTTTTAAGTGAAATTGTAAGATGTAATGAAAACAGATATACGAAGAATATAGAATAGCAATAATTAGTGAATAGAAGGAACAGCCATTTTGTTGGTTGACAACAGGCTATTGACTAAACAACTTCCTGAGCGACTAAAACCGCTTGTTTCATGGCCGTTAATAACTAAAACTATAATTATTATTGTTCATAATCATAATTTAACTAACAGATGTATTTAATACAAGTTATTAATATATAAAAAAAAACTTTATGTGACGTGGTTGACACTGGTTGATACTAAATTATTTTGATTATATCGCTTAACGACAGGGTAACGATTGAAGAGTGCGAAATGTTGATTCTATTCTACAATTGGTTACGTTTGATTACGATGAGCGGTGGTGAGATTATCTCGAACTTAAGCCTAAGTTGCACGGTGGGAATTAATTACCTGTGGCATACCAAAAGTTGAAGCAAAAATAAAAGTTAAGCCGCGTTGACACTAAACATAGTTCACTTGGACCATTTTCTTCAATCTTCAAACAGTCGGTCGAAAGATGCCATTGTTTTTGCACTTGCCGCCATCTTGTTTTGTCAATTGACATGCAAGTAGGTTAAGAAAAGTTGAACGTGGTCCCAGGCCAGTTTGATTGAACGCCGACATCCAAGTGCGCTTTGATAAGTGTTGCCACCATAAAAAAAAACGTCCAAGTAGTCGTCAAATCTACTTTATCCAAGCGTACCTACTTTGATTGTGTCAACGCGGCTTTACACCGTTTAAACAGTTTTAGTTTAGACAATGCAAGTCAGTTTTGGTTCAATTTAATTGTGTGCCACAGACAAGTAACTTACATCGTGTAAATGGGGCTTTATAATAATTATGATTGTAATAATAGTGTTCGTTTATTCGCCTTCTATAATGCTTTAATGTTAGTTGAGATATAGATAAAAAAAACGCTTTTTCGTTTTATTATTACATATAATATAATATAAATTATTGATCTGTGTATATAATTGTTAGAGTTGTAAATAGTAGAGTTTAAAGATATTTATTTATTTAGATGTTTGGATTTTTATTTATTTTGGACAGAAGTAAGATTTAAATCATAGTGATACTAATAATGGGAAAATATAACATCATTATGAGGGTGCGTTTGTTATAAAGTAATATAATGTAATTTTATGATCACAGTCTAATTAATATGCACAGTGTAACGATAAAAAAGTATAAATTATACCAACACGTTGGAGAAAGTCGTAATTGCAAATGTTGAAAATTTAATCACTTTAGTTTGTAGCTTAAAACTGGGCGTGGTATTTATAGAGAATAGAGTATTGTTTGCACTTACGTCTTTCTTCATTTTGATGGTGCGTTCGACATAGATTAGGTGGTTAAAGCACTGGGGACGTGTATTTTTCTATAATAAACAGAACGTAGATTTTCTCATACGTGATAGATTTATATAAATAAACATTGTGCTTGATTTTCAGTTGCCTTAAGTTGATCGAATGAGACGCGACACGTTATGTCGAAAATTATGACAAATGCAGATAGACGACAATGTAATACAATGAAAATAAATACTATTGTTTTATGATTTCAGTGTTTCATTTCGATTCTACCTATAACCACTTGTTTTCTCGCTTTTATGTGTCTTGTCTAAGGCAGTTGTCCCACCAACGACGAGAAAACGACTCAGGCACTTGTCTCACCGGCAACGATTAACGAGACGCGGGGAGCGAGTGCGTAGTTCCGATATTTTTGTAGCTCGGCTATAAGCGAGTGTGCGAGTGAGGCGGGCGATTACTCGCATCACTCACTCGCACACTCGCTTATAGCCGAGCTACGCAAATATCGGAACTACGCACTCGCTCCCCGCGTCTCGCTAACTCGTTTCTAGTTCTAGCTCTACTCGTTACTCGTTAATCGTTGCCGGTGAGACAAGTGCCTTAGTGGGCGATGGTGAAGGGGCAGAACCTTTCACTTGAGGTGCTGACTTGAGTGAGCTGGGTGGGTTCATTATCTTTTCACTACAGTACAAGCTGCGCACGAACATGCGCATTTTAGCATGCAGCTAGACAATAGACATGAGACGCATTTGCAATATTTGCATTCTAAGGGTGCGTCCACTTCTGGCGAATGTGCAGCTCGCGAGCCGTTTGCGAGCTGCCCGCGAGCTGCGCGCGTGCATTTGTGTTCGTGCGCCGCTCCTGCGCCGCCCGTACAACCTGAGCGCCGTACGCGATCAGCGCGCGGGCGGCGCGCTAGCGGCTCGCTTCTTCCTTCCGCCCGCGTCTCAAGCCCCGCACCCCTAACTTACCCGCTCAGTACGTTTCTGATTACTGGAGGCTAAGTACCTACGTGTTGTCATGGAGTGGACGGAGGAGAATTGTTTACGCTTGATTGAAACATATAAAAGATTTCCAGTTTTGTGGGATCCTAAAGATCAATATTACTATAGAAAAAATCTAAAAAATGATGCGTGGAAAGAAATAGGTGCTATAATGGGAAGCGATTATGAACAATGCCGTAGCAAACTGTTAAGTCTTTTATCTTCTTTTAGAAGAGAGAAAGGAAAAAGTCAAAAAAGTAAAGGAACAGGGAAAGGTGAGTAAAAAAACTTCTTGTTACTTTTTGTGTTTTATTTTATTAATTAAATTGACTATGTAACTAATATTATTCTATATTTTTAGGTGCATCCAAGACTTACAAAAGTAGATGGTTTGCCTACGACGCTTTTTCCTTTTTAGCTGATCGGGATAAACCAAGGAAACGTTTAAATACTGTAAGTAATTAAATCAACAATATTTATCTTGAAATGCAATCATTTACACAATAAGAAGCAATCTCATCTCTTATTTCGTTTATTTCTCTGGAATACCTTATTTGTGGTGTTTGAATATTTGAAAGAGATGTGAAATTAGGTACGGATTGATTTATGTACCTACATATTAGAATTAGTAGTATAAGTATCGGTGGCGTTCTGTTTCAAATAATTATGCAAATGAATAATACTCATAACGACCACTTCAGCAACTTCTGGTTTTAATATCATAGGTTTTCTAAGTACCCTAAAAATAGATGATGCAATGCCAAAGGCACTCTCAACAATTCTGCGAGCTCTGCTTAATCTATAGTTAAAAATACGTTCCGGAGTGCCTTTACTGTGGTTACCGGAGTATGGTTTCATCACATGTTTATCTAGAGCAAAAGCGCTGTCGGCAACAAAGAAGTAGGGTATCGCTTTAGTCCTATAAGGTAATGCTTTTTCTTGTGGTAAATTTAAGGAGCCGTTTTGCATCATCTTGTAGAACTCTGTATCTTTGAATATCCCTCCATCAGATATACGCTCCTGGCAACCAACATCAGCAAACATAAATTTATAATCTGAGTCTACCAGTGCAAACAGAACAATACTAAAAGTAGATTTGTAATTATGATATTCAGTTCCACTTTTCGGAGGTGCCTGTATGACTATATGTTTACCGTCTATGGCGCCAATGCAATGGGGCAAACCATTTATCTTCGAATCCTTTACTCACTTTTAGCCATATATCTGGTCTCCTTGGCACCTGAAAAATAATAATATAGATATAAAAACATTATTACAGGAACAAGCAGATATAGAACAAGATAAAGTGGATGAGCGACAGGTACAAGATGATGGAATAAATACTGACACTGAAAGCGACCTGTCTTTTATTGAACCTCCGCCGTCCAAAAAGAAAAAATCGACGGATGATAAAATCGTAACTGAAGCCCTACAAGTTTTAAAGACTGCTACAGAAAAATTGAGCGATAATTCCAAGTTGTCACAAGAAGTTCATCCATTTATAAATTTTATTGGAGCCAAAATGGAATCTTATTCACGTTCAACAAAAAATATGGTTCAACAGGCAATATTTGATGTCATAATGAAAGCCGATTCTGGGTACTATGATTATCAACCAAATATGCAAGTGTCGACGCAAGGTTATACAACTTATTCTCAAAATGCTTCTACGAGTACGTCCAGACCGCACAGTCAGGAAAGTAATAATTATTCGGCAGAAGATACGAATGACAGCTACAGTGATTTGTTTCAATAATAACTACTTTCTTTTCGTAAACTTATATGTTGCTTATAAAAAAGGCTATGTGATTATTAAATAAAGATAATTAAATACTCACACGTACGTTTTCCTTTAAACACTTGATAATCGCCAAACACACTTCAGGAATAATAATACTTACCGTCAAACGGGGTGAATAGGCATGCAGGGGTGAATAGAAACGAAACTTTAAAGGGGATTTTAACCTTGAAATAATTTAGTTTGACCCCAACAAGAGCACTTAATCGTTAATTATATTACAATAAACACATTAAGAGTCCTTTTTGGAATAAACTATATTATTTCAAGGTTAAAATCCCCTTTAAAGTTTCGTTTCTATTCACCCCTGCATGCCTATTCACCCCGTTTGACTGTACTTATACTTTGCTTAGAAATTCTAAAACTGCAAACTTGTGTAGGAATCTCCATTCGCCAAGAATCGTAATGTCAAACTTAATTTATTTTCAACTGAAATTGGTAGCCTAAAATGCGTTTCCTTTTTAGCAATCTTGAAACTAACCATCTGTAGTAGATTTTGATATACCTAATTCTGGTGACAATTTTAAAAAATTTGCATAGTGTCCGCTTAATTGATGGCTTTTCAACTCCGCTACTATATTCCGTTTTCTTTTAAAAATAGGATTTTGCCACCAACGCCGTTGTCTCTTTTTTTCCTTTTTATCAGTAATATAATAGCTAATGATCCAGCAATTATATTAAAAGCACTGGTGTCGTCCGACCATCTTCGAAAGTACTGAGCCAGTAAACGGAACTGTAGAGTGCGCGCAGATCGCGCGCCGCGCGTACGCCTTTTTAAGAGCCTTGCATGAGTTGCGCTAAAGAGGCGCACCAAACCATTGCCGTAACTGCACGCGCGCAGCTCGCGGGCAGCTCGCAAACGGCTCGCGAGCTTTGATTATTTACATGTCCGCGAGCTGCACATTCGCGGCACATTCGCCAGATGTGGACGCACCCTAAGCAGCACTAGTGCAGTGCTACACGTTTGGGGCCCGTTGACACGTATGGTGGTGATGTGGCCACCATACGTGTGTCATCTATCACTCGTTTCCGCGTAGCCTCGCGCGTTGCCCTCAGAGGGAGGAGGAGACGCCATGCCCTCAGAGGGAGGAGGAGACGCCATGCCCTCAGAGGGAGGAGGAGACGCCATGCCCTCAGAGGGAGGAGGAGACGCCATGCCCTCAGAGGGAGGAGGAGACGCCATGCCCTCAGAGGGAGGAGGAGACGCCATGCCCTCAGAGGGAGGAGGAGACGCCATGCCCTCAGGAGGAGGAGACGCCATGCCCTCAGAGGGAGGAGGAGACGCCATGCCCTCAGAGGGAGGAGGAGACGCCATGCCCTCAGAGGGAGGAGGAGACGCCATGCCCTCAGAGGGAGGAGACGCCCGAAACGCCAAGGCAATGCTCCCGACTGTAATGGGTGTGTAATCAGAAAAGCTGGTATCGAGTGTTGTAAACCAAAAAACATTCCTTAACTCAACTAAAACATTTTATTTAAAATACATGACGCTAACGCTGACTTTTAATCACAAACTTGTTACACTTATAGGTAAACTACGTTGCACAATGGACAATACTGGACTATTGGCCGTATCCGCTGCTTTGGTAGCTGCCTCCGCCGTAGCCCGCCTGACCTCCATAGCCTCCTTGCTGATTGCTGTAGCCGCTCTGACTTTGGCCTTGGCTCTGGCCTTGGATCTGGCCCTGGCCTTGGCCTTGGCTTGAAGTTTGCATGCCGTTCTGCATCCCGCCGTACCCGCCTTGACCGCTGCTGTATCCTCCTTGGCCGCTGCTGTATGATCCTTGGCCGCTGCTGTATGATCCTCCTCCAAAACCGCCTTGGCTAGCCATGGAGCCTGGCCTGAATCCACCTTGCATTCCCTGCATTGCTTGGCCGAATCCTTGTCCGAAGCCTTGCCCTGCTCCGCCGAAGCCTGCGCCAAAGCCCTGGGGACCACCGAAGCCCTGCTGGGCTCCACCGAATCCGCAGTTACCTGTGGAATTAAATAAGACTTATCATCGAAGTTTTATTTGGTGGAACTGGCCGGGAAGGAGTATTCTGCTGCTATCTGGCCCAAAAAAAAAAAAGAGGCCACTGAGCACCTAAATATGCCAATTTGATATGCAGCCGAACGCAGGGCACCAGTACCTAATAAGCAAAGTAGCGTACATTCGCTTATACATGCTCCTTTAAGCCGATTTCAGATGCTTCACTTTTTGCGTAAGTGAAACGTCTTACCACGAAATTAATAGACCAGCGAGCTGATGCAAACGATGTTGCATTTCGGCAATCGCTTAATCGCCTACTGAATGATCTTAAAATGAAATGATAGGAGCAAATGAACGTTCATTCCTCGTATGTTCCTATATTTTTTCTCCCGGTGCCGTGAGAACGTGGAAATTAACTCCAGCGTGAAGAGTTTGATATCGGTTTTAGCACTTCCCTGTTTGTGGAGCTTCACCAATCAATTGGTGTAAACAAATAAATAATAACGACTTACCTCCGAAACCGAACATGTTGAAATTACAATATTGTTATTAAAATATATTACAATAGAAACTGTAGTAAGCTATGGCCTAAAATTTTGAGATAGTGGTTCTAAAACACAGATAAATATTTTTTTATCAATTTTATAAAAGTATATGATTTTATGATGAGTTTTAAAATTATACTGAGGAAAATGGGCCGTCGTTGCTTTGATTGATTTCTGTTTTTCAATTTTGAATATAGAATAGAAAAAAAGGTAAGCAGTAATTTTCTTAATTTATTGATAGTGTGAACAGTTATTGAATACAAAAGAGGTAGTAAGGTTTTAATAGATGTAGCGTTGAGGTAGGTCGAGGTAATACTGGGTGCGGTGTGTTTGTTATTATAATTTCGTCAAGGCACGGCCAAGCGGCTGCTTATGAATACCTGCTAGGGAGGTAGGCCTAAAACGGATACGCTAAGGGAGATTATCAATAAATCAGTTCTAGACAAGAAAATCAAATTTCTATTTTTACGTTTCTAATATTTAATTAATAAAGAATCAAAATTATTAACAATCTTCTTCGTCATATGAATAAAAAAAAAACGTTTCAAATTACCCGTTTTGCCCGCGTGGTAATGTGTGCAAAATTTAATAGTGCTAAAACGGGCATGGCGTTTGGGCAAAACGGGTATGGGTGATTAATTCAGATCAATCCACATTTCAGTGAAACTTGTTTAACTAAGTCTATATACATTATACTATCATCATTTTCATTGCAGTCTTCATTAATAAACATTTTGTGTTTTCTTGGATCATCATAAAAAACAACTTTGACGTCTGTTATTAAGTGTTAATAATAGTTATTCCTTACAGCCATCACACTAATAGGAACCTCTACCAGAATAATAGGTTGTACACGCCTCGTGAGCCCACATTCGACAATTGGCATTTGGCACATCTAATCCAGTCCTCTATAGGCGGGTATGAGTATAACTTATAATAAACCAAGTATGGGTATTCGATTCACCCCCACCCGTTTTGCCCAAAAGCTCGTTTGAATTTTTACACCTAATAACCTTAAAATTTAAACACAGGTAGCCACAAGTTTTCGAAGATTAAGTAGCACATCGCTAGCAAAATGACATCGTACAACAACACAAACATATCATACACTATGTTGGGGTAAAAACAACTATTCCAAACCAATATTTTAAAGATAGCATCTTTTTTGTTATCTTGCCTCGAAAGCGCTTGCACCGCTGTAGTGAGTCGACTGTATGCGATTTTAGGCTCACCCTGCTTCCAATTCCGTGCTATAATAACTTATGAAACATGGTTATTTTCATTACATTTAGTCATTCAGACCTTTTTCTTTAGGTTTTCGAGGGGAATCCTACAAAAGGCGCTCGGCTCTCGGGGATAAAACCGACCATCAGCACACAGAAAGGAGCTCTGACAGCTATTAAAATACCAACTCTGAGCAACACTTGCTAAGGCACATCAGGCGGTTTTACATATTTCTCAACCATAGGCTGCGTAGACAGAGAAATCTGTCTACGATAGGCTGTTACATTTTTGCCGCCCTTACCTCTAAAATTGTCAGTTCCTAGATTATTTTTACAATCCAACAATTTTTGGAATTGTACTATGCCTGTCGGGGGGACTGGAGCGGCAAAACTACAAGAAGGGGTGAGCAGAAAACTTTTTGAGAACTAAGAGAGAATTTACGATATAAGAGCAAGTGAAGCGATGTTTTAAGCACACTGCCTCGAAAAGGTTAAGTTTTATTCTGACCATTCATACCACCATAAGACCAGTCTATCCTACAGAAATAGGAAATACTTTGTCGACCAATACCTACAGTAAAGTTTGAGAATTAAGAATGCAAAAGCTAGCAAAGGGAGCTCGAAAATTTAGTAACCCATCCCAGGTAGGTAAGGTTTTCTTTTGGCCATTCATATATACCTTTTTAGACAAGATAAGCTTCCCTCACCCGTACAATTTGTCGCTGGAGTACGTAATGCCACACGACGAGCTATCTTCAAGCAGAAACGAAGATAGACTTTCTAATGATCCAGAATCTCGTGTTATCAAAGTACTTTCCGAAGAAATGTGGTTTTGAAAATGTATTCATTCTTGAACTAAGTCAGTAGGTAATCAATAATCATAAGAATACATGTCTTCCAAAGATGACAATTTACTCGTTTTGGTCAGAAATGAAAACTTTTCGTTGAACTTGTTGTAGTTCGTTGAACTTTTTTCTACTTCGGATACGAGTCTATCAATGACAACGAGATATGTGTCAACCCTGAAAGCATCACTCGCGGTAATTCTCATTATTTTCTTCATCGGGTGTTTCATCATTTATCTACTGGTTGGGGGCTGCGATCAGCATTGCGATTCTGTAACCATCTCACCGTGAAAACTTAGGTGAAGTGAGCGTGAACGTGAAGTGAGCTGTCAGTGTAGTCCCACGGATGCTAGGGATTGACCAAGCATTACATTATTTTACAATCATAATCGAGATTTTAATGTTTTTTAATGTTAGTTCTGTTGATCATTTTACATTATTTCAAACTACTAGCTAGTATAAGTGTTGAAATATTATTATTTAGAGTTTTATTTTTTATGAAACACCTACACAGAAATTCAGTCTGAAACTAGTTTAGGAAATCAAAATAAAAGAACTTATTTGAGTTTCTAACTGAATTTCTGTTTGGCTGTGTTATTTAAAAAAAAAACCCGTAAATAGTAATTTTTGCCACTTATACACGGTCACATTTTTACAGAATCGACATACTGGTTGTTTTACCATAGAATATAGAAGTTTGGGGTACCGTTGAATGTACAATGAAAGGAAAGTGGGGAAAAATAACGGAAAGATGTGTTGTAGACTTCTTTCTGCAAGACATCAGAAAACCGTCTAAAGTTCCTCAAATTTACCGCCCCTAAAATCAGCCGCCCTAGGCTTAAGCCTACTCAGCCTGCTGGTAAACCCACCACTGGGCACATGGCCATCCCTGGGGTAGTAATTTAGAACTTCTACCTAATTATTGTAGATGGATGGAAGGAACATTAAAAATCGAAATAAAACCCACTATTACTTACAATAAATATTTAATTCCTAAAGAGCAAAAATATCTGTAATTTCAAACGTTTAATCTACTTCGATTAGCTTTAATAGTGGCCGTTTCCTAATGGCTTCTGTAACCCTTCAGTTACTTTGGTGTTCACTTCAGTTTGGCCACTCGCGAAGGCAGAAGTACTATAGCTAGTTTGAACAACAATTAGTTCTTCTTTTGGGCCCCAAATACTTGGGAAATAGCATCTTTAATTTCTGCATCTTTTGGTGGCTCGGTAGGTTTAGGTTCTTCGACTTTAGGAGTGGTAGTTTTGGGTTGCTCTTTGTGTTCATGTTTTTCCTCGTGATGTTCGTGTTGCTTGTGATGGTCACATTGTTTTTTGTGGCCTTCGTATTTCTCCTCACTGCTGTCCTCATCGGAATCTTTTTTGTGATCGTACTTCTCCTTATGGTGTTCATGCTTATCATCGTCGTGTTTTTCTTTATGGTAGCCCCATTTCTCCTCACTGGAATCTTCTTTGTGACCGTGAAAGTCGTGACCATGATGGCCATGGTGCCCGTAGCCGCCGTAGCCACCGTGGCCGCCGCCGTAGCCGCCATAGCCACCGGGCTTAGCGTACGCTGTAAAAGTCAATGGTAAAAAAATTAAAAAAAAAATAAAAAAATAAAATTAAAAACAGCCTTTTTGTAAATTTAAATCGCCTTCACGTCAAATGGAATGAAATCTAGATTTTCTCACACGATCTGGCCATCTCGAACTCCAAAACAGCGGATAGCAGACTATCATAGGATATCTAAGGCCCTATCTGCTAAATTCAGAAAAAAAAATGAAGGAAGCGAGCCCAGCAAGTTTTTAAAGAGAGGATGTTATTGGAACAATATTCTGAACAGGCCGATTATAAAGAGACGTTGATAATGGAACAATATTATGAACAGGCCGATTATAAAGAGACGTTGATAATGGAACAATATTATGAACAGGCCGATTATAAAGAGACGTTGATAATGGAACAATATTATGAACAGGCCGATTATAGATAGAAACAGGCCGAACATAGTCGTAAGAAAAACATGTTTAAGTATGTAATTAGGTACCTGAAGCTGCCATGGCTGCAACTAGCGCCAGAGTGATGAGCTGTAATTGGAAAATATAATCAGATCGGTTGAAGAGAGACATATGTTGTACATGTAGGTACATGTTTTTTTTTTGCGTAGAATAGGTAGGTATAATTGCAATAGGTAATAATATTGCCTTAAAAAGCTCAAACTCAATCTCAACTCAAAGCATTTATTTCAAATAAACTAATTACAGACACTTTTGAATTGTCAAGGGGTCGGTCAGTCAGAAAGAAGCTTAATCATTTTCCTTGAACAAAACGGTATGCAAAATAACACAATGTTTTTATTTATATTTTTAAATAGACCTGTTTTACAAAGACCGGATAGCTAGATAAATTCCAAAATGGAACTGAATTTTTATGATATTATAGTGTCTGATAACTTTTTCTGAGGTATTTTGGAGGTGAGGAAAAATCATATCATAACTTAACTTGTATCTATAAATCAATTGCTGTTCGTTAGTCTCGCTAAAACGCAAAAACGGCTTAACCGATTTGAGTTTATTTTTGTTTTGTTCGCTCTAATAAAAGGCTGATATGAAAAAAAAATAGGCATTGCAACGCATGGCCGGGCCTTAGCTGTCCTTCAATAAAAATATTAAATTCACTGACAGAACGTACAGCCAGGTCCGGGTCTTGAAGCATGAATGCACGACAGTTCCTTAAATAACGGAGGTGAGCACTAAGGAAGTATTTTTTAATAGTCATCTCATACAGGGGTTTAATAAGGGCTGAAAGTTTGTATAAAAAATCGTTATTTTTGCCGAAAAGAAATCTCAGAAACGTTTGAGAATTTGTAGCCGGTATGTCTCGTAATCTCGTTCGGCACCCTAATCGCGTAAACACAATTTATTACAATCTGAAACATTTTGAAGGATATTGCTAATCCATTGCTTCATTATGTTCGAACAATATGTCTGCTCTACAACGTAAATAACGCAATGAATGTTGTTGAAATGTCAAAATGAAAGCAATTGCTGCTGTTAGTGTGTTGCGCAATTACCCCGCTGGTTCTGTGCTTGACCCATTGTCTCGTTGTAGCTACAATCTTATTTTTAAGTTAAAGGGCTGACAACAGCTATAGCGCGGTCACTGTCAGACTTCATAGAAAAGAAAGAGAAGCGCGATGACACAAAGCTGGTAATTTATTGCAAAATATGAAGCAATTCTCTATTTACAAAAAATCTATTGATTGGACAAAAAAAAAAAAAACTATCACTGCATGCAGTTTGGCATTTGACATTTTATGGTATATTTTTAATTATAATTATAATTGTTGATGAAAGGATAAACTGCTTTTAAAGTCATTTAAGAGGTGTCTTTGAAGACTTTTTTGATGCATTTATGTATATTTAATTGTATTTGGAGTTCCATCACTTTATTAAAAAATACTTGAAAATGTCATGTTTTTTTTCTTGATAGAATTATTTACGGAGATACACTGCTTTAAAAAAGCACTTTTTTCATGAAATCTCCGCCTTAATCTATCACATCACCCATAGATATTTTGTTGTTTGCCGGTGCGGGATCACATTTCAAAGGGGGTTAGTACCAGTTAGTACAGCTAGCCTAGCTTCTCAACAAGTAGAAACCCAAATCAAAACGTACCTAACAAAATGCTAGTAAAATGTACAACGACACGAAGGGTTAAACATTTGATTTAAGTCGATTCAAGAAAAAGTTGAAGGGCCTAGGAGCCCTAGAAAATTTAAGTGAATCTTCAATATAAGTTATAAAAAAAAAGTATCTTTCACTCCCAATCATTAGCACTATATTAGATGAAACTCAAACTCAAAGAAAGTACCTATTTATTTAAATTATCATTTAAAAAAAAAAGAAAAAAAAATACTCATGTATTTAATGTTAATTTTGTTCGTTTTAAATGCGGCTTTTCTTTACTGTTTGTGTTGCCTGTGCAAAAATTATAAATATCCAAAAATATATGTGCAAAATATTTTTTTCTTTCTTTCTTTCCTTACACGGTCTTGAATAGTCAATGGGTCGGTCAGTCAGAAAGATGTAGCTAGTTGCCGTAAAGCACTAACAATAATTTGGTAAACCACATGATATCATATTGATATGATAACATATTGTCACACTTAACATAAATACTCACCGCAAACTTAGCCATATTTTTAATTAACAAAACAAGTATCACAATATGATCAAAACACGCTAAACCAACGACTATGTCCTTCGCGAGATGACCATCTCTTTATATACTCGTTTAGAGTTCAACAGAACTAGGTATAACCCGCTGAATCAGCTGGGCCCGTACGTAGATATAGATCGTATTTTCGTATTACCTGCGCACAGTAGAATGCTGTTGTTGCTTTTAAAATCGGACAGTTGGAAAAATATCTAGTTACAATACGGCCGATGAATCATAGGCGGTCCTAAATTTGCACAGAAGGCTACGCAATAACATTTTTTAGGAACCAAATGGTGACATGAGGCGAGTGGGAGTGAGTGTACATGCGCGAAAGTTCGGAGAGCCTATGTTCAGACCGGCAATTGTTCATCGGCCCTATTGTAATGATGTTAATGAAGACTGAACAACGCTATTGGCAGGTGGTCTTCTTTAAATATCAATCTTGTTCAAGCAGAACAGCGTCCAGCTAGTATTTTGCATTGATTGTATTTTAGGAAAGCCGGTAAACCGGTGCTCTACACCGGTATCTAAAAGAAAAGAGCGTGAGAAAAACCAAATGCCGTAGGACTAAAACAAAGACGTGTGAGGTTCATCAATTCGCACTGGGCCCGCCCGCGTATGATTACTGCTCAATCTCACAGAGGAAAGCATGTTTCCAACAGCGGGAACGTTATTAGCGACAAAATAAACACTGTATCGATCCGACTTGTAAATCTTTGTTAATATGTGAGCTCCATGTATCTATCACATAATTAACTTATTTGTCAGTGCTATGCAGTGATGAAGTGTTATGCAGTGCGATGTGGTGCAGTGTCAGTGCATTTTTTAACTCTTTTTGCCTATTGCATCGTTTTCTCATATAATTATAATTAATGTATACAAAATATTGTAACAGAGTAACGGTGGAGTTTCTTGCCCATTATTCTCCATACGAAACCATTGAGTTATAATGTAGTACGTAGTACATTATAACTCAATGTACGAAACTACCTTTTGGAAGGGGCGACTAGAATCAATTCTATATTTATGTTCAAAAGTGCCTTGTATTTATTTATTAAAACTTTGCACAAGTAAAAATAAGTACTGTACAAAGGCGGACTTAATGCCTGAGGCATTTTCTACAGTCACCCTTAGGGTGATGCAGAGATATACCATGGCAGGTGCGACATACGGGATAGATAGCTCGGAAATGACTATAAAATACCAGAATAAATACTAATATGTGCCTTTTATGTGCCTACTTGAAATAAATGCTTTGTCTTTGACTCATTTTCCTGGCCAGTGCCCACGAATACTGCGCTGTGTCGGCATTTACTAAAACCCCCAACATTGTTGTTGCACGGCAACATAAGAAAGACAACTCCACGGTTCAGGTTATGTTAACATAATTACATATAGGTTTAAAAAAAAAATAAGTACCTATGTCTAGCAGAAAAACAAGTTATTCGGGTTCCTCGGATCGTCCTGTGTTGTAAATAAATCAGCAAAACTTGTTTCCTTTTTCTCATTGGTGAGACGTCGACAAATATACTCTGCCGCTACAAGCTCCGGACAACAATGTTATCTCAAAGTAAGAAGATTATCATTTTGAATTAATTTCATGAAATATCGCTTCGTTTTAATAGATTTTTCTTTCTATGAGAACCGTCATCTGAGTTTGGTTAAAGCTACGTTGGACATTACTGATTAAAAAAGAACTGGCCAAGTGCGTGTCGGAGCACGCACATTGAAGGGTTCCGTAGTTGGGATGATTTTATCCCAAGAACAAACTGAACATTGTAGTTGAAAACAATATACTTCCATACATTCCAACTACAAATGTACCTAAGTTGATCGACTATTACTCGTAAACTTGCAAAGCCTACTTAGCTGTGCTAGTTTTGTTTTTATTTTTTTAATACATCTCGCAGGTCAACCTAGGAGGTTGGCTGCTTAACCGGCCTTGCCTGTGGTTGCCTTAATAAACTAAGGCCTCCAGCCAGGGCTTAAAAAACTTAAAAACTAGGCGACTACACGCTAAGAGCACCCCTTGTGGGTTATGGACCTCGGCTTAGGGCGTCGCTGCGGGCAAGGGACAGGCTGGATCGGAATTATGTGATAGTTTGCCTTTTAACTTCGTTATATATACTACTACCGTGAAAACAACCATTTAGCTTGGGACACTTGACTCTAAGAAAAATTATCACTTTAAAGCTTAATATTTCACAAACGGATCCCATAATCGAAAGATTGTTTATACAAACCCACCGTATTTTTGAAAGACCTGTCCAACGACAGCCCGCAACATAGGGTAGACCAGAAAAAAAAAACGTGTAGAAGAGGTACCTACCCTAAAAAATACGAATATCCATGCCAAATACAGCTTTCTAGTACTAAGAGTCTCTGAGCTAAGCTGCGGACAGACGGACTGATATAGCAAAACTATAAGCGTTCCTTGTTGACTACGGAACGCCAAAAAAAGATCTTTCTAAATGGTAACTAAATGAAAATATCTTCATAATTTATTTATTTAAAATGAAATAAAAATAATAATAATGTAAGCTAATAGGTAGTCTTAAAATAATAATAACAATATGTAAGTACAGATAAGTATATAAAAGGAGGCTCCGTAAAATTATCTTCTTATTATCCAGATTAGGTAGGTCAGATAGTTAGACTGGCAGCCTACCATAAAATAGTTGGGAAAAGGCTTAGCATGTAATGATTTGTATTTTATGATATTCTTCTTTGGAAGGTCAAGCTTTAAAAAACTTTTTCACAAAAAAAATAAACCACCGACTTCCAAAAATAAACACAACAAAGTGGAAAAAAAACTTTCGAGTTCGGAAGTCGGTGGCAAACAAGGAAAAAACAAAGACACCGACTTCCAAAGTCAGTTATTTTTTCCACCTTGTAGTGTTTTTTTTGGAAGTCGGTGGTTTATTTTGTGAACATGTTTTTATTTTTCACTTTTTAGTTGTGGTACCTACCCCGAACAAAGTCGTATACCACTACTTGCAATGTAAATAACAGTGACAGGAAGTTATTACAACATCATCAACTTAGACTAAGTAAAAAAAATAAGTATTATTGAAGCTGACTCAAAAACCACTCATTAGAGCTTGACCAAATTTATATGGGCCCACCCTTTGAAACAAAAAAAGAATTCTCAAAATCGATTCAGGCGTCTTCGAGTAAACGATTCAAAAAACGAGTACTTAAACGAGTAAAAAAAAGATTCCAACGAATTGAGAACCTCCTCCTTTTTTGAAGTCGGTTAAAAACGGCAGCCACCTCAATGGCAGGAGCCGTCATCAACGGTGCAGTGTCCATCGGAGCTACCATCACGAAAGTGAAACAGGAAAAGTGCCCAAAAGGCTGGCAGCATTGCCACGTTGTTTGGCAATGCTGATAATGTGGGTGAATGCATGTATAACGATGCCCTTAAGATTCACGTTGGGTTGAACCCTTTGTATGTAAAAATTATGTAACGACATGTGTGTCATATGTACCTACATAATGCGGCCTAGCCAAATGTCCTCCTTTAATATTGTTCGTTGAATCGTTGAGCTCCTTAAGCTCTGAGTAGAGCTGCACGATTACTGAATAATGCGTGCACTGACTGGACAGGTCCACTCAATCTTTGTGATTCTATCCTCAAAATACTATTTCAGACACCGATCTACATAGTCTTCACATGATCTTACCAAGATTTTGTCTGGACTTTAAAAGACACTGTGACCTCTGAGTTAGTTTCGACCTTTCTTCTCAGAGTAGTCAGATAGGAAACGCCGACCTCATCTAGTTTAAAAAATATGATTGACATGTAAAAGTGTTTGTACAAACCTAAGTACTAAAATATTTTATCATTTAATAAAAAAAATGTTTATAGTTTCATGCTTTTTCTTTTCTGTAACTAACCAATGGGGTCTGTGGGACATCAGATTAGAATCGTGCATCTACATTACTAACACATTATCCTGTTGTTTAAAGCTCACGCCGTAAAATTCCCTGCGCGGGCGCCGTTCTCATAAGGATAAATTAACATCGTACATTATAAAGACATAAAAGACTGGACTGCGCCTGGGCAAAACCCGGGAGAAATGGAAAAACAAAACACACTTGTACTAGGCCTGCTTTAAGTGTATATTTTTACCAGTAAAACTGGTTCCAGTACCTAAAAAAGGAATTCTGTGCAAGCCTGTCTAAAGGTTAATAATGCTCACTTGATGCAATAATATGTTATTAGTTTTTATGGTTCATTTATTTAGTTTTCAAGTACCCAGAGCAATTCTATGCAACTAAAAAGTGCATAGGCTAGGCGTGCGTACCATGTCTTTTATACAATAGGACGTTCTCGACCAGTTAATTAAGTTTGGTGGCCAGTGCATTTTTTTTTTTACATTAGAACAAGTCAATGTAATGTGATAACTTTTTTTGGTGAAATAAAGAATTATTTATTTATTTTATTTAATATAATAAAACCAGCCTATTATTGCTCCATTGCAGGGCAAAGACCTCTTCTCAAACAGAAGGCACGATCATTGATAACCACACGCTTGCTCAATACGGGTTGTGGATTTCAGACTCAAGGCTCGTCGTGCGCGACACGCGGTTTTTGTGTCACGTGCGATCGCGTCGCATGTCGCGCCGTTTTGTAGGAGCCTTGAGACTGCATAGCTCCTTAGAGGTATAGCGAGCTGATAATCATTTAAAGGGTTAGATCTGTACCTATATATGCTATATTCGTTCAACCCAGTGAAAAAAATAATGGAAATAAAGGAATAATTCGACTGTTGTTAAATAAAAGGTTAAAACTGCAACTATCTGCTATATTCGTTCTGGAATAATTCGACTGTTGTCATACACTGGTGCACAGGGTGGCAGGGATCTCGACACGCAAACTGTAACCATGAGTTCAGCACATGATTATACACCCCCAAGAGTAGACATTTTTCGACGGCTATAAAAAAAAAAAACTGCGTTTCATAGAAAGGTGCAACACCTACGCGGCCAAAATGTATGGAACAGCAAATTTAACAAATGACCGACGAAAAATTTCAATGCAGGGGTTTCAGAATTATGTAAGTACTGAATTCATGGAAACTTACGCGTCGAGGTCCTTGCCACCATGTATTGTGTTCTCTCTCATCTCTCTATCATTTCCTACGAAATTTGTGGGATTTTTTTTCTGACTTTTCTAGAACTCAAACCTCAGTTGGTCCGCGTTTTTTGATCCATTTAAATGATAAATGATTTTTATTTCTGTAAGTAGGTTTGTACAAACACTTTTACACGTCAATCATATTTTAAAAGCTAGATGAGGTCGGCGTTTCCTATCGGACTACTCTGAGAAGAAAGGCCGAAACAAACTCAGAGGTCACAGTCTCTTTTAAAGTCCAGATATAATCTTGGTCAGATCATATGAAGACTATGTAGATAAGTGTCTGAAATGGTCTTTCGAGGAGAAACCATACAGATTGAGTGGACCTGTCTAGTCAGTGCACGCATGTGTCAGTAATCGTGCGGCTCAACTCAGAGCTTAATTAAGGAGCTCAACGATGCGACGAACAATATCAAAGAAAGGACATTAGGGTAGGCCGCATAAATTACTCAAACTGCCAGATCATGATTAAAACTAACTGAGCAAAAACCATAAACAAAAAAGCAATGACCCACATAGTCCTCATATAATTAAGATTCACAATAATTAAAATAATATAATACTTTACAGAGGAAATACCCACGTCATTGTATATATAAAATGAATTTCAATAAAGAAACGCGATACATTGGCATCAACAAAAATATTTTGTGAAATGGGCAAATTTTACAAAATAATATTTTGATGTTATTAAACTTTATGTTATAATCAAGATGTATGCAATCGCGGCACCTTGAGTGATGTGTTTTTGTTCCTAATTCATAGCTTAGTGCTATTGCTGATCGAAGTTTAATACCCCCCATAACATTAATGTGACGTCTTATTACTGTATTGAACTTGACGAATCTATGAATATCCAATATCTAGCCTTAATTATAAGATACGTGGATTCAAGGATTTCTATTTAAATACGACATTTTAATACCAAATCACATCGTTTTGACTTCGCTGACGTCTTGAACGATCTTGTGGCATAACTGATTACATCAAAAGATCTGCCTAGCCTTTCTCAACCATGATGGGGTCGGCTTCCAGTCTAACCGGATGCAGCTGAACACCAGTATTTTACATGGAGCGACTGCCTATCTGACCTCCACAGCCCAGTTATTGGGTAACACGATACCCCTTGGTAAAACTAGTGGTCAGACTTTTTGGGCTTCTGACTACCGGTAACGACCGACGACGAAAGATTTACGAATGACAGCCGGGACCAAATTCAGATTCAGATTAATTTATTCCTTGTCAAACATAGGTACATTATAAGCTCTTATTAGGTAATAGGTACATTGAGGGTGCTATGTTTTGCCTCAAGGTCGTACAAGTAATATACATGCAAAAAATAAAAAATGTCCACAGTTATTGAACTTAATTAAGTGAAAATTGTCATCACTTCTCAGAACAATGCTTTAGTTATTGTTCTAAGCATCACATAAATAAAGAACGTCAAAGAAATTGAATGATGTCATAAATTAAAATGAAATGTCAATACGTATGGAAGATCAATACTATAATACTTATGAAATGTCATTCAAATATTCGGTGATAGAATAATAGCATTTTTCCATTAATAAAATCTTTAATTTTCTTTTAAGGTTGTGCAAATTTTCATTCTCTTTGCTATCAGGAATTTTATTGTATACAGCCGGACCCATGCCCAATAGTTATTTGTTATACAAGAGTGCAAAGTTGCTTTTTAACCGCGTGTTCAATTTTGATGACCGAGCAAGCGAAGGATTCTAAAATTGAATCACGAGCGCAGCGAGTGATTCAAAATTAGAATCCTGAGCGTTAGCGAGGGAATCAAAAGAGCACGAGGTGAAAAATCTTTGCACTCGAGTGCAACACGTAACTTTTCATTCCACCTCAGCGAGGAAATGACTAAATGCAAAAAAAAAACGTTTACAATCACAAGATAGGTACACTTTTATTTCAGTTTAGGTATTAATTACTACATTATGACAGGTAAGTATTACAGAATAATCTTTAAATTATAACAAAATAATACTAGGTATAATTAAGAAAATTTTAAAGTAACGTTGCTACAGTTATTTAAATTGAGTGTAATATTTTTGTTTGGTACTGTAATATTGGTGTTAGTCACTTGTGTACTGTTTTTCGGTAAACTATCTGTCATACTTAATAGTTGTACCGATTCATCGGATTCCCTTGGCGTGAATGTTGGAGAGAGAGGGAGATGGTTAGGTGTTTCATAACGGCTTATTTTTGATGTAGAAGGGCCAGTCCAAGGATCCGATTGAGGCTCTTTCAGTGTAATGGCTCCTACGATGCCTTCACATATTTTAGACTTATTTTGGATGGAATCCTCTATGTATCCCTCTACAACTGCATTGGACTTCCAGCCTCCGTGGTGCTTAAGGGACCGGAGATCAGCTCCGGAATCAGCCAAAAGTGTGGCTGAAGTTCGTCGGAAACAATGACCCGTGTACAACAGGGGTTCTGGAAGTTCAAGAAATGTTGCTATTTCTCGTGGGATACTGCCAATTTTATTAGTACCCATAGGCTGTCAAACACACTTTCCATTGCGATACTGTAGAAAAAATTGATTGATTGGAGTGTTAGGCGGGCGTAAGGCTTGGTATTTCTCAACAATCGTTACGTATTCCTTGCGAATGACGAAGTTGCGGTCTCTTTTTGTCTTTGTATTAGGTAAATTAATTAATAGTAAGTCATCTGAATGTTTCTCAATGTTTTTGACATTAAGTTGTGTTAGTTCATTAGTTCGACATGCTCCGTTTATTCCAATAATAAGAACAACCTGTAACGTAAAGAGTATTGTAGTAGATAAATGAATAAAATTGATATGAACGCATAATTATGCCTATCAACATCTACTAAGTACCTATACTATTTAATTGAGATTAATATACTTAAGTAGATACTGAATGTGCAACTGACTTACTTTTGCCGCCAAATATACGGAATCGGGTGCTTCGTTAAGAAACTTTTCAATATCAGATACTGTGAAAACCTTCGATTTTTTTGGTTGATGACCAGATGAGGCTCTTTTTAAAAATGCCACTAATTTAGGATAGGTATCGATATGTTTGTCTTTTTTCATCTTTATTGTTGCTTTTAGCATCGAATACGTACTCCATAGAGTGCTTGCTTTCTTGTTCTCGGATAATTCTATAAAATATGCCAGCAAAACGTTTTCTGAGAAAGTTTTGGCTCCTTTTGCTAGTCGCCACGTGTTGAACATATCGTACTGTTTTAAATACTTCTCGCGTGATTGTTGAGGGAGAAAGCTCATTTGCGCATTATTAACAGTTTCAGTCAATTCTGTTGGCGTCAAGCAAACTTCCTCGTCGCTAGAATCACTCATTTTAGTTTTTTCACTTGTTTTCAAGTTTCTTGTTTTTAATATAAGGTTTAACAATGACGTGAAAAAATGCCGCGTAACGTAGACAGAGAATGCTATAGACAAATTGATGTGTTTTGTCGCATTCACACAAGAAAAAGAGCAAGTTACGCCGATGTCGTGTAAAGAAATGAGACAGAACGATGAGATTTTTTGTTTCACGGGGCGTGCCACTGTTTTGACGGTTTTAGCATAGTACTTTGCTAAACAAAGTTTGACAGATAGTTATCGTCTTCTTATAAAATTCAGTTTTATGTGCTTTAAGTTTAGTAATTTATGTTATTTTATGTTGTGAACAATTTAGCCATAGTATTTCAACCATTAAATAAAAAAACATGGTGCGGTGTAGCGATCTAAGGTGTAAAAGTGATAGGTGGAACGAAAATGCCAGACTTGTCCTTTCATTCGTAAGTATAGCACTTTTTATCAGTAACTAGGCTATCAATAACATTTTACTGTGTTCATACATTGTGAATAATGTACCCTAGACGTAAATTCATCGATAAAAAGCACAAAATTAACATTATTTAAATTCTAACCTAAGGATTTTGGTGTTGCCAATTTTCCATAAATTATTACCCACTTTTATGGGAAATATGTATTCTGTAGTGTGTATCCTAATCATAACTAATATTATATGTAAATACGAAATTGAGTTTATTTGTTGGTTTGTTTGTTACGCTTTCCCGCTAAAACGGTTGAACGGATTTGGATGAAATTTGGCACATCGGTAAATTACTTGGGTTAGGACATAGGATACTGTTTATCGCAATATTCTCACGAAACCGAGACACATGCGGGTAAAAGCGCGGGGCGCAGCTAGTTAATTGTATATCTGAAAGATTAATGGCTTGTTACAGTTTTATGATAATTTACGTCGGAATTGAATCGTAGCTACAGGACGAACAGATTGGACACCAAAACCGTCATCAAAAATTTGCAGCAGACATTTTGATAAAAAAAAAAGTTAAATAAAAAGAAGAAACTAACACTGCTATTACCGAATACAGTACATATTCTGCTAAATATTCAGTTAATAACATATTAAGTTTCGATACAGGTTTTATATGTTTTTTATATATGTTCAGTGTTTTTAAAACTGTTATATACAATTATCTGTTGCGAACTATTATGTTGTACATTTTATGTGCAATAAATGACTAAGACAGGCTTACCTTAAACTCTTAACGCGATTCAAAATATCGATCAAGAATTTAAAATATCTTTTTCCGTAAACAACATCTTACATCTATTTTGTATTAACGTCTTAAAGATAATATTTTTTTTTAGGAATCAAAGGCCTGTATTCCGTCATCTTCCTCCATCAGTTTACATGAAGAAACGAATATGGAAATTGAAAATAATTTAAGCATTCTTGTAAGTACAGTACTTATATTATAATACTTTCTAAGTACAAGTATTTGTATTTACAAATTACTATAATATACTTATTGAAATAAGCTATTGACGGACAATTAAGGACTATAACGTGTAAAATCAATAAAAGCTAATTAAAAATAAACTTGTTGTATTATTTACTCACAAAGCCAGATACTACTATCATCTAAGAAAATTTAGGTATTTAGAATCACATCATCATCATCCATCGTTGGACACGGTTGGCGCAGTGGTTAAGCGATTGACTGCTGCGCTGCGTGTCGCGGGTTCGATTCCCGCACGGAACAAATATTTGTATGATCTACAAGTAGTTGTTCCGGGTCTGGCTGTTTGTGTATGTGACTTTAAATGTTTGTAAACGCACCCACGATACAGGAGAAATTCCTAGTGTGGGGCAACGTTTTAAAAAAAAAAAAAAAAAAAAAAAAAAAAAAAAAAAAAAAAAAAAAAAAAAAAAAAAAAAAAAAAACATCGTCACTCTCTTCTGCTCTTAAGGGGTTGAGGGAGCATGCGTAGTTCATGCAAACGTAATAAGTACCAAAATAATTTGTAAATCAAATATATTCCTGTATCTAGGAATCTGTAGCTAGGGTGTATTTATTCCGATTGTATTACAGAATATCTAGGTTCCCAAATATGTATTTTGAACGGACACTGATTTAAAGACGATTTATGAGAAAAATAATTTTTTTATACACATTTTAAATTGTGGGGTAAATTTTTCCTCACACGGTAACCCTAAATGTGTGACGTATTTTTGTTTTGTCTCTTTCTGCGACACGCTTTGCAGGTGTCTATAGCATTCTCTGTCTACGCCGCGTAAAGAACCGCGTACAAAGCAAATTGAAAAAAGAACATCAAGAAGGTTCCGAGTCTGAGTTTTTAACAAATTAAAAAAAAGTTGTATGATATATTCGGCACCATAGAGGTAGCAGTAAATAGGTTTAATGTTTTTTTTAATTCACAAACTTAGTGCACACGATGTTCTAAATTCAATTTACTTTATCCTCTAGAGAATAAAAACGGCTTTTCCACTCAGATATTGAAGATTAAAAATACTCTTTCCGAGATGGTGGGATGAAAAATACTTTTCTTTGCTAGTGCTGTTTTGTATTTAGTTGTACACAACATGGTTTTGTATTGGGATCTAAGTTGAGTGGTTCGTTTTCTAGTATCTACTACTACCAACGGTTTAGGCTACTTTTCCACCAGAGATGTGCTATGCAGCCATGCTGAGGGAATGTGAAAGCTAAGCTACGAAACTATGTGATCGTTTCCACTAATGCTAAGTTGTGTAGTTAAGCGAGTAAGATGTGCTATGAAGATGCGCCGCCGCGAGGTAGCTGTGCGAGGAAGATGCGCAGCTCGAGCTATGCGATGCACCGACAATAGGGCTACCTTAGCTACACCACTCGCGCATCCATAGATTATATCCAAAGTATGCATCCTTTCATATAAAAAACATAGCTTAGTGGAACCCGTTTCCACCAGTGCTAGGCTATGCGGACCAATGAATACGACAACGCAACATAGCATAGCACATCTCTGGAGGGAAATCAGCCTAAAACCGGCTTTTCGATGTACAGAACACAACTGATTTCCTTTGATAACTTAACTACCTGCCAATAATTTTTGTGATGCATTGGTCCAAGATCATCATTTGGTCATTCTTTATCCATTCACCCAAAAGTCCGGTGGGGCATTTGCCGCTGTAGCAATTTGTATTCTACTACAATTCTTTTACCTGCTAACCTACTAACAAGTTTCTACATTTAGAGTAGGTACTTTTCCATCGAGGCAGTTTATTTACTTACTTTTCGGACTTCCTAAAACTAAACAGCCATTAGCCAGTCACACAGTCATTCTTCAAAACACTAGCGGAAAACTTAATTGCGAAATTGCGGCAGGTAAATAAAATAGTTGTTCTTTTATTTTTGTTTATTACAAAGTAGGGAGACACAGCATACAGACAGTTTTTAGCAACTTATCATAAATTAAGATATACAATAATAGAGCCCTATTTACAAGATACAATACTCAGTCGTCTTCTTATTGCTAAACTAAAACATTAAGTAAATAAAAGATCAACTGGGATGCACTGCGCACAGACCGTGCGCGACCCCGTTGCAATTTTTCAAACTTTACTTATTCTATTCTCATTGAGTATTTAATTAAATAAATATCTTATCCTAAATAGTCCATCAATATACAGTAGAGTAGACATGATAGTACTTTTTCGTATGAATAAAATTCTTGGCAAAGAAAGATGCTGATGAATGTATGTGACCAAAAAGCTTAGGTAGCGTACCTACTAACTAAGCCCAGAATTACGATCAATCCTTGTCCATGCTTCTTCTGCAGCGCATTGTGATACCTAACCTTTTGCTAGTCCTATCTTTGAGAAGACTCATAATCAGCCAATAATGTTCCCACTGCTGGGGTGCAGGCCTGTTTTTTCTGCGCTAGGGAGTGGGCTATACACGTTAACACGCGACATCCACCAACCGTACTATCGTTGAATTTCATATCTATGCACCTTAAGGAATATTGTTCCTTGCTGCGCTCGTCTGCTATAGAAATCTCATCAACCAATAGCATTGCTCCATGAGATTTTTGATGAGTCCCTTGTTTTTGTAAATGTCCGATCCTTTTGTTTCTATAGTAGGTAAAAGAAACCCAAATGTCCAGATGTTTTGGGCTAACAGCCCAAAACAACAAAACAAAATTGCCGTTACTTTTTTCGTCCCTTTTTATTCCACTGTTATTGGTTGATGCAAAAGGGGGCGGAAATCAGTCTTAGTCATCTATGCAAAGGATTTTGTTTTAAAATTGGCTAGGTCAATATTTCTCTGATAGTACATGGCCCGCGTGGTTGACGCGGGCCCAGTGCGGGTTGGTGGATGTCGCGTTTTTGGTTCTAGGACATGCCGGACTCACGATGTTTTCCTTCACCGTTTTGAGAGCAGTGGTGATTAAATAATTTACACAAAGTTAAGTGCCTGCCTGGGTTTGAACCCAAGACCTACAACTGGTAAGTCGCGGGCGTTACCACTGGGCCACCACTGATCTTTATTAAAATAAATGATAATACTCGTTTCGCACCTATCTACTACTATCTATATATTAGCAGTGGTGGCCCAGCCACTGCTATTTGAGAAGACGAAAAACACATCTTAAAACTAGACTTACTAGAAGTATTTTTCTTATGTAGGTATATTAAAAGATGTTTTAAAATGATCTAAATGACATTTTATCGTTCTAGGTATTAAGAGCGTTTATACCTTATGAGTGGCAACGTCACAATTTAGTGTCATATTTCGTGGTTTTCAATTTTTATCATTTAATCGGAAATATATTAAAAAAATCTGTTTAATTAGCTTTTTAGAATTATGTGAAAACTGTGTAAAAGGTAAGAAATCGTTGCGTTTACAGTTATATCTATATGCAAATAATACATTGGAAACTTGCAGGGCGTTATTTTCATTATAAAATAACTGTAAGCATTACGGTTACTTACTTTTTAAACACTTTCACAAGTAAATTAAACAGATTTTTAAAATCAAGCTCCGATTAAATGATAAAAATTGAAAACCACGAAATATGACAGTAAATTGCGACGTTGCCACTCATAAGGTATACACGCTCTTAACTACAACATTCTTTGTTTTTTTTAATCAGACAGGATTCAGCTATATCTTCTAGAATTGGAATTAGTTTTCCTCATACTTCGTCTGATACTATTTTCGGGGTATTTAAAATATGGGTAGTAAGCTCCTAATTTCCTGTTATAAACCAAATATGGTGGCAGGCCATAATTGCCGAAATGAGACTTTCCCCAATTCCGGCTGTACGTGCTCCTTTTAGCTTTGTTGTGATATTTTTCTAAATCATGTTCAAAATGCCGTTTTGATGGTTTCGATGTGTGCTTTTTGTGTTTTTTGGCGTCCGCAATGCTGGCAGATATGATGGCCACTATCAATGTGAAAATGATGATCTGCAAATAAAATACTGATGATATCATTTACAATAATACTAAAAAAAAACTACTTTAAAAAGATGAAAGGTGGTTGAAATAGTTTAGGAAGACAATCAAAGACACCTTATCTTTGATTGTCATTTGATGTACTATAAAAAAAAAACACACACTGACCGGATTCCGATGGCCTTGGCCCTTTGGATACCGAGCCCTAAAAATTCTCATGGTCGATACGTCTGTGATGACGTATAGACCACGTCATCTTCCTCAAACTGATCTCGCTTAAATTTGCGAAGGTCATGGATCGTTCTTTATTATGTGAATGTCAAAAACACGCGCAGATCCATAACATGGAAATAAATTTAATACTATACAGGTGATGTAATTTGACGTAGGTATTCCTTCATTTCTGTATAATATTTTAGTTATTTTTAATAAAAATACCTACAAACATGATCAGATCAACCATTGGAATGCAAAACAAAACCAATGACAGGTGTAAATTCTTCGATATTTTAATAAAATAATACAACTTAATAAGGAAAAACTTACCTTTAATAAAATTCGTCTAAGGTTATCCATGTCGAGTCCGTCTGAGAATCTATTCTATATCTTCTACAGCTAAGTAGAACTCAGTGGTAGACAGAAGACAGTAAACTGATCACTGCAGTGCACCGACTTTTATGTTGTGAAAATGCCTTGAACTTGACTTTCTTATTTATACCTACCTATTGATATCAAAATGGGTTACATGCAGAACAGAACCGATGGAGTCGACAACTATTGTTTATACTCACACGTACTTGCGCGATTTGGCCTTTTTCTCATGTACAGACGCCAGCACATCAAGCTACTACAATCTGTCAAATTTCCTTAATAGATTTTCAACTTTATCGCTAAAGCATTAAGGTTCATGGTTGATTGGGAAAATTTGACAGTTTCGGGTAGCTTGACCTGCTGGCGTCTGTACAACGTTCATTCTTTTGCAGTGCCGTTTGTATAATGTTAATTTACCGCTCTTGTCTTGCATGTTTACTTTGTCTACACTTCAATTTCAATTGCAAAGTAATTAATGATAAGTGGAAGTGCGGAGACTCCTAATACAAGCAATTCCTTGCTTAAAAGGAGATCTCCAAAAATATGTATCTAAATGCCCATTGTAATTTAAATATATTTTTTTTTTTTACTCATACTAAGAACGGGTACTTATGTTCATTTCATGATGATTTATTTGATAAATACAAAAAAAAATAAACGCTTCTGCAACAATGTTAAACGAATGTTGTTTATACCTACCTACCTAATTATCTCATTTTTGAGAACGATTAGTAATGATTAATAGTCGTATAAAGAATTTTTAATATCTGTATACTAAGTTTCAATATTTTTCTAATTAAAATGACTATAGATGCTGCGTAGTAGTAACGCTAGGTATCGCATAGAGGAAACAGTTCACCATAGGGCAGTCGATTATAAAGTAGCTGCTAGCGCTCATCAATTCGTTTGACTTGTAATATCGACAAGGGACAATACGTAGGATAGGGTTACCTCAGGCTAACATAGCTAAAAGGGCTAACGGGGCTAACAGGGTGGCAGGAAGCAGCTACATTAGAACAGCCGAGGGTGGAGTAGTTAGAATCTGTACATATTATTTTAATTATTGTGAATGTGAGGACTATGTGGGTCATTACTTTTTTTTTCTCAGTTTGTTTTAATATATTTTTAATTTTGAATATTTTAATTTTATGATCTGGCAGTTTGAGTAATTTATGCGGCCTACCCAAATGTCCTTTCTTTGGTATTGTTCGTCGAATCGTTGATCTCCTTAAGTTCTGAGTTGAGCTGCACGATTACTGACACATGCGTGCACTGACTGGACAGGTCTACTCAATCTGTGTGGTTTTTCCTCAAAAGACAATTTCAGACACCAATCTTACATGGTCTTCACATGATCTGACCAAGATTATGTCTGGACTTTAAAAGAGACTTTGATGTCTGAGTTTGTGTCGGCCTTTCTTCTCAGAGTCCGATAGGAAACGCCGACCTCATCTAGCTTTTAAAATATGATTGGCGTGTAAAAGTGTTCGTACAAACCTACTTACAGAAATAAAATCATTTATCATTTATATACCTAATCATTTTATTATAAAGAGCACGAATCAATTTGTCTTATCGGTATCGCGGGCTAGGCCTGAAACAACCATCCGTTCTTAAATAGGGGGCTAAGCCGATGTTGCTTTAATTTACTGATTCTGCTCATAATTATATTACGCTAAGTAATCTCTTTACGGATGTTGTATTATAAACTTTGGCCGTTGCGTTAATCTATTTCTATACAATGATAAAATAGAGTTGCTTTTCGTGTCTATCTGTGTGACCGCGTTAATATTTTAATCTCTACGCAAAGGATTACGATGCGGTTTTCACCATAATTTGAGAATTTGTTAAGGAAGGTTAAATACATTGTGTACTTACCCATAAGACGTTATAAATGAAACTTACAACGTTAAAGAAATCTCGATGTTTTGTCAAGGCATAAAACCCTGCAAAGCAGGGGCGGGTATTATATAAATTACCGTCCAATAATCCATCATGAGTCATTTTAATTTCTTAGGCATGTTTGATTAAGGACAAAAACAATCTATTGATAGGTATTTGTATATTATTGCCTGTTTGTAACTGGTTTATTGTAATTTAATTATTTTTTCCGTAATAATTGGGGCCGATATGGGCTGTTTATGATCAGTGATGATCAGTTAAATAATTTTATATCGTTACGTCTAAACGGGACATCATCTATTTTTTCTTTTTTACGATTTATGTATGTATATCGTTCATATACAGGGTTACTTGTAATTCGACTTATATCCACCAGGCGCTGATAGGGGGGCCAAAATGCAACAAATGAACCCCCATATGTATGGCCGAAATTCAATAGTTTTCGAGATATTTGATTTTTAAGGGTTTATTGATATTTTCTCAAAATTTGACATTTAATTCCAAATTAAAAAAAGAACTACATATTGAATGGGTACCTTTACAACTGATATTGTAGCTGGCACTTCAATTAAGCTATGAACATAATTAAAAGTACCTAAAAGTCAACCAAATAAATAAAATGATGAGCGACGGCACGGTTGGCGCAGTGGTTAAGTGATTGACTGCTGCTTTACGTGTCGCTGGTTCGATTCCCGCACGGAACAAATATTTATTTTTATGACCTGCAAGTATTTGTTCCGGGTCTGGCTGTTTGTGTATGTCAGTTTAAAAAAAAATAAGAATATATCTTACCAATATTTTCATTTTACGCTCCAAAAAATGTTGTCTCGTTAAAAAATATTATGACATTAATCGTACAAATAACTAAAACCACTTTTTTTCATCATTTTAATTATTTAGTTGAATTAGGTACTTTTAATTGTGTTTGGGGCATTTTGGCCCCCTATCAGCTCCTGACGGATATACGTCGAATTGCAAGTAGGTAACCCTGTATACCTTATTTAAATAATAGTTAAATTAGGCTTGACATTAATGAAGTATAAGGATGCTAGTAGGATGTTCTCTAACACTAAACTACAAAATATGTGACCTTTCAACCTTTGACTCGATTTTGGACTGATACAAAATCGGACTGCTCTGCAAAAAGGTAGGCAATACATTAAAAAAAATATATACATGTCGACTTGAGAACCTCTTCCTTTTCAGATTGTTAAAGAGTAAAATAAAGACGCAGAATTTGCCATATTGCCGATTCTTTCATAACTAATAGCACTTTTAAAATATTATAATTCAAATAGCGACTCCATAGCACTGTGTTACTTCGCTGTCACTTGCTGAAACAATTAGCATATATCTGTTTTGCATGACTGACATACTGACATGCTTCACTAGTTTCTGAACAAAGTATAACTGACATAATTTGTAGGGTAAACATACTCTCACTTCGGTCACGGTAATATATGATATTATTACCGTGCTTCGGTGGAACTAGAGAATGTGTAGGTCGATTGAATATTAAGTTCGATTCCCGGAATTGCGACCACCTTGTGGTTTTTAGCTCATCCTCGTAATAGGATGTAGGTCATGATCATCATCTAACCCGCCTTTTCCCTACTGTTGGGGAGTTTTACGAGTACATAAGCATGAAATATGGGAGTCGGTAGCACCCTTTTTCTCGACGTATTGGATCCAGTTTTACAAAAGCTGGCACACGAAATACACTTAACCCTGACCCTAATTTCAGTGACATTTTCTTTTGATTAGTAAGGTCGGCAACAAATATATGATTTTGGTATACTTACTTCAGTTTTTGAAATCTTAATTATTGAGTAAAATTACAATAATAATCTGTCAACATGTGCCTAGGCTTTTTATTTGGGTCGGCAACCAGTCTAACCGAATGCAGTTGAATACCAGTATTTTACATGGAGCGACTGCCTATCTGACCTCCACAACCCAGTTACTGGGTAGTACGATACCCCTTTGGTAAGACTGGTTGTCAGACTTTCGTGCTTCTGACGAACTGTAACGACTGTAAGATCAACAAATGACAGCCGGGACCAAGGGCTTGACATGCTTTTCGAGGTACGGAGGGGTCTCGGTATGTAAAGATGGTCACCCATCCACGGACCAACCGCAGCAAGCGTAGCTTAACCTGATCGATCGACCTGTGCGGCTTTTATTACTTAGCCACAAGCCCCAGTAGGACGTAGGTATGACTCTTAAGGCGGGGTGTTATCTCAATATTCCCAAAAATTGGTTTCTTAGAACGTCGAGTATGACGTAATGTAATAAAAATAAGTAACGCGAAAAATACAGTGAACAGAGAAGGGTATAAAGAAGAATTTAAACCGAACAGAATAATAAATAATAGTTTGATATTCCCAATAAAAAATTGGGAAGTTGTAGCACAAAAATAAACTTTGACGTCGAAGATCTCTGTATTTCCAGCGATAACAACAGTTTTTTTTTAAGAATTTAGTAGGTTTTTAATTTTTTTAAAACTTTAACCAAACCATTATTTAATTTTATGTCTATATTTTAAATAATCTAAAGAAAAGCAGTAAAATAAATGCCCATTCGCAGCTTACGTCACATTTCAACACAAATATCATTTTCAATTTTCAATCTTATTGACGCTCCATAGTGGTGACAATAGACACTTCCCGACCTCGGATCGCCCGTAAATTATTTTTCCTTTCATTTTTGTTATATTCTCTTTCTTTTCCAATGGGTTTCAGCCTACTGTGACTTTTTTCGTTTTCAAAAATTATCGGCACTGGTCTAATGACTCAATAAATATTATAAAAATAATCTTACAAAAGAATCAAAATGCTTTATATATAACTAGTGTGCAGTATTTATATTATTATAATAATTACGAACGCACTCTGATTTATCTGCAAGTTTGTTTTTGTTACTTATACCTACTATTGCAATATGGCTATCGCCTCGATGGTTGCTTCGACCAGAGACGTTTGCACTAGGCGCATTCAAATATGCATTCTATAGACATCAAAATAGAGTGCACCTATTTGTTTTTGGATTTAGCAAAATGTTTGTAGAAATTGTCAATGCCGTTTCTATAGATTTATACAGTTTCGTAAGTAAACTAAACTAAATACAAATTTCAAATGTTATGATACAATACCGTAATCATCCTACTTACCCAAACATTCCATCATTTTTTCGAGTTTTTCGTCTTTTTCTTGTAAAACTCTTTCGCAACATTTTATTTTTATTGCCCATATTTCCACTGAGACTGAATTTTCACTTCAATATTAGGCAGTGAGTAGCCTTAGTAGTCCGCCACAGAACTTTAGTTCAATTCACGCACTGTTTTACCAATTTTAGCAAATACCAACTAATATTCAGCCAGGAGCAGCTTCCATTCCCGTGGATGATCCCTCTATCGTCTAAATTTTTCAGAATTCTAGCTTCCGTCCCGGCTCCGCATTTTATTAGAAACATTATGGCATTTGTCACTTTGGAGCTGTAATATTATTGCATTTATTTAGAGTTTATGTGATTTTTAAGTGGTCCGAGGGCCTTTATGTTGGTTTTGTTTTCTATTTTTTTACCGCACCCACTAAGTACCTATCTAAAACACAAACATTAGTTTGAAATGGCATAACTACCCATTTAATTAACCCTTCCATCCCTGATACTGACTTACACCCGAAAAGCATAATTCCCCTTCTAGAGCAGTCGGGTAAAATTCGGAATGTTTATATTTGACCTGTTTATCATGTACTGTAATAAAAATAAACAGTAGTGATGTTTTTTTTTAAATTGTTATGTGTAATTATTTATTGTATCATATTATGAACCGACACTGTAATTACATCGAATTTTAGAACGCACGTCATAAGTAAGTATATTCAACAGAAAACATCTGATTTCCTTACGTATACTATGCAACTTTCCTTGAGCACACAAACGCCCGTGTTAGCGTTTGCGAGTGTGTGCATAATTACCGTAAAACGCGCAGATGCGGTTGTGTGAGTGCGGTAATAGCGATTAAAATCGTAGTCGGTCCGCGTCTTAAATATGATTTTATTTCTATAAGTAGGTTTGTACAAATACTTTTACACGTCAATAATATTTTTTAAACTAGATGAGGTCGGCGTTTCCTGTCTGACTACTCTGAGAAGAAAGGCCGAAATGAACTCAGAGGTCACAGTCTCTTTAAAAGTCCAGACAAAATTTTGGTCAGATCATGTGAATACCTACTATGTAGATCGCTGTCTGGAATGGTCTTTTGAGGAAATAATCACACAGATTCAGTGGACCTGACCAGTCAGTGCACGCATGTGTCAGTAATTTATCATATAAAGAACTCAGACCAAATAATAAATGGGCACGCCACAATTGCGGCGATAAGTCCCCTCTTTGAGGAGTAGCTAGAGAGGCGCCACGGCGGCCTCACCTTCCGCCTGACGCAGGTCTTTACCGGACACGGTTGTTTCGGGAGGTTCCTGTTCCGGATAAGGCGGGAGGAAACGCCCGGGTGTCACCATTGTGTGGATCGCCCGGAGGACACGGTGGAGCATACGGTGGAGGTCTGCCCGGCTTGAGCGGAGCACCGCCGTGTCCTCGTGGAGGCGATTGGCGGTGGCAATCTCTCGCGTCCGGCCTTGGTCCAGGCCATGGTACGGAGCGAGAGGGCTTGGGAAGCCGTCACCTCCTTCTGCGAAGCAGTCATGTTTGCGAAGGAGGAGGCGGAACGCGTGAGGGAGAGGCAAAATTTGCGCCCTCACGCCCCTAGCCGCCGCAGGAGACGCCCTGGGCGTCGGGAATCGCAGGCCGATTCCCGGCCACCGTAGGCGCGGGCTTGCGAACGGTGAGCAATGGGCAGCTCGCCGTTCGATAAGGACCAAGCCCAGGTCGACGGCGCGTTGTGTTCCACGCGCGCCTCAAAGAGATGTCAGCACCAATGACGGGGTTTGCTAGGACCGATGCCTGCTAGGGTTGCGGAAAAGTCCGAGAGGGTTACCGTGGCCCCTGGCACAGGCAACTGAAGGAACACGGGTGGGTTTTAGTCAGTAAGAGTCTGACACGCCCTCCTGCTCTGCCCAGAGCGGGAGAAGTTATTTGATGATTTCCCACCCACAATAAAAAAAAGACCAAATAATAAAGGTAGACGGAGCACCGAGCCCTCAGAGTGAAGCAGGTTAAAGGAAGCCAAATTTGAAATAGGAAGCCGATCGTGGCAGTGCAACGCGCGAAACCGAACACGTTAGACATCATAACACACACAAGGTCACGACACACAACTCTGTATAAGAGGCTTCACATATTTGAACGCTTTTGTTGGTGTACGCTCCGTCTACTTTTTTATTTAGTCTGAGATATAGAAACGCTGAATAATCTGGGTATTACCCAAAATCTAAATGAGACCCAGGGTTTCCATGTAGGTACATACTCCATGTGCATGTGAATTGAGAGACCACTCTGGGAACTAGCAAAATAAAAATCCTAAGATATGGTAGTAGACTTAAAACAATAAAATTGTAGAATGAATCTAGGAATTATATAGGTAGTGGAAATGTACCATGTAGGATGGTGGATGCTACCCACTACCTAGTCCTAGTCCAGTCCTACTCCTATGGCTTATAGTATAGAATGTTTGATTAAATCATTTAGAAGATCAGTCCCCCTAGGGGAGTGCATACCAATAAATAAATAACTATAATTTAATTCAACTTGCTAACCTACAAATTCATAATTGAGTTCATATTAAACACACACATACACTCAGTATAATGTACCTAAATATCCAGTTTATTTTGTATTCTACTTGTATTTTATGTGTTTGTATATTTTCTCAGACTATTACGTTGTCTTTAGGTTGAATACTGCGTACACCTGTAATTAGCATCAGTGGCGAATCCAGGATTGTCGTTTGGGAGGGGCTTGACTAGGGTTGCCGGAGAGAAATATTCCGAAGTATTCCCGTCGTATTATTCGCGAAACATTCTGAAGTATTGAGTAATTAAAAGAAGAAGAATTAAAAGGAAAAATGGTTATGGCTGGTTTAGTTTTGGAGTGAACAATGACTAAGCGATCGTTTGATGTTGCAAATGACTATCGAGGACTCGAGGAAGCTATCGAAAACATATTGAACAAAGAGGACGATCCGGATACGACCAGTGGCCGTTCCTCCAGACCCGAGTGTTCTCACGGATGAGCAAGGTGATGAAGATGATGTCCAGCTAAACATTCTTCCGCGTGATATCCCAGGTAGAGTTGAAGTATTTGAGTCCAGGAACGACGATGAATGGGATAGCAGCGATGATAAACCGTTACAAAGATACAAGAGAGTTGAAATCCAGGAACCTCGTTGGCGTAAATGTGACGGTTCCTACGTTGACATACCCTCATAAGGGTGTATAATGTTCAGAAACGAAGGGAAAACGTTATAAACCAGCTCAAAAACAATCGCCAGTCAACATTTTTGAAAGGTTTTTTTGATATGGAGGTCTTTGATAAGATTGTTATGAATACGAAGTTTTTTCCGCAGAACACAACAAACATGACTTCCAAATAACTGTTGATGACCTCAAATTATTTCTTGGTGTTCTGCTCTTGAGCGGATATCACTCACTTCCACGAGAATGATTGTACTGATCTCTAGATGAGGACTGCAATGTTACCATTGTTGCCATAGATATATATTTCTGTGATTGTTTCAAAAGCAATGTCTAAAAACAGACTCTTGGAAATAAAGAAATTCTTGCATTTCTGCGACAATGAAGCTGCTGCCGCATCCATCGATAAGATGTTCAAAGTACGACCACTTGCTGATTTGCTCTGCAGAAGGGAGAAAGGTAGACGTGGACATACCTTTTATCTTCTAGAACTACATGAAAGTCATGGGCGGAGTTGATCAAGCTGACCAGTCAATCGCAGTATACAGCACCGCTATACGAGGCAAAAATTATGGTGGGTTCTGTTTATCTACCTGCTGGATTTGGCTGTAGCCAATGCTTGGCGTCTCCATGTCCTGACCGCTGAAGATAAACTTGACCAGCTTCAGTTTCGCCGAAGTATCGCCTAATTTTATTTGAGGAGTGTAGGCACTGAAAGACCCGATGGAAGGCGTCGCCGCGTCGTAAACCTTCTTCAGTGGTGCCAAGTATGAGTCTAGACGGTGTTAGACATTTCCCCCAGAAACTGCCAAGCCAGCTACGATGCAACGAATGCCACATGAAAGCACGTTGGCAATGTAAAAAATGTATCTAAACATTGTAAAACGAAAAAGGATGTTTCCAAAAATACCACACATAATAAGCCCAATGGTCCCATTTGAGGACTTTGTTTTTTAATACATAAGGAACATATATTTTTTTTATTCTTTGTAAAATGTCTAACTAGCCTCCAATAGTTACTTCGATAAAGTTTTTTTCAGAATTTTGCTACTAGTTTGTATTTGGGTCCAAATGGGTCGGCGTTAATGCCAATGACTTTATATTACTACGCGTTCATTCATAAAACGGAGTACCTATTATATTAAACCATTTGACTACTTCCGAATATTTCTTTCCATCTACTTAATAGTTAGGTACCTACTTACTTACGTAATACGTTTTTGTATGCGATTTGTTAGGTGTGAAAGTGATAGAGAGGTAATTAGAAATACATAGGTAGATACTAAGATAAGTTTATAAAATAGTTTATATTATACTAGGTAGGTAGGTACCTAATAGAAAGGTAATTGTAATTATTATATATTATATTTCAAGTGCCTCTATAAGTACTTATTTGAACTATTGATTTAGCTTGAACACTATTCTGCAAGAAAAAAAAATACGACGATGTTTTACCAAAAAATTTAAAGTAGGTACCTACTTATATTAGGACACGTACTTTTATCCTACTCATCTAATTTATTTACGTGTTTTTCCATTAAATAGTAAAGCAAAAACATTTTTACGAAGTAAACTAAACTGGTACATAACATCCTGTGTTTATATGTTCTGAGATAACATCCGAACAAAATCAGCCCATTCTATGTATAGTGTATTCACGGAGACGAGTTAGTATAGTGCCTTCTCTATCGCACATTATCATACAAATGACAAAGACAAATAAACTTTTTTAGGGTCAGCCAGTCTAATACCTTAGAAATGTAAATGTGCGTTCACACTGCGCTGCTTAAAAGTTCGCTTAGTTTATTCCTGCGGCTTCGTCTGTCGTATAAATTGAGAGACCTTTAGTTGATAGAATTTTTTTATGGGTACCTATTTTTTTATATATCTGATGGATATGAAGGAAATAAATAAAATCGAGAGTTAATGATTAAATTTTCTTTATTATATTATAATATCTACCTATACAAGTTTATAACATATCATAATCATCATCACTCTCCGTACTATCACTACTTTCTTCTCTTTTACAATCCTATGAACAGAAGCCCAGTGAACACCTAAAGAAGATGCAACAGCTTTCAGAATGTCACCCTTGGAGGCCGCAGAGTCTGCATTTCTCATTGCGTGGTACATATTTAAAATCATAGTCTTCTCGGTAGACAAAAAAGCCCGCCTTTTTCTTTTCTCAGCAGGTTGTTCGGTATCCGCCATTCACGCACTATTTCAGTTCACAATGAAACGTCCTTTTCACAAGCCGCCAAGTCGTCAAGAAAGCAATCAATCATAAAATCCAATACACCAGCCGGTTCACAAGTTGAGCATACAGTCACAAGTAAGAGCACGTCTGCACAGTACGGGAAGTATGAGTAGACTAAAAAGTATTCGTACTGTGTACACCGCCTTAGCGTTTATCACTGACCAATCGCGGTTAAAAAATTGTGTGAGTGAGATAGCGCTCTACTAACTCGTCTCCGTGAATACACTATAAACTCAACCACACAACAATAAAATAACAAGTACAAGTAGACAACTACAAGTAGATAACTAGTTACAGGGAAATATTCCCGCATAGTAGGTACGCACGGCTACAGTTCAAGCTATACATTTCCATTATAAGCTGATCTCGCATTGTATAGGATGTCCTTACAATGAGAGGTCAGTGTAAACTGGTAATGTATAGCTTGATGTGTAGCCGTGTGTACGTACACATCGAATAATACTTCGTTGATTATACGGCGAGTCTCCTCAAGCTACCTATGCATACATTCGTAACTACCGGTACTACCTTTTCATATTTTTTGTATTATTTATTGCGTCATGTTTACCGCAAATAAACGCATTTTCTTTCTTTCTTTCTTTCTTTACTGGGAATAATTTAATTATTATTACGTAGGTTTCCTACTTCATCCTTACAATATTTATTTTACTCTGCATTCTTGCTGCGGTAGTATTTTGAATGTTTCCGAATTATTTGCAACGCTAGGCTTGAACCCGCTGAGGGTAGGTTTTAGCAAAGTTAACACTAAAAAAGCAAACAACATTTTATTTTCATTAGGTTGTAGACTTCCAGAGATATCTCGGTGGATATACAAGGCAGCCAAACCGGTTAGCATGTCTTCGGTCATTGTCGTACGGAGGTACGATTTTATTAGTTTACAAGCGAAGAGAAGCTGCGCTCCACTATACAAACGGTCACTGGTAATGTAGCGAGAATTTGTACGAGATTTTTTATATTTGGGAAAAACTTATTGGCACTTGATGCGCTTCAGCTGTTGTTTGGGGGAGATGTTCCCTATCACTCCAAAGCTCCTTCCAAAGAGTTATTTCTCCCGATACCGAGAGAGGATGAGGTAAACCGTCACTGTAAACGCGTGCAGCTGCCGCTATCGAAGTCAGATTCTGTGTTTTTACGATGGCACTTGGTAGAAGGTTGTCGAGAATTGAAGAGTGCACTGCTCTCGAAAAGCGACGCATCAACTGTCCCAACACAAAGTCGATGAATGGGAGGAATAGGTAAATTTATTCTAAAATAAAACACGATAACACACTATTATGGAGCTCAAATAACGTAACAAGAAAATACATATATTATATTGCACCAAACGAACAAACGTGTGTACTTAGAATCAAAGTCAAAGATTTTTGTTTAAGAAATGGATTAAAGATTTTTTTTTAAGCGTTGCCCCACACTAGGAATTTCTCCTGTTTTGTGGGTGCGTTTACAAACATTTAAACTCACATACACGTTGTGTTCCGGGTCTGGCTCTCAGATCATATAAACACTATGATCTGAGGTCTGGCTGTTTAGCCAGACCCGGAACAACTGCTTGTAGGTGATACAAATATTTGTTCCGTGCGGAAAACGAACCCGCGACACGCAGCGCAGCAGTCAATCGCACCAACCGTGCCGTGGAATTAAAAAACTAAATAATTAAATGAAAAACTTACTAAAATTATTAAGATTTATCTATAAATTTAATTATTGTACCATCCGTCGACAGACAGCGGACAGAAACTCAAGGATTGCACCGCATTGCATGTGTTAATATAATATTATATTATCCTGTAGTATCCCTCAGCATCAGGTGCTTCTATATTTGAGCGATGAGTTGAACTTTTGGCTGTTCTACAATACGACACGCCTCTTGGAAAATTTCTTCATGTTTATTTTCTCTATATTATTTATTATCTTTCTAGTGTTCTTACTACTCTTTCTATCATTTCATAACTACGGCTGTATTTTTTGATCTGTGACTAAGGTTTCGATCTAATGCAACAGCCTGAAGTTGCCGTGAAAGCGAAACAGTAACTTCTAATACAGCGGCTGTTGCTTTAAAAGGACCAGTCAGACCAGACAAAGTCGAGTCTTGAAATAATATCAATCTTGAAAACATTATACTTATTAAATTTGGGATAATTGATGAAAATGGTAACATAGGTAGTGTAATGCTTGCTAAAAAGTTATAATATCAAGTTCACTTTATGACTTGTCACGGAAGAACTCAGATGCTCAGACTCCGACTCAGATGGGGGGGTTGAGCCCCTTAGCTTTCCCATTGGATCCGCCACTGATAGGCATTGTATACATACCAGGGTCTCAAGTCTGCTATTACAATAGTGTCAGAATGGTCTATCATTGATTTCATAAACTCAAACTCAAACTCAAAGCATTTATTTCAAATAAACCAATTACAGGCACTTTTGAATTGTCAAGGGGTCGGTCAGTCAGAAAGATGAAGCTAGTTGCCCATTCCAAAGCGTAGTAGGTACCTATGGAGAAGAACGGCCAAGAAACTCCATGGACACTCTTTTAAATCAAAATATTGTTACAATAGAGTGGTTACATCATTCATGTTGTAATTATACATGTGAGAACGATGTAGAAAGACGTGCACGTTAAAAGCGTCCGTAATAAAAAGATAAAAACAATTATGGAATTAAAATAAGCCGTGGCAGCTAAGAAATGACCAGTGCCTACTGACGGCGCCCGTTCACGAACATGACGTATGGATGTTGTAAAAGTTGACATAATTGTTGATTTTGACAAGTTTGGTAATCTACTAATAGAATGGCGTCGATTGAAAGAAATAGCAAAATGGTAATCTCGTACATAATGACAAATGAATGACTGACGTATGCGGTAATGAAAAAAAATACTAAATGTTAATTCCAGTAGTAGTTTTTCGAAAATGTTTCTACTAACGGGTTTTATAATAATGGCAATACGACACTGGTGCCGATTCTCATGTCACAAAATTCTCTAAACTAGACTAAAAATCACCAAAATTTAGTTTATTCCTGTCAAATGACGATTTCCCATTCTGAAATTGACTAAAGTGACACAACTTTAACTAAATTTGAGTTTGACAGCAATTTTGCTATTCTGAATTTTACGTTTTTCACCAAACATTTTGATTGTCTAACTAAATCTACCTATTTTTAATCTCGATTAAAAAGGTGTGGAATTAAATTAGTTTTCATGAATTCACACCAACACCTCGACTTAAGATGCAAAAGCAGTACTGTATCTTTTTTCTTTTCTTTTGCTTATATCTCGAAAACAATGTGTCCTATCGCAAAAATAATGAACATTTCGACCCCCCTTATAGAACCCGAAACCTCTAAAATCCAACGTGTTGGTAATAATTTTTCATATTTTCCATTTAAAAAGTGAAAAATTCCATACAAAACATGTCGAGGCAACAAAAAATGCGCGCCTCCGGCTCTAAAAGAAAATCACGTGGAGTCGCAATTGGCAAATTTGATTTTAGGTGTCTCAAAATTATTTTTACATTTAGTGATTTTATTTTTCAGAATAGCTATAAGATTCTCATAGCCAAAAGTAAGGAATTTTAGTGATAGTTCAGTTAGTTTAGTTCGGTGTAGGTACAACAGAATCGGCACCATTGTCATTCTACCACGATTCTATTCCGAGACCACTGACACCGTAGACAGAGAATTCTCTGTCTACGACTGACACAGACCAATGAACGACCATTATGAATTACCAGATTACGAACTTTTAGCAAAATGACATTGGGATCGTGTTGGAATGACGAATTTATTAAACAAATAGCAGACTTGGGGCCCAGCACTGCACAGCAATGTTTTACTGATGGTACTGCCGTTGATGTACCAAATAAATAAACAATAAGGCATTTGAGGCTTTACATTGATCAATGATAACAAAGGGCAATTATTACTACTGTACTTTTACACGTCATTATCATTAAGAAAAAAATCGGTGAGATCAGTGTTTCTTATTCGATTACTCAGAGAAGAACAACCGAAACGAACTCAGAGGTCACAGTCTCTTTCAAAGACTAGACATTATCTTGGTCAGATCATGTGATGATAAGAGCATTCATTTTTAATATTTCATATGAATTCATAATTACACTATTAAGGATTGTGGTTTAGTATACATATCTGAAAACAAGACCCTGAAGGCCTACAAGTTCTGTGTCTGGTTGCATTCGCAGGACTATTTTGCTGAATTAGCTAGATAATTCACAGAAATGCGGAGGATTTTATCGACGTCATTTAGTTTGTTTTTAGGATATTTTATTGTTTGTTATTCATTTATTTTATTATTTATGTACACACAGTAAAACAGATACAGATACGACATATTAGAATCGAGTACAAAGGTACTGCTTATTTCTTAAGAAATTTCTTCCAGCAGACCCGCGAAAGGAGATAGGAAAAGAAATGTAGACAATAGTGTGTGAGAACAAGAAGGGCATTCTCATGTATACCTTTAGTTTGCATGTATGTGGTATGTAGTTTTATATAATGTATACATAATAACTATATCTAGATTAAATGTGTCTTGATAAAAATATCGTCGCTTAAGCTCTAACACCACGTAAGTCAAAAATAGCAACTTTACAGGAGAGAGAAACATCACATAATTTTTCATGATTCAACTCAACTCAAAGCATTTATTTCAAATAAACCAATTACAGGCACTTTTGAATTGTCAAGGGGTCGGTCAGTCAGAAAGATGAAGCTAGTTGCCCATTCCAAAGCGTAGTAGGTACCTATGGAGGAGAACGGGCAAGAAACTCCATGGACACTCTTTTAAATCAAAATATTGTTACAAAAAAGTGGTTACGTTACATTCTTGTTGTAATTATACCTACATGTGAGAACGATGTAGAAAGACGTGCACGTTAAAAGCGTCCGTAATAAAAAGATAAAAACAAATATGGAATTAAAATAAGCCGTGGCAGCTAAGAAATGACCAGTGCCTACTGACGGCGCCCGTTCACGAACAAGACGTATGGATCAGCACCATTCACCTCAACCATTTTGAAGGGAACTCAATGATCCAATACACACGCCACCACCAGCGACACATTTGAGTGAGCATGACATACTCTCAGCCGCCAGGGCACATTCAAATCAATGAAAGACGAACCCAGTAAGCTTTATAGTGGGTACATAGTGCTCACACATGTGCTATGCAATTATGCAATACTAAGAGATTGAATTTATACAATGCAAAGATAGGTTGTACAATCTTCATCAGCTCCAACATTATTTTCGAATGCTAATTAATTAGTTTACTCGCCCTTGTGGAGCAGGACCAGCCCTGAGCCAAGCATTTTTGTCAGCGATATAATCCCCCAACTTATAATTATGCTTGGCTGTATAGTGTGCGTTTTATACAAGATTTAAATTTCGTTTCATTCAGTTGGAGTATGTGGGGAGGTATTTTATTGTAACATTTTAAACAGTACCCCATGAAGGATGAGTCTACTTTAGCCAGTCTGAAACCTGGTTGAACTAATTGGTCCCTATTTCTAGTCCTATAGTTGTGTCTTTCACCTCTTGACGTGAAATGGATGAAGTTCACGTGAGTGATAATTACAGGATACACAGTTCAGAGATGGTGGATCTCGTGTTGTTACTTTTTAGTTCATTTTATGAGTTTCTATTAGATATTGCTTGTTTCTGATTACCTGAAACAACGCGTCGTCCGATTCTCTAGCAAACGGTAGCAAAATGCCAAAACCGCCAAAAATTAAACGACGATATTCAGTACAGAATCACTACTTCGAATTCGAATCCCCAAAAAACACAGACTAAGATAACTCGGTGCGAAACCTTATTTCGGTTGGTTTGTTTACTCAAGGTATAAGGTTCACACAACGCAACAATAGGTAGGTAGGTAGGTACTGCAATTTCTTATAAGTTGGTACACCTAGGTATTTGGCTTGTAAAAAAAACAAACGAACAAATGGAGATACAACGAAGTCTGAATTTGGAATACCTATACAGGGTTTAATATGCGTTCCTTTTCCACGCTTCTCAGGTAAAAAAGAAGACATTCTAAGTACCTAATAAAGTTGACAGGAATGTTAATCCGTGACGAATACATACCTGCTAATGTGATTGAAAGTCCATTAAAATATCTGTAAGCGCACCACAATGAAATTAGGCAATGTGAACCGGACCCTAATTAATGAGTCTCATTTGCAAATAGTTTTCAATTTGGCAATACTTTTACTATAAAAACACCGTGGAAAGTAATCAGGTCATCAGTTGAACTCAGTTCAACATTGAAGAATATTCATATTTTGTTTTCTCATCACTTTATCAAAGTTCTTCAAGATGCAGTTAAGACTAGTAATTTTATCGGTAAGTTATAATTTTTTGACTACTTATATTATAGTTAATTTTAAGAGGGCCACCATCAACGATTGTCTTTGAGCTGTCATCAGCATTCTTAAATCATCTATCAATCGTGGCCATCATTGCCATTTGTCTTCTATGATAGCTCATTAAAAAGAAGCAATTGGTAAGTCCATATCATATTCAGGAGCGGACTTGTTTAATGGTAATTTCAGAATTTGGGAATGTTTTACTATCCAAACCTTGCAAATAAGCCTACATTTACTATGGGTACATATTACGAAATGTTAAAATACGACGTAGCAGTTTTTCAATTCGTACTTGCAGCGTTCAGCTTAAAATCTGCAGCAGCTTTGCTTTTTGCCTTTGGTGCTGTAAAAAATCAGATTTAACATTTGTCATTAAAACATACTTTAACTCCCTATTATTATTTACCACTTTTTATCTTCCCCCAGGTCGCCTGCTTCGCCTGCCTGATACCTTCAGCAGTGTCTTTCAACATCTTGGCTGCTAAGTCAATTGCTGGCCAAGCAGCAGCGGACATCGGCATGATAGGTGCTAATACCATAGCTGTTAAAAAGGCAGCGGGCGCGAATTTTGTCGCAGATATCGCCACCATTGCTGCTCAAGGAGTCGAACTTAAAAGTAAGTTTTCAGTTACCTACTTAATTAATATTTGCACGCCGTTAACGGTAAAACCAAGAGATCTCTATACCTCTTTTATTTACATCACCTAATACACCTTTGGTTTTCAAATAAAGTTTTGACTTTGATTTTTTTCTTTTGTGGATATTGAAAGTACCTACTTATATTTTATTGATCCAATTTGGTTTTAAGGAATAGAATTTACCTAGTACGATATACCAACCTGTCTTTTGTATAGTTATTGGTAGGTAAAGTTATTTCAATTCGTGTTTGTTCTCACACCCAGTTCTTGAAACACAGCACGCCTATAAATTGTATAGGCGTGATTACAATATAACTCTTATATTGTCTCGTCATGTGTCTCGCTCGAAGCGTTAATAATAGGTACTGCGATTACCGATCGCCAACCACGCGTGATAATTAATAGCTACCCACTGACACTAGAAATACGACAATAACAAAAACATAAATAAATCTTAACAAAAGACAAGTAAATTTATTTTCTTCAACTACTTATCCAGTTTGGGTAGGTCAGATAGTTAGACTGGCCGCCTACCCCACCATAGTTGGCAAAATCTGTTGATTAAATCAAAACATTTTGCCAAAATTGAACCATTAGTTACTATTATTAACTAATGGTTGAGTTAACTACGGACCAAAAAACCGGCCCTTAGTATGTAATGATTTGTACTTCATGTTACTCTTCCTTTCAAGGTCAAGTACTAAAATCAGCAGCCACCACAACGGCAGGAGCCTTAATCAACGGTGCAGTGTCCATCGGAAGTACCATCGCCAAAGCTGGTCTCAACATAATCGCAGCCAAGTTCCGCGGGAAGCCGACCCTGGTGTATGAGCCGTCTACCATCTTGTACCAAACACCAGTGCTGCAGGATGCTATCGTGGAGGAGACTATAGTCCAGGAGCCTGTTGTTGTGCAATATGACCAAGTGAGTATTCCTGAAATTAAAAGATTATGTACCATTTATATGGTATAGTTTACCTCGTAATTGCTTTACCACTTTTGTCAATATAATCATCATAATTCTTTTGCCCTAATACCACTTTATTTGCGGTCTTCACAACAAGTCTTTTTCTTTATAACTTCTCTATCAGTCGTCATCTTGGTACTCAAGGTATCCACTCCCTTTATAGCCATATCATCTTTGACATTGTTATTTCATTGTCTTGTCATTTCTTTGACAACAATTTGTAGGAAATTTTAACTTCAATAAATTTGTACTACTAACTGTCACATAGAAAAATAGACGTTGTCGTTTTGCGACGTGCAAGTGACATTCGACTTTAGGGTGGTAAAGCAAACATCAGGTCGACTATACATACAACAGTTACTGATAAACAAACTGAGAATTAAAAAAAAAACAAAGCATATTTATTACGACACTATTAGGAACATTATAATATCTATTGTCGGTGTGTTTGCAATGAACTTCATAAATGTCACATACTCAAACTTATAGACCACGAACAAAACAAAAAAATTTTTTGTTCCAAATAGGATTTCACACAATGCAAAGGGCAGAAGCCTGAAATTCAGGGACTTGGCCAATTGAATAGTTATTACATGGGTTACCTTGATTCTGTGCCCCTTAGGGGTAAAGTAAAGCTGAACCACATAGGTTCGGCAGTTTAATTGTTATGAAATAAAAATTTGCATAATCATTTCATGGACTATTAAGTAGTTTCTCATACGAGGAAGTGTAAATCCGCTTTATCTACTTCCAATGAGGGAAATCGTTCTATTAGCTGTGCACATCATATTCACCTTTATTGTGTTGCATAATTTAAAGTGCAATAAATATAAAAAATATAAAAATATCGTCTGACATTGCACACAGCACCATCTAGTTCCAAGTTAAGCACTTAACACTTAAGGCTTGTGTTATGGATACCAGATGGTTGTACACTACTTAAATACATATTTTTTTTTCGTAAATACATACATATTATAAATATACATCCATGACTCGGGTACAAATGTCCATATTCATCATACAAACATTTGCCCCTACCGGGATTCGAACCCAGGACCATTTGGTTTCGCTGACTACACTTAGCCACTGTAGCCACTACACCAAACGTGTCGTGTTTCTAATACTTAATTAAAATTGTGTAAAACCACTAAATTATTGGACATCAATGGCAACTATACATATTATTATTATTTCTGGAATTTCTACTGCTGAAATATGAGTTGAAATTTTCCGAAATTTTTGAATGAAAGAAAGAATATTATTTAATTTTATTTCTCAAATTAACACGTGCATGTAAAAAGATAAGTTAACTCGAATAAAAAAATAAAACAGATCTACGAGTATAATCACGAGCACAGAACAGATGCATAAATGAGTGGTCGAAGAGAAAATAGCCTGGAACGGCCATTATTAGAAGACACATTAAAGTCAGTAGCTTGTTGTAATCAGCAATCAGAAGAGAGCTTCTCTTAACATTCATAAACAACGAATCTATTATTAGTTAGAAGCGTAGCCTCTACAAGCCACTTCTGCCAACGCCTTCGACGATTACAGCCGTGATGTTATGTTATGCTGACCTCTACTAGAAACAAGAGTATTAAACATGTTTAATTATTTCCAGGCGATCCAGATGCCAATTCCGATGGCGCCAATCAGCAAAGTGTCCATGGACGTCAGGCCCCAGTTCTGGGATATCCCCGCACCTCCTCGGCTCAGTCAGGCAGCCTGGACCGTGGACGCGGCAGCACCTTCCTATGAGATCGTCGGTGCTGCTAAAGCTCCCTGCGCTTATGAGTGAGTATGACTTTGATAGCCCAGCTTCACGGGTCGGGTGTTTACTGTGTCTTGGGTGGTCAAATATATTAAAAGAAAAAATAATCGCAGGCATATGGCATCCACCAACCCGCACTGGGACCGCGTGGTGGATTATGGCCCACTCCCTCCCACAGTCAGGAGGCCGGTGTCCCAGCAGTGGGAACTTTATAAGTTGACTTTACATGCACATTGACATTAATGAATTTTATATACATATACTATGACAAGAGTATTTACTTTGTAAAGTATTATGCTATTATTTTAACTATTGTGAATGTGAGAACTATGTTCGTCATTGCTTTTTTTTTGTATTTTTACTCTTAGTGTAATCATGATCTGGCAGTTCGAGTAACTTGTGCGGCCTACTCAAATGTCCTTCGTTTGGTATTGTTCGTCGAATCGTTGAGCTCCTTAAGTTCTGAGTTGAGCTGCACGATTGCTGACAATTGCGTGCACTGACTGCACAGGTCCACTCAATCTGTGTGGTTATTTCCTCAAAAGACCATTTCAGACACCGATCTACATAGCCTTCACATGATCTGACCAAGATTCTGTCTGGACTTTAAAAGAGACTGTGACCTCTGAGTTTGTTTCGGTCTTTCTTCTCAGAGTAGTCAGATAGGAAACGCCGACCTCATCTAGTTTAAAAAAAATATGATTGACGTGTAAAAGTGTTTGTAAAAACCTACTTACAGAAATAAAATCATTTATCATTTATCATGAATGAAACCTTAGAGCTGGATCCGGAGTAGTATCATATCTTGTGGAAAACGATGGAAAACGACGACACCCGAAGCGTACAAGCCTCAGTCCAGCATCTGAGCTAATAGAGGCGTATCTTTTTTTTGTTTTTTGGATGGAAAATCCTCATGGATGTCCGCCGCCCTGGGGCGGGTGGCGGGGTCTGTCAGACTCTTACTGACTAAAAACCACCCCGGTGTTCCATCTCACACCTACGCCGGGGCCGCGGTTTTCCGCAACAATAGAGGCGTACCTAAAACAACACAGACAATTACTCTTTTGGTCTGGTCTAATATTGTTTTCTGCATACATAGATAACGTCATTCAACAGGACCCTCGACTTCATCGAAAACAGGTTTTTTGTAATTAATTGGCTTTCATTATCGATTCTAATATTTATTTTCATTCCAGGATCGTTCAGACCGCTCAAAAGGTTGGACCGCTGGTGGAAACTTTTCAAGTCGGTAAGAAATGAAGACCACCCACCCACGTGTTAATGAATCCACGAACCTAATTTTACAATAAAACAAATTTTAAAAAATTACAGTTTTTCACTAAAGAACTCTGTGTTTGATCCTAGTGCCGTGTGAGTAGTGACATTATGCTAAGCAAGTGGTTTTGGCTTTTCCCAACACCAATAAAGCTGTGCAAGCAATTTTAAAATTGCTTGCTTTGCAGCTAAGATAAACCTTCGGTATGTACTATCGAGGAAGTTCATATCTAAGCAGTTTTAGAACAAAATCCCGTGAACACGATGACCGCATCTGTTTTACGATAGTTACTGTCAGCGCCCGAGCGCTACAGGGAAAAATAGTCCTAAAGGTGCATAGATATGAACTTCCTCGATAGTACATACATATCCGAGGTATTTAGTATTTACCTAACGCGAAAATTAAGAAACTACACTCGGGCTGCCATTGAGTACAATTTTGGGACCCGTTACAAAATGAATGAATACAGAAAATGGCGCCTCTTGGTAGTCTATATCTATTTATGTAGGATCGTCATGATTTACTCCATTAGATTCAGACATCATGTGGGCAGAGTATGGGTATCGTACAATGAAAACACACTGCGTGCGATACACAGCGTTTATTAAAGGCACAAATTAACACAATAACAGCACAATGAATCGAGTACAGTTCCGCGACGTCTTAACTCCGATGCGATCGGACACTGGAATGTCTTGTATATTTAGTATTTGGTCTATGGGAATGTCTTCCTCGCCGTGAGCTTAAAAACATCATGACTCTGTAGAAGCGCGCTGTAGGTGTAGGTAGATCACGTGATGTCGCCAGTGGCGCGCTTGCGATTCGTTTCGTGTCCGTACTAATGACCGGATCCGACATATACATATTAAAATAAGTAAGTTTTACCACTTAAAAATGTATTGAACAAACAGACGTTAAGAATGGTGAATGTAACACATTATAAAACTTATATCCTGCTACTATCTCTCTAGCTTTCGGAACCTTCCACTTCGTCTCTTTCAGACACGCTATGTTCAGTCGTCGCCTTTTTAAAACATCTGCCAGTTCCCTTCCTTTTCCGGTCATCGTACCTACATTCCAGTCGCACACCTCAATCTAACTTCTCTCACACTTCGAACTCGCGTCTTACGTCGCACCTTTTTTTTTTTTTTTTTTTTTTTTTTTCCGGGGTGGAAAATCCTCATCGATGTCCGCCGCCCTGGGGCGGGCGGCGGGGTCTGTCAGACTCTTACTGACTAAAAACCACCCCGGTGTTCCATCTCACACCTACGCCGGGGGTCGCGGGAACGTACGATCCTTCCGCAACCCCCGACTGGTGCCGGCCCGCCGCTGCGGGCCTCTTCGGGTCTGGGGGGGGGAGTGAGGTGTTTGACTCCCCCCGCGACGTCTAAAAGGGGCGCGCGTGGAACACTACGCGCCGCCACCTCGGGTCCTGATGTATGGGGGGCGACGGACGTCCCCGAGTCCGTCGCCCCTGGACCCATTTGGGGGGCTGGAAGAGGGCGTTGTCCGCCCTCCGCCGACGCCCGGTGCGCCTTCTGCGGGCCGGGTGAGTGGACGAGATCTCCCTCTCCCTTTCCGCAGCCTCCTTCTGCGAGACGACTGTCTCGCAGAAGGAAACCACCGCGACCCAGGACTCGTCGCTGCCGACCATCGACTCGACTACGGCCGGCAGCGACAAGTCACTGCCTACTTCTGAGATGAGGGCACGGCGCGGCTCCTCCCAAGCGGCACACTCTGCCTGCGTATGCCGCGCCGTGTCCTCTCGGCAATCGACGCAGTGGTGACACCGGGCGTCCGGCTCCCTGTTTATGCGACACAGGTACTTCCCGAAGCAACCATGCCCCGAGAGCACCTGCGTCGCCCGAAACGACAGGGAGCCGTGCCTCCTCCCGAGCCAGCGCTCGAGTACCGGCCGGACCGCCTCGATGGTGACGAGGCCGGCGGTAGGCCGAGAAAGCCAGTCCCGCCATTCCGCCACCAGGACCTCGCGAAGCTGAGACCGACGCAGCTCCATGTGCCGCTGCATCGGTCCCTCGCCCCGCGCCCTCGCTTCCTCGCGCCACCGATACAATGACGCGAGTACTTTCGCCTCGAGGTCCCAGGGCGGGGATCCGGCCAGTACGCAAGCCGCCTCGTAGGAGATCGTGCGATACCCCCTGATGACTCTGACGGCCATCGCCCTCTGCGGCTTTCGCAAAACAGCGATGCTGCCGGCCGTCAGGTCAGAGGCCCACACCGGGGCCCCATACAGGGCCATGGATCGCACGACCCCCACGTAGAGCCGCCTACAGACGGCGCTCGGGCCCCCCAGATTGGGAAGCAGCATCGCGAGCGCGCCAGCCACGCCCAGTAACTTGGGCGCCAGCCGTCGGAAGTGGGGCTCGAAGTTCCACCGGCTGTCGAGCACCAATCCTAAATACTTCATGGTGGACTCGACAGCGATCCGAGCCCCCCCGACCACGATGTGTGAGCCGGGTGGCGGCGCCCGCCGGGGGCCATGAAAAACCATGGCCTCTGACTTGCTGAGGGCCACCTCCAGGCCTAGGCAACGTATGCGGCCCACCACCTGTGACACCGCAGCCGTCGCCAGCAACGCTGCCTCCCTGTGCGAGCTCCCCCGGGCAGTGACTAGCGTGTCATCTGCATAACACGTCAGGTCTACGCCCGGTTGGAGCTCGCCCCTCAGCACCCAGTCGTACCCGATGTTCCACAGGAGCGGCCCTAGGACCGAACCCTGCGGAACACCGCACGACATGCGGCGCTGGTTTCCGCCATCACGTCCCACGTAGGTGACACACCTCTCCGACAGATAAGCCCCAACGATGTGGCGGAGGTAGGGAGGCACCCGATGATAGCGCAGTGCCTCCCGAATACAACTCCAGGGCAGGGTGTTGAAGGCGTTGGAGATGTCCAAGGACACCGCCAACATCACCCCGCCCCGGGACACCGCTTCCTCCGCCAGGACTCTCACCCGCGACACAGCGTGGATGGTGGAGCCCCCATGCCGAAAACCAAATTGGTTGTCGTCCAGGTCCGGCCCCTCTCTGCACAAGTGGCTGACGAGGCGGGCTGCGATAATACGCTCAAACAGCTTACCCACCTCGTCTAGCAGCACTATGGGCCGGTACGCGGACGGCGAGTCGGCAGGTCGCCCCGCCTTCCTGAGCAGGACCAGACGACCAGATTTCCACAAAGCGGGAAACTGGCCCCGCTCAAGACACGCTGTGTAGAGTCCTCTCAGTTGGGGCTCAAGCTCCTTCAGAGCGAGGGCTAACACGCAGCCGTGGATCCCGTCGGGCCCCGGGGCCACGTTCTTGGCCCGGAGCCGCATCACGGCTGCCCCCATCTCTGCCTGTGTCACCTCTGGGACGCTGATGGCGTTCTCTCTTGTAGGCTCTGCGGCTGTGGGCACAGCCATCGGCGGCGGACTGTGCTCCGCTCTCGCTGGGAAGAGGGCTGCGACTGCTTCCTCCAGCAGCTCGGGTTGGAGACTCTCCGTAAGTGGGGGCGCCGCGGCTCGAAGTTTCCCTCGGACCGCGCGATAAGGGCGCCCCCACGGATCCCCGTCTAGAGTCTCCAACATCTCCTCCCTGGCTCGCGTTTTCGCCTCGCCGATGGCCAGCCACAGAGCCTCCTTCGCCGCGCGGTACACCTCATACAGCGCGGCTTCTTCGTCAGGGACCCGACGACGTCTCCTCCGGTATCGGGTGTACTGGCGTCTAACCGCCACGCACGCGACGCGCAGCTGCGCGATCTCGGCGGTCCACCAGTACACCTGGCGCCTTGCTGACTGTGCGTGGACCCGGGGCATGGACGCGTCGCAGATTTGCGTCATCGCCCCGCGGAACCACAGCGCCTCCTGTTCGACGTCGACGGGTCCGTTTGTTGCCGACTCCCGGAACCAGGCCTGGACAATAGCGGCCTCCTCAAGAAGCTCCCTGTCGATGCGCTTACGCGCCCAGCGCGGACCGTCCATTCGCGGGGCCATCGAACTGCGGCCGCCGCTGGTCTGGGCGGAGACGTCGAAACGGATGTATCGGTGATCCGACAACGTCTCCACCTCCACGGCGACACGCCAGTCGCGGACACGGATCGCGACAGCAGGGCTAGCGAACGAGACGTCCACTATAGAGCCGCCCCGCTGCCGCACGCATGTGTGGACCGAGCCCCGATTTAGGACGGTCAAGCCAGTCGTGACCACCCACTCCTCCAGCACCTCGCCCCTAGCATCGGTCACAGGAGATCCCCACGAAACAGACTTGGCGTTGAGATCCCCCAGCAACAGCACAGGGCGAGGGTGGAGTCGGCCCACGACGGCACCCAACTCGACAAGGAACCTCTCGAAGTCGGCGAGACTCTTGTTGGGCGAAATATACGCCCCAACCATACCAATGCCGTCCACGAGGGCGGCTACCCAGCCGTGACCTCGGGACGGGTTGACAAGAGCCCCACCAATGATGGCCACCAAACCGTCCAGGTCTCCCACCCAGTTATCCCTGGGGGGGACAAAGTACGGTTCGGCGACCACCGCCACGTGAATCGACCACTCTGCCATGCTCTGGAGCAAGAGATCCTGAGCTCTGGCACAGTGGTTGATATTGCCTTGGAGGAAATGGTAGAGCGCAATTATGCGCAATCCATTCCCTCCGCACCATTCTGAGGCCGGGAGTCGGCCGAAAGGCAGCCAGGCTGAGGGGGGGGTAAAGAGCCCCCGGCAGCCTTAGCAGCCCCTCTCTTCTTCTTCTTGTTGGCGGGCGCACCACAAGCCTTTCCACCCACTCTGTGCCCAGCGGGCCTCCCCGCAGCTCCACGAGGAGGCTCTTCAACATGCACCCCACGTCGCACCTACCTCTTCTGGTGCGACAACCCTTGTCCATTTCCCACAGAAACCAGTTGCTGCCCCTGCGCGTCGCCTGTGGGATACGCCCAAGCCCTATCGCACATCATATTATTTTGCTTAAAGTTTAACAGTCGGTCGCCACCCTGACACCAACGCTCCTTGGGAATTCTTTTGTTGGTGGACATCCCGCCACTGGTCGGTCGGCCTCGTTGGTAAGCAGCAGGTTGCACCGCGTGCAGGCCAGGTTGACGTTTGGGGAGTCTGGTTGTTGGATGTTTCCTCCGCTCGCCAATTGGTAATAAATCATATCTTCCGCTGAAACACAGCTTATAAGTGCCTATAGGAGCACCCATTACATTACATCAGTTCATGATAAAACCAGGCTAGCTATTAATCCCGGCCACCGTAGGCGCGGGCTTGCGAGCGGCGAGCAATGGGCAGCTCGCCGTTCGATAAGAACCAGGCCCGGGTCGACGGCGCGTTGTGTTCCATGCACGCCTCAAAGAGATGTCAGCATCAATGACGGGGTCCGCTAGGGCCGATGGCTGCCAGGGTTGCGGGAAAGTCCGAGAGGGATACCGTGGCCCCTGGCACAGGCAACTGAAGGAACACGGGTGGGTTTTAGTCAGTAAGAGTCTGACACGCCCTCCCGCTCAACCCAGAGCGGGAGAATATATTTGATGATTTCCCAGGCTCAAAAAAAAAAAGGCTAGCGGTCAAAAACAAACAAACTAAAGCTAAATATTTAATGATCAATACTGATTAATTACCCACTCAAGCATTTATCAAATAAACGTAAACTGTAAAATCGTATTACTCAACTAGAATACAAATGACACGCGATGTGCGACGGCGACTGACTTTTTACGGTCACTAGATTTTTTAAATTCATATATCTAGTATGCCAGTAGGTACGTAATCCTAGTGGTTTGCTGTTTGACATGTTGCTGACCAGGCTGCCTCAGCGACAGGTGTGGCCAGTTGGATAAAAGAAAAACAATATGTCTGCCGTCAAAACTATGTTTACCGCGGCCGCGGAGCCGTCACGCAATCATCAAAATATCTTTTCAAATGCATAAACCAATAAACGACCTTCATTTGCATGTTATGTTCAAGAATTAACACAGTTGAAGATACACATTTAAATTGGTGGCCCAATGGAATTGGCCGCGACTTACGAGCTGTAGGTCAGAGGTTCGAACCCGGACAGGCAACTTTGTGTAAATTATTGCATCACCACTTCTCTCAAAACATTGAAGGAAATCATCGTGGGGAAATGGACATGTCCTAGTACCAACAATTCGAAGATATGTGACATCAACCCATCCGCACTGGGCTCTCGTGATGGCTCCACTGTCCCAGCAATGGGAACATTATAGGCCTAATATGCATTTAAATCGTTTGACACGTAAATTTGTATTCATATAATCGGTGGTTGTTTCACAATATTGTAATGTTTTCTGATTCGGCACAGGAAAGGATGTGATCGCAATCCTTAGTTTCTACTGTATCTGTGGTGAAGCAACCGTTTCTTTCAGCAGTTGCCGTTCAAATAAAAGTAAAACTTGTTTGCTGAATGAATATGTATGTGAATGTAATGACTGGACATGTATTCGAATGACACCAATTTCAGCTTCAAATGTCTATTTGCCATCTTAATTTAGTTGGTTAGAAATACTGAACAGATTTTCTGGTGACGAATAAGTATGTACCTACTGAAGTAATTGCTTGTGCACAAAAAGCAAATAAAACAATCTCAATGATCTGATTCGCTGAACCAGACCAACTTTCCTCGTAAAGTTAGGCTCACCCGGAGACATAGCTGGGTTCCTGTATCCACGGTTGCAATTCGATAAAATAAATCAATCAATCAATTAATTAATTGTTTGTCTAAGTATCCATGTAATATGAGTGTACATTGCTTGGTGTGTTCAAGGGATGTGCGGCGCGCGCATCCGACATGGTCTGATATCTCCTGCGCTTGCTTCGATTGTGTACAACGTACAACATGTACCAACTACGCATGTTCGCCGATTACTTTTTACTCAAGTACCTAATGATATTCAAATGGGGCGGCATCGAACAAGTATTTAGCATTGTTAATTCGATGTTAATAATTTTCGGTGCAGTATAAAAGTGCACGCAATTTGCAGTAGCTACAACAATTACAGTTTACGTACAGTCCAATTTGGTAGCGTCGTAGTGAGCAGCAATACACAAATAATTACTAAAAATGTCTCGACTTACGGTAAGCTGAGGCATCTCATGTTATAACATTGATTAAAATATCTGATTATAATTAACTAACTAAAAGTGTTTTTAAGAGCAAAGTTATAAATAATAAGTACTTGAAGTATTTTGACCACTGCGATACAAAATAATAAATATTAAAAACAATACTTGATTTCTTTCAGATTCTTTTTGTTATCGCTGTGACGTATGAAGTCGTTGCAGACGGTAAGTGATCTCATATGTGAACTAATTATTGTCTTATTTTGACAACTATCAATAACACTTGTTATATTTGACAGGTAAAGCAGCAGATTCACGTGCGGAGCAGTCCGGCATCGGGCCAGTGATCGGCGGCGGGTACGGTGGCTACGGCGGCTACGGCGGCTATGGCGGGCTCGGTGGCGCTGGGCTGGCGGGCGCAGCTATCGCTGGCGGCGCTGGCATCATCGCCGGCCCCGCAGTCATCGCCACCGGCCCCACGCTCGGTTCGGGTGCAGCGCTCAACAACGCCGGCTCTGTAGGAGCAGCTCAGCTTAGCGCAATCCAGAACGCCCAGGCTGTTCAGGCCGCACAGATCGCCAACTCGGCCGCCGCCGCCATCCAGGGCGCACGCGTCACCGAGGCTGCCGCGCGCGCCGGCCAGGCGAACGCCATCAACAACGCCGCCGCGCTTGACGCCGCCCGCGTAGCCAACGTGCAGCGTGCACAGGCCGCGGCCTGGGAGAACGCGCGCGCCGCGGAAGCCGCCAGACGCGCGGGCGCTGCCAGCGCACTTGAAATTGCACGCGCTGGCGAAGCCGAACGTTTAGCCAACGCAGCCCGCGTCCAGGCTGTCGCTATTTCGAACACTCGTGCTGTTGAGGCCGCTCGTATCGCTAATGCTGCTCGGGCGCAGGCGGCCGCGGTCGCCGCCAGCGCGGCCCAGGCGCAGGCCGTCGCTGACGCCGTCGCCAGGCAAGCTCACGACGGTACCCTCCTGCTAGGAGGCGGTGGTGGACTCGTCGGTGGTGGTGCAGTGATCGCTGGCCCAGCCGTCGCTGTTGGCGGGCTTGGCGGCTACGGACTAGGTCTCGGAGGACTCGGCGGCGGCTACGGAGGCTACGCGGGAGGCTACGGAGGCTACGCGGGAGGCTACGGAGGCTACGCGGGAGGCTACGGCCTCGGCGGCCTCGGCTACGGTGGCGGAAAAGCCATCCACCACTAACGAGCAGTGAATCGACCCAGTGATGATAACCTATTGTCTTTGACAATTAACAGATAATATCTACATCCATTTCTCTTTCTTCCATAGAAATGGTTAGCGGCAGATCTTACGAGATTTTGGACTGATCAAAGTTATGTAAATATTTAAAAATTGGCAATTAAGTCTGTCTTATAATTAAATGTTAGCAAACACCGATTATACTTATCCCGTTTTGTTATTTGTGGTATAATTCTTCCTGTACTACCGAGACGATTACGAGATGACGTAGAGAAATACATATTGCGCCGGCGCCAAATAAATTGGGATTAGGGCAAGAGAATTGTGGTGATATTCCTTTCCTATACCGATGAGTGTTCACCGAATTGATCTCAAGATTCTTGTATTCCAACAATAATTAACATAGACTCCTCATAGGTCGGTCTCCGTATCATCGGAGACCTTCCTATATAAGCATAATTTGACTTTCACGCGCAACAGTATGAATTCTAAGGCTATTTGAACGCCCGAAGCCTCACGCTTTCTATTTCTACTGTACTGTAGAATAGACATCGCTTGGCTACCCTTCTCGAAATGTCTTCTTCTCGAGCACGATGTTACACCTAGACTCGGGTTTCTTCGTGTAGTGAGTTTCCATAGCGACAGGGTAGTCGCAACTGAAGTGTATTAGTACCCAATTTACCGTATTTTTGCATTTCATTCTCAAACAAATATAAAAGCAAATATAGAAGCAAAGTGTTATGAACGAATCTTTCTTCAATAACAAAACACAAATGGTCCATTGGTTATGTTATAAATATTGATTTATGGCTGGTGCGAGCTACACCTAAACTACACTCGCGGTCAATTATTACGGGTCGATGGCGAAAGTCCCTGTAACATGTAAATTAATAATGGTACATGCATGAACTAATATAAGTATATATCTATAAGAACTAACTTGGAGATCATGAAATCAGTTGAATTCCTCGGCTCGCAGTATGATGACCTGCAGAAAGGAATCAAGCGCCTGCAGCAAGAAAGCATAGATTACAAGAAGCACTCCGAGTCATTGGAACTGGCTGTCAGAGACCTTCAATATAAGTCCCGGTCGTCTAGTACAGAGGTGCGCAACATACCTACCAAGGAAAAGGAAACGGGGACAGACCTATCAAAAATCATAACAGACATAGCAAACTTAGTGAACCTACCTCTAACTGCCACCCACTTCCGAGACATCTATCGTACACCAGGGAACCGAGGCACCAGTAAACCTATTATCGCCGAATTCACTAACGTTCAAACAAAGTTCGACCTCATCTCACGCGTACGACACTATAGCAATAAAAAGACGAATAAAGAAGACAAATTGAATACAGAGTTACTCGGCATATCGGGAGAAAAACAAGCTGTCTATGTTGAAGAACATCTATCGAATACAAACAACTAGCTCTTTTACCAGACAAGAGAATTTGCACGACTGAGGAAATATGCATTCTGCTGGACCTCTAACGGCAACATTTTTCTTCGGAAAAAAACCGGAGATAAACAAATTCTCATCAAATCTGAAACAACACTGAAGGAGCTACAGGAATGACTATGTCACAGATCATCGTTAGTAAGCAGTACTTCGCTAATCTTTTTTGTTTTAATCTCTGCTATACTTAAGTTATACTAGTACAGTATTTTCACTAATTACTTGTTTATATTTTTCTTTTGTTAGAAAACATAAGTAAAATTAATCATAACACCCAGTATTCAAACCCAAACATCACACACAAAACGCGCAACATAGTCTACAAACCACGCAAGCAATTAATTACTCCGTCTTACACCCGACACCACCATATTCACATACTTAGGCTCCTCATATATCATACTCACATAACATAAAAATACACCCATCGCTCAGTCACACACACACACACACACACACAATACAAATAAACCATACGTTTTCCGTATACACATACAGAATCCACCACACAGTCATTTTATATTCTATACAACATGTAACACTTTAAAAGTAAGTTTTTTTTTTTTAGTTAAATATTTTACGTTTTTTAAATTAGTTTTTAACATAATAATATACTCTTTCAAATAATTATCAGCTCACCAGCTCTCAAGTTCCATAGGTATATTGTGATCAAGTGGCAGTAGAACACTGACTCCTAAGTCACAGGTTTTCCTAGTTTAGGAGTCAGGGTTTCAACTTTTGTACGCCTTAAATGTTGTGAACTTTGTTAGATAATAGGCATATTGTAAGGATTTGTATCAATAAAGTATTATTATTATTATCTGTATTTCATACGATATTAAAATTAATATCGTATGAAATAAAACCTTAAATGATCTACAACGTAATTTTTTTGAACCTAGAATTTGGAAATAAATTAAATTCGCGGTTGTTTTACTTTTGCTTGTTTTTTCACTTTTGTTTTCAATCTATCAGATTAAAATGATAAAAGGCGGTCATTGTCGTCTTTCACCAAAGAGATTAAAGTATAATTTAATGTCTTTGTCTTTCACCATCATTATTGAATTACTATCATGTCGCTATGTTAGAAGAACAATTTCTACAGTGGAGTGAGTTATCCAACGTTTCCGAAAAACTGGACAGAACATAAGAAGACCAGGAACCGGCAGATCAAGAAGTACTACGGCTTGAGAGGATCGATTTATTGTTACGACACCTCGCGGCACTTGAAGTAACAAATCAACTTCGTGAGACCGTAATCGTAGATTCGACGTAATAGAGCGGACTGTAAGGCGGGCCACCACCTTGAAGAAATTCTTAATGAGCATTTCGGCTCATATTTAATTAATATAGATGAAAATTCAATATTCTTGCATGATACAGGGATCGGAGTAGGTAGATTGATTTTTGGTACTTGTATCATAAATGCACACAGAAAGAATAGCATGGATAAGCCATTTTCCCGGAAAGTAATTCCGGTATTTCCGGATTCAATTAAATATTGTTAATGTTGGTAGTGATTAATATCACTACCAACATTAACAATATTCCTACTCAATTCAAAATTTAAAGGAAGGTATCAAAACTAAATTAATTCATTATTTATCTGTTGAATAATAAAAACAATCGAATTCCGATCGAAGTTTTAATTTTTATTTTTTTATTTTTAGCCTTTTATGGCTAGAACTTTTATAGATAGACATAAATTGTTGCACTTAAATTTAAATATTTTCTTAGTGGTCATGGTAATTTGCATTAAGGGTAGAATAAATGACGGGGCCCCATAGAGGGCCAATGCCTGCTGGGGTCGTGAGACTGTTCTAAGGATGCACCACGACTCTGAAACGTAAAGGGCATACGAAGGAACAGGTTGATTTTAGTCAGATTTTAGGACCAAAAAAAAAGGGGTAGAATAAAGAAAAAAGATAAAAATCAACATTTTTTATTGTTAAATATGTACATTTTACATTTATTCACATTTTAATCTTCATCGATTACAATGTCAAGTAACGTTTTCACAACACAGTAACAAACAAAGATGCGCACTCTACGAACCGAAGTAAACGAGTGAGCTACCTGGCATGTCGTCGGCGGGGCGTACGCATTGTTCTGATAACCGGTTATTGTACCACCCATGATTCTTTGTTCTGATTGGTCGTTGGGTTTTGTCAAATCGTGACTGTGTGCCGTTAAAAAAAATATGAAGAATAATAAAGAATAATATTGCTCATTTTATTACAATTCCTACCTTTTTTTTGAGGATGGCAAATCATCAAATGACTCCTTCCACTCTGGCAGAATAAAATTCCTACATAAGTTCCGGTTTTTTTTTTAATAAGGAATGTCCATATTAATATATACGTTTCGGATCAATGACCCCATTTCAATCTACCTACTCCGATCATTGTCAGATAACGCCAGACCACATACAGCTCAAATTGCAAATGATTATTTTCAGGATGTTGCGCGTTGGCATCAATCGCATGAACTGGCCCGCCAGAACCCCGCACCTGAATCCAATTGAACAAGCTTGGGACGAGCTTAGAAGGTGCGTAAGAAATCGAGAGCCCCAGCTGCACTTCGAGACCTGAACACTGATATTTTATATTATAGTGTAATCTCCATTTAAAACTGAATGTAATGACTGTTCAATGAGAAGATTTTGGCTCCTATTAAGTTGTGTTATATTCCCTGTGAATGTATTTAATAGGTCAAAGATAAGGGGCAACATAGTGTAAAAACTGTAGGAACGCTTGTTTAGTTTATTGTTATTATGAAAAATCGGTTATTTACAGCCTTAGAAGCTCAGCAAAACAGGTAGAGGTGTTGGTGGACTAAATATCTACCCATCAACACTTCGCTAATGGGGAGTTTTAGGGCCCTTTTTCCCATCTTCGCTCAAGTTTTTCTATATAAACACTTAAACAATGTTGGCGATTTGAACCAAAGTTAATTTCAACCAGGTGGCAGGTAAATCGATGCGCAACCTGTTGCCATGGATTCAGTAAGTAGGTAAGTACATGATACTGATTCCTTGATTCCTCTTCTTTTTTTTTTGGGCTTTGAAATTATCCGTTGGTTATTTTTTTTTAAATGATAAATGATTTTATTTCTGTAAGTAGGTTTGAACAAACACTTTTACACGTCAATTTTTTTTATATATTTTTTTCAAACTAGATGAGGTCGGCGTTTCCTATCTGACTACTCTGAGAATAAAAGGCCGAAACAAACTCAGAGGTCACAGTCTCTTTTAAAGTCCAGACAAAATCTTGGTCAGATCATGTGAAGGCTATGTAGATCGGTGTCTGCAATGGTCTTTTGAGGAAAGAACCACACAGATTGAGTGGACCTGTCCAGTCAGACTTAGACTCAAGGAGCTCAACGATTCGACGAACAATACCAAAGAAAGGACATTTGAGTAGGCCGCATAAATTACTCAAACTGCCAGATCATGATTAAGCTGAGAAAAATAAAAAAATAATTAAAAAAAAACCAATGACCGACATAGTTCTCACATTCACAATAATTAGAATAATATTATAATAATCTTTGAGGACCATGTAGATTTGTCTGAAATGGTCATTTGAGGAAAGAACCACACATATTGAGTGGACCTGTCCAGGGGCCGTACTATGACGTGTTAATTCTATCATTGTTCCAGCGTGGAAGAGAGATGGAGCTATACATGACCGATAGCACTATCTCTTTTTCTCAACGGAATCATGATGGCGTTAACAGGTCATAGTACGGCCCCAGGCCATGCACGCATTTGTCAGTAACCGTGCAGCTCAACTCAAGTACATTTTGACCGCGTAGATATTGCACTGTTCTATGAAACATGAGATTTTTTTTTGATAACGTTCGAAATGTTTAGAATCATGTGCTAGATTCATGGTTACAGTTTGCGCTTGGATGTCCCTGCCATCCTGTATGGTAAAAGCAACAAAGGCCTAAAACGAAAAAACAACTAACAAATCTGTGTCTAGGTCTTTTTGTATGTAGACTATAATATTTCGGAGAAAGTTATAAATCCCAAACGGTCACGGTCGGAGAAAATTTGTACGTCATGCCTGACGTTATAGACAATAATTGTCTAGGGTAGGAAGACACTTCTCTTCACATTCGATTTTATGATCGCCATGCTAAATACAGTCGAAAACTTTCTACTGTCTACACGGAAACGTCATTTTTGACAACTCTTCCGTCGACAAAACACTTCTTGACAGTTTTTTTTTGTTTTCAAAACATTTAATAAAACTATTATTCAATGCCACATTATGAGTTTAATTTACATTTAGTTTAATAGGTAACTACCTACTCTAAGTGGCCACGTTGATCTGCCCTTACGAGTAGGACACTATACTGACCTTAGATATCTTTGCTGACCATGGAAAGCATATAGTAAAATAGAAGTAACTAGGTTTATTACCTATAGGTAATATATATAAATAATAATAGTATGCGATTAATATGTCGTATCTGTATCTGTTTTACTGTATGCACATAAATAATAAAATAAATAAATAAATAGGTTTATAACAATTATAATACCTATAGGTTTAAAAAAAATATATCAATTTCCTTGGTTGTACAACCAAGGAAATTGATTGCTTATCAATTAACACACTACGTGAACTTACCTTGTTATAGCCATTTCATGTAACTGTCAAAGAATGACAGTTGGGATTTAAATATCCTTAGGGACAACTTAAGTCTGCAGTCAATAAGCTAAACAGTTAATTTCCCTAGCTTTACTAAATATTTGTTTTACCTATCTGTACCCAGGCGTTTTGGATGGCAACACATAGTTAAGCATTTTGTTGCAAAGTTAATATTTGTAGGCGTTGCATAAAAATGCCAAGCCTTAAGTGTTGGACATCCAACATCGCCCAGCTTTCTATGGCATGAATAGTGACGGTGCGAACAATGTGTTGTTCCTTGACACTCATCATTAGGGCCCGATTGATTTGTATGAAAATGAATATCTAGTCTATAATTACTTATATAATTATATAGTCATATAATTATATAATTAATGTATACAAAGTATTGTAACACATTTTAAAAGAGTAACGATGGAGTTTCTTGCCCATTCTTCTCCATACGAAACTACCTTTTGGAAGGGGCGACTAGAATCAATTCTATTTAAATGTAAATGTTGACGTTCAAAAGTGCCTTTTATGTGCCTATTTGAAATAAATGCTTTGACTTTGACTTTATTCACACGAACCACATTTTGCCGTCAAAATGAACCGTGTGGGCGATACCGACCACATCAAGGTGACGTCGCAGCCGAAACGCAACCACAAAATTGCGTCGACGCGACACGACGACACTGTAACAGCTGGAGTCGATCTGTCTGCAAACAGTAGCCACAACGTAATCACATCGCACCTACTAGCGACAACGCATCCACAACGCAACTGCAAAAACTTGCACCGACACTATTGACACGTAACCACTGCTTGCCCACATTTTGTCGCTGCAATTTGGTGTGGTTGTGGTACCTACGTGAAAACGGGCCCTAATGGTGACTTTGGGTATGTAGGTACTTAATTTAGTTCTGTACCTACTGTTCCATGAAAGTTTCAAGCTCTTTAATTTTTCGGATACAGTAAACAATGTCACTAGTCTTTTTCTGCAATATTTCATACAAAATGTCTGTCTCAGAAAATATTTCAGAAAATGTATTTAGAAAAAAAAATAATTCAAACTCCTTTAAACTATTTAAAAAAGCAGAAACTTCCGTTAATGTTTCTCCGTCCCATTTATCGAAATTTTCTTCAAACATACCTATTAAGTTATCAAGATTTGTGGCAATCACATTAACAGTTCGAGAGTGATAAGTCCATCGTATTTCGGCAACGCGAGGTAATTTACGCATTTGAGCATACTCGTTATAGTGCGCGGTTCAAACTCAAACTCAAAGCATTTACTTCAATTAAACCATTTACAGGCACTTTGAATTGTCAAGTGGTGGGTCAGTCAGAAATATGAAGCTAGTTGCCCATTCCAAAGCGTAGTAGGTACCTATGGAGAAGAACGGGCAAGAAACTCCATGTACACTCTTTTAAATTATATTGTTACATAAATATTAGTTACATCATTAATGTTGAATATACCTAGGTATAATTATATGTGAGAACGATGTAAATAAGACGTACACGTTGAGTGTCCAGCATACAGCAAATATAAATTAAAAAAAAAACAATCCATAATAAAATACTTAATTGAAATAAGACGTGGTGGCTAAGAGATGACCAGTCCCAACTGACAGCGCTTTCTTTTTGTACTAGTATGAAAAAAAATTGCAAATGATCTAACTGTACTAAAAAATCACTTGGTCTCAGAAACTCGTTCAAAATACTTTGAAAGAATAAGATTGAGCACATGAGCCGAACACCAAACATACGTCGTTAGTGGGGATTTTTGTCTTATTATACTTTGAACTCCATTAATCTCTGAAGACAAAACTGCTGCACCATCATAAGTTTGAGCAACTACTTTATCTAAGCAATTAAATTCCCCTAAAACATTGATAATAAACGCGCTTAAAGTTACAGCTGTCCGATCCGTACTGACATCAATATATTTTATAAATCTAAAATCATTTTATTTTTTTTAATCTATCAACTACTTCTGAGCCACAAAAATATCTCAAGATGAAGACTAGCTGTTCACGACTGCTGGCATCAGGAGTTTCGTCAACCATAACAGCAACAAAATCAGTTTCACTAATTTCTTTGTTTATCTTATCGTACATTACAGACGCAACACTAGAAATTAAATCATTTTGGGTCCTATTCGATAGCCCCGTGAATGAGCTTCCCGATGTTGATTGTAAGTGGGTTTCCAAATTTCCATCATATTTAGCCAACAAATCTACAAGTTCCAGAAAATTGCCTTTATTAAACGACAAGCTGGATTCGTCATACCCTGCCTGCCTAGCCTTTTCCCAACTAGGTATGTTGGGGTCGGCTTCCAGTCTAACCGGATGCAGCTGAATACCAGTATTTTACATGGAGCGACTGCCTATCTGACCTCCACAACCCAGATTCGTCATACCCACGGAATGTTAATTCGGGTTTACCTATAAAACAAACTACATCAATCAACCGTTTGAAAATGTTTCTATTTCTGTCAACTTTCGCTTTGTGCCTTTCAATATCTAACTTTAACTGGCTATTCAAACTAGTCTCTATTGTACCTTTACCAAAAGTTTGGAACTTTAAGCAGGATTCTAGATGTTTTTCTGAAGAATCATGCTTAGCAGCCGCTTTGTGAAAATTATTTAAATCTGAGTATCCGTTTTATGTCCAAACATTCTTTTTATCTTGATTACTAAACAAAATGCAAAGGAAACAATACAATGTGTTTGTGTGTACACAACCAGTTAGCCAGTAATAGTTATCATAAAACTTTTTATGAAAATAACGAATATTAGTACCTTTCCTTTGGGTTAAATGCAATCCCGGTAAACATCTTCCCTTTGCAATCAATTTAAGTTTTCTCTCAAAAGATAACGTCAAAAACGCGGCCTATTTTAATTTATTTAAACACACTTCACCAGCACAGGTTTCACAGGTATAATTTTCCATTTTTTTACAATAAACTTACTAAATAATTACTCGACAGTCGATCACTTAGCGCCAAGAAAAACAATATGGTATCCTATACTATATTGTAGTCTGTGCAATATGGCGAAAAAACTTTGCAATTTATTACGATACGAAATAATACGAACGAAAGAATTAGTTAATTAATTAATTAGCCGTCGGTCATTTGGTCAATCCGACTAAAAAAAGTAGACCCTCCGCAATCAACAATTAAGCGGTGCTTTTACGGGTTCTCAATTTGGACGATAAAACTCCAACACGCGCACACAGTCACACTTTGGCTGTGTACTACACTTGACTGCACGAGATGCGTTCTACGACGAAAAAGCAAGCCGTAATATTGCTTCTGCTTCTCCGCTGCGCGCGCGGTGGCGCATGGCGGCGGGCGTTCGCCGCGCGAGTTAGTTCCAAAAAATATATAGATGGCGCGGACCCTTAATTACCATGTTTTTTTAAATTATAGTTATTTAACATTTAAAGGGGTCATGTATGTATCGGACTACAGGGTATGCAGAGCTTATTTGCATGTATGGAGTGCACGCCACTGCATATCCCCCTTAGTGCTTAAGAGTTGCCGCCAGATCTTGACACCACCTTTGACGTAAAAGTATCCTTAACTCTTGCATTCAAAAAAGAATCTTTCCTGATGCGCTAAAGAAAGCTATCATCCATACAATTCATAAGAGAGGGAACAGGCACTGTGTCAACCACAGAACAGATAAAGTATCTGTTCTGTGGTGTCAACAATTACAGACCCATATCGGTCCTATCAGCACTCTCAGTATAATAATAGTAGGATTATAAAAAAGCTTTCGACAGTGTTCCACATTCCTGGTTGATTCAAATACTAGAAATTTGCCCCCTCGAAAACCATGAAAATGACACCCATGACGAAATAATTTATAATTTATATTGCAGCCGCCATCTTGGAAAGTTCATGCAAATAGATGAAAACGAATAGGTCCTTAACACAACACATCTTTAACATAACACACAACACGCCGCATTTACTTGGCTTCGGTACGTAAATGTTACAAAAACCAGCCAAAGAGCTGAGAAGAAAAAACATTTTATAAAACTAATAATAATTTAATACATTTATGCGGGCCTCGGCGGCGATGACGGACAGTGGTCTGTTTGTGTGTTTTCTGAGAGTACTGGTCCTGGAGGAGAGTAGTGGTGTCGTCGGGGATAATTAAGGTATGCCTCGGGCGGCGAATCTTACTTATGCGGGAGGGAGTGTAGCGGAGGGCCGTTTTTATCAGGGGATTGGAGTGCTTTGTGCCGCAGTCAAAGAAACGCTTTTCAAGGCGTTTCATGAAAGGGCACGCCACGATAGCGGCGGTAAGACCCCTCTTAGAGGAGTGGCTAGAGAGGCGTTACGGTGTCCTCACCTACCGCCTGACGCAGGTCCTCACCGGACACGGATCAAATCAAATCAAAAGTCATTTATTCAAATTAGGCTGAGAATCAGCACTTTTTGAACGTCAAAATCACATAAGACAGTCCCCCCAAAACGCCCACCCTTCACCACTTCGTAGTGCTTTAGCTGGGAAGAAGAAGTGGCGGAACAAACTCCCCAGCAGCACTGCTGTCTGTTCAGTTAGAAGAACTGGATTCTATATAGTAATAAGTAATTAACATTACGAAACACAAAAATATTAAAATTATTTGCCTTATGTCAGCTAGCACACGCCAATATTTAAAACTATACTCAAGCAGAAATAAATAAATGAAATAACAAAAACGCAAACAGAACTTAATACATAACAAAAAGCCTCCTGGCATAAAGGGCGCGCCCGCTTACATATGCAATGCTGCATATAAACATATATAGCTGTGACTTGTAGCCACAAATGATAAACTAGGACCTTCGAAGTAAAATAAAGAAACATTAATTACTAATAACAATAACAAAACCATAGTCAGCAAGATGACCTGTCACCACAAGCAGCACCCGTTCACGAGCATAACGCAAAGATCAGCCATCACCCCCCTCGCCATATTTGAGGGAAGGAGGCAACCCGACCCCCGACGCTACCGCAAGCATTGACATCTAAGGGAGCATGACGAACTTGCTGCCGGTTGCTCAAAAGAATAATATGATCAACTGTCGAGGTCGCTAGCTAACCATATATTGCAATACAACTCATTAAAAAACATTGAAATGAGTAGATTATGTCAATAATAAATAAAAATTAAATTAAACTAAATTGACTAATATAGTCAAATAAAATAAACAATTATATGAACTCGTATAACTTGTCAGTAGGTAAGCTAATTTTGGAGAAAGAACATAAACATTGGTGCCGATTCCCTTGTTTACAAACTAAACCAAATTTAAGTTCAGTGCATCTTTTTCTGTCTATTTGATTAAGAAAAGGACAGAAGATAAATTTTAGTTTAGCCCTGTCAAATTAATCAGCGCCTGACACTACTCCATACAAGTTTAGACGTGATTAAAAAGTTGACTACTAAAATTACATCAAATTACGTCAGGTGCCGACTAATTTGACAGGACTAAACTAATATTTATCTTCTGTCCTTTTCATAATGAAATAGAAAGAAAATGATGCACTCAACTTAAATTTAGTTTAGTTTGTGAACAAGGGAATCGGCACCACTGTCTTGATTTAATCACAGCGACCAACTATTTTTATCGTTTAAGTAATCGTTGATTGAATAGTATGCCTTTGAACAAAGGTTGGATTTTACTTTAGCTTTAAACGCATTAAAAGGCAATTCTAACAAAGAAGAGGGAAGCTTGTTATAAAAGTTTATACCAAGCCCAACAAATGAGTTGGGTTGGTTGACCTTATGAAGCCGGTGAAAGGGAGCACGTAGTTTGTCCTTGTTTCTAGTGTTAATATTATGAATATCACTGTTTTTTGTGTATAAGTGTATATTTTGCCTAATATATAAGATGTTGGCGAAGATGAATTGAGAGGCCACCGTGAGAATACCAATCTCTTCAAAAAAATCTCTCGGAGTAACTCTAGCACCTAGCTGGTAAATTGCTCGTACAGCTCGTTTTTGAAGAACAAATGGACGTAGTTATGCCAACTAGAACTAACCCACATCATATCAGTTTTGAGATAATTAGGTTTTTGTTTTAAAGGTGTGTAGAAAAAAATAGGTAAGTTTTATGAGATAAATAACTTAACAACGTTAAAGGACTGTATTAGCAAGAATATAGGAAAACTACATAATTCAATTTTATGACAGTTTAGTGTTTATTTATGATCAAAAACCTGATGGTTCCTTATAGCAAAATTATTGTATTGGGGTTTGGTTCTTTGTTGACTTTTTTTAGGAAAAGTAAAATGTTAGATACTAAAGTGGTTTATTCATATTTTTTTTATTGCAACTTGAACATACAAACAATTTATACTACTTTTACACACAGAAATGGTTAATAACTACACAATTATAGCAGTCAAAAATCACTATTATTCATCATATTGTGCATAAAGTTACTTAAGCAGTATCTTCAACTTCTACTTCAAAATCAACAGTACCAGAAAACCCATCTATGTCATCTTGAACTGTTGAATTTCCGGTTAATTTTTTATAATATTCTTAAGCATCATCTGGTATAAGATGCAGCAAACTTTTTAGGTCATTGAGCTTTGCTTCGGGAATAGGTTTCCCATTAGGCCAAAGCGGATCCATTACTTGTTTCGTTAATAGCCCCGTATTTCCTCGTAAACTGTTCTTTATATTTACTTCTATATGTTCATCATCCAGGTTTGATCGCATAAAAATCGAAAACTCATCTTCTTTTTTGAGCATTATCTCTTTTGTATTAAGCCAAGATACTTTAGAGCCATCAGTAGCTTTCTTTCTGTTTGTTATTTTCTTTTCTAGGTTAGCACTTGACAAAAAATCTTCCATTTTCGTTCTCTGAACTTGCATCGGTTTATTCTTCTTGCATACCTGCATTATTTGCATATAGTCCTCTGGCGTATATAATCTTTGTTGTAATTTTAAAGCACATTCTTTTCGGCCAAAATCAGTATCGTTCGGCAGGAAACTGTGACCGGATTCTAAAAAGCGTAGCCTGATTGTTTCAAGTGTTGGGTGATCGTTTAATAAAGCTTTTAGCATCAACGTTAGTTTTATATTACGGTTTTGACCTCCGCAAGAGTCACTCCAAAGTATTAAGTTTTTCACGCCGCTATCGCCAAGCCTATTCATTATATGCTTATATAAACAGGAGCCTACTTCTTGAGATCCCCTTCCCGCTTCACCTTCCACCCAAACATTACAATGGGCCTGGCTTCCTGAGTGGATTCCTAAATTGTACACCCATAGCTGCCTTTTGTAGAATACAACATTGGTTGGTATACGCGGAAGGGGTAGGGTATTTTGCAGGTCGAATGTTATCGTTTCGGTGAATCGATCTTCTTTAGCTAATTGCATATCATTTTTTAGTTGCTGTTGCAGTGCTTTTGCTTTTTGTAAGTGTTCCCTGTGAGCACTATCCAGCATAGCCTTTTCTTCTTCAGAGCCTTTTAATTTTTTGCTAGAAAAGTAGTCGCATTTGTTACATGTATCCTTTTTATAAAGGTTTTGTGCGAAGATTGAACTTCGTAAGGAACACGCGTTTAACTTTTGAAAAAGAGAGCACCTTTTGCCCAGCCAAATTTGCTTCATCTTCGTATAATTTATAAATTGTAGGGAGAGTCAGATCTCAAAAATTTTGCATCGCTACAATCTGCTCGTCGATAGTGGGAAACATAAGTAGGCAGTTTTCGAATGACATTTATGATAAACTCTTCGCTTTCATAAGTTGCTTTATTGTGTCCTCCTTGGGAACCTCGTTTAACTGTTATGCAATCGTCGCGTTTCAAATCATTTCTTGTCCTATCAAACATTCATTTTTTTAAACGCAAACTAAACCCAAGCTTCATAGACACTTATTTTTTTTATAATTTCATAAAACATAATTATCGATATGGAACTAAGCATCTTGGTTATTTTTAAGCTCATAATTTTTTTTCGCAAAAGAGTGTAGATTTCGTAGGTGGTGTGATAGGTAGAAATAGGTAGTAATTAATAAGTCCCAAGTACACAAGAAGAAGAATGAAAGTTTATTAGATCACAGTCACAGGTTTCAGTTCACACACACAAGAGTTCCACTTAGTTAAGAAGGAGTGGTTGAAATACAGATAGCAGAGAACAGCACGGATAAACAATTAAGCGTAAACAAGAAGGTTTTAAAGGAGTATTAGTTAGCGCGGCGAAGCTAGGATCGCGAGATTAGGATAGACAACATTGCACGCAGTGATCGTACTAATTCGCAAGTCATTGTAGCGCGGGCGCATGAGGCACCGCACGATGATGCCGTCCCGCTCATGCGCACGGCTCGCGTGACGTAGCGCGAGCGGTCGTCGCTAGAACAATAGACGCGTCATAGCCGCGCCGGCCAACTGATAAGTAATTATCTACTAATACAATATTTTGTACTTGTCTGTTTGTTTGTTGAACATTAAGTTAATTATTATTGTAATCAGTTTTATATTAAATGTTTTATTTTATTTTTATTTTTATTAAATAGGAACAACAAACAGCTACATTATGCAATATTATAAACAGAAAAAATATAAATTACATTAGTAATAATGTAACCCACAGCGCTGTTCACAGATTACCATTAATAAATAGAACCTTAGTCACTAGGAGGTGAACTGTTCATGCATGACAGTTACGCTATTATAAAAACAATAAAATGAGAAAAAAAAACAAAACAAAACAGTATTTTTAAAACAACTAAGTACAACAAACAATTAGTCTAAGAGCTCAAGTGTCTCATGCAAAAGGCTACGAAACCTTTTCAAAGAGCATGTAAATATATCTATGTGTTCGAATACTTCATTGTAGGTTGCTGCCATTCGCCGAACTGGCGAACGTAGACCAGTGTTAGATCGGCAGGTACTTACTGCAAAGAGTTTGCCAGCACGCACCCGCCGTCTATGGACAGTTCTGGGGACTGCATAGCACAATACATTGTTTAAATCAATACAGTCAAAATTGCCATTAACAATGTTATACAATGTCATTGCTTCTAATTGTTTACGCCTAGAGCTGAGCGCCAAAAGCTTGTACTTACTGAGTAACTGGTGATACTGCAGATAAGTTTTATGACACCTGTAGTGCATAAGTAGTGTTGATCATAAATAAGTCTAGTTTTAAGTTCTGTTGTAAATATGTGTATATAAATTATATTTAATTTTATGTAAGTAATATATAATTTATATTTAATTTTGTTTTACTTTTAATTTAATAATTTAATTAGATTTAAGTCTGTAGGCCACTACATCACCCCCTTCCAGAGACCGTCAAGGGCGATAGTAGTCGGAAAATTTAACGCGACGTCCTGACCTTGTCGTTTTGACGACGCTATCGTCAGCGGAAGGTAAGTTCCGGTTATCCGCGTCAGGTGTGTAGTGATGAGTGTTAGTGTTGAGTGGTGACTGTGGTGTGTTCTGATGAATGTTAATGGTTGGTGGTGAGGATGATATGGGAGGATCACGTAGTATGAAGGCCGGCTTAATGCGGTCAATCGATACGGTAACCTGTTTTCCATTTACCATTATTTTAAACATTTTGTCACCTCGTGTAATGACCTTATGAGGACCTGAATATGCCGGTTTCAGACTACCACCAGCAGTGCAGTCCCTAAGGAAAACGTGGGAAGAGGAAGATAATTCCTTGTAGACGAATGTTTTAAAATTGCTGTTGTGTCTGGCTGCTGGTGATGGTTGCAGACTCCTGACAATACTCCGGAGCCTTGACAAGTAGTCGGTCATGTCTACCGTTTCATCAGCCTGAGGGTCGAAAAATTCGCCAGGCAGACGTAGTGGTTGACCGTAAACAAGTTCGGCAGCAGTAGCTTGGGCGTCTTCTTTATAAGCACTGCGTACGCCTAACAGGACTAGTGGAAGGGATTCCACCCAACTGTTATCAGCGTGGCAAGTGATAGCTGCTTTAAGTTGACGGTGAAACCTTTCCACCATTCCGTTGCAGGCAGGATGGTATGCCGTTGTTCTGCGACGTTGGAACCCAGCGATTGCAGACAGGCATTTGAAGAGTGCCGATTCGAACTGCCCACTTCTATCGGTTACTATATCGGATGGGCAGCCGAAACGAGCAATCCAGCCACTTAGTAAGGCCTTTGCCACTGTTTCTGCAGTTATGTTTGTGAGCGGTATTGCCTCAGGCCATCGCGTAAAGCGATCGACGGCTGTGAGGCAATATCGGAACCCTTCACATGGTGGCAAAGGTCCCACGAGGTCAATGTGGATGAATGCAAATCTTGATTGCGGTAATTGGAAAGTACCCACTGGAGCAAAGACGTGCCGTGTGGTTTTTGAGCGCTGGCAAGCCAGACAAGAACGTACCCAATCACGGCAGTCTTTCCTAACGCCAGGCCAAACATATCGCTCAGCGACCAACCTTGCGGATGCCTTGGTACCTGGGTGACTCAAGGAGTGCAGGCTTGTGAAAATAGGTCTGCGCAATTCCTTGGGCACAAATGGTCTTGGCGTAGGGGTGCTAACATCGCAATATAGTTGCTTTTGTGAACCTGGTACCCTGACCTGTTGCAGGCGTAATGCGGTAATCCCATCTAGCAGTTGCTTCAACTCGAGGTCGTCAAGTTGAGCTGCAGCGATCTTTTCGACGGGCACAGGTTGTGTAATCTCCTCGACCCCAACCAAGCCACAATGCAACATTTTCTCTTTAGAGAAAAAAAAGATAAATATAATTTTTATTTTCTTCTGGGAATTTCTTCTGGGAATCAGCCGCTGATATTCAAAATATATTTAATATATTTTGAATATCAGCGGCTTTGCCCCACAGCAGAATGCCGTAGGACATGACGCTATGAAAATAACTGAAATAGACTGGATTTTTCGGGAGGTTCCTGCACATCATCAGGCGGGAGGAAACGCCCGGGTGTCACCACTGCGATGATCGCCCCGAGGACACGGTGGAGCATACGGTGGGGGCCTGCCCTGCATGGGCGGAGCACCGCCGTGTCCTCGTAGAGGCGATCGGCAGCGGCGGCGACCTCTCACGCCCGGCCCTGGTTCAAGCCATGGTCCGGGGCGAGGGGGAGTGGGAGGCAGTCGCCTCCTTTTGCGAAGCAGTCATGCTAGCGAAGGAGGTGGCGGGACGGGAGAGGGAGAGAGTCTCCCGTCCAAGCCACCGCGGTGGACGCTCCGGGCGTCGGTAGCTGCGTGACGACTCCCGGCCACCGTAGGCACGGGCCTGCGGGCGGTGAGTAATGGCTCACCGTCCGATCAGGACCAGGCCCGTGCCGGACGGCGCGTACGTGTTCCACGCGCGCCTCAAAGAGATGTCAGCATCGAAGAGGGGGCCCACTAGGGCCCAAGCCTGCCGGAAAAGCGGGATTGTCCAAAAGGGGTACCGCTGACCAGGAACATAAAGGGCCAAGGAAGGAACACGGGTAGGTTTTAGTCAGTAAGAGTCTGACACTCCCTTCCGCTCCACCCAGAGCGGGAGGGGCCATTTGATGACATCCCATCCTCAAAAAAAAAAAAAAAAAACAGGCGTTTCATGAACTGCAGGATGTTGGGCATTCTAAGGTCAAGGTGAAGGTTCACATTATGGACATAGAAGGGGGCTCCCGTAACCTTTCTGAGAAAACGGTTCTGGAGGGTCTGCATCTAATGAAGATGGCGTGGCTTTACGTATGCAAATATACGACATGTGCATAGGTCATGATGGGACGGAGCTGATATAGCAAAGTGCGCTTTATTTGTATAACCAACTACGTTTTAAAATCAAACGACTTTTCATTGACAGGAGCCGGCGGAGAGCGGTATGGAATGCGTGGACATGATGAAAAATTTCGTGCGGTCGCGCGGTTACGTGAAATTCAATGCAGTTGTCTAGTTAATAGAACTCTATTAACGATTTCAACTGGCGCGATACTTTTTATCTACGTCTAAATGCAGTTAAATAATAAAAGAAAGAGGCGCTCAAGTCAACGATTATAATTATATCGTTTATTAGTTTATCTACATAGCTTGGCTATGCAACAATGACATTTTATAGTATTATTAAACCTTTTATTATTTACGTAAATCTACCAATTTAGTTCAAGTTTATTTTGCAAGCTCTATTTTGTTTTTTATCTAATATCAGACTGTCCGAGCGTTATAAGAGTAATGAGTAACAAATGTTTACCGAGTCAAGCCAGTTTAACCTACAGATAATATCTAACACATTTCGGAAATCCCGAATGATACTTTTATCAGCTGTTATTTATGCGCCTTTTGTTAAAGTCATGCTTTATATTAATAATAAGTTTACTTATATGTATATACAGTTTTCTAGTACTGGTTATTCTGGAGGAATCTTATTTTGAGTATTAAAACTACTAAATACAATAATAATTTAATGTGCTGCGTGTAAATTAATCGACTTAAATTACTTAAACGCGAGATTCTTAATTCGGTGAAAACGCATTGTTCTTTTAATTTTGTATCAAACACTCTCTACTCCTCGTCCTCCTCGTCTCCGGCGAGGCGGACAAATCATATGATATTACCTATACTTTTTTCCTGTAAAAAATGGCTTTAAAAACAGTTTACACCTCAAAAAGAAATAATAATATTTCAAAACTAGATGAGGTGGGTGTTTCCTAATCCATTACTTTAAGAAGAATCACCATTACAAATTTAGAAGTCACAGTTTCTTTTGAAGTCGAGAATTAAAGTATGAATTCTAAATACGGTTTTTCCACTTGCCGGTGATAGCAATGGTCCCAATTCATAACATTAATTTTGCGTCCATCTTCGTCGCGCCGATACAGAGTAGGCCTATTGAAAAACATCCATTCGTGATAAGTAGGACTGACGTAGCACATAGTTCTCCATCGCGTAGACACAGCGTAGCAGCGTAGCGCGGCGTAGACGCGCGTAGCACTCCGCTAGATAAAATTACTAAAATAATTGATCTTCTTTTCATTTAATAGTAATATCATTTATTTGCTAAAAACATGGTTTAAAAGATGGTAGTGTTAATAATGTGAGCAAACACGTTTGGCTTAATAGATATAAGCGTGCAAATTTTACATGCATAACGTAAAACTACAAGGCTCAATTCTTGGTCCATTTTTATTTCTTATTTATATAAATGACTTGCCTTACCTCATAAAAGATAAACATGATATAGTGTTGTTTGCAGACGACACTTCACTTTTATTTAAACTCAAACGTCAGCAGCTGGTTACTGACAATGTAAATAGCGCCCTCGCAAAAGTAGTTAACTGGTTTAACGTTAATAACCTTCTTCTTAACGAGAAAAAAACTAAATGTATTAAGTTTACGTTACCACATGTTAGACAGGTAGAAACAAGTGTTCTCATAAAGGGGGAAGAGTTGAAACCCGAAAATACCACAGTATTCTTAGGCATAACTTTAGACGCCAAGCTGCAATGGGGCCCCCATATAGATAAAATGTCAAAAAAGCTTAGCTCTGCAGCATACGCTGTTAGAAAAATTCGTGCTTTAACAGATTTAGAGACAGCCCGTTTAGTATACTTTAGTTATTTTCATAGTGTAATGTCGTACGGTATTCTGCTGTGGGGAAATGCCGCCGATATTCAGACGATTTTTGTTTTACAAAAAAGGGCAATTCGTTCAATTTATAAATTAAGTCCCAGACACTCCCTCAGAGAAAAATTTAAAGAGATTAATATAATGACTGTGCCTTCTCAGTATATTTATGAAAATCTTTTGTATGCACATAAAAATATTAATCTGTTTAAAAAATACAGTGATATCCATAGTATAAATACTAGGAACAAACACAAATTTGTTGTTCCTACAACCAGGCTCAAGAAAATAGGTGGCTCGTTTAGATGTCAATGTATACATTTTTATAATAAACTTCCTAGCCACATTCAAGAACTAAGCCTTAATAAATTCAAATCTTTTATAAAAAGGAAACTATGCCAGAAAGCCTATTATACTGTCAAATACTTTATTGAGGACAAAAAGGCTTGGGAGTGAGCTGTTCCAATAAATTTACACAGGGAACGTTGATTTATTTTTTTTGCTAACTATTGTACTTTTAATCTTTGCTATAACTATCTATAACGTTTTACATATACAATGACATGAATATTTACTGTATAAAGTATTATATTATTTTAATTGTTGTGAATGGGAGGACTATGTGGGTCATTGTTCCAGTTTGAATCATGTTCTGGCAGTTTGAGTAGTTTATGTGGCCTACCCAAATGTCCTTTCTTTGGTATTGTTCGTCGAATCGTTGAGCTCCTTAAGTTCTGAGTCGAGCTGCACGGTTACTGACAAATGCGTGCACTGTCTGGACAGGTCCACTCAATCTGTGTGGTTCTTTTCTCAAAAGTCCATTTCAGACACCAATCTGCATGGTCCTCAATGATTATGTCCGGATTTTATATACACAATGACATTAATGAATTTTATATACATATACTATGACAAGAGTATTTACTTTGTAAAGTATTATGCTATTATTTTAACTATTGTGAATGTGAGAACTATGTTGGTCATTGCTTTCTTTTTGTATTTTTACTCTTAGTGTAATCATGATCTGGCAGTTTGAGTAACTTGTGCGGCCTACTCAAATGTCCTTTCTTTGGTATTGTTCGTCGAATCGTTGAGCTCCTTAAGTTCTGAGTTGAGCTGCACGATTGCTGACAATTGCGTGCACTGACTGGACAGGTCCACTCAATCTGTGTGGTTCTTTCCTCAAAAGACCATTTCAGACACCGATCTACATAGCCTTCACAGTCATGATCTGACCAAGATTCTGTCTGGACTTTAAAAGAGACTGTGACCTCTGAGTTTGTTTCGGCCTTTCTTCTCAGAGTAGTCAGATAGGAAACGCCGACCTCATCTAGTTTAAAAAAAATATATGATTGACGTGTAAAAGTGTTTGTAAAAACCTACTTACAGAAATAAAGTCATTTATCATTTATCATTTACAAACGTAGTATTCAGGAAAGTTTTATAAAAATGTGGCTGTTATTATTAATATGTTATTATAAATTGTGTGATTTACTCTCTTAAGTCACGGGCAAAAGCTGTTTTAAGTATGGATGGTAGCGCAGCTGTCGACCCTGGATGTGTCTGACGAGTGCTCAATACCGTCACTCCCTTACTGCGCACAAGGGTGTCATTCTCTATAAATCGTCACACTGGCTAGTTATCAATATCCGATGTAGGGTACGTATAAGGATTAGGAGTTGAATAATCAACCCAGTCATCAGTGCATGTGGTCATTGTAATACTTAAACCATGCGTTGTTTCGTTGTGGAAAAGGGATAGTGCTATTTATCCTATATAGCTCCATCTCGCTCTCACACTGAAACAATGATGGCTTTAACACATCATAATAATAATAAGTTTTATTTGATCAGACTACATGTCCAACATGTAACAAACAATCTCAATGATCTGATTCGCTGAACCAGACCAACTTTCCTCGTAAAGTTAGGCTCACCCGGAGACATAGCTGGGTTCCTGTATCCACGGTTGCAATTCGATAAAATAAATCAATCAATCAATTAATTAATTGTTTGTCTAAGTATCCATGTAATATGAGTGTACATTGCTTGGTGTGTTCAAGGGATGTGCGGCGCGCGCATCCGACATGGTCTGATATCTCCTGCGCTTGCTTCGATTGTGTACAACGTACAACATGTACCAACTACGCATGTTCGCCGATTACTTTTTACTCAAGTACCTAATGATATTCAAATGGGGCGGCATCGAACAAGTATTTAGCATTGTTAATTCGATGTTAATAATTTTCGGTGCAGTATAAAAGTGCACGCAATTTGCAGTAGCTACAACAATTACAGTTTACGTACAGTCCAATTTGGTAGCGTCGTAGTGAGCAGCAATACACAAATAATTACTAAAAATGTCTCGACTTACGGTAAGCTGAGGCATCTCATGTTATAACATTGATTAAAATATCTGATTATAATTAACTAACTAAAAGTGTTTTTAAGAGCAAAGTTATAAATAATAAGTACTTGAAGTATTTTGACCACTGCGATACAAAATAATAAATATTAAAAACAATACTTGATTTCTTTCAGATTCTTTTTGTTATCGCTGTGACGTATGAAGTCGTTGCAGACGGTAAGTGATCTCATATGTGAACTAATTATTGTCTTATTTTGACAACTATCAATAACACTTGTTATATTTGACAGGTAAAGCAGCAGATTCACGTGCGGAGCAGTCCGGCATCGGGCCAGTGATCGGCGGCGGGTACGGTGGCTACGGCGGCTACGGCGGCTATGGCGGGCTCGGTGGCGCTGGGCTGGCGGGCGCAGCTATCGCTGGCGGCGCTGGCATCATCGCCGGCCCCGCAGTCATCGCCACCGGCCCCACGCTCGGTTCGGGTGCAGCGCTCAACAACGCCGGCTCTGTAGGAGCAGCTCAGCTTAGCGCAATCCAGAACGCCCAGGCTGTTCAGGCCGCACAGATCGCCAACTCGGCCGCCGCCGCCATCCAGGGCGCACGCGTCACCGAGGCTGCCGCGCGCGCCGGCCAGGCGAACGCCATCAACAACGCCGCCGCGCTTGACGCCGCCCGCGTAGCCAACGTGCAGCGTGCACAGGCCGCGGCCTGGGAGAACGCGCGCGCCGCGGAAGCCGCCAGACGCGCGGGCGCTGCCAGCGCACTTGAAATTGCACGCGCTGGCGAAGCCGAACGTTTAGCCAACGCAGCCCGCGTCCAGGCTGTCGCTATTTCGAACACTCGTGCTGTTGAGGCCGCTCGTATCGCTAATGCTGCTCGGGCGCAGGCGGCCGCGGTCGCCGCCAGCGCGGCCCAGGCGCAGGCCGTCGCTGACGCCGTCGCCAGGCAAGCTCACGACGGTACCCTCCTGCTAGGAGGCGGTGGTGGACTCGTCGGTGGTGGTGCAGTGATCGCTGGCCCAGCCGTCGCTGTTGGCGGGCTTGGCGGCTACGGACTAGGTCTCGGAGGACTCGGCGGCGGCTACGGAGGCTACGCGGGAGGCTACGGAGGCTACGCGGGAGGCTACGGAGGCTACGCGGGAGGCTACGGCCTCGGCGGCCTCGGCTACGGTGGCGGAAAAGCCATCCACCACTAACGAGCAGTGAATCGACCCAGTGATGATAACCTATTGTCTTTGACAATTAACAGATAATATCTACATCCATTTCTCTTTCTTCCATAGAAATGGTTAGCGGCAGATCTTACGAGATTTTGGACTGATCAAAGTTATGTAAATATTTAAAAATTGGCAATTAAGTCTGTCTTATAATTAAATGTTAGCAAACACCGATTATACTTATCCCGTTTTATTATTTGTGGTATAATTCTTCCTGTACTACCGAGACGATTACGAGATGACGTAGAGAAATACATATTGCGCCGGCGCCAAATAAATTGGGATTAGGGCAAGAGAATTGTGGTGATATTCCTTTCCTATACCGATGAGTGTTCACCGAATTGATCTCAAGATTCTTGTATTCCAACAATAATTAACATAGACTCCTCATAGGTCGGTCTCCGTATCATCGGAGACCTTCCTATATAAGCATAATTTGACTTTCACGCGCAACATTATGAATTCTAAGGCTATTTGAACGCCCGAAGCCTCACGCTTTCTATTTCTACTGTACTGTAGAATAGACATCGCTTGGCTACCCTTCTCGAAATGTCTTCTTCTCGAGCACGATGTTACACCTAGACTCGGGTTTCTTCGTGTAGTGAGTTTCCATAGCGACAGGGTAGTCGCAAGTGAAGTGTATTAGTACCCAATTTTACCGTATTTTTGCATTTCATTCTCAAACAAATATAAAAGCAAATATAGAAGCAAAGTGTTATGAACGAATCTTTCTTCAATAACAAAACAAATGGTCCATTGGTTATGTCATAAATAGTGATTTATGGCTGGTGCGAGCTACACCTAAACTACACTCGCGGTCAGTTATTACTTATTACGGGTCGATGACGAAAGTCCCTGTAACATGTAAATTAATAATGGTACATGCATGAACTAATATAAGTATATATCTATAAGAACTAACTTGGAGATCATGAAATCAGTTGAATTCCTCGGCTCGCAGTATGATGACCTGCAGAAAGAAATCAAGCGCCTGCAGCAAGAAAGCATAGATTACAAGAAGCACTCCGAGTCATTGGAACTGGCTGTCAGAGACCTTCAATATAAGTCCCGGTCGTCTAGTACAGAGGTGCGCAACATACCTACCAAGGAAAAGGAAACGGGGACAGACCTATCAAAAATCATAACAGACATAGCAAACTTAGTGAACCTACCTCTAACTGCCACCCACTTCCGAGACATCTATCGTACACCAGGGAACTGAGGCACCAGTAAACCTATTATCGCCGAATTCACTAACGTTCAAACAAAGTTCGACCTCATCTCACGCGTACGACACTATAGCAATAAAAAGACGAATAAAGAAGACAAATTGAATACAGAGTTACTCGGCATATCGGGAGAAAAACAAGCTGTCTATGTTGAAGAACATCTATCGAATACAAACAAAAAGCTCTTTTACCAGGCAAGACAATTTGCACGGCTGAGGAAATATGCATTCTGCTGGACCTCAAACGGCAACATTTTTCTTCGGAAAAATACCGGAGATAAACAAATTCTCATCAAATCTGAAACAACACTGAAGGAGCTACAGGAATGACTATGTCACAGATCATCGTTAGTAAGCAGTAGAAACTTCGCTAATCTTTTTTGTTTTAATCTCGGCTATACTTAAGTTATACTACATTATTTTCACTAATTACTTGATTTATATTTTTCTTATGTTAGAAAACATAAGTAAAATTAATCATAACACCCAGTATTCAAACCCAAACATTACACACACAAACACACATGTTGTTACATATTCTACCACACCTCACCTGACTAACTTACATCAAAGGTGTCCTAAATCACACTACACTAGTTTCTATTACCTGGCCATACAACACATACCAATCACTCTAGAACAATGTATCGTATCATACTATAGTAAATCGTTTCTCACTAATGGCTAATATTCTTCAATCTATTATTAAAGCTGACTTGGATGAAATTGAAGTAGCAAAAGCATTTAAATGTCCACCGTCGGATTGCTCTAACTTTTTGGTAGGGGCTAACCATCAAATCAAAATCTTCCTTAAAAAATATTCGAAGTCTAAATAAAAATTTTGATGAACTATTAGTATTGATAAATTTACTCAATGTCAGCTGTGATGTATTGGTACTTACTGAGTGCTGGCTTAGTAAAGTCGTGAATCTCCCTGTGTTGAACGGCTACAACTCGTATTATACAAAACGGACGGCTAACCAGAACGACGGTCTTGTTATTTATATAAAAGATAACATAAATTGCACCATAAAAGAAACCAATTTTAAAAACGGAAATTGCCTTACTTGTGAGATCACAAATAAACTTGCATTCGCGGTTATATATCGTATATAATACCAGAGTTGAGTTCGACAACTTTTTGAATAGCGTAGATAACATACTCTTGTCCTTAAAAAACGATAAAAATATTTGCCTAATCTTGGACATAAACGTTGACATCCGACCTATTGATTTAGAGGGACGCGCTACCGAATATTTAACGCTAAATGCAACACACGGCTTGCTACCCGCCCACCGTATACCTACAAGAAATGATAGCTGCCTAGACCATGTGATGCTCAAAACGGATAAAATAGCCACATTACTTGTGATTGAGTCACATGTTACTGACCACCTCCCAATTCTACTAACAATTAATAACGAACAGCTCTCAGGGAAATCGGTGCCGGCTTGCAAAATACCCAAAATTTACACACGAATCTAACAAATTGTATCGAAGCCCTTGATTTCTCGGAAGTACTGAAAACAAATGATCCTAACCTAGCATCTGACACATTTACGGAAATATTAAACACCGCTGTAATTAGCCACACAAAAATAAAAACTATCCCTAAAAAAGACAGAAATATTCGACCTTGGATTACACCCGGTTTACTACGGTGCATTCGCCACCGTGATAAACTTCACAAAAAAGCAAGAAAGTCTTCTGATAACCTAACAATCCAAACCTCCTATAAACGATATAGAAACTACTGTAATTGCCTACTCAGAAAACTTAAAAGGTTACACGAACAAAATGAACTACACAAAGCAAAAACCCTAAAAGACTGTGGAATAAAATCAAAGAAATTACATACACCAAAAAGCAAAGCCACCCTCCTCATGAGTTATTTAATGCCGCCGATGATAAACGCGATGCAGCTAACCTCGTATGTAACTACTTTGCGAATGTTGGCCAAAAGTTAGCATCTATGATCAATACAATAGCCCAACCTACCCCATCACATCTCTCCCAAAGCACTTGTCCTTCTACCTCCTTTGTACTTCTCGAAGTGGATAATGCTGAGGTGGACTCCATTGTCTCAAGCCTAAATCAGGACTGTGCCACTGGCTGGGATGGTATTCCCGTCAAACTTATAAAACTATGTCGACATATCCTCGTACCACTTATTACACATATAGTTAATTGTTCAATGACCACAGGTACATTCCCTAATACGTGCAAAAAAGCCGTAATCCACCCAATACATAAGAGTGGGAACAGAGATTGTGTAAATAACTATAGACCCATTGCTGTGCTACCGGTTATGTCGAAGATAATGGAGAAAATTATCAATAAACAACTAGTAAAATACCTGCACAAGTACAACATATTAGCAAATAATCAGTACGGATTCAAAAAAGGAGTATCTACTGAAGATGCAGTCCTAGACCTAACTGAACTTGTAGCAAGAAAATTAGATAATCAACATAAATGCTTGGGTCTATTCCTCGACTTAACAAAAGCGTTTGACACAGTCTCTGTTCCCATCCTTCTATCCAAGTTGCATAGCATACGAGACATTGTACTTGATCTCTTCAAGAGTTACTTGATAGACCGAAAAATCTGTGTGAAAATAGGGTCACATATTAGTGCTGATGAGATAATGTCATACGGAGTCCCACAGGGAAGCGTTCTTGGCCCAACACTCTTCCTAATCTACATCAATGACTTGTGCATTCTTACTCTAACATCTGCTAATATATTTACCTATGCCGACGATACAGCCATTGTAGTACACGGGAAGAACTGGGCCCAGGTGAAAACTAATGCTGAAGAATCCCTGAAAATAGTCATGGAATGGCTTCACAAAAATCTCCTTACCCTGAACCTACAAAAAACAAACTTCATCCCGTTTTCTATTCATGCTACCACGAAACCCCCAAACTTATACACAATTAGAGCTCACACCTGCCAGGATACTGCAACTTGCTCTTGTATAGCGCTCCCATCAGTAACATCTGTAAATATTTGGGCGTAATAATCGATGATGGGTTGAAATGGACCAAGCATAATAAGTCCACTGCCAGGAAAACAATCCATCTATTCAAGTCCTTAAGGCATTCTGGTGACTTAGAAACCCTAAAAATGGTTTACACCGCACTTTGCCAGTCCATCATCAGCTATTGTATTCTGGCTTGGGGTGGATCGGCCAAAACAAAGTTCCTAGAGCTGGAGCATGCGCAAAGGGCGGTACTTAAGGTTATGTCGCAAAAGCCTTTTCGCTATCCGACCCATAAGCTTTATAACGAGCTCAAACTTCTAACCGTGAGACAGTTGTTTGTACTCAGAACCACAATTTAGAAACATAGTCAAGTTCCTCTCCCAGACTTAAGCAAACGTGGTCAAAGAATAGTTTGCCCAATTCCTGGTCATAGAACTGCCTTCGCCAGAAGACAGCAGTATGTGCTGAGCTCTCTCGTCTTCAGAAATATTAGCAATACCATACAAATAGCAAGGGTAAGCAAACACGAAGCAAAGACTAGAGTGAAAGACATGTTGTACCTCTTAGACTACGCTCAAACTGAGGAACTATTAACTACTCACACATAACTCACAACATTCCACACAAAACGCGCAACATAGTCTACAAACCACGCAAGCAATTAATTACTCCGTCTTACACCCGACACCACCATATTCACATACTTAGGCTCCTCATATATCATACTCACATAACATAAAAATACACCCATCGCTCAGTCACACACACACACACACACACACAATACAAATAAACCATACGTTTTCCGTATACACATACAGAATCCACCACACAGTCATTTTATATTCTATACAACATGTAACACTTTAAAAGTAAGTTTTTTTTTTTTTAGTTAAATATTTTACGTTTTTTAAATTAGTTTTTAACATAATAATATACTCTTTCAAATAATTATCAGCTCACCAGCTCTCAAGTTCCATAGGTATATTGTGATCAAGTGGCAGTAGAACACTGACTCCTAAGTCACAGGTTTTCCTAGTTTAGGAGTCAGGGTTTCAACTTTTGTACGCCTTAAATGTTGTGAACTTTGTTAGATAATAGGCATATTGTAAGGATTTGTATCAATAAAGTATTATTATTATTATCTGTATTTCATACGATATTAAAATTAATATCGTATGAAATAAAACCTTAAATGATCTACAACGTAATTTTTTTGAACCTAGAATTTGGAAATAAATTAAATTCGCGGTTGTTTTACTTTTGCTTGTTTTTTCACTTTTGTTTTCAATCTATCAGATTAAAATGATAAAAGGCGGTCATTGTCGTCTTTCACCAAAGAGATTAAAGTATAATTTAATGTCTTTGTCTTTCACCATCATTATTGAATTACTATCATGTCGCTATGTTAGAAGAACAATTTCTACAGTGGAGTGAGTTATCCAACGTTTCCGAAAAACTGGACAGAACATAAGAAGACCAGGAACCGGCAGATCAAGAAGTACTACGGCTTGAGAGGATCGATTTATTGTTACGACACCTCGCGGCACTTGAAGTAACAAATCAACTTCGTGAGACCGTAATCGTAGATTCGACGTAATAGAGCGGACTGTAAGGCGGGCCACCACCTTGAAGAAATTCTTAATGAGCATTTCGGCTCATATTTAATTAATATGGATGAAAATTCAATATTCTTGCATGATACAGGGATCGGAGTAGGTAGATTGATTTTTGGTACTTGTATCATAAATGCACACAGAAAGAATAACATGGATAAGCCATTTTCCCGGAAAGTAATTCCGGTATTTCCGGATTCAATTAAATATTGTTAATGTTGGTAGTGATATTATTCCTACTCAATTCAAAATTTAAAGGAAGGTATCAAAACTAAATTAATTCATTATTTATCTGTTGAATAATAAAAACAATCGAATTCCGATCGAAGCTTTAATTTATATTTTTTTATTTTTAGCCTTTTATGGCTAGAACTTTTATAGATAGACATAAATTGTTGCACTTAAATTTAAATATTTTCATAGTGGTCATAGAGGGCCAATGCCTGCTGGGGTCGTGAGACTGTTCTAAGGATGCACCACGACTCTGAAACGTAAAGGGCATACGAAGGAACAGGTTGATTTTAGTCAGATTTTAGGACCAAAAAAAAAGGGGTAGAATAAAGAAAAAAGATAAAAATCAACATTGTTTATTGTTAAATATGTACATTTTACATTTATTCACATTTTTAATCTTCATCGATTACAATGTCAAGTAACGTTTTCACAACACAGTAACAAACAAAGATGCGCACTCTACGAACCGAAGTAAACGAGTGAGCTACCTGGCATGTCGTCGGCGGGCGTACGCATTGTTCTGATAACCGGTTATTGTACCACCCATGATTCTTTGTTCTGATTGGTCGTTGGGTTTTGTCAAATCGTGACTGTGTGCCGTTAAAAAAAATATGAAGAATAATAAAGAATAATATTGCTCATTTTATTACAATTCCTACCTTTTTTTTGAGGATGGCAAATCATCAAATGACTCCTTCCACTCTGGCAGAATAAAATTCCTACATAAGTTCCGGTTTTTTTTTAATAAGGAATGTCCATATTAATATATACGTTTCGGATCAATGACCCCATTTCAATCTACCTACTCCGATCATTGTCAGATAACGCCAGACCACATGCAGCTCAAATTGCAAATGATTATTTTCAGGATGTTGCGCGTTGGCATCAATCGCATGAACTGGCCCGCCAGAACCCCGCACCTGAATCCAATTGAACAAGCTTGGGACGAGCTTAGAAGGTGCGTAAGAAATCGAGAGCCCCAGCTACACTTCGAGACCTGAACACTGATATTTTATATTATAGTGTAATCTCCATTTAAAACTGAATGTAATGACTGTTCAATGAGAAGATTTTGGCTCCTATTAAGTTGTGTTATATTCCCTGTGAATGTATTTAATAGGTCAAAGATAAGGGGCAACATAGTGTAAAAACTGTAGGAACGCTTGTTTAGTTTATTGTTATTATGAAAAATCGGTTATTTAGGTACAGCCTTAGAAGCTCAGCAAAACAGGTAGAGGTGTTGGTGGACTAAATATCTACCCATCAACACTTCGCTAATGGGGAGTTTTAGGGCCCTTTTTCCCATCTTCGCTCAAGTTTTTTTATATAAACACTTAAACAATGTTGGCGATTTGAACCAAAGTTAATTTCAACCAGGTGGCAGGTAAATCGATGCGCAACCTGTTGCCATGGATTCAGTAAGTAGGTAAGTACATGATACTGATTCCTTGATTCCTCTTCTTTTTTTTTTGGGCTTTGAAATTATCCGTTGGTTATTTTTTTTTAAATGATAAATGATTTTATTTCTGTAAGTAGGTTTGAACAAACACTTTTACACGTCAATTTTTTTTATATATTTTTTTCAAACTAGATGAGGTCGGCGTTTCCTATCTGACTACTCTGAGAATAAAAGGCCGAAACAAACTCAGAGGTCACAGTCTCTTTTAAAGTCCAGACAAAATCTTGGTCAGATCATGTGAAGGCTATGTAGATCGGTGTTTGAAATGGTCTTTTGAGGAAATAACCACACAGATTGAGTGGACCTGTCCAGTCAGTGCACGCAATTGTCAGCAATCGTGCAGCTCAACTCAGAACTTAAGGAGCTCAACGATTCGACGAACAATACCAAAGAAAGGACATTTGAGTAGGCTGCATAAATTACTCAAACTGCCAGATCATGATTAAGCTGAGAAAAATAAAAAAATAATTTAAAAAAAACCAATGACCGACATAGTTCTCACATTCACAATAATTAGAATAATATTATAATAATCTTTGAGGACCATGTAGATTTGTGTCTGAAATGGTCATTTGAGGAAAGAACCACACATATTGAGTGGACCTGTCCAGTCAGTGCACGCATTTGTCAGTAACCGTGCAGCTCAACTCAAGTACATTTTGACCGCGTAGATATTGCACTGTTCTATGAAACATGAGATTTTTTTTTGATAACGTTCGAAATGTTTAGAATCATGTGCTAGATTCATGGTTACAGTTTGCGCTTGGATGTCCCTGCCATCCTGTATGGTAAAAGCAACAAAGGCCTAAAACGAAAAAACAACTAACGAATCTGTGTCTAGGTCTTTTTGTATGTAGACTATAATATTTCGGAGAAAGTTATAAATCCCAAACGGTCACGGTCGGAGAAAATTTGTACGTCATGCCTGACGTTATAGACAATTAATTGTCTAGGGTAGGAAGACACTTCTCTTCACATTCGATTTTATGATCGCCATGCTAAATACAGTCGAAAACTTTCTACTGTCTACACGGAAACGTCATTTTTGACAACTCTTCCGTCAACAAAACACTTCTCTACAGTTTTTTTTTTTGTTTTCAAAACATTTAATAAAACTATTATTCAATGCCACATTATGAGCAACACATTTAGTTTAATAGGTAACTACCTACTCTAAGTGGCCACGTTGATCTGCCCTTACGAGTAGGACATTATACTGACCTTAAATATATTTGCTGACCATGGAAAGCATATAGTAAAATAGAAGTAACTAGGTTTATTACCTGTAGGTAATATAATTATATAAATAATAATAGTATGCTATTAATATGTCGTATGTTACATATTCGCATAGCACCTAAAACGCTGACAAGCGTTTACCTAATTACCGCGCATTGCATCAGCCGCGGACACGAGGCGCCGACGCAGCACAACGTGATGCAGCCCGACACCGGACATCGCGGCCTTTGTGGAAATCGTCACTTTTGACACAACATCGGTCAACCGTCGACTACTTTAGCTATTAATTAGAATTGTAATTCTTATTAAATTAAATTGTCTTTTATTAAATAAATTTTGTATTTTTTTAAATCCTCCGGCTACAGCCTTCGTAATTGGCGCAGTCGGTAGGATACTCGCGGGCCGGTTCGCGAGAGTAATTTGATAGGATCGCGAGTCACCCGGGTGGCCATCGGGCATCGTACGAGTATCCTGAACCTACAAGAGCTGCAGTCCAGAGGAGTATCCAGACATTGATACAGTAGAGGTACAAAATCATTGCAAGTAAGTACTTTAGAATCGTTCTGGAGTCGCTTCCCTTTTTATGTTTAATTGTTATCCTTTATCTTTCCAAGATTTTCCATCCACGGCAATCTCGGTTTCCTAGGTTAGGTAGTAATCGTAGAATTAGTATTTTAGACGAAAATAGAAATTTAGAGACAGAACAGGAGGGCAGTAGTAGTAGTTCATTTGTAGCAACTATGGCTGACTCAGTGGATCAAATTCACAAAGCCCTACGATTGGTTCCGGAGTTCGACGGAAACTCGAACGTATTAACTCGATTCATAAAACTATGTGATCAATTAGTACAGGAGTATGTCAGGAATGACCCGGCATCTCAATTAACTAATTTGGCATTATTAAACGGAATTTTAAATAAGGTAGTAGGACCCGCATCGCGTACGATTAACTCGAATGGTATCCCGGAAACTTGGGAGGGAATTAGGAGTGCTTTAGTTAATAATTTCGCTGATCAACGCGATGAGACATCCTTATACAATGACTTAGCGCTTTTAGCGCAAGGTTCGGCAACCCCGCAGGAATTTTATGAACAGTGTCAAAACCTTTTTAGTACTATTATAACATATATCAGCCTGCATGAAACAATAGCGAGTACCATTGAATCGAAACGCACCTTGTACAAGAAACTCACGTTACAGTCGTACTTACGTGGTCTACGTGACCCGCTGGGTTCTCGCATTCGGTGCATGCGGCCTGATACAATTGAGAAAGCTTTAGAGTTTGGGCACGAAGAGATGAATACGTTGTATTTGCAGCAGCGCAACGTTCATGCTCCTGACAGGAAGTCGCAGCCACAGCATCAGGTTAGTCCAAGATTTTCTTATGGCCTTATGCCACCGATTCACGTGGCACCACCCACACAACGTCCCTTTAATTCGACACCCCTTGGGCCTTTTAACATGCCAGGACCCTCGCGATCGTTTATGCCTCAAGGACAGCAACCTGCTCCGATTTGGAAGGGTCAACCCTCCCAATATCGCGGTCCTACACGTACGCAGCAAATGTTTAGTTCACCACCGCCTAATTATAGACCTCAGAGTCAAGTTTTTAGAATGCCTGGTCCTAGACCAGCTGCTAGTAACACCCCGCAACCTATGAGTGGCGTAAGTCATTATGCGGCTAAACCATTTGTCCCACGTGCAACCCATGACTGGTCTAAATCTGGAAATCCGCCGCCCGCAAATTATTTTAGAACACGGGAACTTAATTATAATGATTTGAGCGACCAGTTTCAGTATGACTATTACGGCGATTATTTTGTTAATGATGAATACTACCCCCAGGGACATTTTGAGTATCCCGATTACGCGTATCCGAGTGAATACGCGTATGAGCAACCACAGTGTACAGATTCTTATGTTATAGTAGTATTCCTTCTGCTGAAAGGGAGGATTTTCAGAAGGTCTCCAAATCAGACAAGTCAAAATAGAGATTAATTTGCAAACGCAAAGGCAACTGCCATATATTCAAATTTCAAACCCTCCGCTTAAATTATTAATTGATACAGGTGCAAATATGTCTTTTGTTAGTCCAGCGGTTGTTCAAAAGTTCTTATCCCATATACCGTGTAACTATGATCCCTTTGAGGTAACGAATATTCACGCTAATACTAGAAGTGATTACTCTATTACTTTACCGTGTTTTCAGGAATTTAATGAGCCAGATGACATAACTCTTTTAGTTTATTCGTTTCATAATTTCTTTGATGGTTTGATTGGTTATGACTTATTAGAAAAACAAGGATCTAATATTGACCTGAAAAACAGGTTGTTGGTCACCCGTAATTCTAGTAATCCTTTACTGATGTACGACTCCCGCAATTGTAATTTATACGAAGACATAGTACCGGCTAATTCATCTAAATTAGTTAACGTCCCTATAAACTCTGAGGATGGTGACGTTTTAATTCCTGAACAGTGTGTCTCAAATTGTTTGATAGGCGATTGTATTACAACTGTAAAAAATAACAGAGGTATAATAGAAGTAACAAATGCGTCACGTCATGACGTAGTATTGTCTATGGATCGCCCTGTTAGTGCTGACTTATTCAATGTTCAGTGCATGCGCACCAAACAACAGTCTGACCGCGTAAATGAAGTTTTGTCTCATCTGCGTACAGATCATTTGAACCCCGAGGAAAAAGCCAATTTGGAAGCACTTTGCGCTCAGTACGCTGATGTGTTTTATATTGATGGCGAGCCATTATCTTTCACGAACCAAGTAAAGCATTCTAATCGAACAACAGATGATGTGCCAATCTATACAAAAAGTTACCGATACCCGTTCATACATAAGCAGGAGGTTCAAGATCAAATCTATAAAATGTTAGAACAAAATATCATACGCCCCTCACAGTCCGCGTGGAGCTCCCCCATCTGGGTAGTTCCCAAGAAAGCCGACGCCAGCGGAAAAACCAAATGGCGCTTGGTTATAGACTTCAGGAAATTAAACGAAAAAACTATAGATGACCGCTATCCTATACCCAACATTTCGGACGTCCTTGACAAGTTAGGTAATTGCCACTATTTTACCACCCTAGACCTCGCGAGTGGCTTTCACCAAGTTGAGATGAGCCCGGATGATATCCATAAAACCGCGTTTACGGTCGAGCATGGACACTTCGAATTTCTTCGCATGCCAATGGGTTTAAAAAATTCTCCTTCAACCTTTCAACGGGTGATGGACAATGTCTTACGGGGCCTTCAAAATGTTGTGTGCTTAGTGTACTTAGATGATATCGTCGTTTTTTCAGTATCCCTTCAGGAACATTATGGTGAATTTAGAAAAGGTATTTCAGAGACTCAGAGAATCTAATTTCAAAATTCAAATGAACAAATCCGAATTTTTAAAATTAGAGACTGCATATTTAGGACACATCATTAGTAAAGACGGTGTTAAACCTAACCCGGATAAGATTAAAGCCATCCAGAAATTCCCAATGCCCAAAACGGCAACTGAAATTAAACGCTTTCTCGGTCTGCTAGGGTATTATAGGAAATTCATTCCAGACTTTGCTCGTATAACAAAACCTATGACGCAATGTCTTAAGAAAGGTTCAAAAATTACCATAACCGATCCAAATTATATCAGTTGTTTTGAGAAGTGCAAAACCCTTTTAATCAACGATCCTATATTGCAATACCCAGACTTTAGTAAAGACTTTATTCTGACAACTGACGCATCTAATCTTGCCATTGGTGCCGTTCTCTCACAAGGACAGATAGGTACCGACAAGCCCATAGCATATGCATCCCGCACATTAAACACTAGTGAAATTAACTACAGCACAATCGAAAAAGAACTGCTGGCGATTGTGTGGGCAACCAAATACTTCCGCCCTTACTTATTTGGTAGAAAGTTCAAAATCGTTACAGATCACAGGCCCCTACAATAGGTCATGAACCTAAAAGAACCCAATTCACGTTTAACTCGCTGGAGATTAAAGTTAAGCGAGTATAATTTCACTACTGTCTATAAGCAGGGTAAGCTGAACACAAATGCAGACGCTTTGTCTCGCATTGAAATCAATAATGAAGAAGCAAACTCTATAGCAGTTAACACGTCCGAAAAACCACCATCAGTGATCGATTCTACGACAGCAACAGCTCATACCAGTGCCGAAAGTCCCATATTAGAAATACCGATATCCGATGAACTCCTGAATAAATTCCACCGTCAAATATCCTTTGTCATCGTAGGAGATATTAAAAAACGCTCAACCGTATCTAAACCGTTTGAAACCCACACTAAGACTACTATACAATTATCGGAGTCTAATCTAGAAGAGGACGTAATTAATGCTGTAAAAGAATAAGTAAATCCCAAAGTAAGAACAGGAATTCTCATCCATCCCCCTCTAGCCATGTACAGTATAATCCCGATTATGCGCGATAAATTTAAAAGCTCTGCCTTGAACATGGTTTTAACAAAAAAAGAGGTAGAGAACGTTAAAAATTATTTAAACCAACAGGAAATTATTCGTAATTACCACGAAGGAAAAACAAATCACCGTGGTATAACTGAGTGTTTCCTTGCTTTATCACATAATTATTATTGGCCTAAAATGAAAGAAAGTATATCGAAATATATCAATGAATGTAGTATCTGTGGACAAGCAAAGTACAATCGAAACCCTATTAAGCAAAGATTCTCAATAGTTCCTCCTCCAACTAAACCCTTTGAAATTGTACATCTTGATCTTTTTACAGCACAAAATGAAAAATTTCTTACTTTAGTTGACGCTTTCTCGAAATATGCGCAAGCATATCATCTCAGAGATGGCACCGCGTTAAGTGTCGTTCAGGCTCTTCTAACGTTTTGCACCCATCATGGCGTTCCATATACTATAGTTACAGACCAGGGACCTGAGTTCACTAATGCATTATTTGCTGAATTTGTCCGTCTTCATAAGATACAGCATCATAAGATACTTGCACATACCCCTAACGATAATGGTATAGTAGAGCGCTTTCATTCTACCCTTCTCGAACACCTCAGAATCCTGAAGCTAGAGAAACGTAATGAACCTGCCATAAATCTAATGCCCTATGCAGTTTTAGGTTATAACAGCTCTATACACAGCTTCACTAAATGTAGGCCTATAGACTTAATCACAGGACACTTTGATCCTCGCGATTCCTTGGATTTAAATTTATCTGAGCACCTACTGCAAAATTACCTACAAGACCATAAAAAACGACTAAAAAGACCTGGGTCTACGAAATTATAAATGAAACCTCTCTTCACCATAGGACCGAATTAACCGAAAATAGGAATAAAGATCGCGAACCTGAAAAACAATATAGCCCTGACCAACAAATATTTGTCCGTAATCCTCTAGCTAGCAGACAAAAGTTAGCTCCACGTTTTACTAAAGACATAGTCCTAGCCGATCTTCCCATACACATCTATACTAGGAAAAAACGAGGTCCTGTTGCAAAATCTCGTCTAAAGAGGAGCCCTAAAGATTCCGTATTGTTACAGGATGTTACTGTTGCTGCTACTCCAAATGACGCAAGGACAAGAAGTAACGATTGATCCTTTAGGAAACGGCCCTGGCATACTTCCGTTTAATCTAGGAACGACGCGTATCGTTTCCCACTATCATTCCTTTCTTAATTATGTTAATCTCGATAGTATACAATCTCAGATAAATACAGTTAGCACACAAGTAACTGATTTCAGACACAAATTAAATAATAACACATCCCTATTATTCGACCCGCACATGCATTATCTTACATCTAAATTAGCTAAAATATCTACACAGTTAGAGTCATTTGAACATAATCGTCATAAAAGAGGACTTATCGATGGTCTCGGTTCTATTATCAAGAGTAGGTATATCCGGTAATCTTGACCAAACTGATGCAATTAAATACGATAATGCTATAAAAATCCTTCAGGAAAATGAGTACAGGATACAGTCTCAATTTAATCAGCACGTTAGTCTATGTAAAACTTGGGTTTCAAATAATGCCAACTTGTTAACTAATATAACTAAAAATCAGGAGAGAATGGGCGATGTTTTAAATCGGATAATCAATAATACGGCAGACTTCGATTTCATCCACTACGCCCATATGGCTCAATACTTAATTATCTTAAGTGATAACATAACTTAACTTGTCAGAAGAGCTCTATAAACTAGAGTACACTTTAGCCTTTATACGTGCATTAAGCACACCGCATATGGTAGTTAGTACAGCTGAGATGAAGAATATGTTAAATAAATGAAGGATTTTATACTCAAAGGATGAAATCCTTGAATTAGAACTAAGAGACTATTACGATATAATTAAGCTAGGATACTTTTATATAGAAAATCAGATAGTTATAGTATTTAAGGTACCGATTGCCTTCCCTCCAGTCTATAACCTTTATAAACTGTCCATTGTCCCTAACAAAAATAATAAGATCCTTTTACCTACCTCACCTTATATTGCGATTTCTGGACAAGATTCTATGTACATGGAGGCTGAATGCCCGAAGGTAAACTCCCTGTACCTCTGCGAAGCAAAATCTAAATACAAGACTCAAGATGATCCGGATTGCATTCAGCATCTGATCTCCAAGCAAGAACTCCTCCCATCTTGTAAGCTGTCTTCAGTCGTCTTGAAGAAAGAAGCTGTAGAACAACTTGACGAGAAACATTACACCATCAGTTTCTCATATCCAACCAAAGTCAAGATATCATGCAGACAAGAAACTTATAAAACCCTTGAAGGAAGCTATTTGGCTATCATCCCGTACAATTGTCATATCAAAACGCCCGAATTCACCATAGCTAACTCTAACAATCATATTAAGGGATTCGCTCTGGAGATTATGCAATTGCCTACGAATATTGAAGATTTAGAAACGTCAAGCGAAGCACCAATCATACTAAACTCTGCTAACCTAGAAAGCCTGCACTCTATAAACACGAAGATCATGTTACAGACTCCAGTTAAACTTAATGAAGCAATTGATACAGCCCTCTACCATACTATGATCCCAATCTATCTGATACTATCCGGTGCAAGTGCACTCATCATCGCACTGATGTACCGACGACATCGCACGAAACTTCTTCATGAAAATCAATCAATGGAAACGGATGATGCTACATCTTCAGGAAATTATGCTGAAATTCAAGAATCAAATAGAATCAGTCCCAGCAAGATAAGAATTGACCACAGCAATATTTTATCATCTCTTACACACAAGATTTCGAAATAGTTGCTGATCTTCGGGGGGAGGTGTTACATATTCGCATAGCACCTAAAACGCTGACAAGCGTTTACCTAATTACCGCTCATTGCATCAGCCGCGGAGACGAGGCGCCGACGCAGCACAACGTGATGCAGCCCGACACCGGACATCGCGGCCTTTGTGGAAATCGTCACTTTTGACACAACATCGGTCAACCGTCGACTACTTTAGCTATTAATTAGAATTGTAATTCTTATTAAATTAAATTGTCTTTTATTAAATAAATTTTGTATTTTTTTTAATTCGTATCTGTATCTGTTTTACTGTATGCACATAAATAATAAAATAAATAAATAAATAGGTTTATAACAATTATAATACCTATAGGTTTAAAAAAAAATATATCAATTTCCTTGGTTGTACAACCAAGGAAATTGATTGCTTATCAATTAACACACTACGTGAATTTACCTTGTTATAGCCATTTCATGTAACTGTCAAAGAAGGACAGTTGGGATTTAAATATCCTTAGGGACAACTTAAGTCTGCAGTCAATAAGCTAAACTGTTAATTTCCCTAGCTTTACTAAATATTTGTTTTACCTATCTGTACCCGGGCGTTTCGGATGGCAACACATAGTTAAGCATTTTGTTGCAAAGTTAATATTTGTAGGCGTTGCATAAAAATGCCAAGCCTTAAGTGTTGGACATCTAACATCGCCCAGCTTTCTATGGCATGAATAGTGACGGTGCGAACAATGTGTTGTTCCTTGACACTCATCATTAGGGCCCGATTGATTTGTATGAAAATGAATATCTAGTCTATTCACACGAACCACATTTGGCCGTCAAAATCAACCGTGTGGGCGATACCGACCACATCAAGGTGACGTCGCAGCCGAAATGCAACCACAACATTGCGTCGACGCGACACGACGTAACTGTAACAGCTGGAGTCGATCCACAGACCAAATAGCCTTAGTCGATCTGTCTGCAAACAGTAGCCACAATGTAACCACAACGTAACCACATCGCAACTACTAGCGACAACGCATCCACAACGCAACTGCAAAAACTTGCACCGACACTATTGACACGTAACCACTGCTTGCCCACATTTTGTCGCTGCGATTTGGTGTGGTTGTGGTACCTACGTGAAAACGGGCCCTAATGGTGACATTTGGGTATGTAGGTAATTTAGTTCTGTACCTACTGTTCCATGAAAGTTTCAAGCTCTTTAATTTTTCGGATACAGTAAACAATGTCACTAGTCTTTTTCTGCAATATTTCATATAAAATGTCTGTCTCAGAAAATATTTCAGAAAACGTATTTAGAAAAAAATATAATTCAAATTCCTTTAAACTATTTAAAAAAGCAGAAACTTCCGTTAATGTTTCTCCGTCCCATTTATCGAAATTTTCTTCAAACATACCTATTAAGTTATCAATATTTGTGGCAATCACATTAACAGTTCGAGAGTGATAAGTCCATCGTATTTCGGCAACGCGAGGTAATTTACGCATTTGAGCATACTCGTTATAGTGCGCGGTTCAAACTCAAACTCAAAGCATTTACTTCAATTAAACCATTTACAGGCACTTTGAATTGTCAAGTGGTGGGTCAGTCAGAAATATGAAGCTAGTTGCCCATTCCAAAGCGTAGTAGGTACCTATGGAGAAGAACGGACAAGAAACTCCATGTACACTCTTTTAAATTATATTGTTACATAAATATTAGTTACATCATTAATGTTGAATATAGATATAATTATATGTGAGAACGATGTAAATAAGACGTACACGTTGAGTGTCCAGCATACAGCAAATATAAATTAAAAAAAAACAATCCATAATAAAATACTTAATTGAAATAAGACGTGGTGGCTAAGAGATGACCAGTCCCAACTGACAGCGCTTTCTTTTTGTACTAGTATGAAAAAAAATTGCAAATGATCTAACTGTACTAAAAAATCGCTTGGTCTCAGAAACTCGTTCAAAATACTTTGAAAGAATAAGATTGAGCACATGAGCCGAACACCAAACATACGTCGTTAGTGGGGATTTTTGTCTTATTATACTTTGAACTCCATTAATCTCTGAAGACAAAACTGCTGCACCATCATAAGTTTGAGCAACTACTTTATCTAAGCAATTAAATTCCCCTAAAACATTGATAATAAACGCGCTTAAAGTTCCAGCTGTCCGATCCGCACTGACATCAATATATTTTATAAATCTAAAATCTTTTTTTTTTTTTTTTTTTATCTGTCAACTACTTCTGAGCCACAAAAATATCTCAAGATGAGGACTAGCTGTTCACGACTGCTGGCATCAGGAGTTTCGTCAACCATAACAGCAACAAAATCAGTTTCACTAATTTCTTTGTTTATCTTATCGTACATTACAGACGCAACACTAGAAATTAAATCATTTTGGGTCTTGATAGCCCCGTGAATGAGCTTCCCGATGTTGATTGTAAGTGGGTTTCCAAATTTCCATCATATTTAGCCAACAAATCTACAAGTTCCAGAAAATTGCCTTTATTAAACGACAAGCTGGATTCGTCATGACCACGAAATGCTAATTCTTGTTTACCTAGAAAACAAACTACATCAACCAACCGTTTGAAAATGTTTCTATTTCTGTCAACTTTCGCTTTGTGCCTTTCAATATCTAACTTTAACTCGCTATTCAAACTAGTCTCTATTGTACCTTTACCAAAAGTTTGGAACTTTAAGCAGGATTCTAGATGTTTTTCTGAAGAATCATGCTAAGCAGCCGCTTGGTGAAAATTATTTAAATCTGAGTATCCGTTTTATGTCCAAACATTCTTTTTATCTTGATTAGTAAACAAAATGCAAGGGAAACAATACAATGTGTTTGTGTGTACACAACCAGTTAGCCAGTAATAGTTATCATAAAACTTTTTATGAAAATAACGAATATTAGTACCTTTCCTTTGGGTTAAATGCAATCCCGGTAAACATCTTCCCTTTGCAATCAATTTAATAATAATAATAATTCATTTTTATTTCGGACACAAAAAGATCCATAGAGTGTTAGTAACATATTAAATAGCTTATTATCTAGTGTTAGTACCAATTGACCTCTGCACAAGAAAAATTACGATTGGAGAGCTATAGCTCTCCGCTACAGTTCTCAGGATGCTGTTGCGACTGTCTCTCACTCTCCTGAGTAGCGAGGCACATTTTTTACGAATGATCGCGTGAAATCCGTCGGTACGAGCCTGCGCAAACATCCCCGACGCACTGCAGTAGCGAGGAAGTCTCAACAACATCCTGAAGGCATTATTATATTGGACGCGCAGGACATCTAGCGACCTTTTGGTGTAATTAACCCATAGATTACCCGTGTACAGGCTCTGGCAGTAGGCCTTGAAAAGAGTTATTTTAACTAGGTCCGTACACTGAGCAAATCTACGGATTAACATGTTGCACCGGACGGCTAGTGCCCTGCGCTCCCTTTCTATATCTACATCGTCTTTAAGGTCGTCGGACAGAAAATGACCCAAGTATTTGAAACTACATACTTTTCGTATTACTGACCCGTTTATAAGAAGCTCGGGGCCCTCTTCTCGGCATTTGCCGCCGACCTTAAAGACCATGTACTCACATTTTTTTACATTATAAATTAAACCATGTGCGGCAGCGTAAGCTTCACAAGTCCCCAACAGTTTTCTTACAGCCTCCGCAGACGGACCCAGCAGAACCATGTCATCCGCATAGCTGATGTTGTTAATGCTAACACCACCAACACTGCATCCGACACGCGTGCTGCTGAGTCCCTCTATGAGGTCATCCACGTAGAGATTGAAGAGCCTGGGAGAAGTCAGACCTCCTTGTCTGACCCCACACTCCAACCTATACGGTTCAGAGAGCGTACCATCCCATCTCACATGATTGGTCTGATTGCCATACCAATACTGGAATAGCCCGCAAATTTCTGCCGGTATACCCCTGCTTGCCATTTTCTCCCAGAGTAAATCATACGAGACAAGATCGAAGGCTCTGGAGAGATCAAGGAAGCAGGCGTACACCGGCGTCCCGCGATCTACATAGTATTGAACTGTATGCTTGAGACTCACAATCGCGCTTTCAGTAGAAAGTCCGGGACGAAACCCGAACTGCGCATCATGAAGATGTATATAGTCATTAAGGCAAGTATCAAGCACACCGTCCAAAACCTTTGCTATTATAGTCGCAAGTGAAATGGGACGATAGTTACCCTGGTCAGAAATATCTCCTGTCCTGTTCTTCACAATGGGAGTCACGATGGTCTTCATTAGATCATCAGGTAAGTACGCGTGACTAATACACATTGTGAACAACATAGACAGGACTCGCGGCAGGTGTACACCCGCGTGCTTCAAGTGCTCAATACTGAGCCCATCATGTCCTGGAGATTTGCCTCGGCTCATACTATTAATAACTGCACTTACTTGCTTGCTCGAGAATCGCATTAGAGGTTTACCTCCACAACTGCTGGGCTCAGCATCTACCTTCACGATTGAGGGACCGAGAGGGGACTGAACTCGAAAATGCTCTTTGAACATATTCGAGATTCCAGTGGGTTCATTTAAGCCTCCTACACTTGTAGGGAGTCCCGGTCTCCCGTCCAGCTTACCAGTGGATTTCCAGAAATCACAAAAATGTTTACTAGCCCGTTGTTCGGCCAATCTATCCATAACAATCTGCTCAGCATGGTTTTGGCAATATTTCAGCCGGTTTTTAAAACACTTTCGCTTCTCATGCATATTATCATAGATAGGTCCCGAACAGGGACGTTTGCTATCTTTCCAGGCCTGAAAACTACTCCTGGCTTCGCGATTAGCGTGTCTCACGTGCTCATTCCAACCACACACACGCTTGCCCCGTCTCGGCCCTCCAACGCGTGTCACTTTAGATTGCCTAGCCGCCACACAAAGTATTTCAACAATCTGCCTATACAAATTGTCCAGAATAGTCCTATGATCAGCCAAACTGCACGGTCCACTACCGCAACTCTGAAAATCGTGGGGGAAGTCAACATCTCGCAATTTACTAGTACAGATACTATGGTAGTTTTGTATTTCAGACTTAGTTCTTTCACCCCACACCACAGAATCACGACAGATGGGCCGCGACACCATTTTAGGCCGTACCACTTCTAAATTACATTGTATACAAATGGGTAGATGATCCGACACGTAAATATCTTCAAATACGTCAACATTGACAATTGTATGCCACGCTGATACAGATACCAAACAGTGATCCAGCCACCTTCTACAATCATAAACATCACTTATAAACGTGTATGTGTCGCTATCAATCCCCCGCTTCTCAACATCAGCACAAATCCAGGATTGGTCTGAACAAAAGTTAATCAGTTCTTTATAGAACATTTCATGAGGGTGAGCATTGAAATCACCCAACATAAAAACATTTTCTACATCACAGCTCGCTATGGTGGCACTTAACACATCTGTAAAAACGGGTAAGTTGTCTGAACAATTTGTAGGCATATACACAGAAAAAACAAGAATTTTTCGACCCTTCGACGATGCTGTGATGGCCACTAAGCGAGGACTACTACAATTAACAACAGACACCGAATCAAATATGCCTTTCCTCCAGAGAATAGCTACCCCACCATGAGGCCTTCCTCTCAATAGACCCTCGGAGGTATCCACAGCTGACTTACCGGTATAGTCAAAGTCAGGACTTATTGTTTCCAAGATTGGAATGTCATGGGAAAGTAGCCAGGTCTCCTGTAGGGCCACCACATCAGACCACACACATAAATCCTTAATATTATCAATCGATCGCTTAACCGACTTACAGTTAAAACTAACACATTTAAGGTATTTAATAATTCCTTGTGTAGCCATGAGTATCAATGTAATTATTTAACTTTTACTATAGACTCCTTAGGCTTTGTTCTATACATAAAATGCACATAACGCCTAAAAACAATACCATCCGGCCATAACTCATCATTTAGGAAAAAATCTAGTTTACATTTAGAAACATACAGTTTAAACGCATTATACTTCCTAACTGACTTCATATTAATCTTTTTAAGCGACACTACCTCACTTGTTTTGTCTTTAATATAGTTAATAATGTCATCTTCACTAGCTTCGATACTGACATTGGAAATTAACAACGGCACTTTTATATCCGCAGCCCGAAATTTACCTTCAGGCCCAGTAAAAGCCCTTCCCTTCTGACTAGAAATCCTATTTTGTTTGTGTCGTTTATGCTCCACTAACTTCCACTCCGAACCACCTACCACTTGGTTACTACTCACTTCATTCACACGCAAACTCGCACAATTAACCTCCCGCTCCGCCGATTGTCTCCACAGGCGAAGGCGCGGGTGAAGGCAACGCCTGTGCCTTACTCGCTACCGAGTCACACGACGACGCCACTCGCTGACCGCTAGTAGGGGACATCGTCTCGCAGGTAGCCGGCGGCGCGGGCGGCGGTGTCAAAACCGGTTCCTTAGACGGCGACGATTTTTTGCTCGTCATGCACTCGGTCGTCCTCGCACTCCGCGCCGCTGTCGTCCCGTCTCGCTCACCACCGTGTCTAGTGTGCTCTGTCTCACCATGTTGTGTTGGTAAAACAGAGACGCAACTATAATCGCACTGCTCAGCTGTTGTTGACATGTTTTTTGCCGATCGGCCGTTGAACTTTAAATCAGCTGTTACTTGAGAATACTTTATGGGTACATATTCTAAGCCTATAGGGCCACTATCCAGAGTAATACTATTTTGCAAACATGCTCCTCGCCTTTTATTAACATTTCTTTCTATCGTGTAAGTGTCAGTTAACGATGCGTATTTCATGTTTTCTACATCTAACTTAAAGCGATCAAATTGTTCCGTTGTGACAGCTTTTTCTTCTAAGACACTAACCTTATTTTGCAGTTTCGCTACGTCCTTTAGAAGTCGGGTGACATCCACATGATCGAAGGAGACTGGAGGGAGCCTGTGTAGTTCCCTCGCCACAAATATCGGGAAAAGATCCGGATTTGATCCTTTTAACAAACAAATCATGTCATCTAGGTCTCGTGACATTTTCTTTTTGCCATCCTTTCTTCGAAGAGGCATCTTCTTCCCAGTAGGCACCGACTCAAATAACAAAGTTTTGGCTTTCACTATTTCTTCCGCCGAAAAAGAAGAAGTACACAACTGGTGCACACTCTCTTCGTCCATAACGTCCAATACATTGCGCAGAAACGCCAACAACTCGTTAATCACAACATTGCAGCTGTTACATTTCACAGTAATGAGCGACATAGCGCACAACAGTATTTGCATTGGCAATGCACAACACACCACACAGTCCAGTATCAAGACGACAACTTTAAAAACTTGGGAATCGCGACATCGCGTGCGCACCGTGCGCCGGCCAGATACGAACTCATTTCAACGAATAATAATAACGAACTCATACGAACGAATTTAAGTTTTCCCTCAAAAGTTAACGTCAAAAACGCGGCCGATTTTAATTTATTTAAACACACTTCACCAGCACAGGTCTCACAGCTATAATTTTCCATTTTTTACAATAAACTTACTAAATAATTACTCGACAGTCGATCACTTAGCGCCAAGAAAAACAATATGGTATCCTATACTATATTGTAGTCTGTGCAATATGGCGAAAAAACTTAGCAATTTATTACGATACGAAATAATACGAACGAATGAATTAGTCGCCGTCCGGTCATTTGGTCAATCCGACTAAAAAAAGTAGACCCTCTGCAATTAACAAAAGCGGTACTTTTACGGGTTCTCAATATGGACGATAAAACTCGGGTATCATTTAAGCTATTACCAATTTAATTAGTTTTGTGTTTCTTAAATAATAGGGTTTGTCCTCCAAATAGTAGATCTGTCACCAAAATGTAGTCACCAAACAATGCAAAATCAGTTCCACAATAAATCACCTAAAATCCTGAGATATAAGGTCTAGTACCAAATAAATGTTTTTGTATGTATTATAATAGGTGTGTCCTAATAAGTATTTAAGCAAACTAATTTAAAGAGATCACCAATAGTAGTAGTTTTCTTATTCACCACGGATCGATTGATATACATAATATGTCGACGGTAGGGCTTGGTCGACGGAGCCCCGCTTGGCGGGGCTCCTACTTCTGGGTGGTTTATAAAAAAATAACCACGAAGGGGATGGCGGGGTCTCTCGACCCCGCCATCCCCTTCTAACCTAACCTGTCCGAGTCGGGGTGCCCTAAAGTCCAGATTGCATCCAGTTTCTCCTGGTAATTTGTCTCGGGTATCATTTAAGCTATTACCAATTTAATTAGTTTTGTGTTTCTTAAATAATAGGGTTTGTCCTCCAAATAGTAGATCTGTCACCAAAATGTAGTCACCAAACAATGCAAAATCAGTTCCACAATAAATCACCTAAAATCCTGAGATATCAACCTGAGAACAATTTTTGTTTATCTGAGAACGAAAATATTTCGTGGCGATAGATCTATTTATTAGGTGATACAACTTGATGACAAATATAAATTTTGGTGATAGAAAATATAGTTCCCATAAAACTCCAACACGCGCACACAGTCACACTTTTGCTGTGTACTACACTTGACTACACGAGATGCGTTCTACGACGAAAAAGCAAGCCGTAATATTGCTTCTGCTCAGGTTATAGAAAATTCATTGTCACAAGGAATATTTCCAGAGAATTTGAAGTATTCTATAGTTAAGCCTTTATTCAAAAAAGGTGATCGAAAAGAGCCAAATAACTATCGCCCTATTACACTTGTTCCTGTGTTATCCAAAATCTTTGAAAATATATTCTACAACCGACTAATAAGTTTCTTAGATAAGCATAGCATTCTAAAACAGGAACAAAACGGTTTTCAGCATAATAAATCGACATCTTTAGCAGCATTTACCCTAATTAAAAAGATCACAGAATATCTAGACGATAAAATTCCGGTTGCTGTAGTGTTTTTTGATATGAGTAAGGCATTTGATTTTGTGGATCATACCATCTTACTAAACAAATGTGAAACGTATGGTATCCGTGGTGTCGCTCTAAATTGGATAAAAAGTTTTTTAACAGGCCGACAGCAATGTGTTGAAGTCACTAATTTAAATGTAGATCTTGAATCCACTGTTTACAGATCCTCCTCTAGACTAAACAAATATGGCGTACCACAAGGGAGCGTGTTAGGCCCCTTGCTATTCTTACTGTATATAAATGACTTACCAGATTCAATAAATTATGATAGTGTCCTATTCGCTGATGATATTTCCGTTATAGTGCCTAATAACACTAACAATTCAACCCATGAAAATAAAATACACGAAGCTATACAATCCGTAATAAAATGGCTTGAATCTAATAACCTATGTGTAAATATATCTAAAACAAAACTCATTAAATTTCATACGTACAAAAGCAAACTCTCCGACAGCAATAACATTAAAATAAATGACAAAAACATAGAAGAAACAGAAAGTATTAAATTCTTAGGTATAAGTCTAGATAAATTTTGTAATTGGAAACTCCACATTAACAACGTATGCAGTAAACTAAATAGATTTGTGTATGCACTAAGGAAACTTCGTATTGTATCAGACGAAAAAACCGCCCGCATAGCATATAGTGGGTATGTTGAATCACTATTAAGATACGGACTAATAATATGGGGCAATTCAACAGACAATGATAAGACTTTTATTGTACAAAAGAAATGTGTAAGAGCTATATGCGGTGTCGGTCCACTTGAATCTTGTAGGCCTTTATTCAAAAAACTGAAACTATTGACCTTGACCTTGTATTTGTTTGAGGTATCGGTGTTTGTGAGGAAACATAATGAATTCTTTAGATTCAAAGGTGACAATTACACCAAACAGAGACCAAGAGATGCAACAAAGATTTTAGTTCCTTTTTGTAATACAACTTTAAGTAAAAAAAATGTTTATCATATGTGCATTACAATATTTAACAAATTACCAAAGACCATAAGGGAACTGCCATTTAAATATTTTAAAATTAAACTGCGTAGATGGTTGATAGAAAATTGTTTTTATAGTTTACAAGAATTTCTGCAACATAAAGAAAAAAAAATATTCTAAGTTTCCTATAGTTTTGTGGCATGTGTTTATTCTAATAAATAATTTATGTTATCTAAAGACAACATGTTATTTTTAATAGGTTTTAAGTTATGTTGTGTTTTTATATATTATTGTAACTTAAATTTATCTTGATTTAGAAATTATATTAGAACATAGGTGTATATTTTGTATATCTTATTAAAATAAGTACCCTACCTATGTACCTATTCATGTAACACTAATTTGCATGCCCTAAACAGGCAAAATATGGACTGTACATTAACCACCAACTTTTACAACTGGTAACACCTATATTTTCTGCAAATAAATTATTCTTATTCTTATTCTTATGCTCACGGGAGCGCAGCCTCCGCGGCGCGCGCGGTGGCGGCGGGCGTTCGCCGCGCGAGTTAGATCCAAAAAAAAAAATAGATGGCGCGGAACCTAAATTACCATGTTTTTTTTTTAAATTATAGTTATTTAACATTTAAAGGGGTCATGTATGTATCGGACTACAGGGTATTCAGAGCTTATTTGCATGTATGGAGTGCACGCCACTGCATATCCCCCTTAGTGCTTAAGAGTTGCCGCCAGATCTTGACACCACCTTTGACGTAAAGGTATCCTTAACTCTTGCATTCAAAAAAGAATCTTTCCTGATGCGCTAAAGAAAGCTATCATCCATACAATTCATAAGAGAGGGAACAGGCACTGTGTCAACAATTACAGACCCATATCGGTCCTATCAGCACTCCCAGTATAATAATAGTAGGATTATAAAAAAGCTTTCGACAGTGTTCCACATTCCTGGTTGATTCAAATACTAGAAATTTACCCCCTCGAAAACCATGAAAATGACACCCATGACGAAAAATTTTATAATTTATATAGCAGCCGCCATCTTGGAAAATTCATGCAAATAGATGAAAACGAATAGGTCCTTAACACAACACATCTTTAACATAACACACAACACGCCGCATTTACTAGGCTTCGGTACGTAAATGTTACAAAAACCAGGCAAAGAGGGGCGAGGGGGAGTGGGAGGCAGTCGCCTCATTTTGCGAAGCAGTCATGCTAGCGAAGGAGGTGGCTGGACCAGGCCCGTGCCGGACGGCGCGTACGTGTTCCACGCGCGATTCAAAGAGATGTCAGCATCGAAGAGGGGGCCCACTAGGGCCCAAGCCTGCCGGAAACGCGGGATTGTCCGAAAGGGGTACCGCTGACCCGGAACATAAAGGGCCAAGGAAGGAACACGGGTAGGTTTTAGTCAGTAAGAGTCTGACACTCCCTTCCGCTCCACCCAGAGCGGGAGGGGTCATTTGATGATTTCCCATCCTCAAAAAAAAACAGGCGTTTCATGAACTGCAGGGCATTCTAAGGTCAAGGTGAAGGTTCACATTATGGACATAGAAGGGGGCTCCCGTAACCTTTCTGAGAAAACGGTTCTGGAGGGTCTGCATCTTATGAAGATGGCGTGGCTTTTGTATGCAAATACGAAACGTGCATAGGTAGGTCATGATGGGACGGAGCTGATATAGCAAAGTGCGCTTGATTTGTATAACAACTACGTTTTAAAATCAAACGACTTTTCATTGACAGGAGCCGGCGGAGAGCGGTATAGAATGCGTGGACATGATGAAAAATTTCGTGCGGTCGCGCGGTTACGTGAAATTCAAAGCTGTTGTCTAGTTAATAGAACTCTATTAACGATTTCAACTGGCGCCAATCTTTTTATCTACGTCTAAATGCAGTTAAATAATAAAAGAAAGAGGCGCTCAAGTCAACGAGTATAACTATATCGTTTATTAGTTTACCTACATAGCTTGGCTATGCAACAATGACATTTTATAGTATTATTAAACCTTTTATTATTTACGTAAATCTACCAATTTAGTTCAAGTTTATTTTGCAAGCTCTATTTTGTTTTTTATCTAATATCAGACTGTCCGAGCGTTATGAGAGTAATGAGTAACAAATGTTTACCGAGTCAAGCCAGTTTAACCTACAGATAATATTTATCACATTTCGGAAATCCCGAATGATACTTTTATCAGCTGTTATTTATGCGCCTTTTGTTAAAGTCATGCTTTATATTAATAATAAGTTTACTTATATATATATACAGTTTTCTAGTACTGGTTATTCTGGAGGAATCTTATTTTGAGTATTAAAACTACTAAATACAATAGTAATTTAATGTACTGCGTGTAAATTAATCGACTTAAATTACTTAAACGTGAGGTTCTTAATTCGATGAAAACGCATTGTTCTTTTAATTTTGTATCAAATACTCTCTACTCCTCGTCCTCCTCGTCTCTGGCGCGAAAACGGCAACGGCTAAGATGGAGACAAAATTGTATGACAAATCATTTGATATTACCTACACTTTTTTCCTGTAAAAAAATGTTTTAAAAACAGTTTACACCTCAAAAAGAAATAGTAATATTTTAAAACTAGATGAGGTGGGTGTTTCCTAATCCATTACTCTAAGAAGAAACACCGACACAAATTCAGAAGTCACAGTTTCTTTTGAAGTCCAGAATTAAAGTATGAATTCTAAGCACGGTTTTTCCACTTGCCGGTGATAGCAGTGGTCCCAATTCATATCATTAACTTTGCGTCGTTCGTCGTTCGTCGCGCCAACACAGTGCAGGCCTATTGAAAAACAACCATTCGTGATAAGTAGGACTGACGTAGCACAAAGTTCTCCATCGCGTAGACACAGCGTAGCGCGGCGTAGACGCGCGTAGCACTGCGCTAGATAAAATTACTAAAATAATTGATCTTCTTTTTATTTAATAGTAATATCATTTATTTGCTAAACACACATGGTTTAAAAGATGGTAGTGTTAATAATGTGAGCAAACACGTTTGGCTTAATAGATATAAGCGTGCAAATTTTACATGCATAACGTAAAACTACAAACGTAGTATTCAGGAAAGTTTTATAAAAATGTGGCTGTTATTATTGATATGTTATTATAAATTGTGTGATTTACTCTCTTAAGTCACGGGCAAAAGCTGTTTTAAGTATGGATGGTAGCGCAGCGGTCGACCCTGGATGTGTCTGACGAGTGCTCAATACCGTCACTCCCTTACTGCGCACAAGGGTGTCATTCTCTATAAATCGTCACACTGGCTAGTTATCAATATCCGATGTAGGGTACGTATAAGGATTAGGAGTTGAATAATCAACCCAGTCATCAGTGCATGTGGTCATTGTAATACTTAAACCATGCGTTGTTTCGTTGTGGAAAAGGGATAGTGCTATTTATCCTAAATAGCTCCATCTCGCTCTCACACTGAAACAATATCTCCTCAACTGTCAGTAATGAGACACAATTACTTTTCTATTGTAACCGAACTTAATCAGCTCGGGTTATGGCTGTACGTAACTATCACTATTTTCCTTATAATTCATCATTTTAAAACTTAGATAATGCTTGAACTTCGACACAAGTGTTGATAATAAGTCACTGCATTGTTAATAACACTGAGGTCACTACAAGATAAACGAATCCGCAATGTTTATAAATCACGTTCGTGTCTTGTAACCGCTAGTACGATTTAGAGCTTAGTCAAGTACCTAGTGAAGCGACTGTCACACGTAACATACTATCTGCGGCCACCATGAAGTCAATTGTAAGAGCTTTTTGTTTTATTTTAATTAATTAACATTGATTTTCTGACCGCGTATTCTGTCGAGTTTGCCTGAATGTTGGAACAGGCGTCCGTCTCATTATAAAACGAAATCTAACTTTGGTCTAAGCTCAAACCATCGAGCCAGTTATTAAATTATTTTGAACTTTATTCCAAGCAGCATATTTTTTTAATACAATTTTTTTAACTTTTTGACGACACGGTTGGCGTAGTGGTTAAGCGATTGACTGCTGCGTTAAGTGTCGCGGGTTAGATCCCCGCACGAAACAAATACTTGTATGACCTACAAGTAGTTGTTCCGGGTCTGGCTGTTTGTGTATGTGAGCTTATTAAATGTTTGTAAACGCACCCACGATACAGAAGAAATTCCGAGTGTGGGGCAACGTTTAAAAAAAAACTTATCAACAACTAACTACACATAGATAACGGCCGGCGTACGTCGGTCGTTGCCTTTAATGTCAGTTTTTATTTTTTATTTTTTTTTATTTTGGCAACAAACAGTCATGTACTTACAAACAATATTATTTATGAAAGAATTGGTTCCTTACAAAAGACCTATAGTGCCGACAATGTGGTATAGTTCTAAAAATATGTACAATAAACTCTTAACAAGGATAGACGTGCAAGAAATATATATATTAATTTTTGTGTCAGAACTAATGTTCAATGCAACTTAATTTACAAAGTTAACTGAAGGTAGACAAAGTAAAAAAATAGAATGAGTTAAAATTATGTGACATATCTACTTTTAAGTTTCTGTTTGAGGCTATTAAGAGAAATGTTAAAAAGATCTATGTCTGTAAATTCTCTATTATAATTGTTAGTGGAACGGTATATAAATGAATTTCGAGTGTATGTTTTATGCAGTCGAGGAGGAACAAAAAGTGGTATTGTACGTGAGGGGCGTACGGGTAGCCGAGCGTGTGCTCTTACTGATATTTTACCAAGTAGTGATGGTGAATCAGTAAATGAGTTTAAAATCTTGAACAGTTGAATGATGTCAAACATATTACGTCTGTTACGTAGACTTATCAGTTTATGCCTGCGCATTGCGTCTTCATACGCAGCGTCGTAAGTATTATTGCGGTAGTTAAGTGATTTTAAAAACTTTTTTTGGATCCTTTCTATCCTATTTATATGTATATTAAAACATGGGCTCCATACAGTACTACAAAAGTCCAGAATAGAGCGCACAAATGAAAAATAAAGAATTTTTAAAGTGATAACTTTTTTAAATGGTTTACTAATTCGTAGTATAAAGCCAAGGCTGCGAAATGCGGAGCTAACTATGTGGTCTATATGATGGGTGAATGATAATTTGGAGTCCATAATGATCCCCAGGTCTCTGATGGTAGAAACTCTTTTAAGAGTTAAGCCATTTATGGCATAGTTAAAATTTAATGGGTGTGTTTTACGTGTATATGACATAATGAAACATTTATCTATGTTGAGAAAGAGTTGATTTATTGTACAGTAATTATGCAAATTAAGTAAATCACTTTGTAATTTAGAGCAATCTCTAACGGACTCCACCACTCTGAATATTTTAGTGTCATCAGCGTAAAGTAAGTGATTACTGTGGTCAAATATGGTTCCTATGTCGTTAATGTAGAGGGTAAAGAGCAAGGGTCCCAAATGGGAACCTTGGGGAACTCCTTGTAAAAACTTTTTTGAAAACTTTTTGTAATTAGAACTTTAATTTCGTCCCAATAAAATCGAAAATACAAAATGGCTATATGGTTTAATCCTGGGTATATAAACCTTGTTATGTAATAAGACCGTGTGAGTTCAAATCTTGATCGTTGCTCCGTTGAAGAGAGCCTATTTCTAGAATAGGTACGAACTGTGTTTTAGTAATACATAGCTGTTATTTACTAACTAATTGCTTTCATTGGTGTAATCAATTCGTTCCATTATAGAACTTATAAGGATCGTTGCAGAACGATCGTCAGTATCATGTTATCGATAGTTAGCCCGCTGGAACAAACCTAAAGGATAGGTTAGAACTACTTACTATGCCGCGGCATTAGCACAGGCACGTTGTGCGGAGCCCGCGGAGCATGTTATTTCTATAGCGAAAAAGCTCTGGTCAAACTAAAGTGAATACCGCTCGAGATTCGCGTCAGTGTGGCCAAAGCTTAACCAAAAACCCAGCAGACGTGACGCTGGCATAGTGTGTCAGCGGTTTAGGCTTTACGCTCATTTAAAAGCTGCCAAATCGTCCGCCGTTTACAAAACATTTTGTGTTTCGTACATCTCTGTTTGTATCGGCTTCGTGATAATGTAGCTAACCACAAGTTACTTATAACATATTGACATGAAGTACAATATTAGAGCACCATGTTATGGAACCCTTACATATATATTGTAGGCCATGTTGATATAATAATATCTTATCACGGGATGCTAGCCAAAGATATTCAGAAGTGCCTTTTATTGGTCTAATTGAAATAAACTATTGGCCTTTGTGTTGTTTACTTGTTTGATTTTGAAGAAAATTAGAAAGTCTTTCTTCAAAGTCAAATTCAACACGATTTTGGCACAAAACTCTATAAGTAACATTTTATTTTAACAGGTAGGGGTTATCCTGATTTTGGCGCTTTTGGAGATATTCCTGTGTGAGTAGATACTTTTATTATCTTCATACTTTTAAAATGAATTGTTTTATTTACGGTAGGGTATCCAATGGCCTATCGCCCACGACCGTACCGTGCGTGTTGCAAACTCAAACTATGAAGCTACCGATGAGTAGGCAGAATGTCGCAGCACTAGTATTTCAATGGTCGGCGGGTCACAATGCGATTTGCTAAGGTATTATTAACTAGCTTGTAATTGGTTGCTTCGTGTGCGGACCGCCATTAAAATACTACTGCTGAGACATTCTGGCTACTCATGGGTGATTTGAGTTATTGGGTTTGTGACACGTTACTTTCGAGTAGGGTCGTGGACGATGGACCTGGTTTGTGTGTAATGCAATATAGTTAATATTACTACAGACTATTAATTTTAAATCTCCTACCAATCTTGCAAAGTCAAGACTATGTCGTAGGGTTCTGGCTGGGTTCAATCTCCGGGACGGATTTGTTGTTATTTGATTTCTATTACGATTTTCTCAGTAGAGCCAAAAAGAGTCTTGATTTGTGCCCTGTCCTCTATCTAAACCTTCGGTGAACACAGGCCTGATTTAATTATAATTGTTTGTATCATAAGCATGCCTGTCCTTCGTTCGCGATTTAATTGGCAAACTGTAAACAAATGTGTGTTTTGGAAAAAATACTATAACATCACTCGTCGACGAAGAATTGACACGCCGTATACGAGTAACTGGGCCAGTCTCCACTTTACGCATACAAGGCGTGACCTCGCAACAACACGAGTAACGCAGCCAGGAGGTCAAGCTACAGATATGCGGCCAGGACGGTGAATATCAGGAACTGCGCGCACGGACAATGAAGGACCTGCGACTTCATGGTCAGACGATGGATAGGTCGGCACTAATGACCTATACACACCTCCAGGACATGCAAAAGGACGCGTTCTTCAAGGAAGCCACACCGAAGGTACTAATAGGTGCGGACAATTGGCACTTGATAGTCACACGTGAGCTACGCATGGGCAAGAAGAATGAACCCGCGGCCTCATACACTCAGCTGGGATGGGTGATTCACGGGACGGCACCGCGCGCAACGCTGAAGAAACAAGAGGGACAAGTTGTGCTACATCTATACGATGCGTCTGCAGCAAGTCAGACAGATGACGTACGTCGTGTAGAAGAATTGGTGAAATCACACTTCAGGATTGATGCCCTAGGAGTTTCTTTGGCGAAGAAAGTCAAACCGGAAGACCAGAAAGCGATTGACATAGTCCAAGGCACCATGACAAAAGTCGGTGATCATTTCGAAGTCGGGTTACCATGGCGTGATGAAGATGCTTCGATGCCCAATAACTACAACTGTGCCTTCAGAAGATTAAAGACATTAGAAAAGAAGATGGACTCGTCAGCACACTTCACAGCACAGTACAGCACTCTGGTCAAAAACCTACTTGACAAAGGATACGCCCACGAGTGCAATGGAACAGAAGACCAAAGTAAGAAAGTGTGGTACCTGCCGCACTTCCCGGTCGTGAACCCAAATAACCCGGGGAAGATGCGTCTGGTGTTTGACGCCGCACACCGATATAGTGGAGTGTGCCTGAACGACTACCTACTAGAAGGACCTGATCTCTTGAATTCACTACCAGGGATCCTGTTCAGATTCAGAGAGCGTCCGGTAGCCGTCACAGCAGACATACAGGAAATGTTTCTCCAAGTTAAAATAAGAAAGCAAGATCAAGCTGCGCAGATGTTTCTCTGGCGAGACAAGGAACGTAGTAAGCCACCGAAGAAATTCAAAATGACTTCAATGATCTTCGGAGCTTCGTGTTCACCCTTCATCGCGCACTCAGTACGAGACGCCAACGCGAGACTACACTCAGAAGAATACCCCAACGCTGTGCAAGCTATAACGACTAGTCATTACATGGATGACTATGTGGACAGCTTGGCGACTGAAGATGAGGCGATCAAAACAGCGCGTGAAGTCATGAAGATTCACCAGAATGCGCACTTTAACTTGAGGGGTTGGTGCTCAAATAGACACAACGTGGTGAAGAGCATAACACCGGAGAAGCAGGCACACGACACAGAAGTAAGACTCGGACAAAGGGAAGAGAATACGGACAAAACGCTAGGTCTACTGTGGCAAACAGGCTCAGATGAGCTAGGATTTAACACCGGTCTGAGTCGGTTGTCACCCGAGGTGAAAACTAGTGACAGAGCACCGACAAAACGAGAGGCCCTTGGAGCGGTAATGGCAGTCTATGATCCTCTGGGTCTCATCAGCCACTTCACCGTCACCGGCAAAATCTTGCTCCAGAACCTGTGGAGGCACGGCATAGGGTGGGACGAGCCGATCCCCGAAGAAGACACGCAGCACTTCGAAGAATGGATGCGAAGTTTGAACGAAGTGACGAAGCTACGCATACCAAGGTGCTACGACAGGGGCCCGGACGACCTGGTAGAGCTCCATATTTTCTGCGATGCCAGCGAACAAGCATACGCAGCGACAGCCTACTGGAGGATCCAGAAGCCGGACAAAAGGGTGGACGTGAGGCTGGTTGCGGCTAAGTCACGAGTAGCCCCCCTGAAGCCAGTTACCGTTCCGCGACTAGAACTACAGGCAGCGGTGATCGGCGCACGGCTGGCGGAGACGATTTTGAAGGAGCACCGAGACAAGCCCAGAAGCGTAACTTACTGGACGGACTCACAAACCGTTCTGCGATGGATCCAGAAAGACGCCCTGAAGTACACATCATTCGTGGCGCATCGCCTGGGTGAGATTGCGGAGCTGACCAACGTCAACCAGTGGAGATGGGTACCCACCGAGCACAACGTGGCAGACGACGCCACGCGCCCTAACTACACCATGCACATGAAACCAGAAGATAGATGGTTCGCCGGCCCCATGTTCCTGTACAATGATGAAGAGTCCTGGCCGAAAGAGACGATCAAAGAAGACACAATCAAAGATGAAGTAACGTACGTGATAACAGAAGAGAAAAAGGAACGCCCTTCTCACTTGCCCGACATAAGCAGATTCTCTTCATTTGAGAAGTTATTACGAGCAACAGCTGTGCCCTTCCTTTTCAAGGAAAAGTGTACGGACAGGACCAGCCAGATGACCGTCGACCTAATAGAAAAGGCCGAGAAATTATGGCTCAAACAAGCACAACACGAAAACTACGCAGAAGAAATACAGCTGCTCGAGAAGGGAAAGCCGGTGCCGAAGTCCAGCAGTCTATACAAACTGGACCCTTACCTAGAAGATCAACTACTTAAGGTTAGAGGAAGGATCGGACATGCAGCAGTCGTGGAAACAAAGAAGACGCCAGTGATTCTACACGGCAAGCACCCGTTCACGCGACTACTAGTAGAAGACGCACATCGCAGAGCTGGTCACGCTAATAATGAACGTGTGATCAATGATCTAAGACAGCGATACTGGGTGGTCAACCTACGCCCTACGGTGCGAGCTATTGCACAACGATGCCAACTCTGCCGCACAAGAAAAGCTATGCCAATGAAACCGACTATGGGGGACTTACCCATGGAACGCTTGATGAAGACGCAGCGACCCTTCACCCACTGCGGGACCGATTATTTCGGACCAATGACTGTAGTCATAGGGAGAAGACATGAAAAACGCTGGGGAGCCCTATTCACCTGCCTAGCCACAAGGGCAGTGCACCTGGAATTGGTCTCAAGTTTGTCTACTGACTCGGCACTAATGGCGATACGAAGAATGGCGGCGCGACGAGGTTGGCCCCGAATTATGTATTCGGACAATGGCACCAACTTTAGAGGAGCAGACACCGAGCTACGTGTGGCCTACAAAGAATGGGTAAAAGACTTTCCTCACTTTGGACTTGAGCACCGAATGAAGTGGAAGTTCATACCACCAGGGGCGCCGCATATGGGGGGAGCGTGGGAGCGACTAGTGCGCTCCGTCAAAAAGGCGCTGGGGGCAACGTTACATCAGAGGGCACTGAAGGAAGAATCACTGCTGACGCTGCTGACAGAGGCCGAGCACTCTATAAACTCTCGGCCTCTCACCCATGTCTCTGTCGATCCCAAGGACCCGGAGGCCCTGACACCCAATCACTTCCTCATCGGAACCTCCTCAGGCCTTCCCCGTACTGGGCCTTGTGAGGAGGTCAGCCGCAAGCAATGGCGAGCTACCCAAGCGCTCGCCGACCATTTCTGGCGGCGCTGGGTGGACGAATACCTACCTACGCTGGTGCCCCGAGGGGCGTCAGATGACCAACGGCGGCCCCTTCAAATTGGCAGCCTGGTCGTCATCGTCGACTCCACGTTACCACGAGGGACGTGGCCCCGGGGCGTCGTGGAAGCAGTCTACACTGGTCCAGACGGCAAGGTGCGATCAGCCAACGTCAGAACTACAGCGGGCGTCCTACGGCGTCCAGTCACCAAGCTCGCCGTCCTCTGCGTGGAAGATTAGGCTACGGTAGCCCTGCGCCGGGGGGAGGATGTTACGGACGACGTAGCTAGGAAAGATATGTAAATAAACTAATTAAGGATTTAGATTTAAGTATAATAAAGACAATTTGAAAGTAGGGAAATTCTTTGACAACTGTAATAATTCGATTATGATTTGTTTTATTACCCCCTAGACATAAGTATGATTGTAAGATGGTAGAGAACACGATTCTGAACAAGTCTAAACCTGTCGGGAACGCTAGACACTCGCGCCCACAACAGCGCGCTCTAACTGACGAGTCATGCTCTCTATCACCGCGCCCCACCCACTACTTGCGCTATGTAAGAAACGAATATAAATAGGACAGTGAGTTGCAAATTTATTCAGTCTTGAAACAGTCATCAGTCGTCACTCAACAGTAAAGCAGCTCACTATCCTGGGAAATAAACAAGCAACAAGAAGTCTGAAGTTTTATTCAAGAATTTATACAGTCCACCTCGACAACCTTCTTCAATCACTAGGCATATATTTATAAAAATAAAAATAAGGCCAGAATTCAACACGTGACCCCATGCTTAACATGCGGGTTGCGTAACACTTGGTCCATCTGCGAAATCTCCGCGTTGTAAGCTGTCGTTTATTAATCGTCGTTTATAATCTTCGCTGTTTCAGGTGACCCATGTTTGGACTGGCTCTTTGGAGGAAGAAGCAAAGAGAGCCAACACAATCATCAATATTGGCAGCGTGCAAGACCGTGGTACACACCATTTTACACACCTAATGGCACACCAGCTCAAACACCAGATAGAACTGATGACGGCACATCGCGGAGGAAACCTTTATTTGTCACACCGACTGGCATTCAAGAGACTCCTGCCCAGCCTATTGACATCGCCGTATGGGAACAACTGAATGGCTCCTGAGATAATTATATAACAAACCTATCACACAACAAGAAAACTAGGTGCTCCATCTTTTTTTGAAATTCTGTTGTTATAAAATTGTACGCATGTTACCGTAACCAATATAATTCAATACTTTTTTCGATTGATTTCGATTTCAAATACGTAGAACATTTGATTTAAGACTGCCACTTTGGTCTAAAACATAAAAAATATATTTACATAAAAACGTGAATTTGGGGTTTGTAAGTTTTAAACTGGCACTTTCTTCAAAAGGTCGATGCTCTAAATGCTTTTTTGTTTTGTTCTATCTTGGACTAGACTAGTTTGTTTTCATAATGCTTTAAGAATTAAATAAATTGCATAATAATAAACTACTTTTTTATACTTCCTGTTTTTTATTTAAACTACTTAAGCTATACGACGATTTTCTTCTGCACTATTAAGACTAATCTCCCGGTAGCACACATATAGAGCAGCTTGTCCTTGTGTCTGTTTCTAATTGTCCTAGGCTGATCAAATTTTAGTTTTTCCTAATTTTGTTAATATTATTAGTGTTTATGACGGTTTCCCCATAAGGGGAAAGGACCGCACTTCACCCCGTAATGCCCTGTAGAGATCGTCTCCAGACGGGACAATCTCCCACCGCTAACAATTAAATGAATTCCAAATATAAAGAAGTCCAATGAATTGTCCCATTAATAGAGCAAGGAAAGAATTGAAAGAAATGGTAAATATGTAAGACTAATGAATTCATAGACATGAAAATATATTGAAAGTGGTTTTAGAAAGCTAATGGATAATAGAGGGTTGCAGAGTATATATTAATATATAAACTTGTGAGTAACCATTACGCTAGCGTAACACGTATTTGGGCAGTCATTACTCACACGATGCCTTACACCTGCATTCGGAGTAATCAGAGCAACACTACCATAAAGTGACGCAAGCGGTTTTTCAGCAGCATTGTGTTGGCATCGTGCTCTTTTGTAGACATGGTCCCTAGCAGTTCTCCTGAACTGATAAAAGTGAAGAAGCGGATTTCCCTGTGGCAACATTTTAGTTTATATAATGGGAAGTGGAGAAGAAGATGACGAGTCTGGTGATGAGGAGAATTTACCTACCAACCAAGAACAAGTTGAAAAATCGTTGGAGCCAAGTAATTTGCAAAATTATCTAACAAATGAAAGTGAGAAGAGATTAGCTGAGAAAAGAAAAGAAAGAGAAGATGAGAGTAACGAGGATGATGACTTTATTACTGTTAATAGAAGAAAACCCAAACGTTTTATTCGAGACGCTATATCGGAAACCGAAAATATGAGGGTAGACGTGGAAAAAAATGTGAACTCCCATGATAAAAATGAAGTATGTATTACGTCGATTGAAAATATGCCCAAATAAATGGAATTAGCAAAACTTCTAAGATCTGAGAATATTAAAAACATTATAAGAATTAAATTCAAAAGTTTTAACAAGGTACTTGTCCAATTTCAAGAAAAGGAAGATGCTGTTAAACTATTAAATTGTATAAAATTGAAGGAAATGGGATACAGATGCCAATTGATTAATGAGTTGTCAATATCTTATGGTGTGGTAAAAGAGGTTGATCTTGATATAAGCGAGGAGGAGCTCATGGGCATCTTTGAATCTAGCACTGAAATAGCTTCTATAAAAAGATTAAAACTAATTGATTCGGAGGGTAAATGGATTGACAGTGAGTCAGTAAGAGTTTGGTGGTTTTAAAAGTAAAAATTTACCGCTTCATATCTATATCTATCTATATCTATGCATATGAATTTAAGGTTGAATCTTACGTGTTCCCAGTGACTCAATACTCGGGATGCTGGCAATTTGGACATGTCATAAAATATTGTCCTACGAAGAAGAAACTATGCCCAAAATGCGGGGGTAACCATGTGAATTGTGATCTTAATAATATCGTATGTCTTAATTGTAAGGGTGATCACCTTGTCATCGACAAAACTTGCCTTTTTTTTTTAAAGAAAAAGAGATTAGGAATGTTATGAGTAGTGAGCAGCTAACATATCGAATGGCACTTCAAAAAGTTATTGAAAAACGACAAACGAATAAATACACATCAAATGATACCTCTCAAAACCATATAAAACCTACGAACTTAGATATCCGAGCTGAAAACTATGCTAGTATAGTCTCAGGAAACATAACAGGATCAATACAAAATCAAGGAGAATTTGTCGAACAGTCATCCCAGGAAGAAGAGGAAGAAATGGAAGTATTACAACAAAGTCAACAAGATAGCACAGATAGTATAACACATACAGCTCAGAGAAACGGCGGAAGGGAAAAAAAAAAGAAAAACTAATATTACTCAGAATGCGCCAAAACAACCGACCGGAAAAGAAGTAAGAAAAACTCTGAATGAAGAACACAGAGAAAGAAATGAACAATCACGATATAAGTTTGAATTTAAAAAGTTTATTAATAAGTTTAAAAATAATTACAAGTCAGAAGGTACTTTTGAGGATAAGGTTATATTGGTAATTCAAATTATTTATGAAGAAATGAAGGAGATGTTACTAGGTAGGTTCTTAGGTGGAGGGATTTTTGGAAAATTAATAGATGTTTTAGATGTATAGTACACGCAAAAACTCTCAAAGTCTCTGTCCTAAACTAATTACCTTTTCTGAACTCCTAAACCAGGAAAATGTCCACATAGCAATTCTGAGTGAAACATGGTTAGACAGTGAAACTGATATTCATATTAGTGGCTATAACATCTATAGATCGGATAGATATGATTCCTATGGAGGCGTCTCAATTTTAGTGCATAAATCCATACGATCTCATCTATGTTCGGTTCGGGTTCGAAATAGTGGAATAGAAATTATTTGCGTTAAATTGATAAATTGTAAAGATATAGAAAATGTGGTAGCTATTTATTGCCCATCTTCGGTACAAACGCAGTTTTCAGACTGGGAACAGGTATTTTCATTGTTTTCAAAAAATACTTTAATAGCAGGCGATTTCAACGGTCATCACACCAACTGGTCCGTTAAAACAGATACGAGAGGTACGCAAATATTGGACGCGGCACTTGAAAGTTCGTTTGTTTCTCTTAATAATTGTGCGGCTACACGGGTTAAATTAGTAAGCGGAAATTTGCAAGAAACGTCACCCGATATTTCATTTACATCTTCGGACATTGCTATTAAATTTGACTGGCAAGTACTCAACGAAAATTTGGGTAGCGATCACATGATTATTAAAATGTCAATCGGTATAAATGACGAATTTATTATTAAAAAAAAGAAACTATTCCAAAGCTAATTGGAAGGAATGCCAAAATTACCTTACACAAAATTTTAACCCCCCAAACGACAATGTTCAAGAAATGTATGATTATTTATTACTTCAAATTAATAATACTGCAGATAAATACATTCCATTTATTAAAAGTAGTTGTCAACCCTCTAGTAATTTTAAACCAAGAAAATACTGGAATCCGGAATTATCTAAAATAGTAGCCCAGCGCAGATTATGTTTATCCAATTTTCGACGCAATCCAACCCCTGACAATTTGACCAAACTAGAAGAAAAAACTAGAGAATCTCAAATATTGATCCAAAAAGCAAGGTCTGAAGGCTGGCATAGATTATGTGATTCCATCGATGAAGTAACGTCAGTGGCTGGAATGTGGCGACGTATGCGTTGGATAAAGGGCTATAAGCAACTCAGAACTTACCCCCCCATTGAGAAACAAAAAGATTACTGTACGCATTAACACCTGATTATGTTCCAAACCAAACACCTGTGTTTGTTTCTAACAATGAAGTCTTAGAACGCGAATTCAATATTCAGGAACTTGAAAACTGCCTTAAAAAAAGGATTCAGCACCAGGCGAGGATGGTATATCATATTCTATGATCTTTAATCTACCCATATTTATTAAATTTTATCTACTTGATATATACAACAATATTTTCAAATTTTGTATTGTACCACAACAGTGGCGTCATATCCAAATAATTCCAATTCCCAAAGCTAGTAATTCTAATGCTGAACCTAAATTAAGACCTATATCTTTAATCTCATGTTTATGTAAAAAAATTCATTTAATGATAGTAAAACGTTTAGAATGGTACGCTGAAAGAAATAAAATATTATCACCCTGCACCGTTGGTTTTAGAAGATCTTATTCATGTCTCGATTCATTAGCCCGTTTGGTCACCTATATCCAAATCGGATTTTCTAGAAATATCCCAACATTAGCATGCTTCTTAGATATTCAAAACGCCTATAATAACGTTTCGATTGACGTAGCAGTTAGTATTCTAGATAAGCTTAAAATAGGCTCAAAATTTTGTTCCTATATATGGGCGTTTTTGAGTGAAAGATATTTAAAGATCAAATCTGATAATAGTGATGAGTTAACAGGTAGGTGGACTAATAAAGGGTTGGCTCAAGGAGATCCTTTGTCCACATTACTTTTTAATTTAATAACACACGAATTGTGTCAGCTTTCGCTTGATGTAGTTGTTTCTCAATATGCAGACGATTTTGTTCTCTATGTTAAACACAAAGATATTAAAGTATGTGAAATGTATGTATAAAATGCGTTGAATTCTATTGTGAGGATTTTGGATGAACTTGGTTTGGAATTATCTTCAAGTAAATCCAACTTTTGTGTGTACAGTAGAGGCAGACGTAGAATACTCCCTTCCCTAAAGGTAAATGAGCAAACCTTGGTTTTCTCAGAATGCGTTAAATACCTAGGTATGTGGCTAGATAGAGGTCTACGTTGGGGCAAACATAAATGAAACAGTTAGTGAAGGTAGGTAAGTAAAGAAAAAGTGAGTCATCTAAGTGATAGACATAATTTTAATACAAGAAATAAAGATAAAATAGATCAACTACACTCGAGAGCAATGAATCCGGGTCACTTAAAGAATGTTAAAAATCTCGGAAACTAAAAATGATAGGTTAATGCAATAAATTGTATTTAATAGACAATGTAATACTCCTTAAATGAAAGTAAAAAAAAATACATTTTATTAACACAAAATTACATAAAGAAAAAAACTGCTGATCTCTCCTTAAAACAAAAATAGGAAACATGAAATTTTTGAACTTTATTACGATTTTCTTGAATTTTAATACTTCGTATTGCCTCCTCGTGCTTCCATTACTGCGTTTACGCGGTTTGGCATGCTGTACACCAAGTTCCTTATACGATTTTGGGGAATATTCTCCCATTCCTCTGTGAGAGCAATTTTGAGCTCACGAAGCGTGATTGGGGGAGGGTTTCGTTGTTTTACGCATCTGCCTAGCTCGTCCCAAGCATGCTCGATCGGGTTGATATCCGGGCTGCGCGCTGGCCACTCCATACGAGTAATGTTCATCTCTTGAAGGTAGTCATTCACAATCCTACCTGTATGAGGTCGGGCATTGTCATGCATAAATATAGCATCCTCACCTAAATTGACCATAAATGGACCAACGTGATCATTGAGGATTTCTTCCACATATCTTACGCTAGTTAAAGAGCCGTTTTCTATGATCACCAGCTCTGTGCGACTTTCAGAAGAAATTCCGGCCCACACAAGTACAGACCCACCACCGTAGGCTACTTTTTCTTCGATGCATGCTTGCTTGAATCTTTCCCCTGGTCTTCGATACACTCTGTGTCTTCCATCGTGCTTGTAGAGCATAAATTTTGATTCGTCGGAGAACATAACTTTTGACCAATCTTCAATACTCCAATTTACGTGGCTCTGGGCATATCTTAGTCTTGAAATACGATGCCCACGCTCCAGTTTAGGGCCGTTTGCAGGTCTAAGGGGTTTTAAGTTAGATTCAGCAAGCCGACGTCTTACTGTCCATGCACTTGGGTTACTTCCTCCGAGGCGTCGAAACTGGTTGGTGAGTTCAGTTCCTGTGAGAAAGCGATTTCGAAGCATGGTGTTCACCAAGTATCGGTCTTCTCGTGCTGTGGTACACCTGGTTCTGCCCGTTCCTGGTCTGCGTAGGTTAGAACCAGTTTCTTCGTAACGTCGGAGAACTCTTTGTACTGTTGACAGCGACACACCGACAGTTCTGGCTGTATCGCGCTGACTCCGGCCGGTTTCCAGCATTGTAAGTATTCTGGTGCATTCTTCAGGCGTAAGCGACATAATTTCAGCTTGAATAATGAATATAGAGCACTATCAACATGGTTTATGTACCCACATAAATGACAGATTACAAACAAAAGCAAAACCAAATGCTGTAATTTCGTAGTTCCATCTTCGAAAGTGGCCCTTTTTCAAATTTGATTTTTTTATGATATAACTTTACAATAACTAAGAAGTTTTAATACCTTCATTTAAGGAGTATTACATTGTCTATTAAATACAATTTATTGCATTAACCTAGCATTTTCAGTTTCCGAGATTTTTAGGATTCTTTAAGTGACCCGGATTCATTGCTCTCGAGTGTATTTTTCAGATTAGCTAAAGTACATACATCTTTTATGGGGTACTGTGTTAAATGCTACAACAAAAAACCTTGTCATATATTGCAATTAAATGAAAGAAAATTTAAAACCCATATAAAAAGTTCACTGTGTAAACAAGCTAGAGGACAAATTACTAAATACAAATTAGAGGATTATATCCAAGATATGAATACTTGGAAACATGCTAGTCCAGCTCCATAGGACAATCTAGGGTCTAGGCAAAATTAAACTTGTTGCTATTTTAACTGTATACTGAATTATTTTTTATGACATTGATTTACATTCTGTGATTACTTTAACTCACACACTGACATATTACTTGTTTACATAATTTGGGAAATCGTATATTTTTACAATGTTTGTAAATATGTGAACACCATGTATCTATCACTTAATTAACTTATTTATCATTGCTACGTTTATTAAATTACTTTACCTGTTGTGGTAGGGTAATTTTTATTATAGGTGCATCCGTCTTCACATATAATTATATAATTAATGTATACAAAATATTGTAACACATTTTAAAAGAGTAACGGTGGAGTTTCTTGCACATTCTTCTCCATAAGAAACTACCTTTTGGAAGGGGCGACTAGAATCAATTCTATTTAAATGTAAATGTTGACGTTCAAAAGTGCCTTTTATGTGCCTATTTGAAATAAATGCTTTGACCAAAGTCAAAACACGCCAAGAAAAATAATTATGAATTGCAATAATAGCACTGAATAAGGTGTTGTAACAGTTTTATATTGGTTTCATATGACTGGAACGTACCTGCCCTGTGTTACGGCAAAAAACCTTGGAAGGGAAACATTTCATCTCTCCCATAACCTTTTAATTAATCTTTGTGCGCAATAAAGGTACAAGGGCGCATTCTCTACGAGTCAACCAAGGGTGGTGGAGAGATAATGTAACCTTCACAACTTACATGACCACCTTTGCACCTATGTGATAATGACATCCTTTAGCATTGAATAAAAGGATGCCGCTGAATTACAGGCACAAGAGAAATATCAGGCCTGTCTGCGTTCCGGGTGTCACCATTGTGTGGATCGCCCGGAGGACACGGTGGAGCATACGGTGGAGGTCTGCCCGGCTTGGGCGGAGCACCGCCGTGTCCTCGTGGAGGCGATTGGCGGTGGGGATCTCTCGCGTCCGGCCTTGGTCCAGGCCATGGTACGGAGCGAGAGGGCTTGGGAAGCCGTCACCTCCTTCTGCGAAGCAGTAATGTTCGCGAAGGAGGAAGCGGAACGCGTGAGGGAGAGGCAAAATTCGCGCCTTCACGCCCCTAGCTGCCGCAGGAGACGCCCTGGGCGTCGGGAATCGCAGGCCGATTCCCGGCCACTGTAGGCCCGGGCTTGCGAGCGGCGAGCAATGGGCAGCTCGCTGTTCGATAAGGGCCAGGCCCGGGTCGACAGCGCGTTGAGTTCCACGCGCGCCTCAAAGAGATGTCAGCATCAATGAAGGGGTCCGCTAGGGCCGATGCCTCCAGGGTTGCGGGAAAGTCCGAGAGGGATACCGTGGCCCCTGGCACAGGCAACTGAAGGAACACGGGTGGGTTTTAGTCAGTAAGAGTCTGACACGCCCTCCCGCTCTGCCCAGAGAGGGAGAAGTTATTTGATGATTTGCCACCCTCAAAAAAAAAAAGGCCTGTCTGCGTTGGCAGCATGCCTGCTATTCCTATGGTGTTCAGGATGTTACTTTTATAATCTCTCCATTATCTCCATATTTAAAGCGTAAAAACGGGACCCTATTATTAGTAATACGTAATATGCTCAAGCTTACGCCGTGTATACTTACTTATCTATCTGCACCCGGGTTGTGTGTTTTAACCTTAATAAAATACCGTATTATTTGGTTTCTAACAGCAATTATTAAAATTAAAATAGTTTATTATTTGAAAAGTTCGACGGAGACTCGATGAGAAAACGCGACTTTATCTCAGTGTGCTAGCATGGTGATCAACGATCGTTACTTCTCTGTATTAGAACTTTAGAAGAAGAAGTTTAAAGAATTGCAGTGGAGGTATTGATGCAACGATAAATCAACGGTAAGTTAATATTCTGTTGGTTTTCAGTTGTGAAAATAGGTAATTATAAGGTAGAAAAAAAAAACATTTATGTAAATGAGAGCATTGTTTATTGTCTCTTGAATGTCTTATGGGCTTTAATCATTAGTAATTGCGGCTTGATCCATACAATGACTATGTTGGATAGCCGTTTGTTGGGCCATTTTGGGGAACGTACATTTGGCCATTTGTCGGCCCGTACATTTGACTGTTCTGTGACGCGTACCCGTACGTTGAGCGGGTCGGCAGTCCGTACGTTCCTCCCATCGGGGGCCCATACATAGGGCCAATCGGTGGCCCGTACATTTGGCCGTCCGATATACTGTACATTGAGTTACCCGCTGGTCCGTACATTTGACCGTATGATGGGGCCTGCGGATAATATAACGGGCCTGTTGGAATTGCATACATTGGAGTATTCTGTGAGCCATATGGAGCTCCAAATGTTGTTTTATAAAGTGGTCGGTTTGAAGGGACGTTTGGTGATCCGTTAATATCACCGACAGGGATGCTGTGCGAAGAGGTCGGTGTGTCGTATGATGTTTTGTCGGTTGCAATAGGGGCTTCTGTTTGTGTTTCGGTGATGGTTCCTGTATGGGTTTTGGTTAAAGGTACTCTGCGGGATTCTGTGGTGGTTTCTTCGCCAGCCGATGCGTCGAAAAGTACGCTAGTGGATACTTTGTCACCTTCTGGTAACGAATTTACCGAGCTGTTAGACCTAGAGTTAGTGGCGCTATTTGATGTACTATTTATGACGTCATTCGTAGAGCTATGCGATTGGCTGCCGTTGGTTGCCCCTGGTGATGTAAACTGGTCATAGACTGACCTAGAATTGTAGTGATTCTTGAGGTCAGAACTGGTGATGTTATAAACTGGTTCCAATTGGTATCCTTTGTCGTCGTGCTTCACTTTGAACCCTCTGGTGTCACTGAAGCTGTAATCATAGCCCCAGCTAGTACTTGTCTTGTTGACTGAAGATGTAGTTTTACCTGGAATTTGTAGTTACTGTTAGTATGTGGTATACGTACTTCTGCTCAGGAGTCATAGGTACAGAAATCTGCGTTCATTGGGAGACAGAATGTTTACTTGACCCGCCCTGAATGTGATTGTATTATTAACATAAACTTTTATAATTATGATCAAATTCGCATCGAACCCCATCAAGTATTTTAGAAGTATTCAGTGAATACTTGGATAGACGACTTAGCTTTAAGTATACTATTGTAGTGATATCTACATCGCCACATGCGAACTCCGCATCATACTGACGTCACACAAAATCCAGCAATCGCGCAAGCAGATTTTACAGCGCAACTGGCATATTATACAACGTCCCGACATCAATCGTCGAGCAGTTGCCCACCAGACACGACACTTGTCTGGTCGGAGGATCCTTCCTTAACTATGGAGGTATGAGCGAACTGTAACCCTGTCCTCATACGTTCTATACTATTTATACAAAAATAAAAAGAGATAGGGAAAATCATTAATTAGTCATTTTAATTCTTATAATTTATCTAGCGCAGTGCTACGCGCGTCTACGCCGCGCTACGCTGCTACGCTGTGTCTACGCGATGGAAAACTTTGTGCTACGTCAGTCCTACTTTTTTTTTTTTTTTTTTTTTAAAACGTTGCCCCACACTAGGAATTTCTCCTGTATCGAGGGTGCGTTTACAAACATTTAAACTCACATACACAAACAGCAACTTATCACGAATGGTTGTTTTTCAATAGGCCTGCTCTGTGTCGGCGCGACGAAGATGGACGCAAAATTATTGTTATGAATTGGGACCATTGCTATCACCGGCAAGTGGAAAAACCGTACTTAGAATTCATACTTTAATTCTGGACTTCAAAATAAACTGTGACTTCTGAATTTGTGTAGATGGTAATTGATTAGGAAACACCCACCTCATCGAGTTTTAAAATAATATTATTTTTAAAGAGATTTTAAAAAGTTTTTTTTACAGGAAGAAAATATCATATCACATCATTTCTCATACAATTTAGTCTCCATCTTGCCCGCTGCCGGTTTCGCGCCGGTCAGTAATTTAATAATACATGTAACTTATAATATTAATGGCACAGGAGATACGTTATTTGATACAACTTTAAAATACTAGTGTGTCTTTCATCGAATTAAGAACCTCACGTTTCACGTCAATTTAAGTCAATTAATTTACATGCACCACATACAATTATTATAGTTTTTAGTAGTTTTAAAACTCACAATAAGATTTCTCCAGAATTACGAGTAACAGAAAACTGCACGTCTGTAACAATTACAAGGTATTACTTAAAATAAAGTAAATAGATTATATTATGCCAAGACGAAACGAATAAACAGTTAAAACAAAAAAATAAGATTTGAAGAGTCTGTCAGATCACAATGATGTTGTTAAATTAACGGTTGCATTTATTACTGTAATTTGTAATAAATAGTTAACTTAGAATTAAACTAAAAGGATAAATAAACGGATCGGGGTTTTGCGGTTTATGCGTCATGGGTTTTATTAAAACCTGACGCGAAATGAGCTACTTAAATAAAACAAAAATATATACTTACAATTAACTTCATTATTGCGACTTTAGAAACGACAGTAATTAGCAAAAATATCAAACTGCTATAAAGGACTGAATATTGTTCAACGATGCTTTATATACGAAGGTTATCTCTCATTGAACGTGACCTGTGATAGCACGGTTTAATATTTTACATTAAAACATAATGTACCATCACGCCTGTGCTCCCGAAGGGCTAGGCAGAGGCGTATAGTAAACACGCAATTCAAAATGTATACTTTTATATTATTGTTTATAAATTACACTTCGGTTAGTTGTGTATAACAGTTTTCTCGAGCATCAAAAACATAGTTTTAGTAGCATACACCACTAGTACGTAAACATTTTGTACCTACGTGCAGATTTCCGCTTTACACGAACTGTTCTTTGTCGTATGCAAGTCTCAAAAACTATTGTTTATATGTTGGAACACGAGAAGTAAAACTTAAATAAAAACCGATATCTCTCTCTAAAATAATCAAACTTCTTAGGGTTCTGTATCCAAAAGGTGCTAACTGCTACTAAGCCCATGCCGTCTATGTATCTGTCTGTCTGCGACAAGGTTGTATATCTATCTGTCTGTCTGCCACACGGTTGTATATTTTGAACCGTAGTTGATTTCCAGTTGAATTTTTCGCAGATTAAAAACGATCAAAATAAAGTCCGAGTGGAGTAGAACGAATAAGAGGAAAACTTGTATCAATTCAATTAATGGATTTCAAACAGTCAAAATTAATATTATATAGGATTTTTGTTAAAAAAGGCGCATAAATAACAGCTGATATCACTAACAGTAGCACTAGCAGTATCACTAACTGACTTTATAAATATTATCAGTAGGTTAAACTAGCTTGACTCGGCAAACAGTTGTTACTAATTTCTCTCTTATCGCTAGGACAGTCCGATTTTAGATAAAAAAACCAACAGGGATAAACTACACTTAAACTAAATTGTTAGATTTCCATAAACAATAGAAGGTTTATAAACAGTCTTTTTTTTAACATGGGTGTGCGTTGACTCTAATCTAGGTTAGTGGTGATCGAGACAGAGTCGACGATGGAGTGAGCTTACCCAGAAGAAGCCTGTTCATTCTCACTTTGAAGAGATTAGCCATAGCCGAGCTACGACACCGTTTGTTTATAATATATCTCGCGAGATTGTAAGCTGTGGATAAATTGTGAACTGTACCATACTTCTTACAATAAAACGTATTGATTTTCGATAATTTATAATCTATCTATGTCATACCGTCAAATTGTAAGCGAACCCGACAGGATTTACAATCTATCCAATTTTATCACCCGTAAAATGGAGAACTGCCTTTGATTTGTTCGTCCTGGCGGTAGACGGATTGGTGGCAGTAACTAAGCCAGAGCATCGCGACCAAATGGCTTAGGTTAGGTTAGTTTAGAACTCGCCGTGGCTTCATTTTGGAAGTGGGTAGCGATCTGTCGCTGTCGACCGTAGTTCGTTTAATGGTCGACAGTGCAGAGTCCTGAGACGCGGTGGTGTCCTTCTGTGAAACAGTTATCTCGCAGAAGGAAGCTACAGAAATGGAGAGGGAGATTACGAGTGATGCTCTCCCATCCCGCAGGAGGCGCACTGGGCATCGGCAGAGAGAGGACAATGCCCTCTTCCAGCCCCCCTAAACGGGTCCAGGTGTGATAGACTCGGGGACCTGAGTTGGCGGCGCGTAGTGTTCCACGCATGCGTCTCTAAGACACCTCACTCGCCCCTATGGGACGTGGCACGCGTGGAGCGGGCCACCACCAGACCGGGGCAGCGGAAGTCATATTCGCAGCCGCAGCCCTCGACGCAAGTATAGGAGGAAACACCGGGTAGGCTTTAGTCAGTAAGAGTCTGAAAGACAACTCCAGACAAAAAAAAAGTATACATTAGAACTGTGACCAAACGTGCGCGAGCCGAGCGAGCGCTACTTCACAGTTGCTCGCAGTTACTTGGCTATTTAGTATTGGCGCAAGGTGCGATCCGTCGCATGCAAGTTTGATACTGTAGTGAGTGTATCCGAATGCCAAATATAAAATGTAAGCGTTTCCGAACGCCGCCTCTGGCGAACCTATATACAGGATGGTCCAAATAGTGACGTCAACAAATTTTTTTTAGATTCCTCACACCTGGGGGTATCCAAAAATACCCCATGTATGTTCCGCGATTTTTTGTAGTTTTCGAATTATTAGTTTTTTTTGTGTTTTTTTAATTTATTCTGCCAGCGAGGTTGCAAAAATTCATATCTTTTTATGTAGTAGGTATTTTGCAGTTATTTTTTTTGTGCCATAATTGTCTTGAATGTTGTTTTAATTAAAAAAATAACTCAGCTTCCTGAAATTACTTAAAGTTACCCAAAAAAGGCTTAAAAGTTAGAACTTTCGTTTTCAGTAGGATTTACCCAAACATTCAACTTCAATTTAAAAATACAAAAATTTGTTTTCATAGCTTCAAGTTAAATTTAAAAACTTCGCAGAGTCCTAAACTATCAAAAACATACAAAAAAAATAGTACTTAATTAGCCTATTTTTGTTGTAATCGGCGTTTGAAGACGGATAGGCTAAAAATCATTGAAACACGATCAAAGCATTTTTAATTTATTTTTCAACTTTTTATCATTGTTATGGTAAATTAAACTTAAAAGTGTAATTTTAAATGAATTTTAATTGAATGTCCTGTAAAATAACTGTACGTCGTGTATTTTTACTCCATGCCCCTTTTTTTACGTCACTCGAGTAACACGTTACATTGTGAACCAACCAACGATACTGATAGGGTCTCAGGGGTTCGGTACGCGTTGGGGGAGGGGAATGTGCATTCCACGGACCGGGAAACGGTTGTAAGTACATCGTATTAGTCGTTTCTTGCCATCGCGCGCATTAAGACTGCTCTCGTTGACGTTATTTTCTTTTCCTTGAACTACTTACGCTGTGTTAACTGGAATCTGATTTGCCTCACCATTATCTCTGCTTGTGCTTTGGACCCTGATTTACCTTACGAACAACCTGTGCTTGAGTTTTGGACCTTGATTTGCCTTACGAACAACCAGTGCTTGTTAGTCAGTGACTTGGATTGTCTTTGTGCAGTACCATGAGCTATTCACTAAGCCAATACGCAGAAATGCATTACTATTATGGCTTTGCTCAAGGCAACGGTAGTGAAGCTGCGAGGCTTTATCGACAGGCATTAGAGAGGCGAGGAGAAGTAATGGAGCATTACCCGGATCACAGGGTTTTTATTAATACACACAACACCCTGATGGCTGGACGTATCCCCGGGCGAAATCAAATTCGCGGAGCTGTACCCCAGGACCAAGATCAAGTGGATGAAGTCTTGGAAGAAGTTCAAAGAGACCCATCTACAAGTTCAAGAAAAATAGCTAGACGAACTGGGATTCCACGAACTAGGATTCTAAGAATTCTTAAGGAAGGTGAGTCATAAAAAAAGGTACCTGAGCAATTACGAATTGTGTTGTAAAAAAAGATTTTATTTCGTTAGTTATTATGTACGTATCGTCTAAGATAGTGGTAAGCCTATCTCTGATCTAGGTCTCTTTCTGCTAAAACCCATTTTGTTCAAACCACGCTGTAACCAGTTAACTTGTGATAGGAACTTAGCAGTGTGTTTTTGTTCACAGAAGGATTCCATGCGTACCATATTCAGCGCGTCCAGCAGCTCCAGGAATCCGATTACCCAAGAAGAGTGGCTTTTTGTCAGACAATGATAGAACGATCTGAGGAAGACCCTGATTTCTTCAATAAAATACTGTGGACCGACGAGTCCCGATTTGAAAGGACTGGAGTGTTCAACATCCATAATAATTATCATAGCTGGGCCATCGAAAACCCACATTCGGCAAGGGCGTCAAGCTTCCAAACACGCTTTAGTGTCAACCTTTGGTCTGGGGTCCTAAATGGAGTGTTGATTGGGCCCTTTGAATTGCCGACCAGGTTGGATGGAAACAGTTACTTAAATTTTTTACAAAACAATCTTTATGCATTGTTACAAGACGTGAATCTCCAGATTCGACGAGAAATGATTTTTCAACAAGATGGCGCGCCCTGTCACTACGCGGTACAAGTAAGAGAGCATCTGAACACCACTTTTCCCGAAAGATGGATTGGGCGTGCAGGGCCGATCGAATGGCCTGCGCGTTCGCCAGACCTCAACCCCATCGATTTTTTTGTTTGGGGATTCTACAAAGAGCTGGTGTACGCGTCGGAAAGCAACGACGAAACTGAATTAAGACGAAAACTTACAGAAGCGGAAAGAAAAATAAAACAAGAATATTCCAGTAGCTTCAGGCAATTAAAACATAACTTTTTAAAACGTTGTCGTTTATGTGTTCAAGTTGGAGGAAGAAATTTTGAAAATTTATTGTAATAAATAGCAATTTTTCAGTAATTTGTGCCTTTTATTTCTTATCCAAGAACAAGTAATTTCACAACTAGCTATTTTGACAAATGCTCACATTTTAATCAGTGGTAAGACCAAATTATTGTAAAAGCTACACTAGCTACGGTTATTTTGCATGAATTTCAATTAAAATTGATTTAAAATAACATCTTTAAGTTTAGTTTACCATAAGAATGATAAAAAGTTGAAAAATAACTTTAATCGTGTTTCAATGATTTTTAGCCTATCCGCCTTCGAACGCCGATTACAACAAAAAAAGGCTAATTAAGTAGTATTTTTTTTGTATGATTTTGCTAGTTAAGAACCCTGCGAAGTTTTTAAACCTAACTTGAAGCTATGAAAACTCATTTTTGTATTTTTAAATTGAAGTTGAATGTTTGGGTAAATCCTACTGAAAACTAAAGTTCGAACTTTCAAGCCTTTTTTGGGTAACCCTAAGTAATTTCAGGAAGCTGAGTTATTTTTTTAATTAAAACAACATTCAAGACAATTATGGCACAAAAAAAATAACTGCAAAATACCTACTACATAAAAAGATATGAATTTTTGCAACCTCGCTGGCAGAATAAATTAAAAAAACACAAAAAAAACTAATAATTCGAAAACTACAAAAAATCGCGGAACATACATGGGGTATTTTTGGATACCCCCAGGTGTGAGGAATCTAAAAAAAATTTGTTGACGTCACTATTTGGACCACCCTGTATAAGGCATTCCAAGATGGGCTCTCCCTCTTTCTTCCCATTGGACGCAGGCGACCATCAAGACCCAACTGTCTTAAACATGTCGTAATGTAATTTTATAGAAAGTAACAATTAATAAATACGTATTCTCCAAGACAGTTGCATCTTTTATTAAGAAGAACATTACAGATACCAGTTCACAATTTGTCAGTTTGCCATGGACAGATTAAATATCTAGATAGCTATCTATTAAATAAATAGATAAACTATCGAAAAATAACGCGTTAAATTCTAAACGTTCTCAATTATTCGATAGTTAGTGTAGTATAGTCTCGTGAGATAGATTATAAACTATCGATGTTCATAATTATACGGTGACATAGATAAACTAATTAAAGATATACAATGTAATTATACTCGTCGACTTGAGAGCTGCATTTAGACCTAGATAATTACTTTTGCACCTGCTGAATCCGTAAATAGAGCTCTTTTAACTAGGCGACATCATGAAATTTTACCTAACCGCACGACCGCACGAAAATTTTCACCGCCGCCCGCGCATTTCATTCCCATTGGCTCCTGTCAATGAAAAGTCGCTTGATTTTAAAACCTAAGAAGACCACAAGGTGCATCTACGCCTATTGTTCGGTCGCCTGAATCAATACGGTGTCGTCATCAACACAGTCAAATACAACATCGGACAACCAGAGGTGACTTTTTTAGGATACAGTGTGTCAGCTGAGGGCATAAAACCACTTCAGTCCAAAGTGCAGGCCATCCAGGAGTTCCCGATACCCAAAACCGTAAAGGAGCTGCGACGATTCTTGGGCATGATAAATTTTTATCGCCGATTTGTCCCAAACGCAGCCCAGCTACAGGCACCGTTAAACACTGCCCTTGCTGGTCCTAAGATCCTGTGCAAATGTCTCCAGAGATGCTGAAGGCTTTCGACGATTGCAAGTCTTCTCTGTCTAAAGCAACATTCTTGGCTCATCCAGATGCATCGGCAGACTTAGCAATTGTAACCGACGCATCAAACACAGCCATAGGCGCTGTTCTTAAACAACGCAAAGGTGAGAGCTGGTAGCCACTAGCCTTTTATTCTCACAAGTTAACACAATTTCATCACATTCTAATAACACCCTTCATTTCTTCGTCTTTCGTATTTATTATTCCCGCTAAGCTTCGCATGCTATTATAGCTCTTAACTACCTTACTATACGGGTTAGATTCCCGTGTAGCGTAGCAATAAGTATCACGCTTATATGCTACAAGTTTTTTTTTTTACTTTTAGCTACATAATGATGATAGTGGAACCTGCGTAGGTATCCAATCTAGCCTACACCAAATTCTGCATCTTTTGATTTCGGCTCAGCATTTGACTACCCATATCAATGTTATCCAACGTACGGTTCGCCTTATGATATGTATGGTTCCTCATAGTTCTCCCTACTTAATTTCCCACAGTACTGCTTTGAGTATCCGCCTCAGTACCCCTTTCAGTATCCCTCTCAGTATCCTCTACAATATTGGCAACCGTATGACCCACAATATCAGTCATGGTAATGAAATGAAATGTTTATTTCTGTAAGTAGATCTTTTAAGACAGTTTTACACGTCAATATTTTAAAACTAGATGGCGCCGGCATTTCCTAGCTGATTGATCTCCGAGAAGAAATGCCGAAACAAACTCAGAGGGCTTTTAAAGTCCAAACATTGTATTATTAAGATTTTATGTGAGTCTAACAATGCAGGGCCATGTTTGGAAGAGCCTTTTGAAGTAAGAGCCATTGCAGCTTTGGGTTGACCTGTCCTAACAGACGGCATGCATACATCAGTCATCGTGTAGCTCAACCTTATTTTAGGGAGCTCAACGACCCGTCACACGACGCTAACAGATATGCAGGACATTTGCGTAGGCCGTACTTATATAAAATACTCAAAACCGCCAGAAAAAAAAAGTAAAAGTCATGTATTCTATCTAGCCGGCATGGTACTCACATTCACAGTCAATTTCTCTTTTAATATCATCCAAAATATTATAAGTTCATGTCTCGTAAATCAATAATAATGACATTATTCATTCCAAAACACTTAATAGTACAGAATGGTTTGTTGCTTGGGGGTACACTGGAGTAGCTTAATTAATCCCTAGCCTTTTTGTCATCCATGTAATCTATATCGTTATAGAAGCCTTTTCGACAGAGTTTCTGTCTATAAACGATTTTTTATTGATCTGAAACTTTTTAGTTGACAACAACATTTCAAATTGATATTCGAACATGTGTGTTTTTATAATGACTTGTGTCATACACTTGAAATAAAAATTTATCTGTGCAAACAACGTTTTTACTTCCATACCCAAGTTATCTAGTTTATTTCATCAAAAGGTTATGGGCCCAGTTAATAAATTTGCCATCAAGAACCTTTGCGGCCTAGATGACTACTCTACGTGGAAATTCGCAATAAAAATGATTCTCATACGAGAAAAGTTGTTCACATATACATCAAACTACCCGGATTCCAAAGACTCCACCACCATCGAGAAGGACCAAGACGCACTAGCTTTGATTTGTCTACATGTGAAACCTACACTTTATGCGTATGTACAAGATTCAAATCATGCCAAAGATGCTTGGGATAGTTTAGCGAAAGCATTTGAGGACAAAGGCGTAAATCGCAGGATCACTCTCATGAGAAGCTAGAGAGACATTCGTCGATGCATGAATATGTTGCTACAGTTATGTCTCTTTCTCAAAAGTTGAAGGATATTGCCACCGGATTTGACGATGATCTTGTAGCTGTCGTGTTACTGAGAGGACTATCTGAAGAGTACAGGCCTATGCGAATGGCTCTGGAACACTCTGGGATGAAGTTGACTTCAGAGAACGTACGGCAGAAGTTACTGCAGGAGGATTCACGTCAAGTTTGTAGTACACTGCCTTCAGCGGATTCGGCATTGGCTGTGAGTAAGAAGCGGAATGGGAACAAAGATTTGAATATGACCAAAGTTAAATGCTTCAAATGTGGAAAGAGTGGACATAAGAAGCCAGACTGTCCTGAAGGAATGAAAACGGGTTCGATCTCCAAACTGAGTGACGTCGCGGTTTTGAGCCTGTATTCATTCAGCGCCGGGGACTCCTTCAATCCGACGGAGTGGTACATCGACAGCGCCAGTCACGTTTATCAGTTCAGGAGAACTGCTAGGGACCATGTCTACAAAAGAGCACGATGCCAACACAATGCTGCTGAAAAACCGCTTGCGTCATTTTATGGTAGTCTTGCTCTGTTAGCGGTGGGAGATTGTCCCGTCTGGAGACGAGCTCTACAGGGCATTACGAGGTGAAGTGCGGTCCTTTCCGCTCAGGAGGAAACCGTCCTAAGCATTAATAATATAACCAAAATTAGGAAAACTAAAATTTGATCAGCCTAGGATAATTAGAAACAGACACAAGGACAAGCTGCTCTATATGTGTGCTACCGGGAGATTAATCTTAATAGTGCAGAAGAAAATCGTTGTATAGCTTAAATAAAAAACAGGAAGTATAAAAAAGTAATTTATTTAATTCTTAAAGCATTATGAAAACAAATTAGTCTAGTCCAAGATAGAACAAAACAAAAAGCATTTAGAACATCGACCTTTTGAAGAAAGTGCCAGTTTAAAACTTACAAACCCAAACTTCACGTTTTTTGTAAATATATTTTTTATGTATTAGACCAAAGTGGAAATCTTAAATCAAATGTTCTACGTATTTTAAATCGAAATCAATCGTTATAAGTATTGACTTATATTGGTTACGGTAACATGCGTACAATTTTATAACAGCAGGATTTAAAAAAAAGTAGGAGCACCTAGTTTTCTTGTTGTGTGATAGGTTTTTTATATAATTATCTCAGGATCCATTCAGTTGTTCCCATACGGCGATGTCAATAGGCTGGGCAGGAGTCTCTTGAATTCCAGTCGGTGTGACAAATAAAGGTTTTCTCTGCGGTGTGCCGTCATCAGTTCTATCTGGTGTTTGAGCTGGTGTGCCATTAGGTGTGTAAAATGGTGTGTACCACGGTCTTGCACGCTGCCAATTTTGTTGCTTGTGTTTGGTCTCCCCACTATTCATAGTTTTCGTATGAAAGCCTAAGCCGCAGTTCAACTTTTTTTCTTTGCTTCTTCCTCCAAAGAGCCAGTCCAAACACGGGTCACCTGAAACAGCGAAGATTATTTAACCGACTATTAATAAACGACAGCTTACAACGCGGAGATTTCGCAGATGGACCAAGTGTTACGCGACCCGCATGTTAAGCATGAGTTCACGTGTTGATGTCTGGCCTTATTTTTATTTTATAAATATAATTATGCCTAGTGATTGAAGAAGGTTCTATTTACACGTTATTTTTCGTTTAGTAACCTCGTTAAGGAACATTGATCAAAGCTCCTTCCTTACATGTATGAGAAGAACCTATTGCCCAGCAGTGGGATAGTTACAAGCCGTATCTATACATTTTAATAATAATAATAATTCACGCTTTTGATGAAGTGAAAAGTGACATTAGTGTTCTCAACAAACTAAATGGCAATTTAATCAAACGTGCACGTTTATGCCTAGAAAGAGGAGGACTTCATTTTGAACAATTATTAAAATACAGTGATTAGTGACATTTAGGGGTAAGCAATTTTTTGACATTAACAATTTTAGCGAATTATTTTTGATTGAACATTATTGTAAATACTTAGTTGATTCCAATTTTTTAAATACGCCTTAATGCAGAAGTAGTTACCTATGCACAATGTATTATGTAATGTAAATGTAATTGATAATAATGCTTTATTTTCTGTATTTTGATGGTCCTAAGCCCATTAAAGTATGAAGGAAAAATTGGAATTACTCTTCAAATAACTTCAGGTCACGGCCTAAACATAAAAAAGTTTAGTTCGAACCTGATAAAATTAGCGATCAGTACATTGTAACCCACGTAAATACCTACGCCGGCGAATCGAGCGAGCGCACAGCTGATAGTAGGTACTTTCGCGCGTTCCGCTTCGCCGCGCGCCGCGCGCTGGGTAGCCATACAACCACTTTTAAAGTAAACATCTTTCGTTAACGATATTTTTTTTTTAATTGTACTAAGACGTATTAAAATAAAAAATATATTTTTAATAAAACTCGTTTAAGTTTAATTTGTCAAAATTTGCGCAGTGGATAAAAACTTTTCCTGTACATTTCATGTGGGAGTCGCAAAGAAACTGTAAACGTTTTTTGAGATAGAGAGGGGTGGACGGGGAAAAGAGCACATTATACAAAAGTGAAATGATATGAGCATTCCGGCGAAAGCGAATAGGTAACCTCTCGAGCTTCAATCGAAATTCTGAAACATGGTCATATTTGCGCAAACTGAATATGAATCATATACAAAAATTTTGAAGCCGCTCAAGTTTATCGAGTTGGTCTTGGGTAAGGTCAACATAGCTGACATCAGCATAGTCAAGGATGGGTAGAAGAGGCGAATGTGCAAGCGCAATCTTGGTGGCAGTCGGTAGAAAATTACGCAATCTTTTCAAAGATGCAGCGAATGCAAAAAGCTTGCGGCTAACTTCCTGTAGCTGGGCAGTCCAAGAGAAGTTCTTATCAATGAATATCCCCAAGTTTTTAAATTTTTCACCGAAGGGAACAACTGAGTTGTCAAAAAAAAACTTGCGGAAGTGTCGTCCAGTCGATCATTGATACTGTTCTAGAACTGCCTACCACCAGAACCTGCGTCTTTATGGGGTTCACCATAAGTCCATATCTCTTGCTCCAGTCGCATATTCGGGCCAGATCACGATTAATCGTTAAGATAGCCTCAGAGAGATTTCCAAGAGGAGTAAATTTGTAAATCATTTGCATAAAGATGGTAAAAAGAAATGAGTTCGTCGGAGATTGAGTTAATAAGAAGAGAAGATGCGAAAAGTTGAGGGGATAGAACGCCACCCTGAGGTACACCGGCAGAAGTATTACTCCAGGAAGGCAAGGTCTCTCCAATGCCGGCGACCGAACAGGTAACTACCGATACAGTCAACTTCTGATGGAGATATGTTAAGAGAGCATAGAATGCCAAGCAAAATATGAAAATCAACAGTAATAAACACGTATCACTTTTTATTTATGAGGTTATAGGTATGTACGTGGTTAATGAATGACCTCAGAATCATTAAAAATCAAGGTTTTCCATAGACATATTAGATCAAATCTTTTTCTACTTTAAACATAACATTTCCTAAGAATTCTTCTACTAAAGTAAATTCTTGCCAGAATCTTCTTGAAAATGACGAAGAAGATGATTCGCCTAGTTCGAAGTACATTCAGCAAAAGTTAGACCTGTTAGACGAAAATAAATGACTGTTCTAAGTGAACTCCACACATTCAAAAACATTTTGGGATTTATTTAGTATCTAGAATGTGGAAAGAATACAAATTATAGTTTGAAAACTTTATTCGCAAATACAGACACCGATAAATTTATTTTTACGAAACGCAAATGCTTACAGTTAATTATGCAGCGATTTACTTATTTAACTATGTATAATTTTAGTGAGTTGTAAGGAATTGGTCGATATTAAGCTAAAAATAATAATACGTACATAAAATAATTAAATTAAATAAAATTGCACTTCACTTATTTATTTTGTTTGAATAAATATGGATGCTATAATGAGAGCCAATGCGTTATGTGCTTTCGCTGTGTTATCCAGCTAGTGTTTGATAAGCAGAAATCAACTTATTGTATGTCTTCTTCATTAATCGTTTGCTGCGAACTGTTCGGAGCTCCATTCGGTGGGTCATATTGCAGGGCGGGGCACCCTGTGGAGTGTTTTGTGGGGCACCGTGAGGCGTGTTGTGCGGCTCCCTGTGGGGCGTATTGTGGGGCACCCTGTGGAACGTATTGTGGGGCATCCTGTGGAACGTATTGTGGGGCACCCTGTGGAGCGTATTGTGGGGCACCCTGTGGAGCGTATTGTGGGGCACCCTGTGGAGCGTATTGTGGGGCACCCTGTGGAGCGTATTGTGGGGCACCCTGTCGAACGTATTGTGGGGCACCCTGTAAAGCGTATTGTGGGGCACCCTGTGGAGCGTATTGTGGGGCACCCTGTGGAACGTATTGTGGGGCACCCTGTGGAGCGTATTGTGGGGCACCCTGTGGAGCGTATTGTGGGGCACCCTGTGGAGCGTATTGTGGGGCACCCTGTGGAGCGTATTGTGGGGCACCCTGTGGAGCGTATTGTGGGGCACCCTGTGCGTATTGCAGGGCATAGTGCGGCCACTGTTGGGTGTATTCTGAGACAACCTGTGGCGTGTACTGTGGGGCGTACTGATGGATGAGCTGTTGATTGAACAGTGGGGCAACTTGTGGAGGATACCCTGGTGGAGGTTGTGGCGCATACTGTATGTAATACGGTGAGCCATTTTCTAAATTATTCGGATTGCCATACGGAGAGCCAAATCTTAAGCTGAAATTGTTTGGTGGGAGTGCCGCAGGGACAGCGTATTTAAGATCCTTTTGACTGTTCTCCTTGTTACCACCGATGTTAACACCGAAGTGTTTTTTAGTTCCTAGGGTTGCATGACCATCTTTATACCCTCCTTCTAAACCAATGTTAGCATCGAAACTGGTGTTATAGCCCCAACTGCTCGAAGTGTGAGATTCCGTATATTTTCCATCATCACTGCCAATCAATGGTGCACCTGAAATTGAACAATACCTAACATTAACATGTATTCGATATTCAAATCCTTTTTTCCAGTTGATGTGTCTATGTCCACTTAAACTTCCACGCAAACTGAACTTTATGTGTGGGTAATATAGTAATTTTTCCAATACACATAATTTTGTTTACATTTTGGCAATTCAATCTCGAACGAAGGATGCTTATGGTACAAACCATTATAATTATATCAGGCCTGTGTTCACTGGAGGTATATATGTAGGAAAGGGCACAAATCAATACTGTGTTTGGCTGCTACTGAAAAAATTGTAATAGAAATCAAATAACAACGAACCTGTCCCGGGGATTGAACCCAGCCAGAACCCTACGACATAATCTTGACTTTGGAAGATTGGTAGGACATTTAAAAATAAATAGTTTGTAGTAATTTTAATTACACTGCATTACACACAAACCAGATACATCGTCCACGACCCTACTCGAAAGTAACGTGTCACAAACTCAATAACTCAAATCACCAATGAGTAGCCAGAATGTCTCAGCAGTAGTATTTTAATGGCGGTCCATCTATATTACTATACTCTTTGGGCGGTCCGCACACGAAGCAACCAATCACAAGCTAGTCAATAACGCGTTAGTAAATCGCACCGTGTACCGACCGCCATTAAAATACTAGTGCAGCTACTCATTGGTAGTTTGAGTTTGTAACACGTATGGTATTGTAGTGGGCGATAGGCCGTTGGATACCCTGCCAGTAAATAAAACAATAATTAATTTAAAAGTAGGAAGATAATAAAAAAGTACTCACAGAGGAATATCTCCAATAGCGCCAAAATAAAGATAACCCCTACCTGTTAAAATAAAAGTTACGTTTAGGGTTTTATGCCAAAATCGTGATGAATTTGACTTTGAAGAAAGACTTTCTGATTTTCTTCAAAGTCAAACAAGTAAACACCACAAAGGCTAATTAATAGTTTATTTCAATTAACCCATTAAAATACAATTCTGAATATCTTTGGCTAGCATCCCATGATAAGATAACGTTATGTCGACATAGCCTACAATATATAATTATGTAAGGGTTCCATAACAAGGTGCTCTAATATTGTACTTCATGATTTTTAGATTACCTGGAAACTCTGAAAGGTAAGGTAAGGTTTTGTTTTGTTAGTTTGTATAATTCAAAGTAAAGACGTGGTATTTTATTATTAATCATAGTTGTTATTTGTACTGTGTGTATGAATAATACTAGAAAAAATAAATTTGACCGTCTGTCTGTCACTAGATAGTTGAATTTTTTTCAGATTAAGTATAGGTATCTGCTGCTACTATAACAACATAAACCACTAAAAACTGATTTTCATTACTCGATATTAATAACAACAACATAGCTAGACTCATTAAATATTCACAGAATATTTAGATTTTTAAGAGGGTTGTGATTTTAAAACATTCGTAATCAGCTGTTCAGCTTGGCATTGGTGACCAAAGAATATTTGTTTTGAGTTGTTGGTACCTAATTTATAGAGACGTTAATAAGCTGAGATAAAAAGTTATTAAAATTACTCGTCAGCTGTTTCTTGCATTATAGTAGAGTAGGTAGTTTGAAGTTTGTAAGGATTGGAGTTTTGTAACGCGGCAGTAAGGCGACAGCAGATTTTTTTTCCCTATAAAAGGATTTTTTTTCAGACGTCTTCAATGGTTGCTACTGATCCGTCGAGATGATTTGGAACACAAACCGAACTTTACTTCCTACCGAGTTTTTGAAAAACATTTTAATTTGGAGGATGAACTACAGTCGTCAAATAGAAAACTTTAAAAAAATAATGCCCTACCATTGTTGACCCTGCCAAGCTTAGCCAGTACCAATCCAGGAGTCTCTCGACAAACAAACTCAAACTGCTCCGTTGGTAGGAAATAAAAATTGTACACAGACTGAAAATGCAACGAATGAAACGAGTCTCTCTAGCAACACTGCAAGGAAAAGAAGATTGAAAGCTGAACACCTGCAATGCAGAAAGAAAATAAACTTACACGAAACTAACAATGAAACACAAAAAGCTGAAGAAAATACTTTCCTTCCACTTTGCGATACATTTTTGACCGACAAACTGGCTCGCCTAATAAAAGCCCAAAGTAAACTAAAACAACATGGAAAAGGAAATCGATATGATAAGGACTACATCATTTATTGTTTATATTTTATACTACATCAGCCCACAAGCATAGGTACCGGTTTTTGCAAAGCGCGTTATGTTTACCCTGTCCTTTAACATTGTACAATCATTATTTCCCAATTACAACTTAAATCAATGAAAGAGCTATGTCTATTCTTCAGTTAAAAGTTGCATAAATGACAAAAGTAGAAAAAAATTGTTCAGTTATGATTAATGCTATGTCATTAAAAGCAAATCTATTCTTTAATATTAAAGAAGACAAAATTACCGGAGTCCACGAAATTGAAGGATTGTAGTCTCCTGAACCCGCTAAAAATGCGTTAGTAATAATAATAATAATACTTTTATTTCAGACCATGGTGTCCATTTTGTTAGTAACAATGTTCTTAAAGACTAGTGTTAGTAATACTCGTACATTAAACTACCCACCACAAAACTTACAACTAAAACTCAACAATCATTACTGCGCCATTCCATGAGAAATGGCGCAGTAATGATTGATGTAACAACAGTCCAGACGACTAGCGATCATGCTAAGGATGCTGTTGGCGCTGCCACGTACTCTACGCACCAGGGATGCGCATCTTTTACGCATCGTAGCGTAAAAGCAGTCTACTCGATGTTCAGCAAACATCCCTGATGCACTACAGAATCGCCGCAGCCCCATCAGCACCCTGAACGCATTATTAAATTGGACGCGGAGGGCACTGTAAGACTTTTGAGTATAGTCGGCCCACAGGCTGCACGTGTAGAATGATGTACAATAAGACTTAAAAAGTGTAATTTTGACTTCTGTCGAACAACGTGCAAACCTGCGACCTATCATGTTCGCCCGCACTGCCAGCGCCCTCCGTTCCCTCTCGATGTCATCATTGTCCTTGAGGTCAGAGGTCAGCATATGTCCCAAGTACTTGAACTTAGCCACCCTACGCAAAGCTGTACCATTAAGCGTAATAATGGGAAACACGTTACCTGTACTGTTTCCTCTGGCCTCAAAGACCATGACTTCACTTTTGAGTGGATTATATTTTAATCCGTGTCGCTCAGCATATGCTTCACAGATGGTAAGCAGTTTCTTAATACCACACAGCGAAGCACTCAGTAGCGCCATGTCATCAGCATAGCTTATGTTATTAACATTAATTCCGTCTATGTGACAACCTACCCGGGTGCTACTGAGTGCCACAATCAGCTGGTTCTTATACAGGTTAAATAGGGTTATGGAGGACAATCCCCCCTGCCTCACCCCGCACTCCAACCTGTACGATTGTGACATGGTTCCCGACCATCACACGCCATTGACCTGAGGGGCAATTCTATTACATAAAAAACGTTCAAATTCAAGTCGCAATCTCATCTCAGCGACAATCAATGTCAAAAACTTGTCAAAAATGTTTGTAAATTGATTGTATTTTTGACAGATTGAGACTGAGATCAGACTTTGAACGTTCTTAAAATTAAGGGAATTACCCCTCTGATTTCCGTACCAGTACTTACAAATGTTGATGAGTTCTATTGGCAGATTAGTGTTTTCTAACTTTTGCCATAGAATATCATAGGAAACCAGGTCAAAGGCTTTCGAAAGATCAAGAAAGCATGCGTGAACTGCCGTTTGACGTCTTGTGTAGTACTTGACAGCATGTTTAACACACAAAACTGCACTTTCAGTGGATAGTCCGGCCCGGAAGCCGAACTGATTGTCATGAAGCTCAATGTGTTTGGTCAGCGGCGAGTTCAACATGCTGTCAAATACCTTCGATACCACTGTGGCAAGAGAGATAGGTCTGTAGTTATTTCTATCTGATAGATCAGCTGTCTTATTTTTAACAATAGGTATTACAATGGTTTTAATCATCTCTTCAGGCAGATATGAATGACATAGACAAAAGTTAAACAGCATAGCCAACAATCTCGGTAAGTGGGGTCCAGCATGCTGTAGATGTTCAATGCTCAACCCGTCATGGCCGGGAGATTTACCTCTAGTCATTGATTTGATTACCAACTTCACTTCTCTAGTTGTACATCTAAAACCTATCACCACCGTTCACCGTTCTCAACATTGATCACTGACTGCGAAGACCCCAATGGCGATTTGACAGTAAAATGTTGTCGAAACAGATCTGTTATTTCACATACTTTTTTTATGAATAATAGAAAAAATATTATATTTTTGATGCACCGCATCTAATTAAAAACGTTCGAAATAACCTGATGCGGTATGGTTTCCAAACAGATGGCATTTTTCAAACAGATGTTAAGCTTTTTCAAAGGTTTAAAATGAAAGAATCCAAAGAATGGCAATTACGTCACAACAAGTGTTAGATTCATTGATGGTTTCCAAATAACGATTACATCCATAATGCTCTTGTTCGATGACTTGCGGGTGGAAGGATTTAATTTTCTTATGACAAGAAGATGCAATCAAGACGCTCTTGAAAATTTATTCGGACAAATACGAACGAAAAATGGCACGGCTCTAAATCCGACTTGTAGACAGTTTGCATCGGCGTTCAAAAACTTATTTTTCTGCAGCATGTTATATCCTCTAAAATGCGGAAATTGTGCAGATGATTTCGGAACTCTTCTTGTTCAAACGACAAACGAAAAAGTTACTAACGTAACGAAATATCAAATACAGATTATGAGGAATTTTCCAGCATCCAAATTACTAGTTCGGACTACAAACAGCTAGTTAGGCCAGAAAAAAATGCACTTTTTATATTTGTGGATATCTTCTTAAGCGTTGTTTGGAGAAACATGATGATTGTCACGCTTTGAAGTCGTATGTGAAACCCGATCAAAGAAGCCACAATTTCAGCTCAGAGAATCGGTATTTAAGGTACCAGGACTACAATAAGATTAATTCGCAAAAGTTTTTTGATTGTACCCAGCGATGATTTTGTGGAATATACAGGGCGCCCCACGGATATGCTACATGGAGGGAAACCACCTTGAATATTGTAGATGGAACATTTTACTGAAAGAAGACATTATTTGAATTTAAAAAACAATTTAGACTGCATTCGTAGATATTTAAATAATTACATGGTTTAACCAGAAATCGAACCCGTTGCTGTTGCTTTATCATACCGATCGAAAGGCTTCATCATAAGGATAATTTTTTGCTAAATAACATAGTGTCACAAATAAAAGGAAGTCCATGTTTCCCAAAACAAATTTTAATTAAGCTTTTTATTAGAATGCGGATTTTTATACTTTAAACTTGTATAGCATTTCGTACGTCTCAGTCGAGGCGCAAATATTTTTCGGTCGCAAATTTTATAAGACGGATTTGTTATTCAAACTTATACATGTTTTTTAATTAAATCTACCAATCAAAAAACAACACGCATTTGTTTTGAACAGTTCCTATTCAATTCACAAAGTTTGTTTATATAAAAAAGTATATTTACAATCACAAAACTAAATGGAAACCTATCCTTTAGGTTTGTTCCAGCGGGCTAACTTTCGATAACATGATACTGACGATCGTTCTGCAACGATCCTTATAAGTTCTATAATGGAACGAATTGATTACATCAATGAAAGCACTAAGTAAGTAAATAGCAAGTAACAGCTATGTATTACCAAAACACAGATCGTACCTATTCTAGAAATAGGCTCTCTTCAACGGAGCAACGAGCAAGATTTGAAGTCACACGGTCTTATTACACAAAAGGTTTATGTACCCAGGATTAAACCATATAGGTAGCCATTTTGTATTATCGATTTTATTGGGACGAAATTAATGTTCTAATTACAAAAACTGACATTATAGGCAACAATTTACGCCGTTGTCTATGTGTTGTTAGTTGTAGATATTTTTTTTTTAAACGTTACCCCACACTAGGAATTTCTCCTGTATCGTGGGTGCGTTTACAAACATTTAATAAGCTCACATACACAAACAGCCAGACCCGGAACAATTTTTTGTTGGTCATACAAGTATTTGTTCCGTGCGGGGATCGAACCCGCGACACGTAACGCAGCAGTCAATCGCTTAACCACTACGCCAACCGTATCGTGAAAAAGTTAAAACAATTGTATTAAAAAAATATGCTGCTTGGAATAAAGTTCAAAATAATTTAATAGCTGTCTTGATGGTTTGAGCTTAGACCAAAGTTAGATTTCGTTTTATAATGAGACGGACGCCTTTTTTTTTTTTTTTTTTTACGGGGGGAAATCCTCATGGACTACCTCCGCCTGGAGAAAAGGCGGAGGGGCGTGCCGGACTCTTACCGGCTAAAACCACCCCGGTGTCTCCTCGCACGTGCGCGCGGGGCTGCGGGAATCCGAATTCTTCCGCAGCCCCACACTAGTGCTGGCCCGGTCTGTCCGGGCCTCGTCTCCTGCACGGGGTAGTGAGGTGTTTAACTACCCCGTGCATCGTCTCATAGGCGCGCGCCGACACCCGCGCGCGCCTTCGCCTCGGGTCCATCAAATAGGGGGCGAGGACTTCCCCAAGTCCCGCGCCCCTGGACCCATTCATGGGGGCCGGAAAAGGGCGTTGTCCGCCCTTCTCCTGCGCCCGGTGCGCCTTCTGCGGCCGGGGAAGGGAGTCGAGATCTCCCTCTCCCGTTCCGCAGTTTCCTTCTGCGACATCACGTCCTCGCAGAAGGAAACCACCGCGTCCCACGACTCTGCGCTACCGACCATCCTCCGCACTACGGTCGGCAGCGACAGATCGCCTCCTACTTCATTTGTGAGGACACAGCGCTGCTCCTCCCAAGCTACACACTCGGCGAGCGTGTGTTGCGCCGTGTCCTCCCCGCAATGGACGCAATGGTGGCACCGAGCGTCCGGCTCCCTGTTTATGCGGCACAGGTACTTGCCGAAGCAGCCGTGCCCCGACAGCACCTGCGTCACCCTAAACGACAGGGAGCCGTGCCTTCTCCCGAGCCAGTCGTCGAGTACTGGCCGGATTGCCTCGACGGTAGCGAGGCCGGCGGTAGGGCGCAGAAGCCTTTGCCGCCATTCCGCCACCAAGACCTGACGGAGCTCTTCTCGGCGCAGCGCGATCTGCCGCTGCACCGGCCTCGAGCCCCGTGCCCGCTCTTCCTCGCGCCATCGATGTAATGACGCGAGTACTTTCGCCTCTAGGTCCCAGGGCGGAGATCCGGCCAGGACACAAGCCGCCTCGTAGGAAATCGTGCGGTACCCGCGGGCGACTCTGACGGCCATCGCCCTCTGCGGTTTGCGCAGAATGGCGAGAGTGCCGGCCGTCATGTCCATCGCCCACACAGGGGCCCCATACAGGGCCATGGACCGCACGATTCCCACGTACAACCGCCTACAGGCGGCGCTCGGGCCCCCCATGAGACGGACGCCTGTTCCAACTTTCAGGCAAAATCGACAGAATATGCGGTCAGAAAATCAATGTTAATTAATTCAAATAAAATAAAAAGCTCTTACAATTGACTTCATGGTGGCCGCAGATAGTATGTTACGTGTGACAGTCGCTTCACTAGGTACTTGACTAAGCTCTAAATCGTACTAGCGGTTACAAGACACGAGCGTCCCTTATAAACATGGCGGATTCGTTTATCTTGTAGTGACCTCAGTCTTATTAACAATGCAGAGACTTATTATCAACACTTCTGTCGAAGTTCAAGCATTATCTTAGTTTTAAAATGATGAATTATAAGGAAAACAGTGATATTTACGTACAGCCATAACCCGAGCCATAAATCGAGTTGATTAAGTTCGGTAACAATAGAAAAGTAATTGTGGCTCATTACTGACAGTTGAGGAGATAAAGAAACTTAGATATTTATCCAAGTTTTCCTTAAAGTTTCAATAAATCTCAATAAATCAAGTTTTCCATAAATCTGACTTTCAGTCTTTCAGTCAGTCTCAAAATTTCAATAAAATGTAGATAGCTATCCAAAACAAACTGTCAGGGGTCTTCGTGGTGTGTTATTAAGTACTAACACACTCTAAGTTATTGGAACGGTCGCACGTTATACTCTGCGCACTTGCCGAATGAGAGCTAGAACGAAAGTAGTGTAACGTTTTGACCGTCGCGACCCTTTTGTTATGTAACAAAAGTGTGCACAAGCGGAAGGAGCTTCGTTTTTGTTACATGGTGGACATTTGTAGTATGATTAAATAAAACTTATTATTATTATGATGTGTTTGAACGCCACGGACGTTTATAGACGTCTAACGAAATCGTGCCAAACACGCCACCGACGTCTATAGACGTCAAGAAAACGACATTTTTTAAATACAAAATAAATATACTAAATTAAGTTTTCTGTGTTTCTTTTTCCTATTATTTCAAACTACTTTAGTGAAATATTGTAAATTGACACAAAGATATATTCATTATTTGAATTCACAAGAAAAAACAATCTTCAAATATTGCTAATCGAAATCCGTAAAATTATGTATTTCCCCACGCCACAGACGTCAAGACACGTCAGCTAGTGATGGGTAGGTAAGGTAACTTATATTCCAAATTTATGAAATATTTTATTGAAAGTAGCTTACTATTACTTTGACAATTACTTTTTACTGACAAATATTCGTATCTGAATATTCCTAATGTATAATATTTAAAAAAATGTGGAAAAGAACTTATAATTGATATCCTTAAATCGATAGTTTACTGTCCACTCTCGCGCATCCCTATGTAAGAGCTCATAGACAGTTACCTGTACGCCACAGACGGGAATGGACGTCAAGCGGTGACGTCATTAGCGCTACGGGAGTCTGCTAGTGCTTTACTACATTTATTATTATGATCGGTGGTAATATTAAAATTTGAAGCATTATTATTGTGCGAGGCTATATTAAAAATGGCTGACAGTCAAATGACTACTGAAGAACTCCTTCGTGTGTTAGGAAATGTAGAAGAGGATGACGAATTTTCCGAAGCAATATCTCTATACGAGGACGATTTAGAGGTAAGTTTTATTTATGATCAAACTTTTCATATATAGATAGGTACGTAGTTTTTGTTTAATATTAAATGATGCGTTAGGAAAACAAAAGCGAATATAAAATATTAAAAAGGTAAATGGTTCCGTCTATTACTTTTAACGATACAAATTATTATACCTACTTACATTTATTTTGTATATTTTCTCTTTTAATTCCATTTCGAATTTAGCTAAAAAAAGTAGGTATACTTATACAAAGTAAGTATTATAGGTAGGTACACTAATAAATATGAAACCGGCACCTAAGGCACAGTAAAAAGGGGAATATGCATGTATTTTTTTTTTCATTTAGAACAATGAATACTGTCAACTCAAAAAAATTACAAAAACTAAGTTTAACTATTGCTTGTTTCAAACACATCTGATATGGTAGGTATGTACATTTTAGTAGGTATATGTTTATTGTAACACAGAAACCGCTACCTAAGCCGTGGGGAGGCAGCTGACACGTTTTATTATTTTTATTTTAATCATGTTATAATAGTTATTTATTGAGTTGGACTAGAGAGCTTGTAATGAGCGATAACTATAACAAGTATAAGTACCTATTTGTAAATAAATTTAGCCAAAATATTATATTATGTGCCTCTGTCGTCGTAAATAGTAATAAGCACTTCGCTTTTGTTTACAGTCTATCACAGATCGTCAAGAACAAGTCAATGACTCACCTGTTTTGCCCTCAACATCTCACACTACTCAAGAAACACCTGACAACAATTGGGCCTCGACATCTGCATCAGCATCAACATCCCGCCGTGACCCCCGTCGAAGACAAACGGAGCCGTCCTACCAGTGGACTTCAGTACCACACGTGCCTGCATTAACTAGCTTTGATGAGTTTACGTCAGGTCTCCATTTAGAAGTAACAGAAAATATTTCTGAATTCGATATATTTCAAAAAATTTTAGATTTAGACTTTATGTCGTTCATTGTAGATATGACAAATTTATTTCACTCACGCTTTGTACTAAACGTAGACCTTCGTATGCATTCTCGCCTACAACGGTGGCACGATGTATCCATTCCAGAATTGTACATATTTTTTGCTTTATTAATGTTAATGACTCGAAATCGACATTTGACTTTAGAAGAGCACTGGAGTACGGATGTGTTGTTATCATCGCCGATTTTTTCCAAACTAATGCCTAGAAATCGCTTTTGCACAATTCTAAGCATGCTACATTTTTCTCGGCATAGTGAAGAGACTAACGTATTATCAAAAGTCGACACTTGCATTAATCACGCTAGGGAAAAGTATAAAAAGCTTATGACACCCTATAAAAATCTGTGCATAGACGAGAGCATCGTTCCCTTCAAGGGGCGATTATCAATAAGGCAATATTTGCCAAAGAAAAGGAATCGTTTTGGAATAAAGTTATTTGTAATGTGTGATGTACAAACCGGCATTATCATAGATTTTATTGTTTACTGTGGCGCAGCTACTGAAATAATAGATCCTTGTAATTTAGGTGTCGGAGGCGCTGTTGTTTCAACTTTAATTAGGGATTTTTTCGGTTCAAACCGTCATTTATATGTTGACAACTGGTACACTAGCCCGGTATTGTTGGATTACCTGCACAGGAATAATATATACGCGTGTGGTACTGTAAAAAAAAACAGAGTCGGTATGCCACGCTTTAATAATACTATTAAGCGTGGTGAAATCCAAGCTAAATATTGTCCTCCAATGACAGCTCTAAAATGGCGAGACAAAAAAGATATATTTATTTTGTCAACAATTCATAGTGATATCATGGCGCCATCGTTGAAAGAGGATAGAGCGACGGGGCTACCAGTTATGAAGCCACAAGCAGTTTTGGACTATTCCAAAAATATGGGAAGCGTTGATACGGCTGACATGTTACTGTCTTCAATACAGTGCATAAGAAAAACCATAAAATGGTATAAAAAGTTGTTTCTCCACATAATTGATATGCACGTATTAAATTCTTTTTTCTGTTATAAGGAAATAAATAACATGCCAAATTTACATTTTGCAAAATTTCATCTGTCTCTTATTCGCCAAATTATAGAAAATTTTCATAGTCACAATACACTACCTCAGCCCATAAGCAGTAGTCATAACCCACTTCGTATACTGTCGAAAAATAACAATGATCACATGCCGACCCTTATGGGCAAATACCGACGTTGTAGACAATGCGCAGTTATAAAAAAAAGAAAAGAAACAAAGTACGCTTGTAAAATATGCAAGGTCTATTTGTGTGCTGCGCCATGTTTTGAAAAATATCACTCGAGTGATAATTGACCAATGTACTTTTTGTAGTAAAAAGTACATTTGTAAAATATCACTGTTAATTTAAATAATGGTGTTGATTTTTTTTCATATGATTTTTTTATTTATAAATGACAATTTTTTCAATACTTTTTTATATTTTTATTTTAAGTTTGTAGGTATATTACAAAATTGTATGTTTATATCAATGTTACATTTTATATTTACCAATGTTTTGTTGATTTGCTGTGATATTTAAAGACCAATTACGTAAGTAAATATTATATTATAAAAACCTTTGTTTTAATTATTATAATTTTGAAGAGTTTTTGATTTTGCTGTGATATTTTAAGACTAATTAACAATTACGTAGGTGCATATTATAATTATTATTAAAACCGTTTTAAGTATTATAATTTTGAAGAGTTGTTGACTTTATTGTGATATTTTAAGACTAATGATGTTTGTATACTTATCTACTCAATTATAAAAACTGTCGTCATATAGGATGTAAGGGACACCGATGCGAAAACGCTTACCACATACTCAGTCCATCAACCCGAACAACAGAAAATTGTCGTCAGCAATTTAAAAAAAAACAGCTGTCCCATAAATTTTGACCATAAATGTTGTTTTGCAGTTTTGTAGGGAAAAGCTGTTTTTTTTTTAAATTTATTATGTGGGGTTCAGAATTATTATGGACTGAGTATGTGGTAAGCGTTTTCGCGTTGGTGTTACACCCTGTATAATTTACAATATTACAGTATAATATTAAGGTGAAGACTCAGTTGTAGCCCGCGAAATTCAAATTTTCTACGTTTTTTGTAATTTGCCGGACAATGTCAGTCTATTTATTAACCAAAATATGATTCGCGAGCGTAACACGTACGCATTTAAAGAATTAAAATCATAAATACAACCCTCCTAGTTCTTAAGCCCAATGATAGTCCGATTCATGAAAATATTATGAATCGGACCATCATTGGGTTAAGAAGGTTGTTTTGAAGATTCTAATGTTATAATCATATAAAGGCATACGTGTTACGATCGCGAATCATATTTTGGTTAATATATATCCTAACACTGACCGGCAAATTACAAAAAAACAAAGAAAATTTGAATTTCGCGGGCTACCCTGACGTTATCACCTTAAGTGTTTTGATTACCTGTGACTAGTTTCGACGCTGAGGTCGTGCTGGCACAAAACAGTATCCATAGAGATTAGCACTCACTACTGATGCTTTATTTTTTTAAATAATATTATTAGTAATTCCGAGAATAACACAATTAAAAGACTGATTATTTACTTGTATTTTTTTTTTTCGTTTACTAACTAGTTTAATTTCAGATTCAGGAAAATCTTAATTGAATGAAACTTATTGCATACTAGCTTACATCTGCAGCAGATCCTTTCCATAAATTATATTATGTAGTGATTTCATTCGTTCATTATATTTTTTTCATTTTGGTTGGCAACACTAAAAAAGATAGAATACTAGAAAAGTTTTGATCATAGAGTAATCATAAAGTAGGTAGTTGCCGTAATTACAAGTTACGACAAGTTAAAAAGTTTGTTAAGTTTATAAAAGTGATAATTATGTCTTCTCCTGAGGATATAGCTGGACCTTCCTCACCAAGCATAATAAGTGACCTAAGTCGCAAAAGGAAGGCATCTTCAAATGAAGAAACGACAAAGAAAACTATAAAAATACAAGTTTCTGCAGAAGATATAACGAGTGCAAACACTTATCAACGGAGCGTATGGGACGCAAATGAATTAAGGTGTGACGTTTCTAATTTACCTCCGTTGGATTTTGCCCAACCAGGACCTAGCGACCCACGAAATGCGGCGTTCGCAAGACTGGTCGCTTTTGAATTGGATCGAGTGCCAGAAGAAAAACGGTCAGTCACATATGTCAATATACTGAACGTAATAAGAAAAGTAAGACAGCAAAAGGACTTGGATGACATAAGTTTGCCAAGTTTCGAAGAATCCGACTAATAATTATATGTAAAATGATTAAATTGTTTTAAATAATAAAATATTATTATTTTTTATGTACCACAATATCACATGATCACATCCCTACTCGCATGCGAGAAAGTTGTCAAAAGTCGTGCCAGCCACGCCAGAGACGTGTCTTCACGTCGGCGGATGACGTCACGAACCAGATTAGTGATGTACCTTATTATTGATTTATTCGTTTGTAGTTCTAATGTTTGCTTTTAGGTTGCTTAGAACTTAGTAACTGCTGTTTAATGATAGTATGATACCAAATAGGGTCAAGTTAAATAAAAGACCAATGCAACGAATAATATTTATTTAAAAAATATAGAACGAAAAGCACGGATTCATTGGTTATCGATAACTTTTCGTTAAGATGTTGGAATCACTATTTTTTTTTGTAGGTTTTTGTACTGAATTTGTGGCTTGGCGTAGAAGGGGCGCCGATGTGTTTACGCTCTGGCGTTCAAAAGGTGCCATCGTTGTTTCAGTGTGAGAGCGAGATGGAGCTATATAGGATGAATAGCACTATCCCTTTTCCACAACGAAACAACGCATGGTTTAAGTATTACAATGACCACACTGTTGTCTAGGTTGATTATTCAACTCCTAATCCTTATACGTACCCTACATCGGTTATTGATAACTAGCCAGTGTGACGATTTATAGAGAATGACACCCTTGTGCGCAGTAAGGGAGTGACGGTATTGAGCACTCGTCAGACACATCCAGGGTCGACAGCTGCGCTACCATCAATACTTAAAACAGCTTTTGCCCGTAAGAATTTTTTTTTTTTACAACATCCACACAAGGTCTTCAGGTCCCGAACTAGACAGAGCCTGTTTTACGGTAACCTGATGACTGATATACATACTTATATACATATACACACCCAGACACAGGTCAAACAGTCATGTTCATGCACACAAATGTTTGACTTGTCCGGGGATCGAACCCGGGACCAGCGGCTCAGAAGGCAGGGTCGCTACCAACTGCACTAACCGGACAGTCAGATATCAACCTCCCTCACGGTGCGCCGCCGCTTGGAGGTTTGGGGTGATTTTTTATAGAGGCTTTCTTCCTCGCGGCCCAGGCGGTTAAGCCAAGACCCTCGACCCCCGTCAAAAGTCAGAGACATGACCTTGACCATTTTCGGGGCTACGAGACTAACGGTGGCAGAAGGAGAAGATTTCCTCCTCCTGACTGCCCGACGGCAGGGTTAGTGCACATCGAGCCCGCTCTTGTTCCTCCGCTATGCGTCTCAGCTTAGATCAGAAAGACACACGTTGGAACGTTCTTCCGACAGGATATCGGCATGCTGGCAACGAGACCCCTTAGGCACACAGTGCCTAACGGGGAGTCATTGCTGCAGCCCTGGGTGAACCATCCCGGAGACTGGCCTGGCGGTAACCTGCCTCGGCATTGCACGGGTGCAGTTAAATATGATTCTGTAATTCACATAAACTTTTTTAATGATGATGAAAACCGCATCGAACCCTATCAAGTATTTTAGAAGTATTCAGCGAATACTTAGATAGACGACTTAGTTTTATACTATTTATACAAAAATAAAAAGAGATAGAGAAGACCGTTAATTAATTATTATCTAGCGCAGTGCTACGCGCGTCTACGCCGCGCTACGCTGCTACGCTGCTACGCTGTGTCTACGCGATGGAGAACTTTGTGCTACGTCAGTCCTACTTATCACGAATGGTTGTTTTTCAATAGGCCTGCTCTGTGTCGGCGCGACGAAGATGGACGCAAAATTAATGTTATGAATTGGGACCATTGCTATCACCGGCAAGTGGAAAAACCGTATTTAGAATTTCATACTTTAATTCTCGACTTCAAAAGAAACTGTGACTTCTGAATTTGTAATGGTGAATCTTCTTAGAGTTGTCGATTAGGAAACACCCTTCTCATCGAGTTTAAAAATATTATTATTTCTTTTGATGTTTTAAGTGTTTTTAACGCAATTTTTACAGGAATAAAGTATGATATCATATTTTAACATTTGTCGTACAATTTTGTCTCCACCTTAGCCACTGCCGTTTTCGCGTCAGTAAAAATATATGCCACTTATAATATAAGTATAAGGTCACAGAAGATACGTATTTGATACAAAATAAAACTAGTGTTTTTTATCGTATTAAGAACCTCACGTTTAAGTAATTTAAGTCTATTAATTTACACGCAGCACATAAAATTATTCTAATTTAGATTAGTTTTAATATTCACAATAAGTTTCTTCCAAAATCACCAGTAGCCGAAAACTGCACGCCTGTAACGATTACAAGGTATTAATTAAATTAAATAAAACAGTTTTCCCGCCAAGACGAGACACATATAAATAAAAACAAAAAACATATTTGAAGTGTCTGGCTGATCACAATGGCGGTGATAAATTAACGGTTGCATTTATTATTATAATCGGTATTAAATAGTAAACTTATTAATAAATAAAAAGAAATAATAAACACATCGCGATTCATGCGTCATGGGTTTTATTAAAATCTGACCCGATATCCGTTGGCATGAATAGCCCGCGAAAACAATAAAAGTACAATGAAGGCCAGATTACGTCATCACAGCGGGTGGTTGGCCGGGTGCCAGATGTTTATAAACAAAGCTGATTTACGACTTAGTTTCTTTGAATGGTGCTTATATGTACTTAAATTTAAAAAAATACACTTTGCGACTTTAGAAATTACAGTAATCAGCAATTATCAAACGGCAATAAAGGACTGAATATTGTTTAACGATGTCTTTTATACGAAGGTTATCTCATAATAAACGTGACCTGTGATAGCACGGTTTAATATTTCACATTAAAACATAATGTAACATCACGCCTTTTTTCCCAGAAGGGGCCCTAGGCAGAGGCGTATGGTACACCCACATTTCACAATTTATACTTTTATATTATTGTTTATAAATTACAATTGGGTTAGTTGTGTATAACAGTTTTCTAGAGCATCAAAAACATAATATTAGTAGCATAGGTACCTACACCACTAGTACCCTTTGTTCTCATATTGTTACATTCGCAAACGTAAACACGTTGTACGTGCAGTACCTATTTATTTTGTGCTTTACACGAACTATTCTCAATCAGAAATATCCAATTGCGGAGAGTATTCAATCTATCCTACACCAAATTCTACATCTATTGTTTTTGGCTCAGCATTTGACTACCCATATCAATATTATCCAACATACTGTTCACCTTTTTTTTTTTTTTTGATGATGGGAAATCATCAAATGACCCCTTCCGCTCTGGGTGGAGCGGAAGGGAGTGTCAGACTCTTACTGACTAAAACCCACCCGTGTTCCTTCCTTGGCCCTTTATGTTCCGGGTCAGCGGTACCCCTTTCGGATGATCCCGCTTTCCCGGCAAGCTTGGGCCCTAGTGGGCCCCCTTTTCGATGCTGACATCTCTTTGAGGCGCGCGTGGAACACGTACGCGCCGTTCAGCACGGGCCTGGTCCTGATCGGACGGTGAGCTACCCATTACTCACCGCCCGCAGGCCCGCGCCTACGGTGGCCGGGAGTCGTCACGCGGCTCCCGACGCCCGGAGTGTCCACCGCGGCGGCTTGGACGGGAGACTCTCTCCCTCTCCCGTCCCGCCACCTCCTTCGCTAGTATGACTGCTTCGCAGAAGGAGTCAACTGCCTCCCACTCCCCCTCGCCCCGGACCATGGCTTGAACCAGGGCCGGGCTTGAGAGGTCGCCGCCGCTGCCGACCGCTTCTACGAGGACACGGCGGTGCTCCGCCCATGCGGGGCAGGCCCCCACCGTATGCTCCACCGTGTCCTCGGGGCGATCATCGCAGTGGTGACACCCGGGCGTTTCCTCCCGCCTGATGATGTGCAGGAATCTCCCGAAACATCCGTGTCCGGTGAGGACCTGCGTCAGGCGGTAGGTGAGGACACCGTGGCGCCTCTCTAGCCACTCATCAAAGAGGGGTCTTACCGCCGCTATCGTGGCGTGCCCTGCGCTGGGTTGCGACAGTTGCTCTTGCCATGGCGTCATGAGATCGCGCCGGAGGTCCGTCCGCTCCGCCGCGATTTGCCGCGGAAGCGGGGTTTCCCCCCGGCGTAGTGCCTCCGCGCGCCACTCATACAGGCGCGCGAGGACTATCGCCTCCAGATCTCACGGCGGCAGTCCGGCAAGGAGGCTTGCCGCCTCGTCAGAGATCGTGCGGTAGCCCCAGATAAGCCTTACGGCTACCACCTTTTGGGGCGCGTTCAGATAGTGGGCGGCTCTCCGCCGCAGTGGACGCGCCCACACCGGGGCCCCATACGTAGCCATGGACCGCACGACCCCCGCGTAAAGCCTCCGGCAGGAGGCGTTTGAACCCCTCAGGTTGGGCAGGAGCCGCTTGAGGGCGGCCCCAGTCCGTTCCAGTTTGGGGGCCAAACGTCGGAAGTACATAATGTTCACCTTATGAATGAATTTTCCACAGTACTGCTTTAAATATCCGCCTCAGTACCCCTTTCAGTATCCCTCTCAGTATCCTCCACAGTATTGGCAACAATATGACCCAGAATATCAGTTGGTTTGGCCCTCAATACAACCCACGATACCCACCATAGTATGACCCACAGAATGCCCCACATCAAAAAATCTGTCGACCTAATGAGACAACGAACAAACCACTAACAGTTCGCAGAGTATAACATAATAAAGATGTACAAATACGCTATAAGTCTTTAAACATGGTAATATTTTAAAAGTTATCCGATCGTGGATCACTCATCCACGCTGATACATAAGATCTCCATTCTCCTACGTTTACCTGAGTTTATTTGGAAGCCACTATTTATAATTTGCTGTGTATTTTATTACCACTGGTTATGTATGTACGAGTACAGAAGCGATAAATGCTGTTATTTCGAATAAATGTTTAGAACTAGAAACGTACCTTTTTTAATTGTTACAATTTTTACCTAACTCCCGTTATTAAGCTTAATTTACACGGTGCAATACATAGCCTGTGGCAAACGATAAGTTGAAGCAACAATAAAAATGCATCGTTTAAACAGTGTTTAGACGATGCATGTCATTTGTAGCTTTAGTTTTATTGTATGCCAAGCCACAGACAAGAAACTTGGTCCGTGTAATTAGAGCTTAAGACAACTGAATATAACTGAACCTAGTGGGGGTGTTGACGACCACCGTGCCACCTACTGGCGATAAATGATACCAATCTATGGCACGAAGGCGGCGCACGGGGAAGGAAAAAGCTCAACGGCGCGACACTAGTGACGAGCATTAGGAAATACATAATATGGCTCCCATGTGTAGCTCGTGGCCATCTCATATACAGTCCAAGGACTCATAGGGACCACATCTCCATAAGAGCATGATGCCGACGCAATGCCGCTGGGTGTAGCCGCCCCGTTGCAAGACAAGCCCGTGAAAAAGAAAATCATGACCATGAAAAAGAAAAGCCGCTTCAGTCGGGGGTAGCGGAAGGATCGTCCGTTCCAGCGACCCCCGGCGTAGATGTGAGATAGAACACCAGGGTGGTTTTTAGTCAGTAAGAAACTGACAGACCCCGCCGCTCGCCCTAAGGCGGCGAACATCCATGAGGATTTTCAACCCCGGAAAAAAAAATGGAAAGCCGCTTTATCACGTTTGTCAGTGCGAGAGAACTGCTAGGGACCATGTCTACAAAAGAGCACGATGACGACACAATGCCGCTGAAAAGCCACTTGCGTAACTTTATGGTAGTATTGATCTGAGTACTCCGAGTGCAGATGTGAGGCATCGTGTGAGTAATGACTGACCAAATACCTGCTACGCTAGCGTAATGGTTACTCACAAGTTTATATATTAATAAACTTTCTATCTTTCTAACTATCACAAAAGACAGATAGCTGTGTCGCTATCATATTATTTTGCTATTTCAGCCAAAAATTTGGCTAAACAACTTGCTTCTTTTGAGCAATGCAATGACCTTTTTAATTATTCTGCCAATAATTTGGTCAAAATTAATGACAATGGTCATCATTTAAATTAGAAATTAAGACAAAAGAGTCAGTCTCTTGCAAAAATATAACTAAGGCAAATAATAAATCATATGAAAGTGTACAAAAAGTAAATAGTATCAACCTGGTGCATCAAAACATTCAAGGGTTTTTGAACAAAGATTTAGAAGTAGAGTTATTCCTGAATTGTAGCAATATAGATATTCTTTGTATGACAGAACATTGGCTTAAAAGCCACCAGTTCATGTTCAATTTTAGTAATCACCAGGTTGGTAGTTCGTTCAGCAGAGTAAATGCTGTACATGGTGGCTCTTTAATTCTAGTAAATAAACAGCTTAAATTTAAAGACCGCAAGGATATTGTGAGCCTCTCTGTTGAGCGGACAATTGAAATAGCCTGTGTAGAATTGGAGCAGCTCATTATATTAAGTGTGTACAGACCACCTTCAGGATTGTATGATTGTTTTGAAAAGGTTATGGATGAAGTGTTGCACAAAATCTGTAATTCAAACAAATCTGTCATCACTTGTGGTGATTTTAATGTTAATTTGTTAGAGAATTCTGGGTTAAGTACTAAAATTATAAGTCTATTTCAGTCATACAATCTTGCTAACCAATTCTTGGAGCCCACTAGAATAACTTCCACTAGTGCCACATGCCTAGATAACATTTATACAGATGTTATACCAACCCACAAAGAAATTATTAACTTGATAGACTCAGATCATTGCGGACAATTGATTACTATTTCTAATTTAAACAAAAGAGTTACTAAAAAAGATATCACTGCTAACCCTAAAACTACTAATCGCTTGGAAACATTTAAATCTAAACTTTTAAATAAATTACCACTTCTGTTGACTAATGATGACCCTAATCAACAATATAATGATTTTTTTAAAATATATTGCACACAATTCAATACCACATTCATTCCAAAGACGTTCTCAGTTAATAGTAATGCTTCCTTCAGTGACTGGGCCACCATTGGTATACATACAAGTAGGAAAAGACTTTATGAATTGTATGATGAACGGGCATGTATAAACACTGCTGAATTTAATTTATATGTCAAGAATTATTCAAAATTATTTAAAAAAGTTTGTAGTATAGCCAAGTCACGTTATTTGAGTTCAAAAATTAAAAATAGTGGTAATGTAATTAAAATGACATGGAGTATCATTAATAGCGAAACGGGAAGGTCATGCAACCGATGTAGTGACTACAGCCTAGCTATTGATGACAATATAATTAAATCAGATTCTCAAGTCGCCGCGGCCTTTGAAAATTTCTTTGCAGAGATTCCCGTATCGACTACTAAATCTCTTAACTCTTCACCCACTGCTTCAGAGTCTTTACTTAAAGAAAACGTTCCAGTTTGTGATTCTGAATTTTATTTCCAATATGTCACGTGTAAAGATATAATTAAAACCTTTCACACGTTAAATGTTAAAAAGACCGCAGATCTATGGGGTAATTCTGTGGACGTTGTTAAGTCGATTATAAACATTGTAGCACCAACTTTAGCTGTTATTTTTAATAATTGTATTGACCGTGGTGAGTTTCCTGATCTTATGAAAAGCAGTAAAATAATACCGTTGTTTAAATCGGGTAGTACATCAGACCCTACTAATTATAGACCTATATCAGTGCTACCTACCTTTAGTAAAATTTTTGAAAAGCTTATTCTAAATCAAATGCAAAGATTTTTCAACGTACATAAATTACTGCATAACAAACAGTTCGGTTTTACAAGGGGTCGTTCAACTACCGATGCCGGAGTTGAACTTCTAGGGCATGTATATAATGCATGGGAGGACAAATGCGATGCGTTGGGCATCTTTTGCGATTTGTCCAAGGCATTCGATTGTGTTCTTCATGAAACATTAATCAGGAAACTGCACCACTACGGAATCCGGAACGCCTCTCTGGATCTTCTTACTTCTTATTTAAGTGATAGGATTCAGAGAGTTGATGTTAACGGGAAAAGATCTCCCGGATCGGTAGTAAGAATGGGGGTCCCTCAAGGCTCAATTCTAGGTCCATTTTTATTTCTTATTTATATAAATGACTTGCCTTACCTCATAAAGGATAAACATGATATAGTGCTGTTTGCAGACGACACTTCACTTTTATTTAAACTCAAACGTCAGCAGCTGGTTACTGACAATGTAAATAGCGCCCTCGCAAAAGTAGTTAACTGGTTTAACGTTAATAACCTTCTTCTTAACGAGAAAAAAACTAAATGTATTAAGTTTACGTTACCACATGTTAGACAGGTAGAAACAAGTGTTCTCATAAAGGGGGAAGAGTTGAAACCCGAAAATACCACAGTATTCTTAGGCATAACTTTAGACGCCAAGCTGCAATGGGGCCCCCATATAGATAAAATGTCAAAAAAGCTTAGCTCTGCAGCATACGCTGTTAGAAAAATTCGTGGTTTAACAGATTTAGAGACAGCCCGTTTAGTATACTTCAGTTATTTTCATAGTGTAATGTCGTACGGTATTCTGCTGTGGGGAAATGCCGCCGATATTCAGACGATTTTTGTTTTACAAAAAAGGGCAATTCGTTCAATTTATAAATTAAGTCCCAGACACTCCCTCAGAGAAAAATTTAAAGAGATTAATATAATGACTGTGCCTTCTCAGTATATTTATGAAAATCTTTTGTATGCACATAAAAATATTAATCTGTTTAAAAAATACAGTGATATCCATAGTATAAATACTAGGAACAAACACAAATTTGTTGTTCCTACAACCAGGCTCAAGAAAATAGGTGGCTCGTTTAGATGTCAATGTATACATTTTTATAATAAACTTCCTAGCCACATTCAAGAACTAAGCCTTAATAAATTCAAATCTTTTATAAAAAGGAAACTATGCCAGAAAGCCTATTATACTGTCAAATACTTTATTGAGGACAAAAAGGCTTGGGAGTGAGCTGTTCCAATAAATTTACACAGGGAATGTTGATTTATTTTATTGTTTTTTTTTTTGCTAACTATTGTACTTTTAATCTTTGCTATAAGTATCTATAATTTTTTACATATACAATGACATGAATATTTACTGTATAAAGTATTATATTATTTTAATAGTTGTGAATGTGAGGACTATGTGGGTTATTATTCCAGTTTTAATCATGTTCTGGCAGTTTGAGTAGTTTATGTGGCCTACCCAAATGTCCTTTCTTTGGTATTGTTCGTCGAATCGTTGAGCTCCTTAAGTTCTGAGTCGAGCTGCACGGTTACTGACAAATGCGTGCACTGTCTGGACAGGTCCACTCAATCTGTGTGGTTCTTTTCTCAAAAGTCCATTTCAGACACCAATCTGCATGGTCCTCAATGATTATGTCCGGATTTTATATACACATTGACATTAATGAATTTTATATACATATACTATGACAAGAGTATTTACTTTGTAAAGTATTATGCTATTATTTTAACTATTGTGAATGTGAGAACTATGTTGGTCATTGCTTTTTTTTTTTGTATTTTTACTCTTAGTGTAATCATGATCTGGCAGTTTGAGTAACTTGTGCGGCCTACTCAAATGTCCTTTCTTTGGTATTGTTCGTCGAATCGTTGAGCTCCTTAAGTTCTGAGTTGAGCTGCACGATTGCTGACAATTGCGTGCACTGACTGGACAGGTCCACTCAATCTGTGGGGTTCTTTCCTCAAAAGACCATTTCAGACACCGATCTACATAGCCTTCACATGATCTGACCAAGATTCTGTCTGGACTTTAAAAGAGACTGTGACCTCTGAGTTTGTTTCGGCCTTTCTTCTCAGAGTAGTCAGATAGGAAACGCCGACCTCATCTAGTTTAAAAAAAAATATGATTGACGTGTAAAAGTGTTTGTAAAAACCTACTTACAGAAATAAAATCATTTATCATTTATCATTTATAATATACTTTGCATCCCTCTATTATCCATTAGCTTTCTAAAACCACTTTCAATGTTTTTTCATATCTATGAATTATTCGTCTTTTTTACCATCTCTTTCAATTCTTTTCTTGCTCTATTAATGGGACAAGGACTTCTTTATATTTGGAATTCATTTAATTTTTATCGGTGGGAGAGTGTCCCGTCTAGAGACGAGCTCTACAGGGCCGTATGGGGTGGAGTGCGGTCCTTTGCCCTTAGAGGGAAACCGACCTAAATACTAATATTAACAACATTAGGAAAACTAAAATTATATCAGCCTAGGGTAATTAGGAACAGACACAAGCAAACTGCTCTGTGTGTGTGCTACCGGGTGATTAACCTTAATAGTGCAGAAGAAAATGGTCGTATAGCCTAAGTAGTTTAAATAAAAACACAGGCAGTATATAAATTATTATTATTATGCAGTTTTTTTAATTCCTAAAGGTACATATGAAAAACAAACCATTCAAGTCCAAAATTATAAACAAAATGATTACGAAAAAGCTTTAAGAACGCCGACCTTTTAAAGAAAGTGACAGTTTAAAACTTACAAACCATAACTTGAGTTCATGTTTTTTGCAAATAAATTATGTTTTTTATTTTAGTTCCAAAGTGGCAGTGCTAGTGTACGTATTTGAAATCGAAATAAGTATTGAATTTTGGCAAAATCATCGAACGTTACCGATGGAGCCAGAACCATAAGAATAGAATAGAATAGAAGTATTGAATTATAGTGGTTACAGTAACACGCGTACAATTTTATAACAGCATATTACAAAAAAGGTGGAGCACCTAGTTTACTTGTTGTGTGATAGGTTTGTTAGAGAATTATCTCAGGAGCCATTCAGTTGTTCCCATACTGCGATATCAATAGGCTGGGCAGGAGTCTCTGGAATGCCAGTTGTTCTAACAAAGAACCGTACGGTGTGCCATTTGGTGAACCGAACGGTGTGCCATTTGGTGAACCGTACGGTGTGCCATTTGATGAACCGTACGGTGTGCCATTTGGTGAACCGTACGGTGTGCCATTTGGTGAACCGTACGGTGTGCCATTTGGTGAACCGAACGGTGTGCCATTTGGTGAACCAAACGGTGTGCCATTTGGTGAACCGTACGGTGTGCCATTTGGTGAACCGTACGGTGTGCCATTTGATGAACCGTACGGTGTGCCATTTGATGAACCGTACGGTGTGCCATTTGGTGAACCGAGCGGTGTGCCATTTGGTGAACCGTACGGTGTGCCATTTGGTGAACCGAGCGGTGCTACAATCGGCGTTACATGTGCTGTGCCGAATGGTGTTGGATACAATACTGTTCCGTGCTGTGGTCTGTCATATTGTGGTCTAAATGAACCTTGGTGATACGGTGTTCCATACTGTGGTGTGCCGTCCGATGCTCCTCCTTGCCTGCCATACGGTATATTATAAGTTGCGCCAAGTGGTCTACCATAATATGTGAAGTATGGTGTGCGATGAGATGGGTACATTGAAGGTGGATAATATGGGGGGTAAGGTGAATAATATAAGGGGTAAGGGTAACTTAGTCTGTGATCCAGCTCATTTTGGCGATAAAATGGGTACCCGTGATGTGGAAAATCTATAAGGTAACTTGGTCTATCGCCCAGCCAATATGACCAATACGGTGGTGACTTATATTGTGGGTACGACGGTTTTGATTCCAGTCCATTTTCTTGCTTGTGTACGGTCTCTCCACCAATCATAGTTTCCGTTGTTAACCCTAAGCCGACGCCCAACTTATTTTCCATGTCTCTTTCTAAAGTGGTCGAGTCATAACACGCGTCACCTGAAACAAAGATTATAAAACAAATATTTATACATTTAAACTGCTGATAAATCGACAGCTTATAAGGCAGAGATTTTGGTGATGGACCAAGTGTTACGTGACCCGCATATTAAGCACGAGTTGAAATCTAGCCTTACTTTTATTTTAAAAATATATGCATAATGATTGAAGAAGGTTCTTTTACGACGTTATTCTTCCCAGTAAGGTTATAAGTTTACCTTACTGGGAAGAATAACATCGTAAAAGAACATTGATCAAAGCTCCTTCCTTCTATGTATGAGAAGCCTATTGCCCAGCAGTGGGACAATTACAAGCCGTATCTATACATTCTATACATATTATCGTGTCTGTCTGTGTGACCGCTTTGTTCTTCTAAAAACGCAACGGATTTCGTTGCGGTTTTCACAATAATTTAGAGAATTTATTCCGGAAGGTTTGTGTGCTTTCATATTTAGAGAATTTATTCCGGAAGGTTTGTGTGCTTTCATATTTAGAGAATTTATTCCGGAAGGTTTGTGTGCTTTCATATTTAGAGAATTTATTCCGGAAGGTTTGTGTGCTTTCATATTTAGAGAATTTATTCCGGAAGGTTTGTGTGCTTTCATATTTAAATAAATCTTGATGTTTTGTCAAGTCGTAAATACCGTGCGTAGTATTAGAAAACAGTTATTATGTTATGAAAATCACACACCATTTGTTGAAGAAAGCGGTCTTAGTAAACGTATCTCCGTTCCTTTTGTTACCTCTATAAAATATTATTAAAATTGTTACTCACATTGGTATTCTTCCAAAATCACCAGAACAAGAAAAGCGCAGGTCTGTAACAAAAATATTATGTATCGAATATATATAATATAAGTAACACAAACACAACGACGATGTAGGTACCATACGCAGATTTCAATGCACTTTATACGTATGTATACACTACCATACACTTTTAATTTTTGAAAAAGTCACCTCAAAAGTCACTCAAATTACTTTGATCTAGTTATGTAGGTTGAGATGATTTCAAAATTCAAATAAAAACACTTACAAACAATTTCATTTTTGTTACGACAAACCCCAGTAACTAATAGTTTTAAGACAACCTTCTCGTGCGGAACACCAACCGATATTGACTTAAAAAACCGAGAAAGCGCGCAAAATAAATAATATAAATGACCTGTGGTCGCTACTGATAAAGATAATTATAACTAAAGTCAAATAGCTTTGTTTACGTATATTTTTTTTTGATACTACACTTACTTGTATTCTCAATACTTATAAATTATTATCAGCAGACTTATTATTGTTTTGTTTAGGTCACATAAAGTAAACCCACTCAGTCACACTTCGTGCATCAAAAGTATCATTTGAACTACGAAAACCACCCTTATTGCTTCGATGTAAATGTGCTGTCGACGTCAAACTGCTAGTCACCATGGGCAAGTCCATGGTGACTAGCAGTTTGACGTCGCTTGACTGTTGTAGTAGTAGATATTATGGCTTTTTAAAATTGGGACCGATTCCGGGATCGACAAAAGGTTGCAGATTATAGAACCAGATGTATATTTATTTACCTTCAAATGTTGACTTAAATAGAATGCAATTTTGTATCGATGGTAAAAGTCCCGCGATTCCGGAATCGACAAATTTTGTTTTTTTTATCTGACTATAGAATCGGATGCATATTCACCTACATAGTATTGTAAAGTAGGTAGGTAGATAATAAACTGCCATAGCAAACATCATCAAGAAAAGATAATATATTTACAATAATTCATAAAGGTACCTGTTGCAACCAAATTGTTGAAGTCAAAGTCAAAGCATTTATTTCAAATAGGCACATAAAAGGCACTTTTGAACGTCAATATTTACATTTAAATAGAATTGATTCTAGTCGCCCCTTCCAAAAGGTAGTTTCGTATGGAGAAGAATGGGCAAGAAACTCCACCGTGACTCTTTTAAAATGTGTTACAATATTTTGTATACATTAATTATATAATTATATGTGAAGACCATGCACCTATAATAAAAATTACCCTGCCACAATAGGTAAAAAGAATTTAATAAACGTAGCAATGATAAATAAGTTAATTAAGTGATAGATACATGGTGTTCACATATTTACAAACATTGTAAAATTATACGTTTTCCCAAATTATGTAAACAAGTAATATGAAAAAATTAAAACCGAAATTAACATGATTATTGTGTTTAGTGAAATTTGGTTTATTTTCTTTCTTGTCTCCACATAGCGAAAAAAATAACACACACCACCCCTCCTCTTACACCCCCCTACATATTCATATTTTCATCGGGGGTTAAACATTAATTTTAAAGAAATATGCATCTGAATAGTTATACAATCCAAGAATCCCGAGGTTTTATTAAAATAAATAATTCAATCAAAAGTCACTTCCATACTAGACCCGATCACCCGTCACCCGACTAGTTATGCATTCCCGTTGTTCCTGGAATCCCGAGTTTTTTTATTTACAAAAAAAAATGTTTTGAGAATCCTGCCATACTTTTATAGCAAAAACATTCAACAATCCGACTCAGCGAACCCGCCGAAAGTTCTGTCCTCGAGGACTACTCCTCAAGGAGAGAAACACGTGCCGCTTTGGTGCGCCTGCACCGCAGCGGCGGCCCTTCTCCGTCTACGCCCACTCAACTTCCTCTGAAAGCAGAGGAGTAGTGGACGTATCTACCCTCTGTAGCCCGGTTCCCTTCACCGACCATCAAGCATGATCGGTGATTGGAACCATGACCTTTCCTCGTTTGTTGAAGATTAGCCGCCAGCCCCCATGGCCCACCAAAACCTGGTGGGCAATTGGAGCTGACGTTGCCCAGGGTGCGCCACGAGGAGGCTCTTCAATATGCACCCCTGATCTCTGGTCCTGACCCATAGAAAACAGGTTCAATAAAATCAAACAAAACAATAAATTGGTACGTGTAGAAGTAATTTATTTAAGAAAATACATGATGAAGTCTCGACATACTGGAGGGATCTCCTTACAGTTAGCTCCCGTAGGCCTAGCACGAACGCACGGAGTAAGCGTAACATATATTAATTACGACTTTAAAATTGCATTTAAAATACTTGTTTCGCACATTTTACTAACGTAGTTCTAGGACTTTATTCATGTTGATGGAGCTTATTATACTGGTCGCAAAATCAATGCCAAAATAATTTAGTTGTATTTTCGAACAAAGAATTACTTGCATTTACGTTGCATTTAAGTCGCGCGTTCATGGGCCTCCGATCAATTCCTATGGGACTTCATAATGATTCGATATTTTTTCTTAAAAAATTATATTAATATTGTCCCTCGTGGCAGTGGACAGTGGCCAAATGGTTTTGAAGTGGCGATCGCGTAAATGAAGATGTAACGTTGGAAGGCCTCCCTTAAAGTGGACCGACGTGAATCGGGCGAAGTGGTGATGCTTTGGGGAGGCCTATGTACAGCAGTGGACGTATTTCGGCTGGAATGATGATGATGATGATGTTGATTGTCCCTCGTTGTTCCTGCGCTGTACATGCATTAGTAATGTGAGTAGTCTAGATAGTCATAGTGTTGTCGTTAGTACCGCTCCGGCCAGTTCACATTCCAATTGAAGACAGAGTTCCCTTGAACGTGGACTAATTCAGGAACGTCAAATGACCATTGCCTAGCACTACTAATCTGACTGTTTTGAGGAAGTAACCAGTCAAGACATGGTGCACCTGTAACAACAATTTACTGTTATTTTCACAGATTTCTGTACTAACTTTTTTATAACCGTTAAATTACTTTTATCTGAAGATTAATCTCAAGCGGTTTGACAAGGTTTCCTGTGAAAAATCTGTTAAAACGACCTTCTTATTCCTCAGATAAAAGGTATTTTAATGTTGAAAACTCGGCCTCTGATAAATAAAATTATAGGTACTTACAGTGGAATTCTTTTAAACACACCAACACCATGAAGGCGAAAATCGGAAAGATTAAATGACGTTGTATTTGTTTTCATTTACTAATAGTTATGTTTTACGCTAACGGCAAGTTTTTAATGCATTAAAATGGCCTCCACGAGAGGCTTTAATGTTAGTGCAGGCTTCATCAAACACATAAGCAACGTGGACGCTGCTTCGCTGTGCAAACGTGATGCTAACACCGTGTCAACGCCACTAATTTTCAATATACTTATGACGATGCGACGGACGCTAGCGCAGCGCGTTCACGCGTCGTCAATGTTTACGCTGGGTACGCTCTTACCTACATGCCCATTAAGTATGTATTGAGATGAAACCTTAGAAACAGTTAAAAGCTGATGCAAATTGGGGGCGCGCGGCTTCGCAATGCAAAAATCCTCCTACATCCCTTTCGTATATTTAGTATGAGCCATCGCGCACTACAGGCAGGCCGCGCCGGACTTTTTTGCAATGTGATGCGCTTCGGCTTGATGCGTCTACTTTAGTATGCTTGCCTTAACAGTTCAATAAGTCTTTTTTTGTAATTAAGTTTAAAATAAAAACATTTTACTTACATAGAACTTCATAATCGCTGATTGTGTTACTTATTATAAGGTACAGTGTACCTACTTTGTAAAAGTCGTTCTGGGACTGTACCATGTACGACAGGGAGAGCTTTATATACATACGGATCAGTTATATACCGACTGATTAAGAAATATCTATCATATAGTTTTTAATATATGATAGATTATATGACGATTTTTCGTAGCGAGTCAAAACTGTACATTGAATATATTTTTTGAAAAGTAATTTTTGCGATCGATTGTAATGCCAAATATTTTTTTTTAGTCTGTATTTCTGTTTTTTGTTGAATGTATGTTCCAGTATCACGCAAAAACTACTTGGTACATTTCGTTAAAATTTTGCATAGATACCTATTCCCTATAAGTATAGTCAGTCTGTAGGCTATAACCTATCACGCTATTTGCTATGGAGGACATATAATAAAATCGTAGCAAATTCAAAATTGTGCATAGTTTTATTTTAAATTTATTTTTTGCAAGGTCTGGGAACGATTGTAATGCCGAAAATATACTTTTTAGAATAATTGTCTAAGTGACAGCCCCAATTGTACACAATGTTATACGATGGAAGACGTCCATCACTTGTTGGTGGTGTGCGTCAGGACCCGAGCTGCTAGAGAGGCGCTGATGAATACCTTCAAAATTAATTTGATAGATGTTGGTTTTGTTCAAAGCATATTATCAGAGCCTGTCTCGAAGCTATCTTACTATATAAAATAGTATATAAGGTTTTGAAATCTGAATAGTGTAAAGCTTTTATTGAATTACGTTATGATGGGGCTGGCATGGTCGTGTTGTGATCAAAAGCCCCTAAATTTATACAATAAAATAAAAAAAGAATTATTGTCTGTTTATCTGAATGTATGTTCCAGCATCACGCAAAAACTACCGAAAAGATTTTGCTCAAATTTTGCTTAAATTCCCTATATATCTGGTCGATCTGTAGGCTATCACGCTATTTCTTATGGGGCTTGAGCAATATTGCAATTTGTTTGTATTATTTTATAGTTTATCTATCTATCCTGTTTCTTACAGGGATCGAAAAACTCTATCGAACCAACTAAGGTTTGAGTTCTAGAAAAGTCACAAATTTGCAAAAACTTCCAATACATGTCGTAGGAATTAAGACTGAGATGAGAAAAAACACAATACACCAGTGTTTGAAAACAGTCGAAACATTCCATTATTTCACCGGGCTAAATTGTAAACTATATACGACGAATATAGCAGATAGCCATAGATTTAACGATTTAAATGGTTATAATGTGCCCGCTTTACCTAAAGGTAAGTTAGTGAAAGTTCACTAAAATAGCTGTTCTTAAACAGCTATTTTAGTGAACTTTCAACAAAACAAATAGCTTAGCGGTTCGACGACTGCTTTGCAAACCTATGTACGATAGGTACCTACCCAACAACTGTAATTTTGAATGCTTCCTTTTTTTTAATTTTGTGATCGATACTATTATCTATATTACGATAGTTCGTAAAACATACACAGAAAAACATAAAGGGTAGGCCTCTTCTGTCATATTTGGTTGTAAAGAAAAAATATCTATGGTGACTGTGAATGAGGAATCCCGTGTGTTTAGAATCTCCTATTATATTATTTTAGTAATAGCTGTTTGTCACCAATAATCTGTAAGAAAGCATCAGTCAGTGTACCTATCAGTGTTGTGAAATTACATACAGGAACGCAGGCGTTCATAATTCACTAAAAATGAAAAACTTCGCAAGCAATGGGAAATTACTACTGAGGGCTGCGGGGGTCGACCTCAGGACGAGCTGCTTCTCACACGGCCAACTGTACGTGGTTTGCTCCCGCATTATCAGTCTTGCGGGGTAGTCGCTTATTACACTAACAGTAAGAATAGCTTTCATTTTGACAGTTCAACAACATTCATTGCGTTATTTATGCTACTGAGCAGACAAATTTATCCAACATATGAAGCAATGTATTAGCAACATCCGTCAAAATGTTTCAGATTGTGATTGATAGTATGTTACGCAATTAGGGTGCTGACTCTCTTCATATTTTGGCTTCTGAGACCAAAACTACGAACGTATATTAGTATACTTAGGGCTGATTTTTCAATAGTCAGATAACTTTTATCTGAAGAATAAATCTGACAGTTTGACACATTTTCCATACAAAAGCTGTCAAACCACAATATTTATTCCTCCGATAAAAGATATCTGACTATTGAAAAATCAGCCCTTAGCAGATAAAAAATTGAGGTTTTGTGTGTCTTCATTTCATTTGTTTTTCAATTTCTTTTTGTTGGTCAATGCCAGCCAGCAAGGGTTGATAAAAAAAATAAGATATTTCGGGAACAACTTCTTTTTTTTTGGGATTTCTTAACTGTTAATATTCGCGATATCTCGCGGTGAGATTCGCGACCTCACTGCGTGATACTTGCGGCTACCGATAAACTTCGGGTTTGTCCGATTATTCAACAGAAGTGAGACGTAAACAACGATTATCAATTTTTTATTATTGCTATATGAGATTGTAGTTCCTAAAGATCGAAAGAAAGAAATGTATGAATTAGGACTCGCACAGGAAGATAATTAGATCGAAAGAGGGGTAATTTAGAAGGTAAAGCCATATAATTATGCCCTATATCTACTAACTAATCAATTGTCTCCATACCCATGCTATGCTATGCATGATGCTGTGTGTCTACAAAAACGCATTTCATAGAGAGCCTCGAAAATGACGTAAACAAAAATAAAGTTAAGATTAGTTTAGATTAGATCTAAATCCCTTAATTCGGAAAAAGTGGCGCGTTGTAAGATTAACTTGTGTAACTGTGTGTCTGCGGCATCGTAGCCGATTTTGTTTTGTTTGAAAGGAGACTTGATCTTTTGTGTTCTTAGATAAAAAACAAGAAAAAAGAAGAAGAAAATCTGTTCAGCTGTTTTTAGGGGTTTTCGTTTATGTCGGGGTTTTTTTATTTTATTTTAGCTGAATACTTTGGTTTACCTATGGATTTAATGACCTTGTTGGATTTTTTAGCTTTAACTCAAAGTTTTAAATCATCACTCATTGATAGCCGGTTATCATGCGGTGATAGCAACAGGTCACGCGACTTTTGCAGGCGGGCAATCCCGAAAGATACTAACTGTTATCAACTACACTCGCGAGCAACTAAATCGACTCAACCCATACGTGCGCATAAATATAATAATGTGTATTTTTCGAAAAATATATTACTTATTTAAAAAATATATTATAGCGTTCGAAAGCTTGAGACCTTAGCTTTAATATCGTACTGGACTTGGACTTTTAAAATTAATGCTATCTGGGTGAAAGTAGAGGTAAAATGGGAACTTAGAAAAAGGTGTGGTGGTTAGTTATTTTAACAATAAAACAAAAACTGTTTAAAAGAACATAAAATAATTTATTATATCAGTATTTGGTATTGCCCCCCCTAGCTCTAATCACAGCTTGCAGTCGATTCTTCATCGACCTGATCAATTTTTTGACGGTGTTTTGAGGAATTCCATCCCACTCCTCTAATAACGCCGCTTTCAGTTCCTTCTTTGAGCCCTTCTTTTGAGCTCGTCCCATAAGTGCTCGATGGGATTCATATCTGGACTAAGTGCAGGCCAGTCCATTGTCTATATATTCACTTCGTCCAGGAACTGCCAAGTGATACGCGCCGTGTGACACTGGGCATTATCATGCATTAAGACGAAGTTCTCGCCGACAAATCCTGCGTAGGGAACAACGTGGTCCTGAAGTATGTCGGTAATATACCAATCAGCTGTCAGCCCTCCTCCTCGGCCTCCGCCGGGCACGAAAACAAGCTCGGTTTTTCCGTCTAAAGAGATACCAGCCCACATCATGCAGGAGCCGCCGCCGTATGCAACCGTTTCAGGGAAACAGCACTGCGCAAATCGCTCGCCCGGACGCCTGTAGACCCGGCCTCTCCTGTCACTGCCATACAGACACATTCTGCACTTGTCAGTGAACAAGACCGACTGCCATTGCTCAACGCTCCAATTGAGATGCTCTCGAGCAAATTGAAGGCGCACTTGTCGGTGGCCGGCAGTTAATTTTGGGCCGGTGGCAGGCCGTTTTGGAGTGAGATTGGCTTTCCTCAAGCGTCTTCTTACTGTCCACTCGCTGACAGCCACCCCACGAACACGCCTCAATTCCTGCATCACATCAACACCCGTTAGGTGCCGATTCCGCAGCGCTGTTGGTTACAACAAGAGACGACCGTTTCATCGTTAGATGAAACGGTCGTCTCTCTCTGAAGTGCACCGGTGGCGGCTGGCTCTTGGTCTCCGATTAAAGGCACCAGTATCTTGAAATCTTCTGTATACCCTTGATACAGCAGACTGGCTCAAGTGAAGCTGGGTAGCGACGGTTCGCTGACTGAGTCCTCGTTGCAACAGAGCAACAACTTGAGCAGCTTCTTCAGGCGTAGTGTCCATAGTTTCTTCAAAACAATGAGTGCAATTTGCGGAGATGTGTACAGGTCAACTTCTGATAAGCGACTGATAAGGTATTTTTTTTTTTGTGTATGGCATCTCGCAGTTGGCCTTGAGAGGCCGTGACTGCTTAACCGGTCAATCCTGTGGTGCCTTCGAGCTAACTCAAAGCCTCCAGCCAGGGGCATAATATTAATTATAAACTAAGCGACCATCACCTAAGGGCACCCCCTGTGGGGTACGAACCTCGGCTTAGGGCGTCGCTGGGGGGGGACAGCAAGTTGGGGACAGGCTGGATCTGAATGGATTCATTATTATTAGGGGGGTTTAAAACTACTGGCTCAGCTACGCCACCAGCTGGCTCTGCGGATCCGATCAACGGAGGGGAAGAGGAATTTATCGGGCAGGAACGCTGACGCGAAGGACCTCGGCGGCGAGGTCGGAACTTCGATTTGTGTCTGTGTGTGTGTATAGGTACTGTACTGGTGGCCCTACTGCTTTCCTGGAGGAGGGTGGTGGGGTCGTCGGGGTCGGTCAGTGCGTGCCTTGGCCGGCGGATTCTACTATTCTATTTATATTTATAGATGCCATAAACAGCTGGATTCCGCTCCTTACAAAGAACGCATCCTGATCCAATCTTTTTATGGTGTTGATGTCGTCATGTCAAACTGTCAAACTTTTACTGCCTTAAACCACACGATGTTCCTCCATCAACTTGTGGCCAAGGGGTTAGAGCGATAACGCGTCCTTCTCGACCACAGAAGGAAATATACTCGTATCTCCCGTTTAAACAGTCACCCTGTATAGAGTCGGTTAATTTATTTATACATTACATAATCATTTCAGGTGCACCGTTTTTGGAAGCCTTTGTTCCTGAGAGCAGCCAGTTGACTTACGGCAGGAAGACTACCTTTCAAATCCCCAAATTTGTTAACTTCAAAAATAACTGTGGCTTCAATTGGAATGTGAAGTGGCCAGAGCGTTACCCACAACGACAAAACGACTACCCGCAGCCAAACTATGGCTACCCACAACAATACAACGACTACCCACAACAATATGAAGACTAACCACAGCGTGGACCTTACAATAACTACGGGGGCCGGTACCAATAATTTGTAAGAAATGTAATAGACAAATGAGATCAGAACCATTGACCAAATATTTCAGCAAAAACGTGTAGCTTTTTTCCAAAAATAGAGGGAGTTAAGGGATATTTTGTCAAGTAGTTATGACTTACTTATTCATCGTACGGAACCCTCTTCACGCGAGTTCAACTCACACTTGTCCGATTTTTATAGCTTAAGTACACTCGTTCGTTGCTGAAAACACTTTAACACACACGATTCGACAGGAAGTATTCACAAATACCTACTCTGAAACCAATACCAATATTAAATGTTGTGTTTCGATCAAGGTAATAGGTAATACGGGCTGGTGTCCGCAACTCCACGTCAATGCGCGTATTTTGCGTACGGGTGTTTCGATCAATCAAAGATACAGCGCGCGGTGTGGAAGTAGCAAAAACTACATGATTTACGTAGATCCTGTGCTACGTCGTAGCAACAAAATTATACTCTTCGATCTCGTGCTACGGCGTAGCAATACTACAGACCGTGTATACATGCCTCTTTCGGAATACGAGAAAATGATAACTACTACTAAATTCACTAATATATCAAATAACTAGCATTGATAAATAAATGAAAGAATAGGCTTACGTAGTGACAAGTTACAAGGAGATTTCAAATGCATTTTTATCACAACCTCAGTGATCTCCCTCACCCTGCTGTTCAACAGGTAGCGCCACGCTTATCAGTTTGTCTTCTTCCGTCTGTAGTTGGTTTTGTTGAGTGGAGTTGTTGGAATTATGGGACCGTTGTTGGGGTGATAAGTAAAATTAAAGGGTTGTTTTATTTCCAAATTGTCAGACTGCCAACCTATGTGTTTGGTGTTGCAGCCCACTGGTCCAGATATCTGCAAGTTTCAGAAGTAACACAAAACACTTTAAAGAAATAGATAAAGGAATCGCTGAAGTTATTTATAAAACCACTGCATCTATGTATAGCATGTCATAATAATTATTATCGTTAACCTCAGAACAATAACTTAACCTTTTAATTTATTGTGACTGCCAACCGGAACGTCAGACTGCCGCAAATATTAAAAACAGATAAAATATTATCTACAATGAGGTTTGGCCTCGTGTGGAGCGGATACTACACCTATTAGTCTTCAAGTTTACACGTTTTACGAAACGAAACTAGGGTTTAGGTCTTCGCACAAATTGCCTATGGCGAAGGAACTATCTGCTGCCACAGAATTCAGGATGCTATTGTGACTGCCTCTTATTCAGCTCAGGAGTGAGGCCGTTTTTTGCGGATGATGGCATAAAATCGATTGGTACTTATGCGTTACCACGAACGTTTCTGAGGCACAGCTAAAACGAGGCAGTTGCAACAGCAGCATAAAAACATTATTGTATTGGATGCGTAGAACATCCAGCGACCTTTTCGAGTACTTGAGCCATATTACCAGTGTACAAACCACGGAGTTTAGAAGTACAAACTCTGACAATAAGCTTTAAAAAGCGTAATCTTTACATGATCAGTACACCGAACAAATCGTCGTGCCAACATATTGCCACCTTATTGGCACCCCTGACCGCCAGAGCCCTATGCTCCCTCTCAATGTCATGATCACTGAGGTCGACGGCAAGAAAATACCCAAAATAAACTTTGTGACTATACGTATTGGCGTACCGTTTATGGCAAGCTCGAGTGTATTTGCCCGGCACTTTCCAGCGACCCCAAAGACCACGTACTCATACATTTTAGCATTATATAACAGTCCATGTGCAGCAGCGTGGGTCTCACATTCTATAAACATCTCAACGATTGCCCCCGGTGACGGGTCCAGCAGGACCATGTCATCTGCATAACTGATGTTGTTACAACTAACACCATTTACCCTGCATCCGATACGCTTGCTGCTAATCTTGGCAATGTGGTCATTAACATATACATTCAAGAGCTGGGGAGACAACAAACCACCCTGCCCCACCCCGCACTCCAACCCATATGATTCCGAGAGCGCATTAGACCATCTAACACGGTTTGTCCGGCAACAATACCAAAACTGCAATACACTGAGCAGTTCCTCCGGTATACCCTTACTCCAGAATTTACTCCAAAGTACATCAACGAGGCCGAAAGCCTTGGCGAGATTAAGAAAGCAGGCGTACTGTCTTTCGGTCAGTGCAGTATTTGACAGCATGCTTGACACTTAGGATAGCACTTTCGGTGGATAGTCCAGGACAAAACCCAAACTGTAAATCGTGTAACGTTACATATTTTATATATTTTTTTTTATATATTTTATCTTTTTGTATGCAAGGGTTTCTGTGACAAATAAATCAATTTTTCTTTCTTTCTTTTCTTTCAAATAAAAGTCAAGCATACTGTCCGACACCTTAGCTGTAACAGTTGTAAGAGAGATCGGGTGATAGTTGCTTGTGTCCTAGATGTCTCCTGTCCTAATTTTCACGATGGGTACCACAATGGTCTTGATTAAGTCTGCCGGTAAATACGAATGGCTGCTTTTAATCACCGACTTTACTTGCTTCGTAGTGACGCGTAGCAGCGGATCTTTCCCCCGGTCATGAGACACAAAGCCGAATCCCGACACTAAGGGGCCAAGTGGAGACCTTACTTTGTAAAAATCTCTAAATAAACTACCAATGTCCCCGTGATCAATAAGGGGGCCAACAACCGCCGCGAGACCAAGCTTAGCTTCCAAATTACCTGTGAACTTCCAAAATGCACGGAAGTTATTTTCGTTTTTCTGCTAACACGTCCATTTTTATTTGATCTTGCCTATCATCCCAAACATTTCTGTTCCACCCACATTACGGACTACCTCGCTTAGGTCCCTGATGTACTCCATTAGATTCCCTCGCTGCCTTACAAAAGACATCTACAATATTCTTGTACATCTTATCAAAGACAACTTTGTGATCACCCAAGTTGCATGACCCATGACTGCACACCGGAAACTTGTGGGAAGTCTATTTCTCGCAGTTTATCAGAACACATCGCACGATAATTGTCTCTGTTTTATTCCTGACGCGCCAGACAACAGCACTGCGGGGTGCAACCATGGTCGACATCAATAGCCTAACTACGTTTAAGTTACATACAATATAAACATAGGTAAGCGATCAGACACATAAACATGTTCATCTATTGATGAAGATTTTTATGTGTGGGTGTATTCCTACACTCACAATTGTCTGCCAGGCTGACGAAGAGACCACACTATGGTCTGACTACCTCCTACAACCCGTGAGCCTCGTTAATGAAGGTGTTGTCCACAAATGGTATGTTTTTCCACATTTACATTTAAGGTAAGGTAAGGTAAGGTTTTAGTTCGATGTCCGGAATATAAAAACTTTAATCTCACTAAGCTTACATTTGATCAATTCGAAGACGTTTCATTCGTAAACAGTCTATAACGAATGAATCAATGAATACTCACAATTAGATTCTTCCAAAATTACGAACAGCAGAACACTGTACGCCTGTAAAAATAAAAGGGTTTTAATAAAAAAACTAACCAATTTTAAGTGCTAACACAGTTATTTAGTACGCCACTACGTAAAGATTTTACGCCAAGACGTGACGCATAAAACGTAATAATAAAATGAACTAAACAGGGTGGCTGGAACAATGACGTCCAAAAAAAAATGTCGGTCCCTCGTATCGTGGAGTATCCGAATCACACCCATGTAAGTTTCGCGACTTTTCATTGTTTTCGGGTTATGAATTTTTTTCAGATTTTTTGAGAATTTTCGGCCTGATAAACATATTTTTTTTTATTTAGTTTTATTTGGCAACTGAATCTTCATGAGTTTACCTTTTACACGTAAATTAATCAGCTTCGTAACTTTGATGACAGTTATGAAAATATTGGTCTAAAGCAAAAAAATTACGTTCGGTGAAATACGACTTAAAATTGCAAAAAAAAAATCGTAATGGTAACAGCAGTTGGTTTGTGTCGCTCACGTGTCGCTGTTGAGCCGCGAGCGCATGTTGGTACGGATCACTCGCGCAGTCGCGTTGTGAAGTTACGTCACGTCTTCGTTACGTACGCCTTTGGATTTATTTTTTGTTGCGGTGTTGTCGTAAGTGAGAAATGGCTACATTTAGTACTCGTGAGTATGGAAAAATTATCATGTGCAGCGGGGAAGCTCGAGGAAAAGCTAGGAAAACGCTCAGAATTTACATTGATAGGTATCCTTCGTTCCCATTTAGACGCCACCTTTCCACATCACTGACTTGGTAGATTTGGACCGCTACCAGCACGATCGCCGATCGCCAGACCTAACGCCATTGGACTTCTTTTTCCAAGGTACGTAGAGGAAAAAGTGTTTGTCACGAACAAAATGAACACGTTCCAGCAGCTGCGCTACCCTGATGCCTGACGGAGACCCTGCGGCATCCCAATGTGTGCGAACGCCTCGGCGGAGGCCACTTCGAGCTGTATCTCATACGTCCAGAGCGATTCTAAGGTCGGATAAGTTTTCTTTATCTACATTTTTTTATCTGTGAAAGGTGTTGTGACGTGTTATTTTGTACGCCACGTGGCTTTCTTTTCAATTGCTCACTCTCACTCGCATCAATAATGTGACGTAATAAACCACGTGGCGCGAGCGCGCTGCCGGCCGTTCGCTACGTGCGTTTTGCCACGGTAACGATACATTGCGTGTGAGGTAATAAAACAAATCAGGTTTATTGGATTCCCATAACGTTACTGAAATTATTTCATGTACCGGTCATCTTAGTATGATATACTAAATTTACCCCATCAGTCTGCGAATGGCTGTCCCTTACACCCTGTATACGAAGGTTATCTCGCCTGTAGTCCCCGAAGGGACGTCAGAAGTTTGCCTCTAGTAGGCACACTCACATTTCGCCAGCTACGTTTAATTCCCTTCTAATAGGGGGCGAGTCTATTGCCATCAACCTGGCACAAATCCAGACTCCGAGATGCTACTGAGAAATTCCTGTTCGATAAACCCAAAAACACTTAAGAGCGTTTATGCCTTATGAGTGGCAACGTCGCAATTTAGTGTCATATTTCGTGGTCTTCAATTTTTATCATTTAATCGGAGCTATATTTTAAAAATCTGTTTAATTAACTTTTTAGAATTACGTGAACGTGTTTAAAAAGTAAGTAACCGTAATGCTTACAGTTATTTTACAATGAAAATAACGCCCTGCAAGTTTCCAATGTGTTATTTGCATATAAATAGAACTGTAAACGCAACGATTTCTTAACTTTTACACAGTTTTCACATAATTCTAAAAAGTTAATTAAACAGATTTTTAAAATATAACTCCGATTAAATGATAAAAATTGAAGACCACGAAATATGACACTAAATTGCGACGTTGCCACTCATAAGGTATAAACGCTCTTAAGCAATGATAGAAAACGTGATCGTGATAGTGCAATTTAATATTTTACAATAAAACATACTGACCCGTAGGTAATATCGGGATTTCCGAATGTGATAAAAATTATCTGTCGGTTAAACCAGCTTGACTTGGTAAACAGTTGTTACTCGTTACTCTCTTATCGCGAGGGCAGTCCGATTTTAGAGGAAAAACAAACGATTTTAGAGGAAAAACGGTTTCGAACGAAATTGAAAAATCATGGTAGATTATACTCAACAATAAAAGGTTTTCGACTAGAAATCTCATAGCTGAATAGCCAAGATATGGAGCTAAAATAAAGAAATTGTTTATAACAAATAATAAGTAAGTAATAACAATTCTATTTTTAATATTTATGTATCTTTGAAATGAGATAATATTATTTATCGAGGTCACGGGCAAGATAACCCGACCTTTTCATACAAATATAAGCGTTAAGCTCATGTTGTAACCGCTGGTATGAATTAGACCAGGGATGCACAGACCACGGCCCGCGGGCCGCATGCGGCCCGCCGGTCGAATACTGGTGGCCCGCCGACAGCAAAAATAATACTCTCGTACATTCGAAAAATATTGAATTCTATTCCAGAATAAAACCAAAAAAATATGTTCGAAAAGTAATTTCAATCTCGCCCGCGCGCTCTTCAGTGCGCTTATCGGTGCGCCGTGCATGCGTCGGTAACAGCGGTCGGTAATGTTCGTGCCGATCTCGGTTAAATTCGTTTTCTGGAGGAAGCGCCGCGGCCGGCGGCGCGGCGACGACGGCAGCGCGGTGGCGGCTTATCCACGGGTTATATTGTTAAAGCAAGCGAGATAGCAATAGTCCCGAATTCCCGATTGCTCGCGTAGGTAGATACACGAAGCTTCCAGAGTTGGTTTCGAGATTTCTTCAGACAGTTTTCGACTCTATACGCGCGGTATAAAAGCCACGCTAACCGCAGCGACCGACAGTTCGGTTTTAATTTGAGTGAAGTGTCAATAGTTCTAGTGTAGATTTTAACTCGACTAGCCGGTGTCATATATTTTGATCCACATTCAACGTAGATTTCCCGTCAAGTGCCGTGTATAATTGTGTTGTGAAATCGTAAGTAAAACTCTGTTATTAATAAGTGTTTCCCTACATATTTAATCAATTATTTTTGGTAATTTAAAAAAGGATGGGTAATTTAAGTAGGTACTGTAATTGTTTTTAGGTGCTGTGTTAATCCTAGCCAAGATTAGAACGCAACATGGACAAGCCAGGGCCTAGTAAAAAACGTAAGGTTAAAGATGAAAATCGGCAGTTTCAAGAAATTCGGACTGAGAAATACTTTTTTGTATGGTCGCATAACAAAGTCGTTTGTTTAATTTGCAAGAATTCTGCTGCGATTGCAAAGGAATATAATGTAAAAAGGCACTATGAAACGCAGCATCCTACTTTTACCAAGTTTACAGGCGAATTAAGAAAGCAAAAAATGTTGTCTTTAAAACGGGAGCTTATTGGTCATGGTCAGCAAGCTATGTTTACAAAACCCATTCAAGATTCAGAAACAGCTACAGAAGTTAGTTATGAAATTTCTCGAATGATAGCAAAGCGAAGTCGCCCCTTCAATGATGGGGATTTTGTAAAAGAATGCATAGAAATTGCCGCTAAGAAAATGTGTCCAGAAGCAGCAAAAAAGTTTGAGAAAATTCAACTGAATCGTATGACTATCCAAAGACGAATTATGTCTTTGTCAGGTAATATTGCGGAACAATTAAATGAAAAAGCTAAGATCATTGAATTTTTTTCATTAGCACTCGACGAACCCACTGATATTAGTTCCACAGCTCAACTTCTCATATTCATACGAGGTGTTACTCAAGATTTTGGAGTCTTAGAAGAGTTATTAGGAATGTGTTCATTGAAAGGTCAAACCAGAGGAGTTGATATACTCAATGTACTTTTGGATCAGTGTTGAAAAACTGATTTGGACCTATCAAAATTATCGGGAGTTGCGACTGACGGTGCTCCTTCGATGATTGGTGTCAATTCTGGGCTAGTTACTTTGCTGAAAAAGCATCTGCAAGAAAAAAACATAAACGCTGAAGATCTCATGCAGTTTCACTGCATTATACACCAAGAAGCCCTCTGTTCTAAAAAAATTGAATTTCAAAATGTCATGAAAGTGGAAGTTTCGACTGTAAATTTCATAAAATCACGAGGACTCAATCACAGGCAATTCAAACAATTCCTTGATGACATCGAAAGCGAATATGGAGATTTACTGTATTATACAGAAGTATGGTGGCTAAGTCGTGGATTGACACTGGAACGATTTCTAAATTAATTAATAGAAGAAATTGGAATATTTCTGGCGGAAAAGCAAAGGGATGTCCCGGAACTTAAAAATCCTGATTGGTTGTGTGATTTGGCTTTTTTAGTTGACATTACAAATCATTTGAATGTCTTGAACACACGGCTTCAAGGCAAAAATCAACTGATATCCCAGCTCTACGCTCATGTATCATCCTTTCAATGCAAGCTGACACTTTTCAGATTGCAATTGAATTCTGGAAATTATAATAATTTTCCGAATTATAAGAAAATGGCTGAAAAATTCAACAAAACTGTGATTAATTTCATTTATGTAGAAAAGCTAGATATTTTGATTCAATCTTTTCAAGACAGATTTTCGGAGTTTAAAAAAGTGAAACCTCTGTTGGACATATTCACCAATCCTTTCACGATTTCAGTTGAAAATGCGCCAGAGTCAATGCAGTTAGAAATTATCGACATTCAAAACGACCAGACTTACGCAACAAATTCAACGAAGGAGACTTGTTGAACTTTTACCGCTGCATTGATAAAAATACGTACAAAGAGTTGCGCATAAACGCTCTGAAATGTGCCAGCTTATTTGGTTCTACCTATACAAGGTGTTGTTTTGCATCCTCGTCAAATTCGAGGAGGTAACTATGCTAATGATTCTCGACACGAATCAATAATAAAATAAGTAGGTATTTATTTTTATTTTTTGTATTTTTCGGAAATCGGCATGTGTAGGGCCCGTGTGATACCGCCCTGTAACTGCGCTGTAACTGTAACGCATGCACACAGCAACATAGTCGTACGACACTGCCTACCGCATACGCAACGGGGCGATTTTGTTCTTTGAAAGTGGAGTATTCTGAAATACTGTCAAACTTAAATACCTAAAAAACAAGTATGTATTAATTATTGAGCAGGATCGTAATTTTATTTGATTATTTATGTCTTTCATAACAGCCTCCTGAAATTTGACGAGGATGCAAAACAACTCGTTGTATATGTGAACAAACCTTTTCAATACTAAATAATAATAAAACAAAAAATCGAAACCGCCTTTCAAACGGGAAGCAGTTTTACGTGTTGCTACAAGTAAATTTGAGCCAAATATAAAAAAGATTGTAGTGCCACGCTTCAAATTAATATATTCATTTTAATACATTATTATCAATTCTTTATTGTCTTTAATTACCTTTTGTCCTGGTCTCACTGGATATAGAGGGTGCCTTCGATAGCGCCTGGTGGCCGGCAATCAAGGTCAGGCTGGCTGAGGAAAAGTGCCCGGTGAATACTAGGAGGCTACTTGACAGTTACCTCGACTGCAGAAGGGTAAGGGTAAGGTATGCTGGGGAGGAATGCGTAAGAGAAACAAACAGGGGCTGTGTTCAGGGGTTAATTGGTGGTCCCATTCTGTGGAATCTTCTGCTGGACCCACTATTGCAGGACCTGGAAAGGAAGGGGTATGTTGCTCGGGCTTTTGCCGACGACATAGTCTTGGTCGTGGATGGTGACACAGCGGCTGAAGTCTCCAGAGCTGCCAATGCAGCCCTCGCCCGTGTTCAGAGCTGGGGAGTCAGAAATAAGCTTAGGTTTGCACCGCACAAAACTTGTGCGATGTTAATAACCAACAAGCTCAAGTACGACACTCCAGCTCTGAGTATGGCTGGGGTCGGCATTGGTATGGTTCGGAGTATGAAGCTGCTGGGACTCACCATAGACGACAAGCTGACTTTCAGCGAGCATACGAGGAACGTCTGCAAGAAGGTTGCGGAAATTTATAAGCAGCTCGCGCGTGCGGCAAAAGTTAGCTGGGGTCTTAATCAGGAGGTTGTCAGAGTAATTTACACTGCCACAATTGAGCCGATAGTCACCTACGCGGCTGGGGCCTGGGCTCCCGCTACGAAAAAGCTGGGTATATGGAAGAAGCTGGGCTCTGTCCAACGAGGATTCGTCCAGAAGCTCTGTAAGTCTTACCGTACAGTCTCACTAAACTCGGCACTGGTGCTGGCTGGGATACTACCTCTAGACCTCCGCATACAAGAGGCAGCCGCCCTGTATGAGGCAAGGAGAGGGTCGTCCCAGTTTGTGCCAGGAGACAGGGAGATTGAGAGTATGGTGAGATTTACAGAAACATCTCACCCGGCCAAGCAAACGGCATTGGAGTTCGTGTGTCTGGAAGTCCAACAGCTCGTGGACAGTCACAACGTGCAGGCAGTGCGAATATTCACTGACGGCAGCAAGATTGAGGGGAAAGTTGGAGCCGCATTATCATTATGGGATAAGGAAGGTGAAATCCAGAACCTCAAGCTCAGCCTCGCCGCGTACTGCACTGTCTACCAGGCGAAACTACTTGCCATTTGTAAGGCTACGGACGTAATACTGAAGCGCAAAGAGACGAGCTATGGACTGTACAGTGACTCAATGGCAGCATTGCAGACGCTTGCGAGCCATGGCTCTCTCCACCCTCTGGCGGTCCGCGCACGAGCCAATTTGACTCGGGCATTGGACCAAAACAAAGTTGTTTCTTTCTTTTGGGTCAAGGCCCACGCCGGATTGCCGGGGAATGAGCGCGCGGACGAGCTGGCGAAGGAGGCGGCGTTGTCGTCACGGAGGAAGCCGGACTACGATCAGTGTCCGGTTTCATACATCAAGTGTCAAATCCGTTTGAGTTCGCTTGATGAGTGGAATCGGAGATAGGTATGTGTCTGGCGAGACGGCCTCGGTGACGAAAATGTTCCTTCCGGACGCCGTGGCCGCCTACCGTATTGTGAAACGGGTGAGACCAACAGGAGTGCTCACGCAGGTTTTAACGGGGCACGGTGGATTCTCGGAATACTTGAACCGCTTTAAGTGTAAAGAGAGCCCATCGTGCACCTGTGACCCCAGTGTAGCGGAATCGGTTGCACATATCATTCTTGAGTGCCCAATTAATGCAAAGGAGCGCTACAATTTGGAACAGGAGCTCGGAATACAGCTGCGGAGAGAAAGCGTAAGGGAAATAATGTCAGGTAAAAATAGAGACAAATTTATAGCCTACTGTGAGAATATAGCCAAGAAAGTTATAGCTAAAAATAAAAGTTGTTAATGAAACTATGTTTCTTGTTATATTGTAGATATAAGTATAGTAGACATAGGATATAAGCACATTCATTGTAAAATAAGATAAGCAGTAGGTAAATTAATGTAAAAATTTTGTATAGATTTAATTAAGTTAAGTATTATTCATTAAGTAAAGTTAAATATGTAAAATAAAAGAAACCCTGGAAAAATTATTTCCCTAACATGTAAATAAATGAAATAAAAGTATAGTCGAAGAATAGGGAGAAATTAAAAAAGTGGGAGTCCCACCCACAGGATAACAGGTGATGGATGAAAGAAAGACACAGTATGAAGCATGGAAGTACGAGAGGCATGTAAGCGAGAACTAGTATGGAAAAGGTTGAGATATAAAATAGGCGCCAATAAAGTTGGCGGAACTAGTCCGGGAAAAAAAAAAAAAAAAAAAACCATGGAGAACCACTGGTAAGTCTTAAAAACATACATAAATAGAGGCAGCCTCAGTAAGTTACAATAGTGCTTGTATCAGAGTGTATTTTTATATTTAATTTGTGATTGACTGACCGTTCTAGGTTCGATACCTACATAGGTTGGGCAAATGGGCAAAGTATTATTGCGTGTTTCCATTAGAAAAGAAAGAAAGAAAAAGTGTTTATTGTGACTCGTACCCGGTCGTATGAACCCGCGCGCGAAAAAAAAAAGACTGGGCTGAATGCCAGATGCGTCACCGGCGCGGCGGGGCGCCGCTCGGCCGCCCGATAATGTAAACAAAGCATTTTTACGACTTGGGTTTATTTGAATGGTGCTAACACTTGTGTTTTTTGTTATGGTAAGGAACGGGGCTTTAAGATAGCGGAGTTTCGTTTGAAATAGGATAGTATTCATGTAATCAAATCGTTCGTTAGTATGACGCAACCATAAATCATAACTTTGTTTTCAAATAAATGGTTATAGTTCGAAAAAACGAGCGATGACCTATATTGTTTAAGGTTTTAAATACATTATGTGTATATACTTAACGCAAAACTAATAAAACCACATAGCATTAGTACAATATGTACTATTTACGAGCACCCAAAGTTGAAAAAATTTGCCGACGGCAAAAAAATAACAATGGCCGCCAAGACAATGGAAACAAAATGTTGTTTTATAAATATAAATCTGATACGTAGAATAAAAATATTGGTACCTGTGGAAAGCTTATTTAATGCTTCAACTTTGTTATAAAAGTAGTGGTATTAGAATAACACACTGTACTAAAATAAGGATCTGAAAACACATACACGTAATAACAATAAACATGAATCGGTCAGCGCCGGTTGTGGAATAAAACCGAAATTACGTAATATTTTTTCACTCACCGATCTTGAAATCCTGCAGTAATTCACTTCACTATAATATTTATCACATACTTAAACAGGCCATAGCACTTAAAACACTTGAAAACCCACTTAAAACACAAATTATTTATCACGTAAACAACACACGCGCGAGTCGTACGCCACTGACAAGACGTCATATTTTTTTAATTATTTGATTTTTTTGGTTGAAAGCTTGTAGTGTTGTCATACATCCTAGTACGCGGCACAGAGTCAAGAAATCAACTAAATACACGGAATGTGTGTGTCCGACCTTATAGTAAAGCAATAAAGGTTGAAATAAAATAAAATAAAATAAAATTTAAAGGGAACTCGCGTTCACTCGTTCGTTAAACTTAATTGTTGGAGGGGGGCCGACGTGACCAGAGTACGTTCAAGCGGGTACAGGAAGTGCACAAACTAAATTATAAAATAAAAAACCAAACTAGGTATATAACAACAAAAAGTAACAAAAGAAAAAGGAAACAGAAATTCCTATACGAGGCCAAAAGGCTCCTATCTCAGGACATTTAAAAAATAAATAAATGCCGCAACGCTGGTATTCAAACTCAAACTCAAAGCATTTATTTCAAATAAACCAATTACAGGCACTTTTGAATTGTCAAGGGGTCGGTCAGTCAGAAAGATGAAGCTAGTTGCCCATTCCAAAGCGTAGTAGGTACCTATGGAGAAGAACGGGCAAGAAACTCCATGGACACTCTTTTAAATCAAAATATTGTTACAAAAAAGTGGTTACATCATTCATGTTGTAATTATACATGTGAGAACGATGTAGAAACACGTGCACGTTAAAAGCGTCCGTAATAAAAAGATAAAAACAATTATGGAATTAAAATAAGCCGTGGCAGCTAAGAAATGACCAGTGCCTACTGACGGCGCCCGTTCACGAACATGACGTATGGATCAGCACCATTCAGCTCAACCATTTTGAAGGGAACTCAATGATCCAATACACACGCCACCACCGCCATTCTGAAAACTATTCTGGCAGCCTATAGTCTGGATTTATGTCTGGTTAAGAGACATATTTTTATTTTGTCGACGTCGTAGTGCGCGCCCATACAGCGACACAATGCGCGCTTAACGCGTCACGGACAAGGAATGCGAGACTTGACGCATCGCAACCCTCGCTGGTTAGCAATGTTATCACCGACCGAAGAGTCGCGAGCGCGCGTGTTCTCACACGTCCGCCGCATCCTTTTGCACGTCCGCACGCGAACGCGCACAATGGGTGTTGTTGTTGTGCGCTTGCACGCAACAGCATCGAGCGCGAAAACGCCGTTCGACAAATGTCTTATATTGTATAATATCGTTATATTTGTACGAACGACGCTAGTCTTCCTCGCGCCCCCGAAGAGGCGCGCGAAAGTTTCGCGCAGAACCGTCAGATGCGCGACGAAAATGATAATCGTCCAATCGTAAAATCATCAAATCATCATTTATTTCCCTATTAACTCGCCAAGGTTCATTTCTTGTTGGTTGACAATCGAATATTCTGCGGCGTCTGGAAATTGTGTAGAAGAATTGTCCAAAAATACTGACTGACGCACAAGACTTTTATTCACTGTGTTAATATACCAGCCCCCCAATTGCGTAGCACTCCGGCAATGATATCATCATATCCATTTCTTCATAAATTATGTTTGATGAATTCGTTTGCTGGTTCTATTTTGCTGAAGATTCTTTTTAGCAATCTTATTCTACGTTTTCCATCCAATTAATTACCAAATAATAACGTTATTATAACATTCCAGGTGCACCGCTTATCAACTATGATGATGAAAACGGACGTTACCAAGAAAGACACACTTCAAAACGGTGGGGAAATAGCTTTGGCGTTGGTTTAAACGTAGGAGTAAAAGGGGGATTAAAGGATAGGGTGGCTCACCTAGAAACTAAAAATCACCTTGGTTTCGACGTTGGTGGGTACAATGATGTCAGTTCAAAGGAATTTGAATATCCAAACTATCCTACACCCCGACCTTTTGATTTTGGCTCAGGATTTTACTACCCGTATCAATATTACCCAACGTACGGTTCACCTTATGATATGCATGGTTCTCCACAGCTTCCCCCACCGTATTTCCAACAGTATCCCTTTGAGTATACGCCTCAGTACCCCCCGCAGTATCCTCCACAATATTGGCAACAATATGACCCACAATATCAGTCATGGCATGGCCCGCAATACAACCCGCGATACCCACCACGGTTGACCAACCAGATGCCCCCAATTGGGGCAACGAACAAACCACCAACAGTTAGCAGAGTATTAACGAAGAAGACGTACAATAAGCTATAAGTATAAGCTATAAGTCGCTAAAAATTATGCGAGTATGGATAATTTCACATAACATTATCACTCTCCTGCCGTTATCCGTATTTATTAGGATGGCACTATTTTTTATTAACAGCTGTGTTTTTTGGTTCACTGGTTATGTATGTACTGAATTCATTATATGCTGTATATACATATATTGCATATACGTATGCATTATATACTTCGAATAAAATATGTTGAAAACTACAATATGTACCTTTTACAATTGTTACAATTACCTGACTCCTGATTATCCATAAACCTTAATTTACACGATGCAATTGATAGCCTCTGGCATACCATAAGTTGAACAAATGACTTGCATCATCTAATTAGATGATGCAAGTCATTTGTTGCTTCAATTTTATTGTATGCTACTGACACGAAACTTGCATCGCGTAAATGGGACTTGAGACAACAATGCAAGCGCACCTAGTGGGTGTGTTGGAGACACGCCTTAGGTCCTTTAGGAAGTACATACGAGGATCCCCCGTATCATAAAGGGCATAGAGTTGAGAATACATGCCCCTATTATGAGAATTGTAACTTAAGTGGTTAAATCAGTGTGTACTGTACATTTCTGCCTACTACTTCGGGGAATACATTCGCCACCACGACGTGAACACGTGCATACATACATAAGCTCACTCCTCTTCCCATGCGGGTAGGCAGAAACTACAGTACCTAAGCTACTACGATCCGTACGCACTCCTTTGCTCCTTTGCTTCGTTTAGCGATGAAAAGTCAGGGAAATCGATCAATTATTAAGCTAATTGACTACCAACTTTTGCTGTCGAAATCTAAATTTAAAAGAATGGTTTCATAATCTCATGCAGGTCGCCCATAAGTCGGATGCTCTTGTCATCCGCTTCCTTCAATTCATCGGTATATGTAGGTATATGTATAGTGTTTTTCTTTTAAATATGTCCTTTTTCTTTTTTCTCTCATTTAACACGCGTTCGTTATCATACTCAGATGTCACTTCGTGGACAATAGTGTGGGTTATACGTTTTTTCGACTGTAATATAACTACTTTTTGTAAATGCTGTAATGTATAACTGTTTTTTTTTTTCCAAAATAGATAGAATAAAATAAAACATAAATTATCCGTATACTCATACTGACATTATTTGAAGTGTGAAATGGTTAAAATATGGCAAATTTACATACAGTGTCACTTTGCTTAACAATACATACAATTATGTTGACATCGCCTTATCAAACGCAAATGCGATGGCTGACTTGTGAATGTAAGACAGCGGACATTATTATTGTCGTTAGCATCGATTCAGTCATTCAGCCAATAGCTGCAAATCAATTGTGTAAAAATGTCACCGTGGAAACTTAATTGAAGTAAGCTTGACGCGAGCTGTCAAAAGCAGCAGATAGACTGACAGCTCAGTTCAAGCTCACTTCATCTAAGTTTTCACAAACTGCTAGGTTCTTAGAATCCAAATTGTTTGTTGCCAAGTATGTCGTATGCAGCGGGATGGCTACGCCACCGCCGCGGTGCTATCGGCTACAGTATGCAGCAGCGATCTCGTAGCCGTGGAATTGCACGTAGGGGTGTTGTTTATCGGTGATCCAAGTTTCAGAAATACTGCTTGGTATCGTTGTTCTTGGAGTACCTAGGTTTTCTAGTAGATGCGTCTTGTTTTTTATGCTTTGTACGTTTTGAAGTATGAACTGTATTTAGTTTCGAAAGGAACGATCTGCTGAGTTGTGAGTAGAGCTGTTCCTGGATGAGTTGTTGAATTCGTTGTTGTTAAATTGGGGCATATTTTCTTTGTTGGTAACCGGATTTTTTCGGGAAAGACCGAGATTTGTGTATTATGCGAGCTGTTTACAGTTTCCATCATTGTACTTGGCCGTTAATTATGACTTGATTATTTCTGATTACTGGCTTCGTATTGGATTTTCCTTAGTTTGTTTCGTTTTTGAAGTGCTTCATTTTCCAAGAATTCGCCAATCACAACCCCAGATCCCATTATAAATTGTCTATTGATAAAGGCAGTCATTGAAGTCTTTCACCACCATTATTGAATTACTATCATGTCACTAACACCAGAAGAATGTACACGTATCGTAACTATCTTAGAAGAAGGCAGAAGTTAGCGAAGTACAGCAAGAACGATAGGCGTGTCACTTTCTAGAGTGCAGCGAGTCATCCAACGTTTCCGAGAAATTGGGCAGAACATAAGAATACCAGGGACCTGCAGACCGAGATGTACTACGGCTCGAGAGGATCGATTTATTGTTACGACCATGCTCTGAAATCGACACCCCACGGCAGTTGAAATAACAAATCAACTTCGGATGCCAGTAAAGGCGGCGGCGGCTTCTTGAAGCTAATTTGACCCCATATAAACCAGCGAAACCAAGAATACGTTATGCCTGCGAGTACGCACAATGGGGAGACGCAGAATGGGCAAGATTAATGTTTTCTGACCAACCCGTCTTTATGCTGTATGCACATGCGCAGTAGGCGGCGAAGAGTCTACCGACGGCCAGGGGAACGGTTTATCCTAGCTTGTTTTGAGGAAAAAATTCCGTTCGGCGGAACTGTAATCGTTTGGGCTGAAATCTCATTAGAGAGTCACACGGAGTAATGCTGATAGAAAATAGTACGCTAACTAGTGCAAGATAATGTGGAAGAAATTCTTAACGAGCATGTCGGCCCATATTTAATTAATATGGGTGAAAATTCAATATGCATGAATATTGAATTTGACAACGCCGGGCCCCAAAAATAACCACTCCAGCCGGCGGGGTGGGGCCCGGTGGAAAGGTTTGGGTAGAGGGCTCGCCACCCAGGAGGCCAACGAGCCGAGCCAAGCCAGCCCAGCCGAGCCGGCCCAACGGGCTGAAAGACTCGCCACGGAAGGGGACTACCTACAGTGACCAGCCACATGGCGGTTCTGTCAGCGTCCTCAGGTAGTGAGCCGGACGCCGCTGGTGGATCCAATTTGGAGCGAGCGGCCATGTTTGCGTAGGTAGTGGCAGTCGCGATAAAGGATGTGGCCTTGGAGAGGATTTCAGGCGGAGCTGTAAGAGGGGTACAAGTCCGCAAGGAGTCGCTGGAGATTCTGAACAGGGAACCGTGGGGACGCCCCTAAAAATTGGTTCGAGAGAATCTATAGGCTCTCCCGCTGACGCAGAGTCTCCGGCCCCAGCTCGTGGAGGACGTGGTAAGCGTTCTGTTCCCTTCTAGAGGGGAACATATTACCTCCACATATTGCGGTGCTCGATGCGGACCACACCGCCGACGATGACGATGCAAAAACTAAGAACATGATTTCCGTATATTCTGTGCTACGCTGTAGCAGTAAAATGATCTTCGTAGATCTCGTGCTACGGCGTAGCAATACTACAGACCGTGCTAACTGGCCTCTCTCGGAATACGTGAAAACGATAGTTACATAGTTTACTTAGTTTATTGAGATTGACTAATATATGTATAAAATAACTAAGCATTGATGAATTAAAGAATATGCTTACTTACGTAGTAGCAAGTTACAAGGAGATTTTAAATCTCCTTGTAAATATACATGTAAATCACAACCTCAGGGTACCTATTCTTATTGGACTTTCGACCTCACTACCTACCTTTTGTACCCAATCATTATATTTGTACTTCAAGTTTAATTACCATTCTGTATACTTATTTATCATAGTTTATGTTTTGTGAATAAAAAAAATATTTATTTATTTATTTAACCTCAGTGATCTGTGTAACCTTAAATAAGTAAAATTAAGGGGTTGTTTTATTAATAAAATCGTCATTTCATCTATCAGGGCTTCAACTTATGTATAACCCTTTGGTAGTGCAGCTGATCCAGACACCTGAAATTTTCAGAAATAACACAAATCACTTAAAATAGGTAGAAGAATTCCTGACATTATTTATAAAACAACCGCATCAGTAAAATGTCATAATAATTATTATCTTTAACCTTTTAATTTATTGTGACTGCAAACGGAACGCCGGACTGCCCGAAACATCAGAAACAGATAAAATATTATCTACAATGAGGTTTGACCTCTCGTAGAGCCGGTATTATATCTATTGGCCCTTTTCACTTACCGACTTCACGTTTTCTTAGTGATAAATACCTCCATCATATTGCAAAAGAGCAGTCTGATATTTAATACGTAATAGGTATCTAATAATAGTTAAAATCTTCAGTACAAAACAAGTAACATGACCATTCGTATTTAAATGTCTGCGAATAATGACGAGGCATTAGTCTACTTTTGCTAACACAAGTAACACGCACTGACTCTTAGAAACTTCACATCAGTGTGTCCAGAAACCATGAAGTGTCTTATAAGTGTTTTCATTAATTACAGCAATGAATCATATTCGTGCTGTTATCCCAAAGTATTTGACGTCAGAGCAACATATAATTTTCGCCATACATTACTATTAGATTAGCAGTCTTCTCAATGTTATCTATTCGACTGCCACATTGGTCTAGTAGTAGCTGGCATAAATGACTAGGGATCTTAAGGTTATCATCATTGTCACCATAATCAGCCTACAGCAGTCCACTGCTGGACATAGGCCTCTCTCACGGCATTCAACTCGATTCTTGGCAACTCTCAACCAGCTGCAACCAGCCACCCTGCAAAGATGGTCGCTCCATTTAGCCTGAGGGTCATCGGTTCTACGGCTATTTTGGCCGACCCATTGCTACTTCAGCTTGCTTATTCTGTGAGCTATGTCCACAACTTTGGCTCTCATGGCTTTTTTTGATGATCATGAGGTCCTGGGCTTTGAATCCTAGGTAAAGCTGACAAAAGTTATTGGGTTATTCTGTCAATACTTTTTAGTGGCAGGTCGGAGTTGATTAGAAGTTGTTGGTGTGATGTGACACCCCCGTGACTCCGAAAGCAGGTACGTGCACCGTGTGTCTTGCATCTGCGGATCTACTTTGTAAATGTAATACAATGTGTACTAATAGCTAGACTAGGCTTGCACATTGATAGTACCCTGAACTGGCGTACTCAAGTCGCTAGGGTAAGCCAGAAGGTTACCGGCACGCTGCGGGCTCTGTACAGACTGAAAAATTTATTACCATCAAGTACGAAGACAATGCTTGTGCAATCCTTAATGCGAAAGGCGCTGACTACCTTGTTTTCATTTCTTGATTCTCCCTCTTCCCCTGGTTATCTAGCTCACCACTTTCAGTACATTTGCGCCAACCACAATAGAAATCTACGTTCTTCACACAATCGTATTCTTCAATGTCCCACTCACCGCACAGACTTCATTCACTCTTCCTTCTTTGTTAAATCTATCTCTCTGTGGAATGCAATCCCCCAGGAAATCAGGATGGCAACCAACCAATTATCCTTTAAAACTAAAGTTCGCGAGAACATTCGTAAGAAGCTGGCAGTATCATCACAGCGGTAATGTTTTCACATTGTTTGTCCTATTTGTTTTTAACATATTCGTGTATTTATGTACATTTATTTGTGCTTATATTAATATATAATTAGGTATATGTATTATATGTATTTAAAGACTAAATAAGTTTATAAGTGTCTATATATTTAAAATTATTTAATCCTAAAATATCATTATAAATTGCACCTGCCACTGTTTGTCTCTGCATCACCCAAAGGTTGACTGGTAGATAATGCCTATGGCATTAAGTCCGCCTCTGTACATTTGTGTGCTTAAGTATTATTGTGCTTAATAATATTATTTGTGTAAAATAAATAAATAAATACCTGTTTTTATTTTTTTTATTTTGGGATATCATCAAATAACTTCTCCCGTAGGTACTGGGTGGAGCGGGAGGACGTGTCAGTCTCTTACTGACTAAAATCCACCCGTGTTCCTTCAGTTCCCAGTGCCAGGGGCCAGGGGTGGACTTTCCCGCAACCCTGGCAGGCATTGGCCCTAGCGGACCCCGTCACTGGTGCTGACATCTCTTTGAGGCGCGTGTGGAACACAACGCGCCGTTGACCCGGGGCTGGTCCTAATAGGACGGCGAGCTACCCATTGCTTGGCGTCCGCAAGCCCGCGCCTACAGTGGCCGGGAATCGGCGTGGGGTGTACTAATCCCTAGCATAATTATGGTGGAATGACAGCTCACTTCAAGCTCATTTAATAAAACAATTATTATTATATATATTAAATATATTTATTAAAAGAAAATAATTAAAACAATTGTAAAGGTTTTATGTGCTGTTTTAGTTTTACTGGCAATTCTGATCGTTTCTTGCGTCTGCGACGACACTCTATCGAGGGAGGAGTCGTCACCGGGCTGCTGCGCGCCGCCGCGCCGCGCTGACATTATTATTTACTATCTACGCTCATAAAAAAAAACTTAGGTTATCTTTGAACAGTGATTTAAATGTTTCCATCACACTTTTCCAGGCTTTGGACTGGAAACATTAGGTAACCCACATTTTCAGACTAAATAGCTAATAAAACTAAATACAGTAATTATGACATGCTGATTAGGTAGGTACCAAGTTTAAATCACCGTATTTACAAATAATTGGCACGTAATCAACTTATTTACATTTAATTAAGTAGATAATTAGGTATCTCTACTTACAGGTCTCCTCGTTGCGGTAGCAAAGATTCAAAATGTCTACCACTTTGTTGAATCATACAAAACACAGCCAGCCTTCTTAAGTCATTTTTCAGCGATTCGAGCACTTGAGTGTCACTTTTCACTTGTTGAAACGCTGATTTAATTTTATTACGCTACGATACTCCAAACTCTTCTCGAAACCTTCGCACTGCCAAGTTAACGTTGTCATTACAACGCGTCAACATTTTCACCATTTCACAATATTTAATGTTTGTGTACAAACCCGAAAAAAAAGAAAAAAGAAAGTCGCGAAATTCGCGCGCACGCGCCGCCTCGCCGGGGTAACGGGATAAAACAATTACACCTGTGACGCATGTGCCGGCGCCGCGCCGCGTGGCGCCGCCGCTCAGACTCTCTTTATAATTACTTTACTCTTTGGCTCAGACTGAAGTAAACATGGCCACTGTCACGTATTTCGCACGCCCCGCCCGTGCCCCCGTGCAGACGTCATTTCTCTTTCTAACCCTTAGGTTACGTTTAAGTTAAAAAAAGATAGGTAGCATTATTGTTTACTTCAACTTATTCATGGTACTTACTGTATGGAAGATTCGTATTTGCTTTGAAATAAGAGCTATTATTATCCCGCGTATGAGAAAATTTAAATTGGTCGACAATAATTTGTGTTTGTTTACCTATTTTAGCGGGTTTGCGCATGTGATGGCATGACCTATTATTAAACAGACACAGCAACGTTTTTAATGAAGATTTAAAAAAAATGTGACCTATACATATTAAAAAGTGGTTCAATTGATTCTGCTCGTTATTCTGATCAAACTATTTTCAGGTTTTGCGCATTTAACGTTACACGTTGTATAAACGTCTTACTCAACCCTAAAGAAAGAGTACCGCGAAATCAAACTGCCATTGAGGGAGACCAGTTTTGAGTAGTTCTAAACACGTACTAATGTTAATGACACCCTTACAACGGCCTAACCCTTTTTTATACAACAGCAAACTAGCACAAGCGCACCGTAGACTCAGTCCATGGCAACACTCATTGCAATCGTACTTGGTGCACACCGACGTGATATTTCGTCACTTCACATTTCCTTAATCTCCCCATTTAAAGGATGCATTGGGACCATCAGCGGCATAGCATCCAAATGGTCATGTCTCGATAAATAATTTCGATTCAGTAATTGGCCTACAAACAGCCGGGTGTGGGTTTTAATAATAATAAAACGTTTATTTATAAAAAGGGATACATTTACAATGAATATCTTAACAATTAAGAACGGTACTTGCTAGACCACAGTATTATGTTGCAAGTAATATCAAACCGTTTGAACAACATTTATGCACTTCCGAATAATAAATGTAGGGATGTATTACGAGAATGGCTCCTACGATTAAACTATAGTGAAACTGAAGAAACTACTAAAAGTTAAATATGCTTAAAGAAAGATACACACCAACTACTCTACACCTACTTGACATGCGCACCCTCACACACATTACACACCCTCACTCCTTATCACACTACACACACATTCTTCACTCATCACTGTGGTAACGTACTTATTCTAAATAGTTTGTTCTCCCCGTAATTTTTATTAGATTTTATTAATTTCATTTTGCAATATTATAGATATTGTGCTATTATTGTTCCCGCGCTTTTTTTCTTTGTACCGGATAAAACAACGAATTGTGGTTGTAATAAAATAGTGTGGAAGACGCTGACGACTGTGACACAGTTTATACTAGTATATTCGTCGACGTAATCTCTTATAAAATATGTATTTGTTGCCATGATTTTGTACATAGACTAAGAGAAATTTGTAATTTTAGGACTGATAAATAAACTATTATTAAACTATTATTATTAATTATAATAGCGCACAGTTGCTAATTTGGCTGAACTAGGTTGGACCTGTGCTTCAGGCTAAAAGGTGCATAAATACTTAATAAAATAAATTAACAATGAGTACAACTTAAAACTAAACTATAGCTTAAATAATTAAAAGTAAAATAGCATATTAGTAGTTCTATTTATAGACAATAAGTAGGTCTTCTATCTGTGCATAGTCAATGGTAAGTAATATTTAATTATAATTTTTTTACAGCTATAGTAATTTAGTTTATACTTAGTAACTTAGTTTTCTATTTAATCTATTGTAAAAGAATGGGCCTAAGAATGTTAAAAATCTTTCTACATGTTTTAAGGTTGCATTAGATAAACATACTAGATCATTCCGACTCTTGTTAGTGTTGTCGGCATTGTAGGCAAGCATGGTGTGCTGTTTTAATACTAAAGCTGGCGAACGGTTAGTACATTGCAGGATTTATATAGGAGATCTGTAGGAAAAAAGAAGGGAAGGAAGTTTGCTACCTTTAAATTTGCTCTCTGAGCTCTTTTAAGAGGAAGCAAATTAGTTTTTGGTGCGCCACCCCAAGAAGTGATACAGTATTAAATTATAGATTGACATAGGGGCAAATTTGACGACACGGTTGGCGCAGTGGTTAAGCGATTGACTGCTGCGTTACGTGTAGCGGGTTCGATCCCCGCACGGAACAAATATTTGTATGACCTGCAAGTAGTTGTTCCGGGTCTGGCCGTTTGTGTATGTGAGTTTAAATGTTTGTAAACGCACCCACGATACAGGAGAAATTCCTAGTGTGGGGCAACGTTTTTAAAAAAAAAAAAAAAAAACTTGTGTGATTAATTTTGAATCTGCTAATGTTCGCATTTTTTTAAAAACATATATAAGTTTGCGCACTCTTTTAACTAGGCCTTCAACATATTTTTTAAAAGAGAGTGTGTCCTCCATTATTACCCCCAGGTATTTTTTGTTGCTCGTTTTGTGAATAAGAGGACCATTACACATGGTGATTGTACGGTTACCACATTGATGGGCATATAGAGAAGGGTTAGTAATGTTAAGTTGAGGCTTGCGCATGGAGAAGTGAATATATTTTGTCTTGTCGGCATTTAATGTTAGTAAATTGCTTCGTCGCTTTAGTCACAGTATCAAAACCTAGTTGAGCGATTTCGAACAGTTCGCTACTGGCTTTGGCGCTAAATATTAACGCTGTGTCGTCGGCATATGGTATTATTTTGCCGTCTTTAATATTTAGATTACACAAGTCGTTAATATAAATAAGGAAAAGGGTGGGGCCCAGAATACTCCCCTGAGGTACACCAAAACCAGTATTTTTCTGCTCATCGCTCGTGATATTATCTATTCGAACACATTGCTACCGGTGGTCTAAATAGTCAGTAAAAAGTTTCAGCGGCATTACCCTTATTCTTAGAAACTCGAATTTGTTCAGAAGAACAGAAACAGACACCGTGTCACCGAAGCCTTGGCTAGATCGAGAAAGATTCCCAGGGTCTGATTTCCTTTGCCGAGTTCTTCTGAAATATAATCAGTCAGGCTATGCACCGCATCGGCTGTCGACAGTTTAGCTCTAAAACCAAATTGCGCAGGGGATAAGATGTTGTTTTTTTCTAGGTAGTTAACAGCTAGTCTACTGTTTATAATTTTCTCTAGTATTTTTTAAATTGAGGGGCATATTGGCCTGTAATTATTAACTACGTTTTTACTTCCAGATTTAAAGATAGGGATTACAACTGCCGTTTTTAGACAACTAGGGAAAATTCCTTCAGAATATATGCGTTAAGGTATGATATATTCGAAATATATGCGTTAAAGGAGGTACCAAAATATGCTTAAAGAGTTTAAGGGTCATATTGCCTATATTATCCCATCCAAATGCACAGTCATCTGTTAGGCCAGAAATAATTGGATTTATTTCATCTTCATCAGTATCCAACACGGCAAAAGATTTCGGGTTACAGCTATTGCTTGATTTTTGGAAAGTTAGGAATCTGTTCGGCAAGAACTTTCCCAACATTTACAAAAAAGTTATTTACATTGTTGGTTGATAAGAGTGGTGTAGGATTAGCCAACAATAGACTCGAATTTGATTCACGCTGTTTAGATATATTGGTGATGTTTTTAATAATACAGTTGGTTGATTTTTGTGGATAATGCAGTTGACTGCAACATTACTATTTAAAGTGTTGTTTAACCTGTTGTATTAAATATGTTGTAGTTGTTTATTCTCCCATAATAAATAAAATAAAATAAATATGTTTCCAAAGTTGCTTGGTATTTATACCTGCTCTATCGAAATACGGCCCCTAGCGTTCTTAGAACGACTACCAATCCAGTTTGTGACGCTGTGTGAGATCTACCCACTCTCCCGGAAATGTGCATAGAACAAGCCCCACGCAGCGGGTTCTGTGGCCAGACTTTTTTGGAAGGAGTAATCATCACTAACGTTTGATTGCTTTATAATTTAATTAGAGATCGGCTTAATAGCTTAATTTGGTTTAGATGAACTGACTATTTACGGTTTTGCCTTCCATATGTGGTACGTCAGTTAAGGGTAAACAGTCATCAAGAGCCAGGAGCGTTGGTGCTCAGTGTCAAGTATAGCGGAAGGCCTTCTCCATTTCCCTATAACCAAACGCTTATGACACATATCTGTCAAGGTACGGATTACATACGGTTACGGACTTCACTTCTTGGCATTCCCTAAGTTTTCTAAGTTAGCTACCCTGCACTCTCGCGTATGTCGCCTCTAGCGGCTCAAAATCAACTGTATTTAACTTATTGCATATTAATCGCACTCTTACAACAGCTCACGGACATGACTGATTTGATAATCTCCATGTCTCCTAACTTCACTAGCCTGGATTCTCATGTCTGTCGCCTCTCGGGGTCCTAAGTCAACTGTCTCCACATGTTCGTTATACCTCCTATCTCCTAACATCAGCACGCTCAGCTTCTAAGTTTTTTATAACATCGACCCAAAACGCTTTTTGTTCAGTTTCTCAATTGTTTTAATGGGTTTCTGTCAGGTTTAATAATGTTTTACAATTTTAAAGAAATGCGATATTTTTTTTATTAATTTGGGTAATGTATCGAGCTGTCAGACCATACAGTTGAGATATAATGTATTACTAAGAGCCCGATATCATGTGACAATTTTAAAACAAATATAATATTTTGCTATTAAATAGGAATACGTGACGAACAGTCACAAAGATGCAATTTTTCCTTGTTGTACTTATGTTGCAATATTTTCGATTACATGCATTATCCTTAAGTTAAGCCAAACTGCCAAATAAGCGTAGTTTAATGAGCTGTGAGTCATGGATACAACAATGACTACGATACGGCCGATGAATCATGGCTGGTCTGAACATAGGCTCTCCAAATCGCGCATGTTCACTCACTCACACTCGCCTAATGTCACCATTCGGTTCCTAAAAAATGTTATTGCGCAGCCTTCTGTGCAAAGTTTAGAAAGGCCATTAAATGATTAATCGGTCGTATCGTTCCAACTTTAAAAGCCACATACTAACTACTATTACTAACAACAGTCAACCGCAAGTCCATGATACCTAGCAGTTTTTCGTCGTCAACACCTTTATATCGAAGCAATAAGGGTGGTTTTCGTTTTACAAATGTTACTTTTGACGCAGTAAGTGTGACTATGCAGGTTTACCTTATGTGACCTAAACAAAGCAGTTGGAACATAATTGTAAATATTTTTATCAGTAGAGACCACTGGTCATTTATATTTATTTTGCGCGCTTTCGGGTTATTAAGTCAACATCGGTTAGTATTGCGCACGAAAAGGTTGTCTTAAAACAATTAAATACTCGTGTTTATCATAACTAAAATGAAGTTCTTTGTAAGTTTTTATTTGAATTTTGAAATTATCTTAACCTAGGTACCTACCTAGCAAAGTAATTTGAGTGTAATTTTCCATAAATTAAAAGTGTAGCGTAACGTGTTCATAGGTATAAAAGCATTTAAATCTGTGTATGGTACCTACATCGTCATTGTGTCTATTTTTATGTTGTATGTACGAGTATATAATTATGTTTATTGTGTTACATAAATGATATTAATTATTCGATACATTTTGTTACAGACCTGCGTTTTTCTTGTTCTGATGATTTTGGAAGAATACCAATGTGAGAAACAATTTTAATAATATTTTATTTAAAACTAGCATATTATAATTCGTTCAATACACATAGCATTTGTTGAAGAAAGCAGTCTTAGATTTTGTCTTAAAAAGCAAAAATAAACGTACCTCCATTTCTTTTGTTACCTTTGTTCTTTCACAATGGCAGGAACTTGGTATGGCTTGGTTGGTTGGTATGGTTACAGTGAGCTGGATCACACCTAGGTATATGGATCGCTTCTCCCAAGGGACCGGCATGCCGAACATGGTGATCGGTCGGGGGAGGGTGGGTCTGAGTCACGGTTTCGTGGGGAGAACCGCTTGACTTTTGACGGGATTGACTTCGATTTTCTACTTTCCACGCGCCGAGCTTGTCGACTGCGGTCTGGAGAGTCCGAGCTATCGGGTCTTGGCCGCAGCCGGTGTAGTGAATGGCCATGTCGTTTGCAAACAGAGCCAACAGAGCCTTTTTACTGTTGGGAATATCGCTGGTGAACAGCGTGAACATGGCAGGAGTAAGCACAGAGCCCTGAGGGACTTCTGCATGTATCGGATGGGGGGCTGATAGCGCTTATTCGATGCGATAGCGGAAAATGTGGTTTGACATAGAGTCTCGTAAGATGAGCTCGAGACGGTCTGGCACACCGAGTTTGTAGAGCTTATACAAAAAGCCGTTGTGCCAGACTTTGCCGAATGCTTTCGTAATGTCAAAGAATACAGCACCCGTCATCGAACTACGTTGTAAACCAACGTTTATGTGTTCGATGATACGATGGAGCCAAGGCGCAGCTTTTGATGCGCTATTTATAGGCACGCGCCGCCCCTCCGGCTTCCTCACCGACCCTGATGACTCCATAACCTTCCTCCAGGAGAGCAGTAGGGCCACCAGTACAGTGCACAAAAAACGCCAACCGTCATTCCGACCTTACCGCCGAGGTCCCTCGCGAATCCCCCGACGTAATCGCCCCCCCTGACCTTTGCTCGACGAAGTGCCAGCCCGTGCCTGTAGCTTTAAATTCCCCCAATGATAATAATTATTGAATCTTGATCCAGCCTGTCCCACCTTACTGTCCTTCCCCAAGCGACAGCCTAAGACGAGGTCCGTACCCCACAGGGGGTGCCTTTTGCGTGCAGTCGCTTAGTAATTTAAGAAATTCGCCCCTGGCTGGAGGCTTTGAGTCCGCTTAAGGCAGCCACGGGATAGTCCGGTCAAGCACGACCTCTCAAGGTCAACTGCGAGATGCCATATCAAAAAAAAACCCGCCGGCCGCTGCCACCCGGGACGGACGTACGGCCCGGACTGTCACTCTACCCCCGCATTTTAAATCTCTGATATATTTTAAGAGATTCATTTTAATCGTAAAGGGCAATTTTGATCTACATTAAATGCACAAGGTATTTAACGTATTTTATTGGATAAGGAATAATACTGTATTGTTTAAAATAGCTTCTTAATTATTCCATTATTTTTTAATAACCCATTATTACTTTTTGGCGACTTTATTTTATACTATGTAATGATGATGAGCTGATAGTTTATATAATCTTCGTTGTTTCAGGTGATCCATGTTTAGATTGGCTCTTTGGAGGAAGAAGCAAAGAAAAAAACTGGAACTTCGGCTTAGGCTTTCATACGAAAACTATGAATAGTGGGGAGAGCAAACACAAGCAACAAAATTGGCAGCGTTCAAGACCGTGGTACTTACCATTTTACACACCTAATTGCACACCAGCTCAAACACCAGTTGAAACTGATGACGGCACACCGCAAAGAAAACAGTTATTTGTCACACCGACTGGCATTCAAGAGACTCCTGCCCAGCCTATTGACATTGCTGTATGGGAACAACTGAATGGCTCCTGAGATAATTATATAACAAACCTATCACACAACAAGTAAACTAGGTGATCCATCTTTTTTTTTAATCTTGCTGTTATAAAATTGTACGCATGTTACAGTAACTAATATAATTCAATACTTATTTCGATTTCAAATACGTAGACTATGTATTTGACTTAGGACTGCCACTTTGGAACTAAAACATAAAAGATTGATTTGAAAAAAACATGAAGTTGGGGTTTGTAAGTTTTAAACTGGCACTATCTTCAAAAAGTCGACATTCTAAATGCTTTTTCGTTATGTTTTATTTTAGACTAGAATATTTTGTTTTTCATAAGAATCCTTTAAGAATTCAAAAATTGCATGATCATAAACTATTTTTTTATACTTCCTGTTGTTACTTATGCTATACGACGATTTTCTTCTGCACTATTAAGACTAATCTCCCGGTAGCACACATAAAAAGCAGCTTGTCCTTGTGTCTGTTTCTAATTATCCTAGGCTGATCAAATTTTAGTTTTTCCTAATTTTATTAATATTATTAGTGTTTAGGTCGGTTTCCCCCTAAGGGAAAAGGACCGCGCTCCACCCCTTAATGCCATCTAGAGCTCGTCTCCAGATGGGATAATCTCCCACCGCTAACAATTCATTGAATTCGAAATATAAAGAAGTCCAATGCCTTGTCCCATTAAAAGAGCAAGGAAAGAATTGAAAGAGATGGTAAATAAGACTAATAAATTCATAGATATGAAAATACATGGAAAGTGGTTTTAGAAAGCTAATGAATATAATAAAATATTTCTTGTTCATTTTTAACAAGCAACATCAAGGCATTATTCAATTCAGAACTTGAGAGATATTTGTCAGCTATTTTGCCACCTTTTATGTTATTAATAAACCGCATTACATAAGCCAATGTACGTACCATTCTGTGAATGCTAGAATATTTACGCATTTGATCTAAAACATTGCTAGTACCTGAAGACACTTGGCCAGCGATCAACGCTGGCCAGCGATCAATGCTGATCCAGTTTTTTCCTCAGGTAAGTTTGCAGGTAGGTCTATTTTAAAATTAAATTTATATTCACAGTCATGCAAAAATTCAGAGCCATCCCACCACAGGCTGCAGGCATGAAGCTCCTTTGGCGCAACACCCCTACTGATATTGTCTGCAGGGTTATTTTCAGTGTTGACATAAAGCCACTGACAGTTAGGCATATTTTTAGCGATTGCCCTTACCCTGTTTGCAACGTAAGCGTTAAGTTTCAAGGGTTCTGTGTGCAACCATGCGAGAACAATTTGTGAATCAGTAAACAAGTAAATATTGCTTATGTTGTACTTTAACTTTAGCGTGCAACAAACTTTTGCCATAAGCATCGAGAGAAGCAGAGCAGCGTTAAGTTCTAAGCGCGGTACAGTTTTGTTTTTATTTTGAAGCGGGTTTATGCGAGATTTTGAACACAACAAATACGTTTTAACTTTACCATCGCGATTCGTATCTCGCAGGTACACGCAGCATCCATATGTCGTAGTACTGGATGCATCTGAGAATCCTATTAGTTCAAGTTTGCTTAACTCAGTTACGTGTATATTTGTATTAGTAAAAATTGGCTTCGCCAACATTCCACCACATTTTAATTTGTGCTTTTTTTTTTCTCTCCTCCCAAGCTGGGTCCGCGATAGGACACTACACCGGATCGCCTCGTACTCCGACCTTACATTTTGATGGTGAATTTGTTGATTGATTGGTGAGAATACATCTCCTTACAAGAACTGGCTGTTTCCTTTTTACATCCACTCTACAAAACTCTACAGTCGCACGTTATTATCTGCACACTTGCCGAATGCAATCTAATCCGAATGTAATCTTAATATTTTGGATAGCTATCTACATTTTACTGAAATCTGAGACTTACTGAAAGACTGAAAATCAGAATATACCATTAAGGAAAACTTGGATATTTAGGTTCGTTGACAAATAGGTACCTCTTTATGGCTGTACTTAAATATTACCGTTTTCCTTAACGATTCACAATTATAAAACGTAGATACTGCTTGAACTTCGACAGAAATATTGTAAATGATGCACTACATTGTTAATAAGACTGAGGTCACTATAAGATAACCGAATCCGCCATGTATATAAGTCACACTCTTGTCTGGTAACCGCTAGTACGATTTAGAGCTTAGTCAGGTACCTAGTGAAGCGACTGTCACACGGAAAATACTGTCTGCGGCCACCATGAAATTAATTGTAAGTGCTTTGCATTTTATTTTAATTAAGTAACATTGATTTTCTGACCGCGTATTCTGTCAAGTTTGCCTGAATGTTGGAATAGGCAAACGTCCGTCCCGGTGTCACCACTGCGTCGACTGCCGGGAGGACACGGCGCGGCATACGCTGGCAGAGTGTGCCGCTTGGGAGGAGCCGCGCCGTGCCCTCATCTCAGAAGTAGGCAGTGACTTGTCGCTGCCGGCCGTAGTCGAGTCGATGGTCGGCAGCGACGAGTCCTGGGACGCGGTGGTTTCCTTCTGTGAGACAGTCGTCTCGCAGAAGGAGGCTGCGGAAAGGGAGAGGGAGATCTCGTCCTCTCACCCGGCCCGCAGAAGGCGCACCGGGCGTCGGTGGAGGGCGGACAACGCCCTCTTCCAGCCCCATTAAATGGGTCCAGGGGCGACGGACTCGGGGACGTCCGTCGCCCCCCACACACCAGGACCCGAGGTGGCGGCGCGTAGTGTTCCACGTGCGCCCCTCTTAGACGTCGCGGGGGGAGTCAAACACCTCACTCCCCCCCCAGACCCGAAGAGGCCCGCAGTGGCGGGCCGGCACCAGTCGGGGGTTGCGGAAGGATCGTACGTTCCCGCGACCGCCGGCGTAGATGTGAGATGGAACACCGGGGTGGTTTTTAGTCAGTAAGAGTCTGACATACCCCGCCGCCCGCCCCAGGGCGGTGGACATCCATGAAAAAAAAAAAAAAAAAGGCAAACGTCCGTCTCATTATAAAACGAATTCTAAAGGGGAATGCCCATCAGCCACACAAAAAAATGCTTGAAATGGTCAACAATGAAATATACGCCAAATTGCACTACAAATCGTAGGGAACGCAATACAATTTCAATAATTATCAAAAAGCTAGGTGGAAGCCAGATCCGACCATTTTTCTAAAATATAGGTTAAATCAATGTCAAGTCATATAAATAGCCAAGAAAACTAGGGAATCTTAATACTTAGAGCTTGTAGTGTTATCCATACCTGTTAAGAAACAACGTACTTCATCATTTTGCACTGTTATGAGATTACGTCTCATCATTGCAATATCAAGATCGCAAATAAAACAGGATCAGGTCCGTCGTCCAAAAACCGAGTCGTCGTTTAGGCGGATCCAAAAGTCCGTGTTAGAAAATGGGTAACGTGTGCAGAAGTAAAAACAAAATCCTTCAAAAATGGCCACAGTCGTCATTAAATATCCTAAAAAGCAATCTGTATAGAAATCAAGTCGCAAACGCAAAACCATGAATCGATCAAGTAATCAATCGAAAAACTGAAATGCCGTAATGTCAAACTGTCAGTAAGGCAAAGGACATATGATTCATACAGCCTACGATACATTTTCCATGTTGAAAATAATTTGATTTAATAATATTGACACTCATAATTATATTATTTTAATTAGATTTACGGTATAAATAGGTCGAATTATATTAAATTCATGGTTACTGTGCTATAACTCTATAAAATAGTTCGATAGGGATTATTTGACGATTCCTGTTGGGCTGAATGTTGATTACAAATATACACAAATACAAATAAACACTGACCTCCAACATAAAATAAGAATGGATTAGACGGATATCAAGTTAAATAATTTAGTGATCGTGTTAATTTTACCCTATGTTTACAAACTTGAGAATTATTTAATTATATATATTTTATTCTAAATAGAATTAAGGACTAATAGTAGTTTCTGTCCATTTCAAGCATTTTTTAGGCGTTCCCCTTTGGGCCAAGCCAACAACCATCGAACCATATATTATATTATTTTGAACTTTATTCCAAGCAGAATAGTTTTTTTTTATACAAAATAGTCAACTTAGCAACAACTAAACATAGATAACGGCGTACGTTGTTGCTTTTAATGTCAGTTTTTGTAATTAGAACTTTAACTACGAGTATGTTCAAATAAAATCGAAATTCAAAAATGGCTATATGCTTTAATCCTGGGTATATAAACCTTGTTGTGTAATAAGACCGTGTGAATTCAAATCTTGCTCGTTGCTCCGTTGAAGAGAGCCTATTTCTAGAATAGGTACGAACTGTGTTTTAGTAATACATAGCTGTTACTTGCTATTTACTTACTTAGTGCTTTCATTGGTGTTATCAATTCATTCCAGTATCGAACTTTTAAGGATCGTTGCAGAACGATCGTCAGTATCATGTTATCGAAAGTTAGCCCGCTGGACCAAACCTAAAGGATACGTTAGAACTACTTAATATGCCGCGGCATTAGCACAGGCACGTTGTGCGGAGCCCGCGGAGCATGTTATTTCTATAGCGATAAAGATCTGGTCAAACTAAAGTGAATACCGCTCGAGATTCGCCTCAGTGTGGCCAAAGCTTAACCAAAAACCCAGCAGATGTGACGCTGGCATAGTGTGTCAGCGGTTTACGCTTTACATTCATTTAAAAGCTGCCAAATCGTCCGCCGTTTACAAAACATTTTGTGTTTCGTACATCTCTGTTTGTATCGGCTTCGTGATAATGTAGCTAACCACAGGTCACTTAAAATAACAGATGGATATGAAGTACAATATTAGAGCACCATGTTAAGGAACTCTTACATATATGAAATGAAATGAAAAATGTTTATTGGTCCCAAAACAGTTACATGGATTATAAATGAGGCATCCCCAGTAAGTAATTGAAAATACTTGTGTTGGGGCTGTCTCGCTCTTTCCCTTAATATTATTAACATGACTATTGAGACGTATTTACAAAAGGTGACAAAAAATAAAGTTATGAATAAGAAATAACAGTAGGTAAGTAAATGACTTATAAACTAAATTTGCAGCTCTTTGTGAAACTGTTGTTGTATGCCTATGTGAAACTATATTATGTGCATCTTATTTTTAAACAGTGATTGTGGTGTTTTGGGTGTGAGGGTGTGTGGGTAAGGATGTGTGTGTGAGAGTGCGTGTATGAGGGTGTGTGTTTGAGGGTGTTCTTGTGAGTGTGAATGTGTATGTCTTCTTTTGATTGCCGATGTGTTCGAAATGCAGTTTATGGATTAAACTCAGTGAGTACTTCCATTATTGAAAGGCATAAAATTGTCTAAGCAAGTCTAGCCAAAACTTGTTCAGTTTCCTCGTATGTTAAGGTTTTTAGCCACTCGGTTATTATCTTTTTGCATATTATGTGAAATCTCCTGGTGGAACCTTAATACCTATATATAGGCCATGTCGACATATCGTTATCTTATCATGGGATGCTAGCCAAATATATTCAGAAGTGCGTTTTATTGGTCTAATTGAAATGAACTATAAAATTTTGTGGTGTTTCTTTGTTTGACTTTGAAGAAAATTAGAAAGTATTTCTTCAAAGTCAAATTCAACAAGATTTTGGCACAGAACTCAAAAAATTACATTTTATTTTAACAGGTAGGGGTTATCCTGATTTTGGCGCTTTTGGAGATATTCCTCTGTGAGTACTTTTTTATTATCTTCCTACTTTTTGAATGAATTGTTTTATTTACTGGCGGGGTATCCAATGGCCTATCGCCCACGATCCTACCGTGCGTTTTACAAACTACTAATGAGTAGCCAGAATGTCGTTGCATGAATGCACTAGTTTTACGATGGTGATCGGTACACGATGCGATTTACTAACGCGTTATGGTTGCTTCGTGTGCGGACCGCCATTAAAATACTACTGCTGAGACATTTTGGCTACTCATTGGTGATTTGAGTTATTGGGTTTGTGACACGTTACTTTCGAGTAGGTTCGCGGACGTTGGACCTGATTCGTGTGTAATGCAGTATAATTCATATTACTAGACTATTCATTTTTAAATGTCCTACCAATCTTCCTAAGACAAGATTATGTCGTCGGGTTCCGGCTGGGTTCAATCCTCGGGACGGATTCGTTGCTATTTGATTTCTATTACAATTTCCTCAGTAGCAGCCCAGAGAGTGTTGACTTGTGTCCAGTTAACGGCAATATTCTCTTTTAGACCCGTCCTCTATTGGTGAACACAGGCCTGATATTAGTGTATTGTTATGTAGCTTGTGCATACTTACACCTATTCTCCATTCGCAATTTATTTGCCAAAATCTAAACAAATATCAGTTTTGGAAAAATTACTTTATTACCCTCACACAAACTTCGGGGTTCGTGAAAGTTAAAGTGAAAACAGCCACATCGATTGGAATCAAGGGTTTGATTTTAGAATACATGTTAATTTTAGGTATTGTTCAATTTCAGGTGCACCATTAATTAGCAGTGATGATGGAAAATATACGGAAACTCACACTTCGAGCAGTTGGGGCTACAACGCCGGTTTCGATGCTAACCTTGGTTTAGAAGGAGGGTATAAAGACGGTCATGCAACCCTAGGAGCTAAAAAACACTTCGGTGTTAACGTCGGGGGTTACAATAAGAACGGTCAAAAGGACCTTAAACACGCTGTTCCTGCTACCGGCTACCCGTATGGCAATCCGAATAATTCAGAAGATTCCATACCGTATGCTCTACAACCTCCACCACAATATGCTCCACAAGTTGTCCCACAATTCGCTCCACAGCCCATCCAACAGTATGCCCCGCAGCAGCCACAGGTTGGCACACAATACACACAACAGTGGGCACAGTACGCCCCGCAGCAAGCGCCGCAATATGTACCGCAATATACTTATGCACCACAGTACGCCCCGCAGACTGCCCCACAATATGTACCGCAGTATGCTTATGCACCACAGTACGCCCCGCAGACTGCCCCACAGTACGCTCCACAAGCCGCCCCACAGTATGCCCCGCAGTACGTCCCACAGGGTGCCCCACAATACGTCCCACAGGGTGCCCCACAGGGAGCCCCACAAGTTGCCCCACAGAGTGCCCCACAGGGTGCTCCACAACCACAATACGTCCCACAGGCTGCCCCACAGGGAGCCCCACAAGTTGCCCCGCAGAGTGCCCCACAGGGTGTGCCACAGGGTGCCCCACCAGGTGCCCCACCGGCTGCCCCACAGGGTGCCCCACAGGATGCCCCACTGAATGGAGCTCCGAGCAGTACGCAGCGAACGATTAATGAAGAATCCGTACAATAAGTTGGTTTCTAGTTATCCAACACTAGCTATTTAATACGGCGAAGCCACATAACGCATTGGCCCTCATTAAAGCATCCATATTTATCCAAACAAGATAAATAGGTAGTGTGGTTTTTTTATGTTTTTTCTTATAACTATTATTATTTTTTCACTTTGTTAAACTATCTAGCAACTCCTTGCAACTCGCCGGCACTGAACATACTTAAATAAATAAATAGTTGTTTCAAAAATCAATACCTTTCAGAAGATTACTGAATAATACATTTTTGTTCCTCACAATGTGAGTTTCAGTACTGTAAGCATTTGCGTTTTGTATAAATAAGTGTATCTGTGTTTGTCTTTGCTAATAAAGTTTTCAAACTATAATTTGTATTCTTTTCAACATTCTAGATACTACTTAATAAAAGCCAACATTTTGTTGAATGTTGTAGTTCCGATGTTAGGGTCATCACAAACGTTCCGGATAAGGTGGGAGGAAACGCCTGGGTGTCACCATTGTGTCGATCGCCTGGAGGACACGCTGGAGGTATGCCCGGCTTGGGCGGAACATCGCTATGTCCTCGTGTAGGCGATTGGCGGTGGCTATCTCTCGCGTCCGGCTCTGGTACAGGCCTTGGTATGGAGCGAGAGGGCATGGGAAGCCGTCACCTCCTTCTGCGAAGCAGTTATGCTCGCGAAAGAGGAGGCGGAACGCGTGAGGGAGAGGCAAAATTCGTGCCCTCACGCCCCTTGCCGCCGTAAGAGACGCCCTGGGCGTCGGGCATCCCAGGCCAATTCCCGGCCACCGTAGGCGCGGGCTTGCAGACGGCGAGCAATGAATAGCTCACCGTCTGATAAGGACCAGGCGCGCGCCTCAAAAAGATGTCAGCACAATGACGGGGTCCGCTAGGGCCGATGCCTGCCAGGGTTGCGGGAGGGACCGAATGGTACCATGGCCCCTGGCACAGGCAACTGAAAGACCACGGGTGGGTTTTAGTCAGTAAGGGTCTGACACACCCTCCCGCTACACCCAGAGCGGGAGAAGCTGTTTGATGATTTCCCACCCTCAAAAAAAAAAGGTTCGTCACAAAACGGCTGACGCATATCTAACACACTTAAAACAGACATTTGGTTTCGTCTAATTGTTAACTTTCGCTGAATGTATTCGAACTAGGCTAACAGTCTTTTTCGTCATTGTAATGAATATTATGGCAAAATATATACTTTAATAGAAGAATTCTTAGGAAAAGTTATGTTTAATTGATGATGTCCCACCCTCAAAAAAAAAAAAAGGCTTGCCCCTATTACATGGGATTGAATCATACCACGAGAAATGCGGGTGGACTATATAAGGAGTCAAGAACATCGATGTTTCCATAAATTCAGTACACGATTCTAGATCCCCATCGTAGAAAATTTCGTGGGTTATTAAAAAAAAAATACACTGTCTCATACAAAATTGCAATACCTACACGGTCAAAATGTATGGAAAGCTGATTAAAAAAAAATTACTTGCGATATTTTTTTACGCTGGGGGATTAGAATCATGTACTGAATAATATGGTAACAATTTGCGCGTCCATGTCCCTGACACTCTGTAGGTACACCTCTGCCCAACTCTTGGGGGATTACAGGCGTGGTGTTTATTTATTTAAGTTAACCATTTATGTACACACATATATATATACAGACAAGAATAAAAGAGCAGAAAAATTTATACGAAGGTGATGTTATGTTAAGTAAATGTGGAAAACCATTCTATTCGTGAGAAGTATGACTGTCGTGGCACGAACATCTCCGTTGCGTAGACCCTTCGTAGCAACGTAGCGCGGCGTAGACCCACGTAGCACTGCGTTAGGTAAAATAATGATTTATCTTCTCTAGTTTGCATAAACCTTTTTTTTTTTAAATAGTGTTATATATTCTGGGCCGAGTCCATTTAGATTGCCATTGAGACGCTAAAAAGAATAGTATAAAACAAAGTCGTCGGTCTATGTTTGATACCTCGAAATACTTCAAATAAGCATGAGATACTTTGGAAAACCAAAGAAACGATGGATGAACGATGTGAATGATGATATGGTTAGAAAGGGGGTGACTACCGAGATGACGACTAATAGAGAAGTATTTAAGAAACGCACGTGTTGCGCCGACCGCAAATATAATTGGGGAATTGATTTTGATACATAGACAGGAGAATGATGATGACCTCGAAATACTTGATGGGGTTCGATGCGGTTTTTATCACCAATTAAATTTCTTGAAAAAAGTTTGTGTGTGGTTATTTTGGACATCAAAACCCTAAAGAAACCTAAACTTATAATGAATAATGTCTAAAATCGCCTATCTGCTTTATGCAAGAATCACATGACTGGCTGAATCGCATGATCAAGTGGCTGGGACAGACTGGATGCGGAAGGCGGAGGACAGTGCTGTGGCGCAGCCTGGGAGAGGCCTATATCCAGCAAAGTCAAAACATTTATTTCAAATAGGCACATAAAAGGCACTTTTGAACGTCAACATTTACATTTAAATAGAGTTGATTCTAGTCGCCCCTTCCAAAAAGTAGTTTCGTATGGAGAAGAATGGGCAAGAAACTCCATCGTTACTCTTTTAAAATGTGTTACAATATTTTGTATACCTTAATTATATAATTATATGTGAAGACGATGCACCTATAATAAAAATTACCCTACCAAAATAGGTAAAAAGAATTTAATAAACATAGCAATGATAAATAAGTTAATTAAGTGATAGATACATGGTGTTCACATATTTACAAACATTGTAAAAGTATACGATTTCCCAAATTATGTAACCAATTAATATGTCAGTGTGTGAGTTAAAGTAGTCACAGAATGTAAATCAATGTCATAAAAATAACAAACCATACAATTAAAGTAGCAACAAGTTTTAATTTTGTCTAGACCCTAGATTGTCCTGTGCAGCAGTGGACTGAGTTGATTGATTGACATAATCACTTTTAAATGCACCCGTGCAAAGCCGGGGCGGATAGCTATTAAGTCACTGTCAATTAAACATTCTGTCTCCCAATGAAAACAGACTTCAGTTCGTACGACTCCTGCGCATAAGTATATATGCTACTTAGCTACTTACTAACAGTAGCTATTCATTCCAGGTAAAACTATATCTTCAGTCAACAAGACAACTAACAGCTGGGCCATTATTACAGCCTGATTGACACCAGAGGGTTCAATGTGAAGCTTGACAACAAAGAATACCAATTTGAACCATATTATAACAACACCAGTTCTGACCTCAAGTAACACTACAATTCTAGGTTGGTCTATGATCACTTGACATCACCGGGAGCAACCAACGACAGTCAATCTCATAGCTCTACAAACAACGTCATCAATGGTACATCGAATGGCACCACTGACTATAGATCAAACGGTACACTAGAATGGTCACAAGGCACCAATGTACCCAATAAAGTACTTTCCGAAACTTCGGCTGGCGAAAAAACCACCACAGAATCCCGCAGAGTACCCGTAACAAAAACACAGACCTACAGTAACCGTTACAGACACACAAACAGAGGTTGCATATTAGAAAATCAAAACTCTCCTGAGCAAATTTCAAAAGAACAATAAACGAAATAACAAAATTTAAATGACCAAATGTTTTATTTAGAAAATTTTTAAAATCCCGATGTATGTAACATCAAATGAACGACTGATCAAAAGATGCTAGATGTAATTTTAAAATATCAAATCATTACTAATCAAATTACATAATCACAAATGACGACTGAATAAATTTGCTAGATGTAAATATAAGTACCTACCAAATCTATATATATCTCAACTTGCTTCCAAACTATACTACATCACTAACACCTGACGAGATTTGAGATTATAGTTTGATAAAACATTGTTTTTGGATTACCAAATTATTGGACAATTATAAATACCATTATAATCATATTATGATTTGGTTTTTTTTTTTTAAACGTTGCCCCACACTAGGAATTTCTCCTGCATCGTGGGTGCGTTTACAAACATTTAAACTCACATACACAAACAGCCAGACCCGGAACAACTACTTGCAGGTCATACAAATATTTGTTCCGTGCGGGGATCGAACCCGCGACACGTAACGCAGCAGTCAATCGCATAACCACTTTTTTTTTTTTTTTTTACTGGGGGAAATCCTCATGGACTACCTCCACCTGGGGAAAAGGCGGAGGGGCGTGCCGGACTCTTACCGGCTAAAACCACCCCGGTGTCTCCTCGCACGTGCGCGCGGGGCCGCGGGAATCGAAATTCTTCCGCAGCCCCACACTAGTGCTGGCCCGGTCTGTCCGGGCCTCGTCTCCTGCACGGGGTAGTGAGGTGTTTAACTACCCCGTGCATCGCCTCAGAGGCGCACGCCGACACCCGCGCGCGCCTTCGCCTCGGGTCCATCAAATAGGGGGCGAGGACTTCCTTCCTCCTTCCTTCCCCCTTTCCTTCCTTCTGCGACATCACGTCCTCGCAGAAGGACACCACCGCGTCCCACGACTCTGCGCTACTGACCATCCTCCGCACTACGGCCGGCAGCGACAGATCGCCTCCTACTTCATTTGTGAGGACACAGCGCTGCTCCTCCCAAGCTACACACTCGGCGAGCGTGTGTTGCGCCGTGTCCTCCCCGCAATGGACGCAATGGTGGCACCGAGCGTCCGGCTCCCTGCCTATGCGGTACAGGTACTTGCCGAAGCATCCGTGCCCCGACAGCACCTGCGTCACCCTAAACGACAGGGAGCCGTGCCTTCTCCCGAGCCATTCGTCGAGTACTGGCCGGATCGCCTCGACGGTAGCGAGGCCGGCGGTAGGGCGCAGAAGCCTTAGCCGCCATTCCGCCACCAAGACCTGATGGAGCTCCTCTCGGCGCAGCGCGATCTGCCGCTGCACCGGCCTCGAGCCCCGTGCCCGCTCTTCCTCGCGCCATCGATATAATGACGCGAGTACTTTCGCCTCTAGGTCCCAGGGCGGGGATCCGGCCAGGACGCAAGCCGCCTCGTAGGAAATCGTGCGGTACCCGCGGACGACTCTGACGGCCAACGCCCTCTGCGGTTTGCGCAGAAAATCGCTTAACCACTGCGCCAACCGTGCCGTCGTTTTAAAAATCATTAATACTTTTTGAAATGCTATGGGTAAAATCGGGTTACTTCCATCGTGGGTAAAAAAAGATCTTCAAATTTCATAAATAGTACCGATAGGTTTTTGCTTTATCGATACTTTGGTCATGATTTGGTTCATCACTAGTCATGTTTACCAAATAATAGAGGAAAAGAGATAAAAAAATACTTTACGACGAAAGGGACGCAAACATAAAAGACATCAACGAGAGTCCTTGCACCTTTTTACACCTACAAGTATGACCAGTATAAGATGAACTCCGATAAATAATGTCAGAAAATAAATCTAATTATGATTATATGTAACTATGAACTTACCGATGAAATGTTATGCCATCTTTCCGGAAACTCGATCTGGCTGTTGTTACTACACCAACGTATAGTGCAAGGGGCCATTACTATTTATTTTCCCCAATTTCCATGGATTAACGCGGAAGTTTCTGCAGAAAAGAGCTATCAGAGCAATATACAGCCTGCGCAGCCGCGATTCTCTAAGGGAACTGTTTAAAGACATTAACATCATGACGGTACCTTGTCAATATATTTATGAAAACATCATGTACGTAAGGAAAAAATTAAATCTTTTCAGTAAAAGAGGTGAAAGACACAACTGTAGTACTAGAAATAGGGACCAATTAGTTCAACCAGGTTTCAGTCTGGCTAAAGTAGACTCATCCGTCATAGGGTACTGTTTAAAATGTTACAATAAAATACCTCCCCACATACTCCAACTGAATGAAACGAAATTTAATATAAAACGCACACTATACAGCCAAGCATATTATAAGTTGGGGGATTATATCGCTGACAAAAATGCTTGGCTCAGGGCTGGTCCTGGTCCACAAGGGCCCGTAACCTAATTAATTAGCATTCCAAAAAATAATGTTGGAGCTGATGAAGATTGTACAACCTATCTTTGCATTGTATAAATTCAATCTCTTAGTATTGTATAATTGCATAGCACATGTGTGAGCACTATGTACCCACTATAAAGCTTACTGTGTTCGTCTTTCATTGACTTGAATGTGCCCTGGCGGAAGAGAGTATGTCATGCTCACTCAAATGTGTCGCTGGTGGTGGCGTGTGTATTGGATCATTGAGTTCCCTTCAAAATGGTTGAGCTGAATGGTGCTGATCCATACGGTATGTTCGTGAACGGGCGCCGTCAGTAGGCACTGGTCATTTCTTAGCTGCCACGGCTTATTTTAATTCCATAATTGTTTTTATCTTTTTATTACGGACGCTTTTAACGTGCACGTCTTTCTACATCGTTCTCACATGTATAATTACAACATGAATGATGTAACCACTTTATTGTAACAATATTTTGATTTAAAAGAGTGTCCATGGAGTTTCTTGCCCGTTCTTCTCCATAGGTACCTACTACGCTTTGGAATGGGCAACTAGCTTCATCTTTCTGACTGACCGACCCCTTGACAATTCAAAAGAGCCTGTAATTGGTTTATTTGAAATAAATGCTTTGAGTTTGAGTGTTTGTGGCTCACAGTAGTGGTCGAAACTGAATCGATATTGTTGAGCGGCGACCTATATAAGATCTATAAGTCTGATGTGTTGACAGACATTGGTAGCCTGTTATTAGGCGTCTATGGGCTATATGGTCGTTGGACCGTTGTAAACACTGCTGAATTTAATTTATATGTAAGAAATTATTCAAAATTATTTAAAAAAGTTGGTTGTATGGCCAAGACCAGTTATTTGAGTTCGAAGATTAAAAACAGTAGTAATGTAACTAAAACGACTTGGAATATTGTAAATAGTGAAACGACCTTCCGGTCTAGTAACCGAAATACTGACTACAGCCTATCCATTAATGACAACATAATAAAATCTGACACACAAGTCGCCGCGGCCTTTGAAAATATATTTTCAGATATTCCCGTTTCAACTACTAAATCACTAAACTCATCACCTTCTGTTGCCGAGTCTTTGCTTAAAGAAAATGTTAATGTTTGCGATTCGGAATTTCATTTTAAACATATTACTTGTGGAGTTAAAATTAAAACCTTTCACACTTTAAACGTAAACAGACTGCAGATCTGTGGGGTAATTCTATAAAAGTTGCTAAGTCTATTATTGACATTGTAGCTCCTACTTTAGCTCTTATTTTTAATAATTGTATCGACTGTGGAGAGTTTCCTGACCTTATAAAATTGTAAAATGTAAAATAATACTTATGTTTAAATCAGGTAGTACTTCAAACCCCACAAATTATAGACCTATTTCAGTACTACCTACCTTTAGTAAAATCTTTGAGAAATTAATATTAGCCCAATAGCGAAGATTTTTTGATAAACATAAATTATTACATAGTAAACAGTTCGGTTTTAGAAGGGGTCGTTCAACTACTGAAACTACTTTTATGTTGAACTTTTATACGAATATCTATAATGCATGGGAAGATAAATGCGATGCCTTAGGCATCTTTTGTGATTTGTCCTAGGCATTCGATTGCGTTCTTCAGGAAACGCTAATCAGGTAACTCCGCCACTACGGGATCCGGAACACCACTCTGGATCTTCCTTCTTCATACTTGACTAATAAGATTCAAAGCGTTGACGCTAATGATAAAAAATCTCCCGGATCTATAGTAACAATGGGAAACCCATAGGGCACAAGTCTTGGTCCTTTCTTGTTTCTTATTAATATTAATGACTTGCCTTACCTCATAAAAGATAATCATGATATAGTGTTGTTTGCGGACAACACTTCACTTTTGTTTAAATTTAAACATCAGCAGCGGGTTGATGACGATGTAAATAGCGCGATCTCAAAAGCAGTTCACTGGTTCAATGTTAATAATTTACTTCTTAGTGAAAAAAATAACAAATGCATGTTGCATGTTTACGCTACCTCACGTTAGACAGGTGATAACTAATGTATTGATAAAGGGCAGAAAATTGAATCCCGAAGATAGCACAGTATTTTTGGGCTTAACTTTGGATGTTAAGCTTCTGTGGGGCCCACACATAGATAAATTATCAAAAAGCTTAGCTTTGCAGCATACACTGTTAGAAAAATTCGTAATTTAACTGACATAGAGACAGCCCGTTTTGTGTAGGTACTTTAGCTATTTCCATAGTATAATGTCATACGGTATTCTGTTGTGGGGTAATGGCACCGACATTCAGACTGTCTTTGGTTTGCAGAAAAGAGCTGTTCGATCTCAGAGAGAAATTTAAGGAGATGAATGTAATGACTGTGCCTTCTCAGTATATTTTTGAAAATCTTTTATATACCCATAAAATATAAAATACAGTTCTAAATCCATAATATAAATACTAGGAACAAACACAACTTTGTTGTAGCTACAACAATGCTCAAGAAAATAGGTGTATATGGAACACCGACCGGTGTGGGGAAATGCCGCCGATATTCAGACGATTTTTGTTTTACAAAAAAGGGCAATTCGTTCAATTTATAAATTAAGTCCCAGACACTCCCTCAGAGACAAATTTAAAGGGATTAATATAATGACTGTGCCTTCTCAGTATATTTATGAAAATCTTTTGTATGCACATAAAAATATTAATCTGTTTAAAAAGTACAGTGATATCCATAATTTAAATACTAGGAACAAGCACAAATTTGTTGTTCCTACTACCAGGCTCAAGAAAATAGGTGGCTCGTTTAGATGCCAATGTATACGTTTTTATAATAAACTTCCTAGCCACATTCAAGCACTAAGCCTTAATAAATTCAAATCTTTTATAAAAAGGAAATTATGCCAGAATGCCTATTATACTGTCAAAGACTATATTGAGGACAAAAAGGCTTGGGATTGAGTTGCTCCAATAAAGCACAGGCAATGTTAATTTATTTTATTTCGCTAACTATTTCTACTTATAATCTTTGCTATAAGTATCTATACTTATTTACATATACAATGACACTAATATTTACTATTTAAAGTATTATATTATTTTAAATTATTGTGAATGTGAGGACTATGTGTGTTTTTGTTGCAGTTTTAATCATGTTCTGGCAGTTTGAGTAGCTGATGCGGCCTACCCAAATGTCCTTTCTTTGGTATTGTTCGTCGAATCGTTGAGCTCCTTAAGTTCTGAGTTGAGCTGCACGGTTACTGACAAATGCGTGCACTGACTGGACAGGTCCACTCAATCTGTGTGGTTCTTTCCTCAAAAGACCATTTCAGACACAAATCTACATGGTCCTCAAAGATTATTATAATATTATTCTAATTATTGTGAATGTGAGAACTATGTCGGTCATTGATTTATTTATATTTATTTTTGTATTTTTCTCAACGTAATCATGATCTGGCAGTTTGAGTAATTTATGCGGCCTACTCAAATGTCCTTTCTTTGGTATTGTTCGTCGAATCGTTGAGCTCCTTGAGTCTAAGTTGAGCTGCACGATTACTGACAATTGCGTGCACTGACTGGACAGGTCCACTCAATCTGTGTGGTTCTTTCCTCAAAAGACCATTGCAGACACCGATCTACATAGCTTTCACATGACCTGACCAAGATTTTGTCTGGACTTTAAAAGAGACTGTGACCTCTGAGTTTGTTTCGGCCTTTCTTCTCAGAGTAGTCAGATAGGAAACGCCGACCCCATCTAGTTTAAAAAAAAATATGATTGACGTGTAAAAGTGTTTGTTCAAACCTACTTACAGAAATAAAATCATTTATCATTTATCATTTATCACCTTGGTTTTCGACGCCTGTAGTAATTTATTAATCACTTAAAAAGTATGTTGTATATTATCATAATTTATTAGTGATTTGTGTTTAATAAATTATTACTTAATCATCATCATTATCAACATTTCAGCCGAAAGACGTCCACTGCTGGACATAGGCCTCCCTCAAGCACCGTCACTTCGACCGGTTCTGTGCTTCCCGCATCCAGCTGATTCCTCCGGCCTTCACCAGGTCATCGGTCCACCTTGTGGGAGGCCTTCCAACGCTACGCCTTCCGGGACGCGGTCGCCACTCCAGAACCTTTCGGCCCCATCAGCCATCTGTTCTGCGAGTAAATAATACAATATTTAACTTGCGTGACTATACTTAATTATAAGTCGTTTTTCTCTTAGGTTTTCATAATTAGTCACTCTCGAGTGTCTTATCACTTTGACTTCGAGATTTATAAATTATGAATATTAAGTAGGTACTTTACTTCAGTAAAAAAAAACTCAGTAAGTAAATACGGTACATGTTACCTTAGCATTTATTTCGTTTGAGTATCCGGTATTATTTTCAGAAATGCCAAGTTAGCATTATGAGTCGACAAAAGGAAACAAGGCCTTAGACAAAAACTTTAGCCAAAATATGATGTAAAATGTAGGTACCCACTACCGCCACCTCATCTGTCGATAGAATAAAACGTCATAAAGTGAATCACCATATTATTTAAATTGTTATAAATCATTTTTTAACAAATTAATTATGACTATACTTTAGATATTAAACTTTAAACACTATACTAAACGACTATGTTTTTTTTTTTTGTTTTGGCTTCGCACGGTTTGTGCATTTAGCCAATGTCACGTTTAGTACGACTATGATTATACTGACGGCACCGATATCGCAGTGGTTAAAGCGATTGACTGCTGCGTTGCGTGTCGCGGGTTCGATTCCCGCACGGATCAAATATTTGTATGACCTACAGTAGTAGTAGTACCTACAGTAGGTAGTTGTTCCGGGTCTGGCTGTTTGTGTATGTAAGTTTAAATGTTTGTAAACGCACCCACAATACAGGAGAAATTCCTAGTGTGGAGAAACATTTTTTAAAAGAAAAAAATATATTACGTACTTACCCCACATAGACAAAAAAATGTTTTTTTAGCTACAAGGTTTAGTTTTTTTGGCCATTTTGTGTCCAGGCAAATCACTGCCCATTCCAAGGTTGCCTGGAAGAGATCATAGAAAGCGATAAGGCTGCCCATTGTATATTAAGTAGTGTTCAATTTATTATTATTTTGTTATGTATTTTGTGGTATACACTATAGAATATATAAATAAATAAATAAGGTTCAATGAGAGATCCCTTTTTAAAAGGACAGTAGGAAGAGGGTAAATTATTTATTATCTTAATAATAAAGAGGTAGGTATCACAATAATCACTACGCTGTAAACATAATATTATATATAATATTATACTTAGTATTTTAGATTATATTAAATATAATATTGGTGATTAGTATTACTGACCACAGTTTGCTATTCGTTTTTTGCTAGGAGGTCGCTAGTTACGTGTTGTAACGGAGAATTGTGTCATTCCAAACAGTGGCCTATCTTTATAGGTAGCATTAGATTGGGATCGTAACATGGAAGTCAGGCGAGGTTGTTGTGTTGCTACTTGCGACATCCCATATTCTAACATGACTAACACCGCGCTGTGTGGTGCACCGTGAGATCCGCCGTCTCAGCAATCCGACCGTGTGATCGAAGATTGTGCAATGCCAGTGACGAATGTGAATTTTAGGTTTAGTGCTTCACTCTTGTTTCTCACATCGAGCAATTGTCACGCATCCTAATTTTACCGATTTAATTGTAATACTTATATTAATTAAAGTCTTTAAGCAAAGTATATCGGTTTCTTTTGCATCCTCGACCGCAGCCGAACGTAATTAGGTGATGAATTATTATTATTTATTTATCTAGGTTAATATTAAAGAAGAAATACAATACATGTTACGTTATTAGTAAATTACATTTGTGCTCAATTTTTGTGAATAATGACCCCGGTGCTAGGAAAATCCTGTGTTATAGGGGCCATTCATTCGTCTGTTTATTTTACAAAATTTGGGACCTAAAACGTGTAACAGCAGCAATAGTGTGTGAGTAAGCGCGTGTAATGTGGTGTAATGGGGAAAGTGTATGTATGTGTGATGTGTGTGAGCGTGTGTGATGCGTGATGTGTGTGCGAGTGTGTGAGTGAGTGCGTGTCGTGCATGTTTAGAGAAGTGTGTAAGTGTTCGTGATACTAATACGTTCTTTATTTGTATTGGGGTTTCATGAGTGATTCTGTTTCAGCATAATCTAGGGTGAGGTTCTTTAGTTATTTTTTTACATTTGTGTGTGTTTAGTGTATGTATGTTATATTTTTGATGTATTTTATTATATATAAGGGTACTTAGGTAGGGGTAGGACGTCTAGCAAATATGGTTTTTGTATGTGTTGTGGGACAACCCGGTTTGGGTCTTCTTCTTACTGTCGAGCTGTTATTTACGCTGTATGGAAGAGACGCATGTTTGCGCATGACTGCGCGTAGTGTGTAGTGTGTGTGTGTATGTATGTGTAAAATAAAAACAAAAATTCCAGCTGCAGCTGACTTTATAATGCTCTACAAATACGTATAAAATACACAATAATCAACTAATCATTGAATTGCTTTGGTCTAATAGTTCTAATGCGTAGGTCCAGGTAGGCGTTTAGCTCTTTCCATCTTGAGGTGGTTTGGCGTCAGGTTTGGGGTTTTCCGCCTTGGGTAGGTCGGGTTTGCCTTCGGTCCGGAGAGAGGGGCCATCGGGGCGGGGCGGGGGAATCTGAGGGCGGGAACCGTCGAGCTTAGCCCCATCTTTGGGCGGGTCCAAAGCTTTCATGTTGGGTGGCATATCGACGCAGACGGCCACGGCCACCAGCATCAGCAGGCATGCGAGCATCTGTGTGGCAGACGGTAAGGGATATTATTGATACATACAAATACAGTAACTCCCGCCTTTTTCCCATGGAGAAAACTACAGAACACCACTTCTCACTATCCTTACATATTCCGTTTACGTTCATACATGGTCGTACACGCACACCAGTTGCGAGTACTGGGGCCGTACTATGACGTGTTAATTCCATCATTGTTCCAGCGTGGAAGAGAGACGGAGCTATACATGACCGATAGCACTATCTCTTTTTCTCAACGGAATCATGATGGCGTTAACAGGTCATAGTACGGCCTTTGCGCCCCTGACAAATGCTAAATGATTATATTTCTATAAGTAGGTTTGTACAAACACTTTTACACGTCAATCATAGACTTTAAATCTAGATGAGGTCGACGTTTCCTATCTGACTACTCTGAGAAGAAAGGCCGCAGTCTCTTTTAAAGTCCAGATATAATCTTGGTCAGATCATGTGAATACCATGTAGATTGGTGTCTGAAAAGGTATTTTGAGGAACCTTTCTGAACATTATTGTTTTGTTGTAAAAATTCATAATACTCGTAGTAGCCTGATAATGTCTCATACAGAGAAGGCATCATCATGATCACCATGCATATTCAAGGTGGATTGACGATTTCAGATTTTCTTTTTTAGTAAACATAAAAAATTGTAATAAATTGTAATTGTATTGTTGTGTTGTTGTTGTAATTTGTTTGTGTGTGTTGTGTTGTTGTTGTAGTTGTTGTTGTGTTGTGTGTTGTTGTTGTTTGTTGTTATTTGTTGTTTGTTGTGTTGTAATATAAATCTTGGTAATTCTAATTACTAAGTTAATCCTGGTTCTGAATAAGCGACTGTCATAATTACGTTAGGCTAATTGTTTTGTTAATCAGTATCGACGGTTTGGAGTCTCTAAGAATGAAAGCCGCATAATTATTCATAACAAAGGTTGTATATTGTGTGTTAAGAGCGTTTATACCTTATGAGTTGCATCGTCGCAATTTAGTGTCATATTTCGTGGTTTTCAATTTTTATCATTTAATCGGAGCTATATTTTAAATATCTATTTAATTAACTTTTTAGAATTATGTGAAATTACGCTCTTAATAATATTTACTAAACAATTTTTGTGTTTTGAATTCTTGCAATAAATAGTTTCACAATTTGAATACTTACGAATTATCCTTCCATTAAAGTAAGAGCAATACGCACTAAATAAAATAAATTGCAGATGGAATAGAATTGAATATATTTATTTGGTCTAAAACACGGTACCTACATGAAGGTGTTATAAATATAATTATGATGTTACATGTTTCACCATGGACTAGCAAGAACTTCATCGGTTCAATAATATTATAGGACTTCTTCATCCCTCATTGCTCTAGTGATCGCAAGCACGACTGCCGCGCGTGAGATCCTGGGTTCGATACCCAGATGGGGCAAAGTTGACGGGGTCCGCTAGGGCCGATGCTTGCCAGGGTTGCGGGAAAATCCGAAAGGGTTACCGTGGCCTCTGGCACAGGCTACTGAAGGAACACGGGTGGGTTTTAGTCAGTAAGAGTCTGACACGCCCTCCCGCTTCGCCCAGAGCGGGAGAAGTTATTTGATGATTTCCCAAACTCAAAAAAAAAGGCGGGACAAAGTGTTATTGGAGTTTTCCATTAGAAATTTTCCCAGTAGCAGTTCGGAGTGTAGATTTGTGCACAGTTGATGGCAATGGGTTCGCCCCCTATTGCATGGGACTTAAAGATAACAGGCCAAGTGTGGGAGTCACTATAAGTTATATACACGGTGACATTTGAATCACAGTTTTGCTAGAACAAACGTTGCTTAGACCATGGTCTACTACCATTGGCAGGCTTTGGTTGCTACAATTCTACTGACTCTGATGATAAATGATAAATGATAAATGATAAATGATTTTATTTCTGTAAGTAGGTTTTTACAAACACTTTTACACGTCAATCATATTTTTTTTTTAAACTAGATGAGGTCGGCGTTTCCTATCTGACTACTCTGAGAAGAAAGGCCGAAACAAACTCAGAGGTCACAGTCTCTTTTAAAGTCCAGACAGAATCTTGGTCAGATCATGTGAAGGCTATGTAGATCGGTGTCTGAAATGGTCTTTTGAGGAAAGAACCCCACAGATTGAGTGGACCTGTCCAGTCAGTGCACGCAATTGTCAGCAATCGTGCAGCTCAACTCAGAACTTAAGGAGCTCAACGATTCGACGAACAATACCAAAGAAAGGACATTTGAGTAGGCCGCACAAGTTACTCAAACTGCCAGATCATGATTACACTAAGAGTAAAAATACAAAAAAAAAAAAAAAAAGCAATGACCAACATAGTTCTCACATTCACAATAGTTAAAATAATAGCATAATACTTTACAAAGTAAATACTCTTGTCATAGTATATGTATATAAAATTCATTAATGTCAATGTGTATATAAAATCCGGACATAATCATTGAGGACCATGCAGATTGGTGTCTGAAATGGACTTTTGAGAAAAGAACCACACAGATTGAGTGGACCTGTCCAGACAGTGCACGCATTTGTCAGTAACCGTGCAGCTCGACTCAGAACTTAAGGAGCTCAACGATTCGACGAACAATACCAAAGAAAGGACATTTGGGTAGGCCACATAAACTACTCAAACTGCCAGAACATGATTAAAACTGGAATAATAACCCACATAGTCCTCACATTCACAACAATTAAAATAATATAATACTTTATACAGTAAATATTCATGTCATTGTATATGTAAAAAATTATAGATACTTATAGCAAAGATTAAAAGTACAATAGTTAGCAAAAAAAACAATAAAATAAATCAACATTCCCTGTGTAAATTTATTGGAACAGCTCACTCCCAAGCCTTTTTGTCCTCAATAAAGTATTTGACAGTATAATAGGCTTTCTGGCATAGTTTCCTTTTTATAAAAGATTTGAATTTATTAAGGCTTAGTTCTTGAATGTGGCTAGGAAGTTTATTATAAAAATGTATACATTGACATCTAAACGAGCCACCTATTTTCTTGAGCCTGGTTGTAGGAACAACAAATTTGTGTTTGTTCCTAGTATTTATACTATGGATATCACTGTATTTTTTAAACAGATTAATATTTTTATGTGCATACAAAAGATTTTCATAAATATACTGAGAAGGCACAGTCATTATATTAATCTCTTTAAATTTTTCTCTGAGGGAGTGTCTGGGACTTAATTTATAAATTGAACGAATTGCCCTTTTTTGTAAAACAAAAATCGTCTGAATATCGGCGGCATTTCCCCACAGCAGAATACCGTACGACATTACACTATGAAAATAACTGAAGTATACTAAACGGGCTGTCTCTAAATCTGTTAAACCACGAATTTTTCTAACAGCGTATGCTGCAGAGCTAAGCTTTTTTGACATTTTATCTATATGGGGGCCCCATTGCAGCTTGGCGTCTAAAGTTATGCCTAAGAATACTGTGGTATTTTCGGGTTTCAACTCTTCCCCCTTTATGAGAACACTTGTTTCTACCTGTCTAACATGTGGTAACGTAAACTTAATACATTTAGTTTTTTTCTCGTTAAGAAGAAGGTTATTAACGTTAAACCAGTTAACTACTTTTGCGAGGGCGCTATTTACATTGTCAGTAACCAGCTGCTGACGTTTGAGTTTAAATAAAAGTGAAGTGTCGTCTGCAAACAGCACTATATCATGTTTATCCTTTATGAGGTAAGGCAAGTCATTTATATAAATAAGAAATAAAAATGGACCTAGAATTGAGCCTTGAGGGACCCCCATTCTTACTACCGATCCGGGAGATCTTTTCCCGTTAACATCAACTCTCTGAATCCTATCACTTAAATAAATGATGTTCCGCTACTCGAATCGCGACAGCGAATGTAGGTAGTAGGTAATGTTTTTTTAGCGGAATTCATTAAGCAGTTTTCCATCATTATATTCGCAGCGGACTGTCTTAGCACACCTCAACGCTCTGCTCACCACCGCGCCGAGAGATGAAAATCCATAAATGTGTTTTTTTGACGCGCTGGGTGGGCTCTGTTGGATTCCCTATGCTCGGCTCAATACCGAGGGTTGAAAATCCCGAGTGCCTTTAAAAACTGTCGCGTAAAAATAATCGCCCGTACGAACCTGGCCTTAGTGTAAATGTTAACGTCTGTGCTAAAACGTGCCTTTTCTATGGCTTTAGAAAATAGCTCGTTAATCGAGTGGCTACATTATTCTGGCTCTGGTACAATTCCAATCATGTAACTTAATTAATATAATTGTACTTACCTACTATGATTTATTATCTATACAGTATGTAATCAATTTGCAACTAAGTGACTTATCTGCTATTTTTTATAAATTCGTCATTCCAACACGATCCCATTGTCATTTTGCTAAAAGTTCGTAATCTGCAAAATTCGATGAGCGATCATTGGTCGGTCAGTGGTCTCGTAGTAGAATCGTGGTAGAACGTAGACAGAGTGGTAGAATGACATTGTTGTATTGCCATTATTATAAAAACCCGTTAGTAGAAATGATTTTCGAAAAACTACTACTTAGATGAACATTTAGTAATTTTTTTTTTCATTACCGCATACGTCAGTCGTTTATTTGTCATTATGTATGAGATTACCATTGCTATTTTTTTCAATAGAGTGTCAGTGGTTGACCATTGGAAAGTCATAATGACGCCATTCCATTAGTAGATTACCGAACTTGTCAAAATCAACCAATAGGAAATCAATGATAGACCATTCTCACACTATTGTAATAGCAGACTTGACGCCCAGGGAATCTGTTGTTCTAAGGTTGAGGAAGACTATCCGCTCTTGATTCAGTTTTATATTAGTACGAGGGGATAGAGCGAATCAGTCCAAAAACAACCAAAGCCTTTTTACAATCTACCATTTCACATTCTCCAACTGTTGACCTGCCTAAATTTATTGTCAAAATAACTTTAAACGATTTTTGTCTGTCCTGGGTGTAATACACTTTTTTTTAAATAATATTATAGAATTTTATGATTAAAAATAAACAAAATAATCCTAGAGTAAAAAATGCAGGTATCTAAATAGGAGCTGCTGCGGTACGTTGTGGTCTTTGACTAACTCAGACAGCACTAATGTTGACTACGCGGTTTGATGCGTTATTCAACGTTAGTAATAAAGCCTTTGATAGGTCGAAAGAAGGTCTAACGTCACTATCAATGCCACATCTCAAATTATATGTAAATATGTAATTAATTAATTATTTGCCTCGTCCGAGGTGAACATTCACGAGCGACGAGAAGCATTAGTAAGTCATTGCAAAATGTAAGATAAGGTATAAATTAGAATGTTTGCTGAGAGCTTTATCAAACTCACGGCAATCATTTTAATTTATACTTTAAACAAATTAGATAAGAGTTACATTGCAATGACTTACTAATGGTGGGAGCAGGAGCATTATGAACTGCATATTCAAGGCAGGTATAGTTTGATTTGACATAAATGTGAAGGGATATCCTAGCCAAGCGTGTAACGTCTTTAAGTCCAAAATATTACATAACAATACCATCACGCTTATTTACCCCGAAGAGTAAGGCAGAAGTGAATAGATAGAGCAACGAGCATTTCATACTGTGGATACTGATCAAAACCTTAAGATATGCGTAAATCAATCTATAACCGCTGATGTTACAAGAATTAACTAAATCAATCAATCTTTATCTAAATGAACTTGGACTAAAACCATAAATTTGGTATGTGACATCCACCAACCCGCACTGGGCCCACGTGGTGGATTACGGCCCACTACCTCTCACAGAGAGGAGGCCTGTGTCCCAGGAGTGGGAACAGTATAGGCTGATAACGATTTGCGGATATTGAAAAAAATAACAAAAAAAAACAGCAAGAACTTACCCCAAGACGAGACATTTTCAATATTTCTAATCACTGACTGATTCTTGACCGAGACAATGATCTTTTATATCAGCTTTCTACAATAGCACATGATATATTTACCGTGGGATACATACGTAAGCAGTAATTGCATTATTTCATAAAAAACACAACACGATTGCAACACTCACAATGGGTGTCCTAGGATACGAGAAATTACCTATAGCGTTGTCAATCAAGATTCCTTTATGTAATTAATTATTCAATTGATACATCCTATTTCTATTTAAGTACCTATAAATGACGTATTTGATAAGGAAAACTGTAAGGAAAATCATCAAGTATTCAATGTGGCGACGGCAATTCAACAATAAATGAAAACACTAGCAATAAAGTATTTTTAACCGGCTTCAAAAAAGAGGTTCTCATTTCGGCTGTATTTATGTTAGTTTCTGAGGAAACATATGAATTTTTATTTTTATTTGAAAGGTTAAACTTCCCGATTGGTCCCATATTTTGGACAAGTTCTGTCGTATTTTTTTCCACTTGAAATGAAATGTTTATTTCTGTAAGTAGATCTTTTAAGACACTTTTACACGTCAATATTTTTAAAACTAGATGACGCCGTCATTTCCTATCTGGCTGATCCCTGAAAAGAAATGCAGAAACAAACTCAGAGGTCATGGTCTCTTTTAAAGTCCAAATATTGTATTACTAGAATTTTATTTGAGTAAAAGCAAAAAGTCTGGAAGGGCCTTTTGAAGAAATAGCCATTGCAGTTTTGAGTTGACCTGTCCTAACAGACGGCATTCATGCATCAGTCATCGTGTAGCTCAACCCTATTTTACGGAGCTCAACGACCCGTCACACGACGCTACCAGAAGGCCCGTGATTCCCAATTCCCGTGATTAAAAACGTTCAAAATGAAGTCGCAATCTTATCTCAGCGACAGTCAAATGTCAAAAATGTATGTTAAACGCTATAATTTTTTTTTGACAGATTCAGACTGAGATTAGAATGTGAACGTTCTTGAAAATACGGGAATTGCCCCTCTGATCTGCAGGACATTTGCGTAGGCCGTATATAAAATACTCAAAACCGCCAGACAGCTATAAAGTCATGTATTCAATCGAGTCTTCATGGTATTCACATTCACAGTCAGTTTTCTCCTTAAATATCATAAGTTATGTCACGTAAATAAATAATAATGGTATTATTAACTCCAAAACACTTAATAGTATAAAATGGTTTGTTGCTTGGGGGTACATTGTATTAGCTTAATTAATCCCAAGCCATTTTGTCATCCAAGTAATCTTTAACTTTATAGAAACCTTTTCGACAGAGTTGCGGTTTAATAAATGATTTGAATATTTATTGACATGGTTCGGGAGTTTGTTGTGAATACGTATACTTTGGCACTTAAACGATTTACAATTTTTTTGGAGCCTAGTCGTGGGCACAATTAGTAAATCTTTGTTTCTAGTATTTATGTTATGAATGTCGCTGTGTTTAGAATAATAGATTAATATTATTTTTTACATAAATCAGGTTCTCAAATACATAAGTATTGAGATGCGACTGTCATTATGTTTATTTCCTTAAATTTATCCCTCTGTGAATGCCTACGACTTAGGTTATAAATTGCTCGAATGGCTCTTTTCTGCAGCACAAATATAGCCTGAATGTCGGCTGCATTTCCCCACAGAAATATGCCGTACGACATTACACTATGGAACTTTGGACTGAGTGTGTATGTTGATGATCTTCTAATAACTTCCTGTCACTGTTATTTACCACGACAATACAAAATACCACTACTTGCAATGGTAGTGGTACTTTGTATTGTCGTGATATTTTCAAACTCTATGTTTCACGCTACTAATCACGACCTTAAGTAAGGACTGCTAGCACTCAGATTTAAGCATCTCGAGTACACTCACTTATTGTGTACTTAAGTGTAGAGTTTCGTTTATTAATCAGTCCATCACTCGGCTGATAACGTACACCCAATTCGTAACTTTAGTACATCACTTTTGGTGTTTATTAATACGACCATGACCTCAAGATTATTACCAAGTGCGAGCTCTTGGGAGGAGGAACGTTTATTAATACGGGCCTTAATTTTGGAGTAGGTACCACCACAGAACAGATAAATCTGTTCTGTGGGTACCACAACTAAAAATAAAAACTTTTTCACAAAAAAACCACCGACTTCCAAAAAAAACACTACAAAGTGAAAAATTACTTTAATTTAGGAAGTCGGTGTCTTTGGTTTTTGTTTTTTCGTTGTTTGCCACTGACTTCCGATGTTAAAATTATTTTTCACTTTGTAGTGTTTTTTTTTTGGAAGTCATTGGTTTTTTTTGTGAAAAAGTTTTGAAACTACTTATCAAGTAACATTGAAATAACAAAAGTGATTTTTCAAACAAACTAAATAGGTAGTAGTGATGTGCCGACAATGTGTTTTGCCAATCTTTGACTAGCTATAGTGAAATAGTGAATGTATTTGGTGGAATTTTTGTATACAGACTGGTAACGAAATTAGATATAGGTACGCAGTTTAATTTATTGTCTTCACTTTGTATGTAATGAAAGCCTCTTCGAATAAATAATAACATCCAAAAAAATATATAACATGTTTATTTTTACATTAAAAAAAAAATACACGAGTACGTGCATCATACATCGTACTCTGTAAGCGAATTAAGCAAGTGTATGGTGTTTTATCGGATGCAGTCCAATAAGTTAAGGACGCCCGGCTTTGTTTCCATCTGTAATGTAAACAAGATTTTATTAGAAACTTATAAATTTTTACGATTTTATTACATAGCATTTCACCTATTCACCCCGAAGGATTAGGGAGAAGTGAAAAGAAACACCCACATCTCGCCAGCTGAACAATCCAACGCTTGGCGAATTTTGCTTCGCAATGATAGGAAGAGCCGACATCGAAGGGTCAAAAAATTACGTCGCTATAAACGCTTAGCTGCCACAAGCCAGTTAGTAGGGGGCGACCTTATTACCAGCCACCGGTCACAATTCTTGTCTCCGGACTGCTTTAGTGCGGAGTGCATTGTGTTATGAGTTTTATACTTAATAACACATTGTCTGACCTGGGAATCGAACACAGGATCTCATGTTCAGCAACTAGTCGAACGATATAGTCTAGTTTATTAGAAACTGGAATTAAAGACATCATCGTTATTTATGTTATTTATTATCACATGTCGTGATGGCCCAGAGATAAAGGCCTCGCCTCTTACGCACAAGGTTGTAGGTTCAAATCTGGGCAAGTAACAATGTGATTTTTTCACTTTCAATTTCATTTAAATAGTTTCTAAGTTTATCTGGGACATTACTGACATCAGTGAAGGAAATACATCGTAAGGGAACCATGACCTAAAATGAATATAAGTCTGTAATCGGCGTAATCGGCAACCCGTCTTGAGCAAGCGTGGTGAGGAATGCTTGCTGCTACTTAATTGTATGGTTTGTTATTTTTATGACATTGGTTTACATTCTGTGACTACTTTAACTCACACACTGACATATTAATTGGTTACATAATTTGGGAAATCGTATACTTTTACAATGTTTGTAAATATGTGAACACCATGTATCTATCATTTAATTAACTTATTTATCATTGCTACGTTTATTAAATTCTTTTTACCTATTTTGGTAGGGTAATTTTTATTATAGGTGCATCGTCTTCACATATAATTATATAATTAATGTATACAAAGTATTGTAACACATTTTAAAAGAGTAACGATGGAGTTTCTTGCCCATTCTTCTCCATACGAAACTACCTTTTGGAAGGGGCGACTAGAATCAATTCTATTTAAATGTAAATGTTGACGTTCAAAAGTGCCTTTTATGTGCCTATTTGAAATAAATGCTTTGACTTTGACTTTGTGCCTTCTCTGTACGAGAGAAGAGGCCTTTGTCCTGCAGCGTTGCAGTAATAGGCTGGTTTTGTTTATTACCTACTTCATTATAAGATAGTCTCTGCTTGCATACTTACATCCTGGGTGTCGTCGCGGGTCTTCAGTAGTTTTACTAGGATCTGCGAATAAGAAAGATAATGAGTAACTTATATTCCTAGCTGTAACATGTCTATGGTTAGCACGATCGTTCTAACCATAGACAAGTTAGAGCTGAAATAAACTTTACTAGCTGAGCCCGTGGCTCCGTCTGAAATCAAGAGGCCCTAGTACAAACGCGCAACGTAAATGTAACGTAAATTCGAACGATTTTTGTATCGAATATACAATCACCCTAAAGCATTTATAAGTTATTTTTTTTTACAACAATTACAATAAATTATCATTCATAGATATGAGCAATGGTGGCCCAGTGGTAACAGCCGCGACTTACGAGTTGTAGGTCGTAGGTTCGAACCCAGACAGGAGCTTTACTTTGTGTAAATTATTTCATCACCACTGCTCTCAAAACGGTAAAGAAAGACATCGTGAGGATACGGCATCGGATCGGCATGTCCTAGAACCAAAAATTCGAAGACATGTGACATCCACCAACCCAGGACTGCTCACTGCTGGTACACAGGCCTCCTCTCTGTGGGCGGGAGTCGGCCGTAATCCACCACCCGGGCCCAGTGCGGGTTGGTAGATGTCACATGTCTTCGAATTTTTTGGTTCTAGAACATGCCGACGATGTTTTACTTCATCGTTATGAATGCAGTGGTGACCAAACATGGTCACACATTTAAAGCGTTACACGGACATTCTCGCAACTGAAAGGTTCAGAAGCTCTCCTCGTGTAAACGAGTCGTTAGGATAATTTTAACATTAATAAATGGAAGGTACTTACAGCCGGGATGGACATGAGCTGAAAAAAAACACAATGTTATTAATCTTGAGTGTCTGCGATTGTTATGACTTCGCAAAATATGGTAGTTTAAATAAATATATGACACGATAAATACGAGTAATACGGACTGGCTGAAATACACTAGGCCGCAAAGAAAGCGAGTCGGTTATAAAAATGCGATAACTTTTAAAATATTTGAGCAAACCTTTTAAAATAAAAACCTAATTAAAGTTTATTTCATTACAAATATAGAAAGAAGTAAAACCTTTTTAACTCTTTTAGGTGATTGATTTACTTAACAATTTTGAAACCATTTGTTTTACTTTTGTTTCTGTTTATAAATATGGCATTTCTTGTGCAAAAAATCATTATTGTGATCAAATTCAATTAAAAACATGCCGCTAACCCCAAAGAAAAGAAACCAAGAAGAAGAAGTGAAGAGTGTAACAGAATACTGACAATGCGTGAAGACGGGCGCAGTCAGCGTTATACAGCGAAAACTGTCGTTGTGTTGCTATCAACCGTTCACAGAGTGCTCTAGCTATCTGCTCTAGACCAGGAACAGGCCGAACAAGATGCATGACAGCGCGTTATGATCGATATATTACTTGTAAAATAAATTTCAATTTATTTAATGGGTCAGTTATGTTACTAGACCAGAGTGTGAAAAAATTACCAATTGTTTAAAGAACAAAAGTAAAGTATTTAATCTGCCACTTAGGCTGGTTGATCACTGTGAATTTTAGCATTGCAATCAATTTGTACCAAGGTAAAATATACAATCTGCCACTTAGGCTAATTGATCACTGTGAATTTTAACATTACAATAAATTTGTACCAAAGTAAAGTATTCAATCTACCACTTAGACTAGTTGATCACTGTGAATTTTAGCATTATAATAAATTTTTACCAATGTAAAATGTTCAATCTGCCACTTAGACTAATTGATCACTGTGAATTTTAGCATTACAATAAATTTGTACCAAGGTAAAGGGTTCAATTTGCCACTTAAGCTAGTCGAGCATTGTGATATTTTTGAAAAATGAAAATTTCCTCACTTGGTCAACTAACTTATCATCACATAGGACAGTTTACTATTGCACACATTGCATGGTTCGCACTTTGGCACCAGGAAGATTGTCCAAATCTTGTACAATTTTAATGTTACATTTACCATATTTTGCCACAATATGTATTAAAAAAAGACATTAATATTGACATTTTTAACTCAAAAACGCCAAAATGGCAGATTGGCTACTTTACCACTGCACCGACGATATGGTGTCAATAATGTTGAGAAATCGATTTCAAACAGCTGTTGAAGTAAAAAATCACCTTCTATTTGCTGGAGGGCGCAATCCCAACACGTGTACAATGATGCGGTGTCTTGCCAAATTAAACTTGAAGCCATTTAGACCTGCAAATGGTCCAACATTCGTAAAGCAGCATTGAAATTCAAGGCTGAGTTACGCTAGAGAACACATGAATTGGACTCAAACGAGTCGAGGCTCATGCTATACACGCACGATGAGAAGCAATGAATCTACAGAAGACCAGGAGAGCGCTATAACCAAGATTGCATTGAAGAGAAAGTGCCATACGGTGGAGGCTCCATACACGTGTGGGCTGGAATTTCTTCCAAAAGCCGCACCGTGCGGTAGTAGTAGGTAGTGGTGATAGAAAGTGGCACTTTAACTGTAGAAAGATACGGCAATGAAATCTTAAATGAATATGTTGGCCCATTTTTAATTAACAAGGCCGAAAACGTCATCTTTAAGCAAGATATTTCTCGTCCCTATATAGCTCGGGTAGTGTTTGACTACCTTAAAGATGTCGCTATCACACGCATGGAGTGGCCAGCACGCAGCCCAGACTTGAACCACATTGAGCATACCTGGGACGAACTGGGACGACGTGTACGCCAGCGAAATTCTCCTCCAATCACGCTTCATGAACTGAAAGAAACACTGATAGAGGAGTGGGAGAATATTCCTCAGCATCGGCTCAGAAATCTGGTGGAAAGCATGCCGAACCGTATAACAGCTGTATTATCAGCTCGTGGTGGCAATACAAAGATACTAAAATGTGTAAAAATTGCATAATTACCGTAGCACATTTTTCGAAATCTAGTGGAAATTATATTTTTTACAGAACTAACTTTTATTCAAAATAAACTTATTAATCTTGAACGTTTATGACATTGATTTAAGCACTATAAAATTGTCTATAATACTGCCTATTTCTTCAAGCTAGCTCCAATATTTTGGAAGTTATTGCGGTTTTTGTACCGACCCTTCTTTGCAGCCCAGTGTATTTAAAGACCGGCTGGTTTAAATGATATTATGTGACCAAAACTTACAGCACTAGAACAATATTTTTTACATTTGAAGAAATTTTTTTGAACGCTATAAATATCTACACCTCTGCATAGTATTTTCTACATAAGCAACGTCTTTATCACGTCGCAGTGCAAAAAATAATTTTTCACTACCTATATACTTAATAACCGTTCTGAGTTTTTCATATTTATTTTAAAGCAGATTTTTTATTTTAGTTCTTACCAGATTGGAAACCTCCTGAAACAAAGAAAAATAAAACAATTAAGTACATATCGGCTTGATCACCACGTCAGTGTGGCATGCGTCTTTTCAAAAATATTTGAATTCTGTTCTTTTTCCTTTTTTATATTTCCTGTGAGGGAAAATTGCTCTCTCTGGAATGGCCCCATTCCATCCCATTCGAGCTTTCCATCCTTTAAGGACTGTCCAAACTGCGGTGAATCCCGCGCGGGACGTGACTGCGCGCGTAGATGGTTTTAGAAGAGATTCGCCTCAGTTTGACTAGAGCTTACGGTGTGATGAATAAATAATAGTTATTTTGTTTAACTGACCTGGTTGAGCGGCAGCTATGGCGATCAGTGCCAATACAAAGAAGAACTGAAACATCACAAAACACATTCATTTTAACACTGATCATTCACTTTCAGACTGATCATGTTTGAAAGAAATACAAGTTGTAATTGAAATAACTAAAAATATCTTAAGTTATTCATAATAATAAGTACAACCCTTTCAGAAGTTTTCATTTATTTCAGTAACACCTTGTACTTAGGTACATGAATTTTCTCTTTTGTGTCGATGGAACACACAAAGGTCAGCTAATACTGGAAAAATTGGCATCATGCGTACTACGGAATCTAAACTCAGGAAGCTATGGCGTTGCCATTTCTACTGAGTTCTTGGTGAAGTGTGTTAAGTGAGCTTGAAGTGAACAGTCATCCCATGTGATGCCAAGGATTGTTCACTTTAAACTCACGTCATCTAAGTTATTAATATCACCGTGAAAACTTAGGTGAAGTTAGCTATCATTAAACCGCATGCCAGGGATTGACACTATTTATGATTTTCACTTAGGGATTGTTCTGTAAACAGTTTTACATCTAAGGTAACGCCACTTCTTTTAGGCAAATGTTATTACTCAGTGAAAGACTTTCTAAATGATAAGAGTTTGTCCGGATTGTGATTGATATAATTAATTGCAAAGGAGATTATTCTGCATCCATATATCCACAAAATTACAGATATAGTATTTAATAGTCTACAGACACAAATTCATAATTAGTTTGTGGAAGACTGGTGCCTAAACTAAGTTTTTAAAATCTTTGTGTCAGATTTGAATTGAGTTCACTTTATTCTCTGTTTTGTTTTGTTGACATTGTTTTGTTTGTATTAATATTTTAATGTAAGTATGTAATAATTTGCACGCCGTAAGGTAGACTGTAGCCGATCTCATTAATGTATGTACCTACAACGTCTTATACCTACCTGCATTCATTACATTCATAGCAATAAAGTCTGATCCTGATTCTGATTCTGACTATTCACAGCCCACTTCAAGCTCAGATCACCTAAGTTTTCACGGTGCTAGTTTTTCAGAATAGGTGTCGCTGTGATGGTATAGATGGAATGTGGACAGTCGTGTGATACAAAGGTGCATATTGTCACCCTAGAGGTAAACATTAAAAATATAATCAGCACTCACTGATGATTATTACCTAACATCTTATTTTAGCTCATAACACGTTCCAAAGTTATACCTATCACAACCGGTTTACTAACAGGAAAGTTCAGCTCGTCAGAGTAGCCACAGGATAGACAGAAATAAATTAAATGCAAATGTAATAGAAACAAAACTTCCACCCGATTACTGGAACGTAATTCGACGACGCGCGACGTGTCAAAATTAAACTCACGTCAAGTGTCAAGATTGGCTATTGATAACTCGATTAAACAAACAGAGCGGGTGCCATTGCGTTTGATAATTTGTTAATTCATTTTGGTTTTGTTTTGCGTTCCATCAGCCAGGTGTTAGATTAAATAATAAATTATAGTTGACTCACCAAATAAAATGCCTTCATTTTGTTAAATGTTTATAATTATCAAAGACGATGAGATAACTATCAGACTAAACAAATGTTTGTCTATTTACCTTAAGATTTGCGTCTTTTATAGCACACCGAGAAACCAGTCCGAACAGGGATGCCAATTACTTAGAATCGGATTTAAAATCTTGTATCGCTTCAATCTCAAATTCATGTCTTTTTTATAATAACAAGTCATAATTTATTGAAATGTCTATGCTGGAAAACAGCTGAGAATACTTTTTGCGCCACAATAACAAGTGCGAAAATGTTGTAGGTTATAAATCATCTGCCTAAACTTTTCCCAGCTGTGTTGAGGTCAGCTTCCAATCTAACCGCATGCAGCTGAATACCAGTATTTTACATGGAGCGATTGCATATCTGATCTGCACAATCCAGTTACTGGGTAATACGTTACCGCTTGATAAGACCGGTTGTCAGACTTTCGGGCTTCTTACGACTCGTAACGACTGTCAAAGATCCGGTGACCATCTTTACATACCAAGCCCCCTGGCTTGGTATGTAAAGATGGTCACCCACGCTGTTATTGCGTAGCCACAAGCCCTTGTGTTGTAGGCTACACAGGGTGCCAGGGTCATCGACGCACAAACTGTATCCATGAATTCAGCACATGATTAGAGACACACTTTTGTATTTTTTTGAGGGTGGGCAATCATCAAATAACTTCTGCCGCTCTGGGCGGAGCGGGAGGGCGTGTCAGACTCTTACTGACTAAAACCCACCCGTGTTCCTTCAGTTACCTGTGCCAGGGGCCACGGTAACCCTTTCGGACTTTCCCGCAGCCCTGGCAGGCATCAGCCCTAGCAAACCCCGTCATTGTTGCTGACAACTCTTTGAGGCGCGCGTGGAACACAACGCGACGTCGACCCGGGCCTGGTCCTAATCGGACGGAGAGCTACCCGTTACTCGCCGTCCGCAAGCCCCCGCTTACGGGGGCCGTGAATCGGCCTGTGATTCCCGACGCCTAGGACGTCTCCTGCGGCGACTAGGAGCGTGAGGGCGAGAATTTCGCCACTCCCTCACGCGTTCCGCCTCCTCCACAGAAGGAGGTGACGGCTTCCCATGCCCTCTCGCTCCGTACAATGGCCTGGACCAGGGCCGGTCGCAAGAGATCAGATCGCCACCGCCAATCGCCTCCACGAGCCCAAGCCGGGCAGACATCCACCGTATGCTCCACTGTGTCCTCCGGGTGATCCACACATTGGTGACACCCAGGCGTTTCCACCCGCCTTATCCGGAACAGGAACCTCCCGAAGCAACCGTGTTAGGTGAGGACCTGCGTCAGGCGGAAGGTGTAGAATTATGTGCTGAGTTAATGGTTACAGTTTGTACGTCGATATCCCTGCCACCTTGTATAGTATATAGGTACCTACTAATTCCTTGATTGTAAGTCTGTACTTAATTTTTAGACCTTTCTTGTGAAAATAGGTATATCAAGTGTTTTCATTATTACAAGAGAAAAATGTGTGTCACTCATGAATCAAAAAATCTTGTGCAATGGCATAAACTGACTGCAATCGTCATACCTGAATAACAGACAGCGTATCTGCCATAAACAAGGACAATTTACCGTACCTACAGGTATACCTATTCGGTTTTGTACCTACATAAGTACGAAAACGTATTTAATAGTAATAATTACGTCGTCCCAAGGAAGTGTGTTGGGGCCAACCCTGTTCCTATTTTGAATAAAGTCCATTATTGATACAATAATTATAATTATTATATCCTTATTGCCGATTATTTTACCATTAATGTTTCATCTAATACCTAACAGCCATGAGGATGATAAAAAACTAACTGATACGGTTTCAAAATCGATAATTACCTATCAATAAATCTAAAAGTGCGTCTAATAAATACAATTTAATTAATTATCAACATGGCAATGCTGCCAGTCTTCTGGGCACGTTTCCGGATGACAGCGATGCGGACGAGTATTTCGACGCCTAAGAGTCCTTTTGTTTTTATTTATATAATTAGTTATAATAGTTAGTCATTTAGTAACTAGTGTTAATTGTTAGTTTTGTTAAAAAGGATTTCTAGGTAATAAATTATAACAAGAAAAAAAACCTAAACTTGATAATAATTAAACTACATAATTATATATTTGTTTATGCACTTAAAAAAGAAGTAGCTAACATAAGCAAAACTAGGAATAAATTTATAAGACATCAACAGGGAAAAACAAGTTGATAGCGTCTCTAAAAAAAGTGTTTGTTTATGCACTCAAACTGGTTAGAAACATAACATTTATCTGACAATGTGGCAATAATAATACCATGCATAATACACTGGCCTTCAAAACTTAGCACTAGGTACACTTATTAAATTGGAATTTTTCCTAAATTACTGAAGTCAGAATTTTTAAATAAAATATGTTTTATAGTAAATTTCATCAACTTTCTTTGAAATTATAATTAATTATAAATTAGTGACGGTTATAACTTATAAAAAAAACAAAAACAAAAAACATTTTTTACTTACTGGCAAAAAACTCAAACAACATTTATAAAGATATTTTCATTTTCGTACACACATCAAATGTGTCTAGGGATCAAGCACGTTTTTGCTAAAAACGAAAAATGTGGTTTTATATTATATTTTTTGTAACTCTATGGATGCTTTTTTTTTGTAAATTTCGTCATTTAAAAAGGAAATAGTTTCAATAGTAGTCAAAAGATGAAAATCTTCTGTCAAGTCGTATTCATATCCTGCAACGGGTTTGAGGCCAAATCAATGTGTATGTACGGTCAAATGGGGTTACTTTGATACTACGGGGTTACTTTGATAACAACTTTAGGCTTATGAAAAACTTAATTTTATAATATCTACAACACCAGTTAAAAAATAAACTATCAGTACTTGGCACTACTGATAGTTTCTTTGTATTATAGCGTTGTAGTTATTATAAAATTAAGTTTTTCATAAGCCTAAAGTTGTTATCAAAGTAACCCCGTAGTATCAAAGTAACCCCATTTGACGGTATGTACAATACCTAGTTAATATGGTTTCTGAAATGGAAGAACATGAAGATCATAGCAACCTGCTTGTCATAACAGCATAAGCGGTATCCTGTCAGTTCACAAAAAAATAATTTACATCGCTTGACAAGCAACGATTGGCAAAAACATGATTTGTCATTTTCATCATTACACAAAAACAAGTATGCCAAAAATTCACTTAAGAAAACAATTCTCTGATAACTTTTTTTTAATAACGTAGGTATTATTTTACAAACAATTCATATTTTTTTTCATTTTATCTCATAAAACAACGTTTGGAATAAAAACCTAACTTTGCCCCACACTAGGAATTTCTTCTGTATTGTGGGTGCGTTTACAAACATTTAAACTCACATACACAAACCGCCAGACCCGGAACAACTACGCGTAGTAGGTCATACAAATATTTGTTCCGTGCGGGAATCGAACCCATGACACGCAGCGCAGCAGTCAATTACGCAAATTCCTAAAAATGAAAGATAAGATTAATTATTTTTAAAAAAATGGTAAGATTAGGTTAAAACTGTGACCCCCTACGCACGAGCCGAGAGAGCGAAGCGAGCGGTGCCGCCGCCGGAGCGGCCGGCGAGTGCCAGGAACGACTAGATTATATAAACAAAATAGTAAAATAGTTTAGTAGGTGTAAAGAACTTCAGTACTTGCATGTAAATATTTGACCCAAATAAATGTTCGCAACCATGCAGGATTAATTTATAGTTTAATAAAATTATGCAAAACAACACCGTTGTAATCACTTTGTGACTGGTTTAGAAAATGTATTATAAATGATATTTAGTATTAACGTGATTTTTCCAAAAGATACTTAGTATTAAATGAAAAATGGTTATATGATTAAATATCATCCGAAGCATTTGCCAAATAAATGTTTGTAAAGCGAGTGTTTATAAAAATAAAGCATTAAATGCTTGCACTTGCACAAATTTTGTGCAATAAGTCGTTTGTGAAATATATAGTATACGAAACGTTGGTTGTAAACTAAAAAATGGTAAATGGTGTTTTGGTGAAACATTAGTAAACCAGCATAAGCATAATCAACATAACGTGCCCACTGCTGGGACACAGGCCTCCTCTCCATGAGAGGGAGTGGGCAATAATCCACCACGCGGGCCTAGTGCGGGTTGTTGACTTGGTGCTGCTTGTCAAGTACTTACCTAATTGTTTTATTTTCTTCATTTCAAGTTTTAGATCCGGTAAATACCTAGAAAACTCTGATACAAAAATTTGAGCAATGGGTTACGTAATTATCTACGTAAAACTTGGGGACGAAAAACAACTATACGCGACTCTCAGAAATTGCGACTGCAACTTTTTTGTAGAAGTTTAATCGACGACTTTGAAGGTCCTAGCTGACTAGACCAGTATAATCATTCGTTTGTATTGTGTAGTTCAGGGGTTCACTAAAGTTTCACCAAAACTCGATTGACAAATTTTCATTTTACCACCAACGTTTCGTATACCTACTATCTATTTCGAAAACAAATTATTGCGCAAATGTTTTATTTTATAAACACTCATTTTACAAACATTTATTTGGCAAACAATTCTTTTAACAAATCAGATGACATTTAATCATTTATACATTTATAAATCACGTTTCTACTAAATATCAGTTCTTCATTGGTTTGAAGAAACCTTTTTTTTTTTGTTTGAGGACATGTTTGAGGACAGAGAAACAGGATTTGTTATCGTGGTTCAAGTCGATTAGTAATGCATAAGTACCTACACTTTACATGTAGAAATTCAAGTTATTTTCTCGAAATCATATAAACGAAAACTAAGAAGTCGTAAAAAATAAAAGTTAATCTTTTATTTTGTAAAAAATAAAAGTTAATCTTTTATTTTACAATTACAGATAACTATTTACATTAGGTACTGAATTAAATGACTAACTATACAAATAAATACAAAAACAAAAGGACACGTAGGCGTCGAAGTACTCGTCTGCATCGCTGTCATCCGGAAACGTGTTCAGGACACTGGCAGCATTGCCATGTTGAATGGCAATGCTAATTCTTTGACCAAAGTAAATTATTAAACCTAAATATTTAAAAGTCTTGATTTTTAAATAAATACTTCATATAAGTACGTCCGAATTCCCCAGTTTCGTCGTTTGTGCTTGTGTGGTCAATCTCAGGTACCTACTTAGGTTAAGAACCTAGGATCCCACGCTCAGTAAACACGCACAGACAATGGCGATAGGAATTTAAGGGAAGCGTCAACAATTAGCGAGAGCAAATTGGCACTGCCGCGCTCTATATTTTTTTTTTTTTTTGTATGGCTTCTCGCAGTTGGCCTTTAGAGGCCGTGACTGCTTAACCGGTCAATCCTGTGGTGCCTTTGAGCTAACTCAAAGCCTCCAGCCAGCGGCATAATATTTGCCGGTAGGACACGGCGCGGCATACGCTGGCAGAGTGTGCCGCTTGGGAGGAGCCGCGCCATGCCCTCATCTCAGAAGTAGGCAGTGACTTGTCGCTGCCGGCCGTAGTCGAGTCGATGGTCGGCAGCGACGAGTCCTGGGACGCGGTGGTTTCCTTCTGCGAGACAGTCGTCTCCCAGAAGGAGGCTGCGGAAAGGGAGAGGGAGATCTCGTCCACTCACCCGGCCCGCAGAAGGCGCACCGGGCGTCGGCGGAGGGCGGACAGCGCCCTATTCCAGCCCCCCTAAATGGGTCCAGGGGCGACGGACTCGGGGACGTCCGTCGCCCCCCACACACCAGGACCCGAGGTGGCGGCGCGTAGTGTTCCACGCGCGCCCCTTTTAGACGTCACGGGGGGAGTCAAACACCTCACTCCCCCCCAGACCCGAAGTGGCCCGCAGTGGCGGGCCGGCACCAGTCGGGGGTTGCGGAAGGATCGTACGTTCCCGCGACCCCCGGCGTAGGTGTGAGATGGAACACCGGGGTCGTTTTTAGTCAGTAAGAGTCTGACAGACCCCGCCGTCCGCCCCAGGGCGGCGGACATCCATGAGGATTTTCCACCCCGGAAACAAAAAAAAAAAAAAAAAAGGGGCATAATATTAATTATAAACTAAGCGACCATCACCTAAGGGCACCCCCTGTGGGGTACGAACCTCGGCTTAGGGCGTCGCTGGGGGACGACAGCAAGTTGGGGACAGACTGGATCAAAATGGATTAAAACTACTGGCTCTGTGGATCCGATCGAGGGACAGGGAGGGGAATTTATCGGGTAGGAACGCGGACGCGAAGGACCTCGGCGGCGAGGTCGGAATTTCGATTTGTGTCTGTGTCTGCTGTATACTGTACTGGTGGCCCTACTGCTTTCCTGGAGGAGGGTAATAGGGCCGTCAGGGTCGGTCAGTGGGTGAGCTCAACTTGGATTGCACCACCATTTATAATCTCTTGTGCCGCGTCGCGTAGCAAGCGCGACGGGCCGTCGCGCCCGCGACTTCTCGTCGCGCCGTGTGAACGATGTTGCGACGCGATAATATCGCAGAATCGCCACGCGACACGTCGCGCGACAAGTCGCGCCTGTGTGTACGAGCCTTTAATGGTCCGTGTAATTTAGTAAACATAATATGATTTTCTAATCGCTTTAATAATCTTCTTCATTTATTCATATAAACTCGCTTCATTCTCTCATCCTTCCGCTACGCTATGCTCCCGTCTTCATCATAGTCGTCATCGTCATGTCTTCATATCAGTCGCTCCATGTAAAATACTGGTATTCACCTGCAACCGGTTAGACTGGCAGCCGACCCCAACATGGTTGGGAAAACGCTGGGCAGATAAATAAAAACCGTCTTCATCATAAAAATAAAAAGGACAAGTAAAATTAAGAATGTGTTTATTTCATAATAATTTTGCAGATCGGAAAAAAAAAACAAAGTGCCAATAACTCAAGTTGAAAAGCTTGAACAACAAAGTAGATAGTTAAATTTTTAAATCAAAGTTTTCACAAGTATTATTTGTTTAATACATAAGTTACAATAAGTTCTGGGGATAAAATTGGAATTATTCGTAATTATGTCGTTTAGTGAAGTTAATTACTTGCCGCCGCGCGCGAAAGCGTTGTCGTCTGAAAAACAAACAAAAGATTATGAGAAATCATAACATCACGCCTGTAATAACCTAAGGATTAGGCAGGATTAGGCAGCCTAAGGATTAGGGGTGAGACTCCGGGTAGAAATTATCCTTCCTAAGTTCATAGTTGACTAACGGTGAAGAAACAAACATCTTGAGAAAATTCTCTTGTTTTGTATTATTTGAAGGCAAATAAGCTGGCGGCCCATCTGATGGTAAGTGGTCACCGTCACTTATAAGCATCTGCAAAACTTAGCTCTACATTCTCTCTTTCATCAATATGAACATCTGCCGCGCTCTCGTGCGGATGTTTAATGCGGTTGACCGTATTTAGCCGTCTCGTGCGTTTTTCCACTCTGCTTGAAAAAATTCTTAAATTCCATCATTTACTGACACACAACGCAAGACTAACCGCTGGGTCTAGAAGCATTATATAACATTTGCATTATACTTCCTTATATGACGAAGGTAAGAAGTAAGGAAGGATTTTTGAAAATTCATCCCCTAAAAGGGTTAAAGTGTCTATGGAAGTTCGTAACTTTCGCCGATTGGGAAATTTCATCGGGCACTAGGCTTCTACTTACATTGCTTGCCGGGGTAGCGGGGAGGGCTGTTCGGGGCCCAGGCTGGTGAAATATCTGGGGAAGAAAAATGTATAATAAGCAACTCGAATTTTGTAGCTGTACTGTAACACGCCCATAGTAAGATCTAATTTGTCAATCAGTCACGAATAAGACTGTGAAAGTGGCGGCTATGTAATTTTGTCTCATTCAAAATGAGTTGTGGAAATCGTTTTCTGTATCTATTTTAATTTAAAATAAAATAATAAAAGATTTAATATAAAATCCATCATTGTTATTATGTTGACTCATTTTCAGTCGCGTTATTAACGCTATGCAAACCATACTTACATAGATATGAAAAAATAAATAAAAGAAATCCTCGTTTGTCCAATGTAGGTACTAAGTCGATGTAGGTACTACACAAACCGCATATAAGGTATGTAAGAAGTATTATTTGAATATAAATAAATGATCTTACCGGGTGTCTCGTAGCTGGGCCTGCCGAAAGCTTGGTCAGCTGTAAAACCATAAATATCTCTCATTAGTAGGTGTGACAACACAGAATTAACGATTACACGGTATCTTCAGGCACCTTTTAACTATTTAATTAGGAGGTATGGACTACAAAATAGTTTACTTCATTCAAGAGCTGCCATATAGGCAATGAAAAAAATATAAGAAATGCTAATATATAATTATATAGACAAAAACTGTGCGCGCGCTTCTTTTTAAGCATTGATTTAGGAGTCGCGTAGAGTAATCCATCTCTGTACCTCATCCTCTCGATACTCAAACGCTACACATAGCGAGTATCTGTGTGTATTTCATCTCTGATAGAACGCAATAGTAACCCAAGTCTTCTAAGTTACACAGATTTGGGCATGTCGAACATCATGTGGCGGCAGAGAAAGTTTAGCTTTTTCCTAATTTAAACTCAACCAGGGAACTGATTTATTATAAACAGAATAGTTTTTAAGTACTTACGATTGTCGAGGTTAGCTGAAACAAAAGAAAAATAAGTAAGACACTTGTGAGTTAATTATTTACTTAGAATAGGTTTATTTATTTGCAATGATCGGGTTTCGGCTTTTAGATTCGTGGAAAGCGAATTCTGTATATAGTTTGGCCCGAATCGCAACATTGCATGAATGCAAAATCCATTATTGTTAATTTGTTGACTCATTTTCAGCCGCGTTATTAACGCTATGCAAACCATACTTACATAAATATAAAAATATTGAAAATTAATGCTCTTTTGTTCAGTGTAGGTCAGTAAGTCGATGTAGCTACAACAAAAGTCGCACATAATATATCTATGAAGTATTACTTGAATATAAATAAATGATCTTACCGGGCTCGGAATTTGTGGGCCTGTAGAAACCTGGGTCAGCTGTAAAACCATAAATATCTCCAATTAGTAGGTGTGACAACACAGAATTAACGATTATACTTTACTTTTAGGCACGTAACCTGTTGACAATTTAATTAGGAGTTATGGATTACTAAATTGTTTGCTTGATTCAAGAGCTGCCATATAGACAATGAAAAATAATATACATTTAGATTTCAAAAAGCTTTTGATAGGGTCTATCATGAAATTCTCCTGAGTAAAATTGCTTACAATGGAATACGCGGAAATTTGTTGCTTTGGTTTGTGTCGTACCTTGGAAAACGGTTACAAAGGGTTTTGGTTAATGGTTATCAGTCTGTCTCTGTTAATATTACTTACCTTTACTTTACTTTATTGACCTTGTCAAAGGCTTTACGGAAATCAGTATAAATAGAGTCCACCTGTACACGTATGTCCATATTATTGAATAAATAATCAGTATATTAAATCAAGTTAGTAGTTGTAGATATTTTCTTGACGAAACCATGCTGTTGCTTAATAATCTGATCATGAATAATTGGATATAGCTGATTGTGGACAAGCCTCTCGAAGAGCTTTGACAAAATCGACAGAATGGAAATAGGACGGTAGTTCTCAATTTCACATTTAGGACAAGATTTATGGACAGGGGTGAATTAGCTCGTTTCCACACTTCTGGGAAAATTCCTTGGCTCAAACATTTATTATAAATAATAAATAGTGGGAGACAAAGTGTCAGCGGTATTTTTAAGGAAGAGTGGGGGGATACCATCAGGTCCTGGACCTTTATAACAATCTACGGATTTCAAAACACTGTGTACTTGTTCAATACTGATCACAAGATTGCTAACGAGACGACTATTCTTAGCATCGCCGAAGGTCTGCACATTGCTGAGAGTGGAAGGCTCCTAGACAGAATGGAAGAACTTTAAAAAGAGATTACAGATTTCATCTGAATTATTGGATGACTGTCCCGCGTAATGCATTGTTGAAGGAATGGAAGCTGTGGATTTACGGTTGGATATATAAAAGTCCATAAATATTTAGTGTTAACTGTTATGCTATCCTCAACTGACTTCATGTATCGGCAATAACATGTTTTAGATTCAGTATGAAATCTCGACCTATATAGTGAAAATTGTTCATAGTCTGATAAATTTTTATACGCCTTCCATTTACACCACGCCTTAGTTTTATTTTTAAATATGTGTATCAAAGAAGGTGAAAACCCTTCTATCAAAAGTACGTAGTTGGAATAGAAAGGGTCCAACGCAAGTACCTCCGTGCTATGTACTACATATGTTATGGGATTAAGACCTATCTGTCATACTCCCAACTTCTTGATAAGTACAAGCTTATCAGCTTGGAGGCCAACGTGCATCATCATATTCTTCACACTCACTTTCATGCTATTGATCTAACGAGTGGGCTGTGTTATTCTGTCCCCCTAACAGTTCATGTGCGTCAGGTTCGTGCACGTACTCTGTTCGCGCTAAATTCTTGTCGTACGAAATCTGGCTTACGCTGCCCTATTCATAGAATGTTGGAATCCTATAATTCAATTTTCATTGATATTGATATATTTGCATGCTCGAAAAATAATTTCAAATCTAATATTATAAAAAAAAACATCTTAATTGTAATCTTATTATTATTATTTATTTATTGCGTAATTTAAGTAAATGAAATTGTTTGTGATCTGATTTGGTTTGTAGCTATAGCTAGCTTTATGGTAAATTATTTATTTATTTCAAAATATTTGTTAGTTTTGGTAATGCTCGTCTAGTGGTAACCACTAGTCTTTAAATGTATTATCTGTGGATAATACAGTGGACTGCACCACTACTATTTAAAGGTTTATTAACCTTATGTACTAAATATGTTGTAGTTGTTTATCCGTTAATAAATAACATTAAAAAAAAAATTGTGCGCTTTTATTAAAGCATAAATTTAGGAGTCACGTAGAGTAATCCATCTCTGTACCTCATCCTCATCCTCTCGATACTCAAACGCTACACTTACCGAGTATCTGTGTGTATTTCATCTCTGGTAGAACGCAATAGTACCCCGAGCCTCCTAAGTTACACAGATTAGGGCATGTCGCACATCATGTCGCGGCAGAGGAAGTTTTGCTTTTTCCTAATTTTAACTCAACCAGGGCACTGGTTTATTCAAATCAGAATAGTTTTTAAGTACTTACGATTGTCGAGGTTAGCTGAAACAAAAGAAAAATAAGTAAGACACTTGTGAGTTAATTATTTACTTAGAATAGGTTTATTTATTTGCAATGATCGGGTTTTTCGGCTTTTAGATTCGTTATAATATAGGTACAGACGGTAAAAAAGTGCGTCACCGATTCCGTCGACACGTTTAAAATTCCTCCACGCTTTTACGCACAGATTTGTATAGCCTTAGAAAATAGTAAGAACAACGATATAAGTAGATTCAGACTGGATCTGGATCCGAACAGTCCTATTTAAGGGGTTTTGTAATGTTTCTGATTATTATTAGATTTTTTCTATCCTATCTTTTATTACTAATCTTTATAGGCTTTCATAGATCATCATCATCAACAGTACCAACCTTGTCCAGGGGCGTTGTCTACCACATGCACTGAAATATATGAAACATGGCGATTAAAAGCAAAGCCGTACATAGCAGTCTTTGTGTATGATAATATGTATCTTTAGCAGCCATAACATACGATCTAACAAAAATAGTCTTATATAGGAAGAAGTGATTTGGACTTTCCAATATACATATAGTTTTAAGTTTTCACAAAAAAGTTGACTACTTATAACAGAATCTTTTACTTTCATAAGTCATCACAGTAAAAATTACTTGGTATACTAATTTTTAGATAGAAAAGTTTTAATGTAATATGTTATATTAATGTAAGTATTATGTTTTATTTTATAATATAATTGTTAGATCTTATATTTTTTGGAAGCATGCTCACCAGTAGTCGGGTCACTGGGGTTGTTGTCGACAACTTTCACTAGAAACAACACATGAACGATTATAAGCAAAGCATGGTACGACCACCAACAGCGTTCAAGATGGAAGCCTTTGATTTTGAACTTGGTTCCTCGGGTTCTCCATAATTTAAGGTTTGTGTTTGAAAAAGTGTAATTCCAAGGCAACCCTCTTTAACTTAATGAACAGTCTTCAGAGATAGATCACGAAACTCTAGTAATGTATTGTTTAAACACCACTCAAAATAGAAAAAAAAAATAAACTAATGTAACCACTTCCGGTTCTTTAGTTAGGGTTATTTCACACAATATTATGGACTTTTTGAGGACCATTTTACTTTATGTTGGTTTTTTGTCTTTTTCATTTGTGTTATAGTTAAGTAGTTTGCTCACCAGCAGTCGGGTCACTGGGGTTGTTGTCGACAAAGTTCACTAGAAACAATACACGAACGATTATAAGCAAAGCGTGATACGATCACCAACAGCATTCAAGAGGGAATCATTTGATTTTGAACTCGGTTTCACCATAATAAAATTTATTTGGTTAAGAGTTTTTTGTTTGAAAAAGTGTCATTTGAGGGTAGTACCATTTTTATTTAGTGAACAATTGATTAAGACCTTCAGAGACACATCATGGAACTCTACAATGCATTGTATAAATACCAATCAAAATAGATAACATACAAGCCAAGATAAACTTCCAGTCCTATTTCACACAATATTTTGAACTTCTATTTTGCTTTGTTTCTGTTTTATAGTTAAGTAGTTTGCTCACCAGCAGTCGGGTCACTGGGGTTGTTGTTGACAAAGTGCACTAAAAATGATAACATAACCAATTATTATTAAGCAAAGGATGGTACGACCACCAACAACATACGAGAGATTTTTGAATAGTACAGACAATTATTTGTACAACGAACAAGTAAGAGCATAACACCTAAAACTTTAAAGTTTTAAAATGAGAAAGCTATAAGACAATAATAATGTAAAGTATTCAGAAGCCAAATATAAGGGTTGACAAAACATTGTGGGCCAACTTTTAGACTTTTAGAGCTGTCTCGTTGCCGTTGCATAAGTTTTATAGTCATGAATGCAAAAAGATTAAGCACCTATCAGTATAATTTTACTTGCACATTATTTTGCGAAATCACAGTAACAATAGAAGAGAAAATCACAGCATAAAAAGGTAAGATATAATAAGATCGCGTTGCGGGAAAGAAATAATAAAATTATGTTCAAAAAGTGCTTTTCTTAATCCTTCCGCGAATGTATTATATTTCTTAATGTAGTATGCTCGTGCTAACCTTGACCCGGATTGTAGGGGTTGTTGTATTGAAATTGATCGTTGTCGACAAAGCGCTCTAAAAATAATATGACCCATTCTGAGCAAAGCATTGCAAGTAAGCATTTGAGAGCGTGATTGCTCAATGTGAAAAGTGCATTTATGAAAGTTTGTGAAAATTTTATAGAAAATTTGAAAACCTTTAAATTTAAATCGTTCTGATTTTCACCTTATCAAAATCTGATAGTGCTTATGATAAGTTATTGCAGTTTTAGAGCGCAAATCCTAAAGTGTTAAATCACTGTTTGGAAGTTGTAATAATTAAGTACATATTTAATAATGTCGTGTGCTCACCATGGCCCGGCCCGGGTCTGTTGTTGTTGACAAAGTGCACTGAAAATAATGTTCAAAATGAGCAAAGCATATGCGTGTCGTTGTGAATCAATCAAAAGCGAGCATTCGCCACCTGACTACATGAATATTTAAACAAGCATTCGCGGTAACAATAACAGATTATGAGATTATGCACTAAGACGTATGTCACAGAGTCTACTAAAAACGTGCTGAAAGTACCTATTTGGTCTTAAGTTATTACAATTGATAGGTTGTTTGGTTTTGGCAAAGCTCAATGCTCGTGTGCTTATGATGCAATGGCAAAAATTATTGTATGATTGTGATATTAAAAAAAAAATACAATACACATTTTTATGAACATTAAATGCTCAAAGACTTCAGCATTAAATAAACTACTTAATGTTCGTTGAATAAACGTTTGAACCGTCTTAACTGTTGCATAATAATAAACAATATATTTTTCAAAAGAATGATAATATCACTGTTTAATTAAATGTTTCAAATATACACAATGCTCACCAGATCTAGGTCTATTAGCCCCAAAAATGCCAGAAAATCATATCACCAATATTATGTAATTAGACATGCATTTGTTTCATGCGAAATGGCCACAAGCATTCCAAATTGAGCATTAATTGTTATGAAAAATCAGCCAGTTACTAGTTCCTGTATAGTAATAGTGTTAAATATATTTCATCACACATTATATTTTATAGTCCTACCTAACTGCTTGATGTCCATTATGAGCTAAGCACTTTCGGTGCGACCCACAATCATGTGAAATCATTCAAAAGCAATTCACAACGAGAATCTTTCTAACAAAATTCCCTGAAAAGAATTGAATTTGTATAAGCAAGCATTTGAGCTTGTGAAATGACTAGGAGCATTCTAAAGTGAGCATTCAGAATGAATCTAACTTTTTATTTCATTGTTTAATTGTTCTAATGATTTTGTCTTTCTCGTATCTAATGAAGCGCCCGATGACTATAGCTACAGGTGAAGATGAAGTAAATGACCCAGGAAAACCAGTAGGTGTAGAAACTATCTAAGAGTATCCAACTCGTGCAATAGTTGTGTGATAATAAGACGAAATTATTATTGGTTAGTAATAGGACGGAAAGTGTATCGAAAATAAAGAGGCAATCACGCAAAAGTGGCGGCTTATTCGACAGTCGTTTTTTTTATTTCTTTAAAGTTTTTTTTTATATAACTTATACTTAGGTTAGTTTGCGATAAGATATCTATTAGTCACATGTTTTACCTTGGCCAGGGTTGTTGTTATCCTCGAAGTGAACTGTGAGCAATATTTACTTCTTAAATAATGATAAATGATTTTATTTTTGTAAGTACGTTTGTACAAACACTTTTACACGTCAATCATATTGTAAAAGCTAGATGAGGTCGGCGTTTCCTATCGGACTACTCTGAGAAGACATGCCGAAACAAACTCAGAGGTCACAGTCTCTTTTAAAGTCCAGACATAATCTTGGTCAAATCAATGGATCCTGACTCACAGTAGGTACTTATTTTGAAGTATCGTAGGTATTTAGCGCTGGCTTTTTAAATTACTTTTAGGAACTGGCAGTGTCAATTAACATTAATTTTCTCATACTTTTTTCACTTTTGAGAATAAAGTTTTTTTTTAATCTAGTTTTATTTTCTCTATGGGGTGTGAATAGTATAAGCTAGTATGCCTTATCGTAACAAAAGGAAACGTGGGGTTTGTGTTTGTAGAAGTCCGAAACAACCCTCTATTATATGAGAATATCAATCACAACATCTCTTAGAAAAATAATCTTTCAAAATTATTATAATTACACTACTTGACTCGCCTTCAGCACACTTAGAAGCAAAGCATTTTCATCGTCATGTGGATGAAAATAATAATTATGTTTATGCAAAGAGAATAACTTTTAGAAGAGGCTTATAGAATAGCACAGAAATAGATAGCTTTGTTATATGTATGAGTAAGACACAACAATTGATACCGTCAGGGAAATTCATTGTTCAGCAGATTGACACTCTACGTCAATCTGCTGAACAATAGACGTGTTGGAGCCATGAATTGAATTTACGGATAATTTAAGTTGATAGTCAATTAACTTATGAATCAGTTTCCCTGATATTACTATCGGTGGTCTAAACCTACAGTACCCAGTAAGATCCTATATCATGAAACTACGTTACCTAGCTTCGAAAATACTAGAAATATTAGTCTGCGTCCTTCAATCCATCGGATTTTTATCTACCTAATCACAATCACTCAAACTGCTTCATAAAATCTGACGAAACCCCTAATATAATTACCTATAAAATATTACCTACAAAATTATGTTTTACAAATAATTATTAATAGTTGAGCAAACCTTGTGCCGCAGCCATGGCGAATAGCGCCAACGCGAAGAATACCTGGAACACGAAAAACACCTTCATTTTAACACTGATTTACTTCTAGACTGATGCAAGTTTGAAATACATATAATATGATTTTCCAAATGTTGAAAGATACTTGTGTGATACGGACTCGCTTTATCTTGTCGATAAGATTAGTACCTATATAACAAATGTTATTCACCAGGTATCACTCTGATCGTAGAACTGTAGAACGTTGGATTAAATAAGATTTAAATAAATGATTACAAGCATGATAAAATCCAAACTTCTATACTGTAACCCTGCCTGGCTGCCTGTTAGGGCGGTCGCCCACGGCGCCATTTTGCAGCGATTCAGTATCGCGTTTCGTTCCCGCGCGTCTGTATCGCCATCGATGAACATACATTAAAAAAAACATACAGACGAACATAGATACTCCCCCTTTTTGAATTCGGTTAAAAATGATGATTAATTAGTAGTAGGTGTGCGGTGGACAAAACACGGGCAAAAACCCAAAGAATTTGTGATGTCAAGGACTTGCGCTGAATGAGACCTGTTTCTGAGATTTGAATCATTATTAATAAATACTTACATACATCTTTTTTTTTTAATGTAAGTAGGTTTGAACAAACACTTTTACACGTCAATCATATTTTTTCTAAACTAGATGGGGTCGGCGTTTCCTATCTGACTACTCTGAGAAGAAAGGCCGAAACAAACTCAGAGGTCACAGTCTCTTTTAAAGTCCAGACAAAATCTTGGTCAGGTCATGTGAAAGCTATGTAGATCGGTGTCTGCAATGGTCTTTTGAGGAAAGAACCACACAGATTGAGTGGACCTGTCCAGTCAGTGCACGCAATTGTCAGTAATCGTGCAGCTCAACTTAGCTCATCAAGATAACACACACAAGATATGTCGTCGTGTTTACCTACATAGAAATATACAATAGACTAACACATAAGTCTCCTATAAGACACCTATCTACGTAGGTACTCGTAACTCAATAAAAAAATAAGAAGTTCGTTTACCTGTTATATTCACAATTTATATAGCAATTTAACAATTACGTGTTTACCTAGGTACACAAAGTTAGAGACACAATGTCGTGCAATAGAATGATAGCTAGTAGACAGACAATCACAGACAGACCAAAAACAATGTAATTATATCGTTACTGTTGCCCGCGACTTCGTCTGCGATCCTGGATGAAAAGTAGCCTATATCCTTACCCAGGTCATAGTCTAGCAGTGTGCCTTTCATCAAATTGCGTTCAGCCATTTAGGCATGAAAAAGTAACAAACAGACCGACAGAGTTCCTTTTTCATTTATAATTTGAACAAGTATGCCTATCACTATCATTTGCCTATCGTTGTATGACTATCGTTTGCGCAAGTTTGTTGTTATTTTTAATATGGTCTGCCTTATCGTAGGTTATCGTACTTTACTTTGAAACTGAAATTGTTTTATTTATAAAAGTGTTTTCTTATCTATAAGAAGTGCAATAATTGGGGAAGTTAATAACGTCAGAATCTGAGTTTAAATACAACTTCTTGGAAGACATTGTTTTCGTCCAGTCTATTTTTGAACCATAACTTTTAATGAAGAATTTGGCAAAAACAAAATGTATTTAATTAAGCCATTTGAGTCAGTTACATGTATATATGATTAATATAGTTTATGTTCATAAGGTAACTTGTCTCATTTTTTGTTTAGTTTAGATATTTTATATTGATCGGGCAGACACTTACAAATGTACGTTACATAAATTCAAATTCGCGTTCATTTATTTGCCAGAATGTAGGTTTACAAATGTATGATCTTAAATCTATAATGGCGCCTTTACGTTCTACCATTACTGGTGTGCAAATTAATATTTAATTTTAACCTACACAATTATATTATTTTAATTATATGGTCCATAAAAATTGAATAAAAAAAATTTAACAGTAACAACAAATAACAAATAATATCTCATGCATAATAAGGGTTTAAAGGAACAAATTAATTACTTAGTTGATGTCAAATTATACATATACAACAAATAACAACAAATAAAGTTTAATAAAATGTCAGATACTAAATATAAATGTAAATTGTAATGGATAATGTCATAAGTAGGCATTATAATGTCAAAGTTAGATATATTAAAATTTGAACATTAATCATTATTATAGGGTAAATTACCATTCCAATTACCACCATTTGATTACCAATATTATTTACTTATGTTCCCTTCTCCGCGATCTAACATGTATTCATTAAGATTATAAAAGCATTTTTCTTTTAACCATTGCGTTACCTTTTTTTTAAACATGGTCAAAGGTAATTTATATTTAAAAGCGTCCGGTAATTTGTTATATTAACAAACCTTTACAGCATTTATGAACGTGTTCCTTTTAAACAATTCGATCGTGCATTGCGGTAAAGCGGTAAGCTCATGATTATATTTATTTTTATTTCTAGGAGCTACTTTTCGTTTGGTTACCATCTTTGTGTTTAGTGAAATATTCAGGATGTTGTTGTATACATAGGCATAATTCTCTAATGTACATACACGATAATGGCAGAATATTGTACTCTTTAAAAGAGGGTTTACAACTATCCATAAACCAGGCTCCAGAGATTGCACATACAGATTATTTTTTTACTATAAACGTTTTTGTAATATCTACCGAATCACCCCCCAACAAGAGACCATAAGCGAGTACGGACAAAACGTATCCGTGATATGCACAAAGAGCAGTTTCTGTTGATGCCGTGACTCTAAATCTTTTTATTGCATAGACAAATCAGTCGAGTTTATCACAAACGTAATCGACGTGTGTTTTCCAGTCGCAATTCTGATCCAATCCAATCAATTCTGGTCCATAATTATGAACTCGTGTTAAACTTCAGGCCCCTTTTAGAGATGTTCCTCAGGGATCGATACTTAGACCTTTATGATGTTATTAGGTTTCGGGAAGTCTCGACAGCCTCAAAGTTTCGGGACACGAGACAACCCATGATCAAAGTCCCGGGACGTCCCGGAGCTTCGAGGCTTCTCAGAATAAAGATAATTTTGGGCCAGATGTATCATTATAATAACAATTTAGTTTTTTTATTGTGTTTGAAGCTTTGTAAAGTACTTCCAAACCTTCGGTACGTTTACCGGTTGCTTCAAACAACTGGAACTCCTGATTTACCCGACTGCGCGACAGCAAAGACACGGTTATTATATTAATGTTGCTATTAATTTTATTCAAGAATATCGACTTTTTGATTGCCAATTCCATCTGACTTTGAATATCAAGTACCTACATATTCGTTAAGCTGATAAATGGCGCTTTCAAATTACCTTTTGAAAATAAAATTACTACAATACTATTTCAACGACTATGTCTCGAGTCCCGAAAAGAAAGTCTCGACGACATCGAGACAACTAAATTTACAAAAAGGTCCCAGGACTTCGATACACGAGACGTCCCGGGACCCAAACCCTAGATGTAATAATGAAAATGGTCGTGATGGCCTCGTGTTTAAAAGGCCCCACTTCACATGCACGAGGTGGTTTGTTCAAATTTGGGGGTACGTACCAATGTGACTTTTTGAATTAATAAGTAGGTACTTTCTAAGTTTATTTTGGACATCATAACCCTAAAGAAACCCGAGCCTATAATTAATAATGTCTAAAATCGCCCATCTGCTGTATGCACGGTGATCAACGAACGTCAGATATAAATATGTGTCCCATAATAATAACAAAAAGATTGCGAAGGTAAAATATTAACTTAACTTAAAATTGTAAATTAAACAAGTTTGTGAGTTATTACATGGTTATTACGATATTTGAAACCCACTTTATATAAGCAACCGCGTACATAAAACGCGCCAAAAATAAATAAAGACAGCCGCCAAAATCTATATTTTTTAATGTTTTTCCTGCTATAAATTATTTTAGAAATGCCTACTATTGCAGCGCCAAGAAACATGTTTTGTTGGTTATATAATTTTATGTTTTGCGAAGAATTATATACTAGCTTCGGTAAATAAGAGAAAAAACTTAATCATACTTGACTCACCGAAAATGCCCTCATTTTGTTTAATAATAATCACAGATGATGAGAGAACTATAAGACCAGACGAGTACGTATGCCGATTTTTTTTTAGAGTATGGTCTTTTATAGCCTGTCGCCCGATAACCTGTCCGACCCAAGCCAATATTGTACAAATAGTAAAGCGTTTAAATATTTGGCACGTTGCGATATACAAATACATAGTTCCAAATGTTTTCCTGTACCTACCTACAGTTCCAGTAATTTCATGTCATCGTTCGTCTGTTCAAATGTTATCTACGGGTCAAAACAAATAATGTTTTTCTTTAATTTCTATGAATTCATTTAGTATGTTATTCATTGCTTGCGTCTGTATTCCTGAGGTTTGTTGAAAATAGTTTGCTCTGCTATCGTTTTTAGTAATTAACGTTTTAATTATTTACCTTCTCCACCCAACCTTGTGGTTTCCGAAAACAATAGATAGGTACGTAAGTACATACCTAGGCCATATTTTTCGTTGGTCTCGTGGGCGTAAGTGTGACTGCCGAGCGGGTGATCCTGATGGGTTTAATTCCCAGGTCAGACAAAGTGTTAGGTATTAGGTTTTTCCATAAGGTATTTCTCAGTAGCAGCCTGGAGTTTGGAAGTTGGTGGTGTGACACCCCCGTGCCTCAGAAACCACGTAAAGTCGTTAGTCCTGCGCCTGATCTCTCCCCGGTCGTGTCGAATGTCCCATCGGACTGTGAAAGTAAAGGAATAGAAAGTGTTGAATACCTGTGTTTGGGCAATCATTAGTAAACTATAATATCTCCTACATACGAGTAGGTACTTGGCTAGTCTCCGTGGAGATTGGCCGTGGTGGCAGATAATCGGTCGGTAGGATACCTAGTTTCCCTTCGATAAAATAGGGAATTTGGCACTATTATTATGAATGTTTATGGAATTTACAGCAATACAAATATCATCACGCCTATACTCTCGAAATGGATGATGATGATGGATGGATGTTAAGGTTTATTTTTATTACCTACAGATAGGTATATCGACCTAGTTTTGCTAGTAACTTACAGCAGTCAATCCAATCCAGGCCTACATAAGTACGATGCTGTGTCTTCTTCTTCACTCTCAGAAATATTTTTATAGACCTACTTTCGTCAGTTCCGTGATAAATTGTATTTCCAAAATGTAAGTAGCTATGTACACTACCACAGACGGTAAGTAATTTGAATTCAAGCGAATTTGCCCTGCGATGTTTCGCCATATACTTAATAGGTACAAATATTTGCTCTTTATCCTAAAAGAGCATATAAAGCTGAAAAAGCAAAACATTATGTACCCAGGAGTTACATTCGTAAAAACAAAATGCTATATTCGACATACTTACACGTTGAGAGAATTATAGACTATGTAGGTAACAGGTAGGTACTATTGCAGGTACTGTTTGCGCAGAACGCCTACTGTAATCATGATAGCACTAGTGCAGCTACGTGTATTTTAGCTAATGACTTTTTCCTTTTATTTATACATTTTTAATCACCATCTACGGACAGTTTAATAAAGACACAATTTTACTGAAGAGTCAAGTCGTTTTTTTTATATCTCCCGCTGAAAGACCTGATGAAATCCAGAGCACGGTCCTATCGACCCTAGATTAGAAGATTTCACGTTGAAAAAAACTTCGATCACCTATTAAGGATTTCAAGAGAATTGGTGGATAACTCGTAATTGCAAGCGAAATAGGTTGTGTGACTTTGCAAGATTTGGAATTTTCCGTGGTCTGGATAATCGTAATCATCATTAGTTCCACCCAACACTCTGTTATCAGGTTGTATTTAGTGGTAATTGGGTGCGCCAAAGTTCACCTAAATTTTCAACTCCGATAATTGGAAATCCGAAAATTTTCTTCCTAACATTTTTCATCCTAACAATCACAATATTCCTAACTTATCTGTCTCTAATGTACAGACGCCAGCAGGTCAAGCTACCCGAAACTGTCAAATTTTCCCAATCAACCTTGAACCTTAATGCTTTAGCGATAAAGTTGAAAATCTATTAAAGAAATTTGACAGATTGTAGTAGCTTGATGTGCTGGCGTCTGTACATAATTCCGAAGCATTCAACTTCATAATGTCATCAGTAGCAATAAACATCTATTAGATATAAGTACTTTTATTTGTTTTCATATATTTTCTCAACATAACCATCTTTTACACTATCATTCAAAGTCATATCTTTTTTGTTTAGATTTCTTTTTATTCATATCAGTATTATAAACATTAATTTTGCGTAACTTTATTGTCACATAACATGTTTATTTTATCATATAAGAATAATAGTACCATGGTAAAAGTAGTTAAATACATGTTTTCATATACACATTTCAATTAAATTAGTTTAATATTAGCGGCTTTATCTTTCAAATAATCACTTTTATTGGTGTATTTTGCTTTAAAATTCAATATATATGTTTTTTTCTCCGACTAACCGTTTGCCGTAAAAACGATGTGGAAGGGATCCTTAGGTTAGGTTAGGTTAGAACTGTGAGGGGCAATGGGTCCTGGGGCGTGGGACTTGGGGAAGTCCTCGCCCCCTATTTGATGGACCCGAGGCGAAGGCGCGCGCGGGTGTTGGCGTGCGCCTCTGAGGCGATGCACGGGGTAGTTAAACACCTCACTACCCCGTGCAGGAGACGAGGCCCGGACAGACCGGGCCAGCACTAGTGTGGGGCTGCGGAAGAATTTCGATTCCCGCGGCCCTGCGCGCACGTGCGAGGAGACACCGGGGTGGTTTTAGCCGGTAAGAGTCCGGCACGCCCCTCCGCCTTTTCCCCAGGCGGAGGTAGTCCATGAGGATTTCCCCCGTAAAAAAAAAAAAAAAGGTTAGGTTAGAACTGTGAGGGGTGCATGTTGAAGAGCCTCCTCGTGGCGCACCTTGGGCAACGTCGGCTTCAATTTCTCCCAGTGCGGTTTTGGTGGACAATTGGGGCTGGCGGCTAATCTTCAACAAGCGGGGAAAGGTCACGGTTCCAATCACCGATCATGCTTGATGGTCGGTGAAGGGAACCGGGCTACAGAGGGCAGATACGCCCACTCCTCCTCTGCTTACAGAGGGAGGTGAGTGGGCGTAGACTGGGCAGGGCCGCCGCTGCGGTTTAGGCGGTCCTGTCCCGGAGGGAGGCAGCGGCGCGCGCGCGGGGGGATGCTTCTCTCGCGCGGCGCCACTCCGGAGAGGGGGGGGGGGGGTCGAGGAAGACGCCGGTCTGGTAGTCACCTCCGGCTCCTCCCGGGTGGAGGCCAGCAGGCGGTGGGTGCGGGGGCGCCCTTTGCCTGTATTGCACGGGCCTCCACCAGTGTCGGACGGGAGTGGCCGGGTGTTCCCGGCCATTCCCGTAGCCCCCCAGTTAAATGGGGGGCATGCGGGGCCTGCGAACTAGGCGGGCATACGCCGGGAGGGCTGTGGTAGCAAAGGCTAAGCCGATTTCCCATAGCCCTCCCATCACGGCGTTGTGGGAACACCGCTGAGTTTTAGTGGGTATACTGTCGGTTGCGGATTTCGACAGGAGTCCCACATACCCCGTCTCGTCCCCCACGAGCGGGGATGCATAAAGCATTTCTCAGCGACAAAAAAAAAAGGTTAGAACTGTGAGAGGTGCACGTTGAACATTGCAAACGTAAAAAAAATACATTATTTTTTGTGCATTTTGTATTTACTCCTTGTTCCAGGATACGGTCTTCATATTTTACACGCAGACTCTGAACATTTGATTTATAAGTTTGAAATTGTTCTTTTTTTTAATTATTTTTGTTTTATTTATATTTATTTTTAAATTATTGTTACTAAGCCAAATTATTATGTATTTGATTGCTTCATTAATTTCCTGTTCCAGTTTATTTTTGTCATTACATTTTATTATAAGTGTCGTATCGTCAGCAACTAAGATTGTTTCATGGCATGTTGCGCTGGGAAGGTCATTAATATAGAGCAGAAATAAAAATGAACCCACCGCACTGCCTTGGGGTACTCCAACTGCATTAGTTTTAAAATTAGATTTTTAATCTACTTTGTTTCCATCAATGACTTTTGATATTTGCACACATTGACGCCTATCACTTAAGTAGGATTTAAGCCAGTCATTTGCTTGACTCCTTATGCCATATTTATCTAATTTGGTTAGTAATAGCTTATGATTAACGAAGTCAAAGACTTTACTCATGTCGAAAAAAATTGCTACTACAGGTATGTTGTCATTCATTGCCTCAGTTACTCGTATTACTTTTACTAAATTAAAACAAGCTAAAGAGGTGGTGTTATTTTTCCTGAATCCAAATTGCTTCCTCCTTAGTAACTTATGCTTTTCCACATAGTCATATAGCCTTTTTAAAAGCTTTTATTTTTAATATTGTCTTCTCAAATATTTTTGATATTATAGGGATTAAGGTTATAGGTCTATAGTTAGTCCTATCATATTTAGCACCATTTTTAAATATCGGTTTGACTAACACGTTCTTTAATGCAATTGGAAACATGCCTTCCGAAAACGACATGTTAATTAAGTAGCTCAGTGGTTTGCACAAGTGATTAGCACAAACTTTTATAATGTTTGTACTTATTTCATCATAACCGACAGACGCAGTATTTTTTAGATTCTGGATTACCCTGAACACTTCTATAGGTAGGATTAGTAGGATTCAGTAATATCGTATTACTGTGATCAATGTCCATCGTTCTATTTATAGCGTTTAATATTATACGTAAAAATATAATTATTTGTCAATTGGATATAGTATTCGTTAAACATTATTTGAATTAATTAAAACCTTCTATAGGTCCTTCTGAGGTTAGTGAGTTGAAATTGCGTTTAAATAGGCTTGAGTCATTGTATGGCCAATATAACGAGGTGCAATTAGCATTGGAATGTAGCACTGATAATTTAGATGGTCAAATGTTAGAACGTAGCGAGATTGAGTCTCTTTATTGTAAAACCCTATCTGAAGCTCAGAAAGTGCTCGATGATTATAAGAAAAGGGATTCAACTGATAGTGAGGTGGGTTCACGTTCTAATAATCACAGGCTTGTTTAATTACCGACTATGCAGTTACCAAAATTCAGCGGTTCTTACATAAATTGGTTAGAATTTTACGATACATTTGTCAGCCTTATTCACTCTAATGACGACATAAATAAATTCCATTATTTTAGGTCATCACTAGAAGGTTCAGCTGCAGTGCTGATAAACTCAATTCAGTTTTCTGCTGCTAATTATTCAGTCGCTTCGAAATTACTCCGGTTTGATAATAAACATCTGTTGATTCAACACCATGTTTCAGCATTATGCTGACCCCGCGAACTTCGTACCGCCTAACATTTTTTATTAATTTTTTCTCTCCGTATGAACCATCCTCGTACTTCAAGGAATATTCTAAAAAAAGAATTAGCAAAATCGGTCCATCCGTTCTTGAGTTATAAAATTACAACGAAAAGTGGCATTGATTTTTATAATATAAATTGAGACGATCAGTAAGGAATCGTATATAAATTTAAAAGCTTTAATCGATCACATTACTTAATAAAAACTTGCGTGCCTTGGAATTCCTTAGCGAACCTGTTAATCACTGGGATACTTTACTCATACACATTATAAGATATAAGTTGGACAATAAAACTTATCATGAATGGGAAGAGTATAGGGGTCGCCTTGACAAGGACTACGAGATTACATTTACTGTGTTCCTCACATTCATTAATAATCGTGCTGAATTAATTGAAACATTAGAAATGTCAAGTTCAACAATTGATAAACATTCAAACACTAGTAAAAATTCTAAGGCTAGGACAATGGTAATACAGGATTCCAATAATAAAATAGACAAGAATAACTAGGTGAGTAATAGTGCTTCTAAACCTAAGAGTTGTGTTAAATGTAACGGCGAGCACATTAAGCAATTGTCCTCAATTTTTGGAGTTGAGTAATGAAACACGGTTACAATTGCTACCAAAATATAGGGTTTGTTATAATTGTTTGTCTTCAGGACATTACGCTAATAACTGTAAACAGGCAAGTTGCAAAATATGTCGGCGCAAGCACCACACTCTGGTGCATGTCGCAGATCATTCGAAGAAGTCAGAATTGGCTATTACTTCCGCTAACAGTGATGATGTGACCAGTGCCCCTGCTCCGTCAGCTTCTAGTGCAGGTTTGTCTCATTCTGCGAGTGTTGAACGTGGTGACGTCTTGCTGTCCACGGCCTTAATTCAGATCATAGATGAAAACGGTCAGCAATACGTTACTCGTGCTGTGCTTGATAGTGGCAGCACATCATGCCTTGTGACTGAAGGACTGTACTACCAACTTGGTTTAACTGCCAATACTGTGAACAACTCCTTATTAGGTATTAATAATTCATCTTCATATCAATAAAATATTTAAACGATAACTCGAGAATTGAAGCAGTTTATTGTATTAAGTGTGTACAGACCCTCTTCAGGATTGTATGGCTTTTTTGCTTTGCTTTATAATAGATGAAGTGTTAAACATGATTTGTAAATCGAACGAGTCCATTATCACTTGCGGTAATTTCAATTTTAATTTATTAGAAAAGTCAGGTTCTAGTAGTAAAATATCAGGACTGTTTCAGTCCCACAATCTTGTAAACCTGTTGTTGGAGCCCACAAGAATAACCCTTACTAGTGCAACATGCCTACGTGTTTATGCGGGAGGCGGTCGCAAGTAGCGGCTAACAACTTGCCTACTTCAACAGGCCGTTTTTTCATAACAGAACAGACTACGAAAATGCAGTTCCTTGTGGACACCGGCTAAGACTTGTGTGTTTCCCCTCGGCCGGCAGTTAAGACGCCTGTCAATCAATCAAAATTTGATTTAGTCGCTGCCGATAATACTGTGACACTCGTACGGACCAACACAGCTGCAACTTAACTAAGGTCTCAGAATAGTCCCATCCCTGGAGATTTATAGTAGTCGATGTGTCACGACCTATCATAGGGGTCGACTTCCTTAGTTTCTACAACTAACTCGTTGACGGCATAAACCAGCGCTTGATAGACAACACAACGATAGTTTCAGGAGGTCATTGCAAATTAACGGACGATATTGCATCCATGAAGGCTGTAGTTAGTGACACAGACTACCACGAAATTCATCGCGACTATCCGAAAATCACACGACCTCCAGACACGTATTTACCGGGTAAGTATAACACGTTGCACCACATAAATACAACTCCAGGTCCACCAGTATCAAGCAAACCACGACGCCTTTATCCAGCTCGAACGCTAGTTGCTAAGAAAGAGTTGGAAGACCTGCTAGCAAGTGGTGTGGCCAGAAGACTGGAGAGTGCCTGGTCTCCTCAACTTCACCTGGTTAGGAAGAAGGACGACGGATGGGAACCATGAGGTGACTACAGGGCAATAAATGCAAGAACAATACCAGACAGTTACCCCATCCGCCACATTCATGACTTGCGATACTTGAATGTCGAGTGCAGATGCTTAGAAAGCAAGTATTTCAATCGTTGCAAAACATACATCCTGCCTGAGCCGTACCCGCTGAAGAACATAACCGATGAGACCTGCGCAGCTGCCTTGGTGTCGCACGTCACCATTGTATGCAGACAGTACAGTCATTATATCAACCATATTGGAAAGCATACGATTAATTTTAAGCATAAATTCTCAATATTGTGTGTTTTCCAATTTAAGCTGCAGTCAATATTAAACAAAAAAATTGTAGTGTTCACTACGTGCGTGACTTTTTTATTTGAGTGTTTGATGTTAATGTCACTAAACTGTACCTTACTACTACTATGTAATACTATTGCGAAATATCATCATGTTAGTTTTGTCGAAATTTAATTTTAAATATTGTTATATGTAGTCCATTCTATATTTTTTTTCGATAGCGTCATAAATATCTTTTTCATGTCAAATACAATGGTACAACCATCAGCAAAAAAAAATGTTGGTTGTTTTATAATTTTTTGGTAAATCGTTGATGTAAATAATAAATAACAATGGTCCCACTACACTTCCTTGTGTGACTCAAGTTCACGTACTGATTCATCTGATGTAAAAGGAACCTCTTTATTGATTTTTAGGCATATTCGAGTGATTTTGATAAACTGTTTTCTATGGCTAAGTTATGATTACCACGAACTTCATATGTCCAACTTCTGCAAAAGTATTTTGTGATTAACACAGTCAAATGCTTTGCTGAGATCCATGTAGAGTGCACAGACTTGGGTTTTTTTTATCATTATTAATCATTACTTTCATGAGGAAGATTTATACTACTGTGCTTATAGTTTTATTTTTACGGAATCCAGTTTGCTCCTAGGTTAGAAGATGTTGCGATTCATAAAAAAAATATAATTTGTTGTGAATTACTTTCTCAAAAACTTTAGATAATACTGTAACTAAAGCTATAGGACGGTAACAGAACATTGACAAATTTATTGTCTTTTTGAAAAGAGGTTTTATTAATGTAGTCTTCAGTTTATCCGGAAACACTCCGATAATATCGCTAAGAATATATTATAACATAGTATCTCAGAAATTTTAAGACAAACCCTTTTCAATGTTTGTGTGGAAATCTGGTCATATACTGTGCTACTGGTGTTTTTCATTCTCTCATCCTTCCGCTATGCTACGCTTTTCGCTTTGCTAATTTATACAATAGAACGCTTTCGAGTAAAAATCGGTGACCCTATCGGTTTTCTACAGGTACCTATATAATAGGCTGGTATTATTATACTTAAGTTTTGATTTTTACAGACAATAATATACATACAGTATCTGATCTTTATAGATATGTACGCGTCTTCATCATAGTCATCATCGTGGTCATATCCGTCTTATTAACCGTCGCTCCATGTAAAATACTGGTATTCACCTGCATCCGGTTAGACTGGCAGCCGACCTCAACATGGTTGGGAAAACGCTGGGCAGATAAATAAAAACCGTCTTCATCATAAAAATAAAAAGGACAAGTAAAATTAAGAATGTGTTTATTTCACAATAATTTTGCAGATCGGCAAAAAAAACAAAGTGCCAATAATTCAAGTTGAAAAGCTTGAACAACAAAGTAAATAGTTATATTTTAACATCAAAGTTTTCACAAGTATTACTTGTTTAATATTTATGTTACAAAAAGTTCTGGGTATTAAATTGAAGTTATTCGTAGTTAGGTCGTTTAGTGATGTTAATTACCTAGTTGCCGCCGCGCGCTAAGGGGTTTTCGTCTGAAAAAGAAACAAAAGATTATGAGAAATCATAACATCACGCCTGTAATAACCATAGAACTAGGCAGGGGTGTGAGACTCGGGGAAGAAATTATCATATAAAAAATTATCCTTCCTAAGTTCATAGCTGTCTAACGGTGAACAAACACATCTTGAGGAAATTCTCTTGTTTTGTATTGTTTCAAGGCAAATAACCTGGCGGCCCATTTGATGGTCAGTGGTCACCGTCACTTATAAGCATCTGCAATACCTAGCTCTACATTCTCTCTTTAATCATTATGAACATCTGCCGCACGAGACGGCTTAATGCGGTTGACCGTATCTAGCCGTCTCGTGCGTTTTCCCACTCCGCTTAAAAAAATCTTAAATTCCATCATTTACTGACACACAACGCAAGACTAACCGCTGCGCTGGGTCTAGAAGCATTATATAACATTTGCACTATACTTCCTTATATGACGAAGGTAAGAAGTAAGGAAGGATTTATGAAAATTCATCCCCTAAAAGGGTTAAAGTGTCTATGGAAGTTCGTAACTTTTGCCGATTGGGAAATTACATCGGGCACTAGGCTTCTACTTACAATGCTTGCCAGGGTAGCGGGGAGGGCTGTTCGGGGCCCAGGCTGGTGAAATATCTGGGGAAGAAAAATGTATAATAAGCAACTCGAATTTTTGTAGCTGTACTGTAACACGCCCATAGTAAGATCTAATTTGTCAATCAGTCACGAATAAGACTGTGGAAGTGGCGGCTATGTAATTTTGTCTCATTCAAAATGAGTCGTGGAAATCGAATTCTGCATCTATTTTAATTAAAAATAAAATAATAAAAGATTTAATATAAAATCCATCATTGTTATTATGTTGACTCATTTTCAGCCGCGTTATTAACGCTATGAAAACCATACTTACATAGAGATGTGATAAAAATGGAAAATAAATCCTCGTTTGTTCAGTGTAGGTACTAAGTCGATGTAGGTACTACACAAACCGCACATAAGGTATGTAAGAAGTATTATTTGAATATAAATAAATGATCTTACCGGGTGTCTCGTAGCTGGGCCTGCCGAAAGCTTGGTCAGCTGTAAAACCATAAATATCTCTAATTAGTAGGTGTGACAACATAGAATTATCCATAAGATTAAAAATGTGAGTATGTGTCAATACGCGGATGATTTTGTTTTGTATTGTTCTTCTAGAAATCTTAATCAAAGTGAACATGCATTTCAGGTAGCATTAAATACATTTTGTAATATATTGGATGGTATGGGTTTAGAGTTATCGGCAACTAAGTCCAAAGTTTGTATTATTACTAGAGGATTCAGAAAATTAGAAATAGGTTTAAACATAAATGGACATAGTTTACAGTTAGTAGTCAATTACAAGTAAGTATTTGGGAGTGTGGTTATACAGTTCATTGCGTTGGTAAACATATCAATATGATAGCCGAAAAAGTACAGAGAAGTCTAAGTTTACTCAAAGTCTTGGCTGGCACTGCATGGGGACTGCACCCTAAACATTTGAGGAATATTTACATAGCCTTGATTAGAAGTCGCATAGACAACAGCAGCTTTTAATATGATGTGAGTGCAAAGTGTCACCTAGACAAACTAAATAAAATTCTAAAACCAGGCTTTGAGAATAATAGGAGGCTTTATCAAGACTACACCTATCCACGTTATGGAATAGAGAGCTCTGTGTAGCTCCGCTGTATTTACGGAGAAAATATTTAGGATATAAGTTCTGTTTAAAATCTAAATCGATAGAAAATAATATTACCAATAATTTGTTAGGGGAGCTTCACACTCTTCGACAGAATAGTTTTGGAGAAATAAAAAGCTTCCTCTACTGATTTCTTTATATAATGAAGTGAAAGAAGATCATGTAGCATCATCACATCCTTTGCTGATGTTTACTCTGAGGACATGGATGACAAACATTAATATTCAAGAAGTAATTATATGGGACTTAGGTGTAGTGAAGTTATCTAAACAATGCTATAATAATAATTTATTAAAATTTGAAGTTATTAGAGAGTTGCATTTGAAGTATGAATGGCTTATGAATGCTTATGGAGAATGGCTTAGTATATTTACAGAAGGGTCGAACAGTGTAGAAGGTCGTGGAGCAGCCTTTTATGTGCCTAGTGAACCAATAAATTGTCAAAGTAATTGCTGTAAAATAGATAAGAATGCGTCCCTAATGACGTTGGAGCTTATTACGATCTCTGAAGCACTTACCTACGTTCTGTAACAGTAGTCAACATAACAACATTGTTATTTGCACAGACAGCAAAAGCTCCTTACAACATTTAGCTCGATGCGCCTCTGACCACGGAGGTGTATCGCTAGCTTATGTTATTCTATCCAAGATAGATGAATGAATGCATAAAGGTTTTAAATTGAGATTGCAATGGGTTCCATCGCACATTGGAATACAGGGCAATGAAAGGGCTGACATGCTGGCAAAACATGCAGCTAAAAATGGAAAAGGAACTAATATAATTTTGGATTATTCAGAAGTTTTACCTAAATTTAAAAAGAAGTGTTCTGATGGTTGGAAGGAATATTTTGACAAGCGCTCTTTAGACAAAGGGATTTGGTATAAAACTATGCAGGGTCAGCCTGTTCGTGTGCCCTGGTTTATAAATAGTAATTTGAGTCGAAAATTAATTGTTACGGCTCATATACTCAGATCTGGACACATTCCATGCAATAAGTTTGCGTTCATGATGAGAAAAACGAACTCGCCTAACTGTGTGGAATTGAAGAAGATTTACATGGACTGTGTTCGGTATGAGTCTGGGACACATGATTTGTTTAGGGTCTTGAGGTTGAACAGACTTGAAGTAGGCACATTCCATAAAATCTTAGCTCCACCAAATGGCGATGATGCGAAGAGTCTGTTTAAGTTCATGGCCCAGATGTGACCAATGTGTATTTAGGGTACGATGGGACTGACATACGCATTACGATTATAAAAGTCCCTAAATAAAAAAATAAAAAAATAATAAGGATTTCACGGTACCTTTAGGCACCTGTCCTGTTGACAATTTAATTTAAGAGGTATGGAATAAAATAGTTTACTTGATTCAACAGTTGCCTTATATGCAATGATAGATACTTAATATAAATTTAGATATAAACTGTGCGCTTTTATTTAAGTCGCGTAGAGTAATCTATCTCTGTAGGTACCTCATCCTCTCGATGCTCAAACGCTACACTTATCGAGTATCTGTGTATATTTCTTAACTGGTAGAACGCAATAGTACCCCGAGCCTCCTAAGTTACACAGATTAGGGCATGTCGCACATCATGACGCAGCAGAGGAAGTTTTGCTTTTTCCTAATTTAAACTCAACCAGCACTGATTTATTATAAACAGAATAGTTTTTAAGTACTTACGGTTGTCGAGGATAACTGAAACAAAAGAAAAAGAAGTAAGTCACTTGTAAGTCAATTATTTACTTAGAATAGGTATATTTATTTACAGTGATCTGGTTTTTCGGCTTTTAGATTCGTGGAAATCGAATTCTGCATTTAGTTTGGTCCAAATCGCAACATTGCATGTACCTATACAAAATCCATTATTGTTAATTTGTTGACTCATTTTCAGCCGCGTTATTAGCGCTATGCAAACCATACTTACATATATATATATATATATATAATTATAAAAAATGGATAATAAATGCTCTTTTGTTCAGTGTACGTACTAAGTCGATGTAGCTAAGACAATTCTGAGTTAATTATTAACTTAGAATAGGTATATTTATTTACAATTTTGATTTTTGGTTTGAATTTGATTTGATGATTTGTATAGCCTTAGAAAATAGTAAGAACGACGATGTAAGTAGATGCAGACTGGATCTACTAAGACCAGACAGAACAGAACAGACCTACAGACCTATTAAGGAGTTTTGTAATGTTTCTGTTTATTATTTGATTTTTTCTATCCTATCCTTTATTACTAATCTATAAAAGATTTCTTAGAAACAGTACCAACCTTGTCCAGGGGCGTTGTCTACCACATGCACTGAAATAATATGAAACATGGCGATTAAAAGCAAAGCCGTACATAGCAGTCTTTGTGTATGATAATATGTATGTTTAGCAGCCATAACATAAGATCTAACAAAAATAGTGTTAAATAGGAAGAGATGATTTGGATTTGCTGATTTTTTTATTTTTTATGTTTTCATAAAATAATTGACCCTACTTAACACAGAATCTTTTACTTTCATAAGTTATCAGAATAAAACTACTTAGTACGCTCATTTCTATATTAGTTAGAGAAGTTTTAATGCCTATATCTATAGCTATACTTATAATAAATCTGTAGAAGTGAAAATTCTGTACATTGAAAATATCAAAAAAATAAATGGCAGGGGATGTTTCTAGACCGACACCGAACCCAAAAATGTGTAATTTTTTTTTGTCTGTCTGTCTGTTTGTTGAGGCATCACGCAAAAACTACCGGTTTGATTACGATGAAACTTGGTATAATTATTCTTTAATAACCTGGGCACCACACTGGGTACTTTTTGTCCCGGAAAACTATATACAATAAAAAACAAACTTAATTTTGCGGTTCGATCCCTAGAACCGATTACTGTACCAACCGCAAATAATAAGTATGTCGTAGGTTAAGTCACCCGCAGTCGAGTTTACTAAGGGGCGCTGCACACGGCTAAGATACTATAATATTTTATCTTAGGATACAATATCGCTCGCCATACAATTAAATGGACTATCACACACGACGCAGATAAGGCGTCGTGTATACTTTTAACACGATGCCTTCCAGAAAGAGACCATCTCTTTCTGCTACATCGAGACACGCTAGGCGAATGTGACTAGCCAGATCACAAGAATCAGCTGAGGAGCGAGAATCCCGGTTAAGCCACATGCGGGATAGCATGACTGAAGCAAGAGCACGGGAAACCAGTGCTGATCGAGAATTGAGGTTAAGTGCTGATAGTGAACAACACGCACTCTCGCGTTCTTCTCAGTCAATTGAACTGCGTGAATTGTTTTTCACATGGTCAGCTTTACGTCGCTCTTTCCCCTGTGAGCAGTCCAAGGAACCTTTAAATTCATAATCCGGACGGGCTCACTGACAATGTCGTGTAGGTATGCTGAGGCTCTCAATTGATGTCGTACGGTGACTATCTGTCGTTACCGTTATCTTTGTGAGCATTCGTTGCAATGAACGTCAGCTTCACTATCGGTTATCCTGCTAAACAGGTACCAAAGTAGAAATCTACTACAAAAAACTTACAGAACGCGAGCGATGCCGCGAGTAAAGATATCATAATATACCCTCTTAATCACCGCTAATAAGACACAATTGGTTTTCTATTGTAATTAGCCACAAAGGGCCCGCGCCGGGACAGAAGTATTAATACCGGTACGCTCGATAGATAACGTTCTACGCAAATATCACTTTACACAAAAAACTCGTTGATAAGTTTCGTCATCCACGCGAACGAAGTCGCGGGCACAGCTAGGTTTACAATATAATTGTTAGATCTTATATTTTTTTGGAAGCATGCTCACCAGTAGTCGGGTCACTGGGGTTGTTGTCGACAACTTTCACTAGAAACAACACATGAACGATTATAAGCAAAGCATGGTACGACCACCAACAGCGTTCAAGATGGAAGCCTTTGATTTTGAACTTGGTTCCTCGGGTTCTCCATAATTTAATGTTTGTGTTTGAAAATTGTAATTTCAAGGCAACCCTCTTTAACTTAATGAACAGTCTTCAGAGATAGATCACGAAACTCTAGTAGTGTATTGTTTAAACACCACTCAAAATAGAAAAAGAAATTAAGCCAATGTAACCACTTCTGGTTCTTTAGTTAGGGTTATTTCACACAATATTATGGACTTTCTGAGGACCATTTTACTATATTTTGGTTTTTGTCTGTTTCATTTGTGTTATAATTAAGTAGTTTGCTCACCAGCAGTCGGGTCACTGGGGTTGTTGTCGACAAAGTTCACTGGAAACAATACACGAACGAATAAAAGCAAAGCGTGATACGATCACCAACAGCATTCAAGAGGGAAACATTTGATTTTGAACTCGGTTTCACCATAATAAAATTTATTTGGTTAAGAGGTTTTTGTTTGAAAAAGTGTCATTTGAAAGTAGTACCATTTTTATTTAGTGAACATTTGATCAAGACCTTCAGAGACACATCATGGAACTCTACAGTGCATTTATATTTATTTATATTTATATATTCTTTATTGTACACCACAAAAAACATAACAAAAATAAAATTGAACACTACCTAATATACAATGGCTATATAAATACCAATCAAAATAGATAACAAACAAGCCAAGGTAAACTTCCAGTCCTATTTCACACAATATTTTGAACTTTTTAATGACTATTTTGTTTTATTTCTGTTTTATAGTTAAGTAGTTTGCTCACCACCAGTCGGGTCACTGGGGTTGTTGTTGACAAAGTGCACTAAAAATTATAACATGAACAATTATTATCAAGCAAAGGATGGTATGACCACCAACAGCATACGAGAGCGAGCATTTACTAATGGTGGATTTTTGAATAGTACCGACAATGATTTGTACAACGAACAAGTAAGAGCATAACACCTAAAACTTTAAAGATTTAAAATGAGAAAGCTATAAGACAATAATCATGTAAAGTATTCACAAGCCAAATATAAGAGTTGACAAAACATTGTGGGCTTTTAGAGCTGTCTCGTTGACGTTGCATAAGTTTTATAGTCATGAATGCAAAAAGATTAAGCACCTATCAGTATAATTTTACTTGCACATTATTTTGCGAAATCACAGTAAAAGTAGAAGAGAAAATCACAGCATAAAAAGGTAAGATATAATAAGATCGCGTTGCGGGAAAGATATAATAAAATTATGTTCAAAAAGTGCTTTGCTTAATCCTTCCGCGAATGTATATATTTCTTAATGTAGTATGCTCGTGCTAACCTTGACCCGGGTTGTAGGGGTTGTTGTATTGAAATTGATCGTTGTCGACAAAGCGCTCTAGAAATAATATGACCCATTCTGAGCAAAGCATTGAATTGCGTGATTGCTCAATGTGAAAAGTGCATTTATGAAAGTTCGTGAAAATTTTATAGAAAATTAGAAAACCTTTAAATTTATTTCGTTCTGATTTTCACCTTATCAGAATCTGATAGTACTTATGATAACTTATTGCAGTTCTAGAACGCAAATCCTAAAGTGTTAAATCTCTGATTGGAAGTTGTAATAATTAAGTACATATTAATAATAATGTCGTGTGCTCACCATGGCCCGGCCCGGGTCTGTTGTTGTTGACAAAGTGCACTGAAAATAATGTCCAAAATGAGCAAAGCATTTGTGTGTCGTTGTGAATCATTCAAAAGCGAGGATTCGCAACCTGACCATGAATATTTAAACAAGCATTCACGGTAACAATAACAGGGTAAGCATTCATTCACGAGCGTTGCATCGAGCATTTTCAAAACGATTATGCACTAAGATGTATGTCACAGAGTCTATTAAAAACGTGCTGAAAGTACCTTGGTCTACTTGGTCTTAAGTTATTACAATTGATAGGTTGTTTGGTTTTGGCAAAGCTCAATGCTCGTGTGCTTATGATGCACTGGCAAAAATTATTGTATACTAGTGATATTTAAAAAACAAAATACTATACACATTTTTATGAACATTAAATGCTCATAGACTTCAGCATTAAATAAACTACTTAATGTTCGTTGAATAAACGTTTGAACCGTCTTAACTGTTGTATAATAATAAACAATATTTTTCAAAAGAATTATATCACTGTTTAATAAAATATTTCAATTATGCACAATGCTCACCAGATCTAGGTCTATTAGCCCCAAAAATGCCAGAAAATAATATCACCAATATATGTAATTAGACATGGATTTGTTTCATGCGAAATGACCACCAGCATTCCAAATTGAGCATTAATTGTTATGAAAAATCAGCCAGTTACTAGTTCCTGTTTAGTAATTGTATTAAATATATTTCATCAAACATTCTATTTTATAGTCCTACCTAACTGCTTGTTGTCCATTATGAGCTAAGCACTTTCGGTGAGACCCAAGTGAAATCATTCAAAAGCTAGTATTCACAACGAGAATCTTTCTAACACTATCTCACATCTTTCTAACACTAAACTCATCACCTTCTGTTGCTGAGTATTTGCTTAAAGAAAATGTTAATGTTTGCGATTCGGAATTTCATTTTGAACATATTACTTGTAGAGATATAATTAAAACCTTTCACACTTTAAACGTAAAAAAGACTGCAGAGCTGTGGGGTAGAGTTCTGTATAAGTTGCAAAGTCTATTATTGACATTGTAGCTACTTTAGCTCTTATTTTTAACAATTTTATTGACTGTGGAGAGTTTCCTGACCTTATGAAAAATAGTAAAATATTACCTTTGTTTAAATCAGGTACCACAGACCCCACAAATTATAGACTTATTTCAGTACTACCTACCTTTAGTAAAATTTTTAAGAAATTAATTTTAGCCCAATTGGGCTAAAATTAATTTTAATTAATTAATTATTTTATAATAAACATAAATTATTACATAGTAAACACTTCGGTTTTACAAGGGGTCGTTCAACTTCTGATGTTGAACTTTAAGGACATATCTATAATGCATGGGAAGATAAAGGCGATGCCTTGGGCATCTTTTGTGATTTGTCCAAGGCGTTTGATTGCGTTCTTCATGAAACGCTAATCAAGAAACTCCGCCACTACGGGATCCGGAACACCGCTCTGGATCTTCTTACTTCATACTTGAATAATAGGGTTCAGAGCATTGACGTTAATGGTAAAAGATCTCCCGGATCTATAGTAACAATAGGAGTCCCACAGGGCTCAACTCTTGGTCCTTTTTTGTTTCTTATTTATATTAATGACTTGACTTACCTCATAAATGATAATCATGATATAGTGTTGTTTGTGGACGACACTTCACTTTTGTTTAAACTTAAAGGACAGCAGCTGGTTACTGACGATGTAAATAGCGCGATCTCAAAAGTAGTTCACTGGTTCAATGTTAATAATTTACCAATTAATGAAAAAAAAATGCATTAGTTTACGCTACCTCAGGTTAGACAGGTAAACTAATGTATTGATAAAGGGCAGAAAATTGGATCCTGAAGACAGCACAGTATTCTTGGGCTTAATTTTGGATGCTAAGCTTCAGTGGGGCCCACACAAAGATAAATTATCAATAAAGCTTAGCTCCGCAGCATACGCTGTTAGAAAAATTCGCAATTTAACTGACATAGAGACAGCCCATTTAGTGTACTTTAGCTATTTTCATAGTGTAATGTCGTATGGTATTCTGTTGTGGGGAAATGCCGCTGACTACTATCAGACAGACTATCTTTGTTTTGCAGAAAAGAGCTGTTCGATTAATTTATAAATTAAGCCCGAGACACCACAAATGGTGGTAAAAAATCAACCACAAATGGTGTTATTTGCTGACGATACTTCTTTAATTTTTAAGGTAGAAAGAAGTGCTACAAATTTTGACGACGTTAATAACGCCCTAATGCAGGTCCATAATTGGTTCACTGCTAATAATTTAGTATTAAATGGGAAAAAAACTAAGTGTATACGATTTTCTTTTCTTTTCTTTTCAAAAGTAGTCATTGTGAGATAGTATTGAATCAAGAGAAACTAGAATTCGTCGATAAAACTGTTTTCCTGGGGATCACGCTCGACTCGAGGCTACAATGGGGTTCTCATTTAACATCTCTGGCGGGACGGCTAAGTTCAGCAGCATATGCTGTCAGAAAAATCCGTCAATTTACCGATGTAGATACCGCGAGGTTAGTCTATTTTAGTTACTTTCATAGTACCATGTCTTACGGTATTTTACTTTGGGGACGGGCTGCAGACGTCGATTCTATTTTTATTCTGCAGAAAAGAGCCATCAGAGCCATATATAATCTCCGCAGGCGCGATTCTCTAAGGGAACTGTTTAAGGTTATTAAGATCTTGACGGTACCTTGTCAATATATCTATGAAAACATCATGTAGGAAGAAAAAATGTACATCTTTTTACTAAAAGAGGTGATAGACATAATTATAGTACCAGAAATAGGGACCTATTAGTTCAACCAGGTTTCAGACTGGCTAAAGTGGACTCATCTTTCATGGGGTACTGTTTAAAATGTTACAATAAAATACCTCCCCACATACTTCAAACGAATGAGACGAAATTCAAAGTTTGTATAAAACGCACACTATGCAGCCAGGCATATTATAAGTTGGGGGATTATATCGCTGATAAAAATGCCTGGCTCAATGCTGGTCCTGCTCCACAACCACAACTAATTGATTAACATTTGAAAATACTGTTGGAGCTGCTGAAGATTGTAAGACTACCTTTGCTTTGTATAAACTCAATCTCCTTTGTATTATATAATTGCATAGGACAAGTGTGAGTACTATGTACTATCGAGCTACCATTTACCGGGTAATGTCTTTCATTGACTTGAATGTGTCCTGGCGGCTGATAGATGTCATGCTCACTCAAATGTCTCGCTGACGGTGGCGCGTGTGTTGGATCATTTAGCTCCCTTCAAAATGGTTGAGCTGAATGGTGCTGATCCATGCGTCATGTTCGTGAACGGGCGCTGTCAGTCGGGACTGGTCATCTCTTAGCCACCACGGTTTATTTTTAATTATTTTATTATGGATTGTTTTTGTTTGAATTTATATTTGCTGTACACTGGACACTCAATGTGTACGTCTTATTTACATCGTTCTCACATATAATTATACCTATATACAAGATTAATGATGTAACTAATATTTATGTAACAATATAATTTAAAAGAGTGTCCATGGAGTTTCTTGCCCGTTCTTCTCCATAGGTACCTACTACGCTTTGGAATGGGCAACTAGCTTCATATTTCTGACTGACCGACCACTTGACAATTCAAAAGTGCCTGTAAATGGTTTAATTGAAATAAATGCTTTGAGTTTGAGTTTGACACACTCAGAGATAAATTTAAGTGGTCTTATTACAAAACAAGGTTTTTCTTTTGACATGGTTTAAACCATCGAGCCCGTTATTGAAATTGGAATCTAACAGAAATTGAAATACAGTTCCTTTTACAAAACCGACAACTTAGTCCGGTCTTATGTCGTCAATTTTGTATTAAGAACTTTACTATAGTCGGCATAAAGTTCGAAATACAAAAACTGTCTCGATGGTTAAGGCTCGGGCTAAAGTTAGACCGTATTTTGTAATAAGATGGATGGAGATTAATGTAACGACTGTGCCTTCACAGTTTAATTTTGAAAATCTTTTATATGCCCATAAAAATATAAACTTGTTTAAAAAATACAGTGATATCCATAATATTAATACTAGGAACAAACACTACTTCGTTGTAACTACAACAAGGCTCAAGAAAATAGGTGGCTCGTTCAGATGTCAATGTATATACGCTTTTATAATAAACTTCCAAGACACATTCAAGATCTAAGCCTTAATAAATTCAAATCATTCATTAAACGTAAGTTGTGCCAGAAAGGCTTTTATACCGTTAAAGATGATATTGAGGACAAAAAGGGTTGGGATTGAGTTGCTCCAATTTACTGCATACTGAATGTTGTAAGTACGTTTGTACAAACACTTTTACACGTCAATAATATTTTAAAAGCTAGATGAGGTCGGCATTTCCTATCGGACTACTCTGAGAAGAAATGCCGAAATAAACTCAGAGGTCACAGTCTCTTTTAAAGTCCAGACATAATCTTGGTCAAACCAATGGATCCTGACTCAAAGTAGGTACTTATTTTGAAGTATCGTATTTAGCTTTGGCTTTTTAAATTAATTTTAGGAACTGGCAGTGTTAATTAACATTCTGAATAACAATAAAATTTAGAAAGAATAACATTTAGAAGAGGCTTATAGAATAGAATAGCACAGAAATAGATAGCTTAATTATATATGAGCAAGACACAACAATTGAACTTGAATATACAGTCATGGAAATTCATTGTTCAGCAGATTGAAACTCTACGTCAATCTGCTGAATAATAGACGTGTTAGAGCCATGAATTGAATTTACGGATAATTGAAGTTGATAGTTAATTAGCTTATGAATCAGTTTCCCTGATATTACTATCGGTGGTCTAAACCTACAGTACACAGTTAGTAAATATATATATGACCTCGAAGATCATATATCATGAAACTATGTTACCTAGCTTCGAAAATACTAGAAAAATATTAGTCTGCGTCCTTTAATCCATCGGATTTAATGATATCTACCTAATCACAGTCACTACTGAAACTGCTTCATAAGATTATAAATCTATCTAAAAATTATTAACCTACAAAATTAAGTTTTACAAATAATTATTAATAGTTGAGCAAACCTTGAGCCGCAGCCATGGCGAATAGCGCCAACGCGAAGAATACCTGGAACACGAAAAACACCTTCATTTTAACACTGATTTACTTCTAGACTGATGCAAGTTTGAAATACATATAATATGATTTTCCAAATGTTGAAAGATACTTGTGTGATACGGACTCGCTTTATCTTGTCGATAAGATTAGTACCTATATAAAAAATGTTATTCACCAGGTTTCTCTCTGATCATCAGGCAGTTTTAGCCTAATTACGTCAAAAATGTAGAACGTTGGATTAAATAAGATTTAAATAAACGATTACAAGCATGATAAAATCCATACTTCTATACTGTAACCCTGTCTGGCTGCCTGTTAGGGCGGTCGCCCACGGCGCCTTATTGCAGCGATTCAGTATCGCGTTTCGTTCCCGCGCGTCTGTATCGCCACTTTTGGCCGTTTCGTTTGTCGCATTTGCAACACGCCATAGAAGCGATTCAGTGAAAATACAATCGCATAGTATCGCTTCTGCATCGATGCAAACGCGTGACAGCACTGAATTAGCATCGCTTCTAACGCCCAACTACCACTGTTTACTTGACCGAGTCCATGTTGCAACTTTAGCGTCCACAGGGTTGCACAAGTACCTAGTCACTTCAGCATACGACTGCATCGCGTCTGTATGAATTCTGCATCGCGTCTGTATCGATGCTGAATCGCGGCTGTATCGCGATAGTAGCAATGCAGAATCGTGGTTACGTGGGTGAAGATACCTATACGTCCAGCGACAGCATCGCACCTGTATCGCGATCTTTTTGCGATTGTATCGCTACTGAATCGCTGCAAAAAGTCGCCGTGGGTGACCGCCCTTTTTCAAGCCTTAGCGGCAGAACGGATTTTGATGAAATTTATAAGCACACCTGTGGGCCACCTGGGTTAGTTTCATCCCGGTAGTAGGTAAGATCCCGTGGGATAATTTCTGACCTTCACGTGGGCGGAGCCCCGGGTAAAGCCAGTACCTACGGTGTACTAAATAAATAATTGAGACTGCCTCGTTGGTCTAACAGAGCGTGGGAGACGGGTGCTTGGTTCGATTCCTAGCTCGGGAAACTGCTATTCGGTTTATCCATAAGACCAGGTTATTGCTTAGTAGCAGATCTATGTTTGAATTAGGGCCTGATAGTATGGGGTCGTCCCCTATTAAATAAGGCTAAAACATAATGAAATGTAGGTGTTTATATACCAACTCAGCCTATAACTCAAGCGCGATGGTAGGTACGTTTTAATGAACCAACAAGAAATAACGATTGCTATGCTTGCTTATAAACAAAACAAATAAGTATTAAATAATATTTTATTATTTTAGCACCTAAACAAATAAAAATCTACTTTACAAAAAAAAAAACAACCTCAAGTTTATTGGAAGTAGGATGGTTGTATTTTATGTAATTTTTGTTTTATTTTTCCCTCTATGTTGTCGTAGTTATTTGTGTAAAGTAACACTACTTACTATATAGGTAAACAACAGTGACAGGAAGTTTTATAACATCATCAACATACACAAAGATGGGTACGTATTATTGAAGCCAACTCAAACTACCAAAGCAAACATACAGGGCCACCGCGCGAGCTACATCTACGAAATGAAAAAATAATTTTCAAAATCGATTCACAATTATTGATGAAAATATCGATGAACATACATTTAAAAAAACATACAGACGAACATAGATACTCCTCCTTTTTGAATTCGGTTAAAAATTATGATTAATTAGTAGTAGGTGTGCGGTGGACAAAATACGGACAAAAACCCAAAGAATCTGTGATGTCAAGGACTTGCGCTGAATGAGACCTGTTTCTGAGATTTGAATCTTAAGTAAATACTTACGTAGTACATCAAGTTAACACACACAAGACATAGCCTTCGCTTTGTCTACCGCACTGTTTGTTTTTCTATTCAAACAATTTGATTTGGCGCTCGTTGTTTGTGCACAAAATGATCAATTTGGTTGAGGCATTGAATTATTTAGATGGTGGTTTTGAAATAATAAAATTGACAACGCATATTTTTGTTGATGAAAAACTGCAGAATATCGCTGAAACTGCGGAATATGTAGAGTTACGTGTGGGGAAGGAAAACAATGACAATTGCGTGCACTGTCTGGACAGGTCGTCCAGTCTATAATTACTACAATACTATTTCAACGACCGTGTCTCGAGTCTCGAAAAGAAAGTCTCGACGACGTCGAGACAACTAAATTTACAAAAAGGTCGCAGGACTTCGACACACGAGACGTCCCGGGACCCAAACCCTAGATGTAATAATGAAAATGGTCGTGATGGCCTCGTGTTTAAACGGCCCCACTTCACATGCACGAGGTGGTTTGTTCAAATCTGGGGGCACGTACCAATGTCTTTTTTAATTAATATGTAGGTACTTTCTAAGTTTAGTTTGGACATCAAAACCCTAAAGAAACCTGAACTTATAATTAATAATGTCTAAAATCGCCAATCTGCTGTACCTATGCAAGATGATCAATGCTCTAGCTTTCTCTGTATAAGAAGAGGCCTTTGCCCTGCAGTTGGAAAATATAGGTTGGTATCAAATGAAATAATGATAATGAAAGTATAATAAAAATGAACTCGCAGATACATTTAGCTAAACTACCTCAAATCATGAGCAGCGCAGCTCAGAACAACACACAAGCATCACACAAAAAATATCTGCAGCCTTTTGCTGAGAAAATTTAACATCTAAGGGCTGATTTTTTTAACACCAGATCGTTTTATCCGAGGAATTATTTTGAATGTTGACAGGTTTTCCATACCAAACCTGTCAGACGTCAATTTTATTCCACGGATGAAATGATGTTTTATTAGTAGGTATATTACTGCAGAAAGAGGCATTGACGGACGAACGTGTAAATGTGGGCCGAGGCGAAGCCGAGGCCCACATACGTACCTACGTCCACCAATGCCTAGTTGTGGCCGAGGCTTGTTGGCTTTTCTCAAATAATGCGCGGAAATTAAAATACAAATTTTTCTTATCAAAATCGATGACGAACAACAATAATTTTTCCCGCGTTAAAGAGTTAATTTGTTTTTTTTTTTCATACAGCGAGAGCTGTTGTTATTTGCAAGCCAGTCCGCTAAGTAAATAAAACCTTTGATAAGTTACCTCCTTGGTGCTATGTTCCGAAGAAAAATATCGTTTCATTTTTAAATTACACGAAGATATGAGTTTACTATGTAATTTAATGGGCCGCTAAACCACGACAGATATGGATTTTCATACAACTTTTGCCGACCGCTGCTCGCATGTAAGTATTTGGCCAGTTATCTCGAAGAAGGTTGTCAAAATAATGCTCAATTTTCCGAGCATGTTTGAGAAAAATAATTATTCCAACGTAAGATAATATACATATGTGTCCCATAATAATAATAAAAAGTTTGACAAAATGTTTGGTAAAATGTTTACATATTTTTTTTTTTAAACGTTGCCCCACACTAGGAATTTCTCCTGTATCGTGGGTGCGTTTACAAACATTTAAACTCACATACACAAACGGCCAGACCTGGAACAACTACTTGCAGGTCATACAAATATTTGTTCCGTGCGGGGATCGAACCCGCGACACGTAACGCAGCAGTCAATTGCTTAACCACTGCGCCACTTATATTAACTTAAAATTGTAAAATAAACACGTTTGTGAGATAATACGATCTTTCAAATCCACTTTATTTAAGCAAACGCGTACCTAAAAAGCCCCAAAAATAAATAAAGACAGCCACAAAGATCTGTATTTTTGAATGTTTTTCCTGCTATAAATTATTTTAGAAATGCCTAATATTGCAGCGCCAAGAAACACGTTTTGTTGGTTATATAATTTTATGTTTTGCGAAGAATGAAATACTAGCTTCGGTAAATGAGAGGAAAAACTTAATCATACTTGACTCACCGAAAATGCTCTCATTTTGTTTAATAATAATCACAGATGATGAGAGAACTATAAGACCAGACGAGTACCTACGTATGCCGATTTTTATTAGAGTATGGTCTTTTATAGCCTGTCGCCCGATAACCTGTCCGACCCAAGCCAATATTGTACAAATAGTGAAGCGTTCAAATATTTGGCACGTTGCGATATACAAATAGTTCCAAAATGTTTTCCTGTATCTACGATTCCAGTAATTTCATGTCATCGTTTGTCTGTTCAAATGATATCGAAGGGTCAAAACAAATAACGTTTTTCTTTCATTTCTATGAATTTTTTGTAGATACCTATGTTAGGGGTGACGGAGGACACTTGTTCCCTCGGAAGACTTGTTCCCCGGGCAATATCTAGAAAACTCCAACGTATTTTTAATTTCGAAACATTTACTTTGATGATAACCGTCATTGTCAATGATCAAAAATGTCATTTTAAAAGTTTAAAATCGCCAACTTCAGAGTAGAGGCGTCATTTTGTTTTAAGCGGGCGGGAATCTTATTTTGTATTTTGATCGTTATTTTGAGATAAGTTGTACCTACCTATTCATGTTAATAAATTACAGATTACAATTAAAACAGTTGAGACTTAGTTTATTAAAGTGTGTACAGACGTTATCTCTTTAGTTATCATATTATTTTGATTTAGAAAACAATTTTTTTTTTTTTTTTGTAAAATGTGTGTCCAGGGTACACTTGATACCCGAGGTGGCGGCGCGTAGTGTTCCACGTGCGCAGGATCGTACGTTCCCGCGACCCCCGGCGTAGGTGTGAGATGGAACACCGGGGTGGTTTTTAGTCAGCCGTCCTCCATGAGGATTTTCCAACCCGGAAACAAAAAAAAAAAAAAAGGTACACTTGATCACGGTGTACACGGGTAGACAGGATTATGGGATCAAATGTCCCCTATCTCACTTACAAGAGACTTATTAGACACTTAAACAGGCCATGACACTTCAAACACTTTAAAAACCACTTAAATAACTCTATTTATGGTTATGAGCGTTTATACCTACCTTATGAGTGGCAACGTCGCAATTTAGAGTCATATTTCGTGGTTTTCAATTTTTATCATTTAATCGGAGCTATATTTAATTAACTTTTTAGAATTAGACAAGCAAAATATTATGTACCTAGGTGCTGCATTCGTAGAAACAAAAATGCTTTAATCGACATACTTAGGTACGTTGAGAGGTAGGGTTTCCAATACCGGTAATAATACCGTATAGAAAATTTCCGAAACATTTTTTTTCTTAATTTAGTTTCTAATATAAATCACTAATAGGTTTCACTACAAAACAAAAAAAGACCGTTTAAAAAAAACAACGTTTTTAATTAAGTACCTACTGTGGCTGACATTTTGCGCGAATCGCCGCATCTGTGAGAATATGACACATCAATAAGGGAAAAGTAGAAAAAATAAAACGAGTCAATAATTATGAATATTATTATTACTTCGCAATGTGTTTTTCCTTTTTCCTTATGTTTTTATAAAATAAATCTCTTTACAACCAATATTTTTGAATAAAATAAAAAAAAATGAAACTGTTTAAAAAAAATGTATCACTGGCACAAAATAGAAAAAACACTAATACGGTCACATTACACAACATTACTTACTAATTACATTCAATTCCATCCTATTCATATCAATTTAATTTAATTCACTTTAATTTTAATTTAATTTCAATTATTCATACACAATAAAACAATAATAAAAATAAGTATTCATAATTTTTAATATTCACAGTTTCACTTGAGCGGAAACCCAGCCCACCAGTAGCCTTCGGCCGCCGGCTATTTTCTTGGCCGCAGAAACGGGGCAGCTCATAGTAGCGGCTCGCATCCCCGTGAAGTCAGGACGACTGATGCCTGCCCTTACCTGCTCGGCAGAGCATCCCCCAGTCCTAACGACGCCGACGGCGGCCACCACCTCTCCCTCCGTCACAGAGTCGTCCAAGCCCAGGATGCGCATGTCAGCGCACTTGGTGGGCCTGGACACTTGGGCCTCGTCCGCATTTAGGGATGGCCTAAGCCTTTCGGCCAGAGCGGCCCCAGTCGCGGTGAGCCCAGGGGTTCACCGCCTCCCACACTATGGCGAGCACAGCGCGGTAGGACACTCCCTTCTTTTCCGCATCCGGCTGTAGTGTGATCACACTACAGCTGCGGATTTCGGGGCGCGGAGCCTAGCCACAACGCTTCACTCCTTGCGCCACTGTCACCTCTCTTTCCTTTTGGCCGCCCTTGCTGCCTTACCAGCCTTCCCTTCTCCCCGGCTAATTGCCATTCGGCGTCGTCGGCGTCGGCGTAGGAGTCGGAGGAGATTTAGAAGTAGGGGCGGCCGTCTCGCCGCCATGGCCGGTGCCCTCGCCGTCTGTGTATCTGCCCCGCGCTCCTTGGGCATGGGCGGCCCCGCAGGTTTCGGCACGGCTTCGGCAGCTGCGACGGCGGCAAACGAGACCGCCCATCCGCCAGCCAGTCCGAGGCCGGCTGGCTTTCCGCTAGTGGCGGGCGCAGGCCTCCAAGGCGGAAAACCGACTCTACGAGACTAACGGTGGCAGAAGGAGAAGACTTCCTCCTGCCTGTCCGACGGCAGGGTTAGTGCACATCGAGCCTGCTCTTGCTCCTCCGCTGTGCGTCTCTGCGTAGACCGCAGATACACACACGTTGGAGCATTCCTCCGACATGATATTGGCATACGGGCAACGAGACCCCTTAGGCACACAGTGGTGCCGATTCTGTTGTACACCGAACTAAACTAACTAAACTATCACTAAAATTCCTTACTTTTGGCTATGAGAATCTTAACGCTATTCTGCAAAATAAAATCTCTAAATTTAAAAATAATTTTGACACATCTAAAATCAAATTTGACAATTATTGCGACTCCACGTGGTACTTGTTTGCCGTACCACGTGATCTTTTTTTAGAGCCGTAGGCGCGCATTATGTGCGGCCTCGACTTGTTTTGTATGGAATTTTTTACTTTTTGTATGGAAAATATAAAAAAATATTACCAACATGTTGAGTTTTATAGGTTTACGGGTTGCAAAGGGGGTCGAAATTTTCATTATTTTTGCGATAGGACACACCGTTTTCGAGATATAAGCAAAAGAAAAGAAAAAAAGATACAGTACTGTTTTTGCATCTGAAGTCGAGGTGTTGGTGTGAATTTTAGTTCATGACAACTAATTTTATTCCACACCTTTTTAATCGCGATTAAAAATAGTCAGATTTAGTTAAGACAATCAAAATTTTTGGTGAAAAACGTAAAATTCAGAATAGCAAAATTGCCATTTTCACTAAATTATAATCTCAGTGCCATCTTAGTGCTGTCAAACTAAAATTTAGTTAAGTTGTGTCACTTTAGTCAATTTCAGAATGGGAAATCGTCGTTTGACAGGAATAAACTAAATTTTGGTGATTTTTAGTCTAGTTTAGAGAATTTTGTGACAAGAGAATCGGCACCAGTGCCTAATAGGGAGTCATTGCTCGCATACCAGGGTTCACCGTCCCGGAGACTGGCCTTCCCCCCGGACGCTTCCATAAGGGTACTCCAGCCCAAGGGCACACGGGAAGCTTTCCTGTCCTAGCACCCATTTTCCGTTCAGCCTAACCCGTACCTAATCCAAGTCTCTAAATAGGCAAAATATAAAAACCTGATTTTATGCAAATAAATTTTATTTTATTTTATGAACAAAAAGAGCAATTTATTTTTTTATATGTCATGCTATGCTATGCTAGCCGGTCCGGCCATATTGGAACCAAATGGTTCCAGTACTTTCCCCATACCGTCAAGCCATATTGGAACCGATCGGTTCCAGTGGCTCCGCGCGGTTTTAAATCTAATTTAACCTTAAAATAAAAGCTAATATTGTTTGTGGGCATTTTAGTCTATGGGCTGTAGTATTATCGCGTGCCATACATCCATTTTAAAAATAAAAATACGACCTGACAACATTATAAAAAATGTTTAGAACAGACGCGTCGCAAATGTCAAATCCCTGTGTGGTCGTGCTTACGTGCGCATATGTTTTTAATTGATTTTGCAGGTTTTTTTGTGACTAGTTGAAGGAAAGTGGGCGAATATTCATTTATAAGTGGTTATTACATCGTTGTAGATAATATTTGCACGAAATAACATCGTAAATACTTTTTTGAGTGAAGAAATGTTACGTGAAAAAACCGTTATGCCAATGTCGTAATTATGATGACGAATTTTGTGTTTTACAATGAATTGAGTGTATCTATACGATTTGTGAGGTTCTAAAACTAATAATAACAATGTATTTTGGTCATTCGAGGCGTTTCGTACTTTACTATTCATATTTCAACGATTTACATAGTATACAAAATACCTAAACTATTTTACGTAATTGAGAGGTTGATATCTTTGTTTTTTTTCATAAACATGAGTAAGTATATAAAGTAATACGAAAATATAGTTCGTTCTTGTGTAGTTTTGACTAATATTCAAATTCTAAAACCAAAAATACAAAGTGAAAATAGCAGTCACAAAAAAATTACCGATTTGTTCCCTCTTCAAGATATTGTTATCATTTTACAATTCAAAGTGGCATATTTTTATTACATATAGGTAGTTATCAGTCAATAAAGGTCTAACTAGTATCCCAGTAACAAGTTTTTATTGAAACTACTCAATATAACTAGGATGAGCGTGTACAAAGTCGTGCGATAAACAATACGGAAATCAGAAAAACAGCTGCGCGCCGTATCAAGTTTGAGTTTCAATATTATAAAAAAAGTAAGGTAGGACTCTCAAAAAAACGCTGCTGTTAGATAACTTGTCTATTCATAATGTAAAATGCAAAATTTCAGGCATATTGATACAGTAGTTTTATCAGAAATCGACATAACACAGGAACAAACACACTTTCAGCTAGTACTGTTTATTTATCATTTGTTAACAATAACAAATCTCGATAGACGAGCATTGTTTACATTTTATGGCATGCTTTGTATATTCATGGACCCAAAACACTTTAGAATACGATAACAAAGGGCCTTGGTAATACGAGGGGACCTGTTTTTGTGCGCAACCCGAGCCACTTGTCCGCGCGCCGCGGGGGGGCGGTACTTGACGGGTCATAAATCTGTCAACATGACGGCTGTCGAGCGGCTAGACATGCAAAACTACCAATCTACCATTAGTACCATTAAAATGTCAGGTTTGTTGACAAACGTCCACGAAAGTGTTGGGATTGGAAAGGATTCAGGAAAAACATACTTCGTTTCTGGAAACTATGAATACTATCATTACCTTTGCGATGGTTTTGACGATAGAGTAAGATAATTTTAACAGTAATCCTTAGTTCATACCTCACCTGCAATATATTAATATATTAGGTTATTTTGTTTACTTACGTGTTTATTTTTATCTAAATATTTTACTCCCAGGGCTGGGGATGTGGCTATAGAACTTTGCAAACAGTATGTTCCTGGTTGAGTGATAATCAAAACTGTGAAGTCAAAATCCCATCCATAAGAGAGATTCAAAATATATTGGTACAACTAGAAGACAAACCTCAAGGATTTCTGGGTTCAAGGCAATGGATTGGTAGTTTTGAGGTAAGAATTATGTTCCATATCATTGCTATAACCTATTGAAGTATCTTAGGTCCTAAGGTTACAAGCCCTAAACAGTATAAGAGGCAAAGGCAGGCTTATTCAAACAACAAAACACAAGGTGCCTTGATTGGTCGAGCATTGAAATTGCAACTTTGCTTGCCAAGCCCAGTTGGCAATTTTGAAACACTTAACACAACAAATAGGATGTTCATCACTGGTAAACAATACTTAGAAATTATACTTACCTAGCTGTACCTAGGTCATATTTTAAGCTACTAATGTCATTTCAATTTATGTTAACCAGTGTAGGGGAGAGTGAGAACACTAACTTGTTCCCTCGGGAGACTTGTTCCCTGGGCAATATCTAGAAACAAACAACTTATTTTGAAATTTGTAATATGCAGTAGGTACCTACTGATGATAACCGTCATTGTCAATGACCAATAGTCATTTTGAAAGTAAAAAATTGCCAACTGCAGAGCTGAGGTGTCTTTTTGTTTCATGCGGGCGGGAATCTTTTCTTGTAAGTATTTTGATCATTACTTTGAGTTATTCATGTAAATAAATTACAGATTACAATTTTATTAAAACAGTTGAAACTTGGTTTATTAAAGTGTGTGAACAGATGCTTTCTCTTTAGTGAGCATTTTACTTTGATTTAAAGAACAATTTTTTTGTAAAATTACAGTCCAGGGTACACTTGATCATGGCGAACATGGGTAGACATGATTATGGGATCAAGTGTCCCCTATTTTACTTACAAGAGACTTATTAGTTATTGTTTTTCCTTTAGATTCATTCTAAAATGCCGAGAATTTACAAAAGCAAAGAAGGGGTGAAAAAACGCCAACCAGTAGACAAAAAAAAAGCTTTTTATAATAATATTTTGGGCTGCAAAGACTTCAACATGCCCATTTTAAATTAAAATAAGTAATTGCTAGATTTAAGGTTGATTACATACAAACACAATTATTGTGATAATAACAGATTTAGAAGAAGTTTTTATTTTTATTATAGGTAATTATTTGGGCTCTACAGACTATACTTAATGTGCCTATTTTTTTTAATTATTATTAGGAGATAATAAATAAATATAAAGGATGGATGGTCCAAATGACAAGTCAATAAAAAAATTATTCTTCATACCTAGGGGGGGTATCCGAAAATCAATTTTAAAAATGTTAACAAATGTTTCAGGTTCAACTAGTAATTTTTAAAATTGAAAAATAAAATCAACTTTTAATCGTAAGAGTGTAATTTTACTTTCCATAAAAAAAATTATATCTTGCACTAATGTTAGGAAGATATATTTTTTATACAAAGGGTATTTCATGATAGTCCCATCGCAAAAAAAAAAACATAAGAGCTTGTCGAAAAAAGTTATAATTTTTTAAAGATGACTCCGATGAATTTCCCCAGAAATAAATATTCATATCTCCTAAACTATCAAAAATCGCGGAATATTTATGGGGTATTTTCGGATACCCGTAGGTATGAGGAATCAATTTTTATTATCTTAAAATCACTATTTGGACCATACTGTATAAGGTTATCTATCAACATTTCTCGTACCAAATAGACTTTTTATTCATTTGTATTGAGCAATAAGGTACACTTGTTCCCTTCTATGTTCTATGTTATCGGTCTGGTTTCCGCACTTAGTCCTTCAGTGGACCATTGTGCGTGAGCCATGTCGGCCGTCGGTGGTTATTCCAACCAGCCCACCTCCCTCCAGAAGCTGATTAGGTCCCCTGGTCTATTAAGAACATCTGTGTAAGATCTGGGTGTCCCGAGGGTTTTTCACCTAATTTGGGCGACGCCTGTGCACTCGAAGAGCACATGCGCGACAGTTTCGTCAGCCTCCATGCAAGCCCTGCATAGAGGGCTGTCCGTTATGCCTATTGTGTGAAAGTGTTTGTTTAGCGAGCAGTGTCCCATGATGGTCCCCGTCACCGGGCGCATGCCTTTCCTGTCCTGTCCACTTCTTCCCTTATGATCATGTCTACCAGATACCATGATCAAGTGTCCCAGAACACGGGACACAATCCTTTTGTAGCATTCTGGGAAAACGAAAAAATCTGGTAAACACAGACATATTTCATGATTGAATGATGCAAAAAGGTAGAAGGATATATTTTTCTAGGCAATCATAAAAAAAGAATCTGCAATACTTTATTATTTTATGAGGTATGAATGAAAAAACTAAATGGGGATCAAGTGTCTCCAGTCTCCCCTACTTGCTTACTTTATTACCAGGACAATAAACTATTTTCTATTCTACCTCACATTTTAACTAAAATCCATGTTTATCAAATTACAGGTATATCTGGTAATAGACAAATTGTACAACATACCCTGCAAGATACTCCATGTGAATCATGGAGATGAACTGAAGACAATAGTGAATACTCTAGTGGCCCATTTTGACAAGTTCGGCAGTCCTGTAATGATGGGTGGGGATGTGGATGTGTAGCGAAGCTACTTCTTCAACTTACAATTTTATATAAATTAAAAATTCAGACAACAGTACAATAAGATATTTTTGTTAGTAGATATTCTTCTATTGTTTTGTGGAATGCGGACCGGTTTCTTGAGCGAGCGCCTGCGTCTTGCCTACCTACCTTTATCACTCTCGCGGCGCGCGCCGCAGTCGAGAATCCATACTGGCCGCAAGCGCATGTCACTCTCGCTCGTGCTCCGCCGCTTAGCACTTCACACGTAGTTTACGCAGGTGTTAACCAGTGCTTGCAAATCTTGTACCTAGTGCTATTTTAGTGTTAACTGTGTCTATCGCTTTCTTTCTGTGCTATTCATTTCGCCTTCTATTGTACTATCTGTGTCCTGTGAAATCTGTGAACTTTCAGACATTATATTTCTTCTTTTCTGTAAGCTGTTGTTTGCTTAATACTCGGCAACCCATCAACGCTTCATTGGTGACCCCCGACGAACACGAATCATGGCCGAGCCGAAAGACACACAAAATGGCGGCCGCAACGTGCCACCTAGCACATCGCATGATATCCAGCGAGTTGGCATACGAGTACCTCCATTTTACCCGGAAAAACCGGCCTTGTGGTTTCATCAGCTTGAGAGCCAATTTTTTCTGGCTAACATAACATCTGATACCACAAAATTTCATCATGCTATGGGGCAGTTGGATCCCATTTACGCATCAGAGGTGGAGGACATCATAGCTGGTCCCCCAGCACCCAATAAGTACGAGCGACTGAAGTCAGAACTCATAAGGCGACTCTCGGCGTCCAAGGAGAAGAAAATCCTGCAGCTGGTCACGCGTGAGGAGCTGGGCGATCGGAAGCCCTCTCAATTCTTGCGCCATATCCAGCATCTTGCAGGTCCCGATGTCCCGGAGGACTTTCTGCGCACTATGTGGTCCAGCCGCCTGCCGACTAATATCCAGACTATTGTAGCCTCGCAGACGAGGGCTACTCTGGACGAGGTAGCAGAGCTGGCTGACCGCATCCACGACATCGCAGCCCCCAGCCTGCACGTAGCGGCAGCTGCAGCATCAGGCGCCACTCCCGAATTAAGCTGTCAAGTAGCGGAACTCACACGCCAGGTGCAGAAGCTGACGACCAAGCTAGACAGGATGACACGGTCGCAGTCACGGAGATCCAGATCAGAAAATCGTGATCGTAGCAATTCCCGTCCCAGCCGTTCCCAGTCCAACTACCGGAAATACCCTTTGTGTTGGTACCACGCAAAGTTCAGTGAGAGGGCAAGTAGGTGTATAAAGCCGTGCGACTATAAGCCTAAGGGAAAAGAATAGGGCAGTCCGTGATGGCGACCGACGCCTGCCCAAATCCCGGTCGCTTGTTTATAACTGACCAGCGGACAAAAGTGCAGTTTTTAATAGATACAGGCAGTGATATATGTGTGTTTCCTCGAACATTAGCGAAAGGTAAACAAACCCAAACGAACTATAAATTGTATGCCGCTAATGGGTCTGTTATAAATACTTATGGTTATGCTCATTTAATTATTAATATAAACTTGCGCCGCGACTTCGCTTGGCGATTTATTGTAGCAGACGTAACGCGGGCCATAATAGGTGTAGATTTTTTAGCATATTATAATTTAATTGTAGATGTACGCAATAAATGTTTAATAGACAGTAATACTATGCTCACCACCGCGGCTTCGGTCGCGAGTTTTTCAGACGATGTTTCTTCGGTGAAGGTAACGTCGGGTGACAAAATAGATTCTGTGTACCATGCTATACTAGCAAAGTACCCTGACATCACTCGACCTTCAGGTATGCACCGTACACCTAAACATAACATAACACACCACATACGTACTACACCTGGACCACCAGTATCTTGCACACCACGTAGATTAGCGCCGGATAGGTTAAAGGTTGCTAAAGCAGAATTTGAGGCCATGTTACAGATAGGTACGTGTCGGCCATCAGAATCACCATGGGCTTCACCGCTTCACCTCGCGCTTAAGCGGGACAACAGCTGGCGCCCGTGTGGAGATTACCGGATGCTTAACGCCAGGACGGTCCCTGACAGGTACCCCATACGTCATATCCAGGACTTTTCCCACAACCTTGCAGGTTGCTCCGTCTTCTCGACAATAGACCTGGTGAAGGCGTATAACCAAATTCGTGTCAATCCCAGTGACATCGAGAAGACCGCCATCTCAACGCCGTTCGGCTTATACGAATTTCCATTCATGACGTTTGGACTTCGTAATGCCGGACAGACGTTCCAACGTTTCGTCGATGAGATGCTGCGAGGCCTAGATTTTGCCTATCCATACGTCGATGACATATTGGTCTTCTCGAAAGACCAGGCATCCCACATAGACCACCTACACCAAATATTCAGCAGGTTGGCGGAGTATGGCATGGTCATTAATACGGCAAAGTGCGTGTTTGGAGCCTCAGAGGTGATATTCCTGGGTTACAGCATTTCTGCGAATGGCACCAAGCCCCTGCCAGACAAAGTAGTGGCTATAAAAAACTTCCCCGTCCCGAAAACGGTAAGAGAGTTGCGCAGGTTCCTCGGAATGATTAATTTTTACCGTAGGTTCATTCCCGACGCAGCCACACACCAAACACCGTTGAACGCACTTTTGACAGGTTCTGTGAAGGGTTCACATCCAATAAATTTCACGCCACGAGAACAGGAAGCCTTCGAGGCGTGCAAACAGGGTCTGTCTCAAGCTGCCATGCTCGCTCATCCAGACTGCGAAGCAAAACTTGCTTTGGTTACCGACGCTTCAGACGTAGCTATGGGTGGCGTGCTCCAGCAGTTAAAGGACGATATGTGGCAACCACTAGCGTTTTTCTCTCGGAAGCTGAGTCCCTCGCAGACGAAATATTCCCCATATGATCGTGAACTCTTGGCGATCTATGAGGCGGTCAAGCACTTCCGTCATATGATCGAGGCACGTGACTTTGTGATATATACCGATCACAAGCCACTTACATTCGCATTTCATTCCAGGAAAGAGAACTGCTCTCCCAGGCAATTTCGATACATGGACTATATTTCACAGTTTTGTACTGACATTCGACATATTTCAGGGAAGGATAATGTGGTAGCTGACACTTTATCTCGTATCGATGAGATTGTTTTACCTCTCGATCTGCAAAAGCTAGCTACCGCACAAAACACCGACCCTGAACTGAAACTACTGTTGAATGGCAACAACTCCCTACACTTGGAGAAGGTAAAACTACCTGGCACACTTTCAGAGCTGTTTTGCGATGTAAGTGGTACTACTCCACGACCATATGTGACGAAGGAGTTACGCCGACAGGTTTTTGAGAGCCTACACTCTCTCAGCCATCCCGGTGCCAAAGCCAGTATCCGACTGATCACCGACCGATATGTATGGCCTGGGATCAGGAAGGATTGTAGGGAATGGGCGCGTTCTTGCCTAGCATGCCAACGGGCAAAGGTTCATAGGCATGTATCAGCACCGTTGGGCACGTACAAGCTCCCACGCGCTAGGTTCAGGGACCTACACATTGACCTCGTTGGACCCCTACCACTGTCGCAGGGATACCGGTATTGCCTCACAGCAATCGATCGATTTACTCGATGGCCTGAAGCAATACCCTTACAAGATATTACGGCCGAGACAGTGGCAAAAGCACTCCTTGCCGGGTGGATATCCCGTTTTGGCTGTCCCATGAACGTCGTAACAGACCGTGGAGGGCAATTTGAATCGGCTTTGTTTGGCCACTTATCTAAAATAGCTGGTTTCCAGCATAAAAGGACGACGGCCTATCATCCAGCCTCTAATGGGCTCGTGGAGAGGTTTCATCGCCAGCTCAAAGCCGCTATAACCTGTCACGCTGACAGCAGCTGGGTCGAGTCCCTTCCACTTGTACTATTAGGTGTACGTAGTACCTTCAAAGAGGACCTTAAGTCAACACCAGCCGAACTGGTGTATGGTGAATCACTACGATTACCAGGAGACCTTCTCAGCCCAGAGGACCAAGGAGACCCTGACGTCACCAGTTACATCGCGCGCCTACGGAGCTTCGCAAATAATTTGCAACCTACTCCAGCGTCACGACATAGTGGACGTCGCTCACCCTTCGTTTTTAAGGATTTGGCCACATCAACACACGTCTTCCTTCGTGATGACACTGTGGCTGGATCGTTGAAGCCTGCCTACACTGGACCTCATGAGGTCATACAACGGGGAGACAAAGCATTCAAGCTAATGGTGAAAGGTAAGATGGTCACCGTATCGATCGACAGATTAAAACCTGCCTACATACTGCGTGATCCAGACACCACAACGCACTCAAGTCAACCCCCACTACCTCATACTACTGTTCACACACACAAACCGATCATATACTCACCTCAAAATTCCACTCACACTTCCACTCAGAATACAAGTCACGATGACTTACCTGACGCTGGAGAAAGCACGGTCAGAAGGACACGTTCGGGCCGCAAAGTGAGATTTCCAGATTATTATCGCCCTTAGGACGGTCTCTGGAGGGGGGTGGTGTAGCGAAGCTACTTCTTCAACTTACAATTTTATATAAATTAAAAATTCAGACAACAGTACAATAAGATATTTTTGTTAGTAGATATTCTTCTATTGTTTTGTGGAATGCGGACCGGTTTCTTGAGCGAGCGCCTGCGTCTTGCCTACCTACCTTTATCACTCTCGCGGCGCGCGCCGCAGTCGAGAATCCATACTGGCCGCAAGCGCATGTCACTCTCGCTCGTGCTCCGCCGCTTAGCACTTCACACGTAGTTTACGCAGGTGTTAACCAGTGCTTGCAAATCTTGTACCTAGTGCTATTTTAGTGTTAACTGTGTCTATCGCTTTCTTTCTGTGCTATTCATTTCGCCTTCTATTGTACTATCTGTGTCCTGTGAAATCTGTGAACTTTCAGACATTATATTTCTTCTTTTCTGTAAGCTGTTGTTTGCTTAATACTCGGCAACCCATCAACGCTTCAGATGCCTCTTCTAAAGGAATTGTGGGCATACATGTTGGACACGGAGAAGCTAGTCTGTTAGTTGTGGTAAGAATTCATTTTAGAATGCTTTTTGTGTGAAACTTCAAGTTAATCATGCAGAATGTTTTCTGAAGGTAGAACTCGTCTAGTAAACAAGAATAGGTACACCATGACAATTTCAGTTCAGTTGCTTCCTATTCTAAAAGAATGGAGAGCTTGATGGTCTTTCCTAATGTATGGTCAATTTTAAAACTGTCATAGACCTCATGGATCATTTTTGTTGATAGCATAGTAAGTGTAGCATAGCAGTAGTCTATCAAAAAGTAAGCCTTTTTTTTTGTGGAAACCTTCAAAAGGCTACCGGCCTCCGGGGAAAGAGTGTGGGATTCTTACCTCACTAAAACCACCTCTGTGGCCACCATCCGGTCCCGGTTCCTCTTAAAAGATCAACTCCAGAACCGCCCATGTGCAACGCCTGTCAGGCACATCCCTGGGGAGACTGTAAAGGGGTCTCCCCTGAGCCTCGCAGTGCACAGTAGCATGTGACCACTGTGCTAACGTCTTGCCTGGGGATCATAAAGTGAGCCTACTGAAGTTTAGTGGGGATAATTTTGATTAATGTTTTAATTACTTACAGGATCCCCATTACGTAGGAAAGAAGCAAACAAAAGAGTTCCTATTCAACAAAGGCTGGGTGAAGTGGCAGCCGCTATCAGACTTTATAAGTAGCTCATTTTATAATTTATGTTTACCTCAAGTGAGAGCCAAAGGCAAATTGAGTTAGGCTCTGTGCAGACTAAGAGGAGCGCACAGCGAAGAATTTTCAAATCATATTGAAAATGCGTTTTATTGGCAGTGTCATAACAAAGTTGATCGAACATAGGTTTAAAACGGCTGCTCGAACAGACTCGCACGCGCTCCTTTACATTTTAAGATACTAAGAATAAAGTTTAGTAAGACATTGGAAGATTATTCTGACTGGCATGGCCAAAAGTAGGTATAATTCTTAATACACAGGACTGCGTCGAAACTCAAATAATAATTTTATTCTTTGTAATGAAACTATACAACTGTACATAGGTAAATAACAAAATAAAGAAGTGTTTTGACCTTAACAAGTACCTACTTAGGTACTGGGTCAAAGTCATGCCAAATAAATGAAAAATGATGAATATGATATAATGAATGATATTATGATGAATGCCCTGTAATTATGTCAATCAAAATTTACAATATGTTACCCAAATATATAGGTAGGTAAGACAAAAAAAAAATATAACATCTATTCACGAACAAATCAAAAAAGTTAGTAATAAGCAAATGTTATTTTAATGTCAATGAATATTTAAATGATAAATCCTTAAAACACAATACTCGTAAGCTAAAATGTTAAATTATTATTATTACAAAAAATAATTATTTTGTAAAAATCTGTTGAGAATAAGTTAAGTAGATTATAAGTTATGTAAATGATAAGTCCTCTTCTCCACATATCCTTCTTTTGCGGTGCCCGACAGGGTCCATGATTGTTTCTTTTGGCAAATATTTACTACCTATGTATGCCTACATTGTGGAATGCAAAAAAGAATTGAGTTTAATTGAGTATTGTCATTCCGTTTTGTGGTCAGACAACCTTTTATTTTATTTTATTTTATTTGTTAGGAATAACAAACAGCAGTATATTACACAGTAGGCATACAATATAAAACTTGCAATAAAAGTAACAAATACACTACTCAAGACGTTATCCACAGATTACAATACAGAATAGCTAGCTGTTAGCAGATCAAGTTAAAAAAACACTTTAAAAAAAACACTTATTAACTATATACTAGGGCTATCTCTTAAAATAGTTGTAATCTCACTCTTAAATACAGCTTTGCTGAGAAACATAATATCAGTAGAGCCAAACTGTTTATTATAGGTGTCAACCAAGCGATGTAACGGTGAGCGAGTGCCTGAGTTCGTTCGACAGAACGAAGTAGCAAATAGGCGTCTCGAACGAACCTCTCGACCGATTACAGTACGAGGGATCAGGTAGCACAAACTGTTCACAAGATCAGTACAATCAAATTTATTACGGCATATACTAAACAGAGTCATCATTTCAAGTAGGGTGCGACGGGATTGTAGGGTTATGAGGTTATATTTTTCTAGTAATAATTTATAGGACATTTTGGTTTTATAGCATCTGTGATGCATGGAACGGAGGTACTTACGTTGAACCAACTCAATGATCTCAATGTACTTTTTGTAATAAGGGTTCCAAATGGGTACTGCGTATTCAAGTTGTGGCCTTATTATTGATCTGTATAGATGCAAGTAGGTAGAAGGCCGATGAAATTCTCTAGACGCTCTCATTACGAAACCAAACATTTTATAAGCCTTATTGACTATGTTGTCCACATGGGTGTCAAGATGGAGCTTTGAGTCAAGATTTACGCCTAGGTCACGGAGGGATGAAACCTTGTTTAGGGTAGTGTTTCCAAGAAAGTAATTGAAATTCAGCACATGTTTTTTCTTAGTAAACGTAATGCTGTAACACTTAGAGATACTAAGGTGAAGCTTATTAACAGTGCAGTATTCCGAGAAACAGTCAAGATCCTTCTGAAATTCTAAACAGTCGGTTGGAACGGTAATATTTTTGTAAATTTTTAAATCGTCCGCGTATAGTAGGAACTTTGAACTCTTAAAGCAATCTTTGATGTCGTTGATGAATAAGATAAACAGAAGGGGCCCTAAAATTGAGCCTTGGGGGACTCCTGAAGTGACCTTTATTGTATGAGACTCAAACCCATTAATGACAACCTTCTGAGTCCTATTAGTGACATACGACACGAACCAACGCAGTAAATCTCCTCTAATACCGTTGAATGCGATTTTGTTGAGTAATAGCTTATGATCTACCTTATCGAACGCCTTTTGAAAGTCTGTATAAACAGCATCAATTTGCTGCCTCTTGTCTAAGCCTTCAAACAGATGTGTTGTGAAAATAAGGAGGTTACTTATACAGGATCTTCCTCTGACGAACCCATGTTGTTCTTTCAATATTACACGCTGAATGATTGGATATATCTCACTATGCACTAATCTTTCAAAAAGTTTTGAAAGCCCCGACAACAACGAGATTGGACGATATGTAGATACATCACTCTTGGAGCCGCCTTTATGGATTGGAACAATATTTGCTCGTTTCCACACATCAGGGAATACGCCATAGGCAAGGCATTTATTATATAATATAAACAACGGAAAGCACAATGTGTCACAAGTATTTTTTAAAAAGATCGAGGGAATACCATCTGGCCCAGGACCCTTAGAGGCATCCAATGATTTAAGTTCTTTTTGAATTTTGTATACAGGAAAGTGCAAATTACAAAGATTGATATCGTTATCAGGATTAGCGGGAGGTGGTACCCATGACTTATGATCGAAAGCAGACGGTTCATAAACGGATTGGAAAAACATTGAGAACAAGTCACAAGTAGTAGTAGGGTCATTGGAAGACTGTTGGAGATAGTAAACTGTAGCTGGGACACTATTACTGGAGTTACGATTAGAAACGTACGTCCAAAACGCTTTAACGTTATTTTCCACGCTGTCCTCCACAAAATTCATATATTTTTTATAACATATGTCGGCCTGTTTTTTGAATTTTGCTCTGTAAATAGAAAATAGTTCGTAGTCACTAATGTTTCCATATTTCTTCCACTTAATCCACGTTCGAGATTTCATTTTAAATAAATGCAAAAGTGATTTAGAGAACCAGCGAGGGAATTTAAAGTTTTTGGTTTTGTGAGTGGGAGTATGTAATTTAATAATTTCGTATAATTTTTCGTAGAAAGTAGAGACCGCTTCATCAGGTGGTAAATCATTGAGTAACATGTTCCAATCAGCGTTTTCAATGTCTGTATTTATTGCATTATAATTAGATTTGTGATAATTTAGTGGTTTTATATTCGACTGTTTAGGCATTCGTGAGGGTTTTTTAAATGGTATTTGTATATAAAATGAAGGATGGTGAGTGTCTATAGGTAAGAGAGGAGTATTAGGATTACAAGCGACAGCATGTGTATTGCAAAAAAACAGGTCGATAATACGTCCGTTACGATTATTAAAATTGTTAAATTGATTCAAATCAAATCGTGAGCAAAAGTTTAGTAAATGCCTACTTGTGTCCGAATAGGTGTTATTCGTGGCACACACCATGTATGACGGTGCATTAATCCAGTTAAGTTCTGGTAGGTTAAAGTCGCCTGCTAAAATAATGTGTTCTATGTAAGGATCATCAAATAATTTCGATAACGAATTCATGAAGTTTACATAAATTTCTACTGAGGTGTTTGGAGGTATGTAAGTGGCACAAAGAAGTAGATTTTTACAATCATAAAGGGGGACTTTAATTATTTGATGTTCTGGTAGAATTAATGGGGGTGACAGTGTGAGACAAGATGGAATAAGATCCTTGAAGACAGCTATTAGGACGCCTCCCCCGTCTTTTTTATTTGAAACTGCTCGATCGCGATCGTGTCTGAAAACTGTGTATCGAGAGTCAATGAATTCATTTTCGGAAATATCCGGCGTCAACCAAGTTTCAGTCAAAATTATGATATCGTATGCATGCGATAATATATTAATGTACAATGTGTTCAGTTTAGTCCTGATCCCTCGACAGTTCTGATAATAAATGGAAAGATTATCCAACATTTTGAATTTTAGTAGACATTTGAGTATTCATTATAAGTGGTAAATTGGAAGATTTCTTATATAAATTTAACAAGCACTGTAATAACAGTATACAAAAAGTATGCAAAAATAAAGCAACAAGGATTGAAAATAGAGAGATCAATGTGTGACACAAATAATGGCAAAAATATAATAGAAACCTAATGCCACAAGGTGTTTGGCGCTTAATTAATGTTTTAGACAATTTAAAGTGTATTACAGAATGTATAAAAATAAAAAGTGAGCCAAAAAAACATAAAAATACATAATAGACATGTAAATACATATTGAAATACCTAGCAACGACAGGCGGCTGAACCCGTATAACGCGCTTATTCCGTCGCCGTAGTTGTAGGTACGTGATTTGGCTTGATCTTCTTAGATATGTCATCTTCTGTACGTATGGCGAACGTAGAGGAGTCTTCAGATTCCTTGACCAAGACAGTTGCATTCCGGACCCACACGAACTTGAACTTGTTTGAAATAGCGGCTGCACGGCATTTTCGAAATATATCCTTGTTGCGCAGAGTTAGGTGTTCGTTCATGTAGATGCGACACGGTGAACCAGACAGGCCTATACGATCCGAAGTCAGCCCTTTAGATAACCGGTATGCACTGAGAACATTATCACGCGTAATTTTAGAAGTAAATTTTACTATGACATTCTTCGGACGATTATTCTGCGAATGTGCATGTGGAACACGGTGAATGGAAATTATATCTTTCGATGTTAAAGACATGTTGAGCGCTGAACCAATTGACTGCAATATTGTAATTAAATTCTCACCGCGCCTTTCCGGCATATTTCCTATCTCAACGTTGCACTGCCTCGCCTGTTGTTCCAAAGAATCGATCTTTCTTTCCAATAGTTCAACAGTCGAGGCTGCCGAGTTATTCACATTTCGTTCCAGCTGTTTCAGGCGCCTTTCACAATCCACATAGTTATCTGAGTTGAAATTCACTGTAGACTTCAACTCCGTAAGAGTCTGTGATAATTCATTGTGCTTTGTGTCCAGCCGCGACATATCCTTTTTAATAACGACGTATTCTGCACGCAGTTCCTTAACGTCATTTTGAATTTGGGCCGAAGTCAGCGACAAAGTATTGAACTCTTCCCGAAGGTTGTTAATATTCACATTAATATTCGTGAACTGGTTATTCATATCAGCTCGGAGATCGTCAATATTTTTCTTCAACTCAGCAGACAACAAGGCAATAGCCTGGGTTAGCTCACAGTCAGGCTGTTTCCGCTTTCTCTGGGTGACATTGGTACCCGGTTCATTACTCGTGCACAAATCAGGGTTCGATTTGCTTATTTTGCTATCTGGTGAGCGAATCATGTTGGCGTAAATAAAATAGATGATTAGTCTTAGCGTTTAGCAACAAGCGATACAAAAATTCGCAACGCAAATCTCACGTACAGTTGGCTAAGTTGGTTAAGCCGGCCGCTACCACTCACCGTGCACACTTGGTCGCTGGTTCGCGCCCCGCAAAGTGCGACGCTTTTTCCAATCTCAAAATATTTATTTCGGATGTTAATATTAATTCCGACGAGCAACCGGTGAGAGGGACAGCGCTCTACACTCCTCAAGATGGCGCAGACAGTATATGACACTTCACACAAGATAGTAAGAGAGGCACCGATAATTTATAAAGCAAATTAAAAAGCAAGGAGTTTCGAATAAGCGCCAAAATCGACAGCACGTCCACCAACAACTAGCTCAAGAAGTGAACCTTGACTGACAAATTGCTCCTTTTGACACGTGCAATAAATTGTAAATAAATGTATTTTGTATTACTTACAGTACATTATTATTTGACAATAAAAAAGTTATTTAAATACTTATCAGTCTTTATTTAAAAATTAACATCTAATTTAAAACCTTAATTAGAGTGAAATATAATTAATTTTTATTATTTATTATAATAATAATAAAATAGGTACCTACCTACTACACTGACTAGACAGTTGGATAATGAGGCCGCAATGAGGCGGTGAGACATTTTGGCGCTCTATTTCATACCTAATAATATTTAAATAAGTAAAGAACTTAAAAGTAACTCTCCATACAGTAGGTAATTAGTTCATTGGACAAACTATTGAATGTACCTATTGAAAACTATTACAACGTCATCACGTGTAGGAACCGATAATAAATCCTGATTCCTGACTCTTCTCTATCATAAATTCATATCACAAATAAACCAGCCACGAATTTTGTCTCGTTTGTTATAAGGTTTGACGACTAACTACTAACTCGCACAATATTTAAAGCAAGCCTTTGATAGATTCGTTGCATGATTGCCTTTGGAAAACTCGCGATGATACACTGTGTCATCTTCACAGCCGAAAGATGTTTAGGTATGTACGGCTGGACATAGGCGTCCCCCAACACTCGTCATTTGTTTTTTTTTGTCCTTGCGCAGATTTCATCACCGCCTTTAAAAGATTCGTTTCCTAGATCAGTCGGTATTCATAATAAGGCAGACTCCTTGCAGGATCCAATGGCTAGGGTGTTCTGCAGTCCATAGGTCTGAGTTGAAGACTAGGCCCACTCCCATTGCGTTGCGTCGCTGCGATGTGGTGTAGACTGGCGTACGCAGGGTGTTCTGGGGAAACAAAAGGCGATTTAAATTAGTTAAGTAGATACTTTTTAGGGTTCCGTACCCAAAGGTGCCAACGAGACTTACTAAGGCTCCGCTGTCAGTCCATCCGTCTGTGGGCTGTATCTTTTGAAATGAATGGCAGATACTCGAAATTTTCAGAGTGTGTATTAATTAGTACTATTGGCCGCTATAACAAAACACATAACAACAAATAATTTAAAAACATTTATGAGTGGTCGGTCCCCACAAAGTAACGAAAAAAAAGTAGTGTTAAATATTGTAGCCGCGCGGGTCGATCGATCAGGTTACGCTACGCTTGCCGTGGCTGGTCCGTGGATGGGTGACCATCTTTACATACCAAAACCCGTCCGTGTCTAGGAAACACGTTAAGCCGCTGGTCCCGGCTGTCATTCGTGTATCTTTGACAGTCGTTACGTGTCGTCAGAAGCCCGAAAATCAGACAACTAGTCGTACCAAGGGGTATCGTATTACCCAGTAACTGGGTTGTGAAGGTCAGATAGGCAGTCGCTCCATGTAAAATACTTGTATCCTTACTCGTAATAATTGTATACCTGCATCCGGTTAGACTGGAACAACTGACTGCAACATAGTTGGGAAAAGGCTAGGCAGACGATGATGGTGGTAACTACGTATACGGAACCCTTCGTGTGCGAGTCTGACTCGCACTTGCCGCTGTTTTTTTCATGTTTACTGTTTTACTCGCGTGTTTGACTCTCATTGCTTGCAACATCGTTAAAATGTCTCGAGTGAAATGGAATGTCCATTGTCCAGGGGTACCTAGGTACTACTCTCCGGTGAGGCGGCGAGCTTCCTTGCCGGATTACCGCCATTGGATCTGGAGGCAAAAGTCGTCGCGCGTGGCGCGAGGAGGCGAAACGCCGGGGCGTAACTCCGCTGCCGCGAGAAATCACGGTACAGCGGACAGAGCTCCGGCGGGATCTCAGGGCGGCATGGAGAGTGCGACTGTCGCAACCCAGCGCTGGGCACGCCACAATTGCGGCGATAAGTCCCCTCTTTGAGGAGTGGCTAGAGAGGCGCCACGGCGTCCTCACCTTCCGCTTGACGCAGGTCCTCACTGGACAACGGTTGTTTCGGGAGGTTTCTGTTCCGGATAAGGCGGGAGGAAACGCCCGGGTGTCACCATTTGTGTGGATCGCCCGGAGGACACGGTGGAGCATACGGTGGAGGTCTGCCCGGCTTGGGCGGAGCACCGCCGTGTCCTCGTGGAGGCGATTGGCGGTGGCGATCTTTCGCGTCCGGCTCTGGTCACCCTAAGTCTGGTCTGGTGGTATATCGCCCTAAGGTTGACTGCTAGAAAATGCCTCAGGCATTAAGTCCGCCTTTGTACAGTATTTTTTTTTACTTGTGCATAAAGTTTTAATAAATAAATAAAGACTCCTTCAAAAAAGCGCGACACGCGACGAGGCACAGCATGTCGCGCGCGACCAGCGGTGCCTTTGTGTCGCATGCGATTCGCGTCGCGGGTCGCGCCTGTTTGAAGGAGCCTTAATGCCTTCCTGTCACAATATTAACACGTGGTAGGTAAGTACCTATATTTTTGAAAACATTGCGACGATAATATTATCGGAAACGCCTGTCACCTGTCACAGTAGCTTGATCAATAAAATTACTCTAATATAAGATAGATAAGGATGGCATCTCTACAACAAGGTCCGTGGCATCCTTGTTCGCTAGATCTGTTTATACCTACTTCTTATTGTAGAAGTGTAAGTGGAAGAAGAAGACGTGTTGGGACAAGAGCTGGGAAATGATGTTAGCTAAGCATATTGGAAAACGAAGAAAAAAGAAAAAAAAATAAGATTATATTTTAAATAGGTACCTACTGTTTGAGCTTAGTCTGTTAACTTATACACATTATACTATAGACTGCAATGTGCAAAAATAATCAGTTATCAATACCTATTACCTACCTACCTAGTGCTTTTGGCGCTACTTAGGGAAACCTACTTATGTTTAATAGTCTGGAATCGTGTCGCCTCCATACAATCCAACAGCATATCTACTCTTTATTAAAACGCAATACATCTTTGCAGACTAATTAACAATATCTTATCGTCACACACAAAAACTAGTAAAGATAACAGGATGTAAAGAAGTGTAGTTTGTGGACAAACAAAATGCCTACCTATACATAAATAGGTAGGTACCTATATCAGATAAACTCTTAGCCTTGAATATGTTTAATAATGTATGTTAAGGGCACCTGCACCTACTGAGGTTACAGTGGTGGCTAAAGTCGCGTATTCACTAGATGAACAGGCGACAAATAAATGTCCTCGATGAGTCTTCAATATGTCACTTTTTATCACTTAAGACTTTGAAATAGATACAAAAAGGCCAAAAGGTGTAACTAGATACCTACCTATATTTAGCACTTAACTGTTGCCCTGAGAGAAAAGCTGCTACAAAGGAGATGGTGGAAAAAAGTGGATGGATTCCATAATTTTAAACCAGAAAAAAGTAGCGCGGGACGGCGAGAAGTTGAAGAAATTGAGTGAGGGCTGAGTTCAGGAGTGACGGCATCATTGCAATTTATTAATAAGTAGGTACGTAGGTAGGTACCTAACTAATCGGTGGATTTTTGAGATGGGGCAGTAATGGAAAATGGAAAAGCTTTTCTAGTAGGTACTCAAGCCTGGTAGAGTTTATTTTGATCCATAAACGGAACAGGATCGATTGGCACCAAAAATAGTACATTGTTCACCGAGAGGAGAAAGTGACCGATTACCGTCGAGGGTGTCGTTTGAAGCCCGAGCCGTAGGCGCGGGCTTTAAAACACCCGAGATCGGGAATCGCACTTTCTCTCGAGTGATACATAGTGCTTTATACTACACCTACGAGGAAAATAAAAAACTAAATCTTTACTAATTGAAATGGCGCCAATGGCGTCTGCAATTTTCACATGTTCTTTTTTCAAATTGTTTATCCTGCCGCCGCAGGGTCGCACTGCCAGCCCGACACCATCCAACACACAGCTAGTGGCCAGTGTCATTTTGCGAACTTGGAGATAAAAACTCACTGTAAAAACTTTTTGGCTTTTGATATTTAAGTTACCGGCGCATAGTCTTACCCAAAATTAAAAAAGAAAAACCACGTAAGAAATGGATTTTCATACACTTTTCTCTCCCGCTCAGATGCGTTTTCTCCCCGCATATTTGTTCGATATGCAATGACGTACTTTCTACCGTAAATTTGATAAAGTATCAAGGTACTTTCCAAGCAGGTGTAGTATAAAAGTTATTTTCTTGCTGACTCAATTTTTTTTTCAGAATCTGTGGAAGCAGTTTAAACTTCTCAAAAAATTAAGGACCGAGACAGTTTTCCTGTAGCACAACGGTCACGGTACCTACCTACCTACCCTTAGTGCCCCGTCTCAAAATTCCACGCTGTGTATTAGGTACAGTGAATACGAGGCTTTATGATAATATTTATCATAAGGCAAGAATTTCCGTCAAATAGGTGGCGAAATTTGTTATCCGGATTTTATTATAAACATGTATTATTATTTATCACGACGCTGGCATTCTTGTGATTATGGCAAGTAAATTCTGCTTGTTAAATAATTTTTATTATTTTTTTATTTTTTATATGAGGCATCTTCCACACAAGGTCTTCAGGTCCCGAATTAGGTAGAACCTGTACTACGGTAACCTGATGACTGATATACATACTTATATACATATAAACACCCAGACACAGGTCAAACAGACATGTCATGTTCATGCACACAAATGTTTGACTTTTCCGGGGATCGAACCCGGGACCAGCGTATCAGAACGCAGGGTCGCTACCAACTGCACCACGTACGTACTATGGGTAAAACAAATCAAAATTCGATGGTAATCGAAACGAACACGATGTCTGTATCAGATCATCATTTCAGTGATATCACTCAAAATAAGCCAACGCTGATTCTTTTTTAATATTTACTTACCTACACGAACAGCGTGAGGAATATCCGTGTTATTGTAGGTACTTTTGTTATATTGTAAGTATATGTACCTACATAGGTACAAAAATTGATGGTCTGGGCCCATAGTCAAGGCTAATAAGGCGGGCAATTGTCTAGTCTAGGAATCATCGAACGATTCAGGCGCAGATGCGTTTGGCCTTAAATTGATGAAGGGTGGAGGTCTATCCCTGTCGTGATCCCTGTTTGTACCTATATGTTTGAACAACAAAAAAATTGTCGAGTACCGTCAAATGGGGTTACTTTGATACTACGGGGTTACTTTGATAACAACTTTAGGCTTATGAAAAACTTAATTTTATAATAACTACAACGCTATAATACAAAGAAACTATCAGTAGTGCCAAGTACTGATAGTTTATTTTTTAACTGGTGTTGTAGATATTATAAAATTAAGTTTTTCATACCGTCAAATGGGGTTACTTTGATACTACGGGGTTACTTTGATAACAACTTTAGGCTTATGAAAAACTTCATTTTATAATAACTACAACGCTATAATACAAAGAAACTATCAGTAGTGCCAAGTACTGATAGTTTATTTTTTAACTGGTGTTGTAGATATTATAAAATTAAGTTTTTCATAAGCCTAAAGTTGTTATCAAAGTAACCCCGTAGTATCAAAGTAACCCCATTTGACCGTAAGCCTAAAGTTGTTATCAAAGTAACCCCGTAGTATCAAAGTAACCCCATTTGACCGTAGGTAGTTTAGTAAGCGATTTAGTCAAGTGAATCCATTTTGTTCTATTTTTCGGGCGAGTAGATAGCGCCCCCACCGTGCGTCACTACTCGCAGTAGGTACTCACTGGATGATCGACTAAACAAGTCAGAACCTGTCGAAATTAGTAGAGTTCATTAGCTGCCGCAAAAATGTCGTTTCGTCAGAGCAAAGAAACAACTTTAAAATTTGGTTTTTATTTATGTAGAACATGAGTGCTTGTGCAATGCTAAGTCCGCACATTATAAAAACAAACCCTAGTTCACCCATTCTATTAGGTAATCCATTTTCGTTCACACAAAATTATTCATCCACCTCTTCTAAAATAGCCATTACCAAGCTTCATCAGCTGATTCACTTTATTGCGTTGCAGCATGTTCGTCTTGCAAATTGGGTACCTACCACTAAACTTGTGTACCTACTGTAGATACTCGACTGCAATGCGAACGATTTTTGGTGAGTTACTAAACGTGTACCTAATCTGTCCATTGAAAGCTGAGAGTGAAAAAGAGTGGAAATCCCTGGATCAACTAGGATAAACGTATTTGATACTTGAATAAGTATTTTTATGCAGGATATTTATTTTGCTTATTACAGAATAGTAGGAAAGGATAAAGCAAAACATTGTGTAGATAAAGCCTTTATTATGCTCATAAAAGGTTTATTGTGTAGGTAATATTAGGTCATATTTTGTTGACCCGACAGACTTATAGTTACTAAATGACTCGCCACTTGACAAAACTACTAACATAGTCCGAATAAGGCTTAAGGCCAGCTTGCACAACAAATCACTAAATATAATTAGAGCTTATAAAATTTATAAGATCGTTCAATTTCTGAAAAATGTTCAAAGTTAACAGGGACAGAATGATGTTTTCAATATTATTAACGTTCAATGTAGGTATTTAGTGGTGAAAGTGGGCCTAAATGTGCACCTACTTGTGTCAATCTCAACTTCGGGCAAAGACTAAAAAGCCTATTATTATTAAAGCCCCTACTGAGAAAGGCAGCCTTTTACCTAGTTTCTAAAGGATGCTCGATGCAGCCCGCAGGCACGCTGTTACTGTTCTAGATACCTACTAGCCACTTTCTGTTATAGGGTGGACGCGGAAACGCACGTCCGAGAATCCAACCTAAGCCTATAAATTCCGTTTATCCAACTAGGCCTTTTTATTTTGTTTCCGGGTTGGAAAATCTTCATGGATGTCCGCCGCCCTGGGGCGGGCGGCGGGGTCTGTCAAACTCTTACTGACTAAAAACCACCCCGGTGTTCCATCTCACACCTACGCCGGGGGTCGCGGGAACGTACGATCCTTCCGCAACCCCCGACTAGTACCGGCTCTTCGGGTCTGGGGGGGGAGTGAGGTGTTTGACTCCCCCCGCGACGTCTAAGAGGGGCGCGCGTGGAACACTACGCGCCGCCACCTCGGGTCCTGGTGTGTGGGGGGCGACGGACGTCCCCGAGTCCGTCGCCCCTGGACCCATTTAGGGGGGCTGGAAGAGTGCGTTGTCCGCCCTCCGCCGACGCCCAGTGCGCCTTCTGCGGGCCGGGTGAGTGGACGAGATCTCCCTCTCCCTTTCCGCAGCCTCCTTCTGCGAGACGATACTGTTTCGCAGAAGGAGACCATCGCGTCCCAGGACTCGTCGCTGCAGACCATCGACTCGACTACGGCCGGCAGCGACAAGTCACTGCCTACTTCTGAGATGAGGGCACGGCGCGGCTCCTCCCAAGCGGCACACTCTGCCAGCGTATGCCACGCCGTGTCCTCCCGGCAGTTGACGCAGTGGTGACATCGGGCGTCCGGCTCCCTGTTTATGCGACACAGGTACTTCCCGAAGCAGCCATGCCCCGAGAGCACCTGCGTCACCCGAAACGACAGGGAGCCGTGCCTCCTCCCGAGCCTGCGCTCAAGCACCGGCTGGACCGCCTCGATGGTGACGAGGCGGGTATAGTGTATTAAATATATATATAATGGTTAGGGCGTGAAAGCCTGTCCCGCCATTCCGCCACCAGGACCTCGCGAAGCTGAGACCGACGCAGCTCCATGTGTCGCTGCATCGGTCCCTCGCCCCGCGCCCTCGCTTCCTCGCGCCACCGATACAATGACGCGAGTACCTTCGCCTCGAGGTCCCAGGGCGGGGATCCGGCCAGTACGCAAGCCGCCTCGTAGGAGATCGTGCGATACCCCCTGATGACTCTGACGGCCATCGCCCTCTGCGGCTTTCGCAAAACAGCGATGCTGCCGGCCTTCAGGTCAGAGGCCCACACCGGGGCCCCATACAGGGCCATGGATCGCACGATCCTCACGTAGAGCCGCCTACAGGCGGCGCTCGGGCCCCCCAGATTGGGAAGCAGCGTTGCGAGCGCGCCAGCCGCGCCCAGCAACTTAGGCGCCAGCCGTCGGAAGTGGGGCTCGAAGTTCCACCGGCTGTCGAGCACCAATCCTAAATACTTCATGGTGGACTCGACAGCGATCCGAGCCCCCCCGACCACGATGTGTGAGCCGGATGGTGGCGCCCGCCGGGATCCATGAAACACCATGGCCTCCGACTTGCTGAGGGCCACCTCAAGGCCTAGGCGACGTATGCGGCCCACCACCTGTGAGACCGCAGCCGTCGCCAGCAACGCTGCCTCCCGTACGATCCTTCCGCAACCCCCGCCACTGCGGGCCTCTTCGGGTTTGTGGGGGGAGTGAGGTGTTTGACTCCCCCCGCGACGTCTAAGAGGGGCGCGCCTGGAACACTACGCGCCGCCACCTCAGTCGACGCAGTGGTGACACCGGGGGTCCGGCTCCCTGTTTATGCGACACAGGTACTTCCCGTGCACCTGCGTCGCCCGAAACGACAGGGAGCCATCCAACTAGGCCTAGGGTAGGTTCTCGAACATGCGACTCCGCGTATCCACCTTAGAGTTGATATTTGACGTGGATAAACGGAAAAACCCGGTAGAAGTCCGACATAATTCCTCTATAATTTTTAATTTATGTTATTGTAAATCTGCACCATTTTTATAAATAAACGATATTACTATTATTATTATACCCCTCCGTTCTTTCCAGGCGGAGGGTATCCACGAGGAATTCCAGACAAAAAAAAGGCTAAGACTAACCCACTTACGGGTATTCACGAATACTTACGTACTTTTTTCCGTCGGTCAAATATATCTTAACCTAAGTAGGTAGGTCTATCAAATAACCGCTCCTACCGACTACAACCACACTACTTCTTCCACTACCATGAGTCGGGTGCCCAGGAGATACTTGTCCATTCGCCGCACCCCCGACTGGTAGATTTGTCTGAGCCTAAAAAAGAGATATCTTTCGGTACCTTTAATATAAATATTTAGTAGTAGCAACGTACCTGTAGCTTGAGTTTGTGAGCTTCTATAGGTATGACATACATGATAGGCAGTTCTGTGACCAGCACCTTGGGATGCGAGCGTCTCAGGCAGGCTTCTTCCAAGTCCCATCGGGCCCCCTCCAGGTATAGACCACGCACGTAGCAACCCTGGTCAGAAACAAGGGTAAGCATATATTATTTATTATAGGCATTTTCAGCTGGTTTTTGGAACAGTGCGCGGAATCTCAGTGCCGGTAGCGTCTTAATTCGTGGCGCCGAAAGTGCGTTGAGGGGCGCACAACTTCTCACGGGCTGTCTACAAAGCCGTCAGTTTGTATTATTCATTTGTATCGTAATGCGAGTAGGTAAACGGTGACACGGTTGGTTAGTATGGCAAGTGTTGACAACGCCGCCTTGTAGCAGCTGTCGCGAGGCGTCTCCGTGCTCTGTATTTTGTGTTGCAAACATTGCATTGCTAGAACTTCAGGGGAAAACCCGTAACGATGAAAAGAAGAAAAAAGTGGTCAAAGAATTGCCGATTTTAGAAAACAAAATTATTTAAAGTTTTCTAAGAGTTCAAACTCATTTTTACGCCTGGTTGGTATAGTGGACACGGTCGCGAGAGCGACTGCCAAGCACGATGTTCTTGGTTCGATCCCCAGGCCCTATTTAATAAAACTATCTGGCATATATAATTTTGTTTAAACGCCAAGCTTTTCATGTTTTCACGGGTGCATAGGGTAACCTCGCACCTCGAACAATACATTCCTTCGGCCGCGGATTAAACACGCGATACCACCAGTCTCGCTATGTGGTGCAACTCTAAACAGAGTTGTTAAAGAGTTTAAATACCTTGGTCAGTCGGTTGCAGATGTTGGCACTGATAACTGTGATATGGGGAGAGAGCGCAGGGCAATGGCCGTACAATGCAACAATTGCCCGCAGATTTGCAAAGTGCGACAATAATGTCAAGATAAAACTGTTTACAACTGTTTAGGGCATATTGCAATCAATTTGTAAAATGTGTTTTTGTTCCACTATAGAGTATTATTGATTTTTATTTATTGCCAGGCTTGTTATCCTGCAGTCTGTGAACCAGATACACGTACAAAAAACGTTTAATGCCCTGCGTGTGCAATACAACAATGCTTTTAAGATACTGCTGTCGCTGCCACGTTTCTGTAGCGCGTCAGGGATGTTCGAAGTGACACGCATGATCGCAAAGAAGTCATCTGTACGCGCGTACAGATGACTTCTTTGCGATCATGCGTGTCACTACTGCGTCGGCTGCGAGACAGCGACAGCAGTCTCCTTGAGCATTGTTGCTAGTAAGACTGAAGGCCACTTGATGGGGCACCTGTGCGCAGTGCATGTACTGATGCCAGGTGCCTCCAGAAAATGGCAAAATAGATAATTATAGTATTCCATAAGATGTGTTATATTATAATTATTGTTTTTAATTTGTACGCAAAGCATTTATTAATCTATTAACTTTTCGATACCTTGTAAAAAATAACTTTTCTGTTTCTCTGAAAAGTGCGCATTTATTGCCGCCTTGAGCTCTTCATCGTTGGAAAATCCTTTCCCACGAAGGTCTTTTTTCAAATTAGGAAACAAATAATAATCACTTGGAGCTAGGTCCGGCTTATAGGGCGGGTGGAAACCACAATCTCGCACAGCAATCATGGAAACACGCGCCGTGTGGACCGGGGCGTTGTTGTGAAGAAGCAACACACCGGTGGTCAGTTTACCCCGCCTTTTTTGTTTAATTGCTTCCCGTAAATTTCGTAAAGGGGATGCGTAGGCTGCTGCGTTTATGGTTTCACCTTTTTTTTTGTACTCAATTCCCTTTGAGTCCCAAAACCTCCCAAGTCCCCTGTGACGACTTTCAATTTCTTAGGGGGCGCAGTACCCTTCATGTGCCACTGCATGGATTCCTGCTCAAGTTCAAGGTCATAAGCGGTCAAGTGAATTTATAAGGGGCAGAGAGAGTATTGAAGACGACACTCGGTCGGGCATCCCAGTTACTGCCTCTACGGAAGAAAACGTGAAAAAAGTTGACAAGCTTAAACTGGAGAATGCCCGAATGAAGATGAAAATGATAGCAGAGATGACCCACCTCTGCGTTGGTACCGTGCACACTATTGTTCATGACCTTCTTTACCTGTCATAAGTCAGTGCAAGATGGGTGCCGCGAATGCTCACGCCGCGGCGGCGCCTCAAGTACAAGTGTGAATCGAATGTTGTAGTTTTTGGAGCTCTGTGGTGAAATTCCAGCAAGTATTTTCGATCGAATTGTTTAAATAAAACGTGGATTCATAATTATGAACCGTAGATAACGAAGGTGCAGAATCTAGGTAAACAGTCTACGTGAATAGTTTTCTGAAATGTTCCTTGTTTGGTTAGGAATTTAATAACAGCGCGGTGCTCGATTTTCTTCAACATTGTCACGTTAGCCATTCCAGTTGTTGACTAAGGAGCCCCCACTTACGGAGAATCTCCAGCCCGAGCTGCTGGAGGAAGCGGTCGCAGCCCTCTTCCCGGCGAGAGCGGAGCACAGTCCGCCACCGATGGCTGTGCCCACAGCCGCAGAGCCTACAGGAGAGAACGCCATTAGCGTCCCAGGGGTGACACAGGCAGATATGGGGGCAGCCGGGATGCGGCTCCGAGCCAAGAACGTGGCCCCGGGGCCCGACGGGATCCACGGCTGTGTGTTAGCCCTCGCTCTGAAGGAGCCTGGGCCCTTACTGAGAGGACTGTACACAGCGTGTCTTGAGCGGGCGCACTTTGTGGAAATCTGGTCGTCTGGTCCTGCTCAGGAAGGCGGGGCGCCCTGCCGACTCGCCGTCCGCGTACCGACCCATAGTGCTGCTAGACGAGGTGGGCAAGCTGTTTGAGCGTATTATCGCAGCCCGCCTCGTCGGCCACTTGTGCAGAGAGGGACCGGACCTGGACGACAGCCAGTTTGGTTTTCGGCATGGGCGCTCCACAGTTGGCAGTTGTATTCGGGAGGCACTGCGCTATCATCGGGTGCCTCTCTACCTCCGCCACATCGTTGGGGCTTATCTGTCGGAGAGGTGTGTGACCCACGTGGGACGTGATGGTGGAAACCAGCGCCGAATGTCGTGCGGTGTTCCGCAGGGCTCGGTCCTAGGCCCGCTCCTGTGGAACATCGGGTACGACTGGGCGCTGAGGGGCGAGCTCCAAGCGAGCGTAGAACTGACGTGTTATGCTGATGACACGCTGGTCACTACCCGGGGGAGCTCGCACAGGGAGACAGCGTTGCTGGCGACGGCTGCGGTCTCACAGGTGGTGGGCCGCATACGTCGCCTAGGCCTTGAGGTGGCCCTCAGCAAGTCGGAGGCCATGGTGTTTCATGGATCCCGGCGGGCGCCACCATCCGGCTCACACATCGTGGTCGGGGGGGCTCGGATCGCTGTCGAGTCCACCATGAAGTATTTAGGATTGGTGCTCGACAGCCGGTGGGAATTCGGGCCCCACGTCCGACGGCTGGCGCCCAAGTTGCTGGGCGCGGCTGACGCGCTCGCAACGCTGCTTCCCAATCTGGGGGACCCGAGCGACGTCTGTAGGCGGCTCTATGTGGGGATCGTGCGATCCATGGCCCTGTATGGAGCCCCCGGTGTGGGCCTCTGACCTGACGGCCGGCAGCATCGCAATTTTGCGAAAGCCGCAGAGGGCGATGGCCGTCAGAGTCATCAAGGGGTATCGCACGATTTCCTACCAGGCGGGCTGCGTACTGGCCGGATCCCCGCCCTGGGACCTCGAGGCGAAAGTATTCCCGTCATTGTATCGGTGGCGCGAGGAAGCGAGAGCACGGGGCGAGAGACCGATGCAGCGACACATGGAGCTGCGTCGGTCTCAGCTTCACGAGGTCTTGGTGGCGGAATGGCGGGATAGGCATTCACGCCCAACCGGCCAACACGGCCTCGTCACCATCGAGGCGGTCCGGCCGGTGCTCGAGCGCTGGCTCGGGAGGAGGCACGGCTCCCTGTCGTTTCGGGCGACGCAGGTGCTCTCGGGGCATGGCTGCTTCGGGAAGTACCTGTGTCGCATAAACAGGGAGCCGGACGCCCGGTGTCAACACTGCGTCGACTGCCGGGAGGCCACGGCGCGGCATACGCTGGCAGAGTGTGCCGCTTGGGAGGAGCCGCGCCGTGCCCTCATCTCAGAAGTAGGCAGTGACTTGTCCCTGCCGGCCGTAGTTGAGTCGATGGTCGGCAGCGCCGAGTCCTGGGACGCGGTGTTCTCCTTCTGCGAAACTGTCGTCTCGCAGACGGAGGCTGCGGAAAGGGAGAGGGAGATCTCATCCACTCACCCGGCCCGCAGAAGGCGCACCGGGCGTCGGCGGAGCGCGGACAACGCCCTCTTCCAGCCCCCCCTAAATGGGTCCAGGGGCGATGGACTCGGGGACGGACGTCGCTACCCACACATCAGGACCCGAGGTGGCGGCACGTAGTGTTCCACGCGCGCCCCTCTTAGACGTCGCGGGGGGAGTCGAACACCTCACTCCCCCCCAGACCCGAAGAGGCCCGCAGCGGCGGGCTGGCAGGGGGGTTGCGGAAGGACCGTACGTTCCCGCGACCCCCGGCGTAGGTGTGAGATGGAACACCGGGGTGGTTTTTAGTCAGTAAGAGTCTGACAGACCCCGCCGCCCGCCTCAGGGCGGCGGACATCCATGAGGAATTTCCACCACGTAAAAATAAAAAAAAGAAGGATAACTAGCAAACTAAAGATCACAACCGTATGAAATTTTACCTTCAATAATGTATAGATAATGTCATTATTTAATTAATTATTCAAATTACTGACATTATTAGTAAATCAAGCTCATATCGAGAATACATTGAACGCCCCTCGAAGATGTACTACTGGCTGCGAAATAATAATAAAAAAACAATAAAGAAGAAAAAGTACAACGTGTCCCAAAATCAACGTCAACCCGAAAACGGGCAATAGGCCAAGTCGTGACAGTTATTAGAAAAATATATAAAAAAATCTTGGTCATGTACTTTTCAAATTTTATGAAAAATAAATCTCAAAAAGTGACCGCCTGTGAAGATCTTTCAAGTCCTGTGACTACAATTATTAACTTTTCGTCAGTTTTTTTTTTCTGTGACGTAGGTAACCATGAATAACCCTTCTGTAAATTACAGTTAATTAAAACTTAAAACATAACTACCTCAGTTTTAAATAAAATGTTACATTTTTGCCGAACATTGAATTCAAAATGATTACAACACCCAACTTTAACCGCGTGTAGTGTAAAAAAAATGTACTACACTATTTTGGCAAGTAACTTTAAAAGATGGCACGTTTAGTCTGGATTCCAAAATGGTATGCCACTTACTAATAATTGCTACTTCTTAATTGAGGAAAAAAAGTTATTTGTTAGTTTTAGGTGCGTTTGAAATAAAATACAGTTGTTGGATTTCTTTAGTTATAATTTTTATTTAAATCAGATTTACTAAGTTTAAATTAAATGTTCGAACTGTTTGCCTTCAGCTGCAATGCAAGCTCTACTTCTCTTAAAAAGAAGACGGGCGTATCTTTTCGAGTTGATGTATTCAGCGGCTTATGCATATCTTTGGCGCAGCTCGTCAAAATTTTGAAGCTGAGACTATTACCAAAATTAAGTTCTTACGTTGTTAACCATCTTCCATCGATTATTATTAATTTATTTTTAAAAGATATTTTACTTGTATTTTTACGAAAAAAATTCATTAATAAGTCAAAAACCATGCGGCTTATTAAGAAATTAGAAAATAAGATTTATAAAGTGCAAATGAAGCCCTTTCATGTAATACACATTTACCTCACTATAAAATGAAACCCCCGTTTAGGCCCCTGTTACAATGAAACTATGAATATAAAAAAAAAACACTTGTTATACCTATAGATGGGCAAGCATTATTTATATTAAGGCGCGGCTCAATATTCCCAAAAATTGGTTTCTTAGAACGTCGAGTATGACGTAATGTAATAAAAATAAGTAACGCGAAAAATACAGTGAACAGAGAAGGGTATAAAGAAGAATTTAAACCGAACATAATAATAAATAATAGTTTGATATTCCCAATAAAAAATTGGGAAGTTGTAGCACAAAAATAAACTTTGACGTCGAAGATCTCTGTATTTCCAGCGATAACAACAGTTTTTTTTTTTAAGAATTTAGTAGGTTTTCCATTTTTTTTAAACTTTAACCAAACCATTATTTAATTTTATGTCTATATTTTAAATAATCTAAAGAAAAGCAGTAAAATAAATGCCCATTCGCAGCTTACGACACATTTCAACACAAATATCATTTTCAATTTTCAATCTTATTGACGCTCCATAGTGGTGACAATAGTTTACGCGGTCATACTTTAGTCGTCGGGCAGCGCTCGACTTGGATAGTTGGCACCGGACGCTCTGTGCACAATTCGATTGTAGTTTTCAAGTAATTTATGACTGAAAACAGTGTTTGAATTGAACTAAAGTTCTGTGGCGCACCACTAAGGCTACTCACTGCCTAATATTGAAGTGAAAATTCAGTCTCAGTGGAAATATGGGCAATAAAAATAAAATGTTGCGAAAGAGTTTTACAAGAAAAAGACGAAAAACTCGAAAAAATTATGGAATGTTTGGGTAAGTAGGATGATTACGGTATTGTATCATAATAACATTTGAAATTTGTATATAGTTTAGTATACTTACGAAACTGTATAAATCTATAGAAACGGTATTGACAATTTCTACAAACATTTTGCTAAATCCAAAAACAAATAGGTGCACTCTATTTTGATGTCTATAGAATGTATATTTGAATGCGCCTAGTGCAAACGTCTCTGGTCGAAGCAACCATCGAGGCGATAGCCATATTGCAATAGTAGGTATAAGTAACAAAAACAAACTTGCAGATAAATCAGAGTGCGTTCGTAATTATTATAATAATATAAATATTGCACTAGTTATATAAAAAGCATTTTGATTCTTTTGTAAGATTATTTTTATAATATTTATTGAGTCATTAGACCAGTGCCGATAATTTTTGAAAACGAAAAAAGTCACAGTAGGATGAAACCCATTGGAAAAGAAATAGAATATAACAAAAATGAAAGGAAAAATAATTTACGGGCGATCCGAGGTCGGGAAGTGGGGGTTATCTCGATTTCCGGCAAAACTACAAGTCTTATGGAAAAAAGTGTAATAGCAAAGTTGTAGGTAATAAAAAGATCTACAACTTTTGTATTCACACTTTTTTCAAGTAACCTCAAAATTTATGTGAAAAATTCAAATAACCAAGTTTTTGGTTTTATATTTTTATCTTTTACACAGCATTTTTTTTTTCGCGAAATTTGCTGAATACTTACCTTTTTATGTTTCAAGCACACTGTATTTTTATTGATTTAAAATATTTATTTTTTTCACCTTATTTTGACCTAATATCGAAAAAGCACCCTAATTTTCAATCGAAAATCCTCACGTGAAAATATCTGCTTTTTTAAAAACTCTGTAAAAAAAATAATTGCTGTGTAAAAGATAAAAATAAAAAACCAAGAACTTGGTTATTTGAATTTTTCACATAAATTTTGAGGTTACTTGAAAAAAGTGTGAATACAAAAGTTGTAGATCTTTTTATTACCTACAACTTTGCCATTACACTTTTTTCCATCAAATCAAAATCAAATCAAATCATTTATTTTTGCTGAATACACTGTTACAATGGTGTTATAAGAATTACATGTTTCAAGTGATTCTACCATAAGGCATGCAAAAAATTTATACAGTCATAGCTGTTATTCATCAATTAATCAAAATAGACATTGAAATAAATAAAATTAGATGAAATAAGCACGAATAGTTATAATAAGTTAAAGTCATAGACTTGTAGTTTTGCCGGAAATCGAGATAAACCGCTTTTTACCCTTAAACCCCCACTTCCCGACCTCAGATCGCCCGTAAATTATTTTTCCTTTCATTTTTGTTATATTCTCTTTCTTTTCCAATGGGTTTCATCCTACTGTGATTTTTTTCGTTTTCAAAAATTATCGGCACTGGTCTAATGACTCAATAAATATTATAAAAATAATCTTACAAAAGAATCAAAATGCTTTTTATATAACTAGTGCAATATTTATATTATTATAATAATTACGAACGCACTCTGATTTATCTGCAAGTTTGTTTTTGTTACTTATACCTACTATTGCAATATGGCTATCGCCTCGATGGTTGCTTCGACCAGAGACGTTTGCACTAGGCGCATTCAAATATGCATTCTATTGACATCAAAATAGAGTGCACCTATTTGTTTTTGGATTTAGCAAAATGTTTGTAGAAATTGTCAATACCGTTTCTATAGATTTATACAGTTTCGTAAGTAAACTAAACTAAATACAAATTTCAAATGTTATGATACAATACCGTAATCATCCTACTTACCCAAACATTCCATAATTTTTTCGAGTTTTTCGTCTATTTCTTGTAAAACTCTTTCGCAACATTTTATTTTTATTGCTCATATTTCCACTGAGACTGAATTTTCACTTCATATTAGGCAGTGAGTAGCCTTAGTAGTCCGCCACAGAACTTTAGTTCAATTCACGCACTGTTTTACCAATTTTAGCAAATACCAACTAATATTCAGCCAGCAGCAGCTTCCATTCCCGTGGATGATCCCTCTATCGTCTAAATTTTTCTGAATTCTAGCTTCCGTCCCGGCTCCGCATTTTCTTAGAAACATTATGGCATTTGTCACTTTGGAGCTGTGATATTATTGCATTTATTTAGAGTTTATGTGATTTTTAAGTGGTCCGAGGGCCTTTATGTTGGTTTTATTTTCTATTTTTTACCGCACCCACTAAGTACCTATCTAAAACACAAACATTAGTTTGAAATGGCATAACTACCCATTTAATTAACCCTTCCATCCCTGATACTGACTTACACCCGAAAAGCATAATTCCCCTTCTAGAGCAGTCGGGTAAAATTCGGAATGTTTATATTTGACCTGTTTATCATGTACTGTAATAAAAATAAACAGTAGTGATTTAATTGTTTTTTTTTAAATTGTTATGTGTAATTATTTATTGTATCATATTATGAACCGACACTGTAATTACATCGAATTTTAGAACGCACGTCCTAAGTAAGTATATTCAACAGAAAACATCTGATTTCCTTACGTATACTATGCAACTTTCCTTGAGCACACAAACGCCCGTGTTAGCGTTTGCGAGTGTGTGCATTACCGTAAAACGCGCAGATGCGGTTGTGTGAGTGCGGTAATAGCGATTAAAATCGTAGTCAGTCCGCGCCTTAATTCCAAATTTCAAACCTATAGCATCAGTAGTTTCTGAAATAAGCAGCTGTGACAGACAAACGAACTGACAAGCGAAGTCACCACATAGTGTTTTTTACCATTTTGGTAGGGAACTCTGATAGCCTCGAAACTCATCCTTGTGTTTTGTAATCTCAAAGAAAAAAATAGTGGACATTTGTAACCGTGAAAATGATTTTCCACCCCTGAAATTCGGGCTTCCTGAGCCCCAAATTCTTTTAAAAATAAAATTGCTTGGATTTCAAAACCAAAGCGTATCCTAATAAATTTTGTAAAAATATACAAATAATTTAATTTTTACAGTTTAAAATACTTACTTTGTATGCTAAGAAAAATCTACATTTATAATCAGCCCTCCGCGAGGGCTCCCGGCATCCCAAATAAGACTTGAGTAAGACCTCCAGGAGGGCTCCCGGCATTGAACGTGCTATGTGATACTACCAAAGAGTGCGTGCGCTATGGCAACCCATTTCTGACAGATGTACTTATGTCGTATTGACACTGACAGCTAAATTTTCTTACTTGACATTGTTGACAACTTGAATAATTGACTTGTACGCTTGACGCTCCCATTTGTTTATTTATTTGCGTGTGGAAAATAAATCAGGACTGTTCCCGTTTCGAAGATATCCTCTTTATTGAAATAAAGTACTTTTATTATTAATTGACTAAGAATATGAACAAAAAACGCAGCCGTTCCGTCAACTGGGATGAAGAAGAAAAGGTAAATCATGTGGATAGATATTGTGCTCTTTAGAGGTCTAGGACAGTTTTAATAGCGGTTAATAAGAATGTATACTACTGTTTCAGCAATTACTTCGCCTTGTACTGAGAGACCATGCGAATGTTATTATGAATAAAGCAATTGACACCAAAACAATTAAGCTTAAAAATAAAGCTTGGGAGGAGGTCTACAAAAAGTAAGATGTATTTATGTACTTGGTTTTCTGTTTTTATGATAGTTTGCTCGCGATTTTGTTTGCAAACAGCACCTAAAGTGTCCTACGTGATCTACCAAACATATATTAACACACATATAAATAAGTATTTTGCGAAATTGGTCAAAATCTTTTTTGGATATCAGCGCAATTTAAGATGTTTTACCAAGAAGGGGTTCACTTTATAAATATTCCTTACAAGTTAAATAATAATTAATAGCTGCATAAACACAATTTTTTTTGGCATTTCAATGTCTCTTAATTTTATGCAACATTTATATAAACCCTTAAATATTGTTTGCATCTAATCATTCACCATTATGTACTAGGTTCAATGAGTTAAATGGCCGTCATCGAAATATAATTCAGCTGAAAATTCAATGGAAGACAATGAAGTTAAAAGCACGGAAGAGGAGGAAGATAAAGAGAGAACTCGGTGAGGCAGCACCAGTTACTTCAAATGACGCAGTAATTGAAATTAAAGATTTATTAAATCCTGCAGAGACGTTGAAACAGAATGTGAGAACATCTTGTAATTATATTTAGTTTTTTTGCAAATTGTTATGCCATATTGCACATATTTTAGAAGTCATCAACCTAATAATTTATATACCTTTGGCGGTTTAGTCAACCGCTTCCATCAAAGGGGTGATTCTATGAGTCATTCTTAACAACTTACACAAAAACATAAACCCCCTGCTGGTGCAGTTGGGTAAAAAAAAAATTAAAGAATCAGACATGCATGGAAATAGTCTGTCTATTGTTGTATAGGAATTTGATTTTTTTTTACAAATCGGATGTGATTTTCGTAGAGAACGTTTTTTTAAACAACAGGTAGTATCACTACCTTGACAGATGCAGGTGCCTAAATTGCCACCCTGTATTATTATTTATAAAATTTTGAGCAATTATTGACCTGCATCATCTACACACAATTTAATTTAGACAGTGCAAGTTTTACTGCTGCTTCAAATTATGATATGGCGGACCGGCAATTAATTTGCACTGTGTAAATCAAGCTTTAATGATAAAATTGTTCAACAAATTCTTACCCTCATCTGACAGAACTTTTACTAACATTGCTATTCTATTTAACTATGCAAATTGTTTTTAATAGATCCCAAGTTCATTAACAAATACATTAAAATAGTAATGAATACTTAAATTAGGTGAGATAGAGGTTGCTTGTTTCAGAACATGAAACCAATGGCATTTGTGGATACATGCATAAATGATAATATTATCCAAGAAAATCAACAAATAGCTGTAAGTATCTATTATAATGTCTACTAATTTATGAGTTCATATTGCAGAAAACATTGCATCCAGAATATTAAAATGACATAATACATAGCTTAGAATAGTAATAAGTGAAACTATGGGATGCACTTTAGGCATAAATATGGTATTAATACAGCTGAACAAACAACAATACAATACAATAACAATACAAACACAATATATAACAACACAAAACACAAACACACACACACAATGTATAATATAATAATATTATTTACAATAATATAAGTATATTAATAATAATATTTACAATTTTACAAACATTTTTAGGAATGTATAGAAACAATTGAGAATATTGATGCACAAGTGGATCCTGAGAAAATATATGCTCCTTTATTAAGGGTGAGTTTAACAAAACTACTTAAAACACAGTAAGTCTGTAAAAACATATGCTATTATACTTCCAATTTGCTGTTTCTTACAGATCTCTAAAGATATATTCGAGGTCCCTCAGATGGAAAAAAATATGGGCACAATTCCAGCAATGAAAGTATGTATGAATTTATATTATTTATTAGACAATGATGTAACTTCTTGAAAACTTTTTTATGAACTTAATTCTTTATTTATTTGCAGGTACCCCAAAATGTAATGCCCAATATCCCCGAAAATGGTACACACGAAAAGGTATATTATACGTTTTTACTTATATAGAATATGGAGGGTAGAGACAAGGAGAACTATCTCTGTGTATGAAAAGTGTCCGTCAAAACGTGCTACATAAGGGTGGCGCCGCAGTAGCCACCGGGTAAATTTTAAAAGCAATAATTTTAGGTTATGTTTACAAAATAATGTTGGACTACGTAAATTGTTGAGGTATGGTATACTGGGCTGTCACTAACTACTCTAGTCACTAAAAATATTCAATTTTCTGACTCGGCATACTTCAGTCCGATAACAACTGCTGCATTCATACCACACAATTTGCCTACGCTAGCGCCATTTTGGAGGGTTTTTTAACTATTATTTACTGTTTACGTTTCTTAAGTACTTTTTCAGCTTTCTTCCCATAAGAGATAGTAATTCTCCTTGTCTCTATCCTCCATAATATAGAAGATAGCTAATGCAATACACGAGCGCGCGTCATGTGGCTAATGGTGCCGATTCTCTTGTCACAAAATTCTCTAAACTAGACTAAAAATCACCAAAATTTAGTTTATTCCTGTCAAACGACGATTTCCCATTCTGAAATTGACTAAAGTGACACAACTTAACTATATTTTAGTTTGACAGCACTAAGATGGCACTGAGATTATAATTTAGTGAAAATGACAATTTTGCTATTCTGAATTTTACGTTTTTCACCTAAAATTTTGATTGTCTTAACTAAATCTGACTATTTTTAATCGCGATTAAAAAGGTGTGGAATAAAATGAGTTGTCATGAACTAAAATCCACACCAACACCTCGACTTCAGATGCAAAAACAGTACTGTATCTTTTTTTCTTTTCTTTTGCTTATATCTCGAAAACGGTGTGTCGTATCGCAAAAATAATGAAAATTTCGACCCCCTTTGTTAAACCATAAACCTATAAAACTCAACGTGTTGGTAATATTTTTTTATATTTTCCATACAAAAAGTAAAAAATTCCATACAAAACAAGTCGAGGCCGCACATAATGCGCGCCTACGGCTCTAAAAAAAGATCACGTGGTACGGCAAACAAGTACCACGTGGAGTCGCAATAATTGTCAAATTTGATTTTAGATGTGTCAAAATTATTTTTAAATTTAGAGATTTTATTTTGCAGAATAGCGTTAAGATTCTCATAGCCAAAAGTAAGGAATTTTAGTGATAGTTTAGTTCGGTGTACAACAGAATCGGCACCAGTGTCATTGTAATAAGCTAATGCTTAAATACAAAAGCAAATTATTATACAACTAACTATTTACACTATATAGGTAGGTACTAAATTAAATAACTAAATAAAGGACACTTACGCGGCGAAGTACTCCTGCCAGTGCCAGTGGTGTCACTGGCATCCGAAAACGTGCCCAGAAGACTGGCAGCAATGCCACATTGAATGGCAATGCTAATTACTTGGCCAAAGAACGAGCCAGCCCCCTCTCTGGTCACGTAATAAGGTGTAGATTAAATGATAGACGCGCGTTTGTGAAATACTTACTTAGTTTTGTACAACTAGCTGTGTTTAGCAATAAACCAATCATTAGGTTATTAACGAAGTTGTCATTCACAGGACCACGGTGGCCATGTAAGCTGCATAGTAAGCTATATAAAAAACTTAAAAGAGGAAGAGCATAGGAGACGTTTAGAAATGGCTGAAGAAGAACATTCTCTTAAAATTGCAATACAGATAGAAAAACTAAAAAGTGCCACACTAGAACGAGAAATTTTAGAATTAAAACATGCGCGTGAAGTGAGATTAAACTTAAACAATTAATCGATAAAATGTCCATTTTTATTTAGTTTTCCTTCATTCCTCACAAAAAATAAAGCCCAAGTTGATATTTTTTAGGGTTCCGTAACTCAAAAGGCAAAAACTGAAACTTATAGGATCACTTTGTGGTCCGTCTGTCTGTATGTCTGCCCGTCCGTCCGTCTGTCTGTCCGTCAAGACCCTATATCTCGGGAACGCGTGGAGGTATCGAGTTGAAATTAAAACCATATACTCCGGTCTACAATCCCTTGAGCTGTGAAAAAATTCAAACTTCTAAGTTAACGTAAAACAAGATACGGCCGTTTATGCCGTAAAAACGTATATTTCGACACTCAAGGGAGTCAAAATGTATAGGGTATTTTCCGTTGACCTAGATTTATCTATGAAATTTGGTAAGTAATACCATCTTATACTAGAAGTATAGGGAAACATCTGAAAACTATACATTTGTAACTAAATCATAAAAAATATAAGTAGTCTTTATTTAAAGTAGGTACATAATCCATCATCGAGGTATTTGATATTTAAGTAAAAAACAACTTTGATTGGGTTACCTAACTAATTTTGGTATGAACTGTTAGTATAACCACAATTTTCTATAAGTAGTTATAGGTTTTGGAAACTGAATTTCGGGAAAAGCCCGGAAAAAACTGCGAGACTCGATTCCTTAACTATTTATAATATGTACCTACAAGTTTGTACGGAACCCTCGGTGGGCGAATCCGACTCGCACTTGTGCGGATTTTTTTTAAATGTTGACCTCACTGATGAAACTCATATTTTGTGTATGCTAGTTTTACAAATAAAACTAGATTATCTCTATGATACTCCGTTATTTTATTTAGGTACCTCCAAACAGAGAAACAAAGGTACCTGTTTGTTTCGTGTGCGGACCCACCATACCACTGGCCATACCCCTGGTGGGGCTGGTGGTCTGGTGGGTCTAAAACTATACCACTGAAAATTATTACTTGGTGAATCATTTGGGTTAGGTTAGGTTAGGACTGTGGCCATTAAAGCGCGAAGGCAAGCGTGCCGCGGCAGCGGCCGCCGAGCGCCAGATCCTTTGAACTATATTCTCAGTGGTATAATTTTAGACCCACCATACCACCAGGGGTATGGCCAGTGGTATGGTGGGTCCGCAATGGTTTGTTTCTATGTTTGGAGGTAACTGCTATGTGAGGGCTGCTAAGAATTTATTTTTATTCCGGGGGTGGATTAGTTTGTTTGTTATTACAGTATTTTTATCTCACTAAGCGACGCGCGCTTTACTTGTGGAAACCAAGTGTACAAACACGCTGTGAATGTGTGCGTGAAGACGAGTAGCGTCAGCACATAACACACACACTTCCGACTTCGCCATTGTCTCAGACGGTACCAAGAGCTCCTGCGCTTACACGCACATTCACAACGTGTTTGTGCACTTAGCAACCACAAGTAAAGCGCGCGTCGCTGTGTGGGATAAAAATACTTTACTGAAATCGTAAGGAGGTAAGTTTTTTGAATATTTGTAAAACATAATCTCTGAAAACACTGATCCGATTACAAAAGTTCTACACTATTCCCGAGTGACATCGGCTACTTTTTATCCTGGAAAAATGCACAGCTCCTGCGGGAGATACCACGGGAACAAAGCCGCGGGAAAGACATCCCATGCCGATTTCAACTATGGTGACCTTGTTCCGTTTTTGACGACTATAGGTTACGTGTGCTCTGACGTGGCTAATGTAACGTATCTTGGCTGTGAATGTACGTGCACAGTTTGGACATGTTAGAACACCATTGTGGTAATGGTATTGTATATTGGAGGGTGGCTTACTCTTGATTGGTATCTATCTTCTTCTTGAGGTGGGCCTGCTATCGAGATATCTCTTCCACTGGTCTTCAAAGGCATAATCATTTCGTTTATCGCGTCAAAGAGTTAATGATAGGAACTTACACAGACGGGTCTCTCTTCAATCTCATCGGGGCTGGTCCACTTGGTGACGCGAGTGAACTGAGTGGAGCGGTCGAGCGGCCACGTGTAGAGGCGGCACGCGATCTGTACGTGCGCTATGAGATACGACTCCGGGATGTGTAGCCCTGACAGCCAAATTACTATTGGCTCTTCTATAGTTGCCTGCGCAGAAAGAAGAGAAAAAGTGTGTTAGTTATGCAAGGTGTAAATGAAATAGCTGAAAACCTCTTCAGGGGTAATTGTAGGTACCTACTCATCATTATGAACAACTTATACGATGGGAACAAACCTGACTTAGCGAAAAAGACAGCTGCTTTATACATTTATGTTCGAATGACTCGACAAAATGTAGGGAACAGAAGATTTTTTTATCACGATTTATAGGTAGTAGTTAAAACTTGTTAATGATTATGACCAATGACCCCCATAGAGGTTTTCAGTTACCTACATATTTATATTGCACCTTGTAAGAGGGTATACATAATTGCCTAAACTTTTTTAATGAAATCCGAAATCAAACTTCATGGGAGCACATGAGGCGAGACCCTGCGCAGTCACAAATGTATGTGTCAGCAGGGGTGAAGGGTAAGGTACTGTGCAGCGAGTAGCGCACTTCAGAGCCGCCATAAAGTTTAAATCGGGCTGTACCAGGAACATCGCAGATGCTTTGCCATCTCAAAGCTAACCCGCTACTGATTTGAAGGCATAGCGTCCAGCAATTTTGTTTCATTCGATATGGACTGGATTAGTATTTCCATACATTATATATGAAAAAAGTCCACCATAAATTTGTACATATGAAAAAACATACCCAGTCAGTAAACTGCTTAGTCCGTGATATAAAGTGGTCCATCCACCCGCCGAGCCCCTTGCAGGTGGCAGGTGCCAGGTCGCGCCACACCTCGGGCAGCTGTCCGTTGAACATGCAGTACGACACGTTGTCCAGAACCGAGTCCATGCCTATCTCGCCAGCTAAAGCCTTGCGGAGTAAGGATAGAGTGGAGTGCATCTTTAAGATTAGGCGGTTGAACCTGGGGGGAACGTTTGGCAGTTAGGTTTCCGTAATCAAACAAGGAACAAAATAATGGTAATTAAAATATCACACCTGTTACCACGAAGAGCTTGGCAAAGGTGTAGGTAGGTGCCTATAGAACACCCACATTTCGCCAGTTATGATTTAAATCCCATGGAATAGGGGGCGATAGTCATTGGGGCGAGCCTATCGCTACCAACTGGGCAACAATCTGGACTCCAGACTGCTATTGAGAAATGTATGGAAAAATCCAATGCTCAGTAGTAGCACTTGCGACCACTGGATCAGCGATTATTATATTATATATATTTATCACGTTAATATTCAGATAAACAAACCAAGTGTAGTGCAGTGCTAGCATTACGATGTGTCTTTCGCCGTGTATTTATACCTTTCCAACTCCTGCAGCAGCACAACCAGCGTGGGCGTGATGTTCATCTCGAACTGCTTGCGCACGCGCCAGATCTCGAAGGGCGTCGGAAGCTTGGCCAACACGTCTACTGCAGTGCCATCGATGAAGTCTTCGCGACTAATCGCACCGCCACCTTCGCCTGGTGACGGAAAAGTCAGGCGATACAATATATTAGAATACTCTCTATTATGCAAACCATAATTATGACCATATTACAGATATAAATGATTTTTTTACATAGGGTGACACAATGGGAGGTCTTATAAGACAACCTTTGGATGGATTAAAGGGAGAAGGAGAGACAAAACTGGAGGTAGTCTGTGGTGTACCATTTGCATACTTATACAATAAATACATACATACATGAGGCATTTACTTACAGGCGATGTAAGTTGAGTAGGTAGATTTGTTAACCAATCAATATGTAGGTACCTATTTGGTATGCGGTGTTTAATAAATATCCTACATATTATTATTACCAAAACTTTATGGCCTGAAACAGGTTTGAATAAACCTAGATCGGATGGGTCGCTAATTTAAACTAATTCGGAATTCCGAACCATTATTAATTGCACCAGTATTAGAAATAGTTTAGATGTAGTTTATTAATAGGCCATTAGAATTGTATGGAATATTTACTACTGTTTGGCTAAATGTACACTTTTGTAAACGTTTTTATTATTATTATTATAAAATTATTATTCCGTTTATTTATTTTCATACATATAAATACATTTTTAAATATTTTTATAAAAAGCATTAAAAAAAAACATTTAAAAATATAAAAATAGTGGTCCGCCGGTATCAGGAGCAGGGTCCAAGCTACCAGTGGTTAGGGCTCCAGAGACAGGAACCTTCTCACGATACGAGCCGTATCAAGGAGTACTGCCTTCTGAATCAGGCCCTTGATCCAACCGCCTAACGAGAGCCTCGAAAGATGTTGATCGAGGCTTTCGGCCATCAGGCCATTGGCCGATACGACAATCGGCACAATGACAGCCGAGCTTACATTCCACATGTCAACAACCTCGTGTGCTAAGTCGAGATATTTAATTTGTTTCTCTTTCTCAGCTTTCACGAGGTTCTCGTCATGTCTGAAACAGAGACAGCATCCTATCACGGTACGCAGTGAGGTTAGTTCCCCCCTCTGTAGACGTGTAATATGCGCGCATGATTAAATTATTATTATTATTATAGCGCGTGAGGTGGTGTGAGTCAATAATAATACTCCAGATGTACGACGATAGTATATTAACAATAAACGAGGAATAGAATAGTGTGCTCTTTACAAAATATGTACATGTCTTATAACTAAACTTAGGGTTACAAGTAGTGGTCTGCTTACGACATTAATCGACCAGTAGGAAATCCAGTTGGAATACTCGGTATGAGATGTAGTTCCTAAAGAAATCAGCGCGGTGGCGCACAGGTCGCCGTCGTGTTATTGGCTAGTCGTGGAGATCGTGTCGACGGCTCAGCGTGGCGATGTTGCACCGCACGTAAATATTACAGGCCGGGCGCCGAGACCCTAGTATCCCGCGTACAGCGGCGGTGAAAGGATGTATGTTGATGTATTACAGCTACATTATAAAACTGTTTCCCCGAGGGTTAGGCAGAAGAGTAACTAGGGGAAACTTGCCTAATTCGTACTTACGCCAAATTCGTACTCCACTTAAAACTCGGCTTTGGTAACAACTATCAGCGCCTCTAGTGTCAAAAAATAGAAATAACAGTCGGCCATTTCACCATCTGAGAGATAACACCTGTGACGCTGCTCTCGACAAAAATATTGCAAAAGTAAGTTTTTTTCAACTATTGTTGTAATATTTTTACACATTTCGTAAGAGTTTTATTCAAATAAGGTCGTGTATAACCTATTTTACGATTTGACACGTATTCATGTGTATCTTCGCGATTTCATCTGACGTGTAACGTGACTCGTAACTGTTGTCAATTTATTTGGCGGTAAATTTAAAATTTGTTTGGCTCTTGCTCCTATTTCGTACTCGAGTTAAATTCTTAAAACGTACCACGAACACGTACAACGAACCAATAAAAAAACCAAAGAATATAACTGCGATGATTGCCGAGAATTGGCGAAGACCATCCGTCGAATTTGTTAAGAATTACTACTTGTTTTAATAACACATTGTTGATTATGATGCTGATTCTCAATACTGTATACCAATGAATAGATCTCAAAGTACGAATTAAGGATATAGCAGTACGATTTGGGATGATTGGTCTTAAATCGTACTTTTTTAGTTTTTTTTTAAATTGTTAATTTTTAAGAAGTTTATAAGGTTTATGTTAAATTTGATTATAGAAACAATAAAGCATTTAGCAAACAAAAATTACTTTTAATTAAAACTAATTTATCTTTCCTAATTTTCAAAATATGATGGTCTTTTCTTAAGGGGTACGAATTAGGCAAGTTTACCCTACCTATTGTACCGCTACTCTCGCCTGATATGAGTAGTCAGGCTATGTAAGTTTAGTAGATATGTAAACCAATAGATATTTGGTATGCGGTTTTTAATTAATATACTATCTGGCGGTTTTGGAACTTTTTATTTGGCCTACGCAAATGTTTCGCAGATCTTGGGGGCAATGGGCTTACTTTTTAAGAACATTCGCATTTCAATCTCTCTCTATCCATCTCAATCTATTCTTTCTGTTTGTATTGCCTGTGCGTGTCCCAAATAAAATATTTTTCTTTCTTTCTCAACAGTTGGTATCTAATTCAATCTGTTTAGCCTTCTGATACCAACTATGTTGGGGTCGGCTTCCGGATGCAGTTGAATACCAGTGTTTTACATGGAGCGACTGCCTATCTGCCTGCCCCCCACAACAAAGTTACGTGGTACCACATTAACCCTCGGTGAGACTGGTATTCAGACTTTGGGCTCCTGACTACCCGTAACGACAGTCAAAGATCTACGAATGCCAGAAAAAATATCTCTAATTAGCAGATCCCGTTATCGCGGATGCGCGAACAATTGTTTTGCAGTGATTGAACATATATAGGCACGAGGAACAGGGTGTAAAGTTCACTCATACTTCCGTAGAAAAGGGAGGATCCTCCAACTAGACGGGTTGTCGTGTCTGGTGGGCAACTGCCCGACGATTGATGTCGGGAAGTTGTATATATGCTAGTCGCGCGGTAAACTCTACTTGCGCGATGCAGGATTTGCTTGACGTCAGTATGACGCGCAGCTCGCATGTGGCGATGTAGATACCGCTATAGTACTCGAATGTGTAGTGTTACAATTCGTTTTTAAGGATAAATAACAAACCTGCAGTGGTAACCACTACAAACATTTCATTATATCGACTCTATTGGTATCGATATTAACAAGCACCTAACGTAGGTATTAATCATTTAGCCTCATCTGATCGTTAAAGATACACTTTACGTACTCTTTTAAAACATTTGAAAGATTTATTTAGTATTTTTATAAGTACTCGTATTTCAGTTACCGTCGGGTTCCCAAATAACGGTAGGAGGGGTTCACATCGGCGTCGAGTCGAAGATGAAGTACCTGGGACTCGTCCTCGACAGCCGGTGGAACTTCGTCGAGCATTTCCGACGTTTGGCTCCCAGACTGGAAAGGGCCGGGGCTGCCTTGAAGCAGCTCCTGCCCAATCTAGGGGGGTCAAACGCTTCCTGCCGGAGGCTCTACGCGGGGGTCGTGCGGTCTATGGCCCTTTACGGGGCACCGGTGTGGGCGCGTTCCTTGAGGCGGCGGCCAGCCCGCCGGTTGAACGCGCCCCAAAGGGTCATGGCCACCCGGCTGGTCCGGGGATACCGTACGGTCTCCGCTGAGGCGGCGAGCCTCCTTGCCGGATTACCGCCATGGGATCTGGAGGCAAAAGTCCTCGCGCACATATGGGAGTAGCGCGAGGAGGCGAAACGCCGGGGCGTAGCTCCGCTGCCGCGAGAAATCACGGTACAGCGGACAGAGCTCCGGCGGGATCTCAGGGCGGCATGGAGAGTGCGATTGTCGCAACCCAGCGCTGGGCACGCCACAATTGCGGCGATAAGTCCCCTCTTTGAGAAGTGGCTAGAGAGGCGCCACGGCGTCCTCACCTTCCGACTGACGCAGGTCCTCGCCGGACACGTTTGTTTCGGGAGCTTCCTGTTCCGGATAAAGCGGGAGGAACAGCCCGGGTGTCACCATTGTGTGGATCGCCCGGAGGACACGGTGGAGCACACGGTGGAGGTCTGCCCGGCTTGGGCGGAGCACCGCCCTGTCCTCGTGCACGCGATTGGCGGTGGCGACCTCTCGCGTCCGGCCATGGTCCACGCCATGGTACGGAGCGAGAGGGCATGGGAAGGCGTCACGCGTGAGGGAGAGGCAAAATTCGCGCCCTCACGCCCGTAGCCGCCACAGGAAACGCCCTGGGTGTCGGGAATCGCAAGCTGATTCCCGGCCACCATAGGCGCGGGCTTGCGAACGGCGAGCAATGGGCAGCTCGCCGTTCGATAAGGACCAGGCCCGGGTCGACGGCGCGTTGTGTTCCACGCGTGCCTCAAAGAGATGTCAGCATCAATGACGAGGTCCGCTAGGGCCGATGCCTGCCAGGGTTGCGGGAAAGTCCGAATGGGATACCGTGGCCCCTGACACAGGCAACTGAAGGATCACGGGTGGGTTTTAGTCAGTAAGAGTCTGACACGCCCTCCCAGTCCAGCCCAGAGCGGGGAAGTAATTTGATGACTTCCCACCCTAAAAAAAAAGGCGGTCACCCATCCAGGTACAGACCGCGCTCGAAGCGGTTTGACTTCGGTGATAGGACGAGAACCGGTGTATTCAACGTAGTTATGGACGTTGACGATAACTGGCTCTAAAATTTACTTGACAAACTTATAATTCTTTGCCCAGAAAGAACGAAAGAAACTTCATAAGAAACACTTTTCCTTAAAGTCATATTAATAAAAGTCAATCATATCAAAAATAATAGATTATTTAATAGTAATGTGGTGGCAGACTTACTTTTGACAATGCCTAGCAGCATAAAAAATCAAACAATTTAAAATTAGATCACATAAATAACGAACATGACCTATCGACTTTTTTTCACTTCCTTATACTTACGGTCCCATACTTTTGCTAAAGCCGCGTGGAAATAGAAAAATAATCTTATAAGCAGGTTACAAATAGATCTATTTAGATATTACATCATAAAAAACTATGGATCGAAGGCCCTTTAAAATTTTTGTGTTTTTTCTTTCGTAATAGAAAGTTTCTCAACTATTCTCTACTCATCCGACACCCAATATTATCGGTCCGATGTAGAATTCCATATGCACAGATTGTCCGAGTAGTCGACCAGCAATGGCAAACATTGGATTTCTACTTCGGTAAGCCTAACACGAACGCGCGAAGTAAACGTCATGTAAATTCGAATGACTTTTGAATTAGCCTACCTGGGTTTTTTTTTTTTCGTTTGAAGACTTTATTCAAATACAGGGTGATCCAAATAGTGACGTCATAAAAAAAGTTGATTCCTCGTGCCCAGGGGTATCAAAAAATACCCATGTACGTGTCGCGATTCTTGATAGTTTTAAAGTTATAAATATTTTTTGTTGAACATTGGGAACCTAACCTTAACAATGAAAATTGCAAAATAAAGATAGATTTTTTTTAAAGCGGTTCCCGTAATATTTTCAAGAAATATAAAAAAAATAATTATAACTCGAAAACTATCCAGAATGGGGTATTTTCGGATACCCCTGGGCATGAGCAATCTATTTTCCTTTATGACGTCACTATTGTGACCATCTGTATACCTATGTGTAAAAATGATATAGATTAGACGTATTTCCAGTTAAAACAAATCGTTCGAAATTACGTCCCGTTTAATGGGCGCGTTCGTGCTAGGAATACTGATCGATAATATCAAACTGTGATTAGAAAATTGGAGAAAAAAATATGTTTTTTAGCCAGCTTTTCTTTCATTTGTTTGGCGTTTGTTTTTTATTTATTTATTTATATATTCTTTATTTTACTAACCATAACCTAACCATTATTTTCCATAATATGATACTAACTTGTTTGCGGCTGTAGTTCTATGAGATGTCCCCACATCTCGCGCACAGCCTGGCTGAAGTAGCCGATCTCTGCGTTCGGGTGCAGGCCAAACACTTCGGGCGTGTTCGCCAGTGGGAGCGTGTCGATGAAATCTGTGGGCATCAATTTCTCAGTATACAAAGAATGTACAACTGTCAGTTTTTCAACAGGTACGGTTTTCTACTAAGTACGCTCATCTTTATCGGCTTCTTTTAATTTGTGAATTGTTGTTTTGTTTGTTTTTGTCTTTTTATTGTCGTCTTTTTACATCGTTCTCACATGTATAATTTCAACATGAATGTTGTAACCAATATTTTGTAACAAATATTTTGATTTAAATTAAAAGAGTGTCCGTGGAGTTTCTTGCTCATTTTTCTCCATAGTATGGCAACTAGCTTCATCTTTCTGACTGGCCGACCCCTTGTTAACTCAAAAGTGCCTGTAAATGGTTTATTTGAAATAAATGCTTTGAGCATATTTTTTAATGTAAGTATACTGGAATTTTACTTGGTGAAGGTGTGTCAAAATAGTCGCGTTACTTGGGTATTACAAAATATACCCTATTCATTAGTGTTAAAGTTCTTTTTGTATTAAATCATCAAAATAAAGCGAATATTTGCGTAAATACACCAATGTACTGCCAGCATTATAGATGTTAGGTTGCTAGAAATCCATCTCGCATATTAGTATTTAAGACTATCTGGTTAGATGTTTTTACTCTCCCAAATTAGACACTGCTGTTGAAGTGCAACAGATTATGTTTTGATTGGCTGTTGTCATTTTGGTAACTAAGTAATCAGGGGCCGTACTATGACGTGTTAACACCATAATGATTCCGTTGCGAAAAAGAGATAGTAGGTACTATCGGTCATGTATAGCTCCGTCTCTCTTTCACGCTGGAACAATGATAGTACGGCCCCAGATCAGTTAACATGCAATTTACATACATAACATACATAATTGGCCTATAATGTTCCCACTGCTGAGACACAGGCCTCCTCTCTGTGAGAGGGAGTGGGCCGTAATCCACCACGCGGGCCCAGTACATCGTACATGTCTTCGAAATTTTGGTTCTGGGACATGCCAGTTTCCTCACGCTGTTTTTCTTCACCGTTTTGAGAGCAGTGGTGATGAAATAATTGACACAAAGTAAAGCGCCTGTCTGGCTTCGAACCTACGACCTCCAACTCGTAAGTCGTGGCCGTTACCACTGATCCACCACTGCTCTGCACTCTCTGCTCTACATGCAATTTGACAGCACATAATATATTACTCTCAAAAGTGTGGGACACTTTCGAGAGCATCATATTATACATACATGGTTTGATATAAGTCATTGTCTGATTTTTTTGCATGTACTACTTGTTTACGCCAAACTCATTAGCCATTCGCATCTTTTGTATCCTCCTTTATGACCATATACCCACATTGGATAATTGTCCATAAGTCAATTAACATACAGTTGGTATTTCTAGTGCGAGAATCCTTACCTTGCCGTAACACAGTCTATGACTAGCGCGAAGGTAAAGAATTTTTTATCTGTATACCGCCAATTAGTTTATTAGTTCAAACATAAAACATACATACATAAACTCACGCCTTCTTCCCATGGGGGTAGGCAGAAACTACAGAACGCCAACCGCTACGATCCTTACATAATCTGACATACTCATACATCTGTAAGTTGCATGTCAGCGGTGTGGTGGTATGTGAAAGTTGATCACTTTTGGAAAGTGTTATTTTGACATTTATCTACACCCATGCTATAGTGCGTTTCACGAAAGAATTCCCTTCGCCGTTATATTGGCACACCTGACTGTCAAGAACGTCAAACGCTCGACGCATCGTAGGCTTTGTTGAGTTTTTCCAAGATTTATAGTTGTTTTACGGTTTTAATCACGCCGAAGACACTTAAAAGTGGCGAAAGAGAGTTGGTGTTGAAAGTCAAAACGTTTTGTGAGAGTGAAAAACGTAACAAAGCGCCAATAATTCCATTAGAATGTGTGAGACTTCGCATCGCCGCCATAAAATAGGGTTGCCATTGCCAGAACTAGATGCTCCCTAGTCCCCGCTGCTACCCCGTAGGTGCCTACCTACACCTTTTAAAATAATTAAAGACCATAAAGAACCACCTATCTACGAAGTCGATTCATTGTTAAAAGAACACGGTCATAAAGTTGTAAGACTTCCTCCTTATCATTGTGACCTGAATCCAATCGAACTCATATGGAGACTTTTGTAAAGGCGGATTGCTGAAAAAAACGTGGGTCAGGAAGCAAAAAATATTGTAAAAATAACTGAAGAGGCAATTTGCAGTAGCACGCCAGAAGAGTGGATAAAAGAATGCAGCCACGTAGAAACCATAGAAGATAAGTACTTCAACAATGGAGTAACTGTTGATAACAAAATAGATCGATTTATAATAGAAGTAGGAGATAACTAGATGTACTAGAAATACTATAGGAGATACTTCAGACGATAGTGACCCTGGAGATAGTGCTATATCGGGTGTAGGTCCTTTGCAGAACCACAGTTATTTTAAAAAGTAATTTTGTTGTTAATCATTACAGCTTATTAAGAAGTTTCGCAAATAAATAATTATTATGGTTATATTAAGAGTTTAATTTTATGAATACTTATCCTTACACGTAAGGTATAATTTTCTATAGACCTTTGTTGAAAGGTGACCAAACAAAAAGAACAACCAAAATAAATTTTCGTTTTCAATTAAAACTGATTTATTGGGTAATATAATTTTCACAGCCTGGCAGCACTCATTTAAGCGCTACCAACATTACAGCGAAGGGACTTCTTTGATGAAACGCACTATACGAGTATAAATCCTCTAGGTACCTATAAAAGTTTCTGAAACAGTTAGCTTATTGCCAACATTAAAACAACCAGTGTCATAGTAACCATTATATCATCCAAACGAGTGTTATAATGTTGTACTAAATTTCATTACGCAACTCGAACTCGATCCCTTCCTCTTTCAATTCGTGGTATCTTTATGAATTAAAAAAAAGAACATTGTCATGCACGCGCGTTTCACTACTACAGCTACTAATAAAAAACAAAAAATCTTATAGGCTATTCGAATTCACGACGTATCCCGCCATTTTTGATCGATATTAGTAGGTATTGCGAACCTTTATAAAGTAATCATATCATGGGTGTAGATAAAGTCTTGTCAGCTGAACATAATTAGGTATTAAAACACTCATGTGATACTATTAACACACTCGGCATTCGAGTTTTAATACCCCTTATTATACAACAGTTGCATAATTATGTATAATTTCATTGATGATGCATTCAAGTAGCTGTCTTTAAAACAGTTTCTCGTCGTTGACAAGTCATTATGGTCGACGTCATCTGTATCGCATAACAACACAAGTGCTCAGTCTGTTTAAAGTTTATAGGTCTACTATACTATACCAATATACTCTTCCTTCTCTCCGTCGGGCGGGATGACGTAGTCAAACACACTGTCGTGGAAGAAGTGGAAGGGCTGGAACTTATCGAACAGGAAGTCTCCGAGGTACTCCTCCATGTACGTGCTGACCACGCGCCGGTCGTAGTCGTCGATGACGCGCCCGCCGTACATCACCTACCGAACGAAATTGTTATTCCAATTAATCCAGAAAATGTAATCTTCGTATTTCCGAATTAGTACCTTGCCTAACAGAGTGACCTCGTGTATCAATATTTCTCTGTATGACCCGATTTTGCTTTTTCGTAGATTTTTATTATTCATAACTTAATTAGTACCTTGCCTAACAGAGTGACCCCGTGTATCAATATTTCTCTGTATGACCCGATTTTGCTTTGTCGTAGTTTTTTATTATTCGTAACCTAATTAGTACCTTGCCTAACAGAGTGACCCCGTGTATCAATATTTCTCTGTATGACCCGATTTTGCTTTGTCGTAGTTTTTTATTATTCGTAACCTAATTAGTACCTTGCCTAACAGAGTGACCCCGTGTATCAATATTTCTCTGTATGACCCGATTTTGCTTTGTCGTAGATTTTTATTATTCGTAACCTAATTAGTACCTTGCCTAACAGAGTGACCCCGTGTATCAATATTTCTCTGTATGACCCGATTTTGCTTTGTCGTAGATTTTTATTATTCATAACCTAATTAGTACCTTGCCTAACAGAGTGACCCCGTGTATCAATATTTCTCTGTATGACCCGATTTTGCTTTGTCGTAGATTTTTATTATTCATAACCTAATTAGTACCTTGCCTAACAGAGTGACCCCGTGTATCAATATTTCTCTGTATGACCCGATTTTGCTTTGTCGTAGATTTTTATTATTCACAACCTAATTAGTACCTTGCCTAACAGAGTGACCCCGTGTATCAATATTTCTCTGTATGACCCGATTTTGCTTTGTCGTAGATTTTTATTATTCATAACCTAATTAGTACCTTGCCTAACAGAGTGACCCTGTGTATCAATATTTCTCTGTATGACCCGATTTTGCTTTGTCGTAGATTTTTATTATTCATAACCTAATTAGTACCTTGCCTAACAGAGTGACCCCGTGTATCAATATTTCTCTGTATGACCCGATTTTGCTTTGTCGTAGTTTTTTATTATTCGTAACCTAATTAGTACCTTGCCTAACAGAGTGACCCCGTGTATCAATATTTCTCTGCATGACCCGATTTTGCTTTGTCGTAGTTTTTTATTATTCGTAACCTAATTAGTACCTTGCCTAACAGAGTGACCCCGTGTATCAATATTTCTCTGTATGACCCGATTTTGCTTTGTCGTAGATTTTTATTATTCGTAACCTAATTAGTACCTTGCCTAACAGAGTGACCCCGTGTATCAATATTTCTCTGTATGACCCGATTTTGCTTTGTCGTAGATTTTTATTATTCATAACCTAATTAGTACCTTTCCTAACAGAGTGACCCCGTGTATCAATATTTCTCTGTATGACCCGATTTTGCTTTGTCGTAGATTTTTATTATTCATAACCTAATTAGTACCTTGCCTAACAGAGTGACCCTGTGTATCAATATTTCTCTGTATGACCCGATTTTGCTTTGTCGTAGATTTTTATTATTCATAACCTAATTAGTACCTTTCCTAACAGAGTGACCCCGTGTATCAATATTTCTCTGTATGACCCGATTTTGCTTTGTCGTAGATTTTTATTATTCGTAACCTATAGGATAGTAGAGTATAATAATTTCTCTGGTCTCGTGCCCCGGTTGGTCTTGTGATGGAACGTGGAGTCCTTCCTGGGTTTGTTCCCAGTATTCTTAGATTAGGCAAAATGTTATTCCATCAGAAATTTCTCAGCAGCAGCCTGAAGCTTAGATTTTACAAAAACACATTTATTTGTTCTGAAACACTTACCTCTCCAAACAGATACTTGAGCGTGGCCCACGGCGTGGGTCCATGCACCGCGAAGCAGCGGTCCAGATAGCATTGTAGGATCTGCATGCACACCGTGAAGTCCGACTCCGCGAAGTCGTAGGATATGTTCCAGCCGATTTTGTCGTACTTGCGACGCTCCTTACAAATGTTTCACCAGGTTAATATTTATTTACTAAATACTAGCGACCTGTCCATTCGCTCGATTTTTTTTAGACTCGACAAAACATCGAGATTTGCTTTATTATATTCAAGTATTTTATGATTGTATTACAGGTATAATACACACATAAACCGTCCGTGCGTTCGGAATCATTCTCTAAATGATGGTGAAAACCGCATCCAAATCTATTATTTAGTTTCTACGCAGTGACATAGATAGACACGAAAAGCGACTTTGCTTTATAAATAAAGAACATAAGACAAACATTAATATCATCCTGATGCTGTTGCAGTTTGTGGTAAATAAAAGTTGTAACATTGCTGATTTAAACTTGAAATTGTTAATATAATTCACCATGAGCACGAGGCTTTTTGCTTACAAAGAAAACAATGCTTTGTTTTTGAAACTGTCAGTAACAATAGTGGTAGAAACACATTTGAAAAATAATTGCATATCAAGATTTGACAGCATATAATTAGTATATTATCGATATTTTAGTATGACCTAAACATAGGAAAAACGTGATTCGATACAAAAAGCCAACGTCATGCGGTTGTTCCCAGGCGATCACCCATCCACCTACTGACCACACCCGATGTTGGTTAACTTCGCTGATCGGACGAGAACCGGTGTATTCAACGTAAAATATGGACGTTGCCGAATGATGGGCGAAAAACTACATTCAGTATATTATTTAATAGTAGGTTATACGGGTGTAAATATAAAATAAATAAATATCGTCTGACATTGCACACAGCACCATCTAGTTCCAAGTTAAGCACTTAACACTTAAGGCTTGTGTTATGGATACCAGATGGTTGATACACTACTTAAATACTTTTTTTTTTTTCGTAAATACATACATATTATAAATATACATCCATGACTCGGGTACAAATGTCCATATTCATCATACAAACATTTGCCCCTACCGGGATTCGAACCCAGGACCATTTGGTTTCGCTGACTACACTTAGCCACTGTAGCACTGCACTGCACTGCACTGCACTTAGCACTTAGCACTGTATATGACACATAAAAAGATTGTCACGCAGGTTATTATTAATATTTAAAAACCTGTAATGTCCCCTCTGCAGGGCAAAAGCCCCCCGCTCTCTTTCCAGTTCTCTCTGTTTAATACTGCTGAGGACCAGTTCTTGTTGAAGGAGTCCAGCTCATCCCGCCATATCCGTCTGGGCCTACCGCGATGTCGCTTGCCTTTAAGAGGGACCCATTGGGTCGTAAGTTTGGTCGTCTGACATGCGGCAGATGTGTCCAGCCCAATTCAATTTTAGCGTGGCAGGTTTCCAGGTGACATCGGTTATCTTTGTGACGGAACGGATGGTGGTATTCCTAACCAGGTCTGTTAGTTTGATACCCAGAATACTCCGTTCCATAGCCCTCTGGTATACCTCTGTGATTGGTCAAAGACCATGTTTGACCACTATATATGTGAGGATGGGAAGTATGCACACATCAATGAATCTTCTCTTAAGGGACACAAAAGAAGATCACCCTTCATTAGATCTTTCATGGCCCAATAGCTCTTCGCGATTATGGGAAAATTTAAATGCGGTACAATTTATAGCGAGAGCGGGTATATGATGAACGTGTCTATCTGCATCCAATCGAGAAGGTAATCATAATAAAATTACACCTACCGATTGGCACGCCACATTTCTTCGACCTTTTAGCCAAGGTTATGATCAGTGATCGGAGTAGGTAGATTGATTTTTGGTACTTGTATCATAAATGCACACAGAAAGAATAACATGGATAAGCCATTTTCCCGGAAAGTAATTCCGGTATTTCCGGATTAAATTAAATATTGTTAATGTTGGTAGTGATATTATTCCTACTCAATTCAAATTTAAAGGAAGGTATCAAAACTAAATTAATTCATTATTTATCTGTTGAATAATAAAAACAATCGGATTCCGATCGAAGCTTTAATTTTTATTTTTTTATTTTTAGCCTTTTATGGCTAGAACTTTTATAGATAGACATAAATTGTTGCACTTAAATTTAAATATTTTCATAGTGGTCATGGTAATTTGCATTAAGGGTAGAATAAATGACGGGGCCCCATAGAGGGCCAATGCCTGCTGGGGTCGTGAGACTGTTCTAAGGATGCACCACGACTCTGAAACGTAAAGGGCATACGAAGGAACAGGTTGATTTTAGTCAGATTTTAGGACCAAAAAAAAAGGGGTAGAATAAAGAAAAAAGATAAAAATCAACATTGTTTATTGTTAAATATGTACATTTTACATTTATTCACATTTTTAATCAGTAAGTACTACTACTACACTAACAGTAACACAGTAACACTAACTACTACAGTAACAAACAAAGATGCGCACTCTACGAACCGAAGTAAACGAGTGAGCTACCTGGCATGTCGTCGGCGGGCGTACGCATTGTTCTGATAACCGGTTATTGTACCACCCATGATCCTTTGTTCTGATTGGTCGTTGGGTTTTGTCAAATCGTGACTGTGTGCCGTTAAAGAAAATATGAAGAATAATAAAGATTAATATTGCTCATTTTATTACAATTCCTACCTTTTTTTTGAGGATGACAAATCATCAAATGACTCCTTCCACTCTGGCAGAATAAAATTCCTACATAAGTTCCGGTTTTTTTTTAATAATCCTCCAATTCCGGAGGAATGTCCATATTAATATATACGTTTCGGATCAATGACCCCATTTCAATCTACCTACTCCGATCACTAGTTATGATGCAGCAGCCAGCAGAAGACAAGACACGTTCACAGAGCGGTAGTTACATAGCGATTTCGAGCTTTTGTTTCGCGGAGGTTATATTTGCGCTTGTAGAGGATTTTCGTGAGTCACGCGCGTATATGTGAGTCCAGCGACGGAATATTTTCTAAGAGTGGCGCGGAATGGAGATTCCAACATGGTGGTCAAGTCCTGACCGGCCAATCACCGGGCTCATATGATGGACCAATGGCTAGCTAATTTTACGATGATTCACTATCGATAGATAGGTAAATTCGGCGCGAACAGTGCGACTTGAAACTTATTTGTTTTGTCGTACCTGGTAAGAGACTATTTGACCAAGATATTCAACCTGGGGACTTTGCCACTGTGATCCTTTTTTTTTTTTGAGGGCGGGAAATCATGTAATAACTTCTCCCGCTCTTCGTGTCAGACTCTTGCTGACTAAAACCCACCAGTGTTCCTTCAGTTGCCTGTGCCAGGGGCCACGGTAACCCCTTCGGACTTTCCCGCAACCCTGGCAGGCATCGGCCCTAGCGGACCTCGTCATTGATGCTGACATCTCTTTGAGGCGCGCGTGGAACACAACGCGCCGTCGACCCGGGCCTGGTCCTTATCGGACGGCGAGCTACCCATTGCTCGCCACTGTGATCCTGCGATGCGCACTGTTCGTCATCAATTTGGTCTTTGACATATTCATCTGAAGAACGACCTCTAGGCTTGCGGTGCTAAGATCGTCTAGCATCTGAGTCAACACGGAGGCTGAAGACGAAAGAAGGCAATATCGTCGGCGAAACGGAGATTAGATAATCTCTTTCGGCCGACCAGAATGCCCATTTCTGTCCAGTCCGCTGCCAGCTTTCGGAAGACTTCTTCCAGCACAGCCGTGAATAGTTTCGGAGACAGCGGGTCGCCTTGCTCAACTCCTTTCACAATCTGGAAGGACGGTCCCGTCATGGAACTGAAGGGCAATTCCCGTAATTATAAACGTTCAAAATCTAGTCGCAATCTCATCTCAGCGACAGTCAATGTCAAAAACTTGTCAAATATGTAGGGAAATTAGAGGTATTTTTGACATATTGACACTGAGATTAGACTGCGAACGTTCTTAAAATTACGAGAATTACCCCTCTGATCTTAATCGCTGGAGTGCTATTCCTATAAATAGGTACTTTATAGAAGATTAATACAAGTGGTGTCTATATCTTGATTCAGCAGGGCGTTAAAAATTGAGCTATGGGCGATACTATCGAGAAGCTTTTGAATAGTCCACAAAGGCGATATAAAGTGGGAGCTGAAATTCTGAGTGTTTCTCGATAATCTGATTGATGTAGTGAAGGTGGTCAGTAGTAGAGACGCCGCAGCGAAGTCCAGGTCATGTCGCGCAGGTATTGAGGGATAAAGGCGACGTTTAACAAAAAACAAAACCAAACTCTTTCTAAAACGCGATTGGCCATATTTGCGGCTCGGTACATTACTTAGATACTAGTACTACAATACTTTGGAGCAGTGGTGGCCCAGTGGTAACGGCCCCGACTTACGAGTTTTATGTCTTAGATTCGAACCCAGCCAGGTGCATTACTTTGTGTAAATTTGATTAAGAACTATCCGATCGTTTTAAAACAGTATTATACGAATGCCTTTCTTATTTAGATCAGTACCAGCCTATCGCTCCTTACTGACAGTTTAGTCTTTTAATTGTTAATTTTTACAATTATATTTATTTTAATAAGATAAATTTTTGACTTTACTTATGTATGTACGACAAGGTGCGGCATAAATAAATTCTACATAAAAAAAAAACACTGATGACACGACACCACTGCCCTCAAAACGGCGAAGGAAAACATCATGAGGAGACCGGCGTGTCCTAGAATCGAAAATTCGAAGACATGTGACATCTACCAAGTGAGCCTGCGTGGTGGGTTATAGCTCACTTCCTCTCGAAGAGAGGAGGCCTGTGTCCCAGCAGTGGGAACATTATAGGCTGATTATACTATGTTATAAAAAGCTATCTGCTAAAAATATATATAATATATATATGCTTAAAACTAATAAAATAAATAATAAGCAGGTACTTATTTGTACTATAATCGAAGACGAAATTTTAAAAACTGGCTGCATTGGCTTTATTGTCCTTTGCAGCAATTCAAATGGTCTCCTATAAGTGAACGAGTACACTTACTTATTACCTGAGGGGCAATTCTCGTACTTAAAAAAACGTTCAAATTCAAGTCGCAATATCATCTCAGCGACAATCAATGTCAAAAACATGTCAAAAATGTATGGAAATTGATTGTAATTTTGACAGATTGATACTGAGATCAGACTGTGAACGTTCTTAAAATTACGGGAATTGCCCCTCTGATGTAACTCTTTTATTTATGTGTCATGTATTGTGTACATCTTTTGTTGGAGATCCTTAATAAATAAATAAACAGTACACTAGTATAGTAACTCAAGTCTCTTTTAACCGAAATGTTAAATATGGTCACTAACACTTGGATTCTGATCTTTCAAAATAAAAATAAAGCTAACGAGCTATCAAACTCATGTTAACTGCGGACAAAAACAATAAAAGCTAATCAAATGACATACGATTCAGCAACAGGAAGACAATTCCCGTAATTAAAAACGTTCAAAATCTAGTCGCAATGTGATTACAGCGACAAAAAATGTCCATACACAACATTTTTTAAAGATAAGAATGCGAACGGTCTTAAAAAAAACGGGAGTTGTCGAATCGCTTTTAGAATCGGGGGGTAAGTTACCTGTACAACAGCGTGGAAGAAGGCGAGCACATACGTCAGCTTCTTGAACTGCGGATGGATGCATTCTTCGAGGGCACGGCTGCGCATCTTAAAGTACGTGTTGCGCAGGTTCAGCTTTAAGCCGTTAGGGGGCTCTGTTACCACTGTAAAAAGATAGAAAGAGTTTATTCTGAACAAATAAAAAGCACATTATCTACAAAAAAATATACTACTGTAAAAATTGATTTTACGAAAGAAGAATGTTGAAGAAATAAAATAAATACAGACGAACAAATAATATAACCTTCTCCTTTTTTGAAGTCGATTAAAAACAAAAGCACAACAAGATGGAGCTCCTAGTTAAGAATAAAGAAGAAACCTGTCCAATTAGTTCCATAAAGATGGCGCTGAGTGTTTGTTTATTTTACTACCAATTGAATTCCTTGTTAAAAACTTTGCTTGCAGATGGCACTAGGTGTTTTGTCTCTTCGACGATTGGTCGTTTTGTCATCGCTTTGACAAGAAGTGACAAAGTCTCAGCGTTCTCTCGCAGCGAAGCTTTCAGGAAACAAACATAGGGAGAAGTATTATAAGGCCGAAACACGTACCTTTAAGAGACCTCTGCAGTATCCCAATAGGGAAGGTGGGCGTGGGGTCCGTGGTGAGCCAGAGCCGGTACTCCGGGTGCGGCTTCGACATCATCTCCAGCTGCTTCTCCAGCTCGCGCAGAAAGGAGACCAGCAGGTGGCAGTTCTGCAGAATCAGCCACTGACCGTGGGAGATTGCACCTTCCAGTAGAGCTAATGCTGTCTGGAAATCACAAAATATTCATTTAATTTTGACGGTCATGGATGTATATCCAGTCAATTATGTAAACAAAGTCCACTGCGGTACAGGTCTAACTTAATGCCCGATTTCACTTGCACTATGCGACACCTAAATTCATTGCCTAACAAAAGCAAACCAACTATTGGATTCTTAATTGTCGGCGCATACCAACGTAGCGACTGTGCCACAGTTAAATTAATTTAAAATATTAAAAGTACTCTCCGGCTCGGCTAGTTTTAAACTGGTAGAACGAAAATGAGGCCACTCATTTCAAAACTAGCTTTTAAGGATTTTTCCTTGAAATCGACTTCTAGTTGAGAATTGGGGGAACTTTCAAGTCACTAATTCAGTTTTCCAAAAAATCGTTTCATCGTTGTTTTGGGTTGAAATTATACGCGCCCTGCGTATCTCCTGTCCAAGAACAAAGATACTGCTCTTTCAACACTCAAAGATACCCGACATTATTTCAATAAAAAAAAAAACATTTTCTTCTTATTTGAAATTATTAGAAGGCCTGCACGGAAAATACAGAACGCGACTGTCTCCTGATGGCTATAATATGGTTGATCATTTCACAGAGTATTTCTATAATATCAACCCAACAGATTATTTATTTTAGTCTCTACTGTCCCTATGCTGGACAAAAGCTTCCCCCAAGTCCTTGCAGGAATTCTTTTCTTTTCTTATAATAATACAAAGTTATTCCTTACCCCTTCCTGTCCCTGGCCTAGCGACAGGTACTTGAACTTGCCGCCCCCGAAGCCGCATCTGTCCGCAAGCTTCATCAAATCAGCTGTGGGATCCGAGCCGGGGCTCAGGATAAATACCACTGGAGTAAATGGAGTGGTTTGCTCGAATATCATGTCCAAACTGGAAATAACACAATGATTATTAATTAAAAAATCTATACTTTCTGCATACCTCTGTGGGAAAAAGACGTCCGAAAGAATGCGGTGTTTTCAAGGTCAATCATCCTATTTCTGAAATGTCGGTGCCGTTGAGCTATCCTGACTAAAAGTACCTTTAGAAAAGTAATTTAATTATTTTACATTTCATAAGCTAACCAAAAAGAAAGCTCATAGTTAGGACAAAGGCATACTGTGTAATTCGTCATTATACATACGGCGCAGTCCGTTTGCATACTGTCGCCGTTATGTATAATGCCTAAGGGAAAATGTATAACCTAGACATTATGTAAAAGTCCTTGAAACGCAATTGATGATTCAATCGCCGTAAACTTATTGCCTAGGCGAATTGATACAACTAGTTCTACTTTCTACCACCTGAGGCACTGCTAATAAAACAACAAAAGTGGCGTCGAGTAGTGCAAGTGTTTCCAAAAATAAAGATGAAATCAAATGCGTGCCGCAAGAAACTCTTCTTCTTATGCTGCATTTTATTCATGTTGCAAATCATACTTTTAATATTGGTGGTCGGAATAAAGTGTCTTTACGACTTAGCTGCAAAGCCATAATCGCGCAAAACAACAATTTATGTAGATCATTTTAACATAATCATTTTAAGATAATAATGTAATAAAAACAAAATGAATTGTCTGGATTTGTTCCAGATTGGCGCAAAGACGGCTGAACGGATTTGGATGAAATTTGGCACAGACATAGTACCCGAGTTAACACAAATAGTACTTTTGATCCCGGTAGTAAGTTCTCGAAGCATATTTCCCGAAATCCACGCCGGCGAAGACGCGGGCAAAAGCTAGTTTCTAGTAACAGAATAATGTAGATGTTTTTATTTATTATATTATATATTTTTGAGCTCATTTACGTAAAATGACGTGCTGCTACAGACGAGTACGAGGCTCTAAATCACAAATTCGATCAAACAAACTACAGACAACCAGCCTACGTCATCGTGAAATACGAGGCCGTTGCTTCCCAATGAAAACAAATCCTCGGAACAGCAATGTCACTCCACGAAGCCTGTGTAGCCCCCAGGAAGGTCCTGTGCTTTGGTGCGAAGCTAGGCTGGCTACGTTAGCCGGACACACCACGCACAACGGTCCGAGTGAGACACTATCACTCCTACTGCTACATACCTGATGACGGGCGGAGTGATGTACTCCTCGCCCATGGTGACGGTGATGTAGTCGGTGAGCGCGCGGTATATGCGGTCGACGCGGAAGCAGCGCAGCAGCATGAGCAGCTCGAAGGGCTCCAGCTTGTCGCGGTAGCCGCCCGGGATGTCGGCCGACTCGGGCGTGTCGCTGTCGAACCACTGCCCGCCAAGGGGGATGGAGAAACAGATAACGTAAATTAAATAGAACCAACACCATCATGGCCTTTTAAACATATCCGGCATTTTTAAGATCGACTTATAAAATAATAACGTGAAGTTCTGGACTATTGACATGGCTACAGCTTGCACGGTTTGACCAATACTAAATAACTAACAAGGCAAGTTAAATAAAAGATTATAAAAAGCTCAGTATGTCAACGCCATTAAATATTTAATTATAAAAATATAATATCCTAACCTAACTAAAACTATGTACCTACATATTAACAAACTAAAATATAGCGTCGAAAAATTCCTCCGCATTGCTGTCGACTGGTAATGTACTCAGGAGACTGGCGGCATTGCCACGTTGTATGGCCACACTTAGCTTATAGCCAAGGTCCTTGGGTCACGGGAAGTGTCAATCAGTCGTTTGGAGATTTCGTTGAACAAACCATGAGCACTCAGATCCCACGGCTCGAGGGTTTTAACCCCAAACGGCTCGAAAAAATTATACTTTCGCCGCTTGAGGTTTTCCGCAGCCGCAGCAGCAGCGCCAGCACAGCACGTCGAGCCAGGAAGATAGGATGGCGCAAGAGTATCGACGCACGTTGCGTCCCACACTAAAGGCCTTCCCACCTTCCATGGAAATAGACATGCGGTCCGGTCTCTTGCCATCATCGCGTACCAAGTCATTAGGTTCTAATACATCTGGAACGCCGACGTTGACAAGAGCTCGTCGGATGATGTCATGAATGTTCACTTCGGCTGCAAGACAGGCCGTGGTGTCCGAGGCTGTTGACAACTCCTAGTCGCAGGGCAGCAGCGAGGCGGAAAGGAGTTTCATAAAACAAAGTGCCTTTGTTACCATTAATTTTACCCATTTTACTTACTGATATTTTTCGTATTGTGTCTTTATTCTAATGTTTTAGTCAATCTTTTTTTTAATATTATAGGATACTTAGTTTATAACGCTATAGTTAAAACATACCTCTTGCCAGTCAGCCAGTCTCCTAGTGATATCATCAGGCAAAGAAGCAAAGGAATTCTGGAAGTCTATGCTCAGCTTCATTATGTCTTGCCAGCCCTGTAAAAATATATTTACAGAATAATGTATATAAGAGTAGGTGAAGACTAAAGAAACGATGGGTGGAACTGTGTGAAAGATGATATGGCCAGAAAGGGAGGGACTACCGAGATGATTGCAACACAGAGCGATATGTATAATCCCTCTCGCACTGAAACAATGATGGCTTATCAGTTATCACATAATTACGGTATCTGACCTGTGAAGGTATCCAGGTCCCGGGGCAGGCGCGGGCCGCCTTCTCCAATGACACGTTGCCTTTGATGAAGAAGTCCAGCTGCATCTGGTTGACGCGATCTTCGCTCTGTTCCAGCTTTATGTTCATTTGGAACGAGAATAACAGCTTGTGGCGTTCGAATATACCTGGAATTTAATATGCTTACTTATGCTGGCTTCCTGGCAACAGAGTCTTAGCATAATCATCCTATAATGTTCCCCCTGCTGGGTCGCAGGCCTCCTCGCTGCGAGATAGTTGGCCAGTATCAACCACGCGGGCTCAGTGCGGGTGGATTGATCCTTATCAGCTTGAAATTGTGAGAAATAGAAAGAAATTAGGGAGGCCTGTGCCTTGCAGTGAGACATCACAGGCTTTTAATATGCTAAGACATTGCTGTGACGTTTATTACGCCTGGACATGAACGGTCTGCGCCTGGTGACATTGCTAGCTAAACAAACACTTCCACACAGTAGGCGTAACGGACAGTCTTCTATGCAGGGCTTGCATAGAGGCTGAGGAAACCATTGCGTAAGTGCTCTTTGAATGCAATGGCATCACCCAGATTAGGGCAGAAACTCTCGGGGCACCCAGTTCCTACACAGATGTTCTTAGCAGACCAGGAGACATAATCAACTTCTGGAGGAAGGTGGGCTGGTTGGAATAACCACCGAAGGCCGCCATGGCCCACGCACAATGGTCCGCCTGAAGGACTAAGTCGGAAACCCTAAAGGAGAAGATGAAGAATATTATGCTGGCACTTCCCTTGGCGCATTTGTGAAATATTCGTTATTCCACTAATGCAATATCAACTTTATTACATATAGTATAGAATATATGTAAGTATTTTGATTACCCAAGTAACGCGAATATTTTTAGAAATAAAACGCCAAGTGAAGTGACGAATAAGAATGCTCTTTTTGACAATTTGTTACCGACACAAAATGAAACTTGAAAAGGACTGACTGACAGACGAATAAAGCTCAAGAAGATCTTCGGTAGATTCCTGCTTCTTAAATGGCGAGAATGTACAAGGTGGGGCAAAAGTAATCACCCGATGTTGTTTTGTCAAAATTGATGACCATACGGGTTCGTTTTATGGCATTTTCATCACTTGTGTCAGAACTTCCGGCGATAGGTTGTCGCATTCCTGTCGCATATTTGCTTTAGGGCTTCAAAAGTATGAGGCTTGTTTACATAAACCCGGGCGGTGAAATCGGGTGATTTTTGGCCGGCCAGTGCAAATCGCCAAAGCGAGAGATTAGACGAACCGAAAATGCTTCCTTCAGAGGTTGGGCTCGTGCAGTGTGCGCCGATGCTCAGTCCTGTTGGAACCACATGTCCTCCAGTATCAATTCATCCAATTGAGGGACCAAAAAGTTCTTCTCCATACGAAACTACCTTTTGGAAGGGGCGACTAGAATCAATTATATTTAAATGTAAATGTTGACGTTCAAAAGTGCCTTTTATGTGCCTATTTGAAATAAATGCTTTGACTTTGACTTCGTTGATCATGGCCTCGTAGCACTCGCCGCCCACAATAAGGACCACGCGTTCTCGAAAAAAAAAAAATGGCCCGATGACTTCTCCAGCGTAAACAGCACACCATGCAGTAACTTTGAGTGGGTGTAATGGCTCTTGGTGAGTCATAGGCGGAGTTTCGCTGCCTTAGAAGCGTTAATTTTGCTTATTCACGTAACCGGAGAGACGGAAATGGGCCTCATGCTCATAATGATTTTCGATGAAAAATCGTCCTTCTCTTGGTCGTGATTCAGGGTGGCTTGATCGTATGTAGTAGGATCAAGAAGTTTCTTAGCTGGTGACAAATCAGAATAAGCAAAGATTATAAATAATAATTGCAGAGAAGAAAAGGCTTACCAGTACATCCGTAGTCGTAGACATTCTTTGTGAGCATGCCTATAATGTTCTTCAGACGTTTTGATAGCATTACATTCGGCATCGCTTTGCGCAGTGAAAACGAGAACACCTTTTGATAAACAAAAAAGTTTAGTTTTCTTAAAGCACTCAATTTAACAACAGCTTCGCCAACGGCCATACTACGTTGGTACGTCCGTCCGATCACCGAAGTTCAGCAACATTGGACGCGGTCGGTACTTGGATGGGTGACCGCCTGGGAACACCGCGTGACGTTGGCGTTTTGCTTATTCACTAAAACTTATGGGAAAATGGCCAATTGCACAGCTAGTATCACTAAAAGCTTGACCTCCTATTTCAAAATCTTCTAGCCCTCAAAAGGTAAATTAATTTTTGGTTTTTTGTCTTAAATATTATCGATTAATGCTTTTATTGCTGTTTATACGACCGATTTTTCATGTTTAGATTTTTTTTATCGGAGGAATAAAAGTTGCGGTTTGACAGCTTTTTGTATAGAAAACATTTCAACCTCCATATTTATTCTTCAGATAGCAGTTATCTGAAGATTGAGAAAATATTCTGATATGCGCTCTTAGCGTCGTTTAAAGCAGCATCACTTTATTCTTTATTATTATTACATAAGAAATGGATACAAATTGTGTGAAGTCCCTGACACTTGTGCTAGGTGGTTAACCTGTGTTACAAGTGCCAGTGCCCTCTTCCGGGAGGAAATACTTTTAAAAGCTTATGCAATAAGACTAACAATGATTTCAGAAACAAAAAACAAAATTAATACAAAATAACAATGAAAAAGAAAATGGTGAGAAAAATCCTGTACTGGAAATTGTGTGTATGGGTGCAGTGTGCGTGCGTGTTTGTGTGTGTTTGTGTATGTGTGTGTAAGTGTGTAAATAGAATTGAATGTTCAGGAAAGGTTGATTGGGATCGCGAGTACCTACCTAATCACTGCTAGTAAAATGTCCTATTTTACACAAAAATAGCCTCCACGAGAAAGGGTACAACGCCTCCGCCCTACGCACTAGCTAATCTTTTTACCACACTATGAGCTAATATACTAGCTAGCTAATTTAATATGTTTACCCTGGCACAGTTACTGCACCTATATTATAAGTAAATGATGTGGTCTCCTATAATTGGAAACGCACACTTGTATTTGTCCCTGTTCTATGTATACTTGCATGTAATTGTGTAGCCTCTGTTGGGGATCCAATAAATAAATAAAAACTCTCGTAAGGTGACACGAGAGAAGTAGAAATATTTCGAAATGAAATTATGTATATATCTGTAAGTACCTTATACTAGCTGCACCCCACGGGTTCACACGCATACTCGTAAGTCTCGATCCGTGGGAATGGCGAGATAAAAAGTATCCTATATCCTATTTTGGGTCATGGTCTACTTATGTGCCAAAATTTCATCCCAATCTGTTGAGCCGCTTTAGCGTGAAAGCGTAACATACAACCATACAAAAAAAAAAACAAATTTTTTGTCTCTAAAATCCTTATCTATAAAAATCAATGCCACTTTTCGTTGTAATTTTATAACTCAAGAACGGATAGACCGATTTTGCTAATTCTTTTTTTAGAATATTCCTTGAAGTACGAGGATGGTTCATACGGAAAAAAAAATGTTAGGCGGTACGAAGTTCGCGGGGTCAGCTAGTATTAGTATAAAAGACACTTTAACACGGCATTTATCAGGTCAATATTTTACAACTACATAGATGGCGCCGGCATTTCCTAGCCGACTAATCCCTGAGAAGGAATGCCAAAACAAACTCAGAGGTCATGGGGCCGTACTATGATGTGTTAATTCCATCATTGTTCCAGCGTGAAAGAGACGGAGCTATACATTACCGATAGCACTATCTCTTTTTCGCTACGGAATCATGATTGTGTTAACACGTCATGGTACGGCCCCTGGTCTCTTTTAAAGTTCATTATCATCATCTGCCTAGCCTTCTCCCAACTATGTTTGGGTCGGCTTCCAGTCTAAACAGATGCAGCTGAATACCAGTATTTTACATGGAGCGACTGCCTATCTAACCTCCAGAGCCCAATAACTGAGCAATACGATTCCCCTTGGTAAGACTGATTGTCAGACTTTCGGGCTTCTGATGACCCGTAACGACTGTCAAAGATCCACGAATATCAGACGGGATCAGCGGCTTAAAGTGATTTCCGAGGCACGGAGGGCTCTTGGTATGTAAAGATGGTCACCCATCCACGGACCCACCGCGGCAAGCGTAGCTTAATCTAATCGATCGACAAGTGCGGCTGGTATTTCTAAGCCACAAGCCCCACAATGTTCACACATTATATTATTAAGATATGTTGTGAGTCTAACCACACAGGGTTATGTTTGGAAGGACAATACGATTTCATTACTTACATCAAGATATGAAGACAGTGAATACTGATACATGCTGTTAACGCCGGCCATGTCTGACAGCACGAAGAACAGAATGGACCCGCGCTTGGCCACCGGTCGGTACCCGTCGCGCAGTACTTCTATATCTTTCGTTGTTGATGCTGCAAGTTCGAGTTTCTCCATCACCTGGGAACAACATTGAGCGATGTCAGTATGTCTTTTGTCGACGACAGAATAAGAAGTATTTGATTGATAAGGTTAAAGATGGCTAAGGCTTAAAGATAGTGTTGTCGGTATCAACTACTTACAATTTTGAATACCGGGCACCCGGTTGATCTGTACCTATCAGTACGGACAAATCGGGACCGGAAAGCTTGTATCCTTATGCAAGCACCCGTAGGCGCTGTCCTAATAGGAAGGGATCGTCCCGTGAATATGCGATCGCTTTCTATTGGTTGGCAGTTTTTTTTTATTTATTTAAGATGGGTTTGCTCTTGATTCTAGTCTAGGTCAGTGGTGACAGAGACAGAGTCGACGGTGGAGTGAGCTTGCCCTGAAGAAGCCTGTTCACTCTCACTTTGAAGAGTTCGAGTTGAGTTTAGATGCAGTAATGACAGCTGCACAAAAACTAAAAAGAATCACCTGGCGTGCAGTTTAATGCAGTCCTCTGGCTTGTTTGTAGACCCTAAGATCTCGTTCAAAATCAAGTTCACTTTCATTCGACATACTATTTCTTATTCTAGGATCTAGAAAAGTGTTGGTAGTGACCAATACTTTTTTATGTCAGCTATAAAAACTGCGCCACCCACCCTTTAGGATCCTGGCCAAGTAACTACTCCAAGAAGTAAATAAAAGTACATTACAAATGACTTTGTTAACCGCGTCTGGTCGATGTGGCGACGCTTGGGGGAGACCTATGTCCAACAGTAGACGTCTTTCGGCTAAAAAGATAATGAATGTTGCTTACCTCAGCAGCCTTGGACTTGGTGTTCTCCAGAGTGGTAACAAGCTCCACATTGTCCAGCATGTTGCCGGTGGAGGTTGCCAGTTCTCTCAGCAGAGAGTCCTCGAGGCCTGACAGGAGACTCTTGTTGGCGCTGGTCTCTATGATGAGGGTCTCTCGCTGTTCTTCTAAGTCTGAACGCTCGCAGCGGACTACTACGCTTAGTAGCTGGTCTTCTAAGCCCTGAGGAAGAAGTACATTCGAATATGTTAATGGACTGCAATGATAGATAAAAATTAATCTAGGTAAGGGTTCCTTCCTTCGATACAAAGAAAATAGTTAAATAGCAATATAATATGCAATAATTGCTTATTATATTGCTATTTAACTATTGCTACTATAATCAAACCAGGATTTTATTATTTTCGTTCAGTTACGAGCATAAATACACTTACAGTAAGACACAACTTAGATGTAGCATTGGCAAAATTCGTAAAACCGATCACATCCGACCTGAGTGCGCCTTCAAAATCACCCATCGTTGTTACTGCTTTAGACGAAAATGATCTTTACGCAAACGCAATAACATTAAAAGTCATATAACCAAATACATTCGTAAAATTTATGCGTAGATTTACATGGACTTGCTTGCAAAATAAATGGTCACTTAAATAAAGTCTACATTATTTTGACATATCCGCTTGTTTTATATAAATTCTATTTAGCGGTAAAGCTTGGCGGCAAAGTTAGACGGTGATTTTGTGAATAAAGACTGTTGTACTATGAATGGATTTATTGTTCGCTGCTCGTGGAATAAACACCCTGAGTTGAAGTAAGGTATTTTCTTAGCACTCTCTGAAACGTTTTCCTGCCGTTTCCTATTGTTGTGTATTTGTGTGATATATTAGTGCAAATCAATATGTCTGACTGCGACAAAGATGGCGATCATGCGACATATACAAACCTGCACGGTGACAGTGTAGTTGATGACGACGGCTTTGGAGTAGGTGGCGGGGTTGAATTGCGGGTTGCCGAGCTTGGTGGTGAGGTACATGCGGTAGTTAGGGTCGTAGTCCACCTCCGTGCTGCCCAGCATCACGAATGAACGCCCGCTTTCAACTGGAGACACACATAGATCAGTCTGGTATGGGTTTAAATACAGGCGAAACCATTGCGGCCTCATTACAAAACAAGTTCGTAGTAAGTATAGGCCAAGCTTAAACCTTCGAGCCAGTTTATATATCTATTTAGAATTTGAATCCAATAAACAAAATATCTTATAATACAAAATTATATGTATTCGAAAACACAGCAATGATATGAAGAAGCAGTCCTTATGATTCTGTGAAAATACGAGAATATCCCCCTAAATCGGTAGGAATATCGAGCATACCTTCTTATTTCTGGCACCTGAGGGCGCAGTTAATACATTACCGCCATTTTTGCTGTCAAGCGTCATTGCATTCTTGTGATTCTTTCGAGTAATGTCAAAACTTTTATCTAATAAGAAAAAAGTATTTTGAAGTGCTTTTTAACCACTGTAACTGAGTTAAATAAGTGTTAAAAGTGTTAGTGAGTGTGTTTTTAGTGCTTTTTGGAAACACAGCAGTGTATTTCACCAATAAATGGAGCCGGTAAGTAGCGGTAATGAGAACCACGAGCGAGCCGGTATTGTTGCTTCGGATGGAGAACAATTATCGGCAACTAGCTCTGGGGCATCGGAAAGCAGCTCCTCCACATCCTCGGAGTTTGAGGAGGGCACGGCTTCACCCCTGCCCAATAAGCGTTCTCGTACCTCGGCGCGAAACCGTAAGTACAAGTCGAAACAGGTTCGCACTGATCCTCGTATTGATACTTTAATGTCGCAAATGTCGTATATTTCGAATTACTTAAGCCACTATCCCGTTTGTTATAATAGTGCAGACCCGCAAAGTAGTGGTATTGTAATTCCTAGTACCATAACTAAAAGTGTTGATTCGCAACATCATGTTATTAATAATAACAACGAAAGTATTTCGGAACCGTTCATTACATTGCCTACTCAGCCCGAGTCGCTGTCTCTTAATTGGGGTTCTCTAAACACCGATATTGACGTTAAGAAGATTATCCCACCTAGTGATAGGGATAGGTTTTTAGAACTAAATAAGTTACAACAGTTTGGCTCTCAGGCATGGAAAGGCATTAGGTACAAGCAGGTTTTGCAGGGCTGCTTGGCGACCCCAGGATTTACAGGCCTTCATATCAATGATGAATTATGTCACTTTAATAAAAGCAAAGACTATCTGGCTTCAACTGAGTTGATTTTAGCTGGCTTATCCAATAAGGTTTTGGAACAGAGGCAGATATTAAGAACTGGATTACAGTCTATGGTTGACTGGGCTAGTTCTAATCCACAGGGCTTAAATCCAAATACTTTGTTTGAGAAAATTTCTGTGATTTTTGGACCGGGATCATTATGTCATAAGAACTCGGAAACTACCATGCAAATTATATGCGGAAAGCGTTCCGAGTGTATTGAAGTCAGGCGTGAACGTATTTTAAAGGAAGTTTCTAATGAAAATCTTAGAAACACGCTAAGAAATGTCCCACCCAGCTCAGAGTACTTATTTAGTAGAGAGGCTTTGCAACCTATAATACAGTCCCTCGGAGGGTCTCAGGTCTGGTTGAATACTCCAACCTATTTAAAAGAAAAAAAGTTTTCAGAGCGTAGGGATCATACATTTCAAAACAGGAAAGGCTACAATAAAAATAAAACTAGGAAGTCTGAAAAAAAAGTTTAAGAATAATATGGTTCGAAAGACTCTGCCCTTTCGTCAGCGTCGTTCCAATGTGGAGAGGTCAAACTCCAAGTCCAAAGAAAATTGACTCGCAACGGAATTTCAGAGGGGGGTGCCTGAAATTTGCCACAGAAAAATGGGCTCAACTAGGGGCAAACCAGTTCATTTTAAAGTCAATAGCAAATTACCGCTTGCCCTTCAGGAAGAAACCTCCTCTAAAATACCCGACCAATTTTTTTTTAGAATGTCTGGCTACCAAAGTTTCCCCGGAAATGACACAAATGGTCAAGGAGTTGAAAAGCATGGGCATGTTAGAAAGACCAATAATGCTAGACCCAGGGTTCTTCTCAAAAATGTTTCTAATAAAGAAATCAGATGGGGGATTGCGCCCAATTTTCGACCTCGAGGCTCTAAATACATATGTAATGACAAAGCATTTTCATCTAATATCACAGATAGATGTAGTAGACTTTCTTCAGACAAACGACTGGTTAGTGAAGATCGATCTTCACCAGGCTTATTTCCATCTGAGTGTCGCGGAGACTCACAGAAGGTTTTTACGGGTTGTTTACGATGGAGAAATCCTTCAGTTAACAGCACTACCGTTCGGCCTGTCCTCGGCACCCCGTGCATTTGCAGCGGTTTCAAACTGGGTGGCCGAAATCCTCCGGGATCGGGGTGTACGCCTCTTAGTATACCTAGACGACTATCTCCTGGCTTGTCAGGACAAATCCAAGCTTACGGCACAGGTTGCGGAAACGCTGGCCCTCTTGGAATCTTTAGGTTGGCATGTAAATTATCAGAAGTCCATAACCGAGCCCACACGCAAGTTGGAATACCTAGGGCTGGTCTGGGACACTCAGAACCGGACAGTAGCTTTGCCCACCCGAAAAGTTCTGGGTATAAAAAGCTCTCTGACAAACATATTGAGTCGAGACAGCTGCTCATTAAGAGAGCTTCAAAGTTTGTTGGGCATGCTAAATTTCGCCAACCATGCGGTCCCTCGGGGCCGGCTTTACTGTCGCAGGGCACAGCTCTTTCTGAGAAGATTTACTCAGAGAGGCCAGAAGAGAGCACTGTGCCCCAGAATGCGAGAGGATTTGCGGTGGTGGTTGGATGCGATAGAGGGCAGTCCAACCCCACTAAACAAGAGAGAAGTAACACACTTCTTAACTACAGACGCAGCGGATGCGGGCTGGGGAGCGAACTTAAACAGTCAACACCTCTCAGGCAAATGGGCTACAAACCAAAAAGCCTGGCACTCCAATATGAAGGAGATGTATGCCGTTTTTGCCGTCATCAGGTCCCAGGGGGCACTGTTACGAAATGCCCACATTCTAATACAGTCAGACAACCGGACTCTGGTGGCATACATCCGGAATCAGGGCGGAACTCGTTCGTTAAACTTACTGGGGCTAACAACCAGGTTGATGGAATTGAACTTCCGATTCAACATAACGATGACAGCATTCCACTTACCAGGGAATCTGAACGGCATCGCAGATTGCCTATCAAGAGGCAGATCAGTACCCGAGTGGCATCTGCTACCACCAGCCACGGAGGCAATATTCAGACGGTGGGGTGTTCCCGAAGTCGATCTCTTCGCAACAAGAGAAACCTCTGTCGTCCCAAGGTATGTGACTTTAGACTCAAGAGATGGGTCGGCGCTTTTCTGCGACGCTTTCAGTCAAAGATGGGTGTTTCAAACAGCGTGGGTATTCCCACCTCCGAGCATGATACCCAGGGTCCTGGCACACCTAAACAGGGCAGTAGGGACATACTATGTGATAGCGCCACGGTGGACCCAGTGCTTCTGGTTCCCGGATCTCCAGGCACGCGCGCTAGCCCCCTCTCTGCCAATAAAGAACCTGAGGGAGGTTCTGTTAGACTGGACGACGAGGATGAGCCCGCCTCAAGTAGACAAACTAAGGCTCCAAGCTTGGAAAGTTGGGGGTGGGAAGATCAAGTAATTGATTGGAGTCGCGACGAGCAGCAGTTATTGAAAAAGAGCTGGCGTCTCTCAACCTTGAGTACCTATAGTGCCCCATTGAAAAGATGGTTGCACTGGACTAAGTCACATGGTGTAAACAGTAAGTGTCCAGAGGGCAAGGACGTAGCTAGGTTTTTGGCCAATCTATATTTACAAAATAAGTTTGCATATAGTACGATTCTGTTACACAAATCAGCTATTTCAACATATTGCGCAGCAACAGTAGAGAATCTATCAAAGAACTTTTTTATTCAACAGGTTTTAAAGGCTGTTTCTTTGTCTAAACCACACCCAGGTAAACTCCCTATATGGGATGTAAATATTTTGTTTGGCTGGCTAAAGTCATCTACATGTACATATTCTCTTTTTGACCTAAGCAGAAGGACTGCATTGATCCTTTTACTAGCTTCTGGTCGAAGGCTACATGACCTTACCCTCTTGGAACTCAGTGAGCAGGGGCTTACAGAGTCTGAGGACACTCTGACGTTTTGGCCAAGGTTCGGCTCAAAAACTGACACTGGTTTGCACAGGCAATCAGGCTGGCTACTAATACGGCATCAAGATCCAAAAATTTGCCCAGTAACTCACGTTAAGAAGTTGATTAAGATCTCGGAAGCCAGACGCTGTCATGATAGTCAAATAAAATCTCTTTTTATCTCCATCACAGGAGTGGTCAGGCCTGCATCCAAAACAATGATAGCAGGTTGGGTGCGGTCAGCTTTTAAGCTTGCTAAGATTGATGCCTCCCCAGGTAGTATAAGATCAGCTGTAGCTTCTCGGGGATGGCTGGACAACAGACCAGTACAGGAGATATTAGAGAGGGGAAATTGGAAGTGTGTAGAAACATTTTCAAGATATTACTGCAAGGAAGTAAATAGATCTGTCAGTGATGATGCTGCAGTGGGTTTACTTTATAATAACTTTAAAACTGTTTAACTAAATGTGATTTCATGGTGTGATCTCAGTGTTAAAACTAAGAATTATTTTTATGATTTCATTGATTTAAAGACGGAGGCTTGTTTGTTCTGTTATTATGTTAATCACTTTAATTAACTTAGAAATTTTATCTGTTGTTAATTTATTATGCAGTTATTTTAGCAGTATGTGTGAGACTGCTTAATTATTGAGTTTATTGAAAAGAATAAGTTCTTATTTTTGTTTTGTTTACTTACAAAGTCAGTTGAATTAATTACTTTAGATAACTGATTAATTGTTAAATTTGATTTAATTGGTTTCCCATTATTAGAGCTTGAGTTTAATTTATGAAAGTTCAACAAAGAAATAAATTATAAAAAAATAAAAAAATTGTGGGTTTATTTAACAATTTTGCATTCACATTGCATTCTTGTGTTTTGTTTTTTCTGGTCACCAGCAGATATCAAACAGGTCTTCATATCATTGCTGTGTTTTCGAATACATATAATATGACTGTTTTGCATTAAGACAAAACAGGTATTATATGTTGGAGAAAACACAGCAATGAAACAAGGGGCTTGCTGATGATGAAGACTGCAATGACGCTTGACAGCAAAAATGGCGGTAAAGTATTAACTGCGCCCTCAGGTGCCAGAAATAAGAAGGTATGCTCGATATTCCTACCGATTTAGGGGGATATTCTCGTATTTTCACAGAATCATAAGGACTGCTTCTTCATATCATTGCTGTGTTTTCTCCAACATATAATACCTGTTTTGTCTTAATGCAAAACAGTCATATTGTATACTTAAGCTAACGTCAAAGTCGTGTAATTTGACGTGAGTTTCTGTATTTTAAACTTTCGCTTTGTTCTTAGAGTATATAATAACATTGGCGAAGACATAAGCGCAATATTCTGAACAGTAAAGTCTGTCACTTTTGGCGGGGGACGCAATTGCTACAATTGAACATAATAATTATAAAACCAAAAAAATGGAAATACACAGAACATTAAGAATAACATATTATTTAACAACAAAAATTACCAAGTCTCTACTTATTCGTATTAAAAAATTATCGACATGTCAATTTTGGTTTCAAACATGACCTCAACTATTCAGTAGTTTCGTTTAGCATTTTTACTAAAATACATCCGCATATCAAGTGCATGTCAATTTTGCTGAAAAATATTTGTCTTCTATATTATGAAAGTATACGCCAAGTATACTTTCATAATATAGAAGACAAATATTTTGAACTTTATGAACATAATAACGAGGTGTAGCGAGACTCGGCGACGTAACAAAAGCAATGCGTCAAAAATACTCGATTCATGCCCTGTTTTATGTTGAACCATGGTTGAATCGAGTGAAAAATCAAAATATATTATGAGGTTAGGATTTTGATTTTCAATAAAAACATGATAAATGATTTTATTTCTGTAAGTAGGTTTGAACAAACACTTTTACATGTCAATCATATTTTTTTAAAACTAGATGGGGTCGGCGTTTCCTATCTGACTACTCTGAGAAGAAAGGCCGAAACAAACTCAGAGTTCACAGTCTCTTTTAAAGTCCAGACAAAATCTTGGTCAGAATCTTGACTAAATATTATAAAAAGTATTTACATATGGAATGTTATTTATGTATGTAAGTTTGACGTATTTGAACGCTGTATACATGATCTAACCGCACATCCAGCCACGAAGCTCCACGCGCCTTGAAAACGATTTACGAAGTGCGTAAGAATCGATTTGAAAGTAGTTTTTATGAACGTACTAGAACATTTGTTCTTGTGCTTTTACAGAGGGGAAGTGATCGTAACGCATCCTCAGTGTTATATTCTCTAAGGCTTTGTTGGACTAAAGTTCGAAATTCCAAAATGGCTCGATGGTTAGACCTAGCTCTAAAGAAAAATCTTGTTTTGTAATAAGGTAATTGGGGCCTGCCGCTAAAAAGAGGGGATATGGGACATTACTTCATTCTTTCGTCATAACCTCATCCTAGAACAGTTTTTATCGAATTTTGAGTAGGTTTTGGCACGAGCTGTACCAGTATATTATTCTGGGGACTAAAATACATTGGTATTAAAATTTATAGCTGGTAGCCCCGGGAATGAGGGTTTTCATAAATGACGTTCACCAGGTGGCAGCACTGAGACGTCAAGTCAAGGTATCTGTCAAAAGTGACAAAGAGCCTATATTTTTTTCAGTCGTTATTGAATGTTGCATGAATGAATGAAACGAAAGATGAAATGGAAGACGTTTTGTCAAAGTGGTGCCAACAGGTGGTGTGAATTTTCGTGAAAACTCTCTTTGCCCTACTTCGGTATTGTCACATGTGAACGCTCTTTTATTGGAACCTGAACATGGACAAAGGAAAATTTTATTAACTTTCGCTCTGCCAGGTTCCCTTCTAACATACAATTATAATAATATAATAATAAAACTTTTATTTCATAGTAAATACAGATTTAACAGGTTTAAGACAGTTTTAAGACAGCTTTGGTAGTAACACAATGCAATACAAATCTAAGAGCTAAAATCTGTACACAATATGGAAAACCCTGCCTCTCAAACTAGGCAACCTGTATCTTGAGAGAGAGTGAATTCTATTTTATTTGTAAGTCCAGTCTAGGAAATTAATTGTATAACAATTTTTTTATGGAAGTTCTTGGGAGAGGCCTTTGCCTAGCACTGGGAAAAGAAAAAAAAATCAAATTGAAACACTACGTCGATTTTCCGTGTTATAACCAAATCGTACAACTGTCAAAAAAATACTGTTGTGGTTTGAATATACGGGCAATTTGCTAAACAATTAATGTCCCTGATTTTGCATACCTTTAATATTCTTCTCGAGTACATTATCAACGACAGGATCTATGTACTCGTTGACATCTTGGAACAGCACCGGCATGCCGTACTTGATGGCCATCTCCAACTGACGCAGGAATTGAGGGTCGTTGAATGACAACACCTGAATAAATAATAAATCATTCAAATATGCTGACATTAATTTTAAACTTAAGTGCATAATTCTTTAAAAAGTAACTCTGAATCTCGGAATTTATAGACAGACACTTTAAGACCCCTCCGTGCCTCAGAAAACACGCTATGCCATTAGTCCCGGCTGTCATTCGTGTACCTTTGACAGTCGTTACGGGTTGTCAAAAGCCCGAAAGTCTGATAACCAGTCTTATCAAGGTATCGTATTACCTAGTACTTAACTGGGTTGTGGAGGTCAAGTCCATGTAAAATACTGGTATTCAGCTGCATCCGGTTTGACTGGAAGCTGACCCGAACGTTGGGAAAAGGCTAGGCAGATGATGCCACATGACACTTTGCCATAAATATTATCCTTACTTATTTATTATTATTTTCGCTTTATAGTTTCGAATATATAAGTCAGAGATCACACACTGTTATCACCACGGAGCAAATACAAAGAGGAGATGTTGTAATAAGGTTTCTGTATGAAACAACGGGTGACACTTTACGGGGTGAGGGGTGATCAGATCCCGCCCACTTCTTTATTTTACATCTACTGGTCAATAGCAAAACTATTCGCTCGTCCTGTTGATTTTACTTTGTAGTTATGTAACTATCTCACACTAGATGTCACTACGTGCAGAATGAAGAACTATTTTAATAAATTACGCATAAAATTACTGACAAATGAAATGTGATGCCATCCATAGCATCAGAACGTCTATCCGAGTAGTTTTTACAAGATAAAACACCACACTTCATTCTTTTTGTCTTCTAGCGCAAATATGCTGTAAAAACGGAACTTTTACAGAGCTGTGCACAGGACGAACGCCAACAATACACTGACTAAGGCCACGCCTACATGATGACGTCAGGACCTAGTTGAGAATCACAGTGCACAGTTGCTTAGGCCGTCTCCTCTTTGTATTTGCTCCGTGGTTATCACCTTAAGATTATTCTTCGTCTCTTTCTTCTTGATCCAAGAGAGCGCTTGTGTCTGCGGGTCGATACACAGCGGGAAGCGAGACGCTCTCGTCGTGAGGATCCCGTTCTGGACAGACAGCTCGTCAGGAGGTAGACCTTCGGAGTTCCAACTGAAGTAGTTGTTAGGCATTTAAATTAAAGGTAGTTAATAAAATCTTCTTAACAAAAATCTTAAATTAATTCACATACTAACTCAGCCTAAAGGAGTTAATTTTATTTAAAAAATGAGCACTAAGGAAGGGTTTTGAAAATTCATCTCCAACCCTATTAGGGTTGGAGATGAAAGTTTGTATCGAAGTTGTTCATTTTGCTGGTGGGAAATCCCATCAGGCGCACAGCTTTTACTATGATGTAAATGACAGACAAAATCATCTGGATAGACTTCACCAAAGTGAGTTTTGGATGATTTACTAAAATTTTCAAGCATGTTTGAGAAAAATGATTTTAATGTATATGAGATTACTAGCTTCTCCCTGCAGCTTCGACCGCGTGGATGTCGTAAGTTATCCCACGGGAACGTGCTACCGATATAAATAGTTCTATCATTCAAATACATTCAGCCGTAAAAGCGTGAAAAGGTAACAGACAGACATATAATAAATGCAAATATCCTTTTTACAGGTTTTTATGATTCTAAATGTCTAACTTAAAAATAATAATAATTCATTTTAAAATACTCTAGCGCCGCCATTAACCACTTATTAAATACATAATATATTTTATAACTTCAAATTGTAATACTAATAACTTTTAAGCGGGTGGACCGATCTAAATTAATTAATTCATAAAATAAATAATACCCTAAGATACGGGTTCTGCCTATTTTTCCAATTCCTTAAATCTCTTAAAAACAGGTACACAAGAATTTCTATAATCATGTGAATTTTAAAATCATTCCCTATTTTACCCCATTGGGGGATGATTTTACAAAAACGCTGAACCATTATTTTTTTAATGCAATGCTAAGTTTCCTATACAAACTCATCCCTATAGGATTATTTTCGAGACAAAAAGGCTACTTTTGGGGCTACCCAAAAGTAGCCTATGTGCTTCCCTAAGATGCCATCTATATAGTTGGCAGATGTTATCGAAATCCGTTCAGTGGTTTAGGCGTGACTAGGTAACAAACAGACAAACAGACACGAGTTACCTTCGAATTTATAAGTAATATTATTGTAAGGATTGTATGCTAAAATAAAAATAGTCGTCTTTCGTCAAATATATCAGTCGTTGATATGAGTAATTTTACTGTTCCGGTGGAAATTAGGACTTAGGAGTAATTATTCCAGCATGATCAAATCATCTTAGCGATAAGAGGCCTATTCTACAGTATCCAGCCCGGTAGACACAAAATACCTGATTCATTAAATAGGAACCGAATTCGTATGAAATTATCTACCGAATGAATCATCCGAAACTTATCCGGAGTTAGGGCAAAACCAGATTCTAGATTGTGCCGTTAAAACCAATAAATAAATTAAACTCACCCGCTAATTTCCACCTCATTGGTCAAATTCTTCTCAATAGTAAAGGGCTGAGTCAATGGTATGCCTCTCTCCAATAAATCGCCCAACCAGTCTTCATATATCATGGTCTGCCTGAACGAAAACGAGAATGGTCCCGCGTAGCTGAGGAACGAAGCTGACAGTAAACAGTTGCCGATCAAGCGGGATTGTTCCACGTAAAGCGCAGCCAGGTCTAGTGTCCAGCGCTTTTGTTCGCTTGATAAGCCAGACATCAGTTTGTCGGCAGCGACCAATCTTGAAAGAAAAAAAGAATATTAAATTCACATTACTTAAAGAAAAGAGTAACACAAAAAGCTACAATTAATATCATATACCATTGAGGTATGAAACAAAAATAGAATGAATAAGATGCATGCACATGTGCATAGGTCTTTTAAAGCATTATGGCAAGTTTAATTTTTAATTTTCTCAACATGCAACACAAGAACTAAGGATGCCTTTGAATCTGGTGACTTCTGATGTTGGTTGACGCGGCAATAGCATCGCGTTTGCGCAGAACGCAACGTTGCACCTAAGGTTAGCACGATGGCTTTACTCGGCGGCAAAATATTTAAATTACTTAGGGCCGATTTTCCGATGTTCAGATAACTTTTATCTAAAGAATAACTATGGCGGTTTGAAATTTTTTCTATGAAAAAAACTGTCATGTCACTATATTTATTTGTCAGACAATCGATTGAAATTAGCCCCAATATATAAATAGCAAAACATTACTACCTTCGCATCATAATGTCAGTCTCCTCCTGCAACTCCTGCCTCCTCAACATGGCAGTTTCGTATTTATTATTGAGCCCGTCAAGCGTTGTCTGCAGCCGATCGATCTCGCGGTTCAACGAAGACAAGTAGTTGCACGCTTCGGTGTACTCCTTCTCGAGAGCTTCCACCTTGTCCTGCTTGGGTTTCACCTCTTTATATACGGCACAGTAGCCCAGTACGGCGATCACGAATTTCAGTAGACCGTAGCTGTGGAAGGAGAATAGAATAATATAAAGGAGATGGCTAAATAGAAGTATGGACGACTGCCCCAGCAATGTATAAACATGGTAATTTTTTTTTTTTGAGGGTGGGAAATCATCAAATAACTTCTCCCGCTCTGGGCAGAGCGGGAGGGCGTGTCAGACACTTACTGACTAAAACCCACCGTGTTCCTTCAGTTGCCTGTGCCAGTGGCCACGGTATCCCTCTCGGACTTTCCCGCAACCCTGGCAGGACTGACTGGCCTGGATGACTTAACAGGTTTACTAGTAGCCAGTAAAGAGTTCTATCCACCTCCTGGCTCCATCATCAGACCCTCAACACCAAATGCAATCTATTGGACTCATCAAAACGTATCATATGACCCCAAACTCGAAGGGTTTACTAATAGCGACTGAAGAGTTCCACCGTTGACCGTACACCTATTGTCTCCACCATCAGACCCTCGACACCAAGTACAATATATTGGTCTCATCAGAACGTCTCATATGACCCCAAACTCGAAGGGTTTACTAATAGCGACTGACGAGTTCCACTATACACCTATTGTCTCCATCATCAGTCCCTCGATACCAAGTGCAATATATGTATTGGACTTATCAAAACGTATCATATGACCCCAAACTCGAAGGGTTACCAATAGCGACTGAAGAGTTCCACTGTACACCTATTGTCTCCAATATTGTTTTAACATAACATCACTCATTATTACTAAAAAAAGGAGGGAAATATATGTATAAAGTTCTCGGCATTAATATAACAAATAGAGTTTAAAAAATATTTCCAAAGCCTGATCAAACTCACTAACAAACAAATTCTAACTTTGGTTCAAGCCTAAAACTTCGAAACAGTTTTTGAATTTCGAACCTTATTCTGACTATGGTAAAGTTGCTAACTTAGGCCCGCTTGGACCACAAATCACTAAATATGTATAGTTCTAAACATATGTAATACATCGTTCTGTTTCTGTCAACCCGTTAAAGTTGATACAGACAGCTTTATTGATCTGCTGCATGGTTTCTAACCACTTGCTTCAACTTTCATGTACTGTGCAAACAAAAATAGACCTTAAAGTGCTTACCCTTCACGTTAATAATCGCTTACCCGGCTTTACTGATCTGCTGCATAGTATCTAACTTCTTGCTCTTCTTCATATGTGCCTTGACGTCCTTAACTTGCTTCTGCGTGATGAGGTCGCAGTTCATCTCCTGCAGGTTTCGCAGGAAGTTGGGGTCAGCCATCATGCCCTTAGCGCCCTTCCAGTTGATTTCCTTGACGCCTCGGATTATGGCCACGCACTCGCATACCGTCTGGTGGATAGAAATGGGAGTTTAGTAAATTATATGATATTTATTAATTTTATAAGTACACCAACAGCACAGTCATTTACAATACAAATAAAATAAAAAAACAGTTGAAATTGGCATTTCAGTAACCATACAAATAACAGGTATGTATGACAATGACATAATTAATTAAGAATGTTGTGTGACAAAGGTTTACCATAAAAGTTGTGTCTAATACACTTAAAGCAAGAACACTACTAAAACGTCAAACGAAACGACGTGCACTGTTCGCACTGTTTAAATATGGAAAGTCTGCGTCGTGTAATATGATAAATTATATTTTATTTCTGTGAATAGTTTATACAATTTCTTGTAATTGTAGCGATATCTACATTCGTCGTCATGCGAACTACGTACGTACGTACATACGTCACTCAAAATCCTGCATCGCGCAAGCAGTTTACCGCGCAACTAGCATATATAGGTACACCACCCCGACATCAATCGTCGGGCACTTGCCCACCAGACACAATGCCCTCAAGGATCTTCCCTTTACTATGGTTATGAGTTAACCTGTTCCTCATACCTCTATGATATAAATGAATAAATAATATTAATAATAGCTAGATGAGGTCGGTGTTTCTTAACCTAACCTTATCTTAAGCGACTTCTTTGAGAAGAAACACCGAAACAAAATCAGAGATCACAGCCTGTTTAAAAGTCCAGTCATTGTCTTGGTCAGATCAAGGTATACGGTGTTATATTATAATGCACATTAGAAGGCGCAATAAGACGTTTTCGTTCTTGGTATTTATTTTTACTATTGATGGGAGAAGTACACTCGGAGAAGAACTCGCAGAAGACAGTTCAGTACCGACTGGCTTCGTGTACGCGTCGATCAGTGGCACTGCTGGGGCATGTGGCTCAGCAGTGAAGATGTTGAATGAATAGATAACTGACACGGGTAAAGGTTTTATTGCTACTAAAAATAACATAACATAATGTAATATTGTTCAATTAGAAAGTGTTGTCATAAATATATGCAACGTTTTACTGTTAGTATGACGTATTAGTAAGGGTTTTTTCACTGCGTTGCTCGTACAGGCACAACCCGCTAATTAATTCGCTGAACTGACTCTCAAACCTCGTGCCCGTGTCCCAATAGATGCTGGGCTAATTGTAAGAGAATTTGCCTCAAGAGCTTTGCAGAGTAATATTTACGGATGCCTGTTTCTCAAACAAGCTGGTATAAATGTGTACGGCCTTTTTAGTGTGAACAGTAATATGAAACGCCATTGGGACTCCACCCTTCCATCAAGAATACACTAGATACAGTAACATGAACAAAAACTGATCATTACTCAACTGGGCGCGATTGATAGTACCTTCTGTACATTTATGATCTTAATAAAAACATATATATAAAAAGGTATTTAAAATATCCTTAACTTCAGATTGTTATCAACCTTAATAATATAATTATGACAGCATCACAACCGGTATCGCCGAAGCGGAAGGCAGAGGAGTACCTATAGTACACCCAAATGTCGCCTATTATATTTAAGTCCCATGTAATAGGGGGCGAGCCTATTGCTATCAACCGGGCACTAATCCAGACTCCAGGCTGCTACTGAACAGCTCGCCGTCCGATAAGGACCAGGCCCGGGTCGACGGCGCGTTGTGTTCCACGCGCGCCTCAAAGAGATGTCAGCACCAATGACGGGGTTTGCTAGGACCGATGCCTGCTAGGGTTGCGGAAAAGTCCAAGAGGGTTACCGTGGCCCCTGGCACAGGCAACTGAAGGAACACGGGTGGGTTTTAGTCAGTAAGAGTCTGACACGCCCTCCTGCTCTGCCCAGAGCGGGAGAAGTTATTTGATGATTTCCCACCCACAAAAAAAAAAAAAAGGCTGCTACTGAAAAAATCCTAATGTAAAAACCCAATAACACTTTGCCCGACCTGGGAATCGAACCCAGAACCTTATGCTCAGCAGTACCACTTAGCGACCAATAGACCAATGAGGCAGACACCTCAACCTTAATACTAGAACATAAAGTTGAATTATGTTAGCGATATGTTAATAAGACTGTCGTCTGAGAAAACGTAGAAACAAATTCGCTTGAAGCTTGAAATAAAGAAATGCTGAAATAAGTAATCAAACACACAGCTTCTAAAATAAAACTTAAAATCTAAGCCATTGGGTTGAAAATATATAAAATGTTATAGGTGCCTATTCTGTTTTGATAGCACAAAATAAGGCTAACGTAGCCGGTCCGTTTCATCAGCATCATCATCAGCCTATATTCATCCACTGCTGGACGTAGGTCTCTCCTAGTGAACGCTACTGAGCCTGATCTTCGGCTCTCCTCATCCAGTCTCTGCCAGCCGCCTTTCGCAAGTCGTCACTCCACCTGGCCGGCGGGCGTCCCACACTACGTTTGCCTAAACGCGGTCTTCACTCGTTGTCCCTAACGATTGTCGGTTCTATGGGAGATGTGACCAGCCCATTGCTTAGTCGGCTTAGTGGCTATGTCAGTCGGGCCGTTTATCAAATCAAGCGCTAAGCCTGAATTTAGTATATTATTATTCGAAGCTTCCACCTTACCTTTCGAAATAACCAGCGGGCCACTAACCTGCACAGCCTCAGGCGGCGTCGCAAAGGATCTAATCTCAGTAATATCATTCTTGTCAAGGTCTGCAAGAGCGAGCCTCGCAGCCTCCAGGGCCGGGAGAGCTGCTGACAGAGCCTCCTCAGCTTCCCCCTTCTCTTCAGAGATGATAGCACTCTGTTCTGTGATCTCCGCTGATTTTATCGAAGCAACTGTTTGTTTGGCTACTGCTGCGGTTGTGGCTGTTGGGAAAGGTAGTTATTATTATTATAGTGGGCAAACACCTTCTCAGACACGTACAGGTTGGAGTGTGGGGTGAGACAAGGTGGTTTGAGTTCTCCTAAGCTCTTCAACTTGTACGTTAATGAGCTTATAGTTGGGCTCAGCAGCACACGAGTGGGATGCTGGATTGACAACGTTTGTATGAACAACTTTAGTTACGCGGACGACATGGTGCTGCTGACCCCAACTGTAAGTGCAATGAGGCAGTTGCTCGCAATATGTGAAAAGTATAGCATTCAGCATGGTTTGATATACAATGCTAAGAAGAGTGAGTACATGGTTTTCAAGGCCCCCGGTAAATGTACACTAAATGTGCCCGCAATAAAGCTAAACGGCATTGAACTAAAGCGGGTAGAAAAGTTCAAATATCTTGGACATTATGTTACTGAGGACCTTGAGGACCAAGTTGACATAGAAAGGGAACGTAGGGCATTGGCGGTTAGAAATAATATGCTGGCCCGCAGGTTTGTGCGTTGTAGTGAACAAGTTAAAGTCACACTATTTAAAGCCTACTGCCAGACTTTCTACACGTGCAGCCTGTGGTTCAGATATACACAAAGGACGCTCAATGCCTTACGTGTCCAATATAACAACGGATTTAGGATGTTGTTGGGGTTGCCCCGTTTTTGCAGTGCCTCCGGTATGTTTGCGGAAGCCAGGGTAGACGGCTTCCATGCGGTAATACGCAAGCGGCTCGCATCATTGCTGAGCAGAGTCAGGAGCAGCACCAACAGCATCCTACAGGTTATTGCGGAAAAGCAGGACTCAAACATCCTGGAAGCATTTATTCGTGCTCAAATTTTTTAATCTTTTTCTTTTTGCGGGTGTGTATTTTGTAATTGTGTATGGACATTGATCTGAAATAAAGTTTATTATTATAATATTTTAAAACTAGCTTTTGCTTGCAGCTTCGCCCGCGTAGATGTCGGAAAAGATCCCACGGTACCGGTATTAAAAGTATAATGTGCCAAATTTCATCCAAATCTGTTCAGTGGGTGTGTTTTTGCGCCAATCCGGAACATACATCCAAACGGACAGACAATCTGACAGACATTCTAAAAACTATATTTTTAGCATCAAACTTCTTCCCACACCTCGTAGCAATTACTTTTTTTATATTCAATGTACAGTTTTGACTCCGTTACTATTTTATTATAGTCTTTACATAGTATAAAACAAAGTCGCTGTTTTTGTATGTATGCTTAGATCTTTTAAACGACGCAACGGATTTTAATGCGGTTTTCATCAATAGACAGAGTGATTTAAGAAGAAGATCTAGATAATACATGCATATTAGTAAAGAAAAACCAAGAATTTCAAAGATTTTTAATGTGATGTCATAAAAAAAAAAAAAACAATAATGTACTACGGAATTGTACATTTTAAAAAGATCCACAAAAATGTCCGCCATGGTATATTATGTATATCTCCTAAGGATATCCCACAGTAACCATTTTTATGTTTTAAAAAAATATGGGTTATTTAAGAAGCTATTTTAAACAATACAGGATTATTCCTTATCCAATTAAACACGTTAGGTACGTTGTGCATTTAATGTGGATCATAATTTTCCTTTACAGCATATCATTAAAATGAATATCTTAGAAGATATCAGAGATTTAAAATGCGGGGGCAGAGTGGCCGTTCGGGCCGTACGTACGTCCGCCATCCACGCGGGCGAAGCCGCGGGCAGAAGCTAGTAGATAATAAATACGTAAGTTAAGAAATAAACTTTCTGTTCAAGACATGAAAAGGTAACAGATAGACTGTTACCTTTCCACGCCTTAATAACTGAACGTAGTTTGATGGAACCTGACACACAGGTGACCACGACCTGGCACAAAGGTGACCATGACCTGACACACAGGTGACCATGACCTGGCACACAGATGACCATGACCTGGCACAGAGGTGACCATGTCCTGGCACACAGGTGACCATGACCCGGCACACAGGTGTACATAACCTGGCACACAAGTGACCATGACCTGGCGCACAGGTGACCATGACCTGGCACACAGGTGACCATGACCAGGCACACAGGTGACCATGACCTGGCACACAGGTGACCATGACCAGGCACACAGTTGACCATGACCTGTAGGTGACCACGACTTGGCAGACAGGTGACCATGACCTGGCACACAGATGACCATGACCTGGCACACAGGTGACCATGACCTGGCACACAGGTGACCATGACCTGGCACACAGGTGACCATGACCTGGCACACAGGTGACCATGACCCGGCACACAGGTGTACATAACCTGGCACACAGGTGACTACGACCTGGCACACAGGTGACTACGACCTGGCACACAGGTGACCATGACCTGGCACACAGGTGACCATGACCTGGCACACAGGTGACAGGTTAGGACATTGGATATTTTTAATCCCGGTAGTACGTTCCCTTGGAATAATTTCCAACCTCGCGGGATAAGCTACTATAGAATAGAGGCACAGTTTTAAAACCAAAGTGCTATAAGTAAAGATATATCAGGATTAAAGAGTTTCCTTCAAAACCCTCGGGTTGTGATTGAAAACGTGTTACGCAATGAGACTGCTGTTTATCTTTATGAAGAAAATAAAACTTTCTATTATTTATCCTAACTTTCTAATCCTAACTAATATTATAAATACGAAAGTAAGTTTGTTTGTTTGTTACGCATTCACGCCAAAACGGCTGAACGGATTTAGATGAAATTTGGCACACAGATAGACCATGGTCTGGGTAAGGACATAGACTTTTCATCCTGGATCGCAGACGAAGTCGCGGGCAACAGCTAGTAATAAACAAGCTAACTAACCTTTGGTGATTTCCTTGAGCAAAGTCTCGCACTCCTTGGTTTGTTCGGCGACGATGACTTTCTGCACCGCTAGCTTCGAGTTCAGGTCTTCGAGCTGAACGTTTGCTTCTTCTATCTTAGCCAGCCCGCCTATGAGGCGCTCGCACTGAGACAATAATAATATAATACGATATTATTACGGTGATTATTTCTACCTTTAATAACCTGTCATTTTTATGGTGTACATATCCCTTCGTATGTGGCGGCCATTTTTCGCGATATGACGCATCTGTGGTGGTACTTCTGGGTGGTCTACGCGATATCGGTGCGATTGATTAAAATGACGATATCTCCAAATTTATGTATGGGAGCTGTGTAAAAGTTGTGTCGGTGAAATCTTTATAAAATAAACTATCACATTATGAATGGATTAGTCCAGATTTGCCTTGTAATATATTATCAATTCTGATTTGAAATCAGGGTCTGCGAATTTTCCCCAGCTTATTGTACAAAAGTCATTATAATTCACCATTATTTCAAAAAGTTTTTGTTTTATTTACATAATTAATAATTATACATTATTGCACATTAATCAATAAAATTTCAAACGATTCCGGGATCCGGGATTCTGAAAGGCATGTCCGTATTATTCTTTCGTGGGAATGAAAGTGAAGTTTAGGTACCTATATTAGCACCCGATTATCCGATCACTGTAAATAATACATACCTGTGCCACAATAAAAGCGTCCTTTTCTTTGAGCAGCGACAGGTAGTTGGTGAGGAAGTCCATGTAATGCTTGGGCGTGACGTAGTTGTTTCTGCGCAGGCGCAGAAGGAACTCCAGCGAGTAATGTGCGATCGACATGTGCACGTGAACCACGTGCTCCACTATGATCGGTCGGAACTCTTCGGGGATCTTCGCCACCTGAGAATTACAAGAGATTAAGTATAATTTATGATCAATTTTTTTGACATTATAATTTTGCGCATATTTAGGCGTATAGCACGTGTTGTTTAATTAAAAAGCAATTTTGAATAAATGCACTTCATTTGGTTGCACCATTACGAATACGAAACTAAAGGCGATTTAGTCACCTGCATAAAGAGGGTGTAGGTATCTACCCGTCATACTAAACAACAGTCGCTATGAAAATCATATCCGATCCGATACGTAAAACAAAAACTTTCCATACATGTATTCACAAGGGACTCCGAAATTCCGTGGCATTTTTTAAATCTGCCATATGCATGTGCCTATCCAGAGGTGCGTATCATCATCATCATAATCATATAAATCATCCGCCTGGCTTTATCCTAGTTCACTTGTGGTCGGCGCAATTGTCTACTATTGTATGGGCATTTGATTCTTTTTATTTATTTTTATTTACGATTGGTTTGCTCTTGACTCTTAGTCTAGGTCAGTGGTGACAGAGACAGAGTCGACGGTACCCAGAAGAAACCCTCTCACTTTGAAGAGATTATATGAGATTAGGATTGTCTTTTATGACAGCTAGGACCACCATCTTGACGGCCGCAGATAACTATCGCTCTATGTTGAAATAATAACACTGGATTTGGTGTTGTAACAGTTTTAGGTGTAAAAAAAGCATTTGGAAGGTTTTGTTTTTGTTCGTCAAATCGTTGAGCTCCTTATGTTCCGAGTTGAGCTGCACGATTACGACCCATGCGTGCACTGGCTGGACAAGACCACTCAATCTGTGTGGTTTTTCCTCAAAAGACCATTTCAGACACCAATCTACATGATCTGACCAAGATTATGTCTGGACTTTAAAAGAGACTGTGACCTTTGAGTTTGTTTCGGCCTTTCTTCTCCGAGTAGTCAGATAGGAAACGCCGACCTCAACGAGTTTCAAAAATATGATTGACGTGTAAAACTGTTTGTACAAACCAACTTACAGAATTAAATCATTTATCGTTGCCAACTGTCATAATGCACCCCTCTTAAGGGGGAAGCGCCAAGGTAACCCGTGGAATTCAGTATTTCTTACGTTTTTTTGCTATTTGCATAACAGTGTCAGGTTGTATGTTGAACAAAATATGATTCGCGACCACGTAAGAAAATTTGAATTTAGCGGGCTATCTTGGCGCTTCCCCCAAGACAAGTTGAAAGAATACATACGTCAGCAAGGAAAACATTGGCCACAGCCAATAGCGCCTGCTTCGGCCACGGGAACTGCCAGTCTATTGTAGTATTGTTCACCAGCCCGGGGAAACTCCGACATCTGATAGAATAGAACAGTATCTATTTATTTGTACGAGTACAATAATATGACGATACATTTAGAAGGTTTTTGTCATATTCTGCAAGGTACCTTTTTTTTAGGGTTGGAAATCAACAAATATCTTCTCCTGCTCTGGGCGGAGCGGGAGTGTCAGACTCTTACTGACTAAAACCCACCCGTGTTCTTTTAGTTGCCTGTGCCAGGGGCCACGGTATCCTTCTCGGACTTTCCCGCAACCCTGGCAGGCATCGGCTCTAGCGGATCCCGTCATTGGTGTTGACATCTCTTTGAGGCGCGCGTGGAACACAATGCGCCGTTGACCCGGGCCTGGGCCTTACCGGACGGCGAGCTACCCATTGCTCGCCGTCCGCAAGCCCACGCCTACGGTGGCCGGGAATCGGCTGGGGATCCCCGACGCCCAGGGCGTCTCCTGCGGCGGCTAGGGGCGTGGGAGCGCGAATTTTCCCTCTACCTCACGCGTTCCGCCTCCTCCTTCGCGATCACTACTGCTTCGCAGAAGGAGGTGATGGCTTCCCAACCCCTCTCACTCCGTACCATGGCCTGGACCAGGGCCGGACGCGAGAGATCCCCACCGCCAATCGCCTGCAAGAGGACACGGCAGTGCTCCGCCCAAGCCAGGCAGACATCAACCGTATGCTCTACCATGTCCTCCAAGTATACCAGATACCTGGTGTGCAAATCTTAATTATAGGCCTTAAAATAACCAAAAAAAAAACCTATAAAATTATATAAAATCTACTATAAATAAACCGAATTTAAAAATGTAATAAAATGTTAACAAAAAAATTATATCAGTACTCTATCTCTATCTGTAAGAAACTGAAATATTATCATAGCTTATTTGTAGTATCAAAAATAAGTTAACATTTAATTCTTTAATGTGTGGCGGAATGTGATTGAACATAATTGGGGCACTGTAAAACACACTTCTATGCATTACTGCTGTATTTGTTGTTGTGTGTTTTTTAAAACACACAACAACCCGCACATACATTTTAATCTACTAGCTTTTGCTCGCGGATTCACCCCCGTGGTTGTCGATAAATAGTAGCTTATCTCGTTTTCTCAGGTTTCAAAGTATCCCCATACCAAATTTCATCAAAATCGGTTCAGCCGTTTAGCAGTGAGCGCATAACAAACAAACGCGCACTCGCATTCATAATATTAGGATTACTACACGAGAGTTGCGCGCGGGCGCTTGTCAACGTTAGACGCGCGTACTGTGTGATTTCGAACCGGCTTTATACTCACATCGTTCGACCGTGCGGTATGATTCATCGTTTAAAAATGCTAATCACTAATGGATAGCAGCGAATTCGAATACGTCCAATCAATTGAGACAGCTAATGTGAATAATGGAATAGAATATTGTGGTGAGATTATTAGCAACAGTAATAGTGAGAATATGGAGTTAACAGAAGAAGTTATACAAAATAGTGGGGAAAGCGACGTAGTGAGATCGAGTAAAAGAAATAGACAGATAGATCAAGAGGAATTGTGGACTAACATTACGAGACGGGGTAAACGTTTTGCCAGAAGTAGTCATGTTCATGATGAGATAAGAATACCTGAAGATAAAATAGAAATTAGCATAACGTCTAAAGAAAAGATACCAAAACAGTTTGGATTAGCAAAGTTATTAAAAGCAGAAAATATTCCGGACATAACAAATATAAAATATAGTAATGCGTTTAAGGTTCTTATCCAGTTTAGTAACGAAGAGAGTGCGAATAAATTATTTGAGTCAAAATTTTTGAAAGAAAAAGGACTTAGATGTCAGAAAACACTGGAGATTAGAGAAACTTACGGCGTTATTAAAGATATAGACTTAGAATCATCGGAGGAAGAAATACTGGAGGGTTTGAGCTGTGACACAGAGATCATAGGCATTAAAAGATTAAAACGTCGCAACGCAAATAGTGGACTATGGGAACCTGGAGAAACAGTCAGAGTAACCTATAAAGGATCTTCTTTACCTGCCTACGTATACATCTTTGATACCAGGGTGAAAGTGAATCCCTACCAATTCCCCGTCACGCAATGCTCACGCTGTTGGAGATATGGGCATACAATTAGAGTATGTTCATCAATCAAGGATATATGCCCAAAATGCAGTAAGTCACACCCTAATTGTGAAACTACGGACTATAAATGTAATAACTGCTCTGGAAAACATATGACGTTAACTCGCACATGCCCAATGTATTTAAAGGAAAGAAGGCTAAGAGAATTGATGGCAGAGTTTAACTGCACATACAAAAGAGCTTTAACACTGTACGTGCTGCCAGAACCAAACTATGAGGAGAAATCCGAAGAAAAAGAACAGGAAATGGAAAAAGAACAAGAAACCGAAAATGAATATCACCAAGTGTTAAGTCAAGAAACAAATACAGAAATGGGACCTATATCACAACCCCAAGATACATATGCTAACACACTGAAGAAGGCGGTAAGTTTAAAATCTAAAGCAAATAAGAAGTCTACAATAATACAACAAGACAGTAATAAAAAGAATGGGGTAAACCCGAAGAATAAACAAAAAACAGATACTGTGATTAATTGGGCGGCATTTTCTGACAGTGACTGAAATACATCATGTAGAGACAGAAAAACCTGATAACTCAAACAAAAAGAAGAAAAAGAGTTGGAAATGGTTATGGAATAAGTTAAAGGAAAAAATTTGGGATAGCGGGACCAGTCTGGAAAATAAAGTGTTAGATTGCGCAAAAGTGATCTTTGACTGGTTTACATCGTTCATGATGTATTACATAACGGAGTTGCCTTTCTTATCTAACATAAAACAATGGATAACAACAACAAACACAGACATTTAAAAATCAATATTATACAATGGAATGCCCAGAGTTTACGACCGAAATTTACTGAGCTTGAAGCTTTACTGAATCAGGAGAAAATTCATATAGCGATACTCAGTGAAACTTGGTTTGACCCAGAGAGTATAGTCAGAATCAGTGGATACAATGTATTCAGGGCAGATCGTGACGATGGATATGGAGGCACAGCTGTTTTGACCCACCATTCTATCAAGGCTATACAATGTAACGTCAATATTTCAAATACTCAAATACAAATTATACACATAAAATTACTCAACTGCGCTCATCTGGAGAATATCATTTCTATCTATTGCCCATCGTCAGTGCACACGTGCAGAAGTGATTGGGATGAAGTTTTTTCAATAACAAAACACAAGGCTCTCCTTGCAGGTGATTTGAACGGTCACCATTCAAATTGGTCTTCCAGAACTGATACAAGAGGTAATCAGATTTTTGATTCTGTCATGGACAACAACCTATGTACACTTAACGACAACTCACATACACGTTTGAAATTGGTTTGGTGGGGCTATACAAAAATCTTCCCCAGATGTAACTATTGTTTCAACAGATTTGGCTGTAAAATTAAAATTGTGGGTCATGAATGAAAACCTGGGAAGTGACCATATGATAATTAAGATTTGCTTAGAAAATAATAAACCAGATAAGTTTAAAAAACGGAGGAACTTTAAGAAAGCAGATTGGCAAGGTTACACTCAGAAAATAGAATCGGAATTAACAAACTTGGAGCTACCTTTAGATCATCAATCTGCATATAATACATTTATAGATATTGTAAACTCTGCAGCTGATGAGAATCCTCTTCAGTCAGACAAATTCATACCAAAGCCATATTGGAATCAAAATTTATCACATATTGTTGCACAGAGACGCCTTGCACTGGCAACTTTTAGAGGCAATCCCAACCCACAAAATCTTGAAGCTTTACAAAGGAAAGTGAGTGAGGCGCAAAGGCTAATACGACAAGCCAGGAATAAGTCCTTTCAGGGTTTTTGCAATGACATAGATAGTGTAACTTCTTCAGGAGAAATGTGGAGGCGCATGAGATGGATCAAAGGGTACAAATCGGCTACATCTTTTGTTGACCAAGGTAAAGCCGCCAGATTGTTGCGAAGTCTGGCCCCAGATTACGTATCTCCACCAACTCCTACATTTACCTCTTGTAACACGCAATTGGCCACACCGGTTTCGGTACAGGAAGTAATTAATTCAATAAAAAAAAGAGATTCAGCTCCAGGTCATGATAATAGTTCATATTCTATGATAAAACATTTACCCCATGCTGCTAAAACTATGTTGACTTCCATTTACAATAAGTTTATGTTATCCGGATTCGTACCAGAGCAGTGGAAAAGAGTTAAAATTATTCCTATACCAAAGCCGGGAGGTGATCCAGGCTCAAGTGCGGATGTTAGACCTATCGCGCTTATATCTTGCTTTTGTAAGATACTTCATACCATTATAACGCGCAGGCTTGAATGGTTTTTAGAGAAAAATAATTTATTATCCCATGACACCACGGGCTTCCGAAGATCTAAGTCATGTTATGATGGTCTGTCTAGGTTGGTTACTCGGGTGGAAGCTGGTTTTTCTAAAAGTGTACCAGCTGTTGGCTGTTTCATAGACATTGAAAGTGCCTACAATAACATAAACTTGACTTCTCTTTTAGGTATTTTGGATAACTTGGGAGTGGGCTCTGTTGTTTGCAATTATCTTTGGCAGTATCTTCATCAGAGACATTTATTCATTGAGCTACAGGATAACAACCTAATATGTCGAATTACTGGTATAGGCATTGCTCAAGGAGACCCTTTATCCCCTTTACTATTTAATGCGGCCACAATTAACGTTTGTAGAAGTGTATCTAATGTTTATATTTCGCAATATGCTGACGACTTCATCTTGTATGACATACAGAAGAGGTTATCCGATTCAGTATCCCGTATACAAAACGCGTTAAATATTTTTCAAAGTTTGATGACAGATTTAGGTCTAAATATTTCCCATAAGAAAAGAAAAGTGTGTATTTTTAGTAGAGGGAGAAGAAGGAATAACATCCATCTAACTGTTAATAACATCCTTATTGAACAAGTCAATTATGTCAAATACCTGGGAATGTGGTTGGACAGTTCCTTAAAGTGGGGTAAACATGTAAACGAAATCCGTGAAAAAGTTTGTCGTTTTTTAAATATTTTTAAAATATTAGCTGGTACTAAATGGGGTATACATCCCTTACATCTTAGAAGGCTATACATAGCTATAACTCGAAGTAGGATGGATTATGGTTGCTTTTTGTACGGAAACTGTGTCAACTGCCACCTTCTTAAGCTTGACAAAGTGCAAAATCAAGCAATGAGAATCATAGGAGGATTTATTAGAAGCACGCCTATCCATGTGATGGAAAGTGAGCTGTGCCTCCAACCGTTATTTATTCGTAGACTGTTTCTAACAGGTAAATTTTATTTAAGAGCAAAATCGGTTCGTAATAATATTCTTATAAGCACTTTAGGGGAGCTGTCTGACCAATGCCAAGGTGCGTACTGGAGAAACAAAAAACTGCCATTATTGGTGGATGTCCACAGAGTTTATTCAGAAATGCCTTTGTACTCTAGCCCGATACTAGATATTTATTCCTTGGACACTTGGGTAACCAATATAGATTTATCTAATGTAATAAGTGATACAATTAAGGGTATAAGTTCGGCAAAAAGACTGATTAATGTAACGGATCTTAATAATACGTGTGTAAAAATGATAGATGATAAGTTTAGTCGACACTATAAAATATTCACGGACGGCTCCAAGGATGGTTCAGACTTGGGAGCTGCTTTTTATGATCCTCAACTTAATACTAAAGCTAAATTCAAAATTAGTGCCAAGATTTCTATTATGTATTGTGAACTCATAGCTATCTCTGAAGCCCTGTTGTATTTACTGAATATAGATGAACAGAACTTTGTCATATTTTCTGATTCAAAAAGCAGCCTCCAACATTTGGCTCGAGTACCCTCGACTCTTCGAGGGATCCCGATAGCCATAATTATTTTAGACTCAATTTGTAAGATGCAGTCTATGAATAAAACCGTCACCATTCAATGGGTTCCTTCACACATTGGAATCGTGGGTAACGAAGAAGCAGACTTAGCAGCCCAACAAGCATCGTATGAGGGTATTAATTACACATGCACACCGTTATACTCAGATTGGCTTGGTCATGTCAAAGATCTATGCAGACAAAGATGGCACGAATATTTTGATGAACGATCAAAGTTAAAGGGAATCTGGTATAAAACCATCCAGTCTGAACCGCTGCGTTACCCATGGTTTGATGGAAGGGAGATAGATAGGAAACATGTAGTAGCTCTGTTGAGGATGCGTTCAGGCCACATCCCATCGAATAAGTTTAAATATTTAATGGGTAAAAGTGCCTCACCAAACTGCGAAGTGTGTGGGGTGATTGAGGATATTTACCACGTGCTGATGGAATGTGACCGGAACATACACGATAGACAATATTCGATTGGTGAGAGATTCGAAGTGGGTGCATGTAACAGCATCCTAGCGTCCCCTTTGTCGGAGGAGGCTGGGATGTTGTGCCGACGGTTGTTCGTTATCTACCAAAACGAATAGGGTCAACACTATTAAGTAGGTCATAATAATAATTATAATATTAAGTAACTGTTCATTACCCATTGTTTAGTTTTAAGTTGTTGAATGTTGTCTGTTACGGGGGTGACATTATCACTAAGTGATAAAACCCTTTCAAATAAATAAAGATTAAAAAAAAAAAAGGATTACTACACTGTCGACTTCGGGTACCTGTTAGTATCTAGCTTTATATAAATTACTTTGGGTTCGATTTAACGAAAGTGCCCTGTGGGAAGTTAGCTGATTATGCTATTATGTTTTTGAATTGTTGGGGCGTAACTCCCAACAGTGAAAATGTTATCTTGATGTCTGTGTATTGGATGTTATGTTGAATGTTGTTAAATGTTGTTGAGTAGAATGTTAAGTTGAATGAGTAGACAACCGATTGGAATAAAGGTTTTAATGCTACTAAATATAACATGTAATAATGTACAATAAATTAGTTAAAGAAACTGCAACGTTTCACGGTAAGTAGGTCGAGTTAGTTGAATGTACAGCGTAGCTCGTACATGAATGTTACATAAATATTACCTGTTCCTCAATATGTCACCACTGGGAGACATGGACAGTACCACGTGCAGATTTTCACAACATCTATTGCAGAAGAAGTTCCATACCGCGTCCCTGAAATCGGAAGAACGGAAGACGATAGTGTCAGAATGTATGAGAATGTATGACTGTGTGTCATCTTTAAGAATTAGTACGTACTGCAGTGTGACCTCTGCGTTTACAGCCTACTTTTCTAATTCGTATAACTGGTAATCATTTTCTATTCTTAATATTTTAAAATGTTGACGTAGGCAAGTCTTCATTCGGGAGGAAGCACGGCTCCCTGTCGTTTCGGGTGACGCAGGTGCTCTCGGGGCATGGCTGCTTCGGGAAGTACCTGTGTCGCATAAACAGGGAGCCGGACGCCCGGTGTCAACACTGCGTCGACTGCCGGGAGGACACGGCGCGGCATACGCTGGCAGTGTGCCGCTTGGGAGGAGCCGCGCCGTGCCCTCATCTCAGAAGTAGGCAGTGACTTGTCGCTGCCGGCCGTAGTCGAGTCGATGGTCGGCAGCGACGAGTCCTGGGACGCGGTGGTTTCCTTCTGCGAGACAGTCGTCTCGCAGAAGGAGGCTGCGGAAAGGGAGAGGGAGATCTCGTCCACTCACCCGGCCCGCAGAAGGCGCACCGGGCGTCGGCGGAGGGCGGACAACGCCCTCTTCCAGCCCCCCTAAATGGGTCCAGGGGCGACGGACTCGGGGACGTCCATCGCCCCCCACACACCAGGACCCGAGGTGGCGGCGCGTAGTGTTCCACGCGCGCCCCTTTTAGACGTCACGGGGGGAGTCAAACACCTCACTCCCCCCCAGACCCGAAGTGGCCCGCAGTGGCGGGCCGGCACCAGTCGGGGGTTGCGGAAGGATCGTACGTTCCCGCGACCCCCGGTGTAGGTGTGAGATGGAACACCGGGGTGGTTTTTAGTCAGTAAGAGTCTGACAGACCCCGCCGTCCGCCCCCGGGCGGCGGACATCCATGAGGATTTTCCACCGCGGAAACCAAAAAAAAAAAAAAAAGGCAAGTCTTCATTGGATTATTGAAAAAAAAATCTGTTGCTGAAAAATATGACGTATTGAATCTAGTCGATCTCCATACATTTTTGATCCAAAATTCTAAATTGGACCAGTTGAGAGTTTATTGATAATATTTCTCTTATTGTGTTCTGTTTGGTGAACGATATTCGTTGAATTTGTTATGTATTTTTCCCGATTTGCTCTCTCAGCGGAAGTCTTAGCCATTTTTCTGGTGTAATACCCTATTTTATTTGTCGTAGGGGTAGAACCAATAAAAAAGGGCTGCTTCCGGCCCTTTTTCCGGGTACCGGACTACACCTGGTGAATACACCAGGCCTGCGAGCTCTTGCGTTGCTGCAACCAGTCGCATAGAATCCTTGCGAGTACGAGACCAGCTAGGCCGTTCTGGCCCGCGATACATGAACGTCCAGTCGCCAGCGATTCCGTCGAGAGGTGCAACGCTTTGAGGCTCCAGTCTACTAGGATCGGCTTTATTACTTTAAACCATTACGCTTAACTATTATAGTAGTATTAGAACCTCTAGGGTTAACATTTTGATACATGTTGTTTTTTTTACCAGATCTGTTTCTATCGGGATAATTTAGGTCCATCGTTAAGATATGTATTCATTTAAATGTTTACGTAATTTAGTAGCCACGAATCGAAAAATACTTTGGATACCAAATATGTAACTAAACACCAAACCTTCCGATTTTACTTATGTTTTCTCGTAATCTCTTTTCATTTTTAACGAAATACGTGTTAATCAACTGTATTTAATAAATTTTATATTTTTTAAATACTAATAATTCTATATTATACGCGTTAATGTAGTGAATTTTCTTATTTATTTCGCTACAATACCTACTATATTAATTGTTTTTCACCTTTATTTTAATAATTTTTTTTTTACTCTTTTTTATTGACGTAGTTTAAATGGTGTAACTGGCTTCGGCCGTTCTTTATACAATAAATATTATTTTGTAATATGATAAAAGCTTTTGCCAGTCACCTAAATGTGCTCAGACTGGCTGACGCACATTAGGGCGGGCCGCGCCGATCACTTTCGTGCATTTTGTACGAACTAGCGCACTTTACAGGCGAGCTGTACCGGATTTTTTTGTAGTGGAATGCGATGCGCTGCGGCCCGATAATGTGATCTTGCCTTTAACAAAGTCAAAAGTAAAATAGAAATGGAATGCACTTTGGATGTTAAAATGTACAAGAAATTAGAATTTATTCTAGTTGCACCTTCCAAATGGTAGTGTCGAATGGAGAAGAATGGACAAGAAACTCCATAGTTACTGTTTCGAAATATTGTACAATATTTTGTATACATTAATTATATAATATAATTATATGCGAAGACGATATACCTGGAATAAAATTACTATACTAAAATAAGCACATAACATTAGAACGTTAATAATGTTGATAGATGCATGGTGCATAATTATTTACACATATTGTAACAGTACACGACTTTTCCTAACATTACTTTTATTTGTTACTTATTTTCTAAACAGTTGTACTCTAGTCCTTGCAGAACTATAAGTGTGGCGCGCCTTAGGTATGGGGGGGGGGGGGGGGGGGGACTGTCATGAGTCAGCACGGCGCCGCCCCTCCCCCACCACCGCTCGCATACCAAAGGCGCGGCCGACTAGTTCCGCAAGAACTATAATCGGTATCGCACACTTACTTGGCCACCCCATATCCAGCATCGTTGCTGTCATTGCGCACAGAATTGATGATGGCGTCCTTTTCATCATCGCCGAACAACGCGGGGATCATGCCGATCATCAGGATATTGTTGATGAACTCTAGGAAACCTTCCTCGATGATCTAGGGGGGTAGATGTTGGTTTACTTGTCTATTTATACCGGGTGTTAAAAGACCCATCACAAAGCATTCAGTAATTTTATTAAAGAAAGAGTTAAGTAAAAATTCATTAAATCAAGTTAAATTGTACAAAAATAATTACTGGGAATATCCCAGTAATGTTTTTATATAATTTAGCTTAAAAGTCATCATAGACTTATTTTTGGTGTAAAAAACCGCTGTTTACGGTAGGCCGTGTTGAACGCACGCTAATCTTTGTGTTTATGGGTGCATGCTACCGTACACTGGTCGTCGGTGTATTTAAAGTTGAGTTGCAACATTCAAAACTTGATTTTGTAAAAATATAATACATTAAATTGTTGGAACTTTGACCTTCATTATCTACGAATCCAGAAGGTTCCCAGGTGCGGTACAAACAAATAATCATAATGACGGGCAGAGTAAGTGACTCTCGGCTGCCATAAGCGCCTTTTTACATCCGTTACTTAGATTATTAATTCACAGAAAAAAACTGACTGTCTGTATTTTTGTAAAATAATATGGTCAGACCAAAAATAGTAATTGCTTTGCCACTCTAAAGGCTCATTTTCATTGGTCGATAGGGCCGTATGCGGGGTTCTGGAGATTCCTGGAGATATGCAGGGAACCGTTTTCATTTGTCGACAGGGAAAGATTGCGGTAGATAGAGAACCTGCAGCGCCCATTTGGCAGTTCATTTGAACGCTCATTTTTATTGAGTGTGATCTCTGTACGCTTTTTACCTATCGATTAATTTCGTTGATCGCCACGCCTGCTGCGTATCAAAATCAATCAAAATCAAAAGTCATTTATTCAAATTAGGCTGAGAATCAGCACTTTTTGAACGTCAAAATCACATAAGACAGTCCCCCCAAAACCCCCACCCTTCACCACTTCCTAGTGCTTTAGCTGGGAAGAAGTGGCGGAACAAACTCCCCAGCAGCACTGCTGTCTGTTCAGTTAGAAGAACTGGATTCTATACATATAGTAATAAGTAATTAACATTACGAAACACAAAAATATTAAAATTATTTGCCATGTGTCAGCTAGCACACGCCAATATTTAAAACTATACTCAAGCAGAAATAAATAATAAAAACAAAAACGCAAACAGAACTTAATACATAATAAAAAGCCTCCTGGCATAAAGGGCGTGCCCGCTTACATATGCAATGCTGCATTATGTTTATATGTATATAGCTGTAACTTGTAGCCACCAATGATAAACTAGGACCTTCGAAGTAAAATAAAGAAACATTAATTTCTAATAACAAAACCATAGTCAGCAAGATAGATTCCAGCAGTCGGTGTACAAACCGTGTTATCGACTTACGACTTTCATTAGTCATTACCCCGCTTGCGGGGTGTCACCGCATGTTGTATCAACCGAGTTATCGATTACAGTTGACAGTTCGGCCGCTGAGAGAATGCGTCCCTGACGTCTGTCAGTTTCATACAAACGAATACGTGTTTTGCGAATGTGATCTTTATTAGTTACTAGAATTGTCGCAGTCACAGATGTCAGGAACGCATCTCTCGACTGTAGTGAAAATGAGCCATTAGGTTAAATGGCACTTGCACACATTGAGATAGTTTCAACACAAGTAAAGTTTCTATCTCCGTAGAGTTTTTGTGCACCCAAGGGGAATTTTACAGAGACACTTTTTTTACCAACTGTATTTGTAAATATCCGTACAAACAATAACACATCATTCTTTTCTATTCTAATTATGAGGTCACTTTTACAAAGCACAATAATTACCTGTGCGGCGGTGAACAAGAAGACAGTCTTCTTATTATCGACGCCCAGCGCGTTGTACAGCCTCTTCATGTCGTCTTTGAGCGAGTTCTCGTTGTAGTTACGCATTATCACGATCTCGAACACGTCACAACCTACATGATAGCAAAGTATGTTCCTAGTTGAAATACCATTTATGTTAAAACTAATATGTCTACTATGACTGCTGGATCTCAGGCTGTGGTCTATAAAGCGTACTGAGGCATTACTTTGCTAAGTACAGTAAGCGTTTCATACGAATATGAACCTTATTCCTAGAATAATGTTCGATTTCCTGTAATCGAATGTGATCAAACCTTTCACAAAAATATGTACAAATAATTTTGAATATGAATGTCGATGGCTCTAAGAGTAGGGGAGACCACAGAGACGATGGATGGACGTGTGAATGATGATATGGTTATAAAGGGGGTGACTACCGAGATGACGACTGATGGAGAAGTGTGGAATGACATGTTGCGCCGACCGCAGTTAAATTGGGATAAGGGAAGGAGAACGAATGAATGAATTTTCATATTCGTATGGAAAGCTTACTTAGCACGCGTGCTACAGGCGCGTGTGCCAGCCATGCTGCCGCAAAGTCTCAATAGGTACGCTTATAGATCTTATATATGTGTTATCTTATAGATCTCAAGCTTATAATGGCTATTGGATCTTAGGAGGCGGAACGCGTGAGGGAGAGGCAAAATTTGCGCCCTCACGCCCCTAGCCGCCGCAGGAGACGCCCTGGGCGTCGGGAATCGCAAGCCGATTCCCGGCCACCGCAGGCGCGGGCTTGCGAACGGCGAGCAATTCGCCGTTCGATAAGGACCAGGCCCGGGTCGACGGCGCGTTGTGTTCCACGCGCGCCTCAAAGAGATGTCAGCACCAATGACGGGGTTTGCTAGGACTGATGCCTGCTAGGGTTGCGGAAAAGTCCATGAGGGATACTGTGGCCCCTGGCACAGGTAACTGAAGGAACACGGGTGGGTTTTAGTCAGTAAGAGTCTGACACGCCCTCCTGCTCTGCCCAGAGCGGGAGAAGATATTTGATGGTTTCAAACCCACAAAAAAAAAAAAAAGCTTGCAAAATGTGTCGTTACAAGTATCGAGTTAAATGTGACGTCATCGTGCAGTAAAAACCAAATAAAGAAAAAATAATTGTTTTTATTTTTATTTATTTGTTAGGTAGAAAACCCCGTAATTAATATTTGGAAAAAAACGGTGCACAGCTCTTAGTTGCTTCTATTGATGATAATGAGAACCTCTTTATCATCCCCTGAAATATTCATTGCAATCACGAGGGTCCCACTGCACGGCGACGGAAAGTGATCAACGTTTACGGAAAGTGATCGTTCCACAATGAACAAGTAACGAGTTTAATGTGACAATGTCCAAGTGATCAACGGTTTCGTAAGGTGATCGTACCGGCCGCGAAGGCCGCGAGCTTGCATATGGACTTCTTGCCGGAGCCGCCCACGCCGATGATGAGCGCGTTCCCGCGGTCCAAGCGCAGGATACGCTGCATGCGCGTCATGTGCTCCAGGCAGTCCTCGAACAGGACTACCGACATCTTGCCCACGCGGTCGTTGTACTCGTCTAGGATCTGAAAGGTATTTAAAAATATAATTTGTATCCGTTTCAAACAAAATAAAAGTAATAATAATAATTTATTTGACTTGGCTTCGACCCTTTAATGTAGGTTAAACTAGCCAAATAGCTAAGAAACAGAACATGCTTACCAAATTAATAGTCAAATTATTTATTAACACAAAATAAGATGTACAAAAATCATGGAATTCACTCAAACTCAGACTCAAATTGTTTATTTCAAATAAACCAATTACAAGCACATTTGAATTGTCAAGGGCTCGGTCGGTCAAAAAGATGAAGCTAGTTGCTCATTCATAAGCGTAGTAGGTACCTACGGAGAAGAACGGGCAAGAAACTCCATGGACACACTTTTAAATCAAAATATTGTTACAAAATCTTGGTTACATCATTCATGTTGAAATTATACACGTGTGAACGATGTAGAAAGACGTGCACGGTAAAAGCGTTCGTAATAAAAAATAAAAAATCCAGGAATTAAACCGTAACGGCAAAGAGATGACTACTGACGGCGCCCGTTCACGAACATGACGTATGGATCAGCACCATTCAGCTCAACCATTTTGGAGGGAACTTAATGATCCAACACACGCCACCACCAGCGAGACCTTTGAGTGAGCGTCACATACTCTCAGCCGCCAGGTGACGTTCAAGTCAATGAAAGACTAACCCAGTAAATGGTAGCTCTATAGTAGGTACATAGTGCTCACACGTGTCCTATGCAATTAAGAAAGCAAATACTAAGAGATTGAATTTATACAATGCTAAGATGGTTTTTACTATCTTCATCAGCTCCAACAATATTTTTGAATGCTAATCAATTAGTTTACGCGCCCTTGTGGAGCAGGACCAGCCCTGAGCCAAGCATTTTTGTCAGCGATATAATCCCCCAACTTATAATATGCTTGGCTGTATAGTGTGCGTTTTATACAAGATTTAAATTTCGTTTCATTCAGTTGGAGTATGTGGGGAGGTATTTTATTGTAACATTTTAAACAGTACCCCATGAAGGATGAGTCTACTTTCGCCAGTCTGAAACCTGGTTGAACTAATTGGTCCCTATTTCTAGTCCTATAGTTGTGTCTTTCACTTCCTTAACTGAAAATATTTAAATTTTTCCTTACACACATGCTGTTTTCATAGATATATTGACAAGGTATCATCATAATGTTAATATATTTAAACAGTTTCCTCAGACTTATAGAATCGCGAATGCGGATGCCATATATTGCTCTGATGGCTCTTTTCTGCGGGATAAAAATAGACTCGATATCTGCAGGCCGTCCCCATAGTAAAATACCGTAAGACAAGATAATATGAAAGTAACTGAAATAGACTAGCCTCGCGGTATCTACATTAGTCATTAACGTTTAAACTTTAAGGAACGTTTATGAATAAGGGGGATACTGTATTATAAGTACAATTTAACAGTACCTCTTGGAACAGGAAGTAGACAGCTTCATAGTCGAGTAGATCCTCATAGTATCTGATCTCCTCCTCATCCAGCGCATTGCGGTAATCACCAAACAATAGCGGGTCACGGAACACGTACTCCTCCATCTGCATTCAATTAATTATTTATGGATAAAAACCGTATTAATTAATGAAAAAAAAAAAACGAATATGAGAAAATGGGGCATTATGGACCCGTCTGATATTAAACGTAGGTGCGGTCCAGAACATGACCTACTTGCTGGAATGTCACAAGTGTCCATACACGTGCACCTTTGAGGATTTAATCAACGCCACTGACGCTGCTGTTAACGTAGCCACCTATTGGGCATTTAAAAAGTACCAACGACCCCAAAAAGAACATGAAGAATTGTCATGTAGAAGGCGGACCTTAATTGAGGTACTCGTACTGCCGCGCATATGATAATTACAGTAAGTCACATTTTGGTCGATATAGTGCAGTCAATTTTTTAATACCTTCACCTACCGTCAATTTTAAAATTCTTTCCTTTATTGTCACATTTTTTGCGGTATTGACATTGCAACACAATATATAATGCTTAATAAGTTGAATGAATGAATGAATCGATTCTATCCTGCAATGATCCGAGAAAATAAAGCCCGTAAGGTGACGAACATACATATTATTATGTTGACTGTGACTGAACAGGTACTTACCGTGAGCTCTTGTTCGGGTTCTATTTCCTCCTCTTCTTCAACTGTCTCAGTAACAGCAGCTACTGCTTCCTCGGGCTCCTTCTCTGCTATCATGCCGAATTCTGTGGGACAAGTCGATGTAATTATCTACCTAGCGTTTTTCAAACTATGTTGAGGTCGGCTTCCAGTCTAACTGGATGCAGCTGTATATCAGCATTTTTTATGGAGCGACTGCCTATCTGCCCTCCATAACTCAGTTACTGGGCACTATACCCCTTGGTAAGACTGGTTGCTAGATTTTTGGGCTTCTGGCTACCTTTAACGATGTTGTCATGTAATGCCACGTATTTATTTGGAAACAAAGTTGCGCAACAATGTTTCAGCAACATGATGTTTAAGAAGAAAAAAAATACCCGTCAAAATGCGAGTTGGATTCGCGCTTAAAGGGTTCTGTGCACATTGAAACGTCGTGTTTGATTCCTTATTTTTTTTTTTCAATTATAAAAACGGCTGTAACACTGAAAATTTCAACTTGCTAGCTGTTATGATTCCAAAGATATAGGGGTTTATAACAGTCAAACGACGTAGCGTTAGTAATGGCGTCATAGTGTCCTGTTCCTGTCCAGTGGTGGCCCGGTGGTAACGGCCCCGACTTACAAATTGTAGGTAGTGGGTTCGAACCCAGACAGGCGCTTGACTTTGTGTAAATAATCTCATCACCACTGCTCTCAAAACGGTGCAGGAAAAATATCGTGAGTGAACCAAAAATTCGAAGACATGTAACATTTACCAACACGCATTGGACCCACGTGGTGCATTACAGCCCACTCGCTCTTACAGAGAGGAGGCGCCAGACCTATCAGTGGGAACATTATAGGCTGATTATGAATATCCTGTTGGCACCCGATTGCCTAGAAGTAACCTTTTCGCTCCTCGGGATTTGAAAACTGCTAGGTCATAGCTTTTGGGAAACACAGACTCTCACAGGTAGTTTCTTTCCCTTTTTCTTACTAGAATCTGTAATTTGTGTAAGATCAGTCATCATCATCAGCCTATAATGTTCCCACTGCTGTGCTGCCATAATACACCACGCGGGCCCAGTGCGGGTTGGTAGATGTCACATATCTTCGAATTTTTGGTTCTAGGACATGCCGGTTTCCTTACGATGTTTTCCTTCGCCGTTTTGAGAGCAGTGGTGATGACATAATTAACACAAAGTAAAGCGCCTGTCTGGGTTCGAACCTACGACATACAACTCGTAAGTCGCAGCCGATACCACTCGGCCACCACTGCTCTCCAAAGATTTAAGATCAATATACTCCTTGCCATTAAGGCGTAACCTCCATGGGCTGCGTATTTTCTTAAGTTATTGCTATTTACAGGTCATTAACAGGTTGTAAGAAGAGCAAAATATGATTCGCAACCGTAACACATAATTTATGTAGGTATTTAAGAATTCAAAACGTAAGAAAAATTGAATTTCGTGGGCTACCTTAGCGCATCCCACTTAAAGAAACGATTGAAAATAGCAGCGGTGTGCCTTCTTTCCAATATTATACTGTGTGAGTAAAGGGCATGATAAGCATCTTTGTATGGTCGCCATTTTAAATTGGTGTCTTTAATTGCGCGAGTTTTACCGTCTTCTTCTTCTTCTTCAACTTTGGCTTCTTCCTCGGGCACCACGATCTCCTCAAGAACGACAGGTTCTTCTTCAGGGAAGTATATCATCACTTGATCGTGAATATGGTTGCGCATCAGCGTGTTATCCTGTTTACGAAAAACAGAAGCCGTACTAAGTATTAATGTCATATCGATTCAGTTGCGAAAAGGACGGAGCTATTTGCAATATATAATATTACGGCTACACAGTATTGGAATAAGAAGTCATTTATCTGTGGATTTAGGGTAGGTACAGCACATTCGACGATTTTCAAAACTCGGAAGTGTAACCAGACCTGCAGGGTCAAATTAAATTAGCTGGCGAAACTTCACAGAGGTGATTTCTCTCTAATATAACGGGTGTATAAAGACCGAAAATCACTTGTAGTCCCAAATATAGTGATAAACTTTTTTTATGGACCCTATCTGGGTACCTTCTGGTTACAAAGATATCGAAGGACCACTTCAATATATTTATTCAACTGTTTTTTTTTTATCACCAAAAGTTTTCAATGTTATAACTTAACTTAAAATACTCCAACCACTCCTGTACCGTTGCATGCACACATGAGCACAATGCTTCGTGCATGCGTTACATTGCGTACTGCCGTAAAAAGCTTCACACAAAAAAAAATTGACGATTCCCGATTCCCTACAATAATACTTGTTCTTAGTTTGATGTAAATAATGCGTAAATAACGGCAATTTAATGGGTATTTTTACACCCTGTACGTATTTAAAAATATATATAATTTCGCGGTCTACCTTGACGGATCTTAACTTACTTTTACACTAATCAATCTGTCACATATGACCCTCGTGAACTCGTTGCGCCAGCAGCGCACGACGCAGCGCTTCTCACTGAAGTAGTTCGGGTGAGTGAGACACATGCCGGCCGCTATACGGGACAGGTCGCGAAGGTTGAAGATGTAGTGGAACTTCGCTGGGGTTGGTGGTAGGTCTATTATTATTATCTGTAATTAATAAAATAGGATAGCTTAAAAATGCTTCACAAAAAATGCAAATAACCAAATAAAAAAGTGAAAATAATGTTTTAATAACAATAGTGTCTGCCTTACGGCCAGGCTGCGAAAAAAAAGGTTCATTTCAGCATTAATGTCAGACAGATGCTGTCTGACGCTGGTTTTCTAATGAACCTTCAGGGACAGGTGACGGGGAGTATAAACAGTTCCGACATAGGTACCTAATACATAATTTTTAACATCATCATCAGGCTACAGCAGTCCACTGCTGGACATAGGCCTCTCCAATTGCACACCATTTAGCTCGATTCTCGGCAACTCTCATCCAGCTGCTACCAACCACCCTGCGAAATCCTCGCCATCTATTATCGTTTGTCGGAAACGTCAAGCAGTATGCTTGGGTGAGGTCGATACAGGGCTTGGCAGCTGTCAATTTTCTTTCTTTGACATTAGACGTATTTGACGTGACAGGTGACGGAGGGGGAGTGCACTTGATGGTTAGACACAAACGCGAAAGGTCGTGCTGCCAGCCTGTATCAAACTTATGCCGTCTTATTACAAAACACGATCTAACTTTAGCCCCAACCTACACATTCGATTTAGTTTTTGTGTTTGGAACTTTATGCCGCCGACTTTAGTAAAGTTCTTAATACAAAATTGACAATCTAAGACCGGACTAAGTTGACAGTTTTGTAAAAGGAACTGTATTTCGATTTCAGTTATGTTCTTATTTCAAAAACAGGCTCGATGGTTTAAACCATGTCAAAAGAAAAACCTTGTTTTGTAATAAGGCCGATGGCGTTTCCGTATCTTAATCCATTTCCATCGGCCCGATTACTCGAGATTTTGTTAATTTGTTAACGGGAGTGAATAAATAGACGGTTGTAATCAGTGTCGAGACTGTTATTTCGTACCTGCACCATGTCAAACTCGGACTCCGATAACGAGATACCCCAAATGGGTGAACTACCCTCGTTAAATAAATAAATAAACTTTAAATTACTTACAAAAACGAAAACAACAAGAACTAACTCAGCAAAACCTGTTCTTAGCGATTAAGGCGAAAGGATAGGCCAAACTACAAAATAGACATCTCTTTGAAGGACTACTACTACTAGACGGATGGACCAAATATATTAAAAAAAAAAACCTAATTCGCATAACATATTTGACTTTAAATTTTAAGTTTAATTTTTTTATTATTGTTTATACTTTTGCCGGAAAAAAATCGAATATATCCTCTTTAAATCTGCAATAATTTGCTTACTGCTTTCAAAGAACTGAAGCGATTTAAATATTTTTTTCACACTATCATAGACAATTTATTGCTTTATTAAATTTAAGTTCAAAATTGTACAAAATTATTACTTATAGGTGCCGTTAAATCAATAATATCATAATACCGGCGCTGGCGCTCACTCAGACGCGAGGGCCAGTCTCACCCTAGCGTTTGCACGGGGAGGCTGTGTCGCATGTTAGCGCGCACCGCTCTATAAACTTTACGTGAAAGAGTAAACAGTGCAGATAGTACGTTTGGTACAGTAGTACGGTTGAGCTATTCTTTTTCTATTTATTGATCGAAGAAAACACTATCAAAGAAAAGCGAAAATTTATGAGTATTGAAAACGAAGAAAAATCTAGCCAGCCACAAAAAAAAAACAAAAAACTATAGAAAAAGACGAAAGTAATACAGAAGAAAAAGAAAATACATGGAAATTAAATTATAATGATAGCAATACAGAAGAAAAAAGAAATGAAGATATTATATTAAAGTCAAACTCTACTGAAAGCAATACAGATGAAACTACGTATTTACAATCTACGTTTGTTAGGGAAATGCAATTTAACTAGTTTTGATTGGTTAATAACAATTTTTTTAAATGGTCCAAATAAAATGTTAAGTAAATATTATTTTGATATTTTCGTTTATATGGTTTCGTAGCCAAATGACATAAACCATTTTTCTCCAAGTCGAGTCATTTGAAATATAGACACTTCCAGAGAGGTCAAATGTGCGCCCCTCTAATTTTTAAAATAAGTGTAAAATTAAATATGTGCTGGTAGATCTCAATGAAAAATTTCAATGAGAATTGGTTTGAACGAGATGTAGTCATAAAACCCGGTTTCCACCGCGAGCGGAACGGACCCATTATTGACTTCGTTAAAATCGCAAACGCAAACTGCATACTTGTATTTCCTTTATTGGTGGAAGTTTAACGAAGTCATTAACGGGTCCGTTCCGCTCGCGATGGAAACTGGGCTTTAGTTTTCGAGATATAGCACATGTTCAAAAACCGCAAATATAAATTTGTCATTCATACAAACACTATGGAAAACAAAGTTAAAAACAAAACTTTGCTTGCTACTACGGAACCCTTCATGGGGTAGTCCGACTCGCACTTGGACAGTTGTTTATTAGTCTAAGCACATTAATAAAAAGCGTTATTATTTCTTTTCACAAAAACAAATTGAAATTTTATGTATTTTGATTTACTCTAACTACAATAACTGTACTCGGTAAAGAATATTTTGTTCTCAAAACAAGCATTGCAAATGTTCTGAGTCTGCCTACATTCAATAGATTTATGATGATAAAAGGTAGTATTGTAGCGACAAAAATTCTTCGAACGCATCTGCGTCCGGTGATACTCTTTGACGGTCGGGGGATGAGCGGGCGCGCGGGGCGGTCAGCGCGCTGGCCGCTTGTTTCACGTTCAATGCTCAAGGACGTTGGGCTATCCTTTCGCCTTAACTAGCTAGATTGATCCATCCACGATGCACCCACGAAGCCCTACAGGCCGCCGAACGCGGCGGACAACACACCGACAGTTACTTAGTTTTGTGACAAGACAAAAAATACTGTGGGTTATTTGAATAAAAAAATTGTTATAATAATAATAAAAACTAACAAAAATATTGTCATACGTAGTTAATTTAATACTTAGGTACCACATATTTGGAGAAAGTGAAGTACCTACCTATAACGACATCATTATCATCTGCCTAGGGCTTTCCCACGGAGCAAATACAAAGAGGAGATGTTGTAATAAGGTTTCTGTATGAAACAACGGGTGACACTTTACGGGGTGAGGGGTGATCAGATCCCGCCCACTTCTTTATTTTACATCTACTGGTCAATAGCAAAACTATTCGCTCGTCCTGTTGATTTTACTTTGTAGTTATGTAACTATCTCGCACTAGATGTCACTACATGCAGAATGAAGAACTATTTTAATAAATTACGCATAAAATTACTTACAAATGAAATGTGATGCCATCCATAGCATCAGAACGTCTATCCGAGTAGTTTTTACAAGATAAAACACCACACTGCATTCTTTTTTTCTTCTAGCGCAAATATGCTGTAAAAACGGAACGTTTACAGAGCTGTGCATAGGACGAACGCCAACAATACACTGACTAAGGCCACGCCTACATGATGACGTCAGGACCTAGTTGAGAATCACAGTGCACAGTTGCTTAGGCCGTCTCCTCTTTGTATTTGCTCCGTGGGCTTTCCCAACTATTTTAGGGTCAACTTCCAATCTAACTGGATGCAGCTGAATACCATTATTACATGGAGCGACTCCCTATCTTACTTCCACAACCCAGTTACTGGGTAACTGCATTATAAGACAAGGCAACTAAAGTGTCTTTACAATATCTTATACCGATTAGAATGTAATTAGCATACAACAAAAATTAATCAGTTTAAGGCATTGTACAGTAAGGATTTAACAAAGCATAGTCAGAAAAAATAAAACGAGAAATTAACAAATATGAAACAATTTAAAGATGAAAATGCAATCAATAGAAAAGTACAACTTATTACTTTTTTAACTTTCATCCATAATCTCACAGTACCTTAAACATACACGAAACACATCTATCCATCTCCCGGCAAACAAGTCACACTCCAGGATTTATGTCAGAAGTATTAAGCAGCGTCAGAATATTAAACTGTTAACTATACTGAAGCAGTGTTTAAAACACTGAGAAAAATTTGATCTTAAAAGATGATTAACTATCTTAAGGGGCTGACAACAGCTAAAGCGCGGTCACTGTCGGACTGCATAGAAAAGAAAGACAAGCGGGAAGACACAAAGCTGGTAATTTATTGTAAAATATGAAGCAAATCTTTATTTACAAAAAATCTATTGGTTGGACTAAATAATTACAACACTCTCGTTTTTTTTAAGGAATTTTTATACATAAAGTACATATCAATTCCATCGTACCTTATCTTAAGTTCATCTACTTACAAAATTATGGCTTACGACTAAATAACATAAACAGCGCTTTAGCGGCTTCAGACAAACAGACAAAGGAGAGGACAACATCTCGTGGAACATACCCACATTAGTTCTGTTAAAGTGGAAAGTTCCTATAAAGAGCTCTCGATCCGTCTCGATACGGACACATTCTACCAACAGGTGATGTAGGTACGTCTTCAATTACACCGCACACGTCACAGTTTGGAGAATTTCATGTCCTCATCATGTGTGCGAACTTGTTCAATGGAACGTGACCAGATCTTAACCTGAACGCTGTTACAGTCAAAGGTCTACTCAAACTCCCATTAATGAGCCATGGTATACGAGGAGGCTCGCATTGTATTGTTTTATACCAAATTCCTTTTTCCAAAGATCTCTCATTAAAGTATTCCGTCCAGTTATTGTGACAGTACTTTTTGTATTTAGGCAACAACTCAGTGTAATTTGGCAAAATTAAAACCTCTTTTCCATCTACTGCTGCTTTTCTCGCCAACATGTGTCAGCCTCCTCGTTACCTCTGATGCCAATATGTGATGGAATCCACTGCATTTTCAACTGAATGTCCTTTAAATTGTTCTCATAGATTTCAGAGAGGATGTCATAAGCTATCGATGTACCTCTGCCACCAGAGGCGCATCGAGCTATAATGATACAAAGCGCTTCTACTATCGGAACAAATTAGAACTTTATTTTGTTGAATTGACCGAGAGTACCAAAGTGCTTCTAAAATTGCTATGAGTTCCATCGACATAACTGAAAATTCGTGGGCTGATTTAAAACAATTATTGTAAACTATCACGTTAATATGTTGCTTGAAGAACAATTTGAAAAAAAAACCAGAATGTTTGCATGTAATTAAGTAGTATGGTTTTTAATCGTTAAAATAAATTTTTAGAGGTATCTTTATGACTTTTTTCTATCGTACCAAATTAGTTATATTATGTTTTCAACACACTATCTAACTAGCATATATCCTGAAAAATATCATTTTTTTTTTTTGTTTACTGCAGTGGATCATATACTTTTAGTTTAGGCATTATAAAACTCGCGTTTAGGTCATGTAGTCCCCTTAATTACATCAGCCCTTGAACCTCTACTCAGCAGCATGGGCTAACAAAGTGAGAATATGTTCAAGTAAAGAGATTGTTGCCGAACGTGACATTGGGCTTGACTTTAATCACGGTCAAACGACCACGTTCTGTAGGTATTACATAGCAATTTATAGAGAGGAAAATATCGGGGGCGTAGCTCAGATGGTAGAGCGCTCGCTTAGCATGCGAGAGGTACCGGGATCGATACCCGGCGCCTCCAGAGTTATTCTTTTTTTTTTCCACTTGCACACACACAAATGCTTGGTACTGTCTGTTTAGAATTGGCAAGATATACACACATCAAAAGTGTCTAGGGATCAAGCATTTTTATGCGGATTTCTTGAGATTAAGATGTGGCTTTGTAATAAATTTATGATTTTATAAATTTATATGGATCCTTTTTGGTGCATTTCATAATTTGAATCAGGAACTGTGAATCAAATTCGAGTAAAAGATGAAAATCAGCTGTCAATATTTTCCCTATAAAAACATACAACGCATTGAAGACATTATTAGTGCTACTGTTTCCCTACTACTGATTAAAACCAACGTTATTATGGAGCGGCGACGTCATTTAAGCAGGGAAGAAATGCTCAGAGCCGTGGGAATGATAGAAGCTGGTTCCCGGCAACGTACTGTGGCTTTAGCTCTGAATACAAGTCAGAGTGTTATCAGTCGACTTTGGACACGTTACCGAAGCACTGGTACCGTGGCTGAGCGCCATGGAGGACGGTATCGCTGCACCACACGGAGACAAGACCGATACATTCAAATCTTAACTCGAAGAGCTCCAACAATAACCGCCATGATGTTAGCCGTGAGGCTTCATCACTCTTCAGGGAACTTAATTAGCGACCAAACAGTCAGAAACCGCTTGCATGAAGTGAACCTTCATTCCCGAAGACCGCTACGGGTACCACCTATAGCAATGCACAATCGTAGGATTCGATATCAATGGGCTCTTGAACACAGAAATTGGGCAGAAGAACAATGGCGTTTCGTGTGCTTTTCTGATGAGTCTCGTTTTGGTATGAGACCGGATACAAGACGTATACGACACTGGAGAACCCCTGGACGCCAACAGCGATTAAAATCCTGCCAGGAAGTCCATCCTTATAGTGGTGGAACCATCATGGTATGGGCGGGTATTTGGATCGGCGGAAGAACTGAGTTGATTTGGATCAGAGGCAACCTCAACGCTCAAATTTATGCTGAGACGATTGTATCAGACGTCATCGTTCCTCTACAAGTGCAAATCGGTCCCTTATTTCAGTTAATGCATGATAATGCACGACCGCACACCGCAAGAGTTGTAAGACAGACTCTCGCCGCAGCTAACATCAATGTCCTGCCCTGGCCTGCTCAGTCGCCAGACTTGAACCCGATTGAGCATGCATGGGATATGCTACAGAGAAGAGCTCTGCCGAATATGGAGGGTATCCAGTCGCAAGACGACCTTTTTTTGTTGTTGCAACGAACATGGGCGGCCATTCCACAGCGTGATTTGGATGAACTCATTTTGAGTATGCCAAACCGATGTTCTTGTGTTGTTAGTGTTCGCGGTAGAAACACGGATTATTAATTGTTTAAGTTACCCAATAAAATTTTAAAGAAAACTGTTATTTCAGTCTTTTTTTCGAACTTTTGTGTTAGTGGTTCAAATGTCAAAAATCCCTTTATTAGGAAAATGGCAAATTTCTTTATTAATGCAAAGGTGACTTGGTTTATCGTTACTGTGACAAACGAAAACACTTTATTTTATGAATCCTTAAAGAAAATTTTAATTAATATCAATCAGGAGAAAAGTTATTGCAAAAATATATGTGGATCCCTAGACACTTTTGATGTGTGTAGATTAAAGCACGATTTCAAGTTTTATTTATACCACTTATTTCACCAATTCCGCTAAGGGCGTCGCGAGTGACAATGCATAAGTACCTACAACTCACCAAAAGCAGTTAGCCTCGCTACCAATCTTGATGACGCATCATTAAGATTGGAGGCGAGCTAGCTGACGGCCTTAACACCATAGAAGAATACCTAATATTATAGAGTAACAACAATACAGCAATCGAACTTGGAAGAACTAGAAGGGGGTCGAGCATGGCACCAGTGGGACCTGAACCCATTGCGAGATTCCCCTCTCGGGTACTTGCGCACTCTGGTAAGAAACCGCACCAGAGATCAACATCACAAACTATGGGTGGACCAAGGCGAGTGCAGGCAGGCTAAGAAAGCACTCCCTACAATTGAAGCCGCCGCACGAAACTTGCACTTGCACTTGTCGGCTTGTTTGCCGACAAACTAAACAACAGCTGCGTACAAATATAGCAGCTATTACTGGCCACGGGGCATTTAATAAATACCTCTTTGTCATAGGAGTCACAGACAGTCCGCTACGCAGGGTCTGCATGTAGGACGATGAGACAGCAGCCCACGTGCTTCTAAACTGTCCAGTAACCCAGGTACCCTCAGCGAGATTGTCAGTAAAACAAAGGTGTTGCTGGCCTTCCTTGAGGAGCTGTGGTGCATCGAATAATTGATTTTCCCATCCGTACGCAAAATACGCGCTTCGACGTGGAGTTGCGGACACCAACCCGTATTCCGTATTACCTATTGGAGTAGCCCTACCTTGTATAGATCCAGGGTCATATGCACAATCTTATCGACGATTAGCTGTATCTCTTCGGGGAAGATGTCGAAGTGTCCCTTCAGGATCGCCACGTAGATGTGACGTAGCGTGGCCTCTGATGGGAACTGCAGGTTGTACACTGAGAACATTGAGATAAAGCGGGGGTCCACCTGGTGAGGGAAAGAGATAGGACATATTAAGACGACATAATACAGGGTGTCAAGAGACATCGACGCGAAAACTTTTTCCATAAACTCAGTCGCATGTTTCTAGAATCACGCGTTGAAGTTTTTCGTCGTTTATTAAAACTGTTCCATACATTTTGACCATGTACGTATTGAACTTTTGTAAGAAACATCAGGTTTAAAAAATATAACAGACGAAAAATTTAAGGCACATGCGGTGCCTTATTTTTTTTTTTCAAAGTAACAATATTTTTACTCGTTTTATTTTGACTTCCACCAGCAAAATTAAAAGTAATAAATGAGTAATTAAATTTTAAACATGTAGATAGATATGTAGATACAATAAATACACATATAAATGTAGAAATTAAGGGGTGACACAATGGGAGGTCTTATCGCTAAAAACGATCTTTTAAAGACAAGGTTTGGATGGATTAAGGGAGAAATGAGAGACAATACTGCAGGTAGTCTGTCGTGTACCATTTACACACATATATATACATATATATTAAATTCATACATACTTAAAACATAATATACTTATCTATATAAATATTTAAATATACAATAATAATCATAAAACAAAAGCATAGAACATAAAAATGACGTTTAAGGAGAGAGACAGCGTTTCATGTATTCAAATTATACACATCAATGATAAACTGCTGAATCTTTATATCCACTCAGTACCATAATAATAGATTTCTAGACAGGCTCCTTATCATTAAGCGAATTTATCTTAAGTTTAAGTTACTTAAGATATTAAATGTGGATTACTTATCCTTTGAAAATAGTGTTCGTCTTTATAATTTGCACATATCGAAATCATGGGAATCTATGCTTAATTTTATAGACGGAAAAATAAATTTTAAATCGTTTTTTTATATTTTAAAAAAAGGCTCGTAACCGTGCGCTGGGTCTTTCTTAACAGTCGATAAGAAATGATGGGATTGAGTTAAAAACATTTTTTAAAACACAATTTTTACCATTAGGTGGTTACTACGATGAAAAATAATTTAAAGTAATAAAAACCGTATGTAATGGTCTTATCGAGAAATTTGTCAATTATTGTAAAAATAAAATAAATAAATAATAAAAAATACAGATTTTTGCTAAAAAAACAAGTTATTTTCAATTGAACACATTCATTCACAACACTTTTTTTCAATTGAGGATCCTCAATTGAACACATTCATTCACAACACTTTTTTTCAATTGAGGATCCTCAATTGAAAAAAAGTGTTGTGAATGAATGTGTTCAATTGAAAATAACTTGTTTTTTTAGCAAAAATCTGTATTTTTTATTATTTATTTATTTTATTTTTATGGAAAATTATGGAAAAAGAACTATTTCTTTTTCCATAATTTTCATTTAATGAGGATGCCTAATTACTTCCAACCATTATGGGGTTTATTTATTACGTACTGTTAACGTACAGAATTAGTCAACGCAAATGATCTATTCATTTGCGTTGACTAAATGTACGTTAACAGCGATTTGCAAACAATAAAAAAAAAATAGTTAGCCCGTAATGTCCCATTGCTGGTCAAAAAGGTAAAGGGAGGCTCCTTCCCTTTTCCACTCTCACATAGACCAATAAAATGAATGTCCAACTCACATCATTTCTCCCACCACCAGCCTTGCCCATAGAAGCTAAGAAGCCAACATCCTTGATGTTCTTCCAGGTCAGGTCTTTGCCGCGGTCATAGAATCCTTTCCTCTCAAACAGTAGCTTCAGCAGAGCTATGGGTTGTTGGGTGCCATATTTGTCCACCTGTAAACATGACATGATAGTTACTGCTTTGCTTGCGACCCGGACTGCCGGGCACTTCTTCTCATGCAACCGAGCGGGTGGGCAGGTTGCGGATAGCCCAACTCCGGCTGCGGGACCGGCTGCCAACAATCAATCTCGCACCTGGAGCATCTCGTAAGAGATCCCGGACAAGAGAAGTGCCCGAACACCAGGCCCCAGGTCTAGGGTAACCCTAACTAAGCTAACACATCGTGAAGGTAGTTAAATTCTTACTATGCAAAAATAGATTTGGAGGCGCCGGGTATCGATCCCGGTACCTCTCGCATGCTAAGCGAGCGCTCTACCATCTGTGCTACGCCCCCGATGCATTTCCTGACAAAACAAGTATAATGCCATGAACTATCGAAGTTTTTCTACCCGATCTCTTGAGATACCTTCACGGGTAGAGGAACCTGTGTTCTTCGAAACCGCAGTATACTCTTGACTTGATAACGTGATTAATGCTGATAGCACAGTCTGCAAACGGGTCGATACCTTCATTCGTGTAGTGTATGCATTAATAACTGACCAGTCCTTTCGAAATGCTCACAATACATTGGAATGGCTATTACGTCATTGAGTGGTATCTTTGTAAATAGTAAAAAATATTACAATAGGTAGTACAGACACTTGTCTATGACCGTTATGGTTTGGATTAGAAAACTTTCAGGAAGCAAGATCTACAGGAGAACAAATCGAGAAGAAAAAAATAATATCCTATGAAAAAAATAAATTTGGAGGCGCCGGGTATCGATCCCGGTACCTCTCGCATGCTAAGCGAGCGCTCTACCATCTGAGCTACGCCCCCGATACGTACTAGTACTATAATAGGTAATGCAATAGCGAGTGCAGTAAAGGCACTCTCACTTAATGACGAAATGACCTTCATAAGCGCTACGTAAGCAAAATGGTTTTGTAATATCAGCAGTAACAACTTATATCATTGATCAACTAATACCGTTGTACGCAATGACCTATTATGGTGACAGATATATATGGTTATTGGTAATCGCAAAAAAAAAAACAGCTGGTGCCTACATTTTGACGAGTTCTGCAAACATAAATATAGGGAACAGCTGTTTTTTTTTTCGCTTTTTCATATTTGGTGCCATAATAAAAGTTGTTCATTATGATGAGAACAATGACCCCTTAAGAGGTTGATGTGTTTTACCAATAACCCTGTATATTAGAACATGTTTTATAGATGCCTATCGACTCGAATCAACTCAGCCTAACGCAGTCCACAGCTGGACATAGGCCTCTCCCAGGCTGCGCCACAACACCCTGTCCTCCGCCTTCCGCATCCAGTCTGTCCCAGCCACCTTTTTTGAGGTCACCGGTCCATCTAGCTGGGGGGTGTCACACTCTACGCTTGCCGATACGCGATAGATACTTACCTTATGTTTTTCGAAAACTTTATCACGCGTTAGCGATCCCTAAAATAAATTAAAAAAAAACTGGCATTCGTTAATCGGGGTACTAGAACCTAAATGCGGGGTGAGACAATGGCTTTTTGAAGGTTCAGTTCTAAGGAACAGCCAAATATACAGTTACTATTTAGTTTCACCCTGCCTCATACTTCTGCTGGGCAAACACGGGGGTTGTTTGCCCAGCAAAAGTATGAGGCAGACAATCTCGATTATGATTGTAAGTGTAATGCTTGGTCAATCCCTAGCATCAGTGGGGTGACACTGACAGCTCACTCCACGCTCACAACACCTAAGTTTTCACGGTGAGATTTGTACAGAATCGACATACTGCACCATAACGGGTGTAAAAGACACTTAACGAAGCCGAGAGTCACTTGTGCTCCCCGTCATTGTATTATTTTTGTACTTGACCATACCAAGTCAAAATTCCAACTGACGGTGTTTTTTAAGAAAACAAGTTTTTAATGTTATACGTTTAAAACAAACCCCACGACCCCTGTACCGTTGCATGCACACATAAGCACAATTATTTGCGTGCGTTACGTTGCGCACTACCATATACAGCGATTTTTCACACCAAAAATAAAAATCCTTTTCAAGTAATTATTTTTGTGCAATGTTACTTAGTTTGTTGTTTGTTTGTGACTTAGTTTGTTTATTTTTTTTTTGTTTGGTGTAGTGGCTACAGTGGCTAAGTGTAGTCAGCGAAACTAAATGGTCCTGGGTTCGAATCCCGGTAGGGGCAAATGTTTGTATGATGAGGACATTTGTACCCGAGTCATGGATGTATATTTATAATATGTATGTATTTACGAAAAAAAAATGTATTTAAGTAGTGTATCAACCATCTGGTATCCATAACACAAGCCTTAAGTGCTTAACTTGGAACTAGATGGTGCTGTGTGCAATGTCAGACGATATTTATTTATTTTATTCATTTTGATGTACAGAATGCGTAGTTGACGGCTATGTGATGGGTATTTTTACACCCTGTATAATTCAGCTAAGTAACATGTTCTATTTGATAAAAATTAATACAGTCGTCTAAAGGCACCTATTTTTAGCAATTATAACAGTATCGCAAGCCGCTATAATTGGGGGAAAATGGGGGGAGGGGTGATGGCAATTTTTTGCAACATTAATATGTATATTAGGCTATCAGCTATCATTGATAACAGACCGTAGTTCTTTCGAAATACTTACAATGCAAAGGTCATTTCGTAAACGATCGAGTGTAGTAAGTGTACACAATATAGCTTTTTAGGGTTCCGTACTCAAAGGGTGTCAACGACCGTTTGTCTTTCAGCGGGGCTGTATCTCATGAACCGTAATAGGTAGACAGTTGAAATTTTCACAGAGTGCTATAACAAGGAATAATTAAAATAAAACAAAGTAAAAAATTAAAAAGGGTCCTCCCCATAAAAGAAACAAGTAAAAAAAAAAAAAAATTGTACGGTGGTACGGCACCCTTCGTGTGCGAGTCCGACTCACACTTGGCCAATTATAATTACAGTAGGTTTCGGGGCGTAGCTCAGATGGTAGAGCGCTCGCTTAGCAGGCGAGAAGTAACGGGATCGATAAATCGGGATTTGGGCCTCCAAATATATTGTTGTCTTGAAGATTTTCACCATTATCATTATGTTGCCTTTTTACTAAAATAATTATGTTTCCCTTTCATGGCGATACTTAAACTTACGTCCGGCGCACCCTGTTTAGTCAGTCTCGATGCACACGAGCATACATTCTTGCCCACTGTTGGGCAAAATATATCCTTAGGTCTCTGCTCAACAACAGGCTCCCAGAGTACGGGCGTAAACAATTACATCGAATTTTTTAAAGAGACTGAAATGCGACGACGACGTTAATGAAAGCCGAACAAAAATTGTAGTATCATATTCACGGGCTCTATGCTCTATACATTGTATGAAGGTACTAAACAAATAGCATTGTTACTTACGATAGGCATGTTCATATCATCGATGAACACCAACATCTTCTTGCCGACCGGGGGACCGAAGGTATCTTTAGTTCTCTTCTCAACAACGGATTCCATGTTGCGTTGGACATCCATCGACGATGTTCGCGAGGAGAAGTTCATTTGTTGGACTATCTGTGAATGGTGAACCATGTTTTAATACGAGGTTTAAAAGGACTGGAAGAGTGTTGGCTGCATTATCAGCCTATAACGTTCCCACTGCTGGAACACTGGCGTCCTCTCTGTGAGAGGGAGTGGGCCGTAATCTACCACGCGGGCCCAGTGCCGATTGGTAGATGTCACATTTTCGAATTGTTGGTTCTAAGACGTTTTCTCACGATGTTTTCCTGCACCGTTTTGAGAGCAGCGGCGATGAAATAATTTACAGAAAGTAAAGCGCCCGTCTGGGTTCGAACCTACGACCGTAAACTCATAAGTCGCTACCAGTCGAAGTATTTATTGGCTGAACTCAAGATATTTTTAATTTTTTTATGAATAATGATTCGTCCGCTGATTTGTTCAAAACAAACAATACGGAAAATAGTACAGTGTGTTGGTAATGTAATGATTGATACATTTGATCATGTAGGTAGCAAATCTAAGTACTACACCAATGCATCTAGGTGGTATAACCAGCTTTCCTCAGCTTTGAAATAATAGAAAGCTCTTTTGAAAAGATACTCGGCAGATGTATTAACTAAGTATACAAATGTAATTAATTAATATTTATTTTCTTTAACAACATGAAAATTGTTAGGTACATTAAAAAAAAAGATAATGACTAAAAAGATAAAATGTAAAGTAGATAATATTCCATGGAAATTAAAGTTTAATATTAAACTGAACTTTCATGAATACTTAATTAACTCTGCTTACACCGATTTTTGGCAAGCATGCAAAAATGCAAGTATTCATTTTATAAAAACACAAAAAGAGTAATTTGGAGGCGCCGGGTATCGATCCCGGTACCTCTCGCATGCTAAGCGAGCGCTCTACCATCTGAGCTACGCCCCCGTTGCAATTTCTGTTTCAAATATACGTTCATGTTCACAAGCGATAGCTTTGCTCTTATTATAGGACCAGTTTCATTTCGTAATCGATTACCTACTTCCGTGAAAGTGGCACGGTTTAAAATAGCTGAGCGAGCTTTCGTAATATCAATAAGTAGACGAACAAATTGGAGCTGGTCTTTTTTTCTTCAATTAAGCAGCAGTTTGTTTCGGCTATTTTATCCGGTCCGATTTCAGTGTCTATCGACTCGACGATCGAAAAACTAGAATATAATTGTAAAATAATATCTGCCAGATAAGTTAACCGGGACTTATCAGAAGGTGACCTTGTAATTTCCTAAACAACGTAAATACTTGATTAGTTGGGTGAGTTTTCTGGAATCTGCATGTATATTAAGCGTTAGTATCGTAAGTCATTCAGATGGCGAACTAAAATTGGTTGTACGGCTTTATTCGCAAGTAAAATGGCATAAAATAAACTGTCTACCCTATCAGTTTAAAAACATTTTATTTTTGTTGGTGGTGGTATCAGTCTATTAATGGGTTTTTGTGTGACGTCCCCGAATGTGGAAATTGTGACTACATTGTTGTATTGGGTTCTCACCTGTAAAAACAAATGTAAGTGGTAATAGTAAATAAATAAATAAAATAAATAAGATGTACGGTCTTATAGGTATACTATGTTCTTTCCATATGTGTTACTAGAGAATATTCCATTGTTTTAATTGAAGTTTACGTTAAAAAAAAACAAAAAGCCAACGTCACGCGGTGTTCCCAGGCGGTCACCCATCCAAGTACTGACCGCGCCCGATGTTGCTTAACTTCGGTGATCGGACGAGAACCGGCGGGTGTATTCAACGTAGTATGGACGTTGGCAAAGTCTGGGTTGAAATTGTTGATCGTTATCTATATTCTGGTTGGCTTAGTTGTAGCAAATACGACTGCTGAGGTCTTGGTTCGATCACTGCGTTAGGCCTAATGATTAGGAAATTCTCTATACAACGTGTAACATAATTAACGCAAGACCTCTTACACCCCAATTAGAGTATTGAGTTAAAAGCATAATACAATGACGAAAACAATTTTTTTTAAAGCTATTATTATTAAGAAAATCGTAACCCTAGCATTACTTTATGCATTTAAAATTGAGTCTTGTTGCTTTGAAATAAGATTTAATTTTCGTTGGCTCGATTAGCGGTCAGTATTGCAAAATACATAAAATTTAAAAAAAATGCCTATATTAATACTTAGTTAGGAACTGAAATCGATTCGGTGGTCAATTATGAACTAACTACTTTCAGGACTTGCGTTTATTCTGTTACACGTTGTAGAAGCTGAAGGCTGATTTCGTCGTACGTCAATTCAGTCTGCTATGCCAATACAGTCGCTATCTCATACAATCATGATACAATCTGTAAATACGGATGTGCCTACCCTTTGTTTACTTACGAGATGTTAATGTTTTTATATTGTACCTGCTCGAAAAGTACCTTATTACATGTTTTTTAATGAAGCAGAATGTACGTCATTCATGTTGTACAAAATGTGCTGGTCGAAAAAGTGTGCGAAGATCCATTAACGTGAACGGGCAGAAAAAGTAAATGAAAATCGTGTTTTTTTTTTATTTAGGGCAATTCAGTAGCTAACCTAATTATATAAGGCCAAAAGACAAAAAAAAATATCACCAAGCGCAAAATGATACTGGCCACATACTTTTGCTGAAAATGGCTTTAAAAAAACAAAATAAAAAAGAATGAACAAGTAAAAATCGCGCGCACGCGGATAGATTTCATTTGTTTTATGTATCAGAATTTTTAATTTGTGTTTTCGATCTACTCGAAATGCCGTCTAGTAGTGCTAGTGAACGATGACGCCACCAGATTTAAAAGAAACTGCCCAAGCTGTTATTGAGAACCTAATGCCCGAGAAATACAGAAATAATTATATCAAGACATGATGACAAATTTTTACAGTAGAAAAGCGAGAAAATGCGCCTTCTTTTTATGAAAATGGTTTACTGTCTTATTTTAGTGAAAAACCGCAATAATATAAACCAAGTACCTTGTGGTCTTTGTATTCTATGTTAACAAGTACTATAGTGCTATTACATGTACACGTACAGTAACAAGTACTATTGTAACACATTTTAAAAGAGTAACGGTGGGGTTTCTGGGCCATTCTTCTCGAAGGGGCGACTTGAATCAATTAGGACTATAGGAATAGGTGTTAATGAATTTAGGGCATTTGCACCTTTCCTTATAGTTAGTTCAGTGTATCTGTTCCAGTTAAGGAATAATATGCCTACTTAATGAACCGATTCGCGCCGCGTTGTCAGAAAATCATAAATTTTAACGAATCTGGAGGGTAGTGTGCGTTATCTGGTAAACAGGATTCCTTCGGTTTTTGTGGAATTTAGTTTCAGGTACCAGGTCTTGAAAAATTTTGAGTAGTTCCAGGGAATATTGTTGCCGTCTAGTGACTATTTCAACGTCTAAAGAAGTATGGCCCCACGAGCGAACCATGAGGAACACCGGCTGGGATGGTTTTAGGGGCAGAATTCTCTTTGCCAACGTATACAGAGAAGGCTCGATCAAGTAAGTCATTTTGAATGAGTTTTACTAGACATAGAGGTACTTTATGTTTGATTAACTTGTGTAATAGTCCTCCGTGCCACGCAGAATCAAAAGCTTTTCAATGTCTAGTAAAATCATGCCTGTGGAAAGACCGCGGTTTAACCCATGGGCTATGTGGTCAGCACATCTGGCTAACTGTTGCGTGGTTGAGTGTGAGCTTCGAAATCCAAACTATTCAGGGATCAAAACTGCACCGTTGTTTTTGAGACGCGGGATAAAATAATGGATTCTAGAGTTTTCCTATGCTCGGTAATAAACTGATTGGTCGATAGCTAGATGGAATGGGCTGTTCTTGCCCAAGTTTATTAATAGCGTGTTTAAATGTCTTCGGGAAGTATGCAAGGCGTAATTGAATCATTGTCAAGCTTCTTAACGCAAAAACCAAAATTCTGCGATAATTTGTGTTATCGGACTTATTTTATGAGACTGTGAAGAAATATATGAAACTTCGCCCTAATGACCTGAGCACCAATCGCTTTTTATTGCTTTATAAAACAAGAAACGTATAGAACATGTAATAGGGGGAAAAAAAACGAGCGAGCCTTACAGTAGTCGCATAATTATATGATGTGTAACATCTGACATCTCACCTTGGTAATACGCAAAACATTAACATTATATAAAAAAGGGGTTTATTTGAAATTATTATTTGAGGTTAAGCGCACAGCTGATGCGTCCACCTTCTCTATTTCCCTTTCTCGTCACACACACGCAACTGTTGGCTGACAGTACCAACCTCTCGGAAAATGCGTCGGTACCATCTGACGGCCAACTGCACCACCGCGCGCGCTTTTTGTTCATATTAAATAGCATGCGCTTTCCTGGCTTCCTGTTACACACTTCCGTCGCGTTTGACGAAATCACTCCCACAGATTGCAGGAAAGCGAGAGGAAAGATATATTACACATCAATAAAATAAGTACAGTGCCAAAAGAAATAGCTTCCTATCTAAATTTACCCTATCCACAAGATGATCAGCGACTATTTTTGCAGACACCTGTGCTGGTGGTGGTCACTGTGGTTGGAAATCGTCCGCTGTTGCAGCAGGTTACATCGAGAATTCAGTTGAAAAAAAAGCAAAAAGCGGAATCGATTACTTTGCATCAAGATTCATCTTCTCAGCAATTAACAAGCGCGGTATCGTCCGTGGCACCTCGGGAATCAGTTGCCCCTATGGCACTACGGCCTTCCCCTAGAGCAGTGCCAATAACACAGACACAGCAAGTAATCTCTTCTGCATTGTCTCAAACCAACATTAATCTCCTTGGCTAAAGTATTACATTGAGATAAACTAACCATTTTAATATTAACTTTACTTAAAAGTGTCTTTTTTTTCGTCGTAGGTACAGTATAAAGCACTATGGACTCGCAAGGAGGTGCGATTCACAACTCGTGTCAACTCGTGTGTATTAAGGTCCTCGACTGAGCTTCGGGCCCCAAACTACACCCTCGTTAGTAATCGGTTACTTTTTCCCCATCGGTGAACAATGTACTATTCTGATTCATCACCATTTCAGCAGAAAGACGTCCACTGGACATAGGCCTTCCCCAGCACCGCCACTTCGACCGGTTCTGTGCTTCCCGCATCCAGCTGATTCCTGCGGCTTTCACCAGGCCATCGGTCGTTTCTGTTTAGTCTGTATTTATTGATAAGGGTTTCTTACAAATTATAATCTAATAAGCGGGTACTTACATATCTTTCTGCAGGTAATCCTCGTAGATAGTTCGTGATTATAGCAGTTTTTGATGTCCCCGTTTCTCCGACTAGCAAGACGGGCCGTTCTACCTGTTGGGAATGAAGATAATTAAATAAGACACTGCAAAATTAAGAGGGTTATCACAATAAAAAAAAAAAAAAATGGTATTTATTTACAGCACTCCCGAGAGAACTAATCAAACTTTCTCAGGCATATTTTTTTTTTCATTTTGTTGCCATATCTAAACCATAATCACACATCAAAACTCCCAGTTTAGATGTGTGATTATGGTAATGATAAATGATTCTATTTCTGTAAGTAGGTTTGAACAAACACTTTTACACGTCAATCATATTTTTTTTAAACTAGATGGGGTCGGCGTTTCCTATCTGACTACTCTGAGAAGAAAGGCCGAAACAAACTCAGAGGTCACAGTCTCTTTTAAAGTCCAGACAAAATCTTGGTCAGGTCATGTGAAAGCTATGTAGATCGGTGTCTGCAATGGTCTTTTGAGGAAAGGACCACACAGATTGAGTGGACCTGTCCAGTCAGTGCACGCAATTGTCAGTAATCGTGCAGCTCAACTTAGACTCAAGGAGCTCAACGATTCGACGAACAATACCAAAGAAAGGACATTTGAGTAGGCCGCATAAATTACTCAAACTGCCAGATCATGATTCGTTGAGAAAAATACAAGAATAAATATAAATAAATCAATGACCGACATAGTTCTCACATTCACAATAATTAGAATAATATTATAATAATCTTTGAGGACCATGTAGATTTGTGTCTGAAATGGTCTTTTGAGGAAAGAACCACACAGATTGAGTGGACCTGTCCAGTCAGTGCACGGTTTAGATATGGTTTAGAAATAATCAAACTTACTCGGGCATTTTTTTTTAAATGTTGTGGCCATATCGACGCCTTAGAGTGAAAGCTTCGTAAGTGAGAAGTGAAGTAACTTTTCAGGAGGAAGAAAAAACTGCGTGCTGTAAAATTTTTGTACGGTACTTATCTTTTATGTTTTTTTTATTTATTAATATGGAAATTTGACCCGCGTTTATCAACGAACAAATTAGTCAGATCGGGACGTGCGTTGCGAGGTTTTCTTCCTAGAAACGCAATAAAATATATTTTAGCAAAAATGCATTCCCGAGGTTTTCACTCTAAGGCGACGATATCTACACCATAATCACACATCTAAACTGGATTTTTTTCTTGTATTTGAGTGTGAAACTCTTCAAAAACTCAAATACAAGAAAAATTGTGATAGCCTCTTAAGAGACCTTACGATTGCCGGCTTCCACTCAAGAACACGTGATAGACGCCTCATCAGCCAACGGTCATCGATGCTACTGCTAATTTATTGAACACTTTAAGCACACAAATGTACAGAGGCGGACTTAATGCCGGTTCATTGCCACTTGGCTTATTTTGCGGGCATTGTTGGCTACTTTATCACAAAATAGATGGGTGCAGAAATTCGCATCCTTATGTATCCAAAACGCCCACAATAGACACGCGTTTACGTACAGCGAGTGGCAAAGAGGCATTTGTATGAGTTCGCCGTACGTACACGTCTGTGTGCGTGCGCCTGTCGCCATTCATTGTATAAAGCCAGCCTTCTGTGTTTACCTATTTGTGATTTTTTCGGTACTATACTCACGCTCTCCATTATCTTGATGAGCCAGGTAAGTCTCAGCGTGTCCACAGTGGGTACCAGGATATCAGGGAACTTCATCTCACGGTCGTGAACATACTCTGGCACCAACCATTCCCAAGCTTCCCAGGTCTTTGTAGTCAGTTCCAGGCAGTAGTCGTAAAGCGATGGGAAAGCCATTGGGAAATGTTCTGTGAATTTGAGGAAGGTTCACTTATCTATGTAGTCTATTCAAATCCTGCTGTTATTTCCACTAAAACGAAATTGCACTATATGCTAGTGTGAATATGTTTGACTTGAGAAATGTTTGAAGTTGAAGCGCAAACTGAACGGGTTTTAAAGTTGTTTTTCCAAAAACACATATTTGTTTACATGTTTGGAAACTAAATCGCGAACGCTATAATTGTAGGTACCTATGTGGTTTCTGTTTGAGGTAACAAATAAAGAGGCTGTATTATGACGTTTTAGAACCATGATTGTTCCAGTAAGAGAGAGAGCTAGTAGCTATAGGTTCAGGGTGGATAGCACCATCTCATTTTCTCAACGGTTATATTATGGTTGTAACACATCTTCATAATACGGCCCCTGATGTCTCATCTATTAATAACTAGCTTCTTCCCGACCCACCGCGTCGCATCACATCGCCCGCCCGCGCTTTTACTTACTTCGTATTCGCTTAGCGTTCTTTCTGACTTTTTTTTTTGCTTGGCTCCTAAGGTTGGTAGCGTGATGTTAAATAGTTTATAACCTTTCTCCAGAATTGGGCTATCAAATGCAAAAAGAATTTTTCAAATTCGACTGACAGTTCCAGAGATTACTGCGATCAAACAAACAAAAAAACAAATAAACTCTTTAGCTTTATAATAGTATAATATAATTATATGTGTTAAAACTAGTTTGCACTACGTCGAAAAGAAAGGTTAACATTTATTCGGGACACGCACAGAAATTACGGTGCATTTGCATTACATGTTTCGGAATTTCTGCAGACAACTTGGTTCGATCCTAGTTCCTATCCAGTTAACTGGGAGAAGGAATCTCGAAAAATTTTTGTGCGAAATCCTGTGCCGATAATACAAGTATGTGGACAAAACTTTCGTCATCTATATAGTATTTAAAACGAATTTTCAACAATTTTGTTTCACAGTTTGTGAAGTTAATTTTTGTCACGGCTATCGCCAACGTCCATACTACGTTGAATACACCGGTTCTCGTCCGATCACCGAAGTTAAGCAACATCGGGCGCGGTCAGTACTTGGATGGGTGACCGCCTGGGAACACCGCGTGACGCTGGCTTTTTTGATTTTTTAAATGAATACTACAGAAGAATAAAATGACAAATACTCTTTTATTTAAAACTAGCTGACCCGTCCTTTCCGAACAATAATTCGTACAAAAAACACGGAGAAAAGGGCGTTCAGGTTATACTGAATTAAAAAAATCTGAGATATTTTTCCAGTTCGGACTATTACGAACAGTAAAAAACAAAAAAAAAATGCCAAAGCGGTGGTCCAGCCGTTTTCAATTGATGCGCTTACTAACGAACAGCGTTACTTTTTATTCATATAGATTGTACCTACAACAAAAGTTGGCTATTTTGGTCACATACTGGGCCTGAAAGAAAAATTCGTGTAAGGTTCGATATGAACTTTTCGTACAGCTGCATGTGTTGGTTCTGGGTTTAACACCCGTATTCAAGAATGATACTTATTTAAGTATGGCAGCAGCACTATGCTAAGTAAGGCATTTCTCACTGCGTTCGTCATGACAGGCCATTTAATTCACAAACAATACTCAAGCGACACTTCACTAAGCGAATGCACTGCGTCGAATAAAGATCGGTGATTGGTCCGTTTCGGTTGCTAAGTTCTCTCTAAGGTTTGGCAGATTGGCGGATGACATAAATATAACCTTTAAAGTTTTAAACGTTTTGTCAGTTGTGAACTAACAATTTCCTATATTTCTTTGTTAATTTTTTGTGTGCTGATTACTAATGATTGTTGCTTCAATTCCTACAAATATGGATATAAATAATATAACTACGTATTTAGGTACATCAAGCTCAACTGTAATGTTAGTAGAATATTATATAGAATAGTTATAAGGTCTCCTGTTATCATCTGTAAATCAAAATATTGTATGGTAGTAGGTTGGTACGTAGTTGTTATTGTACTTACTTATCAAAGTTCAGCCCTTTCATAGAGAGGTAAGGTAGTAGGTACACATTCTAACGCTAGGTTTCATAAGTACCCAAGTTATTTTAATTGTATTAACTAAATAAGGTAAGTACCTGGAAACTGCACGAAGAATAAAACCTTAAGGCCACTAGCAACTGATAAATAGGTGGCACTGGAAGGCCTCTTGCAGTCAATTTGTCTAGGTCATCATTTATCAGTGGCAAGAGTATAAATTGTACCTACCACATCTTTCGAAAATCTGTAGCGTCGTCTAAATTCATCCGAACTGTAATAATCAAAAGGATCTTGGAAATCCCGTATCACTTTTCTGGTACTTATTATTGTTTGCTCATTGATATAACTATTAAATTCTTCTTCGCTACTGTAATTCATTATAAAAGAACGGCACTAGAATCAAAAACAACCTCAAACAACGCAAAACCAAACCTCGAGAAACAAAAATAACCAACTTTTTGACGTATGCTGGACACTATGCGTTGCTTAATATAGCTAGCCGGCTACCTTACCTATGCGTGCATTTTAAGGGACGCATAGTGCCGATTGCCACTCAAGTTAGGTCTATGAATAGGTTTTAGGACGCTGTGCGCCCGCGCGCACTGTGAGACCTCATAGTAATGTTCATGAATACGGGCCTTAGATGCCTTCACTTCAGTAAGTAGGTGTTTTATTTTTAACCGACTTCAAAAAGGCTTCTTTATTCGTCTGAATTTTTTGTTGCTATTTTACGCGATATCTCCGGCAATTATGGATAGATTTCCAAAATTCCTTTTTTAATTGATAGGGTGTGCCTCAGAGATTTTCAGGTTGGCTTCAATAATACGTATTTTTCCACTTAGTGTATATTGATGATGTTATAATAACTTCCTGTCACTGTTATTTACATAGTAAGTAGTGGTATACGAATTTGTGTGCGGTACCACAACGAAATGGAAAAAAAAAAAAAAGATAACCGACAAACAAAACAACCGACTTCCAAAAAAAACACTACAATGTGAAAAATAACTTTATTTTAGGAAGTCAGTGGCAAAAAACGAAAATACAAACCCAAAGACACTGACTTCCGAAATTAATGTTATTTTTCAATTTGTACTTAGTGTTATTTTTGGAAGTTGGTTAATTTTTTTCTTGTAAGGTTTTTTTTTCACATTACTATTAAATTAAGGCTTTTTTATAGTAAATTACCAAAACATAATAATCGTTTAATTACTTGTAGTGGCTTTCTTCTCCAGCGTATCTTCGACGAGCATCATTGGGCAAGTTTTCTTGATGTACACGTCGAAGTCAAGGCGGCCATCGTCAACAATGGTGGCTCCGAGGCTGTTATACATCGACTGAAATAAACACGAACCATTATAACCAAACTTGTAATTACACATAACCTTTACCTCTGCCTAACCTTAAGGGGGGCACAGGTATGTTATAATTAGAGATCGGATATTCGGATGCATATTCAGATAAAGTTGAGATTTTGGCTTATATGGAATGCGCTTTTGTATCGAAAGAGTCCCGCGGTTCCGGGATCGACAAATTTAGTTTACTGATTACAGAATTGGATGTATATTTACTTACTTTTAAATGTTGGCTTATATGGAATGCGTCCCGCGACTCCGGAATCGACAAATTTAGTTTTTTTTTCTGACTGTAGAATCGGATAAATATCACCTAACATTGTAAAGTAGCTAGGTAGATACCAAACGACGTTTCCATACACCAGACTAGTTATGCATTCCCGGTGTTCCTGGCATCCCGGTATTTTTTTCCAAAAATTACTTCAATATTTTAAGAAGCCGCTTCCATACTTACTACACTCGAGAGCAATGAATCCGGGTCACTTAAAGAATGTTAAAAATCTCGGAAACTAAAAATGATAGGTTAATGCAATAAATTGTATTTAATAGACAATGTAATACTCCTTAAATGAAAGTAAAAAAAAATACATTTTATTAACACAAAATTACATAAAGAAAAAAACTGCTGATCTCTCCTTAAAACAAAAATAGGAAACATGAAATTTTTGAACTTTATTACGATTTTCTTGAATTTTAATACTTCGTATTGCCTCCTCGTGCTTCCATTACTGCGTTTACGCGGTTTGGCATGCTGTACACCAAGTTCCTTATACGATTTTTCCCCAAAATCGTATAAGGAACTTGGTGTTCTACTGTATTCTCCCATTCCTCTGTGAGAGCAATTTTGAGCTCACGAAGCGTGATTGGGGGAGGGTTTCGTTGTTTTACGCATCTGCCTAGCTCGTCCCAAGCATGCTCGATCGGGTTGATATCCGGGCTGCGCGCTGGCCACTCCATACGAGTAATGTTCATCTCTTGAAGGTAGTCATTCACAATCCTACCTGTATGAGGTCGGGCATTGTCATGCATAAATATAGCATCCTCACCTAAATGGACCAACGTGATCATTGAGGATTTCTTCCACATATCTTACGCTAGTTAAAGAGCCGTTTTCTATGATCACCAGCTCTGTGCGACTTTCAGAAGAAATTCCGGCCCACACAAGTACAGACCCACCACCGTAGGCTACTTTTTCTTCGATGCATGCTTGCTTGAATCTTTCCCCTGGTCTTCGATACACTCTGTGTCTTCCATCGTGCTTGTAGAGCATAAATTTTGATTCGTCGGAGAACATAACTTTTGACCAATCTTCAATACTCCAATTTACGTGGCTCTGGGCATATCTTAGTCTTGAAATACGATGCCCACGCTCCAGTTTAGGGCCGTTTGCAGGTCTAAGGGGTTTTAAGTTAGATTCAGCAAGCCGACGTCTTACTGTCCATGCACTTGGGTTACTTCCTCCGAGGCGTCGAAACTGATTGGTGAGTTCAGTTCCTGTGAGAAAGCGATTTCGAAGCATGGTGTTCACCAAGTATCGGTCTTCTCGTGCTGTGGTACACCTGGTTCTGCCCGTTCCTGGTCTGCGTAGGTTAGAACCAGTTTCTTCGTAACGTCGGAGAACTCTTTGTACTGTTGACAGCGACACACCGACAGTCCTGGCTGTATCGCGCTGACTCCGGCCGGTTTCCAGCATTGTAAGTATTCTGGTGCATTCTTCAGGCGTAAGCGACATAATTTCAGCTTGAATAATGAATATAGAGCACTATCAACATGGTTTATGTACCCACATAAATGACAGATTACAAACAAAAGCAAAACCAAATGCTGTAATTTCGTAGTTCCATCTTCGAAAGTGGCCCTTTTTCAAATTTGATTTTTTTATGATATAACTTTACAATAACTAAGAAGTTTTAATACCTTCATTTAAGGAGTATTACATTGTCTATTAAATACAATTTATTGCATTAACCTAGCATTTTCAGTTTCCGAGATTTTTAGGATTCTTTAAGTGACCCGGATTCATTGCTCTCGAGTGTATCATAACCACGGAGCAGAAACAAAGAGGAGGTGTTGCAATCAAAGTAGTCCATCAGCCACCAATGTAGCCGTTACGTCACACGGTAGTTGCACTACTTGCGAACAGGCGGCGCTTTCGTCAGTACAACTGTCGTTGTGAAGCGGATAGGTTGTCATGTATTTGTCTAGTCTTTTAAACGATTAAAACGTATTCCCGACCCATACATTGCATTAACATGAAATGCTGTGTTTTATCTTGCAGAAGTTATACGGATCAATCAAATTCAAACGGAATAAAGATATTTTATTTTATTTTATTTTATTTATTTATTTAAGGAAGAACAAACAGTAGCACAATAACAAATAGTCATAATAACTTAAATTCAAACATCTTTAAACGATTATGCTACCCACTACGTTCTCCACAGATTACAATTTGAGGTATTTATAACTAGCTAGTAACACAGATACAATACATTATATAAATTAGAATCGCGACATTTGCGCCAAAAATGTAAACAAATATAAGCTTATGGAAAAATAACCTTAATTCCTACATAACAAGGTTCAGTTTACGCTACAGCTTTAAACATTTTTATATAATTTTTATAAAAAAAAAAAACTTTCTCAATAGTGCTATTCACTCTGAAATCAAACTAATTTTCATTAAAATAAAGTTGATATTTGTTTAACATGAAATACGTCAATTCGAAACACAAATAAAATTTGAATTAACAACAGTCAATTGTCCCAAAACTGATATCTGTTTTTTTTTCCAATTTATAAAATAAAAAAAATAAATAAACAACGGATACTAATTTTGCGTGCGTACATTATTAAGCATTGCGTTATTAAAATTACTTTGCTGATCCTTTAGGGTTGCTTGGATTTGATTCCTAAATGCATTTTTAGTAAGAAAAAGAATGTCGATTGAGTTGAACTCGTTGTTATATGTCTCAACCAAACGATGTAGTGGCGAACGCGAGCCAGCGTTGGTCTTACAGAGGCCAGTAGCAAATAGACGCCGAGTGCGTACCTCACGTAGATGAACTGTTCGAGGAACCAGGTAACAAAGACTCCTAACTAAGAATATCAAATAAAGATATCTTTCCACTCGTAAGTAAAATTAAAATTAAATTTGTAATTTATTTCTTCTCGAATGTTCGGTAATTGCCGCCCCCTATCGGCAAGTAGCGGAAGTACTGACAAATTGCAGGTCCGAACTCAGACTTTTTTGATAAACACATACCTACATATATGCTATAAATATGAAAAGTGAAGTCAAATAGATGTCGAGTTTCGGCAGAAAACGGAATTCGGTTTAGTTTTGGTAACTAAGTTCAGAAGAAAAATTTAGAAGAGGAGAAGATTTAAAGATAAAAAAATAAAACTATGATTATAAAAACGTTTTCTTTATTTTTCCCTCACATTTGTTAATTTCTGGAAGTTTCGGTTTCGGCCGAATCTGAAACCGCTGCCGAAATTCGGTTTCGGTTTCAGTCAAAAAATGTATTTCGGTCGGACATAATAGAAATAAAACTATATCGGTATATTATAAAACTATTAAACCTGAATCCGGCTCCTTACAATAAAAGTGACACTTAATGAAACATAGCAGAACTCTTACGACATCTTAGGACATCTGTCTAATTTGCCTATGAGTTGATTTTGCTACTAGCCACTAGATGGCTTTCTGCTGTTTGGGCTCCCCCCGCACCCCGCGAGGCTGCGACACTACTTTTGTATGGAGAATGACTTTACAACACCTCCTCTTTGTTTCTGCTCCGTGATCATAACTAAAAATTAACTTTAGGTAAATATGTATCCGAATATCCGATCTCTGGTTATAATGTGTGTTGTTGTTGTAATTTTAGCTAAGTATAGTGCAGCAAACTCATTCGACCTGGTAACGGCGCTATCGGTAAACAATTAACAAATGACGACACGGTTGGCGCAGTGGTTAAGCGATTGACTGCTGCGCTGCGTGTCGTGGGTTCGGTTCCCGCACGGAACCAATATTTGTATGACCTGCAAGTAGTTGTTCCGGGTCTGGCTGTTTATGTATGTGAGTTGAAATGTTTGTAAACGCACCCACGATACAGGAGAAAATCCTAGTGTGGGGCAACGTTTTATTTAAAAAATATATATATATATATAAATGTACCTAGGCATAATGTTCTTCACAAAACCATTTATATCAAAGAATTTTTTTAAAAAAGCCTCGGCACAAACAAAAACCTCTAAAAACGACTGAACAGATTCTCTTCTTTCTTATTTCTTTTTTTTAGCTAAGAACACTCAATCTATTCACCTATCAAACAAAGCAAAAAAACAAACAGTTTAGCCGTTTGGTAGCTACGATGCCGCAGACAGACACACAGTTACTCACGTTAAACTTATAACACCCCCCTCTTTTTCCGTCGGGGGTATAATATTACAGTTCTTGTAAAATTTCATAGTGTTTTTTTTTACCAGCAGCGTTAGATATGTCAGCTAGCGAACATTAAAATTATGAAAAAAATGTGGTAATGGATTACATGTATTAAAATTAAAATAGAATAACCTAAACTAACTAAAACTACTTATTAACAAATCAAAATATGGCGTCGCAAAATTCCCCCGCATCGCTGTCGACTGGTAATGCAAGAGACTGGCGGAATTGCTACGTTGTATGGCAATACTAACCCTACATTACCAGTCGACAGCGATGCGGGGGAATTTTTGTACGCCATATTTTGATTTGTTAATAGTTTTAGTTAGTTAGGGTTATTATATTTTAATAGTTTGATAGTTTATTTAATATAAGAATTTTTTGTGAATATTAATAAACCAAAGTAGGTCAGTGGTCTTTTGGTCACTATTCTCTATATTTCCAAGCTGTGACATGGCACAATTGCGGTCCTGAAACTTGTGATATTTTAAATTGTGGTTTGTAGGCTTGTAGATATTGGATGTTTATTTCTAAGTATTCAAAAAATATAAAAATAATTTGGAGGCGCCGGGTATCGATCCCGGTACCTCTCGCATGCTAAGCGAGCGCTCTACCATCTGAGCTACGCCCCCGATATATCAACCGTACGAAATTTGTCACCAACAGAAATGAAAGTGAATGTTATTTTTATTAAATAATAATATGTTGCCATTGTGAGTACATGACATTGATATGACGCTACCTTGAAAATCTTAAGTAATAAAACATTTTGTTCAAAATTATCTGATAAAAACGAGATAAAACGTGTGTTAATTTTATTAAACTAATGAGAATTAGTTGTATCTTGCTCTGCTAACAAATAAAGTAACGCGCATTACTTACGGACGAAGTACCAATTTCACCAATCAAGGTGAACGAGTTTAGCACATCTAAACCGCGTTCAAGAGCTTTCAGTGTCAATATACCACAATAACGATGACACTGACAGCTCTCGAACACGGTTTAGATGTGCTTATCGCGTCCAGTTTTATTGGTGAAATTGGCTCTAAGTACAAAGTAAGAACTTAACTTATGAACTACATAGTATGACGATAGGATCGCACTTACAGCCGCGCCGTCCGTAAATCCACGCGCGTCAATCATTCCAATACCTTATTACAATGACAAAGAGTCACAAGCACTTAAGCACTCTTAAGGATCTCTAATGCCACTCATGACGTGCAGCTGTCAACTATTTCTGTTTTAGTGCTCCTGATTAAAAATCATTTCTGTTTTTATTTTTTCTTAATTATTAAGTATCTTTTATGTATACACGTGTTTCTCTGACAAAAAAATCTGTTTTTCTTTCTTTCTAATTATAAAATTTCTGCATGTGTTTGTACCTACTTTCTGCTATAATAAATAATTATTATAATCTATACGCGCATTGTCTATAGGTACTTACCACCATGAACACGCATTCCACGACCGACGTGTTAACCTCTTCGTTGGCATCTTCCCTGTTCGGGAGCAAGCCGCTGATCATGTAACATAGCTGCGCCACCTGGTGGTGTATGAATCGGTTAAGTAAGAAGATAGTAGGATGGACAGGATCCTGTAGACTGACTTTCCATCCGAGTTGTGCTAAGTTGCGTAGCGATATTATCTTGAACATATGGACTTATTATACATTTATTTTTAAATTTTATTTTATAGTAACAGTTTGACTTGTCATTTTTCAATATTAAGAGCGTTTATACCTTATGAGTGGCAACGTCGCAATTTAGTGTCATATTTCATGGTTTTCAATTTATATCATTTAATCGGAGCTATATTTTAAAAATCTGTTTAACAAACTTTTTAGAATTACGTGAAAGTGTTTAAAAAGTAAGTAACCGTAATGCTTACAGTTATTTCACAATGAAAATAACGCCCTGCAAGTTTCCAATGTATTATTTGCATATAAATAGAACTGTAAACGCAACGATTTCTTACCTTTTATACAGTTTTCACATAATTCTAAAAAGTTAATTAAACTGATTTTTAAAATATAGCTCCGATTAAATGATAAAAATTGAAAACCGCGAAATATGACACTAAATTGCGACGTTGCCACTCATAAGGTATAAACGCTCTTAATTTAAGTATGTAAATTGTAATAATTCTGACTGACATTTTAATTTGTAATTTTACTTCTAGATAGCTTCTTAACAATTTTTATAATTTTTGCGTGCCTATTTCCAGGCAGAATGTACAATGTACATGGCTCACTCCTATTTACTCCACCTGTATTTAATGTAACCTACATTCGTTGCAAATAAATGATTGATTGATTGATGGATGTGTATAATATCAAACAATAGGTTCGTTTGATTTTCATACAGCTTGATATAGCTGTGGTGGAAAAGGGTTCAACGTCACAAAGCAAAGTTTTTTAATACGCTCAAAACCCATCTCCCTCGCAAATCTTAGCCGCTCTGCTGCATCATCACCATCACTATCTCGTTTTATCCTAATTGAATCAATTACTTGAACCCATGCAGGCGCTTTACTTTGTGTAATTTAATTCATCGCCACTGCTCTCAAAACGGTGAAGGAAAACATCGTTAGGAAACCGGCATGCCTCAGAACTGAAAATTCGAAGACATGTGATATCCCGCACTGGGCCCGCGTGGGAGGTTACAGCTCACTCCCTCTTGAAGAGAGGAGGTCTGTGTTCCAGCAGTGGGAACATTAAAGACTGATTATGCTAATCAATTGGTGAAACATGAGATCTATTTTTAAATCCATGAATATACTCAATACTCAATTCTTTATTGCATAGATGGTATAATAAAGTAAAATATCAATATGGACCCTGTCGGGCACAGCCAAATTAGGAGAGAGGAAGAGGGCTAAGTAGCAATTTAAGCAATTCAGTATTATTATAAACTATTAGATGTGTTTAATTGGGTGTATAATTATGTATGTATAATTATGCATACCTATATTATTAAGTTTGTGTAGGTATAGTATGTTATTTATTATTTATCCTATGTAGGTACCGTGTTTCTGGCAAATAAACTACTTTGCTCTTGAATTAGCTCTGGTGGAAATATACTTACCTAACTTTTGTAGCTTAGCTTCACCGCTCAGCGGGTAGCTAAGCGGTGAAGCAAACCTGTCTCCAAATTTCTGATTTATGACAGACTACAACATCGAGGAATCGAACTCGACCTTTTCTGCGAAATAATACCCCTTGATCTTCAGAGACAACTCTTATTGATCCTTTTGTTTTACTATGTATAGTTGAAATACTGTATGTTAATACTAGTATGTCTACTGTGACTGCTGGATCTCAGGCTGTGATCTATAAAGCGTACTGAGGCATTACTTTGCTAAGTAAAGTAAGCGTTTCATACGAATATGAACCTTATTCCTAGAACAATGTTAGATTTCCTGTAATCGAATGTGATCAAACCTTTCACAAAAATATGTTCAAATAGTTTTGAGTATGAATGTCGGTGGCTCTAAGAGTAGGGGAGACCACAGAAACGATGGATGGACTGTGTGAAAGATGATATGGTTATACAGGGGGTGACTACCGAGATGACAACTGATAGAGAAGTGTGGAATGACATGTTGCGCCGACCGCAATCAAATTGGGATAAGGGCAGGAGAATCAATGAATGAATTTTCATATTTGTATGGAACGTTTACTTAGCACGATTTTGATGAGGATGGTGAACTTTGTATACTGACCAAGTTAAGCGGCGTCTGCGGCACAATAGTCTTGAGCGGCGTCTGCTGCTGCAGCCCGAACATGCCGAAAACGATGTAGTTGATGGCGCCCGACACGTAGTGGTCGAACAAACCGTTCAGTTGTTCACGTTCCAGCTCATTGTTGCGGGAACGGAGCCATCTGTATGGAGCAAGAGGAATAGTTAAACAGAACCCGTCTCATAATAGGAAAGAAGGAAAGAAACATTAAGAAAATACATTTATTCAGCAGACTAAAAGGCACACAACAAGACACGACATTAATAAACGAGTTCTAACTTTAGTTCAAGCTTTAACCTTCAAGTCAGTTTTTGTACTCCGAACTTTATTTCGACGTTGTTAAAGTCAAAATTGTCAATTTAGATTTGGTGCATACCATACCTAAGTCAATTTTTTTGATTAAGAACTTAAAAGCAGTCGAAATTAAGTTCGCATTACAAAAACTAGTTCAAGAGCCATGTTTAAAAAAAAAAACATATTTTGTAATGAGGCGGAATAAGTCTCTTGGCAATAGTTGGCATGATGTAGCGAAAAGGCCCTTATAGCGTGTCGTTATTCGTCACTTTTTCATAGAAATCTATACCTATATGTTCTATGAAAAATTGATGAATAGCGATAAAAGTGATGCAATACACGGCAAACTAATATTTGTATCTAATTTAACAGATTGGTAAAGTAAGCACAAAGTTTGCCCAAAAATAAATAAAATTTGGAGGCGCCGGGTATCGATCCCGGTACCTCTCGCATGCTAAGCGAGCGCTCTACCATCTGAGCTACGCCCCCTGTATGGGAACTGCACGAAATTCATCACCAACTCGAGAAAATGTTATTCAACTAAGATAGTAGATTATTCAATAAGGGGATAAAGCAGTGTTTTATTTCAGTAACGTTCAGAGTTAGCTACTCCTGAGCGAAGCGATTAGATTAGAATTCTGAGTGCAGCGAGGCAGTCAAGCTCGCCCAAGACAATGACACTTTTATCCCCAAGGAGAATACTCTACTTTTCACACCTTCTGTGAGGTAATTTTATTGTTATGGTTCCTAATTCAAATCACATTATTGACCAGCGAGTTTTAATGAGATTTACTACAATATTGTTAACCGGCTAAACTCCAGCGCCATCCATAACTTAGGTTTAGGTAAGGTTTGCATGAATTTGACATTATTGAGTAATTTAGACATTATTGATTGAGGTGGTGTGATTATTATTTTGAGTTCGTATTTTGTGAAGTTGTTAGTACCATTGTCCATTCTGAATAACAAGTTTCTTGAGTTTATATACAAACCTATCCCAATAAGGCTGGTAGCCCAAATTCTTCGGATCGACGAACACCATGCCTGCCCTAGAAACAGTTGCGGGCGAAGCAAAGTTCAGGTCACCGACTTCAAACAGTAGCGCGCAATATGGCGCCAAGCGGATCCGCTCGCCATTGGCTAACGTCAGAAGCTTGTTGTCGTCCATTACTGAGTTCATGTTCTCTATCCAGAGGGCGTCCACGTCGCCGTCGAAGAGGGAGTAGCGACGTTCGTCTTTGTCTGTTGGCCTGGTATAAAAATAATTCACACGTCATGTTTGTTCCCTGATGGGACGGGTAAAACTACATTTCGTTAGGCCCATATCATATGGCGACACTATTGCTATTTACTGGGCTTAAATAGGTACATTTATTTATTTTCCTTCTTACATCTACCATTACAGGGTAACCGAATGCGATAAATGCGCTTAGCTTAACTTAATTATCCTAAATACTAACATTCATGACCTACCTATAACAAATAAACATAATTCCAACTGCTACAATTTTTTTATGGGTCTTGCTCGGCCTTGAATCGAACATCGGTCTCTATACTCAAAAGTCGCGCTAGCGATTACTGGGCCAATGAGACCTGTTAAAAACTTATTGATAAATTATCGCTTCAACAAAGCTTTCTATCTGTACAGTTCAATAACATAGTGATGCCTGTTTAAAAACTCGTTCTGTAGATTAATCAGTAATTTGAAAAACACGAACGCGCCAATCATTGCAATTTATACCTTATCACAACGTCATAAGAGTCATATGAGGGGCGCTCGTGTTTTGCAAGGACTATAATACCTGTTCATTTCCCGGAATATTCTAGAGTACAAGCCATCTGTCCAGTCTCTGGTCACAGGATCAAGTATTCCATACAGCTCTACAACTGAGCAAGCCTGGAAATAGTCATCAATTTGTCATTACCTTTACCACATAGTACATTTGTAAATAGAAGACTAGTTTTATTTATGTAGGCGATAATGAAGCAGATTGAGCGTTAAGGTTTCAGTGTTACGATATTAGTATTTAAGGCTCTATAGAGCGATATGTTATAATTATATTTAGTTTATGGACAAATTAATTCATTCAAACAGCGATTTTTTTTACAGCTATTGGCAATATTGCCAGCTTTCTGAATGCAAGCTCCAAAGGCGCAATCACATTGTTTTTATTTCTGTAAGTATGTTTGTACAAACACTTTTACACGTCAATCATATTATTTTAAAAGCTAGATGAGGTCGGTGTTTCCAATCGGACTACTCTGAGAAGAAAGGCCGAAACAAACTCAGAGGTCACGCAGTCTCCTCTGCTCTCAGAGTTTAAAGTCCAGACATAATCTTGGTCAGATCATGTGAAGACTATGTAGATTAGTGTCTGAAATTGTTTTTTTGAGGAAACACCACATAGAGTGAGAGGACCTGTCCAGTCAGTGCACGCATGTGTCAGTAATCGTGCAGCTTAACTTAGACTCAAGGAGCTCAACGATTCGACGAACAATACCAAAGAAAGGACATTAGGGTAACTGCATCAACCGGTCAGTCAAATTGTAAAAAAAAAAATTGCAATGGAATAAAGTTTAAAAAAAATATTGTCGGAGAAAGTGGTGAGATAAGAGTATAACTTGAAACCTTCTTAATACTGATGAATGTACTTTATTAAGTAATTCTGTAGGAATTTCCCCTGAACAGGGTTTGTTTATACTTTCATCAGATATTTTTGGAACTAATATTAGTATATCTCACCTTAGGATTCAGCACAGTCAGTTTAGTGGGCAGCCCCATTACTCCTTGCGCCTTCACGATCGTGTGTATTATAACTGTCTTGCCGCCGCCTGTGGGCCCCACGATCATGGTGCAGTGCCGCGTCATCATCGTCTCGTATAGCTGTACTACTTTATCGACCTGTGATTATATACTTTTCAATATGAGGTAAAAACACCTATACAGGGCGTCTCACGGATATGCCACCTTGAATATTGTAGATGGATGACATTATTTGAATTTAAAAAAAGGGGACTTGAGCATAACGTAGAAAGCTTCGGCATGCCGGGGCATAGAAATGTTGACAATGCTTTAACGACCGAGTATTGAATTGTGATAATATGCAAAAGTGATTACCGTTTTCGCTCGGTACACTTGTAGCGGTATCTACATCGCCACATGCGAGCTGCGCCTCATACTGACGTCACGCAAATCCTGCATCGCGCAAGCAGAGTTTACTGCGCGACTAGCATATATAAGGTGCTATAAAAATATCTGCCACGGCTGCAATGGGAGACAGTATTGTGTTTATAGATTACCAAAAGTAAAGATAAATTATTGATTATTTGTCATATTTTTTTTCATACAAAAATAATTACGTATAAATTTGAATTGATTTTTTAGCATAAAACCATCCCGTAGACTTATAAGCTGTTGCCGCACCGCACCGAATTCATTCAAAAACGCCGGCGACGACATGCATAAACTGTTGCCATTCTGATCGGCCCCGCGCGCCCCTACCCTCACCCGCACTACCCCGTTCGTCGCACTTGCCAACCGACGCGACCGCCCGCTCGCCAGTCGCCCCCCACGCGCCCCCACGCTCACCCGCACTACCCCGTTCGTCGCACTTGCCAACCGACGCGACCGCCCGCTCGCCAGTCGTCCCCCGCGCGCCCCCACGCTCACCCGCACTACCCCGTTCGTCGCACTTGCCAACCGACGCGACCGCCCGCTCGCCAGTCGTCCCCCGCGCGCCCCCACGCTCACCCGCACTACCCCGTTCGTCGCACTTGCCAACCGACGCGACCGCCCGCTCGCCAGTCGCCCCCCACGCGCCCCCACGCTCACCCGCACTACCCCGTTCGTCGCACTTGCCAACCGACGCGACCGCCCGCTCGCCAGTCGCCCCCCACGCGCCCCCACGCTCACCCGCACTACCCCGTTCGTCGCACTTGCCAACCGACGCGACCGCCCGCTCGCCAGTCGTCCCCCGCGCGCCCCCACGCTCACCCGCACTACCCCGTTCGTCGCACTTGCCAACCGACGCGACCGCCCGCTCGCCAGTCGTCCCCCGCGCGCCCCCACACTCACCCGCACTACCCCGTTCGTCGCACTTGCCAACCGACGCGACCGCCCGCTCGCCAGTCGTCCCCCGCGCGCCCCCACGCTCACCCGCACTACCCCGTTCGTCGCACTTGCCAACCGACGCGACCGCCCGCTCGCCAGTCGCCCCCCACGCGCCCCCACGCTCACCCGCACTACCCCGTTCGTCGCACTTGCCAACCGACGCGACCGCCCGCTCGCCAGTCGTCCCCCGCGCGCCCCCACGCTCACCCGCACTACCCCGTTCGTCGCACTTGCAAACCGACGCGACCGCCCGCTCGCCAGTCGTCCCCCGCGCGCCCCCACGCTCACCCGCACTACCCCGTTCGTCGCACGCGCCAGCCGACCGACCGCCCGCTCGCCAGTCGCCCCTCGTGCGCCCCCACCCTCACCCGCACTACCCCGTTCGTCGCACGCGCCAGCTGACCGTCCGCTCGCCAGTCGCCATCAGCGTACGGGACTTTTTAAACGGTGTGTGGTACGGCGGTGAAAGGTGGATAGGCCGCGGAGGGCCAGTGCCGTGGCCTCCTCGCTCGCCAGATTTAACCCCTCTAGACTTTTTTTTGTGGGGTCGTGTAAAGGACCTTGTCTACGGCCAAACCGGACATGAAATTAGAAGTGTGGAAAAACTAAAAAGGCGCATCAAACGCGCATTTAGGCAAGTTAAAAGTGAAACGTGAAGAGACATGTACGTAAGCGTGCCTACATTTCTGTGCAACGCGAAGGCGGACTTGTGCAACAGTTTTGTAGATAAGTACGTAGGGAGTGTGTAAATAACTGTAAATACAGTGCAATTGTTGTAAACAAGATGATTAACTTTTAAACACGCCAAGTTACTGTAATTTATCGTTATTTGATATTAATCTAAGTACCTATTGTTGGGGCCCTCAGCACCAGCGGGGTGCCTTAGGACCACAACAACAACCTATTGTTTAAAAATAATAAGAAAAAAATTGCGATTCTTACACTAAATTGACAGTCCAAAGCCTGTTTTAAGTGTGATGGGAAGTTTATCATCTTATTTACGTCAGTTTTTTTGAAGAATGCGGTAGCTGGTAAGTAATTGCACTTTTAAAACACTTGGCTTATTATTGCGTACCTAGTAGATTAGGTAGTGACGAACTAGTCAGCTGATATCAGTTTTCATTCAAAGAACAGATGGAAAGAGATAGCAGTTGTTTTCATTGACGAAGCGACACATCGCGCGTAATTTGTGAACCACATTATGCAGAGTAGAGTCAATGTTATTTTAACTACTTTATTTTCTCAAATTGAATTAACTGTTCCGGGGTACGAAATTTCTTCACTATTGTAATCTATAAACACAATACTACCTCCCATTAAAGCCGTGGCAGATATTTTTATAGCACCTTATATACAACTTCCCGACATCAATCGTCGGGCAGTTGCCCACCAGACACGACACCCGTCTGGTCGGAGGATCCTCCCTTTTATATGGAGGTATGAGTGAACTTTACATCCTGTTCCTCCTACTTCTATACACTAACCTGATGAGGCAGCACGATGTAACCGTCCTTCTCCAGCACCTCAGTGACTGCCGCGTTGAAGTCCGGATAGCCCACGCGAGGACACTCCAGTCCAGGGAACAGGTCCTTGATCTGACCCAGGAATAGTGGGACGTCTTCAAACACGAATTTCGGGTGGTTCATGTCTCTGAAAAACGAGGAAGGAAGCTTAAAATTATGTTTATGTCTTACTTACAACATGCATGTATTGAAAACGCACCGTATTGCTATCTGTTTGTACGTTAGTGCGATTTTAAGATCAACAACTTGTGAATCAAGGTAAAGGGTTTTTTTGGATTATTTGCTACGGCAGTTTTTAGTATTATGTATGTGGAGCCGTGGGCACATTACGTTAAATTCATTACATTATTATTATTATTAACCGGCGGCGAATGTTTTAAAAGAATTGTTTAAGGGTGATCGAAAGCGAATAAGCTTCCTTAGCTCCTTGAAGGAAAAAAAGAAAATAACTATCGTTGATCAGTAAGCAAGAACCGTTTAATTTAAGGACGCTTTCACATTTTCGAATCACTCAAGTTTAGGTTTCTGGTGGCAACATGAAAATGATTCCCAAGTTTAAAAATCTATTTTTGATATCGAAATAGAACAAGAGTTTCTGGGTCGTCCACAAAAATACTAATAAATGACCTGTCAATGCTATATGCAATTAAGATGCAGGTAATGTATTTAGTGCTACCTATGTACTTGTTTATATTCATTACTTAACTAATCTTGGTACTTGAAGGTATTATCATGGTCATATAATCATTGTTAGGTAAAGTTAGTATTCACTGTATTAACAATAAATTCATTGCATTTGGTAACAGTAACTAAGTATTATCTGCATGATCATCATTATTTTTGGAATTGCATAAAATTCGTAGTACTACAATTAATGTTCACGCCATAAAGAAAAAAACCGGACAAGTGCGAGTAGGACTCGTGGTCTTTGGTTTCTCTCGCGGTTCTTGGCTACAATTTTTGCAGCATGACATTAAACAAACATGGCGACCGATAACCGTAGACTATCACTGTGATCGTTTAAAATAGACACGATATTAATTCCCTGAAGAAAACGACGTAAAAATGTGTGACACCCGAATCCTGAGATTGGGCATGGGTTCAGAATTTTTAATAAACACAAAAGTGACGTAAAACGTACAATAATTATTTTGTATAAATACTGTTTTCTTAATGCTATTATCTATCAATAATTCCAAATGAACGAATATTAAATATTTCGAAGTTTTTGAGAGTTGATTACTAACTTCACTTCCAAAAACTTAAAAGCTTAAGTAGGTCAGTCTTATCGATTTATATAAAAATTCAAAGTGACGTTAAATATTGATGATCATACTACCAAAACTCCCAAAATTGACATCCATGTCGATTTTTCATTACAGCACTACACCCGCGCTTAGAGTATATTATAATAACACTGGAGAAGCCTTACGGACACTTCCCATAATTAACGAGCTTATTTAGCATCGAGCTACTGTATTTTACCTGAGAGCTCTCATCAGCACCATGGTCTCGCTGAGGCCGGGCGAGTCTCTGCGCAGCTTGCCTGCCATGCGCAGTACTGCTGTGAGTGCGCGCAGGCCCCAGTCGTAGTGCGACTGCTTCGACAACTGTTGCTGGGCCACGTGGTATAGTACTGTCATCTTCTTGGCTAGCACCTGATGATAAATTTAAAGGACTAAATACATTTTGTGGTCTCCCTTGTTTCACCGAAAAGAAATTGCCAAATTATCACTTCCCAAACCATTTTCCGCATAGTTTCATTTTCCAAATTATTACTTAGCAAAAAATCTCTTCACAAATAATTCTAACGCAAACCTAATGTTTGGCAAGTGAACGTTTACACAATAACTTGTTTACCAATTAGTACTTTTACCAATTCTTATATAGCCAAATATTTCAGTTGGAATAACTCATTTTACGCAAAATTAAATTTGCCATAATATTAATATTAACTATTCTGGTAGTATTTTTTTTAAATAGTAGCATTTTTTTAAAATAACTAATATCGTCTAACTAGTTCAGTTTCGGGTAGCCTGAATTTTTTAAACATTTTTTCTATATAATCTAGTCGTTTCTGGCACTCGTATGAGGTCACAGTTTCAACCTAACTTAACAATTTTTTTAAGGAATTACCCAACTCTCTAGTTCCATATGTGACCATAAATTTGACTTGTTTCAGACAAAATCAAGCACATAAACTTACAAAGAAGTACGCAAATGACATAAAATTTTTGTCTAAAGATTGTTTGCTGTAATAAATCATTTGATTAAAGACCAAATCCTTAAATGACATTATCCTTGATAATATTCTGCCCAGTAAAAATTTTACCAAATGAAAATGTGCGTACTAAAAGCATTCCAAACATTGCATTGGTGTTAAAATAAGGTTGCTAAAATTTGTTTGGGTAGTGAAATTTTTGCAAAATATTTTCGGCAATACGGCAGGATCCCACATTTTGACCTGTGAGTCTGAAAGTACCTTAAGCCATAGGAGCTACAAACACGCATCCTTTGCAGTATTTTTTTAAGCGGTTTCTGTCTCCACTTTCAAACATTTCTTTCTGTTAAAATTGTTCATTCAAGTTCCATGTTCCTTATTCAGTTATCAGTTATTGTCCTAAACGTTCAAATGTTGTAAAGCGTCTTCCAACTTCTCCTAAACTGATACCCATCAAGCTTAATTACCCGCGAATTTTACCCCGACTAAACCCTTATGATCTGCTGATTTTGAATTTATAATGTACGTAGACAGTATAGATTTGGTCATTGGGCTTCTGAATGGGTCTGTAATTTTTTCTTTATTTGATAAGTCTCAATATAAATTTGTTAAATAAGTCGGCAAGATTGGCTAGACCCTTACCTTAGCAGTCAAAAACCCGTCAGAGAACAGCGATATCTGGCATATCATCTCGAGATCCGGTAGAATGCAGACGACTGGTCTGAACAGCGCCTTCACGGACTCCGGCAGCTCCGTGCGGCCGGCGTATCCAGGGTTCATGGTGATGAAGATGCCCACTTTGCTGTCCATCACTATCTCTTGACCTTCGAACTAGTAAAGAGACAGGCCGTCTAATTACAAAACGAGTATTTACTTTGGTCTAAGCTTAAATATTCCAACCAGTTTTCGTGTTTCGAACCTTATTCCAACTTAGGGCCGATCACTATCATTGGTTTGAAGATGACAGAGACAGAATGACGTTTTAAATATGTTAAGCGCTAAACAGATTTGGTGAGTTATGATGTTTTGAAAACGAAAATCAAAAATGGTCTTTACTTTAAAACTGGGTCCAAAGTTAAATCTTGTTTTGTAACAATGCCGATGACGTTTTACATTCGATTTTGTATTCAAAGAAAGAAGGTATTCTGTGATTAAAATCACAGTTTTGATAGAAATAAAAAAAATTATAAAATTAGCTTTTGGGAATTTATCAGAACAAAAAACGAATAAAATGAAAGAATACTAATGCTTGCGCCGAAAGGCGAAAAGCTTAGCGTAATGTCGTTACTACACTGCCTGCTACCACCTGACGCTGATTTGACCACTATCTCACCAGATTACCAATGATGTGGTCGACGATGCAGCACGCTTAGCATAATCAGCCTATAATGTTCCCACTGCTGGGACACAGGCCTCCTCTCTGTTCGAGGGAGTGGGCCCTAATCCACCACGCGGGCTCAGTGCAGGTTGGCGGATGTCACATGTCTTGATATTATTGAATATGAATTTTTGGTTCAAGGACATGTCGGTTTCCACACGAAATTTTTCCTTCGCCGATTTGAGAGCAGTGGTGATGAAATAATTTACACAAAATAAAGCTCCTGCCTGGGTTCGAACCCACGAGCTACATTTCACGGCCGTTACCATTGGGCCACCACGGCTCTTTCGCACGCACGTTCGCTCTTAGCACACTAGCCAAGAAGTAACTAATTCATTCGTAACTCGAAATTTTAGACTGATTTTCACTTGTTTTTCGAAAAATCGATCGATCTTCTAGGTAATACTGGTGTCGAAATCCAGCATTTACTAAATAGACCGCCTATTTAACAACCTAGGAAAACAGTACTCTCCTTTTGGGCTTCACCGCAGTCACGTCAAAAAACCACTCACAGTAAATCTCTTGAGCTTCATCAAGAGCGCGGACCGGATGCACTGCAGCTGCGTGGAGATGACGGATAGCACGGAGATGTCGATCCTGTTGAACTCGTCGAAACAACCCCACGCGCCGCACTGGCACAGCCCGGCCAGGATCTGTCCCACGGCGCGGAAGTCCATGCCTTCGCCGCAGTTTGTGACCACGCACAGGAGCCCTAAGGCTTTTGCTAGGTCTTTTGTTGTTTCTGTCTTGCCGGTGCCGGCGGGACCTAGATTTTGTTTTGGCTTAGTTGAATGCTTTCGGTCTTTGATAGACTATCGTGCAGAGGATGATTTCGGGCTGAACTTATGATGATGATAGACTAGACTACACAAATTAATCTCGAGAATTGGAATTGTTCGATTTCTCTTTAATGCAGTTATTGGCAGCATTTACATCAAGAATTAATTGGCTTTTGGGAGGCAAAAATGGATCCAGACGTCCAAGTGTGTAATACGGAAAGAGTTTCAACAGGAGAGGATTTTAATTCTACAACTGGAAAATAATGTTCATTCCAGCAATGTGTAGTTAGTGCATTATGTTATTTTGTGTTTATATTTTACCTGCAGGCGCCCCACCAAGTTGCATGTTGAGAGCTTGCGTGATGGTCAGGTAGATTCGATCAGTGAGCGGCGTGACCACCAGGCGACCATTTAGACCCATGTATTCGCAGCCGTACTCGAAGATACCTGCAATAATTTGGAATACTTTTATGTTTCTGATTCAGACAATTTATTGTAAATATCAACAGGTACAGTTCCATCTCTTTCCCACACTGAAGTAAGATTAAAATCATACTCCTATATGAGGTGGTCGTATGCTCCAGGGCTTCTTGTCTTCGAATTTGTAAGTTTTATATGAAATAGACGAAGAGTTCGACTTGGGTTTTTTCTGACTCTCTGACATAAGTAAGTATAAAAGATTTCAGTACACTCTTATGTGTATTGTTACGTCACCTGCGTCCATTAAAAAAAACGACTATACATAGACTAAACATGATTATAATAATATAACCTGTGCACTGTCTGATCCATAAATTGTCATCTTTCTTGAGCCAGTAGAACCGCAGCTGACTCTCCCATTCGAACTCGCTGGCATCCGTCACGTTGTCACGCACAAAGCCTTCGATTATGTCACGTGCATGCACGTCGATTGTGCATATTGTACGGAACTTGAGGCGGTCGTTCGATGATAGGTCTGAGGAAGGAAGGAATTTGGGGTGCGGACTCGTAGTCACACCAGTGTGACTAACAGGATTAATTCCCCTGTTAGTCACACTGCTAATATTTCTACATCATGTACCACTTGTCATTATCAACGAGTGCGGTGAAATTAATCTTTGTTTCAATGAAAAAACTGTTGAATTTATTATTTAAAATGTATTTATTCGATCGGTACACCAATGGGCCAAACTCACGACCCAATGGGTCCCTCTTTATGGGAAGCGACATCCCGTCAGGACCAGATGGATACGGCGGAATGACCTGGTTCGTTTCAATAAGAACAGTTACTTAGAAGTTTTTAATAGACAGAAGTGGAAAGAGAGTAGAGACCACGGAGCAGAAACAAAGAGGAGGTGTTGCAATCAAAGTAGTCCATCAGCCATCACCAATGTAGTCGTTACGTCACACGGTAGTTGCACTACTTGCGACCAGGCGGCGCTTTCGTCAGTACAACTGTCGTTGTGAAGCGGATAGGTTGTCATGTATTTGTTTAGTCTTTTAAACGATTAAAAAGTATTCCCGACCCATACTCATTGCATTAACATGAAATGCTGTTTTATCTTGCAGAAGTTATACGGATCAATCAAATTCAAACGGAATAAATATATCTTTCCACTCGTAAATAAATATAAATTAAATTTGTAATTTATTTCTTCTCGAATGTTCGGTAATTGCCGCCCCCTATCGGCAAGTAGCGGAAGTACTGACAAATTGCAGGTCCGTACTCAGACTTTTTTGATAAGCACATACCTACATAATATGCTATATGAAAAGTGAAGTCAAATAGATGTCGAGTTTCGGCAAAAAACGGAATTCGGTTTAGTTTCGGTAAGTCAGTTCAGAAGAAAAATTTAGAAGAGAAGATTTAAAGATAAAAAAATTAAAACTATGATTATAAAAACGTTTTCTTTATTTTTCCCTCACACTTGTTAATTTCTGGAAGTTTCGGTTTCGGCCGAATCTGAAACCGCTGCCGAAATTCGGTTTCGGTTTCAGTCAAAAAATGTATTTCGGTCGGACATAATAGAAATAAAACTATATCGGTATATTATAAAACTATTAAACCTGAATCCGGCTCCTTACAATAAAAGCGACACTTATTGAAACATAGCAGAACTCTTACGGCATCTTAGGACATCTGTCTAATTTGCCTATGAGTTGATTTTGCTAGTAGCCACTAGATGGCTTTCTGCTGTTATTGCTCCCCCCGCACCCCGCGAGGCTGCGACACTACTTTTGTATGGAAAATGACTTTACAACACCTCCTCTTTGTTTCTGCTCCGTGGTAGAGACATTTGCCCTGCATGCATGCGGTTTAATAATAATAACCCCGCAGGGCAGCTTGTGGCGCGCTGTTTGGCAGTAGCGACGCCACGGCCCCGATTTCTCGGGAGAAGTCTTGTTTCTCATCTCTGGCTTATATATATAATCTTCTATATAATTATGTGTGAGGAGAGGGAAGTGAACCCTAGGGTTCACTTCCCTCTCCTCACACCATCGCATTCGCATTCGCATCTAGATGCGATAACGGAAAGCGCGATATGACAAAGGGTCTCTGGTACTCTCTGGTCAACGGTCTGGCACTCTAGGTTGGTTAAAGCATATATAAGCATATATAGCCGCTTTGTGTGCCAGACTTTGTCGAATGCTTTCGCTATGTCGAAAAAAACACGGCCGGCATCGCGTTGCGTTGGAAATTGGCGCTTAAGTTCTCTACGATGCGGTGGACTTATTGGATACACGAGTGTTGGGTTCGGAAACCAAACTGCTCGTTGGGGATGAGTCTCTTTGCTTCAACATAGTCTTTGAGACGCTTATTTATAAGCCTCTCGTAGATTTTGCCGAGAACATTATGGAGACTGATGGCGCGGTAACTCGTGGATATAAAGATACGAAAGGATTTAATGTATTTTATATATGCATTATGAAATATTATATGGAAGGGTTAAAACATTGTATTACACAGCCGTTAATAGAACCGATCTAATTTTAGAAAAACTTCGGCTTTGTAAAGCCTTAGCTCGGTCATCCATATTTGTATGAAAGTGCCATATTATTGGTCGGTTACCTTACAGTGTTTGATGATAAATATATTGCAGGTACTTACCCTGCCTCACTTTAACTACAAGTCCCGCTAGCTGCTCGTTCTGCTGCAACAAATGTTCCTTCATGGCTCTCTTGTTGCCCTTTCGTATGCGTATAAACGTTTCCTCCGTTTCAGCCGTCCACCACACGCCGTTAGCGGCTAAGCAGACCATGCCTTGGTATTCCATGATCCAGTCGGTTCTGGAGAAAGTGTAAGAAATTGTACATTTTGATGCAATGACAAACACTCACGCGTGTCAAACGACGGTTTTCAACACATTTGTGACTAAACAATAAATCATAGAAATAATATTATGTCTTTACCTATGAAATTGCCGTTTAGTATACAGGAAGTTAAGTAATTTTTATATAAATATTTTTTATTTCTATCAATCAAAATATGCACCCATGCTATCGATGCATCTCTGCCAGCACAGTGGTAATTTTTCAATGCCCTTCTTGAAGGCAGGTGTACGGGAGCCAACGAACTCGTCAAAGGCATTTTGTACTGCCTCTCGGGTATTGATTTTTTTCCTGCCAAAAAGTTGTCCAAATTTTGGAAAAAGTAGAAATCTGTCAGCGCAAGGTCTGGTGAGTACGGTGGATGACGCAAAACTTCCAACCCTAGCTCTTGTAGCTTAGATACCGTCTGTTGTGCCGTATGAGGTCGAGCGTTGTCGTGTAGGAGCAGCGGGAACGAGCGATTAACCAAAGCTGGCCGAAGAATTGCGAGCTTCTCCATCATTGTGTCCAGTTTCTCATAGTAGACACCTGCAGTTATAATACTGGTGCCATTTGGTAAGAAGCTGTGATGAATTATACTATGCCAGAATGCCTATTATACTGTCAAAGACTATATTGAGGACAAAAAGGCTTGGGATTGAGTTGCTCCAATAAAGCACTGGCAATGTTAACTTATTTTTATTTTATTTTGCTAACTATTTTACTTTTAATCTTTGCTATAAGTGTCTATACTTATTTACATATACAATGACATTAATATTTACTGTATAAAGTATTATATTATTTTTAATTGTTGTGAATGTGTGTTTTTGTTCCAGTTTTAATCATGTTCTGGCAGTTTGAGTAGTTTGTGCGGCCTACCCAAATGTCCTTTTTTTGGTATTGTTCGTCGAATCGTTGAGCTCCTTAAGTTCTGAGTTGAGCTGGACGGTTACTGACAAAAGCGTGCACTGACTGGACAGGTCCACTCAATCTGTGTGGTTCTTTCCTCAAAAGACCATTTCAGACACCGATCTACATAGCCTTCACATGATCTGACCAAGATTTTGTCTGGACTTTAAAAGAGACTGTGACCTCTGAGTTTGTTTCGGCCTTTCTTCTCAGAGTAGTCAGATAGGAAACGCAGACCTCATCTAGTTATTAAAATACGATTGACGAGTAAAAATGTTTGTACAAACCTACTAAAAGAAATAAAATCATTTATCATTTACTAGACCACCAAACAGTGACCATGACTTTTTTAGGGGTAATTTTTCGTTTGGGGCATCGCCTAGGTGCTGAACCAGGGTTTAACCAACATGATGACCACTTAATATTATCAAACAGAATGCATTTTTCATCGCATGTGACAATGCAGTTAAAAATCCCTTCGTTTCTCTGTCTGTTAAGCAACGCAAGGCTTACCTCAACGCGTTCGTCGCGCTGGCGGTCGTTCAGTTCGTGCGGCACCCACTTATCAAGTTTTTTTGCCTTGCCAATTTGACGCAAATGGACCAATATTGTTTTAATGCTAACGTTGAAAGCTGCTGTAACTGAGCCGTAGATTGAGTATCGTCTTCTTCCACTTTCGCCTATAATTTGCCGTTGTTGACTTTAGTTTTCGGGCGACCTCGGGGTTCATATTGTAGATCAAAATTTCCACGTCGGAAGCGTTCAAACTAATAACGAGTCGTGCGTTCGTTTTTAGTGTTCACTTCGTACACGTAATTAATGTTGCGAGCCGTTGGCATGGCATTGCTACCGCGACGGAACTCGTATTCCGTAATTACTCGATTTTTATCGTGTCCATATTGATGAATAAGATACAAATGTAGTGAAAACAAAACTCTAATCAATAAACAAATGACTGAATTTGAAAATAGAATTCCATATTTTTTAAATGAAATTCATTTGAATTTTGAATTTATTGCCAGCCATATAAATTACGTTTCAAATGGCCAGTATTGTAAAACGGCAACTTCATAGGTAAAGACCTATTATTTCGTGACTGGACGAGACTCGCCCAGACCCAGGGAAGCAAAGCACAAAAGGGAGGTGGCCCATACTCAGCAATGGGTGGAACAAAAGTCCGAAAATCGTTATTGTTATCATTTTTTTTATTACAAATTTAAATTTGCTGTGTGGGAGAACATGTTTTTCAACTACAATGTTAAGTTTGTTTTTGGCGTAAATTCATCCCAACTACGGAACCCTTCATTGTGCGTGGTCAGACACTCACTTGGCCGGTTTTTACTGCACCAATAGTTTTTTAAGCTTGAATAATTGTCACTGCTATATTTGCTTCTCACCTTAGCACCTTCCAGTTCCTCCCGTAGTAAAATATTGCCTTTTTGGTAATAAACTTGTTCGTGTTTCGCATCTCATTGAGTACCAGGTTCATCCAGTCTTCGACGCGACCCTCAGTGTAGACCACATACCGAAAGTCCAAAACCTGAAAAACAATGACAAGGCGATAAGGAAAATAAAATTATACAGGGTGGCAGGGAGGGACATCGACGTGCAAGGTGTTACCATAGATTCAGCATATGATTCTGAACCAATTTTCGTCGATTATTTAAAAAAATGCCATTCCATACGTTTTGAGCGCGTAGGTAAAGTACTTTTCTATGAAACATCAGTTTTTTTTTCTTCTGATTATTGACTATACGTTTCTACGCTAGGTTAGAGGAGGATGCACGGAGGGCACGGTGGAGTTCTGCCCGGCTTGGGCGGAGCACCGCCGTGTCCTCGTGGCGGCGATTGGCGGTGGCAATCTGATCTCTCCTAGTCGCCGCAGGAGACGCCCTGGGCGTCAGGAATCCTGGGCCGATTCACGGCCCCCGTAAGCGGGGGCTTGCGGACGGCGAGTATCGGGTAGCTCGCCGTCCAATTAGGACCAAGCCCGGGTCGACAGCACGTTGTGTTCCACGCGCGCCTCATACAGATGTCAACAACAATGACGAGGTTCGCTAGGGCTGATGCCTGCCAGGGTTGCGGGAAAGTCCGAAAGGGATACCGTGGCCCCTGGCACAGACAACTGAAGGAACACGGGTGGGTTTTATCAGTAAGAGTCTGACACGCCCTCCCGCTCCGCCCAGAGCGGGTGAAGTTATTTGATGATTTCCCACCGTAAAAAGAAAAAAGGGTCTAGAATCATGTGCTGAATTCTTGGTTACAGTTTGCGCGTCGTTGTCCCTGCCACCCTGATATTATCGGAGCTGTTTTTTCGGTACGTAGTTCAAATAACTGTACAGTCAATCTTGTAATTGCGTTAGGTTAGGGTGGCTAAGGATGAATTTCACTTGCACGTCATAAAACGACAAGGTCTACTTTGGCTTTATGAGATGAGTTCCTAATGTGGAATGCAAAAAAATACATTGAGCCCGCGACTTCATTCGCGTGAAATTTCATAAAATACAGGGTGTTTGGTAGGGAGCTGTACATACGCCTAGGGTAGAAACTAGGGATAGTCTGCTACCTACCCCCGCCCATTATATTGACCTTGGCCTCAAGGTTTTTTTTTAATTTATTTTTATTTTGACTTTTTTGTGATTTTTTGACTAAAACTACCTGTAGCTCAAAATCTATCCATGGGACCGGTCGGCTAATGGTCTTGTTTTAATCGTTAGAGTCTTAGGGTCCTGCAAAAAATTATTTTACACCAGAAAATTGTGGAGAAGAAAAGTTATGGGGCCTGAAGTACCGTAGTAAGGTAAAGAAATAATTTTAAGGTAAGGTAGTAAGGTAAAAAAAACCTTGAGGCCAAGGTCAATATAATGGGCGGGGGTAGGTAGCAGACTATCCCTAGTTTCTACCCTAGGCGTATGTACAGCTCCCTACCAAACACCCTGTATATCCTTTGACTCTTGGCACTACTGTAGCTTCCCATTAGTGAAAGAATCCGAATCGGATCAGTAGTTCCGAAGTTTACTCCCTACACGTTTAGCTCTTTATGAAATTAGTATAGATTCTGTAATAAAAAGATTCTATAGTATAGTTAAAATCTCGCTGCAGACTCGGTCATAAATCATTCGAGTGTTTTGCTCTCTTTCCCACTCACGGGCCTTATGGGCAGGCCACGCCCAGACGTAGTCCTGTGTATTACTGCAGTCGATGAGTGATATCGATAGTTTTATATATTTATAAATGGGTGATAGAAATAAATACACATATTTTATTACCAAATTAACTACAAAGCATATTAAATATATAAACAAAAGAACGTATACAACATGTAACGTAATTAACGCACACCCTCAAACACCCCAATTATAATATTATGTTATAATCATAATCTGCCTAGCCTTTTCCCAACTAATTATGTTGGGGTCGGCTTCCAGTCTAACCGGATGCAGCTGAATACCAGTATTTTACATGGAGCGACTGCCTATCTGACCTCCACAACCCAGTTACTGGGTAATACTATACCCCTTGGTAAGACTGGTTGTCAGACTTTCGGGCTTCTGACGACCCGTAACGACTGTCAAAGATCCACGAATGACAGCCGGGACCAACGGCTTAACGTGCTTTCCGAGGCACGGAGCAGAATGTGATAATAATAATATATACACTTAATTTTTAATTTAACATGTATATGCATTGTTATTTATTAAATTAGTTATACCAATTCTGGGAGAAATTTATGGTCATACTACTACGCACGCAGCGCACACAGTCGCACAAGCAGTTACCGCGCCGCTCGACACAACACAACGAAACTACGGAAAAAGCCGACAATTTGATACACGATTGTTTACGTTAAAGAAATATTATGAAACATTAACCGACGACGTCCGAGAAAAGAATTGTTTATTTACGGTCTATGTCTAGTAAACATTATGATTGCGTCTTTCCATCACACTTTTCAGGCTTTGGACTGTCGACTCTGAATAATTTCGTTTATTGAATATGATACAATGCCAATCGGCAATGAACTGCTGAAAATAAGAGGCGGTACGACAACATTATTCAGAGACGGCATGTTTAAAAGATTGAATCAAAATATTTAAAGTAATTTAAAAAATCTAATAACTTACATACTGATGGCCTAAACACTCATACGACGTTGTCTTTTTAACACACTTTCAAAATGTCCACCACCTTGTTCAATACATTTTAATGCCCGTTTTCTTAATTGATGTTTTAATTTAGAAAGCACTTCAGTGTCATTTCTCACTATTTCAAAAGCGTTCACTATCCTATTTTTTAGGTCCTCGGCACTTGTTGTATCACTAAAATAAACTAACGATTTAATTCGTCCCCACAAAAAAAAGTCAAGAGGCGTCAAATCAGCTGATCTGGGGGGCCACTGGATAGGGCCGCCGCGACCGATCCAGCGCTCTCCAAACTCTTCATCAAGGTGCTGCCGAACACTTCTAGTGAAATGGGCAGGGGCACCATCGTGTTGGTAGAATACCTCTTGTAAATTATGAAGAGGAATGTCTTCTAGCAGCGTAGGTAGAGTTTCTCGTAAAACAGTAAATATGCGTCTCCTGTTAATCTTTGTAAGAAGACTGGCCCCAGTATGTGTGTACCAATGACACCGGCCCAGACGTTAACTGAGAAACGGTGTTGGAAGGAATCCACTCTGCATGCGTGAGGATTTTCGTGCATCCACAAATGTGTGTTATGTTGATTGTACATCCCCACGCGTGTGAATGTACTTTCGTCGGTCCAAATTATGTTCCGCTGCCAATTTTCTAATAACCAGCGGCTGAACTGCAAACGTGGTACGTAATCGTTTGGAGTCAACTCCTGGCATCTTCTGAGGTGGAATGGATGTTCTTTATCACCACAAAGTGTTCTCCACACATGCATATGACTACATTCAAAGTGTGGCGCTGCTTCTCGGGTACTGGCATGGGGATTCTCATCGAAATAGTCCAGGATTTCGTTTTGAAGCCGAGTACGTGTACGCACGTTGGCTCCCCTATCGATGGCTGTGTTTGGACGGAACGTTCCGTGGTCGCGAAGCCGCTGAGTAGCAGCTAACATTGTCCTGCGGTCCACTCTTGTACCATACCTTTGGTTAAATGTTCTGCAAGCTAGAGCCACATTATCACCACACGTTGCCAAAGTCCTCACCATTTCGGTATACTGAACATTAGTGTATTGGAAAGACATTGCGCGCGAAAGAATTATTTGATAACACTAACTACGTAACTTCTTTTCACTAATATTGTCCGCGCGTGACTAATGTTGAAAGTTGACTAAACTTGAAAGGGAACGAAAGTAAGTAGGTGGTTTATCCACGGAGCAATTGTATTTGCTCCGTGGGTTTATCGGTGTCCTTTGTCCAGTTCCTGTTAGTGTGTGCGTGCGGTCAAATCGCTAAGTTTACAATGCATTTGTTAACGTTCTTGGAATAAGGTTTATTTTTCTTTATTTTGTATTGAATGATGGAATTTTTATGAATACAAATAAAACTGCGATTTTAAAAGTCTTATTACTTTGACTTACGGTCCATTTCAATTTGTTTTGATTGTACAGGGTTAATATGACAATAATATCCGTAGTTTTAATTATTTTTGGGATAAAAAATTACCTATATTAAAAATTATATAAATCGATTCAGTAAACGATTCTGAACAAACTATTTTCAGGATGTGCGTTAATTAAGTTACATGTTGTATATAAAACTAAACATAGAAAATTAAAATTCTTCTGTTATCGACAATGGCCTTGAGCGCGCGCAACTAGCGCACATCCCTACTCCGATTATGATTTATGACCAAGTCTGCAGCGAGATTTTAACTATACTATAGTGTTATTTATTTTAGAAGTATGTATGTATGTATGTATCTATATTCCCATATTATTTGTTTTATTTTATTAATTGTTTTTTTTTATTTTATGTATTTTTTTTTCTTTTTACTCTTACAGACGCTGTCTACATGTCTTAATCTACTATCCTATCGCAGGTATACTGTAAGAGATTTCATTAGAAATAAGCATCACCTTTGTACCAATTGTTGTTCTTTTCTTCTGTCTGTTTATATATGTGTGTACGTAAATGGCTAAATAAATAAATAAATAAAAAGCCGAATTACCTCTGCTTCAGCGGATATCATTTTGGCGGCCACTGGACGGTTGGTGTGATCGACGTACAAGTCCAAAGAGCGAATATTATCGAACATCTGAAAAATACTCGCTTATTTAATACGATCTTCAATATGAACGCTAGTCGCTACTTTTAAAACTAGATTGAAAGAAAATAAATGTATACAAGGACAACCGGTATGAAATGAGATCATTAATTTTGGACTTAAAATTATAAAAGTGCCGGTGAAGTTTAATTGCTCAATTATTTTGTATTAGTGTCTGTATTTTATTCGTCAGTCAATGGTTAATTCAGTTACTATCACCGGTAGTAACTAGGTATGGTAACACTGATTGTTACTGACGGTCTTTGCACTGACAGTGGCTGAATAAGATCTGTGAAAGGTTTCTGTAATTTCTCCGAAATATATCTTCATACGCCGGGAGGGTCGTGGAAGTAAAGGCTGAGCCGATTTCCCATGGCCCTCCCATCACGGCGTTGTGGGAACACCGCTGAGTTTTAGTGGGTGTGGTGGTGGGTGGGTGGCGGATTCCGACAGGAGTCCCACATACCCCGTCTCGTCCCCCACGAGCGGAGAAGCGTAATGCATTTCTCAGCAACAAAAAAAAAAAAAGGTTAGAACTGTGACCATTAACGCGCGAAGCGAGCGTGTCGCGGTAGCGGCCGCCCAGCGCCAGGTCCTTGTAGTCCACAACACAATTTTTTCTCAGTGGTATAGTTTTAGACCCACCATACCACCAGGGGTATGGCCAGTGGTATGGTGGGTCCGCAATGGCCACGATTATATTTAAACGTGTAATATTATATAATCGTTAGATCGCAACTCAACGCTCCCAAATTTTCTCTGGGCTGTATACTGCCCCCCGAAAGTCTCAAACGCTTACGAGGGGGCGTTATCGAGCACGTTGAGAACATATGGCTAAACAGTGTTAAGGCGATGAAAGTCATTTGTTGCTTCAATTTAACTGTATGCTACAGGCAAGAAACATTCATCGTGTAAAGGGGGCTTTAGTTGAAGCAACTATAAAAGTAGCACCATCTATACAGTGTTCAGGTTTCTTTCCACTGTAAATCGAAGAAAGGGTATCTCCGTTGTTAATGTTGATATTATTTATTTTACACTTTATTCATACACATGTGAAGTGGCGCACTTAGGTAATGCCATAGGCATTCTCTACCAGTCAAAACCTTTGGGTGATGTAGAGACAAACAGTGGTAGGTGCAATCTATAATGATAATTTAGGACCAAATATTTTGAAATTTGAAGACTAATAAACCTGTTTAGAGTATAAATATAATATATGTATATACACTAATAAATTACTTAAATGATTAAAATATACTAATTATTACTAGTTATTTAACTATCAGTGGCACTTACTTTAATCATATGTTCCTGCACACAGGTGCACTCGCTGCTGCCGAGAATAGAAAGCAGTTCGTCCGTCGAAATGAAGAAGAAACGAGGAAATATTCTCCTCTTTGAGTCCAAGTAATCATTCAATGATTTTTGGCACCTGTAAATAATTTTTATTTGGTACTTTCTTGCATACAAATTATTATTGACTTTAGAAAAGCATGACAGACAGCCATCCATACACAATAATGCATATTATATTATCATTAGAACGGTTATCCTTTGGTTTCGTGGAAAAGCGATTCCGTCACATTCTAACAGCCGTCTTGAAAATCTGGCATTTTCTCCATTATTTGACATTGAGGTGTCCCAAAACGCTATGTTTTTGGACGGCCGTTATTGTGTGACCGTTCACCGCTTTCTAAGAAAAACCAAAGTTTTACTGACTTGTGGAGATCGGATAGACAATCACTCTATAAAATACTGGTATTCATCTGCATCCGGATAGACTGGAAAACGACCCCACAAAGTTGGGAAAAGGCTAGGCAGATGATAGTAGGTACCCAGCCGCCATTATGGCACAACAAGTTTTATTAATAGTTTGGCTTTGTAGAGCGTCATCTCTGTCACTCATACCTCTGTAGATGAATGATATTGCTTGATGTGTCATATTATACCTCTGTGACAGTCTAAAGCTAGACGTGTCATATTATACCTCTGTGACAGTCTAAAGCTAGACGTGTCATATTATACCTCTGTGACAGTCTAAAGCTAGACGTGTCATATTATACCCCTGTGACAGTCTAAAGCTAGACGTGTCATATTATAAATCTGTGACAGTCTAAAGCTAGACGTGTCATATTATACCTCTGTGACAGTCTAAAGCTAGACGTGTCATATTATACCTCTGTGACAGTCTAAAGCTAGACGTGTCATATTATACCTCTGTGACCGTCTAAAGCTAGACGTGTCATATTATACCTCTGTGACAGTCTAACAATGACTAAAGAATAAGAGAGGACATGAACTAAAAGATCTATATAAATTATACATTATGGAAATATCATACGATTCTATACAGAAATAAAAAAATATACATGTTTCTTTCTAACTTATGCAATTCTGCAAGTGTCAAAAAGAGAAAGCCGTATTTTGTCAGTTTTCTAAAATTGCAATATTGAAGTATGACGTCACGGAAGCCCTGCCCATCGGCCGGTTCGCCATTTTAGTTTCTGGTTTTGAGTACTTCTCAGAGTGTACATGAAGTGTCATTTGGCGTTATCGTGCGACTAAATATTAAGTTTTTTTCCATTTTGAGAACATTTTGAGTGCTGTAAATTTGACTGAGGCTGTCTGTGATAGAGGAAACCATGCCTAAGTGTTGTGTGAGGGGCTGTGGCTCGAATTACAGTAAAAAAGCGCCTCTGATATCCCTGCACAAGTAAGTCAAAAGAATTCATTCAGATTATTAAGTTTCCTATATAAATTTATACCAATTTCTAGTCTCAATTCATGTTTATTACTGTTCGGTCATAGATTATTGCCTATTCATAGTCTTTCGAACGATATATTTCCTTATTTTGGTTTTGTTTACTACGTATTTTTATTGACAAATATAGTGTTGTGATTGTGTAATTTGCACAACGAATCGATTTTGCATCGATAAAAACCAAATTTCGTTTGAATATTTAGCATGAAAGAATATACACATTTATGTTAGTTTGCGTGTTTTGTTTGTGTTTTTAGGTTACCAAAAAATGATAAACTTAAAAGTAAGTGGCTTGAATCATTGGGTCAAGAAAATATCGACTCCAGCCAGGAAAAAGTATTTGTTTGTTCACTACATTTCGAAGAGTCTTGTATTAATAGAAGTCTTGATATAGTGAGACTTCACGACAATGCAATACCGACAAGGCTCCCTAAGGTAAATTATCACATTTTCATTGTAAGCCTACATTTACCCATATATTCGAAAATAATGTTGGAGCTGATGAAGATTGTACAACCTATCTTTGCATTGTATAAATTCAATCTCTTAGTATTGTATAATTGCATAGCACATGTGTGAGCACTATGTACCCACTATAAATGTTACTGGGTTCGTCTTTCATTGACTTGAATGTGCCCTGGCGGCTGAGAGTATGTCATGCTCACTCAAATGTGTCGCTGGTGGTGGCGTGTGTATTGGATCATTGAGTTCCCTTCAAAATGGTTGAGCTGAATGGTGCTGATCCATACGTCATGTTCGTGAACGGGCGCCGTCAGTAGGCACTGGTCATTTCTTAGCTGCCACGGCTTATTTTAATTCCATAATTGTTTTTATCTTTTTATTACGGACGCTTTTAACGTGCACGTGTTTCTACATCGTTCTCACATGTATAATTACAACATGAATGATGTAACCACTTTTTTGTAACAATATTTTGATTTAAAAGAGTGTCCATGGAGTTTCTTGCCCGTTCTTCTCCATAGGTACCTACTACGCTTTGGAATGGGCAACTAGCTTCATCTTTCTGACTGACCGACCCCTTGACAATTCAAAAGTGCCTGTAATTGGTTTATTTGAAATAAATGCTTTGAGTTTGAGTCATAATACATTATTATTTCCCTGTACATTTATTGTAGACAGGCAGACTTTATTGTATTTCACATTATTGGTGTACTTAATACTAATTACAAACTGATATTATTGTATCTATTTGAAATAAAACGGTTCTCCCATTAAATGCATAATATCGATTTCTGTTGTTTTATTTTGTAATCGGTGTAGTTTTGAATTCCTTGTTGCAGTTTAATTTACTCTTCTTCTAGCTTGATTATCACGAGCAACTATTAATCATAGAGTAAATAATATCAAGTAAAATTAATTTTAAATGAACCGCCAAATTGATGATTTTTGCAATTTTTCAGTCAGATTACGCAACAACAGGCTTTTTTGTACTTAATCCATAATGCGACGTCCTAGAATGAGAATCGAATAACACCCTACTTACCTACTATCTACTTAAAATCAAAAACTATATTTTAATGTATGTGATTTCGATTAATCGATTTGTAATCAACACGATGAACAAAATCATTGCAAAGAATGAGCAGAGGACAACACTAGGTAATGGGCGGAGCCTACGCCATTTTACTTTCCACGCGGGCACGCGATACAATCTTTTAGTTCATGTCCTCTCTTATTCTTTAGTCATTGCAGTCTAAAGCTAGACGTGTCATATTATACCTCTGTGACAGTCTAAAGCTAGACGAGTCATATTATACCTCTGTGACAGTCTAAAACAGCACGGTTGGCGCAGTGGTTAAACGATTGCCTGCTGCACTGCGTGTCGCGGGTTCGATTCCCGCACGGAACAAATGTTTGTATGACCTGCAAGTAGTTGTTCCGGGTTGTTCCGGGTTGGTTGTTTGTGTATGTGAGTTTAAATGTTTGTAAACGCACCCACGATACAGGTGAAATTCCTAGAGTGAGGCAACGTTTTTTAATAAAAAAAAATTTAAAAACTAGATGTGTCATATTAGGGTGCAATACTAGTTTTACTATTCATCATCATCTGCCAACTGCTGTTTTTTCCAACTTTGTTGGGGCCGGGCTCCAGTCTAACCGGATGCAACTAAATACCAGTATTGTGCATGAAGCGATTGCCTAAATAACCTCCAAAACCCAGTCACGCACCGCGTCGCACAATACTTCTTTTACTATACCCATACTCTTTGCACAGAACACTTACTTCTGCAGGCCGATGCCCAGGGCAACGAACTCCTCTAGTCTGCCACTACTGGTGCAGCAGTCCACCACGTTTAGCCTTTTAGCCGTATCCAACATGATCTGAAATATTTTAAACATCATTCTATTTGTGTTTTTTTTTGGAAGCATCAGTTTTATGGGGTCAGACTATAGTAATGTTTGTCGTTCAAAACACGCTGATGTCTAAGATGGTACCAGCACTTTGAAGGACGAAGTATTCACCATGCCCTTGTCTCATGTTTCTTGGGGTCGACGGTAAAGTTTTTATTTTCCAATTTCCCGTCGCGTTACCATTCTGGTTTCTTTCAAATCACCCCCCCTCACCTACCAGCTTTTCATTAGTATATTATATTTGTCACTCTGTTATTCACATCCATTTTACTTACCCCGTATTCAATTAAACTTGTTAGTTTTTAGCCCGATGTCTGGATTTTTACCCGGTTGTGGGAATAAGCTCGCCCCATATAACTTGCAACTTAAACATAACTGAGGGGCAATTCCCGTATTTTTAAGACCGTTCGCATTCTAATCTCAGTCTCAATCTGTCAAAATTACAATCAATTTACATACATTTTTGACAGGTTTTTGACATTGATTGTCGCTGAGATGAGATTGCGACTTGAATTTGAACGTTTTTTAAGTACGAGAATATACGGCCCTGCCCAGCCCTTGGGAAAAAACAGGCATAATGTTATGTAATTTCAATAAGTAACTCACCTTCCTAAAAACACGGTCGATATCATCGAACTTCTTGGCTTCCTCAGGCAGTTGTACACGGATATCCCCTCCAACGAAAATCCCCTCCAAGTACAGCCACTTGCGTTGCGTGGCCAGCCACTCTTCAATGACCTCCGATATGTGGGATAGGCGACGCTCCCACGTATGCACCACGGAGAGGAATGGTCCGATGAATCTGAAAAAACACGTTTTAAATTCATTACTGTTGTCGGAACTCTCAATTGCAATTTCTTCCCCTAAGGAAGTCAGCCCCAAAATAAACGTAATTTTAGTTGAGTCGAAACGCAAAAAGAAGCACAACAACGATCAAGTTTTATATAACGCAACGCTGTCACTAAAAAAGTAAGGCAACGTTCGTGGAATTGTGCAAGTTGCCCGTTGCCGTGTCATTTGTTAAGCTTTAAAAGGACTTACGACTTATAGAAAGTCTCTCAAATTTGAGTAGTGATGCATGCATATCGCACTTGAATGCGGTCTATACATCCTTAAGCTTTTTTTTCCCAACAGTGTCACTAAAATTAGGCATACAATAATTTGAGCATAACAAAGTGGTAATGTAACAATAGCACATGTACTTAAAACATTGTAACACAGGCACCAGCACCTTCCACCAGAGTAGCACAAATTGGATTCATATAATTCACGAAATAAATGTTACTGATACAGGAGAGCATTTATAAAGTGTTTATTAATAGGATAAAAAAATGGTAAAAATGAAAACTTCAGAATAAGTTCTTGTATACTAACTGCGAGGCGGCCATGCTCTGCAGCGACATGGCGTCGTCGTCCAGCTTCACACTGATCTCGTCGCACGGGTTGAGGGTATAGCCGCGGTCTTCCCCGCGGTTGAAGTGCCGCGCTACAGTAAAGGATATGTTAGCCCATGTGTCTTGCACGTCCTTTACTCCTCGCTCTATAGCTAACTCCTGCAAAGGTGTGAAAAGTTTGCATTGTTTATTTGATGTATATTTGAATTCAGAATACATTTATTAAAAATCATAAATTCTTTCACTGTCAGACCAAATGTCAGCAAGACATTTTGCACAAGAGTTCCTTATATATAACGAAGGTAACTACTTAGAACTTAGAGCATTTAGGTATGGAGATGGCAAGGCTGGGCGAACCCCTCTGCCAAAGTACATTGACCATATGACCATGCACGTTATATAAAACTAGTTGACGCGCTGCCGCCGCCATTTAGTGTCGTTTCGTGTAGCAAGTAAGAGCTCCTAAAAAATGGTTAATCTTGCGGTTTCCTCTTGCAAAAGGCGATCTAGCAACTCAAATCTTCGAGACCATGGCGTTTCCTATCACGTGTAAGTATAAAATATACAGTAACGTGTTTTTATCTATGTACAATTTTAAAATAATTTCTCGGCACTTACGATAGGAAAATACATTGGTACGTTGGTAGCTCAAACACAGTACACGGGCATACACGGGCATGATTTGAATAGTGCTGGGACAACGCGAGTGAATGATTCAGATTCATAATTTTTCTATTAATCATTCACTCCGGAGTATATTGTTTATTGTCAGATAATGTTAATATCGGTGCATATTAGTAGAATAAGATTATAAAAATAGAAATTGAAGTGAAATTTAAGTACTAAAGTTTTTTTTTTCCTGTAGGTACTGTTTGTTGTTCAGCACCCAAAGGGTAAAAAACGGGACCCTATCACTAAGACTCCACTGTCCGTTCGTCCGTATGTCTGTTTATCCGTCTGTAACCAGACTCAGGTCATGAACCATGATAGACAGTTGAAATTTTCACAGATGATGTATTTCTGTTGCCGCTGTAACAACAAAAACTAAAAAACAGAATATAATAAATATTTAAGGGGGCTCCCATACAACAGACATGATTTTTATGCCGTTTTTTAGGGTCCGTTCCTAAAGGAAAGTGTCTGACTGCCTGTCTGTCTGTCCGACCGTCTGTCTGTCTGTACTATTTCTAATGAAAAAGAATAATGGAGATCATGTTAGTTTCCTTATATTGGTATTTACTTAATAAAATACTTTTATTTTTTCAGATTTCCAAAAGATCCTGTCGTAAAGGAAAATATTATATTATGATATTTTGCGATAGTATAAAAACTTGGAGACCCACACGTACTAGTGTTATCTGTTCTGAACATTTTACGTCGGAAAGTTTTGTGGCAGCTTTAAATAATAGAAAAAAAAGTTGGCACAAAAGGCACAAAAGTGCACAAATCGTTGCAGAAATTGAAAAAACTAAGTTTAAATCAATGCCACCCAGTCATTATATTCTTGAGCCTTCAACATCACATATCCAATCCTTATCTCCACCATCAACAACACAGAGCCAATCCATCCCTCAGCCATCTGCATTACATCTGCAATCATCAGCAGCAACAATACCTGGCAAGGAGCTTATCGAGAGTCCAAGAAAAAGAATATTACGAAGGCAGTTGCTGATAAAAAATAAAAAAAATTGAAGACTAGAAGACTAAAAACAGGTACTTAAAGAAAAAAATCAATACCCTTCAAGGACTTCTTAACGAGTTAGAGGAAAAATGTCTGATAGATAAAGAAAATAAACTAGATTTAAGCAAAATTGGCCGAAAGAGATTCGTAGGAATTTAAATGACAACAATCAACTCAATTCGAAAATAACAACTCAATTAAATTGTATCAAATTCACTGAAACATTTAATGGGAAAAGATTTTTTTCCTACTATTGAATATCACACATATAATGATAACGGATTAGTTAACCATACTTTACGGCGCGTACACATAGAACATCCGTTTTACAGGATCCTTTTTAACTGATCCGTCGCTACTGGAGGTAATATTCACACAGCATTTACAGGACCGATTTTAACAGATCCGACGCTACTGGAGGTAATATTCACACAGCATTTACAGGACCGATTTTAACAGATCCGACGCTACTGGACTTTCGTTCTTCAGTGTATCGCCTACTTTCTACGAGAATGGACGTTGTCGTGTTGTATTGGTACTATCGTCGTCTGCGGCGGAGGAAGCCCCGGCGTTATTGGATACATCCACTATTAAGGCAAAGATTTTGTCGTGGTGCTGTTGTGCGTCAGCTGAAAGAAGACGAATCTAAATTTTTTACTTATTTCCGAATGACGACGTCTACTTTTGATGACCTTCTTAAACGATTAGAAAAGGATTTAAAAAAGAAAGACACAAACTGGAGGAAAAGCTTGTGCCCTGAAGTAAAACTAGCGATATTTTTAAGGTAAGAACTTTAATTTTTGTTATTATCAATTAAAATTTAAAATGACAAAAAGGTTTACAAAAATGAAGATTTATTTCAAAACATAGACAGATCTGGCAAGTCTGACTCCTGGCTGAATGTAGATTCTACTGATGGCGAACCTTCTACTGATGGTGTAGAGTCAAGATGATGTGGCCTACTAAAATAACCTTGGGTGTGGTAGTGAGGAGTGCTAGAACTTTGTGAATATGGAGGCCACTCGTAGTTTGACTGACCATATCTTCTACTTTTAATATTTTGTAAAAGGTTTATCACTCCAGACTGAAATTCTAAAATTTGATCGCCATTAAGTGAAGCCAGTTGCGGCAAAATACCTTTGAAGAACGATAAATTGGGATCTTCAAACTCATTTTTAGTTTTTTTTAACTGATCATTCATGTATTCAATCATTTTGGCGTCTACTTCATTCACATTTCTTTTGATTGCCTTGCGTTGCGGCGGGGCTAAATTTTGTCTTTCCTTTTGTCTGTCACTACCACTTTGTTCCGTAATCTGATCAGGTTCATCTTCGTTGTCTTTATTACTTTCTACTGTTTCCGTGATGTTGTCATTAGCAGGGACGTTCTCGTGTGTATCACCTGGGGTGACAACTTTTTTCAAAAATAACATTTGATTGTGATATTTGTAAGGCTTGGTATTTGAGGCAGCAGCTCCAGATTTCTTCAATTTCTTTTTCTCACTCAATGTTCGTATCCAGGCATCTCTAGTCGAATTCCATTTTTTTATAACATATTTTCCTGAAGCAAGTAAATAATAATATAAGATGGTTGTCAATAGCTTAGTAAGTGAAAGGCGAATAAGAAGGTAGAATAGACTTGTCAGTAATTAATTACCATATTGGTCAGTGGATAAGTCAAATTGACAGTGCAAGAACTAATCGGTCAGTAAATAATGGGAAGCAAAAAAGTATTACTAATGTTTAAATCAATTTATTTTAATTAGGTAATTTTATAATTTAGTTCAGTTCAGTTTAATTTTATTTTATTTATGTACTATATATATAAGTATGAGTTTTGATTTACGACTTTGCTAAAAACTCTCATAAAAATTTCGACTTTCCATACAAAATTTGTTGGTCACTATAATATTTTATAGTTTTATAATAAAACAAGACTTATTCATCAAGCCATCTTTAATAGTCTGACCATAGAGAAGTACCTCTACGAAACATAGACATATACATAATCAGTAATAGACAAAATTAACTAAAACTAAACCCTTACAGTCACTAACGTTACTTTGTATGGGAAGTCAATATATGTGTAATAACATAGTAATTGATTAATTAATTTTTTTTAGGTATGCAGCGTCTGGGTGTACATTTCAAGAACTTTATTACGTCTTTCGTGTCGGTGTGTCAACTATAAGCAACATTATTAAGGAAGTTACACGATGCATATGGAACAACTTGAATGACGAGTTTATGCGACTTCCTACAACAGTGAGTGAATGGGAGCATATATCAAATGGATTCGACACAAAAGCAAATTTTCCCCACTGTTTAGGAGCAGTGGACGGTAAACACATCAGACTTCGAAAACCAGCAAAAAGTGGCTCAATGTACCTAAATTACAAAGACTTTTTTTCCATCATATTATTAGCGATCGTAGACTCTGACTATCGTTTTCTATATGTTAGTATTGGGTCGTATGGAAAAGAATGCGATTCATCAATATTCAAGGAGTCGACATTTTGGAAAATGATGCTAGATGGCAGTTTACAAATACCAGAACCTTGCCCATTAATAACAGGCTCAGAAACGAGAGTTCCCTACGTCATAATCGGCGATGAAGGTTTCGGTTTACACGAAAATTTTATGAGGCCATTTAGCGGGACGCATTTAGACGTAAATAAGCGAATATATAACTATCGTTTGACCAGAGCTAGACGATACGTTGAATGTGCATTTGGTATTCTTGCTAATAAGTGGAGAGTATTCCACCGGCCTCTAGACGTCAACAAAACAACAGCTATATGGATAGTTAAGGCATGTACCGTTCTACACAACTTTGTAAGGGAAAAAGAGGGCTTAAAGGATGGCAACACATCCGAATCTGAAGCATTTCATTTCAATAGCCTACCTGATGATGAAACGCTACGAGGTGGTCGAACTGCAAATTCAGTTCGAACGGAATTCGAAAACTATTTCGTGTCCGAATCTGGGTCAGTTTCTTGGCAGAATGAAGCTATTTAAAATAAAAAACAATGTCTCCATTACAATATAAAATAAATACTTACCAAATTCTTGTCTTTCTTTTTGTTCCATAGCTTCAAAATCCTCCTTTAGAATACCGCATATTTCGCGCCAAGCTGCGGTTTTTGCAATTTTATCTTTATAAATCTCCAGTGTTTTGTCCCAAAGAACTGGTCTACTTTCAACACAATTTATCAAAACTTCTTGCTCAACATATTTTTCAAACGCCTTGCTTGCCATGATTATGATAGCACTGGACACGTGCACTACTCTAGGAATGAAACCGGCAAATGGCGGCTGTGTGTAGCACATCGCACCCCGCGCACCCCCGTGCAAAGCCTCGTGCGGTTTCAATCCGATAAAACGGATTAGTATAGTATTACTGGATCCGGAATACTGTGTGAACTGGCTCATACAACTACATACGCTAATACATATACGTTTAAACGGACCTGTAAAACGGATTGCTGCTTATTTTGTCGGATCAGTATTTTTTACTGGATCCGGAATACTGTATTCTGTATGAACTCGCTCATACAACTACATACGCTAATAACATATACGTTTAAACGGACCTGTAAAACGGATGTTCTATGTGTACGCGCCCTTAGAACTTGCAAATGTGGTAATAGAAAAGTACACATATATTCGCATATCCTTCATGACGAAAAAAGTTGATCCACAAAAATGCATTCTCCATGTATACAATAAACTTATTCATTTTAAAAATCAGTGATAGAAGCAACAACGAAGTGCAAAGTAACACACTTATTCTTTAAACGTAAGTACATAATTCAATAGGTGTGAATTAGACCTTTTACGACAAGACGATCATTTTTAAAGTAGGCTAGTAATTGACACAATAAATGTCTGACTGATTATATGTGCATTTATCATTTACCTATCTTTATTACATTACCCTTTAGAGCATGGCTTTTAAATTTATTACTCTTCATATCTAGGATAAAATGTATCACGTTAAAGTGGAAGGATCCCGTGGGATACAAACAACTAATAAAAATCCTAAATCCACGTGGACGAAGTCATGGGCAGAGAGCTAGTCTGTTCGCCGAGAGCTGATAAAAATTATGATTATGCATCGGAATAGCGACTATCGCTTAATTATCGCAAACCGTATGACGAGTATCGCTATCGCTGCGCTAACAGAAGTTCTGTTAGCGCAGCCTCCAAAAATTATTTTACAGAAATGTGTTTCGTTAACTAAATATATAAATCCGTCATTTTGTGGCGGCAGCCATATTCACAATAATACTGAAAATATATATTTATTTCAGTCAATCGGGCTGCTAAACAGCAAGAGTGTATAATTTAAATAGCTAGATTTGACATAAAACATTTTAATGATAATTAGCGGGCCTCACTTTGTGTTTTTTTTTTTTTTTGTTTCTGTTTTTTTTTTAATTGTTTGTTTGTTTTTTTATCAACTCTCTCTGAGCAGAGTAGGTATAATTATAAAAATAAATTTTATTGTAACATTTCAATCATTCACTCACGACGAATCAAATATTTAATCATTCTTTGTGTTACATCACTAGTGACATTTGTTTGTTGTCATAAGGCGATTGCGTAGATACACGTTAATTTGTCGATGTGTGTGTGTTTCTTTATTGTGAGGTAATATTTTTATAGTGTGTGTTCGTAAACATAAGAACAACTCATATGTAATTGAACTCTAGATTTTTGTGGTGTGTCGTGCGTGTTTACCTCGCCTCCCGCGAAATGTGGCAGAAAAATGCATTCTGCAATTGGTTGCGTACCATCTCCATACCTAAATGCTCTAAGACTTAGAAGGATTTCTGAAAAAGGGGTTAAAATTAAAATCTTCTAAAGGGTTAACCCCTTTAGAAGATTTTAATGTTAACCCCCTTTTCATGGGGGGTGAAAAAGCTTTCATCTATGTATGGAAGTTCGTAATTTTCGCCATACACGGCTTGTCCCAAATAATTATTAAGGTTTGGGTACACAGCCTCAATTTCATACATGACTACGGTTAAAGTCTTTTGCTACAGATTTTTTTCAGGACCTCTTTATAAAAAACGATCAATCCAAAATCAACTATGAATAAATAAAGTCAAAGTTCAAAGTTGATTAACAGGAAATACAAGTATATTATCAAGATTCAGTATTCAAGTATCGCTTACTTTAATAGCATAATTGACAATCGTCTCAGCTACTTCTTGATACTTGTGCAGCTCCATAGCGAACATGTTCTCCAGCGTAAAGCGTTCCGGAGACATGTCGAAGTCCTGACCTGAATAACAGTTCAACATTGCAGTTTTATTTATGAAGTAACTCTGTCTGTCTGTTACTCTTTCACGCCTTAATGGCTGAACGGATTTTGATGAAATTCCGGCACACGGGCAGACCATGACCTGGGTTAGGACTTAGGATATTTTTATCCCAGCAGTAGGTACCGGTAGGCGGGCGAAGCCGCGAGAAATAGCTAGTCGTCCATAAACTTGTTATTAGGTACACTTCTATCCAGTTTCTTTAGTATTTTTAGGGTTTCTTTAGCTCTGAGATTATAGTCGGGCATAGTAGAACATTGACATAACCTTACGATATCCCACAAAAATCGACCAGTTACCGATTCTAACTGACAATATTGTCACAAAACAAACTTTCACCAGCACCATTATCACATGCCAGCCCGCACTGGGCCCGCGTGGTGGATTATGACCCAATCCCCCTCCCAAAGAGGATTCCTGTGTCCCAGCCCAGCAGTAGGAACTACATCGACTGATTTTGCTATGCAATAACCGGTGTAAAAAACGCTAACGAAGCCGAGAGCAGTGATATATTTTTTCGTACTGGACCATACCTGGGAACCTTCAGGTTACGGAGATATTGAAGGTCAAGGTTTCACCTTATTTTTACTTTTTGTCAGGAAAACCAGTTTTAAATGTTATTATGCCATCGACGATGCCATGGAAGTGGCGAAGGTTTGGGCCAACGAAATTTAAAACACAGTCGTGCCATCGCCACGAAGACGAAGCATTTTACTACTTAACTTTAAATACAGCCGCACCTGTACCGTTACATGCACCATAAGCACAATGTTTTGCGTGCGTTACATTGCGCGCTGCCGTAAACCGATTTTTCACACCAAAAATAAAAGTCGTTTCCCAGTAATTTTTGTTTAATGTTACTTGAGTGTGTGTTTTGTATGAGTCGATAAAGGCTATGTGATGGGTTTTTTGTGAGAGTCGTGGTGGCCTAGTGGTAACAGCCGCGACTTACTTTACTTTGTGTAAATTATTTCATCATTACTGCTATTAAAACGGTGAAGGAAAACATCGTGAGGAAACCGGCATGTCCTAGAACCAAAAATTCGAAGAAATCTGACATCTACCAACCCGCACTGGGCCCGCGTGATACGGCCCCCTCCCTCTCACAGAGACGAGGCCTGTGTCTCAGCATTAGGAACATTATAGGCTGATTATGTGTATGTGTATCTGTGATGGGCTACAGCCTGTTACAACCATAAGGTTCTCACCAGTCTTATGCATGAGTTCCTTCCAATGTCTCTCGCGCATGGCTTCGTTCTTCAGCGACACCATCAGCGGAACCACGCCCTTGAACTGCCTCATCTTCAGGTCCAACGTCTGACCACAAGGCGTCAGTCGAACTAACTTAGGTAATTTCCTAAGAAACGGTTTTTAAATTAGTAGGTACATATCTTTATATATATTTTTTCTGTGCGTGTATATGTAACTGAACTTCTCCTAAACGGCTGGACCGATTTTGATGACATTTTTTGCGTGTGTTCAAGTTGATTCGAGAATGGATTAGATTCACAATTGGACTCGGTAGGTGGCGCTGTTCGGGCAGACAACGTCTGCCAGGTCCGCTAGTGTAGTATAAAAAAAGAAACACCAATCAATACATTAGTAAATTACATCCGTGCGTTGCAAAGGCGGGTCAGTTTTAGTGTAAACTACAGTTGGGCAGACGTTTTTTTGAGTGGAGATGCGAATTGGCAGGCGTGTGAGGTAAAACTACAGGCTAGCTGGAACGATGATACGAGCATAGTGGATAGTATAGTATAGATAGTATAGTCCATCAAGCCTAAAGAAATTCTTACCTAAACTCCTTAAAGAACTGCTCTATACCGTCGACAAGGGCTTGCGGATTCAAATTAGCCCACAGAGTCTTCGACCATGTTTCCCTGGCGTTCTTCTGAGCCTTATAAATCTTGTAGATCAGGTCCATGTAACCAAAATCGAATCTAGCGCGGTTAAAGTTTGAAAAGTCTGCTAGAGGATTGTCAAAGAGCTGTTCTGCTGCTTGAAGTATCTTCTTTCGGCCTTCGAGTTCGTCGAAGTATTTGGTGAATTCCTGTTAGAGGTGATATTGAATAGTACAATAAAATACAGAGTCCACACAATCGTCATCACAATCAAACGCACATCAGTGACAGTTATTTGACATCGACAGCATCGTAATGTCGTGGTAGCAAGGGCGATTTTCGTAGTGCGATTGTTACAACTGATATGCGATAGACCGTTTTACATAGTAACCAAAATATATGCTACCTCCATGAGAAGTAGTCCTCTGTCCATATCATCGCCGACGGTGCCGGGGCCTAGGTTGTCGAACTTCTCAACGAAATCGTCGAGCTCCTTTAAGAAATTCGCTATTTCTATGACGTTCAGTTTAGAGAATTTGTCTTTTGTTTTTTCTAGAGTCGCAGCTCTGAACAGTGTTGTTTGGTACAGGTTTCCCCAAGAAGCCTGTAAGTCTTCAGCGAATTTAATATCATCTTCTGGTACCTGTGAAATGAGAGGTTTTAAATTATGCAAATAGCACAACAATGGATCACGTGAGTTTTGTGATACTGAAATTTCCATTGAGTTGGGGCGTGTCGCTAGTTCATTATAACGAACTATAGTGACCCGCCGGCCTGCTTCGCGCGGATTGTACAACGAAACATGAAGATTTATTTGTATACAGGGTTATTGGTAAAACACCATCAACCTCTTAAGGGGTCATTGTACTCATCATTATGAACAACTTTTACTATGGGTCCAAATATGAAATCGCGAAAAAAAATCAGCTGGTCCCTACATTTTGACGAGTTCTGCAAACATAAATGTAGGGATCAGCACATTTTTTGCATCGCGCGCCGGTTCCCAAGAGCAGAGTTGCAATGGCTGCTCTGCACATGCACGGCTTCGAATCACTAGTCTACCCACCGTACAGTATAGATCTGGCCCCAAGTGATTTTTATATTTGTTCCCGAATAAAAAAAAAACACTTAAGGGGAAGGAAATTTTCCGACGACAATGAGGTAAAGGAGGCAATTTTGGCTCATTTTGAGGCAAAAGATAAAAAAATATTTTTACGGTTGTTTAGAAAAATTAATTCATCGATCTAATAAATGTATTCAGCGTAAGTAAGTAGCGTAAGTACTGGATTATATTGAAATCGAAAAATAGATTTATTGTATCATTTTATTGAAAACCCTATGATGATAGTCGCGCGGTAAACTCTGCTTGCGCGATGCAGGATTTGCGTGACGTCAGTCTGACGCGCAGCTTGCATGTGGCGATGTAGATACCGCTACACACCCATGCGAAGCAGGGGTAATAGTTTAAACAAATAAACAAGACATACTTACCTCAATATTATGCTGCCTCAGCATATGGAATATCTGTTGCATATTCTGGTACTTGCACTCGGCCGTAATGGTCATTAGTTGCACTAGAGTAATGGTAGCCATCACCAGCTTGAAGTCATCCAGACCTTTGATGTTCATGTTTACTGTTGCTCGGAGATTCTGTTTGGATAAAGTACAACGAACCAGCTTTTATTTATTTATTTCTGGTTACAATCACAGTATAACATTAGGTTCACATTATAGGTTTCGTTCCGATTATAAGATAAAGCGTAATCGCACAAATCAGCTTTTGCTGTTGTGGTTGAATCCTTTGACCGCTTGGTTTCATATCAACTGCCGTGCCCCAGGCGACCAGCTCATAAATCGACAAATGAATACCTACGACGAATGTATTCGTCCCCTCTCGTCGTTACTGACGAACTAATACAGGGTGTCCCGTAAATAATGGATCAAACGTAATGGGTAGGTAGCTTACCTCATTTCAAACAACTAATTTGAACAGGTAAAAAAAATCGGTAAGGTAACCAAGATATTTTTTTTTTCGAATTTTACCATTTTCTCTAACAGCATTCAGTGTTTTTAATGCTGTCGCTGCAACTAATAACATTTTTAGGTATGATTTTTGTCAAAAACTTCTGAAAAGCTTATTGTTAATATTTTCTTTTTCAAATATTTTTTTATTTGCCTTAGAAAAAAAATGTTCAATTGATTTTTTTTTTCAAATCGAAAAAAAAATTCTTGGGTACCTTACCGGTTTTTTTTTAAACTTTTCAAATTAGTTGTTGGAAATGAGGTAAGCTACCTACCCGTTACGTTTGAGCCATTATTTACGGGACACCCTGTATAAATAACAAGAAACTAACATAGGTTCTCCGTCGTATAGATTCTCAATAGTAGGTATACAGGGTTATTGGTAAAACTCATCAACCTCTTAAGGGGTCATTGTACTCATCATTATGAACAACTTTTACTATGGGACCAAATATGAAATCGCTTAAAAAAATCAGCTGTTCCCTACATTTTGACGAGTTCTGCAAACATAAATGGCATGGCTTGTGGCATGAATTACGAGCTTCCATACAAACTTCCATCCCCTGTTTAACCCTATACAGAGATGAATTTTCAAAAACCCTTCCGTAGTGCTTAACTTTTGTGCAAAATTTCAAGCTTTTAGTCCCAGCGGTTTAGGCTCTGTCTATTAGTGAATTTAATGTTGTTATTAAGTAGATTGAAAAACAAACGAGCTTACATCAACTTGACTCTTCAGATCATGCATGCCAGTTCTGGTCTTTGTTGCAATGCACACTCCTAATATATCTTTCCACTCTTGCGCATGGCCTTGTATCTGCTCTATAATGGGCCTTAGATTCACCCTTATGGCACCTATGTCTACAAAATTCACGTGTTCGTGGAGGTCGGCTATGATGTCTTCGAAAAAGAAGAATTTCTCGTCGTATTTGTAGATTTGGTCGTATTTATGTACGTATTTCTCGCAGGAGAGGTTCTTGTCGAAAGACCAGAGGTGGGAGTACTTGTACCATCTAGAAAAAGTAATGTATTTAGTTCATTGAGAAAAGCGATTGGATTTCTGTTGTCGATAATTTTTTTTACATATGAAGTTATTTTCGGGACACATGACTTTATAGAATGTTTTTTTTTTAACAAGCAAAAGCAAAAATGTGTTTTTGTTAAAAGCTGTTTAGCGCATCTAGTCCTATATATTTGAAGGTATTTCTTTTAAATGTACAATTTCCAGTATTTCATGCTCTCAATTCAAACTACAATAAATACCAGACTGCCAAATACCAGAATGATTCGGAAGGAAACTAAGTTACGAGTCGTAAATTAATGAGCGGACGTAACGGAATGTTGTAATATGAACCTTATGAAAATGAAATAAATCATAATCTTATTCCAGTATCATAAGGTTCATATTAAAATGACTGACATAATACTATCCAGTAAAATAAAAGACCATACTTGAGTATATAAGAGCTGATGTCCGAAGTAAGTCTAAAGATGGTGTCTTGAATGAGCAGCGAGATGTCATTGATGGCTTCCACCCGGAGAATGTCTTCGAAGTACGACCATGTGAAGAACTCGTTGCCGGTCGCCTCTGCTATGCGTTGTGGAGCGCATGGGAGGCAGGTCTTCTTCATCCAGCGGGGGAATGTTGTTAACCTGAATAGAATCGTAATATAAATATAAAAGTATTCTCAGAAGAGCTAGGCAGTGGTGGTAACATTTCGTGTGGATTTTGGTCAGATTGAACCGATGATAGTTTTTAAAGCAGTCGCTGAAAACCAAAGCTGTGTTTCTGTTACAGGATTTCGCAATAAAGTCAATCAAGTCAAATGCTCACAATAACTAGATAATGTGTAATACGGGGGTCACACTGAAAGTTTTTAGAATAGGCCAGTAAGAAAAGCAGCTGATGAAAAATTTATTAAATTGTTTTTTTTTTCTGTAGATGTGTAATGAAATCATAATGCCATTTGTTTTTACAAATTGGCGGCAATTAAAAAGTGTCTGTCGTGCGTCGAAATTGTTTTGAGTAGAAAAAAAAATCGTTAAATGAATTATTACGACTTCCGTTGCGGTCTTACTCAACAACAATGTTACGATAGACTTCGATTAGCATTTCATGACGAAGCCCCATCCCGTCCCACTGTTTAGAACTGGTTTAATGAGTTTAAACGTGTTCGAAGCAAACTCACTGATGGTTTGCGAGTAGGACGTCCTTCTACGGTGACTACTGAAGATAACGTGAGTGCTGTGCGGGTAATGATAGAAGCTGATAGAAGGGTGACATATCAACTGATTCGGGCAGCTTTAGGCATCGGTACGAGTTAAGTACAAAAAGTCTAAATGAACATTTAGGCGTCAGAAAGCTTTGTACTAGATAAAAACCTCATAATTTAACGCAAGATTAAAAACGCCGTCGTTTGGATTGGTTACCTCCGTCATCCTTTTCAAGCAAAAGTATGACGGAGGTGACTCGAATGCTGTATAATATTATGACATCGTCGCAGGTGATGAAGGCTGGATATTTTGTTACGAACCCGAAACCAAAAGACAATCTGCGCAATGGATGTTGCCGTTCGAAGATTTGGCGACCAAAGTAAAGAAGGGCAGAAGTCAAGGGAAAAAGATGATTTCCTCATTCTTTGGACGGACATTCTTTCGCAACAATTGTCCTAGAAGATAAAAAAATGTTACTGCAGATTGGTATGTCAGTTCACCAGTTGTCTTGGAAAATGTTAGACAGTAGCGCCCAAGAAGCAGGATCCTCCTCCACCACCACAACGCTCCAGCTCACTCCGTCAGACGGACTATCGAATATTTGTCTATCGAAAGTGTGGAGTTAGTAAGTCATCCTCCTTGCAGTCCTGACCTGGCACCTTTTGACTTTTATTTATTTCCAAAAATAAAAGATAAACTTAGAGGAATTCGTTTTATGAACCCTGAAGATGCCGTGGTTGCGTTTGAAAAGGGCGTAGAAGAAATCCCTAAAGAAGAGTGGTCTGCTTCAGTCAATGGTTCCATCACATGCGGCGGTGCTTAGAAAGGACAGAGGCTACTTCTAAAAGCAATAAAAATATAACAGGCTTCTACATTATTCCGTTTTTTATTTTCTAAAAACCTTCAGTGTGACGCACGTACAAAGTACAAGACACTTTAATTTTATTACGGAACCATAAAAACGTCATAAGATTCTTCAAAATAATAATTTGTTAAAAATGTATTAAAAGTGCGATAAATAATTTGTAATTGCATTTATGTCCCGGGATGAAAACGTCATGACTATCATTCCTGGATTTTAGAGGGAGGAAGTATCCACTCTGTGTTACTTCCTTGAAGTTTAGGTAAATATACTCTACATATTCCGTTCTCTGTTTGGCCATTTTTTTAAAGTTGTTTTTGATTATTTTTTAAGTTGTTTTTTTTTACTCACCTACCACCTGACTTTTCTACCTTACCTGCTTAGATAATGTTTGGCGTCATATCCGAGTATGTTGCACACTTCAGTCTGTGTGGGCCGCATGGTGATGTCAGGGGGCACCAACACAGCGTCAACTTGGAACATAGGCACACTCCCGCTAAGGTTCTGCTGGAAGTCTTCCAAGTTTTCTAGGGTCAATCTGGAAAAAAGACCAGTAGTTTGTAAGCTCTGTACTGACTGAAACTAAGTTTTTGAGTATTCAATCTAATGATGCAGTTTTATTAGGAGTGGAGAAGTGATAAAACACTAGGGGTGAAGAGCAGGCGTTTGTAAAAAAAGTGCTGAATGTCCACCTAATTTTAATAAATTATATTTGGTTTTTATTTAGTTTTTATGAAGATCGACCCTGTGATTCCTTTTTGTATTGTTTGCTTACAGTTCCGGATTTGGACACAGCCAAAAGAACCTTGTAGCATTGTATCTGTAGCATTATATCAATGCCCTTACTAGCCTGACGGAACATAAGATCTTCCTCTCCCAGTGCGTGTAGTAAGCGTTCATCATGGCCGGCAAGTCGGTGCAGGTGCCCACAATCAGGTACTTTAGCTTCATGAGGATCCATGCGCCCTATAGCCACCAGTTGCACCGTGTATATCTATGTTACTAACTTGACGAGACATAAGAAGATCTTCATCTCCCAGTGCGTGTAGTATGCGTTCATCATGGCCGACGTCCCGGTGCAGGTGCCCAGGATCAGGTACTCTAACTTCATGAGGATCGGCCCGATGCGCTCGTACATGCGCCCGAGCGCTGCAACGCGGTCTAGACGCTCGTGTTCTAGTTCCACGAAGAAGGCCTAGGAAATAGATGATTATAATAATAACAAATCGTTTAATAACCTAATAAAGTACTCCAAAAACTATTGTTAAATTATAGGAAACATTATTACAATATTTTAACTTATGGACTCCACACTAGGTCGAACCTGCCTGTCTTTGAGAGTAGTTGATTACGTTGTCGAACAAATAGAATATAAGTGAAAATCTTAGGACGATTGCAAAGGAACGAATTTTAGGATCTAAGACAGATGTTCGTGATAATTCTACAGCTAGTAAGTCGCGAATAACCGCTCACATTATGTCCGTGTAGGCAACTTATTGTATTTATTAATTTAATCATCTTTATATATTAAAAACACAACATAAGTACATACTAATAAATTTATATATTACTTATTTATGTATTGCTTACCACACAGACATACATCACTCATACAAATCGCACTTACATTCCATCCACATCACAAAACCACATAAAAACTATAATTAAAATAATTCACAAGCATCGCCGGATGACACTCGGTAGTATGCAGCGGACTGGCTAGTTTCGTACAACATACGCATAGCTATGCACCGGCGCACGCGCATGCCGAGCAGTGGCTGTCGACGCGATCGCAGAGACGCCACACCTACCCACAGTCGTAATTGATACACCGCACCGCCGCGAAGCTCGCATCGTTTAATGTATTGTAGGAGTAGGAACGGCAAGGGTGGGGAGAGTTAATAAAACTCGGCGCCTCACCCGGGCTCGCCCCTTTTTTTGCGCTCGCCTTCGTTGAGATAGGTCGTTACTCTGTCCGATTGTACCTAACTTTTGCTAATTGTTTAGTCATAGATAGATCGTTTCTAGGTCTTATTTAGATTCATTAGTTTTGTATAACTTTTGTGTGTTAGTTAATTTAGAAGTAAAATCATTTTTGTTGTAAAGTTGTTTGTGTTGAATTTATTTTGTCAGGTAGTATTAAAAATTGTTTTTAAAAAAATCACTCCTGGTCTTATTCCTTAGATCAGGCGTGGGATTCTTTCCCAATTGCCCACTGTTATTTTTGTTAAAGGATAGTGCTTATCAGTTAGTATTATTCTAGAAGTTTTGTCGTTTAGTTCGGTTTTGTTCAGCTACCCTCAGGTAGTACGATTTTTGCTGGAGTGTTTTATGGTGATTAGTAAGTGCTTTTGATTAGTTTTTCGTGTCATCATTTGTGTGTCATAGCGGTTCATTTTTTTTTTTACTTTAGACTTTTGTTGATTTCGTCATGTCGAATCGTGAGCGTGAATATAGTGCGGATCGTCGCGATACTCGTAGTTCCAATCGTCATAGTCGCGACAGACGTGATAGTAGAAACCGCGAGCGATCGCCTGACGAAAGTTTTAAGTTGCGGCTCGAGATGCAGGCTATGGTGACGCGTCTTAAAGCGTTAGAGGATAGGTCTAGGGCCTGATTCTACTTCGTAGGGTTTACCTTGACTGAGGCTGGTTTCTCAATTAACTTGAAGAAGTGTTCGTTCCTAGCCACGGAAATTGAGTATTTGGGGCGGACCATTAGTGAAAATCAGGTTAGGCCGAGTCATGACAAAGTAAGGGCTTTGATTGACTCAGCTCAACCGCAAAATGTAAAACAGGTCCGCCAGTTCATGGGCTTAGCCAGCTATTTTAGACGTTATATAGCTGACTTTGCCCAGAAAACTGCTTGTATTGCTGCGTTGACTAAAAAGGGGGTTCCCTTTAACTGGGGTTCAGAGCAACAGGCTGCTCGAAAGTACATTGTAGAATGTCTAACGAGTGAGCCAGTACTGGCTATCTACGATCCTTCGTTACCAATAGAGGTCCACACAGACGCGAGCTCTATTGGCTATGGAGCAGTCATGATGCAAGTACATGAGGGTAATCGCAAGCGTGTGGTATCTTATTTCAGCAGGCTTACACAGGGGGCTGAGAGTAGATACCACTCGTATGAGCTGGAGACGCTTGCTGTCGTTAAAGCTCTTCAGTATTTCCGGCATTATCTTGTGGGGGTTCATTTCACCGTAGTTACCGATTGCAACGCACTCAAACTTACTCAACGTAAGAAAGATTTGTTGCCCAGGGTAGCTCGGTGGTGGGTATACCTTCAGGACTTTGATTTCAGCCTCGATTACCGTAAAGGTTCCCTTCTATCCCATGCTGACTATCTTAGTCGCAATCCCGTCAACGTAATTTCCATTCAAAAGCCTTTGAACTGGGCTCAAATTGCTCAAGCCTCTGATGAAGAGACTCGATCTATCATCCAGAGTTTATCCGATGGTCAGTTGGACTCTTCCCGGTATGTCGTTAAAAATGACATTTTGTACTTCAAGTCTACACCTACTGGTGAAAACCCTAAACTGCTTTGCTTTATCCCCAAAGGTCATCGACTTAGTCTTTTACGTATTTTCCATGATGAACATGACCATCCCGGTGTAGATAAGACAGTCGATCTTATTACTAAACATTTCTGGTTCCCAGGCTTGAGAGCTTTTGTTCTCAAATATGTAACACATTGTTTAGTGTGTCTTTCACACAAAAAAGTCGCCCGTGCCCCACTCCAACCCATTCACTCTTGGGAAAAACCAGACTCTCCCTTCGAAACTATCCATTTAGATGCTCTAGGTCCTTTACCTGAAGCAGATGGTTATCGCTATGTTCTTATCGTAGTCGATGCGTTTTCTAAGTTTGTTCTATTATACCCTATGTACCGTCAGGATGCTGACGGGTTAAAACGTCACTTCACTAATTTAATTTCAGTTTTTGGTACACCTAAGTTAATTGTAGCTGATAGAGGTAGGATGTTTCAAAGTGCGGACTTCCTCAACTGGGTTACGGATATGGGCTGCGACACGCATCTCATAACGCCCGAGATGCACCAATCCAACGGGCAGGTGGACGTACTCAACATGGTACGTATCGAATGCAATCATCGACAGCAGAGGTGGCCGACTGTCATGTGGAAGCTCCAGTTGGTTCTGAACATCACCAAGCACATAACAACTCAACAATCTGCTCTTAACCTGCTGATTGGCATCGATGCGGCTACTCCACTCATCCGAAGTTTGGTACGTGACGTGGCTATTGAAGGTTCCAGTCCGAACAGGGAGGCTCTTCGTGAGATGCGTCGGCAGAGGGCGTCTGATCGTCTCCGTTTAAATCGTGAAGCTCAAGATACTTACGTCAACCAAGGACGCAAGGCACCGCGCGTTTTCGAAATAAATTCATTGGTTTTTGTTAGAAAACAGGCGCAGTCGACTGGGAAGCTGGATCCCTACATGCGAGGGCCATACCGTGTGGTGAAGGCTTTGTTACACGGTCGTTACGAGCTTCAGCTCTTGGCCGGCTCGTATGGGAAAACGACGCAAGCAGCCGCGGAGTATATGATTCCGTGGCATGGAGAGTGGACTCCCGATGTGTGTGCCGATTTTTTCCTTGGTAAGTGATCTAAGTCATCGCTTTGATGTTTTTCCTCTTAATGATTTGTAGACATGCCATTGGTGGTCTCTGTCCTGTGTAATTGTTTTAAGAGTACGTATTTCGTTATGTACTACGTACCTACTTACTGTGTGTTTTCTCAAGGGATAAAACGCAATAAGGGAAGTTTTGTCTTGCGGTTGGGATAGCATCTGTCTCGGATGTCCTCGTACTCAGATATACTATCCTGACTGACGGATACACTTCAAGTGAGGTTTGGTTTCATGTTATTGGATGCTGTCTTGGAGTGCGCTCAGTCATGCGATCCTAGTACATGGAACATGCCTTGGGTGGTTTGTGTTTTTATTTTGTTGTGCTCGGACATGGTCCTGGAGCTGTGGTACACGCAGGGTTATGCCAAAAGGTTGGCCTTAACGAGTCGTGGTGCGAGACATGTTTCTGTGACGAACATGGTCTCTGTGTATTTTATTTTGATAGTTTGGGTTGAAACATACTTTTATGTGAATCGTTTCACACACGCAAAGCTATGTCTCACGTAAGTCCGCGTAGATCTCTAGCGAGTCGTGAGGTGGCACTCCCCCGACGGGAACTGCCCCGGGTGATCGATACAGATATTTGTTTGTTTTTTTACCCTGTGCTTAGGTTTAGCTAGTTGAGCCTAGCTATCATGTGTCATAGTTGTGTAACTTGACAAGAAGGACACATGGAGCCTCCGTGTTTTATTTTGTGTGTGAACATTGTATTTTGCTGTGATTTATTCTTGTTACAGAATCGGACGTCGATAATGAGGAGTCTACCGCTCCAAGCGTCGTCGTCCAGCCTTCCGAAGTCGAGACGCCTGATGTTGCGATTGAACCACAGCCTAGCACGTCCGGGACACAGGGACGCATCGAAGAACCTCCAGTCCCGTTCAGCGCTTCATCGGGTGATGAAGGTCCAGAGATATCGTTGCCGACCCTGGAGACTGACCTCCAGAGTTAGAAGATGGAGCCCGAGGACGGACTCCTGTCAGGAGAGGCCGTGTAGGAGTAGGAACGGCAAGGGTGGGGAGAGTTAATAAAACTCGGCGCCTCACCCGGGCTCGCCCCTTTTTTTGCGCTCGCCTTCGTTGAGATAGGTCGTTACTCTGTCCGATTGTACCTAACTTTTGCTAATTGTTTAGTCATAGATAGATCGTTTCTAGGTCTTATTTAGATTCATTAGTTTTGTATAACTTTTGTGTGTTAGTTAATTTAGAAGTAAAATCATTTTTGTTGTAAAGTTGTTTGTGTTGAATTTATTTTGTCAGGTAGTATTAAAAATTGTTTTTAAAAAAATCACTCCTGGTCTTATTCCTTAGAGTATGCAAATTCTTTACGTGTACCTTCTACTATTGTTTCTCAAAATCTGTGCTCTAAAATCTATCTTCCTACTACTGTGATTCTTCCTTCTATCTAGCTACATTAATAAACTATATAAAGTGACTATTGAAGTGGGTGTTTATCTTTAAAACCATAAAACATCTACAGTCCGTAATGTTTATTTGCAAAATATGTTGTGTGCTTTTTAGTCTGTGCTAAACAAATGTATAAAATTTTCTTTCTTTTATGAGCGCCGATTGGCTGATATGAACGTAATACTCTGACGGGTGCGCTGATTGGCTAACAGCTACATTCTGTGACCAAACAGAATAGAGATGCGTTTTGAATTGACTCTTAGGCCCATATTTCACTAGGTCACCATGGTGGCGCAACCATGGTCACGCTGCCAGTAAAATAGACACAGCTTTATGGTGGGTAGATACCCACCATATGCTGATATGGTGGGTATCTCACCAGGCGTCTACTCGGTTGCGCAACCAACAATACATTTTGTTGGCGGCGGCGACTAGTTGCGCCGCCATGGCGTCCTGATGAAATATAGCCCTTAGGTTAGCCATCAGCGTTCAAGTTTCCCATCGTCCTAAAAAAACGGCGATATTTGTAATGATCTTGATAATAAATAGCTCGTAAAAAATCTAAGATTTCTGTTTTCCTTTCCTTTAAGTGATGCAGAGACATAACTTGGTAAGTGCAATAAAACAAACATAGAACTTAAAAAAAACCAGGTCCTTACCTTGCAGGGATAGAGCCACGTGGGGTCAGGGACGCCGGTCTTAGGGTCCACATAGTTCTCCGGCTTCAAGAGAGGATACAGGTCGAAGGCCTGCACTTGATCCACCAGGAATTGGATCTCTTTCTCTACCATCTTCAGTTGCTTATATACAGCTTGCAGCGCATGTTCACCTGGGTTTTCACGACATGACACACATGTAGCTGTTCACGAACGCGCGTCAATCATTCCCGTACTATACTACAATGACATAACGAGTCACGACGTGCGCTCGAGAACTGCACTATCAATGGAAGACACTGGTCTTTTTCTTGGTTCGGGGAGTCTTTTAATAATACTTGTACATCATCAACGTTGCTGTGATACCGTGTGTAAATTCAGGCACATACGATATTTCAGCTGTGTCTGTGTATTACTGCGCATGCCTTAGCGATATCTCTGGTTTTGCATATGTTGGCGGTAGTGGTGGTGGTGGTGACCACATACCACCAGGTAGGCCGTCTCGGCTTGTTTGTCATCCAATAGCATAGAACAAGATGTCAACTACTGCAAATAGGCCTCCTCCAATCGGACAAGAACAGAATGGCTGAGAAGGACATTCTTCTTTTCGTGTCAATTGACAACTGCTCAAAATCAAAGAAGGACATTCAAAGTGAAACACATGCTTTACGGCAGACATAGGTAAAAACATGTATTATGTATATTTATCAAACCTTTAGTAATATCCTGGATATATTCTCCAATGCTGAGCGCAGTCCACGTGACTCTAGTGAGCCCTGGCAGGATGTGCCTCTCCATGTCCAGAAGATGTCTCTTCATGAGGAAGGTTTCCGAAGGACTGAGTGAGAGCGTGCTCTTGTTGTACTTTTCTATCACAATGGTTAGCGCTTCCAGTTCGTAGTATAGCCGGGCCTTCTGCATGGCTACGTCGCGAATGCTTGCTGGTAGGTCGAAACCTGTGAAACGCAGTTATGAAGCTGTAATCTGGGCCTTCTGAAAGCCTGTTCTTTGTCAAATCAAGTCACTGTGTATGATTGTTTTGTTTATTTGATCATAAAAAAGTGGTAGCTGATATGAGACTTGATGAGAGATTTCATTAATTCAATTTTCAAGATTGAGAACAAGAACAAGATCAGAATTTCAAAAACAGGGAGTTAAAATATTTGCTTGTGTCCAGATTGGTCTCAATATATGTAAATGAATTATGGGAAATTTTAATTTTCCACTTATGGTATATAAAGGGTGCCCGTCGACAGCCGATTCGATGACTTAAAGAAAAAAAGAAAAAAAAATGCTATCATAGCGACCTCTACACTGCCACCGATGATGCCGTGGAACTGGCGAAGTTTTGAGCCAGCAACATTTTATATACTGTCGTGCCTTTGACACGACCAAGAAAATCAAACTCAAAATGGTACATGACAGTGCGCACGCAAAACCAGCTCAATATTTTATCGGCAAAACATGCCCTACTAAACAGTGGAGTTGCCTGTGAGCGCCCTTAGGTCATGTCTTCAGCTCGGGTGCACCATTGTGTGGATCGCCCGAGGACACGGTGGAGGTCTGCCCGGCTTGGGCGGAGCACCGCCGTGTCCTCATGCAGGTGATTGGCAGTGGCGATCTCTCGAGAGGGTTTGGGAAGCCGTCACCTCCTTCTGCGAAGCAGTAATGCTGGCGAAGGAGGAGGCGGAACGTGTGAAGGAGAGGCAATATTCGCGCCCTCACGCTCCTGGCGGCTAGGAGCGTGAGGGCGCGAATTTTGCCTCTCTACAGGAGACGCCCTGGGCGTCGGGTCGATTCTCGGCCACCGTAGGCGCGGGCTTGCGGACGGCGAGCAATGGGTAGCTCGCCGTCCGATAAGGACCAGGCCCGGGTCGACGGCACGTTGTGTTCCACGCGCGCCTCTAAGAGATGTCAGCACCAATGACGAGGTCCGCTAGGGCAGATGCCTGCCAGGGTTACGGGAAAGTCCGAAAGGGTTACCGTGGCCCCCGGCACAGGCCACTGGCACGACTTTAAACACTTGGAAGTAAGGGCGTTTTTGGGGGCTGACTATGTAATTTTGCCTTAACAAAATCTTATAAATTGCGGATTTTCAGCCTAATTTGAATAAATGACTTTGATTAAAATTTTCTTACCAAGTTGTTCCAACAGTTCAGCTTCGCGAATGACGAGGAATATTTGCTCGTCGAAGTTAGGCTGGAAGGTTAGCTGGTACTCCTGTAGCAGCTTGTGTACCGTAAGGTCACGCCATGTCACATCCGTCTGGGTACAATTTTTTTATTGTTTATCAAACCTTGTTAAAGCAAGGAAGAGCTGAGATTATGAGGACTGAGATAAAGATGTAAGGAAGACAAATATGTTACAGAATTGGGATAAGACGGAAAATAGTGTAAATATTATAATTATAACTACTTTTTGGAATGGCTATGATTAGATTCGTTAAAATAATATTATATAACTTGTTTTACATAATAATTTTGACTTTCAAATGTGCTTAAGATGGTCTAATTGAAATAAGTTATTTGACTTTATCAGCTTTTCAAACTAGGTTAATGCTAGCCTCACTGGCTCAGTTAATACCAATATACTGCGATCCATACCACATTCAAATTCATCATTCTATAATAATAATTGTCTTTTAAGTTCCACGAAGATATGATATTGTTAGATGACAACATCAGACACCATCCCCCCCCCCTCCCTCCAGTGCGGCCACGCATACAAAAAGAAGAACCCTGCGTGGACTAGTCCATTAATTCCGATCCAGCCTGTCCGTTGCTGTCCTCCCCTAGCGACGCCCTAAGCCGAGGTCCGTACCCCACAGGGTGCCCTTAGCGTGTAGTCGTCTTGTTTATAAGTTTTAAAGCCCTGGCTGGCTGGCTTTAAATAAGGCATTTATTAAGGTAACCACAGGCAAACCCAGTTAAGCAGCCTACAACCTCCAAGGTTGACCTGCGAGATGCCACATATTATATAAAAAAAATGGACTCGTCCATTTTGTCAGTAGCCGTCGACCCATCGACATTGTTCCTCTGCCATTTCGTGTTTGATTTAATTTCTTAATATTTTAATTGCCACGTAATTATGCAGTTTGTTATTTTTTTTATGTAAATGTTTTATTTATAAGAATATATTAGATTCTGTACGTACCAATCCTTCCTTAGCTAGCAGCGACGTGGAACTCGGCGACCTGACATTCTCATAATGTTGTCCCGGTATTCTCATCAACATCACTGAAAATGTTTAACCAATTATAACAAAAATAGTCTCTTATTTCAAAGTGGCGCCATTAGAACTTTTTTTTATAGAGTTTTCGTGCCGAATCCAGGTGTTATCAACAAACACAACAGCTGTCCCTAATGATCGCCTTGAGTTAACTGGAATAAAGTATTTCCTCGAATTACGTTTTGTTTAGAAAAAGCACCATTCTTTTTACAACACAAAAGTTATTTATGTTAGTTTGTGAGCATCTTAGTAATTTACGAAATTGCTTTTTTATGCATCTTCTTAATTCAGTTTTGATGTGTAAGTCGAGTACGTGGAAGGATATAGGTACTAAGGATATAAAGGGTAATTTTACAACGGAAAGCCAAGTTTTAACTCACATTTCTTCAGGATTATTTATTTATTTTATTATTTATGTACACACAATAAAATACATGAGATAAGACATAATTATAAATTGAGTACAAAGGTACTGCTTATTTCTTAAGAAATTTCTTCCAGCAGACCTGCGAAAGGAGAAGTAAAAAAGAAACGTAGACAATAGTGCGTGAGAACAAGAAGAGAAAAATATGAATGTGTCTAAGGCTAAAATATTAAATATACCTAAATAAAAATAATTAACATGTATACTTAAATAAATACATAATGCTAAAATATATAAGCTTATATAGTTTACATAGATTATAATATAGTTTACATGATATTTTCATTCATACTAAACAGTAGATCAGTGTGTACTTTCGCTGTTTTAGATTTTCCGAGATCAACAACTCTAGGTTGTTTTCCAGTTACCAAACTACTTCTCTGTCAAATGTCAACATTACCAGTTAGGCAGTATAGTTATAAAAATTTGGCGAACAGACGGAAACCCAATTTCAACCATTTTTCACGTGTCCGGGGAACTATGCAAGGCATTTGATAAGCGAACTGCACAGGGTGCACCAAACATTAATTTGAGTGTTTTCACTCGTGGAGAAATTTATACTAAAATAAAATATTTACTGGACAGCGATGCAGCCCAAAAAGAAGGTAAGTACAATTAAAAAAGGATTATGTTTGGTCAACCAACCCACGCTGATGCCGCGTACAACCCACTCCCTCTCACAGTGAGGGACCTGTGTCCTAGCAGTGGGGACGGTATAGGCTTTTTATGGCATGGTATGGTATAGGCTATGCAGGTGTCCGTCTCTACATCGCCACATGCGAGCTGCGCGTCATACTGACGTCACGCAATTCCTGCATCGCGCAAGCAGAGTTTACCGCGCGATTAGCATATATACAACTTCCCGACATCAATACTGGGGCAGTTGCCCACCAGACACGACACCCGTCTGGTCGGAGGATACTCCCTTTTATATGGAGGTATGAGTGAACTATACACCCTGTTCCTCGCACTTCGCACAGGTAGCAGTGGTACTTACAAGCCTTGTCCCTTTTCCTCTTCTCGGCAATCTCTTTATTTACAATGTCGGTGGGCTGCAACGACATCCTAGAGTCGGTTCTCTTCTTGCGTTCGACGTGCGCTCGCCCGGCCGCTGTTAGTTCCATACCACGCCCGGTTGTTGTGCCCCCTACTGTACAAATATTGTGGGGGTGAGAATTTTTTAATAAACTGTAAGTCGTGATTTTATTTATGCGTGAAATTTTTAACTCTTTTTTTTTACCAAAAATATTATGATGGTGTGCTCACAGCATTAAATCGTGTTTTGAAACCAAGCCTAAAACAAATGATTTAAGCATAGCATTAAGTGAACACGAAAACATTGCGTTTATTATAAATATTACATCTTACCATCTTCAACACTTTCGTTTGCTTGGAAAATAAACAAATAAAATTCAAAATCATTTATTCAAATCAGGCACTCCAATCGCACTTTTTAAATGTTAAAAGTACTTAACAAAAGAGTTCATTTGTTTCTGTTTTACGTGTTGATAATAATTTTATGCACCCAATTATACTCTGTCCACTAGGTTATTCACTTTTTTACAGCGCAACGTAACTGTTCCAGTTTACGTAAACTTAACTTTAAAATGCATAATAAAATAAATATATAAACCACAGATCATATAATATGATCTGTGATGTAAATTTTTATTGAATTATTTTATTTATGACTACTTACCGACATTATATTACCGTAAATATATAAAAATATATAACTGTTATGCGTATTAAATATAGTTACATTCTACCGTAGTAGGTAAGTGATCGAATGTATTCGCTTTAAATGGCTATATCGAAAATAAATATTTACATAAAATATATAAATTAAACAATTCTAAATAGCTATATATTTTGAAAGAAGGCAATGAATTTATATTGCGGATTTGGTACATCGAAAATTAAACAACCAAATAAATATTACGAAGTTTATTTTACTTGAGTACGTATTTTTGATTCGTCGTCTTCCGACATGGAACTTTCATCTGATAACGAGTCTTCGCCAAAATGTATTATTCTTGCTCTCTTATATTCTCGAAAGTCATATCTCCTTGCCAATCGGATAATATTAATCGTATAGCCTTTTCCCCTACACTTGACCAATTTGCCGGCGTCATTTGATTACATGAATCCTTGTAATCTTGCGAACGATAAAGTTCTACGCACGCTCAAAGTTAACAAGGAGGAATACAGTTACTCAACTCAACGTATGTAAAATGGGGAAAACACTCAGCATACAGAAAAGATGGGACTAGCACAGGCCTCTCGTTGCGAGTGATAAATGTGTACAAAACGGCAACAAATGGGAACAAAATTAATATGTAGTAAACTCCGTAATTATATGTATACACTACAAGACAACTGATACGACAAACAAGTGGATACTCTATTTTTACGCAATTTTTTGCAATAAAACCTGCAAAATTGAAATTAAATTAAATAAAGCGGCTAATTTATATGGTTTTGTATTAAATAACAATAAAAGCAGCATAGAAACCACACCATTTTTAATTCGACAGCTAGCAAAAAAATCGATTGTCGATACTACATACAAATTAAAGTGTCAATAATGGAAACGTTAATCGACATTGTTACATTGCTGCAATCACTAGTTCCTTCTGTCAAAAAGTGAATAACCTAGAGGACAGAGCACGGACAGAGTATAGAGACAGGTCGACTATGGCTTTGGGCAAGTAGCCGACTGACCGACCGATAATTCCGGTCCGTGGAGTTCGAATGCACAAAACCAAAACTGTGATTCTAAAATAAATAAATAACATACCAGGCTCCTTCTTGAACTCGACCTTGAGAACATTCTTCTTCATCATATTATCTACAAAGAGGGCTGCTCCTCGTACCCATTCCTTATACTTGGTGTCTTCGTATTCCTTGATTGCTTTGGAGAACGCCTTGTATTGCGCGAAAGCTTCCTTCTTTTGTTCGCAGTCGTTTAGCTCCGGGACCTGAGAAGTTTTAGGAGTTATTATAATAGATTCTTTTCACATAGAAATTTATTGCTAGGCTTATTCTCGAATATTTAAAGTAAGTAACTTGGTTAAAGAAATGTCAATAATTTCAGAGTTTTATTATAAAAATTTAACTTTTTCTAATATATTACATTGTATAATCTTTCCATACTAATATTATAAAGAGGTAAAATTGGTTTGTTTGTAAGTTTGTATGTAATCTCTGGAAGTACCGGTCGGGTTGAAAAAAATATTGATAATTTGATAGCCCAATTCTTGAGGAAGGCTAGGTTTTTAACATCACGCCAGGGGCCGTACTATGAGCTGTTAACGCCATCATGATTCCGTTGAGAAAAAGAGATAGTGCTATCGGTCATGTATAGCTCCGTCTCTCTTCCACGCTGGAACAATGATTGAATTAACACGTCATAGTAAGGCCCCAGGACCCTTGGGAGACGAGCAAAAAGAAAACAAATCAGAAAGAACGCTAAGCGAAAACGAAGTGAAAGCGCGGGCGGGCAATGCTATGCGACGCCGACGGGGTGGGGCGGGGGAACAAGAAATTGCACGCGGACGAAAGCTAGCTAGTCTTTACATAATTTAAAAGCTAACAGTCCTGCAATAATAATATAGACATTGGTGCCGATTCCCATGTTCATAAACTAAACTAAGAGTGCATCTTTTTCTTTCTATTTCATTATGAAAAGGACCGAAGATAAATATTAGTTTAGTCCTGTCAAATTAGTCGGCACCTGACGTAAATTGATGTAATTTTAGTAGTCAACTTTTTAATCACGTCTAAACTTGTATGGAGTAGTGTCAGGCGCTGATTAATTTGACAGCACTAAACTAAAATTTATCTTCTGTCCTTTTCTTAATGAAATAGAAAGAAAAAGATGCACTGAACTTAAATTTGGTTTAGTTTGTAAACAAGGGAATCGGCACCATTGTACAAGTATATAAAAAAGGGGAGAGGAAAGAATCATAGAGCATCAAAAAATTATTCAATCATTGTTAAAAAGGGCATCAAAAAATTCGCCCGCACCGTTGTCAACATAAAAAGTGCCCCAAAAGGCTGGCAACATTTCAGAGTACAATGTAACAATTTAGTAATAAAACCGCACAGGAGCAAAGTATACGTATATTTTGTGTAAATCGTTTATGCAGTTTCGCCCCATGGATACCTCTCGTACTAACCTTGCGCTAATTCAACGTCAACATTTTAGAACATTGCTCTAACCATGTAGATATTTACATACCTATCTTTAAAGTAAACTACGTATGATGTCCATTATAAGGCCCGGGAATAAATTAATGAATAAGTGTACCTTTTGGAACTTCATGATAGGTTGTTTCATCTTGTTGAAGAGCGCTCTCGCCCAGTAGATGGCGCCAGCGACCGGTGGGTGGTTACGGAGAAGTGGAGGGTTTTTGCGGTAACGCTGTATTCGAATGTAAGTATTATTTTTTATATTCTATTACCGTACAGTATTAATATTATTTAACGGCTTGGTTATAGTATGATGAAAATATGCTTGTGAATTTAATGCTTTTGCTAAAATATTTACAAACATAAAAAGTTACGGGTAAGTCTGAACTTTTTTTTTCTTCAATACAATTATGCCCACAATAGAAATAGGTTTTGTTGACGGAAGAATAGACAAAATGACAGATTGTAAAAAAAAATCTTTAGAACTCTGTCAACAATCTGTATTTTGCCTATTCTTCCTTCGACAAAACCTATTTCTATTGTGGGCATAATTGTATTGAAGAAAAAAAAAGTTCAGACTTACCCGTAACTTTTTATGTTTGTAAATATTTTAGCAAAAGCATTAAATTCACAAGCATATTTTAGCGCAGTTTTGCCCAGCTTACAATTAAAAAACCCTAGCCGTGCGTCCCGTTCACCTAAACTTTGTTGAAAGACGTAATCTCTGGAAGTACTGATCTGATTACAAAAATGTTTTCATTAATTGAAAGCTTGACTATTACCGACTATAGTCGACTTCAAAACGGGCGAAGTCGTGGGCTAAAGCTAGTGTCGTTGGATAAATGATACCCCAGTACTCACAGTAAACTTATCCTCAATAGCAGTGATCTCCTTAATAAACTGTCGCATGATGTGGTCGAACTTGGTGGCCAGTTGCTTTTTGATCGACTCGCGAATGTCGAAATCGAGAAATTTTAGCAATACTGACAGCGATTCTTCTGAAGATCTAGTGGGGAGAGAAGATACTAATAATATAATGGTTCTGAAGTTTATTTTAAATTGCCGGCTTCTAGAATTTAGATTTAAATTTATTATTCTTGGTGTATCGTTGCCTTTGCTTATCTAACCCAATGTGTGTTTTAATAAATAAAACATTTCGTACATAGATAAACTCACGCGTTCTTCCATTCTTCATGGCACCAAGTACTCCATGTGACATACTTCAAATTATAAGATCGCTTAAAAATACTACAAGTGTTGGATACGATGGGATCTCTACTAGAATCCTAAAGTATATCGCTTATTATATCTGTGACCATCTCATTAATATGTGTATAACCACTGGATCATACCCAGAAAGTCTAAAAACAACTATCGTTAAACCCATCTTAAAAAAAGACAACAAGCAGACTATGTACTGTTACAGACCTTATGCACGTAATCCTTTAATTTCGAAACTTTTTGAAATATACACGTATAATCAAAATAACTATTTAGAAAAATTCAACATTCTTACAGAAGACCAGAAAGGTTTCCGCAAGAATTAAACAATAAACATGGTGATTTTTGATTTTATAAATAACGTCATGAGTTATGTGGATAAAAGGACGCCGTGTTCATCTATCCACCCCAGGACAGGGTGGGATAATCGGATATCGGCAAGCTTTCTGTGATGTCACTCTACTTACTTCTGAGACCACACAGTGTGCATACAGGCCCCTTTTTTTTTTGTAGGTGGGAAGTCATCAAATAACTTCTCCCGCTCTGGGCAGAGCAGGAGGGCGTGTCAGACTCTTACTGACTAAAACCCACCCGTGTTCCTTCAGTTGCCTGTGCCAGGGGCCACGGTAACCCTCTTGGACTTTTCCGCAACCCTAGCAGGCATCGGTCCTAGCAAACCCCGTCATTGGTGCTGACATCTCTTTGAGGCGCGCGTGGAACACAACGCGCCGTCGACCCGGGCCTGGTCCTTATCGAACGGCGAGCTGCCCATTGCTCGCCGTTCGCAAGCCCGCGCCTACGGTGGCCGGGAATCGGCCTGCGATTCCCGACGCCCAGGGCGTCTCCTGCGGCGGCTAGGGGCGTGAGGTCGCAAATTTTGCCTCTCCCTCACGCGTTCCGCCTCCTCCTTCGCAAACATTACTGCTTCGCAGTAGGAGGTGACGGCTTCCTAAGCCCTTTCGCTCCGTACCATGGCCTGGACCAAGGACGGACGCGAGAGATCGCCATCGCGTGCATACAGGCCCCATAATTATAATCTAGATAATTTATCATTCGTATTCGCACTATTCAAATTCGTACGAGAAAACGGTCAAACGCAGCAGGACTGAGCGCCACACCATACAAAAATCGACACATTGAACATAATAATATTGCACACAAACTCACCTCAAATTCCCGAAGCTCTGATTGATATAATTCTTGGCCTCTTCCTCTAGATACCTGACTTCGGCCCAGAAGTCTCCCATGATAACATCCCAGTTCTCCTTATTATCGAAGACGAACACACTGAAATCGATCGTTCTGATCGGGTAGACGAGATTCTTGACGCGTTTGCGCACGTCGTCGATCTGTGTGGGATCGCTGATGATCGATTTAAGTTCTACGCCGAATATACGCTCGTAGTCTATTAGAACCTGGAAGAGTTATTATTGTTAGAAAACTGAAATTTAAAATTAATGAATGAAGTTGGGAAGAGCACTCGGTTGATTAATTTTCGACTTAAGTTTAACAAGGGTGATATTTTAAATTTGTTTGGCATTAAAAAACAGAATTACCATAGTTCGGTTTACTAATTGATCGAATTAACTCCCAGCGCGCCCCATTGTTACAAGGGGCTTATTACCCTATAGTAATAGACATAGGGTTGATATCTACCTGCACCACATCGCGCTGGTCCCTAGCAACAGTGCTCATATAATAAGTCTGCGTGAACAACAGCAGCTGATCGAACTCCCAGCGCGCTCTCTTGGTACGAGGGACTAACAACCCTATAATAATAGACAAAGGGTTGATATCTGCCTGTACCACATCCCCCAAGCCCCTAGCAACAGTGCCCATATAGTGAGTCTGCGTGAACAACAGCGGCTGATCGAGCTCCCAGCGCGCTCCCTTGTTACGAGGGAGTAGCAACCCTATAATAATATACATAGGGTTGATATCTACCTGCCCCAGATCCCCCAAGTCCCCCTAGCAACAGTGCCCATATAGTCAGTCTGCGTGAACTACAGCGGATGATTGAACCCCAGTGCGCTACCTTGTTGCGAGGGACTAGCAACCCTATAATAATATACATAGGGTTGATATCTACCTGCCCCAGTTCCCCCAAGTCCCCCTAGCAACAGTGCCCATATAGTCAGTCTGCGTGAACAACAGCGGATGATTGAACCCCAGCGCGCTACCTTGTTGCGAGGGACTAGCAATCCTATAATAATATACATAGGGTTGATATCTACCTGCCCCAGATCCCCCAAGTCCCCCTAGCAACAGTGCCCATATAGTCAGTCTGCGTGAACAACAGCGGATGATTGAACCCCAGCGCGCTACCTTGTTGCGAGGGACTAGCAACCCTATAATAATATACTTAGGGTTGATATCTACCTGCCCCAGATCCCCCAAGTCCCCCTAGCAACAGTGCCCATATAGTCAGTCTGCGTAAACAACAGCGGATGATTGAACCCCAGCGCGCTACCTTGTTGCGAGGGACTAGCAACCCTATAATAATATACATAGGGTTGATATCTACCTGCCCCAGATCCCCCAAGTCCCCCTAGCAACAGTGCCCATATAGTCAGTCTGCGTGAACAACAGCGGATGATTGAACCCCAGCGCGCTACCTTGTTGCGAGGGACTAGCAACCCTATAATAATATACATAGGGTGGATATCTACCTGCACCAGATCCCCCAAGTCCCCCTAGCAACAGTGCCCATATAGTCAGTCTGCGTAAACAACCGCGGATAATTGAACCCCAGCGCGCTACCTTGTTGCGAGGGACTAGCAACCCTATAATAATATACATAGGGTTGATATCTACCTGCCCCAGATCCCCCAAGTCCCCCTAGCAACAGTGCCCATATAGTCAGTCTGCGTAAACAACAGCGGATGATTGAACCCCAGCGCGCTACCTTGTTGCGAGGGACTAGCAACCCTATAATAATATACTTAGGGTTGATATCTACCTGCCCCAGATCCCCCAAGTCCCCCTAGCAACAGTGCCCATATAGTCAGTCTGCGTATAAACAGCGGATGATTGAACCCCAGCGCGCTACCTTGTTGCGAGGGACTAGCAACCCTATAATAATATACATAGGGTTGATATCTACCTGCACCACATCCCCCAAGTCCCTAGCAACAGTGCCCATATAGTCAGTCTGCGTGAACAACAGCGGCTGATCGAGCTCCCAGCACGCTCCCTTGTTACGAGGGACTAGCAACCGTATCATAATATACATATGGTTGATATCTACCTGCACCACATCCCCCAAGTCCCCCTAGTAACAGTGCCCATAAAGTCAGTCTGCGTGAACAACAGCGGATGATCGAACCCCCAGCGCGCTCCGTTGTTACGAGGGATTAGCAATCCTATAATAACAGACATAGGGTTGATATCTACCTGCACCACATCCCCCAAGTCCCTAGCAACAGTGCCCATATAGTCAGTCTGCGTGAACAACAGCGGCTGATTGAACTCCCAGCGCGCTCCCTTGTTGCTCAGTTCTATGGTCCGTCGAGTCTCCTTGTATAACGTGTGCCACATCTCCATTATCTTCTGTCCGTTTCGTGCCAGGGCTAGGACTACTTCGTTGGGATAGCTGAAATTTTTGATTAGCGTTCAGCGTTTATTACTTATTAATAGTTAACTAAAGCGTAAATAAAATCGGTCAGACTTTTTTTATTTTCTACTTCATTCCAACGAAAACAAAATTGTTTATATTTTCGCGGTGACAATGGTTCTGCTTTGATTTTCGCCAGGTCTGAATCAGCCCTAAGTTGTAAATCAAATCAAACAGTAAATGTGGTCCCGCCAGGTCAGTGATCCCGGCATTATATAATTTAAATCAACTGAAACGGTTCATACAGTAAACCGAGACCAAAGTAATGTTGAGGGACACAAAACTAGTTACCAGTTTCGTTAACAAGAAAAGGACACTTTCAATAGGTACTTACTCAAAAAGCTTATGCACGTCAAGGATATTCTCCAGCTTGGCGTTAAGAGCCCACGAGATTCTGGATAGCAGAGGCACCATGGTATCGTCAGAGCGGTACCCTTTGGACAGCACCCACATCATGTAGATACTCTCCACCATTTCCGGAAGGATTTCTATCACTTGGGGTAGCGTTGAGTCGTCTTCTATGACCTAATATGATATTGGCGTGTTTTAAAATAAACTCGACGAGTGGCTTTACTTTGATGTAGTCAGGGAAATGGTGTCAACGCATTCTGTACATCAAACTTAGTTACATAGCACAAAAGTAATTACTGGGAAACTAATTTTATTTTTGGTGTGAAAATTCGCTGTATATGGTAGTGCGCAACGTAACGCATGCAAATCATTGTGCTTATGTGTGCATGCAACGCTACAGGGTCCGTGGGAATATTTAAAAATGCATTGTAACATTAAAAACTTGTTTTCGTAAAAGAACGTCAGTAAAAGATGTAATTTTGACCTTCAATATCTCCAAAACCAGAAGGTTCAATAAACATGGTTCTGTACAAAAAAAAAATATTACAATGACGGGGAGTACAGTTGACACCCGTTTTACACCCGTTAGAATACTTTTTATCTCGGTAATACGTTCCCGTGGGATGATTTCCGACCTACACGCGGCCGAAAACGCCGGCAAAAGTTACTTCTTAATAACCTATTAAATTGAACTTTCACGTTATACTTACAGTAAAAAAACGCATCAAAGTGGACAGGAACTTCAAATTATCATTCGCCATATTGTATTGCTCCACTAATCTTTCTTTGTAGTGTGTGAAATTCTGTAATAAAATACAATTTTATTATTAAAGGCAGACTGATATGTAAGTACGAAAACATAGTAATAATTCATCATCGTCATGGAGGCGGAATACATTTACCGCTGGACTTGGGTCTATCCCAAACATCGCCACAAAGACACATCCTGTACTTCCCGCATAATCGGCCTGTAATGTTCACACTGCTGGGACACAGGCCTCCTCTCTGTGAGAGGGAGTGGGCCGTAATCCACCACGCGGGCCTACTGCGTGTTGGTAGATGTCACATATCTTCGAATTTTTTGTTCTAGGACATGCCGGTTTCCTCACGATGTTTTTCTTCGTCGTTTTGAGAGCAGTGGTGATGAATTAATTTAGATAAAGTAAAACCACTTGTCAGCCCTCCTGCATCTAACAGATTCTTGCAACTTTTACTAGACGTTTACCATTACATTGAATGTACCCGCGGGTAACTTTAACAAGTTTTTTCAATCACTGCCCGGTGTCAAAATTACCTACGCGAACTCATCTGCGAGAACTGGCAAAATCAACAGAGGGGGGTTTATGTCTCTTTTAAAAGCAACATTTTATTTCAAACATTTGGATAAACGACTTCAAGTTAGAACAATGTAAGACAATGTCTGGCCGCTTGAGGACAGTGCCGCCAACAGCTTGTGTAATCCTGTTCCAACAGACAGCACGCATGCATCAGCTATCGTATAGCTCAAAACATCATACTTATGGAGGTCGAAGACCCGACGCAATACCACCAGTGCATAAACATCTTGTAATCAACAATAGCTACCTGAAGAAAGGGAGACTTGGCTTTATGCAGTAGGGACAGTATCTTGACCACCATCGGTTGTTTGAGCTGCTCGACCAACAACGATATCTCAGCGTCGCGCTCGCGCCAGTACTTGTACTCCGCCACTGGACCGTTACCATCACGAGTCTATCAATGAAATAAAAGCTTTGTGGAGAAATAAACAAAAGTGGAGATCTTTTTAAGCAGGCGGGGTGATATTACAGGATATTCTAGGGATTTGTTTTAGTAAAATTTACTACGCGATGTAGGGTTATGTGGCGCCATCTGTGTTGAAAACTGCGCTCCCCATCTGACTATGAAGTTCTCATATAGCATCATAGGTGTCGCTACACTGCTTTAAACTTCAAACCTGGACCAGACTTTATCTAGCTGTCCATTACGTTATTAAACGAATATTTAATGCGCTTTAAAGATCTATTTAGATTTATAACGACCAAATAAAATCTGGGGTACATTAAAGTTGCCATTACGAGTATATTAAACCCCGTTTACCATCTTTGCTAACTGGCAATTTTCTATTAAACCCTACCTTGCCCAAACAGGTTGCGATTGTGTTGTCGATATGCTGCTGCCACATCATGACTGCCTCCTCTAGCTGCGACACGAGCTCAGGTTCCAAGAACTCTACAGTGTGGGTGCGTTCTTCCAGCAACATCGGTATGTTCGGCATGGGGAGCTGGATCTCGCCTTCTATGTGTTCAATGGTCCTGGATGGTGAAAGAGCATCGTGTTTATTTAGAACAAAATACAACTCAATTCTATGACATTAATGGCGGACACGTCTCGCTATCGTATATCACACGGAGAGATAGGCAAAGATGGTCACTCACTGGACGCCTGAGGACATCGCCTTCGAGTAAACTTCGGCGAAGGTGGTGTGTCGGTCTGGTAATGTTTGCAGGACCGACATAGCCAGAGATCGCAAAGGGTTGGGAGTTTTGGAAGGAAAAAGAGGAGGCCGAAGCCCAGCAGTGGGACTATCAAAAAAATAAAAATAAGTCTAATGTGTGCTCCACGGCTGCACCATTTCTTTTAGTTAAAAACGTTCAAAATCTTGTCGCGATATCATCTCAGCGACCATCACTATCAAAAATGTAGGTAAACGCTTTACATTAAATTGTGGAAATTCTTAAGATCCAAGCATTCAGGTCAGCAACCAAACCACCTAGTGCCCAACTAGACACACGGTTAAAGTACAGTCGATCTATTCTGTAAAAAACATCACCGAGAAAACTTAAGTGAAGTGAGCTTGAAGTGAGCCGTCAATTGTGACAGCTCACTTCACCTAAGTTTTACACGGTGAGACTTTTTACAGAATATACCGTTTGCCTTTATGGATACCTCTTATAAGTCTGAAAAAAAATGTATGTATTTATTTACAATAAGACAAATTGTCATGCAGTGTTCTGATGCGGAAAATTACTTGAAAAGAAATCTGTAGGCCAATTCTCGTACTTAAAAAACGTTCAAATTCAAGTCGCAATCTCATTTCAGCGACAATCAATGTCAAAAACCTGTCAAAAATGTATGTAAATTGATTGTAATTTTGACAGATTGAGACTGAGATTAGAATGCGAACGGTCTTAAAAATACGGGAATTGCCCCTCTTATAGCTTCTAATTATTAAACTTCCTTTCTATACAAAACTAAAATCTCTTTTGCATAACATGACGCCTATTTTCCATAACAGGTTAAGCAGAAATGTACCTATATTTAATAATTATACAAACCAATTAACCATTCCAACGAGATCTCCTATATCTGTTATGACTTCATCGGCAGAAGACTTTGCATTAATGTCAGCTTCGCCGAATGTAGCGGTCGATAACGGTGCGTCCTAGAACATTCAATAATATTAGCAAATGATCATATCAAACTGCGCTAGAGTACTGGATTCACATTAGTGTTTTGTAACGCCAGTAAATATTTGGCTCTGGCCAAACCGAAGCGAATCCCGCGCGGGGTACGGGACGATTTTCGCACGCGCCGATATATCTAATGACTTGTATGAGGGTGAAGACCTTCATACAAGTCGATTGTCAATCCACGTAATCACTTACATACATACGATCGACATGCGCAATCGCATCCTGCATCTCGCGCCGAGTTCGCCTCAGTGTGGCCAGAGATTTATTTATTTGAATACAAAGAACGGCTAACAGTATTTAGGCTAATTACAAGTTTCCACTAATAATTTAGTTAAGAACAATATTCAAGACAGTACGAAGGTTACACTTTAAATGCACCAGTTGCTTAAGAAATGTGGGCAAAAAATAATTGCAGAGTCCCTTTCAATTTACAAATCCCAGTATTACGAGCTTTTAGCTTATTTATTGGAAACAGCTTTTGTTTACAATGAATACGGAACATTCGTCATACTTTCAGCGACACTTCAACATACCATGTGATAAGCAACACGTTTCCCGTAACACAAAAACATGTTGCTTTAGCTACTTATATTGGGATCACAGTAATGTATGTGATGTTGTCCAATATTTATTATATATTTATTTATTTATCGATACTTTCATTTCGATACTAAGCATATTTGGTCACGATACTTTATGATGCACAACTTTATTCCCAATGAATACAGGGCAAAAAATCAGAAACGGTAGTCTAACTATAGTACACACCTCTTAATTATCACTACGTTGGTGCATACTAGCCTTAACTTTTTCATTTAATTAGAACTCATTGTTTTAGCACATTTATGTAGAGACATAATGCCAAAAGAATTTCCAGTCGACCTTAGGGTAAAACATTCAAAGATTGTGACATCTACCAACCCGCATTGCGCCCGCGTGGTGGATTACCGGCCCACTGCCTCTCACCGATAGGAGGCCTGTGTCCCAGCAGTGGGAATATTATAGGCTGATTTTCCTTTGAGTGAAGTCGATAACTATAGTAGGTGTACCAACAAATTAACAAGAAACACTTTTGGAAGGTGAATATATTATCATCCAGAATGCAAAAAAGAGTGTAATGCAAAGATGTACTGCAATACCTTAAATAAGTATTTATGATAAATAGCTAATTCTAAATGCGTGCAGGCATTTTTTTTTTTTTTTTTTAAGAAATTAGATAAATGCGTCCGTATTTAGGCTTAAAGCTTGCTACGGGAATCGAACCGGCCGAACAATAGCAAAAACTTTTAGTCACGAATAGTAGGTACCTACCTTGTTAAGTGTTTTAGTGAACCTCAGATGTCCATTACTTTTTTTGTTTTTACCTGTAATTGGCTGTCTGTTATCTTTACAATCGTTATCCTTCTGTTATAGCTGTTGGTTCTCCTATACTTATTTTTTTTAAATAATTCGGTGTAAATACCGGGACTTCTGAATCCATGTGGACTGAAAACACTTCGTCTGGACCTGAGCGCATGTTCTTCATTCTATAATAATTAATTCTTACATTAAAATCTATGTACAGACGCCAGCAGGTCAAGCTACCCGAAACTGTCAAATTTTCCCAATCAACCTTGAACCTTAATGCTTTAGCGATAAAGTTGAAAATCTATTAAAGAAATTTGACAGATTGTAGTAGCTTGATGTGCTGGCGTCTGTACAGTTATTTAAAGTTATTGGTAACGGCCCGGACTGAGAGCGGTGGTGGCCTAGTGGTAATGGCCCCAACTAACGAGTTGTAGTTCGTGGGTTCGAACTCAGCCAGGCACTTTACTTTGTGTAATTTATTTCATCACCACTGCTCTCAAAACGGTGAAGAAAAACATCGTGAGGAAACCGGCATGTCCTAGAACCAAAAATTCAAAAACGTGTGTCAACCCGCAATGGGCCCGCGTGGTAGATTACGGCCCACTCTCTCTCATAGAGAGTAGGCCTGTGTCCCAGCAGTAGGAACGTTATAGGCAGATTATGCTTATGCTACAGATAATAAAATATAAGATCATTAATATCTTTGCACTACCAACTTTATTGGTGCGTATTTAATCATTTTTTGAACTAGATACACTCAGATTTGCGATCAAAGGTAATTCTAAATCGCATCGCTTTTGTTTTTGAGGAAAAGCCCATTACACTATTCCCAACCACTGCAATTCCTGTAAGCCAGAATCTGCAGTAGAGACCAACCCAGACAATAAAGCTCAGCAAGCCTCAGGAAATGAACTGTCTCCGCAAGTGAATCTATGAGAAAGGATCATTATTCACAGCCTGACTTCAGCTACCAATTTTCTTGTGCCAGTCCCCTCGCTCCTGTGCCAGCCTCTTCCAAGGACAGTAAGAAAAAAGTTCCATTTTGATTATCCATCATCGAAATACCCTCAATTAGTGGCGATGCTTAAGCAAACGCTCGGCACTACCTGGGCAGACAGCCACGCTACAATCTTGCTGACTGGCTAAAATTCCATATATTGTTAGTAGAACTTGTACCGATTCGAGCGAAGACGGGATGTCTTCCATATCAAGAAGGAAATAAGAAGGAGTTTTTTTAACCGACTTCAAAATGGTCCTCAATCACTGACCTCTATTAAAATACGCTGGACTGGCTATCCCATACAAAATGACAGCTATTTGCTGTGCCGATTCAAAGCGCCCCCAGTGACAGACGTGAGAGTTCTGAGAACTAATAAGATTGCAAATGGCCGTTGTTTGTTGATTTTACGCTAAGTGTCTCTGCGGAATAAAAAGTTTTCTAAAGTGTTTACTGTGATTGTGATATAAATTAAAGTGTTATAATAGTGACAGTGATTGTATCATAGCTTGTATTGTTCGTCCAACATGAAATCGTGCGTATATTGTAAAACACGATACGAAAAGGGCAGTGGTGTCAGTTTTCACAAGTAAGTGAATCTAAAACGTAAATACTTATTAGAAAACCGCTTAAAACAGTGTATTCTTACAATAATAAACGTAAACTATTCGAGTTTACGGGATTTTACGAACATTTTTATAACCAATAACTTTTGTTAGGGATGTCAAAATTCATATCGATACTTTCGTAATATTATGATGTAAAACAAAAGTCATGCTCATCATTGTTAAAATGATACGCACATTATAATGATCTCTAATAATAGCAAAACACTTCAAGGTTTATTCTTATTAGAAATAATAACAAATAATTTAACACTTATAATTCATAATTCTCATTAAGTGTTCTATATAATTATAGATATATGTATATAATTTATAATTTTTTACCCATACCTACTATAATGTTTCCTTTAATTACAGGTTCCCCTCCGATTACACTCTCAAACTTTGGTTAAAAAATATGAAGGTTGTCAACTGGACTCCGACAATGTATCATTATCTGTGTTCTAAACACTCCACGGAAGCCTGTTTCTTAAAACATCAGTCACGGACTACGTTGAAAAAATGGCTCGACAGTAATTTTTAATTTAATAAAATATGTGATTTGAGAATGCTTTTTTTATTTCCCTGTCCCCCTCCCCTGCGGTAATTAAGTTGTTACAAGTTAATTACCGTAATATTACAGACCTAATAGAAAGTTATTCTGTCTCTTATCACATGGCAACATGCGGTATCTGACTAGTAATAATATCTTATTGTGCACTCTTTATAGGAAGGGATTATCTTATTAATTACTATTTCTATCTTAGTAATTTACTATTTTACAGAATTTTATTATTTATTGATCCTATAGTGAACTGTTATCCGATTAAGGAGAACAAGGAAGGAAGGGGTCAGCCGGACATGTGATACTTATTATTACAGTCCATAAACAGTACTAGATACTGCTATTTCAAGTTATGTTTTCTACGTAAAATATCTGCTTATTACGACTATCTATAGTTCATTAATTAGTTTAGTTAGGTACTCGACTAGTGCCGACATGTCTTTTTATCTGTGTTTTTAGTAACATTTAACAAAATATATGCCTATATTGTTTTAAATCAATTATCTACAATTGTAGTAAATCTTAACATATGTTATAAAACGTATTTCACGTTTTTAAAAACATATTACGTATAAAAGACAACACGAATGTTACATGTTAATAATTACCTAAACCAATTTAATTTATAGGAAATCTGTAACAATAGCGTTGGTAATATTTCTATCATTGTGGTCGATATCAGAAAAGTTTTTATCGATAACAAACCTTTTCTTATAAATCACTAGTATTAGTTCCATTCCCCCACACTGCTGCCGTCAGCGCCAAAATGGCGATTTTCAAATAGGCACATGAAATTGATAGCGATAGCCAGTCCAGCGTATTTTAATAGAGGTCAGTGTCCTCAATCCTTATTTTTTCTTTTTTATATATGTGAAGAAAATTCTTTTTTTTTATGGATAGGGTACGCCTCAGCGGTGGTCCGATATAAATTTTACTAACTTTGCTTGGGTAGTTTTTCAAGCTAACGCTTCAATAATACGTATTTTATTCTCTTGGTGTTTGATGATGTTATAATAACTTCCAGTCACTGTTATTTACATAGCATGTAGTAGTATACGAATGTGTGTGGGGTACGCACAAGAACTAAAACTGAAAAAAAAAAGAAAACAACCGACGCGACGTCCAAAATTAAAAACACTACAAAGTGAAAAATAGCTTTAATTTCGGAAGTCAATAGAAAAAAAAGAAAACACAGAACTAAAGACACTGACATCCAAAAATATAGTAGATTATTACCCAAGGGGATAAAGCAGTGTCTTCTGTCGCGGGTGACGATTTAAATCACGAGCGTAATGAAGAACTCGAAGTTTACTCCCGAGCGTAGCGAGGGTGTTAAAAACTTAAATCACGAGCGAAGCTAGTGATTTAAGACGAGTCCTGAGTGTAGCGAGGGATTTAAGTTCACCCAAGACTAAGACATCTTTATCACCGAGGAAAATACTCTACTTTTCGTATGTACCATTTGCGAAAAAATTAACACAATAATAATATGAGATCAGATAAGCATTTATAAAATTACATTTAAAAAAAATACGTTTAATTGTCATTGTTTTTAAAACAATGACAATTAAACGTATTTTTAGAAGATTAACTTATTTATAAAAATAAATTAAAATAAACTTAACGTTTATGTACGAGGACGAATGAAATCCAGTACAATTTTCTTTCCCTGTTTTTAACAGATTAAAAATGACTATTGTTATGTTCGCTTTTTGTGGCATAGAATGTCACTTTTTTGAGCAAGTGGTACGAAAAAGTTATTTCTCGCTTTGTACTAGTGTTTTTATTTTTGGACGTCGCGCGTCGGTTGTTTTTTTTTTGTACAGTTTTATTTGAGATTATTCCAAATGTAATAAGAAGTGACTGCTAACCTTCTCTCGGCATTTTCTCCTCTAGCTATGTTAGACATTCTTCTGTAGTCCGAAGGTCTAAGGTAGTTCACCTGAGCAAAACATTCAAAAGAACAAGAAGTATAGTTAGTAGCTGCAGTAATTTTCCAAAAATCTAGCGAACATTCTAATGAATATAAAAGTTTAAGGGGAAAGCGCCAGATTGCCAGCGAAATTAAATTTAATACAGAATTATATCCATCAATGTAACTCTCTAAGTTCATATAATCCTATTGATTGATATTTTATGAAATTGTCATTGTCAACCTAACGCTGCCCCGCAAATTGCAAAAAAACGTTAAAAAAATATGAATTTTGCGGGCTACCTGGCGCTTCCCCCATAAGTCAACATTTAATTAAATATAGGCTACATTAATACACTTCTATCAATCCATCATTGCAAAAAAAGAGTGTAAATCCTCTTTTCATGGTTTTATTTTTATTCTTCTATATTTTCAATATTTTACATCTTCTTTTGTTCTTTCTAGAAGTGACATCTCATGTAAGTATGCATAAAGCAAAATAAATATTTTAAGATAATATTATTATTTGAACACAATCATCATGAGAATGAACTAAGTAGTGAGTCTATTTTCTTGCATCATTGTTGTCACTGTGGCACGTACTTGTGACCCGGCGTCCGCCATCTTGTGATGACCACCAGCAAAAGAGACTTGTCTCGAGAGTATCGATTGGTTCGCCTCTGGGGTCACTGTGATCTCACGGAACTGCTTCTTGAACAACGGGATGGCGGCCTGAGAAAAAAAATATATTTAAACACAAACTCACGCCCTTTTCTCATGGGGCTAGGCAGAAAATACAGAACGCCACCAGCTACGCTCCTTACATTCTCCTTTTGCTTTGTTTACGATCAATATTTGAATTCCTGGCTACCGGATAACGACTATTCCAACTATACGTACATATAAGTCGTTTCGGAAACACATTAATTATGGCTACCGATAGCTATAATTAACATGAACATCTTTCAGTCATCAGTGAATAGGTTGTTTCTAGGCAAGCTTGCACCATCGCTCACCAGCAGGTGAGTTAGAGGCCATTACAATATAATTGAGCCTATAGAGGTATGAAGAACAGACTGTAAAGTTCACTCATCCTCGATAGAAAAGGGAGGATCCTCCGCAGAGGCTACTGCCCGACTACTGACGTCGGGGTGTTGTATAAATACGAGTCACGCGGTAAGCTCTGCTTGAAACGGTAACGTCGGTGTGATGCATAGTTTGCATGTGGCGATGTAGATGCCGCCACAGGCCAAACGCGAGCCTAACCAATGTCAAAATATACAAGTTGAGGTAAAACTAAAGTAAAAGAGCGCAAATACAAAACGAGACTTATTTTTTTGTGCAGTGGAACAATAAAAGGCAAATAAAAAATACAGGCTGAAATTATCTCTTCCCAACTAAAAATTCAAACATACGTGGCATCCACAAACCCTCACTGGGCCAGTATGGTGGATTACGGCCCACTCCCTCTCACGGAAAAAGCGCCTGTGTCCCACCAGTGGGAACGTTATAAACTATTTATGCTATTACCTCTTTCAAATGCTGTCCAAGAGACATAAGCACCCTGCCAGTAAGGAGTCCAGAAAGGAAGTATTCCGACATCTTGAGCTTGATGAAGGGCTCGCAATCATGGATGGGAACGCCCTCTTGCGTCTGTCTCACGAAGTACATGTATCGTCGGTTGCGGTTTGCTATATGCGGAGTCATCTCGCCGAATAATACAGTCAACTTGGGGTACTGGATCACGCGGGGGACAGGTCTCTGTGTGGATAGGCATAAAAACGAATCATAAAGACGTGAATTAGTCGTACGTCAGTGGTACAGTCAGGCTTTGATAACTGTGACCAAACTTGGGGCAGATTAGATTAAAGACTTAATAGTAGAATAGAATACTCTTGTATTATGTACAACATCAAGATTACAGATATAAATGTAGAAATTTTACATAGGGTGTCACAATGGGCGGTCTTATCGCTAAAAGCGATCTTTTACAGACAATACTGCATGCAGGTAGTCAGTGGTGTACCATTTACATATACAATAAATACATACATATATAAAACATATACTTATCTACGTACATATATATATATATTTATATATATATATAGAATAATAAACATAAAACAAGAGCAAGGAAACTATATGTAATGATGATGTTTAAGGAGGGAGGAAGTGTTTTTTTAATCAGAATTATTACAGATCGCATATTGACACTGATCATCATCATCCACGGCCCGACGTCAGCCACTACTGAGCATAGTCCTCTCTTTTCATGTGCCAATCCCCACGCTCCTGTGCCAATCCCCACGCTCCTGTGCCAGCCTCATCCAGGTTCTACCCGCGATGGTAACAACGTCGTCCGCCCATCTCGCGGCCGGACGATATTTTGCATAATCATAAAATGAACGAGACAAGTGAAAGAGAACAATTTGAAAAGCAGAGTTTAATGTAAAAAAGTCAAAGCTGGTTTTCGGAATGTGATTCTGCAGATTATTGTCTCACTACTTCGTAACTAAAGTTCTACAACAAACTAATAAAAATAATAGTTTAAAAAACACGCTTTTGTAGATAACCGAACTAAAAAGTAGAATATATTTTTCATTAAGTTTAAAACAAAAATAGAGTTAATAACAAAAAAAAATATAAAAAAATCGTGGGGTGCTTGACATCAATTGTTGTAAATATTTGTAAAATTAGCGTCATCACGAAAATATCTAATAAAACAATGAATTAGTTATAATTTATTAATCATATCTCCGAAACTGTATGATAAAATCGTCAATCCTGAGGATCCTGGCAAGGTTAATGGGACCAACTATTTAAATTATTGCATTGTCATCGGTCCTTGATAAGTGTGCGAAGTTTCAAATTAATCCGACGTTTTGAAGGGGATGAAAATCGAGTTCAAAAATCCTCTTACATAGATACATACCAAGCTAATAAAAGCGTGTTAAAAATACTACTGTCTTTTCCAAAAGTATTTGATGAAAGTGTAAACAAAAACCCTATTCCTTCAGATGAAAATCTTACGCAATCACTCACTGAAGGGACTTAGTAACACATTCATCTGTATTTAGGAGATTGCAATTTAAATTCTCACCACTTTTCCAACCATATTATTATTTGAATAACATTATTATATTACATTTAAAAATCACTGGAAAAAATTTAGGTTATAAACGTAACCACAAGTGTCAAATGAAAAACATCTTTATGGTGATTTATTATTAGAATTTCGAATACCAGTAGGTAGGTATTCAAATAATCAAATGAAAGCACTCAATTTGTAAGTGGCACTACAAATTGGCATTCACAGACGTACGTTTTCTGACCCATTTGTTTACACAATGACTTTTCATGAGATATTTTTGGAACAGACCATACCTACATAGAAACTAATACCTACTACCTACGTAGCTAAAATTAACTTTCTACATCTTAGATAAGAGTTGTGACATTATTCTTACGATAATGGTATAGAATTCCAAAGTTCCGTCGACTTCCGGATCTAAATCCTCGGGTGCTGCAAAAATATCTATTTTTAACCGTATGTCCATCAGAATAAAACTAGAGTTCCATGTAGGCATTACAGTATTGGCTTTTAAGCTGAAATCGAACAGTAAACACATGCAATAAGTTTATTTGCAAAAGATTTCACGCGATCACAATACCCAGTCTCTACAACACAACGTCGTTAAAAGTTAAAACAATGTCGTTTGGTCCGCTCGGTATTTGCTTAGTACTACTAAACTATTGGATGGATTATGTTGCGGTTCGCCATCATTCTGTTCATTTCTAAGGTAAAAAGTTCTATAACATCAATGCTAGAAGGATGCCAGGAAGGGTTATAATAATAATAACCCCACCTCCGTAACTCTACGTTGACGTCGTGGTGGGGCTTGCGCGCTCCGAAGTCTAGGTCTGTGCCGGTAGAGTTTACTTCGAGTCGGTCTACGGCAGGGGGGGGGGGACACTGCCGTACTTGATGTAGGCGTCCAATTTTTCACAAAGATACTAGCACCATCTTTTACGAAATCCGCGTAAACTTGAGAGATTTAGTACGAAAAAATGACATAGATGGTGCTTACGCCAATTATCGCCAGTGTGCATAGTTACGCCTTGTTAAAATTTTGTCAAAAATAATAAATACGGTTTGAATTCATTTATTTCTAAAGATTACAAATCACATAATTATACAGAAATAAATACTAAAAAAATATTAGTTTATACATTTTTGTTCTCCAGGAGTAATAGGAGCTTAGAGTGTTAACATTACGAATATTATGAAGGTAAATTGTTTAAAGTTTTGCATTGTCTACCGCCGTACGGCGCGTTGACGCGGTTGACGTGCGGTGACTCGTTATCTTTGTTTTTATGTTTGAATGAAATCTAAAGAATCGTTTACACTAGAGGCAAATGAGTTAATTAGTTAAATTGGTTATTTTATTTTATGACCCTTTAAGTTAGGGCACTTTAGTAGCTTTTTAAATAGTAATAACGATTGCGTATTTTTTATATCTTTTGGTAATGAGTTATAAAGTTTTGCTCCCTCGTAAATTATTGTTTTTTTTCCATAATTAGTTCTAGTTCTAGGTATATGTAAGTAAGTCTTGGGCGCGTCTCAGAACACGTTTTTGTACCTGTATGTTTTTTGTGAGTGTGATTTGTGTGTGTAAGTCTTTGGAAAGAATTTTACGAACTAAAATACATGTGTTATATAAATATATATTAGAAATGTTAAATAGGTTGGTATCTTTGTAAATTTTGTGTGTGGGGGTCAGATAGTGGTAGTGAAATAGGACTTTTACAATTCTGTTTTGCGCTCTTTGTAGCTTTTCTAGGTTGGTTTTAGCTGCTGAACCCCACAGATCTATAAGATATTCAATGTGCGGTTTCACCAGTGAATTATAAATAAATGTACATAACATAATGTACACAACAAAATATTATAAACCAGAATAAATATTTATTTATTTATTATAAAATCATTTTGCAATTGCAAATATTTTTTTGGGTTCGGCAAATTATTACTATACTCTGTGGTTTACAAAATGGTCACTACTTTCGGCGTGTGCGCTTGTTTGTAACTCTCTTCCATTTTGTGTAATTTCTATGGTGTTTCGGTTCTATTAAAGCTCCAGAAAGTGCGGTTGAGTTGAGTGGTAGTCCTAGTAGTAGATTATTTTAATAAACATCGCCATAATAAGACAAATAAATGACTTAAATATTAACACATTCATCATTTTTATTTTGTGCTGGCTTTGTAAAACGTTAAATGTTGTAAACATTAACTGTATTTGTTTTTTTTTATTTTGTAAATTCTTATTTCATAAGTTAATCAAGAACTATGCACGAATTGCTATGGAACAAATACAAAATGTTTATAAAACTGATTTTTATATGACCTACATTGCAAATTACCCGCCTACCCATAGAAAACCTATTCAGAGTATAGTAAATATATAGATAAATACGTACCTAGGTACGCACCTATAGTTTTTGGGATTAGTTCAGCGGATTTAGTACCAGATGGCGACACTGTCTAATATAGGTGTCAAAAATTCTAGAGAGAGGGTTCTCTATTCCATCTATATTACTATACTCTTTGGTCTACGGCGAGGAGCCAGACCAAGAGGGATATAGAAACCCGCAGGGCAGCATGTGGCGAGCTGTTGGGCAGTAGCGGCCCCACGGACCCTACCTCCCGGTTGAAGTATTGTACCTCAACTCTGGCTTGCCTTTATTGGCCGGCTGGAGTGCACAATGACGAGGAACAGAGCTCCCACCTCTTTCTTGCCTTTATTGGCCGGCTTGAGTGGAGATTCGCAAGAACAAACGTGCTCGGAGTAAGGAAGTATTCCGGTACGGTGCTCGTAAGGATCTTGACCGTACTTCCGGGATCGTCCTGATAGCTGTGGAATACCTTTCCACTCCTTAAGCACCTCAGGAAGTGTTGCCCCTTGTAGCTACGTCACTACGTGCTAGCGACCGTTTCCGGGGGCCCATTATTGAGTGTGCAAGTCACCCCCTGCCAGGTAGCAGGTAGCGTTCTATAGTTTCTGCCAACCCCCATGGGAAAAATGCGTGAGTTCAACCAGTTTATGTATTTATTAACCAGGGCAAAAGCCTCCTCTTATACAGAGAAGGCACGAGCATTGATCACGCCAAGATAAACTTAGAAAGTATATATGAATTGAAAAAGTCACAATGGTACTTGCCCGGATTGGAGCCCACAACCCTCGTGCATGACAGGCGAGGCCTAACCCACTGAACCATAACGACACTTACCTACCTGGAAGGCTTTTTAATATTTATGGTAAAAGAAATGTATTTCTCAATAAGAAATTAGAAAGAAGTATTTAAATATAATAAAAAAGAACAAAATTTGAGACTTACGCGGTGGGAAGTAGTACGTGTCTTCGGCGACCAGACGAACGTCGCCATGTTCCGAAGGCTCTCCTGTGTCATCGTCCTCCAACATGGTTTCCACATCCACTTCTGTACATAAAGTATTATTTATCTTATCTATTCGTATAATAATAAATTTAAATATATATTAATATTAATGAATCTAATAAAGCTGAAGAGTTTGTTTGTACAAGTCGGATTTGAAAAAATACAGTTTTGCAGTTGGTAGCCTAATTCTTGGGGAAAGTTATAAACTATTTGACATCACGCTACGGCCCTTAGCCTTTTGACCGCCACGTCAAAAAAGAAAAAGCGTGCCCTCGGCGCCAAGCTATGAGTTCATCCTTTAATACCTACAAAATAGTAGTGAGTTCGAAATTATATCGATAAAGCACTAACTATTTATTTTTTAACCTACAGTATGTTTTTAATAAAAAGTCTATACCGGAAAAATATAATACGAGTTAATATGAGTTTTATTTCATCCCGCTTTGTCCTTTAGGACAAAAATCATAATGATATGTGTCACAGTTTCGGCGTTGAATCCACAATTCAAAACAAAAATCGATAAAACCAAGTCAATACCATCACAGCACTATGTTCAATCTTGACGTACTTTCTTGTCATCTTAGGATGACAGTGGTGTAGCCGCCTCTGCACTAGAGGTGCGCAACCGATATTTATTAATAATATCGAAATAATAATAGGTACCTATCTAATTCTTATAGTTTCGTAATTTTCGTTAGTTTCGTTTCACTGATATTCTGTTTCATATTGTGGAAAAACTTTTGTAAATATGAGAAATTTGATTGCAATATTATTATTTGAAAATGGAATAAATAAAATGAGACATGAACCATCGGTTTTTTGTAATCGTATTTTTATCACAAAGTAATTTATAACATGTAAATATCTATTAAACGGGTTTGAATTTTTTGGCCGGACTAACTTCCACTATTCTGACTTTTTTTCAAAGTAATAAAGCGCATATGATCTTTAGTAGAGCTAGAAGGTTAAGGTGGAACCGTCAGGGAAGCCCGCGAAATTAAAATTTTCTTAGGTTTTTTGCAATATGCAGGCCAGTGCTAGGTTGTATGTTGATTAAAATATTATTCGCGGCTGGTAGACGTATGTACCTAGCTACGGAATTAAAGTCATCAAAATCATCAATAAAACCCTCCAAATTCATAAAGGTCGAGGAATGACTTTCAAGGTCAAAGTCATTCCTCGACCTTTACTTTGATAGCTCATATCTCGGAATCGTGACACTTTAGAACTTTTTGTCTCATACACAACTTGTTTGTATTGATTCCAGCTATCGATTAATATAGGTCTTATACGTGGCCGCTACATTGAAAAAAAATATTTAATGGCGGAAGTTAATCCGGCCACCACTCATATTCACTTCACTTCACGACTCATATTATAGTCATCCATTATTAATAATATTTAATAACAGTAAACGAACTACTCTATTCAAAAAAATTCCGCGTATGACGCCATGGGACTGTCAAGCATAGACGACTGTGGCGTTCCCGGCACAGACAATACAACAGTGTGATAGAGATGGGCATTACAGTTATTACAATTAATCGATAATCAACTAAAACTCGACTTATAGAGTGCATAGTTCAGTATTATAGAATTTTCTTGATTTCTCGAACGTAAAAGTTCGGTATGAAATGTTTTATTTATTTACTAGTGCAGAATTCAGAGTACCTAAATTAAATATAACGTAAGTTGCCGTCGAGGTCGATATTCCTGTTATATTGACTACTACCTGCATCACTACGTGTCCTGTTATGGCGACTGTGGCGTCGAGGGCACTATGAATGTTTTTCGAACTTTATGACTGGTTTTCGTTTTTGTCATCTTACGTTACTAAAAATTAAATCTAACGAAAGCAGTTCACTTCAAATAAATTACGAAGAGTCAAGGTACCTAATTAACAAGGGAAATGAACAAAAAAATGCTGTTTTATGACATTTATTTAAGTATAAAATTCGGTCACGCTGTCGCGACTGTGGCGTGCTGGGCACATTTTGGTTTGTCGTCTATACACGACTGTGGCGGTCAAAAGGTTAGGAGCCGAACAAAAAGAAAAAAGTCAGAAAGAACGCTATGCGAAAACGAAGTAACATCAGTCAGGGAAACATGAAATTTCACGCAGATGAACTCGCGGGCAGAAGCTAGTACTGCATAATATAAAGTGGCATAATAAAATTGACATCTGACAGTTTTTCCATAAAAAAACTGTCAGATGTCAATTTTATTCCACAAATAAAAGATGAAATGACTTGACTGGCTGAAATGAAGGTTGACTGGTAGAAAATGCCTATGGCATTAAGTCCGCCTCTGTACATTTGTGTGCTTAAAGTGTTAAATAAATAAATAAATGACTTTGGTAAAATCAGCCCTTAAACAGAGGCATACCATATCATTACAAAACATATTCCGTCTTATTACAAAACACGATCTAACTTTAGTCCCAACCTACACATTCGATTTAGTTTTTGTATTTGGAACTTTATGCCGACTTTAGTAAAGTTCTTAATACAAAATTGACAACCTAAGACCGGACTAAGTTGACAGTTTTGTAAAAGGAACTGTATTTCGATTTCAGTTAAGTTCTTATTTCAAAAACAGGCTCGATGGTTTAAACCATGTCAAAAGAAAAACCTTGTTTTGTAATAAGACCGTCTAACTTTAATGCTAGCCCATACCTTCGATTGTATTTTGTACTTTATACCAACAGTAGTAAATCTAACAAGGTGGCATACAATATTACTTACCAGCAGTAGATGCCAGCTTTTCATCTGTAAAAATATATTTATATTCGACTTTATTAGTATCATCACAAGGTTGCAATATTTATGGCAGCTAATATGAAGAGAGATGGTGTTCATAGACACACCATAGCTATTTAATACTTAAGCAGGCCAAATATGCTATAATTTTTCGTATTTTTTTTTTTGAAAATGTTACCTTTTTTAAATAATTTAAAATTAGGTACCTAGGTACTTGTAAAATTGTTGTGTTAATTTATTCAAATAATCGTGATGCTTAGAAAACTTTTTACAAGAAAGTAGGTACTGACTAAATGATTTTATTTATTTCAGTATGTTTACTTAGACAAACAGATTTAGGACATAATTATCATGAATAATTTATGTTTTTAAAACTAGATGAGTTTGGTGTTATCTGTCTGACACTCTTAGAAGACCAAAACAAACTCACGAGGTAATAACTACTTAGCTTACATATTTTTGTCATCAAAAAAACATTGGTGAGGCAAAGGCACAGGAAACCTTTTGTACATAGGACACATCCAGATACACTGATCCAACCTCATACTTTAAACCTTCAACATTAAAGATAAATAAAAGTAAAACTGTTTATTTATAAGTATACTGCAAAGACATACCTTGCTTGCTTTTCATACTTTTAACACTTTTCATGCTCTTTATGCTTTTTATGCTCTTCATACTTTTTGCACTCTTTTTACTTTCTGCGTCTTCCGGCTCCGGAACAGGCTCCGGACTCTTTGTTCTGCCTTTCTTTTTCTTATGCTTAGGTGGTGGTGGTGGGGGCGGTGGTATGATTCCTGTTATTTTTTATGTGAATGTTATTTGGAAAATGAGAATGGAAGCCTTCACTTAGTGATAAGACAAAAAGGATTGTAGTATTATTATAATCAAAATGAAAAAGTCATTTATTCAAACTAGGCTGAGAATCAGCACTTTTTGAACATCAAAAATTACAGATGCGGGGCGCTGCACATGGTTGTGAATACTAAATGTCTGTGTCAGCGTTCCTACACTATTCCTCCCTTTTTTTTATGTATGTATATTTTTTCTTTTTTTACAACATTATTTCATAATCTAATAATTACAAGGCCGAAAGTCCCCCAAAACGCCCGCCCTTCACCAGTTCCTAGTGCTTTAGCTGGGAAGAAATGGCGCAACATACTCCCTAGCAGCACAGCTGTCTGCTTATAAATACTTATATTTAAGTAAATTTAAAGTATTAAAACATCATTGATATTTCATTACAAGTATGTACTTTATACCATGTGGGGACGACAATACAACAATAAACGAAAACGCTGGCAATACTAGTGCATGCATATTTTGAAACAATAAAATACCTAAAGTAAACATCTATCTACATTTAAAAAAAAACTTTTTGTAAAAGTCTACATAAATAGTAGTGATGGGCCGATTATGGGTTTTGCCAATCAGCTAACCAGCTTTAGTGACCAATTGAATATTATGTTTTTGATTAAATTATTATTTGTAGACTGGGAACATCTTTAGTTAGATAGGTGTGTGTGTAGGTGTGGTTTCAATTATTGTCATACTGACGTCTCTACCCCGTATAAATAAATAATTTAAACATAGTATTTATAGAAAGGAGCAGCCCTACCCTTTGCAAGTAAAAGCTTTGCAAGTATGGATTTTGGCAATCAGCCAACCAGCTTTAGAGACCAATTCAATAAGTAAAATAGGTGTACGAAGTTAACATTATTGTTGTACTGACATATGTATTTATAGCAAGGAGCAACACTATTTTTGCAAGTAAAACTAGTGAATATAGTTGAGCCGAAATGAAATGATTACTTACTCCATTCAGTAAATTCCTTATCTTCATGAATAAGCTTGTCAATGATCACCTTAGACACATACATCATTCTCCTTTCGAGACACAATTCATCCGGTTCTATAGTTCCAGTTATATATTTAGCAAACTTCTGTTTAGCGTCCCCCACATCTAACATATTGTAGAAAAGGCTATCGTCTTCCAAGCCAACGAATGCAATGACTCGTTCCTTGAACCATAATACTCTTGGATCGTTGTACAGGTCAAGATAGACATCTAGATCGTCAATTGATGTGTCTTCAGACGGCGACTTAGGCGCTCCTGAGTCCGTCATGTTTATTTCTTTTTGAAGGAATCAGATCCTAAGAAGAAAGTTGACAGTTATGTGCACATGTTTTATTGCTGTGAAAACCAAAACTTATAACTTTAAACGTCGTGAAGAAGAAACATAGTATTTCATCATAGTCACAAGCTCAACGAAAACTCATTCTGCTCTAATAATATCTGTAGCAGTGTAATATATATATTTAAATTACTTAGACGTACATTGATCATGATTTACTTACCTATTACTCCAAATATGGTTGCGGCGAATCCCTATGTACCTAACCTTTACAATTTCACTTTTTACACAGATTTTCTACATAGTAACGTACTTAGTTTAGCAAGAACCAATCGATATTAGCATTGGCGGTATCCAAGAAGTAAATAAAACAATGAAACCAAAACAACTTTTGGCTGCCATAGTAACAATAACAAAACTTTTCTTTCAAAGTGACATGACAGACAGCTATTCAAAATAATTCAAATGTTCGCGCGTTGTCGTTTCTCGTTCAGAAACGTTCAAGACATCAAAGGTCTATAATTTTCAGCATTGATCTAGAATTGTAGGATATTGTTTGAAAAAGAAGACGATTGTGTCGGTGTGTGATTTGAAAATATTAGTTCTTTACCCACAGTCTTTCTTTACCTATAAAATTACCGTTTAGAAATTTAAAGTACTTACTTATTTATTTTTTAAATATTGTTTATTTCTGTCAATCAAAGTATGCATCCATGCTATTGATGCATCTCTGCCAGCGCAGTGGTAATTTTTCGAGGCCCTACTTCATGAAGTTAGGTGTACGGGAGGCAACAAATTCTTCAAACGCATTTTGTACTGCCTCTCGGGTATTTAAATTTTTCCCTGCCAAGAAGTTTTGGAAAAAGTAGATGTCTGTCAGTGTAAGGCAAAGAGTATAGTAATATAGATGTGCAAGGTCATTAGTCATTACGCTACTTAAAAAAACGGTGAAGGAAAGCAGCGTGAGGAAACTCGTGCCGCTAATTCTCGACGGCATGTAAAGCTAAGTCCAGAGGCTTTAAAATGATTACCTATTTCTTATTTCATTACATGCAGAGTGATTATTTCAAACATTTATGCAACAATACGTATGTTTGCTATTCAAACCTAGATGGTGCTATTAACGCTCGAGATCGAAGTTTTTGAATGAAGATGTTCCCGATAGCTGCTCTAATTTTTCTATATTATGCTAGATGGCGTCCCTGAGACGTGAAATCACAGTTTTTCTACATTTTCCATTGACTTTCCTAGCTCAATGACATTTTCGCATATCCTTTATACTGTATCATCTTATATCTCTTTGTCTGATGGTAACGCACGGAGTTTTGGCTGCGATGACGGAGCCTACCAGAAGGCACAACCGTCTCGACCACACTTTTGTCAAGTCAAACTTTAGGGATAATAGGGAAACCATGAGCACTCGGACCCCACGGCCCGAGGGTTTCACCCCAAAAGGCTTGAAAATATAACGATAATGTTATTATACTTTCTCACTTGAGGTTTTCCGCAGCCGCAGCAGCAGCGCCAGCTCAGCACGCCGAGCCAGGAAGATGAGATGGCGCAAGAGTATCAACACATGTTGCGTCCCACACTATAGGCCTACCCACCTTCCAAGGAAATAGAGACGCCGTCCAGTTTCTTGCCACCTTGCGTGCCGAGCCATTAGGTTCTAATACAGCTGGAACGCCGACGGTAACAAGAGCTCGTCGGATGATGTCATTTACGTTCGCATGCCGCGCTAAGCGGCCCGCACTTCGGCTGCAAGACAGGCCGTGGTGTCCGAGGTTGTTGACAACTCCACCACAGTGCCAGCGACGAGGAGACAACAAGGAAATTAAATTAAATTCAAAATTTAAGAATGTACCTAATGTATCTAATTAATCAGTACCTACCTACAGTTAAACCAGAAAGGGCATACGTTTCGGTAATCTTCGTGTTTCGAATAGGCAACAACTTCGCACAGTGTAGAACAGAGGCACAGCATCTAAGTTTTGTGCTTCTGCGTTTTGTAATTTGTGCACCTATCATTGCGCGTTTGTATGAAGTTTACTCTCTGTCAAGTTACACCACAGAACACTATTAGGTACTCCTAGCGGAGAAGAACGTCGACTTCAAACAAAAAAGCTAAAACGGCAATCGCTGCTGGCGACATTTAGATTTAGCCCTTAAGAACTATCTTGCACCGCGAAATTTAAAACGCATGTGCCCTACTTTCTTTTGGGCAGTCGCTCGGGCACTCTCGCTTGTAAGAAAACTCGAATCGCTACGTTTCGAGTTTTCTTACAAGCGAGAGTGCCCAGAGGTACTACAAGAAATAGAAAATAAAACAACAATATTAAGATATATTAAGTTATAATTATTTACTTTTCAATCAGACATGACATCAACACACATTGAGTTACGTATGGTTAAATTCTCAGAAATTGAGATACGTAGGTATGGGGCATCGAAACAACTTCATCATAGATGAACTTCACGCCGTCTTTAGCAGGCGAGCAGCCGCACTAAAATTTTTTCTTTTGTTATCCATTGTCACAAAATACTTAGTCACTTTCTCACTAGGGTCAATGTCTCATTCAAAACAATTATTCGCTGGAACGGAGAAGCATTAGGTCGACTCGATGTTGGTTAGATCAGGTGAAGATCTTCAAATGTAGATAGGTACAAATCCAAAAATACCACGAAATTAACACAGAGACAACAAACAAAACAACCGACGCTATATTGATATTGTATTATGTGCTATTTTACTCCGCTAGGAGTAATTAATAGTGTTCTGGGAATGTGATTCATTGTACTCTTTGATGTGATTTTTCCATTGACTTGACTTATAGATTTTTCCGACGCCGACGCCATCGTCAACTTGGTGTTTTATATATTGAAATAAAAATCCTATTATAAAAAATAATATCATTCCATTTCATTGTTGGACCCATCGTATCGAATGTAAAACATGACGGTTTTATTCATGTTTATCATTTTCAAATATTTTTTTATTATAATTCCAATAAAAAATAATTCATGAAGTATGGATAAAAAACTATTATTTTATTGGCAAGTTGGAGGTGTTTTGCCCTAGTAGGTATTTCGTTTCTTCCATACAAAGTTGACAGGGGCTGAGTTATGCCGGTTGCAGACCAAGAGCTAAGCTAAGTTAGTTTAGCTTAGCTCGCGCAGCTGAGGTAAATTTTCATACTTGTGTGCAGACCGCAAACTATGAACACAAGTATGGAAAACTGCGTCAGCTATGCGAGCTAAGCTAAACTAACTTAGCTTAGCTCTTGGTCTGCAACCCGTATAACACTCCGGTCGCACCTCAACATCTGTGACTCAATAGTTTTTTTTTTTTTTTTACAACATCCACACAAACTCTTCGGGTCCCGAACTAGGTAGAACCTGTACTTTTTTTTTTTTTTTTTTTTTTTTGTTTCCGGGGTGGAAAATCCTCATGGATGTCCGCCGCCCTGGGGCGGACGGCGGGGTCTGTCAGACTCTTACTGACTAAAAACCACCCCGGTGTTCCATCTCACACCTACGCCGGGGGTCGCGGGAACGTACGATCCTTCCGCAACCCCCGACTGGTGCCGGCCCGCCGCTGCGGGCCACTTCGGGTCTGGGGGGGAGTGAGGTGTTTGACTCCCCCCGTGACGTCTAAAAGGGGCGCCCGTGGAACACTACGCGCCACCACCTCGGGTCCTGGTGTGTGGGGGGCGACGGACGTCCCCGAGTCCGTCGCCCCTGGACCCATTTAGGGGGGCTGGAAGAGGGCGTTGTCCGCCCTCCGCCGACGCCCGGTGCGCCTTCTGCGGGCCGGGTGAGTGGACGAGATCTCCCTCTCCCTTTCCGCAGCCTCCTTCTGCGAGACGACTGTCTCGCAGAAGGAAACCACCGCGTCCCAGGACTCGTCGCTGCCGACCATCGACTCAACTACGGCCGGCAGCGACAGGTCACTGCCTACTTCTGAGATGAGGGCACGGCGCGGCTCCTCCCAAGCGGCACACTCTGCCAGCGTATGCCGCGCCGTGTCCTCCCGGCAGTCGACGCAGTGGTGACACCGGGCGTCCGGCTCCCTGTTTATGCGACACAGGTACTTCCCGAAGCAGCCATGCCCCGAGAGCACCTGCGTCACCCGAAACGACAGGGAGCCGTGCCTCCTCCCGAGCCAGCGCTCGAGCACCGGCCGGACCGCCTCGATGGTGACGAGGCCGGAGGTAGAACCTGTACTACGGTAACCTGATGACTGATATACATACTTATATACATATACACACACACACACACCCAGACACAGGTCAAACCGACATGTTCATGCACAGAAATGTTTGACCTGTCCGGGGATCGAACCCGGGACCAGCGGCTCAGACGGCAGGGTCGCTACCAACTGCACCAACCGATCAGTCATTTTACAACTATGGCAATACAAAATAGCCAAAGTTCTTCTCTGGTTGTAACAGCTTTATAATATTAGAAGAATCTCATCACCTCGCGTTCTTATTTCTGAAGATAGGCGATGATTGCTGAAGCGCACACTTTTCCTGAAAGATCTGTATGTATTTACTTAGGTATATCTAAAGGTTGCCATTGACTAGGATGCCATTGAGGAGATAAATGTGCGTTCAAAACTAGATATCCTAATAGATTAATTAATACGAGAATAAAAACGGAACTATATAGGCGAAGCTGTTATCCTATGTGTATTCAAATTTATAACAAGATTCCTAACCAAATTAAAGAACTTCCAATGGTTCGCTTCAAAAGGACTTTACGTAGGTGGTTAATTGAGAATCCCTTCTATAATATAAAAGAATTCTTTCAATTTAAATTTAAGCAATAATGTAATTGTACCTACCTATAACAAAAATTTGCATGTCATTATGTTATGATTAAATATGCTAAGCTACTAACATTATCTACCATTTTAAGAACTTTTGTAACCATATTTATCTGCAAATAAATCTTTGACTTTGACTGCTGCAAAAATAAGCAGCAGTGTTTCCATTAGGAATTTCTCAGTAGATGCCCGCAGAGTGTACTTTATGTGCTCAGTTGGCAATAGCCTTGCCTCCTACCTGGAACTAAAACATTCTGGGGAAAGGTGGATGTACTACACCTTGCACTCCTCCTCTTTGGCGAATACAGGTGTGTGGTTATTCTGTTTATCCACCCCAAAAAGCCACCGTAAGGTGGATATAAGTTCCGTTTATCTAACTGGGCATAGGGTGGATTCTCGGACATGCGTGTCCGTATATCCTTAGGGTGGATTTCCGGGGTGGATAAATGGAACAATCTTAGGTGTGCTTTTAAAATAAGGGTGTGATGTCAAAATGGTGGTATCATTTGTCTTTCTGCCCTTTTTAAATAATAACTAAAAGCTCAAAGCTAAAAGTTCAAAATTATTTGTCTTATAATACAACCCACACCGTAGCGACTTTCTATTTTTATTTTTTATTAGTTTAGGTAATCATTATTATTTCTGTCTAATATTTAGCCATTTCCTAACAAACGATAAGTAGAGATACATAGATGTCGTAATCAGATCTATTCTGTCAAAATATCACTGTGAAAACTTAGGCGAAGTGAGCTTCAATCCACTTGATGCTAAGAACTGACACTTCACCTAGGTTTTCACAGTGAGATTTTCCAGAATCGATCGGCTGAAATGAATGTGAACGCTAGTAGCCGATTATTAGCATAATATTGTTGTCATTACTTTTACTCATGAATTATAAGAAAGAGCTCTCGTATTCAACTAAAAGCTTGGCATGGTCTTCATAGATAGGTATTCTTTATAGTTTTAAGCTGCTCGCTTCCGAATAAATTGCGTTATAATATCTACATTGTATCAAACAGACTGACTGCTCGACTCCTTAAAGCTATAACGTGATGATATTCATTTTAGAGGTTATAATTTACAAAAACCTGCTTAATGTTTATTCCTTTATTATTTACCTTTAATAGTTTATCACACATCTTACACAACAAATTACTTATTTTAAATTCGTAACGAGTATTTCAGTATTTAGATACTTATCGTATTTATAATTACTTATCTTTTTAACTTATTTTATTATTTTTCAACATATTTGCTCAAAAAATGCATTTACGAAGCCTGTAGATATACATTGTTCGAAAGTTAAAAATTACGCACCATACAACGGAACGGGCGGTAAAATAGGTACTCTCACCTAAGTACATGTTTTACCCTCAGACTAAGGAAATTTTCCTTAGTCTGAGGTTTTACCGCCCCCTTCGTTGTATAGCGCCGTGCGTATCCTTTACGGTTTTTTTAATTACCATATAAAATTATATAAGAATTCCACCAAGGAGTTTCAAATTACGAGAATAAATAAGCTGAATGATCGAACCTCCTTGGAAGCGCTTTTGCTCAATACGTTTATCTCACTTTAGTATTAAAGAGAAGATGAGACGAAAGATGCTTTTCGACTCGACTATTGCAATTCGACTTTTTGCGATTCAAATTTTCACCACGCGCACGTAGCGCCATTTGGAAATGGCGCCATTTTCATATTAGAAACGTCAAAGATTGTTATTCTTGCGACTTTCTGGCTGATATTTTTACATACAAAAATTTGTTTCATTACATATTGTACTGTTTTCTCGCAAATTTGTTGAAAAACGTCGTATGACACATGCGCGGAAATTGGTATTTACAAACTCGTGACTATGGTAAGCCCTCGACTTTCGTCTACTCGTTTGTAAAAACCAACTTACCGCACTATTATCATAAATAACTATTGTAATGTCTCGTTTTTGGTTGCAGTCAAGTCTCTACATAGTTTGTATTACTTTATAGATAATTCTTCTAAACTTACATCTATATTTTTATTTACATCGGCTACAATACTATTTTCCAACCAATTAAACTTAAAGGTTCACTTCAACATCATTATTCTTGGCAAGGGTATTAGTTGTACATGTATGTAGGAAAAAATTGGCGCGCAGGCCTTTCTTTGGGGTAACCATTGTTATTAGTGCTCTCAAAATCTTCTAGTCTAGAATTAAAGTTATTTTGTGCTACCTGTCTAGATCCTAAGCTACCAACTGATGATTGTGGAGCGGTATATGAAGATGGTCCAGAGTACAGGGGATTTATTCTGTACTGTTCGTTTTGTTTAGCTGTTGTCGGGTGTTCAACAGAAAAGTCTACACTTGACGTCATTATTTGCTGTCCTTGATTATTGTTTTGGTTTTCTCCTTGATTTGGCCTAGTGATATCTCTAGGAGCACCAAACTCGTCAATTTGGAAAGCGTTAAGGAATGTTTGTTGATCTTTCTCATCTTCTAACTCGTAACTCACCGAAGGTATAAGTTGGAACGATACTTGGTTATTTGGCATATTGTTATTAGCTGACTGTGTCAATTTTGCATTTTGCTCAGTATTTGTATTGGTTTGCTGGTTTGTTGGAGAATTCTGTTCAATAGTGTTGTCTTCTAGTTTTGTGTAAAGGTAGTATGATTGGTCCTTCTTGTATGTAAGGACCTTGTTGTCTTCTGATGGATGTGGTATAGTGCCTACGATTTTATCTTCTAGATGTGCCGATATCCCATTCTCACTATTAAGCAAACTGCTAAGAGTCTCTTGACTAGCAAATTGTTCTTTAGATGGCTCGACTTGCAGTTTAGCTGGATTTAAATCTACAGTTTCTGCTTTGACAACTTCGAATTGAGGATTTGATTGCTTAAAATTTTCAACTCCATTGTTTTGATTTGTGTTTCGCTGTATACTGAGCATTTGTGTAGTCTGCTGTTGAATGTTGCTGGGATTAACGAGGTTTGCAGGTCTTGGACTGTTGTATACTTGATTAGTTACATCTGGAACAGACCATTGATATAATTGACCACTGTACAGTTGGTTTTGACTGTTAAGAAGATTTTGTGGAGCATTTGGTACTTGGAATCGTGATGAGTAAAAGTTACCTTGAGTTTGTTGTGAAGGTGTTAATTGGTTTGTTTGTGTTTGTTGTGCTTGATTCGATCCATCTGTGTTTTTTGCATTGCCTGTAAATCGATAAGGTTGATTAGTATTGACTCTTTCGGTTGAAATAATATTTGCATTAGTGCCAAAACGGTTGAGATTGTTACTAGAGTATTGTGATGATGTAAGTTGTGATATTCCATTCGTTATTTGTGACAGTTTTTCGTTGTTCAGGTTTTGAAATTGTGTTAGTGCAGGTGTTGCGGTAGAAGATTGTATATCTCGTTGTGCAATGTTGTTGTATTCCCTCGCTACGTTGATAGAGTCAGTCAAAAACGAATACACGAGCGCCTGTGAATCAGAAAGATTATTTGAGTTTTGATTTCCAATTAGTTTAGCGATTGGAATAAAATTAAACGCATTTTTCTTGGGTACAAAGTTGTTACTCATAACTAAATAGTTGCTGCTTCCAGTGTTTAGTATTTCTAATTTATCAAAGTCGGAGTCACTTCGATTTTTGAATAGAAATGCGGCGATTCTCTCTGGAATAGTTATTTTTATTGAGACTGTGCGCTCTATAGTGTTTGGTATGCCAGTTTCTTTAAAGAAAGGCAAATTCGAGAGCTGGTTATTATTTTGGTATATAAAATTCATGTTAGGAGGTTGCAAGCTTGTTGCAGGAGTTGCTATAATTCTTGAACTTTTTGTAGACACCGTTGGAGTCTGTATTGGAACTTGAGAAGTCAAAGTTTCACCGCTATCGGTTGTCGTCCTTGATGCTAAGTAATTGTCTGGATAGTCAAGGGATTTGAACTCTTTCTGATTCTGGTACTGACTAAACTGTGGAGGAGAAGCAGTTTTCAAAATATCACCTGTGTCTTTTACTATATCATTTACAGTTATATCGAGTTTTTCTTTAGTCAGAATATCAGTGAACGTTAAATTCTGATGGTTGGCGTTAATGCGAGATTGTTTCGTGAGAGAAAATGAAGGTTGATTTAAATTTTCACTAAAAGGTACACGAGTGGGAGTGGGTACGGTCGGTGCAGATCTTAATTGAGCATTTTGATAATATACTGGTTGTTGAACATTTTGGGGTAGATATAGCCGAGGCAGATTAGTTGGGTTTTGAGGTGGAGGCAGATAGAATCGAGCAGTTGATGTAAATGGCGAAGGAGTAAGATACAGTTGAGAAGCTTTTGTGGGGAGTGGAGATGTTTGCGGGAAATTTATAATTTGTCCCGATAAAGTAGGACGAGTCGGCAACGTTGTAGGGGCAGTATAGATACGTGTTGTTTCAATCTCAGTTGTTTGTACTTGCTTCGCAGAAGAAGTAGGCCTTGTATAAACATAAGGTTCTTCAGATGACTCAGATTCCAGTTCTGGTGAGATTATTTTCTCAGTTTGAGAAGAAGTTGTCGGTACGTCATACACATAAGGTGTATTTTCCTCAATGAGCCTTTCTGTAGGCGATGGGGATGGAGGTGATCGCGCAGAGGGTCTAGCGTAAGTGTATGGAGTAGGCTCCACTATTAGCCTTGCAGATTTAGTAGGTTTTACAATCCAAGTTTTTACTGTTATTCTAGATTTTGGTTTTCCAACCTTCGGCTCCTGTATAACCCTACTATAAGTTAATGTTTTTGTTATAACAGTTGATGGAATATCTCTAATCGTACTCACCAAATTTTCTTTTAGTTCTCTACCAGCTGGGTTATTTAAATTATTTGGATACTGTGGCGTGTTTGAAGTAGGTGTACTGTATGTGTACGGTTGTTTGTCTTGATTATTATTTTGACTATTCTGTATTTTCGCAAATTGTGCTTCGTTATTCGTTTGAGGTAATCTTCTGGGTTCTGAATACTGTGCTCGCTGTTTGTTAACTTGTCCTCTTTGAGTGTTTTGGGAATTGCTTAATTGGGAAGGGTTCACAGAACTTATTTGTCTCTGTGCGAAGTTATTAGTGATTTGTGTTGGTCGCGGTGCTTGCACTTGTGCTTGTGAGTAACCATTGGAATTAGCGAATTTTGTGTTCCCATTCTGTAAAAATCTGCCCGCATGTCCGTTAGAAATGAGATTTCCAGTCTGTGATATTTGTATCGTTTGTACTTTAGCATTATGAATACCATTTACAGCGTTGTATTGTCCATTTTGTCTCTGTCTTTGGAATACTTCTGCACCTTTTTGCAACGGCAAAAAGTTAGAGTTTATCGGCGCTGGTACATATCTGGGGTCAGGTGTAGATGCTAAATATGTGAAATCGTTTGGATTGCCTTGAATAAGATTTTGTTGTATTTGTTTTGCCGGAACATAGACATTGTTTGGAGCTCGTTCTGGACCAGCTAATAAAGCTCCGTTAGGGAACAATTGACCGAATGGTGGCTTGTAATCTTGCATCACGATGAGATTGCTTTTCATTGCGTTCTTATCATAAGGGTTTAGCATCGGATGAGTAAGCATTTTCTTTATGTCCTTCATGAGCTGTGGCCCTAATCTAAGATTTTCGAATTGTTCGTTGTTGTTACTGTCGAACTGTTGAGAGTTCTGGCAGTCGACGTTCATCCACCAGTCGCACACGAATACTGCTTGATTGAACAACGTTCCATTAGGACAGAGGAAGGATTGGAAGCCGTAGGTTGATCCAACGGTGCAGACTCTGAATACTTGGCAGTTGGCTTCTAAATCTGCGTAGTATCCTGAAATTGAAATTGATCATGTTTTAGCGGTTATAATTAAAGTAAGGTTTCACATAAAATAACAATACACAAGACAAAACAATTTCATCAAAAGTTAATTTTGTTAGGGCTTGAGTTTATGCTGTTTCTTCTGGTTTTACTACTTTTGGCAAGATTACCTGGTTCTCTGCCGGCGCATGAGAAGGATGTCCGTGGTATTGCGCCCAGGGTGGGGTAGTCGCTGCCGGGTTCCCCTGGAACGGCCAGCCGGATGTCCCACCCATGTCCGTTGTGGTCCTGGTGCTGCGGCCCTCGACCATTCTGGGCTTCAGCCCATGTAATGGTGAGGCACACTGCAAATATGGTATAATGAAACTTTAGTCTTTGGCCCACTAACGTTTTTTTTACGTCATCGTTATTTTTAAGCGTACGTCTTGAATTGCCTTTGCTTTGATGCTGGCAGCAATGTTAATAATAATTTATAATTTATTTATTTAGAAGGAAAGAAAATCAATTTATTAGACCTGCGCCAAATAGGCCCTTCAGCATAAATGCCAGACAACTAGTGTCTGACGCTGGTTTTCAACTGGACCTTATGTTACGAGGATGTAAATCAGTTTTACAACAAGTGTAAATATTATAAAAATATTTAGATATTACACATATCTAAATAATAATAAAAACGATTAGGTATTTGTTAAAATTAATTATAGCTCTAATCACACAGTGGTGTTTAAAAAATCAATAAATAAAATGGTATAGTTGCACAAAAATCAATGGACTGTCGTTGATAAGTAATAGATAACTATATCGTAATTCATATTATCAACGAAACATTCAAATGGGTCATGTCTAGCTTCCGTTGCGCATCCATGAGGTTCTGCCGTAGGCGTCTTCTAATTGTGTCGATCGTGTTAGTTGCTCGAATAGGTGGTGGCAGGTTATTCCACACTTTGGAAGCCGCATAACGGAAGCTACCTCTAAACGCAGCTGTCCTATGTGACTGGGTCGAGAGTTGCTGCGAGCATTGTCTTCTCCCACACTCTCGCTTACTCATTATCCAACTCAACTTGTCGTACAGGTATCAGGTAGTCCGGTTTCCAGTATTTAACTACACCAAACAGAAGGTATGCCAAGTGATGTTTGCGTCTCGATTTCATTCTCAATGTGTAGTGCTTGTTTAAAAATGGAGTTACGTGAGTTCTGGGAGGAATTTTATAACAAAACCGATCACAAGAGTTTTTGACCCTTTGAATGAGCCTTTTTTTGATGCGCAAAAAATAATGAGCATTTACTTATTTCTCATCACAAATGAGTTTGCGGACAGGACGTGCTTAATAAAAAAATAGGCTTAACATTTGCGAGAGACTGGTGCCCGAAAAAGGCATAAAACACCTGTGTTACGGAAAGACTATACTCTCCTAAGCCATGAAAGGACCTCCTATGGTCAACCATAGTGCTTACAAGTTTACGCTTCCATATTGGAACTGTCGACATGACATTACGAAATGAAATCGGCTATTAGTGTCTACCTCTTACAACTTAAAAAAAAAGTTATCCAGTCGGATAGACTGAACGACTAAAGTAATCACTAAAGAGGCAAATGAAAGATATTAATTAAGCAAGCTTTTACAAAATGACTGCAGTCGAGAATTTTAATTGGCTTTGAATCTTTTTAGCGTTTCTGAGCTGGTCGTCTTAAGATCGTTAATTTGCGCTGTAGTGTAATAATGCTGATCAGCTCTTCTGTGCACGGTATGACCGGGTATTCAAGACCAAATGAGACTGGGTGAATTTGTATGGGTAGTGGTCTATAGACCAATAGCGATACGGTTTCGTTATTTGTGTAGAGATACTTGTCTTCATCTTTACCCTTGTGCAAAGGGGCATCAAAATCTGACCCGACAATTTCGAGAAATATATTCTTTTAGAATTTACAGTTACGTTTTATTTTTATGATGCCTATCAATGCAGTTTTGTATAAGAATTAAAAGACTCTTCTAGACTAACTGAGGTTTGAGTACTTACTAGTAAAGTCACAAATAAAAAAAACGTTATCCTTCATGTACTTACATTTCGAAATTATCATGCATAAAGATTCCAAAAGTAGTTTTAATTTAATACACACTGTTTATAGTTTAAAGATACTGATCGCTATGACCTCATAGACGCAATCTCAAAACTAAAAATTCAAAAATATTTCTAAAAAAAATATTTGATAACAAAAAGATTTTTGTATTGTTCTTTACAATAAAGTTACTTTCTTAAAAAAAATTATAATAACCTCTCTTTTTCATTTATGTGACAAATTCTTGGATTATTTGATTGATCACTACAAATCGTTGATAGGGAAGGTTTTTGGCATTTGTGACATTTCTATCTCTCTAAGCTCGGTTGGTCCCAAATATTTTGATCTTTAATAGAAACAGGATCGATAAGCATCAAAAAAAGTTTTTGGTAAATTGCCCATTTTCTAGCTGTACTAATTTCTGAAAATCTGTAAATGCAGATCAAAATCCTTTTAAGTTAAGGACAGTCTCCAAAGAACGTTTTCCTGTAACTACATACAACGGTTAAGGTCCACCCTATGTATGTAGGTATTATAAAAGTGTATTTTTCTCAAAATTGCCAGATCTGATTTTGATGCTACTTTGTACGAAGGTAGAGATGAGGTATCCTTACACAAACATCACAACCATATCGGTATTCACCCAGTCTCCTTTTGTTTTGCTGATGACTAGTCATCAGAGATGAGCTCTCTGATGACTAGCGAAAGGAAAGAAAATTAGTCTAGGTCGCGGTACGCGGTACGGTTGTCGGGTACGATGAAGTAGGTATACAGGGTTATTGGTAAAACACCATCAATCTCTTAAGGGGTCATTGTACTCATAATTATGAACAACTTTTACTATGGGACTAAATATGAAATCGCGAAAAAAAATCAGCTGTTCCCTACATTAATTTATGTTTGCAGAACTCGTCAAAATGTAGGGACAAGCAGATTTTGTTTTTCGCGATTCCGTATTAAGTCCCCCTAAATATGTACCCGGTTGATGGCAATAGGCTAGCCTCCTATTACATGGAACTTAAAGTCTGGCGAATTGTGGGTCTACTATAGGTGCTCCTCTGCCTAACCCCCCTTCGGGGAATCCAAGCGTAATGTTATGTCATAAAATCAATAGATATAGAACATAATTTTTACCCATACACTCCGTTCGCTTTTTCACCCGTGTCAAATGCATTACAGTGCCACAACAAAGCAGATCCATATTGTATTGAAGAACCAGTAAAACCATCGACATTGTTTCATGAAAAAACAGTAAAAACATCGACAGTGTTTCGCAAAAACCGCTCAACAACTTTGGCAGTTTACAAATTTATTCAAGAAGCACTTAATATAATTAATAAAAATAAATATGCCGTCGGTTTATTACTAGATATGACCAAAGCCTACGACAAAGTCCAATTTAATATATTGCTTAACAAGCTATACGGAATAGGCATCCGTGGAAAAGCCCATGATTGGCTTGTATCTTACTTGGAAAACAGAGAGCAAACAGTAGAAATTGAATATTTTAATCACACGTCAAAAGAAATAGAAAAAGTTCGATCTATCAGCAAATCAATTAGTGCTTCAATACCCCAAGGAAGCGTAATAGGATGTCTCTTGTTTCTAATCTATATCAACGACTTACCCAAAATCATAGAAGGGTCATGTGTTTTATTTGCGGATGACATTTCTCTATTAGTCTCATGTAAAAACAATTTAAATCTAAACGAAGAACTAAATTCAATCCTCACTAAAACCATCACTTGGATGAACGCACACAACCTCGAAATAAATTATTCCAAAACTAAACTTATAACCTTTCATCCCCACCAAAAAACACCATTAAATACTGATTTTACTTTTAATAACCAAAAAATAGAAACTGTTAAAGAATTTACGCTACTTGGTCTCAATTTGGATACTCATATAAATTGGAAATCCCACATACAAAAACTTAGATCAAAAATTTCTAGTTTTTCATATGCTCTACGTGAAATAAAGAAAACCACCAATCTTCAAACAGCGCTCACAACCTACTATGCATATGCTTATGCATGGCTAAGCTATGGTGTTACCCTTTGGGGAAATAGCACATATGCACCCTCACTATTTATCCTTCAAAAAAAATTAGTTAGAATTCTGGCAAATATTAATCAAACCGACAGCTGCAAACCTCACTTCCAAAATTATAATATCTTAACACTCCCCAGTATATACATATTAGAAACCTGCAAATTTGTTCATAAATATCAAGAGTTTTACACAAAGCGCGAAGATATACAATCACGTTTCACACTCCGACACAAATCAAGATTAAACATTCCGCAATCTCGACTAAAAATACACTCAACAAGCCCCTATGTAATGTCTATAAAAATATATAATAAACTACCTGAAATAATAAAAAAAGAAGAAAAATTAAACATGTTTATAAAAAAACTAAAACAATTTTTAACAGAAAAATGCTATTACAACATAAATGAATATTTAAACGATAAAATATAATTTAATAATGTATACAATTTCTATGTGTATTTATAAAGAATTATGGTATTATTGGATTTATTTTAGATATATTATTATTTTTAATTTTTTTTTTCTATTTTTAAAGCTTCCTCTCTCCTACTATATCTTTGTCTTTTGCTGTGCCCGACAGGGTCCATAATGATCTCAATTTTTAATTTACCACCTAAGTACACATTGTGGAATGCAAATAAAGTTTGAGTATTGAGTATTGAGTGAAAAACCAGTAAAACCACCGATATCGTTTCGTGACAACCCAGTAACACCAAAGATATCGTTTCGTGATTCAAACCCAGTAAAACCATAGATATTGTTTCGTGAAAGTTGCAGCGTTATGTTTTATCGCGATCCGTTACTTTCAAACTCAATTTAGCTAAATGTTTGCGGTGCAAACCCGTCTGAATAAATTCTCTGGAGGGATTAGTTCCTGGGTAACCAGAGATAGACGTGTCGGATGTACGGACGCTAATGAACGAAGCAGTAAGCGCTGGAAGGAAGGAATGCTTACTCTGCTAGTGTAAAAACAAATGAGTTGTTTTTAAACATTCTTGTCTTAATGGTGTTTACATTTTCAACATAGCGTAGGTACCCACTATTAGTTGTGTTTTGGGAGATTTAAGATTAAACAAATGCAAACTGTACCTAGGTTTCATAAAGTTCAATTTTAAAAGCGTAAAACTTCTTCAGCCAGCGAAAGCGTAGATCGCTGTTATTTCCAAAAAAAGTATGTGATGGAATGGCTTACTATTAGTTTAGTGTATGCTACTTATTCTGATATTTAAAGAGACAAAAAAGTTGCATTAAACATGATTCTGATATTGCTTTAGTTTTCGAAGTTGGAAGGATTTTTAGGAACAACTTTTATATTGACGTGCTTTTGATGTGCCCCAAAGAAACCCCCAAGTATATAATATCAAAGCACTAGCTTGTGATAGCTATCCATATTATAATGATCGTTATAATAATATAATCTATATATATTGCATACAATCCAGATTCTAGTGATTGGGAGAAGACACTGGATCCTGTTACACAACTGTTGTTTCTTAGCGCAGAATTCAGGGCTTCACTTTGTTTGTACACATTTTTTACACCAACAAAGAAATGATAAATTGTAGGAATTGTATGTTAAACACAGCTTATTCCCAGCTGACTCCAGCACAGTTTTTTCAACAATCGTGTCGCAAACTTCAATACTATGGAGACAGTTCTCATAGATTTCGTTGATTAGAGTAATCTGGGGGCAAAAACTAGCTCGTTGGCGTGTAACTCACACGGTTACTTAGGCTAGGGTATTGTTACAAGGACACCTAGGGCACAATGTGCTGGTGTAGAGTGATCTGTACCTCAGGTTAACGAACGAACGAACGAATTTGATTTACTCATAAAGAACAATACAGTTCACTTAATAATGAGCTTAAGTAAAAATAAAGTAATGTAGGTAATATACAGCGATCGAGCAATTGTAATAGATGTTGTCACAATAGTTATTTGTTATACAAGAGTGCAAAGTTGCTTTTTAACCGCGTGTTCAATTTTGATGACCGAGCAAGCGAAGGATTCTAAAATTGAATCACGAGCGCAGCGAGTGATTCAAAATTAGAATCCTGAGCGTTAGCGAGGGAATCAAAAGAGCACGAGGTGAAAAATCTTTGCACTCGAGTGCAACACGTAACTTTTCATTCCACCTCAGCGAGGAAATGACTAAATGCAAAAAAAAAACGTTTACAATCACAAGATAGGTACACTTTTATTTCAGTTTAGGTATTAATTACTACATTATGACAGGTAAGTATTACAGAATAATCTTTAAATTATAACAAAATAATACTAAGGTATAATTAAGAAAATTTTAAAGTAACGTTGCTACAGTTATTTAAATTGAGTGTAATATTTTTGTTTGGTACTGTAATATTGGTGTTAGTCACTTGTGTACTGTTTTTCGGTAAACTATCTGTCATACTTAATAGTTGTACCGATTCATCGGATTCCCTTGGCGTGAATGTTGGAGAGAGAGGGAGATGGTTAGGTGTTTCATAACGGCTTATTTTTGATGTAGAAGGGCCAGTCCAAGGATCCGATTGAGGCTCTTTCAGTGTAATGGCTCCTACGATGCCTTCACATATTTTAGACTTATTTTGGATGGAATCCTCTATGTATCCCTCTACAACTGCATTGGACTTCCAGCCTCCGTGGCGCTTAAGGGACAGGAGATCAGCTCCGGAATCAGCCAAAAGTGTGGCTGAAGTTCGTCGGAAACAATGACCCGTGTACAACAGGGGTTCTGGAAGTTCAAGAAATGTTGCTATTTCTCGTGGGATACTGCCAATTTTATTAGTACCCATAGGCTGTCTAACACACTTTCCATTGCGATACTGTAGAAAAAATCGATTGATTGGAGTGTTAGGCGGGCGTAAGGCTTGATATTTCTCAACAATCGTTACGTATTCCTTGCGAATGACGAAGTTGCGGTCTCTTTTTGTCTTTGTATTAGGTAAATTAATTAATAGTAAGTCATCTGAATGTTTCTCAATGTTTTTGACATTAAGTTGTGTTAGTTCATTAGTTCGACATGCTCCGTTTATTCCAATAATAAGAACAACCTGTAACGTAAAGAGTATTGTAGTAGATAAATGAATAAAATTGATATGAACGCATAATTATGCCTATCAACATCTACTAAGTATACTATTTAATTGAGATTAATATACTTAAGTAGATACTGAATGTGCAACTGACTTACTTTTGCCGCCAAATATACGGAATCGGGTGCTTCGTTAAGAAACTTTTCAATATCAGATACTGTGAAAACCTTCGATTTTTTTGGTTGATGACCAGATGAGGCTCTTTTAAAAATGCCACTAATTTAGGATAGGTATCGATATGTTTGTCTTTTTTCATCTTTATTGTTGCTTTTAGCATCGAATACGTACTCCATAGAGTGCTTGCTTTCTTGTTCTCGGATAATTCTATAAAATATGCCAGCAAAACGTTTTCTGAGAAAGTTTTGGCTCCTTTTGCTAGTCGCCACGTGTTGAACATATCGTACTGTTTTAAATACTTCTCGCGTGATTGTTGAGGGAGAAAGCTCATTTGCGCATTATTAACAGTTTCAGTCAATTCTGTTGGCGTCAAGCAAACTTCCTCGTCGCTAGAATCACTCATTTTAGTTTTTTCACTTGTTTTCAAGTTTCTTGTTTTTAATATAAGGTTTAACAATGACGTGAAAAAATGCCGCGTAAAGAACCGCGTACAAAGCAAATTGAAAAAAGAACACCAAGAAGGTTCCGAGTCTGAGTTTTTAACAAATTAAAAAAAAGTTGTATGATATATTCGGCACCATAGAGGTAGCAGTAAATAGGTTTAATGTTTTTTTTAATTCACAAACTTAGTGCACACGATGTTCTAAATTCAATTTACTTTATCCTCTAGAGAATAAAAACGGCTTTTCCACTCAGATATTGAAGATTAAAAATACTCTTTCCGAGATGGTGGGATGAAAATGTATTTTATTAATTTTGATTTAAACACTGCAAGCGGTTTGCTATCCTTAATATTATTTGGCAGATTGTTGTATAATTGTGCTCCTTCATAGTGATAGCCTTTTTACCATAGTTAGTCCTATTTCTTCGCAATTTAATCTGGTTAGTGTTTCTTAATATAATTTTTTAAAAGTTTTTTAGCAGATTTTAATTCACCAGTCATTATTTTTCGTACTAGTATGCACATTGTGTAAGAGTGTGTACCTATCATAGGAATAAATACATCTACAGGGTGAAATTGAATTCATGGGCATCCTTCTAAGGGGTCATTGTACCTACTCATCATTATGAACAACTTTTACTATGGGACCAAACCTGAAATCGCGAAAAACAAATCAGCTGTTCCGTACATTTTGATGAGTTATTCAAACATAAATATCGCGATTTCCGGTGTGGTCCCAGAGTTAAAGTTGTGCATAATGATGAGTACAATGACCCCCTAGAAGGATGCCCATGAATTCAATTTCACCCTGTAGATGTATTTATTCCTATGATAGGTACACACACTTACACAATGTGCATACTAGTACGAAAAATAATGACTGGTGGTGGCCCATGAATTTATTTTAATCCTATATAAAATAAATATCTGGGCTGGTTGTGTCGAGCGAGAGAGATGAGAACCTCCAATCACCTAATTGGTAAAGAATTACATACAAACATACATAATCTCATGCCTTATTCCTATGGGGGTAGGCAGAAACTGAACGCCACCTGCTATGATCCTTGTATACTCCTTTTGCTGCGTGATTTTTAGGTGGTTCGTTCGTATATTTTTTTGCTTTGGGATCAATAACCTACTTTCAACGTCGAAGTTAGATCGAGGTAAGTTTTTAAATTTAAAGCATTTGCAAACACAAAGATCTTTTGACGCGTTGTAAAAATGGTAACTAACGCCGCCATCTTGATAATTCAATACATTTTCAACGCCCCCTTGTCAATGTCACTCAAGGTTGGCGAGCAGCCGAGTTCTTCTGTAATGATCTCACCGCGAAAACTTAGGAGAAGTGAGCATGAAGTGAGTGGTCAAAAGTGTCAATCCTTAGCATCAGGTGGAATGATAGCTCACTTCGCCTACGTTCTCACGGTGAGATTGTTACAGAATCGACCGGCTGAACTCTCGCTGTGAGGCTCACGTTTGGTAATACGCATACCAACGAGTAATCGCTCGTCACCGACGTGCACTCACTGCTCGTTTTTAGTTGCTAGCTCTACTCGTTTCTCGGTAATCGAAGGCGGGGAAACAGGTGCCAGGTAGAGCAATGACGAGGTCAATTGCACCTACCTACCTAGGTACTTTAGAGAATATGTAATTCCATGTGTGAAGGTCGTCATTTTCAAGGTCATAGCCTACACCCAATATAACAGTACAGCAACAACAAAATCAACTTGGAAATATAAACAAACTCTAAACAAAGATCATAATAATTACGTAACCGCGAACTTTGAAAAACGAATATTGAGCACTCGGGTTTAGCACTTGCGCGATGATTGGCTATGTCCGGGAAGTGGGAACCAATCAAGACTATTTGAGTATGGAAGGTTTTATTGATATCGGGTTTTCAACTGTTTCAAAGCGTTTATCGCTTGCTCTAAGTATTTTGTAGATTGCTTTTTTGTATTCCAAAAACTGCTTCGTTCAATGTCGTTTGTCTATGTCTACGGCTTTTCTTTTTTCCGAGAGGCACTCGGTTCGATATTGACGGCTGATGGATTTTTAAATTTACGCTATTTTAATCAATGGCTCTAATACGTTTACTGGTTTGTTTACTGGTAGAAAATGCCTATGGCATTAAGTCCGCCTCTGTGCATTTGTGTGCTTAAAGTGTTAAATAAATAAATAAATATAGGATAATTAATAAAATAACTCTGAAGATACTGTTTGTTTGTTTAAACGTGTTTTTAACTTAGAAATTATGTAGAGACCAGTTGGATTCGAAAAAATATTTTTGATAGCCCAATTCTCGAGGAAGATTAAATGCTATTAACATCACGCTACGACCCTTAGGAGCTGAGCAAAAAGAAAATAATTAGAAAGAACGCTTAGCGAAAACGAAATAATAGCGCGCGTGGGGAATGTGGCTGTTATTTTAATATATTGTGGTGTCATACGACTTCAACGCGAACGAAGTCGCGGACAAAAGCTAGTTTTGAATAAACGTAGGTAGATATTAAGCTAAATATCAAACAGCAGCTATCATTACTCAACAGCGGCATTGATAACACAGCTTAATCATGATTTATAAACGTATACACGGCCTAATCTGCAATAAACAATCCATATTCATCACGCGCCAATCATTGGATCAATCGGCTTATCCTATCTATTTATCATAATTCAAAACCACTTACGAGTACGTCCATTTCCCACAGAGTAAAAATTTAAATACGAACTGTCATCATCTGTCACTTGATAAGAATATCTCATTAAGTAAAGGCAAGTTATGTCATACAGCCTCTTGAATGAGTTTAGGAATATATTATAATAAATTGTTCTAACGTCCGGTGGGCCATATAGCTACGTGCATTCTTGGCGTAGAAAGTTGACAACATATTATTAGGTATTAAGTAATCGTTACCTATTTGGATTAATTTTAGGTGTGTGTGGCGGAAGGTCAGTGTGCTATGGGAAAATTATATCGATTTCAAGTTTGTTTTGTATAAACAAGTTTTTATTGGTTGATTATGTCAATAAAATGTCGATCAGTGAAATCGGGCTATTGGGCTATACCTACTACAAAAATCAAAACACGACTACTTTAGATAGTTAAATAGATAAACCATTTATTTGGTTTTTAGGCCTCTTGGGCACGTGGTTGACCATCTGTTTGCTTTTATAATTTCTAACGTGACGATATTATCGTGGACGTCCATCATCACGATAACACAGAACAGTAAAATGTATTGAAACGTGCACGTGGACGTCAACGATACCTAATATCGCCACGTTAGAAATGATACTTGCGCACAATGTTTTCTGGCGATTGTTGCGAACCAATGATGTTATATTTGCGAACAGTGAAAGTGTTAAAATAGTGATTTGAACTACTTTCGAGATGGACGTTTCTAACGAGCCATATTTGAGTAATCGATTTTTATATTTATACGTTATAATAAAAAAAGGTAATCGCTTGTATGATACGGCCGCAAATTGCTGGTGATCCTATTGCTATCCTGGTGCGGGCCAGTCCCAATGTATCCTGGTAATGATCGCCAACAGGCTGGACTGCCCTTATATCCGGAATTGCTGTGGTAGGCATGTTGCTGCTGTTCCAATGCCGGTTAGAAAATTATAAATATTGTGTTTATTTTTATTTATTTTTGATGACCAATAATGTAAATGAGTTAAATGAAGTGAGTGAATAGGTTTAATTTAACTGAATGTCTTGAATGTTTGTATTGTAATTATTGTGTGCCTAATAATTAGTATTCAGAGTCTTGTGTTACTTGATTATGAATAAATAATAATAATTATAAGTGAAAAGTCAGGTCAATCAATTGTTTAACAAATTGACTACCAAATCAACCTGTCCGTATATTCAAAACACAACTGTCATTGTTTGACAGTTGTATGAAATGGCTTTAACGCTGCAAATTGACGTAGGGTGTTAATTTACTTAACAATTAATTACCCGGACCATACCTACACCGGTAATACAGTGTATCTCCGCATGGGCCAATTATCTGTCGAATCATCGGTATATCGTTTGCGATCTGAATGATCGAGTCATTATTGAAATCCATCCAACGAGAAGACGGGCTTCGCGCTTTTATGATCTTTTTTTTTATATTATTTTATTGAGGTGAAACATCTCACGCGCGTAAGCGTTGTAGTTTGAGTGGCTGATACGTGGTGATCGCGAAACGTAACGTTACACAAGCGTTACAATTATGGATAGCGCCATCTATGCTTACGATTGTAAGCTACTGGTTCGTAGAATGATGTTGATAAATCCCTACAATGTTAACAGATGTCATTGTGAAACGAAAACGTATAGAGAATAGTTTCGATGTTTCACATGTGCCAGGCGTCCCGCGACGCGCGACGGCTATATTTATTAATTTGTTACCGATCAAATTTCCGATTTTTTTTTGTTCGAATTTCATTTTATTGAAAGCTATTGACCGACGTGTTTTTGCTATATGCATTATTTGACATATTTTTAGATCATCAAAGTACCATGTGTCATAGGTATTATTTTACCGAACTATATTTCGCCGATTTACAAAATAACTTGTCCGAAGCCTCTTTTGAATTTTTTCATTTGCCAAATTTTCACCACACTGAACAACATTTTACGGAATATTTTTTAGTCACAAATATATAGCCGGTTACTTGGTAGCATTTTCAATATTAAATTAAAATAGTGTCTAAAGTCAATATATTGTGACACAAAATTTAGTGACAGAAACGAATCGCTGCAAAACCGTTTCCACGTAGTCTTGTCTGCCCTACCCCTAGGGTGTAATTTAAACCCGCGTAGGTGCGGAGGGGCGAGGTGGTTTCAACGCTCGCCGCCGCGGCTGATACTCGCAATAAAAGATTAGGTTAGGTTAGAACTGCGAACTGCCGAGGTGGCGGCGCGTAGTGTTCCACGCGCGCCTCTCTTAGACGTCGCGGGGAGAGTCTAACACCTCACTCCCCCCAGACCCGAAGAGGCCAGCACCAGTCAGGGGTTGTGGATGGATCGTACGTTTCCGCGACCCCCGGCGTAGGTGTGAGATGGAACACCGGGGTGGTTCTTAGTCAGTGAGTGTCTGACAGACCCCGCTGCCCACCTCAGAGCGGCGGACATCCATGAGGATTTTCCACCTCGGAAACAAAAAAAAAAAAAAACGTTAGAACTGCGCCCGTCCTGGGACCTCGAGGCGAAAGTACTCGCGTCATTGTATCGGTGGCGTGAGGAGCAAGGGCGGCGACGGAGGGACGGCGGACTTTGGGGATGTCCGCCGCTCCTCCATATAACAGGACCCGAGGCAGTAGCGCGTAGTGTTCCACGCGCGCCCCTCTTAGACGTCGCGGGGGGAGTCAAACACCTCACTCCCCCCCAGACCCGAAGAGGCGCGCAGTGGCGGGCTGGCACCAGTCGGGGGTTGCGGAAGGATCGTATCTACGTTCCCGCGACCCCCGGCGTAGGTGTGAGATGGAACACTGAGGTGGTTTTTAGTCAGTAAGAGTCTGACAGACCCCGCCGCCCGCCCCAGGGCGACGGACATCCATGAGGATTTCCAAACCGGAAAAAAAGGTTAAATTATGGTTATGAAATGTAAATATGGTAATTAAAACAGTGATCTATTGAATGTTCGGAAACATAATACTTCGAAAAAATGTTATTTTGGCTAAGTATAACTTCGGTAAAAAGTTTTTCGACCAAATGAAACGTTGGAGTACCTAACGAAAAAAATCGAATTGACAATAGGTCAAATGATACAGAGGCAGACGTGACTTCGATGAAGTAAAAATAAACGAAACGGTAATAGTTGAAAAGTTTTAGGTGAAATTAAAAAAAAATCGGTCAAATATTTTTCGAACTTATGATAGGTAGGTAACCCTGTCTGACTACATCTTAGAAATACTACTGTTTCAGATTTGTGTTTCGTTTGTTTACCTACATATTAATAAAATTAAAAAGTGCATAAACGACCTCAGTTATAAGTAGGTTAGGGCCTACCCTAGCCTACTTATAACTAGATTTCTTAAGGGGATTACATGACCTGATTGCAAGTTTTATAATGCCTAAAAGTATATGATCCACAGTGTGCAGTAAACAAAATCAGAAAAATATATGATTTTCTTCAGGATATATGCTAGTTAGATAGTGTGTTGAAAACATAATATACCACTAATTTGGTACGATAGAAATAAGTCACAAAGATACCCCTTAAAATTTATTTTAACGATTAAAAACCATACTAATATACATCCAATCATTCTGTTTCTTTTTTCAGATTGTTCTCTAAGCAACATATGAACGTGATAGTGTTTTAATTTTTTTGTCCAATCAATAGATTTTTTTGTAAACAGAGAGAGCTTTAGCTGTTGTAAGCCCCTTAAGAGGTCGAATGTTATTCGAAGCAGTTGCAAGAGTCTACTCTTGCTTGTTACTACTTATAGCAACATGATAGAGTTGCACAGACTCTTGCTTTGACAAACTGCTTCGTATTCGAAGCAGTTTGTTACAGCAGTTTGTTTGAATGTTATTACATTCGTAATAAAAAGAGGCATTGTTCTGTTGATATAATAACACATCTTGTTAGTAGACGTCTGCGAACTATTATATGATACTAGCTGTGCCCCACGGTATCACCCACCGTTTAATTTTAATTTTTTGCTCGGCTCCTAAGAGTCGTAGAGTGTGTCAAATAGCCTACATGGGAAGAGCAGAACGGACAACTTAAGCAAGAACTAATGTAGAAAAAAACAATTCGTGTTATTCAACATTTTCACTAATGAATTTGATCAACAATCTGTACTCTACGTTACTTATTAATTTGACTTAAAATATCATAATCAGTCTATAATGTTCCCACTCCTGGGACACAGGTCTCCTCTCTGTGAGAGGGAGCTACACTCCGCTACGACTTACATAATATATATTCATAGGTACTTGATTAAAATATTAGATGATTTTTATAAAATCTAAAATTGATCCGTTTTATCTTCATAATCGAGATAAAACGGACCACACACGAAGACAAAATGGACTTTCACAATGTGCCTGACTTACCTGAGTACCAATCATTGAACCTAACTTGGTTTCCGTACGTCCTTTTCGGGTAACCACTGAAAATCAGCGCTGTGCTGTGGGCCCCCCATAGCACAGCATCATGCTGAGTGAAAGCCTTCTGGTCACAGTCACGACATGCAGGCATACATCTTTTTTGTGCCAGCTAGTGAAAAATATTATTTTCTTTAAATCTCTTCCTATTCGTCCGGTCCGTTTTGCCTGGGTCCGTTTTGCCTTTTGGAATAAACCACGTCAAACACTTAAGTTCTGGTTAATGCGTATTGCTATCATCCACATAAGTTGATTAGTTCATTCAATCACAAGTCACTTTGCATACAGAGATCGCCAGAAAATAATTATCATGAGCCAAAGTAATCTGTAAGTCGATTGAAAATCCTTCCTAAAATAGTATCCTTGCTAAAATAGTGCTAAAATAGTACGCTGACCAAAAAAGTGAGCATGAAGGGCATGATACCCGTTCAAAGATGGTGGTATTCCTTTCAAAATTATTTAGATCTTTGTACTTGCAATAGCCGTCTACCTTCCTTTTCCCTAACCTTCCTCAAGAATAGGGCTATCAAATGCATTTTTTTTAATCCGCCTATTATCTATGTTCTAGAGATCAGCGCGTTGAAACAAAAGAAGAAACTCTCCAGCTTTATTATTCGTGTAGATAGCTTTTAATGATGTTTGACGGGGCATAGCCCTGCAGATATTGCTTCTTGGAAAACAATAAGCATTGAAGAGAAAAATAGTTTATTCTTCGACTGGTTAACATTTAAAGTTACTCTGATATTGTGACTCTAACATATAGTTTACAGTGTGCTAGTAGGTACTATAATATCTATATTACTTTATAGGTAGGTATATTATGTCAAATACAAAAAAAATACAGACAAAAAAATAAAAATGTAATGTTAAATGACAGATCTTCATGATGGCCGTTGAGTATAATATGACGGAACGGATTTTTCAGGAAACCAAAGCTATGTTTATTTATGTATTTTATTATTTATGTACCTACACACAGTCTGAGTAACCTAAATACAGAAACCAAAGTCGAAGTGCAACCAGGTATTCTGTGATACGGTCAAAGATGCAGTTATTTTCAAAATCCACCACAAATAACAACCCTTTTACAAAGTAATTTTGCATTTGAATTCTCCTGCAGCCCACAAAATTGAAAACAAAAGCATCGGGACAATCGGACAGGATGCCGACCAGTCCATATCCCACCACTGCCATTCATTTGTCTGTGGGTACTGCATCATGTATGATGCTGGTCAGCCAGTCGGCCATAACTGTCAGATAACACGAATACACAGTTATTGAATTACTAGCAGCACAATAACACCCACTCCGTAAGAAATACAGAAGTTTCAGTAGCCTTGTTTTTTTCCAATCGGGAGCGGTCATTGCGCAAGCGAAGTCCACACCGTTCATACAGCCCTATATTACATGGTGCAAGTTTCTGGATCGTTCAAGAGCAATAATAATCGCATGCAGCAATTTTCAGTTTTGCAATTTTCAGTTTTGCAATTCAATAATTGCATGCGACTTCTGTTTACACCAAGGCAATTATTGCATGCAAGTTTTGCCTCGTCTAAACACAGAGCTGCACGTACTTGTACATTGATTAAGTATTGCCCGTATTTGGGCAGCCAAATATGTCATTTAATTTTATTGCACGTGTATTCAATAATTTTTTAGCTCGTTTCGTTTGATCATGTTAGAATGATAAAAACATTTCATGCCAGAATTGAATGCGATTTTATTGTACTATCGAGGAAGTTCATATCTAAGCAGTTTTAGAACAAAATCCCGTGAACACGATGACCGCATCTGTTTTACGTTAGTTACTGTTAGCGCCCGAGCGCTACAGGGAAAAATAGTCCTAAAGGTGCATAGGTAAGAACTTCCTCGATAGTACGTGCTATTTTCACCTATACCAGTTTTGAACGGTAACTAACTTGCCCGTATTGTGCAACAGTTGAACGTGTTGTTTAGACGGTGCCAGTCAATTGTGGCTTCATATTAATGGTATGTCACAGACAATAAACTGAGCCCGTCGCCACAACTGATGAAGAGTGTCAAACAATCTGTTTTTTTTTATTACAACAAAAATCTTTGACCGTGTCGTTCATATTCTGTTTATTTAGGGCAATATTCTAATCAGGTTGGCAGTCATCAGTTTAGTTATTTTCCTAAAGACTGGTGCAGTAGATACAAGTGATTTATGGGCACGATATTTTAAAGTGCTCTCCCTCAACGGTATCTGAAGAGGACTCTGAAAATAACGAATGGTCACGAGCTGACCGCAATAAGTGTGTTCGGACCGTACAGTTAATACACTGACCTCTATTAAAATACGCTTAATAGAGATCAGTGAGTTAATATCTTTTCAGTTCTATTCTCAAAAATCGAAGCTCGATAGGTGAATCCGTGACGACGGTATTAAAAACAACAGTGAGTTCGTTATCGTTTAGTGTTGTGAAGTGGTGTGTGGTCAAGGTTCCAAGTAGAATTTTACAAAATGTCACAGCAAAGTGGATCTTCGTAGTAATCTATGTAGTGCAAGCACAAGCCACGAGAATTAATTGCTACGAAACCCCATGGCCTGACATGAGAACTCAATTTGCAGATAAGAATTGCCTATTTACTGCGTCAAATGGGTTTTGGCGGAGCTTGCAACGTTGTGCCTATGTTGCCTGGTATATTATGCATTAATTAGCAAACTTAGATTAAGTATCAAGGGACTCGTTAATACAATCTTCTTTGAACCAGACATTAAAGAGATTTCCGATAAAAAAAATGCTGTATTATTTTGCGTAGATGATTCGTCTTGTACACTTCGCCCAATCGTTATAGGCTTCAATCTTGCAGTTACATTAAGATTCTAAATCTAATGACTATGATTGATGTTCCAAATTATTGTGCTGTAACGTTGCAAAAATCAATATATAAAGCAACTAGTAGCGACACCTTTCGTGGGTCTGCTCAAGCTCGTAGGATGATGGTTTTTATGAAATTGTGTCATACGAACTAAATACAAGTTTATTAGTTATTTTAATTAAATAAACATAATTAAAATAACTAATAAACACATTTCCCACATTCTACTGTACACATATAATATACACTACTGTACACATATAATGATACAATATCTATTAAATCCTAAGTTACTAATAGATGAGGATTCTATTAGTCATTCTGTGAAAAGATTGGAGGTAACTGACAAATTGGGTGAGTGGTTTTTTCCCCTCAGGGCGTGACTACGAGGAACACGCTTTGGCAGAGGGACCAGTTCTGGGGTAATCAGACAGTGTCCAACTATCCCGATGACTTTTGTATGGCTCTAATCAAACCTGATCCTTGTGAGTAATGAACCATTTTCTTTGCTCTCGTTTTTATAACCTAGTTCTCAGTTGTGAGTTTTGACTAGAGGATTTTGTTTCAGGTCTGGCTGATTATGCTAGCTTTCTTTCTGTCTTCTTAATTAAGATATCTAATGCGAGGATAGACGTGATGCCTTGGTGTAGCCCCGTGCACAGATGATTTGAAGTTGATCCGGGTGCAGGCAATTTAGAGGTTATCCCTTTATGGTGTGGCTATCTGTTATTGAAGAAGGCCTTACTGAACCGGATAACGGTAAATGAGGGAAGTTCGCCACTCCAGGTAACATAGCGTCACCGTCTGCCCGTAGGTCACATTTCATGTAAAGGATGCCAAGGGTCTTGATTCCGTCAATTGAATTAAAATCAAATTGAAAATGAAAGAAATATTATATACTGAGAGAAGACTGAGTCTTAACTAAATTGTTATAAATTAACCTATGAGAGAATTAGGCCTTTTGTAAGAACTAGGTAGTAAGACGAGTTGTTATAAATTACATAACATTATAGCTTTACATAAGCGATATTTTCCCTATATGAGTGCAACCATAATAGGTCGATACTTATTCGATTGAGCTAGAAGATATAAAGCAGTTCATCTCACGTACTCACTAAAGCGACTCTGAGTTTTAGTTTTAGTCTCATTGCAGGTGTGTACCCTGATACCACTAGGAACAGAGACCTAGTTTTGTTGGAGTGAACAAGTTAGTGGCTCGCCAGAAGTGATGTTGTTGTACCTTAATTTTTTGTGTATTATAAATTACAATAAATATTGTATTGTGTAAGAAGGTACTTGTTTAATTGAATCTTTCCCGTACAACTTATACCCTATAAATTTACTTTAGCACGGTGGTATGTAGTATAATACTACATATTATATTGAAACCAGCAACATCTTGTTTTCCAAAGATAATAATACAAACTATTTAAACCGGGAGAGGGATACCGTGGTGCCTGGCACAGGCAACTGAAGGAACACGGGTGGGTTTTAGTCAGTAAGAGTCTGACACGCCCTCCCACTCTGCCCAGAGCGGGAGAAGTTATTTGAAGATTTCCTAACCTCAAAAAAAAAGGGGGCCACGGTATCCCTCTCGGACTTTCCCGCAACCCTAGCAGGCATCGGCCCTAGCGGACCCCGTCATTGGTGCTGACATCTCTTTGAGGCGCGCGTGGAACACAACGCGAACGAACCTCCTTATCGAACCTTATCGAACGGCGAGCTGCCCATTGCTCGCCGTTCACAAGCCCATGCCTACGGTGGCCGGGAATCAGCCTGCGATTCCCGACGCCCAGGGCGTCTCCTGCGGCGGCTAGGGGCGTGACGGCGCGAATTTTGCCTCTCCCTCACGCGTTCCGCCTCCTCCTTCGCGAACATTACTGCTTCGCAGAACGGCTTCCCAAGCCCTCTCGCTCCGTAACATGGCCTGGACCAAAGCCCTAAAAACAAGTTAAATCCTACTTTGGGTGCCAGAGTTCATCGAAAACACTATTTCCCTTAGTTGTAACGCAGCATAGTGTTTAGATAAGTGTTTTGTACATCTGAAGGTAATAAAAAAACTTTATTTATATGTATTTTTATCGCATTAAAAGCCAAGCTACCTACTAACAATTTCCATTATGAGACAACGGTCAGATTACGTATATAAATGGGATACCTACTTATCTATTTTCAACTAATTTAACGACATGGTCGTCTGGCAATAAATCACAAAGGTTTGTCTTACATAAGGTGTGACATATTGGCTTTGATAGGAATTTCTTCGGCCCAGATTATTAATGGGTGTTTATTTACGAACAGAGTTATGTCATGGCTTGTTTGATTTTTAGGGTTCCGTAACCAAAGTCTGGGGGACCCAATTACTATCCGCTATCTGCCCGTCCGTCTATCACAGGGCTGTATCTTTTGAACCGTAACGCACTTGACCTAACCCCTCCACCTCCTGGTCCTTAACCTGGGTCAAATACATTTTTTTTCTTTCTTTCATTTGAAATTTTCACACAGTGTGTATTATGGCCGCTATAAGAATAAATATTAAAAATAAAATTAAAGGGGGTACGGAACCCTTAGTATTCGAGTCTGACTCATACTTGACCGTTTTTATGGTAAAATTTAATGGCGATTTTAGAATCTTGCCTTGGCCATGTGTTGATGTGAGCAGTTAGCTATATGCAGTCAGAATTAATTTGAATGATTATTGCGTAGTTTGGAAATGAATCGTCAATGCTGCTTGTTAATTATCGCATATTTTTAAACTGGTCTTAATTTAAGCGTATTTCGAAAAACACTTCGTTGATGATGTTGTTTTTTTTATTGTAGCTGACCCAACAGACGTTGTCCTGTAAAAATTTAAATAAAAATAAAACCCATAGAAATAAGCCCGTTCACTTTTTCCCGAATTCGAAATTTTTCCGGGAAAGTTTTCCTTTTTACTTTCCATAAAAGCCTAATTCGGACTATTACGAAAATGTTAAACAAAGAATAACTAAATCGGTCCGGCCGCTCTCAAGTGATGCGCTTGCCAACGAACAGAATTTTCTTTTTTTTTTATACAGGGTGTGGCGTCAATAATGGATAACCCCGAATCGCCACATAAGCCTGCCACTTTAACAATTTTGGAGTGTTCTTTTGTTGCACTCGTTATCGCGTTCTACCGTTTTCGATTTTGAATTTGAATTTTACTGTTTATTTTTTTAATTTAATTTTGATTCTAATAATGATTTTAATTTTGATTCTAATTTCGTTTATGATTATGCTTTGTTTCTAATTAATTATTCTATCCTCACTACGAGCAAAAAATCTTGTGTAAACGTATATATAAGAAGCTATTTTTAGTGTAAGTGTTGTGTACGCCTGTAAGTGACTTGTTCACCATAACTCAATGCATATGTTATTTTTTACTATGTTAATGTTTCTAGTGAATAGGTCGTAGGTGTGCCTTTTAAATAAAATAAAAAATAAATAAATAAAACCCTGAAACTGTTGATTGGCCAGCTTGTCATCTATCATTTACCCCACTTAGCCTACATACGCGTTAATTTTTTTTTTCGTTAAAGGAGCCCAAAATTGCATAATTCCGTAGAAAAATATTAAAATTTACGAATAGGTATTTTTTGCAGTTTTCTTAGATTGTAATAAAAAGTCTTGATACTGGTCTGATAATACAAAATATTCAGGAGTGGCATAAAAAAAAAAACAAAACGATAACAAGTCACCGATTGTTGAAATGGCAGCTGATTTTGTAAGAGTAAGTCTAAGTACGATTTTTATTTAAAATATCAATAATTTAGTCATCCATGAGCATATGGCGATATAAGTGGGGTAAATGATAATTAAATCATCTGGCCGATCGACAGTTTCAGGGTTATCCATTATTTACGCCACACCCTGTATAGATAAAGACAAGCTACAACGGTTTCCTATGGTAGCCCTCTCAATCTGAGTTTCAATCAGTTTGGGTTAGCCTTCCAATAAACAATTTTCTTCTCATCTGTTGGTCTGATTACTCAGGATAAATTGAAACGTTGAACTCGTTAAAACTTAATTATAGTGCCTACCTGAGGGTTCAATAAAAAGAAAGATAACATGGACTTAAACATACTGGCGATATGTAATAATAATAATAAATAATATTATTTTTTTTATTTAACTTCAGTTGTACAAGAAAAACACTTATCTTAACACTATGCGGCATTACAACTAAGGACACAGAGTGTTTTCGATGAACTCTGGCACCCAAAGTAAGATTTAACTTGTGTTTAGGGTGCCAGCGTTTATGTGGTGCGTTGGTGTGGCGTGGAGGTTTATGTGGGTGTACATGCTAAGGTACACCTCTGCCTAACCCCTCGGGAAATTACAGGCATGAGGTTAAGTTATTTTATAATGAGGACTGAAAGATCTCCAATGTTAGCGCGCGGAGCAATGAAAGAGTGGACTGTATTTTAGGGGCAATGGTATATTACCATTCTTAATATCAAGTGTGAAATTTCCTGGACAAACAATGAGTACATTAAGTTAGGAGTAAGTGTTGTCCGCCGCGGTGGAGTCCGATGAAGCGAGTGGTCATCGGTCCGAGCCGTGTCGCAGCCGCGCCGCGCCTCGGCAAGCAGCGTACACCAGTACCGTAAAACGGGGTGAATTGAGATAAGGGGTTAATCGGGACGAAACTTTAAAAGCAATGTTATCATTGAAATAATATAGTTTGTTGCCAAAAAGGACTATGTGTTTATTGTATTATACTTAATTAACGATTGAGTGCCCTTGTTGGCAACAAACTACTTATATTATTTCAACGTTAAAATCCATTTTAAAATTTCGTCCCGATTCACCCCTGCGTCCCTATTCACCCCGTTTTACTATCTCTTTTACTTAAAATTTAATATCGGTTAAAGATATCCTATCTAAACCATAGTATAATAATTTGAAAACTCGATTTCATTCAGGATAGTCAGGGTATGCATCCCTTATCTCTATCTCATTGTTATACATAGGTAGGTACATAAATAAACTCACGTCTTCGTCCCATGGGGTTAGGCAGTAACTACAGAACACCACCTGCTACGATCCTTACATACTCCATTATTATAAACCTCTCATAGTGACTCAGACTTGCATTGTATAAACTCAATCTCCTTTGTATTATACAGGGCTCTTGGTAAAACACCATCAACCTCTTAAGAGGTCATTGTACTCATCATTATAAACAACTTTTACTATCGGACCAAATATGAAATCGCGAAAAAAAAAATCTGCTGGTTCCTACATTTCGACGAGTTCTGCAAACATAAATATAGGGAACAGCTGAATTTTTTTCGCGTTTTCATATTTGGTCCCATAGTAAAAGTTGTTCATAATGATGAGTACAATGGCCCCTTAAGACGTTGATGGTGTTTTACCAATAACCCTGTATAATTGCATAGGACAAGTGTGAGTACTATGTAGGTACTATCGAGCTACCATTTACCGGGTAATGTCTTTCATTTACTTGAATGTGCCCTGGCGGCTGATAGATGTCATGCTCACTCAAATGTCACGCTGACGGTGGCGCGTGTGTTGGATCATTTAGCTCCCTTCAAAATGGTTGAGCTGAATGGTGCTGATCCATGCGTCATGTTCGTGAACGGGCGCTGTCAGTCGGGACTTGTCATATCTTAGCCGCCACGGCTTATTTGAATTATTTTATTTATGGATTGTTTAGTTTAAATTTATATTTGCTGTACTCTGGACACTAAACGTGTACGTCTTATTTACATCGTTCTCACATATAAGTATACCTATATTCAACATTACCGCGTACCTGCTGAAATAGTTCGTGTGTTTCAGTATTGGTACTCAAATCAGGTGAATAATGTGAGATGGCAAAACTCGCTTTCTGACGCATACAGACTGGGATGCGGGGTGAGGCAGGGTGGACTTACCTCACCGAAGCTTTTCAGTCTGTATGTAAATGAGCTGATAGCTGGGCTCAGCAGCAAGCGCATTGGATGTTGGATTGATGACACTTGTGTCAATAACCTTAGCTACGCAGACGATATGGTGCTGCTGGGCCCAACTGCCAGCGCAATACGAGAACTTCTAGACTGCTGTACCAAATACGCTAGAAGCCATGGTCTGCTGTACAACTCTAAAAAGAGTGTCTACATGATCTTTAAGGCCGTCGGCAAAAGATTTTCTTTTGAGCCAGTCATTACACTCAATGGACAGGTAATGCATAGAGTGACACAATTTAAATATTTAGGACACTTTGTAACGGACGACCTTAGGGATCATGCAGATATTGAGCGGGAACGCAGAGCTCTCGCTGTGAGAGCTAATATGCTGGCCCGCAGGTTTGCTCGTTGTAGTAAAGAGGTAAAACTAACCTTGTTTAAAGCGTATTGCCAAACTTTCTACACGAGTAGCCTGTGGGTCAGTTACACGCGTGGAGTATTGGATAAGCTGCGAATCCAGTACAATAACAGCTTCAGAATGCTTTTGGGTTTGCCGCGTTTCTGTAGGGCATGTTCGCACAGGCGCACACCCATGACTTTTATGCCATGATGAGACTTAAGACAGCCTCACTTTTGCAAAGGGCGCGGTCGAACTCAAATGGCATTCTGAGGATGTTAACAAATAAACTTGACTCACCTTTTCTGCAACACTTTATGAGAATACTGGTGAGGCAAGAATAATGTTAAGTTTTTACTACCTATTCCATTCTTAGTGTGTTTTACTAACATAGTTTATAAGTGTTTTGTGTAACTAACCCATGGACCTCTGATGTCAAATAAATGAATTACATTATTATTATTATTAATGATGTAACTAATATTTATGTAACAATTTATTTTAAAAGAGTGTCCATGGAGTTTCTTGCCCGTTCTTCTCCATAGGTACCTACTACGCTTCGGAATGGGCAACTAGCTTCATATTTCTGACTGACCGACCTCTTGACAATTCAAAAATGTTTCAATTAAATGGTTTAATTGAAATAAATGCTTTGAGTTTGAGATTCTCTCCCTCCCCAGCTAAAGCACTAGAAAGTGGTGAAGGACGGGCGTTTTGGGGGGCTGTCTTATGCAATTTTGACGTTAAACAAGTGGTGAATTTCAGCCTAGTTTGAATATATTACTTTAGATTTTGATATTCTTAAGGTAAGCTTCTCTACACCTCACATCTTCTCGGCAGAGTGTAATAACAATATGTATGCATAAATATTGTTATTACACTCTGCACATGCCGCGACATGTGCCACGATCTTATATATGAACGTGTAAGACGCATAATCTGAGATAAACCAAGTTTTAATTAAGTTTTGGAAGCCGTAAATATCAAGCATATTCATTTTCCAGATTTAGATAGCTGCTTGTTCAAGAGTATCGGTCTGTAGTCCGTTCTATTTCAAAACAAGAACCTCGTCTCATACACAGAAGGCATATGAGTTGGTCACCACGGTTCCTTTCTAAATTTGGCTTTTCATTCCTGGTTTCCATAAGATATTTTTCAATTTAGTGACTAGTGGTTTCAGTCCAGGTTTTGAACCGAGGTTTAAAAAGTGGGTCAGACCAAAGGCATTAGACGTTGACAGTATGAATGTGAAGTATACTTACTCACTGAAACGTTTAAATATTACAAAATATTCAAATAACAAAGTGATAAAGCAAGTTTTTACATTCTTAAGAATCTTTTCTGTTACTAAACAATTTCCCGGAAATTCAGCTGAAGCGAACTGCGTAAGTATAAACTTTTCTGAAGAAAAACTCAAGTCAACAAAACGTTCAAAATAACTCACAAAAAATCACCAAGCTCCACATATCAGAAGATCATCCACACACTTGCACTAAACCGTCCTATACAAAGTATAACACCTCTATTTATTAAAAAAAAAACAAGTATCTTCACTAGCACTGGTGGTGGCACTACTCTACGGCGGGTGAATCAACATTGTGCACGAAAAGGCGCCGCTCTCTCAGAGGTAGGTAGAGGTACCCCGCCCTACCATGAGGTACTATGAAAATTATGAATTAGTGTAGAGGCGACAGTGCTTTGTTTGTGCTGCAAATGACGAATAGGTAATAGGTAATACGGGCTGGTGTCCGCAACTCCACGTCAACCAACAAATGACGAATTAAATACCTACATTCGGTGGCGTAGCTCGGATGCCATCACTTATAGTTATCAAAGTAGAATAACATAACTTTACGCCTAAATTCCATGAAGGCTTCAATCTAGGTGTCTGTGAATTGTAGTTATTGCCAGATATTAGCGATAATGGTTTAGTTCTATTAACAATGCAACTCGACTCAACAGGGCTGACTAACTTACCTATAAGTTCTTAAATAAGCTGCTAATATGAAAAGTTTGCGACATAATTATCTATAAACGTTTCCTACAATTGGTGTAATAACGGTCACATTTACCAATTCAACGATACTGTAGTTAAGCGCAAATGTAGGTACTTACGTTAAATTCATCATCAATCAAGCACTCACTGCTGAGTGTTGTCTTTTGGGATATAATTGCGTAACACAAATAAAATGGCAATCGATCGCAAGCCTTTCATTTTGACAGTTCAGCCACGTTCGTTGCTTTATTTACGTTGCTGAGCAGGCGAATTTTTCAAACATATGAAGCAATGGATTAGGAATTTCTTACAAAATCCTTCGGATTGTGAAAGGAAGTGTGTTACGCAATTGGGGTGTAGTTCCCTTTTGTGCCATGGTACCCTGGTCTGTGCTAGGCTCACCCAAGTGTGTCCAAGTGTTACCAGCGACTCTTGGTTGGTTATCCATCTGCCTGTTGGTATATCGACAACACCTTCTACTACCTATTGGCAATGATTGATGAAACCAAACTAATATTACTGTTTCTTTTATGTTATAGGAGATAGAATCGTTAGATCGAGACTTTAGCAGCTCTTAAAAAGCAAGTTTCGCTTCAACATTTATGGATTTATTATCCTCATATTGTTACTTTGTTCACAGCTTACAACACACTGTATTGTTCAGTATTACCTATTTATGATCTATCGATTTGACGGCAACGGATAAGTCCTTTAGTTTTTATAGTCCTTGTGAAGTTTTATTTACGAGTATTATGATAAATGAACAATTGTTGGCTCTTATTCAAGAATGTTATGTAGTACTAAAGGAGTGTTATATGTACATACTAATATTAATATTATAAAGAGGTAACATTCGTCAGTTTTTATGTATGTCTTCGGAAATACTGATACGATTACGAAAATTCTTTGACTAATGGGAAATGTTACGTTAAAAACCCGCTTTCAAACGGACGTGGACGAGTAGGACGATCGTTTTCGAATTGGTGTAGGTTGGTACCTTAACTAAAAACAAAATAAAAAACTTTTTAACAATTTTTAGTTATGGTACCAACCTACATCAATTCGAAAACGATCGTCATAGTCGTCCACGTCCGTTTAAAGCGGGTTTTTTATATTTAAAAATAATTGATTGTTGATTTTTTTAACCTTCAAGAGGTTAAAAAAATCTACAATCAATTATTTTGATTTCGATAAAATTTAACCAGCTTTCAAATAAAAAAAAATCATTAAAATCAGTTCACCCATTACAAAGATAAGAGGTAACAAACAAAAAAGAAAAAAAAAATACAATCGAATTGCATACCTCCTCCTTTTTTGAAGTCGGTTAAAAACCAATAAATTCACGCTGATGAAGTCGTCCGCAGAATATAGTGTTTTATAATATAGGACGTGTATCACCAATGTTTTTTTGAGTCGGGTCCTTGTTTCATGTATGGATAACTATTTAGAGTGACTTTGAATATGCCCATCAGCTTTTTTGAAAATACTGTGGAAGCTGGGATAAAAAGACGTGCGAAAGATAAAGATGATCACCAGGGAAACTATTTTTCTTCGTAGCGATATCGAAGAGTTTATCCGTTCATTGGAAACTTTGCTTTTTTTTTACGAATATTAGAACATCTTTGTAGTTACGTGTTTTCCTGTATTTTTATTGTGATGGCGAATTGTAAATCCTTATTATTCTAAATTCTTTTGGAGAATTTTCCGAACTAAGATATATAAAAATCAATTTCTTTAGTCTCGCTATAACTCAAAAACGGCTAAATGATAAATGATTTTATTTCTGTAAGTAGGTTTGTTACAAACACTTTTTAATCATATTTTTAAAACTAGATGAGGTCGGCGTTTCATAACTGACTACTCTGAGAAGAAAGGCCGAAACAAACTCAGAGGTCACAGTCTCTTTTAAAGTCCAGACATAATCTTGGTCAGATCATGTGAAGACCATGTAGATTGGTGTCTGAAACGGTCTTTTGAGGAAAAACCATACAGATTGAGCGGACCTGTCCAGTCAGTGCACGCATTTGTCAGTAATCTTGCCGCTCAACTGAGAACTTAAGCAGCACAACGATTCGACGAACAATACCAAAGAAAGGACATTTGGGTAGGCCGCATAAATTACTCAAGCTGCCAGATCGTGAAACTAACTAAGAAATAAAATAAAAAAAGTAATAATCCACATAATCTTCACATTCACAATAATTTAAATAATATAATACTTTACAAAGTAATTACTCATGTCATTGTACGTATAAAATTCATCAATGTCAATGTGTATATAAATATTCGAACATAATCTTTGAGGACCATGTAGATTAGTATCTGAAATGGTCTTCTGAGGAAAGAACCACGCAGATTAAGAGGACCTGTCCAGTCAGTGCACGCATTGAACCAATTTGTTTCTTTTTTCGTTTTGTTCGCTCGTAAACTGACCGTGGTTTCTTAAAAAAAAAGACATTGCAACGCATGCGTGCTTCACAAAGGTATTAGGTAGCTAGTAAAGATATATTTTTTCCTAAAGTATATTGATTTAACAGCACACACTAAGCACTTAACTCAAACATTACTTAACTAGACAATGTAACGTTAAATAAAAACCTTTTGATATTGATTGTCATGTGAATGGCGATAAAAAACCGCCACTGTACCAATACCGACGTCTCAAACTAAAGCTAGAATTACACGGTTCACTTTTGTCTTTCAATTTAAATAAATCAACCAATGTAAAAATATAAAAGAAAATCATTAGATGTCAGCCTTACCCTTAATTTCTGAGCTTTTCAAGCATCACATATATACAGGGTTATTGGTAAAACACCATCAACCTCTTAAGGGGTCATTGTACTCATCATTATGAATAAATTTTACTATGGGACCAAATATAAAATCGTGAAAAAAAAAAACAGCTGTTCCCTACATTTATGTTTGCAGAACTCGTCAAAATGTAGGGACCAGCAGTTTTGTTTTTGGTCTTTATAGATAGAGTCATGTTTTTTTTATGTACACCATACAAATAACAGATATAATATGTTGAAATTTTATATAGGGTGACACTACAGGTGACGCAATGGGTGGTCTTATTGCTTAAAGCGATCTTTTACGGACAACCTTCGGAAGGACAACGGGAGAAGGAGAGATAATATTGCAGGTCATCATCATCATGACCTTATCAACAACCGCTCGACATATTACTCACGTAATTTCACGCCATTTTGTTCAGCCACCCTCAGCTACCTTCGCCCAACCTGCGAAGATCGTCGCTCCACCGAGCCTGAGGATGTCATACCCAACGCTTGGCTATTCGTGGTCTCCGATCAAAGTGTAATCTGCACCTTTCAACCAAAATTAATCATCATCGTTCTCTTGCCCTCCCTCTTGCTCGCCGGCACAACATGTCTTGTCTTCCATAATTTTCTATTGGTCGTCAACTCGGTAGTTACCCCCTTTCTAGCCACATCATCTTTCATACGGCCCATCCATCGTGTATCGTTTCCAGTGGGAGAAGACCAATCTTCTCCTACTCTTATAACCGTCATACATTCATACTCAAAACTTTCCTCACGACATTTTTCTCGCTCTTCTGCATTACATGCCCATACCGATTTCCACATAACTTTGCAGTCTCCGGTACCACTTTCAACCAAAGTGAACAGTAAATCAACTTGGTTGAACCGTGTAACATAGTCTTTATGAATAAACGTAATAATTGCACACTTAGTACTGTTAGATGTATTATGAGTCGTTCGTATAGTGGTTCATATGTAATTTTATTGCACATTGGACAATATGTGGAGCAGAAAGAAATATTCGCTATGTTAATTAGTAGTTTTCTTATGATTATTGTGTGCTTGACATGGATTTGTACGTTTTTATGTTGTGTTTGATCTGGTTATGGATCATAGCTGTCTTTATTAATTATACTCAGTTGTATTTTTATGTAGAGAATTGATTAATTAATAGGCATTAGTAATAGTGGCTCTAATAAACACGCATTCCCAATTGTAATCTATTTTTGGTTACTTTTTTCACTTGACAAAATATAAAGTTAAATAAAATTTATTTCAAATAGGCACGTAAAAGGCACTTTTGAACGTCAACATTTAAAATAAATAGAATTGATTCTAGTTGCCCCTTCCAAAAGTAAGTTTCGTATGGATAATAATAATAATGGGCAAGAAACTCCACAAAATACAATTTTGTAAATAGATAACGATTTATAGGTATCTGCCTTGAAGCTATAGTACCTACACATGCACAGCTGCCAAAATAAATAAAATTAAAAAGAAGTCTTGTCTACCTCGTTATATTATTGTCGCCAGTAAAATTTTCCAAACCATTATTAAAAGAAAAATTCTTCCCTATTTTTCTTATCATAACAGAACATGGTTTACACGAGTTAATATAAAGTAAATTAAATGTCGAGCAACATACACGCAGCGACAGGTGTCTGAGAATATAGATATTGGATCCTTTGCCGTGAAATAGGTACCAGGAAGAGGGCGCCACCATTCACATGAGTGTATTGGAAATATTAACTTTTGCTCGTGACTTCGCCTACGTGGTTGAGAAACAACATTTTATCCCACGGGAACATTTCTGAAAATATATAAAAGTAACAAAAGAGGACGAGTGCTTATGACCACACGATGGAAGTGAAACTTACGTCTAGAGCCGAGTATACGCGATTCAGCGTCACCGACCGACTGGAGCCGAGTATATCTGATTCAGCGTCACCGACCCGGGCGTGACACCGTTTGTCCTCCCGCCTCCGTCAACGGGACGTCAACGAAAAACGAGATTATTCGAACCAAACGTGACGTCCTGGTGACGGTGTACGGTGGACACGCGGCAATAGTAAATGTATGTTTAGCTACTTTGGCGCCGTCATCTCGTTCTCGTTAACGTCCCGTTAACACGATGACGTGGCGGTGGACAAACGGCTTGACGGTGCAGTTTCGTTCACTGTTCAGAAAGAGCGCAAAGTAGGCTCACTTTGCGATTAAAAAAAAAAACGTTTTAATTCAAAAAGATTACACTTAAAAAAAAATTTTTTTTTTAAGTGTAATTTTTTTTTAATTCAGGTCATAGTTTACCTGTGAGACAATTTTCATCAGAATCTGTACAGTGAGTAAAGCGTGATTGAGCCACAAACATACAAACATTTACACTTACCTCAGTAGGTTTTATAATAGTTTTCCGGGATGAGTGCGCTGTATGCGCTGAAATCGTGAACTGATTAAAAGATCCTGTTGGTTTTATACGGAATCGTGGACTGGTTTTAGTTGGAAACGAACGTGAGTGGTATTTTGTAAAAGGAAAATATTTCTATGTTTGAAGTGTGGGAAAATGGATGCTGTCTGTGGCTTTTCTTTTTAAAGACTGCAATGTTTTGATCCTGAATGCGATGAGCAGCTTTCAAACTACTTAGATTAAGGCTCAAACTCCTACTAAGGCACCGCCTGTCGCGCAACTCAAACTCAAACTCAAAGCATTTATTTCAAATAAACCAATTACAGGCACTTTTGAATTGTCAAGGGGTCGGTCAGTCAGAAAGATGAAGCTAGTTGCCCATTCCGAAGCGTAGTAGGTACCTATGGAGAAGAACGGGCAAGAAACTCCATGGACACTCTTTTAAATCAAAATATTGTTACAAAAAAGTGGTTACATCATTCATGTTGTAATTATACATGTGAGAACGATGTAGAAACACGTGCACGTTAAAAGCGTCCATAATAAAAAGATAAAAACAATTATGGAATTAAAATAAGCCGTGGCAGCTAAGAAATTACCAGTGCCTACTGACGGCGCCCGTTCACGTAAATGACGTATGGATCAGCACCATTCAGCTCGACGAGCGGTGCCTTTGTGTCGCGTGCGATTCGCGTAGCGTCTCGCGCCTGTATGAAGAAGCCTTTATTGGACATACCTAACACTTCTTAGTGTGTCGAAGGCAATCTAAAAATAGTCAGCCCTCAATTTGGCGACGTGTTTGACATTTTCAGTAGCCTCCATCAGCTCCTGTAGCGTACAGACAACACGCTGGACACTATATTAAGTGTCCTATTGTTTGTGGAACAGCACCACATTTACAATTCAGGGTAGACACATCTGTGAGTCTTCTAACACTTTGAACCGGACATTAATTTATAAGTTGTTTCACAAAAAGTTCGCCATTTTATTCAATTACTAGCTTTTGTCCGCGGCTTCGAACGCGTGGTTGTCAGACAGAACTTATCCCACGGGAACGTACTACCAGGATTAAAAGTACTCTATGTGTGATCCGGGTTATAAACTACCTAGGTGCCAAATTTCATCCAAATCCGTTCAGCCATTTTTGTGCCAACCCAAAACATAGGTACATCCAGACATACAGACAAACGAACAAAAAATCTAAAAACTATATTTTCGGCATCAGACTTGTTCTCCCACACCTCGTAACAATTACTTTTTTTTTTATACGATTATTCAGTTTTGATGTCGTTAGGTAGGTACCTACTATTATATTATACAGGGTGTAAAAAGACATATCACAGACCCGTCACCTACGCATACTGTACATAGCTAACTAAGCTTTGCGCAAAAATGATTACTGGAAACGACTTTTATTTTAGGTAACAAAGTTAGTACAACTCCTATACGTACAAACATAAAAGACACGATTGAGCAATAAAAAGCACATAAACATGCTTCCGGCTACATATTGACCATTAAGATATGCGCGAAATAATTCGGATCATTAAAATAAGTCAGCCGTGAAGATATGGCAAGTTATTGTCAGATTTTACTGCTCAGTTTCATGGCCTGACCAGTCTGGAGATAGAGGAAAAGTTCCAACTTCAGTCGTTTGATGACTGGAAAAAGTTTTGGGGGAATAGTTGCATTTTGAATTTAAAGTTGCTTGCTCCGCCGTTCCGCCGCCGCCGTCGCTTTGCATTTGTCTATTTCAGTTTGCAAGAACATAGTCTTTACTATGTTTAACATCTTGAGGAATTGTCGTGGTTGGTCGATTTTTTCTGGAATCAATAAGGAGTATGAGCGCAAGTGAGGTCATCATGAATTTTGTTAGCGCTACTTTAAAGCATAATGTTGTTTAACAGTAAGTGGTACTTAACATTTTTAGAAATTCCTACTGAAGGATAACACATGTTCGGCTGTCATCCACATATATCGGTTCTCATTTATGATATAGCACCTGGGTACCTAGTACATGCATATTTAGTGAATCATAATCAGTGACTTTTATCAAACTAAGAATAAAATGCATATAATTGTCAATTAAAAGGGTACTATTTATGCAAAATAAAGGTTACACAATCTCATCTTCATTTAGAATTAACTAGAATATCTAGATTGTCAGTTTGTTACGGGGAACTCCCCTTATCAAACTGACAATCTAGATATTCTAGTTAATTCTAAATGAACCACAAAACATAGATTCCCCTTCAGTTCTCAGGTAAAAATATTTACAACATCCCTGCTCCACAAAACACAAGTAAAGATTAGATAGAGCGTTTGCTAATCTCGCGGCGACCTAGATATTGGTGTCAGTATTGATCAATATGTGCACCTATCTGTGTTCACACAACCGTGTATTCGTTACGAGAAGTTTTTCTAGTGTGTTGGGTTTTGTTTGCAAAATTGCATATTCATTTTTAAATTGGTATACCTAAATAGAACCGTTTTCGTGCCTATCTATTTGGTGCAAAGCTTTTTAAATCTATTTCTGTGTTCACTGCAGTGTTAAACTCACATACAATCTTAATCATTATAATGTTTGGACTTTAAAAGGGACCATGACCGCTTTTTTTTTTGACGCTGTGAAATCATCAAATAACTTCACCGCTTTGGGCGGAGCGGGAGGGAGTGTCAGACTCTTACCAACTAAAACCCACCCATGTTCCTTCAGTTGCCTGTGCCAGGGGCCACGGTAACCCTTTCGGACTTTCCCGCAACCCTGGCAGGCATCGGCCCTAGCGGACCCCGTCATTGTTGCTGACATCTCTTTGAGGCGCGCGTGGAACACAACGCACCGTCGACCTGGGCCTGGTCCTTATAGGACGGCGAGCTGACCATTGCTCGCCGTCCGCAAGCCCGCGCCTACGGTGGCCGAGAATCGGCTTGTGATTCCCGACGCCCAGGGCAGGAACTTCCCAAGCCCTCTCTCTCCGTACCATGGCCTGGACCAGGGCCGGACGCGCGAGATCGCCACCACCAATCACTTACACGAGGACACGGCGGTGCTTCGCCCAAGCAGGGCAGACCTCTACCGTATGCTCCACCGTGTCCTCCGGGCGATCCACACAATGGTGACACCCGGGCGTTTCCTCCCACCTTATCCGGAACAGGAACCTCTCAAAACAACCATGTCCGGTGAGGACCTGCTTCAGACGGAAGGTGAGGACGCCGTGGCGCCTCTCTGACCATGACCTCTGGGTTTGTTTCCTAGCTGAGAAGAAATGCCGGCGTCATCTAGCTTTAACATAATTATTGACCAAAAATTTACATGTACTCAAAAAGTGTTTTAAAAGATCTGCTTACAGAAATAAACATCATGTCAACATTTCATTTCATTTCAGTAGAAACCCGGGTTGTTCATGCAATTACATACAATACAGACTAACTCAGTTATTGTATTGGAATGGACAACTACTGTTGTATAGGGATGTGTTTTTTTTTTCTCGAATCGTATTTGAGTTTCGTAGTTAACGTTATTTAGTATGACGGGTAGAATCACCCCCTTGACTGATGCAGGTGACTAAATCGCCACCCTTTATTAAAACGCGATTGCAAGAAATACCGATATTTGAACTTGTAGCGGTATCTACATCGCCACATGCGAACTCCGCATCACACTGACGTCACGCAAAATCCTGCATCGCGCAAGCAGAGTTTACTGCGCAACTAGCATATATACAACGTCCCGTCATCAATCGTAGGGCAGTTGCCCACCAGACACAACACCCATCTGGTCAGAGGATCCTCCCTTTCTATGGGTATGAGTGAACTTTACACCATTTTGTTCATACCTCTATAAACTTATTACAGTTATTAAGGCTCCTACAGACAGGCGCGACGCGACCTTTCTAGAACAAATTATATGATATTTTCAAAGAAATATTTCTACTGCAGGCGCGTCACGCCTTTCCGGGAGCCTTCACATTGTGAATGCATATAATGGTGCCAAACTTTACCATGTCACCAATTTTGTCCCGCTATTTAAGAAATGCCTCGTTGGTCTAGTGTCGCAAGTGAGAATTAGGTCATGAGTTCGATTCCTGTATCGGGCAAAGTGTTATTGGGTTTTTCCATCAGGAATTTTTTAGTTGCAGTTGCAGTCTTGAATAATTGTGCTCGGTTGATGGCAATAGGCTCGACATGTGGGTGTACGAGTAGGTACTGTAGATCATACACCTCTGCTTTGACCTTCCGGGATTACAGGCGTGATGTTTTATTATGTATTTCAGTAACATAATCAGAGTAAAGTTGTGAGGTTCGTGGCTGTAAAATGACCGTAACATTAATCGGAGGAAATAAATTGCAATAGTCACAAGATTTGGCATTTTGATTGATGATCGCCGCGAAGGCTGCTGAAAACGAAAAAGAAAACTGCTGTCTCTGCTCTTAACTGAGGGATTACCTTCAAAGTCTTAAGGTAATCCCTTAAGCTCCTAATACGACATCAAACGATCGAAGTCTGCCGCAGGCTTTGCTTGCATAAGCATAATCAGCCGGTCCCATTGCTGAGACACAGACCTTCTCTTTTGAAGAGGGAGTGGACCGTAATCCTCCACGCAGGCCCAGTGCGGGTTGGTGGATGACGCATGTCTTCGAATTTTTAGTTAGCCGGTTGCTTTACCATGTTTTCTTTCAATGTTTTGAGAGGAGGGGTACATGAAATTTGTTTTGCTTTGCCATAAATATCAATAGACACTGGCTTTACCTTGCATGCATTTAATCGAACCTCAAATTTTTTATCATTTCGTTTTTTAAAAATATTATTGAGCACCCAAAAATAATGATGGCACCTCTTTGTGTAAATAGTTCCTCCTATTTTGGGGACCCAAAAAATACTAAATGGCCAAGAACTGCGACCAACTTGCTTAAAGCGCTCGCTTGCCTCGCGCGCGTTTGCCCTGCATTACCCTCGGGGTGCCCTACCTAAGTTACTGCGACCAATTCGGCTCGCGCGTGGTTTGTCCCAGTTTCTAACTTCCTATCTATCCTAACCGGTTTGGTCGGGGTAACCTAGCTTAGTTTACCGCGACAAACTGCGGGAAAAGGCCAGAAAATTAAAAAGAGGCTCAAATATTTCAAAAACTGTCCATCATTAGAATGTCAATAAGATTTTAGAGAAAATATTTCCCTTTACCTTTAAAGAGAACTATTTAACTGATCCTCTCAGGGCTACCAGTCAACAATGTCCTAAGTAGGACTAGTTTCAAAGAATTTGCTGAACAGTAAACTATTCATGAATGTAAAATACCTACTCTACGCTACAATACCGGTAAACTTTGCACACGGCTAACAAGTTTATGAGACATGAGAATCTGATATCACATCTCGAGACATATCCCACTTAGTCCCAGGAGAAATGATGAGTTTACTGCAATGGCAGCTCGCTTTAAATTCTGGAACAAGCTAGCTTCTAAGTAAACATACTGGGAATCAAACTGCATATCTGCTATACGAACAATAGTAGAGTGCTCTTGATTTAATTCATAAACAATTTTGTATGCCAATAGTTGAAATGCTTTACCAAAAAAAACTTATCCTATCTACCTACTTACTGTTTCCATAACATAACACCACGCCTGTAATCCCAGAAGGGTTAGGTAGAGATGTACCTGTATACAGGGTTATTTATAATACGACGGCAATCCATTAAGGGGATGTAGGAAGGTAATTTACAATCAAATGACCTCCTATGACCTCTATGCAAATGTCAACCATTTTCCAGTAATTTGACAATTAAAATATTTTTTGAAGTTATCTCGTATCTTATTGTATCTCGTTGGATAGCTGAGAAGTTGTACATATTTTTGGAATGTTTTGTTGATAAAGTATATCCATGTTTTTTTGTAGAAATCAACCACTTATTTCAAATGACCTGCTCAAAATGATGAAAATTGTGTGCTCTTATTAAAAAAATATTAAATATAATTGTCATTTTAGGATCGATTATTATTATTATGTATTAACATATACTTATTAATGTTCACAAAAACTTCTTATAACAAATACACTATCAAACTATTCAAATTAAAATATAATAACTAAGACTAACTAAAACTATTAACAAATCAAATATGGCGTCGAAAAATTCCTCCGCATCGCTGTCGACTGGTAATGTACCCAAGAGACTGGCGGCATTGCCACGTTGTAGTCCAATGCTAAGCCTGTAATGTATTGAAGTAGAAGCAGATAATAATAATAATAAAAAAACATGCTTTTTTTTTAATACATTTTGAAAATAAAATTGTAAACTCTAACAAATTACTCGGAAATGGTTGACATTTGCGTAGAGGTCATCTGCCGGTCGATTCTGTAATAATCTCACGGTGAAGTGAACACTTAGGTGAAGTGAGCGTGGAGTGAGCTGCCAGTGTCATCCCACTGATGCTAGGGATTGACCAAGCATTACATTTACAATCATAATCGAGATTTTAATTATATTTTTTTAATGTTAGTTCGGTTGATCATTTTATATTAATTCAAAACTATTATTTAAGTGGCTAAACATTACTGTTTACAGGTTTTTTTTTAATAAAACAGCAAAACAGAAATTTTGTAAGAAATTTAAATAAGTTATTTTTTTTCCTAAACTAGCTACCTACTAAAGAAAATGCGCATGGACATTGTTTGTTATTAGGGACCTATTGTTTAATATGACTATTGTTGTCGTTTTCGTGGTTTTCGAGGTTGCTAAAGCCGAAAGTGAGGTCAAAATGAAAATCAAAGTTGGCTTACCGTCATCTTTGATTTTCATATAAAAAGAAACAAAATTTACTTTCAGTGTTGCTGTTTAATAAAAATAAAACTCTAAATAATAATATTTAGACACTTAAATAGACTTTGAAATTGTATAAAATTATCAACAGAAATAACATTAAAAAAATATATCATTAAAATCTCGATTATGATTGTAAATGTAATGCTTGGTCAATCCCTAGCATTAGTGGGACAACACTGACAGCTCACTCCATGCTCACTTCACCTAAGTTTTCACGGTGAGATGGTTACAGAATCGCAATGCTGGTTACAAATGACCTCCCCTACATCACCTTATTGGGTTACCGACGTATTACCAATAAATCTGTTTAGTACACCTCCTTACTGTTTATAACATAATAACTAACTACTAATAACACACTCTCTACTTTTTTTTACGTTCGTGCTTACCAATCGTTTATTTTTGAAAAAAAAAATTAAAAAGTGTTTATTCACAGAGATATTTTTTTCACAATACATAATACTTCTGCCAAACTGCAAAGCAGTTTGTTGGCAGACGTAGCTCCCTTTTTGTTTGTTCATTTAATTTTTTTTATATAAATAGTGACACTTTTTCACATAAACTACTATTCCCTAAGTTCATGAATTTAAACAAAAAAAGAAACAGACATACAATTTCATTTTTTGTTTTGCTTACTCCTTCGAAAAATAAAGGCATGGTTTTATTGTGTCACGTAAATTGGGTTTCGTTTGACCCTATCTGCTATGATAGAATCTGCCTTAAATAGGTATACCGACGTAACTATTAGTGTATGATATAAAAGTAATTTCGGAAAATTAAAACAAAGTTTTCACGAGAAATCTGCACAATAAGAGAATACTTTCCACGATATAGGACACAATACCAGTGTATGAGTATGCGAGTTTTCAATATAATATTACAATGGACGACGCTCAATGAATTGGGGACTATTTTTATTATTACAATATGCAGAAATAGGTAGAAGATTCACATCACCCTTGAAGTACTGTCTTTAGTACGTCCGAACTAATAATTTGAAAGTAATTATGTCTGTCTGTCGGTCCATCTGATACCTTATCACGCCTTAACGGCTGAACTGACTTCGATGTAAATTGCCACAGAGGTAAACGGTGACCTAGGTTAGGAAATTTTTATGCCAGACGGTTCCCGTGGCATAATTTCCTACCTCCACTCAGGCGAAGCCGCGGGCAATAACTAGTCATCACCTTCTGCCTGCCTTTGCTCAACTATGTTGGGGTTGGCTTCTAGTCTAACCGGCAGGTGAATACCAGTATTTTACATGGAGCGACTGCCTATTTGACATCCACAACCCAGTTACTGGGTAATACGATACCCCTTGGCAAGACTGGTTGTCAGACCTTCGGGCTTCTGACGACCCGTAACGACTGTCAAAGTTCCACGAATGACAGCCGGGACCAACGGCTTAACGTGCTTTTCGAGGCAAGGAGGGGTCTTGGTATGTAATGATGGTCACACATCCACGGATCAACCGCGGCAAGCGTAGCTTAACCTGAGAGATCGACCCGTGCAGTTGTTACTTATTACTTGGCCACATGCCCCACTAGCGGGCAAAAACTAGTGCGGTCATAAAAAGATTACCCAATCAGTCAAATTGGTAGTGGAAATGACTGGCTGGGAGCTGGGTGAAATGGAATATCGGCACTCGTACAACCAAAAACTACAACTGAAGTGGTCACCGAGATCTTTCCGTTAATTACCATCATCATTGTCGTCGTTCAACCGATGGACGTCCACTGTTGGACATAGGCACCCCTAAGGATCAACACAAAGACTAGTCGTTACTTCCCACATCCAGGCAGATTCCCAAGACCTTTACACTATCTTCGAATTTCAAGAACTGGGTGTTTTGGGTCTCTTTTCATTTATTTGGTATGCATATTACCTAATATTTTTTTTGCTTATTTGGAACAAAAGGGACGGAATGTTAGAAAACTGGGCTGCATGTTCAGATTGTTGTTTAATTCCAAAGCCCCAAGGCTTCAACAAACAGCAAAGGCACCGCTCGTCGCGCGACCGGCGGTAGTCGTTGCGTTGCGTTTGCTTGTCGTCTTGAAATTGGTGAAAAGTATTTAGACAGTTCAGGTGCCTAGTACTTGCAACCAGCCTGCGTGTGTGACCAGCACCCTAATTGCGTAGCACACTATCAATCAGAATCGAATCATTTTGAATGATATTGCTAACTTATTGCTTCATATGTTCGAAAAATTTATCTGCTCAACATTGTAAATAACGCAATGAATATTGTTGAACTGTCAAAATGAATGCCATTCCTACTGTTAGTTTGTTATGGAATTTCCTCGCAGATATATCAACGTAAACGAAGCAAAAGGAGTATGTAAAGAGCAGCAGGTGGCGTTCTGTGAAAAAATATCAAAAGATCCTTTGGGCTATTTGTATTTCAATGCTAGCTGGCTCCTCGTAGAGCACAAGCGTTCAGATAAAATGATTTATATTTCCTTCAATATCACCTGACATACCAACGACGTGCAGCCCTATTGTGTGTTAATACTTACAATTAAATTTATCCTCTTTTTGCGTTTACTATGTAAAACAGCTGAGTTATTCACACCGTGCGAAGCGATTTATAGTAAAATGACATAGGTACATAAATCAGATTGTGAGAAAATGATAACATTTAGTGCTCATATTCTTGATGTTTCAATGGTGTGATGAAAGATCCAATGTGTTTTTGTTTGATTTTACTGCTGGTGTGATTTATGAGGACTATAGCGGATCTTACTAAATTAATAAATTAATGATAAATGATTTTATTTCTGTAAGTAGGTTTGAACAAACACTTTTACACGTCAATCATATTTTTTTTAAACTAGATGGGGTCGGCGTTTCCTATCTGACTGCTCTGAGAAGAAAGGCCGAAACAAACTCAGAGGTCACAGTCTCTTTTAAAGTCCAGACAAAATCTTGGTCAGATCATGTGAAAGCTATGTAGATCGGTGTCTGCAATGGTCTTTTGAGGAAAGAACCACACAGATTGAGTGGGCCTGTCCAGTCAGTGTAATCGTGCGGCTCAACTTAGACTCAAGGAGCTCAACGATTTGACGAACAATACCAAAGAAAGGACATGTGAGTAGGCCGCATAAATTACTCAAACTGCCAGATCATGATTACGCTGAGAAAAATACAAAAATAAATATAAAAAAACCAATGACCGACATAGTTCTCACATTCACAATAATTAGAATAATATTATAATAATCTTTGAGGACCATGTAGATTTGTGTCTGAAATGGTCTTTTGAGGAAAGAACCACACAGATTGAGTGGACCTGTCCAGTCAGTGCACGCATATAATATAAACGCGCAATAATTTAATAATTAATGTTAATGTAGCTACTTATGCATACACTTATAATTTATTTGGATTCTGCCGATCTATACTATAAAGTTTCACCGTAAAAACTTAGGTGAAATGGGTGACTGATAATAATAACTATCCAAACTCGATCCAGCCTGTCCCACTTTGCTGTCCTCCTCCAGCGACGCCCTAAGCCGATGTCCTTACCTCACAGGGGGTGCCCTTAGCATGCAGTCGCTTAGTTTAGTAAGCCCTTGGCTGGAAGCTTTGGGTCCGCTTAAGGCAGCTAGATAGTCCGGTTAAGCAGTAACGACCTCTCAAGGTCAACTGAAGGATGCCATACATAAAATACAATAATAAACGCCCTTTTTCTTACAAGGACAACTGACCATGACGAACCTCCGTCAACTTACCATTTGATTCTATTTTGTATTGCTGTTTGTGTTGATAGTTAAAACCGGATAAGTATACCTAATCTTTTGATTTATATTGTACCTAATAAAATAATGGTAGTTCAATGTTTATGTATAGTAATTAGTGATTGTTAATTTGCTTTTCGTTTGACTAAAGTAGGTATAATTATTAAATATTTGTATGACCTACAAGTAGTTGTTCCGGGTCTGGCTGTTTGTGTATGTGACTTTAAATGTTTGTAAACGCACCCACAATACATGACAAATTCCTAGGGCGGGCAAAGTTAAAAAAAAACGAATTGTAGTTCAAATAAGTTGCTGTGATTTCTATAAATAACTAATCAAAATAATTTACTAAGGTTGTATGAATTTCATTTATCCTATACCCAATGTTTAATCAGTTGTAACAATACTTTGCCCGATAAGTATGGGATCGAATCCAGGACCTCATGCTTAGCAGTAGCGCTGGAGACAACTGCTAACTATTTAAACTTACCTAATTAGTTGTTGGATATTATCGTCCCTGTTTTGTCATTCTCTGTTGAATGCTAAAGGCCCAATCAAAGCAAAACCAACCACCGTAAGCGCGGGCTTGCGGACGGCGAGCAATGGGCAGCTCGCCGTCCGATAAGGACCAGGCCCGGGTCGACGGCGCGTTGTGTCCCACGCGCTCCTCAAAGAGGTGTCAGCACCAATGACAGGGTCCGCTAGGGCCAATGCCTGACAGGGTTGCAGGAATGTCCGAAAGGGTTACGGTGGCCCCTTTTTTTTGTGGGTGGGAAATCATCATATAACTATCCTGTTCTGGGCAGAGCAGGAGGGCGTGTCAGTCTCTTATTGACTAAAACCCACCCGTGTTCCTTCAGTTGCCTGTGCCAGGGGCCACGGTATCCCTCTCAGACTTTCCCGCAACCCTAGCAGGCTCCGCCCAGAGCGGGAGAAGTTATTTGATAAACCAAATATATAATAGATGCATGATTATTTAAGAAAAATGTATACTGCATGTCTATTATTATTTTCAATCATTTACCAAATATTCTTCAAGACCTACCGCTGACAATGTTTAAAAAAACACTTTTCAAACTATTATTATTTAAAAGATATTATACCGTTAAGGACTATTTAGAAGACAAGTTAATAGAGTGTGATTTGTAAGTTAGATTAATAATTAAAATCGCTGATTGTTTGACATTTGCACGTCATGTTATGGCAGGATATGCTGAAACAAACTTACTGTAACACCTTATGTACCATATTCTAGCAAATAAATATTTGATTGATTGATTGAATACCAAAAATATAATACCAAAAAAAAAACCAAAACCAAATATAGGTATTTAAAATTATTATCTCTTTTATTTAATTTTATAGGATTGATTTCCGCAAGAAGCCTTTTGACAACATTGTTGCTATAGTTGCATTGCATTGTTAGTACATTACAGGATCACGTTTTTATAGCAAATAGTTGTCGTATCTCGCTCGCGTGCCATAAAATTGATAGTCAGTCCGTTTTACGGCTGCAGCCTGAATTGAAAGACAAAGCCAGGAAAATCGCAACAAAGCATCACGGTTGTATTTCGAAAGAGGTAGACAGCCATCTAAACTGTGTACCTACATACATCTACATTTCGGCAGCTATGTTACCTATAAGTATCATGTAACAGGGGGTGTGCTTGTTGCCAATTCCCGGCCACAAATCCAGACTCCGAACTGGCACTGAAATCAAAATCAAAAGTCATTTATTCAAATTAGGCTGAGAATCAGCACTTTATGAACGTCAAAATCACATAAGACAGTCCCCCCAAAACGCCCACCCTTCACCACTTCCTAGTGCTTTAGCTGGGAAGAAGAAGTGGCGGAACAAACTCCCCAGCAGCACTGCTGTCTGTTCAGTTAGAAGAACTGGATTCTATATAGTAATTAACATTACGAAACACAAAAATATTAAAATTATTTGCCATATGTCAGCTAGCACACGCCAATATTTAAAACTATACTCAAGCAGAAATAAATAATAAAAACAAAAACGCAAACAGAACTTAATACATAATAAAAAGCCTCCTGGCATAAAGGGGGTGCCCGCTTACATATGCATTGAAAATGTCCTAATCGATTTCAACCGCTCTGCCCGACCAGGGTTTCTTACTAGGGATCCTACGCAGTCGACCTGCCACTAGCTAAGCCAACGAGCCAGCTCGACCAACGAGGTAGTCAAAATTCACGAAGGAAATCATATACAATTACTTACAACCATAATTAAGTACGTACTTCAGGAAAATTGGTTTATGAATTCGAAAGTCCATGCACTTTGGTACTTTTAAATTTATTGCTTGACGGCTGAAATAAGTAGGTAAGGCAAACTCCAGGCGAAGCTCGGCTACATTTTAACACTACAGCGAATGACTCACAGAATACCCTTGGGCGTAGTTTTCTTCCTAGAGTTAGTGTTACAGGATATAGGTAGGTACTCGTTTGTGCCAAGTCGGGGAGTTGAAAATGAAATGGATATTATAGGTAATTAGGTGTTAATAATAATAATAATCCTTTATTTCAGGCAACTATGGCCAATAAAACACAATAAATATACAGGGTTATTGGTAAAACACCAACAACCTCTTAAGGGGTAATTGTACTCATCACTATGAACGACTTTTACTATGGGACCAAATATGAAATCGCGAAAAAAAAATCTGCTGGTCCCTACATTTTGACGAGTTCTGCAAACATAAATGAAGGGAACAGCTGATTTTTTTTCACGGTTTCATATTTGGTCCCATAGTAAAAGTTGTTCATAATGATGAGTACAATGAACCCCTAAGAGGTTGATGGTGTTTTACCAATAACCCTGTATAAGCCTTAAGCAATTACTATAAACTATACATATCCAAAAGTAAAGACTACTGCACACGAAGTGACGGCATCGAGTTACACTGCGAGGTGTCGCGTAGCCTGCCGCGGAAACGCCGATACAGCACACCTTTCCGCCAAAACTCTTCCTTGAGGAAGGTCATCAAATAGTGAGTCGGAACGCGCACCACGAACGAATTGAAATTGGTGTCATGGCGCCCCTCCAACTTCTCCACCCTCAAGGTCCAATTGGTCTTCACCCGTATGTACTCTACGATGTCCCGAGTCTTCGTTGAGTGGTGGTGTGATTGGGCATGTATGACAGCTTTATGAACCTATAATTATGATCATTTAGAGAAAAATCATAATTTCCCTCGAATTAACAGCAAATAATAAAAAAATGCCAGGTCATTGGCCTACTGTAAGGCCAAAGTATCATCTCATAGAGAAGAAGCAGGAGCCATAAAGATTACCCCTTGGTTACTGCACGTGGGTAATCCTTGAGGGGGGGGGGGGGGAGAGGGGGGGGGGGAACTCGACTAATTAAGTGCTTTGACTTCATTTAATTAATCGAGGCTTCTTCTCGATGTGTCAGTGACTAGCGACCCAACCCTGTTTTGCACGGTTTTTACGACTAAACAAAACATCATAATCTTAGTTGCATATTAATTTATGTCGTAATGGGAGATGGCTTCTGCTGTTTTGCACGAGTTTCCGTTATCAGGGATCAGGCAAGTCACTTATGTAGGCGAAAGCAACACGCAATAGTAAGATGGAATATTGTAATTTAGAGACTTACCGTCTTATTACAAAACACGATCTAACTTTAGCCCCAACCTACACATTCGATTTAGTTTTTGTATTTGGAACTTTATGCCGACTTTAGTAAAGTTCTTAATACAAAATTGACAATCTAAGACCGGACTAAGTTGACAGTTTTGTAAAAGGAACTGTATTTCGATTTCAGTTATGTTCTTATTTCAAAAACAGGCTCGATGGTTTAAACCATGTCAAAAGAAAAAAACCTTGTTTTGTAATAAGGCCGTTAGAGTCTTACATGAATAAAATTAACACACCAAGTTTTAGGTGCGTCTAAATGTGAGAAAACATCGGGAAATACATCCGTGTAAGCTAATAGTTTGTTTGGCGACCGTATGGTTCACTTGCCAACAATAGAATGTCCAAAATCCTATTCCTAACCCTTTGCCTTTGATCCTGGTGTCCTACTTCCCGCCCCTCGCCCCTTGACCACGTTCAGTAGCAAAAAAATGCATGTCCGCCTCTGCACGTTTGCCTAAATTGTATTTCTAAAAACGAAAGTTTACAAAAACAACATGAGAGGCAATAAAGATGTTAGATTTATGGCTAGCTTAGGGAGTGCTGTGGGAAAGGAACAAATTATCGTTTCACCATTTTAATTCACAAACTTTAACCAGGATAACGTTATGAGAATTATGATGACACGTTTATACTCTTAATCTGATATTTGTGAATTTTACAAAGTAAGTTAGCATGTGAGTAATAATCATACTTAAAAAATGTACTGCAGGCGTTGTTTAGGCAACGGTGATCCGCGCCCTGGCCTGGCGCTGACATGTATTGTACACATAGATCTTCCGGAATAAATTCTCTAAATGGTGTTGAAAACCGTATCAAAATCCCTTGCGCAGAACAGTTAAGAACAACAACGCGGTCCAACGCGGTAATTTTAGAAAGTATATCTATTTTCATTAATGAAGAGAAATAACATAGAATAGTGCTAACGGACACCAATAAATTAAAGAAACAAATTAAAAACGTTTTATTGTTATTTATAGAATTATTAGGTCACAGAACACATTTACCTTCTCACATTATAAAATTATCAGACTGCTGAATTTACGACCGTTTGCAGACGGTCTAATGAAATGGTACAGGTATAAGAGTGTCCGTGGAGTTTCTTGCCCGTTCTTCTCCATAGGTACCTACTACGCCAACTGACTTCATCATTCTTAATGACCGAAAATTGTGTGAAAATAAAAAACTGAATCTTCAATATATGAGCCATAAACTGATTCCTAATGATTGGAAGCTAGTCAAAGGTAAGTATTTATTTCACAAATTATATCGTACAGTTTAAAGTTTAAATTATTGTCATGTCAACGTTTTCAGCTTACCTATTGATTCACGTTACATTGAGTGACATCAAATATTACATAGAAAATATTTTCAGTGTGCAGAATAAATATTATAATAACAAACCATTTCCTACTAACTAACGTTCCCTAAAACAAACATCCTATCACGCGTAGTAGGTAAATAAATGCTAATTGATTTACATAAATCTCACATCGCTTGATTTTCTCGTCGTCTACGCTGACACAATTAGCTGACATTGTCGTAAATTTTGATGACGTAATTGATACCAGTATTAGGGCAAAGGTATCATTAATTATGCATATTTAGGTAGGTATATGAGCGGCGTAGAAAGTGGAATGACGCTGATGGTATTGTGACGTAATAAGTTATTGGGTGGAGCAGTGGTGGCCCAATGGTAACGCTCACGGCTTACGAGTAGGTTCGAACAGGGCCAGGTGCTTTATTTTGCGTCAATTATTTCATCACCACTGCTCTGGTGAAGGAAAACATCGTGAGGAAACCAGCCGGTCCTAAAACCAACCCGCACTGGGCCCGCGAGGTGGATTACAGGATTACAGTTAGGTACAGCCCACTCCCTCTCACCGAGAGGAGGCCTGTGTCCCAGCAGTGGAAACGTAATAGGCAGAATACGATGAAGTTATTATGTAAGTACCTGTTGTTTTTCTGTGGGACGAGTAAGGGCTACACCGTTATCTTTAAGACATGATAAATTATGTCAAGTCTTACAATTTGTCTTAAATGCTAGCACGGGTCAACCTGAGTTGTAGCTGACTTCACAGTGTGAAACAGTAAATTAAAAAGTCTATGACCATCTGAATATGCGACCAAATAAATGAATACGTCTAAAAGAGGGCATGCAGTTCATACAGATAAGCAACTTTTTCATTTTGGCGGGAACTAATTGATTTTTGACACACATGGCTTGAGTCACATAATTATACATACTATCACAGTTTGGGCGTTAAAACCGTTTTGTCTTAAAAGCTAGCACACAAAATTTTGCACAAAATTACCAAACAAACAAAACGAAAGTCGTGCGTGTGTCAAAAATGAATTAGTTCCCAACAAAATCAAAAAGTAGTCTAACTGAATGATTTGCATTCTTTTAAACGTATTGTTTGATTTGGTCGCATAATCAGATGGTTAAAGACATTTTAATTTACTGTTTCACAAGGTGAAGTCAGCTACAAGAAAGGCATGTCCCGCATTTAAGACAAATCATAAGAAATGACATAATTTATCATGTCTTATCAAAAACGTCTTGGGTACGGCCATGCTAGCCCCGCGTCGGTATAGTCCCAGTCGCCCCCACATGGATTGCCACCAGGTGGCAATTGGGAGAAAAAAATCCCAGTTGCCACCGGGTGGCGACTGGGACCTTATTGCCCCCACTTCAAATCGCTGTACATTGCGGCGTGGATCGCCAAACCCCCTCATCGCTATATTTCTTACGGCCGCGATGACGGGGTTGGCGGTCACATTTCCAATGTGGTTTTATTAGTAGATAAATGCATAATATTTAAATGGCATAACAAGTATTAGACAAATATTTAAGCCCCGTAATAATCATTACACATGATATTTAAGCGCCACAATAAATTGTTTTCGAAGAATTTTTGCGTGCTTTAGCATCAAATTTGTATTTGCATTAAAAAAGAAATTGTACTACCTAATTATAATTATATAGTTTGATTATTAAACTTGTTTTTAATTCTAATACTTACCTACTTATTAGCTTTCTGGCTGTCGATGTCGATGGGTGCGCAATGTTTGGTATAATAAGAATAAACTTATTTATTCTGTGCATGGTTTTTTTTTCTGTGCATGGTTGATGGTGGGCTAGACTTCTGTGTGGTTTATAAAAAAATAACCACGAAGGGGATGGCGGGGTCTATTCGCTCGCTTCGCTCGCTCACACCACCCCGCCATCCCCTTCTAACCTAACCTGTCCGAGTCGGGGTGCGGGGTTTGGCGATCCACGCCGCAATGTACAGCGATTTGAAGTGGGAGCAATAAGGTCCCAGTCGCCACCCGGTGGCAACTGGGATTTTTTTCTTCCAATTGCCACCTGGTGGCAATCCATGTGGGGGCGACTGGGACTATACCCCCGCGTCGGTCGTACGCATGACTTTCGTTTTGTTTATTTGGTTTGATAATGTTGTGCAAACGTTGTATTTTTTTATTATTTCAAGCTTATATTTAACTTACAATGTTTGTATGTATTGCATGTTAGTTTGTTCAGGTCAAATCTTGAAACTGAATTTTTAAACAGTTACCCGCAACCGTATGAGCTCAAATGTTGCATACCTACCTACACGTTTAGTTTGGATGATAATGTGGCGGACTCGCGATGATGGTGGACTAGTTATTTTTTATGCACTCCCATGATATGGGTATCAATTAAAATAGGTTGCTGATAAGAATACAAAAAGGAACATGTCCAAAGAAAGCTAGAAAAAAAAACATTTTTAATGACAACTTTGTATACCTTTCGAGAAATCTTTGCGGTATATATACATATAAGAAGTTAATGACGATTTATTAGTCTTGTCAATTTACTTGTAAAATCATTGGACATACATTTTATTGCCATTTGGTGCAATAATTATTAAGCAAATATTATTTTCATCAATTATCAAATCTTATCACCATCTCCGAACTATCGTGATCAATTTTTCATATTCAACTATCAAAATGTGAAATTTGTGAGAAAATGGATGCGCCCTTATTAGCAAATATGACGACTTAACGTCAAGAAGTTATGCCACATGTCAAGAAATTATCTCACGTCACCGACGCGCCGTGCTAGCATTTAAGACAAAACGACTATAGCGCCCAAATTGTGATAGAATGTGTGACTCAACCATATCACAGTAGGCCATGCGAGAGTTATACAAAAAAATATTTTCATGAAATAACATATGGAAATTAAATAGAACGTCGAGACATTTTAACACATTCAATTTAATGTACTACGCAAATAACACCAGGCTACACCTTCCCTTCTAACAAACCCAGCTTTCTTATACAACTTACAAGCGTTACTATTATCTTCCAAGCAGTAGGCAGACACTATCTTTCCATCTTTTATCAACACATTACTGACCAATTTCAGCAGCAGCTCTGCATAGCCTTTTTGCCTATGTTCCTGAAATGATATTCATTTCTGTAAAATGGATAAAAAAGAAAACACTATTTCACGTCAAAAACAAATTATGTTTTAAAACTAGATGAGGAAAAGAAAAATAAAAAATCACTGAAGAAAATTCAGAGGGTGGGGCCGTACCATGACGTGTTAACACCATCATGATTCCGTTGCGAAAAAGAGATAGTGCTATCGGTCATGTATAGCTCCGTCTCTCTTTCACGCTGGAACAATGATGGAATTAATACGTCATAGTACGGCCCCAGGCTATGTGAGGACCATGCAGGTTAGTGTCTGAGAAGGTCTTTTGAGGAAAGAACCGCCCAGATTTGAGTTGATCTTTCCAGCCAGTGCACGCATGTTGTCACAGACAATCCTTGATAATCAACTGAAAAACAATGTACCACAAAGTCCTCCCATTCACAGCTATTAAAATAATAATTCATAAAGTATATATTGACAAACCTTGATTGTGTACATATGTAATAAGTTCCCTGCTTCGTTGATAAAGAGCCAGCAGATTAAGGTATTGTTGAAGAAGAGGCCGTAGCCATGCTTGTGTTCTATGAGGAGTTCGAAGTACGTAGATGATGAGGGGTAGCGATGCGGCCATGAGGAGTCGATAATGTCCAAGTATTCGTTTGTTAGAAGCTTGAAGGTTATATCTTTGAGAAGACTGTAAAGAGATAAAGCTAATTTGTAGATATTATGCTCTTGTGGATTATAAGAGACCAATAGTTACGAAAGGTGCCAAATAGGTGAGCCCCCCGCACAAGGTGGACACTGACAATCTAATCGACGTCGTAAGAATTCGCTGCATGTGGACAGACGCAGGACCTGCTGTCGTCGTAGCTATCTTTACGGGAGGCCTATGCTCAGTTTTAGACGTTTTGTCTGAAATTATAATGATGATAGCTAATAGGCAATCACTGCTAGGTGTAGGCCTCACCCAGGCATCGCCACAACAACCGTTCCTAGGCCAGTTATTTAATTTGTACTCTTTGAAAATAATAAGTATTTATGAAACCTGTACAGATACGTATGCATGGACAAAACTTTATAAGACAATGACATAACTTCCCACAAAGTAGGACAATGCAATTTTGACAGTAGCTCAACAGTTCTAAAAAAAGAATTGGGTAACCATATCGGCCATTAGATATCTTTAGCCGTATAATATGGCCATAACCCTATCCGAACATGTTATCTACATTCATAAGCATATGCTTTACTTATGCTAATTCTGTGTAACTGTAACTTACGAGGATGTCTACGTAATACGATCGTAAAATTACATAAGAGACGTAAGAGTTGTAATACAACAATAAAATACCGTAGAGTTTATTTTACTAAGTAATAATTTTTCAATAAAATACTTGGTCCCAAATTCAGATTTTCACATATATCTTGTCTGCATTTATAAATGGTTTATAAAATTGACACACTTCGTTAATTTGCCGTGTTATAACTATTAGGTCCTTACATATGAAATTGGCGTTTTGTACGGACAAAGCAGAATGATTTTTTTTAATGAAATTATTTTAATTAATCATACTAAGTACCTAAGCACTTTCGCCATTTTATCGGTAGTTCATTCATTCCTTTGCAAAAAAAAAAATGTGGGAGCGAGAATCAATAAAATCTTTGAAGGAGGTTTTGACAGCCTCATCGGAATTTTTTTTTCCTTGCAAGAAGTTGTAAAGTACAGAGTACAAGTACTTCCGGAAAAGTACAGAGAGTACGGTGGGTGTCAGAGACGTTCCAATTGCAAATCCTCTAATTTAGCGACCGTCTGTTGTGCAGTGTCTGGTCTAGCGTTGTCCTGAAGCAGCAGTGGGCTAGAGCAATTTACCAGTCTCGGTTGTTTAACGGCTAGCTTTACCATCACGGTTTGCAATGTTTGACAATACAGATATGCCGTAATCTTAGCCGATAAGCTGTAGTGGATGACACCAGCACTGGTCCACCAGACACTTACCAGTACCTTTTTCTGGATCAATTTTCGCTTCCGATTATCGTACAGGATCCATTTTACATCACAAGTAACGATACGATTCAAAATCCCCTCGTTATTGTGACGGTTGAGTAACGCAAACGCGAAAACGTTGGAACCAAAAACATACCGTGTTTTCTTTTACGGTAGCTTCCCCATACGTATCATTAAACCTTCGAGCTGTTTCTGCAGCGTTGGTGCCACGGTGGAACTCGTATTCGTAAATAACCCGATATTTTAAGTTTTCCATATTGTGGACAGAACGATGTCAAAGAAAAATCAAATGGCACGAAAACAAATGAATGCCTAAATTAGAAACACAAATACACAAGCCTAAATTTGAAATAAATTTGAATTTGGAATTCCTAACCAAACGCCAGATATTTGAAATCAAAGTGGCCAGTTTGACGAAACGTCCATTTCATATGTAAGGACCTAATATTTCATCCAACTGTCAAAGAATGACAGCTGCAATTTGAATATCTTGAAATGTTGAAAACTATTTAATCTTTTTGTTTTGTGCTGACACATCTGGAAACTTTCTTCTACCCACAGCTAAACAACTGAATGCCACTACGCCAACCACACTATCTGCCTACCACCTCGGGTAAACTTGTCATACATATTCGTGAATAAACAACAAATAAACTCACTTAACATCTTGATAGAGTGTTTTGGTATCCAATATAAACGTTGCTGAAGGTATTATCAACTCTATCTCCACATCAATGTCTCGTGAAATTGTCTTAATTACTTCAATTATGTTATACGGGACAAATGGCACTATGATTGATCTTTTCCAATCAATGATTCTTGTTTTCTTCAATGCAGTTCCGAGGTTTGTGAGGTCAGTGCTCGGACATTGAATGATCACTTCGTAAAAACCATTCTGAAACAGAAAAGTACCTACATGTAATCAACCATTAAAATAATTTAGCAAGTTTTCATATTTATTGAAAATGAAAATAACTTATCTAATTATTTCTAGTTCAAAGGATTTACGGTAGGATCACCGTGTTTTGATTATTTAGCAAACGAATACTTAATGTTTAGATTTGTGCCCGGTTGATGGCAATAGGCTCGCCCCTATTACATGGGACTTAAATAAAATTGGAATAATGTGGGTGTAGGTACTATACGTACACCTCTGCTTAAACCTTTGGGATTACAGGCGTGATGTTATGTTTTGTTAATGTCGAATGAACATAATTATCATTCTGAATATGTTTGGTCCACAGATAATTTGGTCGAACACTAGCTCCACCTATGTGCTGTTTAGAAAGTATGCTTGGAGATTAGTTTTTAGTAATACCGCCAGATGGCAGTTAATTTACAATTGTATTTACTACGTGCAATATTTTAAATTATGGAAACTAATAATATTTTTATCAGTTTCCTACAGTCACCTGGTGGATACCTACTCCTTATCAAACCCTAATTATCTTTACATTACTTACCTACTTTCCTATACAATGCAGTTTGATAACTATGGGTATGTCCGTATTACACAATATTATATAATTATAATAACAACGTTTATTTCGTAAGCAACAGGTTTTACAAATACATTTTAGAGACCTTTTAAGTATGGAGATACATGTAACAGAAGATCTCCAATGTCCTTTCTCTCTTATCTCTCAGATATCTACGTGTAGGTAAACATACAACTCCCGTTACTGGCAGAATTAAAAACAAAGTAGGTACACAAAAAGAAATCTTTAAATTAGATAAATAAAAAGTTATTATTTTTTACTTTAATTTTTATCACAGAAAATATATATTCCAGCACCATTTACTCAACTGTCTACTTTAGCATTATGTTTTCTAAGTTGGTTTTGGAATTACCTTTAGTAATAAATAGTAATAAAGGGGTTACCTTACCTTTTCATTCACAGCAACCATTCCACTTTGCACATCACCGAAAGGGCAATACATTTTAAAATCATAGTCAATCCCTTTGTCCATCCACTGTTTCTGCATGGCCAGTACCGAGAACCCTGACACCCCTCTCGGCCAGTCCTTCTTGAAAGCACTCTGGAGTTCGCACCATTTTTCTGGAGGTAAATAATGTAATGGCTCTTGTGACATTATTTACGTCTAACTCTCAATGCGTTAGTAATATTGTGTGCCTGCTCCTTTTATCTGTGTCTTTATTGCTCTGGTTTTAATACTTGTGACTGCGTGTGGTAGTGCTCGTTTTTTTTTACCACTAGCTAGATCTTCTTTTCCTTCACCGTGTCTTTCTCCTACTATTTTCGGGTTGACTTTCAGTCGACAAAATGTGTCTGAATACCAATTTTACACGAATCATTTCCATCCGTACTTAACAATCCTATTAGTCCACGTTCTCAAGCATATGTTAATCTACTATATGCCCATCATACTATGTGGTTGCTGGAAATATAGACAGTTTGTGCAGTACTGACACAGTTTGTGTAGTCAGCTTTGGCAGAAACCGTATTGCAACGAGAATAAAGATCACTCTGATTTTGACAAACTTGTCAGTGTCAGCAACCCAACAGCAACCGTATTGTAACGAGAATAAAGATCACTGTGATTTTGACAGTGATGCAATATAAGAGGTTAAATAACTAAGAAAACACCGCAAGTTTATCTTTTTCATTATTTACCCCGCCACATCATGAACAAAGCTGATCACTCTTAGTTCCTCCTACGTATGAGAAGACGCCTTTGCCATACAGTGGGACAATGATACCCATTATTATTTTTATCATATAATTGTTACTATGCCATACAAAATTAATTAATCCTGTATGCAGGATCATAGTACAAAAGTTGTTCCATCCAAGGACACCAATGCTGTAAACTAAATACCAGTAAGTACACTGCTCTTGTATAATGAGAAGATAACATTATGGCCCTATTATGATAAGTAGGTATTAGGTATTATTAGGTGTGTCAAATATTGTAAATGTTACGTTTATGCGGGACAATTTGTTTTGTAGGTGTTTTCCGACAGACAGGCCAAAGATAACCTACCTATAGGATAGGCATCTATATCTATATGAAAAAAAGACGGTCCGTGCCTATGACCACACGATAGAAGTAAAAACTTACGACTGGAGCTGAGTATACGCGATTCAGCGTCACCGACCGACTGGAGCCAATACCCGATTTAGCGTCACCAACCGACTGGAGCCAATACCCGATTCAGCGTCACCAACCGACTGGAGCCAATACCCGATTCAGCGTCACCAACCGACTGGAGCCAATACCCGATTCAGCGTCACCAACCGACTGGAGCCAATACCCGATTCAGCGTCACCAACCGACTGCAGCCAATACCCGATTCAGCGTCACCGATCCGACCGTTTGTCCACCCGCCACAGTCCACGGGACGTCAACGAGAACCGAGATTATTCGTCCCTGCGACTACGCGCGACGTACGGTGGACACGCGGCAATAGTAAATGTATGTATAGCTACTTTGGCGCCGTCATCTCGTTCTCGTTAATGGCAATTAACAAATGGCCTACCGGCGACGCGACGGTTTAGTTTCGTTCACTGTTCAGAAATATTGCAAAGTGCTCCTAAAGAAGTTTTCATAAAAAAAAACTGAATTTGCATGAAACTTTCAGAAATATTAGGAGGCGATCCTTAATTATATCACTGCAGAACAAAGCATTCTTCTTCTTCTTCGCTTCGCTCTTGGCAGAATGGTCGTGGTCACGATGAATTATGTTCAATCGCAGGTGAATGCGTTGCTCGTCTCACTATCTCTCTCCGTCTGGTTCTGGTATAGGTATGACAGTCTGGCGCATTCAGTAACAGGTAACAGGACCTCCAAGATATTGGATTAGTATGCTTTAAATAGTACATTTTGATACAAGAGGGCAGTATGTCATTGCATTCCCGGCTCCAATGCTCACGCAATTCAAACGACGTTTTTCAACACACTTGCGAGGAAAAGTGTATTCGTATGGTGTCCCACTGATTGAATTCCCCATTTAAACAAAAGTATCGCAAAATACGGGGCAAATGCACCTTAATAGCAACAAAGGTTTCACCAAATAATTATAATAACGATCCACTATTATCGTGAAAATACAAGACAGAACAATATTTGATGGAAATAGAGACTTTACAAAACAAATGTATTACGTTGTATGTGTGACGGTGTTACAATATTATGGCACAGATAATATAGTGTCGACATCTACATCGCCACATGCGAACTACGCATCATATTGACGTCACGCAAAATCCTGCATCGCGCAAGCAGAGTATACCGCGCAACTAGCATATTGTATACAACGTCCCGACAACAATCGGTGGGCAGTTGCCCATTAGCCACAACACACATCTGGTCGGAGGATCCTCCCTTTTCTATGAAGGATGACTGAACTTTACACCCGGTTCCTCATGCCTCTGGTACCTCGAATAAGAACGTCAGCGCAGCGTTCATGAAACTACTTCAGCGTGATGTCATAGTCGTCACTTTCTCAACCTTTCGAGTGGCGAGTCACATTGCCAGCCAGCACCCACGGCTTCTATGGGTATCCTGACTACCAGCATGCAGCGGACGCACATTGCTGGTCATCACCCTCAACCTCATCAGCAACCTTGGTAGAGAACACTGCACTTTCGGCCGGTCATCAAAAAAAGGTCTTAACTTAAGCCCACTCCAGGTCGATGCCAGCAGTCAGCCACAACCCAGCGCTGTACCACATCCAACGCACTGGATCATAACGCAGTGCCCCCCCAACTCACTGGAGAATCACTGCAGACAGTTGTAACTCACTGTGAACTATGTGGCCAGTTCCGACGCAGTGGAAACCCAACTGGACCTGGCAAACATCGCAAGATATATGACGCAGCCTACTATCGACTTCTGGTCTCCGGAGGTGAGTGATGTGGCGGCATCTACATCGCCACATGCGACACATGCGCCACATGCTTAGCGTCACGCAAAATCCTGCATCGCGCAAGCAGAGTTTACTGCGCAACTAGCATTGGCCAATGTGCCAACATCAATCGCCGGGCAGTTGCCCACCAGGCACAACATTCGTCTGGTTGGAGAACCGTCCTCCCTTTTCTTTGAATAACATTACGCCTGTATTCATAGGCGTAATGTTATGTTATGTCCTTAATTTAGAACCTGTTTTAGGGCTTATGTCTCGTCGGTTCACGTAGATGCTTAGCCCTATTTATGAGTACTGCTTCGTCTGGCCCTGGGGTCTCGGAATGTCAACGAAAGACTGATTTTTGATATCGAATTTATTGCCGCGTTGAAACTCCGTAAGAGAACCGTTCGCTCGGGCCAGTGCGCAGTGACTGCCCGTTCGTCCATACGTCTCGCTCACATACACTTTGTTTATCATGCACTCTGCCATAGCCATACGTACTTACATGTGTCCCTACACTGTCTTAAGTTAATATAACCAGAGGAGCAGAGAGATAGACGTTTTTCCGTGTACACTGAGTGAATTCACAAGGATAACATTATATGTAATAAGTTTTGGATAATAAGTTTTTAAGTTTGCTTCACTATTGCATTGGGTTATACCTGTAAAAATAGCTGTAAGTGACGATATAAATAAATAAATAATTATATCACGCCTGTAATCGTCACAGGGTTATGCAGAGGTGTACCTATAGTAACATCCACATTTCTATTAACTAACTGACTAACTTACAATACATATTTATGGTAATTCCTATTCACAAATTGATTCAAAATTGGACCGACCTATTTCAGCGTTGCCTGTATCGTCAAAAATATTATAAAAATCCCTACGCAACCGATAGATAAACATTTAATTTCTATTCACTTTCTATGCTATTCAAAAAGCAGCACAAAAGAACTACAGTCGACCTCGTTTCTAAAATTACGCAAAATCTAGATAGAAAAAACATAGTCCTTGGTATCTTGGACCTCAAAAAAGCGATCATAACCGTAAATCATAAATTGCTACATAAAAAGCAAATAAAAAAAAATCTATTCCTATCAAAAACTAGGTCACAATTAGTTAGAACGGATAATAACATCCAAAGTGGCGCATTACCTATAATGTATGGAGTTCCCCAGGGATCAGTTTTGGAGCCCCTGCTCTTTTTAATCTATAAAAATAATATTCAGAAAACTAAATATATAGCCATCTTACTCTATACGCAGATGACACTTGCTTATTTTATTTCGGCTCTTCCATTCATGATTTAGTTTCCCTGGCTCAAGATGATATATACACCCATTTTTTCATGGTTTCAATTTAACTTATTAACGATAAATATTTCTAAAACATGCTTTATCTGTGTGTATCATGCTTTATCATAGTTTGTGTTTCTTTGTTAGTTATTATTGTAAAATTTCTGCCAATATACCAGCGAGTGGGGAAGGATTTTCTGGTTATAGGAAAATATTTATTAGTGTTTTTACGGTATTTTTTAAATGTTTTTTTTACACTTGTATTTTATATATATACCTACAGTGTTACTGGTAACTCGACGTATTTCTAGCAGGACGTCATAGTAGGGTTATTATAATGCAACAAATTAAGCCATTTTTTTCATATTTTATTTTGTTTACTAGACAACATCTTGTATGAAGTAACCGTAAAATCACAAAAAAAAAATGTTTGTTTAGTGATATTTGCCAAGGTGTTTGGCATTTTTGAACTTTTAATAAACAGCCAAACCCGGAACAACGACTTGTTGGTCATACAAATACAGACCAGACATTAAGACAGACCAAATATTATTTTTATATTTGTATTATAATTTAGCTGTATACATGGATGATGTAGCTGATTTTAACGACAGCTTCTTCTCGCGCTCTTCTTCTGCTAGTCCTGTTAGTGCGGAGAGTGGCTCTTCCTTACCACTTACATTACATGATACCTCTCTTCTCTTTTTTCCAATGACCCTAAGAAACTGCATATAGCACACATAAATGCTCAGAGTGTTCCAGGTCACTATTCTGACCTTCTGGCATCCTTGAGCAGTGCTCACCTAGATGCTCTATTGACATCACAATCCTTTCTGAAGCCGTCTCTGCTCTCTACACAATACTCACTCCCCGGGTTCGTCTTAATCTGCAACGATAAGACTGGCAAAGGTGGAGGAGGCGTTGCTGTGTACCTGCGTGCTGATATACGGATATATTTCTGCGTACGGAGAAATATTATCAAATAGGATCGCATAAGAGGAGATCTTATGCAATCCTATTGGTTAATATTTCTCCGTTTCTCCGCTCCGCAGCCTCGCTCCGCTTCAGTGGACAGGCAGCCTTACCCTACAAGGTGGTCAGATCATCTCTTTCACGGTATTCTGAGTCACCTGAATACTTGTTTTTCGAAATTACTGTGCATCACACAAAAGTTTTGCTTCCAGTGCTCTACAGTTCTAATCTTCACATTGATTACTTCAATACCCTTGGCTCCACTATCAGTTATCTTTGCCCCATGTACGAGCTCGTTATTTGAATAGGTGACTTTAATACTTACTTGATTAAAAATGACTCTAGCTCTCATAAGCTCCTTTCACTCTTGTCTTCTTTCTATCTTCAAGTTTTGCATTTCGCTGCAACTTACTATTTTCCTAATTGTTCACCCTCTTTTTCAGATCTTATGATTGTTTCTTCTCCTAATATTATTGTCTCTTACCATGGTCAACATACGGCTACATTTTCTTACCACGATCTCATTTATCTCTCGTATCGTATCCGCGTTCGCAAGCGTAAGCCCCGCTCCAGCTCTTATATCTCCGTAACTACAAAGGCATCTGGAGGCTTTGCAACGTGATGCCGGCGATCTTGATTGGACCCTTCTGGTCGAGAACGATGACATCGACGGTAAGGTGGCTTGCTTTAACGAAACCGTTCTCGTCTTGATGATCAGCATGCCCCCATCCGTCGTGTCAAAGTAAGACATAACCCTGCACCATGTATTACGCTACATATTAAAGAGCTTATGGCTCGCAGGGATAAAGCTAAGAGCAGATATAAGCGCATACCTTCAGAACTGAATCAGTCTTTTTACTAATCCTTACGTAATCGCTGCAGTCATCTGTGCCAAGATGCTAAGAGACGCTTTTTCCACGATCAACTCAATAATCGCAGTTCTTCCGATGTTTGCAAATTTCTCAAATCTGCAGGTATAGGCAAATCACCTACCAACCAGTGTACTGAGGATGACGTTAAGAATCTCTACTTGCAATTACTTCTTCAGCAGTCGGCAATGATAAGTTGTGTTCTAGAATGATAACTCTTATCATTCCCTCATTACTTCTTGTCCTCACTCACACCTTCAATCACTCATTTTCCTCTTGCTCCTTTCCGTCAGTTTGGAAACACGCTCACATTACACCTCTACCTAAAACTGACGATCCTTCTTTACTAACCCGCTTTAGACCTATTTCTATTCTCCCATTTCTCTCTTTAAGTTTTTGAGCACATAGTTCATAGACAATTATCATTTTTCTTGACGTCAAACTCGATAATATCCCGTTTTCAATCCGGTTTTCGCCCAGGTCACAGTACTGTATCCGTACTTTTAAAAGTAAACTGACGACATCCGCTGGGCAATGGAGAAAAAGTCCCTTACTGTTCTTCTATTGCTTGACTTTAGTAGCGCCTTTATCTCTGTGGATTTTGACATTTTACTAGGTATCCTCAAATCTATCAATTTGTCTTCATCCGCTCTATCCTGGTTCAGTTCTTATCTTCGGGGCCGCCGCTCTTCGTGTGTTCGCCTTGACGAGTCTCTCTGATTGGTGTAGCCTCAATGAGGGCGTTCCTCAGGGTAGCGTTATCTCTCCTCTCTTTTAAATTTTCATAAAGCATAGGAATTTTCTTACTAAACTTTGTTACTAAAGGAATCTCTTCTAGTTTCCATCTTAACGCAGATGACTTGCAGCTGTACCGACATATTACTGTAGCTGACGCGGGTTCTGCAATTGTTGCAATGAATCAAAGCCTGGCTTGTATCAGCGCTTGGGCGGAGTCTTTTGGTTTGCAAGTTAACCGAACTAAATCCCAGGCCATATTCATAGGCAGCAGATTCGTTCGAAATGCGGCTGATGTGTCATCACTGATGCCTTTATATCTCGATTGTGTTCTCATTGACTATACCGAAACCGCCAAAGGTCTGGGTGTAATTATCGACTCCAATCTTTCGTGGCGTGCTCAGGTCAATGAGGTCAGCCGAAAGGTATATTTCTCGTTTCATTGGCTGAAATGTCTTCAAAGTCTCTTGTCTTTGCAGAATAAAATTTCTTTGGCACAGACACTTATTTGGCCTATTATACATTAAGCCGATGCCTGCTACTGGGATGCTACTGAGGAGCTATTAAACAAGCTCGAGCGCTTGCAAAACTTGTGCATTCACTTCGTTTTTGGTCTCCGAAAGTATGACTATGTTTCTCACGTTCGCAGAAAACTCAAGTCGCACCCGGTCCGCTTTCGCAGAAACATTCGAATTTTATGTGCCCTCTTCAACATCTTTCACAACCCGTTTTATCCTTCCTACCTGCGTGAGCGATTTTCTTACGCTAGCACTAGCAACGCACCGTGTAGAAAAAGTTAGGCTTTGTCGAGCTTCGTCCCTGTCATTCATATCTGTGTAACAGTCTCTTTCTACAGCTCGTTGTGGTACGCTTAAATAAAACTGCAAATAGAAATTGTTACTTTGCTTTCATGTTTTGATTTAGGCTTTTTATGCGAGAAGCACAAAACCGATTGAAGTGGCGATACTTGGGGCAGTGGCCAGCAGTGGACGTCTTGCGGCTGGAATGATGATGATGATGTATACTTTTGTGAATCAAGACCATAGGTTGGAAAATAAAATAAAACATCAAAAGGAAATCAATCCTATACTGATACAGTTATAATTTGATGCTGTAGCATGAAACAGGAGTGTGAGCGAGTTATACAAAAACAATATCTTCAAGAAATAAGATAAGGGCAGGAAAGAGGTGTTAATGATGTTGAAATTATCAAGACATTTTAACACATTCAATTTATTGTACTACGCAAAGAACACCAGGCTACACCTTCCCTTCTAACAAACCCAGCTTTCTCATACAACTTACAAGCGTTACTATTTTCTTCCAAGCAGTAGGCAGATACTATCTTTCCATCTTTTATCAACACATTACTGACCAATTTCAGTAGCAGCTCTGCATAGCCTTTTTGCCTATGTTCCTGAAATGATATTCATTTCTGTAAAATGGATAAAAAAGAAAATACTATTTCACTTCAAAAACAAATTATGTTTTAAAACTAGACGAGGAAAAGAAAAAGAGAAAAAAGACACTGAAGAAAATTAAGAGGTCTCAGTCTCTTTTAAAGTTCAGACATAATGCTTGGTCAGGCTATGTGAGGACCATGCAGAGATGGTTTTTTGAGGAAAGAACCACCCAGGAGTTGAGTTAACCTTTCCAGTCAATACACTTATTTTGTCACTAATCGTCTAGCTCAACTCAGAACTTAATGAGCTTAACAACTCAAAGAGCAATCCCAAAGAAAGTAAATTTAGGAGGGCCGCATAAGGTACTCAAACTAAGAGATAATCCTTGATAATAAACTGAAAAACAATGTCCCACATAGTCCTCACATTCGAAGATAATAAAACAATAATTCATAAAGTAAATATTGACTAACCTTTTTTGTGTACATATGTAATAAGTTCCCTAATTCGTTGATAAAGAGCCAGCAGATTAAGGTATTGTTGAGGAAAAGACCATAGCCAAACTTGTGTTCTATGAGGAGTTCGAAGTACGTAGATGATGAGGGGTAGCGATGCGGCCATGTGGAGTCGATAATGTCCAAGTATTCGTTTGTTAGAAGCTTGAAGGTTATATCTTTGGGAAGACTGTAAAGAAATATAGTAAATTACTGCAGCGGCCAGCAAAAGAGGCATTGATGGACGAATGTGTAAATGTAGGCCGAGGCGAAGCCGAGGCACATATAATATATTTTGTGTAAGTTACATTTACACATAATTTTGTTAAATTATGTGTAAATGTAACTTACATGGATGTCTACGTAATACGATCGTAAAATGACATAAGAGACGTAAGAGTCGTATTAAAACAATAAAATACCGTTATGCCTTTATTCCTTAAAATTGAAAGACTTTAAGTAATTTTAGGTAGTTTTCTCTGTCTACGCTACTGACACTACGTCAATTTGCCGTGTTTTATGTTTATAACCATTTCATCCAACTGTCAAACAATTACGGCTGTAATTTGAATATTTTGAGATGTTGAAAACTATTTCTTTTTTTGTTTTGTGCTGGGTCATCCGGAATCAATCTTTCTTCTACCTACAGCTTAAAAACTGAACGCTTAGCCACTGCGCCAACCACATTCTATCTGTCTACCACGTCGGGTAAACGTGTCATACATGTCGCCGCAAGAGCGTCTACCTGTTAAGATTATTACAAAATCTTATTTGTAACTAAATATTTATTCCAATTTATCATAATCTTAAGGATTACGCCCTAATATCAGTGCCATCTATTGGCTTCTATGTGGATTAGAACCACATAATATTTTTTTAAGATTCGTTAATAAAATAATTCTGATGTTCGCGTTAAACTTTAGTTAAAATTAAAAGGCAACAGTTAGTTAATGGTGCCGATTCCCTTGTTCACAAACTAAACTAAATTTAAGTTGTGTGCATCTTTTTCTTTCTATTTCATTAAGAAAAGGACAGAAGATAAACATTAGTTTAGTCCTGTCAAATTAGTCAGCACCTGACGTAATTTGATGTAATTTTAGTAGTCAACTTTTTAATCACGTCTAAACTTGTATGGAGTAGTGTCAGGCGCTGATTAATTTGACAGGACTAATGTTTGCGAAGGAAGAGCCTTCGCGAACATTACTGCTTCGCAGAAGGAGGTGACGGCTTCCCAAGCCCTCTCGCTCCGTACCATGGCCTGGACCAAGGCCGGACGCGAGAGATCGCCACCGCCAATCGCCTCCACGAGGACACGGCGGTGCTCCGCCCAAGCCGGGCAGACCTCCACCGTATGCTCCACCGTGTCCTCCGGGCGATTCACACAATGGTGACACCCGGGCGTTTCCTCCCGCCTTATCCGGAACAGGAACCTATCGAAACAACCGTGTCCGGTGAGGAACTGCGTCTGGCGGAAGGTGAGGACGCCGTGGCGCCACTCCTCAAAGGGGGAACTTATCGCCGCAATTGTGGCGTGCCCAGCGCTGGGTTGCGACAATCGCACTCTCCATGCCGCCCTGAGATCCCGCCGGAGCTCTGTCCGCTGTACCGTGATTGCTCGCGGCAGCGGAGCTACGCCCCGGCGTTTCGCCTCCTCGCGCCACTCCCAAATGTGCGCGAGGACTTTTGCCTCCAGATCCCATGGCGGTAATCCGGCAAGGAGGCTCGCCGCCTCACCGGAGACCGTACGGTATCCCCGGACCAGCCGGGTGGCCACGACCCTTTGGGGCGCGTTCAACAAGCGGGCTGGCCGCCGCCTCAAGGAACACGCCTACACCGGTGCCCCGTAAAGGGCCATGGACCGCACGACCCCCGCGTAGAGCCTCCGGCAGGAGGCGTTTGGCCCCCCTAGATTGGGCAGGAGCCGCTTTAAGGCAGCCCCAGCCCTTTCCAGTCTGAGAGCCAAAAGTCGGAAATGCTCCACGAAGTTCCACCGGCTGTCGAGGACGAGTCCCAGTCCCAGGTACTTCATCGTCGACTCGACGCCGATGTGAACCCCTCCTACCGTTATTTTGGAACCCGACGGTGGCGTGTTCCGAGGACCATGACAACACATGGCCTCAGAATTGTGCAGGGCCACCTCGAGTCCCAATTGCCGGATCCTCTCGACGATTGTCGCAACCCCGCGTGTCGCTAGTTCGGCCGCCGCCTGGTGCGACCTCCCCTGCGCCAGGACCAACGTGTCGTCAGCGTAACAAACCACGCTGACGCCGCTAGGGAGGTCGGCGCGCAGGGGGCGCCTAGGGAGCCATGGGCGGGGAGATATGGTCCCCTCTAGAAGGGAACAGAGTGCTTACCACGTCCTCCACGAGCTGGGGCCGGAGACTCTGCGTCAGCAGGGGAGCCCATGGGCGGAGCTTCTCACGCACCAATTTGTAGGGGCGTCCCCACGGATCCCTGTTCAGAGTCTCCAGCGACTTATCGCGGGCCAGTCTCCTGGTCCGCAGGATCTCCGCTTGGAGGGCGGTCTTCGCCGCTCTGTACCCCTCGTACAGCTCCGCCTGAATGGCTTCCGTATCCGGAGGGCGAATACGGAGCCTGCGGTGCCTGGTGTAAAGTAGGACACCTGCGTTTTAAACTTCGCGGTGCAAGATAGTTTTGAGGGCTAAATCTAGATGTCGCTAGCAGCGACTTCCGTTTTATCTTTTTTGTTTGAAGTCGACAATCTTCTCCGCTACGAGTAATAGTGTTCTGTGGGAGAGTCACGTTCACATTGGCGGGTGGTATTGCGATAAAAGTTGTGTAAAAAGGACTAAAATTGTAATTGTCAAACAAGAAACCTCTGTAACATAATGTTTTGATATACAAGAGTGCCCGTTCTTCTCCATAGGGAACCTACATAGTCTTGGAATGGGCGAATAGCTTCACTAACTAACTCAAACTGAACGACCCCTTGTCACATGATAATTCAAATCTGCCTGTAAATGTTTCAATTGAAATATTTTCTTTTTTTTATTTAAACGTTGCCCCAAAAAAAAAAAATATTGAATTAAATGCTTTGAGTTTGAGTAAAGTGTTGTGTGGGATTGAAAACTAACTACTTAACTATCATTAACGAATACCTAACTACACCGGAGATTGGTCGGAGACTACTTCCCTTGGGGTACTTATCCTGTCATACATATTCGTGAATAAACAATAAATAGACTCACTTAACATCTTGAAAGGGTGTTTTGGTATCCAACATAAATGGTGCTGAAGGCAATATCAACTCTATCTCCACATTAATGTCTTGTGAAATTGTCTTAATTACTTCAATTATGTTAAACGGGACAAATGGCAGTGTGATTGATCCTTTCCAATCAATTATTTTTGTTTTCTTCAATGCAGTTCCGAGGTTTGTGACGTCAGTGCTCGGGCATTGAATGATCACTTCGTAAGAACCATTCTGAAACAGAAAAGTACCTACATGTAATCAACCATTATAATAATAGGTACGGTCTACTATCAAGTTTTCATATTTATTGAAAATGAAAATAACTGAGAGCTAATTATTTCTAGTTCAAAGGATGTACGGGGTGGGATCACCGTGTTTTGATTATTTAGCAAACGATTGATGTAGCAGCTGGAGTTTAGATTTGTGCCCTGTTTATGGCAATAGTTAATTTTTGTTGTTATGTTTTTTGTGGTGTACAATAAAGAATAGGTATATAAATAAATAAATAGTGGGTGTACTGTACCTACCTACACCTCTGCATAATACTTCGGATAGTACAGTCGTTATGTTATGTTTTGTCAATGTTGAATGAACATTATGAATGTATTTGGTTCACAGATATTTTGGTCGAACATTAGAACCACATTATGTGCTGTTAGAAAGTATGCTTGGAGATTAGTTTCTAGTAATACCGCCAGATGGCAGTTTACATAAACATAAAACTCCTGTTACTAACAGAATTAAAAACAAAGTAGGTAACACAAAAAAAACTTTAAAAGAGAAATAAAACGTTATTATTTATTGCTTTATATCACAGAAAATGTAGATTCCATCACCATTTACTCAACTGTCTACTTTAGCATTGTGTTTTCTAAGTTGGTTTTGGAATTACCTTTAGTAATAAATAGTAATAAAGGGGTTACCTTACCTTATTATTCACAGCAACCATTCCACTTTGCACATCACCGAAAGGGCAATAAACTTTTAAATCATAGTACATCCCTTTGTCTATCCACTGTTTCTGCATGGTCAGTAACGAGAACCCTGACACCCCTCTCGGCCAGTCCTTCTTGAAAGCACTCTGGAGCTCGCACCATTTTTCTGGAGGTAAATAATGTAACGGCTCTTGTGACATTATTCACGTCCAACTCTCAATGAGATATAGGCCAACTGCTTAACTGAGTCGTTGCCTGAGGTAGCTGCGCGGTGCGGGAGGGGTGTGGTGACGTGATGCGACAGCTCAGTGTTTCGCAAAGAGTATAGTAATATAGGTGTTTCGTCAACATGTAACAATGTCACCCCTTCCGCACCACGCAGCTACCTCAGGCTCAGTCTCAGTCAAAGACTTCTATAGTATAAATTTTGGTCTCACTTAAGCGGTTGACCGTTAATATTGTGTGTTGCTCCTTTTATCTGTGTCTTTATTGCTCTGGTTTTAATACTTGTGAAGTTGTGACTGCATGTGGTCGTGCTAGTTTTTTTTTTTTACCACTAGCTAGATCTTCTTTTCCTTCACCGTGTCTTTCTCCTACTATTTTCGGGTTTACTTTCAGTTGACAAATGTGTCTGAATACTAATTTTACACGAATCATTGCCATCCGTACTTAACAATCCTATTAGTCCACGTTCTCAAGCATATGTTAATCTACTATATGCCCATCATACTATGTGGTTGCTGGAAAATGATGTATATAGACAGTTTGTGCAGTCCTTACACAGTTTGTGTAGTCAGCTCTGGCAGAAACCGTATTGTAACGAGAATAAAGATTACTGTGATTTTGACAGACTTGTCAGTGGCAGCAACCTAACAGCAACCGTATTGTTACGAGAATAAAGATCACTGTGATTTTGACAGTAATGCAATATCAGAGGTTAAATAACTAAGAAAACATCGCAAGTTTATCTTTTTCATTATTCACTCCGCCACATCATGAACAAAGCTGATCACTCCTCGTTTCTCCTCCGTATGAGAAGACGCCTTTGTCATACGTGGGACAGTGATACCCATATAATTTTTATCATGATGTTACTATGCCATACTAAATTAATTAATCCTATATGCAGGATCATAGTACAAACGTTGTTCCATCCAAGGACATCAATGCTGTAAAATAAATACCAGAAGTAATTATTTATTCTTTATTGTGCACTACAAAATACACAGACGAACACTTCAAAATATACAATGGGCGGCCTTATCGCTTACTGTGACCAGGCAACCTTGGAATGGACAGTGATTTGCCTACACACACGTGATTTGTACACTGCTCTTGTATGTATTGTGATAAACTACTTTATGTCCATAATATGATAAGTATTATTATGTATGTCAAATATTGTAAATCTTACGTTGTATACGGGACAATTTGTTTTGTAGGTATTTTCCGTTGCAGATAGGCCATAGCTAACCTATTTATGGCCTATCTGCACCGTATTTGTATATTATTCATTATGTATATGATAAAAAACGGTGCGTGCCGGTGACCACACGATAGAAGTGAAAACTTACGACTGGAGCCGAATATACGCGTTTCTCGCGCCCTCACGCTCCTAGTCGCCGCAGGAGACACCCGGGGCGTCGGGAATCCCAGGCCGATTCTTGACCGACGTAGGCGCGGGCTTGCGGACGGCGAGCAATGGGTAGCTCGCCGTCCGATAAGGACCAGGCCCGTGTCGACGGCGCGTTATGTTCCTCAAAGAGACTGATGTCAGCACCAATGACGGGGCCGCTAGGGCCAAATCAAATAATTAACATTATTATCTATACATTGCTGCCATCTAATAGAAAGGTCATTTATGCCTTTGTGAAAGCATTTTGTACTGCCTTCTGAGAAGAAAACTTTTTATCACGTAGAAAATTGTCCAAATCACGAAAAAAATGGTAGTCCGTTGGAGCAAGGTCTGGCGAATATGGAGGGGGGTGACGAATGGTTTCTAATTGCAGTTCCTGTAGAGTTAAAACGGTTTCTGGTGCTGTATGAGGTCTCGCGTTATCATGGAGCAATAATGGTGAAGATCGATTCATGAGTCGGGGCTTTTTCACTACTAGTTTTGCTATCATTGTTCGGAGTTCGGCACAGTAGACATCTGCCGATATTGCTTGACCAGATCGGAGAAAGCTATAGTGAATAACACCACGCTGAGACCACCAAACAGTTACCACTATCTTTTTATTGGTAATCTTTGCTTTAGGACACTGTTGCGGCGTTTGACCTGGGGTCAGCCATTGCATTTTTCGCTTATGGTTATCGTAAAGAATCCACTTTTCATCACATGTCACAATTCGATCCAATATTCCTTCATTTCTGTATCTATTCAACAAGGCAACACAAGTTTCAACACGCGTTTCTTTCTGCAGATCAGTCAAATCATGAGGCACCCATTCCTCATATATATTTTTTTATTGATTTGACGCAAATGAGTCAATATTGTTGGTAAGGTAACGTTAAACCATGCCGCTAATTCCTGGGTAGTTTGGCTCAGATCCGCTTCCACCATCTCTTTCAATTCATTGTTATTCACCTTTGATTTATATCAAAGTTATTCACCTGTGTGGGCGATCTTCCACGTGGTTCATTCTTCCAATCAAAGTTTCCATCACGAAAGCGTTTAAACCAAAATCGCACGGTGCATTCATTAGCAGTCCAAAATCAAAAATCAAAATCAAAAGTCATTTATTCAAATTAGGCTGAGAATCAGCACTTTTTGAACGTCAAAATCACATAAGACAGTCCCCCCAAAACGCCCACCCTTCACCACTTCCTAGTGCTTTAGCTGGGAAGAAGAAGTGGCGGAACAAACTCCCCAGCAGCACTGCTGTCTGTTCAGTTAGAAGAACTGGATTCTATACATATAGTAATAAATAAATTAACATTACGAAACACAAAAATATTAAAATTATTTGCCATATGTCAGCTAGCACACGCCAATATTTAAAACTATACTCAAGCATAAATAAATAATAAAAACAAAAACGCAAACAGAACTTAATACATAATAAAAAGCCTCCTGGCATAAAGGGCGTGCCCGCTTACATATGCAATGCTGCATTATGTTTATATGTATATAGCTGTAACTAGTAGCCACAAATGATAAACTAGGACCTTCGAAGTAAAATAAAGAAACATTAATTTCTAATAACAATAACAAAACCATAGTCAGCAAGCTGACCTGTCACCACAAGCAGCACCCGTTCACGAGCATAACGCAAAGATCAGCCATTACCCCCCTCGCCATATTTGAGGGAAGGAGGCAACCCGACCCCCGACGCTACCGCAAGCATTGACATCTAAGGGAGCATGACGAACTTGCTGCCGGTTGCTCAAAAGAATAATATGATGAACTGTCGAGGTCGCTAGCTAACCATATATTGCAATACAACTCATTAAAAAACATTGAAATGAGTAGATTATGTCAATAATAAATAAAAATTAAATTAAACTAAGGTGACTAATAAATATAGTCAAATAAAATAAACAATTATATGAACTCGTATAACTTGTCAGTAGGTAAGCTAATTTTGGAGAAAGAACATAAACATTGTCTTGAGTTAATCACAGCGACCAACTATTTTTATCGTAATCGTTGATTGAATAGTATGCCTTTGAACAAAGGTTGGATTTTACTTTAGCTTTAAACGCATTAAAAGGCAATTCTAACAAAGAAGAGGGAAGCTTGTTATAAAAGTTTATACCAAGCCCAACAAATGAGTTATGGACCTTATGAAGCCGGTGAAAGGGAGCACGTAGTTTCTCCTTGTTTCTAGTGTTAATATTATGAATATCACTGTTTTTTGTGTATAAGTGTATATTTTGCCTAATATATAAGATGTTGGCGAAGATGAATTGTGAGGCCACCGTGAGAATACCAATCTCTTTAAAAAAATCTCTCAGAGTAACTCTAGCACCTAGCTGGTAAATTGCTCGTACAGCTCGTTTTTGAAGAACAAATATATTTTGAATATCAGCGGCTTTGCCCCACAGCAGAATGCCGTAGGACATGACGCTATGAAAATAACTGAAATAGACTAGCCGAGCTGTATCAACGTCAGTGTATTGTCTTACTTTCCTGACAGCATAGGCGGCCGAACTGAGCCTTCCCGCTAGGCATGATATATGTGATCCCCACTGAAGCTTGGCATCAACTGTTATGCCCAGAAATACTGCCGAGTCTACAGTTTCAAGTACCTCTTTATCTAAGACGATGTTGGGTCCTAGATTTCTAACATTCGGTAAGGCGAACTTTACACATTTCGTTTTCTTGGCATTGAGAACTAGGTTATTTGTGGTAAACCAATCTGTAACCATTGATAGTGCACTGTTTACGTCGTCAAAATTTTGTCTATTCCTATCTACTTTAAAGATAAGAGAGGTATCATCACCAAATAGTAAACGTCACAGATGCCCTTTAAATAGAATGGTAAGTCATTTATATACACCAAGAATAAAAATGGGCCCAGTATAGAGCCTTGAGGTACACCTAACTGAACTGGTAGCCCGGAAGATTTCACACCATTAACATCTACACATTGGTGCCTATTATGTAAATATGAATCTAATACGTTAAGAGCTTCGTTTTGAATACCGTAATGAATTAGTTTACGCAAAAGCGTGTCATGGTGCACGCAATCAAAGGCTTTGGAGAGATCACAGAAAACTCCAATAGCATTTTGCGAGCTCTCCCATGCGCTAAATATGTGTTTCAGCAGAGCAACACCCGCATCTGTAGTCGAACGACCTTTTGTAAAGCCATATTGTTCATCATGAAGGAGGCTGTTTAAATTAAAATGTCTTAGCAACTGCTTGAGTATTAATTTTTCAAATATTTTACTAAATGCAGGTAAGATAGAAATAGGCCTAAAATTGCCAACGTTATTTTTATTACCCGATTTAAATAATGGTATGACTTTACTACTCTTCATGAGGTCAGGAAAAGTTCCTAAATCAACACATGTATTAAAAGTAACAGCTAGATAGGGGGCTACGATGTCGATTATATTACTTACAAGTTTAATTGAGATGCCCCAGTAATCACCAGTGTTTTTTGACTTGAGTGTGTTAAAAACACTAATTACATCACGAGGTGTTACATGTTCGAAGCTAAATACGCGACTACATTTAGGCACACTATTATGCAAAAGGTTTTCAGCTTCAGATGGGGACGAATTTAAGGAGCGAGTCGTAGTTATAGGTATGTTGGCAAAAAACTCATTAAATGCTTCAGCTACGTCAGCTGCTGTATTAACTAATTTGTTGTCGACCATAATCTCTAATTGTCTTTCTTGTTTAACCGACTTACCCGTTTCATTGTTAATAATAATAATAATTTTTTAATAATTTCCCCCCTCCAAACGCAACATTGATATTGCGAGCTGTTTCTGCCGCGTTAGTTCCGCGCCGGAACTCGTATTCAAAAATAACTCGAATTTTCGAAGTATCCATATCATTCTTGTCTAAACTGAATAAAAAAAACAACTGAAAGTCGATAATCGAATGTTGCACATTTTTAAAAGAAGAACTTCATAGGAAAAGTTTCACTCAAAAATCTCAAACCATGAAGGTTCTATGTCAATTCGAAGTACTGTAATGTTTGTATTTTTTACTTACGTTTTGGCTATTAGATCTTATATAAACGGCAAATTCATACTTTAACCCCTATTAATTATATAACCTGGGGAAGGGCGGAGCATCCTAAGCGAGTTTAAATATAAGCCTTCAGGCATAAAGGGCGTGCCCACTTACATTTGCAATGCTGCATTATGTTTATATATGTAGCTGTGACTTGTAGTCACAAATGATAAACTAGGACCTTCGAAGTAAAATAAAGAAACAGTTATTTTTTAAACGTTGCCCCACAACACACTAGGAATGTCTCCCGTAATGCGGGAACGTTTACAAACATTTAAACTCGCATACACAAACAGCCAGACCCAGAACAACTACTCGTTGGTCATACAAATATTTGTTCCGTGCGGGAATCGAACCCGCGACACGCAGCGCAGCAGTCAATCGCTTAACCACTGCGCCAACCATGTCGTCAATTCGTCGTTCGTAGTTAATTACTAATAACAATATCATCAAGGGTTTTCCGTTTTCCTTAACCTACCTTTACCTTGTCTTACTTTGAAAAACTAAAATAATGGTATACAATAAACAATTAAATTTCTACTACTGTATTATTTTCTCTGTGTCACTATTACGGAGTAGTGGTGGCCCAGTGGTAACGGCCGTGACTTAGAGTTGCAGGTCGTAGGTTCGAACCCAGACGGGCGCTTTACTTTGTGCAAATTATTTCATCACCATTGCTCTCAAAACGGTGAAGGAAAACAGCGTGAGGAAACCGTCATGCCCTAGAACTAAAAAATTCGAAGACATGTGATATCTATCAACTCGCACTGGGCCTGCGTGGTGGATTACGGGCCACTCCCTCTCGCTGAGAGAAGGCTTTTGTGGTGGCTTGTGTTCCATTACAGGCTGATTATGTTATTCTTTTCTATTCTATACCCTAAAAACACTACCTATCATTTTGCATAGATTAAAATCAATCAAACGAAATCTACACTTATTATAAATCAAAGTCGCTTTTCGTGTCTGTTTGTGTAACCGCGTAGTTCTTCTAAACAGTGCATCGAATTTTGATGCAGTTCTTACTATTATTTAGAGAATGAGCTACGGAAGGTTCGTGCGTATAAAACATTTATAATAAACTTAAATATAATAAAGAAATCTCGATGTTTTGTCAAGTTATAAAAGCCATGCGATGTGGAACCACGGGTAGGTCGCTAGTAAATAATAAACGAATATTAAAAATACCTACATGAGAGTAATTATGGTTTACCATCTTAAAATACAGCTCATTCCCGATACACCATGTAATCATTGTATACCACTTTAACTAGCTACCGAAGTCGGGACAAACATCTCAGTCCCCCACGCTATCTGTACAATACTTTTCGCGTGAGCTAAAGATTAATGTCTCACAATTTTGCCCCAGTTTGCCCTCAACTTACTCTAAGTCAGAAAATGTAGGCGGTTTTGTGATTAGCATTAGGATTGATCTCAGTTTTTTTTTTATTTATTTATTTCTTACTTAAAAAGAGATGAGAAGAAAGGAACAGAAAAATACGTTCAAATGTGATGCTTATTTAAAAAAAAATCTCTTTTCTCTTCTTAATATTTTGAGAGAGATGTGACCAGGCCATTGCCACTGTAGATCAAATCAATTAATGTCAAAAACACAAACCAAATAAAAACACAACGCAAGCTACACTAACAATAACACTTACCTAAAGTTTAAACATACCAAAGCTTACTTGTGGCATAAACTCAAACCAAGATTTATTTTTTTCGTTTTGCTATAATTACCAGAACAATAATAATAAATATGAGACAACATCCACACAAGGTCTTCAGGTCCCGAACTAGGTAGAGCCTGTACTACGGTAACCTGACGACTGATATACATATACACACCCAGACACAGGTCAAACAGACATGTTCATGCGCACAAATGTTTGATTTGTCCGGGGATCGAACCCGGGACCAACGGCTCAAAAGACAGGGTCGCTACCAACTGCACCAACTGGTCAGTAAATACTTTATTAATTACTAGTCACTTACGTAATCGAAGAGATGTCTATAACTAAAATGAGTTTGTAGGTACCTATTTATATAAAGTTTCCATCACGAAAGCGTTTAAACCAAAATCGCACGGTGCATTCATTAGCAGTCCCCTCTCCAAACGCAACATTGATATTGCGAGCTGTTTCTGCCGCGTTAGTTCCGCGCCGGAACTCGTATTCAAAAATAACTCGAATTTTCGAAGTATCCATCATTCTTGTCTAAGCTGAATAAAAAAAACAACTGAAAGTCGATAATCGAATGTTGCACATTTTTAAAAGAAGAACTTCATAGGTACCATGTGATAAAAGTTTCACTCAAAAATCTCAAACCATGAAGGTTCTATGTCAATTCGAAGTACCCTAAACAATAAAACAACAAATTCATACTTTAACCCCTATTAATTATATAACCTGGGGAAGGGCGGAGCATCCTAACACAAGCAAACTATTTGCTTAAAAGGATTCTCCCCATTGTAACTGTAATAAGTTAATTAAGATGATGCAATAAACATATTTATTTTTATTTTTTATAAATTATCAACTTTCTTACATTGTTTTGGAGTTTTCCAACAACTGCAACTTCCAACACTGTTTTACCTTTTTGTGTCACAAATCGGAACTTAAAGGGTGTAAAAAAACCAAAAGTAAGTACCGAAGGACCAAACCAGAGAGTTTAAGTTTCCTGACCTCGCTCACTTTGTAAACTTTGGAGCGGATGTGACACTGATGGACATAGGCAGTTAATGCGTGGGAGTCGCGAAAATGGGCCACTTGGAACAACTAAACCTTTCACGAAATTTAGGAGAAATGAAAATGTATTTCCTTTTTTGTGGGATCGGAAGTTTTGTTGTTTGAAAACTGCTAAAAAAGGAATGGTGTTGTGGTGATAGAGGTGAAAAAATACGCGTGGTTTGGTGTTTATTGTCACTTACGTTACATCTCCAAGATTTCCGGCAGTGCGCGTAGCAAAATTCGTAGGAAACGGAAAGAACTTAGACGGATTTTTCTGCACTTCACAGGAAATCCTGTAATTTCCAGTCACCCCACGATCATGGAGTTTACCACAACGCTTACAGCTTATCGAATAAGAGGCCAAAAAAGCTTGTTCAAGTTCAAAACCGTCAAATTTTAAAACAGATTTGCACAGTTCTTATATCCTGTTTTTATACCATTACATAGGTACTTCGCATCACCAAATGAATACCAATCATCACATTCAGTTCTATAGATGTGAACTGAGTAGCACAACACGTGAAGTGATACACTCCGTTTTACACAGAAATCTAGACTCTAACAGTAAGTTTTAAAAGTCTATATTTCTTTAGGATTGCCTATTTACAGAAACTTTTGCTCATTTGTGAAAACCAGGGGCCGTACTATGACGTTTTAATTCCATCATTGTTCCAGCGTGAAAGAGTGACGGAGCTATACATGACCGATAGCACTATCTCTTTTTCGCAACGGAATCATGATGGAATTAACACGGCCCCAGGGCTGGTTTTCACAAATGAGCAAAAGTTTCTGTGTCATTTGTGTTGTAAGATGTACAAACAAGGATATGAACTGGAGTACCTAAGCTACGTGGGGAATTCAAGGCTATGCTAATGTTTGAACAACAGTACTTTTTGGAATGATTTTATGCAGAATCGATGAAGCAAATTCCTAAGTAACTATTTTCACCACTTTTTGGCCAAGAATGTATATGATTTGAGTGTAAGGTGGTTATATCTTCAAGCACATAAGACTAAGGATAACTGCCGGTCGATTCTGTAAAAATCTCACCGTGAAGACTTGCGTGGAGTGAGCTGTCAGTGTCATCCCACTGATGCTAGGGATTGACCAAGCATTACATTTACAATCATAATCGAGATTTTAATAATATTTTTTATCCAAATTCTATTGATAATTTTATATTATTTCAAAGCTATTATGTAGTTAAGTGGCTAAACATGACTATTTTCAGGGTTTTAAAATAGCATAGCAAAACAGAAATTCAGTTAGAAATTAAATAATAAATAAATAATAAATAAATATCGTCTGACATTGCACACAGCACCATCTAGCTCCAAGTTAAGCACTTATTAAGGCTTGTGTTATGGATACCAGATGGTTGATACAATACTTAAATACATTTTTTTTTTTCGTAAATACATACATATTATAAATATACATCCATGACTCGGGTACAAATGTCCATATTCATCATACAACATTTTCCCCTACCGGGATTCGAACCCAGGACCATTTGGTTTCGCTGACTACACTTAGCCACTGTAGCCACTACACCAAACGTGTCGTCAAATGTTGTTTTTTTTTTAGACATTTAGATACTAGCTTTGAAAGAATATAGAATTATTAATACAATTTGCATAAAACATATTATTAAAATCGCGATTAAGATTGTAATGTAATGCTTGGTCAATCCCTATCATCAGTGGGACGACACTGACAGCTCACTCCACGGTCACTTCACCTAAGTTTTCACGGTGAGATGGTTAGGTACAGAATCGCACTGCTGTGGGATCCCCTGTGTGAGGTAGGAGCCAAAAAAGACACTGACAGTACAATCGAGAGTACAATAACTTAATTTACTCCCATTAACTCAAAAGAAAAAAAGAACAAGTTGTTCTTATAATAAAAACTTCCCCAAAAATTACCCCGATAGATTAGCAAGATATTAAGAGATATTCACAGATATTTCCTTAAATACAACTTCAGTTCAGTCATGTTCAGTTATGGCACGACTTCGGAGGGGCGTCCGCTAGTCTTTGCATTTAAATGTACAATTAGCGAGTAATTGTGACGGCCGTGCTGAGCTGAATTACAAGTAGATTGAAGAAACAGGCAGTTTGTGATAGTGTATTGGGGTAGAGAAATCAAGATATTGGTTTATCTTTTTGCGTTCATTACTCAGCTTATTTGGTTGACTTCTCTGATGCTTTACTAACCGACTTCTTGAAAAACGAGAAGGTTCTCAATTCATCTGTATGTATACAGGGTAGTCCAAAGAGTGACGTCATAAAAAAAAATTATACCTCATACCCAGGGGTATCCGAAAATACCCCGTATATGTTCCGCGATTCTTGATAGTTTTCGATTAATAAATAACTTTTTTTAATTTCTTGAAGGCTAGGGTACCAACGTAGCTTGCAGAGAAAGCCAGCTGAAGTAGCAGTGGGCTGGCAATGTTTGTCAAAGGACCGATGGCCGGTGGAGCAGACGAGTTCCGGAGTTGAAACCACGTATCGGTAAACGTAGTGCGGGATGGACCGACGACCTCAAAAAGGTGGCTGGGACAGACCGGATGCGGAAGGCGGAGGACAGGGTGTTGTGGCGCAGCATGGGAGAGGCCTATGTCCAGCTGTGGACGGCGAGTTGAGTTGATCGAGTTGATGGATTGAAAAACTTATAGGAACCGCTTTCAAAAAATTATATCTTTTATTTTTACATGGCCATCTCACATTTTTATTTTGCAATTTTCGTTGTTATCGAATATTGTGTAAGACATAAAATAATCATCTTCATAAAATTAATTTAAGATACAAACATTTTGATCGAAAGTTCGAGTGATACAAAGTCAAAAAACTGGTTATTTGCGTTAAACAAAATACACACAAACTCTTCCGGTCTTATTACAAAACAAGGTTTTTCTTTTGACATGGTTTAAACCATCGAGCCTGTTTTTGAAATAAGAACCTAACAGAAATCGAAATACAGTTACTTTTACAAAACTGACACCTTAGTACGATCTTAGATTGTCAATTTTGTATTAAGAACTTTAATAAAGTCGGCATAAAGTTGCATTTATAAAAACTGAGGCGAAGGGTTAGGCTCGGGCTAAAGTTAGATCGTGTTTTGTAATAAGACCGTTCAGCTTTAATATATTAGTCCTACCTAAGTAGGTATAGATAATGTTGCTCGATTTTTTTTAAAGGAATTGTTTAACATGGCGCATTTTTACATTGGCTTCGATTTTGACCAAGTAGTTTTGGAAATATTTAGGTTTGAAATAGAGATCAGAGCGATCAATTTTTATTTTTGAGAATTGGTCAAAGCTTTTTCTTCCTATTGCATTGATTAAATCTAGACAAATGCTCGCTTCGTGTTGGTTTTAATGAAGGGTTAAGCAACGGTGTGTAGTGTGACCTATGTTACTAATAGGGGGAGATCCTGTTGCAATTCAATGGGCACAAACAAGCCTGATACCTGAAACTCCAACAATTTAGCTCTAAACAGAATATCGAAATTTTGTAGTAATTGGTTTGTGGAGATTAGTTGACTATCATTCGTCGTAATATACAGGGTGTAGAGAGACCCATCACGAAGCCGCTATCTACGCATTTTGTACATGTAACATTGAAAAAAATCATTACTGGGAAACTACTTTCTGTTTAACTATTTTCTGATTACGGTAGTGCGCAATGTAACACACTCAAAACATTGTTCTTATGAATGCATGCAACGATACAGGAATCGCGGGCTGCTCAAAGTTAAGTTATAACATTTCAAACTTAAAAATACCTCAAAAAAGTAGCAACTTTTGACGTTCAATATCTCTGTAACCAGAAGGTCCCAGATATGGTCCTCGTTTTATTTTATTTTATCATAATGATTGGAAGAACTAGTGACTGGCTTCATTAAGCGGCTTATTAATACAACCGTTAATGACCCAGACATATCAACTTTCTAGTTTAAAAACGTTACAACACTACACGGTTATTTTGGCACGTGGTCAAAATTGGAACAAACGTCGCCATCTTGTTTTGTGAATACCATTTCTGTGACACAATTTCACAAAATAAATATTTACCAACAACGCTCCCCGTCAATTTCATTCAGGCAAAATATCCTTGAAGCAATCAAGTAGCACGTGTATAGGGTCATCTCCAGGCATGCTGTTTAATTTTAAAGCAACTAAAAGACACGAAAAACATAATTACTCAGTGTGCATCATTAAATTACCGACAACCATAATAGTGTTGTAAATCTTGGGTTCGATTCATGACACGGGCAGTGTTTTTGGGTTTTTTCCATTAGGCATTTTTCAGCAGCAGCACGCGGAGTCTGGATTTGTTCTCGGCTGATGGCTATAGGCTCGCCCTCTGTTCCATGGGACCTAAATATCACTGGCGAAGTGTGGGTTTATTATACTCGTAGTTACTCCTCTGCCTAATCCCTCGGAGAATACAGGCGTAATGAGATGTTAAATCTGGAAAACTAGTTCCAAAAATAGATCGAATAGGTAACCGCGTAACTAAACACGTGCGAGCGTATGTATGTACTTAACCTACATAAATATTACCTTTATTAGGTACATATTTATCGAATGATGAAAACGTAATGGTATAACAACTGACGCCTACGCATGTAAGAGCGAATACATGTTTTTTTAATATTTACTTAATGGCTTTATGGCTCCCAACAGAGAACATTTTGATGTAGGTCGTGGCAGTGCGTTGTTGACTACGGTATTTTTAGTTACGGTAATTTCCTACGTTTCTTCGTCTTCTCTTGATACTTATACAGGGTTAGTTTTCAAAAACCTGCCATATTTTCAGACAAGATTCAGAGTCGATAATATTTTAAATTTATGAAATAAAACCTTTTTTTGACAACATTCGTCATTTTATTAAGTATTGTTATTAATTTATACAACGTGTTGTTTTGCATCCTCGTCAAATTTCAGGAGGCTGTTATGAAAGACATAAATAATCAAATAAAATTACGATCCTGCTCAATAATTAATACATAAGTACTTGTTTTTTTAGATATTTAAGTTTGACAGTATTTCAGAATACTCTACTTTCAAAGAACAGAATCGCCCCGTTGCGTATGTGGTAGGCAGTGTCGTACGACTATGTCGCTGTGTGCTTGCGTTACAGTTACGGCGCAGTTACAGGGCGGTATCACACGGACCCTACACATGCCGATTTCCGAAAATGACAAAATTTAAAAATAAATACCTACTTATTTTATTATTGATTCGTGTCGAGAATCATTAGCATAGTTACCTTCTCGAATTTGACGAGGATGCAAAACAACACCTTGTATACTAGATGTTGGATTTCGTATTCGTTCATGATTTTCATTGTAGGGTAGAAGTAAAAATGACTTGCAAAATGCGTCGCTCTATCCTATCGTGTCCCATCCTTTTCCCACATGCACACCTGGACTGTCGCTGTCCTTGTCACCGTCGACGGTGACTGTGTGAAGACTCTCGACCTCTTGAACGAGAGTAGCGTTACTAAGAACATGCTCCCTTATTAATTTATTAATAACTTACGGTTGCGAATTGCCGCGAGTGTATTTACGAAGTATTGTCTAAGACACTACGAAAAGTGCGTGTTTATGTGGTGAAAGGCGTCTGTGCGCCTCCCTCGTGCGCTGCCCCTGAATTCACCAAGGACTCGAACCCTCTGCCGACCGACGCGGAGGATATATATTGAAGACGGCGAATCTACAGGTCAGTGGTGCTGCATGTTTCCTGCCAAATTCCTTTGTCCAATTCACAAGTTCGTCGTCCTTATTCGTGTCGCATTTGCAAGGTCAGACCTACCTACGTACCTTTTCAACCCCCGCAATAATACAGTCCACAATCAATCAAACCAGCTCCCTGCGTCTGGGATAAACGCAAACAATTTATATTTCCGCCCAAGTATTTGGTGTAAGGCGCCACCATTATTTTTGGTCACTTCGAGCCGCATTCTAAATTCAAACCGCATGGTCAGTTATAACTAAACATTCACTGTACTACGTAATTAAATAGATTGTCGTTTATTCTTTGTATTTTCCCGCACCGACAACTATTTATTTTTATTTCCGCACCGGCATTGCATAGTACAACACAACGTAAAAGTTATTTATTTCCAAATTCATTCCATTTTTGTAGTCCGCCATTTTATATCGTTTCCTCTACGATCGTGTTTTAGATAACTTGTTCGTAATTGTTCGGTAAACTTCGGCTCGCTTCGTTAGCACTCGTTCGCATACCTTTTGATATTTTTCACTCACCCGCAATAATTTTATTTTATTTTCGCTACTAACATTAATCGTATTTACGATAACAACCGCTTATAACTACTTTGTTTAAATATTCGTGTTACGTACTTATCGCCGCTATACTATTTACAGCTATTCACAATGGTTAAGTCTAAGAGGAAGAGTAGTGATGTGGACCTGTTCTTCGACACTACGAGTACTAATAGGAACCAGTTGTCATTATACGTAGTCAAACGTGATGTTATTTACAAACGTGTAGAAAATATTTTCGACCTTGCACACAAAACAAATAATGATCGACAATATTTTAAGTCGTTTTGTTCTAGTGCTTCAAATATTGATACATTGCGTAATGATTATCAACAAGTTTTAGATTCCTATAATATATTAAATTTACAGTTGAACCCCGATTCCGAGGTCGAGTATGATTCCTGGTTATCGTTTGAAGAAATGTTTTGTTTTATAAAACAGGTTTTACTCAATAACAAAACCGAGTGTCCTGAACCTGAACCTCAACCTTCATTAATAAAATCTAATTCTCGCCTTCCGCCCATTGATTTGATGTCATTTGACGGTAATGTCAAGAAATGGCCATTGTTTTATCAACAATTTAAAAGCATGGTACACGATAACGCATCGCTCACTAATAGTGAAAAAGTATTTTACTTAGTAGGTAAATTAACTGGGCAGGCGTCGTGCGTTTGCGCAGGGTTGGCTCCAACCGCAGAAAATTATATTATTATTTGGGAGGCACTCGTGCAAAAGTATGACGATCCTCGCTCACTCGCATCCGCTTATTTAAACCAATTGTTACAGTTTAAACCACTCTCCATGGCTAGTTCTGATGGGCTAGATTCATTTATAAATAATTTTGATTCATCTGTAGCAGCGCTTAAACAATTAAAGCTTAATGATTTAACCGAATTTATTTTCTTGCATTTGGCTCTGCAAAAGTTAGACGCAGACACAATTAAATTATTTGAAATTACCTATCGTAAAGATAAAATACCTTCTTACCACAATTTAATTGAATTCATAAAGGAACAAAGTAAAGTTTTGTCTCGTTCTACGAACCTTAGTAAATCGATAGATAATAATCATTCCCAGTCTAAACAGCAGCGTCAAACTAAGCACATCCCTAAACCGTCCAAGTCTTTTGTGAATACAGACATAGGGTGTGGTCCAAGTGTAAGCGATAAATGCGCTTTATGCAATGATAAACAACATGAACATTTATATTCTTGTTCATCGTTTATTAAATTAACCCCGCGAGAAAGATATAATTTTATAAAACTTAATAATTTCTGTAACAATTGTTTAAGTATAAAACACAAGACTTTTTCTTGTACTTCAAAACATACTTGTTCTCATTGTTCAAAGCGACACCACACTTTATTACATTTCAATCCAACTCAAAATGATAAAACAAATTGTAACGTTGGCTCCGTGGTGTCCAACACCGCTAATTCTATTCCCGCTACCGCTCATGACGCGCCGCGCCCTACCCCGGCCAGCAGTCATGCAGAGTCCGCTATGACTCATTCGCACGCCGCTTCTAATGACCCTACAACTATTGTAAATAATGCATCGGTCTGTACAGTTTCGTACGATCGAGCAGCACGTTATCAAACGACAACGTTGTTAGGGACCGCAAAAGTAAAGTTTGTTGATTCTTCAAACCGCACTCACCTTTTGAGATGTCTAGTGGATCCTGGCTCTCAAGGTGATTATATTTCCGCATCTTGTTGTAAGCGACTATCGCTTCCTATTTATACTCAAACCCGCTATTCGGAAGTTCAAGGAATTGGAGGAGCTTCACAAAAAATTCTCGGTGTTACTTCAGTTAAATTCACGTCTCGCTTTGATAGTAAGTGCGAATATTCTATAAGGCCGATGGTAGTAGGACAGATTACGTCACAGTTGCCGGACACCTGTGTTGATACCGCGTCTATTGAACTTATTCGTAACTTACCGCTCGCTGATGACGAGTTTTCGCAACCGGGAACTATAGATATACTTTTAGGTGTTAAACTTTATTGTGAAAAGAGATGGCCAAAAAAAACCCCAAGCTGTACATAGATAAAAGTATTACAGTTAATTAAATTAAAATAAATAAAGAATTTATAATAGCTACTAACATTTCATAGCAGTCGCTGAACAAAATAGTAAAATAAAAGAATTTCATCCGTTCAATTCCACTTTTAAGTATCTTCAATGTTGCCATTTAATAATATCAATGCTTAGAGGAAAAAGATAACTAAACGTACTTAGCACTTAAAATATGTATTCGTAACAAAATATTTATTTAAATATATTTTTGGCGATAAGTAATCCATTTAACCAACCTCTTTTTAATGATTTTATAGATCAAAAGTCAAAGTACACAATGCTGATAGGATATTATACTATAGTTACGTCGTGTATCACAATATTGACATAAAGGTATTACTTGACTTAATTACTAGTAACACTCAATGAATCCGTCAAATGTCTAAACTGACATATGACATTTCAAATCAAACTCAAATAATCGTCGCTCATGCTGTTTTACGGTATTCGTTTGCTTCGTTATTTTATTTCACTTTTATTTTATTGTGTCGTAGCCCCACGCGAGTGCTCCACTAATTATAATAAACTGTGTAATAACTATTTAGTAAGGAAAATAGACCTTTTACAATCGTGTGTTAACTGTGGTATCGCTATTAGAGAACGCATATCAAGACTTTCAAATCTTCATACCTTTATTCCATGACTGCATAGCTCTGTGTAACTTAAAATTCTTAATTAATGAAGATCTGCCCTATTGAACGAAACATATTTCATCTCTGTACATTCTGGGGTATAGGTCCTAAGAATTTTTGGCCATCTCCTTTTACTTTCTGGTCAAATTAAAAGCTCACATGATGGTATGCCCTCTGCCCTTGAAACGACTTTAGGTTACCTAATTTTAGGTGACGCTCCTATTATTTCTCCGCAACCCGCCACCCGCACATTGTGTGCTTTTACTTCTGACTCGCTACACCAGATTGTCGAAAGATTTTGGGCAGTCGAGGAATTACCTTCGCAGTCATTTTTAAGTCCTGACGATCAGCAGTGTGAAAATATTTATACTTCAACCACTGTTCGTAACTCCGACGGCAGTTATTCAGTTGACCTTCCTTTTAAAGAAGACCCAAATAATCTAGGCAATTCTTATACTACGGCTAAAAAACGCTTTCTACTTTTAGAAAAGAAATTTTCTAAGGATCCAAGTTTAAAATTAAAATATGACGATGTTATTCGTGATTACCTAAATAAAGGTATACTGTCCCGCACCGCACCTGAGGCATTAGCCGCTCCAGGCTTTTATCTACCGCACCATGCTGTAGTTCGCAACGACAAGGCGACCACCAAGGTTCGTCCTGTGCTAGATGGCAGCGCCAAGACCGATACAGGCTTATCACTAAATGATGTCCTATATACGGGTTGCAATCTACAGGCTGATATATTTCATATACTTTTGAATGTTCGTGTTTATTACATTGCCTTTTGTGCAGATGTGAAACAAATGTATTTATGCATTTATACGAATGCTCCGCACCGCAAATATCAACGAATCTTATATAGATTTTCAGAAACCGACCCGCTCGAGGTTTTTGAGTTTACTCGAGTCACATTTGGGCTTCGGTCTTCACCATTTTTGGCGCTCCGCACGCTACGTCAACTCGCTAGCGATGAACGGCATAACTGGCCAACTGCGGCAGCCGTATTAGAGAGGGACATTTATATGGATGACGTAGCTTCATCTACTTCTTCTCTCGAGGAAGCAGTCAAGACAGCTACCGATCTGATCCAGATCTTCAAAACTGGCGGGTTTGATTTAGTTAAATGGACTTCCAACTCGCTGGAATTGCTCGAACATATTCCCGAGTCGCACCGTCAATCTGAATGCATTTCCTTCGACGATGGAAATATATTTAAGATATTAGGTTTGCGTTGGTTACCCGCACAGGATACCTTTATTTTCGAAATATCAAGTCCCCCACCTGTTTGTACTAAACGCGCCATTTTATCCGCTACCGCTCGGTTGTACGACGTCTTAGGACTCGTCGGCCCTATAATTCTTTTCGCAGAAATTAATCATTAAAGAACTCTGGCTTTTAAATCTCGATTGGGACGATATACCCCCTTCTCGCATTGTTAAAATATGGCAACAATACTTATTAGAATTACCGCACATATCTAATTTATCATTTCCACGCCATCTAGGTATAGAAACCGGTTCTATGGTTTCCTTAGTCGCATTTTCAGACGCGAGCGAATCCGCATACGGCTGTGTGATTTATTTGCACGTCGTAAATGGCGATCAATCGCCTATTATTTCACTCGTGTGCTCCAAATCGCGTGTTGCATCCGCTAAACCTAAAATCACTCTCGCGCGCTTGGAATTAAACGGAATACTTTTAATGTCGCGACTTCTTAAAACCGTTTATGACACTTTATCTAAACGACATAAAATCGAAAATATTTATGCTTTCTCGGACTCTGAAGTAGCACTCTGTTGGTCTGTTGCTTCGCCACACAGATTCAACACTTATATTGCCAACCGCATTTCTCAAATTCAGGAAAATATTTCACCTGAAAACTTATATCATATCGCTGGCTTACATAACCCCGCAGACTGTGTATCTCGTGGGCTTACGCCTTCGCAGCTCATTCAACATGAGCTATGGTTTAAGGGTCCATCGTGGCTTTCCTTGCCTAGACAAGACTGGGCTATACAGCGATTTTTACCCAACCGGCTTTCATTACTGGAAGAAAAAACCGTTTCGCACGTGACTAAAGTCACAGATAATGATAACCCACTTTTAAAATTAGCTTCAGAATGTTCTACTTGGGAAAAGCTGCTGGAAGGTACTGTGTTTTCGCTTCGTTTTATAAAAAAAATGCCGCAAAACGATACAATCACCGCCGAAGATTTAAATACAGCTGAATTGGAAATAATTCGCGCGATCCAGTCTAAATACTTTTCCGACGACATTAAGAATATTTCTAAAGGTCAACCGTGTTCGGCCAAGTTACGGAAATTGTTTCCATTTTTATGTAACGGACTTATACGTGTCGGAGGTCGTTTATCGAATTCGACACTAGACTATTCTTCCAAACATCCGATTTTACTTCCCGGGAAAGGACATATTGTCAAATTACTAATTGAATTTTATCACCGCGACAATTGTCACGCCGGGCCACAGTTATTAATTTCGATATTAAGATCCAAATATTGGATTATTTCCGCTAGGCGTGTGGTTCGACAATACATACACAAATGCAATGATTGTTTTCGAGTTAATCCTAAGCCTACGTTTCCGCCTATGGCCGATTTGCCTAAATGTAGATTAGAGCAATGCAAAGCGTTCTTACATACGGGCGTCGATTACGCAGGGCCGCTTTATATTACTCCTTACCGCAAACGGGGCGTACGAAATGTAAAAGCTTATATTTGTATTTTTATTTGTCTCGTAACAAAAGCGATGCATATCGAATTGGTATCTAACTTAACTTCTGCTTCGTTTATCGACGCATTTAAACGATTCATTTCACGAAGAGGTCCTTGTAATTTCTTATATAGCGATAACGGGACTAATTTTGTCGCTTCTAAAAAATATTTTAATGAGCTTCATGAGTTTTTACAAACCGCTGATTACTATCAAAGTTTTAGTCATGAACTCGCGAAGAACCGTATCACGTGGCGAATGAACCCTCCTACAGCAAGTCACTTCGGAGGGATATGGGAAGCGAACGTTAAGAGCACCAAGTCGCTTTTATTTCGTACAATCGGCAATCAAGTTCTCACCTTTGAGGAGATGTCGACCATTCTTATTCAAATTGAGGCAGTGCTAAATAGCCGTCCTCTTTATGTTTTGAGCTCTGACCCATCAGAGCCATTAGCACTTACTCCCGCGCATTTTCTATCTACTTCCCCGCTAGAATGTTTACCCGCAGCCGACTTATCCGAAGAACGAACAGATCTGTTGTCTCGTTTCTCCTTAATGGATTCGATAGTTCAATCATATTGGAAACGATTTAAGTCGGAATATTTACATAATTTGCAACAACGCGAGAAATGGAATACTCCGTGTAACCCGATCACAGTCGGTACCGTAGTGTTGTTAAATGTAGATAACGCTCCACCCTTACAGTGGCCATTAGGAATTGTTACCAATGTATACCCTGGTAAGGATGGTGTTGTTCGCGTAGCGGAAGTAAAAACTAAGACCGGTACTTATAAACGACCAGTAGTGCGGTTATGCCCGCTTCCGACTCAATAGTCAATATATTTATATACTCATATACATATTTTCGCTAATAAGTATTAATTAGCTTACGTTAGCTAAGTTTAGTTTAGAAATTTCATTATATTTATCCGCTCTAGTTACTAAATACCCGTTACTTGAAGTTGCTGAATATAGCAATTTTCTTGATTTTCTAACCTTTTTGAAGGGTTTCTTCAAGGCTGGGAGGATGTTGGATTTCGTATTCGTTCATGATTTTCATTGTAGGGTAGAAGTAAAAATGACTTGCAAAATGCGTCGCTCTATCCTATCGTGTCCCATCCTTTTCCCACATGCACACCTGGACTGTCGCTGTCCTTGTCACCGTCGACGGTGACTGTGTGAAGACTCTCGACCTCTTGAACGAGAGTAGCGTTACTAAGAACATGCTCCCTTATTAATTTATTAATAACTTACGGTTGCGAATTGCCGCGAGTGTATTTACGAAGTATTGTCTAAGACACTACGAAAAGTGCGTGTTTATGTGGTGAAAGGCGTCTGTGCGCCTCCCTCGTGCGCTGCCCCTGAATTCACCAAGGACTCGAACCCTCTGCCGACCGACGCGGAGGATATATATTGAAGACGGCGAATCTACAGGTCAGTGGTGCTGCATGTTTCCTGCCAAATTCCTTTGTCCAATTCACAAGTTCGTCGTCCTTATTCGTGTCGCATTTGCAAGGTCAGACCTACCTACGTACCTTTTCAACCCCCGCAATAATACAGTCCACAATCAATCAAACCAGCTCCCTGCGTCTGGGATAAACGCAAACAATTTATATTTCCGCCCAAGTATTTGGTGTAAGGCGCCACCACTAGATTATTAGTACCTAATCAATATGCGCGTCCGCCGCCGCGCCGCGTACCCGGCAAAAGACGTCATTATCCTTCTCGTGTGTTCCTAATATAGGAAATTATTCGAACATTTACTATTGAATCTTTACTTTTTTTTATTATTATTGGATTATAATTTAAAACACACAATAACTATTTAATTATGAGATTTAACATTTAACATTTGGCAGGTCTTTGAAAACGAACCCTGTACAGTTCCGTGTCGTTAGCTACATTATCCAGTCTACAAGATGGGTTGGGGCTGACTGCCCAGGGCAAGACACTTATTGTGAAAGCTCTTATAAATTAATCCTTCCAACATGTTTGTAGCTTGAAATTGCTTTTACGAATCTGTTTGTCAAGATTGGTAGATGCGTTGACAGACAGAACATACTTTATTGGACATCAATATTGTAACACAGCTCATAATACAAAAACAATAGATAGGTATTTAGATGGATATGGCCATTAAGCTTTACTGTGCTTGATAAGAGTAGCTATTTCAAGTAAAAATAGGAGTGTATAGGACAATGTCATATTACCTATTAATTCGTGTGAGCTCGAGATTTACAAAAATATTAGGTCATGCAGTGGTAAAAAATTTGCTCGTAGCCCGCTAAAATCCCACTGTCCAAGGTGCGTGGAAGCTCTATCATTGCCTATTACCTATACATGGTTATTTGTGATACGACGGCAATCCATTAAGGGGATGTAGGGGAGGGCATTTGCAACCAAATTACCCCTTATGACCCCTATGCAAATGACAACCATTTTCGAGTAATTTGTTTATTTTTATTTTTTCGTAAAATACCTGGAATCGTATTGTATCTCGTGGGATAGCTGAGAAGTTGTACCTACATATTTTTAAAATGTTCTATCGTCAAAGTATATCCACGGTTTTTGCAGAAATCAAGCATTTTAGTCAAGTAACCTGCTCAAAATGATGAAAAAAGTGTGCTCTGATTAAAAAAATATTAAAAATAATTGTCATCTTATGATTGATTATTATGTATTGACATAGAAGCAGATAATAATAATGAAAAAAAACTCATGCTTACTTTTGTTTTATAGTAAATTAACAAATTACTCGGAAATTGTTGACATTTGCATAGGGGTCATAAGGATTCACTTGGTTACAAATGACCTCCCCTACATCCCCTTAATGGATTGCCGACATATTACCAATAACCCTGTATATTAAGATGGTGGTTATTTATTTAACAGTTTTTGTCACACTTATCCATGAAAGTCGTTTGTGATTCTGGTGACGGCGACGTTGAAATGAAAAACCCATATTCTCTACATACCATTCCGATAGTCCCGGGAGGGTAGTAAAAGGTGACCGAGGAAAAGGGTTATCCCCTCGGCGGTACTTCCATGGGATGTTATGATAGTTTGAACATTATTATAAACTATCTGGCAGTGAAGGGTTCACGCATCAATCTTATTTGATGTTTTGAATCCTTGTGAAAGAAACGCTGTGCTTGTTAAGTATGAGGCCTCCATGCATGTATTTATTGAATCGTTTGGTAATCCTGTCTACGCATTTGATAAAGTTATAGTCAGCTTCATAATCGCATCGATATGACTTTAAAATAAAAATATATTACGATGTTGGTCAAACCCATAAAAAACCGGCCAAGTGTGAGTCGGACTGGCACACGAAGGGTTCCGTACCACAAGGCATAAACAGCAAAAAAAACACGTTTCTTTTAGACCCCCTATATTTTTTATTGACTTTATTTCTGTGAAAGGGGATTGATATTTTTCTATGGCGCTTGGCATACCTTTAGTCCAACTGAGAGATATTCATTCTCGACGGCATGTGAAGACAAGTCCAGAGGCTTAAAATGATTATTTCATTACATTCAGAGTGACAATTTCAAACATCTATGAAACAAAATCTATGAAAGTTCAAAAAATATGTATATAGGTCATGTGATCAACGTTGAACGTTAATATTTCAGAAACGTGACATTGTACGGGCTTTGGTTTCCGATGTTTTCGTTTTGCATTGATGTCAACTATCGATTTAAATATATTTCATGCGTGGCCGCCAGTTTGAAAAAATATCAAAATGGCGGACAGTAGTTATGCCACGGATCTTCAAACCGCTTTCAACTGTCTCCCTACATTGTTGGTTTGGTTCATGAGACATAGACCCATGAGACACAACGGTTCCGTTAGCACCCTTTGGGTACGGAACCCTAAAGATAAACAAGAAGGAAATATAACGAGCAAATATCAACGCATATAAAAGTTACAGCGCCTTTGAAAATGTGTTAGTTGTTGTCTTTTTAAAGGCAATCATGCATCTTGATAAACCAGTATCTTATCAGACACCGTAAACAAATAACTAGCTAAATAACACAGACAGACACATGTGTTGCTTGGGAGTTTGTTGCGCCACTTCTTCTTCCCAGCTAAAACATTAGGACGTTTTGGGAAACTTTCGTATGTAATTTTTACGTTCCAAAATTTTTGCTTCTGAACTTAATTTTAATAAATTAATGATGTTTGTTTTTGAAACAAAATAATATGGAGGTAATTGGACACAAATAATTGACAGACAATTTCCCTGAATTCTCCGGACACACGCATGTTAGGAGGATTCCAATTGATATCAATTTAATCAATAAAGACGTTTACGTCCTGGTTATGTCTTTGATTGAAGGAATCAATTTGAGCAGTATTATGTGGGAGGTAAAGACGCTTCGTGAAACTTCGCTCTTTGCAAAGTGTGTGTGAATTACAAGTCATATAAACGAGTGAGGGAGCAGACACGTAGGGGACGCGTGTTTGAGCGTTTGAGTTTGTTCTGGTAATTGAATTTCAATTAGAATTTCTAGGAAAGTAAATGCAGATTTTGTGATTTTCTGTTATTGAAGTAGAGGTACTAGGTACAGGTCGCGACATCACCCGTGTTAGAAAGAAAGAAAAATAGATTTATTTGTCACAGAAACACGTTTTGTTACGTGACTTACGCCACACAATAATGCTTCCGAAACATTATTTATTTTTCCTACAAGATGCTTGCTCAGAGCGAACGAGCATTATAACATTCTCGGGTATTTTACTCCATAATTCCTACACTAAATTACCTTTACACCTTTACTACTAATAAAACATCTAATCCCCACATGAATTCGTCAAGATTATCTGTAATTCCAAAAGGAACGATGTATTTTTCCTTTAATTTCCAAATTCCATCGAACAGTAAGTTGGGGTTATCCACAGTATTCCCACAGAACGCTAAAGGGTCCTAAGCTTGAATAAGACGGGATAAAGGGTTGAGATTGTTTATGTTACTGTAATGCCGACCTTAAGTATGATATTTTTCTAACGGGATATTATAAACCCCACTCAGATCTTGATCCCCACTATCTTCAGGGAATCGAGGAGCCGTGTCTATGTCTATACGAACTATAAATTAAAGTCGCTTTTCGTGTCTGTCTTTGTGTGAGTATGCAACAGAATCGTTGCGGTTTAACCATCGTTACGAGAATTAATTCCGCAATGTTTATCTGTATTATTCATTAATATTAAAGTTACATATAATATTCCGTACGCAAAATACGCGCATTGACGTGGAGTTGCGGACACCAGCCCGTATTATCTATCTACATATAATATTGAAATCACGATGTTCTTTTAATTCCCAAAAACCGTTTTTATTTCGAAACAAGAATCGTAAAAAAAAAACTTAATTACAAACAAAATGGCGATCAGTAGGCGCCATTTTGTTTTGGTCATTCAGAGTATTACTGTCATTCGGTTTTTGACGTTTGTGGTGATTGAATGTGTCCCTCTGAGTTAAGTTTTTATTTGTTGTTAAGTTTTTCTTTGTTGTATTTTACGTTTTTTTTTTGTAGTTTGTTGTTGCGTAAAGTCGTATTTACGTGTGATAAAATAGACGCACCTTACTATGGATGCTCAGCCAGGGCCGTCGACCAAAAAGGATATTTTATCACCACCTGAAGAGAGACAACGCACTGCAATGCCTGTGTCTGAAAAGGTCGTGATAATGAATACCTACAAGCATGTCTACAAGAATTGGTCTAAAGATCAATATTGGTCTTTAGGTGATTGCACCAAGAAGGCCGCCGAGATTTTGGACATTTCTGCAGTGACAGTTTGCAGAATAGTAAAAGAACATAAAACAGTGGTGTGTTCACACCACCTCGTAAAACTAGCCCTAAACAGAACATTATAGGCAAAATTGACGAGCTTACCTTTTCAGTCTTATGACGAAAAGTTCATGCTTTTTTTTATAGAAATGAAGCTCCAACAGTTAAAAAGGTTAGTAATATATATAGATAAGAGTACCTATTAATTTTGATGACGAGCAAACATAATTTCAACTAATTTACTGAGAGTTTTCAATTGTAATAACGCTTTTAGATCGTTCAAGCTGTAAACATCAATCTTGATCAATCTGACTTCTCAATGCACACAATGAGATTGGTATTAAAACATATAAATTTTAAATAGCAAGCGCAAGCGTCACAGCAGTTTAACAGACTGACTAGACATAATATGTAAAAAGCGATACTTGCTAACTATAAAACGGTATCTTAGGTAAAGAAAGTTCATATAGTAGCAACACGCAACATGGATTAATGAAGGTACATAAATGTAATATCAACTTTCTAAGCACAGACACATTTATTAAGATTTAAATATCCAGTTGTTGTGTATGTTTCTTTTTGTGTAATTATTGTTTGCACAAAATGACAATGTGGGTGCTTTACATGTATAAAAGTGAAGAGTACGCTCTTAGTTCTACTATTGTACAGGTTTATAATAGTACAATCTTTTATAGCTCATGCGCCAACGAAAATCTGGGTTCACAAGCAAATTGCAACTCCAAAGCAAGCGTTTACGGGCTACGTGCTTAAAAGCATCATCTGGGAAAGGAAGGCGTCTTATAATATCCCACATAGGTAAACAGTACTAAATAACTAATAAACTAATAAACCCCATCTACAAAGAGTGCTTTGTAGATGGGGTTTATTAGTGTTTGAGTCGAAAAAGAACAGTGAAGATTGTCACCAATAAATGAATGCTGAACACTTCGAGGTGTGGTTAAAGTAGATTTTGCCAAAATTGAAGACAAACTCTATACTAATTTTAGATAATGTCCCTTACCAATCCCGAAGGCTAGAGTAGACCTCTGCTACAGCCTGGCGGAAAGCTCAAATTATAGATTGGCTGAAGTCTAAAAATATAAATCATGAAGAAAATATGATTAAAGCGCAATTGTTACAAATTGTGAAGAGAAAAATCAAATTATCAAATTTTTGCTGTAGATAAACTCGCTGCAGAAAATGGCGTCACCATCCTGCGATTGCCCCCTTATCATTGTGAACTTAAGCCCATCGAATTAGTTTGGGCACAGGTAAAGGGGTACGTCACCAGTAATAATAAAAACTTCAAGCAAAATGATGTTTGAAGGTTTAAAAGAGGTGACGCCGTAGCGGTGGAGTGATAGCGTTAAAAACGTAATAAAACAAGAGAACAAAATGTGTGATATCGATCACATTATAGACACGGTGACGGATCAGTTAATAATTAGTGTAACAGATTCGGACTCTTCATCAAGCTCACCAGAGGGGCAATTCCCGTATTTTTAAGACCGTTCGCATTCTAATCTCAGTCTCAATCTGTCAAAATTACAATCAATTTACATACATTTTTGACAGGTTTTTGACACTGATTGTCGCTGAGATGAGATTGCGACTTGAATTTGAACGTTTTTTAAGTACGAGAATTGGCCTACAGAGTCCGAATCCCAAAGTTGTCACTGTCAACTAATGTCATTTTTAATAAGAGGGTGTAATTGTCAGGCAGTCTGTCAAAGAACGTGCGCATGGGCGGATAACCTCACAACCTCCATCGTTTTCCATCGCGGATATTTGTTATTATCGTAATTTATAAAGTTTGTGAAATAATAAAATTAAAGAAGATCAATGCTATCTGTTCGTGGTATTATTTCCTGTTTTCTGAAGGTGTACGAGAAGGAAGTCTTGCCGAAAATAATATTCCTGTTCCTTCTCCGTTATCAGAAGTGGGATGAAACCCAAATGCCCCACATGGTGTAAGTGACAGTGTTAGCCAGGAAAAGTGTAAAAGCAACGCGCGTACGTTTGAATGTGACATAGACACGGAAAAATGGCGTTTTCTCTTCGACCAGCAAAACAAAAACTTTATGGCTATCGTGCAAGCAATGAAAACACCTTTTACGAGTGTGGATGTTCGCTAACCGGATATTGACCCTGAAAAACGGAATGTCGGCCCGCGTGCTTGGCTGGCAACCGCGTGACATGTGTGTTATCAATTCGAATAGTCAAGGTGCATCGTTGATGATTGCCTTAAGCCACGCACTGAAGGGAGAAGCTTCGTCATGGCTGTCGTCCATATCTTACCCTGGGATGAAATGGAGCGATTTGAAGGAGCTGTTTATAGCCAGGTACGATTGCCCCGAGACTACCACTTCTTTTCTCATGCACTTAAACGGCAAGAAACCGAAGGAAAACCAGTTTCTAGCTGTTTGCTGCTACCCTCATGACATCTTTAATCTCAAGGTGGAATGGCCTTCGGTTCTAGGGCCGCTCCTGTGGGACATCGGTTACGACTGGGTGCTGCGGGCCGACCTCCCTGATGGCGTCAGCGTCGTGTGCTACGCTGACGACACGCTGGTCCTGGCGCAGGGGAGGTCGCATCAGGCGGCGGCCGACGCGATAGTCGTGGAGAGGATCCGGCAGTTTGGTCTCGAGGTGGCTTTGCACAAGTCCGAGGCCGTGTCTTTCCATGGGCCCCGGAACAGGCCACCACCGGGATCCCAACTAACGGTAGGAGGGGTTCACATCGGCGTCGAGTCCACGATGAAGTACTTAGTACTCGTGCTCGATAGCCGGTGGAACTTCGTGGAGCACTTCCGACGTTTGGCCCCCAAACTGGAACGGACTGGGGCCGCCCTCAAGCGGCTTCTGCCCAACCTGAGGGGTCCAAACGCCTCCTGCCGGAGGCTTTACGCGGGGGTCGTGCGGTCCATGGCCACATATGGGGCCCCGGTGTGGGCGCGTTCACTGCGGCGGAGAGCCGCCCACTATCTGAACGCGCCCCAAAAGGTGGTAGCCGTATGGCTGATCCGGGGCTACCGCACGATCTCGGGCGAGGCGGCAAGCCTCCTTGCCGGACTGCCGCCGTGGGATCTGGAGGCGATAGTACTCGCGCGCCTGTATGAGTGGCGCGCGGAGGCACAACGCCGGGGGGAAACCCCGCTTCCGCGGCAAATCGCGGCGGAGCGGACGGACCTCCGGCGCTATCTCATGGCGGCATGGAAAGAGCGACTGTCGCAACCCAGCGCAGGGCACGCCACGATAGCGGCGGTAAGACCCCTCTTTGAGGAGTGGCTAGAGAGGCGTCACGGCGTCCTCACCTACCGCCTGACGCAGGTCCTCACCGGACACGGATGTTTCGGGAGGTTCCTGCACATCATCAGGCGGGAGGAAACGCCCGGGTGTCACCACTGCGAAGATCGCCCCGAGGACACGGTGGAGCATACGGTGGGGGCCTGCCCTGCATGGGCGGAGCACCACCGTGTCCTCGTAGAGGCGATCGGCAGCGGCGGCGACCTCACACGCCCAGCCTTGGTTCAAGCCATGGTCCGGGGCGAGGGGGAGTGGGAGGCAGTCGCCTCCTTCTGCGAAGCAGTCATGCTAGCGAAGGAGGTGGCGGGACGGGAGAGGGAGAGAGTCTCCCGTCCAAGCCGCCGCGGTGGACGCTCCGGGCGTCGGGAGCCGTGTGACGACTCCCGGCCACCGTAGGCGCGGGCCTGCGGGTGGTGAGTAATGGGTAGCTCACCGTCCGATCAGGATCAGGCCCGTGCCGGACGGCGCGTACGTGTTCCACGCGCGCCTCAAAGAGATGTCAGCATCGAAGAGGGGGCCCACTAGGGCCCAAGCCTGCCGGGAAAGCGGGATCATCCATAAGGGGTACCGCTGACCCGGAACATAAAGGGCCAAGGAAGGAACACGGGTGGGTTTTAGTCAGTAAGAGTCTGACACTCCCTTCCGCTCCACCCAGAACGGGAGGGGACATTTGACGATTTCCCATCCTCAAAAAAAAAAAAGGTGGAATGGCCTTATCACGGAGCAAATTGCCATCGCCACTGTTTTGTGTGTTTTGAATGTCGTTCATTACGGATATCAAGACGCGTAACGAGTTGTAAAGGGAGCTGTGTCATTTCTGAAAAGGAATGCTCCGTCAAGCAATGAATGAGAAGGTGCGCCTAAATGTTTTCACTGGGGGAAATTGGGACACAAGGCGATGCTATAGGAGATGCAAAGCTATATGAAGATCGAACTACACGGAAGACGTCTAGCAGCGGGCATAGCACGAGTAACCAGGCGTATGGGATGTAAGGCGCATGTCAGGAGATGAGTAAAACGACCGAATGATGATTTAAGACTGGCTTTATTATAATAATAAATTGGGTTATATAGTTAGCATTACACTTGTATGTATACTTATTATGTATATATTTTCTTACTACTACTACACCTTCCATCCGAAAGAAAAAAAAAATGTGACAATATTGGAAACATTTTTTTTTTTTTTTTTTTTGATTTTGGTTATACATTGTTATATTTAAGTACAGTACAATATAAGTAGAAGTACTTTTTATAAAATTCAAAATTTTATGTTTACATAAGGTTACATTTCTTATAAAGATTGAATAAAATGAGTAAGATACAAAATAAAATAAAACATTAACAATAAAATGTGCTTAGACTAAACATAGTAAGTATTTTATTTGTTATTGGACATATAATTTTGTGCGGTTTTTATGCACTAATTCATTATTTCCATTTTTGATTATTTCTACATTTGGTGGCCTATCTTTGACTACTTTATATGGACCAGAGTACAAATCACTTAATTTATTCCCTGTCTCATTTTTCAAGAGTATTAAATCATTCACATTATACTTTATTTGCTTAGTATATTTATCACATACAATTTTTCTCTTTTCTTTAGACTGTATTAAATTATTTCTCGCCTCTTTTTGTGATAGTTGCAACCTATATTTGAGCTCACATGGATAGTGATCGTAGTTGTTTAGTGGTTTTAGTTCATGAGTCAAATTACTTGGGAGTGAGCATTTTTTACCAAAGACAAGTTCATACGGGGTAAATTTTGTCTCGGTATGCACTGTCGTATTATATGCAAACGACCAAAAAGGTAACCAACTGCTCCAAGTCTCAGGGTGACTATCAATTTGGATGCGAAGAAAAGCATTTAAATTTTTATGTGACACTTCTAACGCACCTAATGACTGGTGGTGGTACGCAGTCGAGTTTAACTGATTTATTTTAAGTAATTTACATACCTCTTGGAATGTAGATGCGATGAACTCTTTCCCCCTGTCTGTAGTTATCACTTTCGGTACTCCATATCTAAGAATAAAATTAGTTACAAAACTTTTAGCTACCTCGTCAGCTTTTTTAGAAATTAAGGGATAGGCTTCTATATATTTTGTTAGTTCGCATTGTAGCGTTAAGGCATAAGAGTTATTATTATTATCAACTTCAAATGGACCCACTAGATCTAAATATATCTTTTCAAAAGCTGTGTTAGCTGTTGTTGTTATTGTTAATGGCTCTTTTACGGGTAGCGAATATTTTTGACGCTGGCATTTGTCACAACGCCTAACAAAGTTCTTAACATCGTTAGCTAACCCTGGCCAATAATAGTACCCCTTAATGTTATTGACCATCCTTCTCATACCTGCATGGCCACTGCTAGGTAGGAGATGGAAGTCATTTAATATAACTTTTCTGTCATCTTCATTATAAATTGTCTTCACATTATTTATTATATGTATAGGTGGACCGGTCCTATCTTTCATAGATTTTATCTCTTCTACTAGTTTTTTAATAAATTGCTTATTATCATCCTTTTTTATTATACTTATTTCATTGACATTTATTATTTTACAAAAATCATCTAACTCTCTCACAAACTCGCGTCGCGTCATTCGTGAGTCAGAGGTTAGGTACTTAATATAAATTATCTTTTTCTTGTCGACATAACAAAACGTTTTATTTTCTTTACTAATGACTCTTAATTTCCTCAATTTATTTAATTCTTCTTTATTAATCATACGTAATTCTACTGATTCTGCCGGTTTGACATGATTACTTACGACCTTAGGCTGATCAGACCTTAAATCAGTATGTACCATGTCCAACGAGGAGGAATCAGGTTTATTTATTTTTCGCGATTGAGCCCGTGTCATGACATTTACAATGTTCTCATTCAATTCTTTTAATTCTTTCGAACTCAAACAGATTCTTGATAATGCATCTGCAGCTGCGTTATCTGAACCTCTTACATACTCTACGTCAAAATTGTATTCTTCTAATAGCAAACGAAACTTCATAAGCCTGCTCGATGGATCTTTCATGCCAAATAAGTACACTAGGGGCTTATGATCAGTTCTGATTTTAAAGTATTGACCGTACAAGTAAGCTCTATAATGTTTGACAGCCCAAACTATCGCTAACAATTCTTTTTCTATAACCGGATAGTTTGCTTCGGCCTTATTCAGAGTTCTGCTAGTAAATGCTACTGGTCTGCCATTTTTATTGGATAAAACTGCTCCAATAGCTTTATTAGATGCATCGGTTTGCAAAATAAAATAATTTTCTTTTGAGAAATCTGGATAATCTAAAACTGGAGGTGACATGATACTGGTTTTTAGTGTTTCAAAAGATTTTTGACATTTTTCATCCCAAACGTAATCAGTGTTTTTTCTACAAGGTTGATTTAACGGTTGTGCAATTTCAGCAAACTTTGGTATAAACTTTCTGTAGTAATTTATGAATGCCACGAACCTTTTGACTTCATCGGCATTTTTCGGACAAGGATAATTTTTTACTGTATTTACTTTATCGGGATCTGGTAATATCCCTTCGTTAGATATGTAATGTCCCAAATATAATATCTGTTTTTTAAGAAAAGTACATTTTGAAGGATTTAATTTTAAATTAACGGATTTGAGTCTTTCAAAAACATCCTGTAAGTTTTTATTATGATGTTCTAATGTCCTTCCAAAAATAATCAAATCATCAAGATAAATCAAACATTTTTCATGATTAAGTCCTGACATCGCCAAATTCATCATTCGCGAGAATGAACTGGGACTGGTTTTCAATCCCATGGGCATTCTCGTCATCTGGTACTGACCGGAATTGAAAGCAGTGAATTTTCGACAATTTTTATCTAAATTAACGTTATAATATCCTTGATATAGATCTAAATGTGTGAAGTATACACTTCCAGACAAAGATTCTAAAATTTCAGTTATATCGGGTAGAGGATACTTGTCATCCTCTATACAGTTGTTCAGTTTCCGATAATCGACAACTAGTCGCCATTTTTTATTTCCCGATTCATCAGACTTTTTAGGCACCAATAGTATTGGGCTAGACCAGTCACTTTTACTAGGCTCTATAATACCATCCTTCAACAACTTACTAATTTGACGATTCATCTCCTCTTTCTGACTAACTGGTAACCTATAAGGTTTAGAAAATACTGGACTAACATTTGGTTTCAAAAAAATATTGTGGGTGTAAATATCAGTGGTTGTCAATCCGTCGCCTTCTAAATAAAAAATATCTGCATATTTTGCACAAATGTTCTGAATACTTTGAAATTCTAAGTCATTTAAATCATTTAATTTCAATAAGGGAAATAATCTTTTTACTCGGTCTGCATTTTTCTCACTTTTTTCAAAACTGCAAATATTATAATCGTTAAGATCGTAAATAGTAGGTTTTATTCCTGACAATGTTACATATTGTTCAGTCACATTCAAAATCTTTAAAGGTATCTTTCCATTTTTTGGAGTCGCTACCGAGCTGGCTAAATAAACGCCATCTTGTAATTCTTGTGAGCAGATTATGCAATCGGATTGAAATTCAGTTTGAATGTAATGTATGGATTCGCATCGCGGCGGAATTTCTAAAACATTAATATTATTGTTATTAGTCAGAGGCAAATAAATTGTTCCGTTCAACCCAAGTTTAAAGATAAAACATTATTCTTGAAATCTAAACACGTTCCAAATCTGTTCAAGAAGTCTCTACCTAGAATTCCATTCGGCGAAATTGGTAACGAACTAAAAACAAAGAACTTGTGATGAAAAACATATCCATTAATGATTAATGGAACATAAACATATCCAATGGTTTGCACTTCGCCACCTAACCCGTTTATAATTACATTCTCGTTATGGATTGGAATGCTGAATTCGATCGCATGTTCATTAGTTACGGCTGATACTGATGCGCCCGAATCGACTAAGAATGAATAAGTTTTATTGCATGACGCAACCAATAAATGAATAATACAATTAGTACTACTATTGGCTAAAATTTAATGACTTTGATTATTCTCGAAAAAACTTGTCAAGTCGGGGTTTATCTGGAATTGGTTTCGAATCTTCATTGATTACATTAACCGTGTTTCTTTTTATCCCTCGATTTCCGCGATAATAATTACTACGGAACGTACCTCGATTATAACGCCCTCGGTGTCCTTGGCCACGCGAGTTTGACTGGCTCCATGAACTCGATCGCTGTGAGTTTCCATAGTAGTGCCCTCGTTGAGCAAACGTTCGCCGATTACGTCCATTGCCACGTGGGTACCTATAGTTATTATGATAATGCCTAGAGTAATTATTGGACATACCCATCACCTCTCCTGCGGCCGAAGATGAAGTCTCCTCATCTTGAGCAGCTTGTATGGCATCTTTCAGGGAACTGTAATTTCGAGCGGAAATTATCGTACTGATTCGGCGATTTCGTAAACCCTCGGAAAACTGTTTAATCGCTTGTTTTTCATTGATAGGTTTTAAGATGTTATAACATTCAGTGTTTCCGTCGGCTTGCGATATCGTGAGATCAACAAACAACTCTGTTATTAACTTCCCATAGTCAGAAATTGGCATATCATTTTGGCGTGTTTTTTGCAATTTATTTTGAATTGCATTAGCGGCTTTTTTTGGCAATAACTCTGTTTGCATGTCTTTAACCAAAGCCTCAACACTTGAATAATCATCTTTAAGGCGTAATTTAGCAGATTGGGACAATCTACTCTTTAATATGAATTTAATTAAATTCTTTTTGCATTCCGGTTTGGTTAACAAAGAATTATAATACTGAATATTGTCTATCAATTGTTTTACACTTGTCTCATCATCTGAGATAACAGGTAGTAAACTCAGAGCTGTTTTCAAATTGAAACTATCCATATTGCTCGACTTTTGAGGTTTTACCACAGGCTGACACAATATTTTAATTTCCTGATATAACAAATCAAAATTCTTACGATAGTTTTCATAAAATGGAAAATCATCAGATTGAATCGTACCTTCCTTAAATTTATTTTCAAAGTCTAATAACCATTTAGAATATTCAAAAAAAATATCATTTGCCTCTTTCAACTTAGTTTCTAAAATTCTACCTTCACGTCTACTCGGTCCGATTTTAATTAAATATGTTCGAACTTGTTTCAATTTCTCATATATGTGTTCTAAAGAAATATTCATAACTCACCACCAAACGTAGTACATAACGATAATCACTTACGTAGTATAAGATACATTTTAACTGACATGTATAATAATAATAATTATTATTAGATTAAATGGCGATTAAGCATAGTAAACTGAATACATGACTTAAAATATAAAGTCCAATGACGCAGACGAAAGTCATTACCACCCGATTAAAAGACGCGCACTTTTAATACCGCACTTTTAGGCATAATATACGCACGTAAACACCACTTTAAAGCACTGGTTAACTGGTTACACTTTATAATACGCCCTGGGTTGACTCGCCTCTTCCACATTAGTAGCTGCAGGAAGTTGTGGTTGCCTGAAGAATGATCTCCGCAAAGTATTTCTATTTATCTCCGTGGTAATCCACTTTACATGACAGCGCCTGTACGTCCGGTACAAACAGTACAGGGAACCCAGCAGAAGTACTAGCACGATGATGCACAGCAAAATGTTACTGGTGCTGAGCTGATAATGCACTTGTTCAGCTCCTGCCTTGTTACTTCCCAATGCGGTCTGCACGATCATGGTCTCCTCTTTTGTCTGAGAACCACCCATCTTCACGGATGTTATTTTTAATCAACTTTCCGGAAATTACGAACACGAATGCACAGTAGCGCAGCACGAGATAGAACGCCATCGCTTAATTCAGTTCATTAATCGCACTTAGAAAAAATATTCCACTCCATATACGGACAGTCTCATATTCGACACGCGGGTCAGTGTCACGGTCGCCATGTAAGGCGCATGTCAGGAGATGAGTAAAACGACCGAATGATGATTTAAGACTGGCTTTATTATAATAATAAATTGGGTTATATAGTTAGCATTACACTTGTATGTATACTTATTATGTATATATTTTCTTACTACTACTACAGGGATAACTTGCTTCAGTTGTCGTGGACAGGGACACTACGTCTCCAACTGTCCGGGGCGGAGCAGCAAGGAAGCAAGCAACAGCACTACGGTTGGGCATGTCAAGGAAAAGCAGATGAACGTGTGCATCGTGAGCGCACCAGCTGGATCTTTACCTTAATCTGGTGAGTCGTTTCCTGTTTATTATGACTCGGGTGCAGAACGATCGCTAGTTAGAGAATCCGTTTCGTGCAAATTTTGTGGCCATTTTAGCATCTCGAAAAGAATAACCTTGAATTTCTTGCCGGCTCTTCTCCATAGTAAATTACTAATTGGAGCCGTACACCTATCTTCCGACGTTTCATAATTGCCCATGTAGGTTATTGTGAAATAAAATAATTTCAATACCTACTGTACCCGACGGATTTCCTCTACCGCTCATCTCTGACCACATAGCATGGTTGAATGGAGGCTATTATTTCTCTATTCAAATCGGACGTACAGATACGTGCATGACCGTTTACGAAAAGTGCCAGACAGCGACAACGTACATTTGACGACAATAACTCTGACTCTAGTAACACTGTTGAAACAAAGCTGCTTTAGCGTTCTTCCAAAAAAACTAAATAAAAAAAAGTACTAAATTTGAATTACTAGGGAAATGTTGACTACCTC